>JARCFY010000004.1:21480120-26480120 GCA_029233225.1 Lepidodactylus listeri | reverse complement strand
TAAGATGCTTGTTCCCCACTAGGGAGAAAAATAAATATTAATCAATACATGCATTTGTTCCAGTTCCATATAAAAATCCTTAATCTTACAGTTCCCTCTCAAAACTTTGCTTCTCTAAGCATTTTTAAGAAAATTATTCCCCAAATTTTTATTTCTACCTTCTATTTGCTGACAATCTCTATTCTTGCTTCAGTCGGCAAACTGTGTACTGAGGGTTGGTATTTCAGACTGCGTTTTTTTTGTTTGTGTTTTATTGGCACATGCTGTCAGCCTGAATGAGCATGGCTCTAAGGACATATGTGGTCCCTTTATTGTATTCATAGCACAGTGGCAGAATTTTGCAGAACTACCAATCAGTCCTGCTGCTTCAGTCCTGCTGTTTTACTAGAGGTTATTGTGTTTCCCCTCTCATTCATTCAGCAGTATTATTTCTTAATAGTTCCATTTCTTTGTATTTTGTTATTTTTGCCAAATTAAATTGTTGCATTTCCTTCAGCTAATGTCTGTATTAATCTTGCATTTGTGTGAGTAATTTGAGTAATTCAAATGCTTCTGCTTGAGTTATTTGCTAATGGCCATGGAGACCAAATGTAAACAACCAACAGTTGTGAACTAGGTTGATAGTGTTGCTTCGTAATTTAAAAAGCCACCATATTGTGACCGAGAATGAATTCTTTGCACTGTAAGTAATGCTTCTTTAATTTTAGATAACTATCTTAAAATAATTAATATATTCAAATCAAGATAAAAAGTTTCTCATGTATCTCTCTCTCATTTCAAGTTCTACAAATGGGACAGTTCTCAATGACAATCCTTGTTCATTCGTTCCTGAAATGAAGGCAGAAACTCCTAGGTAAATGAAACTTTTGATATTGTTTATGTCTGTAATGCAGTCTGGTAGCCATTTCATATGATCAGATTAGGTTCAGTTAACAAAGATATGTTTGTCTCTTGAAAAGCATGTGCCGTCAGGTACTATCTGTGCATATCAGAACTATCCAATTTAATTAAAACTTATAGCCATGTATTTATATTGTACAAAGCCAATTTGCAATATCATTATGTCTAATTCTGGACATGGTCCTAGCTAGGAATCATTAAATCCACATAACTGGGCCATAACTTGGGGAAAACCCCTACGGTTGCAGAAAAATCTTAAAATTGTGAAACAGTAGAGACAGATTTTCTCATGAGTCCTTGGTAGCCATTTTCAACTGCCTTTGCAGTTCTGGTAATCCAAAATGGCCACTGCAGCTTCACTTCAACACTGGAGGTAAATTGGGAAAAGGCAGGCAGGCAAGATAAGGCAAGGAAAAAACAAAGACAAGGGTGGATGGAAGGAATGATGGAGGAAAACTGGCAGGTACGTGGGAGTGAAAGAACCTAAAAAAGGAGCAAAAAATGTTTGTTTGTTTGTTTGTTTGATTGATTGATTGATTTTTACCCTGCCCTTCCCACCAAAGCAGGCTCAGGGTGGCTTATATAAAAGGGTAAGAACCAATTTAAAACCATAGAACAGTTCTAAAGCAATTGTCAAGTGCTAATTATACATATACAATGGTGAAGTACAATTTTGTTATTTGCCGTAGTGGGCATAGTCTGCAGCAGTTATAGGGCTGATGTCTTAATCAATTATAATGTATTTCCAGTTGGATCAGCACAGCACAGACCCACCAGGGCATAGGGTCTCAATCTTAGTTGAACTATCAGTTGAATGCCTGGTGGAAAAGCTCCATCTCTCAGGCCCTTGTGCAGTCTGAAGATGTGGACAGCATTCTTGGAAGTTTGAGGCCTACCACCTGCATGAATGACCCTTGCCTTTCATTTAAATCTTCCGGGGGGGGGGGGGGGAGGGGCTGGCCGGCTGACTGGGTTTCAGAGGTAGTTAATGCTTCCTTAAAGGAAGTGCTGATCACCCCAGCCTTGAGATAAAAACTAAAGCCAAGGCCAATGGTGCAAGTAAAGTAAAAATTTGTTTTATTACTCAGTTAAAATTCCCTGTGTGTTTCACCAGCTGGCTTCTTCAGGAAATCTGTAATAAATAATATGCAAATACATGACTGAGTTCTTTAAAAAAAAAAGCAATGGTTATTTAGTTTAAATTATGTGAATTAAATAAAGCATTGTGTTAAAAATGAAATTACAATTTGTACAATACAATATCATCCAGGTACAAAGCCATGAAGCTATAGCTTACTATGTCCTCATAATGGCATGAAGGGAAATGAGGGAGAGAGAAAAACTCCCTGTATATAATAGAGATAAGATGAACTGGCCAAGTTTTGGCAGGGCATAAATTTTGTAAATAAATAAATAGAAAAGGTGGAAATTGTATGTAGGGTAAAACGTATCTAAAGAAAAAGAGAGGCCCCCCCCCCAACTTTTTCAGTTAGTAATAAGTCTTTGTCTTCCTGTGTCTGCAGTTTAGAGATCTCAGTCTCAGGCGATCAGCCGTCTTTCACCGTTGTGTCAAGCATTTGTTCTAGTAATCCTGTTGGTTCAAAGAAAGAAGAAGCTGCTGCAAGAGATCACCCATCTTTGACTGCTGTGTCAAGTGTTCATCCTAGCAATCCTCTTGGTTCAAAGAAAGAAGAAGTTGCTTCAGCAAATCCAGCACCACAGCCACTGAACATTTCAGATACTGTCAGGCAAATGCTTCAAGATGAAATGTTTAAACTGGTTCAGGTAAAAATGCTGCACAAAGTAAAACAGATACAACTACAAGACTTGTAGATCCTGCTAGAATAGTTCACTAAAATCAGTGGAGCTTCCAGGATGATGGAACCCCCAGAGTAAAGACAATTCCTTGGAAGTGCTTCTATGATCGTTTGTTCTCTATTTATTCATCACTTGTGCCTCGTTTTTCCTCAGAGTGGCTTCCATATGGTTCCCTGGTCATCTCTTATCGATGTTTATAGGTCAGACACTTAGGCTATAATCCAGGGCACACTTAGCTTGGAGTAAGCCATCTGAAAACAAAGGATCTTATTTCTGAGTAAATATGCCTAGGATCTGTATTATCCCTAGGATCTGTATTATGTGCCTTCAGGAAAAAACTGACCACAGGGTAGCAATTCTGAATCTGAAATTGCTATTCTTAACTTGTAGGAGGACATGCCAAAACTGTAGTCTTGACATTATAATAAAGTTAGGGATACTTAGAACAATGCAGGGTATTATTAAGCTGCTGATTTCATCATACCTGAATAAAGGCATGAACACTTCAAAGGAGGTTTGTGTCTTCTCCTTTTCTTAAATAATTTTTGGATGGTTTCCAGAAACAGTACATTAAAATAGGAACAAGTCGATCAGTGGAGCAGGGAACTATTTCTGTTGCTGTCGGTTTTAGCATGATACTTACATACCACTTTATGTGTGGATTTTAGCCAAGACACATTTTAGCAAATCTCTGTTTTTTTGTTTCTGTTCTAGCTCCAGCAAATCAACTTCATGAGCCTCATGCAAGTGGTGGGGTCATCCATGGCCAGCCTGCCAGGCGGACCACACCATTTGCAGCAGTCACAGCCATCTCATTTGGGAAGGAGCCAGGCTTTAAACACTGCAGGAACTGACCCGGATAGGTGTCCCCCAGAACACTCGGCAGATGGTCCTTCAAAAAGACAAATGCCCACTCTAGAAAACACTTTAAAGTCTAATAAGGAAAGCTCCAGTCCTCAGAAAGAGAAGGTTCTACCTGGTCAAAATGACAGTGAAAATGTGCAAGTAAGTAAAGATTTGCCCTTTTAAAATGAAAAGCTATCATGTGGGTTTTTAGACACAATTTACCTGCATCATGTGTCTCATTTGAATATTATAGTGTTTATTCTTTACTCCCATGTAGAATGTCCCACACGTTGGTGATGCTTCGAGGTTACCAGAGAGCCAAACCTTTGGAACAAGGCTGATTCCACCATTTCAGGGCTTGCTTCTTCAGGTCTCACCCAGACCGCTACCTCTATTATCAACTCCTCTTAATGCTAAAAAAACCCCTAGGCTTATTCCATTGGCAAAACCGTTAAATAATGCAAATGGATTTCCTCTGCTCAAACTTAAACCACACTATCAGTTCCACTCTCTAAACATCTGCCCAGTAACACTTCCAGAAGCTTTAAGAGGACCATTCCCACAAACCCGAGAAGCTTGGGGTCCCTCTCCTCTAGTGGAGAATCCTCAGGGTTCACAGATACCCCCACTCAAAAATGAGTCAGCAGCGTACCTAAAATCGAACTATGATCCTGAAGTTATCGGGCGAGCACAAGACAAGGGGAACAAGCGCCCAGAAGTGATGGACGAGGGGCCGTCCAGACATCTGCACCTGCCTGAATATGACAAAAAGGAAAACGTGGCACCTTCAGAACCTCCTCATGCACATTTAAGGGCAGAGAAACCACTGGTGGACCATGAATTCTCCTTGCATAAGACATGTGAAAATTTTGCTCAGATTCCCCTACTGTGTCTGAATCCTTGTCACCAGGGCAAATATCCTTCATCTTCAAGGCCTATGAGATTGACAACAAAAGACATGGGTTCCAGGAACCCCTCAGGGCAAAAAGGAATACCGTTACTCTATACTAATTTACCTCCACTCACTAAGGTAATGTGCTTTTTTAAAAAAGATGTGAGTAATATATTTTTAAAGTTCCACATTTGTAAGTTTGATTGCTTCCTGTACTTTACATTCCAAATATTTTGTTATATCCTACGGCTTTGCTCAGCCAAGTGCAGAGCCTTCCCCAAGGGAAAAAAGACATCCTACACAGAGAGGACTCTGCACTTAAATGTCTTCTATATGGCAAGTCCCGGGGTCTCTTCATTGCTGCGGCAGCTGGTGTTTCAATCCAGTGGCAACAGGGCTTCCATATGGTGGGTTTCCCCTGTCCCCCCACCCTCCCTATGCCACTGGAGGACTTTTTTCAGGGTTTTTATAAACTTGTTTATTGACAAATTGCTATAGTTTTGTGGTGTTATCACAATCCATCTATAAACCCCTGTGTGTTCCAGGCAGTCGTTTTTTTTAAGGGAAACTCTGTAGCCCCTTTCATTGCAGAGATACAAGGGGGAAAGCATATATCTGAAAGGAGAAGGGCTCTCAGTTTCTCAATTCCTGATCCTCCCCGAAAAGCCCTCAAGAGGTGCTGAGAGGGCAGCCTCTATTGGGGGTGGGCAGGGGAAATGGCAATGATGTGGGTGGGACTGGGAGAGATCCAAACTTTCCCATCCATGTGGCAGCCACCATGGTTTTGCTGTGATTAAAACAAAAACCGCAACCCAAAACCGTAATAAAGGAGGTTTAGAAAAGATCACAAGGTAGTGAGGGGGAAGGGAGAAGGTACGTGAGAGCACTAATGTTCTCTTTCCCCTCCTTAACAGTTTCAAACGCCAAAGCTCATCCCACTTCAGAATCTTATTGAATTTGAGCAAAGCCGTCAGATTGGTCAAGCCCCATTTATTGGACATAAAGACCATCCTGAACAGATCCAGTTACTAAAAGCTAATATTAAACCCTTTGAAGCAAGAGAAGACAGGAATAATGAAACAAGGTAAGGCCAAACAGTTTGCGACTAAACCTGCTGGAAAGCAGGAACTTCATGATGTCAATTTCAGTGCACTTGCCACAGTCAGAAAAGGGGCATACCAGTAAATTGAAGGTCAAACAGCGTATTATGTGGTCCCATAGCTAGGAGTGATGACTTACGCCAGGAATTCGTGTTTGGATTTCCTAATGAGTAATTTAGCTTTGAAAAGCAGCTACTAGAGCTTGATAGTAGATCAGGACTGCAACACTGAGAATGGGGGAGAGTGAAGGGACTTTGCCTGTCCTGTTTCTCTGCTGGGGCTAATAGCAACCTGGAATGGCAGCATTCTCAGTTAGGAATATGGTGTGGGGGAAAACAGTTTTAAAAATACCCTTCCTCTAACACTGCAACTGTGATCCAAATTGCACCAGTAATCTATAGTTTGGCACTGATTATAAGGTGCAGAGTGAATATAACTTTTCTGAGCTAGTTGCAGTGGTCCAAAAACAGTGCCAATTCTGGTCCGTTGCCAGCTAGCACATCCATCTTTTTCACTTCAGCAGGCCAAGCTGAGTTTCAATTTTGTTTCTGTTTGATTTCCTTTATTTTAAAAGGGACTCTTAACCCTAGAGGTTTTGTTTCCCTTCAAGAAGATGTGGGGAGGGGGGAGAGATGAACCCCTACAAAGACTGGGTAAGAACTATTCAAGCCAATCTCTCAACCACATCTTGTATACTCCACATGTATAACCTGCTGTGTATGGGAAGCAATTTGCAGAGGTCCTTTTAGCCACCATCTGGTAACATAAACATGTACAAAGAAAGCAAGCTGAGTGTGTATAAGATCATGTGCCCTTGTCTACCTCCATGCTTTTTGAGAAGAGGGGCAGATGGAAGACCTCCAGACAGGCCAAAAACTACTTTGTGTTCTTCCTGGCCTGGGGGCAGAAAAGGAAAGATTGGTCTCACCTGTCAGGAGGTAGCTTGGTGGTGATCGAGTTTCAAAGTCGCAAGGCTGTGGCTTCAGATGTGGTGGAAGCCTCCTCATTCCCCTATTGGCTCTCTCCCACACACATCTTGAGTGTTAGAGTAATTTTGACTCCAAGTAGCCATGCAATCGAGAGAGTCTCTTCAAATCTAATGTTAATATGCTGATAGGCAAAGGAGGCGTGTCAAGAAACAGATGAAGGAGAAAGAAGAAAGGAAGAAAGTAACTGTGACTTTTCAACAAGATGATTCCATTGTTCTGCCTGGTGTTGCAGAAAAGACAAAGGTATGTTGCTATGCAGATGCTTATTCGTCATCATCTTGTTGGTTGTCATTTGTTTTAAAGTCACGAGGTTGTTCAAAAACACTGAACAGCTAGGCCTTTTCACCCTCCACTTAGTACATCTGTAGCCTCCAGTATTTCAGTGTTAATGCCAGATGTCCTCCCTTTAACATTGCTGCTTACTTCCTAGGCCTTCTTCTTGCTCAGCTTTGTGGCTGCCTACTTACTATGCCCAGTATAGCTTTTCACAGTAGACTGTGAACCTGTAGGAGGCAAGGGAGGGCGTAAGAACAAGCCAGCACTGACAATGCATGCTACAGTATGCCATAAGGCTACTTTCTGATTTGTGAGCCAAACTGGTATGACAGTGAGACATTCGTGAATTGATATCCCCAGCCTTAAAGAAAAGGAAGAGAGGTATGTAGAGCCCTGAACTGGGTCAGTGCTGCAAAGCAGGAGAGCATGTGTGGATGTGACCCTTCCCCTACATTGCTTTGTTCCCCCCCCCCTCCAAGACTAATAATGGGCTGGGGGAGAAAGGTCAGTTTTGATCAGCCAGATTAGCATGGGGGTAATGGAGTAACCCTCCCGCCTGCAGTTCTGATCCAGATTGACACACACACCCCGCAGCTGTTTCCTCTTCCCCTTTTCTTTTAAGTGCTGGAAGGTCTGTTCCAGGATCTTCCCGGCATAACATGTGGTTCAGATATTCTAAATCAGAGGTGTTAGTCTCATTTGTTGCGAGGGCCGGATCTGACATAGATGTCACTTTGTCAGGACGAGCCATGTGTGCCATAAGATGTAATACCAGGTACCAGAGATATAAACTTTGTAGAGGACACAGACAAACCCAATTATTGGTATTATTTTTTTACTCAAATGACATACAAAACATTAAAGTATCTCCTTTGATGCCCACCCTCCCACTTCCACCACCCATTCCTCATTGGCCCCGGGACAGTAGACAGGGACATAATGTGCAGCCTCTGTCATTTGACAATAAAGTTAATGACTAGTTGATCACGGGCCAGATAAGAGCCCTAGATGGGCCAGTTCTGGCCCGCGGGCCTTACGTTTGCCAGCCTGTTCTAAATTATGCAGACTGGTTAGCCTCTTTCCTTTCCCCCCAAATGATGATGGGAATCAAAATAGCAAATTAAATTTAGTAATGTGGATTATAAAAATGTTACAGGAAGCTTTAGCTCTTATTTCCAGATTAGTTCTTTAAAGGACATTGTATATTTAAAGTTTATATCCCTTTAAAGCTAAGGCATGATTATTTGCACCTTTACTGTACTTAAGTGAAATTATACTACATTAGGAACTACTGATCAACTCCATTTATTTAGGCATATTTATTTTCATGTTAGGACGACCCAGTGGAATCCAACTATGACCTTAATGATGGTGACCACTTGCTGGGTGAGTATTTCAACAAGATTACCTCAAAAATGAAAGACCCATCCTTGTCCAAGGCAATTTGATAATCACCAGTAGTCCCAACCATAGCCAGTATAGTGGATGAAAAATATTGGAATAGACTGTTGGAGTTGTGAGCTTGGAGCCCATTCTCTGTCCTGGACTCACTGTGCTACAAACTGCTGGTTTCCGCCTTAATTCCTTGTCTGTATAATGGGGATATGCTGACCAGTTTTGCAGGATTATTGTGAGAATAAGTACACTAAGGCTGATTCAGCCGTTTGCAAATTAAACGGATTTCAATTACAATAATCATTTGTCTAGCAGCAGTAGCCTGCCAGGCAGTCAGGAAATTGATCTGCTTTCGCTTCAGGGAATTTGCTACAGAAGAGCAACAGTTTACTCAGATTGCATATCAATGTTTAATTTTTTTACATTTGATCTATAACTAAGCCTTTAGTGCTGATTTGGTTTGTTAGTTTAAATCACTGTCAGATTATCTGAGCCAGTGTGGTGTACTGGTTAGAGTATCAGATTAGCATCAGATTCAAATCCCCACCCAGCCATGGAAGTTTACTGGGTGCCCTCTCAGCCTAATCTACTTCAGCGGGGCGGGGGGGGGGCAGGTAAAAGGGAAGAGAGGGGAACAATGTAAGCCACTTTGGGTCCCCATTTGGGAGAAAAGTGGGGTATACATGAAGTAAATAAGCAAATAAGTATGGGACAACTTAAATGCAGTCTCAGTTTGGAGAAATACTTGGCAAAATACCTGTTGAATATTATAGAGGTAAGTACAGAAGTACAGCTGTGTGTGCAAGGTTCCATTAAGTCGTAGCTGACTTATGGTGACCCAATAGAGTTTTCAAGGCAAGTGATTAAGCAGAAGTGGTTTGCCATTGCCTAAGTCTGCAAAGTCTTCCTTGGTGGTCTCCCTTCCAAGTACTGACCCAACTTCCGAGATCCGGCTATACCATACCATTCCACATCCCTGAATTATAGCAAAAGGAATCTGATTAGCAATCATTGTTGAATAATGTTCTAACCTAGTCCAGTTTGGTGTAGTGGTTAAGACCGGGGGACTCTAATCTGGAGAACCAGGTTTGATTTTCCACTCCTCCACATGAAGCCAGCTGGGTGACCTTGGGTCAGTCACCATTCACTCAGAGCAGTTTTCTCAAGAGCAGTTCTCTCACAGCTCTCTCAGCCCCATCTACCTCACAGGGTGTCTGTTGTGGGGAGAGGAAGGGAAGGAGATTGTAAGCCACTTCGAGACTCCTAATGAAGAGCGGAGTATAAATCCAACTCTTCTTCTATGTGGATAATATTTATATTTTCTCCTATCTTAGACCCAGAGGCAGTTATTTCTTCAGCAGGACTACATTACTTGGCTTCTTTAAGGAAAAAGCCCACAGATCTTCAAGATGCTAGCACAAATACAGATCCTGGTAAAACTCTAATAGAAACTTTTATTTCACTGTTTTTATGCCTCTGAAACTCTTGTAATTTGTTTTCTTCTAAAATGACTTACTTCAAAATACCTCCTCATAGTTGAATGCAAAAGGATGAGGAGAATGTTTTTGCTACATTCAATTTTGTTTCCTTAAGGCCAGATTCTGTAATCTTTACCTCATGAATCTCTCTCCTTTGATAAGCAATAGATAAGTTTTATTATTCTGCTGATTGATCTTGATTTCATTTTTTCTTTACCAATCAAGTTCTTAAATCACATCAGGATATGCAAACTGTCTCAGAAGAAATAGTTTCTGAACCTGATAAAAATCAGCCCATCATCTCTGTTCCGGCATCAGGTGTGCTTTCTATCAGGCTTTGTGTTAAATCGTACTGTTTTTAAATACTTGAATGTTATGGGTTGGATCCAGACAGCTTTTTAAAATCAGTCTCACTGGTTCTCCTCCTGACTACAACCCTTGTCCCACATGGCTATTGTCCGTGCAGGTCCTGTGCTCCCCAGCAGAACCATTTTGGGTGGTCAGAGGGGTCCTCTCCTCCCTTTTCCGCCAGTGGAAAAGCTGGTTGGATCCGTCCCATTATCTTCCTTTGGGAGGTTCTAGCCAAATTTCAGTTCTCTAAATCTAAAGACAAATTTTATGCATAAAATGACTGTAATATTACTCATAAGGAGATGGTTTTCTTTCCCCTATTAATATATGTATAAATTGAATGCCACATTTAACCAGTTTTTAAGCCACCTTTTCACTGACATGCCTCAGTCATATGGTCACTAATTTTTCCAAAGACTTGCTGAGCTTCCTTGAATTTGTTCAGCTAACCTCTGAAAAGAAAGCTTGTTATAACTGGCTGGAAAATGCTTGATTCAGTCAAGCTTAACTATAAATTTCCTGGTGGTCTTGAGTCAACAGCTCAATTTGATCTTATCAGTTTAAGCTAATAACATGAAAATAATGGGTACTTACAGTGCAGTGAACACTTTCTTGGAAGTAAGCTGCGTTGAATAGACCTCTGTAGGATTCTGGGTAGATCTGCTTAGAGTTGGTCTCTAAACCTACCTTATGAGGTTAAGATTACTGAGATGTTATGTGGGAAGCCCTTTGAGCCCTTATAAGTATTATGTAATACCATGCATTGTTGAATTTCATGTTACTGTGACGTAAGTCTGGTTGTGTTACCACTTACCAGTCCAGACCATTGGTTCATTGAGATCACATTATATTTTAAGTTCTCCTTTGAAAGGGTAATAATGATTTGGTTTGGAGCAATGATATGAGGTGAATACGATTAAGACTGTAAATACAGCCAAATTCTATACAGTGTGCCATCAGAGTAACTAGTTGTAATATAACGAAAAGTACTGGTTTGTTATAGGGGTGTCTTTGGGTCAGTGCTGAAAATATTTCCCAGGTATTCAACAGTGCATTTAATTTAGAGGCTCTGGTTTGTGTGCAAGGGGTCCAATATGTCTATATCTGTTGGGCGTTCTTTGTTCGCAAATACAAGTTCCCACAGTTAACAAATGCCTCATACATGTGCAGAGCCTTTTTAAGCTTAAAAGAAAATGGGAAGTCTGCCTCCATGGAGCTTTGGGTCAGGTGAAAATGTGAGTAATAGTATTCCCTGTATTTCTGTATTCTTCTCAGTGCTATCAGGCTTTCTAGTATGTCTCGGTATTTACTACACCTGGTGACTTTGACCAATTCCTTCTTGTCTCACAGAATCCTTGCCTTCATGTGTTCCTGAAACGTTGCCACCAGATCTGTACTTAAATCTGAGATTCCCCACTGAAGCCACAGAGATGCCCTTACCATCCTCCTTATCTAATGCTGCATCTGATTTGGTCAGTAATGAGAAATATGTGCTGACACTGTAACAGATTATATGCATGTGTGTCTCAATTAGCCACCTGTCGGGAGAGTGTTTCCATTCGGCAGCTCATTTATATAAACAAGTCGCTGCATTCATTTGATATAGTTTATTGCCCATTATATTGTTCTTTACATGTGGGTTAGGTTGGACGGAGGTATATCCATGTGATTGATATAGAAGATGAGGACCTTCTGAAAAATTTGCCCGAGATATCAGAGCCTGCAGGGAAGGACGTTGCCCTGCAGCCAAAGAAGCCTGAAGTCCTACCTTCTGCAAAATTGCATCACATGGCAGCATCTGTGACCAATGCAATTCCGCCTGAAGAAATGGAGAATGGAGGTGAAAATCCATAGTTTTTTCTTCTTTTTTTTGAAATCGTCTTGAAAAATATATTCCTTTAAAATGAGTTTTCTGCTGAGAAATTTGTGTCTCTTCCAGATTCGGTCTCTCAATCTGTTCTTACCAGAAACGATATAATTTGGAGCCAAAGAATCATAATAACCAGAGCTCTGGTCAAAGAACAGATTTTCCACCTTCTTTCCCACCGCTGCCTCTGCGATGAGGGATCTTTGGGAATGTAATTTGGTGAAGGGAGAAGCTGCAGTGATAAACGGAGAGTAGCGGACAATGGCGCTACCACTTCTGCACAAGTGGAAGCGCTTTTCTGCTCTCAGAAGTCAGACAACCCACCTTCTGTGCTCATCGCTGTATGTTGCTTTGAGCATTTCATGTAGAAGTCACTGAGAAAAGTCATAAAGGGACAAACTTCTGTCGTAGTAAACATTAAGATGGTTTCAAATGGCAGTATGGATCAAGCCTTACCATTTACATGTATTTTACAGGGCATATGTTTCAAACGGAACCATCGCAAGTCTCGCTGGAGCGTTTAGAGGCAGAACTGGCTTGTGATCGTCTCACACATAGTCTACTGCAAGAGGATTTCAGGAGTCACTCCTCCCCAGGGCTGTTAGCCAAACAAATCAGCAGGGAGCACTTTTCTGCCAAACTACAGCAAATGGATAAGAAGCTACTAGCCTTACAGAACATGACAGAAAGAATAGAGCAAGAATTCAGAAACACTGAACTGGTATCTTTAAATCTTATGATCTTTCATGGGAAACTGGAGATCTCTCAGAATTACAACATACCTCCAGATAGCAGAGATCTTTTCTGATGGAGAAAATAGCTGCTTTGGATAGGTGTACTCTGTGGCATTACATCCCACTGAGGTCCCTTCCCCCAAACCCACCCGCCCAGGCTGTACCCCTGAATTTCCAGGAATTTCCCAACCTGAAGCTGGCAACCCTAGTTCAAATCCTTGCTCAGGCCCTTAAGCACAGTTGAATGACTTTGAAGAAATTTTTGGTCAGAATTATCCCTGCATTATCAGTACAAGGATTGCAACTCTACAGACAAGGGAGCTAGAATCTGTAGCAGCCCCAGTATAAAAAACATAAGTATTTAGCCATACTCAAAAATCTTCTAGAGGCAAAAACAAAAATCAGTGTTAAAAAGTGAACAGCTGTTAATTGTTTAGAGTAGGGGGTAATTCCCCCCCTCTGTGTTTGGGGTAGGGTAGACCCAGGTACCTTGGATTTCACTTTCCCCCTATTCTCTTTAACTGGCAGTGTAAATGAACCCAGAAGTCTTTAATTATCTTCTTACTTTTGAAAACAGTGAAATAGGTTAGGATTGTAGATGAATGAGCACAGAGCAATGTACTCTGTCCTTGGAGAACTTTGCCTCTCAAAAGCTTATACCCTGGGAAATCTTGTCGGTCTTTAGGGTGCTTCTGGACTCAAATCTTGTTTGTACTGCAGACCAGCACAGCTTCCCAACTGAAACTATCTTGTAGATAGAGCATTATAAGGCGATGGAAGCTGAGGGGAAAGTTTTATGTATTTTAATGCTTCCAACTGTGTAAAGGGGTTAAGGTTCTCATTTAGTTGAATGCGGTTTCTCTTTTTATCCAGGGGCTAATGTGTAGTTTATTTTGCATATGCATATGTTTACCATCCATTACCATAAAGCAGCCATGGATTAATAGTGTGTGGTGTGCATACCTTTTGTGTTACTGTGGCTGTGTGTTTTCCTAGAAATTATGGCTTCATGTTTAATCAGGATACAAAACCCACAGATTCTGCTTTGCTGTGGATTTAAAAGCATTTAAAAGTGGGAAATGTTTGATGGGAAAGTAATGTTTTTGATGGTAATTTCTTTTTGTATATATTTAGTTTCTGTAAGCAAATGTTGGTGTTTAAATGAATACCTTTGCTAAAATAGTAATGACTTTCCCCCCCAGTTGGTACAAGTACCACTAGATGAAAGCGGAGTCGCTGATCCAGGAGGCTATGACGTTTCCTTCTGTGCACCAGGTGTTAAAGTCTCCAAAGAAGGTATGTGGTGTTGATCTCCATTGCTGAGCTATAGAAGAGAAAACATAAGAGAAGGAAGGCCATGGGCTTGCAGGGGGAGTGGATGAGAGAAAGCTTTGTCCCCAGTGACAGTGGGATAGATGGGAAAGAAGAGAGGTATTAATAACATCTTGAAATGAATAAAAGGATACTGGGAGCGTTAGAAAAGCAGCATATCATCCAGATAAATTAAAGATTGCATGATGTTCTGAATTTACTGAATTGCAGCTAAAATTAGAATAAAGCGCCTCTGCGTTGTTTTTCCTCTAACTTAGCACGTTTGGTTTCCTTGTCCTTCTGTTGAAACAGAACGCTATTCAACCCGTTTTATCGTAGAGGGTTTCACAGAGGAGGAGGATGTTTTAAAACCAGACTCTTTTCAAGACAGCTCTGCTGCCTTGCAGACTCCTTCCGTTTCTCATTCAGCATCAGCAGCTGATCTTCCCAGGGTCAGAAAGTCATCTTCAGGTAGCATTCTCTAGTTGCTTTTGGTGATGCCTTATAAATGTTTCTAGTAAACATTATACTGCATAGTAGCTGTATTTCTCTAAGGAAAAAATTGCAGTTGTCAGATGTCTGCAGCGGTGAGTCAGCCGTGTGTGCGGCTGTCCTGCATTCCACGACACTTCTGTCATTCATGACCATTCCATTAATCCACATTTGAGGAAAAGCTAAAACATTTGGAACCAGTGTGCTTTAGTAGATGGAGTAAGGTTCAAATCAGCATGCAGCCAGGAAAGTTCCAGGGTGTCCGTGGACTAACCTTTCTAGTTACTCTCCTTCACAGGATTATTGTGGAGATAAAAATGGAGATAGTCCCATGGATGCCACCATAGGACCATCCTTGTCGCATACATTCCTCCATGTTCCTTGGAGGAATGTGGGATATAAATATAGCAATGGTAATAATCTCAGGTCTGCAGGTAATTTATTCAAAGAACCAAAAAAGGACCCATGGTAATTTTGGGATATATGTTTCTTTCAATGTATTTATGTGATAATTAATATAATAGTGAATTATTGACAAGAAAAAAATTAATTAAAGATATATAAACAAAAAAAATTAACAATTACTTGAGATACTTTGTAATTGTCTATAGCACAGTATTTGCTGGTTTTTGGTAATTTATTCAAACCAGTAGACCATCAGGTTGAAATTAAATCAGAAGAGTTTTTGGCTAAACATTAGGAAGAACTTCCTGGCAGTTAGAGCAGTTCCTCAACAGAACAGGTTTCCTCAGGAGGTGGTGGGCTCTCCTTCTTTGGAGGTTTTCAAACAGAGGCTAGATGGCCATCTGACAGCATTGCTGATTCTGTGAACTTAGGCAGATCACGAGAAGGGAGGGCAGGAAGGGTTGCCTCAGTGTTCTTGTGGCCCTTTCTTACACGCCTAGGGAAATGCTGATCTCCACTTCGGGGTCAGGAAGCAGTTTTTCTCCAGGCTAGTTTGGCAGGAGATCCTAGAGGTTTTTTGTAATCTTCTGGGGGTGGAACAGTGGTCACTGCGTGGGGGGGGGGGGAGGTATTTGTGAATTTCCTGCATTGTGCTAGGGGTTAGACGAGGACCCTGGAGGTCTTTTCCAACTCTATGATTCCATGATTCTTTTGAGGGGAGGAAAAATCCCTTTAGTTTCCACCTCCAAAATCAGTGTAGAGATTCCAGTTTTGTCGGCTTGTTGCCTTAGTTTACCTTGTTAGTTCAATTTGCTGATTTGTGATTAAAATATCATTTCCCCCAGGCAAACGGTTCCTTCTTGCTGTCTTACTTGTAGCCTGTGTACTCTGATATTTAATGTAAAGTAAAAATGGACAGAGCACTTAACAGGGTTTGCCCTCCATAATCCCACCATACAAGATGCTCTGTCTTATCTATCCATGCTCGCTGTGTTGCCACAGTTGGAACGTTAGTGGCACTGGGCCACAGATAGATGGTTGATACGTCACACCAGCACACAAGTGAAGTGATTTTATGTTCCTTTATTTTTGCCAGCCCAAAGATCTGAAGAACTGGTCCATTTGACCAAAAATGCCAGACAAATTGTGGGCTGTTATGTAACATAAGAAGAACAGTTGGTTTTTTATACCCCACTTTTCTCTACCTTAAGGAGTCTCAAAGTGGCTTATAATTGCCTTCCCTTCCTCTCCCCACAACAGACACCCTGTGAGATAGGTAGGACTGAGAGAGTTCTGAGAGGACTGTGAGTGGCCAAAGGTCACTCAGCAGGCTTCATGCAGAGGAGTGGGGAATCAAACCCGGTTCTCCAGATTAAAGTCCACCACACTCTAAACCATCACACCACACTGGCTCTCAACATAACCTTAACATAGCCTTAAGTAACTCTGGTTCATTCACTTATTCATCTTCCAGCATTATATACGCTAGTAAATGTCAGCAGTGCCCTTCCATTCTCTACACTGGATAAACAAGTCAGTCCCTGTGCAAAAGAATAAATGGACATAAATCCAGTATTAAAAACCTCAGCACTCAAAAACCAGTGGGAGAACATTTTAATTTTCCAGATCATTCTGTTGCTGACCTAAGAATGGTAGTCCTCAAGAATGGTAGTCCTCAAAACAAAGAAACTTCAAGGGGAAAATTATAATGTGAGATTGCTGAACTTGAGTTCATTCACAAGTTCAGAACAATGCGCACACATGCGCACACACACACACACACACACACACACACACCCGGCTGAATAGGAATAAAGGATTCTTATCTCACAACAGATGCTAACGCTCTGTCTCTGAGCATTTCTCCTCTGCTATGATCAGGCTGATTACAATATGCATAGTAGCTTTGCGTTCTCTCCAAGCATTCTTTACAACACCCCTCTCACTTTCTGACTGGGTTAAAAAGACTCAGATCTCCATTCCTGCTCATTGTCTGACTAAGGGAGCTTTGACTCTCGAAAATCTTATGGGCCTCTAAGGTGCCACTAAACTCAAATCTAACTGTTTAATTCTCCTATCAATAGTGGTTAAGTAGTATTGCTGAGTGGCAGAAACTTTCTTAAACAGAAACTGAAAGGGGGGGGGGGAGTAAAACTATGTTACCGCCTCAGCTCTAAGACTAGTTGTCCTGGATGGTGCAGTGTTCCCTAAGATGGAGAAAGTGAGTATGTCGCCTCCTTTGGAAACTCTGCCATAGCCTTCCAAACTCTTCCATGGGCAGCAGATTGCCTAATGCATATTCTTCTTTCCCACAATATATTTCATTGATAGAATCTATTTCTCTCTCTTTTTAGATATTTATACTAGACTTGGAGAACTGGATGAAAGGTATGTATTGGAAAACATTTTAACACCATAGTGAAATCAGAAGTGTGTTGGAGGAACTGCCCCCCTCCCAGATATTTATATACAAATGTATATGGCATCCAGTAACATCACATTCTGCTCTCTCTTCCCCATGTGTCAGTACATTTATCACTTGTTCTTAGCTGATGAATTGGCATATATTGACCCTTGTTCCAATGTAGTGTCATCACTGGACAGATCTGTAGGTTCGTGAGATATGCATTTAAGAATAAGGTTTTTAATTGCTTTATTACTTCAGTAAGTATATGGAATGCTTCCTAGATGAAACTAATAAGTTATTTATGTAATATATGTTTTCCTAGCTATGTTTTGATGTCATATTATTTATTTTGCATATTTTTATTTATAAGAAAAATGAGACATTGAAGATTATTATTCACTTTTCTATAAGTTACATAGAACACACCTTATATAAATTACATAGCCACTGAAGTTTTTGCTCTCTCAACTCAGAGTGTGGATTTCAAGTTATTAATGGTCACTGTCAGTGTAAGTCAGTCATTACAGCAGGGGTGGAAAATGGTCAGTAAAATCAGTAAAAGTCCGTTATTTTCAAATTGGTCAGTAATTTGTCAGTTTTTTAAAAAAATTGGTCAGTAAAGTCAGTATTTCTTTGATTTTTGTGAATGAGTTTGTACTTTTTTTGTTTTTGTTACTGCATTTTGGGGGAAACCTAATGCCCTCTCAGTGAGAAGGCAGATAGTTTTCAGTTCAGTTATGAAGTATTTTAAGGACTTTGTTCCTAAGAGTAAAAGTGATTTGGTGAAATCTTCCACAAAATATAGAAACATAATGATGTCTTGTTGCACAAGTGCCCGCTTATTTACAAAGTTCCCCAGCGTTCCAGAAAAAAGCCTTTGGTGCATGTGATGCACAGTGAACTAAAAACACTCACAAGAACCATAATGAATTGTGTTTCTGAGAGTTCAGCACCATTGTCTCTTGAAGCTCTCAGTGATGAGCACTGCATACCTGTGGGAGAAGTAAATCAGTGAAAGCAGAATCTGTGACGAACTGAAAAAAACTTTCTGAAAAAGGAATAGCTACTCTTTTTAATAAGAGCAAAAATCCCATTTCATAGTAGCCTGCAAACACCTTTTACTCCAGTCATCTTTGGACAAGCCCAACCTCAAATATCTTCAATGTTTAGCTCCAGCACAGAGAGTCAAGGAAGGAACCCACAAGGATATAATGAAAGTAGCAGCAGCACTCCCAATGGATATTCCGCTGAACACAATTGTGGATGAATGGAAACTTCTTAGACTTGAAGATGAAACTTCCAGTGAAACATACTGCATAGATACGGACTGGAATCAGTTCTTTGAAAAGACAAACCCATCTGGAGATCCAAAATACCCACTGGTTACCAAGGTGGTGAAAGCAGCATTTTCATTATCTCATGGTAGTTTGGACATAGAAAGAGGGTTTTCAAAATCTGGAAGCGTTTTGACCAATGAAAGGGCCAGGATGTCGGAGAGAACTTTGAATGCCCACCTGAGGGTCAAAGAAACTTTATATCATATATACGAAAACAAGGTATGCCATGTTAATATCACACAGCAGCTTTTACAGATGGTAAGAGCAGCTCATGATCATTACAAGCAATATTGTGATGAACAGTATGTCTTTAAAGAGAGGAAGCAAACAGAAAAAGAAAAGAAAGAGGAAAGGCAGAGGAGTTAGAAAGCTTTAAGAAGATGCACAGTGAAAAGGATAGTATACAAGAGAAGGAAGCAACACTGAAAAAGCTGAGACAACAGAATGAGAAGAGGATGATTGCTCGAACATTGCAAAGTGATGCAAAGTGATGGAAGGGAGGCTGCTGAGAAAAAGGAGATTGTGGGATTCAACGGTACAGCTCATGCTAGAAGGAATGGAGAAAGCAATGGAAGAAGAGGACAAGAAAAAATGCTTGTGGATGCAGTGCAGAAAACTGTTGAGAAACGAAAAAGTTCATTAGTATCTTCTTTTTTCATCAAAAAACCAAAGATAAAGTAAAAGCAACAAGTCTTATCTTACAGTAATTATGTCTTGTTGTCATAATGATTACTTTATGTATGGTTTTAATACGTTTTGCTGTTTTATCATCAGCAGTATGTGATTATTTTTAAAAGGGATTTTTTTTTTGCCTTAAATTTTGTAAATTAATAAACATTGTCCTATCCATTTTAAAAATTCAATAAAAAGATGTGTGATGGCTGGCTATGGGGATGGTGGAGGCCAGATAATAATCATTTTAATGAAGTCTTACTTTTACTTTTAAAACGCTAACTTATCAATAGGTTGAGATTAAATTGGCCAGTAATTTGTCAGTATTTGGTCAGTTTTTTGGGAATTTTTGTCAGTAAAACCAGTATTTTTGACCCTCTGACTAGTTTCCACCCCTGTTCTTTGGTTTTGGTGGTATGACCAAGACAAAGAAGAATTTCTCTTCTCCCTGTACCTCCCTTCCACCTTATCAGCTGCTGCTTGGCTGAGGTTGGCATACAAGAAGGAAATACAGAAAAGTTTTTCCTCTTCCCCACTCCTGGCACAATAGGCGCTGTACCATGGGAGATGTAGTTTCCAGGATGCCCAGCATCTAGGAAGTGCAGTTCCCAGAGGCCATTGGGTGTGGCAAATCGATGTCTGAAGTATTCAGCAGTTGGGAGAGAAAGGAAGAAGACTCTTGCCTCCCCAGACTTGCACAGAGCAGCAGCGACAGCTGGGAAGTGGTCAGGAACACTAGAACCTCTGGCTGTTTTGATAATGTCATCAAGAAGATCATGGAAATCCAGGCAAGCTTGGGGTTAATTTGCAATTGCTCATTTTAGCTGAGACTGATCCTCGTTCCACCCCCCCCCCCCCCACAAATAGCAACACTGCAGTCTGATATTTAAAAAACCCCAACTAGTGCAGTCAAATCTAATGTCAGTATCAAATGGGAAACAATCCTGCATGCTATCAGGCAATCCTAACTCTAATGAACTCAGTAGTATCTAGGAAGCCAACTGTACACAGCCTTAGTTGATTAGAGAAGTGGTTCTGTTCCTTGATTCCAATAATGTGACTGCTTTTTCCAGTTTCTCAGACGATCCCTTGCAGATTACTGGCTTGAGCGGTGTGACTGACATCATAACTGATCTCATAAAGGAAGGCAGCATTTCAGCTGCAGAACTGGGCCTCACAAAAACACAGGCCCAAAAAATCTCCAGGTACTTTTACAGTTTTACTGAGACTGGGTTTGCAGTCCTCAGTGGCAATATGTTGTGTTAACTCACTTGTGATGCAAATCACATTTGCAAATCACAGCATAGTTGTCCTTCGTTCATATTTATGCATAGTAGTGTTAGACAGGCTATGGTGGCATGCAGCTCGTTGTATCTAATGTGCTAGTAGCAAAGCAGACACAATAATGATTATTTTGCTAACTCTTTATGTGCTTTTTCTAGGGTTGCCAGGTCCCCCCTGGCCACCAGCGGGGAACGAGGGGGTTGAGTTGTCAGCTTCAGGTTGGGAAACTCCTAGAGATTTGGGGGGTGGAGCCAGGGGAGGACAGGGACCTTAGTAAGGTGCAGTGCCATACATTCCACCCTCCAGAGCATCCATTTTCTCCAGTGGAACTGATGTCTGTAGTCTGGAAATGAGGTGTAATTTCAAAGGATCCCCAGGTCCCACCTGGAGGCTGGCATCTTTAGCTTTTTTCCCGTAGGTATTAATAAACAAGGCTGGAAGAAGCAGTCTGTGAAGCACTTCTGACTTGTTTATTTTGCGTCTTGTTTCAGATGCTCCAGCGCAGTGAGTGGACGTTCACATCGAACAGAACAGGAGAAAAAAGAGTTACAAACCTGGATGAAAAGAAAGCGAAAGGAAAGACTGGATGAGTATCTCCAAAAGCTGGCTGAACAAAGAGAAAAGGAACACAATCCTTTTCAGTTGAGAAATAACTTGGTAAGATTACTTGTTTTGAACAGACCTTAGTTAAAGTCTGAGTAGACCTGCTTAGGATTGCTCTCTTGGTGTAATAAAGCACACATATAAACAGAACAGCTGTATTTTAACTTAGGGTTCACCAGAAACTATTATTGTTTACATACTTACTATTATCGGCCCTACATTCAGCATTCTCCCCTTATAGACCGATCCAGAAGAATCCATTCAGCTAAGGCCAGTGCAATACTAACAGTGGATGGATCGTAATATGATGATTGCGTGGAGTGGGGGCGGTCCTATAACCCACATGGATACATCTACGGGAGCCCCAAGAGAAGTTGTCAGAAGCAGTACCACTGCTGTGGACTTTCCACAGGACTGAGCTAGAGTGGATGTCTGGCCGATACAAAGGCGTCTTTTTTGTACTGGTATTCTGAAGCCAGCCGCAAGGATGCAGTTAGTAGTTCATTCAGATTAGAAGTGGTGCCATTGCAGTATGTTTATCTTCTGCTTGGACCCTTTCTGCTGGAAATGGAAGTAGCTTTTTAAACTCATTTATATCCTCCCGGTCTCCCCAAAGGCACCCAAAGCCACTATCATCATTCTCATCTTCTCCACTTTTATCCTCACAGCAACCCGGTGAGGTAGGTTAACTCATATGACTGGACTAAGGTGCCCCAGCAAGCTTCCAGAGAGAGTGGGGATTCAGACCCAGACCCCTCTCTGACGCTGCCCACAACACCTTATTGGTGCAGAATAGCCAGAGTAACAGCTGGATGGAACCTTTGGTCCTGGCCAGTGCGCAACCATACATGTAAATAATGTGGGAAACTGGCTGTCTTATGCATGCCGTTATTTTCAGCTCTGTCAGCACTGAGGAGGGAAACAGCCTGTATCTTCCGTGTGTGGTGTTCAGAGTACTTGCTAGGAGTGACAGCAGCATGGAAGTTTCAGAGGGCAGCCGTGTTGGTCTACAGTAGAAGAGCTAGATTTGAGTCCAGCAGCACCTTAGAGACCAATGAGATGTTGGAAGTAGAAGCTTTGACTCTCAGAAGCTGATACCTCCCCCCCACCCACCCAATTATTGTTGGTTTCTAAAGTGCTACTGGCAGGGCTCATTTGGAAGCAGGAGCTCCTCTGCATATTAGGCCACACACCCCTGATGTAGCCAATCCTCCAAGAGCTTACAGGAGCCCCTGTAAGAAGAGCTCTGTAAGCTCGTGGAGGATTGGCTACATTAGGGGTGTGTGACCTAATATGCAAAGGAGCTCCTGCTACAAGATGAGCCCTGGCTACTGGACTTGAATGATAGCAAAATGGCTTACCCCAGCCATTGTGCAGCTGTGTAACAGCAACAGCTAATGGATTTTGGACTGCCCAGTAGCAGCCCGGGATCATCTCAAAGACCACCAGTGTCCAGGTTCCCGCTCGCCGGTGGCTGCCTGCACCAATGGCTTTCATTCCGCCCCGTTCCAAAGTCCTAGCCCTGAAAAACTGCCTGTGAGAAATGTATAACAGCAGTGATAAGATCTATTTGCTATTTTTTTCGCTATAGCAGCTTGGATATACATCACGGGAAATTAAACTGCAGCAAAAAAAGAAAGAGGAAAAAGATAAGTAAGTGGGCTTTATTCTCCGCTCTCTTCCAGCTTTCTTGTTTTGTGGTGTTCTCTTAGTTGCATCGGCCAACAAGGAGCATCAGGTGCAAGTTCTTTATGTTCTGCTGCGGGCCTTTCAGTGATCTGCCAGTAACAGGCATGGTAGTCAAATGGAAGGTTTCCTTCAGGTTGGGTTAGTTGGCTCAGAGTGTGAAAGGAAGCTCCAACCCTGGAGCTCTGCTGCAAGAGAAGATGGGGGCAGAATGCTCACGGGGGGGCGGGCAGGGATGGCAAAACAAGCTCAGAGTTTGTGGCATCAGCTTTCCCAGGCATGATTTATTTTCCCACAGAGAGAAGATTCTTAGCTTATGTGTAATCAGTCCTTAAAAGTATATGAATCTGCGATTGCGGGGGAATCTTAGCCTTCATGGCATACGTCTCCTGACCCTAGCTACCTTTCCCGTGGATACTACAATCTGTTAGGGGCTAAAGCAAGTCAAGGTCATCCTGTCCCCCTTTGTTTGTCTCTCCCCCTCCCCCCCTTCAGTTGAGGCCCAACTACCTCAACAGTTTGTTTCTCTGGAAGGAAAATGAGCATGCCCCATGCTCATTGGGACTTTGTGTGCTTGAGGTTTTCCAGTGTATCTTGGGGGCGGGCGGGGGGTCCTCCCAGTACATAAAATGACTGGCCTCCTAGACACAGGACTGCAGGGCTTCTTTTATAAGCAGGAATGATAAGAGTACATGAAGTCACTTAGAGCCAGCAAAGGATGGTAGGTGTGAAGGAGCTGGCTGCTGTGAGCGGTGCTTCCTGCTCCGTTCTTGTGGGGACATATGCAGAACAGGCCTGCCCAGCATGAGGCTTGTGGGTCAGTTGCAGCCGCCCTCTGGAGGGATTCCAAGTGGCCTGGTTTTGTGACCCATTTCCTCCTCTTTATGCCCAAGCCCATCAAAAGTGTGTGTGGGGGCGGGGGGGAGATGAGGGAATGCCCATGTCACTTGTCCTGCATAACTCTCCTTTCCCTGGATTTGGTGGAGTGGGTGCCACCCTGCCTTTGAAATTCCCTTACTGTGTGACTTGCTGGGAGAAGGAAGCCCTGTAGTGCAGTTGCCAAGCTCAGCAAGGAGGAAATAAGGTACGGGGGAGGATACAGGAACACCAGAAAATGGGGGGAAGGGATCAAAGAAAGGGGGGAAAGAGGGAAACTGATAGATAGGAGGTACAGAGATACCTGTGTGGCAGGAAAGAAAGAGGGAAGAAAGGGCTAATCATTTAGGTTATAGCGAGACCTGTGAGTGGTGGAACAAAAAAAGGGTGATTAATAGAAGAAGTTTAAAAACAAGCACTTTATTAACCCCTGGGTTTGCTATTAGGAGATGGGCAAGGCATAAATAGTGTTTTAGATATGGGACTGGGATCTGGAAAACCAATTTATTTATTTATTTATTTATTTTGATTTTTGTCCTACCTTGCTCGCACCAGCACTGGCCTTATATGAAATACATCTTCTTGAGATTCTCTTGCTATCAAATGATAGACTTAATCTTGCACTTTTCTGCAGCCTTTGTGTTAGTACGCTTTTGACCTATCAGAATCACGCTCCGATGCAACCACCCTTTGGCCTGTTGACAAAAGTTGCTTTCCCACCACTGTAGTACCAGTGCAGCCCGCTAGAGCCGTGCAAATGCAAAACCCATCTCAGAATCATTCAAGCTGGACAGTCCTGGAATAAAACAAGCCCTTCAGTGGCCTGCTCATTCCTCCAGCCATAATTCATGTCACATGTCAAGAGAAGGGTGTGAGTATGTGTGTCCAGGACCCTGCTTGTATGGAGGAGAAGAGCGAGAGTGAAAAGTCCCTGGTATTTCTAGCCAAGTTGTCAGAATAGACAAGCAGTGGGGACCTTCCCCCCCCCCCCACCACGCACACTTTCAGTAGGTCTGGAGGTCCCCGACATCTAGAGTAGGATGACATGGATGTATTCCTCTTGTTCACCCTCTTTCCTAAAACCTGTCTCCACTCCATGTCATTCAGACCCAGATATAGCCAGAGAGATTTAGGTGTGGGAAGGTGGACCATACGGGGTGAGGGTGAGGGATGGGGACACTGGATGCCAGGGTTGACTCTGCCTGAAGGCTAAATGCCACGTGTGCAAATGCAGACGCCTTTAAGTAAAACACCATGAGTCTTCATTGCAATTTGTGTTGACTTTTCCTACGGAAAGAGAGATTGTTTTCCAGTCAAAGTAAGCTTAATTTTCTTCAGCTAAAAAACCCTTTGGATTCAATTATTTATTTAATAGGTGCGTAATAGTCTAATGTGCTTTTTTTTTTTTGCTCCTCTTCCCTCCTGAGACTCTTGTTGTCTGAGCATCATAATCTCAGAGTCTCCCAAGCTCTCACCCTGATGCATGAGCTGTTATCAGACACAGGGCAGCTTCCTTCAAGTGAGCCTGGATCACCGTCTAAAACAAGGTTGCCTCAAGATATCAAGAGGCCGCGCATCTCTTCTGGTGGAAGGTAAAGTATTTAAGAAGTCTCCCCATCACCTTCAGGTCTGTTTGTTTATTAAATTTCTTAATCGCCCAATCCCTGCAATGCAGGGCTCTGGGCGATGTACATCATTCATCAAGATAAAACAATTACAACATTATTAAGCTATTTCAAACAAAAAGATGGTGTATATTAATTTGTCCCAAGTGAGAACTAGATTTTGTTTGCTGCAGGATGCTGTGTGCACCCAGAGGGGGGCATCTAGGGAAGACACACCAGGGTGATGGAGACAAGACACCAATACTTCCTACATTTTTGCCTTAGGACGGTTGTTACCCTGCCTATGTCCTGCAGAGTGGAATCCAAGGTGACTTATATGCAAGTCACACTAAACACTAAACAGATATTACAATAGCACTATGTCTCCATTCAAACCAATCACAGTCCTTTCCCCCGTCTGGCAGAGGTTCTCTCAGAGCCTCAAGCACAGCGGAAGGGGAGGTTTAGCAGCCGGTCTTCCTCAGCCCTGGCTAGAACTCTCTCTCTCCAACTGTAAATCCCACCTTGGAGTCTATAAGGGTGTTTTTTTGGGGGGAGGGGAGTGGCAGCTTATCTTTTAATTGAAAATGCAACAAAGCAATGAAGCATCAGTTAAAATGCCTGTCTTGACAATTACAAAAAGCAGCAGCCCACAATAAATCATTAAAATAGCTATAAACAGAATGAACAAGAGTTGAAAACCGAAAGGCCGGGCTCCACCAGATGTTAAGGGAGTACCAAATTACAAAGAAGCAGCAGCAGCAAAGCTCAAAGCCTGGGTGAATAGAAATATTTGATGTCTGGAACTCAGAAGCCTGAGTGCAGCACAGAGGAGTCTACCGTGGCCATTGGTCGATGTCCAAGGTTCCCCAAGACAAACAGTTTGAAGAGTGTAGTCCCAGCGGGGGCATATTGTTGCATCATGTGGCTTCAATAAAGGGAATGGGCCTGTGGATCGTACATCTAACATGTATTATCTGTTGCTGTATGTTTTTATCTTGCTGTTAGAGCATTACATTTCTATCTATGCAATACCATTCCTTGCATTGCTTTAAATGTCACATTCAATACCTTGTTTAATCCCTTGTTTCAGATTCCAGCAATCCTAGTCCTATTACATTGCTTAATAGGTAGCTCCTGCTGAATGCACTGACTTGCACCATGTAATCCTCCCTGGGCCTCAGTGAGAAAGACAAACGATAAACAAACAATTCATTAGTCATTACAAAATCAGTGGCTCTGTATTTGCAGCGTTGTGAGGTTGGGTTGTTCTCCAGGACAGATATTTTTTTTACCGTTCTGAAAAGCAATTGTGGTATACTTTGTGCATTATTTGTGTTGTGCAATGATGTTTCCCTTTTAGACGCTACCAAACTGCAAGGAGCAGCACCACTTCCAGAGCTGGGTTGGGTCAGACAAGATCCTTTTCCAGTCTACCTGGTGACACAACTCGAAGAAAAGGTAAGAACTCAAGAGATCTGATTTTGCAATTGACTTACAGCATTCGGTTGGAGAGTAGCATCACAGCCTGCTTGCTGTTCAAGTGTTTCCATGCTGGGAGCTTGGATGTGGTGGGAGGAGTCCATGCAGGAAACACACACAAC
This sequence comes from Lepidodactylus listeri, assembly GCA_029233225.1. Lineage (NCBI taxonomy): Eukaryota > Metazoa > Chordata > Lepidosauria > Squamata > Gekkonidae > Lepidodactylus > Lepidodactylus listeri. Next base: position 26,453,193 of record JARCFY010000004.1, on the reverse strand, counting down.
TAGCAGATTACATCGTGGTGGGGGTGGGGGTGGTGCAGTGGGCTGCTATAAGGCTCAGAGATGCATATTCGGGAGAACCTGACAGCATCTATGCTGACTATTAACTCAGTAAGGCCGTGAGACACCAGCACAGTTAAGGCAGGTGAGACATCCTGAAGGACTGCCTTCCCCTCTTGTCCCGCCCACAAGTCGAGCCTCTGCTGAAGCGATGCTCTTTGCCCATGCCGCAAAGGCCAGTGGTGACCAGAGAGTCACTGTGGGGGTGGCACTTGATTTCTGCAATGCCTTTGCTCGGCATCTGCCTTTCTTTCCTATAGTTGCACAATGCTCCCTCTAAGCTGTGGAGCCTTGTGAGCACAAATTATACTTTGTGAGCTACTGACATTAAAGTTGTGAGTGAGCAGTTGGCTGCTGCATAAATTAGTTTGCCTCTGGAGCCATCCTTCCTGAGCTAAGACAAAAATGTGTGAACTGGAGGCTAAAAAACTGAGCTAACTCACACTAACTCAGCTTAGAAGGAACACTGGCTGCCAAGCTAAAACATTTTTTAAAATCCAGCTTTACCTCTTTTAGCTGTTTTGTGGCCTGAGAACTATTCTGTCATTTTAGGCTGCATGTTGTGAGTGTGTTACGTTGTTTTCATTCCCTACCTTGTTTTCTAATGGTCTTGTTGTAAGCTGTCTCAAGCATGTCTTTGGAGAGGGGGCCTACAAATTCCCTAGATAAATAAATCTATCATAAGCTGTCTGTTAAGGAAATGCTTTCTCTTTTCTCATCTACCATGTAAAAGGAGTAGTTATGTGTCTCATGGGAGCCAGCGTGGTGTAGTGGTTAAGAGCAGCAGGCTCTAATCTGGAGAACCAGGTTTGATTCCCCACTCCTCCACATGCAGCCTGCTGGGTGACCTTGGGCCAGTCACAGTTCATCATCGATCTTCTGTGCAGACACACATGGGGACTGTGTATGAGCAGGCCTGCCATTGGATAGGTCTTTACAGCTAAAAGCCTCTAGGGGGCGTTGCATGCCAGAGTCAGAAGCTTGTTCTCACCCAAGGACCACATGCTTCTGTGCAGCAGCACACACACACACACCCCGGCCCTCAGTTCCTCTTTTGCCACCGAAGGAGAAGGTTGTGTTTTTGGTTATGTTATTATAAAATAATATAAAACAAGATGAGTAACTAGTTGTAGACCCGTTTCGTGTTACAACTGCTTCAGAAGTTTTCATTCTTCATTATTTTCCTCTTGTTGCTCTGTGGTTATCTTCCTATTTTAGCAATTCAGCTTTTACATAACATAGTATGTGATGTCCCCACTTATTGGGGAGACTGTTTCTCCTTTAAAACACACTCTGTGTATATGAATTTAGTAGATTTTTGCTGCCACCAGGAATTAAAAATTCCAACTCTCTCTAATTCGGTAGAATGTCCCAGTGTCTGGGTGCTTCAGAGGACTATGTGGCCCTAAGAAAGGACTGTTCTGATTTCTGGGATAAGTTTAAACAAATAATGATTTATTTATAAAAGAACAAAATAGGTTTCTGGGTATTTTTGAACTGTTGTTGAAGAAAGAAAATATAACTAAAAAAGCTTGGCGTCACACACAGTCTCTCAAACACCAAAACTCAGCTCTGACAGGCTTATCTCTCTCATATACAGCCACACAGGCTGAACTGTTTGTCTCTCTTAGCCACTCAGGCTAAACTCTGTTGCTCATAGCCACACAGGCTAAACTCTTTTGTTCACATATAGCCACACAGGCTAAACTGTCTCCACAACACACCACACTCATTTCTTCAAGAACACTGAATCTCCTCAGCGACATCTCTCCTCGCACGCTCTTAGTCATCAGCCACCACATCACACTTGTCTCCCCCTATCACTCTCCTTACATTACTGCAGTCACACTAAACTTTTAAAGAAATACACACACCAAAACATGAAATCATTACATAGTAACATAAGGATAAGCCATGTTGAAAATGGTGATAGAAGATTATTTTAAGGGTTATTATTATTATTTCTCTATGTTAATGATAATTGTGAAATTCAGATGTAGTTTTACCAAATAAAGTATAGTAGCCTATATATCACAGTGATTGTTCTTTGTTTGGGTGAAGGACATAGTGTCTCCACATGTAAGGCCTGCCAACACTTCACCTCTAAAGCTCGGGGTGGTAGGGCATCAAAACCTAAGGCAGCATTAAAGCCTCAGAGCCCTCATCCAAGTTGACTCCAGAGAAAGCTCCCAATTCCGCATCTTCATAATCGACATGTTCAGCTTCAACTCCTGGATCCATATCTCAGGGGATCCCATCTCGGCCATGCTCCCCTTGGACTCATTGCACCTCCTCTGAGCCTACAGCAAAAAAGGCCTAAAGGCAAGACAGGGGAAAAGCGTAAATCACCTCCCGAGCAGAACACTCCCATCTGCACTCCTGAGCCAATGCTAGCCTTGCAGGAGAAGCCCAGGAACCCATCTCTGGGTCTGAGATCTCAACCTGTTTCTATCTCCAGTGGGGACGGGGATACTGGCTTACCCCGTGGCCAGGTTCCGCCTGAGTCCAATCCGAAACAAATGGCCACGGCTCTATGGTCTCAGCCCCAGCCACCTATGTGGTGGCCTTTACACCCTTACATGACGTCTCCAGGATATTTGGAGCAATGGGGTAACAACTTCACAAGCCCCAGGAATGTGAGTTTGTATCATTATCCTCATCAGGTACCATATGTACCTTCAGCGATCATCACGTGCAAGCTGCGTTTTCCTATTCTTGCAGTGAGAGGAGGAGGAACAGCAATTGAATCTGATAGATATGATACAACTTAGGATCCGAGCCCAAACGAGTGGGTAGATGAGTCAGCTCCAGCGTTTCCCAGAGGATCTCTGAATCTTTGGAGAACAAAGGTTTCGTATGGCCCAGTCTCTCAAGACAGAAGTCATTACCTCAGAGCACAAATCCAAGATTCTGAGTCACCTCTGTTCAGAGTCTCCCATAATTATTGCTTTCCCGGTTTTGGAGGGCCCTGAACTGTGGCAAACCCTGCAGGAACTGTGGCAAAAACTTGCCTCCAGTCATCAGCCGTCTCTCCATTCTACCTCCAGAAGGGTAGAGCATTTTTATAAGAGCAAGAAGGAGCCAGTTAACTATCTGACACCTCATCCTTCTCCATCCTCCTTGGCTACAGAGTAGATGCAACCAAAGGGCCATCAAGCCTACCCCTCCACTCCCACTGGAAGGGAGAAAACTGGATGTCCTGGGTCGGAAATTATAATCTTCAGCAACTTTAGGTTTCAGAATTGCTAACTATAAAACCATTATGGCTGGTTATCAGCTCTTGTTATGGGAGAGGATTCTTCCGATCTTCTTCGTGGTCCCTGTGCAGCTCACACATTAGAGCTAGATGAAGGATGCGCAATTTGGCCAAGCAGTCCTTAAGTCAATTTTTCACTAAAATAGTTATGATCTTATGTTGAGTTGATATTGCATGACAGGTTCATCATGTTATGTTCCTATAAAGTTGGTTAAGTTCTGTAAGGTTCTATAAAGTTAATTAATAATATTGTTGAGTAACTGAAGGAAAGAATACCCCCTGGAGTACCAGGGTGAATTTGGTGTTGTTGCAATGTTGAAAATTTCTGGACATGAAGTAGTACGGTGTGTCTGTCTACCAAAATACCAACTGCACATAAAGTACATACATATATTAGGGTGTAGATGACCCATATTAACTTTATAGAAACTTATAGAACTTAACCAACTTTATAGGAACATAACATGATGAACTTGTCATGCAATATCAACTCAACATAGGATCACAACTATTTTAGTGAAAAATTGACTTAAGGACTGCTTGGCCAAATTGTGCATCCCGTCTAGCCCTAATGTGTGAGCTGCACAGGTGACCACTCGAAAATCATCAGTTACAGGTGAGCAAGCTGTTTTTCCTAGAACTCCTGCCAGAAGATAAGCATCCCCTCACTAAAGTTCTGCATATTGAAGCCATAAAACTTTCAAAGCAGCAAATTAATGTGAGATAGCATTCCATGGATTTGGCTACACAGACCATGGTGAACTCCATCGTACTCAGGTGCCCCATGTGGTTAAGATCAACGGCTTTGCCTATGGAGCCCAGGCTTAAAGTTGAGGACTTACATTTTGAAGGTTCCACTCTGTTCTCCAAGGTGAACAAGATGCTTTCCCTGATAAAGAAGAAGCAGACAGCTAAGTCCTTAGGAGTCTCACATACATCCATGTCCCAATTTAAGCAAAAGTTCTGTATGGTGTCCATTCCTTTGATTTTGCAATTATTAAAATTTAATTGTTGGTTCATCATTATTGATTTGAAGGATGCCTATTTTCATGTTTCAGTCCACCTTCAACATTGAAGTTCGTTATACCCTGAGCAGTTTCTCAGATATCCTTTGGAACCAAGCCATTCTTGTCCAGACCAACAATACAGTTACGATGTTTAATTTAAACAAGCAAGGAGATACAGGGTCCAGAGATCTGTGTCAGGAAGCTACCCTTGCATGGGACACAGCAGAGAAGCTCAATGCTTCCATTCAAGCTATCCATATCCCAGGGAGTTTAAAAATGGAAGCTGACTGAGCAGGGCTGACTCTCCCACAAGTGGTCCATAAAGGCCACTTACCTGGAACCGCATTTTACCCTTTGGGGGGTTCCGGATGTCTATCTTTGTGCAGCACGAGAAAACAAGACGGCTGTGAAGTTTTGTTCCCAAGCAGGAGTAGGAATTGGTTCTCAAGGAGATGCATTTCAACTGTGTTGGCTGCGAGCCCTGCTTTATGTGTTCCCTCCGTTCCCGCTTCTTAACAGGATAATGGAGAAAGCCAGGAGGGAGAGATCGCACATGATCCTGATAGCACCCTTTTGGCCTCATCAAATATGGTTTCCGATCCTTATGGAGATCTCCCAGGGCTGGTTCCTTCGCCTAACAAATCGACCATTTTTAATCAGCAATCACCAGGTGCTTCATCATAATCTGAACTGCCTCAACCTGACAGTTTGGAGACTTCAGACAGAGACTTAATGTTTGCTGAGGAGATTAATGACATTCTCCTGCATTTACACAAGCCTAACACTAGGAGATCCTATATGTGTACTTGGAGACAAATTTCCCTCTGGTGTAGTGAGAAGAATGTGTTGCTGGGTGGTACTTCTTTGCAGGTCATATTTAATTATTTATTACACCTGAAAGCTAAGGGCCTGGTGTTTTCTTCTTTGACGGTTCACCTGGCTGCTGTCTCTTGCCATCACAAAGGAATTAAGGATCAGTTTTCTCCCATCATTTGTCTAAGAAGTTTATTAAGGAGTTAGGTAACTCCTGCCCACCCCAGGATCCTTTGGTGCCCCAATGGTCTCCATCTGTTGTGTTAGCACAGTTAATGCTCAGGCCTTTTGAACCCCTTGCTACCGTATCGTCTTTGGCAGAACTTTCCGTGAAGTTGTGTTTCTTAGTAGCTGTTACCTCAGCCAGGAGGGTGATCTAGTAGCTCTTCAGATAGATCCCCCGTTTGAAGTTCTTTCTTGAAAGGGTAATCCTTCACCCTAGTCTTAGGTTTCTTCCTTAGGTAGTTTCTAGGTTCCACTTATCCCACAATATTGTTTTGCCCATATTATTTCCTGCACTGAGCTCTGAGAATGAGTGCTCCTTGCATTCTTAGGATGTTAAGGGGGCATTATGATTTTACCTCAAGAGAACTCTGGAGTTTCCCAGGGATGGAGCCCTGTTTGTTTGTTTCTCTTAGTGGCCCTAACAGAGGTAGGAGAGTGTCATCTCAGACCCTGTCCTGATGGGATTTTCAGGACCATTGGGGAGTGTTATGACAGGGCCAGATTTCCATGCACGTTGAACATTCATGCCCATTCCATGAGGGCATTGGCTTCTTCCGCAGCTTTCCTGGATGGAGTGCCTTTGACAGAGATCTGCAGAGCTGTCACCTGGTTATCGACAGACATGTTTGTGTGCCGCTATGCTTTGGATCTGCAGATGAGGTGAGAGGCTCAAGTGGGCAAGGCAGTTCTTCATTCACTGTTCAGGTGAGGAGAGCATGCCCCAGCACCTGGTGAATAGCTTGCTAGAATCCCCATGTGGGACTGCACAGAAGATACAATAATTAAAACAAAGTCGCACTTACCTGTAACTCTTTTTCATCAAGTATCTTCTGTGCAGGCACACATACCCTCCCTCCTGCCCCGCTGCAAGCTATGGCTTCAGTGGCACTAGAGGTACCGAAGGTAGGGGGGTCCCTGCTGTGCAGGAGCACATGGTCCCTGGGCAGGAACAAGCTTCTGACTCTGGCTTGCAACACCCTCCTAGAGGCTTTTAGCTTTTAAGACCTATCCGATGGCAAGCCTGCTCAGATGCAGTCCTCATTTGTGCCTGCACAGAAGATGCTCAGTGAACAGTAGTTACAGGTAAGTGCAACTGTTTTCTCTCAGAACTCTCTCAGCCCCACCTGCCTCACAAGGTGCCTGTTGCAGGGAGAGAAAGGGAAGGTGATTGTAAGCCACTTTGAGACTCCCTAAGTTAGAGAAAAGCAGGGTATAAAAACCTACTTTTCTTCTTCTTCTTGGTTGTCTTTGCTGCTTAAGGTCTACCATCCCAAGCTCCTTACAGAAGAAGAGCCTCAGAAACCTCTCAAAGGGAGTCGGGGTGGAAAAGCAGCACAAACCAGAGGCAGGCCTCGAGAAGCAGGTTGTACTTCGGAAGCCAAGGTTTGTGACTCGAAGGGATTCATTGCTTCTCACTGGTGTTCAGATGTTGAACAAATACATTTTGTTGGAATATTTATACCTGCTAATACCATTAGGTTATTTTTTTAAATCTTCCCCAACTCCAGAGAAGCAAATCTCCAGACAGAAATTGGGTTTCTTTATATACAGGGTGGTTCCGCACTAGACTTTAAATCCTGGTTCAGTCCTATCCCCGAACTTACATTCTACACTACACTTGAGGTCACCCTGGTTTTGCCCCACACTTGTCCCGGGATAAACAGATGCTGTTATAACCAGGGATAAATGCAAGGGTATTGTGTTGTGAGTTGAACTCTGATAAAACCAGGGCTGAGATCCAAGTGGGGAAAGGACCATAGTCAGCTTATCTGTTGCTAGACAGGGATGGGAGACAAAAATTCCTAATGATGAGCTATGCCATCATTTCTAGTTATTCATAACTTCAAATCTAAAGGCTATCAATGTGTAATTACTCCAACATCAACCTGTGGGCTTCATTCATGGGTCAGTGGGGAGTTGGACCTCGATCTCTCAAGCCCTTGTCCAATAGTCTAACCACTCGAGCTCTGATGCCTTTTTATTTCCACAACTTAGACTGACATGTTTTGTATGGAATATATGAGCTTAGTCATGGTATCCACGCTCTCCGCTGACCTAATGAGTGATTCTCACTGAGAACTCTTGATGGATCTGAGCTCTATTTGGAGGGGCCCGTATGAGACTAGCAGTGGAGGCAGAGCCTTCAGCTCTGTGCCCCTTGAACTCTGTACTGGGGCCTTTGAATCTACAAAGGTAAAGGTTTCCTTTGCTCAAAAGCCAGTCGAATCAGACTCTAGGGAGCAGTGCTCATCTCTATTTCCATGCGGAAGAGCCAGCGCTGTCGGAAGTCTTTTTCCATGGTCTTGTGGTCAGCGTGACTAAACACCGAGGTGCACGGAACACTGTTACCTTCCCACTGAAGCGGTACCTATTTATCTACATGCAATTTCTTGCTTTCAAACTGCTAGGTTGGCAGGAGCTGGGGCCAAGGATGGGAGCTCACTCCGTCACGCAGTACTAGGGTCTCAAACTGCCGAACTACCAGTCTGCAGCTCAGTGTCTTAACCTCTGAGCTTCCGTGGCTCCTTTTGAATCTATACAACAGTTAAATACGCTATAGCAACATGCATATTTTGGATGTTGTTTTGAGGATCATCCTGTTGGAACAGAAAATGAAGAGGACATGTCATGTCCCCTGCACTGGAAGACTGTCCTTTATGCTGCCTATGTTAGTCCCCCATCCACAAGCCAAGAATCACAGACCCCCACCCTCAAGGAGCACCATGACACGTAGGACAATGAGTACAACTAATCCACATGATATATTCCATACAAAACATGTCAGTCTAAGTTGTGGAAATAAAAAGGCATCAGAGCTCGAGTGGTTAGACTATTGGACAAGGGCTTGAGAGATCGAGGTCCAACTCCCCACTGACCCATGAATGAAGCCCACAGGTTGATGTTGGAGTAATTACACATTGATAGCCTTTAGATTTGAAGTTATGAATAACTAGAAATGATGGCGAGAAATAACTGTACATAAACCCAGACTTAGCAATGGCAGCAGTCATTTGCATACCCCCTACAGCTTCTGATCAGAGAAGACCTGCGCCTACCGACATAGCCACTCAGGCAGCCGAGGAGAGTGAAGAGGAAGTGAGTGGCTGGAGCGTCCCCAGTGAGATCCAGCGGATATTGTATGGCAGTTCCAATTCCCATTTAAAGGTAAGAGTTGGAAATCATATGGTAACCCAGCCTGACTCTGCATTTTCTAATAGCCTAGAAGACAAGTACGTGGCCATGGCTCAGTGAACCTTTGCATGCAGAAGACCCCTCCCCCCCCCCCCCCCCCGGTTAAATCCCAGGTGTCTCCAGTTGAAGGATCAGGTAGGAGATGGATGGGCAAGGCCTCCATTTGGGACCTCAGAAAGCTGCTGCTATTCAGAGGAGACACTAAACCAGCAAGGTAGCTTCATATGTTTAACCATTATGTTACAATATCCACCTTTTCTTTTGTACCATATGAAATGCAGGTTCAAATAGTTGAGAAGGAAATCACTTGGATTCCCCGTAAACAGAGTCTGTCCAGACAGAACCTGCCTTAAGAGTGTTACAGGGACTAGGGATATGCAATCACACATTGCCAATCTAATACAAGGTCCACTATTTCCTGTATAGGGTGGGATTGGCAATATCTACTATCATGAAAGGCTCTCCTGATAAATTCCCGTTATTTTTCTCCCAGTAAATATTTGGAAAGTCTTTTGCTGTTGACGGTAGTCGAGTTTGGTATAGTGGTTAAGTACGCAGACTCTTATCTGGGAGAACCGGGTTTGATTCTCCACTCCTCCACTTGCACCTGGCTGGATGACCTTGGGCAAGCCATAGCTCTGTACCAGCTGTTCCCTCAAAGACAGCTTGGGAAAGAGCTCTCTCAGCCCCACCTACCTCCCAGGGTGTCTGTTGTGGGGAGGGGAAGGAAAAGGAGTCTGTAAGCTGCTCTGAGACTCCCTTGGGGAGTGAAAGGTGGGGTATAAATCCAATCTCTTCTTCTTCCATGGCCTATCAGCCCTTTAAACTGCAAAGGGCCATTCATTTCAGTGAGAAACGGAAACAAATGGCCTTTTAAAGGGCCAGTGCACCGCAGACAAGCTGGGGGCCAAGGCCAGCTGCCCCTTTCCTTTTCCTTTCCTCTCCACTCCTTGTGGCCTCAGGAAGGGGCACCTCAGAAATCACCATTTACCTTTCCTTTTGTCAGTTCAGGATGGGCACAGTTGTCATTTTCACTAAATGGGGAGTGTTAGGCCAATTTTATTAAAATGAAAAAATTTCCAATGCAGCTGTATAGAAAACAATTTTCCTGATCATTAACAAAAGCTACAATCAGGCCCTTTCACACTTTTCACTCAGATTTAAAGTTATTATTAAGATTTAGTTTAGATCAAGCCTAGTCACAAAATTTAAGATTGTGCTACTATTTCAAAAAGATTTGCCAGTTTTTTCTTGGGGAAAAAGTTCCGGATAATATATATTACTCCCACTTATCACAGAAAGTGAATGAAAATGGCAGGTATGTGTCAAGTAGCGTAACACTTGGTTAAGCAAAAAGCTTCACCTCCTACTTGTATGAAAGGAAAAATTCCCACCCCAAGACCTTCCATTACTGTCTTCTAGTAAACATCTGCAGGAGTGGATCCCTTCCACCAGGCTAGTTCATTTGTTTTTCACTGCAGGCTCACTTCAGATGATAAAAGTTTATTCTGGGGAAACATGGTTGCCAAAACCTACACTGTGTGTATTGTACAGAAATCACGCACAGTTCTGGACTGGAAGGGACAGCTAGTTCAACCCCCATTCTAGTAGTTTGGATAAAGTGTATAGAAGGACAGGAGGGGGTCGAGATCCACCACAGAGGAGAATGCAGCATTACAGGACAGAGACAGGGAGAAAGCCCTTCAGGGAGCTTGGCTGCAGCCTCTGCTTATTTATTCTCTGATTGCCTCCTTAGGGCCCTTTGCCTCCAGAAGACAGTTTCTCCGTGGCTAGCATGAATAACTTAGACAGCATGTCTGAAAGCACCAGCAGCATCCTCAGCAAGCTTGACTGGAATGCAGTGGAGGCCATGGTAGCAAATCTGGAAGAAAAATAAAGCCACTTCAAAGGACATCAGGATGCATTCTATTTGGAAACATAACTCATTCCATTTTAGGGGAGATGCACCACTGCGTTCATATCAAGGATGTTACAGGACAAATCCTGCATGAAACACAATATTACAACAGAATCCTAAATAACAGACTCCTAACCAGATCAGTAATTTGGGATCTGTATATGAAATTGACTTTTGGAATTCTGCAGGATGATGCAATACCACCTAGGTTTCTTGGAACATGCAGAGGTGAAATAAATCTAGCAAACAAGACTCCGGGTATTACTGTCATTTCTGAAAGCAATTAAGCAGTTATAACAATTGGATGTGTATGAATTTGAAGATTACAAATGTTAACTTATGATTCTGCGTTATGTTTTATGATTATTATAAATAGCAACTTGCTTTTTTAATAAAAGTGTTTTTGCTGATAATTGTGAGCAGTTTTTGTAGAGGGGGAAAACACTTGGATTCTGCTAGAGATATTTATTTTCAAAAGGGCAGTGCTGATATTCCTCATCCAAGCCACTGAAAATAGCATTCTAAATTTGAAGCCAGCATAACCATTTCAGAACACTCTTGCAAATGGGACCAAATTATTTAGGGTGCTTAAGTCAAAAGAGCTCCAAAAGGATCTCTTCAGACTAGGGGAATGGACATTAAAATGGTGAATGAGATGCAATGTGAGCGTGTATAAAGTGATGCATATTTGGGGTAAATCATCCCAACTTCACATATACGCTTACGAGATCTTGACCTGGCAGTGACAAACGAAGAAAGGGGAGTTTGGAGTGGTAGTGGCTGACTCAGTGAAGTTGTAAAACCAATGTATGGCTGCTGTGAAAAAGGCAAATCCCACGCTGGCCATAATTAGAACCATAATAGAGAGTAAAACTTCCACTAGCATACTGCCCTTATACAAATCTATGGTGAGACCACACATGGAATACTGAGAACACTTCTGGTCACTGCACCTGAAAAAGGATCTTGTAGAGGTAGAAAAGATGCAGAAAATAGCAACCAAAATGATCAGGGCTGGAGCAGCTGTTCTGCCCTGTGAGGATTTGTTTTTACACTAGGGGTTTATAAAATTATGCATGGCACGGAGAGATTACACAGAAAGAAGCTTTTCTCCATCTCCCATAATACTAGAGCCTGGGTGCATCCACTGATGCTGAAGGATGGGAGATTCAGGGCAGACAAAAGGAACTATGCCTTCACACAGCGTATAATTTGCAGAACTTGCTGCCACAGGATGTGGTCGTGGCTGCCAACTTGAAAGGTTTTAAGTGGGCAACTTCACAGAGGACTAGGCTATCGATGGCTACTGGTCATGATGGATATCTGTTCCCTCCTCAGTTGCTGGGAGCACAGGCAGGCTGATGCTGTCTTGGTCATCCTGTTTGTGGGCTTCCTAGAGACAGCTGATTGGACCTTGTGTGAACCAAGGGCCTTTGGTATGATCCAGCAGGGCCTTTGGTATGATGGATGGGCCTTTGCTAGATGGGCCTTTGGTATGATCCAGCAGGGCCTTCTTATGTTCATAGCATGTTGCTGATTCAAGCAGTTCACCAAGAAACTCACTAAAGATGAGGCCTCAATTATGTTGACTGTAAAAATAAATAAATTTACTTACGTGAAGTCAGATTTAAGCCCCTTTAAATTAATACGTTTTCTGTGAAAACACAACTGTGTCTCTTATAACTTTTAAAATCCGTCCTATGCTTTAAAATTATGAACATTTAAATTCTTACCTTGTCAACATACTTGCCTTATTCTTGCCTGGAGAGCCAGTTTGGTGTAGTAGTTAAGTACGGAAACTGAAAGGAAAAGTAAAAAGGGTCAAAACTACTGGGGAAGCTTGGAGACTATTTAAAATTACAATCCTAGAAGCTCAGAAAAAATATATACCGCAGGTTAGGAGAGATACAAATAGGTATAGAAAAAAGCCTGCATGGTTAACAAACAAAATAATGGAAGTTGTAAAAGGTAAGAAGGATTCCTTTAAGTGGTGGAAAGCTGGTCTCTGGGGCTGATAAAAGGGAACACAGGCTGTGGCAAATAAAATGCAAGTCTGTGATCAGGCAGGCAAAAAGGGAATATGAGGAACATATAGCAAAAAACAGACCAACAATAAAACTTTCTTCAAATACATTAGAAGTAGGAAATCAGCCAGGGAAGCTGTGGGGCCCTTTGGATGACCAAGGGGTAAAAGGAGTACTGAAGGATGATAGGGAAATGGCTGAGAAGCTGAATGCATTTTTTGCCTCTGTCTTCACTATGGAAGATGAGAAGTGCCTGCCCACTCCAGAACCACTGATTTTGGGAGGGGTGTTGAAAGACCTGAGTCAGGTTGAGGTGACAAGAGAGGAGGTCCTACAACTGATAGACAACTTAAAACTAATAAATCACCAGGCCCGGATGGCATACATCCGAGAGTTCTGAAAGTACTCAAATGTAAACTTGTGGATCTCCTGAGAAAAGTATGTAATCTTTCATTAAAATCTGCTTCCATTCCTGAGGACTGGAAGGTAGCGAATGTCACTCCCATTTTTAAAAAAGGTTCTAGAGGAGATCCGGGAAATTACAGGCCAGTCAGTCTGACATCGATACCAGGTAAGTTGGTGGAAACTGTTATTAAGGATCCAACATTGGCTTCTCTTATTTTCTAAGTATTCTTGTTGACAAGTTGGTAAAATGTGGTATGGATCCTATGACTGTTAGGTGGATCTGTAACCAGTTGACAGATCGCACCCAAAGAGTGCTTGTTAATGATTCCTTATCCTCTTGCAGAGGAATGACAAGAGAAGTGCCTCAAGGATCTATCCTGGGACCTGTTTTGTTCAACATATTTATAAATAATTTGAATGAACGAACAGGGAATGCTTATTAAATTTGCAGATGATACTAAATTGGGAGGGGTAGCAAATACAGTAGAAGACAGAGTCAGGATACAAGATGATCTTGACAGGCTGGAAAACTGGGCTAAAACTAATAAAATGAATTTCAACAGAGATAAATGTAAAGTTCTGCATTTAGGTAAGAAAAATCAAATGCATAATTATAGGATGGGGGAGACTTGTCTTGGCAGTAGGAGGTGCGAAAAGGATATAGGGGTCATAGTAGACAATACACTGAACATGAGTCAGCAGTGTGATGTGATAGCTGAAAAGGCAAATGTGATTTTGGGCTGTATCAACAGTAGTGTTCAGACTTCCGGTTTCGGTGGCTTAATGGCAAGCACGCTCCAGCAGAGCTCCGCATGGAGCAGCCCGCAACCTCAGTGAACGGTACTGGCTGGATTCCAGTCCCCCCCCCCAGAGCCCTTGTAGGGGGCTCCCAGCCTGGGGCACAGAGAGGCGCCTCTCCCGAGGTGATGGCCAAAGGATTGAGGTTCCTGTTTGCCCTATAAGGTCCCGTCGCCGTGGAGCCTCTGGCACCTAAAGTGGCACACTGGTTTGGCGAGCAAAGAATGCAGTGAAGAAATGAAAATACCCCTACCTGTGGTGCAGCCTTGAATGAAATGTGAGTCAGCGGGTCCACTCAATAGGACTAACAGGCGTCCTGTAGCCTCGAAACAAAGCAGTGAAGGGGGAGGGAAAGTCCCCCCCTTTCTTTTTAAAAGACTGAAAAGCGGAGGGCTGGGACCACTGGCGCTGCATATGGGGTTCAAGTCGTGTTAAATCCTTCTTAAAACGGCATTTTTAAAAAAAAAAAAAACCCACCTTTCTGTGGTACTTTAACTCCTCTGAGAGGTAAACAATGGCTGGCAGAGGAGAAAAAATGGCGCCCAAAGGGAAACCCTCTCTAAAAGCTACAGCTCCTTCTCTTCCTGTTCCTAAACAGGAAGCTGCTATAGACTTTCCAAACATGCTGTTGGTAGCATTGTGCCCTCTACTGGATCAGATGACTACAATGAACCAAAGTATTGGTGAACTCCAGAAAGAGATTAAAGAATCTAATGCTAAAATAGAAGAAGTGGTTAAATCAGCTAAAACCAAAACAAAAATACTGAATCAAAGACTACAAGTGGTGGAGAAAGAAAGAGCATCTGACAGAGACCAACTTTTGAGACTGCAAATGGAAAAAGCATCTTATGTTCTACGATTTCAAGGTGTCCCAGAACAAAAGCTGGAGAATTTGAAAGAAATCTTAAGTGAAGCTTTGGCTTCAAAAACAGGTTTACAAGCAGATTATTTGCAAAGCAAAATGGATATTGTCTACAGGACATATCCTGATTTTGTGAAGAAAAAAAACCTGCCTGGAGAAATTGTGGTGAAATTCTCTAAGAGACCAAGAAGAGACGTGGTGCTCAAGGCCCCTAACAAGACAATCCTAAATATCAAAGATGTGGAAATCAGGGTCTTGAAAGACATTCCATGTGAGATAAGAAAAAGAAGGAAGCAATATAAAAACTTGACAAAATTCCTGCAAAAGAACTTCACCCTTTATAGGTGTTTTTTTCCGGAGGGTTTGATATTCAACTGTAAGGAGAAAAAAGAAAAGATCACCTCTCCCAAAAGTGCAGAGACTTTTCTGGATTTGCAACAAAGACTAACAAAGAAAAGACAGCAGAGGAAGAAGAGGAAGAAGGCATCATACATGACTTGGAAAGCTCTGAAAGCTCATCGAGTAGCTCTTCAGAGGACTCCGACTCAACAAAGGGGGCAGCTGCCCCCAAGCAACTGACAGTCCAAAGGAATTTGCTAAACCAAAAAGAGGGAGGAGGGGGAAATAGCTTTGTATACAACTTGGAAGTTTAAGAAATTTATTTTGCCACATGCTTGAATCTACATATGCATAGCCAGTATCATCTGAAACTTACTATCATGTATCAGTAAATTGTATTTTGCTATATGGGGAATTTCATTCATATATATTTTAAAAACGATTTATATTCTTTGCTTTAATTAGGGATATTTTTTTATAGTTTGTAGAAAATTAATAAAGAAGTATTTTAAAAAAGTATAGTGCTCAGATCACGCAAAGTGATGGTATTGCTTTACTCTGCTCTGGTTAGACCTCACCTAGAGTACTGTGTTCAGTTTTGGGCACCACAATTTAAGATGGATATAGACAAGCTGGAATATGTCCAGAGGAGGGCAATGAAGATGGCGGGGTCTGGAGACCAAGTCCTGTGAGGAAACGTTTGATGGAGCTGGGTATGTTTAGCCTGGAGAGGAGATGACTGAGAGGTGATATGATAGCTATCTTCAAGTACTTGAAGGGCTGTCATATAGAGGATGGTGTGGGTTGAAATGAAATCAGAAGAGTTTTCAGATAAACATTAGGAAGAATTTCCTGACAGAGCAGTTCCTCAGTGGAACAGGCTTCCTCAGGAGGTGGTAGGCTCTCCTTCTTTGGAAGTTTTAAAGCAAAGACTAGATGCCCATCTGATAGCAATGCAGATTCTGTGAACTTAGGCAGATCATAAGAGGGAGGGCAGGAAGGGTTGCATCACTGCTTGATTCTCAAGCCCCTTTCTTACATGCCCAGGGAAATGCTGATCACCACTTTGGGGTCAGGAAGCAATTTTCTCCAGGCCAGTTTGGCCAGGAATCCTGGAGGGTTTTTTGCCATTTTCTGGGCATGGAGCAGGGTCACTGGGTGTGTGTGTGTGTGGGGGGGGGGGGTTGTGAATCTCCCATCCAACTCTATGATTCTAACTGGGAGAGTTAAAATGCACTGCAGTATTTTATAGTTCCTTTAAAGTGGTATCACTACAAAACAAGTGTTGTGTCAAGTGTACAAATCTAATATCAGCAATGTCTTAGAACAAACTATCCGTGCCATAATACGTTTGATTTTTAAGTGTATGCTTCCTTTGTGCCAGAATTGCAAATAACACCATCGTATATTATGTTTTTGTCCTGGTCTGACAAATCTTCTCAAAAGTTGTTAATCACAGTAACTTTAATACAGAGAAACAGGTAAGAATTCTTCTTTAAACCTTTATTCAGTGGACAATATGAAATATAGTACGCATTGTTCTTGGTCGCCTTCTGGTCGCAACTGTTTACACCGAGATCAGACGTACTTTTCACTTAAAAGCTATTTATGTATGAGCTGTTGTCCCACAATGTGGCTGGCACATCTGATTGAAAGCAGACCAATATAGAGCACCAGCATCAGCACTGTGATACGCATCAAAAGTGTGTCTATGATTCTTGACCCAGCAAGTTTCGTCCATGGAAAGCCTTCTTTTGCTAAATCAAGTTGATATTATTTACTAACGTTTCCAGAATGTTCCTTGTGGAAAGTTCTAATGGGCTATTTGTAAAACCTACTTGGAACAATTTAGTAGTGGAAATGATATTGTATCTTAGGAAAAGATACAATAGTAATAATATTTTTTAAAAAATCTGGGTACAGTACATCTAGAAATATCACAGGTAAACACTCAAAAATAATGGGAGTTCAATATTATAGCTTCTATTCATAAAAAGGCTCCCAAAAGGTAGGTCCATTAACTTGATCATTGTGATTTCTAAAAAGAATCATAACCAACTGAAACTTTTGGATTGTGCGGGATATAGTAACTCTATGACTGGTGCTCTCTCAGTTTAGTACAGTAATAGGATGGTGGAAGCCTGAGGGAGAGGAATCTGAGGCTGCAAAACGATTCACGATCCTTACTTTTAAAAATAAATAGAGACAGATATCATAAAACCCTAACATTGCTATCTATCAGGGCCAAGTCTTAAAAGATTCTCAGTGTTCTCCTAAAGCTAAGGTTGTGTCATTTCTGGTCCTCAGAGAGACTTGATTTACTTAGTCTTTCTAGACAGTCCTAAAACCATTGTAAAGTGAATTCACTGGCGAAAGGTGAAGAATAAAGCCTTTTATATGGACACATCCTTCAGTAGCTATCCCTCTAGCATTACAATTGTGTTAGTATTTAAGAAACTCTGTAACATTCAAATAAATGCTCCACTGAACATTTTTAAACCACATTTAGAGTCCATGTGGGGGATACCGCAGGCCACTTGAGAAGGTAGAGAAAATACTTGCCCTCCAGAATGGAATGTTTAGCTGTACAAAACCCTGTGTGATGAATTACCAGACAGTATAGTGACTAAATATGGATCTTCTCCTTTAAGAACGTTGAGCTTCAGGCCTTTTATTCAGCCCCTCCTAATGAAAATCTAAGATAAATAATGCTGGTACGATGATGCCATCTCTTCAGATTTCACTGATGAAATATATACCAGATACCACCTTTCTATTTATTTATTATTATTTATTTCTTAAATTTATATCCCGCTCTCTCCACCAAAAGGCAGGCTCAGAGCGGCTTTCTGCATATTGCATTCCTGGAGCACCATCTTCATATGCCTTGTCAGAAGGATTTTCAGAACGCATGGTTTATGGTAGTATGCCAGTAGATCTGAGATCACTCCAGTCCAAGAGCAGTTCATTCCCTTCTGTATATGGCCTCCCTCTAATTCTCTCTTGTAGAAGACTTAGCTCCCGAAGAATAATGACCTGTTGGTTATCTCTGACAACAGTTCCCTATGATTCACAAGACCACTTTCCCCACTCTTTTCACATCTCTGAACTGCTGCATGATGAGATGGCAAACTCCATGGTTGAGGCCTAATTATTTCCATTTAATTCTTGTGACTCACATCAGTCCATCTCTTTGTGCTTGATGCTCCTGATGCAGATGGAGCTCAGGTAGACTGACAAGGAAAGCACCTTCAGTTCCTGGCAAACCTGATGTTCTCTCATCACAGACCACAACATCTGCTTCCTGGGCCAAATGAGACAGAAGTGAACATGAGTAGTTGTGGAAATCCAGAGGCTGAACTGAGTCATGCATCCCTTCACATACTAATACTGCTTCCCTTTCTTACATTTAAGGATCTCTCTCTCCCAAGCTCCATAGTCTATACTGTCTGTCAGTAGCTGGCATCATCATTAGAAAATATCCATAGGACCAGCAGTCAGACTGAGTAAGCAATTTGCTTTGGTTATCGGGTCTTGAAATGGAGCCACAAACCACAGGAATGAAGATGGATCCATAGCCACAAGAGAATATCAAGAAACCAAAAAGATCTCTAGCAGCCTGGCTTCTATCCCAACACTCTGGAAAAGATGCACTGCCAAAAGATGAAATTTAGGGACAACAGAGGATGATCCAACACATACAGCTGCAAGACTATGATTGCTATGTGTCTAACCAGTAGAATATTGGATACGAGTAAGGGCACCTCGAATCTTAAGAGGGAGATAGAGAATCCAAATGACAGTAAGGTGACACAGTGTGATGGAGGTGGTAGAGAAAACTATAAAATGATTAGAGACCTACGATGATCAGAGAAGTATGACAGATAAGCAAGAACCTTCTGTACACAGAAATATACATTCGGAGAAGCACAATTTAGTGAATAGGTTTGATTCATTCTTACATAGTATTTGCATGGGTTAATGGAAGTAATTGTAACCTTGGGTTTTTCTTCATCTGATTGTCCTCTTTTTAGATACTGCTTTGCTCTTGACTCAAATTATATAAAATCAAGATAGACTTTCAAGATCGACTGTAACAGGTCTTCTGTTCCTCTTTACAATCCATGCAACTCAGCCTGTATTCTTTCCACGATTACCCAGACACGGCTGTCTAGTGATCAGAAAGATTCCTTTGGCTGATCTTAATGATGAAAGATAAATACAATGGTCAAAGGTACGAAGAAGTCAATATATTTAGGACAATGAGAAAGTAAAATTTGGCAATTAACCCACACATACACAGATTGCATGCTATTAAGACCAATGAAATTTATTTAGATACTTTACAGAAGTTCAAGCCAGTGTAGCTGGTCAATCAGAAGTGTAAGATGTGGAATTTAGAGGTATTCATTATTGTCATGGTGTCTTCAAAGATGTCTGACGGATGCCAAGTTTCGTTGGCCTACCTTTGCATGTTGGGTGAGTAGGATCTTCTCCTCCTCCAGCACAGCTATTCATCAAACATTTGAAACAAAGGATACATTCACGTTTTTACATTGGAAGTCGGTTTACTGTTTCTGGAAGCCCACTAGTCCCCTATCACCATTGGCCCGGGTTCTTGACAATTAATTAGTGCCTACCAGCATCTCATCATTTCAGAGTTGTAATACTTGGAAAAAGCTGTTGCCCAGCTATGAACAATGCAGTAGCACTTGGCTTCTAGGTTTGGAGCTTTTGCAAACACTGACAACTGGATACCAAGGACTGGCAGCTTACTGCAGCCAGAAGGGTATGAGGGGTGTTCATGAAAGTACGACCAACACTTCAGGCCTCGATGCAGCCATATTCTATAATAGGTGACAAGCATTTAGCAAGGACAGTGCCTCATAATGATCTAGCTCAAGGTTTGCAAGAGATAGTAAAGATTTACCGGATCTGAAAGGGAAAGAAAAGAAATGGTTTTCTCATTAGATACAGGTAAAGCATGTTCAGTCCTAGCCCTGCCTCCGATATAAACATTCAAAACAGTTTTAATGGTGGTGAACACGGGGGCTCAAGGCTTAACAACCATATTTATTTAAATTGTCTGAATTTATCACACCTACACTGTATTTATCATCCCCAGACTCTTGAGTAAGCAACAAGACATATGATATAAAATGGAAAAAAATCATAGTTAAGCAAATTATAGATGACACATTGTTGGGGATGTATACAAGCTCTTGCATAACCACTTGAAACACGTTGAAGAAATGAGCTGTCCAGAAGCAAGGTTCTGAGGAAATGACTAACCAGCACCCAACCAGCACCAGCCTCCAGTCTTTTGGGATCTACTAGAAACAAACTAAATCATGCAGTATGGTTCTATGAACACCCGTGCTTGAATACTACATATCCTGAGCCAATCCATATAAGCAAACAGACATAACCATGGGAATACATTACCAAAATATTTAAAACACAATTAAATACTATTCCATAATAAAAAACCCTAGAAGACTCACATTGAAACTCCTTGGTAGTAGGAAATATTTTAATCCAGAATGCCCTTAATTCTACCTAGGGAGATAACTAAAATAAACAATTACTCCAACTTGCCAACTTCTCAAAAGCAAATCAAGTGACTAGTAGCAGCCAAAATTGTTGTACCCGGAACAGGTAAAAATACCTGTTCAGTGATTCTGAGAACACAGCTTTTGTTTTCCTTTCTTAAGAGACTGACTTTGCTCTAGAAGAATATCCACCACACTCTGATTAAAACAAAGAAATGAAAAACATTTCATACAATAATTATTAAATAGATTCTGAGGAATTATTAGTCACGTCAGTTTAATTTTTGAATTTTGTACAAGAAAATTTTGAATATAGCTGTGTTACTATACTTCACAGGATCAAGTGACACACAAGTTCTGTAAACCGATGTAATAAAAAACCGCACCCCCATCATATATTAAAATCTTATAGAAAGAAAATAAATGTGCCCAAATCTTTAACACCTGCCTTTAAGTAAGTTTTAAAGACACAAAAAGCTTTAAAATAGTCCTCTTCTATTTTTGTTGATGTTACTAATTTCTTCTGCTTCTGTGACTGTACAAAAAAAACCAACTTCTTTCGGCTACCCAGAGAACAGAACTGCTTATAAATGCCTTCTGACCATACACATTGAAGCAAGCACTTCAGAGATAGTTTAAGCATTTTCAGTGTATAAAAAAGTGGGGACAGATTTCAAGTAATTAAAACTCTAGAGCACAACCAAGTGTTCCCCGCCCAAGTTCTAAAAAACCATTTACGAAGGAGTACCTATCAGTTATAAATCCATATTCACTTTTCAAACATTCGCAGCCAATGGTGTACCATAAGTGCAGCTAAGGTATTTTTTTTGGTTGTCAGCTATGGAAACTACAGCCAGTGGGATCTGGAGGCACAGGAGGTGCTCCTGGTCACAGTCGTTGTCCTTCGTGAAACTCCAGTGTCCTAACCAAGTGAATCTAATCATTCAGAGTAATGGCCATTCTTCCCTCTTCCCACCCACCCCCGGTTGCCATTTGGACAGCATTAGAAAGAAATTGAAGCATACAAGGCATAAACTATAGTTTCTTTTTATATCAAAATGTACTCTTGAAAATGTGTTTGGCACAGTGCTAAATCATATATAGTTAATACTAAATATTGCAGGATACAATAAAACCCTGGAGTTAACTTGTGTTTACACCCTTTTAAGGGATAAAAATAAAAGATACCAATTATTCAGAAGTCAGCCTATACAAACTGTATAAACAATATTTATGTCTTGCTTTGAAAACCACCAATATAGTAAATTTTACATAAAAGACTGCAAAATAATATAAATGGATTTAAACAGATCTTTACAATAAGAAATTCAAATGGAAACAGACAAGTAACAAAGAGAAGTAAAAAAATTTATTGCAGTATTCGTTCCACCAGATTTGCTGGGGATCCCTTTTCTTGTATTATTCAGGGTGACCTAATACATCAAAATCTACATTTACAAAAACTCCTCCTGCAGATAGGTCATAGATACTGCATGCTTTTTTTTTCCCCCAACAGAATAAATTATATATCCAGGAGATTCTGCCATTTTACAGCCTGGAAAAACAATGCTTCCCTGGAAAACTGGGCTAAGCTAAAGAAAGCCATCCGCTGCTAGGTTAAACTCCAAGAACACTTTATTAAGAACATTAACAGACTAATTTCCAACATTCACTTGTTTATTTTTTTTTAAACAGAAAGGTTTTTTTTCAAGATATAAACAATTTTTTGTTAAACTATTATACAGTGGGAGTAAAAATGAACTGAGAAGTTTCTGCTGCACAACAGCGAAGGGAGCTCCCACAAAAATGTTTACCAAACATTTCCTTCCGTTTCCTGCATCCCAGGTGTCATTCTTACTCTTCATTAAATTGACTTTTTTTTTTTTGCCAGAAAGTTGGTATTTCAAGTTTTTTTTTTCTGTTATTTCATTTCCTGTAAAATTTGGCTGCATGTACAAATGCATTAGCTGGAAGTTCCATCCTTGGCGGCATACAGCGATCGTAAAGTCTGAACCACTTTATTAGTCAGCTTATTAGCACTCGTTAGAGCAATTTTTTTGTAAATAATGTCTGACTCTTTAATAGTGTCTACCCAAGGCACCAGTTTGCGACCATCACGGCGCTTAGCCTCAGTCCAGGAGCCACTGTAGGAGCCCGCCATCCACTGAACACTGAAGCCATTGCCGGTTTTCTGTACTACTCTTGCAATTTGCGGCCGATCTTTGTACTTTGGACAGCAAATAGCGATGACATCCATGACATCAACACTTTCATTCATCTGTGCTGCCAACTCCGTAGAGTCTGAATTTCGTTTTGACCTTCTCAATGACTAAAACATTGGGAGGGGAAAAAAGACCAAGTGTTACACAAAAGAACTTGAGTGAAATTATTGCTTTTATTGCTTTTAATCCCTTGACGC
Organism: Lepidodactylus listeri; assembly: GCA_029233225.1. Classification (NCBI taxonomy): domain Eukaryota; kingdom Metazoa; phylum Chordata; class Lepidosauria; order Squamata; family Gekkonidae; genus Lepidodactylus; species Lepidodactylus listeri. Next base: position 26,430,326 of record JARCFY010000004.1, on the reverse strand, counting down.
CGGGAGTTGGGATTTCCCGGCACACATTCCATTGCCGGCAATGAGACGCACCGCGACCGCCAGCGCCAAGGGGTTAACATATCCTTGCAAAAAAAAAAAAACTCACATATTTTAATTTGTACCCGTGTCTTTTAACTCTTATTGATATATAAAATTATATGTACAAATGAATCATAAAGCTACATAAAAACTTGGCAACAATAAAAAGGATACACACAATACATTCCAAAGGAAAAATTAAAACTTTTTATGCTAGATAAAATCTCTCCTTCTAGGGGTATTTTTTTTATTGTGTTTTCTGTTAGAACTTTCTACAAAAAAGTTGTATAAACGGTTAAGAATTTCTATCTACAATTTTTTTTCATATGGATTACATTACTCAAGTGTACATTTTATTATAGACTGACATTTAGAAGCACATAAAAATCATTTTACGTAATACGCTGCGAAATACGTTGACTCCTCCTCCGCCTCACCCCTGAAGTGCCTCCTCCTCCTCCTCCTCTATCCTCCCCATCACTCTCATCATCCTCTGTCTCAGCTGCATTGTTCTTAGGGCTGCCTCCTCCAAGCAGCGAGGTAATAGCTTTGTTGCGAGCGTTCGTGCTAGCTGACACTTCGCCATCTTCTTCTTCTTCATCAGGATCCAGGTGTTCCATTAGGAGCTTGAACTAAGAAGAGAAATTGGAGATTAGTTGCCGCTTGTCACAAAACAGAAAAAAGGTCCAACGAACATGGCTCGCGAGCCCCTCTTCTACAAATAAAGCAGGGAGTGGCAAACAAGAAGAGAGTGTGATTTTTGTTTTATTCATTTATAGGTGGATTAGAATGTTTCCCTTTAAAAAAAGCTGCAGGTGGGTGGCTGTGTTGGTCTGCAGTAGAAGGGCAAGATGAGAGTTCGGAAGCACCTTTAAAAACCAACAAGATTTCCATGGCATACACTTTCAAGAGTCAAAGCTCACTTCAGGACTCTCAAAAGCTTATACCCTGGAAATCTTGTTGGTCTTTAAGGTGCCGCTGGACTCAAACTTTGCTCCCTAGGAAAGTAATTAAAAATAAATGGTTCACTAGTTTTATTTTTCTAGTAGCTTCCTGCTAAGTCCAAAGTAGTTCCAAAATCAGATCATTTAACATGACAAATTCTGTATAGCAGAAGCCCCACCTTTCAGCGGAAATGGAAATACCTAGAGAATTTATAATTAAAGTGACCTCCAACAGACCGACAGCATGTTTCTCCCACAAACAAAATGATTCACAATTAGAACCACCAGCTCACCTTTTTAAAGCCTTTAAGAGGACACATTAGGGTCTCTATACCAATTAGTGGCCAGATGGGAACTCTGTCTGTGCGCCATCCAAATACTAGCCAAGGTTGACCCTGCTTAGCTTCCAAGATCAGTCTAGTCTAGGCTATCCAGATCACGGTCCACAGGAACTACAGCACTGCTAAATGGAACCTCCATCATCATACAAATATCTCTAAATATCTGTTGCCGGGTAGTAATTGCAGAAAAAGTGTTGTGCCCCGAAACAAAGGCAGTCTCAGCATGTTCGTTGTTAAGCCTTATCTGCAACTTTCTAAAGAATGAAAAGCTCATCATTTGTCAAATCCTTTTATAAAGGAAGCTGAAATTCCATCATATCTTACAACTTACATCTAAGTATTGTTTAACTATACTCCTCTTCACTTCTTCTGTGAGCTTGGAATGAGCCATATCACTTCGAAGAAAGTCCAACGTCTGTTTCGGATGGAAGTGAACTCCTGTCTTTCTGTTTATCGCTTTATCATACACTTTTGCAGATTCAGAAGGGGAGTATTTCTGAATTTTACTATCATGGGAGGAAAAAAAACAATAGTCAGAAGTTAAGACAACTGTCCTGTACCCATTGATAAAAATTATACAATTGCAGTTATTCTGAATTCCCAAACTGCTGGTATTGCAGAAACACAATTTCAAGCTTTCTAGATTGTGCTATATATCCGCATTACACAACTGCATTGTTTCCCTACCAGCATTTCAGGAATATGGCAAACAAATGAGACTGCACGTGCAGTAAACAAAAATTTATCCATACCTGTCGGAAAATCCACAGAGGTTTTTCAAATGTTGCTTTAACATCAAAAGCAACAATATACCCTGGGAGACATTTGCAAATTCAATTAGAGGGGCTGAATTGTCTGGCAAACACTTCATGACTGCGTTTATATCATTCTCTTCATCAGAATCTGACTCGGAATTTGCACGTTTCCGTAACTTCCGGGGCTTGTGGACTTCCTCCTCCTCGCTGTCACTCTCGCTCTCACTGTTACTTTCGCTTTCACTCTCTTCATCAGACGAAGGCTTCCGCTCTTTTTTATACTTCACCATAGACTGAAACAGAGAATGGCAAACACCGTTATATCTGTTTTTTAAAAGTTATTTGAAGACCAGCCTATAACTTAATGGTTCTCAAATCATGAAATACCAAATTCTAGATTATGAAAAATTAAAATATAAAAATTAAGGAAGGCACCCTGGCATATATGTTGAAGATCACAGTATTAATTTTTTTTAATTAGATACAGTGGATGTGTCCATTAAATTTCACTACAGGCAGTCCTCTACAGCATTTCTGCTCAGTAAATACAGAAACCTTCTCTCACACGGTAATCTGTGAAAGAACCCAGTCTCAAAAGTCCAGTTTTGTGCATCCATCTGGTTAGATGTATTATAAATAGTATTTGAAAGACCAATGAAGAACTTGATTGGACCCTTTGAGGGACCAATCATTTCACTTGATAAATCAGACCACCCATGCCCCCAGCAACACAGGATTCATTTCCATGGTACAATCCCAGTTAATCATCTCTGGACAGGTGGCATTCAGATATTTCTAAACACGTTTTCTAAATAGACTGTGGCCAGAAAAGCATATCGGTCTTTCTTGCTGGGTGGCACTCCATTGGGAACATGCTTGTGGTCATGTCATTCACATATGCATCCTTGCAGCATGGAGCTGCATGACGTAGAAGCGGGCCCCAAACTCCTACCGCTGGTGTGAAGGGCACCTTAAAAACATGCCTCTCTAAAGCAGCATTACTTCTGTAGTGATGCCTGCCCAAATAACATTTGATAATGAATTCCTAACATTGTTTCAGAAGTGGTTCCCAGCTTTGAAAAACGTTTGTGAGAATAACTCTTAATAATAATAAACTGATGAACAGCGGGCATTAAAATATTAAGATCCTGAAATGAATAACGCCACCAAAAAAGTACTCTTAATCTTCCCTGCAAAACTGTAAGAATGTGGTACCAGTCGATGATTTACGGGAACAGATGAATGCCCCCCACCAGCCCAAAGCAGCTCCAAGTTCACTGGGTGTTTATCTAACCCATTTGTATCCTGCCTTCTACCTACACAGGTCTCCCCACGCAATTACAAGCAACAAAACAAATTGGCCCTCCCTCTCATTGAGGTCTTCTCCAAAGAGGACTAGCAGCTTTCATGAGTAGTGTAAGAAATGACAGGAACTGCTGGCACAGATCCTTCGGAGAATTTAGAAAGAGGAAACTCCCTAGGTGAATCTCACTAGCACTCCAAGGATTGGCATAAACACACTGCTTTGGAGTTCTATCACTCAGATTCCAAGCCAACAAGAGACAGCTGCAGGTCTCAAACTGATCTTTGTCCATATTTTAATAGCACACAAGTTGTACAAAGTCATGCCATTTTAGTTAGATATTTAATTACTGCAGCAGGGGTGTCACTGAGTCATGTCTAGAAACAATAAATGCTTCGAGATAAAAGAAGAAGAAGAAGAGATTGGATTTATATCCCACCCTTCACTCACTTAAGAGTCTCAGAGCGGCTTACAAACTCCTTTCCCTTCCCCTCCCCACAACAGACACCCTGTGAGGTAGGTGGGGCTGAGAGAACTCTTTCCCAAGCTGTCCTTGAGGGAACAGCTGGTACAGAGCTATGGCTTGCCCAAGGTCATCCAGCCAGGTGCAAGTGGAGGAGTGGGGAATCAAACCCGGTTCTCCCAGATTAGAGTCCGCGCACTTAACCACTACACCAAACTGGCTATCTACACAGGGTTCGAGGATATGATGATTACAGCTCTTAACTATATGTCATCAAGGAAAAGTTGGACTTGAGACAAATTTATAAAAACGTGGCTCCCTCTTATAAATCCCAGAATTTGTATTGCAAGATTTGTGGCAGTTCCGGAATGCAGCAAGGTGTCCTGTGAACCTGGCTGTGGTGCACTGTATGACGTGGGTGTCTCCTTGCCCTGCAATTCAGTACATGAAATGCTCCTAAGGAACAATGTGAGGCCTCTGTTACTATTGAACCTGGCATTGCAAACATGCAAAGTAGTAGGCCACCACTAGTTTTAATACATGTAAAACATTCTGAATTACTGAAGACCCACCTTGGGCACTAGGAAGGTAGCGTGGGAGAGGTTATTGTCCAAGAAAGAGAGAGATTAAAATGTAATCGCACTCACCTCTTTAAATGACTGGAGCAGGTTACTACCAGAAACTGATAATGTAATGTCTATATGGTGCATTATAAAAAGTGGCTCCTCTTGGGTTTGGTAAGGAAAACAAGCTAGATTGTCTGCTATATACAAGAGCATATTCACCTCTGTTTTCTGTAAAAGTGAAAAAAGAAAATATATTGTAACCTTCATTTCTATGCTCAGAAGGCTGGATGCCAAGTCTTCTTCCTTATATATAAGATGCCTGTCCAAATTCCGAGCATGCACAACCCCTGGGACTAATGAAACACGTGCCAGAAAAGCGGTCATTCTTTCTCCTGATGCCTTAGGCCACATTGACTGGGCATGAAAGTAAGACAAAGACATGTGTTGGGCCAACCTAGAAGAGGGGCCCAGACAATAAGGAAACAAAGTGGGACCAGAGAGAATGAAGCCTAACCACAGACCACTTGGTAACTGCCTTGTGCAGACCTTAAAAAGGCTCTTGCTAGGGGGAACCTGCATTGGGGGGGGGGGGGGGGGGGGTGTTTGAAGAATTATCTTAACTCCAAAGCCAAGATCTGTTTTTGCATCCTTTGCAGCCCGATCTAAAACAGAGAACTTGGGTGATATATTTAATACAAGATCAATGCAAACTAAATAGTTTCCCAAGCTGCTTTATCATATATATAATTTAAGCCATCCAAAACCATCATAAGCACTGCAGAAAATAGTATCAAAAGGCTTGTGTCAGACTCACAGCTGTGTCATCAAAGAGGTTGAGTAAGGAAATTAGAAAGGCTCGTCGGTGTTGCCGGTTCCCTCGGATCATGGAGTAAAGGTGTGAGCACAACGCACTGCTGGACTCGTCCTGCCTAAAGCCCCTCACAGGTTCTTTTTGACAAGTGTTGATTGCCTGCTGAACTTGATAAGACATCTTCATACCAGCCACTGCTTTCATCTGAAATCAGAGGGGTGTACAATTAAATCTCACTTTGCTTAACACAAACTGAGAGGACAGTAATCTGTGTTAACACAGATATTTTAGAACTTAGTGGCACTATTTTTTCCCCATCTTCCTCACCAGGTTTCTGGAGGATTTTTTTTTTCAAAATTACACTTAGTCATCTTCTAGCAGAATTAATGACAAATCGTACACAGTTTCCATACGCTGATATTATGGGTGGATTCAGGGTAATTATAAGCCAACTTTAATTTTCGTTTTGCTATTCTGTTGATGAAGGGTTTGTGTATTTGTTCACTCCCTTCATTTACACCCAGGCTTGCTGCCCAATGGGTACCCAAAGTGGCTTACATCATTCGCCTCCATTTTATCCTTACAACCACCTTGCGAAGTTGGGCTGAGAATGCCTGACTGGCCCAAGGTCATCCAGCCAGCTTCCATCACAGAGCGAGGATCTGAACCCGGTTCCCCTAGATCCTAGTCCAGCAATCTAACCATTACAACCACACTGGTTTTCAGTAGGTGTGAATTAACTGGCACATGTGTTTGTTTCAGGGGGTGTACTACAGCACACTGGAGTGCCACAAATCAGTGACTATGCAAGGTTTAGTCTCCATGGCTGGAACATTAAAAGGGCCCAGCATGAGAGGGGGCCAGGAACATACAGTCTAATCTAATGCAAGAACCTGTATTATGAGAACTCTGACATTTATGGTTAAATTCATGCCCCTTGATTGCAGAAAATAATTTTTGTTACAGCTAACCCACCTTAAGTCTCCATTTTCTCCCTCTGTCCTGTGCTACAAGATCTCTGCCCCCTTTTCCTCTGTACTCCACACAGCATTCTCCTCTTCTCTGCATCCTGTTATTTTCCCCCCGTCTTCACTTCACAGGCCTTTCTGTGGCTCCAGCCTTCAGTGCCCTTTTCCCATTTTCTCTCTCATCTTTTTTTCTGGCTCAGTTTGAGTCTGCTCCCCCCACTCCTTAGTTCAGTGACAGAAGAACACAAGGCTTTCAGCCTCCCAGCACAGCATATACTGACAGGGTCTCAGACACAGTTGAGCTGGGCAGCATGACTGACCTGCCTACATCAAGAGATAAAACTGGCACCAATTTCACCATGTACTTCAAAACCCATGAAGGTAAGGAGTGGGTTCAGATGTAATGAAGCAGGTATTCCCCCCCCCCCCCCCCCACGTCTGTGCTGGCCTTGACTAAGCCTGCGGTGCTTCTATAAAGGCTGGCAAAGGGCCATAAACAAACAGTGGGAAGCTGGGATTTTCCCAGTGGGTCGCAACTGTACGACATTACGCAGGCCTAGCTTAATGCATGTTCAGTGAGAGGAAATGGGAAGTTGAGCCATATCACAAAAGGACCTCACTATATTAGATCTGCATCCTTACTTGCACATTGAAATTGCATTCTAAGAAATATATCCAGTACTCCTGGCTGGAGACTTCCCCCCAGAGGAGTGTAGTTTTGCAGATGATTATGCAGACGTGTACACACGCACACACATACACACAAAAATGATTTTGCATAGTTTATCTGTATTCATTCTCTGTTTGGCTCTTCAAAAACGTGTATTATTTTTATATCCATCGGAACATTCATCAATGGGTATTTTAAGGAAAGGAAACAGAAGTGCACATACATGAATAAATCCAGCGTATTTTTTGTCTATCTCCACCAGCTGCTGGTCAGCTTTGTTCCTCATAGAAGGCTCTGGATCTGTGCCCATAGCTATTAAATATGGCACACACTGAAAGAAGAGACAGAAAATATTATTGTAAGATCTCCACGTGTGCCTGTGCACATCTGTATTTTTCCTGGCTGACAAGCCACAAGCACTCATTATAAGCCTGCAGGCCATGCAAAAGACGTCCACAGGAGGCAAGTTGGAACACCAAAGAACTACACGGTGAAGGCCTTGTAATTTAAAACTTGATTTCCAATAGCAACAATTAAAAAAGACAATTTAAGGAGGCCATTCAGTAAATTAAATAATGACACCGTGGCAATAGTACTGAAATTCAGGCAAAAGTTATACAGCAGATTTGTTGCTATGTGTTAGCAGCCAAAGATTCTGAAGCTGAGCACAAAAAGTTAGCTTTACTATCTATACAGCTGAAAACCACCAGCCCATTTTCTCTGACATGCTTGTATTAAAGTGAACCAGATAACTCTTAAGTTGATAATACACAAATTACTTTGGGAGCTTAGCACTTCATATAAATACATCAGTCCCTACTACATTTTCTCAAGTTAGGTAATGTATAGTAACCAGGGCCAAACTTTCAGAACCGGGTGTTGCGTGCATTTATTCATACCCCAAAATGCATGCAACGAAAGGTTCGGGAATGGATTTCTTTAATTATAAGTGCAAGTCTGCCAATGACAGTGATATGAAGGTAACAGAAGGAGAATTCCATGCAAACAGAACCTCATGATAAAAAATGGAATTATCCAATAATACTGCCAGAAGAATTAGATATATTGTTCAGTGTGGCAAGTGAAAGAAAGAAAGATCCTTGCCAACCATTTGTGTTTCACAAGCAATTAGTTTTATCCACAGGGCTTGGGAGTATCACCTATGGAATTTTGATTCAGTTATGCCACCCTATATGAGAAGTCCTAACAGGCCCTGGATTAAATATGAACTCTTATTCAGAAAGTTTTTTGTGTCTTGGAAAGGAGGTATATATGATAGAGAGACTCATTTAGAAAAAAATATATAAGAACTGACTTCAGGCAAGATGAACCACTGATCCATCTAGTCCACTTTTGTCTACTCTGACTAGCAGCGGCTTTCACTCCCTTTCTATAATTTTGAACTTCAGTTTATTTTACTGGAATATGCATAGCAATTATAATCATTAGGTCTGTGAGTGGTCACAGACCATGTTACAAGAAATGGGAGGACAGCTACAAACAAGGAATAGATGTAACAGCTTTTAAAGGTAAGGTGAATATAATTCACAGAAATCAAAGCCAAAAATTGTCGGGGTAAGATTCGCTGTGGGATAAAGATTTCAGCCAAATGGCTTACCAAGATATTCTTTCCCAAGGTTACACTAGAGGCTTAAAAAAAAAATTTAGACTCTTGCATAGATGCATCATTCTGTTAAGCCCCTATGATAATTTTGCTGAATATCCAGAGGAGCCCCAAAACATAATGCAAAAATACAACAAAAAAGCATGTGTGTGTTATTGCATACCTGAACTGGATGGATAAGACCCTGGTTTAGCGTCAGTGCAATGACATTGAGAGCAAAGTGACGTACACTGGACTGCGTGTGAAAGAAAGCCTCAAGGACCTGTTTGAGATAAAGCTGCATGATTGAGCTACTCATCCCTGAGGAAATATCACCCATCTCTTTCAGATCTTCCTGCTTTGCCATCTTTTTCCCTATAAAAGACAGAAACCAAACATTATCATTTAGCAACACTTTTTAATCCCATTATCTATTTCTGTTGTATTTTTGTGTTATACTGAATATGTGATAGGGATGGACAAACGGAAGTGCTTGTAATATACATAAACATCTTCTTGCCCAAGTGTCTGACCCAGATTTATGTATGTACAAGCAGAGGACTTGCAGGAGTATCTCATTTTTCCTTCCCCCACCATTTCGTCTTTCCCTTCTCTGAAAACACCTTGTTTTACCCTGTATTTCCTTCCTCAAATTACTTCCTCTTTCCCTCCACCTGACAACCCCATATCCTCAAATTTCACTGCTTCCTTCTCTCCTTCCCACACGACAACCAACCTACATTTTATCTGACCCACATCTTTGAGCTATATTTATTTATTTCATTTACCATATTTATTTACTTTTCTTGTCTTTCTCCACGATAGGACCAGTGAAGAAATGCATTTTTACCTTTGAGTTTTAAGGTTTGTTTCCTCTCTGGGCAGAGAACAAGCAAGGAGGAAGAAGTCAGTTGATGACTTTCCAGGGTCACCTCAGCTACCTCTTCACAAATGCCAATAGGTCCAGCTAGAGACAACTGGATGGGCCAGCCGCCACCCCTCTCCCGCCCAAGCAGGGAACAGAGATTTGGAGGTGTTAAATGCTAGAGAGGTTTCTGGAAGGAAACTTCAGGAAGTACTTCTCTGACCTGGCTTGAGCTGGTCAGTGGGCAAAGAAACAGATATGATAAAAACTCATTGCAGCAAAGAGGAGGTCTCTTTCTCTGGGTGCTGCGTCCAGGAGAGCAGATAGCTCTCTTAAATGAGACAGCCATTTGACCATGTGTTCACCTGAAGAGCTGGAGAGAGCTTTAAGGTAAAGGAAGCTCTGTAGAAATTTGCAACTTCCTAAGATAAAGAGCCAGTCCTATATATTTTAATGTCTGATAGGGCATGTATACAGAGAGGGACAGAAGATTTCCGCTGTACCCATTTCTTTTGTGTACCTTACGCAATCTGGTGCTGTTCTAAAAGTACGCTTGTGAACAGTTTTTAAAAAATAAATACTTAATAACTTTTGATGCTGGTAGTAGGGGTGTGCAAAAAAGCGAACCCGAAAAATATTGGTATTTCCCAATATTCCAGAATCCCAATACTGGTATGGTATTCTGATTTGGTAAATATTCAGGATTCCCAAATTTTGGGGAGGGTCCAATGGACCTGAGAAGAAAACAAAGAGAGGATCAGCTACAGCCACAGGAACTGAGAGCTCCACACCACCCCAGATGATCCTAGGCTAGCTCCTCTTTGCCGCTCCAAGAAGCAAAGAGGAGCCAGCCCCACCAGAGATGGCATGGAGCTGTCAGTTCCCCTCACCTCCTCTGATCCTGGGCTGGCTCCTCTTTGCAGCTCCGAGCTGCAAAGACGAGCCGGCCCCAGTCAAGGTGGCATGGAACTGTCAGCTCCCGCCGCCCCCTTTGAAACTGAGCTGCAAAGAGGAGCCAGCCCCAACCGAGGGCTCTCCCTGCAGGCTCTGCTGGGCAGCCCAGTTAAAACCGGACTGCCCAACAGAACCCGCCAAGGAGCTGATCCTGCAGAGAGAGTTCTCCCAGCAGGCTCTGCTGGGCAGCCCAATTTAAACTAGACAGCCCAACAGAGCCGCCCCCCATCCTCCATTGTTTCCAATGGAGGGGGGAAAAGGCATTTAAAGGGATTGCAGACAATGCCCTCTCAAAGCTGTGGAGTCTTGTGAGCAAAAAGTCTACTCCATAAGCTACTAGCATTAACCTTGTGAGCGAATTTAGTTTTTTAGAAAAGCCCTGTAGGCTGGGCAACAAAGTGATCCCTTCCCATATGAACGGTACTTACCTCTGCCTGCATTTGGGCTGAGTCACTGGGTAGCTCTGGAGTGTGGACAGCCAAGCTGTTTTTTTATTATTATTACTAAATGGTTTTGCTTTATCAGACAAGGTCCAATGATGCACACAGCTTAGAGGAAACACTGAATCTGGGTATTCCACGCTGGCTATTTATTGGCATGTTTACTTCACTTATACTGCCTTTCTCCCCAGTGGGGGTCCAAAGGGGCTATCATCGTTTTCCTCTCCTCCATTTTACCCTCACAATAGCCCCACAGAGTAGGTTAGGTTGAGAGAGAGTGACAGGCCAAGGCACCTGGGTTTTGGCCACTGTGCGACACACAGTGTTGGACTGGATGGGCCACTGGCCTGATCCAACATGGCTTCTCTTATGTCACTCTCATGACAGAGGGGGGATTGGAACCTGAGCCTCTTAGATCATAGCTGAAGGCTCTAACTACTAACACCACTGATAGCTCTAACTTCATGTTTCCTAAGGGGATCAGGGATGGTGATTTCCCTGCAAACTTCCCTTAGTAACTTTATCTTGGGAAGGCAAACTTCCCATCTCAGCACTTTGGTGTTCAGCTGGGAGCCTCTCCTTTTTTATACTGGCAGAAAAAAATGGTCAGCTCCAATCCATTATTATGTAGACTTCCATCAAAGTTTAAAGATGAGGGAAAACAGACACATGCCCCATATCTATCTATTTCACAATTTTTGAAAAATGGCTACACTAATGGTAGTAGGGAGTACGGGTGTTATAAATGGAGGACAAATAAGAATGGCTTAAAGGTTAGTATGACTTGAGAGCCTGAAATACAGAAGATGGCAACAACCATGCCAGAGGGTGGATTCCTCTTTCCCCCAACATCTAGAGATGGAAAAAATAATGGAGAGCTTAATTTTTTTTAAAAAAAGTGTATAAGAAGTGCTGGCAGTGGACATTTTCTGTTTTTTCCCTATGATTCAGATCAAAAGTCTGAGCTGCCTGGGAATATGGCTAAATGTTCAGAGTAAACAAATACAGCAAAGGCTATCAGCCAGCTGCCTTAGCTGGCTTTTAACTACCCCCACCACCACCCTGCCCCAGTCCTTCCATGTGTCCCAGAGTCAAGCTTTTCCCAGAACCAATTTGCAGCGTTAGCCAATTTTGCTCCATGGGTACAAACAGTCATTCATGTCCAGTCGCCAACTCAACCTTTTTATGTGAGCCTCAGGGGCTCAAGAAAGGGGAAACTGGCAAACTTTTTGATAATGAAAGTCTAACGCAGCCTGGCTATATTTGGTGTTGAACCGCACATCTAGGTAGGAACTCAAGGTTAAAGGACAGAGGGAGGTTTTACAATTAGCTAGTTGCATTGAAAGCAATTACCACGTACGGCTAAAATTATATCAATGCCTTCCTGCTGCTAATTGTCGAAAGCATCACAGACGTTGGCATTTTTGCACAAGGCTTGACAGTGATTTATGAGGCAAAAAGCACTACTGCCTCTCCCCCATGAAGGTCTGCCATTTCCCCTGACAAACTGGGCAAGAGAGAGGTTGGTGGATCCCCCAAGGCCCCCAAGCCTTGAGGGGTGACGTCACCATTGGCTCTGAAGCCCTAACTTGCTTAACCCCTGGCACCAAGATGCAAGTCTGGCTCTGAATTTTCCTATTGCGGAATCTCTGGGGGTTGGTGAGGACGGGCAGACAGGGCTGGCAACAGCTGTCAATCTCTCAGAGAGGCTCCTTCTCTACAGCTGCATACAAGGCTCCTCAGATCCCAGCACCTCGCTTGGAATCCCAGACAGGGCAAAAGGCTAACCATCGCAGCACATCAGCCAAACCTGCGCTAAGCCCCGCCCTTCTGGGGGTCCCAGAAGCCAATAGGAAGATTGTCCCAACCTCAGCTCCTCAAAGCCCCCCCCCCCCAAAGTCCAGAGAAGTCAAAGAGATCAGATCTGGAACCTGAAGTCTTTTGATCCCTGTCCAACAAAACCTGCCCTTGCTCAATCCACTCCTCCTTGTCACTCTATGTCTATAGCAACCACCTGAACACTATTGGGAAATCTGTTGTTTCCTACCCACATAACCAGGTGACGTCTCTGACCTTTCACTTTCTCCACTGAGAGGGGTGGGGAAACTGGATCATTCATTGCCCTGCACTCAGACAAGAATCTGTGCACTAATGGCTAAAAATTAATGTGCCAGCAATGGGTGGCACAGTTTAGTGAGAACACTGATTGTAGTCCCTTTATATGCCTTTTGCAAGCCGTGCATAAACTCCAAAGGCATTTAAATGGCTCAGTCCCTTTAAATGCCTTCTCAAAGCAGCAAGTTAACTCAGAAGGTGTTTAAAGGGACTGCAATCCCTTTAAACACCCTTTACACCTTCAGCTACACAGCAGTTCCAAAAAATCCCGAATATTTTCAGAATTTTTCAGGTCAGCCATTTTTGGATCACTACATAGATACAGGGCTCTATATCCCGCTGAAAAAATATCCAGGAAATATTGATATCTTTCGGATTTTTTTTGGCTCGGTATAGGCCAAAGGGGCACCCCTACCCGGCAGTGGTTCTCTGTACCACACAGACCTCCACCATCTTGGACACTCTATTTAAGAATCCACAGATTTGGCCGTGTTCAGAATTAAATATACAATTGCACCAAGAAGCAGCATCTCCATCTCTTTATCAAATATTTTGAATTTTTCATGCATAAACATGGAGAACATGTTGGGATGACTGCCAGTGTTAATGATGGTATGATCTTTGTACCTACAGCTCCAGGATGGGAGTTTCTAAAATTTGGCCACAGTAATAAAATGTCAGATCAGGAATGGGAGAAAATTTAAGGCAGACACACCCATGGTATATTTTTCCCCTTGCATATAGTTTCTCACAAAGATAATGTTGCATTCCTCTGCTACAGAGGATGTCCCATGTCTGCTGTGGTATATATGCATCACTCAACAATGCAAACTCTTGGTTCAGAGCCAACATTTTAAACTATTTTAAAAAACTACAATTTAAAGTCTTTACAGATACTATGGGATTAAGTAGAAAAGAGCAAGAGTCCAGTAGTACCTTAAAGACTAACAAACTATGTGGCAGGGTATGAGCTTTTGTGAGTCACTGCTCACTTCTTCACTGGGATAAGGTAGTAGAATCACAGAACAGAAGGGTAGGCTACACTGCTTCATACCGCAGGACACCATCTTTCCCAGTGTTCCTCCATGTAAAAACTCCTTTTTAAGAAGTTTTTTAAAAGTTCCTTTCAAGATTATTTTTTTTAAAGAAAAAAAATCAGGGGAAATGCTTTAACTCATCTCTTTCCTAGCTGTGTGTTGACTACTTGTTGAGAACTTTCAAAAATGAGATCCTACACCTCCCATCTAAGTGGTACCGTCCGGTCTACTACCTCAACATTCTACTGCGTGTGTAGATTCCCTTGGAACCCATTTACCTGCAAAGCTTTTGACTAGTAATTAATCTCTGTGTATATACACAGATGGATCTGGAAACAGATTGTGGGCACTTTGTCGGTATTTGTACTGTTCACTCAGTACAGTAATGCTCATCACTCACATTCTCTATCTGCCTGTTGCATACGTGTATCTTCCTCTTGAAGGTACGTTTGGAGGTTTTTTAACACCTGGATTTTTAAATTTACTGAAGAATTTTTATCAGAAAGGATGTTGTTGTACAGTGTTTTCACCTCCTGTTCAAACATTAGACCCGGGTGTTGTATAAATGCAAACCCTGAAAGAAAACAAGGAGAAAAAATTCTGCTTAATAAGTCTCGCTTTTCCTGAACGTTAAGACAAAATCCTGATTGCTTTAAAATACAGCACAACAAATAAGCAACATGCATATTGAAAGGCAACCTGATTTCCTCCACATAACCTACAAACCTGATAATGATAGCTAATTATAACAAAGTATACTTCTATGTCTACATGAAAAATGATGGCATCAGACTTTAAGTGCATCAGTTTGCTTATGAAATTCCCACCTACTACACTGGTGTTGGTTCAAACGGCCATCAAGCTGCAGCCAACTTATGGGGTTTTCAAGGCAAGGGACAAACAGTTAATTTTGCCACTGCCTGCTTCTGTGTATGACTACTACATTAATCTAAGTCAAAGTATCAACATTCCCAAGAATTGCTGCACTGACAAAACCTGCGGTGGACTAAGTATTCGTACCAAGAGTAAAATAAAACTGCAAGCTTTTGTAAATTCTTACCTAGACCAATAATGGCTTTTGTTTGTACCTCCTCATCTGAATGTTTGGTAAAATACATCAGCAGTTCAAGTACTTTGTCCTTAATGTTAACCTAGTTACAGGAAAATAGTATAGCTAGTTAGGGGGGAGGACTGAGCATGTTTTAGTTCGTTTTAAAAATAATCATTCGTACCCAAACACATACCTAAAAAGTTTTAGCTGTCATTTATCCCAGGGATTTCAGTCCATCCGAAATTACTTTCAAATACGCAACAGTAAGCAAATAAATACAGCACGTTTACCTTGCTGTTGCCTTTAAAATCTTCCTGATCGAAATCAAAATGCCGACACAATGCTCCGACAGTGAAAAGGGATCTAAGGAGTGCTGGTTTATTTGCTGTGAGTATCGTGCTGTTTGGGTCTTCTTGATGTTGACTTTTTAACTTTGAAAGTGCGCCTGAAGAAAGAACAACTGTTTTCACAACTGGTCTGACTTGAAATTTTTCTGGCAGTTACTATTTTTATTCAGACCTTTTAATATTTAACTCACCGTAATATCTATTAAAACAGGCCCACACAAATTTATAATTCTGAGTGACCTTGTTTACAACAGCCCCAAGACAACTAACGCAGTGCTGTACGACCTGGAAACAAAACAGAAAGTGTTACAACTTCTTGAGGAACAATGTCCGGGACATTCCATAGTCACAGAAAAGTTCTTAGTTTAGAAACTGTTTATGGCCCTTAAAGTTCTTTGCCTTTTATGACAATGTTTCCATAACCAATAGAGAGTGGGGAACCCAACACGGTGCCCACCAACACCTTTCCTGGTGCCCACCAAGTGTTTTTAACAAGTGGGTGGGGCTTTTGCCCAGCAAGGCTTCTGACTGGCCACTGGAGATTTGATTGACTCTGCAGATTTTTTAAATATGGTGCTTTGGCACCAGCTGCCACCACAGCACAAGGATCTTCACTGTGTGACTGAAGGTAAGCTGCGGCAGCCATTTTGTGGTTGTGCCCACCATACTGGATCAGAATTCCCTTGCTCAAGAAGATTGGGGACCTCTGCAACAGTGTTACTGTGACATACATAAAAGTTATGGCAAACCAAGTTAGACGTCATGTCTATACATTAAATTAACATATCAACCTTTCATAAATACTTGTCAAAATTTCAACAGGTAGAGACATTTTGTTTTAACTATTCACTGGATTGCTTTAAAAATAAAGACCAGCTTGAAGGAGAAATTAAATCTTACTGTCATGCCGTATTTGATTATAAGCTTCATGAGATCTTCTTCAATAGTAGCAAGGAAGGTCTCGCTCGGATGTTCCATCAGTGGCACTACCAACTCTAAAATTTTTGCTACATTGCAGATCACCATGAAGTCATTCTGAGTCTGTAGGAAAGCATTTAAACATAATTTAAAATCTTGGCTCTGCTTTTACTATATCAGGTCTTGGGAGTTTATAAAATCTACTAGTTTTTTTATATAACATGTAAAACATGCAAGCATGCATGTTGAAATGAAAGGAGTTTTACAAACGCATGGGAAAGAATTTAGGTGGACAGTGTTCACAGATGAGTAAATACATGAAAGGCAACACCAACAAGGTACAGTTTATTGTCCTAGAAAATGAAATGTGGCTCAGTGGTGCATATTGACTGAACCATCCTTGCAGTACAAAGTAAAGCTGCACTGTCTAAAGAAAGTGTGCGTTGTGCTCAGTGGTCTCTAGCTATCCACGCTGCCGCAACCGAGCTATGGAGTGTAAAACACGTCTTCTAACAAGGAGTTCAGCAGCTTGAAGCCTTCATTCTATCGTTCCTGATGTACACATAAAAGCTGGTAAACATATTTATGCTTAAAACAACCTGCTGTGTACTCGTCTACTAGCAGCGCTTCTCAGATGCCACTCGACAAGATAGCATCATGGAAGCTTACTCAGTTCTTTTATACAATGTGATTTCTTCAGCTGTACAGTTCTGGTATCGCTCATCTTATGGAGAGGCAACAGAGACCACCTGGAGAACAACCAATTGCATACTCACTCGCCTGTAAGAAATCCTGTGGTTCCCTCGGGAGCCACTCCATAAGATGGCCCACACCACAACAGTACACCTCTACAAAGATGGGATTCAAAGGAATGGAGCTTTTCTGATGCTATCTTGTGGTGTGGCAGCCAAATCCCTCTGAGGAAAATAAAAACTCTAGCAGTGCTTTCAGTGGGAAGGTTTCATTTCTCTAATGCAGCCACTCCAGGTCAAACATTAAGGACCACTTTCTCCAATATGAAAGTTTTTGCCACTCTAGTCATCTTCAGAGGCCCTGCTTCAGGTGTTCTCACCATCTGAGGCTGGCTGGGTGGCAACCTGAAAAAGGGCCTTCTTGGTTTGGGCACCAGAATGTTGGAAGGAAGACTTTTCTTTCTTCCTGCATCATTGTCTTCTGCCAGTGGGTGAAGTCTTTTTTGTTTCATTTGGATACCACCAATAACTGTTACTGCCCCTCCTCCCTGGCTGTGGCATTGTTCCTCTGTTTATATGTTTTTGTTGAACGGTTTCACATATACTTTATCTTTACAGATGCCAAGCTGCCAGGTGGGGCTTGAGGATCTCCCAGAATTACCTCCCAGTTCAACTCCAGACTACAGAGATCAGTTCCCCAGTAGAAAATGGATGCTCTGGAGTGTGGACTCTATGGCATTGTACCCAGTTTGGTGTAGTGGTTAAGAGTGGCAGACTCTAATCTGGAGAACCAGGTTTGATTCCCCACTCCTCCACGTGAAGCCAGCTGGGTGAGCTTGGGTCAGTCACAGTTTTCTCAGAGCTGTTCTCTCAAGAGCAGTTCTCTCACTCAGCCCCACCCACCTCACAGGGTGTCTGTTGTGGGGAGGGGAAGGAAAAGGAGATTATAAGCCACTCTGAGACTCCAAGTGAAGGGCCGGGTACAAATCCAATCTCTTCTCCTTCTTCTTCCCACTGAGGTCCCTGTCCTCCCCAGGATCCCCCCCCAAATCTCCAGGAGTTTCCCAACCTGGATCTGGCAGCCTTATTCCCCCATCCTCTGCCAGTGGTGGGGGAGGGGGCAGCAGCTTGGCGACTCTATTTATTTTAAATGCAGTTTTCCATTTGTAGTGGTTTAATGTTTCCTTCCTTAGGGACAGTTTTTGGGTGGAAAGACAGCACAGAAATGCTTTCAATAAATAAATATACCAGTTTGGTGTAGTGGTTAAGTGCACGGACTCTAATCTGGGAGAACCGGGTTTGATTCCCCACTCCTCCACTTGCAGCCACTGGATGACCTTGGGCAAGTCACAGTTCTGACAAGAGTGGTCCTTGAAAGGGCAGTCCTTGAAAGAGCTCTCCCAGCCCCACCTACCTCACAGGGTGTCTGTTGTGGAGAGGAGAAGGGAAAGGAGTTTGTAAGCCGCTCTGCAACTCCAAGTGAAGGGCGGGGTATAAATCCAATCTCCTCCTCTCCTCTTACTAAATTCTCTCCTATTCCACAAACACAAAGATTACACATATTTTGCAGTCGTAGCAAGTATGGGATTTTTAGTGCAGAATTCCACAGTCACTAACTCCTTCAAAAAGATCTACTATTAATTTATTTGGGGAGTCAAAGAACAAGTTCATGACAGTTCTATCCATGAATCAAAATTCCAGATATTGTGGGCCATGCATAGCACACACCCCACAACAAATCCTGCACTCATTTAAAAGTTGCTCGCACAGCAAACATACACGGTACTTTTGGACCATGTGTTTAGACATGTTCAGCCAATCAGGATAGCCAGAAATGCAGAAACACAGCTGCAGCATTCTTCACACTTTTACATGGTTGCTATGGAGAACACAGGTGTACGTACAAATACAATTGCTATGTGAAGTTTGGTGCTGCCAGAAGAAGAAGAAGAAGAAGAAGAGGGGGAGGGGAGGAGGAGGAGGGGGAGGAGGAGGAGGAGGAGGAGATTGGATTTATACCCCGCCCTTCACTATCCAAGGGAGTCTCAGAGCGGCTTACAAACTCCTTTCTCTTCCCCTCCCCACAACAGACACCCTGTGAGGAAGGTGGGGCTGAAAGAGCTCTGACAGAACTGCTCTTTTTCAAGAACAGCTGTGCCAGAGCTATGGCTTGCCCAAGGTCATCCAGCAGCTGCATGTGGAAGAGTGGGGAATCAACCCCGGTTCTCCCAGACTGGAGTCCGCGCACTTAACCACTACACCAAACTGGCTTAAGTGAAAGGACAAAGGTGGGTGGGATAACAATGGACATGCTATTCATGGGTGAATAGAGGGGGCTAGTGACCTGAAGCCACAATTATTCCTCACTGCAACAAACATGACATAGCTGCTTTCAACCACATTATATCCTAAAACATCAGAAGCCAAGTAGTTAGGTTTTTTGTACTTACGCTGCACTTAGTGGTAAGGTATGGCTGCATGGTCATAGCATGTTTGACCATTAACTGGGGCCTGATTTTGCTGAATAAAAACAAAGTGGTTATGCAAGCTACCAACCGACTTGAATTCACACCTTTGTTGTCAGAATCTGCAAAATGAAGGGGAAAAACAGAGATGACAAGTTACTTCTATAGCAGTAAGTATCAGAGCATGCAGCAATTGTACTGGGTTGTGCTGTCTGTGTTATGGGAACCCTGGATATAAGCTGGTCAGGTAAGTATAAAAGGGAAGCTACTTACCAGTGTGTACTTTCTACAATAGTCTATCCCACCCTTTTCCCAAGGAGCTCATACCTGCTTATATAAGTTTCCCTTAGGTGATAACACAGAAACTCAGCAATGAAAATCAGCACTTAATTTTTGACTACAAAAACAGATGCAACAGATCATTCGGGCCTAATCCATGTGTTCCTAAAACAGAGACCATGACACCTGATTTACACATGATGTTTAATTTAAATCCATGGGGGCAGTCATGTTGGTCTGAAGCAACAGAACAAAATTAAGAGTCCGGCGGCACCTTTAAAACCAACCAAGTTTATTATAGAATGAATTCCCTTGCTATGTTTTTCCCCACTAGCTGAACCCAAACAGATAACAGCCATATAACTGAGCTCGTTATTCTTTTAATCTGTCAAAAAACATCTTCATTATTCTGTATGCTAATTTACTGCTATATGTATAGCTGTTATTTCTGTTTCCATTTCACTGTGTCTGAAGAAGTGTGTGTGCACACAAAAGCTCATACTTTAAGTAAAACCTTGTTGGTCTTAAAGGTGCCACTGGACTTTTTCTTTAATTTAATTTCTTTAATTTAAACGAGACCTTATTCACGTACAAAGCGTGCTACCTGGGTAGAAGTACAACACTGATCTCCTGCTGAGCTAGCCCTGCATGTGTAGCAGCTCCAAAGGGATGCTGAGGACAGCAAGTTCTCCTGCCCTGCCAGTGCCTTAGCCTTGGCATTTGGATTCACTAATCCACACCACAGCTCTGCTGTGTCTGGAGTAGTGGTTAGAGCATCACACTAGGACCTGGGTTTGAATCTCTCACTCAGTCTGGAAGCCTGCCAGGTGATCCTGGGCCCATCACAATCTCTTGGCCTAACCTATCCTCATGGGACGGCTGTTGTGAGGATTAAGCAAAGGGGGGGGGGGGGGGGGACAATGGGAAAAGCCACTTCGAGTCCCCAATCAGGGAGAAAAGCAAGATATGGATTTTTTAAAGGCTTCATTTTTGGGGATACATGTTAAAAGACTGGAAGAACCATAACTGATCCTTGTCACCCAATCCTTTGAATTTCATGGACACTGTGAATTCAGGTTTGGGTGCACCAAACAGATCCAATTTGATTTCAGCTAATAAAATAGTGTACAGTGTACTGCGTACTATCTTTTACAGTCTTACTGGATAAGACTGAGGGCTGGATCAGGTGACCATTTTGCTGCTTTCCCCCCATGAGAACCATGCCCACCCTTTCCTCTCAGTTATGTGTTTGTACTGACCCACTGTCACACTTCTGAAACCATTTCCCACCACCTGTGGGCATCAAATGCTGAACTTGATATGGGTATTGAATACCAGTAAAACCTCCTAAACAGCAAATGTAAATGTAAACGACCATTTTACCTGCCAGAGATTCTTCATATTTGAGAATGTGTTCAACCAAATTATCCACAAGCTGAGTACAGGCCTTCTTCACAGGCTTATAGGAAGCATCTTCTTCAGACTTCAGCAACTGCAACATCAAAACAGGCAAATTTGATACTGATGGCTGAATCTAAGAATATACACGCTGTCTTCAATAGCACAGAAAGACAATGAACAGCTGATTCACGTAACTACAAATTAAGATTTAACAACTTGGTAATATGAATAACTTGCACACAGATATTACCACTATCTGCACAGCCAAAAGCTGCAAAAACTGCCTCTAATTCTCATCAATACAAAGCACAAAGCTAGTGACAAATAAATGTTTCAGTCACTTAAGATTAGATGCTTGTCCTGGTGCATTTCATTTCAAACACACACATAGGCCCTGAACACTCGACCTCTCCATGCACTGTCCAAACGAACATGCAGAGACTGACCACAGGCACAAGCACCTCTTCCCCCCTCCCACCTCAATGTGATCGCTGGCTTGTTAAGCACAGCAACTATGCACAGAGTAAATGTCCATGCCCAGGCTCCATCCCTATGACTGGCAACATTTGGAAAGCAACTCAAAAAGTTTATTTCCTAGGCGGGTTTTCTACAGGTATCATATCCCTCTTCTTCCCTCTCCCTAAAGCACAGTACCCCAGAAAGCCTGATAGTTAAGAGGTTGGGAATTCTGGACACTACAGTGTCCAAAACCCACTTGGGGAAGGGGTAAGAAATGGGAGGAACGAAAAAAGGCGGAGGAATGACACCAAGAATTTTTGCTCCTTCTGATGGCTACCTGCAGCCATTACATCGTTCCCCATCACAGGGGCAGGTAAATTGGGAGGGGATGGGAGGGAGAAATTGTTATCTGATTTACCATATCAGCCATGCAAGATGTTGGCAACTGGGAAACTCATGTCATCTAAGATTCTTGTTCTCTGAGCCAAAAGAACGCAAACTTGGTAACTATTTCTAACAGTAACACAAAATCAGTAAACACTAACCAAGATGGAATATACTTTCTTTAAAAGAAAGTAACAACCGGGAAGGTATTTAATCACTTCTCTGTTATTCACATATATCCACTGGGTGTCAAATATGAACACTGTATATACTATTCACTTAGCTATGGCATTTAAGACGGCATCCTACTTCAAGTCCAGATTTGGCATTCAGTTACACTGAACCAGATTACCATAAGTATTAAGACCCGGGGGGGGGGGGGGAGTAGAGATAGAAAGGACAGGAAGTTAAACATTATTAAGGAACCTCTCTGAATCCCTCAGGTATTAATGCTTTCTCTAAGGGATTTTTTTTGTTTTACTTACTGCAATTGCTTACATTGTTGTTTAAATCAAGTGTTACTTTGCTTTATGAATTTTTATGTGTTTCTTGGAATTAAGTTAATTTAATTTTGTTGCTTCCTTTTAGTGTATTTTATTATGTTTAGTTATAGTTTAGGGGCTACGGTTGCTTTGTAAGGTGCCTTGGGAATGTATGACGGAGCAGCAGGGCAAAAATATGAATTGGTTAACCAACTACCAAAAAGCCTGCCAGCTCTACTTCAAAGTTAAAAGTACACAATATCAAAGGTATTACTCACGTTCTGAAGAAGCTGCTCAAACCAGTCATACCCTGTATCTCTACAAGCTGCAACCTAAAAAATAATAATACATGTTTGAAAATACTTTTTGAAAATATGATTTAAACATTAGTATTAAACTAAGTAATTTAATAGACAGACTCCAAGGGCTTTCAACCTTTACAACTATTGGTTTAAAATTTCCATCTCTTCAATCTCGAACTGTAACCTTCACTTAACCTAGATAAAGGTTCCCCTTGCTCGAAAGCCAGTCGAATCCAACTCTAGGGATGCGGTGCTCATCTCCGTTTCCAAGCTGAAGAGCCAGCACTGTCCAAAAACGTTTCCGTGGTCATGTGGCTGGCATGACTAGACGCCAAGGCACACAGAATGCTGTTACCTTCCCACCGAAGCAGTACCTATTTATCTGCTTGCAGTTTCTTGCTTTCGAACTGCTAGGTTGGCAGGAGCTGGGGCCAGAGACAGGAGCTAACTCCGTCATGCGGCACTCAGGTCTCGAACTGCTGAACTACCGACCTGCAGTTCAGCGCCTTAACCATGTGAGCCACTGCAGCCCGATCACTTAACCTAGCCCTGCACTAAAAGTAAGATCATTAGAAAAGGGGCAGCAGAAGCTGTAGTAACTCCTTCAAAGGAATGGCTTTTCTGCTTGGAAGGGAACTTTTTTTCCCCAAGCCCCCTCTCCTGCTACAGTCTCCCAGTTTGCTCCCAACACTGTTCCTGCAGGTCTGCTGACCCAAAGCAGCACAATTTCAAGAAGCAAAGAAAGCTGCAGTAGAGAGGGGGAGGTGCAAACATTATCTTCCCCTTGGAGTACCTTCACTTCTGCTGCTTAGGATACAAGCCATAAGGTTTGATTATCCAGCTTCAATCCAGCATGTGAAGATTTTTTAAATAAAGGAAACTTACCACGGGGCTGAGAGGCGATGGGTACAGCTTAAAATTGAGGGGTGGTGGTGTCAGAATAATGTTATGCTTGACGGTTATATTGGGGGAGCTCTCAGCCAAGTACCAAGGGGAAGGGAGATTGTGCTTCAATGCACCAGTGATGTCACAAAACTACACCACAACCCCAATGGACACAGCACCCTCTGGCATCCTCTCCTGTGCTACCCAATAAAGAACATTCACACTTTCAATCGTACCACATCAGTGATATTCAGTATTTTCCTGGTCATTGCTTCTTTGTCATTATGAGGTGTTGGAGTAAACCACAGCTTCTGGAATGTTTCATTTACCAGTTTCTGGAGAGAGAAAGATACACCAAATCAGTGGTTAAAGAAGAAGAGGAGACTGGATTTATACCCCGCCCTTCACTCCCCAAGGGAGTCTCAGAGCGACTTACAGACTCCTTTTCCTTCCCCTCCCCACAACAGGCACCCTGTGAGGTACGTGGGGCTGAGAGAGCTCTGAGACAACTGTCCTTGAGAGAACAGCTGGTACGGAGCTATGGCTTGCTCAAGGTCATCCAGCCAGGTGCAAGTGGAGGAGTGGGGAATCAAACCCGGTTCTCCCAGATTAGAGTCCGTGCACTTAACCGCTACACCAAACTGGCTCTGCTTGCAAAATCTCTAAATAACCACACACAAAAATTCCTCTGGCTCTGAATAAATCCAATCTACTAGGAGAATGTCTGGGAGAACCCCAGTTGAAAAGTATGGCAATTCAGTGGGGCAGGAACCTGCATTCAAGGACAGTTTGACAGGAGTAGCCTACATGGAGAAAAATTTGCCACACCTTAATGCCTTCCTCGTCGTTGACTCTGCGAATCATTTTTACACACATTTCGGTAATTTTGGGAAATGTGGGTTGTTCAATGCAGATATCCCGAAGAATCTTTATCACTCTCTTTCTGACACTAATACCAGTATCCTGCAAGAAGGGACAAGGAAATTAATTTAACAAGTTTTTAACAATGCACTGTAAATCATACAATAGCATGATTTCTTAGCAATAAATAAAAAAATACAAAATTTGATAGATATGGACCATATGACATTAGGAATACGCTAATAAACTTGGGGGAGGGGCTACTGTAGTGTATATATGAATGAAACCCTCGACAAAAAAAACAATCAAACAGAAGTCCTTAAAAGCCCCTTAAAGACTAGCAAAATTTATTTCAGCACAAGTTCACTTCATCAGATCTTATCACCTGAAAGGATTCACTAATCTTTAAACAGCAGCTACGTTTCAAAGGCAAGCCTGGTAAACAGAACAACTTCATTCCACTGAAGTCACAAAGAGCTATATAAAAAGAACTTCATAAATACTGGAATTTAAGAGTAACCGTACCAATATTCGCTCAATCAGCATGTCGTAATACTGTTCAGCAAGCTGTGGTCGACAAAGCACAAACCGACCAAGTAACTCAACGGCTGCTTCTCGTACACTAGTGGAATTATCCATCAACCGTCCATGAACACCACGCTGCATATCCAGCTACAAGCAAAATTCAAAAGCAAAGTAAGAAAGAGCCAGAAAATCTGATTAATGAGAACAGAAAAACATATGTATGCATGCATGATTACAGAGTGTTTCCTTTTTTTTTTTTTACCCTGGCTAGAATGCTGGGGTCTACAGCAACAACCTCAGACAAACACTTCATGGCTTTTGTTCGAACAGCAATTGCATTTTCACCAAGCACACGCAGAATCTAATAAAAACAAGAACAAAAACAGATTGCACCTTATTGCATTTGGAAAGGATCAGACAATGTTAAATCAACAAAAATGAAGTGGGGGGAACACATGCTATAATCAAAATAAAATGAAAAACCAGCTATCAGAGACCTAACATGACTGTACAAATGAGAACACTCCACCTGGCATGGCTGTTGCACCACCAACATTCAAGACCCTATATAAGTCAACAGACCTTGGCTTTACTCAGTAGCCACTCCGTTCATTATCTGTGACAGTCACCAAACCTTACGCTCGATGGTCCTCTGGTTCACACACTCAGACAAGTCACGGTGGAGGGACAGGGCTCTGATGTCCAGTTGCCCCCCAACTCCAAGGAAGCAGCATGCTACTGCCAATTCTACCACGTGTGTTAGGCACAGAGTTCTGGGCGACTTGGACTTCGCCAGGCTTGCAAACAGTGGGAAAGTAGGTATATGTCCACTCCCTGTGATACTTACCAAGAATCAGTTCACTAGGTGCAGTTGGGAATGGGCCCTCACGCAGTACAGCAGAGGCAGCACCTTCTATGGCTGCAAATATCAGGGCAGAAGGTCTGTGCTGGAGGTCAGTACAGAGGGAGCCAGAGACCTGGAAAGCTAGCTAACCCATCCCTCCTAGAGTTAATATGGCAGTGTGCCTTCAAAAGGTAACTCTGCGGCAGAATTTGTTAGAGTGACTCTTGGGTTCCCATTTCAGAGATGGCAAGTCAGGAATCAAAGAGGTAGGGCCTGGCCCAGAACATCTTTGCTGTGGTTCACTAAAGGAATAGGGGTCCTTGACCTCTGAAGTGGGTTTGGAGTGGTGGTCTAATTGGAAATGAACAGAGGCTGTGCAACAACAGTGCTAGGTAGATTGTATCTAAAGTAGAAAAAGAAGGAGGAGGAGGAATTGTTTTATACCCCACTCTTCACGACCTGAAGGAATCTCGGAGCGGCTTCCCTTCCTCTCCCGACAACAGGCACCCTGTGAGGTAGGTGGGGCTGAGAGAGCTCTGAGAGAGAACTGTGATTGACCCAAGGTCACCCAGCTGGCTTCATGTGGAGGAGTGGGGAATCAAACCCAGTTCTCCAGATTAGAGTCCACCGCTCTTAACCACTACACCAAACTGGTTCCCAAAATGAAGTAATACATGCGTATGATGCTTTCCTTTAACAGGAACCTAAGCAATGGGTTCTGGTATGCCATGACTGGGAGATAAGCCAGAAGTAGACTCCAAAATCCCATTGTTTTTGGTCCCCTTTTCCCTATCTACTTTGGTCAAGAACACAATGAATACCAACCAATTGCATTAAGTAGGAAGACAGGTATCTCTGGAGTCTCAGCCTGGCACCCTATCTGCACATGTCATATTCTCGTGAAACACATAAAACCACCCACTGAATTATGGCTATCATTACAGCAAAACTGTTCACTGCAAGCAAGCTATTGAAGTGGTTTTCAGTTTAGAATTATTACACTGCTCTACAGTGATTAATGAAGATAAGTTTGTGAAGCCATATTAGGAATGCGAATAAACATATGCAAAGCCCATTGGAAGGTATCCACAATTATCTTTTTCATTTATCTGTTCTACCAAAAAAAGCACACAGATGAAATATATTTAGAGCAGGAGTGAAATGCATGCAGGATAAAGAAAAATGTTTATGTAACTGACACAGAATTATGGAAGCATGTGGTGGTGTTATGACCTATTAAATACCTGCGCTCAACAATGAACAGATATTGCACACTACCCCATAAGCGTTTGGAACCAGGAAACCAACTGTATTTCACTAAGACTTCTGGCACAGTTTACCTGTGTCAAATAAATATCGAAGCTCTGGGCAAACGGCCTCATAGAGGCCAAGTAGCGAACAATCAAGCAAGCATCTTCATAGTCCACAGTATCAGAGTTCATCCTGTAATCAAGCATCAGAACGTTACTTTAGTATATGCTCCTCAACAAAGATGCCAATATACAAAAGCCAAACGTAACAGGAAGAACAGCCTGGTGAACTCACTTTAACGTACTGAACTGAGAGGGTGCAATTTTAATGATCTTGCGAAGAAATTTTTTGCGACTTTCTGCTCTGTGCATGATTTGTCCTGTCGTCTCAACTTCTTTTGCATGGTGCGCTCCTTCAGATGAATCTTCATCCTTTTGAGACTTCATGGCTTTCTCAGTCTCCATCGTGGTGTCCCGAAACCACTGAGCTATGTAAAATTTCCGAGAAAACTAGAGTGGCAGGCGAGGATGTGGGGAAAACAACAAATTGAAACATAACAAGAAACAGAGGACGAAGTCAGAGGCTGTTCAGGAAAGTCAGACCAAGTTCCAGGGTTACTGACATTAGTATTTTGCAACATATCAATAATACAATGGATTTATTTAATACAAAGTCAATGACAACTTTGGGGAGGGGTCATGGCTCAGTGCTAGAACACCAGCTTGACATGCAGAAGGTCCTAGGTTCAATCCCCGGCATCTCCAGTTAAAGGAATCAGGTGGGAGGTGACGTAAAAGACCTCAGGCGGAGACCTGGAGAGCTGCTGCCCGTCTGCATAGACAATACAGACCCTGATGGACCAAGGGTCTGCTTCAGTATAAGGCAGCTGCATGTGTCTTTGCTCACAAGCCAGTTGTATTCTGAACGGCATGTTGTCAGGCTGGATTTATATA
The DNA here is from genome assembly GCA_029233225.1 of Lepidodactylus listeri. Taxonomy (NCBI): domain Eukaryota; kingdom Metazoa; phylum Chordata; class Lepidosauria; order Squamata; family Gekkonidae; genus Lepidodactylus; species Lepidodactylus listeri. The sequence goes on along the minus strand of JARCFY010000004.1, from coordinate 26,402,353 downwards.
AACATCACATTCACACGCCCCCAAAAATTGTTTAATGAATGTTCTTTAACTGGGCAATGTATACCAAAGTGAGGGTTTAAAGTAAGACACTCTGTCCTGTTTTAGAGCTTTGTGCTTCACTTGTTAGATCTGAGTATCACAGGATCAGCAGAGAGGATGTACAGAGTAAGACCACTTGCACTGTAAGGAGCAGAGCCAAGAGGAACACAGACACATCTTCACGACTCCAATGAAGCAAGAGTACGAAAGACAGAATTATGCCCTCCCTCTGGTTTATTTTAAACCTGACTGAAAAGTACAGACATTGAGTAGCTTTACAGAAATGCCTAATGCTGTTGTCCACTTATGTGCAGGCAAATGAAGCATAAACATATTAAAATTAAGTGACCAAAATTAACATATTAAAAATTAAGTGACCATATTAAAATTAAGTGACCGTATTAAAATTAATATTAAAATTAAGTGACGAAGCACGACCCCCACAGCCGCACCTCATGCTTGTGAGCCTCATTAGAAAATGAGAATGCTATCGAAGGCTGTGGATGAGGAAGGGAAAGAAGAACACTGCAAATAAATGACTGGCTACATAGATAGTGTCATCAGGAAAGCTTTGGTTTTTTGGACCATGGCTTATGGCTTTCAAGATGAAGCTCTTCTATCGGGCGATGGTTTGCACCTCATAGGAAAAAATGTGTTTGGTAAGGGCCTTGCAAACCTGATAAGGAGGGCTTTAAACTAAATCCTATTGGGGGAGCAAGACAAAAATTCAGTACTTAGTATGATGCCAATAACTGGAGAGAAGAATACTAAAGATTTGCGGGGAGTGGCACATATGCTAGGAAACATTAACTCATAGATAGGTATAGAAACGAAATCCTCAGCACACATAAACCATGGATTCCAATACCTCTACACTAATGCGCAAAGTATGGGAAACAAGCAGGAGGAACCCAAAGTCCTAATACAGGAAGGGGATTATGACCTAATAGGCATTACTGAAGCTTCGTGGCATGACACTCACAATTGGAATATTAGGACTGAAGGGTGCAACTTATTTAAAAGGGACAGACAAATAAGGAAGGGCGGAGGAGTTGCATTATATGTAAAGGAGGTATATACTTGTGAGGAAATACATGAATCTGAGCATGGAAGTCCAGTTGAGAGTCTCTGGGTAAAAATAAAAGGAGTAAGAGATAATGGTGATAGCTTCTGGGTACATATAAAAGGAATAAGAAATAACAGTAATATCATGGTGGGGGTCTGCTATAGACCACCAAGCTAGGCAGAGGACTTGGATGAGACACTCCTGGAACAGATTACAAAGTTCTCAAAGGGATGGGACATGGTGGTCATGGGAGACTGCAAGTACCCGGATATCTGTTGGAAGTCCAACGCTGCGACAAATGAAAGGTCCAAAAAATGCCTGACTTGTCTTGCTGACAACTTCATTTTCCAGAAAATAGAGAGGGAAACAAGGGGATCTGCTATCTTGGACTTGATTCTTACCAGCAGGGAAGAACTGCTTGATGAGGTGAAAGTAGTGGGCATCCTCGGTAGTAGCGACCATGTAATTTTGGTACTTACAGTCTTGGGGAAGGGAAAAGCTGTATAGTCAGGCATATAGATTGGACTTCAGGAAAGCAAATTTTGACAAAAGTTATGCTGGGTAGAATCCCATGGTCAGAAATAATTAAGGAGAAGGGAGTTCAAGAGGGGTGTGAGTTTCTTAAAAGCAAAATATTGAAGGAACACTCACAAATGATTCCTATGAGAAAGAGCCTAAAGAAGCCAAGGTGGCTCCAAGAAATAAAAAAGACTCGTTTAGGAAATGGAAGGAGAGCCTTATAACCAAGGATGAATATAAACAAATAACTAGTGCTTGTAGGGAGAGTGCTAGAAAAGTATGAGCTTAGGCTAGTGAGATGCTAGAAACAACAAAAAAGGGTTCTTTTATTATGTTCAAAGTAAGAAAAAGAGCAAGGATGTGGTTGGCCCACTGCAGGGACAGGAAAGTGAAATTGTAACAAGTGATGAAGAGCAGGCAGAACTGCTCAATTCCTACTTTTCCTCAGTCTTCTCTTCTGAGGGAAACGGTGCTCAACATTTGGCAAAAACAGAACACATGATGAGGGAAGGGAGTTGTAGCCTAGGATTGACTTAGGGGTAGTACATAAACACCTAGTTTCTTTAAATGAAACAAAGTCCTCAGGGCCAGATGAATTGCATCCAAGGGTACTAAAAGAACTTGTAGGTGTGATTTCTGAGCCTTTGTCCATTATGTTTGAGAAGTTTTGGCGAACAGGTGACATGCCAGAAGACTGGAGGTGGGCAAATGTTATCCCCATCTTCAAAAAGGGGAAAAAAGAGTATCCAGGTAACTACTGACCCATCAGATTGACCTGGAAAAGTTTTAGAACAAAATCATCAGTCAGTCAGTCCTTGAGCATTTAGAACAGATGGCTGTGATTACTAAAAGCCAGCATGGGTTTCTCAAGAGCAAGTCCTGGCAGACTAGCTGTATCTCTTTTTTTGAGAAAGTTACTACCTTGCTGGATCAGAGGAATGCTGTAGTTTACCTTGATTTCAGTGAGGCTTTTGATAATATTCTTGTTGACATAATATTCTTATTGATAAGTTGGTAAAATGTGGTTTGGATCCTATGACTGTTAGGTGGATCTGTAACCAGTTGACAGATCGCACCCAAAGAGTGCTTGTTAATGCTTCCTCCCCTTCTTGGAGAGGAGTGACAAGTGGAGTGCCTCAACGATCTGTCCTGGGACCTGTTTTGTTCAACATCTTTATAAATGATTTGGAAGAAAGAACAGAGGGAACGTTTATTAAATTTGCAGATGATACTAAATTGGGAGGGGGAGCAGACACAGTAGAAGACAGTCAGGATACAGGATGATCTTGACAGGCTGGAAAACTGGGTTAAAACAAAATTAATTTCAACGGGGATAAATGTAAAGTTCTGCATTTAGGTAGGAAAAATCAAATGCATAATTATAGGATGGGGGAGACTTGTCTTGGCAGTAGCATGTGCAAAAAGGATCTAGGAGTCTTAGTGGACACTGAAAATGTGTCAGCAGTGCGATGTGGTAGCTAAAAAGGCAAATGCAATTTTGGGCCGTATCAACAAAAGTATAGTGTCCAGATCACAAGAAATGATGGTATCGCTTTACTCTGCTCTGGTTAGCCCTCACCAAGAGTTTTGGGCAGCACAATTCAAGGAGGATGTAGACAAGCTGGAACGTGTCCAGAGGAGGGCAATAAAGATGGTGAGGGGTCTGGAGACCAAGTCCTATGAGGAAAGGCTGAAGGAGTTGGGTATGTTTAGCCTGGAGAAAAGACGACTGATATGATCACCATCTTCAGGTACCTGAAGGGCTGTCATATAAAGGATGGTGCAGAGTTGTTTTCTTTTGCCCCAGAAGGTTGGACCAGAACCAGTGGGTTGAAATTAAATCAGAAGAGTTTTCGGCTAAACATTAGGAAGAACTTCCTGACAGAGCGGTTCCTCAGTGGGACAGACTTCTTTGGGAGGTGGTGGGCTCTCCTTCTTTGGAGGTTCTTAAGCAGAGGCTGGATGGCCATCTGACAGCAATGCTGATTCTGTGAACTTAGGCAGATCACAATAAAAAAGTGCAGGAAGGGCTGCATCAGTGCGTAGTTCTCTTGGCCCTTTCTTACACATCCAGGGAAATGCCAATCACCACTTTGGGGGTCAGAAAGCAATTTTCTCCAGGCCAGTTTGGCTGGAGATCCTGGAGGTTTTTTGTCATCTTCTGGGCATGGAACAGCAGTCATTGGGGTTGTGCGGGGAAGGTTGTTGTGAATTCTTGGCATTGTGCAGGGAGTTGGACTAGAGGACCCTGGAGGTCCCTTCCTACTCTTTGATTCAATGACTTTTGTGTTCTCCAAGTAACTGAATGAGAACCCAGTCATAGATATGACTAACATATGTCTTTTCTTCCAGATGATATACTGTACTCATGCAAATATAAATGACTGGTTTCACTGCACTGGAAAAATGTGCATCTCCCCATTTTAAAAATGCCAGAAACAAGAAGAGAGCAAGAATTAATCACTGGCGTTATGTTTTGACATATTTTAAACAAAGTTACTCCAGAGCTTAATTTCATTTGAATTAGTTCAAAAATTTTGTGGTTGGGCTACTAAAATCATTGTAATACAATATTTCAATATTTGCGTGATCTTTCTAATGAAATGCATTTTACACAGATTGTATTCTAACAACCGAGACATACCACTAACGATGCATCAGTCTCTGTATTTTCATCTAAATAATCTAGCAATGCCTTCTGCAGCTGTTGTATTTCATCTTCCCCTCCTGAGACCTGTAACAAACAACCCTGAACTTTAAAGCCCATTCTCACCACCTTGTCAACACCACAAAAAACAAACTCTCATCACTTTGTATTCTAAACATGCCTGAAATTAGTATAAAGGAACATGTGACACCATCTGTTAGGAGGCACTCACTTGTAGCCCCGTCTCTATTTGATCATGGAACACCAAGATATTTCTGCTGTCAATTAGCGCTGACTTGTACACAGATACATCAATATGTATTAAAACACCTTTCAATTTGTTTTGATATCTTTTTCAAACCACCAGCCATCAGGGAACTCGGGTAGCCACAGATACACTAGCTACATGGAGGCACCAGGTCATATATATCTTGATAAAACTGTCTGGTAGTTGCAATTGCATGAACAAATCGTGGCTGGATCCATAGATTTGACAGTGGAAAACACTGACGGTCAGAGTTTTCACACAGTTCCCTCTGCTCAGCATTGCCATCTGACTCCAAGAAAGTCAGTCCCTGGGTTCTGTAGTATGAAGTGGGAAGGGGATAAAACTGCCCTTTTTTTTTGTCTCTGCCATCAGTGGAGCTGTGGTGACAGGAAAGCACAATTTCACCAGCTTCCCCCTCTTCAGTACAGTCCCCCCCCCCAAACACACATGGCTATTACTCTGTTCAGGTCCATGGGGCAAATGGCACTGCTGGGGGGAGGGGAACTGTGCTTCAGGCCAGTGGAGCCAACCCCATGGGTGTGTAGGGTTTTGCACTTTTCTCTCAAAAGGAAAACTGGTAAAGTTACTCCTTTATTAATCAAAGTAGAAGAGATCCAAAGAACTGTATCTTGATTCCCAACTGAGAATCAGTTTCACAGACTGATATGACACAACCCTATAGAGAAGCACAGAAGAAAGGAACATTTTGTTTTTGGCAGCTACACAGAGACCAAGTCACAAGATGCCATTTTTATACAGTTGTTCAGACCAGTATGCTATGAAGTTTTAAAGAACATTGTTCTCTATTACTGTTATTGAGACATGCATAATTGATTGGGGGAAATAAGAACAAAGTTCGAGTCAAGTGGCACCTTTGAGACCAGCAAAGTTTTATTCAAAGTGTAAGCAAAACACACTTCTTCAGACAAAACTGGAATAAAATCTCAAAAGCCAGTTACAAGAAAAAAGCTTCATTCAAACCTGTTTCAAAATTCGGGCTATAGATCCCTGATCCATTTTGCTAGTGACTGCATCCTTCCTCAGGCGCGCTGCTACAGTTCCAAGATAGTCAAGTGATGCCACTCTCAAAGCCATCTCTGTGGATTTATTACTAAATTGATGGACCTAACAGCAACGACATCATCAATCACCAAGTTAATCATTTTTGTCTTTCCAGTGCTTACCATAGATAACTGCTTCATCCCACCCAAATTTGTTACGGTAGTAAGTCATTATTTATTTCATTCCTTTGTTTAAATTCTAGCCCATTTAAACCAAAAATGTGAGGCAAGCAATAAATACTTTGAGCTAGTATAAAATAGGTATATTAAACACATTTTGTTATTCAGCATGTCATCTTTGTGGAATCTAATAAAACTATGTTGTGCTAATGACTGCATCTTTTCTGGTTGAAATATGAGTTCAGGAATTTGTAATCTAGAAATCAATTATTTAAAATACTTAAAAAAAAAACACCATTTATTTGTTATGATCGTAAACGCCAAATACATCACCAGTAACTGGCACTGGTGCTTTACTGCGATTCTCTGGGTGAGAATTGGGGGGGTGGGAGAAGCCACATACACAACAAGTTGGGTAACTGCAGTTATATTTAACATCTGAATGCAGATTGTGACAATGTAGGCTGTTCATAACCTATTAGATACATGGGTATTAGGGATGTGGCTTTCAAATTATTTGCCAGTAAATACTGTCTACGAAGTTAAGGATGGTAGTTTGGATCCTACAGCAGCCTTAGTTCCATTTATACTGCACTTTGTCCGATGCAGAGTGCATTCTTCTAGTACTAGGCTCTTCTCAGCTCATTTAAAGACACTGGCCTCGCTTAAGCGGAAGCGCCTATATGGCAGCAGAGGAAGGTCCCCCAATGGAAAAGGGGCTCAATTCAAGCAAGGTACAGGTTTTAGGCCAATTGTTAGCTCCTCTAATGGACTATGTTTACTACGTTACTAAGAAACAAAATGAAACAAATCAATCCAACAACATCAAAACAGTAGTCACAGCAAACTACAACAAAGTCAGGTTTTAAGGCAGGCTACAAACTATAGACACAAGGGGGGGAAACCAGGTTGCTTATCTATAATTCATTATCTTCGCGTGGTCATCAGTGCACACACACACACGAGTTTGGTGCCTGCACTCGAACCTGACCTTGGAAAGTTCTAGAGCTAGCCTCAGACACTTGGCGCACTTTTCTCCTGCACTCTGGGGAGCAGGCATCGACTGCACATGCCTGGAGCTGAGGAGAAAATGCCCTTCCACTCAGTTCCTTTGGACTGCCACCAGTAAGTCCTGTCAGCATAAGGTAAGTGAACAAGAGATGCCAGCAGTGGGGAAGGCTGAGCAGGTGTGTGTGACTGCACAGCTGACCACTCGAAGATCATCAGTTACAGGTAAGCAACCCGTTTATCTTCTTCATGGTCTCTGTGTAGTCCCACACTTGGGTGATTAGTGAGCTAAGCAGAGAACAGGACAGAGGGTGCTGGCAGCCAGCCTATAAAGATATAATCATGAAAACCCATTACCTGTTACAGGCCTACCTGCGAATCACCAATAAGAAAAAAGGTCAGTGGAAGATGGAGCTCAGCACTGTCTGGCTGAATGAGGAGTCTCAGTGAGCCCTGACATCCACAGCGTAATGCAACATGAAGGCTGATGGAGATTGAGATGGCTTCATCAGAAAACCCTCTGTTGTATTCTGTAGAGTCGAGGCTCTGTCTGCAGGAAGGTAGGCCCGTCGATCGATGGTGCAGAGCCTGGCACCAATGAACTGGTGAATCTGCTTGGGCTGGACAGATGACTTGCTGACACTGACACAAAGACCCAGTTCTGCCAGGAGATTAAGAGTAGTGTGGATATCTTTCTCCAGTTGTTGTGGAGACTGAGAGACCAGGAGTCAGTCGCTGATATATGGACAAACCACAATGCCCCGCCGTCTCAGGGCTGCCACCACCATGGCCATACACTTGGTGAAGACCCAGGGAGCAGTCGACAGCCTGAAAGGGAGCATGCTGTACTGATAGTGAAGGTGTTCCACTGTGAAGCAGAGGAACCAACGGTGCTGGGGCCTGACAGTCACATGAAAATAAGTGTCTTATAGATCTACTGACACTAACCAGGCATCTGCAGGAAGCAACAGGAGGATGGTCTATAGAATGATCATATGGAACTTGGATCATTTCAGGTCTCTGAGGTCCATTATAGGGTGCTTGCCTTCATCCCACTTTGGGACTACGAAATACCTGGAGTAAAACCCCTGATGTTGCATGGTCTGTGGTACTTCCTCAATAGCTCCCTTGCTGAGGAGGCTGTGTACTTAGGCCAGGAGGAAATAGGATGGAGGGATGGCCACAAAATGTGGGGTGTGAAGAAGAGATGCAAACTCTATGACATACCCCATCCAGATGATGGTCAGGACCCAGGTGTCCATGGCGATCGCATCCCAAGCTGGAAGACAGGAAAGCAGCCTGGTGCTTATGGGTGGGGTGGTGACGGGCGGGAGAAAGAGTCTGAGGGGGTGGCAAAAGTAAAAGGGGCCACTTTGATGGTTGAACTGGCTGCTTAGTGGAAGGTGTTTTTGACTTTGCTTAGTAGGCTTGTTTAGCAGGGAGAGGTTTCTTCTTCCAGATGTCATGCGCTGGAGGGGAGCACTGGCACTTTGGGTAGACTGGTTTCCAATGCTTAGGCTTGAAATGGTGTTGGGTCGATGGTTGGGTGACCCCAAGGTTCCATGCTTGCTTCCTGCTGTCATCTTCAGCTGTGAGCATCTCATCTGTTGAATGGTAAATCCTCGATTTTCGCTTTAATGTCAGGTTGTAAAGACGTAGAGTTGAACCATGCATGGCAATGTAGAGCTATGGCTGTAGCCACAGTCTTTGAAGAGCAGGATACCACGAGAGGAAGACTTTGGTACCGAGGAAGCAGTCGAAACCAGGTCACGATGCTGAGGGAGCAGTGGATGATCAATGAAATGGTCAACGCTCCACTGAACCGTCAAGCCCGAGCAATGGGTAGTCTAGGCGACTCCAGAGGAGAGGCTGCAAGCAAGAGTGTGTGATGGCGATCCACCCTGCTTTTTCGGGCTTGCTTCGTAAACCTGGTGCAGTGAAGACAGGTGTCCGCTCAATGTTCCTCCCCCAGACAAATTAAACAGAAGTCATGTCCCTCTATGGATGACGCAGCAATTGAAAAGGAACTGAGTGGGAAGATGTCTTCTCCTCAGCTCCAGGCATACGCAGTTGATGCCTGCTCTCCTGAGCACAAGAGAAAAGCACCCCAAACATCTGAGGCTAGCTCTAGAACTTTCCGGGGTTGGGTTCGAGCGCAGGCACCAAACCCAAGTGTGGGACTGCACAGAGACCACAAAGAAGATTAAGTGTTTGCCAGGTGCCTAAATACCAACACTACAGGAAGCAAGCAAACATCTTTAGGGAGTATTTCCAAGGGCTTGATGCCACTTGTACCAGCTTACCTATCCTCCAAAGCTCACCTGGAGAAAGGGTCTCTGATGGTGATCTAAGTGCGCAGCACGCAGAAGAAAATATTCCCTCTCCTACAGTGGAAGTCTTGTGGTCAAAATATACCTTTTTAATGTGTGGTGGAGATGGGTCAAAGATTGAAATTTTGCCTGCAAATATGTAATCACTTACAAGGGTTAGCCTCTTTTCTTGCTATGAAAAGAAATAAGGCTTACAAAAAAGTGACATATCTGTTCAATAGCAATACTTGAAGACATGGATGGTATTTCTATAAAGAAACCCTAAGGCAGGATTAACCCTAGTAGACCATCATAAATGTACGTCTGTACTGGCCTAAAGATTACACTGTGCAAGAGTCTGTGAACTGTCATTACTCTAATAATACGGTCAAGTCAGTATTAAAGAAAGGCAGAATTATTGCTTTGGAAAAATCCAGGTGTCTTACCAATAATCTTCCCAATAAACTAAGCAGTAGCTCGGCAGCTGGCCATTCTGGTTTGTTAACTGTGGAAAGAAGATCTTGAACAAAGTTCTCAAACAACGGCCTATAATCCTCTTCACCTTGCTTGCTACCACATCTGTGTGAAACACAATGAAGAAGTGACTTAAGGCATAAAATCCAAATCACAAAATGTATAGTATTATAGACATAAACCAAACTATTTCTATGTTTTAAAAACAGAACGATGAATTAAAATGTCAAAATATGTTAATTTACACTGAGCTGGATCCCACTTAGATTTCCATAGGCGCAGGTTGTGATTTTAGTTTCCCTCTTGTGCACCTGCCACAAATGGTGCCCCCCAATGTTCTGCTCTTGAGAGGGATTTGCTAGAGACAGGTGGAGGGAGGACTGGAAGTCTCCCATAGGAGTAAGGATCGGTAACACACACACCCCCCCCAAACCACAGAATTCTATGTGTTTTCTAACTGGACACTTCCATTTGTCTCTCAAATGCTGCGTATAAAACTGTGTCATATTCCATCCCAGTATGTTTAATTCAGCTTATTTTCTGGCAAGACTACTTAGGAGTCCAGCCTCAAATATATCTGAAACTCCAATGTGAACCCAAAGTGTAAAAGAATGTACTAGTTTAAGGCTGCAGAATGTCCAATTTGTAGCGTTGTGCTTGAATTACATGTGAAGAGGACAGCCATACTAATTGTGATGGTGTCCATAACAAAAGTGTTTAGAAGGCTACTGTGAAATCGTAACTGGGCAATGATTTTAAAGCCTCTCATCTCTTTTCTCTCCCCCTGTACTAATTTGAAGATTACCATAATATTCTTGAAACCAGGAATCCATATTCTGTAATATTTTCTGCCTAGCTGAAAACTGTACTCATCAGTGTAGTTTCTAATTACTTTCTCAGCCATTCTGTTGGATATTTTCATCTGTCACGATCTTCTAACTATCCAGAGGCCTGACTGTCAGTAACCTCATTCTTGGAAGTATCATCTATGATGCTTTACACCCACTGATCTACTCAGTTAGCAGCTTCTGCTTCAGCAGAACAACCACGAATTGGTAACAAACATACACAGACAAAAATGGAAGAAACAACAGCTGAACTACTGAGCCTTCCAGAAAGGGCCATGTCTACATTCTTTGCTTACTTCTCCCCTGTCTTCTAAAGCCTCATCAGTATCAGAGTTTCTGATTAGTGAAGCAGCTTTGGCACATGGGATCGTGATGCTTGCATGAACAGGGAAACAGCAATCCCTTGTGCTACTGCAAAACAGGCCAATCCTTTGAGCTCACTGCCACAGCACTGAAGCCCACAAAAATAAATCCATAAAGAAATTTTAAAAATTAAATTACTACTTGTCACCATCAAGCCCTACCCCAATTGTCTGCTTTCACACTACAATATCCTATGACAAATATACAGCTGGATCTGGCACGTTAAGTCCTTATGTTTAAGAGGTCTTAATGAAGACAGGTGGAATATCCATGCCCTATTTCTTAACATTAAAAAACAGCTTGTTGAAGTTTGTGACTCCTTTTAACAATAATGCATTTAAAAATTCTTGGGACATCTAGTGTTTAATCTTTTGGTAGACTGGTTTCCATGTCGAAACTGTTTGAAAATGCTTGAGCCAATCTCTAGAGTTCCATGCCTGATTCTGTAATGGGCAGATTACAGTTTCGGAAGGCAAAACCAACAACCCACTAGCAGCTGAGTTCTACTCACTTCTTAAGAAAAATGGAAAGGAAGTTTTGTGCTGTTCTCATGGCTGTTTCATATGAGTTTGTAATCAGGACATCTTGATCCACCTAAAAATGAACAAAGATTTGGTTTACCAAAGGCACACTGTGATTTCAGTGAGAGAGCATACATGCTAAATATATACACTTCTGAACACTTAAGGCACATCTTACCTTCTTATTTGATTCCTCTTCAGAGTTTGAGTCCTTCTCTCCTGATGGTAGATGTACAACACACTGAATAAGTTGCAGCACCAGTGCAGTCACCATCTGAATATACATAGGCTCTCCATCAGTATCACTGCTGTTCAATCTGTTGAGAAAACAAACTATTTACTATACATGAATGTAAACACAACTGCAAACACAACACTGAAAATTTTGCCACTAAGCTTCAATTGTTAGCATACCTTATATCTTATTTACAATAGAGAGAATTTTCACTGCACTTATAACCAGAAAATGACTTATACACAAAATATGTAGAATACTTCTGGAACAGAGGCTTGATTCAATGAAAGTTGCAATTTTACACTGAATCACAATGTAATTCCTGCCAAAACACTCTCATGTATAATCCTACTCTTTCAACAATGCCTATTATCCCTCTGATTGGTAAAACAATCTCATAGCTTAAAGAGGCAGACATTTATGATGGGTACTGAACATAATAGAATGCTGGTTTTTCCTTGTAAGATTTTTTGGGGATATTTTGGGAAAGTCCCAGCAGCTATATTTCTCCCATGGCCACGGCAGCTGTCCTGAAATCCTAATGCTACAATTCTACGCATGCCTTAAACTTGTGTAGCCATCTGAAAACAACACAGGTACCATGCAGCACAGTTAACATGCTTAAGTCCTACTGATTTCAGCACAGGGTACTTCAGCACAGATTCAGCATAGTTTTCTTCTGAAATTTTCCAAATATCTGTAAGACACAACATAACCTAAAACAGGCATGGTTTGTGTAGAAAAATTACCTGAAATTTCTCAGACTTCTTTTGCTGGTTGGTAGTCTTGCAAGTGATGTGAAAATTTCTTCTAGTATCAATTGCCTATGCTTTTCATATCTTGAGAAGACCTGTTAGCAAAATGTTTAAATATTTCAGGACACTGACTAGGTTTATGCAAGAGAACAACCATCCCTCCAGAGTGGGCTCATCTTTTTATTTATTTATCTTGTACAGACTGAATGGTCATGTTCGACAAAACAGCTGCGTAAAGTGATTGGAAACTCAGATTCAGGACAAATTAAATCCCAAATCTCCAAGTGCAGTAACACTAACATTTGTTCCTACTTCCTCATACCGCACAAATGAACTATGGGGGCGATGGGCTCTTGGACTTCTTTCTCTATCTCTGATGTGGAAGCACATGATGAAATCAGAGATACTGATGATTCCACTCATTACCAGCAACCTCTTCTAACTGCTGAAGGAGTAAGATACACACAGAAGCCTGTCTCTTCATATGGATTGCCCTTCACTGGGAGTTAGCCATATTTCAATAAGCACCATCATTTTAGCTGCCTGGTAATGGTGATGTATTTGTTGCTTGGCATTTATGTGACAGTTAACAAGTAACCAATGAGCAGAAAGCCATTTACTCCATTTGGAGAAACCTGAACATATCACATTCTGACTGAACAGGCTATATCACAATTATTTTCAGGGAATTACTTTAGTCATGTTAGCAGTAACATTACACATAGTTCTATTAAGAAGCTGTCCTATTTAAGATTTTACTATATACGTAACATTATTAACTAAAATTTTGCCATTGAAGAAAATTCTTATTTAAAAATATATTCTAAAGAAAATTTAAAAAAAAGATGACGTGTTTCTTTGATAGAGTCAAAATGCAAATTATACTGGTATTTTTTTAACTCACAGCTTCCATTTTTTTACACAAATACCAGTCCTCAATTTCTAAACACTGGTTAAAAGGGTGCACTTACTGCAGTGACCAGCTTGATGGCACACAACTGAAGTTCACTGACATTTTCTACAAAAAAAGGTGTAATCCCCATTGAAGAAACCTGTCAATGAAAAAAAATTAAGCAACTGTAAATGCTAATTATACTTGAAACCTGCTTTGAACAAATCAGGTCCTCTTATTAACATATTATTTCACTGTAGTGATCAACTTCTGATACAAATTACAGTTAGTTACAGTTGCAACTGAAGTGATTTGAGATGAAAACTAAGAACACCTTTTCTTTTCTTTATGGAGTTTTATTACTTTCAGATACAACACAAATTTATGAGGCGATGTCAAAGCATTCTTAAACAACCGTGTGCAATTTTTAAAAGGAGATTAATGCTGAAAAGTTACGGATGTTCAGAAGACCAGACACATGGAAAGCAAGTTGGATGTCACGCAAAACTGGGAGTTCGCTCCAATCTAAGTCCACTGACTCCACCGGGTTTAAAATGGAACAATTGACTACTCTGTAACCAACCTGTAGTTACTGATATTTGGAATTATGTATATCTTCCATGCTGTATTTCATGTAGAATAAGCTGCTAAAAACTCTTGTAGGTTAGAATCATGAATTATTCATTATAGAAAATGCTGTTCTAGCCACCAGATGAGAGCTTTGAAAACATATTAAAAATACTACCAAGATCCAATGAATTGACTGAACCTACTTGAAGAATAGTGGTGTCAGTAAGAAGCTGGATCTCCAACAGTTCTGCCAAACTGCTAACAATATCACAGACTTTGTTGTACAGCATCACTATTACTCTCTGTTTGTGGGTGGAACACTTGGCACGTTTTGCTTTTGAGCTTAGCACACCACCTAGAAAGTTTTAAACAGTTACTTTTTAGAACTTCAAATACACAGACATCATAAAATACACAAGTTTTCAAAAAAGTGAACATAAAAACGCAAAAAAGAAACCAATCACCTTGTATGAAGGGAAGGTCTAAAATATGTCTAAAACGGACATTAAATAATGGAGAGAGTTATAACTAAGATAAATTTTTCTTCCACTCCCAAAATACTAGAACTAGAGGGCACCCAATGAAGCTGATAGGCAGTGGGTTCAGGATGGACAAAAAGGAATACTTTACACAGAGAGTAATTTGCAATTTGCTGCCAGAGGATGTAGTGATGGCCAGAGAAATAACCGGTTTTAAAATGGGATTAGGTAGATTCATGGAGGAGAAGTCTATCAATGGCTACTAGCCATGGTGACTGAGGGGAACCCCTGCATTCAGAGGCACTAATCCTCTGAATCCCAGAGCCAGGAGGCAACATCAAGGGAAGGCCTCAGCCTCTGTGCCCTGTTGTTGTTATCACTGCTGGCAATGTCTTCACAAGTACAAAATTCTAAACTGCAGTAAAAGCAGCCATGAAAAAGACAAAGGGGAGATCAGAAAGTTGGGACAAAATACAGGAAAAAATGCTGTCAAAAGGTCAAAGAAAACAGAATTATAGGTTGCAGTGGCTGGTAGCTTGGGGGAGGGGGACACACAAAGATGTCAGGCGATTTTCAAGAACTGGCTACCATAAATTAACAAAAAACTTTGGCAGCTGTACCAGTGATGTGACAACTTGTGTTAGCATGACTGGAGGGTCAGAAAATGAAGGCAGTGGAAACTTGGGAATAACAATGAATGTAAGTCTGCAGATGGATTGGTAGTTCAAAGGAAATAAAGGGCCTAATCACTGTGGGACAGTTATTCTGGTAATGTTTAAAGAAGTGATGTGAGCCAGGGCTCAGTGGATGCCATCGGTGTGGTACACAGAAGGTTCCAGATTGCATCCCCAACATCTCCAGCTACAATTTTTAGGCTGCAGGTAATGCAAAAGACCTCCACTTGAGACCCTGGAGAGCCATAGCCAGATAGAGAAGAAGAAGAAGAAGAGATTGGATTTATACCCCGCCCTCCACTCCCCAAGGGAGTCTCAGAGCGGCTTACAAACTCCTTTCCCTTCCCCTCCCCACAACAGACACCCTGTGAGGTAGGTGGGGCTGAGAGAGCTCTTTCCCAAGCTGTCCTTGAGGGAAGAGAGGAGAGAGTGCTAACTTAGACAGATCAATGTTCTGATGCAGTAAAAGGCAGCTTCATGAGTTCATGGGGGCAGACTTAATGATATGATTTCTTCCAATGCAAGCATCACTAGCCTTTATGGAGTGGTGTGAAGTGGTGATACTATCACAGGAAATCTGTAACCATAATGGGCTTTCTTCCCATGCTGCTGCTGTTGGCAACAGGAGGCCAAGGATAATAAGCAGCACAATCCCCATGTTTACACTGCTTGTTCTCTAGCACATCATGTAATTGTGACCACTTAAGATACATGTATTTTAAATTCAACTATTTTTTATTTATAGCCAAACACAACAGAGCAGGTTTTTTTCTGTACGTTTGGCTGATTTTGTTTACATTACCTTCTTAATCCTTTGTACACTGAGGACTAAGAAATAAGAAGCATACACAGAGATGGAATGGGCAGGCTGATGTCAAGCTAAGTGGCCTTTGGTAGTTTGGGGGGTATATAGGATCTGTCCATAATACCTTCTATGACTGTGTACAATTACAGAGAAGTTAACAATACGACAAATTTTCATACTAACCACCATGAGGATCCAACCGATAAACAGGATCATACTGAGGATACAGAGTGTTTTGCAAGTGAAATTTAGTGTACTGAATAACTCTTTCTATTACATCTTCAATATAAACAGCTTTGGGCATATTGGGAGAAGTCATGATGTTGATCGCAGTAAGGCAGGCATCTGCAGATTTTGTGACTCTCTCCATAATCAAGTCTCTCCACAATTTTTCCTCATCTTCAGTGTCGTTATTCTGCAGAGAAATTCAGAGTGCTGACTAAGAATACACTTTAAAATATATTCACAGAAAACACAAGCAAGTACATTTCTGGAGAACAGGTATGAAAAATGTATATTGCTTGAATAAAACATACTTTCTACAGTTATTTTAAAAGGCTTCCCTACCCAGATTAAAGCCAGGATAACCCTTCTGTGCCCCTTTTCATCACATGCCACTCTTTTTCAGACAAATCCAGTTAAGGTTGGGCTGCCAATTTCTGTTTTAATGGACCTGCCCTTGTTCCTTTAGCAGCAGCTTGTGATGCCAACATTAGCAAGTGATAGTGCCTACCTGTAGGCCACCTGAGTTCTGCAGATCAAGCTGTTAAAGACACTTAGAAAGACCAGCACAGGGCTTTCTTTTATGGCTGGCTGGCTGGCTGGCTGGCTGGCAACCATATCCCAAAGTGATCTCTACATTCATACAAGTGGGTGATACACGCACAGTTAATGGCAGTGGCATGTACAGCATTTGGCCTATCTGAAAGGCAATTACAGCTGACATCCCATCCCATCAGGACATTAGACTACAAGAACTGGTGATGAGCAGTAGGAGAGCCATGTTGAGAGTGAAGAGGTCAACTGGACACTATGTTAGGAGTCCAGCAGAAGGAACCCAAAGAGGATCACAGTTAAGTCTGCATACAAACCTAGGTGCAGTGGCTGAGCGGTGGACCAAACTCCCTCTTTAAAAAATGGGAGATGAGAGTAAGACCATGTAAAGATGCAAGCAGATAGCTTTGTTGACAAATATACCTGGCGGAAGAATGACACCTTGCTCTTATCTACCCTATTTTTCGCTCCATAAGACGCACCTGACCATAAGACACACCTAGCTCTGCTCGGTGCCGTGGCTTGAGAAAGGTGAGGGGGGTTTAAGACGCACACACTTCCCCCCCCCCCACTTTTTTCGGGAGAAAAAGTGAGTCTTATGGAGCAAAAAATACGGTAATTCAGCTGACAAGATTTACATTGTTTTTTAATTTAATGGTTCTTTGGAATGAGTCAGCTGACAATAAGCTTTTAAGGTAACAAGTGGGTACAGAACAGATTTTTGCCCATCTTCCCTCCACTACAGTCCCTTCCTCCCCTTTAAAAACCACTTGAAAGGGTCATGGGTAGGGCCAAGATTTCTACTGACTCCTCCTTCCAACAGACTAACTGCACCCAGCAAGAGTTTGAGTACACAGGATCTACTATGACATTAGAGAAAGAAATTGGCAGAGATCCCTCTGGTGGACTATGCTCCCTTTACAGCGGTTAAGCAAGGAACATTTTAAAATAAATATTGTAGGCTCTAGGGCAAGGGTGGGATGACTTCAGATCTGGGTGGGCTTTTTTTTTTTTTAGCCAATATTCCTGTGAACATACATTCAACAGTGAAAGAGCAGAAAAATGAAGGTAACAAATGTGCAGCGATAATAGCAAGTACTGTGAAGAGCAGTGAGAAAGGTGAGATAGATGCTAAAGAGGGGAGGAGAAAAATGATCAGGGCAGAGAGAAAGAGCACAAACAAGCAAAAGTGTGCTATAAGGTGCAGAGAGAGGGGTCGACAGAGACAGGCTCAGAAAAACCTATGGTGACGCAGAAAGAGAGATGGAGAAGAGGCAAGACTATGTGGTACAGAGAATGGGGGGGAAAGTGGACCTCTCCTTATTTAAAACTAATTCAAATGCTTTTCTGTAGTTAATATAATGATGCAGTAAAGGTGGCACTGAAGTTATCTGAGTTGCACACATCTGAATTACTAAAGCATCCATCTCAGTGTAACATAAGTACATGCTGGGAGTTCATTTTCAGTGAGCAAATATGCCACAAATCAGATTAACCTATTAAGAGTGCCATCTTTCTCTGTGACAGGGTGGTTTTGGCACAGGAAATAGCTAATAAGTTGAACCAACTTCACTGGTATTATCCAAACGCGAACTCCGACTGCATTCAGATATTCTCACCAAGCTCCAACCAAGTGCAACTAGACACAAACAATGCTTTGCTCTCACACTCCTTCTGCTCCTTCCTCCCTGGTTCACTAATGGACCTTGACTGCAAACTTCCAGTTGATTGCAAACTTCCCAGTGAGATAACAGTGAGTTCATTTTTGCATATGCACAATGAGCTGAAAATGTGCTGCCATCCATTAGTGTGAATGGGCTGGACCACTTGTATAGCTTCCCTTAAATGAAGCTGTGGGTAAGTGCAGACTTCTGTTCTTTCTTTAACAAATTTTAACTATTGTTAACTACTGCAGAGAATTTCTGCTCATCTCAATCAACTTTGCAGGCAATGAATTCAGTTACTATGAAGAGCCACACGATGGAGACAGTGAGCTTATTTTCAAGACAACAAACGACACCAAAAACATCCAAACAGAACTAGCTTCTCAACAAAAGACTGAAAGACATAGCCAAACTATTATTGCACTTCCCAGCTTAGTGATACAGAATACAGGCATGCTCTAATACAGGCAGCTTTCATTGTTTCATAAATTAAAGCAAGGCTCAGATATACTTTAATATACTATAAAAAACTAATAACTATTCATTTGAAATGTGCTGAGCTCATCTACAGCTGCATCCACTCTACAACAGAGAAATATTTGTGATGTTTCCAACAGGCAAAACACTAAAATCAATGAATTAAAATAACTAATTTTAACAACTCACATGATTGAGCAGAGTGGAAAGCTTTGCACCATCTTGAATATTCTTCTCCAAAATGTTTAAGACTTTCACAGTTTTTTCCGTTGAAAGCTAAAAAGAAAACAGTTCGTCCAAATGGATAAGACAATCTTCACAGGTTTGGTGTGGAATTAAAACTGATGCTCGTACAAGCTTTGCCTCAAATTCACAGTCTGTTTCCAAAGCACAGAGGAAGCTGCTTCAAAGGAGATGCCTCCTAGGTTATGGTCCAAATTAGAAATTTTCTTTGAAAACTCTGCTTCCTAGTTGCCAGAAGCCCTGACCTGTATAGCCCAGGCTAGCCCCATCTCATCAGATCTCAGAAGCTAAGAAGGGTCGGCCTCAGATGGGAGACTACCAAGGAATACCAGGGCCACTATGCAGAGGCAGGCCCTGGCAAACCAAATCTGAACGTCTTTTGCCTTGAAAACCCTACAAGGCAGCTGTGAATTGACAGGGAAAAAATGTAGACAGGACTACTAAATGACAAACAGGAAGGAGAAAAGTCTACCTTGATGGTGTATATATTTGCCCTATTTGGCTATATCAAGTCCCTTGAAGATTCAAGGCACCTTGAAGGCCCACAACTCCTCCAAACCTAACACATTTGCCCTTTTGAACAACCCTGTGTTATATTCTTCATTGTAAAGGCATCAATAACCTACCCTGTCCATAATGCCCATTGCTTTGATTTTGGCAGACTCACTGCCCAGTTCACTAAGTTGATGTTTTCCCAGTAGTAACTCTTGAGGCATTTCATCATCATCACCTAAAGGGAGAAAAAAATATTTTCTTTGAAATGTAGCTGTACTATATATAGCCATGATTTTCAAGAATAAGCATCAGAAAGCCTGCAGTGATGCAGTCTAGAACTCTATTTCTCTCCACATTTAACTGATAGTAGCAGCAGCAGCCCACAAACCACTTTAATCTACAATAATCACACTATATCTCAAATAAAAATATAGGCAACAAAACCAGATGTAATCTAGGGATTGCAACCTCTCCAAAAGATTCTACCCTTAAAATTTAGTTTCAAAAGCAAAGATAGTATTTAAGTTAGCAGGTGCTAAGCTTCCAGGCAGGAATTCGGGGGAAGGGGGGAGATATGCAAGTCTTCTCAAGAGCACCAAGTTGAGGGAATGTGCACTATGAGAAGACAGCCATGAGGGACAGAATGTGGAAAGGATGGATGACAACACTCTCTTATATCAAGTCTCTGCAACCATACCTGAGAATGTATGACCTAATAGTCCTTTCAAATTACTCCTATTCCTATCAGTTCTGAAAATGTTTCCATTTGCATTTTAAGTATATTATGTAAGTGTGTTACAATCAGGTGCAGTATGCTCTTTAAAAAACAGATTGTGCAAAAGTTATTGTAGTTTGATGCAAAGATGCAGAGTTCAACAGCCATTTAGAGTTAACCCTTCAAAATAATGTCCTGCCATGTACGTACTTCCATACACCCACTAATAAAAAATACATAATTGCAGCAGGGATTGTTATTACTCGCCAGAAATTGTAAATAACTCTCAATACTTGGCACAGTCTTTTGCTAATACACCAACTCTCACGAAGGCAACTCAACTCTCCTGTTCACTCTCAAATGGAATTACTTATCCATTTGTAACAATTATGACTCTTTCTAGGTCATTAGTCATTAAAGGAAAAGAGAAAACTTTCTAAGAGTCAAAGCCTAAGGATGCAAAAAAAATATATGGAAAGACATGCACAGCAGGCTACAATAGAAAACAATGGATCACCCTAATAGATTTAAAGTACGTGAGCATTTATGACATTGAAGGAAATACATAAAGGCTATTTTTACCAAATGCAGTAAAATCCATGTCTTCCAAGTTGTCCAAAATGTTTTCTACTGAAGCGGTAAACCTCTTAAATGTAGAAGAATCCATCATTTCTGATTTAAAAAAAAAACAGCAAAATTTAATGTACTGGATTCATGTATAATACACCATAAACAATTTATGGCAAGAACATTAAAAGCAGCAACACTTACCTTCTGGTGTTAGCTTTGGCTCATAAGCTTTCCTCTTCTTTTGTTTTTCTTTCTTCTTCATTTTTCTAGCCACTTAAATAACAAAAAGGTATAACATGAAAATTATTTTCTCCGTGGCAGCACGCTTTAACCATACAACAACACTTTAAAACCTTTTTTCCTACTAGCCAAGCCTGATGTATCTGTATTGCATAAGAATGGACCAGGTTTTAGGAACACTCTTAGACAAAACTGAGATTAAGAACACGAGTGAGAGAAGTGATGGTCACCTTCGCTGAGGCTAGGAGGAGGGGAATAGTCATCCATGTCTGAGTCCTCTGGACTGCGATTGCGATATCGACTGCTTCCAGAGCTCCTCCTTCCTTCATGATGATGGCTACTCCTTTTATGATCCCCAGAACCTCGTCTGTCATGCTCTTCATATTGCCAAGCTTTATCCTCATTTCTGTCTTTCTTATGCCTTTTACGGGAAGCTAGGAGGCAAACAGAGTATTATGAGAGCTAAACCCAGTTTCAAAGTAGCTCCACACATTGTGAGCTACGAAAAATACAGAAGACATGCTTCAACTGGTACCTTGGCACTTTGAGGGCAAATGCATAAAAGGGAGAATTTGCTAACACCTACTAAAAGCTTTTAGAAGTGTGCAAAATGATTGAAAACTTTTCATTCAATTAGTACTTAAAACACGTTTATTGCCTTTGTACTCTAGCTCCAGAAGGCAGCAAGGCCAATCCACAGGCAGAGGATCCCCACCCCCATTCCGGTCCTTCAAATATCTTAGTTTTCTCTGGGAAATGTAATCCTAGTATATGCCTAACAGTAGGGCTAGAACTCAAGACATCACACATATAGAAAACATGTTCAGGAAAAATCTGTAGAAAGTTGCTTGCTGCTGGGCTTGTACATGTACACCTTGGTCCCCGCCATGCTGTGGTTAGACTTATGTTAAAACTATAAAGTTACCTGTGACATGTGAGTTTACATACACGGATTAACTGAAGTTCATCCCTCACTCAACCCCAATATCCTAAAGCTGATTTTATCTCGGTTTAGAATCCTGGTTAGTGGGCTGGGGGAGGGATAAACTTTGGTAAATCCATGAAGCCAGAGTGGTACATCATGGACAACAGGTGTTACTGTTTAACCATAATTCTCCACACCAGAATAACGGGTGGGGGGAGAGCACATGTAAGCCTAGCAACAAGCTGGGTGTGAGCACATTTTTTCCCCTTAGCTGTGGTTACATACAATGTCTGAATGTAGCCTATTCCACCAAAGGGCCGGAAGGAGGTGTGGGGGGGAGAAAGAGGAGGGATAGAAGATGGAAATCCTCCACCTACTTGTTAGCTCTCTATCCTGCAGCCACAGCTGCCTCACAACAGAAGCAGCCACAGCACAGCAAGTGTTCTTGGGTGGGGAGAAGAAAGGAAGCACATCCCTAAAAGTTTTTCATACCAAAGCCACATTTCTCTGTTCAACGCTGCTAAAAATTTATCTTTTCCATTATTAAATGCCTGCTCAACCTAATTATTTCTTGTATTAAGTACAGCAAGTATTGCAGCAATTTGCTTTCTGGCTTTACTCTCACAACATGCTCACAGTCTGACCTCATTTGCCATTTTTGGTTGAAGACGTTCTTGCTATTGCTTAAATAGGAATCCTTTTTTAAATCAGAGTATTTAACAGCAGCTCAAGTAGGCACACATTTATCAGATATGTGCCTAACACTTCTGTACAGGAATTCCACTCCTTGCAATATTTATCTCTGTCATAGTAATGAGCATGTTACCTCTTCTCTACTGTCTTTACCACTGGCTCCCTCATTTTGTATTCACTTTAAGCTTTCAGTTTACTTTTTGATTTACATTCCAAGCTCTTAACAGTCAGGACCTCTCTTTTCTCCTTGATATGTTCCAATCAGGGCTCCTCATTCATTTGATCCACTCATTATAAACCTAAAAATTCTGGTTTCCTAAACTTCTCCATCCTCTTTCTTCTCCTGGACATAATAAATTTATACTTCTCAAATATTAACAAAGATATTTGTAGCTATTTTCCCTCTCATACCTCTTTCTCAGTCTTGATTCTCATCAATTGCTTATTTATCAAGAAAGAATAACCATAAGAATACATTGATCAATCGGCAAAGTACATTTTATAGCCCAAACCTCTTGTTCTCCATTATTCATATCCAATATTCCATCTGCCATTCATTTGTTTCTGGTGTGTTTTCAATTGTAGGTCATTTTGGGTAGGTGCTGTATTCTGCCCTTTGTAAAGCACTTAATATATCCTTTGTATTATTTGTAAAGCATTTAAAGTTGTAAAACCCAGTAAATGTTGATTAAGATCCCCAGAACACACATGTGCATGGGCTTCACTTTCACCCTCCTCATTTTGCTCTCAAAAACTTTCTCCCCCACCCCAAGAACCCAAAAGTAGCTCTATTTCTTTTCAATCTGTTTTCCGTTAGCTCAATAGATTAGCATGCCTGTAACTTTATGATACAACATTCATTAATCCTGAGTGTTCCATTACAGTGCATTAATCTTTCTATAAAACCATTCAACTTCAGGCCAGCACCAATAAGCTTCTAAAATAAACCTCCATATTGTTTAGGGAGCTATGCTTGATGATCATGACTAAAAGTCTGCACTGCCTGCTGACATCCTTGACCCTCTACTGGGTGACTCGTGTCCCATGATCTTCAGAAGGATTATCCTCTGAGGTGACAGAACACTCCCAAGCTCTGAATCCCCTGAAATCACTGCTTATACCCCAGGAAATGAGAAGGGAATGGGCCCAAGGTGAAACCTATACCAGAAGGCAAAGTGCTTGCTCAAGGCCAGCTCAAGAGGTGAAACCAGAGCCTCTTCAATTGTTTTGCTTTGGCTGCTGCAGTAGCCTTTCTCCACAGCAGTTCTTGTTGTGTTTGCTCAGCCATCATTACCTAGCTGGACAGCTCCTCTGTTGCTTCAGCATCTTGCCATGAACCTGCTTTTTTCTCTGACTGGACAGCTCCCCTCCTCCCTCAGCAGCCATGCCTTGAATACCATCCCCAGTCTTGTTGGATCTCCCTCACAACCAAGACAAAAATCTGAGACAGCAGGCTTCAGTGCTGGCAAGAACAGGACAGTGACTCAGCAAGAACACAGAAATGTTTTTCTGGGTACATTTTCTCTACCAGCACCCCTTATATCAGCCTACTGCTGCATTAAGAACTTTACTTTGCTCTTACCCTAAAAGTGTCTTATACATGTATGAAAGCTTTCAAAAGCCATGCAAAAGGGCACATTGGGCCTGAAAGGAGGAAAGAACAGGAAAAACTGTGCCTCAAGGCCTAGCTGTTCCAAGGACATCACAAACTGAAGTTATTTGGCTTCTGCCTTGCTGCACTCCCTCTAGCAGTGCTCTGTTGTAAGCTAGTCGCAAAGCAGCTCTTTACTAAGCCATGCAATGAAGGCTTCTGAAGAGCCACATCCCTTCCAAATTACCAGAACACTGGAGACGTGCATTTCTATCCTATAGCATTGCAGCAGGCAATTCTACCCTCACCCAGAAGAACTCATCCCATTTTTGGCTGTACTGCTAGGGAGGCACCACAAATACATCACCAAGAGTAATGTGCATCACCATTATCAAAATGAGAAACATTCATGCTACTCACTTTCAAAGGCCTCTTCACTGTCATTGTCTTCATCAGAACTGATTTCAGCATATTTTGGTTTCTCATTTACAGTGCTACGTTTACGTTTATTCATTTTCACTCGCTCGCAAAGAGGCATGGTAGATTCAATTTCTGCTAGCAGTTCAGGAGGTAATTCCTTTAACACTGACTGATCTATGCTACCTACCAATGAAGAGTAAACTGTAAGTGAATATAAACCTAAGGACATACCAAAATAATGCAGACATACCAAAGTAATGCAGACATGAATTTAACATTTTATCCTACTTTTCATACACAAGATGGTTTACAAAACATAAAAACCCAGACCATTGTTCATTAACCCAAGTTGTCATTCGAAAGGGAAAAATATAATATAAAAGCAGCTTTCTATTAAAAACAATTGAGCACTCTTTCAGAAGATGCTTGATTCAATTGATCTTCAAAATACAGTATTTCCCTCAATAGCTTCCTAGTTTTTCATTTGGTACATATACAAAACAATATTGTGTGTTTGCCAGCAGATGGAGCCAGGTTTGAAGGGATTATCCCTCTTACAGATTTCAGTTATTTTGACAAGATTCATACCCTCTGCCTACAATAGAAAGCATGTCTTCATTTGCATCTCCCAACAAGCAACTTTTATAACGGTACAAACGAGAACATAGTTTCAGTCACAATTAAGTCACATCATGCATTTGTCACCATGCAAAACAAATTATTTGAGGCTCTCTCATCAATCTGTACACTTCAGGGGTTACATTTATACATGGTGAGCTGAAATACATCACTGTGTATACAAGGCAGTTTTTCCACACATGAGAAGCTTCAAGTGAAGCAGCACATGAAGCAGCAGACCACAGTTTGACTCCAGTGGCACCTATAAGACCAACAGTGGCACCTATAAGACCAACAAAGTTTTATTCTGGGTATAAGCTTTTGTGTGCATGCAACATTTCTTCAGATATCTGAAGAAGTGTTCATGCGCACAAAAGCTTATAACCAGAATATGTTGGTCTTAAAGGTGCCACTGGACTCAAATTTTGATCTGAAGCTTCAATCAAGTGAAGGATTACCCATCTCCCTTCTAGTAACACATAAGAGAAGCAGAATACTTCTTGTCTGGAGCTTGTCAAGAGCTTCTTCTCTGCCTCTGTGATTGCCTGATGCACACAGCCACCCACTTGCAAAGTGGCCATATAGGCATATTATATCTGTCATGAGATAAGGAATGGTTTCTATTCTCAGATTTGTTTTCCAAGACTTGGTTCCAGTTATTAATTGGAGTTTAAGAATCATTTAAATAAACATTATATGACTTTAGTACTGTACTGATTTTCTGCATAAATTATTGACTCTTCAAATTTATCAGTAAAAAGAGATGTTTCATTTTTCAAACTCTTTTTTGAGACCAAGGAATAAAGCACAATAATTTAAATACAGGAATATCTACAGTTCTAGCATCAGTTATTACATAATAAATGTTTTTCTACAGCATTATTTCCAGTATACCCATTTTTCAAATCAACACAGATTGAAATGATCATCATATTTACAAATTAGCCACACTTAGCTTGTATTTTATGGATCATTAAACACAAAGCGACATTCTGACATTGCATTTTGAAAAACAAATACATTTTTAAACAAATTAGATTAAAAGTTACACATTTATGCCATTCCACTGCCCTACAAGGCATTTAACTGAGAAAATGATCACCAAGTCCACAGATGGAAAAACTGGTTAAATAACAATCTCTTCAAAACCAAGAAAAAAAGATAAACATAAAAATGAAGGTTAGAAGAAGTTCCTAGGTCTGTTCAAAGTTTACCCTTCTAGGTTGTTGATATATATTTAAATCATAAGAATAAATAATGGAGTAATTCAATCCATATGCACTGTACTTCACACAGGAAAGACACTGATCTCCAGCTTGATCTCCAGTTGTTTAAAAACAATAATGTGCCTGATCTCTACAAGAGTACAGTTTGGACAGATATCATTCAGAATTTCTACTCCACCAAGTACACCAAACCAAGACAGATGACAAACCGAATAACTCCGAACAGACCAAATGGTACATTTCTGAAGAAATGACTGAATCTATTAGAACATTAAAATGCCTTCTGGTGATGGTGCATGATGTGCAATTTAAACATTTTGTACACTTCGATACGGTTTAATTGAATCTTAACAATGAAAAATCTAGAGAGAAAAAACAACAACATGAAACCAGGTAAACTGAACCAAGATGTGACCTTTCACAAACTGAAGTGGCATGCACAAAACTTCTTCCCCACCTGCCCTTCATTTTTTTTGGCTCAACCAGCAGTACATGATCCATATATCCACCTGTATCTTAATTTTCTTGTATCTCTCTTCACTGGAACTAAGGGCATTACACCCTCCCATTTTATCCTCAAAACAAGTCAGTGGGGTAGATAAGGATGAGAGAGTGATTAGCCAAGCAAGCCTCAGGGCTGAGTGACACTTGAACCCAGATCTCCCCCAGTTGTATGCGACACTCAAATCACAAGGCAATATTTGCTGATTCAAAAATTCTGCTTTTGCCCAATTTATTATGAGAGGCATGCTGCTACATTTCATTCCATTCTCCAAGTTGGAGGTCAGCAAGAAAGTTCTGTAGTGACAGGACAGAACATGCCATTCCAGTTGTGGAAATGGAATCTCGTGCCCATCAATGCTGCTTGGACTCTCCACCAACACAGCTTTGCAAGTAAGTATAAAATATGTAAAGGTAAAGGCTTCCCTTGCTTGAAAGCCAGTCGAATATGACTCTAGGGATGCGATGCTCATCTCTGTTTCCAAGCCGAAGAGCCAGCGCTGTCCGATGATGTTTCCATAGTCATGTGGCCGGCATGACTAGTCCACAAAAAATATTGGTCAGAGGGGGCAAACAAGCAAGCAAAAAATCAACTTGAAAACTTTCCAGCCAGTAGAGACAGCTTTGTACTGAAGTCAGGTATGAAACAAACCTCATAAACCCTAAAGTAACTTTTATAGCAAATTCATATTTTCCTCAGTGACTGGGGGGGGGGGGGGGTCAGTTGTACCTCATGTACTTCACTTTTACTTTAAAAATGACGTAAGAACATAAGAGAAGCCAATGTTAGGTCAGGCCAATAGCCCATCCAATTCAACACTGTCATACAGTGGACAAAAATACCAGGTGCCATCAGAAGGTCCACCAGTGGGACCAGGACACTAGAAGCACTCCCACTGTTGACCCCCCCAAGCACCAAGAATACAGAGCATCACATGCCCCAGACTGAGAGTTCCTATCTAAACCTTGTGGCTAATAGCCACTGATGGACCTCTGCTCCATATCTTTATCCAATTCCCTCCTCCTGTGGCAGTGAATTCCATGTGTTAATCACTCTTTGGATGAAGACGTACTTCCTTTTATCTATTCTAACCCGACTGCTCAGCAATTTCACTGAGTGCCCACGAGTCCTTGTATTGTGAGAATGGGGGGGAAGTACCTCCTTCTCTACCTGCTCTATCCCATGCATAATCTTATAAACCTCGATCACGTCACCCCAGTTGTCATTTCTCCAAGCCCCAAGCGCTTTAGCATTTCTTCATAGGGAAAGTATTCCAACCCTTTGATCATTCTAGTTGCCCTTTTCTGCACTTTTTCCAATGCTATAATATCCTTTCTGAGGTGTGGTGACAAAATTGCACACAGTAATCCAAATGAGGTCACACCATCAATTTATACAGGGGCATTATGATACTGGCTGATTTGTTTTCAGTTCCTTTCCTAATAATCCCCAGCATAGTGTTGGCCTTTTTTTATTGCAGTTGCACACTGTCTTGACATTTCCATTGAGTTATTTACTATGACTCCAAGATCTCGCCCTTGGTCAGTCTCTGCCAGTCCGGACCCCATCAACGTGTATTTATAGTTAGGATTTTTTGCCCCAATGTGCATCACTTTGCACTTGGCCACACTGAACCCCATTTGCCACATTGATGCCCACTCACCCATCCTCAACAGATCCCTTTGGAGTACCTCACAATCCTCCCTGGTTCTCACTACCCTGAACAATTTAGTGCAGGGGTATCAAAGATACGGCCCATGGGCACAGGGCTGCACTTCGACCCGAGAGCTACTGACTCTGTGCTGCTTCCTGGTTCCTGTCTGTAATGTCGCAGCTCCTTTTCCCCAGTCTCTCCTATTTCCTGCTTCAAGAGGAGAGAGAGCCTTCCCTCCATTGGCTGAGGGCTCCTCCTACTCTGGGAGAGGGAAGAAGAGAGACACAGAGAGGAGGGGGGAATGGCATCTCGTGGGACTTTCCAGAAGACCAGGGAACCAGCCAGACAGAGAGAAAGCGAAAGAATGTCCTGTGTTTAGACCCAAAAATGTTTTTATTCCAGGTATCGGGGGGGGGAGGATTCCTGTGTTTAGACCCAAAAACTTTTTATTCCAGGTATGGGGGGGAGCCCTATGTTTAGACCCAAAACCATTTTATTCCAGGTATTGGGGGGGGGTCCTGTGTTGACACCCCAGGGGGGGGGGATGTCCTGTGTTTAGATCCAAAAACTTTTCCCCAGGTATTGGGGGAGGAAGAGTCCTTTGTTTTAAACTCAAACACATTTTATTCCAGGTATGGGGGGGGGGGAGTTCTATGTTTAGACCCAAGAATGTTTTATTCCAAATATATGAGAGGGGAGGGGAGAGAGGGAGGGAGGGAGACAGACAGACAGACAGACGAGAGAGAGACAGAAATACCGACCATCCCATGGCAATTGGAAAGATCCCCCTTTCTATTTCTAACAGATGGGGGGGGAGAAACTAAACAGCACAGCTTGCATTCCTTATAAGTGAAAAGGAGGAAGAGTGCAGCAGCACCTTAATGACTAACAAAATTTGTGGCAGGGCATGAGCTTTCATGAATCACAGCTCACTTCCTCAGATACAGCTGGAATGTGAGTCCATCTGTCCTTATATCTTGGAGAGTGAAGTCTCAATTCAGTCCAGGAGTTTGCATTGTTTTGAGCTTCATGATTAGGTGCAGTTCAGCAGTCTCTCCTTCTAATCTCCCTTTGAAATTCTTTTGCCGGAGAACCGCTACTCTTAGGTCAGCAACTGAATACCCTGGAAGGTTAAAATATTCACCCACTGGTTTTTGAATGTTGTGGTTTCTAATAGTAGTAGAAAGAGTAAGAGTTCAGTAACACCTTTACAGACTAAGAAAATGTGGTAGGGTATGTGCTTTTGTTCGTCACTGCTCACTTCTTCAGACTTATTTCCATTTATTCTTTGCATCCTCCTGGACTGAATCCTCCAGTACCAAATTGAGACTTAGATTTCCTGTCTCATTACCAATGCTGATATCGCCACGCCTCACATCAATGCTGATATCTCCACCCCTCTGCAAATCACACCTAATTCAATCATGCCTGCTATTGCCACCTGACATCTGAAATCATCTTTATGAAGTTTCTATCTCTGTACCTTGTGTTACATTTTATGGCACATATGGCCCAGCCCAACAAAGAGATATTTACGTCAGATCTGGCCCTCATAACAAATGAGTTCAACACCTCTGATTTAGTGTCATACGCAAATTTAGCCACTTTGCTGGCTGGTTTCCTACTTCTAATGTATTTGAAGGAAGTTTTATTGTTGGTCTTTATGGGGTTTTTGACGTATGTTCCTCATACTCCCTTTTTGCCTGCATTTAATTGGCCAATGGTTTTGGCCCTTTTTACTTTTCCTTTCAGTTTCCTCTTCACATGTCCCCTCATTTCAGAGAAGTTACCCCTTTTAAAGTTAAAAGTGATTGTGTCAGTCTTTTGGGGCAACTCTCTATTTATACAAATGTTGAACTCAATAACATTATGGTCACTGTTCCCAAGCGGTGCAATCACTTTTACATCTCTCTCCAGGCCTTGGGCCTTACTCAGGACCAGGGTCGCCTCTTCCCTGGTAGGTTCTGCGGCCATCTGCTCCATAGCACAGCCCATTGAGAGTGTCTAGAAACTCAATCTCTTTTTCCTGACTTGAACACATATTGACCCAATCAATGGGTGGGTAGTTAAATCACACAGTTATTTTGTCTAGCCACTATCTTTAATTCATTCATCAATTCATAATCCTCCTCTATCTTTTGATCTGATGGGCGATAACAAACTCCCAGTGTTAAGCTTCCTTTTGGGCCCACTATTCAACCCACAGCATTTCCAGAAGCTAATCTAATTCTCTTACCTTCTCAGTCTTATTGGACTGTATACCCTCTCTGACATTCAGAGCCACCCCATCTCCAACCCCTTCTCCCCCATCCTTCCGATATAATTTATAACCAGGAATCACCATATCCCACTGATCTTACCTCAGACACATCTATAATTTCCCAGGCATGTTAGGTCCGCAAACTTCCTCCTGCTGCCTTGAGACCTTGCCAGGCAGTCCATACAGTCTCAGTGGACAATTCTAATCCATTTCCCTGAAGAAAAGTAACAGCTACCCCCTCATCTCCTTGAGATGAGTCATCCCGAACCAGGGACTTTTCATCTCCTGTCTACTTTCCCCCCAAAATGACCTCAAACGAACTTTAGAACTCCACCTAATATATTATTTTCTGTATGAAAAAAAATGCTAGAATTGCATTGGGATCAATTATACCCCAGTGGAAAATTTCTCTCCCCAAAATAACAGAAACAGTGTTTGTAGCTTTAAGGAACAGATGCTCACTAAGTTCATAGTGACCATTTTTGAAGTTGCTAGGCTCCCAGGAGGAAAGGAGGAGGAAAGAGTTGAAGACAAGGGGGCAAGTTGGCTGGTGGGCAGGGAGAAAAGGAAGCAGGAAAATGGGAGTTGTTA
Source organism: Lepidodactylus listeri (assembly GCA_029233225.1). Classification (NCBI taxonomy): domain Eukaryota; kingdom Metazoa; phylum Chordata; class Lepidosauria; order Squamata; family Gekkonidae; genus Lepidodactylus; species Lepidodactylus listeri. The sequence goes on along the minus strand of JARCFY010000004.1, from coordinate 26,371,042 downwards.
TGGGAGCTGCCAGTTATATGAAAGGAGAAATAGTAAGGGAGGGGGGATACAGGGGAAAATGAGATGGCCTTGAAAGTTCTTATGGGTCCCCCGCTTGTTTTTTAATTTGAAGCTTCACTGCTTTTTTATGTGCAAGGTTTAACTGGAAAAAATTTACATGCCTATGAGAGTCATAAAGTATGGAATTACTTCAGTTTTTGCAAACTGAGCTGGCCTTGCAAGGTGCTATCTGACAATAACCACCTTTAAATTCCTCTCCAGTGTACGTCCCAAAGAGTTTCCCCATTCTTCACAATGACACATAATTGAGAGACTGAACATCACTAAATAGCGACTTCTAAGCCAAGAGTACACAGCATGCATCGTAACACCACATGCAGCAGCAGTAGGTCCCACTACTAATCTGGTGACTCAGCAATGCTGCCAGAACCAGTATGCCACCATTTTGTTTGCATCACTCCCTACCACTTTGGTTAGTACCTGCCCTTTGCCAGATATGGACATGTCTACCAGCTTTTACACAACCTCCAGGCAAAAATGATGATGGGGCTAGTAAAAGTAATGTGAAGCTGGGACTGGGCATTCTGAAGGATTCAATCTGAGAAAGTGGCTGGCTCATTAAGTAACGAGCTAGAGTATGCAGCACTTTCATAGGACCACGGGAAGCAAATCCAGCTCAGCACACCCAAGGCACCACAGCTATATATTGTATGTTTTGTTATCATCAAGGTTATAATCTAAATAGCAGCTGTCTTCATTCCCAAGCCAAATCAGACCCTCAGCAGCTAGTTCTTTTTCAAATGGAGCAATGATATCTCTAATCCTCCCCCCACCCCAACCCTGACAGGAGGAGCGGTATGCCGCCCTCCACCTTGACTTCCGTTCTGTACTAATCAGAAGTATCTAACTTTCTCCCCTCTCTACCCCAGCTGTTAAAGTCTACCAATGTTTTGCTATTGTGCTTGATCATGTCACTAACTTCCCTTCTAAATGACAAATTGCACACACTGTCAGCATACACACCCTCCTGCATACTGGCAGCTTGTACATGCTACTCTGCAGATGCACATGTGCCTGCTCGTACTATGGGCTTGCTTTCTAGTATCGGCTTGGATACAGACTAGCATCTTTGCAGGCACAAAGGTTTTTGCAGAGTACAACTTTCTGATCCCCCACCCCTGGCAGCCCAAAATGCCCCCCATCACATTCCACCGAGACCGGGGACGCTTAACAAACAAGATTTTCAGGGCATTTCAGGCTGGCAAAGAAGAGAAAAATATACATCATGGGCAGAAATCCTTGCACCCACAGAAACACTAGTTTGGATCCAAATCTTGTATGCCATTATCTTCTCACACTGCTAGTTTGCTCGCTCGCTCTCCCTCGACACACAAACACACAGACACAGAGAACTTTTACAAACTAGAAAAACATTCGTTATGCACGTAATTTAAATCCTTTAAAAAGACACCTTATCAACTGGCATTCCAAGTATTGATTTACATTCAGATATTCTTGAGCCAAAATTAAATCCAAAATTAGCTGTTTAGGGTGAGGAATAACACAAATTTATCTCATGGAATTTTAGGAGTGTCACAGAGACAGAAAGAAAAGCAGTGCACCCAGCCCACAACTGATCCGCAGTGCACTGGCCCATTAAATTTCAAAGTGCCATTCTATTCCAATGGGAAGACCCCTCCATTCAAAACAATGACCCTTTAAAACAGTTGATACATAAGGGGCCATCATTTTCAATTAGGGTAGACCTAGTCTCCCAATTTCAGAGACTACATTTCAATGAAAATCCATAATGCACAACCAGAAGTTTAAAGAGCAGGTAATGTCATCTATGCACTGGGGTGGTGTACTTTAAGAAGTGTACAATACATCACTGGATGAGGGCAAGCATTTTAAGATACCCAAAACACAGTTGTCTGTACATAAGCCTTATTCTGTAGTAAGACAAAACACTCAAATATATTACATACATAGTTTAGGCATACAGTGTAATATAAAGAATAGATTTGTTACACATAAAATTGAACTGACGACTTGAAGCAAACCCCACTTCGAAATTATGTACTTAATACCAATTCCAGTCACATATAATGACAACTGACAAATGAAGTACATATATTTTTTCATATGCATCTTATACTGAGATACAGCATTTCAAGATTTGTAGTTGGCACAACCCTGCCCCTCCACCAGTTCAGGGGAGGGGTGGTGTCTGTGATTTCGCATTGAGCTTCAGAGGCACACAGAGTATCTCCAAGGCACAAGCGATCAAGAACAGGCTCCCATGACTCCTTCAAAGCCCCAAACTGAGAAGGGGATCAGGATAATCCCTGTAGTCTATCTTCCCTGTGGATGAATCCAAAGCACCTCCAAAGTATGGTGCAAAGTGAGGGACAATCCATCTCCCAAGCTCCAAAAGATGGCAAGGCCTGATCTCTGTTACACTATGTTGATGAGCTGTCCTGTTCCTCTCAGTTTTGAAGATCAGAGACTTGACACTTGCCAATAGGAAAAAGGACATTTACCATGGTGACCATGAGGAACGAATTCATGTTCAGAATCTTTTCGGATCCAAGTAGCACAAAGCACAAACATTCTAATGCAGTCGTGTCCCAATACATTTGTAAGGTACAAGTTATTTTAATCATTATAATCACCATCTAGGACCAGTATAACATAGCTGAAGTTTGCAAAAAGTTTTCCTCTTTTCTATCCAAATTAGGAAGACAATCTATCATTCTGAGATACTAACATAACCATTAAAAGTTTTAGTAAGTCTTACCTTTGTTTGGTCTGGATGACTTGTTCTTGTTAGATTTGAAACAAGAGCTCCTAGATTTGTCTTCTCTGTCCTTAATAAATTTTTGTACATCATCCAAAGAAAGCTTCTGCAGAACAACAACTGGTTTAGCTCCTTTATTTAGATCCTCCACTAGCCCAATCTTCTCTACTTTGTCCTTTGGTTCACCCTTAATTTCCGATTTCCTTGCATCATGCATGACATTGCCATCTTTATCCCGCTTTATTTTTGGAATGATAAAGTGTTTCAAAGCCCCAGATCTTGCCCCCAACAAAAAACTGGGAAATTCTGCTTTGCTGTCAGTATGTGCTTTATTACTATCCAGTTTGCTCTTATTACCATCTGTCCTTCGTTCATCTTTACTGTTGGACGATCTGAAACCTGGTCTGTCCGGTCTTAATTTAGTAATATCACTTTTACTTTCCTGTTTAATACGAGGACTGTCAGGTCTTGATCTCTGATCCCCAGAAGACAACCTGTCCCGGGACTCACCAGACTGGGACTCATGTCTGTGTTTTCTTTCTAGTTTTTCAGCCTTTGAGTTATCAGATTTGACACCATGTTTAGAGTCGTGCTCAGTCTTACTTGAAGACCTCAAATACTCAGGCCTTCTTAGCTTCGATGAATCTCCTCTATGTCTCTCCGATTCACTGCGGTCCTCAGATTTTGGTTTAAGGTGATCGAGATCACGCCTTAATGAGACAGAAACTGAGCGTACATCTGGCCTCTGTTTTAATGCATCAGGCCTTTCGGATTTCACCCTGGAAGGATCAGATTTCATGTCCATTTTGTGTTTAGATAAATCGGGCTTCTTTTCTGAAGAGGATTTACCAGAATCCCGCCTGTTTTCATGCTTGTGTTTTGGGGTTTCTGGCCTGCCTTCATTCCTCTGCTTTGGGGTTTCTGGTCTGCCTTCATTTTTCTGTTTTGGGGTATCTGACTTCACTTCATTTTTCTGTTTTGGAGTCTCAGGTTTTTGTCTTATATCCTGTTTACCATTATTTTGCTTGCCCTCGTTTTGTTTTACATCCGTTTGCCTACTTTCATGTTTGCTTTCATGTTTGCTTTCAAGTTTAATTTCTGTCTGTTTGCTTTCACTATGTTTTATTTCTATCCGTTTACTCTCATTTTGCTGCACTTCTGTTTGTTTGTTCTCACTGGGTTGTATTTCCACCTTTAAACTTTCAGGTTCTGATTTTTTCCTAGGGGTTTCAGGATGGTTCTCAGATTTTTGTTTAAGTACTCCGACATCCTCTTGGGAAACAAACACAGAACCATCATTACACTGCTTCATCTCTTCAGGCTTTTTGATGATGTCTAAATCCTGAGTTACAGCTGCCTGAGAGTCTGCCCGTCCTGCTTGCTGAAGATCAATACTAACCATCAAGGCTGGCCTTGACCCATTTCCCGCAGAACCTGTCTCCTGAGAAGCTGGTTTGTTTCCTCCAGTAGCACCTCCAGCCTCCTGTGGATAGGAATCTTGTTTTCTTTTCTTCAAAGGCTTATCTGCGGATCAAAAGAAGAATAAGTTAAAGTGTGCATCACACATGAAACAATATGTTCATTTTAGTAGGTTCATAGACTAATTCAAAAGTCATTGCTACCGATAGCAACAAAACACTATAGTTTCAACCATCTGTATATGGAAAGTATTTTGGTGTGAACCTTCTACAGAAGAGGGAGAACAAGCAAGCCTTTTCCAATGTTCTTTCAGTATGTATTTTTTAGAAATAAATAAGGTGCTGAACTATTTTGCCTAAACAAACTGAAAGCAATACTGTGCATTTACTAACATTTTACGTTGAAACTTTCAGTATCTGTCCTGTTTTCTTGAACCGAATGCCACAGCTTCATATTGGATAATCCTTGTAATCATAAAGGGTTGGATCCAACCAGCTGTTCTATTGGTGAAATGTGGAGAAAGGGAGCACTCTGACCACCCAAAATGGCTCCCCTGGGGGATCATGCAACCTACATTGACAAAAGCCTTGTCAGACAAGCACAGTATTAAAGAGGAAAACTGGGCAAGCTCAAGCAAAAAGCTAGATGAATCCAATCCACTATGAATACAATGACACTATAACTCCTGATATTTGTGAATTAACTGATAAAAGTTCTAACCAAGGTTGCAAAGTTCAAAGCTTAAATGAAGCTCCACTCTATGATGTCTGCAGGAAGGAAAAAGATCAGGTGTAGGGGAAACAGATCCCAGGTTTAATCCACAGTTCCCCCTTACAGAGAAGTAGCCTCACTTTATAGGAAAAGAGTAAATTTTAACTCAGCCTGCCTATAGTTGAATCAAACCTGGGAATTCCAAATAAAGAATGTGAAAAAGTTAGTTAACTATCACCAATCTGAATTATCAGTTAGCCCCCAGTTATGATCGGCAAACAAACAAAAAGCCTAAAGGGGGCTGAGCAGAGACAGAATCCTCACAGTTTAACAGCTGTCTTGATGGATCAGACTAAAGGTCCATCTAGACCAGCCTACTATATCCAACAGCAGCCAGCCAGATGAATCTTCAAATGGTTACTGGGGAACAGGAAGAACACTCCATGCAGTTCAGTTTCAACACAGGTGAATTTAAAGAGAATTTAAAGAGATAGGTGTGGAGAGAGACAAACCATTTGATAAACACCAGCCTGGAGGCAGCAGGAACATCCAGTTATGCAAAACCTGGGACTGAACATTAGAGATTTGAAAAGAGAAAAAAGAGAAAAGAGAAAGAAAGAGAAAAAGACAACCAGGCCTTACCCATCAGCTGATAGGCATGGCAAGTTGCTATAAACTATCTGAAGCTTATTTGCTAAAGGGCAGAGAGGGCACAGGTCTTTAGGAACCTTGTACTGCCACCGCCAGCACGCACTAATGGAAAGAGCTGTGCAGCCTCCAGCAAAGGTGATGAGCAGTGGCCTGCTGATTGGTGCTTTCACAAATCCCCTGCATAATCACACTGTGATCAATAATGGTTTTCAACAAATTAGCTTATAGTATATGAGAGAAATAAACCTAATTTTAAGCCAGCAATATGCATTACACTGAATGTAAATGTATAGAATACACTGATTTAGATTCATGTTCAGTATAAGAAAAACTGTGTTTAATGTTTATCACTGACTGTAAAAAGCATATATATGTAGCAGGATGCACAACCTGTAATCCACTAACCTGATTTCAATCAGAAAGCATGTACTGTGGCCTGCCAGGTATTCACCCCCACCCCCTCCAACCAGATTCTGGTTCCTGCAGGCCCTAACAGAACAAAATTCTGCTGATGGATTGCATGCAGCTTGGTGAGTCATGATTTGATTTGAGGAGATCTTAAATAAGGCAGGAGCACATGCACACAAAAATTCATTCATAATATTACAGTATTCCCAGCATATATCTGTTTGGATCCCCCATCAGTAAGTAGCTGTACTAGCAATAGTAGTTATGTATTGTTACTCTGTACCAACAGCTGATTATAAGGAAACATTTAAAGTTAGTAAGCTAATGAAGCATACTTTAGTAAAAATGTTGACACAACTTTAAACAAACAGAAATACAGTCTAGTAATTTCACTGACTGATGGACTGGACTGAAGTCTTTAAATGTACATAATAAATTTGTGTCATTATCAGAAGACAGAAAAATACAGATATCATCAAGCGGTTCTCTTTGAACCACAAAGGATGCTATATGATTGAATCAATCATACATATCTCTGGGGAAATGAAAGGAATCTCACATGTTTAAAGATGGCAAAAATAGTATGGACAACATTATAGCACAAAAGTAACATGGGCTAACCTTTTTTATTCACTTACAATTTATTCATATTGCACAAGAATTAGGGTAGACTGGAAATCTTTAGTAACTCCATCCATGTGGAACAGGGGTGTGCAAGTGAACTTCTGAGTTCACTTTTGGTCTGGAGTTGTACCACAGCATGACTCAGTGAGTGAAATAAATCCCTTCTCCATTATACTTTATGGGGACAGTCCCCATACGGTATAATAGAGCCAAATAAATCCAGCAATCACAATTATTTCCCAAACCCCAATATTATATCAATATTGGAATTCAGGAATATCAGGAAATACTGATATTTTGGGGGGTAAGGACATCTGAACCCGAAAAATACCAATTTATTTTTTGCATACCCCGAATGTGGAATCTTGAATAGAATTTGGTACCTGCAACAGACTGTGGCAACTACTGCAGAAATCTGGAACTTACACTTTGTAAAAAAGCTTGAGCACATTTCAAGCCTCTAGCTTTTTGCACAAAGAACAAAATGCAGACAACTCCACATGTGTGAAGAGTCCACAGCCTTTTAAACAGTGCTTGTCATTTTTGAATGGCGCTTATTACTTTTCCTGGTGTTTTGGTAATTCTATTGCTTCTCCTAACCTCAGTGAATGAGGAATCACAGAACTCTAGTATTGTATAGAACAGTGCATGTACAGCCAGCATTTTAGAATTATGTTACTATTGATAAACCAAAAACAGCACTAGCTATCCACGCTAACTTTCAATCTTAACTGAAATCATATACTTTCAATCTTATACTGAAATCATACTGTCATGTCAGTTCCCAGCTTATATTCACACACTGTTCTCCCACATGTACCTTCAGCCATGTTTTATTTCTTCTGAAGCCCTCCAGTCTGAGATAACTTTGAATTTCAACTGAAGCTGAGCATGTCCTTCTACTTCTACATCACTCCCAATTTAGTAAATCCACTGACCACCAGTTTGGTGTAGTGGTTAAGATCACAGACTAATCTGGGTAAACTGGGTTTGATTCCCCACTCCTCCACTTGCAGCTGCTGGTGTGACCTTGGGTCAGTTACAAGTTCTTTCAGAGCTGTTCTCTCAAGAGCAGTTCTCAGTCCCACCTACCTCACAGGGTGTCTGTTGTGGGGAGGGGAAGGAAAAGGAGATGGTAAACCATTCTGAGACTCTGAGTGAAGGGTGGGGTTATCCAATCTCTTCCTCCTCTTCTTCTTGCTCGAGGTGGTTAATAAATGTACTGAACAGCAGTAGCTACCTCACAAACTCATACAGAATGCTGACAGTTGTCCAGTTTGATGATGATGCATACTCTTCTTTTGGACACAGGTTTTCAATCAACTACTTACACTTATAGTACTTTCTTCCAGCCCATGTTTCCCATATATGTGCTTCTGCAATCCAGAAATATAATTTTTTCTCCAAGGCTACTAAACTGGGGGGGGGGGGGGGGGGGGTTGTGACTGTGGCTGCGATCACACACACTAAATAATCCACTTTCAGTGTACTTCCCAACTGGATTTTGTCAGTTCACACAGTAAAATCCAGTTGGGAAGTGCACTGAAAGTGGAGTATTTAGTGTGTGTGATAGCAGCCAAATAAGGCAATTAGGTCTGCCATTACTTGTATTTAATAAAACTATGTTGAATGCTAAGATTTCCTTAGGTCTTCTAAATTACCTCCAAAAACTCAATTAAAAAGTTACAAAAGGTCTTTTTTGGGCCAAATATTCTAAGAATCCAGGCCCTCAAAAGAACAGAGAATAAAATAGTATTTTCTATTTAGAAAAAGCATTCCTATATGTAATCATTACTGACAAAAGGCTAAGATGGTAGGTAGAACCAAAATGATCACAAGCAGTATTCCTGGGGTAGTGAAGGACAGGGTATAAATCCAATCTCCTCCTCTTCTTCTTATGTTTGCAGAAAAGGGTTTCCTTGCCTCTTCTGTCCAGCTGTACTATAGCAAAAGCTGTTCCTACAGAAAGGGTCCTTCAGGACTGAGATGGTTTGTAGTATGGTGGACTGAAGCTACAAAGGAAATCTGTGGAAGCCACAGACATCCCTCACATTCAAACAGAAGCAGGGGGTAGGAATCAAGCCAGGGGTGTCAGGAGACAATTCACCACTATTTCATGTACTGTTCTAAGAAGAAGAGGCAATGCACAGTCTTTCTAAAAAGATAAAAAAGAATGCACAATATCCACGTATAAGGATGTTTACAAGGAGCATATCTGAATACAATTCTTTATTAGATCTACAGAAGAAGGAAAATACAGTAACTTTGCATACACTGAAGCAGCAGTGGCACTGCCATCACGCCTAAGCCATAATGGGGCATAGGATGCTTATCACCCCCTGCAACAGGTCTGCTATTGTTTGCTACACAGTGGTCCTTTCCACACGAGCGGGATAATCCGGAGGGGAATCGAGGCTTTTTTGCTCTGGCGCAATTTGCCCTGCAGTTGCACGACCACACAGCTCCGTGGACCTGCCAGGGCAAACTGCCACTGCATGATCAGACGCAACCGCAGGCGAGTGGTTTTTGGGTTTTTTTGTGGTTGGGTTTCCAAGGCACTTAAACAGGGGATCGATGCTTCGCTGGAAGAAAGGTGGGGGAATGGATGCTTCGCTGGAAGAAAGGAAGGGGGGGATCGATGCCTCGCTGGAACAAAGGAAGGGATTGATGCCTTGCTGGAATGAAGGAAGAGGGGGGGATCGATGACTCGCTCCTCCCCCCCACGGGCTTTTGATGATGCGCACACGAAAGGGGGACAAAAACAACAGCGTGGCGTCGGGATAGCATGTGATCACGCTATCCACGACGCCACACTTCTGAGCTGGCGCGATCACACAGGGAAAGTCTGGCCGTGGGCCGCGGCAAACCGTTTGCTACCGGTCTTTCACCAGTAGCTTTTTACCCCACTTCTCTGCCAGATCAAATCGGTTTGCACCAGCTTGCCGACGGCTGTGGGATGCTTCCCAGATGTGGTGGTGTGATCACGCCAGTTTGATCCGTCAGTGAAGCATCCCTCTACCATGGCACCGTGTGGAAGGGACCTGAGCATGGCATCAAGGAGCACCTGCTGATACATAGCAGTTCTACAGATTTCCCTCCTGCCTGAAGCACCTGAGCCTGCCCGATCTTTTATCATTTACTCCAGGCCAACCACTGATCCCTATCACAACTTCTGATGCAGTCACTTGTTCCCTCCCTCTGGCCCAGTCCTCACTACTCCTCACCACCATTGTTTCAGGGGCTTCAGTATCCAGTCAGAGATAATGCACTTCCTGTTAATATACGGGTCCCAGTAAATAATCATGCTAGCTCTTGATACTGGGGCTGGGTGGCAACACATGTATAGCAGCAACAAAAGCAATGCAAAAAGCAGGATCCTCCTAGCCAGAAAAGCACAAGATGCATTTGAGCTGGACCCAAAATTTAGTTTATGAAATTGTCCTATATGAAGAAGTGAAAACACTGCCTTTTCTAATAAATGAAGTCAAGTTTGACTTGTGCTTAAAGAGCAGCCAGCAGCTATGCTGCATATATTACTATTTACAGATGCAGCTGAGAAAGTGAACTCAGTACAACATACAGACTGGACAGCAGCAGCAGCCTCTGCAATGGAACTTCAAAGCAGAACCTGGGTTCAAGCAGCTTTTGGCAAAGCACGCTATACAATCATTCATCCAAATGTTCATTTTAATGGTATTCATGTCCAAATAACTTTGCATGTTTATACCTCATTAATTTTAAGTGAATTATCTTTTCTTATTATCTATAAATAGATGACATGGAAATCCTGCTGAAAGCACTTTAATAATAAAATATAACTACGCTACAAAGATAGATACTAAAGAAGTAATAGGCACATCTAGATCTATTTACTGAAGCATTATACAGCACATATTGCAAACAGTGATCACGTAAATTCAATATAACTCCTACATTAAATATTCAACTATGTCTTGCTCTACTATTAAAACCTTTAGTAACCAGTATTTCAAACAGTCCTATCCTATCTCCCGTTTACTTGGAAAAATCACTACATTTAACCGTGCACATGAATTCAATCTACATTTCTCAAGAACCAAAAGCAGTCAGTCGCACTACAGCTTTATTCACCAAAACTTTAGAAATAGCAAATAGTGATCTTGTACTAAGAGTATGAAATAAATGGTTTACTTTTCATGGACCCCTTTGAGAAAAATGTATATTAGCACATGTATGCAATATTTTTACCTTTGTCTTGCACTTCTTTTGAAAATCGCTCCCTTTCAATAGCTGATTCGCGTTCTATCCGTTCAATTTCAGCCAATGCATCCAATTCTACTTCATCGTATGGCGTTATAGTTCCATGTTGCGAAACCTGTTGATGCGTCTGTACCAAAGGATTTTGAGGTTGTTTTGCAGAAACTGAAGTGTTCGGTTGTAAAACAGGCACTTGTTGTGCCTGAAGGAATGCGGTTTGTTCATGCTGCGGCAAACACTGAGCAGCATTTAGTGGGCGATTAATATCCTGTGGAGTAACGGGTGTTTTAGAAGTCTGTCCTGGATACTGAACATTAAAAGAAATATCCCCTTCTGAAACATTACTGTTTTCCAAACCAGAAAGCATATCGTCCTGCTGGTCCATATCTGAAGATCTTACACGAGTGAGTCTTAACGTAAGTTTAGTAGAGTCCTTGGATGGAGAGCTAATGATATCATACATTGCAGCCTTTTCAGTCTGGTCTTTTTCATCCTTGCCTAACTTCATTTTCTTTTGTTTCTTTTGCTTTCTTTCTGGAGAATCTAATAATATGTCTGGGGGAACATCTCTAGGTGATGAGTAAGGTGGAGGCTGAGACTGAAGTATTAATGGTGGTCTTGATCCTAGAACAATAATTTAGAAAAACTGAACAGTTATGTTGATTCACATTTGTATAAAAGCACACTAAAAATAATCTTTATTAATCATTTGTATTTTTTACAGATTTTTTCACATACATAATAGAAAAAAATTACGTCCAGAGGAATAACTCATAATCCTCATCAATACAAAGTCATAGCAGCTGCAGTAGAAGACGCCTCTACCTCTTAGCAATTTGGCACTCCAAATCTAGCAAGGAAGTTACCACTCTAAAAAGAAATGGAAACTATTTTGACACCAAGCAACTTAATTAGGCCAGGGCTTCAACTAATAAAAGCTATTAGTTAATTAAAAGCCCATCAAAGCTATCACATATCCAGAGTTCACTAGAATCCAGAGATAAAACCCCAAAATGATGAGAAGCAGACAGGCAGAATGTACTACAACACACACTCAAACAGTATCAAAGAAGCTCCTTCTGTTTTGAGATTTGCTAAAAGCCAAAACACACATCAGTTCAGGAACACTTCATGTGCAAGAAGTGATTTTGTTCTTTTAAAAATATTATAAATAGTTCATTTTGCTTTCATTTATTTCCAGATCCTTACACAGATTAACCACACAAGTCTTATATACTTCCTACAACTGGAAATATTATTTTCCATATAATCAGAAACAAGTATTTTTTCTGGCACGTCATTGCACTTGTACAATTGTTTAGAATACTTCCATTCATGCAACTAAGGGTGTGCATTCAGATCTACCTGAGCCGAAAATATCCCTGAAAAATAACTTATTGGTATTTTTCGGGTATACTTCGGCTCCCCAAATGTATCCAGGTTTTTTCAGGGGGAAAAAATCAAAGTAAACCAAGAAAATCCTGGTAGTTCTGAAAACAGCAGATTGCTTCTGCCTTTCAGCTGTTTGTCAGGCTTCTACTGCAGTCCCTTTAAAGTTTAAAGAGACTGCAGAAGACAGCCTGAGGATCAGCTGTGCTGGGGGGGGCAGACTGTCCCTGCCAACTTGGCTTGGGGCTGGCTTCTCATGCAGCACCGGGCTGCAGGAGAACTCAGTCCCAGAAGCTGCTGTGCAGCAGGGAGCAATCTGCTAGCGGCAAGCACAGCAGATCGTGGGGCCAGCTTTCCCTGCAGAACAGTTTAAACTGCACTGCAGGAGAAGCCATCCCAGCCAGGTCTGCATGCGGTGGGGAGAGACCTCCCTGTCGCACACAGCTCCTGGTGCCAGCTTCTCCTGAAACATGGTTTAAACCATGCTACAAAAGCCATTTCAGCCAGAATCTGTGTGTGACAGGGAGAGACTTCACCACTGAATAAAGAGCTTGAAACCAGCTTCTCCTGAAGCACCTTTTAAACAACGCTACAGGAGAAGCCATCCCAGCCAGAATCTTCATGCAGCAGGAACAGGCCTCCCCGTGGTATGCAGAATCTGGGGCCGGCTTCTCAAGCCAAGCCAGCCCAAGAATTGGTCTGCTTTAAAAAAAAAAAACTGGCATTTTTTCCTTGGATCTATTGGAAACCCCCAGCCCCCCCAAAACAGGATTTCTTTAAAAATCCCAGCTCTAAATACTATACCATATTGGGATCCAGGATTTTTCAAAAATACCAAAATTCTTTCGGGTTAAATAGATCCAAAGAAAAAATACTGATTAAAAAATTGCACACTCCTATATGCAGCACATTAAGAATCTCTACCAATACCTTTCACCAGAAGAGGCAGAGTGCTGCTATTACGTCCCGCCCATAACACAGTGCACCTTTTTTTACTGAGGAGTGAGGGAGTAGATGAGTCCAAAATTAATCAGGTTTGTACCTATCACAAACAGTTTGTTTGTGACATTTTAACTGAACACAAGTCACGCTCCTATCTTAACAGGTGTCTAAAGGAGACACACAACAATGAAAAACAAGCTCTTTCACTGAAGAAGAGAGGTGAGAAGGTGAAATCTCACAATATCCTAATGAAGAAGTGATCGAGAATTTGCATTAGAAGCATGAGAAAGTTTATAATGAAATCCAAAAACAAGCACATTCATCAGCACCTTAGCAATACACAGGTAAATTGTGTTCTGCCCAAAAAAAAAAAAAAACTAAAAAAACTTGAGAGAAGTCATTTCAGAACTGAAATTTCTTCAAGGAAATATCAACAAGGGAAATGTGGTGTGGGAAGAAATCAAACTAAAAGCAAAGGTTATCTTGGCCCCCGTCCTCCACCATTCATTCGACTTGCTTTTTATATCCTGTCAGTTATTTTAATTTCACTGCCATTTCCCTACTCTCCTGCCTGTATTTTTGTGATACTCTACAACAGTTTGGTCCTGCATGAAATATGAACATCTGTCTAATCTGGAGTACTATAATGCTAAAACTCTCAAAACTTTTATGCACGAGGGGTATGTTTGCTTCCTGACACACCATCACAGAAAATGGGCAATTCCTTAATGTCCTCTTCAGAGACTTCGTATTTCAGATCGGTGTATTTTATCCACACTGTTCACTCGTTCCAAACAAAGACTTTGGCAGTTGTTTGATTCTGATGTGAGTGTTGTGTCAAAATGTCTTTAGCTGCTCAAGCAAAACTGCCCAAAGTTAGTTGTGCATGAGGAGGCGGGGGGGGGGGGGTGTCTATCTTCTGCTAATATTTATGAATCACCAGTTAAATTTTATTTTTGATCTGCATTTTTGGTGATTTGTTTTTTTAAAAAAAATACATTAGCATCATGATTAGTTAGACTGTCAGATATATTTAGCAAAAGTTAAAGGGGATGCACATCAAGTAACAGCACTCAAATGACATGTGAGTTCATTATCAGGAAGCAGTTATTTTTATTAGGTATTTTTTGTTTTATTTAAAACATTTATTAGCTGCCTTTCTCCTTTGCAGAACTAAAGGCAAATTACAATATAAATAAAACAACAATAAAATAACAATGATAAAAACCATAAAATCACAGCTTAAAAACTCCAGTTTAGGACTGCCAATAATAAAAGCTAAATCAATCAAAATGCAGTCTTCAAACAAAACCATCTTCAGTAGCCTCCTGAGGATCAACAATGAGGGGGCTAGAGGCACTTCCCTGGAGAGGTTTATTCTATAATTCTGGGGCTGCCACAGAAAAGGCCTTTTCTTGTGTATCTACCAAATAAGCACCTTTAATTGGTGGAACAGTTACGAGGGCATCTTAATTCTCCAGCAGGAATGTATGGAAGCACGAGATCCTCATCACTGTGGTGCAGGCCCATAGCCATAGGGGGACTGACAAAAGGTGACAGCCCCGCCCAGAATGTGCCCTGCCCCACCAAACTGCCTTTTTTGTTGCTGCACACTAACACAAACACTGTTTAGATTTGCTAGCTCTCCTTTCTTCTCAGTGTATTCTTCCCCTGCCCATAAGTGGAGCAGTCCAGTACACTCAATAGCATTCTCTTCATCATGGTACTCGGAAGAGTTGCACATTTTCTTCCAGGATGGCCTAAAAAGACATTCTTGGCCTTCTCAGCCACCTAGGCTTGCGACAAGGTGGGCACCTTCGTCTTTCCTTTATGGGCTTCTCGCTAACAAAGTATCTGGTGTTTCCCTCTTAGCCTTACGGGGTCTCCTCCTGGCAGGTGAACAAGTACTGCCTTAGAACTGGCTCTCGATGCAGCTAATAAACCGACCAACTAGCTGGTTGGGAGCTATTGGATTAGACTGACAAGTCTGCAGCGGCTATGGATGCCTCCAGTTGTTTCCTTGTAAGACGGCAGCCTGGAGACGATGGGTGGGCTGCGGAAGTCTGGCTTGGAGCTCCAAGGAAGTGGTGCTGTTAAGTACGGGGATGGGGGAGCTTCCTCCACAGGTTGGATTGCTGTGCTTGTATGTTTGTTTTTCCCTGCTGAGTCTTCGGAGAATTTTCATATCTTTTGCCTTCATTTTTGTTTCATTCCCAGTTTTTCTGAATCTGGTTGTGACAGACTGCACTTTTTAACAGGCTTAGAAGTGCTGCACCAAAATGTGAAGGGTTATTTCTTCACAGAGCAAGACAGTCTTGAGCAACAGGCTGCTCTAAGCAATCTGATTGGAAGACCTGCCTGACACTCAAGGATCTATGGCTCTGTGAAGAATTAACCCTTCATAGTCCTTCAATTGTTGGCACAGTAACCTGTTAATTTGGCCAAACCTCTAAACGTATCCAATTCCGTCTGCTCCAACCTGGCTTAAGTTAAAATGCCATTAAATGGTTTTCCCAGAGGTGCATGCAAATAGATCTTTATCCTGCTTCTGTTTAACAGCAACGATGTTCAGGCATTTACAGGCAATATGGCTTCTTCCCATGCCACCTGAAGCATCACTTGCTGATTTCTTCCGATCAAGCTGCTGTTAAAGGCAGAAGAGCAGAGCAGACTCTGTTTTCCTGATTATTTGGCAACCTTGTACTGGAGCAATAGGTTAAAAATCAGAATGCTAAAGAGGCTTTTTAAAAGTTGGGAGCCACAGCATTAAAGGAAAGAATTCTGTAAGAATTGCCTTGGTACACCCTTCCTTCTATAGCAAATGGATGATGCCGAACAGATACCAAGTTGCACAAAAGATTACTAGACTACAACAACCATCCTGTAAAGTGGGTGAGACTGAGAATGCCAGTAGGGACTTGAACCTAGGTCTCTCAGGTCCAACACTATAGTTTCTACACTGGGGGGGGGTCTGTGTGAGTGAGTGAGTGTATACACACACAAATCAGTATTTTTCAGGTTCGGGTACACCAAACCCAAAAAATACTGGAATATACCGATATCCCCGAATCCCAATATTGGTATGATATTGGGATTCGGGAAATAATTGGTATTGCTGAATTTATTAAGCTCCATACCTTACCTTCCCTCCCTGAGTTGCACTGCAGCAGCAGCATGCCTCAGTGAGAAAAGAGAGGCATGCTGATACTGTGGGGTAACTCAGAGAGGGAAGGAAGAGTCCTCCCTAAGTCGCGCTGCAGCACTCAGCGAGTGAAGGGAAGGTATGTCTCTTAAATACCATCCCTTCACTTGGTGAGGTGTATCGCTGCCGCTGCACGACTCAGGGAGAGAAGGTATTTGCCTCAGTGTTAAGGGAAGGTGTTTAAACAGACATACCTTCCCTTCATTCGTTGAGGCATGCCGCAGTTGCAACTCAGGGAGAGAAGGGAAAGCATTTGAACTTCAAATACCTTCCCTCCCCAAGTAGCACCATGGCGACAGACCTCAGCAAGTAAAGGGAAGGCTTTAAATGCCTCCCCTTCACTCGGTGATGCATGCCCCCATGGAGGTGTGACTCAGGGAGTGGAGGCACGTGTGGAGTTTTGCTTTGCAAAAGCTATTTAAAGGGAACTTTCCCTTTAAATGGCTTTTACAAAGCCAAGCCCCATACAAGGAACCTGGAAGTGGCGCGAGTTCACCTAGAAGGTGAGTGAACTCATGCCATTTTGGCAAGCCAGGCTGAGCCCGAATAAAAGCCAAATAATATCAGCTTTTACTCAGTGTCAACTAGACTGGTAGCCAAATCAGATTAGAGGTATTTTTGGGGTATTTATTTGGCTCGGTATATATCGAGTGCACACCCCTATTACACACTTGCTGACTGGAAGAACAGCCATTACCAGATTTTCTGTCCCAATATCTCTTGGTGCAGAATGAAAGCTCTTTTATGTGGTCTAACCCAAGCTAGCCTGCACAGTACCTCTTATACCATGTCTTGTTAAACTTCAAAGTTGAACAGTTTGAAAATGTGTGTTGTCTGTTACTTGTCATGAGTGCTCAATAAGTTCTACAAGTACATATCTTTGTAATAAACATGAAACATTTTTGTGTGATATACCACTTATTTAGAAGTAGAAGCATGGCAGTTCTGTACAGACACATCATGGGCTGCTCTCCACCATGCTGAACTACCCCCTTAACAAAAAAAATTGCCTTCTTGACAAAAATTTTCCAGCTACAGGTCTGTGAGACACTTTGAGGTGGGAGCAGTTCAGCAACTGAACAAGCTAAATTCAAGGTATTTCCCTTCCTTACAATTTTTCACAGGCAGAACGCTTGCAATGCCGTTGACCTGCCTCAAAAGGATGTTCAGTAACATAGCCTTATTTTGGTTGCATCTAGAAAATGTTAGAAAAGGAGTTAGTAGTGGACGGTAGTACTTCTTTTTTATTACAAAGCATGATTAAACTCAATCTGGGATGATTACAGGTCGTCTCTTCTTCTTTTGCAGATAACTGTAGAATTTAGTAAGGTTGAGTTTGTGAGCAGGCATCAGCTAATTTATAAGTGCACTTTAGAAAGAAGCAGGAGTCTCTTTTTCCAGATATTTCACCAGGTATGATGATATACCTGAAAACTTCTATGATGGATTTATCCTTAGCTAAGTATTCCACACAGAATCTGACTCTCTGGTGAGTAGGAAAGTTTTCTTATGAATTCTGGTTTGCTTCTTGGGCCTCACCTTCATGGCTAGCCAGTCAACCCATCCGACTATAGGGAGCTGCAGCTTGTTTGGTATCCGCAACTTTCACGTACAGAAACAATTCAAACAAAGATCTACTGCTTCATCAAGAGGCGTTCCACTAGTGAAGTAATAACTCTATTGCACTTTGATATACAGACTTCTTTTCCCTACCCTTTCCCAACAGACATGTTAAGTACTAACATTATCTTCTCTTAGGATGATGATGCTCCTTCATCTCTGAGACACCGCACAGTCTCTACCGTTGAATTCAACTTCACTGTGATGCCTGGTTCCCTTCCTCATCCATAAAAGATTGGCAACATGGTACGTGCTTTGGGATCCTAAGAATGTAAGTCTTGCCACTACATGAGCTATTTCCACCAACTGAAGAAATGGTTCACTGTGGACAGTGCATTCTTTTTCCTTTGAATGGTTCACAACTGGAAGGGACCCGTCAAACCCTCACCTAGCATCCAGAATTGAATCCAAGATCAATGAATGTTTCATTCAGCTGCATACTAGAGTCCAAAACTTGTCAATTTTTCTGCATGAATGGATCTTTATTCTATGTTGATTTTGTTTTGCGGAATCATTCATCACATGAGCTTGTTACCAAGATGTTCCAGTGCGTTTGTTGTCCAAAAACCAGCATGGATGGTCCCTAAGTTACTTAGCTATATTACTACCTTCTTGAATCATAGTACTACCAACTCTTTCTTGCTTGGATACCTTGAAGGTAAAGTATAATGAGGGCTTCATATATGTGTATCTGTGCGTGTGTGTGTCTGTCAGAAGAGTATCTAGTGGCAAAGTTTAATTGTACAAAAAAATCCACCAGGTTCAATGCTTAGGGATTTATCTGCTATAAAAATTGTGATAAAACAGTCTAGGGCTTGTTCAGCCTTCAAATACAGGATTCTCCCTTAATTTCTATCATGAGAAAACTTCCTTACCATTTTTCCTGTTCATCAACAGTTACTTATCTTTGCTCTTTCGAAACTGCAGTCCCTATGCAATCTTTACTACATGCTTGATCTTTTTACTGAAATCATAGAAGATTAGTAGTTTTGCAATTTACAAACCTCATGCAGATGATCCAGCTTCAATGGAATACGAAACCTTTCACTTAACCTCCAGTTTAAGACAAAGTACTTCAAATAGGCTCAAATATCAGAAACAACTTGAATACTGAACCATAGTCTCCCTGTATCCACAGATGTAGAATTGCTCATGGTTCAAACATGCTGATGCATCCTCACGCATCAGTGCAACACATACCACTTTCCAAAATAAATGAATGCTGAACCAACGTTTTCCTATATTCCCTCTTAACTCTCACCTGGGATCTCACTCACCTGATAATCCAACTATAGCAACTAGGGCAGTTTTTACCACTTTGGAACGGGTAAACAGTGGCTATTATTCTTTACGCTAGAAAATCCAAGCAGCCCACCATGCATGTGTTCATACACTTAAATTCAGTAAATGTTTGTAAAAGAAATGTTGAACCCTTGTCACCAAGTTTATGGCACAATTCTGGAATACTTATGATTTTTTTTTTTGGACAGAATGCCAACTTGAAAAGGAAAATCTGAAGGTGTATTTTGAGTGTGCAATTTTCGGTATTTGGATGGATTTTCAGGCACTGTAGAAAGCTGAAAATTACACACTTTGACTATACATGTACTCCCATATGCCAGTGTAGTATGTGGAGATCTGGCTAGATAAGAGTTGTACTTCCATAGTATTAATCACCTTGAATACTTAGTTATGGTGATTAGCTAATGATTGTGTAACCTTTTGTGTCTTTATTCTTGGATGTCAAAATAATCTGCCTTTTAAATAGCAAAACTACCACCAAAGCATCAACATCACGTCTGAGTTAGTGAGTGTGACTGATAACCCAAGGAAACTTTGACTACCTATAGAGAAACTGTCATCAAACTTCTGGTAAATGCTTGGCAAAAATACTGAGATGATCATAAACCACTCAAAGCTTCCTTCTCGGTATACCACCTAAGACTGACTGGCGTACATTAGGAACTGCCTTCCTCCTTGTGCCCATTCTTCCCTTCATGTCTCTGGTCAGCTTACAGCAGCTTCTTAATCGCTCCCCAACATACCAAACACAACAAAGGGAGCAAGAAAAGAAGCATCCTTGATATCAGCTCAGCTCCCCAGGCACACAACACTTTTTCTGCAAAGGCTCAAAAGTTTATAACTATACATGTTGTTTAAACTGTTGCCACCATCTGCTCCAGAAAACAAGGCAAGGAAACATCTATTCTTGCTCAAAAAACTCAGAAGCCACAATACTGCGGCAAGAAGACTAAAACTCTGCTTCTAACCATTAACAGGTGTCTTTAATGTGGAAGAACAGCAATGCCAGCCGTCTATTGCCTCGACATACATTTGACACCAGCCTGGCACACATTCAAACTCATTACAATAGATGGTAACATTTCTATAGGTAATTTGCACTAAATACACACTTTGGTTCAACTGAAGATTTGAGTATCTTGAAACTTTTCCACATTGACAGTATTTAATAGAAACGGCAAGCAGACTACTCATCCATAACTTTATAAATGGTCAGAAATACATCTCTTTTCCACAGATGTGACTGAAGAATTTATGCTATTACAAAGGAAATAATAAAATGTTTCTATCCAGCTGTTTCCCTATTTACTGATTTTGCAGCACAAGGACAACAAATAAATGCTTTAAAAAAATACTTCTCATTAGGAATACTTTACAATCGTATGATGTTCAGTGATACCAGGCCATGCTGATGGAACTAGAATCACTATCTGGGGGGGACAATAATTTAGGGTTTTGGAGGAACTGCAGCACAGTACAGCAGTCTTGAAAAGCAGGTGACCTACCAGCCCATATGCAAGCCCACCAGGACCTCAATAAATCTCCTGTTTGCATGGTCTCCCTAGGACTACAAAACACAAACAGGGATTATCCGATAAATGGCAGGACAGAACACATGGCCTGTGGTCTATATTATACTTCATGGATTACAAGTTTTTAAAAGATAAGAGGATGGACCATACCAGCTATTCTGATGGTATAAGAGGGAGAAGTGACACCTTTTTCATTGCAGAAAAGGCTATGCCAGGGATCATGGGACCTGTGAGGCAGGACTGCCAGGAAGGGGGAATGGGGGCTAAGTAAGATCAGCCCTCTTTCTTCTTGTGCCAGAAGAAGAGCTAGGCAAGGTCCAGCCCAAGAACAGCTACTGATGTTAACTTCACACCTTCCTTAACAAAAATCACAAATTGGAATTTTATTTGCAACAATGTAGAAATTCAGTGGAACAGATCTCTAATAATGCAGTATCATTTTATCTTACGGTACTTCAGAGGACTAAAATACAATTGTGCATTTAAATTATGCTAAACATTTAAATGTGTGGTTAATACAGTTTAACTTTCCACATGGACAATGTGTTCTTAAAACATTCAGATTAGCAAACCTGAAGATACCACTTCAAATGCTAAATAGGTTTTCATTTAGGACCCAAAATGATGTTTTAATAATGCAAGAGGGTTTTCTAGTTTCATCTGAAATATCCATCTGTCCTGTACTTTTAGCCTATGCCTAGAGCTCTACAAGTGTATGACAGAGCATTAAAAATACCTTTAGGTGTTCCATCACTTCCGGCAGGGGAGCACACTGATTGTGGAGACCTCAAGGGAAATGATGCCGCGTTCCTTATTGAAGAATCTCCATCCTAGAATCATATTAGTTAGAAATGAGCACTTCTGCAAATTACTTTGCATTTTTTGTGTGAACAGGTGCATCATAAAACAATGTCTCTGCAGCTTCAGTCAAATAACTATAAAACTGAGACTTGGGGAAACACCTGAGTTTAATGTTTTAATAATGTGTAGAGAATCTTCATCTCTCTAAAATTAACAGACAATATGAACACCTCAGCACAGAAGCATTTAACCACACGTCAGTGATAAAATAAAATTCAGCTGAAGGACTAACTTCAGTTGAGGTATTTGAAAAATGAAATGCTAGTGTTAAAACAGTAGTATATTACATACTTCATTGCTTATTCTGTGCACCATCTGTAGGTAGTCTTCACTGGAGCCGTGTCTAGAATTATCAGTATGATGATTGGCTGAACTTCCAGACAACTGACTTGTAACCTTATTTTCGTGTATATTCCTCATCCCACTTGAGACAATGGGACTGGATACCGAAGCTGAAATAAGATAATAGTGTTGAAAACATTCACTTTTAATGTCTTTTAGCTTGAACAAGTATATATTTCAGCAATTAATTTTAATGTCTTTATTTAAGCATTTACAATTTCTTTCAAAAGTGTAATTGCAGCAGTACTTCAACCATCAAGTACTCCTACAATTAAAGACTAGTTACTAAACAAGCATTGTCTCCAAATGTGAACTTTTTTGCCTGGTGCCCCTGGAACCGTCACTGTCCATTTTAGAACAACCGAGTATGAAGGGGCCAAACAGGCCATCTAGTCCAACCCCCTGCTCAATGCAGGATCAGCCTAAAGCATCCCTGACAACTGTCCCACCATGGAACTGAAATATATGAATAGTACAAGTCTGTGGGTGCTGGCTCCTGCACAAAAAACACATCCAACATGTGCACACTGAAGAGGCCTTTAAGACAAGTCGGGGGGGGGGGGCATTTAATCCCAATAGTCTTTATATTGTCACCATGAGTTGATGATGTACAAAATTGATACATTCCGTTGATTAATGACAATGTCTTTTAAAAAGGAAATCTAAGGTGGAAATACTTCAAATAGTTGCACAGTTGATTACTACAACTCTCAAATATTTCTACTAGAAACAGACTCCAGTCAACATGCTTATTACAGTGCAAACCTATGCAGATTACTCCAGTCTAAACCAACTGAAATAACAGTTATCTGGGAGAAAGGCAAGCTTATAGATGTTTTAAATAAATAGGAGTGCAAGACTAGTGTCTCAAAATGACTGTAAGTTGACATGCTACCTTGCATAGCTCCTGGGTTGTTCTGTGCAACTGTTTCACCCACATTGATTCAAACCAGTTAATTAACATGAGATTCTCTATATTAAGCTCTCAAGCCTTGATATCAGACTTTGCTGAAGTGTCATCTATGTCTTGACGCTTTTCACTTATGAATACAGGGACCAGCTTTTTACATTGCAACATGAAAACTGTACCAACTTAGGAAACAATGATTGGAAGCCGATACATAGTAAAAGATGCAAAAAAAACCCCACCCCCACCATACATCATGTTATAAATGGGCTTTCCCCACACTTGCATATCGGTAAAAGTATTATGTAAAACAGCTCCAAAGGTTCTCATAAGCTTAAAAAATTCATATAAGTAACCACTGCTTATAAAAACAGAGGGAGGGAGGGAGGGAGGGAGGGAGGGAGGGAGAGAGAGAGAGAGAGAGAGAGAGAGAGAGAGAGAGAGAGAACAGATATAGTCCCACAAGTACTCTAAGGTTTGGGTTTGTTTTTACTGCTGGTAATTTTGGATTGCACTTAATCACAATCCAGAAGCAAGAGCTGAACCAATCCACAGCACAAATAAGGGGAAAATATCTGAGAAGTACTGTTGAGAAGACTGATTTTATTTTTAGAAGATGTCCTTATACGTTCTGAATTTTATAGCTTTAAAAAAACACTTTCAAAAGGAGCAAATTATCCCATTGCTATTTTACACAATACACCAAGTACACACAATGCAGAATCTGTTATAAAACCACCACCATGTCCACAGTGGCCCATATTTGGCCACCAGGACTGAGCTCTAGGCTCATGTGCTTCCTCCCCTTTCATTCTGCAATGGAAGTACCAAAAGCAACACCAAAAACAAAACAGATACAGCATTAACTACAATTACAATTACAATACCTTTATTGGCATAAAAGATACAGTACAAGATGCAGCATAAAACCTCAAAATAATGGAGAGGGAGGTAACATATTCAAACAGTCTTAAGATGGGGCTCTTAACATATTTCAGACTGACTTAGGAAGGGGCTCTTCTCCTAGATACCTCATAAAAGAACTTACAGCATTAACTAAACAGAAGAAAGCCTTGGATTTTAGAACACAACTGAATCACCTAAAGAGCTCAATGAAGCTTTAAACCTTTTTCCTCTATGATGAATGAGATGCTCAGAATCTAAGCAGATACTAAAAGCAGCTTACAGAAAACAATTAAAAGTTTATAAATACAAAGTGTGTGAATGGACTGGGGAGGGGAGAGATTGTTCTCTCTGGAAAAGTTGCATTTATATAATAAAAGCTCTCTTTTCTCTACCTTGGTCCTATATTATGAAATGGAAAGCAACAGCCGGAAACTGAAATGCTGTGATAAATTTCAACCCATAGGTTCTATTCAGGTATCACCAAAACTGTTTTAAACCAGTCTGATGCACAAACCCTACTTAGTCTAACAGCTGTATGGAACAGTCCGCAGTTTGAATGTCAATGCCAGTTAACTCTACTGGTTGCCTCCTTTCCCAGTGCCAAGAAGAAATCATGTCTGCCATCCTAAACTCCCTTGCATTTCCCAGTCACAATGACAAATCAGTTAGCACTTAAACAGTAAACAAGTTAGGGAACAAACTGCTTCAAACCAAATAACAAACCACAGTTTGTTGGGCAGCCTACATTTGTGTATCATAAGAAAATGGGAGTTTACTAAAAACCCTATTTTATTGTGATATCTGAAAGCAGCCACCGTTTATAATAGTTTAAATATCATTTAAAGAACATTAAGCAAAATATACTCATTCGTTATAAAGAAAGAAACAGATTTATTAAATAGATATGTCTGAGAAGTGATTAGGCAATATGAACATGTTTTTTAATAAGAAGAAAGATTTGTATTGTGTACGTGTAAGTGCATTTGTAAAAAAACCAGAAATCAATTGCTTTATCTCAAAGTGGGTGTCTTTCTCTCATTTTATAGTCCCCATGAAAGACAGCTATAATCATCAGTCCAGGCAGTTCCTTAAAAAATTCAACTTGCTTAGAGTAATGTTTGTATATTTGCTTGATTTTTTTCCCCCTTACCAAAATATGATGTTCTGTATTACAGAGTATAAGAAATTGATACAGACAAACAATGTATACAGTGAAGACCCAAGGAGACAGTATTTACCTTGCTGCATCTGTGGGTGTGGCGTGTAACTTGGAGGGTGTGAATATGGCAAGTATCCTGCAGGGCTTTGAGGAGCATATGGACTAGGCACTGGGCTGTTTTGTGGTGCCATAAACCTGTTACCAGAACTTGACTGCGGTGGCACGAAGCGACTGAAAATAAAATCCAAAGAAATATGTATATGAAAACAAATACAAACATTGTTTCCCCATAGTTACATGAACCAATTTCAAAACCAGGAATGGTTTTATACAGTAAACATAAGACACCATCACAAATCATTGACTATGATTTCAACAGACTATGAAGATGAGTTTTTTGCAGTTTTTTCAGCTAAGGACCAAGACATGGCTTGTCTACCTCTGTTGAACAATATTTAGAATGGCAGCATCTGTTGATATCTAAATATGGCCTTGCAGCACTAAATGTTTCAGAATATCCCTTACTCATGGAAACTCTCAATGACCAATACAAAAAATGACACCTACAGTCTCAGAAATGAAATGGAGTAAGTAGCTAGATTATCCTAGTTTTGAAATGAAATGAAATGGAGTAAGTAGCTAGTTTTGAGAAAGCAATGGGATATAGTCCTAAATTTTATACCCGCTGTTTCTGTGTATCTCAAGCTGTGATTTACTCAGCTGAAAATTATGTTTAGGATATACTGGACACCACAGCACCTTTTAAAGTAAATGACTGTCTAACTGCTGGCATTGCTCTTAAGCATATGCTTTGGGCATGTTTAGTTAGTCTTTTGGAGAGGAAGTAATTACTCATACTCATTTTGTTCTAGTATATTCACCAATCTCTGCAAATATTTGTGTACTTTTAAACAATTTGTCTGCCTCTTTGAGGCTAACTGACAATTAACAAAAATGGACCCTCCAAGAATTTACTGTTGTTAAAAGACTTGTATTACAATACTGGAGAGATAAATGCCCACCTCTGGTAATCCAGTGGATTGACCACCTTTGGTAATCCAATGGATTGACCACTTTACAACCTTATCACTAGCAACATTTCAATGTATGACATATACATGACAGTTGTGCATGGACATACTTTTCAAAACCTTTTATAGTCCATTATCACTTGACTTTCCACCACTGTTTGTTATATTTTTTATTTATTTCTGTTCGGGGGTTGCAATTAAAACATAAAAATGTTATCACCACAAAACATAATTATTTTTAATAATGTTTATATCCCGTCCTCCTTCTGAGGAGATCATGGTAGCAGATATATTAGGTTGTTCCATTTTATTTTCACAAAACCTCTTAAGTAGGTTAGGCTGACAGTAATGGTGATGCTGAACTTCATAACTCCCAGGCTCAGAATGTGAATGCTGGTGGGCCTCTAGTGTCTTCCTAAGTACAAAGTATCCATTATGTTCGCAAGTAATCTTGGTTCCCAGGCCATACTTCTTTCCCTTCTCCCAAACTAAAATGGAGGCAAAGAGCAAGGCTTCACGTTTCTCTGGAGCCCTTTGCCTCTCTGCCAGGCCTTGAAGGATGCATCAGTAAAGGAGCCCTGAGAAAATATTGTCCTCCAGGATACCCAAATGCACAGTATGGACACAGGGAGGGAGAGGAAGGACAGGCAGATGCCCACCACTAGCTAAGTTTGTGGGAGGGAATAGGACAACATGAGAGGGTCAGGGGCCTCTGAGGGGTTGGGAGATTCAGACCTCACTGTGTTCCTGATGAAGTTGTTAGAATTATAACTGGCCATAAAAACTGTAATTGAGCACAAGAAAAAAATAGCTATTTTCTCTCTCTCTCTCTTCTTTGGTAAAATTACATCAGTTTGCATTATATCCTAATTAAGTCGTGAGTTGCCTATAGCTGCAAGTGACTAGCCTAAGGTCTTTCAATGAGAGCCATTCTCATATGGGAGCCAGTTTGGTGTAGTGGTTAAGTGCGCGGACTCTAATCTGGGAGAACCGGGTTTGATTCTCCACTCCTCCACTTGCACCTGGCTGGATTACCTTGGGCAAGCCATAGCTCTGTACCAGCTGTTCCTCAAGGACAGCTTGGGAAAGAGTTCTCTCAGCCCCACCTACCTCACAGGGTGTCTGTTGTGGGGAGGGGAAGGGAAAGGAGATTGTAAACCGCTCTGAGACTCCAAGTGAGTGAAGGGCGGGGTATAAATCTAATCTCTTCTCTTCTTCTATTAAGAACAGGTAGGTAATTGGTGGTGGAAAGTGTTGTCAAGTTGCAGCCAAACTTATGGTGACCCCATATGATTTTCAAGGCAAGAGATGTCTACTGCCTGCCTCTGTGCAGTGACCCTGGACTTCCTGGTAGGCTCCCATCCAAGTACTAACCAGTGCCAAACCTGCTCAGCTTCTGAGATCTGACGAGATCAGGCTAGCCTGGGCCATAGGTCAGTTAGGACATAGGAGTTTCTCATGTTTGAAGTTATTTGGTAATGCTTACAACAGTTCTATGAGTATTACCCCATACCCCTACCAGTATATATCCCTGTACTTCAGGATAAAGGGGGAGTAGAGTTAAGACAGGTTTTATTTGAATCCAGAATTAACTTTTGCTTAGAATTTATACTGCTCACTAATTTTTATAATGAACTTGTATAAAACCCGGATAAATGTGAAGGTTCCAGCTGATATGTGAGCCAGAAATTCTTATTACTTATACTAAGAGGGGGGAAAGTGGTGAAGAATTGCTAGACCAATAAACTAACAGCATATTTGCTGTTATCCTCTATAAATGTTATTTGGAGCCACTTTCATGGCCACTTATTAGACCATAAATTGCACTAAACTACTGCTTTGTACATGTCTGTCTTAGCAAATGCTAAGAACTGATGACACCAAGTATTCTCAAATGACTTCTCAAGTTAAAGCTGAAAGCAGTTAGAATGAGGATAAACTGAGCACCTAGACCTACATACGAAACCTACAGGAAAAAGCTCCAAACAAGATTAAAACCCCATGTGACAAGTTACCTGGAAGGGCTATGAGAGATAGTGGTTTGCTGATAATTGGAAGATGCAGGACTACCGTGCATGGAATTCTGAGAAAGTTTGTACTGTGGCATCATCATTCCTAAAAAGAGAGAGAAAGTTGTATAAGTCATATGCATATATTTTCTCACATCTGATTTAATTCTTTGTTCTGTTAGTATCCCAAACTGTCATTTTTATGGTGCTATGTTTACAAAAATAGCCATTATCCAGAAAAGACTTGGATAAAAGGAATATGACATACACACATATCTACAAGCAGTGTGGAATCAATAGCTGCCTGGCTGTCCTAAATAAAAGATTTGGCTGGGGATAAACCCCAGACAGCTCTGACATTTACTGCCAACATTATGCCAGGCACTATAGGAAAACACATAGGTTGAATCTCACAATCCATCAGCAAAAGGCACTGACACTTGGGGACCTTTTCATTGTTCCCCTTCTCCTACTTTCTAAACTTGAGAAACTTTATTCCATGGGTCACAAAACTTCCGTGGACTAATAACCACCACAAAGGTCAAGAGTTGGGGGCGGGGGGGGGGCAGCTTCCCCTTTCTGCCTCTTCCATCACTACAGCTTTGCTTATACAAAAGAAAGAAGAGACCAGTTTTGTTCCTTTCCCCCTCCGCACTACAGCCGCCCAACTTGTGTAGCTGTTAGTCCATGTAGGTCCCATGATCCTTGCAACTGCATAATCCAACTCCATGAAAGGAACTTCCGCTAGCAACTGATGTCCTTGCTCATTTGAGAGGGAGAAATCATTTGTACAGTTTGATCTGAATTCTTTTCATGCCCTACAACAGACGGTCTAGAATGCCCATTGCCTCTATCATGCAATAAAGCAAAGCGAGTATATTATGAATTTATATCAGTTTGTCCCATTTACACTGTTACAAACAAGAGAACCCAATCTAGTTCTTACATGCAAATGATAGAGAAATGAATAAAAAAAACTCTCACCACTTTGTACCCCATATCTATTTTGCATGCTTTTCTCCCTGAAAACATTAGGATTCCTTGCCAAGACAGCCTGCAGCAAGACTGGTATGTCTCCTTCCGGATCATCGCTGCCAAGGTTATCTTTCAGTTCTCTGATATCAAAAAGACAAGCATATAAGGGTATAGATTACAGGCTCTTAAAATATCGGTTCTTACCAGAACAAAAAACATTTGTTATAAATGACTACCAGCATACAGAAGGAAAAAAGTACCCCCCAACACACACACACACACACACACACACACACACACAGGAGCTTCTGTAACATGAAGAGTTTGAAATCAAACTCTTCACACTAAGAAATGGTAATAATGAACACATAAAGCTGCCTTATACTCAATAGGGCCATTGGTCCATCAAGCTCAGTACTCTCTGCTCAGATGGCAGCAGCTCTCCAAGGTCTGCTGTAGAGGTCCTTCCTCATTGCCTACTGCCTGGTACTTTTAACTGTAGATGCCAGGGATTGAACATGGGACCTTCTGCATGCCAAGCAGATGTTCTACCACTGAGCCCCAGCCCATTCCCAGTTTATTTACTAATATGCTGCCTCACCAGAGATCTGCTTGATGTGGCACAAAGAGTAAAAACAATACAAAAACAATAAATCCAACAGCATAAGAATTACCAAACAAACCATAAAAATCAGTTTTACATTAATTGCGACCAATATAGTTTTAATAATCATTGGGTGCCTGTACACTGTTTATAAACACTGACAGGTCAAAATGTCACAACACATCAGATCATGCCTTGATCTTCACTCCTATTAGAGAGAGTAAGACTGGGCTAGTTTGTTCGCCTTAATTTGTCAGCTGCTATTCATGAGCATCAACACCCTTTTTGCTGGATCAACAGTCAAATTCAAGCATTGACAGAGAACTTATCACAGAGAAGCAGCAGTCTGGGAGATTATAGCAGGCATTTCAAATGTTGCAGTAATCCACCGCAGATTCTTGGTGTAGCTACGCTAAGCCATGTTGCGCAGCCCGTTCTTGGTGATCCACTATGTCCTACCCTGCAGAATCCATTTGAATCCTACCTATTTCCTTGCTTCCTCTGGCCTACGCCTGCCCAATTTATCCTTCAATTAGCATCCATGTCTAGTATTGCTCTTCTGGTACTCATCTCTGAAAACTGTGCCTGGATGAGAAGGCACCTTTCATGCCCCAATCTCCTGGACCATACCAGCACACCAACTAAATCAAATGATTACCATCAGAACTCTACTTATCTGGTCACAGCTCTGATTACATGTTTAATCAAGGATCTATGAACAAAACCCTAACAGGACTTCTGATCAGGCCACTATAATCAGATCTAGCTCCCATTCCCAGGGATACACTATCAGAACCCAGCTGGCGAAGTATATAAATCTCCACTCAGATCAAACTTTTTAAACGTATGTTCAGAAGATAATCGTGTAAATGAGGATACCTTTTACATACCACAAGCAGAGCTGGATACCAAAGGTAATTGTTCACTAACCCTAGTATAACGCCAGATTTGTAAAGTCCATTAGCTAAGTATACTATATTTTTTCTCGCCTTCCTTTCCTTTTCACTAGGTAAATAAAACATACAACTCGCTTGTTCTTGCTGGATTGTCTGTCCCTATTCCGTCCGTCTCCCCCCCCCCCCCCCCCCCCCCGGAACAAGTGATATCTTCCTTCCCAATACCTTCACATTTTAGAACTTTCTAACCTTGACAGTCTAATCAAAATTCTT
Source organism: Lepidodactylus listeri (assembly GCA_029233225.1). Lineage (NCBI taxonomy): Eukaryota > Metazoa > Chordata > Lepidosauria > Squamata > Gekkonidae > Lepidodactylus > Lepidodactylus listeri. Next base: position 26,340,243 of record JARCFY010000004.1, on the reverse strand, counting down.
GCCATCCACCAAATTGTGTCTCCATAACGGGCAAATTAGCAAACAACAAGATTTTGGTAAGGTTTTGTAACAGATGGTACAATCTGTCCCTTGACAGATCCTACCATCTATTACAATTTCAAATTAGAAATTTTAAGGTCCCATCAAAACTTATATTGCTTCTTTGAAAACAGATTCTGAACACACAGCTCAAAATAAAAGTTACTGTTGGTCTCAAGCCAAAAATATTCAGCATTAGCTAACGATTACTAACTGCTGGAAGATACTGAACCATATACATTCAGCCCCACAACATACAGAATTTTAGACACCCGACCAATTATTTTGGCATTCATGTGCCAAGTATCAAAAAGTACATACATGTGATCTGTTGACACCTGGTTGAGGCTGTGTACAAGCTGTGAAACCAGATTTTCATCCCTACAGGCCAAAAGACAGTTCACCTCTTCTGCAATTCGTCCATTAAAAAGCAGGCTTTTTGTTGTTGTAGCAGGTAAAGGTGATGGAAGAGGCAGCTGGTTCAAAACTGTTTTTTAAAAGGGTTAAAAAAAATTCTCGTTATTCCATAATAAACTTCTATTCCTGTCTTGATGTTGCATGAGTTGTGGTTGAGTGATCGATCAGGAAAATGTCCCCATGACATCATTAGTGACTAGCAACACTATTCCCCAATCAACTCCTATGCCCATGCTTATTACAATGTTTATTTTCCTACCCTTCCCCCCCCTCCCCAAGCAAAGTACATCCCTAGTCCTTTAAGAGTGGATGCCTGCCCTGACCTGACCTGGACAGCCCAGGCAAGCCTGATCTCACCACATCTTGGAAGCTAAGCAGGGTTCAGTCTGGCAAGTACTAGGCTGAGAGACTTCCTTGGAACACCAGCAGTCAGGAGGCGCAGGTAGGCTTTATTCAGCCACCTCTCTGAATATCCTCCAAGCCCCCAGCAGGGTTCAGTCACCAGAGGTTGTCATGACTTCCAGGTGCATACACAGTCAGTTACCAGAGATCGCCATGACTTCCAGGTGCACATGCATGTGCGTGTGCGTACACACACACAAACACGAAAAATACCCAAAAAAGAGAGTGGATGTCTGCCAACTCTCTTTATCAGTGTCCCACTGCACAAGATTTGCTTTAGAGAATGCTTTACACTTTTCTCAATCCTCAGTGCATGCTTGACCGGATTATGGTGAAATGTTTGTTTTGGTAACAGGGATGCAAAAATGACAGTGCTCCACCAAACAAAATGCTCTCTGATCGGAAACATCCCCTGAGGAGCCCAGATATAGTGACATGAGAATCTTGTAGGAGGCCTATGAAGTGTATGCACACACTCAAAAAAGGAGCCCCTGCGACTTTTCCTAAAAAGACACAAGATCAGCTAAAAATATGATCCTGTTCCACATCCAAAAATCTGTACTTAAGATTTTTAAGTTGTAGCAGAATATACAGGTTGCTTACCTGTAATTGGAGATCTTCGGGTGGTCATCTGTGCATTCACACCTCTGGGATAATATGCGCTTGCGCCGATCCCGATCGGTAACTTCAAAGCCAACGGATTTTCGCGCCAACTCCCCGATCGCGCGTTGGCTCCACTGTGCATGACCGGGGAGGGGCACGAGGATCCCGCCAATTCCTTCTGACCACTGCAAGCAGCCTCCAAGAAAGTACAGGGGAGACCGAAAGCAGAGGGGAAGGAGGGCGGGTGGTGTGAATGCACAGATGACCACTCGAAGATCTCCAATTACAGGTAAGCAACCTGTATATCTTCTTCGTGGTCTCTGTGCATCACACCTCTGGGAGAATAGCGAGCAATAATTACACCACATACCTGGAGGTGGGTGCTGAAGGTCTCACATCTGAGCTGTCTGCAGAACTGCATGGCCCACCGCCGACCGCTGATGGGTACGGACGTCCAAAGCGTAGTGCCTCACAAACGTGTGAGGAGACGTCCATGTAGCAGCATTGCAGATATCTCCCAGGGGGATGCCCTTGAGAAACGCTGTCGAGGCAGCCACTGCTCGAGTAGAGTGGGCCCGCAGGGACGCCAGTAATGGCCGCTTGGCCAGGAGGTAGGCAAGTTTTATCGTCTCAACAATCCATTTAGACAGTCTCTGAGACGACAGCTTCTGTCCCTGTCTGGGAAGGGCATGAGCGACAAAGAGAGCTGGAGACTTGCGAAAGGATTTAGTCCGATCCAAGTAAAATGACAGGGCCCTCTTAACATCGAGGGAATGCAGGCAACGTTGTGTCTGGTCCTTGGGTTCAGGATAAAACACCGGCAGGGTGATGTCCGCTTTAATGTGGAAGTCTGAAACTATCTTCGGCAAGAAAGTAATATCAGGAGTCAGGGTCACTGCATCCTGATGAAAGGTAAGGTATGGCGGGTCACATCGAAGAGCCGACAGCTCACTCACCCGTCGAACCGAAGTGAGAGCCACAAGAAACGCTACTTTCCACGAAAGAAGCTGCAGACTACAAGAGGCCATAGGCTCAAATGGCTTGCCCATTAGCTTGTGCAGCACTAGAGGCAGGTCCCATGCCGGAACAGGGGTTTTAACTGTTGGGAAGAGACGGCACATTCCCTTTAGGAATTGCTTCGTAGTGGGATGAGAGAAAACGGAATAGCCATCTATCGTTGGACGGTTAACCGAAACTGCTGAAAGGTAGACACGAAGGGATGCATGGCACAATCCTCTGTCCTTACAAGACAAGAGGAACCCAAAGATGTCATTTAGTGTAGATGGAATGGAAGGTCTTCCTATTGAAGCAAGGAAAGACAGGAACTTATTCCATTTTGCCTCGTAGGAACGACGGGTAGATGGTTTACGGGCATTGAGGAGGACATTTGCTATGCGAGGGTCTATTTCGGAGGACGAATTAGCCAAGCTGTCAGCTTCAATTTGGGTATGTCGTGATGCAGCACCAGACCCTTGTACATCCATAGGAGGTCTGGGTTCATCGGAAGGTGAGTGTACAACCCGTCGGAGAGACGAAGGAGGGTGGGGAACCACGGTTGCCTCGGCCACCAGGGTGTGATCAGGATTGCTAGTGGTTGTTCCGCAAGTAGCTTCTGTACTACCCTCAGTATCAGTGGGATTGGAGGGAACAGGTAAATGTGTAATCCCGACCAGGAGAGGAGAAGAAGGTACAGTCGGGTCTGTACCTGCCCTGGAGCAGAAGAGGGAACACTTCTTGTTGTCTCTGGAAGAAAAGACATCCACAGAAGGCTGACCCCAGAGGCTGAAGATTGGGGTCAAGTACCGCGGATTGAGCTCCCAATCGTGTAAGGATGCACCCCCTCTGCTCATGAAGTCTGCTTGCGTATTGAGCTGACCGGGAAGATGATTCGCTACCAGATAGATATCCAGCGATTGGCATTCCGTCCAGAGTTCTATTGCTAATCGGCAAAGACTGCGGGAAACCGTACCACCCTGTCTGTTGATGTAGTACATCGTGGTCGTGTTGTCCGTGAGGACAGCCACTGTCTTTCCCGACAGAAGGTGTTGGAAGGACCGGATTGAGTAGCGGACCGCTAGTAGCTCCAGAAAGTTGATGTGATTGGAGGCTACTGATGGATCCCACTTGTCGCCTACGCACAGATCGCCTAGATGGGCTCCCCAGCCCCATAGGGATGTGTCCGTGGTAATAGTGACTGACGGGGGAGGGTGGCGAAAGGGGGCGCCCGATGAATTGCACCCGTCTGGAGGGGGTGAGCATGGACTTTTTTGTATTTATTGTCAACCCCAGAGTCTCCAGGGTGTGGAGTGTTAGGGAGACGTGGTCTTGCAGGTCTGATGCTGAGGGTGTGATCAGAAGCCAGTCGTCCAGGTAGGGGTATAGGTGGATGCCCTGCAAGCGGAGGTAGGCCGCTACTGTTGCCATTAGTTTTGTGAAGACACGGGGTGCCGTCGAGAGGCCGAATGGGAGTGCCTTGTACTGGAAGTGGCGTGGACCGATCGCAAAGCATAGAAAGGGTCTGTGGAAAGGATGAATGGTCACATCGAAGTATGCATCCTTCAGGTCCAGCGTCACCATCCAAGAACCCGCTTCCAGCAAGGGTAGAATGATCTGGAGGGTGGTCATTCGGAACTTCTTGTACGTTATGAACACGTTGAGGTTCCGAAGATCCAGGATGGGTCGAAGGCCCCCGTCCCTCTTTGGCACTGTAAAGTAGCGGGAATAGAATCCCTGTTGGAAATGCTGGGTCGCTACTGGTTCTATTGCATCCTTGCTCAGCAGGGTCTCGACCTCAGATGTTAGAGTGTCGGATGGGGGAGTGACCACGAAGTAGTGTTCTATTGGTATCTCGAAGAATTCTATTCTGTATCCCTCGGAGATGACCGAAAGTGCCCATTTGTCTGAAGTGATGTGCTGCCATGCTGTTAGGAAGGGTGATAGACGGGTGGAGATGTTGGAGCGGGGGTGGGAGTCAAAAGCTCTGTTTGCTCGGTTTGGGGGGTTTCGCCTTAAGACGCCGGAGCGGTTGGGAAGCTAGGCTTGTTATTGTAAGGCTTATGTTGGTAGGTAGATGGCGGCGACCTCTGCCATTGGGGTTCAGAGGGAGGCCTTTGTGGCTGTTTCTTGGACCATGATCTCTGCCATGTTCTCTGTTTTTGCTGCTTAGGTTGAGATACTCCCAGATTGCGGGAAGTCTTCATACTCTTATCAAGCTCGTGAAGCACTGTGTCCGTTGTTGAGCTGAAGAGACCGTCTCCTTCAAACGGAAGATCTTCCACCAAGGTCTTGGTGTCCTGAGGAAGAGAAGTGGATCAACCAGGCATGGCGTCTGATGGACACTGCTGAAGTGAGCGTCTTGGAGGTTACTTCTGCTGAATGCTTAGAGGCCGAGAGTTGGAGCTTGGCCAAAGACATGCCTTCCTTCTGGATCTTTCTGGCGTTGCGTAGCTTGTCCTCTGGGAGATGGGCGATGAGGGCAGACATCTGCTCCCAGAGCGAATACTGGTACCTGCTCATGCAGGTGGTGTAATTTGCAATCTTTAGGCCCAATGCGCCCGCTGAATAAATACGTCTTCCAAAGGAATCTATTCTGCGTCCTTCTTTGTCCAGTGGGGAGGAGTGGCCACTACGACCCTTGGTGGAGGGTGTCACAACCACCGAATTGGGTTTGGGGTGGACGAACAAAAATTCTGCCCCAGGCTCCTGGATCCTATACATGTGGTCTAGGCGTTTGCTGGAGATAGGGGTAGATGAGGGATGAGGCCAGGATTCTTTGGCCGTAGTCATCAGGACCGATATGAGTGGGAGGGCCACCGGTGTGGACGTATCCATCTGTACTATGTCGAAGATGGAGTCTGTGGCTGTCGGAGTCAGTTGGGCCGTGGCCAAGGCCAGTGAATGTGCCATCCTCTTTATCAGTTCCCCGTAGGGTTTCACATCCTCAGAGGGGGAGATTGGGAGGTTTTCGGTGACCTGCGTGTCCAGAGACGGGTGTGGAAGTGATTCGTCTCCTGACATGGAAGATGCTGGGGACCCCGGTGCCGAGTGCTCGGATGGTGAAAGAGGGGTCGGACTTGACAGGTCTTGTGTTGTCGGCAACGGACGAGGATCGATGTCGGGCGTCCGTTTCGGAGGTACTGATGTAGGTGTCGGTACTGATGCAGGTTCTCGGTACCGAGACACTCTGGAAGAGGTGGGTTGTCGATCCCATTCGGTGGGGTACCACTGGGGCGGAGGTGGGTAGGAGCCGTAGACGTATCTCCACTGCTGGATGTCCCACGGCACCGGTGGAGCCGGAGAGCGGTAGTCCTTATCCCCTCTCGGTGCCGATGGTGGCTTCGCCTCGGCGTCGGGGGTATCCTGAGGGACTTGTGTAAGGTCTATGTCGAGGTCGGAGTCCGTCAAGGTGATTGGTCGCGGCATCGGGGAGATCGATCTACCCCTGGGTCGCTCGCGATCTATCGGGTCAAGCTGGCCGAGCCCGGGCTGGGCTGAGTCGAGCACCCCGCGTGTCGACGAAGCACTCGAGGACTTCTTGTGCTTCAGCTTGCCCTTCTCCTCCTTGCCCTCCCTACGCTTTTTAGCGGGAGTATCGGGCAAGGGGAGTGATCTCTTCGGTGCCAGTCTGTCGGTACCGATGCTTCGGGATGGAGACGGCGTCGGTCCCGTCGGTCCCGTCAATGAAGAGGCCGGAACTTCGGAGGAAGACATCTTCGGAGACAAGGCAGACTCGAGGAGGGCAACCCGGAGCCTCGCCACTCGGTTCTTACGAGTCTGTTTAGAGAAAGCCGCACAGCTAGCGCAGGAGTCGACTCAGTGGGACTCACCCAGACAAAGAAGACACAGGGAGTGCTTGTCCGGTGGGGCTATCTTGCTGCCATAGGCCGAACGATGAAATGAAGGGAAATTCCAAAATCAAGTCCAGTAGACAGTCCGAGTTCAAAAGGAGGAGAGAAATCAGTCCGAAGGCTTTTTCCAAGTTAGGAGAAGTAAACTACCGACCGGAGCAAGAGAGAAAGGATCCTCACGATGCGGCGGTCAGAAGAGAACTGGCGGGATCCTCGTGCCCCTCCCCGGTCATGCGCAGTGGAGCCAACGCGCGATCGGGGAGTTGGCGCGAAAATCCGTTGGCTTTGAAGTATATTATCCCAGAGGTGTGATGCACAGAGACCACAAAGAAGATCTAAGACAGTGTGCCACACATTAAAGTGTTTGATATAGCTATCACTAGCTTTCTATACAATTCAGGCATAAAGTTTTCTTTTGTCAGCAACTTTTCCATTAGATCCAAGAACGGGACACAAATCCTTCTAATGAATGTCTTCTAACATAGAGAAATATGCATACAATGCTTAAGGGCACATAAAAGTAACTGGAGGATTTTTTAAGTTTTAAATTTTTATTTCAACATGTTAATCACAGGTTATACTCAACAAATGTGCCAGATCTGTCACATTCAGAAAGTCAACTGACATAACTTCTACGTGGAGTGGGATGACCCAAAATCACCAGGAGTCAAACACGACTGAATGGCTAACAACAACTACAACACAATTAAAATCCATTAAAATCTATGTATAGACAGAAACCACTAAGTATTGTTATACAACAAGGGTTCATAGTAAAGTTTCACTACAGAGAGAGAAAACCATGGTGTTACTTCCATTATTTTTAAATTGTATATATAACATTTTAGTTTGGCTTTTGCTTCTGCTTTGATCAACATTTAAATCAGAGTGCAACAAAAACCAGAGTCTCTTTTCCTGGAAGTTGGAGGTATACGTAAGGTTTTCCATCCCCTTTAAGATGGGAGGCTTTTTTTAATGCCTTGAGTGAAACTATATGTTCAAAATATAATACTATAGAACTGAGAGAAAACAAGAAGGATACTTACGGTCTGTGAGACTAGCAATCCCTGCAAGAGTAGTGATGGGAACATGAGGCATATCCCCATTCATCCTGAAGTGCTGGGATGGTAGTGCCTACAAACAGATTTTAGTTCAGGTGCCAGCTATCATTACTTCCCATCTCCCAAGCACTGCAACAATACAAAAAGAGATTCCATTAGCACAGGAACACATAAGACTTGCATGGATGTAAAAACTAAGCAGCACAGTTAAAAACAAAATAAAATAACGGACTGAGAAAAGTTAACCCTATAGGAAAACTAAGTACAAGTGTAATGATTTCATCAACTCAAGAGAAAGCTTATATAGATTAATTTACACAATTTTATTGTGTATTTCCATGCCAGGCATGCTCAACAGAGCTCACATAATGTTAAGGATAACTACCATACTTACAATGATATAACCATCATACCTAGTTAAATAAAACAATTTCAGCTAAAATTCTAGGGATTAAACTAATGAAACACAGTTGGGAAAAGATCCTTTGCATAGGATCCTGCAGCAGAGACAGACCCTTCAGCCAATATTAACATTATTAGCAGGTACTTATGAAAGGAGAAGGCCCTTTAGGTACCAAAGCTGTTAGGAGTTTTAAAGATTGAAATCAGGAATTTTGGATGGGCCTGGAAACAGACTGGCCTGAAAATAAAGACTGCGGTAGCCAATATCATTCATTTGACATATCCAAGGCGACAAGCCCCTCTTATCCCTCTGGCTGCTAAATTTTGACCCAGCTGTAATTTTCAAAAAGTCTTCAAAGGCAGCACCATATAGATTTCACTACTATAATCCAATCTGAATGTCGCCAAGGCACATAAAACAATAGCCAGGTTGCTGCCATCAAAGCCTCCATTTTGATGGACTTTCTTCCCCCTCTACATAGATGCCAATACCAGCCCTTCTCTGCCAGTTACATGAGGCCTGAAAACCTGTTCTGAGCCATCTTCAAACCAAAGGTTGAAGGCCAACTGGTGAATCAGGCAGACATCCAACTGAAAGTCAGACTCAATGCAAAACAGAGGCTCAAAAAGAAATCAACCTCTCTCTCCCACCTAGCCACCAGACCATTAATCAGAACCTTACAATAATTAATATACACTTATGCACAAAGGATATTGCTCCATTAACAATCCTGCCAACAAAGAGACCAACCTTCATATCTGCATCCTCAGCTAAAAGGTTTCCCATCCAAACTGATCCTGAATCACTTCCAACAGCCCCAGCTCAATTACAGCCAGTATAGTGTTGGACTAGGATCTGGGAGACCCACATTCAAATCCCTAGTCTGCCATAAAAGCTCACTGGGTGACCTTGGGCCAGTCACATACTTTCAGTCTAATGTACCTCGTAGCATTGTTTTGACAATAAGATGGAGGAAACAGAAACAATGTCAGGTGTTCTGGGTCCCGAGGTAGAAATGAAGTAAATTAAGAAGTAAATTGAGGATGGGCTTCAACAACTTTTGCCATGCCCCAAGATTTCACCTCCTTCCCTTAATTTAGAAATGTTCCCAGGACCTGGGAATTCACCGCCCCCATCTTCCGCCATTCACCGGACTTGCACTAGTTAGCTTACCCTCCCTTTTCCCCAAGTCCACAATGAAGAAATCTTTTGTTTTCAGTTCCCCAACCCCCTAAAACTGAAGGCAGTCCACAAAGTGTGCTTCTGATCTGCTACAAAATTGTATCTGCCATGACACCACATGGATCTTGCCTTTCCCCTTTACAACTACTGGCTGCTCCAGTTTCTGGGACCCCTGACTGAGGATCTGGATCTCAGTTCAAAATCTGCCCAAATAAGTAGCTACAAGCCTCTATTTATTTATTTATTTTGCATTCTCTACATTTTAGGCTACTTGCTTTCTCCTTCTTGAGTGGTATGTGTTGCAGAGTGTTTGCATGGGCATTTGGAACACCTGCCTCTTAATACAGGCATTCTACTTTTTAATATCATTCTATGTTTGGCTTATTGTGACTGCTTGACTGAATAATTCTTCTCAAAGCTAACCTCCAATTTTACCAAAGTTCAAGTATCCATGATCTTTCTAAATTTGCATAAGCCTTGTCACTCTGTCAAACAGCCCCCTTGAGATTTTTTTGTGCTGGTCTTTACCCAGATTTGGTGCATTCCTTTAAAGCAGGTGTAAAAATTTAAACCAGCCACTCTGACACAAAATGGGTGGCAGAAAAAAGATTTTCTTCCTTATGGTCAGGATGCCTTTGTGAAAAGTTGGGACCACACTGGAAAGAAAACCCATTCACATATTCAGTTTAAGATACAAGTGTTGCAACCACACATGGTAACAAGGTAACTTTCATTCTGTGGAAATTTACACCATACATATTACATTTCCTTCTAGCTAAGTAGCATGCCAGGCCACCAGCAATGCCATCCTGTGGCATATGAAAAACTATAAATTTTGTAGGTTGATAAATTATTTCCATGTATCTGAAAAGTGGAAGGATATTCAATTAATTTCCATGCCACAAGTAAGCTAAGCACAGGGATCTCTAGGTTAATTCATTAATATGTAAAACCAGATGTTACTTAATAAATTATGCATACATTAGCTATGAATTATCACTGTAATGAGTGAAATAAAAGTATCTTTCACACATTAAGGTTTTGTAGATGTACACCTAAAACTGAAAATGAGAGACCAACATGTGTTTGCAATCTTGTGCATCATACACACACATTTGTCAGGGACTGGTTCAGAGATGCACACACATACTTGATCACAAACTTGAGTGTGCATCTGCATAATGTTCCAGACAGCCTTCTAGCCTCAAGGAATGTCAACTCAATTGTCACTAATAGGTTTTAGTATCCCTTCAACCACACTTTTCTAATCAGACAGAATGCACTGAGTAACAGTCAACAACAAAAAATATTTGCTTTCTAGTTGCCAAATGATTGAAGCCTAGCACTTTGTTCTCCACACATGTGCAGAATGCCGTATAGAATGTCTAAAGGTAACTGTTAGGTAAATCCGTCTTCTTATAAATACCACAGGTTATATGCATCTATGGCTATTTATAACTAATAATCAAAATGCTACCTACAGCATAAGAATGAAGAAGCTTAAGAAAATCCCACAAAAAAATAAAGATCCTAATTTGATACTGTGTACATGCAGCCTGGTAAACTACTAGAATAACCAGCTGTTCAGCAAGAAGGATATGTGAGCAAATTGCTGGCATCAAGGATCCTAGCTCAACTGAGACAATGGTTGCTTAAGTTTTCATTACTGTTCCAACTTCCAACAGAAAAATCTAAAACCTCTGGCTTTATAAACAATTATGGGATAGAAATCTAAAAAAAATTCCCTTCAGTTGTTTCATAAATTTGTTATTTATTGGATTTTTATCTCACCCTCCCCAACACAGCAAGGCATAATTTTGATAAATCTATTTCTTAACATCCCTTAGTAACTGAATACAAACAAAATTGTTAATTCATTGTCAGTTGCTATCTAGAGGCAGAACACAATCTAACTCAAAAGCTAAGATAGCTATAAATGGAAAGGTATCTTTTTTATCAAAGAAAGCCTAAGGAAGCCATGGTCTGCAGTCTGCAAGACCTGAGCAAAGCTATCAATGACAGGTCATTTTGGAAGTCATTCATTCACAAGTTTGCCATAAGATCCAGATATACTGAAGCCGAAAATATGGGTATTCCCAGTTTCCAAATATTGGCATGGTATTCAGACTCAGGGTTTTTCTGGGTTTCCTATATTTTCCAGCTCTATTATTCCCTACAGGGAATCTTTCTAGGGGCTGGAGGGGCTGTTTTAAAGGAACTAGCACCAAAACTGCAGGCAAATTTCTCATGCCTGCCCTTTAAATAACCTACAAATTTCAAGTCAATGGGACCAAACGGTCCAATTCTATGGGCCCCTGCAGAAGGTGACTCCAGCCATCTTCCATTTGGGGGGGGGGGGAGCCACAAAAAATTAACATCTGAGAATCTCCCCCCATAGTAATAATATTGACACTATTCCTATGCTAAGCCCAACCAATATAAAACCCAAGAAACTGAAACCGTAACAAACAATGATCTTGAACTATGTAAAATGTATAAATCCCAAACTATGTTGTTGTTGTTTTAAAAAAATTATTGAAGAAGCAGAGATTACAAATATCAATTTATAACAATACACAAATGTGGAGGAAACAATATATCTCAAAATTCAACCAGGCTACATCTGTTTCATTGTTACGATGGTACAAAGTCATGTTGGTTCTGGATTGCCACAGAAATTAACATTGGTTACTATACGTATTATTCAGTTGCTATAACAAAACTAAAATTAGCCCATAGTTCAAAGTCTGATGAATCACTATGTTGTAATTTCCATTTCAAAAGGAGCCCATTTTTGATAGCATATGAATCCTTAACTTATGTTTCTATACATTGAATGTCATCTGATATTTTTTCCAATCCCAAACTATGTAAAACACAAGAATCTCATAGTAAAACACAAGAATCCACAAAAACCAGGCACCTGAGGCTATCTAATTCCAGCGAAGAACAAACTTAAGTTACAGAACTTTCCTAAAACACCCGGGCAAGTTGATACCAAGTCCTGGGAGACACAGAAACACAGGTTTAAAAAAAGGAGGGGAAATTCCTTGGAGCCTGCAAATGCCAGCTCCTGATATTCCCAGTGAATCCTGAGTATTTCTGGGATTTTTCAGGACCTATTTTCTCTGTTTCCTGAAAAATCCTGGATATATTTTGGCGAGCCAAATATACCTGAAAAATACTTTATCGGTATTCAGCTCAGTTATACCAGAACACACATCTCTAGACTTGATGGCACATAACACACACAGACACACAAGGAATTTCTTGTGCTAGTAATATGGCAAGACAAAATAGCTTGGGCAGACAAGAGGTGTCGTGTCTTCTATATTCATTCACAGTATAGTGAATGGAGTGTGTGAAACACTAGAGCATCAGAGCTCTGACGGTATACAAACAATCATTACTGCATATTTGTCAATTTAAAGAGAACTGTTTCACTGTAAAAGTAAAGATACACGATCAATGCTCCAGAAGTATTCCTCAGTGTCACGATACAGGAGTTTAATGCAAGGCAATGTGGTACTTCTCACACAAGTCTTGTTAATAAACAAATTCTCAATTCATTATGCTAATTACTACTACACTTTCAAGGTCACAGAAAATTGCATCAAGCAATACTAACTTTCTATCCGTTTGCAGAAGCGCAGGCAAGTGTCATAACTCAAAGAGAAATAATGGTAGCTATCTCTCTGCCTTGTAGCTAGGAGTACACCCTCTATATAATAAACAGGATGTGAAATTAAACAAGGTGCACTGTTTTAAAGGTATCTACAATGTAACAATGCTAATTTCCTTCACCGTCCTGTACAGTTCCTAATTTAACTCTCAAGAATGAAAAGACACTGGAGAGTATACTTTTAGATATGTAACAGCCCTAACAATATTATTTGGTAGAGCAAAGTTTAAATCCAGTGACACCTTTAAGATCAACAAAGTTTTATTCAAGGTATAAGCTTCAAGTAGAACTCATAAGTAAACTTGGTCTTAAAGGTACCACTGGAGTCAAACTTTGTTCTGCTACTTCAGACTAACATGGCTACCCACCTGAATCAAGACAATTTGGTTCAGGTGGGATAGCCATGTTAGTCTGAAGCAGCAGAACAAAGTCCAGTGGAACCTTTAGGACCAACAAAGTGTTAATTCACGGTATAAGCTTTCACGTGCAAGCATACTACATCTGTATCGTATAAAGGGTGCTTGTACACAAAAGCTTACGCCGTGAATAAAACTTTGTTGCTCGTAAAGGTGCAACTGGACTCAAACTTTGTTCTAATACAATTTGGTACAAATGAATATACTCAAGGGGGAATTCCTGTTCCAGTTTTGGATATATTTTTTCCCAAACACAGATTACAGAGGCTCGTTGACTTTCTATTCATGTCCCAATTTTACAAGAAAATGTTTAATGACTAATTTCTATTCCATCATGTCATGTAAATTAATAACACAATGAAACAGTCTGTAAACACGCAGAAGGTTATTCCTGATTTTCTACACGCAAATCTAAACTTGTCCACAAGAGGGAGTACAGCATATTCTCATAAAAAAGTTACTCTTCAGCAATGATTCTTGTATTACTTTTGTTTGTCAGATGGTGACTGCAACAGGTGGCATAAGAAAATACCACTGATTAACATTCACACAAGATAGTGATGAAAAGCAGCACAAGTTCAATCTAAATGATATAAACATTAGTTGGTGGATACATCGATGTCGCTAAGAACAAACACAAAATTAAGTCATGAATTCAAACTAATTCCCCCATTAACATCATACAGTTCCTAAAAAACAATTACAAATTTGAAGAGTACATGAATTAAGAAATACTAATCTGTAACCAAAGAGTTTTTATATCAGTCAAGAGTATTATCCAACACTCCTTGCCACGTAACCCATGACAGGCTGGGCTTGCAAATGCAAAACGAATGATGTTGTTAACAAAATCACTTAGTCAAAAATGATACACCCAGAACTTCTCAGAAGCAAGCACTAGGTGGCCAGTATTTCTCCAGCTATAGAAAAATTAGTATATATGAGTTGGAAATCTGCGGACAGTCAGGGTCACTCATTAACCAAATGCACCAAGGATTGCACTGGGGGAAGGGACCACTGGATACTTACCATGAAGGGTCCCTTCTTAATGAAAGGAAGGCATCCTGGTGGGTGATTCCCACCGCCCAATCAGGGAGGCAGGAACAAATTTTCAACTTCATGTCTCCAGCCCATGGGAGTCACCCTCTTCAGTTTTGGCAACTCCAAAAGCAGCTAGACTATATTGACAACTTTAGATGAAAAGCAAACCAGAGCAGAACAGCAACATAAAGAAAACACAGGTAAATGATGTGGCTGAGACAAGAACTGAACCAACCTGCTCCGGAAGCTAACTATTTGACAATAACTTTGGGAGGGACAAGATGTCCTCATTTCCTCAGACGAGAAGGACCCTTCACGGTAAGTATCCAATGGTCCGTTCTCTATACAGGAAGAAAGTTCTTACTTCCAGGAAACTTAAGATATTTTATATGAAGCAATATTGAGACACATTGTTGCTGAAAGAAATCCACAAGATAAACCAATCTCTCACAGTAAAGAACTGAGTCTCTTAGAAATTAAGCTTATACTCTGTTGCCTGTTCAAGATATTCTAATTTTCTTCTAAAGAACTACAGTTTCCTCAACACATCATCCCCTGCCCTATTCCTGATCCAACTGTGCCTGTTCAATAAAATCTAGCTTTTTGTTTCAACTTTACGTAGTGTGAAGTGCCATTTCCAAAGGGTTATTAATCAGAAGGCTCCTGCCGAGTTACAAAAAACCTCTGGCCTGGGCAAAAGCCAAATAACTTTATAACACTGGGTGGGACACAAAAAACGTTATAAGTTTATAATTCAAACATGCTACTAAGAGGCTGCTCAGTCAGAGTGATGAACAGTTTTGGCGGGAAAATCTGCCTCACAGAAGAGAAGCAGCAGGGGTCTGTCATACTAGCCGGGGTCTGTCATACTAGCCCTAATCGTGCCTTTGCCATCTTCAGCCAGAAGGCCAGATGACTCTAGTGCTGCTACTGGTACATCCACTAGTGGGACATGAAAAAACTGATTAGTAAAAGACAGCAATGCATACAGGTTCTTAATAAAATGAAGAAATTTCCTGTTGGCCACAGGTTTTGCCCATTCTGCATTTAGCTACTTTTTAAAGAATATGGAAAGAGGAAAGACTTTCTCCACTAGACCTATGGAAGAATTCTTTGTTCTCTTTGGGCTTGCCTTTGGACTCAGCTCTCAACTGTTTCTCAAAAAACTCTGGGAATGGAAAAAACTTTTTAGATGTATTAGATCTAGGAAAAAAACTATTTCCTTTTGGTCTATTTTTATACACAGTGGGAGGCTCCTAGAGCAATAAGGCTGCCATGATTTTTGTCAGTAGACATTGGTAATCCTCTCTCTTAAAAAATCTTATAAATGGTTCTGGAATTTCAATTTTCCTTTCATCTTTTGTCGGAAAGGAATTCTCCCTCTTCCCTTTCATCTAGCTCACTATCAGAAGAGGCTTCTCCCCTCCAACGAGCATGCGCTTTCCCTCTTTTCTTACTAACAGACTCTTTCTGAGCCACTAGATCAGGCTTTACTTTCTTGTTTGAAACCTCCTTCTTGGCAGTAAATGTAAATTTCCTTTTTCATTGTTTTTCTAATGAGAGAGAAGAAAGGGGGGGAGAATATCCCAGGTTGGCTTACATTGTTGGGACACAGGCTGTGATGTTCTGATGAGAGGGAACTGGTTCCTCTCCTAAAGGAGACTCTTGCAGCTCTAAGCTGCCATGGTCTTGGCTAGGATGTAATGGTAGGTCTCTGACTTAAAGGATCTTATGGACTATTGTGAGATTTCTAGCTCATCCTCTTCCTCATCTGAGAGGAATTCTCCTTCTTCCCTTACTTCCTCTTCACTACCTGAATATATGTCTGGGTTCCACTGGGAGTCACCTCTCTCTCTCTTTTTCTAGTATAATCTTCCTTCCTAGCTGACTTAATGAGCCAGTTAGGTCTGCGTCTTATCTCTCTTATACATAATTCTCTGTTGGTGGTGGCACGCTCCTGAACATTCCACACGCCACCCCAGCCTTTGGACCCCTGGCCTGTCAATCAGAAGCTGTCCCTATCCACTGGCTGTGAATACTCACATGCCATTGGCTGGGGCTGCTCTTCTTCCCCACCCACTCCTTCAGCCTCTGTGCCCTGTCAGAATTTCTGGCAGTTGGCTTTCTCTCTTGACAAAGACGCTTCTCCTGCTTCCTTCCCGGGGGGGGGGGGGGGGGATTAACTGTTACCTCAGTGCCTGTTGGTAGGTGAGACAAAATGGCAGTTGCCTGTGTTTATAAGATGGCTGCTGCCTGTGGTTTGTTTAAAATGTTCCCCCATAAGGTTCAACTGTTACCTCAGTGGCTGTTAGTAGGTGAAATGAAATGGCAGTTGCCTGTGTTTATAAGAGAGGCTTCAGAGCATGGTAGAGGCTGCAGGTGGGAGGGGTGGATGGAAAGCTGCTGAGCTGGGAAGGAGATGGGGTTGCCAACTCCAGGTGGGGAATTCCTGGAGATTTGACGGGTGGAGCCTGGAGAGGGGGAGGTTTGAGGAGAGGTGGGGCCTCAGACAGGTACAATGCCATAGGCTCAGCCCTCCAAACCAGCTATTCCCTCTTGGGGAACCACTGCTGCCAATCTCCAGTTGAGCGCAGGAGATCACTCAGAATTACAACTACTCTTCAGGTAGCAGAGATCAGTTCCCCTGGAGAAAATGGTGGACTCTGTGTCATTATACCCTGCTGAGATTGCCACAGCAAATTGACGCTGAGTGCCCAAGGCCTTGGAACTCTCCAAGGGCCTCTTTCTAGAGCCCATTGTACTTATTCCCACAACAAGCCTTATTCCTAGTTCTTGCCATATCCCCTTTTCTGGGAGGGGAAGGGCTGGGAGGAAAAACTGGAGTGAGGTCTGTGCTTTCCATCTCCACCCTGGCAGAGGTGTGCCATCTCCTCCCGCATGGTTTGTTTTAAGAAGTTTAGAAATTCTAGGGGAAACATTGGGGGCCCTGATCCCTGCATGCTACTCACAAGTAGACCTGTTGTGTCACTGTCAAGGGTGTACCTAATTGTCACTGCTACTTGTTCTGAAGGGTCTAATTGGCTTTCTCTGGGTCCTGCAACCTTTGTTCGGCTTATGGATGTACGAAACCACTTCAAAGCCTCCTCCTGGCCAATTGGCAAGGTCATCACTAGTAGTAGGCTCAGAAATGGCCACTGCAGAATCTGACAGCAGGGATGAATGGCACCTCTTTTTGGTGTGTTTTTGGCTCTCAGCTCTCTTACTCCCGGGAACAGCTGTCAAAGTGGTTCCCAATTGGTCTGCAGTGGTTGCGTTGGTATTTAGATCAGGCCTGGGGTGAGTTGGGTTTCTAACACTGCTTCTGAGAGGAAGCTATCACTACCCTCATAATGATCCATTCTGAAGAGGTCGAAAGACGTGCACTGTAATATTGACAAATTGAGGTAAGAAAACGGCCACCACAGCTGACAGCTATTATCTCGGCAGTAGATTCGATCACTGATATGTCTTTGTGGAGACATGAGATAAGTAGAATAATAATAGAGAAGTTAGAAGGAATTGGGAAACAATAGGGAAAATATCGATCAAAGAATAGGGCGAAAGGTAGAAGAGAAAAATTAGAAGAATCGGTTAGATCCAGCCTATTCTATACTGCTCTCCCTGTCAAGGTAGGAAACAAACTCATTTGTGAAAGATGGTAATGTGCATAATTTCTTAATGAATCCCAGGTATTGCCTATTTGTCATCTGGATGGACTCACAATCTATGGATGCTGTCTCAAGCTCCTTAACCCACTGCTGGGCATCGCTGTTGGGATCCATGTTCTCTGGAAATCCCACTGAAGTGAAAGGAATCTTGCTGCAGCCTCCAGCTGGGCGCATAGCTTGGATGCTGTCGGCCATTAGGGTGCTTAGCAAAGTCGTGGCCTCAGAAGCCTGTTGTAAAAACTGACTTTTTCCAACACACTTCTTGCCTCCGTCGCTCTGAGGTGATCTTGTGGGGACCGCCAGGACAAGCTGGTCTTGTTGGTTCCTGCTGTGTTCTTCTGGGCACCTGCAATAAGGGGAGCTTCCAGCTCCTTGACAGAATGAAATCCATCACTGTTTGTCTGTCATGCGATTATCTTGTGAGCAGTCAAAAGAGCTTGCTCTAGAGACTGACAGCCCAGTAAAATGGCTGCTGCTGACAGGAACAGCTCAGAGAGGGCTTTTCCTTATACTCCCCAGAAGATTTAGAAGTATGGGGGAAAGTAGAATAAGATTTATAGAGAATAAGATACAGAGTTAAGTATGAGTTTAAAATGCAGAAATGTAGAAGGAATTTCAGAATTTAGGTGAAGGCAAAGCCAATCCCAAAACACATAACAGTAATCTTGTCTTAGTGTGGCCAGATCAGGTGTTTGAAGAAACAAATTGGTGCAGAGAGAAAATAGAATCTTTAATAATTATACAACCCCTATGTGTTTTGTGTGCAGCTTCATTAGGGGGAGTCTAATGAAATAATAAAAGAATAAGGACATATGATACATTTTTAAAAATGTGTTTTGAGACTGTCTTTGAAGATAATCCAGAAGCTGCAGCTTGTCTGTTATCTGGGGCTAGCCAAATGGACTATGTCACTCCTATGCTGAAGTCCTTCACTGTCTGCTGATTAGTTTCCAGATCCAGTTCAGGTGTTGGTGACTACCTTTAGAGCCCTACATGACCTCAGCCCACATACTGGAAGGCCTGTCCCTGCACGATCCCCTTGTGGCAGTTATGTTCTTCCAAGCAGGATCGACAATCAGTACCCCCCCACCCTTGTCCAAGGCATGTTAAACAAAGGTCCAGGCTTGAGCCTTTTCTGAGGCTGCCCCATGGCTTTGGAACAGCCGCTAAGAAGAAGTTGTAGAGTTACTACCCCCCTGGCAAGGCTCCAAAACAGAGTTGTTCTGGAGAACTTCTGGGCCAGTCCGAACCTGGAAGAGTGGGAATACACTGCTGCTTGGGCCATAAGTTATTTTTATAATACTGTTTAAATCTTTGTGTTTTGTTTTTACATTGTTGTTACCTGTTTAGGTCCTGGAATGCCCGTGAAACAGATAAATAAATAAATCTGTGTGATGCCAGTAATATGTGCATGAGTTCAGGGAATACTTCCAAAGCTTCAGGCAATTAAGTGAAATCAAGCCGGATACAGATGACCCCAAGAATGAAGGCCAAACACATCAGGAGGATCCATGAGCTGGACACCAACAATTCCAGAAAGTCAGAAAGGCATGTTATCCTGAGCCATGTTAGGTTTATAAGAATTACTTCCATCCTTTCTTCTCTTATCTTCCTTAAGATACCAGGAATTAGAACCTTCAGAGGATAGGCACACAACTGGCCAATGATTCTGCAGTTCACCAACCTCTACTGCAGACGGTCACTGAAATCAGGACAAAAAGTGGGGAACCACTGAACAGTCCAATGTGCCAGAAAAGTCTATGGAGGAATGATTCAAGGTCAGCAACCCCAATGCACTGCTGGCAGACCCCCCTCTCTCGGTGAAGGCAGAATTCGCTCTCCTTTCCATTCAAAGAGCTTAAAGAAGCTAATTGGCCATGTCTTAAGTGAAGGAGAGGAGCTACCTTTTCCAGGATCTCTTCCTCCACTAAGAGATAAAAAGTATTTCAAAGGTATGTAATTTTTTTTACTGTAACACCTTACCAAGAATGTTTTTACAAACGTCTATCAAATGTTTTGTTGAAACAGACTAAACATCTAGATGATTTGTCAAGCAAGTTCATAAGAACACGTACCTATCCCCGCCCCCCCCTCAAACAAACATAATTCTTCTCTCTTTATATATGGATTATTCCATGCTCTTACCCTGGATCAGGCGTTCATCTGCTCAGTGTTAGCTCTGGCTACTATAAACTCAGGCCGGGTATGCCTGCGGCCTGATCTCTTAAACCTAAATTAAAGATCAATATTTATAGCTGCACCAGCCAGACAGTAAATTTGTATTAAATTTATCTGAAGTGGTTCAAAATGGATGAACCAATTCCTAAGTTTTGTTTTTAAATTAATGAAGAAGACCTCAAGTACAGAGTTTATTGCATGGGTGGCTTTACAGTTTTTTCCCTTCTACCAGCAGCCTTCTGTACTTCACAACACTTCCCCACACCCAAAGTCAGGAAATGCTCTGAAGCAGCAGGCAGAAGAAATCCTATAATGCATGTGCAGAAGTTATTTTAATAAGCTTCTCTCGATTTCAACCGTCTGGCTGATGTCTAAACCAGAGAGTATTTTAAAAACAAACTAGAATACCTGAACTTGAGCAAAATCCAAAAATTTAAATCGATAGACTCTCTGGGTTTACACATTGACCCAAAATTATTTCAAAATGTGTTAATAGAGTATTTGAACAATGAAGGATGCTATGGCAATCTCACCCCCTTCCCTCCCTCCCTCACAGTGTTTTCCCTTTTTTCTTCTTTCTTTCTTTCTTGTTGAAAAGCCCTCATATCTATTTTCTTCTTAGTACTTGGTTTATTGCTGTCCCACCCAGTCACGTTATTATATATTTTCAAGCTGGCACAGCCCAGGGACTTGAAGAACAGATGAAATCACCTTCTTGTATTCTACTCCTGTAATGGCACATGAGAGACTTTTGAAATTTCAAAATAAACAAAATATTTTACTTTACTTGAAGGGGAAAAGGTCAAGTAGAATCAGGGGTAGGATGTATGAGGTGAACCAATAATAAAAACTGAGATAACTTTATAATCATGCTAAATCCAGATAATATATTGCCAACAAGAGTTTTTGCTTTTCAACAAGGTTTTTGAAACTTTAAGGAGACAGGCTTTTTTTTTAGTTTCTGCTTCAACTCGCAGGCATAGGTTACTGAGTTTTACTGACACTTCACATTTAGATGGCAGGAACATACAATCAAGTTTCCCAAATCCTTGTATATATATACAGACCAGGCATCACTCCTCTTTTAAGAGTTATTACTCTTCTTGTAAGTGTTATCTCCCCTTTCACTTGGCAGAGATTACTTCTCTTGACTAGAAGTTCTGCCCTTTTCTGGTTTGAATGGGGATCTTCTGTGATCCTCTCACTCCTTTTTAGCCTCCTTCCCAGTCCACAGTCAGTGCTTCTGTCTCTTCTTCGTGAGTTCCCAACTGTCTTTGCTTAACTGACACTCTCCACAAATTCCATCTGAACCACCTGTCACTCCAAGGTTCTCAGACTCTGTGAGGTATTAACCCTTGACAGTCCATCACAGATACAACTCATTAACCCTTGACAGTCCATCAGAGATGCAACTATCTAAAGTTCAAGAGAGTGAAAGTTCCCCCAGTTCAGACTAACTAAAGTAATCAGTGTGGTTTCTCTAGGGCTTCTTTTTATTTTTACATTTTTACACAGCATGCATATCCCAATCTTTAACAATTTGCCATTTACAAGAAAATTTGCCATTTACAAGAAAAAAAAAACAAGAAAATTCACACATATGTATATTTGCAATACAGTTCCTTCGCTTTCTTGACATCATCTCAGCCAACTTATACGACCTGTAGGGTTTCCAAGGCAAGAGACATTCAGAGGTGGCTTGCTATTGCCTGCTTCTGCATAGCAACTATTTCTGCTATTTCTAACCCACAACAAAAAATATTCACAAATATATAGATCTGAAGTGACTTGGCAAGCTGTATCTTATTAGTGATTTCTAATGTGTTTCTACCAAAAAAAAATCTATACTATTTTTTTCTACCTAGTTTTTATCTGTGCCATGTAACGATCAGAATGCAAACCCTGAAGAAAAAAGTTCACCCACCAAGTTTCAGACAAAACTCTACAGTGATTTACAATGCCTAGTACGTCATATAAGCCAACACTTTCATAATGCATAATGAAAGCTGGTTTGCCACAAGTCACACCTAAATCCAAGTCAGTGGCTGAATCTGGTTTCAAAAAGAATACATCTGTTCCCTTTCTTGTCCTAAGGCTGCAAACATATTCACTTGAAGAAAGAAAGCCCTGTCAAACAGTGTTAGATTGAGGAAGCATGTTTAGGATTAAGATGTAAATTTAATAAATTCATGGATTACAAGAGTTATCAAGATCCATTGCCATTAATGGGGCAGTTAAGCCTAAATCAGTCCAATGAAGAAAAGCATGGTTAAAAAAACCGCACCAAATAATCCTGGGCATTTCAGACTTTACTCATCCAGCATATACTCTTTTGTATAGTTCCAAATTGACACCATGTAAATATAGAACAGAGCTCAATGGTAAACCACATGCTCTGAATGTACAGTGTTTGAAAATCACCCCCTAGCATATTTCAGCAAAAGGACTCCTAGTAGCGAGGCTCTGAAAAATTTATCCTTGAAACCTGGGAGAACTGCTTACAGTTACAGTTGATGGTCAATACTTCACTTCCACATAAACCAACATAGGGAATTCATGTTCAGAACTGTAATGATCAATGTTGCTCCTGGTTCCAAGAAATTACATTTACTTCATATGTTCTGAACAGCAATTCTTGCTATACTTCATTCAGTATGACTGTCTTTTACAGCTTCCAGAAAGGATGACCATCAGTGAAAAGGATGCACGAACCCTGCCATCTTCCCAATACAGGTCATTCATGGCAGCAAAACCACTTTAGCACCAAAACTGGGATGGAAACTGGATTGAAACAAGCCCAGAAAATCAGTATTATCCAGGAATGCACATAGAAGCCACCAAAACCAACTCAAAACACCAAACTAAAAAATTGTACCCATCAAATAGTTGGGAAAATCAGTCATATCCTGGGAGCTTTTCTTCAGGGGGTGCTTCACAAATGCCTCTTTCTCTCAAAGTGGCAGGTACCACCCACCAGACTCAACAGGTTGCATCTTATCAACCAGATATTATTAGCCAATATAGGCAAGCATACAGGCGGTAGATCGTATCTCTAAGAATCCTTGCAGACTGAACTATAGAAACCTTGTACATCTTTTTGATACGCAAAAAGAAAAGTGATTTTACCCACAAAACATTTTCTGCCAAGGATAATATTACAATATCTTAGGGAGCAACAAATGAAATAAGCCCCTTACTACTTAGAAAAAGTCTGGCTTGATGACATTGATGTAACAGTGGTAAAGGTATAAGCATTCTTCACCACCATCACCATCACTGAGTAAGCCTCCAAATGGGCTCTAACCAGCATTCAGCTACACTTGATCTAATTTTCCTTAACCTGCATTCTGGTCATTACCCCATTTGCTTTATTGTCCCAAGATCCTGGGAAAACCAGGGAGCCAATCTGGTTCATCGGCAGGAGAAGATGCCTAGAAGCAACTGTGCTGACTCAAGGAACCATCTCAGTATTCCAGAAAATAACTAAGACACCATCACAAGCATCAGCCACATCTGGAGGAATTCCCTCCAGTACCACCCAAAAACCAACAGATGCAGCAGGAGCTGGGAGCAAACATCCTAATTTGTCCTCTGCCTCAGAAGACAGGAACTGCAAAATATTCCTTAATGATAAACCCTAAGGGAGCTGTAAAGAAAGTGCTCTGCTTCATTATATTCCAATAATGTTTACTGGCACCAAATATAATCTCCCAGCCCTTGATATAGACCCACATAGCCTGACCAAGCCAGCCACCCCATTCAGGGGAGACAGTACAGGAGGAAAGTAGCGCTTCTGAACCTGATGCCCAGTGCTAGTACTTCCCCCTCTCAACACACATACATAACCAGAAGCCCCGGAAAACCTGCTATCCTAACAGTCTCATAAGTCACCCTGGCCAAGCCCCACTTGCTGGAGACTTCAAAAAACTCACCAGGAGATTGCAGTGTGTCAGACATAAATGCAAGCAGGAGCCCTTTAAGAACCATTCCTTACCTCTAGAAGGATAGGACCTTGCTGGATCCAAATCTACTTTGGTTCTTAAAACTTCTGCCTGGTTCTTAAAACTCTAGCACCCATTGGACTGACAGACTTGGAGCTATCCAGGGTTCTGCAGTTTGTCTCCAGAAATGTTTAAATCTTGACTGTCCATTCAGGTAATGAATCTTCCCTTTAGGAGTTTCCTGCATGAATGTGATCCTGGCCTACAGGCACCCAGCCAAAATTCAACGTAAACAAAACAACGTTGATTTAAAGTATTTATATTGCAGCCTTTCTCCTTTATATCACAACAATTAAGCTGCACATCACCTAGTACAACTCCTGAAGCACTTAAGGTTAATCACTTTTATAGAAATTTAGTCTACCTCATAATATGCATCTGACAAAGTGGACTCTGTCCATCAAAAGCTTTTGTCACAATAAATATGCTTCAAGACTTGAGTTGTTTTTGCTACTCTCTGTAATTGATCACAAGGGAAAATGCTGTATAGGAAATTATAAGTAATACAAACAGGTATCTAACGGAGTTGGCGAACACAACTTCCTATGAGAAAGAGCAGTGTTCAGGAGGCAGAGAGATCCATAGTCAGCTGTCATCCTTCAAAGTATTCTGAATTCCAGCAAGTCTTCAGTGCATCCCAAAGTCAACTAATGAGGGAAAAAACAGACCATATATCTAGTGATTTTTTAAAAAGATACTTGTACTAAATAATGAATGGCATGACACTGTTTTCATAAACAAACTGGTTTATGAAAAGATTTATAAAAAGGTTTGCTTAAATATTCTGCAGATTAAGAATAATTGTATTTTATTTGCAGTCTTTACTCATTAACATCCAGTATTTTGATGCAAATAAATGTAACCACAAAAATAATTACATACAAACTTTTAATACATTGGTCAAAATTAAACTGGATAGGAAAAGAAGTACATATACCACTCATCTTTTGGAGGAGTGAGTCAAGTAAAAAAATTAGGCAAATAACTGCATTGTATTTATTATGTAAGGCTTATTTTTTAAAAAATTACAGTCATAAGAAGTAACAAGGTGACAGAAACCTAACCCAGACTGCTTTATCTTTGGTGCTTAAGAGCCAACTATCCACAGGTACCTTTTCCCCCAAGGAAGGAAAAACAAAAACTGGGGGGGGGGGGGGGGGGATTATGATCACTAAAAAGTCCCAAAGAAGAAGGATGTATCCCATGTGAATGCAATCAATTTGCAGCAATCCATTTTTGTTTTTAAAAGTGGACTGAGGATCTTCATTTCTTAACATTGTGTATGATTTAGAACTAAAATAATCCATTGATAAAAGTAACTTCATGGGGTAAGACTTCATTCATTTTTGACCCAATTCACACAAAAACCGCCAGGCAGATGACTGCTTGAAATGCAACAGTGCAGACACAGACTCATGTGGAAAGCCATTAATGAGAACTTGGGCTCACAAGGAAAATATGACTGAAGTCACAGCAACTATGTGTCAAATCTTACACAGCTTATCATCAGAAGATACTGCCCCCCCCCCCAAAAGTAACCATGTTATTACTTACCACCACCAATATAATTTACAGAACACAGTCCAATGCACAAGAATCTGATAAAGGCATTGTTCAAAAACAGAACAAATCTAGGAAATGCACAAATTGTGGAAGGCCATAAAATGCTTTACAGTGACACTGAGACTTACGGAGAAAGATTTCATGTGGAGGAGAGGTACTAACCCACCCAATATAAGAAACAGTATGGTTTGAGAAGAAGGACAGAGAAGGAAGCAAAATGAACTTGTGTGGGGCTGAGATTAACTGTACATGGATTCTATATCACTGTTTCCAAGACTGGCCATTACCAGATACATATAAATCAACCTCTCAGTTGACTTGACACATGGATGCACAAGTCACCTAAAGACATTCCAAACCCCTCCATGTGAAACATCCTTGTAGATGTAGCCTTAACCAAGACTTGTACAGAATTACACTAAACAGTGTACTGGTATCTACTGACTACACTGCTATTCGTGACATATGGTCACTTTTACTTAGTACGCAACAACATTTCCTTTTACCACACAAGTTTTGAAACAAATTACAGCTACAAGAACTACTGCCAGACCACAGTTAAATACTAATCCAGTATGTTCAGCAATGCCCTCTGGTGGCCACTCAGAGAGAAGAGCCTAGAATGCATAGGAAAAAGGCCTCAGTATATGTGTGTCAAGGGATCAGTTAAAAACACATGAGGGAAGGAAAAGATTTTTTTTAAAAAACAGACCCTGGTGAATATTCAAAACGTTTACACATTATGTGTTTCACAACTTCCCCGATAATATTCCAAAAAGTTTCCAACCTAAGTAGCTCTAATAAAAATACATAAATTTAACAAGCTCATTAGGAACAATAGCAAGGACCCTTGTGTGAAGTTTTAGATTACAGTTACTGTTAAGGTACAAATATGGAATAGTCGCAACACAAAGCTTCAGATTTTTTCCCTGTGGAACTGAACTCTCCACCACACTTGCTTCAGGATGCAAAATATTCTTACAGGATATTCAGCATTTTCTTTTACACTGACTATAAATATCGAGCACCTGAAGCTTAAAACACTAATATAAACGAATGTAGGAAAGCCTTTTTAAATATGAGGCAAAATATGAAACAGGGCTTTAATTATTCCATTTACGAAGTTTGAAATCATGAATAAGACCAATTAAAGTGTGCCTACTTCAGTCTCTAAATTATTAGAAAACCAAGGTACACCTCATGCTCATTTACTTGCTTCTACAATGCATTTTCAAATCTGCAGCTGTTAACTGGTCAAGATTCTCAATCAAACTATATTTGCCAAGAATGAACATTCAATTTCTAGTTACTACCATATAGACCGGGATCACTGGATGCTTACCATGAAGGGTCCTTTGCCTCTGAGGAAAGGAGTGAAGAATGATGATGACTTCAGGAGGGACAAAATGTCCTCCTTTTCCTCAGAGAAGGACCCTTCACAGTAAATATCCAATGGTCTGTTCTCCCTTTGAGGTGGAGGACATCTTGGTGGGACCTCCCAAAGCAATGTCCTCATTTTCTGGGTGGGTCATCGTCTTCTGGTTCTAGAATATGCTGTAACACTCTTCTGCCAAACGCTGCATCAGCTGATGTTCATCTTGTAGTGCCTTACAAAGATGGATATTGTTGTTGTTTTTTATAAATTTTTAATTGATTTTTTTCTATAACTACAACTATAACGCTACAATCTAAGCTACATATACCTTATACAGAGAGTACTTTATCATTTGCTTAATACTACCTTGTTACATAATATAATTATGAAGCATTTAGAACCTTGGATAAATTTCAATTACTTGTTACTGCTACTATAGAAGTTATCAAAACTATTTGGCAGGCACGCCCACCTAGAGAAATACGGTTAATTAAACCATTTATAATACATAAGTGCAATGCTTAATAAAACAGTTTAATCACTATTTCTTCTTTCGTCCTCTTCTTGTCTTAACAGTCTCAACTATTTTTGGAGCTGCAGCTCCCTTTTCCGAGTCAGACACTTCTTCTTCACTCTTTGAGCTATCAAATCCATACATGCTTTCTTGCGAGGCCAGTGAACCATCTGAGTCTCTCCCAGTTTTCTGCTCTTTGCTTTTTTCCAGAAATTTTTTCGCTTGTTGAACAGAGTCAATCTTATACTTCTTATCTTTGATGCTGAAGCATAGTCCTTCTGGAGTATTCCAACGATAGATAATAGACTCAGACTGGAGTCAAGATGTCAATTTTCCATAGGCTTTCCTTCTTTTCCTTATTTCAAATGGGATATCCTTCATCACTTTTACTTCTTCTCCCAGGATCTTCAGAGCTGCTTTGTTTGTGGTCCTAAGCACCACGTCTCTTGTAGATTTTTTGGAGAACCTTATCATAATTTCACCAGGCAGGCTTTTCTTTTTAGTGTAATCTGGATAGGTTCTGTAAACCATATCCATATCGCTTTTTATATCCGCTGCTTTCATGCCTGTCACTGGTTCAAGTGCTTCACTTAGCAAATTTTTAAGGTCTTCTGTGTTTTCTGGCATATTCTGAAGTCTTAGGAAAAAATTCGATCTATCCATTTGTAATTTCAAAAGCTGATCGTGGTGGAAGGCCTTTTCCTTCTCTGCCTTTTGTAGTCTTGCGTCTTGGTTTTTTACTGAAGTTTTTACTTCCAGAAGTTCTCGCTGCAGCTTCTCTGTGGATTTATTCGACTCTTTTAGTTCTAGCTGCATTTTGTCCATTTTAACGTTGAGAGCTGTCATTTGGTCCACTAGAGGTCGCAATAACGAGGAGAACACCGCACTCATCTCCGTGGTATCAACCTTTGAACTCGGAGCTGTACTTTCTAGTTTGGGGGAAGGTTTCGGTTTCCCCGTCATTGTTGAGACTACGCTCTTTGTTTATAGATAGATAAGATGAACGAAAGGAGCAAATTTTCAAACAGCGCTTATGTCCTTCTAAAGTTTATATCTCCAAGTGAGCGATGCTGCCATCTAGCAAGGCGGATGGGCTTTTATTCCTGCAGTAACGCCACGTAAAGAGTCTCGTAAGTACGCTAGTCCCGGAGAGGGGGGGGTGGGTTTCACTCCTCCCGCCGTCTTCCCGCTGTGTTCTGCTTTTCTTACTTCAGACTCACGTTTTCTCCATGCGTAACTGTCAGTTCCAGCCTCATTGCTTCGCACTCTCTGCTGCTTCTCGGATTTGCGCTTTCAGCCATACGGCTTCCACGGCGGGGGAACCTATGGGGGTGATGAAAAGGGATCTCTATCCCTCGGTCGCCACCGTAGGGAGAGATCCCCTTCGGGCCACCCCAGGCAGAGCCCCCTCACTGGGGTCTCTGGGGGCTCGGCACCAGTCCAGAGCCCCTTCTTCCCGCCGGGTACAGATCGCGCTCCCCGCAGATGCGGAGGAGCACGTCCGCCATGCTCGCAAGTCTTGCCGGAAGTCCACAAAGATGGATATTGTTGACCTCTTCAACTGTATCATGTTTGGCAAAGGCTGCATTGGTTGTGGCACTTCGGACAGAATGAGCAATAATCCCAGCTGGTGTGTCTAATTTTTGAACTTTGTAAGCTTCAATAATGCAGGCCTTAAGAGTACTACTGATGGCCAATTTCAATCTCCTCATTCCTTTATTCGGTGCAGAGATGGAAAATGACTAAGGAATCAGTTTTCCTAATATTTTCTATCCTATAAATGAAGTTTGTAAGTGTCTTACATCCAGTTTATGCCGCAGTCTGAGATCTAAAAGGCCTAGTTCTGAATTCCCACTCGACCACACATTCTCAGCCCAACTTATCCCACTTGTTATTGTGAGAATAAAATGGATCAAGAAGTGAATGATGTAAGCTGCTTTGGGTCTCCACTGGGGAAAAAGGTGGGTATAAATGAAGCAAATAAACAGTAAATATATTTGGCGATGGGGGCAGATAAAATTGAGTGGGAAGTTAAGGAAGACGCAGGAAAAGGTTAAGATACAGAATGTGGGCCGAAGGAAGGAAAGAGGAAATAGCATGAGAGGGGGATACAGGGGAGAGTGAGGTGCCCTCGGCAAGTCCTCGTATGTTCTGCACCATGCAACTGGGCCATAGTTTTTCCAGGTAGAATTTGCCAGGGGGAGAGGAGGAAAGGCTAAAAGTGAGAGGGGGCAGATAAAGGTGGCTGAGGGGTGGTAAGGAGAGAAGGAAGTAGGAGAAGGTGTGAGAATGTGGGGGCTTTCAGAGAAGAAGAAGAAGAAGAAGAAGAAGAAGAAGAAGAAGAGGAGACTGGATTTATACCCCGCCCTTCACTCACTTGGAGTCTCAGAGTGGCTTACAAACTCCTTCCCCTTCCCCTCCCCACAACAGACACCCTGTGAGGTAGGTGGGGCTGAGAGAGCTCTTTCCCAAGCTGTCCTTGAGCGAACAGCTGGTACAGAGCTATGGCTTGCCCAAGGTCATCCAGCCAGGTGTAAGTGGAGGAGTGGGGAATCAAACCCGGTTCTCCCAGATTAGAGTCCACGCACTTAACCACTACACCAAACTGAAAGGGAAAGAATAGTGGGGGAAGGGAAAATGAGATGCTACCCCACATGTCCTTTTGGGGGTCCCTCGCTTGTCCTCTTCTCAATGTCTGTTTTGTCCCATTTAACATTAGCCAGTTTTTAATTTAATGGCAGCAAATGTATAATGCATTCTGCAAGCATTATCTAAGGCTGCCACTGCAAGTTTCAGATCCTCTCATTTGGGGCTAATCCAAATGAATTAAGTAAAAACAGACTTCCCACAGTCCAGTTTTTATGCTGCCCTGTACTTAGCTCTGTATCTGGTATTATACGTAAAAATGGCTCTTGTGATACTTCTCTAGTAACCAGGTTGTTTCCCTATGTAAATATATTTGGCTAGTAACTGGTGCAGAAGTACCTTAATTAGGGGGATACAGTTCATGTTCCAAATTTTTGAGGGTTAGTAGTTTAGGAATTGCAGGATCTCTAGCCCATATTATCCTAGATTGTTAGGCAACCCAGCTTGCTTTGCTCTTCTATTTAATCATACAAATCCCATCTTCCAGCAGCTAGGTCCCAACAGTTTTCAAGCCCTTTAAAAAGAAAACAGCTAACTGAAAGACTCCAAAAGTAGAAAGAACATTATCCTTCTTCCTCAGAAAGAGATAGGACAGGTCATAATAGCAAAAACCACAAGTTTGAGAACATACAAAGCAAGCATGACCAAAGCAAACACTGGAAACATTGTTTAGTAAGGAGGCTGTGAACTACCCAGCAAACTGACTAAAATCCATACTACAGCAGCACTTTTAGCATAACATGGTAAAACGCATCTATAATCCAAATTGTTTTTTGGCAGGCAGAGCCTTTCTCTCTTTCAAAAGAGCAACCAAGAACATGTTGATTCAGAATTGTAAAATTGAAAAGTCAAATTTAAAAGCTATAACAACATTAAATATACATTTCAAACACGCAGGAAAGATCAAAGATACTATTGTAGCAACTTTTTAAACAAATACAAAAGTATTCTTTAACAAGCTTGTTCAAAAATGCAATCAGAGATCAATATAAGTTATTATTAAAGCCTCCTTTAGAATGAATGAAAACAGTTCCTGGGCTAATAGATAAATTAAGCAAGGCTCTGAGTCTAGAGGCATCTACCTGAAGGAATTCCAATGCACACCTGCTGATCAAACAAAAGTATTCAACTTGTCAAGTTTTTACTCTAGCAAGATGTAATGCCGTACCATCAGTTTTGCTGGAGAGCAAATTTCAGCAGATTCATCAATCTGAAAGGGTATGTCTTTGTGAGAATAATGCTGCAGAGTGTATCTCATGGAGTATTATCTCGCAGTCTACTTTGGACTTTGATTTATTTTGCTGATGGCCTGGATTTCTAAATTTTCTGCCAAACTATCCAAATTTTGGTTCAATAGTGTTTTTGGGTACAAATGAAAATATTATTAGTGGCAAAACTTTTATGTGTTCTGAACCATGCAGAACATAAGCCAGATACCCTCCTACATAGACTTGGCCCTTTTTAATCACGCTCTAAATTGAGATGTGAAGGCTTTTAAATCTAAGATGCCTCTCTTCACTGAGAAGGATATCTAATCTTTATGATGGAAGCATGCAGGGCTCCCTTTGCTTTCCAACTGCTGCGTACTTTCTGTTGTCCTTGTGGTTTACTGTTCACCTCTGACTGATAAAAAGTAGCTTATTGCCCTAACCTTGGGGGGGGGGGGGGGGATCAGCAGGAGGTGGGACAGAAACTGCACCAAAGCCTCACAGGGAAACTTTAAAAGTTTCATTGAGAACTGAGCTCTTTCTAACCAGATCGCAAAAATTAAGGTACAGATGCAAAATAGCATAGGGAGCATCCACTTGCAGTTTCCTTTCAAATATTGGGGAAGCTTGCAATTTTGCTTGTACAAAACTCAAACATTTACAACTTTTTAAATTCCATAAATGTCAAATATATGCTAAGTAAGTTATAAATGCTACATTTTAGGTTGGTAAAGCAGTAAAATTAGTTTAGGTTTGACAGGACAGTAAGTATTGCATATATTTCATTTTCCTTTCAAATTTCCCTTTCTTCCGGGAAAAAACCCCTTTTTTTCCCATGGCCTCAAAATTTCTGGAAGTTTTAAACCTCTGATTCTAAGATAGGTTTGAATGGTGTATTATGGTCACTGGACTGGAACTGAAATAAACTGAAAGTACATACAACTTGTCAATAAAACTGGCTTCCTTCCAGAGAAACAGAAGGTCGCAAATATAACAAATTTAAAAGAGATCCAGGAAATTAAAGAACAGTTAACCTAACATTTGTTCTAGAAAATTGATGAAAATTAATAAAAACAGCTACTGAAGTCAAGAGAGGAATATTCGCTACTGAGGAAGAATGAATACCAGTTCAAAAAAGGAATTCTTGTCTCTTAACAAACTTCAAGAGGCTGGAGTTAACAAATATATAAACCAGTAAACAGTATCTATTAGATCACTCTTGGGTCTCCAAAAAGCCTGTGACAGGATCCCTCACCAAAGGCTCCTCCATAATTTTAACAGTCACAGGATAACAGAATGCATCCTCTGAATTACAAACTAGTTCAATGACAGGAAACAAAGAGGAGGGAGGAGTAAAAAGCTAAACAGCTGGATAAAACCCAGGACAGAACACACATTATTTATTTGTTTGTTTATTTAGATTTGTATCCTGCCTAGCCAGCACAGGCCGGGTCTAGGCGGCTTAGTTGACCATATCACTTGAAAAGTGCTGAAATATAATCCTGCTTACAACGCCCCATCAACTCTTTGTTCACGCCAAAACAAAAGCTTCCCAGAAACATTGTGAATTGTGAGCCAGTGGTTTACCAGATCATGTCAGGTTGTTTTTTAAAAACAGACAAGTTTCATAAGAAGTCCCCATGTTTTAACAGGTACATAAATTTAGTATTGCAGTTATGTAGAAACAGAATCCAAGCATCTGAAATACTTTCAAAGGTAAGAAAATTCAGAACGCCAATGGCAAACAACTATAAATACAAGTGTACATTTGATCAATTATGCGTTCTGTTTCATATTTTAAATTCCTTCGTTTTAAAAGGGATAGCAGTAGTAGTGGCAACAGCGAACAAAAATATTAGAAACATGAAAACACAGCTCAGTAACTTTTTTCTGCCGATTTCATTTTTCAATTTAGAATGTTTTCCTCATGCACTGCAGACTTTATATTTATCAATAAATTACTGTGCGATTTCTCTTCTATAACCAATCTATTATGAGAGCACGTCTGTGAAGGAAATACACATTCCTAATCAGATAAACAATATTCATTCACTGATGACAACAGCAGCAACCTCTCTTTGGTCACTATTCTCACCTTTCTTTGGACAGCTGTCAAATTCTAATTCTCCCAACTAAATACATCAAATGTAATGTCATGACCAACTAAATACACAGTAGTTTTATTATAAAAATAATGAGAACTCTGAAGAAATTTCCTCAAGCCTTACTATGCAAGCAGAAACACACCCACAGATAAATAGTGTTCACTTTAGAAATATTTTTATTGAAAACTCAGAAAACTCTGAAGAAGTGAGCAGTAAGTCACGGAAGCTCATACCCTACCACACATTTTTTAGTCTTTAAGGTGCTACTGGACTCTTACTCTTTTTTTCAGAAAGCTATGTAACTCAATGGCTTTCACTATTCTATGAAGAACTTGATTTCTTAAGCAACTAAACTGCTTTAAAGCACAAAAAATGCACTTCTCAATAACAAGTTAAGGCTCTGGCCCTTATACCTGACAAAGAGGGGAAGAGAAAGTGAAGAAAAAAGATTCCAATGGCTCATTCTACAAAAACATTCAAGTCAAGACTCAAGAGATTTGCTGCCAAGCTCTCTAGCACAAGTCAGAAAATACAGTTGTGCCATACTGAAGTTTTATGTCAACACTGTAACTTGCAGCCTGATTCCTTCCAAAGCAATAAAGTCACTTGCTTTTAGGGGAGTATTCTCATTTGATGTATTTTACAACCTTATATGCCCATTCTATTGTCTTATGTGTTGAAAGCTGAGATCTAACACCCAGCTACTAGGAAGTAAGAGTAAAGAAAGTCTTACTTCTCAAATATGCTTATATTGATGATTAATATAGTTTTGTAGTGGGCTATGACCTGTTGCAGTATGAATTAATACACCCAAATTTTAGGAAGATTTTTAATGGACTATTTAAGATTAAAATCCAGACTGAAAGTATCAGCAGAGTTTGCAAGTTGTCTTTATTCCACCTTCATTAATGAGCTAAAACACCAAGCACTGAAAGAAAGTAAAATTGCATTTCCCACCTGGACTCTCTCTGGGATTCCTATATAAAGGACAGTATAAGGACAAAAAGAAATAAATTTCAAACAGTTGCTGGTTTAGTGATATATATTGTATCTACCATCCAAATATGTTAACAGCATTATCTGGCTGCACAATGGAGTAAAACGCTTTCCTCACTAAGCAGTTAGTTCTTTAGAATGACCACACTGTATGTCCTCTGCCTTGAGAAAACAGCATTAGCAAGAGAAATTGATGTGCTGAAAGATTTCCATATTTAATATGTTCACATAGAAAGTATTGTTATATAAAGCTTACACACTGCTTAGCCCAATGATTCTGAACAACATCCTCCATCAGAGTTTTGGGTGGTTCCGACTGTCGTTTCTTTTGTAACCCTGGTGGTGGAAAATGCCATCAAATCACAGTTGACTTATGGTGACCCCATAAGGTTTTCAAGGCAAAAGATGTTCAGAGGTGGTTTGCCATTGCCTGTCTCTGCCTCATGAGCCTCATATTCCCTGGAGGTCTCTCATTCAAATACTAGTCAGGGCCAACCCTGCTTAGTTTCTGAGGCCGAGGACAGACTGGCAGTCTGGCCCGCTCTGCCTCCGCTTTAAAAGCGGCGGCAGAGCGGCCATTCAGACTGCCACATCTGCCCGGAGGAGGCGGCCTGGATGCAATGTGTCCGGCGCCGTGCTCCTCCCGCAGCAGCCGGGCACCACTTCAAAGTGGTGTCCTGGCTGCTGCGCGCGCGTTCCACCCGCTTCCGGCAGGTGTGAACGCGCACCGCGCCACCGGAAGCCGCCCGCAGTCTGGATGCGGCGGGCGGCTTCCTTGCGGTGGCGTGCAAATGCTGCGCAGCGGGGCAATCCCCCCCGCCTTGTTCTACCACACCGCAGAGGCGCAGCAGATTGTCAGTCTGTCTTCGCCCTGAGATCTGCTCACTTTCCTAATTTGTTCTGGTGAAACATGGCTAGCAATGTCAAGGAATACAGGTAGTTGCAACCATTCCTTTAAACCATGAGCTACAGCCATGAAGACTCCTGTGCTTTGAGTGTGAGAGATGAGGGAATTTGTGGCACTTGGGAGACTCAACCCAACCTACTGTGCCACACAAATAGTAAGTATTGTTATATAAAGCTTTTTAGAAACAGACAAGTTTCCAAGTTGCTGCTACAATGTACCCAGGGCCTTTCTTTTCTGTCTGAAAGTCTGAGGTGAGTAAACTGGAGTTTGTAGTTCTGCCCTGGAAATGTGCTACATTTTGCCCCTTGATGGTGCAGGCATCTCCTGCAACTGGGCTTAGGCACAAACAGTACAAATCATCCCTTGAGGTGGCAGCAACCTGTTTAAGGTCTCTTCAGAAGAATGGAACTCTGACATGATTTAGGCTAAAGGGACAAAACTCGTTCCAGTTTAAAGTAAAACTTTGTTTTTAAAATCCAGCACACTGGTAAGACAAAGCAGCTATAGGATAAGAAAGAAGCTGAAAGAAAATCAAAATGAAACTGAAGAAAGGGATCTAAAAGAACCTAACCTTGCACTACAATGACAGAACTCTCCCAGATAACTGGCAAAGGCAGGAACTGGACTGAAGGAATTGCTTCCCAATAGGGAAGCAGAAAGCTGAAAATTGGTTGGCCTCCTAAACCAGACAAACATACTACACATCCTTCCGTGATGCCCCCCTCCTCTGAGTGAGAACTCCACACTAAACAATACTTCTTTTGCCGTCTAGTAGTCTGCTTGCTCTTCTACTACTGTTGATGTTGTGCTGCCTAGTATTCCAATGTACTTGTTTTATTAATCCATGCAAATAATTTGGACCAATATGCAGGCTTACTTTTTATAACTAGTTTAATATATCAAAAGGTACTGTGTCCTCACCTGGAACCTTGCCATTAGAAAAACATACTATTCCTTTTCTGTAAGAGGAGGTAAATAAAGGTGTGTTCTCTTCTTCTAGTAGTTCAGCTGAAAGACCTGTAAATACCATACCACTAAACATTCCAGCAAAATATTTATTTATTGAATTTTTACCCTGCCCTCCCAGCCAAGGCCAGCTCTGAATGGATGAGTATCAGTATCAAGTTAATATTTCAGCACCTGTAACTAACCCATGTGCTACCTAGCCCCAAATTTTCTCTTTTCAACTGTACCCAGGCTTATATCTGACTCCAATTCCCACTGGAACTGTACTTTTTTTTCCTGCAGAAGTTTCATATGCATTTTATTGTAAAATCACTACATCCAAAACTAAATTCTGAAAACATTATGAAATGAATAGATGATTTCTCTCAATGGCAAGTGTGACTATTTACAGTGGCAGCTGGAACAGAAATGGCAAGTGTCGCATTGTAAAAAGCCTTTGATGCCGAGGTCTGCTTCTCAGATTATACTGTGGCAAACACGTACCCAACTGACTGAGTTGTGGCCAACCCTTGTTCTTCAGTACCATCTCTCTCTATGACACCATGCTCTTTCAGAGAGGCCTGTCATAAAACAGGTGTTTTTATGTACACATGTAAAACACTGTGTGTCACCTAAAAACACAGTTATGTGAAACAGATCTATATAATTCACTTGACTGAATAAAACCTGCTATTGGCCTTGCCGTCAACACAGTGTTTGATTACAAAGATTAACTTTTAATAATTATTTTATGTCTGCAAAGTGTAATACAAATATTTTCTAAGCCACCCTAAACACAGCTAAAACCTTTGACAATTAATTGCTCTGTTGTCAAATATGGAATGTCTAGTTTGAAATTTCTTCTAAATAATGAAAATGGTAACAACTAGGTAGAAAGGCACTATGGATTCTCACACTTGAAAGGAAGAAACAACTCAAGGTGGACAACTATAAAATCTACATTAACCATTGTATAACTATAGTTTCTGTACTTTTTTTCCTTCTAGCTTTGCTGACAAGTTACATTTCTGACCCATAAATTATAAATTGAAACCTCTCTCAAGTAAGCTTTGAATAAAGTCATACACCTTTCACCCTAGATTCAGACAGGGCAGGGAAACAGAAGCTCTGAGGGCAATGTTTCATGTCATTTAGCTATAAACTTGAATACGATAAAAAGCAGGAATACTGGTGATGCAGACAAATTTGTAAGAGTTTGCATGCACAAACACACAATCAGCATAGGGAATAAGCAAAGCAAACAGTAGAAATGGTTAGGATTCTCATATAACTGGCATCACACAGAGACACTGTGTGACGAGGCACATCCCTAGAATATAAGCCTAGATGGTTACATCGTGATCTGAAAGGTAAGTAAAAATGGAGATGTTTCTGAATGTATTTGAGAGAGTAAATCTGCATGTGTTCAGAGGTCCCAAAGGAAAACTTAGAGAAGCAGAGCGCCCCCCCCCCCAAAGTTTGCCACATGTTAACAGGAGGCTGCTGTTCAAGAAATACAAGTCCATGATTCCCTTGGTTCAACAGAATTATTCGTGCAGGCCTTTGGATCTTGGCCATCAGTTAAAACAGCATGCAAGCAAAAGATCTATTTCAGATTACTTCACTTGGTTTATTTTCAGTCAGCCCACAGACCAAGCCTGCGATGCTTGAAAGCCTGAATTCACTTACAAACATTGATGAATCTTTATTCCTGTCTCAGATTAACAGGGTAGTTCAACTCACTATTGATAAAACCTAAGGTAAAGTGGACAAGCAAAAATTGATACTTTGGTAGAGGCATGTTACATTCTAACTACACTCTTGGGGCACCCATGCAATCAGTTCCTTGAACAAAAGTTGGTGAGTGCATGGCTTAGTTGTCATAAGAAAGCACAGATAAGCCAGAAAGCACATCATCTTTTATCCTTCCATAATCAACATTCTCCCAGAAGTTCTAGCCGGATTCCACAGCTCAACTCAGCCAAGAACAGCAGCCTTGTTTCCTGAGCAGGTGGGGCATCTTTACCATTCAAAACAGCAGCAGCTGTTTACCATGCTCTTTTGAACTGAGAGAACACCCTGCCCTCTTGTGGCAGAGGAAGCAAGCCTGCTCAGATGAATAGGAGGAGAGGAAAGAAGAAAAGCTGCACAGATAAAGTATGTGTTTCGGCAAAAATACGAGTGAGAGAATGGAGGGATGGAAGGAAAACGGAACCTTCGATACTCACTGTAAGGGTTCCTTCTGCTCTGAGGTTAGGAAGGCATTCTGGAATAAGTGATTCCCACCAATTACTCAGGGAGACAGTACTAAACTCTTCAACTTCCTGTCTCCTTGGTGGGAGTTATCCTGGTTCAGTTTGGTTACTTCATGAGCTAATGAACCCAGGAGCAGGAGGGAACAGAACGGAGATAAAACAACAACCAGAACAGGTAAGTCACTGTTAGAAGCATAACAGATGATAACCAAAGAGGAGATATCAGCAGGATTAAAGGATCACAGCTAGCTGGCTCTGCAACTTGACCATGTAGATTTGGTCAGGATCCTGCTTTTGCAGACATTCCTCTCTTCTTCTGTTCTTTCTGGTGTGTTTTTTTTTGGGGGGGGGGGACAAGATGCCCTCCCAACCTCAGAGCAGAAAGGACCCCCACAAGCAAGCACCCAAGGTTCCATTCTTGCTCTGAGGAGGAGGGCATCTTGGAATGAAAGTTCAAACAGCAGTGTTCCAGTGACACTATATCCCGCAGCACTCTATGCCTGAAGGCGGCATTGGCTGAGAAGAAGGAAAGAAGTCTGCAGTGTCTGACAAAAGATTGAAGTCCAGGTTGCTGCCTTACATATTTCCTCCACTGAGGCTTGATGATCGAAGGCTGCGGTAGTGGCTGCACTCCTCACTGTGATCCCTGCTGGAACAGGGATATTGTTTCCCTTGTAGGCATGGAAGATGCACTACTGAATGGCATAGCTGATGGCCAATTTGGACATCATCTTGCCTTATTTGTTGCTGTTAACCAAATGAAAAGAGAGTCTGTCTTTCTGATGGATTCTGTACTTTGGAGGTAGATTCTGAGGACCCTTCAGAGGTCTGAAAATTGCCACTCTCTCTCCTTGGGGTTGCTAGATACTGGCAGAAGGAAAGGAGGTAAATCTCTTTGACTCCTGAGAAAAACTGAGTTCCCCTTAGCAATGAAGGTTGGATCTGGCCTGAGCACCACCTTGGCTTGTGGAAGACACACAGGGCTTTTCTGGCTAACAAGACTCCCAATTTCGATACCCTTCTAGACAAAATCACTGCTGTGAAAAAGTGTTTTCGGGCACAGTTATTTAACGGGGACCTCCCTTAAGGACTCAAAAGGAATATTAGTGAGAGCCAAATGAACTATATGTAGTCTCCAATAAGGCAATCTGTAGACCACAGGAGGACTGACCTGCTCGACCCCCTGGAAGAAGATATGAGACTGTCTGGATAAAGGGATGCCAGCTACATAAGATAGGATTGTGGTGATAGTTGCTACCTGGCAACAAAAAGTGGACTTCTAAAGCTTTTGATGAATGCTCTCTGAAGGAGAACCAACTGATAGTCCAGGCCCGGGTTGAGGGGGTTGACATGCTTGCATTGGCACCATCTCAAGAAGATCCTTTCCTATATAGCATTGCTTCTTGTGGAGGCCCTCATGCAACCTCTGAGGAGTAGCTGAGGTTCAGGAAGGAAGGCCCCTGGAACAGATGGACCAGTGTGTCTGACTCAGAAAGGCTCTTGATAGGTTGGAAGGAACTGCAGTTCAGTGACAAAGCATCTGTTTTGCACACAGAAGGTTCCAGGTTCAATCCCCAGCATCTCTACTTTAGAATATCTCTAAACTGCCAGACAGACAAATTGCCAGACAAAGTAGACAAAATTGACATTGAAGGACCAGTGATCTGTCTCAGTATAAGGCAGTTTAAAATGCTCTGAGTAATAGGTCTAATTAGTTTAATCTAAAGCAGTCATTCCAGTGATGTTTACCTGAAAAGAAGTCCCACTGAATTGCGGGATTGCATCTAAGTGAATATATGCCTAGGATCAGCTGCATCATTTCAAACAGACTGGTAAACCCTGGAAACCTTATTTATGTTGTACAACAATGCAAAAACATAACTAGCTGGCTAATTATACCATAATAAAGATACACTATTTTACTAGCCATCTTTTAAAGAATCATCACACTTAAAGACCTCCACTAGTTGCAAGAGTTGTTCCACCAGGCCTATGGTCAAGGCTCTTGATGGGGGAGAATGAAAACTCTCTCTGACGGCTCCTCCTTTTGCTCCCTTTTTCATCTGGCCTTCCCCAGTGCTAACATGGCCAAGTTTTTTCCTTATGAAATTTTATTGTTACGTGCCATCTGTTTATTATTATCAGTATTTTAAAACTGTTTTTAATTAATTTATGATTGTATTATAATATGTTGTTATTCACGCTGAAGCCTGCATTAGCAGGGGAGGCAAGTCAGAAATGTAATAAATAAATAAAGACCTCTAATACCATTCTAACATTTCTTCATTCACAGTTTTTTGAAATATAAACCTCCTCATCAAAAGTCTATATAAAATAGTCACAAGACTGTTGGCTCTTAAACCACAAGGAGCTTATTTAAAATTTTGCAAATGTTAAGTGCACACCATAAATCTCCATTACTAAGTTTCACTTCCTTTTTAGCAAACTTAGCACTTTAAATTTACCAAATATTCTATAATATTTCATATTAAGATCCTGAGGAAATGCTGTACTTCTCATCGTATATGCTATAATAAGCCACAGGTTCCAGTGAAGAATGTTTCGTAACACTTTCAAGCATTTCTATTAATAAACAAAATTCCAGTGCCATAGATGCTCTGGGACCAAACAACTGAAACAGGAGATGAGTAAATTGCAAGTACTGTCATTTGTTCCCAGCCAGAACTGAAAGATATAATTTTTCATTCAGCAAAAGAAAGAAACGCATCTCATTTATCAGGTCTAAGACACATACACACACACACATCCAACACACAGGTTCTCTTCCCTTCATTTGAAAGTGTATGGATTATCATGAATGAATATATAGTTTAAGGTCTTGTTGCTCAACTAATTGCCTCCTTATCAACCACACAGCTAACTATAAAAAACTGCTATGTAAAAAGATTTAGGGGCATTGTAGGGGCACAGGGTCCAGCAACCAGAAGGACTGCTGTAGTCTAACTTCCCCTGTCAACTCTTTTACAAACTTGTTCAAGTAAGTTCAAGTTTATTATTATAATCCAAGATCAGAATTTGAAGTGGCACATACATCGATACATGGCAAATACATTGATTACATATCTGTATATACCTGAACATTTAATGTGAATATGTGCTAAGGAAATAAAATTGTTAAAATATATTTTAAGTTTTCTTTAAAAAGGTTGTAATCTGCCACCTTGTATTAATCGGAACACTTTGATAAATTTAAAGAAATTAAAGCAGTTTTCTTGGCAACTGAGATTTAACTATTGCAATTACTGACTTTAAAAGGAGATCATCCCTGTA
The DNA here is from genome assembly GCA_029233225.1 of Lepidodactylus listeri. Lineage (NCBI taxonomy): Eukaryota > Metazoa > Chordata > Lepidosauria > Squamata > Gekkonidae > Lepidodactylus > Lepidodactylus listeri. Next base: position 26,298,498 of record JARCFY010000004.1, on the reverse strand, counting down.
AAAGTGCAAGGTTTTACCATAAAGTTCTATGTGGAACATTTTCATTAAGCAGAAAGGACCTGGGGAACAAGAGGACTCAAGTGCAAATAAGGTTTCATTTCTACTTCCCATTTTAACTGAGTGTCAGTTGCTATCAATACTCTGGCGCACTTTAAGTTCTCATGAAGCCATTTCCCCCCTTCAGGATTAAATGCAATTTCATATTTTTCCACATACATGGCGAGTCTCCCAAATAGGGAGAAACACCAGCCTTATTCTGTGGGTGGCCTCACTGTGATGCTTCCATTAGCCACAGAGGGGCTAAATAGCTCAGTATTAGATATTGTGATTTACCTGCAAAGAAAAGTTTTATACGCAGCATCACATGAAGCACACATTTTATGAAACAGTTCAAGATGTCATCTGCTCATCATTTTTTTAAAAAAAATACTGCTATTACTTTGCTAAAAAGTTTTAACATTATTATGGAATGCTTTTTCATATTTATGAAATGGTGCACTGCTAGATGTCAAGACCTGCTTTGGCCCAGTCTCAACTAGGGAGGAAGACTGAGGAGCCCACTTTCATAGTCCCCACTATACCCAAGGCTCCCTGCACCCCAGAGCTTCCATGAGGAAGACCTCCTGTCTACTTTACCACAGCAAAATTCAGTAAAACAAAATTCAGATCCAGAATCCCACGAGTGGACCCCATCTATCTCTGGCACCCCCAGAGTCTCTGCCAGGACCCTGGGAACAATAAAGGCAGAATGCCAGGGCCAGAGCTTGGATTAATTAAAGAATCACATACTTAGCAGCTTGAGTCATCCTGTCTTCTAGTCTCATGCAGAAGACAGACAAAACTTGCTTGATCTTCTCAGGATTCAGAGCCCAACTCCAACTACAAGGAGGCATGGGGTTATTAGGCTTTAATTGAGTTCTAGGCTTGAGTGGTTCAACAGCACTCCACCCTAGCTCATGCTAGTCCTGAATATCTCTCTGCAGCAAGACCCTTGCTTTCCAGAGGCTACATCAAAGGTCTATTCCAGCACAACCTGGTCTTGGCTGTTCATCAGAGACTTTGTGCCTTTTTTCTTGACTGGTCAAGTAGAGAACAGGACACAGGGAGGACGAAGTATGTGTGTTGTTATTTATGGTTGTTAGCCGCCTTGATCCAATTCGCTGGCAAGGCGGGATAAAAATGAAATAAATAAATACTGTTCCCATCTTCTTTCAAGGACTGTTAGGTGAAAACAGTCTCACAAACACCATGTGAAATACCCTGAACAGGGAGCTAGCTACTTGTCCAAGACCTCTCCATGAGCTTAATTATTAAAGTGGGGATTTGAAATCTGCATTTATTACATCCAAATCCAATGCACTGTCATTACACTATACAGAACTTGCAGTTGTTCAGTGAACAGGGGTAAAATAAAAATCATATGGTTAAGGACAGCTCCATTCTCCTAAGTACGACCCAAGTGTTCAACACTTAAAATGGATACAGGATAGTAACTAAACAACACACATATCAGTCAAACAGACATAGGGAAAATTAAAAATTAAAAAATTAAAAATTAAAAGACAGCTTTTTAAAAGAGACAAAGGCTAACAAAAAATGGTTGAAAACGACCAGTGGTAACTTACCGTGAGGGGTCCTTCTCCTCTGAGGGTTGGAGGACATCTTGTGGGTGATTCCCACCTATCTCCAGGGAGGCAGGATTAAGTAAATCTTCTTCCTGTTTCCTGTGGTGGGAGTCACCCTCAACTCAGTTTCGGTAACTCCGACAGCTAGAAAAAGCTAAACTCAAATATAACAGTTAGAAACAGGAAGACAAAGTTAAGAAGGTACTCTCTCATATATAATCAAAGTGCAGTACCATGAGGATGACCATAATCAATATCACCCATGCACCTCTCTCTCAGTCAGTATGCGTGCCCCTACCTGTGGGTGACGATCCGAGGAGGGCCAAGATGTCCTCCAACCCTCAGAGGAGAAGGACCCCTCACGGTAAGTTACCACTGGTCGTTCTCCCTCTGAGGTGGAGGCCATCTTGTGGGACCTCCCAGAGCAGTGGTCCTATGTTTTGGGTGGGGGATCGTCATTCTCTTGCAGGATAGTTTGCAGAATACGACGACCGAAGGCAGCGTCCATGGATGCATAGGTATTGATTTTGTAGTGCCTTATGAAGGTAGATAAGGAAGACCAGGTGGCCGCCCTGCACACTTCATCTACAGATACTCTGTTGAGGAATGCTGCGTTGGTGGCGGCGCTGCGTACTGAGTGTGCCGTGATTCCCTGTGGCACTTTAAGGTGCATGGTGGTATACGCCTCTGCGATGCACATTCGAATCGAACAACTGATGGCCGGTGTGGACATCTTTTTTTTTTTTTTTCAGTGTGAGGGGGAGACATGTTGATGAACAAGGCTTCCGTACGCCTAACTGAATCCGTTCTCCGGATGTAGCACTTAAGTGCCCTCCTCACGTCCAGGGTATGCCAGGACTTTCCTTTGGATGTGTGGGGTTCGGAACAAAGGACGGTAGATAACTCTCTTGAGATCTGTGAAATTTGGTGTTAATCTTCGGACAAAAAGAGGGATTTGTGCGTAGGACCACGGTGTCCTTATGAAAGACACATAAATCTGAACGGACGGAAAGGGCTCCAAGTTCAGAGATTCTTCTAACTGAAGTGATGGCCACGAGAAACAGTGTCTTCAGTCTCAACAATTTAAGCGAAATACTCTGTATGGGCTCGAATGGAGTTCTTGTCCATGTGGTAAGGACAAAATTTAAACGCCACGTGGGAAATCTGTGACAAATTGGGGGATCCTTGAAGGCAGCACCTTTTAAGAACCACTTTATGTGAGGATGTTGGGAAACTACCTGTCCCCTGTATAGGGGAAGCACCGTGGATAATGCCACTAGTTGTCTTCTTAGTGTGGAGGCCTTTAGTCCAGAGTCCTGCCGTCTTGTAAAAAGTCTAAGACGGAGCATAAATGTGGATGGAGAGGATTGATCTTTTTTTTTTTTTTTTGATCCATCTGACGAAGGCTTTCCATGTGGTGTTATAAATCCTGGTTGTGGATGGTTTCCTAGAATCTAAGATGGTATTTATTACCGACTCTTGATAACCTAATCTAACAAACTTCTGCCTTTCAACCTCCACGCGGTCAAATGGAGCCATCCTGGGTCGGGATGTCTGATTGGACCTTGTAGGAGCATATCTTCCCGGACCAGCAGTCGAAGAGGAGGAGACACTGCTAACTCTAGTAGAGACGTGAACCACGGTTGACGTGGCCAGTATGGGGCAACCAGGATGACTTCCGCCCACAAGAGTTGAATCCTTCTTAGAAGTCTGGGAAGTACTGGAAGAGGAGAAAATGTGTACAGGAGCTCGTGAGGCCATGGAGACAGTAGTGCATCCGTCTGTTCTGCCTCTGGGTGGAAGAATCTCGTGAAGAATCTTTTTAGCTGTGTGTTGGTGGCTGATGCGAAGAGATCCACCTTCGGGGTTCCCAACTCCGATGAAATGAGCTGGAATATCTCTGGACGTAGGGACCACTCTCCTTCCTGGATCGCCTGTCGGCTCAACCTGTCAGCTTGAATGTTGGCTGAGCCTTGAATGTGAGTTGCGGTAAGGGAAGACAGATGAGTTTCTGCCCAGGTTAGGAGGAGATGTGCTTCCTTGGCCAGTCTCGGGGATTTTACACCACCTTGCTTGCTGAAGTAAGTCATGGCAGAAATATTGTCCGTCCTGATGATGACATGTTTGTCTTGTATCTTGTGTGAAAAGTGAGTTAGGGCCAATCGAATGGCCCGCAGTTCCAGGAGATTGATGGGTAAGTTGGATTCTGCACTCGACCACATCCCCTGAATCAGATGACAAAGAAGGGCGGACCCCCAGCCCGATAGGCTGGCGTCCATGAAGATCTGGACCTGGTTCTGAATCCAGAAAAATCTTCCTTGAGTCAAGTTGTGACGGAAGGTCCACCAGCATAGGCTTGATTTTACCTGTAGTGGAACCTTCATTGACATGTCCATTTTTAGGGCTATGATATTCTGGAAGGGCCGTAGGAACTTCTGCAGTTGCTGGGAATGGAAACAACCTCATTGCTGGGTGTCAAAGGTGGAAACCATCAAGCCCATCAGTTTGACCAGTAGGGAAAGAGATGACGTGCGTGCTGTGATGACTTGGGTTGCTGTAGACGTGATCTTCTGCGCCTTGGGTAAGGGTAGAAGAAGCTTGCAAGAACTCGTGACTATTATCACTCCTAGGTGTTCTAGACATTGCGTGTCTTAAGTGACTCTTTGTCTAGTTGACCAAGAAGCCAAAGCCCTCTAGGAGTTGAATAGTCTGTGTAACATCTCTGAATGCTTGAGCCTCCAACGCCGAACGAATCAGGAGGTAATCTAAGTACAAATGGACATGGATTCCAAGCTGACGAAGGATGCTCACGGGATGTACCCGGACCTTTGTGAACACTCGAGGAGCTGTAGACAGACCAAAGGGGGGTGCACGGAACTGCAGGTGAGTGTCCCCAACGCAGAAATGAAGAAATCTTCTGTGTGGAGGAAAAAAGGGTACATGAAGATACGCTTCCATCAGGTCTACTGACGTTAGGAACTCCTGCGCCTGAAGAGATTCTGCGATGGATCGAAGCGTTTCCATACAAAAGTGCTTAAGCTCTACAAATCTGTTTAAGAACTTCAAATCGAGGATTGCCCTCCAATCCCTGTTCTTTTTGGCACTCTAAAGAATAATGAGTACACCCCTGTCCCTTACTCTTCCTGAGGCACTGGTTCTACTGCCCATATGTGAAGTAGATGACTTATCGCACCAAGTGTTCTGTTCCGTTTTTATCGGGGTTTTGTGAACCGGAGAGGAAAGGAAATGCGACTATGGTGGATATTTGAAGACTATCTTGTAGCCCATGGACACCACGTCCATGGTCCAGGAGTCTGGTTGGGAGGTCAGCCATCTTTGACTGAAGAGAAGTAGGCGACCTCCCACAGCCAAGTCCACATAGTCACGCCTTGGAAGGTTTGGGATCGTTGGTCTTGTCTGTTGGTGCTGTGGAATTCTCCTCTACGAAAAGGCTGTTTATTCTGTGTCCAGGTAGAACGTCTGGTATTTGGTCGAGATCGGTAGGAAGAACCATAGGGACGAAAGGAAGATGTTGCACCGGGTCTCTTATCTCCGGTGCGGATGGTTCTGGGCAGTGTCTTTTTTGTCTCGGGTCTCCACCAGGATTTTCTCCAAGGGGTCCCCGAAAAGCTTGTCCCCTTGGAAAGGATATGCTGACACCATAGCTTTAGATTGGTAATCAGCTGGCCATGCTCTCAGCCAGAGAGTGCGTCGTGCAGCTGCTGCTGTAGAGGTTGCCCTGGCAGAAAAACCATGGACTCCAGGGTGGCGTCTGCCGTAAGGGAGATTGCCTTGAGTAATCTGTTGGCTCCCTCCAGTAGTCTCCAATTGCTTTCAGGCAGCATCTGAATGAGTCTGCGCATCCAGACTATGGACGCTCGAGATACTGTGGAAGCTGCAGAGGAAGCCCTAATTGCCAGAGTGTTAGCCTCGTGAGCCCTGCATAATGCAAATTCAGCTCTCTTATCCAAATTGTCCCTCAAGGTACCGTGACCATCTTCTGAAACTACGCCTGTTGATTGCAGAGCTGCCACTGGCGCATCAATCACAGGGACCTGTAATAAATCTAAGGCAGATGAATGTAAAAGGTACAGCCTTATGGTGGAACCCGGGAAGGGTTTTGAGGTCAAGGGCCTTTCCCACTCTGCTTTAACCTTCCTGACATAAAAACCTGGAAAAGGAAAGGCTATTTCCAAAGGATCCACAGGAGGAAAAAATTCATCAAAGACATCTAAGCCTTCATCCTGATCCTGTGGTGTGGGATTGGGCTTGACTGCCTTTTGATTGCCCTGGACTTGGAGGGCAGCCAGGGTTTTATGAAACAAATAATAAAGATCCTCTGGCTTAAGGAATCTAAAAGCCTGTTCCTTAGCAGATTGAGGCTTTGGAATAGGTTCCCCTTCTTCCTCATTAGAGGAAAATTCCCCTTCCTCCTTTTCAATAGAAACATGGGATACAACGTCATCATCCTCTGGGTAATTATATTCCATGTGATGATTTTTGGCATTGCTCTTCTGAGCTGCCTTAGTGAGCCATCTACCCCAGTTAGGAGGGGGCCTATTTGGAGGGGGGGGGATAAGAGGGACAAAGACCTAGAGGGAGGACGCCCCCCCCCCGAGGAGCAAAAACGGGTCATCTCATCCCACATAGCTCTTCTGGAAAAAGCCATTGCCTCAGGGGAAAAAGGTAAATCGCCTTGTACGTTACCAAGTTGTCCTCTGGACCCTCGCCTTCATACTTTCCCTCCTCCTCCATGCCACCGGCAAAACTTTGTTGGATTAGCCGGATCTGTTCTTCCCCGATTGGCCTGGGGCCCGGGGGTAGTTGGAGTGCGGGGGGGGCATTCAGAGCCATTCCCGACTTGTCAAACTGCGGGGGGGGGGCATTCAGAGCCATTCCCGACTTGTCAAACTCGGCCCAATGTTTCTAAAATGGCCGCCGCTGTCGATCGGCCTTCCAGAGCCCCGAGATGGCCAGTTTTGGCGCACTTTTTTTAGTGCCACCACCGCTGTGGGCCTCCCCACGGCGTTCCTCTGCGGCTGGGCGTTTTCTGTAGCTGCCAGCTCCTGGAGCATCGGGAGGCACACTCCGCTCCATCCATGTCTCTCTATGAGGCTTTTCTGCTGGCTTGAGTGAACAGCTAGAGAAAGAGGCAGTGGGGGGGGGGCCCTTCCCCTTAAGCTGGATCGGAGAAGAGGGAAGAAGGCTTCTTTTTTTGTTATTTGTTTTTTGAGAGAGGTAGAATGAAGTAAGGAATAGTAAAGAGAAAGTATAAGTAGATAAAATAGGTATTGAGAAAGAATTAGCAATGGAAGTTGGCAGAGCCAAAAGTTCCAGCTGCTCTCCCTATTGAGGCAGGAAATGAAACTGAGTTGAGGGTGACTCCCACCACAGGAAACAGGAAGAAGATTTACTTAATCCTGCCTCCCTGGAGATAGGTGGGAATCACCCACAAGATGGCCTCCACCTCAGAGGGAGAACAGTTCAAACTCTTTCTCACAGACACAGCAAAAGACATCCACATTTACAATCAGTAACAGGGGTCCTATCAAAGTAAAACCTGTGGTACATTCTTCTTGTGAATAAGTCATTGGGAAGGACCGTTTCATCACTAGCAGAACAGAGCCTTGAGAGCCAACCCACAATCCCTATTTAAATTTAATTTCTACATGTGTATGCATCACTCTTGCATGCCGCAGAGAAAATTCACAAGAAAAAAAATAAGGCCACATCCATCCTCAATTTTTAAGATTCTAACTTTGAAATCTAGGGGCAAAAACACAGTCTGGGCTTTGAACTATCATGGCCATGTAATCCTCCTGAAGTTCATTAACACCAGTTTATTTTTATTTATTTAGAAAATTTTAAGGTATCCTGTCTAGGGAACCTGCCCAAGACTGCTTACAAAATAAACAATAAAAACATAAAACATTTAAAATTATTGAAAATTGGCATTAAACATCCAGAGCATAACTATAAATGGTTATCTAATCTTGTTGAAATAAGTTCCACAGTCCAATTATTAACCTCATAACCCTTGCCTGCCCTATTTTATGCTATTCTAGCAAAAGGAATTGCCTCTATACTGACAATTGATGTATGCTGCATTGTTTGCATTTCTAACAGCTGTACACATACATTTAAACATGAAATATTACATGTCCCAGACAACCATTCCCCCTCACTTTAAAAAGCATTTTCCAACTATTTAACTCCCATTTATTAACTACAATAACCAGAGTCTTAAAACCTCTTTTCAGACAATCTGAACAAAGAACAGACCATGTCTCCCACTGGGATACAACACTTGAATGAAAGCTCACAGCCACAGATGCAGAGGTGTAGCTCAAGCTGCATACTGTCATTAAAACTCATTGTGAAAAATATTCTTTTTTACTTAATTTATATTCCTTTTGCAAGAAATGAGAAGATCAGATATGAGTTGTGTGTGTGAAAGTAAGTGCCTAAAAAGTGCAAAACACTTATACTCATACAATCTCATAACCAAATAAAGCTCTCTACTGTATTAAGGGATCGAATGCATGTTATATATTTGTAAGGCATTATGCCCTCTTGCTTTCACTTTCCCTTCTTTAGATAATGACAGGAGCTCCTGTTGGGAGTAATAGATTTGTTGTTCAGTATCACAGTTGAGTTCGACTCTTCACAACCCCATGGACCGCATCACGCCAGGCCCTTCTGTCCTCTGTTGTCCTCCGGAGTTTGCTCAACTTCATGTTTGTTGCATCCATAACACCGTCTAACCATCTCTTCATTTGTTGTCCCCTTCTTCTTTTACCTTCAATCTTTCCCAGCATCAGGGTCTTCTCCAGTGAGTGCTCCTTTCTCATTTGGTGGCCAAAGTATTTGAGCTTCAGCTTCAGTATCTGGCCTTCCAGGGAACAGGGTTGATTTCTTTTAGGATTGACTGATCTGATCTCCTTGCAGTCCAAGGGACTCTCAAGAGTCTTCTCCAGCACCATAATTCAAAAATATCTATTCTTCAGCACTCAGCCTTCTTTATGGTCCAACTCTCCCAGCCATACTGGGAATACCATTGCTTTGACCATACGAACTTTTGTTGGCAGGGTGATGTCTCTGCTTTTTATTATGCTGTCTAAGTTTGCCATCGCTTTCGTTCCAAGGAGCAGACATATTTTAATTTCATGGCTGCAGTCACCGTCTGCAGTGATTTTGGATCCCAGGAACACGAAGTCTGTCACTGCTTCCATGACTTCCCCTTCTATTTACCAAGGAGTGATGGGGCCGGATGCCATGATCTTAGTTTTTCTGATGTTGAGTTTCAAGCCAACTTTTTGTGCTCTCCTCTTTCACTCTCAACAAGAGGCTCTTGAGGTCCTCTTCACTTTCTGCCATTAGAGTGGTATTGTCTGCATATCTTAGGTTGTTCATGTTTTTCCCTGCAATCTTAATTCCGGCTTCATCCAGGCCAGAATTTCACATGATGTATTCTGCATATAAATTAAATAAGCAGAGTGACAATATACATCCTTGTCGCACTCCTTTTCCCTATGCTAAACCAATCTGTTGTTCCATATTTGGTTCTAACCGTTGCTTCTTGACCCTTATACTGGTTTCTCAAGAGACATGTGAGGTGGTCTGGTACTCCCATCTCTTTAAGGACTTGCCATAGTTTGTTGTGATCCACACAATCAAAGGCTTTAGCATAGTCAATGAAGCAGAAGTAGATGTTTTTCTGGTACTCCTTTGCTTTCTCCATAATCCAGTGAACGTTGGCAATTTGATCTCTAGTTCTTCTACCTCTTCGAAACCTAGTTCTCTATCCACGTACTGCTGAAGCCTAGTTTGTAGGATCTTGAGCATGACGTTGCTAGCATGTGAAATGAGTGCAATTGTGCAATAGTTTGAACATTCCTTGGCACTGCCCTTCTTTGGGATTGGAATGTAAATGGCCATTGGTACTTACCATGAGGGGTCCTTCTCCTATGAGGACAGGAGGATATCTCCACGTGCCTATAGGGAGGCAGGAAATAGTTTTTCCTCTTCCTGTTGGAGACCTCGGAATAGCCCATCCCTCAGTTTTGGGACTCTGAAAGCAGTGCCCTCCAGGAAGGTAGTAACCTTGCCCTATAAAACATAACGAACTGATTTCTAACAAGAACTATGACTTGTTAACTGAACAACTTTGAAAACTGGTTTAGACCAGAATAAAGGTAGAAGACGAGATCAGCACAGTAATAGGTGAAAGAAGGGAGATGAAAGCAGAAGGGCCGAGATGTCCTCCTGTCCTCATAGGAGAAGGACCTCTCACGGTAAGTACCAATGGCCATTTACATTCCAATCCCAAAGAAGGGCAGTGCCATTCTCCCTATGAGGTGGAGGACATCTCCATGGGACCTCCCAGAGCAGTGTCCCTTATACAGGGGGTTGTCCTCTTTCTCTAATGTCACGACGTGCTAAAGGACTCCTTCCAAAGGCCGCATCAGCGGATGTCGCAGTATTAATCTTGTAGTGGCGCACACACATAGAGATTGAGGACCAGGTAGCTGCCCTGCACACTTACTCAACCAAAGCCCTGTTGGTGAAAGCGGCATTGGTGGCTGCGCTCTGTAGCGAGTGAGATGTTACGCCCTTAGGAACCTCTAGGCCCATAGCCCTGTATGCTTCAGCAATGCAGGACTTGAGTACTGAGCTTATGGCCGACTTAGACATCCTGTCTCCTTTCCTCAGAAGAGAGATGTTGACGAACAGAAACTCTGTTTTCCGCCAAGATTCCATCTTCAATATATAGATCTTCAGGGCTCTTCTGACGTCCAGTGTGTGCCATTTGAACTGCCTTGGATGTTTGGGCTGTGGGCAAAAAGTAGGCAAACAAATCTCCTGTGACTGATGAAAAACAGAAGAAACCTTGAAGGTAAGGTCCGTGTGAAGCACGGCCTTGTCCTTGTGAAATACACACAGCAACAATTTAACTGACAGGGCACCACTGAGCTCAGAAACCCTATACGCCAAAGTTATGGCCACGAGGAACAGCATCTTCATCCTCAGCCACCTCAGCCCCACTTCTCGTAGTGGCTCAAATGGCGGTTTTGTGAGGGCCATGAAAACCGTGCTTAATTTCCATGTTGGAAAATGATGAACTTGTGCTCGTGACGTGACCTGGCTGTTAAGCCTTGCAGGAAAAGCTGTAGTTGGGGGTGTTTAGTTAACTTAAACCCCCCCCAAGGATGGAAGCACCATTGCCAGAGCCACTGTTTGTCTATGCAAGGTGGCAGCTTTGAGGCCAGAGGCCAGGCCCTCCTGCAGAAAGGCAACCACCGAAGCCACTGAAGGTGCCAAAGGATCCACCTTCTTACATCTATACCATCTAACAAATGCCTTCCAGGTGGTATTGTAAATATGGATTGTAGATTGCTTCCTGGAAGACAACATGGTCTGAGTAATCTTGTCAGAATAACATAGACTGCAGAGAGAGCGCCATTCAATTTCCAGGTGATCAAGCACAGCCAACCCAGATCTGGATGCTATACTGGGCCCTGAGACAGCATGTTCAGGTTCACTGGAAGGACCAGCCGTGGAGCCACTGCCATTTCCTCCAGAGCCAAGAACCATGGCCAACGTGCCCACCTGGGAGCCACCAGGATGACCTCTGCCCCGAATTCCTGTATTCTGCAGATGGTCCTGAAGATTAAGTCAAATGGGGGAAATGCATATAGAAGGCCCTTTGACCAGGCAGTCGTCAGTGCATCCATCGCCTCCGCCTCCTGGTGACAATACCTAGTGAAGAAGCATGGTAGTTGATGATTCGCAGGAGAGGCAAACAAGTCCACTGATGGCTGTCCCAGATATCTCACAATCAGATGGAAGAGGTCCAGGTGGCGGGCCCACTCCCTCTCCATTATGGTCTGTCTGCTGAGCCAGTCTGCCTGAATATTCTCGACCCTCTGATGTGCTCCGCCCGTACGGAAGCAATGTTCCTCTCTGCCCAGGTGAGTATCTTCATTGCTTCTCGGTAGAGTTGTGATGACCAAGAGCCACCCTGTTTGTTTATATATGCTTTGGCCGAGATGTTATCGGTTCTCACCAGAATGTGTAAGTTGTGCAGGTAGGGCTGAAAGTATTTCAAGGAATGAGAGATCACTCGGAGCTCCAACTAATTGATGGGTAGTGTTGTCTCGGCTAACTCCCATTTGCCCTGTACCGGAGCATTCCTTCTGTCCCCACAGTCCCCTGGAAGGTCCCTGGGAAGGTACCGGAGTCGAGTTTGGGAACTTCAAAATGGCCAACGGCATGTCTTGGGCTCACCAAAAAAATGGCGGGCTCATCCTCATTCTGCTGGTGCCTCTGCAAGTGGAGCGCTGCCGCCGGGTCCGCTGCAGTCGTTGGGGGAACTTGATCTAGCCTTAGAGGCAGGTCAGCCCCGGAAGTGCTATGCACAGCCGCCCACTCTGTCCCCATGGATGGTCCTCTTCACCAGATGAGAAGGCATCAGAGGCCTCCTTCATCGCCATTTGGGCGGCTGACAAGGACGGCGTCTTCGGGTCCAAAGACCTAGCCATCAAGTTCACTTCCTCAGGGAAGCACAGAGAAGGAGAAGAAGTAATAAGAAAGAAAGGGAAAGGGCAAGACGAAGTAGGTAATAGGAAAGTAGAAAATATAAAGTGAGCAGTAGTTAGCCTAGCCTATGCTGCTGCTCCCTAGTGAAGCAGGAACTAAACTGAGGGATGGGCTATTCCAAGGGCACCAATAGGAAGAGGAAAAAACTATTTCCTGCCTCCCTATAGGCATGGTGGGAATAACCCATGGAGATATCTTCCACCTCATAAGGAGAACTGACCTTTTCCAATCCTGTGGCCACTGTTGCATTTTCCAAATTTGCTGGCAAATTGAGTGCAGCACTTTAACAGCATCATCTCTTAAGACTTTGAATAGCTCAGCTGGGATACCATCACTGCTGCTAGCTTTGTTGTTTGTAATGCTTTCTAAGGCCCATTTGATTTCACATTCCAGGATGTCTGGCTCGAGGTCAGTGATCATACCGTCGTAGTTGTCAAGGACACTGAGGTCCTTCTTGTACAGTTCTTCTGTGTATTCTTGCCATCTCTTCCTAATCTCTTCTGCTTCAGTTAGGTCCCTACCGTTTTTGTCCTTTATCATGGCCAGCTTTGCACGGAATGTGCTCTTGATTTCTCCAATTTTCTTGAAAAGATCTCTAGTCCTTCCCATTATATTGTTTTCCTCTATTATTTTGCATGGTTCATTCAGGAAAGCCTCCTTATCTCTCCTTGCTGTTCTCTGGAAATCCGCATTCAGTTGGGTAAATCTTTCCTTTTCACCTTTGCCTTTTGCTTTCCTTCTTTCCTCTGCTATTTGTAAAGCCTCATCAGACAGCCACTTTGCTGTCTTTGCATTTCTTTTTCTTTGGTATGGTGCTGACTGCGGCCTCCTGTACAATGTTCACAAACCTCCATCCATAGTTCTTCAGGCACTCTTATCAAATCTAGTCCTTTAAACCTATAATTCACCTCCACTGTATATTAATCAGAGATGTGATCTAGATCAAACCTGAATGGCCTACTGGTTTTCCCAACTTTCTTCAGTTTAAGCCTGAATTTTGCAATGAGTAGCTCATGATCTGAGATACAATCAGCTCCAGGTCTTGTTTTTACTGACTGTATAGAGCTTCTCCATCTATGACTGCAAATGATATAATCAATCTGATTTCGGTGTTGCCCATCTGCTGATGTCCATGTGTAGAATCACCTCACAGGTTGTTGGAAGAGGGTGTTTGCTATGACCAGTATGTTCTCTTAACAAAACTCTTGTTAGCCTTTGCCCAGCTTCATTTTGTTCTCCAAGGCCAAACTTGTCTGATATTCCTGTTACCTTTTGACTTCCTACTTTAGCATTCCAGTCCCCTATGATGATAAGGACATTTGGGGGGGATGTTAGTTCTAGGAGGTGTTGTAGGTCTTCATAGAACTGGTCCACTTTAGCCTTTTCTGCCTCAGTGGTTGGGGTGTAGACTTGGATTACTGCGATGTTAAATGGTTTGCCTTGGATTCGGACTGAGATTATTCTGTCATTTTTGAGTTTGTATCCCATTTTTGCCTTTCTCACTCTCTTGTTGACTATAAAGGCCACACCATTTTTTCTACGGGATTCTTGGCCACAGTAGTAGATACAATGGTATTCTAAATTAAATTTGCCTATTCCTGTCCACTTTAGTTCACTGATTCCCAAGATGTCAATGTTCAGTCCTGCCATCTCTTTTTTGACCACATCCAATTTACACCTTGATTCATAGATCTCACATTCCTGGTTCCTATGCAGTATTGTTCTTTGCAGCATCGGACTTTCCTTTCACCATCAGACACATCCACAGCTGAGTGTCCTTTCAGCTTTGGCCCAGCCACTTCACTCTTTCTGGGGTTACCTGTACTTGCCCTCTGCTCATCCTCTGTAGCATATTGGACACCTTCCGACCTGAGGGGCTCACCTTCAGGCATCATATCTTTTAGCCTTTTGTTACTGTCCATGGGGTTTTCTTGGCAAAGGTACTGGAGTGGGTTGCTATTTCCTTCTCCAGTGGATTATGTTTTGTCTGAGTTCTCTGCTGTGGCCTGCCCGTCCTGGGTGGCCCTCCACGGCATAGCCCACAGCCTCATCGAACCACATAATAGTAATAGATGCCTCCCTATAAAAGTGTAAACCCTAAGAACCCAAATTCTCTGCTAAATTAATCAGCATTTTAAAAATGTATCTCTCAATTATTCGTACTGATATTTCATGCAATGTGGGGTTTTCAGATCTCTTCTGCTCTCACAGCTCCATATTCTGCCCTAACTTAGAGACCATAACTCATTTTAGGAAGGGCAGTATCAATATCCCTCACTGATCTGGACTGGTAGTAACGGTTTTTCTTGAACTAATGTATTGTACACTTCCCTTCTCACAAAGTACATGCTTTGTAAGATTGTGCAGAAGAACAAGCAATTCCTAGAACCTTTTCACAAGAGGGTGAGAGAAGTAAGGTGAAGACAGAGAGAGAAAACAACTGTGCCTCATGTGAATACAGGAAACAGTGGAACCACAGAAGTCAGAATGGAAGTAGCAGCAGTCCCCAAACTAACTTGGAGAGCAAGGGCTGCAAGAAGCTGCATTAGTCCTGAGAAAAACCCAAACACAAAATTCATGTAATACTTTTTATTAGGCTCAACCAAAATAACACAAAACAGCATGTAAGCATTCAAGTTCTGTCATACCTAATCACAGCTATTCACAGGGGTGAGGGAGGGGAAATACCAGGATGTTTTATGCTCTGACTTTAAAGCCTTTTGTCTACAACCTGTGTAGACTGTCAGACAGACTTGAATAGATTAGGTGGTGCTGGCTGGAGAGGGTATCAAGTTCCATCTTCAGACCCTTCTCCTTTCCAGAAAGTTAACAGAATTCCAGAAGAGGTTGAAAAGGGTGGAGGCCACAAGGGCCAAGCAATGGCATAAAAAAGAAGAAAAGACTTCAGTAATATGAGTAGTATGATACTTGAGTGGTATGGAATGGCCATAGCTTGACAGTAGAGCACAATGTTCTCTGCCTCTCTAGACAAAGAATCTCAGGTAACTGGATTAGGAAAGATCTGACTGACCCCTTGGGACAGCTACTAACTGTTAAAGGAATGGACAGCACTAGGCTAGATCTATCAATAGTTTGACTCAGTATAAGTCAATTTCTTATGTTCTTAAGAGAGCAGAGTATTTCAAGGAGTGATATATACCAGTAAGCAAAGACTACATCTGTTTTGAAGTCTGGTCAACATGAATTATGGCTCAGCAACTGGCAGCAATCAGGCAAATTCCCAAAGAAAGATCACTAACTGAAGCAAAAACCTTGTTTAACCCATAACAAATCATTACTTAAAAGCAGTATGGACAACTGTTCTTTAGTTATCCACACCATACATGAACGGAGATAACAAGACTGGAAAACAATGCAGCACAGTTTTATCCTCTTACACCACAAGGAACAACTGTATCTTTTAATACATATAAAGAACTTGCTGGATTGAGAGCTTTAATGAGTCCTGCTTCATGTCCTTACACCAACATGTTTATGCCCTTAGAATGACACCATATATCCTGTGTGCTGAGGACCAACTGGAGGACAGCATGCTCCATCCAACCCAGGTCTAGTCCATGCAACAGTTCAGCACTGTTTCTGCATTATACAGAATTCCCCTATGAAACTGATTAGTAGGTTACACTTATCCACAATGTATGCTATCACTGAACCCTGGAGGTGTGCTAAGAACATTGAGTCAGCTACTTTTGATTTTACCACCACCTGTGCAGGTGCATCTTGCTAACAACCACCTTTATAGACATCATACTTTTTTTGCTATTTTGTTGTTCTCTGCTATGGAAAACCCGCTATGAGCTACACCAATTATCACATCTAGATGGAGAATACACTGTATAGGAATCAGCAGACTATTTTCCTTGAGCACGAAAATATTTTGGGGAACACTGCTCCCTGTGAGCACTTTTCTCACTAAGGTCTTATGCTGCTACCTCACTAGGTGACTGTCTAAAAAATATGGTTTAATCTGTACCTCTAGAGACATTTGGAGCACTGTGATTCAGGGACCCTTCCCCAAAGCACAAAAAGCAGTACTGGGTACACAATTCAGCATATCGAGACTCCCAGCTTTCAATTAAAGAAAAGGCCCTTATGGTTAGGATATGCTTGTGTAAATAGGGTAGTTACACATGAGAGGCAAATCAAAAACCTTTTCAGTGAGCAAGGCAGGGTTTCAAAGCCTTGTGTTTTTATTTCTGCCATCATGTCACAGCCAGCTTATATTGACCCAGTTTATGTTACGTTTTCAAGGCAAGAGGCATTCAGCAGTGGTTTGCCATTGTCTGCCTCTGCACAGCAACCCGGAACTTCCACTGTGGTCTCCCATCCAAATACTAACCAGGACTGACCCTGCTTAACTTTCAAGATATGATGAAACTGGGCTAGCCTGTGCTGTCCAGGCCAGGATGGCTTATACTACATCCTTGCAAAAACCAACTTACCCTGAGAATCTGAACAAACTTGATAAGGAGCTTGCCAAAAAGGAAATATATATATATATATGAGCTATCTGAGAGAACAGCCTCGCAAAAATCAGAATTCAGCAAAATACTGCAGAATTCAGCAAAATTATGCAATTTTATTCATTCTGTGTGATTTGCAGACTGCAGAATTTTGTTGGATCCAGGCTAAATGGGCAGTTTTCACCAATACACCTTTCTTGCTGCAGATCATCGTCATGTCATTCTTCAGAGTTCCTTATTGCCCTGGAGCAGTATTTTGTGGAATCAGTGAACTGCTGTGGGAGGGAGAGGCAGGAAAGTTCCATTCTGCCACTAAAAAATTTAGTCTGGATCCTACTCTTTAGCTTTTTATTTAAATTGTTAAAAATTGTTTTAACATGGAGTACATACAAACCAGGCAATACTTTAGAAAAATGTAGACTTGATTTTTAAAAATGCAAAAATGAATTGAATGTAATAAACATACAAATTTGTCAATTTTCACTTACTTCTTGAAGCAGATTTTACTAAACCTTGATTTAGAGCAACTGTCCTTATTTGCTTCCAAAGGACCCAGAAAGAAAGAGACTAGTTCCAGACCAAGTCTAACAAACACCACAAAATTCTCTTGTGCCGTTAACACCACATCTTCTGAGAACAGATTTACCAGCTAGACAACAGGGAAGGGGCTGACACCAGTCTCCCACTGTTCACATTCCAAAGAGCATTCTAAAGAACGCTTTTACCATGAAAATGTGTCTCACCACTACCTACTGAGCTAAGACACAACAGCCATCTTAGCTAATAGAAAACAGAGTTTGTTCCTCTACAGTAGCTCAACTTAGAAAGCATGCTGTTTTTTAGAATCATTAGAATCAACCTGTGAAGGCTATTTTTCAAAAAGTATTTCTAGCAATGAAGAAAGCTAACATCAAAAAAGCAGTACTGTACAGTCTCAAGTCATTCAGAAAAGAAAGTGCTAACTTTATTTCCAAGCACTTTCAGAAAGCTGTCTTTAGCACAACTACTATTTGAGTGGCTCTCTGCAGTCACATATTCCCTGCCTTTCAAATTTCCTTTTTATTAAAGATGCCAATTTAAGCCTAGGACACTTTCTCATTACCAATCTACTTCACAACGGGTCAGCAAGGTAGGCTTGGCTGAGTGACTATGATTTGCCTAAGGCCAGCAGCTCAGTTTTATGACTGGAAAATACTCTGGGTACCAACTTTCATGCCAATATTATTGTAGCGGTCTGGCCAGCTTTGGTTGAACTTGCACTGCAAACTTTGATTAGTCAAATGTTATACATGACTAATAAACAGTAGGTGGGAGGGACTTTCAAGAGTATTCCTTGAGCATAAAAATTTTCTAAATATGCATCTGCTCTACTATGTTTGTTTTTGCCAGTGGTCAGGGATACCTCTATAACAAATGATATCCCAGAACACAGGTGAAAAGGCTATGCAGTTGAAAGTAAAAGAAATTGATGCAGATCAAGGAGCTTCCAATTAGAAATCAAAAGAAGGAACAGATAGAAGTAGTAAGACCTCCTGAGCCTCCCAAAGATGAGAAGATGTACAAAGATATGGAAGAGAAAGTTCATGGGTACATTAAACAAAGTGTTGTATGCATGAGACATATCCCTACCTTTTTTTAAAAAAAAAGATAAAATTCAAATGGCCTCAAGAGATCACAAAATTAACACAGCACGTATTACTTCTGTGCATTGCAGCCAAAGCAGCTAGAGAAAAATTCACACTCTAAATTTTTGACATAGTACTAATGAGGTAGGGGGGAGGAAGGAGAAAAGATAATAATCTATTATACCATTTCTGTTGTCTGAATAATCTCTTCCTCTTGAAATGCTGCCACTCTTGTACCTATTAAAAGCAGCCAATTTAAAAATGCTGTCCAAGTAATTTGAATTCCTAGTCAGGTTAACAACATCTAGTACTAGAGAAATGAAGCTCTGAACTGAATAGTCTCACACATACACCAGAAGCACAGAGTATTCAAAATTAGACAGCAAGATTTTTTTAGGATAATTATAGACGTTTTCTAAATAAAGTAATGCTATTTTCAATTAGCTAACATCAGTATTTCTACAGCACCATTAGCCTACATGACAATTATACAGTAATATAAGAAAGAAACAGACCCCTGTCTACATGAGTTTACAATTTATATCACTGACTGCCTGCTTAGCATTTTAAGGCTACTTTTGGAAAAAGCAAAAACTAACACATTTCTTTACTGCCTCCTCCCTTGGGATGGTTTGTTATACCAGGCAGTGTTTACACAGCAAACACCCCCCCCCTTTTATTCAGCATTCAACCTTAGAAGTCCTCAATACAGTGTTTTTGCTACTTTGAACAAATGCATCTTCATCTTCTGGCAAAGTAATCTTTATGTAACTGTATTTATTTTTGAAAAGTCATTCAATTGTTCAAAGCATTTTCTCAGATCTCAAACTATTAAGTATCTGCACAATTCAACTACTTTTGGATTTCAGAGAAGAGGGGGCAAGATAAATCGCCGCCTTGAGCAGGCACAGCGGGATATAAATCAAAATAAGTAAATAAAATAATACAGAGTGTGAGACTGAACACTTGGCCTATTTTGCCCAAAATCTGATGCCTCAGTGGACAAAGACCTGGAAGACAAGATCCCCAATACTGCCATAGTAGGTTAACAGTTGACCCTTGGGCCAGTCACAACTTCTCAATCTAATGTGCCTCATATGTTTTTTGTTTAGAAAAATGGAGGCGGGAGAGAATATTATAAGCTGCTTGAGATCCTCTCTGGGGAGAAAAGAAGGGTATTAATATCTAAATAAATTTTATTTAGAACTAGCAAACTTTCAGTCATGCATGGAGAGAGGGACTCCAAGAACCAACCACATAAAGGAACTAAGATATATAGTTAGTGAATGAATAGTTTTTCATTCTAAGTGCCATTAACTTGCAGAACTCACTCAGCTGAAAGGGATTCCACCAGTCAAGCCGGAGTTCTGCCCCATAGCAGAAAAACATGTACCTCAAACACCTTTAGCAGCCTTTTCTTGAAAACTGAAGACAAAATACCTACAATTTCTCTTAGAAGTCATGAGCTGAGCTGTTACAGTGACTTTAGGGAATTTTACTAGTGTTTACCTTAAACTTTCTACGCTTACGTGAAATATTCCTTGTCTTTCTCCTCCTCAACCAGCAGATATTATTCCATCCTTCAAAACAATTAAACAGTGTCAACATGCTTTAACCCATCCCCCTAATCCAAAACAGTTCACCTAAATTATCTTCTTTCATTTTTTTAAATCTTTTTTTACATCACTTGCCGAACATAGATGCAGCTCTACTCTGAACATGTTTGTTTGTATATTGTGGCATCCTGGGATAAACACAGCAATTCACAAAGAATTTTTATTCATGCTGAAGTGTCTGTTTCACTCACCTATCAACCTTTCATCTAAATCATCCTAAACCAGTTTAGGAATGCAACACTGAAACACACCAAATGATGCAGGAAACCTGTTCTATAGCTTACAAAACAGTTGCTGTAAATGCTTCCTATATGTATATGTATGCCACAATTCTGTATTAATACTGAAAAGTCCAAAGCGCGATATTGGGCAAAATACTCAGTTTGCAATTAAAATTAGGAGAATAAGTGTACTGAGGTTATCCATCTTTAAACAGAATCAGTTAAAAATGCGTTGTACAGCAAATACATTTTCCAACAGCATGAATTTAAAATGCCCAAAATGCCCAAACAAGAACACTGAAAAGTATTCAAATTACGCTGAAAATTACACACACGCATATATATATACAAGTGTCGCACACCCGCAATATTCGCGGGGGGGGGGGGAATGTCATATCACATGCACACACACATTTTCTCCCCAGGCTCCCCTGCAGCTGCCAGACCCACTGACCCCCCTTGGTGGCTGGAGCATTGGTAGGAGGAGACCCGGGCCAGCTGCAGCTCCGCAGGTAAGTCTTCTTCCCCCCAGCCCCCACGGGCACCAGCAGCAAGGCCCAAGCGGCTCTCAGCCGCTGGGCTGCCAATCCCCCCCAAACCTCCCAGCACCGGTGGGGAGGCCTCAGCACCTCTCAGCTGCCGGGCCGCCACAGAGTTCCTGGAGCGTTCCCTGCGCATGCACAGGGAACACTTTTAAACTTTTGGGGGGGGGGATTTATATATCCCCCCCAAAAGTTTTAGGATTTTTCTGCATGCCTGAGGAGCCCCCCAAGTGTGCAAAAAATTTCTCTGCCCCCCAAGTGCCCCCCGATGTGCGGATTTAGATATCTGCATGCAAAGGGAGCACTTAGGAATTAGTGTGAGTGTGTCTGTCTCTCTCTCTCTCCCATTCCTGAAGCGGTCAGTAAAAGAATAGCTATCAAGAGAAATTCGAGAAGTGGCCAGTTGCCAAGACTTTAAGAAGAGACTGCCATGCAATGAATTTTACAGCTCTTTAGTATATAATATTTGTTTGTTAATGTATCTTGGCAATCCAGAAGCATGTGTTGCATATTTTATTTTACATATTTAAATCTTAAGCACTGCAAATACTGTAACTTTAAACTTCATCATTGATGAATGAATTACAGAAAAATCAGAACTGGTCCCAAGCCACTGAGCTGGCCCAGACCAATTTCTCTAGCTGTGCAGCTCTTATGACATCTGGACACCTCTGACAGCCCCCCCCCCCCCAATGGAAGCACATTTCCAGCTGACTGGATTGTGTACACAGCAAGAATCAAAATTTGCTACCATGTAACAATTCCCTGGCAGTTTCACTCTTACAAAAATTACTGCAAGAAGTTACTCTATGACCTTGGGGTTTTGTTTTTAAAGTAACAGACAAATAAATGTCTTCAGTTTTATTCAAGGCAATTTTTATTATCTGGGTTTACAAAATAACCTTATGAATTTAAACAATGCAATGTTCTACAAGCAGCAGACCCCCTCCCCATCCAGCCTCAAGGCAAACCTCTTCTGAAACAGAGGGGATTTTAAAAACCAGTTTCTGATGTGGCATGTAGGCCAGCTGCTCAAAGAAAAAACCCATAGGTTCACCCAACACACTGCATACCCATAAAGTAGCTCTCTGGATCTGGCTGATATATATACGCAAGACAAGCTCTCACTTTGAAAGAGAAGAAAAACTACAGAAAATGAAGTGTTCTGTAATATAATTTGGGAATGTCAATTATTTTCCTGGAAACAGGCTCCCGATTTCAGGCATAAAGAACAGCAAGAGACAAATGGAGAGAACCATTTAACAGGTAAGGCAACTGAAACGGTTAACAGCTGAAGGAAAAAGGGTTTATGGCAGGAATATTACAGGAAACAAGAACAGAAGCCGCAAAGAGTTTTAGCCATATAGACAAGGATCTTGGACAGGATGCAGGACTAACAGCATGGGGATTAAAAGAAGAGTTATGTCATGGTCTAAATGATGAGATGTGGATGATTTATATTTGAAATGAAGTTCTTGATAGACATGAGAGGACTGAGACACAAGATACAACAGCAGTCAAAGTGAGACAATGAACAAGTGGTTTCGGCCAAGAAACGGAGAATAAAAAATACAGATTAGCACAGTTACACAGAAAGAAGCCACATGTCAAGGAAACACACTGAATACAAGCTTTCCTTCATACAGTCCAGTCTGCCAGTTTAAGATGTTTCTGACAACTCCTATGGTGTGAGTACCCCACCTGCAGTGATGAGGCAGATGGTAACCAGGACAGAGCTTTTTCAGCCTTCAGCTTTGGAATGCTCTCCCTCTTGAGTACCACCTGGCACCCACCTTTCTATCCCTAGGGCACCAGGCCAAAGTATTTCATTTTTACACAGGCTGGTTTTAACTGTAGGTTCCATCTCTTTTAGCTGTTTTAAGGAACTAGTTATAGTAGGAAGAAGGCATTATGAATCTCATTTTAGGCTGCTGAATGTTTTAGTCTGGTTTCATTACTGAAATTTATTGTTTCTACTTTGTGAGCTCCCACAAACAGATCTCTGAAGAGGCAACATACAAGTCTTCTAAGGAATCAAACAAACACAAGCAAAACTGGCAAGGGATGGATTCCATCCTGCCCCCACCCCCACTTGCTGACCAAGCCCCCCCACTGCCGGTCAATCCACCTGCCGGGCTCATGTGGCTTCCGTGCCTGCCTTCAGAGCTGCCATCTCTGCCCACTTGACGCACAGCTCCAGCTCCTCCTCGCCCACCAGCTCCTCCTCTGCAGCTGCCTGCCTGGCTCAGCAGACGCTTCTGCTCCTCCTCTACTGACTGGCTGTCCAGCTCATGCCGCAGTCAGCAGCCATTCCTTCCTTTTCATAAATGGTGGCCAAGAGCTCACAATGTAGTGTCACAAGATTTCGGTATTATCATTAAAATGTTAGGTTGTGTTGGGTGGGGGGGATTAAATTCGTTTTTTGTATTTTTCTGCAATTCTAAATTTGCTCCAGGTGTTCAGAGAAATAACCCATATTACAATCATTCACCTTTAGATGTTCCTGTCTGGACACAAAAATCCAGGAGATGTACAATTACAATAGTACAATATCAAACTATGTGTGGATAGACAGAACAGGAGCTCAAGAATAAAATCATGAGGGAAGAGAAAGGCAGAGGAGGAATGTTTCCTGAGGAAACAATGATCAAGCAGTTTAACAGTTAAGGAAGACCACTTGCTGCTGAGAGCAGAGACATGGAAACCTAATACATGAACAATGCCAGGGATCCTCAACTATATTAAAAGCTACAGAGAAACTGAGGAAGTTGAGGAGAGCATGGAGATGTTCAGACCTAGTATTTTAGTGGGGCTGGTAGTTGCTCTGCATATACACTGGGCTTTATTTTTTTGCTATGATTGCTGGAGGAAGGAAGGAAGAACACACAGAGGCCACACCACCTCATAGGCATCAAAACAAGATGAAAGCATTGGAGTAAACAAAATGTTATAGTGGCTGCATTACACGCATACTCCATAGCAGGATTCAGATGCTGAAGGGTAACGTTAGTACCTAAGAAAAACTACCGTTACATTCTTTCTAGCCTAGAGTCACTATTTAGTTACTATTAGGGATAATAAGAATCAGCATACAGGTTTTAGAAAACGTTCCAGCCCCTCACAACACCATCCTCAGTGACAGTTGAATAAGGACAGATGCAGGTTCAAGAAGCAGCCACAACTCAGTGGCAGAAAGCATCTTTTCCAAGTTAAAATGCTCAAGCGCTGGAATTCTCAAAGATATAGGCTTTGCCCCAGATCTATCCCTAGGACACTTGAGGGACAATATGTTTCAGAATCAAGTGGACAAGCAAAAGTGACAAGACAGCCCCCTCCAGAAAGTTAAATTTTAGAAGAAATGAAATCCAGAAAACACATTTTGTTACTCTTAGAATATAAAATGTGTCGTGGTTTATAACTCATACACTGATGCTCTTTAAAGTATTCATGATTTAAAAAAAAAAATTCAAATGAAATACATATTCAGTGACCTGTACAATGCTACACCCTAACATGCCTGAACATCTCTTTCTGCCAGCTGGCAAGATGAAAAAAAGAAAATAAAAAAACGAACCAACTGAAAACAGAAGACAGCAATCCTGAATACCACAAAAAGGTAATGTGTAAACTATAAGTAGTAAATGAAACAGAAGCAGCTGATTTATAGGGAGCTCAGGGAGATTGGAACTCTAAAGTTCCCAGATCCAGTAAAAATTTTCACCAAAAATTGACTGTTTTGGATGAGGAGAGAGGTCTGCCAAAATAGTTTCACTAGAACATTTCTAGAATTCGAACCCCACACGTAAATCCTTAGGGATTTTTTAAAACTGAAAAATATTTATTATGTGAACCAAACCTCATCCCTTTCAAACTAGCTTGTTTTCAGTACCAGTTTTCCATCATCACTTTTATATTTATTATGGGATGATCCACTTTCCTGTCCTTGTCTCCTTGCCCCACAAGTGCCACTCTGCACATGAAATTCTCCTGCCGCCATCAACCATTCCTCCCACATGCAAAGAGCTGAATTTGTGCCAGAGCAATGCACACAAGCTTCTGCATGGGTAACAGAGAATGGATCATAATTATGAAGTATCTGAACAACGAGAAGAAGAAGAAGAGATTGGATTTATACCCCGCCCTTCACTACCCAAGGGAGTCTCAGAGCAAACAAACTCCTTTTCCCTTCCCCTCCCCACAACAGACACCCTGTGAGGTAGGTGGGGCTGAGAGAACTCTTTCCCAAGCTGTCCTTGAGAGAACAGCTGGTACAGAGCTATGGCTTGCCCAAGGTCATCCAGCCAGGTGCAAGTGGAGGAGTGGGGAATCAAACCCAGTTCTTCCAGATTAGAGTCCGCGCACTTAACCACTACACCAAACTGATGTGCACTTTACACCAAACTGACGAGGAAGAAGTCGCAATATTTTTAAAATGTTCTAATTCATTTGTCACTTTGGGGGGGGGGGTTCTTCACAAAACACTTCAGGTACCTGCTCTTCTTAATTTCTTCAGGCTTTCATATAATATGGTCTAATATACAACTTTCAAATTATGAGGTACTTTTCTAAACTGATCACTAGCTCTTTCTTTCTTAAACTGTTCTTTCTATCATTTTTACTCTATTATAAAGACCACTAGGTGACACTGGATATTAATCACCAAGCCCGTCTCCTATTCTCTTATCAGCTAAATCTGAATGCCCCAATATTAGGAGAAAATGTTCCTCAGTGTCGATTTTCCTTCGATACTACAAGGAAGCCTTTAGTGAAAGGGTGCAAGAACAATGGTGGAAAGTGCTCAGTTATGACAGCCATGCCACCTTAACCTACTCACCAGATGGTGGTGGTGGTTGTAAGAATAAAATGGAGGAGAGAAAATGATGTTGCAAGCTCACCTGGGTCCCCACTAGGGAGAAAAGCAGGGTATAAATAGCTAAATATTTTATTCACAGTCATTTCACTATGAAGAAAAGCAAGCTTTCATAAGCAGATCAAATTCATTTGTAATAGATTACGGCTTAGGGAAACAAGTCTTGCAAGCACTCATTTCTATCCATGTCGGAGTGAGAAAGTTATGCAGCCTTCTCAAGTTGCATGCCCAGTGAGGTTTCTCCTTCTCCACTCAATAATTTTCTCTCTCTGGGTATTGCTACCTCCATCAACACAGTTTTTAGGGTATAATCAACCTGAAGGCCTGAGTTCAGGCACCACCTGCCACTTCGTCATCAAAGGTTCTGCTCTCTCTGTTTTGTCTCCCTCCACGCTCACTCCAAGGAGATTAACATGCTTACTTGTGCTCTTCAGAAGAGTTGGGTTAACTGCTGCCCCTCCCCCTTCTGTTCTTGGTAAGTGCGGACTGCAGAGGTGCTTTAATGTGGGTCACAGAGTTCAGACTTGCGTTGAAGATACAAAGACATTTAATAAGAAAATAAGTAAGCATAAAAGAATGAGTAAGGATAAAAAGAAATGTGACTAAAACACAATCCTCTAATCCTAACAGTACCAGAGGCAAAATGGGGCCTGCAGTGGGAGGAAGGAATTAGCAAAAATAACTCCCCCACGAAACACAAGGGCCCTTACTTTTGTCACAAACAGATTATACCATACCAGCACATCTATCTGCATTAAGTTCACATTTCACTTTAAGATGGTTTTATTAAAGAAACTTGCAACAAAAATATAAAAACCCAATTCCAGAATTCTTCCAAAAAAATTATTCACCTCATGTTGCATCACCTGTTACAAAGGAACCCCGAAATATTGAGGGGAGGGAAAGAGAGAAAAAGTGTGTTCCTGTATCTTACACAGATAAAAGAATGTATATTCCCTTACTGCTTGCATAGTTATAAATCTCTAGTGACATCCATCAGAAAGAAGATCAGTCATGGGACAAGCACAGTCAGTTTACTTCCAAACTCTACCACTTATTCTTTCCTTAGCCATTTTTAAACAGAAGGCGAGAAGTGCTTAGTACTACCACAATAAGAACATTACATACAAAAATGCCAAGAATGGAGGCTTAGGCATTCTATGGTTATAATTTTATTATGATATTTAGGCATTTCATGAATTGTGTCATACATTACATGAAGGGTTTTGATGCAGAAACTGTCACAGCATGATCCCACCATTCTCCCACACGTATTATGCAATCTCGAAAGTATTACAAATCCATTAATTTGAAACAAGTTTAAACTATGTGGAAGAGATGGGAACTTAGGTTAGCAACAGTTATTTCAACATTAGTCCTATTTATTGTTCACACTTTGGCACCAATAAATATTCACAATTGTCAAGATCCAATTACTGGCAGTCAGCCTACCAAATTTCAAAGATGCACATTAACTGATTCCAAGTACACAAAGTGAGACACTGTTACTAATACAGCAAAATTTGTACACGCACCTGCTATTTTTGACTAACTCTGAATTATTTATGGACTCCTGCAGTGTTCCCTCTAAGCTAAGTTACTGTGAGCCAGCTCACAGTTTTTTAGCCTCCAGCTCACAGATTTGTCTTAACTCAGGAAGGATGTCTGCAGAGCAAACTAATTTATGCAGTAGCCAAATCGCTCGCTCACAATTTTAATGCCAATAGCTCACAAAGTAGAATTTTTGCTCACAAGACTCCCCAACTTAGACGGAGCAAACTCCTGTATACTTGCTTCCCTGTTATATATAGTATTGACACAACTCACCTGGAGGAACATTGAGGATCTTGAATCAAGAGAAACCATGACTGAGCTAACTATTTTAAGTCATGGAAGTTGATTTGTGTACACTTCCTTTTAAAACCATCCTATATCAATCTCAGGGGTGTCCTAATCCTCAAGACCTCTGGGGAAGGAGTGGAATGAAGTGACTGTAGCAAGAAGGGGGAGACAACAAATTTTTCCCATTTGTGATACTATGAAATCCAATTCAGTTTTGTTTACAGACAGTAACATTCCTCCAGTTCCTGGGAACAAAGTGGCTGGTGCATACATTAATCATGAAGTTTGGTACTCTAAAAAGTTTCACCTTGTTCAATGAAGCCAATTACAGGTAACTGCATGGGATTACAGCCTTGAAGTAAGCTTCCACAAGATGACAAATTCAAATAGACAGTGACGAGTAGTAACATACCAAATATACTACGGCTGTTAAATGCAACACTTTAGGAAAATGAGAGATTATACTATTGTAATCAGACACTGTGATTTTACTTCAAGTTTAAATATCTGTTTTGTCAGTATTGCATTTCCCCAAAGAGTTCAAAGTGTGTGGACATTGGGTAAAAAAAACCCTCCCACACAAATCTGAGTTTTCGTATGCCAGTGAATTCACTGCCTGTGTTTGTTATAAACACATTTTTTTAATGCTGGCTCTGTATAGGAAGCTCCTACCTCAACCTTTACTTAGTCATAAAACACTAAGTGACAGCAGAACTTCTCAGTTACTAAATTCCTGGGTCAGTCTAGGAACAAAATAAGACAGCTACCTTCTTTACAGTACCTACCTTCTCTACAGTACCAGTCTTTGTCTTAGATTAACTATCCTTCTCATCCATTAATATCCTTCTCAAAGCATTGCTTTCCCATTTTCCTGTCAGAAAATTTCAAAATGAACGGTCCAATAGCTTAACATTCTGTTATTACTTGGATAAAGAATGTTACTATTCCTACACGTCTCTAAAATTCTATCACCTTACTGATGCATGTTTACTGAGAATTCAGGCCCCCAAAGTTCAACTTACGTGCTACCTGAATTGCATTTCCTATCTTTTATAAAAGTTTAGCTTTGAACATTACACAAACCCAAACTACAGAACTTTCTACATGTTAAGTGACTGCTTGTTGCAACAATGCGGCCCACCCCTACAATCCTATTAAACTTGCTGTCCACTGTCACATCCAAGCTACGAGTCATTAAACTCCACAGCACATTGTTTTGGAAAATTTCTCTTGGCATCATCCTTGGCCCCACAGCTCTCCTTATACACCTCAGCTTCTCCACTACTACTCATTTCCACACAGTTGTTACAAGCCAAATATCTACTTACAAACACTGATTTAAACAATCCATTCAGACTGGGAGTTAAATCATACTTACATATACATGTTTATCTTAATTAGCTTTGTGAAAGTCTGGGGGGTGGGAAGAAAAGGGGGGAAATCCAGAAATAAAACTTTTCTCGTCATCCCTCCGATTTCCTCCAGTTTTTATGGGAAATATGGGAGATACCTCGAAAAACTCCTATGGTTTCTTCTCCTATGAAATTAGTAAAATGCTTTTTGTAAAACAAGGTTTTACTCACTGAAAATGTAACACATGAAAAAAGCTAGGGGATGTTTTTCAGTTAAATTGGGAAATCTGGACGACAAAAACTGCCTATAACTTACTTGAAATTTTACATCTTTACCATTTTAGCCCACTATTTACGATGTATGTACATACTGACTGAGAAGTCCCTTCATGCATCTTATGAAGTGGGCTTTAGCAAATGAAAGTGTAAGCCACAAAAAGGCTATTACTCTGTAAAACACCACCAGAATCCTTATTGGCTTTGCTACAAAGTATATTATCACTGCTTTCTGACCTTATACAAAATTGCAAAGAATCATTATGAAAGAAGGCTCAAAGTTTCAGTGAAATTAGCACTGCTAATATATTAAGAGTACCTGGAAACCCCAGGGTCCCTTTCCCTTCAGTCACATGACATAAATATATATACATTACTATGGAAGCCTGGCACTAAAACACCACACATACCACGTACCACAAATGTAACATAAACTCTTGATTTTTTTAAAAAAAAATTCAGATCATTTATACACATAATACAGAATTTTATTTAAGATGTCTGTATCATTGTTATATGTGCATGGTGCACTTTTCATTTCTGTAAAAACTTGATTAACTGTCAAAGAAAAAACTATAGTTGAGCAAGTTTTGGTTTGGAAATAAAGTCACATTTTATTGCACAGATATACAATTATCCTGTGATCACAGCACTCTCTACAGAGTAACTACAGCTCTACACAGCATAGGTCAAATATAACAGCAAACCAGAGTTTGCCAACAGACTTACAAACTCCCTGGTCCTCCTCCTACTCTCACAACACCAGCTAATTTGGTATTTCTGCTTTCAGGGCAAGCAACAGGCAAATTTCCAGGGAGGATTCCTGAGTACATGGTGTGACCTTCTTGCTTCCATCCTCCCACTGTAACCAAAAATGGCTCCTCAAATGCTGCCCCCAACAGGGAAAAATTTAGGCTGCAACAGGATGCAAGAAAACTGTACTCTGCAGGTAGAAAGCCTTCCATCCACAGAAACATGTTGGTGGATCCAAGCCACAGTTCCCTTACAGCAAAACCATGGTTTGTATATTTTCTGCAAATCAGGATTTCGAACAGTAGCTTCATCCTAGTCTGAAAGACAGCTTGTAGAGAATTCACAGAACACAGAGGTTGTTGAAAGAGTAGCACTTAGAAACATAGAGCTGGAAGGGACCCTAAGGGTCATCCAGTCAAACCCCTTGCACCATGCAGGAAATTCACAGCTACTCCCCCTCCCCCAAGTGACCCCTGCTTTATGCCCAGAAGAAGGCAAAAAACCTTCAGAATCCCTGGGCATATAAAGAAGGGCCACAAAAGCCAGGCATTGGCTCTTTCCTTTCTACCCTCCCTCTCACGATCTGCCTAAATTCACAGTAGTCACAGAATCAGCATTGCTGTCAGATGGTCATCTAGACTCTGCTTTAAAAACTCCAAAGGAAAGCCTACCACTTCCTGAGGAAGCTTCTTCCACTGAGACATTGCTCTGTCAGGAGGTTCTTCCTAAAGTTTAGCTGAAAACTCTTTTGATTTAATTTCAACCCATTGATTCTGGTCTGACCCTCTGGGGCAACAGAAAACAACTCCACTCCACATATGACATCCATTCAAATACTTGAAGATGGCTATCATATCACCTCTCAATCATCTCATCTCCAGGCTAAATATACCCAGCTCCTTCAACTTTTCCTCATAGGACTTGGTTCCCAGACCCCTTACCATCTTTGTCACCCCTCCTCTAGACATGTTCCAACTTGTTAACATCCTAAACTTTGGTGCCCAAAAGTGAACATAGCACTCCAAGTGAGGTCTAACCAGAGAAAAGTGATACTATCACTTCACATGATCTAGCACTGCACTTCTGTTGATGCAGCCCAAAATTGCATTTGCCTTTTTAGCTACTGCATTACACTACTGACTCATGTTCAATGTATGATCTACTAAGACCCCAGATTCTTATCATTATTACTACTGAGAGCCAATGCAGTCTGGGGAAAGTTGGGCTTTAATCCAGAAGACCAAGGTCCAAGACTTGTCTCTATCATGGACTAATTCTGTTATAACCACAGTTCCTCATTTGTAAAGTGGTAATGACCAAACCCCTTCACATGGGAGTGATTTACCTTAGCCAATGGCCTTCACTGAGTCTTTGGGACAAAGTAAACAGGCCACAGTCTGAAAAACAGTTGGAGAGGGGGAAGGCACAATTTTAGCACTATCCTAACAGCATCCTTCAGTGCAAGCTTTTACATTTGTTCATGTAAACAATACCAGTGTTAGAATTAAGTGTTGCTCCCTGCAAAGTAGCCTAGTTCCAGCAGTCTTTCCTTATACTCTCACAAAGCTAACAAGTAAGATCTACAGCAGGCCTATGGAGGTGGAGAAATGGAGTAATATAAACAGTGGCCATGATGAGTTCTCAGTAGTTGCTACAGAATGTTATGTGAAGTAAATGGGCTTCAAACTGGGGAACAATTGTGAAAAGAAAACCAGTCTCTCACAGCAGACACTGAGATCACCAGGAACATATTTAGCCTCTGCCCTAATATGTCCCTCCACACAGCTTTATTTTTCCCCACCTAGGTGAATGGTTGCCACTAATTTCTATGCACAAAAGCTGGCTTAGAGACACATGCCAGAAGCAAGAGGGGGGAGTGGAGTGGAGAAGGAACATTATCTATCCTCCACTTGTTCAAAAAAAGCCAAGCTAATGAAATCTACATAGAATTTTTCATACAGCACTCACCAGGCCTACAGTTATCTTAGCCCTCTCTTCATCCTGTAATGATACACACTTTGCCACTCCAGTAGCTAAATAATGCATATATATGTAATGAAACATATGCTTTTCTCCACCTATACATGCGTGTTTCTAAGCTCAGGGCAGCATACTTGGATTTATCACATGTTTCCTCCTGACAGATATGGGTGAGACACTATGACTGGCCAAATGTCACCATGAGAGCTTCATGGCTGAAAACCTGAATTCAGCTATACCTTGTCAACATCCAGCAATCCACCTGATGCACCACTGGTTGGTTAGGAGTCATTTATGAGTCGTGCCTCTTCTCAAGGTAAGTTATACCACTGGCATTACCACTATTTTTTATTTTGGTTGCTTTATAAATGGAGAGAGGCAGAACAAGAAAGTAACAGTTACTTTGTCTTTAATATTTGTGTAAAAGGAGGTATTTTGGGAGCTGCGTGCTTTTCAGACCCTGCATAACATGCATTTGAAAAAATTGCCACTTATATAAACTTGAAAGATATGGAAACCCTGCCCTTCTTAGTATCCATCCACCCTAAAGAAGGGTGGGGGATTCAGCAGATACAGTAAACCACTGAAGTGGGCCTCATGCTGCAGCCTGGCATTAAATAAAGTTCCTAAATCTGAAGAGGGTGACAACTTAATGTACTATACCACACCACCCTGCAATCTCATACCCTGCATTTACACAGCTATATTTATACAATTAAAACAAAGTAATTATTCTTCAAAAAAAAGGGCAAACCCTTCATCCTAAGTTGCTCAGCCTTGATATCCTACAGTAATGATCTGATATATATGAATATTTTGCAAGATGGGATGGAACAAGATTTACATCTGATCTTGCAGAGGCATTTGTTTAACTGTATAGGAATTCACCTCAAACTTTATTTACATTCAATAAAAAATGTTACTGAAGAATCATATGTGCCATCTTTCAGCCAGCCAAAAGTTTTTAGAATAATGTATGCAAATCCTGCAGAATAAAATTATGCCAAGGAAAGCATATAACTAATATAAAGGCTTTTCCAGTACTATTAAATTTGTATCTTCTGAACAAAACTAGTGCAAAACACATTTACACCACACAGTTCTTAGGAAAGAGGAGCTCTCAACCCCCAAGTTTCAGCATATCCAAATTGTAGCACAAGCAGTGCACAGAAAAACCAATTTGGAAACATGAATTTTCATAAATACCATAAAGCCAACATTTTTAGTCCACTTCATCCAACTAGTATGCAACTGCACCTTTCAGGTCACCTTTTTAAAAAGTGTTTAAGTGTTTCTGAGCCCAACAGTTTCAGAGGTAAACTCAAAACTTGATACTGAAACTACTGAAAGACACTGACTCCACTATGACTTACCAAGACCTGCTGGGTGACTTTCAGCAATATAAAAAATCAGCTTCCATAACCTTAATTGGGAATTTCCACTTACCTCACAGAATTATTAAAGAAAAATAGAGGGTATTGTACGTAAGTACCTGTTAAGAGGTCACCTTTTCTCAGATTGTATGATCTCTAGCCTAAGGTTTGATTTTAAAAAATTCTAAATTAAATGCTGTCCCTTGTCACACTCACATTGTTTATTAAAATGAGATGCAAAAGTAAGAGCAAACAACACATAAACAAAAGCATTCAGTTAGTTGTTGCCTCATTTTCAGTCTGGTAGTGCTCTGGACATGATTCTAATCATTTTTACAGACTATATTTCCTACTACTATATTTGGGAATATGCAACTATATACTTATCTCTTCCTGCTTAAATCCATGGCTAAATAATCAACAGACAGTATGACTATGAAACTCCAGGGCAGAGCAAAATTCTTGATTTCCTGCAAAAACTACAGATATATATCAGTTAAAGTTGCCTACAGCGTATCAAAGCCTTTTCAGTAGCACTGGAGGGAGTGGGAAGCATACTGTCCAATGAAGGTATCTATTAGGGATGTGCATTCGGAATTGATGAATTGGAAAAAAAACCCGAAAAAAGTATTTTTGGATTTTTTCGGGTTTTGGGATACCGGGAAGGCTCCATAGATCATTTCTGGCTTTCCAGGAAAACCCCCCGAAAAAAATCGGGGTTTTTTCGGCTTTTTCGGGATTTTCAAAATGGCCACCGGGGAGGTTTAAACTTTAAAGGGTACAAGGGAAACAGCATTTTCCTGCCATTTCCCCCTTTCCCGCCTTTTGCTAGACAGCCAATCCCTGCCATGAGGTTCTGCTGCTGGCCTGGCTGGCAAACATGCTCCCTCAGTCCGATTATGCTGTAGGGATTCTCTGGTTTGACCTGAGTGAGTCCTGCTGGGTTTGGGGCGGGCACTGACTGGCACAGTGGCAGAGGTTCTTCTGGGAGGCAGATTGCACAGGTTCTGCTGCTGGCCCGGCTGGCAAACATGCTCCCTCAGTCGGTTATGCTGCAGAAATTCTCTGGTTTGACCTGAGTGAGTCCTGTTGGGTTTGGGCACTGACTGGCACAGTGGCACTGTTTCTGGGGGGTAGATTGCACAGGTTCTGCTGCTGGCCTGGCAAACATGCCCCTCACCACCTCACTTACTTTCTTAGACAGATTCTTGGGGAGACACTGTCTGCTGCCTGCCTGCCTTTAGTTTTTCCCATAGGAAACAATAGAGAAAGGGGGCACCCTCTTTGGATGCCCCACTATAGATATTCAGGTTTTTTCAGGAATCCCAAAAAAATCCGGGTATAATGTACCCGAATCTGGGAAAAAAACACAATTTTTTTTTTACACACCCCTAGTATCTATAGGCACTTCTACAGAAGTCTTTATACATAATATGTTCAGGGTGAACACCAAACCCATCTCAAGAGGCTCAAGGGTATATAATAGATATTTTAGGACAATATCTCATAATTCTTTTGTCACAATTCCTTTAATTTGATCCATTTCTGTTTATGAATGTTTATCCTTGTGAAGGCTTTGTATTATTCCAAGTAGAGTGAGGGAAAGTCAGACAGGTTATGCAACAGCAGCCTGAGACAGCTATGATTTTTTTAATTACATCCATAACTGCAGTGCTTTTTCAGAGCAACAGTGTGTTTTATTCAGTGCCTAGCACATTATTGCATCTTATAAACACAGCATTTTGAAGCATTCTGAGAACCAAAAACAAAAGTAATATGAAGATGCCAAATGTTTCAATGCAGCTAATTTTCATTCACGTCCCAACACTACAATTCATACAGTTATACACACTAAAACAGCATCTTGCAATTTACTATCCTTTTCATGCACAGAACTATTCCACTAAAATCTATTACATTAAATTCATTTGGAAGTACTTGCATAGTTCTAGCAGCAAACTATTTGAAAACAAACTTGAACTAATACTATCCATCACCCCAATCATCCCTGGAAGAGAATTTAAGGGGCCTTACTATAAGTGACTTTACTGCTGAAATACCACTGAATGCCATTAGACCAGGGTGGGCAAATTGTGGCCCATGGGCCACATGCGGCCGGCCACAAAGTTTTTTGCAGCCTGCCAAGACAGTCTCAACAAGCAATCTCTCTCCTGATTTCAAAAAAATTGTAGAAAAGTGTGATAGGGTACATTTGTCTCATTAAACTGATTCTAAAATTAAATGTGCTTGCAGCTATAGATGATATCAAATTAGCACAATAAATAAATTGAATAAAACTACCACTATTTTATTTTATTTATATTTATTGATTTTTATGGTACAATTTATACCTTTTCTGAAATGCAAAGTTAACTAATGAATGCAATCATTTTAAAAGGTGCGGCCCTCCGCTAACCTCCGTTCCCACAAAGTGGCCCCCAAGTCAAAACAATTGCCCACCCCTGCATTAGACCAACAACCCAATCCCAGTTCACAGATGCTAACTAGTCTGCAATGTGACAAGGATTAATACAGCAGCATCCTTTAGCAGACACACATAGGGTTAAACTATAAACCAGCTTAACTCGAGAATTTCAAATCTTGTGAATCAGGTTTCAAATTTAATACCTACATTCTAAATACTTTTACAAAACCAATAATGGAATATCAATAGGCGTATTTCAACTTCTTCATCTTCACACCTTCGCAGTTCTAACAGCATTTTAAAAAATAATTTTACAAACTGTGTTATTACAGATCACTATTCCCGAAAGCCTTTCTTTTGCATAGTACACAGGCCTAAGATCAGCAACCTTCACTACAGGCTCAGAACTTGTCTTACCAGTGAACTCATCAGGTTGCCTCAGAAAAGCTTCATCCTTAGAGTGCCAACTCTGTCTTAAATATCGGGATATAAATTCTGATTACCTTAATGTAGTGCTGTTATAAGAATTATACATGTGTTCTTTGGACAACCCAGCTACTATATAAATTATTTGTGGCCCAACAGATTTTTTTCCCCAGACAAAGCCACTTGAAAGGCTTCCAAGTTATTCAACTCCTCTGCAATCTGATGGAGCTGTACTAAACATGCTGGCTGAAAGGAAGCAAGAAGTGTTGCTAGGTAGCAGGTAGGCATTGTTCTGTGTGTGTGTGCACACTCTGCATCCCAGACTCTAGCTGCAATTCTATGTACACTTAAAAGAGAGTAAGCCTCAACGAACTTCACGGGACTTGCTTAAGAATAAGCATGCGAAGGAACAGGCTGTGGGTCAATCAATCAAGGCATCGCTATTCATAGATAATTCTTATGATACAGTCATTATGGAGTACTTTTTAAGCAATCTCTCCTGTGGCAGCTGCTCCATGCAGTGACCATGATGTGTTAGAACCAGGAAGCCAGATTAAACCCAACACCAGTTTACAGCCTTCTTTCTAGTAAAGTCAAACTGTCCTTACCAAGGGGATTAACGCTACTGAAGAAGAAGAAAGGAAGAGAGGGCTAAGATAGGTAACAGCTCTTTCATTTATTGTGGCCTCAAATACAAACTGTTTCTCACATGCAAGGACAAAGTTAACATTAAACTAGTATGCTAGCTAATTTGGAAGAAATGAGTTGAGTGGACCAATTTTCAAACAACATCCCATGATCCCATTATTTCATATAATCACCTTAATGAAGGTGAGAAGTCCATAAAGCAAGTGATGCCTGGTCAAAGCTGAGACAGCCTCAATTCTCTCGTTAATAAACCTAGACTCAAAAATTTTGTTAAGTGATAACATTAGAACCTAGAAGAGAAAAAAAGGAGACCCGAATTATACCCAGTACCTAAAAGTGTGCTGCTACTCCTCCTATGCAAATAATCACAGAAAGAGCCTCCTCACAGCATAAATCCATGTTGCCATCTCAGGCAATCAAGTATGAACGACAGCACTCTGTGGGATACAGTGTATCCAAAGATTATCATCACACAACAAACAGTTTTGTGCTCAGACAAAAATTTCAGTTTTCCTATCTAACTAAAGCCCCTCAAAGCTGAATCAGATGCTGTTCCAGAACATACCCCTCCTCAAAGGAACAGCTTTTTGGGTAACCAACAGTTCAGAATTAATGAGGTAGCAATGTTATATTTTCAGGCATAAAAATATATGAAGTATATGTGAAGTGGTTCAAACTTACTGGGCAATTCTTTAATGTAATTGTTTAGTCTGGGCGGAGAACAATAACTGAGGTTTGAACAAAATCTGAATGGCAAATATGTATCACACTAAACAGCAACCAAAACTAAATTTGTAATGGTTCAATTGCTTGGTAGATATTTTTAACATTATCTAAATTTACTTAGTTGTTTATACCCTGCTTTAACAACCACCCTGTAAGGTAGGATAGGTCAATCACTCTCAGCCTAAGGTCACACACAGCAAGGTTCCATGGCAGCGTGGGTCGCCTAGATCCTAGTCTAGTATCCAAACCACTTCACCACAGTCAATACATTAATCTCCCCTACTACATGGAGAGCTTTCACACAATGCTTACATTACCAGCACCACTACAAGAAACATTCCTGGCTCTGAACTGGATAGCCCAGGCAAGCCCGATCTTGTCAGATCTCAGAAGCTAGACAGGTCTGACCCTGACAAGTAATTGGAAGGGAGACCTCCAAGGAATACCAGGGCTTGGGATGCAGAGGCAGGCAATCAAGCCACCTCTCTGAAACACCAGGAGTGTCAAACCTAAGGCGCATGAC
The DNA here is from genome assembly GCA_029233225.1 of Lepidodactylus listeri. NCBI lineage: Eukaryota > Metazoa > Chordata > Lepidosauria > Squamata > Gekkonidae > Lepidodactylus > Lepidodactylus listeri. The sequence goes on along the minus strand of JARCFY010000004.1, from coordinate 26,260,592 downwards.
CCGCCCAGGTCTTTAATCAGACCTGCAGCTCTCTTCTCAACCCCCCACACCCCCTCCTCTGCCTGTCCTCACCCTTCTGAGGGAGATTGGGGCTGCCGAATTCCCAGCTGGCTGGGCCTTGTCTTCGCTGGTTTCTCCTCCAGCAGGAAGCTTCTCTGAAGTACAAAAAAAGTTGCAAAGAAAATGCAGAATGGATTTTCCTTTAAGGTCTCTGGGACCAGATTGACCAGGGGTGTCAAACCTAAAGCCCAGGGGCCAGATCCGGCCCATCCAGGGCTCTTATGCAGCCCATGAGCAACTGATGCAAGGGAAGGAGTGCTGGGGCCTTGCAGTGAGGATTACTAGCTGCTGTACTTTATACAGTCTCGATCACTGGTACCTGGCGTTACGTTTTATGGCACAAATGGCTTGGCCTGACAAAGTGACATTTATGTCAGATCCGGCCCTTGTAACAAATGAGTTTGACACCTCTCAGATAGACTACTCTGGGATTGGAATAACAGCCTCCAGAGTGGAATGACGGTCCCTGGGAGTAGCAGCTGCGTTCTGGGAATGGAATTCTGCTCTGGGGGCTATCAATCCAGTCCCAGAGTAGTCTATCTAGACCCAGAAACCTTAATGGAAATTCCATTCCACATTTTCTTTGCAACTTTTTTTGAGCTGCAATGTATTTCAATAGAGTGGAGTTTCAATTTCCAGTGTTTGTATGCCAGTTGAAGTTGTCTGCTTGCAAATAAAGGGCTGATGTTTTGAGCCAGCTTGTCTCTGTTGAATGGACCTGAGAATGGGTGTCTCAGTGAGTACTCTAATTTGGGAACCTACAGCCAAAGGGGGGCATTACACTGAAGTGCCACTACCACTCTGAGTAGACCGGGAGGGGGGTGCTTGCAATGCCCAACCATTGCATGTTTTCCTAAGCTCAAAGCATTTTATATTTTTAGTTTTAGTTTCTGCTGTGATCCTTGTGCTTTTTCTTGATGTTTTATTTTAAAAATTGCATTGCCAAATCCCACTATCCCCCCCACCTTTCCATTTTAGGTAGGCATCTTTTAAGGACAGGGGGGAAGGTTTGGGAAGTGTCAGTTATCAAAGACTGTTAAATAAAATATAGCAAGAGTGTTACTGTTTTAAGCATGTTTGTATTTTAAGTTTTAACAAACCTTTAATTGTGTTTGTCAGTATCCTTTGTAAAGTTAATATCTTCACTACCTGACTATTACATTTTATGACACACATGGCCTGGCCCAACAAAGTCCCATTTATGTCAAATCAGGTCCTATTAAGAAATGAGATTGACACCCCTGGTCTAAACCCTACTAGGGGTCACCAGAAGTCACCATGCAAGCACATACACACACAAAATCCACAAAAAAAAAAAGAAACATTTCTGGTGGTTATGAAAGAGCTCTAATACAACAAGAAGATGACAGAAGAAGAGTTTGGATTTATACCCCGCCCTTCACTACCCAAAGGAGTCTCAGAGCAGCTTACAATTTCCTTTCCCTTCCCACAACAGACACCCTGTGAGGTAGGTGGGGCTGAGAGAGCTCTTTTGAGAGCTGCTGGTGAGAGAACAGCTCTGAAAGAATTTGTAACTGATCCAAGGTCACACCAGCAGCTGCACGTGGAGGCGTGGGGAATCAAACCCGGTGCTCCCAGATTAGAGTCCGTGCTCCTAATCACTACACCAAAGTGGCTCTCAGTCCTGAATATTAGTGCTCTTGACAGAGAGTTGTCTCTATGGTGATTTATTTTGAAAAAAAGTTTTTCCCAAGGTAGCTTACAGTACACATCTCTTAAAATAGTCATTATATTAAGTCACAACATTTTAGTAACAAGCTGCATCCAAAAACACAAACTTTATCCAAATCAAGTCAAAGGCAGACAAATATCCACCTACTTAAAGTAAAAATTAACCATTAGCTAAGAGGCTTCAAAAATTGTTTTGTAGGCCTTCCCTATGGCCATTAAGATTTTATGAGATGCCGCTGGAAGACTGTTCCACAGAAGATGAGTGGCAACAGAAAAATCTTGATTCCTTGAGATGCCAAAAGCACCAGCCCGATTGAAGGGACAGTCAAAAGAGCCTACTAGGAAGATTTGATTGGTACATGAAAGGCAGGCAGCTTTTCAGATATGTGGGCACCAGGTCATAAACGGCATTACCGCCTGGAAACAAACCAGTAGCCAGCTTGTTATATCCTGTTACAAGTTCTCATACCTGTAGGTAACCAAGCCACTGCATATTGCTTTAGCTAAAGCTTCCAGGCCTTTTTCTGTTTTCATACTAAGCACATTACAGTAATCTAGCCAAGAGCGCACAGTAGTATGAATCAGCAGAGCCTGAGTCCAGAAGACATGATGGTGGTGGAAAGTGCCATCAAGTCACAGCTGACTTACGATGACCTCATACAGTTTTCAAAGCAAGAGATAAACAGAGGTGGTTTGCCATTGCCTGCTTCTACATGGCAACCCTGGACTTCCCTGGTGGTCTCCCATCCAAGTACTAACCAGAGCCAATCCTGCTTAGCTTCTAACAAGATCAGGCTAGCCTGGGCCATCTAGGTTGGAAGATATGATAACATCTTAATCATATATAACTGAAAGAAATCATTCTTTGCTATTATTCTATCCTGTTTTTTCAAGAGCCAGGGCAAGATCTAAAATAACAATTTTTACATGATTAGAAAATGACAACCTTACTCTGTCAGGAGTAAACAACCCCCCCACCCCACAAACGTCATTTCTACCAATCAGCAAAATCAAAACTGTGCCTGAATTAAACTTCAGCTTGTACCCCCCAATTCACTTGGCTATAACATTGACATAGGTTTGGAAAGAATCAATCACACCTGGATATTCCTTAAGAAAGTGTAGAGCTGGCTGTCAACTACATAACGACCCAAATAAATCTATGAATGTTTTCACTGCCAGTCTCATGTACTTATTGAAAAAATAAAGGAGAGCACAGAAGAGACCTGAAACTAATGACAGTGCCTGAAAAAACCCAGCTGCTTTTCCAGTTGATGTGTACCATATCAAAGGATGCAAGTAGATCTCACAAGCTGAGACCAAAATGTTCCTGTCCCATAAGCATGCCTGCCACTAAAGCGAACTCAGTCAAGGGCTGAGGTATCATTCAGGTATGCCCACAGATGCTCTGGCACCCACTCAGTCATCTTACCCCAAAAACGGGTTGTTTGGCCAGATCTTTCTTGGTGGGGAAGGGGTTCTTTAACAATAGCCCCATTGAAAATATCTAAGGTAGCTTCCTTCTATCAATGATACATGCATTATCCTGGATAGTGGGTTTCCCAGCAAAATTTAAGTAGCCCAGAAAGGCAAGAATCTTTATTGGAAGTGGTGGCCTTCATAACTCCAAAGACCCTGTTCAAATTAGTCAGGAACAGAAATCCAAAACTATTCCTAGGATTCTGATAAAGAGAATGCTTCTGACATCTCTGGCATAAACTCTGTATTGAATTTAGTGTTCTAAGAACACTAAGCAAAGAAATGAGAAAATAAATCACAATGACTAGCCAAATCATTGACTAGGTTAGATTCTTAAATTTTATTTTGGATTTTATTTTTAAGGCTGCATTTCTTCCCAGAGGGCCTCAGCAGATAACAATAAAGTATGTACAAATCAACATTAGCTACTTGCTACCTAGCAATACCTCCCTTTCACCCCATACATTCAACACAGGTATAGAAGTTGTGTTTCAATTTTCCACACATCAATGTTTGCTATGGAAAAAGGTTTGAACAACTTCTTTGTCTCCTATGGTCGTACAGACCAAAAGTTTAAGAATCATTATTTTACCCTATTCTGCACAATTTTACCAAAAAAAAAAACACACAGAAAGAAAAACTCACAAAATAATGTGTCTGGCTTGCATGCATATGCACTCCACTCTAATGCAAACAGATGCTGCTACTGGGGAGTTGGCCATAAAAAGACCAGAACACTGCAACAAAGTTTTCTTCACCTTCTTGGGCTAGAGTGCAGAGAAAGAGCACTGAGCAAAGCTGTTACATCTGTGACACTTCCACAATACTGCACTTACCCAGTTCATATATATGCATATGTGTTTGTGTATGTATGTATATTAGAGACCTGCTATACTTCCCGGCAGACAAAATACAACACAGGTAGCTGCAAACCTACAGGTTCTCTTATTCTGTACTGGAGGAAGAATGAGGTAGGAGGGAAACACAGCAGGATATTTTCATCAGATACTACCCTACAAAGGTGCATGAATTACTTTTTCTGTTTCTCTTCTTCCTTAAAGGCCTAAATGCCCTTAAGGCAAAAGAAGTTTAAAACAAAGGGATATAGGTATTCTTAAGATGCAACTACTCACTCAGTTAGTATGCTATTCAGAAGGTCATCTGGGGGCAACTGCTACTCACTACAAGTAGCCATTTGTAAGTCCAGTCTACTACTGCTCACATATGCAATGTCTAAAACTGTACTACAATTCTAGCAAGTATTTATGACAGTCATACAATTTTCAACTAACCTGATGCAAAGTGCTGCCCCAGAAAATGCCTGGGGCCAATCTCTCTGCCATGAAAGACCAAAGACAGAATCCTCTGTAGCCAACCTCAATTGTTAAGATTATTGGTTTTTATTGCTAGAAGCAAGAAACAGATCCTTGGCCTTGTGTTAAACACAGAGTCACACAACAGAGATCGCACAGGATACTCTCTTTCTGAAGTATTTAAGAGCATACTACCTCTTTATTCTACAAGACAGAGAAGACAGAAGCAATTACTCCTTGGTACCTGATCATATGGCAGAGTTGGGATTTGATTTGGTCTGAACAAGTAAGTTAGCAGAACTTGATGCAAATTCTAATCTGATCCCTTGGAGCTTAGGTTGAATAAAGTATTTTAAACATTATATATAAAAACACCAAGATTCAGTGATCAGGAAATAATCAGGCAGGGAAGCTTTATAAACATAAAAATTTGCTCTTAGGCCATCAGTGTGCCAAAAATATTTGGGCTAGTAATTCTTTGTTAATATTACAATTATTTTTAAGAGTTGATTAAAAGCATAAGTCTCTTCAAAGTGGTATGCCCAAAGAAATGGAACAGGGAAAAAATCATGCCAGAATTCCTACTATTCTGAACTAACAGTAAATAGTTAGCAGCCAACATCAAATTTTTAAGCACCAGAGTTCTGCTTGGGTATATAAATACTTTAAATTCCTAGGCACCAGCTACATGGGATTTTTGTAGCCTTGCCCACAGCTAATACATGTATACATAAGAAGCACCAACCCTCACCTGAACAAACCAAAATAAGACATTTGAATTCCAATTGAATTTATTTGTAGTAACGTGTTTAGGATTACAGCACACACACACACTTCAAGGTATTCGGAAGGTCACTAATTTACAAAAGACTCCCCACCCCCCCCGTCAAAATCTAGAATTCACTCTTTTAAAGAACATATTGATCACTTTCGTTAATTCTGTCCGCCTTTTAGGGGCTTTATTAAACAGACTGCAATATAGATGATAAACATCAAGAATTCTGTATGATCAAGTACAGCATTAATTGATGAATCTCAAACTGCATTTATCCCATTCAATGTTACCTCTATCTTACTACACAATAACTAGCATTGCCATATTTAAAGAGCAGCAGTTCTAGTGCTCCCATTCATGATTAGAGGTGCATTGTCCTAGGCACCAGATACATGAAAGGGGCATTGTCCTTGACCTAGATTGATTGCATGTAAGGACCCTGACTCCACACTTACTTCATACAGTTTATTTATACCATGGCCTATCTCACCAAAATAAATGTGAGCGTATTATGGTTAAGCACCACTACTTTTAGCCCACTTTGTGAACTTTCATTTTCTGAAATTAAGATAATTAAATGGTAGTACAATATGCTAGGATGAACAGATGCCTGAAATGCCATTACTTTTAAACCCATTTTAGGTTTTACAGCAGTTTTAGGGCAAACCATTATTTGTTCATTTAAAATATTTTCCTACAGCTACTATTTGCAGAAGCATCACTAATTCACTATTCCCAAATGTCTACAGAAATCTGGAGAAAAACTCTCACTTTCAAATAAATAACACAAAACTTGCCCAATCCAATCTACAGCCTGTTAAAGTACTTCAAACTATATTATTCCCATTAATATCAATGTGAGTCATTTTCAATCTAATAACAAGCATACCAACATTAGAAAAGTTTTATTATATTTTGTTAATAGACTCGCTCTTACATAAACCATTTTTTCTACAGGATGTTGCTGTTAAAATTTCACAAAACTGAAAGTCCAAACATGTGTAAAACCAAGAAAATAAGCAAAATGACTGTCTTTTGGCCCTAACTAATACACAAATACACCTAAGAAATAAAATGGCATATTAAGACCTACCAGTATCTCCATAAACCCTTCCCCACACATACACACAGAGACATTTAAAATGACACTGGTGGTGTTCACTTATCTTAACACACTTTTTAAAAAATACTGGTCCAGATCACAGTGTGCATTTAACAAAAAACCTGGATTTAAGGTGTTCAGTTTTCCATATATGTACAATACAGACAGTATTAAAAATGTACTAAGCCTTTTACAGAGGAGGGCACTCAAGAGAATATAAACCTAGAAAACAGTTTTTAATCAAATCTGGAATTAAAATAACTTGCAAATAATATACACAGAATGTAAGCGTGAACCTCCTCGTTGCTATTTAAGCAACCCATGCTTGCGTAACTTCAGCAACAAAAGAATCATCAGATCTTGTGTCGTTTTCTGATGATGAAAAAACACTCAAGCTCAACTATTTTCTGCACAGTCCTTTCTTTCCTGTAAACTGGAGCTACAACTGGTTTCAGCACAGCTTTAAAGGGATACAAAGATTTAGTTATGCACACCAAGGCACAACTAAAACAACTGATGGCTCATTCTGTAATTCATAAAGGTTCAAAAATAAAAGCTGCTTTTTTCCAAAACGAAAATGGTTCCTCTCCCGTGCACATAGGCCTGAGGCCCTGGTGCAAACAGTGTCTAACAGGCCCAGGCAGCACAAAGACAGGAATGGCAGATTAGTGGGAGGGAGGGAGGCCGGGTTTGGGGCTCAGCAGGATCTTCAGGCTTTTTAAAATTCAAACTGCTGCCTGACCAATACAAATCACGGACACGCTACTGACTACTACACGGATTTACAGCATTAAAACACGCCTTCTACGTGACAGCTATATTAACTTCACCCTTTTAAACATGTATCAGGGGGCCATAAAGGCAGAATAGTACTTTCTGAACAGTAATAAGAACTGGAACAATAACAAAAAAGTTACTTTGCTGGTGAGATGTGCTAAACAGGACCCAGCTTCCTTCCTGCACTCCAACATCATGATGATAGCTATGCATGATGAAATACTGCTCCGAACGACTTTATCTAGCAACTAGTTACATTAACTAGTCGGAAGAACACATCTCTTCACAATGGAACAAAACAACCTGGTTCATCAGAGAACACTTAAGAGTTTAGTAAAACACTAAGACATGCTGCATGTTTGTCTGAAAAAAATATTAACTTCCACTAAAATTTTTGAAAGATTAATGAAATTCCACGCGTTTTACTTAATATCACACACCTAAACAATGCTTTTTAGATTTTAAACTGATCCACTTCTACAGTAAACATGTTTATAAGAGTTAAATTTCCCACTATTTTTACCCATTTTCAGCCTGACCCTAAACATATTTCCTGTTAAGAACCATGGATTCCAATAGGTCTTACTCCCACACCACATTTTAGATTATAGCCTTAAAAGACCCCAATTTCCGAGAATAAACTCCAGGTTTCACTTTGTCCCTTTAAAGTGTCAAACTACAGACACCCCTTTCTCTTTCTAAGTTGCTAGTAAGTATAAACATTCTGTCCCCTTCCCATGTGACACACTGGCTCCATATGTATCCTACTCCTCTCCAGAAGAATAGTGGAGGTACAGGGCCAGCCCCTATACCTTTTTTTTTTGGTGAGTTGTGCAGGTGTTCCAAGTCCCTGTCAAATCTCTGAGAAAAGTACCAGATCTCAACCGAACTAACAGACCCGTCCAAAAGACACCCTCCAACCCCCCCCCCAGCGATATTAACCTCCCCAACAAATATAAACACTTATATCCGTATTAGATCATCTGAACGTCGAAGTTGTGCAAGGAAAGACAAACAGATGCAGTTGTTTGCTGGTTTATATATACACCGAAGTGCGTGCGCGAGCCTCCCCCTTTCTCTTGTTCTTCCCCTCGCCTGATTTGGCTGGGACTTCTCCCCCCCCCCCCCCCCATACCTTCTTTCCCAGCCAAACCTCCCCCCCCCCCGCCCCGCCCGGTCCACGCTCCCTCCCCACGGCGAAGTTGTAAATATGGCACAGGTTCGCTTTTAACTGTATTGTTTCCTCCTCCCACTCTGACTCGCTCGCTCTCGGGCGCTGAGGCCCTGTCACCGACGAGCCACTTCGCCTCTCTAATCCCCGAGCTGGAGTGAAAGCGCTGGCCGCTGGGCCTGCGCCCTCCTCCGGGCCTGAGCTTCTCCGGCAAGCTCGGGAGAAACCATTCTCTCTCTCTCTCTCTCCTCATTCCTCATCCGCCAAACCCCAAGAGGAGGAGGAGGAGAGGAACGTGAAACAAACAGCCCCCCCCCCCTTCCATTCCTCCTCCCTCGGTCCGGCTGCCACTCATTATTTCTCTCCCCCTCACGCGCACACACACACACCACACAACCCCGTCGAAAAGGCTAATCCCTGACTGGGCCGCCTCGCCTCAGAGAAGGCCCAGCTCGAAGCCTCCGCTCGCTTCTCCTCGCCGCCGCCGCCGCCGCCGGGGAGAAGGGAAACCCGAAACGGCGTCCGGGGAGGGGGGAGAGACACAGGGTGTGAGGGGAGAGGGAGAGAGGAAAATCAATTTATTTTTAATTATTTTATTTTTTTTTACCTGAGCGAAACCGCCGTCTGAATCCAAGCGAGGGGGGGGGGAGGGGGGAGTCCAGAGGAGGAAAAAAAATAATTAAAAAAAAAAAAAAAGGAGCGGGAGGGGGAAAAAAATATTCCGCCCCCCTCCCTCCTCAGAGGATCCGCCGCTGGGCCGCCGCGGAGCAAGAGGAGGAGGAGGAGGAGAGATAATATAACAACAATAATCCGGGCCGGGAGGGGGGCTGGCTCCTCTTCCGTCTCCTCCTCAGTGCAGCGAACATGTAGAGGGGGGGGTGGGGAGAGAGCGGCCGGAGCGAATCCCTCAAGTCGGCTCCTGCTTCTTCGGCTCCTTTCTGCCTGGCGGCCGCCGCCACAACCACCGCCGCGCCGTCGTCGTCGTCGTCTTCGTCCTTCCTTCCTTCCTTCCTTCCCCCCCTCCTCCTCCTCCGAAATTCACACCAACATCCAACGCCAGGCCAGGCCGAACCGGATCCGAATAAACACCTCACGCACCGACCGAGCGGCCAACGAAGGGAGGGAGAGGAAAAGGGAGCGAGCGGGCGGCGGGGAGGAGGAGGACGGCGGCGGCGGGGCTCTGTGGAGGGGAGGGGGGGGGGTCGGGCTCTCTCTCTCTCTCTCTCTCTCTCCCCCTCCCTCCTCTACCGCGGCTTGTTCCTTCTCTGCCGTCACCGCCTCCTTCTCCTCCTCCTCCTCCTCCTCCTCCTCTGTGTACGCGGTCGGGGCGGGGCAGGGAGGGGACCGCTTGGGCCACGGTGAGACGGGTACCGGGGACGCGGGGAGGGAGGGACGAAGAAGAAGAAGAAGAAAAAGAAGAAGAGAGCGAGTGAGTGAGAGAGAGAGAGAGAGCGGAGTGGTGGCGGGTGGGGGGGGGGGAAGCCTGCGTGAATGTTGAACGCCGCTCTCGCTCCCCCTCACAGAACAAAATGCCGACCGGAAGTGCAGCTGTAGGAATGACTCCCTCCACCGGCGCCAAACACCAACAGCCTCCCCTTTTCTCTTGCCTGCGCCTTTTGCTGCTGCTGCTACTACTGCCGCCGCCGCCGCCTCAGTCCTTCGTGAGCGCACAAGCCGCCCGCTTCCTTCCCTGGCTGCCTGCCTGGCTTCCTTCACCGGTGGCCGGGCTCCGCGCGAACCTGGGAGCGGCGCGTCTCTTTCGGTCGCAGCCGGCGGCTTCGGCCGGGCTGTGTTTTCCCTTTGTGGAGGTTTTGTTTTCTTCCTCACAATTGCTCTCTGTTTTGCTTCTCTTCCCCCCCCCCCCCCCCCCCCGGTGTGTGTATTTTCTTTTTCTCTCCCTCGGATGTGGACAAGGGGAAGCTGGAGTTTTGGAGAGTATGGCAAGGAAGAAGAACCCCGCCGACTGTCATGAAGAGGAATAACCTTCTTTACCTCCCTATCTCCCCAGTCCCCTTTCCAAAATACTTGCACTCTCCCCCCAATAGTTTCCAGACTTACATATTGAAGGCAGCCAGGACTTCGAAGGAAGAGGTGGGAAACCTTCTCGAAATCAAACTCCCATTTTTTTTAACCATGAGGAATACTTTCAGCTTGATCTTGCTCTCATTTGGTTTTCTGTTTATTGTGAAACGCCATGTTGCTGCTTGTGTGTGTGTAATTTTTTTTAATAAGGTGCTGCTCCTAATGATGATGTCGGATAAGAAGAGCCTGGTGCTGAAAATCCTGGGCTGAGGAGTTTCCAGGGAGGCATGCCTTTTCAGATGGAGTGTCCCTTGAAGTAGTGTAAAGGGGGGTCGAATCTATGGTATTGAGGTAAAGGCTCCTTCGCTGAAAAATCTGATATGGTAGTCTGTTGGAGTTCATGGAACAAGACCGTGTTTGTCTGTAATCTCACTCTAATGTGATTCAGTCTTTTCTACTAAGATCTTCAAGCCTGGGCCAGAAGCGGGGAACTATAAGCAAATTCCGCAAAGAGTGTGTATGTGGAGCTAGGAATTGTTATTAAGTATTTACATCAGTCTCTGGATGGAAGTGGTCAAACTGCAGGATTCAGTGATAAACCAACTCCTGGAATAGCAGAAGGCACTGATACTGAAAGGCCCCCAATCCAGCCACAGTTAACCATGACTGAGTATGTGGATTTATCTGAGAATGTCCTTTTGAAGCAAGGTACAACTTGTTTCCACATATGTGTGAGGTTGTTTTTGAGCATTCTAAAGAAAATGGTCAGACTTGTGTTGGTTTGGGTGGGACATAGTCTTGGCTAAAACAAGTGCTTTAGGGTAAAAATATGTTGCTTGCTTTCATCTTGAACATGACACTGGTAATAAAAGAGAGATGCGTACTTAGCTTAATATGTATATTCTGACTTTTTTAAAGACGTGGATAGACTTTCTAATGTTCAAGGTAAAAAAATCTGACACCAAATCAGGAACACTATTTGCAAGCCATTTGCTTTTTAGTGGACGCTTAGAGAGACCTATTTTCTCCATTACCTAGCATAGTCAACCATTCTTCATTTCTGATTGTATGCTGGCATCCAAAACTTTTTTTAAAAAATTGTCATACAAAGAATTACAGTGTCCAAATTGTGTGCAAAATGTATTTTGTGAAAATTTGGGTGAATAATGCCATAATTGCTGGTAATTTTAAAATTGTTGCAGAAAGCTTGAATTCATGTCCACTTTCATCTGTCAATCATATATAAATTTAATAGGTGTTCTGCAATAAACCTTATTGACTTAAATAGTTTTAGTATTCCAGAGACCTGCAGATCGCCTGCCAGGACACACCGCCCTGAATGGTCTTCAGTAACACACATATAAACATTAAAACAAATAATGAGAAGGTTATAAAATAAAACATTTTTATCTAAATGCACTTCATGTTTTAGAAGACTACAATTTACTAACAAAAATTTTCTCCAGTACCTTTGACCAATCTAAAAAACTGCTTACATATATTTTGTATAGTCAGACAATATTTTTTGTATAAATTCTTCAAGGCAAGTATGAATGTAAAGAGCCAAATTGTGCCCTCCTGTGGAAAAACACAAAAAAGCCAGAAAACTCTCGAGTTTGATTTGAGTTACTTCTAAGCAATCTGAGTCAGGAAACGAATGTTATTTCCTCACTTCAACCAGTACGTCTGCATTCTCTAAACAAAGGCTGAGACAGACACAATTTAGTATTGAAATTCAGAAGTACCTTTTTGTTAATATACTGCAATGCAGAGAATACAGAAATCGCCATGCACACCATAGAATCCAGATGGGAGGTGGACACCTTAATTAATACTAGAAGTCAGATCAGTATAGAAATATGACTCTCATACTGCAGTCCATTTACAACATTGTCTATCTTGTTCATACTATGTCCCTGAATATTGTAGAATAACTGCTGGTATTCTTGTTGCACTACAATACGATACAAATTTTATAAATCTTATATAATACATTACATTAATAAAAATATTTAACATTTAAATTACTGTTGCCCTAAGATGTGGGGAAAATACTACAATACAAAAAAAAAGATTGCAGTGGAGGCGGCAGTACACTTGGGAAAATTGTTATCTCAGCCAAACCGACCTCACAAAGTTATTGTCAGGCTGTTCTGAGCTCCCTGAATACAATTGTAACAAAACACATTTAAGTTTTCATTAAACACCAACTATGGCGAATTGGGGGTGACCAATTTATGCACACTTGTGTATCTGATAATAAGGGATTTAGAATGGAAATATACTCATCACAGGCCTGCTTTACTTGCTTCACGCATAGTCAAGTGACTACCTTTCAGAGTGGAATGAATTCTGGATTTTAGAGCTGAAGGTGACTAATTTGCATTTGTATAAACTAAAAGCAGTCCATTATTGTCTAAGGTAAATGTGTTTTCCGTATCCTAGTACTTTATGTGGAAACAACAAAACCTGTTCTTCACGCAGTATGTAAAATGGGTTTTCTTTTTCCATCTTTGCAATTTTGTAATATTTACATGTAGTTTAAAAGAGCAAGGAAATTGCATTAATTAGGGCTTTCTGAAGGCCAAAGAATATAGCATACAAGAACTTCAGAAGACTTGTACTAGTACTACCATTTTATACCTGTTGGAACAAGCAGCCCAATTCTGAGCATGCTTGTTTGAGAGTAAGTTCTGCTGATTTTAATGCAGTAAATACAACTCGGGACATGGAATTTAGTTCCAAGTAAACATGCTTAGAGCTGAAGAGCCATATGGTTGATGGGTTAGATAAAGATGGGTAGCCGTGTTAGTCTGTCTGTAGCAGTAGAAGAGAGTAAGAGTCCAGTAGTACCTTAAAGACTAACAAAACTTGTGGCAGGGGATGAGCTTCTGTGAATCACTGCTCACTTCTTCAGATATCTGATAACAACCTAGCCACCCTCACAAGGTTGTTGTGAAAACAAAATGGAGGCGAGAGCAATGTAAGCCCCTTTGGGTCCCCAAAGGGGAGAAGGGTGGGGTATAAAATAAATAAAATTATATTAGCCAAACCACCATAACATGGAACTTCCTGGGAGCCAAATGCCCAGTAAGGTGTTATAAAAAATATGTGGATTTCACTAAGAAACCCTGTATGGATTTCATTGAGACATTATTGTAAAGGTTGCCAAGTAATAGCAGAGGGAAAGCAAATGTGTGCCCATTCTTATTTATTTACTCATGCTATTAGAACTCTGGTTTAAATTTCTTATTGCAGTTCTAATCATAGTTTAAAGTTTTAAAAGTTATTTACAAGGCACTAGAGTAGGGTTTCCATCCTCCAAGTCGCACTTGGGGAACTTCTGCTATTACCATTGATTTCCGGACTTCCAGCATCAGTTCCTCTGGAGAAAAATGGCTGCTTTGGAGAGTGGACTCTGTGGCATTATACCCTGCTGAGGTCCTTCTCCTCCCCAAACCCTGGCTCCGCCCCCAAAATCTCCAGGTATTTCTCATCCCTACACCACAGATCCTGCAGCCACAGTGCAAATTTGATTTTTGACAGACTTTTAGATGATAGGAATCTCTCTCAAAGATGTTACAGAAGGATTGTAAATAACGGATTTTTGTTTTGTTTTTTTTAATTTCGAACTAATTTTACTGTGGAAGGCAACTCGCGTTGACAAACCACTGAAACATTCATGTTTGCACTTCTGACAGCTGTCTTCCATTGCCTTCAAGAGCACTAAATAGCTTACTGTGCAATCCCAAGGTCATTTTCCTGGGAATTAGCCTCATTAATGTGGGTCTTACTTCTGTTAGAGGAAAAGTGGGGTATAAATATTTTAATAGAGCCAGTTTGGTGCAGTGGTTAAGTGCGCGGACTCTAATCTGGGAGAACCGGGTTTGATTCCCCACTCCTCCACTTGCACCTGCTGGATGACCTTGGGCAAGCCATAGCTCTGTACCAGCTGTTCTCTCAAGGACAGTTGTCTCGGAGCTCTCTCAGCCCCACCTACCTCACAGGGTGTCTGTTGTGGGGAGGGGAAGGGAAAGGAGTTTGTAAACCACTCTGAGACTCCAAGTGAGTGAAGGGCGGGGTATAAATCCAATCTCGTCCTTTTCCTCCTCTTAATAAATAAAGATTGCTCCACTGCAATGTAATCCTAAACAGTTCTACTCAGAATCCTACTCAGGTATAATTCAATGAGGCTTACTCCCAGGAGAATGTTCCTATGATTGCCCTGGAGATAGTTTAAGTTAAGAGTTCATACGCAGAGTTTTAGAAAACTGGCAGAAAGTGAAAAGGAAGCTAGGGTTGTGTAAAACATGTAATTAGACTTTATTTTCAATTTGAATACATACATACTCTTGAAACTCATGGAATTCAGCACCAATTTTCAGTCTGCTCTTAATATATACTTCACCAACGGCAGTTTTGACTGTTAACTCCCAGTCTTCTAAGTCTATCTCACTACAGAGAGATACCAGACAGGGCTGCCCCCTGTCTGCTCTTATTTTTGCCATCACCATTGAACCACTAGTTTGTTCTATTCGACACAATACTAACATTACAGGCCTCAAAATTGGAGTTCAACACCTGAAAACTAGCATCTTTGCAGACGACTTAGCTGTATATATTACAAATCTACTCACCTCCATCCCGGCTCTATTTCACCTGCTCTCGGACTTTGGCAAAATTTCTGGACTATGCATCAACCAAACTAAATCTAACTTATATCCAGTTCTGTTAGACCAGAACACAAAGAGTCTTATCAAAAAACATTTTTCTCTACAATGGACATCTTCGTATTGGCAATACCTAGGAGTTATAGTCCCCTTGGACTTAAAAGACTTAGTGAAATACAACCACATGCAGGCCAATGAACAAATCTTATCTCTGCTAAAGGCCTGGGACTCTAAAGCCCTTACCTGGATTGAACGTACATCAACTATTAAATCCTTCTTACTACCTAAATTTATATATTTTAGGTCATTACCAGTTAAAATCCCATCTAAACTTATTGCATTGTGGCAAAGGAACCTCCTTAATTTTCTCTGGAACTACAAGAAGCCCAGAATACAGTACTCCACAATTAGAAGATGCAGGACTCAAGGAGGGCTAGCAGTTCCGCACATCAAGTTGTATCACTGTGCAGTAATTTTGGCAAATTTATCTCGTCAATATAATACTGCCTGTGAAGCGGATTGGAAACTATATATAGAGAATACATACCTGAGGTCTTCTTTGTTCCCTGAGGTGCTATGGAATTCTCCTTCGACTCGTCTACTTCAAGGAGTCTCACACCCTTTTCTGGCAGCAACATTTCAAGTATGGGATGTCTGTAAAAAGCAATTAATACCTTCAGATTCAACACTAAAAAGCTTTTTGAGACAATCCTGGTTCCAGCCAGGCTTACCATCAACATCCTATGAAGTATGGAGAAAATCTCACCTCACAAGATTTGTGGATATCGCTAAACACGGTCTCCTATTAGAAAAATCAGAATTGGAAGCTTGTGCTGGAACGAAATTGCCCTGGTATGAGTATCTTCAGGTAGCCCATCTATTCAGAAAATACAAAAAGAATTTTAATTTTCAAAGAAAGCCTAATTTCTTTGAACGCTTACTGCTTAGCACACCCTTTATTAAATGAGGTCTCATAGCTATGTTTTATAACTTTTTAATTTCAGACTTCACAGAATGCCTTTTACCTGGGCAGAAAGCTTGGCATAAAGACCTTGATAGGAACCTCACTGAGCAACAGTGGGAGCAAATATGGAACTCTGACATTTATAAAACTCGGTCTCTCCCAGTCCAATTTCAAGCGCTTAAGATCCTAAACAGATGGCACCTAACACCGGCTAAATTATCTCATATCTACCCAACTCAATCCCCTATTTGTTGGAAATGCAGAAATGCTGTTGGTACATACTTCCACACATGGTGGGCATGCCCCTTCATTTTATCTTTCTGGAAAGCTGTCCACAGTGAAATCAAAAAAATGTTTAAAATAACTATTCCTCTAGACCCGGCTCTCATACTTCTGAATCTCTGGCCAAAAACACAAATTAAAGCTGGGATTCGAAATCTAATCTCTGTACTCTTAACTGCAGCTAAATACGCCATTGCAATCCAATGGAAAAGTCCAACCTCTCCTACCATGGCTACGTGGTTAGCCAAAGTCTGGGACTTTTTCATATTTGACAAAATTGCTGATAAGGTACAACACAATGACCAAGCAGAAACGGGTAAAAGCCCAATGACTAAATGGACCCCTCTACTTGCCTATAACACAAAAGAAGGTCTAAGTTCACTTCCCAAAGCATGGGCAAATACCTCTTCGTTATATCTATTTTTTTAGTCAGCTTGTAATGCGAAGGCTACTAAACTAAAAGGGGAAGGGGGGAAACAACTGTTAATGTTCGATATTTCAATTTCTTTTGTGAACGTTGTTTTCACTACTGATGTATATTAATGTATTTTTTGTTAACTCACTCTTCTTATTTCAGCTTCCTGTAGACTTTATAGAAGTTAGTATGTACTATCCAAGCCAAATAATTAATTTCTGTATCACTCTGTACCAGCGTTGTTAAATAAAATTAAAACATTAAAAAAATTAGACTTTCTTTTCCTAACAGTGCAGGGCTGAGAATGCTTTCCTGGCAGTAAGCCCAACTGAATAGACCTGAGTAGGGTTCTGTGTAGGTCTGCTTACGCTTGATTCCTAAGCATATACATTTCTATGTAGGGATCTCACCCTGCTGTTGTTCCACAGCAACATCTCGGCTTGACATTTTTGTATTCTATAGGAGTATACCTATTCAGGATGTCTTAGAATCACTTTTCCATGTTGCTTAGCATTAGCATTGGTATTTGCAGTGCCATATACTCCCCCCCCCATACCTTCTTACCCTTTGCTAATCTCCTTGGATGTAGTTTTGTGATTCTTTACTTTTTTTAAGAAACAATTGAGCAAAAAAGCTATATTCTAGATATTAGTGCCTGCAAGTAGGTATCTGTTTATTTCTAGTCTCTAATTCTAGTCTCTAATTCCAGATATCAGCCCCTTACAACTGTGTAAGAAAGCCTTTAATCATACATATTTCATAACTGCTCAATTTTTTTTAGAATCTATGATAAAGGGTTTAATTTAAAATTCAAGTATTTGGTGACTGCTGTATAGTGTCTTACTTATCTGTTGAGTCTAAAAAGTTGAGTAAAAAAGACTTCCTTGATAAAAAGCATACTGCTTAAGCAAGGTGTGTTCTCTGTAGTTGGCCTGAATAATTTAACCAAAATTTTTACCTTTTACGATGTTTCACTTATGTAGCTTTTATAAGGCCTGGTCTCCATACAGCAACATGAAATAACAGAATCCTGAGGTAGTAAAATAGATTATACCATTTTAGACTGCGTGTGATAAGTGTCATTTTTAATCCTCCTTCCTGGACAAAATAGAGGGTAGAAAATATCACAAAGAAAAGCTTTAGTATGCCTAAAAAATTTTTTCCCATAAGAGAATCTCTACACAAAATCTGATTCTCTATTTGCTGTCTGCTGATTAGGCTAAAGACTCCTGAACAAAGGTTACTGTTTTTGCTCAAAAATGGGAAAGCGAGCATTTTCATCTGGACAGACAAAAATTTAAAAAGCAGAATGGAGCTGGCACACTTCTTTGGCCTGCATAGGAATTGGCCTTTTGAGAGTGCTGAATCCCATAGTTTTTAATTGTTGTTAACTATACTGATTAATTAGGATCAAATTGCAATCTATTAATGCTTTCATGCTTAAAAAATTGATACAATTAATCAGAAAACAAATGGCTCCTCTTGAAAGACTTTTTCCCAGAAGCACCTATAGAGAAGGCACATCGGTGGTCAAACCATATAAATCACCTGGTCATATCCTATAAACGTGCCTACAAAACTAGACAGGGGGAAAAGTAGACTTCTGTTACTTCCGCACTCAAGAGAGTTGCCAGCAGCCCTATTCCAGAACATTAAAATCCCACAGAATGTAACAGCTTTTTCATTTAAGAGGATTTACAATGCAATCCTAAACAGTGTTGCATACTTCTAAGACCATTAATTTTAATAAATATAGAAGGGTATAAAACTCTGTTTAGGATTGCGCTGTCAAGCTCCATTGCATTTCAGTTTCAAGATGTCTTTAAAAAAAGCAGCTGTATATATTTCTCAGGTATATTTTAAAAAGGCTTTTCCCTCCCCAACGTTGTTTGCTTAAAAGCATCTTGCTCAGATAAGTGACATATTGGATCATAGTTATTAATGTATAACATTTCATTTTGAATGTCCAAAATTATCAATACCATTTAACAAACAAAAGTCTGTCAGATTTGTCACTTCTTGATTTTGTTGTCATGAAGAAGGAAATTTCTTCTGAAAGCTATTGTTAAAGGAGCCCCAACAGATGTTAAAATATTTCATATCAGTAAGATAATAAGAGTCACACAGTCTCTTAACATCTAGTTATCATGTCCTGGGCAACTGCCAGTTAGACCCTGGATTTGAAAAATGTCCTGCCTCTCTTCGGGCAGGTTTCAGAAAATGAAATATATATATTTTATCCCATGCTCCCTCCCTCCCTCTTTCCCTCCAAGAGGGAAAATGTTTTAATAAATAAATTCCTCCCTGTGAAGCCCTGTGAAGTAAGTTAGGCTATAAGAGACTGACTGACCACCCTTCAGTGAGCATCAGAACAGGGATTTGAACCTGGGTCTCTCAGATTTAAATCTGGCTGTGTGGCCGCTGTAGGATGCTGACTAATTCACTAAGTTCTTCCTGACAGAAAAGTACACATATTTGTCTTGAAAAGTTTGCGTCTTTTCTTTCATAGATGTATACCTTATTGTGTTAACAAGACTGCAGTGAATTAATTTGCCAAGCTGTTAAAACATGTAAATAAATTAATAGCAAGAAGTGCTCTCCCATCTCGCCTGGCTAATGGATCAGTCCAGTAAAATTTCTCTCAGCAGCATTAAGCTAAACGATTCCTTGTTTCTTCTGTCACTGCACAGTGAACCACTGTTTTAGACAGACAATTAGGCCGCAATTGGAGATTATTTTTTAATTATTGGCTTTAAAGATACAGATACTTAGACATCTCTGAAACATTAATACGTGTATTAGCAGGGATGTGTTGTTCCATGATGGGATTTTAGTATGCAAATACAACCGACTAATACACTTGGAGAATTGGGGTGGGGGGAATATTAAGCCCCAAAGAGACACTCGCTGCTCATTTTACATTCTCCTCAGAGGGAACAGAAGGAAGAACTTTCTCAGCACTATTTATGGAGTTGCTGTGAGTTCAGCCACTTGCAGACTGAAAATGCTTTCTATAATAATGTAAAGTTGAGTTTCCTCTGGTTGGACACAAAAATGGTTAGCTCCTATTAAACAGCCTTTACACAATTCTAAATCTGATTTGGGGGGCTGGCTGTGCAGCAGGGGCAGGGGGCCTGAGTCCAATAGCCAGAGACTTAGTGCTGTACTCTGCTGGAGAGAGGAAGAAGGACATCAGGGACAAAATGCGGTGGACTGCTTACTCCCTGGATCTGGGGGGCTGAATGCTGTGCTGCCCTTTGAGCAGCCACTCATTACTGCCTATGGAGAATTAAAAGAAACAAGAAGTAGGAGGGATAAGGCTCGCAATCTGTCCTGGAACCAGAAGCCCAAAGGTGAGGTGGGAGAAACAGGTGCTTGATGCTTTTCACTCTCTGAATAAGCCCCAGGAATGTGGGCAAGTTAAACTCAATCGCCTTCTTAGTCCTCACCTTTATTTATTTATTTATTATCAGATTTATACCCCCCCCCCCCAGCCAAGGCCGGCTCTGGGCGGCTTACAGAGAGAATAAAAACAATGCATAGACAATTTTAATAGTCCTAAACGCAAATAAAACATTCCAACAACAATAGGTGCTAACACTGATAATGCTAATAAATTATCAGATAATTAAATTAATTAAAAGATGGCGGCCAGCCTTCAGGACTCTATCGTAGTGGTCAGCCCATAGATCTGATCTTTGTGCAGCGAGCACAGGCCATTCTGATGGCTTCAGGGAACAGGGTTCTCTGTCAGGGGTGGCTCCTGGTGGAAACTCTGGTGGAAGAGCTCCGTCTTGCAGGCCCTGCGGAACTGCATAAGGCCCCGCAGGGCCCTGATCTCTTCTGGGAGCTCATTGCACCAGAGAGCAGCCGCCATCGAGAAAGCCCTGGCTCTGGTTATAACCAGCCTGGCATCCTTGGGTCCGGGGAGGGTCAATCAATTTTGGGACCCTAATCGCAGCACTTTCTGGGGAACATACGGGGAAAGGCGGTCCCTCAGGTATGTAGGTCCCTGACCATAAAGGGCTTTGAAGGTAAGAACCAGCACCTTGAAGCGAATTCAGTATGCTATCAGTAGCCAGTGCAATGCCTTCAGTACAGGCTGAATGTGCTCCCACACTGGGAGGCCCATTAAAAGCCTGGCTGCTTTTAACACTCTTTAACACCAGCAGATTCCTCTCTCTTCCATTTGAGTAGGGAGCTACTGTGGAATTAACTAGGGAAAGTGGCTGATTGGTGGGCCGTGCAACACACGCAGTAGGGGAAGGGAAAGGAGTTTGTAAGTGGCTCTGAGACTCCGAGTGACAGGCAGGATATAAATCCTCTCTCTTCTTCTTCTTCTTCTTCGTGTATGTGTGTGTACACGCTAGTTTTCGCTAAACAGGGACTTGCAGTGAAATACGTGGTGCTTGTGTTTAAGTTCTCTACCACAAATTCACTAGTTGAACTAGCCTCAATCTTCTTGTTCCTTATTTGTAAAATGGTTAGATATCTTACACCCTGAATTCCATGACTGTATACTGCATGTGTTCAACTTGACCCCTAGTTTGTGGCTTGGTTTGTTTCCTTGAATGATCTGTTCTGCATGAAGGTCCTTTCATGCTTTCTGTGGCACAATTGTGATCTGTCTGCCTTTCCATCTAGCATGTGTTATTCTGTCCCTCCTCCAAGGAACTCAAAGAAGCATACATGGGTCTCCCTTCCCCATTTGATTTTCATAACACTGTGAGGTAGATTAGGCTGAGAAAGAATGACCAGCCCAAGATCCTGTTGTGGGTTTCATTGTGTTTTGACGAAGGACGGGGGACTGATAAATACATAATATGCACTCTAGCACATCACAACACTCAGGGAAGGGGAGGGAAAGAACGTATCTTTACCTTGCATATGATGATGAACTACCTTCAGCTACCCTTGTTGATGAGTTCTAGGAATATTAGCGGAAAGGTGTTTTATAACTTACAAGCATGTAAACCTTTTTTCACATGATATATACAGTTCCAAAACTAATGATCATTAATGTTTTATGCACTCTTGTTTCTCAAAAAGCATTTTTCATGCTTTTTATGTAATATCACCACCGGGACCCATTTTCTTTATGAAGAGAGTACTTTATCTTCCATTAACTAAGTTTCAGTCCCTACAAGGGAAAATTATGAAAACAGAATTTTAAAAATCTGCCAGGCAAACAAGTCATTTCAAGATATGCATCCTGATTCTAGGCATGTTTACTTGGACGTAAGCTCCACAGAGTTTAACGGGTAGGGTTGCCAGTCCTAGGTTGGGAAATACCTGGAGATTTGGGGGGGGGTGTAGAGCCTGAGGAGGGGAGGGTTTGGGGAGGGGAAGGCCCTCAATGCCACGGAATCCACCTTCCAAAGAGGCCATTGTTTCCAGGTGAACTGATCTCTATTGCCTGGAAATCAGTTATAATAACATCTCCAGCCACCACCTGGAGGTTGGCAACCATGTTTAATGAGAGCTGACTCCAAAGCAACTGTTGAAATTTGGCAGATTGGCAGCATGCAGAAGAATTAGGTGGCAGAATGCCAAAATCTGTGACACTTCAGAGAATGGGTACAGATTCCCACATGGGAATATCCCTTTGTATAAAAAAAAAAAAAAACCAAACCAAAACACAAACCTCACTGATAGAAAGCTAGCAGGGAAAAAGGTTCAGTTCCCCTCCTTTCATTTATTGTGCTGGCTTTCTGATTGCAGGGTGTTTTTAAAGACAGGGAGGGTACTCCAAAATATGATTTTCAAGTCACAGTCTGAAGTAGTATAGTCCGTTCTACCGCCTCAGGTTCTTGCCATTTTGCTTCTTTGCACTTATCAATCGGCCTTACACTTTGATCAGTGAACCATGTGTCTGGAACACTCACTTTTGACTCTGTGGTAATAATGTAAGTCAATCTTACTTCTGCTATATTGAGGGTGGCGTTACCCTAACATGGAAAAAAATGCAAGATTCTCCGTTAGGATCGATGAATAGTGATGAAACTTTGGAGTTTCTCAGAATGCTTCCTCAGGCTAAAACAGGAACTCCCTAAGCTGATTTTGTGACTTGTAAAAAAAGTAGTCTGTGGAAAGTCGACTGCTGCTGACTTGTGGTGACCCCAGCAAGGGGCTTTCAAGGCAAGTGAGAAGCAGAGGGGGTTTGCCATTGCCTTCCTCTGCACAGCCTTCTTTAGTGGTCTCTCTTCCAAGTACCAACCCTGTTTAGTTTCCAAGATCTGATAATATCGGGCTATACCATGCCACCTTCCCTCCAGAGTACTACATACCCGATGATTTTCTTCTACTGGATTTGCACAGTTTCATTTGCGGCTCAGGGAAACCTACTTTGGCTTTATCCCGTTACATTTTCAGAACACCCTTGTGAGACCCAGGTTGTTGCTCTTACACATTACAGAGTACGCCGGTTGGATCTGAGCTCCTCCCCCTGTATCCTTTGTTACAGTCAGATGTAGATTCTAGGCTCATCTCAAAACCTGTGCACGTGGTGCCCAGTTCGGATTCTGACTGTGGCCTGCGTGGAGAAGGGGCTTCAGCCTCCCCCACCCCTGCTCCATCTTCCTGACCTGAAATGGCCTGGTGGGGAAGGCTACTGGGGAAACTGACGTCATTGAGATGTGCAAATCTTGAATGATATGAATATCATGTTCTCCAAAAGGGGTTACCAGAAGCCTGCACTATGAATGAGAATCTGTACGCACAGTACTGAATGCCACACAGGCCAAAAACCTGGAAGACTCCAGTTCATTTAATTGCATTGAGCATATCCACTGAACTACAGCAGGTACAATTTTGAAGAAGAAGAATAAGTAGTAGTAGTAGCAGTTTTTATACCCTGCCTTTCTCTACCCGAAGGAGTCTCAAAGCAGCTTACAATCTCCTTCCCTTCCTCTTCCCACAACAGGCACCTTGTGAGGTAGGTAAGCTGAGAGAGTCCTGAGAGAACTGTGACTGGCCCAAGGTCACCCAGCAGTCTCCATGTGGGGGAGTGGGGAATCAAACCCTGTTCCATCGCCTCATTGCAATGTAATTTAGAATCTGCTCATGTATGAAGTTGTAACATACTTCAGATTAAACACTTCAGTACTGAGGGCCAGCACTGAAAAGCAGCAGAGTTCTATCATGCTTCAAAAATTATTCTCTCTTTGTGTTGTGGAATTCAAGCAGTGGGCCAACAGCATATTTATTGTTTTGAATGACTGATCTGTCTTTATAACAAGGGCATTGTGATTAATAGCCATTCTCAATTACACTTCTTATTCTTTTAAGGAACGGAGATGTCTTGTTGCAAGAAGCTAATAAAGTGTCAACAATAGAAGTTCCAGTGGTAATAGCCCTTTAGTGATTTCCTTTACCAGTAATTTTTATTTGTTCAGAAACTGCACTGTAAAAAAAAAAAGGCATGTGCAATACTGAGGGCTGTTTTAAAAGCCTTGTAAAAGTATTCACAAACTGCATTCATTATTATTCTCCTAGCAAACACTGCTTAAGATTAGGGCAGATAGACTGTAAAACTGTTTCTCAACAGAGACTTCTAGATATGTGGGTGGCCGTGAAAAATCTTTTTCTATGTTGACTGGGCTGCATTATTTGCAAGCCTGTAGATTAGGGTTGCAAGCCTCCGGGTGGTATCTGGAAATCTCCTGCTATTACAATTGATCTCCAGGAAATCAAGATCAGTTTCCCTGGAGAAGATGGCTGCTTTGTAGGGTGGAATCCATGGCATTGTACCCTGCTGAGGTCCTTCCTTTTCCAAACCCCGCCCTCCCCGGGCTCCCCCCCCCCCCAAATCTCCAGGTATTTCCCAAACCTGAGCTGGAACCCTACGTAGACAATGGGCAGTGGGGAAGAGAGTGAGAGGGTGCCTCACTTCCCTGTCCAACTGACATAACTCCTGCAACCAAGGGTCATTTTGAGCAGGAACGCACAGGAATGCCGTTCCGGGAGTAACAAGCCCAGGAGCGGGCACATATGGTGATGCGCTGTGGAAAAAAGCAAAAGCATACTAACTTGATCTGTATTTTCATGCTTGTTGTAGGATAGCTTCCCTGCAAGAGCAAGGGAAACCTAAAGTGTCTTTAGTCAAAGTGTAAAGCTGGCTCGCCAGCTCTGAGTTGGGAAATACCTGGAGATTTTTGGGGTGGAGCCTGACCGGTGGTTGTTTCCTTCTGACACACTTCCGGTGATGTCAGGGGGTGTGGCATATGTAAATGAGCTCCTGCACCTCTTTTTTTACGAAATGACCCCTGCCTGCAACATTGGATGTTCATAGGAAGGTAGGGCAGTAACGTTTGAGCAAGTTCCATTCAGTTCATGTAGGCTTAGTTTGCACTTCAGTTTCTCTGAGAAAATCTGAAAATTGGCAGCAAGCTTTGAGCCTAAATTCCAAGAACTTGCCCTATTGTAATGTTACATTCCTTCACAAATGGCTGATGGCATTGGAGGCAGCCATGCCAGGTGAGAGGGAGGAAAGTTGGACTCCCACTCCCTTCCCACCATGTGATAGTAGAGAGCTGCACGTCATTCGTAAAAATTGCACATAGACAGAAAAATTTGAGAGAATGGGAATCAGTGTTCCCTCTAAGCTGATTTTTGACTTTGCTCAGGAAGGATGGCTCCAGAGCAAACTGATTTATGCAGAAGTCAAATCGCTCGCTCACAACTTTAATGCCAGTAGCTCAGAAAATAGACTTTTTGCTCACAAGACTCCACAGTTTAGAGGGAGCATTGGAATGGGTCTGCTTTGGGAGGGATCCTAGGGAGGTCCTACAATTGATAGACAACTTAAAAACAAATAAATCACTGGGCCCAGATGGCATACAGCTGAGAGTTCTGAAAGAACTCAGATGTGAACTTGTGGATCTCCTGACAAAAATATGTAAACTTTCCTTAAAATCTGCCTCCATTCATGAGGGCTGGAAGGTAGCAAAGGTCACTCCCATCTTTAAAAAGGGTTCCAGAGGAGACCCGGGAAATTACAAACCAGTCAGTCTGACGTCGATATCGGATAAGTTGGTGGAAACTGTTATTAAGGAAAAAATTAGTAGGCACATTGATGAACAAAATCTATTGAGGAAGACTCAGCATGAGTTCTGTAAGGGAAGATCTCGTCTCACTAACCTGTTAGTGTTCTTTGAGGGAGTAAACAAACATGTGGACAAGGGGGACCCAATAGATGTTGTTTACCTTGACTTCCAGAAAGCTTTTGATAAAGATCCTCATCAAAGGCTCCTAAGTAAGCAATAGTCATGAGATAAATGGACAAGTCCTTTTGTGGATCAAAAACTGGCTAATTAAAAGGAAACAGAGAGTGAGTATAAATGGGCAATTTTCTCAGTGGAGGGTGGTAAGCAGTGGAGTGCCACAGGGATCTGTACTTAGTCCGATGCTTTTTAACTTGTTTATTAATGATTTGGAGTTGGGAGTAAGCAGTGAAGTGGCTAAATTTACAGATGACACAAAGTTGTTCAGGGTGGTGAGAACCAGGGAGGATTGTGAGGCACTCCGAAGGGATCTGTTGAGGATAGGTGAATGGGCCTCAACGTGGCAAATGGGGTTTAATGTGGCCAAGTGCAAAGTGATGCACATTGGAGCCAAAAATCCTAACTATAAATACACGTTGATGGGGTCCAAAGTGGCAGAGACTGATCAAGCGAGAGATCTTGGAGTCATAGTAGATAACTCAATGAAAATGTTGAGACAGTGTGCGACTGCAATGAAAAAGGCCAATGCTATAATGGGGGTTATTAGGAAGGGAACTGAAAACAAATCAGCCAGTATCATAATGCCCCTGTATAAATTGATGGTGTGACCTCAAAAAGAGAGAAGGGGGAAGAAAACACCTTTAAAAAGATGGTCCTAGCCCATAACAGAAGTTTCTAATAAGTTGGGAGTGCATGTTTCTTCTTCAGGAACGTGGTAGAGAAACCACGCAGATCAAAAGCACACTGGTGGCCAAAATAATATTGTGTGTATAATTCACTGCATATATTTTTGTTCTTCTGTTGTCCACTTTTGTTATTCTACTTTATTTTTTGTGTTACACACCTTTCTAGAGCATTCTGTAATCCAGGTGGGTTATTTGGTTTGTTCATTTGTTTTGCACTGTTTGTTGTATGTTTTTTTTTACTGTTTTATTGCATTTTTAAATTGTGTAATCTGCCTCCAGTCTTAGCAAGAAAGATAGACTGTAATGTAAGCAAGTTAATTAAAAAAAGACTCCAAGAATGCATCACACACTTATCAAGGTTTGTACAAAGAATCTGCAGCAAAGTCAAGAAGTTAATGGGCTTAGAAGGGTATTAACTCCGCTTAGGATGACACCGCTGATAATAAAAGCCAAATATCTAATTGATTTATGTATTACCGGCTCTGAAAAGGCATCTATACATTTAAGAGTTGTGCACAGAGGACAATTTCACCAGCTTTTCCCATCGCCTCATTCACAAGGTACAGTGAGCACATGTACATACTACCTGTACATGCTTGTATTTGTTTGTAAGAAAGAGACAATGAGCATTCATTTTACAAATGAAACTTGGGACCAGTAGCTGAATACATGTGGGTTTTCAATCACACGTTCAGTTGGACATGGGTTGATGGTAACATGAGAATTACTCAATGCATAATGAAAAACCAAGTGTGCACTGTACACTGATTGCATATGCGTTCACTGTAATTTATGAACAAGACCACAGAAAGAAGCCTTACTTGTTAGAGTTTACCCTCCTTTGCAAGACTTAAATGTACATGTGTTTTCTCAGTGCCTAGGATAGAGATAGGGTTGCCACCTCTGGCTTGGGAAATACTTGGAGGTTGGGAGGGGTGGAATTTGGAGAAGGGATATGATGGCAGCGGGGATATGATGTCATAGTCTGCCCTGTGAAGCTGCCATTTTCTTGAGGAGGAACTGATGGGGGGGGGGGGGCTGAGGCTCAGTAGTAGAACATCTGCTTGGCATGCAAAAGGTCCCAGGTTCAATCCCCGGTATCTCCAGTTAAAAAGATTTGGCAGTAGGTGATGTGGAAGACCTCTGCCTGAGACTCTGGAGAGTTGCTACCAGTCTGAGTAGACAATACTGACTTTGATGGACCAAGGGTCTGATTCAGTATAAGGCAGCTTCATGTGTTCGTGTGTTCATGATCTCTGTAGTCTAATTGTACAACTAGGAGAACTCCAGACCCCACTTCGAGGTTGGTAACCTTAATTGGAAAACCCCAAGTTCAAACGCAGCCTGAAACCATAATTCTACCTGTTGCGTGAGGTTTTGACCTAGTCAGAGAAGCACCGTACACATTTACTCTCCCCACAAAGAGGAGTTTCATGTAGTTACAACACTATGGGGTTCCACAGTTTGACCTGGAGCAATGCCATTCCTCTTACTGTATGAAATATTCCAAGAAGCATTTCTTCAAGCTGCCTCATTATCTAGGTCAGTACAAAGGAGAAGCCCTTGCTGCAGTAACTGAAGCCGCATCCTAATAAAATCAGGTTGTATGTGGGCAAAATAATAATTCAAAACATTTAATTTACATTAGAATGATGGTTAATTAAAAAGAACTATAAACCATGATTCGATAAAATTTTAATTTTGCTGGCATATTCACATGTTTTACGCCATTCACGGGAGGAAGGATAATCAATATTAAAAATTTTTATATCTTTTTTGTTCGAAAATTTAAAAAGACAAATGGCTCACGCTAAAACAATGACTGTGTCACTGCGAACATTTCGGTTGAATAATATTGACTTTAAAAATGTTATTTATTGATCACTCCAGTTAGCAGAGTTACATGAACACAGCATCAAGTCGGCACTCATGGGTGGCTGACAAATGCAAATTATGGGATCAATTATGGATTCTCAAGCTTGAAGACCCATAAGGAGAACAGAGGGAGTGCAGAGACAGTACAGTCAGCAAGCTCTAGTTGTAAAAGACTCAGAGTTGAACTCGACCCAAGATTTTGAATGGGCTACATCCACGCATCACTGGGTATCCTGTGATCGCTACACTACACCAGTTTGGTGTAGTGGTCAAGTGTGCAGACTCTAATCTGGGAGAAACGGGTTTGATTCCCCACTCCTCCACTTGCACCTGGCTTCATGACCTTGGGCAAGCCATAGCTCTGTACCAGCTGTTCTCTCAAGGACAATTGTCTCAGAGCTCTCTCAGCCCTACCTACCTCATAGGGTGTCTTGTGGAGAGGGGAAGGGAAAGGAGTTTCTAAGCTGCTCTGAGACTCCAAGAGAAGGGTAATGTATAAATCCAATCTCCCCTCCTCCTCCTCCTCCTCCTCTTCTTCTTCTTCTCAGAGCAGCTTACAATCTCCTTTCCCTTCCCCTCCCCACAACAGACACCCTGTGAGGTAGATGGGACTGAGAGAGCTCTGACAGTAACTGCTCTTATTCAAGAACAGCTGTGCCAGAACTATGGCTTGCCCAAGGTCATCCAGCAGCTGCAAGTGGAGGAGTGGGGAAACAAACCCAGTTCTCCCAGATTAGAGTCCACACACTTAACCAGTACACCAAACTGGCTCTCGGTTTGAAGAAATACATTCCAGCGACAGATGCATTCTCTTTGCTATAAATCTAGCAGGTCAGGGAGAAACCCGAACTAGAACCCTTCACTCTGACATCTAGTTTTCTGTGTGGATGGAATTATTTATATGGAAGAACTTCCACTCATGTGAGCCCTAGCCTGCATTCTGTGTCAATGCTGCCCAGATTTGAATTTATCATTCAGTGAAAATTGGCATTAAATTGGGGATGAATGAAATTTAATTTTGGTAACTTTGTAGGGGATTTCTGTGTACCTCCACTATAGCTTATTTCCACCATCCCTTTATTTGTCGCATCCCAGCTTTTGTGCAATGCTGTTCTTCTGCAATGTCTGATTGGGGCTAACGAAATGGAATTATGCCCTATAGATTCCTAGAACAGGGAAGGCTAACCTAACACTGTTTGGGCTGACGCTGACCTCTCAAGCAATTGTATCTGGTTCTTGGTGGCCCTACCAAGTTTAATCAAAGTCTGGTAAAAAACTGTCAACAGTTTCAATCATAAGGAATTTGATTGAATTTGATTATATGATGAAATATTTTAAGATAGGAAACAGAGCATTCCACATTTTAAGTTTACATCACTCTTTTTGAATTAGGGTTGCCCTCTCCAGGTTGGGAAATACCTAGAGATTTTGGGGGTGGACGCTGAGATGGGGGGTTTGGGGAGGGACTTCAATGAGATATAATGCCATAGAGTCCACCTTCCAAAGCGGCCATTTTCTCCAGGGAAACTGATCTCTGTTGCCTGGTGATCAGTTGGAATAGCAGAAAACCTCCAGCCACCACATGGAGGCTGGCAACCCTATTTTGAAGTGGATGCAATACATAAATGCACACGTTCCTATTCACTGTAAAGGTTAGGATAGCCAGCTACAGGTCAGGAAATACCTGGATATTTGGGAGGCAGAGTCTGAGGAGAGTGGGGCTTGGGAAGGGGAGGGACTTCACTAGGGTATAATGCCATAGAGTCCCAAAGCGGCCATTTTCTCTGGGTGAACTGATCTCTGTTGCCTGGAGATCAGTTGTAGTCCCCGAAGATACTTCACCCCCTCCCAATTGCTCTCTGGAGAACAGAGAAGTCCTCAAGAAGAAGAAAAACTGGCCAGTTTTGGCCCCAAATCTTATGCTATTACCTGAACATCAGTTTCACTCTCTTCAGTCTAACAGAAAGCCCATGTCAGCAGCAAAATCGGACACAAACTAGGAGTCCAATATATTAATCCATAAAGAATACTATAATCTGTGTCAGTAACTAGCATTGTTTGCACATGAAATCAACTCTCAGGAGAGATCAGCATGTCACAAATCTATGTAAACAGTCATGTGAATCTGAAAACTTAATAGAGTCTAGAAGAGAATCACTTACCTTATATTTGACTGTGCAAATAATAATGGATATTTGTAGAGCTAACGGTCTTAAGAATTAGCAAGCAGAGAAGGACACTGAATCAGGAGTATGAACAAGAGCATTAAATTAAAATGAGTTTCCAGATGATAATTTACTAATTAGACTTTTTTGAAAACAGGTACCCTGGGTGTTGGAGTGCTGAAGGAACCTTGTTATGATAGCTCTGTCAGATGTTGCTTTCTATAGTCTTGTATTTTGGCTGGGACCGTAAAATTGTTCTCCCTTTGAAAAGCCGTGAATGAAGCCATTTAGATTCCAACGCTCCAGGCTACCATTGAAGAAGTGTGAAAAACTGGAAGAAATTCAGGGGAAAGGTATATCCTCAGAGTTTATTTCAGCATGGTGTAGTGGTTAAAGTACTGGACAAGAATCCAGGAGACACAGGTCTGAGGCCATGGAAGCTTTCTGGGTGACCTTGGGCCGGTCACACTCTTTCAGCCTAACCTAGCTTGGAGGACTGTGGTGAGAATAAATGCCTTAGGCAGTTTTTAGTATATGGTTGCTTCCACTGTTTACCAATTCTGTAATTCCAGGCCTACTGCACTGGAGGCCTGTTGTGTAGCTTTGTGCAGGCAAGGAGAGAACACAAGGCAAGATTCTTAACACAAAGTTTTAAAATTCCTCTGTCCTTCTTACAGCCCCTGCTCTACTTATCCCTCAGTCAGTAAATAAATCAATAAAATGGAGGAGTGTAGAATGGTGTGACCACCCAGAGCTCAAGAAAGGACGGTGTGAAGGAGTTCAGGGCCTGAGCCCCGTGGGTTCTCAGTGGGTTGCCAGGTCCAAACAACGTAGGCACATAGGCATCCGGAAGTGATATAGTCACGTTGGGGATGTTTGGGGCAACGCTCTGGTTTTTGGGGGAAAACTTTATGGTTTGAAGATAATTTTGCCCCAAAACCAGAGCATTGCCCCCCCCCCCCCACATCACCAACGTGCCTACATCACTTCTGGGTGATGTAGACACTTCACGTTTGGGGCAGTAACTTGCCCGTGTCGGCCAGATGGTCAGTGCCGGGAAAGCGCCAAAAACCAGGGGATCCCCCACGCACCAGGGGGACCTGACAACCCTAATTATCAGGGCAGTTGCACACAAGTAACCAGACCACTGTTTGTTGTTAAAAGAATTATAACTTTTTTTCCCATTTCAGTCAATAGAAAGGTTTAATATACAGCCAACACACTACTCTAAAATCATGCAACAAAAAAATAAGAAAAACTAGCCCAAGTGTCTAACACTCTCAGGGCTTGTGTTAGACGGCAGAAATCTTAAATTCCAAAGTCAAAGGCCAAAGCGCAGGCATTGTCTACGTTGCTGGCAACTGCAATGCAAGCAAGTCATAGTTTAGGCCTTTAGTAGATCAGGATCTCAGCTAGTCTCTCTTCATCAAAGCTCTCTTCATTAATTATAGTTTTTGACCCAGCAACATCAGGTGAGGATGACATCCAATCAGAATATGTTCTTAGGAGAAGCCTCTAGAAAATTACCTCATCACCCGACTCCCCTCCATCCCTCCAACAGGCTGCACGTTCTCGTGAGAAGCTAATCACACCACCTCCATCTCTGGCCTTGAAGATGATAAAGCCAAGAGACCAATTAGTAACACCTGCAAGATGGACCAAGCCTGTTATTATTAATCACATTAACCCTTGAGGGGAAGGCCAGGGGTGCTTTGCCACACAGGCGGGATAAAAATGCACCAAATAAATAAAAAAGATGATGATGATAAATAGGCAACTTACCACTGAAAACTGACGAAAAGAGACGTAGCATTTGGGGGCTAAGAATGCAATTAAACAGGAATACGCTTCAGATATTCAAAAGCATTTAATGAAGAGGCTAGTTGTTCTAGCCAGTAAGGACTAGAAACAAATAATCTAAAATACTAAAATATAATCTGTTTGAGTTCAGGATAATTGTGCAGATTCAAACCCAGGGCTTTCTATTTGAAGCCCTGCCCTATCTCCACAGTATCGCACTGGTTCTTATACATGTTTTAAGCATAGGGTCTTCCGAGACAGAGATTAGTCTAGCTAACCTAACGACCTACATCCCTATGATACACAGTCTTCATTTATTTCATAATATGGAAGGATGCAATAAAATGATAAAATAATTCTATAGCTGGAAAAAAACCAGAAATGAAATATAGTAATATTTTAGTTGTAATTCCTTTGAAGAGATCTCAGGTTGTCAGATAGGGTTGCCAGCTCTGTGTTAAGAAATACCTGGAAATTTTGGGGGTGGAGCCTAAGGAGGGCAGGTATGGGGAGGGGAGGGACTTTAGTGGGATATATATAATACCATAGAGTCCATCTTCAAAAGCAGCCATTTTCTTGAGGTGAACTGATCTCTGTTGCCCAGAGATCAGTTGTAATCCAAGGAGATCTCCTCGCTGTTATTTGCCGTTATACTGTACACTATATTTTGTAATCTCTTTATGTTCTAGTGCCCATTTGTAGAGAGTGCCTCAGCTATTGTAGTGTTAGACAACTTCCTAGTTGTTCATTTGGCTACCGTGCTTTTGTAAATTCTGTGAGTCCATTTGCAGTTTTTGGTATGTGACTGTAATGTTGTGCTATTTTCAATAGAGTTATTATTTGTGAATTTTCATTGGTGGAACATTTATACTCTTACTATATATGATTCTTTTTCCAGTAGTGGGGAGCATTTTAGGCGCAGCCCACCTTCGGAGTTTAGTGTTTCTGGTTCTCAGACAGTATCATCTGGAGATCGGCAGCTGTAGCTATAGGTGGGGTCTGTAGATCTCCTGGAATTGCAACTGCTCTCCAGAAAACAATAACAAATCAGTTACCCTGGAGAAAATGGCTGCTTTGGAGAGTGGACTCTATGGCATTATACCCCACTGAAGTCCCTCCTCTCCTCATACGTGCCCTCCTCAGGCTCCACCCACATTCTAATACAAAACTGATACAAGTAATAACTTCCTGTCGGAAAAAACTAATGGCTGGACACACCCAAAGTCAAGAGATGTGTCCTGTGAGTTATAACACCAGATGGCAGAAATCAGTTACCCTGGAGAAAATGGCTGCTTTGGAGAGTGGTCAGCAAAAATGGACCCTCCATGCCCTTACAAAAACTAAAAAAGCTCATATTACAGCCAATTCTTTCTCTAAGCCAGGGGTGTCAAACATGCAGCCCAGGGGCCAGATCAGGCCCCGGAGGGCTTCTATCAGGCCCGCACTGGAACTGGCCATCTCCTGCTTCCAGTTCTGCTGCTGCTGCTGCATCATAGCTTGCTTCGCCAGACTCTCTCAGTTGCTCAGGCATTTCATGTTTTGCAGCTTACAGACACACCTGAACAGCACACTCAAGATTACAACAGCACAGACATTTTGATAAAATAGTTCAGAGCAAGAGGTGTCAGTTATCAGAGACTGTTAAATAAACAAAATACTGCAAGAGTGCTAATGTTTTAAGCATCTTTTATAAAGTTTATATCTCCACTACCTAGCATTACATTTTATGACACACATGGTCCGGCCCAACAAGGTCTCATTTATGCCAGATCTGGCCCTCATAACAAATGAGTTCGACACCCCTGCTCTAAGCTGTGGAGTCTTGTGAGCAAAAATTCTACTTTGTGAGTTACTGGCATTAAAGTTGTGAGCAAGTGATTCTTCCTGAGCTAAGACAAAAATGTGTAAGGTGGAGGCTAAAAAACTGTGAGCTAGCTCACACTAACTCAGCTTAGAGGGAACACTGATTACAACACTGGAGAAATAAGTGCCCACCTCTAGTAAATCAATGGATTGAGGACCTTAGAACTCTATCAGTATTTGAATGCATGACATATAGACAACAACTGAGTATAGGTTTACTTTTAGATATTTGGAAACCTTTTACAGAAACTTATGTGTAGATCTTCTTCTCCATTCCATCACTTGGAGCCTGTTAGGAATGCCATGTCTGTTTCCACTCACATATGACACTCTCAAATGGGTCGTTTGTGTACAGTCCCCCTCTCTGGTCCAACAACTGGGATTTACACTGGGAAGTGGGAGGGACTCTTTCCCCAACTCCTAAAAATACTACAGTGAGGCATTTGGGAAGTGCAGTGCAGGGAAAGTTTCTATCATCCCTTCCCCACCAAATCACAGTTTAGCTATTGCATCAAAGAGAGACCAGCTGTTTTGCATGTGCTCAAGCACTGGAGAACTGTCAACTTTTCCACTTCTACTGCAATATCAATTCTCACTCATCCACTGACATATGGGAAGAAACTTCAAAAAGGAATAAAGGCTACGTCAGCCAATGCAAGCTAGCTGAGATCCGCATCTTGACAGCTGGTTGTCTCAGGACCAAAGCTTGAAAAAGGATTTGTGTATGTGCAGCTTTAGGACTGGTTCACAGATGCATGTACTTTATCATTTCTTTCATAATTTAGTTTCTCAGCACTTGATGAGCCTCAGTTTGAATGTGTGAACTGACTCCATTGAAAAGTAACATATTGAGGCCTACATGGTTGATATGAAAGTTCCGTCTGTAATAATTAATTGCCAGTTGCCCATTTGCACTTGATGCTACAGGGAATGACTGATAAACATGGATGGGTGCATTGGTCCTTGCCATGATTCTTATTTGTGCATTTGAAGAAAATGCTGTGGCTCAGTGGTAGAATGTCTGTTTTGAATGTAGAAGATCCCAGGTTCAATCCCCGGCTTCTCCAGTTAAAAGGCAGTAGTAGTTGATGCGAAAGACCCTGAAGAGCCATTGCCTGTCAGAGTAGACAATACTGGCCTCGATGAAGCAAAGATCTGATTCAGTGTTAGGCAGCTTCATGTATTGGCTTCTTGTACCATCTCCATGTTTTTTTTCACCTCAGAATTATGAATGTCAGTAACCATACACATATTTGGAACACACTGGGTGTATCCAGGCATCTACGGACTTTGTGAACATAAGAACATCAGAAGAGCCCTGCTGGATCAAACCAATGGTCCATCTAGTCCAGCATCCTGTCTCACTCAGTGGGCAACCAGTTCCTCTAGAGGGCCAACAACAAACCATAGAGGCTGAGGCCTTCATAAGAACTTCAGAAGAGGCCTGCTGGATCAGACGAGGAGTCCATTTGGTCCAGCATCCTTATCACATGTGGCCAGCTAATCCAGCATCATACGAAGAACCCTGTAGGATCCGACCAGTGGTCCATCTAGTTCAGCATCCTGTCTCAAACAGTGGCCAACCAATTCCTCTGGAGGGTCAACAACAGAGCATAGAGGCCAAGGCCCTCCCCTGATGTTGCTTCCTGGCTCTGGGATTCAGAGGCCTCTGAATGTGGAGGTTCTCCTCAGCCACCAGGCTAGTAGCCACTGATAGACCTATCCTCCATGAATCTATCTAATCCCCCTTTAAAGCTGTTTATTTCTGTGGCCATCCGTACATCCTCTAGCGGTGAACACCACATTTTAGTAGCTCTGTAAGTGGTGCTTTCCTCCTCCCATCTCCTGCAGCAGTCCACCAAGCCCCCTTAAATTTTGTTTCTTGGTCTCAGGAGACCCTCAGGACCTGCTTTGCAGGAAAATTGTGGGTCTGCTGTGGAAGGGGGCACTTAAAAAAAAAAACTCACTGCCGCTCTTCAGGAGACTCAAGTGGCATAAATTCCTTAGAAGTGCAGGTTGAGTACATTGTGACAGGATTGAAGAGGAAGTAGTGGCAACTATGGGTAGCAGGCCGTCTTATATTTTCTAATGCAATACTCTTGACTGCCAGCCTACTGCATAGGAGCATTGGTCATCTCGACCAATCTCTCTTATGTGGTCTTCATTAAATGATGCTGCTTCTTTTTTCCTGACAAGGCTGACATTTTCCTTTGGAAAACAAGTGTGTAGATTGCCATCCCTGAGCATTTTAAGTTGTATGAAAAAGTATTAAACCTTGGGCAAGCTCCAGAGCTGAACAAAAGAAATCCCACCATCAAGATTTGAAGTCCTTTGTTTCCCTTCATCTTAGAATTCTCCAGTCCAAGTGAAAAGGGTTGTTTGCAATTTCCATGGGGAAGGGAAGAGAAAATATTAGACGCGTCGCAGGAATAATGCTGAGATAGCCTGATGGTTGATTTCCCCGGGCACTTACCATGGAAATTGTCTTGATGTAGCACTCTGGATGGTGGAAGAGCAGTGAAATTGCTACAAGAGGTGTGTTTGTTGCCCTCTCTTCTAATCTTTAGGAGGATGAGCAAGACTTTTCTTTTCCACAGGACATTTGCTTTAGTTAACTGATCCTAAGACTGCACTCAGATGTCATATGAAACCACCATTAAACCGGAAATGTGCACGATTCCTGCTTATTGCTGAGCTCATGTGAATTCATTGGTCCTTTTCTAACACATGATGAAGGAATCTTGGTTTAAAACAAACTTGTGACATACAAAATGCAGACATGCACCTTAACCAGAGTTTGTTTCTATCCCCCCCCCCATCTGTAATTCTGTAGGCTCAAGATAGACGAGACAAAGATCATATGTCTTTATTGATCGATAAAACATAAATCGCAAGCTCCTGTAGCCTCACCATGCCTTGGGGCCATGCAGAAAAGAAGGGAGTGTTTAACCTTTCAACCTCAGCTTGCTTTTGCTAACTGAAACTGGATCCTTTGCTTTGCTATTCGCTTTGCATTTTAAAGGAGAAAAGATGTGTCCTTTAAAAATGTGTATTATCTGCTTTAAAATGCTAATAGCAGAGGAGGGGAGATGCTTTCAAACAGGTTGAACCCTCTTAGAGTAGGGGAGATGCTTTCAAACAGGTTAAATCCCTTGGCTTTCCTTGCATGACACCAATGCAAACTGAGGCTGCAAAAGACTGCAATTTGCATTCTATAGATGGAATGAGATGCATGATGCAAGGGAGGAGGAAGGAGCACGTGCAAACCAGTAACAAGCCAGATTTTGTGCTCATTTAGGTGTTAGCTTCATGTGTTAGCTTAGTGTTAGCTTCATGTGATATCTGAATGCAGGTTAGGGTCGTTGGGTGCTTTTAATTTTTTTTCTGGCTTTCTTGTCCTGTGATTACTCCACGTGTGTTAAGTACCGTCAAGTCGCTTCCGACTTATGGTGACTCTATGAATTAATGTCCTCCAAAATGTCCTATCCTTAACAGCCTTGCTCAGGTCTTGCAAACCGAGGGCCGTAGCGTCCTCAAGCCACCTCATGTTGGGTCTTCCTCTTTTCCTGCTTATGATTACCGGGTGCTATCTGTATATTTTTTGTGTTTATGAATTTTGAAGTGCCTGTCTGTTTGTCTGTCTGTCTGTCTGTCTATCTGAATTTTGAAGTGTGTCTGCCTATCTATCATCTATCTATCTGAATTTTGAAGTGTGTCTGCCTATCATCTATCCGAATTTTGAAGTGTGCGTTTGCCTATCATCTATCCATCTATCATCTATCAAGAAGAAGAAAAAGAAGAAGTAGTAGTAGTAGTTGTAGTAATAGTAGTAGTAGTAGTAGTAGTGGGGGTGGGGGTGGTGATTTATACCCTGCCCTTCATTCGGAGTCTCAGAGCAGCTTACAAACTCCTTTCCCTTCCCCTCCCCACAACAGACACTTTGTGAGGTAGGTGGGGCTGAGAGAACTCTTTTGAGAACTGCTCTTTTCAAGAACAGCTGTGACAGAGCTATGGTTTACCCAAGGTCATCCAGCAGCTGCAAGCGGTGGAGTGGGGAATCAAACCTGGTTCTCCCAGATTAGAGTCCACACACTAAACCACTACACCAAATCAATCATCTATCTATCCTAATTTTGAAGCGTGTGCTCATCTGTCTATCTATCTGTCTGTCTATCTGTCTGTCTTGAGTAAAGAAATAATAAATACGAATCCAAGACTTGGTGCATCTCCCCTCCTGTACATAAAGTCTTCCTGTCTTTGTGGTGCTGTCGGCCAAGCACAGGCTGCAGACTGGCCTGCACATCTGGTTGCCGTGGTGGCCCTTTCAGTCAGATCTTAGGCTCAGGCTTCTGAAGATGCTGTTGATGGATTATCACCATTTCGCTTTCAGTAGAAATGAGCCACAGCATCCAAACGAGAAAAAAAAAATTCAATGGGGATACAGGGGAGTTTCACAGCTGGGCTTCTGGTTTTGCACCTGCTGTTAATTGCACCCATATTCTTGCACCCACAAATCATTTTGGGCCCCGAGCATCTGTTCTTTTGTGTTGACTTGCACTTCAGTGATGCAAGCTTAATTTCTCCCATTTTTATTCCGTAACACGCTAATGCTTGGTTTGTTTGGATTCCCCCCCCCCCCCTTTGCTTAATGCTTTCTCTGTGGGCTTTAGGGGGGATTGCATTAAGGATATAATTTTCTATTTTGTGTTTGCTTGGAGCTTCCTGCGCGTTGCCACAGCTGAGTAGATATCGTTAGGGTGACATATCAACTGTGGAAAATAACATGGAGCAGAAGTAGCAACTATGGAAATAACATGTTCTTTTCAACACATGCTCCATCAGCTGTAGCTTTTGAATCCCACTGGCAGGGTATAAATGCACACATATCATGGCCTCCTCTATAATTTGACAAATTGTATGTTGACATATTTTTTAAAAAAGGAACTTTCCATTGTTT
This sequence comes from Lepidodactylus listeri, assembly GCA_029233225.1. NCBI lineage: Eukaryota > Metazoa > Chordata > Lepidosauria > Squamata > Gekkonidae > Lepidodactylus > Lepidodactylus listeri. The sequence continues at coordinate 26,221,303 of JARCFY010000004.1, read as the reverse complement.
TCAAGGGGTACAGAACCGTATCATGTTACCCACTGGAACCCTTTCCTAGGAAAGCTGTCCTCCAAGAGTGGCTACTGCAGTGCTAGGTATATGTACCACCAAGTAAATTTACTTGAATGTAATGGGACACTTCTGAATAAGGACGCACAGGATGAGGCGGCATGGCTGTGGTTTAGTGCATACTTACACTGGATTGGAGTAACCCTCTCGAACACAGGGAGATGGGCAGCCCAATCCTGTGCATGTTTACTCAGAAGTAAATCCCACTGGGTTCAGTGGTGCTTGCTCCCTGTTAGGTGTGTAAGAGACTGGAACATTAAATGTGAACACACATGAACACACATGATGCTGCCTTATACTAAATCAGACAACTGGTCCTTCAAAGTCAGTATTGTTTACTCAGGCTGCGGTCACACACACTAAATAATCTACTTTCAATCCACTTTCAATGCACTTTCCAACTGGATTTTGCCAGTTCGCACAGTAAAATCCAGTTGGAAACTACACTGAAAGTGGATTGTTTAGTGTGCGTGACCACAGTCTCAAACTGGCAGTGGCTCTCCAGTGTCTCAGGCAGAGGTCTTTCACATCACCTGCTACCTGATCCTTGTAACTGGAGATGCCAGGGATTGAACCTGGGACCTTCTGCATGCCAAACAGATGCTTGACCACTGAGCTACAGTCCCACTTCGTGGCTCTCCAGGATGTCAGGCGGAAGACTTTCACATCATCTGCTGCCCGGTCCTTTTAACTGGAGATGCTGGGGATTGAACCTGGGGCCTTCTGCATGCCAAGCAGAGGCTGAGCCACAGCCCCTCCCCACTGAGCCACAGCCCCTCCCCAAACATTTATAGGACTGGACTGTATGTGTCAGTAGGACTTATTGTTGAATGCTTGGGATTGCATTTGTTAAGATTCACAACAGTATTTCATGTTTCAAACACTGTGACCTCCACGTGGTAAAAATGTCAGGCTATTGATCACTGGACATTTTGGATATTAGCAGGTCATTTGCAGAAAGCAGTGCCATCGTTCAGTCAGGCAATTAGAGAGATAAAATGTAATCTCGATAGATAATCCTGTTAGAGGGGGGAAATTGGTGAGTATTTAAAGACGCTTGCTCGATGCTAAGGGGTATTCAATGGGATTAAGTTGAAGATTAAATTCTCAGTATTTAAATACAAAACTTTCTCAGTACAATGATACCCTTTCCTGATCTTGTTGACCTTGTCCTCTTACGTTGGTGTTAGTGACTGTTGGTGCAAAATACACAAAGATTGCAGGATCCATATTGATCCATGGGGAAAAAAATCCCAAAATGGTCACGCATAGGTAGAGATGCTTCATAAGACTGAAATAGAGTTGCCAGCCTCCAGGTGGGGCCTGGAGATCTCTTGGAATTACAACTAATCTCCAGACGACAAAGATCAGATCCCCTGGAGGAAACAGCAGCTTCAGAGGGTGAACTCTACGGAATTACGTTCCTGTTGAGCTGCTTCCCTTCCCTAAATCCATCCTGTCCCAAGCAGTGTTCCCAAATCTGCAGGAATTAGCCAAAGCAGAGCTGGCAACCCCAGGCAGAGAGTGGATGAAAAATATGGCAGTGCTTGTATTAACAAACATGGAAAGAACTTTTAGGGAATGTACTAGCTAAAGGCAGTAAAAATTGTTAATACAGCACAGTAATGGATTTCATACACACACACAACCCACAGCAGTGGAGAGTAAGGTTGCCAACCTTAGGGTTGCCAGACCCCCGGTCAGGGGGGGCTTCCCCTGATTTCGGGGGCTCCAATCTGCCACTAGCCACCTGGTAACCATTGAGTTTTGACCAAAATGCCAGAGCGTCACCATGTGATGTGCCCGGCATGATGATGTCACTTCCATGTGACATCATCACACTGACGATGTTGTGCGCAGTGATGTTGTCCTGTCCTCTCCACTCCCAGAAGGCTCCCTCCCATCCCCTGCCAACCGGGTAAGTAGACCTGGCAACCTTAGCCAACCTCCAGGTGGCACCTGAAGATCTCCCACTTTTACAGTTGATATCCAGACAACCAAGACCAGTCCCTCTGGAGAAAATGGCTGCTTTGGAGGGCGGACTCTATGGCATTGTACCCTGCTCAGGTCCCTCCCCTCCCCAAACCCTGGCCTTCCCCAGGTTCCACTTTCTAAATCTCCAGGTATTTTCCAACCTAGAGCTAGCAACCTGAATGGAGAGGTATTCAAAGGGTTAATTTATTTGCAGAGTTATTCAATACACAGAGGGGGGCTGATGTTGCCTAATAATTAATTGGGACCTAGAAGTTTGTTCTTCTCGTTTCTGTTCTGATTATTCATTCTTTTAGTTCTTGTTGGATCTGCGGCAAACCAGAAGAGAGGTCTGCCGTGTACCTGTTAGTTATCTGTTCTGTGTGTCTGAAAGTTAAGTAAAGGTTTTATTTCTTGAAAGAATTTTCAGCCTGGAGACAGCATGATGTACTCCACCACATGCCAGCAGCTTGGTGACCTTGGGCTAGTCCCAGTTCTCTCCGAACTCTCTCAGCCCCAAGGTGCCTGTTGTGGGGAGAGTAAGGGAAGGAGATTGTAAACCGCTTTGAGACTCCTAAGGGTAGAGAAAAGTGGGGTATAAAATCAGCTCTTTGCTTTCTCATTTATTTTCAAAACTGTCACATCTATCAAAAATCATATAAAGAATGGATTAATTTGTGTGAATCCTACCTATGCAGTAATGAAGAGGAGGAGAAGAAGAGTTGGATTTATATCCCCCCCTTCACTTGAAGTCTCAGAGCACCTTACAGTCTCCTTCCCTTCCTCTCCCCACAACAGACACCCTGTGAGGTAGGTGAGGCTGAGAGAGCTCTGAGAGAACTGTGACTGACCCAAGGTCACCCAGCTGGCTGCATGTGGAAGAGTGGGGACTCAAACCTGGTTCTCCAGACTAGAGTCTGCTGCTCTTAATCACTACATCTTAAAGACTAACGAGTTCTTATTCTAGTGTAAATTTTCCTGGACTAGAGCCCACTTTATTAGATACGCATAGTCGGCCCTCACTAGGCGCACCCAGAGGCTTGGATCCAGCAGAGCATTTTGAGAGATGAAAGATCTCTGCCCTCAGAGCATGACTTTCTCACCGAGCCCCTGTTCCTCAGCCCAAAATGCCCCGTGAAGTTCTGTTGCTGGGGTCTCCTGCCCCCAAGAGTGGCACTTTGGGGGACTTCTTGGGCTACAGAAGAGGGGGAGGTGAGAAAGCTGCACTGCATGAACAGAAAATCCTTCTACTCATGGAAATACACTGTTGGGCCTAAGCCAGTGTTCCCAAGGTACACTTCCCCTAAGAAAATGTGCAGCCTGAGTGGGTCTCCTGCTTCGTATCCTGAAGGTTCCAAGCAAGGAGGGGTTTGCTGAGAAAGGCTGGAGACAGACAATAGTTTTTAGTCCTGCTCAATGTGATCGGAGAGAACAAGCTTTACTTCCTATTTCTTTTGTCACATCATCGCTTCTGGCCGAACAGGTCTTGCAGGGCTTTATGCCATCCCCCAAACTCACAAAACCAGTTTACCCAAGGCACAAAAGAGTGAGACTGTACATACCATGAACTGTGGAGCTTTCAGCGCTCTGAAAAGGGATGCTCTATCTGCCTGCAGTATGCAACAAGACTGAATTCACATTTAGCTGGTGTTGATCAGATAAATCCACATCAAAATCTCATCCCTGGGCCATTTGACATATTACAGGGGAAAAATATCTGTACTTCCACTGCTTATTTTCGATAACAGTTGATGGTCCATGAGTTAAATATATCCCCATGAACAGTGATTGGCTGGGACTCTGAAGCATATGTTTAGCAAACGGTTTCAAACAACTGGACGTCCTTGAAAGTCTGCAGAAAAAATAGATTCAGGTGGCGCAGCCGTGTTGGTCCGAAGCAGTAAAAGTTTGAGACCAGTGGCACCATTAAGACCAACTAAGTTTTATTCAATGCATGAGCTTTTGTGTGCACGCACACTTCCTCAGAGATGCATCCTTCCACTAGTGTTGCCAACCTCCAGGTGGTGGCTGGAGATCTCCTGGGATTACAACTGATTTCCAGGTGACACAGATCAGTTCACTTGCAGAAAATGGCCACTTTGTAAGGTGGATTCTATGGCATCATACCCCACTGAAGTCCCTCCCCTTCCCAAATTCTGCCCTCCTCAGGCTCCACCCCCAAAATCTCCAGGTATTTCCCAACCCAGATCTGGCAATCCTATTCCACTCAGATATATACCTGAAGAAGTGTTGCGTGCACATGAAAGCTCATACAGTGAATAAAACTTTGTTGGTCTTAAAGGTGCCACTGGACTCAAACGTTGCAGAAAAAATAACAGGGCAAGAGCAAAGGCCCTTCTTTTTGCAATAATGCAAATTCTCAGCCTTAGACTTGGGTGGTCATGGGCAAGACATTCAGTTGAGCCTCTGTTCTTCATTTTTGGCAACCATGAATTATTTATTTAGATGAATATGTTTAAAGTATTTGTACCCTCACTGCACACAGCACAGATTCAAGCATGGCTGAGTAACGTGAAAATGTTGCAGTAGAAAACAGCGAGAGTCTAGTAGTACCTTAAAGACTAACAAAATTAATGAGCTAAACTGAAACAACTCATTTGTCTCTCTTCAATTGACAGCTGACAACAGGCCATGAGTCTCACACTTCTCCTTTCTTGCAACTCTAAGCGTCTCTGACAGCGTTGGCGCTGCAAGGGTGTGGGTGGGCTGGGAGTGGCTGCTGAAGACTTGTTTACTGCTTCAGAGCTACAAGATGTTGGGTCAGCTTCAGCTGTAGGCTGTGACTTCTGATCAGCCGGTAACCAGATCTCTTCTTGTTCTCCTTCTGGTTTCTGTCGTGCTAGAATAATGAGTCAGGGCCAGGTTAATGAGCCAAAGTACTGGAAAAATTAGGCCAGGGTAATTTTATGTCCTGGGTTGCTCTTCCTAAACACCTGTGCTTTCATGGGTAATGGCAGCTACATACAGTTGCCTCTGGGTGAGTCAGACCATTGGTTTATCTGCCTGACACAATCTATTGTGACTGGCAACTCTGTCTTCTTGAATTCTGCTGCCTGAAGTCCTTTAACTGTAAGGACCTGTTATTAGACTTGAGACCCAAAGCATCCATTCCATCAGATCGATGTGCAGAAGAATGATCCCAAATGGATAAAGTCAACTCTGATTTTAAATCAGGTGTTGATCTTGAAACGTGAGAGACCTCCAAGGTCTAGTACTGCCATCTACCAAATTATTAGGAGATATAGCTCATATAGAGTGGCAAGGCTCAGTTTGGCAAGTAGATGACCCAAACCGGGGTTGTTGAACATACGGCCTGCGGGCCAGAACTGGCCTGTCCAGGGCTCTTATCCAGCTCACAAGCAACTGGTGCAAGTAAGGGGAGGCAGGAGGCTGCTCAGGGGTGGGGGGTGGGGGGGTGGGCACACACTGTGAGAGGTGTTTGTGTGGTCAAAGCAATGCCTAGGAGGCAGGGCTAAGAGGCTGAGGTAAAATAGTGGTGGTGGGGGAATGGCAGCAATGGCGGAGAAAGAGGAGGTGTGGTGCTCCCCCCCAACTGCAGCTCAGTGAGGAATGGTGAAGCCACTACATCGGTGGGGCAGAGTTGAATTGATGGCACTGCTATAGGGTTGCCAAGTCCTACCGTTGTTGCAGTGGGGGGAGTCCTGGCTGTGTCCTGGAGTTCTTCGGCATGTGCGCAAAGCACGCACACCACCATAGAGATTTCCCTCGAATGATAGAGCACCCCCCCTGCAATGTGCCTATGTGATGATGTCACCTCTGGGTGATGTCATCACACCGAGCACATTCCGTGATCCTAGCAATTTGGGGGTGGGGTTCCCCCCGGTGGCCTGATCCGGGCTGATGGGGAATGGACCCATTGAGTGGAGGCAACTGGGCCATCTTGCGCATGACTTGCTCAGCTGCTGAGGCTGGGCGCATGGGGCCATGTGCTAAAAAACTACTTTATTTACTTGCAGGGAAGGTGACTTGTCTCCTAAAGTGCCATATATACAAATAGTGACTAATCTGTATGGAAATGTAATATACCTTCCCTTTTATGGTATTCTTTGGACAAAAACTAGTCTTGTATATGATTAAATACATTAACTGGGGCTTTTGTGGGTTCCCCAGTAAAGCAATTGCTTTCACTGCTAGGAATCAATTGCTTTTGTTTGTATTTTTAGTAAAAAATAATATCATTATCCTTTGTAAAGTTTATATCTCTAGTACCGGGCATTACATTTTATGGCACACCTAGCCCTCTCCGACAAAGATCCAACCCTTGCAACCAATGAGTTCAGCACCTCTGAACGAAACATCACTGAATACATGCTTATACTGAATCAGATCCTCGGTCCATCACAGTCAGTATTGGCTACTCAGATTGGCAGCAGCTCTCCAGGGTCTTAGGCAGAGTTCTTTTACATTACCTCCTGCAAGATCTTTTAACTAGAGTTGCCGGGGACTGAACCTGGGACCTTTTGTATGCCAAGCAGATGCTCTACCACTGAGCCAAAGCCCCTTCTTGGCTAGGCTTGAGAACTGCTGGATAGCAGGTTTGATAGTTAGTAACAAGGTCTTTATCCAGTTCCATATAAGAAATACTGTTGTGCCCCAAAGAGTTAGGTTTGCTTCTTCTTTTTTTAAGTGAACCCCAAGTCACATGCATTTAATGGAAGTGCTATTTCTCTCCCTCTCTCTTTCTCTTTCAGGAATACATTTCAGACCTTGACTTTCTCTCCTCCCATCTGAGATGCCTACAGGACATAAGGCTATGCTTTCACTTCCGTATAAATGCCATGACTGAATGGCCACTCATGATCAGTCACTCCTCAACTGGAAATGTCTCCACAAGATGACACTCCTGTGCAATTCACCAGCATTCTGCAGTTATTAACTTCTTCTAAATGCTCCCTCAAGTGGTGAAACTGAGATACAGTCATGTCATATGCGATTGCTGGCATTAGTGCTGTATTTCTCAGAACTGTGTTGTGATTTTTCACCATAATAAGTGACTGCATAAACCCTTCATTTTTAGTGTGAATAATGGACACTTTTACTTAGGTTGAATGTATGCATTATTAGGATTACTAGCTCTGGGTTGGGAAACATCTGGAGATTTTTAGGGTGGAACTTGAGGAGGGCAGGGTTTGGGGATGGGCAGGACTTCAATGGGGTATAATGCCCCAGCGTCCCCCTTCCAGAGCAGCCATTTTCTCCAGGTGAACTGATCTCTGTTGTCTGGAGATCAGTTGTAACCACAGGAGATCTCCAGCTTCCACCAGGAGGTTGGCAGCCCTAATTCTCCCCTACTCAAAGAAGCTATAAAATGGAACTGGTTTTGTCAAACACCAGCATCTGTACGTTTGGTGGATGTATATTTATCAGGCTTCCACATGGGGATCTTAAAAAATTATCTCACAATTTCTTGTATGCATCCGCATTTTCCTGCTATCTTCAGCCCCTCCCCTGTCTACTGTCTCCATCCAACAAGCCACACTCCTCAGAAATATAAACTCCTGGGACCTTTTAAAATGTAAACTATTTTCCTTGTAACACTTGCGCTTTTATACTTGGATCTCCCTCAGCGCGCCCAGGGTGACTTGGACTGCATTTGGAACAGTGAGGAATTTGAATTTCTCACCCTTGTTCTTGTGCACCCTCCACCCGCCCCCCCACGACTGCTTTGGTTTCATTTCTCCTTGCATTGAATGAAACAACACCAAAAAGGAGAGAACCAAAATCACTGGGGCAACAAAGAAATACTTAAAAACAGGGGTGTTTTTGTAGAAAAAAGCCCAGCAGGAACTCATTAGCATTATAGGCCCCACCCAACAGCAGAAACACATTAGCATATTAGGCCACACGCCTGACAGTGCAGCTCCCTCCCAGGGTCATCTTCCCCAGGTGCCCCGTGGCTTGCGAGGCTCATGGGGAACCCGGAGGGGGGCCTGTAGGAGTGGCCAACTCAGAAGCCAGCCGGAACGCCGTTCCTGTGCGTTCCTGCCCCAAAATAGCCCTGCTTAAAAACTTTCCACCAGCAGCTACAGACCCGGGATTTACATTTAGCTCTCCGGGGACACTATGAGACCCACTGATGTGGAAGCAAGTGACAAAGGGACATCAGTTCTAATTCTGCATGGCTTTTGCTTAGTTGCTGTTTTTTATTTTAAAAGTTTGTTTTTTGTTTAATTTCGCTTGCTTAATTTTTGTTTAATTTTACAGTTTGTTTTGATGTTTTTGACGGTTCGCCACCCAGGGGACCCTAAGCTGGGATGAAAGGCAACACACAAAGAGGGTTTAAGTAAAATCAGTCATTCAATCAGACACATGACAGAAAGATGAGAGGCCAAAGTTATGACCTCACTGGTATCCAGGTTAAAACCATGGGCAGCAGGCCAACAGAGCCAGGACAGAAAACACTGTTGGAGAAATGAGCATGTAATGCAAGGCCTGAGCAATTCAGTCATTATAGGGTTAACTATGCAACTTGTTTGTTTACCTATGTTAGCCTGGAAGCAATACCTGGCAGCTGGCCAATTAACTGTAGACCCGGGAAAACTAAAGGTGTACTGTCTTGCTAATTGGTCAATGATATCAGGTGTTTCCTTTCAGGGGTCAAGAAGAAGGAGAGATCCTCCATTGCAATCTCTCACTCTCTATCAGTATGTCTTAGTGTGAAGACGGAGCACAATGCAGCTCCTTAGAAAGCATGTTTTGTTTATTTGTAGCTAATCCCGTTTACCTTTTCCCTTTAGTAATAAACTTCTTTTAAACTAAAAGAAGCAATCTCTTCTTTCCAGAAAAGCAAGATTCATTACTCTGATTTTTCTGATTATTGGACAAAAGTCCTAACAAACACCAGGACAGAAAATCAGTCAGGAGATGTACCACTGTGAGGCGCAAGCTCCAGACCAAAGCTGTGGTCAGTGGGACATGGCACCCTTTCTCGCTGCGTACGTGCGCTAGCAGCAAGGGATTCCAGAAAGGGGTTCACAACACAGTAGGTGGGGATCCATGACCTAGGGTAACCAACTCTCACTCAGGACATTCCTGGAGCTTTGGGGGTGGAGCCTTAATCTGCTATGCAAATGCCAACTCCAGTCCATTCAGTCTCTCCAAAGTGAACTGAATCCCTCTGGAACCTCAGCCTTTCTGAGTAGCATTTCCTCTTTCTTTAAACCCCTGAATTCCTTGAAGATAACACATGTTAGAAACACTAAAACATGGAGCTGGAAGGGATTCCCAAGGGTCATCTAGTCTAACAATGCAGGAAATTCACAGCTAACCCCCCCGACACGCTTCCCCAGTGATCCCTGCTCTAGACCCAGAGGAAGGGGGGGGGGGAAATCCTTCCTGACCCCAAACTGGCAATAGAGTCACCCCAGGGGCAGGGGAACCCCCACTTTTGTGGGGTGTTTCCACGCTGCCGACCAGCTGGCTGGCAGGAGGAAATCCCGCCCCCAACTGGCCTGGAGGGGATGAGATGTTATCACAGCACGTGCCGGAAGACCCCAGAATGGATCCAGGAGCCCCCCAATCAGGTGCCAGGTATGACCTGGCAATCCTAATTGGCAATCAGCATTATTCACAACTCTGCATTGTTCACGTATGAAGAAGGGAGTGACTAATTTTATTTAGCACAGTAGGGAAACTGGACCCCCCCCCCTTACCTGGCTGTGCTTTGTCACTTCAGGAAATTTCCTCCCGTCCCCATCTCCTTTCTGATACTATAGTTGGGCTGAAAGAAAAGTGCCTGCAGGGAGGTAAGGCACCATAACGGTTCAGGTTCCGTCATCCACATGAACTTGTGTTGTAAAAACTGGACACTCCATACCTTTAAACAACAACAGAGCAAGGAGATGAACAACAAACACAGCCAACACCGATGGTGCCTAATGTGACCGTGAAAACAGACCAGAAAATGCTGGGGTCCAACATCTATACATCTCCTCTGTGTTGGAGTGAGCATCTGGACACCGGGGGGGGGGGGGGCGCTACATCACTAAGTATGTATAAGTGTTATCTTCTTGAACACAATTTCCTTCTCTTTGTCTTAAATTTGGAGTTGCCCTCTGACCTCCCCTGTGTGTGTGTGTGCGCACGCTTGCTTTGTTCTCCCCTTTCTTCACATGGCTCTTCATGGAGTCACACGTCTTTTCAGGTCTATCCTTTAGAAACAATCCCTTCATACTTCCATACACTTGAGGTTTATGGGGTGGAAAGAGTTGACAAAGAGAAAAATTTCATCCCTCTCCCAAAATACTAGAACTTAAGGCCATCCAATGAAGCAGATGGGCAGTAGGTTCAAGACACACAAAAGGAAATCCTACTTTACACAGAGAGTGATTAAGATGTGGAATTCGCTGCCAGAGGATGTAGTGATGGCCACAGGAATAAACAGCTTTAAAAGGGGATTGGATAGATTCATGGAGGATAAATCTATCAATGGCTACTGGCCATGGTGACTGAGGGGAACCTCCACATTTGGAGGCACTAATCCTCTGGATCCCAGAGCCATGAAGCAACATCAGGGGAAGGTCTCAGCCTCTATGCCCTGTTGTTGGCCATCCAGAGGACCTGGTTGGCCACTGTGTGGGACAGGATGCTGGACTAGGTGGACCACTGGTCTGATCCAGCAGGGCTCTTCTTAGGTTCTTATGATGTTGAATAGTTGGGATAAGAAAAAAATTATCTTCAAATTAGGCTTTTCTCTGACTGCAACCTGCATGTGAACAGAATCTACATGAATAAATGTAAGTTTTGGTTTTACAGTATACTTCTTGGAAGATTTATTTACTGTATGCAATATCACACTTATATGACTGAGCAAACTCTGCTATATTAACCAAATATCCCAATACTCTAAACACTCCCACACCCGCCCAGTTCCTGGCTTTCTTTCCAAAGACTCAAATAATGCAAGCAAGGAGTGGGTTTGCCACAATCTCGAGGAAGAGGCCAGCAGACCAGGTGCCTGCTTCCTTCTCTGTAGGATAAAAGAGGATTAGGGAGGCGCCTCCACCTGCCAGGTGTGTTTCCCCTGGCAGCAGACAGTTAGAGTATCTTCACAACAGAAAAGGCCTCTCACCAGAAGAAGAGACATTGTTCCAGAGTGACAGGTGGAATATGTATAAAAAGGAACACTCATTAGTGTTTGGAGCAGGTTAAAAAAGAGAGTCTGTTGCTGTTAGATAACTCCAGGGGGAAAGGCAGATGTGGCATTATTTTAATGCACAATGGCTACATTTGTGTCCATGCAGGAAGTTGCATAAATAATCCAGCACAGGAGTTACGGTACCTGTGTGGTTTTCCCCTCTTCCTGTAACACATGCAAGATATCAAAAAATAGGGTTGCCAGATCCAGACTGGAAAACTCCTGGAGATGTTGTGATGGAGCCTGGGGAGCATTGGGTACAATGCCATAGAGTCCACTCTCTCTAAAGCATCCATTTTCTTCAGAGGAACTGATCTGTGTAGTCTGGAGATGAGCTGTAATTTTGGGAGATCCTTAGGTCACACCTGGAGGCTGGCATCTCTATCAAAAGATCAAAAACTGTATATTTGAATTATTTTTCTTTTTTGCAACATTTGTTTCTTTTTTGAACTTATATCCCGCCCTACCTCACAAGTGGGCTCAAGTGGGTAATATATTTTATATCACAGTATATATTACAAGTGGGTAATATAAAAACAGTTAAACAAATTAAACAATCAAAGCAAGATGGCACAAAAGCGCTAACGGTCCACCATCTCCTGTAGCAGTAATAGGTAGCCCAATTTATAGCAGTTTTAAAGCAGATGATGGTAGGTACCCTGTTATATACTAGGCAGGTACCAAAACAAAACAAACAAAGCCAGCAATGGAAACCTGTGTTAATTTGGAAGGCTGCAGTCCTATGCACACTTACGTGGAAGTAAGTGGGACTTCCTTCCAAGTAAGCATGCATAGACTTCAGCTGTGTCTAAGCACAGCCATTTGACTTCGAGCGCATTAGTGTCATAAGAACATAAGAGAAGCCAGTGTTGGATCAGGCCAATGGCCCATCCGGTCCAACACTCTGTGTCACACAGTGGCCAAAAATATCAGGTGCCGTCAGGAGGTCCACCAGAGGGGCCAGGACACTAGAAGCCCTCCCACTGTTGCCCCCTCCCCAAGCACCAAGAATACAGAGCATAATTTGCTCCAGACTGAGAGTTCCTATCTATACCTTGTGGCTAATAGCCACTGATGGACCTCTTTGCTCCATATGTTATTCTAATGGGGGGGAGCTGAGGGGACCAGTATGGTGTTTAAACTGACTAGTGCTGGACCCAAGAGATCTATTTTTTTGAGGCAGAGTAGTGAAGAACAATAACATGAATGAGCAAAATTTAAAATTAACATTATGAGCAGCTGATCTGAAAAGTGTGTCATCAGTTATGAAACTTGTAACCTGTAAAAACAACAATGGCAATTAAAAAAATTTAAACATTTATTTATTTATTTATTTATTTTATATCCTGCCCTCTCCGCTGAGGGAGGGATATAACACAGGATAGGGTTGCCAGCTGCCTGGAGGGGGTGGGGAATGTCCTGTCCCTTTAATAGAGACTTAATGGGGTCTTATTTAACCCTATGCCATGAAAAGCTTCAGGTCCCCTTACCACACATCTAATAGTAGGGTTGCCAGCACTGGACTGTGAAATTCTGGGAGATGCTGGGGGTGAAGCCTGGGGAGAGTGGGGTTTGGGAAAGGGAGAGATCTCAGTGGGATATGATGTTATAGAGTCCACCTTCCAAAGCAGCCATTTTCCCCAGGGGAACTGAGATGAGCTACAATTCTGGGGGATCCCCAGGTCCCACCTGGCATCCCTGTATCCCTGGAGACCAATTATATTTCCAGGAGATCTCCAGCTACCACCTAGAGACTAAGTTATACAAAAGATACAAACTGTGCATAAATAACGAAAAAGATTCAACAGTCAAATGAGACATATTGCAGTAGTTGATCTGCTGGACATTAAGAATGTAAAAGATGCTGTGTATTGTTCAACAGTATTGTAACTGTGTGGTTTTGGTGTTCCACTTTTGAGGAAGCAAGGTGATATGGCAACTGGAAGCTGGCAGGACCGTTATGTGAATATACAAGCAGCAAGACGAGTGATAAACATTGGTGTTTGGACTTTTCACTGTTTGCGTAATTTGACTTGGACCATTTCTGAAGGTTACTTATATATTTGTGCCATGTATTTTTATTTTTTTTGAGTTTCCGACTATCTATATATCTAATAGCCAAGGCGTCCCCTGTGTGCGGATATCTAAATCCGCACATCGGGGGCACCTAGGGGGCAGAGAGATTTTCCTGCACACTTGGGGAAAACCCCAGGTGTGCAGAAAAATCCAAAAAGTTAAAAAAACAATATGAAGGATATTCAAATCCCTCCCAAAATAAAAGAGCATTCCCTGTGCATGTGCAGAAAATGCTCTGGGAACTCTGTGGCTGGTTGGCGGCTAGGAGGCATCCAAGCCTCGCCGCCAGTGCCCGTGTGTGTGTGTGGAGATCGGCGGGCCCGGTGGCTGGGAGGCGTCTAGGCCTCACTAGCGGGGGCCATGTGGGGGGGGGGGGGGAGAAGGATTGGCAGCCCTGGGCCTCGCTGTTGGTGCTGGTAGGGGGGGGAGAAGCTCACCTGTGCCTCCTCCTCCTCAACGCTGAGCTCCTTCTCCCCCCAGTGAGTATCATGGGTCCTCCTGCTTGTCATATTATATTTTTGATAAACTACACTATTTATACAGGCTCAGATCATCATACTCATTGACTGTTGAATGTTTTTCGTTAATTTATGCACGGTTGGTATCTTTTGCATAACTCCCGTGCTTCTCTGCTGTTTGGACCACCTAGAGACCGGCAGCTCTGTCTACTAAAGGGACAGGAAGTTGTCCTCTAGGCTTCCTTCCTGGCAACCCAAGTTTTACCAGCGGTCAGCTGAAATCCATCAGGTAAAGCTTTCCCCAACAGTTATCTCTGTGCCAGGAAACAACTTCACCTGCTTAATTCCTGCACGAAAGGCTACAGGCATGAGCGCAAGGCCAGTAACTAGGCTGACAGCCCAGGTAGAAATGGGAACCAGGAAGGAATTAATGGGGTAGTTGCACGCAGCAAGGAATGAAAAATCAGAGCACGGAGCCAGTAGAAAGGACCTAATCAGGCAGAAAGAAGGATTTCTGAAATGAGTTTAAGGCAAAGACCCATTTTCTCACGGCATATAATCAACTTCCTCTTTCCGCTGGACACGGGAGTGAAAAGCTTTTGCGCCAGGGCCTTCTCATGCTCCTTTGGCTCTCAGTAACTTAATACTGCCAGTACCTGATTTTGTCTCCTCAGGATGCAAAATCGGTGATTAGTCATCAGGAGGAATTGTTATGGCCTTCGTCACAACCTGGGGTGCCTTGATTGTGATCTTTTTAAGTAGTTCTTTTTTTCTTACACTGCTGCTTTAAAAAACCAAAAAATGAAACACCCAAACCTGGTAACTGAAGCCTCTCAGGCAGGGTGATCTTTGGATCTTTTTAGTTCTAGGTAAGGATGGACAGAGCAGTGAACAGGTGGGAAAACCCTCATTATTCTGGAATTTCTACTGAGAGGTTAAGTTCAGGCTGATTGGAAAACTCTCAGGTGTCGTTGCCCTCTGGTGGAGCATCTGGGTAGTTTTGCACGGATTTCAACCGGAATGGAAAGCCATTTTGCTTGCTCAGGCCACATGGGAGGGAACTTGCTGACTCAGAGAAAGCTCCCCCCTGTTGCCTTTCAGTGTGGGATTATCTCAATGGGTTTGGTGATAGAGAAACTAAAGCTTTTGGATTAATCGGGATTCTGTTCGACAGACTCTCCTTACAAACAAAGTGGGGTTGGTATTTGTCTCTTTGCGTTTACACATGTAAATGTTAAAAAGGAATAACGTGGGATCCCATTCTACCACTTGTTGTACGGGCAAGTAAGTTTCTTTTACATGTACTGCCAGCTCGTTTGATTATTATGAAAAGACAAAAACACTAAGCTGGAAGCCGGGAAGAAATCTGATTCTCTGGTGTGCTAAGTGTTGTGTGAGGTCTTCCTGTTACAACGACAGGTAAAGTTCTAAGGAAGATGAATAGCTCCATACTGGCAATCATAAAAGGCTTTTAAAGCCTTATGTTTTTCTGGACGTAAAAGAAGGCTAAGTAACCTCTTGTCGAATCTGTTTAGTGCACTGCAGTTTATTAGTGAACAGCTTAGATTCCCCCTCCCCACGCCTGCTGAAGAAACGTTGGTGTTCAAAGCCCTTTGAAACACACAACAATAGAATGGGAAGCCCTGACTCTGTTTATGGGATTCCATGCTTCCCCCACTTCGGTGCTCCCATCCTGAATGCAGAAGCAGCCCAATTTGGGTGCCAATATTTTAGGTGCACCCGTAATCTTCTGCAGCCTTTCGGAACGATCTGGGATGTAACTCTTTTGAGTCACGTGCAGGAGCCAAGTCTTTATCCTCTGCATCTTTTGCTAGACTATGCAGTACATTTGCAGCTGCCTGATATGGGGTCCTTCTAGCTCAGGTCTATCTGTTTTGACTGACAGTCGCTCTCTCGTAGCTCAGACAGAAGAAAAACCTCTAGATAAGACGTGGTGTGGAATATGGATGCCGCAAGTTAAGCAGGGTCGGTACTTGGATGGGAGACTGCCAAGTAAGGCTCTGGAGAAGAAGGCCATGGCAAACCACCTCCGCTTCTTGCTTGCTTTGAAAGACCTTTGGCTGGCATCTCCGTAAGTCGGCTGCAACTGGACAGCACATACATGCATAAGAAGTGGCAGAGATGAAAGCTGCTATCAAGCACTGGAGTCAGTTTGAGCATCGTTCTTCTACACATCTGCCCCCCCCCCCCCCCGGGGCATTTTCACAGTTGCAGAGTCAGTTTATTTCCTTCTGCACATGCCACCTTATGACTTCCTTTGTTGAATCTTTCGTGCCACACACACCGTCACACCTCTCCCTGGCCAAGCCCTTCTAGGAAATGTTTAGTTATTCTGTCTGGGTTGCCTGCCTGGTGCAAGCCCAATTTAAATCTTAATTGTGTTACTTGGTATAGGTGTGGTTGCTGAGCTCTAGAGCTTGATCCCATCTAGGACTTTCCCAGCCATAACTGACTCACTCAGAGGGCAATTCTGCATCTGGCATTTGCTCCACATTTTCTCAACACTGAGGAAAAGGTGCAGCTCAAAACTACATTCAAATACCCCTGGGCAATGCCTTACTGACTGCAAAGTCACCCCTGAACGGCCGTAAATCTATGCAGCAGGTACCATAAAACCTGATGATCAAAGAAAGTGAAAGCGGCATGCAGTGCATAGGGGAATTTCTGCTTCAAGGTGGGTTTGGTAAAAAAGAGAGAGAGAGGGAAAAGCCTGTGCAGAATCACCCAGAGCTTGAAGGAGCAAAATAAGATCTTGTTACCAAGAGTTTGTGATTGGTTCTCTTCTTTCCCCTCCTCTCTCTTCTATTTGCACTCAGTTCTGCATGATGGATAGTGAGACAGACTAGGAAAGGGGTCCCCAGCGTGGCAACTGCCAACATCTTTCCTGGCATCCACCGAATACTTTTAGAAAGTCAGTAAGGCCAGTTGAGGCTAAGGTTGCCAGCTCTGGAAATCAACTGTGCAGATTAAATCAAGCTGTGTTAATCAACACGGAGTGTTGACCAACCACTCCTATATATGCAATTATGATATATAATTCCATTTCATCGTCTGACAAAGTGTGCATGCGCACGAAAGCTCACACCTTGAATAAAACTTTGTCGGTCTTAAAGGTCCCACTGGACTCTGACTTTGTGCAGATTAAATAAACTTTCTTTCTGCAGCAGCTGCAACCAGAGTGCTGGTTTCATTCTCTCTCCCGCTCTCCTTCCCTGGTTTCTTTCCTTAAAAGTTACTTTTCTTGCTCCCTACGCTTGGGCTCCCTCTGTGTGTGTAGCTCTGCCTTCCACATTCAAGAGCCAGTTTGGTTTAGTGGCTAAGTGTGCGGACTCTAATCTGGGAGAACCGGGTTTGATTCCTCACTCCTCCACTTGCACCTGCTGGATGACCTTGGGCAAGCCATAGTTCTTGCACAGCTGTTCTTGATAAAGAGCAGTTGCTGTCAGAGCTCTCTCAGCCCCACCTACCACACAGGGTATCTGTTGTGGGGAGGGGAAGGGAAAGGAGTTTGTAAGCCTCTCTGAGACTCCCTTGGGTAGTGAAGGGCGGGGTATAAATCAAATCTCTTCTTCTTCTTTTCACATTGGCCATTTTGTGGCTGCACCCACCACCCTGTGTCAGAATTTCAGAGGTGCCCCCAGGCTCAGAAAGGTTGGGGGGCCCTGGCCTAGGGACTCTATAGTTGTTGGTGCCACCTTGGACTCTTTTTGACCCTGTCTGAACTGAAGGGTTTTTTTTCTGTAAATTTGGGAGCCCTGTTTGACACTTCCATTCTAGCCAAGGTGAAGAAAGGTGCCTGTCTAACTATAAAATACTTTAGTTTTGTTTTATCACACTTACACCACACCCTCTCTACTATACCATGTGAGGCTCCTCACAAAAAACATTACTGAACAACAGCGAAGCACACTGTATAATATATATTATACATATATTGCGTATATTAGCCATTCTTCTCAGGGAAATGGGAAGTTCTCCTTTGGCCTAAGGAGACTTCTTCCAACTCAAGCAGCTCTTTTTGGTGGGGGGGAAGAGAAGGCTTCAGACTTTTTTGTACTTCCACTCTTGTGTAGCCCACTGCCACCACCTGAGCTTTGTACAGAATTGCCCACTGGAGGGTCAGAACTCCCAACTTTCCTTCCAAGTTCTGAGGTCTTACCTCTGTGTCTCCTGTTGGCCAGCACCTGGTCACCACGGGGACAGTTTACTGCCTTGCGCGCCCCTGGAAGAATATCCACTTGCCAACTGCCTGCCTTCCCCCAGTGCTCCTTTTAAATAGTGTGTATGAGATGGTGGAGGTCTATGTGGTATAGAGAACCACTGCTGGCATCATAAGTTATAAAGTATTTATTAAAAATAAAATTTTTACTAGCATACTTTTAACACAGCACCATATTGAGCAATGGATCAAAAAAAGGGGGGGAGGAATACAAATCCTCTTCCCCTCTCTCTATACATGCCCTATCAGATGTTAAAATAGGACAGGCTTTTTAGCTTAGGAGTTCTAGATCTCTGCAGGGGTGCCATTACCTTGAAGTTTGATCCGCTCTTTAGGTAAATACAAGGTCAATGGCTGCCTTCCCAGCAGAGAGGTCTCTGTGTTGTCATGGATTCAGCATCCAAGGAAAGAGAACTTCCTCCTCGCTCCCCTGAGTTTTATCGTATCTGTTTCTCCACCCACTGACCAGGTCCTGCCAGGTCAAAGAGACTTTTCCTGGAGATCTCCATGACATTTCCTTCCTGGAGTCCATCTAGCATTTCAGTCCTCCAAATCTCTGTTCCCCACTAGGAGGAAGGGTTAGATCTTGACCCATCCATTATCTCTCCTGCTAGATTTATTAGCATACGTATGAAGATGAGCTGAGGTATGTTTGGGAAGCAACTGAACTAACTTTCCCCCCTCTCCTGCCTGTGCTCTGCCCAGAGAAAAAAAACATTTAAAATGCACAGTGGTGGTTTTGCTCATCCCAAACCTCTCAGGGGAAAAAAACTGCATTTCTTCACAACACCCTTTCTGCAAAGGGTTCAGGGCAGCACTTCTCTACCTTTAGATCTTCACAAGAGCCCTGTGATGTAGCTTAGGCCAACTGTCCCAAGGTTGCGGAGGATTTGGACTTGGGTCTCCCCTGTCATAGTCCAGCACTGTAATGCTCCCTCTAAGCTGTGGAGTTTTGTGAGCAAAAATTCTGCTTTGTGAGCTACTACAGGCATTAAAGTTGTGAGCGAGTGATTTGGCTACTGCATGAATTAGTTTGCTCTGGAGCCCTCCTTCTTGAGCTAAGACAAAAATGTGTGAGCTGGAGGTTAAAAAACTGTGAGCTAGCTCACACTAACTCAGCTTAGAGGGAACACTGACTATTGCTAAATTGGCTCCTGAGTGCAATCCAAGTGGTATTTCTAGAGCTGGCCCAAGGATTTTGGGCACCCTACACTAAGGCACTGAAGATGTCCCCCCTGCCATGCAGCTGGGCACCCTACAATAAGGCTCTCAAGATGCCCCTCTTCTTCTTGCCCCTCTCCACAGAAAGAATCTGCTGCCTGACCTTTTCCCTCAGTGATGGGGTACAGCCCAGCAACAGGGTACAGCGCTGGTTGCCTTCCTCAGCCCACACAGCATGACCACTGCCCACCTCCTCACCCCCCATACAGTCAGGAAAGATGCAATGAAGGGAAGGAGGAAAAGTCCAAGCCCACCCTGTCCTCACAATGGAGGGAGGGAAGGGTTGCTTCCTGTGCAACCCCAAAGGAGCTGGGGGCACCTCCTGGGGGAGACCCTGATACCATGCATGGGTGGGACCAGGCCGGTTAGTGCCCCTCCAGCTCTGGCACCCCAGGTGATTGCCTAGTGGGTAGGCTGCCCCTTTGTACACTAGCCCCTCAGAAATGAATGTATGCAGATGGGTTATGACCAATGCTCCCTCTAAGCTGTGGAGTCTTGTAAGCAAAAATTCTACTTTGTGAGCTACTGGCATTAAAGTTGTGAGCGGGCAATTTGGCTGCTGCATAAATTAGTTTGCTCTGGAGCCATCCTTCCTGAACGGAGTCAAAAATGTGTGAGCCGAAGGCTAAAAAAATGGTGAGCTAGCTCACACTAACTCAGCATAGAGGGAACACTGGTTATGACTTTGCTCCAAATAGATGGGATGGGGACCTGCTGTGCAGATGTGACCTTTGACTTGTACTTGAATTCCAAAGCAGTCATGCGAGTGATTCTGGCATGACTCTGAAGTTCCTTTTGACCCGGCAGGTTACTGTGGTGCATCCATTTAGGGCTGCCTCTCCCCCCATCTTGTTGTTGTGCACTGAGTGGCTGCACAGCAGAGAAAGCAAATGCCACATTTTGGTGAATCAGGCTGCTGTTCAACTAAGGCTCCGGAGCAGCGCCAAGGAAAAGGCGGCTCTCGTTGCTGCTCCTGCCACACAGTGGTTTAGTCAACCATCATGGCCCCCCACTAATGGACGCTTCTGTGCTTGATTATAAAACGGTTCTGAATCAAAAGACAATAAGATACAGGGAATACTTAGAATGCGTAGAAAGAAAGAAACACATGTTGTTTTCATGTATATAGGAGCCCAGGATGTTCCTGAGTATTGCTGAGGACAAAGGAACACATCCTGTGCTGTGCCTGACAGCGCGCAGCGGTGCAAATGGCTGAACAGCTGCCGCAAAAGCAGCTGCTGAAAACCCAGTTAGATGCAACAGCAGCATTGACTGCATCCAAATGGGGATATTTCCCCCTGCGTGAAAAGCAGAAAGCCCCAGTGTTGAAGGCTAATGTCCTCGTGATGTGGTGTTAGAGGAGGGTTTTACAGATCCCATGGGACCACCAAATCAGTGGGCTCTAGACCGGATCGAGCTGGAACTCTTCCTAGAAGCTAAAATGACTAAACTGAGGCTCTCGAGTTTTGGTCCCATTGGGAGAAGATGAGACTCCGTGGAAATGGCAGTAATGCTAGGAAAAGTGGAAGGCAGCAGGGAAAGAGGAAGACCCATCATGAGATGGATTGACTCAATCGGGGTCCTTTCGTAGAAAAAGAGGTGCAGGAGCTCATTAGCATAACTTATTAGCATAACTCATTAGCATATGCCACGTCCCCTGACATCACCAGAAGTGTGTCAGAAAGGGAATGTCAGTTTCAGCCCCATTATACCCTGTGGGCCATTGAAATCAATGGCAAAAACTCATAGGGTATATGAGGGGCTGGAGGAAAGGGGGTTTGAGGGAGAGGTTCCAAACTTGCAGGGTTTTCCTGCCATAGAGAACAATGGAGGGAATGGGGGCAACCTGTTTGGGAGCCCGTATAATTGGACCCCCTGGTCCAATCTTCTTGAAACTTGGATGGTATTTCGAGGAGAGGCCCCAGCAGCTACCCTGCAAGTTTGGAGCCTCTCCCTCAAACCCACTCCCCTCCAGTCGCTTTTAAAGTTGCAGCCGAATTTCGGCGGCAATTCAGCAGCGGGCCGAATCAGATCAGAGAATCTGATTCGGCCCCTGGCTGCCCTAGTGGCCACTCCTGAGCTGGCAGAGCTTCGCTCCGCCTCGCTCCGGCCCCAACAGACCCCTGGACTCAATCAAGGAAACCACAAAGGCCTTCCCTCAGCAAGACCTGAGCAAGGCTGTTAATGAGAGGACGTGTTGGGGGTCATGAATTCATGTTACCCTAAGCCAAAAGTGACTTGATGGCCCCTCTCTCCCTCTCCCTCTCTCTCTTCTCCATCTCTCTCACTCATATATACACACACATAAGGGCGGGGGGAATGAACCCATTACAACCTGGGAGGAAGCGTGGACACAGCCTCTGTTGCCACTACGGGGTGAGGGTGGAGAGCTAAGCTCCACTTTCCAAATGGCCTGGGGTTGCTTCCTGCTGCATGCCATCTCTTCCTCCTTTAGGCTTTCCCCTGCTGAGCTTACCTGGAGGGCATTTCCCAACTATAGCAGTCACATCTGAGTTATTACCTTTGTTCATATTATTTAGTTGGGAGCCCATTTTGTGGAAATTGACATATGCCAGATTGTGAACCCTTCAGGGGTCCATGATATTATGTGAAAATTGTCCTTTTTGTGAAATGTATATTGACTGAGACAACAGACATGATTGATAAAGATCTCGGAACAAGGTCACATCCAGAATCCTTGTCTATGATAATATGATGACAGATATATACAGTTGATTCTATGGCTACATTAAGCCTGGAGCCGTGTTACTTGTGAGACGGTTACATCGTCCCTTCAACTGTTTATATTACATGGCTCTTCTTGCAGGCTGTTAAAGTGATGAGCCGGGTTTCATCTTTGATCTTTGTTGTATGTTGATACATTGTTTGTATTCATTTTTGGTCTTTTAAGACATTTGGCAGCATCTCTCTATATCATATAGCCAATTAGGGGTGGCCATGTACAATGTGCTCCCTCAGCCGTAGGCTGAACAAGCTGCCACTCAGCCCAGGGAGCCTGGCCATTGGCCGACGCAGCATTGGCCTGAACGTGCCCCATGATTTGTCCATGCTGTGCTGTAGTCCTGCCCACCTAAACACAGAACCGCCACCCAGCCTCAGTAGACTACAAGCCCACAGATGGGGCGCATGCTCTGCCAGTGGCTGAACAGGGTGGCCTCTGATGCCTGGAAATTGCAGGCTGATGGAGCCAGCTGGAAGCCAAACCTCAGCTCACTCCTGCCGTCGCCACGGCTGCCACCTGCAGGGACCTGCCGGCGAGTACAGGCGGCCACACGCTGGGCCTCAGGCCGTTCCTGACGGGGCCATGATTGACACCCACAGGTACTCGGGTGGGTGGCAGCTGGCCGTGGGGGGATTGGCATCAGCAGGGTATAATGTCATGGAGTCCACCCTCCAGAGCAGCCATTTTCTCCAGGGGAACTGGTTGTCATCTGGAGAGCAGTTGTAATACCGGGAGATCTCCAGCCCCCCCCCCCCCGATGCTGACAACCCTAGTGGATACTGTTTGTGAAGTGCCCCCCCCCTTGGGGGCCCAGGGTTACCCCCACCAGAGCAGTGCCATCATCTTTCCACAGTGCCTGACACAAGTTGCCTTTTAATTATTTGGCCCTTCTCATCACATCCACCTAACCCCATGTAGGTGCTGAGATTACTTCCCCTGTCTTTCCCAGCTCCTTAAATTGCTGCCTGGGCCCCTGCACCTTTTCTGCAGGGTTCAGCTAGGGGAAGCTGGTCTGCTTGGATCAGGTGGGAAAAGTTCCTTCTGGCTTCTCTCTAGGACTGGTTCCACAGCGTTAGATCCCCCGCGCCTGCACTTCTATTAATCTGCGGCTTTCTCTGATTTCCACAGATGATTTCATCCTCCCAGGCATAAACCCCCCCCCCCCCTTCCTTTCTGCACAGCATTGGAACCTCCTGTTTCCAGTACGTTTTCATAATCCCAGCACTGAATTCACGTCAACCTGGTGGGGAAATCTTTTTCACATTTTCACATTTTACTGTGAAGAATGCTGCATAAACCGATGCAATGAAGTAAATCTATTCGGGGGGGGGGGGGGTTCCCTGAGCATGCGCGGGGACTCGCAATAAGCAAAGGAAACACTGTGAATAAGCAGAGGAAACACTGCCTTGACTGCGGAAGTAGGGTTGCCAAGTCTGGGTTGGAAAATACCTGGAGACTTTGGGGGTGGACCCAGTAGAGGGTCAGGTTTGGGGAGGGGAGGGATCTCAGCAGGGTACAATCCCATAGAGTCCACCCTTCAAAGCAGCCATTTTCTCCAGGGGAGCTGATCTCTGCCAGCTGGGGATCAGTTTTAAAAGCGGGAGATCCCCAGGCCCCACCTGGAGGCTGGCAACCCTATGCGGAAGAAGTGCTGCAGACTTGCAGAATTAAAACAGACTTTCCGGCAGAGCTTCAGAGCAGAAAGGACGTACTGTGGAAACTGGAATGTCACCTTCTCGGTTCGTTCTAAGCCTGCAAAGGCCCCAAGCCTGACTGCTCACGGCTCCTTCTCAGCTGATAGCTGAGACCTCCCATTATTATGGGAGACCTCCATGGTAACTGGAGACCTCCCATTATTATAATTGTTTTCCAGCTAATCATGATCAATTCCCCTGGAGAATTTGGCTGCTTTGGAGGGTGGACCCCAAATCTCCATCATGGTGCAGTGGTTAAGAGCGGTGGACTCTAATCTGAAGATCCTGGTTTGATCCCCCACTGATCCTCATGAAGCCTTCTGGGTGACCTTGGGCCAGTCACAGTTCTCTCAGAACTCAGCCCCACTAACTTCACAAGCTGCCTGTTGTGGGGAGAGGAAGGGAAGGTGATCATAAGCCACTCTGAGACTCCTTAGGGCAGAGAAAAGTGGTGCATAAAAACCTACTCTTCTTCCCAACCCAAAGCTGGCAACCATAGCTAGAACCTTTTATGGGGAAGGGCTGTGGTTCAGTTGCAGAGTGTCTGCTTGGCATGCAGAAAGTCCCAATTTCAATTCTCAGGTTCTCCAATTAATGTGTCTGGCAGTAGATGACTTGAAAGACCTCTGCCTGAGACCCCGCTGCCAGTCTGAGTACACAATACTAACTTTGATGGACCAAGGGTCTGATCCAGTATAAGGCAGCTCCATGTGTTCATCCCTCTTCCCCTGAGCATTTCCCAGTTCCTCCTGCCTTGCCCCTACTCCTGAGCAGGCCTTTGCCTTGAGGAGGCCTTTGCCCTAGAGGAGACCTTTGCTGGTACCAACTGGCTTTCCTCCTGGCTGCTCATCCCTTGCTTTTGTTGGCCGCAATGGCTCTTCCCTCACCTCTGCAATGAGGCTGATGCCTTCCTTAAGGCTGAGATGCTTCTCCCCACTTCTCCCCCAGGCGTAAGGTACTAGGGTTGCCACTCTTAGTTGGGAAATCCCTAGAGAGTTGAGGGGCGGAGCCTGGAGATGGTGGGTGTTGGGGAGGGACCAGGGTATAATGCCATAGAGTCCACCTTCCAAATCAGCCATTTTCTCCAGGGGAGGCGATGAATCCAGCAAGCAGGCTTTTATTCATAACATCGTTCAGCTCTAAAGACAACTCTAAGAGCACTCTAATTTATACTGTTTGGCGTCAAGTGTTCCTGAAGGCCATCCCCTCCACACATGGTTGTAGACGTGGCTGAGCATTCGATCCTGGCTGGTGTGGAACGCTATATCGGCAACGGAAAGCAGGGGCTGCGGCAGCTCTTCGATTAGCAACGCTTCTTGGATTGGAGCCTCGGGCGGCCCTGGCGATGGAAGGCAACTCTAAGAGAGCAGCAATCTAATTTATACTGTTCCAACAAATAACTTTCAACAATGTAACTTTATACAAGCGATGTTATTGGACCCAAGCAGGGCTCAGCGATTGGGTACTTAGATTGGCTTCAGGACCAATGGGAGTCTTTATTAGTCAGCCAATGAGAATTGGAGCATTAGGATACCAGAACCCTTTCAAAGGTAAACCATAGTTGTAATGCAGCATAATCAAGAACACAAACACAACAGGAACTATCTCGATTGTTTGGAGATCAATTGTAATAGTGGGAGATCTCCAGGTACCACTTGGACGTTGTTAACGCCACAGGGTACCCTGAGGTGTGACACTGTTCCTGCCAATTTCTGTGCTGTTTGCTGCTGTGGCAGAAGGAGTTTTCATGCCCCTTTTGTAGAAGCAGTGGAAAGCCAATGACCTCATTTCCTGTACGGGATGACCCTTACGATGCTGATATCATGGCACTGTGCAAACAGCTACTTCATGGGGGATGCAGTTCAAGAATCGCTGTGGAAGCGCAGTGTCGCTTTTCATTTGTTCATTTGTTCCTGGCATTTTGGAATGAATGCTTCCTTTCTGGAGAATATTTTTGTTCATAAGGGGATCTTATATGATCTGGGGCCTGCCTACCTAAGGGGCCGCCTTTCCCTGTATATATCCCAGAGAGCACTGTGGTCAGGCTCTCAACATCGCCTGACCCTCCCTGGCCCGAGAGAGGCTAGGTTAGTGACCACCAGAACCAGGGCCTTCTCAGTGGCAGCTCCACACTGGTGGAACAAGCTCCCGGAGGACATCAGGGCCCTGTGGGACCTTTTGCAGTTCTGCAGGGCCTGTAAAGTGGAGCTCTTCCGCCAGGCCTTTGATTAAGAGCCCCCACTGGGGGAAATGGGCCACTGGGGAACTTGGGCCGGTGGTACTCTCCTGGCCTGGGATTCAGGGGTTGCTGCTTTCTGTTGGGTGTGACTGGTACTGCCGCCATCCTTTGCCTGTTTAATCTTAGTCTGTAACTTATCTGGTAATTTTATGGATCTGTATCTGTTTTAACTGAATGCTCTTGTTTATAGTTTTAGTTGCTGTTAGCTGCCTTGAGCCAGTCCGCTGGCTAGGCAGGATATAAATACATATAAATAAATAAATAAATTATAGTCTTCTGAGGGTTGCTAGGCCCCTACTGAGGGCAGAGAATCCCCCACACCCAGCAGGTGCTCCCTGCTGCTGCTGCTCAGCTGGCTGGCTGGCGGCGGCGGAGAAATAGTGCAAAAATGGTGGAGGTATCAGCAGTATCCTGACATGCTGATGTGACTCTTGTTAAACCATAGAGTTCCGCCCAAATGCCAGAGTATCACCAGCGTTGTGCTGTGCTTCTGGTGAACACAGGAAGTGAGGTCACTGCATCACTGATGACATCAGTGCATTGCCACCAAGAGCCCCCAACACCCGGTAAGTCCTCCTGGCAACCCTAATTCTGCTACCAGGAAGAAAAGCACAGCTTCTTCTGGCAAGGAGATCGATCTAGGAAAAACTTCACCTGCCACATTTCTGTTCCCGTGATTCCGCCGTTAAGGGCACAGAGTGGGAACCATGCACCAATTTGTTAACAAAAGATGACAGAAGGTCACCGAAAGTGCCTTTTCCATCCAGAATAAC
Organism: Lepidodactylus listeri; assembly: GCA_029233225.1. Taxonomy (NCBI): domain Eukaryota; kingdom Metazoa; phylum Chordata; class Lepidosauria; order Squamata; family Gekkonidae; genus Lepidodactylus; species Lepidodactylus listeri. Next base: position 26,194,650 of record JARCFY010000004.1, on the reverse strand, counting down.
CTGCATCAAAGAGGCTCCGTCGCAACACCCCCCCCCCCCGCTCCCCCAGCATCCAGGCAGCCAGCCTGCCCAGTCAGCCGCTAAGGACCCGAGGCCTTGCATCAGCCGCGCAGTCTCTTTCATCACATTGTTCTGTCAATAAGAACACAGACTAAGCTCATAACCTGATGCAACAGCGCTTAAAAAGCTGGTAGCAGGGGATTGTGTTACCCCTCTGGGAGAGAATGGACGGAGAGGGGGAAGCTTGATAAACAGGGTATCCTTTAGACTCTGAAATAATGAAGGGGAGAAATGGTTCTCTAACAGTAAATTGGCACAACGGAAAGGAAGAATGCCAGACACAAGAGGGCTGTAAAAATATGGATACTGAAAAGTACTGAGTTTTCGGCAGCATTGACGAGGACGAAGTTGGCATAGTGATTAGCTCAAGTTTATTTAGAGAGAAAAAGCATGCATTAACCAGCCACAGGGCCAATATAAATGCGCACCCAGGACACACCCCAGGTCCCACGTATGATCCTAGGTCTTATTGGAGGATTAGGAGGACTCCTGGATCCTTGGCTCCTATTGTTCTAGGAGCCAAGCTCTGGGCAATTTGTGTTGGCGCCTAGTGGCGGTCAGTGGACACAACAGATATTGTTGTATACTGTCTGTGATACTTTGTGGCTTTAAGTTTTGTAAAACAATACCATGAAAGCAAGGAGGGGACAGTCCACACCTGAGCCTCATTGTGGTGTGGGAAGGAGAAGAAGAAACTGAGATTCCAGACCAGATTGTCTTGAGGGTCTGAGTAAGAGTCCAGTAGCACCTTAAAGACTAACAAAATCTGTGGCAGGGTATGAGCTTTTGTGAGTCACTGTTCACTTCTTCAGATATCTGACGAAGTGAGCAGTGATTCACAAAAGCTCATACCCTGTCACAGATTTTGTTAGTATAATACTTTACTCTCTTCAACTGCTACAGATGGACTAACACAGCTACCCGTCTTCTTGAGTCTGAGTATTAGAGATGGATGCAATAGACCTTTATGCCTGCAAACACCTTGTGAATAGAAATTATTGGCAATTTATTTATTTACTTACCTAATTCCTTTGTACCTTGCCTTTCTCTCCAATGGGAACCTGAAGCGGCTTACGTCATTCTCCTCTCCTCCATTTTATCCTCACAACAATTCTGTGAGGTAGGTTAGGCTGAAAGAGTGTGTGACTGGCCCAAGGTCACCCAGCGAGCTTCCATAGCACGAGTGGGGATTTGAACCTGGGTCTCCCAGATACTAGTCTGACACAACCACCACACCACACTGGCTTTCTTGTACGTTTTGTAATGCAGTAGGTTTTGTAATGCAGTTGTACAAGACTTCACCAAGTCAAATGCAGCCTACTGGGAAGCAATACACGTATAATCTTTGCTGTCTACTGACTACTGCAAATCAGAGATGTGAAGGACCCAGGCAGAGTGAACAGGAAGCAGTTTATTAAGCAAATATTTTAGAAAGTAAATAGGAGGAAAGTTAAAGAAAGGGGTAGAATCAATACGGGGCAAAACTCACAAAGAAAGAAGCCGGGCGGAAAACAACAAAGCTCCCTCATGTGACTGCCCTGTTTAGTTCCTGCTCTGTTTCAGCTCCTGATCCCGATAGGCCAGACTCACCCCACCATGGGGTGAAGGACGAACTCCCTCCAAAGCCAGTTTGGTGTAGTGGTTAGGAGTGTGGACTGTAATCTGGGAGAACTGGGTTTGATTCCCCACTCCTCCACATGCAGCTGCTGGTGTGACCTTGGTGCAGCTACAAGTTCTCTCATGAGCAGTTCTCAAAAGAGCTCTCTCAGCCCCACCTCCCTCACACGGTGTCTGTTGTGGGGAAAGGAAGGGAAGGGAAAGGAGACTGTGAGCTACTCTGAGACTCCTTTGGGTAGTGAAGGGTGGGGCATAAATACAATCTCTTCTTCTCCTCTCAGAGGCAGCCTCACTGCCACTCAAGCTTCAGGGTGTGAGCACCTCCCCCTTCTCTGTGCAGAGCTTTTATGTGCTCTCTATTAGAGAGCTCTGCCTCCTTGACAGAAATTAGTGTCAGTTTTCCTTCCATCTTCCCCCCCCCCCCCCGTCCAATCCTGAAGCCTGGAAGGTGCCTGGGGAATGTAGCCTTATTGCAAAATTTACACAAGGCCTCAGGCCTCTTGAGACCTGCTGGCTGCTCATTCTTCAAGCTTAGGTCCAGGTTCATGACAGCTGGTATATATAAGAGTGTGGTTTGGTCAGTATGGCTGTGGTGGCGTCCTGGGATTTTAGCAGATGGGACAAACCCATCCTGTTATTCTGTTCGCTTGGGGACATTCTCTGTGTTGCCGTTACTCAGAGGGTTGTTTAAATTATACCACTTGGTCACTGTTGCTGTGTGTGAGATCCAGTGTGCAGTAGCGGTTAGTGTCGGACCAGGATCTGGAAGATACAGATTCAAATCCCCACTCTATCGCAGAAACTCACAGGGTATATGTTATGTATTGACCATGCGGTCGCCATGTGCTCCCTTAATTGCGACCGCATGGCCAGAGCACATGGCCAGAGCATGGCCAGAGCACATGGCCAAGAAACTACCTGAGCTTCAGCCAGCTAGAACAAAGGCCAGGTGGATTCAAACCGGCCACCAATCCTGTACCTAGGTTTCTCCCAGGGAACCTATGAAATGTAAATAGACTTCTAATAGGCTATCAGGCCAGTTGGGTGAGGTCAGGGGATTGTCCCTGACCAGCATAAAAGGAGGGCTTCGAGCCCTGGGTTGTATGCTTCATCCGGACCAGCAATAAAGATCATGCTGTTTCACTGTTCCACGGACTCCCGACTCCAATACTTATCAGTGTACTTGGGCGAGTCACCCGGTCAGCCTCACCTGTCTCTCAGGGTGTTGGTTGTGAAGCTAAAATGGAGGAAGAGAGAATGAGGCTGTAAACCGACTTGAATCTCCACTGGGGAGAAAAACAGGGTATAGGTATCTAAATAAACAGGGTCACCGTGATGCTTAGGAAGCGTTCTTCTCGGTTCTTTCTCTCTGTGTGCGTATTATTAACTGCAGTCCATTCTCAAATGTTTATCCTGAATATTAGCTGTGTGCAGGATTTCGCTGACTTATAGGTTACTCTCTAGTAGCCAAAATAACTTTGTGGTAGTGTAAAGATATTTCTACCCTTTCTGCTGATTTTTGTCCCAACCGAGGCAGCAGCAGGACTTTGCCATGTGACATCTTGGGAGAGTGGCTGTTGACGTAACAGTGCCGGCTACCTCTGATACTGGGCCATAGCCTCAGAGAGTCCAAGGCTACAACAGCCACAATTGTGATATATCTTACAACATGTCTGAGGTCTCATTTACCAGTTTAATAGCTCTCAGCCACATTCCAGCACGGAACTACGCTTGCTTAACTCTGGTTTGGCTTGTAGTCCTTGGGGGTGAGGCATGTCTTGGTCTTAAAGTGTGTCCTGAGATGTTCATAAAAAAGATGGCTATATAAATACTTTAAATAAAAGCATATGCTAACACTAGGGCTGCTGATGGCATAACCTAGGACTAGGCTTCCTGTTGACCTGCCTTGGATGGCCCCCCAGCCTATTTTTCCACCCCCCAAGGAATTGAGGAACAAGAGAAAGGAATGGCCTTCACATAATGAGATTCTAGGAATTTCCCCTGGTCTCTATGGTAAAGACCATAGAGAATAGGGGAGGCAGCATAGAATGTCACCTGAAACTGACATCATATCCTTCCCAAGCTCCACCCTCTCCAGATATTGCCTGTCCCAAATCTCCTGGCATTTGTGTTGCCTTTGGGGTGACCAGTTGTCACTGTAGTCATAAGAACACAAGAGAAGCCACATTGGATCAAGCCAGTGGCCCATCTAGTCCAACACTTTGTGTCACACAGTGGCCAAAACCCAGGTGCCATCGTGAGGCTCCTGAGCTTGGCAGTCGAACTCTTTGTTCATACATGTTTCCCCCCCACTTATAGGAAAACATTCTTACTGCCTAAGCAGTTTCCCTCATTGTGCTTGAAGGACATAGTACACTGAAGCTTGGGTATATCTTGAACTATGGGGGAAGGGTAGGAGGCACTTAATGAAATCTGTAAACCCCACTTTTTCTCAGACTAACCTACCTCATAAAGTTGTTGTGAGGATAGTGGAGTAGAGTTGATCCCTGTATGCTGCCCTGAGCTCTTTGTAAGAAAAGTGGGATAAAATCACATGAACTAAGCACCTTCTAGAAAGGAAGAGGCTTTTACTAACTGCCTGAAACTTGGAACAGGATTGCTCGGATATGGGAGACAGCCCCTGAAAGATTTGGTCTTCTGGGGTGGTAGAAAGTTATAGATGGAAATATATTTCCTATTGAATGGACATGATTATTGATCTAATTATCTGATGACATGCCATTATGATATCAAAGAATCCATCCCCCAAATGTAACCAACAACATGAGCCAACGTAACTAAAATTCTTGCACATCCCTAGTCTGATATATGCTACAATTGTCATCTGGAATGTTCTTATTTACTTTGCCAATGTTCCTATGTACTTTGGTGGGTCTTGTGCTGTTAGAAATCCACCTGTTTTACTTTTCAGTTTCCTTGCCTATCTAAGTGATCCTGCAGATAATATGAATAAATATGTAAAAATAAAATCAGCAGACACCAAACAAAGCACTGAAGTTGTTTTCTGTTTAATGCCACTAGAGGTCGATATATGTATGAAAGTAGCAACTTACCCATGATATACGTACGAAAATAGCATCTTGCACACAAAAGCTGATACCCAGAATTAAACTTTCTTGGTCTTAAAGGTGCCACTGGACTCAAACTTTGTTCTGTTGCTTCACACCAACATGGCTACCCACCAGAATCTACTTTTTGTATATAGTCCAGCTTTCAGCAAAATGTGTCCAAAGCTTTACTGTATATTATGCTTTATGGTACCTTTATTTATGTCAATGACTGGCATGAAGTGCTTGTAATCATTTTCTCCTGGAAGATGAAATATTTGCTGAAGACAATTTTCCAGCCAGTTTGGTTTAGTGGTTAAGTGTATGGATTCTAATCTGGGAGAATTGGGTTTGATTTCCCCACTCCTCCACTTGCAGCTGCTGGATGACCTTGGGCAAGCCATAGTTCTGTCAGAGCTGTTATCTCAAGAGCAGTTCTCGAGAGAGCTCTCTTAGCCCCACCTACCTCACAGCAGGGTGTCTGTTTTGGGGAGGGGAAGGGATTGTAAGCCGCCTTGAGACTCCTTCGGGTAGTGAAGGGCGGGGTATATCCAATCTCCTCCTCCTGTTTTGCAGCCTAGTTACTATATCTGAAAGCTCTTTCTCCTCTCACCTTTACCATGCAGAATTTAAGCTGTTTCCACCATCCATTTTGGCCGTGCAGACATTAAAAGTATTGCTTCTGTCCTCATTCAGCGAGGAGGGGAGGGAAGAGCCCTCTTTTGAAACATCACTGTATAGCTATTTCGTTCAGGGGGAAGGGGAAATAAGAACCCCATTCCCAGCTGATTCCCCCAATCAGTTGGTTTCTGACCAACAGGTAGACACACACTTATCATTTGGCAGCCGTTTGAATTGTTGAATGCAATCTGTACGTATTCCTGATTGGCTCATAGTCTGATTGTGAGTGTCAAACAAGGTAAGTTCATCTGCAGAACAGGTTGCCTGAGAAATTTGTGGCATCCCTAATTTTGTCCTGTACTTAGGTACTGTTCGAAAATCTAAAGCAGGTATGTCAAGCTTGCAGGCCCCAGGCCATTCTTTGAACATCAGTCATCTGTTATAGCTCACCTGGAGTGGCACCCCAAAGGGGCTTTCAAGTACCTGGAGGTGTGCAGAACAAGGCTGAAATTTTGATGGGCCTTTTTGAAGAATAACGGCTTGTAGGAAAGCACAGAAGTGGATTTTTGCCCCCTGCCAGCTTTAACAAGAGCTGGCTGGCTCACAGTTTCTATCACATCTGGATTACAGATGTAAAAATGTCTTCTCTGTTGGAATTTTGTTCTCTTTATTGACAGCTGAATCATAAAAGTTTTTTTTTTAAATTGTTGGGAATCAGAGTTTAAAAAAATCTTTGGGAATTCAAACTAGCTCTTACTTTAACAGTGTGCTGCTGTGTTGATATAGGTCACTCTCCTTTCCGCCCTTATCTAATAATTCTTATCAGAGATAAGTCCTGATTTCTAGGGATTGGACAAGACCCATACAGTCAGAATACAAGAAAGAAGAGTATGTAGAAGTGTGATGATGCAAACCATATTAATAACTGTATTAGCACATACCATGCTATTCCAGACATGGTATTGAGAAATCCTGTTTATCTGTGAAAGAATCATGTTGTTTTGGCCTCAAGACCGGGTGGTGGTGGTGAAAGCAACTTAAATTCCTTGCCAGTACCATCTTTTTGGGGGGACTAAACACAGAAGATGGCCAAGGAACATTTTCTTACAGCTATGCTGTATGGGATCACCCCCTGCCTCCAGACAAGTATTAGGAGAAAGAAGTCTTTCCTGGCAACACAGAAGGATGTGGGCCATCCAGGTTACTGCTTGTTCAGACTCTCATTTGTTTTGTTGTTACCAGAGAGAGCAAGCCTATGTAAAGTTACTCCAGTCTAACTCCATCGATTTCTATAGGCTGTGCCCTACTGAGAGCCAGTACGGTGTAATGGTTAAGAGGGGCAGACTCTAATCTGGAGAACTGGGTTTGATTCCCCATGCTTCCACATGAGGCCTGCTGGGTGACCTTGGGCCGGTCACAGCTCTCTCAGCCCCACCTACCTCACAAGGTGCCTGTTGTGGGGAGAGGAAGGGAAGGAGATTGCGAGCTGCTTTGAGACTCTGAAGGGTAGCGAAAAAGAGGGCATAAAACCCAGCTCCTCCTCTTCTTTTGACGAAGGGAACTTTGACTCTCAAAATCTTATACCCAGAAATTCTTGTTGGTCTCTAAGGTGTTACCGGACTCAAATCTAACTGTTCTACTGCAGACCGACACAGCTACACTCACTTGCAAGGCTCATTTCATAGCAGGAGCTCCTTTGCATATTAGGCCACACACCCCCAATGTAGCCAATCCTCCAAGAGCTTACAGAGCTCTTCTTACAGGGGCTACTGTAAGCTCTTGGAGGATTGGCTACATCAGGGGTGTGTGGCCTAATATGCAAAGGAGCTCCTGCTACAAAATGAGCCCCGATCCTCAGAAACTACCTGCATAGGGTGGCATTTAAAACTGTTTTGCATTGCCATTGCATGATTTTCCACATGGTGGCAGCATACACCAACTTGTTGGTAAATGGGGCTGAGAAAATACCTATGGCTGGGAGCTGCTCATTATTGCAAAACTCAAGAAGATATATCTAGAAATTGGAGTCTTGGCAGATGCTGAATGGTTCTTCCCCTCTCCTAGCCTTTGCAGGAGCTACAGAGGTTTAATGTCACAGTTCTTTTTCTTCTGGAGTCCTGGTTTTACATCCTGGCTTTCGCTCATAAATGAAGACATAATGGGTGGTCTCCCTCTGCTAGGCTGCATTCATGCCTTTCATGAAATAACTACACAGCTTGGCAGGGGCCGGATTAGAAGAGACCAGAAGGCCAGAGTTGAGTCCAGAGTGTGAATTGGCACAGGAATCGGGCAACGTACCCGTTCTCATCAAGCCGGGGAGGTTCACTGTCACCCGCACCATCTTTGTTCCATAAAATTTGAGTTGCATTTTCTGTCCTTGTTTCCTTTTCATCCAGGTGAGCTAAAAGCCATCTTGATAATTAATTTATATAGTATGTTTCAGTGCAATGGCATTTTATCAGCCATAACAAAATTCTCTCTTCCATTGCATGCCTGGGATTTTCAGTATTCTAGCATATAAGGAACAGATTCCATAGAGCTTTAAGGAGCTTCACTTTTCAGACCCTGACTGATTTCCCACAAGGCGCTGCTCCGACGTTGTTCTTCCCTTTGTCCTGACTGCGTGCTTGAATTTCCCACTATTTGCCCCATGCCGCATTTTGACCCGTGGCTTCGCCTGAATTCCCCCGCGGCTTCAGTGATCCTCAAAAAACAGGATCACTGAAGCCGCAGGGGAATTCAAGCGAAGCCGCGGGTCAAAATGTGGCGCGGGGCAAATAGTGGGAAATTCAAGCACGCAATCGGGGCAAAAGGAAGAACGACGCTGGAGCAGCGCCTCAAGGAAAATCGGTCTCACTTTTAAAATGTCAGTTCATTCATTTATGTAATAAACAATTCCCCCCCAAAGCAATCTGTTGACATAGTGTGTGTGTGTGGGGTATTTCCCTTATCTATTCCACAGTAATTCGAGTCACAACCAAAATGGTCTTCACAAGTTTATAGTGGGTAGGGTGCACATCTCCGGGATATAGGGTTACCAACCTCCAGATGGGGCCTGGAGAGCTCTTGTTATTGACAACTGATCTCTAGACTACCGAGATCAGTTCCTCTGGAGAAAACAAATGCTTTGGAAGGTGAACTCTCTGGCATTTAAGCCCCCCCCCAAACCCTGTCCTTTCCAGGCTCCACCCCCCCCAATCTCCAGGTATTTCCCAACCCAGAGCTGGCAACCCTACCTGGATAGATGCTGTTTTGTCCCTAGTATCTTATTAATTAGTACTGTTACCTTTCTCCAGTAAGATCTAATTGTGTTCCCTTTCCTGATCTAGCCCTGAGCCGCAGCTATCTATCAGTACAGGGCACTGGATCTCAAACTTTTTGAAGCACGACCCACTTCTAAACTTGTATTTTTTAAGGATCCACAGCCAAAGTTATTTCAAACTATGTTTCCCCCTCCTAAGCATTAACTATAAGAACCTCCCGTCCATTAACACTGAACAAGTGTGCATTTTCTTATGTTCAGTATTTATAAGTACATGCCCTTTCTCAGGAAGAGAATGTAATTCGGAGCCATTCTGCACCTACTGTGCACAGGCAAAACCAAATTTGACATAAAGCCACCCAGAGCCCCCTTTACATAAGCACATAAGAGAAACCAATGTGGGATCAGGCCAATGGCCCATCCAGTCTGACACTCTGTCATACAGTGGCCAAAAACACCAGGTGCCATCAAGAGGTCCAGCAGCGGGGGCAGAACATTAGAAGCCCTCCTACTTTCTTCCTTCTCTCTTCTTCTTGACCTTGCAAATCACCTACAAGGGAGTTGCTTTCAACTCCCTTCTGGGTCCCAACCCACAGTTTGAGAACCACAGCTATAGGGCAGATACTCTGACAACTAAGGTTCAGGGCTAGGTAAGCAGAAAGATTCCCATTTAGCCCTGAACCTGAATGGCAAGATGCAAGTCAACCTCTGAATCCCAGTGCTAGGGGGCAACATCAGGGGAGGGCCTCAGCCTGGGCCCTGTTGTTGGCCATCCAGAATAACTGCTTGGCGATTCGGTGAGACAGGATGCTGGATACAGTGGGCCACTGGTCTCATCCAGCAGGGTTCTTTTGCCAGATCCAGGTTGGGAAACTCCTGGAGATTTGGGGATGGAGCCTGGGGAAGACAGGGACCTCAGTGGGATACAAAGCCACAGAGCCCAACCTCCAAAGCATCCATTTTCTATGGGAGAACTGGTCTATGTAGTCAGAAGATGAGCTGTAATTCCAGGGGATCCTCAGGTTTCACCTGGAGGTTGGCAACCCTAGATGACATGCATCTCTCAACCCAAATGTCATTCCCTGTTGCTGGATGCTACTAGTTACTAGAAGCTCAGCCCCATTCACAGCGTCTTTGGTGTGTTTGTGTGGGTAATGAGGTTCAGAGGAAGTACTATTCATCTGCTCCTAATGAATCTCCCTGCCAGGACTATTTTAGTTTGAAAGTGGTCAGAGCCCAGAAAAGCTAGACCTATGGAGGAGGTTCGCATCCATGACCCTGCCAAGGCATTGTAAAAGGAGCAGGTTTTCAAGCCAGTTTCTCCCCCTCTGTTCCCTCCCTGTAAGGGATACTCAACCGTCCTTTGCATTTTGTGGCTTCCAGAGATTCACGAACATTCTTCTTTCGATTTCGTCTTTTTATTTGGTATCTGAAGAGGTGAGCAGTGACTCATGAAAGCTCATCCCCTGCCACAAATTCTGTTAGTCTTTTAAGGTGCTACTGAACTCTTGCTCTTTTCTTTTCATTTGCCTGCCTAGGTAACTACTTAGGGTTCCCAGCTTCCCCCCCCCCCCCAAAAAAAACAGGGGTTGTTTTAGTGGTTCTGGGGCCCTGGGCAATAATCCAGGATGGTGCCCCAGAATAACCACCCTCAGCCCCTCCTGTACCTACCCCCTGTTGTGACAGAATTTAGAATTTCAACATATTCCCTTATATTAGTCTAGTGTGTTAATTTGAAGACCTTCCCTAAGGTCACATGTTCAAGTAGCCAGTTCAGCTAGTGGAGAGGGCTTACGTAAACCTGTTGGAGCCGCTCCGTAGATTATGGCCACTTCCGCACAGTTATTGTTGTCACTCGTTTGTTCCTATTGTTTCAGAGTTTCTCCCCCCCCCCCATGTGTTTTGCTGTCTCTAGTTGTCCCAGAGGGAGCGAAACACATGTAGAAAGGGGGGGGGGGAGAACAGGACGCAAAGCAATAGGGACAAATGAGTGACAAAAATGACTATGTGGAAGTACTGTTTGAACCACTCTTTGTTCTTCTGGTCTCTATACTGGAACCCAGAAATGTTACAACCCGCTGCCACCTGGGTCCAAGCAAAGGGTGGCCCTCCGCCCCCGTGAGGTGTGTAGGAGCTACTGCTGCTACCAGAAGCTGGCTGAGACTCAGATAGAGGTTGGCATGAACACTTGCTACTGCCAAGATGGCTGCCCCCCTCCATCATGGGTTTTAGGGAAGCTGTAGGGGACAGGGGCAGACAGGGGCTGCAGACAGGGGCTGAAGGGTAGCCCCGTAGGCGGGACCAGGGCAGTTGACCCTGTTGCTTATTGGCTAAGACTGTCCCAGAAGGAAAAAAAAAATGTCCTCCTGCCCTTTAACAGATGATGATATTTATGTCCATTTGATGATATTTATTTACCAGATGATGATATTTATGTCCATATTACAGAAATCTCCCGTTGCCCTTTTCCATGTATAAAGCTTCTAATGAAGGGACAGGGCATTTTTCTCCAGGCCAGCTGGCAACTCAATATCTATTACATTTCACTCTGCAGTTTCTCAGAGGAGCTCAGAAGAAGGGTTTTCCCTCCTGCGTTTTATCATCGCAACAACCCTGTGAGGGAAAATTGGCCATTTAAATTTAATTACGGGAGCAAACTAGAACAGGGATTGTTGGAGCTCCCTTCGTCACAGTGTGCTTGGAAAGAAATGTGAGGAAGTGAGGCTGTGAGGCATTTGCAAGTTTTCTCTGTTTCCAAGATGGATATGAAGTAGAGGTGATTTTTAATTTGGAGGGAAGTACCGTAGGAAGCTGGAAGAGAGGGTCTGGTTGCAGGTCGTCGGTCAGGAATCACTCTTCTTTGCCTGCTGGTGGGCTGGGTGGACAGTGGAATAAAATTGAAAAGATCACTATGGTCCAAAACCTCCATCTTCCCTATTTAGGTTGAATATTCTCTCCATAGCACCACACTGATTCATTATTTTTTTCCTGGGTGTTAATTCCACCCACTAAGTCGTTGCCGTTTGCTATAAAAGGCTCTCAAACTGCTGATGCACTTTCCCCCACTATTTCAGTAAATAATAGGAATATTTTTCATGGCACACGCTTATGCAGCACAAGAAGGTTTATTAACCCATGGCAAAAGTTGCAGGAAAATACAGTAAAAGATCTCCTGGGGCTGAATATGCCCAAAATCTTCACAATTGGTACTGCAGAGGGCATAATTTGATATCAGTAAGCGATCCAAACCAATGCTCTTTCTAAGCCGTGGAGTCTTGTGAGCATAAATTCTACTTTGTGAGCTACTGGCATTAAAGCTGTGAGCGAGCGATTTGGCTGCTGCATAAATCAATTTGCTCTGGAGTCATCCTTCCAGAGCTAAGACAAAAATGTGTGAGCCGGAGGTTAAAAAACTGTGAGCTAGCTCATACTAACTCAGCTTTTAGGGAACATTGATCCAAACCCATCCTTTATATTTCTGGATTGGGAGATATGGGGGTTCAAGGCTACCTAGAAGTGACATCTGGTCTTGACTGAATCTTCTAATTTTTTTTTTACTTTATTCACACCCCTCCTTTTCCCTCAATGGGGATCTCCTGGAAGTGTTTTCCTAATAATGCTTAGCAGTATAGAACAGGGGCCCCCAACATGGTGCCCGTGGATACCATGGCGCCTGCTGACCCTTTTCTTGGTGCCCACCCCGTGTTTTTAGAAAGTGGGTGGGGCCGAGTGGGGCTCTTGCCTGCCTGAGCTTCTGAATGGCGACTGATCAGCGCTGCAGGTTAAAACAACTGTTTTGTTTTCTCTCTCTCACCCCTCTTTCCCAGTGCATTTTAAAATTACCCCTCTTCCACCCTGCGCTTGGTCTTCCTCTGTGTGTGCAGCTCCATCTCCTCTGGCAGCCATTCAGTGGTTAGCTCTGCTTCCTGCAGCAGCTGTTTTATGCTTGTGCCAGCTGTCCTGTGTCAGAATTCCAAAAGTGCCCACTGGCACGAAAAGGTTGAGGACCCCTGGTATAAAAGCTATACTGGTTGTTACCAATGGCAAAGGAGTCACTCTTCACATGCTCGGATATACGTATCTTAAGTAGAAGAAGAAGAAGAAGAGATTGGATTTATACCCCGCCCTCCACTCCCCAAGGGAGTCTCAGAGTGGCTTAAAACTCCTTTTCCCTTCCCCTCCCCACAACAGACACCCTGTGAGGTAGGTGGGGCTGAGAGAGCTCTTTCCCAAGCTATCCTTGAGGGAATAGCTGGTACAGAGCTATGGCTTGCCCAAGGTCATCCAGCCAGGTGCAAGTGGAGAAGTGGGGAATCAAACCCGGTTCTCCCAGATTAGAGTCCGCGCACTTAACCACTACACCAAACTGGCTCTCTATGTAAGATCCATCAAGTCACAACTGGGGTTGCCAGCTCCAGGTTGGGAAATACCTGGAGATTGTGGGGGTGAATCCTGGGGAGGGCAAGGTTTGGGGAGGAGAGGGACCTCAGCGTAGTACGATGCCATATAGTCCACCCTCCAAAGGAGCCATTTTCTCCAGGTGAACTGATCTCTGTTGCCTAAAGATCAGCTGTAATGAAGATGTAATGGAGATCTCCAGCTGTAATGAAGATCTCCAGTTCCTATCTGGAGGGTGGCAACCCTAGTCACAACTGACTTTTGGCAACCCCAGCAATGAGCATTCAAAGCAAGTGAGAAGCAGAGATGGTTTGCCATTGCCTTCCTCTGCTGACTCTTCTTTTGTGGGGGGGGTTCTCTCTTCCAAGTATCTGCTTAGCTTCCAAGATCTGATGAGATCAGGGTATACCATGGCATCTTCCCTCCTGCACGTCTCTTCACACTGACTTTTTTTTTTTTAAAGTTACACGGCAAAAGTTCTGTAAACATCTACATTTCTCTTTTGCTCCTCCATACTGTCAGTCCAAAAGAGTTCTTTACAGGGCCTTGCTGAATAGGTTAGAAATGGAACAGCTGGCGCAGCCTGCTCGTTCACATGAAAAGTAAAGGGCTTGCTGAATAAATGCTTGGCAGAAGCCGACTGTACTCCCCTGTTGTGTGGTGCAAGAAGAATAAAATAGGATTTCTCAGCTACAGCAGAGCCCAAACTTTACTCTGGAATTTTTTTTTTCCATGGGGGGGGGGGGAGTACAGTCCAACAAACCAGGGAACAGAAGCACTTCGCAGGGCCCATAATTGATTTTTCCACATGAATGGGCCCTCTCCTTTATCCTTCCCCCATGCTGTTCCACAGACACAAACTCTTGTTTCTGAATAGGGCGCTCATTAAGTGCCCCATTCCCCCATATAAAAGCGCTATTGAAACACCATAGAATTGCTCAGGCCCTTTTCTTCCATGAAGGGGACACTGTTTATGCATTTAACCGTTTAACAGGTAGAGGGATTATATCAGAGAGGCTTCTAAAACCTGAGTGGTGGTAACCTCCATTTGTTTAGCTGGCCCAGTCGCAGACCTCAGCCCCACAAACAGGGTGCCTGCCATTTCGCCTAGGGTTATTTAGAAACAGGTTAGTGTCTTGCCTTGGCTGCAAATGCAGCAGGACGAATGCCAGCACATTTCAGAAGAGTCCAGGAAGGGAGATCTGCACAAGTGTCAGGCTTTCTGGGCAGGGTTGGCGTTAGCATGCCCTGAGATAGGGCAGCTGCCAGAGACCGTGGATTATAGTGGGGCCCACTGCTGCCGACTACCTAGCCACGCATCCCCTTTGATGCTGGCACTCCCATCCTCCCACTGCCTGCTTGTGTATGCTTTGTCACCTGGGTTCCCAGATGCATATGCTGCCTAGAGATGTGGGTGGTGCACAAGACATCATTATTCCTGGTGGCCGTAGAAGTGGCACTTCTAACTGCACCCATCACCTAGCATCATTGGGGAAAGGATGTGCAAACAGCGTGGGCAGCTGTGACTGCAGACGGTAGGGCAGCTTGCCAGTGGACAGAGGAAGGATGCCTAGGCATGTGGGTGGACAAGAAGGGGGACCTCGTAGTAGGCTAGGGGGGGCTGGGCTGTCATACAGCCGGGATGTGGACTTAACACCTGGGTCCGCAATAAACGTTTCTGGTTGCAACAGGGATAGCAATATGCTCCAGTGCAGAGGGGCTGCGGTTCAGTGACAGAGCACCTGCTTTGCATCCAGACGGTCTCATGTTCAATCCCCGGCATCTCCAGTTAAAAGAAACAGGTGCTAGGTGATGTGAAAGGTCCCAGGTTCAATCCCTGGCATCTCCAGTTAAAAGGATCAGGTAGTGAGTAATGTGAAAGTCCTGAGAGGTTGGAGAGCCACTGCCAGTCAGAGGAGACAATAAGGGTGTGCAAAAAATATTTGGTATTTTTCCAATTGGGGTCTATTGGAGCTGAAAAATACCGGTATTTCCAAATATTCCTGAAGACAGATATCAGTTTTGTATTGCAATTCGGGTAAATATTCGGGAAACCTGGATTTAAAGCAGTATAATGCTAGCTTGACCACAGGAGGGCAATTAACGAATGTAAACATTAATTTATAAACTAGAACAAGTATGGTTTGAAACTAGAAACAGGTATAGACAGGTTTTTTTTGAAACTAGAATGATTCTAGTGGGAAAGTCAGATGTAAATTTGACCTTAGATACCAATATGGTGAGGGGACTATAAGATATCTTTACATATGTGCTTTAGAAGGAGCCATGTCTCAGTGGCAGAACATCTAAGATCCCAGGTCCATTCCCTGACATCCCCAGTTAAAAGGACCAGATAGTGAGTGATACTCTGGTAGTGAGTGAAACTCTGGAGAGCCACTGCCAGTCAGAGTAGAACATATTGACCTTGCCAGACCAGTGGTCTAACTCCGTAGAAGGCAGCTTCATGTGTGTCTTGCCTCTAAATCATCCAAAACTCTCTTGCAGAGCAACTAAAGCTGGATCCAATCAAATGCACGTTAACTGTCATTCAGAGCTTCATCTAAAATGGAGAAATGTTCTTTTCCATGAGTAGGCGTTAGGGTGTTTCTATGAACATTAAACACCCCCAGGAAATTACACTGATGCTGTTTTCACAGGCCTCCCACAGGAAGCTAAAGACTTTGTTCTTGAAGGACTTTGGATGACTGAATGGATTAGTCTCTTGCTGAATGGTGCTACTGGTTTTGTGATGGTTTCTGACATATATTTTGATGGGTTTTGGATAGTGAGCAAGGAAGAAAGATGATCCTACAAACTGATGAACTAAACATGTTTACCACTGAGTCCCAAATGAGAGAATTATAACAGCATATTCTAACAAACTTGTCTGAGGCTGCACATAGAATCAGTGGCAGTTCCAGGGCTATTTTTGGGCAGGAACGCACATGAACAGAGTTCTGGCTGGCTTCTGAGTTGACCGTGCCTACAGCCTCCCCCCCCCTCGGGTTCCCCAGGCTCCTCGCAAGCCGTGGGGCACCTGGGAAAGCCAAGCCGATCCAGGGAGGGAAGGCAGTTTAAACTGCCTCCCCTCCTCAAGTTCCCTGATCCAGAAACTGCCTTCCTTCCCTCAGGTTCCCCATGCACTCCACAAGCTGCAGGGCACCTGGGGAAGCCAATCCTGGGAGGGAGCTGCGCTGTTGGCTGTGTGGCCTAATATGCTAATGAGTTTCTGCTGTTGGGTGTGACCTATTATGCTAATGAGTTCCTGCTGGGCTTTTTCTACAAAAAAAGCCTTGGGCAGATCCAAACTGGTGTGTTCATATGCCTGATTTTCTCCTTTTCTGTTTTAATTTAATAGCAGTGTAGGGTTGCCAAATGGGGTGTGGGAAATTCCTGGAGATTTGGGTGTTGTGCCTGGGGAGTCTGGGGAGCAAAGGCAGCTTAGCGGTGTGCTGTAGCATTCAAGGACTTCTGTTTCTCCTAGTCTCTATGATTATACCATAGACTCCATCCTCTGAAGTTGCTGAGTCTTACAGGGAAACTGATCTCTGTAGTCTGGACATGAGTTGTAATTCCGGGATATCTCCAGGCCCCACCTGGAGGATGGCAGCCCTACAGCTGTGGCACAGTTGGGAATGCTTGTTTCAAGCTTGAATCTTCAAGGAGGGGAAGGGCTTACTTAATGGTCTTAAACGAGAGGAAGAAAATACTTTCTGGAAGGAAAAAAAAAACGTTTAACCACCTGTCTTTCATAGACATCCAGAAGAGGGAACACCCTCCCGTATTTCAGAACTGCCTTGCAGGATGGGCGTGACCTTAGAACTTGCTCACTGCTTATTCGTGTTTGCTTTTAAGGTTGTTATTAAATAGCCTACAGCATTAACGATGCTGTATGTGTGCCCTGAGAGTAAATACTCTTCCTATGACGACGTTTTTTCCTTTAACAGTCAAAGCATACCCCGATCTGATTTGCACCATGCCACATGTATGGCCTCTTTCTCACTGCGACCATCTAGATGTCTCTGGGGAGCCCATAAAGTTAGGGAGGCCAGGTCTGACACAAGTTGCTGCTCCATTTTACAGAGAATTCCGTAAGCTAATGATACAGTTTGTGAAGAAGCATTTCCCATATTGTCCAGCATGCCTGTTAAGAGCTGCTCTGTTCTCTGTGCATCCTCCCCACACACACATCTGCAGAGGTGAGGCAGGTGGCAACTAGAGGCAGGACATTTTTAGGGTGGCACCTCCCCTCTGGAATGCGCACCTGTTGATTCTACCTTCTTATCTTATAGGTGCCAGGCCAAAACATTTATTTTGGCCTTGACTTTTAACTACAGTTTAACAGTTGTTTTATATTCTGTTCCAAGCCTGAGGACTGTTTTATAGATTTGTTTAAGCTGCTCAGGGGCTGCGGTGGCTCAGAGGTTAAGACGCTGAGCTGCAGACCAGCAAAGGGCTACTGCATTAATTAGTTTGCTCTGGAGCCATCCTTCCTGAGCTAAGACAAAAATCTGTGAGTTGGAGGCTAAAAAACTGTGAGCTAGCTTAGAAGGAACACTGCCGGTGGCTGCAATCTGTCCAAGGAAAAAGTCTTTTAAAAAGTCACAGAATGACTCCTAACGCAGAATTTCACCCTGAATGCAATAAAAACAATAAACATATGTCCTTGAGTGGGAGGGAATTTTGCCTGATAGCATTTGAAGTACAAGGATAGAAAACTCATAAAATAATCCTGAAAAAAAAATCCTTACAACTCTGTCTTGAATCCAGTACACTGTTTGCTGGCCATTCTGGGGCCATTTTAGGTTTGACAGCTTAAGAACTTATCCTGTGACACGACATCCATTTAGGTTGTGCCAGTGGTGCATCACATAAAGTAAAACTTTTTTTAGTTCAATGTAAAGCTTCCACCTGACTTTTGCTTTCTGGCTCCCTTTAAACTGTGCAGTTTTGTGAACAAAAATTCTACTTTGTGAGCTACTGGCATTAAAGTTGCAAACGAGTGATTTGGCTACTGCAAAAATTAGTTTGCTCTGGAGCCATCTTTCCTGAGCTAAGACAAAAACGTGTGAGCCGAAGGCTAAAAAACTGTGAGCTAGGTCACACTAACTCAGCTTAGAGGGAACACTGCTGACAAGTTGGGTTACCAGCTGTAGGCTGGGAAATGCCTGGAGGTTTTGTGGGGGGATGGAGCCTGAGGAGGGTTGGGTTTGGGGAGGGGATGGACCTCAGCAGGGTACAGTGCCACAGAGTCCACCCTCCTAAGCAGCCATTTTCTCCAGGGGAACGGATCTCTGTCATGTGGAGATCAGTTGTAAAACTGGATGATCTCCAGGCCCCACCTGGGGGTTGACAACCCTACTGATAAGGAACCAATTTCCCCACCATAAATGCTGGGCTGTCTTCCCCTCAGCCACTTCCCCACTAAGTGCCGAGTTGGTTGACTTTTCCGCAACAGGTAAAGACATTACTTTTGACTTTCCCTCCCTTTTAAAAAAGATGGTTCTTTTCATGACTTTGCAGCTGGTTCCATTTGGTATTGCCCTCAAGTCAGCCCTCTACTGCGTTTCAAGTTTTAAACTAATTCTATTTTATATATTTTTTTTAATACTGCAAATAGATGGCTTTCAATTTTATGTTGCTTTTACATTTTTTGCTGCTTTAAATATTATGTCGCTTTGCTATTAGTTTATGCTAGGGAAAAAGTTGTTCAATTTATATGCACCTTAACTGATAGTTTACTGTTTAATTTTTAGTGCTACTATAGTATTGTTAACATAAGAGAATAAGAAGAGCCCTGCTGGATCAGACCATCTAGTCCAGCATCCTGTCTCACACAGCGGCCAACCAGTTCCTCTGGAGGGCCAACAGCAGGGCATGGAGATTGAGGCCTTCCCCTGATGTTGCCTCCTGGCTCTGGGATCCAAGAGGTTTAGTGCTTCTAAACATTGAGGTTCCCCTCAGTCATCATGGCTAGTAGCCACTGACAGATGTATCCTCCATGAATCTATCTATAATTTCAATATTATTTTGGTATTTAAAGGCTTGCTAGCCACTTCAGGAATCTACTTATTG
Organism: Lepidodactylus listeri; assembly: GCA_029233225.1. Lineage (NCBI taxonomy): Eukaryota > Metazoa > Chordata > Lepidosauria > Squamata > Gekkonidae > Lepidodactylus > Lepidodactylus listeri. Next base: position 26,175,549 of record JARCFY010000004.1, on the reverse strand, counting down.
TTATAGCTCATGAAATTATAATAATGGATAACATTATTTTTGTGATCCTACTGTGATAATTAAATAAATCTTGGTACTCACGTGAGTTATTGAATGTAACACAACTGCTTTATTGCAACCAACTTCAGACCAACACAGAAACTGAAAGTAAGAAAAGAGAACAGTCCAGGAGGTGGAGTTTTCCTCCAACCCATAATCAGGTCCCAGTTAATTCTTTACTATCCATTTTATTACAAGTATTAGTAGAAAATACATATATCCACAGTGCCGCATTTCTATGAGTGCAAGAACTTCCACCTGGTTAAATACATATGCACACAGTTGTGGCTAAATTTTAATTTTTCTGTGTGTGAATATGTTGTCACTTGTTTGCTGCTGCAGTTCGCATTCCAGCACCTGAGTTTGAAACCCTTTCTTGAACCCTCTCCAAAATCCTTACAAGGCAGCCAGGGAGTTTCCATCTGCTGCAAAACGATTTAAACGTTAGACAATTAAATGGTGCTAACCCTTCCATGTGGTGCAGAGGAACCAGGTAACAAAACAATTTAATGAGATCGTATCCAATTTCATACATCATATTTAAAGGATAATTTAGACATGCACTCAAGTACCACTTCTTGCCAGGAGATGTACTGCTGTGATTCATCTAAAGCAGGGGCGGGCAAATTGCGGCCCGGGGCCACATGCGGCCTGTCACAGTTTTTTTTTGTGGCCCACCAAGAAGATTTCAGGACTTCAAGAAAATTGAGCCTAAATTCAATTTGCTCTCTTATCCCATCACTGCTGATATTGATACAGCACCTGAGGAGCTGCAGCTTGAACTTATTGACATGCAGTCAGATCACACTGTGAAAGAAATGTTTAATGCTGTGACATTAGTTGACTTTTACTAATCTTTGTCTGCTGAAAAAATTTCCACGTATAAAGAAATTTGCTGGGAAAATGTTCTCTATATTTGGGTCTACATATATTTGTGAGCAAAGTTTTTCTTGCATGAAGATCAACAAGAGTAAATATAGATGCTCTTTGACAGACATTAACTTGCAGGCTGTGATGAGAATCTCAACAAGCAATCTCACTCCTGATTTCAAAAAAATTGTAGAAAAGTGTGATAGGGTACATTCGTCTCATTAAACTGATTCTAAAATTAAATGTGCTTGCAGCTATAGATGATATGAAATTAGCACAATAAATAAATTGAATAAAACTAGCACTATTTTATTTAATTCATATTTATTGATTTTTATGATACAATTTATACCTTTTATTAGTTAACTAATGAATGCAATCATTTAAAAAGGTGCGGCCCTCCGCTAACCTCCGCTCCCACAAAGTGGCCCCTGAGCCAAAACAATTGCCCACCCCTGATCTAAAGAACTGTAACATAGTGGGACAGCTCAATCTGAGCGCAGTCACACCTTAGGGACCAACAAAAATTTTGGAAGTTAAAGCCCCCTTCACCAGATACCCTGAAAATCTTGCTGGCCTCTAAGGTGCTATGGGGAATCAGACCAACACTGAAACTGTAACGTAGTTGTATTTTTAATAGTCACAGGTATAAGACAGCTGCTTGAGTTGCAAGAACACCTGAAAACATTCAACCGCACTGCGGCTCAAAAGCAAAACAAAAATGGGGAGCATAGTTCCTTTGGAGGAGGAGCCGACGTCCAGGCCTACCAGTTGCCACCGATGAGAGATGGCTTTGAGGTTTGGGGTGCAAACTGAAGTGAGAAAATAAATATAGAAATCGAAATACTAGAGTAACATGCACTCCTTGGATTCCAGTGTTGATTTGGGAATCCATTGATCTCCATCTGTTGGATCCCCACCAGCTAAAATAGCTACGGTGATTAGCAGCCTGGACAGCCCAGTTTGGCTTATGCTTTTGGGGGCTTGGAAGCTATGCAGGGTCAGCAGTGGTTAGTATTTGAGTGGGAGACCCCCAAAGAAGAATGGGATTGCTAAATGGAGGAAGGCAGTGGCCAAACATCTCTGCTCATCTCTTGCCTTCAACGCTCCATGTAGCATGGCTGGGGTTGGGTTCACCATGGTTGCGGGCGCTATGAGTTTGTTGCAACTTAGGATTGTCTGGTCCTTTGGCCGGGCAGCAGAGGATAGGGGGTGCAATTACCGGAAGGGAAGGAAGAACAAGCAGGAAATAAACGCAATGTGCCTAGATCACTTCTGGGTGATGCAGGCATCAGGGATGTTGTGTGTGTGTGTGACGCTCTGGTTTGTGGGCAGAACTCTATGGCAGAATTAGCTTCAAACCAGTTTTGCCCAAAGACCAGAGTGTCCTGGTGACGTAGGCACATCATATTTACTTTTGGTTTCTTGCCTGTGTGTGTTGGGGTAATTTCCCCTGGTTTTTGATAGCCCTGAATGAGGGGAAGAGGCTCCAAACCAAGGGATCCCCTGCCCCCAACTGGGGACCGGCAACCCTATTGCGACTTGACAGCACTTTCTCCTTTTTCAGCTACAGTGACTGGTGATGCCCACTGTAAACTCGACAGTACAAGGGCACCGTCATGTACTATTGATGCTATTGCTACTTATTTGGCAATTTTTAAAAATCATCAGTAAACTTGAGTCCTGAGTAAATACGCTTAGGATTGTCTCTCACACAAATATTTTTATCCTGTCCATTCTAAAAGTAGTTCGGAGAGGTATGCATAACTCTCCCTCCCCTATGTTATACTGACAGGAATCCTGTGAGATGGGGTAGGCTAAGGGAGAGGGAATAGCCCAAGATCATCCAATGAACCTCATGGCAGAGTAAAGGATTTTAACCCAGATCTCCTCAGTCCTAGTTCAGCACTCTAACTCAGAGGTGTCGAACTCATTTGTTACGACGGCTGGATCTGACATAAATGTCACTTTGTCGGCCTAGGCCATGTGTGCCATAAAATGTAATGCCCGGTACTGGAGATATAAAGGACACAGGCAAACCCAATTAACAGTATTTTTTTTACTCAAAATACAAACATACTTAAAACACTAACGCTCTTATAGTATTTCCTTTGTGTCTCCTTGATGCCTGCCCACATTAGCACTGGGACAGTCTACAGTGACATACTGTACAGCCTTTGTCATCTGGCAATAATGGTAATGACCAGCTGCTCGCAGGCCGGATAATAGCCCTGGACAGGCCAGTTCTGGCCCACGGACCGTATGTTTAACGCCACTGTCTAACCACTACAACACACGACTCTGTTCCCCTTGTGTGTTGAGGCGTGAGCTAGTGTGTAGCATATTCCGTACCTGGAGATCCATTGTCTTCTGAGGGAAAAATACACAGTTAAAAATAATAATGTAAAACTATTTTTTATTGGAAAATACATCTACAAAGTAATGTTTCTGGAGCCACACTGGGTGTACCCAGCCACCACCCCGATGTGGGCAGGGAAAAGAGATTGTTCTATGGTACCTGTTTTCCATTAGAAACAGAGTTAGTGTCAAAACAATAATAATAATTGTAATAAGCTGACATACTTGGCAATGCAATTCTTCCCCTCCCCCCAGTTGATGTCACAGAAGATCAGCCTTTGACATGAAGGCTTTGCAGCATATTTCCAAACATAGTACCCAAATCAAAAGCAAAACACAATTAAAAAGTTACTCCATATAATCTACAATTAACATTTGTACCAACATACCGAATACAGCATCTATATAAAAATATCTCTAGTTACATATCAGGAGGTGCCTGTCTGTAATCCAGGTTTCCTTTCAGTTAGCAAAAATAAGAGACGAACAAAGGAAAAAGGATCGCCTATTACTGCATTCAGTCAGTAATAACTCAAGAGCTCTGCAATGGTTAAAGCGTCCAACTCCTGAACGTGCAGGGTTAACTCCTACTCAGTTTCTAGACGGGGTGCTCTAGAGGAGGCTAAGTGAGTGGGATATGCTACTCTGGGAATAAGGAGCCTGCCTCATTGCTCCAAAGAAAAGACCTGCCTATGACCAGCATTCTGACACTTTCGAAATATCTTTTGCACTTTCACAGTTTGCAGTGTTTGTGTCTCTGGGGGTCATTCATAGGTCACACTTTGGAACTGATCAGCCTAGATGTTTCAGAAAACCCATGGGGGTGGTGGCGGAGGCTAAGGACCCCTTCTTCCATGCTGAAAAGGTAGCATCAGAGGTCTTGGCCCACAGAGGACGAATTCAAAGTGGGGATACTCCTCACACCACTCACTACTACTTGGAAACATGGGCATTGCCGGCATGAATGGGAGCCGCATCTCGAGTTCCTTTCTCATTCCGACTTTCTGGACTTTCTATGTTCTCATGCTGTGAAGGTGATGTGACAGGAAGCCCTCAATGATGTAAGAGGTAGGTAGAGAGATGTTAAATCTTGGACCATTTCCGCAATAGTGAAATACTCTGCATTGACGTTTTAAAAACTGCACGTTATGTGAAATTTTCTGCAGTAGGTTTTTCCTTACTAGGTGCAAACCTGAAATTTTCTCTTATTTATCCCACGTTTTCGGAACTTGTTAAAACTGGGGATTCTGAAAATGTGGGGTAAGAAGGAGAAAACTTTGGGTTTGCGCCAGGTGAGGAAAAATCTACTGTGGAAAATTTCACACAAGGTGCAGATTTAAAAACGTCCATGCGGGGAATTTCACTACTGTGGAAATGGTCTTGCTTGGTGTTGAGGAAACATGCAATAATTACAGAGCATGACATCACACATATTCTGTTGGCTTCCATGGGTACAAGATGGAAAAGATAGATTAACTAAGGCTGGTTTTACATCTGCCTTTCCTGCTGGAATCATTCTACTTCCAAAAAAACTCGCCCACATCTCTTTCAAGTGTGAATCTGCATTCCTTCTCAACTGTCCATATCTGCTAATTGCCCTCTAGCTCTTAAGCTGGCTTCACACCTCTGTAAACAAATCCTGTTCTTAACAGCACTTCAAAAGAATGACCCCTTTCACTCCAGTTCAATCAGATGTGGGCATTCCCCTACAACAGCTTTGACACCAATGTGTTACCGGTGCAGGGAGCGCTGGAATGAAGCTGTTACAAAAATGCACATGTAAAATCAGCCTAAGACTTGCATGGCAAAGAGAGGGCTCCCCCCCAAGTCATGTGACATTGATGCCCAAAAGCTGAAAGATGGGGTGAAACTGTTCCATTTCCTAGACAACACAATATGTATAGACAGCATCATTTGGGCAGGAGGAGAGCTAATGGGGAAGGGCTGTGGCTCCATGGCAGAGCCTCCGTTTTGCATACAGAAGGTCCTAGATTCAATCCCTAGTACTCCCAGTTAAAAAGATCAGGCAGTGGGTGATGTGAAAGACCTCTACCCAGAACCCTGGAGAGCTGCTGCCAGTCTAAGTAGACAATACTGACCTTGATGGCCAAGTGTTCTAATTCAGTGTAAGGCAGCTTCATGTGTTCATGCGGCAATCAGTGGTAAGGGAATTCTGCGCCCAGAATAGTGAGACGGTATGGAAAAAGACGAGATCATTCAGTACGAGTTTTGAATAGCAGACATAGAAAAATCAAGAGTGGTGTATTCTGTGTCAATGAAACTCCCTTTGACTATCAAAACACAGACCGCTTGAAATCCTCTCTCTTCCAAAACCAAAATGCCACATGGAATACAACAATCAAACTTTTGGAAACTGCAAATGGAAAAATTTCCCATTTTTGCTTCCTGCTCGACTCTAATGCCTGGACAGCTCTGGAAATGACCTGTCTGGTTTTATGTGAGCAGTGATCAGCTTAAATGGCACTTTGGCTCACAAATGCCTTTTGAATTGTCTGCTGTTTGAACAAGGGAGTGCCAGTGGAAGAATGTAATTTTTAAAGGACGCTTTCCCTACTGGAGCAAATAATACCTCCAGGGTATTTACACAGGGGAGAAAGGTGCAGGGAGTTATCCCCAAACCTACCCAGCACAAGGGCCCTGCAGCTGCTTTTTTTGAACTTTGGATCTCCTGGCAACTTTAATCATGGCTCTCTGGTCTAGTCTAGCCAGCCTCAACCACTCCAAACTTTTAGTGATGGGAAGTGACATTACCAGAAATCTAAGGATGAGCAGAGATAAAACACCACAGTTCTGGCATCTTTTAGGACTCTCCCCATTCCAAATCTGTGATCGAATGAATGAACTCCCAGAGACAACAGTTAACAAGTGTTAAAACTTGAAATGTTTGCACGGCAGCTTTGATACAGGGGATATTATTGCGCCTGTCTCATAGAAATACTATTTTACAAACGCATAAACTTCCAGTAGTCTATGTGACCAATTTTGTGTGTGTCCACACGCTGCAGCATCCCACCTCTAACTGTTCTGGTTTCATAAACCTTTCCTAACTCTTATGACAATACATGTAAATATATATATAAAAGCATTTTTTTTTTTTTAATAAATGGGCATCATCAAGGAGTAAGCTTGGCATCTGTGAAAAAAAAAAATCGCAGTGCTTGAATTTTAGCTCAGCTTTTAAAAATTGCTTTTGCCCATAACTCCCTGAAGAAAGCCAACCATATTGCTCTTTTAAAATCCTCTCTTAAATTTTCAATATTTATTAAAAAGCCTTTCCCCCCCTATTCTGCTGTTTACGTATTCTTTTTTCCAAAAAAAAAAAGGAATGGAGCACTTGCACCTGGCTGGATGACCTTGAGCGAGCCATAGTTCTGGCACAGCTGTTCTCTCCAGGACAGTTGTCTCAGAGCTCTCTCAGCCCCACCTACCTCACAGGGTGCCTGTTGTGGGGAGGGGAAGGGAAAGGAGTTTGTAAGCCACTCTAAGACTCCAAGTGAGTGGAGGGCGGGATATAAATCCAATCTCCTCTTCTCTTCTTCTTCACATCATTAATTTTACTTGCTGCCAATTTACTTCCTAGGTTGGAGTTGCTGATAACGTGGAGAACTCAGCAACAGAGTGGGAAAACTTTCTTACCCTAAGAATTACATCTGGCAAGCAATTTCCATTAGTTATTGAAGAGAATATTGGAATTGGAAGATCAGTCTTTTTGGAAGGACTCTCCTGTCCTTTGCAGTTCTGATACGACAAGGGAACTATTGCTGACTCCTGTTCAATGTCTTGTGTGTTCTTGTGACAACTGTTTTGTTTGTAAGCTCTTCTTTATATTGCAGCAGGGATTTTCAACAGCACCTCCTGTCTGATGTTTAAGGTGAAGGAAGGCAGCTCCTACATTGAGATTTTTTGGGGGGGGGGGGACTGGGATGTTGAAACAGCCGTGGAGCAAGCTTAGCTAAGTGGCCCCTGTAGTGTTTGGAAGCAGGCTTTGCGATGGTGCCAACACCTGCCTACATTCTTGCCACTGCCTGATGCCAAGACGTGGCCTTTGCAATTCTGCGAGCATCAAAGGAGCCACTTGCTGCAGGTTGTTCCGAGCTGCTAGTGGCCCTCCAGGGCATTGGCATATCAGGAATGTTCCCAATAAGTTCAAGGGCCAATCCAACAGTGCATGCAGGCATCACAATAAACCATGATTAGTGCAACAAACTCTGGTCATTGCACCAGAGGTAAGTACCAAATCCAGGTTTGTGCAAAAACCCTTCAGCTTGTCTGCTCTGTGCCTCTCCTTTGTCTCACAGAAAGGATGGAGTCTCTCCTATACTGCTGACTTTGAGTACAGGCAGCTATGAAAGGCAGCACTGCTCAACAAACTGCAGTTTGGCTGTGACCACATACACTACATAATCCAATTTCAATCCACTTTCCAACTGGATTTTGCCAGTTCACACTGTAAAATCCAGTTAGAAAGTGCCTTGAAAGTGGATTAAAAGTGGATTATTTAGTGTGTGTGATCACAGCCTTTGTGAATCACAGTCAACTACAATTAGTTCAAAATGTGGTTAACAAATGGTGCTTTGAGATCCCAGTCTGGTGACAACTAACAAATCGCAGTTTGTGGAATTGTCTGCATTCAGATGCCACTACTAACCAGGGTTTGATCAAACCACAATTTTTACACTACAGTTTCTTGTGACATCTGAATGAAGGCATACATTCTACATATGGTGGAAATGATTTGAACATGTTCTCTGAAAACAAAAGGCTTGGAATGCAGTGAATGTATGTGCAAGCTATTTCTACTGCTTTTGAGACAGTCAGGCCTGTAGCTACAGTGGGGCATCTTGGGGCTAGGCCCCCCAACTTTCTGGCAAGGCCCCTTACTCCCCATTTAGCCCAGGGTGTCACAGCCTTCTCCCCAGATTAATTTGATTAGTCAGTGCCCCTTAAGAAATTGAAATGCCCCCCAACTTAAAAAATCCTGGCTACGGGCCTGGACTGTCTGCTTTATCCAGTGACCAACTTCCATAAAATTATACTGCCACTAGAGAAGAGGTATAGAGCAGTTAAGGTGTATCTGTGCCACAAATGTAAACTCATTTGTTACTCACTCTCTCTCAAAAACTTTGGAACTGTGGTATTGTGAGGAGAGCCGGGGATGCCAATGGAATTTTCACACCCTCCCTAAACCACAGTTCCCAAGATTTGCCAGAAAACCTATGACAGTTTAACTGATATAAAACTGATATGTCTGTAGTGGGGATATGCCCTTAACAAGTCAGCTAGGTTCCCAACTCTGATGTGAAAAAATCTGTCAAACTCACTCAGTAAGGGGCAAACTACACATTGGCTGCGGTAATACACACTAAATAATCCACTTTCCAACTGGATTTTACTGTGTGTACTGGCAAAATCCAGTTGGAAAGTGTGTTGAAAGTGCATTATTTAGTGTGTGTGTGATAGCAGCCATTATGTTTTTTTGGCAAGTTGGGTTGGGATTCCCCAGTCAAACAGCAGCTGTGAGGAAAGACATTTTTAAATTTCCCAGGAGCCTGATTCTGCTCAGAATTATAGCGCGGGGGGAGAAGCGGCTCCTGCCTTCCCCTCCACAATGTTTTTCTGAGCCGAAACAGCCCCTGCTGGGCTATTTGCATGACTTTGGAGTTGCTTGCAGTTCAGCCCCAAAGTTATGAAAATAACTTTCTCCCAGGACCATTTCAGCCTGGAGAAATGGCGTGGAGAAGGCAAGACACCTCCTCCCTCTATGCCACACTTCCAAACCAAATTGGACTGTGGGGACTTTAAAATTTCCTTTGCAGGGAATGTGAGCTGGGCATGGGGAACCCCAACCGAACTTGCCAAAAATGTAACACGTAGTTTGGCCCTAAAGAACTCTAGTCCAGATCTGTGCAACTGGTGACCCATGGAGCCAAGCCTGATCTGCCTGATACTTGTCATGGCCCCCTGACTGTGGAATTTCAGTCAGGCAGGAAGCTTCTCAATATCCTTCTTAGCCAGCCTCAGTGGCCAGCTGGGCTCAGTTTAGGTTGGTGAGTCCCAACTTGAGCAAAGCAGTGTTCAGTGTAAATTAAGTGGTTTCATAGTTATGTCCAAAGGAAGCCTTAGCAGCTATTTGAAAACTTCACTCTGTAATATCCCCAACAGCAACAACAGGGCGAAGGCACAGTTCCTGTTCCAAAGTGCATGTGTGTGTGTGTGTGTATATATATACATATATATATGAGATCGCTGATCCTAAAAAGACAGTGCACATAGGCAGCATTACTTATTAAGTAGTAGCACTGTAGCCCAAAGAGGAGCAGTTACGTTACTCAATACACAATGATATTTACAGGTTCATGAACTAGGAAGTCAATGGGATGCCAAGGTGCACAGTACCAGGAAGTTATTAGGCTCTTCCTAATCCTAAAATATCCCACTGATTAGAAAGGACAACATGAAGTGTACTTTTCCCTTAGATGGTGTTACAGCGAAAGTGAGATGTGGGGAACATTTATGCACACCTGTCTTCCGCTGATAAAACCTCAGTCTCCCTCCTTGCATTGCTCCAACAGCAATATAATAAAGGAGATAATACCTTTATCAGGAGAAACTCCAAACCCTGATACTTACTTCTCTGGGGGAAGAGCATCAAGTGTAAAAAGCAGCTTACTGGCATGACGGAAGTTGTAACAGTCGTTCTTAGAAATAAAACCCCCTTCTCGGGATTTCTTGTCTACTTTGACTTTTCAGCTTATATAAAGTGAGATCACATTTACAGGACTAAGCAACATGTACACTTGGATATTCTTGGTAATTTGATTAAAAAAAACACACCATTTCCCTACTCCATAGCACGTTGCGTCACAACATTGTGATGCATGCTTTTTTTTTTTTAAAGGAATGCGAGTTTAACGCAGAGGTCCCCAACCTTTTTGAACCTGTGGGTACCTTTGGAATTCTGGCACAATGCGCTGGGTGCAACCCCATAATGGCTGCCACAGGGGGCGGCGTCAAAGAGAGGAAACCCAAGTACAGGGGAGAAGAGCGGTAATTTCTAAAAATATACCAGGAAAGAGGAGAGAGACTAAAACAGACATTGTGGCTGCGGCTGCCACCGAAACATCTTTATTTTAATCTTAATTTAATTTTAATAGCCAACTGAGTCTTCAGTGGCCAGTTGGATGTTCCACCTGGCCCTACCCACCTTCTAAAAATGCTGGGGGGGGGGTGCTGAGAAAAGTGCTGGTGGGCACCACGGTGGCCCCCAGGCACCGTGTTGGGGACCCCTGGTTTAACTAGACATTACAAGAGACATGGAGCTGCTATCGAATTCCCTTCCCTCCCCTCTTCCTTGTAATGTCTAGGTAAACACAGTGTGTATACTACTGTGCTGTTTGTTACTCTCATCCTGCTTCACAGTACTGATGATGCAAGTGGGAAAACTACACAAAGTGCATTAGTCTGGGCTGTGACTCAGTGGGAGAGCATCTGCTTTGCATGCAGGAGGTCCTTCGCTCACTCCCTGGAGTCTCTAGTTTTTGTTTTTTGTTTTTAAAAGAGGATCAATGAGTAGGTGACGTGAAAGACCTCTGTCTGAGAGCCACTGCCAGTCAAAGTACCCAGGATTGACTGGGAGAGACCAAGGGTCTGTCTCAATAAAAGGCAGCTGTATGTATTCGTGTATGAAGCCACATCACGCTTTTTATTTAACTAGACAACGCAAGGAAGAGGGGGGCAAAGAGACATTCGGTGACGGCAGCTTGGTGCTTCTTATAACATCTAATTAACTTCTAAGTCTTTTTTTCCCCAGTGCTCTGTTTGAACAGAGATGAGCGTAGGATACAGAAAGGACTGGAGAGAGTGTACACTTCCCACATATCTAGTGCTTTGTATCGAACCGTCTATACCTCACATCTTGGTTTCAGTGTCTAAGGGCTTTTCATTCTCATTCTCCTGGGAAATCAGCTGGTACGGCTTCTTCATTTCGTTCTCCTCGATCACAGAATTGCCCATCTCAGCATCCTTGTTCCTCAACTCGAACCGTGATAAGTGTTCTACAATCCCGGCGCCGATGGAATCTCCCAGAACGTTAGTAGTGGTACGCAGGCGGTCCCTGTGGAGTAGGTTGTGATTTTAAATAAATCCAGTCACTATTTCAAAGGAGTTGCTGAAAGTATGTTCTAGAATGATGATATACATATTACTTAGCTGGAATTAGGATGTGTAACCAAAGTTGTTTTTGTGTATAACACGACGAGAAGGAATTTATAGGAAAAGATAATATTATGAATCCTGCTAAGGGTCAGACTATACAGTGCGGAGGTGATATGCGATTGGCTCTCATGACATTTGGTTTATACTGTAAAGCAACCACAAGGGGCTCTGAGTTTTATCAAAACAGCAGGACCACCACATATCATTTTATAACTCTAAGGGCCAATTTACACATTACAAAGTCACCAGGAACACGACAAAGGGCTTGGATCACATGTGTGCTGGAAGCTCCATGTTTCCCATGTGCTTGCATTTAGATTAAGGCCATGGCACAGATGGGAAAAGAGCAAACAAGATGAAATACACAGTAAATAAGAGTACTGAAGAAAAACCTGTGTAACAAAGACGCTACAATCTCAAACACAGAATCTTCAGTAAAGAACACTATATTAAACAGAAGCTCAGAATTCACACAATATACAATATGACAATATGAAACTTAGGCTGAGGACAGACTGGCAGTCTCGACCGCTCTGCCTCCGCTTCAAAAGTGGAGGCAGAGCAGCCGTTCAGACAGCTGCATCTGCCCTGAGGAGGCGGCCCGGATGCATCGTGTCCGGTGCCGTGCTCCTCCTGCAGCAGCCGAGCACCACTTCAAAGTGGTGCTCGGCTGCTGCGGCCCGCGTTCCACCTGCTGTAGCGGGTGTGAACGTGCGCCGGGAGGGGGAGCTGCGTGGCGTCCGGACGCCGCCGTAGGAAGCCACCCGCAGTCTGAACGCTGCGGGCGGCTTCCTTCCGGTGGCGTGCAAACGCCGCGCCGCGGGGGAAATTCCCCCCGCCTTAGTCTGCCGCGCCGCGGAGGCGTGGCAGACTATCAGTCTGTCTTCAGCCTCAGTATAATCACAGTCTGAAACTCAGTACAATCACAACTCAGTGTGTAAAGTACCAAAAAGTCACAATATAAGGACACTTGAAGTCACAACCGAAGAATCCAACAAAGAATCTTGCTTTAGTTACCTTTGAAGAAGGATTACGAAATGAAGTAAATATCTGGATATTTCGTTGGATTCTTCGTTTGTGACTTCAAGTGTCCTTATATTGTGACTTTTTTGTACTTTACACACTGAGTTGTGATTGTACTGAGTTTCGGACTGTGATTATACTAAGTTTCATATTGTCATATGTATATTGTCATATATATTGTCATATGTATATTGTGTGAATTCTGAGCTTCTAATACAGTGTTCTTTACTGAAGATTCTGTATTTGAGATTATAGCGTCTTTGATACACATGTTTTTCTTCAGTACACAAATGGGGAAAGAGCTTCAGCCTTTCTATTATCCCTTCAGCAGGCTCTCAAATCAGCTCTTAAGTACATTGCTGGGATCCCCTCACCAATCCCCCAGAAGGGCTTCAATTTTTAATTTTATTTCTTCATTTGGCATCTACCAAAGTTTGGAATAGTAGATTGTAGATTGGAATGCATTTCTCTAATCTGGGGGCAGAAGCATCAAACGGAAAATTATACCACCCCAAAAAGAGGATGTCGTGCAATTACTTCCATGCTTGGGAAAAGTTATGAGTGAGCCAAGCTCACCTGGCCCATTCAAAGGTAACAACAGTGTCTCAGCTAATTAGATTCAGCATTCTGCAAACACTAACTTGATCTGTCCCTCAGTGAGGAAGCTACAACCAAACCAGGAGATACACAGTCGAAAATCAAACCCAAACAAAAAACTCTGTATGTGTATATCAACTCATCAATCTCTGCTGTTGATGGAATTCAGTCCAAAAAACGGTGACCATATAACCTAAGCTTGTTATTCCATTTGGGCCATAAAATTCATCAAAGAAGTAATCAGTATCCCCAACTTCCTCCTCCTTATTAACTTACTAACCTACCAATGAGGTTTAAAGCTTTTGGTTCCAATCCAATCCATTTTGAGAAGCATCTTATCTCTTCCTCTGTCTTCATTCTTTTTTTGGTGGTATTTTTGCATTTTTGTATGTGCATGTCTGTGTGCCCATGCTTGGAAGTCATGGTGACCATGGGTGGGTGAAAATTTCAAGGGTGTAGATTTCAGCTAAATATTAGGAGGAACTTCTAAATGGTAAGAGCTGTTCAACAGTGAAACAGACTGCCATAAGAGATGGTGGACTCTCTTTCACTGGAGGTCTTTAGGCAAAGGCTGGAGGGCCATCTGTCAGGGATACTGTACTTGAAGTTTACTACACTGAGAAGAGGGTTGGACTATGTGGCCTTCAAGATTCCTTCCAGTTCTACCAGTCTATGCCTGCCCTGACCTGGATAACCCAGGCTAGCCCAATCTCATCAGATCTCGGAAGCTACACAGGGTTGGCCTTGGCTAGTATTTGGAAGGGCAACCTCCAAGGAATACAAGGGGCGTGACACAGAGGCAGGCAACGGCAAGCTGCCTCTGAAATGTCTCATTCCTTAAAAACAAGTCAAGCTCGCTACCTAGTGGTGCACAATGATAAAAGAGCTAGAACTTCTGACTGCCAGAACTTCTGACTGCCAGACAATCTTAGGATCTCCTGGCTATACTACACACAGTGCCATACAATAATAATACTAATAATAACAACAGTCTATGACTCTCTAATCACTACATTGCACTGGGTCGCTTGATGGCTGAACATCAACAGTCCAAAATTCTATGGAACATGGCTACATATTGGTGGTGGGAAACAATGCTCCCTCCAAGCTGTGGAATCTTGTGAGCAAAAATTCTACTTGGTGAGCAATTGGCACTAAAGTTGTGAGCAAGTGATTTGGCTGCTGCATAAATTAGCTAGCCCTGGAGCCATCCTTCCTGAGCTAAGACAAAAATGTGTGAGCCAGAGGTTAAAAAACTGAGCTAGCTCACACTTACTCAGCTTGGAGGGAACACCGGTGGGAAGTGTCATCATGTCATGGCCGACTTATGGCGACCATGTAGGGTTTTCCAGGAAACAGGGGTGGTTTTGGTTACATATTACTATTACTTAAAAAAAAACCTCACATAATTTTCCATAGAGGACAGACACAAAATAATTGACAGGTTCATTTTTTTTTTAACAAGGACTGTCTAGCTTCTGACATTTCATAGTCTACCTTACACTGTCCTGATGGGAAATACTCACAAAAACCAATCCACAGCAATGATCAGGGTAATGTCGTCTGTTGGCAAGCCGACAGATGTCAATACAATCACCATGGTGACTAAGCCAGCCTGAGGAATTCCTGCTGCACCAATGCTGGCAGCTGTAGCTGTGATGCTGTGCAGAGAGAGGAAATACTCTTTGTTGGTTTTTACAATGGAAATGTCCCGAGAATCACTTTTTGAGCAAATTCGGCAATTTGGATCAGAATGCTGTAGCTTGAATCCATTGCTTGTTTTGATGGCCAAAAGTGTTGTTTGGCACCTAAGCTTGATCATTCATCAACAGTGCCAGTCTCCTTCATCAATCAGACAACACAGTATTAATAAATGAGATAAAGCACTCATCAACCCTATTCATATGCATATACAGTATGAATACAGTATTCATCAAGAAACCAAACCACCCACGGAGCATTGCATGCATACATACAAAGCAATGTATCAGTGTATCCCTTGATACATGTGAACTTGAGAGCAAAAATTTCATATTGCGTTGAGTGAAATAAAGTTGACATATACAATCCTATTGTGTTGACTGAATGTCAACCAATTAAAGAGATTTTTAGTTGATGAATCATCTGGCTTTTAACTAACTAATTATATTTGTGTATATTACCAACATTTCAGCGTAGTGCTTTCCCCGCTGAAGACCTGAGAGTCACATGATCACATGACCTGGCCACCTGGGTCCACACCACAGTAACTTTGAGAACAGACTACTGCAATGAACTGCACATTGGTTTCCCCTCAAAATTGACTCGGAAATTCCATCTGGCCCAGAATGCCGCAGCTTGATTATTAGCGGGAGCTAGATAGATCATGCATATTACTCCCACTCTGCAGACGCTCTGTGGTTTGCCCATTTGTTACCGAGCTCAGTTTAAGTATTGGCTATCGCATATAAAGCCCTTCATGGTCCTAAGGTTTCCCTTGCTTGAAAGCCAGTTGAATCTGACTCTTGGGGGCGGTGCTCATCTCCGTTTCCAAGCCAAAGAGCCAGCGCTGTCTAAAGACTTTTCCATGGTCATGTGGCCGGCATGACTAAACGCCGAGGCGCACGGAACACTGTTACCTTCCCACCAAAGTGGTACCTATTTATCTACTTGCAGTTTCTTGCTTTCGAACTGCTAGGTTGCCATGAGCTGGGGCCAGAGACGGGAGCTCACTCCATCACACAGCACTAGGGTCTCATACTGCTGAACTACCAACCTTCTGGTCTGCAGCTCAGTGTCTTAACCTCTGAGCCCCTCTTATTTATGGGAAAGCCTCTCTACCTATGCTCCGCCATGACAACTCTGCTCATGTCAGCAGGGGCTTCTGCAGCCGTCAACCTGCAAATGGGCAAAACCAACAACTGCCCGTACAACTGGGCTTTCTCCGTTGTGGCTCATGCCTTGCGGAATGGCCTCCCTGAAGAGGTCATGGAAGCTCCCCCTCTCCTGGCCTTCCGCAAACTATGCAAAACTGAACTATTCAAAAGGGCTTTTCTGCACAGGTAATAAGGCTGCTCAGTACAAAATGGTTTCACAAACTTACTTGGATAAATGATTGGGACTTGTGGTCTTTCTTTACAGCTGTACATAGCGTATCTGTATCATAAATAGGATCATATTACAGAATTTCTGTACCGCTTAATGCGTCACGTTAATGCCTATAGAGCAAAGTTTGAGTCTAGTGGCACCTTTAAGACCAACAAAGTTTTATTCAAGGTGTGAGCTTTGGTGTGCACGCAGACTTCGAAAGCTAGCACCTTGAATAACACAGAAATTAACAATTTCAAAGATCAATAATGAATAATAATAAACAATTCGTTTATAGACAAATAAATAAACCATTTATACAATTTCCAAATCCTAAGCAAAACTATTCATACAATAGCAATTAATAATCAGGGCATAAATGATTTAACGTAAGTCCTGTATATGGCTCACAAAGTACAACGTTGGTCTTAAAGGTGCCACCGGACTCTAACTGTGTTCTGCTGCTTCAGACCAACACGGCTGCCCACCTGGATCTATGTTAATGCCTATGCTATGTCTCTGTTTCTTTCTGCTGGTTCCAGACTTCTAATACTCTAATGCATTAGTTATCGAATGTCTCAGTTTTGTCCATTCCCTGCCCTTCCGTGCGGGACAGCAGTGTAACCAACAAAGGAGGACAATCTTCTTGCCGTCTTGATTGGTTTTAACATTTTTGTTTATTGTCAGTAATTTTGATTATATATTACTTGTATTTCTAATCTCCATAAAATTTGTAAATCGCCCAGAGCCTGCTTGCGGGGTGGGCGATTCGTAAATTTAATTAGAATAAATAAATAAATGGTGTAATCCACCTTGAATCCATGTGAGAAAGGTGGACTACAAATAAAAGAAATAAAATAAAAGAGATAAAAATAAAAATACCGAATCAGACGCTTGTCCATCAAAATCAGTCTACTCAGACTGGCAGCAACTCTCCAGGCTTTCAGGTGGAGGTGTTGCACATCACCTATTACCTGATCCTTCTAAGTCGAGATGCTGGGGATTGAACCCAGGAACCTCTGCTTGCCAAGGAGATGCTCTACCATTGAGCCATAGCCTCTAAAGCACACAACAGTGATGATCTATGACAGCTTGTCCAAACATGTATTTTAGCTGCAGAACTAGTAGTGGGAAGATACAGATTAGGGCAAATGAGGAAAGGGAGGCTTAATCCCCCCCCCCCCCATACCATTTCCCTAACTGGAAATGTCTCCTGGCTACTTTAAAGCTCTGAGAGGGAAAAATATAGGTGCTCATATTATATGGATCTTTTTCTCTTCCAGGGTTTAAAGTTGACTGGGGGTTGCTCCCTCTAAGCAAGGGCGTAGACTTTCCAATTCCCCGGGGGGAGGGCTGGGGCTGGGCCAGAGACATCACAGGCCATTGTCTCCGGGGGACGCTCAGCACTTCCTGGAAAAGTCGGGGGGGGGGGGTTTCCAGCTCCCCAGCCCCCCTGAAGTTGACGCCTATGCCTCTAAGCTGTGGAGTCTTGTGAGCAAAAATTCTACTTTGTGAACTACTGGCATTAAAGTTGTGAGCGAGGGATTTGGCTACTGCATAAATTAGTTTGCTCTGGAGCCATCCTTCCTGAGTGAAGATAAAAAATGTGTGAGCCAGAGGAGGCTAAAAAACTGTGAGCTAGCTCACACTAACTCAGCTTAGAGGGAACACTGATGTGTGTGGGGGACATCCATTCAGAAATAGCATGGAGTGGGGAGAACTAATTTCCCTTTCCCGGCTCAGTTTCACATCCGGGAATTCCTATGAGGATCCCTATCAGTGTGTATGGCTGAGCATAGAGGGATTCTCATAAGCTCCAACTGAGTTCCGTTTTTCCCCATCCATCATTCATTTTACAGACACAAGTGCACGATTGCAGGCTTTACAATAAGGCATAACAGGTATCGGGAGGTCTGCATATAACTCCCATCTCTCACCCATCCAGACCCTTATTATTAATTTTTACTAAGGAACAAACAACACTATACAAGTGACACAAGTCAGGTTGCAGGACCTCCAGCCTGACTTACAGTCACACGTTAACATCAAGGGAAGTAAAATTCTGAAGTGCTCTGGGATCCGATTCAGCTTGGGAGCATGTTCAGCCTTCCTTTCCATGCCATTTTCTCAGCCACTGAGGTCTGTTTGCCTTGCTATGGGGCACCATGTGCTAAAGTCCCTATATGTGGAGCCCAACAGTGGGAAAAGGCCTTCCCCCCGCCCCTTTCAGCTTGCAAAAATGACATGGGATGGAAAGCTGAAGACTATCTTCTCATGTGCCATGGTCCAAAGCGGAATCAGGCCCTGGAATTCTTCAGGAATCTTAGTTTCCTGATGTTTCATGTGATGCAAGTCAGTTCTGGGCACAGAACACATGAAATCCTCCATGGCTGCTACCTTGCATGCCCATGGTGGAAGAAAACACATTTTCCCCTTTGCAACATGACAAGCATGCCTTAGCTGCACAAAAAAAAGACAATTCAAACAAGTACCTCACAGTTTTCCATACCTGATTGTGATAATCTGCCCGAAGTTTAGCTCCATGTTATTAACTTGGGCAATGAATATTGCAGCCAATGCCTCGTAGAGAGCTGTACCATCCATGTTAATAGTTGCACCCACAGGGAGCACAAATCTTGTAATACGTTTGTCCACTCCGTTATTTTCTTCCAAACACTTGAATGTGATGGGTAAGGTGGCGGAACTATGGCCCAAATGGGGGGGAAAAGCAGAAAGATAGCACTACGACACTGCAAAGGCCGGGAAATTGTGGTGTGACACTGAATATCATTAACAGCAACAATAATATTCACATGGCATTTGTGAAATAGGAAGGCTGAACAAATGCTACAGAGACAACTACCCTGTCACTATGCAATGCACCTTGAATATAACATTTTTAGTGAGATTATTTAATATAGTCAGTTGCAAATCAGCACTTTTGATATAGTTCAAGAGGACATCAGTGCACCTCAGTACGCTTTTGTCTATATGTCAAATTGCTGGCCCAAAGGGCACAGGCACCGACTGGATAATGTTGACAGTATTGATAGCCACTGCGCTGGTTTCAGTGATTTGCACATTTGAATGTGCAGCCCCATGTATATTTTGCTAGCTATTCATGCACAATCTTGTCAAAGCATAACTAGAGCTGGATCAGGTACACATATCCTTCTCAGTCCACTGAATTCAATAGATTTAGACTAGTGTAACTCTGCCTAGGATTGCACTCACAGTCTTCAGTGATCACAGTACCAACTCATCTCACGTAAAATTCCATCTGAAGCCAAAGTAGGCATGGGTCATGGATGTTCCCACCTTGATGACGTCCCCAAGGCTGTGATGAGAGCTTGCAGCAGTCCACCAATGAAGACCCAAGGGTTCTTTCGAGTGATCAGGAAGTAGATTAGCGGGAGAACAACGATGGCATGGATGAGCAGTCCAATGATCACGGTTATGGTATACATGGCGAGCTGTCCTCCAATCACACCCATGTCTTCCATCTCAACAATTTTCCCAGCGATCAAGAACATGATACCAAGTGGGGCATACCTACAAACAAGACAGAAACATAACACGATGCTACACAGCAACAAGCCCACATATGCACTTGCTGTCTCTCACTCTTAGAACTTCTCTGCCCCATTCTAAAGGCATGCACAGCCCAAACTATGAAGTTCAGTATGGCTACTCCCAAGAAAGACGGCTCAGAGAACTGGTGGGAAATGAATGCAGAATGTTGGCATATTGTAGTTCATTAGCATTCTTGTTGTGACCTCCATTTATCCTTACACTGGTTGTTGGGGCATGGGACTATTGTCTGTTGATGTTTATTCTTAATTGGCCCTGACCTGGAGAGTCTAGGCTAGCCTGATCTGCTCAGATCTTGGAAGCTAAGCAGGGTCTGCCTTGGTCATTATTTGAATGAGAGACCACCAAGGAAGTCCAGGCAATGGCAAAATACCTCTGAACATCTCTTGCCTTGAAAACCCCACCAGGGGTCACTGTGACTTGACTTGATGGTAACCCCCCCCCCTTAATTGATATTGTCTTTTTTGCCAATATATTTATTTGTTTATAAAATTTCTATACCACCTGTCCAGAGAGCCTGCCTGAAGCAGATCTCAAGAAAAACACTGCAAATTAATAAATTAGCAAAAATCCATTACTACTGGCCCATCCATAAAATCCGTCCATTAACAAAATCCAGACAGACAAGCATGAGATAAAGCGTGCGGGCGGGGTGAAGCGAGGCTATTTGCGCCGGAGCAATTTGACCCACAGTTGCGCGATCACACAGTTCTGTGAAGCTGCAGGCGCAACTCGCCACTGTGTGATCAGATGCACTTGTGGGCGAGTATTTTTTTTTGGTCGTTTATTACCAATTCGCTTAAATGGGGGATCGATGAATTGCATCTCCACCCTGAGGGCTTCCAATGGCAGTATGTGATGATGCACATACTAAGAATGTATTTATTTATTTATTGGGCTTACATGCCGCTCTCCCCGCCAAGCGGGGCTTATATGCTGCTCTCCCTGCCAAGCGAGAAGGGGAAAAAAACAACGGCATGGTGTCAGGATAGCCTGATCAGACTATCCCCAACGCCACAAGTCCGCGCTGGGGCGATCACACGGAGAAACTCCGTCTGTGGCTCACAGCAACCCATTTGATACTGGAGTTTCCCCAGTGTTTTTTTACTCTGCTTCTCTGGTGGAGCAAAACAGCTTGCCAATGGGTGCGGGACGCTTCACAGATGTGCTCTTGTGATCGCACCCTTAAAATCCGGCTGGGAGTCGTGCCTATCGTGTGGCTAATTCTGCATGTGATCGGGGCCAGAGTACAGTAAACACAGCATAAAACATTTAGCAGCATAAAATAGCCTCATAAAACTGTCCTCAGCCTCAAAGATCATTAATTAGTCTGGGTTGATTAAAAACAATCAAACCAGTTTGAAAATGATCTCAAAGTCAGTTGTGTTGAAGTAAACAAATGACTCACACATTTATACTCATTCTTGGACTGGCCCATTTGCTAGAGGTAATACTGACCCACTTTTTAACAGAGTATATTAATGTACCGTTCAACACTTACCACATGATTAGTGCTACCAGTCGCATGATAGCCTCGTTAAGACTATCAAAAAAGTCTCTTAATGCCCGTCCTTGCTCCTTCATGTTCCCAATCACCAGTCCAAAGCTGAGCGAGAACACGACCAGTCCAAGAGCATTCACTCCATTTACAGCCCCTGGGACAGGGATCACCTCCCTTTTCATCTGGGTGAGATTCTCCACGGCTTCTGTCACGTTGTTTATAATGGCAGCAAGGACCGATGATTCGTTCTGTGCAACTGGTGCTTTGAATGTTCTTTCTTCATAGTTTGTTTTGAACTGTTAGTGGTGAAACAAAAGAGTAGACGTTATGTATCCGTGTCTGAAAGGGCTGTGGCTGAAATGTTAGCGTGCATGCATTGCATGCTGGTTCCTGAACTCAAGCAAGATGCCTTCTTCTCACAAGAGTCTGGCTGCCATTTTTGGTGGTCAGTTGGCAAAGCAACCAAAATGGTGCCGAACTGTCTCGAGAAGATGCAAGATAAAGAAGATCTTGGCAAGAAAGGTGGACTATAAATGAAGTAAGAAAGTATTTGTTGATTTACTACCCTGTCTTTGTCCCCAATAGGGATCCAAAGTGTTACATCATTCTCCTCTCCTCCATTCTATCTTTGCTAATTTTGATTCTTTAACAGGAGATGCAAGGGTCTGAATCTGGGACTCTCTATATGAAAGGGTAGAGAAAGACCATCCTCTGCTTGCAGCCCTGGAGCAGGGCCAGCTGTATAACGAAGCAACCCAAGGTGGTTCACCTTGTGGTAGAGTTGGCAGTAGAAACCATCTGGCTTGCTCACCATCAGCCCCCACTGCGAACCAACTGCCTGCCGATTGCCTGCCCATTTTCCAGCTCAATTAGTGAGCCAAAGGAGATAATTTCCTTATCTCTCTGCTCCTTGTGCCTTTTTATTCCTGAGCTCAAGAGAGGTTCCTTCTTCTCAGAAGAGTTTGGCTGCCATTTTTGGTGGTCAGTTGCCAGAACAACTAAAATGGTGGCTGAACTGACCTGAGAAGATGTAAGACAACAAAGATCTCGGCAAGTAAATGATTTATTGATTTACTTCATTTATACCCTGTCTCGATCCCCAGTGGGGATCCAAAGTGTTTATATCATTCTTGTCTCCTCCATTTTATCCACACAATAACCCTGTGAAGTGGGTTAGGTTGAGTGATTCTTATAAAAATAAGCAATCATGTCCAGGTCCCAAAGATCACAGTGGCCAGGGGTCCTTTCGTAGAAAAAGAGGTGCAGGAGCTCATTAGCATAACTCATTAGCATATGCCACATCCCCTGACATCACTAGAAGTGTGTCAGAAAGGGAATGTCAGTTTCAGCCCCATTATATCCTATGGGCCATTGAAATCAATGGCAAAAACTCATAGGGTATATGAGGGGCTGGAGGAAATGGGGTTTGAGGGAGAGGCTCAAATGGGGTTTGAGGGAGAGGCTCAAATGGGCCCCCAAACAGATTGTCCCATCCCCTCCATTGTTCTCTATGGAGGGAAAAAATGTTAATTTTTTCCTACCATAGAGAACAATGGAGGGAATGGGGGCAACCTGTTTGGGGGCCTGTAGAATTGGACCCCCTGGTCCAATCTTCTTGAAACTTGGTGGGCATTTCGAGGAGAGGCTCCAGCAGCTACCCTGCAAGTTTGGAGCCTCTCCCTCAAACCCCCTCCCCTCCAGATGTTTTTAAAGTTGCCACCGAAATTCGGCGGCGAGCTGAATCAGATTAGAGAATCTGATTCAGCCCGTGGCTGCCCTACTGGCCAGTCCTGAGCTGGTGGAGCTTTGCTCCGCCTCTCTCCGGCCCCAACGGACTCCTGACAGTGGCTACTGCGATTGCCTCAGAAAATGAAAAATGTTCAGCTGACGCTGCCTGGAGAAATGTCCGCCAATCAAAAGCATTAGGATCACCAACCCAGAATTCCCCAGAATCACAAGTGATCCCCAGACTACAAAAATCAGTTCTGCTGGAGAAAATGGCTGCTTTGGAGAGTGGATTCTATGCCATTATTCCCTGCTAAGGTCCCTCCCCAAGTCCCACTTCCATATTACATTTTAATTATTTTTAATATGTACTCATAAGAATGTAGCATATGTATAAAATGAGCCTTCTGCTTGAAATTATCTTTTTATAAAGGCTTATGCTTCCAAAAGACACGAGTCAGCTACAAATCTCAGTCATGTGTACAACACTGTGCCAAACCTAGGTTTGCTCCCATGTAATATGTTACTAATTGCATTAACATACAATGTCTTGGCTCCTATAATTTCATTCTGCTAATGGCAGAGCATTTCTGCAGCATAAGAAGTTTTGTTTCATTGAAACTCACTTGCTCTGGGAGAACAGGCCTCTCAACCAGAGGAAGAAATCACACAATCAACCCAATGCTCTCTTATAACCTTGCTTTCCCCACAAAACTAAGAGTTTGTGTCAGCCCAAGAAACAAGAAAACTTCTCTGGCTAGGTTCTAGAAACAGTGCAGGTCAACTGTGTTCCAGCAAATTTTGGGAAACTAAAATTTGTTAGTTCTGAGCTCTCCTGAATTTTCACTGTTGTGGGATTTGTTTGTTGATGGGATGTTATTGTAGAGGTAATTTCTTTGGCTGATCTGGTAGTTTCCTTAGTATTGCTGTATAGTTTGATGGTTGAATCTTCCCACCTTAACTAGTTTTTGTGTGTATTTTGACTAGATGATACATTTGAATGTTTATCCATTTCTGTACTTCTCACTGCTAACATGTCCTGAATTTTGAAATTCTGAATGAGATGTAATATGACCATAAAAATGTATATGTATTATTACCGCTAAAGTCCTTCATGGCCTGGTCCTACCTAGGGTTGCCAGGCAACCTGTGGGAGTCCGGGGGGCAAGGACATGGAGGGCAGCCATTGGTGAGAATATGACATCAGTTCTGGGAAACACAGAAGTGACATCACCCCTCTCTAGGAATAACCAGAAATGCTATGGCAAAACTACAGAGTTTCAAGTGATTCCTAGAGAGGACTGAATAAGTGAGCTTTCACTCTTGAAAGCTTAGACTCCGAAAAACTTGTTGCTCTCCAAAGAGCTACTGGACTCGAATCTAGCTGTTCTGCTGCAGACGAACATACTTTCCCTCTTAAACCAGAGGGGACTGATATCACTTCCAGATTTCCCACAGAGTTTGCATCATGCCTCTGGCCCAACAGCCATTTAAAAAAAAAATTCTCCTGCTGCTGCTTAGAGGGGCAGGAGAAAAAGAGAGGCAGAGGATCCCCTACCCACCCCAGGGGGCTAGCGAGCCTACATATCTGCAGGACTGCTTCTTGTGATATGCTCCAATGTGAGACCTCTGCTCATCTGAGCAAGGCCACTGAAAGTGTCACCCTGCAAATGGGTAAGATCACAGGTGCTCATACCTGAGCATCCTCTGTTGTGGCCCCCACCTGGAGGTCAGGAGAGCTCCCACATGACTATGATTCTGCAGAATGTGCCAAATGGAACTGTTTAGAAGAATATTTTCCTAAGGAATATCTTTTATACTTTTTATAAATGTTAGTGTCTGTGAAACATTCTGGATAGCTTTTATTGTGTATACTGTTGTCTTGTGTTGTACTTATGGTTTTTATTATTTTATTACTTTTTAAAAATAATCCACCTTGTGTTTTTGTGAGAAAGATGGACTATAAACGAGGTAAATAAATAATTTTTTTTTTGCCATCTAAATTTGATAATGTGCTTTTGTGTCTAGAAAAGACAGGAACTCCATATGGAGGTAAGCAAGTTATTAAACTCCACAGAATCACGTGGGAAAACCGTGCAATTCCATAGAGGATCTACAAAATTCCTGTATGAAAATAATAACACAAGGTTACCTGTTTAAAGCAGGCTTCAACCAGATTTGGAGGAAACATGTTTCTGAGGGAGGAAAAAGAAATCATTTGAGACATACTAGCCATCTTTTCAAGCAGGATCTTAGGAGGAAGCACCTTTTACAGAGTAGTAAAATAAAACGCACATATTTTCGGTAGTTTATACAGCAGAGATACAGAAACAGTTTAGCTAGCATCTTTCAGAGACAGGCTACAATCCTATGCGCACTTACTAGGGAGTAAGCCCACTGAACTCAGTGGGACTTGCATACAAGGAAACGTGCATAGGATCAGGCTCCACAGTCACATTCTGTATCCACTCAGTTTACTTAAAAGTTTTATCAAGTACGGCAATGCTCCAAGATATGTGAGCGAGAATGGTGGATTCCCCCTGAAGTGGTGCAGAGACCATGTCAAAAGATGCAAGGTCATCATCTATAGCAAAGACTCCGGAACATAGATGAAATCCAGTCAACTCGATGAACAAACGTGTCTTTAGTAGCCACAATATTATCTCAATATCTATAGCCATTTACAAATGAAATGAGAATGCAGAAGAGCCCATGATCCAGGAGTATGGAATATGGAAAGAATCACTGAGAGTCAGTTGAAGGGGAAAAATGCAGTGCGGGAAGGGGAAATTGGTCTGCTGATTCTCCAGAGAGTTTATAGAATCTTGGATGAGGAGACTTGGGCAAGGATGTTCCCAATGTACCCCTCCTCATATGTATTCCTTGCTTGTAGGGATTAATTTTTCAAGTCAAGGGGAGGTTTCTTAGATAGTACAATAGACAGAGAGGCATGCCTTTATCATAGGTTCTTCATATATAATTATCTATATTCTCATCCAGTGACAACTGCATACTTGTCCAATTATTCCATGCTCCTGTTTGACTGCCAGAATGATATTCCTCAGTTATTTGGAGCAGATATTATTTTACTTTTTGCACTTGAGAACTAGGGTTGCCAGCTACAGGTTGGGAAATTCCTGGAGATTTGGAGGAGGAGCCTGGAGAGGAGTTTGGGAAGGGGAGGGATCTCTGTGGAGATGTGATACCATTGATTCCACCCTCTGAAGCTGCCATTTTCTCCAGGGGAACTGATCCCTGCAGTATGGAGATCAGTTATGAATCCAGGAGAGATCGAGGCCCCACCTAGAGGCTGGCAGCCCTACTGTGAAAAAGCAGTGTTCCCTATAAGCTGAGTTAATGTGAGCTAGCTCACAGTTTCTTAGCCTCCAGCTCACACATTTTTATCTGAATTCAGGAAGGATGGCTTCAGAGCAAACTAATTTAGGAAGTAGCCAAATCACTCGCTCACAGCTTTAATGCCAGTAGCTTACAAAGTAGAATTTTAGCTCACAAGACTCCACAGCTTAGAGGGAGCCTCATGTGAAAGCATACTACCTACCAAACACATATCCATCCTTGATCAAGAATGAAAGCCATGAATGTCAGAATTAGGCCATCCTTGGAAATGGCAGTCCAGTCCTGTCTTACTTCCAACATCTTTAAAGAGTCACATGCACATTTCTACTCATGCACATTCTTCATGTTTGATGGAGCCACTTGTGTGTTTGTATGTAGTGAGAACTGGCCTTCAGAAGCTCAATATGAAACACTGTACATGAAAGGGATCTGCATGATCAAAAACAGCTTCAGAATCATGCCCAGGTGTCATGAGTAGTCTGTTGCAGTGGCACAGGTTGTGCTTTATTCCAACAGGACTAAGGAAAGATCAAAAATTTGGCATACGGGGCTATATTCTGCAGCTCTGTCCCGATTGCCATTAGGACATTTGATTTTGTGATTTTATTCTTCCAATGGTAGTTACAAATGCACAAATAGGGCACCATTCATACTTGACTTATCTTCCTGGAAAAAGGACCCGGAGTTCGTGGGGGTTGCCTCCTGTTTACTACCACAGCATTACACTGTGGACACTGTATATCTTTTCTAAGAGTGGGATTGGGAGAAGAGACAAAAACAATTACTAGAGCTGTCCCCTGGTTCAAACTCATGTGACTAATCAATCTTTAAAAATCAAATTTGCTTTTGAAGAGGATGTACATCCATTCTTTGTCTTTAGATGACACGTACCCTTGTCATAGGTGACAACATCTTTAAAAAGGCGTTCCCCCTTCTGTTACATGTGATATAAAAGGCCATTTCTAAGATAACACTTGGACCATTTCCACAGTAGTGGAATTTCTAGCACTGACGTTTTTAAAACTGCACGTTATGTGGAATTTTCTGCAGCAGATTTTTTCTCAACCGGCGCACACCCGAAGTTTTCACCTTCTTACCCCGCATTTTCGGAATCCCCAGTTTTAGCAAGTTCCAAAAACATGGGGTAAGAAGGAGAAAACTTCAGGTTTGTGCCCAGTGAGGAAAAATCTACTGCAGAAAATTTCACATAACACTCAAATTTTAAAATGTCAATGCGGGGAATTTCACTACTGTGGAAATGGTCTTGCTGTGAGACTTCCGGTCATTGTCTAAAAATGTAGAGGGCAGCCATTTTCTTAAAAGAGGCATTCCCTATAATTGCTCTCACACTAGTGAATGCCTCTTCGATGCTGCCAACCTTTGTTTTTGTAAGTACTTGGCATTTAAAAAAAAAACTAACATTTTTTTTTTTAAAGTCTGCTGGCTGAGGACAACTTGTAATGGATCAGAAGTATTTTAATAGTTGAATGGAACCATTTTTTTGGGTCAAACATGCCTTGTCCCAACTATTGTGTTTCTTTCATGGGTGATATTTCTTTTCTTTTCTTTCCTTGTATGGAAAGGAAATGATCAGATTTTAACTAGGCTAGAAATCACCAGGTCCATGTGTCCAAAGTATTTGTTTGCCCTGAGGATGCCAGCTTAAAAAGACGATAGAGCTCTCTAGTAGCAGCTTCATTCACCTGCAGCAGGTGTGAAATAACACCTTTGTTTTTGCCAGCACTGTAGAAAATGCCGCCTTACCTGATTAAGTCCAGAAAGGCATCTGCAGCGGTCACCCGTACAATTTTGCCTTCTCGGTGCATCTTTTCCTTTGACCCTTTCCCCGGATGGATGATGACCACCATGATTATTCCGATCAGGACAGCAATGATGGTGGTACTCATGTAGTAGACAACTGCTCGGAGGCCCATCTTCCCTGATGCTTTGCTGTCCAGGGCAGCAACGCCTAGAAAACGTAAGCACTACAGTGAGGCTAGGGTCTTTATATCTTTAGCAAATGGAATAGAAGAAGAAGAAGAAGAAGAAGAAGAAGAGATTGGATTTATACCCCACCCTTCACTCACTTGGAGTCTCAGAGTGGCTTACAAACTCCTTTCCCTTCCCCTCCCCACAACAGACACCCTGTGAGGTAGGTGGGGCTGAGAGAGCTCTGAGACAACTGTCCTTGAGAGAACAGCTGGTACAGAGCTATGGCTTGCCCAAGGTCATCCAGCCAGGTGCAAGTGGAGGAGTGGGGAATCAAACCCGGTTCTCCCAGATTAGAGTCTGCGCACTTAACCACTACACCAAACTGGCTCTCCAAACTGGAATAAACATACATAGCAAATTAAGCACTTACCAGAGGAAAAGTCTATTTAGGTTACGTGTTAACTATAATCTCCTTAAAATGCTCAAATCAGCTCACCACCTATGTAGCAACTACTTTCCAGCCAGCAGCCCCTCATGAACATTATGTCACTAAGTCATTAAGAACAACCTCCGCCTGGTCTCAGGCTTTCTCTGCAATAGCCTTAACCTTGAGAAATGACATTCCGCAAATGCTCACAAGACTGATTTTAGGAGAAGGCCCAAGACGGAGTATTGTAAGCAGGCTTTTGGTGTGATATCTTTTGATTAGAGTTGCCAACCTCAGGTGGGGCCTGGAGTTCTCCCAGACTTACAAATGATCTTGAGACTACAAAAGTAAATGAATGTTATGTTATTTTATGTTTATGTTGTCTATGATGGGTTTTAATTGTATTTATATGAAATTCTATGTAAGCTGCCCTGAGCCTGCCCCGGTGGGGAGGGCGGGCTATAAACTGAATTGAAAGAAAGAATGAATGAATGAATGAATGTATGAATGTTCCACTGGAGGAAATAGCAGCTGGGGTTGCCAACTGCCAGGTGGGCCCTGGAGATCTCCAGATGACAGAGATCAGTTCTCCTGGAGCAAATGGCTGATTTGGAGGATGGATTGTACTGCATTATAGCCCACTGAGAGCCTGCTGAGATCCCTCACTCCCCCAAAGCCCACCTTCCTTAGGCTCTACCCCCAAATATCCAGAAGTTTTCCAACCTGGAGTGGCAACCCTAATAGCAGCTATGGAGAGCAGACTTTATGACTGCACATTCCTGCTGAGCTCTGTCCCCAAACTCTACCTCATCTAGACACCGTCTCCAAATCTCCAGGAATTTTCCAAGCTGGAGCTGGCATCTCTACTTTTGATTGACTGATGTAAAAATGTAAATTCACCTGATTTCATTTTGTAGCATGGAAAGCGTGCAATGCAAATACTCAGACAAACAGGCATCATTAAAACATCTCAACAACCCAAACAATTTATCTATTCATAAAGACAATCAACAAAAGAAACAAATCAAAATGCTGTTAGAGGCAGCAGTAGTAAAAACAGCAAATCATTAAAAAAAGGAGGCACAGACAAAAAGAAAAGAAAACTCAATGCAATGTCTGAACATTATATATAAATCCCCTGGCACCTAATACTTACCAATCTAGGTGCCAAGTAAACCATTGTGAGAAAGGAATTTCATACACAAGGTGTTACCAAATAAAAGATGTCAATAGATATCCATGATCTGTTCCTCTCAGAAGGCTACTATAGCACCCATCTATTACCCTGCCTCTCCCACCCAAACACAAGGTGCTCTTGAGTACTGGAATTCTCAGTTTCCAAAGAAATGGCTAATGCAAGCATATGAAGGGATACTTTCATTGTGAGAGAGACAAACTCTCTCTCTCACACACAGCATCTAGTACTTCAGTAAGAGACAAGCAACAGGAGCCAGTTCGGTGTAGTGGTTAAATGCGTGGACTCTAATCTGGGAAAACCAGGTTTGATTCCCCACTCCTCCACTTGCACCTGCTGGATGACCCTGGGCAAGCCATAGCTCTGTACCAGCTGTTCTCTCAAGGACAGTTGTCTCAGAGCTCTCTCAGCCCCACCTACCTCACAGGGTGTCTGTTGTGGGGAGGGGAAGGGAAAGGAGTTTGTAAGCCGCTCTGAGACTCCAAGTGAATGAACAGCGGGATATAAATCCAATCTCTTCTTCTTCTTCTCTTTCATGCCCTCCTTGGAGACTACCAAGAAACATCTAGTTGGCCACTATTGGGAAAAGGATGTTGTGTGAGATGAGTTTTGAGTGTCAACCCAAAAGCCTTATTTTCTTACTATAAATGCATGGAAGTAGCTATTTCTACCTACAGTATCTTCTTGGACATAGTCTACCTCATCACAGCAGCCAGAGATGCAGTACATAGCAAGCACTGGTACAGATGGGATGGAATATTGACCAATAGGACTTCTGTCCTCATACACATGATTACTCCTCTGGATGAAGGAGGAGGAATTGCAGTGGCTTCTGCCTGAGGACTCCTCCCCCACACAAATTGCAGCCCTGTGCAAAGCATGTTGGAGTTGCAGCCAATTTTGCACAGGGACACATGTGCACTCACACGTTGCCAACAATCACATCTTGCAATGCTAGTGTCAGTGGGTTCTACCATGCATTCTATACACTCAACATGTTCCCCCACATTATGAGATTGTGTGACTCTTTCCCATTTTTCAAAGTGGCCAATTACACAGCAAAGAACCCCCTAGTGCTCAGCAATATGGAAAATGGGGCTGGGTGGCTGCTTGTTAGTTTCAGAAAAAGTCTGGTCAGTTTCAACAGTGGGTTTCCCCTCTTTGCCCCTGTTCCTTTCTGTTCCCTTTCATTCAATAAACTAACACTAAAATGCAAGCACAAAACCTGAACCTGGAGGATTTAAATGGAAGGTGCTTGCTGGACAATACGACGCAGCTGTGTTAGGGCAATTGTGAAAATTAAAAAGAAACCTTTGGATGCCACCCCCCACATGTCACAAGTAACATTCCACCCCAATTTAGAAAAGTGCACTTTAAAAAATTGTAGCTGCAGAATAGATACACCAGGGGGAAAGAATGGTATATATGGTGGGCACAGAATTTGAATTCAAGATTAAAGGTTTACTGCTCTGAAAATCTGCAGTAAGATGTGTGTGTGTAAGGGGCCTATATTTCCAAAATGTGCCACAAATTCTATTTAGTATGCCCTGGATTTATTCTGTGCTTTAAATTCATATTTCTACAATGTGTTGGTCATAGTTCTAAAATTGGTCAAAATGATCTAAATAAATATCTTTAAAATATTAAAAGTAGTTGTTGATGCCAATATCCTAAATGCTCGTTGAGCTAGCTTGTTTTCTCTATAACCCTATTAAAGCTGAGACCTTCTGTTCTCTACCATCTACCCCTTTTAATATTCTGAATCAACATACTGTGATAAAATTAGCATTAAGCAAAAATGGTAACAAGTGGGCAGAAGCTGTGAATGGGCAGAAACTGTGAATTCCAAAGGAAAATACTTTGTCTAAATGATTTATTAGGAAATAGAAGATGTCATCCATAAAAGCTTATAGACAAACGCAATAAGTGCATGATCTAGTTTGTGCCATATGTAGCTCCTCCACAGAGATGGGGACTGATGGGGGAGGGGTTTAGTGGGACAGAACTCCATGCACAGAAACAGCAAACATAGGAGAGGGAGGGGAGGATTTGTTTGGTGCTGGACTACGTCGTATTTATGCCAAATTTTGCCTTAAACTAATTCTGCTTGAAAGGCTGAAGGAGCAAGCAAAAGGATTCTTGAGTTGCAATCAGAATCACCCAGCTAATTATCATGATCAGCTAATTTCAGCATAGATTCTGGTACTCAGGACTTAGCTGTCACTCCTTTAAGACCATTTTCAAAGCAAAACATAAAAGGACACCAGGTAGCTTTCTGGCCAAACCCTGGCTATTTCTATGGGTTCTTTTGTTCATCAAAACAGATTCCCATATAATTCAGGGTCAAATATAAGGATGCAAATGAAAATAATTGTATGTATGTGCTCTTTCGGGGATCATTACTTCTTACAGTTGCATCCCATCCCATCCTCAGGGCAGCCAACCCCACTTCACCAGTCTCTCCAGTCTATTTTCACAACAACCATATGAGGTAGGGCAAGCTGAGAGACAGTGGCTGCTTCCACATGGTGATGATTCTCTGTGTAGCTTTCATTACTTCTGCAAATACAGAGACATTTCCAGTCACAATGGAACACCCACCTGGCAGTTTTTCTAGCACTTCCCTTTCCCCTGCCCCTACACTGCTCCCATTCTTCCACTGCCCTGCTTCTTTAAATACCCAGCAACTGGCATATTATAACGATTGATCTGCTTGTTCCTTTGAATTTCCAGCTATCATTTTAAAAGAAAGCATCAAGCCCTTTTGGCTAAGGGGAAAAGGCATAACTCTGCAATGAAAAGACATAAAGACTTACTAAAAAAACAAAACAAATGAGAGCTTAGAATTCAGAGGAACAAGCAGATAGATCATTAGCATGTGATACTGATACTGATTACCAATTTTTAAAAAAGTCGCAAAAGCCTTCTGCTGTGGTGGGATGGCTGTGTGACTGAGTCAAGGAAAATGGTTCTACTCTAGACAGGAACTGCAAAAATGTGAGCCTTCCCATGTGCACTCATGCAAATGCACACTGACTGCAATCTTTACGAAAAGGTGGTTCCATACTAGGCTTAGGAAAGATTACAGCTATGCAGAGGAAAACCTAGAAAGTGGATGTGGCGGGCTTGGGTTTCAGGTGAAAATATATATAAAAGAATAAATGGAGTAGTGTGTTCTGGATTTTATAGGAAGCCACACACCCCCAACCCACCCATAGTTAAACTTTAAACTAATTCAAGCGGTCCAATATATTTCTTTTAGTGTGACTGGATTCTAAGGGTGTGAAAGCTGTCACCTCAGAGGTAATCCGTCAAAGCTCATTCATGTTGGAATATGCAAGATCTACAGTGCTGCCTTATGAAGAAGATCTGAAGATCATCCTACAGGGGACAGCTGAACTACTTGTAGTTAGCATAGCTAGATTAGGGACTTCCCACTTTTTCAAACTGTGTCCTTCTGCTGGAGGGATGGAGCTTCCCTTCCGGGATCCAGAAATTCTATAGTACCATAGAGTTTTTTGGCCAAGTGCTAGAGCATCCCCCTCGCAATGTGCCCGGTACAATGACGTCACCTCCAGGTGATGTCATTGCACCGGGCATGTTGGCGCAATCCCTCTCACAGCAGTTAGACTGGTTAGTTTAGGCCAGGGGTGGCCAACCTTGCTTAACGTAAGAGCCACATAGAATAAACGTAAGAGCCACATAGAGATGTCTGAGAGCCGCAAGACAGGAACAAATATCACACACAGGTTTTTATTTTTAAAAATATGCAAATTTGCTTTTTATTAACGTTAAATGGGACTGCCAAAAATAAAAACAAACGAGGAAAACCAGTTATAAGAAAG
Source organism: Lepidodactylus listeri (assembly GCA_029233225.1). Taxonomy (NCBI): domain Eukaryota; kingdom Metazoa; phylum Chordata; class Lepidosauria; order Squamata; family Gekkonidae; genus Lepidodactylus; species Lepidodactylus listeri. The sequence goes on along the minus strand of JARCFY010000004.1, from coordinate 26,141,788 downwards.
AGAGAGAGAGAAACTAGGAAAGCAAATAGATGGGAGGGAGGAGGGAAGGAAGGAAGGAAGGAAGGAAGGAAGGGAGGAAGGAAGGAAGGAAGGAAGGAAGGAAGGAAGGAAGGAAGGAAGGAAGGAAGAGAGAAAAAGCATGCCTCCCCTTTGCTTCCCCAGCCGCCCTGCCAGGAGCCGCACAATATGTGTGAAAGAGCCGCATGTGGCTCCCGAGCCACAGGTTGGCCACCCCTGGTTTAGGCTATAACAGTTTGTTCTTCTATAATAAACCTACTTATTTTTCTCTATAAACAGTCAGTGCTCCACTTCCTTTGCATATTTAAACTCTCCCAACAGTTCAAAGGCTTCCTCCCAGCCTAATTCAGGTATAAAGGTGCTACAGGCCTCTTACTCCCTTCTCCCATTTTGGTTATTATTTAGGAATACCTTTCCTACCCTATAACCATACAGGAGACCTGAGGTAAAATAAAAACAACCAAGTTTTATTGATTTCCCTGGAAAGAGCTGAAGGTTTAAGAAGAGCTACAAGGCTTGAAATTATATTTACAAATGTAACTCTCAGATGCAGCTGAGCACAAGACATAGAAACAGTTAATAAGATGACGACTTATCCTGATAATAGGGAGCAAATAACAGTCAATCCGCCTGTGAGAGAAAATTATGAATGAATAGGCCCGGGATTTCTAAATCCCAGAGCCCAGAGTGCTTCATGGTAAGACCACAATCTGTCCCTATAGATTCCCTCAGCCTTGGAACACTAATGAGTGATACTGAATCATTAAGTGTGAGTCTTTCCTGGCTACTGCCCTTTACCAGCCTGCTTCCACTGAACTCAGACTCTGAGACACAATGTCTCTTGAGACCAAGGTTTCCCTAGCCTGTCTCGCTGGTAGCTAAACCTTATCTGAAGGGGGGGAAATAGCATTTTTAACTGCTTTTTACCTCAAATCTTTTCTCTACTCTGTCAAGGGGATTTTCAGCATAGTTCCCCCCCCCCATTAGTTCTGGCCCCATACTGCTTCAGTTTATATCCTGATTTCTGCATGCATTTTTGTGCCATTAGTTAAGTTGTGCCATCACTTTTTGTGTTCGCCTGGATTTTTTTTTTCTGGCTCTTTTGAAACCACTTGTACCCCAGTCTTTTTCAGGGAGCTGATTCTGAGTCAGCTTTTTCCTTGTGCATGGCATTTCTATCAGTTTTCTTTGTCCTGACTACTCCCACCCACCTCTGGACCACTTTTCAATGATTGGACTGTCATCATCTTCAAACCTTAATGCAAGCTGGGAATTCATAGAACCTATAGTATACAGTTCGGTGTAGTGGTTAAGTGTGCGGACTCTAATCTGGGAGAACTGGGTTTGATTCCCCACTCCTCCACTTGCACCTGGCTGGATGACCTTGGGTAAGCCATAGCTCTGTACCAGCTGTTCCCTCAAGGACAGCTTGGGAAAAAGCTCTCTCAGCCCCACCTACCTCACAGGGTGTCTGTTGTGCGGAGGGGAGGAGAAAGGAGTTTGTAAACCGCTCTGAGACTCCAAGTGAGTGAAGGGCGGGGTATAAATCTAATCTCTTCTTCTTCTTCTTATATTCTACAGTCATTTTTTTTTTTTTAAATAAGGGGGATGCTATGGTGCCACTGATAACAACACCAATGATGGCAGTACCTTCCCTTGAAAATCCTCATTATTTAAGTCACGTGTGGAAGAAAACAAGCTGACTCCATAACTATAAAAATGCTCGGGGAGGGCAGACATATTTAAAAACCCTGCCCAAACTGGTTCCAATGCTTGTGGATGGACTCCCAAGAAAACCTGAAGAAACTCCAGTGTGCAGAAAAGGTCAAGGTCCAAAGGCCCTGATAATCTGTTACTAGATCAGTGAACACTCCAACTAGATTTAAAGGGGAAGGGTAGCTTTCGAGAAATAGGTGGGACTTTGACCTGTCTGACAAAGTGGACAATTAGGAGATGATGTCATGTGGTTGTTCCAAACCCTCCCACCCCCCACTCTTGTGTGGATTCTAAACATGAGCAAAACTATATAGAAGAATCCAGTGACTGACCCAAGGCCACTAAGTGCACTTCAAGGCTAAAGGGATTTTGCACTGGCTTCTCTGTGGTTCGTGTTCAATAAAAGAATATTCTATTTAGTGGCCAGCCAGTGTTTGGAAACATGTAGGGAAGGAGGAGGAACTCTTATCAAATTGCTCTTTAATGAAACCAGAGCTGCACTTTGGAGAATGAAATTGACAGCTCCATTGTGCATAAATGGGCTAGGAGAGGACAAAAGTCTCATTTGGCAGTGAGTGGAAACCTCTTGTCTGAAGCTGGTCGATTTGTATACTGGAGTTCCTTTGCATTACGGCTAACCTAGATGCAAATCAACAGGGATATAATGGAAGCAAACTCATCAATTGAGGGGGAAAGCTGTAATATGAACAGCGAGATTAGAGTCAAGTAGTACCTTAGAGACCAACAAAATTTGGGGGGGGGGGTACAATCCTTTGAGAGTCAAAGCTTCCTTTATCATCCACCTGATGAAGGGAGCTTTGACTCTCAAAAGTTTATATCCCCCAAAAGGGTTTTTCTATGCAGCTAATAGACTTTCACTGCGCTAAATGATTCACAAAGTTACTTGGAAAAATTATTAGAGACTGTGGTCTATATTACTGTGTGAGGCTTGTTCAAATTAGGATCCTGTTGTGTAATTTAATATGTTAATATTTATCCTTTGCTTCCGTTCTGTTTTTAGACTTTTGCTTGGTTACTAGGGATGGGCATGAATTGGCTCACGAACTAAAGTGCATAACGAATTTTGCCCGGTTTGTGGTTCGTGAACTGAAGTTCATGGCAAGTCAGCCCGCACAAACTTTCCATGAACTTTCAAGCTGTGGCAATTCATGAACAGATAAATTTCCAGACAGACTGTCTCTACTCTGTCTAAACATGTACCAAACTTCAAAACAAAAGGGGAGGCAGAACTTGGAGGAAAGGTCCCCTGCAGCTTTGGTGTCTGTAGATTGCACAGGATCCATTCTATACATCCCTGAACCTACTAAACCTGTGCCTGTCTTTTCCCCAGAAAGCATTTTCCGGGGGGGGGGGCACCTTCTTTGGTGGGCTGTAACTCAGACCTCATAAATCCAACCCTTACTGAACTTGGAGGGCAGGTAGAAGAGAGTCAGCTGGAAATCACTGGTCAGCTTGGTGTCTCTAGCATACCGGGGGACTGTTCTACCACATCAAAAACCTCACAAACCAAAATGGTTTGTTTGGCAGTTAAAAGTCTGTGACAGTCTGTGGTTCGTGAACTGGAAATACCATGAAGCATAAACTGAACCACATTTCCCTGGTTCATGCCCATCCTTATCGGTTATACACCTCTAATCCTATTGCATTGTTTACTGAATGTCCCATCTGTCAATTGTACTGATTCACTCTGTGTAATCCACCTTGAGTCCAAGTAAGAAAGGTGGACTACAAATAATGTAAATAAATAAATGGAAATGTTTTGGCCTGGCATCCAAAAGATGGGCACCAGGGCAAGCCTCAAGTGGGAGGGCATTCCAAAGTCTCTCTGAAAATATATAGATTGTTCATATGGGGATCTCCAATAAAATTGATAAAGAAATACATTTATTTGGGCCACATTTCAGTCCTTCATAGACTGATGATAAACAATAGAAGTCAAGACCTCAAGGTCACCTTTGACCTTAAGGTCCTCCCCTCCCCTCCAGTTTCTGAGAGATAATCATGGTTGTTTGACAGTCTATGCACGATGCTTTGTCCATGCTCAGTTGGACTTTCTTCTTTATTATTACTTCTGTGAGCTCTGGTACTGAAACCAAATTCTTCAGCTAAGTCCTGGTGAGTCTTGGCTTAGAGTCAACTCTGGACTCCTTGTCCTTCATACTGCAACTGATCTGTAGTCTCAGATTTGGCAAGTGCAAAGCAACAAAGGATTTCTGGATGCCCGGCACAGCGGTCCGTTTCCTGTTCCTTGCATCTGCCACGGCAGGATCCCACTGTGGAGGCTGTTTAGATACCAATTTTAACTCTTCACATGATTCCATCTTTTGCTCAGAGTATTGGAATGTGCCAAACAATCTGCTTTTTTGAAGGGAAACTAAGGGAGTAATTTATCTTCTTTATGTGTGCTAACCAGAGCAGGAGGTAGGGAGTTGCGGAGATTCACAGCAAGCCATAGAACAGTGATTAGTAACAGCTGACGGCCCCGGACCAAGGCTCTTTCTCTTGGGTTGCCTCATTGTGATGCGGGAGCACAAAGGCCTTACTGTCCCAGCGCCAAGAATCAGAAACACAGGAGCACAGAGAATAGCGGCGCAAAAATTTTCTGTAACAAAACACAGCTGATACCTGCTTTAACAGAGACATAAAAAGGCTATCCTTTTATGCCTGAGACATTTAAATTAGCATCCTCTTTTATGAGAGCAATCCCCCTTCCCCTCTCAAATAGGTTCAAAGTTGCCTGTTCACAAAAATTGGTGTTTGAAATGGGCGGGTGGGAAACACCCACAATATAGAAGCCTAGCTTCCAAAAAAAAAAAAAAAAAGACTGTGCAGTTGATGACTTTCCTGACATTAAGTAAAACAATGTAACACGGTGAATGACTTCCATTTAATTAGAAGCAAGTTCATTGTAGCGACTTCTCAAGTCAGCCACACCACCCAGTTGTGCCAGATAACAGAGCTGCAAAAATATCCCAGTAAATATCTGAATAAAAATAACACACACAGAGTAAACCATGCATGAAAACAACATATTGGCCACCAAGAGAGTTAAGTTCGTTTGTCCAAGTCTATTATCCCTCCTTCAACAAAATCCCTGCCCTGACTCGGATGGCCCAGGCTAGCTGGGTCTTGTTAGATCTTGAAAGTTAAACAGGGTTGGCCCTCATTAGCACTCGGAGGGGAAACCACCAAGGAAGTCCAGTGTTGGTACACAGAGGCAAACATGGCAAGCCACCTCTGAATGTCTCTTGCCTTGAAAAACCTATGGGGTCGCTGTAAGTCAGCTGTGACTTTGCAGCATTTTCCATCACCGACAATAAAATACCTAGCCAGAGTGTGCAGAGTCTGGGCATGCATTTGTATACTGACATTTTTAAAACCAATGCTGGCATAACAATGTCTCATTTTATATACTGCTTTGGTCCCCAGATAGTGTGTGCCATACATGATCTCAGTAATCTTCACAACAACCCTGTAAGGTTGACATTTTTGCCGTACACAGGTGGGTGCCTGATGCTGAATGGCTTGGCTTGGCCACCCAAGAAGTTCAGGGTTGAGGCAACGTACAAATCAGGAACTTCCAATTCTGTTGCTCTCAGTGATGCATCAGTTGCGCACTAATCATGCAGCATGTCCCCAAACAGAGTTATTGCTCCCCAAAACTAGGACCTAATCTTCGCTGGATGATTATATTTGTAGACGGAAACCAGCGAGACTGCATTCTTCTGCAAATACACTGTTACGGCCCTGTTGCTTCAGGCAGAGGTCACCCCCAAAGTGTTGTAAGCCAGACTTCCAGCTATCAGCTATAGCATTCTGACCCCTGGAAAGGTGGGTCAAAGTTCATGGTTTTGTTGAAAGTGCTGTCACCAGGAGCTCCAGCATTCTTCCCATACAGGCCCAGAAGAAAGTCAATGATAATATCAAGATGTTTCTCAATGGGGAAATCCTTCGGGCAGAGAGGGGGAGGCTGTACAGAATCTGAGGGTGGTTTTTTTTTCCCTGTTAGGATACTTATCATAGGCTCTCAGACATGGATAATGGGACTGAAGGATGGGGCGCTTCATGAAGAGTGCCATGAACTGAGAACCAGAAGTTGTACGTGGGCTGCCTTTCCCAGGAACAATATTCGGAGCCCCCATACATTCTGGACTGGAAAGAGGAAGTCCCCAGTTATTGCCTGTCTGACCAAACAGGGCCAACAAAGTGGCTCTCAGTTACAACTAGAACATTATAAAAAGTATATCATAAAAACCAATTAAAGCCAAAATATAAAATACATGTATGAAACACAAGTTCAGCTATTAAAATGTAAGGAAGGAAGGGGTGAAATACTGAGGGAATGTCAGGTGAAACAAAAAAGTCTTTACCCCGCCCTCCACCAAAGTCTACTGTAGTGATACAAGTGGACAGATGAATATCCCTGGGAAGTGAGTTCCATAATTTTGGTGCCACAACCAACAAGGTCCTCTCTCTGGCATAAGGAAGAGCTCTCTTTTTGTCTTTTGCTCTTAGGGTTTGCATTGGTTATTAGTGATGGTGGAAAGTGCTGTCTAGTCGTAGCTGACCTATGATGCTGCTGAAGGTTTTTCAAATAGGGCTGCCAAGTCCCCCGGTAGGGCGGGGGAAACACCGATTTTTAAAGCTTTCCCCCGCCTTGGCCACCGGGGGAGGCAATGGCTGCCAGCAGAGAAACGTCGGAGGCTGCCCTGGCCTCTTAAAAGGGAAATGTCTGCAGAGAGCCTGCCCTGCAGTAAAAAGCCTCAACAGACATTTCCCCTTTAAGAGAGAACAAGAGAGCCCCGCCCAGAGAGGCTCTTTCTGCTGAAGGGCCTGCTTTTGCATGTGGCCTGCTGCTGGAGTAAGCTGCTTGGGGTAAGCTGCTGGGGTCTGCCAGCTCTTTTCCTTCTCTCTCTCTCCCCCTCCCCCTTTCTTTCTTTTTTCTGTCTGTCTGTCTGTCTGTCTCTCTCTCTCTGTCCCCATCCAGCAGAGGTCTATCAGTGGCTATTATTAGCCACAAGGTCTAAATGGAACACTTTGTCTGGGGCAGGGATGCTCTGAATTCTTGGTGCTTGGGGGGCAACAGTGGGAGGGCTTCTGGAGTTCTGGCCCCGCTGCTGGACCTTCTGAGGGCACCTGGTATTTTTGGCCACTGTGTGACACAGAGTGTTGTACTGGATGGGCTGTTGGCCTGATTCACTGTGGCTCCTCTCCTGTTCTTATGATATGAAAATCATATTTAGCACTTGTGTAGCACTTAGTGCTTCATATTCTGCCGAGATGAGGAAGGATTTAGTAGGGCCGTTGCTCAGTGATAGAGCATCTGCTTGACATGCAGGAGGTATCAGCCTCTTCAGCTAAAAAAGGATCAGGTAATAGGTGACATTAAAGATCTCAGCCTGAGACCCTGGCGAGCCACTACCAGTCTGAGTAGTCAATACTGACCTTGATGGACCAATGGCCTGATTCAGTATTAAATAAAATGATTCCATGGCACTGCAGGGTTTTGAGCCAGGCTCTCCCAGATCCCAGCCAAACAAACTGACTGCTACATAACACTGACTCTTGTTCAGCGACAAAAAACAGTGGCATAAAAGTCACAGTCTGGGTAATGCTGCTTGCAAGCCTATAAAGCTCAAGGCAGCAGCAGAAGCTCAGTATTAGGAAACTTCATGAGTTCATGTGTCAGCATGTGGAAGCAACATCACAGGATGTGACATCAGAAAATGATGTCACTTCCTTTCTCCTGGCTCCACCCCCAAAGTCTCCTGGCTCCACCCCCAAAGTCCTCAGATATTTCCCAAGTTGGACTTGGCAGCCCTATTTTCAAGGCAAGAGACACTCAGAGGTGATTTTGTCACTGTCTGCCTCTGTGTAGCAACCCTGGATTTCTTGGTGGTCTTCCATCTAAGTACTAACCAGGGCCGAGCCTGCTTGGTTTCTGAGATTCGATGAGACTGGGCTAGCCTGGGCCACTGTGGTCAGGGCTGGTTATTACCAGGGATAGACAGATATGCCTCTTTTGCCCTTTTTTGTTTCCATACTGGCTGCTGGTATGTGGAGATTATGGTCTGGTGCCGTGTCTTAACTGGAGTGGGTGTTTTTGGAGCACCAACACAACATCACAGTTGTACTATTTCTGTGTTTCCCCCCACTTTGCTCCTATGTTTTGCTAGCCTGGCTTGGTATGGGAGTGATCACACTCAGCTTTGGTACACTTTGTGGGTGGGGAGGTGCACATTGTGTCAAGTTGTGTCCACATGAGCACCATTTTCCTTGCCTCAGTCTCCCATAGCTTGCATTACCGCCTCCCCACACTACTGGAGGTCTTTGGCATATTTCTACTAAACTATAGGGATATATCAATTACCAGTTTTAAGAAACAGTGATATACCAATCACCAATTTTGATTTTAAACTATAGCGATACATCAACTACCATTTATTTTAAAAGCCCCCAAAGTCGGTGTGGTGTAGCAATTAAGAACGGTGGACTCTAATCTGGGAAACCAGTTTTGATTCCCTAGTCCTTCTCCACATGAAGCCAGCTGGGTGACCTTGGGTCAGTCACAGTTCTCTCAGAACTCTCTCAGTCCCACCTACTTCACAGGGTCTCTGTTGTGGGGAGGGGAAGGGAAGACAATTAGCCACTCTGAGACTCCTTTGGGTAGAGAAGAGTGGGGTATAAAAACCAGCTCTTCTTCTTCAAAGCCTTCTGGGACTTGACCTTGATGGCCCAGGTCAGCTGGATCTTGTCAGATCTCAGAAGTTAAGCAGAGTCAGCCCTGGCTAGTACTTGGATGGGGCACCACCAAGGAATTTCAGGGTTGCTACATGGAGGCAGGCTATGGCAAACCATCTCTGAAACATCTCTTGCCTTGAAAACCCTACCATAAATTGGCTGCAACTAACCAACACTTTCTACCACCTGGTGGCATGAGGTGAGAAAATGGTGGCCGGGGGGGGGGGGGTGTTGGGGAAAGTGCATGTGGTGGGAAAATGGTATTGGGGTGGGGAGCGCAGGAAAAGCTACCAAGTGAATGCTCTATTGCTACTATGAATGTATTCACTGTGGGAATGGAAGGAACACAGAAAAATGTTGCCATGTGGATGAAGCCATTGTGAATGATTTCAGCCTGCTCAGTTTAAGTGCTGGCTAGAACTATTACTTTGTTCTTGTTATGCGTTTTCAGTGCCTTTTAATGCCACTTATACACAATTCATCTGGTATTTCTGTAAATTGTTTATACATACAGTGCTGAATTATTCGTAAGAATGCAGAGGAAATGTATATTTGACCGGGAAACTTCGCATGAGAAAACACAAAATGGGTTGTAAACAAGGGCCCTCAGGTCTGGTTTGCACAAGATAGAAATGAAATTAAAATGGGCATATTCAAACAGAAAGAGTAAATGTGCAATGCTTGATAGCATCCCCATTGCTTGATAGCATTGCCCATCTGCTTCTTTGTTTCTGTCAATCAAAGTCACATCCATATTTTACATCTTGATGAGTTGCCACAAGAAGATCTGACACCACCTGCTCCACAGGTGAATGTCTTAGTGTGAGTAAAGTAGCTATCCTGGTTCCATGTATTTTAAAAATGTAAATTAATTCTGTTTCTTACCAGACATATAGATAATTATTTTTCTTTTCTCCCTTCATTTCAGTTTCATTCTGTGTATGACCAATGTTCTGTCACAGTTTTCAGTGTTCAGTGTTTTGTTAAATTAATGGAGTGCTCAGTTTGAATTATACATTGAATTATAAAAGCCAAGGTGCTGAAACAATTTGCTATTGGTTCTTCCATATGGAGACAATATGTACTTTTATTGTCATATTACCTATGTTTGTGTAAATGGACATTTGTCTTTATATTGGGATTAGGTACTTACAAGTGGAGACCCGCAAGAAACTTGCGGGATGGCTATCCCATTCCTCACATCTTTGCTTTCTCCCTTCTCCCCCTACCTCTCTCACACTCTTTCTCCCTTCTGCCCCCTCTTTCTTACTCTCTCTCTGTCCTCCACGTATGTTACTTCCTCTCTCTTTCTGACCCGTCATCATTCTCTTTGTTTTTCTGCCTCCCCACCTCCTCTTTCTCTCTCTTTCTCCCCCAATCACTCTTCCAACCTCCTGCCTGCTTCCTCTCCCCCCACAGCAGCAGTGGCAGTGCTCTGTGAATCACAATGGATCTCCCAGCTGCAGAGATCAATTCACCTCAGGGCTGCCAGCTCCAGGTTGGGAAATTCCTGGAGATTTGGGGGTGGAGCCTTGGGACAGTGAGGCTTGGGGAGGCAAGCAGCCTCAGCAACCCTCCAAAGCAGACATTTTATCCAGGGGAACTGATCTCTGTCACCTGCACAACAGTTGTAATTCTGGGTGCTCTCCAGCCCCTGTCTGGAGGCTGGTAATGGTAGTTTAAGTGAAGGAAATGGCTGGTTTGGAGGGTGGAGTCTATGGCATTATACCCCACTGAAGTCCCTCCTCAAATCCCACCCTCCCCAGGCTCCACCCCTCAAGTGTTCAGGAATTTCCCAACCTGGAGTTGGCAACCCTATTTCCTTCCCACCCAACAGCCAACCTACCTTTATCTGTCTTCAGCTTTCCATCTCCACCCCCCTCCCCCGCAGCTTCTACCTAGGAAAATTAGTCTTTCTCCACAGTGGGGACTAAAAGCAGATGAATTCTATGGCACTGTACCCCACTGAAGTCCCTGTCCTCCCCAGGCTCCGCCCCCAAATCTCCAGGAGTTTCCCAGCCTGGATCTGGATCTGCTGCCAGTGGCTGGGGGGGGGGTACTTGGCAACCCTAGACTGCTGCCTTTTACTGACAGAAACAGTTAGAAGCCTCTTCCTCCCCTGAAGATTCTAATCTCACACAGTTGACGCCTGGAGTTGATGCCATTTCAAAAGGTATTGGGGGGAATTCAACGGTTCCTGAACTTTTTGGATTTTTAAAAACTTTTTTAACTTTTGGGGTTTTTCTGCAGACTGAGGAAGGCCCCTTACTATGTAGGAAAAGCTGTTGGGGGAGAGTGAGCTCTCTTTTGGCAGATATAAGTATCCACACAGAAAAAAAACTCTGGGAATTAGTATATAGATATGCAGAACCACAAGATTGTTGTTTTTAAATGATATTTTAGCACTTCTGAGTATTATTAAATACTGAGTATTTTGTACCTTTGCACTACATGCATAGCTATATTCTACTTTCATTTTCTTTATTCCAGTCTTTTTGGTTACCCCTCTGCCAGTCAAAGTACATCCAAGTTAACTTCCAATTTTTTATATTGTTTCATTTCTCTATGAACTATTAATGATAATAAAATACATTAACACAAATTGGTGCACACAAAGAAAATATAATAAGATCAATCTGAAACACTACAAAGCCATCCTAAATCAATGCACAAGACTGTTAAGAACATAAGAGAAGCCAATGTTGGATCAGGCCAGTGGCCCATCCAGTCCAACACTCTGTCACACAATGGCCAAAAACACCAGGTGCCCTCAGGAGGTCCAGCAGTGGGGCCAGGACACTAGAAGCCCTCCCACTGTTGCCCCCCCCCCAGCACCAAAAGGGAAGGGAAGGTGATTGGAAGCTATTTGAGACTCCCTGTTAGAGAAAAGTGGGGTATGAAAACCAACTCTTATTCTTCTATATCGAATGCAACCCTAGGCAGTTATACCCTTCTAAGTCAACTGAAATTACATTTGACTTCATGTATAAGAAACTACCATTTGGATAGGATAGTACTGATTTATTTTAAAAAATATATCCTGCTGTTTGATATAAATACCCTCAAAACATAATAAAAAAATAATTACACAATTAAAATACAACTGGATAAAAACAATGCTAAGATCATGACACCTCCCCCAAATACAGCAATTAATGCAAAATATCTTTAAAATAATTCAAGCAGAACAAGAATAGCCGCCAATAAAGGATAATGAAAAACAATCAAATTAACTAAACCAAAACTCTCTGTCTTTATCTTTCAAAAAGAGAGTGTGTGCCAAATTAGTGCCACCATCAAAAAGGCCATGTCAGAGCTGTCCTGCTGCCAAACCTCCAAAGACACAAAGACACAAACCTGAATCGCATTATATAACCTCAGTTTCATAGGTGTCTCCTGATGGCCAAGACTTCAAGTATCCTGGCTCCAAAGGTAAGACCCAGGTGAAACTTCTCCAGGAAGGGTCACAGTTAGGAAAGCATCTTAAACTGATAAAACTGATAAAAGTGACTCAGTCTCAGCCATAGCTGCCACCTGGCCCTTTGGGTACAAAACCAGATCAGAACGATACTATCTCACCCACCTGTATGTTTTCCATGGGAATTGTAACCCAGTTCCAAAGATAAATATCATTGGACAAATAAATATCATTATCAATATCTGTTTTCCCCCCTTTTGTTTATTTTTGGCAATCTCATTTAATGCTAATAAAAAAAGCAAATTTGCATATTTTCCAATAAAAATATGTGTGTAATATTTGTTCATGTCTTGTGGCTCTCAAACATCTGACGTTTATTCTGTGTGGCTCTTACGTTAAGCGAGTTTGGCCACACCTGGACTAGGATCTCGAGAGACCCAGGTTCAAATCCCCACTCTACCATGGAAGTTTGGGTGACCTTGAGCCAGTCACACACTCTCAGCCTCACCTACTTCACAAGGTAACGTAAACCACTTTGGGTTCCTATCGAGGAGAAAAGTGGGGTGTAAATAGTGCATAAATAAATAAAGTGCACCTTTTACAGTTCCGAAGGGCCTGCAAGATGAAGCTCTTCCACCAGGCTTTCAATTAGGAGCCACCACACCATTAACATCACCATTATTGACATCTGTGGTATGGGTCGGCCCTGGCCTGGAGATTGAGCCACACCATCATGCAAGCCTGAAGATCAATGAACTTGTTGGCGATCATACGTATGCCATCTTTAGTACTGGAAGATGACTACTATTACTAGCACTTTAAAGAACTTTTGTGATTGTTTTAATGTGGAAGTTTTAACTTTGTAATGGTTTTACGGTACTGGTTACTGATTCTTGTAAGCCGCCCTGAGCCTGTTTGCGGAGAGGATGGGTATAAATTAAATAAATAAATAAATAAACCAGTTTTCCATTGGAAAAACCTAGAACGACCATTCACTCCTGCTTAGATGTTTGTTGAGTGATGAATGATTTTTTTAACAAAAAGAGAAGAAGAGATTGGATTTATACCCTGCCCTTCACTACCTGAAGGAGTCTCAGAGTGGCTTACAATCTCCTTTCCCTTCCCCTCCCCACAACAGACACCCTATGTCAGTAGGTGGGGCCGAGAGAGCTCTCTGGAGAACTGCCCTTAAGAGAACAGCTCTGAAAGAACTTATGACTGACCCAGGGTCACACCAGCAACTGCATGTGGAGGAGTGGGGAATCATACCAGGTTCTCCAGATTAGAGTCTGCACTCCTAACCACTACACTAAACTGGCTCTCAAACACGTTTGAAGACTATAATGCCCCCAGCGTGTCTCTTCAATACCAGAAAAAGAACAGGGACTCACTTTGGGTTGCCAGCTCTGGGTTGGGAAATACCCAGAGATTTTGGGGGTGGAGCCTGGGCAGGGCAGGACTGGGGTAGGGGAGGGACCTCAGAAGGGTATAATGCCATAGAGTCCGCCACCCAAAGCAGCCATTTTCTTCAGGAAATTGATTTTGGTGCTCTGGAGATCAATTGTAATAGTGGGAGATCTCCAGGTTCCCAGGGATTCACGCTTCACATGAAGCCACGTTTCTTCTACCTTTCTAAATCAGAAAAGTTGTAGGTTCTTTATAAATTGCAATCCATCTTGGGTATCCATTGATCAGCACACATTGTTGAAATATATAAATTCAAAGAGAGTGATTAAAATCCAGATGAAGTCAACTGTAAACCTGCTGGTTATTTTAGTGAAGCTGGAATTCACCCAAACCTGGTCACTCTTATCTCATTAAATCATAACATGCATAATACAGTAGGGTTTAAATTACACAAACAAAAGTCTAACATCTAGGGCATAGTAACTTTAACCAGAGCATACACCACAAAGAACTGGCCTCTGAGTAATCTGACTTTCTGCTGCATACCTGCTGGTGCTGAAAATCCAGAGAGTGATTAAGACCTAGTTCTCACAAAAAGCCTGATAAACCTGCATATAAAACGGATAAAAAACTTACCTGGGCATTCAACTGCAATGCAGATATGACCTAAGGTACTTAATAGTGCCCTTCTAAAGACTGAAAAACAGATTTGGCTTTTGGTTTGCGGATTCTGAGCTATTCTTCTTTTTCATAGCCTGTTTGCAAAAGTCTAGATCAGATATCTTGCAACTGCTATGTAGTGAAAAATGTATTTTAAGTAACACAGAAGATCTGTAAAAACCTGTCTTGATATAGCTGATCTGCAACCTGTGTTAAGGGTCAAGGTTTGCAAATTCCACTTTCCAAAGCACTTGGTATTTAATTTTGTAATACTGCTCTGGTATTACTTTATTTTAAATCCCATTGAGGTCTTAAAGCCAATAGGCTGTTTGACCAGAAAAAGACAGCAATGTAACAAAAAAGTTATTGCTGTTCAAAATTCATTAAAAACAAATGACGTTTAATTGCTATATATTTGCACACATCTAATGTTATATTAAAATCCAGGTCTGCTAACAGAGTCATTAAATGATAGAAGAATGAATAGTCTTATCATAGAATCATGGAATCAGTGTGTTGGAAGGGGCCATACAGACCATCTAGTCCAACCCCCTGCCCAATGCAGGACCAGCCTAGAGCATCTCTTATTCAGATGAGGATCTAGAAATTTTCTTCTCAGAGCCAAACAAATTACACAGAAAAAGAAGAAAAGCTCAGTAGTTTCTACTGAAGACCTACCACAGATACAAACTCTAGATCCCCTTTCTTGGCCTGTAAATCATCTATATAAGACCACAAATGGAAGTGAATTCATTCTTGCAAGAAAAAAAAATCCCATAGCATGGTTCCATAATACTATAGAAATAGAAATATTTATTTATATCCTGCATTTTCATCTTTGAACAAGACCCTATTGCAACAGTCTTCAAATTCCATAAAGTTTTAAACAAATTAGTTAGTAAAATAGTTTGCAGAGTGATTTATGAAGCACTAACTAACTATGCCAGAACCACTGATGCAGAAGAAGCTGAAATGGACCGGTTCTATGAAGACCTACAACACCTCATAGAACTAACACCAAAAAAAGATGTCCTCCTCATCATAGGAGACTGGAATGCTAAAGTAGGAAGTCAAAAGGTAACCAGAATAACAGACAAGTTTGGCCTTGGAGAACAAAATGAAGCAGGACAAAGGCTAACAGAGTTTTGTCAAGAGAACACACTAGTCATAGCGAACACCCTCTTCCAACAACCTAAGAGGTGACTTTACACCTGGACATCACCAGAAGGGCAACACCAAAATCAGATTGATTATATCATTTGCAGCCAAAGATGGAGAAGCTCTATACAGTCAGTAAAAACAAGACCCAGAGCTGACTGTGGCTCAGATCATGAGCTCCTCATTGCAAAATTCAGACTTAAACTGAAGAAAGTTAGGAAAACCACTAGGCCATTCAGGTTTGACCTAGATTACATCTCTAATGAATATATAGTGGAGGTGAAGAATAGGTTTAAGGGACTAGATTTGATAGACAGAGTGCCTGAAGAACTATGGATGGAAGTTTGTGACACTGTACAGGAGGCAGCAATCACTACCATCCCAAAGAAAAAGAAATGCAAGAAAGCAAATTGGCTGTCTGATGAAGCTTCACAAATAGCAGAGAAAAGAAGGAAAGCAAAAGGCAAAGGTGAAAAGGAAAGATTTACCCAACTGAATGCAGATTTTCAGAGAACAGCAAGGAGAAATAAGGAGGTTTTCCTGAATGAACAGTGCAAAGTAATAGAGGAAAACAATAGAATGGGATGGACTAGAGATCTCTTCAAGAAAATTGGAGAAATCAAGGGAACCTTCCATGCAAAGCTGGCCATGATAAAGGACAAAAATGGTAGGGACCTAACAGAAGCAGAAGAGATCAGGAAAAGATGGCAAGAATACACAGAAGAACTATACAAGAAGGACCTCAATACACAGAATACACAGAAGAACTATACAAGAAGGACCCACGACGGTGTAATCACTGACCTCGAGCCAGACATCCTGGAATGCAAAATCAAATGGGCTTTAGAAAGCATTACAAACAACAAAGCTAGTGGAGGTGATGGTATCCCAGCTGAGCTATTCAAAGTCTTAAAAGATGATGCTGTTAAAGTGCTGAACTCAATTTGCCAGCAAATTTGGAAAACACAACAGTGGCCACGGGATTGGAAAAGGTCAATTTACATTCCAATCCCAAAGAAGGGCAGTGCCAAGGAATGTTCAAACTATCACACAATTGCACTCATTTCACACACTAGCAAGGTCACGCTCAAGATCCTACAAGCTAGGCTTCAGCAGTACGTGGATAGAGAACTGCCAGAAGTACAAGCTGGGTTTAGAAGAGGTAGAGGAACTAGAGATCATCTTGCCAGCATTCGCTGGATTATGGAGAAAGCAAGGGAGTACCAGAAAAGCATCTACTTCTGCTTCATTGACTACGCTAAAGCCTTTGATTGTGTGGATCACAACAAACTATGGCAAGTCCTTAAAGAGATGGGAGTACCAGTCCATCTCACATGTCTCCTGAGAAACCTGTATAAGGGTCAAGAAGTGACAGATAGAACCGGATATGGAACAATTGATTGGTTTAGCATTGGAAAAGGAGTACAACAAGGATGTATATTGTCACCTTGCTTATTTAATTTATATGCAGAGTACACCATGCAAAATGCCAGCCTGGATGAATCACAAACTGGAATTAAGATTGCTGGGAAAAACATTAATAACCTCAGATATGCAGATGATACCACTCTAATGACAGAAAGTGAAGAGGACCTCAAGAGCCTCTTTCTGAGGGTAAAAGAGGAGAGCACAAAAGTTGGCTTGAAACTCAACATCAGAAAAACTAAGATCATGGCATCCAGCCCCATCACTCCTTGGCAAATAGAAGGGGAAGTTGTGGAAGCAGTGACAGACTTCACTTTCCTGGGATCCAAGATCACTGCAGATGGTGACTGCAGCCAGGAAATTAAAAGACGCCTGCTCCTTGGGAGGAAAGCGATGGCAAACCTAGACAGTATAACAAAACGTAGAGACATCACCCTGCCAACAAAAGTTCATATGGTCAAAGCCATGGTATTCCCAGTAGTGATGTATGGCTGCGAGAGTTGGACTATAAGGAAGGCCGAGTGCCGAAGAATAGATTCTTCTGAATTATGGTGCTGGAGAAGACTCTTGAGAGTCCCTTGGACTGCAAGGAGATCAATTCAGTCAATCCTAAAAGAAATCAACCCTGACTGTTCCCTGGAAGGCCAGATACTGAAGCTGAAGCTCAAATACTTTGGCCACCAAATGAGAAGGGAGCACTCACTGGAGAAGACCCTGATGCTGGGAAAGACTGAAGGTCAAAGAAGAAGTGGACAACAAAGGATGAGATGGTTAGACAGTGTCATCAACGCAACAAACATGAAATTAAGCACACTCCGAAACACGACAGGAGGGCCTGGTGTGATGTGGTCCATGGGGTTGCGAAGAGTCAGACTCAACTGTGCGACTGAACAACAACAACAACAACAAACTAACTTGCAAAAACCCTGGGATGTGGTCTTGCAATCTAGGCTCTTGCAGAGTGGAGGCTGTACTTCTGACTTGATTCATTTGGTATGAATCAAGATTAAGTAAAGAAAATCTGTATCAATGTACTGGTGCAAGAAAGCAGGTGTAACTGTGATCAGTATGTAACCTTAAACTCATAATAAACATTCTAGGGAATTCAGTTGGTAAATCTGTGATGTTTCCAAATGACCATGAATTTGTAAATGTCATCCAGCTTATTTATTTTATTTATTGTATGGAAGAGTTACATACAGGAAGCATATAATAATATAAAATATGTAACCAAGTTGATACAATGAGTATGCAGATTGATGGGCAATCCCCCCAAATACTAAACTGGGGAGAGTTCAAAGAACTCCATCATATCTCCCTGGAAAGCACGACACTCACATTCCTGTGACAGATGGAAAATAGTTTGGTGGGCTGCACTACAATTGTATTCAGGTCCTGGTATTTTGCCCCTTTTACGTCTGCACAACTGCCAAAGCCTGTTCGTATTCTATTAGCCATCTTCCATACTTTATGTGGTAATTCAAGTCCTGTGGGCCTCTTGCTGGTGTTTATCAGGTTATGGATAACGGGTGGAACTGACTGCATCCATGTTCACAACCATTCATTCCCTAGACTGAAATTTTGTGATTGCAGGATATGTGCAGATCTTATTGCTGGGTGTCAGGATCTTAAGTCTGGATAGGCCCACATCAGCCAGGTCTTTGTGGAGAGGCAATTCTCTGTTTTCAATGATCTTTCTATATTCATGAAGAGCATCTTGTCTTCGGAGATGCAGGGGAGCGATGTGGTACAACGTGGTTAGCCAAATAAGTTAGAGTGGGTTTAATACATCCACTGATAGTCCTCATTGTTGTATTGAGTTGGGCGTCAAGTTTGTGGACATGGGGGGTGTTGAGCCACACTGAAGCACCATATCCCACAGTACTATATGCAAACCCCCAAACTGAGCATCTAAGTGTTGTAGCAGACGTACCGCAAGTTGTACCGCATAATTTTTGGAGAATGTTGTTTTGTGTGCATATTTTTGCTGCTGCGTTGGTAAGATGGTGTTTATAGCTCAAGGTCCTGTCCAGGGTAATGCCAACATACCTAGGCATAAGCAAACTTCTTGGATATAGTCTTCGGAACATCAGGGATGTATAGATTGAAAAGAACTGGATCAAGCCCTGGGGTCAACCATTATTCAGTTTCTTTTGCTTGCTGATTGACTGTCCCATAATTACTTGGAAAGTTCTGTCGCTCAGCATGTTATTTAGGAGTCGAAATAATGTTCTGCAGGGGGAAACTTGTAAAAACTTGTAACACAGACCATCCCTCCAGACTGTGTCATAAGCAACAGTCAGATCAACAAAACTGCTGTCTTAAGACACTTCTGATACTTCAATGAAAGATGTTAAGCTGAGACCCTGGTCTTCACAGTTATGATGGGCTAATGATACTAATATTGGCAAGAAGTATTTTTAGTTGATGATGACTATGTAGGATGGTACATTAGACTGGATTGAGTGGGAGCAAGAGAGAAAATGTTTGGGAACTGTATTAAAGTCAGGGAAGGAGCCTGAAGTTTAAGTTTTTACACTTGACTAAGGGCAGGGGTTAAGTTCGCCAGCCTCCAGGTGGTGGCTGGAAAACTCCTTGGATTAGAACTGATCTCCAGGCAGCAGAGATCAGTTCTGCTGGAGAAAATTGGCTACGTTGGAAGGTGAATTATACCCCATTGAAGTCCTGCGAATGCCAGCTTCCAAGTGGGAACTGGGTAGGGTTGCCAGGTCTGGGTTGGAAAATACCTGGAGACTTTGGGGGTGGAACCAGGAGAGGGTGGGATTTGGGGAGGGGAGGGGCCTCAGCATGGTACAGTGCTATACAGTCCACCCTGCAAAGCAGCCATTTTCTCCAGGGGAGCTGATCTCTATCAGCTGGAGATCAGTTGTAAAAGCGGGAGATCCCCAGGCCCCACCTGGAGGCTGGCAACCTTAGAACTGGGGCTCCCCTGGAATTACATCTCAGTTCCAGACTACAGAGATCAGTTCCTTGGAGAAAATGGCTGCTATGGTATTGTGCCCCACTGAGATCCCCGTCCTCCCCAGGTTCCTTTCCTAAAACTCCAGGAGTTTCCCAGCCTGGATCTGGCAACCCTACCTCATCCCCCACTGGTGGCCAAGGGGGACCTGGCAACCTTAAGTCCCTCCCTTCCCCCAACCTCACTCTCTCAATACCCCAGCCCCCCCAAATCTCCAGGAATTTCTTAACCTGGAGCTGGTAACTCCAGCAGGGGTGGATTGGCCAATAAGGCCATGAGGAAAAGCCTCCATTAGCCAATTTCTGCCAGGACCACCCAGGCCCTCATCTGGTGCAAAGCAGGAGCCGTTGCAGGCAGGTAACCCTTGCCCCCTACAGGGTAGGCAGCAGCTGTCTCCACTGCAAGCACAGCCTGGCTGAGCCCTGCATGGGGTTGGGAAGGAAGTGTATGACATGGCCAAGCCCTGTGCACGGTGAGGAAGGAGCAGAGTGGTCAAACTCTGGGTGGGGCCTGGAACTACAACTGATCACTCGATTACAGGGATCAGCTCCCCTGGAGAAAACAGCTGCTCTGGAGGGTGAACCCTATGGCATTATACCCCACGGAGGTCCTTTCCCTTCCCAACTCCAACCTACCCCCAAATCTCCAGGGATTTCCCAACCTGGAGTTGGCAACCCTAGGAAGGAGGTATGTGCCTGACCAAGCCCCAGAGATTGGAAGAGATTTCTGGCCAAACTATGCATGGTGCACAGCAAGCTCTTTCTCCCTCCCTGCCTTCTTTGAGGAGATGGGCCAGCGGCAGGACCCTTTTTCAGGGCCATTTCTTCTTTTCAGTTTGCCCTGGTTTAGATAGAGTTAAGAACATAAGAATATAATTAAAGCCCTGCTGGATCAAACCCATGGTCCATCTAATCCAGCATCCTGTCTCACTCGGTAGCCAACCAGTTCCTCTGGTGGGTCCAACAACATGTAGGGATGCCAGGTCCCCCCCTGGCCACCACTGGAAGATGAGGGTGTAGGGTTTCCAAATCCAGATGGGGAAACTCCTGGAGATTTGTGGGTGAGCCTGGGGAGGACAGGGGCCTCAGTGGGGTACAATGCCATAGAGTCCACACTCCAAAACATCCATCTTCTCCAGGGGAACTAATCTCTGTAGTTTGGAGATGAGCAGTAATTCTGGGAGATCCCCAGGTCACACCTGGAGACTGGCATTCGTAACAACAGGACACAGAGACCAAGACCTTCTCCTGCTGTTAACTCCTGGTCCTGGTATTCAGATGGTTACTGCCTCTGAATGTGGAGATTCCTTTTAGGCACCATGGCTAGTAGCCATGGATAGACCTTTGAATCCATGAATCTGTCTCTTCTACGCCTTTAAAGCCATTTTTGCCTGCGGCCATTACTACAGCCTCTGGAAGAGAATTCCACATTATAATCACTCATATAAATAAGTATTTCCTTTTCTCCATCCTGAATCTACCGTCCATCAACTTCATCGGATGCCCCCAAATTCTAGTTTTTGGAGAAAAGGTTTTCTCAGTCCACTCTCTCTATCCTGAGCACAATTTTATAAACTTCTATCATGTCACCCCTTAGTCATCTCTTCTAAACAGAGAAGTCCCAGACTCTCCAGCCATTCCTCAAAGAAAAAGTGTTCCAAATCATCTTGGTTGCCCTTTTCTGTAACAGTTAGGGTTGCCAGCTCCAGGTTTGGAAACACTTGGAGATTTTGAGGGTGAAGCCTAAGGAGGGCAAGGTTTGGGGAGGGGAGGGACTTCAGTGGGGTATAATGACATATCCACCAAGTGGCCATTTTCTCCAGGTGAAGTTATTTCTGTCGCCTGGAGATCTGTTGTAATAGTGGGAGATCTCCAGCCACCATCTGGAGGTTGCCAAACCTAGTACTATTTCTAGCCCCACAATATCCTTTTTTTTTTTGAGATCCCATGACCAGAACAACAGCATGATTTGAGCATGTTTATCCAGTCAATGTGAGAGCAGTTGAAATCACCCAGCTCCACAACATTATCTGCTTTAACTACCTCCCTTATTTTCTTTTCCATCTTGAGGTCAGCCTCAAGGGTTTGATCAGGTGGGCAATGGTACATCCCCACTTTTAAGTAACCCTTAGGGCCTAACTTCAGCAAGACTAGCATAATCTGCCTGAATACCTCTCTCTTCCATGGTTAATTTGCATATAGATATTAGAAAAACACCAGAAGAAGAAGAAGAGGAGGAGGAGGAGGAGGAGATTGGATTTATACCCCACCCTTCACTACCTGAAGGAGTCTCAGAGTGGCTTACAAACTCCTTTCCCTTCCCCTCCCCACAACAGACACCCTGTGAGGTAGGTGGGGCTGAGAGAGCTCTTTTGAGAACTGCTCTTCCAAGAATAGCTCTGACAGAACTATGGCTTGCCCAAGGATCATCCAGCAGCTGCAAGTGGAGGAGTGGGGAATCAAACCCGGTTCTCCCAGATTAGAGTCTACACACTCAACCACTACACCAAACTGGCTCCAAAAGACTTTAGTATTCTAGTACTCCCAAGGCACTAGGACCTGTAGCAGGTGCCACTGAAATTTGGTACTGCACATGAAACAAAGACCACCAAAGACAGTAACATCATGCTGAGCATAAAAGCGATCCAGCAACACTTTTACAAAGTTCTGAAAATCTACTTATTTCTATGGAAGATATAATGTTGGGAACGATGCCTCCAAGAGAGCATATAGAACCTCAGTAGGGCTGCCTGGCCAGAGCTGGCAACCCCTGGGAGCAAAAGAGGGATGGGGCCTGGTGTACCAGTGCAATACTGGTGCACTGGTATCATGTCCAGCAAAACTTGGAAGTGATGTCACTAAGGTTGCCAGGTATGGGTTGGGAAATACTTGGAAATTTTGGGGGTAGAGCCTGGGGAGGGCAGGGTTTGGGGAGGGAAGGGACCTCAGGATGTTAAAATGTCATAGAGTCTACTCTCCAAAGCAGTAATTTTCTCAAGGGAAATTGATCTTGGTCATCTGGAGATCAACTGTAATAGTGGAAGAGCTCCAGGTGCCACCTGGCGGTTGGCCACACTAGATCTCTGGCTGTGCTAATTTTTTTTTAAACTCTATGGTTTTGAAAAATCTAGTGCAACCATGGTGTTACCAGGAGTAACATCACTGTGCCACAGGACTGCCAACCTCCAGGTAGAACCTGGAAATCTTCTGCTATTACAATTGATCTCCAGACAATCAAGATAAGTTCCCCTGGTGAAAATGGCTGGTTTGGAGGGTGGACTCTATGGCATTGGGTCCTACTGGAGTCCGTCCCCTCTCCAAACCCCACCCTCCCCAGGCTCCACCCCCAAAATCTCCAGATATTTTTCAACCCAAATCTGGCAACCCTTGTGTGCCGGCATAATTACACATCCCCATTTTTTCCCGCTGGCATTTCAGATGCTGGCAAGCCTAAGCCTCAGAGATCAAGAAAGATCAATCTGGAAAAGATGTTGGGAAATTTATGAATTGATCTCCTGAGCCATAGCGTATTGGCACTTTCTGGCTCTCCCAATGGCTTCACTGTGTGCTCCATCAGCCATTGGCCCATCAGCCGCCACTCAAGAGTACTCTCATGCCATTGGTTGGGTGCTGGGTCCATTCCTTTCCCCTGCCCACTGCTCGCTTGGCCACTCTTCCCTGTCTGAATAAACTGTCAAAATGGCTGTCTCTCCTGACGAAGATGCTTCTCCTGCTTCTGTTTTGCTCCTCTGTGTCTGGCTGGCAACTGAAATGGCTGTTCCCTGCTCAGGAAGAGGCTCCTACTGCTGCTGCTTCTCCGGCTTGGCTCCTACATGGCTGACTGGCTGGCTACTGAGGTGAGCCAACGACCATCAAACCAGTCTCTTCTCCTGCTGTGGGGCTCCCTTTCCCCTCAGCAGCTGTTGCTAGGCAACCAAGCTTGGTTCTATCAGTAAAAAGGCAGGGCCAGAAAGCCCTTTCCAGGCGTACTTTGGCCTTTGTGGGGAGCTCACTGGGGCCAGTCCTAACTAGGGTCGCCAGCTCCAGGTTGGGAAATTCCAGGAGATCTTATGGTAGAGTCTATGGAAGCCAGAGTTTGGGGAGGGGAAAGGCCTCAGCTGAATAGAATGCCATAGAGTCCACCCTCCAAAGCAGTTATTCTCTCCAGGGGGAGAGAGATCTGTTGTCTGGAGTTCAGTTGTGGTACCAGGTGATCTTCAGGCTTCACCTGGAAGCTGGCTACCCTAGGCCTGACAGCGCCCTCTTGGTGACTTGATGGCACCTGACTGGCATGACTTAACTAAGCCTGGTTGCTTGCTCCTGTTCACTAGCAGCAGCTCCCTAGGACAGCCACTGTGGCATAGCAGTTAGCGCTTCAGTGCAGGTTTGCCAGACCCAGGTTCTTGCTGTGGAAGTTGAGTGTGTGATTTCAGACCAGTCAGTCTTTCAGCCTAACCTACCTCACAGGGTTGTTTTGCAGATCAAAAAGGGGAGAGGAGAATAATGTAAGCTGCATTGGTTTCCACTGTGGAGAAAGACTGAGACTGATTTCCCACAACCGCTGCTCCGCCCCCATTCCTCCCTTTGCCCCGATTGATTCGTAAGTGTCAATTTCTCACTATTTGCCGCACAGTTGAATTTTGCCCTGGAGCTTTGCCTGATTTCCGCCACATCTACTCAATCCTGTTTTTTGGGCAAAATTCAACAGTGCGGCAAATAGTGAGAAATTGACACTTACGATCGGGGCAAAGGGAGAAGCAGGGGCAGAGCAGTGGCTGTGGGAAATCGGTCTGTACTTTACCTCTTGGAGAATCATATTGCCAATCTCCAGGTGAGGGCTGGAGACCACTCAGAATTAGAACTGCTCTCCAGATGGCAGAGATAAGTTTTCCTGGAGAAAATGGTGGACTCTGTGTCATTATACCCAACTGAGGTGGCCCCCTGATGACAATCAGTGTGACGTAGCAGTTAGTGCTTTTGAGCAGGGTCTGCCAGACCCAGGTTCTTGCTGTGGAAGCTGGCTGGGTGATTTCAGACCATTCACAGACTTTCAGCCTTACCTACCTCAGAGGATTGTTGTGCAGATCAAAAGGGGGAGAGAATGATGTAAGCTGCTTTGGTCCCCACTATGGAGAAAGACTGTACTTTTCCTAGGTAGAGGCTGCAGGAAGGGGGGAGGGGATGGAAGCTGAAGTCAGAGGGACAGATATAGGTAGGCTGATGGTTAGATGCGAAGGAGATAGGCTTGCCAACCTTAGGTTGGAAAATTCCTGGAGATTTGAGGGGTGGAGCCTGGAGAGGGGTGGGACCTCAGACAGGTACAATGCCATAGACTCCACCCTCCAAACCAGCAATTTCCTTCTGGGGGCCACTGTTGCCAATCTCCAGGTGAAAGCTGGAGATCACTCAGAATTATAGCTGCTCTCCAAATGGTACAGATCAGTTCCCCTGGAGAAAATGGTGCACTCTGTGTCATTATACCCTGCTGAGGTCCCCACAGCAAATTGACACTAAGTGCCCAAGGTCAGGGCACCCACCCTGAGCCTTTTTCTAGAGCCCGTTGTATTTATTTCTACAATGAGCCTTATTCCTAGTTTGTGTAATAATAGCCAGGGGAACCTTCAATTTAGGTTGGGGCTGTGGTGTAGGGAAAGTTTTTAACCCTTTCCCTGCCTTGTGTCCTTTGTTGGAGCTAAGAGCAGCTAAAAGAGCCATAATAAATTCATTTCAGCTTCATAACTAAACAAAGTAGACTGCAACCAAAAATAAACAATGTTTAAATAACAGCTGTTTGAGGGAAGTGATTCAATTTTGCTTTAGCTGTGAACTACACATTATATTTCCAAACTTTCTAAACACGAACATTTTCATTCAACAATGTTTTTTTTACAGCTATTAGTAAAATCTGTGGCAGCTCTGTGCTGCCTCTATTTTCCATTATTCTTGCTCAAATAAATCTCCATGCTGCTGAAACAGGTTGATAACATCAAAGTCACTTATGTTATTTTTCACGCATGCTGGTATGATGGGCGAAGCTCTTCTCACATTCTTGTTTTTCGATAGTCATTTTTTTTTCAAATTAAAAACACTAAAAGTGAAAGAGAACTACTAGAATGAGCAACTCACTGCCTCGGTGCAAAAAGATGTGCCTTGGGGTTATGCAGCCATGTGGCAGGAAGCTGGGTTTTTTGTGTATGTTTCAGTTACAAGGGGGTGGAATAAAGGTCAGAAGGTTTAGACAGGAACATAGAAGACCATGACTGCCAAGAAAACAGTGACATTGAAGGTGGTGTGTGTGTGTGGGGGAGACCATATAAAAGGGAAAGTGTGTGGGGTTTTTTAGAGAATATTGTTGAATTTTAAGTTATGCAGAGCAGATGAGAAGATTCTAAACATATTTTAATGCACGGAACATCTGCTCATCATGAGCCCAAACATTCAAAATAGCAAAATAGCAAACTGACTTTTGTTCTTAGATGAATGTGCAAAATCCATATTATCTCCTAATTTAAGAATTGCTATCCAAGGAAAAATCCATCTTCGTTTCGGCCTTCTAGGAATGCTTGGTTGAAATATTGAGCGTGAGTTTCTTGAGTTGACAACGAAAGTTTGGCTCTCTCTCGAGGACCATCTAGCAATTCTGAGATAATTCTGAAGCTCTGCGGCAAGGAAACCAAGTTGAAATGTTGGCCATGCTGATCTCTGATACTATTAAAAGCAGCCCATGGATTATGGAAGTGGGGAGATAGGGCAAGTGAGTATTAATGAACTCCACTAGCCCTCTCCCCTAACTTGTCTCCTACCGTTAGTTCTCATAAACTACACCCGAATTCAGTAACAACTCAGCGTTTTACCATTAGTCATATAATGCTGGGGTCATTGTCAACTGGGTTTATGAGGAGGAGGAGGAGGAGGCGGAGGAGGAAGAAGTCTTGGAGTCACTCGGAGTCTCAGAGCAGCTTACAATCTCCTTCCCCTTCCCCTCCTCACAACAGACACCCTGTGAGGTAGGTGGGGCTGAGAGAGGTCTGACAGAAACTGCTCTTTCAAGAACAGCTCTGACAGAACTGTGGCTTCGCCAAGATCATCCAGCAGCTGCAAGTGGAGGAGTGGGGAATCAAACCCGGTTCTACCAGATTAGAGTCTGTGCACTTTACCACTACGCCAAACTGACACGACAATCAGGAAAGTGCTTGGGAATCTTGCATTCTCTTCAGTTCATACTATGCACTGGATGAACACCAATTACTTGCTACTGCTAATTCGGTACATGGAAACAACAACTCTCTATTTTCTTAGGAGCATTATATTTTTGGGTTCCAGTTATTCCTCACCCACCCAGACTCCAATACCAAACCTAAAGCAATAATCCTCTAACAGTTGGCTCACACTTTGCTTATGTTAGGGATGCCAGCTTCCAGGTGGGACCTGGGGACCCCCCAGAATTACATCTCATCTCCAGACTACAGAGATTCGTTCCCCCAAAGAAAATGGATGCTCTGGAGGGTTGACTGTGGCATTGCACCCCACTGAGGTCCCTGTCCTCCATCCTCAAATCCCCATGAGTTTCCCAACCTGGATCTGGGAATCCTAACCCCACATCCCTTGCTGGTAGCCATAGGCATAGACTACGGGGGGGCTTGGAGGCTCGGGTCACCTCCGAAATTTCCCAGGGGGAACTGAGCCCCTGCGGCGAAATGGAGTGCCCGATCGGCTGGCCGCCATTGCCGCTGCTCGCTGTTGCCGCTGCACCTTTCTGGCCCCCTTCGGAGGCAGGCCGGCAGATTGATTCGGAGGCAGGCGGCCGGCCGCCGCCTCCTCTCCCCCCGACTGGCCACTCCTCCCTCCCCCTCCCTCCTGGGCAAATGCCCAGTGTAATGGCGTCACCTGGAAGTGACGCCATCACGCTGGGCACGTTGCCGGGGCGACGCTCTAGCAATCACCCCGAAGCTTTATAGGCGATTACTAGAGTGTCGCCCCGGCAACGTGCCCAGCGTGATGGCGTCACTTCCGGGTGACGCCATCACACTGGGCATTCACCCAGGAGGGAGGGGGAGGGAGGAGTGGCCAGGCAGGGGGGAGAAGAAGTGGTGGTGGCGGCGGGGACATGGTCCCGGCGTGTGCGTGCACTTTGCGCGTGCGCACAGGTAAGAGCCCTCGCCCCCCCCGGGAATACATAAGTCTACGCCCCTGCTGGTAGCCAATGGGGACCTGGCAACCCTATGGGAAGTGGAGTCCAGAAAAAGAGAAATTCCCCAATGCTGGACTTGCCTGACACAGACCCTCCCAAGGAAGGGTTTCAACGGAGACAGAAGATAGATGGCACAGAACAGTAGTGATGCTCCGTGGCTTATTCCTTTCTTTAATCAAATCCCCCTTGGCCAGCGAGACCTCTACACTATTTTGCACACATTGGGACCAAATAACATTCAGCGGCCTCACCCTAGGATTTCCATTTGCTCACATGTGGCAGGCAAACTCTTGCCTTCAGCATAGCGGTCTCCAGGCAGTGGCCGGAGATTTCCCAGAATTACAGCTGTTCTCCAGGTTACAGAGATCAGCTTCCCTGGAGAAAAATGGCTGCCTTGGAAGGTAGATTCTACGGCACTGAGGTACCTCCCTGTCCCAAACCCTACCTTTTCCAGGCTCCACCCCCCAAATCTCCAGGTATTTCCCGACCCAGAGCTGGCAATTCTACCTCAGCACCAATCCCCCACCCTCAAGAAACAGAGGAGTTTATGGGGGGGGGGGGGGGAACGTCCAGAAAATGGCCTCCATAGCAACGCTCTAAGAATTTATTTATTTATTTATATTTACATTTATATCCCGCCCTCCCCACCATTTGGCGGGCTCAGGGCAGCTAACAACATATATAAATATACATTAAAACTCCAATTAAAACAATCAATATCAATATAAAACCATAACTATACGAACATAACTTATATTAAAAGATGGCGATCTTCTGTTGTCAGCTGAGTGGTGCCTCCAGGCTCCCGCCTAGCTGTTAAACCTCAGTTGTTGGTGCTGTTGGTAATCAGGCCAGGGCCATAATATCGAGGCAGCACCCTACTTGAAAACCTGGCAGAAGAGCTCCATTTTACAGGCCCCCCGGAACTGTAAAAGGTCCCGCAGGGCCCTGATGTCCTCCGGGAGCTCATTCCACCAGTGAGGGGCCACCACAGAAAAGGCCCTGGCCCTCATTGTAGCCAACCTGGCCTCTTCAGGTTCTGGAAGAACCAGGCGGTTTTGGGAACCTGATCTTAGCGCTCTCTGGGGTACATGTGGGGAAAGGCGGTCCCTTAGGTAAGTAGGTCCCCAGCCATATAGGGCTTTAAAGGTAAGAACCAGCACCTTGAACCATATCTGGTATGCTATAGGCAGACAGTGCAGTGCTTTTAGGGCAGGCTGGATGTATTCCCGCATGGGGAGGCACAACAACAGCCTCGCTGCTGCATTCTGCACCACCTGCAGCTTCCGGATTTGGGACAATGGCAGCCCCATGTAGAGAGCATTACAGTAATCCAATCTTGAGATTTCCCTTCAAACTCTCTGGCTTTTACCATAGAGATCAGAGGAAATTCACAAAAATTAATGGGAAATTAGGGGAAATTCCAAAAATTCACCAGGAACTACATTTTCTGCAGAAACCACCCTCAAAATCTCCCAGCATGTGCCAAAGCAGTGCTAGCTGGACTCACAGATCTCTACAGCTAATTCTCCTGCTGGAGTTCAAGAATGTGCTCTATTCACCTTGGGGCCCAGCCAGGGTTGATTTTCAGATCCTAACACTGCCCCAGAAACAAGGGCAATGCTGCTCCAGCTGTTATATCAGCATTGTCGTTGTGATTATCACCATTATATAGGTAGCTCCACCTTGAGAACTATTTCATGCAGTCCATTGTGGAGATCCAGTGTTTACTGTAGCATTGCTACTTATTGTTTAGTTATGTGCAATGCAAGAGCGGTTTCATGGCAATAAGTCCCACTGAGTAGGCTTCACTAGGATTTTGAGTAGACCTGCTTAGGATTGCTCCAGTGAGCATTTCCAAGGCACTCTTCTCCTTCAAAAAACATCCAAAGCAGCACACAATAAAAATAACAAGCAAAAACACAGGGCGGGGGGGGAAAAGAAAAAAAGGGGAAAAATTAGGAAAGCAGAACATAAAGAGAGTTGGATACACAAATCAGCCAAAAAACCAGTGGTAGAAAAAACAGTCTATGCTGAAAACCTTGGAGAACACCAAGGTCTTGGCCTGGCACCAAAATTAAATCGTGAAGGTACCTCACATCTCTCTGTGGGTCTGGCAATCTGAGCAAGCATCCAGAAATGCCTGTGTGCCTGGAAACATACAAGGAGCCAATGTGGACCCTTTTTTTAACATAGGAGAAATATGCTCAAACTGGCAAATTCTGATCAGTCATTTAGCCACAATGTTTTTCAAACCAACAGTAAGTTATAAGATGCGTGGTGCACTTTGAACCCAGAAAGCACTATATATTCTCATTCATTCATTCATTCATCATTCATTCTCCAAACAGTTTACAAGGGGCAACAGAAAACACACCAATCTATGTTTGTAAAACCATACAATCATAGCATTGGAATGGACCTCCAGGGTCATCTAGTCCAACCCCCTGGACAATGCAGGAAATTCACAACCCCCCCCCCCCCCCCCACACACACACAACCCCCTCCATGCCCAGAAGATGCAAGATCTGCTGTGGCAAGCAGCACACCTGAGAGGGTGGCAAGCAGGGAGCCTGCTACTTGCTGCTTCCTCAGGCGCAGGGTGGGGGAGGAAGGATGGCAGCCACTGTCTTCTGGCGGTGAGGAGGGAGGCTACCTAGGGCACCCAAGGCTAAAGTAAGGGGCATATCTGACAGCACTCCCAAGTGGGTGTGGGTATTATGGCTGCATTCGGTTGGATCTTTTGAGTTCCCTCCGCCAATGACTTCTTCTAGCAGACAATTTTTTTGTCATCACACCAGAGGTTTTTATGAGGAAAAGTCTACCTCTATCAAACAATGAATTGATGTGGGGGTCCCCAACACGGCACCTGTGGGCACCATGGCATCTACTGCCACATTTCCTGGTGCCCAATTGTTTTTAGAAAGTGGGCGGGGCCAGGTGGGGTTTTTGTCCAGCAAGGCTTCTGATTGGCCGTCAACCATTTGATTGGATGTGCAGACTTTAGAAATGCTTTTTTTGGTGGCAGCTGCCACCAGAGCTCAAGGATCTTTACTGTATGAGTGAAGATAAGCTGCGGCAACCACTCTGCAGCTGGTTCCGCCTCCTGCAGCAGCCATTTTGTGGCTGTGCCCATCATGCTGTATGGGAATTCCAAAGGTACTCACAGGCTCAGAAAGGTTGTAGACCCATGACAACAGAAGGGAATCACAGGATTGAACCCATTGTCTTCTCCATTATTCTATCATCTGTCTGTCCACCCACCCATCCACCCATCCACCCACCCATCCATCCATCCATCCATCTATCTAGTACTGCTCATACAACTATCACCTTAAGCAGAAATTAGAACCAATTTTTAAAAAATTCTCTTATATTTGATTATTGCACCTATGAATTTTGCCACTGAGAGGGTGACACAATCATCTGTACCCAATAGTAGCCATGACACCTGGGCTTGCACATTTAGCAATTCCGTATCTTTAAGTTAAGGGGTGACTAAATTAGCACTCAACTCATTGAACATAGGGCACTCCATAATCATATGTTCGATGGTTTCAATTTTATCATACAAACATCTGCATTTTCTATTAGAGTATGATACTCTATTACATCTGCCCTCCAAAACGTTCATTCTTGCCAAAGCAAAAGCTCTTCTTAGTGTTGGGACTGTCTATTGATAAAAATATTCCAGCCCACTATTCGTAGTTTCTTCTGCAGTTGCTCCTAAAATAACAACAGCAATCAGGCTGAAAATGTTACTGTTACCCTACACATATGTAACGTATGGTGCATTTATTCTTGTACACTCTTGGTCATAATCTCTTTATCAACAATTGTATTTTTTTTTAAAAAAAGAATACAGAGCTTTAATCGCAGCAGCACCAACAGAATCCAAGAATGAGAAGTTGGCATCTGTACCTGTCACTAAGCTGGACACTATGAGAGGCAAGACCAACATCTGTAGCATTCTCATTAAGAGTTCTCCGGGGAAGGAGAAGTATTTCACTTCTCGGTAGCTCAGGTGGTACGACCGGAGAGCAAACCCAAGGATGATTCCTGTAAAGAAAGAAGAGCAATGAGCAACTTCAAACAATAAATAGAATAACCTAATAATCCTAACATGGATCTGGGACAGCTGCAATGGAACAGATGTCTCAGTTAGGTCCTGAGGGGAGGGTTGCCAGCCCTGAGTTGGGAAATACCTGGAGATTGGGGAGGGGAGGAATCTCAGTGGGGTATAACGCCACAGACTCCAGCTTCCAAAGAGACAATTTTTCCCCAGGTGAACTGATCTTGATTGCCTGGAGATCAGCTGTAATACCAGGAGGAGATCTCCAGTCATCACCTGGAAGTTGGCAGCAGAATTTCAGGTGCCGTGGCTCAGTGGCAGAATACATGCTTTGAACACACAAGGCCCTAGGTTTGAGCCCGGCCTTATCCTGTTAAATGATATCAACAGGGCTGGGAAAGATTTCTGCCTGAGCCCCTGGAGTAGTGTTCTCAGTCTGGACTGATGGTGTTATTCGAAAGTGCCATCAAGGTGCAGCTGACTCATGGTGGTCCCGTAGGGTTTTCAAGGCAAGAGATGAACAGAGGTAGTTTGCCATTAACTGCCTCTGCATAGCAACCATGGACTTCCTTGGTGGCTTCCCATCCAGGTACTAACCAGGGCTGACCCTGCTTAGCTTCTGAGATCTTGAGATCAGGCTAGCCTGGACCATCCAGGTCAAGGCAGATAGTACTGAGCAGACAGTACTGAACAAAAGGACTAATGGTCGGCTTTAGAACAAGGCAACTTTATGCCTACATCACAAACAAATCAGTTATATACAAATCTGGGAGAACCGGTTTGATTCCCCACTCCTCCACTTGCACCTGCTGGATGACCTTGGGCAAGCCATAGCTCTGTACCAGCTGTTCTCTCAAGGACAGTTGTCTCAGAGATCTCTCTGCCGCACCCGCCTCACAGGGTGTCTGTTGTGGGGAGGGGAAGGGAAAGGAGTTTGTAAGCCGCTCTGAGACTCTAAATGAGTGAAGGGCGGGATATAAATCCAATCTCTTCTCCTTCTTCCTCTTCTTCTTATACAGTGGCCAAGGGTTCTGCCAAAGAATCCCTGGCGATTGTATTTTTGCGCAACATTCTGTTAGATATTTCTAGTTTCCCGCCTCCCCTGCAAGACAAGTCCCAGGGATTTCTGGAAAGAGGAAACAAACAGTTTGCCTCTGGTACAGACATGCTCTAAATTCATTCATTCAGGTGGGCCTTGTCCCTCAGCAGAGACTCTCACATAAGCCTTCATTTGCTTGAGGTACTTTTTGTTTTCCCTTGAATAGCCGATCACCAAAGGTCACCACACTCATGACCTGCCCTGCTACATAGCATGGATGTTTTCCTTTGTCTGTCTGTAGTGGTTCCCTTCCCCTAGTGAGTCAGTTGCCAGGCTTGTGAGCAGAACTTGACATTCTGTACATCAGCCTGGCTGCCGCAAGGAGGGTGGTCGTGCACATCAACTTGGAATGCTCTCGAGGACACGTCTATGTCCCATCCGCTCCTGTTTTCCTCCAAGCAGGAACCACTGTAGAGTGATCGTGTAATAACCAGGCATGGGAGTAACTTAAATTTCTCACCAGTGTTGCCTCTCACAGGGGGACTGAAGCAAAAGATTGGAGCTACAACTTCAGCCATTTTCTTACTGGTACTTAGTTGATGACCTGGATGACCCAGGATGGTCTGATCTCATCAGCTCTCGGAAACTAAGCAGGGTCAGGTCTGGTTAGTACATGGATGGGAGGCCATCAAGGAATTCCAGGGTTGCTATCCAGGGGCAGGTAATGGCAAACCACCCCTGTTTGTCTCTTGCCTTGAGAACCCTACAGGGTCGCCATAAGTCAGCTATGGCTTGATGGCACTTTCCACTACCACCGTGTCATGCCAGCTCATACCACCTTGCTTTCACACCCTGTCATGCTTCTAGGGTTTTGGTTAAGGCAGCGGGCGTCCACGTATGGCCTCCCCGAGGTTGCTGTCTCCCACCTGCCAGCCATCCAACCATCGGCAACCAGCCATATCCATCTGTATGAATGGGTCGGAACTTTCACCAGTAGCTATGACTCCTGATTTCAACTGTTTATATTGTACTTTTAAACTTTACTGTAATCGTTGGAAGATGATATGACCCACCCTGAGCTCACTGGCAGGATGGGCACGATACAAATACGATAAACAAATAAATAAATTGGTGGGATCCCATGAAATGTTTCCACTTGTACAAGGGTTCGTGTGCAAGTGGAAACACAAATATCCCTCGCGCTAAGTTCATCTGACCGTATCCCACCTGGTATTTCAGCCTTTGCACGGTAAAGCGCAAGGTGTCTTTCAGCAAACTGCCCCCTGCCTGGATAATGACCTGTAATCAAATCATCTTTGTACCGCTCAGTCAGACAACAATGACAGCATCGAATGGCCTTTTTCGGTTTTTGCACATACCAGCCCAGATAAGGAACGAAAAACCAGCCCTTGATCTTTCGGGAGCTCTTTTGCAAATAGAATAGAGTTTAAGGGAAACTTCTCTTCTGCTATCTCACGGTGGGATCTTGCCTCCCATGTGTGATAGCTGTGCCTCATCAGAATAGAAGATGCTTTGTGAGTGTGTGGCATAGTTGACTACCGTCAAGTTGGTGCCTTGGACAGTATCCAAAGATGGCACCGATATGCAGAAAACTCTCACTGCAGGCTCGGAAGGCACTTTTCTACATAGAAAGAATTTGTGTGCTGGAAGTTCAGGTGGGGATGCTGGATTCTGCATTCCTTCATGCGTCCATCCCCCCAGGTTCCTGCATTTTCCTTTCCAGAGCATCTCTGCACAAAAGCTTTGAAATGCAGGGCTGAGCAATACAGAGAAAACTTTGTGATTTCATGGTTGAGGACGTGAACCCCTGCGCCCAGCTCCCTTGAACAGGCTCCTTGCTGGGCCAGGGTTATTTGAAGTTGCTGGAAGTGGGTGTGGTTGGCAGCTACAGGACTGCACCTACAAAACTGAAGAAGAAGAAGAGTTGGATTTATACCCTGCCCTTCAATCGGAGTCTCAGAGAAGTTTAGAATCCTGTTTTCCTTCCTCTTTCTACTACAGACCCCCTGTGAGGTAGGTGGGGCTGAGAGAGCTCTTTGAGAACTGCTCTTGAGGGAAGAGCTCTGAGAGAAAAACAGGTTGCTTACCTGTAACTGATGATCTTCGAGTGGTCATCTGTGCATTCACACCATTGGGTTTCTGCGCCTGCGCCGAAACTCGTCGGTGTCTAGAAAGCTAACGGATTTTCGCGCCCAGCGCCTCCGGGCATGCGCGGGCCGGCTCCGCGCATGCCCAGGAGAGCCAGGCGCGGACATCCCGCCAGTTCCTTCTGACCGCTGGAACCAGAACGAAGAAGAGCTCCGCCTGGCTACAGAGGGGAAGGAGGGCGGGAGGTGTGAATGCACAGATGACCACTCGAAGATCATCAGTTACAGGTAAGCAACCTGTTTATCTTCAACGTGGTCTCTGTGCTTCACACCATTGGGAGATTAGCGAGCAAGACCTACCTGGAGGCGGGTGCAGGCAGGCGGTCATCATGAAGCAGAAGCCAAAATGAGTCTTCCCATGGCTGTGCTGTCTGACGCCCTCGTGTCTAGGGCGTAGTGCCGTATAAAAGTGTTCGGGGAGGCCCACGTGGCGGCCCTGCATATGTCTGACAGCGCGGCTCCCCTGAGAAATGCTGTTGAGGTAGAAACAGCTCTTGTAGAATGGGCCTTGAGGGGGCCTGGTAGAGGAGTTTGTGCTAGCTTGTAGCAAAGTGAGATGAGTTCGACTATCCATCTAGAGAGTCTGCGTGACGTAATTGGCATACCCATTCTGTTGTGGGCATAAGAGACGAAGAGGCGTGGGGATCGCCTGGTCGCCTTAGTCCTTTGGAGATAGTAAAGAATGGCTCGCTCATCGAGGGAGTGAAGTAGGCGTTCTGTCTCAGAGGTGTAATTGGGAAAGAAGTTGGGGAGAAAGACTTCCGCGTGTAGGTGAAATTCTGAAAGTACCTTGGGCAAGAATGAGATATCCGGGAGGATGCGTACCCCATTGGGCAAGAAGGACAGGTACGGTGCATCATGTCGGAATGCCATGATTTCGCCCACTCTACGGGCGGATGTGATTGCTGTTAAGAAGGCTGTCTTCCATGTCAGGAGTCTAAGGTCGCACGAGGATAACGGTTCAAATGGTTTCCTTGTCAGCTGGCGAAGAACCAATGGCAGGTCCCATAAGGGAACTGGCTGTTTGGCCGGGGGATACAGATGGAGCAGGCCCCGGAGGAAGCGCTTGGACAGAGGATGAGTGAATACTGTAAACGTATCTATAGCGTTGTGAAACGCCGAGATGGCTGCCAGGTACACTTGAATGGAGGAGTGTGATAGACCAGAGTCCGCCAGAGACAAGAGGAAATCGAAGATGCGCTCTAGTCCCA
The DNA here is from genome assembly GCA_029233225.1 of Lepidodactylus listeri. Taxonomy (NCBI): domain Eukaryota; kingdom Metazoa; phylum Chordata; class Lepidosauria; order Squamata; family Gekkonidae; genus Lepidodactylus; species Lepidodactylus listeri. The sequence continues at coordinate 26,105,564 of JARCFY010000004.1, read as the reverse complement.
CTGAGGTTGGCGAAGTGACGTTGGGTCCCAGGAACGCCGTGAATTTGGACCACTTGTAGTTGTAGGAAGCGCGGGTAGACGGCTTCCTAGAGTTCAGGAGGACATTGGCTACCCTAGATGAGAATCGGGGGGGGGGGAAGTCTCCACGCTGTTAGTTTTAGGCGGGGAACGTCGTGGAGGCTAGCGATGCGATTGGAAGTGCTCTGTCCTCTGGGAGGAACGCCGTCAGACAGTTGGAGTCGAGGAGTGCTCCAATGAATTGAACTCGCTGGGACGGTTGGAGGTGTGACTTCTCCTCGTTTATCCTGAGTCCCAAGTCTGCCAGTAGGGTGCGGGTAATCCTGGTGTGTTTTAGAAGGATTTCCGGGGAGTCTGCTACCAATAACCAATCGTCTATGTAAGGGTAAATGGTGATTCCCTGAAGACGAAGGAACGCTACTACTGCCACCATGGTTTTGGTGAACACCCGGGGAGCGGTGGAGAGGCCGAAGGGGAGGACCTTGTATTGGAACTGCCTGCCTCCGATAGCAAAGCAAAGAAGCTTTCGATGGTGATGAGCTATGGAGATGTGAAAATAGGCATCCTGGAGGTCCAGCGTTGCCATCCAGGAGTGTCTTCGAAGCAGAGGCAGGAAGGACCGGAGGGTGACCATACGGAACCGTTGGTAACACACAAACTTGTTGAGATTCCTTAGGTCTAAGATGGGTCTCGTCCCTCCATCCCGTTTCGGGATCTGGAAACACCGAGAGAAGAAGCCTTGTCCCTGTTGGTGTGTGGGCACCGGCTCTATGGCGTCCTTTTTGAGTAAAGTGGAGACCTCGTTTAGAAGTGCAGGAGTTGGTGGGGTGGCTACAAAGACATAAAGAGGTTTTTGGTGCAGTTCTATGTGGTAGCCCTTGGAGATAATGGACAGCACCCATTTGTCGGATGTAACCTCCTGCCACTTGTGTAGAAAGGGTGCCAGGTGTGGTGGTAGAGGAGGGATAGGGATAGAGTCAAAGACCCTGCTTGGGGGGCCGGGAGAACTTTTGGCGGCCCGTTTGTTGGCCTGTAGCAGAGCGTTGCTTGGTGGCATATGGTTGCCGTTGTTGGGTCGGTGATGGGCACGGTCTCCAGGTGCGTTCTGGGGAATTCTGGGCTGACGGTCGTCTGGACCAGGGTCTGGACCAAGTGCGGGGTTTGTACTGTCTCGTTGAGGAACTTGACATACCCAGGGTTCTCGAAGCCTTAATGCTTTTATCTAGGTCCTGAAGAACCGTATCTGTTGTGGCGTGGAATAGCCCTTGGCCATCAAAGGGCAGGTCCTCAATCAAGGACCTGGTGTCTTGCAGGAGGGACGTCGTACGGAGCCATGAGTGTCTTCGGAGCGCAATCGCTGTTGACATAGTCTTGGAGGAGGCGTCTAGTACATGTTTGGCCGAGTTCACCTGTTGTTTGGCGAGCACTAGACCCTCCTTTTGAATCCTCCTGACTGAGAGCTGCTTATCTTCTGGGAGACCCTGTATCAGGTCCGTCAGCTGTTCCCACAGCGCGTATTGATAGCGGCCCATGCAGGCCAAATAGTTACTGTTCTTGATGCCCAGGGTGCCGGCCGAGTAAAAGCTCCTCCCGAAGGCATCCAGGCGGCGGCTCTCCCGGTCTGGAGGAGTGGAATGGGACTTCTTAGAACGTGACGAAGAGCTTACCACCATTGAATTAGGTTTAGGATGAGTCAATAAGAACTCCACTCCCGTTTCCTGAAGGCGGTACATGTGGTCTAATCTTCTTGACAACACTGGTGCTGATGCTGGTTTGTCCCATTGTGACTTGGTAGCCTGTAATAGGACTGATGACATAGGGAGGGCAATTGATGGAGAGGAATCCATTTGCACTATGTCAAATACTGGGTCGGAGACGACTTGTGGTGGCAGTGCTATCGGTATTCCCAATGAGTGAGCCATCCTTTTAATTAAATCACCGTATGAAGAGACGTCCTCTGATGGTGAAATAGGAAGATTCTCCGACGTATCCGGCCTGGGCGAGGGTCGATAACTACGGGTGGAAGAGCCCTCATCCTCCGAATCGGTGTCGGAGGACTCCGATACCGAAGGTGATTTGTCCGGAGCTGGCCTGTCCAGCTGTGGAGTCGGTGCCGGAGTTGGTTGCCGTCGTATCGGTGCCGGTGGTGGTATCGGTATCGGTGCTGTTGCCGGTGTCGATGGTGGCCTCTGCCTGTCCGGTATCGGTCTCCACGGGGGTGATGGAGAGTGGTGTCGGAGGGGAGCTGTTCCTCTGGTATCGATATCATGATGTCGTGGAGGTTCCGTATATGGATAATACCTGGGGGGCCTCGGTCGATATTGCGGTGGGTGGTCCTATGCTGAGTGGGATGGAGACAGCCATGGTAATGTCGAAGACAAGGGGTAGGCTCCATAAGGATAGTATCGACGTTGATCCCAATGTCGGTAGTCGCGATGTGGAGAACGCGAGCGATCTCAACGGTCTGGAGGTCTCTGTCTGGATGGGGGTCGAGGTGGAGAATGCGCCTCCGAGTCCTCTTGTGGGCTCTCGAAATCAGGTGGACGTGACTGGTCCGTGCCGATGGGGGAGGCCGATCGTCTGGAGTTAGAGTGTGAGGAAGCCCGTGAGCGCTCTCGATGTGGCGAGGTGCACTCTGTACCGAAGAACTCCTGCGTTTCCAAGGCCGCCTCCGGGAGATTGGGGCCCGGTGGTCTCAGTGGAGAATCCAAGAGATGGATGATCTCCGGTGGTGGCGGCGGTCGGAATGGGTCAGACGGCGCACCTTCCGCCGTTGCCGTCGACATAGATTGCCTGGCGTCCGTCGCCTGGCGAACTGCAGCCTCGCCCTTGCTGCGGGACTTACTGGCTGGCTGATGTTTTTTCCGCTCCGACTTCTCCTTCTTCTTCTTCTTGGTGGGGGTCAAAGAAGAGGAGTGGACGAGCTTGGGGCGCTTAGAAGGTCGGTGGCCCAAGTCCGATGCAGCCTTCGGCACCGGCGGTTTCGATGCCGAGATCGATGTCGAGGGTGCTGTCGACGTCGATGGCATAGGGTGATCCATGGCGGAAGCCGATGCTGGGCGCAACGCCGATTCTAACAATGCCACTTTGAGGCGGGCTGCCCTATTCTTCCAGGTTTGATTGGAGAATTTGGCGCAATGAGTGCACGATTCCGGTCTATGGGACTCACCCAGGCACAGTATACACAAAGAATGCCCGTCGGGGGCCGCCAATTTGCTCCCACAGTTAGTGCACCGCTTAAAGCAGCCCCAGCGCTGAGCCATACAGCGAATCGGGGCTGTGGGGGGGGGGGGAATAAAAAAGGGGAGGGGGGGCTCACTGAGCTCGAGGAGGGGAGAGCTCTACAGAAGCCGGCGTCCGATAAGAAGAAACGTAATCCAAGTCCAGTCCGTGTTCGTTATGAGGTAAAGTTCGTAGAAGCTTTCCAGAGTTTTCCAAAGTTTTCAACGGCTCGACGAGTTAGGCTGTTGCCAGTTCGGCGGTCAGAAGAGAACTGGCAGGATGTCCGCGCCCGGCTCTCCTGGGCATGCGCGGAGCTGGCCTGCGCATGCCCGGAGGCGCTGGGCGCGAAAATTCGTTAGCTTTCTAGACATCGACGAGTTTCGGCGCAGGCGCAGAAACCCAATGGTGTGAAGCACAGAGACCATGTCGAAGATCTGTGGCTTGCCCAAGGTCACCCAGCTGGCTCCATGTGGAGGAGTGGGGAATCAAACCCGGTTCTCCAGATCAGAGTCTGCCATATAACAAAAATGACACCTTTTAACCTACAGTGCATCACAACTAAATCATTGCAACAAAAAAAATAAGAGCACACTGAAAGATGGGGTTGTGGCTCAAAGACAGAGCATCTGCTTTGCATGCAGAAGGTCCCAGGTTCAAGCCCTGGCATCTCCAGTTAAAAGTACCAGGTATGAAAGACCTTCACCTTGGAGGACAGCTGCCAGTCAAAACAGTAAATAATGCTGACCTTGGTAGGCCAAGGATAAAGCATTCAGGATAAAGCAACTATATATTTTTAAAACTCAAACTTGGTTAGATAATTTTCATTTGATGTTTACAGACAGATGACTCAAACACCATTCCGTTCTTCAAGTTACGTTCACACATGTATGTCCATCTGTTCCCAATTACAGCATCATGTGATGACATGACATTCCTCATCTGTCATCGAATGTGAATGAACAAATGATCAAGTAGCGTACATAAATCTGTGAATGAGCGTGCGCCGTTACTCCTCAAATTGCCCCGAGAGCATCAAACACCAAAGCAGATTCTGCAAGACACACGGTACATCTTGTTCGGCTACATTTCTCTAAGAATCCAGGGTGCTTGATAACAACACAAGAAGTACCCCTACAGGGTCAGATGTGGAGCCCCCGCATCTGGCGTAACTTCTCAGCGAGGGTTTCACGTTTCCAAATCATTTACGAGCCCTTCAGCGGAACAAAGACTCAAAAGAGATCCCCCCCAGCTGTTATACAGGTTTTCCCTTGACCTTTCACATGGGGTGGGGGGTGGGGGGAGAAGCAAACATTCTGTAAAAGGACGGGGAAAGCTCATGTTTTCAAATGATAAAGAAATTCCACATACCTAATTTTTCATGGACTACTACTCACAAAAGGGAAATTGCAGTTTAAAAATAAAACAGACCTCTGTGTGCATGTACAAAATGCACAGAGAATTTAAACCAAGTTAAATGCTTTGCTGATTCCACCCCCCCAACTCCTCAAATATTTCCACTCAACTACTTTGAAGTATTTAGGCAGCACCATAAGTTGACAAGACAGACATTTTTAGTTTTGTTTAATAAATGTGTTTTTAAAAACACAATAATCCAAAATGGTATACAGCTGAAGAGTCAGTTTCATAATTTATTTCTTTTGGTGGTCAGTTGTACAAGTTTGCATTTTTACTTCTGTCTGGGTTTCATTTGACTTATATTTAGTAGTATGCCATGTTAACTTCATATGATGTTTAAGTATCTCCAATGAAGAAGAGATTGGATTTATACACTGCCCTTCACTACCTAAAGGAGTCTCAGGGTGGTTTACAGACTCCTTTTCCTTCCCCTCCCCATAACAGACACCCTGTGAGGTAGGTGGGGCTGAGAGAACTCTCTCGAGAACTGCACTTGAGAGACCAGCTGTGAGAGAACTTGTGACTGACCCAAGGTCACACCAGCAGCTGCATGTGTAGGATTGGGGAATCAAACCTGGTTCTCCCAGATTAGAGTCCATGCTCCTATCCACTACACCAAACTATGTGTAGAGCTATTGAAGTGCAATGAAACAGGCTCCAGCTCTGCAAAAATGGCAAACCAGTGGCCGGGATGTGGGATTTCCAGGAGTTGTTTCAAAGGAAGTCTGCAAGGGAGCCCTTTTCTAGAAGGCAAGATTATCCCAACAGTGCACTTAACAGCTTGAAGATGGAGATGATCATAGCAGAGGAGGTGCCAGTTTTGGGGGGGCCCTCGGCAGAGGGTGTCCAGGGGCTCTCTATGCCCACTACTAGAATCATAGAATCACAGAGTTGGAAGGGACCATACAGGACATCCAGTCCAACCCCCTGCTCAATGCAGGATCAGCCTAGAGCATCCCTGACATGTGTTTGTCCAGCAACTGCTTCAAGACTGCCAGTGAAGGGGAGCTCACCACCTCCCTGGGCAGCTGGTTCCACTGTTGCACAACTCTTACTGTCAAAAAGTTTTCCCGAAGATCCACCTTCCTGCCCTTAATTTAAGCCCATTATTGTGAGTCCTATCCTCTGCTGCCAACAGGAACAGCTCCCTGCCCTCCTCTAAGAGACAGCCCTTCAGATACTTAAAGAGAGCAATCATGTCCCCCCTCAACCACCTCTTCTCCAGACTGAACATTTCCAAGTTCCTCATCCTTTCCTTATAGGGCTTGGTCTCCAGGCCCCTGATCATCCTCGTCGCTCTCCTCTGTACCCACTCCTTTCTGTTCGCATCATTTTTGAAGTGAGGCCTCCTGAACTGCACACAACACTCCAGGTGCGGCCTGATACCTTCTTGCCCCTCCTCACATGTCCCCACCTGCCTGGGAAGTAGACTGAGTTTTAAGGTAAGGCAAGGCAAACAGAGAAACAGAGATGCTACTAGTTTGAAAACCTCTAATGTTCATCACTTCTGGGATAGTTCCAAAGCTCAGCTCTTCTAAGAACATGTCCTAGAGGTGTCTAAATTAGAGGAAGGCAACTGGCAACCCATGGACCAAATGTGGATATATGAGCATCTGCCACCTGGCCTGTTGACCTTGCACACTTGCTGATTCCTCCCCTTCCCACTTGCACTCTCTCTCTCTCTCTCTCTCTCTTTTGAGAAAAGGGGATATTGGTGGGATGCATGGATAGTTATGAAGGAACCCCAAGTCCTCTATCATCTTTCCAGTGATGTTTGGAGATTCCAAGCCAAGTGTCCTCTAATGGACGTATGTTTCAAAATGGCTGCCGTGGGAATTTAGGCCAATCTCAAAATGTTGAAAGTTCCAAGCCAAGCATCCTCCTACAACGAAGGCATCTGTTTTTGAATGGGTGCTTCCACAAAGCTAATGCCTCCTGGACACCCCCCCCCAAAAAAATGACTCATTCTCCAATAAGGTAGAGGAGCAGCAGCTATTTCTTTTGAGGAAGAAGGAAGTGGGAGCCAGAAAGCACATTGGCAAGGGCTGTGGTGTCCATTGGCACCTTTGCCCAATGCTTCAGAGGGTTAGTGTGCTGTAGAAGAGCTAGGTTCAAGTCCAGTAGTCTTTAGAGACCCTCAAGAGTTTCTGGCTATAAGCCTGTGAGAGTCAAAACTCTCTTCATCACATACATATCTAACAAAGGGAGCTTTGGCTCTCAGAAACTTAGATACCCTGATTATCTTGTGGGTCTCTAAGGTGCTGGACACAAATCTAGCCGTTTGCCTAATGCTGCAATGCTAAATACGATTTTGCGGGAGTTCCCTTGTACTCAGCTGGATTTCCCTTCTGCATAAACATGCTGAGGACTGAACTGCAGAAGTCTCATCTGGCAGATGTGCCCCTGGGGACGTTAGTGACCATTCCCCTTGGCCTGACTTGGAAGACTTTTTGTACCCAAGATAATTGCCAGAATTAATTTCCTTGCACTGGCTTCTAAGGAATGAGCTGATTATCATAGTCTCTGTTTGAAAAACCATCACAAATGTTTTAATCCCACAACTGATCTGGTTGCATTAGTACAAAGTAGCTGCAGCTCAAACACCTTCAGCACCACTTACTGTCCACATAGATGGTGATTTTGTGCCCAAATGCGTGCAACTTCAAGTGACTGCGAGTTGCACACTCCGACCAGAAACGCAGTGCCCATCCTGAGCAGAGTTTATCCTTCTAAGCCCATTGACTTCAGTGGATTTAGAAAGGTGTAAATTTGCATTGGACGGTACTATTAATTTATAGACATATAGGCACCAGTGCTGATTTCTAGCACATAAAGGCTCAGTAACAACATTTTAAAAAATGAAGCAAATAAAATCTATCAGGGACCTCTAATGAGAAATGGTGGCAAACTGAATCAGTTGTAAGTAGAGATGCTCAAGCTACCCCCAAATGCACCCTCCACCATCTTTCCCTATTCACATCCATTAAAAAATGGGTCCAAAGTATCTGAAGAACCACTTCCTCCTGTTTTTGAGTCCAATAGCACCTTGGAGACTGACAAGCTTTTGGGGGGTATGTTCTGGGAACTTTGCCTCTTAAAAGTCCTATTGAAACAGCAGAGGTTTTGCTAGGGTTATAGCCAACATTTTAGAAGTATACTACTATCTTTTAATTGTTTAAATAAATCGGCATTATCAGCAGAGGTACACATAGGTTCTTTTATGAGATACTGAAGGATGTGCAGGTAATTTACAATGCAGAAAGGCTATTTGAAACATTCCCTTTTTCCATTTCATATTACAGTAACATACCAGGTTCAAAATAGCTTTAAAAAGAAATATGTATACCCTCAACTCACATTTAAATTATTTAATGGACAGCTTTTTAAAATCAATTAAAGATTAATCTTACTAACCAATTGGTCAAACTTATTAAACTAGTTTAAACTAGTCATGACACTATTAGACAATGCTGTCTATATAATTATTAGCCACTAACTTTCTAGACTTCCTGAATTTTTACCGAATCCAAAGAGGTGACAGGAACAAAAAAGAGTTCAAGTGGCTTTTTAGAAAACATTGCAGACTTAATATGAGAAACCAGTTTTATACGTCATCCAAAATGATGACCTTGGTCCAAAGAAGTGTCAGTGAATTGTTATCCTAAGTAAAAATAACAGTGCTTCCTTTCCAAGTTAAACTGGAACAGAAACAGGGAACAAAATCTCAAATATGATTCCATGATTAGCTGAAGATCACCTATTAGGAAATGCAAAACGGAGGACCCAACAGTTGAATAAAATATCTCTTCCATCCAATTATATGATTAAATTTGTATTCCACCTGTCTGCTAAGGAACACAAATGCTAAAAAGTTAACACAGTTTAAGCATGTAAAATCTGTAACATTCAACTGACTATGAGAAATCTATTGCACTCTGCTGGTAATGTCATTTTTGGGACATATTCAGAAATCCCTTTTTTAAAAAGTGGGGCTTACCTCCAGAAAAGCGTTTTTAAAATGGCATCTGAAAACAGACCACAATCCTGAACAGAGTTACACTCTTCTGACTGAGAAAGGTATAATTCTGCTTAGAATTGCACTAATAATGCGTAAAGACAGACCCTTGATATAGTCTTTATAGAACCACACACCGTTAACAGTGACTCTACCACATCCTAACTGAGGGCATTCAAAGGTTTTTCATGGCTCAACAGAAAGTTAATGGAGAGTATAAGAATGGAAGAATTGCCTAATCCAGTAAACTGTCTCTAAGAATGGCCCCGAGACAAAGAACCCAGCAGAGGATTACGATAGTTTTGTCCTATGGTTTGGTTCCAACATCCAGTAATCAGAAATCCAGTACATAAAAATTATACTGTATCATTGGCATGAATTTATCTAATCTGTCCCTCAACAGTCTGCTCTAGTGAGCATCGCGACATCTTTTTACAATTCATTGCTCTACGTGAAGAAATACTTCCTTTGCTCAGCCATGCACCAACTGAAGGTGATTTTCACTGCGATGACCCTGATTTCTTGGTTCAGAGCTACTGCTAAGAAGACCATTTGTGTGGCAAACCAGGACTGTAAACTGGAGATAATGGTTTGCAATCCCACCTTGCAGGGCAAGCACAAAACATACATTGCTGGTTCAATTATGATGGGAACCTATCGGTTTGCTTCTGAGGTTGGATGAGATGGTCTATGACCCTACTACCCTGAACACCCTCGACCAATCTCAGAAGCTAAGCAGAGTTGGCTCTGGTTAGGTCTTGGATGGGAGACCGGCCAGGGAATACCAGGTGCTGTAGACTTGGCCTGCAGCCTATGGTTCGCCACAAAGAGTAGGTAACTAATTTGCTGATGGCCACTGAAGGGAGGGAGGGAGGGGAAAGAAGAATCACATAGCAGGGAAAGAAAGAGGCTGGAGGAGACACATCCACGAGTGAAACAGAAGCTCCTTGAAGACCTGTTCATGTAATCCCAAACTGTGCCAATTCTAGTGTTTCCATTTCCTATACCCTCTCCAGCCCTACAACCTCCCCTATCAGAAGCAGAAATCTGAACTGCGCAGTGTTCTAAACAGAAATGCATTATTAAAAATATTTTTATTTGTAATATTTTATTCACACACCCCTGGTTGTAAGCCACCTTGACTTTGTTTTTGCAGATGCAGGATAAAAATCGGTCAGTCAGTCATAGATCTATATGACAATATTAAGAAAATCCCTTTCCTAATAATTTTAAAAAGCTGATTTGCTTTTTTCTGCTCAGCTGCTGAGCTGATGTTTTTCAGAGCCTTCTACTGTGTTTCCAAGGTCTATTTCCTGCGTAACTATAGCATATATAAGTCCAATCTATGTACCATGATTTATAACTCAATTCGTAAGTTCCCGCACTTTCTTATATTATTATTTGTAATTACATCTTTGATGGTTACTTTCATTGCAGTTGTACTGCTGGTACAAAGCCCATGTTATGCATGGGATCCACACATATCCTACAGCTTCTCCACTGCTGAAAAAGGGAGGAAAGGGTCCTCTTTGACCAGTGCTAGGGTTACCAGGTCCCCCCCCCCCCGGGCCACCAGCAGGGGTGGGGAGTAGCTCTGCCAGGTCCAGGTTGGGAAACTCTTGGTGATTTGGGGGTGGGATCTTGGGGAGGACAGGGTCCTCAGTGAGGTTCAATGCAATAGGGTCCACACTCCAAAGCATCCACTTTCTCCAGGGGAACTGATCTCTGCAAGTCTGGAGATTTCGGGGGATCCCCAGGTCCCACCTGGAGGTTGGCATCACTATGACCTCCCCAAAAAGTTATATTTGAAATCATGGTGCCTGCATGCACCAAAACCATATGGAACTGGGGGCTCTACTTAGCAAGAGAAATGGCAGAGCTAGAATGAAAAAAAGCTGTTTGGATCCAACCTATGACTGGATCTTCACTATTTTAACACAAGAGAGGACGCAATCCATATTCCAACAAACATGCACCCAGAGGCTTTGAGCCTTGTAATGAACTTCAGGAGGAAAACAAGATAAACAATAGAGTGAGAGAGAGATCAAAATATTACTATGTTATTTTAAGTCAGCTGTATATACAGCTTGGCTGTTCCAGTTCAGATAAGGTTTTCTGACTTTTCATGAATGATGAAAAAAGATATGAAATCCACCTTGCGATCCATCCATGCTGGCTAGGTAACCTGGGGTCAATGCAAATACATCCTCTAGAAATGCAAATACATCCTCTAGTTATACTGTTATGATGCCATGTGTAAAAACCAAGCATGTGAATCAACCAGAGTACAGTGTAGCCTCACTCCAAATTCAGATCTTTATCCATTCTGAGCAAGCAAAAAGGAACCCTGCAATGCATCTCTCAGTTATGCAGGACAGGGTCGCTACACAGAGGCAGGCAATGGCAAACCACCTCTGTTAGTCTCTTGCCTTGGAAACCCCACCAGGGGTCACCATAAGTCAACTGCAACTTGATGGCAAAAAAACAAAGAAAAATTATCCTAAGAACGGCAAACAGTTAAAACATAGCACCTGGTTAAAAGTTGAAAGAGATGTTGAGGAACCAGGCTCAAAGGAAGAGACACTCCTAGTTAGAAAAGAAAATATAGGGCTAGCTGGTGTGAGTTAATATAAGCTGGGTACTGCGATCAGGTCTACCCAAGTATTATGTCAGCCAAAGTAAATGTTAGTCTTGCAAATAAATCCACAAAAACCTCTAGCCCACTCATATCAGTGTAAGCCTTTTGTAGTACAATCCTGAAAGGGGATGAAGGAGGGAGGCAGAGGGAGGGAGGGAGAGAAGGGGGCGAGAGAGAATATCATAACCATACTGCAGAAACATCCATGCATGGTCATCTGGAAGAGATTCTCTTCTTTATCTTAGATGAGCATGCAAAAGCCTTTTTAAAGGCACCTGATTACTTCAAAGAAATAGGATGGAAAATTTCACCCAGCATGGTGAAGGATGTAGTGCTGAAAGCAATTAAAAATAGGAGTCCAGGAGATCCTCACAGAAAGGGGACTGAACAGTTATTTAATTCATTTTCAGTCTTAAAATATTTACATGCTATTTCTGTATTTCCAATATTTTATGGAATGAGAACAGAATCTAAAGAGGACATGAAGGTTTGCACACTCCCTAAATGAAACACATCCACTTGTGTCACTGTTTCCAAACTCTAGCATTAGTGCAAGACTCTTAGTCTTAATAAAATTCCCTGGCATTCATCAGACTAAGTTCTCATATTTTGCTCAGATCTCTAATACCAAACATGGCATCCCCATGTGGATCAAAGAACCTTTTCAATCTGTTGGAGTAAAGAATGCACTTGGCACAGACATCAGAAATTAAAGACAAACAAAGGAGATCTTGCACAGAATATAGGGTTGTCAACTTTCAGGTTAGGCCAGGCGATCTAGTGGAATTACCACTGTTCTCTAAGTAAAAAAGGTCAGTTCCCCTGAAGAAAATGGCTTCTCAGAAAGGTCTATAGGTTTGCCATCTCCAGATTGCGAAATACCTGGAGATTTTGGGGGCGGAGCCTGAGGACAGCAGGGTTAGGGGAGGGGAAGGACTTCAGTGTGGTGTAAGCCCACCTTGGCGGGGTAGGGCGGGATATAAATTAGAATATAAATAAATAAATAAAATAATGTCATAGAGTCCCCCTTCCAAAGTGGTTATTTGCTGCAGGTGAACAGGAGGAGGAGGAGGAGGAGGAGAAGATTGGATTTATACCCTGCCCTTCACTACCCGAAGGAGTCTCAGAGCGGCTTACAAACTTCTTTCCCTTCCCCTCCCCACAACGGACACCTCATGAGCAGTGTTCCCTCTAAGCTGAGTTAGTGTGAGCTAGCCCACAGTTTTTTAGCCTCCGGCTCACACATTTTTGCCTCAGCTCAGGAAGAATGGCTCCAGAGCAGACTAAGTTACGCAGCAGCCAAATTGCTGGCTCACAACTTTAATGCCAGTAGCTCACAAAGTAGACTTTTTGCTCACAAGACTCCACAGCTTAGAGGGAGCCTTGCTCATGAGGTAGGTGGGGCTGAGAGAGCTCTCCCGAGAACTGCCCTTGAAAGAACAGCTCTGAAAGACTTGTAACTGACCCATGGTCACACCAGCAGCTGCATATGGAGGAGTAGGGATTCAAACCTGGTTCTTCCGGATTAGAGGCAGTGCTCCTCACCACTACACCAAACTGGTCTCTGTCACCTGGAAACCAGTTGTAATCCTGGGAGATCTCCAGCCACCACTTGGAGGTTGGCAATCCTAGGAAGGTGGACTCTATGGCATTATACCCCACTGAGCTCCCTCCCCTCCCCTGGACTTGCCAACCCTACACTTGGGGAGGGGTCATGAGGTGTTGGCTGCCATTTAACAAACATGATCAAAACATGCAACGTTGGCAGGAGGTTCGAGGGGGGGAGAAACAAGTGGCAAGAGGAGCGGGAAATGAAGGGAAAAGCAGCAGTGGATGGTAATAGGAGAGCTGACAGAGACGGCTGCAGGGAGGAGGAGAAAGCAGTGGTAGAAACAGGAGAGTTGTAAGAGAGGAAGGCAGTGACTGGAAGATGGGGAGCTGAACGAGAGGAGAGGAAGCAGGGGCCAGTGAAATGGTTGTCCGCCCTGGGTTGGGAAATACCTGGAGATTTGGGGGTGGAGCCTGAGCAAGGCAGGGTTTGGAGAGGGGAGGGACCTTGGTAGGACATAATGCCACAGAGTTCACCTTCCAAAGTGGACATTTGCTCCAGGTGAACTGATCCCTGTTGCCTGGGATCAGCTGTAATCCCAGGAGATCTCCAGCCACCACCTGGAGGTTGGCAACCCTAGCAACTCCAAATGCACATCAAACAGTGTACTCCTAAGACTGTTTATGGGTTTTCAGGTGCCCTGATTCAGTAACCCATTCCTGGCTACCACACAGCACTCAAGAATGGAGACTGGGTAGCTGCCTTAACTAACACACAAGGATAAGGCACTGCAAACTTCAAACTCTTTCTGCTTGGGAGGAGCTCAGAATGTTCACCCACAGTGACAGCTCGACATGGCCAGTGGGTGGGACCTAATTGGTTCTTTTCATCTGGAGACAGGACATGGCTGAAGACCAAAGAATAACAGCAGGGAAGTTCTCTCGGTTGAAGAGGGAAAAGGAGATGTAGACATCGGGAGATTTAGCAAAGTCTTCCCTTGAACCTAATCCCGGGGTGGGGGGTGGGGAAGGACTGCTGCAGCTAAAAGAAACAAATTTATACTGGAATAAAATTTTGTTAGTCTTTAGTTAGTTTGTTAGACTCTTGAGAGTCCTTTGGACTGCAAGGAGATCAAATCAGTCAGTCCTAAAAGAAATCAACCCTGACTGCTCCCTGGAAGGCCAGATCCTGAAGCTGAAGCTCAAATACTTTGGCCGCCAAATGAGAAGGGAGCACTCACTGGAGAAGACCCTGATGCTGGGAAAGACTGAAGGTCAAAGAAGAAGGGGACGGCAAAGGATGAGATGGTTAGACAGTGTTATCGATGCAACGAACATGAAATTGAGCAAACGCCAGAGGACGATGGAGGACAGGAGGGCCTGGCGTGATGTGGTCCATGGGGTTGTGAAGAGTCGGACTCAATTGTGCGACTGAACAACAATAACAACAACAACAAATAGACCATAATACTGTCGCCTTTTTAAAGTCAGACACAGGAGCTGTTCGTTGTTTCATTTGAGGATCTCAATAACGGGACAATTTTCCTCTTGCTTCTATATTCAGTGTCTTTGATTTCATTCAAGATCCAGGATCAAAACCAATGGTTTTTGGATCACAAAAATTTTGAGGAGTCTCTCCTGAAATCCCTCTACTTCCAGTACATTTTATTTGTTTTACTGACCCTTTCTCTCATATGCAACTTAACTTTTATTAAAGTGTAGTGCAACCTAACTTTTATTAAAATTAACATGACTTCTTGTATAAGTGGTTTCAGTCCTATGTTTATGAATAAGATTATTCTATATAATGTAATGAGATAATTTAAGTGGGTTTTTTTTTTTTGTATTAGGCTTGGAAGTGAAATGGGAACTTTCCCTTAAGTACTTCAGACTGGGGCTTGTACCACTTATTGTGTTATCATATTATAGTTATCATTATTAGTCATCGTGTTATTTAATTAATCCATTCACACATTTGTACCCCACCATTCTTCCCAATGGGAACTCAAAGCGGCTTGCATCATTCTCTCCTCAATTTTGTCCTCGCAACAGCCCTATGAGGTAGATTAGGCTGAGAGAGTGTGACTGGTCCAAAGTCGTCCAGCAAACTTCCACGGCACAAGCGGGGATTTGAACCCGGGTCTCCTAGATATTAGTCCAACACTCTTAACCACTACACCACAATTCACCACCACTGGCAGTAGTACCGCCACCACCTCCACTACTAGGCATCATTGTCTAAAATGCATGTCTTATCCCAATTCTAAAACAGCACATAGCACGCATAGGGTTGGATTGCTGGTGAAAAAACAGAGAAGGGGTGTCCTTTGACCACCAAAAAGAACAATGAATAAAACCTTATTGTGTTCTTCCAGAAGTATATGTATCCAGTGCATACATTCCATTAACAATTCTAATTTCCAGGTTTTCACCATGTATTTGAGGATCTTGCAACTATATAACTTATTTACTAACTGAAACCTCCCCAATAATAAATTGTAACACGGTATTTATGGGGCGTTACAATTTACTACTGAGAGGATTTCAGTTAGAAAATATACGGTGAAAACCTGGAAATTAGAATTGTTAATGGAATGTATGCATTGGTAGAATACAGTAAGGTTTTATTCACTGTGGTGAGTGTTCTTTTGTGGTTGATAAAAAGGTAACATGCCTATATTTATGAAAAACTGATCATGGGTCGTGGCTTGAAAATTCTTTTTCTTTTTAGTATTTGTGTATGTGCCTGGAAGTCATGGTTGACTTCCCTAGTGGGGCTTGGACACTTCAGAGGGGTGGCTGCCTCTGTGTTCCACCCTTGTTATTCCTTGGTGGCCTCCCATCCAAGTACTCGCCAGGGTTGGCCCTGCTTAGCTCCTGAGATTTGAAGAGATTGGGCTTGCCTGGGCTATCCAGGTCAGGGCTGGCCTGCAAATTCTAAAGTCTGATGATTCCCCTGGAGTATTGAGTGATGCGATCTAAGGCTCTTCAGCTGCTCTGTGACACCAAAGAGCCAAGACCCTTCTGCCTACAGAACCTCTCTGTGACATGAACACAGACCTTGAGACAGCATCAAGACAGAGATGGCTGACAGACAGGCTGGAGGTGGAGTAGGAGATTACAAATGTGAGGAGATCAGAGGATGAGAGAACGACCAGTGGACTTACCGTGAGGGGTCCTTCTCCTCTGAGGGTTGGAGGACATCTTGTGGGTGATTCCCACCTATCTTCAGGGAGGCAGGACTAAAACAAACTTCTTCCTGCTTCCTGTGGTGGGAGTCATCCCAGGATCAGTTCGGGTGCTCCTAAAGCTGGATGAACTACTCTACATCGAATGTATGAAAGGAAAACAACTCAACAATGCTGTTAATACACGTAACAGGAAGTGAAGAAAAAACAGGAAGAAGATAATACTTTCTCCCCCAACTATATACAACTTTGGTTATGATGAAATAGGTATCAAACAACCCAACCTCGGTGAACTCTCTCTATTTCCCTCCTTACTGCACCACATTGTTCGCGTTGACTTGTGGTCACATCACAACTTCTTAGAGGTGAGGACTTGTCTGCAGGATATTGATGACGACCCGGGAGGGCCAAGATGTCCTCCAGCCCTCAGAGGAGAAGGACCCCTCACGGTAAGTCTACTGGTCGTTCTCCCTCTGAGGTGGAGGCCATCTTGTGGGACCTCCCAGAGCAGTGGTCCTAAGCTTGGGGTGGGTGGTCGTCATCTGTTGAAAAAACTGCTTGTAACACACGACGTCCGAATGCGGCGTCCGCCGATGCATATGTGTTGATTTTATAGTGGCGTATGAACGTGGTTGGCGAAGACCAAGTCGCGGCTCTACATACTTCCTCTATGGAGGCCCTGTTGTTGAATGCTGTACTCATGGCTGCACTTCGGACGGAATGGGCGGTGATGCCCTTTGGAACTAAGAGGTTCATACTTTTGTATGCTTCGAGAATGCATGCCTTGATGGTATAGCCTATGGAAGCTGTGGACATTTTCTTCCCTGTATGAGGGGGGGAAACATTGATAAACATTGCCTCTGTTCTCCTGATGGACGACGTTCTAAGAATGTAACATTTCAGGGCTCTTCTGACATCTAAGGTGTGCCACGTCCTTTCCAACGGATGGGAAGGGTTTGGAGAAAAGGAAGGCAGAAAGATTTCCTGCGTCCTATGGAATCTAGTGTTTATTTTTGGACAGAAGGATGGGTCCGTTCGAAGAATCACTTTGTCCTTGTGAAACACACAGAGGTCGCTTCTGATTGAAAGAGCGCCTAATTCTGAGATCCTTCTTGCTGAAGTAATTGCTACGAGAAATAATGTCTTCATCCTCAGGAATTTGAGTGGTACGTTTGACAGGGGCTCAAATGGCTTTTTGGTTAGAGCTGTAAGGACGGGGTTCAGTCTCCAAGTTGGAAATCTGTGACAGGTTGGTGGGTCACTGTGGGATGCACCTTTGAGGAAACGCCGAATATGTGGATGTTGTGATATCGGTAGGCCCTTATATTGGGGAAGGACTGTAGACAGCGCTGCCATCTGTCTTCGAAGGGTGGAAGCCTTAAGGCCGGTCTTCCGTCCGTCCTGAAGAAAGGCCAAAATGGTTGCAACCTGTGGATGGAGTGCATCCACCTTCTTCCTTCGAGCCCAACGGACGAACGCTTTCCATGTTACATTGTAAATTCTAGTAGTGGAAGGTTTCCTTGAAGCCAGGATAGTGTTGATGATGGAGTTATCGTATCCTAGCCTGAGGAATTTTTGCCTTTCAACCTCCACGCGGTCAGTTGAAGCCATCCCGGATCTGGGTGATGGATCGGGCCCTGATGAAGCATGTCTTCCGAGACGGGTAGTTTGAAGGACGGGGCCACTGACAGCTCCTGAAGTGATGTGAACCATGGACGACGAGGCCAATAGGGTGCCACTACTATGATTTCCGCCCTCGGTGTCCTTATTTTCCGGATCAGCCTCGGGAGGACCGGTAGGGGAGGGAATGCATAAAGAAGTTCCACAGGCCATGGAGATAGAAGTGCGTCCGTTCCTTCCACTGACGGATGAAAGAACCTGGTATAAAATCTGACCAGTTGAGCATTGGTTGGGGACGCGAAAAGATCTACTTGAGGGGTTCCCAGTTTTGATGCAATGAGATTGAAGATGCTCCTGTGAAGAGACCATTCTCCCTCTTGAATGGCTTGGCGACTCAGCCAATCCGCCTGGATGTTGGTAGACCCCTTCACGTGTTCCGCCTGTAGGGATGCCAGGTTGGTCTCCGCCCATCTCAGAAGAAGGTCGGCTTCTCTGGATAGAGCTGTCGATCGGAGACCCCTTGTTTGCTCAGATAGGCCTTGGCTGAGATGTTGTCCGTCCTGATGAGTACGTGCTTCTGCTGTATCTGAGAGGCGAAGTGGAGTAGGGCCAGGTGGACAGCTCGCAGCTCCAGTAGCTTGATTGGGAGCGCTGTTTCCGAGGCGGACCATTGACCTTGAACTGGTTGTTGAAGTAGTGTGGCTCCCCAGCCATTCAGGCTGGCGTCCGTGAAGATTTGTATCTGGTCCCGAATCCAGAACGATCTGCCGTGCATTAGATTTGACTTTCTGGACCACCATCTTAGACTTGACTTGACCGACAATGGTACCTTTAGGGAAAGTTCCATCTTCAACGTGATGGAGTTTTGGTAGGGTCTGAGAAATTTCTGAAGAACCCTGGAGTGGAATCGTCCCCACTGGAGGGTGTCGAAGGACGAGACCATGAGGCCCATCATTCTGGTCAGCAGAGAAAGGGATGAGAACCGCGCCTTGATGATTTGCAGGGCTATCCCTTGGACCTTCTTTGCCTTGGACGCCGGAAGGAAGAGTTTCGCAGAGTGAGTGTCTAATATGACTCCCAGGTGTTCTAGCCGTTGGGTTGGGCTCAGGGAACTCTTCTGTTCGTTGATGAGGAAACCGAAGTGCCGTAAGCACTGGATGGTCTTGTAGATGTCTCTGTGGCATTGGTGCCTTGACGGAGAACGCAGCAGCAGGTCGTCCAAGTAGGGATGAATGTGGATGCCCTGTTTTCGCAGGAGGACCACGGGATGGACTAGGGTTTTTGTGAAGACCCTTGGGGCCGAGGACAGGCCGAATGGAAGGGCCCTGAACTGTAGGTGGGTCTCGCCTACGCAGAAACGCAAGAATCTCCTGTGCTGGGGAGATATCGGAATATGGAGATAGGCTTCCATCAAGTCTATTGAAGCCAAGAACTCGCCTGGTTGTAGTGATTCTGCGATGGACCGCAGGGTTTCCATGCGGAAATGCCGTAGGTGCACGAATTGGTTCAGAAATTTTAGGTCCAGGATGGCTCTCCAATCCCCATTCTTTTTGGGGACGGTGAAGAAGATGGAGTACACCCCGGTCTGGTGTTCTTTCAGCGGCACTGGTTCTACGGCCTGAATTTGGATCAGATGTTTCATAGCTGCAAGAGTTCTGTTTTGTTTTTCTCTGTTGCGTTGAAGTGGTGAAGCCAGGAAGCGTTGTGGTGGAAGAGACCGAAATTCGATTTTGTAGCCTTCGGAGATGAGTTCCGCGGTCCAAGCGTCTGGTTGGGAGGTTAAGCAGGCCTGGCTGAAAATAGATAGTCGACCTCCCACCGGTGGTTCTAGATAGTCAGCCTTTAAAGGACTTGGGGTCACCGCCCTTGTCCGGCCTGTTTCCAGGGTTTCTGCCGAAGCGGTTACTGTTGAAGCCTCCTCTGCGAAAGGACTGTCTGTTGGAGTTCCAAGAGGGGCGTCTGTAATCCTGACATGGGCGGTAGGGCGAATTGAAGGGTCGAAAGGACGAAGAAGTTGATGGTGAACCCGCTGGTCTTCTATCAGAGGGACGAATGGTTTTGGGTAAGGCTTTCTTCTTGTCACGTGTTTCCACGAGTATCTTGTCTAATGAGTCCCCAAACAGCTTTTTTCCCTGGTAAGGGTATGATGACACCGTGGCCTTGGACTGGTAGTCTGCTGGCCATGATCTTAGCCACACTGTACGTCGTGCCGCGGCCGTGGACATTGCCCTGGCTGAGAAGACCATGGAGTCGAGAGTTGCATCCGCTGTGAAGGATATCGCCTTAAGCAATCTGTTGGCCCCTTCTAGTAGCCCACGATTGTTCTCCGGTATCATCTGGATCAGTTTGCGCATCCAGACTATTGATGCTCTAGATACTGTGGATGCTGCTGAAGATGTCCTGATGGCTAAGGCGTTTGCCTCATGGGACCGGCGAAGGGCAAACTCCGCCCTTTTATCCAGACTATTGCGCAGTGTGCCGTGGCCATCTTCAGTGACTAGACCAGTTGACTGCAGAGCTGCCACCGGTGCATCCACCACAGGGACCTGTAAAAGTTCTGTAGCAGAGGCATGCATTGGGTAAAGCCTTTTAGTAATATTGGGGAAGGCCCTTGTAGATAAGGGGTTTTCCCATTCAGCTTTCACTTTCCTAACATAGAAACCGGGGAAAGGGAAAGCTATTTTAGAAGGATCCACTGGGGGGAAAAACTCATCAGTGATTTCTGATCCCTCTTCATTGCTCTGAGGATCAGGAGCCGGGTTAGAGGCCTTATTGCCATATTTTTATGTGCAAGGCTGACAGGGTCTTAGTAAGCAAGAACTGTAGGTCCTCAGTTCTAAAAAAGTGGAAGGACTGGTCTTTTGGAAGAGTAGGCTTAGGTGCCAAGTCTTCCCTGTCTTCATCCTCATCGGAGGAAAATTCACCCTCCTCCTTATCACTTGAATAGTGAGATGCATCATCCCCTTGGAGACTTTGTCTATCATGGGGGCGGGTTTTCTTGGCTGTGCTCTTCTGAGCAGCCTTAGTGGGCCACTTCCCCTTGTTCCCTTGGGGAAGGCGCGGAGGTGGTGAGGGGGAGGGCGAGGTGGGGGAAATAGGACGTCCCTTGGCCCTGTGGAATAAGGCTTTAGCCTTATTCCTTTCTTAAGGAAGGCTATGGCTGCCCTAGAAAAGAGAGGGGATCCCCCATCTACGTTACCCATCTGCTGGTCTTCTTCATCGTCCTCCTCGATCTCCTCGTTCCCTGCTTCCTCCTCCTCCTCCTCGTGGGCAAAACTTTCTTGGATCAGGCGGACCTGATCCTCCCCGGTGTAGCAATTAGCCTCGGGGTTCGCCAGTCGCGGGGGTATGGAAGATAAGCCCTCCCCGGCTTGATAAGATTCACGGCGTGATTGCGCCGAAATGGCCGCCGCCGATGCTGCTTTCGTTTTTGTTTTCGCGGCTGTGCGAGCGCTGGCCGTTTGTTTGACGCGCTTTTTTGCGCTGCTGACGCTGTGCCCTTCCCCGGGCTCTTCAGGCTCCGCTTGCCTCTTGTGCCGGTCAGCGCCGTTCGTTTCGCCAGCGCGCTCCCGCGCGTCCATCTGGCTCATTGCGGAGGTCTCTCCGGCGGCGGCAAGTTCTCTGGTCTCCGTGAGTGGAGACGCTACTAGTCGCTTCCCCCTCGGGGGGGGGGGTGGATAGGAGGGGAAGAGAGAGAGAGCGAAGAGGTTTCTTTTTTTTTCTTTTTTTTGTTGGGGGGATATAGAGAAGAATATATAGGAGAAATAGGGTAGGAAAAGGAGACAAGAGATCTAAGCTGTAGGTTTTAGGTGTTGAGCAGAGTCAACACCAAGCTGCTCTCCCTTCTGAGGCAGGAAGCGAACTGATCCTGGGGTGACTCCCACCACAGGAAGCAGGAAGAAGTTTGTTTTAGTCCTGCCTCCCTGAAGATAGGTGGGAATCACCCACAAGATGGCCTCCACCTCAGAGGGAGAAAAGGCTTTTCCAGAACAGCACTTGCAGGTTATTCTACTAGACAGTCTTTTCTGAGACTGTAACATGGGAATAAACTTTTTGGCTGAGGACAGACTGGCAGTCTCGGCCGCTCTGCCTCCGCTTCAAAAGCGGAGGCAGAGCGGCCATTCAGACGGCCGCATCTGTCCCAAGGAGGCGGCCTGGATGCATCGCGTCCGGCACCGCGCTCCTCCCGCACCAGCCGAGCACGGCTGCTGCGGTGCGCGTTCCACCCGCCGGAGTGGGTGTGAACGCGCGCCGGGAGGGGGAGCCGTGCGGCGTCCACCCGCCGCCGTAGGAAGCCGCCCGCAGTCTGAACGCTGCGGGCGGCTTCCTTTCGGTGGCGTGCGAACGCTGCGCCGCGGGGAAAATTCCCCCCGCCCTAGTCTGCCGCGCCACGGAGGCGTGGCAGACTTTAAGTCTGTCCACGGCCTTTATATGTGACTGGAACAAGGTCCAAAATAGAAAGGAGCAAATGTAAATCTTTTAAGTAACAATCACTCAGGTGTCATACTAAAGCAAGTTCTCAATTCAAGCGAGAATCACTTTCAAATTAGGATCCCTCTAGAATCTACCCTCAAGTCAGAATCCCTGTCAACAACAAACTTCAGGTCAAGACAACTAACTCCCTTTGGATGCAAAATCATAGAATCCGAATGCTGAAAAGGGAACACCAAGTTCAACCCCACCAACAACTCCTTCTCAAGCTAGAATCCTCCACACATTGCCCTATAACAGGCTAATCCATATCATCCAGGTAGCAGTGTCCAACAAACAGATAGGGTACAGCCAATAGGATATGGCACATTGTTTTCAGATATTTAACCTAAGAGTTTTCAGATTTCCCCCCCAAAAAACCTTGTGTGTCTGAATGGACTATAATTTATTTAATCATCCCCCTCCCCACAGGAGAGTGGTAGCTATACAACAAGCATACAAATGGTGATGCTAACAGCATCTTTACTGAAGATAAGAGCAGTGAAGTCATGCATTTAAGCTGTGGGAGACTCTACACCTTGCTCCAATTAGCAAATGCGAAAAAAGGCATTTTAAAACAGCACTTTCTCTTACAAGGACTGAATGTTACCACTGTTGTTTAGGTCTGAGGTCTCTGTCTCTCATAATTATCCTTCTAGTCTGTGTGGTAGGGTTGCCAGGCCCAGCCAGCAGGAGGCTGGGTGAGGGGGGGACATGCGGGGGGAGTGGCCTTCAGTAATGATGTGATGTCACTTCTGAGAAAACCTGGAAGTGATGTCATGCCTCTCTAGTAATCTCCAGAAACTCTGTAGTACAACCATAGAGGTTTTTGGTGATTCCTTGAGGAGCTTGACATCACTTCCAGGTTTTCCTCCCAAATTATGTCGGTCCTCTCCAGGAATCACCAAAACTTCTGTGATTTTACCACAGAAATTTTTGGTAATTCCTAGGGAGGCATGACCCCATTTCTATTTTTTTTTAAATCTTTCTCTTGCCAGCTGCTGGAGTGCTGGGCATAAACATCCTGCCCAGAGTGGGCACTTTGCAACCCTACTGTGTGTATATTTCTTCCTGGCTTTAGCCACAAAGTGTGTTCTTTCTTCTTATCAGGGGTCATTTCGAGCAGGAGCTCGGGGGAGCGCCGCTCCAGGAGTTGGTGCCAGCCCCCCCCCCCCCCCCCCCCGTGCCAGCCTGCTTGTGTCATAGCTGCATCAAAATGAGCCCGTCCCCTAGAAAGGTCCTTGTTCTTCTGGCCAGCCTTCTGTAGGCTTCAGCCACCACTGAAGCTATCCTCCCAGAATAGTGGTATTTTTGAGGCTTGGATTAATAGCTGCCCTTCTCTGCCTCTTTCTTTCTCTTCCTCTTCTTTCTTTCTTGCCTTCTGACATACTTCCAGCGATGTCAGGTGGTGTAGCATATGCAAATAAGTTATGCTAATGAGTTATGCTAATGAGCTCCTGCACCTGTTTATCTACGAAATGACCCCTGCTTCTTATCATTGCCGGAATCTTTGAAGCGCTCTTACATGACTGCCTGTTGGTTCTTTGCATTATTGATTAGAATAAACGACATTCAAAGCACAAAGAAAGGAGCCATTTCTAAAAGCAGGTAGCCATGTTAGTCCATTTAGAAAAACACTTTGTCACAACCTGAAATCTTTTGCACTGGGCACAAACATTATGTTGATTTATCATTGTCTTTCTACAGCTTCCTGAGCCACCATCTTAAGGCAAATTCCAGCAGGCTAGGCCATTACATATGGCAGGTGGTCCTCCATCATGATCTGTATAAGTCACATCTGTTTCTCTTCCCTCTATTTTTTAAAAAATCCAGCTTGAGGAAGAGTTCAATAAACTGTAAAACTGAATCGTGGTTTTGTAACTGTCCATTGTTATTAAATACTAGTGCAGTTTGGATTGTTTTGGAAGCTCATCTTGCTCAAACTCAATATTCTAATGAAAACATTGCTGTGAAACCCGTATACTAAGACCTTCTGTCATACTGACATAATTTCGTTTCTGGAAGCTCAGAAAGGTAGGTACTACATGAAATAAGCTTTCCAAATTTTATCCCTTGCAACAGAGACATTTCAGAATACACTGCTTCATGGGAAGTGAATTTTACACGTTAGTTTCATATTTACAATTGCCAAATACTACTGAGAGAAGAGAAGCAATTTATATGATACGTTCTCCAATAAACACACAAACAGAAGCAACAAGGGGGGAAACACCGCAGGATCTTTAAACGATCTAGCCGTTCACTTCCACAAGAATCAGCTCTTGGCCATGGTTCTATTGAGTATGGTGTAATGTATGCACAGCAAAGTTTAGCGAGATTACCCATTCTATTCCATGAGCTGTGAAAGGTCAAACTGTGATTCTCCTCCCCCAAGTTCAGTGAATAGAAGCTGTACTCTCATGTTCATCTTTGGCTCTAACCTACCATGGCTCATTCAAGTAGACTGCTCACATGAATAATATTTTTGCAGACATGAGCAGCTGGAAGTCTGTCAGAAATTCATCCAAATGACCATTAGGAAAAAGGTGTGGAAGTGTTTTCTTTCTGTGATATTTATTGTTGTAATATCCTAGGAAGATACATCCACCAGTCCTTCCAAGTCCGTTGTTTAATGGAAGTTAAGGCAGCAAGTTCTTCAGCTAACATTACATCCCATACTTCCTATCCTACAGGACTTGCTGACATAGATTTCTGACACATGAGTTTCACAAAGCAATCAATCTTTTGATTGAATAGTTTTATAAATAATATACTAAGATTTTTTCTTGCTTGAGTCTGGACATCATCTATTTACTTTTTCTCAGAGTACACACTGTCCGGTGAATTATTACGACTAATTCAACGGATCAGTGCCGTGGTGAAGAGCTACCTGAAAAGCCACTCTGAACTTTCAGAAGGAAGGACAATACACATAGTAATAAAGATTAAATGTTTGTTCAGATTGTTCAAATTTTAAAAAAGTAATAAAAGGCAGCTCTGCCAAAGAGTATAGTTATATTTTGATAGTTAACGTCTTAGACAATGACACTAAAAGACCACGTTTAGAACTTCTGAAGTTCTACACTGCGCTTCAAAGACATAAGCATAGCATGGTCTTGGGAGTCAAATCTGTTTCTTGAAATGAATAAAAGCATGAATTTGGTAGCCCTGTTGAAATGAACAGGACCTGTGCACAAGATTGGGATCTCTTGTGCATGTTCCATTAATTTTAATAGTGTTCGTATGAGAGTATTTCACGTCAGGTTGTGTCCACAAAAGTAGATGGAATATATTTTGGACCAGACTTGCATGTCTGAATTTGTTTATCATCTCACTGAAACAGGCACCCTTCTTTTAAAATTCCTTCACAAAAATAACTTTGATGTCTTGATGATTCCTACAGAGCTTTAGTAAGCAAACTGCATCTGTCCCTTTGGTTCTAATAAGCCAAATTACTTTTAATAATCCCCCCAAATTTCAAACTCTCCAAAATAAGCATATGGATTTGTTTGCAGAAAGCACCGTTCTAGATCAAACACATCCCAACACACCAAACTTGGACAAAATCTTTTCTTCTTCTAAAAATGCTTCCCCACAAAAGATCCAAAGAGCTACTTTAAGTGTATCCAAGTCACTGGACGTGACCGCTAGGAATACCAACTCTTCTACCTTGAACAGCAGACTATCATATTATCTTATCAACTGCTTTTAAAACTCTGCATGATTTCAAAAGAAGTACACCATGAAGTAAATCTGAAACATGCTTGATGTGTGGATCTACTTGTACAGTTCTTCAGATCCCATTCATTACTTATTTATAGTGAAAAAAGTTTTTAATTATTATCTTTGGGTTATTGTAAATACAACATGAAAAATTCCTGAAGCCAGCTTTATTTCTTTTGAAACGTCTGCAAACATTGTCCTAATCTACTTTGCAAACAATACCTAACCAGGCTGCCTTCTGTGTTTCTTGAACAGGTAGACTTCCCGTTGGCTACTGAATGTCACGATCAGTACAAAGTACTAGAGTGACCTTGGATATAAGTGGGCTGCACTTATTTGACTATGGGAAGAAAACCTGGAGTAGTGGGCCAAATCTCATACTGCTGTTTTCACCACTGAACTCAGACCGCCATCGGTATAAATTGTGTATATGTTGTTTTAACTTGTGATTTGCTTATTTTCTGTTTTAATCTGTAAACCATTTTATGGTATGTTATTGCTGTAAGCTGCCTTGAGCCAGTTGTCTGGAAAGGCGGGATAAAAATGTGATAAATAAATAAATAAATAAAAATTATTTCCAGATAAAGTTGATGAGCATATCAAATGACCAACACAAAACCATACATGTTTTGGCCTCCTGGGTGTTCCTCAGTGATCAATAATACATACTTAAAAAAAATAAAATAAAATGCTATATATCAATCCTAACCAGGTGTTTTTATCTCATATATTGTGTGGTATGATGTAGACCACGGTGTCGAACTCATTTGTTATGAGGGCCTAATCTGATATAAATGAGACTTTGTTGGGCTGGACCACACATGTCATAAAATGTAATGCCAGGTAGCAGAGATTTAAACTTTATAAAGAATGCAAATGCAAAGATTTTTTTTACTTAAAATAAAAACATGCTTAAAACATGGGCACTCTTGCAATATTTTGTTTATTTAACAGTATCTGACAACTGACACCTCTTGCTCTGAATTATTGCATCAAAATGTCTGTGCTGTTGCAATCTTGAGTACGCTGTTCAGGTGTGTATCTGTAAGCTGCAAACCTATTTTTGATTTATTGACATTCACCACAGAAATCTCAGAGTTCTGAGTCTAGCAGCAGCAACAGAACTGGAAGCAGGAGATGGCCAGTTCCAGTGTGGGCCTGATCGGCCCCCGGGCTGCATGTTTGACACCCCTGATATAGACTTATAAAGCAGGCCATGGATCACATGGTAACTGCATCCACACATAAAACTTCATGGCGATTTGACTTCACATGAATTTTTATGACCTTTTGACGAAATGGCCCTTTGACTTCAATTGCTGGTTGACACATCCAGAAATATTGGAAACTGTATACAGATTAGTACATCAATGAAGATTTATGCCCTAAAGGCTGAGATGCACACGGTCTTGCGTTGGTCATTTGACATGCTCAACAGCTTTATCCAGGAAATTATTACAGCTTATGTAAAGTTTGTTATGACTCTAATGCAGCCTGATATTCAGGCCCTGTGTTTTTAATTTTACTATTGCGTACACCACATAATAAATATTTACTTTGATATTATTTTATCTGCTGTGGCTTGACCCTTTCAGCATGATCAGCATATTTCAGGCTGAGTTGTTTCCTCCTTTCCCTTTGGTTAACACAAACTTTCTCCAGACCTGGAGTAATCAAAT
The DNA here is from genome assembly GCA_029233225.1 of Lepidodactylus listeri. NCBI lineage: Eukaryota > Metazoa > Chordata > Lepidosauria > Squamata > Gekkonidae > Lepidodactylus > Lepidodactylus listeri. The sequence goes on along the minus strand of JARCFY010000004.1, from coordinate 26,078,027 downwards.
AGAAAAATAACTCTAAGCCAACAAGTTCTGCTCAGTGGGGAAGAACAGTGAATAGAACCACTTCTGTTCTAGCGATGTTTTTCAAGATCGTCTCGATTGAATTACTCACCAACAATAACTGCAATGACAGTGAACAGGACAAAAAAATTCCTCAGCAGGTAACTTTTAACATCATCCTTTGTGATACTTTGCACCCTCTTTTTTGCCATGTCTGTACGTTTCCGAACTCCTTGCTGGAAGCGTTCCATCCTATTGCTAGACCTTGAGTCTTCTCCGTCACTCTTCGTCATCTGTTATCTTGGGAATATGTCTTTATATATTTGCAATGTCAAAATCTCCCCAGAACAAAAAATGGAAAGCTCTTTCTCCTGGAGCAAGGATAACAACAACCTAGAAAGAGCGAAAGAGAGAGAAAAAAAGAGAGAGAGAGAGAGAAAATATGGATCAAACTACAAACTTCAAAACCATGAGCAGTGACATTTTATCTGACTGGAAAACAGAATTATGTATTTGCAAGAAATGTATTGCATGTATCTGATGGTTTTTGATGGAGCCTTCAATGCAGCCCTAAGAATGCATTCCTGGGAGTAAGCCCCACTGAAGAGACCTAAGTAGGACTCTAAGTAGACCTACGAAGAATTACTTTCCTGCAGCGCTAACCTACACACTTCTAACTCTGCTGGACTTAGAATGATGTACATCAGTTTTGGATTGAACAGTTAGTTTTCCATATGATGTTGACTGAGGTGGTTATTAAAACTGCACAACACAGGCTGAATTTATGCTCATTTGCTTGAGCATTAAACATCAGGGCGCTGTAGCTGATGTAATGAAATAATTTTAGGACCTAATGTGATGAAGGAGAAAAGAGCTGTTTGCGTCAAGAGAGAAGAAACATAAGCACAGTCCACCTGCATTTTAAAGTCCCGTTGATCTCAGAAATTCAAATACAGACTTAATGCTCCCATTGAAATCAACAAGATCTATCTTGCACCGGATCATGCATTATCATTTGAATACGGCTTTTAATTGTTGTACGCTGCCTTGGGCCAGTTCGTCTGGCAAGGTGGGCTATAAATTGAAAGTAATAAATAAATAAACAAACCTTTCTTAGAAATCTGTACCATATCCAATTTTTGAGATTTTTTTGAAAAAAGAAATTGCACTATCCAGTGTATTCTGCATTTCAGATGAATTCCAGAGCAGCTATGTACTTTTTCCAGTTGTTCCTTAGTGTTCCAAATGCCTTGCGTTAGACCCAAGGCTAGAAACAAGAGCATCTAAGGTTTTCATCACTTTCCATAAGATGAGCCATTATTGTTGATGTTGTTGTTATTATTATTATTACTATTATTACTGTTGTTATTACTGTATTTACCACTCCTCTGCTTTGAGATGCACTGTTCTCAGCATCTGACAGTCCAATTAAACTTTAAAACACTTATTAGGTTAACACTGCTTGCTTATTATACATAGAGTTCCATAATAATGTTTTGCTCTGAAGAACTAACCAAAGACCAGAACTGGCACTTTAACCACTTGGTTTATTGTTTAATAAGAATTTTTAGAAATCTCAACTGAAATCCATTCTGCTTTCCTTCACGCATACCACAATCACTTCCTATTATTAATTTATCCAACTTGACAGTGCCCTTCAATACAGCTTGTGCTTCTAGCCTCCTGCTGCAAAAGCTCAGCGGTCGCGCCGCAAAAATCAGATATCATATCGGAACAGAGATGAGACCCAATTACATTCACCCCAGCATCTTTCGACTTGGCTTGAGACTCCGAAGACAACATTTTAAATATCTTTATAACAAAGTGATTCCCCAGTTATTGCATATCTTTCCCTTTCCCCCATGTTTTAAACATTTCTGTCCCTGTCCCTCTTACAACAGGAGAGAGGGATGATATTCATTCATTGCTGTCCTCTGTAGAACACAGAGAAACATTGGACTGGCAATGGTTCATACAACTTTTAAGTACTGGGGTGGATTTGCTCGTTTCAAACCCAGTCAGAGACAGATTCTGTCGGCTTCCCTGCTAGAAGAGTTATTCAAGTCACCTCCCACCTACCTGCCAGAACAATTTATATTTAAAATGGGGAGGGAGGACAAGTGAGGGAACACCCAAGTGTGATTACAGTCCCCTGCGCTAGAAAAAACAGTGGTGGAGAGGAAACCAGAAGAGCCATTTCAGCCCCCAACGCACTCACCTTTTCAAACTCCGGAACGCTCCAAGCAAAAGCCAGCAGCAGCAAGGACTCCAGCAAGATACCAAGGGGATAAAGGAAAATTGAAAAGAAAACTAGAGGAAAACACAACTCGGGTGAGAAAGAGCAGGCTGGCCCGGGGCATGGGCTTTGCAGACTGCAACTTACAAACTGCAGCAACTTAAGAAAAGGGGAGGAGTCCGGACTTTAGGGGGGGGGGGGGAATCAAAACAGAAAGGAGGTGTGTGTGTGTGTGTCCCCGTGTGGCGCGAGAGCGCTGAAAGCGGACCGTCAGGAATACTGATGAGTCTTGGCACCCTAGAAGCGGAATTGCTGCCTTTTGTTTTTCCTTTTAGACCACTTTCACGCTTTGTCAGTTCAGCTTCATTATAAATTCAAAATCTGGACCTAGGAAGAACCGAAAACACACACACACTCTCTCTCTCCCCCCTCCCGCTTCTTCTTCCTCCTCCTCCTCCTCCTTTTGATCACTCCAAAGGAGAATTCTGTACTTCCAAACGTAATTGTACATAATCATATTCTCACTTCAGGGAATTTTTCTTTACATTGCACTGGCTCACTTACATTATGCTTTTCTTGGGAAGGCTGTGGTCGGGGTGGGAAGGGGCGGCGGCGGCGGCGGCGGGGGGTGGGGGGTGGGGAGACAATCTTCCACGGCAGCTCTAAGAATCTCGGAGGGCTGCCCGTGCAACTTGTCTTCCATTTCTGCAGAGTTTCACTGGCGCCTCATCAAGAATACAGCAAACGTGATCAGAGACGATTCCTCCCCTCTGCGTTGTAGTCCCACTAAATGCAAGTCGGGGCTTGTTCTTTTAAGGTCTGTGATGTTTAAAAGCCCTGCCGAGTAAATGCAATTCCAGCTTGAACTTTGCAGCGGCAGAAGTTAGGAATGGGGGGGGGGGGGGGCGGCACCCGAATGCATCTCTTTTTATTTTTGGTTGTCCTTTGTAAATTCGCATCCCTTGAGGATCGCAATAGTCATCTTTTCTCCCCAGAGGGGGCGTTTGGATGCTGAACACGTTTGAAGCGATTAAACGAGGTCTTGGACGGCGGGTTGGTGGCCACTTCCTAGTGATCCCAGAAAAGCATTAAAAAAAAACAACACTATCCCCCATCAAGAATGGAGTATCACTGTATTAATGCTGTTATACTTTCAGAAGCTAAAGGTGGTCTTTTCAATTTTCTTTCCACATTTAACACAAAAGATTTCCAGGGATTCACAAAAGAATGGCATGAACTGAGTACGCAGAAGGACTAGTTGTACTTGTAGGATCCAACTGCACTAGAGCGGCATGCTAAACTTTAACACACACACCCCTTTTCTTCCTTGGGAAGACATCCCCACATTTGTTTTTGTGAAATAGCCTGATTTCCGCTTCCCCCCTTGCCTGAAATAAGAAATATCTTTACACCAATCTGTAAAGTCAATGATGGAAAAAATGGCACTCCTTGCATTGGAATACTTGTTTAGGGTCCTTCCAGATGCCGGGGTTTCCCAGCAAGGGCTGAGAAGGCCTCGCTTAAGTTATCAGATGATGCCACTCACCAAGCACTTCCCTTCTGGGGGAAATAGCAATCCAAGTGAACTGCTGGTGAACTGTGACTTCTTTTCACACAAATGCAAGTGCAGCTCTCTCCCTAACGTTTTAGTGAGGGGGCAGTTTTTCCGAAGCCCTGCCCTGGGTGGCAAAAGCCAGCCTGATCTCATCGGATCTCAAAAACTAAGCAGGGTCAGTCCTGGTCAGCACTTGGATGGGAGACCACCAAGGAAGCCTAGGGTCACTATGCAAAGGCAGGCAATGGCAAGCGATCTCTGTTCATCTGTTGCCTTGAAAACCCTACTGGGTCACCATAAGTCAGGTACAACTTGCCGACACTTTCCACTACCAGTTTCTCCAAGGTACTGTTGACTGGTGCCTGTGACGTCACTGCTACTCATGCCCCCCTGCCTTCCTGGCTTTGAGAGATGAAGCAGCAGAGGAATGGGCATTACCCAGAATAATTTTTACTCTTGCAAACAGTTTGGTGTAGTGGTTAAGGGAGCGGACTCTAATCTGGGAGAACCGGGTTTGATTCCCCACTCCTCCACTTGCGCCTAACTGGATGACCTTGGGCAAGCCATAGCTCTGTACAAGCTGTTCTCTCATGGCCCACCTACCTCACAGGGTGTCTGTTGTGTGGAGGGAAAGGGAAAGGTGTTTGTAAACCACTCAGACTCCAAGTAGAGGGCGGGATATAAATCCAGTCTCCTCTTCTCTTCTCTTCTCTTCTCTTCTCTTCTCTTCTCTTCTCTTCTCTTCTCTTCTCTTCTCTTCTCTTCTCTAATCTAATCTACTCTACTCTACTCTACTCTACTCTACTCTACTCTTCTCCTCATCTTCTTCTTCTTCCTCTTCTTCTTCTTCTTCTTCAAACACATATCTGAAAACCAGCAGTTTGGGGACCCAGCGGGGAAGAGATAAACATGCCTGCTGTCATTTCTCTGCTCAAAATGACCCCTTCCTTACAAACAGCCGCAATCTGTTTCAGAGGGTAGCTATGCAGAACAACAGATAGATCTGGATCCAGTAGCAGCTTAGAGACCAACAAGAGTTTCAGGTCAAGCTTTGTAGCCATGTTAGTCTGTCTGTAGCAGTAGAAAAGAGTCTAGTAGAATCTAAAAACTAATAAAATTTGTGGCATGGTATGTGAGTCACTGCTCACTTCTTCAGATACATCTCTTGTTGGTCTCTCATCAGACATGGGTAGAAACCAGAGCTCCATTAAACCACTTTTCTGAGAATATGTCATTAGACACACAAAGGCCCCAGTGAGGTACTACATGGAACTCTACAAAGTTTGAGTCCAGGGGCACTTTTAAGACCAACAAAGTTTGAATCTAGGTATAAGCTTTCATGTGCATGCACACTTCTTCAGATACACAGAAGAACCGAAATTCAGACCAAAATCCATGGAGCTCTGTATCACTTTCCTCAATGGTTTTGTGTGTGTGTGTGTTCAGGGGTTAACTGAAAAGCATCCTCAGAAGCTACAACTGAAAACAGAAGGATGATAAGAGCTGCTCTTCCCCCGCCCCTTCAACATAATTTTCTCCCATGAATGTGCAAATAGCTGAAGGGGTGATTTGAGCTGGAAAATTACCAAAGGGAAAAGGTTAAGCAGCATTCTCTCCTGGCTTGCACTTCCTCCCGTTTAGATTAACAGCCTACTGAGGCTTCTTTGGGTTTAACAAAAACTTAAAAACGTAACACTGAACCCCATGCAGATATAAACACTAACATATATTTGTTGTCAAGTCACAGCTGACTTCTGGTGACCCCGATGGGTTTTTGAGGCAAGAGACAGAGGTTTGTTTGCCATTGTCTGCCTTTGCATAGTGATCCTGGTATTTTGTGGTGGTCTCGCCTCCTAATACATACCAAGGACAACCCTGCTTAGCTTCCAAGATCTGATGAGAGTGGGCTATCCCGAGGTATCCAGGTCAGGGCATTAACATGTATACTCACAAATATAGTCCACAAATAGATTTGTCTAGTACCTGCTTTACTTTCTTTTTTACATTCAGTTCTGCAGTTCTGGAGGCCTTACTTTAAAAAGGATGTGGACAGGATGGAGCGGGTGCAGAGGAGAGTGACGAGGATGATCAGGGGCCCATAGGAGGCCAAGCGCTATGAGGAAAGGCTGAGGGACTTGGGAATGTTTAGTCTAGAGAAGAGGAGGCTGAGTGGGGACATGATGGCTCTCTTCAAGTATTTGAAGGGTTGTCAGACGAGGGCAGGGAGCTGTTTCTGCTGGCAGCAGAGGAGAGGACTCACAATTGTGGGTTTAAATTAAGGGCAGGAAGGTACCAGCTGGATTTTAGGAAAAACTTTTTTGTGCAACAGTGGAACTAGCGGGAGGTGGTGAGCTGCCCCTCACTGGCAGTCTTTAAGCAGTGTCCGGACAAACACTTGTCAGGGATGCTCTAGGCTGATCCTGCATTGAGCAGGGGGTTGGACTGGATGGCCTGGATGGCCCCTTCCAACTCTGTGGTTCTGTGATTCTATGAAATGGAAACCAGCTTGTTTTCCAAATTATCATTTGATTAACTGGCTTTTTGCTATATTCTTCTGACTTATCTGTTGTACTCTGCTTTGCAATTGCATTTGATTTTTTTATCATATTATTGCGATGCGGTTTTAAATCAGTGTTACCAGATGCCTTGAAGACTATATTGTTTGAAAGACAGCCTAGAATTTTTATACCCTGCTCTTCATTTCCTGAAGGAGTCTCAGGGTGGCTTACAATCACCTTCCCTTCCTTTCCCTGCCACAGAACCCTGTGAGGTAGGTAGGGCTGAGAAAGTCCTGATAGAACTGTGACTGACCCAGTTGGCTGCATGTGGAGGAGTGGGGAATCAAACCCAGTTTTCTAGATTAGAGTCCACCACTCTTAACCACTATATCACACTGGCTGTCTGACAGCCTAGATTTTTTAAAGACAAAGTAAACAAATAATGTTTAGGATATGCATGGATCCATGCTGTGATCCTAAACACATGTTAACATTAAAGAATCTCACAAAGACAATTAAGTTGGATAGTTCCCTGAATTTCACAGTGATGGGGTGTAGCTAAAGAAAAGATTAAGAGCCCAAATCTGAGACTTTTTTTTTTGGAAAATTTTAATTGGGTTTTTTCAAAAAATTTGAAGAGTATAAACAGTGCTAATACTTGCTTAGTTCAAATACAAACACTGCAACATTAACTACATTAACAAACAAACATACAAACAACTTTCGGTTAACCTGGGCAATTCAAATCAAAAAAGTCTGGATGCACAGTTTCAATGTTGGCCCTGGATAAAATAAAAATCAAAGGTTACATTGACAATGATACAGGTAGGAATTGCTGTTACACTATACAGGTGTATCTTATGTCTCCGTCATGTGCCAGTATGGTGTTTAGTTGCCATCCCAAATGCTTTGGCGACAGGGCTTAGGATGGCGCTTTAGATTTCAAATTAACAAGATCACATGGAGAAGTATAAGCGATGTATATTTTAAATATTGAGTCTGTGCCATAGATTACAATGAAAAGATCAAGTTTGCAAATGGGTTGCCAGCCTCTGGAAGAGTGGGGTTGATTGTCCTGGAATTACAGCTGATCTCCAGACAATAGGGATCAGTTCCCCTGGAGAAAATGGCACCTTCAGAGGGCAGACTCTATGGCATACCATAGATTCTAGGTGAAGTCTCTCTCCCAGTTCCCACCTCCATGGGCACTACCTCCAGATCTCTAGGAATTTCTCAAACCAGAATTGGCAGCCATAGGACAGATGAGTTTGCACAGAGTTGTTATTACTAAATTTGCCAGCTCTGGGTTGACAAAAATCTGGAGATTTTGGGGGTGGAGCCTGGGGGGGTGTTGGGGAGGGGAGGGACTTCAATGGATATCATGCTATTGAGTCCACCTTCCAAAGCAGCCATTTTTTCCAGGTGAACTGATCTCTGAGTCCTGGAGATCAGCTGTAGTAGAAGGAGATCTCCAGCCACTTAGCAACCTTAGCTATTACTGAGATAGTTCTGAAGATGTCTCTGATGCAAAAAGTTTGACCTTATACTGCAGTGTTCAGCTACAAGGAAGCATTGGCTCTTTCATTCTATGGTCTTGATTCTTTGCAATATGGAGACCAACTCAACAGGCTTGACACAGACACATGGTATGAAACAAGGACTTACAACAGAATCTTGTGACATGAACAACGTTCATGCAGCAAACAAACAGAAGTTTCGTGGCAGACAAATGGAAGTTCCATGGAAAACAGGGTAGTGGAAATTCTGGGAAATTTAAACTTCAATTGTGGCAGTGTATGGTTGGTTCCCATGGAAAACTTCTGCTAACTGGAGAGACGTGTGATGTCTGCAGATTCCCTTCTCCCACTGCAGACCCCCAACTGTCCCCAAATGCTGTTCTTGAGGGTCTCTTGTATCCCAGGAGCATCGTTTCTGAGATCAACTTGGGCTGCAACAGTGGGGGAGGATGAGGACCTCTGGTTCCACTGACAAAAATTCCTTCCATCAGCGGAGATGTACTGAAGATGTAATCCTGTTATTTACATAGTTTTTTGCCTAATTCTTGCGCTTACTCAAAAAGGGCACATTTTTAAATAAGTTACAGTGGCAATTAAAAGCATATCATCATGAAAAAATGGTAATGTAATCTAGCCACGTACACCAATGTAGGAAATTTCATTCCTGTAGTTATATTCCTCCAGGTGTTAGTTATAAGCAGAGATGAGTTTTTAAATTTTGAGGCATCCCAGCTGTTCCTCACTATTTAAAACCCCACTAATTGAAGCCCCGGTAGAATGCATTTCAAAGGTTAGGAAAGGCACTGCCAAGTCTAAAAGAATGAAAAAAACAAACAAAAACACCATAATATCTTATTGCCAGTATGAATAAATTTACCAATTCCAATGTGAAATGTATAAAGGATCACAATTTTGTTTAAGGCATTCACAAAGCCCATCAAATGAAGATATCAATATACAGTTCCTATTGTTGACTTTACAGCAGAAATAAATTTATTTTATTTATTTTATTTTATTTATTTCTTAAATTTATATTCCGCTCTTTCCACCAAAGGCAGGCTCAGAGCGGCTCACATCATTTAAAATAACAGATCAGCATTAAAAACATACAACAACATTAAAACTATTCAAACAAGATTGGCGGTATTCCAATTCAATCCACAAGTGTTCCAAGCATTCCCATAATCTCTGTGTGCAGGTGACAATGTTACTGAACTGAATTCTTCGTAGAAAGCATGCAGCTGTGTATTGTGACAAGGGACACATTTGGGATCTTAGAAGATTGTTTCAAATTAGAAATCCTTCTTCAAGGTCGCCTTATAATGGGGAGCCAATGCTGTTATCAGTATTACACATGCAGAAAGCTATTCATCAATTACGCAGGCACATAGGAAGGATTTCTAATTTGAAATGGTCTTCTAAGATCCAAAATGTGTCCATTGTCACAGTACACATCTGCATGCTTTCTATGATAAATTTATTTCTGCTGTAAAATTAACAATAGGAACTATATTGATCTCTTCACTTAATGGGCTTTGTGAATGCCTCAGACAAATTTGATCCTTTATAAATTTTACATTGGAACTGGTAAATTTATTTGTACTGGCAATAAGATATTACAGTGCTTTTGTTTGTTGTTTTCATTCTGTATATACTGCAAGTTTTGATTGTTTCAGCCAGTCTAAAAGAATGCCTGCATGGTTAACAACACAAGTCAAGGAAGCTACAAAAAGTAAACGGGATTCTTTTTAAAAGTGGAAGGTCTGCCCCAATGAATTGAGCAGAAGGAACCACAGGCACAGAAAAAGAAATAATGTGGCATGCAAAAAGATAATTTGAGGAGCAGGTTGCAAAAAACATCAAGACAAACAATAAACACCTCTTCAAATGTATCCAGAGCCAGAAACCAGCCAGAGAAGCAGCTGGGCCTTTGGATGTCCAAGAAATAAAGAGATTGTTAAAGGAAGATGGGGAGATGGCAGAGAAGCTCAATGTTTAGTTTATTATTAATTTATTATTGTTATTATGATTCAAGATCAGCAGTCAAGAATATCAACAATGCATCATACACATTGGATGCATAAAATAGATATTCTGTACCGAAAATATACAATTAATAATAATAAAATTATTAAAACACTAGACCATGTTCTTCTTAATTATTAAACAAGCCAGAGCACATACTACCTTAAGGTTAGTTTGGTTAGAACAGTCAGCAAGAAGAAAAGTATAAAAATAATTTGATCTACCTGGATATTGGACAGTATTGGGGTAATGGATATATTCTGAATGTCCTGGTAAAATCGGCAATGTAGGAGGAGATGTTCAATTGATTCTACCATTCCAGACTGACATGGGCAGAGATGTTGCACATATGGGATACGTGTATATCTCCCTTCAAGAAGGGCAGATGGGAGGGCATTGAACTGGGCCAGAGTGAAGGCTCTGCAGTGTTTGGGGAATTCTAATGTATAAAGGTAACTTGATGGAATGAAATTTTTGTTACAGTTCCCCACTGCTGGAGCAGAGTAGGCTAGGGTTGCCAGCTCCAGGTTGGGAAACTCCTGGAGATTTGAGGGTGGAGTCTGGGGAGGACAGGGAGCTCAGTAGGTGGTGCCATGCCATAGAATTTACCCTTCAAAGCATCCATTTTCTTCAGGGGAACTGATCTCTGTAGCCCGGAGATGAGCTGTAATTCCAGGGGATCCCCAGGCTCTACCTGGAGGCTGGCATCCCTGGAGTGGGCCCATGATCTGTTGACTTGAAGGGTAGTGTCCCATAGTCTCTGTTTGATTAGTGCTCTGGCTCCTGGGTACCGAAGCTGCAGTAAGTCTGTACAGGAGAAACCAAGGAATTGCAATTTGTCCTCTATTGCTCCCACCCACCTTGAGTCTGAAAGGATTAATGAAATTAATTTGGGGGAGGGGAAAGTTTAATTTGAGTCAGAAGGATGTAGCTTGGAACCAGGCATGTACTTCTAGTGGAACCAACCCTGTTTCTAGCCTAAGCAGAGCACTGGGTACACAATGAGGTACTCCAAATAAGGATCTGAGGAATTTGGATTGAATTGCTCCTAGTTTACAGTAGTCACTGTATAGAGATGTCTGTGAACCATACATAAGCTGGGAAATGAGAAGCTCAGTGAATGCTTTGCTTCTGTGTTCTCTGTGGAAAGTGTGGGGCATGTACCTATGCCACAGTTGCTGTTTTCAAAAAGGGAGTCTGAAGGATGGAGTCAAATTGAGGTGATGAGAGACGAAGTTCTAGGCCTACTGGGGAAATTAAAAACTGATAAGTCTCCAGGTCCTTACGGCACACACCTGAGAGTTCTGAGGGATCTCAAATGTACGATAGTTGATCTACCAACTTGTATGTGTAACCTATCACTAAATTCAGTCACTGTACCAGAAGACTGGAGAGTAGCAAATGTTAATGACTCAGCCCTACCGCACCTTCCTGAGTAGATATAAATTACCTGCCTACCATTTTTCTTCTCACATTGACACAGAGAGTACTCCATCTTTCTGTGTTATGCCTCTGAGGATGCCAGTCACAGCTGCTGGTGAAACATCAGATACTACAATGCCAAAATCACAGCCATACAACCCAGAAAATCTACAACAACAAATGCTCTGGCCATGAAAGCCTTCGACAACAAAATGTTACACCCATTTTAAAAAGGGGTCCAGAGGGGAACCAGGAAATAACAGACCAGTCAGCCTCATGTCTGTCCCAGGCAAATTAGAAGAAACTGTAATCAAAGTTAGAATTATTTGGCTCATAGAGGAACCAAGCCGGCTGAAGGAAAATCAGCATGGCATCTGCAAAGGGAAGTTCTGCCTCGCCAGCCTTTTAGAATTCTTGGAGAAAGTGAACAAGTATGTAGATAACAGTGAGCTGGTAGACATTATCTACTTGGACTATCAAAGGGCTTTTGACAACGTACCTCACCAAGAACACCTGAGTAAACTTAGCAGTCATGAGATAAGGGGACAGGTTCTCTCATGGATTAAAAACTGGTTAAATGAGAGGAAGAAAAGAGTAGGAATAAATGGACAGTTCCCACAATGGAGGGAAGCAAGCAGTGGCGTCCCACAAGGATCGGTATTGGGGCCAGCACTATTTATTTATAAATGATCTGGAAGGAGGGGTGAACAGTGTAATGGCCAAGTTTGCACATGACACAAAATTATTCAGGATGGTGAAAACCAAGGATGACTGTGTAGGATCTCCACAAATTGGGTAAGTGGATGATAACGTGGCAATTGAAGTTCAGTATTGGTAAGTGTAAGGACAAAAAAATATCCCAACTTCAAATGTAGGCTAATGGGGTCTGGACTTGATGAGAATGAGGAGGAAAAAGATCTTGGGGGTTGTACTAGATAGCTCAATGAAAGTGTCAACCCCAGTGTGCTGCAGTGGTGAAAAAGACAAACTATATGTTAGGGATTATTAGGAAAGGGACTAAACATAAAACCGCCAATATTATAATGGCCCTGAATAGATCTATGGTGCGGCCTCATTTGGAATACTGTGTGCAGTTCTGGTCATTGTATCTCAAAAAGGACACCCAACAGAACTGGGAAAAGATACAAAGAAGAGCAACCAAGATGATTAGAGGGTTGGAGTACCTAAAAGAGGTGACAAGGGGGACATGGTAGAGGTTTATAAAATTATGCACGGGGTAGAGACAGTTGACAAAAAGAACTTTCCCTCCCTCTCCTCAAATACAAGAATTCAAGGGCATCCAATGATGCTGATGGGCAGCAGATTCCTTTTAAAAACCCACAATTATTTTCAGAGCAAAATTTAATCATAGAGGGACTCTTGGGGTTTATACCACCAAAAGCTACTCAGCAATATCTTCACAACTCCTACTTTGCTCACAAGAAGCACTGATTTCAGCTTGCTTACTTTGGCTGCCGAACTCATTATTACAAATAACTTTTCCCAGAAAAGCCTTTGGCTGGTTACTGGTTAAATCTTAATCTATGACTGAAGAAGGGTGAAGAAGGTTGCAAGAGTCCTTTGCAAATGTGTCACTGTTCCACTGCATTACACGGGAAATGATGTCCTACAAAGGTTATAGGACTTGCCTTAACTGATGCTATAAGTTATACCATTTGAACATTAGTCAAAAGAAATAAAACAAAAAAGAACATCGATCTGAAGTTATGTTTTAATGGTGACTGGGGGAAAAGAGGCTGGAAATGCCCCTTGTCTGTTTGTTTCTTTGCTAAAAGGAAATAGTTAATTGTCACTGACAAATGAGGAGGTAGAGGTAATTTCTGTGTCTGTGTGAAGTGGACAGCCAAACTCAGCATGAATTCATAGGACCATTTCTGACTAGAAAAAGTTATCATGTAATCATTTGCCCCCCTTTTTTTATTTCTCCCACCTATTTCTATCAAACCTGGGGAAAGATTTTTTTTAACTTTTGACACAAGAAAGGTTAATATTTTATAACTGCTTACTACAAGGCCTGGTGAAATATAAACCTAACTGAAGTGTGGGGAGTATTTTGAAGAAAGCTTCACCTCAGGTGAATAATGGATAACTTTTACTTCTTATACCTGTTTAAAAAATGACTGTGTAGGCTCACTAATTGGATACAATGATAGTACAAAGATCAGTTTGAATGTTGATGAAGACATATGGTATAATCTTCCATGTATCTAATCACCTTTGAAAGTACTCCCTGAAGTATTTCCACGTGTAGTAAAATCTTGATGTGGTACAGTTGCCATCCCTGTTCCCATTTGGATAATCTCTCACAGAATGTTGCCTCATCTTTTACATTTTAAGTGGGTCTTTGATTTAAGGAGTTCCTCCGTGGTGGCTCAGAGGTCAAGACACTGAGTTGCAGACCGGAAGGTTGGTAGCTTGGCAGTTTGAGACCCAAGTGCTGTGTGACGGAGTGAGCTCCTGTCTCTGGCCCCAGCTTCTGCCAACCTAGCAGTTTGAAAGCAAGAAATTGCAAGTAGATAGGTACCATTTCAGTGGGAAGGAAGCATTCTGTGCACCTCAGCATTTAGTCAGGCCAGCCACATGACCATGGAAAAAGTCTTTGGACAGCGCTGGCTCTTCGGCTTGGAAACGGAGATGAGCACTGCCCCCTAGAGTTGGATTCAACTGGCTTTCCAGCAAGAAAAACCTTTACTGCATTATTAGGAAAACACTCAGCCAACAATTAACCTTATTTACTCAGAGAGAAATATTCAGGACATTTTAGCTGTATAACTTTGACTCCCACCTGAACAATCTCATCACGTAGTTAGATCAAATAGGAAAAGGCTAGATCAACCTATCACCTGAAAGAAAGACCAAGGGTATTCACCATCACATTACAAAGAAAGAAGCTTTGAACACATAGCTATTATAAAATTAATCTTTTGCCTTAAACGTGTCTGTTATGCTTCATTTTTTAGTTACCCTGTACTAACACATCAGTCGACTCAAGATGACCACCAAGATCGAAATGGTGAAAATTAATGACTTGGGACCACCCAGCAACAGAAGTGCTGTTCCATGGAAAGATCATCTGTTACAGACAGATTATCTTCTATATATGCAAACAACTACTCATTTATAATGTTAAAAAAGCACCCTATTCTTCCAGAAAGGCCAGTTTTGGGGAAAGGACAAAAGACCATTATGACAACCTACTGGCTTATATACCAAATGGATGTTGGGCAACATAGAAGAAGAAGAAGAAGAAGAAGAAGAAGAAGAGATTGGATTTATACCCCGCCCTTTACTACCCAAAGGAGTCTCAGAGCGGTTTACAAACTCCTTTCCCTTCCCCTCCCCACAGCAGACACCCTGTGAGGTGGGTGGGGCTGAGAGAGCTCTGACAGAAACTGCTCTTTTTCAAGAACAGCTGTGCCAGAACTATGGCTTGCCCAAGGTCATCCAGCAGCTGCAAGTGGAGGAGTGTGGAATCAAACCTGGTTCTCCCAGATCAGAGTCCACACACTTAACCACTACACCAAATATTTTGTCTGACATCAACCAAAGAATGGTTCATAGCATGACCAGTTGACTTCTGACATTAATTGCTTCTGGCTCTTTGTACATAAAGGATAAATGAGGAGGAGCTGTCCCAGGTTAATTTCCCCTGTATGTTCAGTTAAAGGATTTGGCAGTAGGTGATGTTAAAGACCTCTGCTTGTGACCTTGGAGAAGCCACTGACAGTCTGAGTAGACAATACTAACTTTGATGGACCAAGGGTCTGATTCAGTATAGGGCAGCTTTCATGTGAGATGTGAGTTCATGTGAGATGAAATTTACAAATCAGGATAATAAATCACACCCAAAAGTGCTATGGAAATGTTTCAAATAATGATGGGAGAAAGAATAGGATACTGACAGAAACAATGGACAGTTAACAGTTATCAAAAGCATGTCTGGACAATTCCTTACTATCTTGGATGGCGTATGCTAATCCATAGAAGAGGGCCAATCTACATATTAGATTAGGGTGACCAGATGTCCTCTTTTTGGATAACATGTCCTCTTTTTTTTATGTCCATCCTCTTCGGGGCTCTTTTTAAAAATGATGAAAATGTCCTCCCCTTTTTTGTTGTTGAGAGTCTGAGCCTATTTTGCTCTACAGTCCCTCAGTGGAGAGAAGTTCCTGTTTGGCCACCAGCACTACTTTGTAGTATGTGTTTTGAATAGGCCCTCCTATTTAATTGTTGAGTATTGGAAATTTCTTATGCCTGCTTTTCTCCATTGACTCCTCTCCTCCCCAGAGCAATGGCACATTGTCCCCACCTACAGCAAGGAAGTGCAGCCGGGGTCCTGGACATTCCTGCCAGGGGTTCCTCTTGGCTACTTGAAGTACACTGGGCAATACTTAGACAAAGAAATTTTCAGAAGGTAGCCAGGTTGGTTTGCAGTAGAAGAGCTAGATTCGAGTCCCAAAGCACCTTAAAGACCAACAAGATTTTCAGTGTATCAGCTTTCAAGAATCAAATGAAGGGAGTCAAATGAGTGTCTATGGAATGGAGCTCTGACTCTCCAAAGCTCCTGTGGTGTAGTGGATAAGAGTGACGGACTAATATCTGGGTGGCCCAGTTCAAATCCCCACTTGTGCAATGGAAGCTCGCCAGATGACCTTGGGCCGGTCACACTGTCTCAGCCTAATCTACTCACAGGGTTGTTGTGAGAATAAAATGGAGACAAGGAGAATGGTATATGACACACTGGGGAGAAAGGCAGGGTATAAATGAATTAAATAAATAAACAAATATCCCAGAAATCTTGTTGGTCTGTAGGGTGCTACTGGACTCAAATCTAGCTCATTGGGCAATACAGTAAGAGAAATAGCTGATAATCATCTGGAATCCACTGAAGAGTCCCTATATGTTATGTTCTGTGATTAAATCTGTGATTATCCAATTACCTTGAGACTTATTCAATTACCTTGAGATTTATCCACCCCTGGGATTATCCAACTATTATCCTGGGATTACCTTGAAATTTATTCAATTAACTTGGAATTTATTCAATTACCTTATCCAACTGCCTTTTTTGGGCAAAGTCAGGAGTGCGGCTTACCTCCATCTTCTTATGCTTCATCTGGACTTGAAGTAAACTTGATGTGCTGAAATCACTACCACCGGCCTCCCGACTCCAGTACTTTTCACTATATAAGGGGGAAGTGAGTTGGGGGCCAGTCAGGGCATGTCCAGGGAGCAGGAGAAACTCCTTGTGAGCAGCAAGACAAGAGTCTTTAGACTGCCCCAGAGAAGCATGAGGTGCTCAGAAGAACTGGGAGGTACCAAGAAGGCCTATGATGAGGAAAATCTTCTTATCCATAGGAGGCAGGATTTGGAAGTCTGGAGGGTAGTAGTTCAAGGGCCAGGGCCATACCCTCTGAAGCCTGAGAAAGAGGGAGCAGTGACACTACCATTCGAAGAAGAAGAAGAAAAAGAGGAGGAGGAGAACAAGGAGGAGATTGAATTTATACCCCGCTTTTCACTCAGAGTCTCAGAGCTGCTTACAAACTCCTTTCCCTTCCCCTCTCCACAAAAGACACCCTGTGAGGTAGATGGGGCTGCGAGAGCTCTTTCAAGAACTGCTCTTTCAAGAACAGCTCTGACAGAACTATGGCTTGCCCAAGTCTGCACACTTAACCACTACACCAAACCACTACAAAATGAGACAGCTGCTGACCCATAAAATCGTATTGCCAAATCACCAAACCGGATCATTCTCTTTTCTCAGTTCCAGACCCAGCTGATGCCTAAAGAGGTTGGCCTGAGTTCTCAATTGCCTTCATTATGCTGGTGTTACTTTCTCACACCAACAGTCCCGACTGCCTTATGAATCTTTATTTTACTTTCACCAATCCAGATGATGGTATGAATGTTTACAAAGCCAGAATTCCAGTTGGTTTTTCAACGGCAAATACAAAGCACGAGCCATGAATAGTAAACATCATTAACAATGTTTGTTCATGCTGGGCCCGTGAACATAACTTTTTAAAAAATTGTATATTTATGGTTATAGGATAATTAATCACAGCAACGAAGATATGCACCCATCTTTTGAAGCAATGATTCTAAAATAAAAAGGGCCTGCAACTTAGTGGCTTTTGTAAAAATGACTGTTATAGCCACCACTCTTTAGCATTCGGACATTTCTTTGGCAGGAAGGCTGGATATTGTCTATTGTGAGAAAGAAATGGGCTCTGAGAAAATATGCAAATTTTTAGCAAGGGAAAATAGCAGCTCCAGGTTTTAGGAAACAGAAGAGCAGAAAGTCTTCTGTATGACATACATGAACTGTGCATACGTATACAACACAGCTATAGCAGCTGAGATGATTTCAGCCATTGTGATTTGGTGGTTATTCTCTATAAAATACAGCTCTCCGCCTTATTAACATCCTTAGCAAATAGGCAAACAAAGTTTGTATAGAGAGAATTGAAAAGATTTTTTTTCCTCATTCCATTTTCCACTCTTCACCCTTCAGCTTCTTCCTGGGACCTGGTGTAAATGGTCATAGGTAACAAAGGGTTGGATTGGACCCTCCCAGTTTTTCTGCTGGAAAAAGAGGTGGGATGAGGCCCCTTTTGACCACTGAAAAGGCTATGCCGGGGGTCGTGAAACACACGTGGACAAAATTCAGGCAGGATTGGGGACCGCAGTGAGGCAGGGAGTTGGGTGACATCAAGTGAAAAAAGTTGGTTGTATCCATCCCAGATTTTTATATGGCTCCCAATCCTTTAACAGCAGAACTTTTACAAAACAACATACAATATTAATTTTGTCATGTAACCATTATTCAGTTAAGAACACTGTAAAGGCCGATTTCTCACTGGCCAGTTGCCTCTCATTCTCTCCAGAATTTCCCATCCCAGTTTCCTCCGGAGTATTTTCTTCATTTTCCCACTTGGAACCTCAGCCCTATCAATATAGCGTGATGATGGGGTTTTCTCCCAAAAAGATTAGAAACTCCCACAATGGGGCGGCCCTCATGAAAGGCAAGCAAGTGGGCATGTTTTCATTTTGGGTTCTCCCCCGGAGCAAACAGGAAAATCCTCTAAAAACGGGATTTGTTTGCTCCAGAGAAACTCCGGTGCAGCAGGGCGATACTCCAGAGCAAAACGTGAGCCTGGAGCAACTGGTATGAAATCGATCAGAAGCTCCAGTGCAAGCATGAGGGCAAATCTGGGGCAAACGCTAGTGCGAAATTGGCCTTTGTCTCATGGATGGGAAGGGCATATTGAATAGTGGGAAGGGTCTATCCCAAGCTTCTTGCCTAAGCCCAAGGACAGGATGATCCTGGTAGAGGCTTAAGTATTAAGTGGGGACCTGCAATACTCGCGCAGTGGGATTGGGGAATCTCTCTTCCCACTGTTGCTGATTCCCCACTTTCCCCTCACAGCTGGGGGGGAGACTCAAATATTGTGCCAGATATTCCCCACCATGGCTGGGCTCAGCAAGGCTACTGGCCTCTTCTGCCACCGTTGCTGGACCTGGGGCAACTGCCAGCCTCCTCTGCCGCAGTGGCTGGGCTTGGCGTGGCTGCAGGCCTCCTCTGCTGCTGTGGCTAGGCTTATCTCCCCAGGAAACTTGGCCATTGCTTTGTAATATTTAATCTATATATATTTTAAAACATGATAGATTATAGATGTAACTATTCCCCTTGCCATCCAGTGAACTGAAAATTCCAGACTCTCTCCTTCTATGTGTCACTGGTTTGATGTTTAATGCAAATATTTTAAACAAGAGAAATGTGTTCTCTTGCGGAGGTGTATTTATTTTTGTGCGGTCTCTTCAGAGACTGGCATGAGGTGGCTCACCATAGAAAACAAGATAAAACCCTAAAACCCTAAATCATTAAAATTCACAACCGTTAAAAACCCAGCCAGTAAAAACCAAGAAACATAAGTGCGTAAAAGCATAAAAACAGCATAACAATCCAAAAGCATAAGTGTCCTCTATATACTGTCATTACCTTGACAATACAACACTCTTACTGAACTTTTCCCTGTCCCTAATACACTTTTATTGGTTGGTTGTTGAAGGGAGCCAAGTAACTGTACAGCATGTGACATCATGTAATGTTGACAACAGGAAGTTCCAGGGGATTGGCAGAGAACTGAACACAAGGAGTGCTATTTTTGGAGGCAGTCCTCTGTCTTCAACGTTGCGCAGTTCTGCCTTGCATATCCTAAATAAATAAATGGACACAAGAATAGTCCATCCAACCTATACTCAATCTTATCCAGCATCCTGTCTCACGCAGTAGCAAACCGAATGCCCCCAGAAGGCCTAGAGCAAGACCAAACCCACCCCATGCTGTTGCCTTTGACTACTGAAGTTCCATTTAGTCATCATTGCCAATTATGGACCTAACTGTGAACATCCCTTCTTTCCCGACAGCTGCTCTGCTCCCCGTTATATACTTTTTGAAAAGTAGCCTGTCCATTTGGTTCTTCCCACTTTGCTCACATTGAGCCTTTATTTCATTCAATCATTCTGACATAAAAACATTAGAAGAACTGAGTCCAGTGGCACCTTTAAGACCAACAAAGTTTTATTCAAGGTATAAGCATTCGTGGCACACGTTCTGGGAGTGGAAAGTGACGTCACCCCCTCATTCCCCCTGCGTCACCTGGAAGTCATGTTGGCATACTGGCACTGTTGGGTGATGCTCTAGATTTTGGACAAAAATTTATGGTAAAATTGGCATCAAACCAGAGTTTTGCCCAAAAGCCAGAGCATCCCCCCCTCCCCGATGTCAGCAATGTCCTGGCGCCACTTCTGGGTGATGCAGGCACATTATGTGTGATGTCACTGCTTGGGGGGGATTTCCTCCTGCTGGCCAGCTGGCCAGTGGCAGGCAGGACCCTACAAAATCGGGGGATCTCCTGCACCCACTGGGCAAATGGCAACCCTAATGCCACTGGATTCAAAGTTTGTTCTAAAAATATAAGAATAGCTTTGCAGAATCAGGCCAGGCTCTTCATCTAGTCCCATATTTTGTTTCCCACAGTGGCCTTAATGGTTAGTTCTGCCCCCTGTTATTTGTCCCCAGACTTTGGACATGGAGGCTTCACTGAACTATTTACAGTCATCACCTCTTAATGGACCTGTCCTCATACTTCCAATAAGATTCAAATTTGTCTAACCGCTTTAAGAGCCATTTAAGGTCCAGGCTGCTGTCGTATTTACACATCTCTAATTAATTCAGTTAATGCCTACACAATGCCATTCCAGCATTTTCTTCTTTTTCTCTTAGGCTAAGGACAGTGGTCATAATAGTCTCCTGCTTTGATTCTTATCAGCGGGCTGAAAAGTAGCTGTCAGGAATGCTTAACTAAACTCTGAAGTTCTGCAGAATTAGTTAAATCAAGTGGATGGACTTTGGGGAGGAATCGAAACCTGACCACATTTTGTATGGAAAAGGGAACAAGTTCTCATTGGCAGTGAAAAGGTGCCAAATCTTCTTGACATGGCGACATCCAGTCCTTTGGAACTAAATGTGAAATAGCCCTTCGTTTGCTTAATGTACTAAAAACTGAAAGGAGCCAATGAGAGATGAGACAGGCACCTTAGAAAACAGCTTTTAAAAGCCAGTGTAATGGGAAAACGAGAGACAAGCCTCATTATAAGTCTTCTATGAAAGTCTGGCTCCAGAAAACGCCCGGGTCTCATTCAGTTCTTTCTACCACCCACTTTTAGCTGGAAACTTGTGATCTGTTGGCAAGGGATGTACAGGCTGGATCCAACTAGCTTTTCCACTGATGAAAAAGGGGGGGGGGGTGATGGGGTTCCCTTTGACCACCAAAAATTTCATGCTGGGGATCATAGGACCTGCATAGACAAAAGCCACATGGGTCAGGGGCAGTAATAAGGAGGGGGAATTTAGCAAGATCAAGTGAAAAAGCTGGCTGAATCCAACCCTATGATTACAGCCCCTGTTCCATACATCCTGGGCTTACTCCATTTCAACTATTGGCAAATCCCCATATTGAAAGCAATTGTTCATTTGACTCAGGATTCTGTTCCTTTCTTTAGAACCAGATTTCACATTCTTGAATAAT
The DNA here is from genome assembly GCA_029233225.1 of Lepidodactylus listeri. Taxonomy (NCBI): domain Eukaryota; kingdom Metazoa; phylum Chordata; class Lepidosauria; order Squamata; family Gekkonidae; genus Lepidodactylus; species Lepidodactylus listeri. The sequence continues at coordinate 26,056,662 of JARCFY010000004.1, read as the reverse complement.
GAAATGGCCCTCTGTATGGAAGAACAAGCAATTGCTGAAGGAAATACGATGGTGTCGTCCCCCCCCCCCCCCCGCCGCACCAGAACAATTCATGAATGTACAAATCTGCAGGCAGAGTGTGACTCAGGTCTTACTACAACCGCCACATTCTAACCAACTGGTTGGCTTTCAAGTCCCTCCTTGTTTTCATTATTCTACCTGACCCCATGCCTGGGGGGATACAGTTACAATTCCCTTAGCCAAGTGTGATGGAAACCTTAACATAATTCATTAAGTAGTAGAGGATACCAGCCTCTAGGTGGGAGCTGAGGATCTCACAGAATTACAGCTCATCTCCAGAAATCAAAGTTGTTTTTGTGAGGGAATCATAAAGGAAGGGAGCTAGTTGCAGTGAGATGATGATAGGGCTGCCATCCTCCAGGTGGGACCTGGGGATCCCCCGGAATTACAGCTCATCTCTAGACTTCAGAGGTCACTTCCACTGGAGAAAATGGATGCTCTGGAAGGTAGGCTTAATGGCCTTGTACCCCGCTGAGGTCCCTGTCCTCCCCAGGCTCCATCCCCAAATCTGCAGGAGTTTTCCAACCTGGATCTAGCCACCCTCCCCCACCATCACCTGGCAGTGCTAAGTTTAAAATTCTCTGTGGGAGTGGGCAGTTAAAAGACAGCTGCTGGCTTGGGAGGACAGCAAGGAGATCATTAGCAGGCTCGGATACAGGAGTAGCCTGGCGCATTAAAACAGCCCTTCAATGCTGGTAGCAACTCAGGTTTAAGGATTTTAGTATGTTTTCTTAGAATAACAGGGAATTGTTACAGCTGTGGCTCAGTGGAAGAGCATCTGCTCAGCATGCAGATGCCCCCAGGTTCAATCCCCGGCATCTCCAGTTACAGATCTGGCAGTAGGTGATGTGAAAGACCTCAGCCTGAGACCCTGGAGAGCCACTGCCAACCTGAGTAGACAATACTGACTTCGATGGACCAAGGGTCTGATTCAGTATAAGGCAGTTTCATGTGATTCATGTGAAACAAGATAAGGAACTAATGTAAATTCATCTGGGGGTTAACAACTTGTGTATCAGGCCTGCCTAGGTGAAAGCCACTGCCAGTGTTACTAAATACCAAGTCCTTTCCCTCAAATTTGAACGCTTTATCTGTCCCTTCTCCATCAGAGCCACCACCACCCTTTGAGACAGGCGAGACTGAGAGAGGGAATGACTGGCCCAAGTGTTTTTTTTCTGTGGTTTATGGGTTTTCTTTCTTTCAGAGCCCACCCACTCCCAATAAGAGATCACTCACTTCAGGTATGTAGTTAACTGCGTTCTTAAAATCTGAATGTTTGTTTAGTTAACTTGAATTAATTAAAATCTAGCTGTTGTATTCACTCAAATCTCGTTGTCTGGTCTACACATGTGGCAGCACTAGGCCTCGCCCCCATTTCCTCCTAGGAGTTCCTGGCTGTGGCCTGGTGACTCTAAGTAACCAGGAAGGGCAAGGGTCATACAAGCAGGTGGTGGGCCTCAAACACCTATGGATCCTGTCCACATCCTCAGACTGAATATGTTGAAAAGGTTCCCAAACAACTGGACAAGTCAGCACCCTGGCTCCACTCTACCCTGGAAATATTGTTTGTGTGTGTGTTTTATTTCTGTGCTTTAATGTGGAGTTTTAAATGAATGTTGTTGTGACCTAAAATGTAGTCCTGTGGAGTAAGAAATGGTCGCATGAGTGAAGTGGGTTATGACTAGATGGTAGCCGTACCCTGGAGGGCGGAGGTGACTGTTTTGTTCAGACAGAGGATTTTGTGGGAGAAAGAGAGTGCTGAGTAGGGTTGCCAAGTCTGGATTGGGAAATACCTGGAGACTTTGGGGGTGGAGCCAGGAGAAGGTGGGGCTTGGGGAGGGGAGGGACCTTAGTATAGTACAATGCCATAGACTGTACCCTACAAAGCAGACAGTTTATCCAGGGGAGCTGATCTCTGTCAGCTGGAGATCAGTTGTAAAAGCGGGAGATCCCCAGGCCCCACCTGGAGGCTGGCAACCCTAAGCCTGTGTGACTAGGTCTGTTTAAGCAATCATTTTGCTTACATACCTATCTGGAACCATTATGCTTATTTTAAAAAAATGTATGTGCACCTGGAAGTCATGGCAACCTCTGGTGACTGACATTTAGAGAGGTGGCTGACTAAAGCTTGCCCCCACCTCCTGCCTCTGGTATTCCAAGGAGGCCTCTCATCCAAGTACTTGCCAGAGTCAACCCTGCTTAGCAGCCAAGATCTGACAAGATGGGCTTGTCTGGGCTATTCAGGTCAGGGCTGAAACCACTATGCCAGGGGTGGCCAACCTTGCTTAACGTAAGAGCAACATAGAATAATCGTCAGACGTCTGAGAGCCGCAAGACAGGAACAAATATCACACACACGTTTTTATTTTAAAAAATATGCAAATTTGCTTTTTATTAACATTAAATGGGACTGCCAAAAATAAAAACAAACGAGGAAAACCAGTTAATGATAATGATATTACTTGTTTGCTAATGATATTGAGAGAGATGGAAAGAAAGAATTAAAGAAGTGGAAAGAAAGAGAGAGAGAGAAACTAGGAAAGCAAATAGATGGGAGGGAGGAGGGAGGGAAGGAAGGAAGGAAGGAAGGAAGGAAGGGAGAAAGAGAGAAAAAGCATGCCTCCCCTTTGCTTCCCCAGCCGCCCTGCCAGGAGCCGCACAATATATGTGAAAGAGCCGCATGTGGCTCCCGAGCCACAGGTTGGCCACCCCTGCACTATGCTTATTAACCATTACACTGTTTTACTTATAAATAAACTTTGTTCATGTTTTTTTTTTTAAAAAAACCCCAACTGTTTATTTTAGAGCAAAGGATCCCTTTTTACCTCAGAGTGACCTCCATGCACTGGCCATTTTCTCCGTCTACCATATACAACTAAGCTACCCTGTTCTTGGAGTCCAGCTACGAATTCTAAAGCGAGAGTCTTTGGTGGCAGTGAAAATAAGGAAGGCCAAGAAGGAGCATAACACACATCACTTCAGAATACTGCAGACAGGTGCCTTTACAGAGGTTACACATAAAGGAGTCACGCTGGGGAAAAGAGCAAAAACACTACCGTACCCTAAAACTACTAATGTAGAGTCCAAGATGGTACAGATGTGAGAGATTTTATCTGCAAAGTGCTGAGCAAAATGGTCACAGCAGGCTACCGAGCAGTCCACCTCCTTCTGCCAAGGTACCTCACCTAAGACGCCTGAGTAAATTTAGCAATCATGGGATAACAGGACAGGTTCTCTTATGGATTGAAAACTGGTTAAATGACAGGAAGCAAAAAGTAGGAATCAATGGACAGTTCCCACAATGGAGGGAAGTAAGCAGTGGGATCCCGAAAGGATCAGTATTGGGGCCGGTACTGTTTAATTTATTCATCAGTGAGCTGGAACTCGGGGTGAGTAGTGTAGAGGCAAAGTTTGCAGATGGCACAAAATTATTCAGGATGGTGAAAACCAAGGCTGCCTGTGAAGAGCTCCAAGAGGACCTCCACAAACTGGGTGAGTGGGAGACAATGTGGCAAATGAAGTTCAGTGTTGGTAAGTGTAAAGTGATGCACACTAGGACAAAAACATCCCAAATTCAAGTATAGGTTGATGGGGTCTGAACTTGCTGAGACTGAAAGGGAAAAGATCTTGGTGTCGTAGTGGATAACTCAATGAAAGTGTCAACCCAGTGTGCTGAAACAGTGAAAAAGGCAAACTCTATGTTATGGATTATTAGGAAAGGGATTGAGAATAAAATGGCCAATATTGTAATGACCCTCTGACCACCTGGAACAGCTCCCCTGGCCTGCATTGCGCAGACGCCACGGTGGCAGAAAAGCATTGTTTCTTTGCTACCATTACTGCCACCGAGTACATTTTAAAACAAGTTTTCACTCATGTCTTACCAGATTTATTCCAGGTCTTCATTCACTAATACTTTAACTATCTCCCTTGTCTTTTTGTCACCTGCAGCCCCTCAGTAAACCAAGTAGCTACCTGGGCTCTAACACCTAAGCGAGAGGTCACCTGGGAGGGATGGTGTCAACTGCCTGGGACCATTCCTTGTTCCAGAGGTCAAACAGGGCATTGCCATGAGCAACAACCATATCAACAGGAAAATCCCCTAGACACCACACAGTCTGAAGGTCCTTTAGAAAAAGCTATGGACTTCCCTTTTGATGTGTACTTATTTCTCTACTCTTTTCCCAGAAGTCGGCTGTCTCATTGGGCTTTCTAAGTTCCTTCGGAACTATTCTGTTCAGTCTCTTTCTATCAGACTGCTCAAGATAAGCATTTCAGAGAAGGGAACATTTACTGGTTCACAGTGGGATATCGGTACACTCTAATGATTCTCCCACAGCACCACAGTCCTCAAAACTATGTGCTCTGTACAGGCACTTTTAACACAAGGGGGCTCTTCAAAATCCCCTTGAATCACTTCCCACTGACAGCCCTATGCTCAGGACACACAGCGGGGCTCAAAAGAAACAAGAGGAATTCTGTTATAATTCTTATTTTTCCACAGAATGCCCCAGTTCTCATTCAGCAGCAGAACAGCTGTGTAAACAGCAAAAGGATTTTCAGAGTGCACTCCATATTTATTCAGAGGGTTTTCTTTTATGCACTCTGGGTATCTTGTATGTGAATACATCTCTTGTATGTGAATACATGGCTTTGGTAGACTCTTGGTGATTTGTCTGCTACACACACATATATATACTAGAAGTAAGGCCCGTTGTGGGAAGAAATACAATGGGCTCTAGAAAGAGGCTCCAGGTGAGTGTCCTGGCTGTGGATGGTGGGGTGGCAGAGGGAAGGGGAAAATAGAGGGAGGCGAGCCATGTTTATTTCCTTCTGCTTAGCTATAAGGCAGGGCTGTCTCGCTGCCCCAAGTGGGTAGTATGGGAGGAGGAGGAGAGGAGGAGGAGATTGGATTTATACCCCACCCTTTACTTGGAGTTTCAGAGCGGCTTACAAACTCCTTTCCCTTCCCCTCCACACAACAGACACCCTGTGAGGTAGGCGGGGCTGAGAGAGCTCTTTTCAGAACTGTCCTTGAGAGAAAAGCTCTGACAGAACTATGACTTGCCCAAGGTCACCCAGCAGCTGCAAGTGGAGGAGTGGGGAATCAAACCTGGTTCTCCCTGATTAGAGTCCGTGTACTTAACCACTACACCAAACATGCCATGCCTTCTGGATTTCAGGGGTTTGGAAAGCGGTTCTGTAACCAGTTACAGGGTTGCCAATTCTGGGTTGGGAAATACCTGTAGATTTGAGGGGTAGAGCCTGGGGAGGGCAGGGTTTGGGGTGGGGAGGGACCTCAGCAGAGTATAATGCCATAGAGTCCACTGCCCAAAGCAGCCATTTTTTCCAAAAGAACTGATCTTGGAGATCTCCAGGTGCTGGCTGGAGGTTGGCAATACTAAGGGAAGGTCAAGGTTTGTTGAAGGACTTCAGGGAGATATAATGCCATAGAGCTCACCCTCCAAAGCAACCATGTTCTTCATGGGGACTGATCTCTGTAATCTGGAGATCAATTGTAATTCAGAGAGATGTCCAGGCCTTCCCTTTTCCCCCAACCCCTTTCAATTCCAAAGCGGCTTCCTGTTTAATACTTTAACCGATTAACAGCTTAACTGACTCCCTGCTAATGCCTCATGGCCTCTTGGGACTTCCAACTTGGGAACTGTAGTTCTAATTCCCTTTGCTATTGTTGCAGTAAGGCCAGCTGAGAACTACAACTCCCAACTACAACAGCCAGTTTAGTGTAGTGGGCGCGGACTCTAATCTGGGAGAACCGGGTTTGATTCCCCACTCCTCCACTTGCAGCTGCTGGATGACTTTGGGCAAGCCATAGTTCTGTCAGAGCTGTTCTTTTTTTTTTTTGTAAGAAAGTTTTTATTTTTCAAAACATTAAAATTAATACATTTGTTTTATACAAATCCTTTTTTCCATATTATATAACATTTTGTTCTATTTGTATAGTCTTGCTTTTATCTTGTATTGGTGGTTTCCCACCACATCTGAAGCATAACACATTTTCCACTTTATCCAAAATAGTAATATTTATCTCTATGTTTACATTTCTGGTAACGGTTATATATCTTTAAAATACTTATATACCAATTCTTATTTTCTATATTCTTACATAATTCTAAAAAACAAGTTCATTATCTAATTATCCTTAGTACATTCATATACTCAATTTCTATTCCTTTATGCTATTATAACCATGTATAAATGTAGTTTTTCATGTCCCAATATTTTTCAACATATTCTTTCAAATCCTCCCAATCTTCTAAAAAAGTCTCTGAGTACAGATTATTCAACTTTCTAGTCCATTTATCCATTTCAGCCATATATAACAATTTTTTCAACCATTCCCACACTTCTGGTATTTTTTCATTTTTCCAGTTTTGTGCATACACCATTCTTGCTGTTGTAATCATATACCATATTATTGTCCTTTTCTTTACATTTATCTCTTCTAGTTTAAGTCCAAGCAGTAACATTTCAGGCAACTTCTGTCAGAGCTGTTCTTGAAAAAGAGCAGTTTCTGTCAGAGATCTCTCACCCCCACCTACCTCACAGGGTGTCTGTTGTGGGGAGGGGAAGGGAAAGGAGACTGTAAGCCGCTCTGAGACTCCTTCGGGTAGTGATGGGCAGGGTATAAATCCAATCTCCTCCTCCTCCTCCAAGGTGCAACACATCAAAAGTAGGGGTGTAAGAATGGAGGAGCCAGCAGGACACCAAGGTGGCTTCCTCAGTGGCCAGTGGTATAGTAGGTGAGTTGTCGCCAGCATGGTGTTTGTCTGTCTCTAATATTCAGATGTCACAGACTTAGCAGGCCAGTAAATGACTATCAGGAATCTCTCCGACTCTTCAGTCACACCCGTGGTTTATGCAGTCTGATAAATTTCTGCAAAAGGGCTGTGACATTAGATGAAATTGTTTAAATGCCCATTACTGTGTTATTATGTGTATGGGGATAAAAGGTAAGCAAGGAAGAGATATGGGTGTTGTGGGGGAAGACTCACTGCAAGAAAGGCTACCGCTGGTTATTCTTGAAATTAAATTGCAAAAAAGTAGGCAAGTTTTCTTTTGACTATCTTTTATTGCTTCATGTCTTTTGAGATTGTACTGATTTGATATACAAGTATTCCTGAGGAGTAACCCATATGGTGTGAAACAGAGGAGAAGAGGCTAAATGGGATCCCACTCAGTGGGAGACAGAGAGAGAGAGAGAGAGAGAGAGAGAGAGGGGGGATATTTCCCACATCATCACAGCCTTCTCAGTTCTGAGGCAACGCATAGGTTGTGTTCAGACTGGCAGTTTGGCCCGATATAGGCACCTTTCACAAACGGATTAAATGGGCCTGTTCACACAGCCATATCTGTCAGGCATTCCCCATGCGTACTCACCCCATCAGAGGATGACTTGGAGCCGGGTTAAAAAGCCACCACCTCCAAAGTGGTGTTTTTGTTCCCCCGTGCATTCATCGCACATGGCTGGATGTGTGTATACGAGGGAGCGTGCACAGAACGGATTTGACAGTCTGAACCTGCAGATCCGTTCTGCCACGGGAGGCACACTTTTTTCAAAAAAAATTGCCTATGTGCACGTGCACATGCACACTATGTGCGCACATGAATTTTGGAAAATTTTGGTGGTGCGCTCTGTGGCCGATGTGCTGCAATAATGTGGATGCTTTACCACAGGATGTCTCCGTAGGTAGCCTGCAGCAGGGTGTGCTGTGTGGCTGATATGCCCCACAATACTTTCAACCGGTTCAATTAGAGGCGGCGCCATATCGCGCCAAGCCGCCAGTGTGATCACAGCCGTAGATTAACCAGGAGGCGACTTTTCACACCAAAATAGAAATTCAAAAAAAAAATATTTATTTAATTCGGCTTTACCCTATTTTTGTCTCCAGTGGGGACCCCAAGTGGCTTATGTGGTTCTCCTGTCCTCTGTTCTGTCCTCACAACAAGCCTGTGAGGTAGGCTAGGTTGAGGGTGTGTGAATGGCCCAGTGTCATGGGCTACATAGACTGCAGTACCGTTTTATAATGTCCGTGCTGATAGGCTGAAGGGTCAGGAAGATGTCAGTGTGGTTAAAGAAACTGCTGTTAGGATTGGTAGGCAGGGGCCAGTAACTTTTCTTGCCATGTTCTGGCATCTTCTCCATTGAAAGTGTGTTCATTTAGCATTGATCACTGATTCCGTGGCCTTTGTCTCATTGTTACAGGACAATCTTCAACCCAGTTCTTTGAGAGCAGGGATCGTGCTACATTGAGAAGAGCATCCGAACCCCTGCATTGTGGTATGGTCACCCTTCACTAATTTTTACAGAGATGCAATTATGCCAGACCACTCCATCGAAGCCAATCTTTTTTTGCACTCATACAACTGTCTTCTCTCTTCCTCTTTGTTTGCAGTCATGGAAATGAGTCAAGTATCCCTGAAATGAATGTGCAATGGCTTTGGATAGTCAAAGACATTTTAGTGCCCAATTCTTTATTGTTTCCTAGCTAAATCAACACTTTGATGTGGAATTTGCCTTCCTTCCGGTCCTGGACTGGGTTCCGGTGAAGCTCACAGATTAGCTGGGAACGAGAAGGAGACTGTAGACGTTAAAAAAGCTTTGGAAATCTATAGCCGGATCCTTTAATATCTAATTGTTTGGTTAACAAACTTGGAGGCTCAAAGCTGATAAAGCTTAGCTGTGAGATGTGAGACAGGAAATCCCTGTCTGTTCAAATCATGCCCCAGGCATTTATCTACTGACTGGCCTGGCATTAAGCAAAGTACTATTCTCTCAGACTCCCACCTACCTCCCCCCCCCCCCCCCGGATCCCAGGAATATAGAGTTGCTAAAACTGGTCTACCTTGTCAGGCTGTTGTATGTTACTGATTTAATATGCATTAAATATTTTGAAAACTGCATTATACCACAGCAGACCATTGTCCATCTAGCTTAATACTGTCTGCTTTGAATGGCAGTGGTTTTCCAAATGAGGCAGAATAGAGTTGCCAGGTCCCCTCGTCACTCCAGCAGGGAATTTGGGGGGCATTCCGGGGATGGTTGGGGATGTCTTGAGCCCCACCCCCACCCCCAAGAGCGACCATCTGCTTGGCAACCCTTCTCCCTCCCCTCCTGCCAGATTTAAAGGGCTTCAACTGATCGGCGGAGAGCACGTGGGGAGGGGAGGGAGAGGGGTGGCTAGGTTGGTGGTTGTGTTTGGGGGGTGGGGCTTCCCCACCGGCCAGCTGATTGGGGTGGATTGGAGCCCCCTAAAATGGGGGAAATCCTGCCTGGACCTGGGGGCTGGAAACCCTAAGGCAGAAGAAGAAGAAGAAGAGGAGACTGGATTTATACCCCGCTCTTCACTACCCAAAGGAGTCTCAGAGCGGCTTACAATCTCCTTTCCCTTCCCCTCCCCACAACAGGCACCCTGTGAGATAGGTGGGGCTGAGAGAGCTCTCCCGAGAACTGCCCTTGAGAGAACAGCTCTGAAATAATTTATGACTAACCCAAGGCCACACCAGCAGCTGTATGTGGGGGAGTGGGGAATCAAACCCAGTTCTCCCAGATTAGAGTCCACTCTCTTAACCACTACACCAAACTGGCTCTCACTGCCTCAGATAAAGGCCATTCTCAATATCTGTAGCCTGAGGTCCCAGGAACTTGAGACCTTCTTCATGCACAGTGCATACAATAACAATCAACCCGTCTCAAATGTTTCATGCTTGAGCAAGGTGACTGAACGGGTGGTGGCTTGATAACTTCAAACTTTTCTGGATGAGGCAAATTATCTCAATCATTTCCATTCCGGCCAGTGCTCCCTCTAAGCTGTGGAGTCTTGTGATCAAAAATTCTGCTTTGTGAGCTACTGGCATTAAAATTGTGAGTGAGTGGTTTGGCTGCTGCATAAATTAGTTTGCTTTGGAGCCATCCTACCTGAGCTAAGATAAAAATCTGTGAGCTGGAGGCTAAAAAACTGTGAGCTAGCTCACACTAACTCAACTTAGAGGAAACATTGTGTGGGACTGAAACATCCCTGGTTGCCCTGGTGGATGACCATCGTGTCCCATGTGCACTATAATATCTACATAAATACTGCCAGGTGAGGTCATCTGGAGATTTAGGCTGGTTTGTCACTAATATGCAGATGATATTCACCTCTGTCTCACATTTTCAGCTGCTCCCGGGGAAGCTGTGCAAACCCTATACCAGCGTCTGGAGGCAGTTTTGGAGTGGATGCAGGCTAAGGAACTGAAGCTTAATTCCGACACAACAGAAGTTCTGCTGGGGAATGAAAGGCCTAACCCAGGATTTAAGGTGTCACCCATTCTGGATGGGGTTGCACTCCCCTTGAAGGAACAGGTCCATAATCTGGGGGATCCTCTTGGACTCAGGCCTACATGCTGGTTAAGTGGGTGGTAGCTATGGCCAGGAGTGCCTTTTACTCTCTTCAACTGGTTAGCCAGCTGAGTAAAAGATCTGGCCACTGTGCTATCTGTCCTCGTTACATCCAGATTAGATTACTGCAATGAACTCTATGTGGGGCGGCCCATGAGAAGTGTTCAGAAACTTCAGTTGGTGTCGAATGCTGCAGCCAGGATGCTGACTGGAGTGGGTCATAGGGACCGCATCATCACTCCAGTCTCAGCCCATCTACACTGGCTTCCAATTTGTTTCTGGGCACAGTTCAAGGTGTTGCCTTGACCAACGTTCCTGAAAGGCTGCCTACTTTCTTAAGTAGCTATCTGATTACTATGGTCATCTGTGTTCACACATTCCCTTTAAATGCCTTTTGCAAGCCCTGCTGTAGATCACCTGGGGTGGTGTGGAGCTGAGAGTTCCATGCGGCCTCAGTTGGGGGTGGCTCTTGGTGTAGCTGAACACACCTGAGTAAAAGCAAAAAAGAGAGAGAGAGAGAGGTTTTGGGGGGGCTCAGCTATGACTGATATAAGTGATACCCGGAAAATACCAATAAGGTATTTCTGTCCAGTTATGCCAAACGCACACCCCTAGCTCTTAGAGTTTGGAGTGTATGCTGGGACAGCAGAGAAGCTGATGCCTTAACACCAATGCTGGTTTGGAGTCGGCATGTTCTGTTTAGTAGTAAAAAGCCCATTAGCACCTTTAAGACTAACAAACTTTATTGTAGCATGACCCTTCAAGAAACACAGCTCTCTTTATCAGATGCATGGAGGGTATGAAGAAACTGGCCAGAGGTATACAGGTGGTAAGGGGAGGGGGGGAGAGGATGCAGAAATTGCCATGTAAATGCAAAGCACTTGCAAAAGTCATGAAAAAGGCAGAATGTGTAATCCAGGCTGGGTGTGACCCCTTCCGTCTATTGATGAATGGAATACCAGAATACTTCTGATAATGAGATAACCATCCGACGTTTCTATTCAGTCCAAATCTGACTGAGTCAAATTTAAATATAAATCCCAATTCAGCAGCTTCCCGTTGGATTTTGGTTTCGAAATGTTTCTGTTGATCTATGGCGATCTTTAAGTCCTTGGTGGAACATCCTGGTAGGTTGAAGTGTTCTCCCACTGGTTTCTGGATGTTGCCATTTTTGATGTCAGATTTGTGTCCATTTATTCTTTTGTGTAGAGGTTGGCTAGTTTGTCCAGTGTACAAAGTGTAGGGCTTTGTTGGCACATGAGAGCATATATCACATTGGGCATTGTTGGCACATGAGAGCATATATCACATTAGAGGATGAGCAGCTGTAAGAGCCAGAGATTGTGTAGTTGATGCCGTTGGGTCCTGTAATCATATTTTCTGGGTAGATACGTGGGCAGAGTTGGCATCTGGGTCTATTGCAGGGTCTGGTTCCTGTGCTGGTGACTCCATTAGATGGTTCATGTTCGTTAGTGAGAAGTTGTTTGAGGTTGGGGGAGGCCTGTCTGTAGGCATTGAGAGGTCTTGTGTGAGAGAGGTATCATTTCCTAGGGTGGGCTGTAGATCACTGATGATACATTGGACTGGTTTGAGCTGAGAACTATAGATGGCAACCAGTGGTGTTCTGTTCTTGGTTTCTCAACATCCTCAACAGCCATAGATGCTAGGATGGTGTTGTCTGGGAGGTTGTCAGTGGACTGTATTTTCCTGAGAAAGTCAGTGGTGTCTTGTAAATAGCTGGGTGTGCTGATGGCATAGGGCCTGAGGATAGAGCCCATATAGCTTGAGACTCCTACCATGATTGTGCCAATTCCTGAAACAATGGGGTGTCCTGAGTTGTGAATTTTGGGTGGTAGGTAGAATGTTCTTGGCCATGGTTCCTGGGGTGTGTCCATACTGAGCAAAGGGTTGGACTAGATGGCCTGTACAGCCCCTTCCAACTCTGTGATTCTATAATTAATTTCCCATAACCTTTTGCAAACCATAATTCCCCACCCCGAAGGTCATAACAAACCAGACCTTGCAGATCCATACCACTACTCTAGGTAATATAGATTGCTTCAATATTGTGCTACTAGTGTCCTAGCCACAAGCTTTTATCATTTGGAAGTGCTCGTCAAGCTTCCCTGTGGCTCTTCTAAAGTTTCCACATACACCTTCCCCATTTTTATAACACTGTATCCAGCCCTTCCTCCAAGAAGCTGCGAGAAGCATTTTAAGGTAAATTAGTGCATACTATTGATTCCTCACTCTTCTACATGCAGCCTGCTGGGTGACCTTGGGCCAGTCATAGGTCTCTTAGAACTCTTGCAGAACTCCCTATAGCAGCTATCTAGCAGTAGAAAATGGAAGGTGGAAAATAACAGCTCAGGCAATGTTATCTAGTAGTCCTGGATCCACCATATAACCCTGCAAATACACACAGAGAATTGTATTGTTGTGTGTGTTTCAGGGCACTCCTGCTTTAAAAATTTTCTTGGGTAGACATTCCAATTTTGGGATGTTTTTCCTGTAGCTGCCATTTTCCAAGATGGCGGATGATTCTTGTGGTATTTAAAATTCATGTAGGATGCTCATCTTGGTGTCAAAATATATGCTTATGAGGTCAATAAATCCAAATACACAATTATATTAGTTGTGGAGACACCCATTTTTCCTGTACCCACCATTCTGCAAGATGGCGGATCTTTTTTCACATTCCTGTAGGATGCTCATATTGGTGTCAGACCATGTTTAGGTTGATAAAACCAAATGTATGATTCCTTTTGCTGTAAAGACAAAATAAAATATTCTTTTTTTAAAAAAAAAATCTTTATTTTTGAAGTTTTAAGTTTTAAACAAGCAATAGCAAAGAAAACAAGAAAAATAACTAATACCGCTTGGAAACAACAGTGTTAAAAATAAGGAGAAAAGAGTGTTATTCTTTAAGGTGTGTAATATTTGAGAAGGATAAATCCAGACCAGCTGTTATTTTTAAATGTTTGTAATATTGGGACACAATGTAGCAGAAGAATTGTTAGGCAACAGCCTCTAAAAGTACAGGAAATTATTTATTCTGCAGCCTTAAATAACAGTAAACAAAATATTAGAGTGCTTGTTTGATATTTATGCTTTTATGTTTCCTCCATGTGATCATTTATAGTCACTTCTCTTATTTATATTTGCTTGCTGTTAACTCTGTCTGTCTGTCTGTCTCTCTATCACTCACTCACTCAATCAATCATCTATCTATCATTAGAAAAAGGTAGGCTGGTGCAGCAAAATCAAAGATCCTAAGGATGTGCACGCCATGGATTTGATGACTCACCAAAACTGATGCTGAAGTAGATTTTATTAGCCCTTAAGGTGCCGATGTCAGGGAAGGAGGGATGGTATAGCCCAGGGGTGGCCAAACTTGCTTAACATAAGAGCCACAAAGAATAAGCGTCAGATATTTGAGAGCCGCAAGACAGGAACAAATATTACACACGTGTTTTTATTGAAAAATATGCAAATTTGCTTTTTATTAACTTTGAATGAGATGGCTAAAAATAAAAACCAAAGGGGTAAAAACAGATATTGATTATATTTATTTGTCCAATGATATTTATTTGTTTGCTAATGATATTTATTTGTAAGAGAGCGAGAGAGAAGAGAGAGAGAGATGGAAAGGAAGAATGAAAGAGAGAGACAAAGAAAGCAAATAGATGGGGAGGGGGAAGGAAGGAAGAGAGGGAGGGAGGGAAGGGGAGAGGAAGGAAGAAAAGAGAAGAAAGGTGGAAAGAAAGCAAATAGATGGGGGAGGGAGGGGAAAAGAGAGAGAAAGAGAGAGGGAAAAAACAGAGAAAGCAAATAGATGGGGGAGGGAGGGAGAGGTGGAAAGAAAGCAACTTTAACTTTAAATGTGTCCTCCAACACCAACAAATGTGTCCTCCAACCAACCCCGTCCCCATACCGGCTGGCTTGGCTTGGATAAGGGATTAAAGAGACAAATGCCTTCTCCAAGCCGGCTGGCAGGGGAGGGGGCTTTGAGGATGTATTTAAAGTTAAAGTCGCTTTCTTTCTCTGCTACCCCACCACCTCCTCAAGCAATACTCAGGGAGGGGAACACTGGCTGGGGAAGGGAAGACCAATTGGGGAGGCATGCATGTGGCTCCCGAGCTGCAGTTTGGCCACCCCTGGGATATAGCCGGATCTTGCCAGATCTCGGAAGCTAAGCAGGATCGGTACTTGGAAGGGAGACCACCAAGGAAGACTGTGCAAAGGAAGGCAATGGCAACCCACCTCTGCTTCTCACTTGCCTTGAAAACTTGGGGTCACTATAAGTCAGTTGCAACTTGACAGCTGTTTACACACACATGCATACAAGGTGTCTCTTGTATGGACTCTTCTTTGATTAAAATTTGGAATTCGCTGCAAGAGGATGTCGTGATGGCCACAGACAGAAACAGCTATAAAAGGGGATTACACAGATTCATGGAGGATAGGTCTCTCAGTGACCACTAAACATGGTGACTTAGGGGAATCTCCACATTCAGAGGCACTAAACCTCTGAATCCCGGAGCCAGGAGGCAACATCTGGGGAAGGTCTCAGCCTCTATGCCCTGTTGTTGGCCCTCCAGAGGAATTGATTGGCTGCTGTGTGAGAGAGGATGCTGGACTAGATGGACCACTGGTCTGATCCAGGAGGGCTCTTTTTATGTCCTTATGATTTTTGAGATGTAGGTTTATGATGGGGGGGTGTCATGTGATAAATAACAAAACGCAGAGCCACAGCCCCAAATGGAAATCAAAGTATTTCAGTTCCCTTTGATTAGATATAAGAATTTACCAATTTTCTTGGCATGTGTTTGTGTGAAAGGGAGGGAGAGAGAGAGAGAGAGAGAGAGAGAGAGAGAGAACACCAGAGTGAGATTGTGTGTGTGTGTGTGTGTGAGAGAGAGAGAGAGAGAGAGGATATTAATAGTTGCCATGGCACACATTGTTGCCATAGCAATAGTAAACAAATTAGTTATGTGATTGGAGCTTCTGTTTGGTAGGAGAATTGCCCTATGGGCAATTCCTGTCATTAGCGCAGAGTAAAGGAAGCTTTCAAAAAACGAAGTCGGCTCTCCCATCCAAAACAAGACACATAAAAGGGTGTAGAGTCTTTGAGAGGGCTATTCAGGCTGTCAGGACTGCTGGAATCTAACCAAGTGCAACAGGAGGGCCCTAGTTCTCATGAAAATATTAGACATTCCAGGTGGTTTCAAGCCAAAGCTGCTACACTCCATTTTATTTTTGGAAACGAGTAATTATCCCGAATGATTGCCTAGGCATGAGACCTGGTTGAGAAGAGGTGCATTTTTGGAATGGGAATGTACTCACTGCTTGTCGGTAAATAAAACAACCTGGGAGGTTGGTTATGCAGAGAAATGGTCTTCTCACTAGCTCTTAGCCTAACCACCCTTGCAAGGTTGTTGTGGGGACATTCCCATGTATATTGTCCTGAGTTCCTTGAACAGAACAACCCAAAATAACTCTAGCCTCCACCGGGAAGTTGGCAAGCCTAGTTTTAAAGGTTTGGTGTAGTGGTTAAGAGTGGAAGACTCTAATCTGGAGAACCGGGTTTAATTCCCCACTCCTCCACATGCAGCCAGTTGGGTGACTTTGGGTCAGTCACAGTTCTCTCAGAGCTGTCCTCTCAAGGGCAGTTCTCGAAAGAGCTCTCTCAGCCCCACCTACCTCACAGGGTGTCTGTTGTGGGGAGAGGAAGGGAAGGAGATTGTAAGCTGCTCTGAGACACCGAGTGAAGGGCAAGATATAAATCCAATCTCCTCTTCCTCCTCCTCCTCCTCCTGGCCTTCAATTGGGCCTGGAAGCAAATTGGGAGCCGTTGTAGATGGAACAAGACTAGAATGCTATAGTCCGTACAACCCACTCCAGTCCACATTCTGGCTGCAGCATTCTGTGCCAATTGTACCTTCTGGACAGCCTGCAAGGGCAGCCCTATGTAGACCACACTGCAGTAATCTAATCTAGATATTACCAGGGCATGCACTACAGTGGCGAGATCTTTCCTGCCCTTGAAAGGCTGCAGTGGGCTCATCAGTTGAAGCTAATGAAAGACACTCCTGGCCACTGCTACCAACTTTTTTCACACACAAACAGTTCCTTTAATAGCATTTCATAGAAGTAAAAACATAATATCTGAGGCATAAGATTCAGTTCCTGCATAAAATACAATACCCATTAAAAATGCCCTGCATTAAACACTTACCAAATTTTACTGTGTATAGAGTTAGCAGCCAGTAAAAACTTTGCCATAAGGTTCAGTTATGTTTTCCTCAGTGCTACTTAACAGAAATAATAATTTGTTCAGCCTGAGAAAACCTAAAACACTAGCCAAAATTGGTAATGAAATACATTGCCTAACACCAGAATAATAACAACGTTCAAACAGCACATGGTACACTGTTTCAATAGTGAGAAGTATTGGAGTCGGGAGTCCATGGAACAGTGAAACAGCTAGATCTTTATTGCTGGTCCGGATGAAGCATACAACCCAGGGCTCCGAGCCCTCCTTTTATGCTGGTCAGGGATAATCCCCTGACCTCGCCCAACTGGCCTGATAGGCTATTATCAGTCTATTTACATCTCATAGGTTCCCTGGGAGAAACCTAGGTACATGATTGGTGGCTGGTTAGAATCCACCTGGCCTTTCACTTCCGGCAAGACTTGCGACTATGGCGGACGCGCTCCTCCGCACTAGCGGGGAGCGCGATCCGTACCCGGCGGGAAGAAGGGGCTTCGGACCGGTGCCGAGCCCCCAGAGACCCTAGTGAAGGGGCTCTGCCTGGGGTGGCACGAAGGGGATCTCTCCCTACGGTGGCGATCGAGGGATTGAGGTCCCCTTTCATCACCCCCATAGGTTCCCCCGTCCGTGGGAGCCGTATGGCTAAAAGCGCAAAACCGAGAAGCAGCAGAGAGTGTGAAGCAATGAGGCTGGAACTGACAGTCACGCTTGGAGAAACAGTGAGTCCGAAGTAAAAAGAAACAGAACACAGCGGGAAAGGTGGGTGGAGTAAAACCCCCCCCCCTCGAGACTGGCGTACTTACGGGACTCTTTACGTGGCGTTACTGCATGAAAAAATGTATGTCCGGCTTGCTTGATGGCAGCATCGCGCTTTAGAGGATATGAACTTTAAAAAGATATAAGCGCAGTCGTGGAATTTGCTCCTTTCGTCCATCTTATCTAACTATCAACAAAGAAGCACAGTCTCAACAATGGCGGGGAAACCGAAACCTTCCCCCAAACTAGGAAGTACAGCTCCGAGTTCAAAGGTTGATACCACGGAGATGAGCACGGTGTTCTCCTCGTTATTGCGACCTCTAGTGGACCAAATGACAGCTCTCAACGTTAAGATGGACAAGATGCAATTGGACCTGAAGGAGTCGAATAAAACTACAGAGAAGCTGCAGCGAGAACTTCTGGAAGTTAAGACTTCAGTTAAAAATCATGATTCAAGACTACAAAAAGCGGAAAAAGAAAAGGCCTTCCATTCTGATCAGCTTTTGAAACTACAGATGGAAAGATCGAATTTTTTCCTAAGACTTCAGAATGTACCAGAGGATAAAGGAGAAGACCTTAAAAATCTGTTAAGCGAAGCGCTTGAACCAGTGACGGGCTTAAAAGCAGCGGAAATAAAAAGCGATATGGATATGGTTTACAGAACCTATCCAGATTATACTAAAAAGAAAAGCCTGCCTGGTGAGATTCAGATAAGGTTCTCCAAAAAGTCAACAAGAGATGTGGTGCTTAGGACCACAAATAAAGCAGTTCTGAAGATCAAAGGAAAAGAAGTTAAAGTGATGAAAGATATCCCATTTGAAATAAGGAAAAGAAGGAAAGCCTATGGAAAATTGACATCTTGGCTACAGTCTGAATCTATTATCTATAGGTGGAATGTTCCGGAAGGACTGAGCTTCAGCATCAAGAACAAGAAATATAAGATTGACTCTGTCCAACAGGCGAAAAGTTTTTTGGAAAAAAGCAAAGAAAAGAAAAAAGAGAGAGACTCAGATGGTTCACTGGCATCGCAAGAAAGTATGTATGGATTTGATAGCTCAAAGAGCGAAGAAGAAACGTCTGACTCGGAAAAGGGAGCAGCAGCTCCAAAAGTACAAGAAGAGACTGTTAAGACAAGAAGAGGACGAAAGAAGAAATAAAGGATAAAATGTTTTTTGAAACTGCACTTATATATAATAGATAATTTGTATAATTAAGCATTCCTTCAAAAGAGCATGTCTGTCAAACAGCTTTTTTTTATTTTTCATGTATCATCAGTAACAATGTTATCTGAATATTAGCCAAGGTTTAAACGCTTCATATGTATTAATGGCATAGCAATATTAAGCAAGTGATAAAGCACACTCTGTATAAGGTAAACATAGCTTAGAAAAGTAGCGTTGTAGAATTAGATATAGAGAAAATTAATAAAAATTTAAAAAAAAAAAAAAAAGAATCCACCTGGCCTTTGTTCGACCTGGCTGAAGCTCAGGTAGTTTCTTGGCCATGTACTCTGGTGTGAGGCTTCTGCATCAACAGCAAAAGATCAGACCTGTGTTGATGAAGCAAAGTTCTTTATTAGTCTTAACACTGCTTGACAGGTTCTCGAATGTTTGTTAGAGATACCAGATAGAAAACAGTCAGAGTTAATATACCCTGCCTTTCGTTTGAACCCCAACATGAAACCAATCAGATTTAGAATAGAAAAACGCGGGAGAAGGGATCGGGGCATTTGGATTCCCACAGGAAGGTGAGGTGCGAAAGTTATAAAAATTCCCTTCTTGATCTGGGTGACCCAGATGTGTGAAGCCTATGCATAACAACTGGCTCTGGTGGCAATAACAGACCTTCAAGGTTTTCACAATAAGATAAGACATTCTCTAGCCCGGGAATAGGGGGGAAGAGATGCATGGGAGGAAAGGCCATTTGTTCTTGGTGACGTGCAAGAATGTGGGGTCGCCATTCTCCCGCCAAAAATGGTTACATTGTCCAGGATTCGTACAAGCAATATATCTCAGGGTGATAAAGTAGGGAGGGGGGAGTAGACAGACAGGGAGACAAGCAACAATTCATTTGGTCCGAGAAAACGAAAGCAATTACAATGAAGCCTTTGTCAGGCCACCTGACACCTGGCCACATGGCGGTTGCCATTACTGGAGCACATGGCAACCGCATGGTCAATACATAACAAATAGTTTCACCTGTACAAGGGCAAAGTCTATTGGCAAAGGGGATACCCTGGAATCTTCCAGATAAAATTGCTGACAGTAAAACATTAAGCCTGGCCAGTGAAAAAATTCTGCGCCATTTTGGAGATTGCAGCTACTAACTGTTTATCCAACAAGAGGCCCAAATCCAACAATACTTCCAAGCTACAAATCTGCTTCCTTGAGAGACTGTAGCCCCATCTTTCCCCCATTCCACACTGCACTACAAAATGCCCCTCAAGAGCTGCTCCTGAGGAATTCTCTCCCAAAAACAGTATGAAAGGGGAATCAGAGGTCTGTGGCAGGAGGGGGGAATTAATGAAAATCACCCTTTCTTCCATTGGTAGAAACCCTCTACAGGATACAAGCCTGAGGGACAGAATAGGATCTGGAATAGACAGCATCTATTACATAGAAAAGGCATGGTCTTTTCTGGAATAAACATTTGGTAATGCCTGTATCTCTTTTTTTTTGGTGGAGGGATGCCCCTTTACCTCTGCATTTTGTAACAGAAGTTGGAACACAGTCATGTATTCATTTCATCGGATTTCCTTTTATTTTTCACTCTTCCTTTTGTTGCTGCTTCATCCGTATCTCCAGGCAATCTGCTTTACTGGCTCAGTGCCTACAGAGGGTTCACTGAACACATCTTGATCGGCCACAAGGAAATTCCATAGTAAGTGAAGTACCCCATCACCCAGCTGTTCGTTCTATGTGGCCCTGGATGGTTGCCAATGAGGCTGCAAATTCCTGGAAGCTCTGGAACCACAGAACACGGGAGAGCCAGCTTGGTGTAGTGATAAAGAGTGGCAGACTCTAACCTGGAGAACAGGGTTTGATTCCCCACTCCTCCTCCAGTTGAAGCCAGCTGGGTCACCTGGGGCCAGCCACAGCTCTCTCAGAACACTCTCAGCCTGAAAACCAAGTCTAGCTCACCACCTAGTGGTGCATAATGTTAAAAGAGCTAGAACTTCCGGCTGCCAGACAGTCTTAGGATCTCCTGGCTATACTACACACACTGCCATAGTTTAATTATAATTATAACACAAAACACCACCAAGCATTTATGTGAAGCAATGACAGCTGAAAGATCTATCTGTGAGGGCAGAGTCAGACTTTATTTATTTGGGCATATTTATACCCTGCTTTTATCCCCAATGGAGGCCCAAAGCAACTTGCAACATCATTTTCTCTTTCTCTATTTAACCCTCACAACCACCTCTGTAAGGCTGGTTAGGCTGAGGGAGAGAGACTGTCCTATGGTCACCCAGCTAGCTTTCGTGGCAGAACTGAATCTGGCTCTCCTGGACCCTACTTTGACACTCTGACCCACCATGTTTATTACTGTCAAACATTTGGGGTGAGTGGGTGGATGGAGCAGAAGATGGAAATTGTCTGTTGCTTCTGAATGGTACAAGCCTGGCCAGCTGTAAGGAGCCCTGTCTGGATCCTGGACTGGGGTTTTGTCCTGGAAGGAGGAGGAGGAGGAGATTGGATTTATACTCCACCCTTCACTCAGAGTCTCAGAGCAGCTTACAATTTCCTTTCCCTTCTCTTCCCCACAACAGACACCCTGTGAGGTAGGTGGAGCTGAGAGAACTCTTTTTGAGGACTGCTCTTGAGAGAACAGCTCTGAAAGAACTTGTGACTGACCCAAGGTCACACCGGCAGCTGCGCTTGGAGGAGTGGGGAATCAAACCTGGTTCTCCCAGATTAGAGTCCGCGCTCCTAACCGCTACACCAAACTGCATGCCCAGTTATACTTTTTAAAGCATGTTTTTAGGGTGCCAGTGATAATTTACCACCCACTGATTCCAATGGAACGTACTTCCGAGAATCTGCAGTTTTTGACCACCAATGACTACCAGCAATTGTTGACTGCCATTTCTGACTACAATATGCTTAGGTTCACATCAAGTCTTAAGCAATTGTCTGCATCTGTTGTTTTCCTTTCTTTCTGGGGAAACAGGTGCCTTTCTTCCAAGTCATACACTGTTTCTCTTTTTCCAGGACAGTTAGATTTGAGCTCGGTAGCATCTTAGAGACCAACAAGAATTTCAGGGCACAAGCCATTGAGAGTCAAAGCTCCCTTCGAAGGGAGCTTTGACGCTTGAAAGACTGAACCCTGAAATTCTTGTTGGTCTCTAAGGTGCAACTGGACTGGAATCTGTTTTGCTGCAGACCAACATGACGACCCCTCTGGTACCACTAATTAAAATTCTCTCCTTTGGTTGTCATCTTCATTGTTTTTGATACACGTTGTGTCTGATGTCACAGGCGATTTTGGAGCATGCTCACCGCATCACTGAAGACATGCCCACATAGTTCCTCAGGTCCGTCCAATTCGGTCTTTGCTTTTCCTTTGTTTCTTTAAAAATATATGACACAAAACATGCAAGAGGGAAAAAAATTCCATGTATCATTTATTACTTGACTGGAACAGCCCACAATGCACACTAGAAAACCAAACTGAAACAATGAATGACAGTTATAACCAGAAATGACAAATAAATCCCAGCAGATAGATTCAGGTGAGAGCCAGTCTGGTGTAGTGGTTAAGTGCGCAGACGCTAATCTGGGAGAACCGGGTTTGATTCCCCACTCCTCCACTTGCACCTGCTGGATGACCTTGGGCAAGCCATAGCTCTGTACCAGCTGTTCTCTCAAGGACAGTTGTCTCCGAGCTCTCTCAGCTCCACCTACCTCACAGGGTGCCTGTTGTGGGGAGGGGAAAGGAAAGGAGTTTGTAAACCGCTCTGAGACTCCAAGTGAGGGAAGGGCGGGATATAAATCCAATCTCTTCTCTTGTCTTCTTCTAGCCATGCTGGTCTGAAGCAATAGAACATGAGTCCAGGGGCATTTTTAAGAACAACAAAGTTTATTTCTGGGTGCATGCACGCTTCTTCAGATACATACATATTTGCAGGGCTCATTTTGTAGCAGGAGCTCCTTTGCATATTAGGCCACACATCCCTAATGTAGCCAATCCTCCAAGAGCTTACAGACCTAATATGCAAAGGAGCTCCTGCTACAAAATGAGCCCTGCATATTTGGATATATAAACTTTCTCGGTATAAGTTTTTGTGTGCATGCACACTTCTTCAGATGCATCTGAAGAAGTGTGCATGCACACAAAAGCTTATACCCAGAATTAAACTTTGTTGGTCTTAAAGTTGCCGCTGGGCTCCAACTTTGTTCAGATCCCAGCAGAGAAATAAGTAAAAGTAACCAGTTTCATAAAACAGCATGTAAAAGCAAAACCAGTGTACAGCTAGTGGGTGGGATGTGGATGAAAGTTTCTGCTTGATCAAGGCATTTCTCAGTGGAACAGAACGTTCCTGCCTCCCCCCCTCCCACTGCAACCCACTGATCTCCCTAAAATGCTGCTCCTGGGGGACAGAGGAGGACCCTCAGGAATGTATGAGAGGCAAATTAGGGGGGGGGGGGTCTGCAGCAGGAAGAGGGAACTGGTTGAAATCACCCCACCCCTTCTGTTAGCAGAACGTTTAGTCTGGATCCCATTCAATAATTTTAACCTCCCTCCCAACTCTCCTAAAGAGCATGGCTTTGCTCTGACTTTTAAATGACACGCAAGTGGAGCGATGGCGAGTTTCCCTTGGGCGTGAGTTCCATAATCTTGGTGCCACTGTTAAAAAGGACGCGGTCCCACGTGGCTGCCCGTCAAACCTTCTGATAGTTAAAGCCACGGAAGAGCCTCTGAGAAAGATCTTAAAGTGTGGCTAGCTATTTTACTTACTAATCTAGATATATTGTAACCGTCCGTATTACGTCAACCCCATAATATTTTACTGCACAATAATTTTACCCCATAATAATATACCCCATAATAATTTTACATTCATACAACTCTTTGGATCATCAAAGCACTTTGAACATCTTAAAGTAAGGTAAAGGTTAAGGTTTCCCTTGCTCAAAAGCCAGTCAAATCTGACTCTGGGGGTGGTGCTCATCTCAGTTTCCAAGCCGAAGAGCCAGTGCTGTCTGAAGACTTTTCCATGGTCACGCGGCTGGCATGACTACATGCCAAGGCACATGGAATGCTGTTACCTTCCGACCAAAGGGGTACCTATTTATCTACTTGCAATTTCTTGCTTTCGGACTGCTGGGTTGGCAGGAGCTGGGACCAGAGACGGGAGCTCACTCCATCACGTGGCACTCGGGTCTCGAACTACTGAGCTACCGATCTTCCTTGCTGTAATCTTTACAAAAGCCCAGTAACGCAGACCAATATTGTCCCCAGAGAGACTAGCCTATGAGTACCTCATGCATTCAAAGCGATGGTGATATTTGAATTTTGGACCTTTGAAATCATGGACCATCATGCTCACCAGCTCCTACATCCTCTCTATTTTTTCAGAGCGCTGTCATTTTGCAGTGGTCACACTGTTAGCCTGGGACCTGGGAGACTCAGGTTCAAATCCTCACTGTACTATGGAAGCTTGCTGAGTGATGTTAGGGATATCTCTCTCTCTCTCTCAAACCTACCTTACAGGGTTGTTGCTGTGATGATAAAACAGAGTATGATGTTGTCACCTGCTTTAGGTCTAGGGCTGCCAAGTCAGCCTGGGGGGCAGGGGATCCCTCTCTACAGGGGTTCCCGATCCGCCGGCCAGCATTCGGCCAGTGGGGGGAACCCCACCCCCGAAGTCATCCAGTCAGGATGACTTCCCCAGCGTAATGATGTCACCCGGAAGTGACGTCATCACGTCGTGGACGTTGCCGGGATGACGCTCTAGCAATCGCACCAAAACTCTATGGTACCATAGAGTTTTTGGGCGATTGCCAGAGCATCGCCCTGGCAACGCCTCCAACTTGATGATGTCACTTCCGGGTGACATCATCGCGGTGCGTGTGCTGGGGAAGCTCCCAGACCCAGGAGAACTCCCCCCGGCGGTAAGTCACAAGGACTTGGCAACCCTATTTAGGTCTCTACTGGGGAGAAAAGCAGTGTATAAATATCTAAGTAAATATAAATAAATATGCTTCTAGGTTGCAATTTTTTTTATTTCTGAGTTTAATACCATATGATTGTTGAGGATTTATTAATCTGTTGCTGAACTGAGGGCAACTCCTGTGATTTTCATTAGTTTGCTGCTAAAATTCTTCCTGCAGGCAGTACTGCTGGGCTCTCTGAAGTGCACCATTCAAATGGTAAGGATTATTAATCAATCTCCGCCACACTGAGCAAGGTGCTTCCTACCTCCACAGCATGTGGGCATTTGTAATATGCTTGTGCTTTGCTGGAACTGGTTCTCATTTGGTCAGCCTCGTCCCGCAGTGTCGGTAGAAGAGCTTTCTTTGTTCTCGCCCGCCTCATCCATATCTTCTGGTAACAAGTAGGTTAACTGAACTTGGACGGATGACAAATTGTGCTGTGCGGCGAAAGACGAGGAGAGCTGTCCAAGTGCTGCCGATTCAGCCGTATAAACAAGGTATAGTTGCAGCCAGTCTAACAAGTCCCTGGGATAAAAACGGACAAAACACGCAGTTACTGTGATCCACAGTATGAAGGCTTTGTACAAAAGTTAAAGCATTTGCAGCCATTCAGTGGGTAAGGTTACCCAGACTAGGTGAATTCCGACCTCTCTCTCTTCTACTCATTGACTCCTGTTTGCATTTCCATACAATGAGCTTCCAACCCAGGAAGAAACTACAAGATTTGTAGTTTGAAGGTAACTGATTTTCAGCCCTAGATACCAACAAAAAGGCTACTGTGCGCCATTGAATGGCCGTGCCAGAGCTTTATCACATGGCAGTGTCACATTTCAAAAAGCTGATAACCAAGAGGCTGTGTGAGGGCTTGTTTATTGTGCCAGTACCTGCGCAGAGCACTGGACATTCCTGCATTGTATTGTGCCATACATCCTGCAAGACAGGCATGCCCATATGTGTACATACGTGCAGCTCTAATGAATGGACATGGTTATGAAATAGTGTGAGATGTTACTTTATTACATCCCCATCCCAAGCCAGCTGTATAAGAGCTTTAGTTTAGATTACAGCACAAACTCAGTGGAATCAAGGGCAAAAAAACCCAGAGCACCACCAAATAAACTAAGGACATCTGCAGAAAGGTGTTGCGTGGCTTTCCTTGCACATCTTAGTGGCTTAGAGACTGATTCAGGAAGACTCTGGCTGACCCTCATGAGGCTTGCTAGGTGACCTTGGACGGCCTTTCTCTCTGCTGTTTGCAACCTGAGAATAAAAATACTGACCTAATCTACCAGACTGTTGTAAGGATTGCAACAAGGTAGAAGAAGAGTTGGTTTTCATACCCCACTTTTATCTACCCAAAGGAGTCACAAAACAGCGTACAATCACCTTCCCTTCCTCTCCCCACAACAAGCACCCTATGAGGTAGGTGGAGCTGAGAGAGCTCTGAGAGAACTGTGACTGGCCCAAGGTCACCCAGTAGGCTTCATGTGGAGGAGGAATGGGGAATCAAACCCGGTTCTCCAGATTAGAGTCAACTGCTCTTAACCACTAATACTGCATTGATAACCAGCTTTCCCACTCAGTCTTGTCCAGTTCCTTTGGGATTTTCCTCATTTTCATTTTCCTCGTTTGTGTGTTCCTGTGGCTGGGGGGCGGGGGGTGTCTTTTCCACACATGTTTTGCTCCCTCTAGTGGCTGATTCAATATTACATCTCTTTCTGCCAGCATAAAAACCTGCAGTTTAAATCTGCAGGGAGATATGCTGGACATAAACCGATGTAATATCGAATCAACCACTAGAGGGAGCAAAACATGTGTGGAACACGCCCCCCCACCCACCCACAGGAACACACAAATGAAGAAAATGAGAAAAAGTTCTTTATTACAGCCCCTGGCATATATTGGTTTTGTCTCAATTTTTCACCAACGGTCAAGCTTATCGGATTCAACCCAACAGATGTGAATGACTCCGAACACTTGAAAGTCTATATAACTGCCAGTTATTAGTATTTGTAAAATGAGAGCATAATCCTAAGCATATGTACTTGGAAGTAAATCTAGTGTCCTGGGCTTCTAGTGTCCTGGTCCCACTGGTGGACCTCCTGAGGGCACCTGGTGTTTTTGGCCACTGTGTGACAGAGTGTTGGACTGGATGGGCCACTGGCCTGATCCAGCATTGGCTTCTCTTATGTTCTTATGTTTTTATCTCACTGGTGTTGGTGGTTTAGATCCAAGAAGAAAAGGGTGATAAAAGGGTTGGAACACTTTCCCTATAAAGAAAGGTTGAAGCGCTTGGGGCTCTTTAGCTTGGAGAAACGACGGCTGAGGGGTGACATGATTGAGGTTTTAAAGATTATGCATGGGATAGAGGAGGTAGAGAAAGAAGTACTTTTCTCCCTTCCTCACAATACAAGAACTCGGGGGCACTCCATGAAATTGCTGAGCAGTCGGGTTAGAATGGATAAAAAGAAGTACTTCTTCACCCAAAGAGTGATTAACACATGGAATAAAGGTGAAGGGCTCCATACTTTACTGCCCGTTCCAAGTACCCTTTCAGATCTCCAGTTTCAGAATTGTTGAGCTCTTGCTGGTGGAAAGTGCCCTTAGATCACAGCCAACTTATGGCAACCTGTAGAGTTTTCAAGGCAGGAGACAAAGAGAGGTGGTTTGCCATTGCCTGCCTCTGTGTACCAACCCTGGACTTCCTTGGTGGTCTCCCATCCAAGCACTAACCAGGGCCAACCCTGCTTAGCTTCCAAGATCTGACAAGACTGAGCTAGCCAGGGCCATCTAGGACAAGGAAATATCAATCTACTGAACTATTTATATGCTCTCCTAAACCACTGATTTGCGTGAAAACATAATAAATCATGTTTTAAAATATAGCCAGTAAATTTAGTTAGGAAAGAGCTGTAGGTTTGCTAAAGGAAGAGGAGGAGGAGGAGATTGGATTTATACCCTGCCCTTCACTACTCAAACGAATCTCAGAGCGGCTTCCAATCTCCTTTCCCTTCCTCTCCCCACAACAGACACGCTGTGAAGTAGGTGGGGCTGAGAGAGCTCTGAGAGAACTGCTTGTGAGATAACAGCTCTGAGAGAACTGTGACTAACTCAAGGTCATGCCAGCAGCTGCAAGTGGAGGAGAACGGAATCAAACCGGGTTCTCCCAGATTAGAGTCCGTGCTCCCAACCAGTACACCAAACTGGCTCAAAATTATGGAGAATCTCATAATTTTCTTCTAAGGAACTGTGGTGCCATTGATAAACACAAAAATAATATGTAACTGATTTCTTCCAAAATGACTGTACTTCAACAAAATATGTGCTTGGCACCCGCACCACTCTCCGACTTTCTTCTAGCTGTTTAAAGTACAATTAGTGGTAAAATACGCCATTCTTAAGGCCACCAATGA
Organism: Lepidodactylus listeri; assembly: GCA_029233225.1. NCBI lineage: Eukaryota > Metazoa > Chordata > Lepidosauria > Squamata > Gekkonidae > Lepidodactylus > Lepidodactylus listeri. The sequence continues at coordinate 26,028,597 of JARCFY010000004.1, read as the reverse complement.
ATTAAAGTTCAAAAACAATTCAGATTTGCGCTTAGTATGCGGATCAGATCAACTCAAACTGAAAAGAGGGGCATTAGGATTCTGGACACCTGGTCTTGCCTGGCTGTGAACGGAGAACAGGGCTGAATGTTGGAGTCCAGTTGTTCAATTCTGGTAGTTAATCCTCTTTGTAACGGTCGATTTACATATTAGAAAATCTAAAGGCAGGAAGTACAGAGCCTTGCTTTCAATGTTTGTCTTTACAGTTTTCCTTTCCTCCGTTTTTTCCCCCTTTTGTGTGTTCAGAGACAACCACCACAAATTTGTGAAAATGAACAGAAGATACTGATTTGCTAAAGATATATATATCTCTATCTTCAGGAGGGTAGCCATGTTGGTCTGCAGCTAGAAGAGCCGGAATCGAACCCAGTAGCACCTTAGAGACCAGAGTGATTTCCAGGGTGTAAGCTTTCGAGTGTCAAAGCTCCCTTTGTCAGTTCCTGATGGAAGGAACTTTGTGTCTCTAAAGCTTATACCACAAAAATCTTGTTGGGGTCTGAAGTGCTACTGTACTCAGGTCTAGCTATTATCTATATCTATAGGTTGGGCACAGTCAAGCCCAAGTTAAGCATTTGTAGAGTACATGGATTTCAACAGGGAAGTTAACTGTTTGCTTCTGCCTCTTCCATTGAAATCGACAGGGTATAGCCCTGACCTGGATAGCCCAGGCAAGCTCTATCTCGTCTGATCTCAGAAGCTAAGCAGGGCTGACCCTGGCAAGCATTTGGATGGGAGACCTCCCAGGAATACCAGGGCTGGGAGGCAGAGGCAGGCTACCAAGTCCACGGCTTTACCAATGAAAGGGTCCGAGGCAGCGTGTCCCAGGAAAGGCTTTTCTGTACTTGGAAGCCATTGCCAGCCAGAAGTAAAAACCCTGAGTTAGATGGACCCGTGACTTGACCCTGCATAAGATAGCTTTTGGCCATAGATAGGGGTATAAGGTAAAGACCAGCATGAGGTAGTGTTGGAAGGTTCTTCTTCTTCTTCTAGTCTTAAATAATTTATTTTACTTTTTATTTTTACAGTTTCCAAATAACTTTATAACAATAAAATATATACCACATTGAAATGTCAAAAATCACACACACACACAATCTGAGAAGAAAAAATAGATTCACATAGGGCAATATCATGGCATAAGTAAGGATTAAGATAAGAGTATGAAAAAAAAATGCAAGTAGATAAATAGGTACTGTTTCAGTGGGAAGATAACAGCATTCCGTGCACCTCGACATTTAGTCATACCAGCCACATGACCACCGAAAAGTCTTTGGACAGCGCTGGCTCTTCGGCTTGGAAACAGAGATGAGCACCACCTCCTAGAGTGGGATTCGACTGGCTTTCGAGCAAGGGAAACTTTTACCTTTACCTTTTTTGATGGCTACATCGTAAAACCTCTATTAAGACAAAGTGCTATAGTGGAATTGAACAAAAATACATTTTAATTATAGCACTGCCACTAATACATCCAGTGGGTGAAAGTAATTAAAAGTCCTTTTGTTTTTAGACAGAAATTCCAGAACGGGAAACTAAAACTCCACAGAGTTTGATAAATATGGTTCGGACTCCACGTGTGAAACTTGATCCAAAACTTTGTCCATAATGCAAAAATCCCACACCTTACTGTATCATTCAGAGATGTGTTGGGGTTTTTTCATGGTTTTGTTTCCAGGCTTCCTAGGGAGACCCATGCTGGGGAAGACCATAGATGGGAATATGAAGTAAAGACCAACATGAGGTAGCCCTGGAAGATTTCCATAATTTGGCATCAAGTCATTTTTGGGAGACTTGTGCTCTGGAAGGTCACCTCGAGGAACTTCTGAGAAAAATCAAAAGAACTGTAGCCTTTTTAAGTCATTCGCTTTTGGCACTCCAACCATGCCCAAGAGGAACGAATACTACATGGGATTCTCCAAATGCATGCACTTGCCATTTTATGGCCATTTGATGTGAATAGGCCAATGAACATATTTTTAATTCACTCGCAGCTTTGATAGATGTGAATAGAATGGCCCATTTTTGAGGGACTGCTGACCACACATGGAAAATATGCATGTTGTTCCATTCACACAAAATGGCAACCACACGTACCAGGAGGACTGTGCATTTTGCATGACCCCATAATGGATGGTCGGTGTGCCCATACTGAACATCTGAAAAGAGCTCCTATCCCTTCCATAGTATAATTATTTGGATGTTGGACTGACAACCATCACAGTGGATTGAAGGGGTAGTCCTGCCCTCTGTATCCTTAGTGTGTTTCAGTAGACCATTGGCTCTTGTAAAGATGACCACCCTTGTCCACTAGACATGGAGAGGCCACCTATCCAGTTCAAAGGATGTAATTTCTTCATCCTTGACAGGCCTTACTTGAAAAGGGCTTTCCGCACAACATACAAGCCCTATAGAGCAAAGGGAGCATCCAGGAATTCCAAGACAACATAATCTGAGCAAGGCCTGGAGGACTTATTTGGGTGGAAAGGTGGCATATAAATGTTTTAAATAAATAAATAAAATAAAGGATATACAATAATTTGGGTAGACTTTGGGGAACTTCCAACATCCACCGCACACCAACATGCCCCAAAATGTCCCATAATAATTTAAACGTCCACTCCATTTGTTTATTACAGTTACAGATTACCAGATTCTATGGTAGTTCCATTTCAGTTTATTCTTATGGGCCTCTCTACAGACCCAGTCTCTAGGCAAGTTGGAATGAAGACCCTCTGCATATTCCTGAGGGACTGCCTCTTACAAATGGCATAATGAAACCTGAATGTCCTGTAGTGCAATAATAAAATTCTCTACCTCTTCCTCAATATACTTGCAACATGAAAATATTTTAATATTTGCATCATTATTTATGTAGATTTCTTTCCAACTTATCCAAAAGGTTTAAGGTTGATAACCAGCATAATTCTAACTTTGAATTTATAGTACATTTTCATGATTCAAAGTATTTTGTAGACGTTTCTGCAGTAGTCTTGCAAGAAGGCTAGTATCCCCAAATCTCAGAAAGGGGAGTATGGAATTGAAAGGAACCGAAAGGTAAGGTTTGAACTGGCAACCTCTGTACTGAGTGTTTATTCCCATACTCATTATGCTAAACCAGCTCGTGTTTAAAGAAGCCCTCGTAAAAGATTAATATCGTAAAAATCACATATAAACAGCTACATCCATCTTCCCCCTGTACAATCTAATTCTCAGGCTTCATACCCCTGCCCCCTTTTGGGTCGTCTCTCTACAGCTTGGCAGGAGACGGGAAGTTTCATTACCATAGCAACCCCAGGGACATGTGGTTCAGCATGTGTGCAGCATCTTTTGAGCAGGTATGGAGTGCCATGGGAACTGGGTTGTTGACTCCTGTCAAGGCTGCAGAGAGTAGCAACGGAGACCAATCAAATGACCCACTCGAGCCAATGAGAAAACTTGCTCAAAAGCAAAACAAGAGAAAGCTTTCTGTGCAATTGTGAGAGCGTTCGTTTCTATGTATGACAGAGACTTTTCTACTACTCTCTTATCAGTAAATTAAATTACTTTTAAAAATTCCCCTATATATACATGTGTCTTTAGGTCAGCTTGCAAATGCTCAGTTGAAACCTGTGGGATAGTTGGGCATAATCTATGGGAGCTCCGTATGGGAGTGTCAGTTTTGAAAGCTTATCGTCTCAAGGATTGCCTTGAGTTTGCAGAGTTAGGTCAGTGTGGGACATGCTTCTGAGATTTCTCTGGGCTGCATAACCAGAGGGCGCAGCTGAGTGTGCTAGGCAAGGTTATTGCAGGTGGCAGCACGGAACTTTCCAGTGAGGAGTCAGCCCAAGTTCTGCTGAAGAATATTTGGTTTTTTCAGGGTCCTCATTGGAGGCACAGTCCAAGTACACTCAGTGGTGTCCTGCTGCACAATTTCAGAGCACTGGCCCTTTAATTTTTCTGCAACTTTGCTTGAGGGACGTGGATCTTGAGGGTAGAAGGTATAAGGTCCAGGCTTGATTGATGATGAAGAAATTGAAATTGTTCAAGATGTTCTGTTCCTTGGCTCCATCATCAACCAAAAGGGAGGCTGCACCCAAGAAATCAGAAGGAGATTGAGACTGGGAAGGGCAGCCATAAAGGATCTAGAAAAGATTCCTAAGTTTAGGGATGTGTCACTGGCAGCCAAGATCAAGTTAATTCATGCCATAGCATTTCCCATCCCTTGTCAGGGATGCTCTAGGCTGATCCTGCATTGAGCAGGTGGTTGGTCTAGATGGCCCCTTCCAACTCTGTGGTTCCATGATTCTATCAAACTATGTATAGGTGTGAAAGTTGGACAACAAAGAAAGCTGACAGGAAAAAGCTGATTCATTTGAAATGTGGTGTTGGATGACAGTTTTACAGATACCGTGGACCAACAAAAAGACAAAAAAAAATTCTCTAAATCAAATCAAGCCTGAACTTGTCCTATAAGTTAAAATAACTAAACTGAGGCTGGTCACAGAGTTGTTCCGGGAGCAACAAGCCTAGGAGTGGGCACATATGGTAATTCACTGTGGAAAAAAGCAAAGGCGTACTAACTTGATCTGTATCTTCATGCTTGTTGTAGGGTAGCTTCCCTGCAAGAGCAAAGGAAACCTAAAGTGGCTTTAGTCAAAGTGCCAAGCTGGCTCATCAGCTCTGAGTTGGGAAATACCTGGAGATTTTTTGGGGTGGAGCCTGACTGGTGGGTGTTGCCTTCTGACACACTTCCGGCGATGTCAAGGGGTGTTGCATATGCAAATGAGTTATGAGAATGAATTATGCTAATGAGCTCCTGCTCCTCTTTTTTACGAAATAACCCCTGCTAGTCATAAAATATTGTGAGGTTGCAAGCCAAATATCTTCCTACAACGGAGAGAGCTGTTGCCCCCTGCAAACACAACAGAGATTCTTTCAGGGTTCCTCTGCAGCACTTCCTGCTACAATGAAGTTGAGGAAAGCCAGGACTGGCTCTTTGCTTTGGCGATGAGATACTTTGAAGAAGAAGCAAATGGACCTCAGGAAACCCATTGGTGGGTACCATGTTAGGGATCACTGTGCTAGCTGTTTCCCTGCTGAAAAATTCCTGTTCAAGGTCATCCTCTTCCAGGTTTTATGAATCTCTCCTACAGTCTGTACCCACCCCCATGGATCCATGAAGTGTTCCAGTAGCCACCACATGACAGCCATCATATTTGAACCAGCCCTGAATGACACCTTAAGAATGATACATCGGCTCCTATTACCGGGCTTCAAATAAACAGGAGAAGGAGAGGAGGAGGAGATTGGATTTATACCCCGCCCTTCACTACCCAAAGGAGTCTCAGAGTAGTTTACAATCTCATTTCCCTCTGCCTCAACAGACACTCTGTGAGGTAGGTGGGGCTGAGAGAGCTCTTTCAAGGACTGCTCATGAGATAACAGCTCTGAAAGAACCTGGAACTGACCCAAGGTCACACCAGCAGCTGCATGTGGAGGAGTGGGGGAATCAAACCTGGTTGTCCCAGATTAGAGTCCACGCTCCAAACCGCTACACCAAAACTAATTAAGATGCAGCGTGTATGAAACCTGATCTTATGAAGGCTCTTTATTTTAATGTTTGTGATTTAGATGTGGAAGAACAAATTCTTTCTTAGAAAGCTTCCTCTCCTGCTGCCGCCCTTTCTTAGATGAGCAACTTAAATTACATCATTCTAACTTGCGTCCAACTGGCTAGCGTTTGGCAGGACCTTTTGAACTATGAAATGGGGAAATGTAAAACTACAGCATCCCACTTGCCTGTAAATAAATCTTGAATCTTTTATTTGATCTTGCTGTGTTCCCGAAGGTCGATCGGGGAGTGTCCCTCCCCGTGGAACAGCTCGCATTGATACTGAGCCATGGAATTGGAACCATGTAAGGTCACGGCAAGGACAGCAAACAATACCTGCAATGCTAGGACTGTGATTCTCATGGATTAAACTTCAAATGAGCCATTCCACTTTAATTATTGTTGAGTGGGAAATGGCTACAGCTTGTTCTTACATCTGAGAACAAGATCATGTTTTTTGGGGAGGCCTGACCAGCAGTGTATATTGTAGCAAGATTACATTTTACTCTGTTTGTTTAGACAGACAAACAGGCATCATTTTTTTTGGGGGGGGGGATGTGTCAGACATTTTCATTGTTGTCTGTAGAATCCAAAGGGGAGAATCCAAAGGGGAGAACAGCCCCCTCCCCCCCAGCCAAAATAGGGGAACAACAAGCAAATAGAAAGGGAAAGGCACAAAAGGGGTTTTAGGTTCATTGAGCAACACAAGGTGGAGTTTTGGAAGCTCTCTGCACTCTAATAATGGGAAGGGTTGGTATTGGTAACAAAATATCTGAGGCTGGAGACAGATCATGGTTATAAATAGAGCTGAAGATGGTATAACAGAAGCCATACTCATTACCCATGTCATATACTTTCATTTCAGGCGCAGTCACATGCGCCAGATAAAACCGGGGGGGGGGGATAAAACGGGGGAGGGAATAGACCCGCAGTTGCATGATCAAACCTCCCTTTGAAGCTGCGGGTGCAGCCCGTCAGTGTGTGATCAGATGCAACTGCAGGTGAGTCGGGGGATTTTGTGTGCCGTTTGTTTCCCATGCGTTTAAACGAGGAATCGATGATTCGCACCTCTGCCCTGAGGGCTCCCTCTGTAGAGTGCGATGATGCGCATACTGCGAAGGGAGAAAAAACAACGGCATGGAGTCAGGATGGCCTGACCAGACCATCCTGACAGCAGGAGAGAGCGCTGGAGTGATCAGATATGGGAAAGTCCGTCCGTGGCCTGTCGCAATCTGTTTACTATCAGATTTTCCCCGGTGCCCTTTAACTCCGCTTTTGTGGAGGAGCAGAATGGATTGCCGACAGCTGCAGGGCACTTCCCAGATGTTGTCTAATCGCACCCTTTAAATCTGCCTGGCATTTGCACCTATGTCGGGTCTAAAAGGGTGTATGATCGCAGCCTCCTTTAGTCCCACTGTTGCCTCTGAGCAAACAGGTTTTGCAGGTTCCTGGCACTTCACAAAAACCTGCAGAGCTTGTTTACCAGAGACACATTCTGATTCTGCTCAGGGAGACAGACAGGATCTTGGAAGAGGGCAAAGTGCCATGTTTGTACCAGAATGCCAACCTGAGCCCTGACAAGGAGCAGGCAGTCATGAAGGACCGACATAGCCAACGAAATCTGGGAAGGTACATGCTGGAGGACCCAAATTCTAGAGCCATCAGTTCAAGGCTGCATCCACACATAATTGGACATTCTGCTATCACTGCACTATGGCAATCATTCAGAACCAATTGTCTCGTCTACACAGGAGAATCCAGTGGTGAACAAATGCTATTGCACAAGCGTAGTGCACTATCCAAAGAGGTGAGGACAGAGCACAGGTCTGTCAACATATCCCCCACCTGCAGAATCTACCTGAGTTACAAAAGTGAATGCTGCAGGAATGCAAGGCTCTGAGCAGAAGTAGAGACCCTTATGGCTGGGTCTGCAGGACTTGCTGTGGCATATTTGAGCTCCACCAGTCACTTATCTGTGTTGGAATATTTCCACCCTCAGGGTTCTACAAACTCAGGGAACCCCTAGAATTCCAGGCTGCACTGACTGACCCCTCTGCTGTCCTTGGGGTCCCATATAGCAGCAGTCCATGGTGTGGTTCTGTGAGCATCATAGTGCCCACTTAACATGTTTCCTGGAGCCCTTGAGTCTTGGGGGTAATGTCTGAAGAAGCTTGAACAGAACAGGGAGATCTGGGTCAGACTCTACCAGCTGATTGACCAGCAAAGGGCTGAGCTCATTCCAAGCAGATGTATTACAACCATAGGCCCTTGGCTTGGCCAGAGACTGGCTGACAGAATTTGAGAGATATGTTCTCCTAGATAAATTATTATATTTGCCTCAAGGTTCAAAGGGGACCCTAGAAAAATGCTGCTATTTTAAGAGTTTTATACTCAGAAAGAGAATTTATTATGCCTTATGTCTTGTATGTATATCATTGTCCTTGAAAAAGATTGTATTAATTCGATACAGGTAAATTACTAGAGTCCCCTGGGACTAGTGGTTGTGAAACTGACAAGGTGCTGTTTTGAATGTTTGAGCGTAGTGTAAACCTGCATTTTGATGTATTGTTTTGGTGAACCTATTTCTGGTAAATACTTGATACGAATATTTATATAATAGTATAGAAAATAAAAAATAAAATAAAAAGCACAAAATATATCTACCTTAAGTATACATCTATTGTACACAGTGTCATATATATTTCCATATCTTCCAGGTGGTGGCTGAAGATCTCCTGGGACTGCAACTGATCTCCAAGCAACAAAGATCAGTTCACCTGGAGAAAATGGCCGATTTGGAAGGTGCACTCTATGGCATTATAGCCAATTAAAGTTCCTCCCCTCCCCAAATCCCACCCTCCTCAGGCTCCACCCCCAAAATCTCCAGGTACTTCTCAAATGGGAGCTGGCCACCCCACTCCCACTACACAGCATGGCTAGACCTTGAATACCTTTTTCTCACTCCGTAGGGGCAGGATAAGGCAACCCTGGGCTAGTTGCATGGTTTCATCCTAACCTACCTCACAGGGTTGTTGTGAGGATAAACTGGAGAAGGAGAGAAGGTTGTAAGGCACTTTAAATAAACAAAAATAATGATGATTAGGTCTGGCCCCACTGCTGGACCTCCTGATGGCACCTGGTATTTGTGGCCACTGTGTGACAGAGTGTTGGACTGGATGGGCCATTGGCCTGATCCAACACTGGCTTCTCTTATGTTCTTATGAGGCTCCATTTTTAAAAAGTTGTTTTTACAGTCTGCTTCGAGACTAATACCTGCTTTATAAATATCACTTCCGGCTGATAAATGTTGTTTTATGCTGTTTTTATGCCTACAGCTTGTGTTTTAAAGTTCTTTTAAAACAGCATGTTTATCACTGACAATTTTATGGTTTTATTGTTGGCTGTTCCTTAACTTTGTGAGCCATCTCAAGCAAATCAACCCTAAATAATAACAACAGTGTTCTGCAGTTGTTCTTCTTAACAGATATCATGCCTCCGTTTACCATCTCTAATACAGAAACCAAATCATGTACTTAATTGAAAGGATTAAAGGGGATTACACTTGTTACAGTTATTAATACATGTAAAATGTCTGGAGATAAAAACAGCAATGGAAGTGCCAAGCAAACTGCGCTCTGTTAGCCGCCTGATAAGCAAAGTGTAAATAACGTATAACTTTGATCCTTTTCTCTGCGATTCTGGTGGCTAATCTTTTTTTTTTAAAAGAGACTGCTGTGTTTCTCAGAAATTCTATAAGCTTTCTGATGTTTCTAGAGGCCAGATTGTTCACAAATGCAGCAAACGTTTGAGTGCCTGGAATAAACCCCCCTTCTGCACTGTTTTCCCTAGCTGAAGTCGTCCTGGCAAGAAGTTATTTTATTTGATTCCCTACTGGGGCTGTTTCAGCTGGGGAAAACACTGCAGAGGGGCAGTCACCAGCCACCCCCTGGCCCTCATGCCACAGTTCCAAACAGAATTGGTCTCTTTGAGAATTTGTAAAATCCCATAAAAGAAACCAACCCTGACTGTTCCCTGGAAGGCCAGATCCTGAAGCTGAAGCTCAAATACTTTGGCCACCAAATGAGAAGGGAGCACTCACTGGAGAAGACCCTGGTGCTGGGAAAGATTGAAGGTCAAAGAAGGAGGGGATGGCAAAGGATGAGATGGTTGGACAGTGTTATCGATGCAACGGACATGAAGTTGAGCGGGCTCCGGGGGGCGGCAGAGGACAGGAGGGCCTGGTGTGATGTGGTCCATGGGGTCACAAAGAGTTGGACGGGACTGTGGGACTGAACGACAACAAATAGACCATAACACGGTCACCTTTTTAAAGTCAGACGATGCCATAGATTCCACCCTCCAAAGCAGCCATTTTCTCCAGGGGAACTGATCTCTGTTGTCTGGAGATCAGTTGTAGTTCCAGGAGTTCTCCAGGCACCACCTGGAGGTTAGCACCTCTACTGATCAAATAGTGCAGAGTGCAGATAAAATGCAGGAAAAAAAATAGTATTATATCAGTAGAAAACCATGCAGTGACAACAGTTTAATGCACTAGGGATGCCAGTCTCCAGGTGGGACCTGGGGATCCCCCGGAATTATAGCTCATCTCCAGACTACAGAGGTCAGTCCTCCTGAAGAAAATGGATACTTTGGAGGGTAGACTCTACATCCTGTTCACAGTGCTCTAGTCCACAATGACTTTCCCTTTGAAAGGTGCCTTCCTGAACTTTTCTGTTACATTATAGCCCTGTTACATTATAGCCCTGTTATCTTTATAGAAATGCCCTTCTGAACACCTCTGTTTTACATAGATTACGGCATGACATAATTTCATACCATACATGAGTTTGTTTTCATGTTCTACGTCTGATAACAGTTGTTATATTCACAGTTGAGGCACTGTTGAACTCTTTAACAATTAGAGCCCAAATCCACTGAGGTTTGTTTTTCGAAAGGCTTCCCAGAGACTTCAGTGGCTTGGATTATGGCCCTGAAATTCTGGGAAATGAACACCTCTGGAGCAGAGAAGTGTGTGACTTCTGGAATGACTAATCTGCGGAGACACTCTGGGACTCTGAGCAACACATTCTGCTGAGAGGTAATGAGACGGTCTTTTGTCTGCCCTTACTAATGATGAAGGCCCTTCACAACAAACCTCCTCTTCTCCCCTGTCTCTCTTTCTCACACACTGCCCCACATTTCCTGTGGCTGAGGAATGCAAGCACTTGACCTGAGGCAGCTGGCCAAACGGAGGTGCAAACCCCATTTGAGACTCTGGGAACCAAGATAGTCTGCACAGAGTGTACACTCTGTGTACAAGAATTATAAAATCCCCCCCCCCCCCCCCAAATCTCCATCATACAGGACAACTCGTCCTGTCTTATGTCTGTTCCTACCCTTGGAGATAGATGTGCGCACAATACACACATTTCTCACTCCTTTCTGTTATAATTGCTCTTTTACTGTCTACTACTATCTATCCCATACTGCTTCTTAACTTATTAGTTCTAATAGGGCTACATCTATATATCTAATAGCTAAGTTGTCCCCTCTGTGTGGATACCTAAATCTGCACATCTGGGGCACAGAGGGGAAAAAGAGATTTTTCTGCACATTGCAAAAAAATCTGAAATGTAGAAAAACGATATGAGAAAACAATTAAATCCCCCCAAAAGTAAAAGAGCATTTCCTATGCATGCACAGAGAATGCACTGGGAACTGTGCCTCCCCGCCATTGCTGGGGGTGGGGGAGAAGGCTTGATGAGTCCAGCAGCTAGGAGCCACACAGGCCTCGCCGTCAGTGCCGGTGGGGAGAGAAGGTTTGGTGGGCCTGATGGCTGGGAGCTGCAGGGCGTCACCATCAGTGGTCATGGGAGAAGGGGGGGTCGGGGAGAAGGTTTGGCAGGCCCGCTGGGCCCGCTTGCTGGGCTCACCTGCAGCTGCTTCCTCCTTCTCCACATGGAGGTCCTGCTGCTTCAGCGGGGGAGCCGTGGGAAATACATTCCCCCCGTGAGTATTGCGGGTCCCCGCTTCTTGTTAGTTCTAACTGCATTTCTCTCTTGAGAGTTCCGGCACCTCTTAAAAAAAAAAAAAAAGGTGCCAGAACTCTCAAGAGAGGAAATGCATTTTTCAGTCTGTATACTGAAAACTCATGAACTTTTAAATATTTTTAAAAGAATTTTGTCGAAGAGGTACCGGAACTCTGTTCTGGCGCGTTCCTCCAGACAAAAAAGCCCTGATCTAAACAGATTACTAAAATTATAGAGAAAGCCAGACGTCATTTGAACAGCTGCGAAAACCTATCACAGATGCATAAAATTTCGCAGCTAAAAGAGCGCTAGGTCTGCCATTATCTTCTAATAAAGGAGGTAATGTCTCCATATGATCCATATTTTGGAGCAAAGGAAGAACTGGAAGAGTTCTAGGCTCAGAAATGTAATTCCATTCAAAGGTCCTGTGATACAGGGTGTCTGCATTACCTGCACCACAGCTGCATACTCTATCAGAGTATGGTATCTTGAGATACCTCACTTGCAGGACTATAGAGAATAAGGCCTTAAGGCACACCAACATAAAGGAACAGTCAAATATGAGCAGTAATCGGGAAACTCTCCAGGTGAAAGAACACTGTAATTGCTGTTTTGACAAAAGTCTACCTGTTAGTTTGCTAAGAGTAAATCACGCAACCATTTTCCATTGCTCTTTTTCATTTAAATGATGCTGATTTTACTGCTGTTCTGTTGCACCAGTACAGTCTCCTCTAACTTTCAGCAGATTGCCTTGTAACTGTGTTCCTTTTAACTGGAAGGGTCAGGGAATGAACCTCGAAGGTTATGAGAGTCTGGTGGTATTCAGTTTAGCAAAAAAGATGATGAAGAAGGAAACGTGATAGAGGTTTATAAAGTTATGCTTGGGATGGATTGAGAAAGAACTTTTTTCGCCCTCTGTTATAGTAACAGGATTTGGGGGAGGGCCTCAATGATGTTCTTATCTTTCTACATTCATGTGTGTTCCCCCCCCCCCCCATAATACTTTTCCAATGTAACATTTAGTATAGTTTATCATGATGCCAAGTTGGTCAGAAGTGGCTGACCATTGCCTTCTTCTTCACAGTACTAACCAGGGTTAGCTGAAGTGACAGTGCTGTTGTCTATGAAAGATCTTGCACCAAGATCACCTTCCACTACCGCTGCTGCCTAGTAGCTACCCTTCAAGGATTCCTCTGTCCCCATAACTATTGGAACTGTCTGTTCTCTTCTGCTGATGCGGCCGTTGATTCCCGCAGGAGGTGGATGCAGCCTGGTGTCTCAGCTGTGACCATTCTGCCTTGAGTGACTCTACTAGGAGTTTAGGCTCCTTATGGTATTGCTCTCAGCTTCACTGACACACACAAATCCCCCCACCACTTTAAAGTGTGCACCTGAACTCTCCCTAAAAGCTAAAATGAATAAGCAGAGGCTAATGTACTTTGGTCAAATTATGGGAAGACAAGAGTCACTGGGAAAGACAATAATGCTAGGAAAAGTTGAAGGCGGCAGGAAAAGAGGAAGATCCAGCATGAGATGGATCGGCTCAATGAAGCCACGGCCCTCAGTTTGCAAGATCTGAGAAAGGTTGTTAATGGCAGAATATTTTGGAGGTCAATAATTCATAGCATCACCATAAGTTAGAAGTGAATTGCAGCACTTAACACATGCACACGTTGTGGTGCCAGGATAAAAATAAAATAAACAGCTTGTGGTTGGAGGCATGATGTCACTTCTAGGCAGGGCTCATTTCGTAGCAGGAGCTCCTTTGCATATTAGGCCACACCCCCTAATGTAGCCAATCCTCCAAGAGCTTACAGAGCTGTTCTTACAGGGGCTACTGTAAGCTCTTGGAGGATTGGCTACATCAGGGGTGTGTGGCCTAATAGGCAGAGGAGCTCCTGCTACGAAATGAGCCCTGCTTCTAGGGAATCCTAGAAGTGACATCACACCTCTGTAGGAATCGGCCAAAACTCTATGGTAAAAACATAGAGTTTGGGGTGATTCCTTGAGAGGACTGACATCACTTCCAGGTCTTCCTGAAGGTCACCCCATGTCCCCTCCCCCTATTCTATCTCCAGTGGGAAGGATTATTCATAGCTGGGATACTATCACCTAAGAGCTCTTTCCTAGAGTGACCATCCGCCTTGCTTTGGAAAGTGTAATCTCAACTAAGGTTACCAGATCTGGCATGGATAATTCCTGGCGATTTGGGGGTGATACCTGGGGAGAGCAGAGATTGCAGACGAGAGTGCTCAGTAGGGATGTGATGTCACTCTAGGACTTCCATTTCCTCTAATCTTTATGGCATACTATACAGTCTGCCCTCCAAAGTTGCCATTTATTCCAGGGGAAATGATCTCTGTAGCCTGGAAATCAGTTGTAATTTCGGGAGAATTCTGAGCCCCTCCTTGAGGCTGATTCCCCTAGTTCTCGATTATGAAGCAAGTTCGTATGGGAGTCAGCCAGCAGTCTTCAGGGACCTTGCTCCCAAGCCCTATTAAGCAGTGAAGGCATTAGCTAACAATTTTAATGAATCCAAAAGAAAATCAGGAGCCACGGGAGACTTTTTAGCTACGGCAAGGTATGCTCCCTGTATTTGTACATCAGTCACCAATCTTGACCCCGTATTTTGCACTCATTAAAGCAGGAAACAATTTCAGGAGTCAGTTGGGCTGAAATGGTTCAGAACATACCACTGCAAGGTGGATGTATGATGATAACAGTAAATGAATGTAACACTGGATTAACTCCCTTCTCAGCTCTGACTGGCTCCTCAGTTACCAGCATCCTAGAAGAAGTTCTCTTTCTTTTTTAGAGCTCCGAATTGACTTGTAAAGCAGAGCAACCTGCAGGTGGGTAGAATGTAGTTTTAGTTTAAATCTAATTTTTTGTGTGTGCTAAATGCTAATTCCAGTTTAGAGAGAAGCAAATGTTCCCAAACATTCTGAAAGGCTCCAGAGAACTGTAGATCGCCCAGCGCAGCTCTAGATCCTAGCAAGAAGGGAGAAACAGCTTAACCATTCCTGAGCTTGCCCGCCCCTCTCTTTTGGTTGCCAGCTCCAGGCTGGGAAATTCCAGGAGATTTAGGGGCAGAGCCTAGGGAGGGTAGAGTTTTTTAAAAAGGAATCACTCATAAAATTTGTCATGAAGAGATCAATCCACTTCCTTCTGCAATCCATGAAACAACCTCCCTTTTAAGAACCTGGGAACATGTTTTTAGCCAGTACTCTTTGAAACAGATGAACTGAAATTGCTTTCCAGTTAGCAAAAATATATATTACGGGTTCGTGCTTAAGAGCTCCAGGCTGGGGTGTCACAGCTTTGTCCTACCATTTAATCTGTATTTGCCCTCCTCTTTTTGGACAAGGATGCTAGTCCATGTGCGTGTGTGTTGCATAAAGAACACTACGGCAGACCGAAAAGAGCGGGTGTCCCAGTTTTGCACGAATCCATGAACGCAGCCCTTCCACCCAAACTTCACCTTTTGTCGAAGAAAGACAAATTTCACTCCTTTTATTCGCATTGGTCAGGGGGCTCTCTTCACCAACAGAGGAGCCAGAGTTATAAATATAACAAGCATTAATTTCTGTGGCTTGCTCTTCGGGCTTGAAACTATTTTCGGGGGTCTAATGTAATGGCAAATGCTGGGTTTTATTTAAACAGCACACAAGCGCCACCCTCAGGCAAGACATGCATTTAGTCTGAATTGAAAATAAATGTTAAAAACTTAATTTTACAGGGCAATCCTAAATAGATCTACTCAGAATCCTATTAAAGTCTACTCAGCAGGGCTTAGTCCCAGGGAAGTATTTGTAGAATTGCACTACTAAAAGCTTACTTTTTAAGTCAGCAGGTGTTGTAGATGAAATGCAGTGTAAGGGAAGTACAGGGACTGCTGAGTATCAGTGCTCAGTGACTGAAAAAGTGCTTGGTGAGGAAACAAGAAACCCAGGCTGAAGGGCCCACTCATTTCTGAAGCTCGCATTGGAGAGTTCACTGTCTTATACTCTGCCCTACGTGAGAAAGATGCTACCCTCACAGCTGTGGGCCTTTAAACATTATAGCAGTGCCATGGGATGAACCCATAGTAATACGACTCCCATTGTTTATTTATTTACCTCATTTATACCCCACCTTCTCCACAATAAGGACCCAAAGTGGTTTACATTTTATCTCTTGCACTTTATCTTCTCAAAAGCAACCCTGTGAGTAGGGTTGCCAGCTCAGGGTTGGAAAATACCTTGATATTTTGGGGGGGTGGAGCCTGAGGAGGGGGGGTTGGGGGGGGAAGGACATCAGTGAGGTATAATGCCATAGAGTCCCAATGTTCTCAAGGTGAGCTGATCTGTCGCCTGGAGATCAGTGGTAATAGTGAGAGATATCCAGCCACTGCCTGGAGGTTTGCAAATCGCACACAAAAAAATACTGCACAAATAAAGTGTTAAGCTCCCAGCAAGAGAGCTGAATTGAAGTAAGATAGACTGCAAAGTCAGAGTTAACTTCTAGAACTTTTGAGGCTCCACCATTGAGGCAGCGGCTTGAAGAAGTTAGAGGAAACGGAGGGCTACCTAGGCGATCCATAGCTACTTCATTTGCGACTTTGTTTAGAGACAAAAAAAAAGGGAGTAGTTAATAACTTCTGTGAAAAAGGACTGTAAAAGAAAATAACTATTCATTTTAAGGACACAGTTTGTTGTCTAAAACTTAATTTGTACAGTATTTTTTTTTGGTGATTTGCATGCTTGCATATTCTGTACATCCACTGGTGGTTGACCACCTGGAGGTTGGCAAGGCTACTTGTGAGGTAAGTTAGGTTGGAGTGTGTGACTTCCCCAAGGTCACCCACCAAGCTTCCGTGTCAGAGTGGGGACACAAAGCTAGGTCTTCCTGAACCTAGTCCAACACTCTAGTCATTATACCACACTGGTTCCTTGTCGCTACCACCATTTTGTATAAATTTTATTTTAATGTAGAAAACAACAAAAACAACATCCGACGCATAACTATATCCAGCCAAAAGATCAAAACAGCTGAGCTCCATCTTGAGATTTGCTATTCCAGAATATGATAGACAGAGGTCGTTTCTGCACAAACCGATTAACAGCAGTTCTAAACACCATTTTCAAAGGAATCCTAAAGAGACTTACTCCCATCTAAGCCCATCGACTTCAGTGGACTTAGAAGAGTTTAACTCTGCTTAGGATGGCACTGCTAGCCATCAAAACAATTTTCCAAGATCTCAGAAACCACCAATCTGTAACTGAAGGTAATTTTGGCATTTCCCAATTCACAACTGTACAAAGCTGTAAATAGAAATGAAATCACTTCTAAATCACTTTCTGCCAACAAAGTCCTGTCAGATAACCTAACAATATCACCTTAGGGGCTGAGAGCATCTGAATTCCTGGTGTCTCGTATGTTTATACTATGCAATGTTCTTCATGTTGAGGGCAATTCCTAAAAATGTGCAAGGGAAAAAAAATCACTGTTGCTCATTTGGCACCTCCAACAAAAAACTAGTTCACCCAAGTCTTAGATAAATTGTAACACGTTAGATTCCATTACTTGTGTACATTTATAAAATTATTTAACTCTTGTAATATTTTAAAGGCCCTTGAAAGTACACTCTAGTATATTGATTCTCAGCCTTTTTGTATCTTACACTTTATCAAAGAAACTAGGTCCCACCCTGACAGAAAGAAGTCTGCTTTCCTCAATGACATTCATATGTTTACAGGTATCCTGTTATTATATTTATCATTTACTGTAAGTTTTAATGACATAAAAATGGAAGCAGTATTGTTAGGGAAGGGATTGGATTTATACCCCGCCCTTCACTCACTTGGAGTCTCAGAACGGCTTACAAACTCCTTTTCCTTCTCCTCCCCATGACAGACACCCTGTGAGATAAGTGGGGCTGAGAGAGTTCTTTCAAGAACTACTCATGAGAGAATAGCTCTGAAAGAACTGTGGCTTGCCCAAGGTCCGTGCTCCTAACCATATACCGCTAATAATGATCTGACAATGTGAGCAGCATTATGATATCCTCAATTCTCACCTGAGAGAAAAGTGGGTATCTAAATGTTTGAAATAAGCAAACAAAGCTCACTCCTGCATCATTTTCGCCAAAGGCAACATGTTGAGGTCTTTCATGAAGCCCTGTTAGCTCTCCCTGAGCAGGAGCTCTGTGTTTAATGGCTATGTGAAAGCCCTCGTGTGTTTTGGGGGGGATTATGCAATAGTAAAGTGTTGTTATGAATTATGAAAGGTTGTGTCCTACAGGGAAATGTCTTTAGAACTGTGAACAAGCGGAGTGTACTTGGCAGCACAAAAGAGACTTTAAGTATTTCGGCAAACAGCTCCTCAACAGAGAGCAAGTGTAGGGAGCATCCCTTAAAGAAACAGCTGGCTGTACAGCCAACCCATAGGCAGCACCAGCAGAGAACATTATTTTGACGGGAAAGCTCTCCATTTGTTTAACTGTTTTTGCTCGCAGGGAACAGATGTCTTGAATTAGGTGCTGCTGATGTTGCTTAATGTTGTTGCAGGTGGCAGTAAATAAGGATTCCATGAGAAAAATCAAAATATCCTCCTTTTCTCTGTCATAGCAGATCAGTCCATTTTAAGCTTAAAGGAAGCTATCCGGGGAGCTTCGGTTCAAAGACTATAAGCTCAATACACGTGGCAGCTGTGATTGTTATTCTACATTACATAATTTATTTTTCTGTTTCTTTTTATCCATGTATGTCTTATTGTTCCTTGGAACACCCAACACTGTTCACATGGGCCTCCCATCCAGAGGTCAGAGGTTCGCACATCTCAGGGTTCAATGACCCATTTCTTTTGTTTTATGTCAAGTTATTTTTGCATCAGGCTTTATAGAAATTCCCCCTTCCCCCCACCACTCTCTCTCTTGTTTATTAACCATTTTCTCTAGGGTTGCCAGCTTTTGGTTTGGAAATACCTGGAGATTTGGGGGGGGGGTGGAGTCTGGGGAGGACAGCGTTTGGGGAACAGCAGATTATAATGCCATAACGTCCACCCTCCAAAGCAGCCATTTTCTCCAGGGGAACTGATCATGGTCATCTGGAGATCAATTACAATAGTGGGAGCTGGAGGTTGGTAACTCTAGTTTTCTCTCTTTCACTCTCTATTCCAAATTAGTAGCACCACCCACAGTTTCTTTCTGAACCGTTGCAAGAGAGAGGGTTGCATTCAGACGGCTCCTTTGAGCCGCACCAGGCACAAGTGCCTGGCGGATTTAAAAGGCTTGTCCAGACAGCAGCATCTGGGGGATATGCCGCTTCTGTGATCAACCCGTTGATCCCTGTTGGGGAGCCGTACTTAAAAGATAGTGGTGAAAGTCCGGTCCAAAGCTTGCCAACGGGCCAATGGCAGACTTTCCCCCGTCTGGTCATTCCACCATTGTGCAGTCAGCCCATAGAGATGGGCTCCAGACCATCCCAAATGGCCACCATTTTAAAAAGTCTTAGCAATACGTGCATAATCACTTAAACATGTGACGTCTGCAGAGCCCTGCTGAAACGATCTGGACAATTTTATGTTTCTGCCGGCCCTGTGAACTTTATCAACTTTATTAATTGAAATGATACCTAGAGGAAGGTATCGCTGGCGGTACTTTTACCATTTAAGTCCGCACATGCATGGAAAAACAAGTACATGGTGAGGCACATAACGTGCATGCGCAAACAGGATTTTTTTAAAAAAAGCCGACCGCATGGCTCCTTAAGGTGGATGCGGTCTAGACAATCCACCGTGGAGTCACGCATGGTAAAGCGCTTCACAGGGGAGCTGTCTGGCCACGCAACACTGGATAAAAAAGTTCTAGATCAAATTTGAGCCAGGCCAATGGCGGGATTAGCTACCCGTCTGAACGCACCCAGAGTTCATCCAGAGTAACAAACCCTCACTGTGCATGGGGGATTCCAAACTATTCCTTTGATCTAAACTAGTCTTGTTCAGAAAATCTTCAAAGTTCTGTCTCCTGCACACCATGCCAGTAAACTAACTGATGTAATCTTTAAATTGAACAAGGCCAGAGAGGGGAGAAACAAAATGGGTGAGATTAGGAAGCTGCAACATATTGCCTGGTCTTTTCTATTGGACCTTTGAGAAGAAACAGCTCTGTGCAGATTCATTGTACAGAGGTGAAGAACATCTCAAGGGGTTGGTGATACCAATGCCTATGTCCACGTCAGTTGTTTTTATACCACCTGTTCCATCTTGGAACTTGACATTCCTCCACTTATTTTTTTTCCCTTGTTCATGATTCACAGAGACAGAATCTGGGTGTGGATATGAAAAAGGATGGCCACAAGTGGCAAACGGTGATCACAGAAGTCTCCTGCGGAAGAAAATAGAGATGATGGCTGAGTGTGAAGAAACCATGTAAGGCATCACAAATAACTCCATTCATTTATACGCCATCAATATATATATAATTATCGCCATAGTCCCATTTGTGGATACTTAAATTTGGAGATTGGAGCCGTGAACTGAGAAAACATTTCTTTCTACAAACCTAAAAAATGCCCCAATTTTGCAGAAGAATCTGAAATCTAAAAAACACAATCCCCCCAATACACTGGGGGTTTAACACCGCAGAGTAATAGAAACAGCACCTGTAACTTTAAGCAAGAATGGCCTTCTGCATCAGCCATTGTGGGGGTTGCTAGGCAGCCACAATGGTATTGCCAGTCTTCAAGCCTTGGTTTCTGTCAGTAAAAGGCAGGGGGAGGGTCAGGGTCAGGCCCGTAGCCAAGATTTTTTAATTTGGGGAGCCTTTTAAAAAATCGGGGGAGGGCACTGAAATAAAAATAAAATTTAAAAACCATCCTACCAAGGCCCCGTGACTCCCTATCCACTCCAGGCTCCCCGACTCACTGGAGCTGGAGCTGGTGGTGGTGCGGGGCTCCCGAGCAGAAGACAGAGTTAGGACTCTCCTTCCTAGGGGAGAATCCAGCAAGTGGTTCCCTTCATGGGGGGTAAGGGCAATATCCGTTGCAGGTGCACACTCTTTCCTTCCCCTCCCTGCACCCCACGTGCACTGAGGTGAGGCACTGGGCGAGCTGACACTGCCTGCCTGCCTGCCTCCATGGTTCCTTGCGGCCGGAGATGAGGACAGCTCCTAGCTCGCTCTCTTGGGTGCCTTCTTCGTCCCTGCCCAGGGATAGAGAGGGGCCTCAGCCAGAGGAGCATCCATTGACCGGCTGGCCCCTGGGAAAGGGCACAGGGCTGCTGAGGGGGTGGCTGCTGAGGGGGTGGGAGCCCACCCCCCTGGGCCTGAAGGTTTCCCAGCCAACGCCCAGAGCAGAGCCCAGAGAATGCCGGCCGGCTGGCGGGCGATTCCAGTCTCTCTGTTCATCTGGGGAGAGAAGAGCCAGTTTGGTGTGGTGGTTAAGTGCACTGACTGTAATCTGGGAGAACCCAGTTTGATTCCCCACTCCTCCACTTGCACCTGGCTGGGTGACCTTGGGCAAGCCATAGTTCTGGCACAGCTGTTCTCTCAAGGACAATTGTCTCAAAGCTCTCTCAGCCCCACCTACCTCACAGGGTGACTGTTGTGGGGAGGGGAAGGGAAAGGAGTTTGTAAGCCGCTCTGAGACTCCCTTGGGGAGTGAAGGGCGGGGTACAAATCCAATCTCTTCTTCTTCTCTTCCTACTTCAGGGGATCCCCAGTTCCCACCTGGAGGCTGGGATCGCTATGAGGGATTTTAAATTAGCCTGTTGCTTCTAGTTCCTTTTCAGTCTGCATTATGCCTTTATGGAGTTTATAGGGTTTCAAAACTTCAGGTGGGACTTGGACATCTCCTGGAATTACAACTGATCTCCAGAATGCAGACACCAGCTCCCCTGGAGAAAATGGCAGCTCTGAAGGGCAGACTCCATGGCATCAGACTCCCCACTCTAAATTCCCCATTCCCCATGTACCACCCCCAAATCTCCAGGAATTTCCCAGGCCAAAGTTCGCAGTTCTAGGTGTTTTTGCTACTTTTGTTATTTTTATTGATTGTATGTTTTAATGGAAACAGTCTAGGCACAGTCTAGGGAAGAAGTGAGCAGTGAGTGACTCAAGAAAGCTCATACCCTGCCACAAATGTTGTTAGTCTTTAACGTGCTACTAGACTCTTGCTCTTTTCTTCTGTAAGGCTGAATACTGTTGTCAAAATGTATTTATAGTTCTTTTTACCCGTTTTCAGCTGCATTGTAAGCATATTATTCTCTGACCAGACTTTTTATACCACCTGGCTACTCAGATGCATATTCCATGAAACCTTTACAACTTCTGAATCGGGGGGTGGGGGGTGGGGTTACATAACACAGTTTTTTTCCATGTGGCAAAGCTACTCAGTATGTTTATTACAGCAATTTTTGTGTGTGTGTTCTGGGGCTCTGGAAAGCCTCATGTTGTGCAAAAGTTGGAACGTGACAGCCCAAACATACCTGCGATTTGCGGACTCATGCATGACCGTGTGGTTTTCTTAAATGAACTGACCATCAAGGAAAAAAAATTACCTACAGATGTTGCAAAATCATGATGTCGTCCAGTTGCATAACCTCAGTCGAGTGATTTTCCAGCAAGACGGTGCTTCACCACACTGGGGAATGGAAGTTTGTGATTACCTTAATGCAATATTTCCAGGCCCCTGGGTCAGTAGGGGAGGTCCAATCCCATGGCTTCGTGTGGAGGAGGAGTGGGGAATCAACCTGGTCCTCCAGATTCGAGTCTGCTGCTCTTAACCACTGCACCATGCTGGCTCTACATATGTTCTACTCCAGGGTCCTAATATGCTCTGTTCAAGGGGTCGTCCAACTAGGGTTGCCAAGTCTGGGTTGGAAAATACCTGGAAACTTTGGGGGTGGAGCCAGGAGAGGGTGGGGTTTGGGGAGGGGAGGGGCCTCAGCATAGTATAATGCCTTAGAGTCTACCCTTCAAAGCAGCCATTTTCTCCAGGGGAGCTGACCTCTGTCAGCTGGGGATCAGTTGTAAAAGCTGGAGATCCCCAGGCCCCACCTGGGGGCTGGCAGCCCTACCTCCAGCATGGTTTATGTGGGCACCATGGCACCCACCAGCCCCTTTCCTGGTGCCTGCCAAGTGTTTTTAGAAAGTGGGTGGGGCTTTTGCTTCTCCTTGGCCACTGGAGAGTTTATTGGCTGGGCAGATCTTTAAAAACACGGCTTTGGCCTCAGCTGCCACTGCAGCACAAGGATCCCCAGTGCATGGCTGAAGGTGAGCTGTGTGCACACAAGGAAATATTTGTAAACAGTACGTTCATTTTAAAAGGCATCCTGTTAAACAGAACTTCTGCCTGAAATGTTGAAGAGTTACTATTAGAGTTATGTATAGCCTCACTCCCTGACATTTAGTGGTTGGCTCTCTGCCTCCTGGGGAAGGCAGGTGGTCATTGGCTCTGTTTCCCGCAGCCGCCATTTGGTGGTTGCGCCCACCACCCTGTGTCAGAAGAATTCCAAAGGTGCCCACAGGTTTAAAAAGTCTGGGGACCCCATTCTGTTCACTAAAGCAAATGTCATTGCTATAAAGTGTTTTCATTCAATATTTATTGTGATGCAAAGTTGCGGAGGTTTCACGATTCAAAGTTGTAAAGGTTTCATTTAAACACAGAAAGCGATTGCAGGGTTCAGGTCTCGCAGTTCAAGGCAGGATTCGGGTCTTGCTATATGAGACACTGCCTCGGATATGTAAAGCTGGCCGACTCCTTTCAATCAGCTTGCTTTTCGAAGTGAAAGCTGCATTCCTCCCCCCCCCCCCATGTAGCAATCACAGGGGCCAATATAGAATCTTGTTTTAAGTCACATAATAGCCAGAAGGTGTCAGCCTTCGCTTTCAGAGAATGCAAAACTCCCTGAGTGCTCCCTAAAGGACTTTGTAGCCAGCACAAAACCAATTTTCACTGAATGTTGTTCCTGTTGCTTTGGGTTCAAGGTAACACACTGGCCATGATCCAGCAAAGTCCCAAGCATGTGCACAGAACATTTACATTGAATAAAGTAAAACAGGAAGGATGTTTTTATAAAAGGAATAGCATGGCATACCCATGAAAATTATTAAATTGCTTATTGTACCGTATTGCACCGTCTTTGGCCAGAGTGACCAAAAAAAGAAAATGCAGCATCTACTTATGAAGACGCTGACATTCTGGCAAATGAAATGTGGTGGGGAAGTTGAGGGTTGTATTTGTCCAGACATGGTTTTCCCCCCCGCTCCTTTCTCTTTTTGTTGGGAAGGTGGGGTGGGTGAGGGGCCCTTTCCAGGGCTGTTTTTGCCCCTGCAGATATCTTTACTGGACTTTACTGGACTTTAACTCCAGGCTGGATTGTGAAATCCAAATAGGGTTGCCAGGCCCAGTCTGGTAACCACTGGAAGACCAGGTGAGGCAAGGGCATGGGGGGGAGGCAGCCATCATGAACAGAGTGACATCACTTCAGAGAAAACCAGCATACAACATCACACTTCTCTAGAAATCACCAGAAACTCTATAGTAAAACCTAGAGATCTTTTGAAATGACAACTGGTCTCCATAGAGTTTCTGGTGATTCCTAGAGAGGGTTGATGCCACTTCTGGGTTTCCCCGGAAGTGACATCATGCTGTCACTAATAGTGATTTTTTTCCCATGCCAGTTGCCGGAGGCGGAAGATTTCCTGCTCTCAGTGAGCATAGGCAGCCCTGATTCTGTGTCCTACTCTGGGTATGCACTAAACAGCTTGCAGTGCAATTGTAAGTGGTGTTCTAAAGTCATTAAAATCAAAATCTGCTTAGTACTGCTGCCAGGAGGTATTTGTGTATGCTCTTATATAGGCTGAGGACTGACTGGCAAAATGAAGCGCAAAGGAAGCGGGGCAAAAAGACCCAAGCTGAGTTGTTGCGGGGCTTTCCATTCGCACTGTGTAGACTGATGCGGGACCATACAGAGGAGGAGGCAGAATGGAGCATTCACACTGTGGGGTGGCCCCTGGCAGCGGCACCACAGTGGTGCGCGGCTTTGGTCTGTTTTGCCGACCTGCGCATAGGCACATGGGCGCATAGATGCATGGGCACAGCAGCCAGATTAGTGGGTTCACATTACTGCTTGATGTGCGGCTTATTTGCATCCACACTGCCAGAAAGCGGCCTTGACATCAGTTTCATCAGGTATCTTTTAAATGTGGGATGAAAGCACTTCAGGACGGGGTGAGTGCGGCACAGCAACACCAGACAGCTGTGGCTGTGTGAACGGGCTCTCTTAATCCACTTGCAAAGCAGGCCTATATCAGGCCAAACTGCCAGTCTGAACTCAGCCATATTCAACCTTATCACGTTTTGGAGCCTGCAATTTGTTGCCTTCCCTATGTTTTCAGCCACGTCCTGAGTCCCTGGCTGATTCTGAAACTCAGTCTATCCCACCAGGTACCTAGATTTCTAACCCCAAAGGTCCCTGGAAAACATATCTCTTTCCCTCCACGTATCCTTAACCGTGTGCGTCAGAAGCTGTGCTTGCAATGTGCAGTCTGTCTCACTGCACGGAGAAGAGCTAAAAATATCCACGTCTGACAAATATTTCATTGTTTAGACGGTGGACAGCAGCACTGTGAGAAAATAATAAACTGGGTGTCAGTGGTTGATCTCCCATAGTTTTCATGCAGGCAAAGCCCCTGGAGGCTGAGGTACAACTATGTACTCCACGACCCCTAAAAACTCAGAAAAGCAGCCAACAAAAAGGAGCCAGAAAGCTGAGAGAGGAAAAAAATAATGTGACACAGCATTCCAGGGTGTTTATGAAGAGACCACACAGAAACACATATGCACCCTTCCCGATGGGTATGGCTTGTTCCACTACCAATAAAGCACACAGTGGAAATTTCCACTGCAAGACATAGCCCTCCGCCAGTCTTTAACCCTAAATATCCTGAACTTTCGTAACTCTTTATTGGTGGCGGCTGAAACGCACAACCTTTACTTTAGTTAAGATAATGACTTGCAATCTCTTTCTTAATCTCATCTTCACAAACTTGACTAATAATGAAACCGTCTGTTTTTTACATTTTTAATCGAGGCAGACCCTTCGGCTGTGATGATCTGAACCAGTTAGCGGCTTTTACAAACCCAACTGGTTTTCCACCATAAAAATCTGCTAATGCGAATAGAGATCTTACCCACAGAAAAAAAGCAAAATATGCTTTAGAGGATTCGTTTATTTTATTTCAAACATCTGCATGCCACCTTTCCACCTCTCAAAGTCCCTAAGGCCATGCACATAAAAAGCATTAAAACATTTCAAATTATGAAACAATTCAATAAAAACGCACAACAGACAATAGAAGAGGTGGGGCAATAACTGGGCCGAATGAAACAGGAAAGTCTGTGCCCTTTGGTGGAAGACATCAAGAGAGAGAGGAGGGGGAGGAGTTTCCCTTGGGAGGAAGTTCCAAAGTTCCGGTGCCTTGACCAAGAAAGCTCTTCCTTGCATCACCCCCTGTCTAGCCCCAGATGGCAGCAGCAACCAAAGCAGGGCCTCCAAAGGTGAGCAGACAGGTTCGTATGGGAGAAGGTGGCCCTTATTTATGACATGCGCAACTATATAATTACTATTCATGGTCATCAATTCATCATCACCAGTAGTAGCAACAGCAGTAGCACTCTTGCAGCGCCTTACTTCCGTGGGAAGCAAACAAAAGGTCGTATCCACCCTGTGAAATTCAGGAGCTAGCAATAGTTGTGGAATTACCCAGAAAAGCCACTTTGCATGACTGTAGCTTTTCACTTTAGGATTGCCAGACCCCCTCTGGTGCGGACTGGTTTCTGGCACTCCTGTTCCCCCCAGTCCCGCCCTCTTACTGGCAGGAGGCTGGAAATCATTAAGACATCCCTACGAAAACTGGAAGTGCCCGCTCTCCCCATGTGGGGATCAAACCAGGGGCCCTGGCCAGGCTATCCCAGCGCCTTTCCACTGAGCCATGCCTGTCAGTGTATTGGTCTCTGCCTGGCCCCATGTGACTGGTGGTGAAGCCAGAACTGCTGTGGAGTGCCTACTGCCCAACGCCAGGCCTCCTTTGTACCCACCCACTTGGCTCAGCCTTTATGAGCCAGTTTGGTGTAGTGGTTAAGAGCTCTAATCTGGGAGAACCAGGTTTGATTCCCCACTCCTCCACATGCAGCTGCTGGCATGACCTTGCATCAGTCACAAGCTCTCTCAGAGCTTTTCTCTCAAGGACAGTTCTGAAAAAAGCTCTCTAAGGCCGATTCCGCACAAGGGCTTTGCTTCCCTTTCCTCCCGGGTTTAATTGGTCCGAATCAGTGTGCGCATTTCCGCAGTACATGAATCTGACCTGGATTGATGCCGGTTCTTCATTTCTGCATCCGTCCTTGCCCCGAATCTTGAGTCCCCATCCGTCTCCCCCTTTTTTTAATGTAGGCGGAGTTGCGTTATGACGTCGTGACGCAACAAAGTCGTGATTGGCCATCTGAGCTTCCAAGTCCGCGAAAATAATCCATGTAAGAAAAAAAAAAGCTTGCACCAGAGTTGGAGGGGAAATGGAGGGTGGGAAAGGGATGGGAAATGGAGGGGGAACATGCAACACAACACATGTAACCCCTGCAAAAATTGTGTCCACACCACCATGCCACCCGCAATACATTGGCCCCACAAAAAATGTTAACCACACAACGATGGATCAGTGTCGTGTCATGTTGTTGTAATGCAACAAGGGGTGGGGGACAGCTCGCGCTGTGCCTCAAAGTCATCAATACATATTTTTATAGTGGCATGACTCAGGCACAACTCTTGTGCAATAAAAGATGCAACACAGAAATGTGCAGACATCAACAAAAGTACATTTTTAAAAAGACATTTAAATGCCAGTCAACAGTGGATCAATGTCATATCGAGTTGTTATAACGCAACAAAGTGGGGAACAAAAAAAACCCCGCTCGCACCAGAACGGAGAAGGAGAGAGAAAGGGGAGAGAAAGAAGCAGAGGGGCATTAAAGGAGTGGAGCAAGAAACCCCGATTTTGGAGTTCCCCACCTGAATGCCCCGACTTCACTCCCATGGCAACCCCCCCCCCCCTGAAAATCCCAGAAACGGAAGATCCGGGGAAAACGATGATTACATTCGGGCCAACTGCAGACCTGGAGCAACAAGTGTGGAACTGTTGCTCTGCCCCGGATTTTATCGGGGAGTGAAGCCGGGGCAACAACTAGTGCGGAATCAGCCTCAGCCCCACCTGCCTCACAGGGTGTCTGTGGTGGGGAGGGGAGGGGAAAGGAGATTGTAAGCTGCTCTGTGACACCTTTGGGTAATAACGGGTGGGACATATGTCCAATCTCCTCTTCTTCTAGTTGTGGGTGTGGGGGTTGTGAGTGTGAGCTTGGAAGATGTATGGATGTGTATGCACAGCATCTTTGCTGCCAATCAGGCCCTTGCTGGGAAGTGGGGGGCATCTTGTCTGCCACATGGATGCCCTTCCACTATGGACAGGGGGGGCACTCGAGTTGCACTGTTGCTGGTTCTTTTCTCCTTGTCTCCCCCCTCTCCATGGGGGGAGTGGCATCGAGGGGCAGTGGCCAGATTGGTGAGCAATGATTGGCTGCGCCTGTGTGTGCCACTCACGGGGTGTTGTTGGCTGCTGTTGTTTGATCTGTGAGTATATTGCTAGGGCTGCTACAGACTCCAGCATGCTTGCTACGCTATCTGTGCTTTGCAGAGGGACATGTGTTGTTATTTCCCCCTGCAGAATGTCCATCGGGAACGGACCAGCGGTGCCACTGTTGTGTCGGCAGCTGGACGCGCTACGAATGAATATAATTACATGTTAAGGTTTTTGAACTGATTATATATATATTTCTCTCGCTCCCATAAACCACCTTCAATCTCTTGCAAGAGGACAAGAGGGATCTATCCGGGGCATGGAAAGAAATTAAACTAATTCAGAACAAATAAATAAAATCCATGCAAGCATGCCCTCCTGCTCATCCACCAGACCGAAGCAGTACTGTTAAGACAGAGGCCTGGTTTATTACTTTCTGCATTATTGATTTCTCATTCCACGTTTTGGGTCTTTGGAGGTATGGTTCGGCTCGCTGCGAAGTGGAAAGTTACAGGTATGCCCGGGACTATCAGCGAGTGACAAGGTGAGAGCGGACAAGCTGCATTCAGTACCCTGGCTTTTCTTATAAGCTAGAACAAACAAAGCGCTTGCTTGTAAAATATTTCGAACAGGGCCTGACTGTTCAGCTAGCAAGCGGCCTCCTGTCTTTTTCTGCTGACTCTGCGAGACCTTTATTTCCAGGCAGTAAAACAAACAAACAAACAAAAAACTCATTGGGGATTCAGCCTAAAGCAGCACATTTCTGAGGAAAACCAGGAAACCAGGAACATTTTCCAGGCAAAACAGAACAACCCGACCAGGGCTGAGCCAAGCTATGGCTTAAGCTTGTTGAAATTTGTGCAAACGTGTGTGTGTGTGTGTGTGTGTGTGTGTGTGTGTGCATTGTTTATTAAGAATGTGTTTTTGTTGCACGGCTTTGAAAGTAAGGATTGAGGGAGTGGTTACTCATGCCTAGCTCTTCACATCCATTCCTTTGTTCTGGCTTATTCAAGATGTTCTTTTGATGGCACGTTACCTGCACAGCAAGCTGGCTTCTAAATGGCTTACCTGTATGCCCACATTCCAAAATGGTTTAATCGACTTGAACTGGAGCTCATGTAGTTCATTGTGGCCTGACGCAGCAAAATGCTTACAAGGTTAGGTTTCCCCTTAACCCCCATAAAGTGATACGTGGAAATGATATTAAGGGAGTGGCTGGCACTGAGGATGCAAAACCACTATTTGAATTGGGCTTGCAAACTAGGGCAAGCTAATCATTTAGTACCTTTCTCAAATGGGGTCCCAGAAGCAATTGTGGGATGGAGGAACAAATTGAAAATCTCTTCTTATTCACTTTTAGACCTCTCCCTTCAGGAGTTTATATATTCTCAGGGACCTGAGTAGTCTAGTTTCTCCTTCCTATTTATTTATTTATTTGTTTGTTTGTTTGTTTAACTTATATCCCGCCTTGTCAGTTTTACAACCGACTCAAGGCGGCTTACAACATATAAAAACATAAAAACAATTATCCAGATTAAAACATTTCGCATTAAACCTTTAAAACAGCGTTAAAATTACTAAAATTACCACAAGATGGCAACTTCCTATGCTCCGGTGGGTGACTGCAACAGGGAGCGAACACCAGGGCCAGGCGATGGTATGATTGGCTTTTCTCCCCGGTGGCGGCCCCTATTTGAAAGCCTGGCGGAAGAGCTCCGTCTTACAGGCCCTGCGGAACTGTAACAAGTCCCGCAGGGCCCTGATGTTATCTGGGAGCTCATTCCACCAGTAAGGAGCCGCCACCGAGAAAGCCCTGGCCCTGGTACAAGACAACCGGGCCTCCTTTGGACCGAGATAAGTCAGGAGATTTTGGGTACCCGACCTCAGTAACCTCTGGGGCCTATATGGGGAAAGGCGGTCCCTCAAGTAGGCGGGCCCCTGACCATAAAGGGCTTTAAAGGTTAAGACCAGCACCTTGAACCTGATCCGGTATGCTATAGGCAGCCAGTGCAGTCGCTGCAGCACCAGCCAGATGTGGTCCCGCAAAGAGAGACCCATCAAAAGCCTGGCCGCAGCATTCTGCACCAGCTGCAGCCTCCGGATCTGGGACAAGGGCAGCCCTAAGTAGAGAGCGTTACAGTGGTCAAGAGCGTTACAGTATTTCCCCTTTAACCCTCAACATTCCATCCCAACATTCCATCCCAACATTCCCTCTCAACATTCCCTCTCAACATTCTAGCATATTTAGTCCTCATAATGACAGTTATTAACGTTTTATTTTCCTGTTGGTTTATTTATAAAATCATGGGTTGGATCCAGCCATTTGTTTAACTCAGTCTCACCTAATTCCCCTATATACTACAGCTCCCATCCACAATGGCTTTTGTATGCGGAGGTCCCAACATCTCCATCATAGCCTTCTTCAGGCATCAAAGAGGACCCCTCCTCTCTTTTTCAGCAGCTGGCAATCTAATCACATTTTTTTTTGCAAACCTGAGGACTCCACTGAATAAACAGAGACCCCCGTCTCATCTGTGGGCGGCCTGATTTTGTAGCTCTCATAATCGACATGGGGGCCAGCCAATTTACTATTAGTGATACGGAATAAGCCATTATTAATAATTCCCCCCCCCAAAAAAAAGACTTGTCCTCCCTGATTAAATGGTGACAGTCAGAGCACACTGCTGTTTCCCTATACACAACCTCTGGGACAGATTTTACGTGGATTTTATGGTATTTTGTACTGACTAATGTAAGCCGCCCTGAGCCTGCTCACAGGGAGGGCGGGATACAAATTGGATAAATAAATAAATACTGTGGAAAGCTAAGCTATGGTTTCACTATACAGGATATTGTCCAGAATTAAGGGATCAAACCATAGTTTGTCCAAACCACAGTTAAGTGCATTGTCTGCCTTCAATACAATCAATTCTCCATAGAAAGATTAATGTAAACACATTTAGCGTTTACAGAGTTTCACCAACCCCCAGTTCTGGCCACTGTCTTGTTTATTCCAGGAACAACCATACCCATTTTGATTTTCAATTCCACATTCTTACAGCATGACATTAGGGTTGCCAGGTCTCTCGGACCAGCCGGTGGGGGATGGGAGTGAACTTACCAGGAGTGGGGAGGAATGCTGAAAAGAAAATTGATGTGCTTTCGTGACCCGGAAGTGACGTAGGCACATTGGCGATGTCGGTGAGCGATGCTCTGATTGCCTCCCAACATTCCCAATGTGCCTACATCACTTTCGGGTCACGTAGGCACGTTGTGTTTAATTTTGGTGTTCTTCCCTTTTTTGGGGGGGGCTAATTCCCAGCTGGCCGGTAGCAGAGAGGTGGGGCCCAAAACTAGGGGACCCCCGCTCCCCGGGGAGGGGGGGGGTCTGGCATCCCTACATGACATGCACAACTTCTGAGCTAACAGAGGTGACCTTTTATTTATTGCTTAGGACTGCTAAAGATAGGGATCTTTTAAGCACCCAGACCATAATAACATGGCTGGTGTGGACTGTGCTCAGCTTGCAGAATCTGTTTTAAGCCATAGGCAATCTTAGCTATGGGGAAACTTTGGGGAGCCTCCAACCCCCCCCCCCCAGCTGCCCTGGTTGTCAGCTGCCACTGCCCTCTCTGCCACCACTGCTACTACAGAGGTTATATTAGTGAGGAGCATTGCTCAACCAGTGGCCGGCAATAAGCTATAGGGGCAATCAGCCCCCACCTCCAGCAGATTATATTTACAGGCCAATGCCTGAGTCACAGCCCATGGCAGGGCAATCACATGTGGGGTGGGAGGAGAGGGCCCCTGACTGCAGTACACCTGAGCTGCCTGAGTCTCAGGCATTGCCAGGATGATGTAGGATGCTGGGACTCCTCCTCCAACCACCCTACACCTTATTGCCAGCCACTGCCCTGAAACTGCCCCACCTGCTGCACCCAGTGATTCTGGGGGGCCCTCTTTGACATTTGCCAAAGAATCACTGTGGTATAGTGCTTAAGAGTGGTGGACTCTAATCCAGAGAACTGGATATGATTTCCCACTCCTCCTCCACATTAAGCCTGCTGGGTGACCTTGGGCCAGTCACCGCTCTTAGCACTCTCTCAGCCCCACCTGCCGCACAAGGTTTCCATTGTGGGGAGAGGATGGGAAGGCAAAGTAAGCCAGTTTGAGACTCAGTGTAGAGAAACGTGGGGTATAAAAACCAACGCCTCCTCCTCCTCTTCTTCTTCCTCCTCCCCCTCCCCCTCCCAAGGACCCCAAAATCGCTAAGACTGCCCCTGCCTTCAGTGACAACCTGATGAAATAATTAGAACATTCTTGATGAGGTCTCCCAGGGACAAGCTCAGGGTTACTATGGACACTGCCATTGGTCAAAGGCCAGCTGGGTCAGTTTTCTCCTCGACTTAAGCTGCCTTGAATATCATCTGAATCAAAAGGTGAGACAGAAATCTTTAATTCATTTTATTTATTAAAACATGCCCACCACATCTCCCTGTAGAACTGTAACAGTTCTGTGATATTTTACTCCCTTTTCTTCAGTGCAAAGAATGCATGGTGCCATACTATTGCACTGTATATCTACATGTCCTCCATGGGTTTGAGCACCATGCGCTGGCTTCTCGTCACATGCTGTTTGTCTTAAACATTAAGAGGAAAAGATAGCCAGGAGGCATGAGATGGGTGGCAATTCAGGGTCTCTCATAACATTTACTTTGGCCTTTATAGTCTAATTTATTTATTTTTTTTAAAAAAAGACCCTTTATACTTTGGCAGGATGTTCTAGAATCTAGAGAAAAGCCATATGCTGTGAATGGGAGCAACAACCTTTCTAAAAGAGCTGCATCTCAAAAGAGAAGGAGATAAGATCTTGATGTTGTGAATCCAGATACAGAATGAAGGTGTAATTATGCCCTTTGATCTTCAGTGTGGATATCTTATTTCTTCTTGGAGGTGATCTAACTGGTTTAGCCATTGGCTTAGTGCACAACTAGACATAATGCTGTCCTCGGGTTCACCCCAGGGACCCACCTCCATTTTCCAGTGGCAGGGATGGCTGCTTAAGAGCACTCCAGAGTTTCACTTCTGGTTGGGGCCACCAGGGCACAGGGAGACAGAGGGGCTTCCCCCCGCCCATGATGTTTTTCAGATCTGCTATGGTGCTATGGGTGCGTGTCAGCAAATACACCCTCTGGCCCTGTTTGCAGTCAGAAAAAGCTGTGCATAGGGATAGGGTTGCCAGCCTCCAGGTGCTCTCCTGCTATTACAACTGATCTCCAGACAACCCAGATTAGGGCTGCCAAGTCACCCCGGGGGGGTGGGGGATCCCCCGCTACAGGGGTCCCCAATCCGCCAGCCTGGATTCAGCCAGCGGGGGGAACCCCACCCCCAAAGTCGTCCGTTTAGGATGACTGAACATCCCAGAAAGAAGAGGACTCCCCCCCGCTGGAAACCAGTAAGGACTTGGCAACCCTAACTCAGATCCATTCCTCAGGAGAAAATGGCTGCTTTGGTGGACAGACTGTATGGCATTATACCCTGCTGAGCTCCCTCCTTCCCACCGCACCCCCCAGCTTAAACTCCAAATTTTTTAGGCATTTCCCAACCCAGAGTGGGTAATTCTATGGAGGGAGGGAGGAGTCCCTCCTCCCCCTATGCTGCCATAGTCCTCCTGACCAGAATCTCTGTGTTGGAATATACAAGGTCTATTGTGCCCCTACTTGAAGAAGATCAGAAGAATGGCCTATAGGGGACAGCTGAAGGACTGCTAGTTAGCATTGCTAGATTAGGGACTTCCCACAATTTCAAATCATGTCCTTCCTGTCTCCTGATTGGCTCTTTGGAGACTTCCTGCTCCAACTTCGTTCCTGTCTCTCACAGCAGTTAGTCTGTTAGTTAAGCCTCTCTTCCTCTCCTCTGTTCTATCAGGGTTTGGGAAAGTGAATGATGGGTAAGAAAGTGAATGATGCAAAGGGGACTGGGGTTAGGTGAAGGAGACAATAGATTAGGGTTGAACCCAAATGGTTTTAAAGATGTGAAGAGCCTAAAGAGCAAACAATGTGTGCAAAGCTATACAAAAGGGTAGGATGTATCTGAGTTCAACACTTCCTGAATATCATGTAAACATGATATTAAAGACCCTCTGATCCTTCTTCCCAAATCTCTATTTGACTATAGTTTTGGAGACAAAGGATAATTGAAGACAAATATTCCATGCAATAGCCACTTGGGAACTGGTTGCTTTAAAAACAAGGAAATGGATAAAATAGAATAATCGCTTTCTGCTATTAACTTTTATTAGAGCCCCAATAGCTTGCCAGATGTCCCTTATCCGAGGCCAAATAATTAAATTTACACGGTGGTGGTGGTGGTGGTGGTAGTAGTAGTAGTCGTCCCTTATCCCAGGCAAAATAATTAAATTTACACAGTAGTCAGAGCACTCTTGAGAGTTCCCACGTGAAGGCATTTGTGAGTGTCATTCATAGTCAATTATTTGATGCACTGGGCTGGTTCAGGTCCATCCATCCATCCATCCAGATGACTGACGTAAGTGTGGAAGGCAGTCCATCTTAGTAACAGTACTACAAAATCCCCACTGAATCTGGAGACTAGTCCAAGAAAAAAACTGTAATAAAAATGCTGTCTGTGGACCATGAATGGATCCACCCCCGAAGTCTCCAGGTATTTTTCAACCCAGACTTGGCAACCCTAGATGCTAATGATGAAGAGACAGTCTCCTGATGACTTTCCAGCTTTTTTAAAGGGCTCACTGAAGCTCAGGGAAGATATTATCCCTCTTTCCAGCTGGTAGGAAGAGGGAAAGGTATGTGTGTGTGAATGAGAGTGTGTTTGTGTGAAGAAAGAGTATTATGCAGTTTGAGTCTGGAAAAAAGAGAGAAACAGAAAGGCAGAGCAGGGAGACGGCTGAAGCTGAAGTTTGGGGGTGCTCTCTCTCTCTCTGCCTCTCAGGAGGTCTGGTCTAGAATATTAGAACTGCTGCTTGTAAGAGCGTCTCTTTGCCTTCATCTATGTGCTGCTTAGGTGTGTGGATAGAAGCAATGACTGCCTTCTGCTCTGTGTTGTTTTCTCTCCCCCCTCCCCCAAGTGTCCTGTGGAGCTAGGGTTGCCATCCCCCCAATGGGTGTGGGAGTTTTCCCACTTTTGGGAGCCCCATCCCCGAAGTGACCCATTGTCTTGATGTGCCTGGCGCAATGACATCAACCAGGGGTGACCATAGAGTTTTTTACCCCAGTGCTAGAGCATCCCCTGAACGATGTGCCCAGAGCATTGATGTCACATACGCCAGAAGACCCCAGGAGCTGGGCTGGAGCCCCCTGCCAGAACACAGGTAAGATCTGGCAACCCTATGTGGAACTACTGTTGGTTCCATTTGTGAAATCATGTTATGTAGCCACATGTAATTTTTGCAGCAGAGCCAGTGGGGGCTCCATGGGGCATTCTGCTGACATACCT
Source organism: Lepidodactylus listeri (assembly GCA_029233225.1). Taxonomy (NCBI): domain Eukaryota; kingdom Metazoa; phylum Chordata; class Lepidosauria; order Squamata; family Gekkonidae; genus Lepidodactylus; species Lepidodactylus listeri. Next base: position 25,992,863 of record JARCFY010000004.1, on the reverse strand, counting down.
GAACATGAAGCGAAAAGGGCCCACTTTGAATCTCAGAGGAACTAAACTTTGGTTCAACGTTTGATTCAAAGTCTTTGTATTGTCATCCCCATAACACAATGACTTTGTAAGATGCAAAGAGGCCTTCAGTCTTCAAGGCCCTCTCACCTCACAGGGAAGTGGGAGCATGTAACAATATTTACTCGCCTTCCTATTTAGCTCTCCTGTGTAGTGCCAAAGTAGCTGGGGAAGGATGCAATGTTCCCTCTAAACTGTGGAGTCTTGTGAGCAAAAATTCTACTTTTGTGAGCTACTGGCATTAAAGCTGTGAGCGAGCAATTTGGCGACTGCATACATTACTTTGCTCCAGAGCCATCCATCCTGAGCTAAGACAAAAAGGTGTGAGCCGGAGGCTAAAAAACTGTGAGCTAGCTCACACTAACTCAGCTTAGAGGGAATACTGCCTGTGAGGTAAGTGGGGCTGAGAGAGCTCTGAGAGAACTGCTCTTGAAAGAACAGTTCTGTGAGAACTGTGACTGACCCAAGGTCACCCAGCTGGCTGCATCTGATATTTTATCTTTGAGGCGGGGTGAGCAACTCTCCTCCACTGGCTGTCAGGAACCACTGCAAGTGGGAAGAAGAAGCTTCCTGAAATCCTAAACAGCTCCCCTCCCCCCCCCTTTGCACCAGAAGTTCCGAATGGCTGTATTGGCCCTGTTACAAGTCACTGCTGTACAACAAGAGACCACTGGTCACTCAGAATGCTATTGTTCGAGAGAAAGGGGCTCTATCTTCCCATACTTTGCCCTATATTGTGAATCCCTAGGCTGAGCATTGGTGACTTATTTGGGTATTAAAAATTTTCAAGCTATGCCATAAGCAATAGTTTACCCGGCATTGTTTTCAAGCTGTTGTCTTCCATTTGCAAGCATGTGTCCCTGACCTACCTTCATCATGACTCATGCTACCTCCTATTTTGCTGAGATTGCTTTTGGGGCCATCGCTGGGTCAGTATACTCTGTGGAATCCCAAGGCCCCAACATCCTGGGCATGTCCACTGCTACCCAGCATTCCTTGTGGCTGCTCCGTCACCCATCATTCACCTGGCGTTGCTTGGCTTCTTGCCCCCTTCCACTCCCAGAGCAAATGGCAACTGTTAATTCTGCTCTTCACCACTGCCTACTCTTTTGCTGCTAGCTCTCTGGGTGAGCACTGGCAGTAGTAATTGGTAATGGTAGGAATTACACGCCACAAAAGGTGGGGCTCTGAAGTGTGGCTCATCCGAGGACCCTCCCCAATGGAAGCTGGCATCATCTCTTTCCTTGGAAGGAAGCATTCATGTACCTTGGCATCTGACAAAGGGGTTACTGACTCTCAAAAGCCTCTATGCTGAAAATCCTGTTGGTCTTTAAGGTGCAACTGGACTCATGTCTAGGTGTTCATGTGCCTTGTTTCTCACCTCCTTCCACCCCAGAAAGGGTGATGGAAGTCTGCATGGGTTTCATAGGACTGAAGCAAGAGTTTGAGAATCAGCAAGTGATGGAAAGGCTACAGGAAAGCCTGAGGCATGGGAGAGAGATCATGGGAGAGCACACGGGAAGACAGTGGTGGTGGAATATGACAGATGGGGCCCAAGCAGGGAGAAGTTGCCAGTGGAAAGGCAGAGGCAACAGAGGAACCAAGGGGAACTGAGGATTTTTGGATAGGTGTGGGAGCCCTTCTGCATTTTGTATTCACCGTAGGAGAACGACTGCTTCCCTGAACCTTTTCTCACGAGTCAGATGTTTTTCTCCAAAGTTGGGAAAAGGAAAATGCAAGCTGCAGAATTCAAATACCATGTGGATAAAAAAGAAGGATGGGTCATAAACCATCTTCTTTCCCCGCAAATTCAAGAGGAAAGACAGCTTGTTACTGAGGGACAACGGCTGAGGTAGAAAGTCAGATCGTCGCCAGCTATCTTCCTCATATGGAATGAAGTCAGTACTCCAGAAGATTCTGCGGAGGAGAGGAAAGAATAGGAAAGAGGACTAAAATGTTACAGGGCCATGAAAATCTAGGAGTTCACTAGTTGTGGATCCTGTTCATGGATGGAATTTAAGCTGAGGACCAGAAGCTTTACATTTGTGGTTGTATGTGGCTGAGGAGACATGCCTTTCAGGCATGGCTACCCAATGAACATAAGACATAATAGACCATATGGTTATATCCATATCCTTACATCCAAAAGCCCTCTTGCCTGACACCTTTGGGAAACAGATGCTGCAACCTGAGATCAGAAGCCTGTGGGTCAGTACATCCTTACAAAGTGGTCCTTTCTCCCAGCTTCTGGAATTATCAAAACCGGTAGTCTGTTTCTATGATACTCTTGGTAATATAGGAAGATGGATGAATCCCCCCCCCCCCAAAATCTGGATTCAGAATGGGCCTGTATATTTTTAAAGCTTTTTTTCAGAGGCAGCCTGCAAATAGCTAGGGCTTTCTCCAAAGAATGCTGTGAAACCTCAGGAAGACTTGGTCCATTCCTGTCTGTCTTTTCACTGTCTCCATCCTTCCCAGCAGCTGGTTCTCCTCCTACCCCCTTCAAAACCCATTCTGCTTTTCCAAAACTTCTCTTCCAGCAGCAGCAGCAGCAGCACCAGCAGCAGCAATGGGGGTTATGGAGGAAAGAACCAATCCCCTCATTAGACCATGAAGCCTAGCCCACAGGAACTTCCCTTTGCAAAGATCTCAGGAAATTATATTTTGCTGGGTCTTGAACATGCAGATGCAGTTGGTGGAGCTATAGTAATGTTACCTGAGCAGAATAAATGGGCCCCTCCAGGCAAGGACCTCTGCTTCCCGTGGCGCAGTCATCAGCAGCCTGTGCTGTTCCACAATGGAAGCAGAATAAACACATACTGGGGAAAGTCGGGTATTAACCGGTTGTTCAGGGTTCCCTCTGGGTTTTCTGACGTTTGAACTCTCCTGCAGCAAAAGTAACCTGGAAGGGATGTCTGAACTTGTAGATCCATTTCCACCACTGGTTTTTGAGTTGCTGCCTATATGTGCATATGTGCACATCTCCACATCCATCCACTTGCATTTAAATAAAACCCACCCTTACGGCTCATCCCGTGGTTGAAGTGCAACACTATTCCCCCCCACACACACACACACAGGATGGTCATGCGGGTCACCTGCCACAGGGTATGTGGTCTGGATGGAATGCTCTGCTACACTTTGAACTGGTGCAATCTGAGGTGCCATCATACCATGCCAAGCCGCCAGTGTGACTGCAGCCTTGGTCTATCAAGTTCTATATTGTCTAATCAGACTGGCAGCGGCTCTCTAGGATCTCAGGCAGAGGTCTTTTGCATCTCCTCCCACCTGGTCTTTTAAACTGGAGCAGTCAGGGATTGAACCTGGGACCTTCTGCATGCCAAGCAGAGGCTCTGCCAATTGACCCATGCTCCCTGATCATGGTCTTTTCCTGCTCCTTGCTGACGCACCTTGAGGCTGGTTAAAACAAACGAACTCAGTATCATGGACCACACTGTATGAGACCTAGACTGAAGACCTTGTTCATTAGTTTCCCCTTGACTGATGAGGGGTAAATTTGGGATTCCTTTTGCTCTCTGTTGGCAGCTCCCCAGACTGGAGGAGAACTTTACATATTGATGAACCAAGTTTTGGCAAAGATTTGGTGAGAAATAAATCTCTGTGTTCCACTTCCAGCGAAACTTTTGTCTGCATTTTAAAAGCAGCAGCTACAAACACTGGGACAGGTGCACTGAAAGGAGGCCAGAAAGAGGATTTCGGAGGACAAATAATGGCTGGTATCCATTGCGAGAAAAATAAAAGCAGAGAGAATGGTATAGAATACAGTGGATGGTGAAGTAATTGTTCATTTATTGGCAGTAGACCGACAGCATTGTGGATCTTGTAAGAGAACCTGTGGGTTTGGTGGCATTTAAGGGACAAATTCAAACTCTTTGTGTTCCTCACATTGCCTACCTGACAGGATGAACCAGTTATGCTCTGCAAGTTCTGTGCTTGGACCTTATTTCTCAGTTGTGCACAGGCCCAGTTTGGATAGCCTTCCCCTATGCACCTTTTCAGACATGAAATAGCCCTAGGGAGATGCTGTTTACTGCAGAAACTTACACATGACTTATATGCAGGTTTCTCCAATGGGAATTCCAGGGCTGTTTCAAGTTGCTAAAATTGCATTGGGGCATTTTAAACACCGTCTCCACGTATCCTGCAGATTGTACACCTGGGAATGAAGTTTCAGGCACAGAACTCCAGGAGCATATTTGGTTAACAGGACATATGGGGCCAGGAGTGAACTGGTGCATTCTTATAGTTGGGAGGGGGGGATGGGACAGGACCCTTACTTATCTGTTTGTTTCATATGAATGTATATATTTTTAATAGAACAAAGGGAAAATTCACCAGACAATTCCATCCTGGTGCTGAATTATGTGCAGTAAGTGTGGGAAAATAATAGTCAGGGTTGGGAAATACCTGGAGATTTTGGGGGTGGAGCCTGGGGAGGGAACTCAGCATGGTGTAATGCCATAGAGTCCACCCTCCAAAGCAGCCATTTTCTCTGGGGAACTGATCTTGATCAGCTGGAGATCAACTGTAATAGCGGAATATCTCCAAGGACCATGTGGAAGTAGGCAAACCTATGCGGGAATCACATATTGGAATTCTCCTTTAAATATAAAATGAATAACATAAGAAAAGACTGGCTGGATCAGGCCAGGGGCAAATGTAGTCTCTGCATAAGGAAATCTAGCATGTTGGAAAGAAGGCTAGATTGAACCCATCATCCCTGACATGTTCACTTTCTGTTATCAGGGAGTTTTCCATGTGGGGTGACTAGAACATGTGGAGGGGGAGAGAATGACAGAGTCAGGAGATACATGGGTAGGTGATGCCATGAATACTGTGCCTCCTGCTTCAACAGAAGTTTTAAAGATGTCAGTTTTACACCTGTCAATCCTTGTGACAAAATGCAAAGGAGGATTTTTGCATCTTTAGTAGGAGTGCAGTTAGAGGGGGACATCCTCTGCTTTCTTTCCCCCTGTGTGACAAAGCGAAAATGGCTGAAATTCCTATTTTTATATAACTATTAAAGGACAGCACAGCAGTCCTGTCCTCTTTTACAGCTGGTCCTTCTAGTTCATCATTCTTCCTTTTTTCTCTCCTGCTCCCTTCTAGAAATAAGCATCTAGGAATAAACCAAACAAAGCAGAGCCTTATAAAAGATTAAAATATATATTTCAGCATCTGAAAAAGATCATTAGTGATTTAATCCAGTACTTCTATTATTTAGTTCCAAAAAAAGTCTTGTAAGGTTATGTCATGGGCTTTTGGGTAGAGGCGGGTAAGCAGGGTACCTGTAGTGAAGATGCCCACAGCAGACTCAGTATTGGTCGTGACTCCATTCCAATAAAGAGGCACCAGAATCCCAAAACAACAGCTTGTCTTTTATCCCCTTCCATAGTTACAGCACCGGTCTTCACGCCACTCCCAATGGGTCATTCATGCCACACCCTTCAGTCCTGCGGCCTCTGTTGACCCAACTCTGCTCTGCCTCAATCCCTGACTGCCCCCAACTCCTCTGCACTACCAGCTTGAGTGCTTGCCCCAGTAACTGGACCCTTCTTACCCAGATCCCCGCCCCACTGGTCTCTAGCTCCAAAGAGCCCTCAGCCCTAGAGGAATGCCTTTGCCACACACCATAACAACATGGATCAGCCAGCCCCATCCTGCTGAGCACGTTTCCACCCATACTCACTCTGCTTGTTGGCTAGTTAAGTCAACAGCTGTGATTACAAAGAGCAAACCTGGGTTTCTCAAGAACAAGTCATGTCAGATTAACCTGATCTCTTTTTTCAAGAAAGTTACTACCTTGCTTGGTCAGTGGGATGCTGTAGACATAGTTTATCTTGATTTCAGTAAGGTTTTTTGATGAGGTTTCTCATGATATTCTTGTTGACAAATTGGTAAAATGTGGTTTGGATCCTATGACCGCTAGGTGGATCTGTAACAGGTTGACAGATGACACCCAAAGAGTCCTTGTTAATGGTTCCTCATCCTCTTGCAAAAGAGTGACAAGTGGAGTGCCTCAAGGATCTGTCCTGGGACCTGTTTTGTTCAACATCTTTATCAATGATTTGGATGAAGGAACAGAGGGAATGCTTATTAAATTTGCAGATGATACTAAATTGGTAAGGCTGGCAAATACAGTAGAAGACAGAGTTAGGATACAGGATGATCTCGACAGGCTGGAAAACTGGGCTAAAACAAATAAAATGAATTTCAATGGGGATAAATGTAAAGTTATGCATTTAGGTAGGAAAAATCCAATGCATAATTATAGGATGGGGGAGACTTGTCTTGGCAGTCGTAGGTGTGAGAAGGATCTAGGGTTCTTAGTATACCATGCACTGAACATGAGTCAGCAGTGTGATGCCATAGCTAAAAAGGCAAATGCGATTTTGGGCTGTATCAACAGAGGTATAGTGTCCAGATCATGCAAAGTATAATGATATTGCTTTACTCTGCTCTGGTCAGACATCACCTAGAGCAGTGATGGCAAACCTTTTAGAGATCGAGTGCCCAAACTGCAACCCACAACCCACTTATTTATCGCAAAGTGCCAACACAGCAATTTGACCTGAATACTGAGGATTTAGTTTAGAAAAAGCAACTCATACATTAACATCTTTTATCTTAAAAGCTGGAGTTCTCATTGCCTCTCCTGGCAGGACTTTCTCTTTTCTTCCCTCGGCTCTCTTCCCCGCCCGTTCTGTGTGCGGGCTTCTCCTCCCATTTCTCCCTCCTCTCCACGCCTGGGTCTCTCTCTCACACACACACCTTCGCTCAGTTCTCATCCCCTCCTCCCCGCATTTTTCTTTCTCCTCCCGCCCCCCCCATCCAGTTTCCTAGAGGGAGAAGCCCCCCTCCTCTCCCTTCGCCGCCTCCCCTCATTGTCTAGTGGAGCCTGTTACCCAATTTTGGGGCGGGGGGGGGGAAACAATGGGCAAGGGGAAGCCTGCGCTGGCTTCTGCTCCTCCAAGGACTATGTAGAGGAGGCGTCCCTACTCTGGTGGAGTAGCCCAAAGTGGGAGCGTGCAGAGCCCATCCCTGGACCTTTGGCTGACTGGGTGTGTGTGTTGGGGCAATGGCATGCATGCCCTCAGAGAGGGCTCTGAGTGCCGCCTCTGGCACCCGTGCCATGGGTTTGCCACCACTGACCTAGAGTTTTGTGTTCAGTTTTGGGCACCACAATTTAAGAAGGATATAGATGAGCTGGAACGTGTCCAGAGGAGAGCAATGAAGATGGTGAGGGGTCTGGAGACCAAGTCCTATGAGGAAAGGTTGAAAGAGCTGGGAAGGTTTAGCCCAGAGGGGAAACGACTGAGAGGTGATATGATAACCATCTTCAAGTACTTGAAGGGCTTTCATACAGAGGATGATGCAGAGTTGCTTTCTGTTGCCCCAGAAGGTTGGACCAGAACCAATGGGTTAAAATTAAATCAAAAGAGTTTTTGGCAAAACATTAGGAAGAACTTCCTGACAAAACAGTTCCTCAGTGGAACAGGTGTCCTCGGGAGGTGGTGGGCTCTTCTTCTTTGGAGGTTTTCAAATGGAGGCTAAATGGCCATCTGACAGCAATGCTGATTCTGTGAACTTGGGCAGATCATGAAAAGGAGGTCAGAGAGGGTTGCCTCAGTGTTTAGTTCTCATGGCCTTTTCTTAACGTCCAAGGAAATGCCGATCATCACTTTGAGGTAAGGAAGCGATTTTCTCCAGGCTAGTTTGGCCAGGGATCCTGGAGGATTTGTGTTTGTGTTTTTTTTTGCCATCTTCTGGGCATGGAGCAGGAGTCACTGGGGTGTGTGGGGTGGGAGAGGTATTTGTGAATTTCCTGCATTGTTCAGGCGGTTGGACTAGATGACCCTTCTAACTCTATGATTCTATGAATGCCTGGGGGCTTGTCTAACTGCTCTTTATGGTCCTGGGTCACCTGGTCTCTCACCCCTCACAATGGTCACTGTCCCCTGGGTTTGTCACAGGATACTACAAGATAGGGGTGCCAGCTCTGGATTGGGAAATAGTTGGAGATTTTGGGAGCAGAACCATAGGGCGGCAGGGCTGGGAGAGAGAAGGGAGTTCAGTGGGGTACAGTGTCATAGAGTCCACCTTTCAAGAGGCCATTTTCTTCAGGGGAACTGATCTCTGTTGCCTGGAGAACAGTTATAATCCCAGGAAATCTCTGGCCACTATCTGGAAGTTGGCAACCATATCACTAGATGTTCCTGGATTTTGCTTTCATATGTACATTTAAGTACTGCATTGTATTTGAGGACAAATAGTCACGTGACCCTGCAGACACAGAGTTAGGTACACTTAAACCACACAAAGCCCAAGCATATTTTCTATGGGCCTGGCACACATTTATAGCATACACACCCCACACGTCACCCTGTACATCTAATCGCATGAGTCATGAAACTAAGAATTTCTATTCAAGCCTTGTTCCGTTGTTATGTTGGACTATGTGAATAGGACAGACCGTTTCTGTTTCTTCTGAAAAGGTGCAACATGCATGTATATCCCAGCTCTGGAATACCTGTAGCAGATCTCAGGCTGATCTGGGGTCTGGTACAAATATACCAAAGTGTAAATTCCATATGTTGCCCTTTCTGAAAAATCATGCATATCCGGGTAGGTGGGTGGATTATGTGTAGCATGTTTGTTCGGTACCTGCTGCAACAGCACTGGAAACATAACATCTGAAATGGGCTATAAATATTGTAGTAATAGTTTTGTGGTCATTTGGACTGTCCCCCTCCCCCATGCTTGAGCCCTGAAACCCGTAAAGTACAAGGTCAAGAGACATGTTCAGTGAAATCAGCTCATAAGTTTATTCAGAGGTCAGAACAAGACTGCTTAACTGGACTCACAGGTCCAATTATATCCTTGTTCTCGACCGCACCCATGCATACACCCAACACCCGTGATTCGCTATTTACAGTGCTCCTGCATCCTATTGGTCTATCTCAGGATGCAGGCTTCCCTGTTGGTCCCTACTAGGATCCGCTGTGTCTATTGTCCCTGGGAGCGAAGCTCGACGGCTTCGCTTGGCCACGTGTTTGGCCGACCGCATGCATGGCTCCCCGGCCAGAATATAACACCCCTCCCTTCATAGTTCAGAAGACCCCTGGCACATGTAGTCTTGGAGGTAGGCAGGTTGCTTTCACTCTTGGCTGGACATGTGTACTCCAGGAGCTGCGGTGTCCTGTTTGGTGCTGGATTGGGCCTCTCTGGTCGTGTCGTGGGAGCATCTGCAATGGTGGCTTGCGGTTCTGGTGTTGGAAGGGGCATGTCCCGGGGGAGCCCAGCCACCTCTGCCATTGGGGTATTGTCCTGGGCTGGCACTTCCATGATGGGCTCTCAGCATGTGTTGGGCGGGGGCTCCTTGTCGTCCTCATATTCCTCTGTGGACTCCTCCAGGTCCTCTGGTAGAATCTGCTGCTGGAGGTGGTCGAAGTGTCATCGCCACACCTGCCTGTCTTCCCCAGAGACCTCACAGGACAGTGGGCCCATTACTCAAACTACCCAGCCCGGGACCCATTGGGGCCCCTTTGCAAAGTTCTGGGTGAAGACTGGATCCCCTGGAAAGAACCCTCATGGAGCTGGTCGAGTCTCGGGAGCAGCGCTGTGTTCCAGGGCCCGGTTGGGATGTAGGCGGTCCAACCGGGTGATGAGACGCCATCCCATCAGGAGTTCCACCAGACTGTGGCCAGTCCACATAGATCTGCCATGAAGTCCGCGGTGGTTTCCCTGACCTTCTGGGAGCGGGCACAGAAGTCCATTTGCATCGCCATCTTCGATGTTTTTGGCGCGAAGTACATCGCCAATGCCGTGATCAGCTCGTCAAAGGAGGAATCGTCAAGTGTCTTGGGTGCAATGAGGCTTTGCACCAGGCAGATCGTGTTGACACTGCCGGTGGATCAGTGCTTGATGCTGGAGTCGGAGTCAATGTTGCTCATCGGGATCCCATCCTCGTCGCCAGTATAAAGTACTGGATCCAAAGACATGTTCAGTGAAATCAGCTTATAAGTTTATTCAGAGGTCAGAACAAGACTGCTTAGCTGGACTTGCAGTTCCGCTTATATCCTTGTTCTCGACCACACCCATGCACACACCCAACACCCGTGATTCGCTATTTACAGTACTCCTGCATCCTATTGGTCTATCTCAGGATGCAGGCTTCCCTGTTGGTCCCTACTAGGATCCACTGGATCTATTGTCCCTGGGAGTGAAGCTTGATGGCTTCGCTTGGCCACATGTTTGGCCAACCGCGTGCACGGCTCCACGTCCAGAACATAACAAAACTCCACTGATTGTAATGGGATTTGGATAATATGCCATGACCTGGAAGGCCCAAGCTAGCCAGATCTCATCAATCTTGGAAGCTAAGCAGGGTTGGTTCTGGTTAGTACTTGGATGGGAGACCACCAGGGAAGTCCAGGGTTGCTACACAGAGGCAGGCATTGGCAAAGGACCTCTGAATGTCTTTTGCCTTGAAAACCCTACAGGGTTACCGTAAGTCATCTGCAACTTGATAGCAACTTTGCCCAACAGGATAATACAATAACTGGGAAGAGTACAAATGGAGAGTTGCTTTGTAAGCAAAGATCCCATCTGGCCTTCCATCATGGCCACTCAGGCCCTGGAGTTGGTTTAGATGAGACTGACAAGGATGATCCGGAGGCTGGAGACCAAGCCCTGTGAGGAAAGGCTGAGGGACTTGGGAATGTTCAGTCTGGAGAACAGAAGGTTGAGGGAGGACATGATGGCTCTCTTGAAATATTTGAAAGGTTGTCACTTAGAGGAGGTCAGGGAGCTGTCCCTGTTGGCAACATAGGACAGGATTTACAATAATGGGTTTAAATTATGAATGGAAAGGTACCGACTGGATATAAGGATTTTTTTTACAGCAATACTAGTTCAGCAGTGGGATTGCTTGCCTAGGGAGGTGTTGAGCTCCCCCTCACTGGAAGTCTTCAAGCCGTGGCTGGACCAACACTTGTCAGGGATGCTAGTCTAGGCCAATCCTGCATTGAGCAGGATTTGGACTCGATGGCCTGTGTGGTCCCTTCCAGCTCTATGGTTCTATGAATCACATGAAAACAGTTCACATGACTCGACAGTGTGACCAAGACCCCCAGAATTTTTGTTCCTCTCCTGGAAGTCCTGATTCTAAAATACAGTATAACTTTTGTCACTTGAACAGAGGGTACTGGGGCTTATTTACGCAACCTATCGGGCTTCACATTGGCACATGGCTCTGGATGCAAAAAATAAAACGGCTCTCATCGCTGCTGTATTTGACCAAGCGGTAGCTTGTCAGATTATTCTGAACACGTCTGGAAAAAGCTTCCATCTGTTGAAAGGGAGCCAAAATATGCGCAGGGAGAGAAGCAAATTGCCAGTGGTAACTTTGTTTTGCCAGCCGCTTCCTTAGTCAAGCACATAAAGTGCCGCTATATCAGCTCTAGAATCAGATACCTTGAGATTCTACTGCCCTTTGAAAAATTTCCCTAAGCTGTGACACTGTAGTGGAAAATCCCCAGCTCTTAGGAGGCAAGAGGGGAGAAGTAATAATTTACCTGATACGGTATATATGGGAACACTGCTGGCTTTCCAGGTATGCATTCTTCCATGTGAGAATATAGGAGACAGGCAGGAGCAGGAAATAATGCAGAGAAAGCACGGAAAAGTATACTCACACCACAGCAGAGCTTTTTTTTGTGTGTGTGTCTTTCTGTTTAATTTTATTGAATTTTCATAATAATAACAAACAACAACAGAACTCACCCACAAAAGAAAACAATATGCAAGCAGAACAAAGATTTAAAAAAACATAGGTTGCAACACGCAGTCACCGTACTGAGATAATACTAAACGCCATATCGAGCAGTATTATTACCATAGATGTAATGAGACCAAAGTTTCAGGTATTTCTTTTTGCATTACTAAATAGTCTAAAATGGGAAACCATACTGACCCGAAATCTGATTTGGGGGGGGGGGGGTACCTGGGTATTATTGATGTTGTCCGAAATCTTTGCCATTATATATATGCTCCAAATTTTAGAGTGCCAATTTTGTGCAGTTGGGCTTATACTAGATTTCTACTTTGCTGCAATTGTATTTTTCGCAGCTGAAAGTAAAATTGTTACCGCCTTTATCATACTAACTGAAGTAGTACCCATGGCCCATTGGTTCAATATAATATGCTCCAGTGTGTATTGTGCTTCTATTCCAGTAATGTATTTAATTTGTTGCAATACTTCGTTCCAAAAATTTACCAAAACCGGGCATTCTAGCCAGGGCTTTTTAACGGAGATACTTACCAATACTGAGTAGGTATATATGTTGAGTACTGTCAAATCACAGCCAACATTGGCAATTCCCAGTGGGTTTTTGAGGCAAGAAACATACACAAGTGTTTTTCCATTGCCTGCCTCTGCATAGCGAACCTGGACTTCCTTGGCGGTCTTCCATTTAAGTACTAACTAGGGCTGACCCTGCTTAGCTCTCAAGATCGGATTAAATTGGGCTAGCCTGGGCCATCCAGGTTAGCGTTTCCATAATGAATATTGGTAACCTTGGAGGGGGGGGGGGGGGTTCCAAAGTCCTGGTGGAAATTGGTGCAACGTTATTTATGAGTAATGGCACCATTTTTTAACTGAAATAAAGCACTGCCCTGTAGTCTGTGTACAGATGCAAAGAGTGAGCTGTGCTCATCTTACTGGGGATCAGAAAGGAATTTCCCCTTAAACGATGAGCCCTTTCTAGTCATTATGATTTTGGCAGTCCAGCTGCATGAAAAGGGAAGATTGTGTCACATGTGACCCTCTCAATATGTGCATATTCACTAGATTTTGTCAATGAGGGACTCGCCCTCTGTTGTGCAGTGGAGCTCCTATGAAGTCTAGGAGTGAATTGACTCTGTATATTTTTTTGCCATCAAGTCACAAGCTGACCGATGGCACCCCTGTAGGGTTTTTGAGGCCAGAGACATTCAGAGGTGGTTTGCCATTGCCTGCCTCTGTGTCGCAACCCTGGTATTCCTGGAAGGTCTCCCATCCAGATACTAGCCAATGTTTACCCTGCTTAGCTTCTGAGATCTGACGAGATCAGGCTAACCTGGGCTATCCAGATCAGTGCATATACCTGAACCTGTTTTGTACTGAGTCAGACCCTTGCCCTTTCTACCTCTCTGCTGTCTACTCTGACTGGCAGCAATTCTCCAAGGCCTCCAGAAAAGACTGGTCTTTCCAAACACCCCTTCCTCTGGATCCTTTCATTGGTAAAGCCAGGAATTAAACCTGGGGGGCGCCAGTGTTCCCTCTAAGTTGAGTTGGTGTGAGCTAGCTCACAGTTTTTTAGCCTCTAGCTCACAGACTTTTGTCTTAGCTCGGGAAGGGTCGCTCCAGAGCAAACTAATTTATGCAGGGGCCAAATCGCTCACTCACAACTTTGATGCTGGTAGCTCACAAAGTAGAATTATTGCTCACAAGACTCCACAGCTTAGAGGGAGCATTTCCTCTGCCTATTTATTTATCGTTTTTAGGCTTAGAGCTTACCCTCCCCTGCATAGCAGGGGTCAGGGCGGGTAACATCAGGTACCAACAATGATATTAAAACAATAATAAATTAGACATTAAAACCCAACTTAAAACAACAATAAATCACTTCAGTATATATCTAGTCAACTAGATGGCAGCACACAGTTTGGTGCAACTGTGTGCGTTGTCTTCTCAAAGAGGACTGCACTTCCGGTGTGTCCATGGAAGTTGTGATGGTACTACAGCGGATGAACTGCCAAGCAGAACAACAAAGCAAGGCAGCGCAGGGGAGGCCAGTATAGAAGGAATTGTCACCGCCCCAACCATAGGCCTGGTGGAACACATCCGTTTTGCAGGCCTTGCGGAACTGCGGAATGATCTCTGGGGGACATACCAGGAGAGACAGTCCGGAAGATATGTTGGTCCCAGACAGCAGAGGGCTTTAAAGGTTAAAACCAACACCCTGAACTTGGTTCAGTGTTCCACCTCGTTAAACAGGTACTCTTGAAGGTGTTCCAGTGAGAACACGCGCTATTGCATTCTGGACCAGCTGGAGTTTCCAGGTCATCCTCAAGGGTAACCTTGCATAGAGTGAATTACAGTAGTCTAGCCTGGAGGTGACTGTCGCATGGATCACTGCAGCTAAATCAGGGAGAGAAAGGAAGGGAACCAGCTGCTTGATCCAGCGTAGATAAAATACTGAGCCAAATTCTCTCTAAACTAAGTTTATTAGAAGTGGCTGAACATTGTTCAGGACATCTAAGTATCAAAGGACTTTCAGATATAAAGCTGTCAAAGAGAAATTTGTGTAATTCTTCTCCAGGAGGAATACAAACAACCAGATTTTAGGAACAGCTCTCTTGTCCACTGCACCGTTCAAAACTGTACAGACTAGCTGCTCCAATGAAAAGTACCATCTCAAAGACGGGAGGGGGGGAACCCAGTCAGCAGGCCTCATTGGTCAGTTCCAGTGTGTTGATTGGCAATTTAAACTGATATATGGCATGACACCCACTTTAGGGCTTTACAACATGGCAGAAAATCCAACCCTCTTAGTATACTGCAGCTGGCTAATTAATGTGTTAAAACAGGTGCTCGGAGGTTTCAGAGCGTTCATCTGTGGAATGTGTGAAGCAGCTGAGTTCCAAAAAGACATCAGGGGGGAGAGATAGAAGGGAAAAGGGAGGGTAGCAACTTTCAAACCATAGACAGCACTGCCAAGAATGAAGTGAGCTTTTACTCTCAAAAGCATGTACCCTGAAGCTCTTGTTGGTCTCTAAGGTGCTACTGGACTTGGATCCAACATTTCCAAGAAACTTGCTTCAACGATTCTCCTGTTTCAGTCTCTGGAGTGAAAAGATAGCAAGTTTGGTGGAATGGATTTCCCCCCCTCTGAAAAACTGACCTTGTGCAATGCCCCCTCTAAGCTGTGGAGTTTTGTGAGCAAAAATTCTACATTGTGAGCTACTAACATTAAAGTTGTGAGCGAGCGATTTGGATACTCCTTAAATTAGTTTGCTCTGGAGCCATCCTTCTTGAGCTAAGACAAAAAGGTGTGAGCTGGAGGCTAAAAATCTGTGAGCTAGCTCACACTAACTCAGCTTAGAGGGAACACTGCATGCCACTACTTTTCTGTTTCCCACAGTAGTCACATGAGTGACCCCAGCCAATGGGAATCATATAGGCCCTGGCCCCTGCCTGGTGGAATGAGGCACCGTATGAGATCAGGGCCCTGCGGGACCTGTTAAGGTTCCGCAGGGCATGCAAGACAGAGCTCTTCCACCAGGCCTTTAGTTGAGGCAGCGGGCATCCATCTGATTTGGCCTCCCCTCCAGTGACCGCAGTTCCCAGAAGCCGGGTGGGACCACACAGTATTACCCGTTGAGGCACGTTATTGTCTTAGTCTGCGGTGATCTTCTTGATTTTAAATGGATTGCTACAGTGTGTTTTATTTGTAAATCTGCTTTAATTGCAGATCTTAACTGTAAATTATGAATTGTTTTAACTGCAAATAGGCATTATTGTACACATATATGTTGGTGGTACCCGCTCTGAGCCTACATTGTGGGGAGGGCGGGATAGAAGTCTAACAAAATAAATAAATAAATAAATAAATAGTGAATGGAGATGATGTCATGATGCTATATAGCCAATCAGATTTGGTTATGCAGAAACATTGCTAAAGGCTAATGAAGTTACCTGAGAATGAGGGAAATGCTTCTTGGATTAGTCATCATGGCTATATGTTGGATGTTACTGAGAGCAAGCGAATCATGAAAAAAAATTCAACAGATAGGTGAACGTTTTCACAAAGGCTGAAAAATAAAGAGAAAGAGAGAGATGCTGGGGGTCTTTTCATTATAGCTGTGGATAGGTTTGACTCATCCAAAGGAGTGTGAAAAGTTCTTATAGTTTGTATCCATGTAGATGGAATCGATTTTATTTATTTACTTTATTTATATCCTGTCTTTCCCCCAATGGGAACCCAAAGGAGCTTACATTGTTCTCCTGCCCTTCATTTTATCCTCAAAACAACCCTGTGAGGTAGGTTAGGCTGAGAGCTTGTGGCTGGCTCAAGGTCATTCAGCAAGCCACCTATACCCTATTTTTTGTAGGCTGAGTATGCACTCACTGTGGGCAATTGCTGTGATACACTACGGTATTGGAAATAATTTGCTTTAACTCTCCAGTCTTCTTCTAGATCCAGGGGGCAACCGTCTTGGTCTGAAGCAGCGGAACAAAGTTTGAATCCAGTAGCACCTTTAAGATCAACAAAGTTTAATTCAAGGTATAAGCTTCTGTGTGCATGGACATGAAAGCTTATACTTTGAATAAAACTTTGTTGGTCTTAACGGTGCCACTGGACTCAGTCTTCTTCTAGTGAAGCTGTAATTTGTTGCGGGTGCAAAGCATTCTTTGTTGGAGTTCCTTAACACTCCACTCCGAACCATAGCTCTAGACTGGCTGTTAAATCGGGTCAAGTATGCAGGGTAGATACAGAAGAAACTAGGTTTGCTAGGTTTTCCCCGGCCATCGATGGGAGGATGGGGGACTCATGAGGTTGCCAGTTCCAGGTTAGGAAACGCCTGGAGATTTGGGGATGGATCCTGGGGAGGACAGGGACTTCAGTTGGATACACTGCTGTAGAGTCCGCCCTCCAAAGCACCCATTTTCTCCAGGGGAACTGATCTCTGTAGTCTGGAGATGAGCTGTAATTTCCGGGGAACCCCCAGGTCCCACCTGCAGGCTGGCATCCCTATATGCATGGTGAAATCAGTATATGTGCAACCCATACCCATGACCATCTGCAAAGCTGCTGCAGGTTTCAAAACATAGGAGAACTTTCTGTGACTTGTTAAATGACCTTTAGTAAAGAGGTCACCTATTTAAATGAAGCCACTTCTCACTTGGCAAGGACCCTGGGATCGTTAGCCAAGATGGGAAAGGAATTCAGAATGTGTCACATGTTCGTTCACACCCGTGAACAGGGCACAGGGGTTGAGGCTTCTTTGAAACTTGCTCTTTCAAAGTAATCAAACCAACCAATACTAGCAAAAATAAAGAAACAGATCTCCATGCACAGTGCGTATAATTTAGCATGGAGGAACATCAAAAGACACATTGTTTTTCTTTTTTGTTTGTTTTAAAGCTCCGGGAACACAGCAAATGCAAGCTATGAAAATCATTAGAGTAATGGAAACAGGACAGCTTCGACAAGCAGAGGGCAGGTGTTTTTTGTCTGTCTCTGCATGGCAGCATCAGGGTTGTGGCCGTTTCCTCTCAACAGAAGACGGAGTCAGACTTCATCTTTTTCTGTGAAATTAAAATATTCTGTCTATTCAGACAGCTGAAAATGATGCAGCGGCTATTATTATTTAAGGCAGCACCATCATTATTTAGGGGAAATTCCAGGATAAGTGTTTACAAAGGCGCCACTTGTGTTGCGTTGTGGGTCTAACAGACAGAAAATCCTGGGGCAGATTGAAAATAAATAATTTATAAACAAAGGGTCAAAAAAAGAGAGAGCTGGAGACGATTTAGGGTAAAGCTTTGGCCGGTACAATCAATAAAAGAATCCACAACTTATTCTAGCTTGTGCTTTGAGCCTAGTTTAGGGTTTCCGGGTCCCCTTCTGGCCACCAGCAGGGAATGGGGGGATAGGAAACTCCTGGAGATTTGGGGGGTGGAGCCTGGGGAGGACAGGGATCTCAGGGGGGTACAATGTCATAGGGTCCACCATCCTTAGCAGCCATTTTCTCCAGGGGAACTATATAATCTGGAGATGAGCTGTAATTCTGCAGGATCCCCAGGCCCCACTTGGAGGCTGGCATCCCGAGCCTAGTTCTATCATCAGAAGACATGATGCAAAAGGGCCGTAAGTTTGCTAGACTGATATGCTAACCACAACTCCTCGCATGAGTGCCCCATACATCTAGATTTGCTGGTGCCTGTTTCCCTTTCTTTCAGGCTCCAGACCAAAACATGGCTCTCTCTAACTAAGGTGTTTAGGGTTGCTAGCTCTGGGTTGGAAAATACCTGGAGATTTGGAGGGGGTGGAGCCTGAGGGAGGCGGGGTTTGGGGAGGGGCCTCAGCAGGGTGTAAGGCAATAGAGACCACTCTCCAAAGCAGCCATTTTCTCCAGCTGAACTGATCTCTGTCACCTGGAGATCACTTGAAATAGCAGACCTGCAGCCACTACCTGGAAGTTGGCAACCATAAAGGCGTTCCATCTTTTTAAAGCTGCGTTATGGCCAGCTCCTAGCTTGAGGAGTGTCTTATTCATATTGCTTTAGGCATCTCTGTTGTTTTAGATGACTGTATGCCTTTTTAGTGGTGGTTTTTATCGGTAGTTTTAAAATACATTGTTGACTTGAATTGTTTTTGTTGTCATTGTGATTTGTTTTTATTGTGGTTTTTTTTTGGTTTTATTGTGATTTGTTTTCATTGTGTTTGGGGGGGGGCAAGCACAGCACACAGGTGTGGAATGGAGCCTTTAGCAATGCAGAATAGCAGGGGGAGGTTCTAGTGGTAAATTTAGGCATGAGACTAAGAACTGGAATGTGAGATACACGCCCCGTGTTCCTCTGTGAAAAGCCGAAAGACAACCTGAGGCACTAGAGAGCCACTGTGGAGCAGTGCCGTTGCCTTGGAAGATGAACAGGACTAAAAAACGATATATCACCCGTACTTGTGCACTCTCTGTTGTGGCGCCCACCTTATGGAATGGCCTGGCCAAGGAGGTTGGGAACGAGGTTTTTTTTTGCACAGGTAAATAGGACTGTGCTTTAGCAAAATGGTACAGAAAGTTGCATTAGCAAAAGGATAGGGACTGTGGCCCATACTAAGCCCTTCTGTCACCACCTGGCACATAACCACCAAGACTCGGAGACATTCTCTTGGGAAAGGAACAGAGGTGCATTTTGTGAGCGGCAGACCATTTCCCACCACATTTTTTCATTGATATTCTGCAAGCAAATACATTACAAAACCCGAATTACTATGGAACTTTCCATTGGCACACTTTTTTCTACAAATGGAAAATTCTGTGGTACATTTGTTTGGGGGAATCATACACGCTGGACTCAGTAGGGTTTTCAGTAGCCTCGATAGTCTTTTGTGTCAACCTACATTATGGTCCAGTGCTTCACTCCTGGCCTCACTCCTCTTTCGTTTTGTCATTTATTATAATACATTATTGTAATGTATTTTATTATAATTACAGCTGTGGCAAAGGAGGTGACTGTGCGGGAGCCAGAAATGCTGCGGCTTCAACGTTATTATTTTTGTTAAGGCAAGAAAGAGAGCTAGCATCTGCCTGACTAGTGTCTGTATCTGAGGGTTCATTTCAGGAGAGGATTGGCCCTTGAACTTACCAGGGAAGTTCCTGCTGGGCGACTGCCCTGGATGGCTGCTAGTAGCCAAGAGCAAGCAGCCGCTGCGGTGGTAGCAGTCCGTTTGGCTAGGATCTGGCCTGTGGTGATATTAGGCAATTGTCATAATTGCTGTATCCTGGGTCTGACCTTGTAGCACAGCTGGTACCGTTGGGGCCGCTTGGTTTTGTTCATGTCAGGATCGTTTTTTTAAAAAAATATTTAGAATTTGACTTTATTGTAAAAGAGATAAGAACAGCAACAAATGCAAGAAGTTAATTGGTCCATACATCCCAGTACATATAATACTACATCAGGGATATTATTACATTGACAGAGGTCATGGAGAGTATAAAACCACCAAAAAAATATCCAGCTTTAAAACAACACATTTTGACGTAAAATAATCAAAATACTTCTGCTGTATCTATTTGGCAATATATTCAAACAACAACAAAAAAGTAACAACAGAGTAGGGCTTCAGGGCATTACACATACACTGTTTTTTGGAGCTGAGTGTGTTGACCTTAGCCTTTTTTGTGCCCGTATGAAATTAACTAACCTCTTCTGTGTTTTGCCATAAAGAACGTAATAACATAATAGGGCTATAGTAATATCCATGGATGAACAGAATTTTAATGAACTAATCATTCCTTCTACAAGAAGTCACTCGGTCTTAAAGTAGTGCCCTCTAAATGACCAAGTTAATAAGCATGTTATCAATATAGCTTAAAATAAGGCAAAACAAAATACTTACTTCTTCTTCCAATGTGGACTTAAATAAGAAGGCCAAATGAAACTGGAAGATGAAAGGAAGAAATAAATACAATTTTAGAAGGGAAGAGAAACACAGTCTCTCATTTTAGCTTTGAATGTAATGATTATTTAAACATATACTGATCTATAAATGTTTACTAGGTTATTTACTGGGTATTTATATATATATATTGTTTGGAATCTGGGTCTATCACATACTGGGAGAATCTCTCATCTTAGGCCAAACAGTTACTATATACTTCTATACATTTATGTCTTTATATTCCCTGGGCCATTTCTGCTGTTGCTTAATCATTAGCGAGTTCAAATCAGCCCTCTCAGATTCCAGTTCTTATAATGTTTCCTCAGATGGGCTATGTGAGTTCAATAAGTCCTGCCACCACTTCTCCTGCCACAAAGAAAACCTCTCCAAGAACTCCATCAGGATCCGCTCTGTCCTCTTTGCCTCCAGTTGACTCCCACTCTCCACTGTGCCGGGGCTTTCAGGATTCAGCAATTGAGATTTATTTATTTATTTTTCCAATTTATACCCTGCCCTCCCCGCCAAGGTAGGCTCAGGGTGGCTTACATAGACTGGACTGGACTGCCTATGTCAGGATTCTTTTGACATCCCAGCCTGCTCTTGGCTTCTTTAGCACAGATGCCATCTAGGGTTGCCAGCTCCAGGTTAGGAAATACCTGGATATTTGGGGGGTGAAGCCTGAGGATGGCTGGTTTGTGGAGGGGAAGGACTTCAGTGGGGTATAATGCCATAAAGTCCACCTTCCAACGGGGCCATTTTCTCCAGGTGGTCTCCGTCACAAGGAAATTAGTTGTCATCCCAGGAAATCACCAGCCACCACCTAATATCTAACAACCCTAACAATCTGATCCAAAGGGTTTTTTAAAAAAAAACTTGAAAGGAAGACTCACTGCATTCAGTGGATCTAACTCACAAATAAAAGTGCCGCCTTAAACTCAGGGCTGACTCAAAGCATTTTATTGCCCTCAATTGGTTGCATAGCACATCCTTGGGCCTGCAGCTCTGAATTTCTTGCAATCCTATGGATAATTGGGGAGGGAGACAACCGAGGAAGGGCATTTGGGTCAGACAAAGAAGTTCAGCAAATCTGCCGCTTCATTCCACACCTTTCAAAATTACTTTGCTTCTTATTTTCCAAAAAAAAAGGTTCATGAGAATATCTCTACAGCATCCATGAATAATGTATAGTTTGCCTCAGACCTTTTTAGGAAGGGAACAGAGCCAAATTTAATGTCTGAGACATTTTATGTAGTTTCTCAATTGATTTGTTCATAGTATACATTATACTGTTGCGCTGTTTGTCTAATTTTGTTATCCAGTTTTGTTTCTTAGCTTGTTGCCTGTATCATACTGTTTTATTATACATAGAATACTGTTTACTGCACTGCTCTAATTTTGTAATCCCATTTCATGGCACTGTCGAGTGTACGTATACGGCTGTGATTGCATTGCTTTTTATTGTATAATCTGCCTTGGGCCTCAGTGAGGCCAGTTAGAGCCACTTTGGTGTAGTGGTTAAGAGTGCGGACTTTAATCTGGGAGAACTGGGTTTGATTCCCCACTCCTCCTCCACATGCAGCTGCTGGTGTGACTTTGGGTCAGTCATAAGTTCTTTCAGGGCTGTTCTCTCAAGGGCAGTTCTCGGGTGAGCTCTCTCAGCCCCACCTACCTCACAGGGTGTGGGGAGGGGAAGGGAAAGACAATTGTAAGCTGCTCTGAGACTCCTTTGGGTAGTGAAGGGTGGGGTATAAATCCAATCTCTTTGTCTACAAAAGCCCCCACTTAACTTCAAAAACATTCACAACATTGTATCATTAAAAAAAGAGCAGAAAATGTGTCAGCTTGTGTGTGTGTGTGTGTGTGTGTTGGGGGGCAGGAGCAGTATTAATAGAAGTGCATTGAGATTCTGCTATGGAGTCTCTTCCTGTTTTCCCCCACAATAAACTTCATAAGAATGATATGTATTCTTCTTCAATATGTACCACAAAAGTTGTGGCAAGCCATGACTGCTGCATGAAAATGGAGCTCTGATAATATCTGGTACGTCTCTTCCTGCATTTCCCAAACTGTTGCAAGTGTGGCTCAGTGAGAAAAGATTAGCAATGGCAACGGTGGCTGGCAAAGTATTTTGTTCATTTGGAACTGCTAGACACCACTACAGAACAGTCATAAGGGGAAGGGAATGCTTATTGGTAGTCCGTGGAGGAATTCCTCCCTTCGTCAGAGGCAACGGTGCAGGTCAGGGATGGAGGGGAGGGTCTACGTACCACTACAAAGTTACTGATTAGCCAATAGGCTTGCCAGCTCTGGGTTGGGGGATAGAACCCGCGGAGGGCAGGGTTTGGGGGGAGAAGGACCTCAGCAGGGTCCACCATCCAAAGCAGCCATTTTGTCCCAGGGAACTGACCTTGGTCATTGGGAGATGGATTGTCATAGCAGGGGGTCTCCAGGTGCAACTTGGAGGTTGTTAACCCTATTAACCAGCCAATGTTGGCAGCTCCCCTCCCCCACCAGGGCAACTAGCCCTTTATCCTCCCAGTAATTATTAGTAAGGGTGAGAATTCTTCCCAGCCTCCTTAGTTGCTCTGCTGAAGCAGCTGGTAGTTATAACAGATGGTTCCGAACTTCACTGGCTGTATTCAATAACAGTTGACATATTTTCCTTTTAAGGGAGTTTCCCGGCCTTATGGATCTTGGCCTGTGATGTGCACTTATGAGAGTATCTCCTGGAGGTTCTTAAGGTGCATGTGGGAGTATGGTAAGGTCAAATAGGATTGGTCCAACCATGGGTGAGCTCTGCACTGTGGAACATTTCCCATAATCCTCTGCAGTACTTGGGGGTTTCTCAGCACAACTGTCATGTGGAAATTGTCCCTTGAAGATACACCTTGCAAAATCCTTAGTAAAGGAGCACAACAGAAGATAGGAGGGCCTGGCGTGATGTGGTCCATGGGGTCGCAAAGAGTTGGACTTGACTGTGCAACTGAACAACAACCTCCAGGTGGGGCCTACAAAGCTCCTGGAATTAAGATGATCTCTAGACTATGGGAGAAAATTAGGGTTGCCAAGTCCAGATTGGGAAATACCTGGGGACTTTGGGGGTGGAGCCAAAAGAAGGTGAGGTTTGGGGAGGGGAGGGGCCTCAGCATGGTACCATGCCATAGAGTCCACCCTTCAAGGCAGCCATTTTCTCCAGGGGAGCTGATCTCTGTCACCTGGAGATCAGTTGTAAAAGCAGGAGATCCCCAGGCCCCGCCTGGAGGCTGGCAACCCTAGAGAAAATGGTTCCTTTGGAGAGTGGATCCTATGGCATTATACCCCGCTGCCCTCCCCATGCTCCACCCAGAGTTGCCAACCTCCAGGCAGGGCCTGGAGATCTCCTGGAATTAGAACTCATCTTCAGGTGACAGAGTTAATTTTCCCTGGAGAAAAAGGCTGCTTTGGAGGGTGGACTCTATGCTATTGTACCCTACTGAGATCCCTCTCATCCCCAGGCTCCACCCCCAAAGTCTCCAGGTATTTCCCCAACCCAGAGCTGGCAACCTGACCCCATAATCTTCAGGAATTTTCCAGCCCTGAGCTGTCAACCCTAAATTGCTTGTGCTTTTAATAGATTCAGCATATCACCGGCACATGATAAAAATAGGGTTAGAATCTAAATTTGGGAGACCCTCTCTCGAGCAGGCAAATTCCAGTTTAGCATTTTCAGGATCACTTCCCTTAAAAAGTCCAGAA
Source organism: Lepidodactylus listeri (assembly GCA_029233225.1). Taxonomy (NCBI): domain Eukaryota; kingdom Metazoa; phylum Chordata; class Lepidosauria; order Squamata; family Gekkonidae; genus Lepidodactylus; species Lepidodactylus listeri. The sequence goes on along the minus strand of JARCFY010000004.1, from coordinate 25,968,840 downwards.
GTCTAATAAGAGCTTTCTTTGAAATGTTTTAAGCTATACTTAGAGCAGAATTTGCCAGCAGAGTATAACATTTGCCCATCTGACCAAGGGCCAATGAAACAGTGGTAAATTTCTGCCCCAGTCCTCCTGATGTCATCGTTGCAATGTTCCATTCCCTAGTGAGGGGAGGGGAGCTTATTGTTACCATGGTTGTATCTGTTGCTATTCCTGGTCCTATTGATCCACTAACATTTTGAGAATTTACTGCTGTGGCACTTTTCCCACAGGATGGAAAGAGTACAGTGAAGTAATCCTGGTTCCCTCTTGCATTTAGATCTGGCTATGTCACACTTAGGATATGAGTGGAAAGAGCTGGAAGCTGCAGTGATGATTGCGGTTGATTGTAGCAAGCAAGTAGGCAAATAGACGAGGAAGAAGAGATTAAGGGAAACAGATGATTCAATAGTAGTTGCATATCTGTTTTTGCAAGGGCCCATGTCCTGCCAATTCTGCCATTATTTATTTGTTTAATGTATATCCCACCCTCTCCCCACAGGAGACCTGGGGTGGCTTCATTATTTTGCTTCATCCTTTCCATGCCAAAATCCTTGCAGAACCTTTTACTGGAAGACAATGGATTGTCTGCACCCCACTTTGGACATTATGTTCATGCAAACTAGGAGCCTACCAACTGCATGGATTAGTAGTGTGCAGTCCCCAAGGTGCACCTGATACACACAGTCACCATTTTACATGAACTGGCCACATATGGATGGTACAAACATGAAAAATCCATATATTGCCCAGTTCACACAGGATGGCGACTGTGTGGATGGTGCATTGCAGGGATTCCATGCTTCTGATACACATGACTGGCAAGCTTCTAGTTTGCATGGACATAACATCTGAAAAAGGCTCAGTCCTAAGCAGAATTATATCCCTCTGAGTCTGTTGAAGACAATGGCTTTATAAGGGTAGAACTCTACTTTGGGCTGCACTGCCAGTCTCCCATTTGTAGGAGACCCCTAATAGTTGACCCAATTTCATGCAGCACCAACTTCTGTGTTTTTTCCTTCTGCTTTCTTGGCATTAACTGCATCTGACAGATGAAAGCAAAAGTTCATGTGAAAAGAGGTGGAGTCATGAAAACAAGATTGCATCCATCTGTGGATGGACGGACGGACTACACCCGATACTCTGGACAGGGCACTTGGGGCCGCAGCTGGATGGTTACAGCAGAGCTGTCCGAGATTAAATCCAACAAAGCTGGAGGTTCTGTACCTGAGTTGCGGGGGCTTGGGATCAGGAATCCATCTCCCAACACTTGGTGGGGCATTGTTGACCCCAGCACAGAGACTGAGGAGCCTGGGCAGTGAGCCTCGATGCCTCATTTTTGATGGAGGCCCAGGTCATCGGGGTTGCCAGGTCGGCCTTTTATCATCTTTGGATGGTCAGGCAGCTGGTTCCCTATCTCATCTCCCGGGACTTAGCTAGAGTGATCTATGCAATGGTCTCTTCCAAGCTGGATAACTAAGTCACTCTATGTGGGGCTGTATGCAGGACTGCCCTTGAACCTGACCTGGAAACTGCAGCTAGTGCAGAATGTGGCAACATGCTTGCTGACTGCAACGTCTGTGTGAGCGCATATTCAAATGCACTGTCTGCCAACTGAGTACCGGATCTGGTTCAAGGTCATGGTACTGACCTTTAAAGCCTTATGTGACCTGCGATCAGCATACCTACAGAAACATCTCTCCCCATATGTGCCCCAGACAGCATTGCACACTGCTGACCAACACCTACTGGTAGACCCTGGCCCGAAAGACATCCACGTAGCCTCGACCAGAGCCAGGGCTTTTTCTGCCCTGACCTCGGTCTGGTGGAACACACTCCCATGTGAGATCAGGGCCCTGCCGGACTTGTCACAGTTCCATAGGGCCTGCAAAACGGAGCTGTTACGCCAGGCCTTTGGCTGAGGCAGCAGATGCCCAATCTCTCTCAGCCTCCCCTGCCCACAGAAATACATCATCAAACTGATCATCCTACAGGAGGCATTAAGGACTGCCCTGGAGTTTTTGTCTTGGTTTTGGTGCCATCTTGCTTGATTATCTGATTGCTTTTAACTTGGTTTTATAATATGTATGTATATCCATGGTATCATAGAGTTTTCAGGCCAAATGCTAGCTCATCCTCCAGCAATGTGCCTAGCACAATGATGTCACTTCCGGGTGATGTCACCGCAGCATGCACACGTGAATCTTCCAGACCGGGAGTCCCCCGCCGCTGCCGCCACTGGAAAGAGGTAGGGACCTGGCAACCCTTATCCTAATTGTTGTGAGCCACCCAAAGCCCATTTTTGGGATAGGGCGAGATATAAACCTAATAAAATAAATAAATAAATAAATCACAGGAAGTGATTAAAAAGACAAACATGGTGCAGAAGAAGTTGCCAGATTCCTAACGACTACCGCTTCACACCAGGCACATTTCCTATATCAAGAAGCGGCTTTGCATGCAGTAAACCATGTGCAGTGTTCCCTCTAAGCTGAGCTAGTGTGAGCTAGCTCACAGTTTTTTAGCCTCCGGCTCACACATTTTTGTCTTAGCTCAGGAAGGGTGGCTCCAGAGCAAATTAATGTATGGAGTAGCCAAATTGCTCACTCACTACTTTAATGCCAGTAGCTCACAAAGTAGGATTTCTGCTCACGAGACTCCACAGCTTAGAGGGAGCATTCTTGTGTGGAGCCGATTTTATGAAGAAGTTATTCCACGGTTGAGAAACTGGCATGGGCTCCCAGGTCTTGAGAATTTTAGCAGTTTTAAAATTCTTGCTTTTCAGAGGTTATAAATTACAAGTTATGGGGCTGGCTAAAACGTAATGCCAAATGCTGGTTTGGTACTATGTGAACAAGTCTAGCAGCAGCCGCGGGATTGCCAAGACAAATGGCTCCCTGGTTTTCAGCCAATCAGCAAACTATGGAAACCGTGATTGCAAACCAAGGTGGTGGCAGTGGGGAAGGAGGTAGCTGGCCTGAATATAACACTGAACTGGTTTGCTGAATACCAGGAATTTGGTGGTACGTGAGCTGAGAAAAGATTGTGCAAGGAAGCCCAGGGCTCCTTCCAGGCAATGTCACGACATGGCTTTATGGCTGAACTGTGTAGCAGGCTAGCCAGTCCTAGCACTCACAGACATGTTCCTTCTGACCTTAGAGCTGGCACTCCCCCCCGCCCCCAGGGTGGGCAGCTCCCAGGTCCTTTATCCAGCCCGCGCTCTGTGCAGCAACTGGAGAAAAATTTAAGAATGGCTGCCATGCCTTTTTAGCCAATTTGGAGTAGTGGTTAAGAGCCCGGACTCTAATCTGGGAGAACAAGGTTTGCTTCTGCACTCCTCCACATGCAGCTGCTGGTGTGACCTTGGGTCAGTCACAAGTTCTCTCAGAGCTGTTCTCTCAAGAACAGTCCTTGAAAAGCTCTCTCGGCCCCACCTACCTCACAGGATGTCTGTGGTGGGGAGGGGAAAGGAGATTGTAAGCCATTCTGAGATCCAAAGGGAAGGGAGAGGTATAAATCCAATCTCCTCCTCCTCCTTCTCCTCCTCCTCCTCCTCCTCCTCCTCCTTCTTCTTCTTATTATTATTATTTCCAGAAACTCAATGGTTTTGTGGTTTTTTGGCTATTCCTAGCCCAGGCTGATCGTATGTCCAAGGAAAATCTGGAAGTGACACCAGCCCTCTCTAGGAATCATCTAAACTTTATGGTTTTACCAACAAGTTTCCAGCAATTCCTAGAAAGATATGACACTTCCCTGAAAAGTGACATCATGCCATTACTGACTGCTGCCCCCTATGTGGCTCCCCCAGTCTCCCACTGGTTGCCAAGCTGGAGCTGGCAACCCTATCTGACCTCAGTGTACAATGTGAGTGACCTTTGTAGAGACAGTGGCCATGGTTCTGCTGTAACCTTATTCTACAGTTAGGACATTTTATTGTTTTGCTATAAATAGCATTCAAGGCAGAACTCAGAATTCTAAACTGCTCCACAGGAGTTATCAGTTGTAATTTCAGGGATTTTTATTCCAAGTTTGGATAAATTCTTGGGAATCCTTGGTCTTTCAAGCACTCAGACAACAGTCCTAAACAGGAGAAAATATGGAGGAAAATTCTGCATATTGGAGGTGTGTTATTGATACCAGCCAGAGGACAGTGCTGGCTCTTCGGCTTGATGAAGCAGAGTCGGATTCCCCCTAGAGGCGAATTCGACTGGCTTTCAAGCAAGGGAAACCTTTACCTTTAGAGTAATCTAGAAGGACTCAATATTCCACCATCATACTCATACCCTCTCTGTGTCCTGATCATGCCTTAAAAATATGGTCAGTGATGCTTCCATTGGCTGAAAAACTCCTCCACAGCTGGTCCCAAAATTCCCCTCGTTCTTTATTTGGGAGATAATATCAACCAATTGTTGGGAAATACCCCTTCTTTGTATTACCACTGTCTGGTTCCAATCAGCTGATGGCCCTCTGGATATCAATATCATAGACTTGTTTACAACTCAGACTAGTCCAAACCAGTCAGACACTTTCCCCATAAGCCAAGAAAATTGCTTCTTGGGTCATCATGACCTGGTCATAGCAAGGTTTACTTGCAGCCTCTGAGATGTTACTGATGAGGCAAAAAGCAATATGTTTTCTGAGCCACACAACAGCTCAATGTTTTGATAGCTTGAAAGCAGTATATGTATAAATTATGGCAGGGATTCCTGCAGAAATCATCAAGGGAGTTATGATCAACTGGTTCAAAATAACGTAACTTGATTGGTCACCAAGTGTGTTTGTCTGGGCAGTTTGCAAGTGGTGTGAAAATGTTTCCCTTTTTTTTAGGGGAGGGGCTGTGGCTCAGTGGTAGAGCATCTTCTTGGCATGCAGAAGGTCCCAGGTTCAACCCCTAGCATCTCCAGTTTAAAGGATGAATCAGTAGGTTATGTGAAAGACTTCTACCTGAGATCCCAGAGAGCCACTACCAGTCTGAATAGACTATTCCAGCCTTAATGGACCAATGGTCTCATTCAGTATAAAGCAGCTTCATGTGTTCATGTGTGGCTATCCAGTGAAGGAGAAGCGAAAGCCATTGTGATGAACAAATGAAGATGCCCCAAAGTGAGGTAAACCACTGGCCTAGCTTTGCCAACACTGTGACCTCCAACCAGCATTGGCTTTTCAAGTAGGGTTGCCAGGTCCATTTACCTGGTTGGCGGGGGACTACTGACATTGTTCCAGGAGACTGGACATGAGGTCAGGTGACTTTTGGTAAAACTGGTAAAACCAGTGAAACAGGAGGTACAGGCCCCAACATGATTATGTGACCTGGAAGTGATGTCATCGTGTTTGGGATGTCGGGGGCGACACTGTTTTTTGGGCAAAACTCTATGGTGAATTTGGCTCCAAACCGTAGAGTTTTGCCCAAAATCAGAACACCCCCGCCCCCTAACATCTCCGACGTGATGACATTTCTTCTGGATGATATCATCACATCGGGGCCTGCACTTCTGGTTTTACTGGAAGTCACCCAGGAAGGTCAGTTGGGGTTGGGATTTCTCCCCACCAGCCAGCTGGCCGGTGGCAGACAAGAGCCTGCAAAAGTGGGGGTTCCTTTGCCCCCACGAGGGACTGGGAACCCTATTTCCAAGACCTGTAGCTTTATCCAGCACACCAACCTGAAATCATTTTTAGTTGGAGATGCCAGGGACTGAACCTGAACTTCTTGGCTTCAAAGCAGGCATTTTATCTGTGATCTGCAGCCCCTTTCTGCAGTCTGGTAGGCTTGACATTTGAGTGCAGAACTTACTGCCAAGGAAAGGGGATGGTTTGTCCCCTGCCTACTCACAGAGAGAGGTTGCCAAGCCCAATGGCTAAACCACCGTGACATCCTTTTCTCCAGTCAATTAGCTGATGACTTGAAGTTCTTTTTCTGTTCTGTTCCAGACCTGTTGTGTTTATCCCAAAGGCTAAGGAAGAAAGCAGGCACTAGAAAATCCAGTGGGTCCCGTAACATCCATGGCCATCACTGGGGACTGTGCTAGGTGCTAAACAAATGTCAGGTTGCCCTAAAGGAGACTTCTGGGACACAGATGAGAACAAATAAAAACTTTTCCCTGGTTCTGTTCATGTGTCTTGAGCAACAGCTTGAGCAGGCACAAAGGCGAGTTTCCATTAGCTTACCTTCATACTGTGGAAAGTCTCCTCTCCTAAACTTCTGTGTGGCGGGCTCAAGAGCAAGCCTAATAAAATGGCAGCATCTCCAGCAGAGCCCAGGCAGCGGTAGCCTGGGGGAGCCCTTGGCTTATGTGGAGGCCTGAAGCCTGCCAGGATTTTGTCACAGAAAATCAGTTGTTTCTTCCCACCTGTTCCTTTGCCTCTGGCAAACGGGGAAGAAGAGGAGGAAGAAGAAGAAGAAGAGGAGGAGGAGACTGGATTTATATCCTGTCCTTCACTTGAAGTCTCAGAGCAGCTTACAAACTCCTTTCCTTTTCCCTCTCCACAAAAGACACCCTGTGAGGTAGGCGGGGCTGAGAGAGCTCTTTCTAGAACTGTCCTTGAGAGAACTGCTGGTACAGAGCTATGGCTTGCCCAAGGTCATGCCAGCAGCTGCAAGTGGAGGAGTGGGGAATCAAACCCGGTTCTCCCAGATTAGAGTCCGTGAACTTAACCACTACACCAAACTGCCTGGTAACACATTTTCAAGATTGCATTAGGACACTGCACTGTTTTTAAAAGGAAGTAACCTTGGGAAGGCACCCCAGAACTTGTCTGTTACTGGGTGAATCTGACAGGTTCAGGTTTGAGCCCCTTCTTCCTTTCCTGTGTCCCTGATGCCCCAAATCTGCACATATACCCAGTCTGGTTTCACGCACCTCGTTTGTGTTTCTCCCGGCCTCTGACAGAACAGTTTAGGGCATCTGTTTCCCCTCGTGTCACTGCCTCAGCTGCCTGTGGTGGCACCTTCATCTTTATGTTCCCCTCCGGTTTCAACAGGCTTCCTCAAGCCTCCCGACTCCCAAGGCCTCAGGCCTGACCCAAGGTTCAGGGAAACTTTTCTTCCTACGTGACTTTAGCCACATAAGGAGTCAGGGTACCTGTTTACAAAGCTTCAAGACTGCTGTGAGAGAGCTGTTTGTACACTCAGGCAATAACTGGAGAAGCAAGGAGTGTCCTTTTATAGCTTCCTTTTTTTGCTCTCCCATTCCTGTTAGCTAGCAGCTTCCATGATTCCACTCACTGTTTGTGTAGTCTGGGGAAAGAATGGAGAACTTGACCATACTGGCTCACGTGCTTATGTGTGAGAGACACGCTGTGCCGTTCTAAGCAGAGTTAGACCCTTCTAAGTCCACTGAAGTCAATGGGCTTAGAAGGGTGTAACTCCACTTAGTATGGCAGCGACACTTCTCCATTACCCAGGTGACTTCCCCACCCCTGTCACTGCTGCAGAGGGACGTAACCTGCCAACACGCCACAATACTAGCACCGAGGCCTCTGTTTCTTTTAAGATGAACATCCCACGAGCAACAAAAGACTGAAAGGTGAGAAACCGGTTAGCTCAAAGCCAGACGTGCAAAAGGTCTGAAGTCACTTGGATGCTTTTCCATTTCTCATTTTGGTTGTGCTGTTTTTCCCACTCCTGAGCTAGGAGTCACTTCACTTCTCCTGCCCTGGCTGCTCTTCACAACCACAAGATGGTCGTGGCTTTAGCGTACCCATTGCAGAAAAAATAAAGCATGAGTGAAAAAGGATAGATGACTTATTTCATTCACAAGGGCTTGGAACCCAAGAAGAAAACCTGTGTAATGTGTATATCTTATACACGTATATGTGTTTGTGTGCACACGCACACTTACTGCCATTCAGTGAAGAAGAAGGAGAAGAAGAGATTGGATTTATACCCTGCCCTTCACTCACTTGGAGTCTCAGAGCGGCTTACAAAGTCCCTTCCCTTCCCTTCCCCACAACAGACACCCTGTGAGGTAGGTGGGGCTGAGAGAGCTCTTTCCCAAGCTGTCCTTGAGAGAACAGCTGGTACAGAGCTACGGCTTGCCCAAGGTCATCCAGCCAGGTGCAAGTGGAGGAGTGGGGAATCAAACCCGGTTCTCCCAGATTAGAGTACGCGCACTTAACCACTACACCAAACTGGCTCACATGTACACAATTAGCACTGCATCTGGGAGTCACTTTGTTTTGGGACCAGTTGCCCAAAAAAGCAATGGTTGACCACTTTTTATTTTTACCTTCTGTCACCTTTTTAAAAAAGTTGTCTACCTTGAATAGACAGGTTTTGTGGTCTGTTCCTAGACCTGCTATAACCTATTGGGCTCTACTCCCTAGCAAAATCACCAGGTTGTAATGAGAAGCAGCATTTTCAAGGCTGACAATCGTGTATGCAAGGGCTGCCCTATCCTCTATAAGATACTTGGGGATAAAGTTCTTTGAAGCATGTGTTGTCCTCCAAATCCACCCCTGCTCCCCCACCATAGCTTTGTTTTACAGAAACCAAGGCTTGGAGGGCTCAGCAATATAGTTGAGGTTACCTGGCAACCTCCAACATGGCAACTGAGAGTTTAGTGTGCTTTCTTTAAAGCAACTGTACTAAGGCCCCTGTCCTCTCCTAATTTGAGACACCCCAATTTGATCCCCCGTCTTCTCATAATTGTTTTGAAGTGGTGCCCTTGAAAGAAAAAGTGCAAAATAAGCACATCTGGCCTGCCACGTCCAGAGCACATCTGGCCTGCCATGTCTGGAGCATATTCCATCATGGAGGCAGAATGTCACCGATATGCATAAGGCCTTTGCAGTCTAAAGCATAAAGCACTGGCAACAGTCTGTGCGAAAAGGATCTCGGAGTCTTAGTAGACCATGCACTGAACATGAGTCAGCAGTGTGATGTGGTTGCTAAAAGGGCAAATGCAAGTTTGGGCTGTATCAATAGAAGTATAGTATCCGGATCTCACAAAGTGATGGTATCACTTTACTCTGCTCTGGTTAGACCTCACCTAGAGTATTGTGTTCAGTTTTGGACACCACAATTTAAGAAGGATATAGACAAGCTAGAATGTGTCCAGAGGAGGGCAATGAAGATGGTGAGGGGTCTGGAGACCAAGTCCTGTGAGGAAAGGCTGAAGGAGCTGGGTATGTTTAGCCTGGAGAGGAGACGACTGAGAGGAGGAGAAGGAGGAGAAGGGGGGGAGGAGGAGATTGGATTTATACCCTGCCCTTCACTATCTGAAGGAGTCTCAGAGCAGCTTACAATCTTCTTTCCCTTCCCCGCCCCACAACAGACACCCTGTGAGTTAGATGGGGCTGAGAGAGCTCTTTTGAGAGCTGCTCGTGAGAGAATAGCTCTGAGAGAACTTGTGACTGTGATAACCATCTTCAAGTACTTGAAAGACTGTCATATAGAGGAAAGTACGGAGTTGTGTTCTGTTGCCCCAGAAGGTCAGACCAGAAACTACACGTTAAAATTAAATCAAAAGAGTTTTCGGTTAAACATTAGGAAGAATTTCCTGACAGTTAGAGTGGTTCCTCAGTGGAACAGGTGTCCTCAGGAGGTTGTGGGCTCTCCTTCTTTGGAGGTCTTCAAACAGAGGCTGGATGGCCATCTGACAGCAATGCTGATTGCATGAACTTAGGCAGATCATGAGAGGGAGGGCAGGAAGGGTTGCCTCAGTACTTTGTTCTTGTGGTTCTTTCTTACATGTCCAGGGAAATGCTGATTGCCCCTTTGGGGTCAGGAAGCAATCTTCTCCAGGCTAGTTTGGCCAGGGATCCCAGAGGGTTTTTGTTTTTTTTTGCCACCTTCTGGACATGGAGCAGGAGTCACTGTGTGTGTGTGGGGGGAGGTATTTGTGAATTTCCTGCCCTGTGCAGGGGGTTGGACTAGATGACCCTGGAGATCTATGATTTACATACCCCCAACTCCAAGGCAGGCATAATACGATCATATCCCCTGCTTCAAGGGATGCTTCATCAAAGCAATATGGGCCATTTTCAACTGATGGGAAATGTATCACTTCCAGTCCAGCTACTGATCCACCCAGGATGGGCCATCAAGAGAACAATTTTACCTTTATTCCAGCACTTCCCCCCCAGTTGTTTGTCAGAACGCTAAAAGAAAACCCCATCAATCACCTCACCTTGGGATGTCAGGTGTCATTTCCTAATCTTCCCACTGAAATTTGATGGCAGTTACCTTCAATGGATTACCCAATCAGATTCAACCTTTACTCACTTTATCCAATCCTGATCTTGGGAACAAAGAGTCCCATATTGAGCTATCAGCTATTTCCCCATAAAAGAATCAGCCCAGGTCAGTGAAAAATGTGCCAGGGTCCCACACTACCCGGGGACCCCTGCCACCAAGGGCGTAGACTTTCCAATTTCCCGGGTGTGGGGGGGGCCCTGGGCCAGAGACATCACAGTCCATTGTCTCCGGTGGAGGCTCAGCACCTCCTGGAAAAGTTCCGGGGGGGGGGGGCTCCAGCTCCCCAGCCCCCCTGAAGTTGACGCTTATGCCTGCCACCACTTTGCAGGCTACTCTCTCTCCTGTTTGACTTCTGTTGCACGGATTCCCTGTGATTCTCAGCTTCTCGCTCACCTTGGATCAGGTAGTATCACCCGTCAGACCCTCCTTCCCTCCCTACCTTTGTCTATTCCCTTCTTCTCCCCCTTCTCAGGTGTGTGTGTGTGTGTGTGTGTGTTTATTGGGAAGGAGAGGGTGCTTACTCGTATAGCTGTATTGGTCATTTAAAAGGTTTGCAATTTTGGGCTGCCTCTAGTTGTGTGTCTGAGTGCTGGTAAATAAATGTTTCATTTCGTTTGAATTGGTTGGTCTCTGTTTCTCTTTCTCTTGGGAACAGCATGTAAGAATAAAACCTCCATATACAACAGCAGAAGATGACTTGTTTATCTGGCCGGAGACTGTGTAACAAGTTAATTTCCCTCTTTCTGGGTCCAGTTTGGGTAACACTACAGCTGTTCTTTCTATTTTTAGTTTTAATTGTATTATATTACTTGATGTAAACCACCCAGAGCCCGTTTACGGGGAGTGCGGTATCTAAATCAATTAAATAAATGAACAAACAAATAACTATTATTTCATGGAATTTTAATCCACCAATTCGTTTTTTAAGATTTCAGATTTTTCTGAAAACTTGGAACTGCCTTCTGGTTTGCAGCGAAATCTCCCCATCGGTCCCTAGTTCCATTCTGAACATCTGTTGAACCACAGTTTATGGCCCAGATTGGAATTAGATATATGACAAGTGTGGGACATGCAATACTCACAGTGTAGGGAGGAACTGGAGGCAGCTGGGCAGGGGACAGGGGGAGAGCAGCCCTTTGCGTCACCCTCCACTGCTAACCCCACCTGCCTGCTCGCACAAAGTTTGGGGGAGATGCACAGGAGGGGAGTTCACAGAGACAGTCGTTCTCTTCAGGTGGGTGCAGCTGCAGGCAGAGAAAGGGCTGGAGGGTGGAGGAGGCAACAGACCAGGATGTGCCTGGCACAGAGAAGGACACAAGAGGGCTGGCTGCACTCTTCTCTGGGTAAGCCCAGCAGGGTTGCTGGACAGGCTGGCCAGTGGAGGGCATAGTGGTGGCAGCGGCTCCCACTCCACCCTCTCTGCTCACTCCCCTGCCAAGCCACTGCCTGACTGACTCATGCAGTGGCAGGAGTGGCAGGGAGTCTTGCTCTGGCCCGTAGCTACAGTGGGGCAATTGGGGGCTCCACCCCCTTCCTTAAAGCACCCCCCCCCCCCCCGCTTCCTAAAGGCCTCTTGCTTCTTCCCAAAAGCATTTACGAGGATACTTTAAATGCTTCGGAGAGGAAGCGGGGGTGGTGCACACGCGCCCTTCTCCCTCCCCTCCTGCAAGATTTAAAGGGCCCTTCAGCTGATTGGTGGGGAGCATGTGGCCTTTAAATCTCGCAGGAGGGGATGGAGAGGGGCACACGCCACCCCCCCCCCTTCATTATGGCAAATAATGGCAGCCCCACCAGAAAAATCTTTGCTCCACAAGCTCGGCTGAAAGGGCGGGGTATAAATCTGATAATAAATAAATTAAATAAATAAAATCCTGGCTGCGGGCCTGCTCCTCCTCCCCTGCCCTCCTCTTCCTTGCCTGACAGTCGCCATTGCCATTCCAGGAGGCGGGTGGTGATGGGTCCCAACCCATCACCTCTTCTCTGGCCCAATTTGTCAAGTCATGGAGCAGGGGATGGCCATGGTGTGGCTCCAGCTCCCCCTGCTCCTCCCCCACTCAGTTCACGCAGAAGTGGGCGGCTGCTGAGTTCTGCCAAAATGGCAGCCAGGTTTTCGTAGCTGAGATCTCAGTCTTTAGTTAAAAGTTTATTTGGTGACTGTTGAAAAACCACCCTTTTCTGTACCTGGCCCCATTCTCTGCAGCTGTACATGCACAGTGGGGATGTGTGTATGTATGTGTCATGTTTTTATTTATTTAAGCGCACAAACAGATTTGAGCTTTTTACTTGCATATTTCAGTTGACATAGAAGACAGTTGTAGCCTCCAGCATTTCACAGATGCATATAGAGGCACTCTTGTGTACTTGAAAGTTAATATCCCTCTTCTGTTGCCCAGAACTGAGGGCCTCCAACTTTCACTACAGAGCATTGAACTGAAGTCCCTGCTCTGCAGATGTGTGCTGTGTAAGCATTTCCTCTGTGACGGCTTGCCTCGCATGGCTATATGAGCAAAGAAAGGGATTGCTCTTTGGGCTAAATATGTACCTGGTGTATATTAGAAAAACTTAATTGTGCTAGAGCGTATCAGTTTATGTTATCAAAGGGAAACTCACCTAGGGATGCCAGCCTTCAGGTGGGACCTGGGGAATCCCCAAGAATTACAAGTCATCTCCAGTCCAGACAACAGAGATCAGTTCCCCTGGAGAAAATGGATGCTTTGAAGGGTGGACTCTATAGCACTGTCCTCCTCAGGCTCCATTATATCTCCAGGACATTCCCAACCTGGATCTGGCAACCCTCCCCCCCCCATCCCCTGCCGGAGCCGGGGGGGGGGGACCTGGCAGACCGAACCTCACCAATTGCAGGGTGTGAAATATCAAGCTGGATATAGTGATATTGGCGTGTGTATCCTGCCACTCCACTCTGCAAAGGGTCAAGTCTTCCTCCAACCTTCCTCCAGCTTGTGGAAGAGACACAAGTCCCTTAGGGGAAGGGAAAGGAGTTTGTAAGCCACTCTGAGACTCTTAAGTGAGTGAAGAGCAGGATATAAATCCAACCTCTTCTTCTTCTTCTTCTTAGGCTGAAGGAAGGCTTCCAACATTGGTGAGCAGAGTGATAAGAAAAAGTAGAAGAGGTTGGATTTATACCCCGCCCTTCACTGCCCGAGGGAGTCTCAGAGGGGCTTACAAACTCCTTTCCCTTCCCTCCCCACAACAGACACTCCGTGAGGCAGACTCAGCCGTGGGGCTGAGAGAGCTCTTTCGAGGACTGCCCTTGAGAGAACAGCTCTGACAGAACTGTGACTGACCCAAGGTCAAACCAGCAGCTGCATGTGGAGGAATGGGGAATTGAACCTGGTTCTCCCAGATTAGAGTCTGCGCTCCTAACCACTACACCAAAACTGGCTCATTCTGTTGTTTTTGTGTCCATGCATGCACATTTATATGCATTTGTGCAGGAGAAGATGCATCCATTCCACATTCACCCCTCCTACACACAGGCTGAAATTCAAAAAAGGGAGAGAAGTGACTGTGGATAGAAGCTCTATCTGCTTGAACCAACAACATTTTTAAAAGGCATCTCCAGAAGCTCAGATTTGTGATTAGGATTTAATAGGTACACGAACCGGGAAATAGAAACTGTGCCTGGTAAACAGGGGTCACTTGCAGTGTACCGGAGGATATTTGTGGCCTATAAAGTCTGCAGGCTTTAACTTTGATTGCATTTGCTGGAAATATTTGAACATTCCTTGAATGCTGCTACAGTTGAAAACAGTGATAATATATCTAATCCAAATCCCAGCAGCGTAGTCATGTTAGTCTGCGGCAGCAAAAGCAAAAGCCAGGACTGGGCTTGTGGTGAAGAGGGGAATAAGACAAGACTGAACAGAAAAGTTGATAGGATCCAACTCTATATTCAGTAGACTTGCCGGATATAGGGCTGCCAAGTCCAACTTGGGAAATATCTGAGGACTTTGGGGGTGGAGCCAGGAGACTTTGGGGGTGGAGCCAGGAGAAAGGAAGTGACATCATTTTGTGATGTCACATCCTGTGATGTTGCTTCCACATGCTGACACATCATGTGTCATGACACATGTGTCATGTGTCAGGAAACTTCATGTTTCCTAATACTGAATCAGGCCATTGGTCCATCAAGGTCAGTATTGACTACTCAGACTGGTAGTGGCTCTCCAGGGTCTCAGGCTGAGATCTTTAATGTCACCTATTACCTGATCCTTTTTTAGCTGAAGAGGCTGATACCTCCTGCATGTCAAGCAGATGCTCTATCACTGAGCAACGGCCCTACTGAATCCTTCCTCATCTCGGCAGAATATGAAGCACTAAGTGCTACACAAGTGCTAAATATGATTTTCATATCATAAGAACAGGAGAGAAGCCACAGTGGATCGGGCCAACAGCCCATCCAGTACAACACTCTGTGTCACACAGTGGCCAAAAATACCAGGTGCCCTCAGGATGTCCAGCAGCGGGGCCAGAACTCCAGAAGCCCTCCCACTGTTGCCCCCCAAGCACCAAGAATGCAGAGCATCACTGCCCCAGACAAAATGTTCCATTTAGACCTTGTGGCTCATAATAGCCACTGATAGACCTCTGCTGGATGGGGACAGAGAGAGAGAGACAGACAGACAGACAGACAGAAAAAAGAAAGAAAGGGGGAGGGGGAGAGAGAGAGAGAAGGAAAAGAGCTGGCAGAGGCACTTACCCCAGCAACTTTGCAAGCCACATGCAAAAGCACGCCCTTCAGTACAAAGAGCCTAGTCCCTCCTTAATCTCTGGGCGGGGGTTTCTCTTATTGGCTCTGCTCTTAAAGGGGAAATGTCTGGTGAGGCTTTTTACTGCAGGGCAGGCTCTCTGCAGACATTTCCCTTTTAAGAGTTCAGGCCTGGCAGGGAGAGGGCAGGGCAGGCTCCGACGTTTCCCTGCATTCCTGCTGGCAGCCATTGCCTCCCCTGGTGGCCAATTTTGAAAAAGCGGGGGTAAGCATTAAAAACCGGTGTTTCCCCCGCCCTCCCAGGGGGCTTGGCAGCCCTAGCCGGATCAACCCTGGCCAGATCTAGTTTGGGAAACTCCATGGAGATTTGGGGGTGGGGCCTGGGGAGGACAGGGACTTCAGTGAGCTACAATGTCTCAGGTCCCGTTCAGATGGGCAGCTAATCCTGCCATTGGCCTGGCTCTAATTTGATCCCGATCTTTTTTTATCCAGAGTTGCACGACCAGACAGCTCCCCTGTGAATCGCCTTACTGCACGCAGACTCCATGGTGGACTGTCTAGACGGTGCCCACCTGAAGGAGTCGTGCGATTGGGGTTTTTTTAAAAATCTGTTTGCGCATGCGCATATGTGCTTCACCGTCTACTGGTTTTTCCGTGCATGCACAGACTTGAATGTTAAAAGCACCACCAGCGGTACCTTCCTCTAGGTACCATTTCAGTGAACAAAGTTCATACATTTCATGGGCCATTCAGAAACATGAAAATGTCCGGAATGTTTGAGCGGCGCTCTGCGGCCATCGCTCGTTTACACGTTTATGCACATACCACTAAGAAGTTTTTTAAATGGTGGCCATTCGGGGTGGTCTGGAGTCAGACCACCCTGATGGGCTGATTGCATGCTGGAATGACCAGTTGGGGGAAAGTCCGCCATTGGTCCGTCTGCAAGCTTTAGACCAAACTTTCACCACTATCTTTTTAGTATGGCTCCCTGGCGGGGATCGACAGGTTGATCACGGCAGCAGCACGTTTCCCAGATGTCGCTATCTGGACGTGCCCTTTAAATCCACCAAGCACTTGTGGATTCCACCATCCAAAGTCCACCATCCAAAGCATCCATTTTCTCCAGGGGAAGTCATCACTGTAGTCTGGAGATGGGCTGTAATTCTGGGGGATCCCCAGGTCCCACCTGGAGGCTGGCATCCCTAATTATTCAGATTTCTATTTTTTTTTCCTATTGTTAATTATACTATTTTTCTTTCTCTTTTCTGTCCTATATATTGAATTTGTTTTGCTTTCATTTGGGGGAGGGGGATCAATAAAAATGTTGCATGAAGATGATAGCCTCATTGCATTTCTAATCTTCTGCCAATTTCAGCTTGATTAGTTTGATTATCATACTGTTTTCTCTCTCTCTGGGAACTGTGTTTTTCTTTTCTCCTTCAGGAAATCGAACTGCGCTATTCTGCTCTTACAGGAAAAGGGGAAAATGTTGGACCTCAAAGTCTGTCTTCTTTGGAAGACATTTGCATGGATTCCACACAAATTTTGCATATAGGGAAGCCAGAATAAGGCTTTGCTTGGAAAATGTAAGTGGCGCATAGCCATGCCAGCTGTCTTGCAAATTCAGTACTTCCAATTATTGTTTTACTATTCTTGATCACATGTAGAACTACCTCCCTTGCAAGCAGCATTATGTTCTATGTGAGAAACAACTTCAGATCACATTACATTTAAGCATTCCTTCTGAATAGAACAAGTGCCCCAAACCAAAGAAAAACACTATTACTGCACCCTTCATAGTAGAGTCGCCAAGTCCCCCAGTGGGGGAACCCCATTTCCTGCTGTTGGTGGCCTAGGCTTGCCAATTATCAGTTAGGAAATTCCTGGAGATTTTGGGGTGGATCCTAGGGAGGGCAGGGTTTGGGGAGATGAGGGACCTGTACAGGATATAATGCCATAGAGTCCACCCTCCAAGGCAGCCATTTTCTCCAAGTGAACTGATTTGTTTCATCTGGAGGTCAGTTGTAATTCCAGGAGATTTCCAGGTCCCACCTGGAGGTTGGCAATGCTATGATGGCCATTGGTGTATGGTGTGATATCACTTTCAGGGAAAACCAGATGTGACATAAGACCTCTCTAGCAGTAGCCAGAAACTCAGTAGTAAAATCATAGAGTTTCTGATGATTCCTAGAGAGTACTGATGTCATATCTGAGTTTCCTAGGAAAATTATGTCAGTCTTCTGGGAATTGCTAAAAGCCTGCTGACTCTCCATTGGTTGAGGACAGCAACAGTCCCACCCCCACCTTGGCCCACACAAGCAAGCGAGCAGGCCTACTTGACAGGGCAGAAAGGGAAGGGCCCTGGAGGGTGCAAGAGCTCTGGCCTCTGATCCCCAGGGGTCAGAACATGGCAGCCATCTTTAGAAAAACACTCATGCTTGTTGTTTGGTTTCTGCCACTGATGCCCTATGTTGCAGCAGTGGAAAGATGGAAAGCAGTGATAACAGATGAAGCTGAGATCCAAACACAAAGATTTATCTTTCTTTTAACGAAAGGACACTGGTCACCCATGACTGCCATAAATTCTCGAGCCCACATGTTATCGCACAGCACTAAAAATCCTTTTCTGAGAAAAGGCAATTTTGTTTATTGTGACCCATCCCGACATTGTTCTATTGTGTAGAACAGATACCTTTGTACTATAAAAGGTAATGTTCTACCTCCTTGCTTTAAAGATGACTATCCGAATTAAATAGCTTGCCTTAGGGGGTTATTTATCCTTTCTTACATCTCTTAGCGCCATTTGAGTGCCTAGAGAGGTAGCTTGGTTTTCACAAGTAACTTGTTGTTCAAAATGCCCACTTCCTTTCAAACTGAATGCCTTTTATGAGCCCATGGTTGATCTGTTCACAGTTTGAAACAAGCTGTTCTCAACTAGCTTTGAGCCTTGCAAGATTTTTGGGATATGAACTTTTGAGAATCAAAGCTCTCTTAGATACTTCCTTCCGACGAAGGGAGCTCTGACTCTCGAAAGCTCATACCCCCCAAATCTTGTTTTTTCTCTAAGGTGCTACTGGACTCCTGTCTAGCTGTTCTGCTCCAGACCAGCATGGCTACCCACTGAAACTGTATCTCAAATAGTTTTACACCTGGGCAATATCAACATTCAGCATGGCAGCTGACCAGCATGGTAGCAGCTACTGACAGATGCTCACCGTCTACTTTCTTGCTGGGCTGATGTATGCTCCAAGGTCATCATGGACAGGTGGTGCATCATTTAAAAACAACTACATTTTGAATCTATATGCTGCTTTTCAGCCTGCACAGTTTGATGACATTAAATCAGTCTATGGCATTAAGAACATAAGAGGAGCCAATGTTGGATCAGGCCAGTGGCCCATCCAGTCCAACACTGTGTCACACAGTGGCCAAAAACCAGGTGTCATCAGGAGGTCCACCAGTGGGGCCAGAACTCCAGAAGTCCTCCGACTGTTGCTACACCCCCCATAAGCACCAAGAATACTGAACATCACTGCCCACAGACATAGTGTTCCATCTATAACTTGTGGCTAGTAGCCACTGATGGACGTCTGCTCCATATGTGTATCCAGTCCCCTCTTTATGCTTGTAGCCACTACCGCTTCCTGCAGCAGTGAATTCCACGTGTTAATTTCTCTTGGGTGAACAAGTACTTCCTTTTATCTGTTCTAAGCCTACTGCTGGTTGATTTCATTGAGTGCCCACAAGGTCTTGTATTGAGAAAGGGAGAAAAGTACTTCCTTTGCCTTCTCTATCCCATGCTTAATTTATCATGTTGGTGCACATTCAAACCTTCCTGGACTGAACGTTTCCAGGCAGTAGTGAGTGAAGGCAGAATCCTAGAGAGATGTGCCATGCAATCTCCCCACCTTATCTCAACTCCAGCAAGTCTGAGACAACCAAGGAAAGCATTTCTTTGAAAGTTGATTATAACTGGTGTTGTATGGTTGATGTGAAGCTTCTTGTTCAGTGAACTGAGACCAGCATATGGAGTAGTATTATGGTACGTCATTAGTAATAGCCAAGGCTGAACTATTTTCCTTGTTATGCTCCATGAGTTACAACTTGTCATAACTGTACTGAAAAGCTATCACTTGGGTTATATGTGGTGGACCCAAATAGATATTGCTGTGAAAACTCGGTGAAAGTCATTCATCATATGTTAGAACAACCTCACACAATGCTCCTTTATTGTCCTTGGTCACCTACGACTATGTCTTTACACAGATTATGTCGGTCCATTCATGAGAGTGGATATTGGTCGTGGTAGTGGATGCACACTCCAAGTAGTCGAAAGTCTCTGCAGTCACAGCAGGTATTTTATCCTAAACATCTGAAGAGTTAAATTATTCATTATGCACAGACCCGCCCCCCTCATCACCACTGCATATCTACATAAATCTGTGAAGAATTCAGTGAGTTCCTCGCTGCTAATGGAATCAAGCACATCATCTCAGTATTGGAACATCCATTCACAAATGATTTTGTGGAAAGAGTAATGTAAATTATGAAAACTCCACTAAAGAAGGTTGAACAGGAAAAGAACAATATCTCATTTCCTTGCCATTTTTTGAGTATCATCATCTATTGTAAATCATGGTTGTCTGGTCAGTTCACACACAACAAGACTCCCTGAAATAATGATGATAATGATGATAGGAAGAAATTAGATTTATTCACTCATTGTCTCAGAGCAGTTTACAAACTCCTTTCCCCTCCCCTTTCCACAACAGACACCCTGTGAGGTAGGTGGGGCTGAGAGAGCTGTTTCCAGGACAGAGAACAGCTCTGAGAGAACTTGTGACTGAACCAAGGCCACACCAGCAGTTGTATGTGGAGGAGTGGGGAGTCAAACCCGGTCCTCCCAGATTAGAGTCCATGTTCTTAACCACTACACCAAACATCATGTAGTTTACCTGATGGCATGGCAAGGAATTGAGAGGCTCTAGGATCTTTTACAGCACCTCAAAAACAGATCGAGCTCCAAACTAGCAAGAGAAAAAGACTGGTATACCATTCACTGGAAGAATCTCTTACATTCAGCCCCGCCATCTTAGGCACATCTCTAGAGTCTGATATTTGATTCATGTATCTGGTATTTGTACTGTGAACTATTCAACAGAAGTTTCAAAGCCAACTGAACTTGTGTTTACTCTGGGACCGCCTTCCCACTTCATCTAGAGCAGTGCTGCATTTACCTCATAGATCAAGTAGAATGAAAACATATCCTGTGGGAAGATTTGTAGTTAGTGCTGGGTTAAAGAAGCATCTGTGGAATAAACTCATTCCCTTGCTGAGCAGAGAACCTGGACAGAGACTACCGATAGCTGCTCTAGCTAGCTACTCTGTTAGTTCATTCATTGTTTGCAAGGAGCTGTTTGACTTCACTTAACCTTGTGGAGAGGGATGTGTTGACAAAGCACGCGATATAATTGACTACTGAGGCAGAGTTTTCATAAGATAATTCTTACCTGAAGATCGTGCCTGGTCTTATCTGTGCTCTGATTCTTTCTCACAGATAGGATCAGCCAGGCCCTCTCAGAGGTCCAGAGAGGCCCAGGCCACATCAAGGTTCTGAAGTATCTAGTCATAATTAAAATTTAAAATGATTACACAATTTTATTTATTTATTTATTAGAAGCATTTATTAGTGGCCGCCAGAGCCTGAAGGCGGCTTTACAGCATAAATAAAATACATAAAATAGTCTCCAGAAAATACATAAAAACCAAAATTTAAAATCACCAATTTAAGGACCACTTTAATCAGATGCAGACCTAAATAAAACCTTCTTCAGCTGCCTCCTAAAGAATGAAAGGGCCATTGCTCCCTCTAAGTTTTGGAGTCTTGTGAGCAGAAATTCTACTTTGTGAGCTACTGGCATTAAAGCTGTGCATGAGTGATTTGGCTACTGTATAAATTGGTTTGCTCTGGAGCCATCCTTCCTGAGCTGAGACAAAAATGTGTGAGCCAGAGGCTAAAAAACTGCGAGCTAGCTCACACTAACTCAGCTAAGAGGAAACACTGGAGGAGGCCAGGCACATAATGCACATGAAACAGGAGGTGAAACTCATCAAATGTCAAAAAATTTCAAAAAAGTCTATATCTAAGATCTGCCTTGAGTTTGATGCCCAGGACAAAGGGACATCCTCCCTACTTTTTGGCCACTGTTGTCAGATTTTACAGTACCAAGTGTACTCATGAAGCTGCCTTATATTGAATCAGACCCTTGGTCCATTAAAGTCAGTATTGTCTACTGGCAAGTGGCTCTCCAGGGTCACAGGCAGAGGTCTTTCACATCACCTATGACCCGGACATTTAGCTGGAGATGGAACTGGGGACCTTCTACCAAGAATCCTACTCAAGCCTACTCAATGGGACTCACTTGGGAAAATGTTCTTAGGGTGTTAAATGCTTACAAGTTCTTGCTAGTTTTTTTAAAGCTCTCTTTTAAGTGTTGATGTCTCAAGGGATTTTTTTTTTAAAAACCCTAAAAACTACCTTGATATCTTTAGCTATGTTTGAGTGTTGTGTGAGGAAGGGTTTGGGTGGGGGCTCATGTATATATGGTTAATTTTCATTCTAATGTGCAAAGTGAACATTTCGGGCAATTAAAAAAAATGTTTTGCAATACATGTGCACGGAAACAAATATACACCCCTGGACATGTTCGCACCCCGGAGGCATCAATTAAAAACAAAACAAAATTCACTTGAATAAGAAAACTCATGAGTTGCATCCAGCAGCAGATTTATGCTGATAAAAAACGGGGGGGGGAGTGATTTTTGCTGATTTCGTCTTCCCCTTGATGTCCTTTGACTCCTGTCTCATACCGTTTGGTTGTAGGGGGAAAGGACCGTGGACTCTAACCTGGGTTTGATTCCCTGCTCCTCCAAATGCAGCTGCTGGTGTGACCTTGAGTCAGTTACAAGTTCTTTCAGAGCTGTTCTCTCAAGGGCAGTCCTCGAAAGAGCTCTCTCAGCCCCACCTACCTCACAGGGTGTCTGTTGTGGGGAGGGGAAGGGAAAGGAGATTGTAAGCCTCTTTGAGACTCTGAGGCTGTGGTCACATGGCCCTTTAAATCCAGGAGCCCTCCTGGATTTACAGAAGCCATGTTTTTTTACCTCGGGTTGGGATGTACACACGTCCCAACCCCGGGGGCGGTGGTGGGCAGAGGAAGAGAAGGAGGCAGGCGGCGGAGGTGGCGGCGAAGGCAGAAGAAGCGGCGGTGGCGGGCGTCGTCGTTGTGAGGTGTTTGGAAGCAGAAGAGGAGGAGGCGGCTGGCAGTGGCTTTTTTTTTTTGGTGGCGGCCTGGGGAGGCACCCTTCCCCGAGCCCCGCTGGCCGCCTGGTAAGTTTGGGGTTCCCTCCCCTTTTACACTTGGGCACTTGAATGCCCAAGCACTCAAGTGTAAAAGGGAGAAAAAAAATGGAGGACAGGACCATCTGGACAGCCCTCTTTCACAATGATTGTGAGAGAGGGCTGTCCAGATAGGCGCAATTGCGGGTTCCTCCCGTGACCACCAGGAAAATACTCGATTTTCCCGAGGTTGGAAAATGTGGGAGGAACCCGCATTTGAGCTCACTTCGGCGTGGGACTAGACACGGCCGTTGTGAACGGTCCCTTTAAATGCGGGAGGAAACAGCAGTTCCTCCCACATTAAAGGGCCCTGTGGCCACAGCCTGAGTGAAGGTTGGGGTATAAATCCAATCTCTTCTTCTTATGGAAACATAAATGAGAAGATGACAACCAAGAGTGCCTCTCACCTCCCAAACCAAGCCACGAATGAGCTGCTGCCATTTATAGTTTGATAAGATTCTTTGGACAAATATTCTTCTCAGCTTCATCAGTTAGGAGCTATCTGACAGGTAATTATCATACTAGATTGATATTCAGGATCTTTCTTCACATGAATTTCACAACTCCTTGTGAAATGAATTTCACAACTCCTTGTGAAATTCTGAAGCAGATTTGGCCAAAATGGATTTGGCTTTCGGGAAAAACAGTATCACTTCCAATATTTTGATATCGTTCTACATGCACTGTAGTATATTTTGTGTTTTTATTTTTATCTTGATGTGTTGTATGTAAATATGGAACCACTTTGAGTATATGAGTATTACATATTTTGGTAGATTCAGGTGGAGTAGCCGTTTTGATCTGAAGCAACAGAACAAAGTTTGAGTCCCCTGGCACCTTTAAGACCAACAAAGTTTAATCCTGGGTATAAACTTTCATGTGCATGCACACAAAGACTTATACCCAGAATTACATGTTTTGGCATTTGAAGTACAATTTCGGCTTGTCAGATAGCCTTTCTAGTACTTCATGCCTTTTTATTTTAGGCTATTTATAGGCCCCGTCCACACGAGCGAGATAAACCGGACGGGAATCGACACAAATTTGCGCCGGTGCAATTTGCACCGCTTTTGCAGGATCACACAGGTCCATGAACCTGTGAGGGCGAACCGCTGCTGCGTGATCACACACAGCCACGGTGAGTTGTTGTTTTTTTTCTGGCCGTTTTCAGTGCGCTTATTCACTACTACAAGGGATTGATGACTTGCCTCTCCACCCTCGGGGTCGTCCGATGATGCGGGATGAGGGGGGGGGGGAACCAAAAAGCCCACTCCCCAACGCCTCTTGTTTGCGCTGGCGTGATCACACAGGGAAAGGCCGGTTCTGGGCTGTCACAAACCATTTGAGACTGCCTTTTCACTGGTAGCTAAATAAGCTGATTCCCCGCCGGCTCAAAGCGGTTTGCGACAGTTTGACACCAGCTGCAGGACGCTTCCCAGATGTGCTTGTGTGATCGTGCCACTTTGAACCGGCAGGGAATCGTCCTTCTTGTGTTGCAAATGGGTGCGTATGATTGAGCCCATAGGATAGTCTCAATCAAAAAACCTCTGAAGTATCTAACAGCATATAAATACAGTAATAAAAGACCATAAAACAATACATTTAAAAGCATAAAAACATTAAACCACAGTTTAAAGTAGACAGGAGTAATTAAAGCTAATCAGCCAAACAGCTGATAAAAAGTGTGAAGCACAGTACTATAAATGCTTTTTAAAATCTATTTTCCGTAAAAAAAAAAATGCTTTCATGTCCCAGCTGACTTACGGCAACCCTGTGGGGTTTTCAAGGCAAGAGATGTCCAGAGGTGGTTTGCCATTGCCTGCCTCTGTGTAGCAACTCTGGACTTCCTTAATGGTTTCCCATCCAACTGTTAACCAGGACTGACTTCACCTACTAGTTTCCAAGATCTGACACGATCCGGCTAGTCTGGGCTATCCAGGTTAGGGCCATTTGCTATATAAATAACAAGCATTACTTAAATGCATTAAAACTTTACAGCAGAATCTTGCCTTTCCTAGGCTTCTTTTGATTCTAGGCATCCCAGGTATTTTGCAAACACGCTCCAAATGAAATTGAGCAATCTCAATAAACAAGTGTAGTTTTTTTCACATACCAGTGCATCAGCTTTAGAAGCATCAAGTAAGATCACGAAAATCCGGTGGCCTTAACTTTCAGCTGATGCTTTTTGGCCATTCTCATTGCTGTATAATAAAGTATAAGGGAGTCCTACTCAGTATGATGTATCTTTCATGCACTCCTGTGCCTGTAAGTTCAAACTAGTGACCTACTTTAACTTCACGTTCTGGCTCCTTCTTGTTGCTTGCCTTGCCCAATGCATTCCTTTCTCCTAATGCTTCCATGCCAGAATTCATACCCTTCTATGACAGCCACACCTTCAGAGCTCCTCTGCCAGCTGAAAGCCCCATTGAAATGAATGGGGCTTAGCACTGGAACACTTTGAGGAATAGGGTTGAGAATTCATTCACACAACCAAATCAGTTATGATCAAAGGGATGAAACCTAATTGCTGGCACTGCAATGCAAAAGAAGGGTGGTACTCTCACTTATGGTGGGAATGCCCAAAGGTGATAGATTTTTGGGGAAAGATACGGGGGAAATAGCAGTACTATGTAAAGTTAACCTGGATATAGATGTAGATTTATTATTTATAGGTGTATTGGGAAACCATAGAATTGAGAAACAAAATCAGAATATTTTTAAGGCAATGTTATTAGCAGCGCATGCAGTGATTGCATATGGTTGGAAGGAGAACTTAAAATGGACTTTAGAAAAATGGAACGAATATCTATATGAATATATACAATCGTTCATATTGGAATGTTTAAAGCAAGATAAGTTATAGACTGTAAAAATGGAGGAGATAAAAAAGAAATGGTCGGTATATTTTGAATGGGTTTATAAAGGGGAAGCCAATATGATTATATTTGAAAAGTTGGAAAGAATATGCTCGTGGTTGAAAATGTAACTTGAAAATTATGATGGTAGCCATTTTAGGGGGGAGGGAAAAACAGAGGTAAAAGGAGTATCAAAAGAAATTTGGAACTAAATTGTAATGTAACAATAATATTGAAATACAATAAAAATAAATTATTAAAAAACACACACACACACACAATCAAATCAGTGTGCTAAAGATGTGGGTGGAGTTGGGGATCTGGGAAAATTTTGCCTTGGAAAATTTTGCCTGAGAGCCAGTTTGGTATAGTGGATAGGAGCACAGACTCTAATCTGGGAGAACTGGGTATGATTTCCCACGCCTCCACATGCAGCTGCTGGTGTGACCTTGGGTCAGTCACAAGTTCTCGCAGAACTGTTCTCTCAAGAGCAGTCCTTGAAAGAGCTCTCTCAGCCCTACCTACCTCACAGGGTGTCTGTTGTGGGGAGGGGATGGGAAAGGAGATTGTAAACCATTCTGAGACTCCAAGTGAAGGGAGGGGTATAAATCCAATCTCCTCCGCCTCATTATTATTATTATTATTTCCAAAAACTCAATGGTTTTGTGGTTTTTTGGCAATTCCTAGCCCGGACTGATCATATGTCCAAGGAAAATCTGGAAGTGACATCAGCCCTCTATAGGAATCAACTAAACTTTATGGTTTTACCATAGAGTTTCCAGCAATTCCTAAAAAGATATGACACTTCCCTGAAAAGTGACATCATGCCATTACTGACTGCTGCCCCCTATGTCGCTCCCCCAGTCTCCCACTGGTTGCCAAGCTGGAGCTGGCAACCCTATCTGACCTCAGTGTACAATGTGAGTGACCTTTGTAGAGACAGTGGCCATGGTTCTGCTGTAACCTTATTCTACAGTTAGGACATTTTATTGTTTTGCTATAAATAGCAGTCAAGGCAGAACTCAGAACTCTTCTTCTTCAGAATGAAATAACTAATGTCTTGAATTCTAAACCTTCCCTCTGCTCGTGTCCTGATTCTGAATCTGCCCTCTACCACTGCTGGCTGGTCCTCTACTGCGGAGCTTCATATTGGAGCATACTGTTGGGCAACTGCATGTTTCCCCCCCTGCAGGGAAAATCAG
Source organism: Lepidodactylus listeri (assembly GCA_029233225.1). NCBI lineage: Eukaryota > Metazoa > Chordata > Lepidosauria > Squamata > Gekkonidae > Lepidodactylus > Lepidodactylus listeri. Next base: position 25,942,430 of record JARCFY010000004.1, on the reverse strand, counting down.
AATGGGGGAGGGGTTGACTTCCTTTGGGAGAATAGCAGAGGAAAGGTTTCCCCATCCAAGCACTGCTGACTGTGCTCTGAAAGGGTATTTTGTGACTGGCTCCACCCACCAAACTGCCACTTGGTGACTGTTAGCTCCCACGGTTCTTGGAACAATTAAGTCGCTCCCAGAAACATAATGCCTGCTCGGTCCTGATTTATACGGTTCGTGTGTAGGGATGCCAGCCCTGGAGATTTGGGCAGTGAAGCCAGGGAGGGTGGGGTTTGGGGAGGGGAGAGATTTCAACGGGATATAATGCCAGAGACTCCAGGTGAATTCATCTCTGTCACCAGGAGATCAATTGCAATAGTGGGAGATCTCCAGGTGTTACCTGGAGGTTGGCAACCCTATGCTCTTATATTTGCATACTGGCTAGATAAACGATTTATCATTTTTTTATTTTTTAAAAAAACTATCCTATAGCTTTTCATTATTACCCAGTAGTAGTATGTGTTAAAGGTTCAAAAAACAGAATCAAGCAAGAGAGAGGGGGACCTGCAAGGACTTGTGGGGGGCATCTCATTTTTCCTTTCCCCCACCATTGCCTCTTTCCTTTCCCTGAAAGCCCCCATAGCCCCCTTTTCCTGCTTTCTTCTCTCCTTCCCACCCACCAGTCAGCCTGCCTTTATCTGCATGCCTGTCTTCAGCTTTCCCTCTTTCCCTCCGCCTGGCAACTTCTACCTGGGAAAACTATGGTCCAGATGTGTAGTACAGCCTGGTAGGCCTAGTTGCATTGTGGGGAACCTGCAAGGGCCTCGGCAGGCATCTCAGTTTCCCCTGGATCCCATACACATATGTTCCCTCTTTCCCTCCTCCTGGCAATGCCCATATCATCACCTTCCCCTGCTTTCTTCTCTGAGTCCTATTCACGGAGCGACCCCTATCCTCACCTGTATTTATTATTTATTCACTTCATTTATATTCTGCCTTTCTCCATACTGAGGACCCAAATGGCAAACCAAAGCAGCTTACATCATTCTCCTCTCCTCCATTTTATCCTGACAACAACCCAGCGAGGTGAGCTAGCCTGAAAATGTGCAACTGACCCAAGGTCACTTAACACGCTTCCAGGGCATCTATTCGTGTAGTGGTTAAGTGCGCAGACTCTAATCTGGGAGAACTGGGTTTGATTCCCCACTCCTCCACTTGCACCTGCTGGATGACCTTGGGCAAGCCATAGCTCTGTCCCAGCTGTTCTCTCAAGGACAGTTGTCTGAGAGCTCTCTCAGCCCCACCTACCTCACAGGGTGTCTGTTGTGGGGAGGGGAAGGGAAAGGAGTTTGTAAGCCGCTCTGAGACTCCAAGTGAGTGAAGGGCGGGGTATAAATCCAATCTCTTCTTCTTCTTCTTCTTCTTCTTCTTCTTCTTCTTCTATTGGACAGTGTGACATCACTAGTAAAAAAATGACATCACCTCCATGCTAATGCCATTTGGTGAACTGAATATCTTACTTGGAATTATTTTTAAATGCCTTTGAACACTGGGAACACTGGGAACTTTCTGCACTGCCTCTCTGTTATGTAGTCCTATGCGGCAGACATCAGCAGGGGCACATCCTCCCCTCTTGGGCATATCTTCCCATATTGCTGCCCCACCGTTTTATGAACTGTTTGTTTGTTTGTTTGTTGTTTAGGACTTTGTAGGCTGTGCATTCCTCCTCTCTGATTATAGCAAAGCCCCCCCCCCCCCCCCATTACACTGTAGGAAAAATTCTGACATTCTGAAGTATGCCTCGATTTTTAATTCAGAAACAAGCACTCCAGATCTGAAGACTCTAACAGGGCTATGGTGCACTCGTACATACACTAATTTAGCAACAATCAACTTTCAATCCACTTTCAGTGTGCTTCAGCTATCGCTTGCAAGTGGATTTTGCCGTTTCACACAGTAGCATTCGAAATCCAGTTGCGAAGTGCCTTGAAGATGGATCCGACGTGCATTATTCAGCACGTGTGAAAGGGCCTCTGGTCTGTTCAACAGGTTGGTGATTGCTGCTGGTCAGCTTTCAGACAAAGGATTTCTCCCATTTCAGCCACCTGACTCCAGGGTTTTTCTCCCCCTGTTTCTACATGACACTGTCCTGCATTCATGCCCCAGTTGTGGGCAGCCCATTCTTTTCTCTAAAAAATAAATAAATCCCACTAAAAAAGGGGGGGGCAGTTCCTGCATGGCATTGCTGGGGTGTTCTTTTCACCACCTTCCCCCCCTTCCTCCACCTACCCATTAGGGTTCTTTAATTAAAAAAAACCTCTGATCTTCACTGATTAGTCACAACTGTAACGGAAAGGGGGTGGCTGTATTTTGGCTTTTCTAATTACGCTGTTTTCCTTTCCTTTCCTTTTCTTAAATGCGGCACAGCACAATTGCACTAAGTCAGTTACGTTATGTGGATCTTGGCACTAAGAATAAATAGAGGCAGGGGATTGCAAAGGAAAGACTCACGAAGGGAAGCGATGTCTTTAGTTTCAATCAGTAGTGGACTGGTAAGTGAAGACGGCCCTAGAAGAAGCCAAGCTAAGGAGCCCATACAAGCCAGTACTGTAGGGCCATCACTGCTATCAGTAGGGCGGACAATAGGCATTAGAATCATAGAATCATAGAGTTGGAAGGGACCTCCAGGCTCATCCAGTCCAACCCCCTCCGCAATGCAGGAAATTTACAAATACCTCCCCTTTGCACCCCCAGTAACCTCTGTTCCACAACCAGAAGATGTCCAAAAAAACCCCCAACCCTCCAGGATCTCCAGCCAAATTGGCTTGGAGAAAAATTGTTTCCTGACCCCAAAGTGGGGATCAGCATTTCCCTGGGCATGTAAGAAGGGGCACAAGAACTAAGCACTGATGCAAACAGTGTTCCCTCTAAGCTGAGTTAGTGTGAGCTAGCTCACAGTTTTTTAGCCTCCAGCTCACACGTTTTTATCTTAGCTCAGGAAGGGTGGCTCCAGAGCAAACTAATTTATGCAGCAGCCAAATCATCTCTTCACAACTTTAATGCCAGGAGCTCACAAAGTAGAATTTTTGCTCACAAGACTCCTCAGCTTAGAGGGAGCATTGGATGCAACCCTTCCTGCCCTCTCGCTTAGCTCACCCTCTGCATCCAGGGCCGGCTCTATCACTAGGCCAACTAGGCGGCCGCCTAGGGGCACAGCTGGCAAATGGGGCGTTGGAGAGACTGAGAACGAGAGACTTGGCGAGACAGCGCAAGAGCCTAGTGCGCTTTACAGGTAGCGGTGGCAGCACTCCTCAGCTGTGCTGGATGAGTGGGTGGAGCCAAGGCAGAGCCAAGGCACAGCCCAGGTGACCCACGGCCGCCACTCCAACAAGTCCACCCCACCTCCTCCTCCTCTGCTGCCTTTGAGGACTGGCCGGGGGGAGGAGGGGGGAGATGCCAGTGGGGGTGAGGGAAAAGCAGGCACCCATGAGCCCTGCGCACTGGTGCCGATTGGTAACTTGGCAAGAGGCTGGCCTGGCGAGGCCAGAGAACTCGCAAGGGAACTGGGAGGATTGCGTGAGTGAGCCCGCCTCAGTGTGGGAGGTGGATGTAGCCATCTGATCCGCAATTTTAAATGCGAGAGGGAACAGCGGTGAAACTCGATCAAAATGACCATGTGACCATAGCCTTAGTTTCTAGGGGGAGTTTGGGTTAAGGGAGTGGCCCACCAGGAAATCTCCCTGCAAGTTAAATGGCTGGTCCACCCCTGGTTTTAATGAAAACAAACATGCCCCTTCCTCTGCCCATGCATTAGCTTATTTTATTTTCCTTTTTAAAATCTCTGATGTCATTGCACTGTCACTCAGCTAGGGCAATTCAAAACCAGTTTCTGTGTGTATCCCATGCTGTAATTGGCCCTACAAGCGGTGGGAATCACCACAGTCTCCCGCCTGGTGCTGAAGTGTAGCAAACTCTGGAGAGGGGTCCTTATCATTAAGAAGGGGGGAGTTTACCCCCATGTGTTTCCCAGGGCTGTAATTAACCCCAAAAAAGGGTTGGGAATCACCCACAGTTAGGGTTGCCAGCTCTGGATTGGGAAATACCTGGAGATTTTGGGGGTGGATCCTAAGGATGGAATTTGAAGAGGAAAGGGACTTTAATGGGGTCTAGTGCCATAGACTCCACAGCTGCTATTTTCTCCAGGTGAACTGATCTCTATCACCTGGAGATCAGCTGTAACCTCAGAAGATCTCCCGCCACCAGACGGGGGTTGTGTAAACCAAAGATAAGACACACCATGCTAACTTACATCACAAATTCTCTATTGTTATATAATGGAAATAAAATAACGCTTCATTAAATTTGAAGATATGTATACATCCAACGCATAACTCTCCTGGGTATAAAACAAACTATTCTGAAAACATAAATACAATTGAGAAGAACTTGTGTAATTTTTTTCATCTGAAGACACCTCCGCGGCTTGGCTTCAGGTGTGGCTGCAAGTTCTTCTGAGATCAAATCTCAGCTGGCTGACACATTTCGAAAATTTTCTTTGTCAAAGCCAGTATGAAAACGACAAACATAATAATATAATAAGAATACATTTACCTCTACATTCAAGTGAGTCCCCAGAACCAGGAAATCCAATATTTATACAGCTTATATTTCTCTAAAGAGTCACCCAACTTTCACGGCAACAGCCTGCAGAAGGGAACTTATTCATGGGCAGGGTGGGGGCAGATGCATGGGAGATGGAAGGCTTCAGATTTTGCACTATTCCTGAGCAAATGTGACGTAAATATGAGGAAAGTTTTAAAAAAGACTTGTGTAGTGGTTTGTGTCGCCAGTTTGGTGTGGTTGTTAAGTGTGCGGACTCTAATCTGGGAGGACTGGGTTTGATTCCCCACTTCTCCAATTGTAGCTGCTGGATGACCTTGGGCAAGCCATTGTTGTGTCAGAGCTGTTCTCTCAAGGGCAGTTCTTGAGAGAGCTCTCTCAGCTCTCTCATCTACCTAACAGGGTGTCTGTTGAGGGGAGGGGAAGGGAAAGGAGTTCGTAAGCCACTCTGAGACTCAGAGTGAAGGGCGGGGTATAAATCCAATCTCCTCTTCTCCTTCTTCAATGTTCTTGGAGAACCAGTTTGGTGTAGTGGTTAAGAGCATTGGACTCTAACCTGGTGAAACGGGTTTGATTCCCCACTCTTCCACATGCAGCCAGCTGGGTGACTTTGGGTCAGTCTCAAGTTCTCTCAGAGCTGTTCTCTCAAGGGCAGTCCTCAAAAGAGCTCTCTCAGCCCCACCTATGTCATGGGGTGTCTGGAAGGAGATTGTAAGCCATTCTGAGACTCCAACTAAAGGGCAGGGTATAAATCCAATTCTTCTTCTTCTTCTCCTACTCCTCTATGAGTGTTCCCTGCTAAACGTTTTTATAAAAAAGGGAAAAGATGGTGAATGGGGGATTCATAATGGAGGAGAGACAACAACAGAAGTGGGTGATGGTAATGCACACCTAGTGTGAAAGGAAAAACATGGCTAATGGCACATTACACTGTGCCATGTAAAATCTTTGTTGCAGGTGCGAATTGAGAAAATTCTGGATCTGGAACATGATGAGGACAATAAACCTCCCTCCTGATTTCATTCTGTCTTTCTATCTGCCCATCTCTCTCTTTGATAGAGGAAAAACCACTCTGTACTATTCTGAATCTCCATGCAGTAACTGAAGGGTCTTAGGATTGTACCTCTTTCAGATGTATATGGTTAGCTTTGATTAAATGCTCATTTGTCAGTCTGCTAACCAATATTATCTTAGCAGTGGGATTGGCGTAAGCATCTCTGCAATTAAGAGTTTTCTTCCAACACATCTGGGAAAACAGCAAAACTTCTCCCGCGGTTCCCTTTGCTGTGGGTAAACATCCTGCACACCAAGCCGAGCATTTCTCATCACCCCTCCCCTTCTTATGTAAATCTTTGTGGCTTTACATATCCCCTCCCAAAGCCCTGCCTCTATTAAGTACACCAGCCTTAGCTGTCAGAAACAGCAAGAGCAGAGCTTGCTTCGCAAAAGTCCTGCTTTCCTTTCAGCTACAACGCCTGGCAGAAGGGTGGCTTTTTGGTCATTAGACATATTTTGTTTTTAACCTCAGTTATTGTGTGGAGCTACAATCGCAGGCTTTGAACTTCTGTTAAAGATTGGCATCGCTGAAAACAGAAGGACGGGAGGAAAGCAGCATTTGAACAGCTGCTTGGGACACTGTACTGGCTCTTGCTGTTGCGCTAAAGTTTTTTTGGGGGGAGAGGGAATAACTTTGTGGCATGATATATAGGATTATGTGTTTCTAAACTCTCTGAACTGTGATTGTGAGAAAACCAGCAAGTTCCTGCAAATGCAGGAATAGAGGTTTCGTGTACAACTAGCAATCGTTACTCAACAGCCAGCTCTGTGCTTCCAATGAAGGGCAGACCTCATTTCACCAAAAGAAAAGATTGCGGTGACACATGGACCATGGACCAAGCCAGCTGTGACCCTAGGACAAATGTGTACTTGTTCCACAGTTTGGAAAACAGAAAGCAAAATGAAGAATACTATGATGGTAAGTGCCAATGTTTTACATTGCGTTAAAGTGTTTTGGGGAGAGGTCAAGACTTATGCTTTCCCAGAGCAACTACTTTAGAGCAACGGTGATAGAATTGGATTTTAATAGGAAAAAATTCCAGGGGCTCCAAAATAAATCCCATCAATGGCATGATGAGTAGAATCCATCTGTCACAGGAGCTAGTAGCAACATGAACTAGACAGCAACTATTGGTAACTCTGGTAGTGGAAAATGTGGACAAGTCACAACCAACTTATGGCAACCCAACAGGGTTATTTTGGAAAGAGATGTTCAGAGGCAGTTTTCCATTGCCTGACTCTGCGTAGCGAGCCTGGACTTCCTTGGTGGTCATCCAAGTACTAACCTGGGCCGACCCTGCAGAGCTTCCAAGATCTGGTGATACCGAGCTAGCCTGGGCTGTGCAAGTCAGGGCACTGATAACTCTACATTTTGATTTGTAAAACGAATTCTGAGCTTCTTTTACGGCTCTTATCCAGATGTCAGATCTGTTCATGTAGCATTTTGCTTCTGGCTGTGTTCAGATCTTCAGGACAGTACAGCAACTGCAAAGGATTCAGCCAGGCCTGTCCTTAATTGCTCTCCCCCACCCGCACTTTCCTGTAAAAAATAGGGGGGGGGGGGGGGAGGATAGAGAGGAAGGGCAAGGCTCTAGGTTTTGCAGAAAGAAACCATAAATAAAACATAATGGATTTTCCTGATTAAATTACCTACTCTGAGTATAATTCTTCCCCTTCTTCTCTGTAGCCAAGCATAACCTTTATCAGGACTAATCAAAAGTAACAAGAGTCATTTAACCTCCTATTTATCAATGGGATTTAAAAATCTCGGCTTTGGCTGAACTGATACTTTACATATCTTCGAAAAATCCCAACTTTGAGATTGCTCATTGGTTTATGCATTCATATATGAAAGGTTTTTTTTTTTTTGCCTTTCTGCTAGGAATGCATCATAAGCACAAAAAAAGCCAAAAAGCCTAAGAACAAATGATTAAAAATACCAACGATGCCATAAAGCACTAATATATGATGTTTACATGTCAACAAACATTTATGTATATGTTTTTGCTATCAAGTTGCAGCTAGCTTACGGCGACCCTGTAGGGTTTTCAAGGCAAGAGACATTCAGAGGTGGTTTGCCATTGCCTGCCTCTGCGTCGTGACCCTGGTATTCCTTAGTGGTCTCCCATCCAAGTACTCTCCAGAGCCAACCCTCCTTCGCTTCTGAGATCTGATGACATCAGGCTAGCCTGGGCTATCCAGGTCAGGGCACTAAGATTTATAATGCCTGATCCAACCAAAAGATTTTTACTCAGCATCTGAAATCAGTGCAATATAGTGATTAGGGTATGAAACCAGGATCTAGGAGACCCAGATTTTAATCCCCATTCATGTCATGGAAGTTTACTGGGGGATTCTGGGCTTAGTCTCAGCCTAAACTACCTCACAGGGTAGTTGTTGTGAAGATAAAACGAGGAAGGGGAAACCATGCTGTAAGCCTCTCTGGGTCGCAGTGGTGAGAAAAGCAGAGTACAAGTATCTAAATACAGGTTCTCACTCGTTGTTACGAACCACTAGCATTTAAAGTAGTTTCACTTGCCACAATGGGATTATTTCAGGGTGGGCATTCGAAGACTCCAGCTAGCACTTGCCCAATCAACTGCATGGCTTAGTGGCTTTTGGAGATGAATCCCCTCAAATCACAACATTGTACTGTCCTCTGTGTATCTTTGGTTCCTCTATAAATAACACATACGATTGCACAAGTTATGCTACTTCTGGTAATTTTTCTGCACAAAATTTTTTTGATTTACCCCAAAAAATGGTGGCGAAGAAGGAAAAGACAGGAACTACTTATGTTCCCTGAAAGGCCAGTAAAATGTTCAGATTAAAGAAGCTTTGCTCTTTTGCCACCCCCCTTTCCCATTGACTCTATTCTTATTTTTCAAACAATGCTGTTGTCTTACGGGAGTTCTCTGAAAAGTCTGGCTTTTCCTGATTCCTGGCAAAGTTTTATTTCATTCGCACTAAACCAGATAAGAGCTATTTAAAGTGGGGGGAATAGGTGGAAACAAAATCTTGAATCTCTGAACAATAGAAATTTATTTGGAAATGACTGTTCTGCTGCCCACTGTTACTTTTTGCACAGGGCCTGGGAAGGGAAGTGGGTAATGAGGGGGAGAGATAATCTCACTGACAGGGATATATTCCAACCAGAGGAATTAGCAGGTGCTCCTGCCGAAGAGATTCATTCCCGTAGGTATTCTGTGTACGGCATTTCCACTTTCCTTCAAACAGTGAACTATACGCACTGACTTGGGGAAAGCATATACAACCAGTGGGAACCCGTTCTGGGTTCTGCACATTCCTATATGCACAGATATTTCTTTTGCATTGTGTTGGGTTTGTTTGCTCTGAAGGCAGAAGCTACAGGGTGCACAAGTTTGCTTGTACTCCTGGAAGGCAGGCAGCTGACTACAGGCTCAGGGCCAGCAGACAGAGGCAGGGGCTAAATGAAGGATCTTTGAAAGACCATCTCTTCCAGTTTCACAACATATGTGACAACCTTTTGGCATTTCCTTCAGACACTGCCATCTCTCAGGGTAGTGAGAACTGGCCTCAGCTTGTTTGCAGGCTTCCTCCATAGCAGCCCATGTCCTCTGGAACAGATTTCCAGAGGACTGCAGAAGGATTGCTTTCATTGCTGGCCTTTCCTAGGAGTAGGGTTGCCAGGTGCCAACTGGTTACCACCAGGGGATGTGGGGGTACGGTTTCCATATCCAGGTTGGGAAACTCACAGAGATTTGGGGATGCAGCCTGGGGAGGACAGAGATGTCAGTGGGGTACAATACCACAGATTCTACCCTCCAGAGCATCCATTTTCTTTGCGGGAACTGATCTCTGTAGTCTGGAGATGAGCTGTAATTCCAGGGGTTCCCCAGGTCCCACCTCAGGCTAGCATCCCTACCTAGGAGTAAGCCCCATTTTATCCAAAGTCGCCCACTTTAAAATTTAAGCAGGCCTTCAGTGGGCTCTTCTGTGGTGGGATGTTTTGCTTATGTTTTTTGTTCTTCAGCTGTTTTGAATGTTATGGTTTTTATTATTGCTCGTATAACTGGTGTCGTGTATGTTTGCCTGAACCATTCCCCTCCCCTGCTCTGCTACATGCAAAGAATCTGACAGAGATAGGAGCTTTCAGAACTGAACAGGAGCCCAGCAATGAAATGGATTGGAGCACCTCAGTTATCACAATAAAATCGCTAAATCTCATGAACATAAACAAGGAGGATGCACTTGGAGTGAGGTGTGCCTGGAAAGTAAGAAGCTGGGCTTATCTGTTCAGGCCCTGATCTGCCTCTCAAGTGTTCACACAGGAGCTGTAGTGCTCATAGGGTGCAATCCTAAACTGGTCTACTCAGAAGCAAGTTCCATGTTATTCAATGGGGCTTGCCCTGGAAAGTGTCCATAGCATTGCAGATGTACCGAGGAAAGGTAGTCGAGGCCTAAATTCAAGATCCCATTCTGCCTTGAAGCTTGCTGGGTACAGTTGCCAACTCTAGGTTGAGGGATTCCGGGATATTTGGGGGAGGGCAGGATTTGGGGATGGGGTGTGGAGAGTCCACTCTCCAAAGCAGCCATTTTCTGCAGGGGAACTGATTTCTCTCATCTGGAGGTCAGTTGTAATTCTGTAGTAATCCCAGAAGCTGGCAGCCAAACTGCTGGTTGACCTTGGGCCAGTCTCTTTCCCTTAGTTAATCTACCTCACAGGATTGCTGTGAGGATAAACAATGGGAGAACCATTTGGGCTACTTGAGGGAAGGGAGGGATAAAAATGTACTAGATAGATTTTGGAGGCTCTGTGTGACTTGGGGTTTCCACATTCAGTTCAGTACTGGTGACAACTCAATGCACACAGTCATGTGTGTGTAGAAATGTCTCTGGCAGAAAAGAAAATGGGGAAGTCCCTGCAAGAATGCTGCCCGCCAGTAGGCACATCAAAGCCCAGTGCAGTTTTGGATAAGGAAACTGTATTTTAGACAAGTTACGCTATTCAACTCCAGCTTTTCGTCTTTCTTCCCTGTAGTATGGCAGCTCTGTTCAAAAGTAATTGTTGGTTACAAACAAAAAAATATATTTCCCCAGGATTTTAATGAATGAATTATGTTTCCCTTGTCCAAAGAGTGGATCTCCCTTCAAATTTCTCTGCCTCTTTCAGTTTTAGACAGTTCCATGAATGTGACAACTCTTTTGGTAGTGTTAAGTGAGTATATGTAATTGTGATTTGTCACTGCACAGTATAATGGGTTGTGTGGTCATAAGCTCCATGAAAAAAAATTAGTCATTCTCAAATGTGAACGTCAGTTGTGGAAATGAAGACGTTTGGGGCAAAGAAGTTGCAAAATATTGTAAAAGTGTAGGTTGTTGTAAAAGATTTGAAATATTACACAGAAGTGGCTGTTGTAAGAATATTTAACATAAGGATGTATGAACGTTCATCAAAATCATGGTGGATTTGGAAATGGGCACCAGAATATTCACTTTGGTCCTTGGAAGTGGCGGAGCTAAAACATCTTCCAGTTCCTTTATTGTATTTCGGAGGTAAGTCTACTATCATGTTCTTACAGTTAACGGTGCCCTTCTAAAGCTATTTAAACTTCAGTCGACTTAACAGGGTGTACCTCTGCTTAGGATGGCACTGTAAATAATTAAATCTAATCTTTCAAAGTTTATTGCCACCCTTGTGAATTTTAACCCGTTACAAGCATGGAAGCATTGATAAAAGCAGAAAAGAGGCAGCCAAAGGGCTCCGAATGAGTCTAAGTCACTTTTATGTGTGTTAATTTCAGGCACATTTGAGAAGGGGGATCTTGGCTGAACAATTGTTTGCCTCATCCAGATTTGTATATTGCTTGGGAATGCCTGAAGCCAATGACATAATGCTACAACTTTTTCTAGACTTATGAGACTGGATGAGGACCAATATACTGACGCTCACTCCAATACAAGACTGAGCTGCCATTGGTTAAAGGGGGGTGTTGGGGGAGTGGGAAAAAAGCACTCAAGGACCAAAGGCCAAACTAAAAGTAAAGGTAAAGGTTTCCCTTGCTCAAAAGCCAGTCATATCTGACTCTAGGGGGCAGTGCTTGTCTCCATTTCCAAGTCGAAGAGCCAGCACTATCCAAAGATGTCTCTGTGGCCATGTGGCCAGCATGACTAAATGCTGAGGCGCACAGAATGCTATTACCTTCCCACCAAAGCAGTACCTATTTATCTACCTGCAATTTCTTGCTTTCAAACTGCTAGGTTGGCTGGAGCTGGGGCCAGAGACGGGAGCTCACTTTGTCAGGCGGCACGGGGGTCTCGAATTGCCTACCTTCCATTCTGCAGCTCAGTGTCTTAACCTCTGTGCCCCCGAAGGCCAATCTACACAATATATAGTTGAAGAAAGTTTATGATAAGAGCAGGAAGACTCTCTGTATTAAGATAAATTGAAATGCAAATGAACTTATGTTTAAAGAAAAAACTATAAAAAGAATAATTTTTATAGAATAAAAAGTGTGTTTGCGTATAAAAATTTAATGAGTCGGGTCATGATTTCTGATACACCACAACACTCAGCTCCAAAGATATCCAGACAACTCCCCACCGGCAGGACTCCTTCATCTCAGGAAAATGTCATGGGGTGGTGGTGGAGGCAAATCCCCCTTTCCCCCACTTGGTGCTGTCCTAAGCCAGTGGGGCTCCCTCAGGCTTAAAAAATGTCATTCCCTGCAGCTGCAGGGAAAGCAAGTTGACTCATTTAAAAACATATTGGGTAGTTTGGCTCTGAGAAACTCACACTCATCCTAAAGGAGTTCTCAGCTAACAGTGGGATACGAAGCAGAACTACTTCAATTGAAACCCTTTGGGCTTAGATTAAGGTTGCCAACCTCCAGGTGAGGCCAGGAGATCTCCTGGAATTAAAACTGATTTCCAGACTACAGTGTTCAGTTTCCTTGGAGAAAATGACTGCTTTGGAGGTTTGACTCCACGGCATTACACTCTGCTGAGGTACTTTCCCCCATCCCAAACACTACGTTGCTTAGGTTCCTCTCCCAGTTCTCCAGGAACTTCACAACTGCAAGTTGGCAACCCTAGCTTAGATTGGGCTAACTGTGCATGCATGCACTGTAAAGTGTTAAAATATTTCAGTATGCCCCTGGAGTTGATTTCATTTTCAGAATTAGGGTCTGTATATATAGGTTTTTAGCTCTAGATCAAAAAGCAAGAGTGTGCTTCCAAAAGAAACGCATTTCAAGCATCATATTAATTCTAAAGCACTCCAGTTTTCAGGACACAATAAATGTACTTTGTTTAAGGATGTCAGTCCACTTTGCTTCACAGGCCGGGTACATTATTTTCAGAAAGTTCTGTTCACCCACCCCCTCCCCCCACCCCAAATTAGTTTGTCAATCAGATAACCCTTTAGTATACATGATATAACCCACAACATAGTCACACTTGGCTGAGAAGTGATATTAATTTACACAGTGATACTTTAATTAACATCTCTAAAATAAAACCCATTGTCTTTCTACAGGTTTAGGCAAATCCTGCTTTTAGCTCTAAGGCTTTAGTGATTCTTGGCAACAATTTAAGTGTTGGTAGAACAGGCCAAACATATCTCATTACACAAACTTCCAGTACCCACTGCATTTTAGGGTCTAGTGAACTGTTAAACGTAGCAAAAAATAAAGGTTTCTAAAGTCTTCTCTGCAAGGTGAATGAGATGAAAGAGACACCAACTATAATTGATGTGTGGGAATATTCAGAAGACACTGCATGTCAAAACTGACATTTTAATCTAATTTACTGCCATTTCTTATTAGAGTTAATTAGAAAAACTATTACAGCGAACTATGTATAACATATTACCCCACCGAATATTCAAGCATGTTGGGGTTTTTTTTTAAAGTTCGGTTCTTCTCTGCATAAATTATTACCATTTACTGGTGAAAACTGAGCGGAAAAGAATATCAAAGAACTGACAACAGTAGGGTTATCAGATGTAGTCTTTTTAAAGGATGTGTTCTTTTTTTGTGTGTGTCTGTCCTCTTTTGGACTCTTTTAAGAAAACTGATGAAAATGTCCTCTTTTTGAGTTGGAAGGTTAGGAATATCCCTAGTTAGTAGCAATTATCACAGCTTAAATAGTAGGGGTATTTAAAATGAGATTTGTCGTAGTGATCGCTTGTTTGAAGTAGTCAGTTAAAATACGGTAACCCTAGACAGCAGGCAATCTGATACTCTCCTTTTTTCTGAAGGCCCTACATCAGCATGAAAAGGCTGAGGAAAAGCTAAGTGCTTGTTTTGCCCTAAGGAAGTGATACTCAGGTCTACCAAAATCAATGTGATTTACTTCCAAGTGAATGAATATATGGATGTACATTTTGGAAGCAGTGCAGCTGGTTTGGAAGCGCCCTCACACTATGCATACCCCAAAATATATCTTGCCTTTTCAGCTCTGAAAATGCAAGCTCTGTGTGTTTGCAGTGAAAGTCAGCTGTGATTGGCTGGTACCTATGGTGTCAAAAAGACTTTTCTCATCTATTTTGTGATTTTTTAAAAAATAATACAGCAAATAAAAAATGAAATGAAAGAAGTATTGGTGGCACTTTTGGGGGCGGGGGGGAGAAGGTGCATATGCATGTACCGGTATTTGTTTTGTTAATATACACATCTGTTGTTGCAATTGTAAAACTGAGAAAAGGTTTGGCTTGATTCAAGGTTGAGAGGTCTTTTGCCAGTCCTCTTACTTGCCAAGCTTACATGTGAATTTGTGAATAATTCAACAGGCTGTAGGGTTGTCAATAACTGCTTTAAAAATAAGAACATAACACCCTGACCTGGATAGCCCAGGCAAGCCAAATCTTGTCATATCTCAGAAGCTAAGCAGAGCTGACTCTGGCAAGTACTTGGATGGGAGACCTCCTTAGAATACCAGCAGTCGGGAGGCTGGGGCAGGCTTTATTCAGCCACCTCTCTGAATATCCTCCAGGCCCTCAGTAAGGGTCAGTCACCAGAGGTCACCATGGCATCCAGGTGCACACACAGTCACCAGAGGTTGCCATGGCATCCAGGAGCACACACCCTTGTGCGTGCACACACAAATGCACATATGAAAAATACAAGAAATACCAAAAAAAAAGAACATAAGAGAAGCCACATTGGATCAGGCCAATGGTCCATCCAGTGCCATGGTGTACCAGTTTATGATACAGAAAAAGACAACTTTCTTTCTAGAAAGCAGGTGAAAGAGTACTCTAATTAATGTCTTTTCTGGGCATCACCAAACCCATGTCTGTCTGTTTGCTGATCATTCCATCCATCCAACCACCCCATCTTTTGGCAGTAAAGAAGCGTTCGTAACAACTCACACTTAATAAATCAGAAAAATAAAACCAACATAAAAGAACTGCCAAAACCCAAGACTACCATGTTCAAAATACTACTTGGCTCAAATGTAAATAAAAATATTTTAACCAGCTGTCTAAAATAAATCAGCCAAGGGACATTTCTTAACAGGCAGAGAGTTCCGCTCTGAGGGAATCGCCACAGGCCCTTCCTTAAAAGGGAAAACAGTTGGGAATACACCCTTAAAACATAGAGACACTCTGAAAAGAACAGGCTTGGGTTTTTTTTCCTAATACCACAGCCTCCAGAGTTTTGGGGACTGGCAGAAAGGAAGGGGGGGAGAATAGAGTCCTAGTCTGCCGGCCCTTTTTATGAGGGCAGATCGTCTTTCCTTGGCACCCGAGGGTGGATTATTTCAGTTCCAACAGCCAGAAGCAGCCTACTTGGCAGGCTTCTACAGTGTCTTTTCCAGCAGCCTCTTCCACTCAATGGTGAAGCTGCTCCGGACTGGAGCAACCCGGTCTTATCCAGTTATTGCTAAAGCAGCCTGTCACACTGTGTGCCCCACTGCTGAGGAGGAGGAGGACCTGCTGCATCTAATTCCACCCTTTGCCTCTTCTTCCATTCACTGTGTGTCCTCAGAGGCTTCAAACGGGAATTTAATCTGGGCTGCCTTTTAAGGGATTGTGTTTCTGAGCTACTTGGCCTGTTAACCCCTGCTATTGCTAAAAGGACAGGCCATGGGTTGGATCCAGCCAGCTGTTTCACTCAGCGTTCCTCAGTTCCCACACATCTTTTGTCAATGCAGGCGCCATCTTCCCCGCATAGCCACTTCGGGTGGTCAGTGAGGTCCCCATTCTCTGTTTTTCACCAGTGGAAATGCAGGTTGGATATCCAATTCCATGCCGTCCTTTTCCCCATTCCTTAATGCCAACTGCTGTCAGTTCTGTCCCAAATAAGCTAGCATCATTAGAGGTACCACAGTGATGTTTTCTGGTTGCAGTGTACCATTTCCTTGTCTTTTCACTATATGGCTGTAGATTCTCTTCAGTCAGGACTACTTTTGTGCAGGAATGCACTGGAATGGAGTTCCGGCAGGCTTCCGAGTTGGCCACGCCTACAGCCTCCCCCCGCTCGGGTTCCCCAGGCGCCTTGCAAGCCGTGGGGCACCTGGGGAAGCCAAGCCAATCCAGGGAGGGAAGGCAGTTTAAACGTGCGCCCCACAAGCTGCGGGGCACCTAGGAAAGCTGATCCTAGGAGGGAGCTGCACTGTCAGGGGTGTGGGCTAATATGCTAATGAGTTTCTGCTGTTGGGTGTGGCCTATTATGCTCATGAATTCCTGCTGCCCTGCTCTTCATCAAATTTCCCTTCGTGTGAATGTGATTTTCTCTTTCTGGAACAAAAGTTCCATCTTAAGACCAGTGGGGATGTGTCTGATCTACAAAAAAATTGCAAAATAGGTAGAAAAGGCCGATCAGTACAATCCTTACCATAGGTCAACCTCTCACACTTTTAACAGAAGCATCTCTTAATCTTAACGAGAACATCACCCTGCCATTGATGCCTGTACACGCAGTATACACATGAGGATCAGTACAGTAGATCTATGAGTGCATCTCCCAATTATTAACTTTTTAAACTTTAGAACAGGAGCACTGAGGAAGGGGTGATTCACCCTTTCCCTGGACATGTTTGCCCAATCTAAATAGTTTCATAACAAAGTTATTAGCCAGGTTTCCCCAAGGTGTAGGGAAAGAGAAGTGTAGATCCTACAGATCTTTAGAATCTATATCTCCCCCTCTTTATAGGGCTAATACCATCTCGATGGGGAATGTTTGAGATTGAGGAAAGGGTGCAAAAGTTAAAAAGTTAAGTACTCCTCGCCCATCACTGATATGCTGGTCCAATCTGAAGCCCATTGAAGAAAAGTACAATGAACCCCAAAAGGACGGAGTTTCAGTCACAGATTTTCCATGTCATATCCAGTACTTGGTCTCAGAGAGAAGCCTAAGGCATTGTGACTGGAGAGTAGCCTTCACTTGCAATACATTTTGGAGCCACAATGCAGTGGGTGTTTGAGAGGAAACATGACGTTTCCCAACCCCGTAGTTCTCTTATGGTGCTAAAGCAGGAATGAAGGCCGTGCACAGGACAGACTGAGAAGGTTGGGGTGCTTAATCCTTCACCTACTCTTTGATTTCCTCCATGAAAATACCCATCAGGTCAGATATAATAGACTTTCCCCCTTACCTGGGCTCCAAATGCTGAAGGCAAAATAGGAATATTTTCCCTAGAAGAAGCAGCATTGGGAGGGTTTCCATTGTTTTGCCCAATGTGGATGTGGGACCATGTTTTCTGGAAAGAACAACGCTCTGTCCATAGATACTTGAAAACAAAAGCTACCAATTTCTTGAAACTGACCATCAAGGCTGCTATCTGCTTGTTGTGTCCTGTGACCTGTCACATTTTAGAATTCTTTGTTCCCACCTTGCAACAATATGTGTTATGCCAGGGGGGGGGGGGGGAGGGGGGATGAAATTCCTCACTCCCGCCTTGTAAAAATATATGCCAAATGAAATTTACCTCAGTTTACAACTGCTGCTATAAGTGAAGTGGTCTGACAACAATGCAATTATTATTTCATCGCTCTTCATCACAGAAGTACAGGTAGACATGTTACAAAATTGGGATTTTTTTTTCCAGCGAAGGGCTGACCAAGGTAGTCAAGTCTGGACTGTTTTTCTGTAATGTTATAACTGTATGGCCACTGATAACTGCTAGGGACTTCGCCTAGCAGCAGATGACAACTCTGTACCGAATTTCCACGTATTTTAGAATATGCTTTGAAAGGTTACATTAACAGTTGCACTTCATTTGAAATGGAGCAACTGCTGAGGTAAAATTATTTAGGAGCTGCCTGTTGTAGAGAGTTTAGTCAACTTTTTGTTCCCTTTAAAATGTCTGGTAGTTCAGAAAATTCCCAGTTCTTCCTGTCACATATAGTTATGTACATTATCCATTACAAGGGACATCAGTGATCAAGATCTTATGTGGCTGGCTTTTCGTTTCTTTAAATTAATGGCTCACTCCACAAGGCTTCTCTGAAGATCCAGAAAGTGGCATTGGGGGAGGGAATGTTTAAGCTTTCCCTTTTGCTCTGTTTCTGCAATCTAAATCCTGACCCCCACCCAATCAGATCTCCATGGAGTGAAAATGGCAGGAACAGGCATACAATGGTTGGGCAGCCACTGTGATCTTGTTTCCCAACATGCATACTTCCATTCTACCCCCCCCCCCGAACCTTCTGAGAAGAGTTATTCTGAGGAACTCAGGATTCTCCCATTTTCCAGTTTGTCCTCACAACAACCCAGTGAGGTAGCTTAGGCTGCCAGAGAGCGACTGTCTGAAAGTCACAGGGTGAGTGTTTTCACCTGAGCCATAACTCTTACACCACTGTGCCTCAGACCCAATCATAGCTGACATGGCTCTGAGTGCTTCGTACCCAAGAAGAGACATGCAGTTCCTTAGGGAAATTGTTCTGTACACCCCTTTGTATCTTGTAAAAATCTAGGCCGAAGAGAAGCCTTTTCCACTCAGTTTCAGTACCCTTTAAAAGAAAGCACTGACATTTTGCCATCAACAAAAATAGGGCTTTTATTATTTTTTATTTCAAAAACAAAATAAGGATTACTGTTTTTTATATGCCCTGTATCCCAATCTCCTGGTTTATCTGCCAGTCAGTCACCCAACCACTCAGAAACCTTCCCTCAGTTCCTCCCATTTTGGAGCCGTCTCTATTGCAACATTTCCCCCTCCCGCCCCCTAGTTCTGGCACAGGATATCGGTGACTCTTGCCAGCTTCCAATGGCATTCCTGCTTCAGTAAACAGTAATTCATAATAGCTGACAGCAATGAACGGCAATATGTTTCTCACATCCTCTCTTCTTCGCGTCTTCTTTTTTCTTAAATGCAACATGTTTTGAACTGTGCAAGACTTTCAGAGTTGATAAGGCCTTTAAAAGGTTTTGAGGCTTTCCACAACAAGATGGGTGGGTCAGGTATTTGAATGTCAGCCTTGCGGAAGGAAACGGGAGGAAGGAAATGGGGAAATGTCTGCGTCCTCTATTAAAAATCCCTAGAAAATAGGGCTGCCAACTTTTAAACGCGTCCCTCTAATATCAGTTTGACCTGTGGCAAAATACTTGGTGATATGTTTACCTCTGTGCCATGTGGTCTAAGTCTCTGGGAAAGGAAGAGCACATTTTCCTCACCTGGTCTGTTGGCAACTCTATGTAGAGAAAGATGTCAAATCTGTATTCATTCAGGAAAAAAACCAAACCCAGTTCTGTTGGCTTTCGGGTATCAGGAATGACATTTTTATTTCCCCTTGCACTTATTAAACCATTTTCCCTGTCTTATTTCTTGCTGAGGACTTTTCTGGCTGGTTTTAAATCGAAGTATTTCCCTCTGCTGGCTTTCAAGGTAGAGTGTCGACTCTGGCATATGTCATTTCTGCTTCTTTTTCATGGCTGCTTTTAACAATCTCATTGACACTCTTATTGATTCTTATGCTTCTTTGGGTTTTTTATTCTGTTGTTTAAACAGAGGTATAATTTATATTGGCAATGCCGGGTAGAAATCTTGTACATAAGTAAATAAAGGGGATGCTGAGTGGGGGGCATCTCTAAACCTCTGAAGTCACAGTCTTAAACATAAAAATGGGGGGTGGGAATAAGACTGAAGTAAACTAGAAGGGTGCTACTGCCCTCTGCTGAGTTTGAATTGCATCAGAATTGGTTCTCTATAAATATCGTAAACTATGGCTGCTAAAAAAAACAAATGTTGCCTTTTAGATGAGGTAGAGGGGATGGATTGTGGTTTGGGTGTGGGAATGTCAGAGTCTTCTGAATATTCTTGCTATCAAGAATACGAAACTAGCGATACCACACAAATTCAAAAAGTTTCAGTATAAAATTTCACAAGGGAGGACCTACGTCTGCTGCGGATCTCTAAGGCATGGGTTGCAAAATCTCAGTGGATTCAGTTAATTATGTCGAGATCTGGCAGGATGTGTATTTATATCTTTGTTGGTGATGGTGGGGTTAATGGGTGAGATTCCTTATTTTTCTTGGCCCTCCCATACTCAGAAGAAAACGAAAGCTTGTTGCTCAGCAGACATTTGGTGAAAGTAATGAGAGCTTTTCAGATTTTATAATTGTGTAAAGTAGGAACAACCAACTACACATACTAGAAGTATTTGTTACCTGGAAACACATTTATGGAAAAGCACCAAAAATGAAGCTTTCATCTAAGCAACACAGAGAAAAATCCTGGGCCGATTCCGCACCAGCGGTTGCCCTGGCATCATCCCCCGATAAAATCTGCGGCAGAGCAACAGTTCCCCACTTGTTGCCCCAGGTCAGCAGTCGGCCTGAATCTAATCCTTGTTCCTCCTAGATCTTCAGTTTCAGGGATTTTCAGGTTTCTTTTTTTGCCACAGGGTTGAAGTTGGGGCATTCTAGTGGGGAACTCGCAAATCGGGGTTTCTTGCTCCACCCCTTTAATGCCTCTCTGCTTCTTTCCCTCCCCTTTCCCGCCTCTCCTCTCCCTTTCCCCTCCCTTTCCCGCCCTGGGTTTTTTGTCCCCCACCCATCGTTGCATTACAGCACCATGACACAACACTGATCCAGCACTGACCAGCTGGGGATGATTGGATGATTATGGTGACACGTTAGGGGAGAAGGAGAGGCGGCTGAAGCATCCAGTTTCAAGCTA
Source organism: Lepidodactylus listeri (assembly GCA_029233225.1). Taxonomy (NCBI): domain Eukaryota; kingdom Metazoa; phylum Chordata; class Lepidosauria; order Squamata; family Gekkonidae; genus Lepidodactylus; species Lepidodactylus listeri. The sequence continues at coordinate 25,921,676 of JARCFY010000004.1, read as the reverse complement.
AACACACACATGTACACACTGTTTAAAGGGGGGGAGTCTAATTTTGTATTTCTCCCCCCCCCCCTTCCAGGGATGTAAAAGAGCCACAAGGATGGAAAGCTGTCCAGAGATGGGGGGGGGGGGAGAGAATTGGTGGTGGGTATTGGTGGCAGACGCCCGGGAGGGAGGGGGGAGGGCGTGATTTGGTGTTGCTTTGCTGCCTTTTCTCGCCTGCCTGCTTGCCTGGAGAGGATTTTTTTTTCAAGCCCAGGATCTCTGAACTCAGAAAACAAATAAAATCCATAAAGCGATGCGTCTTTTCTCCCAGTCTCTCAGCTGTGGGTACCTCTGAATACCTCTGGCGGCGACGGTCTCCACTCCACCTCCTCCCCAAACCATTGCATTACAATGCAAAGCACACCTGTTTCCTGAAATGGGCGGTTTCATTGTAATGCAACCACGCCCCCATCAAAAAAAGGAGGGGGGAGAGAGGGAAGGGGACGCTAGATTCGGGGCAAGGCGAGAAATGCGGAACTCCCTCAACAGAATCAGGCCAATTAGACCTGGGGGAAACAGAGAGCAAACCATTGGTGCGGAATCAGCCCTATAAAAGCTTTTTTAAGCCTACAACAGATCTTTTGATGTTTTCATCTGTCTGCTAGAGGATTAGGGTTGCCAGACCACCCCCAGTGGAGGTATGGTTCCCCTGCCATCAGGCCCTGTCCCCCAGCTGCCAATCAGCAGCTACCAGGAGAAAGATGAAGGCCCAGCCATGCTGCTGGCATTGCATAGGAAGTGGTGTCATCATGCCAGTGTCTTCCAGGTGACACTCCGGTATTTGGGTGAAAGCTCTATGGTAGAAGCCAGTTTGACCATAGAGTTTTTCCCCAAATACCAGAGCAGCACCTGGAAGTCACGGGCATGATGACATCACTTCCTGTGCAACACCAGCACCATGGCCTGAGCCTCTTTCTCCTGGTAAGCCCCCCCCCCCATCCTCTACTGTTTAGCAGGAGGGACCTGGCAACCCTCTAGTGGATGCACTGGCTACCCTACAGCAGTGAATAAACTACGTGTAGAAGAACCCTGTAGCTAAACATGTCAGGTTGGCTATCAGCCCCTGTATCCCACTGCCATCGATAGGGTGGTGGGGAAAAAACAGGCAGGCTGTTACTGGAAGTGAAGTCACCACACTTCGGGATGCTCTAGGATTCACCAAAACTCTATGCTTTTTATATGTCCTATAACCCCAAACTCTATTCATCCCAGGATGCAGTGATGTCACTTCCAGTTATACAGCTGAGAGTGATGTCACAGCTTCCTGGGGTGCTGTTTATGCAAGTCACACCCTCCTCAGTCTCCCAGGGGATGCTGGCTTTTGGCAGGCAGCCCTACCTGCATGAAACCTTTATTTATCACAAGTGTGAGACCTGCAAGGACTCATCAGGAACAGGACTAGCAGCAGTGACCAGGTGTCTTTCTACCACCTGACTTGCAGGACTCACCCAGGCCCAGCTGCTTGCTACTGTTCAACAGCAGCCACCTCACAAAAGCCAGTGTGCTGCTGCAATGGTTAGAGTTTCAGGTTAGGATCTGAGAGACCCAAGTTCAAATCTCCATTCTCGTATTGCAACTCAGTAGGTGACCTTGTAGAAGTTACACATTTGCAGCCTAACCCTCTTCTGCAAACTTGGGCCGTTTTTCAGCTTTGTAGAAAGATCAGTCCTGTCTGTCCATGGCTCCAGTCTCTGGATTTAAGTATCCACGGGCCTGCCCATGTCGAGTACATTGATATTTTTGTCCTGTTTTTCAGCCAAAACTGGCTCACAGGATTCAAAAACCTGTGCCAAGGACAACTAGAATACCTAGCTGAGCTGGATCCAGATACAAAGAATGGGTGTCAATGGGTGTCTGGCTGCTTTCTGCCCTCCCTTTGATGGCTCCACTGATAGCAATTGGAAACTGGAAGACGGGAGGCTCTCATCAGGGGCTAAAGCCAGGCAGAGGAGTTCATTCATAAATTACAGGCATCTTTCTTCACACAGCTGTGCTATTAATTTCACATTTCTGCAGCTGGTTTTATGAGAACTGAAACGATCTGATAGCCCAGCATGTGTAATACAAATATTTGATGGCCTATGATTTTTCAAGCACTCTGGCAAATATATACACATGGTCTTACATGAAGAGAATGAGAAAGGGAGAGAATAAATATAAGATGAAAACATATATTATGAATATTTAAAAATGTATGAAGGACATGTCCAGTCTGTGTTTAAGAAGTGATTATGCCATTCAGAATGTTCTAACATAAACAACCCTCTAGCAAAGCCAAGATCAGTATTCTACTCTCTACAGTTTCTTAGTTGAATGTGTGGTGAATCGATGAATATTTTAATGAGTTGCTTTTGAGGGATGCCTCATATAAAGTACACAAGTCTTGTGGGACAGCTCTACAATTTGCACCTTTGTGGGATATATTCAACTTGATCTGCAGCTTTTAAAACATGTGGTTGGATTATCAATAACCATCCCAGCAAACACATTTCTGCCTCTGTGCAGTATCACTGACCTATAATTTTAAGGACTCAGGAGAAATTGTTGGTTTTTTTCTTGTCTTTAGATAGAGTTAAATATACAAACAGTAATTTGTATAAAGGGGGCTATATGGAATATATTAAACTGGCTTCTGTTGCATTTCAACTACGTGATTCCTTCATGTGAAAGCTTTGTAGGAGGTTGCCGAGAAACAACTAAACCTCTCTCTTTATTTGTAAACAAAAGAATTAGGACAACAGGAAAATAAATACTTCCTATGGTGTTTTGAAGATTGTATCCTATAGGAAATCATTTATAAAGGCATCATTTATAAAGCCTCCATTATTGATCATCAGCAATAAAACCTTGAAATGATAGTCATACTGTAACGCTGCTAGTAGAGTATCTTTCTGAATTACTCTGATGGAAGGAATCTTCTTCCTTATCAAAACAAAATTCATTCCTCTGCAGCAGCTGAAAAAAGTAATTGGACTGAACCCAGTTTCTTCTGGCCAGAAAAAAGGCCATTTTCCTAACAAACATATTAGGGCAAGTCACAGAGAAAGAAAAAGCTTAAAATATACAGTTGCCAACCTCCAGGCTGGACCTGGAGATCTCTTCAAATTACAGTTGATCTCCAGGCTACATAGATCCATTCCCTTGGATAAAATGGCTGCTTTGGAGGGTGGCATTAAACCACCAGTTTGGTGTAGTGGTTAAGTGCGTGGACTCTAATCTGGGAGAACTGGGTTTGATTCCCACTACTCCATTTGCAGCTGCTGGATGACCTTGGGTAAGCCACAGTTCTCTCAGAGCTGTTACCTCAAGAGCAGTCCTCAAAAGAGCTCTCTCAGCCCCACCTACCTCACAGGGTGTCTGTTGTGGGGAGAAGCAGGGAAGGAGATTGTAAGTCACTTTGAGACTCCGAGTAAAGGGTGGGGTATAAATCCAACTCTTCTTCTTCTTCTTCTCAGTCTTATGGAAATGGTAACACCATCTAGCTGTACTAGCAGAAACCCATAGCTACATTTGAGTCCAGTAGCACCTTTGAAACTAACAAGATTTTGGGGGTACAAGCTTTCAAGAGTCAAAGCTCTCTTCATCAGATAAACATGGCAACCCCCTGAAACTAGTAGAAAATGATATATTTGATCTGATATTGTAGAAACCTAAAAAACCTCACTCTATGCCCTTTATATTTAAAAAAATGGACAAAACAAGAACAGAATTGCTTGGTCCAGGGGCAGACTGGGATGTTAAAACAGCCCCAGAGCCTGTAGCCCACATGTGCCAGCAATGCCAGTTGGTCTGATTGGCTAGCACCCGCAGTTTAGTGGAAACGGTGGCAGCTCAGCTTTCTCTTGACTGCCAGTGCCTCTCCAGGGCAGGGGTCTATCAGGATTCTTCCTGGCAAGTTCAAGGATTCTACCACAGAATTATATATGGGCATAAAACCAAAGCATAAACTGATATAGCCTGAATAATTACAGTAAAATTATGTCCTTGCAATTCCAGACCGAACTGAAATGGCTTCCGTCTCAACAGCAAAGGGTATTAGAGCAAAGACATGCATGTATACAATATATTTATCAACTATTTCAATAACTGAAAACATAATGGCTTCTGTCCAATGCTGTTTTCTGCTGTAGAAAGGACCCTTTTGCTATCACAGGGTTGCCCCCCCACCAGTTCTTGTACCCAGTGCAGATCCCCACACTGTACTCAGCACTGCTCCCAGCCCCCCATCACTCAGGAGTGTGGCAGGGAGAAAATGCTGGGGAAATCACCATTGCTTTGACAGTGTGACATCACTTCTGGGGTTGCGCTGGAAGTGATATCATGCTGTTGGAGTGAAAGCTATTTCCCCACCCCAAGCCTCCCATGGATTTCTAGCACTTGGCAGCATGGCAACTCTGACTAAGAAAACCCTGTTCCATGAGTTCCATTGTGCTTGTCCATGTCAATGGTTTACCCGGCAACACACAGGCAGAAACATAAACAGACTTAACACAGTTAACGACGACTGAGGGGTGACATGATAAAGGTTTACAAGGTTATGCGTGGGACAGAGCAGACAGAGAAAGAAGTACTTTTCTCCCTTTCTCACAAGACAAGAACTCCTGGGCACTCCATGAAATTGCTGAGCAGTCGGGTTAGAACGGATAAAAGGAAGTACTTCTTCACCCAAAGAGTCCAGGTCTATGTATATATAGGAGCCATGATAGAAAAGGCACAGGCTCTGGTCGATACCAGGGGGGCTACCCTGAGTGGGAAAACAGCCAGTAGGTGATAATCTGGTGCACAGGAACATATAGGAAGAGATGGGGCCCCTCTGCTGTGTACATTACACTCACGTATGGATGGGTGGATGGGTGGGTGGATGGATGCATGCATGCATGCATGCATAGACGGACAGGCAGGCAGAGCTTGAGAAATCAGGACACTTGCTCCTTGAGTATATCCCCCCCCCCCAAGAGCACTACACTCAGCTGAGAAAAATCTTCTGGAGGTCCCTGGCCCAAAAAGTATCCAGCTGTCCTCAGCTAGAGCCAGGGCCTTTTCAGCCCTGGCTCCAACCTGGTGGAACTCTCTGCCAAATGCCATCTGTGTCCTGTGGGATCGAGTTCAGTTTCGCAGGGCTTGTCAGGCAGAGATGTTTCACCAGACCTGTGGCTGAGGACAGCAATGTTTTATTAATTAGCCTGGCCTCCTTTCAGTTCACTCCCCACCTTGGGGTAAGGTAATTTGATTCTAGACGCCATCTATAACGGTCATTGCATCTGTTTTATTTGTTTTGATCTATTTTAAATTTGATTATGATTGTATCCCTGAATGTTGTACACTGTCCTGAACCCCAAGTTGTGGAAGGGTGTTTTAGAAATTGAATAAACAAACAAACAAACAAATACTATTTTTCATTGGCTGGGGTCAGGAACTGAATGTTTACTCCAACAGAGACTCAGAGAAGGGTAGGTATGACAGGGGAAAGGTACAGTTGTGTATTCCAGATACAAATAGTTGCTGCAAATTATTCATGCACACCTATTAATCATTCCTGAGGGAGACGGAGAATGTGGATATAATGACGGCTTTGCCGGAGAAGATTAAAAATGGCACTACTGCAGTACAGAATGATATAAAAAAACCCAAAAGAACAATTGTGGGGGAAAGTTTGTCTTTACACCAAATAAAGCATTATTTGCAATTGCACACTTTTTAATATCAAGTTTTCTTTTTCCCCTAGACAAATCACTGATCGCACAGCCCATATTTGTTTTCAAGAAGAAAGACCGACCTTGCAAGGTATTGCTCTGAAACTTCCTTCCGCTGCTCCAAACATAGAGAAATTTAAAAATTAGGGTTATAATGTGTTCCACCAAGAACCAAGATCTCCTCTGAAATTGCTGGAAGCGTTCTTCGGTTTAGGTTTGGAAGGACTATTCCGTAACTCATCTAGGCAGTATAAAAATAGGAATTATATGGAAGGGGGTTTCCATTGACCTTAAGAATTAGGATGGTTTGATTACCCTTGCAAAGGAGGGACATCTCAGCTTGTGTTCAGCTCTGAAGCTGGGGGTGGTTTGAAATATGGGTACTCTCCGTTGTAGTCCCAGAACCTATGAGCAGGGCTATTTTTGGGCAGGAACACACAGGAACGGAGTTCCGGCTGGCTCCTGAGTTGGCCATGCCCAGCAGGAACCACACCCAACAGCAGAAACTCATTAGGATTGGTTACATTGGGGTGTGTGGCCTAACATGCAAAGCAGTTCCTGCTACAAGAAAAGCCCTGGGCTTTGACTACAAACAAGGTAAACAGAATAAGAAGCAAAAGGTGGGTGTGGCTGGATGACCACACTTCTGGTAACATGGGGTGTGGCCTAATATGCTAATGAGCTGTGCTGTCAGGAGTGTGGCCTAATATGCTAATGAGTTTCTGCTGTTGGGTGTGGCCTATTATGCTAATGAGTTAGTGCTGGGTTTTTTCTACAAAAAAAGCCCTGCCTATGAGTGATATTCAACAACGCAGAACCCCTAGAAACAATTGTGACCTGGAAACTTTCAGGCCTCTATTAACTATTGCCTCTTTTTTGTCCAGAGGCCTGCCGAAGACTACGAATGCAAGACTGAAAATGGTAATCATTTTTTTTACACATATTTGTTATAAAGTCTGCAGCGCCATTCTCTTTAGTGGCTGAGGGTTCACCTATGTCACAGTTCCTGAGCCCTCCATGTAGCCACTTGGGACTCACCCATCTGGAACAGGGATTCCCACGCAAGGAAAGATCCCTGTGCCGTCATCTCTCTGCCTTCCTCTCTGTAAGTACGTCCAGTGGGGTGATGTTAACTGTTGAGTGGGGTGTTGACTCTCTTTGGAAACAAACTCTTGTGTATGGCCATTCTTTTTTTTAAAAAGGAGTTATATGTTTATTATAGTAGCATTTATCTATTTTATTTTAAACTGCAGCAAAATGTGTAAAACAGCAGTGTCATTTATTTTAAAACATTAGTTAGCCGCCCTTCTACTTCGCGGAACTCAAGGTGGCTCACAATATAAATAAAACAATGATTATAAGAAAACCTGAAGACCACATTTTAAAATCTCTAGTTAGGACTGCCAGTATATAAAAACTAAGTTAGTCAAATGTAGGGATGCCAGCCTCCAGGTGGGTCCCCTGGGATTACAGCTCATCTACTGACTATGGCGGTCAGTTCTCCTAGAGATAATGGATGCTTTGGAGAGTGGACTCTAGAGCATTGTATCCCACTGAGGTCTCTGTTCATCCCAGGCTCCATCCCCAAATCTCTGTAAGTTTCCCAACCTGAAGCCATCCCATCAGTGGCCAGGGGGACCTGGCATCCCTAAATGGAACCCTAAATTAGACTGTCTTCAACCGCCTCCTGAAAATCGAAAGTGACGGGGCTAGGGGAGGTTGTTCCACAATCATGGGTCTGCCACCAAAAAGGCCTTTTCTCATATGCCCACCAGATGAGCTTCTTTGACTGGTGGGACTGGCAAGAGGGCTTACATCCAAGTAAATTCATAATAGGTAAAACTCATGATTACTATCCAATAATATTAACTAATATGCAGGGCTTTTTTTCCGGAAAGCGAGAGCCAGAAGTCTCAAGACAAAATGAAGGAGAAAGACATGGGGTTCTTTGAAACCCTCATTTAAATCTTATTTTTAGAAAAATTAATATTTTTGTGATGTCATAAGCGATGTTATGTTCCCCCAGTGCCCTTCATGAACTTTTAAACATTTTTTGAGGATTTTCTTTCTATGAAGAGGTTCCAGAACTCTATTCCAGTGCGTTCCCCCCAGAAAAAAAGCCCTGCTAATAAGGCAAGAGAGACTTTTCTTGTTATTCCAAGGATTAATTAATATAAAATTGTCAGCTTCATGAAATATGTTCCATTTTTGTATGACTGTCAGGAAGGTAGCTCAGCTTCCCAGTCTGTTCCCTTTCTACACCAACACAAGACCCTCCACAGAGAAGCAGTTCCCCTCTGCCCAGAACTCTCCAATGGACAAACCAATACAAGTTTCTTAACGAGGGCAAGACTGACCATGCCATGAGGCTGTAACCACATCTAGTCTCTTACACCCCACAGGTTATGGTAATTTCCATCGATCACCAAAACAGTGACCTAAAGCTTTTTCCAAGCTGGATGTCCTAGGACAACCTTTTTGGGAGGCGGGGGGTGGATCCCTTGATTAGCCCTGCCAATCATAAGACAGCTAAAAAGCAAACATAGGTTAGCAAAGCTTGTGGGTATTTCTAGTTCCCTGTTGAAGTTTTTTGTTTACCATCATTTATATGTACTGCTGACATGAATACATTCAGGGGTCCTTTCGAGCAGGAGCTCGGGGGAGTGCAGCTCCGGGAGTTGGTGCCAGCTCCCCTCCCCCGTGGGGGAATGCCTGCTTGTGTCACGGCTGCAGCAAAATGACTCCGTCCCCTGGAAAGGTCCTTGTTCCTCCGACCAGCCTTCTGAAGGCTTCAGCCACTACTGAATAGTGGTATTTCTGAGGCTTGGATTAGTAGCTATCCCCTCTCTGCCAGTTCTTTCTTTCTTTCTTTCTTTCTTTCTTTCTTTCTTTCTTTCTTTCTTTCTTTCTTTCTTTCTTTCTCTCTCTCTCTCTCTCTCTCTCTCTCTCTCTCTCCTTTCTTTCTTGCCTTCTGACATACTTCTGGTGATGTCAGGTGGTGTAGCATATGCAAATAAGTAATGCTAATGAGTTATGCTAAAGAGCTCCTGCACCTCTTTTTCTATGAAAGGGCTCCTGAATACATAGTAATGCATAATGACATGCTATGATTTCCTCTCTTCTAGTTTTCATGGATTGTTCCAGAAAAAGGGCAAGAGCTTCTTCATTTTCTTTTCAGACATCCTACTCCCCGTCTTACGAAGGTATGACTTCATATTTTTATTCCTGTGCTCTGCTGTGTGTCAGGATGAACATCATTTTGACCCAAGTGTTGTTAAGAGCTGAAATACATTATGGTGGCTATGTACCCCCATGCTATTTGAGAACTTCAAAGGTAGAGATGGGGGGACAACAAGAATGCTTGGTACTACATTACAGAAAGGACCCTTAATTGATTCACACGCCCTATATCTTTACCATCAAGTCGTTGAAGGATCTTTAAAACTGGCTTGAACTCCATTTATTTTTATTTTTAATTATTTGAATGATAAGCTCAAAACTGGCAGATAACTTGTAATGGCAATCCTTGATTCACCAAACACTTAATGATCATTTTGTAACTGTTTTTCATTCATGCTTTACTAAGTACTGCATTGTATTTTATTTTAATCTTCAATAAAGAGTTTAATTTTTTTTAAAGGAATGCTCAGTACCTCCAAAGCGAAGGCCATAGCAGCAATTTTTAAAATGGTGTCAACGGCCACGGGTTGGATCTGTGGCTGTCATTATGTGTAGTCTGGTTCTTAGAAAAGCTGGCATCCACTGAACTCAGTAGGAATTAAACACTGAACTATTTGTTTTATTTTGATTGGGTTTTAATATTTTTAATATAATGTAAACCACACTAGCAACCAGTTCTTGGTGAAAGAAAAAGTTAAAATGTTTTCAAACAAACATATTCTTATTCCTGACAAAAGAATTTAAGCATAGCCCAGGCGGATGATGGGTCTCCATGTGGCAGTAATTGCAGAATAACAAATATCATGCCTTAGTATTTTGTTAACATCTGACTTGCTTTCCCATGGAACAAACATACTGGTATCATTACATTTACATCCTGGTATAATTACATTTACCCTGATCTGGATGACCTAGACTAACTGGATCTCATCAGATCTCAGAAACTAAGCAGGGTCAGCCCTGCTTAGTACTTGGATGGGAGACCACTAAGGAAATCCACTACGCAGAGGCAGGCAATGGCAAACCACTCCTGAACATCTCTTGCCTTGAAAACCCTCTGGGCTCTGACTTGACGACACTTTTCACCCCCACATAAATATATTAATTAAATCTAAACAATGTAAGGTGCTCTTGGGAAAAGAAACTGCAGCTTGCTTTCTTTATTTTCAGAAACAGTACTCTCCCAAAAACGAATGAGATCATCTTCATTTACCATCCTGCCAACATTCCCACCGTCTTCGCCAGGTAAATTAAAAACTGAGTAAATAACTGAATACTTAAATCAGCAAAGTGGTCCACCACAGCAGTTTTATTTGTTCTTGAGAGAGTTTTGCCGCAAATTAAGGGGCTGCCGGATCACGCCAAGCCTCCAGTGTGACTGCATCCTTAATCTGCCTACAAGTGGGGTTGTCAACAGACCTGGAAGAAATTGTCCTATCTTGTCCCTTTAATAGAGGCAATGCATAGCTGAAGCTTTAGGTAAACAAAGTCAGCTGACACATATCATCCCATGAAGCTCCCATTAAAGGACAGGGCATTTTTCTCCAAGCCTGTTGACAGCTCTTTCTACATGTTGGAAGAAGGGACCCGACTCAGTTGAAGAGCATTTGCTTTGCATGTAGAAGACCTTTGGTTCTGTTCCCAGCATGTCCTGTTAAAATCAGGTAGGAGGCAATGTGAAAGACCTTGGCCCAGGACACTAGAGCACCGCTGCCACTCAAGATTGGACAATGCTGACCTTTAGGGATGTGCACTTGAATATATCTGGTCTGAATATATACCCCCAGAATACCTTACCATTTTTCATTGTATACCTGGATATCAAGACAGTATCTGGGATTTTTCAAGATACCAATTAACCAGGTTCTCCAAAATCCAAAAATATTCAGGTATATATGAGAATATTTGGGTCTGCTCTGTTTCTGTTTTTCTTATGGTTTTCTTTGAGTTCATGGTATGCCTGGGCAACAGGAGGGAGGGTGGAGGCAGGCAGCCCTGCGAAACAGTAGGAACAGAACAGACCTTAGGGGGAACATTAACTGTCTTCCCAATCATGATGGTTCTCTGATCCCTCCATGGCTGTCTGAGCATGGGCAAATAGGATAAAAGATATGTAGCCGGTCTCCATTTCATAGCCAGATCTTTTGCAGTTGCTGCTGCAGCTGCTCAGCGCTCTCCCTTGGAGTGCTGGTTGACCTTCTTACTCTGTGCCTGCCTGCTGGACATCTTCAGGACTGTTTTTCTAAATTGTTCGTTCTATTTGTTTGTTTGTTTGTTTGTTTGTTTTGATTCATATCCTGCCGTAAAATATTATTTCAAGTTTTTTGTATATTTTGTTTTCCTGGGTGGGTTATGGGGGGAGCTCCCCCTCCCCTTACTGGTTCTTTTACAATAGTTTTCCTTGGTTGTTTTTTGTGTGTGCTGTTCTCTGGGCTTGTTTTAGAACTGCTTTGTATTTTCTCGGTTCCTGAAAAGGTTTTTAATTTTTAAACTGATTGTGCTTGAGGGTGGGGTTCCAAGTTTTTATGGATTTAAAAATGTAGTCTTCTTGCTTTCTTCTGGTTCCAATTTTACTACAGGGTTTTTTTTTAATCTGTCGTCGTTTTAAAGATTTTTATGTGTTGTTTTTTTTGTGGGGGGAGTGCTTTTGTGGAGTTTGGGGGTGTTCCTGTCAGTTTTTTAAAATTGAATTTGTTGCAGCAAGTTCTGAAGAACATTTCTGTAAGGTTTTAACAGTTAATTGTGGGTGAGGGCCTAGGTATTTTAAAAACTCACAAAGTTGGTGTCTCCAGTTTGACATTGGTTCCACTGAGATTCTCTGCTCTGACATTGGCTCTGTTGGGCTTACTGGTTCTGTTTGCATGTGGAGGATTTTGCCCATTTGTTGCTCTTGTGTGTCTGGCTATGCCTTTTTTAATCCCCTCCCCCAATAAGAAACAATGCAGAGAAGTAGGATGGCTGGGGGACCTTGTTCAGGTACCTATAGAATTGGACCCATTGGTCCAATTTGCTTGAAATCTGGGAGGACTTTAGTGGACAGGCAGTACTAGACATCCTACTATTTTGGTTGAAAACCAGCCACTCCTGTCTCCTCCCCCCCCATTTTACCATAGGGAATAATGGCACATGAATAATTCCAGAATCCCAGGATTATGTTCTCCGGAATTTATGGGCTAGGAGAGGAAGTTTTGGCTGGTATTCTGAGACCTCAAAGGGCATCACACATTAAGCTTAAGTCAACTTTTCTTTAATTTGTTTGTAATGAGAATGTAAAACCTATGCCAGTGAGAAAGTACATCCTCCATGAATTTGTCTAATCTGTGCTTAATGCCAGCTATAAATTAGTGATTGTCACTAAATCCACTGGCAGTGAAACTACAGAATTAGAATGTATCAATAGGCTTTACTGTATTAACAAGAAACTTAGCAGATCTGACCTTAAAAAAGATATTATAGCATTGGGAAAAGTGCAGAAAAGGGCAACTAGAATGATAAAAGGGTTGGAACACTTTCCCTATGAAGAAAGGTTGAAGCGCTTGGGGCTCTTTAGCTTGGAGAAACGACGGCTGAGGGGTGACATGATCGAGCCTTATAAGATTATGCATGGGATAGAGCAGGTCGAGAAAGAAGTCCTTTTCTCCCTTTCTCACAATACAAGAACTCGTGGGCACTCCATGAAATTGCTGAGCAGTCAGGTTAGAACAGATAAAAGGAAGTACTTCTTCACCCAAAGAGTGATTAATACATGGAATTCACTGCCACAGGAGGTGGTGGCGGCTACAAGCATGGACAGCTTCAAGAAGGAATTAGATAAAACAAATGGAGCAGAAGTCCATCAGTGGCAATTAGCCACAAAGTACAGATAGGAACTCTCAGTCTGGGGCAAGTGATGCTCTGTATTTTTGGTGCTTGGGGGGGGGGGACAACAGTGGGAGGGCACCTGGTGTTTTTGGCCACTATGTGACAGAGTGTTGGACTGGATGGGCCACTGGCCTGATCCAACATTGGCTTTTCTATGTTCTTATGACATCTTTCCTATCCTCTACGGGTATAAAATGGCTTGAATAATATTTGCTCTGAACAATATTTGAATGGTCATTGTGGGTATCTTGAGTCAAAATTCCACAAGATATACCGAGGCATCTGGTTGGCCACTGTGAGAAACAGGACTCTGGTCTAGATGGACTTTGGTGTGGCCCAGTAGGGCTCTTATATCATAGGATGCCAGTTTTTCTTCATATTCTTAATCCAGATTTAAATCAGCAGTTGTCTCTAAGTGTGATTTAAAAATAGAGTCAAAGGTTTTTTTTGGTTTTTAAAAATTATTCTGCAGGATCTGAGAACTGCTTCAGTGTCCTGCACGGGGATATGTGATGAGCAAAATGTACTCTCAGAAAGGAACCTACCGTTTGCAAATGTCCTCTAATGTCCTTAAGAGCCGTTAACAGAAATTATGCCATGCAAACTGAGGCACTGCACTTGTGGAGCTGATGGTGAAAGATATCACTTGTTCCATTGCCCTATTCACAGCAAAGCCAAAAACAAATCCCCCCCCCCCCCCAACTCCACTTCCTTTTGACTTTTTGGTCAAGCTAGCAGAAAACTGAATATTTACTAGAGAACAAAGACACGTCTTGTTGGAGAAAAAGTAACATAATTTGCTTTGGCAGCAATCAAGACAATATTACATTCTTATTTATATGGTAGACTGGTTTAGAGATGGCTTTTTTACTTGTTTTGTAGATGGTTCTGTGAGGGTTTTTAAATACTTGTTGACCTATAGACTTGCTTCTGTTGTGCTGAAATAGTATTTAAAAATTGTTTGAGTTGAATCTGCTCCAAGGTCATCCTATGTCAATGTAAGATGTTAAATTCATCTTCAGCCTTAGAGAGCTGAAAGCAATTTGAAAGAGGAGAGGCTCCATGTGCTGTCCACGCTTTCACCCACATTCATTCCTGTTAACAAATCTTTGTATCAGTTTTTTAAAAGGTGAAATTTGTTGAACAGAAATGACACTAGTATAAAATAAATTGTGTGTGTGTGTGTGCATGCACGCAAACTGTGGAATGCAATTATCTTTCCTGAGATAAAAACAAATGAGGTGAGCAGAGTCCTGGGGATCTTTCCAGTGTGTTCGATTCAGTGATTTATGAAAGGAAATGCAAAGGTGGTAAAACCAAAGTAGGACTTTCAGCATGTGAAACTGAGCCAAGAAAGAAAAAAAAGTCAAAAACTGTCAAAACTGTAAACTGATATGCATTAAAATATTATTATATTAATCTGTGTCTTCAATATAATTCTAAGACAACTTTACTATGTAAACTATGTTTGAAGTATTCACTTAAACTCCTTTGAAAACTTCCATATTAGCATGCTCGCAGGCATTAAGACATCAGGATTTAAAGAAATAGTATACGGAAATATAAATTTAAGTGCAACATTCTGTACAACATCAAATCCTTTCCATATACAAAATAAATACAAAATACAAAGGACGTTATCCACAAGTTGTAAACAGTCGAAGTGCTATGTAGTGGAATAGTCTCACACTGGCAATTCTGTAGGAGTCTATAATGGAACCAGTTCCCTCCAAGTTGCAATAGTTGGACTTATTCCACAAATTATGCAAAGGTACAGCATAAGCAACCAATAGTTGAATGATCTCTGAAGTATACATTTGCTGATGGAACCAAAGCCTCCAACAAAGAAAAAAGTTCCTCAGTACGAATATTTTCAAATGAAACGATACACACTTCTCAGGTAAAGTCGTGTTTCGAGTAGCTTCTTCAAGTCAAACAGGAAATTTCTAAAGGAACCCAGCTTTCAATCTGTCTACATGTAGCAACCAAGCTTATCTCAATTTTCATCACTTAGCTTGATGAAAATTGAGATAAGCTTGTTTGCTACATATAGACAGATTGAAAGCTGGGTTCCTTTAGAAATTTCCTGTTTGACTTGAAGAAGCTACTCGAAACACGACTTTACCTGAGAAGTGTGTATCGTTTCGTTTGAAAATATTCGTACTGAGGAACTTTGTTTTTCATTGGAAGCTTTGTCTCGTTTGTTTTGTTTGGAGCCATTTAACCCTCTGTTAGAGTTTAAATGGCTCAGAGCCATTTAAACACATCTTTCTACTCCCTGCCGCTTTTATGGGGAGTAGAAAGCAGGCGTTTACACTTTAAATGGCTCACAAACTGATACAAACCGGTTCATTTCATGAACCAGCATATCAGTTTGTGTAGCTTCATGGTTCGGTTTGTGGTTCAGGCATGAACCGTACCACAAAAATGTGGTATGTGCCCAATCCCTACTGATCTCCCTCCCTTCTCCAAGTGCCACCCTCCCTAGATTCTACTCACTAATCTGCAGGAATTTCCCAATGTAGAGTTGGCAACGCTACTAGGACAATTTCACTTGCAGAAACAATAGGCTATGCATGCCTTCTGTAGATGTTCTATTCCATTCATATCGTGGGACAGTCTGTCCTCTCCCTCCTATATTTAGTCTCACAGGCTGGAGCCCCTGCTTCTTATTTCTGTTGTTAGCTAGAATTGTAGACTGATGAGCTCCCTTGTCCTGAAACCAGTTGCTCCCATCCTTAAACAGATGTTGTTTTGATCACACCCATCACTTCTGTGTAAACATAACTTCATGAACCTTAGTGAGTACCCTATTCCTGATTTGCAAGCAAAGAGGAACATGTCACTGTATCAGAAGTGGTCCTGTTACTTCTTTGGGTCTCCAGCACTGTATAAACAGATTCCAGATTATAACCATTATTCAATAATCCTGTGTTTAGGAGATACTAGTTCTGGCCATTACAATGTAATGAGGTTGCTGGAATAGATGGTATTGTCATCAAGCTAGGTATGAAGCGCCCAGCACTGTGTTGCCCTGTTCACAGAAGACAGCAACCGTGTGCATTGAGCTCCTAATATGTGCAGCTGGCAAGCTCCCAGTTCGTCAGTGGGGGGGGGGGGGGGGCTATACTGTACTGTAATACCTATTAATCCGATTCTTCAAGTAATTACTTGCACAAGACCTTGCCTGAGTAGAAATGCAAGTTGGGGGAACAATACGTTTAACTTTGTGTAAGCTGCCAGCCCAAACTTTATAGTATATTTCCATTTGTCCAGCAGCTCTAGCATGTGCAGAAATCTTCTGCCGGACCCATCCCACTGTCTTTAAGAACAAAATTTTGTTAGTCTTACAGCTGTTTTAATTTTGCTGCTGCAGACTGAACATGTTTGCTAAGAGAAATTTCAGATTTCAGAGTTAAACCTCAGGATGTTAAGTATATGCTGGGGACCCAAGGATGGATTATAAAATTGATTTTACTGAATACATTGGATAAACGTTTGTTTTTGTAGTGAAGAAGAACAACATATTCATGACATCAACATTATTGCACAAGGGCCCTGGTGTGAACGCCACAGAAAAAGGTAAGTATATCTATCACAACATAGCAGAAAACACACACACACACACAACGGAAAGTGAAGAAAATTTACAAAGAAGGGGAAACAAAAAAGACTGAGAAGTTCTTACCTAGCTATTCCAGTCATGCACTCTTTCTGTGATAGATGTCCATAGAGTTATAACAGCAAGAAGCTGATGATTCCTGCAAAATCAGGCTATATTCACTCTAACACTGGCTGCTTCGACACCGTGACAATTCTCTGTAAAAAGTCCTTTTATCTCTTAAGGCATGGCTATGCCCTTTTGTTATGTAGAAGCAGAATATGTCATCTTCTCATTCTAGGTTGGTATGAGAGTATTCACAGGACAAACAGAATAAAATTATTCCAAAATATTGTCTTCAGAATTCTTCTCTATGAATTTCTGAGGTGAATACTTTCAGAATATTTTCTGTTTTGCATTGTCATTTGACATCCAGAGACATGTTCCAATAGAGTCTAAACACTTTATATTGCCTGACTGCTTGCATAAAAATTGGGGGAGGGGGGGAATCTGATACAGAGTTCAAAGTTTGACAGTATTTGATAGCCCTCTTGTGGTAACTGTTGTTTACCAACAGATCTGAAGTAGCAATCAACATCTGCTTATATTGCCAGCTTACCTGTGAGAGCTATTGTGGTGTAGTGGTTAAAAGTGTCAGACTAATATCTCATGCCATGGAAGCTTGCTGGGTTATAATCTGGAAGCTTGCTGGCCAGTCACCCACTCTCAGCCTAACCTACCTCACAGAGTTGTGGTGAGGATAAAATGGAGGAGAGGAGAATGATGTAAGCTGCTTTGGGTCCCCATTGGGGAGAAAGGTGGGGTATAAACGAATGAAATAAATAAAAATAAATAACAGTAGCCACCAGTATTTAATGAGATGTGAAAGGATGTGCAGTAGCAATCAGTATTTCATTCATGAAATGTTGGCTGTAAAATGTTATGGCCAAAATTTCCAAAATTTTGCATTTCCCCCCACCTCTACTGCACAGAATGTAAATTTGGAAGGCCCTAAAATGACAACAGCAGCATTCCAGGTGTGAAAATCCAGAAATCTTGTTGCCATCCATATCATGATGAAGGGCTAGTTTTAGCTTGTTCCATAAAACAAGAATGGTGTTATGAAACACTTTTAAAAGAAGAATGTATAAGAGGTAGTACCTGAAATCACCTTCACTGTCTGTTTTTCAAGGTCTTTCATCACCAACTGTACAACGGGTTGTTTTAAGGCCTGCCGTTTTACAGCCTCCACAAACTCCTTTGTGTAGAGAAGTAATGAATATAGGTGTTGAAAATGTTCTGGAGGATGAACATAAAGCAATCTCTGAGGTAAATGCAGTGTAAATATGAACTATGAGTTGCTGTTTTTCCATATCACAAATGAGAATATTTTATGGATTAGGATTTTATACCCTTGCTTTCTCAATGAGTTATTGGTTTCTTGGATATCCATGGATGATAAAAAAAGAACATGTTGCTCTCATAACACTTATAGGACAGAGTGAATTTTTAACATACAAGTTACTACATCAAAAATTAGCTGCACTTGCTGAAATGGGCCTTCCATAACATATTTATGTTATATTAGGAATGACCTGGATAGAAAGAATGTACATTTTTAAGTCACTTTGCTAATTGTGGAATCCTTGGCATATTTTCCTGGAAAGACATTCTGTTGATCAATTGTTCATACTTCTAAATAAATATTTCCGAGGGCTTGAGTAGACAAAATATTGGAAAATCATGACCAGATCTCTCGTATCTTTAAAGTGTTATAAATAGTCATAGTCCCCCCACCCCGAACGGGACAGGAGCCATGGCTTCCCCCTTAGCTTTTCCCCTCCCCCTGTTGTGTGTGCCCCACTAGGGAAATGGATACATTTCTCTTTGAGCCTCCAGGTGGGGCCTGGAGATCTCCTGGAAATACAGCTGATCTCCAGACAACAGATGAGTTCCTCATGGAGAAAATGGCTGTTTTGGAGGGTGGACTCTATGGCATTATACCCCGCTGAGATACCTCCCCTCCCCAAACCCCACCCCCTACCCCCAAATCTCCAGAAATTTCCCAACCCAGAGCTGGCAACCCTAGTTTCAAAGCATATAGTAATTCAGGAGAGGACACAATTTACATCAGGAAAATGATACAAGAACCAGGGGTTAGCCTTTCCTTCTTCCCCTTGCCTAGGGCTGCCCACTCCAGATTGGGAAATTCTTGGAAATCTGAGGCAGAGCCAAGGGGTGGTGGAGTTGGGGGCTCACTCTGAGACAGGTTTCTTCTAAAATCTATGATATAACAGAGAGTTCACCCTTCAAAGTTACCCTTTCCTCCAGAGGAACGGATTTCTGTCCTCCAGAGATTTTGGGACAACTTCAGACCCCACCTGGAGGCTGCTAACTGAAACTGCAGCCCAGTCGATTTTGGAAAGGGGCTACTATAGGTGCTATTTATAGGAGTTTTCAGAGCTGGGGTGGCACACGAGACACGGGCGGAAGGAAGCAAAAGCACCGGTCTGCCCAAACTCGGCAGTGGTCGTTTATTTTAAGCCCAGGCTGACAGTCTTACGCAACACACTTGCAGTCAGCCACGTCAGCATTCAATACACATAATCACATCAGCACAGGGGAGATAGATGTCTACTAGAGCTCTCTCCTGGCAAACATCCCTATCAGTAGTGAAACCCCACGAGAACAATGTACATTGTGTAGCAAAGGGAGAAGATCAGGATATGCTCAGGCCTTAGCTGATTTGTCAGCTAGCTTGACCTTTCCAACACTGGGATGCTACAAATCTCTAATGGTCTGTCTAGTTTGACCTAGAGAGAGCGACTGTGAGGGGGGGGGGGGGTTGGCCATTTTGTGTAGTCTGTGCCTGACATGCAGAAATGAAGCAGGAGGCATTTTTCTTACTTTATCTAGCTACCAGGGAGTGCTTCAAGTCCTATATTTCTATGTCTCAAGCTGCTGTTAAAAGTACAGTAGCAGCAGGGCCAGCAACATAACAGGCATCTTTAAATGTTAGCTGAAGAAATCTTACTGCTTCTAGGGTTGCCATCTTTTTCTGTTAGACTTTCTGTGCCTTTAATATTTGCACAGCTAGAAGCAATGCAACAAGTAAAGCCTTTTTCCTCAGCATGCAGACACACTAATGGGGAAGGCTTGTCTGAACTTCTATTAAAGGAAGAAAAGCTCTACCTGAAAAAGAAAATTTCCCCTAAGCTTTCTTCTCCTTGAGAAAATAGGTCCATTCAGGGGTAGGGTTGCCAGCCTCCAGGTGGGGCCTGGGGATCTCCTGCTTTTACAACAGATCTCCAGCTGACAGAGATCAGCTCCCCTGGAGAAAATGGCTGCTTTGAAGGGTGGACTCTACAGCATTGTACCATGCTGAGGCCCCTCCCCTCCCCAAACCCCACCCTCTCCTGGCTCTACCCCCAAAGTCTCCAGATATTTTCCAACCCAGACTTGGCAACCCTAATCAGGGGTCATTTCGAGGGGGAACTAGCAGGAGCGACATTCCTGGCATAACAAGCCAAAGAGTAGGGAACCTTTGCCTGCCCTTTGCCTGCACCTGCCTGCACCTCAGGGGGTGGCATATGCAAATAAGTTATGCTAATGAGCTATGCTAATGAAATCCTGCACCTCTTTTTCTATGAAATGACCCCTGGTTCCATGAAAATAAGAAGCTTGTGTAGGTTATGTTTTCATGTGAATATGATGTTGCAAATAACTGTGGTTTTCTTTTCTATAGCATTCTGTTTGGTCGGAATGCCGCAGTTTTGAAATAACTGTAATTTACATTTCTAGCAATTATGTGTACCCTAGAAGTAGAGAAATAAATCCTGTTGATCTGATCAATTGTTCTTAGGTATCTGAAGAGACCTATTCCCTCAAAAACTGCTCAGAAAACGCATTTCTTTCTCTACAGCTTTCAGGCCCTGAAACACCAGAGTAAGTTAACTGGAATCCATTATCTTTCTTTGTCTCTGAAAGAAATAAGAATTGGCCCAGTATTCTAGAATGGGAACCCCCAACCTTTTTGGCCCTATGGGCACCTTTGGAATTTTGACACAGGGTAGTAGGCGCAACTGAAAATGGATGTCGAGGGAGGCAGAGCCAATCACAAAATGGTCTCATACACACTCAGAGAGGAAGTCCAATTGCAGGTGACATGAAGAGTGATTTTTAAAAATACACCAGGAAAGAGGAGGAAGGGAATAAAACCAACTCTCTCACACCAGCTGCTGCTGAAATGACATTATTTTAATCTGCTCAGCCAATCAGATTTCCAGTGGTTGATCAGAAGCCCTGCTGGGCGAGAGACTCACCTGTCCCTGCCCACTTTCTAAAAACCTTGGCAGGAACCAGGAAAAATTTCCAGTGGGCGCCATAGTGCCTACTAACACCATGCTGGGGACCGCTGCTCTAGAATCTCCTCCTTTAAATGTCTTTATCTGGGGTTGCCAGTTGTGTACAGAGGTGGGGGGGAAATTTTACAAGGGGGATAAGACTCATAGCAAGGGTCAGAGGCTTTCTCTTGAATATGTTGAAGTTTACATTGTAATAACGCTTCAGCATCACCTTGTACCACCACTGTGGTTATTTCTTATTTATTTAGATATTTATACCCTACTTTTCCCCCCAGTGGGTAGCCACAATGGCTTAAAAGTTCTCTTGGGGTTCAAAGAAGGGAGTGAGGGTATGGCTATTGCACTTGTTCATGGAAACCATCCATCTCCACCTGTGTATTTTTATTACTTATTTTGCAAAGTCTTAAATGGATGCACTTCTCCCCCTCCCTTTTTATTGTTTTATTTTAGCAGCCAGCTAGCTGAAAGCAAAACGTCTGTGAATGAAAAACATCTTAACTTTGTGTTTGGAGAAAATATAGTAGAAAGAGTTTTGGTAAATACGTTTTTCATCTCATTTTGGAAAAAAACACACCAGTTAATAACATCTACAAAGCAAAATAAATTGTCCTAATTTTGCAAACACATTTTTCAACAAGCCTGAATTTTAAAAAATATATAATTATATAATTACGAACTGTAATAAAGCGATGATGATGAAAATGATATAATTCTATAATTGTAGCTACTATGTTCGAAGTTGGGATATGCTTACTTGTAAGGAATGTTAAATGATTAAGCCAAAGTGGCTGCAAATGTAAGCAACTCCAGTTCTTATTAAATAGTATCTTAACCAAATTTGGCTCAAAAATGCAATTGTAGGTAAGATTGCCAATTGTCACCCCAGCAGCTAGAACGTTGTTTCCGATATTGGGCAATCCTAGTCCCATTACACTGTTTATTAGATCCCATCCTATTGACTACATTGATTTATATTGTGTAATCTGCCTTAAAGAGCACTGTAAATAACATAAATAAATAAATTTCAACTGCCACTGATCTGCAGCAATTAGCAGGTGATAATCTCTTTCATCTGCTGTAAAAAACTATGTGAATAACTCTTACCAGTGGCTCTGCACAGAGACACTCTGATGTCAAGTTCTGATTTTGTCACAGTTATTCACCATCCTGTACATTTCAAAAGACTCCTGTGATTTTAACTTTCAGTCCCTGGTTCAAAAAGGACTGTTCTTCATGGCTTGCATTTTCATGCACTGAATTGTATGCCACGTAGGGGGTGCAAGTCTCCAAATCAGTCCCTTTAAGCTGTCCCTTAATATTAGTTTGACCTTCCAGCAATTATCAGCCATCATTACTTTGTGTCATAAAAAGCTTCAGCTGCCCATGTCCACCCATTAAACCCCTATTAAAAGGATGGGGCATTCTCTCTCCCCCGCCCCGTTCAGTTTTGCAATCTTAATGCCACAGCATTATGACAAAAATACATTTTACAATTTGATTAAAATGACACCAAATTCTGTTTCCGCTGGGCAAAATTCAATGGGACTTTCTTCTGTGCATAACCTCCGTGTTGATATACAGAAGAACTTCCCACTGGACTGTGCTGGTATATTGTGTCTATGGGATGTTTACAAGAGCTGCATGTTAACCTGTTCAGTTACAGTCAGAGAAGCAAAGTATACTACCCATCTTTCATCCCCATTGTGCACCTTGCGGCGCAACTTATTCTTGTTTTCTTTTAATTGTACATGTTTGCCATGCTTCAGTGTCCCCATTTCTTCAGTTGTAATGTCTTTCTGCAATTTTCTTAGAGACCTGAGCAACTTCCAGAACTTCATTCTGCAAGTGAGTCACATAACAGTGAAGAAGCCGCATTCACAAGAGATTCTCCTACCAGTTCTCCAAAGACAAGTAGGTGTTCCAGTTCAGCAAATAGTATACATTTTACTGCCCTGACCTGGATGGCCCAGGCTTCTGAGATCTTGGAAGCTAAGCAAGGTCAGCCCTGGTCAGTATTTGGAGACCTCCAAGGAATACCAGGGTTGCAACGCAGAGGCAGGCAATGGCAGACCAGCTCTGAAGTCTCTTGCCTAAAAAACCCTCTGGAGTTGCCACAAGAGAGCTGTGACTTGACAGCCCTTTCCACCACCATACATTTCACTGTCTTACCTATTTGTTTCTTTAGGATAATGTCTTTTATTATTGTATATTATGGTTATCTTTTTTATTGTTTTTCTGTATCTGTTTTTACTGGGTGAGCTGCCTCGATCAGGATTCTGAACAATATCTCATTTCCTTGCCATTCTTTTAGTATCACCATCTATTGTAAATTATGGTTGTGTGGTCAGTTCATACATAATGGGACTCCCTGAAATAACAAGAAGAAGAAGAAATTTGATTTATTCACTTGGAGTCTCAGAGCACCTTACAATCTCCTTTCCCTTCCCCTCCTTGCAACAGACACCCTGTGAGGGAGGTGGGGCTGAGAGCTGTTTCACAGACTGCTCTTGAGAGAACAGCTCTGAGAGAACTTATGACTGATCCAGGTCACACCAGCCGCTGCATGTGGAAGAGTGGGGAATTAAACCTGGTTCTCCCAGATTAGAGTCTGTGCACTTAACCACTACACCAGACTGGCTCAGCCTAACTTACCTCACAGGGTTCTTGTAAGGATAAAATGGAGGAGGGGTTTGCTGAGACATAGCAGTCAGGGCTTCAGAGCACGGTGGAGGCTGGGGGGGGGGGTGGGAATGGAAACAAAGAGTGAGATTGATGATTGGCTGGGAAGGAGATAGGGCTGCAAACTCCAGGTGGAAAATTCCTGGAGACTTGAGGGGTGGAGCCTGGAGACAGTGAGGTTTGAGGAGGAGTGGGACCTCAGACAGGTACAATGCCATAGACTCCACCCTCCAAGCCAGCGAGTCCCTCATGGGGAACCATTGTTGCCAATCTCCAGGGGAGGAATGGAGATCACACTGAATTACAACTGCTCTTCAGATGGCAGAGATCTTCCCCTGGAGAAAATGGTGGACTCTGTGTCATTATACCCTGCTGAGGTCGCCACAGCAAATTGACACTGAGTGCCCAAGGCCGGGGCACTCTCCCAGAGCCTCTTTCTAGAGCCCGTTGTATTTATTTCCACAACGGGCCTTATTCCTAGTTATCATATTTCAGGACATGTTAAATATTATGTATATGCCTGAGCTTGCTTTTTATTAAACTTTTCAGTCTACCTTTGGCTCAGAATTAAGCCAGGGCAATTTTGATATTGCAAGATATTTCTCCTGTAAGACTTTTAGTATTTTCTATTATCCTCCTTTATTTCCCTGCAGCACCAGTTGTCGTCAGGAATACAACACTAGTAGAATCTGCTGCTTCTTACGCTTCTAAGAAACCAACACAGCAATATTTATTAGATAAAGTTGAAGTTAGTACTGGAGAAGAAACAGAACACAATGTGTTGCAGGTATGTCTTTCCCTGAAAGTCCTGTTATAAGCATTTCTACTATATTTATTTAGGAAACAGGGCTGATAACATATTCGAGGGAGAGGAGAGGAAATAATAACATAAACATCCAATAATCGAACTAAAGTGGTTAGAGTAATACCTAGGGCTACCAGTCTCCCCACCCACACTTCTGCAAGGCAGCAGACCCACCATCTATGGCTGCCATATCCCCCCTGTCCACTGGGAGGGAATGGCGGGAGGAGTAAAGGAGCCAGCTCCAGATTGGGAAACTCCTGGAGATTTGTGAGGGGAGCCTGGAGACAGCAGTGACCTCAATGGGGTATCCACTTGCTCCAAGGGAACTGATCTCTGTAGTCTGTAGATGAGCAGAAATTCTGGGAGATCCCTAGGTCCCATCTGGAGGCTGGCATCCCTATGAAGGTAAAGAAGGAAAACCAAAGTAGAGGATCAATGATAGCTGGGATTTTCCAGTCTTTTTGCTTCCTTGTTTTGCTCCTCTTGCTCCTTAACATCACAAGGACACAAGAGAAGATTGGTTCAGCCCAGTGGCCCATCCCAACCAACACTCTATGTCACACAGAGGCCAAAACCCAGGTGCCATCAGGAGGTCCACCAGCGGTGGTTTCCCGTCACAGTTATCCCTACAGCAGTCTCTATGGATAGAAAGTTCAACTAGATAGTTAGTATAGGCACCAACAAATCAATGCAGCCAACATTTTTAACATCTTTTTCAAAAAATCAATGTGCTCTGGAACAACTAGCTAATCCATCAAAGTTAGCTCATAACACACATTTTCAGTTTCACAAAACTCAAAGCAGAAATACGCCTGAGACTTTGAACCTTCCTTAGCAGGGCTTTTCTACAAAAAAAGCCCAGCAGGAACTCATTAGCATAATAGGCCACACCCAACAGCAGAAGCCTATTAGCATAATAGGCCACACCCCTGACAGCACAGCTTCCTCCCAGGAAGGGAGAGAAGGAAGGCAGTTTCTGGATCGGCTTCCCCAGGTGCCCTGTAGCTGCGAGGCACCTGGGGAACCCGGGGGGGGGGGGGCAGTTTAAACTGCCTTCCCTCCCTGGATCAGCTTGGCTTCCCCAGGTGCCCTGCAGCTAGTGAGGCACCCAGGGAACCTGAGGGGAGGAGGCTGTAGGCGTGGCCATCTCGGAAGCCAGCCGGAACTCCGTTCCTGCCCAAAAATAGCCCTGTTCCTTAGTATCTTAAAGTTAGTGGACCAGATCAAACCATGTGCACATGCATACAGCAGAGAGGAGTACAAGCGAAGCCATCTTCAAAACACAGAATTTGTGCTGAACAACTGTTTGGGAGTAGGTTGTATAATGGTTAGAGCATGGTACTGAGAGCTGGAAAGTTTGAGTTCAAATCCCTCCGTGGGCACGAAGCTCACTGGCTTGACCTTGGATCAGTCACTCTCTCTCCATTCAGCCTACTTCCCAAGCTTGCTGGATCATGATGTTCTTTTTCATGCGGTGAGTTATATAGGAAAAGATTTATTTTTGAGAGAGCGTGAGCATTTTGACAATGAAGGTCACATAAAATGATTCAGCCTTGGAAGACTTTGCAAGTTCAGTTATGCTTGTGATCTTCCCAGGAATGTACATGTTAGTGGGAATTTGAAGGCATGTTCAATGGGAAAGGGATCTCTTGAGCTACACTTTCTCTCCAGTTTTGTCACTGAATGCACTTGGTGTGCATTTGCAATAATTCAATTATCATTTCCTTTTAAAAAAGAAGAATGTGTCATTTTCATTGCATAATAACTAATATATGGCACAGGGGTTTTTTAATTTTAAAAACACTGGTTAACCATTTCCATTAATTCTTCACACCTTAGATCAACTGCAAGCTGTTCTTATTTAATAAAACATCAATATCCTGGATTGAAAGAGGAAGTGGCTCTTTGAGACTTAATGACATGTCCAGCAGCCCGTGTGGGGTGCTACAGTCAAGACTGGGTAAGAATTAATTTAATTTTTTTCCCATAGGCCATTGTTGTTGTTTTTTGTAAAGAAATTTTTATTTTTCAAAAAAAACACATCAAAAATAATACATTTACCTTATACAAATCCCTTTTTCCATATTATATAACATTTTGTTCTATTTGTACATTCTATTTTTATCTTGTTTTGGTGGTTTCCCACCACCTCTGAAGCATAACACATTTTCCATTTTATTCAAAATAGTAATACTATATCTATGTTTCATTTCTGGTAACGGTTATATATCTTTAAAATACTTATACACCAATTCTTATTTTCTATATTCTTATATATTTCTAAATAAAAACAGCTTCATTGTCTAATTTTAACTAAAACCTTCATATAATATATTTCTATTCCTTTATGCTATTACCATAGGCCATTGTTAATGCAGATTACATAACTTAAAAAAAAAACCCAAGCAAACAAAGGGCACACCTAAATATAAAAGCCACAGTCTTGTCAGTGAGCTCAGTGCATGTTCTGCACATTTCATTCTATGCTGCGATGAAGCCTAAATGTGCCCTTCAGTACCCTCTACTAATATGCACACAAATACTCATGAAGCTGCCTTATACTGACTCGGATCATTGCTACATCAAGGGCAGTATTGTCTGCTCAGACTGGCAGCACTTCTCCAGGGTCTCAGACAGAGGTCTTTCATATCACTTACTGCAGGCCCGTTGCCAGGATTCTGTAATTTAGGGGGCCTTTAAATAAGACAGGGGGCACTGATGTCACAAAATAAAATAAAATAAATTTAAACTCACCTTTGTGGCGTTCGCACTCTGCCTGTCTACACGGGGAAGCAAGCCACACTTGGGGAAGGGGAGGTAATGGGGAGTCCTCTGGGCGGCCCAGAGAGCTGGGGGGCTGGGGGATGGAAGTTGAGGGATCTTGGCAGGAAGTCAGGGGGCAGGCCCCAAAATACCCCACTGTAGTTACAGGCCTGACTTACTGCCTGGTCCTTTTTAACTGGAAATTCCGGGGACTGAACTGGGGACCTTCTCCATGCCAAGAAGACAATCTGCTGCATATTGGGGCAATGATAAAGTTCCCAGGGCCAGCCCATAACCCAAGTGGCATTTGAAGAGACATGATGACCAGGGTTGCATGGTCACTCAAACGCTCTTATGTGTAGGCCTCTCTCTCTCTCTTTCCCTTTTTGCCCTAAATGACACAACAATTGCCCTCAACATTTGTTATGTTCTAATGGCAACCACGCATGTTATCAGAGAAATGCACATGGCCAGGCTGGCTACCGGAGCTTTGCTTCATAGGGTTGCCAGCCTCCAGGTAGGGCCCGGGGATCTCCTGCTTTTACAACTGATCTCCAGCTGACAGAGATCAGCTCCCCTGGAGAAAATGGCTGCTTTGGAGGGTGGACTCTATGGCACTGTATCAGGCTGAGGCCCCTCCCCTCCCCAAATCCCACCTTTTCCTGGCTCCACCCCCAAAGTCCCCAAGTATTTTCCAACCAAGATAAACAGAAATAATAGAAGTAACCTGGGGAGCAATCCTAAACAGATCTACTCCAGGTAAGCCCCCATGTTAGCCCATGGAGTTTGCTCTCAGGAATGTATCCTTAGGACTGAAGCCTTGATTTTGTGGGTCTACATTAGATGAAGAATTCAGCTTCACTGCCTGTTTTAATGTTCCATTTCTCTTGGCTGTAGTCATGCGGAATCAAGGCAGTATGAGACTCATCTTGAATGCTAAACTCTGGACCCAAATGGTCCTGCAAAGAGTAAACCGGAAGAGCCTGTGCATCACAGCAACAGATCTGGAAGACCATTCTGTCAAGGTGTTTCTAATACAGGTGAGACACAGAAATAAAAAAGGCCTCAAATTCCCCTCTCCAAATTAGGCAGTTTGTTCTAGGATTCACCTTAAGTGTCACCAGGGCTTTTTTTGGTAGAAAAAGCCCAGTAGGAACTCATTCATTTAATAGGCCACATCCAACAGCAGAAGTTCATTAGCATATTAGGCCACACCCCTGATATATTAGGTGGGGGGCTGGGAAAGCACAGGGCAGGCATGGAAGATTGCCTCTTCCCCCCCTGAGCTTCTCCGCCGCTGCGGAGAAGCTCAGCAGGAGAAGGGGAAAAAACAGGTGGTGTGTTTAAATGCTTTTCTCTCCTTCCCCAATCTCGGGGTCTGTGGGGCAACTGGAGATGGGCAGGCGTGGAGCCCACACATGCTTCCATGCCTGCCCTGTGTTTTTTCCTCCCCCTCCCCAGCTTCTCTGCAATGGCAGAAAAGCTGGGGGGGGGGGGTAAGAGGCATGCTTTCCCTGCCTGACACTGTGCTTACCTTGCTGCGGGGCACCTGGAGAAGAAGAAGAAGAAGAAGAAGAAGAAGAGAAGAGATTGGATTTATACCCCGCCCTTCACTTGGAGTCTCAGAGCGGCTTACAAACTCCTTTTCCTTCCCCTCCCCACAACAGACACCCTGTGAGGTAGGTGGGGCTGAGAGAACTCTGAGACAACTGTCCTTGAGGGAACAGCTCTGATAGAGCTATGGCTTGCCCAAGGTCATCCAGCAGGTGCAAGTGGAGGAGTGGGGAATCAAACCCAGTTCTCCCAGATTTGAGTCTGCACACTTAACCACTACACCAAACTGGCTCTCCAGAGAAGATCGGGAAGGGAAGCAAGCTTGTTTGCCTGGCTGCCCTGGGTCTCCTAAGCCTGCCCGCCAAGGCACACAGGCTCGGGAGACCGAGGGCAGCCAGGCAAACATGCCCTGCAATGGACAGGCTGGGGAAAGGAAGGCAGGCATGCACACATGCCCTTTTCTTCCCTGAGCCTCTCCGCTATTGTGGAGAGCCTCGGGGAAGTGCAGGGGGGGGGCATGGTTAAACGCCTTTCTCTCCCCAGATCGGGGAGGGAAAGAAAGGTATTTTCAATGTGCCTGGGTTCCCTGCCTGCTCTTTTCCAGCTGACATATCAGCTAGAGAAGGGAAGGCAGAGAGAGGCTTTTTCTTGTCAATTTCACTCTCAGCTGACTGGCAGGGAGTGAAATTGACAAGGAAATCCCAAAGGGCTCCCCAGAAGGAAAGAGGGCATTTTAACATGCCGCCTTTCCCTCTTGTATGTAATGTGGGGAGGGTAGCATGCTCTGTAGCTATGCATGCTCAGAGGTTTTGGCTGTAGGCGTGGCCAGCTCAGAAGCCGGCCGGAACTCCCTTCCTGTGTGTTCCTGTCCACAAATAGCCCTGAGTGTCACTAGTCCACATGTAAGAGCCTGATTTTTTTAAAGGCACAGTCTCCTACAAAACCTGAATGAGCCAAAGTAAGTCAACCAATGAAATGTTTAAGAAAAGATGGCCATTTAGCTGTGCTTATTTAAGTATTGAGGATTGTACGAGGACTCTGACTTACAGTTTGTCAAGCTTCTTCTAACTGGTCTGAGCTGTGATGCTCAAGCTGGTTACTGGGGAACACCCAGGAAAATTTTCCATTCTTTGGGTAAAACTATCCACTGTGAATCACTCATGGGAGTGTGCAGCTCCTTCCTACTGGCTAGATGGCCATCTGACAGCAATGCAGATTCTGTGAACTTAGGCAGATCATGAGAGGGACAGCAGGAAAGGTTGCATCAGTGCTTACTTCTTGTGGCCCTTTCTTACCAGCCCAAGGAAATGCTGATTCCCACTTTGGGATCAGGAAGCAGTTTTTCTCCAGGCCAGTTTGGCTGGGGATCCTGGAAGGTTTTTGAAATCTTCTGGGCATGGAACAGGGGTCAGTGCAGGTGTGGAAGGGGAGGTATTTGTGAATTTCCTGCATTGTGCAGGGGTTGGACTAGATGACAACGGAGGTCCCTTCCAACTCTATGATTCTATGATTTTATGTAATGCTGATTCTTCCCTGCAAGAGTCCCAACCTGTGAATAAGTGAGTTCCCTTGGGTCAACACCTTCCTTATTTCTCTGATTATCTGCACATGGGCATTCTGTTCCTCTTGCCTTCCCCTACTCTGTACATGTACTTGACATTTCATGTGGATTTGGTGGAATGACCACTGCAGTCATCCTCTATCCAATAAGGATGTGTGTTGGCTTAATTGGGGTGGTTAAGATGGAAAGTGTGAAACACTGTTTCAGTGATTGCCCTCCAGGCTGCCATCTCCTGCCATCTCCTCTCCCCTCCCACCAAAAGCACGGCCCATTTTAATATGTTGAGCCAATGAGTAGACAGATTAAATCCAGTGATAAAGAATTTTGTGAGTATCCCTACCTCCACCACTGCTCTCCCGTTTGCCAAGCCATGGTGATATGGTTTGGGGAACATTAAACAGGTAACCCCACTCAAAGATTCTGATTCTTAAAGAGTTTGACTGGATTGATAGGTTGTTCATATATTCACCACCTGGGAACACTGCATACACACTGGGGAACTGGTAATGTATGTGATGTTACACATCTCCATACATGTTATGTATTGACCATGCGGTCGCCATGTGCTCTCTTCATTGCGACCGCATGGCCAGAGCACATGGCCAGAGCATGGCCAGAGCACATGGCCAAGAAACTACCTGAGCTTCAGCCAGGTAGAACAAAGGCCAGGTGGATTCAAACCGGCCACCAATCCTGTACCTAGGTTTCTCCCAGGGAACCTATGAAATGTAAATAGACTTCTAATAGCCTATCAGGCCAGTTGGGTGAGGTCAGGGGATTGTCCCTGACCAGCATAAAAGGAGGGCTTGGAGCCCTGGGTTGTATGCTTCATCCGGACCAGCAATAAAGATCTAGCTGTTTCACTATTCCATGGACTCCCGACTCCAATACTTATCAGTGGCAACGAAGGTGGGATCCCGATGAGCGACTCTCCAGCAGACCACAGCAGCACAGTGAGCTCCGTCCCGCCGGCCGCAGGCATCTCCGAGCTCCAGCGCTCCAACGCCTCGCCGCAAGCCGCTCTGAGCCCAATCCTCCGGCACTAGCCAGCGCCAAGCCTCAGCGCTCCCCGGCACCGCCGCAAGACACGAGGACATCGCTCAAACAGCCGCCGCCGCTCCTGCTCTGGTAAATATGGCAAACGCTCCGGGACCAATTACCCCTTTCAATACGTCTCGCCCCGAGACGTGGGAGTCCTGGCTCAAGACGCTGGGTTGTGCCTTTAAGGTCCGCGGAATCACAGATGCGGACCTGAAGAGTGCCTGGCTCTTGAGTTCCGGAGGGGTGGAGGTCATGCGGGTGGCCCAGAACCTACTAGCCCCGCAAGACCCCACCGAGGTGTCTTACGACGTGCTCACCAAGACCCTCGGCGATTACTTCGCCCCGAAGCCATCAAAACTGGCCAGGCGCTGGGAGTTCATACAGCACCAGCAGCAGCCGGGGGAGTCAGCCGCCACTTTCCTGGCTGAACTCCGTCGACTAGCCGTGGGCTGCGAATTCCACCACATGGATGACCACGTGGAGACCGCCTTCATGGGAGGGGTCCGGGAAGCCAAGCTCCGCCGGCGCCTCATTGCAATGCCGGAGCCAACCTTGGAGAAGATGCTCGAAACTGCGGCAGCCTTCGAGACAACGCAAAAGGACAAGGCAGCCACCAAAGTCCACCAGGCGGCTCCTCCCGAACCCGACTCAAGCGAAGAAGAGGACGTCCACCGGATGCAACCACGCTCGAAGAAGGGTGAGCCCGGCGTCCCCAGGCCCAAGGGCCGGCGCCCAGCATCTGTCTCTGTTCCCTCTCCTGCTTCCCTCAACAGGCAGGCCCCAACGTGCGCCAGCTGTGGGGACCCCCACGACAGACGGACATGCCGCTTCCGTGATGCCATCTGCCGCGCCTGCGGGAAAGCAGGACATCTCGCCCGGGCCTGCCGCCTGAGGAACAGCCACCGTGCCCCAGCAGCGAACTTCGAAGAAGTGGGTAGTGTCGTTCCCACGGCCACGGTAATGAACTTGCCTCAGCCCATCCCGGGCGCAATTTCCGTGTCTCTCCGAATAGAGGGAGTTCCTTGCTCCATGGAACTGGACTCAGGGTCAGCATATTCAATTGTGTCCGCAGCTATGTTCCGCCGCCTCTGCCCGAAGGGGGCACGCTGGCTGCGGCTGCCGGCTGGGTTGGTCCTCCGGGACTTCCAGAAAAACCCAGTGGCTATTAAGGGGCTAGCCAGGGTCCGGGTCCAGTACCATGCCTTTAATGGCCTGCTGGACCTTCTCGTGGTGGAGCGCAATCTAACCAGTCTCCTAGGTCGCGCCTGGTTCAAGCCGCTCGGAGTGCAGTGGACCGGAATACACCGCATGGGCTCTACTGACTTCTCATCCATCTGCGAGGAATTTCCCGCCGTTTTCGATGGCTCATTGGGCTGCTACAAAGGACCCCCGGTTTCCTTCGACCTGGACCCGGCAGTCCGGCCCATCCGCGTGGCCGTCCGCCGGCCACCACTCGCCTTCCAGCCCAAAGTGGAGGCAGAGTTGGAAAAGCTCGTGGCACAAGGGGTGCTCGAGCCGGTCTCCCACGCCAAGTGGGAGACTCCCATTGTGACCCCCCTCAAAGCTAACGGGGAAGTCCGCATCTGCGCGGATTACAAATGTACAATTAATAAGGCATTACAGGACCACGCGTACCCGGTACCGGTGGTCAGCCATGTTCTGGCCTCCCTCGCGGGTGCCAAAATATTTGGAAAATTAGACTTGGCCCAAGCCTATCAGTAGCTTCCCGTAGACGAAGCAACGGCCGAGGCACAAACGATTGTGACTCACAAGGGAGCGTTCAAGGTAAAACGCCTCCAATTTGGGGTCAGCGTAGCACCCGGAATCTTTCAAAATCTAATGGATTCTCTCCTAAAAGATGTTCCAGGAGTGAAGCCGTTCTTCGACGACGTCCTCATCGCCGCCCCGGACGCCGACACGTTCGCAGCTCGCCTCCGGATGGTGCTGCAAAGGTTCCAGGACGCGGGTCTCAAGGTTCGAAAAGACAAGTGCACCCTGGGAGTCTCCTCGGTGACCTTCTTGGGGTTCCAAGTCACCGCAGACGGCATTCACCCTACAAAGGAGAAGGTAGTGGCAATTACAGGTGCACCCCGCCCGTCCTCAAAGGCGGAACTCCAGGCGTTCTTGGGACTTGTGAACTTCTACCACGCCTTCCTTCCGCACAAGGCGGCAGTCGCTGAACCCCTGCATCGTCTCCTGGACAAGGGAGCGGCTTGGGCCTGGGGTCCCAAGCATGATGCAGCCTTCCGGGCCGTCAAAGACTTATTAATTTCAAATGCGGTCTTAGCGCATTTCGATGAGAGGCTCCCTGTCATCCTGGCCTGCGACGCATCCCCCTATGGCGTTGGGGCGGTCTTGGGACACTGGCTACCCAACGGAAAGGAGGTACCGGTTGCCTACTACTCCAGGACCCTGTCGTCGGCAGAACGGAACTACGCCCAGATCGACAAGGAGGCCCTAGCAATCGTAGCTGGCGTCAGGAAATTTCACGACTATCTCTACGGACGGTCGTTCACCGTGGCCACAGATCACAAGCCGCTGCTGGGTCTCCTTGCCCCCCACAGGCAGACCCCTCACATGCTGTCCCCGCGGGTCCTGCGGTGGTCAATTTTTTTGTCAGGCTACTCCTACGAATTGGTACATCGACCGGGGAAGGCGATGGGTCATGCAGACGCCCTCAGCCGTCTTCCCCTCCCGTCCTGCGACCCTGATCCGGCTCCCGCTTTCCACGTCGCGCTCCTAGAGGATCTACCGGAGCGCCCCGTACAGGTATCAGATGTGGCCCGTCGCACGCGGCTGGACCGCATCCTTTCCCGTGTCTCGGACTGGGTGGGAAGGGGGTGGCCGGAAAAACCGGGACCAGATTTTGCCGCTTTCACGGCACGCAGGCACGAACTATCGGCCCACAAGGGATGCCTGCTATGGGGATCTCGAGTGGTGATCCCCGGGCCCCTGTGGCCCCGAGTGCTAGAGGCCCTCCACGAGGCTCACCCGGGAATTGTGCGCATGAAAGCTCTGGCCCGGAGTTACGTATGGTGGCCAGGCCTGGACAAAGACATTGAGGGGCGGGTCCAGAAGTGTACCAAATGCCAGGAGTCACGGCCAGATCCGCCACACGCTCCTGTCCGATCCTGGGAATCTACTAACAAGCCCTGGTCCCGCCTGCACCTAGACTTCGCGGGACCGGTCCAGGGCTGGTTGTTTCTTATCGTTGTTGACAGCTACAGCAAGTGGCTTGAGGTAGTGCCAGTAGCTTCGACCTCCACCAACGCTGCCTTAAGAAGTCTCTGGCCGATCTTCGCGACACACGGAATGCCAGAAACTCTCGTGACCGACAACGGGACCGCCTTCACCTCCGGCGAGTTTCAACGGTTTGTGGAAGCCTGCGGTCTGCGCCACATCCGCTCCGCTCCGTTCCACCCCGCAACCAATGGCCAGGCCGAGCGCATGGTGAGGACAACGAAGGACGCGTTAAAGAAGATGGAGCATGGCGACTGGGAAGAGCAGCTGTACAAGTTCCTGTTCTGCCAACGGAACACACCCCACTCAGGGACCGGGCGCCGGCCAGCCGAACTTCTGATGGGAAGACGACTGGGAACCGTCTTGGACCGCCTACATCCCGACCGAGCAATCGAGGGGAACCCGACAATGGAGGACCGGCCAGCTGCCCGAGGATTTGCTCCCGAAGACCCCATATACGCAAAGAACTTCGCGCGGGGTCCGACATGGCTCCCCGCGAGGATCGTCCGAGTCACAGGGCCTTATTCCTATGAGGTCCTTACGGAAGATGGCGTAGTCTGGAAACGGCACATTGACCAGATTCGACGCCGTACCCAGAACCACGATGATACCCAGGCCCCCGAACTCCCTGCACCAACAGACCGTGACATCGACACGACTCCAGAAGCAGCGCCAGACCCTGATCCGGAGACTGCGGAGATGCCGCTCCTGCCCGCGGACGAAGCAGTCGCACCATCCACACCTGAACAACCCCCGAGCAGACAGGCCCCGCCAGCAGAACAACTACCCACACCGCAACCTGCCGACACTAGCAACACGCCCCGCCTTACAACCCCCCGGCGCTCTGGACGTGAGCGCAGACGCCCGGACTATCTCAAAGACTATGTGTGCAGAGGGGTTCTGGACTATGGGGGGAGGGGTGTTATGTATTGACCATGCGGTCGCCATGTGCTCTCTTCATTGCGACCGCATGGCCAGAGCACATGGCCAGAGCATGGCCAGAGCACATGGCCAAGAAACTACCTGAGCTTCAGCCAGGTAGAACAAAGGCCAGGTGGATTCAAACCGGCCACCAATCCTGTACCTAGGTTTCTCCCAGGGAACCTATGAAATGTAAATAGACTTCTAATAGCCTATCAGGCCAGTTGGGTGAGGTCAGGGGATTGTCCCTGACCAGCATAAAAGGAGGGCTTGGAGCCCTGGGTTGTATGCTTCATCCGGACCAGCAATAAAGATCTAGCTGTTTCACTATTCCATGGACTCCCGACTCCAATACTTATCAATACACAACTCCAATTTAGCAAATCCATCCTGCTCAGAAAAGGGGGAATGGAAGATCATGCACATACAGGCATACATGCTTGTGGATGAATGCATGTGCAATCTTTGTTGAAAGTTATATAAAACACAGCCCTTATTTGGATGGGCTAGGCTAGCCCAATCTCACCAGAACTTGGAAGTTAAGCTGGGTCAGCCTTGGTTAGTATTTGGATAGGAGAACAACAAGGAAGTCCATGGTTGTAAAACATGGTAGGCAACAGTAAACTACCGCTGTTCATTTCTTGCCCTGAAAACCCTATGGGGTCACCCTAAGCCAGCTGTGACTTGATGACCCTTTGCATCGTATAAAACGTATGTGGTGTCATATGTTTCCAGTCCTATGGTGCATGTATCACCAGACAGAGCATGACCCAGTCTGAATCCTTCTTAGAACTGTGCAGCAAGTCTTTGATTCAACAGCATACACATAAATCAATAACTTTTTTCAGTGTGGGAGCCTTTTGGAATCTTGTTGTTCACCTTTTCATTAATGAGCTGGAAAAGCAGTTTCTAATGGACCTATGCGCCCCCCTCCCCTTTTGTGTGTATCTGTGTTGCGCAGGCAAGTCCAAAAGACATTGGTTCTCTGGATGCAGCGATCCATCATCGCCTGGTGGCGCTAAGGAGCTTTGCTGAACAGGGGTGTGACGCAAGCCAGGTGGAGCCGGAGCTGCCGAACTGTGACAGCGATGAAGAAGAGACTGAAAAAACAACTCACATGAAGGATAATGAATCAGGTAAGCCGAGCTTTCTTTCTGCATGATCAGGCAAAATCTACCCAAGGCCACATGTTCAAAATAATATAAATACTGTAGTACAAAACTCATCAGGACTTCTAATGAGTTAATCAGTCTGTCATTCAGTAATCCTTACAAGGCATTTATAATGCTGTGACATACTGTTAGAAACATATTGTTATGCGCTCCCCATTTCCTTAGGTAGCAAGGAGTTCCAGGGTTCATGTTATCCCTAGTGACTCTTGTTTTCTCTGAATGTAAGTACACTGGAAACCTCAAGATGCCTTTGCAGTATTTGCAAATATTTATATATTTATTGTGTTGACATTACGTATAGTACACCTTTATAGTCCACCTTTCTTCTGAGACTCGAGAAGGATTACGCAGTGTTAAGTCACACGCAGTCAATATGGTGAGACGTCTAATAAGCAATGTACGATGACTACGATTGCAGAAATCTGAAACAAAACATAAATATTAGCTATGATATGTTCAACAATGTGGAAAATGGTATTATATAAGTATAAAAGCACAGCCCTGAGACCAGGATAATACTTTCAGCAAACAGATAATATTATGTAAAAAAGAGCAAGAGTTCAGTAGCACCTTAAAGACTATCAAAATTTGCGACAGGGGATGAGCTTTCATGAGTCACTGCTCCATCAGTCTGAAGAAGTGAGCAGTGACGCACGAAAGCTCACACCCTCCCACAGATTTTGTTAGTCTTTAAGGTGCTACTGGACTCTTGCTCTTTTCTACTGCTATGGGCAGACTAACATGGCTACTCATCTAGATAGTATATAATTAGACTTGAGTCCAGTAGCACCTTAGAGACCAACAAGGTTTTCAGGGTATAAGCTTTCAAGAGTCAAAGCACCCTTCATATATGTAGTAGTGTAGCCCTCAGTGCCCTTACCTGGCTAGCCTGGGCTGTCCCTCTCTTGTCAGATCTTTGGAAGCTAAGCCGGGTTAGCCCTGGTTAATACTTGGATGGGAGACCAAGGTCCCTATGCAGAGAAGAAGAGAAGAGATTGGATTTATATCCCACCCTTCACTCACTTGGAGTCTCAGAGTGGCTTACAATCTCCTTTCCCTTCCCCTCCCCACAACAGACACCCTGTGAGGTGGGTGGGGCTGAGAGAGCTCTGAGACAACTGTCCTTGAGAGAACAGCTGTGCCAGAGCTATGGCTTGCCCAAGGTCAGCCAGCAGGTGCAAGTGGAGGAGTGGGGAATCAAACCAGGTTCTCCCAGATTTGAGTCCGCGCACTTAACCACTACACCAAACTGGCTCTCCAGAGGCAGGGAGTGGCCAACCACCTATGTTCCTCTCTTGCTTTGAACATCCTACAAGGCTGCAATAAGTCAGCAGTGACAGGACAGCACTTTCCACCGCAGTCTACGGTCTTGCTCCCTGTGGCAAAGAGGCACTTCCGTGAGGTAGCAAACCCACCATCTTAACGTTGAACCTGCCCCACACTTCCAGCCAACTTATCGTTTTTTTTCTCTCACACCCTTTTCAGTCATTACAAGTTTGGCACTTCTGCTTTGTATACTGGGAAAGTGTACTACAAGTGATACTTCTGATGACCTGTATGCTCACTTTTTCCCCCCATGTGCAGGATGGTCTACATATTTTCCAGATTCAGTAGGCACAAACGCTGTCGGAAAATACATTATTCATACAAAACGGTGGAATGCACGTACTCAGAGGATTGTGGTAGCACATTCTCCTGGTGTGTGGGAGTGCCCCAATCGTGATGATTGAACAGGGCTTCTTTATTTCTTCCAGACTCCAAACGGCTGGCTGTTCTCACACATCCGTGACTCGTCAGCTGGCGCATGCCACCTTCTCTAGGTTCTGGTGCCCAAATCACATATGAATCCCTCCGTTATCAGAAAAACTGCCTCCCAACCTTTGGCTCTCACTGATGGGGAGCTGCCTGAGAACCTTTCTGGTAACAAGGCTTCTTATTTATTTCAGCGAAAATGCCACAGTTTGTCCTGCTTGTCTCTCTTTTCCGTTGTCACCTACAAGAATACTTGAGACATTTCCTTCTCTAAACAGAATGTGATATTTTTGTAAGACTATGTGATATTTTTGTTAAAGGCTCACATTCTTGTTTGTTTCCTTTTGTAAACTTTTGTCATCTTGAAATAAGGTGTGAATTTGTGGTTTCTTTCCTTCCCCTCTCTGGGGAAACACTGTGGATTGCAGCAACCCAACTTCCGGAAGCTGCCTGCTTCTGAAAAATTGAATTTGTAGGGCTGGTTCCAAATCTACTTTCCACTGTTGGGGAGCAGTTGTTCCAAGAGGAAAGCAAAACACTCTTTAAAGGTAAACGTTTCCCTTGCTTGAAAGCCAGTTGAATACAACTCTAGGGATGCGCTGCTCATCTCCGTTTCCAAGCCAAACAGCCAGCGCTGTCCAAAGACATTTCCGTGGCCATGTGGCCAGCATGACTAGATGCTGAGGTGCACAGAACGCTGTTACCTTCCTGCCGAAGCGGTACCTATTTATCTACTTGCAATTTCTTGCTTTCGAACGGCTAGGTTGGCAGGAGCTGGGACCAGAGACGGGAGCTCACTCTGTCATGCAGCACTCGGGTCTTGAACTACTGAACTACTGACCTTCTGGTCCGTAGTTCAGCATCTTAACCACTTGAGCCACTGCAGTCCCCGAAACACTCTTTACAGACGTACAAATCTGCTTGCATTAGGGTTGCTAGCTCTGGGTTGGGAAATACCTGGAGGTTTCAATTAGCAGCCTGGAGACAGTGAGGCTGGGGGGCGGGGGGGGGACCTTAGCAGGCTACAGTGCCACAGAGTCCACCTTATAAAGCAGCCATTTTCTCCAGGGGAACAGATCTCTACAAGAAGTGGGACCCGTGATACTTGCGGGGGGGGGAGTATCCCCCACAGCTCAGGGCCTGCTGAAGCCGGAGGAGCTCCGGAGGAGGAGGAAGTGGCCGCAGGTGAGCCCTTATTTCTCCCCCCTCAGCAGTGGTGGTGACAAGGTTGGCCGCCTCCCCCTCCCACAGCAGTGGCTGTGGCGGCAACGGACAGTTCCCAGAGCGTTCTCTGTGCACGTGCAGGGAACGCTCTTTTACTTTTGGGGGGATTTAAATATCTCCCGAATAGTTTTGTTTACTTTTCGGATTTTTCTGCACACCTAGGGAGTCCCCCAAGTGTGCAGGAAAATCTCTTTGCCCCCTAGGTGCCCCTGATGTGCAGATTTAGATATACGCATGCAGGGAGAGCCTTGGCTATTAGATATATAGATAGTCTGGAGATCAGTCGTAAAAGCGGGAGATCCCCAGGCCTCACCTGAAGGTTGGCAACCCTAGCTTGCATGTGTAAATGGACTTGGTAGGTAAGGGCCAATGCCATTATTTTTTGGCAGAAATTAAGTTCCTAATTATTGATATTTTATTACCTGTCAGTGTCTCCATCTCTGCACCGATGTAGGCTATGAAATTCTCTAATATTTGCAGATGTTGCCAGTGTGTGAGGGCCAAAACATGTGTGAGGGCCAAAACAGATGCATGTGTGAGGGCCAAAACAGATGCCATCCTAAGAGATCTGCAAATGGTTTCATGTTTGCTAGATCAGGAGCTGATTCTGCATTGGCTTTTCCCTCCATCGTTTTACCAAACCCACTTTCGAACAGAAAAGGTGCAGCTCAAAACCACATTCAAATACCCCAGGGCAACACCTACTGACTGCAAAGTCACCCCCGAATGGCCATAAATCTGTGCAGAAGGTACCATAAAACCCGATGATCAAAGAAAGTGACAGCAGCACGCAATGCAGAGGGGAATTTCTGTTCCAGTGTGGGTTTGGTATAACAACAGAGGGAAAAGCCAATGCAGAATCGCCCAAGGTTGAGGCGTGCAAGGAGGAGGGCTTAACCATTTTCTCTCTGCACCATTAACCCAACCTCATTCTCCTCTTCAAGCTGCTCTTTGCCCTGTGGAGGAAATATACAAGCAACACCTGGGCTAGGGTTGCCAACTTCCAGGTGCGGAACTGGAGATCTGGAATTACAACTGATCTCCAGACCAGAGAGATTAGTTCACCTAAAGAAAACAATTGCTTTGGAAGATGTCCTCTGTGGCGTTATCCTCTGCTGATGTCCCTCCCCAAGCTCCACCCTCCAAATCTCCAGGAACTTCCCAATGCAGAGATGGCAACCCGACAGTACTTGCATGTTTTCCCCTCTCCCTCTGGGGCAAATAGCAGCTGGAGAGGGGTGGGTAATTGATATTGGCAAAATGTTGCAGGGGGTGTTTGAAGGAGCTGGCTGTATACCAAAGGAACAGGGGTGGCTGTTTAAGAATAAAGACTGCATGAGTCATGAAGAAAAGAAAGGATATTCTTTATTGGTAAAGAAATCTGTACTCTGATAGGAAAAGCAAGATAGGCTTTCTAGCTAGCTATCTAACTAGGAGACGGAGAGAGATACAGAGTGCACAGGCTGGGGAGGTGTTATGGCTCAGTGGCAGAGCATCTGCTTGGCATTCAGAAGCTCCCTGGTTCAATCCCCGGCATCTCCAAATAAAAAGGACCAAGCAGTAGGTGATGCAAAAGACCTCTGCCTGAGACCCCGGAGAACCACTGCCAGTCTAGGCAGACAACGTTGCTATAGCCATAGCATGGGTTTTCCCCAAGGTTCATGGAGTCAGTTATCTTTGCCGGCTGACCCTTGAATGTTTTTGCCAAGTCATGGGGTCAGAGACCTTTGCTTGTCAACATGATTGTTTAACTTGCACATCAGCAGTCTTTACTCAGATTGGATGTTACCTTTAACTCCGTAAACAAATTGCAGCCTTTTATTAACCTCCTCTGGAAAGTCAGATAGGACGGTCAAAACTGGTATGCTCCAGCCCCAGAACTACAAAGGAGGAGGCCTCTCCTCTAGCATGGAAATGCTGGGTTAGAATTCATGAAGAAGTCCAGCAGTATCTGCTATGGGCTTAACAAGGGCTTGGGATTCTTTAGCTTTGATGGCTGTTAATTAGCTTCACAAAATTAAGAGAAACTGAATCTCCACCAATTACTGCTGCTATGAACGACTGCTGTAGTTTTTTCGATGGCACTTGAATTTTACATAATTATGTCTCACCCTGTACCTCTTGTGTTTCATGACTTTTTCGCCCTGCTTTTTACAACCTTTGTTTCTTCATAAGCATACATATGTATATATATAGATATATGTGTGTGTGTATATACACACAGGGTTGCCAACCTCCAGGTGGTGGCTGGAGATCTCCTGGTATTATGAGTGATTCCAGGTGACAAGAGAACAGATCCCCTGGAGAAAGTGGCAGCTTTGGAAGGTGTACTGTATAGCATTATACCCTACTGAGGTCCCTCTCCCCGCCAAACCCTCCCCTCCCCAGACTCCACCCTCAAAATCTACAGGAATTCCCCATCCTGGATCTGGCAACCCTCTGTGTGTGTGCGTGTGTGCATGTGTGTGTATCCATGAAAGTTTTTTCTTGAAGTTGTATGAGTCTTTAAGGTGCTCCCTTAACAAAACTCCCGGTTATTTTTTGCTGCAACATACTAAGCGGCAGGGCCTTTTCTGTAGAAAAAGCCCAGCAAGAACTCATTAGCATAATAGGCCACACCCAACAGCAGAAACTTATTAGCATATTAGGCCACACCCCTGACAGCACAGCTCCCTCCCAGAATCAGCTTCCCCAGGTACCCCACGGTTTGCAGGGCGCATGGGGAACCCGAGGGAAGGAAGGCAGTTTCTGGATCGGCTTCCCCAGGCGCCCCACAGCTGCAGGTGCCTGGGGAACCCGAGGAGGGGTGGCAGTTTAAACTGCCTTCCCTCCCTGGATTGGATTGGCTTCCCCAGGCACTCCATGGCTTGCAAGGTGCCTGGGGAACCCGAGGGGTGGGGAGGCTGT
Organism: Lepidodactylus listeri; assembly: GCA_029233225.1. Classification (NCBI taxonomy): domain Eukaryota; kingdom Metazoa; phylum Chordata; class Lepidosauria; order Squamata; family Gekkonidae; genus Lepidodactylus; species Lepidodactylus listeri. Next base: position 25,879,322 of record JARCFY010000004.1, on the reverse strand, counting down.
AGGCGTGGCCAACTCAGAAGCCAGCTGGGACTCTGTTCCTGTGCATTCCTGCCCCAAAATAGCCCTGCTAAGGGGACTCCTCCTCCTTCTCTGGAACTGTGCTAGATGGTGTTCTTGATCAGGATTTAGCAGACTTTTCCTAAAGATGTGCTTCCTGTAGCTGCTTGAGATTCATTTTATAGTCAAGACCGCACTTCTGGTTTGCTTGTTCTTTGTGGACCGTTACATTTTTTTCATTTCCCTTACAACAAGCATGGGAGGGGATGCTTGAAATTAGTTTGAATAAAAGCTCAGTGGCTATGTTTTGTTTCCTAGGCTATGATCTAAATACAGGGGGATCAGTCTGTTTGTTCACAAACATCTAAGAGGTTTCATTGATGTTTCAACTCCATTGCTGAATATGGAAACTGCTTTTCAGTTTTAAATTTCAAAAAAAGCATAGCTTGCCTCTTCAGCACATAATGGAGAATTCAAGAGTAACCTCTGGCACTTTCTCTGTCGAAGGACTACAGTTGGTCTAAAAGACATACAAAAGGGGTAACAATATGAGTACGGCCTTTGAAAAATTGGCAGGCATGAATGGGCAACATGAGCTCCGTGTACTGAGTGCTAAAAATTCCCCCTTGCTTTGTTCTTGAAAGTTCTGTTCCAGTTTAAAGAGTTAACCCTTTGAGCAGCTCCAGCTTTGTACTAAGAACTGCTCTGTTCCTGAGAATACATTGTTATCTTCCTTGGTTACATTCAGACTTTTCAGATTTCTTTAGTGATCTGACTATCTATGTATATATGTCAGTTTGTCAATCTGGGATGGCACATTTTGTATTACTTAACTACAACCTGATGAGAGGGAGGGAGGGAAGGCATGGCACGGCCTGATCTCATCAGCTCTTGGAAGCTACGCAGGGTCAGCCCTGGTTAATACTTGGATGCATAGGCGTCAACTTCAGGGGGGCTGGGGAGCTGGGCCCCCCCCAAAAAAACTTTTCCAGGCTGGGGCCCCCCCCCAAAAAATTTTTCCTGAGCCTCCGCCCCCCTGGAGACAACGGTCTCTGGCCCAGCCACAGCTAGGGTTGCCAAGTCCCTCGAGCTTACCGGTGGGGGGGGAGTCCTCTGCCGGCCGGGAGCTTCATCGGTGCGCGCGCGCCGGCTGACGTCACCAGAAGTGACATCAGCACGTTGGGGGCGTTGCCAGGGTGACGCTCTGGCAATCGCCCCAAAACTCTATGGTATCATAGAATTTTGGTGCAATTGCCAGAGCATCGCCCTGGCAACGCCCCCAACGTGCTGACGTCACTTCCGGGTGACATCATTACGTGAGGGAAGTTGCCCAGGCTGGACGACTTCGGGGGCGGGGTTTCCCCCGCTGGCCGAATGCTGGCCGGCGGATTGGGAACCCCTGTAGCAGGGGATCCCCCGCCCCTCGGGCTGACTTGGCAGCCCTAGCCACAGCCCACCCACCCACCGGGAAATTGGAAAGTCTACGCCCTTGCTTGGATGAGAGACTGCCAAGGAAGATGGCAGAGAAGGCAATGCTTTCTCACTTGCCTTGAAAGCCCCTTGCTGGGTTGCTATGAATCGGCTGCGACTTGATGGTACTTCACACACACACACACACACACACACCACACACACCCTGATGAGAAAATCCTGTGTGAAGCACTGCCTAATAGCTTACAATGAAAATGTGAGGAACTTGCTTTGTTCACAGAAATGCAGGGGTCCGTTGGAGCGGGAGCACACAGGAGCGCAGCTCCAGAAGTGAGGAGCCCAGGGGGCGGGCACATGACCAAGCCCTGCCCCCTCCTCGGCTTCCCCAAGCAGTGCAGAAGCGCAGCGCCCCGGGGAAAGCCCTGCTAGGGTCTTTATTGTTTTTAATGTTTTGTTTTAATATTGATAATTTTATCATTGTTCCTTTTATGACTGAGTGCTGCTTTTCCAGAGACTTGCTCAAGGTGGCATATAAATTTTCTAAGTATACCATTTTTTATCTGGGCACATGGCACATAAGTACTGGAGAAATTTCACCAACCCTTCAGCAGCTTCCACCCCATCAGTTCGGTGTAGTGGTCAGGAGTTGGACTCTAATCTGGAGAACTGGGTTTGATTCCCCACTCCTCCACATGCAGCTGCTGGTGTGACCTTGGGCCAGTCACAAGTTCTCTCAGAGCTGTTCTCTCAGGAGCAGTTCTCAAAAGACCTCTCTCAGCCCCACCTACCTCACAGGGTGTCTTGTTGTGGGTAGGGGAAGGGGAAGGGATGAGTGGTGCACATGTCCCGGGTATCTCAAGTCTACTTGAAACCTGGTGGTTTCAAGGGAGCAGGAAGAGAATGAGGGTGTGTTCTTGACGCTTATTTTTATTGCACAAAGTATTGGATGGGGAAGGGAACGGAGGAAGAGCAGGTCAGTTTCACTCACCTGTGGAGTGGAGCCTGAGGGGTGGGTGTTGCCCTCTGACACACTTCCGATATGTTAGGGGGTGTGGCATATGCAAATGAGTTATGCTAATGAGCTCCTGCACCTCTTTTTCTACGAAAGGACCCCTGCAGAAATGTATCTGTGGGCCTGGACTTTCTGATTGGGCTTACTAACTCAAATGATCAAAAACTGTGGTCCCTGCCATTACCTGAGGCAGAATGCAGAATAGCTCTGGGGTACAAGTCAGGGGCTGCAGTGGCTCAAGTGGTTAAGATGCTGAACTGCAGACCGGAAGGTCAGTCGTTCAGCAGTTCGAGACCCGAGTGCTTCATGAAGGAGTGAGCTCCCATCTCTGGTCCCAGCTCCTGCCAACCTAGCAGTGTGAAAGCAAGAAATTGCAAGTAGATAAATAGGTACCACTTCAGTGGGAAGGTAACAGCATTCCATGCGCCTTGACATTTAGTCATGCTGGCCATGTGACCATGGAAATGTCTTTGGACAGCGCTGGCTCCTCGGCTTAGAAATGAAGATGAGCACTGCATCCCTAGAGTCGTATTCAACTGGCTTTTGAGCAAGGGAAACCTTTACCATTTACAGTCAGGGAATGAGGAGGCTTAGCTTTTGAGGAGGCTTAGCTTTTGGCAGGCTTGGAGACAGAGTTCAAAAGTTGTGCATAGTCCAAAGTGGGAAATGTGAACTTGCCCCTTGCTTTATTTTTATTTACACTATCCATAGTCCACCTTTCTCACAGGGATCTAAGGCAAATTGCCCATAGTGAGCCAGTACAATCACAAAAATGGGACATTCAGTAACTAGTACATTAGGATTTTAGAAGTCTGGAACTACCAGCATAGCATAAGTATTCACAGGACACATGAAGGGGTACAGAGATAACATAAAACGGGACCCTAATTACAATAAACTGAACACAGCAGGATAGACCACAGTCCATAACTGTTTATCCACTTTGTGCAGTGCAACCCGATTACCTGTGCAGCAAAGCCCTCTTGAATAGCTCATGTGCACAGTTTGCAGAAAGCCAGGAAAGTGGGAGCTTTCCTGATCTCCTTGGGCAGGCCAAGGCGGGAGCCACAACAGAGAAAGCCACATAGATGGCCATTTGTTGATTTTGCCCATTTGTAGGTTGGCACCTGCAGAACCCCCTGCGGACTTGAGCAAAGTTGTTGTGGTGGAGCATAGGGAGAGAGGCAGTCCTGCCAATTAGAGGGGCCAAAGCCATGAAGGGCTTTGTATGACGGCCAATACCTGAAACTGAGTGCAGTAACAGATGGACAGCCCATGGAGCTTCTGCATAATGGGAGTGATGTGCATGTTCCGTCTACCTCCCATTAATACCCAAGCTGCAGCATTCTAGACCAGTTTGAGTTTCTGAGTCGATTTTGAGAGGGGGGGAGACCAATGGAGTACAATAAATCACAGCAGCCTAATCTCAGTTTTACTGTGGCATGGATCCAGGCGATTTACTGGCAACTGGACCACTCCACCCCCCAAAACTAGGATTATTAACTGGTTGGCTGGCACCCTATGGCCACATTCCAGCTATGTTACAGCTAAGGCTGTAACTGCATGCACACTTATCTGGGAGTATGCCCATTGGCAGAGGTGCATGCTGTGTGTAAATCTGCATAGCCCCTTTGAAACTAATGGGGCAAGTGAGATTGTTGTGCCCTGTTTCTTTCAAAGATACTTAGTCCTAGCTACCTTTAGCCCAATATGGGACCAGCTCACATAGGCCAGCACAACAGATTGAATGAAGTCGAACATAATCATAGACACTGGCTTCTCAATTTGACCAATGCAACTGGGGCCGCGATCACACGACCCCTTTAAATCCGGGAGGGCTCCTGGATTTAAAGGGGCCGCTTTTTCCAACAGCGGGTTGGGATGTCTAAACATCCCAACCCCTGTTGCATCGAGCTCGGCGGCCACGGCCGCTGAAGAGGCGGCTGCGGTGGGAACAGCGGCCGCGGCGGGAACAGTGGCCGCGGCCGCAGCGGAGGCGGCCGCGGCGGAAGCGGGGGCAGGGCAGCTGAAAAAGCGGTGGCCGCGGCTGTTGCGGCGGCGGAAAGGGCGGCGGCCGCGGCGGCCGCGGCGGAATCGGGGGCAGTGGCGGACGCGGCGGCGGAAAGGGTGGCGGCGGTCGCGGCTGCCGCCGCCACCGAAGACACATGTCGGGTAGCCTGGGTAAGTCGGGGGTGTTTCCCCCCCCCTTTTACACTTGGGCGCATGGATAGCCATGCGCCCAAGTGTAAAAGGGGGGGGGAAATGGCCGGCGGGGCTATCTGGACAGCCCTGCTCTCGCAATGCTTGCAAGAGAGGGCTGTCCAGATAACCTCAAATGCGGGTTGCTCCCGCGACTCCCGGGAAAACACTAGTTTTTCCCGGGGTCGGTAAATGCGGGAGCAACCCGCATTAGAGCCCGCTTCACTGCAGGACTCGCAGCGGGCCGTTGTGGACGGCCCCTTTAAATGCGGGAGGAAGCAGCCCTTCCTCCCGCATTAAGGGGCCGTGTGACCGCGGCCGGGGATAAGAATATTTTTCCCATCATGAATAGTTCCCATGGAGAACAGCAAAGAACTTGTTTTCAAAACACTCTTCCTAAAACCAAACAACAGTCCTACACTTCATTTTATGGTGATGGCATTCATAATTCATTTTGTACAGATATTTAGTGTACAGCAGCTATTTGTTTACTCTGACGAATCCTGCAAGTTCTGAAGGGAGTTGTTTTTCCCTTGAAAGAGCAGGTTTGTAATTTGGGAATTGTCATGATATCCCATCTCCAGACTTAGAAACTAGGCACTTAACTTTTATATATATATTAAATATTAAAATGTGATAAAAATATACTTCTGTTTTAATAATTGAGGCTTTACCAATACCAGGAGGCAAAAGGGCATTACAGCTGGGAGACAGAAAAACAAGCTAGGGAAGAGAGGACTGAAGTTTCCCCCAGAAGTTCTTGAAGAAAGTCCTGTTTGAAAGGGACTTAGGATCCGGAAAACTGATTCCATACTATCTGTGTTGTCTGTAATGGCCATAATTGGTTCACATTGTTTTATGGAGAATCCAGGTAAGGTTGTTTCCAACATGCTGCGTTCTCATCTGCACACCTGTTCCAGAATGGCTTTCGAGCAAGGGAAACCTTTACCTTTACTAAAAGGGACAGGACAAAGTTTGAGTCCAGTGGCACCTGTAAGACCACCAAAGTTTTTGACTCTGAGTATAAGTTTTCGTGTCCATGCAGATTTCTTCAGACACAATGAAACAAGACTTCTTCAACCATTATATATAGGTAGAGAGAGGTGGAGGGGTTAGTTGCCAGGAAGGCCTAATTAGAGTCAATTAGCCCTTCCTGGCAACTAACCTCCCCCCTACCTATCTGTAATGGTTGAGGAAGTCTTGTTTCAATGTAACTGAAGAAGCGTGCATGCACATGGAAGCTTATACCCAGAATTAAAACTGGCAGGGGATGGTGGGTAGGGTTGCCAGATCCAGGTTGGGAAACTCCTGGAGATTTGGGGATGGAACTTGGGAAGGACAATGGCCTCAGTGGGGTACAATGCCTTAGCGTCCGCCCTCAAAAGCATCCTTTTTCTCCAGGGCAACTGATCTCTGGAGATGAGCTGTAATTCCAGGGGATCCCTGGGTCCCACTTGGAGGCTGGAATCCCTATCCCTGGTTCAGTTTGTATCTGATTTTTTGTCTGCAGTTTTTATGATGATTCATTTTATTACAAGTAGCCTTTTGTGATTCAGTGGATGCTGATTTTAATTATTCATGTCAAGTAACCAGCAGCTTTGCTTCCTTCTCCAGATTCTCAGTGGATCCGCAGACAGTCTGTGGTTTGCTCGTGACGACCTACTACCTCTTATTCAAGCAACAAGGACAGAAACTCATCTTGTTGACCTGTCCCTAAGTGATCACACGGACCCGAGGGAGTTTTGAGCATTTGCTTTGCTGTTAAGGAGGCCCAGACGAACTTCTCCCAGTTGACATTAGAAGCAATATATTCTGTGAAGATGCACTTTAAGGATTCCAATCATCATTGCTTTTCCTTGGCTTGGATATCAGAGAACGGTCCCAATTCTTTGAGAGATACGTTTTTAAAAGTTTCAGATATTGGTTATGAATCATCTTCAAGAACAATTTTAAAGAGGGGGGAAAAATCATCTGAACCCAGCTTTTTGCATCACATTGATGGAATCCATCATTTCTCTATGAATTATTTAACTTGTTATTTCTAAATATTTATCTATGCGGTAGCATTTTGTGAAAGTCTGTGTAAAATCCACTTTGGACACGATTAGAAACATTTTGTAACATTTGAAATCTTAATAGTCAGTGGTTCATATTTATGCCCAAATACTTTGTGTATGATAGGGCTACTGTAGGAGACCCCCCACGCCACGCCAACCCACCCAGTCCAGTATATACCAGTCCCAGTGAGAAAGGCCGATCAACAATGAAAATAATAATCATCTGTCTGTAGAAACAGAGCTTTGCAGGTGAATATGTTATAAATCTGGGAAGCATGAATAGGGTTGCCAGCCTCCAGGTGGGGCCTGGAGATCTCCCGCTTTTACAAGTGATCTCCAGCTGACAGAAATCAGCTCCCCTGGAGAAAATGGCTGCTTTGGAGGGTGGACTCTATGGCATTGTACCATGCTGAGGCCCCTCCCCTCCCCAAACCCCGCCCTCTCCCGGATCCACCCCCAAAGTCTCCAGGTATTTTCCAGCCCTGACTTGACAACCCTAATGCATGTTCCATTCCATAGGCTCCCTCTCTGCTCAAAACCTATTTACTGAGCAGTGTTTTATTCGAGGAGGCTCAACAGTCTAGCCTAGATGGAGCCAAACAGTTATAAACTTAAAACATTGTTTCCGTACCTGGACGACATATAAAAAAGAAAAGAAAAAGGAAAAAAATGGTTTTTCTTTGTAAAATCTGTTGCATTATTGGATATTAATATAACACCAAGGGAAGGGCATCTGACAGTCCTCAGCAGAGTTACTCCAGTCTAACTCCACTGAAATCAATTAGACTGGAGTGACTCTATAAGAGGACTGCACTCTGGTCATGCTCAGTTTACATCACTTTCAGTACAATTTTGTGGATGCGTTTCTGAGAGTCAGTAGGATTCTGAGCAGACTTACACTGTAAGGCAGCAATTAAGTCCCACTGATTAGGATCCCGAGTAGACCAACCCGGCATGACCCTGTAATAAGATTGCCAACCTCCAGGTGGGCCCTAGAAGTCTCCTGAAATTACAAGTGATCCCTAGATTAGTAAAGTCAGTTCACCTGGAGAAAACAGCAGCTTTGGAGGCTGGGCTTTATGGCACTGTACCCCACTGGGCTCCTTGCCCTACCCACACCAAGACCTCCCAAGGTTCCATCCCCAAATCTCCAGGAATTTCCCAAGCCAGAGTTGGCAACGAAGCAGTCTTAAATCAGGTCTTCTCAGGAGTAAGTCCCACTTTAGTCAGCAGGGCTAACTTCCCGGAAAGTGTTCTTAGAATTACAGCATAACAGTACAGTTCAAAGCAGAGTTATACTCTTCTAAGCCCGTGTTTTGCTACAGAAAGGTACTGGCTGGATATTAAGAAAAACTTCTTCATGGTCAGAGTGGTTCAAGGGTGGAATCAGCTGCCTAGGGAGGTGGATAGCTCCCCTTCACTGGCAGCTTTCAAGAAGAGGCTGGATGAATATTTGTCAGAGATGCTTTAGGCTTGTCCTGCATTGGGCAGGGGGTTGGACTAGATGGTCCAACTCTATGATTCCGTGATTCTGTGAGCGTTAGTTATGCCTGAAGCTTTCAAGTGGGCAGGTAACAAGTCAGCAACGTTTGCAAAATCATCTGTTTTTTCTTCTTTTGCCTGATTTAAATAGGTAATTGTATAAGTCACATATTTTGTATGTACAAATGGTTGCACCAAAAACATTCTGAAATCCTGCTGAAAACTTTGCCTTACAGGTGTGAGATGTCCCATGCCAAAGGTAATCGCTTTAATATTTACATGTAAAATTTAAAAGCCTGTATTGTTTGCTGAGCACGTATCTCTCCGTTTTGCATATACAATAGTCCAAAGAATATTTTCAAAGCTTCTGGTCAAAACCAATAAATGCTATAAATGGCTGCTTTTTTAAAAAAGGGAAAACATGACTTATTTAGGAAAATATAGTTTCTAACCTATTTTTTGCTGTTATGCTGTGCCATTTGTGCATTAGTATACAAAGTTGAGCCATTGTTTTGTGGTCTGAAAGTGTCTGTTCCTTCTGTGTATGTACAGCATTCCATGTGTGTAAAAAGCTTTTTAAAGGTCATTCATATGTACAGCTCCCCTGACATGTGGGCTACATGCCTCTCTTTCCATTTTACATGTCAGGAACTGAGTCCGCAGCTATCCCCAATCATTTACCCCTTTCCAGTCCCATTAGTTAGGTGCCCCTTACTGATAATCAGCCAGAGGACAGCATAGCCTGAACTAGGTTGAGCTTTTTCATCCAGGATGGCCTTACCCTAAAGCAATTGTTCGAGGAAGCTTGCATGCAGTGCATGTGCTTGGCACAATTGGGAGGCTTAACCCCCCCCTTCCCCCTCCCCCAGCTGATGCCAGGGAAATTCAGAGGAAGCTGGTGCCAGGCTATGCTTGTCAGGAACCCCTGCCCCGGTCCTTTTGTCCCTTGGAGAGGTGGTGAGAGAGAAAAAAATAGCGTTGGTAGTGTCATGTGCACCATTACATCACTTGTGGGGGAAACCTGGAAGTGTTGGGGGGTAACTCTAGGAATTGCTGGAAACTCTGTGCCTTTAACATAGAGTTTCCACCGGTTCCTAGAGCTACCCTCCACCACTTCCTGGCACATGCGACTTTGGTGACCTCCATCCCTCTCCCCAAATCTCCTGCCAGTTGCCAGGCACATGGGGTACAGGGCCCCTTAACTATTCATGAGTCCCAACTTCTGCCCAACCGTATCCCCTGCATTTGTTGGGCAACAACACAAGGTCTTTGCATCTGATACATGATGGGAGTATTGTGGCTGCTAGACATACACTGGCTCTTTTCTGACTAAAGCAGGCAGGAAGAAAGGGCTTTAGCCTCTCCCCCTGCTGTTTTTGTATTCAAAAATCCAGGAAGCTGCTATTGGTTCTTATTCTAAAACTTATGTAACTAACATACTTTGTACTGCGTAGCTGGCTGGAGCCCTAGTGGTGAAAGCCGTGAGTCAAAGGGAGGGTACTTTGTTCACATCTATGTAGTGAGTCTGCGTCCAAGTTAGAATCTTAGTTCTGCCAACTCGTTTTAGTAGAGTGTTATAGCTACAATCACTGCGGTTTGAAGGCCTCTTTTTTGATACCCCATGAAGGAGTAACACTTCTGTCACCAGCAGGTTAGAGATTTACAAAAAGGCCTTCCAAATCACATTCAGTATATGTTGGTGGGTGACAGAATAGCTTTCGTTCTACAAGGTTTCCAAAAAGACAAATCTGTTCTTTGAGTTGTGCCGTAAATCAACACATCAGACTAATCAGTCGGCAAGGCTGAAGAGACCCTTGTTCCTACAAGGACGGTGATACTCCTCTTGTTGACAGAGCATATCCAGCCAATAGAATGCAGCTTTCACATTGGGTCAGGTGATCTACGGCTTCAGGATCAGTGCAAAGGGACAGCCGAGTACAGCAAAAGCAAAGATTGCCGGTGGAATTTACCACACCATTATATCCTCCCTTTAAACGGTTACTTGTAAAAGCCACACAAACTCCAGACCTCTTCTGAATAATTCCTGTACAAAGCTGTAAACCATGAAGTAAACACCAGCTGTTTGCAAAGCTCAGAGGCTTATCTGTTTAGCAAGAGGTCAGAGGGCAATATGTTGTCCCACTGAGCTCTCTTTGCACTGTTTCTCCATTGAGTCAGAGCAAGGGTGTAGACTTTCCAATTTCCGGGGGGGGGGGGGGTGCTGGAGCTGGGCCAGAGACATTACAGGCCATTGTCTCCGGGGGAAGTTCAGCATGTCCTGGAAAAGTTCGGGGAGGGGGGGGGGCTCCAGCTCCCCAGCCCCCCTGAAGTTGACGCCTCTGAGTCAGAGTCCCATTCAAGGTCTATAACCTAACAGGTAAAAGTCCTGCAAGACCCTGTGACAAGAATCTAAATTCACAGCCTAATCCTAAACAGAGTGACACCCTTCTGCACCTACTGACTTCAGTGGGCTTCGAAGGGTGTAATGTTGTTTAGGACTGCATGGTCATTCTTTCAATCAATATGATGCATTGTCCTGAAAACAGATCTTCACTTTCTGAACAGAAAATGTTTAACAAAATAGTCCCATAATTTGGGGGGGGGGGGGGAATGCTGTGGATATTACCCAATTCTAGTCTTATCTAAAGAGGGAAAAGCAGAATACATGTTTTTTTACATAATAAAACAGATGTACTTTGGAATTAGGTCCTACAGATTTGAATAGGAGTTACTTCTGAATGAATAGGTGTGTCGTTTTGGGTGTAAAGTGAATGTCTACAAATAAATATACCAACCTAATACTGAATAAGCTACTTGTACAGACTGTGAAAAAAACATTGTAGCTCTATAATCCTTGGGGGGGGGAGTTAAAAACATACTATCATAAAGATGCCATCTTGGCTTCATTAGAAGAGCTACATAAATGAAATGAGATTTTATCCTTGATATTCTGATGCTGTTTTAAAAGTGTGCTGCTGTTTTAGTATATATTATTTACATAGGACATGCTAGCAAAGTATTATATATGCAGTGTTCTGGATTTTATTAATCTAATATACAGAAAAAGAAAATAAAATGATGTTAACAATATGGATAATGAAAAGAAATGAAGTTGTAGCTTGTGTTTCTTATACATTTACACAACTTCTTTAGCACTCCTGGGCTCAAATATTATCTGTCCGTATGATGTGACATTTATTTTCCAGAATTCAGCCACAGCATTTCCACATTTTCAGGACAGTTTATTGCCATTTTGAAACTCATCCATTGTTTAAAATTCCAGCAAAGCACACAAGAAGATAGAAAATGGAGGTTGATGGGAATGCCTGTCCAATTGGCTTTAACAAGAGGTTTTTAATTTTAATTTTTTTAAGACATTTTAAAACTAATGTTGCCAACTCTGGGCTGAGAAATATCTGGAAATTTTGGGAGGTGGAGCCCGGGGGGGGGGGGGTTGGTGAGGGGAAGAAGAAGAAGAGGAGGAAGAGATTAGATTTATACCCCACCCTTCACTCACTTGGAGTCTCAGAGCGGCTTTCAAACTCCTTTCCCATCCCCTCCCCACAACAGACACCCTGTGAGGTAGGTGGGGCTGAGAGAACTCTTTCCCAAGCTGTCCTTGAGAGAACAGCTGGTACAGAGCTATGGCTTGCCCAAGGTCATCCAGCCAGGTGCAAGTGGAGGAGTGGGGAATCAAACCTGGTTCTCCCAGATTAGAGTCCGCGCACTTAACCACTGCACCAAACTGGCTCCCAAGGGAGAGACCTCTGCAGAGTATAATGCCATAAGACCTCTGCAGGGTATAATGCCATAAGGTCCACCCTTCAGAGTAGATATTCTCTCCAAGTGAACAAATCTCCATTGTCTGGAGACCCATGGTAATTCTGGAGATCTCCAGGCCTCACCTGGAGATGGGCAGCCCAACAAATAAACAATGTCAAAGATTGTTCTTTCCTCCAGAATTCCAGCAACCCTGTTTCTTAGCATCATCACCTTTCTAAACTAATTGGCTTCCTTGGACTTAAGAAGGGGTGGAACTCAGCTTTGGGCTCCACAGTTAAACTGGGTTAACTCTGTATGAGATTCCACATGCACTCTTAATCCAGTCTAACAGCGGAGTCTGAAGCAGAGCTCCACCCTTCTAAACCCAGTGAAGTCAAATCAGTCTAGAAGGGTACAACTCTGCTTGCAGTACAAGCCTATTGAAATCAATGGCTTGCATACAATTGTACTGCTAATTGCCATCTGAAGCAGTGACTCGGTAGTAAAGTTGGGCCTGAAATTAATTTTAAATTATCTCTTTGAAGGCATACATATGGGAAATTGTTACAGGATCAAAGCTGGTCATTCTCATGCATTTTAAAAAAGAAAGAAGACAGATTTCCAGCTCCACAACATCCTCTTAGAAAAATCTATGATATTATTTCCAGTATGACTCCCATGGAAGCTGGTGTTTCATCACATTTTCTGATCTGCAGCACAGGAGTTGGATTATATTTATATTTGTATAAATCTGCAGGATATAATAACCAGTACCAAGGACATTTAGAATGGTATCTGCATAGACCACTGCATGCACTACCTCAAGAGACCTTGGGCGTGTGAAGGAGGAGGAACACATCTTCTGCAGAGCCTGCAATCTACAGCATTACACTTTCCAGTCCCTTTGTTCCCCTTTTCTACTGAGGCTGCATTTACCTGAAGTAGGCGCCATTAAACACAGTGGGACCAACTTCTGAGTTGCTTATGGATGCCAGATTTTAAAAAAAAAAATACTGGACACACAAAGGCTCTGCCCCCCCCCCTCCAAACAGATAGTGCCAAGCACACTGTTTGCCCTGGCAGCAGCACCCAGCCCAACCATCTCGGTGCAGTCTCCTCCAAGCCCAATCAATATGTTTTGCTCTTTTGGGCACAGTAAAATTGCCAGGTGACCAGGACAGTCCACTTTCTTCATTGACTTGTTTGGAGGGAAATGCTCAAAAAATCTCGGACACTTAAATGCATGGTACTTTTTCACACACGCACCCCAAGACAGTCAGTGAAAATACCAGACTATCCAGGTCAGTACTGGACACCTAGCAATCTTAGAGAAGAAGAAGAAAAAGAAGAAGAAGAAGAGATTGGATTTATATCCTGCCCTTCACTCATTTTGAGTCTCAGAGCGGCTTATAAACTCCTTTCCCTTCCCCTCCCCACAACAGACACCCTGTGAGGTAGGTGGGGCTGAGAGAGCTCTGAGAAAACTGTCCTTGAGAGAACAGCTGTGCCAGAGCTATGGCTTGCCCAAGGTCATCCAGCAGCTGCGAGTGGGGAATCAAACCCGGTTCTCCCAGATTAGAGTCTGCACACTTAACCACTCCACCAAACTGGCACAGAGTTGCTGTGCATGAGATTGTACTGTGTGCCCAACCCAAACATATGCCATATAATAAGAATAAACTTCTAGTTTATCCCACCCATCGCTTTTTTTTGCACCTTAGGCCAAGATTTAGGTTGTAAGCTCTTTGCACAGAATAGGAGCTGCCTTCCCTTATGTCCCATTGTATGTTGATGATATAATATATATTCGTCAAACAAATTAAAAAATTAAAAAAATATACAGCCAGGGAACAGCATACCTTTGGGACCGCCTCTCCCCATATCAGCCCCATAAAGCAGTGAGATCTACAAATCAACACCTTTAGGTAGTCCCTGGCCCCAGGGACATCTGACTTGCCTTGACTAGGGCCAGGGCCTTTTCAGCCCTGGCAGGGGCATAGAGTTTTGAAAGTGCTGGGGGTGGGGGGGAAGCTTCTGTGTGCATGCACGAAGTGTGCACGTGCTGGGCTGCTTCTGCTGCCCCTGCACCGCCGGATGGCTGTGCCGGGCTGCGCCAGGCTGCTGGGTGGCTGTGCCGGGCCGCCAGGTGGCTGCACCGGGCCGCCCCGGGCCACCAGGCTGCTGCTACTGCACCCGGCCACCGCTGCCGCCGCCACCACTCTCCTGGACCAAGCTGGGGGGGGAGTGGGGGGGGGAGAGTGGCTCTGGCGGTGGCGGCGGCTCTGGCGGCGGCGTGGCGTGGGGGAGCAGTGGTGCATGGCAGCCGGGTGTGCAGGCACTCCATTTCCCGGGGGAGCTCAGTCCCCCCGAGAAATTTCTGGGGTGGCCCAAGCTCCCAAGCCCCCAAGCCCCCCTGCAGTTTACGCCGGTGAGCCCTGGCCCCTACCGGGTGGAATAAGCTCCTGTATGAGATCAGAGCCCTGCAGGATTTTAACTGGTTTTTAATTGTTACTGTATATTATTTTAATATTGATGAAACCCGCCCTGAGCCTCCTTGCAGAGAGGGCAGGATACAAGTTTCATAAAATAAAAAACACACTTTTTAGATTATAAAATAGTCACCCAACTGATCAGGAGCGCCTTATTAACTGGACAAGATTTCAGTCGCTGTACTAGTTAAGGCACAGCAGCTCTAATTGTGGATAGGTCTCTGGTAGGGTTCCCAACCTCCAGGTGGGGCCTGCAAACCTCTTGGAATTATGATTGATCTCCAGACTATGCAGATCAGTTTTCCTGGCTGCTTTGAAGGTCAGACTCTATGGCAGGGGTGTTAAACATAAGGCCCGGGGGCTGGAATCGGCCCATCCAGGGTTCTTATGCGGCACGAGAGCAACTAGTGCAAGGGAGGGAACAGGAGACTGCCTCAGGGGGAAGTGGGTGGAGCCACTCCAATCCTGGTTTCAGCACAGCGGAACAACCTTGCCTGCAGGAGTCAAGTACCATAGGAGCATCTGCCCAGTGCTGCACCGCTGGCTCTCCAATCTACCCATATGGATTTTCCTTTGCACCCCTCCCCCCAGCCTATAGAGCCTTGCGGTGAGGATACAACTTGGAGCTTACCAGCTGCTGTCCTTTATACAGTTTGTATCTCCGGTACCTGGAATCATGTTTTAAGGCACACATAGCCCGGCCCCACAAAGTAACATTTATGTCAGATCCGGCTCTTGTAACAAATGCGTTCGACACCTCTGCTCTATGGGATTACACCCTGCTGAGGTCCCTCCCCTCCCTAAACCCTGCCCTCCCCAAATCTCCAGGAATTTCTTCAGGAGCAGGCTTCAGGCACAGAAACATAATCCCTCAGATTGGAGTAAACCTGCATATGTGATTCATCTACCTAGTGAACAGTTCAGGCCAACACAGTACAGTTACTCCATTCGAACATCTAAAACCCATCAGACTGGAGTAAGCGTGCATAGGGTTGCACTATAATGCTGCATATTTATTCATGCTTTCCTAGGAACAAGCCCCTGGTGGTCATGAGGCACAACAGGGTTTTACTTCCGAGTAGGCGTGAGGTACATGATCATTTAACAGGGCTCAGATCAGCCGCCCGTTCCATCGACGCCAACTCCCCGCTTAGCAAACTATGACATTTCCGCGCACGCGTAGAACGATAGCATCAATTTATCGCCCAGAAGGATTCGGAGCCTCTCCGTCTCGGCTTGCGGGGATTGGTGGAAGCGGGCGCAGGCGCAGAGACACAATCGGAACCTCTTCTCTGGAAGAGCGAAGGAGCAGGATCTTGACGCGAATGAGTGGGAGGGGCGGGACGAGACGGGACAGGGAACCATGGGCGTGGCCCCGCTAAGTATTGGCGCGGGGACGCTCGCCAGAGTCATTGTAAGCCACGCCCCGTCCCCCCCCCCCTTTGCTGTCGAGAGGTCGCGGCGTCCTCGCGAATAAGAAGGCGGTTCCGAGGGGGGGGGGTGTGGCGTGCCTGCGTGTGTGTGTCAAGCGGCACGCGCGGGGTTTCTCGCATGCGCAGTGGCCCCTGTTCGAGCGCGCGGGCGCCGTGCCGTTGAAGCGCAGCCTGAGGGCAGCCGGGCGGGCTGTTGCGGCGGTCGCAGCGCCCACAGGACGCCCCGGAGCCCCCCGGGGCTATGACCTGCCTCCCCGGCTTCCTCAGCGGCGGCTCTCCTTGCGCCGCCCTCCGCGCCCTGTTCAAATCCTCGCGGCGGCGCCAGCATCACCAGCAGCGGCGCTTCGCCTTAACGTCGAAGCTCCCTCGCCTTGCCTCTGCCGGGTTCCCCGCGCCTGCCTCGTTGGCGGCGGCGGGCCCCGGGCCCTCGGCGCTGTCGTCGCCCTCGCCCCGGCGGCGCCGCCTCAGCGCGGATGCTTCCTCGGAGGCCGGCGGCGGGTTCCGCCCCTCTCGGGTGCTGGTGGTGGCCAAGACGACCCGCTATGAGTTCGAGCAGCAGCGGTACCGCTTCGCCGGGCTCTCCGAGGAGGACCTCAAGCAGCTGGTGAGCAGTGTGCCCTCTAAGCTGCGTCGGTGTGAGCCAGCTCACCTTTTTTTTTCTTTTTTAGCCTCCAGCTCACGCAGTTTCTGTCTCCGCGCAGGGAGGAGGGCTCCAGAGCAACCTGATTTATGCAGGAGCCAAATCGCCCGCTCACGGCTTTAATGCCAGGAGCTCCACAAAGTAGGATTTTTGCTCAGAAGACTCCACAGCTTAGAGGGAGCATTCCTGGACATCGGCGGGGAATGGAGGGTGGGGACGCCAGATCCTGGTTGGGAAACTCCTGGGGATTTGGGGATGGAGCCCAGGGGGTGCAGGGACCTCAGTGGGGTTCAGTGCCGTAGAATCAACCCTCCAAAGCGTCCCATTTTCTACAGGGAGAGTGATCTCTTTACCCTGGAGATGAGCTGTAATTCCGGGGGATCCCCAGGCCCCACCTGGAGCCTGGCATCCCTAGCTCAGTGTGTCAAGGTGAGGTGGTAGAGTCCTTGGGTGCCTTGTGGGGGGAGGGCTGTATCAGCTCAGATAAACAGGTGCATGATAGCAGTTTGGGGGTGGTCACCTGTTTATTTATTTATTTGGATTTTTATCCTGCTGTTCCCTGTGTGCAAAAAGGGAAGGGGGTTCCTTATAAAAAGGAGTCTAGAGGGTTCCAGTTTCTTCTCTCTGGGCTGCTGGTTTTGTTTGCGGAAAGTCCATTTCTCTGTGCAAGGAGGAGCATTCCGGGAACAATAACACCTAATTCTGCTGCAGGCGTCAGTCTGGCCTTTTGTGTACATGTGCACATAGTCAGTGCAGGGAAACTGTTTATGTTAAAAGTATGCTTATGAGTTCACTGAACATATCCTTCTGTCAGACCTGTGATACTTACGTGCAGTTAGTGTCTGTAATTGGGGGGGGGGAGCAGAATCACACCTCTTGGCACTGCCCTTTATGTTCCTTCCATATAACTTGTGCAGAAGTTTGTGCATCTGCAAACTATGACTACAGGCCTGCTTTTTGCATGGTATGTCGGTGGGATCCCGCTTGCCTTCATGCATGTGTTGGCCTGTACATATGTGTGCCGTGTTGTTGCCTATGGTGGTGGGAGTAAACCAGCAATGCCTGGCCTCTTGCCAAGGTTATTTATTTTGAAATAATCAGCTATGTTTGGGATGATCAGTAGTCAAACAAATAGGTACAAATTGAATTTGAACTATGAGATAGACTAGAGTATCAAAGGGAAAACCCCCCCAGCAGGATTTGATTCACTTCTTATTCTTGGTGCTTGAGGGGGGGGAACAGTGGGAGGGCTTCCTGCCCCCACTGCTGGATCTCCTGATGGCACCTGGTGTTTTTGGCCACTGTGTGACAGAGTGTTGGACTGGATGGGCCACTGGCCTGATCCAACATTGGCTTCTCTTATGTTCTTATGTTCACTTGCTCCTTGACACAGTGGTTATATTGCCATTAACAAACATGTGAGAGGTGGTGACTTCAACTGACTCCCTATCATATGTGCCTTCTGGGAAAGCTTAAGAGTAATGCTTATCAGAAGCACCAACTTTTAGCAGAAAACACTTTTGGCTCTAATGAAAACTTAGTTAAATTTCTTAAGTGCCAGAAGTAACTTTTAAACTGTTGATCTGCTTTTCCATGTTTGAATGGCAGTCCTGCAGGTTTCCCAGGACTTCCTAGCAACCTTCTATGGTGAGGGCCACGTCAGATTCTGCATGCAAGTGTCATAACCCATGTCTTTTTTTGGTGTAGGAGAAAAAGATTGGGGTGGAGTTTGAATTGAAAAACAGCTGGTAGGGAAATAGTTACATGTCACCCTGTTTTTTCCCTGCTCATGATCTAAGTTGCCCAAGGCTGCTTTTCAATTTTATAAAGGTGTGTGTGTGTGTGGCATTTGGTTTGCCCTGAGTAGCCATTCAAATGTGTGCCTTCTAGAAGATTTACTGTTAGGCTTACTATACATACAATTGCTTGTTTTGACTATACATTCCCCTTTTCTGTAATCATTTTTATGACCCACCCATCCTAAAATATATTGGCTGTCAGCTCTTTGATCCCTAGATATTTTAGGCAATATACACTAGCTAGTACTAAGGCTTGAAAGGCTACTTCACTTTATAGCCATTTTATTTAGGGAAAGAGCAACTGTACATGGTTGCTCATCTCCAGCCACTGTAACAGACCCCCAAGGATAGTGATTGCAGCACACATAAAATGCAGTCCCATTATACTGGGTCACTGAACATATATCTTGTCTACTGGTAATTGACAGCCCTTGTGGTCTCACTAAACATTGTTACACCAGAGCTTTTCAGCCTTTGACAGTATCCATTGTACACACCTCACAGGTGTATAATATACTTTATAGGTTATAGAAATCGATAATGTATTTTCTGCGCAATTATTATTTCAATATCCTTGAAATAAGCATTTGTATGTACAGCAAGCATAACAGATCTGCTAGGAGATGCAGTTTTGAATGGCTGTCCAAGGCAAACCAGGTTTCACATGCAGATGTGTACCTGTCATACAGAAACACATCAGCCACCAGCAGAAGTATTTGTTTATGATTCAGTATGGGTATTGATTTCTCCAGTCAAAACACTGGTCAAATAAGATTGGTGTTTGTTGATCTGAGAAAAACTAGCTAGATAGGCACCATTTTGGGGCTGCTGTGTTTTTTGCAGGGTAGTGTTTTGATGGCTGAATGTGTAGTACTAAAATTCAGTCTGCTGGACCTTTGACTCTAGAAAGAAACAAAGGCTGGGGCCAGGTAGCTAGGAAAGGGATATGGTAGAAGTGTGAAGAGAGAGAACCATTTGGGGAAACAGCAGCAGTATGCTTTGGCTGAAGGAGGCGAAGATTGATATCCACGTGGGTAATGGCTGCCAAGACTACATGATACATCTGCTAAAGCGAATTAAAATTAGGTATATATTTTTAAAGAATTATGTATCTAACACTTCATGGTGATACATGTAAGACATCATTTACTCCTAGTCTGCCTGTCCCCATAGTAATCAGCGTCTGTTGCATACTTCCTACGTGCTGTGTTTATGTTTAGTATGAATTCCCTAAAGTATACCATTAGGCAGTATCTGTGACCATATTGGCTAGGGGTCTAGTAATGCCCGCTGCATTGGTTGTAACATACAGAACAAGGTAGTCACCCTCCCTGAAAACATCTACAGAACCGTCTTCAAGATCAGTAGGATTACTGGGTTCATGTGATGTGTAATGTTGGGAATCAGTCTTCTTTCTGTATTGAATTTCTTGGCTCATTTTAAGTGCATTTGTGCACTTGGATGCAGCATCTAGTTCTTTATTATGGTGACATTCATAGCATCTCCTTACTTGAGTTATCAGAATTCCATTTGAGGCGTATGACCTACAGAGACAGTTTCTTTTTCTTCTCTTTTGCCATAGGTGTATTTCCCTTCCACTTCTGCTTGCTTTTGGCTACAGCTGTTTTTCAAAACCAGTTCTAAATTAAATGACTTGCTGTGGAGCAGCACTTTCACACCATCATCAAAGCTGTGCAGCAGGGCTAAGATTCTGTGTAGGAAATAAGGTGCAGCTAAGTTCCTATTTTCCATTCTAGACTTCTTACTCTTTTCCACTTGGCAGCAGGAGGCAGTTGTCTTGACAGTGCCTCAAAGTGACACCGCTTTGCCAAATTATATTCTGTTGTGCATAGGCTGTGAAGGGAATGATGGCAGATCAAAGAATTTCATTAACTCTTGGCACAATCTCAGGCTTTCTTTTCCCACAGTTTTAGAAGTTCTGATGTGAATGCCTGTCTGTTCACTCCAGGCAAAAAAGATACTAAAATAACTTCTTGGAACAATGTTGTGGTCTTTAAAATTGTTTTTCTAGAGCCTGTGTACCGTGTTTCAGAACATAATGATAATATTCAAAGGTCTCACTAGTTCTGTCTCGTTTTTGTTTGTTTGTTTTTTGTATTGGCAGAGCAGAAAAAGGAAGTTTTCCATTGATTAATATATTCCTCATCTACTTGGTTCTTCTAGCTTCTTGGTTTTTTTAATGCTTGGGATTAAGTACTGCACCAAGAGCTTAATCTCTGAAGGCTATTATAGAAAAAGCCATTAATAATTTGACACTGACCTCTTTCCCATTTTAGACTTAGACTTGGTCTGCTAAGCTCCCAGAGTGGGTTTTCTTTATATATGCTGTAAAGATTAGTTTGGGTTTAGTTGCTGCGGAACTGTGATCTAATGTGACATTGATCCATTTAAAATAGCTTTGCTAATATATTAACTCAGTTCAGTATATTTGCTGTAAGAGGAAAATTCTAAATTCAGTTGGAATCTACCTTGTGGAGATGTCTAGAAACTTCAGTTACTCTCTGACTTGGAGTCCGCAGTATGTCATCAGAAGGTCCTGACAATTGCCAAACTTCCAGGCTTCCCCCTCTGTCCAGCAACTGTTTCTAACTCTGGGGAAGGTTATTTCTGGGATTGAGGGTCCTGTGTGGAGTGGGTCAGGAGGCTGCACTGGGAAAGGGGTGGAATTGTTTCCTCCTTGTGAGAGAGGCACTCCACTGATAGAAGAGCAAGAGGGGAGCAATTTGCCCTCTTCCCACTGCAGCTGCTATTCCACATGGGAACTGTGACCCTGGGAATAAACCTTCCCAGATCAGAAATGGACCTTGAGGGTGGGGGAATCTGGGAAAATTGGGGTCCTTGTGTAGACCTTGCAGTGTAGACCTTGCAGCTTATCTATAAGGTAATGTTAGCAAAATTCTGCACTAACCTTGATGATGTTAGTTGCTCTTCTGTTCCTCATTTTGGTATCTTAAACATTGAACACAAGATAATTAATGTGTGTGCGTCTAAGTATATATCTATAGATAGACTAGGAAGCATGTTTTTAGCGCCTTTTTAATGGAATATGTCTCTGACAGGACATTTTTTATCCTTCCAGGCTGGCTTTGTTTGTGCATACATGGTTTCTGATAGTGAGTGTTTACATTGTGATCTGATAGGACAATCCAAAGGTCAGATTTTTGGACACATCTTCAAATGATGAAACACTTTTGTTTGAACAAAGTTCAATTTGCTGTGTGTTTGTGTTGAGCAGATATATTAAAAAGCCTGCTATAACAATCCATGGAATATTCTGTGTCTTGGTATCTTTGACCTTGTGCTGAGGCTAAACACACAGATTTGGTATCTGTTCAGATTTGTATGGATTATTTCCATAGCAGTTCTCTTAAACCAAAGCTGTAATGTGCATGGCCCTGGATTATCAGGCTTTTTAGGGTCCACTCTGTGGCCACAGCACCCCTGACTCTTTAAACGTCACTTTCAGGCAAAGAAGTCACAGATAGTTGGCTGGCATCTTTACAGGTACATCAGCTGCTACTTGAATTACCTCAAAAATTTTGCTTCTTGAGCAAGCAGAGCTGCCTACTGCTGCATGATAAAATCTACAGACTGAGTTACTGTTCTACTAGCATTAGAAGAAAAGCAGAACATGGTATTCTGCACTTAAGGCCACATGTGGGAAGCCTTCCTATGGACAAAGCAGCAGCTCTTCTTGTGTTTACTTCTAAAACCCAGTTGGAATGATGGGCCGTGAGGGTTGCTGTAATCTCAACAAATCCAGTTTTAATCAGGGTCCTCTCCCAAGAGGCAGTAAACTCACCCGTCTCCTCCTATTTTCAGCAGGTTGGTCAGTCCATCATTTCCCATTTATTTGTCAAGTCATTACATTGCCTACACAGCTGTAGAGTTAGGTTGAGATATAGCCTTCTATTGACCATGTACAAACTATTCTATGAGTTCTCGGAGTATAACTTACTGTAAACCTGTAGAAGATGCAGAATTCAGTCAAGAATGATCTCCATTTAATCAGTCCGTAGTGGTAAGTACTTTGAAGGCTGCACAGAATTACAATCAAGTAAACAGACTGGCCAGCCAGAATTCTGAAAGCTACAGAGAATTAGAATGAAGCACTCCCTAGAGATGTGGATGTGTGAAAACAACCAGCCATTAGAACAAAGTATATGCAGAAGTTTTTCCCAGGTTTTCTTCCATGATTTTAATGACTCCATTTGACATGCTTAATTTGTTATATATATATATATATATATATATATATATATATATATATATATATATATATGTATATATATATATTATTATTTTGAACTTGGTGTCTTCTAAGCTCTCAATTTTCTACAAGTGCCTTAAAGTGCATGCCCATGCTCTACAAGTACAGTTGCCAGGTTGCCAGTGGAAACTAAGTTTAATTCCAGTAACAGTCAGGGTAAGCTTCCAGTATACTCCATTGCAGGAAGATCAAATCCTTTTAAAGCCCTTGGCAATACTAAGAGGTATATTGCCTCTTCCCAAATGTCAAGCTGCATCTGTGTCATGGGTCGGTGTTATGTGGTTGCTATACACACATGCCCCTCTCTGCAATGAAGGCTCCTTTCCAGCCCATATGTACGAATTGTTATTCCTTTGCCTCTTTCAAGCAAGAAGCAGAACAATAAACCCTTGTTGGCCTCCAAGCCCAGTCACAATTGGTGGGTTTATGTATATTCTGTGCTGTATAGTTGATATCAGTGAACTAAGTACCTTAAATAGTGGTTCTTAAAACTATAAGGCAAGCCTCCCTAGGCAGATACAGGTAGTTGATTGTGGAGGCCTAAGAAATAAGACAAAGGCAGTGGAAACAGTGTAAGAATAACGTGATTGCTTAACTGGTGAAGTTTTATCCAATGCCACCTGGCTATACAGTCCTTTGGCAGAAATCACATGGTCTACTCATGTGTCTGTGGTTTTTCCCTCAGTACCACATGGGTTTTTAAAGTTATTTAAAACTAGTTGGGACTAAAGGTGGATTATAAAACAATGCAATAAAAACCAGTGTGAAACATACAATAAACAATGCAATACAGGTGGATTACACAGAGAAGCAATGAAATAAAAGCAGTATAATACTTGCTATAAGCAATGCAGTATAAGGGGGAGAAAGAATGGGGAAAAAGCTGTCTGCAGTTTTTTCAGACAATTAAGTTTCAACCTGTTCCCTTTAGAGAAAAGTGTTCTCTGCAATAATTATATTTTACTACGTCTCTATTCCCTTCATAAGAATGCAGGAGCTCTCATTGTGGCACAACTGTGCCCAACTCCTTGATTATACTGTTCTGTTATCAGCCAGTTCTCCTGAGCTTGGGAATTATGAATCTCTTCTTGAAATTGCTTGCAGTTACCTTATCTTTTGAGTTTGCACACTGTGGCATTTCCATACATACTCTTTTAATGAAACTGAAATCATTCTCAACAGCAACTCTTACTGCAGTAAATCAGTTAAATTAATTTATTAAACATTTAGAGAACAATAAATTTAGGGGTGTAAAGCTTTGCAGAGATATAGAATATGCAGAACTATCCATTACAAGCCAGTAACAGTTACATACTCAGTAGAATGATCAATATATTCAGCTGTAGAGCATTTGTCTTCAGTACATGATTACCAAGGTAGGTGATTTTTATAAAGAAATTGCGTAAGAGAGATCCAAGTACCAGTTTCCAGCTTCATAAGTGATTTGATCTTTTGTTAGCAACAATACAAAATATTCTTTTAAAAAAAATTGTGTCCTGTGTTCTTGCAGTGTAACAGATGGCGCCAATTTAAGTCATGGTTAAATACTATATTCAAGACTCATAAAGTGAAACAAAACACCATCCAAAATCAATTTTGCATCCTGTATGGAAGAGGAAGATAGACTGCCACTTTGGTGGTCAGGAAGCTATTGTTCTCCATGCCAGTTTGGCCAGGGATCTTGGAGGGGTTTTTGTTGTTGCCCTCTTCTGGGCATAGAGCAGGGGTCACGGGGTGGGTGGGTGAGGGTAGAGTATTTCTGAATTTCCTGCATTGTGCAGGGGTTGGACTAGATGACCCTAGAGGTCCCTTCCAACTCTGATTCTAGAAGAGCAGCTTTACACCTCAACAGCAGGCAGAGGGCATCACAAAGCCTTGCAGTTCTGGTATCGGCCCTGCTTCTTGCAGTGGGTAGTCTAACTTCATAAAGAAGGCAATTTTTGGAGCAGGACCTAACCATCTGAACTTAAATGGCATAGAACTTATATGGGAGAAATGGACTCTATAAGGCCCAAGCTGTGAAATGAGTTAAAAAGTAAGCATCAGCATGCTGAAGGAGTCATGGAAACAAACTAGCAACAGTTGTAAATGGTTGCAAAGATAGTTAAAAGTTACAATTTTTGGTATTTGTCAGGAGCTAGGCAGTAGCTTCTGAGCTGCAATTAATTTCAGTTTCTGGAGATTATCTTCACTTACCAAACTGATCTTGTGTGCAGAATTTTACACACAATTTTACTAAAGCTTTTAATTTAAAGGGTAGTGTTTGAGGCTCATGTTTTTAACTTTGACCAGTGTCAAGAGTATTATCATTAAATATTAGTTGAAGATATTTGACTGTTTTAGTTACATTAGGATAGCTTGACAGTTGACAGGTCATATCCTGCTGCGATGGTTTCTGGTGGCAGTTACCTGCTTTGCTAAACTGTGGTTTTATCTTTTGCAGCTTGCATTAAAGGGATCGAATTACAGCGGGCTACTTGAGCGACATCATATTCATATAAAAAACGTGGAGCATGTTGTAGATAGTTTAAGGTAAGGGTATGTATCAAGAATTTTGACTTGACTATTTGGAAATTACCTCAGTGATCAGAGTTCTTGATATTTAGAACACGATTCTAATGTCTGTCCTACAAATATATATTATTACAATGGCTCTGAGCAAAGCTGTTTTTCACATGCAAAAGGGATTACATGTACTTAGCCTGGCCCTTCATTTCATTTTCTGTTCAGCAGCTACCAGCATACAGCAATATGGTCTTTCTGAAAATTTGAGTTTCAGAAGCATCTTGTGTTTCTGCAAAAGGCTTGGGGTTTCTGTGTAGAGAGGTGAAAAATTTGGCTATATAGACAGTTCTGTGAGTTGTGCCCAGTATTCTCAAAGCTCTGTAGTATTTAGTCAACTAGCCAATAGTATCTGTGAGTTGTCTGAACCTGTGTCCAGTAGAATATAACATCTAGACAAATTTCAATCTGGTTTGGGGACAAACTGTGTTGATTACCTTAGCTGATGACCTTCACTGGGGAAAGTCCCTTTTCATTCTCTTCAGCCCCTCATCAGTTTTTGGCTCAATTAACTGCATCCTAGTTAGCTGAGGTGGGTTGCAGGGGCTTTGCTCACTGGCAGTTCTCCTTCTTGGCAGACCAGTTCCAGAAGGTGATGGCTGGGGAAGAACTGTTTGACCCAGAACATCTAAAATACACTGTCCCAGAATGCTCTATTCTATTCCCTCATGTTGTTTAACGTCTACATGAAAACCCTGGGAAAAAGCGGCCAGAGATTTGGAAGTACAGATCTCCTCTGTGGTCCGTATGTAGCACCTTTAACCAACTTACCCATGCTGATTATAATCCAGGTTTAATTGCTGCAATGTATTCTATGTGGGGCAGCTGATGAAGACTACTTGAAAGCTTCAGCTCACTCAAAATGTGGCAGCTTAGCCTGGGCATAGCCAGAGGCCCAAGCACTTTAGTGTGTCAGTATTTTTCTGTAAGCTGCTTTGGGGTGAAAAGTGGTATAAAAATTCCCGAGTAAATAGAGCTAGATAGCTGGTGGGGACAAGCTTCATGGTTCACATCTCCCCAGTTTCTAGCTGTGGATTTGGTTTGGGGCAAACGTCAAAGCACTGCTTATTGCCTATAAAGCAGTACATGATTTGGAGCCGGGGTACCTTGAAGGATCACCTTTTTCTTATGTGACAGTTAAAATCATCAACACCAGAGACTGCGGCTTACCCCCACTTTTCAAAGGCTAGGTGAGTGAGCTTCAGGATTGGTAACTTTTCAGTACTGGCACTCAGGCTCTAGAACCCTGTTATGTCAGAGATGCTGAGTTTGCATTCTCTATGTGCCAGGCAAAGATAGTTTTGTTTCTTCAAGCCATTTAGAACTCTTGAAGTTTTTAGCTTTCTCAAATTTGTGCTGCTGCTGGGTTGCATCCTACCAGCTTTTCCACTGGTGCAAGAGGAAAGGTTGTGCCAGGGTCATAGAACCTGCATGGACAAAAAGCCTTTCAGGATGATGCTGAAGTGATGAAGGAAATTACTAAGATTGCCTCTCTTGCTCCAGTGTAAAATCCAGTAAGATCCAGCTCACTGTGTTCATGCCATTAGGACTTTTAGCAGGTTTATGCTGTGGCATTTTTAGGCATTTTTAGTACTTTTATCCTACTTTTAATACAGTGTTTCAATTGCCTTTGTTCTGTGTTTGCCACTTTTTAAATTATTTGTCATTTATTTTGTTAGCCACCTCGTAAATATTTTTACAAGGAGGTGCAGCATGAATATTTTAAATAACATTGCATTTTCACGAAGTCACCTCATGTTAGACTGCAGACTCTAGTATGTATCTGCAAAGCGTGCTGACCCCAAGTGGGTTTATTTCCTAACAACCAAAAAATCCCCTGATGTTTGTTGATTGGTGAGTCTTTCACATCTAGTTTGGGAAGCTAGTGAGAAACATTGGGCCAAATCCTGTCCAGTGGTTACTGTACCTTGGTGCAATTTACAAATACCTTAATGATGCTCATTTTCACACCACTATATTCAGTATTCATGGTTAATTTGTCTACTTTCCCCTTCCTAGAGCTATTGTTTTACTTTCATAACCTAATATTTTTAACTTGAAAGCTTGCATTCCTTGACTCCTGAACCTGACTCACAAGAACTCCTATTTTTATAAACCTTCTAGGAACGAGAAGATTGAGGTACGACTTGTGAAACGCAGAGAATATAATGAAGAAACCGTTCGGTGGGCTGATGCTATTATAGCAGCCGGAGGTATTAACTTGTGAGTGGGGAATGGTATTTTGAGTATAGTAAACTAGAGTGAGAATTGTTGTAGCCGTATGGAAAATTGGTTGGGTGGGCCACAAACAATTTAAACTGAATCGGGATAGTGATTCTGTTTCTGATAATTTTAAATTTTGGGAATTCAGAGTCTGCAATTTCAAACAGGATTAAAACTTGACTTAGTGTTTCAAAGTATGCACCATCTTTTCCCAAACAAGACAAATAAAAACTATTCTTACCCAGTTTTGTATGTCTGTGAAAAGACTTGAAACATTACTGATTCATTCAAATATATATGTTTATGCTGTTGCTTACCAGGATTGAACTTTCCTGTTTAACTATGATAACTTTGTTACTTGGCTTGCACCACAGTCAGCATATCTGTTCTGCTGTGGTGTACATTTTTGTAGGCTTTCTGTGTGGGAGAATCTCAGGATTCTTTCAGCGAACTGCTCGGCAGTTACAAAACACAACTTGCAAAAGCATACTTTTAAAAAGACAGTTCCTCAGAATACATGTACAAATTAAGAAAAATAGCGATATGTTTCTAAAGCATGTACTGGTGAGTAACTAAGTTTGTGTGCATCCATCTTTCTTCATAGAAGGTGTTTTCTGATGGCAATTTGCGTTTCATGTTAAGGTCTGTCTTTTGATTTAGGGTTCTACAAATTTCTTAAACTATACAGGCATAAGCCTGCTTGTACACAACACTTCAGAATACTTAAATGCTCTTACTTAAAAGCAATCTGATCTCAAATGTCTACTCCACCTAGGTGATGGCACAATGCTGTTGGCAGCCAGTAAGGTGCTGGACCGATTAAAACCAGTTATTGGAGTAAACACAGACCCGGACAGGTGAGCCTAAAACTCTCAGGAATCTTGCATTATCGTAAGCCAATACAATATAAGCCTAGTGGTGGTTTGACTGCCATACATTTTGATTGCCATAAATATTTTCTTATCCTGGATAATTATTATAGTGAGTTTTGTATCCTTTATTTATGTGGAAAGGTACAGTTGTTGATTTTAGTTAATTATGACATCTGTAATGTCATCAGATTTCAGTCTTACCTTTAACCACATGAACTCCCAAACAAGAATTGTTATGAAAGAGGGCTTTGGCAAAATTTGGCAGCCCATGTGAAACAGTTGACAAATTGCTTGGTCTCCCAAGAATGCTGTTTAAAAGTCAATAAATAAGACAATACTGGATTACATTTGTGCTTTAGATGGGTGAGAGGGGAACAGTTCTCTCTGAAAGAGACAGAAAATATCCCCGTACTTTAGTCTCATACTTGCACTGTGGTTTTTTTCACCCAGATCTGAAGGCCATTTGTGTTTGCCTGTACGCTATACACATTCATTTCCAGATGCCCTACAGAAGCTCTACTGTGGTGAGTTCAGGTAGGTAAGAGCTGAATTTAAAACAAACCCTAGTGAGACAGTTCAGCATGAAAGGAAATTCAGGGCTGCACACTTATGGATGATTGTAAGATCGATTAATACAAGAAAACAATCATGAATAACTATATTGCTACATCACATTAAAGCGTACTATATAGTCTTGCTATATTTATCCTGGATCGTTTTGAAATATGTAACCTTCATGAAATTACTTTGCTGAATACTCCTGTGAAAGACTGAAATCTAGGTGTTGTGTTCGATTATCCAAGGATAAAAAGTAGCCAGTCTTGAAGATTTATTTGACTGACAGAGTGGCTGATAGGTGGAATTTGCAAAAATGAATATACATCAAGGCAAGTTCTGGACATGCTTGGAAACCGGCTAGAGGTTTGCCTCCCACACGCAAAGAATAAGAGATGTGTTATTTTGAAGGAAAAAGTACAGAAGAGATATAGTGTTTTCAAATTACTAACTTAGGTTTAAACTGTTGTAAAATCAACTGTATTTCAATATATGTTCAGAGGAAAAATGAATTTTGTGCTGATCAGGCTTAGTTATTGTGTGCAACGTTTATCAAGTCAGTGAACTGTTTGGTAACAGTAATAACAGTACTGAAACACTTGTCAGTGTTTCTTAACCATGACTAAAGTAGCTGCTTTAAACAGGAATATTAGGCATTGTATTTGGCTAAGAGAAACCCTTTATACCTTTTCTAAATAACATGGTTGTAGAAGTACCAGTCTTGCCAATGTAATGTAAGGTGTTCTGCAAGCCAAAATTAGGTTGTGATAGGATTAAATCTAGTTTCTGCACCACTATCACAGCAATGACTAAAACAGGTTGCCGTAGCCTTTGTTTCTCCTTCCTTCAGTGGTATGTTGAAATTGCAGCTCAGCTAAAGAACAGCATACTAGACACACATGAAACTGTCTTATACTGAATCAGACCCTTGGTCCATCAAAGTCAGACTGGCAGTGGCTCTCCAGGGTCTCGGGCTGACGTCTTTCACATCACCTACTGCCAGATCTTTTAACTGGAGATACCAGGGATTGAAGTTGAGATCTTCTGCATGCCAAGCAGATGCTCTACCACTGAGCCACAGCCCCTCTTACACCAAAATCTCTCCACCATTGTAACTTCAGAAGAACTGGGAAAATATAGAAGTTTGGATCCAGCTATCTATTTCACTCCATCTTCTCAGTTTTCCTCCTTACTATAGCCACTGTCCCATATGGCTTTTGTACCCAGCATATCCGTTTTGGATGGTCAAATGGGTGCCCCCTTACTTTTTCACCAACAGAAAAGCTGGTTGGATCTAAGGCTGTGTTACTTCTCCAGGAAACCTTATTTTAAGTTGATGGACTTTTTCTGGTACAATAGTGTATAAGAATATTTATTCTATCTTAAATCTGTGTGAACTAGACTTAGTGGGCTGGATCTAAACTCATGAACATTAGCTGGCAGAAGCTGATCTCCCCTGCAGCCCTCTGTGTCCCCCCAAAAGCTACTGCTGAGGGTCAAGGACCCTCCTAAACAAAGTGCCAGAAGACCCAGAGCACCTTCTTCCTTGTTCCTCTGCTCAGCCAGCAGTTTCTACACAATCCCCTTTTATTGCATGCACCACCACCCACTGCTGCATTTTATTTGGAAGCCACTTTTAAGGATGTATGGAATTTCTGGGGAAAGGGAAAGGCAGGGAATATCCTCTTTGAATTCCTTCAGTTTGTGAGTTTGGACCTAACCAAATGATTTTTACATCACTGATGAACTCGGGTCATTTCGTAGAAAAAGAGGTGCAGGAGCTCATTAGCATAACTCACTAGCGTAACTTATTTGCATATGCTACACCACCTGACATCACCAGCAGTATGTCAGAAGGCAAGAAAGAAAGGAGAGAGAGAGAGAGAGCTGGCAGAGAGGGGACCACTACTAATCCAAGCCTCAGAAATACCACTATTCCGGGAGGATAGCTTCAGTGGTGGCTGAAGCCTTCAGAAGGTTGGTTGGAGGAACAAGGACCTTTCCAGGAGATGGGGTCATTTTTCTGCAGCCATGACACAAGCAGGCATTCCCCCGTGGGGGGGGGGGGGGTGGCACCAACTCTTGGAGCTGCGCTCCCCCGAGCTCCTGCTCGAAATGACCCCTGGATGAACTTAATGATACTTGGAATACATCTGTGCAGGTAACCCTTGTATTGCTGGTGGAAATACAGTATGTATTTACAATTGCTTTGGTCTGCCTTTTATTTAAGATGGCAGTGGCGGCAGCGAATCCGATTGCACCTTGAAGGGACAGGTATTAACCCTGTCCCTGTTGACTTGCATGAACAGCAGTTTAGTCAAGAACAGCATAGCAGGGCCCATGTTAACGAAAGATTTCAGGATCAAAGTAAGTATAATCTTTACCTTGAAATCAACTCAGTTTGATGAAGCACCTTATTTTCACTTGGAGAGGGAAGGACACTGACAATAGAGTTCTCTCCTTTTCATAATTCCTGGAGGCAGGACAATACAATGGCAAAACTCCCACATGAACTGGGGGGGTGGGGGTGGAGAATACCGGGTCCTTCAAGCTACAACGAAAGGTCTCGAGATCGATGTCATGGGCAAAAACAAATCTGAATTTGTTGAGGGCAGAGTACAGTCAGGGTTCCTCAACATATAGGTGGACTGAATGAGCTGTAGTTGCTTGTACAAAGCGGAATGGGAGCTTAGGAACTCACTGGTTCAGCTCCTGAACCCATAAGTCAGCCCTGAGCGGCAGGAGGATTACTGAGTGAATAGCTCTTGACTTGGTCTTCTCAAAGTCTTCCGAGTGTCAGCAGGTGTCCCAGCCTGCTCAGTGCAGCCACCTGTGCAGCTTTCAATGCCAGGGCTCCAATCTCTGACATCTGTAAAGCTGCTATGTAGATGTCAGCTTCTGTGTTCAACAGATATTGTAAAATAGATTCTGTTGTTTCAGCTGGTGCAGCATTCGGGCAACAGGTTCTTCAGTGAGTACTCTGATTCCCCTAGCTTTCTGATTGGCTGGCATCCTCCTTCTCTCCTTAATCTTGGGAGCACTGCTTAGTAGTATACCAATCATCAAGCATGTTCAATTTTTTCACTTGAAGAGAAGAAAACATCTGACTTACCGTGAAGTTTTCTTTTGCCTGAAGAACAGGACAACACTCTGGACCCACCCTGATTTTTGTGGGGTAATCATTACAAAGAATTGGAACCTCTGTGGCAGAGATAAATGCCAGTCCAGGTTTCTCATGTATTATTCCAGTTTATAACGTCTTTTCTGCCTTCTGTTACCACACCTGTGCTCTGTTTTGTGAGTGCTGCCTCCCACGGAGCTACAGTTTATTTTGGATAAGGCACATTCTATGACATTAGCTACGGAACTCTCTGAACTAGGGATGGTGGGCACTCCCTTCCCCACTGGAGACAGCCTACTTCCTGCCTCCAGGGGTTGTGGACTGATACCCAGTCATCAGTGTCCTCCTCTTAAAGTAAAAGCAACCTTCATAGTAAAGGCCAGTGTTCCAGTTGCTAATTTAAGCACGCATCTTAAAATATGGAGGTCTGTTCTTAATGCACCATCTCAAATGAGTAGGAGAAAGTTCCTGTTGTTTAGAATGGAAGCCAAATACGCACAAATTGGCCATTAGGCTTCTGTACAATGAATGGGGTATATTCAGCAGAGGATTTCTGCGAATAGAAGGGGACTGATGATCACTGATTCCCCACTGCTGCTGCAAGTCTGCTCGTTCTGCTCTTGGGAGACCCCAGCCCCCCAGGAGTAGGATTTGAGGCTCCATAAGAAGTGGGGAGGAGAGGAAGGTTAGCTCTGCTGATGGAAACCCTTTCAATCAGCAGAAGTAATGTTCCATACAATCCTCCAAGCCAATGTCTTTATCAGTGGAAGGAGTCTATAACTAAGAAACAACCTTTATAAGTAATAGTGAGCATTCCTATAAAGTAGTTTATTTCCGCTCATATGACCAGTGGTCTCAAGCACAACCACAACATAAGCATTCATATCTGTGTGCAACAGTGTCTTGTTAAAGAACTGAAATATCTATAACAACTTTGCCATATCTGTCTCTAGAGACTTTTATCCTGTGTTTATATTTATTCAGTGTAATTTGGTCACATCTGCAGGGTCTCAGGTCTCCAAACCACATCTTTTGCCAGTGAGAGCATTAAATGAAGTTTTCATTGGAGAGTCCCTTTCATCCAGGTACGTTAAGCATCATCTACACTGAACCATTATAGTTTGTCACAGCTTGTGAAGTCAGAGAATATGCTTTTGCTGCCATATTTATTGTAAAAATGTTCAGTCATGAGATCCAAATTTTACCTTTCTGCTTCTGAATCTGTGAAAAGGCATGGGAGTTCTATTATGTTGTTGTCTCTTTCATGCTTTAAGGATGCATGCTTTTATGGACACATTTTACTTTTTGTTTTTCCTTCTGACCAGTGCATCCATGATCGTTTCTTTTGCTTCTGCTTCTGTGAATTACCTCTACCATATTGTACGTCAAGCATCTTATGCATGGCTGGCACTAAAGTTCAGATCTTTCATGTGCAGTCTTTGTTACTCCTTGTTTAGGCCTTCATCAGTGTAATTTTTGGGGTCAGATTCCAAAAGCACATTAAATGTAGGAGTAAAAGTAACTTAAATTTCTTCCTGGCATTGTCTGTGTCAAGAGGCTAGAAGGAGAAGATGGGATATACCACTTTGTCCACTTCATTCCTAGTATGCAGAGCTGGCACATATCAGTTTCCTTTCATCCTGGATGAAGGGCTGTCCAGTAGTACAGTAACGCATATTTTTCTTCATCATTCCTATATAGTATCAGATAGGATCATATGTTACATTAAAGATATGTTGCAACATGTGGTGAGGAAACAGTGGACAATGTACCTTTTTATTATAGTCTGTAAATTTCTACAAATCAGCTTTTACCATCTCTCTCTTATTGTCGGCCTCGTGTCATCTCTCCATTCTATTTAACACAGTGCCCTTGCGTGCCAAAGGAGATCTGAGTTAGCAGAGTAAAAAAACAAGCACATTGTTGTCATCAGTCTCAAATTTTTACAAGTGGGTGGCGGGTGTGTGCTGAGTTATGTGCCCTTTCCCTTGCTGGAAAGTCTTTGGGTAGGTCTTAGCCAATAGAAAGAGCAGTACTACTAAGACCCTCAAGCAGGGGTTGCTGAAGGGGTTGAATAGGGAGAGGGCCCAGTGGATTTGCAGAGGTGGGAATGGGCAGTGAGCTGGAGCTGTGCGTACATAAATGAAGCCCCCTACCCAAAAGCTGCTGCTGGGGGTTCAGAACCCACGTGGCACAGGGAACTACAGTGAGGAAGGGCGATTGGCTGAAATTGGCCCGCTTTACTCTTGCAAGAACACTTTCTCTGCTTGTCTGTAACACAGACAAGTGACCCTTCTTGGTACAGTTAGTCTTTGCATACAGAATATGCAGCTGAATGCAGAGTTCAGTGGGATCACTTCATTGCTAGTGCATCGCTAACACAATGAAGTGGTGTGAAGACCAAAATGCTGGACATTTGATACACCATGGAATATAAACTATTAACATAATTATGTTAACAGTAAGAGACATGAAATTATCCTCTCTAAAGGCATAAAAATATATTTTTCTGCTGAGTGAAGGAAATTTTAACTTGTCTCAGTTGAGTGGGAGATTTTTTTTCATCTGCAGGTCAAATGTTCTTATTTCTAGTAAAGATAGGGTTGTACTCATGCATGTAGTTAAATGTTTTGAAAGGAGTTTGTGTGCTTACATGTAGGGAAATGTTAACTTGTCTCAACTACAAACAAACCCACTACTAATAGAAAATTCTAAAAGGCTTTCAAAATGGCTTCCTGGATTACTAACAATTTGTGTTTTGAAATATGACAAACTACCAATCAAAAACTAATCTTGACCTTTCCTTTAAACAATGCTGTACTAAATTCAATAATGAAATTTTCAGCCATGTTTGAAATTGGCCCTTTTAGACTTGTACATGCCTGATGTGGGGCTGTGTTCTGTCTTATTCAGGGTGAACTATAAGTCCTGCAAACCCAGTTTTAAATTCTCCCTTCATAGGGCCTCTTACTATGAAATATCAGTTGATGATGGTCCATGGGAGAAACAGAAGAGCTCAGGTCTCAACATATGCACTGGAACTGGATCAAAAGCCTGGTAGGTTGGTGTGCTGCTGTTGCATCAGTTACAGGTTTAACTTATTCAGAAACTTCATCAGGAATAAGTAACACACTAACATAAAATGCTCTATTGCAGTACAGACTGAACTTTTGAAGGATCTAAGAAATAATCAAATCCATTGAGTAGCATTAGGCGTGTACATGCCCTGCAGGGCTTTTTATCGGCCTGTCAATGCCAAACTGTAGGCAGTCTTGGAAATTATTTACAATTTAAATAGCAGGTTGTGTGATTGTGGTGGGTCAGCTGTTGTGTTGAAGAAATACAGCACAGGTGGATTGAAATAAGGATCTTCATGGGTGTACTGAATTGTCGTCTTTGGGATGGTTCATATTTAACAGCAAATTAGTGAATGAGCCTTGTGTTTGCATGACTCCCAATTTAATTTGCTGTGTCAGAGTTATTGGCAAACTCCAACTCTGGGTTGAAAATCATGTGAGGAAGCGCCAACAGTAGTTTGGTCTCGGTGTTTAAATGCAAGTTGTGGTTTGTGCCAACTTGGAAGTCACTAATAAATGCAATTCATACAAGGGACATTTGCATTGTGTAGGGCGCACAATGTATGTTCTGAGAGTAGGCTCATCAGAAGTTCGTAGAGACTTAATGACCAAGCTACATTTATTTATTTATCTTGATTTCTGTCCCCCCTTTCCTGCTACCCATTGTTACATAGGGTTAGTTACATTGAGTTTTTAAAAACTACAATTAAAATTAAAATGTTATAACCAGTTGGCTTAAATTCTGTTGGGTTGTAAAATATTTACTTTAGAAGCTTTTGGGGGGCTAGATATTGGCTCCCAAAATTTTCTAAATTATCTGTACTAAGTTGTAATCATGATACAGCTGGGGCAAAGCTGAATGGATCCTGGTGCAATGGAGACCCCCGGCGGTAGCCTCTGGCCCCAACTTCCGCAGTGCCAGTATCAGCTGTGGGGATTCTAACTGGTTAATTTCTGTTTTTAGGTCTTTTAATATCAACAAGGTAGCAAATCAGGCTGTGGAAGAAATCCTTAAGATTGGTGAGTTACCACTGGCACACCTGTTAAGTAGCAGTGCAGAAGATAATGACATCTAATTGAGACTCTTCTTCCTTTGGTTCAATAGCTAAAAAGTGTGAGAGTTTAAACCTTCCATTGAACAAGGAACTAATACAAAAAGGTTAGTGAGTTTTACCCTTAGTCTCTTATTGGCATGTCTGATGTACTAGTAATTTGTGGGTTTCTGAAGGCTTGTCTCACATGCTGTGCAATGCTTTCTGTACTGAAGAAATAAACGCTTGCATCGAGTTTTCTGAGGATTTCTACTGCAGTGACTTAAAATGGACATTTTAATCTGATAGTAGTATAATACTTCACTTTAAAATATTGAGTGCCCAAAACTGATATGGGACAGGCTAAAATAAACTTAAAGCTTCTTGTAATTTGACTGTGTCAGTTGCTTTACTCTAATCTTTTCAGAATAATGAGTGTAAACTACCTGTTATGCAAAAGCAAAAACTCTGAACAGCTTACTATTTAGTGGTGAGTCAGTTTGTACAAACTTACATCTAACTTTGGTACTTCCAGTGACGGATGAATATAATGAATCGCTGCTGTATGATCCAGAGGAACCCAAGATGTTTTTCAGCATACGAGAGCCTATTTCAAATCGTGTTTTTTCAAGTAGTCGGCAGCGGGGGTTTGCTTCAAAGTAAGTATTGGCTGCTGGTGTTTGGCCTTGTCTTAGTTTGTCTGAAAACAGGAATCTTCTGTAGGTTTTAGATTTTCCCATATAATAAAGACATATTTGTTTGGGTGCTGGTAATATGTACGCTAAATAGCATCACTACACATGGTGTGTGTGTGTGTGTATGGGGGGGGGGGGGTCACATAGTAGGCCTGAATTGTAGACCTTTTGTGAATGTCGTTCAAAACTACTCTCTTAAGGTGTATGGCTGTTAATGATAGGACATATCCACACAGTCATTAATTCATAGCCAGAAGTGACTTGATGGCACTTAACACAAAGATAACCTTTGCTGTACAATTACAAAACAAGAGGTCTTCAGTATATATCTAAAAGTACAAAATACAAGCACAACAAACTGGGGTTGGCCATGCCAGAACTGTTGTCACCATGCCTATGAGAACAGAACAGAAATACTTCAGCTCAGACTCTTTGAGGGGAAGGGCTGTAACTTACCGTCCCGATTTTTCTTCTGCACTTGGCAAGCTGTCTGTAGTTTCCTTTTAAATGTATTTTGCAGGGTGTGTGTCCGCTCTCGCTGTTGGGATGCCTGTATGGTTGTAGATGGAGGAACTTCTTTTGAGTTTAATGACGGAGCGATAGCAACTATATTGATCAATACAGATGATGCACTGTGTACTGTTCTACTGCAAGAATGAAGAAGTGCATTGGAAGCATTCAAGCCTCAGAATGCATAGAAGAGATGCCTGGACAACAAATTGGAATGCTGCAGTTGTTTCAGACGCGAAACTTGTTTTTCTCTGTAGGCAGCCACTTAAGAAACAAAGATTGAAATAGCTCATCATTTCTTTGGAGGAGAAATTCTTGTGAAACTGGTGTTTGTCATTTATTGCATCTGATAACATGAATCTTACTTGACAGGCTTCAGATACGAGTCTCCTGTTGTGACTTTCAAAGCAAATCTTAACAGACACTTTTAAAACTAAAGGGTTCAAAAACTAGTATTAATTGTACAGTTTTGTGGTAGTTTGACAAATTCAACAAAGTATCTCAATTTGTTTTCTAAGAGCAAATGCTGTCAAAGCTTGTGAACTTGAAGGTAAGTTAGGTTAATGTTGGGATTTGTTTTCCCAACAAATTAAAATAATCTGTTGGTATCAATAATTTTTACCTTTCTAATATTTGTAACCGTACTTAATAGAAACATCAGTCTTGAACTCACACTAAAAATTACAGAAACATATTGGGACTAGAAAATTCCTTGTCCCGTCCCGTTTCCTTGAGCACTGTGCTGCTTGTGTTTACCTGTTACAGCTAGAGGAACTTAACTGTGATCACTTCATCCTTCTAATCAGTTTTAAAACTAATTCTTAGTACTAGTCTAAATTGATTTTTAAAGAAGCCCCTCTGTGAATTTCCCAGAAACTGTGGGGTATAGTAATTTTAGGCAAAGGTTTCCTAAGATCTGGAGCTTAATTTTAAGTAATGAAAATAAATACCATTCCTTGTAAATTTCAAATTGTTAAGAGCACATGTTGTGTTAGATGCATACAACATAAAACTCATTTGTGTTAAATGAACATATAGTTTGTCTCCCTGAACATCATGTATTTTGGAGTTACGTTTTATGTGAAGCAAATGCCATAGTCAGAATTCCTGCTTGCCATATCAGTAATGGACAATGACCCATAGAGCTATGACCTTAGCCAATGAGTTGTTACCCTTATTTATTAAACTAGGTGTATGGCTTTTTTGTGTGCAAATAGTGATTGGATACTGTGTTTAAACGCTAGAGAACTTGCAAGGTTCTTCATCACCACCCAATTAAATCACTGCCAAACACATTGAATGTTTTACATTGGAAACAATAATGAACCTTCAGTGTGAGTCCACTAAACGAGTGCTTACTGAAGTCACAGTCCTTAATACTTAGTTCCAAAAACATTAAAATGTTTTAGAGGCAGTTTTGAAATTATTGTGCAAATGTGCTTTAAGGCTGAGGGTAAGCCTTCCTTGGTGGTGGAGAAATAGCAAAGCTATTAGTTTGAAATGCAGACTTCTATCATAAAAGCTCCAAATTAAACACTGTGTGCTGCAAAAACAGCATTTTGGATGAAATACTGGATGAGCTGTTAAGTCTGCTATGTTGAAATCAGTGGGACTTGCTTCTGAGTAAAGGTGCTTGGGATCAGGGAGCCTAAATATGTTTTGTAAATTAAGAAAGCTGTGAAATAGGCCACTTGGCTTATGATTTTTGTTTCCGATCTAAATTGGTTTTTGAGTATTTAATAGCTATATTCCATATAGCTGCCATGGGAGTTTATAGCTATGGAGTAAAAATCCCCCAAGCACAGCCCATTGTGTTGTGAGTAGAGCTCCTACATGCGAACAACCCCACCAACTCCATTTCTCTTCCCTACCACACACATACAGGCACAGACCTCCCAGTCCTGTGGTCCTGGGGGGAGAGTCTGTGTTGGGGCCCATTATGTTGAATGGGCACTGTGGTGAGTAGGTGATAATGTCCTTTGAAATGAGCCATTTCTGGCTGTGCCAAAACCATGAATGTTTTAAAAAGACAATGCAAATTTATGTTAGAGAGGCTGGAATAATGGTTTGTGGGAGATGTGAATGAGGATTTGCACAGGTATCAGAATAGGCACAGACCCACTGTTTTATGTTTGAAGAGTTCTTGGACCACCAACTAATGTTGTAGTTTATACCTACATTTAATGGTAGCTTTCTGTGTGGGAACTAAATACAGAAAAAAGTAAGCAGTGTTCGTATGAAAGCGGTGGACAAATCTTTAAGAACTTAACTCAAGGTGTTTAAACAATTACTGACGTCATTTTGTGCTAAAAAGGCTGACAAGGCAATTTTGAAATGTGCACAAATACAGGTAATTTAATCAGCTGTGTAGCTGAAATGATCTCCTTTCATTCGCAATTGCTTAATTCCAGCATCTGTTTCTAGTAACTTTCCATCTAGGTTCCAGATTCTATTAAAAATAAAGACATTGATTTGGTTTAATAAGAAATGTATGCTGTACTTGATAATAAAGGTATTAGTGTTTTTTTGAAAATACTTTGTCTTTCAACTATTTAAGACAGACTTGTCAGCATCGCAGCAGTATTTTGGTTAACAGGAAGCATTTTCTAGAGCTTTCATTCTCTATTAGTATGCCCTTGTGCTTATGTAATATAAATTCTGTATCTAATAGCATGACCTCTATTGCTAGAAATTTAGTTTTGTACTTCAAGTAGTTATATTTGGCAGAACCATAAAGTAGGAAAAGTATAATACAAGAACTTCAAATATTACTAGGAGGCTCATTGTTTAAGAACAAAACTATAAAAGGGGGGGGGGGACTGGGTGTAGCTCAAGCATGTACTTTTGTCTCTCTGAGCAGTAACAGTAACATGTGTTCTAGGCAAATGGTTCTTGATCTCATCTTAAGCTCTGGGTGCCAAACACAGTATAGAACTAGCCCCAGTCACTACAGCAGATAAGCAGGATTGTTCTGTATATCCCAGGATACCCCCCCACCCCCCGATATACAAAAGTAAACCTCAAAGTGGATGAGATTTCCTACTGGTTTGCTGCATGGAAGATACATTATTCCTCAGTCCTCGCACTTTGCAAAGTGATTGATTATACAGGATAAGGA
This sequence comes from Lepidodactylus listeri, assembly GCA_029233225.1. Lineage (NCBI taxonomy): Eukaryota > Metazoa > Chordata > Lepidosauria > Squamata > Gekkonidae > Lepidodactylus > Lepidodactylus listeri. The sequence continues at coordinate 25,838,966 of JARCFY010000004.1, read as the reverse complement.
GCAGCTTGCTTCTCTGGGAATGAATTTCCCGGTGTCCTTGGTTAAAACAGCTGTATCCTTCAAGTTAGGAGAGTTGGGTGTATACCCCACTTTTTACTATCTGAAGGAGCCTCAGAGCAGCTTACAGTCACCTTCCCTCCCTCTCCCCACAACAGACACCTGTGAGGCAGGTGGGGCTGAGAGAGAACTGTGACTGACCCAAGGTCACCCAGCTGGCTTCATGTGGAGGAGTGGGGAATCAAACCCAGTTCTCCAGATTAGAGTCCACTGCTCTTAGCCACTACACCAAACTGACTACTTAGTAACAGTCCACAAAACTCGTGGTCCCTGCTTATATCAACATTTTTTTTAAAATGGTACTACAGAGGATGGAGAATATTTGAACAGACACTTTGTACCTAATTCATTGCAAGAGGAGTAGACGAAGTTATGCTCTGAATGCAAGTGTCAATACCAGCAGAAATTCTTTAGGGTTAGTGTAACTTCTCAGCTGCAAGAGTGAGCGGATCTAAAAAAAAGTGGTTCTAACTCCTTAAGAATCCACAATTTATAGCACCCCCATAATACTGTGAGCTGATACTGGGTCCAGTGAGTAAAAGAAATATCTGAACAGGCAATTGAAACATATAAAAACATGGAGACTTTAATCTTTTAAAAAGTTATACTGTAAGAATTAGTATCAAAAAAGAGTTTCCAAGGCCTAGGGTTGTACCCGTTGCCTTATTTTACCAGGTATTTTTACACGATTAGCATGTCTGACAGACTTCAACTATAATAGAAAATACATCTGAAAAATTAATGGTTTGATAAATTACTGAAAATAGCTTGCTTGCACATAAAACATGGAAATCAATAGGATTGTCAGTTAAAATAGTTGTGGACTGCATGACAAGTTACAAAGTAAAGCAAAACAGACCCAACTTTTTAAGAACTCCATAGTCCAGGGCTTTGAAGAACTGACACATCTGTTGCTGGCTTCTGGAAGCCTTAGATGCTACATTAAAGAACAGCTGGATTTCTTAAACTCAGTCTGCACTGAATTCCCCACATTTCTTGGTTCTTTTTATAGCCAGTGGTGGGCCTTGCAATAGTTGTAAAATGGGAAGAGTTGATCTTTATATGAGGAAGTGTTGCCTTTAGGAGCTGGAGAGAGGGAGCAGTCACTATTCCAAAAACCTGTAGCGTTTTGAGTGTAGCAATTTCACCAAGTTCACTAGAATGGGAGAGAGAGAAAAATGCAGTGAACACAATGATGATTGCAAACTGAGTGTTTCCCACCCACTGGGGACACAAGGAAGCAAAACCCATCACGGGGCAAGCAAGCAGGAGAGTCAAGGGGAACATGACCTCTTTGAAATGAGAAAATAAAGCCATAAAGAGAAACAAGTAAGAGGGCAGAGAAAGTCATTCTCTGAAAGGGTGGTGATGGGGAAACATGTATGGCACTCATGAGGAGCACTAGATCCTGTTCTTCCACATGAAGATCCAGGTGTGTTTCTTTGACATAGTAGATTAACCTCTATTCCCACAGCTCAAGCCCAGAGCAAAGGATTTCTATCTAATCTCTCAGCTGTTTGAAAACACAAATGGAGCAAATGAGAATTTCGGGTAATCAACGTGTTTGCTCCATTTGGTGGACAATTATAGAAACCCACACTATGGTACTTATGACTTTAACCACCGTGAACTGGCTCAGAAGCTACTCGCATTCACTCTGAAATTCACCCAGTAATTGTTCAAACTGGCTTTAAGAACAGCAGATTATTACTCACAGTAAGGCTGCAGGAGGTATCTGGTAGCATCGACTAAGAGACAAATGCTCCAGGTAAGTGAGCTGACAGAAGTACTGAAGGCATTCCAGTTTCAACATAACACTGTCGCTGCAACAGAAATATCTGATTTAACGGTATCCATGCTACAGACAGGCTAGTAAACAAAGAAAAAAGGTGTAGCATAAACCTAGTTCTAAAGCTCCACCACCAAAGTGCATTTATTATCAAACTTCACACAGAGCACAGCAACTGATAGTCTACATGGGCAAATGAAGAAGAGAATCTATGTGAGTTCTGTGCTTTAATGAAGGGAATCAGTCATTAAAGGCAATCCGCATTTGGTTAAAGAACTTGGTCAGAATGTACCTCATCCATAAACAATTCTAGATGTAAAATTCCTATTAACTATGCTAAATAACTTGGTTCTGTTAAAACGAGTTGTGTCCCACTATGCTGGCCTTTGTCCTTATTTCTGAGATGCCAGAAACAGGCTTTGTACTAAGAAGTGAGAAACCAGTTGTTTAGGTCTGAACAGGACTTATTTTCCCTGCCTGCTTGAAACTCTTGCCTTTAAAGCTGCCCCGCTTAACAGAACCGAATAGTACAGAAAAGACGAAACAGCAGCTAGAATTCATTTTGTTTCCTTCCTCTTTGTACCACTAGTGACTTCCCCAGTTCTGTTAACCGAGCAAAAGGTTTATTTTTCCACACCTGGAGTACATAGAACGCTTTACACAGGTGGAACAACAGACTGCTATTGGTTTCCGAAGTGAGGCAGAGAGCTAATTCTCTTCCTTGCCAGCATCCAAACAAAGTCACTGAGACAGATGTGGTATTGGCATGCCGGACTCTCAAGGTCAAGTATTTCAGTCAGTGCATCTGCTATATGGCAAGGAATTCAAGGGTCAGAGTACAATCTTTCCTCTAAGGAGACAGATTGGCTGCGAAATGGAAATACATCTGTTATACTTGACTAACGGACATAGCCTGCAAAAACATGGCCTTCCCAGGAAAAGGGATCGTGTAACTCAGTGTGGTTTTTGCTTTCCACAAATGTATATTTTTTCCCTCTGCAGCATTATATGAGGGCCTGCAGATGCACTTCTCACAAAGTGTGCCAGCTGCAATCTGGGATACAGCCAGAAGCAGGATAAAACCTCTCTCCACTCAGGTCACCATCATGTCAGATGTCGTTCCCCACTGTACAAGCACACACTCCACCAGCATTTTGCTGATTCAGACAGGATGAGCATGTGACTGTGCAAGAGACAGCAACAACTCTCGGCTCTGCTAGATTTTAAAAATCCCTTGTTTTCAACTATGATAGCTGCAATATTGTACTGGCATCTTCCCCTGCATTGGCTGGGACCCGTAATCTACTACAAGGGCCCCTGACCTTTTTAAGCCTGTGAGCACCTTTAGAATTCAGACACAGGATGGTGGGTGAAATCGTGTAATGGCCACCACACAAGACTAAGCCACACACAGGAAAAGCCCCAGTGCAGGGGACAAGAGGAGTAACTTCTTGAAAATCAAACCAGCACTGTGATGTCAGTTGCTAGTGAAACAAAGCTATCTGGATCTTCACAGCTAGTCAGATCTCTAGTGGGCCAATCAGAAGCCCTGCTGGGCAGGAGCCCCCCAAAACACTAGGGGGGCACAACCGAAGGTGTTGGTGGGAGCCACATTGGGGATGCCTGATCTGCCTTGATAGAACAAGTGGGACCAAGCATTTATATCTCCCAGTATTCTGGCCAATATTTGAAATGTGTTGCTTTTTCCTGGAAGTTGCATTACTGGTTTTCATTTATTCCTCAGCAGGATCCCAGCAACAAGACACAATCAATAAAATTCAAATTGTCTTACCTTAAATCTAAATGTACTAGATTGCGACACCTCTCTAGTAATGTTTTAACATCTGAAATGAGAAGGCAAGTTCAGTGAGCCAGCCGCTGTGAGAATGTCCCAATGAATATAGTCCACAACAGGTCTTGTAAATAAAAGTCCTTTACTTGTAGAAAAGATTATTGGAGTCATACACTTCTTCTGTTAGTAATGAGATGCTTAGGGTTATATGCATTGATATACTAAACTCACAAACGGTTACAGTCTGCCAATCAGACTATAGTGCTGATGGCGTAACAATAAGGAGGGTCAGTTCCCAGAGAATACGCGGGAAACGTTTTTCTCAGGAAATAATGATGTTGAACATTCTGAAAATCAGTTCACAGAGACCTGGGATCATAACAGCAAAACAGTTTCTCTCCACACCAGACCCTTTCATGTTTCAAGGCTAAGACACAAGATAAGCAGCCAGAAGGTAGCTAACTGTATGCGCAGGCGCGGGTAATCTGCCAAGCAAAGCATAAGCCAAGCAAGCGGGGAGGCGGGTGGTAGGCTAGCTGACTCCGCATTTCTGAGGGCTGGGTGAGAGGCCCGTTGTTAACTCCCGGGCAGGACCTGTGGGGAAGCTGAAAGCAAGGCTAAATGTGTATAGGCTCAAAGCACGATTAATATACTGGTATAGCATCGGCACATAAGAATACAGGGTAGGCACTGAAATATATGGCAAGCACTGACAGCTGCACATAAATCCTATAAGCCTCTCACAAGAAATACAGAAATGCCAGGAAATGTATCAACTTGAAAACAAACACGCTTACATTTAGTCGTTTTTAGTATTAAGTTAAGCCTTCCTTTGAGGCCACATTCTTCAATTTAAAATAGTTTGTTGTGCTAGAGAAGCATAGCTTTCCCACAACTTCACTTCTGGTATGATTACCAGAAGACATTGAGATGGGATTGTTTGATGTACAGTGCAATTTATGCGTATTTCCTTGGAAGCTGCACTGAGTTTAATGAAGCTTTACTCTCAAGTAAATGTGCATGCAACTACAGCCTTAAACAGATCCTAGTCCAACACTCTAAACACCACACCACACTGTCACTGCATGACTGCCACTGAGACAAACCTGTACATGCATCTCTCCTGCCTGCAAAGTTCGGATAAGTTTCTTAAGAGTTGGGTGAGGCAGTGCCTTAGCAGAGACTGCAGTGCAAAATGTAATCTCACAAATGCAAATGGTTCTGAAGCCCTCCCCCAACCTCAAATTTGGAGCAGCTTTTCATTCCCACAAGTCAATGCAGTTACTTCCATGATGGGTGGCAGGTTACCTGAGCTAGATATTTCAAGCCAAAACATGCTTCTTACCTGTCATCAGTAAATTCTGTCTGTATCCACTAAGGTTTAGCTGTACGACAGTGGAAGGGATATGGCTAACCGCTGTTCTTACATGATCAACAGTAAAGTCGCACCAAGCCAAATTCAGCTCTTCAAGCCTACACGCCAGTTGAAAACAAAATTCATAATAAAAATCCAAACGTTCCATTTGACAGCCATTTAAAACAGAAATAACATATGACATTCCTCTAGCTATCCCCAATGTCAAAGCCTAACTTACTGTAATTGTACAAAAACAGTAAAGGAAACTAAAGCGGTTTGTATCGACTCGTGTGGAGGGCAGATGAGCAGGAAAGTGAGCTAACTGTCTTAGTCAAGTACTAACCAAATTAAGTGTTCAGGTTAACATCTCAATAGCAAGCAGGCATACTCAAATGTACTAATATATACCACGTGGGTCTGCAGAGGCCCTGACCAAACTCCTGGAGAAGATCATGGGATGGATCAAGGCCACTAAAGCGAACAGCGGGATGAATTGGTTTCCATTGGTTTCCACAAGCACCCATAACTGCTTGTGTTCTAGATGGGTAAATAAACCTTAGGTGGGAACCTAACTAGCATTTCTATGAATACTGAATCATAAAATGACAGAGTGGGAAGGGGCCATACAGGCCACCAACTCCAAACCCCTGCTCAATGCAGGATCAGCCTTGAGCATCCCTGACAAGTGTTTGTCCAGCCACTGCTTAAAGACTGCCAGTGAAATATAGCTGTATGCACTTCACATGCATGCGTCCCTGGACTGCGTTTAGAACTTCTGTCAATAAATCCAGCAGAGCGTCCATGCTAAACCTAATGTTCTCACATATGTCAGCAACCTTCCTCCTACCTGGAACAGCTGTTCAACATTCCCTCCAAACTTTCTGTACAGAATCCAGAGCATCCAGAGAGATTTAATCGCATCAAGCCGGGGTTCTGTGCTATTTTTCTGAAAGAAAAAAAAAAACATGTCAACTTGTGCAATGTCTCAGAAGCACCAAGCTATTTAACAAGGGCTGCTCATCCAGAATTTGTTCCTTTCACAGTGATGCTTTGCTCACCCACCTAACAATGTCACTGGAAAGTCTGAGCCCTTCCAAGCTGAGATTCTGTAGGCTCTGACACCGTTCAAGAATGCTCTGGAGGTCTCCAACTTGGATTGTACAACTGGACAGATCCATATGTTGCACATGAAGAAGTCTGAAAACAGGCCAAACAAAATGATGAAAGACAAAAATGAGTTGAGCAGGGGTGGCCAAACTGCAGCTCAGGAGCCGCGTGTGGCCCTTTCACACAGTTTAATGTTAATAAAAAAGCAAATTTGCATATTTTCCAATAAAAACTCTTGTGTAATATTTGCCCACGTCTTGCGGCTCTCACACATCTGACGTTTATTCCGTGTGGCTGTTAGGTTAAGCAAGCTTGGCCACCCCTGGAGTAGAGTATGAATTTTTTTTTTTTTTAAGTTTCCATATCATCCAAGCAACCAGCTTAATTCTGAGTCATTCAAGAGCAGGATGCACCTGTGAGACCTATGAGCATGCTAAGCTGCTTCAAACGTACTTTTAAAAAGGAAATCGCAAGAACCTCTGAAACACGCTTACGGCAGCCTGAATAGCCCAAGCTAGTCCAAGCTTGTCAGAGCTTGAAAACGAAGCAGGGTGGGCTATGGTTAGCACTTGGAGGGGAGTCCACCAAGGAAGACGAGGAAGACAACGGCAAACCACCCCTGCTCCTCTTGCTTTGAAAACCCCACGAGGAGTTGCCATAAGTCAGTTACAACTTGATGGCAGTGAAGGATTATTATCACAGTTCTCCGTGTTTAATGAGCCTAAGGGTGGGCTAGACTGGGTGAGCCTTGTGGGTTAGCAGAAATCTGAACCAGTTTCCCCCCTCCAAACTCAATACACTTGCTCTGTCTGTCAGTTCTCCAAAAACTCCCTTTGGTCCAGCGGACTGGGGCCCTTTACTGCCTTTGCAAAAGAGATGAGGCTTCAAAGGGAGAAGAAACCTAAATGTTCAGCAAGAAGAAAGAAGAAGCGAATCTTTGCTCTGGGGAGGGCAATACCTGCTTGTTTTAAACAAAGGATTCCCAATGCAGGACCTGGGACAACGGAAGGCAATGATACCCAGGGGCAGCAACTGACCGATGACTCCTGGCAGCAAATTTTTCCCTGCAAGATCGAGAGATTTCCAAAGTGATTCATCCATTCTAAAGAAAGAAAATGAGGTTACTAGTTAGCAAACAAACTTACGGATAAACGGGAAATGACGTCTTGATTATCAGGCTCTGATAACAGATTCCTAACTCTTGCTAAGAGTCTTATGGTTTCAAAGTTCTGATCAAAGCAGATCACAACAGCACAGGGCTCTCCCCACAATTTGGGCAAAGCTCCCTGGCTGGAAAATTTGGGGGGCGGGGGGGGGGGGGAATCACATCAACCTTTAAAAGAAGTAGAAACGCACATTAAACAGTAGATTCAAGTGGATAGCCCTGTTGTTCTGAAGGAATAGAACAAAGTCTGAGTCCAGTGGCACCTTTAAGACCAACAAAGTTTAATTCTGGGTATAAGCTTTCGTGTGCACGCGCACTTCTTCAGATCAGCTTATACCCAGAATAAAACTTCGTTGGTCTTAAAGGTGCCACTGGACTCAAACTTTGTTCTTTAGGCAAGGGGACACATGCCACGTATTATTATCGCTATCTCAAATTGCGAAAAACTAGCCCCAGTGCAATTTTGAAGCTTTTTTTTTTAAAAAAACCCTGAAGTTTGTCCCAGTCTTGAAAAAACCCTGGCCGAAGTTCAGAGTAAGGTCTCAGATGCAGCAGCCAGGGAAAAGAGGAGGGTAGAGCAGTTAATAGTGAGAGGGGTGCATTAGGCAGCGGCAACTAGGGGAACGGGAGAGGAAATGGTAATGGGGGGAGGTGACAGCAAGCAGGAGGATTCCCTCTGCCCCACATTTCCTCCACTCCACGGTTCCTCAGGCGTCTCTTTAATTATATTTCAGCAACAATACACATGGTGCTATACAACACAATGAGCAAAAAGAAGGCCCCTGACCCATGGAGTGCACATTCTCCATTCCAATGCAGCTCATTTGACACACAGAGATATGTGATGTGCTGTGGGAATGTGGGAACCTGCACGTTCAGAGGCACTAAACCTCTGAATCCCAGAGTCAGGAAGCAACATCAGAGGAAGGTCTCAGCTCTATGCCCTGTTGTTGGCGCTCTAGAGGAACTGGTTGGCCGCTGTATGAGACAGGATGCTGGACTACATGGACCACTGATCCATGTAGCAGGACTCTTCTGATGTTCTTATGACACCAGCCACTACGAGGGCAGTTGCTGATCATGGGTACTTACTGGGCAGTTCCTGTGACATCCCTCATACACTCCATGGAGTTTCTCTTCTGCTAGACAAAATATACCAGTCCATAAACAGACCTTGCTGCTTCTCCCCTTTATACCTGACCACTGTCTTATCCCTGTGATCCATCACTCTATAAAGATCGATTTGGGCAGATGTAGTGATGGCCAGTAATACAGATGGCTTTAAAAAGAGTTTGGACAGATTCACAGAGGTTGGCCACTAGCTACGATGAGCAGAGGAAAGTGCGATGTCCAAAGCCTACAAACCTCTAAATACCACTCCATGGAAGCAACATCGAAGGGACGTTTTGACCTCTACATCCTGTTTGGTAGCCCTCCTAGGGCAACTGGATGCTGGACAAGGCAGGACATTGGTGTGATCCAGAATATTAAAATACTCCAGAACAGTTCCTCCTATATCTCTAATTACAAACCAACCAAACCACTATGTAGGACTTGTTCTCAAAGGTTATTTCCTAAGCCTGCCTTGGCGGGGAGGGCGGAGTATAAATCTAATGAATAAATAAATGCCACAAGAGGCCTCTGTTTTTTGTGCTTTTATAGTCCTGGTCCAGTGTAATGTTACCCAACCCGAGCACATGCCAAGACATGACCCAAATCATTCAACAACCACTGAAAAGCAAAACTGTCCCCTTTTAAAAATGTCTTTTTTATAAATCACTCACGAAAGTCGGTGCCATCTGCGGCAAACCTGGGAAACTTTTAGCAGATCAGCTAAGGATAAGCACGAGAAGATTCCCAGCAGCAATTCATCAGGCAGCGTATCCCAAGAAACACCTTGAACGCAAAAACGTTACAGCGTTAAACCAAAAGTAATATTATTTCATTCCCCAAGGGGCTCAACAGAAACTGATTCATTTGAGCAGACATCTCGCACTTTTAAAATACACTATATGCAAGCTCTGAATTGCAATTAAAAAATTGTAACTGTTCAAAGCATCCCCAAACTGTGCTTCACCACCAACTCTGGAGCCCTTCCCAACAGCTGGACACACCCCTAATCTCAGGCTATTCCACCGCTAGCCCTCTTCGGCCAGCATAGCCCTAAGGGCACTCCTCCACATTTTATGGCCACAGACACTGCTAACTAGCTGAGCCCTGCACTGTGCGCTTCCAGCCATACTCTACCAGGAACACTCCCCTTTCCCAGTCCCCTATGTCCCAGGCTCCTGTTTCCACCATCTCCAGGCATTGGTCATTGCATCCCCCTTGTCCCTCCATCTGGGTGCAGGCCCAGGGTCACACTCAGGTATTAAAGAGTCACTGTGGTGTAGTGGTTAGAGTGGCAGACTAGGATCTAGGTCACTCAGGTCTGAATCTCTACTCTATGGAAATTCTATGGGGAACTCTATGGAAATTCTGAATGGATTTTTCCTGTTCCAGTTCATTTTACCCGGTGCTGCTTCTCGAAGTAGCCTTGGTCTGCGGGCAATCACAAATTCCTTGTCCTTCACTTTCTGTCGTTTGGCGGGTGGGCTCACGCACATCAGCAGCTCCTGAGGGGTATTCTCATTGGCTAGCTTATCGTTAAGGTCAGATACTCCCATGCCCAAGAGCAGCTCCGATGTCTTGCTGGGATCCCATGCCCACGTGAAGCTAGTGGAGACGTTGCTGCCTGAATCTGGAATTTCCTGGAGATGTCTCCTGTAGGGAGATAAGGGCCCAGGAACACAGTTTTATACACTAGAATACTTAGTCATAGTTCCTCTTCTTGCAGGTGTTCCAACAGAAAAAAAAAGGAACAGAAGAAACAGCCGTAAGTACGTTCTCTGAAATACATTTTCAAAGGTGACACACAACACACAAAGATTTTGTCTTAGCGACTGGAGGATGGTGTCACACACTGCATCACACGCACAAGCCCTTTCAGCTCATGCCAGCTGCGCAAAGCTAGAAGGGTTTGCCTGGTATCTGGTTATCAGCCTAGTACAGCTGAAAGCTGCACCTCAGTGTGCCGGAGTCAGACTTGGCCAAGAATACCCTACAGCTGTCTCCAATGATTACTTGGAGAACTGCCTGCCTTGAAGTCAACTATGCATGGGAGAATTCGGAATCAGTCCTTGACACCTCCAGTTAAAATGAGTTCAAGTCCAGGAAAATTCGGAAGGCAATTCTTTTAGAGGAGTTCCAAAGAAACAACTTTAAAAAAAAAAAAATCCATGAACTCTGGGTGGCTCTTTCCACAAGGCCCAAGCACCCTGCCAAACTGTCATAACTACTCTCCAAAAAGCCTGTGAACACACTGCATCGGTATGGATAAGGAAAGACCACGACACATACTTTAAATGCAGATTTAAAACTCCCTAAGACTCAAGCAGAAAGTGGCCTTTCTGTGCTACTCAAGATCTTTCTAGCTGGAGGTACTAGGGATTGATTCTGGGGCCACATGCATGCAAAGTGTGTGCTTTTTACTGAGTTTATAACCCCCACCCAATGCCAGACTTCTGTGCAGCAACCCAGCGCCAGAGGACCCAAGAATCTAGCCAATATAAAGCAGTTTCATATATGGTGGAGTAGCAGACCTATGTACCTTCCCCCGTACAGAAGGTAACATATGCTCATCCCTACACAGAGATGCTCTCAGTCCACAATCTTCCACTCTCAAAACATGCACCGTGTGAATCAGGAATCTACACATCCCTCTACATACACCTCCTTGACACCTCATGAACAGACACCGTTGTTCTGAACCCTCTGGCAGAAGCACAGAATGCACTTGCATGCTCGACCACGAAGCAATATAACGTGGCTTTAGAGGAACACTATGGCAAAACCACGATTCCTGATTAATGGTTTCCATGATCAGCTAGTCTAAAATGGAAAACATGCAAAACAAGCCATACAAGTCAACCCTTAGGAACACCTGCCGCTGCTTTCTGAAGACAGCCCATGCAGTTGCTCTCTACTTGGTCCTAACCTGTACATTTAATGGCAGCAGAAATGCTGTATTACGTTTGCACGCTGCAGCCTTTACAGCACAGATCCCAAGGGTAGGCAAATGCGCGCGCAAGTAGCTGATGTTTTGGGCGGGATCCGCTCACCCTGAATTCTCTACCACCAACCTTTACCTTTGCATGGCTCTCTAACAGGATGATGCATCGAGAGCCGGTTTGCCTCCCAAACGCCTCCGTCTCTCGCAACTCCCGAGCCAGCCGCCTCGCAACAGCTCCGCACACCCAGCGAGCAATCCCGCGCGCAGCCCGCCCGGGGTAACGTTCTCTCCCCTCTCGCGATGATTCCTGGGAGCTGTAGTGGCACCGTGCAGAAGGAAAGGACGCGCCGGGGCCGAAAGCCGGGCTGCCGCGAGGGCTTCTGGGTGTTGTAGTCCCGATAAAGAAGCAAACCAAAAAAAAAAAAAATCCTTTTTTCCGCCCTTTACCCAGGTTTCCTCACGAGGAGGAGCCATGACTCGGCGATGACGGCGAGGGCGTGGGCGAAGCAGGAAATGTCAGCAGCGGCCACGGCTCGGTTGGTCGCCGGCTTGGCTCCCTCTCTCCCACACAGAGCCGGGCCTTGGTCTGAGGCCTTGGCAAGGCGCTTAACCGGGACCCGCTGAGGGGACGAGGCTGTCGGTCTGAGGCGTCGCCGCTTCACTGTGGGGCGGAGGCGGAAACGACCCGCGGTTCGGAGGCTCCGCAGCAGTCGAGGCTTCGGGGGTGATGGAGCTCGGCCGGGCCTGGGTAAGTCTCCAGGGCGCCTTCTCTGTACCGCGGGAGATTCTCCAGCCGCCGTGGCTGGTTCGGGGGCGGGCGGGGGGTGTTCTCCTCCGCTGGGTCTAAAAGGCTTCGGCTGCCCCGTGGCCAGAAAACTCCCAGCAGACAGACGGGAAGACGCGGGGGAGGAAGAAGAAGAAGCTATTGAGGAGAGGCCGGTGGGCAGAGCCCGGCTCTCGTCAGCACTGGGGTCTCCTGTTCCCTCTAAGCTGAGTGAGTGTGAGCTGGCTCACCGGTTTTTAGCCTCCGGCTCACACATTTCGGTCTCAGCTCTGGTATGTATGCAGGGCCCAAATCGCTCGCTCCCAACTTCAGTGCCAGTCGCTCACGACTCCACAGCTTAAGAGAGGGAGCCTTGCTCCTGACCTACAACTTGAACCATCAGCCTCCATTTTTACCACCGCCGCAGTCCCGGTGAGGAGTGAGTCGGCGGAATGGAATGCGAAAAGGAGCAGGGCTGAGGAGTCTGAGGACCGCATTTTTGGGATGCCGGCCCGTCCCTGCGCCGATGAGAGCAATGCCTGCCATTTCCCACGGATGCAGTTGATGGGTGAGAAGAAGGCATACGGTGTGCCATGGGTGCATTTCGTCTTGCACGGATTTCGTGCAATGCTGAGCGGCTGCGGCTGCAGCATATGTCAGGGTTCTGCAACGCAAAACGTGGGGGAGGAAGCCGGCATGCATCTGAAATAGGCGGATTTGACCTTTTGTACTACAGCTTCTGTCGTGGAACTAGCCGGTTCTCTCGGATGTAACCTCTTGAGGGAGAGGGGAAGGGGGGGGGGGGCGGGGAAGAAAGAACTCGTGAGGTTAATCACATGCTCAGGTTTGAACAGATTTTGCATATGTTCTTGTAAATGTGTATTTTTAATATTGTGCCTCTCTTTTGGAAGAGAACAAAGTTAGAGTCCAGGGGCACCTTTAAGACCAACAAAGTTTAATTCTGGGTATCAGCTATCATGTGCATGCACACTTCTTCAGATACTTGCACATGAAAGCTTATATCCAGAATTAAATTTTGTAGGTCTTAAAGGTGCCCCTGGACTCTAACTTTGTTCTGTTACTTCAAACCAGCACAGCTGCCCAGTGCCCACCTTGATCTTATCTTTTTGGAAGAGAAGTTATAGTGCTTGATCAGGCTTTAATGTACAAATCTTTAAAAGGTTTTGGGTTTTGGATGCAGAAGTGAATCCACTTAGCATCTCCACCCATCCATTTGTGTTAGGTTGTTCAGTTTTAATCACACCCTTTTTTATTTAAAGCCTTCCATCAGTGGATGTTTGGAATCCTATAATTTTTGTGCTGTGAAAACTGTACTAAAAGTCCATTTCTAAACATCTGTTTCTCAGGCCAGTTCTGCCTCTGTGCTTTGACAGGTGAAAGCATACTCACTCAGTCTGCATGCTCCTGAATTCCTAACAGTGATGTTTTGTGTGTTTCTGTGATACGCATCTGTCAGATTGATTGCTTCTCATCATCTAGTGTTGCCTTGTACTTGCACTGGGTTTTGATCAAATCTTTTCCAGTTTTTCGGTACCTGTGTAGGTCCATAATTTTGAAATTTAGATGATTTTGGAGACCAAACAAGATTTGATGGTCACACAAGGCATGATCTGCAAGAGTCTGGAAAGGCAGAAAGGGAGTCTTTTTCCTGTCTTCAAACAGCCCCCTCCCAAAAAAAACCCCTTCCTTTTGCTGGTCAGATTCCAATGTAACACAAGGCCAGAAGAAAAAATAGTATTGAAAGGGAGTTTAATGCGAAAAAGTGCAGGCACAGATACAGTTTCTCTCTTATTGACTTTGCTGCTTTTTCATTCACTTCCCACCTGCTTGCTCTAGGCTTGCTTAGGTGTATATGGAATTGCAGGATGCTCCATTGTACAGTCCTAAGCAGAGTTATGCCCTTCTGAGCCCATTGACTCCAACAGACTTAGAAAGCTATAAATTTCCTTAGGATTGTGCTGTAAATAATATACTCCTAGTTACTATCTTGGCTCACAGAGGCAGGGGGGGAAATGGCATGTATGAAAAGGCTTTTGGTATATATTTTAAAATTTATTTCCCTGGTTAGATTGAGAATTCTCAGAAATCTGAATCGCTACCCACAGAAGGGATCTGCTTAGGATTTCTGCATGCACGGTTACTGTTTCACCCATCATAAAATAATTTGCTTGAAGTCTGATTGAACTGAAGGTCCAGTACAGCCATGTGGGAAGCAGGTTGTCTTTAATAATCAGCCCTTAACCGTACAAGGTGAAACAAAAGACAAAGGAATAAGAGAACACTTTCTTCTGAGAAGCATGTTACAGCACTGGTTTTCAAAAAAAATCTTGCAAATGAAATAAAAACATTCTTTGGGTAAACGTTTATAAAGACATTTTGATGTGCTGAAAGGTAAATTGGGATGTACCATAAGTACAGCACTGCAAAGCCTTCCTATGGCAGAAGAGCATGTGCTGGAAGAAAGCTCTGGGAGTTGATGGTGGCTGAGGCAGATGATGATGATGATTTAGATTTGTTAATCGCCCTATTCCAGCTTACCCTGGGCGATGTACAAAGGGTATAATGCCATAAAACAAAAATACAAGATGCTACCCTTTGCACTTGTTCAGCATCACATGAACAAATGAAGCTGCTTTATTGTCCAATCAGATTGGCAGTGGCTCTTCAGGGTGTCAGGCAGAGCTCTTTCACATCACCTGCTGCCAGATCCTTTAACTGGAGATGCCAGAGATTGAACCTGGGAACTTCTGCATGCTAAGCAGAGGCTCTTCCACTGAGCCACAACCCCTCCCTGTTTAAACAGGGAGATAGTTCTGTCGGAGCTGTTCTTGGGAAAAATAGAGCAGCTTCTGTCAGAGCTCTCTCAGCCCTACCTGCCTCACAGGGTGTCTGTTGTGGGGAGGGGAAGGGAAAGGAGTTTGTAAGCCGCTCTGAGACTCCCTTGAGTAGTCTTCCCCCCCCTTTGCTAGCTTTGCACAGCAGAAATGCTACTGCAAAATCCCCATGGGGAAGTAATTTTCCCTCTCCAGCATCAGTCCTGAATCAAGCCCAAACATCTCTAATTGGAGAGGTAGGATGCAAACCAGCCTGGCATAGTGTTGGACTAGGATCTGGGGGACCCAGGTTTGAATATCCACTGTTCCATGGGAGCTTGCTGGGTGACCTTGGGCCAGTCACACACTCCCATCTCAGCCTGAAGTACCTCTCAGGGTTGTCATGGGAATAAAATGCAGATGGGGACAATAATGTAAGTTGCTTTGGATCCCCATTGGGGAGCAAGTAGTCTATAAGTGAAGCAAAACAAATTAAATAAAAATAACCTAATAAGTTTCAAACTTTTTTGCTACTAGAAGAAAGATCAGTGCTGACACTCTGAACCTGCTAATGCCCTTGGAGAAGTCATTATTTGTAAAATGTGAATATTAATAAATGAGGAAGACAACACAGGAAAACATTGTAGCATAACTCTTTGCTCACTACAACTGCAATCAAGAGAACTGTGTAACTAGTTTCTAATTTGATTCTTCTTACAGCAACCCCTCACATGCCACAGCCCATCATTTTTGAGCACAAAGTGTAAAGGCAAACACCAGTTAGTGTTCTCTGGATTAAACTAAAAAAAAAGAATCTCTGGCCTGTATTCTAAAATGAAGTGCTGTATAAACAATAAAGTCTCCTTCCCGAATGAAGTGAGCTGTAAATAAAATCTCCTCAGAAAAGAAATTATTTTGAGCTGTTTGCAAAGATTCAAAGATGGTGTCATTAAGGGCCTCTTTCTGTTGACTGATTCTTAGAGTGTAGAACAGAGAGACCAAATTCTTGGTCAGCTGTACAAAAGAGCAAGAGTCCAGTAGCACCTTAAAGACCAACAAAATTTATAGCAGGGTATGAGCTTTCGTGCGTCACGGCTCACTTCTTTTGTTAGTCTTTTAAGTTAATCTTGTTATTCTTCAGATGCTGAAGAAGTGAGCAGTGACTCACAAAAGCCAGCTACCGTGCCACAAATTTTGTTACTCTTTTAAGGTGCTACTAGACTCTTGCTCTTTTCTACTGCTACCGGCAGACTAACGTGGCTACTCATCTTGATCTGTATAGACGGAGAGAGGCAGAAAGGTTAAGAAATTAATTCATCCACCACTACTGAATGGTGTAAAATTCACATATAAACAAGCAGGGACAAGAACTTTGTGCGTGATTATTTCTGTGTCCTACAGCAAAGTATATTCTGATGTGAAATGATAAGTTTGTACTTATCCTAACAGTAACAGAGACACACTACAATAAAATCATTGCTGAAAATAGTAGGTGCTGCAGTGAAATTTCTAGGAGTCAAGGCAGTCTGGCACCTGCGTTTTGTTGAGCCCTGTGTGGGTATATAAATAAAAGTAGTGTTCCTAAGCAATAATCCATTATTGCTGGCAAATGGGCTTGTTGCTGAGATGTAAAATAGTGCATTTTCCTTTGTCTCTCTTTCTAAAGTGAATAGTCTTTCACCAAAAACAAAGTTTGAGTCCAGAGACTTAAAAGATGTCACTGGACTCAAACTTTGTCCTTCTGCTTCAGACCAACACGGATAACCCACCTGAGTCTTTCACCAGTTCATTTACGTGGGGAAACGATGCCAAACTAAGTAGATAACATATTTTATTGCATTTTAACTTCCCAGTAAAGTGCAAGAATTGCTTTGAATGAAGCATTGTTATTGTAAATGGTAGTCACCTGCATGCATTGCTGGCATAAGGTTATGTATCTGTGATCTGGGGATTGGGTGGCTATTAGAGGGACCTACCTTAGGCACTTAGAGCTGCTTTAAGTGTCATGGCTGGGATTCAAAGAGCCATATACCTTGTAGACCACTGCACTTATACACAGTGCACGTCGTCGTCGGTCAGTGCTAGAAAATATAAAGTATGGAGATGCAAAGATCCAGTGAGCTAGTTGAGGCAAGGCCTGGTGGGATTTTGGCTTTGCACAGCAGAATACATGTGCCTTCTTCTCCGTCGTAGCCCCCACCGCGTGGAGATCAGGAAGGGTCCCACTATTTTGGCTTTCTGAAAACTATGCAAAACTGAATTACCCAAGAGGGCTTTTCTGTGCAGGCAATAGAGTTGTACTGTCCTGAATGATTCACAAAGTTACTTGGATAAATTATTAGGGATGGTAATCTCTACTACTGTGTTTAACTTGCTTGATACTAGGTACCTATTAAGTACTTTTAGTATAGTTTAATGTGTCATATTAATACTTAAGCTTTGCTTCAGTTCTGTTTTTAAATTTCTGATTGGTTCTACAACCCTAATCCTATTGTATTGTTTACGGAATGTCCTATGCTATCAGTTATGTTGACAGTGCGCCCCGCCATGAGTCCCAATGAGAAAGGTGGACTATAAATAACATAAATAAGATAAACATCACAGTCTCCTGTTCAAAGATGTTCTGCCACATGACAAGGGAAGTACATGAATAAT
The DNA here is from genome assembly GCA_029233225.1 of Lepidodactylus listeri. NCBI lineage: Eukaryota > Metazoa > Chordata > Lepidosauria > Squamata > Gekkonidae > Lepidodactylus > Lepidodactylus listeri. Next base: position 25,821,396 of record JARCFY010000004.1, on the reverse strand, counting down.
CCCACAGCCCTTTCACTGTATCATTGATCCAGGCGCAGCAGCCGTGGTGTTGTAGTTGAGGGAACAGAAGACCTGCTTGGTGGGATGTGGGTGAGAAGAAGTATGTTCATTGCCAACCATGCACCACAGGATTTAATTAAATGTCATTTTGTTTTTTGTTACAGCTATGATACTCTTTTATAGATGAAGTATACATCCTGGCTGGACTCAGTGGATAATAATGAGTGGTGCAGCTCTGGGCATTGAGATAGTGTTTGTCTTCTTTCTGGCTTTAATCATATTACATCGGTATGGAGACTTCAAAAAACAACACCGACTTGTGATCGTAGCAACACTACTAGCTTGGTATCTTTGCTTCCTCATAGTATTTATATTGCCTTTGGATGTCACTACGGTAAGGAATTTCATTTCAGTCTTTCCCTCTTTGTGGGTTAGGGCTCCAGAAAGCATCCCAGGCTGAAACTGTTGGAGGTAATCACTGATTTCATACCTGCATCTGTTAGATAACTGTGCAGTGTTGATCCCTTTGTAAAAAGCTGAACAAACTTATTCCAAAATTTTGATTTTTTCCCATATAACCCTAGCTATTAAAAATTAGGATGATATTGTTTATTGTTGTATGTTTGTGTATATTGTGGCTTTGCCTTTAAATTAAGAGTAAAGCAAAGTGAATGTTGTTCAGCCTCATTTTAACTGTGTTGCATATTTAGATGTCAGCCTTACATCCACTTCCGTTGTGCCACAGTGGCATTGTATGTAGATGAAGGGAAGCAGAAGTCCCCAGCCCTTTCCCATCTTTTTCAAAGCACCTTTTAAGGTGTCTTGCTGTAGCATCTGTATAAGGGGAAGAAAAAGGGGGGGGGATCAACCCAACAAAATAGAATCAAGAACCACAAAGGAGGTTTCAAGGAGGCCTCACAAATAATATTTTTCTTGTGTCATTTTTTTCCTTTTTTTTCTTTCTTCCCTAACAGAATTCCCTTTTTGATCCTGTATCAATTTGTTAACTGCCTTTTGATTGTAACAAGAGCCTATATGTACCTTTTAATGTTTGACCTCTGAGGAAGGCCCTTCTGGGCCGAAACGTGTTAGGTCATGAGTGTTTCCTCTTGCGCATATGTCACTTTTATCAGGTTATGAGGCTTGATTCAGGCCCTTGTGTGTTTTTAAAAGGGGGGGGCGTGGTGGCTCAGAGGTTAAGACACTGAACTGCCGACCTTCTGGTGTGCCACATCACAGAGTGAGCGCCCATCTCTGGTTTCACCTCCTGCCAACCTAGCAGTTCGAAAGCAAGAAATTGCAAGTAGATAAATAGGTACCACTTTGGTGGGAAGGTAACAGTGTTCCGTGTACCTCGGCATCTAGTCATGCCGGCCACATGACCATGGAAAGAGCCTTTGGACAGCACTGGGGCTCTTTGGCTTGGAAACGGAGATGAGCACCGCATCCCTAGAATTGTATTCGACTGGCTTTCGAGCAAGGGAAACCAGCTCTTCTTCTTCTGTACCAAAATTACAAGCAAAGAAGGTGAAACTGAGCATTGGGTTTAAGTATCTATCTAAATTAACAGGTACCTTTACAGCTTCCATTCCCCAAAATTGCACTTCAACTGACAACATTTCTTTCATTTTCTAGACTATATACAATCGATGTAAGCTTGCTGTAAATTCTAGTCCGTCTGAAAGTAGCATCAGCAATGGATCAGATATACCTGCTGCTCCAAGGTACAGAAAACTGATATTTCTGCATATGCATGTTAACAATATAGTTTCTGTGACTAGAAAATGTTTTGCATGTCAAACAAAGTGCTTCTCAGTAAGACTTTTGATAAGGTTTCACATATTCTTGTTGGCAAATTGGTAAAATGTGGTTTGGATCCTATTACTGTTAGGTGGATCTGTAACTGGTTGACAGACCGCACCCAAAAAGTGCTTGTTAATGGTTCCTTATCCTCTTTGAGAGGAGTGATAAGTGGACTCAAGGATCTGTCCGGGGACCTGTTTTGTTCAACATCTTTATCAGGTATTTGGATGCAGGGATAGAGGGAATGCTTATTAAATTTGCAGACGATACAAAATTGGGATGGGTAGCAAATACGGTAGAAGACAGAGTCAGGATACAGGATGATCTTGACAGGCTGGAAAACGGGGCTGAAGCAAGTAAAATGAATTTCAGTGGGGATAACTGTAAAGTTCTGCATTTAGGTAGGAAAAATCAAATGCATAATTATAGGATGGGGTGACTTGTCTTGGAAGTGGTATGTGAGAAAAGGATCTAGAGATTTTAGCAGACCATACACTGAACATGAGTCAGCAGTGTGATGCAGTTGCTAAAAAGGCAAATGGGATTTTGGGCTGTATCAACAGAAGCAGAGGTCATTTGGGGCTGGAGCGAGGCGGAGCAGTGCTCCGCCAGCCCAGGAGTGGGCACTACGGCAGCCACGGGCCGAATCAGATTCTCTGATCTGATTCGGCCCACTGCTGAATTGCCGCCGAAATTCGGCGTCAGTTTTAAAAGCGGCTGGAGGGGAAGGGGTTTGAGGGAGAGGCTCCAAACTTACAGGGTAGCTGCTGGAGCCTCTCCCCCAAATACCTACCACGTTTCAAGACAATTGGAGCAGGGGGTCCAATTCTACAGGCCCCCAAACAGGTTGCCCCCATTCCCTCCATTGTTCTCTATGGTGGGAAGAAAGTAACATTTTCCCCACCATAGAGAACAATAGAGGCGAGGGGGCAACCTGTTTGGGGGCCCGTAGAATTGGACCCCGTGGTCCAATATTCTTGAAACTTGGTAGGTTTTTCAGGGAGAGGCCCCAGCAGCTACCCTGCAAGTTTGGAGCCTCTCCCTCTTTATTAATCCCAGTGGCTGTGATGTAAGGTATGGAGAGAACTATTTTTTTATTATACCTGAAACCCAAGCACACGTTTCAGCCCAGAGTTAAACAGACATATGAATGGCTTGAGCAGTTGAAATCAATTTTAGCACAATGAATTACAACTGTAAGCCTGTGGGAAGCAGAACAGGTGTATCATTGGGACCCAGTTCCAGCCCTGATCAGGCCTACATTTTAGGAGTAGGTTAAGAGAGTTTTTTTTAGTATCTTTAGTATCTGAAGAAGTGAGCAGTGACTCCCGAAAGCTCCTCCCCTGCCACAAATTTTGTTAGTCTTTAAGGTGCTACTGGCCTCTTTCTCTTTTCTACTGCTACAGACTGACTAACACAGCTACCCGTCTTGTAGTAATTTTTGTTTTATATCAAAGAAACCGATCCTTTAAAAAAAATTCCTTTGAGTCATTAGAAGATACTCTTCGACTGCAAACTCAGAACAATTCAGATGTTATGGCCTATTATTTACCTTTGGAAAGGTGGAAGTTTTCATTAGGGTGCAATAAGGAAATAATTATAGTTGAGCTACTATTCCGAGGCAGCGCTTGACTCTGAAGTAATCAGCTTAATTTGCATGTATGGTTTTCATGATGCCACAGTCGAGCTCGTTAAAAATATTTGCTTTGGATGTTTTCTTCTTAGAAATATTCCTTTGATTATTGCTGTCACAATAAAATACCAAGCAGCTTTGTATTCCTGAATAAACAAAATCTTCCATTTCTGACTGGTTTGTGGTGATGACTATAACTGTATGGGCCATGTATAAACGTGTAATCTAGTTGCAATGTTTTGTGAATTTGCTTTGATCTGGGGGGTGTGGTTGTACTCTGTTCTGTTGCTCTAAGGCAGTGAAGGGGAGAAATCTAACCTTTATTACTAGAAGGCCATTGCAGGTTGCAGCTCTTTCCTCTCAAGGAGTACAACATGTCTAGGAGAAGACCTGATTGTAGCCATCAGCCAGAGAAAATTGATCTGTAGGAAGCTTGCTTCCCCCTTTCCTGCCGGGAAGTACCGTGTTACATGTGTCAGTTCTCGACTGTAGTAACAAGGAAAAGAACACAGAATACTGTTATAGGCCAGTGTTCCTTTTTTGCTAGCCCAGTCCTCCTCAGATCTCGAAAGCTAAGCAGGGTCAGCTTGGTTAGTACTTGGATGAGGGACCCCCAAGGAAGTCCAAGGTTGCTACGCAGAGGCAGGTAATGGCAAATCGCCTCTGTGCCTTGAAAACCCTGCGAGGTCACACCATAAGTCAGCTGCGACTTGACAGCACTTTCCACCATCAGCTTTTTGCAAGAGATTTTGTCCGTGTATGCAGGAACCCTTAGTGGTATCTGCTGTGCTGACACCATTAATATTATATACCTTGTTCATTTTTACATGAAATTTACGGGCATTTAATACGTAGCTTAAATTCCAGTGCATAGTAGTGGTTAGAGTGTCTGATTAAGATCTGGGAGACCCATGTTTTGAATCCCCACTTTGCCATGGAAGTTTGCTGGGTCCTCAGCTGGGTCCTCACACGCCCTCAGACTGGCCTTCCTCACAGGGTTGTTGTGAGGATGAAATGGAGGGATGGAGAACAATATAAGTTGATTTGGGTCCTCATTAGGGAGAAAGTATAAATGAAGTGAGGAAGTAAGATGGTAATATTACTGTGTAGTTTTGTTGGTAATTTGTAGCATTTACTGGAACAATTAAAAATATTTTTAGGAGAAAAGAGTTGTTCTTTGAAATCAAAATCAGTTTTGAATCTTTCTTTACAGAAACCGTGAGTGTTTCAAACCATGGAGCTACATTCCTCCTGGAATCATGCCTGTCTTCTGGCGTGTCGTGTACTGGACATCACAGTTCTTAACATGGTGAGGAACTTCTGAAATGTTTGAATCAGTTTTAGGTAGTGTGGTCAAAGAAAAGAGAGCCAGTTTGGTGTAGTGGTTAAGTGCATGGACTCTTAGGTGGGAGAACTGGGTTTGATTCCCCAATCCCCACTCCTCCATTTGCACCTGCTGGATGACCTTGGACAAACCATAGTTCTGGCACAGCTGTTCTTGAAAAAGAACACTTTCTGTCAGAGCTCTCTCAGCCCCACCTACCTCACAGGGTGTCTGTTGTGGGGAGGGGAAGGGAAGGGAGTTTGTAAGCCACTCTGAGACTCCTTTGGGTAGTGAAGGGCGAGGTATAAATTCAATCTCTTCTTCTTCACATGGTTTTCTTTAGTGGTCAACACCTGTGTACTGTATAATAATGTCAGAACTTGCAGGGGGTGTGTTTGTGTGTGGGGGGGGTCAATCCTAAATGCTTGAGTTAAATTGTGGTCAGAGGGAAGCAGCATTAAGAATATTCCCAGCTACTTTTGCTGCAGCCCAATAATTTGCCCCTCCTGTATTTGGTCCATTGCATGATAGTCCTGCAGAACTGGCTCACCACTGCTAGTGATATGCTTTCTACCCTCTGCTAAATGCTAAGAATGCAGCCTTGCAACTGATGTAGACTTTTTCCTTGTGAATAAACTCCTGTAGTGTTAGGGGCTTTAGAAGTGATAGCCATAATTTTTCCAAAGCTGATATTTGCAGGAATATATGTCTGATAGATTTCAAGTACATTTTAGAAGGGGTTTTGACTCATAGAATGAGTAGTTTTAACAATCTAGCGTTGAAGTGCAACTGTTTGGACTTTTAAAAATGTGTTGTTTTTGTTTTAGTGTTCATTTTCTATTCTTTTAAAATGTGGTAGTTTTATTGCTGTTAACCTTGGGGTCCCCAGGCTGCTGTGTAAAAAAAATGGATTTATATTTTTTAAAATAAGTAAGTTATGTAGAGAATTTGTTGTTAATAAATGAAAAACAGGCGATCGCTGAGATGGAATAGTTTTGCTTATTTAATTCTGTTGTTCACTCCTAGGATACTGTTACCCTTCATGCAGTCATATGCCAGGTCAGGAGGCTTTTCCATTACTGGAAAGATTAAAACTGCATTAATTGAAAATGCAATATATTATGGCACATACCTTCTGATTTTTGGAGCATTTTTAATATATGTGGCCGTAAACCCAAAGTTCAGCCTGGAATGGTAAGAATCATAAACTCCTGGTACTTAAATACTTGGGACAGGGCTTGTAGATCACAGTACTACTTGTCTTCTTTCAGTCTTTGTTATTGACTCATTTTTAAGTACTTGTATGACTACATATGAAATCCAAAACGTTTTAAATATATGTATATATAAACGGGATTAAAATAGCCCATGAATCAAAGACCTCCTTCAGCCACAGCCGAAGTTTCTTCCATGGGATCCTCTATTTGAACTGCAAACTATATAATATCACCATCTGCCTCTGAAGCAGTTTCAGACGTGGTTGGCCACAGGGCAGAGGAAACAGTGCAACAAATAAAAATGCAAAGTAATTTGACTGCAAAGAAATTTGAACCCGGGCCTCAGCAACACAAAACATATAACTTTTATCTTTGAAATCTGAGAGCTTTATCTGTGATGTATGTCAATATCATTTAAAGTTATCTCAGTGAAAGATGTGTGGAATGTGTGTACTGTAAACAGTTCTTGAACTGTTTCACCACAGAAAGGCAGTCTCTGGTTAGAGTTCTAGCCATTAGCTCTGCTGCTTTGTGCAGAGGAAGAATGCCTGCACCAGCTAGTCTGAGACTTCAGCAACATTTGGAAACAAACAAGGCAAAAGTGGTTAGTTGTTTCCTGTGTGTCTAGCATCAATACTACTCTAAGTGAGGCCTGCAGCTATGGATATAGCTAAGGATAAGATCAGGCTGTAATTCATGGATAAGGTATAGTAGGTCTACTTGTTCTTACATGGGTCAGAGGTATACCTCTTGTTTATCTGTACATTAAAAAGTGGTCCTCTTGAATGCATTTTCTCCAGTTGCTGAGGAGAAGCAATATGGTAGTATGTATCTTTACTCCATTTAATAATTCACATCTGGGTGAAAACAGTCTTATAAGTACCTAAGGTGGTGGCTGGGTGAGAATTGTAACATTTAAAGGAGTTAAGGTAGAAAAAGATGGGTTTTAATATTTTCTAGATAATTATCTTTAATGTTTAATATAGTTCCTGTTTCAAAAAACTATTTTTTCCCAAATATCGCATGTGAAATAATTGCCTACTCTTTTCTGTCTTAGGAACCAACTTCAGACCATTGGAATAGCTGCTGCCAACACTTGGGGCCTCTTTCTTCTTGTCTTGCTGTTAGGGTATGGCCTGGTTGAAATTCCACGTTCTCACTGGAACGGAGCAAAGAAAGGTTATCTTCTGATGAAGACTTATTTCAAAGCTGCTAAGCTGATGACTGAGAAGGCAGATGCAGAGGAAAACTTGGAGGATATAATGGAGGCAAGTAAACTATGCTTAGCCACACAAAATGCTGAGTGGAAGACCACACCTGTGAATGGAAGAGAAGGAAGCTGCTTCTACTGATCTCCCCTTGCCCACCGCAGACATCTGTTGTACTGCACCTCATGCCATTCCCATGAATTTCCTAACCCGCGGGAGTGGTATGGGGTGGGGTGCACAGAAGGCTATAGCACAGAAGTGAAGACAGGAAAGATCCATTCCATTTGCCAACCTCTGCCTGCATTTCATTGGATCCAGTTCATACTCTGCTTCAGGGTATACATGTGCGATTTTCCCTTAGTTGTTGAAAACAAGAACAGTTTTTGTTCTGAAGGATATGTCTGTGTGTGTATTGTACAGTCAGCTCTGAGACATATACTAGCAGGAGCAAAACGTTAAATATCCAGCATTAGCATCAGAATCTCCTAGTTGTGTGAATCAGCGATAAGTGACCCATGTATATTAATCCAAGTCACAGCTTTAATAATCACAAATCAAGTCGTAGAGCTAATTTCATGATATGTAAAATCAGTAAGCATTTTAAGGCATATGGTGATGAGGAGGTTAGTAGGATCTTGTTTTGTTCTGGAAAATTAACGATTGCAGCCCATTAGATGCTTAGACCCAAAATCCTTTTTTTGTTCCGTATTGCAGTTGTTAGAGAGAAACCCCATGTTTGGCTGGTTTAGGCACAAATGAATCTATCTTAACAGCTTTGTCCCTATATCTTTATGATTAATTTTATAAATGGAAGCCTGACATCTGGATCTGTATTTTTTTTTTACAGGCAAAAATATTTTTATGAAGTATGTCCTCATTATATGATCCGTAGTAGTTCTTCTAGGTATTGGTGGTCATTAATAACAGGAGCAGATCCTCTTTGGCATAAAAATATTCTCTACATGAGTGGTTCTCAGATGTTTTGAAGTGGGACCAGACATACTGTATTTTTAAGGCTGTGTAGGCATGCTGGTCTGAAGCAGCAGAACAAAATTTGAGTCCAGTGGCACCTTTAAGACCAACAAAGTTTAATTCTGGGAATAAGCTTATACCCTGAATAAAACTTTGTTGGTCTTAAAGGTGCCACTGGACTCAAACTTTCTTCTGTATTTTCAAAGACTTGCTTCTAAACACACTTTACTGGTTGCCTAAAATGCAGGAATAATTTAACACCAAACAAACTTACATTTTATATTTTACATGTCCTGTGGAGGCTAACCCAAAGTTGCCATCAAGCCTCCTGGTTCATCCTGTTCATTCTCCTCCTGGTCTTGCAACCCATGTTCAGTCCTTACCCAATACCATCTAGCCTCTTGCACCCCCAAATCAGACACCTTTCTAGGTGTCAAGATTCCAGCTAAAGTGTCAGCTGATCATTGCCCCTGCCAGAATGGCTGTTGGTATTTCCACAGCTTTGATGGCTGGTACTTGGTGCTGCTTGAGAGTAATTAACTTCCTCCTTGCTGCCTTCTTCTTCTAGGAGTGAGAAAAACTTTTAAAACAACATGTTGGGGTTCTGGCAAGCCCATACCCTGAAGTAAAAAGTATTTCTCCACAGGGTAGAAAGAAATCCCACAGTATTCTTTTCTAAATTCTTACAAGCTTATTTTCATTGTGCCTTCCCAAGTTACTCATGAATGTCATAGCAGAGAGGAGTCAAAATACAAAAATTTCCTTGAAGACCTTGTAAGATAGAAAAAGGAGGTATAAGTGTGCTGTTGAATAAATTAATTTCTGGTCTTTCCCTCTCACGGAAACAGGAAGTTCGCAAAGTAAATGAGGGCATTAAGTACAACCACCCCTTAAGGAAATGTGTGGACACAATCCTGAAAAAGGTAACTCATTTATTACATGTTGATTAGAAACTGTTGTGTGTGTGTGGAACCATCAAATTGGATTGGTAGTTGCGCTCATCACGTGCATCAAGCTGAACTTCTATTTCACTTCAGTAAGAACCATATTAAAGTCTACATGAAGCATCACAATTATTTAGATGTTACTAACTTTAATGATATCATCTGGCCTTCCGTTCTGGGATGAAAAAGGGAAGCATTTGAACAATGCAATCCAAAGCACAGTTGGCACCTTTCTAAATCCATAGAAATCGGTGATGGTGCAGCTTTTCTTAGGATTGCACTGTAAATATCCACCTGCAGTATATTCTGTCACAACACCTGAAGATGGGATACTGCATAATCTACACTAAAAAGTAATATTTCCACCCTGTGTTCCATGTTTATTTTGAATGGATGCAAATGTAATTATAGTGTAAGACAAAACAATTGTCTTTAAACAACATTAGTAGAAATGTAATCATTTTATATATAGAGAAATGCAAGAGTGCATGTGGGTTTTGTTTTGTTTTTTAAGATAGTATTACAGTACAGTCCCTTTGGGAAAAGTGGTCATCATAAGGCAAGCGGTGGCCACAATCAACTGGAATTTTTCATGAACAGGGGCCATGGGCCAATGGTTTATTTCTATATATCTCACACACATTATTTATAGTCTGCCTTTCTCACTTGGACTCAAGGCAAATTACAAAGAGTAAGTCAATACAATCAACAGGATGGGGTATTCACTAAGCAATACAATAGGATTAGAGTTGTAAAACCAATCAGAAATCTAAAAACAGAAGCAAAGCATAAGTGACACCTTAAATGATTCAAATATTACATCGTACTCTATCAATTGTATTAACAGGAGTTGCACAACAAAGCATTCTGATCAATTCCCATCTATTTGAGTGTGACAGTACTAGAGAACATCCTTGTCAGCAGTGTCCGTTTAAGGAACCTCAGTAACGCCATGAATTCCATGTCCTCCTGTTGCCTTAACTCAAAGACACAATTTGCCATCATTTAAAGATGAAAAGATCCGTATCTGTGCCTCTTTTATAGTCTCCCCCCCTCAATCTGGACAGTCAAAAAGGGCACTGCAGGATTACTGGTTCCAGCAGTACAGTCCCACAAAGACATCTTCTCTAATCAGAGGAGAAAAATCACAATGGGTGCCATCATATCTCCTCCACCAAGTTTAAATGGACAAGAGCAGGAGACAGGATATATTTAATAAACTTTCATATCACATTCTCAACAGGATTCCTGAACTGGTGTACTGATTAAAATAGTGTAAGCAGTAATTGCCAGTGAAATACAGTGCAAACAATTCAACACGTACAGTAAAGCAGCACCATAAAATTGTCAATAGTAGAATAAGCAGAAGCATATATAAAAGAATAAAAGCCACGAAACTTGAGGGTGGATAATAGCCCAGGGGGAGGGGGGCCAGCAGTTAACATAAGCTCGTGTGAAAAGAGATGTTTTAGCCTGGCATTGAATGGTTTAGTGCCAACCAGATGGTTTCAGAGAAGGCATTCTATAGATAACTCTACAGGTCTCTGACTAGACAGTCTGTACACTGGAGGTGCAGAGAAGCTGGCAGGCAGCAAGGGGAGTAGACAAATGGGCTATTAGTTGCTTCATTACTTGTTGAAAAGTTGGCTTTAGTAATGACGGTGTCATGCTGGTAATTTTGTATTTGAGACATATCATCTTTTCATCTCAGTGTCCTACTGAGTACCAGGAAAGAATGGGTAGAAACATGGATGACTATGAAGACTTTGAAGAAAGGCCTAATGCTTATCCAACAGAGAAGAGTCTGGTCAAACTTCATAAGCAGGTAACTGGATGACTTCATTGAAGTGGTAGATAGCATCGGTTTAGAACTACGTTTTTTTTTTAAAGGGTGAATTCATATAACCCCCTTCATATATTTTCCTACTTGCTTTGACTTTAGAGTGTTCTGTACTCTTTCCAGAACAAAATACTCCTTGTACTGGATGAAGTGAGCATCTGACCAATATAATTTCTGTGAGACATTTTTAAAACTTGTGCTGTGTTGCAATCAGATGGGATACAGCTCAGAACATGAGAATATTTTACTCAAATGTTGGCAAGAAGAAGAGAAGAAGAAGAAAAAGAAGAAGAGATTGGATTTATATCCCGCCCTTCACTCACTTAAGAGTCTCAGAGCGGCTTACAAACTCCTTTCCCCTCCCCTCCCCACAACAGACACCCTGTGAGGTAGGTGGGGCTAAGAGAGCTCTTTCCCAAGCTGTCCTTGAGGGAACAGCTGGTACAGAGCTATGGCTTGCCCAAGGTCATCCAGCCAGGTGCAAGTGGAGGAGTGGGGAATCAAACCCGGTTGTCCCAGATTAAAGTCCACGCACTTAACCACTACACCAGACTGGCTCTCTCCTGGCCAAAGAAAATGGTCTCCTCGTTAATTGAGGAAATAGGAAATGAAAAAAGTGACAATGGAAAACAAGTGCCTCTGGTTTAAAATATATGTTACAAACACGAGATTTGGGTGGAGAACCAGCGTGGTGTAGTGGTTAAGGCCGGCGGACTCGGCTCTGGAGAGATGGTTTTGATTCCCCACTCCTCCACAGGAAGCCAGCTGGATGACCTTGGGCCAGTCACGGTTCTATGAGAACCCTCTCAGTCCCACCCTACCTCACAAGGTGCCTGTTGTGGGGAGAGGAAGGGAAGGCGATTGTAAGCTGCTTTGAGACTCCTTAGGGTAGATAAAAAGCAGGGTATAAAATCCATAAGAGATCATAGGATTACTACCCATGGGGTTCCCCCTTTCTCTCTTTGCATCAGTCCTCCTAAAAGTTAAGTGGCTGGCCCTCACTGTGATCATGAAAACAGAAAAAACATGCCATCGATAGGGAGGGGCTGGCACATACCTGGTGGATTCCCCAATATACCCCCCCCCCAAAAAGACTTTGTAAATTAACCAAAAGAGGAAAAACCTAGAAAACAGCTTGATATACACTGACTTTTTCCCCCAGGGGCCTCTGAATGTTAAGGGCAGCTGTTAGGTAAAAGAAGAAACAGGAGGTAGAGGAAATCAGCATGTTCAGGTCCCAGAGACCTTATAAAATCCCATGGGGAGAGAGTTTTGGGGGGGTGAGGTTTCTTAATGGTCCGTCCCCTGGATCACAGCTTGTATTTGTTAAGTGCACTCTTTTTTTAAAAGGGGAGTGCTTTCTCCATTTTATCTGAACAGTTTGTCGGAACAGGATATTTCCCATTTCCTATCTCTCCATCCCTCCTGCTGCTGTTGTCATAAATAACTAGAACACTGGCTTTTGTTTCCTTAGGTAATTTATTCTGTTCAGAGGCATTGTCGCACGCAAGTCCAGTGGCGGATTCTTTTAGAGCAAGCCTTTTACCTGGAGGACGTGGCAAAAAATGAAGCCAGCGCCACTCGTCAGTTTGTCCATACTTTTCAGCCTCAGGAACCTGAAAACAAAGTTATGCAGTATCTCTATACGCCAACTGTTGGTATGTACTGTAATACCGATCATGGAATACAGTGCCCCCCCTCCCAATTACTAGGAATCTACTAATAAATAAAGGACACCGTCCAGTGCACCATGAGCTCAGTTTCTGCACTCCTGGAGGAATCCTGTAGGTTCAGTGGAGCCTTGCCTCCCAGCCCCCCAATCTATAGGTATTCCAGGGTGCAGCACACACTATATAGAGAGCTGTTTGGAGAAACATATCATTCTGCATGCCTCTCTCTGTGTCCTGCAGTTGCTGTTAAAGGAAATTGACTTAAATGACTTCTGCCTTTCCTTCCTTAGCTGTCTTCTCATCTAATGACTTCTTTTCTAATCTGTGCGTAATTATCCTTTTCCAGAATGGTACTGGGAGTGCCTTCTGCAGCCGTGGTTTCACAGGATCCTTGCCGTTGTTTTGGCCACCTTTTCCATCATTGTCGTGTGGTCGGAGTGCACGTTTTTTAGCACGAATCCTGTTCTGTCCCTGTTCGCAGGCTTCATACAACTGGCAGAAAAGACTTACAACTATTTCTACATAGAGGTCAGTTTGATAAACACTTATTGTTATGTGAGACTTAGTTGTATAGGTTTTGATTATTGCAATTTATTTGTATATTGTTACCATCCAGTATTTATATTGTTGCATGCTTTTAAGTCCTGTATACAACTTTTTAAAAAATACCAATTTATTGGATCAGACTGGGATGGTCCATTTGCAGATTCATGACTTGCACTTTTACTTTTTTCTCAGTTCAGTCTTGTGACCTGGTCGCTGGCCTGTTTTCATTCCCACCATACCACCACCATAATCATGACATTGTTAAATTTTGCAGGAAATTTGGTTGTTTTGCTGTGCAGCAGACCCCCAATATTTGTGGATTTTACTGTTTGTAGTGGGCCTGGGAACAGAGCCCTGTGAATGACAAGGATCTACTTTAGTGGTCCATTTAGCTGACTGGATGGCCGCAGTCCTCCAAAGTCTCAGCCAGTGGCTTTCTTTAGCCATTAATTAAACCTGGAATATTTCTTATTTGCAAAGCATATGCTCTGTTCTCTCGTCGTTATGCTTGAACAGAGGTCCTTTGGGGCCGGAGCAAGGCGGAGCGCTGCTCCGCCAGCTCAGGAGTGGGCAGTAGGGCAGCCGCTAGCCAAATCAGATTCTCTGATCTGATTTGGCCTGCTGCCAAATTGCCGCTGAAATTCGGTGGCAGCTTTAAAAGTGGCTGTAGGGGAGGGGTTTGAGGGAGAGGCTCTAAACTTGCAGGGTAGCTTCTGGGACCTTTCCCCCAAATACCCACCAAGTTTCAAGAAGATTGGACCAGGGGTTCCAATTCTACAGGCCTCCAAACAGGTTGCCCCCATTCCCTCCATTGTTCTCTATGGTGGGAAAAAAGTAACGTTTTTTCTCCTGCACCTCTTTTTCTACTAAATGACCCCTATGCTTGAAGATAATGCTACCGACCCGTGTCTTGTTCAGTGTGCAAATATCTGCATGCTTGTTTAGTTAATCTGATTTCATACATAATACCTTTCTACAAAGAGTACATGTGGTGGTATAAAGTGCCGTCAAGTCACAACTGCGTGAACAATCGATAAAGGGTAATGAATTTGCTTAGTAACAAAGTACCGGCTTATCTATGCATTTCAATGCAACCTGAATTTGTCTGTCTCTTTTTGTAGATGGCGTGCTTCTTTACCATCTTTTTCCTAAGTATCTGCGTTTACTCTACCGTCTTCAGGATTCGTGTATTTAACTATTACTATTTAGCATCACACCACCAGACAGACGCATATAGTTTGCTTTTCAGTGGCATGTGAGTAATCAGCCAAGTTTGTTACTTGAGTGACTTAAATAAAGGTGATGCAAATACAAAAGCTCTTTAACATATTTAGGCCTTGTTCATAACACAGGTACACTCCAGAGTATTATACCTCTTTTTATTTTATTTTTTTGCTATCAAGTCAAAGCTAACTTATGATGACCCTCTGGAGTTTTCAAGACTAGGTGGTTTGCCATTGCTTGGCTCTGCATCATGACCCTGAACTCTCTTGGTGGTCTCCCATCCAAATACTAACCAGGGCTGACCCTGCTTAGCTTCCACAATCTGATGAGACTGGGCTAGCCTTGGCTATCCAGGTCAGGATGTTTATAGCTCTTTAGAGAGAGCTATAATACTATAGCTATTTTAGAGAGCTAAATTCAAGTCCAGTAATGTCATGAAGGCTATCCAGATTTTCAGAGTATAAGCTTTCAAGAGTCAAAGTTCCCTTCATCAAATACAAATAGAGCTTTGACACTTGAAGGCTTATACCTCAGAAGTCTTGTTGGTTTCTAAGGCACCAATGGACTCGAATCCAAATCTTCTACTGCAGACCAACATGGCTTACCCTCCTGAAACTACCTTGATTTTAGAGAGTTTTGTCTCAATTCTCTGTTGAGTATAGTATGGGAAAGATAACAAATGGTGACTGTCAAACAGGGAACAGTACATGGTGCAGGCAGCCAAAGAATACTAGGGCACAGTGCCCAGAGATGTAACAGTCAGGTTACAAGACTTCTTCATGATTCAAAATAAATAAAATCAAGGATTAAATAAAACTACACCAAAGGTGCAGTAAGCAAAGCACATGTAGGCAGTCAGTGCGTTTGGGGCATCATGATACATAGGAACATTGTACTGTTTTGCTCCAGTTTCTGTGCAACTGTGGAAAATTTTGCAACCCTGAAAGTTAATATCTTCCTCATAGCGTTGCAGAAGGCTAATTATTTTGACTAGATCATTAGAAGGGACAGATGAAGCTGCATTATACTTAAATGGACCACTGGGCCATCAGGGTCGGTATTGTCTACTCAGACTGGCAACACTCTCTGTTCATTGCAACTGGTTGTGCTGGGCTTGAAAAAATACCCCCCCCCTTCAGTTTGTACTGCAGAGACTGTCTGGTTTGACATTAGTCCTTTTTTTGCTTGCGCTGCCATAGTAGCACTGGTTCTGCTGGGCATTCTGTACATTGCAACTGGTTCTGCAGGGCTTGAAAAAGTACTCCCCCACACAACTTCCATCTCCAGTGCAGAGATTCTCTAGTTTGATTTTGGTTCTGCCTGGCTTGGCACATTGGCTTGTGGTTCTGCTGTGAGTACTGATCTCTGCAATGGTTTTGTTTGGCTTGCTGTTTGTTCTCAGTGACTGTTGTTTGTGGGCATGGCTTTTTGCCTTGGAAGCAGCTTGCAGAGTTGTTGTTTGTTTGTTTTTCCTCCTTCACAGGAAATAATAGCTAGGGGCACCCTGTTCAGTGGCCCATAAAATTGGACCCTGTGGTCCAATTAACTTGAAACTTGGGGGTTGTTTAAAGAATAGGCACCAGCAACTCTGCTGCAATTTTGGTGCCTGTACCTTTAAAAACAATCTCCCTAGCCACCTGGAAACCGTTAAAAACAACTCCCCCAGGCTTTTCCCGTAGGGAATAATGGATATTGTGAAAGATCCGGGGGGGGGGGGGGGACCCATGAATCTGAATAACCAATATACCCAAATCCGGGGGGGGGGGGGATTTTTCCACACCCCTACTACCTGATCCTTTTAACTGGAGATGCCAGCAATTGAACCAGGGACCTTCTGTACACCAAGCAGATGTTCCACCACTGAACCACGGCCCCTTCCTTATAAGCTAAGTGACCCAGTAGTACCTCAGTGAATTTTCTCCTGGGTTCAGTACAAATATTACAATTAAATACACAATGACAGATATTCTCAGTATATGACCATGACTATATAGCTATCCAGCTGTTAGATTTTTGAAGTTCATGTGTAATAGGTTGATAATGACTCATTAATGTAGGAAGCAGAGAGGGGTGCCCAGAGGCAGAAGACAGTGGCTTCAGTTTTTTCTGTTACTTCCATGCAGGCTGTTTTGCCGTCTGACTCCTCCACTGTGTCTGAATTTCTTGGGGTTGACTCATATGGATTCATCCATTTCTCACCAAAAAACTGAGCCAACTGCATATACGTCTGTAAGTAAAGCAACACAATAAATTGTGCTCCAGTCTTCATAACAGATGTTGGAATGCTTTTACAGGATGCGTGTCTCTTTTTTTTTTTTGCTGCTTTTTCAGCACAAACGAATTCTAAATTAGTTTTGAAGTATTTCACAAAAAATATTTCAGAGCTGGATAATTGCAGTAGCATTCTAAATAGAATTTTCCATATTAAATTATCTTCACACATCAGGTTTTGGCCAGGACCATATGTTTTATTTGTTATATTTCAGCAACAAGGCCCTGAATGAGCTCTCTGTGACCTTTCTGAATCTTCATTTGAAGCCATTGCGCTGTTGTATTATATATCTAGCCTGGCTACAGGTTATAAACCTGCCAACAGTAACAAAATGAGTAGAATAAAATTTCTGCTGTTACTATAGAATTATTCCACACCCATTTACCTTAGCTGTTAAAACAATGTATTCAAGAGCTGTCAGAAATGTTTGGCTTTTGAAAACGTACATGGAAGATTATCTCCCACTTTCAGTACACCCACCAAGCCTGTGTCTCAGAGGGCATTCACAGCAGATAAGGTCTCAACACTGAGATTACTGCATTACCGAAGTCACCTGTTGCATTATGGATCAGAAAGCAGCTTCTTAAACTGTACGATCTCGAGTCACTGCCAGTAAATCAGCAGGTGGCAGCACAGAGCAAGATTTGGCCTCTAAGTTGAAATATGTAAGGAACTACTTTGAGTTTTGTTTTCAAATTTAAATTAAATTAGAGGTTAATATCGGACAAAGTGTACTGATTAAGAGCTAGGTGAAGTAATACGCTGAATCAGTAGTAACTGATCGTCACCTGTTGCAGATTATAACCCAGTTTTGTAGAGTATTAGCAACCACACTACTCATGCCGATGAATTCTGCTGGAATGTAGTTTGCACTACCTTGAAGTTGTAACAAGCAAATCATGTAAGCAGTAATCAAAATCAGACTAGAAAAATCTTAAAAGCTAAGACAAGGCCATAATAACCTCTGTTGCTTTTTATTCCCTTCTCCCTCTCTAGATTATGGGATCAATGAAAGTATTATCCTTCATTGCAGATGGGTTTTATATCTATTATCCCATGTTGGTTGTAATTCTCTGTATTGCTACTTACTTCAGGTAAGTAACTGGTAAGCTGGATGTGTTTTGTTTGCCGGTTTGGTGTAGTGGTTAAGTGCGTGGACTCTAATCTGGGAGAACTGGGTTTGATTCCCCATTCCTCCACTTGCACCTGGCTGGATGACCTTGGGCAAGCCATAGCTCTGTACCAGCTGTTCTCTCAAGGACAGTTGTCTCAGATCTCCCTCAGCCCCACCCACCTCACAGGGTGTCTGTTGTGGGGAGGGGAAGGGAAAGGAGTTTGTAAACTGCTCTGAGACTCCCTTGAGGAGTGAAGGGCGGGGTGTGAATCCAATCTCCTCTCCTCCTCCT
Organism: Lepidodactylus listeri; assembly: GCA_029233225.1. Lineage (NCBI taxonomy): Eukaryota > Metazoa > Chordata > Lepidosauria > Squamata > Gekkonidae > Lepidodactylus > Lepidodactylus listeri. The sequence goes on along the minus strand of JARCFY010000004.1, from coordinate 25,803,337 downwards.
CCTCCTTCACATTGATTATGACCCCACTGCTATCTGCTTCTCCTTTTTGCTGGGCCCATTCTCAGCATCCTACAGGACAGGATATATCAGGGTGGATCCAGCCATCTTCTAGGAAGCCTTCCTGTAGTCTAAGGAACCTTCTGCCGACTCCTGGCTCTTCCTCCAGTGAAAATTTGGAGGGAGGTTGCTTAGACTGTAAGGAGGTTTCAGACTTTAGCCCTAATGAAATGTGGTGTGTAAATTAATTAAAAAATTAATCAACTCTGTCAGTGGAGTGGTAGGAACCACCCCATCATTTCTTTGATGTACTGCTTTGGTGCAAGTTGAGTCACCTATGACTCTTTAATTTTTCTAACGTTGCTTTTAGTTTACCGTGTATTTGCTAGTTTGGTATAGAAGCGTCAATGTTCCCCAACAGGAAAAGTCTCTTGAATTGATGATGTGGCAGAAAGGGGGTTGCAAAACAAGGTTGCACTGAGTGAGTCACTGTGCTCAACTGGTACCACAAAAATCTAGAGTAGATTTAAATCCTCCTTCATCACGAAATTGATGCCTTGTTCATATCTTACTGAGTTTACATGCCCATGCCTGACTCGTGTCCCGTGAAAAGTATTTCTAACCAGTTGCAGTACACAGGGTTGTTTTAGGATAGAATGGCGCAGAGGAGAGCGATGTAAGCCGCTTTGGGCCCCTGCTGAGGAGAAAGGTGGGGTTTAAATGAAATAAATAAATGTGTAAAATTTATTTATTTATTTATTTATTTCATATTTATAGGCCGCTCTCCTCGCAAGCAGGCTCAGAGCGGCTAACAAAGCTTGGCGGATACGCCAAGGTCCATATAGAACATTTAAAAGATAACTGATGTGCACATTTTAGTTGTAGTATTTCTCATATGTCCTTAAGAATCCTTTTAAGACTTCAGCTTTCATGTTTTAGTTTTTTATTCAGCTGACTTTTTACTGAATAATTATGTTCTCAGAAGTATAGAATCATAGAGTTGGAAGGGACCTCCGGGGTCATCTAGTCCAACCCCCTGCACAGTGCAGGAAATCCACACTTACCTCCCCCTCCACAACCCCAGTGAACCCTGTTCTACACCCAGAAGATGACAAAAAAACCCTCCAGGATCCCCGGCCAAACTGGCCTGGAGAAAATTTGCTTCCTGACTCCAAAGTGGCCATCAGCATTTCCCTGGTTGTATAAGAAAGGGCCACAAGAACTAAGCACCGAGGCAACCCTTCCTGCCCTCCCACTGTCCCATTCAGCCTATGTTTTTATTTAACTTGAACAAGTTAGTTCCTTTTTCAGAGACATTCAAACGCTCTTGGAACTTTAGATTCACAATCAAGTTGCACCTTAGAGACAAATCTCCCTTCATTAGTTTTAACTTGCAGAAGCTTATACCATGAAAATCTTGTTCATTTCTAAGGTGCTACTGGACTCTAGTTCATCCACTGCAGACCAACATGGCTGTCCTCTTGAAACTCTCACGGGACCCTGTCTCAGTCAAGATCTGGAGGAGGCCCTGGGTTCACACTCACTCCACTATCAAGAGAATACTGAATCTGACCATGGGGTCTCCCAGTCAGTCGCCATGTTCTTTTGGTTGCAAAGAGAGCAGAGAGAAAGGGCAGGAGAGAGAGAGAGAGAGCTGGTAATCTGAAAAACTGTTCCCAGACTTGCCCCAGGTAGAATTTTGGAAACAAAGTAACAACAGAGGCATTCTTCCTCCCCCCCCCCCCCCCCCGTCCCCCCGGTCCCCCGAGCAATAAAAACATTTTTGTAATTTATTTTACCAGTTTAGGTACTCGGTGTTTGAATCTTCTGGGGTTCCAACAGTTCATGGGAGACAATGAGATGACGTCCGACTTAATAGATGAAGGAAAAGAATTAATCAGAAGAGGTAACACGCGTGTTTTACATATTTTGCTTTGCAATATGTTATAACTTGATTTAGTACAAAGCCCAAACCCTTAAGTTGAAGTTTCTCATTGCTTTCCCCCTTCGAGTTCCCTTCTTAGAGGCACTTGGTCTCAAAAAGTAATCAACTGGACATTCCTGAAAAACTCAGGAGCAGAGTATGATAGAGACAGACATCCCATTTGACTTTTAGCCAGCAGTATCGGGCAATCGGTGATACATGCCTCTGAAAAACCAGGGGCTGCTCTGAGGGTATATATCTGATCTATTTTAAAGGTAGCCGAGTTGTGTCTTGCAAACATGTGAGAACACAGGCCCTTGTCAAAATGCTGCTGCTACATATGTATTCTTAAGGGTAAGGATGTGTCACTGGCAATCAAGACCAAGTTAATTCATGCTACAGTATTCCCCATTTCTATGTATGGGTGTGAAAGTAGGACAATAAAGAAAGCGGACAGGGAGAAAGTGGATGCATTTGAAATGTGGTGCTGGAGGAGAGTTTTAAGGGTCACATGGACCACCAAAAAGACAAATTAGTGAGCTCAAGATCAAATCAAGCCTGAACTCTCCCTAGAAGCTGAAATAACTAAATTGAGGCTATCATACTTTGGTCACATGATGAGAAGACAAGAGTCACTGGAAAAGACCATCATGCTAGGAAATTCTAAAGGCAGTAGGAAAAGAAGAAAACACAACATGAGAGGGATTGACTCAATAAAAGAAGCCACAAAGGCCCTCAGTTTGCAAGACCTGAGCAAGGCTGTTAACGATGGGACATTTTGGAGGACATTAATTCATAGGGTCACCATAAATTGCAAGCAACTTCTCTCTCTCTCTCTCTCTCTCTCTCTCTCTCTCTCTCTCTCTCTCTCTCACACACACACACACACACACACACACACACACACACACACACACTTATTTCTGTCCTGCTGTACTAGTGTGACTCTTGCCTTTCCTGTGTATCGTATGCCTGCAGCTGCATTGAATGCATTCCATGCTGCAGGTGTACTAGTGCTCCTGTAGCTGTTTTACAATGTTTTGATTCGGAAACATTCATCCCCCATCGCACTTCTCTAGGTATTTAGACTCTTCCATCTACATAATCCAGTTCCCACATTGTGCTGTTAGGTAAAAAAAAAAATTGGCTTAGTTAATCATTCATGCTTATCTCAGTGTAAATTTAAATACATATATTTTTCTCCTTAGAAAAAAGAAGACGGCAAAGGCAGGAAGAAGGTGAAAACAGAAGAAGAGTAAGTGGACCAGACAATATCTTTTCCCTGAGTCCACAAAAGTTAAGAAATGAAATTTGAAATTAAGTCTTCCATTGCTATTTGAGAGAATTTTTGTTGTTTACGGTAGTGCGTAATTCGTTCCAGAACAGAATTAGGTATATCTAAGCTTACTGAAATCACTGGGCTCCAGGATGCCTAACTCTGTATAGAATTGCAGCCGTAATCATGTTGTTTAGGACATCGTTAGTTATTTGCCACACTTTTTTGTCTTTGAGAAATGAACTTTGTTTACTGTTTCTGTGACCTAAAATGAAAGGGAGCCTTACATTTCCACCATGTGGCCATTTATAACTTACCAGTTTCTTCCAAAAAACCAAACTGTAAATTCTAAAAAGCAGCAGGTAGCTCTACTGCCTTCTGTGATAGCAGCTGTTTTTTTTTTCCTAGCTGCTGTTCCATCAGGTTCTAGTAAGTGGTTAATTGCGCAATCCTAAACCTCACTGAATAGGCCTGACTAGGATTCTGCGTAAGCCTGTTTAGGATGGCACTCTTATAGACCTAACTTTATTGGTTTTGTTCTTTTCTCTTTTTTTATTGGAGTTGGTTTCAGAATATTGGAGCATAATACCTTTATATTGTTGGATCGATATTCTAGTCATCTTTTTTTAGATGTTAGAGGGGTTGTTCTTTAACTTGCAAAACTGTACATGTGTATGTTTGTTTTTGGTCAGGAGTGGAAGGAACGGTATGGAAACAACCGGGAAGATTCTGCTAGAAACAGAAATGTTCAAGCAGACCAAAAAGAGTCTAGCTTCACGGAAACTAATACAAATAGATGTACGTATTCTCTGCTTTGGCTATGACTAAAATGCAAGCTGCACAGAAGTTACACTGTTGTCCTTTGTTTTTAAATTGATTTACTTTCAGCCATCACAGTATATCGGCCTACTGGATATTTTCTCGTTTAGAGACAGACCTGTTCTGGGCCAAATTGTTGCCACTTGAAGTATCATTTACCATTTTTTCATTCTACCAGATGAGTTGTTCTCTTTCTGAAGGCACTGAGGATCCCATTATGTTGTTAATTTCAGTTATAACCTGCCTTTCTCACAGAGTCTCAGGGTGGATTAAAAAATACAAGAAGCTGTTCAGACAGCAAGGGTGTCCGCTAAATAACTAGGATTACAGAATTGGAAAAACAGTGCAAATGAAAAACTGCCTAAGGCATGACACACCTTAATGAACAAAGAGAGAGGATATTGCAATAAAAAGAAGAGGTGGTACGTACAATAAATTGCAGTAAACTACAATACTATTCGTTATAGACCTGTCACAAACTTCTGTTTGTGAACCATAAACAGGGCAAAATTTGTGATTATGAGTTTTGCTTTGTTTTGCCCATCCCTATTTTTTACCTTGGAGAGAGACTAAAGAAACTAAATGTCCTGAACTCACAAACGGTGGCTTTTGTCAAAGCACTAAATAGCGCTTACTGAAATGAACAAAGAATGGAGTCAGTGACTAGTTTTTCTGCAGCCATTTCTGCAGTCACCTTGTGGTGGAAACCAAAGTGGAACCCAGTCAAGGTGTGTTGAGAGGGAGACCGAAAAGTTCTCAGCTTAAGTACCAACCAAACTTATTTCTTAGGCAGAAAACTTTTCAGCAATTCAATATAATTTAATGTAAGGCTTTCAGAGTAACTTTTTCTTCCTTCTTATCTCAGTTTTTGATCAAGCCACCATCTTCTATCTCTAGGGCAGAATCCAACGTAACAATTTGTTCTTCGTGTTGGATTCTGTGTGGAAAGCTTAGTGGCCCCTTTGCTACAGCTCATGACCTGTTCTGCAAAAGCTGTGTAAATTTATTTTTCTTTCAAATTTCTTGAGAATTCTGTGGAACAAAACACATCTAATAATCTGTAATTAAAATTTGGGGGCTTGTAGGCCCCTTTTTTTCCCTCAATGAACAATGCCGTACAAGCTCAAAAACTTTTAATTTAAGATTGTTACGATGCCAGCTGTGAGGTCAAAGAAAACATATCTAAATCTGTGGCCAGTAGGAGATGATGGGCAACCTGCCAATTCGTGGACAAGAATTGCTCTTGGTCAAAAAAAAATTACCGTATTTTTTGCTCCATAAGACTCACTTTTTCTCCCAAAAAAAGTGGGGGGGAAAGTGTGTGCGTCTTAAACCCCCCTCACCTTTCCCAAGCCACGGCACCGAGCAGAGCTAGGTGCGTCTTATGGTCAGGTGCGTCTTATGGAGCGAAAAATACGGTAGCTATCAAAACCAGCATTTTGAGGGATTCCAGCACGAGTCTTGCCTCTGTGACTCCTGTTAGTTTGGGATATGTTTTTGCTTGTATAATATTAGTACCTTATTTCAGGCAGTCCTAATCAAGAGAGAGAGAGAGAGAGTCTCTGGCATGCTTTTCTTGGTCATTTATTTGAAATACTATTTTAAAAATCGTTTTGTTACAGCAGTTTCGTCTAAATACACCAGAGCAAATGGGAGGAATGAAAGAGATAGAATTGAGCTGTTGCAGGATGCAGAACCCTTGGATTTCAATGCCGATACAGTCACTGAAGACCCTCTTGACTCAGATTCAGGAAGGTAAGGGATATTCGGAGTTCAAAATGCAGTTGGAGGAGGCAGGGGTATGTGCAGAAATCTGCAGTAAGTGTGTGAAAAGGAGACATAGATTCATAAAAATTTCCCCTGTCCATCAGGAATAAATGTCATTAGGTTAGCCTAGCGCATGAAGGAAAATATCTGCAAGCCACCAAGGGGAGGGGCCCTGGTGCAGCAGTGCAGTACGTGTTATTCATTCAGAAGGAAGCGTGGCCTCACACCTACAAAAGTGTATGGCCAACTAACCGATTGAGAAAGGCCAGGCACAGGAGGAAACAGTGCAGAAATAAAAAAAATTGCATTGAGCTGGCTTGCGTGAGCCTATGCAGCTCTTTGGGTTGCAGTCATAATGTTACTGTGAAGTCCTATCCTGTGTACAAGAGAGAGAGAGAGGGCACACAGTATCAAGACTGCTGGACGAATGAAAATCCTTCAGGTTACTTGTCGGATAACACTTCTGCTGTTGTAAAATGTTGTCTATTTTAATGGCTTCACCAAACGTTTTTAGAAATGATGGCTGTTCTAGGGTTGACTCTTGAACATCAGTTATCAGTTAAAATCTGCCTAAAACATTATTTTACACTATTTTATATTCAATCCCCTTTGATTTTATTTATATGGGTAATTGTGATCCTTAATTCTCTGTGGGCGTAGCATAATAAATAGGCTCGTTTCGTTGCTCTACTAAGTCTGATTTTTCCTGATTAAACAAAATACTCATCCGGACATTGTCCTCTGGAGTTGTTAAAAAAAAAAGCAGCAGTATACTTTACAAACATCAGTACCTTTCTCTAGCCACCCTGAGCCTGCTTCGGTGGGGAGGTCGGGGTACAAACCAGACAAATAAATAAATAATAGAAATTACTCATGAGAGGCCATTCCAGCATCTATGAAAAGGCAAGCTGCTCACAGGATATGTTGGCCATTCATTTATATTGGGGAAACCTGCACCCCACCATTGGAAATAAAATCTACTTCTAGAGCCAGTTTGGTGTAGTGGTTAAGTGAGCGGACTCTAATCTGGGAGAACCGGGTTTGATTCCCCACTCCTTCACTTGATGAGCTGCTGGATGACCTTGGGCAAGACATAGCTTCTGGCACAGCTGTTCTCTCAAGGACAGTTGTCTCAGAGCTCTCTCAGCCCCACCTACCTCACAGGCAGTGTTCCCTCTAAGCCGAGTTAGTGTGAGCTAGCCCACAGTTTTTTAGCCTCCGGCTCACACATTTTTGTCTTAGCTCGGGAAGGATGGCTCCAGAGCCAACTATTTTATGCAGTAGCCAAATCACCTGCTCACAACTTTAATGCCAGTAGCTCTCAAAGTAGAATTTTTGCTCACAAGACTCCACAGCTTAGAGGGAACATTGCTCACAGGGTGTCTGTTGTGGGGAGGGGAAGGGAAAGGAGTTTGTAAGCCACTCTGAGACTCCCAAGTGAGTGAAGGGTGGGGTATAAATCCAATCTCTTCTTCTCTTCTTCTTCTATGTGCATAGACTCACTCTGGCTTCTGTTTCTTGGGTCATGCCAGAGTGTGGCAGACGGTTAAAAACTGGCATATGGAGAGGGAGACCAACTGGGGGCTCAGCCACTGGCAACCCCACAACCCCACTTTTCTGCCAGTGTCATAATATAAGCTCTTGGGGCTCCTAGGTTCTCTGTAGGTCCCCCCCCCCTCCACTTTACCCATGTCAACTGCTCAGGCAGGGAGGGTTTTATTTTTGTGGGGAGGAGGGTTAAAATTTTACAAATAACATTTGTCTTTGGGTAGTCCTGATCTACTGTGCTACTTTATAGCCACGTGGCCAGCAAGCTTGCCTTTGGAAGGAACAGAATTAGTGCCTGTGAGCAATTCGAGGCAGATTAAACTGGGAAATCCAGCCACACAAAAATAAATCACCCACTCCCAGCTCAGGAACCAGAACTGACCGATTGCCACATTTTCTTTTCTCATTAACTGACTCGACTCCTTCGCCTGTGCCTCCTGGAGCACGCTCAGTATGCAATGCTCGGTTTTTGTGTAGGTTTACTGTTCTTTTGGTTTCATGGCAAAGATTTGCGGGGTGGGGTTTGCATGCCTGGGGAGCCCCCTGAGTCTGTAGAGACTCGTACTTTGACTATGTGTGACCAGGTTTTGCTGGCATGAGCTAACCATTTTGCTGTTAAATGTGGTAAGAGGACGTAGATTTTTAACAACCCACTAGAAGAGGAGTTTTCACCTCCCGTATTCTTCTGCCTAGTCTTCCTTGAATTGTAACCCACACATTTTGAAGCAAGCAGATGGGATACATACACAGTGTAGTAAGTGATAATTACTGGCTATATAAAAGTTTGCAGTTCTGATATCCATCAGCTATTTTTCAGCATCCCAAGAAATAAGACAGCCTAAACTTGTTATGCATATTTTAAAAAATGTTTTAGAGTAAATCTTACTAAATGCATAAAGTGGCCTGGGATCCTTCAAGGTAAGAATCCTTATATTCTGAATGTCACTCTGAATCTTCCACTGTTTGGCCACTCAAAGTATAGAGTAGAATTTTGATAACAGTAGATTTGTGACTCCGCTTCTGTGAGATCTCTTTGGTTGCTGCTTGTTCCGAAGGTTATGTAACTTGCAACTCTCTATTTACATTAAATAGAACTTTCTTGTACCCTACAGGTATCAGCCAGGTGGAAGATATTTGTCAATGTCGCGAAGCCGAATATTCGATGATGTCTAAGGCCATGGAACTCTTGAGTCTCACATCCATTGCTTTGGGGAATGCTCTTTTTTGGTAACATATCCCGCAACCAAACCAGCCTCTCAAAAAATGAAGGGTGGGGAATGAAGGAACTTATTTCTTAGAAATGCACTTTGTGTAACAAGTTGCCCAATTTGTTGGTCTCCGAATGTTGGTCTCCGAAACTTTGGTCTCCGAAACTGGGGCCACCTCAGCAGTGCCTTTCCGTTGTTTTCAGTTCAATAACCCATCCCATTGCTGCTGTCATGAGACAGTTGTTGTGTGAGATATAGGTAGAGGTAAAGGAAAGAAGGAACAGTGTGATGTTAAAGGGAGTCTAGGGAAAGATGGGATCAGTTGGAGAGAAATCGGATGGTAGGCAAGTGAGCATAGTGGCAGGGGCCAGGCTCTTGGCCCTGGTGTTGCCATTATCCTGGCAATGTCCTCTTTTGAACTGGAGATCTCTCAGAAAGACCTGAGAATCCTTTGCTACGGTTCACTCACATGCTGGCAGCCATGGCCTGATATGTCAAATTCAGCCAAAATCTCACAGTTTTAGATTTGGGTCAGGAAAACAATTCTAAATTAAAGGGTAATGTTTCATTTTTAAAAAATTTGGAGCTCAAACTGAGCAGTCATACTTTCAAGATTTGGGGTTTCAGTTTTTTTTCCCTGGAGGACGCTTGATTTTTGATAAGATAATCTGTAGTCTAATATAGCCACGTCATCAGCTCTGATACACCACAGTTCGTCAGATTATTATATTTCAGCGAAAGTTTGTGGACAGCCTTCTATACAAACTTCGGGTGTGATGGAGAACACTGGGCTCCAGTTGGGTCCTAGGCTGGTCTTTGGCTCATGTTCTCGAAGAGCTGGAGAGACTGAAGGACAGATCTGCACAAAATGATTCAGCATAATCTGAAATGCCTGCACGTCAGTCACCGGAACTGAGAATGATTCTATCAACGTTATATGCATATGAATGGTGTTAGCAGACTTGGGCACAAAGGCCCGCAGAGTCGTACACAGTTACTGGTACTGCTTTATACTTTATACTTGTATACAACTAGCATGTGTTCAGTGAAATCCACCGCATATTTGAGACCTTATATAGCAGCTGCTATTGGAGAATCTTTTGTCTAAGCCGCCTATAGCAAGTCTATTGGCAAACCTTAAGTCATCACTGCAGGATTTCATCTCGTCAAAAATAACTGTGCAGTTTAAATAGTTCTAGTGACATGTGAAAGGCAGCCTTTCCTTTTTTTAAATAACTGAATTTTTGTAGTGCGATCCAGGCTGCACCACGATTTTATTGCCTTTCACGAGACATCTACATTTTGATGGTGCCTCTGCTTTTTACAGCCATTCTGGGTTTTCATTGCGAAAGAATAAATGCTTCATGTTTCAGATAAGACGTTAAAAAAAAAATCAGTCTGCAAGCAGTGCGGACAAAAACATTTCTCTTAACTACCTTCATCAGTACTAGGTGGAAATATGCACTGTGTTTATGGACCCCATGAAGTCTCAGATAAGATCAAAAAGCAAGTGCATGAACTGGAGAAAAGCGTGCTTTGTTCTTTGTCCCCAAGCCCTAAGTCAACCCTATTTACGTAAAAGGAGGATAGTGGGTAGCTAAGTATGTCCTCTGCCCTTTTTCATATATGAGAAAGAGCTGCCTGATTCATTGTGAATTTCTTGGGTGTTTTAACAAAAAACAAACATTCAACACTAAATAATAAGGCTTGCAGTCTTGCATGCAGACTGGTTTCTGCCAGGTCATTTGGGTCTAAGCAGCATAAATTCTGCACAAGACTTGCAGCCTTGGAGTTTTATGATACATGGTGAGAAACGGGGACCTGCCATTAAATTCTCTTTCCTGATCTTCCTCAGATGGTCTAGCACAGCACTAAGCGAAGGTATGAGATCAACCTGCTGTACGTTGACTGGCTTCTGTTTTGCATCACTGGCCGCCAGGCAGAGCTGGGCAGCGTGAAGGTGCAGTGATGTCATGTTATGCATTGTGTCTACCTAGAGTTGAGAAGGAGGAACGGAGGGAGGAGAACAGCAACAGGTCTGCCTCTCTTATAGTGTCTAGTGGAAGCCTTTTAGCCTTCGTCTCTGGGAAAAATCAGTGTCTAACGTGATTCATGGTAGCTTCAGTGAAGTGTAATTTAAGTAACGCGTATGTTGAAGGTGGATGGTACAATTATGTTACCTGTCTTACAAAGATTTGTGATACAGCTGTCATGGATGCAAGAATTCAGATCCCTGAACCTGTTTATACAGGTGCCTGAATAAATTGCAAGATTGAGATAATGCTTAACCCCAGTGCACGCACATCTTGGAAATCAGATCCCCCCCAAGTATATCTTACGTGCAGACATCATCTCTTACAAATGTAGTTTCTGTGCTGGTGGGAACAAAAATCTAGAGCGCTCAGCAAGACATAATGATACAAAATTGTCAGCAAATGTTTACTTTAGGAAGGATTTACAAACAACAACCATTGGGAGTTATTGACACGTTTTCTTAATAGCAAGTAGCTCGATAGAGTTGCCTAGTAGCTAGCAACTGTTTGGGGAATTCATGAAACTTGTGCCTGTTCCTATATAGTTTTTACCTTGTGTATCAGAAAGCCTTCTGAAGCATCTGTGTGTTTAAACTTGCCATTTCTATTCCCATAATGGTAAGAAAAGTTACTTTTAGAAATATCTAAAAGAACCATGGAGTCTACTATGGGTTTTTAAAATTTTCCCACGGAGAGTTGATTTTAATAACTTGCTGCTTTTTTTCGCTGGAAATTTTGTTACAAGAGAAATAAAGCCTGTGGCGAGACTACTGAAGCCTCACTGGATTTCCAAGGATATTGGCTTGAATGCCGGATCACAGATTTAGCAGCTCAGCTCTCCTTTTATGAAAGATAAAAGTGGGAAGTTCATTTGTGACCTAGGTAGGCCCTACTGATGCCGGCTGCAGTGGGGTGTTTCGAAATGATCTTCAGAATGAGCAGCGGTGCACTGGCACTATCACAGTGTACTGTGGCTTCACTGGAAATAGCACTTCAGAAAAAGCACTCGTACATTACTAGTCCTCTAAGCCAGCACCATGTCTGGGGACTCTGGGGTGATTTTTCAAAACGAGGCCGTGGGGCTAATTGGCTGCCCGTGTAACGGTTGAATCCTCAGAGACTGAAATGCACAATGCTGATGTTGCTAGCAGTGTCTTACTTTCCTACATACTACTGTAAAACAGCAAACCAAAACAGAAGTGCTGGCAATGTTTTTGCTTCTGCAGTACAGCTTACTACCATGTTGGTGGCACAATGGATCGCTGAAGCAGATAGTGGACAGCAGTCTAGCTTTTTACTCAGTAAAGTACTACCAGACCTGGGATGCTGCTGTATTAACGGTTGCTTAGTGTCGTATGCATTTGTGATGCTAGTTTTTAATTCGTAAGAGTCTTCTAGTAAAGGTTAGCACTTTTTGTTTCAGAATTTTGGATTTCATCACCAATCTGTAAGAATACCATTCGCTTAGCGGTTGTAATCATGCAAAGCCTTGGTTTATGCCAGTGATTTCTGCCGTTGATTTCTTTCTCCTCTGATGCTGTCCCTTTAAGAACAACAGAGAATAATTGTTTTGTCAGCTATGTTGGGTTTTGGAGTCACGAACAGTGAGATGTATATTTACTGCCCAGATGTATACTTACTGCCTGGACGTGATTGTAATTTATATCTAACATGGGGGATATACAAATTGTAGTATTATATACAGAATTATATTTTAACTTATTAGTTGGAATTAAAATGAACTTTGTATTACATCATGTTTGTCTGATCATCAGTATTTGCTCTGCCATTGTGAAATATCAAAGAGGGTGGAATATGGATAATCCCATTAAATAAGAACATGCTATATGATAAAGGGTATTTTTGGAGATAATCCATTCAGGTTTTTAAACAAAAAATTTGAGCGACACTGTTTTACTGAGGTGAGGCTAGTTAGTATAAGTACAGCTCTGTCCCACTCATATTGCTAATGTCAAGTTTTACTTCTTTTATAAAGCAAGAGCTGTACTGGGGGATGTTTCTGTACATTAGAAATGGGTTTGTCGGTTTTGAAATGAGAGGAATTTTCCCTTGCATATTGGCATATTGTACAGTGCCATCCTAAGAAGCGGTACCCCTCTTCTAAGCCCAATTACTTCAATGGACTTTAAAAGGTGCAGTTTTTCTTGGGATGGCTTTGCTATGCTGTTGAAGTTACTAATGGGAGCGGCTGGAATAAATCTTGTTTTCCATATGACTAGAAGTACTAAGGCAGCCTCTTTAAAACGAAGGTATGCGCCACTATACTTTATACTGTCGAGGAAAGCTAGACTGGACATAGTTTGTGAACTGAACTTAATCAAATAGACCAGTGTATTAAGAGCATTGTAAATATCATAGGGCATATTTTCCTGGTCTCTCCTAACTAAAAAGTCGAGATACACTAATACCAAAGCAGATATAATTCTAAGGAAAAGTAATCTCCATTTGACCATTATGCACATATGCCTGAACGGTCAGATTCCTGAGATCCATTTTCATGTTGATTCTCACCCAGGTTTTTAAGTGCTTCTAATAATCCCAGAAAGTAATTGAGGGCTTTTTTTTCAGACAGTATTTCTTATATCAGTCCTTCGTACTGAGATGGTAAAAAGCCCTTCTACCTGTGGTTTGTCAGCTATACTGTACTCTGGTATTCCCATTGGTGCCTCTGTTCCTCCCTCTTGATATCAGCCAAATACATACCTTGAATAATTCCATTTCCATCAGTTCCTTAACAGGGGCAAGAGTGTTTGTTTCTTTTGCTGTGTCGAATTTATTTCCTAGAATTTGTTCACACACTACAGTATTTCAGGGTAAGAAAAACACTGACCACTGCACCCATTGGCCACCAAGGCATATGTTGAATTGGGGGGGGGGGGGTTGCCCTTGGTTTCAGGACACTTTTAACCCAAGGAGACTTATGATCGTTCATGACTGGAAATGAAGAAACCATGGGACATCATACCTTTGGCCATAATGTGTAATTAACTGCACTGCTATGAATCTGTGTACCTCCAACTATACTGGTACACAGTCAAGTGTATCTCTTTTCCCATTGTGTGGTTTACATCATGACATCAAATGGAGTATCTGAATGTAATGGGTTGAATCCAGAAATGCCCTTTTCTGGCGGTACAGAGGTCTTCTATAGGTCAATAAAGCGGTCCCTTCACAAAATATGTGTTGTGAACAAGCAGCGAAAGAGTTGCTGTGTGTAGATAATTTCATCTCTTCAGTTTCAGGCCCGCATAGTATTGTTGATATTCACAGGACTGCAAACATGTTCTGTAAATGCAACTGGTGTATTTGATTTTTTTTTACAAATTGTACATTTTGAGCTAAATCAAGAATAAAGTTTGCATGGGACATGTGTTTCTACAAGACATTTCTGTTTGCACTGTGTTATTGTTGTAGCCATCTTTCTTCTTTGACAATGACTTGGGATTGTGTACATCTGCAGAAGGTTACATCCACACTGCCTGTGTCTCTGGTTGTACTGTCAAAATACATTAGTGGAATACTTCGAAGTCTAAGGAGTGGTGTTGGTGAGATAGCGGGGGGGAAAGACTACTGTATGGAGGAGAGAAATCGGCATCATAGGTGACAATATATACTCTGTCTCATTCTCTATGCTCCTGTTGAAAGGACAGAGAGACATAATGTACTGGATTAAGTTTTTTGAGAAATATTAAATAACATACATCTAATGCAGTGGTTCTTAACCTGGGGTCGATCGAACCCTAGGGGTTCGGCGAGTCAGTCTCAGGGGTTCGGTGGGGCCTCCAACTTAGTACTATTACTAAGTACTAAGAATTATTTTTCACTAAAGAAGGGTTCGGTGAATGCGCATATGAAACTGGTGGGGTTCGGTACCTCCAACAAGGTTAAGAACCACTGATCTAATATTAGGGTTTCGGGGATGATAATTGTTGGTGCTGTTGTTTTATGCGCTGCTTATTGTTGGGTCCTTATAAGAATGGCATGACCTTTACAAATAGTGTGTATTCTGCAACATTCTCTTGAAAATTGTTACTCTAATTCTCTTGAAAATTGTTACTCTAACACCTACAATGGCTTCATGACATTTTAAAAATAATGTATAGCTTAATATAATATCTAAGGTTCAACTGGTCCAAAACTATAGGGGCATGGGAGAATGGATAGGTGAAGTTCTTGTGGATAGTTTTAACCAAGGCAAGAATATCTTCTTGTTAATGATACCTGTTGATTTTAACAAACATCTGTGCGAGGCCTCTGGGCTATTTTCCCATCAACGAACAAGTGATCAGCTTCGATTCAAGGTGCATGAAAGGAAATACTACACACAGTGGGTAGATGACTTTGTGGAACTTACTGCCATGAAATGGCTTAGATGGATTTGTGGAGAATATGTCTATCATTAGCTATGAAAAACAGAAGGAAGCCTCATCAATATAAAGTCCAGGGGGAGAAGGAAAAAAGAGGTATAGTGAGAAAATACTTTTGTATTTGTAGATCCCTGTGCGTTTTGCACACTGATTTATCAGGGCATCTAGAAATAAAAATGTAATAAATTTTAAAAAAGTACAGATAGTGTTATTAAAAAATTAAAGACTGAGCATGAAATTTTCTTTAAGGAGGCATATGGTTTTATTTTGTATGTAAAGCTAGGAACATAGTTAAGATTTTCTTCACAAGACAAGCATGTTGTAGTAAGTGAGATAAAGATAAAATTTAATGCACGAGAGGTTGCCAGGTAAATATTCCCTAAATTAAGGAGGTTAACAGACTTTTTACAATAGCTATCTCTCTGCATGTTTCCACCCTGGTAAAAATGCAATGAGATCTATAGTCAGACCAAAGACAAGAAAAATCTTGGTATCTGAAGAAGTGAGTGGTGAGTGACTCACGAAAGCTCGTAGCCTGCCACAAATGTTATTTGTCTTTAAGCTGCTACTAAATTTTGTTAATCTTTAAGGTGCTCTTTTCTACTGCTATGGACTGACATGGCTACCCATCTTGAAGAAAAATCGAGGTTCTCATTTAATCCTTGTGGAGCTGTAATCCAAAATCTGAGAATTCATTCTGCCTCCTGTCATGGTGACTCATTAGTTTGAATAGCCCAAAAGGTGATACCGGATGCTGATGACACCCAGCTCTATCTGTTGTTGGGCGGCCAGTCCAGGGCCACCCCAGATGACCTGGAACGGGCGCTTCAGGACATGGCGGGCTGGCTCAGGCTGAGCCGACTGAAATTGAATCCAACAAAGACGGAGGTCCTGCGCCTGTGTCGGAGCGGGCTGGGGGTAGGGATCCTATTGCCAGCCTTTGGGGGGGTGCCGCTGGTGCCAGCGCTGAGGGTCCAGAGTTTGGGAGTTCTCCTGGATACCTCCTTAACTATGGAGGCCCAGGTAGCAGCCACTGCCAAGGCAGCCTTTTACCATCTATGGCTGATTAGGCAGTTGGTTCCCTTCCTCGAATGCAATGACCTAGTGACAGTGATCCATGCATTGGTCACCTTGAGGTTGGACTACTGTAACGCTCTCTACATGGGGCTGCCCTTGTCCCAGCTCCGGAGGCTGCAGCTAGTGCAGAATGCCACCGCCAGGCTGCTGGTGGGTCTCTCGGTGCGAGACCACATCCAGCCTGTGCTGAGGACACTGCACTGGCTGCCTATAGCGTACCGGATCCGGTTCAAGGTGCTGGTTTAAACCTTTAAAGCCCTATATGGTCAGGTGCCTGCCTACCTAAGGGACCGCCTTTCCCCATATACACCCCAGAGAGCACTGCGGTCAGGCACCCAACACCACCTGACCCTCCCTGGTCCTAGAGAGGCCAGGTTGACAACCACCAGGGCCTTCTCAGTGGCAGCTCCTCACTGGTGGAACGAGCTCCCGGATGACATCGGCCCTGTGGGACCTTTTGCTATTCCACAGGGCCTGCAAAGTGGAGCTCTTCCGCCAGGCCTTTAATTAGGAGGCGCCACGGGGGGGGGGGGAAGGGATCCCTGGAAAACTGGCTGAGTGAATTCTCTAGCCCAGGGCATCGACCGGTGGAAGCTTCCTGGCCAAAGTCTAGTCAGGCTGCGGCACTCAGTGTTGGAAGTACTGTACTGCCGCCATCTTCTGAGATTTCTGCGCCAATTTTATGGCAATGAATTTTACACCAAATTATGTATGTCACTGATTTAAACTGTTTTATATTGCTGTGAGCTGCCTCGAGCCAGCCGTGCTGATCGGGCGGGATAGAAATCGAAATAAATAAATAAATAATTCCTGGTCCGGTTAGATCTAGCCACAGTGACCCATGCCTTAGTTGCGCCAAGACAGTTTACTGTTGGTTTTTCCGGTTCCGGTCAGCTCAGGAGCAGACGCACAGAGAGAGCTCTCTCTCAGCGTCTGCTAAAAACCTTTGATTCTACTTGGTTTTTGGACTACCACACCTTTTCTTGTAGAGAAAAAGGTGGCAAGAGGCTTGGGGCTACAGCCGGGAAGGAGTGGCGACCCTCTTCGGCTGCTGTGCGTCCTCAGAGCAGGGAATCAAAAGGAACTTCGGCGGAAGAACAGGGAGCCGAAGAAAAGAGGGACCTACGAACCTAAGGAGTCCAGCGGAGAGTTGACGGGAAAAACTATACAAAAGCTAAGTCTTATATTTAAAACGGGTAGCATAACATCAAAAAAGAGGGCGGGGAAGAGAGGGGAAGACTATAAAAACCTGGCGAATTAATTTAGACAGAGAGCAAGAAATACAGAAAGGGGAAAGAGTCCCCCCAGATGGCTAAAGAATAACGTGTTTGAGAAAAGAGGGGGCAGCTAAAGAACAGAAAAGATACTGCAAAAAAAAATCTTTCTTTTGTCTCGGTTGTTGCAGGGCAGGAGAAATTGAAAAGATATACCTTTAAGGAGCGAAGCGGGAGGCGCGGAGAGAGCGAGGACGAGCGGGGCGGAGGCTGCTGACGCTGACGCGGATACTGCTGAATCACCCGGGAGAGGCGGCAAACGACGGCGGCTCCAAGGGGAAGATCCGGAGAAAGCGCGAGACTGGAGTACGAGAGTAGGATACGCGGGCGCATGCGCATTGCCGCAAGGAAGCAGGAAGAGGACCGCAACGGCGCATAACCAACAAGGAAGAAGAGGAAAGACATAGAGCCAGCCTGTGCTCATTGTGAGCACTGGCAGAGCGAAGTTTATTACTGTGAAAGATTGTCATTGTTATTGTGGTGTTTATTTTGAGGGTACATATATGAAACTTTTGTAATCTTTGTGATTTCTGCTATAGTGAGTGAAATAATTAGGAGTAATCAAGTAGGATAAAAAAAAAAGGAGGGGGTCTAAGTTAAAAAAAAAAAGAGGAGGGAGTCTAAGTTAAAAGGATTAGTTAATAAGATCAGATAGAAATAAATAGAATCAAATAGAACAAATAAAATAAAATATAATTAGAGTTAAATTGGGGATATAAACGGTTAATTTATTAGTTTAAGATATTAATTAATAATAAGTAATAGTTGAAGATATTAATTAATAATAAGTAATAGATCGAATAAATAGATACCAAGGGACTCCATTTAACGAATAAATAAATTTATAGATAGATTAAAAACTTTGTAAATATATATATAACCTAATAAAAAAATTTTTTTTTTTAGTAATAGTGTAATTGATTGTAGTAACTAATTAAATAATTGATTGTAGTAACTAATTAATTAATTGATTGTAGTAACTAATTAATAGCTCACCTCTAAATAAAGACAATATAACAGGGTCCAACTAAATAGCTACATCAAGATAAATTAAATTATACCAAATTCAAGGGAGTAGAGATCATAAAGTAGACTACTAATTAAATTAAAAGTCAGCCAAGGAATCACTGAATATTAATTGAGTATCAACAAAACGATTAAGTGGAAAGGACATATGATGGCTTCTGGAGGTAGCGGCAAGGATAGAAAGTCGTCCATCCCTTCTCCAAACCAACAGAAATTATTGAGCCAACTAAAGCCACCTACTCCAACTATCCCAGCCATGTCAACTAGAGAGTTAAAAGCATTGATTGAAGAATCAGTGGGGACAGTATTAAAGAACACAATTGAAAATACCCTGCCTGAACTGATTAAAAAAGAAATCCAACCGATACAGGAGATGCAAGGACAAATCCAACAAATTGCAAGACAAATGCAGACGGATTCAGAAGAATTTAGAAAACAATTAATAGAAAACAAACAAGAAATTCAAAAGATAGGAGCTAATCAAATAAAAACAAATAGAAGAGTAATGGAGGTAGAACTTGATATCCAGGAACTCAAAGCAAAAAATGAACGCTTAGAGGAATCACTAATTAATATTGAAATGGACAAGGCCTCCTTAATTATACGGTGTCAAAACATCCCAGAAAAAATTGGAACAAATCTTAAAGAGGAGATTGTAGAGACATTGACAGATCAATTAAAAATTGGCACGAAAGAAGAAATAGCATCAGAAATAGACGATGTATATAGAAGAAATTCTAGCTTCGCACGGAAATATAATGTGCCACGGGAGGTACATATTAAATTTCTAAAAAGGGCGACTAAAGAAAAAATAATGAGACAATCAAGGGAAAGCAGAGTCACTATACAAGGAGAAGAAGTAAGACTCCTCAAAGAAATTCCATGGAGAGTTCGAGAAAGGAGAATGAAATATCAAAAACTTACAGAACTATTAAGAGCGAAAAAAGTGATGTATAAATGGCTAATACCAGAAGGGATCCTTTTTGAATTTCATGGGAAAAGACACAGATTGGACTCAATCTTCAAGGTAGACAACTTTCTAGATTTGTATGGAGAAGATTTGGGGGCGTATCAAGAAGAGGAGGAAGAAGAGGAAAAGGAAGAGGAACGAGATAGTGACGAAGAAAAACAACGAGAAAGTGGAGCCAGAAGTAAGAAAGGATACAAAAAAGGAAAAAGGACCCTAGAATACAAGCCTTCGCAGGTGCAGACCAGACTCCAACAGAAGAACAAGAGAGAAGAGGAGAAGGAAAAGGAAAAGGATGGAGAAGAGGACAGTGCTTAAACTTTTATCAATTAATGTAAATGGATTAAATAAACCACAAAAGAGAAGGAAAATATTCCATCAAATAGGTAAAACTAAAGCTGAGATAATCTGTTTACAAGAAACTCATATTAAAAAAAATGACTCAAAATATTTAATGGTAAAAAAACTAGGGAAAGCGTTTATAGCCTCAGATGAGAAAAAAAAAAGAGGGGAGTGGTCATATATGCAAAGGATTATTTAAACCCAAAACTAATCTACTCATCTAATGATGGAAGGATAATAGCAATTACAATAAACAGACAGGGTAAAGAGATGCTTATAATTAATATCTATGCTCCAAACCAAAACCAGGAAGAGTTCTATAAAGAAATATTAAACATATTAACAAACCATAATACAGATAATGTTTGTATGATGGGAGACTACAATGCGGTTTTTGATCAAGCAGTAGATAGAGAGAAGTCACAAAAAAATAAAAGAAAAGGGAAAACACTCCCTAGAAGTTTCTTAAAAATTGCAGAAGAATTCACCCTGGTAGATGTATGGAGAATCAGATACCCAAATAAAAGAGAATACACGTTTTTCTCTCACAGGCACCAGTCATGGTCAAGGATTGACATGGCATGGATTACAACGCCATTAGTTAAAGAAATTGTAGATACTGAAATATTACCAGCTACCTTTGCAGACCACAACCCGATAATGATCTCATTTAAAAAAGCAAAAAGGAACAGCCGATGGGTTCTGAATAAATCTCTATTGAAGGACTCTAAATTTGTAGAAAAAGTTAGAGTAGAAATTAAAGAATTTTTTAATAGGAATTTACAAGCAGAAATGCCAATAAGGATAGTATGGGATGCCTTTAAAGCCTTCCTGAGAGGCTTATTAATAAGTCAACAGATCTGGAAAGCAAAACAAAAAAGAATACAATACGAACAGCTTTGTGATAAAATAAAAATAGAAGAAGCCCATTTATTAAAGAGTAAAAAGGAAGATAAGGAAGCCTATAAGTTTAGAATAAAAACTTTACAACATAAACTTAATTCTATACTGACACAAGAAGTGGCAAGAGCTATTGAATATTCAAAACAACAATTTTTTGAAAATGCCAATAAACCAACTAGATGGCTGGCCTATAAATTAAAGAAAGAAAGGCAAAAAAGCTTAATAATAGCTCTTGAAAATAATAAAGGTGAGGAGAAATATTTAATACAAGATTTAAAGAAAATAGTGGGAAGCTTCTATGAAGATCTATATAAAAAAAATAGTGGAGAGAAGGAATTACAAATACAGGAGTATCTAATAAGGAATAATAAAACTTTTTCAGATAACCAGAAAAAAATATTGAATCAAGTAGTATCAATGCAAGAAATAACGGATGCAATTAAAAAACAGAAAAATAATAAGGCACCAGGTGTAGATGGTCTACCAGGAGAGATTTATAAAATATTTGAAGAACAAATAAGCTTACCTTTGAAAAAAGTAATAGAAACAATAGGTACCACAGGTAAAATGCCAGATTCTTGGGGGCAGGCTGTAATAACATTAATACCCAAAACGGAAGAAGGGAAAAAACAGCTTACTAATTATAGACCTATATCGCTTTTGAACACAGATTACAAAGTGTTTGCTAATATTCTTGCAACTAGACTAAAAAGAGTGTTGGTAGAGATAATACATCAAGATCAGGCAGGATTTTTGCCAGGGAGGTATATGAAGGATAATATAAGAACATTGATGAATGCGATAGAATATTATGATTTGAATCCAGGAAAGCAGGCGATATTTATATTCCTTGACGCAGAAAAGGCTTTTGATAACCTATCTTGGAGTTTTCTTGTGCAGAAGTTAGAGGCTTGGAAAGCAGGAGATGCTTTTCAGGCCATGATAAATGCAATATATAAAGAACAAAGAGCAAAGATTCTAGTTAATGGAGAATTGACAGATGACATTGTTATACAAAAGGGTACTAGACAGGGTTGCCCATTATCCCCATTGCTATTTATTTTTGCTTTAGAATCACTAAATGATCAAATAAGGGGTAATGATCAAATAAAAGGTTTGAAAATCAAAAAATACGAATATAAACTTAGAGCATTCGCAGATGACTTATTGTTTATATTAGAGGAACCCATCACTTCATTGCCGATACTATTAAAAGAAATTGAGGAATACGGGAAAATAGCGGGCCTAAAGATAAATTATAATAAAACTAAAAGCTTAATAAAAAATAGCTCCAAAGAAACAATTGCTAAGCTAGAGGCGATCTCTAGCATAAAAATAGAAAAGAAGATAAAATATTTAGGGATATGGGTTTCAAATAAAAACAGCGCTCTTATAGAAAATAATTATAATAAATTAATAAAAGAAATCAAGAATGACTTAGAAAAATGGAAAAATCTACAGATATCATTGCTAGGTAGAATAGCGGTGATTAAAATGAATATCTTACCGAGATTTCTTTTTTTGGCCCAAACAATCCCAATACTAAGAAATAATAAGATATTTGCGGAATTAGATAAAATAATTAGAACATTTATATGGTACCCCAAAAAATCAAGAATAAAATTAAAACTTCTGCAAGAAACTAAAGAAAGGGGAGGATTTAACCTTCCAGATTGGAAAATCTATTATCAAGCAGCCTCATTGATTTGGATTAAGGATTGGGTTAACATACAAGATGAAAGAGGACTGATGTTAGAAGGTTATGATCTCGCAATGGGATGGCATTCATATTTGTGGTATCAAAAAGATAAAATACATTCTAATTTTAAACAGCACTGGGTAAGAGGGGCTCTTATGAGAGTTTGGCAACAAATCAAAACAGTACATTTTCCCAAAACACCGAGATGGATATCACCCCTGGAGGCCTTCATAAAACCTACTTTAATAAACAAATTTAAAAAAATTAGCTATGAAAAATTATTAGATACTGCAAACAATCTAAAAACATTTGAAAGGCTAGCTCTAGAGAAAATCCAACTAACGTGGTTAGAAAAACACCAATTAATAGCTAGGTTTAAAGCAGACAAAGAAGCAGGCTTTATGAATCTAAAAACAGATCTAGAGAAAGCTTGGCTAGAAGCAGATCAGAAAAATATACAAAAAATATATAGAGTTTTATTAGCAGAAGAAATGCATGAAGAAACAGTTAAAAATGTAATGGTAATGTGGATGCGGGATTTTGGGTATACCATTCCCATTGAGGATTGGTTAAAAATGTGGAAAACACTTAAATTCACCAGAGCAGTATCGTACAAAGAAAATCTGTACAAAATGTTCCACAGGTGGCACTGGTCGCCTGATAAACTGTCAAAGTGTTATGGGAAATTATCTAATGTATGTTGGAAATGCGGCAGGGAAGTGGGAACATTTTACCACATGTGGTGGAAATGTGAAAAAGCCCAAAAATATTGGAATAAGATTAAAGATATATTAGAAGAAATATTGAATGTTACCTTGCCGCGACGCCCAGAACTTTACTTATTAAATATGATACCGGAAGGGATGAAGAAAGAAGAACAAAAATTATTGGTATATATTCTTACTGCGGCAAGACTAAGCTGGGCAAGGAGATGGAAAGAAAAAGAGATACCATCCCCAGAACAATTCTTAGAGAAACTGATGGAGCTTGCGGAAATGGACAGGATTAGCTACCAAATCTATGGAAATAACGAAGAATATTTTCTAAATATTTGGTCAAAATTTTATGTTTGGCTAGAAAATTATGTATGACTCCGAAATATGGAAAGGAAAAATCTTTGTGTTTCTTTTGTGTTTGTATGTGATGGAAAAACTCAAAAATAAAATTAAAAAAAAAAAAAAAGACAGTTTACTGTTCTGTATTTGAACAGGGTTCCTCCCCCCCCCCCCCCGGGTTGGTTAAGTGGTTGTGACAGAGGTACCTTTTTGCTTCAAGAAATAAATGAATAAAACTGTAAAAAAAAACCAAACCCAGCCCAAGGCACCAATCTATGGAGGCAGTGGCTGACTGCTTCTGGGTGATTGGCTGGTTTGGCTTGGTCTTTTTCTGCTGAAAGCCAGGCCCTCAGTCTATTGAAATCAATATCGCCTACTCTGACTGGCAGTAGCAATCCATTTTCCGGTTGGGGCATTTCACATAATGGACCAGCCTGATCCTTTTCAATGGGGACACCAGGGACTGAACCTAGGACCTGCTGGGTGCCACGCAGAGGCTCTATCACTGAGCCATCCAAAAGTATCCCCATGCATACTGTTATGTGTGATCCAGTCACTTCTGACTTATGGCAAACCTATGAATTAAAGGCCTCCAAAATGTCCTGTCACTAACAGCCTTGCTCAGGTCTTGCAAACTGAAGGCCGTGGCTTCTTTAAGCGGCTAAACATGCAGCCAGATCACTCTACCAAATAAAAACAAAATCAGCAATACCGCCTTATGTCCCGTAGATGGCACCTTTGGGTCTTTCATTTTAGGCAGTTCCCTGAACCACTTGTTAAAATACAAGAAATAAGACACCACCAGTGATTCACACAATTTGTACGGACAAGCGAATGTTTTCACACCCTGCCCATATTCTGATTGGTGTAATTGTGAGCAAATTTTAAAGCAAACAAATGCCGAGCATCCATGGTTGAGAATGAACTGAGAGGCCAGATTCACAACACACACACACCCTTTAATATCCAATGTGAAAGCGAGTTGTGGAGAACTCAAATAAATAAATAAAAAGTGCACACAGTTCTATGTCATTTTCATTTTGAGGGGCATAAAACTGTAGCTCAGACCCTAACTACAAAGAGGTGAGGGGAGCTCCCCGCCCCCATTGCAGACTCCCATTTTGCCCCATGCTGTTCCTGGGGGAACGACCTACCCAGCTCCCCACAACAGACACCCTGTGAGGTAGGCAGGTCTGAGAGAGCTCTTTCCAGAGCTGTTCTTGAGAGAACTGCTGTGTCAGAACTATGGCTTGCCCAAGGTCATCCAGCCACTGCAAGTGGAGGAGTGGGGAATCAAACCCGGTTCTCCCAGATTGCAGTCCGCAAACTTAACCACTACACCAAACTGGCACTCAGCAAGGCTGAGTGGGGTCTCTCTGCAGGGCAAGGTTGGGGGGGGGGGATCTTGAGAAGCAGCATGGTTGTTGGTGGGGGGAGGCTGGAGAAGGAGTGCAAGACTCATAGCCTGTTGTTGTCAGCTATCAACTGACGAAATGGATGAGTAGTTTCAGGATAACTAATTTAGACTCCAGTGACACATTTAAGACTGCCAAGGAATCACTGGCAGTCTTCAAGCAGCAGCTGGACAAACACTTGTACGGGATGCTCTAGGCTGATCATGCATTGAGCAGGGACTAGATGGCCTGTAGGGCCCCTTCCAACTGTGATTCTGTGATTCTAATTGGCTGGGAGTGTAGCTTGTCAAGGCTTGGCTATGAAATCAGCTGAGAGAAGCAGCAGTTTTGTGGACACAAGAAGTACACATTGCTACTGAACCACTGGCCTTGCTGGATCTATTGGCTTATCTGGAACCCCTGACCTTGGACTGGACTTGGATTTGCTGCCTGGATCCCTTGACTGTAGACTGGAGTTGGAGTACGTGCTCTCTGAAACCCCTAATGTTTGGACCGGACCCTGGTTACTCTTTGCAACCTTTCCCGTGACCTGCCCTGCTGAACCCCAGCCCTTGTCTCCTGGGAGGCCTGCCAGTACCTAGGTTGGGGCAGGGGTTCCTGTTTTTCACGGCTTCTGCCCGCCACTGGCCAGCTGGCTGGTGGGGGAAACCCAGCCCCCAAACAGCCACGTCCCTGCTGGGGACATTGCGCAAGGATGCTCTGGTTTGAGGACAAAACTCTATGGTTTTAAGCAGTGTTCCCTCTAAGCTGAGTTAGTGTGAGCTAGCCCACAGGTTTTTTAGCCTCCGACTCACGCATTTTTGTCTTAGCTCAAGAGGATGGCTCCAGAGCAAACTAATTTACGCAGTAGCCGAATCACTTGCCCACAACTTTAATGGCAGGAGCTCACAAAGTAGAATTTTTGCTCACAAGACTCCACAACTTAGAGGGAGCATTGGTTTTAAGCCAGTTTTACGGCAGAGTTTAGCCCTCAGACCAGAGCACCCCCGTAGGATGTCCCCCACCAGAGCGATGAGGGGACCAGACAACCATATACTGAGGCCTAGTTGTGGCCTGTTCTGTTAGTTGGCTGTTGTGTTCCAGTAAACATAGTTCTTATGACTGCTGCTGCCTCCAGCACTGATCCTTTCCCTCCCTAAAGACATAACACACTTTTCTTGCCTTCCTTCCCAATTTTACTTTCATGAACGCAGTGGCTTGCAGATGACCTTCAAGGCTCTGTTCATTGTTCTTCTGAACCTCATGAGGCAGCAGGAGTCTGGAGCTCACTCAGCCCGAAAAAAGTCTAAAATAGAGTTTGCTGGAGGTCTTGACAAGCTCTTCCCAGCCTCTATGGCCTTCTTCGGTTGTGGCTGCTCTTTCTTTGCTTGTTCAACACCGATCTTTTTATAAAGGATGCTGATCTCTGGACCTTTCTTCTGAATGCCTTCTGGTTCTTTAGCACCTATTCTTGGCAGTATGCTGCATTTCTCAGGCTCCTCCTTGGTTGGTGCTGGAGTTTTATTGGGCGTGCTTCCCATTGCCCCCAAGGCCTGTCTTTTTGCTCTCTCCAGTTCTTCAATGGCTATTCGAGCTCTTTTCTGTTCTTCTATGGCCTTCATCTCAGCCCTCCATTGTTCCTCTACAGCAGCCTTATGAGCCTTAGCTAGTTCTTCCATAGCTACACGAGCTCTCTCTTGTTGCTCTATGGATCTCTTCTGTTCCTCCATCACCTTTGTCTTTGCTTCTTCCAGTTCCTTAAATAGCTTCTTTGCTCTCTGCTGTTCTTCCAGGGCTGCCTTCTGTGCTGTCTCTTGTTCCTCCAAAGCTATTTTATGAAGCTTTGCCAGTTCCTCGATAGCGTGGTGAGCTCTGAGTTGTTCATCTAGGGCCAACTTCCTTGCTCTCTCTTGTTCCTCCAGTGCCCTTTTCCGTGATTCTTCCAGTTCTCTGAGCACCATCTTAGCTCTCTCCTGCTCTTCAAAGGCTATCTTCTGAATTCTCTGCTGTTCCTCCATGGCTATGGCACGGGCTCTCTCCAGTTCTTCCATAGCCACCTGTGCTTTCCTTTGCTCCTCTAGGGCCTTTTGTAGAGCTCTTTCATTCTCTTCCATGGCCTTTCTCCTAGTTGCCACCAACTCTTCCAGAGCTTTTTTCTGTGCAAACTCCAGTTCTTCTTGGGCTCTCTCTGCTTTCTCTCTCTCTCTCATTGCTCTCTTCTCCACTCTTTCCTGTTCTTCTAATACCTTTCTTTGAAGCTCTGAAAGTTCTTTCAGGGCTGCCTCAGCTGTTTCTCTTTCCTTCATTGCTTTGTTAGCCTTCTCCTTTTCTTCTAGCCACTTTCCCTGAATCTTAAAAAGTTCTTCCTGGGCCTTCTGAACTTTTTCGGTTTCTTTCATCACTCTTTTCTCAGCCTCCTCCTGATCTTGTAGGGTCTTCCTGTGATTTTTTTCAAGTTCTTCCAGGGACGCCTCAACCATATGCCTTTCTTTAAGTGCTTTCTTCGCCCTTTCTTGTTCTTCAAGGACCTTCCCCTGAATCATTGTAAGTTCTTCCTGGGCTTTTTGAGCTCTCTCTCTCTCTTTCACTGCTTTCTTCTCAAGATTTGCTTGTTCTTCTAAGAACTTCCTTTGGGTTTTTGAAAGTTCTTCCAGGGCAGCCTCAGCTATCATTCTTTCTTGCACTGCTTTCTCCTCAGCCCTTTTCTGTTCTTCTATGACAACCCTATGAATCTTTGAAAGCTCTTCCAGGGCCAACTCAGCCATTTCTTGTTCTTGCATTGCTTTCTTAGCCTTTTCCTGTTCTTCGAGGACCTTTATCTGAATTTCTGAAAGCTCTTCCTTGGCTTTTTGAGCTCTCTGGATTTCATACACTGCTTTCTTTTCAGCTTCTTCTTGTCCATCTAGGATCTTTCTCTGAATCTTTGCAAGTTCTTCCAGGTCTGCTTCAGCCATCCTTCTTTCATCTATCACTTTCTTCACAGCCCTTTCCTGTTCTTCTAGGACTTGCCTGTGAGTCTCTGAAAGTTCTTCCAGGGCTGCCTCAGCTGCCTCTCTTTCTTGCATGGCTTTCTCAGCCCTTTCCAGGTCTTCAAGGATTTTTCTTTGAATTTCTGAAAGCTCTTCCTTAGCTTTTTCAGCTCTCTGGATTTCATACATTGCTTTCTTTTCAGCTTCTTCTTGTCCATCTAGGATCTTTCTCTGAATCTTTGCAAGTTCTTCCAGGTCCGCTTCAGCTATCCTTCTTTCTTCCATCGCTTTCCTCTCAGCCCTTTCCTGTTCTTCTAGGACTTTCCGATAATTCTTTGAAAGTTCTTCCAGGGCTGCCTCAGCTATCATTCTTTCTTGGATTGCTTT
This sequence comes from Lepidodactylus listeri, assembly GCA_029233225.1. NCBI lineage: Eukaryota > Metazoa > Chordata > Lepidosauria > Squamata > Gekkonidae > Lepidodactylus > Lepidodactylus listeri. Next base: position 25,775,284 of record JARCFY010000004.1, on the reverse strand, counting down.
CTTCTCAGCCCTTTCCTGTTCTTCTAGGATTATCCTATGAGTCTTTGAAAGTTCTTCCAGGACTGCCTCGGCCACTTCTCGTTCTTGAATTGCTTTCTTAGCTCTTTCCTGTTCTTCAAGGACTTTTATCTGAATTTCTGAAAGCTCTTCTATGGCTTTTTCAGCTCTCTGGATTTCATACATTGCTTTCTTTTCAGCTTCTTCTTGTTCATCTAGCATCTTTTTCTGAATCTTCTTAAGTTCTTCCAGGCCTACTTCAGCCACCTTTCTTTCCTCCTTTGCTTTCTTCTCAGCCCTTTCCTGTTCTTCCAGGACTTTCCTATGATTCTTTGAAAGTTCTTCCAGGGCTGCCACGGCCATCTCTTGTTCTTGTGTTGCTTTCTTAGCACTTTTGAGTTCTTCTAGGACTGCCCTATGAATCTTTGAAAGGTCTTCCAGGGCTGCCTCAGCCATGTCTTGTTCTTGCATTGCTTTCGTAGCTTTTTCTTGTTCTTCAAGGACTTTTATCTGAATTTCTGAAATCTCTTCCTTTGCTTTTTCAGCTCTCTGAATTTCATACATTGCCTTCTTTTCAGCTTCTTCTTGTTCATCTAGCATCTTTTTCTGAATCTTTGTAAGTTCTTCCAGGCCTTCTTCAGCCACCTTTCTTTCCTCCTTTGCTTTCTTCTCAGCCCTTTCTTGTTCTTCCAGGACTTTTCTATGATTCTTTGAAAGCTCTTCCAGGGCTGCCACAGCCATCTCTTGTTCTTGCATTTCTTTCTTGGCACTTTCTAGTTCTTCTAGGACTGTCCTATGAATCTTTGAAAGCTTTTCCAGGGCTGACTTGGCCATTTCTCGTTCTTGCATTGCTTTTGTAGCCTTTTCTTGTTCTTCAAGGACTTTTATCTGAATTTCTGAAAGCTCTTCCTTTGCTTTTTGAGCTCTCTGTATTTCATATATTGCTTTCTTTTCAACTTCTTCTTGTTCATCTAGGATCTTTTTCTGAATCTTCGTAAGTTCTTCCAGGCCTACTTCAGCCATCTTTCTTTCCTCCTTTGCTTTCTTCTCAGCCCTTTCCTGTTCTTCCAGGACTTTCCTATGATTCTTTGAAAGTTCTTCCAGGGCTGCCATTGCCACCTCTTTTTCTTGCATTTCTTTCTTGGCACTTTCCAGTTCTTCTAGGACTATCCTATGAGTCTTTGAAAGTTCTTCCAGGGCTGACTCAGCCATTTCTCGTTCTTGCATTGTTTTTTTAGCTCTTTCTTGTTCTTCAAGGAATTTTATTTGAATTTCTGAAAGCTCTTTCCTGGCGTTTTGAACTCTCTGTATTTCACACATTGCTTTCTTTTCAGCTTCTTCTTGTTCATCTAGGATCTTTCTATGAATCTTTGCAAGTTGTTCTAGGTCGGTTTCAGCCATCTTTCTTTCCTCCTTTGCTTTCTTCTCAGCCTTTTCCTGCTGTTCTTGGACCTTCCTATATGTCTTTGAAAGTTCTTCCAGGGCTGCCTCGGCTACTTCTCGTTCTTGCATGGCTTTCTCAGCCCTTTCCAGGTCTTCTAGGATCTTTCTCTGAATTTCTGAAAGCTTCTCCTGAGCCTTCTGAACAAGCTCTATTTCTTTCAGTGCTTTCCTCTCGGCATTTTCTTGTTCTTCTTGGACCTTTCTTTGAGTCTTTGCAAGTTCTTCCAGGGCTGCTTCAATCCTCTTCTTTTCTTCTAGAGATGTTTTCTGTGCTTGCTCCTGTTCTTCCTTGGCTGCCATCTGAGCTCTTTTCTGTTCCTCCAGTGCCCGCTCATGAGTTTGTTCCAGGTTTTCCAATGCTTTCTGGGCTTGTTGGAGTTGCTCCAGTACTTGCCCATGAACTTTTTCCAGATTTTCCAGTGCTTTCTGAGCTTTTTCCTGTTCCTCCCGTGCCTCCTGCTGAGCTCTTTCCTGCTCCTCCAAAACTTTCTTTCTCGCTGTTGCCAACTCTTTCAGAGCCTGTTGCTGAAGTATTGCCAGTTCCTCTACAGCCACTGTGCGGGCTCTCTCTTGTTCTTCAAGGAGCTTTTGGTAGGCTTCTTCCTGATCTTTAAGTATCTTCTGCTGTGATCTTTCCTTTTCTTCTAAAATTGTCTGCAAAATATTTTCCTCTACAGCCAGTTCTTCTTCTTGAGCTCTCAGCTTTTCCTCCAGCTCTTCCTGAAGTGCTCTCAACTGTTCCTCCAGCTCTTTCTGCTGGATCAACCCATGGTTTTTCTGTTCCTTGGGCTGAGAATTCTCTTGTTCTTCTAATAATTTTTGCTGAAAGCTTCCTTGTTTTTTTATCCCTTCATAAGATCTCCATTGCTGCCTCATCCCTTCCCACAGACTTCCCTCCAGCTCCTTCTGGGACACGCTCTCCTGTTTCTTTAGTACGGGCTCTCTGATGTGTTGATGTTCTTTTATGCTTTGCCCCCAAGTGCTCCTCTGATGTCCTGTAGTTTTGTTGTGATTGCTTTCCAACTCTGCTTGGGTAGCTTGAACTCCTTCAGGCTTTGTATCCAGCGGCTCGTTGTCCTTTCTTTCCTTCTGTTCTAGCTCATGCTTCCTCCAGTATCTGGCAATTTTCAGAGCCTTTGGTTGAGCCTTCCTTAACATGGCATATGATTCTTCATCATAATCCAACTGACAGGCCATGGCAAGGTCCTTCGCAGCCTTCTGCCAGTAACCAAGTACAAAAAAAGCCTTTCCTCTCCACTTGTAGGGCTGTGGAGAATCAGGGTTTTTCTGTATGGCTTTATCGCAGTCTCGGATGGCAGCAACGGGCTTCTGAAGCTTCAGATAGACACTGGCCCTGTTTGCGTATAAGATGGTAAGGTGTGGATTGAGCTTAATGGCTTCAGTAAAAAGCGCTATTGCTCTTGAAAGTTCACCCTTATTGGCTGCATCGAAGGCCTCTCTCTTCCTTTCACTGGCCTGTTTACGCATTTCTTCTGTCACCTTCCGCCTTTCGTCACCCATCTCTTGAGAAGCATCTTCGTCCGGCTCCACCACCTCTCGAGTATCAATATCCAGGTCACTTTCCTCATTCTCAGACTGATCAACACGCTTTTGTGTAACTCCTCCCTGAACTCTCCGTTCCTGTACTTGAGGTGTGACATCATTTTCATGCGCTGTCGGCAGACCCCTTTTGCGGGCCTCGGCCCGGACCTCCTTCAGCATCGCATAGGTACTTTCGTCGTAATCCAACCGGCAGGCCAAAGCCAGATCTTTAGCAGCCTCCCCCCAGTCTCTTAGGACATGATATGCTGCCCCACGGCATTTATAAGCCAATGCTGAGTAAGGGTTTATGAATATGGCTTGGTTGCAGTCTCTTATGGCTGCATTGGGCATCTGCATCTGGAGGAAAATCCTGGCTCGGCTAGCGTACAAGTCGGGAACCCGGGGGGTTGATTGGATGGCTTCTGTAAACAGGAAGACAGCCTTTTGCAGTTCATCTTTCTCCACTGCAGCAAGGGCTTCCTTCTTTTTCTCACTGGCCTGCTTCCACATCTGAACCGTGATCTCCATATTTTCATGTTCCCTCTCCTGGAGGTCATCAGTACGATCTGGCTGGATCCCCTCCTCTGATTTATTCTTCAAAAGCGTGCTACTGGCTTCCCCTCTGCAACCTTTCCCTGGATCCTCTGGATTTGCTTGTACATTCCTCACTATCTCCGGTATCTTGGGCTCCTTAAGTCTTGGGGTGGTACACTCTGCCAGTCTCTCAGAAATCCTCTGGAACCCCATCTTTAGTCTCTTGACCACAGCGTCGGCCTCTTCATCGTAATCCGATCTGCAGGCTAAAGCAGAACCACATGCTTTTGAATGCCTCAAAATCTGGAGTGCTTTTCCTTTCAGTGTGAATGGCTCTGATGAATTTGGATCAAGCCGAATGGCTGTGTCGCAGTCTTTAATGGCGGCATGTGGATCCTCTAGTTGCACAAAAACATCGGCCCGGTTTATGTATGAACTGGGAAGGTGTGGATTCAGCTCTATGGCTTCTGTGAACAACTGAACGGCTTTCTGAAGCTCACCTGTGGACCAGACTTCAAAAGCCTCCCTGTTTTTTTCATTGACCAGATCCCCCACCTCGTCAGGTAACTGCATATCTTTAGACTCCGCTTCTTTAGGGTCATTTCCATAAGGTTCTATCACTTCCTCACTGCAAGTTTCCAAACCGTTCTCATTGCTTCTGATGCCTCCCAGAAGCCTGTCTTCCCCATCACGGGCACAAAGGTTCAGAGTGGGTGATGAGGAGTTGCCTATGGTTCCTAAAGACCTACGCACAAATAACCAGTCTCTAGAGCTGACAGATTTCTGACTAGTCCTGCCTATGTTGTCACTGTGAACTTTCCTGGGATCCATTGTGAACAGAGAGATGAAGAAGGTACAGGGAGCGCAAATCCAGCTCTAAAAGGGAAGGAAGTTGATTTAAGAGGGGGGGCTTAGTTGTTACTGAGCAGCCTGATGACAAACGGCCCTCATCTTTCCGCTCCCATGTTCTTGTTAAGTATGACTACTGCTGCATCTACTTCATGTGCTAAAGCAGGAGATCTTCAAAAACAAAGGGAGATTTTGTGATGTCATAAATCACAGTATTCCATTCATTCCGGCCTTTAATGGCATAACATACATAATCAGGTATATACAGGATGGAAAAAGGATTTACCATATGTAAATAATTACACATACAGTCATACTTAGTCAGGATTGGATTTAAGAATATCCACCAGAAAACTGGTTACAGCCTCAGTAATCTCCCGCTTAGTGGCCCTCAATAAATGCTGACAGAAAGATTGATTAAACGGGGTAAAGAGAGCTTTTGCAGTCACAGTATTTCCAGGCGGAGGGAGACAGTGAGTAGGTTAAAGGTCACCCACCCAGACATATAATCCCAGGTGCCATCATTCCACTCGGGGCTGTCATGCTAGTCCCAAAACACTACCGCTGCTCCCAGGGGCCATCATTCAACTCTGCAATTTGTCATTCCAGTCCCAGAACACTTCTGCTACTGCCAGGGGTGGTCGTTCCACAATTGGGGCTGTCACTTCAGTCCCAGAATGCTTCTGCTACTCCCAGGGGCTGTAATTCCACTCTGTGACCTGTCATTCCAGTTCCAGAACACTTCTTCTATTGCCAGGGGCTGTCGTTCCACTCCGCAACCTGTCATTCCCATCCAAGAACGCTTCTCCTGCTCCCAGGTGCCATTATTCCACTGGGGATTGGGTGGGCTGTCATTCCAGTCCCAGAGTTGTCAACCTCCAGGCAGGGGCTGGAGATCTCCTAGGAGTACAACTGATCTCCAGACGACAGATCAGTTCCTCTGGAGAAAATGGCCAGTTTGGAAGGTGGATTCTGTGGCATTATACTTGGTTGAAATCCCTCCCCTCCTCAAACCCTGCCCTCCTCAGGCTCCACCCCCCCCCCCAAATCTCCAGGCATTTCCAGACCTGGAGCCGGCAACCCTATTTGATTATCTTCCTAGGAACTGTCAGTCCATGTTAGGGCCTGTCATTCCAGTTCCAAAACAGCCTATCAGGGCCCAGAGACAGTCACTGAAACCCCATTTTGCACTTTCATTGCAATGCTTGGTGTGCAACTCAATTGGCATTCCCGCCACTCCCCTGATCTCTAATGGGCCTTCAAGCCCCTCCCATTGTTTCCAGTGGGCAATCCCATCATTCCTTTTATTACATCCCTAAAACATGTTTAGTTATTATTATTACAAACACTGGATTAATGAGAACACGCACCTTGGGTGGACTAAAGCTGGGTTAGAAAACTATTGTTGCACTCTGAGTGGCTTCCAGGGTTGCCAGCTCCAGGTTTGGGAAATACCTGGAGATTTGGGGGGAGGAGCCTGAGGAGGGCGGGGTTTGGGGAGGGGAGGAGCTTCAATTGGGTATAATGCCATAAAGTCCACAAGGCTTTTATTTAAAAAAAGAAGAAGAAATGCTGAACTCTCAAGAGGGAAATGAAGTTTTCAGTCTGTATACTGAACAGAATTTTATTGAAGAGGTTTCAGAAAAGAAGAGGGAGCAGAAAAAAGTTGCAGAAAAAAAGGTGTAAGGTCTCATCTGATGAAACTAGTGTTACTTCAAGGGAAAAACAGTACTGGTGTTACTTCAAGGGAAAAACAGGAAGTTTCATCACAGAGTTTTCAGTGATTCCTAGGGGGGCATGAGACCAGTTCCAGGTTTTCCCCAGATGTGACATCATGCCATAAGCCTGATAGCCATTTGTAAAGTTTTTCTCCTGCTGCCACTTTGAGCAGGAGTAGGAAATAAAAGCTGGGAGATCCCCCACCTCCACTTGGGGATTGGCAACCCTAGTTCTAAGGCCTAGTTCTTTCACATAGTAAGTGAGGTCATAAATATGTTTCCATGCCATCTCAGAATGCAAATGAGAAGATAGTCGCATGATGGAAATATCCTCTATTTAAAAAATAAAAATACAATGATTGTGGCAGGCAGAAAAATAGAATAGAACCCGTTCCCTGACATGCTAGTTTTCTGTGTTCCTGGATTATTATTATTTTAATATGGAAGAGTGGTCAATTTATAAGCCACCATCGGCATTCTGATTTGAAATTGCCCCAACACAGATGCATCATCTCATCTACTGTTTGGGAGAACTAAACCTAAGACCACTTGCTGTTTGGGTCTGTTCTACAAAACATCTTTATACACCTTTATTTCCAGACTCCGTTAATCTAATACACATTTTTGAGAAAACAGAAATGTTGCAAATGCCTGCCCTTGAGCTGCACCGATCCTGCAATATTTCCTGGGCTACACATGAGAGTTTAACTCAGTTGGTTCATCCTCTGCTTCGGTGAAGAGAAACCTTCCTTCCTGCTCACAGAAAATTCAAAAGTGAAGGGAGAAGGGAACATTCACAAGGCACAGAAGCCACAAAATCCCTAGCAGGTTGCACTGGGCCTTTTCACAGCAACCAGTGTCCCCTTGGAAACAAGACAGTAAACTCCAAGCAGGGCAGGGATCTGTAAACAAGTCAAACAAGATGGATAGGCACCAGAGCCTTCCAGTCAGCACGCACTGCTTTTTCAGGGTTCTGCATTAATTATGTGAGTGGTCCAATCAGAGGGAAGAAGGTGTGAGCCAGGGGAGGGAGGAGATGTGAGGAAGAGACAGGCCCACTTTCCCCAAACTAAACACGGGAGTGCGTCCATAGCTTCAGGTAGAAGCAACAGGTAACAGATTCAAGGTAAAGGATTTGATCTCTTTCCTTTATCGGTTGGGTCAGAAAGGTCACCATCCAGTGATGCATGACAGTAAGATGAAGCTTTTTGTTGTTGCTGTTGTTGTTGTTAACTTCTAAATGTAGATCTATGACCGTCAGTCTTTCAGGTGTAGCGCACTTAGAAAATGCTGTTGGCAAAGAAGTGCATGGTGTGTGTGTGTGTGTGGAGGGTAGCTGCTGATGGCCCATGTCCAAAAAAGCTTCTGGAAACAATTACACACTGATTGATCTGCCTGTTTTACACCCTTGATAGAGAAGAATGTGAAACTCTAGAAGGGTAACTTGCTCAGTCCCCAACAGCGAAAGCCAGAACTCTTAAAAGACGAAATGATCTGTTGTGTTTTAAGCTATGGTGGACAGGTGTCTGCCAGATTCCTTTTTGGGGGAGAAAGCCAAGTCAGGTTGATTAGGGTCCTTGCGGTTTGTGCACAGGTTGGCCTCTGGTTTCTTTTAGAAATCTCCAGAGCAGCCAAAGAACATACGCAATTATTAATGAGTAATGATTTAAAAGGACTCTTCCCCCCTCTTCCCCACCTTTGCCTGTTTCTGCTTCCTCATTTCAGATCCATCTGTAACTTTGGAACAGAAAAGCAATTTGCAGATTTGAATTCTCCATCTAGTTCCACATTTGGGCAGCCGTTAGTCAGAATGCAAAGTTCACTCTGGAGGTGTCACTCAAGGGCCGCAGGGGCATTGCCGGCAAAGCTGTTTGAAGAAGATTTCACTTAGCGGTTGTGATTTCCCCCCTGCAACCACCTGAAAAAGAACATAAGAGCCCTGCTGGATCAGACCAGTGGTCCATCTAGTCCAGCATCCTGTCAGTGGCCAGTCAGTTCCTCTGGATGGCCAACAGCTACATAGAGGCCAAGGCCTTCTCCTGATGTTGTCTCGTGGCTTTGGGATTCAGAGGATTAGTGCCTCTGAATGCGGAGGTTCCTCTCAGTCACCATGGCTAGAAGCCATTGATAGATTCATGAGGGATAAGTCTATCTAGTTCCCCTTTAAAGCTGCTTATTCCTGTGGCCATCATTACATCCTCTGGCAGCGAATCCCACATTTTAATCACTCTCTGTGTAAAGAAGTATTTCCTTTTGTCCGTCCTGAACTTACTGCCCGTCAGCTTCATTGGATGCCCTCGAGTTCTAGTATTTTGGGAGAGGAAGAAAAAGTTCTGTTGGTCAGCTCTTCATGCCAGGCATAATTTTATAAACCTCTATCATTTTATTTCATTTGCTCCAGCCCCTGAATTATCTTGGTTGCCCTCCTCAGTACTTTCTCCAGCTCTGCAATGTCCTTTTAGAGATACAGTGACCAGAACTGTACACAATATTCCAGAAAGAGCAAGGCTGCTCGCACAGCGAAAACTGCCGCTGCCGCCACCAATGAGAAGCCATTTTAAACTAACACTTTGCACTAAAACAGTCTCTTGCACACAAACAAGGTTATTTCCCCCCCTTGGCAGCAACTGTGAGATTGGCCATCTGTTCTTTATTGTGAGGAATGGTTCCTTGTTTAGTGTTACTAGAAATATCCTTGGAAAAGGAGAGGTGTACATGTTGTATAACAGCAAAAATCAATTTTTAATTGAACACATTTCAAGAAGGGCATGTTCTCATGAAGTACAGTTAATGCTCTGATGACCTCATGGAGGTCTCATAATGAGTGCCTTATTTTGGAGCTAGTTAGGTGGCAACGCGAGAGACACATGTATGAATCCAGCCTCGGAACTCTAGGGATAGGCCAAGAACATATCTAAGGCACTTTTCAGCCCTTCTTCCACTGTTAGTTTGCGTCTGTGAAAGAACGGTTTCAAATGCACTTGTGAGTATGAGAAAAGCAGACAGTTTTTAAAGGCACTTGGCCACATTTAGCTTTAAAGGTGCTTGGTTTAGATTTCCCAGCGGATTGATGACCACACAGAATGGATCGATTCACCATCGCCTTCTAGCCTTTCTGCATTCTACAGTTCATGCCTCGTTTTGGTGTAAAGGACGTTCTGTTTGGTTGATAACTGGATGTCCTGTTAGGTTTGGTTTATCAATACCATCTTTTATGGCAAGTCAGTGCTGTGTAGTGGTTAGAGTCTCAGGCTACCGTCAAGGAGTTCAAGGTTCAAATCCCCGTTCCGCAGCAAAAGTCACTCAGTCCCCTTGGGTCCATCATTCTTCCTCAGTCTAACCTACATCACTGGGTTTTTGTGAGGCCATTGGATGGATTTGGTTTATCAGATTGATATGATTTCTTTTTTATAAATGTGGTAATGGGATGGATCCAGGCTAAATTGCCACTTTCCACCTATTCCACTTTACTGCTGCCCCCCCCTTTATGTCGTTCCTCAGGGTCCCCTGTACCCCCAGAGCTATGTTTCATGGAGATCAGTTGGCCACAGTGAGGTAGGGAAGGCCGGAAGCTTCCATTCTGCTGCTGGAAAATTTAGTCTGAAGCCAAATCAATGTGTATATTTGCTATGTGCTCCAATGTGTGAAAAAGAAGAAGAGATTGGATTTATACCCCGCCCTTCACTCGGAGTCTCAGAGCAGCTTACAAACTCCTCTCCCTCCCCACAACAGAGGTGGGGTACTGGTGAGGTAGGTGAGGCAGGTGAGGCTGTGAGGTAGGTGAGGCTGTGAGGTAGGTGAGGCTGAGAGAGCTCTTTCCAGAGCTGTCCTTGAGAGAACAGCTCTGACAGAACTATGGCTTGCCCAAGGTCACCCAGCAGGTGCAAGTGAAAGAGTGGGGAATCAAACCTGGTTCTCTCAGATGAGAGTCTGTGCACTTATCCACGACACCAAAATGTGTGTTACCAGCCTTCTGGTAATTCTGCAAATTCAGCAATGAGCAACTAAAAGCATGGGAGCAGGTCAAGTCAGTTTTTCGGGTTAATTGGCAGTCCTAAACTGTTCAGAAACTACTGCAAAGGGACAAAGGAACCAGTTGGCTAAACTGACCCTAAATGGCAATCCTAACCAACCCCCCCGCACAGTTCCAAGAGGAAAAAAAATTGTGTGGACAAAATCTGCTTCTTCAGGCATTTCAAATGTTAGCAGGTGTGAGTTTGTTTTTCTTCCTAAGCATATTTTGTAATCTTTGCCCAGAACATTCATCTCTTATCTGCCGTTTAAAAATATGTGGTTCCTCTCCTCCTTCCAGATGGCTGGTACAGCGAGGCATGACCGGGAGATGGCTATCCAAGCCAAGAGAAAACTGGCCATAACCACAGATCCGATTGAGAGGCTGCGACTTCAGTGTCTGGCCAGAGGGTCTGCAGGCATCAAAGGCCTTGCAAGGTAAAGTGAGTTCATGAGGTAAATTATTAAACCATCCCTCTGGTATGCAGGCCTGGAGGTTAGTGAAGCGAGGCAACCAATTACTCCAGTTTCCATTTCCCATTTCAAGAGCTTAGGATATTACGTGAACCTTCCTAAGACAAGAAGATGTCTGAGTGTGTTAGAGAGGGTATTAAAGGCTGTCTGTGGCTTCTTTACATCTGGGATTACTTCACACCTCATAAATTTACTTAATTGTAAGGAAGATTAAGGGGGAAAGTGAAAGGTTTCAAAAGAGCTGCAGATTTTTTAAAAAAGCAAATGAAAAATCTGAAGTGTCGTAGGGTCCAGTCAAGGAAAAATAGTCACAACTAGGGTTGCCAATTTGGGGTTGGGAGATTCCTGGAGATTTGGGGGGCCGGATTAGAGGAAGGGAAGAACCTCAGCGGGGTATAATGCCATAGAGTCCACATCCCAAAGCAGCCCTCTTATCCAAGGGAACTGATCTCTGCAGGGGTCCTTTCGTAAAAAAAGAGGTGCAGGAGCTCATTAGCATAACTCATTTGCATATGCCACACCCCCTGACGTCACCGGAAGTGTCAAAAGGCCACACATCCCTGACGTCATGGGCAGTGTGTCAGAAGGCAAGAAGGGAGGGAGGGAGGGGGAAGGAAGGAAGGAAGGAAAGGAACAGGAAGGTAGGTAGGTAGGTGGGGGAGAGAGAGAGAAGAAAGAAAGAAAGAAAGAAAGAAAGGGAGGGAGGGAGGGGGGAAGGAAGAAAGAAAGGGAGGGGGAAGGAAGAAAGGAAGGAAGGAGGGAGGAAGAAAGGGGGGAAGGAAGGAAGAAAGGAACAGTAAGGTAGGTAGGTAGTTGGGGGAGAGAAGAGAAGGAAGGAAGGGGGAGGAAGGGAGGAAGGAAGGAACAGGAAGGTAGGTAGGTAGTTGGGGGCAGAGAGAGAGAAGAAAGGAAGGAAGGAAGGAAGGAGGGAGGAAGGGAGGGGGAAGGAAGGAAGGAAGGAAGGAGGGAGGAAGAAAGGGGGGAAGGAAGGAAGGAAGAAAGGAACAGTAAGGTAGGTAGGTAGTTGGGGGAGAGAAGAGAAGGAAGGAAGGAGGGAGGAAGGGAGAGGGGAAGGAAGGGGAAAAGGAAGGAACAGGAAGGTAGGTAGGTGGGGGGAGAGAGAAGAAAAAAAGAAAGAAAGAAGGAAGGAAGGAAGGAAGGAAGGAGAGGGAGGGAGGGAGGGAAGGAGGGGGGAAGAAAGAAAGGAAGGAAGGAGGGAGGAAGAAAGGGGGAAAGAAAGAAAGGAACAGTAAGGTAGGTAGGTAGTTGGGGGAGAAAGAGAGAAGAAAGGAAGGAAGGAAGGAAGGGGAGAGGGAGGGAGGGAGGGAGGGAGAGGGGAAGGAAGGGGGAAAGGAAGGAACAGGTAGGTAGGTAGGTAGGTGGGGGGAGAGAGGGAAGGAAGAAAGGGAGGGAGGGAGGGAGGGGCGCTTCTCCCCCCACTAGGGCTGGCGTTTCCCCCCTCCCCTTGCTTGGGCCTGAGTGGCGTTAAGCCACTCAGGCCCGGCTCCTCCCTCCCTTGGGCCCGGGAAACTGTTGAGTGGGGGGGGGTTCTTCCCTGGGCCGGCAGCCAGCCGCGGCCCCGGGTAAGGTGACTGGGCGAGGGAGGGGGCTCTCCAGCGGGGCCAGTGGCCAGCCGCGGCCCGGGAAGGCGACTGGGCGAGGGAGGGAGCGAGGGACAGGGTGAGGGAAGGCGACTGGGCGAGGGGGCAAGGGAAGGCGACGGGGCGAGGGAAGGGGCTCTCCAGCGGGGCCGGCGGCCAGCTGCGGCCCGGTAAGGCGACTGGGCGAGGGAAGGCGACTGGGCGAGGGACGAGGCGAAGGAGGGGGCGAGGGAAGGCAACTGGGTGAGGGATGGGGCGAGGGATGGGGCAAGGGAAGGCGACTGGGCGAGGGAGGGAGGGGGCGAGGGAAGGCGACGGGGCGAGGGATGGGGCGAGGGATGGGGCAAGGGAAGGCGATGGGGCGAGGGGTGAGGGAAGGCGACGGGGCGAGGGAGGGGGCGAGGGAGGGGGCGAGAGAAGGCCACGGGGCGAGGGACGAGGGAAGGCAACGGGGCGAGGGACGGGGCAAGGGAAGGCGACTGGGCCAGGGACGGGGCGAGAGAAGGCGACGGGGCGAGGGACAAGGGAAGGCGACGGGGCGAGGGATGGGGCGAGGGATGGGGCAAGGGAAGGCGACGGGGCGAGGGAGGGAGGGGGCGAGGGAAGGCGATGGGGCGAGGGGAGGCGACGGGGCGAGGGACGGGGCGAGGGAAGGCGACGGGGCGAGGGAGGGGGCGAGGGACGGGGCGAGGGACGGGGCGAGGGAAGGCGACGGGGCGAGGGACGGGGCGAGAGAAGGCGACGGGGCGAGGGAGGGGGCGAGGGAAGGCGACGGGGCGAGGGAGGGGGCGAGGGAAGGCGACGGGGCGAGGGAGGGGGCGAGGGAAGGCGACAGGGCGAGGGAGGGGGTGAGAGAGGGGGCGAGGGAAGGCGACGGGGCGAGGGACGAGGGAAGGCGACTGGGCGAGGGAGGGGGCGAGGGAGGGGGCAAGGGAAGGCGACTGGGTGAGGGACGGGGCGAGGGAGGGGGCGACGGGGCGAGGGATGAGGGAAGGCGATGGGGCGAGGGAAGGCGAGGGACGGGGCGAGGGACGGGGCGAGAGAAGGCGATGGGGCGAGGGAGGGGGCGAGAGAAGGCGACGGGGCAAGGGGCGAGGGAAGGCGACTGGGCGAGGGACGGGGCGAGGGAAGGCGACTGGGCGAGGGAGGGGGCAAGAGAAGGCGACGGGGCGAGGGACGAGGGAAGGCGACGGGGCGAGGGAGGGGGCGAGGGAGGGGGCAAGAGAAAGCGACGGGGCGAGGGGTGAGGGAAGGCAACGGGGCGAGGGACGGGGCGAGGGAGGGGGCGAGAGAAGGCGACGGGGCGAGGGACGAGGGAAGGCGACGGGGCGAGGGACGGGGTGAGGGATGGGGCAAGGGAAGGCGACTGGGCGAGGGAGGGGGCGAGGGACGGGGCGAGGGACGGGGGCTCTCCAGCAGGGCCAGCGGCCAGCCGCGGCCCCAGGGCTGGTGACTGGCGGTGGGAGGGGGCTCTTCGCCGGGGCCGGTGGCCAGCCGCGGCCCTGGGGACGGTGATTGGGGGAGGGAGGGGGTGAACGGGGGCCCCCCGGCCCCTTCTCTCCCAGAGCGGCGCTCCGGCGCGCTCCGGCCCCAACGGAGCCCTGGATCTCTGTAGTCTGGATATCAGTTGTCATTCTGGGAGTTTCCCAGGACCCCCCCGGAGGTTTACAACCTTAGTCACAACAAGCTGAAAGTCTTGCTCTTTGCTGTACTCAAACTGGAAATGCATCAGTGATTTCCAAGAATGCTTAATGTGGTTATTTCATAATACACAGATAATAATCTCAAGAAAATAACCAGGTAATAACAGCATGTGTCCCAGGGCCAGCATGAGAGGTTAGCATTGTTGGGCACCTCCTGAGGCTTTTAGTGTGGCTACTGACCTGGGCAGCCCAGGCTAGCCTGATCACGTCAGATCTTGGTTGGTACTTGGATGGGAGACAACTGAAGGAGCCCAGGGTCTCCATGCAGAGGCAGGCAATGGCAAGCCACCTCTAAAAAAACCACAGGGTCATCATAAGTGTTGACGGCACATTCTACCACCCCACCACTGCCAAGTGACCCATCTACTTTTACCAGTTAATGGGAGACTGCTAGATGGAAAAGAGAAGCAAGAGGCTGAGACTGACAAGACTGATTGGAAGAGATAGGTAGACACGGAATTGTGGGTGTAAGTGGCCTGGTCACATGGCAGTGAGGATGGTGGTGGTAACAGTGCATTTCATGAGTGGACCTCTGGATGGCATCTTGCTCTGTACCTCTAAACCCCAGAGTCCTGCCATCACTAAACAGTGCCAAGTTAATGTTGTGTGGGCCTTATTTTGTGTGCTTTAGCTGTGTGCAGCTACCTGCTGATTAAAATACCCATAGATCTGGTCAGTACTAATCCCTTGTACAAGAACGATACGGGTTTATTTGTTTGTTTGTTTTTTGAAAAGTCAATGTCGGATCAGGCCAGTGGCCCATCCAGTCCAACATTCTGTCACACAGCTGCCAAAAACACCAGGTGCCCTCAGAAGGTCCAGCAGTGGGGGCAGGAATCCCTCCCACTGTTGCCCCCCCCCCAACACCAAGATTACAGAGCATCACTTGCCCCAGACTGAGAGTTCCTATCTATACTTTGTGGCTAATAGCCACTGATGGACTTCTGCTCCATATGTTTATCTAATTCCCTCTTGAAGCCATCCATGCTTGTAACCGCCACCACCTCCTGTGGCAGTGAATTCCACGTGTTAATCACTCTTTGGGTGAAGAAGTACTTCCTTTTATCTGTTCTAACCCGACTGCTCAGCAATTTCGTGGAGTGCCCACGAGTTCTTGTATTGTGAGAAAGGGAGAAAAGGACTTCTTTCTCTACCTGCCCTATCCCATGCATAATCTTATAAACCTCGATCATGACACCCCCTCAGCTGTTGTTTTTCCAAGCTAAAGAGCCCCAAGCGCTTCAACCTTTCTTCATAGGAAAAGTGTTCCAACCCTTGTATCATTGTAGTTGTCCTTTTCTGCACTTTTTCCAATGCTATAATATCTTTCTTGAGGTGTGGTGATCAGAACTGTACACAGTACTCCAAATGAGGTTGCACCATTGATTTATACAGGGGAATTATGATACTGGCTGATTTGTTATCTATTCCCTTCCTAATAACCCCCAGCATTGCACTGGCCTTTTTCATTGCAATCGCACACTGTCTCGACATTTTCATTGGGTTATCTACTACGACTCCCAAGATCTCTCTCTTGGTCAGTCTCCGCCAGTTCGGACCCCATCAATGTGTATTTATAGTTAGGATTTTTGGCTCCAATGTGCATCACTTTGCACTTGGCCACATTAAACCCCATTTGCCACGTTGATGCCCACTCGCCCATCCTTGACAGATCCCTTTGGAGTATCTCACAATCCTCCCTGGTTCTCACCACCCTGAACAACTTTGTGTCATCTGCAAATTTAGCCACTTCACTGCTTACTCCCAACTCCAAATCATTGATAAACAAGTTAAAAAGCATCGGACCGAGGACTGTTCCCTGCGGTACCCCACTGCTTACCTCCCTCCACTGAGAAAATTTCCCATTTATACTCACTCTCTGTTTCCTTTTAATTAGCCAGTTTTTGATCCACAAAAGGACTTGTCCTTTTATGCTATGACTATTGAGCTTACTTAGGAGTCTTTGATGAGGAACTTTATCAAAAGCTTTCTGGAAGTCAAGGTAAACAACATCTATTGGGTCCCCCTTGTCCACATGTTTGTTTAATACTTCAAAGAACACTAACAGGTTAGTGAAACAAGATCTTCCCTTATGGAACCCATGCTGAGTCTTCCTCAATAGATTTTGTTCATCAGTGTGCCTACTAATTTTTTCCTTAATAACAGTTTCCACCAACTTACCCGGTATCGACGTCAGACTGACTGGCCTGTAATTTCCTGGATCTCCTCTGGAACCCTTTTTAAAGATAGGAGTGACATTCACTACCTTCCATTCCTCAGGAATGGAGGCAGATTTTAAGGAAAGATGACATATTTTTGTCAGGAGATCCACAAGTTCACATTTGAGTTCTTTCAGAACTCTCGGATGTATGCCATCTGGGGCCGGTGATTTATTTGTTTTTAAGTTGTCTATCAGATGTAGGACCTCCTCTCTTGTCACCTCACTCTGACTCAGGTCTTTCAACCCCTCTCCCAAAATCAGTGGTTTTTCGAGTGGGCAGGCACTTCTCATCTTCCACAGTGAGGACAGAGGCAAAAAATGCATTTAGCTTCTCAGCCATTTCCCTATCATCCTTCACTACACCTTTTACCCCATGGTCATCCAAGGGCCCCACTGCTTCCCTGGCTGTTTTCCTACTTCTAATGTATTTGAAGAAAGTTTTATTGTTGGTCTTTCTGTTTTTTGCGATATGTTCCTCATATTCCCTTTTTGCCTGCCTGATCACAGACTTGCATTTTATTTGCCACAGCCTGTGTTCCCTTTTATCAGCCTCACTGAGACTAGCTTTCCACCGCTTAAAGGAATCCTTCTTACCTTTTACAGCTTCCAATACTTTGTTTGTTAACCATACAGGCTTTTTTCTATACCTATTTGTGCCTTTTCTAACCCACGGTATATATTTTCTCTGAGCCTCTAGGATTGTAATTTTAAATAGTCTCCAAGCTTCCCCAATGGTTTTGACCCTTTCTACTTTTCCTTTCAGTTTTCTCCTCACATATCCCCTCATATCAGAGAAGTTACCCCTTTTAAAGTTAAAAGTGGTTGTGTCAGTTTTTACGGGCAACTCCCTATTTATACAAATGTTGAACTCAATAACATTATGGTCACCTTTCCCAAGCGATGCAATCACTTTAACATCTCTCACCAGGTCTTGGGCATTACTTAGGACCGAATCCAGGATCGCCTCTCCCCTGGTTGGTTCTGTAACCATCTGCTCCATAGCACAGTCATTGAGAGTGTCTAGAAACTCAATCTCTTTTTCCCAACTTGAACACATATTGACCCAATCAATGTGTGGGTAGTTAAAGTCACTTATTACAACACAGTTATTTTGTCTAGCCGCTATCTTGAATTCATTCATCATTTTATAATTCTCCTCTATCTTTTGATTTGGGCGATAACAAACTCCCAATGTTAAGCTTCCTTTTGGGCCCACTAATTCAACCCACAGCATTTCCAGAAGCGAATCCAATTCTCCTACCCTCTCAATCTTACTGGACTGTATACCCTCTCTGACATAAAGAGCCACCCCACCTCCAACTTTCTCCCCCCTATCCTTCCAATATAATTTATAACCAGGAATCACCTTATCCCACTGATTTTCCTCATCCCACCGTGTTTCTGAAATACCCACAATGTCTATGTTTTCCCCCAACACCAAGCATTCCAGCTCCCCAATTTTACCTTGGACACTTCTAGCATTAGTATATAAACATCTATAGTTTCCCATACATGTTAAGCCCACAACCTTCCTCTTGCTGCCTCGAGACCTTGCCAGGCAGTCTCTATCATTTGCCACATTCTCAGAGAACCATCCTTGTATTCTCCTGGTAGGAAAGTAATAGCTACCCCTTCATCTCTTTGAGATGAACCATCCCGAACCAGAGATTTTTCATCTCCTGTCGGCTTTTCCCCAATATTCAGTTTAAAAACTGCTCTGCCACCTTTTTGATTTTAAGCGCCAGCAGCCTGGTTCCTTCCTGGGACAAGTGGAGACCGTCTCTCTTGTACAGCTCCTTCTTGTTCCAAAAAGCATCCCAGTGCCTAACAAACTTGAACCCTTCCCCCCTACACTATCGCCTCATCCACGCACTGAGACTCCTGATCTGTGCCTGTCTCTCCGGATCTGCGCGTGTAACAGGTAGCACTTCCGAGAAGACTACCTTGGAGGTCCTGGCCTTGAGTCTCCTGCCTAGCAGCCTAAATTTTTCCTCCAGGACCTCACAACTACATTTCCCCACATCATTGGTGCCAACATGTACCACAACCACTGGCTCCTCCCCAGCACTATCTACCAGCCTATCTAAAACACATGTAATGTCCACTACCTTCACACCAGGCAGGCAAGTCACCATACGGTCAATACGCGGTTTCACCACCCAGCTGTCTACCTGCCTAAGGATTGAATCACCGACTACCAAGAGCCCCCCACCCTCCCTGCCCAGGGATGGTTCCTCGGTACGAAAGGGTACTCATTCACCAGCTGTACAAGACGTCCCTTCTGAGGGCACATTCCCCTTATCCACAGCATGGTGCCCTGTTCCCTCTCAACCCTCATGCTCCCTGACAGCAGCAGGGCTGCCAGATACAGAGTGGGACATACCTTACAAGTCCCCGAGAGTCTTCTCCACATGCCTAAGTGACTATCTCTGCTTCTCCAGGTCAGCCACCTTGGCCTCAAGGGAGCAAACTCGTTCCCTGAGAACCAGGAGATCATTGCACCGGGCACACACCCAAGACTTCTGCCCAGTGGGCAGATAATCATTCATGTGACACACCATGCAAAACACTGGATAGCCCCCAACCCCTTGCTGGCATTCTGGCTTCATAATTGCTTTAAAAATAATTTAATAAAATCCCCCTTTTAAACCCTTTGTATTCTCCTTGTATAAGTCTACTTACCTTGCTGGGAACCCAAAGAGCCTAGGTCCCTGGTGTTCTGGCTCTTCCTTGGCTTCTCACAAGCCCCTAGGCGAAGAGTCCCTAGGCTAAGAGCCACAGGCCACGAGCCCTGCCCTTTAGCTCATGCCTCTGGCCAGGTGGAGCCTTAAATAAAAGCCTCACCCAGGGACTCAATTAGCACTTAAACAATGGCCCTTTCACACCCTTATCTCAAGCAGCCAGCACTCTGCAACAACTCAAAACTCAGTCACACACTTCCACACACAGTCCCCTCAGCTAAACCTCCTCAGCTGAAAGCAAATAAGAAAAAGAAAAACACTCACCCCTACTGCAGCTCTCTCCTGCTGCCTCCTAGAACTCAGCTGGAACCAAAGACATGAACATTGAACCAAAGACATGAACACTGAGATGATGCAGAAGGAGGAAATGGGACCTGACACTGCCGTTTAAGTGGTGAAATCTGAAAGTGAATTTGAAGATGGGAACTGATTTCCTGATGTAATTAAAAAAATGAGATTTTTCTTTTCTCCTGAACATGCCTTTCTCCTAGGGTCAGCATGTCATTGTTCCCTTGTTCAGCTGCCTTGCTGTTTGCATTACTGTTTCCAATCCCTGTTCTCTTCTTTAGGGTATTTCGTATCATGGATGATGACAACAACCGAACTCTTGATTTCAAGGAGTTCTTGAAAGGCCTCCACGATTATGCCGTGTTGATTGAGAAAGATGAAGCTGAACAGATTTTCAAAATTTTTGATAAAGATGGGAGTGGTACAATTGACTTTGATGAATTTCTCCTAACATTAAGAGTACGTATCTTGTAGAACAGTTTGTTATGTCATGGTGACAGATAACACATGGACCCCAGCTGTCCCCGTTTCTGATTATCAGTCCGCTTTCCCCCTTTTTTGGTTCCTCTACCTAGAAAATCCATGTCCCTCTCTTTGCCTTTTAGAGATGCCTTGTGAAAATGAGTATGAGTTGCTAGAGATGTTAATCATCTCCACTTTCTCCCTATGGTGTCTTCAGCGTCTGACTCCAGAGTCTGAAGTCCCTTCAAAGCTCATTGACTTCAGTGGATGGCACTAACACTGAAACTGCATTAGGAATGTGTGTTCAGATATTTCCAGTCTGAATATATATATATATAAAAATAACATTGGTATTTTTTATATATTTGGGTGTCTGGACAGTATTTGAGGTTTTTCATGAAAACCTTAAAGGGTCTTGAAAAATTCCAGGAGTATTTGAGAATATACAGAAATTTCATGCCCAGCACTGTAAAACTCTCAGGCTGTTTTTCTTCAATTTCACAGTTTGTGTGTGCCAGGGTCTTCTTGCCAGGTCTTGGTACTGGCCTGCCAGGTTGGTTTGGCATGGATTCTCTGATTTGGCATTGGTTGCGTTGGCCTGTCCACAGATGCCTGTGGTCCTGCTGGGATTCTATCATACGACATTGGTTCTGTTGGGCTTGCAACAGTGTCCCTCGCTTCAGTTGGATTCTCTGGTTTGACATCAGTTGAGCTGGGCTTCTCACAATGGCCTGTGGTTCTCCTGGGATTCTCTGATTTGGTGTTGGTTCCTGGTGGGTTCCGTGTATATCCAGAGGCTTTTGGCTAGTGGTTGCTTGTTCTTATGTGTTTGGCTTTTAGCTTCTTTGCCCTGAAGAAATGCCCAAGCAGGCAGGGTCCTGATTGTGATCAAGTATATGCCAAGGGTAGAAAAGGGTTTTTTCTCCCTACCTGGCAAGGCTGCAGGGAGCCACGATTTGCTCCACTGGGGAAACATAAGGGTAGCCATCTGTATACATATATTTTCCCAAAGAGGCTATTAACTGTTCCTGAGGCCATTTCAGGTTGGGGAAATTGTGTGGGAGGGAAAACACCTCTCTACCCCCAGGCCTCTGGAACTGAATTCCTAGTACAGTATTCTAGGAGCAAACCTGTTCAGTACCCACATATCCACCATGTGGACTTTGTAGCATGCAAATCAATCCTGCGGTATCTTTTGCCAAGTGACACTGGGCAAGGGCTATCAGTGCAACCTGATAAATGCTTTTATTGAAGGCGAATGTCCTCCATGGTACACAAAATCATTATAGAACATCTGAGCCATGTTGCATATAATACATATAATACATGGCGCCTAGGAAACAAGACTATGATGTGCTATTCTCCTGCAATTCTTCTGTGAGGATTTCTTCTTAAAAATCCTCCCTTGTATGGATGAGGGGCAGGGGAGCAAGAGATGCCTTGACCAGTTATGGTGATGGAAGTCTGTTGAGGCAATGCTGCGGCTGGGAAGAAGAGAAGGTACTCTTTGCCAAACAGAACATCCTTTTCCAACTGAGAGGGATATCATGCCAGCTCTTTGATGCGTTAATGCCTCTTAATTGGTTAGTCTAGGTTTGGTAAGCCAGAGCCCCAAGCCTCGGTGCCCAGATTGGCTGAAGGCCCCAGAGCACATGTGAGGTGGATCAAAATGGCTGGCCTCATTAGTTTGTCTGTAGCAGCAGAAAAGAGCAAGAGTGCAGTAGCACCTTAAAGACTAACACAATTTGTGGCAGGGTATGAACTTTTGTGAGTCACTGCTCTCTTCTTCAGATGTGGGGTGGAGTCTGAAAGGGTGTGTGTGTTCCTTTGTTTGGAGGGAGAAGGGTCTGTGATTGTGTGTGTTTTTATGACAGGGGAGAATGATGCTAAAGAAAGTAGTAGATGCTCTAGAGATGGGGGCATCCTGTAACTGCCAAAGATCAGATATAATATGGACTGAAAGTCCTTTGGTCAGCCACTGTCTTTTTGTTTGTTTTCCTTAGTGCACCTAGATTGTGGCCTTTGCAGTATCCCGAATTTGTGCTTTGTAGAAATAAAGTTTGTTTAATCTTATTAGAGTCTGCATAAGTCCCTTCCCACCTGCCTAGCCGCTCGGCATGCTACTGAGCGACACCCCTGTGAGGTTGGCTTTGGGCAATCCACTAGAGAGAGGAGGGAGCTGGATTTTGCCTGATGTGGTGGCAGAGACTGTAAAAGGTAGCCAGTCCTGCTCCACAGAGACTACAACAGGAATTAAAATAAGTTGTCTGTGCATTAGGCAATTCACTGAAAATGATTTCTTTGCACACATCAGAGATAAAAACGTTTCCCCTGCAACTTGTGCACTTTGGAGAGTACGTTCCCACGTAAGCTGAAGTGGTTTCACCTCAGAAGCAGCACATCTCATCATTATCACAAACATCTGGACCAGTGGCCCTTCCACTGTGCCTCCACTCGCACAGGTCCTCCACGTGGTTGTTTAACAGTGGCTGGATACTGATGCAGTCAACCTGTGCACTCCGGCACTCCACCATACAGCGGGCTCCCCATCCAACAGTGCCATCCTGTGCAGTGAGCATAAACTGGAATAATTTTACATGGCATTGCACAAATAGTCTGGGATGATAGCTAGTGGAGTCTGCTGTCATCAGTGACCATCAGTGGCTATGAGCCACAAGGTATAGATAGGAACTCTCGGTCTGGGGCATGTGATGCTCTGTATTCTTGGTGCTTGGGGGGGGGGGGCAACAGTGGGAGGGCTTCTAGTGCCCTGGCCCCACTGCTGGGCCTCCTGAGGGCACCTGGTGTTTTTGGCCACTGTGTGACAGAGTGTTGGACTGGATGGGCCACTGGCCTGATCCAACATTGACTCGTAAACTGGTGGGTCTGAGCTGCACTGTCCCTTGCTACCCTTTTCTCCTGTTTACCATTTAAATCATTTGATATAATCAGCAGAATAACTGGAAAAGTTTTCCAGGCCTGCTTCATTAACGAAGAGGGTTTTAGCCTATTTCCACTTCACAGTGCATGTCTCCTGTCCCTTTGTCACCATTCCCAAGATTGGTTTAGCAGGATGGATCTTAGGGGGCTGGGGGAAGATCGGTTTCAGCAAGCACCTTGCATTTCAATGGATTCAACCCCATATTCACATCCATCCATCAATACTGTGAAAAATGTGAAGGGAGTTCTGTACCTCCACTATGCTTTTGCGTTAAGAAATGTTAAGTGACCCCTGTGGTGCTGAGTAGCGGGTGGAAATCTAATGCCCTTTTTTTCTATGCTTCTTTTGTTTTGTTAAGCCTCCTATGTCAAATGCCAGGAAAGAAGTCATCATGCAAGCCTTTCGAAAGCTA
This sequence comes from Lepidodactylus listeri, assembly GCA_029233225.1. Taxonomy (NCBI): domain Eukaryota; kingdom Metazoa; phylum Chordata; class Lepidosauria; order Squamata; family Gekkonidae; genus Lepidodactylus; species Lepidodactylus listeri. The sequence continues at coordinate 25,752,347 of JARCFY010000004.1, read as the reverse complement.
GACAGGACTGGAGATGGCGTTGTCACCATTGAAGATCTGCAAGGAGTCTACAATGCAAAACATCACCCCAAGTATCAGAATGGAGAGTGGACGGAAGATCAAGTTTTTAGGACTTTTCTAGATAACTTTGATTCACCCTACGACAAAGATGGGCAGGTAAATGAGATTTACTTATTGAGAAATTTATTTGCCACCTTTCTAGAGACCAGCTGAAGGCAGCCTACAAAATAAAAACAATATAATAATTTTTCTTGAAACAGTATAGGAAATTACTAATAATAAGCCAGGAAACCATGCCAGAGGGCATGAAAACAGCATCCTAAAATAATGTCTACAAAACAGCCTCCGGGCTAGAAGCAGACCACAAAAACAACTAAAAAGTGGAACCTTTCAAGCAAAAGTCTGGGTAAAAGGAAATGTTTTGGCCTGGTGCCTAAAGAACAATAAGGTGGGCAACAGGTGGGCCTCAAGAGGGAGAACATTCCAAAGGCAAGGTGACACCACTAAAAAAGCCCTGTCTTTGATTGTCTCCTGCCTCACTTGTGTGGTGGCACAGTATGTACACAGCATGTACATTGATCATCTAGAGCAGGGGTCCCCAACTGTATTGAGCCTCCAGACACCTTTGGGATTTTGGGAGGGGATGGTGAGGACCACCCCAAAAACAGCTGCCACAAGAAGCAGAGCCAGAGAGGATACGTCCCTTCCCTGGTTAGTCTCTGCACCTCTGTTGTCCTTCACCCTCTGTCTTTGTAGATGTTTGTATTTTCTATATACACCTGAAGTGGATTATTTCTGAAGATTAAAATCTGAGATATAGTGCATAGGAAGTTGTTCTGTGCCCAGTTCTTAATAAGATCTCTACTGGATCAGACCGAAAGTTCATCCAGGCCAGCATCCCACTTCACACAGTGGCTAACCAGACAGACCAAGAAGCTCATAGTCAGGGCATGAAGGCAGTAGTCTCCCCACAGTATTGGGAAGGGGTCAGCAGCGGGTGAGCACAATTGGAAATTGACTGATATGAACCAGCTCCCCTCTTGGATATATTTAACATTCCACCTCTGGTCTCTAAAACTTATACAACATAGCAATCTCCACAAATTTCTCATTATTCTTGTACTTTGCTATCTGCTTTTCACAGTTGCATTAGATAAGAGAAATTATACAGGATAGGCTGAGAGGCAAGAGGGCATAGGCGTCAACTACGGGGGGGCTCGAGCCACCCCTGAAATTTCCTGGGGGAAACTGAGCCCCCCCCGGGAAAACGGAGTGCCCGCCACCACACGTCCCTGGGCCCTTCCTAGGGCCGCCACCACCTCTCTCTCTCTCCCCCCCCCAGCCTGGCTGCCTCCATCCCTCCCTCCCTCCCTCCCTCCGTCCAGGGGCCAGCTAAGCAAATGCCCAGCTGGCCCCTGGATGGATGGAGGGAGGGACGGAAGCAGGAGTGGCCAGGCGGGGGGGAGGTAGCAGTGGTGGGGACATGCTCCTGGCGTGCACGTGCACAAAGCGCGCATGCACAAGCCCCCCCACCCCCGATTTTAAAACTCAACGCCCCTGCAAGAGGGTCACTCCACAAGTAATCTGACACTGGCATCTCCCAGTTAGAAAAGAGAGCAGATATTCTTGCTGATGGTCCCTGCACATGTCTCTGAGCTCAGCAGTTCCATATTCTGCCATTAACTTCACTGTCCCCACAAGCTATTGTGAGGCAAGCTTTTATGACTTAGGTCCCATTGAGGTCCCATTTGCTTGATAGTATGTTCTCTGCTCAGGTGCAGATGTTTTGCTTGGCACACTCTGCAGGCAGGTGCAACAGACCTGGGGAGCAGAGAATAGAAGCAGAAGCTAGCCGCTCTGTGTTTTCCCTTACTGCAGATTGCAGCTCACATTCATGGGGGGATAGATGTCGATGTTTCTCTCAGGGGCAGACCAGGATGGCAGAACAGCCTGGAGAAGGGGCCACACCCATTCTCTTGTCCTTTATCTTTCCCCCACCATGCCCTCCCACGGAGGCAGGATTGACGGCTGCTGGTGGTGATAGCCAATCCACCAGGTCAGACCCACTCACCTACTAAGGAGATGAAACTTGGTGTTTTTTGGGGGGGGGGGGGCACTGTGTAAAAGGTAAGGAGAGTCTTGTTGTGCGTGATGTTGCCTCATATGAAGTGAGTCTCTTCTCACACCGGGCTGCCATGCATTGGCCCACCAAGACTTTTTCCAGAGACCTTAATGGCCAATCCACTTCTAGTTTTTGCTTGAACTCTCTGGAAGACAGGCAGGCTGCTTCAGAATAGACCGGGAAGGGGAATATAGAACCAAAAAGATAACTCCACGAGTTTCATGGTGCCAGTCAGTATTACTCAGCCTAATCTGGCATAAAAATGTATGAAATAAATAATAAAAACATTCCCCGCTCCCTTCCAGTGGAAAAATAACCTGCTAGGATGGGAGGAGAAAGGCTCTGATATATCTTAGTCTTTCAACAGGAAAAGTCAGTGAGGATCCCATTCTTGGGGGTCTTGAGACCTTTATTTTCTTGAAATGTTGCCACTCCTTTTACCTGAAACAAATCCTGTTGCTATTAGCCCAGGTAGGAGACAGAGGCAGCCTTCTGTCCATATACCAAAAACAGAGGAGGCGGGAGCCTTTAGAAAATCCTGGCGTGGATGATGAAGGGGAGCCATACCCTGCCCCCTTTCGTGCCTGGCTCCAGTCTTTGCAGTGGTTTTCTCTTAGCTTGACTCCCATACTGGAAGCAAGCTGGACTCGGAGAAAAATGCTGAAGAATCAACAGAATGCCCTGAGGTCATAGGGGTCAGTGTTTAGCTCTCCCCACCTGCACACTCCGTTGTTATTTCACAGTATATTCCCCCCCGCCCCAGCTCCGTACACTGAGGATTTGGGGGAAAGAAGAAATCTCACAGGACAGTGTTGTCTGCCTATGCTAGCCCTGCAGATGAGAAAGTTAATTGTGTATAAGATAAGGATCTGTTCTCCTAGCCTTCTGAAATTTCCCAAGGAGATTCCATTCCGTGACAGCTATGACAAGTGAGCCCTGACCCCTCTGCCCCCCTCCCCCGCTTTTCAATTATAGCCCAACCCGAGTACCGTGGTCATCTGATGGGAACTGTGCCTAAGAAGCTGACCATATGCCGAGGAATTAAATGCTAGCACTTTATATGTGTTATTTATGGTTTTAAATTTTGCATCACTAGATTTTATATTGTACATGGTAATGTCTTCTTGTATTTTCATATTGTTGTAAGCTGCCCTGAGCCGGCTATGCTGGAAGGGCGGGGTAAAAGTCTAACTAACAAACAAACAAACAAATAAAAGGAGTTGGCGCTCGGAGTATGTTTCCCATTAGCCTTTTTGTGGCGTTACATTTGGGAATATCCAACTGCATCTGCCAAGATGATGCACTACCCTTTTATCCTCCTGGTCACTATTTCATCCCAGAGTTGGCATGTTGCGTGCACTGAAGCTACCAAGGATGTGTGGTTCCCTAAACAGTCAAAATGGTGACTGCTTATATATGGAGGGTTGCGTGTGGCGTGTGTCCCCAGTGTGTGTAATTGGATATCCCCAAATGTAACATCTGGAACAGGCTATTGACACTGATGGAAATAAAAACTCGCATCTTGAACCCTGTTCACAAATCAAGCTTTTAAAAACATTAATGAGTTGAATACAACATTTTGCTAAAAATCTGCATCCCTCCCTACCACCAGGGCTCATTTTGTAGCAGGAGCTCCTCTGCATATTAGGCCACACACCCCTGATGTAGCCAGTCCTCCAAGAGCTTACAGTAGCCCCTGTAAGAAGAGCTCTGTAAGCTCTTGGAGGATTGGCTACATTAGGGGTGTGCGGCCTAATATGCAAAGGAGCTCCTGCTACGAAATGAGCCCTGCCTATCACCAATTGGTTTTGACTTACATATGGCCTCTGCTGATAACCACTGACGCATCTCGGTGGAGCTTGTCTAATCCCCCTTTGAATACCATCCAGACTCTAAGCAACAGCAACGCAGCAAAAAGTGTTTTACGCGATAACGCAATACATTATACTATTATCTTTCTCTTTCAAACATCTCCCCTTTATAGGTGACGACGGACGAATTCATGAACTATTATGCCGGTGTCAGTGCTTCGATAGATACAGATGTCTATTTCATTGTGATGATGAAAAACGCTTGGAAACTCTGATTGTACTATTTTATAAAACAACACTTTCTGTATACGATTTTATAAAACAACGCTTTCTCCCCCTCCCTTTTCTTCTGGTTTGTAACGTCTCCTTAGCCTCGCATGCTGAATAGGGTGATCGTGTTAAATGGAATTGCATTAAGGTAACAGAAATTGCAGCCCCCTTGATCACGGCTGGTGTTTTGGCAGGGCCACTCTGGGAGCAGAAGGTCCTCTTGCTTCAACAAACACAGATTGCCGAAATGGGCAATGTGAACATGGAGGCATTTTAAGCAGAGAAATGGCAGGCTGTGAGGGCAGAACTTGACTCTTTCCTGCCTGTGGTTCTTTCCCTAAGTGGTGTTGCTCTTGTATTCTCCCATCAAAGACCAAAGAAGCCGGCCCAGGGGGAGGGGGGAGCCAAAGGAGAGGTTGCAGGGGAGGAGGAATACCCCGTCTCATTTGTTCATATACTGTTCCAAATAAAGCTCATTCCTCCTGCCATAACTGAAGTAAGGATAAATTACAGTACCCTTTCAGAGAGCTTGTGTGTGTGTGTGTGTCTTTCTTTTAAGGTCTTTTACCTGTCATTGGGTTGGATCTAAAGCATGACTGTATGGGGACTGTGGACAGAAGAGGCAGAAAGGGTAATTTCATCTCCTTTCCTCTCCCAACTGCAACCTCCTAACCTGTGTGGGTATCACTCCACATGGTTCCCATGAGCCTGGGAAATTAAGTTTCCCGTGGCCAGAAATGGCCACTAGAAGGGAAAACGGGAAAGGTCTCCAGCCAGCAGCAGTCCACTGAGAGATTGCTGGATTCCACCCACTTCCCTCCTCTTTTTCTGCCTATGAAATCTGCTTCTACTCAGACCTTTGAGAACTCCATCCCCCCCCATACAATCTCAAAACTTAAGGCAGGTCATTTAATGCTAAGTCTGATCTTCTGCCTGCAATCAGTTCCTGAAGATATTGTTGAGATGTTTTGCTTCCTACCACACGGACAGGAGATGAACAGGCACACACAAGTCCTTAGTAGATGACAATCAAATTGCATTCACTGGGTAAAGCAAAGGGGAAGATAATGTCTTAATTAAATCTATTGTTTATTTAAACGCTGGTATGCTACATTATTCCATGTTCAAAAGCTGATTGCAATATTTGTGCGAGAACCCAGGAGCATCATAAAACCAAAATGTACCAAAAGAAACCTCTCAAGTATAAAAATATGCCACATTTAAGTAATGTACAGATGACAGTGTGAAACTGAACCAGACCCTCGGCCCAACAAGGTCGGTATTGTCTATTCAGACTGGCAGCAGTTCTCCAGAGTGTAAGGCAAGAACACCTTCACATCAAAGATCCTCTGGAGATGCCAGAGATCGAACCCGCGACCTACTGCGTGCCAAGCAGATGCTGTACCACTGAGCCACAGCACCAGTGTGTGAAACAGTGCTTGAGAACCTACATAGGACAAAAGTACCGAGTGCCCACTGACAACAAATTTCATTGTCTGCAGTGGTTTTGATTAAAATACTTTTAAAATTGAGCAGCAACATAATAGGTTCAAGTTTTAACGGTTGTGTCAGGAAGAGCCAGCCCATCGGCAGCCACAGTGAATAGCAGATGCTGTTCTTATTCTTGAAAAGCCATTTTAGAGCTTGAATATAGTAAGGGAAGGGGAGACGACTGGGAAAAAAAATTCAGGTTGACACTCTCCATTAAAATTTGTAACCTAGCAAGGCATGTGATATGCTCCTATGAACTTTTATGATCATAAGTTTGAACTTTGGGTTGTTATGCTTCAAAGGACAAAATGCACTCTTTATTGCTGTAAGAGGCTCCAGTCCACGGCAGGAAGCACACCCAAAAGCGGAGGCAGAGCGGCGGTTCAGACGGCCGCATCTGCCCGGAGGAGGCGGCCCGGACGCATCGTGTCTGGTGCTGTGCTCCTCCCACAGCAGCCAAGCACCACTTCAAAGTGGTGCTCGGCTGCTGCGGCGCATGTTCCACCCATCGGAGCGGGTGTGAATGCGCGCGGGGAGGAGGAGCCGTGCGGCGTCCACCCGCCACCGTAGGAAGCCGCCCGCAGTCTGAACGCTGCGGGCGGCTTCCTTCCGGCGGCGTGCGAACACTGTGCCATGGGGGAAATTCCCCCCGCCCTAGTCTGCCGCACCGCGGAGGCGTGGCAGACTTTAAGTCTGTCCATGGCCTAAGTCAGAGACAAGAACTCCATTTCAAAAGGGTTCTTCTGTCTCCTTACGCTAGGCAATTAACACCTTCCCCCAAGGTTTCTGCAGAGATTATGCTAAGTGAAGCTACCTGGCAACTAATCGTTCGCACATCGAGTGACCAGGCCAAGGCCATCAAGAGACAATGGAATGGCGCCATGACTCCTAGCAAGCTTGCCCAGGTGTCAGTTCCTGTTTAGCATTTAGCATTGTAATATTGACCACTCCTCCACATTCCCTCCTCTTTTTACATTGACGTCCTTGGTATAGTTGGCAAGAACCCAGTTATTTGCCAATTGCTAAGCTTAAATTAAAGCAATTCGGCTAACAGAATTGGGGGCTCGTCTGGGATTGCCCTGCAGGTCAGAAGACACACTAAGTCGACTCGCGTGGTTTTCTGGCAGGCAGACGTAGAGGAAAAACCTCTGCTGGAGTTCCAGTATAGGCTGTGTGAAAGGTTTCTGTCTGCATGGCTCCAATGAGCAATCTATCGTGGGTTGGCTCTCCCCATTTCTATCCTTCACAGTTGCTGGTCAGCCACCCCAAGCCCAGCTGCTAGGCGAAAGCCATTGACCGACAGTGTCTCGATTGCAAGGGGTCAGCAACTGGAAGTCCTAAAGCCATTCCCTGGCTAGTTCCTGGTCTGTCGTGGGAAGGGACCCGAAGAGAAATAGTGTAGGGTGTTAGGTCAGCTGCACCCACACTACATACATGACACACATGCTAGGTTTCAAAAGAATTTTTCTCGAGCGCACCCTCGCTCTTCCTCAATTTTACTTCAGCCGAGAAGGAAAGTCCAGTGAAGTGAATTTAATTAAGTGTTGGTTAGGGGTCATCCCGCTGAGACATATTGTTTCGAAACTACCCACTGGTTAAGGGTAATCCAGTAAGAGCCAAGGAGCTCAAAACCTGTTTTATGGGTTGTGTGGTAATCCCGTGAGAGCAAGGATGCTCAAAACCCCCCAAAATACAGGTTATGAGGTGATCCCATTAGAGAAGTGCGGAATCGGCCACTCCCACTCTCGAAACCCCAAGTTTGAAGAGGCAAGGTGTCCCTGAGACTGAGTGTCTCTTTGGGTTAGGAGTGATCCCTGAGTCTGTGAAACGGATATTCCCCAGCTCTAAAAACTTGTCTTTGGGTTAGGAGTGATCCCTGAGTTTGTGGAACGGATATTCCCCAGCTCTAAAAAGCCAGTTTAGGCTTGCTGCCAGTCCAAGAGGATTTTGGACCACTGTGAGCCACCCTTGAAGTGACTGTATAAGTCCAGAAGGAGGGAGAAGACTTCCCCTTTCATTGCCCCTGTTTCAAGTGCAAACAGGAGACTCCCTTGTAAAGATGTTTCGTTCTAAGAGTGACGAGCCCAAATTAGAGAAATGGTTAGTGAAAAAGGGTCAGTCCCCTTGGAAGGAAGGATCTTTTAAGGGTCCCAATCCCCTATCTATAGTCGAAGACGCGTTCCAGGACTATTGCATAAAGCAGAAACCCAGCTCCGCAGCTAAAGACTTGGCTGGTACTTGGGCTTTATACACTGCCCTACAAGATGCTGCTGCTGTGATCAAGCGTCTCCAAGAAGACGTAGAAAAACAGGAAGACATGGTTAAAAGGGAAGTCAAACGTTTTGACAAACTAGAAGCAAAATATGATGCAGTAAAGGAGGAACTAAGCAGTATAAAAAGTAAACATGAGCAGAACCTCCGATATCAAAGGGAGAACTATGAAGAGCTAATGGCCAATAGACAGGGAGAAATGGATATTGCACTCATGGAATTAAAAAGAGTCCATGAGGAAGAAGCCCATCAGCTAAGAACTGAAAAACTAAGTGTAGTCCTGGAAAACCAAGGACTCACTATAGCCATCAGAGAGGCGAACCAAGCAGTTGAGAAAGCCGAGCATAGAGCTCAGACCGCTGAGAAAGCATTAGCCAAGGTCACAGAAGAATCACTTACAACCCAAAAGGCGGCAAAGTACTTGGTGGACCAAAACCAAATCAAAAGGAAACAGGCAAACCATGATGCTTGCCGCAAGGAAATTGACTCCCTTAAGGAGCAATTAGGACTCCAGCGGGCAGTAGTATCTGCTCTCCACCCGGAGAGTCTAATCGATCTCCCAGATAGTGAGTCAGGAGAAGGAGTTCCCAAAGTCCCCGAGTCCGGTACCTCTGCCCCTGTGAACCCAATCAGTACCAAGCACATGATAATGAAAGCCAGAACTGAAACCACTACACAAATGGTCACAGAGACACGTCTGTGGAAGCCAGATGAAATAAAAGCCACAGCCGCCCAAATCGGCCCCCTGACCAAAGACAATGCTGTCCGCAAGGTGGCCACAATACGGAGAAATGCAGGAAGTATTAAAGCTCCCAAGCTCCCAAAGAGAGGCAGGGTAGAGGAAGAGGTGTCCATTCAGGCAATCACATATGCCAGTAATGGACCTCATTCCAATTACCAAAACAGAGGAGGCTCTTACAGAGGAGAAGGCAAAAGATATGATAGGCACAAGAACAGGGGCAATGGAGGCTGTGGTAGAAACGAAAAGGACTATTACTACGATCCCGATCCTGCGCAAGCCCAGCTCCAACCCTCTGCACCATATCCCCACAGGGATTATGGCCAGCAGCAGCACAAGGGACCGCCTGGGCAGCCTCCACCATCATACCAGCCACAGACACACTCCCTTTACCCTCAGCTACCTCCAAACAACCCTGCCCCTCTTCAGTCCAATCAGTGGCACCCAGGGCCGTCCATGGAAGGGCGCACATGCCCGGGGCCTCCCCAAGGCTATGACCCCTTCTGCTGACACCTCTGGATGCGGTTGAAAGAGACTGGGGCAGACATGAGTCGATTCGATCAGCAGCCTGACTCTGTTTTGCTCAAAGCTCTGACCGAATATGAAACACAAGACAGTCATCCTGTGGCTACTCTGCATCCCCCTCAAGGCTTAGCTTCAGCATAGGGCTGCCCAGAGTCACAGACTCTCCCCAAAGATGTTGTGTCTCCTTTGAAGCCAGACGCCTGGGGGAGACCGACCGTCCAGGCAGGGGTCAGGACTCCAGGGAACATGAAACCTGCCACCCTTCTTGTAGACACAGGCACTTCCCTCAATGTGCTTAGCCCCCAACTTGTTAGCCACGTGGAATGCAGCACCACACAGAATGTGCGTGTGCCACTTGAGAATAAAAATCCCCCTCACCCTCACCTGACAGCTGACCTTGCAGGAAAAAGCAGCGATTTCCCCAAAGCTACTGCTTTGGAAACTTCTCCCCTTCAAAAGGAACCAAGAGGACTCACTGATCCTGATCAAAGCAGAGATCTAGAAATCCAGCAATTGAAATGGGAAAACCAGGAACTTCTACAGAAATTAGAAGCCTCTATTAAAGAGAAGGCAGCCTTATACTTATTAGGGAAGGAAAGAGTAGAGATTTCACTTAAAAGTTCTTTCATTAGCAGGTCGTCAATGCATAGCTGTTAGGCAAATCCATCTCACATTGGGATCTTCTCCTTCTGCTGCCTTCCAACTTTTGACTCAAGGAAGCCACAGGCCTCAGCAGGACCTGAGCGAGGCGGTGAATGGCAATGGCAGGACATTTTGAAGGTCATGAATTCACAGGGGTGCCGTTAAATTGGAAGCAACTCAACGGCACCTAACACATGCGCACAGAGAAACCGCACTGATTAAAAATGGCTCGTGTTCCTCATGTTATCTCAGAGATCACTCACAAAGTAGATCCTTGTACCCTGCATGGAAAGGAAAACAATCTAGAAGGACTTAGAAGCCACCTGTGCCCTTTTGACAGTTTAGCCACATGTTTGATTCACCACACAGCGAGGGAGAGCAGGCAGGAATGGGTGTACTGGCCCCGCCCACCACCTCCATATGATTTGCTGAGTCATCTGCAAGGTGCAAACATGCGGAGGAAGTACCTATGTGATCAGCAATGTTTGAAAAGCATCATTGCTGATCACAGGGAGGGGACGTAGCATGTGGGAGCTTCCTCCGCGTGACCACCCGGCCTGTAGATATGATGGGGCTATTGGGTGCCCCGCCCCCTTCCTTAAAGGCCCCCCTTCTTCCCAAAAGCATTTAGAGGGATCTTTTAAATGCTTTTGAGAGGACACAGGGAATTGGCGTGTGCCCCTCTCCCTCCCCTCTTGCAAGATTGAAAGGGCCCTTCAGCTGATCGGCAGGGAGCACATGGCCCGCCGATCAGCTGGAGGGCCCTTTCAATCTGGCTACGGGCCTGGTGACCACACTATGCAGATGACGCAGTATGATAGCGAAGCCCATATGCTCCTGCTTGTTCCCCCTCCTCACCCAGTGAGTCAGCAGACAGGTGGGTCGTCTTAAGGAAGCGTTGCTCAGATGTGCTGTTGTGTTGCATCCATTTGGGTAGAAGGCATTGGGTGCCGCTGGGTGTGCAAGCTGCATTTAAGTAAATGGGAGTTGCTGAACTGGGCAGCCGCCTGGTATATGTCCTCCTGAAGTATATTCTCAAACCAGGTATATATTTTCCTATGGTATAATGAAACAGATGCAAGTGTTTGGGGGAGGTTTGCATGCAGCAATTGTTTCTTTTCTATCCCCCCCAAATAGTTTGCTATTGTACTTAGCAGCAAGTCTTTTATCATAAACGCCACAAGCAAATAAGATTATTTTCTGTTGTTGTTTTTTCCCAATGCATTGTTGTTGTTGTTGCAGAGGATAGAAAGGAAGAGGAAGGTTAGTCACCAGGTATACATTTTAACAGCAGCAAAGGATTCGTTCTTACACCAAACCCAAATACAAGAGTAAGGTAGGATGGCCAGCTTCGAACCAGTGGATTCATCTTTAAAACGCAACGAGCCAACAACGCAACGAGCTGGTCTGGGCTAAGCCGCCAGTGTGGAATCACTCCGTGACGGATGAAGCGAATCCATCCTGCCCTTGACCTGTTCAAAGCAGAGCAGCCCCCACCGGAGCCCTACCAGGGCGAAAAGAAAGAACCGTATCATCATCATCAAGGCTGAAATACAACCAGCAGGAAGGGTCCCTCCACATGCCCTCATTGTTAACTCTACAGGCTGACACTTCTTTGCATCTAGTTTCCTGGGTTCCCCTTGCTTTCAAAAAAGCTTGCCATAGTGATGTAAGCTTCCTCTTTGTTTGATACCTTAACTTGACCGTTGGCATAAGCTGGGTGACAGGGATCTGCCTGGCCAGGTTCTAATCCGGGCAGAAGGGTGCGATCCAGCAATGCACCTGAATGGGTAACGAGAGCATCTTTACAACCGTGCTGATCACCAGCGCCACTCTCATTACAGAGGCTGGCTCTGGTGAACTCATCACCGTTGACGGGGTTACTTCTGCCCAAATGCCTGTTCAGCAACTCGGCTGGCCACATTCCTTCATACGCCAGAGGCAGCTTCAGCCAGCCGTGATTGATGTGACTCAGGTTGTTTGTCAGTCCCAGTCCGCTCCCAACTTTCTCTGGAACATCCACCGACCAAGGAAGCAGCAAGTGCTGGAAATGCTCCATTTCTGACTTGGCTTGAATGCTGTCCACTTTGTGGATGTGAGCGTACCCGTAACTCTCAGGATTGAAGAAGCTTATCTCAGAGTTCTGTGGGGACAAGGGAAGGGTTGGCGTCAGAATGAACAGCTACAGGAACTTCAGGTGTAAATTTCTGAGAGAGGTTTTCAGGGTTTTTTTTTTTTTAAGCACCCATTAGCTATAAGGCGGGGAGGGAAACCAAAGATCTAGAAGAAACATCAGTTCAGGGAAATCAACAGATTCTTGCGGCATGTTAACTTGTCGTGGCATAAAGTCTCACAGGCTGCATCCTGCTTCATCACATGCATTGTTTTGTGGCAACTGACTTGACACAGCTACCATTCTGGACTGAACTCAGGGTGCAGATTTGGAGAGAAAGTGCAATGTTTGGTGTTTTTAGCATCTGTGAATGAGGGGCCCAATATTAATTCTCTTTCCTAGAATTTTTTAAAGATAATGAGTTGGGCCAAAGGTTTCAGTCTTTCTAATATCAGTATGGTCCGGTAAGATTATGACTACTGTTTGAGTGTCTCTCGATGCTTTTTGTATCCACTTGTAATGATTATGAATCTGCCTTCTCCTCTGTTTACCGTACCTCTGTGTGAGACATCATTGAAAAACCTTTCCATTGGAAAGGAATGGCCAAAAAAAAAAAAAAATCTGGGGGGAGGGATGTTTCATGGTTAGGATTGCATTCATTGTCCACTGCTGTGGCAGCAGAATTTAAAACAAAAAACTTTAAAAGAAACTGTTGGTATTTTGTGCACCGTGACGTCACTTCTGGGGGAAATCTGGAGGGGATGTCTGGTAACTCTAGGAATCAGCCAAAACTTTATGGTTTTATTCTAGAGTTCCTGGTGATTCCTAGAGCTACCCGATGTCCCTTCTGGGTTTTCCCCAGATGTGACATCATGGTGCATGTGATGCAGTGTACCCCTATGGCCCCACCGCGCAAGTTCCTGCATGGTCCTAATAGCTCTGCATCACTGGAATAAGAACATATTTGTCCTGGTACAAAGCAGTCACCAGATCCAGTTGCCCTACAATGTTCGTGACGTGAACCTTGCATCTACAGTTCACGTGGCTCAGAGGTTAAGATGCTGCGCTGCAGACTGGAAGATTGGTAGCTTGGCAGTTTGAGACCCGAGTGCCACATGACGGAATGAGCTCCTATCTCTGGCTCCAGCTCCTGCCAAACAAGCAGTTCGAAAGCAAGAAATTGTAAGTAGATAAATAGGTACTGCTTCGGTGGGAAGGTAACAGCATTCCGTGCGCCTTGGCGATTAGTCATGCTGGCCACATGACCACGGAAAAAGTCTCTGGACAGCGCTGGTTCTTTGGCTTGGAAACGGAGATGAGCACTGCCCCCTAGAGTCGGATTCAACTGGCTTTCGAGCAAGGGAAACCTTTACCTTTATGTCTACAGAATAGATGTGGTCAATAAGATTTACGCAGACTATGTCAGCATGGCCTTGTCACATACTTTGTGACCCCTTTTTTAAAAAGCAAAGCATAGTGGCGAAGCATATTGGATAAGCAGCCAAAAGCACAGTCAAAAACAAATTGTAGATCACCATTTCTTTTCTGCTGAGGACCTGCAGAACTCAAGTCTTATGGAACCTTCCCTGTGACAGAAGTAGTGGGAGCACAAACCTTTCTCAGTTTGTTGCAGAGCTTATCCAAAGTTTTCTCATGGTTAGGGATGGCTGGCCACACAATGGGCTTGATCCTGAAAGAGAAGATAACAGCAGTTATGGAAATTAAGCGAATCATCCTGATGATATCATCTACAGAGGAGCCTAGGAGCGCAAAAGCCAAACAGTGATGATGACCAGCAATATGCACTGATTTTGCACCTCTGTGGCCCCGATCACACGCAGAATTAGCCGCGCGACAGGCACGAATGCCATGTAGACTTTAAGGGCATGATCACACCAGAACATCTGGCAAGCATCCCACACCCGTTGGCAACCCGTCTCTCTCCACTGAAGAAGTGGAGTTAAAAGATACTAGGGAAAGTCCAGTATCAAACAGGTTTGCTATGGGCCAAAGACGGACTTTCCCCGTGTGATCACTCCAGCACACACTCATGGCATTGGGGATAGTCTGATCAGGCTACCCTGACGCCATGCTGTTGTTTTTTCCCCCTTCTCAGTATGCGCATCATCGCATACTGCCATTGGAAGCCCTCAGGGTGGAGATGTGATTCATCGATCCCCTGTTTAAGTGCATCAGAAAAAAACGGCAAAAAAAAGAACGCTGACTCACCCGCGATTGCGTCTGATCGCGCAGTGGTGGGCTGTGCCTGCAGCTTCGCAGAACTGTGTGATCACGCAACTGCAGGTCAAATTACTCCAGAGCAAATAGCCTCACTTCTCCCCTGGATTATCTCGCTCATGTGACTGGGACCTGTCTTGTTTATCTTCAAAACAGCCAAGCCGCTACTCTGCACCTCTAGGTGCTCAACCTTCAGTCGATGTACAGCTTTTTATTTGTGTCTCCACAGTAGTACTGTGGAATCAAGCCTTTAAAATCAGCATAGAGGCTTCTGCAAATCTCAGCCCCAGAGTGTGACAATAGAAAGTTCTCAGCAGCTGCAAGTTAATCACTTCTGCCAGTCTAAGCAATGACTGATAATAAGCTGGCAGGTGGGGGTGATGACTTCTATAGTCAGGAAAGCTAACACTTAGGCAGAAAAACTCTCCTAAAAGAGACCAGTTTCTTGACAAAGAGTTAGAAGGGATCATAGAGGTCACCTAATCCAACCCTCTTGCTCAGTGCAGGAATTAGTCAACTACAGCGCCCCACTCTGCTTAAAGGAGTACATACCTTTAAAAATGTTTTAGAATGATTGGGAAAAAAGCATTTATGGAATAAATTCTTGTGGGGCTGTGCCTTTAAGACAGGGGGCAGAGCCCTCTTTAGCCCCACTGTAGCTAAGGGCCTGCGTTCAAGTGAATTGTCTGTTTATAAATTCTTTTAGCGGTGTTGATCATTTATAATTTTTTTGAAATCAAGCCATCAATGAGATAATATTAGGACAAATCAAAATAGCAAGCTTTGGAAGACTCTTCTTTCGGCTGGATAAAAACTGGGGCGGGGGGCAGTGGGCAGCATGATAGAGAAGCCCCAGTGTGGGCCAGATTGTAATTTCTACACTGCAGAAAATACAATTTCTGAATGAAAACAGATGTTTTACTTTCTCGAGTCATACAATTGTATGTATGAGACAAGGCCGGGACATGCAGGAGGGAAGGGGACCGTGTTATAAGTTTGTATTGCATCAAAAACAAAACTGCTCGGGCCCTGTTCCCGTCGATACCAAAGGGACTTAAACAGGACAAGATTCTAGGAATGGGCACTTCCAGTGACAAGACAAGCATTTCAAATACCTGCTTTTCCAAAATATTGGGATCAGAGAAATTAGGGCAAGCAGTACAAAGAAGCCCACAAAGGATGTTGTCATCAGGATTATTTCATTACCTAAGGAAAAGAAAAGAATATATATCTCTATACTTCACACATATTTCTATTATAGTTATATAGCATTTTATCTAAAAGCCTATGTGCTATGTGGACTCCCTTGAATGAACGAACGAACGAACGAATGAATGAATGAATATCTCTTTATAGAGCCTTTATTTAGTTGTTGTATTTGTCTTCAAGAATTAAAAAACGTGTTAGTATTAATTTTTATTAATTATCATTAATTCTTGTTATACTAAGCCCGTTCGGAAGGGCAAGCTGCTGCTGACACATGAAGTGTTTGGCCCCGATCCACCTCTAGGCTTGCTTTGTTTCATGAAAGTCACCCCAAACGTAAATGTACATCTGCATCCTCATATTCAACATCCAAAAAGTTAAATGAGGACTGTTTGAATGTCACTTTGGCTGCGTGCAAAGAGCTCCTTTGCTGGATTTGAATGGTTGAATATGGCAAACCAAACACTTATTTGGTATTAAACGCCAGACCAGTCCGAGCTACTTTTGAACTGGTGGGGTCACCTTTCCCACCTGTTGCAGGAATAATTTTGTAATTCATTTGGCAGAGGTGGCAGATGCCTACTCCATCTCAGCCTCCCCTGCTCACATGGTTTGTACTGCTGCAGTTCTATAATGCCCATTCTGACTTGCCCGGCTCAAGAGAACAGCAAAGGATTACCTGGCAACAGACAGCTACTTATGACCACCTTGACTAGCCTCCTTCAGAAGGCACCTGAACTCCCAGAATAGTTGCCATCTTTAGATCTGATTAGAAATTTTATTGTTATTTGTTAACTGGATTGTTGTTGTTTTTAATGTTTTCGTTATTTTATATATTCAACTTACATATATCTAATTCTGAATCTGGCTCCTATGTAAAAGCAGGGGAGACAGACAACAAGGCCAGGTTCTGATATGGGGATTTCTCTTCAGACCCAAAATGTGTGCAGGGGGAGCCTTCCTTTCCAGAGCTCCTATGATCAGATGATCTTGAGCAATGACTAAAAGAATAATACATTATTTACGACAGGAAAATATATTAGATAGAAATTTAGCGACCAAGTGGATTATGTACAGGTCGTTATCTAGCATCAGACAGGGGATATAATCCCCTTGGAGTTTATTCAATGTGTGTTAAAAGCGGTGAGATCCAGCAGTTCCTCCTTCCTTCTGCCACATGAGCCAGGCAGCTATTGATGGCAGATCTGCAGAAGCGGAAGCTGGCTAGCCAGTTAGGAGGTCTACTGAGTGTTTTTTTCGGGGGGGGGGGGAATGGATCACCCTGCCCCCCACAATTCTCATGAGCCCCCCACTTGTTATATATAATTCTCAACATAGCCTGAAAATCTAGACATGGGGTCTATTAACAGACAAGACAGATGTTTCTACAAACCCTAGAAAAGCCCCAGGTTTGCTGATGAATCTGAAGTCAAAACAAAAATACACTGGGGGGCGGGGGTTAACCACTCCTCAAACAGTAGAAGCAGAGCCCATAGAGTTAAGAAATGAAAGCCCTCTGAGAACTGAGTGTCTGTTAAAGGGGTTGCTAGGCAACTACAACAGTGCTGCCAGCCTCTAAGCCTTGGCTTCTATCAGTAAAAGGCAAAGGATAGGGCACTTTCTAGGGCTGTTTTGGCTCTCATTCCACCCCTGTCCCTATCTCCCCTGCTGTGAAAGGAGGAGTCATCAGGGCCAGGGCCGGCAGCAGTCATTGGATGGCTCACTACCACGCAACTTGCACAACTCATCCAGAGGCTACCGGATGACTTGGTGCCACTGTGTGTTGTAATGTATACAAGCAGTCTCTAGGGGCAAGTTCCTTCTTTGCTTGTCTCATTTTGGCCTTTCAGGTCTCCTGTATGGCAGTCAGTGGCTGAGCAAGCTTATCGAGAGGTTGAATGAAAGAAGGCCCAGCCAGAGAGAGAAAGGGCCAGAGAGCTAAATAAAAACCATTATTAAGTTGAAGCAAAGCTGACGTGTCCTGTTGCGCATGATATTACACTATGCAATGTACCCTCCACACAACTTGAGCAACTTGGCCAGGGCCAGCTGTGGCCACTGCACTACTCACCCTAGCAACTTGCTTCCACATGACTTTTGTAACTTAGCTAGACAGGGAGAGGCTACTATGGGGATGGACGGAGAGAAAACAGAGCCAGTGTCTCCTGCAGTTGGAAAGAGAGTGGCTACTCCACTGTCCACAAGCTCATGGGTGCCCTCATTCACTGTGCTTGAATCCTTTGAACGTTTTCATCTAGTTTTGAGCTTTGTGAGTTTTTCTTTTATGGCAAAAAAAATGACAAATAAATATTCGCTGTGGGATTTCTAGGTATGAAAGTGATCTTGAGAACTTGTAAGATCTTGTGATCTTACATTTTAAATTTAAATTTTTTTTAAAAAAAATTAATTTTTAAATCCCTATATTATGTCAGGGTTCTCATTTGTTAGTCCTTGGAATTTCAACGAACATGCCATGGTGTGGCTCATACATATAGATTAGATTTCCAGTTTTCTGTACTGGGCAAGTGCAATATGGGTTTTGGCTTGGGCTCCTTAGAGACAGTAAAGTAGGGACCAGGCGATCCGCAAGGGAGAGGGCATTCCAAATAGGGTTGTCAGGTCTCACCCGTGTACTGATAGGGGGCTCCAGCCCAGTTCCCGGAGTCTTCTGGCACAATGACATCACCCGGAAGAGACATCATCGCACCAGGCACATTGTGCAGGGGGTGCCCTAGCATTTGGTTAATAAACTCTATGGTCACCAGCTATCCAGCAGCAGATTGGGGCCCCCAAAAGCAGGTGAACCCCTTCCATCTCGGGATGGGGGGAGCCCTGACTCTAGTTGCCACTCACTTCACCTCTATAGAAGGGAGCAGAGAGAGCAGGTTTTGAGGACATGATCTTAACTAGCAGGCTGGACAACATGGGTAAAGATGCCCTTTAAGTACCCTGGTCCCAAGCCATTTAAGGCCATATTTGAATTCTGCATCAGCACTGGGATTGCCAATCTCCTGGTGGCGGCTAGAGATCTGCTATTATAACTGATCTCTAGGCAACGGAGATCAGTTCACCTGGGGGAAATGGTCACTTTGGAACATGGACTCTATGGCATTGAAGTCCCTCCCCTCCCCTCCCCAAACCCACCCTCCTCAGGCTCCACCCCCAAATCTCCAGGTATTTCTCAACCCAGAGCTGGCAACCCTAGCAACCCTGTTTTAGCTAGACTGAGCTTTAGTGTATTGACCTTCATCCAGTTTAGGGGGTTAGGATTAGTGTTAGGATTAGGTTTAGGGTTGTTGACTTCAGTTTCTCACAAAGGTTTGGTGAAAAGGAGAAATACAACAGAGTATCATGATGAACCAATGTACTTATTTCCTCTGGCATTCTCTGTGCAGTCTGGATGTAGGCAGAAGAGCTCCATTCACTCCACGAGCCTTTGAAAAAACCTCCATTGGGCTTGGACCGGACTTTTAGTTCATACTTTGTGCTTGGTTGAAATTCCCTTCTCAGAAGTGTTGACGGAACATGTGTAAATTCTTTGGTCTAAAATAAGGGAAACAATGTTTACTTTTCAAGAACTTAGAAAACAGGATCATTTTCAGAAATCATACTGTAGGCAATTGGAACATTTATCACCCCCAAATGTTGAAAGGCTTTTGACAAGACACCTCACCAAAGACATCTGAATAAACTTAGCTGTCATGGGTAAGAGGACAGGTTCTCTTATGGATTAAAAAGTGGTTAAATGACAGGAAGCAAAGAGTAGGAATCAATGGACAGTTCTCACAACGGAAGAAGTAAGCAATGGGGACCCACAAGGATTGGTATTGGGTCTGGTACTGTTTAATTTATTCATCAATGATCTGGAACTAGGGATGAGTAGTGTAGTGGTGAGGTTTGCAGATGACACAAAATTATTCAGGATGGTGAAAACCAAGGCGGACTGTGAAGAGCTCCAAGAGGACCTCCCCAAACTGGGTGAGTGGGAGACAATATGGCAGATGAAGTTCAGTGCTGGTGTCAGGTGATGCATTTTGGAAGGAAAAAACCCCCCAATTTCATGTATAGGCTGAAACTTAGGCTGTTTTTACATCTGACTTTCCCGCTGGAATCATTCTAGTTCCAAAAAACCCTGCCCATACTTCTGTGCGGTGTGAAACCGTGCTGCCACTGAAATGTCCACATCTACTAATTGCCCTCCTGTGGTCAAGCTAGTATGCAACCGGCTTCATTCTGCTTTAAACAATTGCTGTTGATTAGTGCACTTAGACCCCCTGGAGTGAAATTTCACACCACTGTGAAATCAGCACAGGAAAAGACAGCAGTCAAACTACTTTAGAGGGGAGGTGTAAAATGACCCTTAAGGCTGTAATCACACACACTAAATAATCCATTTTCAATCCACTTTCAATCCACTTCCCAACTGGATTTTTACGGTGTGATCTGGCAAAATCCAGTTGGAAAGTGCACTAAAAGTGGACTGAAAGTGGAATATTTAGTGTTTGGGACCACAGCCTCTGAAGGGGAAAGATATCACTACAAGGAACTTCTGTGTTCAGAGGAGGTGTATAGGTTCTGGGGGGGAATATTTGTCCTCTGTACCTATAGACCTTCTGCAGCATCTGATTGGCCACTGTAAACAGAATGCTGATATGGACCATAGGGCCCTCCAATATCCTCTCCACACTCCCAGGAATTGCCTTCAAAATCTCCCAGCATGGGACAACATCTCCCATGGGACAATTCCATCAAGAGCTTAATTTTAAGGGTACGTGAGAAGCACAGTAAAAACAGTCCATAAAATTTAGTGGTGCCTCTTTAGCCTGCCATGATATTTAATGTGAAACTGGGGTGGCTCGTGCCAACCATGGAAGCAACACAAACTGAGGCACCCACGGAAAAGGCAAGGGTTTCTACATATTCAGGATACTTCCCAGGAATGCAGAAAAAATATGACTTAACCAAATGCAAAAGATATCCAGTCTCTTTAGCTCTATAACAGAGGATTTTAAAAATGGATTTAAATGGCCAAATGCATTTAATCTAGGGAGGATGAGGATTCCAAGACTAAGGTCAAATTTACATCTAACTTTCCCACTGGAATCATTCTAGTTTCAAAAAAACCTGTCTATACCTGTTTCTAGTTTCAAACCATACTTGTTCTAGTTTATAAATTATTGTTTACATTTGTTAACTGCCCTCCTGCGGTCAAGCTAGCATTATACTGCTTTAAACAAACGCTGTTGCTTAGTACTCTTCAGACCCCCTGAAGTGAAATTTGAAACCAATGTGAAATGAGCTTGGGAAAAGACAGCAGTCAAACTACTTCAGAGGGGAGGTGTAAATTGGGCCTAAGTAGAGGGGAAATGACCGTGAAATGAGAGGAAATCTGATACCATGATTTCATTCAATAGTCCACTGTATACTACATAGCTACTTCTTTTCATAATGGTTCAACTAAAGGACAAACCTGAAACAGATTTTTTTTGCAAACAGTCATCCTTAATTGAAAGTGAACCAAATGCTCACTTGGTTACTCGTTGTCCAGCTGGAGTTTTCAGGCCTGTAGGCTATTTCGTACGTTAAGTAATCTTTTATATATACTCGTGATGAGGGTGGAATGGAGAACTGAACCAGATAAGCCTCTTCCTTTTCTTGGTATGTGACGTTTAAGTCAAACGGTGCTTCAGGCTTAACTGTAAGAGAAGTGTAAAAAGAAAAAAAAGGGAAAAAAGCAAAATATATACTTGTCGCTTCCTTATGGAGAATAAGTCAGAGTAAAGGGCAGTTGTGCAAGTAGTGATTCCTGCCCTTCAGCTTAAACCAGGGATGGCGAACCTTTTAGAGACCAAGTGCCAGCACGACAATTTAACCTGAATACTGAGGTTTTAGTTTAGAAAAAAGAACTCGTATATTAACATCTTTTGTCTTAAAAGGAAAACACAATAACAGAGCTTTCAATTATACAAACAACTTTTTATCGAAAGGTAAAAGTTTGCATCTGGCATGCTTTTGAACAATTAATGTGATTTTTGCTGTTGTATGCATGCTGATAATTTGTCTAACCTTGGCTCATACTTTGTAAGTTTGAGAGCAGCCCAGCCTCGAGTCTGTGTCATCTTTTTCCTTTTAGAGACTGAGTGCCCAAACTGCGTGCGTGGCCGCCTCTGGCACGCGTGCCATAGGTTTGCCACCACTGGCTTAAGCCCAGCCCTCCTGAGGTTCTGTAATCTGCCTTATTCTCGGTGAAGTGCCAGCCACTCTGGCCCCAGATTCAGAATTAGCAGCGACCTTCATGCTGCACCCCATGTATAATGCGCCAGAGCACTGGATGGCCTGAACATGGACTGCACTATTACATCTAGCTCTCCATATGCAACAAGCAGATTCATTTATTTATGTAGTACTTTATTAAAAATCCCACCCTTCCTCCAATAAACTTGAGAAAGTATACATGGATCTCATCTCATTAGATTATTTCATAATCTAAAGTCACCCAGAAGCCTTCATGGCAAGTGGAGATCTGAACTCAGGTCACCCTAGTCCTAATCCAAGACTCTTAACCATTACCTCAGACTAGGGCTGTGGTCACATGACAAGTTTATCGTGATTTGTTCCTGCTATAGATTTGATCAGGGATATTTTTTTGCGGGTTGGGATGATCACACATCCCTCCCCAAACTGCTTGTATTGTCCGACAAGGCTTCAGGCACCGTCCAGGTAGCTGTGCCACCTAAGCGGCAGCATGGTGCAAGTTTTTTTTTTAATTGTTTTGTGCATGTGCATATGCACATGGCCAAATCACCACTCCCACCTGGACTCTCCATGCTCCCTCGTTTTTGCAATCCCCCCCCCCCCCAGCGAACAAAATGAACTGCTGATATACAACCGAGTTCTGGAATCTCTATGTGCGCTTGAACGTTTATGCATTTAATATACTCAGTGCAGGATTGCTCATGAGCACAATGGTGGAAGCTGTGGGGGGGGGGGATTCATCACGAGAAGGACATTCAGATGACCTGATCGCAATCACAGCAAGACATGGCTGTCTAGATTGGTGAAATTGCGAATTCACAGTGCAAATATCTGAAAAGTACTCAATTTTCCAGGTGTCAGAAAACTCGGTGGGAAACCAGGAGGACTGCGTGTATCCCATCCTTGTCCTTCATGTAGTGAATGGCGGGGTCTAAATCCAATCTCTTCTTCTTCTTGATTTCCTTTTCTCCACCCTGAGCATCATTGCAAGGTAATGGTTAGCACTTCAGTCTGGGACTTAGGAGACAATTTGAGTGAGTAGAACCCGCCAAAAGCATTTGTGCAATGCCAAGGCATACCCTGCCCTTCACTACCCAAAGGAGTCTCAGAGCGGCTTACAATCTCCTTTCCCTTCCACTCCACACAACAGACACCCTGTGAGGTAGGTGGGGCTGAGAGACCTCTTTCAAGAACTGCCCTTGATAGAAAAGTCAGGCATCTTGGGCCAGCCGCTTTCTCGCAGACTCAGCCTAACTTTATCTCATGGGGTTGTTGAAAGGATAAAACTGAGGAAGAGAGAACCATGTACTTACATGAAGGCCAAGATTTTTATGAAATAAATATAGTAAACAGACTATATTCAGATCAGAGCCCTTATGATAATTTCTTTAATAGCTTTGGAAGTAGTAACTCCAAAATGGTCACAAGTCTTTGGGGTGTGCACCTGTATTTGGAAATGTATAGCAGATTTCAGTCCATGCCATAACTATGAAGTGGCCCAGTTTTTGAACTGGTACAAATAAAAATCAGCCTTGAATAACGTACACAGTACAACTTACTGATGTGAACAATTTCCAGGTTCTGGCAGCATCTGTATTGCCGTTCCATCTGTATTACCAGGCAGCCTTCGACAGAACCATGGATACGAAAGCCCTTGAGAGAACATTTGTATTCCAGCTGGTTTCCCACTGTGCATGCGTGGTCATTGTCACCGTAACTGTGGAGGACATTAGCACCCAAGTGAAATTTCTGAAAATGTAAAGACCTGCTGAATGGTCAACATTCAAACTGTACTTGAAAGTCGGCATAAAAATTTAAGAAGGGAGAAAACTTCAGTGCTGCCCATTGTATGATTCTGTCCATGTTTTTACTCAGAAATAAGTTCCTCTCGCTTCAGTGGAACTTTTTACCTCAGTAAGTGCGTTTAAGGTGGTAGCCTAAGACTTATCATGTGGTTAATTGATTAGATGGGTATTGTCAGCAGTTGAGTGGGGTGTTTCCCAAATATTTTCTCTGTATGAGGGAGAATCTGTAACTTTTTAAAACAGGAGTAAAATACAGAGCATTACAAAAAAATTTTTTGACACTGTGAATTCTGATCTGTTGGCAGAGGGTTAGATAGTATAATGCCTGCACAGTTTACACTTTGTCATCGTATTGATGGAAAATTGCATAGGATCATTGACAACCTCAGAAGTAACATTCACTTTAAATATCTCATACTCTCCCACGTCACGCTGGCTTCCCATCTGCCTAGATTTTAAGAATGTGATCTCTACTTTTCCGTTGCTGCCCCGGTCTTGTGATAACATACTGTATGTGATGGAAGCTCATCCTAGTTTTCCACATTTCACTACTGTCAGATAATCTGCTAATGAAATAACTTGGTCCCTCACATTGATTTTTCTCATTTGAATATGTTGGATTAATTAATATGCTGGATTAATCAATTAATTTTTCTAGGAAACTATATTTGGGCCCAAAAGGGCTGGCCATGCTATTTGCATGTTGGCAAAACAAGAGTAAATAGCAGGCTAGCTGGAGTGCAGTTGTGCTGGAGCTCCTAGCATTCAACTGATCTTCTTTTCTTTTCTTCTTCCATCTAATGGTAATTTCCATTGAAGAAATAAAAATTCCAACCTTTATTTCATAGCGTAAAATACAGGTGATGAGCAGGAAGAATGGCTGTTTATCCCCTGCTCTCAGCCCCTACTCTCCTCCACAACCTCTGACACAAAAGTTCAGGGATACAGGTAGGCCAGGCAGTCAGAGTTCACCACCCATCTTGCCTCTTCTAAATATACTGTTCAACTTCCAGTTCCTTACCCTTCCAGTTCTAACTCACTCTAAACTGAACCAATGGCTTTCACTGTCAACCTCTCACCAACATTCCGTCAGCTCCCATTGGTCGCTCTTAGGGAGAGGCGGAACATCCTGCCCAGTTGTATCTCCAAGAATCAAAAGCCTTGTTACTAGGCTAAGCGTAGGTGCCAGTTTCTACAATTAGCAGCATCAACTGACGACACTTTTCTGGACTGCACCACTTTAAGCATGGAATAGGGAGTACAGCGTATATGTTGGACAAAAAAACCCCCTCCCTGAACATTTTATAGAGATGGACACTTTTTCGGCAGGCAGTCGGCAACCCTCCAGATGAAAGCATCTCCAGGGAACGAGTTCAGTCCATGCATCTCCATAATGTGTTTTTTGTGCAGGGAGACCTTTTCTCCACTATGGCTGAGTATTCAGATATGGAAACTTTTCCCCATTGCTACATTCAACTTGATGTAGTGCTGTCCTCAGAAGGACGAAGGTCAAAGACAAGACATAATATTTTAGGGTTGGTTAGAGGAGGTTATTCATCCAAAACATGATTTCATCTTTTTAGGCTTACAAGCTTAACCCCCCCCCCCCCGCCCCCGATATCACTCTTGACTTTCCACTGGATGTCCTTCAAATCAGTGCAGTCTAAAATTGGCTCTATTTCTCATCATCGAGGCCTCTTCACCCTATTGCATTCCCTGGGTACCAATGAGAGCATGTGGCATAGATCATTGCTCCTTTCTAGGGCTGCCAGTCTCCTGGTGGGACCTGGAGACCTGCCAGAATTACCACTGGTCTCCAGACCAATACTCCCTCTAAGCTATGGAGTCTTGTGAGCAACAGTTCTACTTGGTGAGCTACTGGCATTAAAGTTGTGAACGAGCAAGTTGGCTGCTGCATAAATTAGTTTGCTCTGGAGCCATTCCTTCTGAGTTAAGACAGAAATCGGTGAGCTGGAGGCTAAAAAACGGTGAGCTAGCTCACACTAACTCAGCTTAGAGGGAACACTGCTCCAGACTGCGGGGATCAGTTCCCCTGGAGAAAATGGCTGCTTTGGGGGCCACTTATGAGAGCCCCCTCTCCAGGAATTTCCCAACCAAGAATTGGCAATCCTACCCTTTTCCAAGAACCCTGCCCACTGTTCTGTTTCTTTTCCAAATTTAACTGTGCAAAGAATTGGTAGGGAAGGCTGCAGCAAATCCTTGGCAGTCAGATGGTCAGAGCTGACAAGATCATCCTTCAGTGGGTTTGGCCACCCTGATTTCCTTGTCATTGCAGGTCAGAGTTAATGAAATACCCTCTAAACCTCACTTATTTTTATTTCTTCTAGAGTTTCCTTCAGATAAAATAGTTTTAGTCAGTCTTTATCTTCCCCAACTAGTAAAGGTAAAGGTTTTCCTTCCTCGAAAGCCAGTCAAATCCGACTCTAGGGGGCGGTGCTCATCTCTGTTTCCAAGCTGAAGAGCCAGCACTGTCCAAAGACTTCTCCGTGGTCATGTGGCCGGCATGACTAAATGCTGAGGCACACATAACACTGTTACCTTCCCAGCGAAGCGGTACCTATTTATCTACTTGCAATTTCTTGCTATCAAACTGCTAGGTTGGCAGGAGCTGGGGCCAGAGACGGGAGCTCATTCCATCACGTGGCACTCGGTTCTTGAACTGCCAAACTACCGATCTGGCCTGCAGCTCAGCGTCTTAACCTCTGAGCCACCGTGGCCCCAGGGATACCCTCAACAGGAGTTGGCAGGAATTGGACATCCTATTACAGCAGTTAGTTCAACAATATGCTGATGATGTTGTACTTGCGGTTGATGGGAGCTCTACTTGTGGGTAGTCGGAAAGCCTCAGGTTTTAGATGCTGCTGCAGGCAAGAATAGCAACAATCGAGTCTGCCAGGACCCATGGGAAGTATATTTCCCACAAGCAAGCAATCGCTGGCAAGAAGCAGCCACTGCATGCACCCAGAGGAAGAAAAGTCAGTCCTTCTCTGATAAGTGCTCCCTACAGGTGGCTTTTCCCAGGTACAGAATGAATGATCCTGAAATCGAGTGGAATAAGTCTTCTTCAGAATTTGCCCCAGAATCGCGAAAGGTACATTTGTAAAGAATGGAGAGAGGGTGTGTTTTCAAAACATTCCCTCTGCTCTCAAAAATAGTACTTCTGCATTTGTGCTAGGTACATTCTGTGTTCATCAGGCATGCCTGATCTCTGCCATTATTTTCAGCTGGAGACGGGAATCTGGAAGGAGAGGATTCTCTATTTCTGTGTCTCCATTATTACCATCTTTTAACAAGGTCATCACCGCAGCAAAGCAATTGTATTTTTAACGCACGGGAGAAGTTCTTACCGTAACGTGAACTGAGTGGGTGTTTCATTCAAGCACATCTCCATCTCTGAGATGTGGCAAATTAGGGTAATGTCACCATTCAGGTGATCTGGCAGTCGACTGAAACACTTAAAGGTGGTATCTGGTTCCCCATCTGCACAGAGTTCTAAGGAAGAATGACCATAATATTAGCACTCTGATTGGAAGTGTGGGTTCTAAGTTCTTTGTAGGTCATTTCATTTGACTTTTATCCTGCCCTGCCTCCCGGGGCATGAGTAGGGTTGTCAACATTCAGATGGGGCCTGGAGATCTCCCAGAATTACAGCTGATCCCCAGACTAGAGATCAATTTCCTTGGAGGAAATGTCTGCTTTGGAGGGTGGCCTGTACGAGTGGGGAGAGTGGGCTATAAATTTAATAAAATAAACAAATAAATAAACAAAAAACCAAATAAATAATATCCCGCTGATTGTGTTGTGTTGGTTGCAATAGAAGTTTCAGTTGTTAATTTTTACTGGTATAACTTTCATACCGTATGGGAGTCTTTGGAAGGCAACCCACTCTCGGAGTTTTCTTAATTGGTCACAGCATCCAAAAGTCATACAGGCAGGCAGCACTCCTGACCAGGGAGGGGCAGAAAAGGATGAAGAAGCGCTTCAACAACAACACCCATTTCCACAGTACAAATCCCTATCCCTTGCTGCTATTAACTCCAGCAGAGAAAACTGACTGCATGTATCAGGACTGCAAGGGACAATTTTTCAAATTTGGCTGGAGTTACGCAGGTAAAGGGATCTGTTTTCTGCACCTTCCTGTAATCTTACTGAACTCCATTCCTTTAAGTATTTCTTTCCCTGCACAGCTTACTCCCATGAGTGGAGCCTTACTGGGGACCTGTGAAGAAATGCATTTTTTTTCCTTGGAAATTTGAAATGGGCAAGAACCCCACTGAGTTTTTTTTTAAAATTCTCCTCCGAGCAGAGAACAGGCAGAAAGGGGGGGGGGGGGCAGTCTGATTGCTTTCCAGCTTCCTTCTGTGCAAATGCTAATAGATCTGACAGGGGAGATAATGGGTAAGCAGGGAACAGAGATGTGAAGGACTATAGACTAGAAAAGCTCTAGGAATAATCTTCAGGAAGAAGCTGCAAGAAACGCTTCTCTGACCTGGCCTGACTTGGTCAGTGGGTGGGGAAAAGAGAGGTGATAAAACTCAGGAGGCCCAGAGGAAGCTCTCTTTTCCTTGGGTCCTGGATCCATGAGAGCAGACAGAACTCTTAACTGAGAAGGCAGCCATTGACCATGTGCTTGCCTGAAGAGCTGGGAGAGAGCTGCAAGGTAATGGTAATGCTGTAGAGACTTGTAACTGTCTAAAGCTAAAGAACCTGTCCTATATTTTAACAACTGGTAGGGCATGTGAAGAGAGTTGGACATTTGCATTTTATGAATTTCTTTTGGAATCCCTTGCTCAATCTGGTGCTGTGCTGAAAGTGTGCTTATAAACATCTTTTTAATAAATACCTTGTAACTAAAGATGCTGGCATTGGTTCTCTGTACCATATAGACCTCCACCATCTTGGGCACACTATTTTAAAAGACGCGCTAGGGGGAAGGCAGGCAGTTGGCAAGTGGTTATTCCTCCAGGGGCACACAAGGCAGTAAAGGGTCCCCGTGGTGACCAGGCACTGGGCAATGGGAGACACAGGAACAATCCTTCATGTTTTGGAATACTGCAAGGTAAGATGCAGGGTATGCATGGCTTTAGTGCCGCTCATTTATGACCTTCATTTTTGTTAAAAAAGAAAAAGAAAGAAAATAATACTTCCCAGTACCTGCTTTAGAAATCAATGGGTAGACTCATGCACAAGGGTCCTCCTATGATTATATATATATTTGTGCATACTCGCTTTCGTGGGTTGGGAAGTATCTAGGCATGTGCGAACCTATGCATTCTCAGTTCTTTGGGGGAATAAATCATCAGGGTGTGTGTATCTGACAGAAGAGAGCTGTGTTTCTCGAAAGCTCATGCTACAATAAAGTTTGTTAATCTTAAAGGTGCTACTGGACTTTACTATTCTGCAGCAACAGACTAACACAGCTAACTCCTCTGGATCTGTCTGTCTGTCTATCATTGCCCAGGCTAGCTGGATCTCATCAGATCTCAGAAGCTAAGTAAAGTCACCCTTGGTCAGTACTTGGAACGAAGACCACCAAGGAATACCAGGCTTATGATGTGGAGGCAGGCAATGTCAAACCACCTCTGAACATCTGTTGCCTTGAAAACCCCTTGTGGTCACCATAAGTCAGCTGTGACTTGATGCCAAATATGTGATACACACTGTTAAGTCTAACTATGGTATGAATTACATATAGTAAATGCACAGCATGCATACACAACTGTGACCGATTTCGCACAAGCCGCTGCTCCGCCCCCGTTCTTCCCTTTCCCCTGACTGCATGCATCAATTTCCCACTATGTGCTGCACAGCTGCATTTTGACCCACAGCTTCACCCAATTCCCGCCGCGTCTTCTAGATTCTCAAAAAACAGGATTGAAAAGATGCAGGGGAAATCAGGCGAAGCTGTTGGTCAAAATGCAGTCGCGCAAGCTCATAGTGGGAAATTGACGCATGCAAATGGGGGAAGGGAAGAGTGGGGGCGGAGCAGCAGATTGTGCGAAATCAGTCACATTCTAGTCTAGAAAATGAACTGTGAAAAGAAGAATAGTGGTGGCTCAGTGGTACAGCATCTGCCCAGCATGCAGAAGGTCCCAGATTCAATCCCTGGCATTTCTGTCCGATTTTAGGCAATGTGCTAGACGTCTGCCTGAGACCTTGAAGAGCTGTAGCCAGACTGAGTAGATAAGACTAATCTAGAGAGGCCAGTGGTCTGAGTCAGCAGGGGTCATTTCATAGAAAAAGAGGTGCAGGAGCTCATTAGCATAACTCATTAGCATTACTTATTTGCATATGCTAAACCACCTGACATCACCAACATATGTCAGAAGGCAGGAAAGAAAGGAGAGAGAGAGAGAGCTGGCAGAGAGGGGACAGCTACTAACCAAGCCTCAGAAATATTCTAGGAGGATAGCTTCAGTGGTGGCTGAAGCCTTCAGAAGGCTGGTCAGAGGAACAAGGACCTTTCCAGAGGACGGGGTAATTTTGCCATGACACAAGCAGGTGTTCCCCCGGGGGGGGGGGCTGGCACCAACTCCCGGAGCTGCGCTCCCCCGAGCTCCTGCTCAAAAGGACCCCTGTGAGTCAGTACAAGGCAGGTTCATGCGGAAAGCCAAACCCTTAACAAAAAGTATTAATGCAAAAAGAAATTGAATAGGGGATATCTGCTCATCCTTAGTAACGAGCAACAACGGATGTAAACGGCCATATTTGTAGATTCCCCACCACTAGGACATTAGGAAAAGGGAGATGTTAGTTCTGACTATAAGAGGGAGCTCAGTTTAAGAAGAAAACCTTCAGGCGATGGAACTTCTTATGACTCATTCTGGTTCCACTCTTACACATTACCTAGAATGATTGCACAGCATTGTTGCAAATGTTATGAACCAAATGTCTTATCAGTCACCCAGCTGAATGCATCAACCAAAGGGCATCAGTTCCTTCTAGGGACAGTATTTACATACAGCAAAAGATTTTTGGCAGTCAGCAGTAAAGGAGAGAAGCGTTATGGGAAAGAGTTTACAGTCCACATGCAAATAGATTCTTGTGTGGGTCTCTATCCCTCACCTCAAAGCTCTGATCATCCACCAGGCGGGAAAGTTCCATTAAAGCCTGTTCATTTCACATTCAGCATGGTTTATTGCCACCTCCAAAACTGTTTTCAGGGCACCAACTTTTTAATAGCAAGCACAGAAGGCCTAGCTAAAGTGTCACCCTTGAAACCCAGTAATTGTTCCCCCCGCCCCCCTCAGCTGAAGCTTTCCTGTTTACTCTGGATCTCAGCCTCCTGGTGGGACCCAGGGAACCCCTGGAATTACAGCTCATCTCCAGACCAGAGAAATCAGTTCCCCTGAACAAAATGGATGCTTTGGAGGGTAGACTCTGTGGCAATTGTACCCCACTGAGGTCCCTGTACTCCCCAGGCTCCATCCCCAAATCTCCAGCATTTTCCCAACCTGGATCTGGCAACCATGACCCCCCATACCCCGCTGGTGGCCAAAGGTGACCTGGCAATCCTAGCAAGGCATTCAAAGGGTGAGGTGCCACCACTGACAAAGTCCTGTTTCTGGTTTTCACTTGCCACACCTCTGCAGAGCTTGGGAAGGGGCTCTTGGGAAGATGATTTTCATCTGTAGATGACTGCACTGTAAAGATGAAAGGGTCATCTTAGATCTGGCTCCCTCTAAGCTGTGGAGTCTTGTGAGCAGAAATTCTACTTTGTGAGCTACTGGCATTAAAGCTGTGTGCAAGCGATTTGGCGACTGCATAAATTAGCTTGCTCTGGAGCCATCCTTCCTGAGCTAAGACAAAAATGTGTGAGTCAGAGGCCAAAAAACAGTGAGCTAGCTCACACTAACTCAGCTTAGAGGGAACACTGGTTAACAGCCAGTTGATAGAAAAATATCAGCAGCCTGCCATGTCCCCAGCAGTGGCTCACAAGGACCTTCACACTTACAGAAAGGAATGGACAGCTAGGCATACTCCGGCCCCATGAGCTGTATGGTGCTGATGGAAGGGAGACCCCCACCCCCGCCCCCATCAGTACTGAGCAGCCAATGGAGCCAGGGAAAGTTGGGCCAGCAAAAGTCCAGAATTCAACTGACATTTTTGAGCTCATCTTTGAGGAATACTTTTCAATCAATTTGTCCTGTGGGTAAACACAAAGACAAGGATATTAAACATGATATTCAATATTAAGAATGTGGTCACAGTATTGATTTTGATGATTGGTCTAAGATATGGAAATCCACTAAATATATGATTATTCCACAGGTGGTATTGGTCCCCAGATAAAATAGCAAAGTGCTATGTAAATGCGTCTAACCTTTGTTGGAAATGCAAGTCAAATGTGGGTACGTTTTACCACATGTGGTGGCGTTGCATAAAAATACAAAAATATTGGTTATAATAATACCTTAGTGTTGATTTACACTCTGACAGCTGCTAGGATAATTTTAGCGAGATGTTGGAAAACGGAATATATTCCCACCAAAACAGAATTAAGAGACAAATTAATGGAATTAGCAGAAATGGACAAGTTGACTATAATATTACAAGGAAAAGACGATAGGGTATATAAGAATAGATGGCTGAAATTTTATAAGTGGATGGAAAAAAGTAAGGATGGATAGATTCAAAACTTTCTTAAGATTTCTGTATGAAAAAGATGGAATCTGCTATATATATGATTAGATCATAATAAGGAGAAATAGACTCGAAATAATATATATATATATGTATGTATGTATGTATGTATGTATGTATGTATATGTAACTTGAGTGTTAGAGGCAGTGGCTTATAAGGGCCCTGCCTTAGATATCGAAAAGTACAATACATGTAAAGACACGGTACAGAATATTTGTAATGTTGTTGATTTTCTTTGTTGTAAATGAAAAACGGATGTCTTTTAAGTTGATAACTGTAACATATGGAAAATGAAAAATAAATTTTTAAAAAATATTAAGAACATCAGCGAGGACATCACAGAGCCAGAAAAAGGGCAGAAGAGGGCAACCGAGATGATTAGGGGGTTGGAGCACCTGCCCTGTGAGGAAAGCCTGAAGATTCTGGGACTTTTCAGTTTAGAAAAGAGACGACTAAGGGGGGCCATGATGAATGCTCCCTCTAAGCTGTGGGGTCTTGTGAGCAAAAATTCTACTTTGTGAGCTACTGGCATTAAAGTGGTGAGCGAGCGATTTGGCTGCTGCACAGAATAGTTTGCTCTGGAGCCATCCTTCCTGAGCGAAGACAAAAATGTGTGAGCTGGAGGCTAAAAACCTGTGGGCTAGCTCACACTAACTCATCTTAGAAGGAACACTGGACATGATAGAGGTTTATAAAATTGTGCATTGAGTGGAGAGAGCTGTCAGAGAGACATTTTTCTGTTTTCCAGAATACTGGAACCTGAGGGCATACGAGGGCATCCAGTGAAGCTAATGATCAGGAAATTCAGGACAGATAAAAGGAAATACTTCTTTACACAGAAAGTAATTAAAATGTGGAATTTGCTGCCAGAGGATGTAGTGATGGCCACAGGAATAGACAGCTTTAAAAGGGGATTAGGTAGATTCCTGGAGGATGAGTCTATCAATGGCTACTAGCCACGCTGACTGAGGGGAACCTCCACTTTCAGAGGCACTAATCCTGTGAATCCCAGAACCAGGAGGCAACATCAGGGGAAAGCCTTGGCCTCCATGCCCTGTTGTTGGCCCTCCAGAGGAACTGGTCGGCCACTGCGTGAGACAGGATGCTGGACTAGATGGACCCTCACTGGTCTGATCCAGCAGGGCTCTTCTTCTGTTCTTGTGAGGGGAAGGCCTTGGCCTCCATGCCCTGCTGTTGGCCCTCCAGAGGAACTGGTCGGCCACTGCGTGAGACAGGATGCTGGACTAGATGGACCCTCACTGGTCTGATCCAGCAGGGCTCTTCTTATGTTCTTGTGAGGGGAAGGCCTTGGCCTCCATGCCCTGTTGTTGGCCCTCCAGAGGAACTGGTCGGCCACTGTGTGAGACAGGATGTTGGACTAGATGGACCCTCACTGGTCTGATCCAGCAGGGCTCTTCTTATGTTCTTGTGAGGGGAAGGCCTTGGCCTCCATGCCCTGTTGTTGGCCCTCCAGAGGAACTGGTCGGCCACTGCGTGAGACAGGATGCTGGACTAGATGGACCATTGGTCTGATCCAGCAGGGCTCTTTGCATGTTCTTAAGCCTACATTTTGCTCAGCATCTCTGCCTGCTGTGAGCCTCTTTTGATGTCCCTCCAGCTCTGGCACCATAGGCAATCACCTTCTCTGGAACAGCAGGTGTGACTCAGATGAGCTTCTATTAGTGCATCTGAATGCAGTCCAGCTGTAGTGCATTGCCTTCAGTGGGGTGGACAGGAACACATCAGACTCTGTGTTCTAATACGCCTAGTCATGCATGTGGTAGAGCTGGATCGGGGCCACCATGTGACTCAGCAGAGATACCCTTAGGTTTGCTTTAAGCAATGAGAAATCTTTGTCAGTGCTGTGGTTGCTCCCTGTCTTACCCCAGGTCTTCAAGACTGCGTAGGAGATCTAGTTCTTGTGGCAGAATGCCGATGTGTGGGCTGAATGATACCCACTTCCCTAGCTGTAATCACTTTCTCATTCACTTCCTTCTAAGGCCATTTTATCATCTTCAAACCCAACTGCCTTCCTTCCTTCATCCACTGCCACTGTCTCCACAGATTTAACCTCTCTGTGTAGTACATTGTTTTCATCCCAACCTTCCTCCAAGAAGCTCATGTTGGCTTTCATGGTTCTCCCCTCACAAACCACCCTGTGAGCTAGATGAAGCTGAGAGTCACTGTGTTCGGCCCTAGCCTAGATCACCCAGGCTAGCCCAATCCTGTCAGATCTCAGAAGCTAAGCTGGGTCAGCCCTGGCTGGTATTTGGATGGGAGACCGCCAAGGAATCCCAGGGTTGTGATGCGGAGACAGGCAATGGCAAACCACCTCTAAACCCTAGGGGGATCCCCACCAATGCTCCTTCTAAGCTGCGGAGTCTTGTGAGCAAAAATCCTACTTTATGAGCTACTGGCATTAAAGTTGTGAGTGAGCAATTTGGCTGCTGCATAAATTAGTTTGCTCTGAAGCCATCCTTCCTGAGCTAAGACAAAAATGTGTGAGCTGGAGGCTAAAAAACTGTGAGCTAGCTCACACTAACTCAGCTTAGAAGGAACACTGGTCCCTAGAAGTCAGCTGTGATTTGACAACAAAATAATAGCAACAACAACATTGTGTTTGATCCGACCAGCTTTTCCACTGGTGAAAAATGGAGGAAGGAGTCCCTATTGACCACTCAAAAAGTTGTGCTGGTGGGATCATGGGACCTGCATGGACAAAAGCCATGTCAGACAAGTAGTAAGGAGAAGAACTGGACTGAACTGAATGGAAAAAGCTGGCTACAACCAACACATTGACTGACAAAATTTCACCAGTGGGAAGTAAGCCATTTGGACAGAGCTTGCAGTGTTTCTGTCTTGTGCATTATTTTTCTCTTGTTGACGAACCATTATCATGTTTTTATGACTCTTACACAAGTTGCTGCTTTCTTAGCTGCCGGATGCCAAGGAGACAAGGTGAGAGATAAATATTTTAAATAAATAAATAGGTAGCATATTGGTGATTGGAACCCAGTTCTCTCAGCCCACTTACTACGCCACATCTACTTACTAGACCATACGACCTTTCTTTTTAACTCACTGTTGAATCCTCCTCTAGCAGTTCTTTTTTTTAAAAAAAACCCTATTAGATCAAAGAGCAGAATGATTCCGATCAATGGCAAGAAAAAGAAATAACTGATGGGTTTTAATTCTTCGCCTTTCTCAGTCTCAGGTAAAAACACCTTCAGTTTCCTTACTAGATCTATCTCCTGACATTCTCCCCATTTTACCTTTATGCAACCCTGTGAGATAATTTAACAGGTGATGATGATCACTCAGTGTGTTCATGGCAGAGAGGGAATTCAATCACAGATAATCCTGGACATAATCTGACATCCTTGTTGATGTGCCACACTGGCTCCCTTTAACATTTTCCAGAAAAAGCATTGACCTAGCAGCCATTCGAAGCTTGGAGAAATCAAGATTTCAGGTGAATGAGAGGGCCAAGGCCATCAGGTTATTGTTAGAATGATCAGTGATACAAAAGAAGCCAGTCCCCCATAACACTTATGTTGTTTTCAAACAGACTGTGAGGATGCAGCCAGTAATAAGAAAACCTTTGCATGTCTATGTTGAAGAAGACTTTTAGCAGTTCCCACTTTGACAAAGAATATTTGAAATGGGATTCTACAGCTAGCCTACCCGTGAGCCGGGACCAGCTTAGCAGAGAACAACTTTGACCCGAAAGGGATTAACTTCACCAGGGATCATTCCCAAGAGAAAAAGAGTACAGAAGTTTGCAAATGGCTTTGTGCTGATGATACTTGAAGGTACTTCTGAGAAAGACACTTGAGAGGATTGTATGTGAATGTACTGAAGTTTGCAAATGACAAAAGTACCGTAAACAAGACTGAAGTTGTTTCTGCATGGTTATTGTCAGGGCTATTTTGGGGCAGGAACGCACAGGAACGGAGTTCCGGCTGGCTCCTGAATTGGCCACACCCAGCAAGAACTCATTAGCATAATAGGCCACACCCAACAGCAGAAACTCATTAGGATTGGCTACATTAGGGGTATGTGGCCTAACTTGCAAATTAATTGCTGCTAAAAAAAAAAAAGCCCTGGGTTTTGACAGCAAACAAGGTAAACAGAATAAGAAGCAAAAGGTGGGTGTGGCTGGATAACTACTCTTCTGGTAACATGGGGGTGTGGCCTAATATGCTAATAAACTGTACTGTCAGGGGCATGGCCTAATATGCTAATGAGTTCCTGCTGTTGGGTGTGGTCTATTATGCTAACGAGTTCCTGCTGGGATTTTTCTACAAAAAAAGCCCTGGTTATTGTTATGAATCTATGAAGGTGTGTCTTTTTAAGACCTTTGTTGGTAAGGGGTGAGAAAAGCAGCAATCATTGAATGCCCCTTTCTAAACAGCTATTCGAAAAAGACTCATTTACTTGTTTGAATAGGGGAGGAGCTGTTGTGGCATAGTTAGTAAAGCATCTGCTTGGAAGGGAGAAGGTCCCAGGTTCAATCCCTGGCATCTCCAGTTATTAGGATCATATGGCAGGTGATGTGAAAGAACTCAGCCTGAGACCTTGGAGAACTGCTGACCTTGTCAGAAGGTCGGCCCAGAACCAATGGGTTGAAATTAAATCAAAAGAGTTTTTGGCTAAACATTTTAAATCAAGTTGAAATAAAAGACAAATCAAGTTAAAATAAAAACTATTTGCCTCCCAGTGGCTACTGGTCACAGACATAGTGTTTTGTTACATTCTAATTTGGAGTTATTGCTTCGAACAGTGATGCAGAGTCATCTGTGACTGCTTAACTATGAAGCCTTGAACATCAATCTTACTTTGCATTTGTTGGCTGGTCAAATTCAGGAGCACCATGTCGGGGGCAAAATAAGTTTAGAGCATTATATGGTCACATGAAAACTGCCTTAAACTGAGTCAAACCATTGGTCTGCCCAGGTCAGTATTGTCTTCTCTGACTGGCAATAAGTCTCAGGCTGATGTCTTTCACAACACCTACCTGCCCTGCCCTGGATAGTCCACGCTAACCCGATCCAGTCAGCCTTGGCTAGTATTTGGAAGGGCAACCTCCAAGGAATACCAGGGCTGCAATGCAGAGATAGGGAATGCAAACCACCTCTGAAATGTCTCTTGCCTTAAAAACAAGTCTAGCTCGCCATCTAGTGGTGCATAACACAAAAAAGAGTTGGAACTTCTGGCTGCCAAACAGTCTTAGGATCTCCTGGCTATTCTACACACAATGCTATACAATAATTATTATTACAACACCTACCACCTGATCCTTTTAACTGGAGGTGGTGGAGATGGGACCAGGGACCTTCTGCACGCCAAGCAGATGCTCTACCACCGAGCCACAGTCCTATCCCCTCATAAGGGGAAACTGCCATATTCCCGATAAGGGTTCATTGGAGATTCTGGTTTGTACCCTTATATCTGACAGCACCATGGGAATTTGGCATACCCACAAAAATGCTATGATCTACCATACACTATATTGATAGGTATAGATGATAGGCTGATAGCAGCCTGAACCGCCCTGGCTAGCCTGAGCTCAGAAGCTAAGCAGGGTCTGCTGCTGTTAGTACTTGGATGGGAGGCCACCAAGGAAGACGTGGGTTGCCATGCAGAAGAACATCTCAAGCCTAGGAAATTCTGTGGTCCTGGGGTCACCATGAACCAGTTGCAAATCGACAGCCTATAATCATAAATGCCAGGATTGCCTCTTATCCTTCCTATCACACAATGCAATACAAGCCAAGTTTCAGGGTGAGAATATAACGAAACTGCTCCATGCAAGGAAGCTGCCTGGCACCCGTTCATCAGACTACAGGTCCACGGAGCTCAGTCTCCTCTGACCAGCTACAGTTTTCCAGGTTCTTGGCCAGAGACAGGTTTTCCTGGCTGTCCTTTAAACGGAGATCCAGGGTATGAACGTGGGACTTTCTGCATGCAAAGCAGGTGCTCTGCCTGAGCCAATCTTTGCTGCTCCTGGCTGGAACCCTTCCTCAAAGAAGTGTCTCTCTCAGAATTACTCTGGCCTTCAGAGGGGGAGAAAGATGTGAAATGACTCACCCCAGCCAATTGGTGCCCCAGAGCCACTGTCTGCAGCAATGGTGGGAAGAAGAACAAAAAAGCAAGTGCAGAGCGCTGGGCTTCTCACGGCCATCCTGAGCACCTATTCCACCCTGCGCGTGTGAGCATGCCTGCGAGTCTGCGGTAGACGCTCAGAAAGAGGAGCCTGGCTTGCTATTTTATACCCTCGCTCTAGAGAGAACCCTTTGATAAGACGACCGCAAGCAGAGGTAAGTTGTCAAAACAATGACAAGTGGGCACGGAGCGAAACAGGAAGCTCGGGAGAATGTACTTGCTGAGCGAGGTAAGATGAAAAGATTACCCGAACTACTGTGTGCAGGTTCAAGCACCTCTCCCTATTCTGCACCGCAGGATTATTCCAAAGGTAGAGGTGCCATTTGGGGGGGGGAGGGGGGACAGGCTAAGCAGCACAGCTGCAAGTTGTTGTAGCAAAGGCCCAGTGCCTGCACTTTGGAGGCCTTCAGAGTGCAATTGCAAAAAAGAGATGTTCTTTTTCTTGCTCTGCCAGAACCGTAGGAGCTCTTGAGGAACAGGTTTCAGGTAACGACGAGGAGTTAAAAAGGAACCACACAAAAGCTGCTCTCTCTCTTTTTTGCAACTTAACCATGAATGCCTCCAAGAGTAGGTATCGAATCTTTTCTTTGACTCTCAGCTCTTCCCATCCTTCAGTGGCACCAAAAGTCCTCCAAAATAAAGCGCATGGCGTCTTAGGAAGAGTTGGTCCCCTGTGGCAGCAGGATGACCAGAGGCAAAGAAGTACTCTGAGGCTGATTCTTCCTTGGCTTTTCCCTCCGCGTTGGAACAGAAATTTCCCTCTGTATCGCATGCTGTTTTATCACGTCCTTTGATCGTTGGATTGCATGGTAGCCTCCGCCATGCCGCTCCATGCCACTTTGGCTTTCTGCATAGATTTATGGCCATTTTATGGCCGTTCAGGGGCGACTTTGCAGTCAGTACAGCATTGCCCCGGGGTATCTGAATGTGGTTTTGAGCTGCATATTTTCCTCCCCATTGAGAAAATGTGGATCAAATGCTAGATGCAGAATCGTCCTGAGAACTTCACAAGCGGACCTGCTCGCCAAGCCAACTTACCATGCCCAACAGGCGACCCCAGCATTGGATCAGCTTGTCACATAGTCACCTTCACAGCTTGACGGTGCAGTTTGGAGGCTGTGAAGTAGTCTTTTGTTTATTACTTTATGCAAGAAGCAGCTGTTGCAACAAGCAGCTGTTGTGCCTGCGTAATAAAGAGAAACAGTCAGGTTATTAAAGGAACATTTTAAAAGTTTCTTCAGTCCTTGCGCACGCACAGAGGAATGCATCATTTCAATGGACTGCAATCGATACACTGCTTCCTTTTTTGCACCTGTGCAGTCAGCAGCATCTACCTTGATGGTAAAGGGGGAGCCAGACTTCAGCTGGGGGGGCCCACATGCGGCTCTTTCACACAGTCTAATTTAATGTTAATAAAAAGCAAATTTGAATATTTTCCAATAAAAACATGAGTGTAATATTTGTTCATATCTTGTGGCTCTCAGACATCTGACATTTATTCTGTGTGGCTTTTACGTTAAGCAAGTTTGGCCACCCCTGGTGAGGATTCACCATCAAGAGTCATGGACAGGTCACAAGGAATGCTCCCTCTAAGCTGTGGAGTCTTGTGAGTAAAAATTCTCCTTTGCAAGCTGCTGGCATTAAAGTTGTGAGCGAGAGATTTGGCTACTGCATAAATCAGTTGGCTCTGGAGCCATCCTTCCTGAGCCAAGACAAAAGTGTGAGAGCCGGAGGCTAAAAACACTGTGAGCTAGCTCACACTAAGTCAGCTTAGAGGGAACACTGGTCACGAGTTTTTGTGTAAAGAAGGTGACTGAGGAAATGGCCAATCAGTTTGAGGAGGGGGGGGAATCCCTGCATTTCTCCTACGACAAAACCAGTGAGGTGTCAGAG
The DNA here is from genome assembly GCA_029233225.1 of Lepidodactylus listeri. Classification (NCBI taxonomy): domain Eukaryota; kingdom Metazoa; phylum Chordata; class Lepidosauria; order Squamata; family Gekkonidae; genus Lepidodactylus; species Lepidodactylus listeri. The sequence continues at coordinate 25,712,136 of JARCFY010000004.1, read as the reverse complement.
AAAGTGAAGGGAGAGGCTTTACCAAAAAGCGATGCCATGCCCATTGCCACAGTACCATCATAGCTTACTTTGGACTGGAGAGTGGTGGGAAGATGGAACCATGGCTTGACTTGGGATCTTCAATGATTCACCTGGAAGAGTGTTTCAGAAGATAGCTGTGTTGGTCTTGCAGGAGAAGAGCTAGATTTGAGTCTAGGAAGCGCCTGGTTACCTGGGAGAATGATCCCTTGGCTTGGTGTCTGCTTGAAATTTGCTGAAGGTGGGTGAAGGAGGAGAATGGCAGATTGACTTGTCTTGGGTTTTCCAGTGAATCCCTTAGCAGAGTGATTCTCCGTGTTGGTAGAACAAATGTAGAGTCCGGTGGCATCTTTAAGACCAATAAAGGTTTATTCAAGGTATGAGCTTCCGTGTGCAAGGCACACGTTTTCAAATACGTTGGAATGGTAGATGAGGTTCTAAAGTTATAGACAGGGATTTAACAGCAAATTGACACATAACACAATGAAGTTTAAGTTATGCAAAGTGAAAAACTAAATAACAAGTTAACGTTATACGGTCAACAGTTGTGAAGCAATAAATATGTCAGAACAGCAGATAAATGTCTAAAGGTGTTTTTTTTCTAAATGTGGGAAGTAACAGAATCTTAATTATCTCCTCCCAGGCGTGGAGGACGTGTGGAGGGCACTTAACAGTATATTTTGAGCTGGATGTAATGTTGTCAGTAATCCATTCAGTATTCTAATATAGTATTCTGAAAAAGAAATACAGAGGATTTGTAGTCCTTCTTGTTGAAAATACAGTTATGGGTTGGCAATGTTAATGTGTCTGTGCAATTCAGTTATTAAAAGGAAACTACATTTAAAAAAAAAGAAAATACATATGTGAGGACTGAGTTAGTTAGTATATGTAATGGGATAAAAATCCAATATCCCTGTTGAGTACTGGGGCGGTTTTTGTTCCAAGTGTTGCAATAACTTGTAATTCATACCTTGAATAAACCTTTGTTGGTCTTAAAGGTGCCACTGGACTCTAAATTTGTTCTCCCGCTTCAGACCAGGACAGCTGACCATCTGGATCTATCTCTGCGTTGGTGTTAGCTTTACCATGGCTTGGCTTAATCTGCCATGATTGGGCTAGGGTAGATGGACGTGATAGCCAGCTTAGCAATTGCTACATCCTCACTCTTCTTGTTCTTGGCTCCTTGTTCTTCCTCTTTCTTCCTTGTCTAGGTATTTCTGTGTGTGCCTCAAGCTTGTTCTTCTTGCTTCTCCCCCATCCTAGTAGTTGGCTGACTGTTGTTGTGGCCATACCCTGGCATCATATTAGAAACGCCTCAATCAGTTTCCCTGCAATGAATCATTTACTGATGCTCTGACCTTTTTTATATTGCAGAGATCACGTCTGTCCATGGAAGACCAGCTCAACATGGCCACAAGGCAATCTTCAGAGCACATAAGAACATAAGAGAAGCCAATGTTGGATCATGCCAATGGCCCATCCAGTCCAACACTCTGTCACACAGTGGCCAAAAATACCAGGTGCCACCAGGAGGTCCAGCAGTGGGGCCAGGACACTAGAAGCCCTCCCATTGTTGCCTCCCCCTTAAGCACCATGAATACAGAGCATCACTTGCCCCATAGTTACTATTTATACCTTGTGTCTAATAGCCACTGATGGAGCCATAAGTTTATCTAATTCCCTCTTGAAGCTGTCCATGCTTGTAGCCACCACCACCTCCTGTGGAACCTTCTCCATCCTCCCAGTCTTCTAAGTCCATTCAAGTCTTAGGAGGGTTTACCGCAGTTTAGGATTGCACCGTAAACCTCTTACTCCATTAAGGTGTTGCTGATGTTTCTCCTCTACGTTTTCTGCCTGATTCCTGTAATCCTTCATGTTTCCTGTCTTCTGTGTTGGACATGTGGAGTTTGCTTATAGAAGGAGAGGGCTGAGATAGGATAAATGGATGGAAGAAGTCATGGCTGTCATGTCTCCCAGTACGTTTGGAGATCTGCAGCCCAATCCTGAGCATGGTTTCTTGGAAGCAGTGTTCCCTCTAAGCCAAGTTAGTGTGAGCTAGCTCACAGTTTTTTAGCCTCCGGCTCACACATTTTTATCTCAGCTCAGGAAAGATGGCCCCAGAGCAAACTAATTTATGCAGTAGCCAAATTGCTTGCTCACAACTTTAATGCCAGTAGCTTATAAAGGAGAAGTTTTGCTCACAAGACTCCACAGCTTCAAGAGGGAGCATTGCTTGGAAGTAAATCTTTTTTGCATTTAATGGGAAAATTAGTCATAGGCAGGGTGTTGGGTTGCATCCTTAAAGGGATACCACAGATCTGGCAACCGTAACTTCTTTGTTGGTGAAGTCGGAAGGATCTCACGACAGAGAGGCTTTCTTTTGCAGCCATAATGCAGACCTTGAGGTGGCAGGCTGATAAAAATAGAAGCAGCTTCTCCCTTCGCACAAATTCCTCTTTCCACACTGGGAAGTACCCGGCAGAAGGGAAATAAACGAATGCAGATAGAAGCCGCCCATATTCACTGCATCCAACACAAATGTCTCAGTTCCTCTGCTGGGGGGAGAGGCGGGGGGAGCTCTGCAAGGTTGCAGGATAAACTTTTCAATCCGGCTTCATGCTTTGGTTGCCTGCAATGCTCCCTCTAAGGTGTGGAGTCTTGTGAGCAAAAATTCTACTTTGGAGGCTACTGGCATTAAAGGGGTGACCGAGCGATTTGGCTACTTTGCTCTGGAGCCATCCTTCCCGAACTAAGACAAAAATGTGTGAGCTGGAAGTTGAAAAACTGTGCGCTAGCTCACACTAACTCAGCTTAGAGGGAAAATTGGTCGCCTGGTGGATGACCAGCAACAGGAGATGGACCCATTGGTTCTCCAGGACCTTTCAGAAGTTTTTGATACTATCAGTCATGGTATCCTTCTGGAATGTTTCTCGGGGTTGGGACTGGTAGACACTGTATTGCAGTCATTTTGGTCCTACCTAGAAGGTGAGTTTCAGCACATGGTACTGGGAGAACTGCTGCTCAGCCCCTTGGCCACTGGCCAATGGGGTCCTGAAAGGTTCTGTCATCCCCCTCCCCCCATGCTTTTCAACATGTATGGGAAAGTCTCTAAGTAGATTGTCCCCAGTATGCAGATGACATCCATCTCTATCTTGCACTTCCAACAGTTGTAGACACCTTGAACAAACATGGGGAGGCGGTTTTGGGGATGAATGAGGGGCAATAAACTTAAGTTTAATCCTGAAGAGATGGCCTCATTTGGAATATTGTGTACAGTTCTGGTCACTGCACCTCAGGAAAGATATTATAGCCTTGGGGAAAGTGCAGAAAAGGGCAACTAAAATGATTCAGGGGATGGAACGCCTTCCCTATGAAGTGACGTTAAAGAGGTTAGGGCTCTCTAACCTGGAGAAATGACAGTAGAGGGGTGACATGATAGAGGTTTAAAAAATTATGCATGGGGTAGAGAAGGTAGAGAAAGAAGCACTTTTCTCACTTTCTCACAATACAGTAAGCTTAGAACAGATAAAAGGGAGTATTTCTTCACCCAAAGAGTAATTAACACGTGGAATTCACTGCCGTAGGAAGTGGTGGCGGTGTGGCAGGTCTTAAAATAAATTCATTGAAATCGAATATCCTTACTAAAAACTGCCCAATGGAAGTCATTAATATATTGAAAGACAGAACTGGATTCGTGATATCTAATAAGGTGAAATACCTGGGCATTACCTTAACTAACAAATGTAGCTCTTTATATGACAATAATTACAAAAAGCTTTTACATGAAATACAGAATGATTTAGAAAAATGGAAGGGTTTACAACTATCTTTACTTGGCCAAATAGCTACAATTAAAATGAATATTCTTCCTCGATTAATATACATGTTCCAAGAATTACCCGTTCTAAAAAACTTTTTTCAAGAATTAGGAAAAATTATAACACGTTTTATTTGGTCTGCCAGAAAACCTAGAATTAGGTTAAAAGATTTGCAGGATAAATAGGAGAGGGGGGGATTGGGACTTCCAGACTGGTATTTATATTACAAAGCCTCTGCCATGGTGTGGTTGAAAGACTGGGCAAATTTAAATGATAGAAGAATATTAATAATAGAAGGTCATGATTTAGCACTAGGATGGCACTCCTTTGTTTGGTATGGCCAAGAAAGAAAATATTTTAAACATCGTATAATCAGAGGCTCTCTTATGAAGATTTGGGATGAAGTAAAACCTACTGTTTATGTCAGAACCCCACGTTGGATTTCACCCATGGAAGCTTTTATTATGCCCACCCTACTAGTAGAGGGAAAGAAAAACACCTACCAAGAGTTACTAGATAAGGATAACAACTTAAAATCTTACCAAACATTAGCTAATCAAGGTATTTCACTGACTTGGTGGGAAAGGAATCAACTACAGTCTCAGTTTAATTTAGACAAGATAAAAGGATTTGAGAAAGAGTATACAGATTTTGACAAAGTTTGGTTGAATTCAGATGTAAAATGTATCAAGAAACTTTACAACTTTTTCTTGGAATATAAGATGGTTGAAGAAACTGTTAAACCTACAATGGTGTCGTGGGCCAGAGACTTGGGTCATAATATAGAATTGGAAGAATGGCATAGAATATGGAAGACCAATATAAAAATAACAAGATCCTCTTCCTATAAAGAGAACCTTTATAAAATGTTTTATAAATGGCATCTAACACCAGTAAAGTTAGCAAAGTTCTCTCATTCCTCGAATAATTCTTGTTGGAAATGTAAACAAAACCTTGGCACATATTTCCACATGTGGTGGCTTTGTGGGAAAGCACGCAAATATTGGAAAATGATACAGAAACTGCTTTTCGAGATAATCGGTGTAAACTTACCTTTTGAACCTGAAATCTTTCTTTTAAATATATTATCTGAGATACGTAATAAAAACGACAGGAAATTGATTCTGCATGCATGCACTGCGGCAAGAATAATATATGCCAAATATTGGAAAACAGATAAGATACCTGATAGAAACCTGATAGAAACGAATTTGTGCAGAAACTACTGGAAGTAGCGGAGATGGATAAACTTACTTTGATTTTAAAGGACAAAAAAGATGAGTTTCTGAATTCTTCATGGTCCAAGTTGTATAGTTGGTTAAATATGAGTTTATGAATGTTTGTTTATTCTATATTTGTACACCGTTCTCTATTATCCCTTTTTTTTGGTTTTTGTTAAGTTTGTTTTTGAGGATGCTTTCAATTGTATAATATGACAGTATGAGTCTTATATTTGGGAAAAAGTATAAATAAAAAATTAAAAAAAAAAAAAGGAAGTGGTGGCGGCTACAGGCATAGACAGCTTCAACGTTTGGCTTCAAAGCCTGCCAAAATGACCACCCCCACTTTGTACACTAAAGCATTAAAGGGGAAAATGTTCTAAAAGCTTTAGGTTCCGGTTTCCCATCCCAGTGTCTCTCTCTCTCTTTACATCTCATGCCAATTTCATTCTGCACTGATGATCATGTTTGCATGCAGCACTGAAATCCTTCCTTTTTTGCACTGGGGACGCTGCCATTTGCCTCCTCTCCAGTCCCCCTTTCAAGACAATACCAGCAGGAAAGTAAACCTCATGCAGCTCCTTTTTAAACTCCCCCCCATCATTTAAATGTTTTAAATTCAGCGGTCCAAGACAAGGGATGTTCTCGTATCGCTAGACTCAAGCCACTTGTCAAAAAAAAATTAAAATGAGGGGAAAATGGAGCTTGTACACTGATATGGGGGGAGACTGGTAGAAGGTGCTGAGTGGGCGGAACAACCTCAATGTGGGTGGGGAGTTACCTTTGAGGGGCAGCAAAAGGGTGGGGGGAAATGGAAGGGAATTTGTATGCTGTTGAATTTCCTTCGGCTTGGAAGTGAAACAAGGGAGAATTCAGCACTAAAGTGCTGTCAGAAAATCTGGGAAACAGTAACCAGAAAGTGAACTGAGTGCTGAAGGGAGGAAAATCAATGCAGAATGATGAAGAAAACCCAACGGACATGCATGGTGAAAGTGAGGGAAAACACCTGTGCTTAATAGGCCTTTAAGGCTTTCAGACCAGGAAGCGTTCAACTGCATTTGGGAAGAAAACTGTACCTTTAGGGCAAAGGCTGAGAGAACCTCAGATCTGAATTTCTTCCAAATTATGGTGGCACAATAGACAGCGAATTTACAAGTTGCTACACAGAGCAATGCTGAAAAGGAGGATGTGGAGTTTCAGATCCAAGCAGCACCAACCGATATTTGGCTGTTCTGCTTCTCTGAAATTGCCCCAGTCATCTTGGTTATTGTCTGGTGGTTTTCAGAACGATGCAGACGTGGTCTGTCAAGCACTATTCACGGCACCTCAATGGTTTCTGGCGATTTACTCTCACGCAAAAGCCATCTGAAGAAGTGAGCAGTAACTCATGAACGCTCACACCCTGCCACAAATTTTATTAGTCTTTAAGGCACTACTGGACTCTTGCTCTTTTCTAACTTAAAAATCAAGGCAGAAAAGAAAATGGTAGAAAGCACCAGCGGTTGCTCACTGCATCTGAAGTCATCTTCATGGGTTCCTCTAGTATTAGCAGGTTAAAGACATAAGAATATAAGAGAAGTCAATGCTGGATCAGGCCTACGGCCCATCCAGTCTAACACTCTGTTATAGTGGCCAAAAACACCAGGTGTCCTCTGGAGGTCCACCAGTGGGGCCAGGACATTTGAAGCCCTGCCACTGTTGCCCCTCCCCAAGCATCAAGAATACAGAACATCACTTGTCCCAGACTGAGAGTTCCTATCTATTATACCTTGTGGCTAATAGCTGTTGAGGGAGCTAGAGAACAGGGTGATAGAGGAGGGTTAGGGAACTGTGGGGCCGGAAGCAGCTAGCAAGCAAATGGGAGTCAGGAAAGGTGAAGGCACTAAGGAGAAAGGGTTAACTAGAGAAGATACTGAAGACCTGTGACTGCAACACCATCTCTGTTTAATTTTTTTTTTAAATAGCAATGGAAGGGAGAGTCAGATGGGGCGGAACAGAGCAGCCATTTTCCTCAGTGAAACGGATCTCTGTAGTCAGTTTGGTGTAGTGGTTAGGAGCATGGACTCCAATCTGGGAGAACTGGGTTTGACTCTCTACTCCTCCACATGCTGCTGCTGGTATGACCTTGGGTCAGTCACAAGTTCTCTCAGAGGTGTTCTGCAACACCTCTGCAGTCCTCAAAAGAGTCCTCAAAAGTCCTCAAAAGAGCTCTCTCAGCCTCACCTACCTCACAGGGTGTCTGTTGTGGAGAGGGGAAGGGAAAGGAGATTGTAAGCCGCTCTGAGACTCCTTTCGGTAGTGAAGGGTGGGGTATAAATCCAATCTTGTTATGTATTGTTGAATCATCCCTGATTGAATCACCCTGATTGAATCATCCCTGGCTGAATCACCCTAGAGACTGGCTGAGCTTGGAGCACAAGAACAATAGCCAACCAAGACTCTGGAGTAAACCAATCAAGTCATAATGTTTTGTAAATGGCCTATCACAGGGAGTGGGTGTGGGGTGATGGTGGAGTGTTTTGTATGCATATAAGCAGGGCTTCAGCCCTGCTAGGGTTGTCTTGTTCTGGCTTAACTCACTTAATAAACTATGAGCTGATCACTCTACACATCTGAACCCAGTATATTTCAAATCTCTTCTTCTTATAATTCTTGGGAGAGTTCCAGTTTCCACCTGGAGGTTGGCCATCCCAATGCTGGGGCCCAGTACCCCAGCTGCTTTCAAAGGAAAATGGGAACAGTCTGGAGATCTGCTCACAAGTCTCCCAAGTCTCATAACTGGACCTTGAAACTGCAAAAAAGAAGAATCAGCCAGTAAACTATGGAGAGTTATGAATCTGAAGGTTGATGGCAAATGAAAAAAAACGAGCCATCAGTGGACAGAGACATGAGTGAGGGGACCCTGAAGAAATGGAGATGACCAGAGGGAGGAGAGGTATGTATGGCTTGATGCTGGCATCATTGCGGTGGACAACTTTCACCTGTTGATTCAAAACCAGATGAATGTCTGGCTACAGGCCCCAAGTTATCTGAAGTATCTAAAAACTGGTTTTCCCCCTCACTAGTTGTGTGGAGAAACTTTTACAGAAACAGGCAGCCCATGGATAATTGCTGATGCGCTGTGTTCTCTGGCAGGTTAACAATGTACATCAGTGGCTCTTCTGGTAAGGTACTTGTAAACAAATCTATAAACCACAGGTAAAAGTGTCACGTAACACTCGCTTGCTTCCCCATCACCACCACAAACATGCAATTGAATATGTGTCCTGGCCAAGATTAAAAGGGATAGTGCTTGCTTATGGGCCCAAGTTGGGAAGAGAACAGTAAACTTTATATTAATGGTATACTTTATATTAAAAGCTCTACTTTTAATGTGATTTCACTTAAGAACCAACCCTTGAGTTTGACAATTGTTGAAGAATGCTAAATGTCCCAGAATGCTAAATGTTCCAAGAATGCTAAATGTCCCATGTACTTGCTCCCCCCACCCCCCAGTTCTATGGCCAGATTTCAACACGACATTGGCCAAAACAACCTGTCCACATGGCAATAGCACAAACCCAACATCTTCTTTAAACTAGGGTGATTTTAAGTTTCTCATCCCTGCTAGTTTGACTCAGAAATCCCATCTTTCAATTTCATTTCTGCATTTCTGCATTTTGTGGTTCACATATTGGCACGTACTACCACATGTGGTGGACTTGCAAAGAGATTCAAAAATATTGGGGGATGGTGAAAGATATGATCAAAGAAATAATGGGTTTGGATATAATGTTAATGCCGGAGACCTTTTTGCTAAATATCTTACCTGATATCTTGCCTGTTTATGAACAAAAACTGTTAGCATATATTATCACAGCTGCACGGATTGCTCGGGCTATGCGTTGGAAGTCACCGGGAGTGCCGGGAAAAGAAGACATAGTGGTTAGGTTATTTGACTGGGCAGAGATGAGTAAACTGAGCTTTTTTTTTAATGTGGATGTAAAAACCGATAAGGAGCGAGTTTGGTCCAGATTCTATGATTGGATAAATCAAATAGGCTTCTGAAAATATGTAATGTGTAAATTTCGCTTTGTAAATACTATTGTTAAAAACTGACTAAATAAAATATTTTTTTTAAAAAATTCATTTCTGCATTTTGTGACTCCAACCTGTGATTTTCTTTATTGTTGCCCAATTTTCCGCTTTCTCACTGGATTTTGTTCACAAAATGGAAAATACAACAAAGGCGATAACCACAAGTAATAAGAGTACAAAAGCACTGTAATGATGCAGAGAAAATTAATGCCAACACAATTTATATCAACATCAGCTAATTAAAGAGAAACAGTGCATAAGAACTTGATTACAAACATTCTTTTTTGTAATCCAGTTTGTTCCTCACTCCTCCACTTGCACCTGGCTGGATGACCTTGGGCAAGCCATAGCTCTGTACCAGCTGTTCTCTCAAGGACAGTTGACTCAGAGCTCTCTCAGCCCCACCTACCTCACAGGGTGTCTGTTGTGGGGAGGGGAAGGGAAAGGAGTTTGTAAGCTGCTCTGAGACTCCTTTGGGTAGGGGTAGGGGTATAAATCCAATCTCTTCTTCTTTCTTTCCTTCTCAGGCACAAGGTCCACAGACAAATTAAAGAAGTAAATATCAATACATCACATACAAGGAAAAATATCTATTACAATAAATGTTTCTTCTTTACTTAAGGCCCAAGGCTCACAGAATCTTCAAGAACAAAGTATCCAGTAAAGGGAGACAAAGATGCCAGCTTGTTCTCTTCATTTCACTAATGCTTCCTCAGTGAACTGAATACAAAATTGATACATCCAATGTAATACATGTCAATGAAAATAAAAATAAATATTCATCAAAAAATTATAAAAAATTTACCTCAATTCTCAATATGTAAAGCACATAAGAAGAAGAGAAGAGATTGGATTTATACCCCGCCCTCCACTCCCCAAGGGAGTCTCAGAGCGGCTTACAGACTCCTTTTCCTTCCCCTCCCCTCAACAGACACCCTGTGAGGTAGGTGGGGCTGAGAGAACTCTTTCCCAAGCTGTCCTTGAGAGAACAGCTGGTACAGAGCTATGGCTTGCCCAAGGTCATCCAGCCAGGTGCAAGTGGAGGAGTGGGGAATCAAACTCGGTTCTCCCAGATTAGAGTCCGCGCACTTAACCACTACACCAGACCGGCTCTCTAGTAAGCGCTAGTATTAACTTGCAAAACTGGATCAAGTTCCCAAAGTGATCAGCATCCAGAATTAATTTCCTATGAAAAAGGACAACTTTTACTTAATATACCACATAATAAATAATATGTCACCATAAGTACTAAAGCCCCAGCAACCTAAACTCAGCATAACCTTTCAGTTCCCAAGACAAACCGGCTGATTCTTCTTTTTTGCAGTTTCAAGGTCCAGTTATGAGACTTGGGAGACTTGTGAGCAGATCGCCAGACTGTTCTCGTTTTCCTTTGAAAGCAGCTGGGGTACTGGGCTCCAGCATTGGAGTTGCCAACCTCCAGGTGGAAACTGGAACGCTCCCAAGAATTATAAGAAGAAGAGATTTGAAATATACTGGGTTCAGATGTGTAGAGTGATCAGCTCATAGTTTATTAAGTGAGTTAAGCCAGAACAAGACAACCCTAGCAGGGCTGAAGCCCTGCTTATATGCATACAAAACACTCCACCCCACACACACCCACTCCCTGTGATAGGCTATTTACAAAACATTACGACTTGATTGGTTTACTCCAGAGTCCTAATTGGCTATTGTTCTTGTGCTCCAAGATCAGCCAGTCTCTAGGGTGATTCAATCATAGATGATTCAATCCCAGTACATAACAAGATTGGATTTATACCCCACCATTCACTACCTGAAGGAGTCTCAGAGCGATTTGCAATCTCCTTTCAATTCCCCTCAACAAGGGAATCAACAGACACCCTGTGAGAGAGCTCTTTTGAGGAGTGTACATTGCAGAACACCTCTGAGAGAACTTGTGACTGACCCAAGGTCATACCGGCAGCTGCATGTGAAGGAGTGGAGAGTCAAACCCGGTTCTCCCAGACTGAAGTCCATGCTCCTAACCACTACACCAAACTGACTACAGAGATCCATTTCACTGGGGAAAATGGCTGCTCTGCAGGGTGGCATCTATGGTAATATGCCCTTCTGAGCTCCTCACTCTCCCAAACCCCACCTTCCCCAGGCTCCACTCCCAAATCACCAGGAATTTCCCAACCTGGAGTTGGCAGCCCTCACACAAAAGAAAGGATTAACCTTTTCTGCCCCATCTGACTCTCCCTTCCATTGCTATTTTTAAAAAAAATTAAACAGAGATGGTGTTGCAGTCACAGGTCTTCAGTATGTTCTCTAGTTAACCCTTTCTCCTTAGTGCCTTCACCTTTCCTGACTCCCATTTGCTTGCTAGCTGCTTCCGGCCCCACAGTTCCCTAACCCTCCTCTATCACCCTGTTCTCTAGCTCCCTCAACAGCTATTAGCCACAAGGTATAGATAGGAGCTCTCAGTCTGGGGCAAGTGATGCTCTGTATTCTTGGTGCTGGGGGGGGGGGGCAACAGTGGGAGGGCTTCTAGTGTCCTGGCCCCACTGCTGGACCTCCTGAGGGCACCTGGTATTTTTAGCCACTGTGTGACAGAGTGTTGGACTAGAGAGGCCACTGGCCTGATCCAACATTGGCTTCTCTTATGTTCTTATGTCTTTAACCCTACTAATTCTAGAGGGACCGATGAAGATGACTTCAGACGCAGTGAGCAACCGCTGGTGCTTTCTACCATTTTTTCTTTTCCCTTGATTTTTAAGTTAGAAAAGAGCAAGAGTCCAGTAGTGCCTTAAAGACTAATAAAATTTGTGGCAGGGTATGAGCATTCATGAGTCACCGCTCACTTCTTCAGATGGCTTTTGCGTGAGAGTAAATCGCCAGAAACCATTGAGGTGCCGTGAATAGCGCTTGACAGACCATGTCTGCATCGTTCTGAAAACCACCAGACAATAACCAAGATGACAGGGGCGATTTCAGTGAAGCAGAACAGCCAAATATCGGTTGGTGCTGCTTGGATCTGAAACTCCACATCCTCCTTTTGTGCATTGTTCTGTGTAGCAACTTGTAAATTCGCTGTCTATTGTGCCACCATAATTTGGAAGAAATTCAGATCTGAGGTTCTCTCAGCTTTTGCTCTAAAGGTACAGTTTTCTTCCCAAGTGCAGTTGAACGCTTCCTGGTCTGAAAGCCTTAAAGGCCTATTAAGCACAGGTGTTTTCCCTCACTTTCACCATGCATGTCCGTTGGGTTTTCTTCATCATTCTGCATTGATTTTCCTCCCTTCAGCACTCAGTTCACTTTCTGGTTACTGTTTCCCAGATTTTCTGACAGCACTTTAGTGCTGAATTCTCCCTTGTTTCACTTCTAAGCCGAAGGAAATTCAACAGCATACAAATTCCCTTCCATTTCCCCCCACCCTTTTGCTGCCCCTCAAAGGTCACTCCCCACCCACATTGAGGTTGTTCCACCCACTTAGCACCTTCTACTCATCTCCCCCCATATCAGTGTACAAGCTCCATTTTCCCCTCATTTTAATTTTTTTTTGACAAGTGGCATGAGTCTAGCGATATAAGAACATTGCTTGTCTTGGACCGCTGAATTTGAAAAATTTAAATGATGGGGGGGAGTTTAAAAGGAGCTGCATGAGGTTTAGTTTCCTGCTGGTATTGACTTGAAAGGGGAACTGGAGAGGAGGCAAATGGCAGCGTCCCCAGTGCAAAAAAGGAAGGATTTCAGTGCTGCATGCAAATATGAGGGAGATGAAACAGAAAGATTCGTAACAGCCCTTGAGCCTTGAATCAAGAGAAAAAAGTGAGATAGAAATGTTTTTAATAAAATATACAAATAAACCTATGAAAATGAAAAGAAATGGTTTAGGACATCTTCAGACATCCCTAGTCCAGATGGCATAACCCTAAAGGACACCTGGCTTGCTCACCCAATGTCTGAACAGCATTGTAGTTCTTGCCTCCATCAGGAAAGAAGGAGCATTGCCTTGGTGGAGATAAGAGAGAGGTCCAAAGACAGTGAGAGGAATAGCTGAATGTGGTGGTGGTCTTGCATTCACAGCTGAATTCAAGGTGTGGGATATTGCATCTTGCTATTTCTGATCTGAATTAGGTCATTTTACATCTTCTGATCTGAATTAGGTCATTGGTCACATAGGCACATCAAACTAGGTCAGCCTGTACCTGTCCCACTTACGAGTTCATCAGCTCATTGTATGAATGGGGCTAAGGTATGAGGAAGTGAGGACAAGACCAGAGTGAAGTTAAACCATCTGGTAAATTGAGGACAAGGGTTCTAGTTTAGGAAGTGTGTATGTGTCATGAGATACAAAGTAGGGCATCTAATATATTATTCAAGATGGTAGATGTCTTTTGGCAAGATTAGACACTGGTTCTAGTCATTCCTCATCAACACCTTCCTTCCAGAAAACTAGTGAGCAGGGTTGCCGGATCCCTCAGTGGAGAAGGGATCCCCCCCACCAGACCCTACCTCAGCTATTGGTGGGGGCTTGCTCAGAGAAAGGAGAAGGCCTAGGCCTCATCGCCTATGTCACACAGCAAGTGACGTCATCACACCAGCAATGTCTGGGTGACACTCTGGTATTTAGGCAAAATCTCTATGGTAGATGCTGGTTTTACCATGGAGTTTTTGCCCAAATACCTGACAGTCACCGGGATGCCAATGATATGATAATGTAAATTCCTGTGTGATACTGGCAACAAGACCGAGGCCTCTCTCTTTCTCCTTGTTAGTCTCTCCCCATCCCCTGCCAGTTACCGGGAGGGACCTGGCAACCCTACTAGAGATACATTTTTAGGCTGCTCGTGTGCAAGGTGGCCTCTAGTGGTACCATATGATTCCCCTCCCACTTCAAACAGGACATAGAAACCCATTCTATAGCCCTATTTCAAGAGCGAACAAAGTAGGGTTCACAGCCCCCAAGTCCCAGCAGGGGTTCCCCTGCTTTTTAGGGCTTCGATCTGCCACAAAGCCCCACCCCCAAACAGGAACATTGCCAGGCATCGTTGGTGACACGATGACATCACCCAGAAGTGATGTCATTGTGTCGATGTTGGAGGTGATGCTCTAGTTTTGCCCAAATACAGAGCATCACCCCCAACGTCGGCAACGCAATGACATCACTTCCAGGTGACATCATCGTGCTATGCACACAAAGCATGTGCAGCAGAAGATCCCAGGAAAGACCTGGCAACCCTAGAACAAAGAGGAACAAGCGACTCCCAGTAGGGTTAAATGGAGCATGAAAGAGTCATACACTATTTCCACTAATATTTATCAAACCAGAAAACTGGTTCTGGGGCTATTTCTCATTTCCTGTAGGGATGTAGCTGAGCATGCTTCCTTACTACTTCAAAAAAAACTCAGGGGTATTATTAGACCTGTGGGCCCTTTTGGAATATTGACAACAGTGGTAAGTGTGACATCAAATTGGCTGCCATTAGGGAAGAACAATCCCAAAACTGCTGCCGTATGGGATTGATTCAGTCACTAAAAGCTCCAAGCCGAACATCCTTTTCTGATGGAGGCAGCTGTTTCCAAATTCTTGTCTGCATATACTACAACAAACATAGATACACCAATGAAGTCGTCTAATACAATTTTCTACTACAATAATCTATTATAATTATCATCTATGCTTTCTAAAGTACCTTAAATATAAAACATAAACATCTTCTATAATTACTTGTTCTTATTTAGAACTTGCTTGAATAATTCCTTATTTATCACCCTCTATTTACATATCTTTTCAGATTAACTTCATAACTTCTTTTCTGATAATTTATTAATACAAACACATTACTTAACTCCTTCATTTTCGTACTCTATATCTTAATTTAGGTTTATCCCTAATTTTCAGCTATATAATCAAAAAATATTTTCCATTTTCCTTGAAATTCTGAGACAGTTTTATCAGGTATATAACATGTATCATGTTAATTTTGCCACTGTTGCATATTCACAAAGTTTTTCTTTCCATTCCTTCAGATCTGAACATCTTTCTGCCTTCCAATTTGCTGCAAATAAAACTCTTGCTGCTATCACCATATACTTAAATAGATCACTATGGATTCTTACTATATTCTGGTAATATATTTAACAAAATACATTTTGTTAAATTTTGGGTCCATCGCAAACTTAATTTTTAATATTTTTGTACTGTATTTCTATCCAATACTTTCTAGCTTTCTTACAAATCTACCACATATGGTAAAATGTTGCATCTGTATTTTGGCATTTCCAACATAACACCTTGTATTCTTAGTTCTTGCAATGTCTTTGGGGGCTAAGTACCACCTATAAACATTTTATACCACTGACTCACATTTTCTCCAAAATTTTGCATCCATTTTATCATACAGTTTTTTACTTGCTCTGTTTCTGTATCATATTGCAGAAGCATTTTATAGATCTTTTCTAATATATGCTTTAAATTGCCAGTGATTAATTGTTCAAAAGCAGTTCTCTCTCTTAACCGGCCTTCTTCTTTAGCTATTTCCTCTTTCAACTTGGATGCCATTTGATAATGTAACAGCCATGGAATATTTTCCCCTTCATTTCAAATTTCTTCCCAAGATTTTATTTCCCCTTGTTTGTCCATCATATGCTCATAATTTATATGGTCAGTTCTCCTTCTTGTAACGATCACAATACACCTCAACTGGGGATGTCAACAGCAAGACTGCTGGGCTTATTATGTTTCTGCATTCCAATTCAGGAATCTCAGGCAACAAGGGGGGCCCTCTGTGCTAAGTTCCTTAGTTCGGTTATCTCCACAATGAAAGGATCTCAGGTAGTATGTACTGGAGACAACCTTTGACCCTGAAGAGCTGCTCTCCGTCAGACTAAAAAACACTGGACCAGTGTTCTGATGTGGTATAAGACAGCTTTATATGTTCAAACAACAATGCTTGTAAAGAGAACAAAAGTTCAGACTTGAAAATTGTTGAAAATATGCCTGAGAGAACACCAACACAGTCATTGCATGCACATGAAAGCTTATACCTAGGATTAAATTTTGCTTTTTTAAAAGTGCCACTGGACTCAAACTTTGTTCTGTTGCTTCAGACCAACACAGCTACCCACCTGAATCTACATTCATTCACCTGTTCATTCACTGAGCACCAATGGGCCCCAGTCCTGAAAAAGTTATATTATATTCTGCCAACTTGGTATAAAGACGATAATATTTAAGTCTGAAGTTAAATTTTTGCTCATTTTGACTGTAGCTGGAGGTGAAAAGGGCTAGAAGATTCAATGCACATTTGAAAATCTGTTTAGTAATAACTTCAAACAACAAGGATGTTGAGGTTTCAGCACTGTCTGTGGGGTAACCATATGGTTACGGCTGTTTGTACCATAGTTCTTCATTTAAGGTGTTTGGACTGGTTGGCTTGACATAAACAAAAAGGAGAACAACAACATAACATTCTTAACACAGTGCCCCAAATCTGCTACCGGTAGTGTTCAACTTGTTTGCCAACTTGGGACTGAAATCCACTGAAAATGGCACCATGAAGTGAGGATAATCAGGCTCATACAACTGGAGTCAAAACACAGCTCACCGCCCATGAAATGGGGCTCACCTGGTGTATCGTCCTCCTGTTCTTTCACATCTAGGCATAGCAGGACACAAGTTTTTCACTGCAACTTCTCTTGAGTCTCAACCAAATTACTTATCCCTCAATGCTTTGCACATTTTGGCCAGTCCATGCCATAGAATGTGCTGTAGCTATGAGTCCCTGTATGTATGAGTAAGTACACAGTTACCATTCTAGTTCACAGAATGGTTGTGATACTGAATTAGAAAATGACTTTAAAAGGAAGGGGAAGTTCAAAGGGGGGGAAAAGCCAGGCTGCATATGGAAAGAAGAGAGAAGAGATTGGATTTATACCACACCCTTCACCACCCAAAGGAGTTTCAGAGCAACTTTCAATCTCTTTTCCCTTCCCCTCCCCACAACAGACACCCTGTGAGGTAGGTGGGGCTGAAAGAGCTTTTTTGAGAACTGCTCCTGAGAGAACAGCTGTGAAGGAACTTGTGACTGATCCAAGGTCACACCAGCAGCTGCATGTGAAGGAGTGGGGAATCAAACCCAATTCTCTCAGATTAGAATTTATGCTCCTAACTACTATACCAAACGCAGCAATGCCAAAGAAGACACAGGTTGAGGCCTCAGTAACTTCAAGCCAGAATATCAAGGACTGTTTCAGTTGGAATGGACTCTTTCTTAAGCCTCCAGGTGAGAAAGTCAGGTTGTAAGATTACCCCAGAGAGAGAACCCTGCAAGCTTTTAATGTTTCAGGGACTCAGACTCTAACCAGCACAAGTAGTTGGGGTTTTTTTTTGCTATTGTCATGATTTCAGAGTGATTCTTGCTTAGCAAACACTCATTATTTGAATGATTGAATAAATGTAGAGGTAGTTTTTAATCTGCTGCTTCAGGAGTTTTTGTTGAATGTCTGCTTACATCCTCAAAAGGGAACCCAGAAGCAAAAAAGTCTCAGCAAAGGACCAGGACTCGGTGAGACCCCCAAGGGCCCCAGGTGGCAGTGAGTCAGCACCTGACAATAGGAGACGGATTGTCCTTGATCCAGACAAGTTGTGAGAAGTCAGTAGATACAGTCTAGAGCACAGTTATTTATAGTCAGTTTCCATAATTTTGATACGAAAATATCCAGGTTCTACTAAAGGCAAGTAACTATAAAGTTGCTTTGCAGATTATAGTTTGTTTGTAACCATGTCCACTTAAATGGTCTATTGAATCCAGTGGCATTTATTTCCAAGTTAGCACATTTAGCAGTGAAACAGTGTTGCTTAATAAATTGTATATTTTGTGTGTATGCCTGCGGTTTTCTAAAAAGGCATTGTGCAAATGCAACAAGCACATGTCTGCCAATACATAAAAGAGATTTGTTAGGAATAGATGCGGCTTCCTACCATGTGAACATGCATAAGGGAACCTGGGTTTGCAATGGTTTGGATCCAGGCACCTTTATCTCTTGGTGAAAAAGGGGACCCCCCAAAAAATGGCTATTCCGATCACATGGGACCTGCATGGGCAAAAGCTATATAGGACACAAGCTGTAGTAAGGAGGAGCATTGGGGAAGGTTGAGAGAAAAAGCTGGCTGAATCCCACCCAGTGAGTGAAATGGCTCTTAATAGTTTCAGTCCTATTTGTGTAGAACTGACTATTTCACTAAAACAACCAATCTGCTTAAATTAATTAAATTAAATAAACTTTTATTTAAAACAGAGGGTTAATACAAAACATAACCATGGTACTTAGAGGGTACAGATCCAAAATTACATTCCAGCAGAGTTTCTCCTGCATCCTTGCTATTTTAACTTCTGTATAAGATGATGGCTTCTCCATCCATTGGCTGAGTTTGGTCGACTCTCTGCAGAAGTATTTTAAAATCCTACAGAAATAAAATGTTGAGACTGTTACGCTGCAGTCTTAAGAACCCTTTCCTCAGAGTGAGCTCTATTGAATAGACCAGAGTGGGAGCCTGAGTAGACCTGTTTAGGATTGCTATCTCAGAAGGGTATAATCATGTAGTTACCACTGCTGTAGACTGGAGCAGATTATCCTATTAACCATTAGAAAAGTATTCTTCATGTATATTGCTAGTAGTCCTCATATATCTTGCTAGTTTAGTAACACTCAGATAAACATATATCTTATGTGATTTCAACTAACACCCCACCACATAGGAAAAACTGGCCTTATAACAATATACCCTGAAATATTCCTAAAAGGAAATGAAAATGTTTCAGATTGTCTTGTATAATGCTAATGTTTTTAAAGTAACATGGGTATTTTTTTTCCATTTAGAAATTTACAAGCTGTCCAGGTT
Source organism: Lepidodactylus listeri (assembly GCA_029233225.1). Lineage (NCBI taxonomy): Eukaryota > Metazoa > Chordata > Lepidosauria > Squamata > Gekkonidae > Lepidodactylus > Lepidodactylus listeri. Next base: position 25,693,135 of record JARCFY010000004.1, on the reverse strand, counting down.
ATCTTCAGCTATTTCCGTTAATAATAAATATGTTTTAAATTATAGAATTCCTGTATGCAAAAAAAGCATATAAGGTAATATTCCAAAATATAATTCATATTGGGCCAAACATCACGTTAGAGATTTGACACTATTATACAGTGATTAATTACAAATCATATTTACAACTAAGATTATATCTTATCTAAATTCTATCATATGTAGATCTATGACTTAAAATTCTATAAATTTAGGATTCTACTACACTTGATCTTAGCCAAAAGGCCAAGAAGTGATTCTATTGTTTCTAGATTTGTAATTTAACATTCTATCACATACAATTTAAAATGTTATCAGTTTAAGATTCTATCTTATTAATTATAAATTTATGACTTAAAATTCTCTTATCTAAATTTGCAACTTAAAATTCAATTAACTTAAGATTCTACCCCTACCTAGAATTACAGCATTAAACATTCTATTTTATATGGATTCATATCTTAAGATTCTATCTTATCTAGTTTTATACCTTAAAATCCTATCTATCTTATCTAGAATGACACAGACACAACTCCCATAGAGGTAAAACAAAGCAAAACAAAGACTGTCAGTTGTGCAACAGCCAACCAATAACTCTACCTTGCTCGATGTATATTTTTAAGAGTTGTATTTGTAGGGCAAATCCTATTACTTTAATGTTTTAACATCTGTAATAAGTGTGTTCCGTTTGATGACCCCTTGCTCACGGTGGAGACTGACCCATGGGATCGATTCATCACTCCTGAAAATGCTCTGTAAAAAAACCAAACAGTAAAGCAAAACAAAACAACCCCCCCCCCCCCGCCTCTTCTCTGGTATTCTGTGGCTATCTCTGGGTGCAGAGACCAAAGCATCCAGAAGAAAAAATGAGATGCAACAGAGGATTGCAGAGGTTGGGAGAGCACAGATCATAAAAAATAATACACAAGAAATTATGGAGGACCTTAGACAGCAACAAGGATTGCTGAAGAGCAGAGAGGACAGATGGCTTGGCTCTAGGATAGCCTGAGGGAAACTCACCTTGGTGGGGAGGTGCGATCTGGAAATGATGTCACCGCATCCCCAGTACCATTCACCCCAAACTCTATGGTTTAAGTGATGCAATTACATCAGTTCTGGGTAGTGCTGGGAGTGACGGCATGGCATCTTTGGCAATGCCAATGCCCCTCATTTTCCCCCACAGTTTTCCCCTGCCACCCAGCTAAGTGGTTTTAGGCAGAGCCATTGGGGAATAGAAGGTTTCCTGCTAAAGATGAAGGGAGAACCTGGTGGTAACGATGAAGGTAGGACTGAAACAACAAGGGGGAAGCTGGTTAAGGATGCACTGAGATTGCTGGAGAAGGAAGGATATTGGCCTGAATTCATGGAGAGGCCTGTGGAAGCCAGGCATGGATCTGGAGACAGGAGACGGAAAAGGCGGTATCAGGGCCAAGAGACAGGACAAATGGGGTTCATCAGAAAAGAACAAATAGGGATTAGTAGGGATCTTCACATGTAAAGGGAGACAGACCTGGAATCATTGAAAAGTAGGTACACGGTTGCTTTCTGAGAAGAACAATTGAGGTGAGTGTGGGGGAATCCATGTGTCTTGATTTACATGCTCATACCATTCATGTATAAAGCAGATGATGGAGGCTCTTGTTTATTACACGAAGTGGAACTAACTGTGCCTCCTCCCCTCACTTTATCGCAGTGAACCATTTTTTTCTTCACATGTAAAGGGAGACAGACCTGGAATCATTGAAAAGTAGGTACACGGTTGCTTTCTGAGAACAACCAATTGAGGTGAGTGTGGGGGAATCCATGTGTCTTGATTTACATGCTCATACCATTCATGTATAAAGCAGATGATGGAGGCTCTTGTTTATTACACGAAGTGGAACTAACTGTGCCTCCTCCCCTCACTTTATCGCAGTGAACCATTTTTTTCTTCCAATACAGGAAGTGAACCAGGGGACAAAAAACAACAACACCTCTATGCAAATGAGTGCAGTGGAATAAGAGGAGTCAGAAAGGAAGGCTTCAACTTCTCACACCTGCATAGTATTTGGGATTAAGGAACAGAGCCCCCCCAATCCTCTGCTTTACACATGAATATGGATTCCCCATCATTAGGGTTCACATCACAACCTCCAGGTGGCACCCCAGATGGTATGTGATCTCCCACTTTTACAAATGATCTCCAGGTGACAGAGATCAGTTCCCCCGGAGAAAATGGCTGCTCTGGAGGGTGGACTCTACGGCATTATACCCCACTGAGGTCTCTCCCCTCCCCAAACCACGCCTTCTCTAGGATCCCCACCACCAAAATCTTCAGGTATGTCCAAACCCAGAGCTGGCAACCTTAACCATCATTTCTCGTTTGTCTTAAGAAAGTGTGTGTAAATGTGTGTCTGTGTGTGTGTAAGAAAGATGCGGGGGCAAGGGAATGAGAAAGGGAAAAAGGGGCAGAGCATGAAAATGATAAGGCTTTTTTGAGATGTGTGTTTTATGGGTGTGAATGAATGCACAGAGGTGTGAGTAGCTTGGAATGTCTTTGTGCATGTGATAGCAAAAGATCTGAGGGAGGGGTGTACTTGCATGCACATACATATGTGTTAGTGCAGGGGTGGGCAATTGTTTTGGCTCAGGGGCCACTTTGTGGGAGCGGAGGTTAGCGGAGGGCCGAACCTTTTAAAATGATTGCATTCATTAGTTAACTTTGCATTTCAGAAAAGGTATAAATTGTATCATAAAAATCAATAAATATAAATTAAATAAAATAGTGATAGTTTTATTCAATTTATTTATTGTGCTAATTTCATATCATCTATAGCTGCAAGCACATTTAATTTTAGAATCAGTTTAATGAGACAAATGTACCCTATCACACTTTTCTACAATTTTTTTGAAATCAGGAGTGAGATTGCTTGTTGAAATTCTCATCACAGCCTGCAAGTTAATGTCTGTCAAAGAGCACCTATATTTACTCTTGTTGATCTTCATGCAAGAAAAACTTTGCTCACAAATATATGTAGACCCAAATATAGAGAACATTTTCCCAGCAAATTTCTTCATACGTGGAAATTTTTTCAGCGGACAAAGATTTGTAAAAGTCAACTAATGCCACAGCATTAAACATTTCTTTCACAGTGTGATCTGACTGCATGTCAATAAGTTCAAGCTGCAGCTCCTCAGGTGCTGTATCAATATCAGCAGTGATGGGATAAGAGAGCAAATTGAATTTAGGCTCAATTTTCTTGATGTCCTGAAATCTTCTTGGTGGGCCGCAAAAAACTCTGTGGCGGGCCGCATGTGGCCCCCGGGCTGCAATTTGCCCACCCCTGTGTTAGTGAAAGAGTAACTCTGGACCCATACCATTCAGGGGATAGGTTAATATGTGCAGTGGTGGGTGGGACTGAGCACATTGTACAACAAAACAACCACAGCACTGACCCTGCCCTGTTTGCATGCATTTGCCCCAACATGAGTTCAGTGTCTATATGTATAAAGGTTGTATGCACATAGTCTCCATCCCCATGACTGGGAGCACTGGAAAACCAGTGCTCCTGATCATAGTGATCAAACCTACACATGTGCATGTGGTGACCACACTGGGGCAAACGTGAGTAGGTAGGTATGGGGCATGCCTGATCCTGATCCTTCCAAATGGCTTGACTCTGCATATGGACATGTTGCATGTTCAAGGTCAGGGAGAGACTGGCAACAAATACTGAGAAAACAAATGTGGAGAATCGTGACCTTGTCTAGAAACAAATACTGAGAAAACAGTTGTGACAGTCTGACCCACAAATCAAGATAGTCAACAAGACTTACAAAGAAAATATGTTCTATATATTGTTGCCAATAAACACTACATAACTGGAACAGAAATGTGTGTGCTTGTCAAAAGTGTGAGGGGTGGGCATCTATATATCTAATAGCCAAGATGGCCCCTCTGTGCGGATATCTAAATCCACACATCGGGGGCACATAGAGGGCAAAGTGATTTTCCTGAACACTTGGGGCACTCCCCAGGTGTGCAGAAAAATCTGAAATGTTGAAAAAACTATACGGGGGATACCCAAATCTCCCCCAAAGTAAAACAGCATTCCCTGTGCATGCACAGAGAATGCACTGGGAACTGTGACTCGCCGCCATTGCCGGGGGTGGGGGGAGAAGGCCTGCTGGGCTCACCTGAGGCTGTTTCCTCCTCCTCCCCCTCCCCCCCCGCAAGTATCACAAGTCTCCGCTGCTTGTGCATGTATAAATACACACATGTGTGTGCCATGCAGCATCAGCCAGGATTGTTACAAATGAACCCCATGGATTTCTCACTAACCATTCAGAGTGGGTGTTTCCTAGTAACCCAACTGCCTTCACACACCAATCTCTATTCATCGATCTCTTCACAAGAAATTTTTACTTCAGCTACAAATGAAAAGCAAATTCTACTTTTGAAAAAATAAAAACACTAAGCTGTTTAAATTAGTGGGGATGACTCAGAACTGGGAGAAATTAGATTAAAAGAAAAACGCCATCTCAAGAAACTGTTTATCAAGAATGAACTATGATGTTTGGGTGACTCACATCTCCCACATACATCAGGACCAACCTTATAGAAGTTTTTCACACTCTCTTCCAGGGAATTCTGAGGTTCCTTGAAGTAGTGCTATGAGAAGATCAGCAATGGAGAACAACCCTCCCTGAAACTGATGACTCACAACTGTACCAGAGTCTTGTACGGTGAACTTTTGATTCCTTCAAGATGATGTTAAGGTCCAGCACCCTGAAGGAACTAAATGTGTATATTAGAACATGGTCCAGAATCTTTTGCAATGTGTATCAAGAGAGATCAGTGACGAGGAAAGATAATATCATCTCTACGTGACAGGGAACCAGTGATTCAAGGTTATCAGATCTCTTGGATGGCTCTCTAACTGAATTTAAAAAGCAGTCCAAATAAACATGTCCACTGATTCAGTTATAAGCAAGGGTGGGGTAAGGTTGCGGTGTTGATTTTTGGCTATTTTTCAAAAATAAAAAACAAACCAAGAACACACACCTAAGGAAAGCCAACCCTGCTCGCTCCCCATCTTACATTATTGCATTCTGCTGCCTGAAGCATATTTTCTCTTAGCCAGACTCTGATACCAGCTGTGTTGGGAGAAAGTGCTAAAAGAAATGGCATGCAGAGAGCTAAGGGGTGGGTTATCTCCCCTAACCTGCATACTCCATTTTTGTAGGAACTACAATAAACAGACAAGACAGGGGGAAGAACTGAAGAATCAACACTGGGGATCAGAAGGTAGGGGAGAAAAGGGTGGTGGTGGTTCAGAAAAGGATTTGCTAAAGATAGGGTTGCTAACCTTCAGGTGATGGCTGGAGATCTCCTATGATTACAACTGATTTCCAGGAGACAGAGATTGGTTCACCTGGGGGAAATGGCTGCTCTGGATGGTAGACTCTATGGCATTATACCCCATCAAGTCCCTCCTCTCCCCAAACTCCGCCCTCCTCTGGCTCCACCCTCCAAATTTTCAGGCATTTCCTAACCCAGAGCTGGCAACCCTAGCTAAAGAGGTGTATCTCAAGGAGGGGCCAAAGAAGAGAAGAGCAACCCTGTTAAGTCTTAGAAGAAAAACAAGTCTTACATGAACAAACCTACTAGAATCTTTAAAATGAAGCATAAATAAACATTTATACTCCCCTTGAACTAAGCTCAAATCATGTATGGTGGCCACAAAGAAATACTACCAAGTCTAAAGTACAAGTCAAATGAAGAAATACAACGAGGGACAGCTTACCAATATCTACTCTATGCCTTCATGGTAATATGTGGCTCATAAAAATCCATGATGTTATCACCATATATATTAGCATTTTCCCACCCCTTGCCCTATTGCATTGGCTGTCACTCACGATTCCCTCCATCTTGTGTGCATGTCGGGTAGAGGGAATATGAGTACAATAACACCACACTGAATGTATTTTCAACCCCTTTTTGATGGGGAGATATGGGGCGGATGTGGGTTGGTAGTAGTCAAATGTCTCTCTAAGTCTTAAATTTGCTTAATTGTCATTTCCTTCCACTGGAAAACTCTAAGAACTTTATTTCTGTGAGAGGGCCGAGGAATTTCTAACAAGGAATTCTCAGAATTCTCATCAAACTGTAATACCCCAGATTTCATAGGGGGTGGGGATGACCACTGCAGCTAAAGTGTTGCAAGCTTTTGAGAATCAAAGCTCCCTTTGACAGAGACCTTTTTCACATTACCATTCTAAACTGGATGTTATTTGTTGTTGGCCCGATTTCAAGTAAAGCGATACAGGGACAGGGGGTTATATAGCAAATTTCCTTCCATTAATGAGTCATCTCTGAAGCGCTATTGTAATTTCAAACAGCGCCACCTTCCCCCTGCCCCTTTTCACTGTGCAATCTTCCTCAGACTTTTTTTGAATGCTCTAAGCTGAACACTATAGCTCTAAATCAATACAGCACTTCAGTGCTATAGCAGCACCACTGAGATGCCTTAATTTCATTGAGTCAATGAAGCCAAGGCATCTCAATGGTGACTCCATTGAGTCAATGTGTGTGCTGTTTAAAATGTCCATAGTGCTTCTTTCAATGCTGCGTTCCCCCCATGCCCTTTTTTGCAGCACAATCTTCCTCTGGCTGTTTTTTAAACATTCTAAGTTGAGTGCTATAGCGCTAAATCAACATAGCACTTCAGTGCCATAGCGACACCATTGAGATACCTTGACTCCTTTGACTCAAGGCATCTCAATGGTGACCAATATAACACCTCAGAGCTATAGCGGCACCATTGAGATGCACTGACTCCATTGATTCAATGGAGTCAGTGCATCTCAATGGTGCTGCTACAACTTAGAACATCCAAAAAAAATCTGAAGAGGATCACACGGTAAAAAGGGCAGTGGAAAAGTGGCATTGTAGGAAGCGCTACAGACATTTTAAACAGCATGCCACAGCAGTTTAGAAATGCAACAAAGGGGTAGAAAACGGAAAAAAAACAGTTTCCCTCAAAAGCCGCTCAACCATGCTTTGCTAACATGATGTAAGCAGGTTTGCGTGAATAGGTAAATAAATTCCACTAGCAGCCAGTTACTAAAATGGGTCTGTCTGAAATGACAGAAACAATCCATTAGCAACCAGTTATGAAAACAGAATACAAAGGCAGTTTGAAAAGGGCCTATGAGCTTTGATGCTCTGAAGCTCATATCCTGAAAACCTTATTGGTCTCAGCTGGACTTGAATCTAGCTGTTCTACTGCAGAGCTACCCTCTGAAGTTAAAGTGATGTAAGACTGAAATAATTTTGCAACGTAGACATGCCTTTCAAATGCCTGGAAAATGTCAGCCATCACATGCCCGTCCTTGAGACATCTGGATTCCATGCATCAAGTGTGCACAACAATTGTCCCTTTATTGATCTGTAAACCAACTGTATTGAAACAGGCCTTTCTTGCAGTGGGGACCTTGGAACAAACTTGTGTCACAAAAAGCAGCTTAAAAGAATTGCTGTAATCATGAGTGTTACCAGGGTTATTTTTGGCTAGGTATAAATAGCTGTCCCCCATATATTGTTATAAAGCAGAGTATAATTTGCATGCAGACTCCTATAACATATCAAAACGATTATCAGCATAGGAAGCTTTGGTGCTGGTATAAAAGATTATAACACAAACTCTCATAACATAAACATTATAACAAACTTATAACATAAGCTCCCATTGCCACCATAGCAAGATGAAACGGAATACATTTTGACCCTACACCATAACCTTCGAAATAGGAAATAAAATACCCATTTGTGGAAAAAACAAAAATCAGTTGCTCTGTCACCATCCTGTAGTTGCTCTGGTCATGAAAGTCTTTAACTATTAAATTACTGAAACTCAAATATTTGTCATTATGAAAACAAGGTATGTTTGAACCGTATGCTCAGAAATACTATCTCTGCTCAACAAGTTTTGAGTCCTTTTCCCCCAGAATAATCATATGTGGATATGAGAGAGAGAGAGGGAGGGAGGGAGAGAATTACAAAACAAACCTCAGTTGTCTTCATGAAGTCTGCAATAATTATTGTCTGCACTCGACAATAAGCAAAATATTTCTGATCACCAGCACAGGATATAGAGAGGCAGCCGTATTGCTAATAGTCAGTTGAAAGCCAGTTTGGTGTAGTGGTTAAGTCTCTCTAATCTGGAAGAACCGGGTTTGGTTCCCCATGCCTCCCCTTGCAGCTGCTGGATGACTTTGGGCAAGCCATAGTTCTGTCAGAGCTGTTCTCTCAAGGACAGTTCTCTCAGAGCTCTCTCAGCCCCACCTATTTCATGGGGTGTCTGTTGTGGGGAGGGGAAGGGAAAGGAGTTTGTAAACCACTCCGAGATTCCGAGTGAAGTGCAGAGTATAAATCATATCTCCTCCTCCTCCTAAACTAGTAACTCTTCAGTTTTGGCTCTGTACCTAAGAAGAGGGAGGGTTAGAGTTAGTGAAGGGGGGGGGGTATAAATCCAGTCTCTTCTTCTAGTCTGCTGGAGTGTCATTGCATACTTTGTCCAAACAGCAATAGCTTCCTCTTACATTTACTTCTATACTAACCTACATTACTTCTCTACTGGCCCTGGCAGTGGAAATTGAACAGATGAGCAGTAGGCTTAGAACAGATAAAAGGAAGTACTTCTTCCCCCATAGAGTAATCAACACATGGAATTCACTGCCACAGGCAGTGGCGGCCGCTAAAAGTATAGACAGCTTCAATGGATAAACATAATGGAGCAGAGGTCCATCAGTGGCTATTAGCCACAAGGTATAGATGGAACACTATGTCTGGGGTAGTGATGCACTGTATTCATGGAGTTTGAGGGGCAACAGTGGGAAGGCTTCTGGAGTTCTGGCCCTGCTGGTATACATCGCTCCCACAAACAGTGAGACAGGTGAGGTTGAGAGAGGCTGGATGATACAGATTTATGTCTGAGAGGGGCTCTGAATCTGGATCTTTCCAGTCCTAGTCTGACACTGTAACCTCTGCACCACACTGGCTCCCATTACATGTCGCTTAGACTCTTCATTTGCATGCTTAAAAGCAGGCCTGTACATCTTATGACCCAAAAGCCAAACATAACCCACCATGTATGATGGCCAACCCATCCTCATAGACCTCTTAGCTTGTCTGTCAAGCATCAGGCAGGCCGGCTGGCCATAAATACATGGCTAGTGGGCTATGTGAGGCTTGGTGGGTCACGAATGGTGCACAGCTCGCCTAAAACTCGAGCAAACCTTATTCAGCAACATGCTGCATTCTCCACAGATGCTGTCAGTTTCATGAGTGACATTGCCTTTCAGCCTTACAAACCACACCCTAGCTGCGCTCCCCATTTATCTTGCAAGTGATCTCTGAATAACACAACAGCTCTGGGAGGTTTGCTTTTGTTTTATTTCTCTTTTAATTTTTTTTTAAAAAACCCAATTGTATTGTCATTTGCTTGATGTGGTTTGGAAAGAAAGTTCTAGCACTGCAGCACAGATTTTTCAAGAACCGTATCAGCTCCACTCCTGACTTGACTGCCATGAGGTACTTGGCCACCCTGGAACTCCAAACACGGAGAGTCAAGATCTTTTCTGTTCCTTTCATCCAACAAAAGCTCTATGATGCATTGATCTTGAGCAGTGAAGCGGGTCAAAAACCATGCCCACTTAAACTGGGACCATCCATCCACAGAACACTCCAGTAGCTGAACAGAGAGGAGAAGACTTGTAACCATACCTTCTCCTTAGATTTAACTATAGCTAAGAGTATGGTTACTATACGTGGGAAAGGCTACACTTTCCCTACTGCATTTTATTTTTGCATTGTTTTACAAAGGCTCCAGATATGTGTGCACATACAGAGAAAAGGGTACTTACAGCAAGTTTGTAATCCTGGTAGCTGTTTACCAAGTCTTGAATGAAGGGATGCTTTAGAAGTAGCGCCATGATGATGGGATCCAAAAGCTCAGAGCCAAGTTCCTTATATATTTTAATGAAGTGCTTTAAAAGGGAACACAAATTGCTTGCTTGATTAGAAGAGAGTAAACGTGCTTTTTTAAAGGCATGACCTGCCTCTATATGGATGTCCTGGTGACTGTGACTTTGCTTTTCTACACAATCCTAATCCTAACCAATGTTTCCTCTAAGCTCCACAGTGCTGTGAACAAAAATTCTAACTCGTGAACGAAAAAAGCTACTAGCATTAAAGTTGTGAGCAAGTATACATTTGACTATTGGATAAATTTAGTTTTTTAGAAGATTATTTCCATAACCTCATAAAAATCTCAGAATGAATTCTTTTAAACTATATTTAAACTATATTTTAAGAATAATGTAAACATTATAAAAGAACACAGAATCAAATCAAATTTCATGTTGTCCTCTATGGTGGTAGATCAAGCCTCTGGAGAACTGGTCTACCTACCCCTTTCCACTCTATTGGTAGACCTGGCCTCCGGAGAATAAGTCTACCTACCCCAGTCCAGTGTATTGGTAGACCTGGCCTCAGACTGTCAGCCTGCGCTGAACCTTAGAAAACAAAACAGCACTTGGGAAGGGGAACTCTTGCAGTATACTTTGGGGTTTTTTTAAGTGAAATATGTCAAATTTACAAGTCAAGTATAACAAAGGTGGAACAATTACTGTCAGAACCCTGCCTAACCTAACAAACAGGAACTTGCTTAAATGTTATCAGCCTGCTCAAACTACTTCTTTATTCAAATATTTATATGCCTCTTTTCCTGTGACTCAAGGCAGGGTTTAGATCATACTGAAAAGCATAATAGGGGTGTGCAAAATATGTATATATCTTCCCCCCCTGCTCCATTAGAGCTTATGGGGACTATTATAGCCAATGGGCCCCATAGGCTATAATGGAGAATTGATCTGGGGCTATTGGGGGCTCTGAGGGGTTGTTTTTTGAGGTAGAGGCATCAAATTTTCAGCATAGCTGCTGGTGCCTCTCCTCAAAAAAACCCTCCAGGTATGAAAAAGATTGGACCAGGGAGTCCAATTATGTGGGCCCCAGAAGGTGGTGCCCCTATCCTCCATTGTTTCCAATGGGAGGGAAGAAAGGCTTGTGGGCAGTGTGCTGAAATCTGTGAGCAGTCAGCTAAAATTTTGTACGCCAGTGTCCCCTAGCACTGCTTAGAGGGAACATTGACCCTAACTCCCTTCATCTATGGGTTGTGCTCTATAATAACAGGAATAGGGATCCACTAGAGCATTTTTGTTGTTGGAAGGATTTCTGAACAATTTGCTCAGCTTCCCCTTCCTGCTGCAGCCCAAAATGCACCCCCAAAATTCTGCTCCCCCATGACCAGCATTTCAAGGGCATTTGGGGTTGCAACAGGGTGGGGGAGGCAAGAAAGTCATGCTCTGCAGGTGGAAATCCTCCCTTCTAAGGAAACACTCTTGTGAATCTGAGCCAAACCACCACTAAAGCATTTTTCCAGTAACCAAAGTGCTTCACATACTTTATCCCAGTAGTCCTTTAAGTTAGGACATGATCATTACCCCACTCTGAGGAGAATAATGCTGTGGACAGAATGATAGAATCATAGTGTTGGAAGGGATCTCCAGGGTCATCTAGTCCAACCCCCTGCACAATGCAGGAGATACACAAATACCTCCCCCTTACCCCAGTGACCCCTATTCTATGCCCAGAAGAGGGCAAAAAATGCCCCAACCTTCCAGGATCCCCAGACAAACTGGCCTGGAGAAAAACTGCTTCCTGACCCCAAAGTAGCCATCAGCATTTCCCTGGACGTGTAAGAAAGGCCCATGAGAACTAAGCACTGATGCAGCCCTTCCTGCCCTCCTTTCTTGTGATCTGCCTAAGTTCACAGAATCAGCATTGCTGTCAGATGGCCATCAAGCCTCTGTTTGAAAACCTCCAAAGACAGAGAGCCCACCGCCTCCCGAGGAAGCCTGAGGATAACAGCATCCTTTTTATGGCCATCCAGTGTTCACAGCTGAGTTTATGGAAATGGAGAGTCCCAGCTCACAACCTTGGTCAAGAACCATGCCCGTTCTTGTTATAGGTTAAATTCCAGGCTACCTGGCATTAAGAGCATTGTAATCTTGGAGCATATGTTCTAGGCAATGCCAGGGCATTGGCTAAGGAAATAATACCCATAGAGGGATACAACATTAAAAAGTGGCGGTATCTTCCATTTCTTGACTTGTTTTAGAACCACGTTCTTTGCTGTACAAGTAAAACTGTGGGCTCCTAGTGAACCAATGGAATGGTTCTGCAAGCTACATTTTGGCCCAGGGGCTGCTAATTTCCTGGAAAAAAAAACTGATAACCTGATCCTAGATATCCAGTTGGCCTGCTCTCCCACACTGATGGGTTTCTCCGTTCCCTGCAAGTTCAACACACCTTAGCACGAGAATATTTCAGAAGCAGCATAAGACTGCTTTGAGCAGGTTGCCGTTTGCTGGCCGAAGTTAAGCAATGACATTTACTTTTTAATTGCAATAACCAGGGCTATTTTTGGGCAGGAACGCACAGGAACGGAGTTCCGGCTGGCTCCTGAGTTGGCCACACCCAACAGCAGAAACTCATTAGGATTGGCTACATTAGGGGTATGTGGCCTAACATGCAAATTAATTCCTGCTACAAAAAAAGCCCTGGGTTTTGACAACAAACAAGGTAAACAGAATAAGAAGCAAAAGGTGGGTGTGGCTGGATGACCACTCTTCTGGTAACATGAGGGTGTGGCCTAATATGCCAATAAGCTGTGCTGTCAGTGGTGTGGCCTAATATGCTAATGAGTTTCTGCTGTTGGGTGTGGCCTATTATGCTAACGAGTTCCTGCTGGGCTTTTTCTACAAAAAAGAGCCCTGGCAATAACCTATTGTTGACGCCATCAAATAAGAGTGAGGAGCCTGCTTATCTTTTAAAGCCAGTGAAAGCATTGATGAGTCAACCAACCTCATAATTGTCCTCTTCTGTCAGATAATCACTAAATCGATGGTTGTCCTCAGCTTCAATTGTCTCATGCTGAAACACTCTGAGTAGGGTAGGCAGGGAAATTATTCCTTCATTGGTGTAGAATTCATCTTCGTCCTCTTTTTCCTTCTCTTCTTCCTCCTCCTCGTCTTCTTCACCGCCTTCCTCCTCCTCAGTGAGCTCATCATGCTCGTCAATAATCAGATGTTCAGAAGGGAACTGAAAAGCATAACATGCCATAATGGCTTTTGTAGATTTGATGGCTTACCGATGACCAGCAGATGGTTTCTCAAATGGATACCAGTGTCTGGGTGATGTTTATTAGATGGCCCTATTAGGGGCTGGTGGCTACTACCATCTAGGGTGGAGTGTGTCTGTATGACATGGAAAATAGTTTGACAGTGGGGCACAGGTGGGACCCACACTGCTGTTTTGCTCTGCCTTGGCTTTCAAATTGGAATAGTGTTGTTTTTTTTAAGGACCCGCATGATAACATCCTCCAAGCGTTCACTCTCTGCCGTTTACCCTACTTTGCTCCAATACTTCCCGAAGGGTCAAAGCAGGCTAGTATAGCATCTGGATACAAAGGTACACGTATCTGAACCTCCTGCCCACATCAGTGGCATTTTAGTGCCATGATCCCCCCACACCCACTATTCCCCTTCATGCACCACTGGAGGGGGCGGTTGTCCACTAAAAAATTGGTAGTTGTGGAAATGAACACTGCCCCCTAGAGTTGGATTCAACTGGCTTTCGAGCAAGGGAAACCTTTACCTTTACTTTTATATCACTATAGTATTATATTGCTATAGCGAAACAGCAACTACTGATTTTTTTAAAAACCTAGGGAAAGGCTTTCCAGTGGCATGGGGGAACATGAGAGGCATGAGGGGATGACTGAGGAAAATGTGGCGAATACCCTCAGACTGATGCTTTGATGCTGATGCAAAGAGCTTTGTATACAACAACTACTTACTTGCCCAACTTAAGTTCTTGACAGGTAGTATGGACCACATTTTCTTCCACACCCCAATTAATTTTGGATGTAAACATCACTAAACAATGGGAGGACCCTTTTTGCGGGACTACTCTACCGTATCTTCAACAAGTTTTCTTTTCAACAACCATCTCTCGCTTAGGACACACAGGGGCATACGGACATGGCATTTTGCATTCATCTTCATTTCCGTACATATTTGCTGTGAGTGTTTTCATCCTGCCTATCAACTTTCCTGCTTTGGCCCCCATTTTGTTCATTTCTTTGGTGGCATGTTGACATTAAACATAATTTTTACGCGAAACAAAAAGGGGCAACTTTACTGCTGACATCACTATCAAACTTTTGTTATTTTGTCAGGACAATAAAAAGGCAACTTCAATTTCGTCCTGATCATTCAGAAGCCGTATAAGGAAACTCCAGAGCTGAGTAGTAACCAGAGTAGTAGACTCTATCAACTGGATCAGAACATTCTGTACGGAGGTGCTCTGAAACACACCATCGCATGGCTTAAAGATCAGGTGTGGTTTCACGGAAAGAAAGACAAACCATGAGCAGATCACACTGCTACAGAAACAGTAAAGGGTGATTAAGAACAAATTCACGCAACTCATAGGCGTAGAGTACGGGGGGGCTTGAGGGCTTCAGCCACCCCCAGGAAAACGGAGCGCCTGCCGCCGCACCTCCCCGGGTCCTTCCGAGGCCCGGCCGCTGCTGCTGGAGAGGGAGAGGGAAGGGGGGGGAGAAGAGAGGCACCGGCAGCAGCGGCTGGCGGGCCTCGGAAGGGCCGGGGAGGCGGGGCAGTTTCCCGGGGGGGGGGAAGAACATCGCTCCAGCGAGCTCCCGCCCCCCCGGGATTTCCAAAAGTCTACGCCCCTGGCGCAACTGGCATTCTCCTTCACGTTTGGCACAGTGACAACACTGGCCCAGCTGGATGCGGAGGTGCTGTGGGATCTCTCCACTTTCAGGAATAAGAACCTCCCCCTGCTGTCCTCCGCCAGCACCAAGAATGATCACCGATAACAACAGCTTACCATATGGGCAACAGGAGGGTGTTTCTCCTTTTTCCTGTGCGTGTACACTCCTGTAGCGACACTGAAGGCCCGATAGACGCCGTCAACAGCATCAGGATCTGATGCAAAGTATAGCAACATCTCAGTGTAGTCCAGCAGAGGCTGATCTTTGTAGACACCAGCAAATAATGTGAAAAAAAACTGTTAAGGAAGAGATGCTTTGGTTAATTGATGTCAAAGATACCTAACCGTTTCAACAATTTGAGCAAGTAGAACCCGCCGAAAGTATCTGTGCAATGCCAAGGCATACCCTGCCCTTCACTACCCAAAGGAGTCTCAGAGCGGCTTACAATCCTGTTTCCCCCTCCCTTCCTCACGACAGACACCCTGTGAGGTAGGTGGGGCTGAGAGCGCTCTGCCGAGAACTGCCCTTGAGAGAACAGCTCTGAAAGGACTTATGACTGACTCAAGGTCACCCCAGCAGCTGCATGTGGAGGAGTGGGGAATCAAACCTCGTTCCCCCAGATTAGAGTCCATGCTCCTAACCACTACACCAAACTGGCACCAAAGCACAGGAATGCAGTCTGTTTCAGACTCTTTAATGTGGCCTGGTTGAAATCTGACAGTAGTTGACCCCGGAGTGGATTCCATGTCAGTGCTAGGAGCAAGTTTGGAGGGAGGAATGCTCTGGGGCCCACATGGCTGAGGTTTCTTATGTGCTTCAAAGACCTCCTCCATGGAAATTCTACCACCTGCACACTATGCAAAAGGTCAAGGAAGCTCGTTCAGTGATTGGGTGTTCTTGTACTTCTTGGGAGCAGTTTAGGAATCACTACCCAGATCTATGTAAACGGAGTGAAAGAAGCACATCTGATACTCCTGGTGTTAACTCCGGTAGGGATGAAGAAGATCCTTCTGGCTTACTGCCGCAGGCTAGCAAGAGCTGAGGTCTGTCTAGCTGGACTTCCCTATTTCTATTTCCCTGGCTTGGACCAGAGGCAGGAGTACTTGGACACAAGCCCAAGGGCTCTTCACCTTGAGCTCTTAGCTTGGAGCTCAGAACCTGAGACCTGCAATAATCAGTTTGTTGGACCCCGACCATCCCAGATGTGTTTTATTTTGTTTATACATCTTTGTACTTTGGAGCTTTTTCTGATTTCTGAGCTGGTTTTTGAGTCCCTCTGGGGGACGCTTAAATAAATACTTTGAATTGAGCTGTAGGTCAAGAAAATTTCTGATAGCTCTGCTACTGAAAAATGTTGCACTTGGGGGCAGTATATCAAGATTTTTCAACATCTAAGGCCACAGTCCAACACTGAGCAAGCCTGACCCTACTGAAATAAGCGATCTTAAGTACTGTTAACTCTGCTGGGATTGTGGCCTCTGAATTCTGGACCCTTACCTTTATAAGGTGCTTCTGCCGGTTAAATGGTAAGGGTTCTGTTGGACTTTCTGGAATGACGGGATCTTCACTGCCTTTAAACCAGAGGCCAGCCTAAAAATAGCATACATTTATCCTTTATTATTCTGTGCGTATCTGCATTTGTATTTCCCAGGTTCTAAATACCCTAATAAAAATCTGTTAGCATTTCAAGGGGTGGTTCTGATATAGTTCTTAAAAAATCTCTATATTCTCGTTTATTTATTCATTAACACACCAAGTTGGACTGGTCTGGAGCTAGATCACTGGTCTGTGAAGCTGAGGACTGTCTACCCTGACTGGCAGTGGCTCCAGAAGGCATCTTTCATATGACCTGGCCCTTTAGTTGGAGACACTGCAGACTGAACTTGGGTCATTTGGCATACAAAGCATACTCTCTGCCACTGAGCCATAAAAACGCATGAAGCTGCCATAGACTGAATCAGACCACTGGTCCATCGAAGTCAATATTGTCTACTCAGATTGGCAGCGGCTCTCCAGGGTCTCAGGCAGAAGTCTTTCACATCATCTACTACCTGGTCCTTTTAACTGGAGATGCCAGGGATTGAACCTGGGACATTCTGCATGCAAAGCAGAGGCTCTTCCACTAAGCCACCCCCCCTCATACACACACACACACCATGGTCCCTCTCACACTATCCTCCACACTTTTCTGTATTTATCAAAAGGACTGAGAGACATATACGGAGGATGTCAAAATACATTTACAGTCAGTAACACAGAAGAAGAAGAAGAGATTGGATTTATACCCCATCCTTCACTTGGTGTCTCAGAGTGGCTTACAAACTCCTTTCCCTTCCCCGCCCCACAGCAGACACCCTGTGAGGTAGGTGGGGCTGAGAGAGCTCTTTTAAGGACTGCTCTTGAGAGAACAGCTCTGACAGAACTATGGCTTGCCCAAGGTCATCCAGCAGCCGCAAGCGGAGGCGTGAAGAATCAAACCTGGTTTTCCCAGGTTAGAGTCCATGCATTTAACCACTACACCAAACTGAAGACACAACTTTGTAACAAATGATGAACAGCGGTTACTGGGCTGGATCCAGCCAGTTTTTCTGCGGCTGAAAAAGGGAGGAGGGGTCCCCTCTGACCAACAAAGAAGACTATGCTGGGGAAATAATGTGACCTGCATGTACATAAGCCATGTGAAATAGGGGTTATAGCATTGAAGGGAACTGGGTGAGACAGCATGAAGGAGGACTGGATCTAATGCATCTCATATTAAGAATGTTATCTTAGGTTTTTTAGAATGGATTATTTCTGAACAAAACTTTCTTAACCTGCCTGCATTGCCTTTGACTAATTTCATGGTACCGCCATATACATCCTCTTCAGACTACATAATACTGACTCATAAAATGAACGAGTCTTGCTTTTCAGAGTATGAGTCAGTGATTCTGCTTCTGAAAGCAAAGCAGAGAAAAAAATAATTCAACAACTGTGGATGATGAAAGGAGATGGCTGGTTTCAGTTGTACTGAGAACCAAAGGCAAGAGAGGGCACGTCGAACACCAGAAGAGAAACCAACGCCAGTGTCAAAAGGCACAGTTGAAGATGGAATGCAAAATTCTCTTCCGAGATTGAAAAGAACAGTGTTAAATTGCTGGTGGCAGCTCAGGGTTCTTCCATGGGGGAACTTTTGACACTGACCCAAGTGTTGACTCCTAATAAAATAATAGATGTGCGTCTCTTAGAATGATGATCCCGCTCAGGGATGTCCAAGTGGGTGTCCATCTAGATTTGTTTCATTTTGGTTGTTAGCAATGCTCCCTCTAAGTTGTGGAGTCTTGTGAGCAAAAATTATACTTTGTGAGCTACTGGCATTAAAGTGGTGAGCAGGGGATTTGGCTACTGCATAAATTAGTTTGCTCTGGAGCCATCCTTCCCGAGCTAAGACAAAAATGTGCGAGCCAGAGGCTAAAAGATTGTGAGCTAGCTCACAATAACTCAGCTTAGGAGGAACACTGGTTGTTAGTTGAAAGAATACACAATTTTTTTCCATAAAAACAAAGGTCATAATTAGTCACAATTTGTTTAAGCCTCAAACCCTTGAACTCATGTTCTTCTGACCTCCTCCTCTGCCCCTCCCTCTTCTTCAGTACAGAGCCAAAACTGAAGAGTTACTAGTTTAGGAGGACGAGGAGATTGGATTTATACCCCGCCTTTCACTTGGAGTCTCAGAGTGGTTTACAAACTCCTTTCCCTTCCCCTCCCCACAACAGACACCCTGTGACAGAACTATGGCTTGCCCAAGGTCATCCAGCAGCAGCAAGTGGAGGTGTGGGGAATCAAACCTGGTTCTCCCAGATTAGAGTCCATGCACTTAACCACTACACAAAACTGGTGAAGGCTTCAGTCCACAGCTGTGCACTTTAACAACTTGTTCTCCCCCCCCCCCTCGTCACCATGATTCATAAACATGGCTGAATGGGAAGAAACAAGCCCCAATCTTTTCTCCCACCCAGTACAGATGTCAGAAGAGTCTGAAGATTTCCTAAACCAGAAAGCTTCCAAGCATGGCTCCTTTTCTTTGAGAAAAGGGAGGAGAGGGGGAGGAAGTATGTGACTCGAACTCATTACAAACTCAAGTTTGTGCGTGATGTTCAAGTATGGGCAATGCTGCAAGCTACATGTTCCTTATCGGTTACCATAACCTTTCCATAACCTCATTCATTTTTGCAAAATGTTGTTAGAAACGGATGTCGTTAAGACTGTTACATTTAGGCAACCCAATGAAAAACAGCAAAGGTTTTTTTCAAACATTTAAAGATACGAGGCCAGACTTTGGTTTATTTCTTTCAGTTGCCAAAGGGCTAACTTCACTCTTAATCTAGAACTCTTGCCACTATGCTCTAGAAAAAAACCAGGGTAGCTGAAAGCAACACCATAGACACATGGTTGCTTGTGGTGTGCATGCTCATTCCATGATTGCCCGGTTCATAGGTTTTGCAAGGTCTTCTAGTGCTTCACAGCAGTTTGCCCAAAGCTGACAGAGGAAGGAAAGAAATGAATGTTTACACCACAGGAAAAGATGCCTCTTTCATATCCCCTTTAGCTCTCAGCATCAAGCCCTGGTGCAACTGAAAGCTGTCAACTTGAAAGCAACCTATGACAGACGGATTCTTTGCAAGTCTGGAGAGGTGCTTCTGCAAAAACCCTCTCAGCCCATTATCTGCAGCAGGTTTCAGTTTGTCATCACGGATCTGGGAGCGATGCAGCCTCACCCACAGCTCTGCTAAGCAGGCAAATGATTTCAGTCAAATTGACTTTAGTGGGATTTCAATTCAAAATAAAGAAAACAAGGTGAGTCCCTGCAAGGATTCACTGGGGGGGCCCCCTTCTGAAATCTCTCCCCTCCACACACTTCAAAGTTCCCTTCCGGGATTCTCAAAGCTCTTCCAGGATTCATTAGGCTGGAACCGGTAAAGCACGTCATCGATTCACAACCGACTCATGGTGACCAGTGTTTCCTCTAAGCTGAGTTAGTGTGAGCTAGCTCATAGTTTTTTTAGCCTCCGGCTCACACATTCTTGTCTTAGCTCAGGAAGGATGGCTCCAGAGCAGACTAATTTATGCAGTAGCCAAACTGCTCACTCACAACTTTAATACCAGCAGCTCGCAAAGTAGGATTTTTGCTCACAAGATTCCACAGCTTAAGAGAGAGCACTGATAGTCAGCCCATAAATTTCCAGCTCTTGGGGGTTTCAGAAGAGGGCAACCAAGATGCTTAGGGGGCTGGAGCACCTTCCCTATGAGGAAAGGCTGAAGAGTCTGATTATGTGAACTTGGGGAGATAAAGCCCTATATGGTCGGGGACCTACTTACCTAGGGGACTGCCTTTCTCCACATATACCCCAGAGAGTACTAAGATTGGGATCCCAAAATCCCCTGGTTCTCCCGGGCCCTAGAGAGGCCAGGTTGGCCATAACGAGGGCCTGGACTTTTTCTGTGGCGGCCCCTCACTGGTGGAATGAACTCCCGGATGACATCACGGCCCTGCGGGACCTTTTGCAGTGCTGCAGGGCCTGTAAAACGGAGCTCTTCCGCCAGGCTTTCAAGTAGGGTGCCGCCTTAACATCATGGCCCGGGTCCTAACGTCAACATCACCACCAACCGGATGGTTAACAGCTGAGCAGGAATCTGGAAGTGGCCATTAAAATGATGATAGAACGTTGCCATCTTTTAGTACAAGCATGTGTAGCACAATTATGGTTTTATACTGAAATTTCAATCTGATTCTGTTTTAGTGTATCTGGAGTTTTAATGTATGTATCTTATATGTTGTTAGCTGCCCTGAGCCAGCCACCAGGCAGGGAGGATGGAATATAAATTTAATAAATAAATAAATAAATAAATAAATGAAATGAAACGGAGGGCAGGAAGGCATGAGCCAGTGCTCGGCCCTCGTGGCCCTTTCTTACATGCCCGGGGTAATGTTGATCGCCATTTTGGGGTCAGGAAGGAATTTTCCTCCAGGTGAGATTGGCCAGGGATCCTGAAGGTTTTTGGCCTTCCTCTGGGCATAGAATAGAGGTCACTGAGAGAGTGAGGGGGTGGGAGACAGTTGTGAATTTCCTGCATTGTGCATGGGGTTGAACTAGATGGCCCTTGAATTCCCTTCCAGCTCTAGGTTTACTGTCTGTTATAGTATATAACAATCGGTCCAGAATGCAGTGGCCTGGGTCCTTACTGGAACCCCTCTGACAGCACACATTCAGCTAGTGCTTTGCCAGCTGCACTGGCTCCAGGTTGAATACTGGAGGAGATTTAAGGTTTTAGTACTAACCTTGAAGGCTCTAAACAGTCTGGGACCAACCAATGCTCCCTCTAAGCTGCGGAGTCCTGTGAGCAAAAATTCGACCTTGTGAGCTACTGGCATTAAAGTTGTGAGTGAGTGATTTGGCAACTGCATAAATTAGTTTGCTCTGGAGCCATCCTTCCTGAGCTGAGACAAAAATCTGTGAGCCGGAGGCTAAAGAACTGTTAGCTAGCTCACACTAACTCAGCTTAGAGGGAACAGTGGGACCTATGTATCTATGGGACCAACTCTCCTGGAATACCCCCAGAAGAGCATTACACCCTGCGCTGAAGAACCTCCTGGTGATCCCCGGCCCGAAAGATATCTGGCTGTTCTTGACCAGAGCCAGGGCCCTTTCGCCCTGGTGCCGGCCTGGTGGAACTCTCTGCCTGGAGACATCCGTGCCCATTGCGACCTAGTGCAGTTCTGCAGGGCCTGTAAGACAGAGATGTTCCTCCAGGCCTACGGTTGAGGACAGCAGTGTTGTTTTCATTGAGCCTGGCCTCCCCCATCTCTCCTCTTCCCTCATGGGGTAAGAACATAAATCGGTCCTTTGAGTACCATCTGAAATAGCTATAGAATTTGTTTATTGTTTTTAATCGTTTTAATCTGATTTGTAAATGTATTTATTGGATATGTTGTTCACCGTCCTGAGCCCTACACACAGGGGAGGACAGTCTATACATCAAATAAACAAACAAACAAACAAACATGTGTTTTATCTGTTATAGTATGGCCAAAAAGCACTGTGCAAACACAGAAAATCACCAATACTAAGTGTGGCAATCACTGCTAGAAGTAAAGTACACAACTTTTAATATGCTACTATTAATACATTCTAGATTCAACAATAGGCAAATTGCCACGCTATGTATAATATAATGACAAATGAAGGTCCAAAAACCTAAATATAGAACAAATGGTGACAGAGCAATAAGTCACAAAAGGGTAATTAATACAGAAGTTTCAAAAGTGGTCAGAAGACCTGAGCTGAGTAAGAATGTCAAAGCAGTGAAATGGAAGACAAAGTTGCTGGCTGCAGTCCTCTGTTTTGCTGAAACTTCCTCAGTGAACTGGCTGCTGGTCAGCGGGGGCAATTAGCATATTAAAAGTTGTGAACTTTACTTTTAGCAGTAATTGTCACACTTAATATTGGTGATTTTCTGTGTGTTTGTACAGTGCTTTTTGGCCATACTGCTTTGATTACTGTGTATATCGCTTGTTTGTTTTGCTTTTTAAAAAATCTGTTATAGTAACATATGGAGGGATTTAGCTTTTTTTTTTTTAAAGCAACATAATTTTATTGTTTTGCTCAGATTTACCAGCACGCCCAAAGATCAGAGGACACATTTCAGATTCTGAACCAAAAGAACATTCTATCTTGCATCTTATGTCGTCTCGAGATGTGCTGGTATGTTTTTAGCCTCTACCTAGACCGTGCAAAATACCACAAGACTGCGTGGGTGGATGCAATATTGAGAGCTGCATCTCTTTGTGGTCCCCCCCCCCCCGCCCCATCCTTAATGGGACTTGTTTGTTTTCCTTTTGCTCTTGGCAGGTATTGACAGATGGTTTAACTTTGTAGAATAAGAGTCTTGAGAGGGGTCGGCCTCTGGAATTACACAGCCAGATTCACACACTGCAGCAGCTGATCGTTGCAAAATATTGTCTCATATGGAAGAATTGTAGTTATGGGCCCTGAGGATACTCTGGTGTCATGGCTCAGGATCCAGGACCCACAGACTTCTATACCGGAGGAATTGTCTTGGGACATCAAGGAACTAAGATATGGAGAATCCTCCCCCACACCATGTGAAGAAGCCACTGCAGAAACCTCCAGAAACAGCAAGAAGGAGCCATTAGCAACCACACTCCTCCATTAAGTGCCCCCAGGATGGTCTTCAAATACTGATGACTCAGCTCCTGGCCTCCCAACATCGCTGCCACTCCAGTTTCAAGGGTGGCACCAGGAGTTATCAGCACCATCAAAGTGGAGACTACTGTTCCGTGAACCAGGAGTAACTCTGATCCAAAAAGGGGCAAAGTCTCCCTGCTGCGATTTCAACCTTTAATGAAACTTCAGTCCAGTTGTGGACCAACACTCCACCCTACCCGCTCAGTGGCTTAGGTCCTACTTGCGATCTTCCTTTTTCCTCTAGCTTCCACCATGAGTCTGACATTATACCAATTCTCTGTGTCCTTTTATACTCCCTTATTGGCATTGGCTCAAGTGGTTAAGATGCTGAGCTGCAGACCGGAAGGTCGGTAGTTCAGCAGTTCAAGACCCGAGTGCCGTGTGAGAGTGAGCTCCCGTCTCTGGCCCCAGCTCCTGCCAACCTAGCAGTTCGAAAGCAAGAAATTGCAAGTAGATAAATAGGTACCCCTTTGGTGGGAAGGTAACAGCATTCCATGTGCCTCGGCATCTAGTCATGACGGCCACGTGACCATGGAAAAAGTCTTCAGACAGCGCTGGCTCTTTGGCTTGGAAACGGAGATAAGCACCGCATCCCTAGACTCGTATTTGACTCTAATGCCCCTGTATAGATCGATGGTGCAACCTAATTTGGAGTACTGTGTACAGTTCTGGTCGCTACACCTCAAAAAAGATATTACAACTTTGGAAAAAGTGCAGAGAAGGGCAACTAGAATGATAAAAGGGTTCGAACACTTTCCCTATGAAGAAAGGTTGAAGCACTTGGGGCTCTTTAGCTTGGAGAAACGACGGCTGAGGGGTGACATGATCGAGGTTTATAAGATTATGCATGGGATGGAGCAGGTTGAGAAAGAAGTCCTTTTCTCCCTTTCTCACAATACAAGAACTCATGGGCACTCCATGAAATTGCTGAGCAGTCAGGTTAGAACAGATAAAAGGAAGTACTTCTTCACCCAAAGAGGGATTAACACGTGGAATTCACTGCCACGGGAGGTGGTGGCAGCTACAAGCATGGACGGCTTCAAGAGGGAATTAGATAAACATATGGAGCAGGGGTCCATCAGTGGCTATTAGCCACAAAGTATAGATAGGAACTCTCAGTCTGGGGCAAGTGATGCTCTGTATTCTTGGTGCTTGGGGGGGGGCAACAGTGGGAGGGCTTCTAGTGTCCTGGCCCTACTGGTGGACCTCCTGATGGCACCTGGTGTTTTTGACCACTGTGTGACAGAGTACTGGACTGGATGGGCCACTGGCCTGATCCAACATTGGCTTCTCTTGTGTTCTTATGGCTTTTGAGCAAGGGAAACCTTTACCTTTACTATTAGCATTATGCACTGCACCTTGCCTGCAGATCACTGGATCCATCTTTTAGCATTCTCAGTATAGTACAGTGTGTGTCTTGTGAATGGACATGCTTGGCAGGCACATGGGCCCAGCAAGAGGGTGGAAAGAGGTGCTTCCTCCTAAAGACAGTGCATGAGCACACCCTTATGTGACCAGAGAACAGAAGAACAAGACATCTGGTAGCCTGAAAGCAACGTGTGTTGGGAGGGGAGAAGAGGGCAAAGGATTTGCCTCCTTCCCTTTGCACCTTATTCCTTCTATTGACCCCAATTCCTCCCCCATGGGATCCCCTAAGATGTAGTAGTACCCACCCACTTGAAACTTTTAAAAAGTTGGTGGAAGGAGGGGCAAACTTCAAGGGAGAGGGTATTACATCTTAACAGTGACCTGGTTTACTATCCCAACAGGATGCAGGATGTATAGAGTCATAGAATCGCAGAGCTGGAAAGGGTCATACAGGCCATCTAGTCCAACCCCCTGCTCAATGCAGGTTCAGCCTAGAGCATCCCTGGACAAGTGCTGGTCCAGCCGCTGCTTAAAGACTGCCAGTGATGGAGAGCTCACCGCCACCTGAGGCAGCTGATTCCACTGTTGAACAATCTTTACTGTCAAAAAGTTTATCCTAATATCCAGCTGGTACCTTCCCACCCATAATTTGAACCCATTATTGTGAGTCGTATCCTATGCTGCCAGCAGGAACAGCTATAAATGACAGCCCTTCAAATACTTAAAGGGAGCAATCATGTCCCCCCCCAGCCTCCTCTTCTCCAGACTGAATATTCCCCAGTCCCTCAGCCTTTCCTCACAGGGCTTCTTGGTCTCCAGGCCCTCGATCATCCTCGTCGCTCTCCTCTGCACCTGCTCCATTCGGTCCACATCCCATCTGAAGTGAAGCCTCCAGAACTGCACACAATACTCCAGGTGCGATGTGACTAACGCAGTGTACAGCAGGACTATATACACATGTAATGTTTTCCCTAGGCGCCCCGCTAGCGTTATATGGGAAGGGCTCTGGAGAGATTGCATTTACTTTTTCCAGATACATAAATACAACTGCGGGAACAATCCTAGGTAGGTCTACTCAGAATCTTTCTCAGTTCTGTTCAGAGGGCTTTACTTTCAGGAACATGGTTTTAGGATTGCACAGAAATATGCTGAAGAACAGGTACTCCCCACACAATCATAATCCTGTCCCTAGAGGGCTTCTGTAGGAAGTGAGGAAAAGTGCTGCAGGTGAATGCGGAAGAGAAGGGGAAAGGCTAGAAATGAGTAGTTTGAAATGTTTAATCAAAAGTTATTTTATTTATTAACCACTGTGAAGAAATCTGACATGCTTGCCCCGGGGTTTGGCTTTCGTTTTTGCTCTTAGCATCCTGTGCCTTCTTCTCAAGCACAAATTATTTTTAAATTGCAGGGATCTTTAAAAAGGAGGACCAGAGTGAGATGAGGGTGGCCAGTGTAAAAGGAAAACTCCAGTCGCCCATATGGAATTGGGACACAGAGTGCTAGGTTGCAGAGTGTTATCAGAACAAAAAAAGGGGTGGGTGGGAATGCCAGGCGCCATGCAGGCTTCGTCAGGGGGAACCAGAACGTTCACTTAGTGATGGAACTGTCCTAAACAATTAAATCCTCCCCCTGCTTTTTTGTTCTGTTGGCATATTGCTGGGTGTTGCCCAGTTTTTCTTCATCCTTGGAGTTACAGAGTGTTAACCTGTAAAGGGTGGCTGGCTTACACTGATTTCAGTGGAATTTAAGAATGCTAACTTCTTCTGGGTCACACCCACAGTGTGCTTGCTGTCCGTCTGTCTGTCCGTCCGTCCATCCATCCATCTGTTTATCATTTGTCAATCTATCTATCCGTTCGTCCGTCTATCCATCCATCTATCCATCTGATTTTTAGACCACTCTACACTCTGTGGGGAGTCCTCAGGGCAGTGAATAACATATTCAATAAATACATTTACAAATCAGATTTAAACAATTAATTAAAAGCAATAAACAAGTTCTATAATCATTACAGATGGCACATCTAGAGCTCAAACAGACTAGAGGAAGATCTCAAAATTGTGTGTGACCTTGCAGGCTCGTATGATCTCAGTTTGGGACTGTGTGGGGAATGGAGGGGGGGATTGACCCTTAAACAACCACTGTGTTTTACTGTTTGAAACCAGCTCCCCTGCTCTGTCTGTAGTATTTTAAAGGAGGAAACACATGCTTTTAAAAAGTATGCATCTTTTCTCCTTTAAAATGCTAATGCCAAAAATGGGGCAGCCAGTTTCTTATACATTATGTAAGTGCAGATTGAAGGTTAAACCTCTTTCTCCCTTTTTTGCATGGGCCAGAGCCAAACTGAGGAAGCATGAGGAAGCAATTTGCATTTTATGGATGATCAAGATCTGTGATCTTGGAAGGAAGGAAGAGAGAAAGAGAAAGAGAGAGAGAGAGAGAGGGAGGGAAGGAAGGAAGGAAGGAAGGAAGGGAGAGAGAAAGAGAGAGAGAGAGAGAGAGAGAGAGAGAGAAAGAAAGAAAGAAAGAAAGAAAGAAAGAAAGAAAGAAAGAAAGAAAGAAAGAAAGAAAGAAAGAAAGAAAGAAAGAAAGAAAGAAACCCGGTACCTCATTATATTGTTCCAGTGTGACAAAGCCTGATCTAACTTCATCCACAGCCTGGAATCTTTGCAGTGTTTCAAGCAACTCCATCACAGAGGGTATGGGCCAAGGCTGGGAAGCCGCTAATAAGAACCGGCGCCAGTCCACGGTGTCCAAATCCACAGTGAGCATTGATGCTATGTTTTGTATCTGTAACACAGCATTGCAAAAAATTCTTTTATACAGAGGAAAGAAAAGGAATGGATATTTAAAGGCAAAACGATTTCACACAGTTTAAAGGACCTTATTCCTTACAGCAAAATGCTTGGGGGGACTCTCTGACAGCAACATCAAAGAGGTTATGAACTTCCCAAACATATAGAAAGCCAAGATTTGGCACAAATACAGTCCACAACACCCTGCTTACAAGAAAAGCCCCCAAATAGGACAGGTTTACACCTCTGGCCATCTGAAGTCTACTTCATAACAGAAGCTAATGTTCTGCAGAAACCAAGCCAGACCACACCTCTGTTTGAACGCATTCATCAGTCTCAGATAGTTCAACAAGCCTTAGATTTGGGGCACATAAAAGATAACATCTAATAAAAACTGAGCAATTTAGAACCAAACAACAACAAATCAGGGTTTACGAAACACAATAAACTCCTGCCTTGAACATTCCCATCACTTTCTTCATAGATTTAAGGTTTGTTTTAAAACTGAAGTCTCTGCGGGGAGTAGATTCCATAAGGTGGGTGCAGTGGCCTCAAAAGCTTTGTTTCTCACAGTTGCAACTTTGTCCTGATGGTAGGATGGGAACACCAACAAAGACTGTTGAACTGATCTCAAGAGACATGTGGGCTCGTATGGGGAGGTGGTCCTTCTGGGTTTAAGGGCCTCAGGGCACATAACAGTAGCACCATGCCTTGGACCTGGAAGCAGATGGGTAGCCTGTACAGCTGCCATAATTCATGCTGAATATGATTCTTGGTGCCCCAGAAGGCGGGCAGCTAGTGCTGGAACTGTCCACAGCAATTAAATCCCCCCTCCCTTTTGTTCTATCAGCACATT
Source organism: Lepidodactylus listeri (assembly GCA_029233225.1). Taxonomy (NCBI): domain Eukaryota; kingdom Metazoa; phylum Chordata; class Lepidosauria; order Squamata; family Gekkonidae; genus Lepidodactylus; species Lepidodactylus listeri. Next base: position 25,664,949 of record JARCFY010000004.1, on the reverse strand, counting down.
GCAGCCCAGTTTTTCTTCATCCTTGGAGTTACAGAATGTTAACCAGAAACCACCGATCTGCATTAAGGGTCTTGTCTCCAAGGGCGACCACATTTCAGTAATCCATATGTCCTAGCTTTTAATATCATAAACATCTGAGAGCTACAGTACAAATACATTGAGTACCTACATCATACATGGAGAGGTGCGTCCAGCTATCAGGAAGCACGTTGGCACCAAGATTCAAAGTGATCAGGTCGTAAATAATGTCAATGAATGTTTTCGTTGGTATTAAGCCTAAAACAAAGGACAAGAAGGTGGGGGGAAATGTGTCACTATGGATTTCATATAAACAATTCAAAAGCAGATCCTATTTTTGCCCCTTAGCCAGGAACAGCAGTGTATCTCCGGCATAACTATAATTTACTCTATACTTCCACAACATTGTATGCTTTCAGAGCTTTCTAGGGTTGCCTGCCTCCAGGTGGGGACTAGAGATCTCCCGCTTTTACAACTGATCTCCCGCTGACAGAGATCAGCTCCCCTGGAGAAAATGGCTGCTTTGGAGGGTGGGCTCTATGCCACTGTACCATGCTGAGGCCCCTCCCCTCCGCCAAACCCCACCCTCTCCTGGCTCCACCCCCAAAGTCTCCAGGTATTTTCCAACCCAGGCCTGGCAACCCTAGATCTTTCACATGCCCAATATATAGCTGTTCATACCTATCACTTAACCATATTGTAATATAAAATAACTGGTTTTGAAAGCAAACTTAGATAAATTTATGACTGCTCTGGGGAAAATCGCTTTGATCCACTACATTGGCAAGGCATCCCAAAGTTACTTGTTTTCACCTTGTTTTGTTTTTTCCCTTTTGATCTAACCCATCACAGACATTCATTGTTACACATGGGGAAAGACCAGCAATGCAGTCCCGAAGCACAACTAGCCCCTTCTAGGCCCGCTGAAGTCCTAAAAGCGTGCAGCTCTGCATTGGATAAGCCTATCAGGCTGTGACTCGCGGCATTTGTAGGGGCTGGCAATACAATGCCTGCAAAAGACACAGAACAAAACGAAGCCCAACAGCCAATTATTGTACAGAAAACCAGCTTCCAAAAATGTAGATGGAACCTAGAGAAAGAAGAGCCCTGTAGAACAGACATTCTGCCCGTGCATTGACTAACTGTGTGGGCAAAGAGAACAGGCATGAGCGCTCTGGTGCCCCCCCCCAACTCCACGTAATAGCTGAGGAGAGGGTCACCTACCTCCAGGTGAGACCTGGACATTTCCTGCTATTATAACTGATCTCCAGACAACAAAGGCCAGCTCCCCTGGAGAAAATGGCTGCTTTGGAGGGTGGGATTTAAGGCATTATACTCTGCAAAGGTCCCTCCCATCTTCCCCAGACTCCACTCCCAAATTCTCCAGGTATTTCACAACCTGGAGCTGGCAACCCTATCTATTAACCATTCAGAAGGCTGTTCACATGTGGTTAAGGGGCTCTACTCATTAGTGTCGCCAGCCTCCTGGTGAGGCCTGGGATTGCCTTGCAATTATAACTGTTCTCCAAAGACCAGTTCCTCTGAAGAAAATGGCTACTTTGGAGGATGGAAACTGTTGCATTATTCCCCACTGAGCTCCCTCCCTTCCCCAAACTCTGCTGCCCCCAGGCTCCACCCCCAAAGACCCAGGAATTGCCCAACCAGAAGTGGGCATAGGGTTGCCAGCCTCAAGGTGGGGCCTGGAGATCTCCCGCTTTTACAACTCATCTCCCGCTGACAGAGATCAGCTCCCCTGGACAAAATGGCTGCTTTGGAGGGTGGACTCTATGGCACTGAGGCCCGTCCCCTCCCCAAACCCTGCCCTCTCCCAGCTCCACCCCCAAAGTCTCCAGGTATTTTCCAACCAGACCTGGCAGCCCTATGTGGGCATTTCTAGCCATTCGGCATGCTGAGTGACAAATTGCTAGGCCAGATTCAATGCTTCAACCAGTTATTAAGTTTTCCATTGTTACATTTGGAAACAAGTGGCATGTCAAATATAGAATTTTAGCGGAACACTATGTTTGCAGAGTAATCACCAAGCTACAGGTAAATAATTTAGCTTTATTTATAAGTTTTTAAATAGGAAATCTGCCAGGCAGCACAGCGTTTGGAAACTACGGAGAGATGCGTGAGCCAGGCAACTTGCAAAGCATAGCTGATAAAGAAGGAAAATGCACAACATTTAAGGAATTAATGGAGGAGTAATCATAATTACTATGGTACCATCTGCGGCTCTGATCTGGATCGCCCAGGTGAGCCCTGATCTCGTCAGATCTCGGAAGCTAAGCAGGGCCGACCCTGGCAAGCAATTGGAAGGGAGACCTCCAAGAAATAGCAGGGCTTGGGACACAGAGGCAGGTTATGTCAAGCCACCTGTCTGAAAAATGTCCAAACCCCACTAGGGATCGCCAGAAGTCACCATGACTTCCAGGCATGTAAGCGCGCACACAAACACACAAATACCCACCCCCCCAAAATTCTGCCTGGCCTAGAAAAAGAACTATATTTGCCCTTCACCTCCCAGGAAGGATAGTTCCCCTTTTCTCTTAGAATAAATGATGCACACAAAACAGAGATGAGGAAGAAAGTTTTAGTGGGCCAGATTTACACTGACTGGTATGTCAGAAAATATGGCAAGATGGCTGCCAGAGTAGGACCAATATAAGCAACAGTACTGTGCTCAGTATGGGCACACTGCTGTTGAGTACTTATCAAATAAAACACAGAAGACTGATATACACTGCAGCAAATGAGACAGAGGAAGGAAGATCTGTTCATGTATTTCTTCTCTTTATAGTGTCAAGGCTCTGTTTGCACAAACCAATTGCTTTAATGGTATCTAGCAAATCAAGGGGCCTGAACCACAGTTGAGCCTTCAGGCAGTTCTGGAATTGTGAGAGAGGCTAGTAGCACCATCACAAAATGGCTGCCACGTGAGGAATAATCACAAAACGTCTGGAGGTTCCAAGCTAAGCATCCTTCAATGATGGTGACTGACAGCTATTTTTGAACAGGCAGTCCCTGCAGACCCAAAGGTGATGCCTCCTGGGGTCTTTCTTCTGAAGTACCTTCTTCTCCAATGAACTGGAGGAAAACTAGGACTGGCTCTCTTCTTAGAGAACAGTATCTTGGGAAAGATCAAATGGACACCTAGAAACACACTGGTGGGCCCTTCGGTGTGCAATGGTGAACACACTGATGATCACCGAAATACATCTGAGCAGCATTTGGCCTTGACTGAAGCAATCATTTCATTGCCTCAATGCAGGCCATACTTGCAGGTCAGTCCTCAGTTATCATGCCTCACTGATCAACTAATGTGGAAGAATTCAGCATGTGCCAAATGCCTCATGGATGCATTTGGCCCACCCATTTAACAGATCCATTCGGTTATATGCAGCCCTCTGCAAGGATTAAGCCCTAAACAACAGGTGAAATGTTGACTGACTTTCACGTGACAAAGGGCTTTTAAAGTGCCATCCTAAGCAGAGCTTATACCATTCTGAGTGTCAACCCCGTCAGTTGCATCTGGCTTGGTTGCCATGGGAGATGAGGGGGAGAAGGGAATGTCTACTTTCGTTTTTGCTCGCTTCGCCGCCTGCACCCATGTTATCTCTCTCAGCTCAGACTTGTAACCTTGAGCTCCTGTATTCCGCTCTCTCTTGGGAATAATGAACCGTTATGTTGGCGGGCTCCTAGCATAGGTCTGATTGGCTCTGGATCATTAGAATGTGCCTCGTGCCTAGTATAATTGCTGGCTTTGCGCACTTTCCCTTTAGTTCTAACACAGAACATAAAGAGTCCGGATACTTTCACTGTCTCAATGAACTTTTATTCTTCTGAATGACTGTTGTTGGGAACTGATCGCTCCAGGGTTCTGTCACTAAGTCCACTGAAGTAATCTCTCAGTGCTAGAGACAAACATGGTCACGAGCTGGATGGCATTACTGCTGAGCAAATAAAAACAACGACCCAATACCCACTACTCACAAAGACTAAGAAATATATTTTAAAGTGTGTTTTGCTACAATACCTTGACTATAGCAGAAGTGAACATGTACTTAATCGAAAACAAGTACTTGTATAGATTTTCTCCAGTTCTAAAGAATAGAGGGCTGGAAATGAATGCACGGGCAGCCATGCAAGCAGTGCCCTATCCAATCTCTTCCATCTTCTAAGCCCCCACTGCTAAGAAGGAAGGTCTGATCCTGCACTTCTGTAAGTTGGTGCGTTGATTGCTTTTATGCCATGGCTACTTTTAGCAAGCACTACTTGATCAGCTAGTGAGTTAGCCAAACTATACATGCAATTCAAAGGCAGCAGAATTCTACCTCTACAGCTGCCACTGCAAGATCCAAAGCATCAAGGAGATGAAGAAGGTGGGGCACATACTGTGATATTTTCTAGAGCCAGGTGTCTTCATTTAAGGTGTCTTATCCAGAGAAGGCAGGTGGTATCCATTGTATATACAGGAGAGGTTTTATCCATAATTCATTTTTACCACAAAGATCTTTCATTCTCTGCGCTTTCTTCACTTTCCTGCAATTTCTGTTGTATTAAAATATCCTTTAAAAGTCCATTCCTTCATTATTTTGTTGATGACAAAAATTCAGCTTCATAATCTGAGGCATGGAGGGCAGGATCTTTATAGTTGCTGTTGATCCAAGGAGAACTCTATACACCACATTTGAAGAAACGAATACTCTGATGCTTCTGAACAGCTTAAATACTGAAAAAGCTGAGGCAACCAGCTCTCAGGACTGTGCAAAAGGCACATTATCTGCCCCTGCAAAAAAATTATTTTGCATAACAAATTCCCAAAAGAATGAAAACGAAGAGAATGTTATGTAAGTTGGTAAAAACAAGGGCTGTTTTCATGTTGTCTTGGGGGCTTGCCTGGCCTAGGCTTTACATTTTTTTTGCCTGTCCTGGGGTGAGACTGTAGCTCAGTGGTAGAGCATCTACTTGGCAGGCAGAAGGTTCCCAGGTTCAATCCCTGGCATCTCTAGTTAAAAGGATAAGGTAACAGGTAATGTGAAAACCTCATCTCCAGACCCTGAAAAGCTACTGCCTGTCAGAGTAGACCAGAGGTGTCACACTCATTGGTTACGAGGGCCGGATCTGACATAAATTTCACTTTGTTGAGCCGGGTCATGTGTGCCATAAAACATAATGCCAGGTACCAGAGATATAAACTGTATAAAGGACAGCAGCTGGTAAGCTCTGAGTTGGTGTATCCTCACTGCAAACCCCATGCAAAGGAAAACCCATATGGACGGACTGAAGAGCTAGCAGTGCAGCATTGGGCAGATATTCCCATGCTGCTTAACTGCTGGAAAGGAGGTTGTTCCGCCAATCAGAGTGGCTCCACCCACTCCCCCCCAAGCAGTCTCCTCTTCCCTCCCTTACACTAGTTGGCCACGTAAGAGCCCTAGATGGGCCAGTTCTGGCCCCCGGGCCTTATGTTTGACATCCCTGGAGTAGATTGTAGTGATCTTGATAGAACCAAGGGTCTGGCTCAGAGTAAAGCGTCTTCATATGTATTCTGTTTTTGTGATCTGAAAGGACAAACAGGGCTTATGATATCCCTCCAGTTTTTGTAGTATAAATTGCATTCTCATGATTTAATTAGCTAGGGCCTAATAAACAGCGACGCTTTCCCCCTCCCTAGTACACTACTAAATTTGTTTGTGGACGAAATGGAGAGAGCGTTCCCATTCTAATCACTTCCAAAGACGCTTTCCCAATCGGAGTCAGATGAACAATCTGATCTCTCCCGAGCAGCCATCCATTGGCCACCCTCTGCTTTTCTGTTCCTCTGCCAAGAAACATTCCACAACTGAATAGCCTTCTGGGGGTCAAAATTCTTGATATCTGGAGAATTCATTTGAATGATCATGAGGTCGGTCATGCTTTCGAGCATTAGCTTCGGACGCCGCTGCATCATGGTAAGCTTCATTCGACAGAAGCCGCGTGCTGCCTCATCCGAACTCGCTGGCAGTGTCAAGACCAGATCCACTAGTGCCAAGATGTTTGGGTATTTATGAGAATAATCTGAATTCACCAAATCCCATGTTAACCTTCGGATGTTCTGATACCTAGAAAATACAATTGTGTTCATTTAATCAGATCTTTCCCACAGGTCTCAAGCTTAGCAGTAAAACATGTTTAAATTTCACTAAACATGGGGGAGACGCCACGGTTTGCTGGTAAAGTGCGTCTTGTTTGTAGAACAGCTGCAGCTTGATCCCTGGCACCTACAGTAAAAGATCTCAGGAAGCAGATTCAGCCTGATGTTTTGAAGAACTGTTGCCAGTCTGAGTAGGCAGTAACAAGATGGACCAACAGGTCAGCCTCAGCAGGTCAGCTTTGTAAATTCATGTGAATCTACTCATCACCTGTTATACAGCTCTGCTTTCAGCATGGTCCATTCGGTCTCGATTTCATCAACCTTCACACTGGCCCGTTCCAAGATCGGCTCATAATACTTGGTCAAGACAGACACTTCAATCTCACCAAATTCTGTAAGAATTTGAAAGTTACATTTAAAAAAAAATTCCAGAAAGAAAGAAAAAATAATAGTTCAAATGTATTCCCACATTGCCACTGCCTTGAATTTTCCATACCCTGTACGATTTTGTCGGGCCACAGTTTAAAACTCCCAATGGTGCTTGCTCTCAAAACCTCTTCACTAGCATCACAAAAGCAATCGCGCAGCTGATGCAAAAGATTGCTTAATAGCTCTGTTCGCACTTCCTTTATATCTCCATCTCCGATTAGCTGGTGCCCATGGAAGTGTGTGGCGGTCTCCACTAGGCGTTCCCTTGGGCCAGACCTGAAAAATATCACATTTGAGAATTATCCTGTGCAGCTCTGATGTTTATACAACTGGTACTTTTAGGCAGTTGTTTAGGATACTCAACCTCGCTCGATACATTTGGAGAGTTTCCTGGGTTGACTGAATGGTCGCGAAAACATCTGCAATGGAAGAGTTCTGATCCTGGGCCACGCGAGATAGAATGTTGAGGACGTTAATGACATCCAACAAGAAATGGGAAAACTTAACGACGTCTGTTTTCAGAAGGAGCTTTAAGAGGTCTTTCGCTTTCTGGTGGTTTGAAGAGCACGGCTCTTCTTGTATCTGGAAACCAGCAAAAATAACCATTAAGCCATTGATTCTCCCTCATTCAGTTCGTATTCCCTCCTCCCTCCACATGATTTTTTTAAAAGAGTATTTACCTCACTCATGTGTAGGACAATTGCAGGATACCCTTTAAGCAGAATTTGAAGAGCAGTCTGGAGGCGAAGGAGCCATCGGGAACCACCCATTCGAGAAGGGATAGCCGGCCTCAGTTTGAGGGCTTTGTACATTAGCTTAAGATTGCTTTTATTCAGGGGTGAGTTTTGATAAAAATAGTACATATTTTGCAAGAGACCCATGAGCACAGTGTACAGCTGAGTGCTCTTCAAGGTTTCCTTGTAGGCCATTTCAAGCCGATGCACAAGGCAATGTACACTCTGAACACATGGCTGGATTTCTTTCAAAAGTTTAGCCACCCCGTTATTTTGTCCGACCATGACATCTGCCCCATGACTCCCAAAGCCAACTAGCTTCCTTGCCCAGTCTTGGCTTGGCAGATGGAGCTGCAGATTGGTCTGCAATATTTTCAAAATGGCATTTTTCACCGCTGACGCGTCATACTGGTCAACCGACTGAACCCCAACGATCTGGCAGTGGACCTTCCCTTGGTAGGCAAAGCGCACATAAACAAGGGCAGCTTCTGTGCTCACGAGGTCTGTGACTCCGTCACTAATGAGTGAGAAGAACTTGCACTGGTCCAGTTTCTCCCTTAAGGCCCTTCGCTCCACTTCTGCAATGAAATGAGTAAAGATCCTCGCTGCCTTGTCGTTTCTAAATATGGAGCCAATATCCACACCCTTCATATCATCCAGCTTGCACATCAGGTCGGTGAAGGGGCGCCCGGTCTTGGCAATAGCATGGCATGTTCTGAAGAGGTTCTCTATTCTTCCCAAGGCTGCTTTGCTCATATTCTTTAATATCTGCTCAGTGCTCATTGTGTCTGGAGCAGAAGAGCTGGCCGCTTCCATACAAGTTGCCCAAGCATGAGCTTCACTGCTCTCATGCCCAGTGACTAATTCGATTCTGAAATCATCTGTCCCAGAACAAAAGTTGTGGGTGGAGTCTCCTAAGTCCACATTATGCTTCCGACATAAAGCACAGTACATTGTGTTTCTTCCGCTGTCGTGCTTCAGCCAAGAGTACTTTGACAGCCATATTTTTGGAAACTCTTGGTTCTTCTGTGATTGCTGGCCTGGAGTTACCGTCTTCTTCTTCATTTGCTTCAGAACTGCCAAAGCTATAAATATTTTAAAAATAACTTGGCATTAAAATGTTTTGTTATCACACTTGCAACATTTCGCGTCCATTTTTCTCCCTTCCCTTTCTCCCGCCAACTTTGTTACTCATTATATCCAGGAATAATGTGAACATGTACTCATTATAAAATAGAGCTGGGTGAAGTTTGAGTCCAGTGGCACCTTTAAGACCAAAAAAGTTTAGTACTGGATATAAGCTTTCAAGTACATGCACACTTCTTCAGGTTACATTGAAACAGACTTCCTCAAACATTACATATAGGAAGAAAGAGGGTGGAGGGGGTTAGTTGCTAGGAAGGGCTAATTAGAGTTGAGATGCATAAGTAACTGAGCAGTAGGAATAGCTAAAATTGGACTGGCGCAGTTGGGTGTACTCTTGTTAAAATGATTATATTTTTTCCACCCTACAGTTCTGTATCTTGTATAACTTATGCATCATGAGCACAATTACATAATTTCTCAATTTGCGTAATTTATTCTGCTTTTATTGTTTTGCATAATTTATTCCGGCTATGCTACCTGTGAGTGGATGCAAAGGATGACATGAGGCACTGAAGCCTGACTCCCAACCACTGCAAATCATATTAATCTTGGTGGGTGCTGAAGTTTCAGTAGACGTCCAGGTTCTTTTTGCACCCATAAGGGGTATGTAAGCCGCCCTGAGCTGGCCTCTGCTGGGAGGGCGGGATATAAATTCGATAAATAAACAAATAGAAGCTTGAAAAAGAAAAATGGAAGCTGAGATTCACAAGAAGGCAGGGCTTATTTTGTAGAAAAAGACCAGCAGGAACTTATTAACATAACAGGCCACACACAACAGCAGAAACTCATTAACATATTATGCCACACCTCTGACAGCACAGCTCATTAGCATATTAGGCGGGGCTGAGAAAGCACAGGGCAGGCATGGAGGCTTGACTCTCCCCCCCCCCCCCCGAGCTTCTCCACTGCTGCAGAGCAGCTCAGCAGGGGAAGGGGGGGGGAAAGAAGGCGTGTTTAAATGCAGGGTAGGGAGTGGGGCGTCTAGGGTACTTGAAGGCCCGCCTCCATCCACATTGTCCAGCCCACCAGTTGAGATTCTTCCTTCAGGGCCTGCTCCCTGCAGCCTTGCTTGCAACCTCACTGTCCTTTAGGTGCCAAGTCAAAATATTCCTCTTTACACAGACTTTTATTTGAATGTTAATCCCATCTTTTCTTAGGTCTTTTCATGGCCTGGCTGTAATCTGAGGGCTGTGTTATGACTTCTCTGCTGGCATGTTTTATTGCTGCTGGATACTGCTGTTAATGCTGCACTATTTTTGTGCCGTGGTCTGCCTGATGATGATTTTTGACAGCAATCCCACGCAGGTCTACTCTGAATTCTACTAAGGTCTATTCAGTGGGGCTTACTCCCAGGAAAGTGCCTTTAGGATTGCACTGTTTGTCATTTTTATGCTTTCATTGGCAACCCTAGGCTGTGGCTCGGTGGCAGAGCTTCTGCTTTGCATGCAGAAGGTCCCAGATTCAATCCCCAGCGTCTCTAGTCAAAAGGTTCAAGGAGTAGGTGATGCAAAAGGCTCATTAAGTCCCCACCTGTAGTCTGAAGCGACAGAACCTGGACTCTAGTTTATTACCGCAGTAAGAATTAGGTCTTGAATCATGTCAGTTGCTTGGAGACTTTGCCTTTTTGTGTGCTTGGTTTTTATGCAGGGATGCCAGCCTCCAGGTGGGACCTGGGGATTCCCCAGAATTACATCTCCAGAGGCCCGCTTGCCCGGAGCAAACGGATGCTTTGGAGGCTGGACTGTATGGCACTGTACCCCAATGAGGTCTCTGTCCTCCCCAGGCTCCATCCCCAAATCTCCAGGAGTTCCCCGACCTGGATCTGGGAGGACCTAACAACCCTATTTGTACATGTCATTCTAGCAACACGGTAGCCTCTTATAATAAACTTTGAGGCTGAAGTATAAATGTATAGTTGATGCTGAACATTAGAACACTTTCAGACTCCTGAATTAAAACAGTTATGCAAAGTAAAAGGAGGTGACAGTTCACTATAGTACAGATTTGTCATGTAGAACAGCAAAACTTTTAAAACAACATTTATAGACGTGGTATCCAAATAAATGGAATTCATATTATCTGACACCTAAAGAGCTTTCACACACTTCGCATGGCGGCGAACCCTCCTGCCATTGAGTGTATAATTAACAGGAGAATATAATTAGCAGGAAACCACATGCAGTCCCAGCTCTCTCACAAGTATTCTTGAAAGGTACATGTAGGTCACATTCACCATTTATATGTTGAGGTAGGTTGGAGACAAACAATTGTTGCGAGAATGGAAAGTGGCTCAGCAGAGATTTCGCTTCCTATGACACATGCAGTTTCGTCCCACTCAACATTTTGCAGGTTTTTCAGCAATTAGGAAAAAAGCATGAGATGAACATGGGCTGCCGACACGTATCACAAGCAACAATCCCTCTATGGAACTACCTTCAAATCTCTGGGAGGAAAATTCCCGCAAATTATTGTCTGCCTCTAGGTAAAGGTAAAGGTTTCCCTCGCTTGAAAGCCAGTCGAATACAACTCTAGGGATGCGGTGCTCATCTCCGTTTCCAAGCCGAAGAGCCAGCGCTGTCCAAAGACATTTCCGTGGTCATGTGGCCGGCATGACTAGATGCCGAGGCGCACGGAACGCTGTCACCTTCCCACCGAAGCGGTACCTATTTATCTACTTGCAATTTCTTGCTTTCAAACTGCTAGGTTGGCAGGAGCTGGGACCAGAGATGGGAGTTCACTCTGTCACGTGGCATTTGGGTCTCGAACTGCTGAACTACCAACCTTCTGGTCTGCAGTTCAGCGTCTTAACCACTTGAGCCTCTAGCACCTGCTAAATGTTTCCTATTGAAAAGAAAATGAATACACAAGATTTTGATTCTGCCCTTTGACCGAATCCACACTTGCCACTTAAGAAGCATGTTCTGGCCCTTCTGCTCTTGGTGTGCGTGGCTCCATCCACACATCATTGGATATTACATTATCGTAAGAGAGACCACCAAGCAGTGCCACTGTATAGATCAAGGGTGCAGTCTCATTTGGAATACTGTGTACCGTTCTGGTCACTTTATCTCCAAAAGGAAAATTGCAGAGCTGGGAAAAGTAGAGGAGGGCAACCAAGATGATTAGGGGGATGGAGCACCTTTCTTATGAGGAAAGGCTGAAGAGTATGGGACTTTTCAGTTTAGAAAAGAGATGACTGGGGTGGGGGACGTGATAGAGGTTTATAAAATTATGCATGGGGTGGAGAGTTGACAAAGGGAGATTTTTCTCCCTCTTCTAAAATACTAGAACTCTAGGTCATCCAGTGAAACTGATGGGCAGTAGGTTCAGAATGGACAAAAGGAAACACTACTTTACACAGAGAGCAATTATAATGTAGAATTTGCTGCCAGAGGATGTAGCGATGGACACAGGAATAAACTGTTTTGAAAAGGGATTAGATTCATGGAGGACAGGTCTCTCAGCAACTACTAGCCATGATGATTGTGGGGGACCTCCACATTTAGAGGCACTTAGCCTTTGAATCCCAGGGCAGGCAATATCAGGGGAAGACCTCAGCCTCTATGCCCTGTTGTTGGCCATCCAGAGGAACTGGTTGGCCACTTTGTGAAGCAGGATGCTGGACTAGATGGACCACTGTCCGATCCAGCAGGGCTCTTCTTATGTTCTTACTCTGCAGATGAAGTAATGGCAAACCACCTCTGCTTCTCACTTGCTTTGAAAGGCCCTTACTGGGGACACAGTAAATCAGCTGCAACTTGACAGTACTTAGCACATACAACAACCCTTTGCAGCTGGATTGTCTTGTCCGCACAGGAAAGTCCAGTTGTGAATCATTGCTCTAGTACAGCAATAGTGCAATGCCTAGCAATGTGTGGACGCGGCTTTGGTGTGAAAAACAGAAGGGCAGTTTTCACTACACTTTTATTATGTTTCCAAGTTGACTGGTGCCCATGTAGAAAGATGGATTTACAATGGCATTTCAGCTTCTGTGCATTTGATATGCAATTTCAGTCCTAGCTTACAGAAAAAACATCTTTGAGTACTGGTCTGCACAGTTATAGGAAACATCAGCGATAACCACAACCATGTAAAAAAATCAGTAACTTTAAGCCTTAAGCAGACAATGAATTCATGTTTGCAAATGCACAAAGAAGGCGTCTTCTTACCTTTCGGTGCCACCTGTAGAAACTGCTTATGAAGACTGCTAAGCTGCGAAATTGTTAAGGTACCGTTCATAGCGGTCTCCACCGACGGAGGGCGGGGTGGGGGGACAGGGTCTGGGAATACTTTGATATCGCCATTTATGTAAAACTCTGTCCCTTCTAGTACCAGCTCGTTCTGGATTCTCGTAGATGTTTCGATATGGTGGCGGGCAACCTCGATTAATTTGTCAACACTGTAAAGATAACACATTAAATGAAAGAGATGATGCTTTACCATGCTGAAACTAGAATATTTTTAGGCTAACATGTGAGGTACTGAACAGATCCAATAAGCCAGGCCTTGTGATGAAATCAAAAGTCCATTTATTCTTAAAGGTCTTTTCAATAAAACACGTTCAGTGTTAGTGATGGCTTGGATAATGGGCAAGGTTCAATTATACAGATTTTAAACGGCAAAGTGTGTACTAGACACCAATCAGAAAAGTCCACCCAGAAGGCGCACAACTCTGACCGTTTGTCTTCTCTCCAAAAGCCCGCAGAGAAGCAGAGATTACACTTGGCAAGCAAGCACCCCCTCCCACGAGACAGGTAAAGCTATTCCCACACAGTGAACCACCTGGAGCTACTTCGTTACAATAGCAGTTCAAGGCTAGGCTTCAAAGGGTCAGATTACATGACCCACAAGCGCAAGGGAAAGGGGAGGAAGGAACACTCTGACGTGGAGACTCCCGGGTTGTCATACTCCAGGCGGGAGGAACACATACAATACATGACAGGGAACCCGACATCACAGTTCTTTCACTCTTGTAGCTGCCAGGACTCCATCTAGGGGCACTTTCACACATGCTGAATAATGGACTTTCCACGCACTTTGTATTTTACTGTGTGAAAAGGCAAAATCCACTTGCAAACAACTGCTAAAAATGCCTTTAAAGAGGATTTAAAGTGCATTAGTCAGTGTGTATGAAAGTGACCCAAGAGCAGAGGTATCTGTGGCCCTCAACATCCAAGCCACTGCCAAAAAATTCTCCTCTTGCTGTTGTCTATTGTATTCCAACCACTGCCCAAAATTCCCTCTCCCTCTCCATGCTCAGCATCTGAACCAAAAACTCACAGTTCAACATCCCCCCAGATCACATGGCCCTGACAAGTGGCTTGGGAGAAGGGTCTTCAAAATGAAAACAAAACAAAAAAATATTTTGTATGTACACCTCAAATAATTATGGAACTGTCTTTGGTTCCCCCCTGTTATTAATGCTGATGGTGTTCCTATAGCTGATTCTGTCATTTATTCCTGTGTTCTAATTGGTTGAAAAGGGTTTCAGAGGGCAGCCATGTTGGTCTGCAGTAGAACAGCTAGACTTATAGGGTTGCCAGCCTCCAGGTGGGAGCTGGAGATCTCCCACTTTTACAGCTGATCCCCAGCTGACAGAGATCAGCTCCCCTGGAGAAAATGGCTGCTCTGAAGGGTGGACTCTATGGCATTGCACCATGCTGAGGCCCCTCCCCTCCCCAAACCCCACCCTCTCCTGGACCCATCCCCAAAGTCTCCAACCCAGACCTGGCAACTCTAGCCCAGTAGCACCTTAGAGACCAATGAGATTTTCACGGTATAAGTTTTTGAGAGTTAAAGTGCCCTTCACCAGACACCGTCTCACTGGTGGAAAAGTGGTTATGGAACTTTTGGATAAGTAATAAAGAAATGAATATGAGTAGAGACGCAGGGCTGGATCCAACCAACTTCTTTGCTGGTGAACAAGGAACAAGAGGTCCCATCTAACCACCCAAAGAGGTCACATTGGGGCTCATGGGACCAGCATGTAGACAAGCCATGTGGGATGGAAGCAGTGTAGGAAGTAGGGGAATTGCACAAGATTGACTGGAAAAGATGATTCTCCCCACCCACACACACGATTGATCTTTATCCTGTTTCTTGGTCCAGTCATCTAGCAGGTCCAGCTACTATGCTTCATGAGAATTAACCATCTTTTACCTGGACATTTCAACCAGGTATCTCTCTCCCAGCCATTTTTCCATATTCCTGTATGTTAGTTCGGCTTTCGAGGTTAGGTCTTCGATGAAGGTGTGTGCTTTAATTTTCAACAGCTCAAGTCGAGACTTTGCCGCCTCCGCTATTGAGAAAGTTGGTTTAGAGTAAATTTTTAAAGAGAAAACACTCAGCAACTAATTCCACAAGCCTGACGACCAAACGTTAGCTCTTTCTTTATGAGACAGGCATCCCAAACCTGTGAATCTGCAAACACTTAGCCACAGTTAAGCATTACATGCGGATATTTACACCACAATTATAGATTGGCAATGAACTTGATAAGACACTAGCCCTTTTCAGTTGTTATGTTTGATTGTGTGGATGGGGGTGGGGAGAATGTGCTACATGCGGTCTATAAATTGAATCAATCAATCAATATCCATTTTGTTGGAAAGGGGCAATGTGCAAACCTCTGAACACCAGTGCCAGAAAGCAGCATCAGAGCCTCAACTTCTGTGCCTTGTTTGTTTGGTCCCCCAGGGCAACTGGCTGGCTGCTAGGGGTTGCCAGTTCCCAGATCCGGGTGGGGATTCCTCATGTTATCAGGGGTTCTGCCCCCAAACCCCACCCCCAAATAGCTACATTCACATGTGACATCCCCAATGCGATGACATCACCTGGAAGTGACATCATCACATCAACGATGTCACAGGGGAGGCTCTGGTTTGAGGGCAATTTTAGCCCTCAAACCAGAGCATTGCCACACGACGTAACTGACGTGATGATGTCACTTCCAGGTGACATCACTGCATCTGGGATGCCCCCTCAGGAACGCCACCACAAATCCCTCCGCCAGCAACAAGGTAGGACCCGGTAACCCTACTGTGTGAAAAATACATGTTGCCTCTCTCAGACAAAATGGTGGTCACATACTATCAGGAAGATGGTGTGCAGCATGTGTAGTAAAACATGTAGTAAGAAGTAACAATAAGAAAAGGCTACTATAGCTTGGAAATCATGGCTTGTTTTAACTATGGTCAGCTGTTGCCACTGCACTGAGAAAACCATGGTTAAGGCAATTTCCCTGCCTCAACAGCATTTCTACTCACAGACAAGTAGGTTTTACCAGTGTCTCCCAACACAAGTCTTTTGGGGGGAGGGCATAGTTTAGCAAGTCATATTATAGTTTCAGATGGCCCAGAATAGCCCAATCTCTTTAGATCTCAGAAACTAAGCAGTACTTGGATGGGAGACCACCAAGGAAGTTCTCGGCTGCTATGCCATCATGAAAATCCAGGTCACCATCAGTTTCCTGTGACTTGGCACTGCCTTCCACCACCACTATCATTTTACTGCATGTTTTGGGTCTTATAACCAGTACTAAAGGCAACAAACCATGGTTAGTGCTAATGGTGGTTTAACATTACACAGGTAACAGGTTCAACTAAATATTCTTGAAGCATATGGAAGCTGACTTTTTCCCAGAACTTATCAGCTTCAAATTGCAATCATTGATTATTTCCCAGGCTTATACCTTACAGGTTATTGTTTACCTTCAAGCTCCAGGGCAGTGAAAAATTCCTGCTTCAATCTAAGTTTCAGTTCCTGTTTTTTTAATTCCTCTGGAGACAGAGGAATGGGTGCGGGTTCCACCACAGATGGAGAATCTGCAAGCAAGAGAAAATATTTTGCACAGTATGGAATCTGTACATACTTTGAATTGTCTCGTGTGCATTCCTGGGGCGTTGCAATACTGTAGGACAAGGGATTAAAGAATGTGATTTCTGAATGTGATTTCTGACACATGCTCTCTGACGTATATATTGACAGCTGTCACTGTGCCTTTGGAAGTCTAAACATAGTGGATTCAGATCTTGGTATGCAACCTAGAATCTTCTGCTGAGAGAAATCTATAGTAGAATATATATTTCATAATTGTATTTTTCTGCATAAGAAGTTATATTAGGAAAGAACTATAATTAGAGGCCTTTTAGGTGGAATTAGACAGCACTGGAATGGAATGCATATCTAGAAGCTATAAGGACACCTAGCATCAGAAATTTTCCCTAAACAATATATTTTCTTTGTAAGACAGAGTGTCTGGTACCCGGAAACCTGCCAAGAGCCAAGTTTAATGTGAATCACAACCCTTATCAGCTAACTCTCCAAAAGCGAGGCAGGAGGGAGGCTGGCTTTGACGTTGTTCCTCAGTGTTTCCCATTGTTCTGAAGACCAGATAAGTGAGTGCAATTACTGACACCAATGAGAGATGCACTGAGTCAAATGACGCTTCCATGATGTTACCTGCTTGACACCAGTTAGTGGTTTTTCCTCTGTGTAAACTATAACTGATGTCATCTGGGGTATAAGACCTTCTGTCCTTCCTGGTTATGGCAGAATACAGCTTGGTGTTATGGGGTGCTACTGCACCCAGTCCTGTATTCCTGTTTCTTGTAATAAACAGATATTCATCTAACTCGCTGGACTCTGTGTGTTTCCAGTTCGGTCACGTGAGCATACGGGCACAAATTTGTGCATCAATACCAGTTGCGAACACTAGACAACTAACATTTTGGGCATTTTCCAAAAACAATTGTTTCACTCAAGTTTTCACAATGCTAAAAATCTCACAATTTCTGAAGTTTCAATGTTTTATACTATGGGTTGGGTCCTACCTGAAATTTCCGATGATGCCCCCTTCGCATGGGAAAGCACTACCTCCCCCCTACATGGAAACTATTCTTGAGGATACCCCAACCCCCAGGAACACCATTTTAAGGTGAATTTTGGGTTGCAGCAGAAGGGAAAGGGGGGAAATCATGCTTTTGTGGACAGAAATCCTTCCATTTGCAGAAATTTTAGGTGGGCTCCGAGCCTACATGATAGATAATGCCTATTTCATATAGGCATGATGCACTTTGCCTGGAAGGCATTTCCCACAGGGAGATTCGCTGCCTTACTCCTTCCAGGGCTTCCTGCCCTCTTCTATAAGAGAGAATGTTGTATTTCCAGGGATTCTCCATACTGTGTGTGAAGCATTCCCCTGCTAATGAACAGGTATCCATAAAAAGAAGGAAGCCCCTGTGATTTGTTGTGTGAGATGCTGTGATAGTGCAAAATGAGGCTGGATGTGCTATAATCTCATCTTTTGAGCAATGGCCTGGCTCGATGCATAGCAATTAGGCAGCCAGTTCTTTGATGGGCACCCCTAGAAGAAACTGCTGAGTACTAAATGCAATAAGGAGGGTTGTTGGTCCTTTGAAAGGGGAATGACAGATAGTCATATTTAGGAAGCAAACTAACCATTTTGGGGGGGGGGGGGAATCGCATGTTTGTGAAAATGGCATATGAATTTCTGAAGTTAAATGGTGAAACATGTGGTGTCGCTTTTCTGCAAGGCAGAAATATCCACTGGAATAAAAGTGAAGGTTTCACTCATCCACAGTGTATACAAGCACCACAAATTCCATAGAGCCTCACAAAACGCAACTGAATCATGGCCATACTGTATGTGTATGACCAGAGGAGATGTACATCAGAAAAGTTGTGAAAGGGGAGGATGTGTGAATTAGAACCCTGGTTTGGCCAAGGATCCTGGAGGCTTTTGGTCATCTTCTGGGTGTGGAGCAGCAGTTACAGCGAGTGTGGAGGGGGAGGTATTTGTGAATTTCCTGCATTGTGCAGGAGGTTGGACTAGATGACCCTGGAGGTCCCTTCCAATTCTATGATTCTGCTTTAAGGTAAAGAAAGGGAGCCCTTGGCTTACAATGACACATGATACAGCAGGGACACCTTGTCTTTAGAGTGCCCTACCCCTTCAATCTCCTCTGGGGCCAACCTTCCTGCCCTCCAGGCTAAAACATTTATTTGTACCCAGGGCTTCCCCCCCCCCCCCACCTCAAGGGTTTAATCTTTTTAAAACTGTTTTTGGGGAGGGACTGTGGCTCAGTGGAAAAGCCTCTGCTTGGCATGTAGAAGGTCCCAGATTCAACCTCTGGCATCTCCAGTTAAAAGGACCAGGCAGTAGGTGATGTGAAAGACCTGTGCCTGAGACCTTGGAAGGCTGCTGCCAGTCTGAGTGTTATTTAAAAGACTGTTTGTCTGATTAAGTATAAGGAGGCTTCGTGTATGTGTTGGACAGTTTTAGGGATATCATTTTAGGCCGCCGAATGTTGTATTATGCTGTTCTCGTGGCTTGTTCGTTATCAGAAATTTCATGCTGTATTGCTTTAACTTTGTAAGTTGGCTCAAGGAGGCCTCTGGAGAGATGGCATATAAACTTCCTAAATGAAGGGGGCAAAATAAAGCATAACTGCAGCATGTATGATGCAGGGCCAGTACAGCAGATGAAAGGGCGGTCCAATGAATCTGGGAGCCAAAGTGTAGCGGTTAAAGTGTCAGACGAAGCTCTGGGACAACCGGGTTCAAATCCCTGCTCTGCCATGGACACCTGCCCGGTGACCTCGGGTCCATCACAATCTCTCAGTCTAGCGTGCCGCATAGGGCTGTTGTTGTTGTTGTTGTGAGGAAAGAGCAGAGGAAGGGAGAATGATGTGACAAGCCTCTTTGGGTGATGTTTAGGGAGAAAAGCAGGATACTAATAAGAATGAGGCAAAATATATAAAATAAGGTGTGTAAACTCCTTCCGTTCTCTGTTCTTCCCATGCAGAAGGGGCTACACCAAGATCACTGCAGCAGTCCAACTTTTCATTACGTCTTTTTCTTGAGCACATGTGGATTTTATTCATTCAGAACCACTTTGTAAAAAAAAGTTGCCCCTCGCTTACCTTTCTTTTTTCCCTTTTTGCTGTCTTTGCTCTCCTTTAGAGTCCCCTTGGCATCTTTTCCACCTTTCCCCTCTTTTCCTCCTTTGGCCTCCTTTCCGCCTTTCCCCTCTTTGGCCTCCTTTCCGCCTTTCCCCTCCTTGGCCTCCTTTCCACCTTTCCCGCCTTTCCCCCCTTTGCCAGCAGCCGCTTGGGAAGATTTCTGGTGTTCTTTCTCTTTCATCTCTTGCTGCAGGCGCTCCTTTTCTTCCTCAGCCTCTTTGGCTTGCATTTCGGCACTGACCTGGATTTTAACAGTTATGGTTTAGTTAGTAGAAACATCAGGGATAGCGAGGCAACAGTTTGAGCAAACTGTCATTCTCTGGTTTTATGGATGGTCATAAAAATGTTAAAAAGAAGAAAACAGGTATCATAAATATGCCTTTATTGATGGCATTGATCAGCTGCGGTTCATGCTGGAGAACTATCAGCATCTGTTGCTGAATGAGGAGAGGGAACTAAGAACATAACAGCCTTGCTGAGTCAGACCAGTGGTCCATCTAGTCCAGCATCCTGTCCAGGGCTCATTTCGTAGCAGGAGCTCCTTTGCATATGAGGCCACACACCCCTAATGTAGCCAATCCTCCAAGAGCTTACAGAGCTTTTCTTACAGGGGATACTGTAAGCTCTTGGAGGATTGGCTACATCAGGGGGTGTGTGGCCTGATATGCAAAGGAGCTCCTGCTACGAAATGAGCCCTGATTCCTTTCACACACAATGGCCAGTTTCTCTGGAGGTCCAATAGCAGGGCATAGAGGCTGAGGCCTTCCCCTGATGTTGCCTCGCCTCTTAGCTCTGGGATTCAGAGGCTGACTGCCTCTGAATGTGGAGGTTCCTAATAGTCACCATGGCTAGCAGCCACTGATAGACCTAGCCTATTTCTTTATTTTATTTATTTCTTCACATTTATAGCCCGCCCTTCCCAGAAGCGGGCTCAGGGCGGGTAACAACATTTCATTTATACAAATACATTAGTTAGTACAATAAAACTTGAAATTTAAAACATCAACATAGACATCAAAATATTAAAATGTTGAAATGGTGGTCACAGCAGGTAGCATAGAAATTTTTGGTTGTGGGAGGTTCCTGGCCATAGCCAGTGGTTGTTACACAGCTGAAAGAATAACAGGGTGACAGGGAGGCCATGTATGGACGCCTGCTGCCTCAGCCAAAGGCCTGGAGGAACAGCTCCATCTTGCAGGCTCTGCAGAATTGAAGTAGATCCTGCAGGGCCCTGATCTCAATGGGGAGCATGTTCCACCAGGCAACGAGCATACGGAAGAGCAGGGGAAATGGCTTCTCCATTTGTTTTAACGAGGTGAGCTCTGCGAATGATCTCCTTGAGTTTCAGCGAGAAAGGCAGACTCTAAAGGAAGTCAATGAACAAATCTCTTGGCGACCCATGCGAGCAGTGACTTGGGCCCAAGAGAACTTTGAGCTTGCGTCTCTCTTTCCGAAGCTAAAGGGGAGTTCCTCAAGCAATTCCAGATATGGCACGATAGCTTGCTGTTCCAAACAAAGCAGTCATCAGCCCAGCTGGGCAAATCCTTCAGCACCCTGACGCAGAGACTCAAGACGTGCCGCGTCTGAGCTCTTGGATAAACCCAGATTTTCCTTACCATGTTAGATATTGTAATGACAGCATTGTGCCACGTCTCAGAGATCAATTTCTCATCAAAGCTAAAATTGAACAAGGCGCTTTCCGAAGCCTGATAATCCTCCTTCGCACTCTTCGCTTGGAATGCTTTGGTTTTTTGCTTGGTGCTCACTATGTCCGGAGAAGGACACCTGCGAGTTAATAAGGGGATTCTAAAGACAAAAAAAGACAAAAAAACCCCACAACCTTAGTCTTGCATTTCTCACGAGGAGTACGCACATTTCTATTGCACCAAACATGGTTTCATACATGGCAAAGGTATCCTAAAGCAAACTAAGAGCCACTGAGGCCAGATGTACAGAACACACACACACACACACACCAGAATACTGGAACAAGCTTTGTGACAATACATCTGGATAGGACACTTTGAACACAATCCTAAACAGAGGTATAAGTCTCTAAGTCCACTGAAGTCATCAGGCTTAGAAAGGTATAAGGACTGCACTGTGTCACCTGGACCAAGCAGGATACTCACAACCGAGCAGTTTGCCAGTTTCCCAAAAGGGGCGAAGGCAGAGGATCCCCTCACCTCTACTTTCCTGCTGCTGCTATGAGTGGGAGAAACCTTTAAAAAAAATAGCTGTCTGGCCAGTGGTGTGACATCACTTTGGGGGGGAATAGAAGGAACAAGTGGGAACCCACAAGCACTTGCGAGAGGCATCTCACTTCCCTCTCTCCCGCCATTTCCTCTTTCCATTCCCTGAAAGCCCCTATAGCCTCTCCCTTATCCTCCTTCCAGGGTTGCCAACATTAGGTTGGGGGCTGGAGATCTCCTGAAATCACCAGAGATCTCCCAGCTACAGAGATCAGTTCCCCTTTGGGTTGCCAGACGGAAGCTGGGAAATCCCCGCTCAAAGGCCAAAAATTGGCCTGGAAAGAACTTTGCCTTTCACTGACAGAACCAAAGCTTGGAATACTGTGGTTGCCTAACAACAGCCACTGAAGGAATCCATTTTTTTAAGGTGACAGGTGTTCCTTTTCTCATTTTTGAAGTTTTTAAACTGCACAGTGTATTTTTTTTTTTAGGTTTCACATTTTTCTGCAAACCTAGGGCCCTTTTCAGGTTTGTAAAAAGTCTTCCTCATTCACAGCTCTAGTCACTGGATTTAAGTATCCAAAGGTATCCTGACTTCACTATTAGACTATAAGATGCCAGGCCTCTCTGGGAATTGCCAAATAGTCTATGGTTTTACCATATAGTTTTCGGTGATTTCTAGGGAGGCGAGATGTCATTTCTGGGTTTTCCCCAGCATGCTGGGCCAGGGAACTCTACAGCTAAGGCTCAACCAAATTATCCATCCACACTTCTGTTGTATATTTAACCTCCGGTTTTGTAAACCCCAAGTCTTTAATACCTACAGCTGCTACTTTTATTTCTTCCAGGAGACAACCTACACATACAGTGATGTTCCCTCTCAATTCACCACAAATATACATGCATATTTAGTATTTCTTGCAATGTTACAATTCTGACTGTACATTTTAAGCTTGCCCTCTTCATCTCCTTGAATCAGGTCCATCAGGGCTATTCTGGTAAACTCTGTGTTGGTCTCCAGGGGGATTTTGCCCTCCATTCCTCTATAATAGTCATGCAACAGTCTCTTGGTATCTTGGAAACGGTCCACTTCATACTGCATACATACAGGGGAAGGTTAATTTTTTAAAAAATCAGTTATTTTTTGATACCACATCTTAGCAGATTGTACACAAAGCAACTCATAAAATGTCAAAATGCTGTCCAGATGTTTTACAAAATCCAATTAATGCAACGCTCCCAGTCCTTACATAATTTAAAGATCCAATATGCTTAAGGCACAAAGTAGATATAGTAGAGATTGCTGTGTTGCTGTTGCTGCTGAAAGCAGAGGCCATATGTTCCTCCCTGTTTTTAGCTTGTAATATTCAGTATTTTAGAAATGTGATGTGACACAATGACATCATCACACCAAAAGTTTGTATTACTAGATCAGGGGTGGCCAAACTTGTTTAACGTAAGAGGGACACAGAATAAATGTCAGATGTTTGAGAGCTGCAAGACATGAACAAATATTACACATTTTTACTGGAGAAGTATGCAAATTTGCTTTTCATTAACATTAAATGACTGCCAAAAATAACAACAAAAGCAGATAATGATATTTATTTGTCCAATGATATTTGTTTGCTAATGATATTTAGCTTCCCCAGCTGCCCTGCCGGGAGCCGCACAATATGTTTGAAAGAGCTGCACGTGGCTACCGAGCCAGTTTGGCCACCCCTGTACTAGATGTTTTGAGGGAGAAATAAGGAGTATATAGAGGACAAAACGCAATATGGCTGTCCAGATAGGTGAAATCACAGATTCAAAGTGCAAATACCCAGAAAGTACTTGATTTTTCCAGGTGTAGGAATACTTACTAGGGAACCGGGAGGATTGTGCAAGTGAGCCCACTTTGGTGTGGGAGACGGAAGTGGGCGTGTGATCAGCAATTTTAAATGTGAGAGGGAACAGTGGTGAAACCCGATCAAAATAACCGTGTGGCCAAAGCCTAAAACACACTTACGAAAGAACTATAAAAACTGAGTTGTTTCACAGCCAACTCAAGTGGATTTTGCTAAGATGAACCCCTTTAGAATGCAGCCAAGAAACATTATGCACCTGCCACACTTTGATTTATTATTAGAACAGAAGGCTCTGAATTTGTAACTGAAAATAAACACATACACACAAAAAAAAACCCCGGTGCTGTATATTCATGGGAAAATTCACAAAACCACAGTCACAAAAGGAAGAAAAACCAACATAAGAGTAAGAACCCAGTTGTGTAGAATAACCACTAACCCAAAGGCCGATACCTGCCACTCTTCAGCTCAGCATCAGACCTGGCTTCCTGGCAAGTCCAGGAAGCCAGGGCCCAGAAGGAAGGTGAGCCTGGGGAAGATGAAACAAAGCTGGCAGTAATGCAGAGGAGGTGAAGGAGACTGAGGGGTGTGTTTGTGAGTGTGTGTGTGTGTGTGCAGAGACAGGGCTAGGCAAAGCAATAAGCCTAAAGAAGTCAGGTGTTAAGATCTGTAATGCAGATCAGTGGCATGGACTCAGAACTGCCACAGATCCCCCAAACCAGAGAGCAAACCCAGCCTAAAAGCCGGGTGGCTTCCCTGGTGGCTTCCCTGCTTTGGCCAAGGCTTGAAGGCGATGTACAAGCTGAATCACTGTCTAACATCCCTCCCAGGCTCCAAGACTCATTGCTGGTGTGAGTCCACATGGTTAGTTGCTGTGGCAGGTTGCTTGGCAATGACCTGCCTGGTACAGCCAGTTCGGTGTAGTGGTTGATTGCCAACTCCTCCACTTGCACCTGCTGGATGACCTTGGGCAAGCCATAGTTCTGTCAGAGCTGTTCTTGAAAGAGCAGTTCTCTCAGAGCTCTCTCAGCCCCACCTATCTCACGGGGTGTCTGTTGCGGGGAGGGGAAGGGAAAGGAGTTTGTAAGCCGCTCTGAGACTCCGAGTGAAGGGCACGCTATAGATCCAATCTCATCTCCTCCTCCTCCTCCTTGGGTAGGACACACCCCTGGGCCCAGCAGCAGGACTCCCTCAGGTGGAACAGGGTGGGAGCAGGGGCGGGAGAATGCAGCCAGGGCAGCTTTGCCAGTCTGTCTTAGGGAAGCTCAAAAGGCATGGAGGCAGTGAGGAAGCCTGGATGGGAGAGCAAGGGCTCTCTGGGCCCAGGCTGGGTGTGGCGATGCAGAACACGGAACAGAGAAGGGTGGAGCTTAGCTCAAGGGCCAGGCGTACAGCTGGGGCTACAAAAAGAAAGGAAAGGGAAATTGGAAGAGGCTGGCTGGAATAGGAAGGAAAGCCAAGCAAGCTAGTGGCAGAAGGGGAAGAAAAAGAAGAAGAGGAGGAGGAAGAAGAAGAAGGGGAAAAGGAAGAGGAGGAGGCAGAAGAAGAAGACAGAAAGGGAGAAGAATTTTCACCAGGAGGTTCCCAAACAAAGAGGAAGGTTGCAGTATCATGTTTCTTCTCCACTGTAATGTATTGTAACCCAGAGGTGGATGAAAATAATCACACTTTCAGGTACCTGGAGCTGTCAACTAGAAATTAAAACCATCTATGCAAGGAAGCAGGGACCGGGCTGGTGCTTTCGAGACCCCATGGACCCCAGGTATGATGTTCCCTTGCCCCCAAAGGGCATCACAGTTGCACACAAAAGCACAGAGAAGTCCACAAGAGTCTGGAGGCAACCGAAGACTCCAGATGTGCCTGAGACTTTCTGAAGAACTGGGAAGGCACAAGGGACTGTTGTGTCACTGCCAGGAACTTGTCCACGGTTGACCGGCCATTATGGACGGTGACTCGTTGACACAGGCACAATGGCAGCATAGTTGACTCATATACAGACATCCAAAGGCTGAGAAGTAAGCTAAGCAGGGCTATGGTGATAGGAATGGACAGCAACATCCTCTCTGGGTGCCATTCATCAGTCACCCAGATGTTACCTTTCTGTGCTGCAGGACATCCTTCACAATGAGACTCTGTCTCTTCTCAGCTTTTTGAGCCACTAGGAACAACACCCCAGTATAGAAAGGGAAATAGGCGTATAGAGGCATTTACCATGTGAAGAAATCAGGGAACTACACTCATGGGGTTGTATGAGGATGTACATCTGGATGCACATCTGGATTGTGACTGTGTGTAAGGCATCCAATATGCCTAGCACCACATAACATGATGTCTGGACTAGGGCCCAACCACTGAATGGACAGCAAGGCAGAAAACTTTCACCCACAGGCCAAACACATCCTGCCACAGCAGTGAAATTAGCTGAAGTTATGTTGCTCAGTTGCCTAGCTGCTTAGAGCTTCAGGATCAGGGTGTCGCCTAAAATCAAAGTTTCACAACATTTATCAAAGTGAAGATCAGCCATATCATTTGGGCTGCTGATACATTTTATTTAAAAAAACACCAAACCCTGTTATCAGACCTGCATAAGTGAAAGGATGTGATTAATGAGAAGCCCCATCCGATCCGGCAGCCAGCCGTCATTCATGATATCGCTGCGCTCTTGCTCAGCTTCATCTCTTCTGTTTTCGCAAATGTCCCACAGGCGATCTCTCAGGTCCTAAAAAAAGCAACATTGAAAGCGCCTCACCATAAAACAAACTGAAGGACAGATGCCAGTTAAACAGCGTTCTGGTTTTGTAGGTTCAGCAGACGTGGAAGCCTCATCTGGAGCAGGTGCCGGTATTGGCATCCCTTTCTAGGCGGCAGCAGTTGCAGAATCCCTTTCCAGCGCTATGTGCTGGGCTCCCAGCAAGAAGAGGGATGCTGACACTGCTGGGTTTACCTTCCCAATTCGTCCTGCCAGGAGAGTGAGCAAACACTAGCAGCTGTCTCTCCCAGAAGGAAGCGTGCCGACAGGGACTCTCTCTGCCTGTATCAGCTGTTGGAAGCTGCTGCTGCTTTAGATGCCTGGAGTGCCATTTAGATGCTTGGATGCCATTTGAAGGCTGCTGCATGAATCGGAATTTATTGGAACTATTTTATCACTGCCTCCTATGTAGGTGCCTTGCGTAATCAACAGGCATCCAACATACAAGAAAAAGGAGGCTACTTATTGGTTGTTAAGCCCTGACATGGATAGCCCAGGCTAGCCCACTCTCATCAGATCTCAGAAGCTAAGCAGTGTCAGCCCTGGACAGTATAAGGATGCGAGATCTCCAAGGAATACCAGGGTCGTAACCCAAATGCAGGCAATGGCAAACCACCTCTGGATGTCTCTTGCCTTGAAAACCCCACAGGGTCGCCATAGGTCAGCTGCGGCTTGATGGTGCTTTCCACCACATTGGCTGTTAACCAGTTATATAAAGCCTCGTAAGTATTAGAGATCATATTGTCCCCTGGACTATTCGTAGCACAGAGAAGTCTAGACCACAGGGTATCACCAGAGGAGAACAAGGGCACTGCACAAAGATGTCTGCAGGGCAAACAGCTCCAGATGGTTCAGCTGAGCAAAACCATAAGCTACAAGGAATTTATGGCCCAAAGAGTGATTAACACATGGAATTCACTGCCACAGGAGGTGGTGGCAGCTACAAGCATGGATGGCTTCAAGAGGGAATTGGATAAACATATGGAGCAGAGGTCCTTCAGTGGCTATTAGCCACAAGGTGTAGATAGGAACTCTCAGTCTGGGGCAAGTGATGCTCTGTATTCTGGGTGCTTGGGGGGGCAACAGTGGGAGGGCTTCTAGTGTCTTGGCCCCTCTGGTGGACCTCCGGATGGCATCTGGTATTTTTAGCCACTGTGTGACAGAGTGTTGGACTGGATGGGCCACTGGCCTGATCCAACATTGGCTTCTCTTATGTTCTTAAGGAAGCAGGGCAAGGCAAAAATCAGCACATAGCTTATGACCGCTTTCCTGAGAATTCCTTGGCTTTTGGCTGGGGCAGTCATCTTGCAAAAAGTCAACTATGAAAACTGCGTTTGGTGGTTCTGCCACTATTCTTGGGCCCCTGTTCAAGTGCAGTTGCCTCACTCTGAAGTCCATCCACAAGCCTGAATTCCATTGAGATCTCTAGCAAGGGGCAAGTGCAAAAAGTCACCAAGTTGAGAGAACACAATAGAGACCCTCGTATACAGTGAAGACTCATTTTTGTCTGGTAGGAGAGAATATAAACAATGGGCTTAGTCCTTGCCATGTGGGGAGTTCAGAAAGCATAACCGAAGGGTGGCTATCTACCATATCCTGTATTCTCCAGATTTCATTCAGAGTTTGAAAGAGTATTTCTGATATGATATGGGTTTATAACCAAACTGACGCAGGAGCAGGTTGAGGTATATTTCCACCCCTATCAACCTCTTCCTGTTGCTGACCTAAAAGTAGCTGACCTGAAGTTGCTGACCTAGAAGTAGCAGTTCCCTTACAAAGGAATTACAAAGGGAGGTTAGAAAGAGAGACTGCTGACTTGCAACTGATAATGAAGCCCAAAACACAATGCATCCACCTGGACTGAACTGAAACCTAGGTTTTCTGTCTCATTACCAATGCTGATTTCTCCACGCCTATTACCCCTCTGCATATCTCACCTAAATCCAATCATGCCTGCTATTGTTATTCACCTGCTATTGACATTTGCCTGCGAATGTCATTCGGCATCTGAAATCACTCTGCTTTCCAATAGACAGGACAGGTGGACTCTCATTCTAGCTGTATCTGAAGAAGTGAGCAGTGACTCACGAAAACTCACACCTTGCCACATATTTTGTTAGTCTTTAAGGTACTACTGGACTCTTTGTCTTTTCTACTGCTACAGGCAGACAAACACGGCTGCCCATCTTGATCTTCCTCCTCCTGTGTTAGTCTGTTGGGTCAGACTAGCCCCTTTCCAGCCCACCTTGGAGCTGGGCTGGGTGGTGGCGGTATAAGTATGGGAGACACATGCCATGCTTCCCTCCCTTACCAATTTGGTGCCCCAAGCAGTTGCTTGGATAATTTGGCAAGTGAAGCCGCACCGGAGTCGCTGCTATCTAGGCATACGGACGTCACAATCATGGAACACGCTCAGGCTTATCTGGGGCACTCTGTAACAACCTAAGAAGGACTTCTGCCCCTTAGTGCGAAAACTTCTCTTATTCGTCTCCTAATGCATGAAAAGGCAGGTAAACTTCTTAACCACATCTTGAACTTTCATCTCTCTTTCCGAAGCTAAAGGGGATGCCAGTGACCAGATAACATGGCCCCATGGTTACATCGGGCCAATGGGCCACCAATATCTCCTATAGCACTTGACTGGGGAGGGGTCATGATTTAGTGGGAGGACCACCACTTTGCATGCTAAAGCTCCCAGGTTCCATTCCCAGCATTTCCAGCTAAAAGGCTCAGGCTGTAGGCGATATGAAAGGCCCTGAGACCTTGGAGAGCTGCGGCAGGTCAAACTTGTCAACATGAAGCTTGATTGGCCAATAAGGCTCAGGAGAAGGTGGCTCCAAGTTTTTTTTTTTTTAATGGATCTCAATCTCAATAGTTTATGCTGAGAAACAATATTAGAAAAAAGCAAGCATCTACCACCACAACACGCAACAAAACTGAGCATCGAGCATTTCTCGCTAGGCCACTGATGATCTGACTCATTTTGCTGCTAGAGAAGGAGGATATCATAAATTTCCCATCTCTACTGACTTGAGCAGGTGTTGTGGTCAGCAGCCACATGAGCGGTGTGCTCCAGAGATAAGCTTTGTGTTTGTCAAGCTGCAGGCAGGATTCTAAGTCTTTTTTCTCTCTCTCTCTCCCTCCTTGCTCTTGTTTTTGGCTTACGCTTATGTTGGATTCTTGCTCTAAGCGTATAAGTACACAGTGAGGGCCGATAGTCCCCTGTTCTCCATGCACAGGGCCAGCCAATGATGCAAGCAAGTCCAGGCAGCCTTGCAATCATTCTACATACAACAGAACAGATAATTCAGGAGACACACGACTGGAACGAAGCCAAATCCTGGGTCTGGGCAGGGGCGGATCTACTATGAAATGAATGAAGCTTAAGCTTCAGGGCCCCTAATCCTGGACGGGCCCTGAAGCAATTTTTTTTTTAATGAGTGAATTTTTCAGTAACATTGATGGAGTTTTTTCAAGTGTTTGTTACTGAAATAAGGCTATTTTAGTGACAGAATCACAAGCCAATGGGTTGAGGTACTTAATATTGACCTTAGAAAATGCTCTAATAACCATTTCACATGACCTCTACCTGCTCTATCCCATGCATAACCTTGTAAACCTCTATATGTCACCCCTTTGTATTCTGACTCCTTTCTATACAACACCCCTCCCAGCTTCTGACTGGGATATAAGGGCTCAGGGATCTCCGTTCCTACTTATATGTGAAGAAGGGAGCTTTGACTCGCGAAAGCTGAAAACCTGGTTAGTCTTTAAAGTGCTACCGGACTTAGATAGTAGTACTTTAAGTGCTACCGGGCTCTTTGACTGCAGATCAACACTGCTACCCACCTGAAACTGTCCTATTAGGGTGGTGGAGGAGGAGGAGATTGGATTTATACCCCGCCTTTCACTTGAAGAAGAAGAAGAGATTGGATTTATATCCCGCCCTTCACTCACTTGGAGTCTCAGAGCAGCTTACAAACTCCTTTCCCTTCCCCTCCCCACAACAGGCACCCTGTGAGGTAGGTGGGGCTGAGAGAGCTCTGAGACAACTGTCCTTGAGGGAACAGCTGGTACAGAGCTATGGCTTGCCCAAGGTCACCCAGCAGGTGCAAGTGGAGGAGAGGGGAATCAACCCCGGTTCTCCCAGATTAGAGTCCGCACACCTAAACACTACACCAAACTGGCTGTCAAACTGTGTGCTCTAAGGATGTCCTATAAGGAACTATCCTATAAGGATGCTATTCCCTCCTCTTCCCTCGATCCCACACATTTGTCAGTAGTCAGAGTAACTCATCTGCTGTTTTTTGGGTTTCTACTTACAGTCACTCTTTGGTGCAGCTCTTGTTTGGTTTCATCATCATCCCACAAGTCATCAGCAACAGAGTTATAATCGGCTTGCCAATGAGTCACAAACTCCTGTTTGTGGTCCGGGCGTTTGAGATATTCCTTGAAATGATTTCTGGCAAAGACATGAAATCAAAAGAAGCCCAGTGTTTTTGATGTGTCTTTTCCTTCAGAATCAAGAGGGCAGGGATCAATGAGAGTCTTTATTTATAAGGCTCGTCGAAACTCACCTGATATCTGACAGGTAATGAATGACAACGTGCTGCTCAGCCCGGAGTTGCCGAAGAGTAGCTTTGATGTTACTCACATAGAATGCCTCTACGATTTCCCAGTAAGGGACCAAGAATTCAGGCACTTCCTGTTAAGTTTGAAAAGACACAAAAATTTTTGCATCTGCTAACTAATCAGAAGGTGGGAGAAAAGGGATTGACAAAGGGGACAAATGAAGTTATGGCCCTATATTTCACTCCTCTCCATTCACTTCTCTCACTTCCATCTCTTTCCTTTACTTATAGAATCAGAGAACCACAGAGTTGGAAGGGGCCATACAGGCCATCTAGTCCAACCCCCTCCTCAATGCAGGATCAGCCTAGAACATCCCTGACAAGGGTTTGTCCAGCCGCTGCTTAAAGACTGCCAGGGAGGGGGGAGCTCACCACCACCTGAGGCAGCCGATTCCACTGTTGCACAACTCTTACTGTCAAAAAGTTTTTCCTAAGATCCAGCCGGTACCTTCCTGCCCTTAATTTAAAGCCATTATTGCCAGTCCTCTTCTCTGCTGCCAACAGGGACAGCTCCCTGCCCTCCTCCAAGTGGCAGCCCTTCCAATACTTCAAGAGAGCAATCATGTCGTCCCCCCCCCAACTGCCTCTTCTCCAGACTGAACATTCCCAACTCTGACCTTATTATGCTTAAAACAGCTTCCCTTTTGGCAAGAGTCTCGGCATTATAGAGTGCTGGGCTTCAACCAGGAAGACCTGAACGAAACCCACTCTCTGTTCCAAAGTTCAGTCTTTCATATCACCTATTTAGCATCACGACGGGACAGGTCATCTATCCATCCATCATGGGATGCTCTCTGATCATGTCCTCCCTTCCCTCCTTCTCCTTCCACCCCTTGGACTCCTGATTTGGCCACAAGCCAGGGGTCCCCAACACAGTGCCTACGGTCACCACGGCATCTGGGCAAACCATTTCTGGCACCCACCAAGTGCTTTTAGGAAGCGGGTGGGTGCAGGTTGGTCTTTTGCCCAGCAAGGCGTCTGGTTGGCCATTAGCCATTTGATTGGCTGTACATTTTTTTAATGTTTCCCCAGCAGCAGCTGCCACCGCTGCACAGAGATCTTCATTGTATGATGGAAGATAAGCTGCATAAGCTGCAGCATCCATTGTACAGCTGGCTCCGCCTCCTGTGGCAGCCATTTTGTGACTGTGCCCACCACACTGTGTCAGAATTCTAAAGAGGCCCAAAGGCTCTGAAAGGTAGGGGATCCCTGCTACAGACTACAGGTTGCTGTTACACCCAGACCGGTGACTTATGCTCCGTGCTTGCCTCCCCATCCCAGACTGCAAGACATCATCAAACTGTGGTTTGCAGTCCTGGTTTGGAGGGCTGATAGCCAAACCAGAGTTTGTTTGGTCTGGATGTAATGGCAGAGTCATCAATCGATTCCTAGTGCGCAAGGGGAGGAGGAAAGGAATGTGCAGGCACAGGGATCATTCCCACGGTGCTCAACAACAGTTTGGAGTTAAGATCGAACTATGCCCATCTTTCAGCCTAACCCACTTCTCAGGAGTATTGTTAAGGACACACATACACTTTCTTGAACTCCTTAAAGGAAGGGTGTGGTATAAACGTGATATGCATTTTTTTAAAAAAAACAAGATCTTACCCAAATCAACTGCACACACATGTAGTCAAGAATTATAAAAATTCTTTCTTCAATAAAACCGCTTTTAAAACTTTTAAAGAAAAAAGAAAATACTAGAAGTGGTATCACCATCGGGGCGTTTTCTCACACGATACCCCTATTCAGCCATTATAATTTTGGTGCTGCCCTCACATCATGGAAGAAGACATCACCCACAGTCCTTTTGAGACACACCATCATTATTTGCGCTCACAGGACAACACACCCACATAGCCCTTCTCCAGGCATACACACCCTGTACCAAGTCCGCTTTACTTCCACACACATCATATATATCATACAGTGTGTGCATGCACATAGAACCCCATGTGTGTGCTTATTAACCTGTAATTTATCTATTACATTTAGTGATTTCCTCCAAGGAGCACAGAGTGCTGTACATAGGGGTTTCAGTCCGCAAGGTACGAACCAGCCCATTCTGAAGGACTGGACACTCAAGTTTGCAAAACTCTCACCCATTTTACTTGGTGTGTTCATAATATCCTTGGCAAAGGGAGCATAACAGAAAGTTCAGGGTGAAGAATAAGAGCAAGAAAATAAAATAACAGGATCAGATGCTTGTTGTTCAGGAAGAAGATGGGCTTATAAATTAGGGGGGGGGGCTGTGGCTCAATGGGAGAGCCTCTGCTTGGCACGCAGAAGGTCCCAGATTCAATCCCCGGCATCTCCAGTTACAAGGAACGGGTAGCAGGTGATGTGAAAGGCCTCGATCTGTGACCCTGGAGAGCCACGGCTAGTCAGAGTGGCCAATATTGACCTTAAGAATATAAGAACACAAGAGAAGCCAATGCCGGATCAGGCCAGTGGCCCATCCAGTCCAACACTCTGTGTCACACAGTGGCCAAAAGCACCAGGTGCCCTCAGGAGGTCCACCAGTGGGGCCAAGATGGACCAATGACCTGATTCAATGTAAAGCAGCTTTATACATTCAGGTGCCCAGATATTTAAAACAAATAAATTTGAAACCACCATACGGGTGGAAGTGGATCATCGACATAAACCCATTCAGGTGATCCTGGTTTAATCGGAGGAGGTTCTACAGCAGCAGGAGGTGGTAATTCTTCAGGGGGTGGCGGGGCAGCTTTCCCTGGTGATTTTCCTCGTGGGGTACCTTAAATATATGAATGGATGATTAATATACATCTCCCAGGAATACATAAATATCTTGTAAGTCACAAAAAAATGGCTATTCCCTTGAAGAGAAGAAGAGAGGTGGAATCTTGGGCGTCATGTCCCCAACGAGCTCCCTTCCCTTGCCAAACTCTGCTGTCCCTAGTAGCACTGTCTCCAAATCTCCAGGGATTTCCCAAGGGAGAATTGGCAAGTCTGCACTGGGCCCCACATGTGAAAAACTGCTCCCGTTTTCCAAGGGAACCATTTCCTTCCCTGTCGAAAGAAAACATGCTGCTACTGTTGTTTTTTAAAAGAAAAGCATGAAGGTGAAAGTAAAAGTGGAAGCTAGAATCTTTTGTGGCTAGGAGCAAAATAAGCATTACAAAGAAACAATAATAAATGAAACGGCACTTCACCTGGCTTGCTGCTTGCCTCCTTCCCTTTGGCGGCATCATCTTTCTTTTTCTTTTTGTCTTTGCGGGGGGGTGACGTTGAAGGAGATTCTGCAGGGGACGCAAGACATTTCAGCACAGACAGCTTTAGGGTTGCCAGTCGGGTTGCCAAGTCTGGGCTGGATAATACCTGGGGACTTTGGGGGTGGAGCCAGGAGAAGGTGGGGTTTGGGGAGGGGAGGGATCTCAGCATAGTACAATGCCATAGACTGTACCCTGCAAAGCAGCCATTTTCTCCAGGGGAGCTGATCTCTGTCAGCTGGAGATCACTTTGCGCACGCGCCGGATGACATCACTGGAAGTGACGCCATCACGTTGGGGGCGTTGCCAGGGTAACGTCATTACGTGGGGGAATGTCATTACGTGGGGGAATGTCATTACGTGGGGGACTTCCAGGTAACGTCATTACGTGGGGGAAAGTCGTCCAGGCTGGATTACTTCGGGGGTGGGGTTTCCCCCGCCGGCCGAATTCTGGCCAGCGGATCGGGAACCCCTGTAGCGGGGGATCCCCCACCCCCCGGGCTGACTTGGCAGCCCTAGATGGACCATTGGCCTGACCCAGCATGGCTTCTCTTATGTTCCTATCTTGTTCCAAATGCTCTGGCTCATGCTGGCTTAGCTGCCCCATGGCCTGTAGCCAGTTCTTCTTCTAAAGGGCTCAGGACAGCTTTGACATTGTCTCATTTCATCATCAAAACAATCCTATGTGAGAATGATTTGCACAAAGAGATTTGTCACTGAGCTGTCCAACCTGGAACTCTCTGTTTGGGGGCACATCCAGACCTATTTAACTTCAGCAGGAAATGTACGGTGGAAGTATAGTCACTGCATCAGTTTGGGCACACCCTGGCCCTCCTCTTTCAAGCTTAAGGGGAATTCTTTTTGGACCGGAATTACTGAGGATGTTTTGAAGGAAGCCAAAAGATCTCACGGGTGAAAAGCAACCAAAAGTTTTAATGTGAATGGCAACAGTGGGTAAAAGGAAACAGGAAACAGAAGAACAGGGCCACACCAATACAGAGTCCAGGAAGAGAGGGAAACAGGGATGCCAGCTCCAGATTGGGGAATTCCTGGAGATCCGAGGGTAGAACCTGGGGAGGGCCCTCAGCGGGGTATAATTCCATAGAGACCCATCTCCAAAGCAGTCATTTTCTCCAGGGGGGGAAACTGTCTATTGTTTGCACTTCCTGCTTTTATTGTATTATCTTCTCCTTCTATAATCCATTTTCTGCTTTGTTTATGGTAGGCTGCAGCAGGTCAATATGGGGGTGGCCGCCTGCATTGTCTTCTGGTTTTGTAATCCTAGTCCTACAGCATTGTTCACTGGATGTCTTATGCTGCCTAACAGCATTGTCTATATATTTTCTGTGAAGGAAGCTCCCAGCATTTTCTTTTCCCTCTGAACCTCAGTAGTGTAGGGCCTAACTGAACTTGGGACTGAGCGTGAGTTGGAAGGGATTTAAGTTTAGGGTTGCCATCCCCCCGATGGGAGAGGGGGTTCCCCCACTTTTGGGGCCCCCAATCTGTCACTGCCAAGCTGGCCAGCAGGGGAAGCCCCATCCATGTTAACGTGCCTGGCACGATGACATCACCCGGAGGACGCGTGATGTCATTGCACCTGGATGATGCGTGACATCATCGCACAGGGCACATTGCGGGGGAGACGCTCTAGCATTTGAGGAAAAAACATCTATGGTTACCAGTCCAGGAAAAGTCCAGGAAGAAGGAGAGAACCCTCCCGCCAGAACATGGTAAGGACCTGGCAACCCTTTTAAAGTCTTCCCTGCAATGTTTTCCCAGTCCAAAATGGCCCAGGTCAGGGAACGCACAGGAACGCACTGATGAACTTCTAGTGAAGCCAAAAGAGAACTGATAAGCCTGTCAGCATTTCCCAGGGAGTGGGATGGATGTGACTGTCAAGAGTTAAAAGTGGGGCCCGTGTCAGCATACCCTGAAGTGGGGCAGTCACCAGGGCCCAGGACTCCTGGTGGGGCTCACTGACCTCCACCCACACACCTTCCACACCACCTGTTGCGGTATCTGTTCTCCCAACTGCCCAGAGTCATTGAGGAAGGGCACGTGGGTGGTGCACAGTGGTGGCTCCCCTGGTGGCTACAGCAGGTAGTGCATGCAACTGAGCATGGGCAGTGGGAGGGCTTGCAAGGAGGAGACGGACGCATGGCCAGGTGAGGGGCATGCAGGGGGGGGGGGTAGAATGGAAAGCATGAAGCTCCAGCTGCCTGGTGGAGGGCAGATGGGGACCCCGGGCACTGTCTGCCCAAGACCCCCCAAAACCTGGAAGCAACAGCCCTGGTTAAATGTATGCATTACAATGTGGCACATGAAAGGACTTGAGCTGTCATGGCATATAACTCACAGGCAATTTTCACTATATTTATATTTATACTTTACCAACCTTTAGGCTCTGCTTTGGGCTCTACTTTGGGCTCTACAGGTTCCGGCTGCGGGAGCTCAACAGATGAAACAGCTTCCAGTTCCTCAAATTTCCCCGCTATTACTGACAGCACTTCTTCATGGGAGACAGAAGAAGCAATCGCTTGCGCTTTTTTCTCGGCTTCTTTCCTTTCCTGTTCTTTTCCTTCATCACAAAATCCACAACAAAACACAGATTAACTGACAAAAGTCCATCTCTCTCTCTCTATTTCCTTGACCAAGCAAGCTTTAAAAAAGAACAACACAGAATGGGTTGGATTTGAAAAACTTCACACTAATCTCTGCTCTTGTAGCAGAGCCTCCCCACTTTCTCCTTCCCACCCACCACACTTCTGGTCATGGGTGTGTGTGTGTCAGAAGACCCTCAGGAAAAGCATAGGCTGTAATGTGGTGGCTGGCAAAATTCCATTGCCTCAAAGTGCTATTTGGGCACAACATATATTTATGAAGTTTGAATATACAAAGTGAGCATACAGATCAGACCACGGAGATGTTGCATACATAAACTGTCTCATTTGCAGGGGTTTATACATTTTGCCTGGACTTGCTAGTATGTAATTGATTTACGGGGGCTGCAGTGGCTCAAGTGGTTAAGACGCTGAACTGCAGACCGGATGGTCAGTGGTTCAGCAGTTCGAGACCCGGGTGCTGTGTGATGGAGTGAGCTCCCGTCTCTGGCCCCAGCTCCTGCCCACCTAGAAGTTCGAAAGCAAGAAATTGCAAGTAGATAAAATAGGTACCACTTTGGTGGGAAAGTGACAGCGTTCCGTGTGCCTTGGTATCTAGTCATGCCGGCCACATGACCATGGAAATGTCTTTGGACAGCGCTGGCTCTTCGGCTTGGAAACGGAGATGAGCACCGCATCCCTAGAGTCAGATTCGACTGGCTTTCGAGCAAGGGAAACCTTTACCTTTACCTAATTGATTTTAGCAGCCACATGACCTTGGTTTTGTCCCTTCCACCTCCTCAGGGGAAAAATTAATGGAATTTCTTTTGCTCTCCTTGAAGAGGTTTTGCTGGGTGAGGGACAAGTAAATTAGGACTGAACTCATGACACTGGGAAGCTCTGTTTCAAAACAAGATGCACGCTGGTGCAATTTTGAAAAAGGATATCTGCTACCTCCCTCTCCTGCCAGAGTCGTTTTGAAAAACTTTATGCTGGAAACTCTCCAGGCGGCTGTCAGAATTATATTTATTACTGACTTTGACAACCATATTTGTGGATCACTACTTATTGGTGTACATTTGGCTGTTTTTTTTAACATGGAAACAACAATTATTGTTGTTAATAATAACAATTATTATTTCAGAGAGTAGCCATGTTGGTTTGCCATACAACACCTAGATTCAAGCCCAGGAGTATCTTAGGGACGAACAAGATTTCTGGGGTATAAGCAGGGCTAGCATCAGCATACCCTGAGGTGGGACATCTGGTGAGGCCCCCTGAAACTTACCCCCACCCATACACCTCCTCCCCTGTCACCTCTCTGTACCTGTGGTCCCAACTGCCCAGTGTCACTGAGGAAGAAGAAGAGCTGGTTTTTATGCCCCACTTTTCTTTACCTCAAAGAGTCTCAAAGCAGCTTGCAATCTCCTTCCCTTCCTCTCTCCACAACAGGCACCTTGTGAGGTAGGTGGGGCTGAGAAAGCTCTGAGAGAACTGTGACTAGCCTAAGGTCACCCAGCAGGCCTCATGTGGAGGAGGAGGTGTGGGGAATCAAACCTGGTTCTCCAGATCAGAGTCTGCCGCTCTTAACCATGACACTACACTAGCTCTCTACTGTGGTGGGAGTAGCAGCGGCACTCCCAGGGGCACAGTCTTGCCTATGATGTCAGGGTAAGGGTGGTGCAGGCATCTGAGCATGGAAGGTGGCAGGGCTTGAAAGTGGGAACAGGATGCATGGATAGGTGCGGAGCATGCAGGTGTGGGGGTGGAAAAGGGTAATGGGGGGGACCTGGTGGTGGCCAGATGGGGGTAATGGGGGGTAATGGGGGGGACCTGGTGGTGGCCAGATGGGGGCCCTAGAGCAACATGTGCCCAGGAGCCTGCAACCAGCCCTGGGTATAAGCTTTCAAGAGTCAAAGCTCCCTTCCTCAGATACCTGACGAATGGAGGGAGAATTGGTATCAGGTGTCTGACACAGGGAGCTTTGACTCTCAAAAGCTCATACCGCGAAAATTTTGTTGGTCTCTAAGGAGCTACTAGACTCAAACCTGACAATTATGACTGCTGCT
Organism: Lepidodactylus listeri; assembly: GCA_029233225.1. Lineage (NCBI taxonomy): Eukaryota > Metazoa > Chordata > Lepidosauria > Squamata > Gekkonidae > Lepidodactylus > Lepidodactylus listeri. The sequence goes on along the minus strand of JARCFY010000004.1, from coordinate 25,626,186 downwards.
GAGGAGGAGGACAGCAACGATGTGTGGGGGTTCCTGTGCAGGAGAAGTTATTTGTTGGCTTGGCTCCTGCCTAGAATTTCCATGGGCACAAGGAGGGGGCAATTTTTTCAGACCACCCCCTCCTGCAGCAGCCCCAAATGCCGCCCCAAATGCTGCTCCTGTGGGCCGGGGAACCCTCAGGAATAACCTGGAAGGGGGAGTCATCGGTCTGCCGTGGGAGGGGAGAATCGGTGGAGATTTTCCAACCGGGTGCCTACAAAAGTCTCAGGCAGGATTCAAGCCAGCATGGGGTCAAGGAGTGAGCCTGCCTGGAAGCCACACGGTCTGCACTTTGCACCAGCTCAGCAATGTTCTCAGTAAAGATGCCCTTGAAACTGATGCACAGAAGTCAGATCCTGGAGCCTTTTATCTCGTTCTGGCTGCCACAACGTCCCAGGTTACAAAACACCATTTCAAATGTTATCATTAGGGACTTCCGCAGGTTCCCCCCCCCCCCCCCCGCAAATGGGCAAAATCAACAACTGCCCGTACACATGCCTTCTCTGTTATGCCCCACGTCCCTTGTGGAACAGCCTGCCTGAGGAGGTCAGGAAGGCCCCACCCTTCTGGTTTTCCAGAATAGGCAATAGTTACAAAGTTACCTGGATATATTATCGGGGACTGCTCTCTATACAGCTGTGTATGGTTTGCTAAGGGTTGGCTCCCATTGTGTGATTTTGCATCACTTAATGTGTCATATGAACACCCATGCTTTGCTTCAAGTTCTGTTTTTAAGACTTCTGGTTGGATCGACAACCCAAATTCTACTTCATTGTTTACTGAATGTCCCATCTTGTCGATTGACTCGCTCTGCGTCAATGCTCCCTCTAAGCTGTGGAGTTTTGTGAGCAAAGATTCTACTTTGTGAGCTGCTGGCATTAAAGCTATGAGCAAGTGATTCGGCTGCTGCATAAATCAGTTTGCTCTGGAGCCATCCTTCCTGAGTTATGTGTGAGCTGGAGGCGAAAAAACTGTGAGCTGGCTCACACTGACTCAGCTTAGAGGAAACACTGCCCTGCATAATCCGCCTGGAGCCCCTGGGAGAAAGGAGGACTACAAATAATGCAAATAAATAAATGAAACCAGCGGGACGGCATGACTTACTCTTCTTTTCGACTTCCTCCATCAAAATTCCTTTTACTCTCTGACACAAAAGATTTTCCTCTATTTCTGCATGGACTCTAATGAGTATGTTTTGCTGCTCAGCTAACCAGGTTTCGAGTGCAGGCCAAGAGTCCAGGAAACCAATGATTCTGTGAAACCAAAACCACGCAAAACTGAAAGTCAGATATGAGAACGGCATTCGGAACGTAAATGAGTCAGGCTGATAGAAACCAATGACTAACACTTCAAGGTGCCTCCCTGCAAAGTCATCATATAGCATGACATTCCTGGGTCCCATTTCTCTCTTACCTCAACAGGGCTGTACGTTCAGTCTTATAACTCTGCGTCAATGGTAGTGACAGCAGCAGCAGCAGCAGCTACCATGTGGCAGAGCCATCCTAGGCTTACATTGCTGCACCCCGGCAGACTTTAAAAGTTATGCTTCTTTCTAAGTTTGAGCAAGAAAGTTAATCATGGTTCAACAACACTGTATTTTGGTGCTCTTCCATCCTTGCTACACACACACACACACATCCCCACAACGGCTGTTTGGTAGGTAGCTGAATCTGTGTCTCTGTTCTAGCTATAACTCAGCATCATGGAATATCTGTCTTCTTTGTGATTCTAAGTGGTTGCCGTCCCCCTTTCCATGTGACAGTGGGATTATTGCAGTTAAATCCACACAGTGGGTGATATGGTGTTCTATCCTCTATTGACATCCCACTGTTTCTGTCCTCACGGAAACAGATAGGCCTTTTGAATGGCGAGACCTCTGTCCTCCCTCTTGCTGAGACCCCCCCCCCATCTGACCCACAATCACTTCTGAGTTGTTTTGAAGTTGTTGTTGTTGTTCAGTCGCACAGTCGAGTCCGACTCTTCGCGACCCCATGGACCACATCACGCTAGGCCCTCCTGTCTTCCGCCGTGCTCCGGAGTTTGTTTAATTTCATGTTCATTGCATCCGTAACATTGTCCAACCATCTCATCCTTTGCCGTCCCCTCCTTCTTTGACCTTCAATCTTTCCCAGCATCAAGGTGAAGTGCACCACCGTAAAAGCCTAAGTGTGGTGGGGATCCCTACGACGAGTCTCAGAAAGTGCGCCTGGTTTGCCATGGCCATACCACATTCTATCAAGGAGATGCAGGTTTGAATCCCCCACTCTGTCACTGAAGCTTGCTAGGTGACCCTGAGCCAATTGGTCAGTCTCTCTCAGCCCAACCCACTTTACAGAGTTGTGGTGAGGATATGCACAAGGCATTTACATACCTTCATCCCCAAGGCATGCATAATACAAGCATATCCCTTGTTTCAAGAGATGCTTCATCAGAGCAATATGAACCATTTCCAGATAATGAGCAATACTCATTTATTTATTTATTGGATTTATGAATTGCCCAGTCCCTGTGAGCACAAGGCTTCGGGGGATGTACAGCAGTTAAAAACAACATTAAAATCAGTAAAATCTATATATCAGTTACAGAATCTCAGATGGCATCAATATTTCTTCTTGACCCACTCTGGACTATGTTGCCGTTTCACGGGTAGGGCGAGGAGGGGGCCAAAGCAAAAAGATGGAGAAAAGGAGAAGGGCTCCAGCTACGGTGGAACCGATGCTGTCCTCAGCTAAAGGCCTGGCAAAACATTTCTGCCTGACAGGCCTTGCAGAATTGCATTGAGTATTACCTTCAACCCAAACATTGATCAAAGCAGCCTAACGTCTGATCTCTCCAGGATGAGCCGCCAAGAGGGCAGCTGTACCATCGTTTCGGGTCACAGAATGTCACGTGTGGGTGAGATCACCCTTTTAATTGAAGCAAACAGCAAAGGCATGGATTCCAGCAAACCTATGAACATGCTGGTTTTAAATGGGTGTTAATTTTAATTACTTTAAAACTCTTTATTATTTTATATGTTATTATATGAGAGGCCCCATCTTGAAGAGGTGACAAAAAATGCTTTAAATAAATGTTCAATCAATCAATCAATCGGTCAATGTGTTCATGGCAGCCTGCCCTACCCAAAAGTTAAGCTGCAGGGTTTTGAGTCACTGCAGCCTCTGAACCATCTTCAAGGACAGCTATATGAAAAGCAATCAAATATTTATTTGTTTATTTTCTTGCCTTTATACCCCACTTTTCTCTCCAGTGAGAACCCAAGTTGGCTAACATCCTTCTCCCCTCCTCCATTCTATCCTCATAATTCTGAAAGGTAGGTCAGGCTTGAGAATGTGTGACTGGCCCAAGGTCACCTGGTTGGCTTCATCTGGAGGAGTGGGGAACTGAGCCCGGTTCTCCAGATTAGAGCCCACTGCTCTTAACCACTACACCACGCAGGCTGGGATAAAAAGAAAAACGCAAAAATCAACCAATCAGCTGGCATTCTTAAGGAAGCACCAAAACATAAGCCAAATACCAGTACTGTTGTAGGAGGTGCCCTTGGTGATGTTACACCTGCAATTGCCCCAGCCTCTACGGCAGATTAGTAGTACAGTGGAAAGGAACATTTTGTTATGTGAGGCAAAGCAGAGTTTCTAACAGTCACTGCTCACAAGCATCTTGGCAGCCACAGATACTCTACATTTAAGGAAAATCCATCATATATGGAGCAGAGATCCATCAGTGGTTATTGGCCACATGGTAGAGATATAGGAACTCTGGGGCCAGTGATGCTCTGTATTCTTGGTGCTGGAGGAGGGGAACAATGGGAAGGTGTCCTGGCCCCACTGCTGGACCTCCTGAGGGCACCTGGTGTTCTTGGCCACTGTGTGACAGAGTGTTGGACTGGATGGGCTACAGGCCCGATCCAGCATTGGCTTCTCTTATGTTCAATCTGTGCATGGCCCTTGCCTTGATGGCCCAGCCTGGCCTGGTCTCATCAGATTTTGGAAGCTCAGCAGAATTGGTACCAATGCTCCCTCTAAGCTGTGGAGTATTGTGAGCAAAAAATCTACTTTGTGAGCTACAGGCATTCAAGTTGTGAGCGAGCGATTTGGCTATGGAATAAATTGGTTTGCTCTGGAGCCATCTGTAAGCTGAAGGCTTCACGTTCTCTATCAGGATGTTTAACTTCAAGCTTTACACTCCCGTTCAGTAACCAGGCAAAAGCGCTTTTATTATTAAAGAAGAGGCAAGGCAACCTTGATTAGCGATAAGCAGATGAACAAAATAAAATCCAGTGTCCTTCAATGGTTGCCAAGAGACAAATAAATATTAAAATCAGCTGAAACTTACACAAACTCCAAAAGGTAGGAAAAATCCTGCCCAGCAGACGCGCGCTTCCCCAAACCCCACCCACAGCGCTTGGCTTTTATCCTTTGACTGCCCTGCTAGGACGCTAACCCTCCCTCTATCCAGTCCAGCTGTTAATTAAGATATCTCAGCTGTGCAGCTCTTGTAAAGCCAAGAATTGGGCAGTTCCAGCAATGACTTGCAAGGTCGGTCCTCCCCCTCCTGCCCTCATTCAGTTCTTCGGTGTTGCTGTTTTGTTTTTACACACAAGCCGGTTTCTTCCTTCCAACATCCTTCTTGAGCTAAGACAAAAATGTGTAAGCCGGAGGCTAAAAGAACTGTGAGCTAGCTCACACTAACTCAGCTTAGAGGGAACACTGGTTGGTGCTCCTGGCTAGTACTTAGATGGGAGGTCACCAAGGAACTCTAGGGTTGCTAGGCAGAGGCCGGCAACAGCAAGCCACCTCTATTCATGTCTTGCCTTGAAAACCCTACAGCATTGCCATAAATCTTCTGCGACTGGATGGCACTTTCCATCACCACCATCTGTGCATATTTTCCCCTAGTAATAAGTCTTTGGGAGGGGGGGATTAGGAAGAGTGAAGGCAGGCACGTAGGCTTAGACTGTTCATGCACAGGATTGCAACTCACCGCTGCTGCCTCTGGCCTCTCAGGGAATACTCTTTTGCTTGGAAGTTGGCGCCTGAAGCGGCGTCGCCACTTTCATAGATGTCAGGGACAGCTGTTGAGTGGAAAATAGTACACGATTCTTTGAAGGAGGTTACTCGGCAGAATACTTCAATTGCTTTGATTTGCAGGGTTTAAGGGCATAATAATAGCCATCAGCTCTTCTTAATCATGTATCTATATGAAATCCTGAGCGATGGGCAAGCTGCTCTCGGCTCGCCTTGGAAATTATCTCGATTTTTTGCAAGCTGCCTTATAAAAACAAAGATCGCTTTGCGAACACTGATGCCCTGCGTGTCTCCCTTTCCCCCAAACTGCTTGGCAAAAACGGAGGATCAATGGGGGAGGGCTGACTTTGGCAAGCTCATTATGAGCGGGCATGAACTTTAATGAGCTTGTCAGCTCAGCTCAGAATGGGCTTGGGAGGGGGGGGCATCGATTTCATCATTACAGACCCCTTCTCTTCTGAACTTCAGCAACATCACCAGAAATCATGAGAACAGAAAATTCATCTTCGGGGTATAAGGGGGTGGGGGGGATCTGGTGTGTTAGCATGGCAAAAGTGCAACCCGGGATGATATTATATTTCTCTCCCCCTCTGGCATTTCAGCTACCATGGTTATTAAAAACCCCTGACCTGGCTAGCCCAGGCTAGCACCATCTCGGAAGCTAAGGAGGGTCATCCCTGGCTAGTCTTTGGGTGGGGGAATACCAGGGCTGCAACGCTGAGGCAGGCAATTGCAAACCACCTCTGTTAGTCGCTTGCCTTGAAAACCCCACCAGGGGTCACCATAAGTCAACTGTGACTTGAAAACAACAAAAAAAAAGTTATTAAAACAGGTGGGTATGCGTGGAGAAAAGGACAAGCACAGCCCCTGGAACTTCTCATTGCTTGGAGGATTGGGGTGCGCGCAATAGCATTCACTGAGTACCAGGGCTTTTTTCACAGGGAAACGTGCCGAAATGGAGTTCCAGAACCTCTTTGACAAAATTCCTTTAAAAATTCTTTTAAAAATGTTTAACAGCTCATGAGTTTTCAGTGTACAGATCGAAAACTTCCTTTCCCTCTTCAGAGTTACGGCATCAGGAAGGAAGGAAGGAAAAGGAAGGAAAAGGAAGGAAAAGGAAGGAAGGAAGGAAGGAAGGAAGGAAGGAAGGAAGGAAGGAAGGAAGGAAGGAAGGAAGGAAGGAAGGAAGGAAGGAAGGAAGACAGCCCTAGAGGCTATTCCTGTTTGCATAGCCCCACACTGGGTTCTGTTTATGGATCTAGAGTATGATAGAATATTGGGAACTGGCTTATTACCCACCCAAACCAATAAGAGTCCTGCGATCTACGTGCCTCCCTGTTCCTCTAACGCCAGTAAGAGAGTCTGATAGCTGTGATCAGAACGGTTACATAAATTCTTCTCAACTGTACCCATGGAAACATTAAACTTACACTTCCTGTTTGCCACTCGGCCCAGAACGGTGGAGTCGGAAACCTCTAACAATATGGCGAAGTCGAGAGCAGGTGGGAACACAGGTGGCTCTTTTGGTGCTGTTGGGTCGACAACCAAGGTGGGCTTTTGCACACTGGTATCCTTTGATACTGGCTGGTCTGGATCTCGCCCTGTCAGTGCCTTTTCAAGGAGCTTGGCGTGATTCAGCGTCACTGGGAACCCGTTTATGATCCAGCCTTGATCTGGTGGCATCCGGCTAAGTGAGAACAGGATCCCAAATTGTCCATATTTAGAAAAATTACTAAGCATTGGTTTTTTTTCTGTCGTTCTTAGAGCCTAAAATATGCAGAGCCCTTGGTCTAGATGTCTTAGAAGTACAAAAAGGTTGTGGTCACACATGACAGATAAAATGGGGGGGGGGCGGGGGCGAGGCTATTCCCTCTGGAGGAATTTGACCTACAGTTGTGCGATCACAGTTTTTTGAAGCTGCAGGCACAGCCCACTACTGCGTGATCAGACATAACCGTGGGTGAGTCAGGTTCAGTTTTTTTGCCATTTGTTTCAGATGCCCTTAAACGAGGAATCGATGAATCACGCCTCCACATTGAGGGCTCCCTGTGGAATGTGCAATGGTGCGCATACTGAGAAGGGAGGGAAAACAATGGCATGGAGTCGGGATGGCCTGATCCGCCATGAGAAAGCGCTGGAGCGATCAGATGGGAAAGTCTGTCCATGGCCTGTAGCAACCCATTTGCTACCGGACTTTCCCTGGTGCCAGTTTACTCCACTTCTGCGGCGGAGCAACACAGGTTGCTGTTGGCTGCAGGACGCTTCCCAGATGTTGCTGTCTGATCGCGCCCTTTAAATCCACCCGGCATTCGCGCCTCTGTTGGGTCTAACTGTGCATATGATTGCAACCAAAAACACCTTTAAATTGAAACACCTACATGCTCGTTAAGGGGAAAAAACTGAACGGAAAAGAAACCTTGGGTTCTGTTATTAGAGAGTCAACATGGAATGTTTCCTTCAGGAGTTGATAAGTAGAAAATGGTAAGAATTGTGACTGCTACATGCTCAGATAATTGTTGTGAAACAAATTACATTGCGCAGCATTCGTTGCGTGTGGGCGATTATAGAAGAGAATTTTCTACAGAATCACTACAGTAAATGATTTGGCAAACATATCTTTATTGACCCTTCATTATTTTCATCACAGATGTTGTTTTTGGATTTCAACTTCCAGGTGGTGGATGGAGACCTCTGAGGATTACAACTGATTTTCAGATGACAAAAGTCAGTTCCCCATAGGGCTGCCAAGTCAGCCCGGGGGGTGGGGGATCCCCCGCTAAAGGGGTTCCTGATCCGCCTGCCAGCATTTGGCCGGTGGGGGGAACCTCACCCCCGACATCGTCCAGCGAGGACAACGTAATGACGTCACCGGAAGTGACGTCAGCACGTTGGGGGCGTTGCCAGGGCGACGCTCTGGCAATCGCCCCAAAACTCTATGATGCCATAGAGTTTTGGGGCAATTGCCAGAGCATCGCCCTGGCAACGCCCCCAATGTGCTGACGTCACTTCCAGTGACGTCGCTGGGCGCGTGCGCTTCGCACGCGCACCAGGAGAAACTCCCGGCCAGAGGAGGACTCCCCCCCGCCAGTGAGTTTTGAAGACTTGGCAACCCTAGTTCCCCAGGGGAAAAAATGGCTGCTTTGGAAGGTAAACTCTATGGCATTACAACCCATTAAAGTCCCCCCCTCCCCAAACCCTGCCCTCCTTAGGATCCACCCTCAAAATCTACAACTATAAATCCAGGTGAAGCTGGCGATTGCATCTGGGATATTCTACATGTAAAATTCATGCTCTGTCACTGAGACACATGTAGATAAAAGCAAGTACTTCTTCACTCAATGGGTAATTCAACTGTGGGACTCATGATTGTGGACATATTGACAGCCACAGATGGTTCTAAAAGGGAATCAGACCGTTTCATGGAGGCAAGGTCCATTAACAGTTACTAGCCAAGGGAACTTCCACATCTAGTGAAAGGAAATCTATGAATACTGGGGTGGATCCAACCATCCTCCAAGTAGTCTTCCTCCAGCTTAAGGAGAAATTCTCCATCTCGAGCTGCTCTTTCTATAGCACTTAATTTGCAAGAACTTTAGGCTGAAGGAAGGGTTCAAACTTTGCTTAACTTTAGGAGGCAACCTCAGGGGTGGGCCTTGGTCTTTGGGCCCTGTTTGTCGGCCCTGCAGGGCAACTGGTTGGCCACTGTGTGACAGCAGATGCTGGACTAGAGGGACCACTGGTCTGACCCAGCTCTTCTTCTGTTCTTAACATTCTCACTGAAGAGTCATAGGGGAAAAGAAGATAAATATTTAGTGACCATTTGCAGTCACAGCAGATAAGGTCACATTTGCTACTGTGATGAATAGCTCCCTTCTCCACAAGGAGTCTCAATTATTTGAATGAGGCTATCAGCAGAGTGGTTATCAAGTGCTCATTATGAGTAAGAATGAAAAACCTGGCTCTAACAGCAGATACATCTAACCCTACTCAAATTCGGTTAAGACAGCAGACTGCTATTCCATACCCAGGGGTAATTTCGAGCAGGAGCTCGGGGGAGCTCAGCTCCGGGAGTTGGTGCCAGCATCCCCACCCCCACCCCCCGCACTGGGGAATGCCTGCTTGTGTCATGGCTGCAGCAAAATGACTCCGTCCCCTGGAAAGGTCCTTGTTCCTCCGACCAGCCTTCTGAAGGCTTCAGCCACCACTGAAGCTATCCTCCCAGAAGAGTGGTATTTCTGAGGCTTGGATTAGTAGCTGTCCCCTCTCTGCCAGCGCTCTCTCTCTCTCTCCCCCCTTTCTTTCTTGCCTTCTGACATACTTCCAGTGATGTCAGGTGGTGTAGCATATGCAAATAAGTTATGCTAATGAGTCATGCTTATGAGCTCCTGCACCTCTTTTTCTACGAAATGACCCCAGTCCATACCTAATATATTCGACCAGGATGCCAACCAATAATTCATCTAGAATGTTTTTTCCTCTCTTCAGCAGTGTTTCTGCAGCTGCTCCAAGCTGAGCACGAATAGATAACTGCAGAATTGAAAAGAGACATTTAAACAGGGATGGAAATGCTCAGTAGATTCAGGGCAATTTTACTTTTTAAAAACTATGCACATCTCTTTAACTCCAATAAAGGGCAAACTCTTTGGCTAAGGCCAACCGGAATGGAAGTAATTTCTAAAGAACTTGCTGAAGAATTGTAGACTTTCACCTGCATTAAAAGGGAATCATTCTCACCTCCCAATTTAAGAGCTCCCTATACAGAATAAATCAATATGCTGCAGTGGGTATCCTCTCAGATTTATGAAATGAAAGGGATTTCTACCGTCATACTCTGCTTCCCTATTTTGCATAAAAGAAGGGGAATTTCCTGAGGCAAAAATACCCTCAAGGGGAAAATGGCAGTCTCCTAAGAGATCAATACTTCATGCAGAAAAAACCTCAAAGAGGGTCAGCAAGTCAACAGGGTTCTTCAGTTTTATGGAAAGCACAGGCTGACTTTCAGGAAAAGGCGTATGTTGATAGGAAGAAATGAATGGTATTTAGAGATCCAGTAATGCCAGAAAACATAAAGAATATATGAATGAAGGGAGGGAAGGCAGCATGGCATAGCCTGTCCTCATCAGATCTCGGAAGCTAAGCAGGGTCAGTACTTGGAAGAGAGACCACCAAGGAAGACTCTGCAGAGGAAGGCAATGGCAGACCTGAGCAAGTCTGTTAACAACAGGATGTTCTGCAGGGCATTAATTCACAAGGTCATCCCCTGACCTGGATAGCCCAGGCATGCCCAATATCATCAGATCTCGGAAGCTAAGCAGAGTCGACTCTGGCAAGTACTTGGATGGGAGACCTCCTTGGAATACCAGAGGTGGGAGGTGGAGGCAGGCTTTATTCAGCCACTTCTCTGAATATCCTCCATGCCCCCTGTAGGGGTCAGTCACCAGAGGTCGCCATGACTTCCAGGTGCACACACACTCACATATTTTTTTTAAAATACAAAAAAAAATCTGGAAAATTCACAGGGTCGCCATAAGTTGGAAGCAACTTGACAGCACTTCACCCCCCCCACACACACACACAGGTAAACACTGAAAGTATAATGTTTCTCCCCCCACCCCAAAAATGAAAAGCTGCCTTGCCATTTTGATACAGTGAGGTGTAAGTATTTTGAATCAGTCACGTGCAACCCAGTTTGAACAGAGGCAAAGCATGGGACAAAAGAAACAGGTGTGCGCAGCATCGGCAGTGATGCTGCTGTTGCACCAGCTTCAACAACCATGGGATCTATGGTGGTGGAAAGTGCTGCCAAGGCACAGCTGATTCATGAAGACCCCCCCCCCCCCCATAGAGCTTTCAAGGTAAGAGATGTTCAGAAGTGGTTTGCCACTACCTGACTATGCCTAGCAACCCTGGACTTCCTTGGTGGACTACTATCAAGGGCCGACCCTGCTTAGCTTTGAGATCTGATGAGATTGGGCTAGTCTGGGCCATCCAGGTCAAGGCTTAGGATCTACGCACAGGGGAATCAGATCACGTACCTTGCTTAGGTCATTCCCGTCTTCACTCAACTCTGTTGACTTATTTGATGCTGATATTTGTTCAAGATCTGTGGATAGCAAACACCCCAGTTTTTAGACCCTGTTGGTCAGCAGTGTTGGTTTGGAGCAGTAGAACAAATTTAGAGTCCAGTGGAACCTTTAGGACCAATAAAGGTTCATTCAAGGTATGAGCTTCCGTGTGCAAAAACGAGGGGGCAGCAGAGAAGTCATCAAGCTCCTAACAGGCTGCCGTATATGGATGGCTTGGCTGGGCAGATCTGTTGCAAAGTAAATCTACTCTATTTAGTTTGTTCTGCAGAGCAACTTTCAAAAGATAAGTAAGCCAATTAGCTCTCAGTTTTCCCTTACCTGCCATTCCAATATATTTGAAAACACGGAAGCTCATACTTTGAATAAACCTTTGTTGGTCTTAAAAGTGCCACTGGACTCTAAATTTGTTCTACCCCAGTTTTTACCATGAGATTTAACATGTTAATATTGTCAGAATTTGCATGGATCGCTTCCCTTTGCACTAGGCAACGGTAAAGGGCCCCTTCCACTCTTCTGCCTTTCAACTAGAGCCATTTCCTTAAAAACACACAATTTAAAACCAAAGGTTGGTTTTGCCATGGACGTGCAGTTGATGCGTGTTTGTACCTTGTGTTCTGTACATACGTTTAAAACAATGGCTTTTTCCAGTCACATATATCTTGAGTCCCACTCAATGGTCAATGTAATTTCTTTCTCTCTCCCATTGGACATACAGTGGTGCAAACAGCATGAGAGAAGGTAAAGCAATGAAACAGACATTTAAGCATATGCCTCACTTTATGCGTAATTCCAACCTTCATTATCCATACAAAGCAGAAGTTAACATTCCCTTTGTAAGAAGAAAGTTTACCTTTTGAAAATCGAAATTCACCGATAGCTGGAAATGTTTGCAGGTTACCCAGAACAGCAAATAAGACAGCATTATGGTTATATACTTTCCCCCCCTTCAGCGTGCGACGACAAATAAAACCCCTTTGGCTACAACAGTGCAACCAATTTGCAGTGCCAAAGTGAAAACAATATCCCACGGCTCAAATGCTTAGCGGGCAGAGCAAAACACACTGGCCTCTCCTTTAAATGCTCCTTCTCTCCATTTATTGCTAAAGAACCAGCCGTACAAAGTGACAGCCCTTATCATGCCTCCTCCAGGAGTTCCCAAATATCACTCTGGAGCGCTTGGAGTTTTTCCTTTTGATCACATGGCACAAATGTGACTCACAGGAAAATGGGAGAAAACCAAGTCAAAGAAGTCGCAAACGCTCATGGCCAGGTGATCAATGTGGTGAAGTGAGATGCTGACCTTGGGTGGTGGATTCAGGGGAGTGGAGTGGAGGGACAGTGGCCCCCTCTCCTAAACCCTGCCCCTATTGTTATGCCCTCTTACTTACCACATAAGGCAGATTAGACAGTGCACCTTCCCTCCTTTCTTCTCCTGGCACTTTCAAACAAATCTCAGCAACTCATGCACACTAGAGCTTTCTGAAGTCTTCTGAAGCCCTACTGAGCATGTGCAATTTGTAGGATAGCTTTTAAAGGCGGCTGGCGAATGAGAAAGGAAGGGGCATTATCTCCTAAGTCGGGGCAGTGAGAGGGGGTGCTGTGGGGTAGCAGTAGGACATGGAGTGAGACAGGCAAGGAGTGGTAACTACAGTGGCACCCTCAAACACACACACCCCGTTCAGCCTCCTGGCTGTTGCTGCTGTAGCAGAGCTAGCTAGTGCTAGGCCAGAGCAAGAAGTACAAAAGTATGGATCATCCCCTTATACAAAAGTATCCTGAGCTGCTTAGTTCTGCGCTAAGAATCTCTACAAGAGAGTTCTCAGCTTCTAGCCAAACCACAGTTCCTGACATTCAAGATGGGGAGCCACAGCAATCAGGGTTGCCAGCTCTTGGCTGGAAAATTCCTGGAGATTTGGGGGTGGAGACTGGGATGGGGCCTCCGTGAGGCATAATGCCACAGACTCCACCCTCCAAACCAGCCATTTTCTCCAGGGGAACTGATCTCTGTAGTCTGGAGATCACTTTTAATTCCAGATCTCCAGGCCCCACCTGGAGGCTGGTAACCCTAAGTGGAGCACATATTCAAGATAAATTTGTAATATAGATACGCACAGTGGGTTTATTGAGCAGGACTAGTTTAAAAGGACCATTGAGAAGGTGGAAGGAGAAGGGAACAAGAATCAAAGGAAAGTGTACCAAAAAATTCTGACGTAAGAAGTAGCGGCAGCCAGCAATTGTGATTAGTAAATAAATAAATGGCAAGGCAAGGTCCTTTTGATTTTTTAAAAAAAATTAAAGCTAGGGCATGGCCAAAAACAGCACAATAATCCCACTATAAATTTGTTATTTTAATTTACCTTTGCTTTCTTCATCCAAAGTCTTCAATGCTATTATGGAAGCCTTGGAAGCCGCCTTCAAGACCTTGTTTTGTGGGGAGGAAACACCATCCGTCAGAAATTTAATATTGTGAAAGAGAAGCAGAGTTGGAGACGTCACTTTAAAAGGGCTTGGGATTTTATACATCCCCCTAAAGAGCCTAACAAGAACTCCGATGGATTTGTGGGCAGCAGCTGTGTCCTTTGCTCAAAAAGTACCTCAAACCAAGGTCCTGTCAAGCTATCAAGAAAGAAGAACAATTCCAGGAAAGCTTAACTTCTACATATTTTACAGATAATCTCGAAGGGCTGATTCACATGCAACAGAGTAATCAGGTTGGGTCCGGGGTCCCCTCCCCGTGTCAGACAAGTCAGAGGTGAATGGCGGGTTCTCAGTTCCTGTGAGTATGCTGTCCAATCTGTAATCAGACCCATGGCGCACATGGAGAGGAAGCTTCAACCTTTCCCCCAGGTATGCCAGCCTCCAGGTGGGACCTGAGGATCCCCCGAAATTTCAGCTCAACTCCAGATTACAGAGATCAGTTCTGCAGAGGGTGGTCTCTGTGGCATTATACACCACTGAGGTCCCTGTCCTCTCCAGGCTCCATCCCCAAATCTCCTGGAGCTTCCCACCCTGAATCTGGCAACCCGTGCCCTGCCAGTGGCCAGAGGAGACCAGGTAACCCCATTTCCCCCTAGTACAGTTTTCCCAAACTCAAACACTCTGGGAGATGGGGTGCCAGGAAATCTGATTCAGAATAGAAAAAGCAATAAATTCTGAAGATTACTGACATACAGATTTGCTGTAGCCATGTCTCTCTTCTTTCACTGGAGCAGCATTAAATCGGGGGGCATGGCCACCATTTTATTTCTTTAAATAACACCCAGCTTCTCTCCCCAAAATGGCTCCCGTCGTTTTCCTCTCATCCAGCTTATTCTCACAACAACCTTGTGAGGTAGATTAGGCGGAGTGTATATGACTGGCCCAAGGTCACACCAGAAACTTCCAGGGCAGAGTGAGGATTTCAACCTGGGCCTCACAGATCCTAATTCAACATTCCAATCACTACCGTTTCCAACACCCTAAGACCAAGTAAAGGTGAGGCAGCAGATTTCAGTCATAATTAATAGCGGCCAAGTTGGAAACAGACAGATCTAGCTCATGGGAAACAATCTATTTTGAAGCACGGTTTTTTGGGCCAGTGAAAGAAAGCAAGTGCAAGGCAGCATTCACACCGCTCAGTGAGACTCACGCAGAAGATTTTCAGAGGAGACTGTGCCCTGTGTTTGTTTGTACGCAGTAGGTATGGTTTGGATTTTCTCACTTTGGCTACCAAAATGCCTCAGACCAGGCCCAGCAACGCATGCCTTGGCTGACAATGGAAACTGACTGGACAGTGCAGATTGATTAGAATGGCTACAGCAAGAATGGCTACCACAAGCAATCCTTTGGTAGTCCTCACTGGTCACATGTGAAGCTGCCATACACTGAATCAGGTAATCTGTCCATCGAGGTCAGAATTGTCTACTCAGGCCGGCAGCAGCTGGCCGGCAGAGCTTTTGCATCAGCCTACTGCCTGGTCCTTTTCACTGGAGATGCCGGGGATTGAACCCAGGACCTTCTCCATACAAAACAGAGGGCAGTGTGTTGGAAATGTAGAGACTGGAATGTTAAACTAGGATCTGGGAGACCCAGGTTCAAATTCCCACTCTGCCCTGGAAGCTTCTGGTGTGACCTTGGGCCAGTTTGGTGTAGTGGTTAGGAGCGCAGACTCTAATTGGGGAGAACTGGGTTTGATTCCCCCACTTCTCCACATGCAGCTGCTGGTGTGATCTTGGGTCAATTACAAGTTTTCTCAGAGCTATTCCCTCAAGGACAGTTCTTGAGAGAGCTCTCTCAGCCCCGCCTACCACACAGGGTGTCTGTTGTGGGGAGTGGAAGGGAAAGGAGATTGTAAGCCACTCTGAGACTCCTTCGGGTACTGAAGGGCGGGGTATAAATCCAACCTCTTCTCTTCCTCTTCATCCACTGAGCCACAGCTTCTCCCCAAAGATCAAGGATGCCATACTTCACGGCTCTACTAAATGAAAACGAAAGGTTCGCTTACGTCAATTTGATTCAAGGGAGATTCCTCCATTTTCATTTGAGCCAGACAGGTGAGGCTTCCCAGTTCACTCTGATGGAAGGCTTCGATGGCATCTAAGATCAGCTGATCGATAGACAGTGCCTGGATATTGCAAACTGGCAGGGAGAACACACATTTGGAGTCATAGGCTTATATTTTAGGACAACCTAACAATGGTAAACATCATCATGTGACTGCTGATTTTATAGCATTCCCAAAAACAGAGGAGATGTGCACTTGCAGAATGCCCCTTAGTTTCAATGGAACACACACAGAAAACATTTCTGATGACTTTGTTCTAAACTAACTATTCCCAAATGGACAAAGTTAAAGTCCAATGGCAAAGACCAACAAACTTTTAACGGTGCCATTGGGCTCTAACTTTGTTCTATTGTTCCAGACCAACATGGCTGCCCACCTTGATCTATTTCCAAATGATGACCAGAACCCACCAATATGTCATAAGAGATTTGGGAATAATTTCAAGGCATCCAGATGGGCCGATTGGGCAGTACAGCCTACTTCATTCAATCCTTAAATCCCATTCATTCCAAACAATGAGTTAACTTCCCCTGGGTCAGTTCTAACAAATCAAATTCTGTAAGACACCTCTCAGTCCATTCATTTTTGCTATTAGCTTTAGTTTGTCGTTGCCTGCCTCCGATCCAAGTTCTAATCAGGGCCAACCCTGCACAGCTTTCAAAATCTGACAATCTTGGGGTAATTGGGGTTCTGCCAGAACATGGAAATCCTGCACAAGGACATGAAAATCTTGCCTGGGATCCAATCCCAAACCTCCAGCTGACAGAAAATTCACTTCATGCACACAACGGCTCTTTCTAGCACACAAAAGTATGCCTCAATAAATCTGTTTTGAAAAACACACGTTTTGCTTCAATCATTTTCTGCAGCTAGAATCGAGTCCAGTAGTCCTTAGAGACCAATGTGATTTTGTTTGGGGGGGGGGGGGTGTGAACTTTCGAGAGTCAAAGATCCCTTCATCAACACATGTTGCCTTCAAGAACATAAAGATCCCTTTGACAGATCCCTTCATCAGATCGCCTATCTGACGAAGGGAGCTTTGACTCCTAAAAACTCACCCTCCAAAAATGGTCTCTGAGGTGCTACTGGACTCCGTTCTTACTGTTCGGCTGTGGACCAACATGGCTTACCCTCAGAAACCATTTTCTACAGAGTGCACAAAAAGAGAGAGAGTGTAAAACTGCCCTTTCCAGAGAATAACAAGCCTTACCTTCTTCCAAGAACTTGAGACAGGTGGTTTTCCCACTACAGAGCTTCCCCAAAATACATCCCTTGATAGGAAATGGAGAAATCACAGGTGGAGGCGGCTCCGGTTCCGGGGGGTAGACAATGCTTATCATTCGATAAATCACATGACCCAGGATCGGATTACTGGGAGGAGGTTTATTCACGCTGACCTCTTCAGGAGGGCACCATTCACCGATCATAGTCTGCAGCAAGACAAATAACAATATGGAACTGAGCACTTCCCCCCACTCCCCTCGCCAAGCTGTAAAAGGTCAAAAAATTAAAGCGACCATCGTCTGTACCCTTCTCAGGCAGCAAGTCCTACTGAAAACTCCATAGGGCTTGTTTCCCAGGAGACACACAGAAACTTGGCTGCATCATTTGGGCACTATGTTTCTACAAGAATTATCATGGTGGTTTACTAGTCATAATCACAGAGGGGCCACTGCTCGGGTCTTGCAAATGGAGGACCTTAATGCTGGGAAAAGTGGAAGGCAGCAGAAAAAGAGGAAGACCCAACATGAGATAGATTGACTCAAGCAAGGAAGCCACAAAGGCCCTCCCTTTGCAAGACCTGAGCAAGGCTGTTAACAATAGGACGTTTCGGAGGACATTAATGTGTCAGAAGCCACCTGATGGCACTTAACACACACACACACGATCAAAGGGGCTGGGGAAACTCCACGCAAACCTAATTCTTTCCCAATCTTGCTAAACTCCCGGGATTTTAAAGTTTTTTTGTCTCAACATTCAAACATATTTTGCACATTTGTACAGGTTATCAGTTTGAAGTAGAAACAGGGGAAATAACTTAAATTGATTCCCCACTAAGAAGCCAGAATCAATAACAGAAATCGTGAGCCCTTCAAACTTCAGCGGTACTGGTTAAAACCAATCCTGACTAGTAAAACTGACATAAATCCATAACACTAAATAAACTAATCTGGACTTCCTAAGCAAAGGTTTGTCAAATTCCCAGTTGCTCTTCAACAAGGTGCCCTGAGCTGGATGGTCCAGGCTAGCCTAATCTTGGAAGCTAAGCAGGGTCAACTCTGGTTAGTACTTGGATGGGAGACCACCAAGGAAATCCAGGGTTACTATGCAGAGGCAGGCAATGGCAAACCAACTCTGAACATCTCTTGCCTTAAAAAAAAAATTGGCTGTCACTCCACAGCCCTTTCCACCACTGTTAACCAAGGTAAGAAGTTCTGCGTCTTGATACTTGCTCTATTTTTATGACACAAATGTGAAAATAATTTACCAACAGCATATTTTTAATTACTGCTTCCCTTAGAAGATAAACTAAGTTTACTCATTCATATTTGAGGAAGAATATGAAGTTATGCTTAGAATCATAGAATCATAAAGTTGGGAGGAACCTCCAAGCTCATCTAGTCCAACCCCCTGCACAAGGCAGGAAATTCACAAATACCTCCCTCTCCACACTCCCAGTAACCACTGCTCCACGCCCAGAGGATGACAAAAAACCTCCAGGATCTCTAGCCAAACTGGCCTGGAGAAAAATTGCTTCCTGACCCCAAATTAGCTGCCAGCATTTCCCTGGGCGTGTAAGAAAGGGCCACGAGAACTGAGCACTGAGGCAACCCTTCCTGCCCTCCCTCTCACGATCTGCCTTAATTGACAGAATTCCCATTGCTGTCAGATGGCCATCCAGCCTGTTTGAAAACCTCCAAAGGAGGAGAGCTCACCACCTCCCGAGGAAGCTTCCCTAGATCAAGAATAAACTCCAGTAAATACTGGCCCACTGTTAGATTTCAGCATTATACTGGAAAGCAAACTGCACCTCAATTCAAGAGGGCATGTCAGGAGCAGAGCTTTAAAAAGGCCATTTATTATAACCTTGGATTGCATTTGCACCTCCTTCTGTGGTCACGTTGATATATTAGGCTGAAGGGAGACAGTACCTCACGCCTTGAAAGGGAAGGAATGATTTAATTGTGGGGCAGCAGCACAATGTCTTGAGGAGCAGTCCAAAAGCAGTTTACCACCTTTCTAAGCCCATGGATTTCAAATCAATTTAGAAAATGGTAAATCTTCTTGGGACTGCACTGTCCAGTGCCTCAGTCTCCATGGCACAGAGACTACCCCAATCCCATTAGATATTTTCATCGGCCACCCTCTGGATCATTCTGCATTGGCAACAATCTGTAGGATCCTACAGATTCTCTGAATTCTGGATGAGGTCTGTCAGGTAAACAAGGCCACCCAATGGCATTGAAATGTCCAAACGGATCACAATATTCCATATAACTAGGTCTTTAACCTGTCTGGTCAATTTGAGTCTACTGTTTCACCCAACAGTGAATAAAGCTATGGTTTAAGTACACTTAGATTTGAGTCCAGTGGCACCTTAAGAGACCAACAAGAGTTTCAGGGAATAAGCTTTCGAGACTCACCTGACAAAGGGAGCTTTGACTTGCAAAAGCTTATCCCCTGAAACTCTTGTTGGTCTCTAAGGCGCTCCTGGCTTCAAATCCAACTGTTCTACTGCAGACCAACATGGCTACCTTCTGGAACTATCTTCATGGTTTCAGCAGTAACATCATCGGTTACATTCAGCAGCCAAAACTTGGCATTCTCCACAGAAAGCTTTGGACTGATTTGATCTTTCAGCATGTAACAGTGCTCACACTTTAACTGCTGAGTTTCCTGTAACAGCATTCATTTGCAACACAGCACATTCCTCTGGTAGCAGTTATTATAATTTTTGCTACGTTTTAACATCTAATGTCACTCAGACTATGGGGGGAAATGTTGCCATCTCATAATAGCAAACATGCCTTCTTTATACAGGCAGAGGGAACAAGAGTGGCTGTTTTTTTTTAATACAAGTGCACGGAAGTTGCTCTGTTATGTCACTATGCCAGCAAGGAGAACAGGGCAGCACACAGCGTTATTCCTGCTCTGTTTATCCATACAGCAACCCTGTGAAGAAGGCTAGATGGCAAAAGAGCAAAAGGTTCAAGATCACCCACAAACTGCATAATGTGGTCAAAATTTGAGTCCAGGTCTCCCCACTTCAGTCTGTCACTCTAACCACAGCGCCAAAGTGGCTCCCTATGAAAAGCCATTTTGTGAAGCAGTTCGTCAAGGATTTTCCATCAGATTGCCACCAGTCCTTTTTTTCTCCTCACTATGGGCCCTGAAATGCATGACCCAGGCTAGCCTGATGTCTTCAGATCTCAGAAGCTAAGCAGGGTCAGCCCTGGTTAGTATTTGGAAGGGAAACCACCAAGGAATACCAGGGTTGTGACGCGGAGGCAGGCAATAGCAAACTATCTGTGAACATCTCTTGCCTTGAAAACCCCATGCAGTCACTATGGTCCTTTCTGCACTAGACCTTAAATCCTGGTTCAGCCCAGTCCCCGAACTTACATTCGAGTTCACCCCTGTAATTATCTCAGGGTATTTTTTTGTTTCCACATTACACTGAGGTCACCCCGGTTTTGCCCCACACTTGTCCCAGGATAAACACATGCTGTTGTAAATGCAAGGTACTGTGTCGCGAGTTGAACTCTGATAAAACCAGGGATGAGATCCAAGTGTGGAAAGGACCTATAAGTCAGCTGTGACTTGACGGCAAAAAACCAAAAAAAAAAAAGTTTGAGAGAGCTTGGTGAGAAATCAGATCCAGCAGAATGTTTTTGCTGGGTGGAGAAACTTCAGCATCACTGCAACATAAATGAAGGCCACACTACAGTGTGAATTGGGGCTGAGGCACTGATGAACGTATACTCCTGGTACCTTGTTTTTCAGTATCTTTTTGATAGAGGGTTTTATCAAATGGTGCATGTAGTCATCCTTGAACAGTGGCTGAATCACAGCTTCCTATCTCTTCTCT
The DNA here is from genome assembly GCA_029233225.1 of Lepidodactylus listeri. Lineage (NCBI taxonomy): Eukaryota > Metazoa > Chordata > Lepidosauria > Squamata > Gekkonidae > Lepidodactylus > Lepidodactylus listeri. Next base: position 25,605,402 of record JARCFY010000004.1, on the reverse strand, counting down.
TCATGCTTATTCTTGGACTTCTACTGCGCATGTTGAAAATTTAATATGCCTTTTTATGAACCCACTTCACTTCTCCTTTCCTTTAATCTGATTAAGGCTCCTTGAGTAAAAGTCTTGAGCTGTCGAAAACTCTTCTGTTAAGTAGCTTCTCAAAATGGTTCAAAGGCAAGTAGATGAAAGATGGATTGATGCTAAAAATCTTCTCAGGTGCTGGCAAGGAGTAGAGGAGTTATGGGAGACGGTCAAAGGGATTTAGGCGGAAGAAGCGGGAAAGACGGAAATGCATCCATGACCTAGAAGTTATCTGAGTCCAATGTGATATCACAACACCTAGTCTAAATGGTCGACTGACCTGACACGTTATGTTCTCTGCATCCTAGATTATGAACAGTAAGAGCTTGAACATATGATGCTGCCTGATACAGAGTCTGACCATTGGTATATCAAAGTCAGTACTGTCTACTCATACTGGCAGTGGTCCTCTGCGGTCTCATGAGGTCTTTCCCATCACCTACTACCAGATCTTTTAAACTGGAGTTGCTGGGAATCGAACCTGAGACCTTCTGTATGCCAAGCAGAAGCTCTACCACTGAGCCATGGTCAGTCATCAGCCTTCCCTTTCCTGATGAGGAGCTAGAAGTGAGTACTAGAGTACTAGAAGAATTTATTGTATATAGTCAAAGGCCGTCACAATACAGAATCAGGATAATAAAGAAAATTCTCATCATACATGGATAAAACAGTGAATAAAAATACAATAAAATACGGACCAGCTATTAATGTTATAAACAGTAAAACTGTAAGATAATAAATCCAGTTAATCATAAAAAAGTTAATTTTCTGAAGCTGCAGTCTTAGCCCTGATTTTTTTTGACAGCCAAGGCGAAAAGAGACACTCTATAGCTGACGAGCGGATCAGTGTCAGATAATAGAAAGACCAGCTTGTCAATGTCAGAGGAAATTTTTTTGTCCTATTAGCAGATTATCAAGAAACTTAGATCTAGCTGTTGTATACATAGGACAAAATAATATATAGTGAAGAATGTCCTCTGGGACTGAGGCACCACATATACAAGAACGTAAAGCCAGCGGTGTTTGAGAGTATCTCCCCGTGAGTAGAGCCGTCGGCACTGTTTGAAAGCGCAAGGAAGTTAGTGCCTTTCTGATTTACTAAACAGGGAGATTTGTCATGATCTCTTTTGAATAACTTAAACCAAGGGGAGAATTTAGACCTAGACATTGTAAAACTGTTCAACAGAGCATCACATCTATAGATCCAGTTTCGTAAATTGGTGCCGATATTAAGGACCCCCAACAAATCGTCTAGGGAGGAATAATAGGCAAGTATGTTGTTGTAATATGTAGACCAGGATATATCTCTACCTGACATTAGTTGAAAGCATTGTTTACTAAATATGTTGGTAGTGGGAATATTACCTTTATTCCAGGATTTGGGTAGAGCAGGGGTGGGCAATTTGCGGCCCGGGGGCCACATGCGGCCCGCCACAGAGTTTTTTGCGGCCCGCCAAGAAGATTTCAGGACTTAACTGAGCCTAAATTCAATTTGCTCTCTCATCCCATCACTGCTGATATTGATACAGCACCTGAGGAGCTGCCAGCTTGAACTTATTGACATGCAGTCAGATCACACTGTGAAAGAAATGTTTAATGCTGTGACATTAGTTGACTTTTACAAATCTTTGTCTGCTGAAAAAATTTCCACATATGAAGAAATTTGCTGGGAAAATGTTCTCTATATTTGGGTCTACATATATTTGTGAGCAAAGTTTTTCTTGCATGAAGATCAACAAGAGTAAATATAGATGCTCCTTGACAGACATTAACTTGCAGGCTGTGATGAGAATCTCAACAAGCAATCTGATTTCAAAAAAACTGTAGAAAAGTGTGATAGGGTACATTTGTCTCATTAAACGGATTCTAAAATTAAATGTGCTTGCAGCTGTAGATGATATGAAATTAGCACAATAAATAAATTGAATAAAACTACCACTATTTTATTTAATTTATATTTATTGATTTTTATGATACAATTTATACCTTTTCTGAAATGCAAAGTTAACTAATGAATGCAATCACTTTAAAAGGTGCGGCCCTCCGCTAACCTCTGCTCCCACAAAGTTGCCCCCGAGCCAAAACAATTGCCCACCCCTGGGGTAGAGCAAGGTGGATGCGGGCCCTGAGGGCATACCAAGTTCAGCCCTCATTAGGGCTGCAGGGGTCTCACTGGGCAAGGTAAGGAGTAATCTAATAAATAAGTTTTGAATTTATTCCAGGCTGGAGATTATATAGTCCTTCCAGCCCCAAGCTAGAATAGTGAGAGGCTCTGGTCACCTTTCTTTTTCATTTCTGACTTTTTGCGATGTTGGCTTTAGGAGAACCCATTGACTCCAACAGTCTGTTTTTAAGCGAGAAGTCTGTGGGATCAAGATTACAAGCAGCACAACAAAAACCCCATTTTCATTTTAGCACTCTGTGCTGTACAGCACACAGGATAAGATGTGGTAGATATATTAACTGTGTTTGAGATATTGGTTTGGAGTCTTCATTTTAAACATATATTCATACTAAAACAGCAAGGCAAATCCAGCTTGCATTGCTTTTAATAAAGAAATGACTGCAGGGAATTAGCCAGGTGTCAGATAAGCACCCCGAATCAGCAATGGACATCTATGCTCACAGCTGATATAGATGCACACCTGAATGCAGATGCTCATTTCCACGCTCATCTGGTCCCATTCATGCATATCCTTGTGCAGAACTACTTGGTGCACCCATGTGCAGTTACAGCTAGGCCAAGGCAAGAAGGTTTTTTTTAAAGACGACAAATGTAAGGAACTGCTTTGAAAGCAGCAAATCTTTCATTATAAAACAGCGGCATGGTGAAACTCTCTCTCTCTGTCTCTGTGTGTGCGCACACAAAAGTGGAAACAACTGCTTGGAAGAAAAGTAAATAAATGTAAGAGCAGTTCAAATATCCACTTAAATAAAACATCTTTGTGAAAGGAAAGGTCAGATTAATTTCTTTGCATTGTTCCAGTTTGGATGACTCTGACAACACAGGTGCTAATTAATCCACATTGAGACTGAGAATATTTACTTGTCTTCTAACATTCATACATTAATCACTGTACTCAGGGGATCTGAAAGGCGTGCCCGGAGCTTCTCCATATGTGGACTGTAATGGGCGGGGCAGCTCCTTTACATGTATGGACCGAATTTCCCCCCTGCATTATAAAAATAAGGAAGCCTTTAAACTCACTGTGTGCTCTTCTATCTCAGCCATACTTGCCAGAATGGAGACCCACAGATGTTTACTATTTCACAGTTTAGAAACTGGAATGGAAGCAGACTGGAGAGTATTCAATAGAAGAAGGTCTCACATAGATTCAACAGTACGTTAGTTATCTGTAAATTTATTTTCTGTATCCCTAGATTTCAGAGAACCCAATTTGGAAGTTGCCTGGGTGGTGTATCTGCCACTTCCACAGGTCTCAATCCTGTGCTGCAGCAGTAATGTGGATATGACCACATCTGTGCTGTTCCTCACTGGAGCAGGCAAGACTCATGAGGTTCCCACAAAAAGGATCTGCTCATGCCTCTTGATTACTCTATCCAAAGCTGATCGGTGCAGCATGTAGTCAAGTCACAGGGAAAGCAGTGACCATGGTAAACTAGTAAACTTGTGGACTGGGCCCAAGTCCGCTGAAACAAACAGGAATGTACCCACTGATTTCACGGTGACCATTCAACAGTAGTCAACACTAGTGTGGCACTACCGGTAACAAGATGCCAAGATTAAGTGGCATGTGAATTACCCTTCAAGCTAAAAAAAAAAAAAAATGTTCTTCCAAGGAAAAGTCACATTCAGAATTATAAACCATTTGCATAAACAAGGAAAACAACTTTCATGTGCAGAGGTAAAACCTCAACGAATGAATTGATACCAAACATTTTCAGGCATCCAGCACACCAACTCATAACAAAGGTTTACTATGTAAAACAAAAATAAAATGTACCAAATTCAGGATGTGGGCACAAAGAGAACATAAAGATGTGGTAATCATTTCCCTGACAAGATGGGGGGGGGGGGGGGGGGGACAGGGACTATTTGCAGAGGTACATCAGAGACGTAAAACAGAAAAGACCCAAAAACCAAAGAAAAATCCCTTTGTCCAATGGAGCTGAGTTGATAATGGTGAAATGTGGGAAGTAACTACACAAAAACGCTTATCAGAAGAAAAACATATTTAGCGTTTAGTTTTATAATTGGAGTCTATTTTCAAGAGACATCATGTACCCTAGCTATGGTTTTCACGTAAGATTCCTATAGAGATGACACCGATAACAGCTATTTCTCAGAAACATAAGTAAGTCACGACATTAAAATTAGCTGATCACAAAATACCAAGAATCTGACTAGGAAATACTAATGCACTAACTTTTAAAAAAAATCAGATACCCAAGGGTATACGAAACAAGACTACTCATGTTGGGGAGACAGTGTTTATTTTGCATTCAGTTTCGCAGATTCCTTTATGTTACATTTTCTGGCACAGTGGAATGTACTACAGTTTAACATCTGCTTAAACAGTAGCACTCTTTATCGTCTTATCGCAACTCTGATGGTCTTACATACCGTGGTTACCATACTTAGGGTTGAAAAACAAAAAATGTTTCAAAGATGGTGGCACAGCCTTCCAAAATGGCAGTGACCTGAGGCGCCATCTATTCCCACAAAAACAGAATATGAGTGAAGTACATTGGACCATGTGCAAATGTGCATTAAAATTCTAATAATAAACCATCAATCAAACCTATACAGTATCCTGGACAATGGGCAGCAGTCGCGAGCAATGATTTTTTTTTACAAGCATGTTTATGTTCTTCCACTAGGCCGTGTCATTGGGGAGTACCTTATATTCATCATAATCTTTTTCATCTAGAAAATTCATTTTGTCCAGTTCTACAAGCTGTTGAGGAGTGGGGTCCGTCGGCAAAGGGTCGATCACGGCTTGCTCATAAATGGGTTTCCCTTTTAAGAACAGTTCCTTCCAGTCACACATCAGCTTTGCTGGGATTAAGCTGTGGGAATCAAGCAAAACCAAAACCTTTGGTCAGATCGATCGGACCGTGCTTTTTAAAAAAAAGAACTGATCAATAGCAACATCAAATATACAACAAGAAGGAACCCACTGAAGTACAAACTGCTCTGAAGCGAAGACCTAACGTGTTCTCCAGACATAGAAAGAACACCCCCCCCCCAACCTATTGCTCTATATGCTCAGCCAAGCCAATATCTTCCCTCTAAGCAGGGAGGGAGTCGCTGCTCTTATTTTGTAAAGAAGCCACCGCCAATAGGTTACAAAGCTAAAAGAAAATTTAAGAGAGCCTGAGGGATGGACCTGCATGGACCGACTTCTCACAGGTGAAATCACTGCCTCTAGGGAACCACCTCACACATTCCGTTTCTGGCCCTTCTGTCCTCCTACCTTTGTCCAGGAATGACCCTCAGCTGTGCCCAGCTTCTCAGACACCTTAGAAAGTGAGGAACACCTCACTGTCTGTGGAAGCAGATTGCTTTCAAGACAGTTACAGACCACGGAAGCATAGAACACTAGAACACTAAAGACAAAAGTCCTGCAGGCTCAGCACCTATTCCCTATACCATCCGCCACCATGGCCACTGGGCTGGAGGTGGAAACTCTAGGCCTGTCTTGCCAAGCAACAGACATGGCTGTGCAGAATCCTTGGTGGTCAGGTGATCAAGGACAGCCCAGCCCCACACAGTTTCCAGATACATAGCTCCATGGCCTGCTGCATAACATCAGTCAGGAAACTCATCATTGAGAAATGCCCCAGACTATCCCCCAATACAATCGGTTAGTCCTCCTGTCTGGTCTATGTCCTGTCCTACAAATCCCACCCCTGTACACCTTTCTCTGTGTGAGATCATACGGAGTCTTTCCAGCCATTAGGACCAGGACTTATCAAGGACTCAGGTACTGAGTGGTTGATAGGAAGAACTGCAGTGGGAAAGACAGAAGAAGGAGGGTTTTTAATTGTCGAATTGCTGATGGAGAAGGATCAACTGAATTGTATGTAAGGGATTTTAAGAGACTCAAGACATTTCAACGGGTCCAAAATATGCCTGTGAGGTTATTAACTAGAGTCTAGCAAATGGCATGTACAGCTCTGAGTCCAGTTCACAGAGCTGATGTTGATATTTAAAGTTCTCAGCATTCTAGAACCAGGACACCTGAACATTCTACAACCAGGCCACCTCCTCCCTCATGTGCTTGCTTGCAGTTTGAGAACAGAATCCAAAGCCCACATCTGCATCCATCCACCACCTGAAGTGTAGTGGGTCAGGACATGAGCCTTTTCCAATGTGGCATTATGACTCTGGAGCGCCCTCCATTTACCATGCTGAAGAAACACCTCCAACTGAGAAGGAACCAACTACTGCAGGGGTGGCCAACCTGTGGCTCGGGAGCCACATGCGGCTCTTTCACACATATTGTGCGGCTCCTGGCAGGGCGGCTGGGGAAGCAAAGGGGAGGCATGCTTTTTCTCTCTTTCTCCCTTCCTTCCTTCCTTCCCTCCTCCCTCCCATCTATTTGCTTTCCTAGTTTCTCTCTCTCTCTTTCTTATAACTGGTTTTCCTCGTTTGTTTTTATTTTTGGCAGTCCCATTTAACGTTAATAAAAAGCAAATTTGCATATTTTTAAAAATAAAAACGTGTGTGTGATATTTGTTCCTGTCTTGCGGCTCTCAGACATCTCTATGTGGCTCTTACGTTTATTCTATGTGGCTCTTACGTTACGCAAGGTTGGCCACCCCTGAACTACTGGCTGATTCTAGTCTTATCTTCCTAATGTTTCTGCCTTGCTGTGTTGCTATGATTATTGGTTACTGTAGTTTTGATTTATTTTCTTTTTTTATTGATTTTTTTTTTAAAAAACAACACATTAATTTAATTTTATGCAGATTTTTTTCAGACTGAAATGCGGAGTAACAAACACACACATAAAATCTATAAAATTCTGATCCTGAGAGTTAGCGCCTATAACTTGGGCCAAAGCCAGGACGAAAGTGGCATATAAGGGGCTCCCACCCAGGAAGGAGGAGGAGGAGATTGGATTTATACCCTGCCCTTCACTCAAGAGTCTCAGAGCGACTTACAAACTCCTTTCCCTTCCCCTCCCCAAAACAGACACCCTGTGAGGTAGGTGGGGCTGAGAGAGCTCTGACAGAAAATGCTCTTTTTCAAGAACACCTGTGCCAGAACTAGGGCTCGCCCAAGGTCATCCAGCAGATGGAAGTGGAGGAGTGGGGAATCAAACCCTGTTCTCCCAAGTTAGAGTTCGTGCACTTAACCACTACACCAAATTGGCTCTATTTCCTGTAAATATGGGGAACAGTATTAGGCTTCCCATTATTTACTTTTTGTCCCCTTCTGTAGAAGGAGACTACCAGGGCCAAGCTTCTCATCTGAAGGAATGACAGGAACATGCCACTGGAGTCGGACTTCTTCACCCTACTCATCCCACAGAAATGCCTAAGTAGAAAAGGAGAGGGAGCAACAACATTACCTCCTCCCTCCCTTCCATGTGTGGAAAGAGATAAAGGGTTGGATCCAGCCAGCTTTTTCAGTCACCCACAATTCTCCTCTTTAGTACATCCCTGTCCAAAATGGCTGTTGTCAGCGATGTCCCATGAATTCTCAGCATAACCATTTTTGATGGGTCAAGAAGCAACTACCAGCAGAAAAGCTGGCTGGATCCAACCCATCGACCAGGGTCCCCAACCTTTTTCAGCCTGTGGGCATCTTTAGAATTCTGACGCTGTGCAGTAGGGGCAACCACAAAATGGCTGTTGCAAAAGGAGAAGCCAGCCACAAAATGGCCACCGCAATAGGCACACAGAGAGGAAGCCCAAATGCAGGGGGGGGGGAAGAGGAATAATTTTAAAAAATACACTGGGGGGAAGAGAAAATAAAAACAACCCTGTGGGGGCAGCCACCCAGCCAATCAGATCTCTAATGGCCAATCAGGAGCCCCACTTGGCCCCCCCTACTTTCTAAAACACTTGGCGGGCACCAGGAAAGGGGGAAGCAGGCAGCATGGGGACCCCGCCATAGACTATTTCTGTCCTGAACTCTGTTTGAGAAAGTCACAAGGGCTCAGTTCTGGCACCTAATTTCAATTATCCTGAGGAGCTATAATCGGGAGCATCTACATTAGATGCCACTTTGGGGTCAGGAAGCAATTTTTCTCCAGAACAGTTTGGCTGGAGATCCTGGAGGATTGGGTTTGTTTGTTTGTTTTGGTCATCTTCTGGTTGTGGAACAACAATCACTGGGGGTATTTGTGGAGGGGGAGGTATTTGTGAATTTCCTCCACTGTGCAGGGGGTTGGACAAGATGACCCTGGAGGTCCCTTCCAACTCTATGATGCTATTTTTCTAGAGACTTAAACTGGGTTACTAGACACCATTCGAGTGGGGGGGGGGGTGTCAGTAACAAAGATTGCTCAAGTGACTACTTCCAGGAATCTTTTGAGGAAGCTGTACCAGTTAGACTGATATAAAACCAACAAAGATCTTTAGTATGGATATACCTATAGGGGGGAGAAATCAATAACAGAAAATAGAAAATAAAGGTTATCTGTGCTTACACAGTGGTGGAAGAAATAACATGATCAATCAGCACCCCCCCCCCAAAGTCTGCAATTAGGAAGGAAGACATTCAAGTCATATGGGGTGCCTTCCAAGGAGGTTTGAGCCCCCAGCACCTCTCATTTTAGAAAATAGGTAGTGCAACATAGACACACATATCCACATAAATGCAGATATAGGAGGATCCTGAGGAATATTGTCCTCTGTGTGTTTGGACCACATCTGGAACTTCCTGCCCCAATGAATGGGGTAAAAAGCAAATCAGATTTGAAACAAAATGCTCAGAACGCTAGTATTAGCCTGTGACCGAATGAGCCATTCATTTCATCTCTGATCCTTTTGCACGAGCATGGAATTCACGGATAACAAATTCTTCCACTTGGGAACATGCATCCAGTGCAAACCACATTTTGCGTGTACTACAAATACATCCAACAATTTTTCTGAAGTTAAATAATAATATTAATAACAACAATAAAACACCTGAGTTCAAAGGGCAGGAAGGTGCCAGCTGGATATTAGGAAAACCTTTTCTACAGTAATTGTGCCACAGTGGAATCGGCTGCCTCGGGAGGTGGTGAGCTCCCCCTTCCTGGCAGTCTTCAAGCAATGTCTGGACAAACACTTGTCAGGGATGCTCTAGGCCAATGGTTCTCAACCTGTGGGTCGGGACCCCTTTTGGGGTCGAACAACCCTTTCACAGGGGTCGCCGGCGGGCGTCCAAGCCCACCCCGCCGGCAGGAAAGGGGCCCACACAAGCTGATTGCCATGGGAACCTATCTTTTAGGAACTGATTCCAATCCAGTGTAGGAATAATGGTTGGACATAAGATATTGGTTCAGGCAAGATTTTGTATAGATGGGACAGAAAATAATGTTTTTATTGGTTTTGTCAAAGCTGTTTAGACAACAGAACAAATAATTTTATGGTTGGGGGTCACCACAACGTGAGGAACTGTATTAAAGGGTCACGGCATTAAGAAGGTTGAGAACCACTGCTCTAGGCTGATCCTGCATTGAGCAGGGGGCTGGACTAGATGGCCTGCAGGACCCCTTCCAACTCCGTGACTCTGTGATTCCATGAAAACAGCCTACGTCTAAGGTATATGAATGACTGTCTTCTCCCATATGGGCGTGCCCACTTGCGGAGGTTATCCCTGGTGGCCTGGCCCCAGCCATCGACCACTTCCAGAGATTAGGCAACTGGGTCGGTGAACATGCTCTTGCAGTTCTGACATAAGGCCCAATGAATAAATCCTCCTCCCCTACTTATTGTCATTTGTGCTTTCTTTAGAATATTTCCTGTTCTATTTTCTCTGCAGTCTCGCTTTATGAAAAATATTATTCAGGTAGTTAAATTCTTAACAGAATAGCATTAGGGGACTGCTTATCTTTATGATTGGTGTAGTAATTTGAGATTGTTGCGATGTTATTATTTAGTTCACTGAGGAAGTTTCAGCAAAACGAAGGACTCCCGTTGGCAGCTTCGCCTCGGTTTCACTGCTCTGATATTGTCTGACTCAGCTCAGGTCTTTTGACCGCTTTTGGACCTCATGTTTTAACTACCCTTGTGTGACTTATTGCTCTGCCACCGATCAATGTTTAGGTCTTTTGACCTTCATTTGTTATTATATATAGTGTGGCAATCTGCTTTTACTGAACTTGGAATGTATTAATAATAGTATATTAAAAGTTGTGAATTTTATCTTAAGCAGAGATTGTCACACTTAGTATTGGTGAGTTTCTGCGTGTTTGTAGAGTGCTTTTGGCCACATTGCTTTGATTACTGTGTATATCACTTATTATTCTTGCATTCTTTGAAGTCCCCCCTCCAAATACTAGCCAGGGCCAACTCTGCTTAGCTTCCAAGATCTGACGAGGCTGGGCTAGACGGGGCTCACCAAATCAGGGGCGTTAACACAGAACTCCTACTCTAAAGCACAAGTAATTTGTGTGCATGGCCTTGACTGCTTGGCTAGACAGAATATTTATTTTTTGTTCATATATTTAAAACATTTCTGTCCTGCACACAGGATATAAAATTGGTGAACAAAACCCATTAGCCACCACAAAGAACCGACAGAGGCAGCCTGCCAGCCTACATCCGTTAATAAAAATATATTCCTAATCTCTCAAAGGGTCTTTTGAACAGTTCAGCCTCACTGTGGCTTGGCTCCACCAATGCACAAGTGGAAACACAAATGGACGTGGTGCAGTTCTGCTTGTGCAAGATCTTGTTTGGCACGTGGCGCTTTCCTCCCTGTATACTGTGGTGCCCAGAAATTGTTTGCACAAGACCTTACCCATTGGAAATGCAAGCAGGGTCTTTTTCTTGCATTTCTGCTTCCACTAGAGCTCCGGTGCAAACAGAACTTTAGTGCTGGATCCATCCCAATGCTTCCGGAAAGACTGAACAGTCACCTTTCCTCACCATCTCTGGTAGACTTGTCCACGGGACAAGCATGGCTATGGGGAATGCCCAGCCCCGTGTGGCATAGTTGGTCCTTTCAACAAGAGGCACTGAGACAACCAGCATGGCAAGGAAGTAAGCACTGGCCTCCCACATCGAGCAGCGGGGGAAGAGTATTGTGTGCAGTTCTGGGGGCCTCACTTCAAAAAGGATGTGGACAGAATGGAGCGGGTACAAAGGAGAGCAACGAGGATGACCGAGGGCCTGGAGACGAAGCCCTGTGAGGAAAGGCTGAGGGACCTGGGAATGTTCAGTCTGGAGAAGAGGAGGCTGAGGGGGGACAGGGATGCTCTCTTGAAGTATCAGAAGGGCTGTCCCTTGGAGGAGGGCAGGGAGATGTTCCCTTTGGCAGCAGAGGATGGGACCTGCAATAATGGGTTTAAATTAAGGGTGGGAAGGTACCGGCTGGATATTAGGAGAAACTTTTTTACATTAATAGTTCTGCAACAGTGGAATCAGCTGCCTTGGGAGGTGGTGAGCTTCCTCTCACTGACAGTCCTGAAGCAGCGGCTGGAGAAACACTTGTCAGGGATGCTCTAGGCTGATCCTGCACTGAGCAGGGGGCTGGTCTATATGGCCTGTATGGCCCCTTCCAGCTCTGGGATTCCATGATTCTAAGAGGCCTCCACTGCGCCCTATGCTTATCTCATCTTGTGCACCCAGCCCTGGTTCAAGAACTGGGGTGGAATGGGTCCTTCTTGAAACTAGCATGACAGCAGTGTAATTGATCAATGCATGACTCCTGGCTGATCAGAAAGGGATCAGAAGGAAGTTTATGTGGTTGTAGTGACTAAAGGGTCAGACTAGGATCTGGGAGACCCCAGGTTCAGCCCCCCCCACTCTGCCACTGAAGCTTACTGGGTGACCTTGGGTTAGTCACACACTCTCAGCCTACCCCACCTCACAGGGTTGTTGTGAGGATAAAACACAGAACAATATATGGTACTTTGGGTCCCCACTGGAAAGGAAAACGGGGTATAAAAGAAGTCAGTAAAGAAATAAGAAGAATCTGGACTTGGTTGCCGTTCGTTCCACCTGTCCCTGCTTTGCTGTTTTGTCTCCACTGAAAGGACCACATTTAAGGGAAGGCTATTCCTGCAGCCTTCAGAAAAGTAATGTGTGTGTGTGCGCGCGTGCGCTAAACTGAGGAAAGTTAAGACTACTTACTTGTTCGTCAGCATTCGGTACTCTCCTATTTTGGTCGCTAAATCAATGATTTGTTCAACCACTTCCCAACAAATAGAATAATGCTTCTTATAACGAGCCTCGGCTCTTTCAGCGGCAAGTTTGGCATGCAGCTGTTTCTCTTTGAGGGCTTGATCCTCAAGCTCAATTTTCTCTTGTTTTGCAAGAGCCTAGAAGGAATTGGTTTTAGAGAAGGGTTGTTTTTTGTCTTCGTCATTATACCGACTGTCAAGTGACTTGAGTTAGCAACAAAACCAAAAAAGCCCTCATTAATACTGAACAAATCTCAGTATGTAGCACAGCAAAACCTTGTGGCCACTCAAATTTTACATTTGTCCCCTCCCCAACATACATACCAAATTAGTGTAATTTCACATAAACCGCATCCTCAAGCTAAAGCAACAGGATACCTTGGCAAATATATGCCCCTAAATTCATGTCTGCAGGGGGGAATTGTTGGGCAGAGAGCACTCCCCCCCCAGTACATCTTCATCCCAGGTTGCTTTTCCACGTTGGGGAGGGGGGCCAGGGAAATGTTAAGCAGCACCCTGGCTTTCATGTTGCTTTATGCAGAAGGTCTCAGGTTCAATTCCCAGCATCTCTACTTAAAAAGGACCAGGCAATAGGTGATAAGAACATAAGAAGAGCCCTGTTGGATCAGACCAGTGGTCCCTCTAGTTCACCATCCTGTCTCACACAGCGGCTAACCAGTTCCTCTGGATGGCCAACAACAGGGCATAGAGGCTGAGACCTTCCCCTGGTGTTGCCCCTGGCTCCGGGGTTCAGAGGATTAGTGCCTCTGAATGCAGAGGTTCCCCTCAGTCACCACAGCTAGTAGCCATTGATAGAGTTATCCTCCATGAATCTATCTAATCCCCTTTTCAAGCTGTTTGTTCCTGTGGCCATCACTACATTCTCTGGCAGCGAATTCCACATTTTGATCACTTTCTATGTAAAGTAGTATTTCCTTTTGTCTGTCCTGAACCTACTGCCCATGAGTGATATGAAAGGCCTCTACCTGAGACCCTAGAGAACCACTGCCAGTCTGAGTAGACAACACTGACCTTGATGGACCAATGTTCTGATTCAATATAAGGCAGCTTCATGTGTATGGTCATGTGAAATCCCTGGATCTTTTTGCCTGCACATGTCTGTTTATGCTTTAACAGCACTGCCAGGCCTGTAATAAGTTCAGGAGCCCTGTGTTAGCCATGCGGCATGTGGCTCCAGTATCATTTGCTCATGCCTTTGGTTTGGTCTTTCCAGCAGAGTAGCGTGGTCCTCACTCAGGGATGATGACCACACTCGGACACATTCCAAAGGCACCAAGTGAAGCCGCAGCTTCCTCTGTCACGCCCCCATCAGCCTTCATGACTTTGGTCTTCCCCCTTGTATTGTGGAGCCAATGACAAGAGGCAGAAGGAGACAGGCAGAAGAGGATTGGTGGAGGAGCAAGACAGAGCTTCAATGGCTGCAAACTTGGTTAATGCCTTGCACCATACAAAGATGCAAGCACCATTGTCAAGGACCTTCAAAGGCAAACCTTCCCTCCTAATAGTTATGTTATATTGTGGTACCATATACGAATATAGGGCCACGGTGGCTCAGAGGTTAAGATGCTGAGCTGCAGACTGGAAGATCGGTAGCTTGGCAGTTCGAGACCCAAGTGCCGCATGATGGAGTGAGCTCCCATCTCTGGCCCCAGCTCCTGCCAACCTAGCAGTTCAAAAGCAAGAAACTGCAAGTAGATAAACAGGTACCACTTTGGTGGGAAGGTAACAGTGTTCCGTGTGCCTCAAGTCATGCCGGCCACATGACCACAGAAAAGTCTTTGGACAGCACTGGCTCTTCGGCTTGGAAACGGAGATGAGCACCGCCCCCTAGAGTCAGATTCAACAGGCTTTCGAGCAAGGGAAACCTTTACCTTTACTTTTTATGTAGGACTATATAATTTCTATTTTATTATGTGGTACTCAACAGTTGGGCCATGTTTAGTATTTCCTATGCTTTTCGGCATTTGTCGTATCCCTTTATATGGCAATTCCTATTCCACAACATCCTTATGTCCTCATTTTTACAGTTCTTTCTCTAGCTAATCCCAGCTTGAAGCTTTTAACCAACAAGAGACAGCAGCCCATATTGGTGACTCCTCTCTACTGAAGAAACATACGTGAACGCATTCTTTGTCAGATCACTGGTCCATCATGGTCAGCATTGTCTGTTCCGTCCAGCAGTAGCTCTCCAGCATCTCAAGTGGAGGTCCTTCACATCCCCTGCTACCTGCTTATTTTAACTGGAGATGCCAGGGATTGAAACTGGGACCTTCGGCAAATGCTCTACCAGAGAGCCACAGCCTCCTTCCAATCTTCCACGGTATCTGCCACCCTTTCTGACATGCCAAGTTACAGTGGAGTATTGACCTCTAGTGGTCAGGGTGTACATGTGCAGTTTCCAAAGTCTGCATGCCAGGGACTCCAGTGCAGCCTGCAGTCTTCTCTCGTGTTATCCAGTCTTCTCTCGTGTTATCCAGTCATCCAGTCTTCTCTCGTGTTAATCCAGTCTTCTCTCGTGTTAAGCAAACAGGGTGTGCCATGGTCATAAATTTCTCATTGTAGCACATGCCATTTTTTTTTACATTTTTTCCACTTTGCACAGCCGAAGATACTTTACTTCAAAGCAACAATTTTCAGCTCTGGCACTAGTACACCAGAAACCAGCACGGAAAGGTACAGGTGCTGGCACTTTGAGAATGTAAATTAAACCAGGAAGGTTTAGCCATGTTTGCTTCCTCCTAAGAAATCTTGTCTCCCTTGTTCAAAGAGTGTGGACTGCTCTGCTTTGGAGGCAGCTTGCTCTCTGCTACATTTATCTAGTCTAAAACAGAGGTTTGCAAAAATAGCTTTCCGGGGGGAATCGATGGCTGTTTTCAGACCATTTAAGGTTCTTCGATGACATGAGCGGTAAAAATCAAGTCTCCCATCTGCCTTTAAACTTCAGAGCTGCTGGGGAGCATCCAGGACCATAGCTGCAGCAGGGCATTTTGGGGCTCTGCCTCCCTAATTAAAAGCCCCGCCCCACGACAACCATGCCAGAAATCTTATTTTTTGACCATGACCTAGGTGGTACGGGGCTAGCAGAAAGGGAGGTTGTTGGAGATGTACTGAAAGTGCCCTTCTAAGCTTTCTCGCCCTGTGAAAGGGAACTCAAAAGGCATTTAAATGCCTTCTGAAGGCAATTAAATGCCCTCTGAGCGGTTTCTTCCTAGGAACTGATGCGGCCGCTGCCCTGTCCCTTGAAAGGAAGGGCTGGAAACAGGCTCAGACCCTCCCCCTTTGAAGACAGGCCATCCAGCTTAATTTAACTGTAATTCAACTGCCGAATTAAAATTTTAAATGCCCGCTGAACAAAAAATTCCTGGCTACAGGCCTGGGAGCATCTGGTACATTCTGAGGGACGTGCTCAATTCATGCAGAGTTACAGTGAGACCCAGGAGATCCGACCAGTGCCCTGTGCAGCACACTCTTGCCTGTGTCCCAGAATCCTTGCAGCAGGCACAGAGGTTCACTGGGAGGCTCATCAGTACAGCAGTTGTACCTTGAATGCAGAGGCTTAGGGGAGTGGGGAATGCCATTCCGCATTATGTTGCTACATTTCATTCTTAAATATTCCGGCACGTTGGATCTAGTTCCTCCCAGAGCTCCTGACCCCCACTTTCCAACAGTGATGTTGGCTTTTGTTTAAACCTAGGCAACACGTTCCTGATCGTGTGCAGTGTACATTTCCCCATGGAAAAAACGCACTCTCTCCCGCCTGCAGATCAAGAGCCAGACAGCATTACATTTCCCCCACGGGTTTTCATGCGTTCCCCCACAGCTGCTGTGCGACAACTGCTTTTTTTTTTTTTTAAGCGAGAAGTTGAAAGAGCTCAGAATGGTGCTGTGGGGGACAGAAGAACACCCCCAAAGCAGTTTTCTCCACAAAAACCATGCAGGGGAGGGGGAGTTTTTCTGCACAGCTACTTCACATGGAATGCCAAAAATCAGCAAGAAAACTGCTTGGAGGAGGAGGAGGCAGGAGTCCCCACCGCAGTGCCATTCCAAGCCCATCTGTGCTCTTTCTCTCTCTCTTTTTCAGAAGCCCTTCCCCACAGCTGCTGTGAGTGTGAAGAGAACACGTGAAAAAAAGGTAACATACAGTTTGGCTCTGACAGTACAGTCCTCAGCAGTTACACCCTTGAAACCCAGTGACTTCAACAGACTGAAAAGAGCATAACTTCGCTTAGGATGGCACTCTTGGCATACCCTAGAATCTGGTCTCACACAGGAAGCTGCCTTGTACTGAACTGGACCCTTGGTCCATCAAAGTCAGTATTGTCTACTCAGACTGGCAGTGGCTTTCCAGGGTCTCAGGCAGAGGTCTTTCAACATCACCTAACTGCCTGGTCCTTTTTTAACTGGAGATGCCGGGGATTGAACCTGGGACCTTCTGCATGCCAAGCAGATGCTCTATCACTGAGCCATGGCTACTATCCCAGACCAGCCCTCTAGATGTTAGATTCAAGTGGGAGAACCAGCTTCGAAGCATCCTGGGAAGAGATGGTAGGCAGATAGTCAACTAACAGGAGAGGGATCAAGATGGGCAGCCGTGTCAGTCTGTCGGTAGCAGTAGGAAAGAGCAAGAGTCCAGCAGCCCCTTAAAGACTAACAACATTTGTGTCAGGGGGTGAGCTTTCGTGAGTCACTGAAGAAGTGAGTATTTGAAGAGGTGAGCAGTGACTCACGAAAGTGTTGGCAGAGTTTAAGGATGCAAAGGAAGTGGAGCACTGAGTCTGACTGTTTAGAGAAAAACAAATAGGTTTATTAAAGAACAAACTGTTATAGAACAGAGAAGAGAGAGGACCTCAACTGTCTAGCCTGACTCCAGTGAGAGGAACAACAACAAGAAGAAAGCTCTGCCGGAACAGGAAGTCTCCAGAAGAGCCAATCAAGAGACAGCAAGGACATAATTTGAAACTGTGGGTGGTCCCTAATCTAGCTATGCTAACACGCAGTCCTTCAGCCATCCCCCCGTAGGGTGATCTTCAGATCCTCTTCATAAGACTGCACTGTAGACTTTGCATATTCCAACAGAAAGCTCATACCCCGCCACAAATTTTGTTAGCCTTTAAGGTGCTACTGGACTCTTGCTCTTTTCTACTGTAACAAGAGAGGGCTTAGGTTCTGCTCTGCACTGTTTGGGCTAGACTGCACAGCCATAGCTAGGGGACAACGAATGAAAATCCTAGACACACACCCAAGGCAGCCTCACTGAACCCACACAGCAAAAACTGCACTAGAAACTCCCACACACCCCTTTGTTAAGGGGAAGTCAGCCCATCACAAGTGCATTCCCAGCGCATAGACACACCCTACACTGCAATGCCACTACCTTCCCCATGTAAGGCCTTAGTGCGCATGCATGCACTATGATGGTTCATGACTCAGTGTTAGCTGCAAAAGAGGCTTGGCTGTCACTGTTTTTTGTTCTGGTTTTGCATCCTCCCATTCTGGCAAGTGGACAACAAGGTAACGTTCTTGTCAGGCCTGTGAAATTCTGATATAGGGGCAATCCTGTTCAAAAATCTTAGGGATGCTAACGTATGGAAGATCCTGTCTCGTAAAGGCACCTCTCAGCACCAAACTTCTCTGAGCATTTGAAGTTTGCTGGCAACAGTAGTTCTCGGGCAACAGGTGAGACCTTTTAGCACCACACTTTTGGGAATCTTTAGAATCAAATCAGTGGCAGAAATGCATTGGATTTCACAGCTCAGGATCTGAAGTCAAAAAATTATGGTCTGGAACATTAGGACCACTGCATATTGTCTCTCCTCTGATGTGGAATAGAAGTACCATAATCAAATCCTTCTATATTCTTGTTTTCTTTTTGGCTCTAAAGATATGTTATTTAGACTGCCTGTTCCTATAACAGCTGGGTAACAGTTGTTTGCTTTGCATGATTATTGCTCACAGGTTGTTTAAAGACTGTTGTCTTAAAGGTGCTCTTGGTGTAATATTGCATTGTTGTTATAACCCTTACATTAATGTTCTGATTGTTATAACTTTTACAATTTTCAATAAAAATTATTTTAAAAAATTAAAAAAGCACCCCCCATTTTTTAAAAAATGCATTCCACTAGTGATTATAACACACAGGCAAAGTAGCCTTTGGGGGAAAAAAAACAAGAAAAGGAAGGGAGAAGATAATCAGTGCTTACTGCCTCTCTGTCAAGCGCTTCTTGGAATTCTTTCAGGCGCCTTTCCTCAAACTGCTTTTCTCTGTATATTCTGTTCTGCCACAACACTTCTTTCTCGTGCCGCACATGCATCAGCTGCACAGCGATTCTCCGCTCCTGCTGAGACTGTCTCATCAGCCGGTTGATGAGCTGCTCCTCCCTGTATGCCTCCTAAGGAAAGTGAAAAGCAACCCACAGTTGAAAGGTTTAACTAGATACAAGCTTTACGGGCAGAACACACGAAAGTAATTTTCATCCGTTAGAAAAAGCGAAGGATGAACTCCCCCCATGACTCACATCATAACTAGGTTTCTAATTACAAGCACAAACATTGCAGAAAGGAAAGGGGGGGGGGGAATCCCCAGATTGCTTTTGGTCAAGACAGAGTGAGTGAGTGTGTGTGTGTGTTAAATGCCATCAAGTCGCTTCCCACTTATGGGGACTCTATGAAAGAATATCCTCCAAAACATCCTATTGTTAAGAGCCTTGCTCAGGTCTTGTAAATGGAGGAAATAAGGAATAAAGAAAGAATCATGGAAATGAGCTACCCCCCAAAAAATTATGCTGTGAAAACTTACAAATTCTAAACTCATATCTTATCATAATTAATAAATACAAGCTGTACAACAATTTGTGTATGTGTTGATTGTTTACACAATACCAAGACTGTAGATTCCAATACAGATTTGTAAAGTCATTCAGCCCAGTATCTGTGCTTGCACCTTTCATCGTGTTACACTGACAGGCTTGCACCGGTCCTTTTTGAAACTGATGGGAGTAAATTTTGAATGAATGGATTCTTAAGCAATACCGGCTTTGATAAAAGAGGATACCTGAAACGGAGTTTTTCACAAGCTGGATTTGCACAGATCAACTGGATTTCTACATTTCCTCTGGAATTAGAACATTTGAACTGAATGTTGGAATTGCACTTTTTTGCACTTCACTATGACTGGTTGCCAGATATTGGTTTGAACGTTTTTACAAATTTGTATTGGAATCTACAGTCTTAGTATTGTATAAGTAATCGATACACACAACAATTGTTGTCCAACTTGTATTTATTAATTTTAGAAAGATCTGAGTTTATGATTAGTAAGTTTTCACCTGCAAACTGAGGGCCATGGCTTCCTTGATGGAGTCAATCCATCTTCCTCGTTTCCCGGACATCTTCCACTTTAGAGTCAACTCAAGAATACTTAGGCTACCCTGAAAATCTTGTTGATCTCCAGGGCTCATTTCGTAACAGGAGCTCGTTTGCATATTAGGCCACACACTCCTAATGCAGCCAATCCTCCAAGAGCTTACAGAGCTCTTCTTACAGGGGCTACTGTAAGCTCTTGGAGGATTGACTACATCAGGGGGTGTGGCCTAATATGCAAAGGAGCTCCTGCTACGAAATGAGCCCTGTTGATCTCTAAGGTGCTACTGGACTCAGTCTAATGGTTTTACTGCAGACCAACACAGCTGTCCTCTGGAACTCACTTCTTGTGCTTCGTGGGCTACCAGTTGCTCTTGCAGCATCTTCCTTCGCCTTTTCTCCCGCTGCTCACGAGCAAAGGTGTTTTCCTCGAGCCGTTTTTGAATTTTCCGTATATATTCATCATCTGAGTAGGTATTCAGCAGCTGCGTGATCCCTGGAGCCATAGCATCCGTGTCTTTTGTTTGCAGTACCATCTGCATCATACTAAGGAAATAAGAGAGGCGGCAAGCGTCATAGATTTTGCAAAATGTGACAGGGAAAACTGCTGCTTTTCTGCTCCTTAGTATTATTAACAATTGACAGAGTACCACTGAGGTCCTTTACAGAGTAACATAAGGGGGCAAAACAGCCAAAAGAACAGAAAGAGGTTACAATTACATCTCAACGGGGTGGGGAGGCAGCTACAGAAGGGAGAAGGAGAAGAGTCAACTTTTCACGACAGAGGACCAACTGTTGAAAGGATAACAAGAGCTGGTGTGGTGTAATGTTTAAAGTTTGGACTACTGGACAACCTGTGTTCAAGACCCCCTTCTGCCATGAAAGTTGCTGCACGACCTTGGGCCAGCCACTCTCTTACTCTCTCTTTCTCTCTCTCTCTCTCTCACACACACACACACACACACACGCACACACATGCAGCCTAGCCTCCCTCTCAGGGCTGTTGTGAGGGTAAAAGAGAAAGGGAGAACCCTATATGCTGCTGCCTTGAGTACCTAGTATAAGGGCAATTTTACAGAAATTAAGTACATTCCTTTTTCAAAATATATGTATATGTAAAATGAATATAGTATAATAGCTTAACAAATGTTTAACTAGATATACATGGTGTAATGGAATAAGAATATAGCTTAAAATATATATGACCTATTAACTTTAAAAACTCTGTATAATGACGTATTCTGCCAATTCATTCTGCCAATTTCTCATACTATATGTTCATTTTTATCTTATTATATAGTATAGTATAACACAGATAACATCATAGAAATTTTTATAAGATTTCACTCAACAATGTGTTATAAACAGTTTATAATGAATATATACTATTCTTTTCATTTCATATTAAAACTGTCGTATAGTGTTGTTGATTACTATTAAACCTGTCAGATACGCAACTAAAGAGATCAGTGATAATAGTCATAGAAAACTAGCCAATCGTTTTCAAATTCATCTTTTGGTCTTCGGTTAATGTAGTTTGTAGGGCTGGGAAGAGAACTTAAGGGGATACAACAAAGGTTTTATAGAATAGGCCCCATCCAGCTGAGATATCCGCCCAAGAGATTATTCTAAAAACCCTTCAGTCCTGAGATTGCTGTTTTTTATAGCTTGTTTTTATTCATAATTTCTTAACATCCCTTTTTAAGATTTTATTGTGCTATTACTCTGAGAGCCACATTGAGTGGATCTCAGGAAAGGCAGCATGTACACTGTCTTAATACACAAAACAACCCACCCACCCCCTTTTGGACTCCTCCACTGAGGCTGAGCATTATGATAGTGATGGAAAGGACCACCACACTGCAGCCAACTTATAGCAAACCCATATGGTTTTCAAGGGAAGAGACAAACAGAGGTGGTCTGCCATTGCCTGCCTCTGTGTAGTGACCCTGGCCTTCCTGGGTGGGCTCCCATCTAAGTACTAACCCTGGCCTACCCTGCTTAGCTTCCATGATCTGACAAGATCAGGCTAGCCTAGGCCATCCAGATCAGGTCATGAGTAGGGAGGTGCATTCGGTTCATTCGAACTGAAAGCACCCCGGAAAATGGCCCCTTGGGCCAGCCATGGGCCGAATCAGATTCTCTGATCTGATTCAGTGGCAGCCCAAAAAAGCGGTTGGAGGGGAGGGGGTTGAGGGAGAGGCTCCAAACTTGTAGGGTAGCTGCTGGAGCCTCTCCCCCAAATACCCACCAAGTTTCAAGAAGGTTGGATCACGGGGTCCAATTCTACAGGCCCCCAAACAGGCTGCCCCCATTCCCTCCATTGTTCTCTACAGTGGGGGAAAAGTAACTTTTTTCCCATTATAGAGAACAATGGAGGGGATGGGGCAACCTGTTTGGGGGGCCGTGGAATTGGACCCCATGGTCCAATCTTCTTGAAACTTGGTGGGTATTTCGGGGAGAAGCTCCAGCAGCTACCCTGCAAGTTTGGAGCCTCTCCCTCAAACCCCCTCCCCTACAGCCCCTCATATACCCTATGAGGTTTTGCCATTGACTTCAATGGCCCATAGGGTGTAACGGGGCCGAAATTGATATTCGGCCAGCCGAATGACTCCCAAATCAGCTTGCATTGCCAAACCTGAAATGCAGGGGTCATTTGGTGGCTGGAACAAATGCAGCATGATTGGATCGGGCCAATTTTTTTTTTTTTTTTGCACACCCCTAGTCATGAGCATTACGGTACAGCTCATTAAAACCGTCTCACAATGGAGCCTGGAGATTTGGAGACGAAACTGAACTGCAGAGCAGCACAGCTCCTTCCTAATGAACAGATACAGAGAGGAATTCAGTAACGTGGTAAACGCCCGGATAGCTTACAACATTTCTCAAGCAGACAGCCATGTTGATCCAGCAGCACCTTGAAGACCAATAAGACTTCTAGGGTGTAAGTCTTTGACGGTCAAAGCTCCCTTCATCTGGTGAATCTTGTTGGTCTTCAAGTTGCCACTGGACTCACATCTTGCTCTAAAACATTCCTGCATCTAAATGGTAGAATGAAACACCCACTCTAAACAGGGAACAGCAGCCTTCTTTATTTTGACCCTACGTAATGTCCAGCCACCTGTTGTGCATTTTTTTAACTCCCCCTTCCCTCATGCTCAGGGATGCCAGCCTCCAGGTGGGACTGGAGGATCCCCCAGAATTACAGCTCATCTCCAGACTACAATAGTCAGTTCCCCTGGAGAAAATGGCTGCTTTGGAGGGTGGAGTCTATGGCATTGTACCCCACTGAGGTCCCTGTTCCCCCTAGGCTCCACCCCCAAATCACAAGAGTAAGAAAGAAGTCTAATATAGGGCCAATATTAAAAACCAAGCTAAAACTTATTAGAAAGAGCAATAGACACAAGATGTGTGTGAGGCTTCTAAAGATGAAAGTCTTGTGCCTGGTGCCAAATGCACAGCTGCTGAATTAGAACATCTTCCAATTTTGGTCCAAAAAGCACCTGAGTGACTATCTTAGTTAAAGCTAGAGTGTCCTCAAGCAAATAACACCAAATCTCCAGGGGTTCCCCAGCCTGGAGCTGGCCACTCTCCCCCATCCCTCACTGGTGGCTATGGACGACCTGGCAACCAGTGTTCCCTCTAAGCTGAGTTAGTGTCTTAGCTCTGTCTTAGCTCAGGAAGGATGGCTCCAGAGCAAACTAATCTATGCAGCAGCCAAATTGCTTGCCCACAACTTTAATGTCAGTAGCTCACATAGTAGAATTTTTGCTCATAAGACTCCACAGCTTAGAGGGAGCATTGCTGGCAACCCTGTTCCATGCTAGATAGGACAAAGTGGAGGTAGGGGTAGAAACATGCTTGGCTTGGTTTGATGATGCAATGCAGCGGCAGATGGGCTATTTACTTGACTGGGAAAAATCCCAGTGGGCCTCTCCTGTCCCAGGGCCCCTGGCTGTCCCCTTGGTGGAGCTGGCAAGGAGCAGCATGGCAGTGAATCTTTCCCCTCTGGCTGGCTCTCCAGCCCTCCATCAGGGAAGGGAATCTGGTGGTGGGAGGGGTGTAGTCCTTTCCATAACTATTTTGGCCTCCCGGTCCATCTCTGGTATCATGGCACATATTTCATGACTATGTACTACCTGGGGGGGGAGGGGGGGGAGGGGGACAGTATGGAGTTGGCGGTTTCAGCTGCAGCCCTGTGTCTTGGGTTAAGTCTGGTTTTGCCCTAAATGGAATTCAAATCCTCCAGCTCTTACAGGAAATTCACTGCCAGAAGATGTAGCAATGGCCACAGGCATAGACAGCTTTAGAAGGGGATTAAACAGATTCATGGAGGATAGGTCTGTCAATGGCTTCTAGCCATGGTGACTGAGGAGAACCTCCACCTTCAGAGGCGCTAAGCCTCTGAATCCCAGAGCCAGGAGACAACATCAGGGGAAGGCCTCAGCCTCTATGCCATGTTGTTGGCCCTCCAGAGGAACTGGTTGGCTACTGTGTGAGACAGGATGCTGGACTACATGGACCACTGGTCTGATCCAGCAGGGCTCTTCTTATGTTCTTATGAAATCCCCAGAATGTATGGAATAGAAATACATGCTAATTTTCCAAATCGGATACATTGGTACTTCTGCAATGGGGAAAGCATTAGTGTAGCTACACTCTGGACATTATACACTGAGGCATTGCTTGCTATGCAAAATGCATACAGGGAACAGAGTACGCCTAATGAAGCAAACTTAATAGATAAGTGATGAAAACATTTTATCTGCCCATCTGTACAACAAACAAGTTAACTGCAAGGAATGCTGATTAACAAAAGATGACTGGCAAGTTCAAGGTTGAAAAGCAATTACTTGTTTCTGTTTCTACATATCACAACAGGACAATGACATTGCTCAGAAGTTACCGTTCCCAGTCTTACCTGTCATTGAGTTTGGTGATGGTGTGCATGGATGTCTCTTTCCTCATCTGCTGTTCAAACTTCCGGATTTCTGTGTACGTGCTCTGGAAAATAAGCAAGCTCACTTGACCCACCTTCCTTCTGTTCAATACGTTAACCAGATTCTACCCTACAGTTAACAAGTCCAAACTAACTGCTGAAACAAATGTCCCCATGGGCACCATGGCACCCAATGACACCTTTCGTGGTGCCGGCCAAGTATTTTTAAAAGTGGGTGCAGCCAGGTGGGGCTTTTGCCCATCAAGGCTTCTGACTGACTGTGCAGATTTTTTAAAATGTTGCTTTGACAGCAGCTGCCACCACAGCTCAAGGATCTTCACTGTGTGACTGACGGTAATGTGAGGCAGCCATTTTGTAACTGTAGTCTGTGGCAGCCATTTTGTGGTTGTGCCTGCCACAATGCCTCAGAATTCCAAAGGTGCCCGCAGGCTCAAAAAGGAGGGCAGAACCCTGATGTGGCATATCCCACTGTTTGTAGTTTTTGTTTTCATCAGAGATCAGAAATTAAAACAAAAGAAGCCCCGGCACTTACTTCTGCCTCCCTCTTCTTTCTCAGCAATTTCTGGGCTTCAATCGCCTGCATGGTGTGCTGAGGCAACGGTTTTGGGATCTGGATGATTGCTGCTTGAATCTTGGCCATTATTTCATGCTGCCTCCGCCTCTCCACAACTTTCTAAATACCCAACGAAAAGCTAATGAGCAGTTTAAAAAAAAAACAGGCTAGGAAAGAAGTATTAATTACCCTTACAAAGCAGTATCGTTTTACAGCAAATTAACGAGTCAGTGTCTGCCCACGCAAACTTCACAAGCACATAAACAAAATTGGTGGGGTTAAAGCAGGCATTTTGGCTGTTCTTTCAGATAGAGGCTTTAGAATAATAAGAAATGGAAGCTGAGAGAGATTCTAGAGACTTTAATCATTATAAACATAGACTGCATCTCAAATGGGTTTGTCAGCCATGGATTTTGTTTTTGTTTCTCTTGCTGTCAAGGTGCAGCTGACTTATGACAACCCTGTAGGGTTTTCAAGGCAAGAGACGTTCAGAGGTGGTTTGCAATTGCCTGCTTCTGCATCGTGACCCTGGTATTCGTTGATGGTCTCCCATCCAAGGGCTGACCCTGCTTAGCTTCTGAGGTCTAACAAGATCAGGCTAGCCTGGATTATCTAGGTCAGGGCAGCCATAGGTAGGGGAAAACAAAACACCCCCCTTCTGCAAATGGCAGATATGACTTGGCATTTGTGAAAGGCACCCTGCACAGAAGGCTCCCATATAAGCAAACAGAAGGCCAGGGTCTACGTCGGGGTGGTCAAACTGTGGCTCAGGAGCAACATGCAGCTCTTTCACACATATTATGCAGCTCCCGACAGGGTGGCTGGGGAAGCTAAGTATCATTAGCAAACACATATCATTGGAAAAATAAATATTATCAATATCTGCTTTTACCCCTTTTGTTATTATTTTTGGCAGTCTCATTTAATGTTAATAAAAAGCAAATTTGCCTATTTTCCAATAAAAACATGTGATATCTGTACATGTCTTGCGGCTCTCAAACATCAGATGTTTGTTGTATGTGGCTCTTATGTTAAGGAAGTTTGGCCACCCCTGGTCTACGTTAACGAGAAGTCCTACCTAGCCCCACAACCTTTCCCCCCCAAGTTCTACCCATAACTTTGTCAGGACATCGAGCCATAAAATATGGATGTGGGATGGAATTATACCAACCCCTGAAGATCTCCTGCTGCCTTCCCCAATTTAATCATCAAGGCCTGTGCAAACAGTTCATCTGTGAGGTTTTTATTCTCAAAGGAGATTTGGGGTTGGGAGTGTGTATGGTTCTCATCTCGTTCATTTTTATCCTGACAAGGACCCTGTAAAGTAGCTTAGGCTGAGGGAGAGAGAGTGACTGATCCGAAGTCACCCAGCCAGCTTTCATGGCCCAGTGGGATTTCAAGCCTGGGTCTCCCAAATCCTTGTTTGGAATACTTAACTGCTGCACAACACTAGTTGTCAGTCACAGCATGACCACACAATAAAAAGCTCTCCTTAAAGTAAATCTACTAAAAACCTAACAAGCTCACGCCCAGTGGAGAATTAGGAACCAGCGATCTTTGAGGTCAGCACAAACTGAAGGAAAACAAAACCGACTGCAAGATTACGGCTTAACACAACTGCACTAATTTCTTTTTGGTCACAGTGAAGCTTTAGGTTAAAACCTGTTTCAGGAGTCATGAACCCACACTGGGGCAAAAGCTCCACCACACACAAAAAGTAACCAGCAGAAGAGTCAGACCGCGTGCTCTGGAGCAGGGTTCCAAAAGGACAGCTCCTTGGATTAAATTGCTTTGGAGGCTTTTA
Organism: Lepidodactylus listeri; assembly: GCA_029233225.1. NCBI lineage: Eukaryota > Metazoa > Chordata > Lepidosauria > Squamata > Gekkonidae > Lepidodactylus > Lepidodactylus listeri. The sequence goes on along the minus strand of JARCFY010000004.1, from coordinate 25,578,322 downwards.
GCAGTGCACGTGTAAAAGTAAAAATTTGGATGGGTTTCCCATGAAAAATGGAGAGGGAAACATTTAATAAAGCTATCTTGAAAGAAAGACTCAGGCACAGAAGTAGCCTTCTGCACTTTTAGCTGTGACGCACATGCTAATGTACCTCTGGATGTGCACGGCTATGCTCACTGCAGAGTGTGCCCTGGCTGGGTATGCCCCTTGATCCTCAAGAGGATATGCATAACTATAGGAAGCAAACATTTGTTCAACAGCTTAAGTTGCCCACAACAAGACCGCATGGGTGCAATAAATAGGGCCAAGAACCATTTTGGATGAATCGAAGAGGCAATCGCTTTGAGAGTTAACGTAGTGGTTAGAGCACCAGATTAGAGTACCGGAAGGATGCTAAAGGGATTTCTTTGGATAGGTGACACACTAAATTATGGAATATAGCAGTACTTGAAAAATCAACAAACAAGATTGGATTAATCCAGGGGAGAAAGAAGAAAGATGATTTTAAGGTAATTTGGAATTGTTTTATTAATTACCTAATGGGATTTCCAGAATATAGCTCATTTAAAAATTGTCTCTAGTTGGATGGAAACTTTTATTTGAAATTCTGACTAGGACACTGAATAGACATATCAGAGGATATTATTTGATAGAAAAGGTATCAATGAAAATTACACAAAATTGCATCCAACTAGATGGAAGCATTCCCTTCTCCCCTCTGTTTCTTCTCACTTGTTTATTTTTTTTGTTTGTTTTTGAGTTCCTTTTTGTTGGAACATTACCATAATAAGACAGCATTATTCTAGACTGGATATGAGGCTACAGATGGTTTTGTTTGTTGGTTTTTGGCATTAGGAACTGGGAGACATGGGGTCAAGCAAAGCTAACTGTGTGAATTTGGGCCGGTCACTATCTCTCTGCTTAAGCTACCAGACAGAATTGGGAAGATATAACGTAGAAGAGAGGACAGCTCCAGTGAGATTTTAACATGGGTAAGTTCTGACATTTCCCAAAACTGCACATGACTTGGAACTTTTCTGCATCCTCTGAAGTGTAACTGCAAGAAGAGACAGTGTTCCGCAAACCTATCTGATGGAATTCATTGTGGTATTTGAATCCACACAGGTAGTCTAAACAATAGTCCTTTCCCCCTCACCACCTATGTCAGTTTCCTGGTCCAAGCTGCAGCCTCAGCAGCCACATTTTGGACCCCCCCTACACACCAAAAAAAGAGGGGACTTAAAAGAACCACAGGGCCCAAACATACTGTGTAGCTCCACCTTGGCACTAGGGCCATGAAGGGCTTTCCAAGTAAGCAAAATCAGCCGGAACGCAGCTCAAAAGCAAACTTGCAGCCCGTGCAACTGCTACAAAATCAGGACGATATGCTCTCATTTCCAATATGGCGCAGTGGTTAGAGTAATGGGCAAGGATCTGAGGGACTCAGGTTCAAATCCCCACTTGTGCCATGGAAGCTTGCTGGGTGGCCTTCCACAGTCGCTCTCTGTCAGCCTAATTTACCTCATAGGTTTGTTGTGAGGATTAAATGGCGAAGACAAGAATGATGTAAGTTGCTTGGGGTTCCCAATGGCGGGGGGAAAACCAGGGCAAAATGAAGTAAATAAATGCGTCTGTCAGAAGGCAAGTCACAGCAAAGAGACAAAAAAACAGCTTTTCACCTTTTCCATGTCTTTAATTTTTCTCTCCTCTTGCAATTTCTTGGCTTCCTCTTGCTCCGCAAGTTGCATCTGACCTCTCTTAGTGTCCATGTCCTTGGCTTTGTTCTGGAAGTTGCCTGAAATCTGCTGGAGGGACAGGTCTGCTTGACGTGGCACTAAGGTTTTCAGGCGCTGAAATGAGAAGATTTTCAAAAATATGTGAGGAAAACTTGGGTTCATTTCCAGCTGTCCATAGACTTTGCAGAGTGGGGCTCTCCCACCTCCTTCTTCGGCTGCATCCCACTGAACCCCATGAGGGACCCTCAGGAACAACTCTGGAAGAAAGGGGGGGGGTCCATGATGGGAGGTGGGAAACCAGCAGAAATTGCCACCTCCTCTTCCACAAATATAAATGCTGTTATGTCAGGGGAACTGCATCACTATACGCAACTTGATGCAATTACAAGAGTTGCCTTAATGCCAGAGGTTTAAGAAGCCAAGTTCACCTTGATCTAATAGTGAGTGGCTCGCAGCTATAAAATGAAGCAGTTTCATTGATTTGGTGGAAAGGAAAGACAGACGCGGCCAACACTTTGGTTCTGTAGATCAGGAACTACTATGATGTAATCTTAACAACTGGCTCCAACAAGGTTTCTGAGAGATCAGCCGTAGAATAATATCCAGATTTGGAGTGAAGTACTCCAGCTTTTTCTCACAGACAGAGCAACATTCAAGTCCAGAAGCACCTTAAAGACCAACAAAATATTCCAAGGTATAAGCTTTCCTGAGTCAAAGCTCACTCGTGAAAGCTTATACCCTGGCAAATTTTGTTGGTCTTTAAGGTGCCACTCAACTTAAAAGTTGCTCTACTACTGCACACTAACATGGCATCCTGAAACTCTGTGTGTGTGTGTGTGTGTGTGTGTGTGTGTGTGTGAGAGAGAGAGAGAGAGAGAGAGAGAGAGAGAGAGAGAGAGAGAGAGAGAGAGAGAGAGAGAGAGAGCGAGCAAACACCCCTCCGGTTCAGACCAAGTGACAACTATGAAACAAAAACAAATATTCCTGACATTAAAATATTCTGGGTTGGATCCTACCAACTATCCCACTGATGCAAGAGAAAGGAAAAGCCCCTTTTATTGCCTGGAGTGTTTTTTCAGAGCTTCTATTGATGTCATGCTATAATCATCCTGTTTCAGGGGTTTCCCCTGTCCTCAATACTCTCTTTCCTAAACCCGCTTTATTCCAATCTTTTTGGAAAGAACGCAGTCCGAGTGCATTAGCATGTCCTGTGGAAAGAACGGTGCATCTTTTCCTCCCTTGCAAAAGCCCTGCCCACACTGGCGGCACTTTCCCTTCTGCCAATTGCCAACGGGTGTCCCTTTGCCAGCATTTCTTTTTATCCAGCCTAACCAGCTTTTTCTTTTTAAAATCAGGAATAGCTATAGTGACAAAGTTACACCTATTTCAAATTTTAACAGAACCATTCTAGCACTATAGCACATGTGCCCCAGTGAGGCAAAAAGTGAGTGGAGGGAGCAGACAAGAATCTCTCCCTTTCTACTTGTATCTGACGAAGTGAGTTTTGACTCTGCAAACCTTAAACCTGAAACTCTTGTTGGTCTCTAAGACGCTGCTGGACTTGAATCTAGCTGTCAGGGCTATTTGCTTTCAGCAGGCTTTCTCAACAATATGAGGCCTATAAATCTGGGCGAGGGATTTTTATAGCTGCTCAGTGCTGCAGCTCAGTTCAAGCCAAGAGGAACGTATGATGAAGCAAGAGCTTGTGCATGTGTGGAAAGAACCACTGCCATCTCAGTGTGAATTTGGCCCTGCCGTGGCTCATTTAAAGTAATTCTTGCCCAGATGGAGGGAACACAGCCAGCTTAGCGTGAGTGTATCTACATGAGACAAGAGAAACATACGTTCAGAGGGAGTCACAGTTCAGATCTCCTTATTTAGCTTCCCAGGCATTTTGCCCAGTTTCAGCTACCCAATATGGCTTAACAGCGTGAGCTTCTGCCCAGCAGCTGTTTGCTTCGAGACAGAGAGAGTAGGAAGAGCTACTCAGGCACCTGCTGGGAGAAGACAAAGCAAGGAGAATGGAATGTAATTAAAACGCTAACTATTCCACTCAACCAATGTGATAACACTTCGGGAATCTCCCAGAGTGGTTAAGTCAGTACGTAAGACAGGATGTTTACTACGATCAAAACCTGTGGAACTGATTCACTCAGTACCATGGACAGTCCTGTATGCGAATTGATACCCCATGTAGCTAGGGGAATTTCATGTGTGCAGTGGAGGCACACACACACACACACACACACACACACCACACACCACACACAAACAAGCTCTAGATGTGGGCTCTTGCCTGCCAGAGCCACAGAGCTGATTTCTCGGCCTTCAGAAAACTTTGTAAGGACTTCTCTTTAACAATAACAACAACAAAACCCTAAATTCTGGTTTTGCTCCCTCTAAGCTATGGAGTCCTGTGAGCAAAAATCCTACTTTGTGAGCCACTGGCATTAAAGTTGCGAGCGAGCGATTTGGCTGCTGCATAAATTAGTTTGCCCTGGAGCCATCCTCCCTGAGCTAAGACAAAAATGGGTGAGCCGGAGGCTAGAAAACTGTGAGGTAGTTCACACTAACTCAGCTTAGAGGAAACACTGGTTGATTAGAGGTAGATTTATTATCTAGCATTATTAATGGTATAATTCTAACCAACTGATTATAATTTTTTTTTATTTCTGGTACTTCACATATTAGTTATTTATTACTAATTTTACAACCTTAATCTCTGCTTCTTTAAGTATCAGTTGTTCATTTCTCATTCTCAATATTCATTAGCTTTGTTTCAAAACATACATTCCGTTTACTAGCCCCAAAAGGGCTCTTGAAGCAGCACGCCGGGTAAATATGCTGTCAAATAAAAACCATTTTAAATAGGATTTTTAAAAAAACAAACATCACCCCAGCAAACATTCAAAATAAAACTGAGTCAGTATTGAAAGTAATCAAATGCCTTTAGCCAGTTCCCCAAAGGTGAACAGTTCTGCAAGAATAGCACCATTCCTGAGCCCTTTATACACACCTGCCTTACCTTCAAAGGTAGGAACATCTGGCAAAAAGCTTCTCGGGATGAACACAGAAGAGCAATTATTCCTGCAAAGACATGTATGCTTCCAGAGGTCTTAAGGCATTACATTCAATACAGGACTGCCTCATCCTGTACTGTCCTTCTGCTGGACTTGAATCTAGCTGTCAGGGCTATTTGCTTTCAGCAGGCTTTCTCAACAATATGAGGCCTATAAATCTGGGCGATATAAACTATAAACTCAGTTCTTCCTCCCAATCTCAGTTCTTTGTGTCCCCACCTGAAGAGGCAGGGCTAGTGGCAACTACAGACAAGGCTTTTCCAGTGGTGGCACCTCACCTTTGAAAAGCCCCCCTCCTTGAAGCTCACCAAGTGCTTAATTCACTGTCCTTTAGGCGCCAGGCCAAAGCATTACTGTTCATCCAGGCTTTTTAACCAAAGGGTTCCTTCTCTTTAAGTTGTTTTTATGGTCTTCCTCTAGCTCCTGTTTTATGGATATCATTTAAGACTACTGGATGTTGTTTTATGCTGTTTTTATGCCCTTTGCAGGCCTCGTGGCTTATTTTAATATTGGCAGTTTTACAGTTTTTATGATTTTATCATATTTTCTCTTTAACCTTGTAAGCAGATCTCTGGAGAGCCAGCATTTACATCTCAGTAAATCAACAGAGATGTGTGATAGAAACGAACCAAGTCAGTCAGTCAATCCTTTCCACAATGACACTGAATGGATTTGAATAGAATTTGGGTTTGCGCTTCTCACATTCTCTTTTGACATTCAGATGCTACACACTACCTAAAGGGACTCCCTGTCAAGAACGGTGCCCAGATATAACAGCTCACCTCTCGATACATCTCCGTCCCAACACTCTTAAGCTTCGCCGGAGCTGAGGGCCTCATGGCGTCCATGGCTACGCCAGTGAGTCCGGCTTTCTTCTTCTTCTCCAGAGCCACGTACAGCTGGTACACTAGCTTGGTGGCAGCCCCACGCTGCTCAGTCATGATGTTTCGGGCCACGTTTTGATCAAACTGCACACCCAGAAGTTGTAGGGTGGGCTCCATGCGAGAGAAGTTGTTGAGTTTTGCATTGGCAACCCTGTAAGATTACACAACAGATGAGGTCATTGCACATGGCTTTCGAACTGTGTGAAAAAGGGAAGGCCTTTTCAGACACTTAACTCAGAAAGCTCATCATTCTACAATGCACATAAGCCACGGCAGGTAACAAAGCTAAGCAAAATTGCCTTCAGGTGCAGATCAGAACCTTTGCAGTCTAAAGTGACTTTCCATCCCAGATGAACAAATAAAACTGATGCCCTTCAGTTCAGTTTATTGTTACGGTCCTTAGACCAGTCAAAAGTGATGTACTGGACTGCACTATTGGTCTACCTACCCCCAGAATCCATGATATAAGACCGAGGTCTTTCACAGCACTGTGACAAAAGCTGCTTTATTAACTAGAGATGCTCAGGATCAAACCACCTGCTGGCTGTTCCCCCACTTTAGGTATCCTTTCCTGGAGCCAGGGTGGTTTAATGGTTAAGAGTGGCGGACTTGAATCTGGAGAACCGGGTGTGATTCCCCACTCCTCCTCCACGTGAAGCCTGCTGGGTGACCTTGGGCCAGTCACAGTTCTCCCAGAACTCTCTCAGCCCCACCTACCTCACAAGTTGCCTGTTGGGGGGAGAGGAAGGGAAGGCGATTGTAAGCCGCTTTGAGACTCCTTTGGGTAAGAGAAAAGCAGGTCTAAAAACCAACTTTTCTTCCTCAGCCAGAGCCTATGCTTTTTCTGTTGTAGGACCCACCCTGTGGAACAGGCTCTCTTAGGAGATGAGGGAGGCACCATCCTTAGAAATTTTCAGAAACTGCTGAAAGGCCGTTTTATTTGGCATGGCTTTTAATACAATACAGGCCCCAGGCAATTTGGGCCAGGGGATGTTTGTGGCTTTATTCGGTATGTTTTATGTTATTTATTTATTTTATTCAACCAAATTTATACCCCACCTTTCTGCCCTCATAAAGCGCCACTACGCTAACAAATTAGAACGCACATAATAAATTCATACTTCAAAAAACCATTAAAACCAGCATCAACTGCACTCTGCCCAGCAGTTCCTACAAAATATGCCATCATAAAAGTTCTATGAGAGATCCATCATCGTGTCAGAATGAGCCCCCAGAGGAAGTCAAGAGAGCACGGCTAGAATCTAGGAGGCAATACAGGATGGAGCTTTTTAAACAGGCATTTGATATGTAGGGGCAACATCTGTTATGATTCTGGGTCTGTGGACAGGAGTGACTGACTTATTTGTAGATAATGTCTGTAGAAGAAGAAGAAGAAGAGATTGGATTTATACCCTGCCCTTCACTACCCAAGGGAGTCTCAGAGCAGCTTACAATCTCCTTTCCCTTCCCCTCCCCTCAACAGACACCCTGTGAGGTAGGTGGGGCTGGGAGAGCTCTGACAGAAATGGTTCTTTTTCAAGAACAGCTGTGCCAGAGCTATGGCTTGCCCAAGGTCATCCAGCCAGGTGCAAGTGGAGGAGTGGGGAATCAAACCTGGTTCTCCCAGATTAGAGTCCGTGCACTTAACCATTACACCAAACTGGCTCTCAGTTTGTATGAAATTGTGAACCACCTCGAATCCTGTAAAACTGAAAACATAGTATATACATTTTAAAACAAATAAAGGTGCTTTCCCACTGAGCTATAATCATCCTGATATGGGACCATCTGATTTCAGTCATCTCTCTTTCCAAGGCTAGCCACATGGAAGTCATCATGTTACATCCCTCTACACATATATGATGTCCACAATGGATGCTCTAGGCAACATATGCACATGTTTGGGCATGTGTCATTGTGGTGCAGATGACATAACTCACTCCCACTTTCTAGCAATAGGTTTAAAGGCGCTGAGGATAGTTAGCAGCAGCAACCTCTATTAATCAGCAGCGCTCCATCTTACAGGAATTGCAGTATGGGTGGTAATACTGTGATTCGCACAAACTGGAGTCGATGAAATCTCGGTGTACCACCTGTCAGTGGTCTGATGCCCAGGAACGTTGCTTTAGAGCTCCCTTAAAACTACTAACCTGCCTTGTGAAAACTGGTCAAAGTCATCCTGCAGTTCATACTTGTGCAGAAGTTCTCCAATGAGGTATCCAGAGGCAAATTCTCTAGAAAAAGATTCTTGATCTGGTTGAATGGGAAAAAAGAGAGAGCTGTTTTTGCCACTGGCTTTTTAATTATTCTATGAAGAAATATCAACCAAGTCTGGTTTAGCCAGACTTGTTACCAAGTTGTTCATATATGAGGGCTGACTAGTATGTTACCACTGGGGCATGAAAGTGGTTTCCCCGTGGTCTATTTCCATGCAGTTCAGGTAGCATGGATGCTGTTCTCAAGGGTGGGCAGGGGATGTTGGCTCGGCCAGGAACCACCAATCAACATTCTGCTTCTGATCCACAACAACCAAACAGTATTCTTGTTTTGCAAGATGAAAACGGCAGCCAAAGAAATGTCCAGCAGTGCTTTAAAGATTTAAGTCTTTAAGACGCCACTGGACTTCTGTTTTACTTTGCTATAACAGACAAAGGACATCTCCACATGGGGACAGGCTAATATAGTTTCCCTGTTGCTGATGTGGCTGTAGATAAAACAGTCTTGATCTTTAGTAAGAAGCTGGGGATAAGAACATAAGAGAAGCCACTGTTGGATCAGGCCAGTGGCCTATCCAGTCCAACACTCTGTCACACAGTGGCCAAAAACACCAGGTACCCTTAGGAAGTACAGCAGTGGGGCCAGGACACTAGAAGCCCTCCCACTGTTGCCCCCCCCCCCAAGCACCAAGAATACAGAGCATCACTTGCCCTAGACTGAGAGATCATATCTATACTTTGTGGCTAATAGCCGCTGATGGACCTCTGCTCCATATGTTTATCTAACTCCCTCTTGAAGCCCTCCATGTTAGTAGCCGACGCCACCTCCTGTGGCAGTGAATTCCACGTGTTAATCATTCTTTGGGTGAAGAAGTATTTCCTTTTGTCTGTTCTAACCCGACTGCTCAGCAATTTCATGGAGTGCCCACAAGTTCTTATATTGTGAGAAGGGGGAAAAAGTACCTCCTTCTCTACCTGCTCTGTCCCATGCATAATCTTATAAACCTCGATCATGTCACCCCTCAGCCGTCATTTCACCAAGTTGTTTCTATTCTGGAGAAAATTCAGTTAGTTTAGTTCTCCTACCTACCAGCAGTTTTAAACTTTGATTTCAATTCACGGTGTTTTGCATATTTTTATGTTCTATGTTCTATTTACACTGTCATCAGCCCTGAGTTCCATTAAGCAGAAAGCTGGCTGATAAATGTTTCAATTAAATAAATAAATAGGGTGGTGATTTTGACTTTTAAAGCCTTGCATGGCATGGAGCAAACATATTTGTTGGGCTGCCTTTCCCTTTACCAGCTTGAGCATCCCCTGTGGTCTGCCCAGCAGTTCCTACAAAATAGCCACCGTGTAAGATCAGCTGCACCGGCATTCACAGTGATAGCTCCATTATTGTGTCAGAATGAGCTAGGGCTGCCAAGTCCAACTTGGGAAATATCTGGGGACTTTGGGGGTGGAGCCAGGAGACTTTGGGGGTGGAGCCAGGAGAAAGGAAGTGACATCATTTTGTGATGTCACATCCTGTGATGTTGCTTCCACATGCTTCCACATGAACTCATGAAGTTTCCTGATACTGAATCAGGCCATTGGTCCATCAAGGTCAGTATTGACTACTCAGACTGGTAGTGGCTCTCCAGGGTCTCAGGCTGAGATCTTTAATGTCACCTATTACCTGATCCTTTTTTAGCTGAAGAGGCTGATACCTCCTGCATGTCAAGCAGATGCTCTATCACTGAGCAACGGCCCTACTGAATCCTTCCTCATCTCGGCAGAATATGAAGCCCTAAGTGCTACACAAGTGCTAAATATGATTTTCATATCATAAGAACAGGAGAGAAGCCACAGTGGATCGGCCCATCCAGTACAGCCCATCCAGTACAACACTCTGTGTCACAACAGTGGCCAAAAATACCAGGTGCCCTCAGGAGGTTCAGCAGCGGGGCCAGAACTCCAGAAGCCCTCCCACTGTTGCCCCCCAAGCACCAAGAATGCAGAGCATCACTGCCCCAGACAAAGGGTTCCATTTAGACCTTGTGGCTAATAATAGCTAATAATAATAACCTCTGCTGGATGGGGACAGAGAGAGAGAGAGAGAGAGACAGACAGACAGCTTTTTCACTTACTCTTGCCCAATTCCCAGGCTTTATTTCTGGCCCTTGTTTCACCCAGCTGTTGTCCATGTAAGTCCCATAACTTCTCCCCCCCCCCCCAGCATAGGCTTTTTGGTGGCTAAAGAGGACCTTTGTCCTCCCCTTTTCGCCAGCAGAAAAGCTAGTTGGATCCATCCCTAATTTAAAATACCGGTTACTTGATGTACAAATGCTTTTAAAAATGCAGATTTTTACTGCCGGAGGGGGGGACACGGTTGAAAGAAACAGAAAATTGGCATAAAAATGAGGAATCCCAACTTTTATTTGCAGAAGGGAAATGAGGATTGGGGGGACCCAAACAGCCACGACAAGACATTTTAAATAATCCCACTCCCAGACCTTCTACAGGCAACCTCTCCTTGTGATGTTTACCTCTTTGGAAGTGACAGTTTATTCCTTTGACAAAACCACAGTGGACAGACAGACAGAAAAAAGAAAGAGGGGGAGGGGGAGAGACAGAGAAGGAAAAGAGCTCGCAGACCCCAGCTTACCCGAGCAGTTTACTCAGCAGCAACCTTGCACGCAGTAGAAAGAGCTTAGTCCCGCCTTAATCTCTGGGCGGGGCTCTCTTGCTGGCTCAGCTCTTAAAGGGGAAATTTCCCTTTTAAGAAGTTCAGGAGGCTGGCCAGGGCAGGCTCCGAGGTTCCCCTGCTGGCAGCCATTTTGTCCCCCCGGTGGCCAATTTTGGAAAAGCGGGGGAAAGCTTTAAAAATCGGTGTTTCCCCCGCTCTACCGGGGGACTTGGCAGCCCTAGAATGAGCCCCCAGAGGAAATCAAGTGATGACTGCTAGAATTTAGGAGGCGAAGTAGGATGGAGCTTAAAACATATTTAAAACACAGTGGCAATGGGACTCCCACATGGCAGGTTACCTTGCTCTTTTCTTGCCTCAGGCCTACGGCACTGGCTCCACTGAGCTGCCAGGACTTTTACATTATAAAAAATCAGCATTAGAATATTGTTATATAGGTTGCGGTCACACACGTAAGATAAAGCGGGGGGGGAGGCTATTTCCTCCGGCAGAAGTTGACCCGCAGTTGTGCGATCACACAGTATTTTGAAGCTGCAAGCACAGCCCGCCACTGTGTGATCAGAGGCAACCGTGGGTAATTCGGGGGGGGGGGTTGCCGTTTGTTTCTAATGTGCTTAAACAAGGGATCGATGATTCACACCTCAGCCTTGGGGGCTCCCTATGGAGTGTGTGATGATGCGCATACTGAGAAAGGGGGGAAACAACTGCACGGCGGCGGGATGGCCTGATCAGACAATCCTGACACCATGAGAGCACACTGGAGCGATCAGACATGGGAAAGTTCGTCTGTGGCCCTTAGCAACCCATTTGCTACTGGACTTTCCAAGGTGTCTTTTAATTCCACTTCTGCAGCAGAGCAAAACGGGTTGCCGACGGCTGCAGGGCGCTTCCCAGATGTTGTCTGATCACGCTCCTTTAATCTGCCCAGCATTCACACCTATGTCGGGGCTAATTGTGCGTGTGATCGCAGCCATAGATACAGTGTTGTAGCAATAGATGTAATGAGTTCTGTGAATTCCCAGCTTTCTTTTTTTTTAAAAAAACAAAGAAGGAAAGAAATGCTTTGTTTGTTGCAAAAATGTGTCTTTTCCCTTATGTCTCAGCAAGGGAAACAGCTAGAGACTTACTTTTTAAAAACAATGAAAGCGGAGATTTCTTACACCTACTGTTGCAACAGTATGCTTGCTTTAATGATATTCTAGTGCCAATTATTTTAAAAATACCCCTCCAAGTGGCATGGGGGAGGAAATGGCTGCCACAGGGTAAAGGAAAATGAATGCCGTGAGAGGAGGGAAATCCAAATTCTCCCACTTGACACAGCAGCCATCCAAGCTCCACTGCAATTTTTCTCAAAACTTCAGAGCAAAGCAGGTTTCAGAAAGACTAGAGAAAAACCAGGGAAACCCCCAGAGGAGCATGAATGTACCACGAAGCTATGGATAGAAGAAGAAGAAGAAGAGAAGAGATTGGATTTATACCCCACCCTTCACTACCCAAGGGAGTCTCAGAGCGGCTTACAAACTCCTTTCCCTTCCTCTCCCCACAACAGACACCCTGTGAGGTAGGCGGGGCTGAGAGAGCTCTGAGACAACTGTCCTTGAGAGAACAGCTGGTACAGAGCTATGGCTTGCCTGGGGTCATCCAGCCAGGTGCAAGGGGGGGAGGAGTGGGGGAATCAAACCCGGTTCTCCCAGATTAGAGTCCGCGCACTTAACCACTACACCAAACACCCACTTCCAAGCAGGAAAAATACCCACTTCCCCACAGCACTAAACCCAGGGCAGATAGCCCGTGCAGAAATGGCCTACCAGAGCTGCCCCTTTGCAGGGACCCTTGTTGGTGTGATAATGATGTTAATTATGCTGCTGGCAACAGGCTGATACTTCCAGAAGTCACACAGGGAGTTATGACAGTACATGAGAATGTCTTCTCTCCCCTCCCATGCCACCCCGTTTCCCAGTATTTTTTCTTCTGCCAGAGGGAAGCACCCACTGATCGTGGGGATCCTCCACCCACCACGAGGGAATGGCAATACTGCCAAAATACCAACCGAAGAACTATCATATGTCTTTTTTGGACTGTGCCTTGGTGAAGTATAAGCCAAAACCATATTCTGCTATAATTTTATGGAAAGAACCTCCAGGGAACCTACCAAGCATTACCAGCTCCAGGTTGGGAAATATCCAGAGATTTGGGGGTGGAGCCTCAGGAGGGCAGAGTTTTGGGGAGTGGAGATACTTCAATGGGTTATAATGCCATAGAGTCCACCTTCCAAAGCAGCCATTTTCTCCAGGTGAACTGATCTCTGTCGCCTGGAGATCAGTTGTGATGGCGGGAGATCTCCAGCCACCACCTGGAGGTTGGCAACCATAATCCTACCCTCTGTCTTTAATATATGAATTAGTCCTACATGAGCACACAAGTAGAAGGACCAGGCACTTAATTTCTCAGTGTTCTCAAGACTCTGTTCACTCGTAGAAGTGACACAATCATTTCAGTCCAATACGTGGTGTAGAGAAGCTGGCCGATACAGGGCAATTTAAGTGTTTATATAATTGCCTCCTCCTCCTCCTCCCACAGCCCAAAGAGCTAGAAATCTGCTAGTCCTGCTTTCCATTAGAGAATTCTCATTGCTCAGCGTGGATATGATTTTTACCCTGGGGGAAAGGCATTTGTAGCTGGAACAGTAAGAACTGCTGGATAAACACATACGTACGAGGGAGGTCTGCCCCTCCAGAGTCCTTGTTAATTGAGGAAACCCAACCGCTTTGTGTCTCTTGAATCCACACAAGACTTCTGGCTGACGAAAACCCTCCCTGTTGTTGTTGTTTTTTTTCCCCCCAAGGGGAGTTCTGGGAATGTGGAGGGAGTGTTGTGTAACTCAGAGCAAGCGCCATCTATGAAGGTATTTCACTTATGAACTGAGAAAACATACCCAGGTACATGCAGTTCCACTTCCCAAAGCATTTGGCAAGCCTGCTCAACCTGTGAGCCACAGAGCCAAATGAACATAAGAACATAAGAGACGCCATGCTGGATCAGGCCAATGGCCCACCTAGTCCAACACTCTGTGTCACATACTGGCCAAAACCCAAGTGCCCTCAAGAGGTCCACCAGCAGGTCCAGATGTAGCCTACTAGCTATGTAAAGTGGAACTGGGGGGGGGGGGGGCAGCATGAAAAACCACCTATTCGTACTGCCTTCTTGATCCTGCAAAACAGGGGAGGGGGAGCACCCTTGGAAGCCACAATACATATTTATCACACACTCCTGTATTGAACAGTGATATCTGAGCTACCAACTTTATCTCTTTTTTGAGAAAGTCACTACCTTGCTGGATCGGGGGAATGCTTTAGACATAGTTTATCTTGATTTCAGTAAGGCTTTCGGTAAGGTTCCACATAATATTCTTGTTGACAAATTGGTAAAATGTGATTTGGAGCCGATTACTGTTAAGTAGATCTGTAACTGGTTGACAGATCGCACCCAAAGAGTGCTTGTGAATGGTTCCTCATCCTCTTGGAGAGGAGTAACAAGTCCTGGGACCTGTTTTGTTCAGCATCTTTATAAATGATTTGGATAAAGGAATAGGAGGAATGCTTATTAAATTGGAAGATGATATGAAATTGTGAGGGGTAGCAAACATGGTAGAAGACGGAGTCAGGATACAGGATGATCTTGACAGGCTGGAAAACTGGGCTAAAATAAATAAAATGAATTTCAGTGGGGATGAATGTAAAGGTCTGCATTCAGGTAGGAAAAATCAAATGCATAATTATAGGATGGGGGAGACTTGTCTTGCCAGCAGTATGTGCAAAAAGGATCTGGGGTCTTAGTAGACCATACACTGAACACGAGTCAGCAGTGTGATGTGGTAGCTAAAAAGGCAAATACGATTTTGGGCTGTATCAGCAGAAGCAGGGGTCATTTCGAGCAGGAGCTTGGGGGAGCTCAGCTCTGGGAGTTGGTGCCAGCCCCCCCTCCCCCCGCGGGGAACACCTGCTTGTGTCATGGCTGTAGCAAAATGACTCCGTCCCCTGGAAAGGTCCTTGTTCCTCCGACCAGCCTTCTGAAGGCTTCAGCCACCACTGAAGCTATCCTCCCAAAATAGTGGTATTTCTGAGGCTTGGATTAGTAGCTGTCCCCTCTCTGCCATCTCTTTCTTTCTTTCTTTCTTTCTTTCTTTCATTCATTCATTCATTCATTCATTCTTCCTCTCTTCCTTGCCTTCTGACATATTTCCAGTGATGTCAGGTGGTTTAGCATATGCAAATAAGTTATGCTAATGAGTTATACTAATGAGCTCCTGCACCTCTTTTTCTACAAAATGACCCCTGAGCAAAAGTATAGCGCCCAGATCATGTGAAGTGATGGTACTGCTTTACTCTGCTCTGTTTAGACCTCACCTAGACTACTGTGTTTAGTTTTGGGCGCCACAATTTAAGAAGGATATAGACAAGCTGGAATGCATCCAGAGGAGGGCAACAAAGATGGTGAGGGGTCTGGAGACCAAGTCCTATGAGGAAAGGCTGAAGGAGCTGGGTATGTTTAGCCTGGAGAGGAGATGACTGAGAGATGATATAGTAACTATCTTCAAGTCCTTGAAGGGCTGTCATATAGAGGATGGTGCAGAGTTGTTTCTGTTATCCCAGAAGGTCGGACCAGAATCAACAGGTTGAAATTAATTCAGAGGAGTTTTTGGCTAAACATTAGGAAGAACTTCCTGACAGTTAGAGCGGTTCCTCGGTGGAACAGGCTTCCTCGGGAAGTGGTGGGCTCTCCTTCTTTGGAGGTTTTCAAACAGAGGCTAGATGGCCATCTGACAGCAATGCTGATTCTGTGAACTTAGGCAGATCATGAGAAGGGAGGGCAGGAAGGGTTGCATCAGTGCTTAGATCTTGTGGCCCTTTCTTACACGCCCAGGGAAATCCCTGATAGGCACTTTGGGACCAGGAAGGAATTTTTCCCCAGGCCACTTTGGCCGGAGAGCCTGGAGGTTTTTTGTCATCTTCTGGGCATGGAACAGCGGTCACTGGGGGGGGTGTGGAGGGGGAGGTATTTGTGAATTTCCTGAATTGTGCAGGGGGTTGAACTAGATGACCCTGGAGGTCCCTTCCAGCTCTATGATCCTATGACCTAATTCATAGTTACATATCTCTCCAATATAGATGGCCAAACACCTCAAGTGTGCCTGGACCTCTGAAAGGTCCAAGAGATGACAAGAACTCATTTACTCCTATCCACTTCCCCAGCCTGCTATAACAAACAAGGACTTTAGTACCACGTCAGAGGATAAGCAATGAGCAGAGGATGGGTAGAAGTCAAAGCAACCACATGGGCCTTTATAAAAGACACGTGCAAAAGTTAAATGCTTGCCCCTAGCTACCCCACAAGCATATGAGGAAGGTCCCCAATTGCAAGCTAATTTTTCAAGTGTCCTTTCTTGTCTCTGGCAAAGCCCCCTAGGGTTGTCAACCTCCAGGCAGAACCTGGAGAGCTTCCAGAATTACATTTGATCTCCAGGCTATGCAGATCTGTTCCCCTGGGCAAAATGGCAGCTTTGGAGGCTGGATGAAATGAATACCCGACTGAGGCCCTTCGTCTTCCCCAAACCCCAGCTTCCCCAGGTTCCACCCCTAAATCTCCAGTAATTTCTCAAACCAGAGTTGGCAGAGTTGGCAGACTCACCACCTCCTTTTGGGCTTCTAATTTTGCCTGTATTTCTATCTAACAGCTGCTAGAAAATACGATGGAGGATAATAAACGAACAGCGGAACAGGTCTTTATTCAGATCCAACTGCAAAAATGGCCAAAGGATAGCCTTAAGTGGCCTTGAATTCAGGAGCTTGGACTGTAACTAGGATAAGAATATAAGAAAAGCCCTGCTGGATCAGATGAGTGGTCCATCTAGTCTAGCATCCTGTCTTACACAGTGGCCAACCTGTTCCTCTGGAGGGCCAACAACAGCAGATTGAGGCCAAGGCCTTCCCTGATGTTGCCTTCTGGCTCAGGAATAGAGAGGCTTAGTGAAAGACTTATCCTCCATGAATTATTTAATCCCCTTTTAATACTGTGTATTCCTGTGGCCATCACTACATCCTCTGGCAGCAAATTCCACAGTTTAATAACTCTCTGTGTCGAGTAGTATTTCTTTATGTCTGTCCTGAAACTACTGTCCATCAGCTTCATTGGATGCCCTCAAATTCAAGTATTTTGGGAGAGGGAGAAAATTTCTTTTGGTCAACTCTCTCCATCCCATGCATAATTTTATAAACCTCTATCATGTTCCCCCTTAGCCATCTCTTTTCTAAACTGAGAAGTCCCAGACTCTTCAGCCTTTCCTTATAAGGAAGGTACTCCATCCCCTGAATCATCTTGGTTGCCCTCCTCTGTACTTTTTCCAGCTCTGCAATGTCCTTTTTGAGATACAGTGACCAGAACTGTATACAGTATTCCAAATGAGGCCACACTATAGATCTATACATGGGCATTACAATATTGGCCATTTCATTCTCAATCCATTTCCTAAAAATCCCTAACACAGAGATTGCCTTTTTTTACCACTGCACACGCTGGGTTGACACTTCTATTTAGTCACCCACTGCAACTCCAAAGACCTTTTCCCCTGTCAGTCTCAGCAAGTGGGTTCCCTCCCAATGTGCATCACCTGACCCTTACCAACTCTGAACTTCATTTGTCACATTGGCACCCACTCACCCAGTCTGTGGAGGTCCTCTTGGAGCTCTCACAGTCAGCCTTGGTTTTCACCCTCCTGAATAATTTTGTGTCATTTGCAAATTTGTCCACTATTTATTTCTTTAGACTTGTATCCTGCCTAGCCAGCACAGGCCGGCTCTAGGTGGCTAACAGCATAAAATCAGCAACGTACAGAGGTTAAAATCACATCCAAATATATAACTAAGCAGTAAAACCATAAAAGATGGCAGCAGTACAAAAACCAGAACCAGGAACTGCATCCTACATATTCCCAGCCAGGGGGCTTCCACCACAGATGTACCAGACCAGAGACTCAGCAGCTGCTTGCTAGTGGCCATCCCCCCCAGTGGTGGCTCCAAAAGCCTGGCAGAAGAGCTCCGCTTTGCAGGCTCTGCGGAACTGCAAAAGCTCCCGCAGGGCCCTGATGTGCTCCGGGAGCTCATTCCACCAGTGGGGAGCTGCCACCAAGAAAGCCCTGTTCCTGGTGGTTGCCAACCTGGCTTCCCTCGGGCCAGGTGGTGTTGGGTGCCTGACTGCAGTGCTCTCTGGGATGTATACTATATCACTCACCCCTAATTCCAGAGCACTTATGAATAAATTAAATAGTACCAACCCTAGTACCAGTCCTTGTGGGTCCCCACTGCTTACTTCCCTCCACTGTGAGAACTGTCAATTTATTGCTACTCGTTGCTTCCTGTCATTTAACCAGTTTAAAATCCATAAGGGAACCCGTCCTCTTATCCCACAGGAATAAACATCTTAAAAGGGGGATTAGATAGATTCATGGAGGATAAGGCTATCAATGCCTTCTAGCCATGGTGACTGAGGGGAATCTCCACATTCTGAGGCACCAAACCTCTAAATCCCAGAGCCAGGATGCAACATCAGGGGAAGGCCTCGGCCTCAACGTCCTGTTGTTGGCCCTCCAAAGGAACTGGAGAAGAGACACAGTCCAAACATCTGCTGAAAGCAGAGTCCAAACATCTACTTTTAATGCTAAAATCAATCATGGGAGTGTGTGATTTAATATGAACTACTTGGGCATGTTAACTTTTCCCTCACCAAGGCTGACTGGTGGTGGAAAGCACCGTCACAGCCGACTCATGGCTACACCACAGTTTTCAAGGTGAGGGACAAAGAGAGGTGATTTGTCACCGCCTGGCTCAGTGTAGCAAGTCTAGACTTCCTTTGGGGGTCTCTTATCCCAGTACTGACCAGGACTGACCCTGCTGAGCTTCTGAGATCTGATGAGATTGGGCTAGCCTGGGCCTTCCAGGTAAGGGCAAGATTGACTACCCCCCCCCCCCACACACACACACACATACACACAAAGGATTTATACATCTGGGACTGAGGCAAAGGGATGCACCATTCATTGGTGATACTGAGTCCTACACCCATCCTGGAAATACAGAACAAAGTTTGAGTCCAGTGGCACTTTTAAGACCAACAAAGTTTAATTCTGGGCATAAGTCATCCTTCCTGAGTGAAGACAAAAATGTGTGAGACGGATGCTTAAAAACTGTGAGCTAGCTCACGCTAACTCAGCTTAGAAGGAACACGCTACCCACCTGAGTCCATCCTGGAACACATAGTTAGTAGATAGATATAGAATAGGTATTAATATACGTAATAGAGCCACAGGAGAAATGGAGTTTGTCTGTTGCAGCAAAAATAAACAAGCGACTTGTGACAATTTAAAGCCCAATTTTTATTATAAGACAGACGTTAGTGGATTAGAAGCTGCACCATCAGATGCCTGCATATCTGACAAAGTGGGCTCTAGTCCGCCTAAAGTTATAGTACAATAAAAACGAGAGAGCTCTGCGTCACAACAAAAACTCGTTTAACATGCTCCAAGACTCACGTTTGTTTCGTTTTGCGTTTAACAGAATGCCTCTGGGCACGTGCAAAGTACTTTTTCCTTCATCAAGGCTGCATAACCAAAAACTAAATACACAAAAAAACCTCGACACCTCTGGGACTGGGACCAAGGGCTTTCAGGACAAAAGGAGGAGATTTTTGCCAGGCAAGTTTAAGCCGCGGTAACTTTTTGTTCTCGGTGCCCGCGGCGGGCCAGGGAGAGAAGCCCCCCACCCCACCTGCTACTTCCCCTTTTTGCAACGCAAACCCTCCTCTCCCCACCCGTCTGCACATCGCCGGACTCACCCACTACCCGCGAGAGCTTCACTTCTCTGTTCAGCCAGTCGCACAAAATGTCAGTCATGGCCGCGGGCGAGCTCCGCTTCTCACCTTCTTTGCACCGGGCTCGAGACCGGCTCGAGCCGCGCTCCGCGTCCCGTAACCATGGCTACCGACTCCCCCCCCCCACACACACACACATGCGCGGGCGGGCAAGGCGGAGGAACGTCGCCCGGCGCACAAGTGAGGGCAACGGTGTGCGCCTGCGCGGTGGAGTTCCATGTTGGCCGTGAGGCTTGTGAACTGAGTTTGGTGAGCGCAGGCGCGATTCCGGGGTGCACTCTTAAGCGTGCAAAACTTTGGAGGGGTCGTGATTTATTTGACTGGATTAGAGTCCTGGGATTTGATTGGTTCGCTAGCTGTTGGTGGGGTCAGTCCTGGGACACGGGGAGCCAATGAGCGTGTGCAGAATGCTTTTTCATTCAGTGTCCCGGCTGCGCTCCTGAGTCTTGAAGAGCTGCATATATGGCAGGCGGAAATACAACAGATGCAGCCTTTCTTGCCATGGCATTGTAATGATGGAGAGAGATGTATATGTTGGTTTTGCTGTCTTGTTTTATCCTGACCTTCCTCCAGGGAATTCAGGGCGTCTCCCCTCCGCTGTATTCCCAAAGCGACCCCAGGGTTGCCATCAGTGTTTTCTGAGTTAGTGTGAGCTAGCTCAGTTTTTTAGCCTCCGTCTCACACATTTTTGCCTTAGCTCAGGAAGGATGGCTCCAGAGCAAACTGACATGCAGCAGCCAAATCGCTGGCTCACAACTTTAATGCCAGTAGCTCACAAAGTAGACTTTTTGCTCACAAGACCGCACAGCTTAGAGGGAGCATTGGTTGCCATCTCTGGGTTGGGAAATTCCTAGCGATCTGAAAGTGGAGCCTGGGGAGGGCAGAGTTTGGGGATGTAATGCCGTAGAGTCCACCCTCCAAAGCGGCCATTTTCTCCATAAAAACTGCTCTTTCTACTCTAACGAGTTCCAGGAGAACTCCAGGTCTGACCTGGAGGTAAGCAACAGTACCTGTGTGGAAGGTTAGTTTGAGAGAGAGAAAGCAGCTGGACCAAAGTCACCCAGCAAGTGACCTTCCTGTCTTAGATCTGAACCCATATCTCGTAGCTTTCACTCTGTCTCTTACGCTGCCTGCCATTTAATGTTGGAGCACTCAGTGCTAATCTTCAATGAGCAAATTAAATAAAGAAATTAATCCTAGTTTTCTGTATACTAGGATTAATTTCTTTCTTTACTTAATTTATTGTTTGCCTTTCTTGTTAAGACTCAAGGCGGATTAATAATAGTAATTAAGGGTTGACATGTTGCACCTGAGTTACAGCAACCCCGCAAGGGGTTTTCAAGGCAAGAAATGAGCATTGCCTTCCTCTGCACAGCAACCCCAGAGTTATAAAAATAATCTAGTAAAGACCACTATAATCCTAACAAGGAACAATGTAATAAAACTGGATCACACAATGAACAAACAATAAAATAAAAACGGTACAACACGTGCCGTAAACTGGATTTCACAATGAGAAAAAAAGCAGGCTAATGTAGCCAATAAAACAAGGCAGTTATAAAAGGGAAGGAAACAAAATTGCCTAAAAATTCACAGGCAATTAAAATTAGCCTATTACCCTGCCGGGTCTCAACAAGAATGGCAGACAGACAATAAATGCAGCAAATAAAATAAGTAATCTTTCAATATCTGCAAAAACAGAGTATGTACAGAAAGCTTTTCCTTTGGATACAACAAACGTCTGGGAGAAGGAGAGAGGGCTTCCCACGCAGCAGATGTGACTCACTGCTTTTCCTATCACATTTTTAAAATTAGGAGTTAAGCCTGATACATTTGTTTGGCTCCCCCGTTCTTTTTCTCTCTCCTTCTGTTTGTGTTAGCAGCCCTTGGGAACCCTGTTGAAAGGAATGGACTGTGCAAACGTTGCTTAACGCTGCTGCTACGGGCATGGGCATCTCGGGAGGGCAGTATGGGGTAGTGTAGTATGTAGGGTTGCCAGGTCCCCTCTGACCACCAGTGGGGGATGGGGGGGTAGGGTTGCCAAATCTGTGTTGGGGAGCTCCTGGAGATTTGGGGATGGAACTTGAGGAGGACAGGGACCTCAGTGGGGTACAATGCCATACAGTCCACCATCCAAAGCATCTGTTTTCTCCAGGGGTACTGATCTCTGTAGTCTGGAGATGAACTATTCATTCATTCATTTATTCATTTATTTAATTCGATTTATATCCCACCGTCCCTGCCAAGCAGGCTCAGGGCGGCTTACATTAAAAGTTAAAAAGCATTCAAACACAAATGATAAACATCATAAAACTCATGTACATAACAAATAAAGTGCTGCTGGTGGTATAACAATACATAGTGATCCCAATAGGCCATGGTAAGATGGTGACAAAGGAGTATGGCCAAAGTCAGTATCTAGTATATCACAGGCTGTTGGTGATAGCATAGAGGGCCTCATCACAGTTCAGTTGGAAATTCCAGGAGATCCCCAGGTCTCACCTGGAGGCTGGCATCTAGGGTTGCCAGTTCCCTCCTGGCCACCAGCAGGGGATGGAGGAGTATGGTTACCAAATCAACACTGGGAAACGCCTGGAGATATGGGGATGGAGCCTGGGGAGACCAGGGACCTCAGCAGGTTGCAATGCCACAGAGGCCACCTTCCAAAGCATCCATTTTCCCCAGGGGAACTGATCTCTGTAGTCTGGAGATGAGCTGTAATTCTGGGGGATTCCCCAGGTCCCACCTGGAGGCTGGCATCCCTAGTAGTGGGGTGTAGTGGTTAAAGTGTCAGACTAGGATCTGGGAAACCCAGGTTCGAATCCCCACTCTAAATATATAACCGATAAACAGCAGTAATAAAGACTATTGGAAAACAAGCACTGCACTCAAACGCAAACAAAACACTTATGTGAATATAACTACTGATATATTATAACATATCATATCATTATCACTCTTATTTTACAAGAAGCAATGAAACTTGTTAACAAAAGCTAATAAAGCCCAAAGTATAAATAACATAGCTGAATCCAGCTCAATTCCAATCCAACGAAGACTCCGGATTGTATCTTCGTTTCGATTAATCTTTGTCAGAAGACTTGAAAATAGAAAGCACATTAATAAACAATTACACACTTACAAAAATATGAAACAAAAATTACAAAAATTATATGAATTTACAGGCATACCTTATATTAGATTCATAGAATACTACATGTAAATTTCACCAGATTCACTAAGGTGAAGAAACTCCATGAGCATAAATATTACATATTCACTGAGCAGAAATTGCTTCATCCTATCATTTTAAGAGAACAAAATACCAAAAAACAGTGAGTCAGAAAACACATAATACATTGCAAAATTTGCCATATTCTGCCCAGAAGCTGGATGAAGACTGCTTAGCACTGACAATACAAAATGAGTAAGGATGGGCTACTGTTCCTACCATGGAACTACTCTCATATGGTCAGTATGCCTTAAGGAAAGCCTAAAAGGGGTGGTTAATATAGCAGCTCACTGAGCCTGGTAATTATTGGAGGGGGACAACCCTAAAAGGCAAAGTTGTAAATATATTTCCTAATGTCTTTATAAAAAGCAGCTTAAGTCAAGAGACTGATTTAGCCCATGTGGCTGGAGAGTGTTTAAACGAAAAATCCAAAAGGCCTCCCTTTGTAAAAGCCTTTTACGGATGTCCATGACAATATAGGAGCGGCATTTAAGGACTTCTAGGATGACAAACCTAAAATCATTCGGATCATGTTGCTGACTCAGAAAGTGTTGTACCAAAGGTGATTCTAAGCGTGCATTTCTGATGCAACACCTATGTTCAATAATGCAAGTGCGAACACTTCTAGAAGTATTCCCGACATACAAAAGACCACAAGAACATCTTAATAAATACACTACACGTCGTGCTGAACATGTTGAAACAAAGTTCAGATCATATACAAAGTTATTGTTGGGTATTGTAATCCTCTTAGTTTTCCAAACCAATGGGCAAACAACACATCTTCCACAAGGGAAGTGACCATTAGGGACTGAAGTGCTTGGAGTCTCCCTTGATAAGGCATCTGTGTGAACCAAAGAATCACGAATTGACCTAGTTCTTCTAAAGCCAATAAAGGGTGGAAGTTGGCATCCAGGAATATGTTCTATAAGGTGCCAATGTTGTTTAATAATTGTATGAATCTGGGAAGACATAGGTGTGAAGTCAAAAGCACAGGCAAGCCTGTTCTCTGCAGAACGGTGTGCTGTCTCTTTAAAAAGCTCAGAGCGAGGAAAGCTGTCAGCTCTGTGTCTAGCATGTGTAAGGACCCTGTTAGGGTATCCCCGAGTGGTAAATTGCTGAGTCAAAGCATCAGCATTCATGTGGTAATGTTCATCCAAAGAAGAGTTACGTTTAATCCTTAAATACTGCCCATAGGGGAGATTATCTCTAATGTGTTTATTGTGATGAGATAAGAAATGCAAGAAGGAGTTCTTGTCAGAGACTTTAGTATTAATATTTCAGCATTTACTTCCTGGCTTAACTCTCTGCACCCAACAATTCATTTTACTCACAAGAGTAGTCCCAGTCATATTGACTTCCTGGATACCACTGTATTAATTCTACCTGATTTTACTTTGGCTGTTAAGCTGTTTTCTAAAGTCTAAAGATACAATCCGGAGTCTTCGTTGGATTGGAATTGAGCTGGATTCAGCTATGTTATTTATACTTTGGGCTTTATTAGCTTCTGTTAACAAGTTTCATTGCTTCTTGTAAAATAAGAGTGATAATGATATGATATGTTATAATATATCAGTAGTTATATTCACATAAGTGTTTTGTTTGCGTTTGAGTGCAGTGCTTGTTTTCGAATCCCCACTCTGCCATGGAAGCTTGCTGGGTGACCTTGGGCCAGTCACACACTCTCAGCCTAACTTACCTCACAGGGTTGTTGTGAGGAGAAAATGAAAGAGAGAACCATGTAAGCCACTTTGGGTCCCCACCGGGGAGAAAGGTGGAATATAAATAAAGTAAAATAAAATAAAATAAATAAGTAGAGAGTCCGTAACGGCTAGGTAAGGTGCTCCCTGACCTTTCCTGTCTCTTGATTACCCAGAATGCTCTCCTTAGGGTTTCTTTCCTTTCAGTTACTTCCCCTTTCTCTCTCCCCGTCTCTCAGTCCACCATGGGGGCTGGACATGCTTCCTACAGTCTATCTCTGCCTTTCCTTTTAAGTACGGGATTCTCTTACGATGAAGAACTTCTGTTTCTTTTCTGAGTAACAAACCTCAGTGTGAATTTATCACTCAAGCAGTTAGAGTGCAGAATTCCGCTGCGCAGAAACTCAGTTTTGCTTTCAAAAGCAAACTGCAGAGCAGGCTTTCAGGGTGTCAGTAGATCAGGCTGGCCTGAGTTGTAACCCATCAGACAAACCAACAGATGTCACCAGCCATAGATTGTGGCCTTCTGAATTAGCCACCTTGTCACAGTCCTGGGTGGGGACAGCGTCACTGGGAGCTAAAACACCAAACTGGAGTTGCTTTACAAAAGACAATGAAGAATTCCTTTCTGACGTTTTCCCCTTCTGTTTGCTCAGCAGAGTCCATCATTGGTAAATAGATTTCTTTGGCTTTTGTGTAATTAGTAGGACAAAGAATAAACTCTTTCACTGCCAGGCATTTAAAGGAATGCTCGGTTTAAGGTGGTTATAGAAAAGGTATGGTTCCTCCATTATTTTTTTAAACTTTATTCAAACAAACAAACAATGAAAGGAAATATAAAACAAAAAGATACATAAAATACATAACCATGCCTTTTCCCCTTTACAGCCATGGGCACAAAGGCTGCAGTCACACACACTAAATAATCCACTTTCAGTCCACTTTCAATGTACTTTCCAACTCGATTTTGCCAGTTCACACGGTGGCCCATGCTGTATCTAGCATTCGCTCCACTGTTTTACCAAACCCATGTTGGAGCAGAAATTCCCTTCTACACTACATGCCACTTTCACTTTCTTTGATTGTAGGATTTTATGGTAGCCCCCACACTGCGTGCCAGTTTCGCTTTCTTTGATCTCTCAGTTTTATGGTACTGTCTGCATGGATTTATGGCCATTTTATGGCTGTTCAGGGGTGACTCTAGTATGTATGGTGTTGGCCTGCGGTATTTGAATGTAGATTGGAGCCGAATCTTTTTCTGTTCCAGTGTTCTGAGGGCCAGTTTGGTGTAGTGGTTAAGTGCACAGACTCTAATCAGGGAGAACCCCTCTCTTCCACTTGCAGCTGCTGGATGACCTTGGGCAAGCCATAGTTTTGTCAGAGCTGTTCTTGAAAGAGCAGTTCTCAAAAGAGCTCTCTCAGCCTCACCTACCTCACAGGGTGCCTGTTGTGGGGAGGGGAAGGGAAAGGAGATATTAAGCCACTCTGAGACTCCTTCGGGAGTTTGTGAGCTGCTCTGAGACCCCGAGTCAAGGGCGGGGTATAAATCCAGTCTCCTCTTCTTCTCACTGTGGGTTTGGTAAAGCAATGGAGCGAATGCTAGATGCAGAATGGGCCAGTAAAAATCCAGTTGGAAAGTGCACTGAAAGTGGATTGAAAGTGGATTATTTAGTGTGTGTGACCGCAGCCAAAGTTAGAGTCCAGTGGCACCTTTAAGACCAACACTTTTATTCAAGGTGTGAGCTTGTGTGCACACGGAAGCTCACATAGGGCTGCCAAGTCAGCCGGGGGGTGGGGGATACCCCGCTAAAGGGGTTCCCGATCCGCCGGCCAGCATTTGGCCGGCGGGGGGAACCCCACCCCCGACGTTGTCCAGCGAGGACGACGTAATGACGTCACCGGAAGTGACGTCAGCACGTTGGGGGCGTTGCCAGGGTGACGCTCTGGCAATACCCCAACGTGCTGACATCACTTCCAGTGACGTCGCTGGGCGTGCGCGCCAGGAGAAACTCCCGGCCAGAGGAGGACTCCCCCCCGCCGGTGAGTTTTGAAGACTTGGCAACCCTAAGCTCACACCTTAAATAAAACGTTATTGGTCTGAAAGGTGCCACTGGACTCTAACTTTGTTCTATTGCTTCAGACCAGCAGGGCTGCCCACCTTGATCAACCATGGACACAGACATCCTTTATCAGCATAGGGCAATTATGGTACCTCTTCTTTTATTAATTGCTTGTTTTGTGAAATTTGTTACTGCAAGTTTCCCGGATCGCATGCCTTGGTTCTTCAAAGTTGTTGAAAGCTGATCAACAAATGTAATATTGGTGGTTGTGCTCAGGGATCCTTTTGTAGAAAAAGAGGTGCAGGAGCTCATTAGCATAACCCATTAGCATAACTTATTTGCATATGCCACACCCCCTGACATCACCAGAAGTATGTCAGAAGGCAAGACAGAAAGAAGAGAGAGAGAGAGAAAGAAAGAGAGAAAGAGAGAGAGAGAGAGAGAGAGAAAGAAAGCAGAGAGGGGACAGCTACTAATCCAAGCCTCAGAAATACCACTATTCTGGGAGGATAGCTTCAGTGATGGCTGAAGCCTTCAGAAGGCTGGTCGGAGGAACAAGGACCTTTCCAGGGGATGGGGTCATTTTGCTGCAGCCATGACACAAGCAGGCATTCCCCCGGGGGGGGGGCACCATCTCCCGGAGCTGAGCTCCCCTGAGTTCCTGCTCGAAATGACCCCTGGTGTGTTTACCATCTTGTTGAGTGTCTGTTGGTAAAAAGGCAGCATAAAATTTCTAAAAAGTTAATAAGTAAATAATATGGGTCCAGATGGGTGCTTCTTTTTAGCATCTGCCTCCATTTTGATTTCCCATTATCCTTCTCTCTCCTCCTTTATACCGCTCTTCCCCAAAACCTTTCCTAGATAACCATGAGCTTTTCTGTGGTTTTCTCCTTTGTGTCTCTTGATGCACCTGTGGCTGTAAAGAGACAGTAACTTTTCAGACAATTGAAGATGGCATGGTTAGCGAGGTGCGAAAGCTCTTTTTGCTAAACCAAAAAAGCCAGACTCCAAACCAGTTTGGCCAGACACAAGTGAGACGAAAAGAACCCAGTATATGCACAAAGAACAATGATGACTCTATCACCTCAAAGGCATTTCAGAAAATTAATAAATCAGGAGCACCAGACATGGATCTCCACCGTTACGTTTAGGTTGCCCCTGAAAAGCAGGCATGCATTACTCATATGACCTGCTGAGAGCTTTGAAATTATACATCTCAGGTTTTTGCTGTACTTGAGTTAAGCTACATGCCCTTGAGTTAAGCTACATGCCTGATAGTCGGTGATCAAGTGTTCCAATAGGATGTGTTTCATACATTCTCTTTGCCCCATTAGAACTACTTATGACAACTGGACATCAGATTGTGCAGCCTGTGAAGAATGCCAATATATTTCATACTGCATAACACTTTGAGGCTGCCTTTCAGGCTCTGGAGTAGGTGTGGACTAGGATCTGGGAGACCAGGTTCAAATCCCTGCTCTGCCAAGAAGGTCCGCGGGTTGACCTTGGGCTAGTCACACACACGCTACTTACCCTATCTTACAAGGTGGGTGTGAGAATAAAATGATGGAGAGGAGAACACTGTAAGCCACTTTGAGTTGCCACTGGGGGAAATGAGACTGAGAGTCAATTTGGTGTAGTGATTAAGTGCATAGACTCTAATCTGGGAGAACTGGGTTTGATTCCATACTCCTCCACATGCAGCTGCCGGTGTGACCTTGGGTCAGTCATAAGTTCTTTCAGAGCTGTTCTCTCAAGGGCAGCTCTTGAGAGAGCTCTCTCAGCCCCACCTCCCTCACAGGGTGTCTGTTGTGGGGAGGGGAAGGGAAAGGAGATTGTAAGCCACTCTGAGACTCCTTCGGGTATTGAAGGGCGGGGTATACATCTAATCTTTTCTTCTTCATTGTGATCACTTGTTTGAAGTAGTCGGTTGGGAAATATGTCCCCTTTTTGTTTTTCAAAATATGGAAACTGTACCTTCTTTAATGTGCAGAACAGCAAGGCAGGGAACACCAAGCCATGTTGAAAGGTAAACATGAGAAGTCCCAAAGGATTCTCTAGAGGATCTTGAGGGTCCATTTTTGGATGCTCATCAACCTGACAGACAATTCAAATATGAGCAGGAAAGGGAACGATTTCTGGTGAAGGAATTCAGTTACATAAGAACCAATTAGAGTCCAGTACTTGGCAGAGGGATTGCTAGGCTGACAAAAAGGAGCGGTGCTTCAAATATGCGCTTATGCACATGTACTGACAATGAAAAAAAACTCTGCCCAGCACCTC
This sequence comes from Lepidodactylus listeri, assembly GCA_029233225.1. Taxonomy (NCBI): domain Eukaryota; kingdom Metazoa; phylum Chordata; class Lepidosauria; order Squamata; family Gekkonidae; genus Lepidodactylus; species Lepidodactylus listeri. The sequence continues at coordinate 25,549,529 of JARCFY010000004.1, read as the reverse complement.
GAATAAGTGTTTATGCATATGTGTGAGTGAAGACATTAGAAAAACACTACCTGTACGCTGGCTACGTGATTACCCCACATCAGTGGTCTGGACGGTTGCCCATGGCTGAGCGTGCAGTGAAGCAGGCGAAGGGTGGGATGTCTGATCGAATCTCTGCAGAACAAACAAACCCAGAGAAAATCAGAGGTGCACCCACAACACAATAAGCACACCATCTGACCACAGCCTCAGACTTAACAAGGGCTGGAGTCCTAACTACCAACAACCCAGTTCTAACTGGTATATTCCAGGAGAGGAGAGAAGAGAAGGAATTCCACTTAGGACCTAAGCCAGGCTCTTAAAGAGACAGGTTCCATATATTACATACCCCTTGCTGAAAATGAATTGCCATTCAACGAGTACACCTACACTTTCAAGAAGCTATCGCTTTAAAATGTTTGCTTGGGGTATTTATGGATTCAGAAATAGTTCAGCTCCAGGTAAATGGCAAGGAGGAACTCTACTCACAAATGTTAGGAGATATGGCAAGCGTATATTGGCATATTGCCAAAAATCAATGGCTGTGATCATATGCACAATTAGCGCAAATGCCGGGCAGATTTAAAGTGTGTGATCAGACACGAACATCTGAGAAGCATCCCGCAGCTGGCAGCAACCCAGAAGTGGAGTAAACAGGCACCGGGGGAAGTCCGGTAGCAAATGGGTTTCTACGGGCCACGGATGGACTTTCCCCTGTTTGATCACTCCAGCGCGCTCTCATGGCATCAGGATGGTCTGATCAGGCCATCCCGACTCTGTGCCATTCCCCCCTTCTCAGTATATGCATCATCGCACACTCCATAGGAAGCCCTCAGTGCGAAGGTGCGATTCATCGATCCCTTGTTTAAATGCATCTGAAACAAACGGCAAAAAAAAAACCTGACTCACATCTGATCACACAGTGGTGGGCTGCACCCACAGCTTCAAAAAACTGTGTGATCACGCAACTGCGAGTCAAATTCTGGCAGAGGAAATAGCCTCTCTTCCCCCCCCCCTTTATCTTGCATGTGTGACCGCAACCAATGCTTACCTGACCAACATTTGAAAATTGAAAAGAGATAAATGTAAACCCCCTCCAGTCCACCCCTCCTGTGGCATTCACCAGTCTCTAACACACATTTCTGTTCTTTGATCTGACCTGAACAATACATCTCAAGTGCACTAACCGTTACAGATTGTACCCAGTGTGTATACCTTATTTGGGACCCAAGTCTATAGAGTCTAGTGGGACTCACTTCTGAAGACACATACAGAGAACCAGCCTGCATGTGGTGGATCCAGTAATAAGAATCCCGGGCAAAACTAAAGCAAAGACAGGTCTAGTGAGAAGGAATAATGTTTGTGTTGGAAACCATCAAGGGAATACACACAGAGGTGGTGGAATTAAGTGAGTGGTAATTTGTTCGGCCTCTTGGGGATACAGTCTAGTACTAAATACTAGTTCTCCATCTTCATTATAGTGAAAGGCAGGGATTCACGTTATCGCTTGGCAAACTTGTGATGGTGGTGGTGGGTGGGAATACTACCCTTGTGTAATTTCTCACAGATCAGTGGTTAGGTATTTCAGATAAAATTGATGTGAAGAGCATCGAAGAATTAAAATATACCTTGCTTATGAGCAAACGAGAGACTATAATTATAATGTACCCTCCCCAGACATGCTCTGTTTACATGGAACATTAATGGATGAGATGAGTTATGGCATTGTAGCTGAATGTACCACACTGAGGCATTTTTTTAAACTAAGGACAAGATATCTTGGATGTGGATGTCCTTGTCTAATCACTGACTGTAACAATTTCTGTTGTGAGTCATGGATCATGATAGTCTCCTTCCCTAATATATGCAAATGCACATTGTAAGCCCTAACTACTTAACTTTGGTTTACTAGTTGGGTAGCTGAGGGCTGTTACCCGAACAGGACCCAGAGACGGGGAAATTAGCTTTTAAAAGGGATCCTGGAGACAGCAGAATTTGGGAAGGAGAGGGTTCTCAGCAGGTACAATGCCATAGAGTTGATTTTCCAAAGCAACCATGTTCTCCAGGGGAACAGATCTCTGTCATCTGGAGATCAGTTATAAAAATGGAAGATCTCCAGTCCCCACCCGGGGGTTGGGAAATCTAGCAAATAATGGGGAGCTGTAGCATAAATACTACAGGATCTGATTAGTTTTTGGACCTCTGAGAGGCCCATGTAGATGCTCAGAGCTTTCTTAAGGAAAAGCAAGGGGGAAGTACATTTTTTTATCTATGAGTAATGTAGAAGTATTTGAAAATCTGTACAATTTGTTAGGACTATTGGTAGTGAAGGCTTCTTTCTGTTTATTTCATAAAAGTTGGGGAAAGACAAACCCAGCAGAAAACATCTCCTATTGGCTAGCGGCCATAACTACTAGTATCTTCGAATGGGGACAGAAGTACTTCTCAGAGGCAAAGGGCACTGCCTAGGATGGCTCGCGACTCCATATTGTTTGCTGCACCAAACAGGAAGCACCCTATGATGGACCCCTGCTGCTTCTTTACTGTGAGGCAGTTTTTTTCCTACCAAAACTGCTGTTCCCCACTTCAAACTGAGCAGCCCCCTTGTAGCATTTGTTAATACATGAACTATAACTCTTTGCATCTCCCACCTTGTAAAGCTATTTGATTTCTGGCCAGGGCAGAGATTTATTGTAGAAAAGCATGGGTCCGCTTGATATTCCCTTTGTAAATGGCACTTGACACGAAGTAAAGATCAAATGGGAATGCTGATTTTATTAAACAGGCACTGTTGGGTAGGAATAGGCAGGGGACAAGAAAACTGAGGTAAATTTTGAAGTGTTTACAGGATATAATAGTTTGAACTCGCACCAGAGTATTGTTGAAGCTAGTTTCTCGATATTCTTGGGTCTTAGCAGTGAGAAATGACTGATTTTAGTTACAGTTACAAAGATTCTTTACAGTTTCCTGTTACTCTTCAGGTTTCCTGAAGAGGATCACTTTATTTGTTTTTCTTCCTCTCGCCCTTCTGGAAATCACAGTATATTTCTATAAGCTGAGGAGCCTAAGACCATTTCCTTTTTCACACCAACCAGGGGTCCCTTCTGAGTTGGACACACTGAATAACCGAAAAGGAAAAATTCTCCATATCTTAGAAGCAATATTCCTTTTCTGTTTGGCTAGACCGGCAGTTTCAACCTACTGACCAATCTCTTCTGCGAAACCTGATTCTCAGTTCTTAACACTGTGAATAAACAGTCTTTAGTTTGAATGACGCTTAGACTAAAGTTCCTATTTTGAACTTCTCATCAGTTTCTGGTAGTATTCTATAAGGGCCAGGAGTTGTGTCCCGTCACTTAAAAGTGACTTTGGCTGAATCCTTCTGACAGACGCACCAACATTCTGGCTACTAGCTGAGAAGGAACCTTTTTTCTCAGCACTCAGCTGCTCTTCAAGATCTCCTCAGCTGGCACTCGCTGCTGACCAATGCGGGTGTGTGCATGCAGGCAGCAGCCTGTCACTCAAGCTCTGCATTACAATGAGGCATCAACTCTTTACCTCCCAGCTCTCTGAAATAGCAGCACTAGGGAACCTGTTTTAGGTGCAGTCCGTTACACACACAACCTCCATGGTTTGACTGACCCTGGTTTCCCAGGATAATAGTCAAATAGAATAGTTTGGCATGTCATTCACACTTATGGAAACCTTTCCTAATATTGGGCGATTCCTCTGTAGTCCTTTAGTCCAGAGTAGCCATCATTTGTTGACTCCATTTTAAACAAAGAATTCCAGTGAAGTGGATGTCAGCCTGTTGCATTTCATTGTTTTCTGTGTCATCTTTCTACCTTTTGGGGGACCTGATTTGTGGCAAATTTTTAATACTTACAACACAGCTGAAGGCCGTTGTTACTGTGGATATCATGCACCAACATTTCTCGATTGCAACATGTTCCGTAACATCCTTTACTTTTTAGCAATTTCTTGATTGCATGCTCATTACGTGTTCCGTAACATCCTTTACTTTTTGGTAGGCCTTTAAAACCCACTTGTAGGAAGAAGTGAGAAAGAGAGCAATCACTCGCTGAGAGGGAGTTCTATACACATTTGGAAGAGCCAAGAGTTGATTTGGGGATGAGGAAAGGAAGTGCAGGAGGGGTTGGGAAGTAGGACCCACTAGACCGAGGAATAGAGAACGGGCTGTGATCCTGGCTGAAGATAATCTGTTTTCCCAATGGCCACAGTGGCCTACTCAGCAGCAAGTGCCACCTCCCCTGTAGGGTAGAACAACAGCAAATTTTGCAGCCCTGCTATTTTGGCTCAAAAGCCCCTGCTTCAGTTTTGCATCAAATAAATGTGAGCCCAGTAATATTTTCATGCTGTTTTCTCGTGCCAATTTTTCCTTATTCCATTCACACATTTTTTTTGAAGCTATCTTTGCATCAGTTGCATATAATGTATAAAATGTCAGTGATATAAAATGAGGTAAAAGAAACAAACCAGGAAGATTGGCTGTAAAAATGAAAAAGGCTCCCAACGAAATATGAAAACAAAAGCAAAAAAGGACACGATCATCCATCTACCAAGAGCTGACGTTTGACATGCTGACTTAAGTTCCCTGCTCAGTTAGGATTTGCATTATTTATTCCTCCAATTAGACAATACAGTTGGGGATATGATAAGGCTTGCTGGTTTTTGATTGTGAAAATGCTGGCCTCCAGGTCTGGTCTGGGGATAGAGTCCAGGTAGACAGAAACAGGATAAAATCGGGAGGATCAGATGCAAAGGTTGAAGGACTTTGGTGGCTCAGATATGGTGCCAAGATGGAATCTAGTATTTCAGAGGCAAAGCCAGGGTGGAACCAAGCAAAATCTTGCATTTTTCAGCCTTTCCACTATTAGGTTTCACTGAAAATTATGTCCGTTTGACAACATTTCCTTCTTTTTGACATCAAGTTGCAGCTGATTTATGGTAATCCAGTAGGGTTTTCAAGACAAGAGATGTTCAGAGGTGGTTTTGCCATTGCCTGCCTCTGCATAGCAATCCTGGTATTCCTTGGTGGTCTCCCATCCAAATACTGACCAGGGCCGACCCTGCTTAGCTTTTGAAATCTGGCCTGGGCTATTCAAGTCAGGGCTGGACAATCGTAGAGGTAGCTAATGTTCCCCATAAAGGCCTAGTTTTGAAATTGGAAATGAAGAGCTAATGGTTTAATTTTCCATCAAGGGGTAAAACAATTTGGTTACTTATTCAACATCTCCAAGAATCTGAGGTGGGCAGATTCTTCCGGAGAACCCTTTATAGCGACAACAATAGAGACCAAAATAAATTGCGTCGCAAATCTTAATAGGCAGGTCGGGTGGAGAATGTCATAATTATAATAGTAATTAGATGCTGTTATCAAATTCCAGTCTAGGCTTCTGGAGCTTTTGCTCAGAGCCTGTGTAGTGCCCTTGGGCCTGAGGCTGGGGAGCTTCCAAACCTGCCTCCGCACATCAGATGAAGCGCACTAGCAAAATCCTGTTTCTGCTACAGCTTTATGTACATTCACCACTGGGGTTTTTTGTGCAGGAGAAGCTCTTATGAACATTGGTCACACAATAAATACAAAAAGACCATTTGCATTCCCCATATCCGCAAAAACACAATGCTGCTGTGAAAAGCTGGAAGACAGCTGTTTTTTACCTTTAGCTTGTAAAGAGAAACCCTCTGTCTCTCTCAAGTAAGGCTCTCTCTTTTTGATGAACAACTTGTAACCATTTTCACCCAAAATTCCAGGTTGCCAGCTCTGGGCTGGGAAGGTCCTGGAGATTTGGGGGCAGAACTGGGAAGGCAGTGTATTTATGTACGAGTATTGCTTTAAGAAGGAAAAGAGTTCCTGTGGAGAAACTTGCAGTTGCCAACTGACTGCAAGTACACATGAAGCTGCCTTATACTAAATCAGACCATTGATCCATCATGGTCAGTAGTGTCTACTCAAACTGGCAGCAGCTCTCCCAGGTCTCAGGCCATGGTCTTTCACATTACCTACTACTTGATCCTTTTAACTGGATATGCTGGGAATTGAACCCAGGACCTTCTGCATACCAAGCAGATACTCTGCCACTGAGCCATAGCCCTTCTTCTGTAAAGTCTGAGGAAGTCTGAGAGATTTATAGGAAGAGGCAAAGTCACCAATTCATTGAAAAGCTGACAGGTGTTTAAAAAAAACAACACCCCGATATTTGGTTTTTCTTTAGGCATCACAAAAGCTACGGGGCCTCCGATGTAATATGGAGGCTACATAACGTACACAATTCCCTCTTTGTGTAGCCAATTTGTGCACATTACCCCTACTTTCAGATTATATGCACAAAGGCCAGTGTTGATGTCCACTCTTGCATTAACCTTCAGCATAGACTTCATTTTACCTTACTAAATCCCATTGCTGATGCAGCGCTGTTATATCTAAAAGAGACACAAAGTTGGCACGGGGCAAATGGGGGGAAAATCACAGCTGTCAAAATATTGATGTGATTATTCACTGCCTGTGGAGCCGTATTTTTTTTTTCTCGTTTCTAGAGGAACATCTGGGCTTTCAGACTCTCAGTGACACTCTCATGCTGAAGCACAGGCCTCCCCTGGCTCAAAGCTGCAAGTGCAAAAATAACAAGGCTTTGTAATTGTGATTTTAAAAAGGGATCCAGCCTAGGAAAGTCACATTGCGAAGGTTGTATAAAGTCATAGAAGTAGGAGGACGTGCATGAAGGCTGTCTGGTACCTGTCCTCTCAATGAAACAACATCTTCTAGGATGAGGCCTCATAAACTGGAACTTGGAGGCTTCCATTCATGTGGCTCCTCATTAAAAAGTGGATGTATAAACCTGAATCTGGGTTGTGGTGGTAGCTTAGGACAGTGTTTTTCAACCACTGTGCCGTGGCACACTGGTGTGCCGCGAGATATTGTCAGGTGTGCCGCGGGATTTTTTCAATGAAAGAAATGTGCCTTCCGGGCTGACCTTCCGGGACGCGTTTGCGCATGCGAGAAAGAACAGTGGCGCGCTCTCGCTGATTCCGCTCGCACGCTCTGTGACCGGCCTGAGGTAGAAGGGAGCCGCCATTGAGGTGCAGCTCCCCTTGGCCTTGCAAGGACTCGAGGGAGGGAGGGAGAGTGCCGAGGGGCTCTGTCTGTTCGCCCACCCGACCTGCCAGCGCCACGACGGAGGCAGCAGCCATGAGCGACCGGGAGCAGCTGTTGCAGCGAGCCCGCCTGGCCGAGCAGGCGAAGAGATACGACGACATGGCCGCAGCCATGAAAGCAGTGAGTGGCTGGGGGGGGAGGAAGAGGAGGAGAGGGGGGTCCTCCTCAGGAGACACACGGTACCCCCCACGGGCCCCGCTGTCGCAGCCTCCACTTGGCCGCAATGGAGCCAACGCCCTGGCTCATCTGCACCCCCCCCCCCACGAGCCTCGGAGGGGGCAGCTGAGCCTTTCCAGGTGAGGGCTGTCTTCTTCTGCATGGCCTCTCAGCCCGAAAGGTGGAGGTGGGCCTCCGCGGGTCCCGCTTCACAGCTGCTCTTTTTCCGTCTCTGGTCCTGGCGCTGATGTTGGCCGCCTCCGAGCCGTGTGTCGGCGGCGGCAGTCGGGTGATGCCCGCCTGCGTGTTGGAGAATGAGCAGGGCGAGGCGGTGGACTCGAGCGGCATCCAGTTCGTGGGGGCCGGAGGCAGGCTTGCACACGGCAGATGGTTTTAAATGAATGAGGAGGACTCGTGTGCTGAATCAGAGTCATGCTAGACCTGTGGATGTTAATACAGAGGACAGGAACATTCGGTACCAAGGGCATTCACTCCTCCAGCAGAGTAAGCTGGTTTCTTCCAGTGCCTGGCTCCTGGGTTGTGTGTGTGTGTGTGGGGGGGGGGGGGGTGATTTGCACCAAGACATTCCAGTAAACATGAATATGTTTGATGGTAACAGCTAGCTGTTTCTATCAGGGTGGGGTTCAAATCAGTAACTGTCCCTCAGCGAAGAATGGGTGTACTGTGTTTCTCTTCAAATCACTTATGGTCAGCGAAATGCCGTTCACATAAGAGTAAGAGTTTAAACTCTCTATTTGAAAAACTTTAGCAGAATCACAGTATTAAAATACATCCACATTATATTTCTTCTGAAACTCAGGTCAATGTTATGGGAAGGAGCCATTACACTTTGGATCTGTAACTTACGATTTCAAGTTGAGTGGCTATTACGTGTATTTGTAATACTGTCATAGTTAATACTTGAGCTGAGGCAACTAATGACCCATTTACCTTGTATTTCAGTGTTTTTCAACCACTGTGCCGTGAGATATTGTCAGGTGTGCCGCGGGATTTTTTCAATGAAAGAAATGTGCCTTAGCTCGAAAAAGGTTGAAAAACACTGGCTTAGGACAAAAGCCACCAAAGACGGAGGAGGAGGAGGAGGAGATTGAATTTATACCCTGCCCTTCACTACCCAAAGGAGTCTCAGAGCGGCTTACGATCTCCTTTCCCTTCCCCTCCCCACAACAGACACCCTGTGAGGTAGGTGGGGCTGAGAGAGCTCTTTCAAGGACTGCTCTTGAGAGAACAGCTCTGGGAGAATTTGTGACTGGCCCAAGGTCACACCAGCAGCTGCATGTGGAGGAGTGGGGAATCAAACCCGGTTCTCCCAGATTAGAGTCTGCACTCTTAATCACCATACCAAACTGGCAAACATGAACCTCAGTGGCCCTCCTCTCACGCCATCTGAATGAACCATCACAAATTTTCTGTCATTCTCTCTGCCAACTAGAACCTGATTTGTATTCTTTCAGTAGGGAGGTGAGAACCTCAGTTGCTAGAAATGAGACCTCTAAAACAATTGCTCTGACTGAGGCTGTGGAAGGATCCCTTGCCCTGCATGATTCTGCAACTCTTATTTGCCTTCGAGAAGGATTGCAAGACACGTCTGATCAGGTCAGATTTCTAAAGGCCAAACTGAAGGATGCATGGGAGACCAATGATCAAAATCTCCCATTTGTTTAAAGGTTAAAAGGGAAGAGGAAATTGGATTGTGGGGAGGGGAGGAGGCAGCACTTTCCTCTGGCTGTTTTTTTTCCTTTCCCTGATTTATATTGCTCTAAAGTACTGGAATCAGAGACGCATAGCAGTGAAATCAGCTCATAGTTTATTAGGTGGTAAAGAGGCTTGGGGGCCTGCTTTTATACACACTATAGCCGCACCCCCAGCCTCGCCCAGTATACCTGATAGGGTCAGTTTCGTGCAGTTGTGAGCCATAGGTCCCCTGGTGGGTCCTAGGCGCCCTATTGGTGGGAATTACAATCTGGCCGGGCTATTGTCTGCCAGACTGAAGCTCCGGTGACTAGCCTGGCCACGTGCATTGCCCTGGCCATTGAGGACATTACAACTGCCATCAAAGCTGATATCTGCATACCTCCTGCAATGCCATGAACTTTGGGGTCTGAACTTGCTGAGACTGAGAGGAAAAAAGATCTTTGGGTAGTAGTAGATAGCTCAGTGAAAGTGTCAACCCAGCGTGTTGCAGCAGTGAAGAAGGCAAACTCTGTGTTATGGATTATTAGGAAAGGGATTGAAAATAAAATGGCCAATATCAAAATGCCCCTGTATAGATCTATGGTGCGGCCTCATTTGGAATACTGTATACAGTTATGGTCACCGTATTTTATAAATGACCTGGGAAAAGTACAGAAGAGGGCAACCAAGATGATTTGGGGGATGGAGCACCTTTCCTATGAGGAAAGGCTGAAGAGTCTGGGACTTTTCAGTTTAGAAAAGAGATGACTAAGGGGAGACATGATAGATGTTTATTAAGGGAGGGGGGTCTCTGGCTTTTTCCTGTCCTCCCTTTGTTGACCCATCTCCAGGTGGGGTCTGGAGATTTCCTGGAACCGATCTATGGACTATAGAGATCAGTTTCTCCGGAGACAATGGCAGCTTCAGAGGGTGGACTCTACCGCATCAAATCCCTCCTGAGCTCCCTCCCCTCCTCAAACTCTGCCCCACCCCTGGCTCTGCCTTCATATCTCTAGAAATTTCCCAACTCTGATTTGGCAGCCCTATTTGGAAGCTGGAGAGGTGCTGTGGTCCTGAGGTGCCCCTTGCTCCAGATATGAAGCTGTCCCCCCCCCCCCCAAGGCTTCATCAGTAACAGTAGGGAGGTGAAAGAAAGAAGATCTGTTTGGTGTGACATTCTTGGGAAACAAGGATCTTGTGTAAAAGGCCCCAGGCCTTTGGGAGTTTGGGTAGGTGGTTCTTTAACATTAGGAACTTTTGGTAACCCATGATGCATTGCAAGGGCGTAGACTTTCTCAATCGCCGGGGGGGGCGGGGGCTGTTTTTCGTGCGTGCGCGCGAAGCGCGCGCGCACGCTCGGGACCATGTCCCGCTGCTCTACCCCCTGCCCCAGGGAGCCGCCGCCGCCGCTTCCCTCCCCCGGGCCGTGCCCGCCCGCCGCACTCCCCGCCCCCCTCCCTCCCCCCCGCTCACCTTGGGCGCCGGCGGGGGAGGATCGCTGCTGCTGCAGCCGGGGGCCGGCGCGTCGCCCTTGCGGGCCCCCGGCTCCCGCTCCGCCTCGCATTTCCCGGGGGGGCTCAGCCACCCCCGGCAAAAGGAACACCCGCCGGTGGCCAGTCAGCCGGCCATCGCCGCCTCTCTCTCCCCCCCACCCCGCCCCAGGGAGGCAGGAGGGCAGGCCGGGGGTGGGGGGGAAGGAGAGGCGGCGACAGCCGGCTGACTGGCCACCGGCGGGTGTTCATTTTGCCGGGGGTGGCTGAGCCCCCCCCGGGAAATTTCGGGGGAGGCTCGAGCCCTCGAGCCCCCCCGTAGTTGACGCCCATGATGCATTGCATAAAACCTGAGTTGGGGACAACAAATGCCAGAATGAAAGGTTTCCCCCTCAGGCTGCTATCATACGTAAGTCATTTGTGCAAAAGAATTTGTTTATAATATTAAAAAAAATTGTGCATGTGTTCCAAAAAGACATGGTAATTAGAGGCACAGCACATTAATTTGAAGCGCTACCAGAAAAACCTGTCAACTTTAGAGACAAAGCCATCAATCTTTTTGACATGAAAGTGAGGACATCTATCATTTCATTATTAATCTGTTAGAAGGAGAACAACAAGGGAGCAGAAGACAGCCTACATTTTTGTCTTTGTTCCCTGTCTGGGTGGCTGTTCCATTCTACTTACATATATTAATAGTGCGATCCTAAACAGAGTTACATACTTCTAAGGCCGCCTTAGGCATAACTCTGTTTAGGACTGCACAGCTAGTATTCTAGCAATTTAGAGAATGCAGGTGCACAACCCTTTCCTGTTAATTGCTTTTCTCATTGGTTAACATTCAGAAATCCCTGTTAGGCAAAAATATTGTCTGATGTGGTTAGGCAAAAATGTTGTCTGGTGTGCTGTGGGAGTCCCTGACCAGAGATCTAAAACATCTAAAACATCAGTGATGGCTGCACATTGTTACCATGACCTTATCTCAGAAAATTGCATTTCCATTTAGTCACTCTGTCCTGGGATTTAGGCTCTTTCCAAAGACAGTAAATCCTAGCTTGCTAAAGTAACAGCTGCTACTTAAACATATTGTCTTGCAAAAACTAGAAGGTGAGATATTACACCAAGGGCACAACTTGGGGACTTTTAGATTTGATTACTAAAAAAAAGATTATAGCTTCCAATAGAAGAAACACTCCAGGTACAGTAAGGTCGCGGCCACACGAGCAAAATTATCTGGAGGGGAAGCGAGGCTATTTTGCCCCAGAGCAATTTGTCCCGCAGTTGCGTGATCACACAGGTCTGTAGACCTGCTGGCGCAAATCGCCACGGTGTGATCAGACGCAACCGCGGGCGAGTTAATTTTTGTGTGTGTGGTTGGTTTCCGATTCGCTTAAACTGGGGACTGATGAATCACTGCTCTACCCTAAGGGCTTTTGATGATGCGCACACTGAGAAGGGGGAAAAAACAACAGCATGGCATCGGGATAGCCTGTGATCAAACTATCCCTGATGCCACACTTCCGCGCTGGCACGAGCACATGAAAAAAGTGCAGCTGTGTACCGCAGCAAACCGTTTGATACTAGAGTTTCCCTAGTAGCTTTTTAATCCACTTCTCTGGAGGATCAAAACGGTTTGCGACAGCTTGCCGATGGTTGCGGGACGATTCCCAGATGTGTTCCAGGGGAACCAGTAGATCACACTTTACCATCTCTCTTAGTGAAGATCAAGATGAAAAAGCAGTGTTAGGCTGAGGACAGACTGGCAATCTTGGCCGCTCTGCCTCTGCTTCAAAAGCGGAGGCAGAGCGGCCATTCAGACGGCCGCATCTGCCTTGAGGAGGCGGCCTGGACGCATCACGTCCGGCGCGCGTTCCACCCGCCGGAGCGGGTGTGAACACGTGCCGGGAGGGGGAGCCACGCGGTGTCTGCCCACCGCCGCAGGAAGCCGCCCACAGTCTGAACGCTGTGGGTGGCTTCCTTCCGGCGGCGTGCAAACGCCGCGCCATGGGGGAAATTCCCCCCGCCCTAGTCTGCCGTGCCGCGGAGGCACGGCAGACTTCCAATCTGTCCTCAGCCTTAGTTCCTAAACCAGGCAGTGATGCTAGATGGATACGAGCCCAGGTGTTTCCACATGTGTGGTTTAAATCAACTTTGGGCCACTCACTGCCTTCATCCGCTTCTGTTCATTCTTCATGTAGAAAACCGAAATGGAAAAGAGGCATTTGTTATGCCAATGAGCATTCTGATCCAATGTTATGCCAATGAGCATTCACTGCAAAATTTTAAGTTCACATTACCAAACTGGCATGAAGGAAGTCTTATGTATTAAAATGTCCTAAAGGCTGGGTAACTTTCTTTGAAGACAGCAAAGATTTTACCAGTGGATCATCATGGCAGAAGTGTGGCTTTCCTCATTTCATTCCATTTTTCTATCGTTATTTGATCCATCGCTGCATGGCTCAGCTGCCCACAGCAGTCTCTCCTGTTGGCAATATTACATTAATTGAAAACCATAAGGCCCAAAGTGTTCCAGGGTGCCTCTTCTATGTCTTCGTGCCTTTATTTGAGTCAAGGATTCTCAGAAATGTTGCAGTTGTGATAGGCATTAACAACTGACAGTCTGTCACAGTTGCCAACTCCAGGCTGGGAAATTCCTGGAGATTTGAGCCCATGGAGGGTGGAGTTCACAAAGGTGAGGGACTTCAGAAGGGATGTGGTGCCCTGGAGTCCATACTCTGAACCCGCCATCTCTGGTCTTGTTACCCCCCTGAATGCCTTTCCCCGTTACCAAAACATCCCCACACAGTTGTTTTGGTGCTTGAAAAGGAGCAGGAGGGAGGGAAATAAAATTGCCTAGTCTCCCCTGCATCATTTGCCCAATCAATTAACTGGTAAAATTCTTCCCTATAGCAGCAGTCATGGGTCTAACCCTTGGCCACTGTAACATCTAGTTTGGCCCTGAGTTACTTGGGCTAAAACTTGATTCAAGTTTCTCAAAATAGAAATTTTGTATGCCAGAGACATTGAAATTCAGGTTAAGCCCAGAAGTGCAATCACTTTGCCAAGTTTGATATCGTTTGCTAACTATCCCATGTCCAACAAATTTGATCCGTTATTTAACTGAAATCACATTTGTCATTTGTTGCATTTGTCAGAAGCATCTCAACATACTGTGTAATCACTCAACATGTTCCTGATTACCTTTTCCATGAATCAGTGTATCATCATATGGCAAAGGATATCTGGAAATCAGGATGCATTCTGAGAAATCTGCTTCTGAAAGTGCGGAGGGACAGGTGCCAGAGCAAATGGGAGCCAATTTAAACAATCATTCTTGAAGGGAGTGATCCAGATTCTTTGGAAAAGGGGAATCTGGCAAACACTGGGTTTTGCCTCAAGCCTGGAAAATACCCTGGCTCCTGATAACTGGGCCAATGGAAGCATATATGTCTTTCTTTGTAAATGGTTTTGTTGTGTTAGATTCACGCAAATGCAGATTTTCTCACTGTTTACAGTCAGTAAGCTCATGTTATCTGGAAAATATCCGACACAGTATTTTTAATTCAGGCAAATCCATCTCTCACCTTTGTTTACTGAGCATTAGGGACCCTCCGAGAGAGCAGAAGAGGCGCCTGAAAGAATCCATTTGGTTTCATAATCTCCTGCCAATTTGCCCAACTGTGTAAAAATCTTCGGTTACTCATTGGCTGCAACCCTAAGCATACTTATGAGAAAGTCCTGATGATGGTGATGATGTTAGGTTTCTACACCATCCTCTCTGCGAGCGGACTCAGAGTGGTGCGCAACAACTTCATATTAAAATATATAAAATACAATAAATAATCTAAAAGTACAGATCCATAAAACCTAGTATCTACTTGGCATCATAGTGCAAAGTTCTGACCCTCCCCCCAATTTACATTAGCATGGGGGGAGGGGGTAAAAAGCAGTTAGCAGGCGGATAGTTGTTAAAAACTGTTGGAACCGTTAAAAGCCGTTGCTGCCCTCAGCCATATTCATTAATTCATTCATTCATTTATTCAGGGCTATTTTGGGGCAGGAACGCACAGGAACGGAGTTCCGGCTGGCTCCTGAGTTGGCCACACCCAGCAGGAACTCATTAGCATAATAGGCCACACCCAACACCAGAAATTCAAAAGGATTGGCTACATTAGGGGTATGTGGCCTAACATGCAAATTAATTCCTGCTACAAAAAAAAAGCCCTGGGTTTTGACAACAAACAAGGTAAACAGACTAAGAAGCAAAAGCTGGGTGTGGCTGGATGACCACTCTTCTGGTGTGGCCTAATATGCTAATAAGCTGTGCTGTCAGTGGTGTGGCCTAATATGCTAATGAGTTTCTGCTGTTGGGTGTGGCCTATTATGCTAATGAGTTCCTGCTGGGCTTTTTCTACAAAAAAAGCCCTGCATTTATTGCCCACCTTACTCACAGAGGCTCCTTGGATTACATGATATAAGTCAGTACTAATCAATAGGATGAGGAAACACCTAATAAACAGTGTCATAGGAATGGTGGAAAGTGCGGTCAAGTCAGTCATCGTATGGCGTTGGCAACCCCTCAGGGTTTTCAAAGCAAGTGATATTCAGAGGTAGTTTGCCATTGGCTGCCTCTGCACGGCAACCCTGGACTTCCTTGGTGGTCTCCCATCCAAATACTAACCAGGGCTGACCCTACTTAGCTTTCAAGATATGGCAGGATCGGGCTAGACTGGGCCATCCAGGTCAGGGATTCATAGGACTAGGATTGCAGAAATCGGAAACAGGGCAGCAGTGCTGCACGTGACATTTAAAACAATGCTAGAAATGGTATTGCATAAGTAGAAATATAACGCAGTGAGAGCAAAATAAAAAAATATATAAGGCTACAGGTAATACATATTAGTAGCAGAGCCCACAGTCTCATCCTCCCTGTTGCAATTCTTTCCCAATGCTGCCTTAACTATCTACAGACTTTCCATATACTGTCAGCCCCAAGCCAGAGCTGGCAATCCTAGCAGTGAGAGGTAGGCCACACGCAATGTCATCTGCAGCATTCCTCACTGGAAAAATAACATTTATCTGGTGTTCTTATAGGGTTGCCAGGTCCCCTTGTCTTGCTGGTGGGGGGATCCACGAGGCGTTCCAGGAGTGGGTGGGAACAACCCCAATGGGCTGACGTCACCTGGAAGTGGCACCATTGTGTCAGCACCCTCTAGGGTGACGCTGTGGTTTTGGGACAAAACTCTAAGGTAAAATTGGGGTCAAACCATAGAGTTTTGCCCCCAAAAAACAGTGTCGCCATGTGACATCCCCAACATGATGACATCACTTCCACATGATGTCATTGTGTCAGGGACATTGCTGTTTGTGGGTGGGGTCTCCCCCACCGGCCAACTGGCTGGCGATGGGCAGAAGCCCCCCAAACCAGGGGATTCCCTGCCCAGACTTGGGGAATGGCAAACCCTGGTGTTCTTATGATTTTAGCATGAGCCCAGAAGCTGGTTGAGCAGCACAATCCTATGTATGTCTACTCCAAAGTACTGAGGAAGTGTGCATGAGCATGAAAGCTTAGACCCAGAATTAAACTTTGTTGATCTAAAGGGTGCCACTGGGCTCATACTTTGTTCTGTTGCAAGGAAGCTTTGAGAATACATGGTCAAGATTTTATAAATGGTTAGGAGAGTACAACAAATAAATCATATGGGCATACAACCGAATCAGAAGAAAACTTGAGCTATATTTTTAATTACAAGCAAAGATTTAATATAAATTTTAAAATACAAATAAAATAAAATAAACAAACAGATAAAAACATATGGTGGAAAAAATAAAAAATACAATTAGATGATGTATGAGGTGACAGACAAAATAATGATGTACATGGAATCTCCCCCATTTTGTATGTTTGTTTATTTTGGGTTTTTTTGTTTGTCTCCTCTAAAAATAAATTGTTTATTTTTTTAAAAAGCACTTTGTTCTGTTGCTTCAGACCAGTGCGGCTACCCACCTGAATCTAAGTCCAAAGTCCGTCTCACTATGTTCAATGGTAGGAGTTGCCAACTGTAGCTTGGGAAATTCCTGGAGATTTGGGGGTGGAGCCTGGGGAGGGTGGAGTTAGTAGGGACAAGGGACTGTACCAGGGCTCATTTCGTAGCTGGAGCTCCTTTGCATATTAGGCCACACACCCCTGATGTAGCCAATCCTCCAAGAGCTTACAGTAGCCCCTGTAAGAAGAGCTCTGTAAGCTCTTGGAGGACTGGCTACATTAGGGGTGTGTGGCCTATTATGCAAAGGAGCTCCTGCTACGAAATGAGCCCTGACTGTAGCGGGGATGCAGTTCCATAGCGTCTGCTCCCTGAAACTGCCATTTCCTCCAGCGGAACTGCTGCAGAAAACGAGGGTCAAATTACACAAGATGGTGAGGATTGGACCCCTGGGTGTGCACTGGAATTCCCAAAGCAGGCTTCAGGTGTCTGCATTTCTACCTCTTTCCACCACTTGCAACCTTTGTCCTCAATGGATAGATGTTATGTTTTTAGATCCATGTGTTCACTAACAATGATTTTAAGTGTTTGGGGTGAAGGGGGAGGTTTAACCTAAAAAGGATTACACAAGGCATTACACGTTGGGTCGTCACAAGCAATTAGTGCGAGTTTTGTCTCTGTTACAGAGCAGAATGTCAGAGATTCTCTAAGGGATGCAGTTTCAATCAGACCCATTAGCACTACCAAATGTAGCTGGAGTTAGGATGCAGCTGAGCACCAAATCCCATTGCAATAATCTTTGTGCAATAATGGATTATGCTGTTACAGATATGGCAGGGGGAATTGCTTTAAACTAGGAATGGAATTTCTTCCCATGAGGAAATAACAACTTAATACACGACCGTCGAGAGTTCTTTCATTTGCAGGTTTCCCCCAAAGTGATCCTGAATTGAAGACTTGTGTGGCATGCAGTATTCATAAGCAACAACCAGAGAGAAAGCATGAGAGACAAGATGAGAGACATTACAAACTTCTCCAGAGAAGCTTGTTATGATGCAACTAAAGCGCACTTCAGAGGGGAGCTCCCTTAGGCACAGCTCCCTTATATACCTGACAAAAGGAGCTTTAACTCTTGAAGAAGAGTTGGTTTTTAGACTCCACTTTTCTCTACCTTAAAGTCTCAAAGCAGCTTACAAGCTCTTTTCCTTCCTCTCCCCACAACAAACACCTTGTGAGGTAGGTGGGGCTGAGAGAGTCCTGAGAGAACTGTGACTAACCCGAGGTCACCCAGCTGGCATCGTGTGGAGAACTGAGGAATCAAACCTGGTTCTCCAGATTAGAGTCCACAACATTTAACCACTACACCAT
This sequence comes from Lepidodactylus listeri, assembly GCA_029233225.1. Taxonomy (NCBI): domain Eukaryota; kingdom Metazoa; phylum Chordata; class Lepidosauria; order Squamata; family Gekkonidae; genus Lepidodactylus; species Lepidodactylus listeri. The sequence continues at coordinate 25,531,641 of JARCFY010000004.1, read as the reverse complement.
GCTGGCTCTTATACCTCCCAAAATCTTGTTGGTCTCTTATGGTGCTACTAGACTCTAATCTAACTGAAGCTCATCACGTTTGCTGTGTGAGAGGGAGGAGGAGGAGACTGGATTTATACCATGCCCTTTACTCGGAGTCTCAGAGTGGCTTACAATCTCCTTCCTTTCCTCTCCCCACAACGGACACCTGTGAGGTAGGTGGGGCTGAGAGAGCTCTCTCGAGGACTGCCCTTGAGAGAACTGTGACTGCCCCAAGGTCACCCAATAGGCTTCATATGGAGGAGGAGTGGGGAATCAAACCCAGTTCTCCAGATTAGAGTCCACAACTCGTAACTACTACACCACACTGGCTCTTATACCCCGAAAATCTTGTTGGTCTCTAAGGTGCTACTGGACTCTAACTGAAGCTCATCACATTTGCTGGGTGAGAAGAAGAAGGAAGAGGAGGAGGAGGAGGAGGAGGAGATTGGATTCATACCCCACCCTTCACTCAGAGTCTCAGAGCAGCTTACAGTTTCCTTCCCTGCCTCTCCGCACAGCAGACACTGTGTGGTGGGGGGCTGAGAGAGCTCTTTGAGAACTGCTCATGAGAGAACTGTGGCTTGCCCAAGGTCACCCAGCTGGCTACATGTGGAGGAGTGGGGAATCAAACCCGGTTCTCCCAGATTAGAGTCCATGCTCCTAACCACTACACCAAACTGGTCTTCATAGTTCTTTTCCCAGTGCCCACCCTATATTACCATACCCACTACACCAGTGGTACTCACTCTGCAGCTTGCAGAGAGTTGCGCTTGCAATTGTGTGATGGAAAGTGCCATCAAGGCACAGCTGTCTTATGGCGACCCCGCAGAGTTTTCCAGACAAGAGACATTCAGAGGTGGCTTTCGATTGCCTGCCTCTGTTTCACAATCCTGGTATTCCTTGGAGGTGTCCCATCCAATTACTAGCAAGGGCCAACCCTCCTTAGCTTCCAAGATCTGACAAGAGTGGGCTAGTTTGGGCTATCCAGGTGAGGCCACACTTGCAATTTCCATAAAGACACATGACTGCTGTATGGTCTGTGAGCCACCCCACCAAACACACAAACACACACACACACTAATAGAAGATATTACAAATGTTGAAGGCTCTGAGTGTGCCTATTAGGGCTGGCTGATATGGAGGCTTCATATCAGATGTCAGTTTCTGGGGCTGATGTTACCTGCATCTGTTCTTTGTGTTGTTACATCCCTCTGACCCTTACTTTTCTATTGCCTGTTCTCCTGAACCAAACAAAGACCTGGGCCCTGTGAAAGAAGAAATGAAGAAATGAATGACTTTTTGTTTGTTTTGTTTATATATGTATGTTCCATTTTTCTGGGTGTTGAAGGTGGTTTGCAGAAATGAATAAAATTATTTAATGTGCAGTGGTACACCATAACCGGTAGGGAATCCCAGCCTCCTCTTGCAAAAGCTCACTTCCTTGACCAACTTCCTGCTGAACTGGAAGTGCATCTCCAACATGATGATGTCACTTCCAGGTGATGTCATCACATCAGGGATGCTGGGGGCGATGCTCTGCTTCCTGGGGAAAACTGTATGGTTTTGAGGTCAAATTTACCATAGAGTTTTGACCCCAAAGCAGAGTGTCACCCCTGATGGCCCCAACATGATGACATCACTTCCAGGTGACTTCTGACTTCCCAGAAATGCCCCAGGAGCCCCCCGCAGAGCAGGTGGGTACACTTGGTAACCCTAGTACCAGGCAATGGCAGGTGGTTGCTGTCTACAGAAACAATCATGTGTTTAGCTAGAGTCCAGTGGCACCTTAGTGTAATGTCCCCCTTTGGCTGTGGGTTCCCAGGTTAGAGTACTCACTCAGGCACCCATTCTCAGGTCCATTCATCAGAGACAAGCGGGCTCAAAACATCAACCATTTATTTGCAAGGGAACAACTCTTGTAACCAACAACTACAGCTAACATACAAAACTGGAAACCAAAACAAGAGCTCCACCCAATAGAACCAAACTAAATCACACAGATATCCGGGGGGGGGGGGGGAGCAGACTGTCCCATTACACACACACACACACTACACCTAGGGAGCAACAAAATTTGGGGGGTATAAGCTTTCGAGAGTCCAATGTCCCTATGCCAGACACCATGTGTTTATCATCATATCTAGTTTAGCCCCAGGATCCCACAGAACATTTGGTCCCTCGCTTGGGATTTTCGTGCCTCCCCTTCCAAAGTGTTCCTCCCACTGCTTCTCCTACAGGAAAGGAGACCCCCTGGAAAACTTTGGAGGAAGAGAGCTGGAGGTCTGCAGCCAGGGTTGCCAACCTCCCAGTGGGGCACGGTCTTCTCCTGGAATTGCAATTGATTTCCAAACTACAGAGGTTAATTTCTCTTGGAGGAAATTGCAACTTTGGAAGGTGAACTCTATGGTATCACAACCCTCCAAACTCCACCATCCCCAGACTCCACCACCAAATCTCCAGGAATTTCCTAAGCCAGGGTTAGCAACTCTGTCTTGGAAATGGCAAAAAAAATGGCAGCAGTTGTTGCCCCTTCCATCATTTGAAATCTACTGTGACAGCCAAGTCCCCTATTATTATCTTTATTGTTATTATTGACTGTTTATGCCACTTTCGTAGGGTTCAGCGCAGGATCATCTCCTAGCAACTCCCCTAGCTGTGCTTGCTTATGCTCCACTTATTTCAAGGGGAAGTTCATTAAAATATTGTGTTTCTTATGCAGACAAGCCTTAGAAGGCTTTCTTCATTTTTCCAGCTTTTTGGCTTGCCTAATTAGATGTAATTTAATTAGATGTAAACAAACTAATTAGATGTAAACTAATTAGATGTAAACAAACTTGCCTAATTAGATGTAAACAAACTAAAACACATACAGCTGAGTAGCATATGGACATGTGTTTTATTTTTGCATTTTTTCATTCTGGCATCGTATTTGCTTTTGGATAAATATGAAAATTGGTTTTGGAGCATCTGGTTTTAATTAGCAGGAGATGCCTGCCAATTCCCAGAGCAAAGTCCGGTCATGATCATTTTGTACTTTCCTCCAGTATGTGCTTTCTTTTCTTTTCTTTCTTTCTTTCTTTTTTTTTTTTTTAGCAGATAACATTATAATTCTCCAAAACGCAAATTCACTCTTAAATAAGTTTGAGCTCACAGCAGATCTTGGAGAACATTAGGTAAGTATTTAATGAAGAACCCCTTGAGCACCAATAGGCTAGGGCAGAGTTTGGGTACAGCTGCCAACTAAGCTTTGCTTTTTGATGTGGCAGGGTTGCAGACATTAGCAAACGATAATGTTTACCTCCGTGCTGTGAAAATCTGCTGCTAAAGGCACAGGAGGAAGCCACCATCTTTTCCCAGTTCAGACGGCAACTCTGGTCCTAAAATAAGCCTGGTTTGCTCTTTGGTCTGAGCAACAAGGGCACCAAGCCAGCATGGTGCAGTGGTTAAGAGCAGCGGACTCTGATCGGGAGAACTGGGTTACCTTTGGGGTTGCCAGTGAAGCAATAAGAAAAATTAATCAATAATTATGCTGAATAAAACTCTGTATATTGCTTAGTAAGTTAGAAGCTTTGAAATGCAAGGTCAATGAAACAAGATTCTTTGCTGTTACATAGAACACTAAGAACATCTAGCTAACAGTCTTACATTGTTTAGTGGGAAACATTATTGCTCTTAGGCTGGGCTAAAGAACCATGGGAACGGCAAGCAATTAGCAACATTTAGATAGAAACATTCCTAACACTTGAGCAGCTAGTTAGGCGGAGTTATATCGTATGATTTGTTAACAAATATGATGCTGTATGACACTGTCCCCTTCCTTTCTGTGTGTCCCCACCCCCTGGTATAAAACACCAAGCCTCAGTAAAATCTGGGCTCGGTAGCTTTAATGGATTACCATTGCCGAGACTGATGTCATAAATAAAGGCTTTCTTCTCTACCTGATGTTTGGACCTTAGGATCATTGGGAAATCTCTATTCTTGGTTTATAGTGCTTCACCAGCCTCCAGGTGGGGCCTGGGGATCTCCTGCTTTTACAACTGAGCCTCAGCTGACAGAGATCAACTCCCCTGGAGAAAGTGGCTGCTTTGAAGGGGGGACTCTTATCTATGGCATTGTACCCTGCTGAGGCCCCTCCCCTCCCCAAACCCCACCTTCTCCTGGCTCCATCCCCAAAGTCCCCAGGTATTTTCCAACCCGGACTTGGCAACCCTAGCTTGGGCCAGTCACCGTTCTCTCAGAGCTCTCTCAGCCCCACCTGCCCCACAGGGTGTCTGTTGTGGGGAGAGGAAGGGAAGATGATTGTAAGCCGCTCTGAGACTCCTTCAAGTAGAGAAAAGTAAGGTATAAAAACCAACCCTTCTTCAGGCTTGTTATTGTTGCTGTTTGTCTCATCTCGTTCTGTGGCAGGAGTGTGGCCACACAACGCTCATATTTTCCCTATTGTGTTCAACAATCATTAGACCATAACTTTATTGGCAGGCATCCAGGCCCATAGCTACAGTGGGGCATCTCAGGGCTAGCCCCCCCCCCCGACTTACTATCAAGGCCCCACAACTTCCCATCCAACCCAGGGCCCCCGAGCAGCGGAGGGTGCAGGGAAGGAGCCCGGTATTCCTGCGCAGCTGTCTGGCGTGAAGGGTCGGCTACAGAGCAGAGCCAGACAGCACCTCTCTTTCCCCCCCCCCCAGTCTGTTTCCCTCAGGAAGTCCTTGTTGCTGGTAGGCTGCGCTGTCTAGCGTGAGGAGCCAGCTATGGTGGTGGGAGGGGCTGCTGTGAGAAGGAGGCAGCTCGGTAGAGACCCGGGTGGCAGAAACTGCAGAGCAGCTCAGGACAGGAGTACAGGTGCCCCCTAAGAAATTTAAATGCCCCCCAACTAAAAAAAAAATCCCTGCTACAGGCCTGTAGGCATCTGAGAACTTTGGCTAAGTAAGGTGTATGACCCAGAATAGCACTTGCCTGCTATTTTAAATCAAGCTGCAGTCTTAAATTTTGTCCAAAAAACCCCTAACATACCTCACCCCCAAAAGGAGGGCTCCCGGATTTAAAGGGGCCGCATTTTTATGTTTACGCATCCCAACCCTGGTGGCGGCGGCGGCCCCGGCAGCGGCAGCAGCGCAAACGACGGCCGCGGCAAAAAAGACAGCAGTGGCTGCCGCACAAGCGGCGGCGGCAACGGTGGCAGCCGCGGCGGAAGCAGCGGCCGCGGCAGGAACGGCAGCGCAGCAGCAGGAACAGCGGCCGCGGCGGCAGGAACAGCAGCGGCGCAGCAGCAGGAACGGCAGCCGCGGCGGCAGGAACAGTGGCGGTGGCGGCCATGGACCCGCCATCGCCTGGTGAGTTGGGATTATTTTTTTTCCCCCTTTTACACTTGGGCGCATGAGTGGCCATGCGCCCAAGTGTAAAAAGGGGGGGGGAATGGCGGGGGGGGCCATCTGGACAGCCCTGCTCTCACAATGCTTGCGAGAGAGGGCTGTCCAGATAACCTCAAATGCGGGTTGCTCCCGCGACTCCCGGGAAAACACTAGTTTTTCCCGGGGTCGGTAAATGCGGGAGCAACCCGCATTGGAGCCCGCTTCGCTGCGGGACTCGCAGCGGGCCATTGTGGACGGCCCCTTTAAATGCGGGGGGAAGCAGCCCTTTCTCCCGCATTAAGGGGCCGTGTGACCGCGGCCTGATTTGCCAAGATACTTCTGCAAAGGAGAGTTGGTGCCCCAGGCACCCAGATAAGTCCGTTAAAACAAAATTTGAACTGGCATATTCTCCTCTGTTGCAAGATAGAAGGGAACAGCGTCTGCTGACTCTTCAAAAGATCTCTGGAAAATTTCAGTCTGGATAAAAGTACCACAAATGCTGGAACTAATCCCCCTCATGGCATCTTCTGCAAACTTCTTGGCCTCTGACAAGCCAATTGGAGCAGACACTATTTTTTGAAAGTAAGCAGTTAGCATGTACTCAAACTTACTCAACCATTACGATCATCTTTGCAGGCACCACTTTGGGCCCCCTTGCCATCTGAGGCTAGATGGGTGACAGGCCAAGAAACAGCCTTCTTGGTCATATTGGAGTGAGCAACTCAGCATTCCTGGATATTGGGGGAGGGAGGTGCACTACTTCACGCTAAGAAAGCCAGTTTGGTGTAGTGGCCAAGAGTGGCAAGTTTGATTCCCCACTCCTCCACATGAAGCCAGCTGGGTGACCTTGGGTCAGTCAGAGTTCTCTCAGAGCTCTCTCAGCCCCGCCTACCTCACAGGATGTCTGTTGTGAGAAGAGGAAGGGAAGGAGATTGTAAGCTGCTCCAAGACTCCTTCAGGTAGTGAAGGGCTGAGAGAACTTTGACAGAAGCTGCTCTTTTTCAAGAACAGCTGTGCCAGAACTACAGTTTGCCCAAGGTCGTCCAGCAGGTGCAAGTGAAGGAGAGGGGAATCAAACCCAGTTCTCCCAGATTAGAGTCTGTGCATTTAACCACTACACCAAACTGGCTCTCACGCCAAAGAAAAGTATTCCTTAAATTAGGTTTCTCTCTCCTCCTTTGAATGCAACTTGAAAGTGAACTGAATCTACTGGAATAAATGTAAGTTTTTATCTTTTGTAGTATACTTCTTGGGAGATTTTATTTACTGCTATGTTAACCAAATATCCCAGTATGTCATGGCACCAAAATTATGGAATTCCCTCCCCAGGGAGATTTATTTGTCCCCCTCCCATCTTCTACCAGCTGGTGGAAATGTTTTTGTTTTATTGGGCATGCCCTCACTGACCTTCCTTCTTGTTTGTTTTTAATAAGCATGTTGTCATATGACAAATAGTTTGACAGTGGCAACTTTTAAGACTTAAGCTTTTGTGTGCAAGCACACTTCGTAGGATACAGTGGAAAGAACCTCCTCAACCATTACTTATGGGGGGGTGGGGGGTTGTTGCCAGGGAGGACCATTTAGAGTCAAGATGCAGAAGTACTAGGTGATTATAGCTGAGAATGGATGTAAGAAAGATCTGTGAATGGCAGTAAATTAGCATACAAATACAAGAGTTAACAAGCAGATGTGGGAATGAGGTTTGACTCCAGTGGCACCTACAAGAGAAGAAGAAGAGAAGAGATTGGATTTATACCCCGCCCTTCACTACCGGAAGGAGTCTCAGTGTTGCTTACAAACTCCTTTCCCTTCCCCTCCCCCTCCCCACAACAGACACCCTGTGAGGTAGGTGGGGCTGAGAGAGTTCTGACAAAAACTGCTCTTTCTCAAGAACAGCTGTGCCAGAACTATGGCTTACCCAAGGTCATCCAGCAACTGCAAGCGGAGGAGTGGGGAATGAAACCCGGTTCTCCCAGATTAGAGTCTGCACACTTCTTGGTCATATTGGAGTGAGCAACTCAGCATTCCAGGGGTACTTTCGGGCAGGAGCTCGGGGGTCATTTCGGGCAGGAGCTCGGGTGCCAGCCCCCTCCCCCCCGTGGGGGAATGCCTGCTTGTGTCATGGCTGCAGCAAAATGACCCTATCCCCTGGAAAGGTCCTTGTTCCTCCAACCAGCCTTCTGAAGGCTTCAGCCACCACTGAAGCTATCCTCCCAGAATAGTGGTATTTCTGAGGCTTGGATTAGTAACTGTCCCCTATCTGCGAGCTCTTTCTTTCTTTCTTTCTTTCTTTCTTTCTTTCTTTCTTTCTGCCTGCCTGCCTGCCTGCCTGCCTGCCTGCCTTCTGACATACTTCCGGTGATGTCAGGTGGTGTAGCATATGCAAATAAGTTATGCTAATGAGCATTAACATGACTTATGCTAATGAGCTCCTGCACCTCTTTTTCTACGAAATGACCCCTGACTATGCCAAACTGGCAAATAAAGTTCAATTCTAAATACAAACGAGAACTGAGAGAGTTATAGGTCCTTCCCGCATTTGCCTCCCTCTCCAGATTTTCTCAGTGTTCAGGTTGAGATAATTTAAGTCCACGGCAAAACAGCATCCAAATGACCGGGGCAACAGCAGGATGAAACCAGGCAGACCACCAGAAATGTAATACCGAAAGGTGGGGGGGAGGAATAAAAAGAAGGTTGAACTCAATTTTAGTGCAAAATGGGCGGGGCTGGGTTAAAAAAGAAGGTTGAATTTGTTTTTAATGCAGAATTGCTTGGAGGACACCGTGGTGAGCATGGATTACAAGGAGAGTGGAGAAAGGGCCTTACTATGTATACTCCTTCAGATTCATAGAAACAGATTTTCTCAAATATTACATTGGGGGTTAGTTATATAATTATATATATTTTCGTGTTGATTTTTAACCTCTGTTTATTGTTTGCTACCACGAGGGCTCAAATTGGGTGGAAAGGAGTCGTACACATGCTTTAAATAAATAAATAAATAATGTGCAAACCTTACCTATTGTTGTTTCTATGTCTGCAGTGACTGCGAGGGGTATTTCTTTTTCTGCAGCTACAATTTACAGCATGAGCTGTCAGGGAAGTTCTATGGATCAGAGAAAAATACTGTCTCTGTGGAGGATTCCACTAGCCAGAAACATGTTCTGAAACAACCTATATTGTCAAAGATGGAAGGAGGGTGATGGTTGGTAGCTTTCCCAGAAGGCAGAAAAAAATTGTTATAAATGTAAGTTTAAATTCAAGTGAACATCAATATGTGTAACGTAGTTTTTGGCTGAGGCAACTGGGTTTTTTTTAAACATTAGGGAAATGTATATACAAATTTAAATTATCTAATGATTTTGATCATCACTTTGATAAGGAAAACAAGATGAATTACAAGGCAAGCAATGTGAATTATATCTGACTGCTGCATGACATCCTCAAGAAACTAATTCACTGTAAAGCCAATACTTCCTGCCCTCACTGTCTTGGTTTTATATGTTCATATAGCCAAATCTGGTTAATTGTATGATGACATGATACAATGTTGTACAGATCAGGGAAAGAAGTAGCTGCAAACTGTACTAAGAGTTTCTTCCATCTGCCTTTTCCTGAAAAAGTTCATGTGATACTCTACCAGTAAAGAGAACATTAGAATCCTGCTGGTTCAGACCAGTGGTCCATCTGGCCCAGCATCCTGTTTTGCAGGGTGGCTGTTGTGCACTGAGTTCGACGCATGGAGACGCAGGACAACAATATGATGATCAGCTCATAGTTTATTCATACAAAACAACAACAAAACCAGTCGAGGTGGCCAACTATATAGAGCCCCCGGGGTCACACCCACAGCCCTATTAGAGGGTTTGAATTGGTGAACTCCTGGAAGTTCAAGATCCTTGGCCCCTATTGTTTCCTGGAGCCAAGCTCAGACTGCATGTTGCTGGCACCAGGGGCGTCGAGTTTGGAAAATCCCGGGGGGGGGGGCTCTTCCGTGCGCGCGCGCGCCGGGACCATGTCCCCGCCGCCTTCCCCCCACTCCTGCTTCCGTCCCTCCCTCCATCCACCAGGGCGGCCCCTGGACGGAGGGAGGACGGAGTGGCCAGGTGGGGGGGGAGAGAAAGATGGTGGCGGCGGCCCTAGATAGGGCCTGGGGAGGCGCGGCGGAGGGCGCTCCGTTTTCCTGGGGGGGGCTCAGTCCCCCCTTGGGAAATTTCGGGGGTGGCCCGAGCCCTCGAGCCCCCCCGTAGTTGACGCCTATGGCTGGCACCTGGTGGCAGTCAGCGGACATGACAGTGGCCAACCTTGAGGGCAAGCGAACAGGCCATCACCTGATGTTGCCTGAACTCTGAGGTTCCTGAAGTCACCATGGCACGTAGCCATTGATGGACCTAACCTCCATGAATGGAGGTCCTCCCTGATGGACCTATCCTCCTTTTAAAAATCATCTATACTCATGGCCATAACTATGTCCACTGCAATGACTCCCACAGTTTAATTACTTGCAGATTAAAGAAGTATTTCCTCGTGTCCATCCAAAATCTGTTGTACGACAGATCCAGTGGTGCCCCCAAGTTCTAATATTTTAGGAGAGGCAGGAAAAGTTCTCTGTAGCCACTCTCTACACTAAAGGTGTAGTTTACTAAAGGTGTAGTTCTGAACAGTTATTTTCCCTGGAATGTGAAGTAAGTTACCTCTCTAATATTCTGCAATATTTCAGTGAAGAATAGGATAATTGATATTACCAGGTATATAATCGTTATGGAAACAACAGGACTCTAGACCCTCTCCCTTTCAATGATCTCTTTTATTAGCTGCTTGACTTCTAGAAGCAGTGCTAAGATAGGCTTTTGCAAATCCGCTTGTTCTATCAATTTGGAATTTAAAACCAAAGTTAATATCAAATTGGTCCATTATGTACCAGAAGGATGATTAGTATATAATGACAAAAAGGAAACTACAATGCAGATAAGTATATTTTCTTGGAAACTTGCTAAGTTAGATGGATAAATAAGATAGCAGATAAGGACTGTAGTCAAGGTAAAGGTTTCCCTTGCTCAAAAGCCAGTCGAATACGACCCTAGGGATGCAGTGCTCATCTCCGTTTCCAAGCCGAAGAGCCAGCGCTTTCCAAAGACGTTTCCGTGGTCATGTGGCCGGCATGACTAGATGCCGAGGCGCACGGAACACTATTACCTTCCCACCAAAGCGGTCTCCTTGTAATTTCTTGCTTTCGAACTGCTAGGTTGGCAGGAGCTGGGACCAGAGATGGGAGTTCACTCTGTCACGCGGCACTCGGGTCTCGAACTGCCAAACTACTGATCTTCCAATCTGCAGCTCAGCGTCTTAACCACTGAGCCACCGTGGCCCCAAACTGTGTACATACAACTAACTAAACAAAGCAATATTTTTGTTCTTTACCCATACTGTCAAATTTCATGTACATGGTACTTATTCTGTTATTGGGTGGAATTTCAGCTGATTACAGCGGGAAAAACTACCAAAGAAATGTTATTTACAGCAAATGGGAGAAAAAAGACAAGCTAATAGATGTGACATGATGATTAACAACAATGGAAATACAGTGATTTATAAACTGTAGCCCCCCCCCCCCCAAAAAAAACAGCTGTTACACTGTATAATTTTTTACTCTGGAGTAAAAATTACTCTCCCAATAAAGTTATTTATATGAGGCTTACAAAAAGTATTTGTTGTGGACAAAAAACACATTCATATTAAAGCAACACATTACTATACAGTCCTGTAACAACGGACCCCAGTTGGTGCTCATTTCCCTCAGCTTCATCAGGTCACAATCTGTCAGGTGCTGCAAATGAAGTCACATCTTTTTACAAACATATATTTTGAAATGATTTTCTGAGTTTGAAAAGAGAGACCCGGGTAAGTTATATACTTACCCCAGAAACCCATCCAACTATCTATTCCAGGGGTGGGCAATTGTTTTGGCTCGGGGGCCACTTTGTGGGAGTGGAGGTTATCGGAGGGCCGCACCTTTTAAAATGATTGCATTCATTAGTTAACTTTGCATTTCAGAAAAGGTATAAATTGTATCATAAAAATCAATAAATATAAATTAAATAAAATAGTGGTAGTTTTATTCAATTTATTTATTGTGCTAATTTTATATCATCTATAGCTGCAAGCACATTTAATTTTAGAATCAGTTTAATGAGACAAATGTACCCTATCACACTTTTCTACAATTTTTTGGAAATCAGGAGTGAGATGGCTTGTTGAGATTCTCATCACAGCCTGCAAGGTAATGTCTGTCAAAGAGCATCTATATTTACTCTTGTTAATCTTCATGTCTTGGCGGGCCGCAAAAAACTCTGTGGCGGGCCGCATGTGGCCCGCGGGCCGCCATTTGCCCACCCCTGATCTATCCCATTGATTCTGATATATTCCAACTGGCTTCTAGACAGGTTCCCACTAATACTGGAGCTGCCAATTTATTCTACATGTGAGTACCCAAGAATGCTCCATTTATCATTCAAAAAGCAGGGGGAAAAGAGAGTTACTCGCCCCAAAAGCTCAACGATTTTCAAAGCTGGCCATAAGGTCTAAGTCTTAATTCAACTTTTGTATAGGCTTCCTGCATTCAATTGTGCTGGGCTAAAATGTCTCCATAGGGTATAATAGAGCACACAGTGGCCATCCCCCCCTTCTGATAGTCCTGAAGCGGGGGGGGGGGATCCACCCCCCCAACTGGGGATTAGCAACCCTAATTTGAACCCAGTTTTTGTGTGGAAGTATTTGTCCTCAAGCAAAACACGCAAGTAATTTCACAGAAGGCCAAAAGCATTTCAAAATAACAAGTAGAGTTTCTCAGGCATTTAGACTAGTTTTGGGGCATACAGGAACAATGCAAGGCATTGTCGCTTGCTGACTGAATTCCGTTCATGAGATATTTCCCGTGGCATCAGATGAAAGTGGCTTTTGTGTGCTCAGTTGTAGTGTGAGACACATCTAACTGCTTTAGCCCAGCATTTATGTTAACCAAACTTTGTTTTGTTTAGATTTTTGTTATATGTCGCATGACTGTCTCTCCTTTCTGCACACAATGTCTGTGGACATTTGTATCAGACAGGCACTCCCATCAAACAATCACCCTTATAAGGTCTCAGATTTCCACTCCAACCTCCCTATGAATTTTCAGTTTCCCATCTGATAACTGGGTAGCCTTTAGGTAGTGTGTCACTCTTCTTATGTGGTAAATAAACTTTTATTACAAGGCTGTTGTCCCACCTTTTTACTGTTTGCTACTTTATCGGCTTACACCCCAAATAAGGAACTGTGATTGAGGAAGGTCTGTACCTCTATGAATTCTCCCTCAGAAATAGGCACCTAGGCCCACTGAAAGTTGAAACAGAAATCAAAATTTATTGGAATAAACAGGGGTTGGAAAATTATATTTACACGTGAACTTTGGGTAGGTTTGGTAGAGAGAGGTTCAAATATATATCCAAAACTGCTTTTATAGAACGCTAGAGATATTTAGTGAGTTATTTCCCCTGTTTTATTTTGGCTTGATGCTGTTAGAGATGTTTCACTGCTTTTACTGTGATACAGAGTTTACTAGCGTCCCTTATACCTTCTTTTGAACCTGTTTCTGGACAGTCACACGGACTTGAGATTTCATTATGCTAACCCCTATGTTTATAGACCAGGGGTTTTCCTGTCTGCCCCCTCTTCCTCTGGCCAGATTGTTATTCTCTTCCTCTTAAGAGCAATAATCTCTTTTGACTTGCTTGGGGGACCTCTATGCCTCCTCAAACCTTTAGGACAAATCCCTATCTTCCAGAAGAACAGTCTCTGTAGACTGGTTAATCAGCTTCCATACTGAGAATACCTAATTCTCCACTCAAGTAGTGTTTCTGTTTTTCACACAAGGAGATTTCTCTCCACTCCTTGAATAGGTGAGGTTCTAACACTTCTTTGCCAGACTCATTGTCTCCACACGAAGGCTGCAATCAGATGCATCATTTGGTGCGGAGGGAAAAACAAGCCTTCCCCACCCCCACCCCCCGTGGAAATTGACACGGCGTTGCTGGAGCACACATCCTTTGTAACTGTGGGCTTAGCCCATCACTGCATGATCAGATAGCACATGCAAGCGAGTGGTGGGGGGGGGGTTGCCTTTTGTTTCCCATGCACATAAACAAGGAATTGCACCTCTGCACGGAGGGTTCCCTGTGGACTATGCAGTTATGTGCATACTGCTAAGTGAGGGGGGAAAAACAGCACCAAGTCAGGATGGAATGAGCAGACCATCCTGACAGCTTGAGTGCATGCTTGAGCAATCATCCAGGGGAAAGTCTTTCCATGGCCCATCAGCAAGCATTAGGACCGGACTTCCCCCAGTGTCTTTTAACTCTGCTTCTGTGGTAGGGCAACACAGGGTGCCTGCCAGCGGAGGTGGGACCTGTCCCAGATGTTTCTGTTTGATCGTGCCCTTTAGATCCACCAGGCATTCGCAGCTGAGTTGGATCTAAAGGCACGCCTGACCGCCAGGGCTCATTTCGTAGCAGGAGCTCCTTTGCATATTAGGCCACACACCCCCCTGACGCAGCCAATCCTCCAAGAGCTTACAGTAGCCTCTGTAAGAGGCTAATATGCAAAGGAGTTCCTGCTACAAAAAGAGCCCTGCCTACTCACCCCCGGAATGCTCCCCAAATACCCCTACCGGCATGATGAAGGGACCTGGCAACCCTAGTTTGACTAGCTATTACAGAGGTAGTTGGGCAGACCAGGCACATGGCTGCCATTTTCAACAGAGTCCTTTGTTATACTATCCTCGTTTGGCCCTCAATCAGTATTTCCTGTTTGCATTCCTATGCATGCTAATTTGAAAAATAAGACCCTCTGAAATAAATAAGCAATCCTGTCTGAGTAAGGGAGTGTACCACTGGACAAGAACAACAACTTTCTCATGTATGTTCTGTTCGCTGAGCTTGTAATGTGTTGCTCCTGCAAACGAGAGACAAATGACTACCAGAGTTGGGAAGAATCTGTGGGAAATAATCAACAGAGTAGTAGATCTGTCATGTTGACATCAAACCCTGACATCACATGTGGCCGGGGATGCTGTAGCAACTGCAACTGCGTTGTCAAGGAAACAGCCTTATGCTCAGCTGACGACACCAATGAGGATTAAGTATTGCTAGGTTCTAGCTAAGCCTCACTGACCTTATCAGAGAGCAACACGGTCCGGTCTTTGTGGTCTCTCCTGTGCAGGTATCCCCTCGGCAAGAAGGAAGATATGGGCAGACTAGGCAAGCACCCTTGCACTGTGAATCTGACGAAAATGCTGGAGGTGGATTATTCGCACAACTGACTGCTTTCCCCCACAAGATGGATTAAAGAGCACACTTTCGGTAAGTAAAACAGCGCTATAAATGACCGGTTCTTTGTAAAGAAAATCAAACATGCCCGTTTTCATTAAATGCTGTTACTGACAACGAGTAAGAACATCTTTGGAGAAAGTGTGTTGATGGGCATGATCGCTTTTTTAAATGGCAAATTTGAAGAATCACGTTCTTGCTGGTTACTTGAAACAGAAGTCAAATTAGTTGTGACGAGCTTTGGCAAGCTTTGGGATCTCGTGTGATCTCATGCAATCCTGTCGAGGTGCGGTGCCAAGAGGCAAATAGTAAGAGCTCAGAAATATGCTGGAGTAGGCGAGCCCTGATTTTCCTGTGATACAGTATTTCATTCTTGAATATGAAGTAGAGACTTATCTTGTATACTGTGCTGGACTAGGCTTGAACGAGTCAATTTCCTCACAAGGCTGAGCAGTCTTGTAGGATGAAAGAGTATAAAGCTTCGCTGCTAAAGTCTTCACAAACACAGAAGAGAAATGTACATCTTTCTGAGCTGTGAGAAGATCCGTAGAGAGAAGACCAGCTGTATGAAGTGCTTCTGCGGCTGTGGTCACACACACTGAATAATCCACTTTCAATCCACTTTTAATGCACTTCCCAATTGGATTTTGCCAGTTCACACAGTAAAATCCAGTCAGAAAATGCACTGGAAGTGGATTGAAAGTAGATTATTTAGTGTGTGTGACCGCAGTCTGCATATTGATTTACTTGGTCTGCCTAGGCATTGACTTTCCTTGCTGTAATTATTTTTGTTTTATTTTGTGTTTAGACAAGTTCTTAATATTTTCATTTGACTTTATCCATATCTTTACAGTGTGTGCTGGTGAGGTTTGTGGAGCACTAAAATTCATAGCGTGCCACAGGTATTCTAAGATTCTTACACTGTGATCCTAAACAGGATAGTAGAATCCTTCTTCAGTGGGTCTAAAAGTGTGTAACTCTGTTTAGGATTTAGAGAGATCTGTAACTTTTCAAAGGACCACTTTCCCCCAGCGCACCCAAAACTTGAACATATTTACATCTGGAGATGGCAGCAAGTTATTTGTAAGCAAACCGAAGCATAGATTTGGGGGCTATGCTGCCCTTTGGATAATTCTTCTTCTTTGTGAATCTGCTTCATATTGAGGGGCTATTAAGGACTGGTTGCAAGCCAATAAAATCACGCCAATTATGCTAGGAACATACTGGATGTAATCTAGTTAGAGTTAATAAGCACTTTCATCCTACTGATTTAAACAGGAAAGTTAACCCCCACTGAATTTGATGGGGGAGTAATTGGCAGGATTGTAGGCATATGCCCTCGCACTAACGATCATGGAGAAAAATAGTTAGTTGGAGTTCTTAAGGTAGGCTACATTCGTGGATTTGCCCTCTTTAATTTGAAGATCGCCTCTCATGTTACAAGACTATCTGTGTAACTCTCCTGTCGGGA
Organism: Lepidodactylus listeri; assembly: GCA_029233225.1. NCBI lineage: Eukaryota > Metazoa > Chordata > Lepidosauria > Squamata > Gekkonidae > Lepidodactylus > Lepidodactylus listeri. The sequence continues at coordinate 25,515,436 of JARCFY010000004.1, read as the reverse complement.
TTTTGTTTGTTTGTGTGGTTTTGGAAAGCTTAATACATATTAACTAGACTTATGTCAGACATGTGTCCTGCAGTTTCCTTCTTTCCTTATTATTATTTTTTTTTGGCAATAAAAGGCACTTTTACACATGCTGAATAATGCACTTTTGATCCATTTTCAATGCACTTTGCAGCTGGGTTTTACCATATGAACTGGCAAAATCCACTTGCAAATGATAGCTAGAGTACATTGAAAGTGGATTAAAACGGCATTATTTAGCCCATGTGAAAGTTGACCTATGGCAACCCCGTAAGGTTTTCGAGGCAAAGAGATTTTTCAGAGGTGGCTTGCCATTGCCTGCCTCTGCATAGAGGCACTGGACTTTTTGGTGGTCTCCCATCCGAACACTGACCAGGACTGACCTTGCTTAGCTTCTGAGATCTGAGGAGATTGGGCTAGCCTGTAAACATCAGTACTTCAGAACACCGTTTGAAGTTCACAGATTGGTATGTAAAAGTCCTTATCCCTCCCTTCCTCCAGCATACACCTTCATGACCTTTCCTGTCCCTTTTTCTTTTTGCATTTTTCAACTCAGCATCCTCCTTTCTTATCAACAGCACTTAATTTGTCCTGTTCTCAGACTCTGTGTGAGATTAAAACAAAACAACCATGTCCAGTGTTCCCTCTAAGCTGAGTTAGTGTGAGCTAGCTCACAATTTTTTAGCCTCCAGCTCACACATTTTATCTTAGCTCAGGAAAGATGGCTCCAGAGCAAACTAGTTCACTCAGTAGCCAAATCTCTCTTTAATGCCAGTAGCTCACAAAGTAGAATTTTCGCTCACAAGACTCCACAGCTTAGAGGGAGCATTGACCATGACCTCAGGAAGGACAGTCTATATAGGCAGATATGTTTATTTACTTTTCTATCCTACCTTTCTAATAAAAAAAACCAAGGAACTGTTTTGTTCTTGTAATGATTTTTTAAAAAATCTCTATAAGAACATTCCTGACCTTATCCAGCAGATGCCAGTGGCAGTCACTAGACCTATAGTTTTGCATTTCATAAACTTCAGCAATGTGCTACGTCTCGGGATATTTGGTTAATATAGCAGAGTTTTGCCCAGTCATAGAGTTGTGATACTGATTGCAGTAAATAAAACTCCTGAGCAGTATATTGCAAAAAAAAGAGAGAGAGAGAGATGGAAACTTACATTATTTCAAGTAGATCCAGTTCACACCCAGGTTGCAGTCAAAAGGAGACAGAGAAGCCTAAACTAAAGAGTACTTTCCATATCACAAATGGCCAGCTTGTCCAGCATCATGTATGTGGGAATATGAGGGCATTGTATCTACAGGAGAGACATGCAAAGACATGTGTCTCCATGGAAGGCCATGTGCAGTGAGTGATAGGACAAAGGGAGAGAGGAGGGGTCGGGGGCAGCTCCCAGGTTAAGACAAAGAGAGGCATCTTATTAAAAGAGATAACACCTATACACCCTTAGAGTGATGTAGCACCCCTCAATGTCCAGGTATGCTGAGCCATACATAAACATGACCTAGCCCTGACATTTCCATTGTATCTGTTGGAAGGTCTGTTTTTAAATTCTGGAGATCTGACGATGGCCCAGGGTTTACACTTGCATTTGCAAGAAGAAAGTGAAGAGGAAGCTGAGATATAATTTACAGTTCAGGCATGGTACTTTTATAAATGGACTTTGCTTGGTAGACTCAGATAGATTTTCATTACAAATAAAAACCCTCAACCCCTTTAAGTGTATCTCAGGGATGAAAGGGATTTTTAGATGCTCAGACCTTTCATTTGATGCTGGTGGCTATGTTTCACCTGATATTGACTAAGCTGGAAGGATGCCTGCTGTCTTCTCTGATAGTAAATAAAGAACCAGTCATTCTTGTCTGTTCTTCTTGGAAAGCAGTTAGAATGCTTCAGCACAAGATCTAGTGGCTACATTTAGTCTAAAATTAGAACACGTGAAAAGCCCCATCTTCTTTCTGCAAGTATATAGAACATTTGTCTTTTATAGACAAGACCTGTCATTTTAAGACCTCCACAAATGCCGACAAAACTTATTTTTTTTTGGGAGCCTTTCATTTAGTTTGGCATAGTCATTTATGCCCATTTGTTCTTCTACATTATTCCGCAGCATTTGGGCTGAGATCATGTTTAACTGACAGTACTTATTTCAAAGTAAGTGTATTTAGGATCTGCATACCTTTGTGTTTGGTTTGAACACTGGTCCCATTTTGCTGCGACAGGTAAGATAGTTCTGTGAAATTTCATTAGCAGGGCACTAGATTTCTACTCGCATGATTTTTCAGGGAAAAGGGAGCATTTTGCAGGGGTCAAAGGGCATCACAAATGCTCCTGTTTGCCATCTTTGCATACCTTTGCCTCTCGCGAACAACTGCTTTCTTTCTTTACATGCAATTTCCATGCCATTTAGAACCAAAACGGGGCATCTTTCTGAGGCAACCCCAGCTAATTAGGGATTGCCTAGGCATCTCATGGGGTCATGTAATCACATAACCAGTCCTACTTGGCAATGTGTCAACATCGTAAAGCCAAATCAGAGTAAGGACAGAAACACTACTCTTATGCTTAGGGTTGCAAGTTCTGGATTGGGAAATTCCTGATATTTGAGGGGGTGGAGCTTAGGAAGAGCGGAGTTTGCTGAGGGAAGGGAGGGACCTCAGAGGGACCATAGAGTCCACCCTCCAAAAGCAGTAACGTTCTTCAGGGGAACTGACCTCTGTAACCTGGAGACCAGTTGTAATTCCAGGCTCTCTCCAGCCACCACCTGGAGACTGGCTACCCTACCTACATGTAATAGGCTTAGCCAGTCAGATCTGACTAGATCAGGCCATGGCAAATTTTCTTTGGCTCGAGGAGCCAGCCCCAAAATTCAGGAGACTAATTTTTTTTGGGGGGGGGGGGGGATTCCTAATGTAATGACAATATTTTCTAATTTATGCTCCCACAGAACCTAATTCTGGGATAAACTGAGCACAGTTTTTCATAATTTTATTAAAGCTATGACAAAAGTGGTGTAATATATAATAAATGCAGGGGTAGCCCTGGTTGTCATCACCACAACAAAAAGTTAACTTCTAACCCTAACCTCTCAATTTCTTACAGTTTCATTACTGCTTTAAAAAGTACCATTTAATTGAATGTTGGAGCAACTGTAGAAGGCAACTGGTTAAAGAAATGAATTAATGAATTTCCACTGAATTGTGTAATGTATTCACCCTCTGGGACAGAAGGGACAGAAGCAGGGGTGGCCTGAGAGGCCAAAACGGAAAGAGCCCTGTGTTTTAACTTTTACTGACAGAAACCAATGTTTGAAGCCTGACAGTACTGTTGTAGTTGCTTAGCAACCACCACAATGGCCCCTGACATTAGGGTTACCAACCTCCAGGTGGTACCTAGAGACCTCTCACAATTACAACAATCGATCTCCAAATGACAGAGATCATTTCCCCTGTGGAAAATGGCTGCTTTGGAGGGTGAACGCTATGGCATTTTACCACGCTGAGGTCTCTCCCCTCCCCTCCCCAAACCCCTCCCTCTCCAGCCTCCACCCCCAAATCTTCAGGAGTTTCCCCAGTGTTGGCAACTCTAACTGCAATGCTGCTCTTACGTTCGCCTCATTTCATTGCAGTTCTTCTGTATTCAATCAATGTTTTAGGCTTTTATTATTTTTATGAGGTGTTTTAAAGGACTCTCCAGAAAACTTGTATTCTACAACTCAGCCACAAATTCCAGGGGCAGCAAACAGTAGAACATTCCTGAAATTGACAGGGTCAAGATATATTACTCCATTGGGAGGAAAGAGAGAAAACATGTCTGGTGGATGATCGCTTTGCTCAGCTCTACAAATAACAACAGACACTGCTTTGGGTCCCTGTTGGGAAAAAGACAGGATATAAATGAAGTAAATAAAATACAAATGAACAAAACTGACAGGCTGTCAAAATTTTCACTAACCAACTCAATACTTGTCACACAGATCTGAGTGACTTATGGGCTGGAAAGAAAAACAAGATCCACGGTGGGTCTACTGATCATCTGGAGGAGATTCGTTCCCCCTTCATGCAACGAGACAGCTGCCTCTTTATGTGCCTGGCCTGGATTCAAAGGCATGATTAACTAAACTACCTCCAACCCTGAATATATAGTTCGATGTGTTCTAGCTATTTTTAAAAATCTGCAACCTCTGCCTTCTCTGCGTTCCAATATACGCTCGTTCGCTAGCATGGCCCTCAGTTTCTACAGCAATTCTAGCTGTCTGATCCCCGCACCAAAGCCCCAAGCAGGTGTTTCAGTTAGCACACTCTGTTGCCAAAATTATTTTAAAGACTGTAAGAGTATACCATTTGAAGTGTTCTCCCTCTGATTACAGCTGGAAATCCCCCTATGTGAGAGCCAGTTTGGTGTAGTGGTTAGTAGTGTGGGCTCTAATCTGGGAGAACCGGGTTTGATTCCCCACTCCTCCACATACAGCTGCTGATGTGACCTTGGGTCAGTCACAAGTTCTCTCAGAGCTGTTCTCTCAAGGACAGTCCTCAAAAGAGCTCTCTTGGCCCGACCTACCTCACAGGGTGTCTGTTGTGGGGAGGGGAAGGGAAAGGAGATTGTAAGCCGCTCTGAGACTCCTTTGGGTAGTGAAGGGCGGGGTATAAATCCAATCTCTTCTTCTTCTTCTATGCTGAAGACCACCACCTTGTGCAGTGCAACATTACATAGTAATGAAACAAATATTAACTTACTGTATTCTGTATTTTTGCAAAAAGGCCATTCTTGAAGAAGAAGAAGAAGAAGAAGAGATTGGATTTATACCCCCCCCCTTCACTCGGAATCTCAGAGCGGCTTACAAACTCCTCCCCCTCCCCCTCCCCCTCCCCAGAACAGACACCCTGTGAGGTGGGTGGAGCTGAGGGAGCTCTCTCAAGAACTGCTCTTTTAACCCAGGAGTTTGCTATGGCTTGCCCAAGGTCATCCAGCAGGTGCAAGTGGAGGAGTGGGGAATCAAACCCAGTTCTTCCAGATTAGAGTCTGCACATTCAACCACCAAACTGGCTCTAGACAGAGATGGTAACTTGACTTAAGAAGAGGGAAGACTATGGCAGTGGTGAAAGGAGCAAAACAGCACTAGTATGTTGTTCCCTATCTCCCTGTTTAGGCTGGTGGTCTTGAGGCAAGTCATGTGGAAGCAACTGGAAATGCCAGATCTGCTCTCAGACATCACTGTGAGCCTACGGAACAATTCATTATCTCAAGAGGTTTCCCTGCAAGCTCGGCTGAAATTAGGTGGGTGTAACAGGCATCTCAGACAAAGGACTCTGACAAAAAGACACAGGCTTATTAGAAGTGCGATTTGCCCACCTGCTGTCTGCGGCGTTTAGGCACTCCAGAGGTATTAGTCAGACAACAGTACTGGCAGCTTTTAGTTGAGAAATTGTCAAATGACACAAGAGAGCTAACGGTGCTCTAAAACCTTCGGTTCTGGATTCAGGTGGTTCTCAGAGGGTTCATACCTGTTTGTCTGCTCAGCCTCAAGACCACCAGCCTAAACAGCTCTGTTGTGACCACGTGACCACAACCACACAGCAGGAACAAATCGCAATAAGCTTGCCACGTGACCACAACCTAATTCTCCAAGCTAATAATTTCCATGTACCCCCCCCACAACCACACCTTGGGCATAATGTGATTGCTACCTAAATTGGCTTGCTATTCCCACCTGCCATGATGGTTGACTCCTTTCATTTCAAATAATTTTCATTTCCCAGCATGCGCTCTTCCTTTTCACATCATTAGGGCGTTTTTTCTTCCAGGGGTGGGTGGGTGAGATACCTTTTTTTCTCTTTGTCCTTTTTAATTAACTTGTGTCGCTGGAAATGGCATCCATGACTTAGAGGTTACTTTGGAAGTGCCTTATAAAAAAACGACATGTTTTTACCACCTCTTGGGTAGTGGGTGAGTCATACTGGGAGTGAGGATTCACGACTAATTATGTTTGTTCATGGCTATGTTGCCATCCTGGATAAAAATCTTACAAGGAGCCCTAGTGTTTGTTGTTCCCATTTACGATGCTTTGCTAGATGTAGTGTAACTATGGCATTTTTCTGGAGGGTGAGATTTAATGGGTGAGCTGGACTGAACCAGTCAGTTAATGTCACTCTAGCAAGTGATTTGGGGGTGCGGGAAGGGAATCGATGGCTATGTATTTGGGGAATGGACAAACAGAAAGTGCAAGCCATACATGTGTTGTCAGTTCCCTGGGCTGCTTCCTAATGCTTGGAGTGAAACTTACATTTCTGTCCCCACATTGCAGTTCTCATAAAAGCAGAGTGCAGGACAAATAAAGAGCGATCCCTGTCCAAGTGTATGTTTGTTATCTCTGAAGGTGGATCTACAAGTATTCCTGAGCCACATTATCTTCTCCTTTGAGGGGAGTGCAACTATATTCAGACAGCTCATGTCTATAATCCTCCATTGCTTCTATGATCAAGAAGAAGAGTGGGCTTTTATACCCCATTTTTCTCTACCTTAAGGAGTCTCAAAGTGGCTTACAATCTCCTTCTCTTCCTCTCCCCACAATAGGCACCTTAATGCTCCCTCTAAGCTGTGGAGTCTTGTGAGCAAAAATTCTACTTTGTGAGCTACGGGCATTAAAGTTGTGAGCGAGCGATTTGGCTGCTGCATAAATTAGTTCGCTCTGGAGCCATCCTTCCTGAGCTAAGACAAAAACGTGTGAGCCGGAGGCTAAAAAACTGTGAGCTAGCTCACACTAACTCAGCTTAGAGAGAACACTGCGTGTGAGGTAGGTGGGGCTGAAAGAGTCCTGAGAGAACTGTGAATGGCCCAAGGTCACCCCGCAGGCTTCATGTGGAGGAACAGGGAATCAAACCGGCAGCTGCTCTTAACCACTACACCACATTGGCTCTCAACCAACAACCGAGCCTCGTCAGGGTTGAGATTCCATTCATTACTCTTCATCAGCCCTCCTCATTATCATCTCAGGTCCCACCTGACCAAGTTGAAAAGGAGAAGTTTTGGCAAGGGAATATACCTCTGAGATTCGCAGGGTGTCCTCACTTCAGAGGTTTGCGTGTGTCACAAGAGGAGACGCAAAAGCTGGACCCCAAACACTGCCCTTAAAGTTTGCTCTGAGCAAATGAAAGCCAGAATATAGTGATGGTAGGCAAGCAGGTCAAATGGGTCGAGAGAGGGAAGCAGGCAGCAGGACTGGCCAGAATGGGGAAGCTGAGCAGAACCTGCTGGGCCAGGGAAGGGCTCCTGAAGGGTGAGCAGAGGCTGCAGACCAATGAATAGAAGAGTTGCAGAGACAAGGTGAAGAAGAATTGATTTTATACCCCACCCTTCACTACCTGAAGGAGTCCTGGAGTGGCTTACAATCACCTTCCCTTCCTCTCCCCACAACAGGCACTCTGTGAGGTAGGTGGGGCTGAGAGAGCTCTGAGAGAGCTGTGACTGACCCAAGGTCACCCAGCTGGCTTCATGTGGAGGAAGAGTGGGGAATGAAGCCCAGTTCTCCAGATTAGAGTCCACTGCTCTTAACCACTACACCATGCTGGCTCACAAGAAAGGGATCTTGATGTAGAGTCAGTGTGATGTAATGATTAGTGTCTCCCCACAACAGACACCCTGTGCGGTGGGTGGGGCTGAGAGAGCTCTCTCAAGAACTGCTCTTTCAAGAATAGCTCTGACAGAACTATGGCTTGCCCAAGGTCATCTGGCAGCTGCAAGTGGAGGCATGGGGAATCAAACCCGGTTCTCCCAGATTAGACTCTGCACACTTAACCACTACACCAAACTGGCTCACTATACCAGAAAGAAGAAAGTTTGATTCCAGGTATAATTCTGGGTATAAATTTACATCTGCATGCACACTTCCTTCGGATATGCACATGAAAGTTTATACCCAGAATTAAACTGTGTTGATCTTAAAGGTGCCACTGGACTCAAACTTTGCTCAGTCTAATGTAATTCACAGTGGCATTGTAGAGACAAAATGGAGGGGGGGGGGCATGTACAGCCAGAGTGGTATAGTACTTAGACTGTAGGGCAATCGATCTCTGTAGTCTGGAGATGAGCTGTAATTCCAGGAGATCCTGAAGCCCCAACTGGACTAGGGTCTGAGTGACCCAGGTGCAAATCCCCTGCTCTGTTATGGAAGCGTGCTGGGTGACCTTGGGCCAGTCAATTTCCCCCGGCCAAACCTCCCTCACAGGGTTGTGGATGTGAGGAAGAAATGGAGGAGAGGAGAATGATATAAGCTGCTTTGGGTTCCTACTGAAGAGAAAGGAAGGACAGAAAAGAATGAAAGAAATAAGTATACCATTCTGGGGTCCTTGAAAGAAAGGTGTGATAACAGTATGGCAGGTAGAACTGAAAAAGGACTGAACTTCCAGCTAGGGAAGCCAATCTCCAGGTGGGACTTCGGGATCTTCTGGAATTACAGCTCATCTCCAGACTATAGAGATCAATTGCCCTGCAGTTACAATAGATACTTTGGAGGGTGGGTTTTATGGCACTGTACCCTACTGAGGTCCCTGTCCTCCCCAGGCTTCACCCTTTCCCAACTTGGAGCTGGACACCCTACCCCCCCTTCCCTTTCCAGTGGTCAAGGGAAACCTGGCAGTCCTATTTCTGGCATAGCAAATGGAGGGTTTGAATGTTGCAGTCTTCACTACCATCTCAGAAAGGCTATACATCATTACCATGGACTGGTAGGAGGCTGTGCAGGTTTGCCACAAGGCATCCCTTCTAGAGATCTCTCCCTCCTCCTAGGGTTGCCAGTTTCCAAATGGTGGCTGGAGATCTCCTGGAATTATAACTGGTCTTCAGGAGATCAATTCCCCCAGAGAAAGCGGCTACTTTGGACGGTGGACTCTATGGCATTGTACCCCACTGAGGTCCCTGCCCTCCTCAAACCCAGCCCTCCCCAGGTTCCATCATCAAAAATCCATCATAACAAGGTTTGAGTCAATCCTCAACTTCAGTTGCTGGATTGGGGTGCAGAGTAGTCGTTCTTCCCTGTGAAATCTTTCTTTTTAAACATTCTTCTGAACTGCTGGAGGGAATTTCTAAATACTGCCCAAGAAAGTTCAGGTTGAGGAGAAGACTTTAAAGGCCAAGTTGATAGAAGTCTCTGGCACCGCTTTTCATTAACAACATATGTCCAATTACATCCCGACCGCTTCTCTTGAAGCAAAAGAACACGTAATTGCATACACGGGCTAAATAATGAATGATGGTTACCGTCATTTCTTTTCTGCATCATTTCTACATCTGTGGAGGGGTCCATAATTAACTTGGCCCACCTGACACTTCCATTTCAAAGAAAATTATATACAGTGCTCGATAAGGAAATTGTGATTTTTTAAAAAATGCCCTTTGAAGATTTCTTAATAGAAAGTGGAACTCCCTTTTGCCCCTTGTTTAAAGGAGCCAACATTTATAAATGCTTTCAGGAAACAAAATAAATGTTCTAGTCATTTATGTTGTGCCTGATTACATATATTTTATTTGGCATTTTAATTTTTCCCCTCCTAACCATGACTTTTTAACATATTTACATCATTTGATGCTGCCTCCTCGAGTCAGGCTGTAGGCTTTAAGTATTCTTAAAAAAAAAAAAAAAATCTCAGCAACTGTTGTCATTAAATGAAAGGCAACAGTACTGGAAAATAAGTGCATCGTGTGAAGTTTTAGCTACTCTGTTGAATTACACAGTATATTTTTTCCTTGCACACACAGCTCTCACCTGGAGTATCAAGACCATGAACTCCCAAAAGAAAATAGGAGATACCAGGGGCGTAGACTTTGTAGATCCCCGGGGGGGGGGGGGGCTCTCTCGTGTGTGCATGCTTCATGCACGCGCGCGCACGGGACCATGTCCCCTCCGCTCCTCCCCCCCCCCCCCCACCCCAGGGAGGCAGACCCGCGCTCGGGGCGCAGTTGTGGCAGCGGCGGCAGCCAGCTGGCCGGCTGACTGCCGTGCGCGGGAGCATGTCCCCGCCGCCTCTCTCCCCCCCCGGCCCCAGGGAGGCAGGAGGGCAGGCCGGGGGTGGGGGGGAAGGAGAGGCCGCGACGGCCAGCTGGCCGGCTGACTGGCCACCTGCGGGCGCTCCCTTTTGCCGGGGGTAGCTGAGCCCCCCCAGGAAAATTTCGGGGGAGGCTCGAGCCCTCGAGCCCCCCCCCATAGTTGACGCCCATGGTAGATACTCTATGCTGTAATATGCCAGGAGAGCCTAGGAAAGAAGCACTGTGACTGGCTCAGCTGTCTGTCTGCTACAGAGAAGTGGAACCGTTAAAGGGGCCTAGAGGGGTCATTGGTAGAGCAGCTCTGATCCAAAGAGCTAAAATACACAATGCACCTGACACATACCAGGTCATAGGTACACTGCCTAACTTGCAGTCAGATGTACAACAGGGGAACTCATTTGGTTAGTTCTGCAAAGAGGAGTTTCTGTTTCACCCCACTTCCTACAGCAAGATGGGGAGGGGGGCTTTTCACCCCCTTTCTCTGGTTCCACATTTGGCAAGGGCATGCTTCCTTCCCCTTCCTTGAATGCCCTGGAGCAGTGGTGGGCAAGACCTGTTGGTTAATTACCTAATGGGCCACCAAGGCCCAAGTGGTCCAGAGAGGCATGAGGAAGGCTAAAATTCACACATTGGTCTGAAGTAATTAGCCAGTTTGCTGTAGTGGTTAGGAGTGTGGACTCTAACCTGGGAGAACCGGGTTTGATTCCCCCACTCCTCCAACATGCAACTGCTGTGTGACCTTGGGTCACTTACAAGTTCTTTCAGAGCTGTTCTCTCAAGGGCCTCACAGGGTGTCTGTTGTGGGGAGGGGAAGGGGAAGGAGATTGTAAATTGCTTTGAGATGCCTTTGGGTAGTAGGCAGTGTATAAATCCAATCTCCTCCTCCTCCTCCTCCTCCTCCTCCTTACCTCCTGATACCCCAAATGTGATTTGGTGTAATTCCCAATCCTTCTCAGTGCAAAAACAGCCAGTTTCCATACTTGCAGTCTCACTTTAAAGGGGGAAGGGTGTCACAGTTGCAAAAACAGATTTCACCCATGTAGTGATTGTGCCGCGGGGGTGGGGGGGTGGATCACACAACATGGCCCCCATTGTTCAGCAGGCGCACGGGAACACTGCAGCGGAGTGCCCTGTATTCCATTGGCAGTAACAACCAGTCTTGTGAACAGAAGGAATGATTAATGATATATTTATACATTGGCACTCCTGGCCGTAATTTGTTCGGTGCTCAAGTTTTCTGACTCAAGGTTTACAAGTCTGAGGGGTTGTAACTCCCCTAGGCACCCTGAGCTGCAGTCACTACAGTGGGCTGCGTGTGCCTCATTGTTCGTTGCTTTGTTCCCCAACCCCTGATGACTAATGGCTGGATATGTAACACAGCTGCATTAAAAATGACAGGTGAGCTCCGTCTGTGGCATTTGATCCGCGACGACTTTTTCACCCTTGCACAACATCGTTCGGTATTGCAGTGACTCAGTTGTGAACTTGGTATCTGTTAACCAGCCTTACGGTTATGTTCTTTCCCTGCGGGTTTAGATGAAGAGTTTTTTAGCACATGCCTGTACAAGACTTCTATTTCCCAAGTCCGGGTTGTTGCGTTGTGATCTGTCGGAAGCAGGATGGATTCTGTATGCTGAGCAGATGCAGGAATGGTCTGATTCCTGACTTAAAGCAGACGGTTGGATGTGGAGGTCTTTTTGTTACCCTCTGGCCATCTGACTTTTAGTGGTTCTTTAACCCAAAACCGCCCTAGAGGAGTTTCTCCTCTAGGCAGGCTCATGCCTAGCCCTTTCACCAAAAGTCCTTCTAAAAATGGCTTTGGGCACCTGACGATTGTACCTTCTTGGGAGCTTTAGCATACAAGCTTGGATCCTGTGATGGCGTTCCCCTTGAGCAACTCTCTAGCTGCTGCAGAGGCTTTCCTTCACTGCTGCCCTCGCTTCCTCTGCTGCTAGCATTTCCGCGTGGGGAAGAGCTCCTTGGAAAAAATCACGGATCTTGTGCACGCAGAAGTGCTAAGGCAGAGGAAAGAAGGGTGGCAGCAGAAGTGAGCCTGCCCAGCAACCAGAAAAGAACAAGAACAATGTCGTAGCCATAGCATTTTTCTTCCCCCATCATTCCTACCTAGTATTTTTTTGTCGGGAAAAAAACCTTCAGTCTCCTCTGGTATTCTTCTGTATCCACCTTGCAGCCCCTCAGCTGCCAGATGTCAGGACATAGTGGTTATAAGCACGAGTTGAGAAGTGCCTGGGTGCATCCATGTTATCCTGTTGGCTTATTTATTCTGGAAAGAGCCCAGTTTTTAAAGGGTCCCACCCCACCAGGTGTCATTCCAGGTTTTTAAGTTCTTCTTTTGTAACCACAACCGTAGCCCAATCATTTGGGGATCTAAACTTTTGCTGCAGATAAGTTTGCCAACTCTGGGTTGGGAAATTCCTGGAGATTTGGGGGTGGAGCCCGGGGAGGGCAGGTAAAGGGAGGGGAGGGGCTTCAATGAGGTATAATGCCATACAGAGAACTATGTAGTCCAGAAATAAATTGTAATTTTGGGAAATCTCCAGGCCCTACCTAGAAATTGACAATCCTGGCAAAGTTTTCCACAACTGAAGAAGTTGTCCATCTCATGGAGGCACCGTGCCCAGTGATCAGAGTAGGAGTCTTTCGTTTTAGCAAAACAATCCAGTTCTCCCAGTTTTGCTCTGTTCTAGCATTGCCTAGATCAAGGGTGGGCAAACTGTGGCTCGGGAGCCAGATGCGGCTCTTTCACATATATTATGTGGCTCCCGGCAGGACGGCTGGGGAAGCTAAATATCATTAGCAAACAAATATCATTGGACAAATTAATATCATTATCAATATCTGCTTTTACCCCTTCTGTTATTATTTTTGGCAGTCTCATTGAATGTTAATTAAAAAGCAAATTTGCTTATTTTCCAATAAAAGCAGGTAATATTTGTTCATGTCTTGTGGCTCTCAAACATCTGATGTTTATTCTATGCGGCTCTTAGGTTAAGCAAGTTTGGCCACCCCTGTTCTAAGGAGGCTCTTACGCTGAGCAAGTTTGCCCACCCCTGGCCTAGATAACAGATTTAGTGCAAGGGTGCTGATAGAGGCTGAGAGGATTCTCAGTCACTCCTGCTGAGTTCAGTGGCATAAACTATGGTTGTATCTGAGATGCTGGCTTCAAAATGGGGTGGAGCAGAGTCAGGAAATGGCAAGCGTGAGTGGGATATGGTGTGGAGAAAGGACTGGAATTCTCCATCACCTGCCATTGATGGGCTGCTAGCGAGTGAATGAGTACAGGAGTTCTCTAACTGGGAGCATCCAGGCTTATTCCGTATTCTTGAAGATCTAGAAATTAGTGGATTTTGAAAGGCTTCTCATCTATTAGTTCTATTGTAAGCAGGGGTCCTTTCGTAGAAAAAGAGGTGCAGGAGCTCATTAGCATAACTCATTAGCCTATGCCACGTCCCCTGACATCACCGGAAGTGTGTCAGAAAGGGAATGTCAGTTTCAGCCCCATTATACCTTATGGGCCATTAAAATCAATGGCAAAAACTCATAGGGTATATGAGGGGCTGGAGGAAAGGGGGTTTGAGGGAGAGGCTCCAAACTTGCAGGGTAGCTGCTGGGGCCTCTCCCCGAAATACCCACCAAGTTTCAAGAAGATTGGACCAGGGGGTCCAATTCTACGGGCCCCCAAACAGGTTGTCCCATCCCCTCCATTGTTCTCTATGCTGGGGAAAAGTGTTACTTTTTTCCTGCCATAGAGAACAATGGAGGGAATGGGGCAACCTGTTTGGGGGCCCGTAGAATTGGACCCCCTGGTCCAATCTTCTTGAAACTTGGTGGGTATTTCGAGGAGAGGCCCCAGCAGCTACCCTGCAAGTTTGGAGCCTCTCCCTCAAACCCCCTCCCCTCCAGTCACTTTTAAATTTGCCGCCGAATTTCGGCGGCAATTCAGCAGCGGGCCGAATCAGATCAGAGAATCTGATTCGGCCCGTGGCTGCCCTAGTGGCCACTCCTGAGCTGGTGGAGCTTCGCTCCGCCTCGCTCCGGCCTCAATGGACCCCTGATTGTAAGTCCTCTCTCTCTCCCCCCCCCCAAGAAACCACATGACCAACCCCTCCCCCCAACCATATCTAATTCTGTCTGATCATGTGACTGGGATGTCATTCCGGAGAGATCCATCATAACTATTACCCCTCAGCGTATCTCACCTGATTCCAATCATGTCTGCTATTGTCATTTTCCTGCTGATGTCATTCGGCATCTGAAATCACTCCACTTTCCAATAAATAGGACAGATGGACTCACATTCTTGCTGTATCTGAAGAAGTGAGCAGTGACTCACGAAAGCTCATACCCTGCCACATGTTTTGTTAGTCTTTAAGGTGCTACTGAACTCCTGCTTTTTTTTACTGCTGGAGAGATCCAGTACCAATTGCTGTTGGTTGTGGGATCCCCTGATGATCTCCTCTATGGTCATTCGTGAAGGACCTTTCTTCCTCCCTTATTAACTTTAAATGCTGGCTTTAAAGGAAACGTGTTAAAGGCTCTGCTACTTTAGGGTTGTCAGCCGGGAAATTCCTTGAAGTTTTGGGGGTGGAGCCTGGAGAGGGCAGGGTTTGGGGAGGGAGCTCAACAGGATAGATTGCCATAAAGTCTACCCTCCAAAGCAGCCATTTTCTCCAGGGGAGCTAATCTGTGTAGTCTGGAGACCAACTGTAATTCGGGGAGGTCTCCAGGCCTCACCTGGAGTTTGGCAACCTTATGTTTCAAAGTGCTTTTTTAGAAAAAATACATTCTACTTTTTTATCCCTCCAGCAAAACAAAGAGAGGTAATTTCCTTGTTCCTTGACTTGGACTTGGGTGGGGCACAGTTGTCATCTCCTTTGTCTGGGCCTTGTGTCTGAGGGCATGGCTTTGCTGCTCTCCCCTTTTGATTAGTCACAAGATCAACAAAGCCGTAGAGTGTAGTAGGCGGTAAAACAGGCCATTGAGAAAGCTTAATGGGCTGTGTTTCGTATACCTTAATGATAACTTGGCCTTTTTAAAAGGAGGGTTAGAGAGAATGGATATGAAATACAGAACAGGTGGAAACCTGCTGAGACTGGGTAGTTCCAATCCCTAAAAGATTTTAATGCCTCTTGGGCTGAGCATCCTCTTCGGCAAGTAGCCTTTGTTGAGCTGTCAGTAGACCTGTCTTCCACAAATGTGTCTCGCCTTCTTTTGAAAGCCATCGAAGTTAAAGGCCACTAGGACCAAATGTGGGGCTGGCCACTGACCAGGGCACCGAGGCATTCTCTTGTCTGAATGGTTGCAGCAACTCCTAGTATTACCCCCGCACCAGTCAGAGACTGTGGTTATGTGGTTGACAATGGTGAAGAGGATGCCTTCCAACAGCCTGGGCAGTGCATCCATGGCTTTACTACTAAACGGTAGCTTATCTGGACTGTGGAGGAATGCATTTTTGGGGTAGAGGTCTGACCTGAGAAAAAAACTTTACTAGGGAGTTTTGAAAGTTTTTCTCTCTGGGCAGAGAACAGGCAGGAAGGGGGAAGTTAGTTCAACGGCTTTCCAGCCTCACCTCAGCTGCCTCTTAAGAAATGCTCAGGGCTATTTTTGGGCAGGAACGCACAGGAACGGAGTTCTGGCTGGCTTCTGAGCTGGCCACGCCTACAGCCTTCCCCCCTCCCCCCCGGTTCCCCAGGTGACTCGCAAACCGCGGGGTGCCTGGGGAAACCAAGCCAATCCAGGGAGGGAAGGCAGTTTAAACTGCCTCCCCTCCTCAGGTTCCCGCAAGCCACGGGGCACCTGGGGAAGCCGATCCTGGGAGGGAGCTGTGCTGTCAGGGGTGTGGCCTAATATGCTAATGCATTTCTGCTGTTGGGTGTGGCCTATTATGCTAATGAGTTCCTGCTGGGCTTTTTCTACAAAAAAAAGCCCTGGAAATGCTAATAGGTCTAGCTCAGGGGCGGCCAAACTTGCTCAGTGTAAGAGCCACATAGAATAAACGTCAGATGTTTAAGAGCCACAAGACATAAACAAATATCATACAGACATTTTTATTGGAAAATATGCAAATTTGCTTTTTATTAACATTCAACGAGACTGCCAAAAATAAAAACAAAAGAGGTAAAACAGATATTGATAATGTTATTTATTTGTCCAATGATATTTATTTGCTAATTATAAAGAGACAAATGCCTTCTCCAAGCCAGCCGACAAGGGGGGAGGCTTTGGGAATGCATTTACAGTTAAAGTTACTTTCTTTCTCTGCTCTCCCCTCCTCAAGCCTACCCAGGGAGGGGAACACTGGCTGGGGGAGGGAAGACCAATTGGGGAGGCATGCCTCCCCTTGTTTCCCCAGCTGCCCCCGCTTGGAGCTGCACAATATCTGTGAAAGAGCCTCGTGTGGCTCCCGAACCACAATTTGGCCACCCCTGGTCTAGCTAGAGACAATAGGCCCTCCCATATCAGTAGGCAATATAGTGCTGCATACCAGATGGTGGCAAGGCCTAAATGTGATTACAAAAAAAAAAAAAAAAAGGTACATTTTACTGGGTGTGTAATTGTAGGTACGCTTGTGTCACACTGAGATCAGGCATGAATACAGATTGTTACTCTGCTGATGAGTTTCGCCTGCTTCCCTTTGTGGTTAGAGCTAGATTCAAAATTGGGATTAACCTGAAGTTTAAAACCTTGGTTTATAAGAAGAAAATGAGCTTCAGTCTGCCTTTGGGCCTCACGGCAAATTGGAGCTTGATCGAATTGGGCAACTTTGGAATCAAATTGCATGTGCACATAAAAGGAAAAAGGAGGAGAAAGTAGAGTGCCAGTGTGGTAACCAGCTTGTTTTGTGCCCAATCTCAGTTTAATTGTAGTGTCTGAATGCAGACATTGTCTCCGTAAAAAAGTCTCTGCTTGCAATGCAAAGGCAATTTGTCATCTGTGGTGAAGAGTGAAAAGTGCCGCCATGACACCATGAACATAATGTATTTTTTCCTCGGTGTTCCCAGCATCTCTGGATAAAAGGTATTGTGCCAAAAATTATTACAACCCAAAAAGTTGCTTGCTAAATATGTTAAGACATTTTTAAAAGTGACCATGAGATAGAGTAGTCCCCCCCAGGGGGTGGGGAAACCCACACTCCTGTGGCCTGCTGCCCGCCAGCCAGGATTCGGCCGCCAGGGGAAACCCCACCCCCAAATTGCCGGGTTTAGGAGACGTGCCTGGTGCAATGATGTTACCCGGAGGTGACGGGGGGACGCTCTGTAATTCGAGGGAAAACTCTATGGTTTTCCCTTGAATTACTGAGGTCCCGCCCCCAATGTGCCTGACGCAATGACGTCACTTATGGGTGATATCGCAGCGCACGTGCATGAAGCTCGCGCACCAAGACCCTCCCGGAGCGGCAAGGACTCCCCACCCCACTACAGGTAAGGTGCCATTTGGCAACCCTACCATGAGACCTTAAAACAGAGGTGTCAAACATAAGGCCCTGGGCCCGAAATCAGCCCATCCAGGACTCTTACCTGGCCTTCAAGCAACTGGTATGTATGGAAATGTAAGGTACTCCCCCTTTTATGGTAGCCCTTAGCAAAAGCCTAGTCTTGCATATGATTAAATACATTTATTGGGGCTTTTGTGGGGTCCCCAGTAAATCAGTTGCTCTCACTGCTAGGAATCAATTGCTTTTGTTTGTATTTTGAGTAAAGAATAATATTGTTAATTGGGTTTGCCGGTGTCCTTTATAAAGTTTACTCGAAATAAGGCCCGTTGTGGGAATAAATACAACAGGCTCTAGAAAGAGGCTCTGGGAGAGTGCCAAGGCCTTGGGCACTCAGCGTCAATTTGCTGTGGCAACCTCAGCAGGTTATAATGACACAGAGTCCACCATTTTCTCCAGGGGAACTGATCTCTGCTACCTGAAGAGCAGTTGTAATTCTGAGTGATCTCCTGCCCTCACCTGGAGATTGGCAGCAGTGGTTCCCCAAGAGGGAATAGCTGGTTTGGAGGGCAGAGTCTATGGCATTGTACCTGTCTGAGGCCCCAGTAAAGAATAATATTGAGTAAAGAATAATATTGTTAATTGGGTTTGCCGGTGTCCTTTATAAAGTTTATATCTCTGGTACCTGGCATTACATTCTATGGCACACATGGCCCGGCCCGACATAGTGACATTTATGTCAGATCCGGCCCTCGTAACAAATGAGTTTGACACCTCTGCCGTAAGGTATATCAACAAAATGTGAGGAAAATATTGCATCTTTGACACAATATATGTAACTGCAAAAACATTGTGGGAATGATGAATAATTGTGTAGCAATTCATGGCATTGTTCTTTATTATCTCTACAACCCCCCTTTCAGGATCTTCCTTCCCTCCTCCCTTCAACATTTCTTCCAGTTTCTTTTTAAGAGGTACCTGTTTCAGTCTCCAGATCTTGTTTCTTTTTCTCTTATCCTCTCCACAGATTTATCTCTTGCATTTGCTCTGCAGCACTGTGGGCTGTTGAGAAATCTTTTAGGTTTGGTAGAGAGAATGGTGTTTACAGTCAATAAACCATTTCAGGTACACTTTCACAGTGCTTCGACTTATAATTGTTTAGATATTTATACCCCACATAATTGTTTAGATATTTATACCCCACTTTTCTCTGCACTTCAGACCCAAAGCAGCTTACAATATTCTCCCCTCCATGTTATCCTCAAAAGAGAGTAAGGTCCAGTCTGTATTGGTCTTTCTCACAGTTGTGTCAACAATCTCCCATTGTCTCACAAACTTCTGTCTGCATCTCACGCAGCATCCGCTCTCCTATCGTTTCATCTCAGCATCGGCTGTCTGCATCATTTTATTGCCATTCAGTGGTGACTCCAAGGTCACTACGGTGTCTCATCGCCTTATCTGGATTCAGCTTTAAGGTGCTACAATTGCTCCTCCCCACCCTCGAGCCGCCGTGAGCAAAAAGCAGACAACTGGAGCTGAATTCTCTCCCCCCCCCCCCCAATATCTTTTCTAAGGAGATACACAAATTGTCACAAAGGAAACAAGTTAGGTGAAAATCCAGTTGTCTGCATTTAAAAGCAACCAGAGAACATTTTTCTGCGATCATATGGAGGTGGGGGGGTTGGAAGCATGCTCACTCCTGAACCATTTGTTATTTCCTGGGGCAGTCCCCAGCACGCCCTGCCTGGCAACCACTGGGGGTTTTGTGTTTTTTACCCAGCTCATTCTGTCTTTCCTGCCCCTCCGCCTCCCCTTCCGCCAGGTCACCCCCCCTTACTTTCTGCATGGGGGTCGCAGGTGCTGTTTCCTCCCTGCAGCACAGAGCAGTGCCCTGCCGGCACCCCCAGGAGGCTGCTCCTCCCTCCTCTCTCACGCGCTCTCCCTAAACCACTTGCATCCTGATGCAGATGGAGGAGAGCTTTATACTGAACCAGATGGGAAGCCAGTGCCACAGCGGCATGGAACAGCTTTACATAGCAGATGCAGATTGGGCCTAAATGGCCCAAGGTCATCTAGCAACCTTCCATGGCAGAGTAGGGATTTGAACCTGGGTCTCCTAAGTCCTAGTCCAGAACTCCAACCACTTTGCCAAACTGCTTCTTGGGATCTGTAATTAACAGTATTGAGATTTTTATTTGGCATTAAGGCCCAATTTACACCTCCCCTCTGAAGTAGTTTGACTGTTGTCTTTTCCTACGCTCGTTTCACGCTGGTTTCAAATTTCACTCCCTGGGTCTGAAGAATATTAAGCAACAGGATCTGTTTAAAGTAGTATAATGCCAGCTTGACCACAGGAGGGCAATTAACAAATGTAAACAGTAATTTTTAAACTAGAACAAGTATGGTTTGAAACTAGAAACAGGTATAGACAGGTTTTTTTGAAACTAGAATGATTCCAGCGGGAAAGTCAGATGTAGATTTGACCTAAGAATAAAACCTCAGCTCCCTTCCTCCTCGGGTTTCCTGATAGAAAAAGAGAGAGAAAAACATAAAATGGTAATAGGGGAAAGTAAAAGCAAAATCCAACCAAAAGGAAGCTAGGTACACAGATTGAAACAGTAGAGACAAACTTACATTATATCTGTGAAGTTAGGCCAATTATAAGTAATTTTTCTTCCTTGGCACAAAGATCCAGTATCACTAACCCAGGGAACCACTAACAGGGCTAACGTGGGACTTCCAGTATTTCAGCATAATCCTGTTGGCCATCAAAATGGGTCCATGACTCCAAAGCACGTTATACTTAAGATTTGCCCTAAATTTCTGTCCCATGATCAAAATATTAAAAGGATTTGGTGAAGAAACTATTAATCCTAGCTTTCAAATCTTGCCAATTTATACAACTTTAGGACATTTCCAAAAATAACAGCAGGATTCTGGAAAGAGCTTTGGCAAGATCAAGATGCAAGGCAGAAGCAAGGCAAGAGTAAGTCAGGGGGCACCAGGGCATGTAGACAAGAAGTCTACAGACAGGCAAGACTGGAGATGGGAATTCACGGCATGTAGAGGCTGCAATGCTCCCTCTAAGCTGTGGAGTCCTGTGAGCAAAAATTCTACTTTGTGAGCTCCTGGCATTAAAGTTGTGAGCGAGCGATTTGGCTGCTGCAGAAATCAGTTTGCTCTGGAGCCATCCTTTCTGAGCTAAGACAAAAATGTGTGAGCCAGAGTCTAAAAAACTGTGAGTTAGCTCGCGTTAACTCAGCTTAGAGGGAACACTGGAAGGGTGCGGCAGTGCAAACGGAAGAAGAGTCCAGGTAAGCCCAAGAAGATGCAGTCTCCAGCAGGCACAGTAAATATATATATATCTAATAGACAAGTGTGGGCTGATCTGCAGCTATCTTAAATCCAGGAGCCACTCTGGGCCTGGCTATGGTGTCAGACTCCAGGAGCCATTGCTGGCCCAGCGGTGGCAGACTCTGAGAGCCACTTTAGGCTCAGAGCCGCTTCCACACACTGCTGTTGCTGTGACCAGACTCAAAAGTGGGTGTCAGGGCCTGGAGCTACACCAGGCTCAGCTCTTGTAGGCCTTGTTGGTTCTGAAATCGAGTAGCCCATGAACTTTGCCTAAAGAAAATTAGTCAGGCCAGTTTGGAAGTTTCTGCTTTCACAAAACATCAGTGGAAGTTGGGGTGGCTTTTTTTTTGTATTTTTGCATTAGTGTGTGTGTACGTGTGGGCCCACATCTGGAAGTCATAGCGAGTTCGTTTGGTGTAGCGGTTAAGAGTGCAGACTCTAATGTGGGAGAACTGGGTTTGACTCCCTACTCCTTCACATGCAGTTGTTGGTGTGACCCTGGATCAGTTCTTTCAGAGCTGTTCTCTCAAGGGCAGTTCTCGAGAGAGCTCCCTCAGCCCCACCTACCTCCCAGGGTGTCTGTTGTGTAGAGGGGAAGGGAAAGGGTTTGTAAGCCACTCTTGGGTAGTGAAGAGCAGGGTATAAATCCAAACTACTACTCCTCTTCTTCTCTGGCAACTCCTACTGAGGCATGGAGGACGTTCAGAGAAGTGGCTGGATAGCTTTGCCTGTGCCTCCCGGCCCTGGTATTCTTTGGAGGTCTCCCATCCAAATACTTGCCCAGGTTGGCCCTGCTTAGCTTCCAAGATCTGATGAGATTGGGTTTGCCTGGGCTATCCAGGTCAGGGTGAAACATTCATGGAAGTCTGAGGAAAACTTATATAGTTTCTGTAGTGAATCTCCTCAGCATTCTTAGATTACTACAAAAATGCTACTCAGAGCACACTTTCAGTTGAATGTGTGGCATCTTTCAGCAAAACAACTGAGGGAAAGATAAAAGGATTTTGCCAGCAGAACTTCTTGTGTGTGAGAGTGTATGTCTAACGCTGCATATCCTTATTGCGGAAAATGTACTGCCACTAGCTTGTATCAGCATCCTGGACCCCTTTGCCTTTGTCCAGGCTTCTGGAAACATAGAACCTGTGAGGACACAGCAACCAATTTGTCCCTTCTGTGCCTGGCATTGCAGGTGAGTAACAAGTTCTGATAGGAAGCAGTTTGGTTCTGAAAGGGTGGTGGGGTGGAGGGAATTTCAGGAGAAGGTCATCCATGAAGGACAGAAAGCAGGTTCTATGATTCATCCTGAGAAACTGGAAACACAAGTGAGGAGGTGAAAAAACCCACCTTAAAAAATACAAGGCATGTTGACACAAAACATCCTTAAAGTGTAAACATGACTATAGTTAGATAATCCTTGTACGGAAAACTAACCCCCACCCCAAACAATGGTAGCAATGGTTGGGGCAGAGGGCATAGCTCCGTAATGCGTCGCATACAGAGGTCCCCGGGTTTGCTCCCAGTTCGGTGTAGTGGTTAAGGGTGGCGGACTCTAATCTGGAGAACCGGGTATGATTCCCCACTTCTCCACATTCAGCTGCTGGAGTGACCTTGGGTCAGTCAAAGTTCTCTGAGAGCTGTTCTCTCAAGAGCAGTTCTGTCAGAACTCTCTCAGCCCCACCTACCTCATAGGGTGTCTACTGTGGGGAGTGGAAGGGAAGGTGATTGTCAGCTCCTCCTCCTCCTCTTCTTCTTCCCATGTGCTTAAAAGACACATACAGATATGATGACAGTCTCAGGTCTTTGTCTATAAAAGGTAAGTTGCGACCACATGTCTGTTTCTCTGGCTACATCTGCTTGCGCTTTGAGAAGAGAGCGAGGAAACAATCCACTTCAAGGCTCTGAAGAGTGGCTGTCAGTCTGAGAAGGCAGGAGGGGGTGAGATGAATATATGCCCCAATCCAGTAAATCGGCGGCTTCGTGTGCTCAGATGTTCCATTTGCCATTTGACAGGATTCAGTATGGGTGGAAACAAAACTGCTCCTAATTTACAGGAGTGACTTTTGGAAAACCAATTCACTGCTTATAAAAAAAATCCCACAGCTTATTCAAGGATGGTTAATGGACCATTAACATCTGACAGATATGGGAATTGATGGTTGTTCTCTTTTTTTAAGTGCAACAGCGAGCAGGGGTTCTAGAGACTATAAAAGTGCTGTGTGTCAACAAAACAGCTCATCTGTTACTGGTGAAAGAGACAATAGAGACTGAAAGTGTCAGTAGCAAAATTCCCAGGAAAATGATGTGCAAGTTCCATTTCTTTCCCCTTTCCACATGACAAAAGTAGACACAAATGTATACACCCTATTACAGAGTTTTGTAAATGAACTCAAAGACAAGCAAATCAACTGAAATATTAAATTATCATCTATTTCGGAAAGTGCTTTATCTCAGTCTGGTGTTTGGTAATTTGGTGTGGTGGTTAAAAGCAGTGGACTCTAATCTGGGAGAACCAGGTTTGATTCCCCACTCCTCCACATGCAGCTGCTGGTGTGACACTGGGTCAGTCACAGGTTCTGTCAGAGCTGTTCTCTCCAGGGCAGTTCTCTCAGAGCTCTCTCAGCCCCACCTACCTCACAGGGTCTCTGTTGTGGGGAGGGGACTGGGATAGGAGATCGTAAACCGCTCTGAGACTCCTTCAGGTAGTGAAGGATACAAATCTTCTTCTCTTCTTCTTCAACAGAGTTTTTATATTGTGTTACACCACCTTTTAACTCATTAGAGAAAAGCAACAGACAGTGGAAAATATTTGTTTTGTTTACAGCATTTATGGCCCGTCTTTCTCACTCAGGCTCCAGGAGGGATTACGCAGAGCGAGTCAATACAATTGACAGGGTGGGTGTTCAATAAACAATACAATAGGATTAGGATTGTAGAACCAACCAGAAGTCTAAAAAGAGAACCTCAGCAAATCGTAATTATGAACATGACATATTCAGGATGCAAAAATTTCACAAAAGGACCCTAGTTCCAGCAAGGCAGACACAGTAGTCTAGACCAGGGGTGGGCAATTGTTTTGGCTCGGGGGCCACTTTGTGGGAGCAGAGGTTAGCGGAGGGCCGCACCTTTTAAAATGATTGCATTCATTTCTTAACTTTGCATTTCAGAAAAGGTATAAAGTTTATCATAAAAATCAATAAATATAAATAAAATAAAATAGTGGTAGTTTTATTCAATTTATTTATTGTGCTAATTTCATATCATCTATAGCTGCAAGCACAATTTAATTTTAGAATCCGTTTAATGAGACCAATGTACCCTATCACACTTTTCTACAATTTTTTTGAAATCAGGAGTGAGACTGCGTGTTGAGATTCTCATCACAGCCTGCAAGTTAATGTCTGTCAAAGAGCATCTATATTTACTCTTGTTAATCTTCATCTCTTGGCGGGCCGCAAAAAACTCTGCGGCGGGCCGCATGTGGCCCGCGGGCCGCCATTTGCCCACCCCTGGTCTAGACCATAACCCCTGATAATTTATCTAAGTAACTTTGGGAATCTTGTACTCTATTGTCTGCATAGAAAAGCCCTCTGGAATAATTCAGTTTTGCATAGTTTGTAAAAAGCCTGAAGAGTGGGAGCCTTCCTGACCTCTTCAGAAAGGCCATTCCACAAGATAGAAGGGGGCCACAACAGAGAAGGTGTGTGTATAGGCTCTATATCATCTGGAATAACATGTTTAGAGATAAAGCCTATGACATAAAGCTTATAGGAGTAACAAAAGCAACAGCCATTATGAACTGGAGCCAGCGTGGATGAAAGATGGTTCTAGGCCAGGGGTGGCCAACCTGTGGCTCGGGAGCCACATGCGGCTCTTTCACACATATTGTGCGGCTCCTGGCAGGGCGGCTGGGGAGGCATGCTTTTTCTCTCTTTCTCCCTTCCTTCCTTCCTTCCTTCCCTCCTCCCTCCCATCTATTTGCTTTCCTAGTTTCTCTCTCTCTCTTTCTTATAACTGGTTTTCCTTGTTTGTTTTTATTTTTGGCAGTCCCATTTAACGTTAATAAAAAGCAAATTTGCATATTTTAAAAAATAAAAATGTGTGTGTGATATTTGTTCCTGTCTTGCGGCTCTCAGACATCTCTATGTGGCTCTTACGTTTATTCTATGTGGCTCTTACGTTAAGCAAGGTTGGCCACCCCTGTTCTAGGCTTTGCAAATAATGATGGCAGAACAGTAGTTCTCTGTTTTTTTTTCCTGTGTGGGCCAAAGTGTCCAGTATGATTTTCTAGCTCAGATGAGGCTGTTTGTCAACAGTGCAATTTTAGCACAGTTACACCATTCTGAGTGCACCGGAGTCGACCACCTTAAAAGGACCGTGTCGGACTGCGCTGTTAAATCATCTGGCCCATTTGTAAATATTGTCTCTTATGATGATGATGCCAAACCCTAAATATGTTATTTGATCCCAAAAAACAAACTATTGGGGGTTGTATTCTCCCTCCCCACACGGGTGCAGTTGTGACATGGAGGGGGTCAGTGGTGATATGTTCTTCTTTGGGGGTTGCTTGTGCTAAACAGAAGGGAAACTGCAAGGGCCATAATCTGACCAAAAGCTTTCCTAAAGCTGTATTTCCAAACAATATCATCTGCTGCCATAAAGGGGGAGGGCTGTTTGTTTGTTTTTTCAAGATCCTGAGTAATTAGTGGTTTTGTCTCTGGACAAGCCCCGATAGAAAACACTGTCCATTACCTTCTCTGCAGTGGACTGTGTAATCAACCAAGAATTAGATTTTGAATAATGATGTGATTAGGAATGGTATGGGGGAAATGGAGCTATTAGCAGACTGAGATCAGTTCACAATTTAAAGGCAATCATATTCAGAAACACTCCAGTCTGATACCAAAGGGCTTAGCCTGGAGTAACTCTGCAACTAAAAACAACTGTCCAAAATTTATTCTAAAGATTGCCAGATCTGAGCAGCGGATATGTAAGCCAGTGCTGGGAAGAACAGCATGCAGGAAAATGAGTGAACGTGGCCAGAACGGCGTTTGTATCTGCTGTGAATCACAAAGGACTCTTTGAATAAGGTTACACACTTCATACAATTACTATCTCCCTTTTCTGACATTACGTTTATGGCACTCCTACCTTGTGGCACCTCTGGGTGACATCACTGCGCAGGGCGTGGCGGGGGCTCTTCAGGACTGCCCCCCCGCCAGGCTGCTTGATTGGGAGCCCCAAAATTGGGGGGCCCATTACAGGGTTGGCAACCCTAACCCTATCCCTATCTACTGATAGAACCAAGCTTGGAATATTATGGTTGTTTAGCGACAGCCGCTAAGGGAATCATTTTTTTTAAAGCTACAGGTGCTCCTTTTATCATTTTCAGCTTTTTAAAGCTGCCTAGTGTTTTGTTGTTGATTTTTAGATTTCACACTTTCCTGCAAACCTAGGGCCCTTTTCAGGTCTGTAGAAAGAGCTGTCTTGCCCATTCACAGCTCCAGTCACCAGATTTCAGTATCCAAAGATATCCCGAGTTCACTACTAGAATATAAGACTGCTATTGTATATAGAGGAGGAAATGGGAATGATGGAGAACATAGGCAGGAAGTCCAGTGTGCATGCTTTCCAATATAAGCAACATCCCTACTTTGTGATCTCCTGGCATTCATGTGCTTACACTTATGCACTACATCCAACATCCCCATATTCCTGTTGTACATGAAAACCTATTTATTAAATGAGTGGAAATTGAGTATCAGCAGTGCTTCCCCCCATGAGTATATTGCTCTGGGAAAACACACATACACAACTCCAGCTGGCCATTATAATTTTAAATAAACATTGCTGTTCAGCATTTTTAGATGAGCTATTTAAAGCAGATTAAAGCAATTCTCATAGCATTGGGGCATGATAACAAAGTCACCTTTTTTAGAGACTCCAGAACTCTCTCTCTGTCTCTCTGTGTGATTACTGAAGGCACATTTGTGGACGGTTGTTTTCCTAACATCAGTAATTGGTGTTCTTCAGCACCCAAATGGCCCAACAGTGGAAAGCACAAAAGTACTTTTGCCGTTTGATATGCTGCTGTGTCTAGTCTGCCAAACTGTATAGTCCTCAAAAAATCACAACTTGAGTGTGATTATTACTTTCCGTGACATTTTTCTGTTCTGTTCAACAAATACTGAGAAATCTTCCTAGCCCTTGAAGAACCTTAAGAGATAGAAAGCTTGCATTGTGTTGTACAATATAACAAAACTTTTTGACTCTTGCCTTGTCTGAAGTTCTTTGTGTATAATTTAAATTATTGAGATGGGTGCAATTGTTATATATTTAACGAGCAGCAAGGCCTGTTGTAGGAGGCAGACAGTGGGCCCTAGAAAGGTGGCTCTGTGTGGGCACAGACAGGGCCCCCAGCCACCACCCTGCTTCGTACCCCCTTGGTAGAGCCTGTGTGTGAGGGGCAGCAGAAGGGGCTGCCACTGGCTCCCTGCCCTGCTGTTGCCAGCAACCTCTTGGCTGCCGCCACAGCCCACAGCCCTGGCAGCCTCGTGGTCTCATACAGGGCCCAGCACCCCGGTGTGTCCCCCCATCCCCAGACATCGCGGTGGCCGTGGCAGGCTCCCAGCCACCACTGGGCCGCTTCCGCGTGGCGCAACTCACTGGCAGCATTGTGGCCGCAGACAGGCCGCACACCACGTTCTCCCCCCTTCCAGGACCCGTGAGCACGGCGGCAGGGCCTGGGCCGCCTCTCCGGTGGCCTGGGTGCAGCAGTCAGGGCCCCCCGCATTCCCCTCTCCCACCCTCCCAGAGGCCACGTTTGGTGTGGCAGGCCCCAGACTGCCCCTGGGGGTCAGTGGCACTTTGGTGCAAGTCTCCTGCAGCCTGGGGCGGCAGCCAGGGCCCCCTGCATCCCTCTCTCCCGCCCTCCCAAAGGCCATGGTCGGCGCAGTAGTCACCTGACTGTCCCCACAGGCCAGCGCCGCAGCAGTGCAACTCTTGAGCAGCTTGGGGGTAGCAGCCAGTGCCTCCCCGCACCCCTCTCTCCTGTCCTGCCAGAGGCTGCGGTTGCTGCGGCAGACCCCAGACCACCCCCTGGAGCAGCGAGGAAGGTCCCCGCTTCGGTTGAGGGCTTGTCTCCAGCCACCAGAGCGCCTGTTATGACTGGCCACAGTGCAGGTTCTCCAGCAGCCTGGCGGGCAACGGCACCCCCCTCCTCCAGCCCACTCCCAGGCTTCCCCACCAGTGATGTCCTCTGGTGCCCTCCCCAGGGTCCTGCCCAACCCATCTCATCTGGCAGCCTGCTGGGCGCCTCCATAGCCCACCTCCTCCTTCAGGCTTGGGCTAACACTCCGCCCGGTGGAGCATCCATCCCCTGAGGCTGGGTGGGACCATAGCACAGCATGGAGGAATCACGGGGTACGTTCGGGCCAGCGACGCGTCAGCCAGTGGCCAGAGTCCGTGGGGTGAACGGTGGCTCCTTCAGCCTACGGCTGAGGGGCTGAGGGAGCACATTTTACGTGCCACCCCAAATTGGCTTTATAACACAGAGAGATAATATTATAATATAGAGAGATTATTAGAACAGGGAATGAAAATGGTTTACAGATTATTTAAATAGTTTACTTTTTCAGAAACTAAAGATATTTTTTTCGGTACCCCCAGCTTGTATGGTTGTAATCCTTTTAAAGCCAGTGTCCCTCAGCACCACTTAATTATAATTCCCACCCCTCCCTGTCTCTGTTTGTGATGCCTACACCAAGGTACCTCCCCAACCTATAGGGCATGGATTTCTTTTTTTAGGAGCTAGCTACATGACAACCTTCATGGCATATCCATAATGGAAAATAACTTTTAATTGTGGCTCCTTTCATAATACACGTCCGCAGCCTCAAAGGCTTTTACAACCTTTTTAACAACCTGTGCCTGCTGTTCCTTATAAACATTCTTAATACATGGGAGAAGGGAAGATAAATAGCCATGGTCTGGGTTCTTTTCCCTCCCTGGTGAAGATCCCACATTCTCAGTCATACTGGGCTCCTTTAAATCCTAATTTGACACTGGGGAAAGCGTTCTGTGGTGGCGAGGAAACATATGGAGCAGAGGTCCATCAGTGGCTATTAGCCACAAGGTATACATAGGAGCTCTCAGTCTGGGGCAAGTGATGCTCTGTATTCTTGGTGTTTGGGGGAGGGGGGCAACAGTGGGAGGGCTTCTAGTGTCCTTGCCCCACTGCTGGACGTCCTGAGGGCACAGGGTGTTTTTGGTCGCTGTGTGACAGAGTGTTGGACTGGATGGAGGAGGAGGAGGAGAGGAGATTGGATTTATATCCCGCCCTTCACTCACTTGGAGTCTCAGAGTGGCTTACAAACTCCTTTCCCTTCCCCTCCCCACAACAGACACCCTGTGAGGAAGGTGGGGCTGAGAGAGCTCTGAGACACAACTGTCCTTGAGAGAACAGCTGGCACAGAGCTATGGCTTGCCCAAGGTCATCCAGCAGGTGCAAGTGGAGGAGTGGGGAATCAAACCCGGTTCTCCCAGATTAGAGTCCGCGCACTTCACCACTACACCAGACTGGCTCTGGTGGCTCAACGGGCCACTGGCATGATCCAGCATTGGCTTCTCTTATGATCTTTAAAATCTGTATCACATTTTGTTTGCCTGTCCTATGTATGTAGCTTGCTAATAAAGGAACTCGCAGTGCCATCCAAAGCTGAGTTATGCCACTCTAAGCCCAGTGAAGTCAGTGGGTTCCCTTTGCTTAGGATGGTAGTCTTGCAGAGGCAGTCTACAACACCGACATGTGTCCTTATTCAGGCTTGCCCGAGCAATGCTTGCTAGGCAAAGGCTCAGATTCAGGGGAGTTTAATTTAGGCTGTTTTTACATCTGACTTTCCCGCTGGAATCATTCTAGTTCCAAAAAAACCTGCCCACACTTCTGTGTGGTGTGAAACCGTGCTGCTACTGAAATGTCCACATCTACTAATTGCCCTCCTGTGGTCAAGCTAGTATTCAACCAGCTTGATTCTGCTTTAAACAATTGCTGTTGATTAGTGCACTTAGACCCCCTGGAGTGAAATTTCACACCACTGTGAATTCAGTACTGGAAAAGACAGCAGTCAAACTACTTTAGAGGGGAGGTGTAAAATGAACGACGCTATACTAATTGCAGCACTTTGTGCAACTGTGACCATTAACAAAAAGGAACAGCTGATTATAACTTCTTCAGTTTTTAAATTCAGTTTTTCAATCAAACGGAGGAAGGGGGGAGTTTGCAAAATCATTTTTGAAACACCAGACTCCAGCAACCACCAACAAACGATACAGCCCCATGGCATCAGTGTTCCCTCTAAGCTGAGCTAGTGTGAGCTAGCTCACAGTTCTTTAGCCCCCGGCTCACACATTTTTGCCTTAGCTCAGGAAGGACGGCTCCAGAGCAAACTAATTTATGCAAATCACTCGTGCACAACTTTAATGCCAGTAGCTTACAAAGTAGAATTTTTGCTCACAAGCCTCCACAGCTTAGAGGGAGCATTGCATGGCACCACACATATTTATCAGTGAAGGAGGAAGAGGAAGAGGAGGAGGAAGAACAGTAGTAGTAGTAGTAGTAATTGATTTTATACCCCACTCCTCACTACCCGAAGGAGTCTTGGAGCAGTTTACAGTTGCCTTCCCTTCCTCTCCCCACAACAGGCACCCTGAGAGGTAGGTGGGGTTGAGAGAGCTCTGAGAGAACTGTGACTGGCCCAAGGTCACCCAGCTGACTTCATGTGGAGGAGGAGTGGGGAATCATACCCGATTCTCTGGATTAGAGTCAGCCACTCTTAAGAGAAGAAGGAGAACAGAAGAGATTGGATTTATACCCCGCCCTTCACTACCCCAGGGAATCTCAGAGCGGCTTACAAACTCCTTTCCCTCCCCTCCCCACCACAGACACCCTGTGAGGTAGGTGGGGCTGAGAGAGCTCTGATGGAAACTGTTCTTTTTCAAGGACAGCTGGGCCAGAACTATGGTTTGCCCAAGGTCATCCAGCAGGTGCAAGTGGAGGAGTGGGGAATCAAACTCGGTTCTGCCAGATCAGAGTCCGCGCACTTAACCACTACACCAAACTGGCTCAAGAGAGCAGTTTGCTGAAACCTGTGTCAATTCACATTATGACTTTTCTCACATGGGCTATTGTTTAGTATGATGTACGGTTATGCTGCACCTTGGGAAATGAAAGTATTCTGTTTTGCTTTCTGGAGTAAACCTCTGAGAACTTAAAGCCGCAGAGAAATTACAAGCATATGAATGCATCCAAACGTGGTATGGAGGGCCTTTAAAGGTACTGACTGGTGAGTGTGGAAGTTCCCTTTGGCTGTCATGGCTAATTGCAGATGCTGATGCTTTTTCATCACGGTTGCGGTTGTCCATTGTATTTTGTATTGTGTGTGTATACATACTTGTAACTGATTTTAAATTCACACTATCACCTTAGTTTGGGGGACTGTTTTCAGCAAATATAAAACAATACACAATACACGCTGACTGGAGTGGGCCACTGAAACCACACCACTCCAGTCTCATTCCACCAACACTGGCTCTTAGCTTGTTTCCAGGCCCAGCTCAGGGTGCTGCTATTGACCTTTGAAACTCTGTATGGACAACCTACTCCCACATGAAGCTAACCAAACACAATGACAGGCTTGCCATACCCAAGAGACCGGGGGAAGGAATGGGGGGGACCATCAGCATTGGTGTGATGTTACTTCTGGGGAAAACCGAAGAGTGATGTCCTATCTCTCTAGGAATCACTAGAATCTCTAGGGTAAAACCATAGAATGATTCCTAGAGAGGATGCCCTCTCTTAACTATCCTGGCTGCAGACCAGAATAGCTGTCTACCATCTGAGACCCTAGTGCCGTGTGATGGAGTGAGCGCCATCTCTGGCCCCAGCTCCTGAGAACTTAGCAGTTTGAAAGCAAGAAATTACAAGTAGATGAATAGGTACCACTTCGGTGGGAAGGTAACAGCGTTCTGTGTGCCTCGGAGTTCAGTCATGCCGGCCACATGACCATGGAAAGGTCTTCAGACAGTGCCCCCTAGAGTCGGATTCAACTGGCTTTCGAGCAAGGGAGACCTTTACCTTTTTATCCTGGCTCTCACCCAGGACTGTATAAAACCATGGAATTTCTTACAGTGATGGACATTGCCCTTGCTGATGTTGGAACAAAGGAGGTGTTATCATGAAGCTCCTTTGACCCCCAGCACTGGTTTTTCAGAGGCATTTGGGGGCTACTGGGAGAAGGGGGGGTACGGAAAGATCCACCTCCATGCACCCATCCATTCATAGTTTATAGGATTCAGCTCCATGCATTTTGAATGGGGATTTCATGCAAACCTGACATCTGAATGTACATCTGGTCTATCAATCCATCCAGGAGTTCCAAGCATGGAAACCTGCTTCTCCATAAATGTCTCTTGCTAGACAGGGGGATAGGAATATGATAGTAATGTAGATACTTCCTTGCATATTTAAACTCTGCCAACAGATATTTGGTTGAAAGTATATAATTTTTGTCTGTAACTGAGTTGCTATGTGAGAATACATTAGATCGTTGTAAAGAGATGGCTACACTGAGACATTATGGCATTGAAACTGTATGAAGTGACAGAGAATAATAAACAGCATGTTCAGAAATAATGGTGTAGGGAAAATGTGTTTTTGCCAGCATTGCTGTACATTAAAGCTGATACAGCAAGTCATTTGATCTCCGTTTTCTAGTATTCTTGGGGGGGAAACCTGTGCTCTCTGTAAGCTGTGGAGTCTTGTGAGCAAAGATTCTACTTTGTGAGCTCCTGCCATTAAAGCTGTGAGCGAGCGATTTGGCTACTGGATAAATTAGTTTGCTCTGGAGCCATCTTTCCTGAGCTAAGACAAAAACGTGTGAGCTGGAGGCTTAAAAACTGTGAGCTAGCTCACACTAACTCGGCTTAGAGGGAACACTGGATGTATCCCAGTGTACATGTGAGATGGATTCAGAAGCTCAATTAAAAAACAAACAAACCCCCGCTAAGGAACAAAATCTTCCTCTGAAATATTTTTATCTTAATTGTTTCTTCTCTTACCACTTTCTTTTTAAAAAACTGTTTCATGGAACTGCTAAGAGCCTACATTAATAAAAAAAACAATTGTCATCTGGAAAGATGACCTCACTGAGAAACAGAGGCGTGGGTGACCCGGCTAGGATAGAACCAAGAAAATAGTGTGTTGACTCATTTTTCAATCAATCCACTTGTAGTTTGAAAAGATGAAGAAGGTCTAGCAGGTCAATTACAAGCTTTGCTACTATAATAAAAAGGCTAAGCCTTCTTTTCTACTAAGAAGAATGGGAATTGAATGTCATTCTTTCCCTCAAAAAAAGAAAGACACAACTCCACTGTTGTCAGTCAATCACCCAGATATGTCATATAGATAGATAGTGAATTACTATTCTTAGCAGCAGCAAACTGTCTGACCCAGGGTACCCACAATTCCCAGCCTACAGAACCAAGCGCAAGATAATAGGGGAAGGATGACAATCAAAACGATATCCAACAGCAACAACAACAAAAAGACAAGGATTTCCATAAAAGGTGCTGTGCTGAAAGGGAACTGACACATCACCCAAAGGATAGATCGAGGTGGGCAGCTGTGTTGATCTGAAGCAGTAGAACAAAGTTAGAATCCGGTGGCACCTTTAGGACCATCAAAGTTTTATTCCAGGAGTGAGCTTTCATGTACATGCACACTTCGTCAGACGATGAAATGGAATTACATATCATAGTTGTATATATAGGTAGCTTGCTAAATTAAACTGAGCTTGTCATTATTTTGATCTGATGTATATATATATATTCACTATTAATAGTGAATATATATATTCACTATTTTGCATGCTAATTTAACGAGCCACCTATATATACAACTATGATAGATAATTCCATTTCATCGTCTGACGAAGTGTGCATGCACACGAAAGCTCACACCTGGAACAAAACTTTGTTGGTCTTAAAGGTGCCACTGGACTTTAACTTTGTTCTATCACCCACAAGCATTAAACTGGCTCAGCATCATGTGTGACCCAAGTCATGATTGGGTCCTCTGACCGAACTCAGAGTATGGTAAATCTGGGAGCTGTTGTTCCAAGTGCTGCAGAGCTAGTTTCTTCTCATGAGCACAGCGTGGGAGGAAGAGAGGCTTCAGCATTCCCTCTAGTGTCATTTTCTCAAGCCGAAACAGCCACAGGGCTGCCATGTTTGCCCCACTCTGGGTCTCCACATATACTGACTGTGACACTTGAAGGCCTGGAGCAAGCCCCTCTCTCTGGAGTAGGGTTGCCAAATCTCACCTTAAGGAAAGCGAGGGAGTCCTGGTCCCTCCTTGGGAGTCCTGCGCGCGCACAAAGCGTGCGTGCACCACAATGATGTCACCCAGAAGTGACATCATGCTGGGCACGTTGCCAGGGCGACAGTCT
Organism: Lepidodactylus listeri; assembly: GCA_029233225.1. Taxonomy (NCBI): domain Eukaryota; kingdom Metazoa; phylum Chordata; class Lepidosauria; order Squamata; family Gekkonidae; genus Lepidodactylus; species Lepidodactylus listeri. Next base: position 25,481,058 of record JARCFY010000004.1, on the reverse strand, counting down.
GGTAATCACCCTAAAACTCTACGGTACCATAGAGTTTTCAGGGTGATTGCTAGAGCATCGCCCTGGCAACATGCCCAGCATGATGACGTCACTTCCGGGTGATGTCATCATGCTGGGCAGTCGGTCTGATCGAGCCACTTCCGGGGTGGGGTTCCCCCCCTGCCGGCCGGATCCAGACCAGCAGACTGGGGACCCTTTAGCAGGGGAATCCCCGCCCCCCGGGGGGACTTGGCAGCCCTACTCTGGAGGCAGTTTTGGCTACAGAATACAGTGCAGAATGGAAGGCTGAAATCCTTCCTTTTCCTTCTGCACCACACTCACCAGTAGAAACTGGCCCTGCAGTGCTTGGGAACAATCGCTCTCAGATGTAACATGTACTGTGAGTCAGGCTGGGCCACACATAAGGTTTAGCGAAACCCTGATTCTGTATTCTGTGCTAAGGTTGCCAGCTCTGGGTTGGGAAACACCAGGAGATTTTGGTAGCGGAGTCTGAAGAGGGTGTGGTTTGGGGAGGGGAGGGACTTCAGTGGGGTACAACGTCACAGAGTTCACCTTCCAAGGTGACCATTTTCTCCAGGTGAACTGAGCTCTTTCACCTGGAGATCAGTTGTAATAGCAGATCTCCAGTCACCACCTGGCGGTTGGCAACCCTATGTACCACATCTGCAAATAACTTTCCAATAGACTGTCATCAATGGTAAAAAAAACAACACAACATGCAAAGTTGTGTGTGTATATATATATATTAGTGAAGGAGGCATGCTAGTACATTATAATGTACATTCCATTCCATTATAATATAGAAAGTACATTATAACATGAAAAAGGGTTAAAGTACATCCACTTATTGTTTCAGAAAGCGTTGTTATATAAGGACTCTGTAGAATGCAGCAGTTTTCACTGCACAGAATTTGAATTCTTTGAATTATTTTGCAGAGTGGTTGCATTCTTGACTCAGTGGGATGATGGGATGATCTTCACCTTTCAAATGGGTTTTCGTCCTTGTGACGCACCCTTCACTGTTCAGACCTCTTTGGCAACATCCCAGTGTCGGTTCTAAATCAGCAGATAGGTAACCCCTTTTTAATCTGCTCCCAAACATTATATACTTATGAAAGCATCTGCTGAAGTATATAGAAGGCCTGTGTACTTACCAACTTCCCCCCCTCCATTGGCGACCAATAGCAGCTCATAAGTGTCAGGTCAGATTATGTGCGGTGGCTCGCATAGAAGATATAGAGGTTTGCATTGGCATGAACCAATGACGTAAGAGCTCTTCTGGGTCAGAGCAGTGGTCCATCTTGCCCAGAATCCTACATCACACAGTTGCCAACCATTTGCCCTAGAGGTCCAATAATTTATTTTAAAAATCTATTTATTTTACTTTATTTATACCCTGCCTTTCCCCCTAAAACAGCATACATTGTTCTCATCTCCTGCATTTTATCCTCACAACAATCCTGTGAGGTAGGTTGGGCTGTGGACCTTCCCCAGTGTAGCCTCTGGCCTACATGGTTGAAGCACAGTGCAGGTTATGAGCCAAACTTCCTTTCCCCATCTGGGTTCCACTCAGAAGTGGTAGATCATTAATGCCCAGATCTTCCCTCCCCTCCCCAGCCCCTCTTTGGTTGTGGCCTTTGGGAACTGCAGCAACTGTTAGCCAGTTTGGTGTAGTGGTTAAGAACATGGAGTCTAATCTGGGAGAACCGAGTTTCATTCCCCACTCCTCCACATGCAGCTGCTGGTGCGGCCTTGGGTCAGTCACAAGTTCTTTCAGAGCTGTTCTCTCAGGAGCAGTCCTTGAAAGAGCTCTCTCAGCCCCACTTACCTCACAGGGTGTCTATTGTGGGAGGAGGAAGGGAAAGGAGATTGTAAGCCACTCTGAGACTCCTTCAGGTAGTGAAGGGTGGGGTATAAATCCAAATTATTATTATTATTATTATTATTATATTATTATTATTATTATTATTATTATTATTATTATTATTATTATTCAAGGTGTCTTGAATTCCAGTGTGCAGACCCTTCATTTTAAGATTTTACCTTGTCCTTAACGTCATGGCTGATTCAAAACATGAGTCATTCACTGTAGCTGAAATATTGGTTGAGAATTGTGCCTAAGAGACTCACAGTAGCCCATACAATTTCAGCTTCTGTTGAAGGGGAAGTAGGCAGAAAACACATTGGCCACAATCCAGTCATTGCCACATCTGGCACGGAAAGGAAGCAACCCAGTCCTACCACAAGCACTAAATTATGTGTTCCGGCTCTGAGTCCGTAATCTTTGTCATGTGGTTAGCATGTCCTAGAGGACCACAGAATACACGAGTAGAATTTGCTTCTTTTTTTTTTTTAAGGGTTTAATCTTGCCCAGAAAACCTTACCCTCCAAAACCGAATCTTCAGCTTGCCTTGCTGCCTCCTAAATAATCCCATGCATACTAATTTATGGCCAGTCTATTATGGTGAGACAGTCATTCTTGTCTCTGCTCCATTCCCATATGAAGCCTTGGAGCACATGTGTCTACAGTAAAAGGATCTGTAAGAGCAGGCTTGTAGCCAGGATTTTGTGGCTTGTGGGACAAAAAAAAATTCAAGTGGGGCTGGTGGGGCTGCCGTTAATTGCCATAATGAAGGGGGGGGTGCGTGTCCCTCTCCCTTCCCTCCTGTAGGCTTGCCAGCCCCCAAGTGGGGCCTGGGGATCTCCCGCTTTTATAACTGATCTCCAGCTGACATAGATCACTTCACCTGGAGAAAATGGCTGCTTGAAGGGCATTGTACCGTGCTGAGACCCCTCCCCTCCCCAAACCCCACCCTCTCCTGGCTCCACCCCCAAAGTCTCCAGGTATTTTCCAACCCAGACCTGGCAACCCTACCCTCCTGCAAGATATAAAGGGCCCTCCAGGTGATCAGCGGGGAGCACGTGGCCCATCCATCAGCTGGAGGGCCCTTTAAATCTTGCAGGAGGAAGGGGAGGGGCGCGCACGGGGGTGAAGCTCAAAGAAAGGGGGGGGCTATCAGAAGTGGTGGCCCTTTAAGGAAGGGGGCAGATGTTGGAAGTTCCAGAAGCGATGTTCCCTGTCTCAGACCTCCAGACTGAGTTGCAAGAGCAACCTGATAAAGAGATGCTGTTGCATTCTTGGCTGTATTTAAGCACTCTGCTAACTAGTGGTGACTGGGCTAACCACAATAGGTTAACCCCAATAGCCCCACCCTAGCTACGGGCCAGTGTAGGAGAGGGGTGTCGATACTTTCACAGTCTGAGCTTTATCTGTTCCCAGTCTATTGCCCCTAGACATTTCCCCTCTTTCCTGACACTCTGTTAATGGAGAGGAGTGATTGGACAAAGGAAGGTTCAGCTGTCCTCTTCAGTTCATTCCTTTTACTCTCATCCTCATTTCACCCTTCGCTCTCTTTGTGAAAGCAATTGTTTTCCAAAAGTGTGCCCCAGACTATATGAGAAAATGCTTTTTGCAGGCTGGGGAAGGGGCCAATAAAGCACCAAGTTCCTTTTTGCTATTATATTTATATAATAAATGGGGGGGGGGGGGGAATATGGGCCTTTTATCGTTATGTCAAGAATAGTAAAGCCCTGTGGGAATACCAGTGTGATAATACAGCTTGTTTTCTTCAAGACATCTGTTTGCAAAAGGATTTGTAACGCCGAGGAAAATGTGTAAACAGCAGAAAGCAGAATATGGCTGTGACTGTTTCAAGGCTGAGGCCGTGAAGATTCCTACCGCCAAGAAAAGAAAGCTTCCTTACGCTTCTCAGGTTGAAGACAGAGAGATCTAAGGGTAGCCAGATCTGTCGTGTCCTGCTCCAGGGAGACTGGAATTTTTTGTCTAATTCCACTCAGCCTTCCAGGTCACATTCTGGAATTCAGTGGATTCTGGGCCAGCTATTAGGGATGCCAGCCTCCAGGTGGGACCTGGGGATCCCCTGGAATTACAGCTCATTTCCAGGCTGCAGAGATCAGTTCCCTTGGAGAAAATGGATTCTTTGGAGGCATTGTACCCCAGTAAGGTCTCTGTCGTCCCCAGGTCCAAATATCCAGGAGTTTCCCAACCTGAAGCTGGCAGCCCTACCCCACGTACCCCACTAGTGGCCAGGGGGAACCTGCCAACCCTAACTGGCTTCCTGACCTGACTGTATGCACACAAATAACAAAAAACAATGCGGAATACACAGTAAAAAATACAATATAAATAAGTAAAACTGTGCAAGCAAAGCATCAGTACAATAACATCAGTATTTTCTTTTAGTTTTTTTCTTTTATTTAACAATGCTGGTACAGAGTGATAAAGAAATTAATTCTTAGGCTGGGATAGTACATACTAACTTCTATAAAGTCTACAGGAAGCTGAAATAAGAAGAGTGAGTTAACAAAAAATACATCAGTAGTGAAAAGAACGTTCACAAAAGAAACTGAAATGTCAAACATTAAGTTGTTTCCCCTCTTCCCCCTTTAGTTTAGTAAAGTTTAGTTTAGTCAGCTTCACATTACAAGCTGACTAAAAAAAATAGATATAACGAAGAAGTATTTGCCCATGCTTTGGGAAGTGAACTTAGACCTTCTTTTGTGTTATAGGCAAGTAGAATGTTTTATATGGTGACCCTTGAGTTGAAACTTTCTAGGAGACTTTGTTCACTTGAAGCTACTGAGTTTTGTGAGCTGCTGTTTTGCAGTCCTTCTAGTTCCTGGGAAAAGGTGACATACAAAACGAAGGCTGTATCTAGATTCTTCGTTGGAACTGGATTTTGGAACTTCATGTTATTGTAACTTGAGAGCTTAATTGCCGGGACTTTGTAGTATATTACACTTGTTGTAAAGTCATTACCAAGTTGTACCTCATTGCTGTATTGAGATTATACTGATGTTATGGTACTGACACTTTGCTTGCACTGCTTTATTTATTTATATTGTATGTGCACAAATGCCACGACAGGGTGTGATGATCCCATTCTGCCACATGATATGCTGGCATCCTCCTCTGCGTGTACACAAAGGCCTGTGGCATACCCCAAGGACTTAGCAGCATCCGCTACACATCCTGACTGATCCTCATATGTCCAGCTTCTTTTTTGGAACCAATTCCATCCAAGCCAGAAACATGCATTCCAGAATGAATCGGCTGGAATCAGGTTTGCCGAAAAGTTTATTCCATGCCTAAGAGACAAAATACTGGAAACATTACGTTAAACATTTGTTCTACATTATATACCTCTGTTTTTATATATGTAGCATGTGCATGGTTTATACAAGTCATGATGTATGCAGAATAGATGTGCAATTTGCCAAGAAGGCTAAAAATTGGGTTACTCTTTTCTACTTCAAGTTCGTTTGTTCATTCGTTCCTCCCTCCCTCCCTCCCTCCCTCCCATCCATCCATCCATCCATCCATAGCTTCCATCAGTTTGGTCTCCAGCTAAACTTTCTTGTATCTGAGCTACATGGTTTCAGCTTAGCAAAAAAATAGGGTTTGATTCTCTTATCAGATATAATAAAGTTCTATGCAGAAGCCTGAGATATTATTGTTCTCCTTGATTAAAGGGGGAAGTTTGTTTCAGAGCACCTCATTTCCTCATCTTCTAGAAGTCCATGCTAGGCCCGCACTTCACAGCACCAACAGGCAGCAGCAAGAACAGCAAGTCCAGCAATACCTGTAGCATCTAAAGTACAGAAGATGCCGAAGTATCATAATTGTAACTCCAGATAAATAGTTTCCAACCCCTTTCCCTGTGCTATGGCCTCAGTCCAGATTCCTCCCCCCTCTACCTGTTCTTAGGGCTAAATTACACACCTGATGTTCTTCCAGTAATGAAAATACAACATAATTTGTGGCTTGGCCCTAAATTGCAAGGCTGGTGTGTTGTTGTTACCTTTTCAAACCTGATACCTGTCAAACATTGCAGTGTTCCTTAGAGCAAGGAGAGGTGGATTGAGAGATTTGGATCAAGATGGAGAAATTAAGACTGCAGTTTGGAAGCCAGGCTGAGGCAGGTGGGTGTGCTGTAAATGAAGACAGGCAGATGGGATTGGGATGAGATGGGAAGCTCAAGAGAAGCTTGCAGGGCTGAAAAGAGGGGCTGGAACAGGTAAGAACAGGAAACAGGAGCAACTTCTATTAGCAGCACACCTACAAATGGCTTTAGTGTACAGGCAATAAGATTGCCAGGTCTGAGTTGGAAAACACCTGGAGACTTTGGGGGTGGATCCAGGGGAGGTTGGGGTTTGGGGAGGGGAGGGGCCTCAGCATGGTACAATGCCATAGAGCCCACCCTTCAAAGCAGCCATTTTCTCCAGGGGACCTGATTTCTGTCAGCGGGAGATCAGTTGTAAAAGAGGGAGACCTCCAGGCCCCACCTGGAGGCTGGCAACCCTAACAGACAAGGAATTCCCTGGAAGGGGAAACAGATGTAGCCATCAAATTAATGAGGTGACTCATTGGCAGAAATTAAGAAATGAGAAGGACCAGAAATCTTCTTGAGTCCAGAAATCCACTGAAAAGAGAACCAGCAGCTGCAGGGGATGAGGGTTCCTGGAAGGCCCAGGGCTGAAATCTACACTGCTCTTCAACTGAGGGTTACCAGCTCTACATTGAGAAATACTTGGAGATTTCGGGGGAGGAGCCTGAGGAGGGTGGGGCTTGCGAAAGGGAGTGACTTCAATGGGGAATAATGCCATAGAGTCCACCTTCCAAAGTGGCCATTTTCTCCTCGTAAACAGATCCCTGTCTCCTGGAGGTCAGCTGTAATAGCAGATCTCTAGCCACAGCCTGGAGGATGGTGACCCTGCTTCAGCTTCTGGTGCTTTGTTTGTTTTTCTTGGAGACTTCTCTCAAATTTAGGTTTAATGCTAAAGAACTGATCTAGCAGTGACAATACAGACATGTACAAGTCTGCCACTTTCGTACTCTGATAAGTGGTAAAATTAAACAATCATAGAGTTTGTGACAGGAGAGAGGAGACAGATCTCACTCGAGCAACATATTTATTTGTTTGTTTGTTTTGATTTATACCCCCCTCCACGAAGCAGGCTCAGGGCGGCTTACAAGAATAACATATACAATTGTAACCAGGGGTCCTTTCACAGAAAAAGAGGTGCAGGAGCTCATTAGCATAACTCATTAGCATATGCCACGTCCCCTGACATCACCAGAAGTGTGTCAGAAAGGGAATGTCAGTTTCAGCCCCATTATATCCTATGGGCCATTGAAATCAATGGCAAAAACTCATAGGGTATATGAGGGGCTGGAGGAAAGGGGATTTGAGGGAGAGGCTCCAAACGTTCAGGGTAGCTGCTGGGGCCTCTCCTCGAAATACCCACCAAGTTTCAAGAAGATTGGACCAGGGGGTTCTATTCTATGGGCCCCCAAACAGGTTGTCCCATCCATTGTTCTCTATGGTGGGAAAAAATGTTAACTGGTCCAATCTTCTTGAAACTTGGTGGGTATTTCGAGGAGAGGCCCCAGCAGCTACTCTGCAAGTTTGGAGCCTCTCCCTCAACCTCCCCCCCTCCAGTGGCTTTTAATGTTGCTGCCAAATTTCAGCAGCAATTCGGCGGCGAGCTGAATCAGATTAGAGAATCTGATTCGGCCCCTGGCTGCCCTACTGGCCAGTCCTGAGCTGGCGGAGCCTCGCTCCGCCTCACTCCGGCCCCAACGGACCCCTGATTGTAACAAAGATAAAACCATCAAAAACAGTTTAAAACATACAGTGCTAGCTAGGTGTAACTTAATACATTAAGATGGCGGCATAATGATGTAGGTAATGATGAGGAAGATGGTGGCGGCGGCTCCTTAATTTAAAGCCTGGTGGAAGAGCTCCGTCTTGCAGGCCCTGCGGAACTGTAAGAGGTCCCGCAGGGCCCTGATCTCTTCTGGGAGCTCATTCCACCAGTACGGAGCCGCCACTGAGAACACCCTGGCCCTAGTTGTTGCCAATCTGACATCTTTAGGGAGGGTCAATCGATGTTGTAACCTGGATCAATCAATGTTGTAACCCTGAACACAATGCTCGCTGGGGTACATATGGGAAAAGGCGGTCCCTCAGGCATGTCGATCCCTGACCATATAGGGCTTTAAAGGTAAGAACCAGCTCCTTGAAGTGAATTCGGAATGCTTTTGGCAGCCAGCGTAATGCCTGATATACGATTCGTTGTCAGTACTGAGATACAACAAAAGCCAACAAAGAAGAAGAAGAAGAAGAGATTGGATTTATATCCCGCCCTTCACTCACTTGGAGTCTCAGAGCGGTTTACAAACTCCTTTCCCTTCCCCTCCCCACAACAGACACCCTGTGAGATAGGTGGGGCTGAGAGAGCTCTTTCCCAAGCTGTCCTTGAGAGAACAGCTGGTACAGAGCTATGGCTTGCCCAAGGCCACACCAGCAGCTGCATCTGGAAGAGTGGGGAATCAAACCCGGTTCTCCCAGATTAGAGTCCGCGCACTTAACCACTACACCAAACTGGCTCTCCACCACCACTGGCTCACCACCAAAGGTGGTAGGTGGTGGGTTTTTCTCCGCCTGTTTTTACTATTTATCTCCTTTGTGATGCTTTAATATGTGACTCTAACAGTGCAAACATGCACAAGAAGTAATTGTTCTAAGCCCATTGACTACAGTGGGTGTAACACTGTTTAGGATTGTACTGTAAAAAAGCATGTGGCTAATTGGAATTATATGTTCAGTAAGCAAAAAAGCACGTTCTTTACAAAGTGTTTAATGTACTTAATGGGCACATAAAGAAGAGAAATATTATTGTAACATGGGAAATGTAGCTGTCGACTGTATGTTTTGGCAGGAAAATATGTGTTCTGGGACAGGGTGAGCTGATATTTCTATCCACTGCGGCGTTCCTTCTATTGCAACCACTGCTAATAATCATTTTGCAGACACCACTGCATGTGCTGCTATTTGACGTTGCTGTGTGGAAACAGATGCAGCACTAATTGAAGTTGCTGGAAAAGGGAGATTTGTTAGGCTTGCAAGAAGAACTATCCTATATCCAGGGCTATTTTGGGCAGGAATGCACAGGAACGGAGTTCTGGCTGGCTTCCGAGTTGGCCATGTCTACAGCCTCCCCCCGCCCCCGGGTTCTCCAGGTGCCTTGCAAGCCACGGGGCACCTGGGGAAGCCAAGCCGATCCAGGGAGGGAAAACAGTTTAAACTGCCCCCCCCCCTCCTCGGATTCCACAGGTGCCCTGCAGAAACTGCCTTCCTTCCCTCGGGTTCCCCATGTGGGTTCACCTGGGAAAGCCAATCCTGGGAGGGAGCTGTGCTGTCAGGGGTGTGGCCTAATATGCTAATGAGTTCCTGCTGTTGGGTGTGGCCTCTTATACTAGTGAGTTCCTGCTGGGCTTTTTCTACAAAAAAAGCCCTGCCCATATCTATCTATATATCCCTATATATCTAAATCTATCCAGAGCTTTTTTTTAAAAAAAGAGGTGCCAGAACTCTGAAGAGATCAATGAAGTTTTCACTTTGTATACTGAACACTCATGAACTTTTCAACATTTAAAAAAGAATTTTGTCAAAGAGGTTCTGGAACTCCATTCCAGCACCTTCCCCCAGAAAAAAAACCTCTGTCTGTCTGTCTGTCTATCATGTTTATGTGGACACGTCGAAAGCTTTAAGCAGGGGTCCTCAAACTACGGCCTGCGGGCCACATGCGGCCCACCGAGGGCATTTTTCTGGCCCACCGGGTGTGCCGCTGCCTGTCCTCCAATTCCCAGCAGCACACAAAGCAGCAGAAAAATTGCAGCCGACTCGTCCCGGGCCACATGACAAAGCCCCGCCCCCCTGCTTCCAGTCAGCCAAGAGGAGGCAAAAGGAAGACTGGAAGAGGGTAAGTGTGCGGTGGCAGGCGCTCTGGCTGGCCCCAAGTCTCCTAGGTGGCTGAGAGGCCTCTCAGCCAGCTAGGAGACCTGCGCCAGTCCCAAGAGCCGGGCGGGGGTCTTTTTCAAGGCTTTTTGTGCTGCAGGGAATCGGAGGGGGGGGGGGGAGAGAGAGAGAGAGAGGTTTCTCTTTCCCATCATGATGCCTGCAGTAGTGGAGTTTCAGGGAGAAGCAGCTGGGGGCTTGCTGCCTTAAAAAGTTTGTGAGGATGCCGAGTTCTTTGTTTCTTCGAAGAGGGAAAGAAAACAGCCCCGTCAAGGGTGCCTTTTTGCGCACCTCCCCCCCCCCCCCCCGGTGCGCCTTCCCTACCCGCAAAATAACATCTGAAATCTCCAACCAGATCTAGACTAACTGATGCACACTTGCATCACTTGTTACGACTAGCAGTGACAAATATGGAACCGGACATTGACCATCTCATTAGCCAAAAGCAGGCCCATAGTTCCCATTGAAATACTGGTAAGTTTGTTGATTTAACTTTACTTGTTCTTCATTTTAAATATTGTACTTGTTCCCATTTTGTTTTTTTACTTCAAAATAAGATATGTGCAGTGTGCATAGGAATTTGTTCATAGTTTTTTTTAAAAAACTATAGTCCGGCCCTCCAACGGTCTGAGGGACAGTGAACTGGCCCCCTGTTTAAAAAGTTTGAGGACCCCTGGCTTTAAGGCTTGTCTGGTTGATGGCCATGCTACCTAAGATAGTCAGCTTTTGATTTCAAAAATAGTACCCCTCTGCACCGACCAGGAGGACAGAGTTATAGGCAACGAAGACCTGGACACCATCTAGTAGAGCCTGAAGAAAACTGGCGAGTCTGGTGAACAGACATGTTCTGGAATTCCCAGCTAGGAACTTAATTCCTAAGTATGCGATCCATGGCATGCAAGTCAAAGAGGCTTCGGCCTGATTTTCCTGATCTTCCAGGTAGGGCTGCCAAGTCAGCCCGGGGGGCGGGGGATCCCCCGCTACAGGGGTTCCCGATCTGCCGGCCAGCATTCGGCTGGCAGGGGAAACCCGCCCCCGAAGTCGTCCAGCCCGGACGACTTTCCTCACGTAATGATGTCACCCGGAAGTGACGTCAGCTTGTTGGGGGCATTGCCAGGGCGACGCTCTGGCAATCGCCCCAAAACTCTATGATACCATAGAGTTTTGGGGCGATTGCCAGAGTGTCGCCCTGGCAACGCCCCCAACGTGCTGATGTCACTTCCGGTGATGTCAGACGGCGCGCGTGCTTCGCGCGTGCACCAATGAAGCTTCCAGCTGGCAGAGGACTCCCCCCCCCGCCGGTAAGCTCGAGGAACTTGGCAACCCTACTTCCAGGTAGGGTTGCCAACGTCTAGGTGGGGTCCGGAGATCCTAGAATTACAACTGATCTCCAGAATACAGAGATCAGATCCCCTGGAAAAAATGGCTGCTTTGGAGGGTGGAGTGTATGGTACTATACCCCTCTGAGAGGGAGGAAGGGGTGGTCGTGGGCTGCACGCTCGTCTCACAAAAAGACCCTTTAAAGGGTCTTTCTGTGAGCAAGGTAGGAGCCGCAGTGTGTGGGGCTCGGGGAAATCAAGCCTGCAACTACCCCTCTCCCTGCCTCCTGCTAGATTTAAAGGGCCCTCCAGCTGATTGGTGGGCCATGTGGTCCCCGCCAATCAGCTGAAGCCCTATTAAATCTGGCAGGAGGGGAGGAAGAGGGGTGGCCAGGTGGGTAGTCACTCTTGGGGATAGGGCTTGGGGGTGGGGCTTGGGGGCATCCCTGCCCACCCTGGAATGCCCCCCAAATCCCCCACTGGTGCAACAAGGGAACCTGGCAACTCTAGCTCTATCACCAAACTCCAAGAATTCTCAACCCTGGGTTGGCAACCCTAGATGCTGCTGTTTGCTGACTGAGGAAACTTACATGTGTTGAAGGCTACACACAGGTTTCCCTAGTGGGGGGAACAGGGCCTTCCGAGGGCTGTTTCAGGTTGGGGAAATGGTATGGGAGGGGAAGGCTGAAGTCCCTTCTTGTGTGGTGTGGCCCTGATCCAGATCAGGCCCACACACCTGGATATTTAGAGCACAGAACTCCAGGCAGATTTCTAACTCAAGAGTCTTTGTGGCAGCCATGTGGACTTTGTAACATGTGAATCATTCTTAAAACAGGAGTTGTGAAGGGCACACCGGCACTCTATCTTTGTGCCTGAGTCAACCATACCTAGATGGCAGTAGAGCAGTGATTAGGGTTGATAACCTCCAGGTGGTGGCTGGAGAGCTCTTCAGATTACAACTCATGTCCAGGCGACAGAAATCAGTTCACCTGGAGAAAATGGCCAGTTTGGATGGTGGACTCTATGGCATTGTATCCCATTGAAATCCTCCCCGCCCCCACATCACCATCCTCCTCAGGCTCCACCCTCAAAATCTCCCAACTCAGAGCTAGCAACCCTAGCAGTGAGAGACCTCATACCTAACTGGCAACTTCCTGTGCTTCTCCAGAGAGGTGATTATGTCATGTTTACAACTTTTGTGCATTCCTTGGTGGTGGAAAATGCTGCCAAGTTGCAGCAGATTTATGGCAACCCTGTAGGGTTTTCAAAGCAAGAGAAGTTCAGAGGTGGTTTGCCATTGCCTGCCTCTGTCTAGCGACCGTGGACTTCCTTGGTGGTCTCCCATCCATCAGGGCTGACCCAGCTTAGCTTTCGAGATCTGACGAGATATGGCTAGCCTGGGCCATTTGTGTTAGGGGCTGCATTCCTTAGCCGGAGTAAATTACAACAGAAACCCTAATTTCCCTAGAGCAAGTTGACCACTTTTCTAACATCTTGACGCTGTGCATGATTTGTCAGCAATACGTTACACTGAATTCAGCAGGTGAAGTTAAATTAAGCTGTTGGCCCCAGTGAGTGCTTACAATAATGCCCCAGTGAACGTTTTCAATAGTTCACAGGGACTTGGAGCTAAAACGGACAGTCTGCCAGTCCCACGTCATGTATCTCCTGATGGATGGTACCAATGCTGGGTGGAATCAGATGTTAGATTTCTACGTCCTGAGCTTCCTGCACATAGAGGAGTGGCATTCTATCCTAGCCTTCTCCCAGACCGACTAGCTTACAGATGCCAGGAGGGTTTTGGAAAAAAACAAATGAAACTTCAGCAGAAGCCAGGGCACGTTCAAAGAAGAAGAAGAGAAGAGATTGGATTTATACCCCGCCCTCCACTCCCCAAGAGAGTCTCAGAGTGGCTTACAAACTCCTTTCCCTTCCCCTCCCCACAACAGGCACCCTGTGAGGCAGGTGGGGCTGAGAGAGCTCTTTTCCAAGCTGTCCTTGAGGGAACAGCTGGTACAGAGCTATGGCTTGCCCAAGGTCATCCAGCCAGGTGCAAGTGGAGGAGTGGGGAATCAAACCCGGTTCTCCCAGATTAGAGTCCACGCACTTAACCACTACCCCAAACTGGCTCTCAAACATCGGATCACCTCCCTGCAGACTGAAATGGTACAATCAGTGGCAGGTGAGTCTGCTGATTGTATCTCTCAGCTCTTAGCTTGGGCAAATTTTCTTGATGCATGAGCATAGTCATCATCCGCAAAGTAGTCTTCTTCCATTATTTCAGTGTTTTCCATTTTTCTCGCCTTGCACTTGTTTGTTTGTTTGTTTATTCAGCTCTTGGGTTTCTTTCCTCCTTTAGGGTGCTTTACAAAACAAACAAACAAACTGGGAACTACTCTGCAAGCAATGGTGGTTTTTCTCCTGGTTGATGGAAGAGGCTCTTCGGGAGATAAGTAGGGAGGGACAATGCAACTCTTTGATGAGGCTGAGAAAATCTCCAACTGCTTTCCCCTCGGCCATTTGTGAAAGCACCTGTCATTTTTCTCATGCTACCTGCACTTAGAGGGAGCTAAATGAGACCATTCTCAAAAGTTTCTCCTGCATATCCTGGTGGGTTTAGGCCAGTCAGTTTGGTAGCAGAGCTGTAAAGTGGCTTTGCCCGATGTAAACAGCAGATGTGCATGTAAAGTGTTCTACGTTCTGTTGCATGTTGTAATGTACATTTAAAACCACCAGTGACCCATAATCCACTTTAGGATTCTTGTCAACAGCCTGGAGACAAAGGTCTTGTCCCTTCAATAGAAACCTTTTGCCTTCTAGTCACAACTGACTTATGGTGACCCCACGGGGCTTTCAAGGCAAGAGATGGTCAGAGGTGGTTTGCTATTGTCTGCACTGAAGTTGCAACCCTGGTACTTCTTGGTGGTCTCCCATCCAAATAGTGACCAGGGCTGACCCTGCTTGATATCTGAGATCTGACAAGCCTGGGCTATCCAGGTCAGGGCAATAATGATAGAGACTTAATGGGATATTATTTACTAGTAAAGGTTTTAGGCAAAGGTTTCCCTTGCTGGAAAGCCAGTCGAATATGACTCTAGGGATGCAGTGCTTATCTCCGGTTCCAAGCCGAAGAGCCAGTGCTGTCCAAAGACATTTCCATGGTCATGTGGCCAGCATGACTAGACACTGAGGTGCACAAAACACTGTTACCTTCCCACTGAAGCGGTACCTATTTATCTCCTTGCAATTTCTTGTTTTAGAACTGCTAGGATGGCAGAGAACAGCTCTGAGAGAACTGTGACTGACCCATGGTCTCACCAGCAGCTGCACGTGTAAGAGTGGGGAATCAAACCCAGTTCTCCCAGATTAGAGGCCATGCTCCTAACCACTACACCAAACTGGCTGGATCCTGGATCCACTGGGCCATCTCTCACTCTGGGCTGTTCACAAAGGACCTCTTTCCAAAAGGCTCATGCCTCTGGCCACACCTGGGCTCAAATATGCAAAAAGGAATGGAAACAGAAGCTCAGCTGTGATGTTATGTACTTAGCATAGAAGATTTCCCTCCCTTACTTTCGGATCCCAGCTACTTCTTTCTCAGAATTGTTTCTCTTATTTGTTTTGAGGAAATTGCCCTTGAATTAGCTGCCTGTGTCTGTCAGAGCCATGTGAGTGTCTTTCTCAAGTGATTATTCTGAAACTGAATGTTGCTGCCTGCTGTACCTTCTCCCCTTGCTATTTGGCAGAGATCTCTGCCGAGATAGCGACATATTTTCACAATGGATCTTCTGAGAGCCTATTCACCAGCTGAGGCCAGGCTTCTAAATACAGCATTGCCCACAGGAAAAACAAAACAGAATCCCCCAGTATTCCACCGGAGTGTTTAGGATACAGTTTCTGAGATTGTTTTGTCTTTCTCTTGCTTTGGATGATTTGCGTCATTTGCGTCAGCTCGCTACCAAGTTCTCATTTGCATCTGTGATCCATCCACTTGCAGAGATATTAAAATCTTTTCTTTTAACAAGCTTAAAAATGGAAGGTCCTGACTAGAGAGCTTTCCGACAGGTCCCCTGCTCAGCTGATATCTCTTGTATGGTTCTTTCCATCCATAAAAATTTTTGTGAGCCGGGGAAACATCTCCATATATTTCCCTTATTAAAAGTGTAGTCAGCATGGCAACAAAACTTTTGTTCCACAAACATGTCTCAAGAGATCGAGAATGGTGGTGGAAAGTGTTATCAAGTCACAGCTGACTTATGGCGACCCCCAAAGGGTTTTCAAGGCAAGAGATGAGGGTAAGGTGGTTGGCTTTTGCCTGCCTCTGCAGAGCAACCTGGGACCTCTTTGGTGGCTGGCCCATAGCTACAGTGGGGCTATTGAGGGCTCTGCCCCCTTCCTTAAAGGGCTAGCCCCTTCCCTAAAGGGCCTCCCACTTCTTAAAGGCCCTTCTTCTTCCCAAAAAGCATCGAACAGGATCCTTGAAATGCTTTCGAGAAGAAGCAGGGGTGGGTGCGCACTCCTCTCCCTCCCCTCCTGCAACATTTAAAGGGCCCTTCAGCTGATTGGCGGGGAGTACGTGGCCCACTGAACAGCTGGAGGGCCCTTCAAATCTTGCAGGTAGGAGAGGGAGAGGTGTGTGCCACCCCCTTCATTATGGCAAACAATGGCAGCCCCACCAGAATATCTTTTGCCTCACAAGCCACAAAATCCTGGCTATGGGACTTATTGGTGTCCTCCCATCCAAGTACTAACCAGGGGCAATGCCACTTAGCTTGAGAGATGTCATCAGGTTGGGCTAGCATGAGCTGTGTAGGTCAGGGCAAGATCAAGAATAGAGAGGTGAATGTAAACATACATGCACTTGGGGAGTGTTTCTAAGGCCAGTGGGGCATGAAACAGCACATTCATCATCAGCTGATCATGCAGTAGAGCATCTAATGCCCCCTGCCACTCACTGAGTAACAAGGGTAATGTAAAACTATGAAAATATGCAAAGTGCATGAAAATTAGGATCAAGTAGGTTGAGATGGTATGCTCATAAGAACATACAAGTTGCGCTTTTGGGTCAGTTGAAGATCGGCCTAGTCCATCAGCCTGTTTCCAACTAGAGATACTTTGAATGTAGCAACTTCAACCATTTCACCATCATAGAAGACCCAGGAAGTGTCTGTCATAGCACAGTGAGTATGAGGCATGGGCGTAGAGTTTCCGGGGGGGGGGGGGGGCTCCTGCGTGCGCGAAGCACGTATGTGCCGGGACAATATTCCTGCCACCGCCTCTCCCCCCACCTGGTGAAATGGCCTGGCCGCTACCATGCAGCCGCACCTCCCCACTTTTCAGGCCCCATGGAGTGCCCCCCGCCACCGCCGCCTCTTCCCCCCCGCCTAGCTCCCCTGCACTCCTCCCTCCTTCCCTCAGGGGCCATCTGGGCAAATGCCCAGCGTGATCTTCAGAAGTTTCCCAAAATGGAGTTGGCAACACTATCACAGTTTTATGCACTGGTCCAGGTTGGAGAAAATGGGGGGGGGGGGGCATGTGCACTGTGGTCCCGATCCAAATGAAGCCCATGCGTGCCTTGGAAGCACAGAACTCCACGTGTATGATCTCATAGAGGTTGCTCGCAGGGCTGTAGTCAGGATTTTGTAATTCGGGGGGGGGGGGGGAGGACGGACTTTAAATAAGTCAGAAGGCCCTGATGTCAAGAAATAAAAAATTAAATTAAAATATTTTTTGTAAAAAAAACCCCTCACTTTTGTAGCATTTGCATTCTGCCTGCCTACGTGGGGAAGCAAGCCATGCTAGGGGAAGGGGCGGCAGTGGGGAGTCCTCCAGGTGGCCCAGAGAGTCAGGAGCCGCCCTGAGCCTGCTTGTAGGGAGGGTGGGGTATAAATTGAACCAATAAATAAATATATAAGAGTCCTCTGGGTGGCCCAGAGAGTCAAGAGTCCTCCGGGCAGTCCAGAGAGCCAGGGGCCTGGAGGCTGGATGGAAGTCGGGGGGGGGGGGGGGACTCGGCAGGAAGTTGGGGGTCAAGGCTCCAAAATGCCCCACAGTAGCTATGGGCCTGGTCACAAGGACTTTGTAGCATGTGAAGCCATCCTTGAGTGCTGGAGAATGGGAGGCTGTAGATGCTCCTTCTGATTGGCTCATTGGTGAGGGGAAATCGCTCTGTATTTGCTCAGAGGGACTCTGGTCGTTATTACTTGTTATATCTACAGACTGTTTAGTGATGGACACCCAGTCTAAGCATGGGCCAGCCACCTATTACTGTACTTCAGCTCTACAATTGCCAGTCTGGTGCACATAAGGGCATTATATTGATTTGACCGGCTTTGGTGCTTTCATAACCTGGAGCCATCTATGACTCTGGACAGTGTCGGCCCTGCTGCTGTCTGCCAGGTCAGGCTTCTGGAATGTTGACTTCTTCCTTTAGCCACGCCTGCTTGTGTACAGGAGTCTCTCTATGTTCATCACTGAAGTGCTTACAGGGTATCAATTTATATCAGGAAAATGGCATGGGGGACAGTGTTAAATCCCCCCTTCCCCTGTCCCAGTCCAATCCTACAGGAAATCTGATCACGGATCTCTCTCTTGCCCTACATTTTGTAAGAGAGAAGGCAGTGGCAAAAGTCAAAAGGATAAATGGGAGGAAAATGCACTCATGCTGACTTCGGTTTTACTGTTTTTTTGACCTCCACGGACCAGCCTTCCTGCACACTGACCTTTGCTTCTGTCTGCCTGGTCACAGAACTTGTTTGACTCCTACAAGTGGCTCAGGGGCTTGACTGTGCATTACATTGTCCTCCTGTACCACCTCCCGCCCTCCCATCTCTGCTCCTGTTCTGTAGACCAGGAACTTAATTCCCAGGCACCTGCAGGCCTGATGCAAATCACAACCTTGATGCATAGGGAGAAGGAATTAAGCCTTACTCTACCGCTTGCATATTTCCAACCGGAAACATTTCCCAGGAGCTGCTGTTTAACTTACATGTGCTGATAGGCTGCACTGATCTGGATAGCCCAGGTTAGTCGGATCTGATCAGCTCTTGAAAGCTAAGCCGGTTCGGCCCTGATTAATATTTGGCTGGGAGACCCCCATGGGAAACTGGGGTTGCTGTGCAGAGGCAGGCCATGGCAGACCACCTCTGTTTGCCTCTTGCCTTGAAAAACTCTATGGGGTCACCATAAGTTGGCTACAGGTCAGTTTCCCCAGCGGGACCAAGAGCCGTTTGCTGGTGATGATGACCTTTCAGGTCAAGAAATACAGCATGGACTGAGCCTCTTCTTCGCGTGCACCTGATCTAGATCAAGCCTGCATGTGTTCCAGGTACAAGCAACGCCTTTGGCATGCTTATAGACAAGACACAATTTGAACTGGTTGACTCAAATGATTGTTCCAAGAAAATTCAGCCCCTGTTGTTGACAGTTGCGGCCATTCCGACTGGCAGAGAGGTTTTAGTTTATCCTCTGCTTTTTGCATGAATGTAACAGGAGACCAAGCCGCTGTCACCCTTTCCACTTTAAAAATCCCTGCCGTTCCTGCCCGCTTTGAAACAAAACATACTCGACATTTGGCTGCGCAAAGGGAGGTCTGAAAGGCAATCCTTTTGCAACAAAAGTACAATGTGTTTGACTTTAAAAGTGCTCACACGGCCCTCTTATCCCCCCGGACTGTAAACATACGCGCCTTAAGAATGTAAATCTGAGGCTTAGAAATACATCTTCATTGCTCCATCCGTATAATCTGTACCTTTTGTAACCTTGTAAAGCTGTCAGTCTCCGGAAATTTTTGCATGCTGAAGAAAAATCACTGTTGTGCCTGGAGCAAGAAACATGAATGTTGCAATCCTGACTCCTCCTCCAATGAGAAAAGAGTACACATACATAGAGCTCGATTCCCACACAGCTGAGAAGCTGTCTGTCTCAGACTCTTAAGCTCCGTAAAGTGTGGATTTCCCTTTCTGCTTGTGGCTGTGTTCGTTTCCCCGGGGACTTATTCCCCCTCTGGATTTACGGAATTAACTAAAAACTGTCTCACCGACTCTAGATTTTCATTTCCTTGTCCAGGAAGCTTAACTGAGCCGACATGGATCCAGCCAGACTTCCTTACTCCAGAAAAGTGAGTGCTGTGGTTCAATCTTATTCTTACAGCTGTTTGTGTCTGAGTTGCCTTTACATAAACATATACCTGTAACATGGCATTGTGGGGGATTTCGTTTTACTGGCAGAGTCAGATAAAGTCTCTGTATGTTCATAAAATTAATATCGAAGGAGCAGAATTACTAGCTGGATTGTTCTCCAGTCGAGTGCTAAAAATATCCCAAGCTGAAACCTGTCACTTACATTGTTCGCACAGAAATTTACAAGGCTGTGTAGACTTACAGAGGTGGTTGAGAAGGCACTTTTAAGAAAAAAACGTGTCAAAGTTGGTCAAACTTGCTGGAGCTACGTTGTTGTTATCAGACTGGTTGTATGACGCAAAGAAGCTGGGTGTGAAGAAAAATCCTCTTCCGAAGGTAAACGTAGGTGTTAGCAATGCACACCTGTGGACAGCCAGGTCAGAAGCATTCTGTGGTTTCTTACTTGTAGACAAGGAAGTGTCTGAGGAACTGTGGCTCAGTGGTAGAAACATCTGTTTGACATGCAGAAGGTCGCAAGTCCAATTAAAAGGATCGCAGAGTAGGTGATGTGAAAGAGCTTTTTTTTTCCTGAGACCCTGGAAAGCTGCTACCAGTCTGAGTGGACAATGCTGACCTTGATGGACCAATGGCAGCATATAAGGCAGCGTCATGTGTTCATGTGTGATGTACAAACAGGTGTACACAAGCACACAGACATGTGGCGTATGTCTTTCTCTACAATGGAAATGATTGATTGGGACTGCAATCCAAAATTGCCATCTTCAGAACTTAACACTCTTCTTCTGAAGAGCCTGGTTGTGTGTTGGTTAGCATGTCAGACCAGCATCTGGGAGATGCAGGTTCAAATCCCCACTCTGCCATGGAAGTTTGCTGGGTGACCTGGAGCCAGTCACACACTCTCAGCTTAACCTACCTCACAGGGTTGTTGTGAGGGTAAAATGGAGGAGAGGAGAATGATGCAAGCTGCTTTGGGTCCCCATTAGGGAGAAAGACAGGGTATAAATGAAGCAAACAAACAAATAAATGTAGATGAGGTGAAAATAAAGATAAGTAAATAAGGGAAGCAAAGGGGAGTGAAAATTGGGGATGTGTAAAAGCTTTCTGTGTTCTACATGACACATTGCTCATACATCCACACCGGATCCTATCAGGCAGGTGTCTGCTGGAAGCTTCTGGGTGAAATTTGATTCCCAGGTGAGCAGGGGCCCCAATTCAGATGAATACTTGCAGTGCCTTTCCCCCCCCCCCCCCCATACCATTTTCCTGACCTGAAACAGCCCCAGAAGCCTATTTTGCCCCACTGGGGGCTACATGTGTACTTGATGGGCTTCAGCCCCCTCTCCCCATGTATCATGGCCCCAATCCAAATTAGCCCGCCCCTGGCTTGGAATCAAGTTTCACTCAATAACTCCCAGCACAAACTGCTCAACAGAACAATTTATCATGTCATTTGACCCTTATTCATCAGAACTTCCACATTCCAAGGAAGAACTCCTATTTGCTGGAATTTGTCTTTGAGTGAAAACTAAAATGGGTGGCAATAGGGGTGGACAAGAAAAAAAAATCAGTTCTATTCAGATTCGGGTAATTGGGACCCAAAAATATTCGGTATTCCTAAATATCCCCGAATACCACTATCAATATTGTTCTGGTATTCGGGTTAATATTCAGGAAACCAGAATATATTCAGCTCCATTATACCCTATGGGGACTGTCCCCAAAGGGTATAATGGAGAATTTCATTCGCCAAGTCATACGGAGCTGACTCGGCGAGTGAAGTGATTAAAGCTTTAAACACCTTCCTTCCTCTCCCAGAGTCAGACCACAGCTGCGGCATGACTCTGCAAGGGAAGGGGTTTAAACTTTAAACAGCTTCCCTCCCCTCCTGGAGTTGGGCCGCACATGTGGTGCAACTCCAGGAGGGGAGGGGACGTACTTAAACTTTAACCCCCTTCCCTTCTCTTGTGCAGCTGCAGGCCGACTCCACAAATGAAGGGAAGGGGTTTAAACCCCTTACCTTCCCTCCCAGAATTGGGCTATAGCTGCAGTGCAACTCCAGGAGGGGAGGGGAGGCATTTAAACTGTAAACCTCTTCCCTTCTCTTGCGGAATTATGCTGCAGCTGCAGCCCGACTCCAGGAGGGGAGGGGTTTAAAGTTTAAGGTATTTGGGGGGGGGGGGTTTAAGGTATTTTTCAGGTATTTATTCGGCTTGGTATATACCAAGTGCACACCCTAGGACGGTGGCAATTCTAAGCAGAACTTTCATGCCTTACAGATCGTTCAGTGTTAAGTTTGCTTTTACCTGTACAGGTGTGCATAGCTGTACACAACCAAACCTTGCCATGATGCGTATAGGTTGCTTGCTTGTTTGTTTTCACTCATGTATTTCCTCTGGAAGAGCATTAATTGGCATGGAGGCCTTTTGTTATACTTCACTGACTACAGTGCCACATTTCAGCTGTAGCCAGTGTTTCTTCTAAAGTATTTTATGGGCACATCATTAAAAAGAAAGGTAAGCCATATGTTGCTGATCTCAAATAAAGGGTATGTTCTATGCTGTTATGAATGCGAAATCATCAGACTTCCATGACTTGTAGTTGAGATTTCAGGAGGGAAATTAGCTACAAATCCCTTCCTTTGCTGACATTATTCCAGGTGGGTGATTTTCTGTTTGAAGTTTTTGTGTGTTTACTTGGCAAGGCAGGTATTTAGGCATTAGCTGTGTCTCCAGTGTAGCCTAGTGTATGCAAACTAAATGCCTGACATTCAAGCAGTGGCCCCCAAACACTTACATTTAGACTGGAAGCCGCTGAACATTTGGAAATTAGAAATATGACATTTGAATGGAATTGTATGAAAAAGGTAGAATACAGACGTATATTCCATAATGGGTTATTTTGGGGGGAGGTATTATAAAGCACCAGTCTTGCTGAAAATCTTCGAAACAAAATCTTTCTTTTTCTCTGTGCGTTGTGATGTCTGGTTCTTTGTTTCTTCAGCGTGCGGAAGTGGTAGTGTGTCATCCACATGTGAATAACACACACATTAACAGCACATGCATCCCCAACCCACATTTATAGCCCCACTGATTCCCAAATTCATCAGCCACTACTGGTGGAATTTCGAAAGAGTAACAGCACCAAAAATAAATCCGTTAGTGCACTGACTATAAACCCAAGGCACCTTAAATTGTTCTCCCTATTTTTCCTGGGCATGGGATAGCCCTTGTATCCCTAACAGACAAAATTCCCTAAATGTACAGCAGAATTTTTTTTAAATTACGGCAGTGCATATCAGGTGAAAGTTGTGAAATTCCAGCTTGGAAATGGACACCCAGGTACAATTTCTTTAAAAATCCTCTGCTACCCGGGATGCTTTCCCTGTGCTTAGAACATTCCGAATAAAATTAACTTGTGCATTAGGGTTGCCACCCCCCCAGGTGGAAGCGTGGGATCCCCAATTTGGTGGGCTCCTGCCCACCACCAGCCAGCTGACTGGTGGGGGAAGCCCCACCCCCAACAGCCACCACCCGTCACAACATCCCTGGTGTGATGATGTCATGCAGAATTAACATCATCACACCAGAGGCACCACACGGTGAAGCCCTGGTATTTGGGGCAAAACTCAATGGTAACCATAGAGTTTTGCCCAAAATACCAGAACATCACTGTGCAGCATTGCCATGTGGCATCCCCAGCGTGATGACATCACTTCCGCATGACACCATCACACTGGGGACGTGGTACATGGCAATGTCATCCTGCCCCCCCACTCCTAGAGAGCTCCTTCCCACCCCCCATCGGTGAGAGAAGAGGGCCTGGAAATCCTGTTATGCGTCCAAAGATGGGCCATTGCTCATTTTCTGGTCACTTGCAGATAGTAGTCTTATTGCCATTAATAAAACAAATTCAATAATAATTAATTATTCTGTAAAACCATCAAAGAAGTTTGATTTTTCTCTCTGTGTGTGTTTTTGTAATACCATGGGGTTGTGTTGATATCAGACCTGTGCTTCTGATTCTGACAGTGGAATTTACTAATGACATGGCCTGATGAGACCACTTTCATCCAAGATTAAAAAGGGAATTCGGTTTCTTCCTCATATTATTCTCTGCCATGTCTGGGAGTTGTAGTTGCTGGTTGCAATGTCGTAGAAAAAAAAATCAGATGCATGCTCTAGGCGACGTAGGCCTTATAATTAAATTATTGTCCAATATGCACACAAGGCAATTTAAACCTCACCTGCCAAAAATGCTCCGGCAAAAACACATCAGCAAAGCATAACGAATCACTCCTTTCTCTCCCATCAGAGTTGCCAGATGCATGTTGGCCTCCTTGTGAGGGGCGGGAGTGAGGGGTGGGGAAAGGCTAAACCACCACCCCTCCCCTATCCACCTCTTTCTCTCTGCAAACAGACTTCTAAGCCACACTTTGCAGCTGTTCCTAGACCAGCGTCTGCCAATGAATGTCTAGTTTTGGCCCTTGCAAAACTGGTGTTTGAAAATACATGTTTCATTCAGTTGTATTTGACAGAGCTGGGATTGCATGCAGCTCCCATGATGAACACACTTTCAGTGGCAGATGTGGATTTCAGACCTTGTAGATGCAACTGGTTAATATATGGGATCACCTAATACGCAAACTCTGGAAGTTCTACCTGGGCCAGTGCCTTGCTGCATTCGGGGGATGATTGGGAAACCTGAAAGAGTCGTGCAGTCTGTACAGCAAGATTTTTGTTTACTGTCTCTACCGCAGTGTTCCAGAGAGAGAAAAACCATATTAGCTGTCCATGTGTGGGCAGAACTTAAATGTGAAATTCTGGACAGAAGTTTATTTTTTTTAAAAGCCAGTAATAGCAGTAGCTTCTCTTGTAGGGCTGCTGTCACACTAGTTTTGATCCTGTAGCCACAGAATATCCACCGGCTAAACATTAGCACCCCAATCTGGTTCTGCTTGTGATTTTGAAAGTTAATTGCATGTGACTAGTTGCACCAGTAGTAATGTATGGCAGCAAGAGTTGGACTATAAGGAAGGCTGAGCGCCGAAGAATAATGCTTTTGAATTATGGTGCTGGAGAAGACTCTTGAGAGTCCCATGGACTGCAAGGAAATCAGATCAGTCAATCCTAAAAGAAATCAACCCTGCCTGTTCCCTGGAAGGCCAAATCCTGAAGCTGAAGCTCAAATACTTTGGCCACCAAACGAGAAGGGAGCACTCACCGGAGAAGACCCTGATGCTGGGAAAGACTGAAGGTCAAAGAAGAAGGGGACGGCAAAGGATGAGATGGATGGATAGTGTTATCGATGCAATGAACATGAAGTTAGGCAAACTTAGGAGCACAATGGAAGACAGGAGAGCCTGGCATGATGTGGTCCTTGGGGTCGTGAAGAGTCAGACTCGACTGTGCGACTGAACAACAAAAAGTTGTACCAGAAAGTGGGTGTAGAAGAAAAACATTCCCAATGCAATTAGCTACCTTCCTTCAGGTGGTTTATGAGTGGTGGGTGACATGATAAGAAGGAAAGAATTATGAACCATAGAGTTTTGCCCAAAATGCAGAGCATCGCTGTGCGATGCCCCTGACATGATGATGTCACTTCTGCATGACATCATCACATCGAGGAAGTCATGTGTTGTCTCTGCCCCCCCCCCCCCCAAATAATCCCCAAGTCCCCCTGCCGGCAAGCTGAGGGGACCTGGCAACCCTAGTTTTTCTCCCTAATGGGGGTTAAAGCAACTGGGAGATGGCTCTTTCAAATTAGAAAATGGCTGGAGAGGAAACGGTTAAAGCCCCCCCACACACACACACACACCATTTTCCTCCTTCATCAAACAATCTTGGAGGCTATGTTTGCAAAAGAAAAAGGGTTGTTTTAAAAGACACACAAATCAGGGGAGAAGAAATGTGTGTTTAGGCCCTGACCCCTGACCGAGTACTCAGGCGGAGAAAACTAATGTCTAAAATCTTGGTCTGGCTATAAAATAGAAACAGTATGCTTGTGCTGCCTCAATTTGCCTTGTAGCTGTGTAGAGAAGGGACTGGTGGTTTATCCCTTTGGCTTCCACTGGGTTTTGCTACGTTACAAGCCAGTTTCCTTGTTCTGCTTTCGGGGTTTTTAAAGAAAAACATTTTTAAATAATAAAACCATGCGTTGGCTTGAAAGATTAACCCTCCTCACCATTTTCTGCATAGCCCTACTGAGATGCATGATTTTCATCTTGCCTGTTTAAACCCATAGTATAAAGCAGTTCTATCTGTTCTGACTACTGAGCTGTACTCCTTGTTCAGAAGAATGATCAGTACACAGCCCTAGGGAGTCGTCAGGCAAGCCTACGTACCCTGCCATGGCTGCCACATCAAAACATGGTTAACATAAGTTTTAAAACTTACCTGTCCTCGACCAGAGCCAGGACATTTTCCGCCCGGGCTCCAACCCGGTAGAACTCTCTGCCAAATAATATCCGTGCCCTGCAGGACTTGATGCAGTTTCACGAGGCCTGTAAGGCAAAGATGTTCTGCCAGGCGTTCGGTTGAGGACAGCAATGGTTTCCCATCTTCTTGGCACTCCCACTCCCTGCCTCCCCGTGAGGCAGTGGTACTGCTAGAAGTTTTAGCGCCATCTCTTAGGCTGTTGTTTTATATTATGTTGTACACTGCCCTGAGCCCTATATTTTTGGAGGAGGGAGGTTGAAAATCAAATGTAATAATTCAGTTATTAATGTAATAATGTCATCTTCTGGGCGTAGAGCAGTGGTCACTGAGGGTGTGGAGGGGGAGGTCTTTGTGAATTTTCTGCACTGTACAGGGGGTTGGACTAGATGACCCTGGAGACCCCTTCCAACTCTTATGATTGTATGAAACAAATAAATAATAATAGATGGTTTAGTGAAACTAACCATAGTTCAGCGAATGACTGACACTAACCAAAGTCTGCTTGAAATTCCCTGCTTAACAGATTGTCGTAAAGATTGCGGAGCTTAGTGACTGTACTCACCCAACTGGTATGTAGGTTCAGGCTAGGCTGTCACCAGTATGCAGATGACACCTAGCTAATGGACAGCCAGCTGAATACCACCCCAGATACTTTAGCTTGGAGACTTTGGTTGGCTGACTGAAAATAAATCCATCAAAGACAGAGGTCCTGTGGCTGAATCGAGGAGACCCAAGGTTGGGGTGCCAGCTCCCAACCCTTGAAAATGTACTATTAACACCAGAATCAAGTGTGAGGAGTCTGGGTGTGATCCTAGATGCCTCCCTTTCAATGGAGGCACAGGTCACAAATGTTACCAGACTGGCTTTTTCCATCTGTGCCAAGTCAGGCAACTGATCCCCTTCCTGTCTTGCTTCGATTTAGCCACAGTGGTCCATGCAACAGTCACCTCCAGGCTAGACTACTGTAACTTGCTCTACACAGGGCTACCCTTGAGGCTGACCCGGAAGTTGCAACTGGTCCAGAATACAGTGGTGCGTCTCCTTACAGGAATATCATCTAGAGCCCATATACAACCGGTGCTCCGCCAGCTGCACTGACTCCAAGTTAAATACCAGATCAGATTCAAGGTTTTGGTTTTGACCTTCAAAGCCCTACACGGTCCAGGACCGACATATCTTTGGGACTGTCTCTCCTGGTATGTGCCCCAAGGAGCCTTGCACTGAATGAATAATAATCTCCTGGTGGTTCTCAGCTTGAAATGCATTCGTCTGGTCTCAACTTGATAGGGTCTTTTCAGCTTTAGCCCCAGCCTGGTGGAACGCTCTTTCAGATGAGATCCGGGTCCTGCGGGACCTAATCCAGTTCCGTAGGGCCTGCAAGACCAACATGTTCCACCAGGTGGATGGCTGAGGCAACAATAGTTTCTAGATTGGCCCCCTCTTTTTTTCCAGCCACTGACTCTGTCTTAATATCAGTGTAATATCTACCGACACACATGATGCACAATCCTTCCCTTGAGAGCTTGGAAATTGTGTTTTATGCACCACCTGTTTGACTATTAACTGTACTAGAATGGATTTTAATTGATATGGTATTTATTGTCTTAACTATTGTTACCCGCCCTGAGCCCTGCTGTGCAGGAGAGGGCAGGCTAGAAATCAAATCAATAAAATAAAATAAAATAAATAAATACAATGCCAAGAACTCTCTAAAGCTTCTCTACTGCTACAGTCAACAGCAGCAAGAGCAGCAAATGTATCTTGTTGTTCTACACTGGTATTTCAGTACCTTGGGGCAATTCAACCAAACACACCGAGAGTTCTACCTTAACTCTCCTGCATTAAGGTATAACCACTAATCAGATCTTTGACAAACCAGGATTCACGAGATGGGATATATCCCTGGTTCCAAATCCTAGTTTGGATTCCCTTGTACTAGTCAAGAAGAAGAAGAGGTTGGATTTATATCCTACCCTTCAGTCACTTGGAGTCTCAGAGTGGCTTACAAACTCCTTTCCCTTCCCCTCCCCACAGCAGGCACCCTGTGAGGTAGGTGGGGCTGACAGAGCTCTTTCCCAAGCTGTCCTTGAGAGAACAGCTTGTACAGAGCTATGGCTTGCCCAAGGTCATCCAGCCAGGTGCAAGTGGAGGAGTGGGGAATCAAACCCAGTTCTCCCAGATTAGATTCAAACACCCCCAAAGAGAACTCTTGCATCTTGCTCTGCCCCAAACAACAGTTATCCATGGAATCGGCTGACACATTCTGCTGCACATCAACAGGTGAGAGATTAACACTGACAATTAGGATTTATGTTGGTTTAGAGAGTTCTTGGCATTGCCGAGTCATTAAGCTCAACAGTTCTTGCAACAATCTGTTTAGCAGGCCAATATTATTATATATTGCAGAACTGAGGTTGGTGGGTAAGCTAAGGAGATAGTGGCTTGCTCTCATGGTGCAGCCCTAAGCAGAGGTAGCCCCATCTAAGTCCATTGACTTCAATGGATTGAGAAGGGTGTCTGCCGAAGGACTGCACTGGAAGTTAACTCCATTGACTTCAATGGACTGAGAAGCAGTGTTCCCTCTAAGGTGAGTTAGTGTGAGCTAGCTCAGTTTTTTAGCCTCCAGCTCACACGTTTTTGTCTTATCTCAGGAAGGATGGCTCCAGAACAAAAGTAATATACGTAGCAGCAAAAATCGCTCACTTGCAACTTTAATGCCAGTAGCTCACAAAGTAGAATTTTTGCTCACAAGACTCTACAGCTAAGAGGGAGCATTGCGAAGTGTGTTTGCTGAAATACTGCATTTCTCAATTGACTTCAATGGATTGAGAAGAGTGTCTGCTGAAGGAATGCATTGGAAGTTACCTCCATTGACTTCAATAGACTGAGAAGGGTGTCAGCTTAAGGACTGCATTGGACTTTACCTCCATTGACTTCAATGGAATGAGAAGGGTGTCTGCTTAAGGATTGCACTGGAAGTTACCTCCATTGACTTCAATGGATTGAGAAGAGTGTCAGCTTAAGGACTGCATTGGACTTTACCTCCATTGACTTCAATGGAATGAGAAGGGTGCCTGCTTAAGGATTGCATTGGAAGTTACCTCCATTGACTTCAATGAGTTTAGGAGGATGTAACTACGTTTAATATGGCACTGCTAGTTACTTTGTAGCTGAGGCAAGATTTGACCTGGGAATTTCCTGGTTTGCATTTCAGTCCCTTCCTCACCTTGCTGCACTTGACATGATTGCATGAGATTCTGTGCAGATATGGGAGTGATTCAACACTCTACTTTTTAGGCTCATACATGTTCCCATATGAAGCTCCATCACCTCCTTTTCCTCACCCACTCTCTGCACACAGGCTTCCCAGTTACAGGATGCCACTAGCTTCTGTCTGCATTAGTTAAAAGAGACGGGACATTTAGTACCCGAACAAGCTTGAGGCCCACCCTTGCCCCAGGGCCAATGAGTGGACTGCTGTACAGCACAAGCAAGTCTAAGCAGTGAGCAATGTCTGGCATGTGTGTGTGCACGCAAGTGCCTTTAGTTTTGGCACCAGCACCTGATCAAACCGATACCTCATTGCGCCATGGGGCGTCCCAGCAGTGATGGAACACACCCTCTGAAAAACTAGTTAGTATCAGGATTAGCTGCAGTCACTGCCTTATAGATCCCAAAGCTCAAGGAAAGCCAGGGAAGGAGGGCATGTTGAATGGATTAAAACCTCTAGATAGATTTACAGTGCAGGGAGCTAGGAAAATCGGGATAACAAGTCTGCCTTGTCATTTGAGCTTAACGTAGGACTGGAAACGTCTGTGTTCATATTGCAAGCCTGATATTCTGACAAGACAGCCTGGCCTAGTGGGTGCAGAACTGGAACATGGAAGAACAAAAGTTCATTTTGGAACTGCTGAGATGGGTGGCAACCAGTGTGAGCTAGGGATCCTAAGTACCAAAGGAAATCCAGCTGTAGTTGCCTTGGAAGGTATCCCAAGGGGGAGATACATTTTTAAAAAGTGGTATTTTTCTATATCTGATATCCCTGGCTTGGTGTAATGGAGATACTGCATGAAACCATTAACATCTCCACGCAAAGGAAAATCCTTGGCTGGCAGCTAGTTTTGGCACATGGTTGTTTGGAGAAGGGAAACAGAGTTTACTCCCATTTGCCAGTAAGGCCCTTTTCCACAGCTGTTGCTCCCTTCCTTTATATTTTTCTTGTGCTTTCTCTGGGCTGGCAACAGAGACTAGGAGGCAGATTTGCCTTAGAGGCCTGATGTTGCAAACTAGTTCTCACAAAATGTAAAGCAGTACGTGAATAAACTGGGGGAGTCTGGTTTGGGGAGATTGGTAGCCATTTTGTGATTGGTCCCCCCTAACAGCAACAATTTTGATGTGTCCACTGCCTTTTCTCAAAATTCTGGAGGTGCACACAGGT
The DNA here is from genome assembly GCA_029233225.1 of Lepidodactylus listeri. Lineage (NCBI taxonomy): Eukaryota > Metazoa > Chordata > Lepidosauria > Squamata > Gekkonidae > Lepidodactylus > Lepidodactylus listeri. The sequence continues at coordinate 25,450,842 of JARCFY010000004.1, read as the reverse complement.
TCAGCGTATTGGTAGAGTTTAAACATGCAGAGGAGTGGAGCACCAACTGTTTAAAGAAAATAACTCCGTTTATTAAGGAAGAAATACACCCTGAGAACAAGGAGAGTGAGAGAGACTTAACTAACGGACTAACTGCTGTGAGAGACAGGGACGAAGGGGGAGGTCTCAGTTGGAGCAGGAAGTCTCCAAAGAGCCAGTCAGGAGACAGGAGGGACATAACTTGAAATCATAGGAAGTCCCTAATCTAGCTATGCCAGCAGTCCTTTAGTTGTCCCCTGTAGGCCGTTCTTCTGATCTTCTTCAAGTAGGTGCACTATAGACCTTGTATATTCCAACAAAACCTAGTCGGGGACCTCTGTATTAGCATGTGAAAAGTAACAGGGTTTTTTTTTCTTTATGAGCTTGGAATATGTTTAATGACTTGAGAGATCGTGGATGGTACTTTTCCAAATGTTGAAACAACCAGCAATGTTTTGAAATCACTCCCACGTTGCTAGAGAAATACATACCTGTATGGCCCTTTGCAGCCTACACTAACCTTAGGCCGTTTTTCACTCATGCTACTTCCAGCCCTTGGGTGGAAGAAAGTCTTGTCAAATTTACCACTGGTTTTCAGTAAAACAGATAAAGACTTTTATTTGTCAGTTTCACTGGAAGGGAGGTAGTATGGGGGGGAAGGTGCACATAGACTATTTTTTGGATCCCCCTCTTCCACCCCCCCCCCCAACCCAGCACATACACTAACTGAAAGAGATGATGGTGAAATACCTTGTTGAAGTTGGTAATGTGAAATAACTGAAGTGGCGTGAAATTCCCAAGTGATCCCAAGTACTTGAAAATGCATCTGCGATTTTTGGCTGTAATATTACTTAATGTCAAATTATTTGTGTAGGCTGTAGCTCACCAGCCCTTCAGGAAAAGACCCTGTCTCTGGAGGGGGGTGATTGGGGACAAAGGGCTGTTGGGTGAAGACCAGGGGGAGCTTCACCTTTTCCCACTCTACCATTTCCCAGGTCCAAGTAGGGTTTCTAACTCCCTGTTGGGAAATTCCTGAAGATTTTAGGATTGGAGCCTGGAGAGGGTGGGGTTTGAGGAAGAGAGTTACCTCAGCAGGCTATGATGCCATAGAGTCCACCTTCCCACTGGCCCCACTGGTGGACCCCCTGATGGCACCTGGTATTTTTGGCCACTGTGTGACAGAATGTTGGACTGGGTGGGCCACTGGGCTGATCCAATATTGGTTTCTTTTATGTTCCAAAGCAGCCATTTTCTCAAGGGGAACTGATCTCTGTCATGTGGAGGTCAGTTGCAATTCTGGGATATCTCCAGGCCCCTCCTGGGGGATGGCAACCCTAGGCCTCCAAATCTTCATTTCTCCCCCCCCCCCCCAAGTGGCTTTTTCTCCTGTGTATTTTTAAAATGCCCTGTTTGCACATCTGCTAGCATCCTAGATCAGGAGATAAGTCTCCCCTGTTTTTGTCTCATGGTGTTTTTGGTCAAGGTTTTCAAAAGATAAAATGATCCTTCTATGTGACCAAGAATAGCAGGCTGATATGCAACCATGGAAGACCTGGCTGCTGTGGAAGTATCTGCATATTTGTTTAATTCTTCCCACACTTCTTGACCATAAGCTCCTCAAAGCAGTTTGTAACATATTAAAATACAATTCTTCTTCTTGTCCTCTCGTCCTCATTTGTAATACCTTAGCACTACAGGGCATAATTCTGCCGTGTCTGATTCATGCTGGCATCTCATAACCGATCCCTTCTCCCCATTTTGTCACCAATTAAAGACAACCCAACCACCCTTAGCCTCTAAACCTGTCACAGTATGTCTCAGAATGGCATCTCCCCCAGATGGCAGGCTTGCCAGCACTGGGTAGGGCAATACCTGGAGATGCTGGGGGTGGAGCCTGGGGGGGGGGCAGAGTTTGGAGAGGGGAGGTGCTCAGCAGGGTGTAATGCCATAAAGTCCACTCTCTAAAGCAGCTATTTTATCCAGGGGAACTGCTCTTTGTTGTCTGGAGGCCAACTGCAATGGCAGGAGGTCTCCAGGTGCCACCTGGAGGTTGGCACCCCTACAAAATGGATATGCCAAAAGCACGGAGGAGCCCGTATTGAGAAGAGCTCTGGTTCACAATTTAGTGTTAAACCTGCCCCCCAAACTCTTTCTATTCCACGCTGTCCCCACCTTTTCCTTTGCCTCTGTTTTGCCCTGAACTATTTTATCATTTTCACTTGTTAATAAAAGGTGCTTCACATGATATATTCAAAGGTGAATCCTTTGTGCTCGTATATAATTCTTATTTGCTCTTAGCTTGTAAATAATGACTGGGACCCAGTAGAAGTCCTGCAGAAAGGCAAACTGAAAGGTTACACCCTTTGACTAGCTTTAACTTACATCTGTCTAAACAGCAATACAGACAGAAAAGAAACATAAAACTCAGCAGATAAGGTTTCTGTCAAAATGCCCCGGAGGCAGATCCCAACTATTGCGTAGTTCCAGCATCATAAATCAATCAAGAGGTGTTTAAACAGTTGCCTGTCAGTTAATATACAGGTGGTTTCCAGGAATCAATAAAAAATAACGATAAATTATAACCTGGGTAGTCTTCCCTTATACTCATCTATCAGTTAATAGGTATGCTGTCAGTAGCAAAAAAAAAAAAAAAATTTATTGAAAGCCAAGCAAATCCACAACAGAAACATTGCTCTGTGCATTCACCGCCCTGCTAGAATCAGCAAATGAGCTTCAGCTGAGGTGGGGAATATGCAGGATGGAAAACACATTATGTACAGGGGTAGAGGAGGGAAAATGGGGTTGCTTTTTTTCATGGCATGGCCATGGCCATATCTTGTCTAATGTGTATTTCTACCTTCCAGAACACCTCCTACACAACATGTCATTAAACATGTATTTCCCATGGGGTTGCCAAGTCCCCCCTGGCCACCATTGGGGGAATGGGGGGTAGGGTTGCTAGATCCAGGGTGGGAAACTTCTGGAGATTTAGGGGTGAAGCCTGGGGAAGACAGGGACCTCAGTTGGGGTACAATGCTCTAGAGTCCAACCTCCAAAGCATCCATATTCTCCAAGGAATCTGAGCTGTAATTTTGGTGGATCCCCAGGTCCCACCTGGAGGCTGGCATCCCTAAATTTTTCCAGTTTGTATCCATGCAATGGGGGCACACGGCCAATCCCAAATCCATGGAAAGTGTATTGTATCATTTCCTCCATGCCTCTGTCATGTGCATACAATACAGATGTAAGATGTACCCCTCAAAGCCAGCGACTGCTCCTGAAGCGGGCGCAGATGTTTGCCTGCCCCCCCCCCCCCGCCCCCCGCTTTCTTCTTGAATGAAGCCTGGGGGATGGGCTGGTTAATCCCTGCTTAGCGCGGGAGCGCTGGCCAATTAGAGGAGAGGTGGCTGGCCAGATCTGGCTGAAGCCACCCTCCACGCTCACTTCAGCCCAGCTCGAGAGCAAACGGAGCTTCGCAGCTGGGGAAGAAGCGTGGGTGGCCTCGTGGAAAGAAAGAAAAAAAACCTCACCGGCGGGTTTCCAGAGGCAGCGTGAGCCTGCTTCAGCAGGCTAGGTTTGGAGGTTTTCGACCTGGGAGAGGGGGTGGATTTTGGGATCGGTGTGCTTTCTGCCGCTGAGCTGCGGCCTTATGGCTACACCTCTCCCCCCCCCCCCCCCCTTCCATATTCTCCAGCAGGGAGAGGGCTAGGGACCCATCTCCCGCCCTCAGCTCTCCAGTACAAGCGGGCTAGGAGCGTTCAGAGGCGGGGCCCCTCTTTTGTATTGATTTACTGTTCCGCTTGTGTGCTCTCCCACAAGGACAAGGGGTCTGATTCAGTATAAAACAGTATAGAGCAGCTGCTTGTGCATTCTCAAGCCAGGGCAGAAGGTCTGCTCTACTATACAGCAAGCTGCCTGTGTTCTTCCACGTCAGGGCAAAGGGTCTGTTTCGGTATAAAGCAGCTGCATTTGGTCTCTCACTCCAGGGCTCTGGGTCTGCTCTAGTACACGGCAGCTGCGCTCATTCTCTCTTTGCTGGGGGGTCTGGGCCCTGCCGTTGTTCATTCCCACCAGGTCCAGGGGCCTGATTTAGTAGAAGGCAGCTTTATCGGGGGCATAACTCACGGAGCCAGTCTGTGCGGAGTTCAGGGGTCTGTTGGTTTGCTACAAGATCGTTGCGTTAGGGCCTGGGTTCCAGCTGGGTTCAGGACAATATTAGCATCCCTCAACTCCAACCGGGGGGGGGGGGGGGGGGGGGCGGGGAGACCGATGGACGGACGGGGGGACTCTGAACGCCCCAGGATTAATAAGGGTGTGCTTGGTTTCCCACTCTCTTCCTTTTCTTCCCTTTCTTCATCGTTATGGGTGAGGTATGCCAGCTAAGAAGGCACAGAAGAAGGGCAGCATGGTGAGGAAGACTCCCAGACGGGTGCCACCGGCCATCTCATCCTCTGAGGATGAGGGTGGGCCTTCCTTACAGGACCTGGCCCTGGAGCGGGCCAAGGCGGAGGAGCGGAAGCATGTGGTGACCATCCCACGTGGGGGCGACAGAGCCACAGCTCCCAAGCGGGAAAGGCGGGCTCTCCATGCCAGATTAGTGCAGCTGCAGGAATCTGAGGATGAGGAAGAGACCCCAGAGTTGGGCGGTGAGCTCCCTAGTCCCATGGGAACTGGTTCCACCAGCAGGGTTCTGCTGGCTCCAGCTGCCAGGGTCCCCTCCCAAGTGGGGGGATGGGTTCAAGAGCACACAGCATGGGGCCTCAGGCCAAGGGAACAGGGCACTGTAGCATCCTGGGCATCGAGCACTGCACCTGCGCCGGGTGTGCCATCAGAGGTTGTGCCAGTGGCGACACCCCGGCCCACGGAGCAGGCACCATCATGGGGTGGGGGGCACAACAGGGCACAGCGGCAGACCTGCCCTATGCTTACATGGATAGGTCTCTCCCACTGGGGGATCACCTGCTGCCGGCCACGAAAGGGAAAATCTGGCGGGGTGAGTATGTAGACCTGTTTACACTTCTCTTTAGGGATGTTGAGGTGAGGGCAAGTGTGAGGGATGACCCCAGGGAGCTGGAGAAAATAAAGCGGATGCAAATTGACAAGAACTTTGATAATTGGCTTTCTGCAGACACCATTTACATGGGGGGGGGGGTGCTGCAGGCCTACCCAGGTCAGGGGTCAGCATTGGTAAAGAAGAAGAAGAAGAAGAGATTGGATTTATACCCCGCCCTTCACTCACTTAAGAGTCTCAGAGCGGCTTACAAACTCCTTTCCCTCCCCCTCCCCACAACAGACACCCTGTGAGGTGGGTGGGGCTGAGAGAACTCTTTCCCAAGCTGTCCTTGAGAGAACAGCTGGTACAGAGCTACGGCTTGCCCAAGGTCATCCAGCCAGGTGCAAGTGGAGGAGTGGGGAATCAAACCCGGTTCTCCCAGATTAGAGTCCGCGCACTTAACCACTACACCAAACTGGTAAAGTATCTGGACCTCATCCACAGGGTATGTAGACAATACTCCGGGGTTATTTGGCTGCGTTACGATGAGCGTTTTCGCTATCGAGCGGCCTTGGACCCTGCACTGCCTTGGGATCGGGCGCACCATCAACTCTGGTTGCAATGCATGGGCTCTGCACAGGCAATCGCAGGCAGGTACGCTGACAGTGGACACATGGTGACACATTTGCACTCGGGAGGGGGGAAGGAGGCGGACAAAAAACAGGGTTCCATCCCATCTCATCTGCTGGGGCTTCAGTGCTCAAGGCAGCCCTGCATGTTTAAACATGCTTGCAGCACATGTGGGGGTTTGCATCCAGCATCCTACTGTGATGAGGGTGTCACCGAGGGGGGGCAGTCCAGGGCCCAAGGCTATGGGGAGGCATGAGGGTCAGCAGCTATTCCGCTGGGGATGGGGGGGGCGATAGGGGGGAACTCAGGATGTGGCACACGGATTGAGGTCACCAGTATAGTGGCCGGCGGCTACATATGATCATCGGTGGGCAGGAATCCCCCCCCAGGCTGGGGGTCATGCGTTTGGCGACAATGAGCTGGGCACTAGGTCGGCAGTCTCCACCCTGGGAGCAGGCCTTCCATGCTGCACCCTGGGAGTTAAAGGGTTGGTCTTTTACCAAACTGAACTGCAAAGCCGCCGGAGTGACTGGTGGGTCATGGGTGGCGGGAGGGGAGTTAAGCCAAGGCTAACCCCCTCTGTGGCGGGAAAAGCATGGGTTGAGGGGAGGTTGAATTGGCAAGCCCCCTTAGATATAAGCAATGGGGGCCCCTCATACTGGGAGCCTATGGGCTGGGCAGTCAGGGTGAATCAGTTGGGGGCCTCTTTGGAGTGGGAGGAGCATATGACAAGCCTTAAGGCTTCGCAGCTGTGGGCTGGAGTGTTCCCTTTCTTCCCCTCTACGCACTAGTGTGTGGGCCATGACGAGTGAGGTTCGGAAGTATGTTGGACTTGGCTCTGAGCCGGGGTGAGTTTGCCCTGCCAGGAGGCTTACTTGACAAACCTAATGCAGCCCGTGCTTTAATGTGTTGGTGCAGATCAGCTTATGATAAATAAAACTCCCAGTTTAACCCATAACTTGTGTTGTGTTTCATTCAAGGGGTGGGCTGGCAACCTAGTGGCTTAAAAGTAAAAACAACTCTAGATTGAATGGTGTTAAAACATCAGCCTTTTAATCTTGTGTCCCGCTGTTTATTTAACGGAACTTTAATTTGTTCCAACATGCAATTCCTCATTTTTATCAGGGCAACTTGTGTTCCTTGTTTGCTGGCAGATAAATTTGCCTGTATTAGAGGGGTTTTGTTGGAATGAATCCAGCTGACCCAATAAACCAGATTACTCTGGCCTTGACTGGCCTGTCTTCATCATTACTTACTGCTATAGCCACTTGTGTATTACCTGAAAACACTGATCAGTAAAGGAATGGCTGTGCTCTTCCACCTGATTCCTGACACCATTGAGTAGGATTGGCAAGATGACAAACCCCTGCTGGAGTCTTCCATGGCCAGAAGTATATACATTCTTGGCTTATGGATATCTGGTCTTCTCTAGACTGGTTTCTGGACCCATACCATTCAGTGCTGAGGGCTGGCCAGAGCCTTCAACAGAACATGTGAAGCTGCCTTCTGTTGAGTCAAACTGTTGATCTACCAGGTGGGACTTCTACATTACTTTCAACACAATCCTTTTAATTGGAGACATCAGAAACTGAACCTGGGACCTTCTGCATGCCAAGCAGATGTTCTGCCATCCAACCCTTGCCAAAATATTCACATGAAGCGACCTCATCGTTGGCCAGCTGCCATTCGTCTATTAAGGACAATGTTGTCTGCTCAGACTGGCAGCAGCTGTCCAGTAGGGTAAGGTCTTTCGTATCCCCTATTACCAGATCCTTTTACCTGGAAGTGTTGGGGACTGAAGTTGGGAACCCCTGCAGGCAAAGCAGATGCTGTACCACTGAGCAACAGCCACTCCCTTCAAGCATGTGCACCCACTATGACCTCCATTCTAGATACTGTTGCATGCAACAGTATGTATGTATGCATCATTTGTATTTATATCCTGCCCGTCCCGCGAACGGGCTCAACACAGGTACACATACAGCATGAAAGAATGGTTGGGCAGGGTCGTTGAGATTGTGATGAAGTTATAAAAACGTGTACCACTGTCCATGCTGTGCAATGTATATGGGAACCACACAGGGCATGTCATTTTCTAAGGGGCATTACAGTGCAGTTCTAGATCTAACCTACATTTGTATTCAGTCTATGCTCATGGTTCCTCAGTCCTGCGAGGGAATGTGCATGTGAATACTGTTTCCAAACGCCTGTCTCCTGTGTTGAATCAAGATGCATGATTGTCACCCAGTGCAGTGCATAACGCCAAGCAGGCATTAGAGAGCCTACCCTCAGGCTGTCTGCCTAAACTGATTGTGGGGGGGGCAGAGTTGTTAATCTTAGGTTGTGTCCTAAGAACTGTAAGCAGAAGGCAAATATTGTTCTGCAGACAGTTTGCAGGCTGCCCTAACATCTGCAATGGTTTTCATGCTTCTGCTTCTACAAGAGGTTGCACAAGTAGAAGAAAAATATTTTGGGTTCACTTTCACTTTTTTCATGCAACACTGCACCACAACATGAGAAACACCCCTTCTGTGAGAAATGCAATCCAATGATAAAATTAATTAGTAGTCATATAGCACAGTTCAACGATTCCTACCACTTCGTGCAAATGATACCAGCAGTACTGACAGGTGGAATGGATCAGGCAAGGTTCAGGTGACATTTGAACTGGGAACCTCCTAGCTCATAAGAGGAACCTCCTAGCTCATAACTCCCTACTATAACTTAATAGTAGAAGAAGAAGAGATTGGATTTATACCCCGCCCTTCACTACCCAAAGGAGTCTTAGAGCAGCTTACAATCTCCTACCCCTTCCCCTCCCCTCCCTACAACAGGCACCCTGTGAGGTAGGTGGGGCTGAGAGAGCTCTGACAGAAACTCTTTTTCAAGAACAGCTGTGCCAGAACTATGGCTTGCCCAAGGTCATCCAGCAGCTGCAAGTGGAGGAATGGGGAATCAAACCCGGCTCTCCCAGATTAGAAAACGTCTTTGTTTGGGGGTGGGGTTCCCCCACCGGCCAGCTGGCCATCAGCTGGCAAAAGCCCCCAAAACTGAGGAAACTTCAGCCAGGACCTGGGGACTGGCAACTCCACCAGTCAGAGCTCTCTCAGCCCCACGTACCTCATAGGGTGTCTGTTGTGGGCAGACCCATAGCTACAGTGGGGCCTGGCCCCCTGACTTACCGCCAAGGCCCCCTGACTTTCAATTTTTAAATTTTATTTATGGTGTTTGCTTGGTGCGTGTGTGTGTGTGTGTGTGCAGGGTGCCCCCTGACTTATTTAAAGCCCCCCCCCTTCAATTAAATAATCCTGTCTACAGGCCTGGTTGTGGGGAAAGGAAGGGAAGGCAATTGTAAGACAATCTGAAACTCCTTCAGGTAGAGAAAAGTGTGGTATAAAAACCAACTCTTCTTCTCTTCTGTAACAAGGGAATTAATTCTGGGTTGGATACTCCCTCCAAATATCCCACTCAATTCGGACCTCCAACTAACTTTCTAGTGTCACAAATGTCCGAGCAATGTTGGTGGTGTTGTTTTTCTGTGGAGTACATGATACATCAGAATTCACCAGCCAAGAAGCCACTTGTGGTGCCAAACCACAAAGGGGGGAGCAGCAACATGGAGAATGTGACAGGAGGCGTGCACCTCCTCTTGAGATGTCTAGTCCGGCCCACAGAGAAAAGTGTTTTTGTACAACCTATCTTGAATCCTCCTGGGGCAGAGGCAACATGGGAGGAGGTGCACACATCCTCTAATCCAAAGTGAGCTGCACAAGGAAACATATCCTATGCCGCCTGCCTTGGATCCTGCCAAGACACAGCAGTTGCTGCCACCCTGGACCTGTCCAAGATGGACTGCAACCTAAATACCTTCCTCTGCAGCCCATTTTGGATCAGTCCTGTTTGGGAGGGGGGGGGGTGTCATCATTGGAAAAGGATGCTCGGGGCAGCTTGCTAACTTGAGTTGGTTCTGGCATACATGGAAGTGGTTCATAACTCATTGTCAACATGCAGTGACCTGAGAGTGACCCAAAATAGTGGTAATGGGGAAAGTGGGATTTCCTGCTCCCATAAATCAGAATTGATTACCCTGGAGAACTTCCCTAAATGACAGGTTTAGTATTACTGGCCATACAAACAAGCAGTGTTCCCTCTAAGCCAAGTTAGTGCGAGCTGGCTCACAGTTTTTTAGCCTCTGGCTCACTCATTTTTGTCTTAGCTCAGGAAGGGTGGCTCCAGAGCAAACTAATTTATGCAGTAGCCAAAATCACTCACTCGCAACTTTAATGCCAGTAGCTCACCAACTAGAGAGCCAGTTTGGTGTAGTGGTTAAGTGTGCAGACTCTAATCTGGGAGAATCGGGTTTGATTCCCCACTCCTCCACTTGTACCTGGCCGGATGACCTTGGGCAAGCCATAGCTCTGTACCAGCTGTTCTCTCAAGGACAGCTTGGGAAAGAGCTCTCTTAGCCCCACCTACCTCACAGCGTGCCTGTTGTGGGGAGGGGAAGGGAAAGGAGTTTGTAAGCCGCTCTGAGACTCCAAGTGAGTGAAGGGCGGGGTATAAATCCAAACTCTTCTTCTTCTTCTTCTTCTTCTTCTTCTTCTAGAATTTTTGCTCACAAGACTACAGCTTAGAGGGAGCATTGCAAATAAGCCCTGGGTATTAACAGTAATAGCATTTTTCCAATCGTCACCTGGTGTGTACTGTTTATTAAGTAAGGTAAGTTCTGTTTTTGGTTAAACGAATCCATGTGGTATTCCGTTGTTTTGTAAATGTACATTGAATGCTGAAATTTTATAATTAAATTTGGTACATGTGTTCAGAAAAACCATATCCTTTTCTGTTGCAAAGTCCCCCTTTTATACAGCCCAGGAGAAACATCCCCTTGATTTCTCTAAAACTGATAAGTTCCCCTTATTAGTAGGAACTTTGTGAAATTTCACAGCCTGCACAGGATGCATATATGGAATTATCATCTGCATCCAACATTTTGCAGGTCCCACCTTGCTTCCTAATTTCTGGATGTACATTGAATCCAATGTTGGGCCAGTTTGAATATGCCTCCAAAGGGTGGGGAAGGGTACAATAGATTTTACTGTATGGTACTTTGTCCTTTCAGTTTGATCCAGAATACAAATGTGAAATAGCTGTGAGTGGTGAGAGCTCCCAGGCACCCCGACAGGGCTCTAAAGTTACGACCAATTTATAGGAGGTGTTCTCATTAAAGGGTGAAATCCATCTTTGACAAAGTGTGTACTTCCGAAAGTATGACACATGGCTGATAATTAAGCCTGCCCCGGTGAGGATATCAGGCCTGTGAATCAGAACGTTAGCTTCCTATTGCTTAAAAGGAATAAAAATACATCCGATAGCATTTCCCTGGATTTTGGTAATAGGTACTGAAGCATAGAATATTGGTTCAAAAACACACCTAGTTCTTTGAAACTGGGAGAGTAAGCTGTTTAGTGGAATACTTAATCTGTCTCCATTTTTGTGAGTTTGAACAGTTGGTTTGAATGTTATCAATGGGCTTTGTGGAAAAGAGCAAAAGGGAGCAGGAAATAGTTTTTAATGTAAGAGCGTACAATAGTTTGAAAGGAGAACAAATTCAGCCTTGTGTGGTGCCAGTTATAACAAAACCTGTGCTAAATCTTGTCAATTTAGAGAGTCAAATAAATTCATCCGTTTAGACATCATATCAAAGGTTATTAGAGGACCCTGGTGCCCAAATGTTGCCAGTCAATCAATGAGCCCAGTATGCAGCAACAGTGCTCGTCTCCCTGCTGACATCTCAGTACATGTTTTTTTGTAGAAAAAGCCCACCAGGAACTCATTAGCATATTAGGCCACACCCCTGATCGTGCAGCTCCCTCCCAGGATCGGCTTCCCCTGGGTGCCCCGCGGCTTGCGTGGTGTATGGGGAACCCGAGGGAAGGAAGGCAGTTTCTGGATCGGTTTTCCCAAAGGACGGAACCTGAGGAGGGGAGGCAGTTTAAACGGCCTTCCCTCCCTGGATTGGCTTGGCTTCCCCGAGGCACCTGGGGAAGCTGGAGGGGGGGGGGGGGAGGCTGTAGGCATGGCCAACTCAGAAGCCAGCCGGAACTCAATTCCTGTGCATTCCTGCCCAAAAATAGCCCTGCATGTTCAGCCTCGTTAACTTTCTATAAGAATGTGAGAAAGAAGGGAAGTCTGCCACAGGGAACCCTGATGTCCTTATGTCTGTAAACTCACATTATAAGCATTAAAACAAGCAAGCAAGCAATCAAACAACTCCCCCCCAAAAAACTTCACGGACTCTGATCTAGAGATCCACATGCCCAGATGTTCGGTGCAAGTTGGAGCAGTTTTGTTTGTGTACAGGGACTGGGAAGGAAGTGCCGTTGCTCAGAGAAGCAGAGAAGCTGTTTTGTATGGCAAAAGCCAAGGGTCTAATCTGCATTGGTCTTTCCTGCTGTTGTGCCACCGACCCCACGTCGTCTAACAAATTTCTGTCTGCATCATTTTATTGCCATTTAGTGGTGACTCTGAGGTCACTACGGCGTCTCACCACGTTATGTGGATTTGGTTTTAAGGTGGTTTGATTGCTCCTCCCTACCCTCCAAGCCACTGTAAATGATAAGCAGACAACTGCAGCCAAATTCTCCCACCCCCAATCGATTCTAACGAGATATGCAAATTGTCACAAAGGAAACAAGTTAGCTGAAAATCCGGTTGTCTGCATTTAAAAGCAGCCAGGGAACATTTTTCTGCAATCATATTGGGGGGGGGGCGCAGGTTGGAAGCACGCCCACCCCTGAACCATTTGTTATTTCCTGGGGCAGTCCCCAAAATGCCCTGCCTGGCAATTGTTGGGTGTTATGTGTTTTTTACCCAGCTCATTCAGTCTTTCCTGCCCACTCCCTGCCTCCCCCTCTGCCAGGTCACCCCCCTTTACTTTCTCTGGGGGGGGGGATCAGGGGTGCCATTTCCTCCACACAGCGTAGCGCAATACAGTGCCCTGCTGGCGCCCCTGAGTGGCCACTCCTCCCCCCCTCGTGTGCGCTCCCTAAACGTAATGCAGACTGCAAGCTTTTATACTGAGCCAAATGTGAGGTAACGGAAGTCGGCACCACAGCTGAAAGGAGCAGTATTACACAGCAGATGCAGATTGGACCAGGGTTCCCAACCTCGGTGGATGAGGGGAGCAGAAACTCAACAGTAATAGGTTTGAGGTCAGATCCGCATATTCCACTCCCTTCAGAGCCCCAGACACTGCTGAAGTATAGCTAAACCATACTCCTCCACTCTGGATGCTCAGAAACGTTCTGAAGTGAAATGCTTCCCTTTAATCTTCCATCTAGCATTCCATTTAGCTCCCTTCATCAGAAACTTTAGAGCTTGGACTCTCGAAAGCTAATAGCCCAAAAATCCTACTGGTCTCTAAGGTGCTACTAGACTCAAGTCTAGGACCATTTCTGCAAAAGAGCTTGTCCCACCATTGACCTTTGCAGTTATTCACAGCTAGTGGTTATTTCCACACAGTTCGTTGCATGGCAGGGTCCTGACCCGCATATTCCTTCCTTTCCCCATGCATTCTTTGAATCCTGCGTTTGTCAGAAGTTTTTGTTGCCACGCTCCTGAACTCACGGTTTCAAGTGGGGAACTCTTCACATCGCGCCTAAATTCCACATTAGCATAATCTGTATCACAACTGCTCCCTTTTCCCCACACCCATCATTCCCGCCCAGCCACAAGCATCATCCCTCGCCAGAGAAATTCCCCCTACTGCGGAATCCGTGATTCAGATCTGACGCTCTTCGACGCACCAGAAATGAAAGGCAGGTACCAGATGTGTCGTGTTCCACTGCAAACCAACACGGTTACCCTCTGGAGCTAACTTCCTAGATGAAATTTGAAGGAGGAGATTAACATTCCATTCAAATCTGGGGGAGTTTTGCTTCAGCAGACGAAGGGTTGCACCCAGAGAGCTTGTAACGCTTGGCATTTGAAAAGAGGCTGAAGGAATGGGCATGTTTAGTTTAGCAAAACAGAAGTCTGAGAAGATGTATTGCATCAGTCATTCAGTTATTTCTTATCACCTTGCCACTTTGCTCCTGTTTGACTTGTTACTCCCCTGGGTTGGGAAGAGGCACTTGATCAGTGATGACTACTCATCAGATAATGACTAGGTGTAGAAATGTACTCAAACTTCTGAGCTGTCAAATGAGATTTGTGGCTATCAAACAGACCGTGCAGCAGCTGTGGACCAGGATATGTAACAAACAACCCAAGACAGACCAGTGGCCCATTTCCCCTAACTCTGTTTATACTGACTGGCTGCAATCCCCCAAGTTCTCAGGATTCCTCAAGTTCTTCAGATGTCCCACCCGCTTGAAAATGCTTGGAGGGAGATCACAATTTCCAAATGCTATCCTGTGTTTAAAAATTACATCCCTGCACATAGAAAACCAGCCCTTCAAGGCAAAAGCTAAGAGAGGGTACCTGTCCTAAGTGCAGTCAGCACTGGAGTACAGACTAGACATCAAAGAGAACATGAATATGTGAAGATGCCTTACACTGAATCAGACCACTGGTCCATCTACGTCATCATTCCCTGCTCAGAATGGCAGTAGCTCTCCAGGATCCCAAAGCAGAGGTCTTTCACATCAACCACTACCCAATCTTTTAACTGGAGATGCTGGGAATTGAACCTGTGACCTTCTGCCACTAGCCACATCCAGTCCCTTGGGATATATAGTGTGAACTACTGACAGCTTTTTAAAGCAATGTGAAATTATAGTGGGAGGGCTTCTGGAGTTATGGCCCTGCTGGTGGACCCCCTGATGGCACTTGGGTTTTGGCCACTGTGTGACACAGAGTGTTGGACTGGATGGGCCATTGGCCTGATCCAACATGGCTTCTCTTATGTTCTTATATAATGTTTTCCTTTTAGGAAAGAATTATTCATGTTTTTAAGAAGGTGGATAACAAGCCAGATGTTAACTTAGTTAGAGGCTTGGTGAGAACAGGAGGCAAGATACAGTGGCATTGTGGCAACTTATCATTGGCTGCATGGCATACTCTGCTACTGAACACTAATGCTGATTGGACAGGAGGAATACTGATGATGATTGGACAGGAGGAAATTGGTGACATACAGCACTGAGCCAGCATTAATCCATGGTTTTCTATACCGTGGCATCTGAGAAACAGGAGTCTGAGTTGTGAGACCTATAAAGTTCAGCAGTGGTATCCTTAAAAGAGACAGATATCCTGGGAAGTGGTATCCTTAAAAAGTCCCTTAAAAGGGACAGAAGTGTTATTAATTACCTTGGTGCTTATTTGGAAAGGGGGTGGGGTGGGGCTGAGCAATGGAAGCCTGTCCATGTTATCGAAACGGCCTTGACACCAAATCTCATGTAGATTCCCGCCACGCGCACTTTCCATGCATGAAGAATTTTTGATGTAAACTAATGTTGAAAGGAGGGATCAGAGAATCCTAAATATATTTCATGAAGTATCTGGGAGAATGTTCTGATGGCATGATTCCCAGAACCAGAAACATCTGTGATTGGCAATAGCACAGCTTCGGAGTTGAGACTTCTAGTTAGGACAAGTCTTGTGAAAGCAGGCAGAAAGCATGGTTATATAGCTCTTTCTTGGCAGACATTGCGTTTGTGCCGCAGCTTCTGTGGGTGCCACCACTGACTGACAAAATCTGTAAACAGTCACAGCTATAAGGCTCCCTCTAAGCTGCGGAGTCTTGTGAGCAAAAATTCTACTTTGTGAGCTACTGGCATTAGAGTTGTGAGCAAGCGATTCGACTCCTGCATAGATGAGCTTGCTCTGGAGCTATCCTTCCTGAGCTAAGGCAAAAGCGTGTGAGCTGGAGGCCAAAAAACAGTGAGCTAGCTCACACTAACTCAGCTTAGAGGGAACACTCTAAGTGACGTTTCCGTGACATGGCAATTTTTTTTAAATCGCAGTTTCGGTTAATATTGAGTGACACCGAGTGGCAATGACAATATAAACTGATTAGCATTAGGAACTGACTCAGGCTTTGAAAAGAATTAAGGACCTTTTTGAAGGTAAGGCAGTTAACTAGATTCATAACCTTACATAAAGTCCACCTGGCTGTGTTTCCTCAACTGCAGTAGCCGGCTGTAACTATGAACCTTCTTTCTGTGTTTGCGGAAACCTCTGCACCGTTTAGATTATTTTAAAATGCCCTGTTAAATAAGACACTTTGTTCTCACAAATACATTGTAAATATCGCTACTTGGCACACAGATGTCTATAAATAAAGCCCAGAGTACAGATCATAAATGCACTTGAAGACATGTTAGCTCAGTATTGTACTCTAGTTGTTCAGTTATGCAAGGAAACCAAGGCTTCCGCCAACACTCCCTCTAAGCTGTGGAGTCTTATGAGCAAAAATTCTACTTTGTGAGCTACTGGCATTAAAGTTGTGACCTTTGGCTACTGTATAAACTAGTTTGCTCTGGAGCCATCCTTCCTGAGCTAAGACAAAGATGTGTGAGCTGGAGGCTAAAACACTGCGAGCTAGTTCACACTAACTCAGCTTAGAGGGAACACTGGCTGCAACCTAGGAACACTTTCTTGGGAGTGAACCCCATTGAATAACACAAGACTTACGTCTGAGAAGACCTGCTTACGATTGCTTCCCAAAAGTGTGTATAAGGCATTTTTTTCATAGACTAGAAGTGTATCTTTCAAGTTACTCCAAGAAAAAAGTAAAGTCAGAGACAGTTTCCTTTTCCAAAGTGCTGAGGGGTTGCTGCTTGCGCTGTGTACACTCTTCCCACTTTTGTCCTGGTAAACAGGTTTTGCAGGGTTTTGTATCAGAAACCTGCACAACCTGCTTGACCAGAAGCAACAGTGGGACAAAAGAAATATTTGTGTATCTCTGCGATGGGAAGGAATGACTCTCAAATCACTTTCAGCTCTGTTAAAAGGTATCGTTTGTTTCCATCCTTTGATGCCAGAAGACAAGTATGTGCCAAAACTATGAGTAGTTTCGTGATGGAACAAGCACTGCCTTGAGAAATCTTATTCTCTGGGTATCTTAAATTGCCAAGAAGCATCAGATCAGAAGAATTGCCAGGCTGGATTAGAATGAGGGGGAAGACTGGCATGCGTTAAAGTAGGTGAAAGTGGTTGGAACATAGACTCACTGTCTTGAAAACAGAACAAAGTTTGAGTCTAGTGGCACCTTTAAGACCAACGAAGTTTTATTCACTGTGGAAAAAAACTTTGTTGGTCTTAAAGGTGCCACAGGACTCACTACTTCAGACCAACATGGCTTCCCCACCTGAATCTGTCTTGAAAATAGTTTCAGAGTGTAGCCATGTTGGTCTGCAGTAGAATGGCTAGATTCAAATCCAGTAGCACCTGAGAGACCAACAAGATTTTCAGGGTATAAACTTTCGAGAGTTAAAGGTCCATTCTGTATCTGGAGTTCGCTCCACATTTTCTTAGCACTCGACCTGGTTCCCCCTTGCCTTGGAATATCTGTTTTCATTGCATGGCCTCGGATCCTGGTTTTTGCATTGGCTACCCATTAAGTCCCATGTCAGCTTGCCATCTATTTTGTTTTCAACGCTCACTCATGCATTGGTATGCAGATTTTCCTGTGTCAGTACTTGCCTCAGTGGTCATTAGCCATGTAGGAGATGCTTTGGATGGTGGATTGCACCCGACTGAGCCAAGTAAGTCATGGCGAGGTGATAAATACAGAGGGGGAAATAGGGGCGGGGGAACTGACAGAGATCAGTGAAGCCATGTAAAGTTGTCTGCTTATTGTTCCCTTCGAACTGGAAATGGAGGAAGGACAAGGTGCAGTTCAAAACCACATTCAGATACCCCGAGGCAACGCCATACTGACTGCGAAGTCACTCACGAACGGCCATAAATCTATGCAGAACGTACCATAAAACCAGATGAACAAAGAAAGTGAAAGCAGCATGCAGTGTAGAGGGAGATTAACATCTTGACGTGGCTGTGGGAAAACTGCAAGGAAATAGATGGGTATAGAATCAGCCAAAGCTCTGATGAAGGGAGCTTTCAGTCTTGAAAGCTTCTACCCTGAAAATCTTGTTGCTTTCTAAAGGGCTACTGGACTCAAATCCAGCTGTCTTGAAAACAAATGAAATGCTGTGAATTTGTGTTCCCACCACTTCCCTCCCACTACAGTTTAGGATGAATGCTGGTCTTCTCCCAAAGTTCTGCTTCAAGCTACAGCCGCCAACAGGGCATAGGCATAACCATTCCCTGATGATTATTCCTAGCGTCCGTCAAGAAGTATATTGCATCTGAATATGGAGATTACATTTTAACTGTTACAGCTAATGGCTGCCAGTGGACCTATTCTCAAGCTGAACGGTTGTTCCTTGCATCTGGTCCTCCTAGTTATGATGACGCAGGAATATAGCTGTAATGGGGTGATAACCCTCAATAAACCTCTCCTTCATATGTCTCTCCAGTCCCTTTTTAAAAAGCCATCCTAGGTACCACAACTTGTGGGTGCAAATTACTTAAGGGTGTTGCCTTCTGTGCTGACTTGCGCTCCACATTCTCTTTCGCCGTCCTGGTTGCAACAATGTGGATTTCCTCTGCTTTTTTGTTAGCTATCATGAAACATATACACACACACACCAATCATATCTGTTCTCCTCAATAGCACATGAATCTTGAACATTCTGGAGTCAAACTAGTCTATGCGTCCAGCTTGCCTAGGTCCAATTTGGGTTCCCCACAGCCACACAGCAGCTGTGGAGAACTAGGGATACCAACCTCCAGTTGGCACCTGGAGATCTCCCACTATTACAATTGATCTCCAGCTGATAAAGATCAGTTCCCCAGGAGAAAATGGCTGCTGCAGAGAGTGGACTCTATGGCATCATAGCCCACTGAGGCCCCTCCCCTCCCCAAACCCCGCCCTCCCCAGGCTCCACCCCCAGAATCTCCAGGTATTTTCCAACCCAGAGCTGGAAACCCTAGTGGAGAATGGCTATTGAAAAATAAAGCAGGGCTTGGCATGTTGCCATGGGAGAATCCCCCCCCCCCCATCACTGCCAGCTGTTTTTTATACTGAAACAGCACGGGTGGGGGAGTTATTTCCCTGTTTAGGTGCTCCACGCACACAGAACATTCCATGTGGAGCATTGAAATGGGAAAATGACTCCCCCAGTGGTGTTTCAGCATGGAAAACAGCTGGGGTGGGGGATGGAGGAGCTTTTCTCCCCCCTGCAGCAATAGCCATTCCCCCCAGTTTCTGAGTGACTGCAGAGAACATGAGTTGGGTCCAGGTGAAAAGGAGATGTCTGTTTTGGCCCTTGGGGCCAAAGGGCTGGAGGGTCAAATGTGTAGGTGCCTTTTTTTCTGAACCATGAGTGGGATATTTGCAAATACATCCATCACCTGGCCTCAGTATTGATCAAAATTCACAGTTCAAGTCACAGTGATGTGAGAAACATTGCTATCTTCCAGCTATAAATAGCCAAGGACTGTGTATTTAAAAGATGGCGCAATTTCAGCCGCAGGTAAGTCCTGTGACAGAGTAGTAAATAAATAAAGGGCATCAAACAATGCAGTGCCCAGGTGCTGAAAAGGCACAGCCTGTTCGAAGTCCAATCTACCCGAATATAAATACTGCCTCGGAGGCACACCATCTGTAACTGTTCTGTTTTTCCTTTAAGAATGGTTAACCAGAGAAAGCTTTCTTTTGCTCTCCCTGACTAGGTAGCACAACAAACTGAGCCAGACTAACTTGACAAGAGGTCAGCACAAATGAGCATAGATTTAGGTGGGCGGTCATGTTGGTCTGAAGCAACAGAACAAAGTTTGAGTTCATTGGCAACTTTAAGACCAACAAGTTTAACGTAAAACTTTATACCCAGACTTAAACATGTTGGACTTAAAGGTGCCACCGGACTGAAACTTTGTACAAATAAGCATAGTTCACTGTGTCCCTCAGACAGACATGCTTAAATAATACACGTTTTAAAAGTTCGCTTTTGCTTATGGCATCAGTGACTCTTGTCTGTTTTGGTAAGAGATTCCTTAGTTAAAGGAATTCGTTCCTGATGGAGTTACAAATTCACCGACTTTCTGTGTTATACCTCTGAGGGCGCCAATCACAGCTGCTGGCGAAACATCAGGTACAACAAAGCCAAGACCACGGCCATACAGACTGGGAAATCTACCACAACTAACACCCTGCTCAGTTTCTCTAGTCCATTTTTTGGGGTCTTTTAAAAAGTGTGTGTGTGTGCATGCGCACACGTACCTGTAAGTCATGGTGACCTCTGGTGACTGACTGTGTGCACCTGGAAGTCATGGTGACCTCTGGTGCCTGACCCCTACTGGGGGCCTGGGGGATATTCGGAGAGGTGGCTGAGTAAAGCCTGCCCCCACCTCCCACCTCTGGTATTCCAAGGAAGTCTCCCATCCGAGTACTTGCTTATCTTCTGAGATCTGAATCCAGGTCAGGGCTCTAGTCCATTTTTTAAAAAGAAAGAACTTCATCATATGTCCCCCTCTGTTGAAGGAAAAGGGAAGCCTGCCTGTGGTGAAGCACTGCAGGACTGCCCCCGAACTCTAGAACGGGACAGGGCCTAGACGTGGAGCTCTTTCTCCTGGAAAAGAGGAAATTCCTGGAAAACTCCTGGAATAGAGTCACCTGGAAAAGAGGAAATTCTACCTGTGTAGGGGAAAGGTATTCAGAGGTATGAAGGTTCTTTCTTTTTCACTGCCAGTAGATGGGGTGATGGCCACAAGCATTGCTTTTAAAGGCGGTTAGACGGAGTCATGGAGGAGAGGTCCATCAGTGGCTACCAACAATGGTGACTAAAGGGAACTTCCATATTCAGAGGCAGCAAACCTCTCAATACCAGAGTTAGGAGACAACATCAGGGGTACCATGTTTGTTGGCCCTCCAGGATACCTGACTGGCCTACGGTTGCCAGTTCCTCCCAGGCCCCCAGCGAGGGATGGAGAGGAAGGGTTGCCGGATCCAGATTGGGAAACTCCTAGAGATCTGGGGATGGAACCTGGAGAAGACAGGGATCTCGGTGGGGAACAGTGGCACGGAGTCTACCCTCCTAAGCATTTCATTTTCTCCAGGGGAACTGATCTCTAGTCTGGAGATGAGCTGTAATTCCAGGGGATCCCCAGGTCTCACCTGCAGGCTGGCATCCCTGGGCTGGCCACTATGTGAAACATGCTGCTGAACTAGATGGACAGCTGGTCTAGTTCAGCTAGGGTTGCCAGGTCTGGGTTGGAAAATACCTGGAGACTTTGGGGGTGGAGCCAGGAGAGGGTGAGATTTGGGGAGGGGAGGGGTCTCAGCATAATACAATGCCATAAAGTCTACCTGTCAAAGCAGCCATTTTCTCCAGGTGAGCTGATCTCTGTCAGCTGGAGATCAGTTGTAAAACCAGGAGATCTCCAGGCCCCACCTGGAGGCTGGCAACACTAAATTCAGCAGAGCTCTTCTTAAGTTCTTATGGTATTTGTCCTCCCCTCCCTCCCTCCCTCCCTCCCTCTTTCTTTCTTTCTTTCTTTCTTTCTTTCTTTCTTTCTTTCTTTCTTTCTTTCTTTCTTTCTTTCTTTCTTTCTTTCTTTCTTTCTTTCTTTCTTTCTTTCTTTCTTTCTTTCTTTCTTTCTTTCCTGAAGTTGTGATGATCTTAAAGGCTGCTGTATGGTCACATGCTATGTCGAATAGTGGCTGGACACTCATATGGGAGTGATCCATACATCCTCAGTCAACAATCTGTGGAGGGTGCCAGGCCTCCAAATCTGCACACGGAGCTCTTACATCCACAAGAGTTTTGCAGTTTACATGGATGGAAGGGATAGTGCTGTGCCCACATTGGGTGCATGTGCAGTAGTACCATCACCTGCACAGAAGAGAGCGGGGAACCTGTTCACATATGGAGCTCTGTGTACCTGTCAGACCAAATAAAGGACTCTGGACTGGACACAGCCAGGCAGTTGAGGCTGGGCAGTTGCCAGGGCTCTTCTTCACTAAAGGATCCACTTGATGACCCGGGTTCCTGTACAAACCGCCGTACCATGTCCTGAACCAAATGAGATGATTTCCCCTCTGAACAGCCAGGGAGTTCCATTTTCTCGGTTTGCCAGTCCTTCATCTAGTCTCTACCTTCACAAGATATGTAATTGCTCTTCTCCAAGACATCTAAGGAGTCCTCCTAGATCAAGGTGTTTAAGATCTCCCCAAAAGTTGGGCCCATCCCTGAGAAAGGGGGGGGGGGGCTGGTATATAGACAGAGGACTTTCCCATTGTCCCATGTAAGGAGGCAAAACCTTTGAAAGTATGCAGAGAAGGGGTTATGCAGATTGTTTCACCAGTGACAACAGTGTGAAACCCATCTATAACTGTCACAAGACTGTGGGTGTTCATCTGTTCTGCAAGGCCTGTCAGCTGACCTTAAAGTAATTATGTGTGCATAAACTGGTTAGAACCCATTAGCTCCTCAAAGCAAAACGTTAACAGCCGCTCAGGACACAACAGGTTAATATTACACAACACCAGCTGTGCAAGACCAGTTTCTCTTGATGACACAACACAAGCGTATCACTTGTGGTTTAGATTCCTCTTAAAGATGTTTCTGGATTCAAAATTACACGCCTTGTATTATTGACAACCACGCCATTAGTAGATCCTCTCCTTTTCAGAAGGAGTGGCGGTTGAAACCTAAATTTTAAAAAACCACAAAGTATTAATAAATTAGCAACTCAGTTCTGTGTAATTTGGAAGCTGATCCATTTTGCTCAGCGGGGTGTAAGTCCTCTTAGGGTGTGCATAGGATTGCAGTCGAAATCTATCAGCCTGACGGCATACCCACAATCTCTACTCTGCAGTACATCTGTAATGCTTGGGGAACACCAAGAGATTTGTTATCTCGTCACTTTCTTAAGTAAAGGCTGTGATTTGAATGATACTGAACTGCCCACTTTGTGCTTTAAATGCAGATTTGTGGATTGCCCACCCCTCTGAAGTTCGCATTCATTTAATGGGATTGATTTAAATGACCCTGTGCGTATCTGACTAATCTTTTCATGGTCACGGTTGCTTACATAGTTTAGTTAATCCGTAATTGGCTAGGATTGTATCTTCCGAGGATTATCAAGAGCAAGCAAAATATCACTAAGGGACCTTGTTTATAGAGCGGCCTAGGAATAAATGGCGGGATCTTGAGCCTTTTGACAGACAGCTGCCATGTCTTCAGCATGACACGCGAGAGGGCCTCCATCTAGGGCAGTGAACGTGCAATGCAATCCCGTGCAGAGTTACTCCAGTAAGTCTGCATGGGATTGCAGAGACTAGACTGGAGTTAAGTCTGCATGGGATTGCAGTGAGAGTTTCCCACTGTTAAACCAAAATGTGCTGTTAAGTCAGAACCAATTTATGGGGACCCGAGCAAGGAGCTTTCGAGGCAAGTGAGAAGCAAAGGTGGCTTGCCATTGCCTTCCTCTGCAAAGCCTTCTTTGGTGGTCTCCCTTCCACGTACTGACCCAACTTATCTTTTTAGACCTGATGAGATTGGGCTATACCATACTCCCTTCACCCCCAAACTGAATACTGAGGTCTACTGATGCATAGCTACCTGCAGGGCTTTATTTGTAGAAAAAGCCCAGCAGGGACTCATTAGCATAATAGGCCACACCCAACTGCAGAAACTAATTAGCATAATAGGCCACACCCCTGACAGCACCGCTCCCTCCCTGGATTGGCTTCCTCAGGTGCCCGACGGCTTGTGAGATGCCTGTGGAACCCAGTGGGGGGGAGGCTGTAGGCGTGGCCAACTCGGAAGCCAGCCGGAACTCCATTCCTGTGCGTTCCTGCCCCAAAATAGCCCTGGCTACCTGTTACTTTTATATAGGAACAAACCTATTTGTTCCTATATTTGTTTACCTTGCTCTCTGAAAATACAGTAAGGAGGAATGAAGTTTTACCCAATGACTTATCATTTGTACCAAGCTAGGCAGTAGCTCCAGCGGCACAGCTGCCATGTACTTTTGATGCTGTCATATAAGGTTAACATACACTCTCCAACTGGAATAATAGCCTGATAATATGTCTGTATCCCTATCCTGCAGTGACTATTCCCAACTATTGGGAATGCTATAGTCCAGCCCTGATTCACATGAAGATCAGAGGCATGACTCCAACCACCGCCACCACCAGTCTGGAAAACTGATCTGGGCAACCCCTGGCAACAAAGGTCTACCACCCATCTAGGACCGCAGTTCCCGGCTATCAAGGACTAGCCTGGGCTACAGAAGAGATACAGTGGCCTACCTAAAGGGTAAGATTTGTTCCATCAAATGTGTTGTGAAAGTATTTGGTTATATTCTAGTCATGTTGCGTTTTAGTCTAGTCTAGTATATTGTAGTCAAAGTGCAATATGTTCTCCATGCTATATCACATAGCAAATTACGTCGTGAAATAGATTTTTGCAAATTTTGTCTTTTTAATATTGTTTTAAATATTTTCCTTAGGGGGGGATCCAGAGAAGTGAAGATTGGGTATACAGTTAGATATGGACATGATTTTGAAGCAATGTATTTGCTTTGTATGCATGTAAAGGGTGGGAGGTGCAGTGACCCCAATAAAGAGCTCCCAGGACTCCAGAATCACAGCAGCGACTCTGGCTTTCATGTACCCAGCCGAAGATTTTAGTCAGATATTGGAACGAGTTTGGTAGCTCCTCGTTGATATAGCAGTCAGAGGTGGCCAGCAAAGGTTGTGGAATCCTCTTGCTTGTGGGTCTTCAAGGTCTTGAAATAGGTTTAGTTGGACTCATGGAGGATAGGTCTGTCAGCAGCTACTAGCCATGGGGACTAAAGGGAACCTCCGCATTCAGATGCAGCAGACCTCTGAAGACCAATACCAGGAGACGACATCATGGAAGGCCTCGGCCTCTGTGCCCTGTTGTTGGCCCTCCAGAGGAACTGGTTGGCCACTGTGTGAGAGAGGATGCTGGACTAGATGGACCACTGGTCTGATCCAGCAGAGCTGTAGAGTAAGGCGCTGGTATCTGTGCCCTGGTCAGTCATCCTGGACTCCATGTTTTAAAATTCCTATTTAACATGTTCATGATCTATCCTTTCTTCTCTATGCCCTCTGCAAATGGCAGTGTGGGGAGGGTGGATGAGAGGCTGAAGGCAGATACTGCTTGGCGAAGGAAAAATCCTCTCAGTTTGCATGGCACAGGGTCCCATGTCCCCCCCCCCTGTTTTTTTCATTGAGGACTTTTTGCCCAGGGGAAGAATTGGAATATGTTAAAACAAGGTGTCTCTCAAGATATGTAGTATGAAGGTTTTAATACAAGACAGTCCTCCACATAATTCCTGCTTATACTGTCAATATAATCAGTGTTCACTTCCAAGATGAATTTCTCCATTTAGAGAGTGCTGCCGTCTTCTTGAGAGGGGCAGGTGGGGTGTCACCTTTCTTTTCCTTTCCTTTGTTTTTGTTTTGTTGTGGGGTTTTTTTGCTTGTCCATGGCTGTTTGACTTCCTCTAGTGACTTCTAAAACTAAGATATTTGCTTAAGTGGGTTAGTTTGCAATACCAGAATTGGGCATATTTGAAAACTAAGGCATTTATAGTTTCATATTTCATAAAATTCCCTGGGGTGCCAATCTCCAGGTGGTGGCTGGGGATCATCCAGAATTACAACTGGTCTCCAGGTGACAAAGATCAGTTCACCGGGAGAAAATGGCTACTCTGGAAGATCGACTCTGTGACATTATATGCTGCGGAGGTCCCTCCCCTTCTCAAACCCCGCCCTCTCCAGGCTCCACCCCCTATTTCCAGGTATTTCCCAACTGAGAGCTGTCAGCCCTAAAATTTAGACTGGAAGATTATGCATTGGAGAATTATAAATCCATCAGAGGTTGTTTCCCCCTTTCTCACTTCATTTCTACCATCTGTATGATTCACTTAAGATTTTGTTTGAAGTCCCTCCTCACAGCAACACCGGTGAGTGGTTTTATTTCCTTTTGGATCAAAGTAGGCTGTAAATCTTTTAAATAAGCAACAAACCAACATTTGTGAGAGTTTCTAACATCAGCGGAGTCACGATGGCACATTTAAGGCTGAGGACAGACTGGCAATCTGCTGCGGGAGGAAAGCGGGGCTGAAAGTTGTGGGGGAAAACTGCTCCAGGGCTGGCCGGTCACATTGGCCAGACTCCTGCGTTAGCATACCAGACTGGAGCATTTAGACTGCTGTGGAGCGGCCCCAGGTGGGCTGGGCTCCGCAGCTCGTGTCAGGGCTGTTTCGGCAATGGGCGCATGAGCGCTCATGCGCCCATTGGCGAAACAGCACGTTCACACTGCCACCTCCGCTTGAATCCCGCCTTCTTCCGGTTCACACTGCCGGGAAGCGGGAAACAAGCGGCAGATAGCCCCAGGACACCACTTTCTCCCGGTGTCCTTCTGAAGCGGCATGGAAGTGGGTAAGTACAGAAGGGAGCCGGGGAACAGCTGTGGCTGTTTGAACGGGCTCCCTTCCCCCGCTTCACAAGCAGAGCTCTCTCGCTCCATACTGCCAGTCTGTCCTCAGCCTAAGTTTGCCCATATCATGCCGCATCTCCCTTCAGGGAAACATAACTCAAATTAACAGTCTTGTGTTTTGTTATTTGCAGTGTCATTTTACAAGTACTAAATTGATTGCCCCAAAAAAGAAGCACCTTTTTTTGGGGGGGGGGGGGGGAGTATTAACTTCTGGTTTGAAGCGACAAATCACAGGGCTAGATTCACTGTGATCTGAATACAAGTCATATTACCAGGTAACAGCAATGCATACTTACGGTACATACCTTCAGTATTTTGGCCACCCAACGTATCATCTAAAATCAGGCTACACTGCTTTTGGTGCAAGCCCTTTAAGTTCCTTCTAATCTTTTGGAACGAATTGAAAACCCTACGGTCCTAGTCTTGCCATAAGTTGGGGTTTTCAATGCAAGAGACGTTGAGACAGAGGTAGGTTGCCATTGCCTTCCTCTGCATAGCAACCCTGGACTTCCTTGGTGGTTTCCCACCAAAATACTAACCATTGATCAGTCTAGTCAGGGCTATTGAGGCTGCTCTGTCCTCATTGGACACTAGGGTTGCCAGGTCTGGGTCGGAAAATACCTGGAGATTTTGGGGGTGGAGCCAGGAGAGGGCGGGGTTTGGGGAGGGGAGGGGCCTCAGCAGGGTACAATGCCATAGAGTCCACCCTTCAATGTAGCCATTTTCTCCAGGGGAGCTGATCTCTGTCAGCTGGAGATCAGTTGTAAAAGCGGGAGATCCCCAGGCCCCACCTGGAGGCTGGCAACCCTATTGGACACTGTGATTTGTTTTCAGTTCTACATAGACAGTTTCTCTTTTATCTCAGGCCATGATTAAGTTGCAAGTGAAAAGCTGCAAGATAGTATCTGTAATAGTTCAGGTGCGGTGCAGCCTGCTTTGGTTAAAGTGCTGGGAATCGTTTTACCTGCTTCCTCCCCACCCGCCCCCATTCCATGATTATTGATTATGATCGACAAATGCCTGCAGTGATGTTTCAGTTGTTCCCTCTTAACAGTGGGAGTACCTGATCCATATTTGGTGGTGAAGGGCGGGGTACATATCCAGTCTCTTCTCTCCACCCCAAAAATATCCAGGGTATTGTTCTGATATTTTTGAAACAACTTTCCAGAATGATTGTAATACTCCTGGTATTTTATGACAACATTGCTCTTGCTCTTCCCGGTCTTCTGATCAATAAGGCAAAGTGGAAGGGACTCGAGCCAATGTGATGCAAAAGCAAATATTTCCCCAGAAGTCTCAGACAATTATCAGACGGTAAGAATTCAGTGGCACTGCTGCCAAAGACAGCTGTCAGCCCTTGTAAGATTCTCCTTCTGTTGTTTCATTGTTAATGTGGTGGGAATTGTTTAGCATGTGGTCTACTTTGTTGTCCCAGAAAACTGCATAGTAACGGAATATGCCAAATCATTTCCGGTATTAGATGTATATAACCAGACTCACACTCTAATTTACACTAGGAGAGAACAAATAAGTAAGGATGGGCATGAACTCACTCACAAATGAAAGTTCATGATGAATTTTGGCCAGTTCATGGTTTGTGAAGTGAAGTTCATGGCCAAGTCTTGCAATTATAGGGTTTCCCCTTCAGACATAAGAAACCAGGCCCGTAGCCAGGGATTCTTAAGTCAGGGGGAATTTAAATTCTTCAGGGGGCACTGGCTAATTTAATTGAAGTTAGTTTATAAAACTGTACCAGAAGCGGGGATAGAATGACAGAGGAGGAAGGTGGGTGTGGAGAGAAAGAAAAGAGAGGCTCTCAAGAAAAGGAAGGTGACCAGACGGAGGAAGCTTGGGAGCAAACACACTCTCTAAAAAGCAGCTGCCAGAGATCTGCAGGGTTTACTTGTGAGCAGGGGTCATTTCGTAGAAAAAGAGGTGCAGGAGCTCATTAGCATAACTCATTTGCATAACTCATTTGCATATGCCACACCCCCTAACATAACAGAAAGTGTGTCAGAAGGCAACACCCACCCCTCAGGCTCCACTCCACAGGTGAGTGAAACTGACCTGCTCTTCCTCCATTCCCTTCCCCATCCAATACTTTGTGCAATAAAACTAAGCGTAAAGAACACACCCTCATTCTCTTCCTGCTCCCTTGAAACCACCAGGTTTCAAGTAGACTTGAGATACCCAGGACATGTGCACCACCCATCCCTTCCCCTTCCCCTCCCCACAACAAGACACCCTGTGAGGTAGGTGGGGCTGAGAGAGGTCTTTTGAGAACTGCTCATGAGAGAACAGCTCTGAGAGAACTTGTGACTGGCCCAAGGTCACACCAGCAGCTGCATGTGGAGGAGTGAGGAATCAAACCCGGTTCTCCCAGATTAGAGCCCAACTCCTGACCACTACACCAAACTGATGGGGTGGAAGCTGCTGAAGGGTTGGTGAAATTTCTCCAGTACTTATGTGCCATGTGCCCAGATAAAAAATGGTATACTTAGAAAATTTATATGCCACCTTGAGCAAGTCTCTGGAAAACCAGCACACAGTCATAAAAGGAACAATGATAAAATTATCAATATTAAAACAAAACATTAAAAACAATAAAGACCCTAGCAGGGCTTTCCCCAGGGTGCTGCGCCTCTGCACTGCTCAGGAAAGCCGAGGAGGGCGCGGGGCTTGGTCATGTGCCCGCCCCCTGGGCTCCTCACTTCTAGAGCTGCGCTCCTGTACGCTCCCGCTCCAACAGATCCCTGCTTGTGAGTATGCGCACCTCAAGGTGGGCTGGGAAGGAGGGCAAGCAGGCAGGCAGGAGGTGAAGAGAGCAAAGTTTGCTCAGCAAAGGGATTCCGAATACACAGGAGTGAGGCAGTGCAGGGCAGGAGAAAGAGAGAAGTGACGGCGCTGGCAACTAACTGAGGGTGAGCAGGGCGAACTCAGAAGTGACCGCACTGACCATCTTCCCAGCCGCCTGAGGGTGCTGGCCCTGCTGGGTGACGGTCCCTATTCCATAGAACAGCTTTTCTGCCACTATTCCTGGGATATTTGACTTTATGTTTTTGGCCCGCCCCCACTTCCTGAGCCAAGCTGGGACTGAGGGACAGGAAGTTCATCATGAACAGACAAGGGCAAAGAGAAAGAGACGCCCCTCTCCCAGACAGGCACTGCCCTCAGGAAGCGAAGAGAGGGAGCCACACTTCATGTGTTCTGTCCTCCCGCCCGCTTTCAGGCATCTTGGGTGAAACATAGGGGCAGGTTTCGCTCTCACCCGGATTAACCTTGTCTGGCCTGCGCACTCGGTGGCTCGGTTGGCAGGGTGCACACTGCAGGCGGAGACTGACTTGCCTTGCTGCCACTTGGCCCCGAAAGCAGCCAACCAGGCAAGAGAAAGAGAGGCAAGAGGAGCAGCGTGGGAGTGGAGGGTGTGGCTTTCCTTGCTGAGAAGAAATACGGAGAGCTGGGGGAGGAGGGCAGCGTGAGGCTTGCCACCACCACTGGTGGGAACGGTGAGCACAAGAAATGTCAGGGGGCCCCCATATTATGTTTACTCGGTATGTGGGTCTTGAGACTGTAATAATAAACTAAACTAACCATGAAACTAACCAAGTCAGGGGCCTGGCCAGGGTGGTAAGTTGGGGGGGGTGCTGGTGTAAGGTTCCCAAGTCCCCGCTCCAGCAGCCTGCTTCCCGCTGGCCCGGATTGGGCTGCCGGGGGAACCCCACTCCCAAATTGCCGGGCTCCAAGGATGTGCCCAGCACGGGTGATGTCATTGCATCGGGCACGTTTCGGGGGGGACGTTCTACAATTTGAGGGAAAACTCTATGGTTTTCCCTCGAATTCTAGAGGTCCTGCCCCCAGCATGCCCGACACGATGACGTCACTTCCGGGTGATGTCATTGTGCGCGCGTGCCAGGGGACTCCCAGCGGTGAGAGGACTCCCCCTGCTGCACTACAGTAAGTACTTGACAGCCCTAGGCTGGTGGAAAGTCAGGGGGCTGGGCCCCAAAATACCCCACTGTAGCTATGGCCCTGTGAGAAACTGCTCATGTTGATAGCATCCTGCCCAGGTAACATTGGTTTTTTATGGGTTTAAAATAAAGCAGATTTCTCTGTGTGGAAGGAACAGGTTGTTAAATGTCTGTGTACAAACAGAGGATGTCGTGAAAAAAATGGGGGGGAGACATCAGTCAGATGGCTGAAATGTAGGAAGTCCTGGGGTGAAGGTAGCCCGGGATTCACATGTGGAGTGCTTCAGAGTTCCAGTCAGTAACCTGTGCTCTTCAGTATCCACACGGGGCTGTCGAATGGGATCACCTAGAGCACTGGGGTTGGGTGTCATCACTATAAAGATGACATGCAGCTGTGTCTTTCATTATCTGAGCCTCCAAATGCTGCCGTCTTAGTTCTGAACCAGCGCTTTGAGGCCGCAGTCAAGGGGCTAAAGCAGGACAAGCCGAATCCAGACAAGACAGAGGTGATGCTGGTCGGGAAGGCTAATTCTTTGGAAGAGCTGGATGCGCTTGTTCTAGATGGAATGGAGCTGGCATGAAGCTGGCGTTTGCAGAGCAGTTTAAGGTCAAATCTACATCTGACTTTCCCACTGGAATCATTCTAGTTTCAAAAAAACCTGTCTATACCTGTTTCTAGTTTCAAACCATACTTGTTCTAGTTTAAAAATTACTGTTTACATTCGTTAATTGCCCTCCTGTGGTCAAGCTAGCATTATACTACTTTAAACGGATCCTGTTGCTTAGTACTCTTCAGACCCAGGGAGTGGAAACCAGCGTGAAATGAGCGGAGGAAAAGACAGCAGTCAAACGACTTCAGAGGGGAAGTGTAAATTGGGCCTAAGTGCTTGGGGGTGGTCACGGACTTACAGTTTAAAAAGCAGGTTGGTGCAGCAGCCAAGAGGGCCTTCAGTCAGCTGCATCGGGTTCACCATCTTACTGGATTACTGTGATGTGCTCTACATTAGGCTGTCCTTGAAGACAACACAGGAACTGCCGCTGCCTCAGTCTGTGGTAGCCAGATTACTGTCAGGGGCTAGGCCAATGGAGTATCTCACTTATTTTAAAACAGCTACACTAGTACCGGCTGCCAGTTGTTTCTGAGTCCCAAGCGCTTAATATAAAGTCCTTCGTAGCCTTTGACCCACATATCAAAAAGGTCCATCTGTTTCCTTACACACCTTTGAGCCAGCTGCATTGCTCAATACAATATGGAAAGATTAAAGCTTTGGAAAACGTCTCGGTTGGAACAAGTCTCTAAATAGAATGTGCGCGTGGAACAAGGAGAGATCTCTGGGCAGGATTCAACGGACGCCTGGTAACAATTCCGTTTCAAGATGTCGCATCCCTGTTGGAGTGAAAGTTTTTAGTGTATATTTGCTGAGGACAGGTGTTCCATTTTCCAAAATCTCTGACTGAGCTTAAAGTAAAGGGAAAGGTTTCCCTCGCTCGAAAGCCAGTCGAATCTGACTCTAGGGGGCGGTGCTCATCTTCATTTCCAAGCCAAAGAGCCAGCGTTGTCTGAAGACGTTTCCGTGGTCACGTGGCCGGCATGACTAAACACCGAGGCACACAGAACGCTGTTACCTTCCCACCGACGTGGTACCTATTTATCTACTTGCAATTTCTTGCTTTCAAACTGCTAGGTTGGCAGGAGCTGGGGCCAGAGATGGGAGCTCACTCCATCATGTGGCACTCAGGTCTTGAACTGCCAACCTTCCGGTCTGCAGCTCAGCGTCTTAACCTTTGAGCTTAGGCCATGAGAAATATCCTATGTGATTCCTTTGAAAATGGGTGATTCTTGATAAAGACACCTTGAAACGGAATTGTTACCAGACATCTGTTGAATCCTGCCCGGAGATCTCTCCTTGTTCCACATGCACATTCTATTTAGAGAATTGTTCCAACCGAGACTTTTTTCAAAGCTTTAATCTTACCATATTGTATGTACTGTTTACATGGTGAAAAATCATATACGTGAAGAGTCTCGTTGATGCTTTGAAAAAAATATATTTATTGTTGCACAGATATGGAAAAATGACACAGTTTGCATTTCATACATTTTGTTGTTCAGTCGCACAGTCGAGTCCGACTCTTTGCATTTTATTATCTATGACTGTTATTCAGTGACTTTACAGTCCTTGTTATGGTGTATCCTTTCTTTTTGTGCTTATCTTTTACGCCGAGGTCCTTGCCTTGTAATTTAGATCTTGGAAACTAAACAGAGATGGCCCTGGTTAGTACTTGGATGGGGGGCACCAAGGAGAACTAGGGTTGCTACGCAGAGGCAGGCAATGGCTAACCACCACTGAACGTCTCTTGACTTGAAAACCCCAACTTATGGCGACACCAGAATAATAGGGTTTTCAATTCAAGTTCCAAACCGCTGGACCACCACTGGATGTCTTTTGCCTCGGGAACCCTATGGGCTCGCCATAAGCCTGCTGCAACTTGATGGCTCGCACAAAAAAGGTTGCAGGCATTTTTTAGGGAGCGATGGAGTTATTTGCAGGGTTTATTTTATATTTGAGGTTGTGAGCCACTTTGAGCCATGGGGAAAGGTAGGATATAAACATTTGAGTAAATTGGTTGGTTCTTGGTCATGGTACCCTAATTACAACCTGACTGAAGCTTGATAATTGGAAACCGAATTCTGATAATAACTTCAGTGCGACCTACTTTGAGTAAATTGTTTAGGATTGCAGCACTGATCAGCAGATCTGATCAGAGGAATTAATCACCCTGCCTTGCTAATCGTGGGTGTGCCCTTATCATTGCTTTTCAACCATGGGGAAATGGTGTTTTCCCAACTCCTAGCTCAGTGAGAATGCATTCAGACTTATGTGAAAAACCGGACTCATTGTGGACCTCCCCCCTGGCACCCTGAGATCAGTTTCTCTCAGTGTTCTCAATGCACTTAACCAATCTTTTGGCCCACGAAATTAAGTGTTGATCCATAATCTGCCTTATTCCCACCCTCCACTCCACCCTGCTCTTCATGTAGGGTAGTTCACTTTTGGTTTTTAACCATTTAGCAAAATCCCTGGGGCAAAAGGCATCCAGTTTGGTGTAGTGGTTAAGAGCGTGGACTCTAATCTGGGAGAACCGGGGGTTGATTCCCCACTCCTCCACATGCATCTGCTGGTGTGACCTTGGGTCAGTCACAAGTTCTCTCAGAGCTGTTCTCTCACGAGCAGTCCTCGAAAGAGCTCTCTCAGCCCCACCTACCTCACAGGGTGTCTGTTGTGGGGAGGGGAAGGGAAAGGAGACTGTAAGCCATTCTGAGACTCCTTCAGGTAGTGAAGGGCGGGGTATAAATCCAGTCTCTTCTCTTCTTCTTCATCCCGGTTACACTTTTTTGGCAGAACAGATAAACACATGGCTAACAGTTTTGGGCCAAACTACATGATAGCTTCAGCCATGAGTTGTGTCGAAGTTCCCCTGATCTCATCTGCTTTCCCTGCAGCGTGGAGATCTGTTATAATCCCAGGAAATGTCCGGCTACCACCTAGAGGTTGGCAACCCTATCCCATCCCCTGCTGGTTGCCCGGCCTTATGTGCGTCTGTGACGAATGCCTTGCGTAGCTCAGCCCCTGTACCAAAGATCTGTAATTGCTTTGAAAACCTCCTAACTTCTGGGGATGACAGTCGTACAAATGAAGTGCGTACATATGCTGAGTAATCCCTTCGAGATTTCATAGTAAAGTTGGTACTTGTTTTATTGGGCAGTGGCGTTGGTGTTAGAAATTCCTTCGGAGTAGCAGGCAAACTGACTAACCAGCTAGGAACCGGACTGAGGCTTACTAGCAGTGAGGAGTTGCGACAGAGCTTCCTGACTTTGCCGGAGGAAGGAACAGAGCTGTCGCTGTATGTAGAAAGAAGGTATGTAGAAAGAAAGAAAGAAAGAAAGAGAGAGAGAGAGAGAGAGAGAGAGAGAGAGAAAGAAAGAAAGAAAGAGCGAGCCAGTTTGGTGTAGTGGTTAAGTGCGCGGACTCTAATCTGGGAGAACCGGGTTTCATTCCCCACTTCTCCACTTGCACCTGCTGGATGACCTTGGGCAAGCCTGTACCAGCTGTTCTCTCAAGGACAGTTGTCTCAGAGCTCTCAGCCCCACCTACCTTACAGCCCCCCACTCTGTTGTGGGGAGGGGAAGGGAAAGGAGTTTGTAAGCCGCTCTGAGACTACAAGTGAAGGGCGGGGTATAAATCCAATCTCCTCTTCTTCTTCTTCTTCTTCTTCTTCTGACCAGGGAGAGAAGAGCACATCAACTAAAAACTCTGCAGGGCAATAGATCCAAAGGAGCAGGATGGCATGCCCTCCACTCCTGATTTCCAGGGCCACAATGCAGAGGCAAGCTGTGGCAACCCATCTCTGTTGGTCTCTTGCCTTATGTCAGCTGTGGTGTGATGGTAAAAAAATCTTAATGTGCTTAGACGGAGTAGCTCCGCATAGGGTTACCCCTTTATCCACTTTCTTATATCTTAAAAATAATTATGCCATACATCACCGCAAAATACTCAAGTTGGCGGCTGCTAACTGCAACTTTAATGCCGTTTAATTATTGCCTTGTAAATCCATCTCCTGACTGCCCAGCTATAGCAGCGGCTTGCTGTACCCATTGCTATAGCAACAGTTTGACAAGCGCATAATGTTCAAAACAGGCGCACACGACCCTTTCCCCTAAAAACTCTGTTCATAGAGCAGGTTCTTCTGTGCACAGCCACAGAAAAGAAGAAACAGAGGCAGGGTGGCTTGGAAACAGAGGAACACTCCCCTGAAACCTGTGCCAATTGCCCCCGATGTGTCATCCGCCTCTGCATAGGGGAGAGGTACCAGCTGGTCCAGCCATTCAAAGCCCGCATGTCAGGAGCAGAAGAAAAGAACCGGCCCTGAGGCAAATGTTCTCCTTCATTCTGTCCGGTGGGGAACTACTTGCAAAGGTTGGCTGCCATCTCATTGCCCTGGCTTCGCCAATGTGTCAGTTTACGTACAGATGAAGATAGCAGTCCCGTTATTAGGAAGCCAGGCCCATTGACCTCACATAGAATTATTTATTAATTAGGGCTAGAAGGCATGTTTTTTCCCCATGTGTTGAAAGATGCCCACTTTTTTGGGGGGGTGTTGAGAGTGGGGGAGGCAGACTGTGGACCAGTCCTCCAGAAGAGCAGAAAGGTCTTAGAAACTGGGACTGAACTATACGTTAAGTGAGAGATGTGTAGCTAGATTGCCTGGTTTATCGTTTGTTCAATTAAAACAGCTGGAAGCTCTGAATTGGATTGGCCCAACGAGCCTTGGAAGAGGTGTGTTTTTCTTTTGAGGGGCTAGCTGCAACTTCAGGGACACAGTTTAGCTGGAAGTGACGTAGGGTACCTTTAGGAATTGCTGGAACCTGTATGAGTTTACCGTATAGTTTTACCGTAAAGTTTCTTGTAGAAGAGATTGGATTTATACCCTGCTCTTCACAACCCAACATAGGCTTCAACTACGGGGGGGCTCGAGGGCAGGGGCCACCCCTGAAATTTCCCGGGGGGGACTGAGCCCCCCTGCAAAACAGAGCACCTGCCCACCACTGCGCCTCCCCGCCGCCGCACCTCCCCGCCTTCCTCGCCACCACTGAGAGACTCTTCTTTCCCCCACTCCCCTGCACTCCTTCCCTCGCTCCCTCGGCCATCTGGGCAACATGCCCAGCGTGATGGCGTCACCCGGAAGTGACGTCATCATGCTGGGCACGTTGACGGGGCGACGCTCTAGCAATCGCCCCAAAACTCTATGGCACCATAGAGTTTTGGGGCGATTGCCAGAGCGTCGCCCTGGCAACGTGCCCAGAGTGATGATGTCACTTCCGGGTGATGCCATCATGCTGGGCACATTGCCCAGATGGCCAAGGGAGGGAGTGCAGGGGAGCCGGGCGGGGGGGGGGAGAGGCTCTCGGCGGTAGTGGCGGTGGTGACATTTTCCCAGCGCACGCAAAGCGCGCATGCGCAAGAGCCCCTGCCCCCCGGGGAACTAAAAACTCAACGCCCCTGCTACCCGAAGGAGTCTCATAGCAGCTTACAGTTTCCGTTCCCTTCCCCTCCCCACAACAGACACCCTGTGAGGTAGGGGGGGCTGAGAGAGCTCTCTTAAGAACTGCCCTTGGGAGAACAGCTCTGAAAAAACCTGTGACTGACCCAAGGTCACACCAGCAGCTGCATGTGGCGGACTGGAGAATCAAACCTGAATCTCCCAGATTAGAGTCCCCGCTCTTAACCACTATACCAAACTGTGATTCATAGAGCCTCCCCATGCCATTTCCAGGTTTCCCCAGAAGTGATGTAGTAGCGCACAGGACATCATGCCCTCCCCATGTCCCTACCCCTGAGCCTCCCACTGGTCAACCCTACTTGTCAACCCTACTTACTTATGATAGGTATGTTTGTCCATGAGTTTCTCTTTCCAAACACTACATCTGTGCTTAGATCAAGATGGCTAGCCATCAATGCTCCGGCTAAGCTGTGGAGCCTTGTGAGCAAAAAAGTCTACCTGTGAGCGACAGGCATTGAAGTTGTGAGCAAGCGATTTGGCTGCTACATAAATTAGTTTGCTCTGGAGCCATCCTTCCTGAGCAAAGACAAAAATGTGTGAGCCGGAGGCTAAGAGGGAACACGGGCAGCTGTGTTTGTCTGTCTGCAGCAGTAGAAAAGAGCAGGAGTCCAGTAGCATCTTAAAGACTGTCTGTGACTCACGAAAGCTCACACCCCCTGCCACAGATTTTGTGAGGCTTTAAGGTGGTGCTGGGCACTCTTGCTCCTTTCTCCTGCCTCTGTGCTTGACGGTGTCTCTACAGAAACAAGCCTGTACGGAGTCAAAATGAGTGGGCACCTGTATTTCACAAGACCCCTGGGCTTGGAACTCTTACTTAACAGAAAACTTGGATGGTGGCTTCTGGTTTCGGCAGCTGCTCTTGCTTTCCAGATGTTGTTTTACTGTTGCCTCGGCCCTTTGGCTCTGTTAGGTGAACATTTAACTGGAACACAGCAGCAGCCAAAAACATCTGCCAGACCTGAACCCAGTTACCTGCTCCTTGGCGTTCACGAGCGTTCCTCTCAGCCTGAACATTCAGTTTGTCAGCTCCAGATTTTATGATGCAACATAACCTTTCCAGAACTCTGTTTCGCATCGTCTGGTCTTTCTCAGATGAAAACTGGCAACCCGCTCCGCCGTCACGCCGTTCCTCATTTCATCACCGACGGGCTCAGACCCTCTGATTCACCACATAATTTGATGGAAATGGTAATGAGTGGGGCAGAACAAGCTATGATTCCTTCCAGTGCCCTAACCACCAGAGATAATGAGTCCATTCTGTGGAAGTTGAATGATCTTGAAGCACACATATAATAGGGGGAATTATTGGCTTACCAGTGTGTTTTCTTTAATAATTACACCTCCAAACCTGTTAAGAGAATGAGTCCTGTTTGTTCTGTGCATTAGAGGAGGCAACTGAAAACTCAGCTTTTGAAAGCACGATGGAAAGTTGTAAGGGTGTTGCAGTACGCACTGTGGGTTATGCAGACAGAGCCTCCAGAACCCTAGAGCACAGACGTTTCTCTTGGAAGCGGCTATCAACCTTACTGCAGAATTTGAGGAATGGTGGTGATATCTTCTCAGTGTCCACCCAGACTCATTATGGGATAGTTACTAGCATGGCTATTTTTGGGCAGGAACACACAGGAACGGAGTTCCGACTGGCTTCTGGCCACACCTACAGCCTCCCCCCCCCCCGGGTTCCCCAGGCACCTCGCAAGTCGTGGGGCACTTAGGGAAGCCAATCCAATCCAGGGAGGGAAGCAGTTGGGTTCCCCAGGCACCCCGCAGCTGAGGGCACCTGGGGAAGCCAATCCAGAAACTGCCTTCTTTCCTTTGGGTTCCCCATGTGCCCCACAAGCCATGGGGCATCTGGGGAAGCCGATCCTGGGAGGGAGCTGTGCTTTCAGGGGTGTGGCCTAATATGCTAATGAGTTTCTGCTGTTGGGTGTGGCCTATTATGCTAATGAGTTCCTGCTGGGCTTTTTCTACCAAAAAAAGCCCTGGTTCCATTTATGTGTCATAGGGATGTAAATATGGCTTCTGCCACAAGTAAAATATCCTTTAGTGCACTCGGGTGGTTAATCAGGAACAGTACGAATGGGCATTGATGCTGCTCCCATTGTAATAAATTCCAGCCTTTATCATTCTTTACTAAATAAGTCAATCTGTATTTTGTTGCTGCTGCTCAGGGAGGGTAGTAGGAGCACTTTCACCATGCTGATGGTAATTGCAATATTGTTAATTCAACAAAGATTGGGGTCATAGGTCTCTCTCCAGGAGGAGTTTCCTATATGGTGCCACCACCAAAAAGACATCGTTCTGTCAATTTATCATTCATTAGGAACACACACACACTGCAAGACTTAGGATGGCAGGGAACTTTTTTAACAGAATAGATTTCTTTTTAACACATTGGTATATATTTCCTTTTAATACGTGGGTATAGTGGTTGGGGATAATTCTACTTGGAAAGGTGGTGAAATTTTAAAAAGAGACTAAAGATGCAGTCTTATATACCTGTGAATAAAACCTATTGAAGTCACTGGGAAGTAAACATGCACAGGATCAGGTTGCACGCATAATGAACACGAATGAAGCTGCCTCATACAAAGAAGCTGTTTCCTAGTTTTTGTGTGGGGCATTTGTTGTAACTGACATTATGGCACAAAGCTGCCCTGTACAAAGCCAGACATCCGGTCTGTTGTGTTCTGTACAGTCTGCACTGACTGGCAGCAGCTGTCCAAGGTCTCACACAAAGGTCTTTTTCACACCACCTACTATCTATTGCAGGGGTGCGGTGGCTCAGAGGTTAAGATGCTGAGCAGACTGGAAGGTCAGGAGCTCGGCAGTTCGAGACCTGAGTGCCGTGCGACAGAGTGAGCTCCCGTCTCTGGCCGCAGCTCCTGCCAACCTAGCAGGTTGAAAGCAAGAAATTGCAAGTAGATAAATAGGTACTGCTTGGGAAGGTAACAGCGTTCCGTGTGCCTCGGCATTTAGTCATGCTGGCCGCTTGACCAGAGAGAAGTCTTCGGACAGCGCTGGCTCTTTGGCTTGGAAACAGAGATGAGCACCGTCCCCTAGAGTCGGATTCAACAGGCTTGTGAGCAAGAGAAACCTTTACCTTTACTACCTATTGCAGTTGGCTGGAGATAGAAGAGACTGAACCTGGGAGAACTTCTGTATGAAAAGCGGAATCTGTGCCAATGATCCACGGCCCCTTTCCAGCTTAGTAATTACTTTAGGTTCAACTGAGATGTGACTCAGGACATTTATGATGAGGATCTTCAGTAGTTTCTAAAAAGTATTTAAAAAAAAATCTGTGTATGGGTGCTGTAGAATTCACATCAGGATCATACAAATTGTGAGGAGAGTTTAATTCTTTTGTTGCTTTCAGTTGTTTCCCCCCCCAGCCCTGTCCCATAGCTTCTCTCTGTCTTGCAAAGGAGGTATGCAGGCACTATACAGGTAGCTTGAATTTCCCCCCCTCCATTTAACAGAATAGTGGGGGCAGGGGGAGCACTGGCAAACTGCAGCAAGACATAACACCGGGGGGGGGGGGGGACTGAAAAATCTCCCTGAAGCATCATGGTTTCCTGTAGGATCTCTTCCAACCTGCAATTGCTTTTTAGCCTTAAAAACAACAACGAAACACAGTCTCAGTCATGGATCTCCCAGGTCATGTCTATTCAGCCTTTAATTCTCATGCTGCATTGTGTCGTCTTTGGCTGGATCAAAACCTTTTATGGAGTGTATTGCTCAGCTTGTGCCTAGCAGGTGAAGGAATCTGACTCAATAATGAAATACATCTTGGCCCAGGATCCTACCGCCAGCAAATCCGTTTGTGAGGAAAGCCAAGCTGACAAGATCAGGGCTGTAGAAACAACAGCAGAATTTTTCTTTTGGGGGTGAGGGGAGGAGTGTTAACTTGGGTTTCCAGTCTGAACAACCCACATCAGTAGGGACTGTCCCAGCACTATCTAGGTCAAATCTTTAAAAAATTTTTTTATAAAGCCTTCCCTTTAATTTGCACACCATTCTGATGCTCCACGTGATCGCATCAGCACCTCCAGATTCCAGGGCTGCTCTGTCAGCAAAGGGAGTACCAGATTTCCCACCCAGCCCAATCTGATAAGAACCAGCTGTTACAACACTGCAGGCTCTGTTGCTGGCACCATTAGGACAGCATAGCACTAGAAAAGCTACTGGAAAGAGCAACACAGCATCTAGGGGCAGGGTATACCCTCTCTCCATGTAGGGTTGCCAACCTCCAGGTGGGGCCTGGAAGCCGCCAGGAATTACACCTAATCTCCAGACTACAGAGATCAGTTCCACTGGAGAAAATGGCAGCTTTGGAGGAAACTATGGCTTTATGCCCCAGTAAGGTCCCTTCCTTCCCCCACCCTTCCCAAGCAGGGCCTCACAGAGGTCAAGAGAGACCCAGGCCACTTCCGTTTTTGAGGGGGGGGGGCCCTCAGTAAATTAAGAAATGAAGAAGTGCGAAAACAATGATACAAAACCAGTAGTATTGTATTTTAAAAGTTTACATTTAATATAATAAGAAAAAGAATATTGTAAGACTTTGTAATAAATGTCCCCATTTTTATTTAGCGTGATTTAATGTCAAAAGTGTAAATTTGAGGGCCCCCCCCCCCCAGAATGTGAGGCCCGGGCCAAATGGCTCTGTTGCTCCCCCCCCTCCAAGGCCCTGTTCCCAAGCAACACCTTCAAATATCCAGGGATTTCCCAACTGTGGTAACCCTAAACAAGGCTAAAGCATTTGGGGCTTTTTTAGTTTAGAATAACATTGTAGACATTTCTAAAACTTCATATGGTACAGAAAGAGTATATATTTTTATCCTCTACAATTTGGGCTATCCCAGTGAAGCTTATAAGCAGCAACTAATCAGAATGGGGGGAGTGTTATTGCGTATGATGCAGAATTACATTATGGGATTCTGTGAGGCAAAGCACCCCTGGCCTCCCCTCAAGGGTTAATGTGAACAGTAGCAAGTGTGGTCTATTCTGCAGGTGTTACTAACTGGCCTCTGGGCCTACACGGCTCTTATCATCTTCAAATAGGGCTGCCAAGTCCCCCGGTAGGGCGGGGGAAACACTGATTTTTAGTCCTTCCCTCCCACTTTTCCAAAGTTGCCCACCGGGGGGACAAAATGGCTGCCTTAAAAGGGAAATGTCTGCAGAGAGCCTGCCCTGCAGTAAAAAGCCTCGCCAGACATTTCCCCTTTAAGAAGTCAGCAAGAGAGCTTCCACAGGAAGAGAGGTCCCCCCAGAGATTAAGGAGGGACTGAAGGAGCTGCTTTTGCATGTGGCTGGCAAAGTAAGTTTCTCTTCCAGCTCTTTTCATTCTCTCTCCCTCTTTCTTTTTTCTGTCTGTCTGTCTGTCTCTCTCTCTCTCTCTGTCCCCATCCAGCAGAGGTCTATCAGTGGCTATTATAGCCACAAGGACTAAATGGAAGTAAGTGCCTCTGCCAGTTTTTTTCCCTTCTCTCTCTCCCTCTTTCTTTTTTCTGTCTGTCTGTCTGTCTGTCTCTCTCTGTCCCCATCCAGCAGAGGTCTATCAGTGGCTATTATTAGCCACAAG
The DNA here is from genome assembly GCA_029233225.1 of Lepidodactylus listeri. NCBI lineage: Eukaryota > Metazoa > Chordata > Lepidosauria > Squamata > Gekkonidae > Lepidodactylus > Lepidodactylus listeri. Next base: position 25,408,983 of record JARCFY010000004.1, on the reverse strand, counting down.
GTCTAAATGGAACCCTTTGTCTGGGGCAGTGAGGCTCTGAATTCTTGGTGCTTGGGGGGCAACAGTGGGAGGGCTTCTGGAGTTCTGGCCCCGCTGCTGGACCTCCTGAGGGCACCTGGTATTTTTGGCCACTGTTGTGACACAGAGTGTTGTACTGGATGGGCTGTACTGGATGGGCCGATCCACTGTGGCTTCTCTCCTGTTCTTATGATATGAAAATCATATTTAGCACTTGTGTAGCACTTAGTGCTTCATATTCTGCCGAGATGAGGAAGGATTCAGTAGGGCTGTTGCTCAGTGATAGAGCATCTGCTTGACATGCAGGAGGTATCAGCCTCTTCAGCTAAAAAAGGATCAGGTAATAGGTGACATTAAAGATCTCAGCCTGAGACCCTGGAGAGCCACTACCAGTCTGAGTAGTCAATACTGACCTTGATGGACCAATGGCCTGATTCAGTATTAGGAAACTTCATGAGTTCATGAGTCAGCATGTGGAAGCAACATCACAGGATGTGACATCACAAAATGATGTCACTTCCTTTCTCCTGGCTCCACCCCCAAAGTCTCCTGGCTCCACCCCCAAAGTCCCCAGATATTTCCCAAGTTGGACTTGGCAGCCCTATCTTCAAGGCCAAAGTAGTTAGCTCCTCATGAGAGCCTGTGGTCTGTGTGATGCCAGAGGTGATGAGGTAATTTTCTAGAAGTTTCCCCTGGAAACACTTCCTGGTTGGATGTCATCATCACCTGATGTGCAGGGCCCAAAAACTCTGATTTGTGAGGCTTCTGCTCAAAGTAGTCAAGGATCAGATCTTTGTTGATGAAACACAGTTCTTTATTTCCAATTTCTACATTGGTACAGGTCCTCGGATTATTGTCAGAGATAACGCATACAATAGAAGCCGGTCTAATATACCCTCCAGCACAATTTGAATTGCCCATAGGTAACCAATCAACAAGGGGGGAAAAACCGCGGGCAAAAGGTTCTCTGGCCGTTTGCTTCCCACAGGAAAGAAAGTGAGGTGTGAAGCAGTAAATTTCCCTTCCCAAACCAGACCCCTCAGATGTAACCATCTTCACATAACAAATGCTTTCCCCAAGGCTTTCGCACGTTGATAAGAAATGGTCCCTGTCCTCCCCTGTCTTCCCAGCCGGGATGAATGGAATGCGGAGGCAGGAGTGTGAGAGGCCCATTGTTCTCATGCTTTGAAGTTGTCATTCTCCCGGGCAAACAGATACATAGACCAGGCCTGGTCAGAGCCATAATCCTGGGGTCACAGAAGATACATTCACAATTGTCAAGCTAATAGCAATAGGCATGATTACATAGTTGGTACAGGAACAGGTTTGCACAGCATAGCCAAGTCAGGTTACAATATATACCAAGAGATCCCAGAAATCCTTGTTAGAATCTGCAGATTCTGACATGATTAAGCTAAGGCCCTGAGGAAGATTGACTAGCTCAGATTTTAATGGACAAGAGGCCTAAACTGTGACAGAAAATTGCTAGTAACATAGAGAATACCTGAACTTTGGCCTTCGACTCCAGAACTTAAGGTTGGTGCCGTCTAATGCAGGTTCTGAAAAGTGTTGAGCTAGCTTTCTTATTTTCTTGCTGTGCAATCAAAGAATAATGTGTTGTCTGTAGAGTAATTCTTTATTTGACTGGAATTTAATAAACTTCATAAAATATTTTAAAATAAGCTACAAGTTTGGTTACTTGTGTGCAACAAGCCGCTGGGGACCCAACAGAGTTCAGCCATGAACACCTTGACAGATTAGGGCTGCCATTCCCCCAGTGGGGCCAGGGGACCCCCCAATTTTGGGGGTCCCAATCTGCTGTAGCCCAGCTGGCCCGTGAGGGAAGTCCCACCTCCGAGAAGCCCCTTTCCAGTGACAGCAGGGCTGGCATGATGATGACATCACCCAGGAGTAACATCATTGCGTTTCCGACATTGGGGGCGACACTCTAAGTTTTGGGCAAAACTCTATGGTTTTGAGGCCCAAAAACCTCAGAACTACAGGAGGAATCGGGAGTCCCCCCACCAGCTGCTAGGTAGGACTTGGCAACCCTATAACAGATTCATTATCATATTATCATCATTATTAATCTGTCGGCTGACTTGGCAGGAAGAGTTATGAGTATTAAGGTTATGAGTGTTAAGGCTGGTACAAATTAGTGCAAACCCTAGTAATTAAAGTTACTAACAGTCAAACTGGGTGATATTTTGTTCACGTTTGCATTCATTTTCGAGTGTTCCCTGCAGCCCCGGAAAACTGCTTCTATTTTTTTATAAAAAAGAGAGACCCCCAAGCAGGCTCCAAATAGCACTGTGGGACACACACACACACACACACACACACACACACGGCTCCTGCCTAGGGTTGCCAACCTCCAGGCAGTGGCGGAAGACCTCCTTGGATTACAGCTGATCTCCAGGTTACAAGAACCAGTTCACCTGGAGGAAATGGCTGCTTTGGAAGGTGGATTCTATGGCATTATACCCTGCTGAGAACCCCCCCAAACCAAACCCTCCTCAGGCTCCACCCCCAAAATCTCCAGGTATTTCTCAACCCAGAGTTGGCAACCATACTCCTGCCTCCCCCCCCCCCCCAAGCAGTTTTCTTGCTCTAAATTACACTGGGGGGTGAGTTACTTCAGCAGTTTTCCTGCTTCATGTGGAGTATCTGTGTACATGGAGAAGAAATATTAGTGAAATAGCTCTCCTTAGCGCAGTTTTCACACAAGAAAACTGCTGGGGGGGGAGGCAGAAGCCCTTCCTCACTTAGGGTTGCCAGGTCTGTTTTGCCCACCGGCGGGGTGGGGGGACATTCTGTGAGTGGGAAGTGATGTTGCCCCTCCATTCCCCCTGAAACAGCGACTTCATATGTAATGTGCCTGCATCATCTGGAAGTGACGTCGGCATGTTGGGGGTGACCCTCTGGATTTCGGGCAAAACTCTATGGTAAAATCAACATCAAACCATAGAATTTCACCCAAAATCCAGATTGTCATCCCTCCACACACATGCCAACATCACATCCAGGTGACGCAGGCATGTTGCATGTGATGTCACTGTTTGGGGGGGGGGGCAGCTGGTGGTGGGCAGGAGCCCACAAAATCAGGGGTTCCCTGCCCCCACCTGGGAAATGACATCCCCATCCTCACCCCACTGCACTGTCCTGAACCCGTTGGGCTTTCCTTTGTTTTTTGTTTTTAGAGGCAGTTCCTGCTGTGTGGTTGTGAGAAACACTTGAAAATGCTTGCTAACACGTGGGAAAAGTATTGTGCAGTTTGGCTCTCGGTATTAAGGTCCATTCCCCATTAAGTTGTTACTACAAGGAGATCAAAGCAGTCAATCCTAAAGGAAATCAACCCTGACTGTTCCCTGGAAGGCCAGATCCTGAAGCTGAAGCTCAAATACTTCAGCCACTGAAGGACTTGCACACGAGACAAGTGAGTTGGAAGGAGGACAACCCAAGTCTGCCCAACCTGAGCAGTGGTAGTTTATTTCAAGCCTGCTGACATTCTTGCAACACAGTTACAGACAGCTACGTCAGCATTCAATACACAGTACAGTAAGAGAATCATTATAAGGATTTTAACATGAGGAGATAGTCTGTTATTTGCCAAAGGGATTTGCCAGTAGCCAAAGGGATTTGCCATTGTTCATTGTGTAGCAAAGAGGGGGGAGAAGAATGGACTTTGACCCGGCTAGCATCCCAGTCTCAGATCTTCCCTACAGGCCACCAAATGAGAAGGGAGCACTCACTGGAGAAGACCCTGATGCTGGGAAAGACTGAAGGTGAAAGAAGAAGGGAATGGCAAAGGATGAGATGGCTGGACAGTGCAGCAAACATGAAATTGAGCAAACTCTGGAGCACGATGGAGGACAGGAGGGCCTGGCGTGATGTGGTCCTTGGGGTCGCGAAGAGTCAGACTCGACGGTGCAACTGAACAACAACAACACTTGCTTGTTCTGCTCATCCTTCTGTTCCCCTTTTTCAGCTAGCAGAGCAGTCGGATTCAGATACAAATTCTTGGGTGCTGGAATGCTGTAGAAGCTCAGCTGGCATGCTAGTTAGGGTTGCCAAGTCGATTCTACTCACCGGCGGGGGGGAGTCCTCCTTTGCCCGGGAGCTCCCTCGGTGCGCGCACTTCGTGCGCCCGCCTGGTGACGTCACCCAGAAGTGACATTACCATGTTGGGGGCGTTGCCAGGGCAATGCTCTGGCAATCACCCCAAAACTCTATGGTACCAGAGTTTTGGGGCGATTGCCAGAGCATCGCCCTGGCAACGCCCCCAACGTGATAACGTCACTTCCGGGTGACGTCATTACGTTGCGGAAGTTGTCCTGACTGGACGACTTCGGGAGTGGGTTTTCCCCCGCTGGCCGAATGCTGGCCGGCGGATCGGGAACCCCTGTAGCGGGGGATCCCCCGCCCCCCGGGCTGACTTGGCAGCCCTAATGCTAGTTTCTCCTCTTCTTCCCAGTCTGTGTTGCTTTATGTGGGCCTAACCACCTCCTCTTCTAAACTCCTAAATGAAAACAGCCACTCATTGGTGGCTTCTAAGGCAATCTAGGTTTGCCAAACTCTAGGTAAGGCCTGGAGACCTCACAGAACCACAACTCATCTCCAGACTACAAGGATCTGTTTCCATGGAGAAAATGGTTGCTTTGGATGATGGACTCTATGGCATCACATCCCTACTGGGTCCCCCCCCCCCCGATCCCCAAACTCTGCCCTCCCCAGGCTGACCCCCAAATTTGCAGAAATTTCTCAGTCTGGAGTTGGCAATAGTAAGAGTGTGTTCAGATGGGCAGCTAATCCTGCCATTGGCCCAGCTGTAATTTGAGCTAGATCTTTTTGATTCAGCCTTGCACGACCAGACAGCTCGCCCATGGAGCGCTTTACTGCGCATGACTACCACGGTGGATTGTCTAGATGGCATCCACCATAAGGAGCCATGCGGTTGGCTTTAAAAAAAAGAATCCTGTCTGCACATGCGCATATGCATCTCACCATATACTTGGTTTTCTGTGCATGCGCGGACTAAAATGGTAAAAGCACCACCAGCAGTACCTTCCTCTAGGTACCCTTTCAGTTTATAAAGTTGATAAAGTTCAGGGGACCATCCGAAACATTAAATTGTTCAGATCGCTTGAGCGGAGCTCTGGGGACATCGCATGTTTAAGCGGTTATGCACACATCACTAAGAATTTTTTTTAATGGAGGCTGTTCGGGATGGTCTGGAGACCATCTCTACGGACTGGTTGCATGCTGGAGGTACGACCTGATGGTGGAAAGTCCAGCACTGGCCCATCAGCCAGCTTTAGACCGGACTTTAACTACTATCTTTTAAGTACAGATCCCCAACGGGGATTGACGTGTTACTCACAGAAACTGCATGATTCCCAGATGTTGTGATCTGGACATGCACTTTAAATCCACCAGGCGCTCGTGCCTGGCGTGGCTCAAAAGAGCTGTATGAACGCACCCAAAGGCAACTTGAGATGGGGGTTGTCAAGGAGTCAGTGGGCTGACCCCATGGGCTCCTAGGATTGTTGCACACAAGTAAGCAGACTGATGTTATTTTAAATATATATTCATGTAATTTATTATAAAGATAAACAATGCACTGAAAGTACAGCCAACAGACTGACTAGTTTTTTTTCAGATATGCCATCAAAAGGCGTACTGGGGACATCTTACATTCACATATGTTCTGTAATAATTATTTTTTCTGTGATGTTTTTTAAGGTCATCTTACATGCAGGGTTGCCTTCCTTTCGAGCAAATATGGTAGTTACAAAAGTTTCCTTTTATATGAATTAGTTTGCTCATTGAAGTGGACCGTGCTCAGGGGTCATTTCATAGAAAAAGAGATGCAGGAGCTCATTAGTATAACTCATTAGCATAACTTATTTGCATATGCTACACTACCTGACATCACTGGAAGTATGTCAGAAGGCAAGAAAGAAAGGAGAGAGGGGGGGAAGGAGGGAAGGAAGGAAAAGAAAGAAAGAAAGAAAGAAAGAAAGAAAGAAAGAAAGAAAGAAAGAAAGAAAGAAAGAAAGAAAGAAAGAAAGAAAGCTGGCAGAGAGGGGACAGCTACTAATTCAAGCCTCAGAAATACCACTATAAATACCAGTGGTGGCTGAAGCCTTCAGAAGGCTGGTTGGAGGAACAAGGACCTTTCCAGGGGATGGGGTCATTTTGCTGCAGCCATGACACAAGCAGGCATTCCCCCGTGGGGGGGGGGGGCTGGCACCAACTCCCGGAGCTGCGCTCCCCCTGAGCTCCTGCTCAAAATGACCCCTGACCATGCTAAACTGAGTTTTATATGAATGTAAGGCTGAGGTGCAACGTTAGAATTGCTTTTCCTCCCATAATGGTTCACCAGAATCCAGCAAGGGAAATGTGTACATGTGAGTGATATAATGACACATCATAATATTCATCCAGTCTTCATTGAACTCAACATGTTCATGTGATAGGATGGTGGGATGTACAATGTCATCTAGAATCATAGAATCACAGAGTACGAAGGGACCTCCAGAGCCATCTAGGCCAACCCCCTGCACAATGCAGGAAATTCACAAATACCTCCCTCCACACCCCCAGTGACTGCTGTTCCATGCCCAAAAGATGTCAAAAAACCTCCAGGATCTCTGGCCAAACTGGCCTGAAGCGAAAATTGCTTTCTGACCCCAAAGTAGTGATCAGCATTTCCCTGGGCATGTAAGAAAGGGCCACGAGAACTAAGCACTGAGGCAACCCTTCCTGCCCTCCTGTCCATGATCTGCCTGAATTCACAGAATCAGCATTGCTGTCAGATGGCCATCTAGCCTCACCTTCAAAGGAGGAGAGCCCACCACCTCCCGAGGAAGCCTGTTCCACTGAGGAACTGCTCTGACTGTCAGGAGGTTCTTCCTAATGTTTAGCCAAAAACTCTCTTTATTTAATTTCAACCCGTTGGTTTTGGTCCGACCTTCTGGGGCAACAGAAAACAACTCTGTACCATCCTCCATATGACAGCCCTTCAAGTACTTGGGGATGGTGATCATATCACCTCTCAGTTGTCTGGGACCACTAGTTGCTGTGTGCCTGAATGTGTGGTTAGAGCTGGACCAGACTGGTGGTTTCAGACTGTGTTCCTGTAATGTTGTAGTTCAGCCCTAATTTGACAGTTGGGAACTCTCTTAGGTAACATCCGAAATAACACAAGCACTGCTGTGATGTAAAGCAACATCTGGCGAAGCCTTGGGTTACGGGCCTCCCCCTCTGTGTTTTTCCACTTTGTCAGCCAAATGAATAGGGCCAGAATGTGCCTTCCACAGTCGCACCTGGTCGCGAGACAGCAAATGACAAATGACTATGAAAAGCAGAAGCTTGGGTCGTGTGCCTTATTTGATCAAGCGCATCCAAGAGACTGTCTATTCCCATACTTGCTGAATGAAGAATTGTTCTTGAAGTTCTTTAAAGAAATTGTTCTTCTGGCTAATGGGCTGGAAGACTTTTGCAGCACAGTCGTGCTTTCTGTCTTTCCTCCTCCTCCGACTCGTAATTTAAATGTTTTGCATGCATATTTGCCATTTTTGAACACTGGAGTTCTGTACAGGTGCTGTTGAAATTGCTAGTTATTAGGAAGGAGGCACACATTCCTCTCTGGAATTTTTTCTCTCTCTGGGTGGTGCTTTGGAAAGGGTGCACAGGTGAAGTAGGCTGCATTGCTCTTCTTTTAACAATCTAATTCCATTTACATTGCCAGTGAAAAGCAGCTTCCTGTCAGATTCCTGACATTTTTCCCGGGCGGGAGTTGGATGCCTGCTGCTCTCCACATCTTTAGCACTCTCTTGCTTCCCCACAGTTTGTTCTCATGCCTGTATCTGTTTCTCTAAGCAATGCTTGTAACCTTGAAGTGTTTTTCTAATGGCACTGACTCCAGGTGGTGGGGGTATGGGAACTGACGGGGATGTATGGTGGGAGGTGGAGGAGGGCTGCCAAGTCTGAGCTGCCTCGGGTTGGCGCCTTTTCAGTGGGAAGCAACGGCTAGTAATTTTGCGCCTTTTTACAATTCACCTGATTGGTGCCAGGTTCTGGTTCTGACGTTTGAATTTAGTATAACTTATCCTCTGCCCTGTAACTGTCATCACTAACACTGAAAGTGCTTACCAAGTAGACCATTAAGAAAATAAAAGGACTTTGTTCAACATAAGGCCTGGCTTATTGGATCTTACAAGGTTCTCACACTTCCCACCAAAGATACAACCATATTTCATAAAAAGCTGGGCTGGACCAAATGTCCTTTTTCCCCTTATCTTGCCAGAGTTGAAACCTAGCAATGATGTGAGATGGCAGTGTGTCCTGACATACTGTTGTTAAGACCCTTTACCTAGGCAATGGTTTCCCTTGCTCGAAAGCCAGTTAAATCTGACTCTAGGATTGCCAGTGCTCATCTCCGTTTCCAAGCCGAAGAGCCAGCGCTGTCCAAAGATGTCTCCATGGTCATGTGGCCGGCATGACTAGACTCCGAGGTGCACGGAACGCTGTTACCTTCCCACCGAAGCATTACCTCTTTATCTACTTGCAATTTCTTGCTTTCAAACTGCTAGGTTGGCAGGAGCTGGGGCCAGAGACGGGAACTCACTCCGTCACGTGGCACTCGGGTCTTGAACTGCCAAACTACTGATCTTCCGGTCTGCAGCTCAGGGTCTTAACTACTGAGCCACCACGGCCCCTACCCTTTACCTAGGGATCCACAAAACTGCCCTTCCACCACCCTGTGATATTTCTGCCTTCCCAGCATAGAGGCATCACACGTTCCTGACACTTCTTCTGAAGAATATGCACCGTTCGTATCCCAAGGTTTGTTGCAAATTTCCTGCAGACTATTATTTGCAATTTTGTTTCGTGTTTTTCACTCAAAAGCAGTGTCACGCAATGCGGTTTTTTGTCCTCTCTAAGCAGCATCGTGTAGCTCTGAATCTCTCGTTGCATGTTTCACGCTGAAGTGGCTTACAGTTCCATCCTAAGCAGAGCTGCAACCTTCTAAGCGCACTGACCTGAATCTTTTTTGGTGCAAGTGCAGCCCCGCTCACAAGACTCCAACTTACGCAGCTGAATGTTGTTGGCAGACTTTTAAATATGCAAAGGAAATGGAGCACTGACTGTTTAGAGAAAAATAAGTATGTTTATTAAAGAAGAACAAACTGTTATAGAGCACAGAAGAGAGAGAACCTTAACCATCTTAGCCTAACTGCTGTGAGAGGAACAACAGCAACAATGAAGCTCTGCAGGAACAGGAAGTCTCCAGAAGAGCCAATCAGCAGACAGCAAGGACATAATTTGAAATTGTGGGCAGTCCCTAATGTAGCTGTGCCAACTACCAGGCCTTCAGCTGTCCCCCTGTAGGGTGATCTTCAGATCTTCTTCATAAGGCTGCGCTATAGACCTTGCATATTCCAACAAAAATTATGCATGAAGTGCGGTCAAGTCGCTTCTGACTCATGGCGACCCTATGAATAAATAGACTTCCGAAACGTCCTATGGTTAACAGCACTGCTCAGGTCTTGCGAACTGGGGAAATAAGGAATGAAGAAAGAATCACGGAAATGAGCTACCAGAAACAATACGCCATGAAAACTTACAAATTATAAACTCATATCTCATTATGATTAATAAATACAAGCTGTACAACAATTTTTGTGTATTGATTACTTATACGATACTAAGACTGAAGTCACCCCTGAACAGCCATAAAACGGCCATAAGTCTATGCAGAAGGTACCATAAGATCCGATGATCAAAGAAAGCTGAAGGGGCATGGAGTCTGGAGGCTACCATAAAACCCGATGGTCAGAGGAAGTGAAAGCAGCACACAATGCAGAGGGGAATTTCTGTTCCTGAGTGGGTTTCGTAAAACAATGGCGGGAAAAGCCAGAGCAGAATCAACCTGAATCAGTCCATCTCATGTTGGGTCTTCCTCTTCTCGGGCTGCCTTCAACTTCAGCCAGTTTGGTGTACTGGTTAAGTGCGCGGACTCTAATCTGGGAGAACTGGGCTCGATTCCCCACTCTTCCACTTCCAGCTGCTGGATGACCTTGGACAAGCCATAGCTCTGTACCAGCTGTTCTTTCAAGGACAGTTCTCTCAGAGCTCTCTCAGCCCCGCCTACCGGTGTCTCTTGTGGGAAGGGGAAGGGAAAGGAAAGGAGTTTGTAAGCCCCTCTGAGACTCGGAGTGAAGGGCGGGGTATAAATCCAATTTCCTTCTCCTTTTCCTCCTCCTCCTCTGAGCATTATTGTCTTTCCCAGTGACTCTTGTCTTCTCATGATGTGAACAAAGTTCGATAGCCTCAGTTTAGTCATTTTAGCTTCTAGGGTAGGGGTGTCGAACGCATTTGTTATGAGGGCCGGATCTGACATAAATGAGACCTTGTTGGGCCAGGCCATGTGTGTCATAAATGTAATGCCAGGTAGCAGAGATATAAACTTTATAAAAGACACATACACAAAGATTTTTTTAAACTTAAAATAAAAACATGCTTCAAAAGTTAGCACTCTTGCAATATTTTGTTTATGTAACAGTCTCTGATATAACTGACACCTCTTGCTCTGAATTACTGCATCAAAAGTCTGTGCTGTTGCAATCTTGAGTATGCTGTTCAAGTGTGTCTCTGTAAGCTGCAAACCTACTTTTGATCTATTGACATTCACCACAGAAATCTCATGCTCAGAGTTCTGAGTCTAGGACCCAGGGGAAAACATGAAATGGCTGAGCAGTTGAGTCTGGCGAAGCAAGCTATGATGCAGCAGCAACAGAACTGGAAGCAGGAGATGGCCAGTTCCACTGCGGGCCTGATAGAAGCCCCCCGGGGGCCTGACCCGGCCCCCAGGCCGCATGTTTGACTCCCCTGCTCTAGGAAGAGTTCAGGCTCAATTTGATCTTGTCATTTTAGCCTCTAGGGAGAGTTCAGTCTTGATTTGAGTTCAATATTATTAATTCTGTATTTTGAAGCACCCCATAATAAACAGGCAGAGACAGCCTTCTTTGATGCTGGGGGGGGCTTCCTAGAACAGCTGTGGGGAGGGCTGCATTTGGGGGAAACGTATGCTGTAATTATAATGGAAAGATGGCACACACAGTGGGGAAACAAAACATTAAAAAGACATAGAATAACTGAGAGGTTAGGGGCCTTTGCAGCTCGTCGAAAGGGCATAACCTTGGAAACAATAAAACATCACTGACATGGTGATTTCTCAGGTACCGTCTGGTAAGAGCCGGTGATATTAATGCAACCACAATCGAGACACGACTCATTGCCCCAGTTACTGGGAGCGCGGATCACATTTCTCAGCAGCTCAGTAATGGAATTCCATCCAAGGAAAACACAGATTCCCAGGGATCGTTGCGCTAATCAGGGGAAATCAGTAACTTTACCATTCACCGGAAAATAGTGCTATCTGAAAGCAGTCAGACTAGATCAGTGGTTCCCAACCAATGGGCTGGGGACCCTGGGGTGCTGTGGCATTACTGCAAAGGGTCCGCTAAGCTATCCAGGTTGGGCCAGGGTCTGTCTTCCCCCGCCTTGCTTCCTTGCCACCCTGCACTCTGTGTTGGGCTGGCTAGGCTACGTCCACAGCTTGTATCAGGTTCTCAGGAAATGTTCAGTCCAAGCAGTTTATTAGTACTGTTCTGCTTCAGCAGTGGAACTGTATCATGTTCTCATTCCTCCATTTCCTAGACCACTCATTAAACATCTAGGGCAAAATCCAGAGGGAGTTCTCCTGTCTAAACTTCATTGAAATGAATACCAGCCCTAGGGCAACCTAAACTACAGCAGCAGAACGAAGTTTGGGCACAGTGACATTTTTACGACCAACAAAGTTTTATTCATGGCGCAAGCTTGCCATGTGCAGGCACACTTCAGCAGATACAGTGCTTGCACGCAAAAGCTTACACCGTGAATAAAACTTTGTTGGTCTTAAAGGTGCCACTGGACTCAGACTTTGTTCTGCTGCTTCTCAGACCAACACGGCGACCCCACCTGGATCTAAACTACAGCAGTCAGACTTGAGTCCAGCTTTCGAGAGTCACCTGACGAAGGGAGCTTTGACTCTCAAAAGCTGGAAGTCAAGATTTATTATACACTGCTGCTGGCATTCTTTTCTGTGCAGACTTAGTCTTCTCTTTAAGGATTAAATGTGTGTTAGAAGCATGTCACATGGCTTCTGAAGCATTTGATACAATCCTCAAAGCTCACCAGAAAACATAATCTGGATTAATATCATCTCTTTTCTTCTTGCAAGACACAGGATGAGTTGAACCACACTTTAAACTCTTGAAACTTTGTTGGCCTTACAGGTGCCACTGGACTCAAAATTTGTTTTGCTGCTTCAGACCAACACAGCTACCCAACCTGGATTTTTCTTGAAACTAAAGTAAGAGTTTAACATCATTTACTATAAATGGTGTAATAGGATAATGAGGGCAATGGACATTCAGATTTCACTTTGAAACATACTATGGGTACTGTAAAAGACTGTCCTTGTGTGAGAAATATTTAATCTCATGTCGATCCTATGGATTTTTCGCCCTCAAACCATAGAGTTTGCCCAAATACCAGAGCATCCCTGCACCACATCCCCAATGCAATCACCTCACTTCCGGGTGATATCATCATGTCGGCCTGTTTAGGGGCAGGGTTTTCCCCACTGGCCAGCTAGTCCACAGCAGGGAGAAGCCCCTGGAATCAGGGGATCCCCCACCCAGCCTGGTGGGGGTGCTAAAAGTACGCTTGTGGACATTTTCTTTTTAATAAATACTTTATAACTTTTGATGCTGGTAATGGTTCTCTGTATCACATAGACCTCCACCATCTTGGACACAGTATTTTAAAAGGAGTGCCAGTAGGAAGGCAGTCAATTGGCAAGTGGCTATTCCCTCCAGGGGTGTGCAAGGCAGTAAACTGTTCCCGTGTTGATGACCAGGCACTGGGCAGTGGAAGACACAGAGGCAAGGCCTCGAAACTTGGAAGGGGAGCTAGGAGTCATGATCCTCCCGGCGAGCAATTCCTTACGAAGGTCAGGTGATGGCAGTGGTTACCTGAGAGTGGAAGAAAAGCCTCCTCAGGTGTTGGGGGAAACCTTGAAGGGCAGGGTGGATCTGGGCCTGCAGGCCAGAGTGGACCCATTCTGCCACACTCCTTCCCAGAAATATTATCTTCACTGTCCCTTCTTTCAATATAGAAATGGAAAGCCCTCTACGCAGACACAGCAGCCAAGGAAAACATGAAGCTATGTTATCTGTGTTACTTCAGAGTGCTGCGAGTATCCTAGCTGGATGGCTAAATCCAGTTTGCCATGTGATTCTTTGTAATGGCTTTCATGGTTTGTTTGGAAGGGTATTTTCACGTTCGTCTCAGAGAATTAGGCCTTGTTTGGTTTAGCTGTTTACTGCCATCCTGACGTGACCCTATGTACTTGGGGCCTTGATATTTCAAAGTCTACTGTGATAGGAGGCTTTAACATCTCACGTGTCGAGCGCACAGCTGACTTGCTTTGCTTTGATGGCTTGTTCACATGGTGGTTTTTGCAGATGATCGAAGGTAATATGTAACAGTCCACCCTTTGATGCATGTGAGACACACAAACGTTTTTTCTGTTCCACTCTGGGCTCTGATCAGATGGGTTGTGTAGGTTTTTAGAACCTCTTGTCTACGTACAGATGCAACATTTTCTGAGAAATCCTCCTTCCCATAGCTTTGGTGGTTTTAGCTTCAGTCCTCAGCTGGCTACCCTTGCCAACATAAAGAAAGAGAGGAGTTTCACTTCAGAACAGATGGCCCTGTTTGCTCTATTAAAAAAAAATCCCAGGAAAGGTTAATTGCGCCCTTACATAAAATAACCAAACAAAAAAAATGCTTATACAATAATAGTGGTGAATTTGGCGGGGGGGGGGGACTTCCTGGGCTATGTATTTTTTCAAGAATCTGAAGTGGTAAATCAAACTAAGTGGAGGGTCAACAGCAAGGGCCCTTGTATACATATGATTTTTGAATTTTTACATGAGGTGCGATTGGCCCCCTGTATGTTTTTTTAATCCTTTACAAATAAATACATGTATTTTTACATATTATTTATACATTAAGTTTTCATTGTTGGCCCTCTACTCAGTTTGACTTACCTTTTCAAGTTCTTGATCCTAGTTTTCAGGGTTAAGTTTGTTTCCCTTCTTTGTTCAAACTATGTGGGTTTCCCCACCCATTACTGGGGAAAGGAGGGGTGTATGCCTTTTTGTCTTTTACTTTAATCACTTGGGTGCTTAGGAAGATAATGATAGTCGGAGCAAATTGTATATTGCTGTGTCATGTTCGACTGGCAGTCATAATTTGCCCAATGTTTCCACTTGCCCATGAGCTGGTACCTCAACCTCCCTCTTCAACCCAGTCTTCTGTCTCAACACAATGAGAACATTCATCCCATCAGTCCCAGAACACTGGGACCGATTTCCCACGAGGCGCTGCTCTGGTGTCATTCTTCCCTTTGCCCCGATTGCATGCTTGAATTTCTCACTATTTGCCCCACACCACATTTTGACCTGCAGCTTCCCCCAAATTCCCCCGCAGCTTCAGTGATCCTCACAAAGCAGGATCACTGAAGCCATGGGGGAATTCAGGCGAAGCCGCAGGTCAAAATGCAGCATGGGGCAAATAGTGGGAAATTCAAGCACACAGTCGGAGCAAAGGGAAGAACAATGCCAGAGCAGCACCTCGTGGGAAATCGGTCTGATGCTCATAACATGGACAACCAGTCTCTCCAGAAGATACCTTTAGGCATATGTAAGATCCTTCTCAATTCATGGAAGCCATCCAGTAGGAAATTGTTCTTCAAGTGGTGCTCTGTGTAGTCAAACAACCCGCCTTCCTTTTCGGCTGCTGGCTGCACTCTCACATCATTAAATTGAGGAACTGCTTGTAGGAGGCTGAACGAACAGGGCAGGAAGATGTCCATTCTTTCCTCAAGGCATGCACACAGATTAACCTGTATCCCAAGGAAGAGGAATTGTAGATGTCCCCAACCCAACTTGATGAGGAACACAGTGGGGCAGAAAACCTAACATGTATATAGTAGTCCACTCTATTATGTCACCTTTAGACCTGAGAGACACCATCGTTCATACACAGCTGTAGTGTCCCCTTTGTAACCGCCTTCAATGGCTCAATGTGCCCTGGAACACTGGCTAGGAAAACAAAATAGATTTGTCATAAATACTACATGCGTTGTTTGTTGAGACTTGCAATTGGTGCCTGACATGCATCCTTTCCTCTGAACTGATACTGATATCTGAGAATTGGTGTTGACATAGTATTACTCCACTGAAAACTGTGCCAGCATGCGGTAGATCAATAGTCCAAGTTATTGTTCCAAAAGCATATCCATGGAACGGAATGTGTTATCTGTTAGCAGAGTCATGCATACAATTGGATTTGGTCAGTTCATAGTTGTTGTTTTTTTGTTCCCATCCTGGCTTTTCTAGCTGTTTTTTTTTTTTAAGTATAGAAACATTAGATGGTATAGGACAGGGGTGGCCAACCTTGCTTAAAGTAAGAGCCACATAGAATAAACGTAAGAGCCACATAGAGATGTCTGAGAGCCGCAAGACAGGAACAAATATCACACACACGTTTTTATTTTTAAAAATATGCACATTTGCTTTTTATTAACGTTAAATGGGACTGCCAAAAATAAAAACAAACGAGGAAAACCGGTTATTGATAATGATATTACTTGTTTGCTAATGATATTGAGAGAGAGAGAGAAAAAGAGAGAGATGGAAAGAAAGAATTAAAGAAGTGGAAAGAAAGAGAGAGAGAGAAACTAGGAAAGCAAATAGATGGGAGGGAGGAGGGAAGGAAGGAAGGGAGAAAGAGAGAAAAAGCATGCCTCCCCTTTGCTTCCCCAGCCGCCCTGCCAGGAGCCGCACAATATGTGTGAAAGAGCCGCATGTGGCTCCCGAGCCACAGGTTGGCCACCCCTGGTATAGGAGTTCCATCTTTATAGAGCTTTGTTTTATGCCCCCTGTGGACCGCCATAATGACTGTTTAGTTTGGTGATCACGAGATGTGTTGGTTTGCCTTATTAATCTAGCACAAACAGAGGGTAAATCAAGTTATTTACAGGAGCATCACTGCGGTGGCTCAGAGATTAAGACGCTGAGCTGCAGACCAGAAGGTCAGTAGCTCGGCAGTTTGAGACCCTAGTGCCACGTGATGGTGTGAGCTCCCATCTCTGGTTCCAGCTCCTGCCAACCAGCACTTTGAAAGCAAGAAATTGCAAGTAGATAATTAGGTACCACTTCGGTGCTAAGGTAACAGCGTTCCATGTTCCTTGGCATTTAATCATGCCGGCCACATGACCACGGAGATGTTTTCTGACAGTGCTGGCTCTTCGGCTTGGAAACGGAGATGAGCACCGCCCCGTAGAGTCGGATTTGAGTAGCTTTCAAGCAAGGGAAACCTTTACCTTTTTACAGGAGCATGGCAAGGAATGGAGGATGAGGACAATTTGGCCATAAGAAATGGAAATAAAATCATATAACATGCTCTGTCAACGATATCCTGTCCACGTACCCATTTGAGTTTGAGTTCTAGTCCTCTCTAGCATTGCCATGTTAATTATTCCTGACCCCCTGCTAGGAAGAATGCTTTAATCTGATGGAGCGTGAAGTTTCTTTTCTCTTTAAGGATTCGCTTAATAAAAATGCACGGTACACTGAGAGTCGCTGTTTGATCTCAGTTTCTGCTGTATCAGACTGTGACCTCAATGAAGATACCTATGACCTTCCCAGGCACAGTGGTTGCGATGACTATTAGGATAGTAGCAGTGATCCATGAAAAAAAAAAAAGTCCATGTTCTGTTGGAGAAGCGAGTTCACAACAGAAATGGCTTTGATGGTCCATTAACTTGTTGCCAATCAGTTGTGCAATTTGAGGTCACTGAGTAGCTCTGTTGCTTCCCATGCACTGAGCTGAATAGCATTTGCCCCTCCCATTTCCAGGTAAGGGGTCAGGAGATGTGCCATATACAAATGAGTTATGCTAATGAGTTATGCTAATGAGCTCCTGCACCTCTTTTTCTACAAAATGACCCCTGAAATACATATGCAATAAATACGTTTGCAAATGGGTGTTTCGCAGATAGATTTATCGGGTGCTGTGATTGGCTTCAGCTCCCTATTGAATGTATGTTTGGGTTTGCCACTGCATGGTGTGTGGAAGGACCCTGCAGGACTACCTATGGGATGCTGGCAACATCACCAGCATTATCCCTATAGAAGCTCCCCATGACAAGCATTGACACATTGACACATTCACAGCCAGCCCATATGCATGTGCTTCAGCATGCCAGCTTGAGCCAAATAGTGCCGGTGAACAAATTCTTTGCATGGATCGACTGGTGCTTGGGATGATGCTTAAAATATTCAAATTGCATATAGCATAGCAAAGCCCAGGGGTCATTTCGAGCAGGAGCTCGGGGGAGCGCAGCTCCGGGAGTTGGTGCCAGTCCCCTCCCCCCCCCCGGCAGGGGAATGCCTGCTTGTGTCATGGCTGCAGCAAACAAGGTCCTTGTTCCTCCTTGGAAAGGTCCTTGTTCCTCCGACCAGCCTTCTGAAGGCTTCAGCCACCACTGAAGCTATCCTCCCAGAATAGTGGTATTTCTGAGGCTTGGATTAGTAGCTGTCCCCTCTCTGCCAGCTTTCTTGCTTGCTTGCTCGCTCACTTGCTTGCCTTCTTTTTTTTTTTGTAAAGAAATTTTTATTTTTCAAAAAAACCCCATCAAAAATAATACATTTACCTTATACAAATCCCTTTTTCCATATTATATAACATTTTGTTCTATTTGTACATTCTATTTTTATCTTGTTTTGGTGGTTTCCCACCACCTCTGAAGCATAACACATTTTCCATTTTATTCAAAATAGTAATACTATATCTATGTTTCATTTCTGGTAACGGTTATATATCTTTAAAATACTTATACACCAATTCTTATTTTCTATATTCTTATATATTTCTAAATAAAAACAGCTTCATTGTCTAATTTTAACTAAAACCTTCATATAATATATTTCTATTCCTTTATGCTATTATAACCATGTATAAATGTAGTTTTTCATATCCCAGTATTTTTCAACATATTCTTTCAAATCTTTCCAGTCTTCTAGAAAGGTCTCTGAGTAGAGATTATTCAATTTTCCTTCTGACATACTTCTGGTGATGTCAGTTGGTTTAGCATATGCAAATAAGTTATGCTAATGAGTTATGCTAATGAGCTCCTGGTTTAGCATATGCAAATAAGTTATGCTAATGAGTTATGCTAATGAGCTCCTGCACCTCTTTTTCTACAAAATGACCCCAGTCATTTCCAGTCTTCTAGAAAGGTCTCTGAGTAGAGATTATTCAATTTTCCTTCTGACATACTTCTGGTGATGTCAGTTGGTTTAGCATATGCAAATAAGTTATGCTAATGAGTTATGCTAATGAGCTCCTGGTTTAGCATATGCAAATAAGTTATGCTAATGAGTTATGCTGATGAGCTCCTGCACCTCTTTTTCTACAAAATGATCCCTGGCAAAGCCCAAATGCATTAAGAAATGATCCGCGGCACAAATTAACGTGGATAAAGTTACTTGTAAGAATAAAGTGCTTGTGTGTGTAGTTCTTGCCAAAACAGGAGTGTGAGTGTTCCTCCTTAAAGGAAAACTCTTACAAGTAACTTTATTCACGTTAATTCGTGTTGTGGATCATTTCTGAATGGATTTGGGCTTTTCTATGCAATATGCAATTTGAATGCTGTTATCATGATTTTACTATACTTTATTGACTTTATATGTTTTGCACTTTCTAATACATGATTTGTGAATTGGGGTTTTCGTTATTGTCCACGGCATTTTTTGCTTAGGTTTTAGTCTCCAGGGGGTGGCTGGAGATCTCCTGGAACTATAACAGTTCCTATGGAAAAAAACAGCCGCTTCGGAAGGTGGATTCCATTGACATTATGCTCCACTGAGGTCCCTTCCCTGCTTTCCCCAAACACCACCCTCCGCTGGCTCAACTCACAAAATCTCCAGGAATTTCCCAACCCAGACCTGGCAACCCCACGATGTGACTCAGAAAAAGATAATTTCATGGGGGCAGCGGTCTTGCAGGTTGATTTTTGAAAGTTGCTGTCATAGGCATGTAAAAACATGGGAGGGCAGAAGTCCTGAATTCATCTAAAATTGCTGGGCCAGCTATTTTTTTTTCATAGCAGATGTTTCATCTTTCCAGTATATTCAGAAGAAATTAGAAGGAAAGGGGTTTTTTGTCTTCTCACTCCCTCCCCCCCATTAGATTCTCACTTCTGGCAGTACTTTCTGTCATCAGAGTGTGTTCACAAAAGTTGGCAGCCTGAGGTAAAACCTAGGGCATTCCCAGAAACTTGAGTTTACTTTGGCTGAATTATGTTTGATAATCCTTCAATTACAGGGAATTAACCGGGGGGGGGGGGGGGAATAGCAATTGTTTCTACCTGATGCCTCTTGAAAACGTGTTTGATTTTGTCCTTTAAAAAAAAAAACTTTGAGAATTCACAATATTACATTTATTCAGCGTAGTTTATGATGTTGGAGAGGGAACTTTGGTAGATAGCAAAAGAAACAGTCAGTAAAGTGAATACCTTGTGTAGATAATAATGATGACAGCAGTGATGTAAACTACAGGATATTTCCTTAAACAAAATGAGCAAAATTATGCCCACGAAATAGCTTGTGCCCTCTTTTGTTCCAAGCTATGCAAATTCTCAGGTGACATATAAATCTTACAGCAACTTTTGATTTGGTGAACACAGAGAGAGAAACTCCAGGCTGAGACAATGTACGGGCAGAGTCATTAGGCTTTTGCAGGGCTATTTTTGGGCAGGGACGCACAGGAACGGAGTTCCAGCTGGCTTCTGAGTTGGCCACGCCTACAGCCTCCCCCTCCCATTCCCCAGGTGTCTCGCAAGCCGCAGGGTGCCTGGGGAAGCCAAGCCAATCCAGGGAGGGAAGGCAGTTTAAACTGCCTCCCCTCCTCGGGTTCCCCAGGTGCCCTGCAAGCCACGGGGCACCAGGGAAAGCTGATCCTGGGAGAGAGCTGCACTGTCAGGGGTGTGGTCTAATATGCTAATGAGTTTCTGCTGTTGGGTGTGGCCTATTATGCTAATGAGTTCCTGCTAGGCTTTTTCTAGAAAAACAGCCTTGGGCTTTTGCTATTCGAGGATTACAGGGGCAGGTGGAATGGGTCAAACTCTGTGGGCAACATAGCAGCCGTGGCAGGAACAGCAAGAAAGCAAGCTAACAAAAAAAAGAGATGAAATGTTCAGACCTTATAATTTACAGGGGCATTCCAGCCAATTTCCTGGCAGTAGAGGCGAAGGCGTACTGGTCTGTTTGGATCTTCCTGATGTAACCTGCCGGTGCTTAGTACAGAGCTCTACAACCTGTGGGTGTCATCTGGACTAAATTCTCCGCTCACACAATGCATATTTGTCAGCGGAACTGTTCGTGCCTTCCCCTGCAGCCAACTGCTCTCCCCAAAATGCTGCTCCTGGAGGACAGAGGATAGGGTTGCCAGCTCTGAGTTGGGAATTACCTGGAGATTTTGAGGGTGGAGCCTAGGAAGGGTGGGGGGTTGGGGATGGGAGGGACCTCCGCAGGGTATAATGCCATAGAATCCATCCTCCAAAGCAGACATTTTCGCCAGGGGAACTGATCTTAGTCACCTGGAGATCGATTGTAATAGCAGGATATCTCCAGGTGCCACCCACTCTGCTAGGAGGTTGGCAACCCTAGCAGAACTGTGACTTAGGGGCTGCAGTTCACAGGTGCTATGGCTCATAGGGGAGGGGGTGTGATTCAGTGACTTAAGGAGCTTCTTCGGGTTCCCATTGGGGAGAAAGGTGGGATATATAAATAAAGTAAATAAATAGATCAATGGACTTAGAAGGGTGTCAGAGGTTAAGACATTGAGCTGTAGACTGGCAGGTCTATAGTTTGGCAGTTCGAGACCCGAGTGCCACCTGACGGAGGGAGCTCCTGTCTCTGGCCCCAGCTCCTGCCAGCCTAGCAGTTCGAAAGCAAGAAATTGCAAGTAGATAAATAGGTACCACTGCAGTGGGAAACTAACAGCGTTTCATGCACCTCAGCATTTAGTCATGCCGGCCACATGACCAGGAGAAGTCTTTGGACAGCGCTGGCTCTTCGGCTTGGAAACGGAGATGAACATCACCCCCTAGAGTCAGATTCAACTGGCTTTCAAGCAAGGGAAGCCTTTACCTTTACCTTTAACTCTGCTTTGGATGGCACTGTTGGCCTCTAACATGCTTCAGTGCTTTCATATGGGATTTAGTGATGACTGATGTTCACTGGATCAGAGTTGTTAAGGTATTGTTCTGATTTAGATTGACCTATAAACTAGCTGTGCATACCAAAAGCACAAATCTTTTCACTTAAAAATGACAGTTTGTCACATATCAGCAACATTGCTATGGATATTATAAAGTATATACACACACACACAAATACATATATATATATATTTTAAAAGATCCACCACAACAAATGCTTTTAAAGCAGACTTCTTGGCACTTTGAATGTATTCAAGAGCAGGCATTTGAATCCTGCTGAGAAACATGCTTTTCTTACCACCCCAAATATTAAACAGTACTCTTCAAACTTTGGAATTTGCAATAATGAAATGATATTCAATAATAATACTAATAATATCTGCAGAAAATCACTAGTTGGGGCTTAGGTTAACAATTCTCTGCAAATAGAGGTTAACTGTTCTCTGCAAATGTTGCTCGCACACCCACACCTGTTGCTAAGGGCCAAGAAAACATTTGCGCCAGCGGGGGGGGGGGGGGGGGGACAACAACAAGAAAAATGTTTTTCCCTTCTGTACAGTGGTTGCCGCATGGCTTGCCTCTTTGACTGAAATTTATTCTTCAGTGCAGGGAAAGGAGCAAATTTAACAGCTTAAGAGGCTCTTAAAAAACTCCCATCAGCAGAGCTTTTTTGTGATGGTACTCCTTCAAGGTTGCCAGGTCTGGGTTGGAAAATACCTGGAGACTTTGGGGGTGGAGCCAGGAGAGGGTGGGGTCTGGGGAGGGGAGGGGCCTCAGCATGGTACAGTGCCATAGAGTCCACCCTTCAGAGCAGCCATTTTCTCGAGGGGAGCTGATCTCTGTCAGCTGGAGATCAGTTGTGAAAGCGGGAGATTCCCCAGGCCCCACCTGGAGGCTGGCAACCCTATGTTGGTACTGAGTACTGGGCACCTTAGGGGGTGGCTCTCCTAAGTCCTGAAGGGAGAATTGGTGGAAGCCAGTACAGCCTTATATATGAGTACTGGCACCTTAAAAAAAAAAGCAAAACAAAACAAAACAAAAGCAGTCTGTACTAGCAATGAGGGTGAAAGCTTTGTGGTGCCTGCAATTGACTGTGAAGTTGGCATACAGTGCAGAGATGGGGCGGATCTCTGGCACACTGATGGCTCTATAGTGGGACAGGATAGGACGTGGAACTGCTAGGATGGTTGCTCTGGCCCAAAGGGTGGATTAACTTTTGTGATAAACGGGTGGGGCCTATGCTAGAGTTGCCAGTGGGATTAGCCTGGAAACAGTAGCTGTTTGTTTGGAAGCTCAGACAACTCAAAGAGACGGCTTCCCTCATCTTGGGCCCCTGATGCAGTCTGCTTATCTGTTGTTGTATAAGAAGCACACTCATTTGTTGTATGAGAAGCACACTGAACGATCTGCAGTTCCACGACAGAAATACTAAGGGTTGCCACTACTCTCATTCTGGTAAACAGCCTGTAACAGTTTCGCCCAAGGCTTAACGTACAACATTTCTGCCCTTTGCAACGTGAAAAGATTTCACGCTGTGTTTGTCTCTACGTGAACAGGAACATTGAGTCTCCCAACAACCAAAGCAGGGTTGTCATCTCTGGGTTGGGAGATTCTTGGGGATTTGGGGGCAGAGCCTGGGAGGACAGAAGCTCAGCAGAGATGTGGTGCCATAGGGGAACCAACTTCAGCCTCCTATTTCTCTAGGGGAATCTATATACTGTTAGCCACCCGTGGCCCCCATCTATGGATAGCTAAATCCCCAGACTGGGGCCACGTGGAGGCTGAAGAAATTTTTCTGCATACTTAGGGGACTCAGAGTGGCTCCCAGACACCGCCACCCCTACGGCTGGGCTCCAAGGTGAGGCCTGGACGTTGGTGCCCAGATTTGCACTGGGAACATAGTGCATGAAGTTAAGCCTCCCCCACTGCCATTTTCCAGATCAGTTCAGAATTTAGGGTTGCCAACTCTGGGATGGGAAATTTCTGGAGA
Organism: Lepidodactylus listeri; assembly: GCA_029233225.1. Lineage (NCBI taxonomy): Eukaryota > Metazoa > Chordata > Lepidosauria > Squamata > Gekkonidae > Lepidodactylus > Lepidodactylus listeri. The sequence goes on along the minus strand of JARCFY010000004.1, from coordinate 25,385,566 downwards.
TTTGGGGATGGACCCTGAGGAGGGCAGGGTTTGGGGAGGGGAGTGACCACAGGGGTTGGGAGGTATAATGCCATACGGTCCACCCTCTCAAGCAGCCATTTTCTTAAGGGGAATTGATCTCTCTCTGTAGTCTGAGGATAGGGATGCCATCCTCCAGGTGGGACCTGGGGATCCCCTGGAATTACAGCTCATCTCCGACCTACAGAGATCGGCTTCCTTGGAGAAAATGGTAGCTTTGAAAGCCGGACTCTATGGCACTGTACCCTGCTGAAGTCCCTGTCCTCCCCAGGCTCCATCCCCTAATCTTCAAGAGTTTTCCAATCTGAATCTGGCAATCCCACACACACACACCCCATCACCTGCTGGGGGCCAGGGGGGACCTGGCCACCTTATCTGGAGATCTATTGTATTTCCGGGAGATCTGCAGGCCTCTAACTGTGTTTGACCAAAAGTGTGACTTGTAGCCACCTGGGTCAATTTTGGGTCAGGCAAATAGTGTAGAGGGGAAGGCTAAGCCCCCACTCTGATAGTCCTGAATCCAAAACTGGGGTTCCCCATGCTGGTTATTTTTTAAAAAGATAAATAAACAGAAGGAACTCCATACATAAATCTCTCGGCATCTCTTCTAATTTGGCCTGACACCTAATTCCTTGCATCTGAGTAAGGAGGAATTATAAAACCCAAACAGACCTGCTTGTTTTATAGTTTCACCTGTTCATTTTTTCTTCACTTATGTTCAAAAGTGTTTTTTTTTAATGCTAGTAAGGATGTAAAGAAATGGAGAAAGCAAAATTTCTGCTTGTAGTAGGGCTTTTAAAGGAATTGCATCTCTAAGATGAAAAGGTTTGAGAGTACTCAGAATAAGAATAGTTTACAGTGAACTGTAACTATAATGTAGCTTCACTGTGTTGTATAACTTATTCTTGTAGGAAATCTGTAGAAGTGTATCTATTGCCAATTGTGGAAAACATGGAACTTTTTTGTCCATATTCCTTGGTAAGTGAGGAGAAGCAAAAAATCGTGCCTGTTAAAATTCCTTACATCTTTTCTTTCTTTTCCCCACTCTCATTTCAGCCTTAGGTTAAATCCAGGCCTCTGGCTTTCAATGGCCCATACCTAGCCAAAGTGGCTCAGAAGTTAAGACGCTGAGCTGCCGACCAGAAGGTCGGTAGTTCAGCAGTTCAAGACCCTAGTGCCTTGTGACAGAGTGAGCTCCCATCTCTGGCCCCAGCTCCTGCCAACCTAGCAGTTCAAAAGCAAGAAATAACAAGTAGATAAATAGGTACCGCTTTGGTGGGAAGGTAACAGCGTTCCATGTGCCTCGGCCGGCCACATGACCACAGAAAAAGTCTTCAGACAGTGCTGGCTCTTCGGCTTGGAAACGGAGATGAGCACCACCCCCTAGAGTCGGATTCGACTGGCTTTCAAGCAAGTGAAACCTTTACCTTTACCTTTAGCCAAAGAGACACCAAACCTATTCTTCTCAGTGCACAGCTTGCTGAAACAGGCTCATGATTGGGTTCCGTCTTGTTAAAATCCTTCACTGGGAAGATCCCTGGAGGTGTCATATGTCCTTATGAATTATGGCTCCTGAGAGTTCATTAATCAACGAGGCTGTTTGTGTTCTGCACTGAACTTTGCTATGTCTTTCAAGATACCCCCAGAGACCCTCTTGCCTTGTTTACAAGGTATCACTGGCAAACCTATGCCTGAACCAACTACATTGACTTAGACAATATCTCCAAGCTAAAGTGGAAATTTGAAGGACGTTTACTGATGGTACATCCTATTGTTCACAATGGAATTATTTCTAAGGATGAACCTCCATACCAGATGTGAATAGGATTTTTTAAAATTTTTTGAACAGGAGCTTCATCCTGTTTTTTGAGGATCAAGCAGACACAGCAGAAATCGGGCAAAGCTCTGGGGCAAAATGTGCCCGCTTGGCAAACAGTGGGAAATTGCCACAATTGGGGCAAAGGGAGGAGTGGAGTGGAGCAGCAGCTGTGGGAAATCGGTCACAGACTATTAGGGTTTCCACCCAGTTCCTTTTGTAAAAAGTGCCTTCCTGTAACACCCCTGTTGTGTAGTGGTTAAATGCGTGGACTCTAGTCTGGGAAAACCAGGTTTGATTCCCCACTCCTCCACTTGCAGCTGCTGGTGTGACTGTGGGTCAATCACAAGTTCTCTCAGAGCTGTCCTCTCAAGAGCAGTCCTCAAAAGAGCTCTCTCAGCCCCACCTATCCTCACAGGGTGTCTGTTGTGGGGAGGGGAAGGGAAAGGAGTTTGTAAGCTGCTCTGAGACTCCGAGTGGAGGGCGGGGTATAAATCCAATCTCCTCCCCCTCCTCCTCCCCCTCTTCCTCCTCCTCTTCTTCTTCATCATCTCTGTTCCCTTTTGGAGTGGAGAAATTAAAAGCAACTCTCCCCAATTCACTTCTGCCCTCCCAGGGCTTAGGGTTGCCAGGCACTTGCCAGCAAACCCCCCCCCCCCCGGGGAGTTTTTGGGGTGGAGCACAGTGATATTACAGAGCACTATGCCATGATATCACTTCCAGTTACATGCCTATAAGTGATGGCCTGGCTACACTCTAGGAATTTCTCAAAACTCTGTGGTTTTTACCATGATGCCATGAAATCACTTCCAGGTACATAACAGGAAGTAGTGTCTCAACATCACAGAGAAGGATGGGCATCAGCCTTTCCCCTCACACTGTTTTCCCAAGACAAATGACCCCGGGGGGAGGGGGGGCATTTTTTGCCACATTGTGGTGCTGTACCTGGAATATTCATTGTATGTGCTGTCACACAGTGGGACAGAAACCATGTTTCAGCTTGGAGAAATGGTGCGGGTGGGAAGGCTAACTCCCCTCCTCCAGCGCCGCAGTCCCACTCTGAATTGGGCCTTGCAGCACTTGGGGAATTAAGTTCAAGACAGCTGTCTTGTGGCTATGGGGAGAGCCAGTGTATCATGTAGACTGGCAATTATACAGAGTCAGAGGACTGGTCCAGCTAGCCTAGAATAATGCGTCAGAGAATATATATTCTCTGTATTCTCTGAATACTTGGTGCTTGGGTGGGGGGGGGGCAACAGTGGGAGGGCTTCTAGTGTCCTGGCCCCACTGCTGGACCTCCTGAGGGCACCTCGTGTTTTTGGCCACTGTGTGACAAGAGTGTTGGACTGGATGGGCCACTGGCCTGATCCAACATTGCCTTCTCTTATGTTCTTATATAATGTCAAGTATACATAAGTCAACTCCTACATATGGCAGCCCAGCCAATTAGTCAGGGATATGTGTACTTTTCACTCACTACTGCTTGAGTGGCTTCGTTGTCCCAGAATGCAATTCTCAGGACGATTTCCTTCCTCACTTTTCTCCTTCTGTCAGCCATGTAGCTTAGAACTTCTCTCTCTAGCAAAATAACTTCCTCAATCAAAACTTTATTCTCTTTTAACTAGTACACCTCACGGCACAGTTCTTTATGGAAAAGGATCATTCTACCCACACAATCTCCTGTGATTACAAAGAGATCTTCAAGGTGTCAGAGAACTTCCCTGCTGCATGAGATCTTTTTATTTAAAGGTAGAAGGTACGGAACTTGGAACCATCAGTATGCCAGTATGAAAATGGGGCATTTTATAAACTTAGAACCTGAAGCAAGAATCATAATACAGAATAATATTCCAGGACAGAACAAGTCAGACTGCACATGCGACAGGTTGGATTCTGGGAGCTCTATCACTTATTCACAGACTGGAATTGGGTTTAAGAGAGGAGACATTTCCAAGTAGCAGTTCACAAGACGTAGCTATGGTTACAGGACACAGGTTGTATTTACCTGTGTATCTAAAACAAATTGGAACCTTTTAGTACTGGACAATGAGAATGATTTGATCAGGAAGTTTCTAAACCTTCTGTACTGAAGTTCAGAATCAAATTCAGAGCGTTGCATTCGATTCAAAATAAGATTTCAGCCATTCTGACCTACAGATTATTTAATCAAGAGCTTGGGCCAAGTACAAAGTTTGCCTGTAGTTATATTATTGTGAGCAGTTTCTTAATGTTATTTTCTTCGTATGACTTAAGTGCAATGCAAGATAGGATCTGCAGTTGAATTCTTTGTTATGCTGCTCATAAATAAAAGATGAAAATCATTACAAATGGGGGGAAAGTTTATTGTTGAATCTTTCATACATGATCGCAGAGTCTCAGAGCTAAGATTCTTCTTCCTGTGCTTTAATGCAGAGAGGGGTCCTTCAAGGGTAAAATATTCCACTAGGCCTTCCTTACACCAACCCTAAGAGCACCTTCCAGCATTACCGATGGAATGGGAGCTACTGTGACTGCCTGGCACCTTCCCATAATGGTGGGGTTTTCAAGGCAAGAAACATTCAGAGGTGGTTGGCCATTGCCTGCCTCTGCCTAGCAACCCTGGTCTTCCTTGGTGGTCTCTCTTCCAAATACTAACCAGGGCTGACCCTACATAGTGTCCAAGAGCTGATGGGATCAGGCTTAGGGTTGCCAGCCTCCAGGTGGGGCCTGGGGATCTCCCACTTTTACAACTGTTCTCCAGCTGACAGAGATCAGTTCCCCTGGATAAAATGGCTGCTTTGGAAGGGTGGACTCTATGGCAGGGGAGTCAAACATGTGGCCCGGGGGCCAGATCAGGCCCCTGGAGGGCTTCTATCAGACCCGCACTGGAACTGACCATCTCCTGCTTCCTGTTCTGTTGCTACTGCTGCATCATAGCTTGCTTCGCCAGACTCTCTCAATCGCTCAGCCATTTCATGTTTCTCCCTGGATCCTAGATTCAGAACTCTGAGCATGAGATTTCTGTGGTGAATGTCAGTTAATCAAAAGTAGGTTTGCAGCTTACAGAGACACACCTGAACAAGATACTCAAGATTGCAACAGCGCAGACATTTTGATGCAACAATTCAGAGCAAGAGGTATCAGTTATTAGAGACCGTTAAATAAACAAAATATTGCAAGAGTGCTAATGTTTGAAGCATTTTTTTATTTTAAGTAAAAAAAACACCTTTGTTAGTTTTGCCCTCAAACCAGAGCGTCGCCATGTGACGTCGCTGACATGATGATGTCACTTCCAGGTGACATCATTCATGTCGGGGACATTACAGAATGCCTTCTAAATCCCCCTACCGGTGCAGTGAGGGGACCTGGCAACCCTAGTGAAGATCCCTACACATAATTCCATAAACTACTGCCTCTGCAAAGCAGTCTTTGGACTGAGGTATGGTTGCCAACCTCCAGGTGGTGCCTGGAGTTCCCCGCAATTACAACTGATCTCCAGCCGACATAGATCAGTTTCCCTGGAGAAGATGGCTGCTTTTGAGGGTGCTCTCTATGGCATTATATCCTGGCTGTGGTCCCTTCCCAAACCTTGCCCCCCCCAGGCTTCACTCCCAAATCTCCTGGAATTTTCCCACCTGCAGTTGGCAACCCTAGGAATGAGGTATTCTATATCACACTTTTTATGGGGCAGGTGGCCACAAAGAGGCTGACAAAGCTTTGCCCACATAGCTCCTGCTTTCCCCATGCTATCCATTTACATATTGTAGTCCTGCAAACCAGGCTGAATTTTGTCGTAGAGAATAGGGCGACTGTCACCACCTCCAACTCACCTAGACCAGGTAAGCAGGGGCAGGTTTCAGGGTCAAACAAACAACTTAACAAACAACCTAGAAAGCCTACCGCCTTCACAGGTTATTGGTATGCTGCCACCAGATTCTCTCAGTCTACACCCCACCAGCTGAGAATAGAGACTCAGACTTCCCAGCCTCTCAGGGCACTCAAAGTCAAACAGTTATCAGGGTAGCTATGTGGTCTCAGGTCTAAGGCACTTGGAGAAAGCCTATTACGGTTGCAAGAAATCAAGGCACAGTTCAGGTAAAATATAATGATTATTTATTAAGTAATAAGTGCAAGACTATTATAAAAACAAGACAAGACTTGAAAGGAGAGGGTAAAACAACAAACTCTTAAGCTTAACCAGCCTAGCTATAACACAGTCAGGTGCAGTTACTCACAGGTTCTTGACAAGACAAGAGACAGGTTGTAATCCATAAAGTCAGGCAGGCCATCCCGGCCTTTGGTCACGATGTCATGCTGACTAACAGCATCCCACTTGACCTACCAGGTCCAAGTAGAAATTGCTAGCCCCGAATCTAATGTCCAGGGAACTTTTATAGGCAATATGGCTGCTGAGCTGGTCATGGCCAGTAACCAATCAGAAGTCATATGCATGATGTAACTCCTCAATTAGCTGCTAAAACAAGCACGTTTTTTGTTCATGGGAAGAGGGCTCGTTACTGCAGTTAACAAGCTCGCTTCCCCCATCCAGGTGTAAATCATTCTAATCGGGTCGGAATGCAAAGTTGAGCTTCACTGATAAGCGAGCATTAGGGAGGCAAGGTCAGTATGGCCAGTATGGCCTCCCGTTATCTTGTGTTATGTTATTCTAACTCAAGGAAAACACTTACAGTCTCATGGAAATATTTCTGTGCTGGAGAGGCCTTTTGCAACAGGCCTCAAACATTGGTCTGAACCAAAGTTTAAAAAATAGACTCTAGAAGGGAAAATGCATTACAGCGACGGTCTGGGCTTTTGTGGAACAGTCTCTTCAGTCTTCTTTCAGGCCCAGTTTCCTTTTTGTTGCCGCACCAGTTAAACCCCAACCCCGAGGAAGACAGAAGCAAACTCTTTGGCAAGAGCCTTTGATGGATGAGCAGCGTCCAAGTGGACATGAGCTGAATCAGCTTTGAGGATGTATGAGAAGGCAGGGGGCTTATAGTCTTCTGTCCCTTGAAGGAAGTGAAGCGATATCTGCTTACTAAGCTTCCCAAACTACAGTAATCACCTGTGTGCAGGAACTGGAAGAAATAGGGAGTAGCAATTCCTGCATCTCCAACACAAACTTCAGAAGGCAGTTGGGCTGAATTTTGGAACGCAAGGCTTGATTTATCACAGAATGCCTGGATATTTAGGAATATTTGGGAAGGCAAGCAGCTGGAAAGCCCAGCTTTTTAAACTGTTTGAGGAAGGGTGTGACAGCAGGCAATATGTGTAGAACTGGAATGAGACCTATGGAGGATCAGTTCTGCAATGCCGGGATCTCAGGTAGTGGGACTTTTCATGGTGAAAGGATAAGAGTTTTGCACATTATGGAAGGGGGGGACACTGGGGACCTAATTATACTTTGTGATGTATAAACGAGAGTGGATTCCAGCCAAAGAGTGTTGTTATGGGTCAGGCATATGAACAGGCCAAGCCACTGAAGTATGCAAGGGCAATTATATTAGACCTTGAATGGAAAGTAAAGGTGCAGAATTACAGCATTCGCTTCCATAATCATTGTGTAAGCCATACTGATCAAGGCTAGGATCACGATGGAACTGCACATGCGCTTGTGAACATTGGAAAATTGTTTTGTATAAGGCTTTAAAATGTTATGGTTTGTCCTTTTTCTGGTGAAAGAGGAAATATAGAAGTGAGTATTGTTTATGATCAACAGGTAGATGAGAGCAGAGAAGTTATCTCTGTAACTGGAGTACAAACAAAGAATCTGGTTCAGTGGCCTTCAAATTGTTTTTGTTTATTCATTTGCTTGTTTAATATAATTATATCCTGCAGTCTCGGTATAGTGATTCCTGAGGCAGCTCATTACAAATGTTTCCATAAAATACAACAATGCAACAGTAAAGAGTTAAAACAAGTGGAAGAAAACTTCAGACAGCAGGGACGCTCCACCCTTGAGAATTGTTTCAGTTTGCAGGGAGTCTCATATGGGAGCGGAAGGTTTCCTGTCATTGACAGTGCACTCCTAAGGAGAGTTAGGCTGCGGTCACATGGCCTTCAATGCGGGAGGAAGGTCTGTTTCCTCCCGCATTTAAAGGGACCGTCTACAAAGGCCAGGGCTAGTCCCATGCCAAAGTGGGTTCAAATGTGGGTTCCTCCCGCATTTTTCGACCCCGGGAAAATCAACTGTTTTTCCGGGAGTCACGCGAGGAACCCTCATTTGAGCCATCTGGGCAGCCCTCTCTCGCAATCATTGTGAGAGCAGGGCTGTCCAGATGGTCCCGTCTGCCATTTTCCCCCATTTTACACTTGGGCGCTTGGCCATTCAAGTGCCCAAGTGTAAAAGGGGGGGACCCAAATTTACCAGGCGGCCGGCGGGGCTCGGGGAAGGGTGCCTCCCCTGGCCACCGCCGCTGGCAGCTGCCGCTGCCGCCAGAAAAAGGCCCCACCAGCCGCCAACACCAATGCACGCCTTACAATGCCGCCCACTGACGCCAACGCCCGCCGACGCCTCCTTCGCCACCACCTCCGGTCTCCCCCAGTCTCCACTGCCGCTGACACCTCTGCCCGTTGCTGCTGCCCACTGCCGACGGGGGTTGGGATGTGTGTACATCCCAACCCGAGGTAAAAAAATGTGGCCCCTTTAATCCGGGAGGCTCCTGGATTTAAAGGGGTCGTGTGACCACAGCCTTACTCCAGTCTAAGCCCTTTCATTTCAATGGGCTTTGGGTGCGTTCAGACAGGCAGCTAATCCCGCCATTGGCCCGGCTCTAATTTGATCCCGATCTTTTTTGTCCAGTGTTGCATGACCAGACAGCTCCCCCATGAATCGCCTTACCGCACACAAACTGCGCGGTGGATTGTCTAGACAGCATCCACCTGAAGGAGCCACGCAGTTGGGGGTTTTTTTTAAAAAAAAATTCTGTTTGTATATGCACATATGCGCCTCAATGTGTACTTCTTTTTCTGCGCATGCACAGACTTGAATAGTAAAAGCACCGCCAGTGGTACCTTCCTCTAGGCACCATTTCAGTTAACAAAGTTCATAAATTTCACGGGCCATTCAGGAACATGAAATTGTCTGGAACATTTGAACGGAGCTCTGCAGCCGTCGCACGTTTACGCATTTATGTGCATATCACTAAGAATTTTTTTAAATGGCGGCCTTTTAGGATGGTCTGGAGTCAGACCATCCCGATGGGCTGATTGCGCGCTGGAACGATCAGACAAGGGAAAGTCTGCCATTGGCTGCCAGCAAGCATTAGACCAGAATTTCACCAGTATCTTTAAAGTATGGTTCCCTGGCGGGGCTCGATGGGCTGATCATGGAAGTGGCACCTTTCCCAGATGTCACTGTCTGGACGTTCCCTTTAAATCCACCAGGCACTCATGCCTGGATCACATCTAAAGAGCCTTCTAATCGCAACCTTAGACCGGAATAACTCTCTTCAGGACTGCACTGCCAGGACTTTAAAGGTAATAACCGCCCATATGAAGTAAATCAGCTCATGAAGTTCTTTTAAAACTGTCGGCACAATAAGCGTACACTTTGCTTTAGGGCTCTTCACGTAAGTGAGAAATATTAGACCTGGCATCTAAATTATACAGTCATTATCTGCTTAACAAAGTTGACATCTGGGCAGAACAACATCTCATTATTAGCTGAGCTTTATTAAGGAGACAGTGCTTGTGACCTGTTTTGTTCCAAGTGATGTAATTTCTCAGCTTTATGGCATGTACATAAATTATACGGCAACATTCGATTTGGTGAACACACAGAGAAACTCCAGCCGGAGCTACTGCACGGGGGGGGGGTGGGCAGAGTCATTAGGCTTTTGCAGTCAGAGGATTATGGGGCAGGTAGAATGGGTCAAACTCTCTGTAGGCAAAATAGCAGCTGAAATGTTCAAACCTTATAATTTATAGTGGCATTCCAGCCAATTTCCTGGCACTAGAGGCTAAAGCGTACTGGTCTATTTTGATAAGAGAACATAAGAACATAAGAGAAGGCAATATTGGATCAGGCCAATGACCCATCCAGTCCAACACTCTGTCACACAGTGGCCAAAAATACCAGGTGCCATCAGGAGGTCTACCAGTGGGGCCAGGACACTAGAAGCCCTCCCACTGATGTCCCCCCCCCCCCAAACACCAAGAATAGAGTGCATCACTTGCCCCAGACTGAGAGTTTCTATCTATACCTTGTGGTTAATAGCCACTGGTGGACCTCTGCTCCATATGTTTATCCAATTCCCTCTGGAAGCCATCCATGCTTGTAGCTGCCACCACCTCCTGTGGCAGTGAATTCCTGCATGTAGGCTGTTGGAGCCTAGTTCTGATCTCCCCCCAATGCTGTTCCTGGAGGACAGAGGACACAACACTCTGGAATTGCATGAAAGTCAAAATACTAGGGGTCTGAAATCCTTTAGTTAAGGTATATTGGAGGTAGCAAAGAAAATGGCAGGCAAAGATTTTGTTTATAGGGTTTCTTAGACAGAGTTGCCAGCTCTGAGTGGAAATACTTGGAGATTTTGGGCATAGAGTCTGAGGAAGGCAGGGTTTGAGGAGGGGAGAGACTTCAGTGCCATGGAATCAGCCTTCCAAAGCAGCCGTTTTCTCCAAATGAACTGATCTCTGTCGCCTGGGGAGCAATTGTAATAGTGGGAGATCTCCAGCCACCACCTGGAAATTGGCAACAAATAATATGGTTGCCACCTGCGGGAGCAGCATTTGGGGGAGATCAGTGGGCAGGAGGGGGAGGGGGAAGGTAGGAACGTTCTGTTCCACTGACACATATGCATTGTGTGAGTTGAAAATTTAGTCCAGAACCAACCCACAGGTTGTAGAGCCATGTACTAGGCTCCAAAGGGCAGCATGCAGGAAGATCCAAAGAGACCGTACGCTTTCGCCTTCTAGTGCCAGGAAATTGGCTGGAATGCCACTGTAAATTTTTTTGTTTGCTTTTTTTCTTGCTGTTTATTGTATTGACTTAATTTGCACCCCAGTATTCAGTACGGACAGTGAGCACTCTCTCTGAGTCACTCTTCCATTTGATTTCATCACTTCCTTTCAGCCTTTCAGCACATCGTTCCACTTCATACCAAGCATTGGTTTGTAAACAGGCTATATCTTGGCCTAGTTTGGGGCCTAGTGATGTGAGTGTATTCCACCCTCATGCAGTTCAACCTCATTAAAATCCATTCTGTGTTTAATCCACCAAGTAGCTCAGTTTAGCCTGGGCTTGTCAGCGCTCAGGAACTAAGAAGAGCCGGCCACGGTCAGTACTTGGATGGGAGACCGCCAAGGAAGACTTGGGTTGCTCTGTGGAGGAAGGCAATGGCAAACCACCTCTGCTCATCTCTTGTCTGGAAGTAGGGTTGCCAAGCCCCCTCATTGCTCTGGTGGGGGGATTTGGGGGGCATTCCGGGGGTGGGTGGTGATGCCCCCAAGCCCCGCCCCCAAGAGCGACCACCTGCCCAGCCACCCCTCTCCCTCCCCTCGAGCCCGACTTAAAGGGCTTCAACTGGTCAGTGGGGACCACATGGCCTGCCAACCAGCTGGAGGGCCCTTTAAACCTAGCAGAAGGGAGGGAGAGGGGCGGTTGCAGGCCTCAAGCTCGGCTTGCAAAAAAACCCTTTAAAGGGTCTTTTTGCAAGCAGGGTAGGGGCCACCGTGTGCGGGGCTGATTTCCCCCAATGATCAGCTGAAGCCCTTTAAATTGGACAGGTGGGGGGGGAGTAAGGTTGCCAAGTGGCACCTTACCTGTAGCGGGGGGGGAGTCTTTGCCACTCCTGGAGGGTCCTGGAAGTGACATCCACATCACCCGGAAGTGACATCATCACGTCGGGCATGTTGGGGGCGGGACCTCAGTAATTCAAGGGAAAACCATAGAGTGTTCCCTCGAATTACAGAGCGTCCCCACCCCGAAACATGCCCGATGCGATGACGTCACCTCCGGGTGATGTCATTGCGCCAGGCATGTCTCCTCAGCCCGGCTATTTGGAGGTGGGGTTCCCCCTGGCTGGCGGGCAGCGGGCCATTGGAGCGGGGTTTTCCCCGCCCCTGGGGGGGACTTGGCAACTCTAGGAGGGAGAGGGGTGGCTGGGCGGGTGGTTGCTCTTGGGGGCGGGACTGCCCCCACTGGCCAGCTGGCCTGGGGCAGATCGAAGCCCCCAGAAGTGGGGGGAACCCCACCCGGACCCTATCTGGAAGGCCAATGAGGTTGCCATGAGAACAAATTTAGAGTCAGATCAAGACGGCTGACCACCTGGATCTATCTTCATGCGAGGCAGACATGATTTGGTTGTTACCCAACAGCATGTTCTTCTTAATGCAGCGAAAGGATCTCTCTCTAGCCAAAATTAACAAAAGTTATTATTTCACTCAATAATAAAAGATATGTGACATGGAAGGGAGAGCAATCGGAGGACAGAATACACGCCTTTTAACCATGGCTTATCAAAATGTTTGGCCTTTTCACTTGATATAAAAGTCATTTTCATTGTAAAAACTGAATCCACACCTCCAGTCTGCGTGCCTGCCTGTATCCTCCCTACTTCGAATTTAATGACTTTTTACTGCTGCCTTTTATGGCAACATGTTCTTGTACCTGCCTGGAACAGTGCCCAGACCGGACCCATATTGTGCAGGAGAAAGACCGGGCGGGCGGGGAGACATTTGTTTAAAAAGAGTGTATCGTTTTGAAAAATCTCTGCCCTTTATGCTCCTGGAGAAAACCAGGCAGCTTGCTAAGTTGATACGGCCTGGTGAACAGGAGCCGGCCCAAAACAATGTGGCACAATCTGAAGTAAGCACTCCAAAATCCCAAGAGATCATGGGGCTGCAGGGGCGGGGATCTGGATATCCTTTGCAGGCAGTTCTCTCTCTCCCCCCCCCCCCCCAAGATAGGGTTGCCAGGTCCCCCGTGGCCACCAGCAGGGGATGGGGGGAAGGGTCACAAGATACAAGTTGGGAAACTGCTGGAGATCTGGGGGTGGAGCCTGGGGAGGACCGGGACCTTAATGGGGTTCAATGCCATAGAGTCTGCCCTCCCAAGCATCCATTTTCTCCAGAGGAACTGATCTCTGTAGTCTGGAGATGAGCTGTAATTCCAGGGGATCTCCAGGAGGCTGGCATCCCTTCTCCCAGAAATCTGAATGTCTGATCTGACAGGCCTTCTGATCCTTAGTGACTTCTTCAGCAATAAGATGCAACCGTAGAGCTCCAATTCAATGGGAAAGAGCATTGTGGAGAGAAAGTTGGAAATAGAGCTTTTTAACCCTTTCTTAGACCCAACAATTCTACTAAAACACACCCATCCACCACCACCACCCCTTTCCCCTACAGGGGATAGATACAAGCACCAGCAGCTTGGAGACATGGCTGTTTGTACGTATGAGGGTTCAGAGTAAGGTTGGGGGGGGGGGATTTACTCCTGACGACCAGCTGTCCATGATGAGCAGGAACCCACAAAATCGGGCAATCCCCCACCCCCAACTGGGGCATGGCAATCCTACCGCAGGAATAAACAGCTAGGTAGAAGGGGATTAGATAGATTCATGGAGGAGAAGTCTATCAGTGGCTACTAGCCATGGTGACAGAGGGGAATCTCCACATTCAGAGGCACTAAGCCTCTGAATCCCAGAGCCAGGAGGCAACATCAGGGGAAGGACTTTATGCCCTGGTGTTTGCCCTCCAGAGGAACTGGTTGGCCACTGTGTGAGACAGGTCAGATGCTGGGCTAGATGGACCACTGGTCTGATCCAGCAGGGCTCTTCTTATGTTTTTATACACACAGAGACACCCATCTTCTGCTGTGGTAGTAATTTGCAAAATAAAAAGGAAAGTGTTAGGGTAGGGATGAACTGCACATGATCAAACATCCTTTTTGTCTCTCCAGTGAAACGTTAATGTTGTAGACATCTCTGGCAATGCAAATATTTAATGTCAGGATGCCCAGTTAAACTGGCTCTGTGTTTATTGTGACCTTTGGTTACGTTCGTCAGTTCTTCTCGGACTTGTAACTCAACAGGAGAGCCTTTCCCTGAGGTTCCTTCAACTCTCGGCTCACTTGTCACAGTGGCTTGACCAAAGTTCATCTATTATAGTCTCCGGGTTGTGTGATGAGTTCAATGCCCCAGTAATGAGTCCTGGGCAATAAATGGAGCAAGACTGGAACACTTAGTACCACAAAAGCTGAGCAGCAGGATAGAAGGCAAGCCTCTGAACCTACATTAACAAGCCAACAGTTTGATGTGCATCTCTGTTTGCGTCCTGTGGTTAAATTAGTGTTGTCAGGTCTCCCCTAGCCACCAGCGGGGGATGGGAATAAGGTTGCCAGATCCAGGTTGGGAAACTCCTCAGCGTTTGGGGATGGAGCTTAGAGAAGATAGGGATCTCAGTGGGGCACAATGCCACAGAGTCCACACTCCAAAGTATCCATTTTCTCCAGGGGAATTGATCTCTGTAGTCTAGAGATGAGCTGTAATTTCAGGGGATCCCCAGGTCCAACCTGGAGGCTGGCATCCCTTGGGTAAATCAACAGTAAATTGCCAGTTTCAGCTGATTCCCCATCACTGCTGCATCCCCATAGTATTTCCAGTGAGTCCTAGAGAGGACTGAGATACCTTTTGGGTTTTCCCCAAAAGTGACATCATGCCATTGTCTTGGCAGCCATTTTTTTTCACCCACTGCTACTTTGAGTAAGGTTGCCAGCTCTGGGTGGGGATTTACCTGGAGATTTTGGGGGTGGAGCATGGGAGGGGCGGGGTTTGGGGAGGGGAGGGGCTTCAGCATGGTACAGTGCCATAGAGTCCATCCTTCAAAGCAGCCATTTTCTCCAGAGGAACTGATCTCTATTGCCTGGAGATCAACTGTAATTGCGGGAGATCTCCAGCCACCACCTGGAGGTCGGCATCCCCAATGCCAAGAGGCCTTCTCTACCAAACTGCCAGAGTACAAAGGGAATTGGCAGATTGGCTCAGTGGCTAGTACCAAAATGCTGCTATGAGAAGAGAAGCAAACACGTTTTTTCCCCCAACACTGGAAAATATAGGTGCCCTTTCAGAGATCTGAGTTGGTCATCCCTGTGGGAAGTTGTGCTTTGTTTTTCAATTTAAAAAAATTAATACGGGTTTAACACATCTTGATGTTATCTTGAATGGGATTTGGGTTAGTTCAGTACTTTTAACGACAGACTCCTCTTTCTTTCCAAGACTGCAAACCTGGTGCTTGCTGTTTACTTAGAATCAGAGAAGGAGTCACCCCATAAAGAGAGACTTTCATACAGAGATCCTCCTAAGGGAGAAAAGGTTTGAATAAAAAGCAATATTCTTGGCCTTAATTAGTTCTGCCTCGTGGCTGTTGCTAATTACTGAGCGTGTTTGTGCTTATATAAGACCCCAGCCCTCTGCAACCGGGAGGTATTCTTTTTCCTTCCAACATCTTCAGAGCCCTAATTTGGTGTTTATGAGACCGGATGTGGTGAAAGGCCGTTGTGTACAAATGACTTTTCATCTCCAAAAGTAATAGCTGGCCATCTATGGGACTGTTTGCTGCAAGTCAAACTTATGAAAACTACATTATGCAGATTTTTGTTCCAAAGCAAAACGGAGTTCAAATGCCGCACATCTGAAAATGCTGTTTGATTGGAAATGTTATGTAATTGAAATTTGGCCTTACTGTTAAGTTGGGAATACTTTACTGCAAAATGATGCAATTGCAGATGGAAGGCAAGATGGGAATCGGGGATTATTACTTGGGACAAACTGGGGCACATGGGAAGGAATCAGCAGAGAGGATCAGGTATATTCGAGTCCATCTAATCTCGCATTCATTTTGGGGAAACAAGTCCTTTAATTCAGAACAGAATTCTGATTAGTGAGAAAAATATATAAATAAAAATACATAAAATAAGGAAATATATTCTCTTTCCCTTCCTGTGTGTTTAAATATGCCTTGGGTATTTAGAAGGTCTACAAGTGGGAACCTGCAAGGACTTGTGGGAGGCATTTCAATTCCCCCTCTCCCATTTATTTCCTCTTTCAGTTTCCTGAAAGCCCCCATAGTCCCCCCCATTTCTAGGAATTTCCTAACCTCTTTCCCTTCTCTTAGCAATCCCCATATCCTCTCCCTGCCTCATTCTCTCCTTCTCAGCCATTCACCTACCTACCTTTTATCTGCGTTCCATCTTCAGCTATATTATTTATTTACTTCATTTATACCCCACCTGTCTCCACAGTGGGGCCAAAGCAGCTTACTTTATTATCGTCTTTTTATACGCACAACAACCCTGTGAGGTAGGTTAGGCCAAAAGTATGTGACTGGTCCAAAATCACCTCATGAGCTTCCAAAGGAAGATGGTGATTTGAACCTGGGTCTCACAGACCCTGCTCTGAAGCTCTGACCACTACATCATACTATCCTTCATTGGGTGGCTGTTGTTGAACCATAGGAAGCACCCAGGCCTAGATGAGTCATTCAAGTTGAGTGGTATCAAGTCACCCAGAGGTTGCTTCCAGGTCTAGTGTTGCCAGCCTGGACCTGGAAATATCCCAGAACTACAACTGTACTCCAGACAACAGAGATCTGTCTCCCTGGAAAATGCCTGCTTATTGGAGGGTGGACTCTATGGCATTATATTCAGCTGAGGCCTCTCCCCTCCCCAAACCATACCCTCCTCAGACTGTACCCCAAAATCTCCAAGAATTTTCCATCCTGGAGCTGCCAAACCTAGCTAGGCCTGGCCCCAATGAGTTCTCCCTCAAAGGCCACAATAGGGCTGGAAAGGGCCCTGCCCCCTCCCCCTGCCTTTGTACTAACAGAAACTGATGCCTGGAATACTGTGGTTGCTTAGCAACAGCCACTTCGGGAATCTTTTGCTTAAAGCAGCAGGTGCTCCTTTTATCATTTTCATTTTTTTAAGCTTCCCGTTATGGATAGATAGATATAGATATATTACATTTCACATTTTTCTGCAAACCTAGGGGCCTTTTCAGTTTTATAGAAAGATCTGGCTGGCTGGTTCACAGCTTTAGTTTCTGTATTTAAGTATCCAAAGATATCCTGACTTCGCTATTAGAATGTAAGATGTGTGCTTACACATTTGTTGCTGAGACACTCTGCAGTGTGACATTGTTCATGTTTCAAAGCTGAAACAGAGCATAGAGCTTTCCCCCCCTGCTGCTCCAGAACAAAACAAGAATAAAATGTGGTTATAGATGTTAAGCTTTTGCACTAAACTAACTAACACGAAGTTGTTCAGGGTGGTGAGAACCAGGGAGGATTGTGAGGCACTCCAAAGGGATCTGTCGAGGATGCCCGAATGGGCGTCAACGTGGCACATGGGGTTCAATGTGGCCAAGTGGAAAGTGATGCACATTGGAGCCAAAAATCCTAACTATAAATACATGTTGATGGGATCCGAACTGGCAGAGACTGACCAAGAGAGAGATCTTGGAGTCGTAGTAGATAACTCACTGAAAATGTTGAGACAGTGTGCAACTGCAATAAAAAAGACCAGTGCTATGCTGGGGATTATTAGGAAGGGAATTGAAAACAAATCAGCCAGTATCATAATGCCCCTGCATAAATTGATGGTGCGACCTCATTTGGAGTACTGTGTACAGTTCTGGTCAACTCACCTCAAGAAAGATATTATAGCATTGGAAAAAGTGCAGAGGAGGGAAACTAGAATGATAAAAGGGTTGGAACACTTTCCCTGTGAAGAAAGGTTAAAGTGCTTAGGGCTCTATAGCTTGGAGAAGCGACGGCTGAGGGGTAACATGATTGAGCTTTATAAGAATGTGCATGGGACACAGCAGGTAGAGAAAGAAGTACTTTTCTCCCTTTCTCACAATACAAGAACTCGTGGGCACTCCATGAAATCGCTGAACAGTCAGGTTAGAACAGATAAAAGTATTTCTTCACCCAAAGAGTGATTAACACGTGGAATTCACTGCCACAGGAGGTGGCGGCGGCTACAAGCATGGACAGCTTCAAGAGGGAGTTAGATAAACATATGGAGCAGAGGTCCATCAGTGGCTATTAACCACAAGGTATAGATAGGAACTCTCAGTCCGGGGCTAGTGATGATCTGTATTCTTGGTGCTTTGGGGGGGGGGGGGACAACAGTGGGAGGGCTTCTAGTGTCTTGGCCCCACTGGTGGACCTCCTGATGGCACCTGGTATTTTTGGCCACTGTGTGACACAGAGTGTTGGACTGAATGGGCCATTGGCCTGATCCAACATTGGCTTCTTATGTTCTTATGTTAAGCCTGTATTGTGGAATGTCTTTGGGCACTCTCTTTTTTTTCAAGTATATAATTTTTTTAAAACCTTATTCTTGGTCCTGAGTTATCTTTAGTGCAACTCAGCTGAAATCTGGGGAAACTGGAAATCAGTATAGGAGACTTTGGAGGCAGAAACACGGGGGTTGCCATCAGTTATGGCATGATGTCACTTTCAAGAAAACCCTGGAAATAATGTCATGGCTCTCTAGAAGTCACCAGCAATTTCTAGAGATTCTGGCAATTCCTAGAGAGGTATGACATCACTTCCAGGGTTCCCAGGAAGCAATTTCACATCATAGTCCCAGCTGTCATTATTTTATTTTATTTTTTTCCTGTTGCTGCTCTGAGTAGGGCTGCCAAGTACCGGCGACTTACCGGCGGGGGGGAGTTGTTCTCCCCCCGGGAGCTCTTCTGGCTCATGCGCTTTGGGGGCGTTGCCAGGGCAATGATCTGGCAATCACCCCCAAAAGGGGCAATTGCTAGAGCGTTGCCAGGGCAACGCCCCCAACGTGATGACGTCACCTCCGGGTGACGTCATTACACGGGGGAAGTCGTCCTCACCGGATGACTTCTGGGGCGGGGTTCCCCCCGCCGGCTGAATGCCGGCCGGCAGATCGGGAACCCCGATAGCGGGGGATCCCCCCCCCCCGGGCTGACTTGGCAGCCCTAGCTCTGAGTGGTTGCAGGAAACAGGAGCTGGGGAGCGAAGGTGGCATGGTATAGCCCAGTCTTGTCAGATCTTGGAAGCTAAGCAGGGTCAGTATTTGGATGGGAAACCACCTAGGGAGACTCTGCAGAAGA
This sequence comes from Lepidodactylus listeri, assembly GCA_029233225.1. Classification (NCBI taxonomy): domain Eukaryota; kingdom Metazoa; phylum Chordata; class Lepidosauria; order Squamata; family Gekkonidae; genus Lepidodactylus; species Lepidodactylus listeri. Next base: position 25,366,660 of record JARCFY010000004.1, on the reverse strand, counting down.
AGGCAACAGCAAACCACCTCTGCTTCTCACTTGCCTTGAAAGCCCCATGCTGCAGTCACTGTAAGTTGGCTGAGACTTTACACATGCTCAGGTAATGCTTTTCTACAAATTTCTGGGATAGCCTAGTTGTGGTTTCATGTATAGTTCTGATTGCCATATATAATTTTTTTTTACTTCAGTTACATCCTGCCTTTTTCCCAAAAAGGGTTGTATACCTTGTTCTCCTCTCTTCCATTTTATCCTCACAACAGCACTGTGTGGTAGGTCAGTTGGAGGGTGTGCTTGCAGGGAGAGGCAGCCCATCTCTGAGGGCTCTCCTGCCTAGGTTTGTCCAACCTGTGCTGGCATAGTCCAGAGATCTGGGGCACCGAGTAGGTGAAAGGGAAACACTGCCTGGTGTGACAGCCTCACTTCTGAGTGAAGACCTGTTAAGTGATGTCACATTGTCAAGCGATGCTCTAGAAATCCCACAAATGTCTATGGTGAATACTGTAGAGCTTGGGGGGAAAGTTGGAGAGTTACTCAACATGATAATATGGGCTGTGATCACACACACTAAATAAGCCACTTTCAATGCACTCTCAATGCACTTTCAAATTGGATTTTGCCTGTTCACACAATGGACCATTCTGCATCTAGCATTCACTCCGCTGTTTTATCAAACCCACACTGGAACAGAAATTCCCCTCTACATGACACGCCACTTTCCCTTTCTTTGACTGTCAGATTTTATGGAAGCCTCCACACTGCATGCCGGTTTCACTTCCTTTGAGCTCTCGTTTTTTATGGTACTGTCTCCATGGATTTATGGCCATTTTATGGCCGTTCATAGGTGACTCTGCAGTCAGTATGGCATTGGGCCAAGGAATTTGAATGTGGTTTTGAGCCGCAACTTTTTCTGTTCCAGTGTGGGTTGGTAAAACAATGCAGTGAATGCTAGATGCAGAATGGGCCCAAATCCAGTTGTAAAATGCCTTGAAAGTGGACTGAAAGTGGATTATTTAGTATATGTGACCATAGCTGTCGTTTGTCCTCCATTTTTCAGTATCAGCCAGTATTGCTCTTTGGAAGCTGGTGCAATTTCTTTTCTTCCTCAGATCCACTTTTGAAAAGAAAGTTAAATTAATGTAAAACTTTTCTTTCTTCTTTCTAGGCAACCATATGATTGGCAAGTATCAGTGAAGAAGAACATGATTTTACGCACGAATCTTGTAGGTAGGTTGTGTTTATCTATAAAGTAATGGATACTCCTTAGAGAGTTGTGTGATGATATTGCTTTGATCATATGTTCAAGTTTTATTGTTGCATTGTTTTATTTGACTGGCCTGATTTATAGTTTTAGGCTGATTTTGGTTATGCTTTTAATCTCCCCCCCTTCTGATCATCTTTATTTATTGTTTTTATGATTGTTTTTATGATTGCTTTTGTTCTGGGTTGTTTTTATGAATTTTTTTTGCAGTTTGGTTATATTAACTGTCAATCAGTATACTTATTTTGCCATTATCATGAGATGGTTTGAAAGAAAATGATACTATAAATATATTTGCAGGGCAGGGATCTTTTATACAACAAGAGGCCCTGCTTCTGCAATACTAGTGGTAAAGCTGAGCAGGAACTTCTGCAAGTGCCCACCCATAAATGGGCAAAATCAACAACTGCCTGTACCTATGCCTTCTCTGTTTGCAGGGAACAGAAAGCAGGAGTTTAAAGGGACTCAAAGACCCTTTAAACCCCTGCTTCCTCCTCCATCCATGAGCTGTATGAACTGCCCTAAAAGTTTGTGGAGGTTTGTGGTCAGGAGACCCTCCACGAGCTCCTGTTGCCGAACCATGAATAGGGAAAAATTGGTGACAAATTTCGCTTCCTGGTTCAGTTCATGCTAATCCCTACTACAGACAGGCAGGCAGGCAGGCAGGCAGATAAAAATACTCCACACACCCCTGTGCATTCCCTCCTCATATTTTCCCTGGCTACACTAGGAAGTGGTAACATGCTGCCCAAGCTAGTGATGTAAAGTAAAGATAAAGATTTCCTTTGCTCGAAAGCCAGTTGAATCCGACTCTAGGGGCGGTGCTCATCTCCGTTTCCAAGCCGAAGAGCCAGTGCTGTCCGAAGACTTTTTCTGTGGTCATGTGGCCAGCATGACTAAATGCCAAGGCGCACAGAACGCTGTTACTTTCCCACCAAAGCGGTACCTATTTATCTACTTGCAATTTCTTACTTTCAAACTGCTAGTTTGGCAGGAGCTGGGGCCAGAGACGGGAGCTCACTCCATCACACAGCATTCAGGTCTTGAACTGCCGAGCTACCAACTTTCTGGTCTGCAGCTCAGCATCTTAACCTCTGAGCCACCTCTGCCCCTAGTTAGTGATGTACCATACAATAATTAATTCTTATATACAGGAGCGTAAAAAATTTCAGATCTGGTATGAAGGCCCTTGATTCTCATATGAAATTAAGAATTCTCACACGCCTGGCAATTCTGAGCTATACAGTGAGCAGGTTCACAAATAGTGTTGCCAGCTTGGGGGGCAGAATTACCTGGAGATTTTGGGGATGGAGCCTGGGGAGGGCAGGGTTTGGGGGGGGGATGGACCTCAGCAGAGTACAGTGCCATAGAGTTCAGCCTCCAAAGCTGCCATTTTCTCCAGGAGAACTGATGTCTGTTACCTCCAGGTGGGGCCTGGAGATCAGTTGTAATAGTGGGACATCTCCAGGCCCCACCTGGAGGTTGGCAGTCCTATTCACACAATGTATCTGTTGCTAGACTGAACCACTGCATATGTGTGGGAACAAACGTTTGGCTTCTAGCCTAGCTTATTCCCTCCACATTGCTAGTTTTGCTCATGCAAGGAAAAACATTTTAATGTTCAATTCCCAGCCTGTGGATTGTGCAGTTCAGTTTTAAAAGCGTTTTTGTATCTGGGCCTTCAAATGCTTTTTAAGCCTGCTGCGTGCTATTTACGCAAGCTTTCGGTAGTGGTTTCATTTGGAATAGAAAGCAGGAACATTTTAATTTGAATGAGCATTCTGCCCAATGTCGGTTGCAAACAGGCTGAAACAAGAAATGCTTGAAACCTCATCAGTAAAATACACCACAGGTTGGTTTTGTTTTGCTCTGAACTGGTTCTGCTCAGAGGGTTAGCTGTCCTCTACCTTCTTAATGCTGGCCATTTATCTACCGTGATCCATATTAATTCTGTGGCCCTTAAGCTTTTCTCCTATGCCGAGAACGTCAAACCCATAACCATCCCCAATCTTCTCTCCTGAATTTCCCTTTTCTTTTTATGATTCTGTATGAGGGAGCCAAGGCCTTATCTCCCGTTTTTTTAAAAACAACAACAGAATATAGCCGCCCCGAGCCTGTTCGCAGGGAGGGCAGGGTATAAATTAAATAAATAAATAGACTGGTATTATAATATTGTCATGTACAGTTGCCAACTCTGTAGGGATACCAGCCTCCAGGTGGGACCTGAGGATCCCCTGGAATTATAGCTCATCTCTAGATTATTTTATTATTATTTATCAGTCTTATTAATTGCCCACCCTGCGAACAGGCTGTGGGCGATTTACAGTCATTATAAAACATTTAAAATTACAATTAGTGTATAGTTTAAAGCGAAAACAGAAAACATCAACGGGACAATAAATTCAACCAATCCAGGTGGCAATTAGAGTTTCTCTTTCGTCGGCCACACTGGGCAGGGGAGAATACTAGAGTTGCCAGCCTCCAGGTGGGGCCTGGGGATCTCCCGCTTTTACAACTGATCTCCAGCCGGCAGAGATCAGCTCCCCTGGAGAAAATGGCTGCTTTGGAGGGTGGACTCTATGGCATTGTACCATGCTGGGGCCCCTCCCCTCCCCAAACCCCACTCTCTCCTGGCTCAACCCCCAAAGTCTCCAGGCATTTTCCCACCCAGACTTGGCAACCCTAGATAATATGTAAGGGCCATAGAAAGAAAGAAAGGGTTCCAGTCTCAACCTCCCATCGCTGCCCTTGACCGAAAACCTGGCGGAACATCTCTGCCTTGCAGGCTCTGTGGAATTGGATCAGATCCCACAGGGCCCTGATGTTATTATCAGTTCCCCTGGAGAAAAAGGATGCTTTGGAGGGTGGAGTCTATGGTATTGTACCTCACTGAGGTCCCTGTCCTCCCCAGGCTCCATCTGCAAATCTCTAGGAGTCTCCTGACCTGGTTGGGAAATTCCTGGCAATTGAGGGGTGGAGCCTGGGGAGGGTGGGGTTTGGGGAGGGACCTCAGTGGGCTGTGATGCTATGGACTCCACTCTCCAAAGCAGTCATTTTCTCCAGGGGAACTGACCTTTGTAGCCTGTAATTCCAGGAGATCCCCAGGGCCCATCTGGAGGCTGGCGAGCTTACTGTCATGGCTTTCCTCCGAAGAATCCTGGGAATTATCTTTTGCTGAGATACTGAGAATTCACTGTTAGATCCAGGGCTATTTTTGGGCAGGAACGCACAGGAACGGAGTTCCGACTGGCTTCTGAGTTGGCCACGCCTCCACTCTCCACCCCCTTCGGGTTCTTCAGGTGCCTCACAAGCCGTGGGGCGCCTGGGGAAGCCAAGCTGATCCAGGGAGGGAAGGCAGTTTAAACTGCCTCCCCTCCTCGGGATCCCCCAGGCACCCCACAGCCTCAGAGCACCTGGGGAAGCCAATCCTGGGAGGGAGCTGTGATGTCAAGGGTGTGGCCTAATATGCTAATGAGTTTCTGCTATTTAGGTGTGGCCTATTATGCTAATGAGTTCCTGCTGGACTTTTTCTACAAAAAAAGCCCTGGTTAGATCCCTACCACAGAGGCTTGCATACACAACTAACTACAGTTTCCAATTATGTCTGGAAAGAAGGAATGACAGTTAAGCCATTTTAAGTCTACAGTGTGGCCGTGCAGGAGTGCCTTCTACTATTTGTCTGTTGAAACGAGTGGCTCTTGCAAAAGGGCATGGCCAGCTAGCTCCTTGCACAACTTCCAGGCCTTTCTTTGTCCGTTAAGCAGGAAACATCCCTGACAGATCTTTGCCCACAGATGCTTATCTTTTCCAGCACAGCATCCACAAAGGTCGAAGTCCGGCAGTTTCTTCAGGACCGAACTATGCAAAGCTACAGTTAGTGGATAGGAAGTTTAAATAAAACAGTGCCGATTTCAGGATGCACTAGCAAGAGAGACATCAAATAGCAAAAGACAATTAAATGGATTTTTTTTTAAAAAATCTAGAAAATCCACCAGCAAGATATCCTTTCATTGTTGCGAGGAATGACTTCCGGTTGCATGTGCAAGAAAAAAAGTCATTCCTGGCTTCCTGAAAGGTAACAGCATCTCTTCTTGCAATCTTTCCCACAAGTACTTCCTTTCCATTTTTCTTAAAAGGCTCTTGCAGGCTGGCAGGGAGTGAATCTCTGGCTGGGATATTAACAGAGGAATAGAGCAGGCTGCATGAATGAGAGGACAGACAGAGGCAGAGATCCTTTCGTAAAAAAAGAGCTGCATAATAGCTCATTAGCATATGCCACGCCCCCTGACGTCACCGGAAGTGACATCAGAAGGGGAAGCAAAAGGGCGGTTATCTTCAAAAGCCTCCCCTTCCTTCCCCAGCCAACCTCAACGCGCCAGCCAGAGAACCCCGGGGAGACATGTCTCCCCCTGCCTTCCTGCGCCCTCCCTAGCTGGTCTGCCTTTTCATTGAGTTATCTACTACGACTCCAAGGTCAGTCTCTGCTAGTTCAGACCCCATCAACATGAATTTATAGGTAGGATTTTTGGCTCCAATGTGCATCACTTCACACTTGGCCACATTGAACCCCATTTGCCACGTTGACGCCCACTCGCTCATCCTCGACAGAGCCCTTTGGAGTGCCTTATAATCCTCCCTGGTTCTCAATACCCTGGACAACTTCATGTGATCTGCAAAGGAAGCGAGAGAAGAAATTGCTCAGGGGGCAGATTTGAGCCCTGCCCGGGCTGCATGGCGCCTGTGGGCTGCATGTTTGACAACCCTAGTTAACACCAAAGCCTTGAATCTGATCCAGTCTTCAATCTGGAGCCAACGCAGCAGATAGAGCACTGGTTGGGTATGTGCTCTAAAGGGCGTTCCAGTGAGCACCCGTGCAGCTGCATTCTGGGCCAGGTCAGTATCAAGGGTAGCCTTGCATAGAGTGAGTTACAGAAATCCAGCCTGGAGGTGACCATTGCGTGGCTAGGTCTAGAGGTAACTGTGGCTAGGTCAGGGGAAGACAGGAAGGGAACCAACTGTTTAACTTGGCACAGGGGATGAAACGCCCATTTAACTACATTTGCAACGTGGGCCTGGACAAGATGTCATTGTCTTTGTTTGACAATGGATTGTGGAGACTCAGCTCAAAGTGCTTTGGAAAGAGATGTGCAAGATGGCTCTTTTTGTTAAATACAGGGGTCATTTCGTAGAAAAAGAGGTGCAGGAGCTCATTAGCATAACTCATTTGCATAACTCATTTGCATATGCCACACCCCCTAACATACCGGAAGTGTGTCAGAAGGCAACACCCACCCCTCAGGCTCCACTCCACAGGTGAGTGAAACTGACCTGTTCTTCCTCCATTCCCTTCCCCATCCAATACTTTGTGCAATAAAAATAAGCATAAAGAACACACTCTCATTCTCTTCCTGCTCTCTTGAAACCACCAGGTTTCAAGTAGACTTGAGATACCCAGGACATGTGCACCACCCATCCCTTTCCCTTCCCCTCCCCACAACAAGACACCCTGTGAGGTAGGTGGGGCTGAGAGAGGTCTTTTGAGAACTGCTCATGAGAGAACAGCTCTGAGAGAACTTGTGACTGGCCCAAGGTCACACCAGCAGCTGCCTGTGGAGGAGTGGGGAATCAAACCCGGTTCTCCCAGATTAGAGTCCAACTCCTGACCACTACACCAAACTGATGGGGTGGAAGCTGCTGAAGGGTTGGTGAAATTTCTCCAGTACTTATGTGCCATGTGCCCAGATAAAAAATGGTATACTTAGAAAATGTATATGCCACCTTGAGCAAGTCTCTGGAAAAGCAGCACACAGTCATAAAAGGAACAATGATAAAATTATCAATATTAAAACAAAACATAAAAAACAATAAAGACCCTAGCAGGGCTTTCCCCGGGGCGATGCGCCTCTGCAGTGCTCGGGGAAGCCGAGGAGGGGGCGGGGCTTGGTCATGTGCCTGCCCCCTGGGCTCCTCATTCCCGGAGCTGTGCTCCTGTGTGCTCTCACTCCAACGGACCCCTGGTTAAATACGAGGATTTGGGGTAATGACTTGATGGGAAAGAACAAAGCTGCTTGAGCGAGGAAGGATGGGGGCAAATACAAAGCTGCTCTTTGCAGATAGTTACAGGATCGGGCTTGTTTTCCAGCATCCTATTTCCAGTAAAAATTATATAAAATAGATACCTAAAGGTGAACTACAAAGAGATTAGGAGAGCAACTATTAAAATGTTTGGGAACACGCAAGTGAATCGGAAAGCGAATAGATAATTAGCAAGCACAAGTGGAAGGCCCTGAGTGCTCAAATAAAAGAAAGAAAATACGATAAGTGCTATCTGGAAGGATGGTAATTGCGTGGCGTGGCTGCAAGTATGGTTGGAGCCTAATATGTTTGTGATTCTGAGCACCATCCCACAAAACCATTTGTCTCGTGATTGCATTACATTTGGATTCTCAGGTTGGCCCGGCTGACATCGGAAGGGATAGAATTAGAAAGTGAGAGCTCCCTGTCAAGATGGGGGAAAGGGTTTTCCAGAGCCTCAGAGTTCTCTCTCTCAGAGTTAAACATAGAAGAGAAGGCTGTGTACAGCTGAAATACCTGTGTGCAAAGAAACCTGTAGCCTGACCCATTAGACCCACGGCTGTGTCAGCTTAGGGGGTGCTGTCTCACAATGCATCAGTTCTGTACTAGTGCAGCCACTGAAACTTTGACCCACATGTGTGGGAGGGCCAGTTAGGGTTCCCAGCCTCCAGGTGGGGCCTGGAGATCCCCTGCTTTTACAACTGATCTCCAGCTGACAGAGACCAGTTCCCCTGGAGAAAATGGCTGCTTTGGAGGATGGACTCTATGGCATTGTACCATGCTGAGGCTCCTCCCCATCCCAAACCCCACCCTCTCCCAGATCCACTCCCAAAGTCTCCAGATATTTTCCAAGCCAGTGCCCAGTGCATCAAACTACATGTGCCTCAGACAATGTTCCTCTAATGCAAAATGGGCAATGGGCAGTGCAAGACTCTGTGCGGCTCCAGATTGCTGCTGAATGGGGCTTCCTGTGTTAATGAGCGGCCGCTCACGTGCATGGCTTAGAGGGAATAGGGCTTAGAGGAACCTATCTCTCCAGCCCATGTCTTCTTGCTACATACTAAGTAAGCTGCCCACATGTGAAAATCAGCAGTGCCCCCCACTGTGGCTTGCAGACATTGCTCGCAAGCACTTGTACCAGCAACAGTTGGGGATCCTGTCTTCCGTGCCAACTGAAATATTTATGTTGGCACACTTTGCTAAAAGGAGAGTACGGGCAGTAGAAGGAAAAGGAGCAGAAGCAAGGGAGGAGCATACCGCATGCCAAATCTCTTGGCTTTCTTTTCCAGGGCCTTTCCAAAACATCATTTTTTCCATGCAATGAATGCACAGCTGCTACTCTTTGTCGGTTGGTTGGTTTGTTTTGCATGGAAGTCAGGGAAGTTTTGCCAGTGAGCTCTTTCTGTTGCAAAGATACCGCTATTTTCCCCAGCACTCGGATCACAATAAATTTTTGTCTCTCGGAAAAATGTTGCTCTAATCAGAACAGCTAATGCTCTTGTAAATATTGTGTGGAATGTGGTTGCACGCACATCAGGACAGCGCTGTCAGATTTGTGGAGGAGACAATGGGAACTGGGGAGCCTCTTGTTTGGGATGATGTGGTAAATGTTCAAGATCGCAGGCTAGAACTTGACAATGAGAGTTGGGTGGTAGTAACTGACAGCAGTAGGCTGGGGGGGGGGGGGGAGGATTATTGGAACGGGAAACAAAGCACAGTGGTATATATGCCAAGACGCGGGAGCTGGAATGTTTGGTGTTAAATGACACCATAGAACTACTGGGCAATTCAGAAATCTGGTGGAATGGGGAAAACTAGTGGGATATGATTCATTCTGGGTATGAACACAGGGCGAGAAGGGACATGTTGTGGACAGTTAGGCCCTCTGCATCGAAGTGAGAGTGGAGGCCGATGAGCTAGAAAACATCAGGGGAATAAATCCTCCCACTAAATCACTATAGCTGGAGATACTGGGCCCTATGGGTTACTTTAAAAATGGGAGATGTCCTGTTGCTGCCCTGATCAAAACCATGAGGCACCTCTCAAGACGGAGAGGGAAATAAGGGAGGCCCCCAAATCAGCAAATGTTGTAATACTGGGTGCCTGCAACTGAGTGACTGCACATTGACTGGAGAAACATCTGCTCAAGTAGCTTGGAAGCCTGAAGCCCAGGTAGAATGCATACCCCAGGTTAGGGAAGGCACCGCCAAGTCTTGAAGAATGCCAGTCGCGCTACCCCTCCTCCCTTGGTAGCATCAGCGTGCCGTTTCCTAAACATTTGCTTGCTATTGTTTAATTTTTTCAAAAGCTGCGCAATTCCTCTCTCCTGCGTTTGACCGCAAAACAGAAGTTATTCCCTACCTCTCTCTTACAGCAACTCTTGCCTTCTCTTTGTTGCGTAGGTGGACGCTGTTGCTGCATCTCTGTTGACTCTGAGCCAGAATGAGTGCGGCAATAAGAATAACATTTTTTATGAGCAGCTGAAAAAGCTGCCCCCCTGCCCCAGGTTAATGCAGTGTAAGGAGTGGGGGAGAAAGTATTGAAAAGGAGATCTGTTTGCTTATCTCTGGATAACCTGAGCCAGCAAGTTGGGCAGTGGGGGGGGGGGGGGGGGGGATGCTATTATCATGTCATCTATCAAAGGATATGACCTGGTTCTCACCTATGTCTGGGATATGCAGGGCTCATTTCGTAGCAGGAGCTCCTTTGCATATTAGGCCACACACCCCTAATATAGCCAATCCTCCAAGAGCTTACAGGGGCTCTTCTTACAGGGGCTACTGTAAGCTCTTGGAGAATTGGCTACATCAGGGGGGGGGGCCTAATATGCAAAGGAGCTCCTGCTACAAAATGAGCCCTGGATATGTATGTATGTTATGTGCTGTCAAGTCACTTCCAACTTATGGCTACCCGATTAATTAGTCACCTTCAAAATGTCCTATCGTTAATAGCCTTGCTCATGTCTTGGAAACTAACGGCTGTGCCTTCCTTTAGTAAGTCTGAGCTGCACCCCTTTACTGTTAATTTGGAAAATTTGCATGTTGCCTCTCCAGAGATTAGCTGGAGGAAGTTCTAAGACTGTAGATAGGGATGCCAGCCTCCAGGTGGGACCTGGGGATCCCCCAGAATTGCAGCTCATCTCAAGACGGCAAAGACCAGTTCCCCTGGAGAAAATGGATGCTTTGGAGGGTAGACTCTATGGCATTGTACCCCACGTAGGTCCCTGTCCTCCCCAGACTCCATCCCCAAATCTCCAGGAGTTTCCCAAGCTGGATCTGGCAACCCCACCCCACCCCCATCCCCCGCCAATGGCCGTGGGGGATCTGGCAACCCTAACTGCAGATGGGGACACTTGTGCTAGTTGTATTCCTCCACCTTGTCAAAATATTGTCCCCTGGACTATTCCAGTTTGGGACAACAGTGCCGGGGGTGGGGCGGAAAAATCAACCCTCTCCTTGCACTGCAGTTCAGTGTAGTGGTTAAGAATGCAGACTCTAATCTGGGAGAACTGGGTTTGATTCCCCACTCCTCCACATGCAGCTGCTGGTGTGGCCTTGGGTCAGTCATAAATTCTTTCAGAGCTGTTCTCTCAACGGCAGTTCTTGGGAGAGCTCGCTCAGCCCCACCTACCTCACAGGGTGTCTGATGTGGGGAGGGGAAGGGAAGGGGATTGTAAGCTGCTCCGAGACTCCTTCGGGTAGTGAGAAGCAGGGTATAAATCCAGTCTTCTCATCCTCCTCTTCTCCTCCTTCTTCTCCAAATCAGCCACCATATGCGTGAGAATTGAGGATTACCCACAACTTGTATCCGATTGTTATACAGGGCAGGGATCCCAAACCTAACCTGTGTCTTCTATAATATGCGTTTTCTTTCAGCCTACAGTGGTCTCCTGCAGGAAGGAAAGGGGTCAACCTCAAAGTAGTTTAGTGAGTGTAATCTACAGAAGGGCAAAAACATGTTGATTTAGAGTCCACAACCCCCTCCGGGTACCACACTGTGTCTCCTATTAGTTTCTCATGCACTCAGCTGTAATAGATAGTGTCAGGCTGGAGAGATTTGGATTCGGATCTCAGTGATCTTTGGCCAGTCATTCTAAGTCTAATCTAGCTCACAGGACTGTTGTGAGGATAAAGTGGCATCACACTCGCATATACCATTCAGAGTTTCTTGGAGGAAGGACAGGATGTCAGTGGTATAATCTCTGTGTGTGTTTGTGTGTGTGTGTATGTGTATGTGTGTGTGTTGTTTTGTAATGTTCTGTCACAATCTAGCATAACAAAGAAACAGAATTCAAGACAAGGCTATATAGAGGAGGACTAGAAGGCCTCAGTAGTTCCCACTGAGTTTTGTGGGTAGAGTTGCCAATCTCCAGGTGGCACCTGGAGATCTCCCACTGCTACAGTTGATCAAGATCAGTTCCCCTAGAGAAGATGGCTGCTTTGGAGGGTGGACTATAGGGTCTCCAGGCCACCACGATCCACTCTAGAGTGGACTCCAGGTAACCAAGGTCAGTATCCATGGAGAATATGGCTGTTTTGGAGGGTAGATTCTATGGCATTATACCCTGCTGAGGTCCCTCCCCTTCCCAAACCCCACCCTTCCCAGGCTCCACCCCTAAATCCTCTAGGTATTTCCCAACCCAGAGCTGGCAACCCTATTTAGGGGGAGGGGACATGGCTCAGTGGTAGAGCATCTACTTGGCATGCAGAAGGTCCCAAGTTCAATGCCTGGCATCTCCGGTTAAAAAGATGTGAAGGACCTCTGCCTGAGACCCTGGAGAGCTCCTGCCAGTCTGAGTAGACAGTACTGACCTTGACTGACCAATGGCCTGATTGAGTATAAAGCAGCTTTGTGTGTTCATGGGGGCAAAAGAAAGGGATTGCCTTTGGGGACCAGGGTTGCCATTCCCCTGGTGGTGCCGGAGAAACTCCTGATTTTTGGAGCTTCAGCCAGCTGCCAGCCAGGTAGCCAGCAGAAGAAGCCCAACCCTCAAACAGGGACATCACCGTGCAACGTCTCTGATGTGATGACATCACCTGGAAGTGACATCATTGCACCGGGGACATCGCGTGGGGGTGCTCTGATATTTGGGCAAACTCTATGGTTTTGAGGCCAGAAAAAAACATAGTCTGCCCAAATACCAGAGCATCCCCCATGCCGATGTCCTTGGTACAATGACGTCACTTCCGGGTGACGTGAGTGTCTTGGGGACGTTGCACAACACCCCCCCCCCCCAGAACACACCCCAAAGTCCCCAGCTCCAGCCAAGGTAAGACCCGGTAACCCTATGGGGGGCAAAGCTGAGGTTGGTAACAGAGAGATTGCCAGTGGTAATTTTTAACCACCACCAATAAGTCCCTGATTACTTTTTCTTCCGTATGAATGACTGCCACATAAAGAGAATGTGCCGAGACATGTTCCCGTAAGTTTTCCCGGCAGGATTAAAAATAGCATTGGGCAGCTTTTTTAAGAGAGAAAATTACAGGGTGAAGAAGGTTACAGTTTCTTTCCTCCCCCCCCAGCCATTGTCCTCCTCAATCAAACAGATTTGCAAAATTTAAAAAAGCAACAACATTGTAACACAGAGAAGGCCTAACGTGTGCCCAACTTAGTATATCCATGGCTGAGTGGCTGAGGATCATTCAAACCGTCCCAGTGATGCTCCTACTTCCAGAAGTTATAAATCAAACATAGAGCACAGGGATTTCTAATTTGGACAGATGATCCATTAAAAGACTTGTGCCTCATGCCGATTAAGATCTTCCTCTGTTCTCACCCACCTTCAGAGGTAATGTGGGGGGTTACCAGGGGCCCATCCTCTGTTGTCCCATTTCATCTAGAATCACAGAGTTGGAAGGGGCCATACAGACCATCTAGTCCAACCCCCTGTCCAATGAAGGACCAGCCTTCTGGCATTCCTTCCCCTAAGTTCACCTGCCACCTGTTCTTTAGATTTTCTTTGCTCTGCTACTGACTTCATGTTTATTACTCTCCTGGTTGGCAGAGCTTTTTTTGTAGAAAAAGCCCAGCAGGAACTCATTAGCATAATAGGCCACACCCAACAGCAGAAACTCATTAGAATATTAGGTCACACCCCTGACAGTGCAGCTCTTTCCCAGGATCAGCTTCCCCAGGTGCCCCGTGGCTTGCGGGGCACATGGGGAACCCGAGGGAAGGAAGGCAGTTTCTGGATCAGCTTCCCCAGGCACCCTGCAGCTGGGGAACCCAAGGAGGGGAGCCAGCCAGAACTCCGTTCCTGTGCGTTCCTACCCCAAAATAGCCCTGCTGGTTGGACTCCACAGAAAAATGTCAGCTAACAGAAATTCCTCTCCTGCTGCAGATCCTGACTCAGCCCCACACATGTTGTTCCCAGGGGGTGGGACAGAAGCAGCATTTGGGAGGCATTTGGCGCTGTGGCAAGTAGCAAGTGGGGAGATGGAGAAATCCAGCCTGCCAATGGAGATTTGGCATGGGAACCGAGCACCAGTTTTACTGATAGGGTTTTTATTGTGGGGTTGTTGTTGCTTTACATTTTACTGTGACTTTAATATATGCTGTTGGTTTGATTTCGTTGGTGTCGTTTTTAAAACTTTTTTTTCTGCATTAATTGGTTTTATGATTTAGACAATATGAGCAGCCTCATGCACTCTTAGTTGAGACTCAGGATACAGATGCTTAAAATGAAATGAGTATTAGAAAAGGGTGATGTGGATCCATTCTGGGACCAATGCTTCCTCTAAGCTGTGGAGTTTTGTGAGCAAAAATTCTACTTTGTGAGCTACTACGGGCATTAAAGTTGTGAGCGAGCGATTTGGCTACTGCATAAATTAGTTTGCTCCGGAGCCATCCTCCCTGAACTGAGACAAAAATGTGAGCCGGAGGCTAAAAAACTGTGAGCTAGCTCACACTAACTCAGCTTAGAGGGAACATTGCCTGGGTATATGACAAACCCTTTTCAAATAAGTATGTACATCCTACGTTTTACAGTATGAAGAATCTCTCCCTAGTATTAGGGCAAATTAAGCACAATGCAAGGAAACAAACAGGAAACTGTGGTTTGAAAACCACAGGCATCATTGAGAGACCAAAGAGAAGATATCAGTCTTGGAAATACTTAGAGCCTATTTTCTTAAGAGGTCTGAATAGTTTTGGGAGAGGGAAGTCTGCTTTAACCTCTCGATTCTATGCGGAGTATATGGAAAGGTATAGTATGGCTATAGTCAGGGGTCCTTTGGGGCTGGAGCGAGGCGGAGCACCGCTCCGCCAGCTCAGGAATGGGCAGTAGGGCAGCCACGGGCTGAATCAGATTCTCTGATCTGATTCGGCCCGCCGCCGATTTGCTGCTGAAATTCGGCGGCAGCTTTAAAAGCAGCTGTGGGGGAGGGGGTTTGAGGGAGAGGCTCCAAACTTGCAGGGTAATTTCTGGAACCTCTCCTCCAAATACCCACCAAGTTTCAAGAAGATTGGACCAGCGGGTCCAATTCTACGGGCCTCCAAACAGGTTGCCCCCATTCCCTCCATTGTTCTCTATGGTGGGGGAAAAGTAACGTTTTTTCCCACCATAGAAAACAATAGAGGGGATGGGGCAACCTGTTTGAGGACCTGTAGAATTGGACCCCATGGTCCAATCTTCTTGAAACTTGGTGGGTGTTTTGGGGAGAGGTCCCAGAAGGTACCCTGCAAGTTTGGAGCTTCTCCCTCAAACCCCCTCTCCTCCAGCCCCTCATATACCCTACGAGCTTTTGCCATTGACTTCAATGGCCCATAGGGTATAATAGGGCTGAAACTGACATTCGGCCGGTTATGCTAATGAGTTATGCTAATAGGTATGCTAATGAGCTCCTGCACCTCTTTTTCTACAAAATGACCCCTGGCTATAGTACCTAACCCATGTGTAATTTACAAAAACGTGATATAATGGGATGGTTGTCTTCTTGGTTTAACCTAGGTCAGCCACACAGACAGAAACCTATATGCTTTTCTTTTTTATGGCAAAATCTTAAATTCTTTGGGAAACACTATATCCCATAGAACTGGAACCTTACATAAGAGAAGCCAATGTTGGATCAGGCCAGTGGCCCATGCAGTCTAACACTCTGTCACATGGTGGCCAAAAACACCAGGTGCCCTCAAGAGGTCCACCAGTGGGGCCAGGACACTAGAAACCCTCCCATTGTTTCCCCGCCCCCCGCCCCCCCCAAGCACCAAGAATACTTGCCCCAGACCAAGAGTTCCTATCTATCACTTATGGCATAAGAACATAAGAGAAGCCAATGTTGGATCAGGCCAGTGGCCCATCCATTGACATGGGGAGAAAATGGGGTGGCAGAACATGTTGTTCAGCATGTAAAGGTGCAGAAGACACAAAACAGATAGAGTGTCAAGAAATTCATGGTAATAAAGAAGGAAGTTTATCTGGTCACAGAAGAGGAAGGAACAACATTGCCTCGAAGCTGCAGTAGAGGCTTTCAAGAAGAGACACACTACTCTCAGAAGGACACCTCTGAGCACAACTAATTCGGCGCTAGCTGGGGCTTGTGAGACCCGAAAAATGTAAGCGATCCCTTGCATCCTTGTCTAGGTAGTTGGCTGCAGAGGGCTGTGGTTTATTGATGGTATTACGTCTCTTGCATGTCTGAATTATTGCCTGCTCATCAGAACAGAGGTGCACACCCTTTGTACCATGCGGTTCAAGCAGAGGGTGTTGGGAATGCAAAAGAAAAGCTTTGAGTGTAAATGTTTTAATATTTTGGAAAAAGCTAACTGTGCTCTGTATGTTCTTGAGTGAAAGTAGCATTGCTTTTATAGAAGCTAGATTGGGCGCGAACAGCGTTTGTTGCCATTCAAGGTTTTAAAACACATTCTTCTGCATTCTCTATTTAGCTTTCTGGAATAGGTTCTGTCCCTTCAGAAATTTAAGTTATTGAGCACAGAACGCAAAGAAATCAGTGAGAGAAACTCAAGTGGGTTCAATTGTTATGGGAGAGGGGGCAGCAAACCTGCTAACCTCTTTGGCCTCCTAGACAACTACTTTGGAGGTTTTCTAGAAATCAAACACATGGTCTGCAGGTATAAATCTGATTCTGGGTTGGGGAAGCAGGTTTTGAAGCTGCACACATGCAAAGGTACTACTCCCCCAGAACTCTTCTTAAATAGTGCTTTCCGTGGACAAGTGCTGGTGGCATGAAATCTGCACCCCGACTTTACTATGGCAGTTTCCACCCAAGTTATTTGCCTAGGTTTTCTTGCAGTTGGGAAGTGGGTTTAATTTCCTGCTTCCCCACAGTATCAAGATAAATTCGTGCCCCTTACGGGATTTCCCCAGCTTTTCTCTGATCTTTCTAAAAGCTCCTTTGCTGTG
Source organism: Lepidodactylus listeri (assembly GCA_029233225.1). Classification (NCBI taxonomy): domain Eukaryota; kingdom Metazoa; phylum Chordata; class Lepidosauria; order Squamata; family Gekkonidae; genus Lepidodactylus; species Lepidodactylus listeri. Next base: position 25,349,975 of record JARCFY010000004.1, on the reverse strand, counting down.
AAGTTTTGGGAAGGATCACAGCAAAGTCTGGATGGCTGCTGTGTGGGTAGGAAAGTTAGGGTTTTTGCAGTCCCACCCACCCAGCAGCAGTTATCCCTGCTCCTGTCTCAACAGCGGCCATTTCTGGGAGCCAGTGTGGTGTAGTGGTTAAGAGTGGCAGACTCTGATCTTAAGAACCAGATTTGATTCCCCACTCCTCCTCCACATGAAGCCTGCTGGGTGACCTTCGGCCAGTCACAGTTCTCTCAGAACTCTCTCAGCCTGCCCGTTGTGGGGAGAGGAAAGGAAGGAGATTGTAAGCCTCTTTGAAACTTCTTAAGGTAGAGAAGGTCACACATGCCAGAAAAAATGGGGGGGGGGAAGCGAGGCTATTTCCTCCAGAGGAATTTGACCCACAGTTGCATGATTGCACCTCCCTTTGAAGCTGAGAGCACAGTCCGTCAGTGTGTGATCAGACACAACTGTGGGTGAGGTTTTTTTCTGTCCTGTTTTTTTCTCATGCACTTAAATGAGGGATCAATGAATCGCACCTCTGCACTGAGGGCTCCCTATGGAGTTTGCGATGATGTGCATACTGCAAAGGTGGGGGGGACAATGGCACGGAGTCAGGATGGCCTGATCAGACCATCCCGATGCCATGAGAGCATGCTGGAGTGATCAGACATGGGAAAGTCTGCTCGTAGCCAGTCGCAACCCGTTTTCTACTGGATTTTCCCCGTGGTCTTTTCACTCCGCTCCTGCGGTGGAGCAAAGATGATTGCCAACGGCTGTGGGGTGCTTCCCAGATTTTGTTGTCTGATCATGCACTTTAAATCCTCCCGGCATTTGTACCTATGTCAGGTCTAATTGTGCGTATGATTGCAACCCTACTCTTCTTCTTACCACCCCAGGGGCTTTCTTATTTTTAATTAATCAACAAATGAATACCACTAGAATGATAGAACCACCTGTATATCAAGTTTTTTGAATTTCTAACTTTCATATTTTTAAAGTAAATTTCTGGCCCCTTTCTTTGCAGAGATATAAGGGGGAAAGCATATATTTTCAGAGGGCTATTTTTGGGCAGGAAGGCACAGGAACAGAGTTTCGGCTGGCTTCTGAGTTGGCCATGCCTTCAGCCTTCCCCCCCCCCCCCATTCCTAGGATTGTCAAGTCTTACGGTTTGAACGGCGGGGCACTCCTGTCCCCGGTCCTGGAGCTCCCGCACACGCGCAAAGCATGCGTGTGCCACGATGACATCACACTGGGCACGTCTGGCAATTGCCCCAAAACTCTATGGTATCATAGAGTTTTGGGGGTGATTGCTAGAGCGTCTCCCTGGCAACGGCCCAGGGTGATGATGTCACTTCCGGGTGACGTCATTACGCTGGGGCAGTCGGCCTGATCGGGCCGGTTTGGGGGTGGGGTTCCCCCCGCCAGCTGAATCTGGGCCAGCAGATTGGGGACCCCTTTAGCGGGGGATTCCCCGCCCCCCGGGGGACTTGGCAGCCCTCCCCATTCCCTAGGTACCTCGCAAGCCGCAGGGCGCCTGGGGAAGCCGAGCCAATCCAGGGAGGGAAGGCAGTTTAAACTGCCTCCCCTCCTTGGGTTCCCCAAGTGCCCTGCAAGCCACGGGGCACCTGGGAAAACTAATCCTGGGAGAGAGCTACACTATCAGGGGTGTGGTATAATATGCTAATGAGTTTCTGCTGTTGGGTGTGACCTATTATGCTAATGAGTTCCTGCTAGGCTTTTTCTACAAAAACAGCCCTGTATCTTCAACAAAAAGGGCTAGAGACTCATTTCTTTAATGACAGCTGGGCATTCAGAGAACATGATACATAAACTGATAGCAGTTGCTTATTTAAAAAACAAACTGAAAAGCCCTGGTGATGGGGGTCTCCAGACCTGACTCAAGACCTCTGCAGTCACAAAGCAGCTGCAGGGCACATAGAATTAAACATCTGCAATGGCCCATTTTGGATCAGGACCAAAATTGGGCAAACTTCTCCTCCCCAGGGCTGTTTCAGCATGAGAAAGTGGCATGGGCAGGAAGGCAGGAACCCTTCCCCTCACATCACAGTCCTGAGCTGAATTTGGCCCCTGTAGATTTTTAAAAAGCCATTCCCTGCAGCCATTGTGCAGCTTCAGGGAAACCAAGGCAGTTCTGGGGGATTTGTTTAAAAAGATATCTTGTTTAAAAAGACATCAAGTAGTTTGGCCCTAAGATGATAGAAAATGGCACGAAATCTTATTTAATATTTATTTGCTACAACCGTGCAGCATTCATGGTTCTCTTCTCCTCTGTTTAGCCTTCTAGCAACACTGTGAGGTTGAGAGAATGTGATTGGCCCAAGGTCACCAAACAAACTTCACGACAGAATGGAGATCTGAACCTGCGTCTCCCAGATGGAAGGCCAACACTTGAACCCCAGGCAACATCCTCTACCCAACGTAGCCCCGATCCAAACTGGGGGCCCCTGCAAAGCTGCAGTTAAACATTTTAAATAGTAGGGGATCCATTCACGGTTGTCACATCTAGTTTCTAGGGTTACCAGTCCCCAGGTCCAGAGGGAGTTTCCCGGCTTTTCAGGGTTTCTGCTCACCACTGGCCAGTTGGCTGATGGGGGAAACCCCACGCCACACCCAAACACCAAGTGCAATGTCCCCGGCACAGTGACATCACCAGGAAGTGACATCATCACATCGGGGATGTCGCATGGGATGCTCTGGTTCGAGGGCAAAACTCTATGATAAATTTGGCCTAAAATCATAGAGTTTTGCTCTTAAACCAGCGTGTCGCCGACGTGATGACATCACTTTTGGGTGATGCCACCATGTCTGCAATGCCCCAGAATGCCCCCCAAATGCCCCCACCAGCACAGCGAAGGGACCTGGCAACCCTTCTAGTTTCCTCTCTGTCTGAGAACCTGCTGAAGCATCATGTTGCAGAGCTTCAGCAATCCAGCATTTTGCAGGGACATTTCACAACTTCCTGACCACCAAGGTTAGACATGTTAGGGGTGAGTTTAGATGGCTGTTCTTCAGTGACCTGAAGGCAAACAAGTTACCAGTGAGCCTACCACACTGCCTGCTCTACCATGTCCTTTGGTCAAATCAAATTTTGCTGTTCACAGGTGATGATAGCCCCTACCATATGTCCTCAGACTCTTTGGCCGATTTTGCACTAGCGTTTGCCCCAGGTTTGCCCTCATGCTTGCACCGGAGCTTCTGGTTGATTTCACACCAGTTGCTCCGGGCTCATGTTTTGCTCTGGAATATTGACCTGCTGCACCAGAGTTTCCCTGGAGCAAACAAATCCTATTTTTAAAGGATTTTCCTGTTTGCTCCAGTGCAGAACCCAAAATGAAAACACGCCCACTCGCCCGCCTTTCATCAGGGCCGCCCCATTGTGGGAGTTTCTAATTTTGGGGGGAGAAAGCCCTTCGTCACGCTATATTGAAAGGACGGAGGTTCCAAGTGGGAAAATGAAGAAAATGCACCGGAGGAAACTGGGAGGGGAAATTCCGAAGAGAACGAGAGGCAACTAGCCAGTGCGAAATCGGCCTTTGAGAAGCTGTTGTCAGTGCACAGAGCTTGATAGGATCTTTTAAGTACTTTGAGAACACTATAATGAAGCTTCTGGTATTTTCTGCTTAGTCTCTCATGCCTTGTTAAAGCTAATTATTGTGTTGGGGGAGAAGCTACTCAGTTAATTAGCATTTCGGAGAAAAGAGAATTGGACAGGGATGTGTAGGATCCGTCTTTCTCTGGCTGCAATGGGGGAAAGTGTGAGTCAGCCCTTGTACAGCGGATGAGTGTGGGAACCTTGTGGATGAGGCAAAAGAAACATGCCATTTAATCAATAACTAGGGTTGGCAGGTCCCCTCTGGCCACTGGTGGGGGATAGGGGTAGGGTTGTCTGCTCCGAGTTGGGATCTTCTGGAGATTTGAGGGTGGAACCTGGGGAGGACAGGGAGCTTAGTGGGGCGCAATTCCATACAGTCCACCTTTCTTAGCAGTCATTTTCTCCTGGGGAACTGACCTCTGTAGTCTGGAGTTGAGATGTAATTCCAGGGGACCCCACCTGACATCCCTATCAATAACACTTTGTTGGATATTGTAACTCTGCATGCAAGAGGATCTGGGAGGGAAAGGGTTAAGAGAATTCTCTCACTCAGGTACACTTGGCAGCCCCCCCCCCCTCATTAGATGTTGAGCCTCTTTGGCCCTTGCTGGCCTTCTGTTTTATCTGATATAGGTCTTCTCTGCCTTACCTGGGCTTGGAGCTGTAGCAAGTTAACCTTTCTGAAGTTAATCTGTTCACAATAGGCTAGATGTGCCTACGTGAATTTGTCACGTAAGATGTGCTTCCATTTTTGTAGGTACAGTTTCTTTCTCTTGTTACCACTGGAGTCAGATCATCTCTGTAATTTGTTTGAGCAGCATTTCTCTTTTACCTGGGAAATGTGGAGAAATGGGGATATTGTGTAAAGCTTGTTTGTTTGTTTGTTTGTTTGTTTGCATTTATATCCCGCCCATCCCATGAGTGGGCTCAGGGCGGGTTACATAATACTTCAATAAATACAGTAAAATTTAAAACACAACATAATCATTTAAAACCAGTCGTCACAGCTTACAGTTGAGAGATTCTGGCCCATTGATGCAGATGGATATGGCCAGTTATCGGTGGGTGGGTAACAGCTACCTTGGGGAGGCCATGTGTGGATGCCGCTGTTCTTCCATGGCAAATAATTTTAAAAAAAACATTTAACCCGACAGAGTCCACCTTCCTTAGCAGCCATTTTCTCCCGGGGAACTAATCTCTGTAGTCCGGAGCTGAGATGTAATTCCGGGAGGTCCCTGTGTTCTACCTGGAGGCCGATACCCCTATCAGTATCACTGGAGTTTTATTTGGGAAGCACCGAATAAAGAGTCCGTTCAGGTAAAATTCAGTAATACTACCTCCTGCCTCATCTAACTTATATACCAGCAAACAGATTCCATATGACTTTCCACTGACGTCTAAACAGCCCTCGGTCTGTATTTCTGTTTTTGCAAATCTTGTATCAGTTCAATACTGCCGGCTCCAACAGAGCTGCCCCTGATTTCCATTCATGTAAATGAAACCTAGTTAAACATTAAGCCATTCTATACTTTGCCACCTTGCTTTTCCTTCTGCCTTCCTGATTATACATTAATAGAAAAGTTTCATTGTGTGCTGAAACACTATATGCATAGCAGTTATATTTAACCTTGAGTGGACTCTTTAACCTTAGACTTAAGTGCCGTCACCGGCTTCTGTTTGGAACACTGAAGGTTATAGACCCTATGGCACCCTCTGGTGTGTGTGAAAAGGATGCATTCACCAAAGGCTTTGAAAACATGACACATGGAGTGTGTATCACCGAAGTTTATTTAATGTTGCTTGTTAACTTACTTCCCAGTGAGCCTGTGAGCTTTTTGTTCCTTGCTGGAGGTGGAAGCAAGGAGGTGACCAACATGAAGACTGAGGAGTTGTCATCGATATTTATACTGCTGTTTTCTCTGAACACCTGGTTGGTTAATGGTGAGTACCCAGATTTATTGCCATAAGAACATAAGAAGAGCCCTGCTGGATCAGTCCAGTGGTTCATCTCATCCAGCATCCTACCTCACACAACGGCCAACCAGTTCCTCTGGAGGGCCAACAACAGGGGATAGAGGCTGAGGCCTTCCCTGATGTTGCCTCCTGGCTCTGGGATTGAGGTTTAGTGCCTCTGAATGTGGAGGTTCCCCTTAGTCACCATGGCTAGTAACCACTGATAGACTGATCCTCCAGGAATCTGTCTAATCCCCTTTTAAAGCTATTTATTCCTGTGGCTATCACTACGTCCTCTGGCAGTGAATTCCACATTTTCATCACTCTCTATGTAAAGTGGAATTCTGAACTCCGTAGAATGGTCCCAAAACAGCTCGCAGTAAGACCCACACAGAGACTTTTGAACGTGGTTTGAATGTTTTCACGTTCTTCTTGACTTTAGTGGTGATTTTAGTTAAGAATGGGCATTCGGATGATATGATATGATATGATAGGCCTTGGGGATAAATGGCTCAAGTGCATCAGGGTTGATTTTTATTCTGCATCAACCACTCCCTTAGTAGGCAATCCACAGGACACATCAAGCCCTACTAATTCTTTGCATCTGGCCGACTGAACTTTTGATGCTTCCTTTGTGGTCCAGAGTTGAGTGGCCAGCAGGTGCACGGGAGAGGCCTCCCGGTGAGGAGGGCAGTGCTTATCCTCCACCTTCCAACACCCCTCTCGCTTTTAAAGGCAAACCTGAAGGGGTAGTTCCCACAACTCCTTGGCTCTTGTGAGAGGGTGGGTCTTCCCCCAAGAGCTGGAGAGCCGATTGGCTGATAGGTCAAGCCTTACCTCTCATCTGGCAAGCAAGGACTCTCTATCCTTGTCAATTAGCTCGGTGGCATCTCTGTTTCTAGCACCCAGCACGGTGACGGGCAGTGTTCTCGTTGTGGCCAGAATGCAGCCACCTAGTTGGATGACCAGCTGTCCCCTCTGTGACTCAGTGAGAGGTGTTCCTAGCCAGTGTTCCCTCTAAGCTGAGTCAGTGTGAGCCAGCTCACAGTTTTTTAGCCTCCAGCTCACACATTTTTGTCTTAGCTCAGGAAGGATGGCTCCAGAGCACACTAATTTATGCAGCAGCCAAATCGCTCGCTCACAGCTTTAGTGCCAGTAGCTCACAAAGTAGAATTTTTGCTCTCAAGACACCACAGTGTAGAGGGAGCATTGCTGGCAACCCCCAACATACCGCATTCACTAAAAAAAATTGAGATACCAATCAGGCAGTGGACAGGATCATACTAACACTATGGATTTTTGCAAAATGATTGTCTTCACCTAGGGTTGCCAGCTTGGGTTGGGAGATTTGGGGGGTGGGGCCTGAGGAGGGTGGGGTTTGGGGAGGGGAGGGACTTCAATGGAATACAATGCCACAGGTATTTGTGAATTTCCTGCATTGTGCAGGGGGTTAGACTAGATGACCCTGGAGGTCCCTTCCAACTCTAGGATTCTGTGATTCTGTGATCTCTGTCACCTGATGATCAGTTGTAAAAGCAGGAGATTTCCAGCCACTACCTGGAGGTTGGCAGCCCTTCACCCCTTTGCTGCTATGTGAAATATCACTGTGCTAGTTGTCTGCTATGAGCAACACACAATACGAAGTTGGCGACAACCGGTTTTGATCATGAGAAGACATAACTACGACTTTTCCCAGATAACTCTTCCTCTTTTCTTCATAGAATTGTGGTCAGATAGCAGGGATATAATAAGCTGCTCCGCTCAGACACATCCCCACTGCTGTTTGCTTACTCTATACAATTGTCCCAATTTGGTTAAGATTTTCACTTGTCAAAGGATGTCTTCTTACCTATTACAACTTCCTTGACTATTGTTAACTGTGCTGCCATCCTCTGGTCCTTTTTCAAATTTTTCCTAGTTGTGGTATGCATTTCTCCTGTAGCCTCCAAACATCCTGAAAGGTTTTGACTCCAATGGTTCTCTCTTTCAATTTCCTTTTAATGACAAATGGAATTGGGGGGGGGGGGTGTTGAGTAACTTGTGAAGAGTGGCAATGAAAAACCACCACCAGCACCACAAACACTTCCCTTGTAACATATTACATACTTTTATGAGGTAACATATTAATACTTTTAAACTGAGGGGAAAAATTCACCTCTAAGTTGGAACCCCTTCAAACTTGGCGCTTTAAGCAGGTGCCTGGTTGATCCATATGGTCAGGCTGGCTCTTAATGAAAATTCACTTCCTGTTTGGGTGGTGTCATATTATTAACTTTCTGCAGCTTTAAAGACTTAACAAAATTTGTGGCAGGGTATGAACTTTCGTGAGTCACTGCTCACTTCTTCAGAATATATGAAGAAGCCAGCAGTGACTCACAAAAACTCACACCCTGCCACAAATTTTGCTAGTCTTCAAGGTGCTACTGGACACTTGCTCTTTTCTGCTGCTGCAGACATACAAACATGGCTGCCCAGCTCGATCTTGCTGCAGCCTTGTGAGCATTTCATCAGGAGCCAGTGATCAAAGTGAATGAGCCTGTTTGATCTACCACTCTGCTTAAATCCCTGGATCACAGATAAGCATACAGAGCCATCTCTTCTTATGTGTGTCTGGAGCTGCATTCATGGCAGAGATTCCCATCTGTACTAGTGAGATGAAAGACAGACAGACAAAAAGAAAGAAAGAAAGAACGATTCTGCAAACAGTATCTAATTCGATATATTTCCTCTGCTTCCGCACATTCTTAGAATTGACACAGCGCTGGCCCGAGGTTTATATGGTTTATACATGCCAGAGGTTTATATAAACATATCAAGTTTCCCTGCACTGAGTCTGACCAATCATCTAGCTCAGCACTGTATATTCTGGTCTCCAGGGTCTCATACGGAGAAAGATCTTCCCTGGCACTTCGTATCTGAGATGCCCGGCACTGAAGCTACAAGGCATGGCTTTACCACTATGTGTGATTCTGCGTTGGCTTTTCCTTCCGTCGTTTTACCAAAGGTGCAGCTCAAAACCACATTCAAATACACCGAAGCAACACTGTATTGACTGCAAAGTCACCCCTGAACGGCCATTAATCTGTGCAGAAGGTACCATAAAAGCTGATGATCAAAGAAAGTGAAAGTGGCATGCAGTGTGGAGGGTACCATAAAATCTGATGATCAAAGAGAGTGAAAGCAGCACACAATGCAGAGGGGAATTTCGGTTCCAATGTGGGTTTGGTAAAACAATGGAAAGAAAAGCCAATGCAGAATCGCCCTATGTTATCAACGCTTTCCTTTAAAGAAGTTCAATATATGAAAACGCTTTCTACTGAGGCAGATCACTGATCCCTCTAGTTTTGTCCAGTTGGCTCTGCGAGGGACTGGGCAGGGGGCTTTCCCAGTCCTCATGATTCTTTAGCTGGGGAAGCTGGTCATTGAACAAGGATGTTCTCTACAGCCATGGCTCTATCCACCTCATGTTGGCATTAAAATCCAAACTCGACGTGTTCTGCATTCAGAAAGAAATCCACCTGGTGTATTTAGGACTTGGCTCCCTGCAACCACCCTGGTTACGTGAGGGGGAACCTACCCATCTGCCAAACAAGAGTCCTGAGTGGGTGACCAAGTAGCATGTGGATGCATTCTAATGGCTTTATCCATCTCTTTGTGTCTAGGCCAGCCTCCGGGGAAACCAGAGATAATAAGATGTCGGTCGCCCGAAAAAGAAACTTTTACTTGCTGGTGGAAGCCTGGTTCTGATGGAGGTCTCCCCACTAATTACACTCTGTTCTATAACAAAGAAAGGTAAGGAGTTATAAATAATACAAACAACCATACAGTCTCTCAAAACAGGTTTATCTCAGGGATGCTGATCGCATTCACAGATAGTTGGCTTGTCATAAGACCAAAGTTTAGTGTTCATGGTACTGTTCGATTGCACAGTCGAGTCCGACTCTTTGCGACCCCATGGACCACATCACGCCAGGCCCTCCTGTCTTCTGTCATTCTCCTGAGTTTGCTTAATTCGATGTTCGTTGCATCGATAACACTGTCCAGCCATCTCATCCTTTGCCGTCCCCTTCTTCTTTGACCTTCAGTCTTTCCCAGCATCAGGGTCTTCTCCAGTGAGTGCTCCCTTCTCATTTGGTGGCCAAAGTATTTGAGCTTCAGCTTCAGTATCTGGCCTTCCAGGGAACAGTCAGGGTTGATTTCCTTTAGGATTGACTGATTTGATCTCCTTGCAGTCCAAGGGACTCTCAAGAGTCTTCTCCAGCACCATCATTCAAACTCATCTGTTCTTCGGCACTCAGCCTTCCTTATAATCCAATTCTCGCAGCCATAATACAGTGCTCATAATATTCCTCCCCCCTCTTAGGGTTGGGGATTATTATCTGGAAATAATATTATCTGGAGAGCCAGTTTGGTGTAGTGGTTAAGTGCGCGGACTCTAATCTGGGAGAACTGGGTTTGATTCCCCTCTCCTCCACTTGCACTTGCTGGATGACCTTGAGCAAGCCATAGTTCTGTCAGAGCTGTTCTTTCAAGGACAGTTCTGGAAAGAGCTCTCTCAGCCCCACCTACCTCACAGGGTGTCTGTTGTGGGGAGGGGAAGGGAAAGGAGTTTGTAAGCCGCTCTGAGACTCCAAGTGAGTGAAGGGCGGGATATAAATCCAATCTCTTCTTCTTCTACTTACATAGTTCATAATTAATAAAGTGACATATTTACACTACTGGCAGACAATGGGGGATCTTCCGCTCTGGCCAGACCTTTCTACTCAGCTGGGCAGCAGGAGAAAAATGGGGGGAGGATGGGTAGGGTGATTGCTTGTGTCCTCCACTGTGAGCGGAAGTGATCTCATCATGTCAGCAACAGTGCTCTAAAATTCAGTCAAAACTCTTTGGTTAAACCATAGACTTTATTGCTGAATGCTAGAGCATCACTGGTTGACATACTGAGGACGCGTCATTCTCCCACCGCTTGTCAAACTCATGCTGGAAGTCCTATTTTCCACTGGTGAGAAGGGGGAGGAGGGGACCCCGTGACCATTACAAATAGCTGGTCTGGAGAACACAGGACCTGCACAACATAGGCCCGGTGGAATGGGTATAGTAAGGAGGAAAACTGCTTGAGATTGAGCAAAAAAAAGCAGGCTGGATCCAACCCACTGTTTGTGCATGTTCAGAACATGAGTATTTAAACTCTGTGTTTACTCAGGGCCAAACTAGACAGTATGTTTGAGATGGTCAGGGTTCCCATGGAGTCCTCCTACAGCAGGGCAAACAGGGTCCCTGAGGCTGTTTCAGCTCGGGGAAAAGGCATGGCTGGGAAGGCTGAATCCCCTCCTCCTCCCATACCACACTCCTGAGCCGAATCAGGCCCTGGCAACCTTGGGCACATTAGTTCCCTGATGTCATGTATGACTGCAAGTTGGGTTGGAGGAACCTTGACGTATCGAACCCTGATGTGTCCAATCTATCGTCTAGTTTGATCCTCAGTGTCAATGAAAAAATCACTTTTTCCCCCTGGATACTGAAATTGTCTTGAGGTATTTATTTTTAAAGGTGCTGTAGTTTAGAGAACAACATCCTGATTCCGTCTGCAATCCAGCAGTCTAATCGTCATCGTGGGAGTGGTACAGCGTTCTTTAGGCAAAACGCTGCCACCTGCAGACTCCATTCCGAAACTCCCAGGCAGTCTGGCGAGAATGTACACGCCCCCAAATATTGCAAACTAACTCGGAACTTTACAAAAAATTCTTTGCATCATTCTGAAGAACCTTTGTAATCAGCAGACCAGATATGATTCAAGCTAAAGAGTGACTCGCTCATTTCTAAGTAAGTGTAACAACACTAGCATGTAACGCGGTTTCTTTTATATTTCTTTCACAATCTTTTTATTGTCCAGAGAGGAGTCCTACCATGAGTGCCCAGACTACATAACAGGAGGGCCCAATTCCTGTTATTTTGATCAAAAACATACTTCAATCTGGACAATATATAACGTGACTGTAAAGGCGACAAATGCATTGGGCAGTAACATGTCCACACCTCACTACGTGGATGTGGCTTACATAGGTAAGTGATGCAAATAATAAAACCCAGCCAGTTTGGTGTAGTGGTTAAGTGCGCAGACTCTAATCTGGGAGAACCAGGTTTGATTCCCCACTCCTCCATTGGCAGCTGCTGATGTGACCTTGGGTCAGTCACCAGTTCTTTCAGAGCTGTTCTATCAAGGGCAGTTCTCTCAGCCCCACATACCTCACAGGGTGTCTGTTGTGGGGAGGGGAAGGAAAAGGAGATTGTAAGCCACTCTGAGTGAAGGGTGGGGTATAAATCTAATCTCCTCCTCCTCCTCCTTCCATTGCCACTCTGAATCCTGCTGCATTTGCAACAAGAGCTACCTGGAGGAGCAGCTCTGCTTTTTAGAAGCCAGTGCAGCATATAGGCTGTTGCCGAGCAAATTACAGCAACATACAACAAGCAGAGATGAACCTTCAGCCAGATACAATTATTCTGGGAAAGGGAACGCTTCCTGTAACAACCGAAGCATTTCAAGAGCCTCTCTGCTTTCATGTGTGAAATATTGAAGTGGCGTGAATCTTTGCTCCTTCCTTTATTTTCAGTTGAGCCAAACCCTCCAGTAAACCTGACTCTCGAATGGGTGGATCAAGCCTATGCAAACTATCTGCTGCTGAAGTGGGCTCCACCGACACTGGCAGATGTGAAATCTGGCTGGCTGACACTTGAGTACGAGCTGCGTATAAAGGCAGGAGGAGGAGCAGAGTGGGAAGTAAGAGAAACGCAAGTTTTCGGAAGGCAGATGTCCTGTGTTTCCAACAGAGATTGCATCACAAAACATGGCCGTTGTAGAAATGACATTTGCCAAGCCTTTTTTTTTTAAAACATTGTATAAGAGATCATTGATGGTTGGAAAACATTTTATCTGTTACATCCTGCTTCTAAGCGGACTTTCCGCTGGTCTCCTGTGCAGGATTCTTACTGGGTCCAAAGGCAGGCTAGCTTCAGCAGTACCGTAGCATTAAACAGATTCCCCACTGGGCCTGGAGAAAGAATTTAATTTTCATCAATATAATATTCATATGATAATTTTTACATTTATGTCCTGCATTCATAACCTGAAAAGGGACCTCACGGCAACTCGCGGTGCATCACAAAATGGCTTTTTAGTCTTAAGAGGCAAACATTTATTATGTTGGTCAGACTAGCTAAATATGGAGGATAGCTTCTGAACTCTTAAAACATATTTGGTGATACATCAAAGACACATTTCATAGTGGTGGAAAGGGCTGTCAAGTCAAAGCCAACTTGTGGCAACTGCATAGGGTTTTCAAGGCAAGAGATAAACAGAGGTGGTTTTGCCATTGCCTGCCTCTGAGGAGCAACCCTGGACTTCCCTGGTGGTTTCCTATGTAAAAACTAACCAGGGCCAAGTTACCCACCTTAGCTTCTGAGATCTGACAAGTTTGGGCTAGCCCAGGCCATCAAGATCAGGGCAGACATTTCAAAGCCTGCTTTAATTTTTAAGGTTGTAATCTGTCGATTTTACATTTGCGAAATGAATGTTGTATTGGTAATTCCTCAACTGTATGCCACAGGAGGACCGCCTGTTGCATCTCTGGGTGACACACTGCTCTGGTTTTACCTCCTTTGACTCTCACAGGCACCCTAATCATAACACAGGGTACATTTCGGTTAAGAATAACTATAAACTTGTTCCCCCTGCCATGTGAATACCAATATCTTAAGCCTTCTCTGCTTATCAGGATCACAATTTTTAAAAATCCTAGGAATGCCCTGGTTAGTATTTGAATGGGAGACCACCAAGGAATACCAGAGTTGCAATGCATAGGCAGACAATGGCAAACCAGCTCTGATCATCTCATAAGAACATAAGAAGAGCCCTGTTGGATCAGACCAATGGTCCACCTAGTCCAGCATCCTGTATTATACAATGGCCAACTAGTTCCTCTGGACAGTCAACAACAGGGCACAGAGGCCGAGGCCTTCCCCTCCTGATAAGAACAGAAGAAGAGCCCTGCTGGATCAGACCTGTGGTCCCTCTAGTCCAGCATCCTGTCTTACACAGTGGCCAACCAGTTCCTCTGGGCAGCCAACAACAGCGCATAGAAGCCGAGGCCTTCCCCTGATGTTGCCTCCTGGCTCTGGGATGCAGAGGATTAGTGCCTCTGAATGTGGAGGTTCCCTTCAGTCACCATGGCTAGTAGCCACTGATAGACTTATCCTCCATGAATCTATCTAATCCCTTTCTAAAGCTGTTGGTTCCTTTGGCCATCACGACATCCTGTGGCAGCAAATTTCACATTTTATTCACTCCCCGTGTAAAGTAGTATTTCCTTTCGTCCATCCTTAACTTGCTGCCCATCAATTTATTTGGATGCTCTTGAGTTCTAGTATTTGGGGATAGGGAGGAAACGTTCTCTTTGTCAACTCTCTCTACCCTATGCAATTTTATAAACCTCTATCATGTCTCCTGTTAGTCGTCTCTTTTCTAAACTGAAAAGTCCCAGACTCTTCAGCCTTTCCTCATAGGGAATGTTCTCCAGCCCCCAAATCATCTTGGTTGCCCTCCTCTGGACTTTTTCGAGCTCTGCAATGTCCTTTTTGAGATACAGTGACCAGCACAGTAAGCAGTATTCCAAATGAGGCCACACCATAGATCTGTACAGGGGCATTACAGTATCAGCCTTTTTATTCTCAGTCCCTTTCCTAATAATCCCTAACATAGAGTTTGCCTTCTTCAGCACTGCTGCACATTGGGTTGACGTTTTCACTGAACTATCTACTACGACCCCAAGACCCTTTTCCCCTCTCAGTAAGTTCGGACCCCATTAGCTTATGCTTGAAGTTGGGTTTTTTCCCCCCTCCCATTGTGCATCACTTACCAACGTTGAACTTCATTTGCCACTTTGTCATCCACTCACCCAGTTTATGGAGGTCCTCTTGGAGCTCTTCGCAGTCAGCCTTGGTTTTCACTGTCCTGAATAATGTCATCTGCAGAGTTGGCCACTACACTACTCAGCCCTAGTTCCAGATCATTTATAAATTAATTAAATAGTAACGGCCCTAATACTAATCCTTGTGAGACCCCACTGCTTACATCCCTCCATTGTGAGAACTGTCCATTGATTCCTACTCTTTGCTTCCTGTCATTTAACCAGTTTTTAATCTAGAAGAGAACCCATCCTCTTATCCCATGACCAGTGTTCCCTCTAAACTAAAGATAAAGTTCCTCATCCAAGGCTCCTAAGCAGGGGTCATTTTGTAGAAAAAGAGGTGCAGGAGCTCATTAGCATAACTTATTTGCATACGCTACACCACCTGACATCACCAGAAGTATGTCAGAAGGCAAGAAAGAGAAAGAGAGAGAAAGAAAAAGAAAGAAAAAAGAAGAAAAAGAAAGAAAGAAAGAAAGAAAGAAAGAAAGAAAGAAAGAAAGAAAGAAAGAAAGAAAGAAAGAAAGAAAGAAAGCAAGCTGGCAGAGAGGGGACAGCTACTAATCCAAGCCTCGGAAATACCACTATTCTTGGAGGATAGCTTCAGTGGTGGCTGAAGCCTTCAGAAGTCTGGTCAGAGGAACAAGGACCTTTCCAGGGGACAGGGTCATTTTGCTGCAGCCATGACACAAGCAGGCGTTCCCCTGTTGGGGGGTGGGGGGTGGCTGGCACCAACTCCCGGAGCTGAGCTCCCCTGAGCTCCTGCCCAAAATGACCCCTGTTCCTAAGTAAGCTCAATAGTCATGAGATAAAAGGACAAGTCCTTTTGTGGATCAAAAACTGGCTAATTAAAAGGAAACAGAGAGTGAGTATTAATGGGCAATTTTCTCAGTGGAGGGAGGTAAGCAGTGGGGTACCGCAGGGAATAGTACTCGGTCCGATGCTTTTTAACTTGTTTAATAATGATTTGGAGTTGGGAGTAAGCAGTGAAGTGGCTAAATTTGCAGATGACACAAAGTTGTTCAGGGTAGTGAGAACCAGGGAGGATTGTGGGGCACTCCAAAGGGATCTGTAGAGGATGTGCGAGTGGGCATCAACGTGACATATGGGGTAATGTGGCCAAGTGCAAAGTGATGCACATTAAAGCCAAAAATCCTAACTATAAATACACATTGATGGGGTCCGAACTGGCGGAGACTGACCAAGAGAGAGATCTTGGAGTCGTAGTAGATAACTCAATGAAAATGTTGAGACAGTGTGCGACTGCAATGAAAAAGGCCAACGCTATGCTGGGGGTTATTAGGAAGGGAATAGAAAACAAATCAGCCAGTATCATAATGCCCCTGTATAAATCGATGGTGCGACCTCATTTGGAGTACTGTGTACAGTTCTGGTCGCCACACCTCAGAAAAGATACTATAGCATTGGAAAAAGTGCAGAAAAGGGCAACTAAAATGATAAAAGGGTTGGAACACTTTCCCTATGAAGAAAGGTTGAAGCACTTGGGGCTCTTTAGCTTGGGGAAGCGATGGCTGAGGGGGTGACATGATTGAGGTTTATAAGATTATGCATGGGATAGAGCAGGTAAAGAAAGAACTCCCTTTCTCACAATACAAGAACTCATGGGCACTCAGTGAAATTGCTGAGCAGTCGGGTTAGAACAGATAAAAGGAAGTACTTCTTCACCCAAAGAGTTATTAACACGTGGAATTCACTGCCACAGGAGGTGGTGGCAGCTACAAGCATGGACAGCTTCAAGAGGGAATTAGATAAACATATGGAGCAGAAGTCCATCAGTGGCCATTAGCCACAAAGTATAGATAGGAACTCTCAGTCTGGGGCAAGTGATGCTCTGTATTCTTGGTGCTTGAGGGGGCAACAGTGGGAGGGCTTCCTGCCCCCACTTCTGAACCTTCTGAGGGCACCTGGTGTTTTTGGCCACTGTCTGACAGAGTGTTGGACTGGATGAACCACTGGCCTGATCCAACATTGGCTTCTCTTATGTTCTTAAGCTGAGTTAGTCTGAGCTAGCTCATAGTTTTTTGCCTCCAGCTCAAAGATTTTTGTCTTAGCTCAGGGAGGATGGCTCCAGAGCACACTAGTTTGTGCAGGAGCCAAATTGCTCGCCCACAACTTTAATGCCAGTAGCTCACAAAGTAGAATTTTTGCTCACAAGACTCCTCAGCTTAGAGGGAGCATTGCATGACTGCTAAGTGTACTCAGGAGTCTTTGGTCTCTTTCCTTGAAAACCCTCTGGGGTCACCATAAGTTGGCTGTGGCTTGATGGCACTTTCCACCTCCACCAGGAATGATGAGACAGAAACATAGTGGTGTGCAGGCTTTTCTGTGACAGCACTCAACCATATTGAGTACCAGCATTTTTTTTCAGGGTCTTTCCAAGTCATTTGGGGGGGGGGGGGGGAATTGGTAGAAATCATCACAACCTTATATATGAATACTGGTACCGTTTTGTTTACAAAAGAGGAACTGGTGGTGTTTATGTGTTGTGCAGTGTGGGACTAGGACCTGGGTGACCCAGATTCGAATCCTTACTCTGCCTTGGAAGCTGGCTGAGTCACCTTGGGCCGATTCCATACTCTTAGCTTAGCCAACCTCACAGGGCTGTTGCAAAGATATAATGGGAGAGAGGAGAATGATGTAAGCTACTATGGGTCCCCAACCGGGAAGAAAGGTGGGATAAAAATAAATAAATAAATAAATAAATAAATAAATAAATAAATGTCTTCCTCTGCATGGGGATGAGGTGAGGGCAGGAAACAGAGATCTCAGATTCTGTCTCTTTCATCATTCAAATAATCAGTATTGGCTGTTGTTACTATGCCGTTCTTAAAAAGTACTCTGCATTTTTTATAATTTTCCATTCTTGATCCCTTTCCAGAATATATTTGTTGGGCTGGGAACCAAATATCAGTTGTTTAAATTAAGTCCAGGCATAAAGTACGTTGCGCAAGTTCGCTGCCGCTCAGAGCGTGGAGAATGGAGTCAGTGGAGTTCTGAAAGCTATGTTCAGATCCCGAAAGGTGAGTGGTGATTGATCAGCTCTTTATGAATTAGCACCAGGGCCGGTGCTACCATAAGGCGAGGTTAGGTGACTGCCTAGGGGCGCAGAACCCTGACGGGCGCAGAGGCCAGCAAGCAGGGTGAGGACGATGGGGAGAGCAGCCCTGACTACAAGCAGGAATCCTTGCCTTTGTGTTTTATGTTTGAAAACTGCATTTATGTTTGAAAATTGGTGAGCACATGGGGGGGGGGGCGCCAGAAGGTAGCCTCGCCTAGTGTGCAAAAAAGCCTGGCACCAGCCCTGATTAGCACTAACAGGTTCTGAGAGGCTTTTAACTCAGGCCCTGTTGGTGAACTCCACCTCTTGCTCTCTCTTCCCACATCCCAATCAGGGTTTGATCTAGGTTTCTAGGTTTGGTCACTAACTATATTTGAAAAGTGTTAGAAAAGAAAACTCAGAGCGGGAATAGCAGAAAGATATAGAGGTGATGGAAAGGTCAGAATATTTTGCAGGAGAAAATGAAGATTCATGTGACTTTGGGGATCATGGTAAAGGGTCACTTATACACAAGTTATTTGCTCCAGACTGGATGCTATCAGGAAGGGTGTGTGTGTGTTCCCCATGACCCCATAACATTGTGGTGCTTTTGTGCACGTCTCACGTTATCTATGTCTTTCCTGCAATTTCTCCCAAACCTGCTTTGCTGTAATGTTTTGGGAAAGGTGGCAGCAAAGCCGGGGTAGCATCCAAGTGGATGTAAAATTCCGGGTCCTCCCAGTCCCACTTTTTCTGCCACAGATCCCTGCAGTGGCCATTCACTTCCCTGACACCAAAGTTAGAACAATCTGTTTCCTAGTTCTCTGAATTCCAATCTTTCATTTTAATATTTCATTTAGCCCTTTAGTTGTGGAGATCTGCCTTTTCTGTTATATCTCTGCAGTGAAAGGGTCTACAGAACTTTTAAAATGAATGTTGGGAATTTATAAGTACTAGGGATGGGCACGAACTGGGAAAACGGTAGTTTGTTGGGGTTCGTGGTTTATTTGATTAAACGAACTATGAATCATGAACTTACACAAATTTTTCTGTTTCCAAATTGGTTTGTGGTTCATTCGGTTTGTGATTTCAGGAGGTGGTAGAACGGCCCCACACGGAAGGGAGCCCTGAAGGCATTTAAATGCTGTTGGAGCCCAACACCAACCCGTGGCCCCACCCAAGTGAATTGCCTTTGGAGTTTACTTCCAGGTCAAGCTGGCCTGACTGAGCTCCAAGAGTGAGCTCCGAAGGCTTTTATAGGCCTTTGGAGCTCCCAAAGTGGGCCCTGAAGGCTTTTATAGGCTTTATATGTCCAAAGTAAAGGGAGAAAACAGGGAAAGACAGACACAGTACAGGTACTTGTTTTTTTCCCTTCCTGGATTAAAGATAGTTTGGTGATTTATTTATTTATTTATTTAGACTTTTTAGACCGCCCTTCCCTGCAAGCAGGGCTCAGGGCGATTTACAGTAGGATAAAAAGAATAGATAATTTAGATTAAGTTAAATCCATAATAAAATACCATACAAATCAATAGATAGCCATCTCTAGGCTGAGCATTCTTTATGATCCATTTTTTGGGATGCTTTTAATAAAATTGCCTTTTAATAAAAAGTGGAGTTCATACATAAAAGTTTTATGAACTTTTAAACCTCGATGCTACTTAACACCATAGAAACTGCATTATAGGTATCCTTCTGCGAGCTCACAGTGCTGGAAAGGATGTGGGTCTATAGCTTCCTTCTTTCACTGCTGGTGGTCATGTCCACACGTGGCTCAATTCTGGGACTTGATGATTAAACATATTAACGCCATAGCAGGATACCTTATTCCGAAAAAAAAATCAGAATTACTGTTACTATCAAACTGAGAGCCAGTTTAGTGTAGTGGTTAAGTGTGTGGACTCTAATCTGGGAGAACCGGGTTTGATTCCCCACTCCTCCACTTGCACCTGCTGGATGACCTTGGGCAAGCTGTAGGTCTGTACCAGTTGTTCTCTCAAGGACAGTTGTCTCAGAGCTCTCCCAGCCCCACCTACCTCACAGGGTGTCTGTTGTGGGGAGGGGATGTTTTGGGGCAAGCGCTATTTTTGATCATGTAATAGTAGAATAGGTAACCTCCCTCACTTGCAGCCCTGGTCCGTATTCTCCTATGCTCCTGGTATTACATACTGGGGGATCCATTACATTAATTGTGGCTTGTTAGGGCACCTCAACCCAGGTTCTGAAAATTGTTGATTTAAGTGATTGCTGTTGGATACATCTGCAGTTAATATCACAGCCAGTCTTGAAGCCTGCAGAGAAAGTTTTTGGTATCTGAAGCAGTTCCAGGGATTAAAGCTGTCAAGCCCTGGTGGAGGCATGTGATCCTTGCCCAGGTCCTGTTTCTCCAAACAGTGGTGTGGAAAAAATAAAGGAGAAAAAAGCAGCCTCGTGTATTCACTGGAAGTTGATACAGGAAGTGACAGGGGTAGCTCTAGGAATCACTTAAAACTTTATGGTTTTACCATAGAATTTCCAGTGATTCCTAGAGCTACTCTTGTCATTTCCTGTATTGACTTTCAATAAATATACAAGGCTGTATTTTAAAAAAAAAAAAAACTTCCATGATGCTGTGCCCCCCACCACACAGTTCTTCTGCCTGTTGCCAGGTATTGCCTGGCAACCTTACCAGTAGTTCGTACATATGATGTTGCATATTCAGAAAGATGTGTTAGCAAATGTGCTCCAGCCATGTTCATTCATCAGTGGCTAAAATAGGGGCATGGACCTGTAGCCACTTGCTGTGCCAAAGGCAGCCAAAGATTTATGAAGAGAATGTGTTTGGCTTCCTTGTCCTTATAACATGGCTGGCCAGTGGTAAGGGATTTGGGTATGCAGCAAAGTCTTGCCTGTAGTCTGATACTGCAGGGCAAGCTGAGATATCAGGTGGGCCTCTAGAATGGGGGTAAGGTGGTAAAACTGGGATTGGTCAAGACAAGCCAGAATACAGGATAACCCAAACCAACTACCATTAAAATAAACCATGGTTTTGCTTGACGTTTGAACCAACCCAATGGAGGCCTCACGTCAAATCCACACTTAATCATATCATTGACTAGACGAGCAGTTGCCACGCACCACAGTAAAAATGGACAAGTGGAAGGAAATATTGACTATGTTGCCCTGAGGTAATTCATATGAAATGACTCTCCTGCTTTCTTTTCTAGAGTTCAGGCTGAAGGACATAATTGTTTGGATCTTTGTGGCCTTTTTGTCATTTGTCATCTGTTTGATCATGATCTGGACAATGGCCTTGAAAAGATTTAAGTAAGTGGCTGATTTGGAACTTGTGCATGTTAAGTGCCATTAAGTCGCTTCCAATTTATGGTGACCCCATGAATTAATGACCTTCGAAATGTCCTGTTACTAACAGCCTTGCTCATATCTTGCAAACTGAGGGTCGGGGCTTCCTTGATTGAGTCAGTCCATCTCAAAACGGGTCTTACACGTTTCTTGCTGCCTTTGACTTTTCCTGGCGTTATTGTCTTTTCCCGTGACTCTGTGACCAAATTACATTAGCCTCAGTTTAGTCATTTTAACTTCTAAGGAAAGTTCTGCCTTGATTTGATCTAGAATCCACTGATTTGTCTTTTTGGTGGTCCATGGTATCCATAAAACTTTCCTCCAACACAACATTCCAAATGAACCCACTTTCTTCCTGCCAGTTTTCTTTGTTGTCCAACTTTCTAGCCTATACATAGCACTGGGAAATACTGCGGTACGAATTATCTTGATCACCAGTGACACATCCTTATACTTAAGAATCTTTTCTAGCTCCTTCATGGCTGCCTGACGTGTAAACAAGCATCTTGGCTATGTCTTAAAAAAATAATGGTCTGGTTTTGTTTGTTTGACAAATATATGAAGAAAGAGCAGGAGGGGACATATTCTTCAGATGTACAGGCCTGTTCCCTTTTATTAAGGGGCCACAGCCTGCCCAAAATTCTTACCCCATTCCAATTCACCCTCCCACTCACTCAAAATAAGGCAATCCCTTTAGATTATACGCCAGAAAATGCACTGCCAGAGAAGAGTGACCATCTCAAGTGGGCCACTTCCTCAGTCTGACAAGTCTGCCAGCCAGTCAGGACAAAAAAAGTTGTCTGCCTCGTTCATTTTATTTTTGGCATTCAGGTCAACTAAACAGGCAAGCAAAAGGCAAGCCTGTTTTTTCCTGCCTCAGTCAGTATTTCCACTTCTTTCTTTTTTCCCAGCATGGTTGCCTGTATCCTCCCACCAGTCCCAGGACCAAAGATACCTGGCTTTGATGTCCATCTGTTAAAGGTAAGAGTTCAGATGCTCACCCTGGGGGAGTGGGGGAGACCTGAAAATTCACTGGCTTTCGTTTTGTACACCACATTTTAATTAACACCTGATTAGAAACATTAAGCCCTGGCCTGGACGGCCCAGGCTTGCCCAGTCTCCTCAGATCTTGGAAGCTAAGCAGGGTCAGCCCTGGTTAATACTTGGATGGGAGACCACCAAGGAAGTTCAGGGTTGCCACATGGTGGAAGGTAATAGCCAATCACCTCTGTTTGTCTCTTGCCTTGAAAAGCCCGTCATGTCAGCTGGGACTTGACAGCACTTCACACACACACTTAGGAACGTTAAAAACTTCAGACAACTTTGACCGTTGCAAATGGCGCCCATGTTAAAATTAAAACACAGTAGGGTGTGCCAACCTGCAGGTGGTGGTTGTAGATCTCCTGGGATTACAACTGACCTCCAGCCGACAGGGATCAGTTTGCCTGGAGAAAATGGCTGCTTTGGAAGGTGGACTCTTAGCCATCATACCTCTTTTAAGCTCCTCCCCTCCCAAACCCCACCTTCCCCAGGCTCCACCCCCCCAAATCTCCAGGTATTTCCCAACCCGGAGTTGGCAACCCTAAAACATGGTAACACATGCGTATGCTATATACGTAGCATGGGTCCATCTAGCCCAGTATTGTCTAGCGGTAGCTGTCCAAGGTCCCAGGAAGAGGCAGGTTTTTTCAGCCCTGAGTGCCAAACAACACATGACTGATGATCCGGATTCAGACCCCTGTAAACGAGCAGGAAAAGCAGTTGCCAGGCACAGGGGAAGTGGAGTCTCTAATATAAAACAGACCCACAATGCTGCAAACAGTGGGGTTAATTCTTCCCCTTACCCTGTTTTCAGTACTTGGAAATCCCTCCCAGCTGCTTTAATTTGGGGGGGGTGGGAGGGAGGACAGGCGGCCCAGTTTGCCCTTCCATGGCACAAAGCTACCTGTGAGTGGCCATTTCCAACTGGGCAAACAGTGTGATCCCCTCTGCAGTGCCATTACCCTCACCAGCACTGTGACCTCTTGCAGCTGCTTTCTGCAGCTAAAGTGCATACCTGGGGTATCCAGTGAGATCACCAGCACCATGTGTGGCTCTCTCCTGAGATGTGTGAAACTGAAGGCCAAATTACAATGATAACACTTTAAAAAAAAACAAGTCAGGTCCTGGACCCAACTCACTTTCTACACAGCTGCACATCAGCTTCAGGGAATTTTGTTTTAAAAGTCAGCAGGGGCCTGATTTGGCCTGAGACCGTGGCACTGGGGGCGGAGGGGCTCCTGCCCCCTCAACACTGTTTTCTCCAAGAGGAAATGGCCCCCAGGGGGAAGAAGAAGAAGAGATTGGATTTATACCCTGTCCTTCACTCAGAGTCTCAGAGCGGCTTACAAACTCCTCTCCCTTTCCCTCCCCTCCCCACAACAGACACCCTGTGAGGCGAGTGGGGCTGAGAGAGCTCTGAGAGAACTTCTCTTGAGAGAACGGCTATGAGAGAACTTTGACTGACCCAAGGTCACCCAGCTGGCTGCATGTGGAGGAGTGGGGAATCAAGCCTGGTTCTCCAAATTAGAATCCACCGCTCCTAACCACTACACCAAACTGTGGAGTATGGTTTCTCAGGGCAGCTAGCTGGTACTTTGCATACCAGTTTGCATGCGGAAGGTGCCATGCCACTTCCATCGAATTAGCCTGATGGCTGTAAGGTGCAGGGCCTTTTCAGCTGTGGCACCTTCTTTGTGGATTTCATCTGCCCTGAGAAGCCTGCCAAGCGAGTAACCCTCAAAGTTTTGGAAGAGTAGTTAAGAACATTGTGTTGTAGAAGGGTTGTCTGAGAATTGCTAGCTGATGTTTCTAAGCAGAATTAGCACCCTTCTAAGCCCACTGTCTTAGGCTGGTTTTACATCTGCCTTTCCTGCTGGAATCATTCTACTTCCAAAAAAACTCGCCCACATCTCTTTCAAGTGTGAATCTGCATTCCTTCTCAACTGTCCATATCTGCTAATTGCCCTCTAGCTCTTAAGCTGGCTTCACACCTCTGTAAACAAATCCTGTTCTTAACAGCACTTCAAAAAAATGACCCCTTTCACTCCAGTTCAATCAGATGTGGGCATTCCCCTACAACAGCTTTGACACCAATGTGTTACCGGTGCAGGGAGCGCTGGAATGAAGCTGTTACAAAAATGCACATGTAAAATCAGCCTTAGAAGGTGGTAACTCTTCCTTGGGTTGCACTGCTAGGCTCCTAACTATCACTTTTCTAAGTTCTGTTTCTTACATATGCTGTCTGTTCTGCTGTGACTTAATTCTGTATTCTAAATGTTTATTGTGAGTTTACTTTTGGGTCTAAATACCCGCATGCACACTTCTGCGACTTTCCAATGCCATCAGGGCTGTACTGCAAACGTTATAACCTATCCTTTGCATCTTTCCAATGCCTGTGTTTGCTTTGTCACATCATCAGGCAGGGAAAGCAGACGATGTCCTAAGCACCCTCAGTTGCCCGGTTTTCCCTCTGATGTCTGACTTTGGTGACGATTTGGAGAAATGGCTGGTGATAGACAGCGAAGGCCAGCAACTGGTGCCGAGTTACGAGGAGAGTCATCCTCATAAGTCTGCAAAGTTGGTACTCAAGGAAATAGACAATGACTCGGGGAGAGGAAGCTGTGAGAGCCCTTCTGTTCTGTTGGAGAAGTGCCAGGAGGCTGGAAATCCGCTCTTGGATCTGAAATCGCCAGATTCCAACAAGCTGAAAGAAAGCATTGTTGGGAAATGCGTTGGGGAAGCTCCGGCCATAGACCTGGAAGGACAGTTCCCCCTTTCGAGCAGTGGCGGTCCTAAGGCATCCACATGGCCCGGATCTCAGCTAGCCAGTAGTCCATTTCCGAAGTGTTCCTATCATGATATTGTGGATGCCTGCAAAATAGCCCTCAGTGCCATGCATTTAAACAGGTCGTCCATTCCGATGGGGAACAAAGAACAATGTCACTCAGAATGTCCTAAAACCATCAGCGAAGGTCAAACCACCACGTTGCAGGAGGCAGAAAAATTACCTTTAAATGTTCAGGGTGACCCTGGGTCACCGTGGTCCTTTCCGACAGAGGGGTTGCCCTTTTTGCCCACGAAGGAGCATGTGGATTATGTAGAAGTCCACAAGGTCAACCACAATGGAGCTTTGGCTGTAATACCGAAGCAGAAAGAAAACGTTGACAAAACTGAAAGCAGTCCACCCCCTGGAGATCCCAAGGAATACACCAAGGTCTCCACTGTTGTAGCCAACCACATTCTAGTGTTAATACCGGATCCCAAAGTGGAGGCTTCACCTTCCTATCAGGAACCACCAATGGATACCTACTGGAGCTGCCAACCAAGTCTGGCCGAGAAAAATACGAGCCATTGTCTCCCCGCTCCAAATGCTTGCAAAGTACGTACTGCCGAGTTAGACTACATGGACCCAAATAATTTTATGCACTCCTTTACTTAGTTGAAAGGCGGCGTGTCCTTCTTCAGGTAACAACACTACAAGTCAAATAAAATTCTGTCTACACAAAATTGCTTGAATATCTGAACTTAGCTCAGTTGTAGCTGTCACACCTTTGTACGCTTTATATTCAAGTCAGGTAGAGGCCCGCTGATCGCTGATTGCAGATCGAATTATTATTATTATTATTATTATTTTTCTAGCTGAGATTTTGTAGAGGGATTTCGGGGGGGGGGGGGATGACTTTACAGCAAACAAAAAGCACACGGTATAGTTTTCTAAAAAAAGAAAAGAAAAACACCAATTTCTAATAGATGTATTATTAAGAAGAATTTGTGCATTATAAATTCTGTATAAAGTGTTGCTAGTTCAGAGGTAGTGGTGGATTTTAGAAAGCACCATAGAAAGCATGGTCAGGTTCTGGACCCACCCCGGTAATGTCCAACCAGGCAAGCGTGTCACCATGCAAATATTAAATACATGACAGTGACCACTACAGCATGGACAGCAATACACGTGCCACCAAACCAGCACACGAAGGGGGCTACAGAGAGCCACGGAACCGGTCATAGCAGGCAGGAGCAGAGTTCCCACTCTGTGCCCTCCCTCAGCTCAAGAAAGCCACAGTCCCTGCAGCCCACGTCTCTTGTGGCAGCTTTGCCATGGGCTGGCCACGCGCGAACCACTCATTTTGGTTGTTTCTTGAATAAAACTAGCCTCCATACGAGAAACCTTTAGCAGGAAAACACAATGGTAATGAATTGCATATTTCTCCATTGTTATTCAGTTTCTTTGAGGTGGCGCTGGTGAAAAAAATGGCAATTTATTTTTTTATGGTCTGCAATATATTTTTAAACATATTTTAAAAGCTCGTACAGTTTATTTCCATTATATTTTTTCTAGGTTTTTTGTCCCCCTCAAAGAAAGCCTAGTTTTATGGATGCTGAAAGATTTGATATATATACAGAATATATAGCTATATATATAAAGATTAATATATTGAAAGTACTCCTTACCAGGAAGTAAAAATTTCTATATGCCTTTTCCTGTTTTCCTTTGTAGTGTGATAAATTACTGTACCTCCTCTTTGCTATGTAGGCTCCTTGAGCTACAAATTTCAAATGAATCCCATTGGCCCCAGTGGGATTACTTAGAAGTAAGTGGTGTTAGGATTCCAGCATATGGAGGAGAGAGAATTTAGCTCATTTCTATACTGATAGGAACAGTCCCATAGCAGGATCTAATTTCATATATGGCCTTATTGTACATAATATAAAAGTCTACTTTAATACAAGCCCAATGTATTTTTGAAGACTATTTTTCTATTAATAAAAAAATCTATTTTCTAATTTCCCAGAGCTATTTACTTAACTAAAAGCATCACCGTAAGAACAGGTAACAAAAGAGGAAGGTGTGATGCGTGTAATGCAACTGCATTGCTATAAGCTTAATAATGAGTTTGTGTCAAAAGTGTGTGTTTGAGGTCCTTCACCTTTACAGCCAGATCGGAGTGCATATCCTTATCATTAGTTCAGGGGATAGTCCCCTATGATTGACACTTCCGACATTACGCTGAAAGCTGTTGGGGCTTGGTTTGCCAAGACAAATGGGGCTTATACCATAGAGATTGCAGGCATAGGGTGAGGTTGCAGGCATAGAGCAACCCATTCCTATGCCCTTGAGCAGCCTGGGAACATGACCGCTGATGGTGGCTTTCTGTTTAGTGCCGGAAGTTCAGACTGTGTGTCACTTGGGTCTTTTTCTTAATGTTAGTAGGGCAGCCATCTTAGTTGCTTGCAGTGAAAAACCAAAGGGGTCTTGTGGCATCTGACAGATTTATTGCGTTGCATATAATTTTGTGGGCTAGACAATAAAGTGGACCGAAGCCCACAAAACCTTATGCCTGATGAACGGCATCCATTGTGGCTCCCTAAAAAATAATATTTATAGTCCAGGCCTTTGTAGTGGCTTGTACAAGTAGGCACAGGGTTGCTAACTCTGGGTTGGAAAATTCCTGGAGATTTGGGGGGGAGGTGAGTGGAGCCTAGGCAGAGCAGGATTTGGGAGGGTAAGTACCTCAGTGGGGTACAATGCCATAGAGTCCAAAGCGACGATTTTCTCCAGGAAAACTGATCTCTGTTGCCTGGAGATCAGTTGCTAATTCCTGGAGATCACAAGGCTCCACCTGGAGTTTGGAAACCCTAAGGAGGCTTGGAAAGGGAACAGGATGGGGGAGAAACATCTGCGAGCACAGGCCTTCTGGACCTTGCCTACCAAAATGAACAACCCCTCTCCCCTGGGTTTCCAGGTCCCTCCTGGCAACCAGCAGGAGATGGGGGGGGCGGGCTTACCAGGAGGCATAACACAGGAAGTGACATCATCATGTCAGTGACTTCCAGGTGATGTTCTGGTATATGGGCAAAAAACTCTATGGTAAAAACTGGCTTCTTCCTTAGAGTGCTGGTCTAAATACCAGAACATTGCCCGGAGGTCACTTGAGTGATGACATCACTTCCTGTGCAATGTGGCCCAGGCCACATTCTTTCTACTGGTAAGTCCCCCTGATGGCCACCTGATTGGTCACTGGGGGACAGAGCCTGGTGATGGCGGACCCTGCCTCCACCAGGGGGTCTGGCAACCCTGCCCCGTCATCAGCTATGCCTTGTGGTCTGCCAGTGCTTGTCAACTACCCACGGTTTGCAGTCCCTGTGTGGAAGCAAAACCCAGTGTTTCTTAAGCCCCAGGTGAGCCACCATTAGGGTTGCCAAGTCCAGGTTGGGAAATACCTGGGGACTTTGGGGGTGGAGCCAGGAGAAGGTGGGGTTTGGGGAGGGGAGGGGCCTCAGCATGGTACAATGCCATAGAGTCTACCCTTCAAAGCAGCCATTTTCTCCAGGGGAGCTGATCTCTGTCAGCGGGAGATCAGTTGTAAAAGCGGGAGATCCCCAGGCCCCACCTGGAGGCTGGCAACCCTAGCCACCATACCTGATGGTCAGGATGTATTAGAACTGGGGCAGGGGAGCAAGAAACATAAGCCTGTCCTAGATCCTTTGCCTGCATTCTATTCAGATATATTTATTTCCGTTACTTTTATTTATTTTTACACTGCTTTTCTCCCCAATGGGCCCCCAAAGCAGCTTACAACACTGCTCCCCCCCTTCCATTTAATCCTCACAACAACCCTGTAGAGTGAGTTAGGCGGGGAGAGTGACTGGCCCAAGAGCATGCCGCGAGCTTCCGTGGCAGAGCGGAGTATTTGAACATGAGTCTCCCTGATCTTAGCCTGACACTCTAACTGGCAACCACATGAGCAAAGGGAAGAACTTGTTGGATCTCACAAGGCCAGCTGGGGGGCGGGGCAGCAGCTAAAGCAGATCTGACCTGCCAGGCACTCAGCCCATCAGCTGTGAACACCAGCCCCGTTCCAGGGGATCAATGGACTACATATTTCTGTTGCTTGCCTGGTATTAGAACATAAGAGAAGCCAGTGTTGGATCAGGCCAATGGCCCATCCAGTCCAACACTCTGTCACACAGTGGCCAAAAATACCAGGTGCCATCAGGAGGTCCAGCAGTGGGGCCAGGACACCAGAAGCCCTCCCACTGTTGCCCCCCCCCCCCGAGCACCAAGATTACAGAGCATCGCTTGCCCCAGACTGAGAGTTCCTATCTATACCTTGTGGCTAATAGCCACTGGTGGACCTCTGCTCTGTATGCTTATCCAATTCTCTCTTGAAGCTGTCTATGCTTGGGGGGGGGGATGTCAAAGCATTCATCCCACAACAATACATAGGTAGTGGGCTGTATTTTAGTTTGGTGGGTCACATCTTGTGTGGGGCTTAGTTAAACTTCAGGCCTGTGGTGATTGCCGATAGACCCAAGAAGACCAGAGCTCAGATGTTTACTAATGAAGCTCCCTGTGATCTTGGGCCTGTTATTTTATCTCACCCTATCCCAGCTCACAGTATTGCTGTGAACAGAAAATGAGAGAACAACATGTAAACTGCTCATAGGAAAAAGGGATGGGAACACGAGCCCACCCCCCACTCTGGATTATGTTATGACAAAAGGCAGCTGAAGGATCTAGCACAATTCGCTCCTTTGTCCCGTTCCTTTAGTGCCCTGTGTTGCAGACGGAGCTTCGCATTAGTAAAAATCAGAAATAACAGGGGGGGGGCCCGCGATATTCGCGGGGGGGGGGAGAAGCTGACAGCTGCTCCTCCTTCCTCCGCCCCCTTCCCCCCTTCCTCTGCCCCCTCCCCCCCCCCCGAGACTCCCGGCGAGCCTCGGCGGCTCTCACCGGGCCCGCCGCTCGCCCCCGTCCCCCCCCGAGACTCCCGGCAGGCCTCGGTGGCTCTCGCCGGGCCCGCTGCTCGCCCCCTTCCCCCTCCTCCACGGGCTGTCAGCTGGCCTCGGTGACTCTCGCCGGGCCGCAGCCGTTCCAAGAGCGTTCCCCGCGCATGCGCAGGGGACGCTCTTTTACATTTCGGGAGATTTAAAGATCCCCCGAAAAGTTTTTGATAGATTTCGGATTTTTCTGCAAGTGGGGGGGTTACCCCCCACCTGCAGAACCCCCCCTCTGCCCTCCAAGTTGCCCCCCTGCGCGGATTTAAGTATCCGCACGCAGGGGGGCACTTGGGAATTAGATATATAGATACTCCAATGTATGCTACACCTTGAGTATTTTTATGTGCTTAGAAAAGTTTCAAGGTATGCTTTGAAATAAAATGTTCGACCTTGAAGTCCCCTTGGAAAAAAGATCAATTAGCTTTATACCGTTCTTAAAAGTGTTACTAATACATTCTTCCCTTTGGACCAAATATTTTATATAAATACTTACACATCTCTTATATTTTCTAATTAATATGGCTATTGGCTTATATTTAGCAGAAATCTGGAAGATGTCAAGCCTCAGAAGTCTCTATGTAGTTCCCTGGTTTTAAAACTGTCTGGTTAATTAGGCTTGAGTAATTGAGCTCCTTAAAACTACATTAAACGTGTTCTTTATGATATAGTACTGGGTTCCCCAACCTCTTGGAGCCTATGGGGACCTTTAGAATTCTGACTCAGGGCCGTGGGCACAGTCACAAAATGGCTGCTGTGGGAGGGGGAACCAACCACAAAAGGTCACAGAGTGAGGTTATCTATAATGCTAGTAAGTACCTCTTCAACATTAGTAAGTACCTCTTCCTTCTTTGGAGGTTTTCAAACAGAGGCTGGATGGCCATCTGACAACAATGTTGTTCCTGTGAACTTAGGCAGATCACAAGAAGGGAGGGCAGGAAGGGTTGCATCAGTGCTTCGTTCTTGTGGCCCTTTCTTACGCACCCAGGGAAATGCTGATCGCCACTTTGGGGTCAGGAAGCCATTTTTCTCCAGGTCAGTTGGGCCAAGAGGGTTTTTTGCCATATTCTGGGCATGGAGCAGGGATCACTGGGTGTGTGTGTGGGGGGGGAGGTATTTGTGAATTTCCTGCCTTGTGCAGGGGGTTGGACTAGATGACCCTGGAGGTCCCTTCTAACTCTATGAGTCTATGATTCTATTTCAGGCAGAAACGTTAATAGGATGCCTTTTAATCTGCCCAGCCAATCAGAAGAGCCCCACCTAGTCCTGCCCACTTTCTAAAAGCACTTGGCGTGTACCGTGGTGCCCAGGGGAACCACGCTGGGGATCCCTGATATAGTAAGACCTTCAAAGAAATTTTTTTTTTGAAGTCTACTTTTCGTTCCATATTTAAAATCGTGTCTGCAATCCCAGCAGTCAGTGCTAGAGGAGCAGATTTCGTCTAACTGTGTTGATGTGTTTTTGTGCAGCTGCGTTAGACTACACGTGCGTAATAGCTTCACAGTGTCATTCCTATTTCAGCCTATCAACGAGAGCTGCTTGTTAAGATTCGGTCTGCAGTTTTGACACCGTGACTTATAAAGTCTTGTGCACATGGAGTTCACGTGAATAAGCCTCAGATCCTTCAAGCTGCTTGCCCGTGCAACGCTTCCTGCAAAGCAAGCCCCCTGGAACTCAGTGGGACTTACTTCTGAGTAAATGTAGCCTAGGACCGGGTTGCAAGTCATTTTGACTTCAGAAAACCTGTGAATGTTGTACAGGAAAACCAAAGTAAATCCAAGCCAGCTATAAACGTATGTCTGTCCCAAAGACATAATGCTTTTTTCTCTCCAAACACATCATACTACCTCATGTTTCCTTCACCCCCTAAAAGCGGAGAGAAAGAGAGAGAGGCATCTTATTACCAATTATTTCAAAAGAGGCAAAATTAAAACTTCGAACGTTACGGTGGCTTTGTAACAGAGCTGAATGACAGAGGCTCTACTTCAGTTGCTAGCCAATTTTGTATACACAACGAGATGTATGTCTATGTATTCATGCACTAGTAAAAAACATGGGCATAATAGACCTGCGGAGTTGTTTGCTGACAGAGTGCGCTCATGCATGGGGACTGGTGGGGATGAAAGTTACAGAGGACATGCCCCCATGGGTTACTTGCCCCATGTTCAGTTCTACTGGAAAGCGGGGGGGGGGGGGTGTCCCTGCTTCCCCACAGCTTTGTGATGTGTTTACATACATCCTGGGGTTTCCTGAGCTTTTATCCAATCTTTCCCACACCTGCTTTGCTGCAAAGCTTTGGGAAAGACTGCAGCAACACCTGGATGCCTGCTTTGTGGATGGTAAAATTCAGATTTTCCTGGTCCTGCCCACACAACAGGCATTTCCCCTGCTCCTGACCCCTGCAGTAGACATTTCCTCCCCCCCCCACCAGTTTTTTAAAAATTAGCAACTGAATATCGCTGTACCGTTATAATGCTGTAACAATCTGGGCACTGGGTTCCCTGAATTCCCAGCTTTCATTTAAACATTTTAAACATTTAAATCTTCTTGGCCCTTTTGAAGCAGAGATATGCCTTTCTTAGTATTTCTCCACAAAGAAAGGGGCTAGATAATGACTTTTGAAAAAATGAACACTGGGAATAGAGAGAACCCTATATCCAGGTTTTTGTAGCATTATAACAATATAGTGATACCCAATTGCTGTTTTTTAAAAAAACTGAAAAAGCCCTGGTGGTACAGGGGAAATGGTCAATGTTGGGAGACTGGGCAGGGAACCTATGGCTGCGTGGAAGCTCCAGTGCTGCTGCATTAAATCAGCAGAATTTTTTAAATAAAAAGATTAGCAACACGAGGGAGGGGCTGTGGCTCAGGGGTAGCACATCTACTTGGCTTGCAGAAGGTCCCACGATTAATTCCCAACATCCCTAGTTAAAAGGACCACATAGTAAGTGATGGTGAAAGACCTCTGCCTAAGACCCTAGAGAGCCACTGCCAGTCTGAGTAGACAACGGCAACTTGCAATTTACATATCTCCTGTTTTAATTGTTTGGCCTCAGAGCATCTATGGCACTGGAATTAAGATATTGAGGTCTGGCTCAGTGCAAGGCAGCTTCATCTGTTTGTATGACTACAGGATATTTAGAGCAAGATCCTGAAAGCACAAAAGCAAAAATGAAAAACTCTTGTAGAGAATAATCCTATTGTGCAATTCCTAAGAGAAGGGATGTTTCTGATCCGTCTGTGGCCTGATGCTGCTAATTTGATAGTTCTCAAAGGACGTTTTCACAGGTGAGGCTTCAATCAGTTTAAGAAGTGAATGCCATGAGGTTGGATCCAGCTAGCTTTCTCGCTCAGTCTCAGCCAGTTACTCTCCTTATTACAACCCCCATCCCACGTGGAGGTCCTGCAATCCCAAGCATAGCCTTGTTGATGACCAAAGGGAACCTGCTGCTCACAGCTTCACCACCAGAAAAGCTGGCTGGATCCAAGCCATTATCTGCATTCCTTAGAGCAGATCTGTGCAAAACGTGTGATCCGCAAACACACTCCTTGTCAACAGGGGCTCAATGAATCTGATGCCAGTTTGGGGCTGCAAAAATATGGGAGGGGGGCCATAAACCACCAGGTGGGCCACGACGGATGACTGATGGGTGTCATTCAGCTTGGTGAGTGACAAGGCATAGACATACATTTGATCACTGCATTCTAACCCCATTAACTGTTGGCACAACAGCTCTGGAAGCCCAAGGCACAACTAGCACACATGAAAAATGCTCAAATTTCTTGAGGCTCCTTCCAGATCGCGGTCATTCATGCATATTAAAAACATGTGCAGCCATCATTCTAGGCTTGTGCAATGCGTGACCCACAAAGACAGAGACTGCTCACAAAACAAGCCTGTCAGGTGCATGACAACCAGCCTGGGGTATTTGGGGAGGGGGGAGTTGCAATCTGTGGCACAGCCAGGTCACATTCTGTAGCATAGCAAAGTCAGAAGTGCTTGCAAGACTGCCTTTACATGATGACAGAGCAGCTTGGCTTGGTGGGTCAGTCTGGGTTCCTGGGTTCTTCTTGCCAGGGACCCAAAAGGCCTTTTCGCACCCAAAGAAGTGCAATTGTTACTCAGTTGTTGCAGGAGAACCAGGCCTTTCATTAGTCGGTGCTTCTATTGCAGAAAAATAGCTTGCCACCCAGCATTCAGTATTTTTTCACTGTGTGGCTTGGATTTCAAACCTGTATTAATTTAGGTAGGGCAAATGAAAGCCATGACTTCTAATGCTACCTA
The DNA here is from genome assembly GCA_029233225.1 of Lepidodactylus listeri. NCBI lineage: Eukaryota > Metazoa > Chordata > Lepidosauria > Squamata > Gekkonidae > Lepidodactylus > Lepidodactylus listeri. The sequence continues at coordinate 25,315,947 of JARCFY010000004.1, read as the reverse complement.
TTCTTGGACTGCAATTCTTTGTTGTTGCTCTTTGGTTAATGATTATCCTTTCTTCATCGTGAAAAACATATTCCATCCACACACACACACACACACCCAGCACTGCAGAATGTGATGTGTACTTTGGTGGTTCCCAGAAGCCTACGAATCCCATTTAATGTCCTAGATTGCTAACAAATATCTGGGAATGCTTCACACCTTCTTCTCCCATTTCAATCGCAGCTGTATTATATGAAATGCTCCTTCCAGACAACATGAATGATAAGTGTTATGGGTAAAATCTAAAGACCTACACATTCTTCACAGTTCTTGAGATTTAGCTAAATACAGATTATTACTTAATAAAGCATCTTTTAGCAGGCACGTTTATGAATGTATTTATATATTCTAAATCACGCACACTTTAATGATGCATTTCACTAGAAGAAAGAGGTGGAGTATAAAACAAGATTTTGGCCATCTGATCGATACATCATCACTAGTTTACTCAGTTTTACAGTGGGGAGTTAAAGTGAAAAAAAAATTTAAAAAAAGAAAAGAAATTGATCGAGTATCTGCTTTTCATTTCACACATATGCCTTGTCAAGTTTAAGCAACACGGTGCCAAATGAATCCAAATAGATATTCCAGATGTATGGATGCTTTTTTCCTTTGTGATGGATGACCTGGAACCGATTGTTTTATGGTCTTTACAAGATATAGGACAGAGGTTAAAAAATAATCTGCGTTTAATATATTGTTTGGAGAACACTGGTATAAAATAAAAGCTCAGGAATCCTTTATTGTTTGTTCGGTGTGTTTAGGGGGAAGATGGTTTAGATGAAAGTAAGCAGGAAAAAGTTATTTCCGATTAAGTTATTGTTATTCTAAATAATGTCTACTGCTGGTTTCACGTTCAGGATCAATCCTGTTACTGTTATGTACCTTTCTCTGATGTCCATCCTTTGTCACTTTTTTGGGGGGGGGGGTTGTTTTGTTTTTTGAGGGGGGGCATGTCATCCAATGTAATAAACTTTCTTAAGCAAACTGTGGAAATAAGATTTGGAATTCTTTTCCTACTAAAAAGGAGATTTATGAGGTTGCCAAGGGACACCATTTGCCTTGTATTTGTTTGCCTGTATGCCCCCTCTTTACCTACCAAATCAACCAATAAAATCCAGAGAGTCAAGAACTCTTTCACGGCTTCCTGAAGATGATACTTACTGTAGAGGGAGTGCCAAAGCTGGAGTCATTAAAGCCAAGTGCCGTCACCACTCGCTGCAGTCTTACCCCAAACACTGCAGCACAGGTTTGGGAAAGATTGCAGAACAATGGGGGGAAACCCATGTGGGTGCACAGAAGTGCCATGATGCAGTGGGGAAAAGACCCTGCTTCCCAAAAGCATCCAACCCAGGGCAAATCACCAATGTAGAAACAGCCCAAGCCCCATAGTTTGGTGTAGTGGTTAGGAGTGCGGACTCTAATCTGGGAGAACCGGGTTTGATTCCCCACTCCTCCACATGAAGCTGCTGGTGTGACCTTGGGTCAGTCACAAGTTCTCTCAGAGCTGTTCTCTCATGAGCAGTTTCTGTCAGAGTTCTCTCAGCCCCACTTACCTCACAGGGTGTCTGTTGTGGGGAGGGGAAGGGAAAGGAGATTGTGAGCTGCTCTGAGATTCCTTTGGGTAGTGAAGGGTGGGGTATAAATCCAATCTCTTTTTCTTCTTCTTCATAGTCCTCTGTTTTCTCAGTACTGCTGCCCACACCACATCAGATTTGTGCAAAAGTTCCAAAGCAGCAGTGCTGCCATGTTATTAAATGTTAATGCCCATGAATGCATGTTTCACTTCAAGAACATGTTAGCTCCACTGGTGGTGACCTGCTGCCAGTCAAAGTAAACAGTTCTGACCCTGGTAGATCAGTTATGTGGTTCAGTTGTCCATCTGGATTTCAACACACAGCCGGACATAAGAGATGAAAGGTCACAGGCCTTGGACATAAGGCAAGGCCTGGCACAACGAAAAAGTGGCAGAAGGAGATTTCTGCAGGCTCACGTGCACGTAACCAAGTAATGTTTCCCAGAAGCTTCTGGGAAATTCCATATATTCCTAAAGACATTGGAAGAACCCAACCAATGTGCTCCAATGGTAGGTGTCCCACATGTCCTCTTTTTAGAGGACGTGTCCTCTTTTTTTGGTGTCTGGGCTCTTTCCGAAAAACTGAAGAAAATGTCCTCTTTTTGGGTTGGAAGGTTAGAAATATTTCTAATTAGTAGCAATCATCACAGCTTAAATAGGGGTATTTAAAATGAGATTTGTCATAGTGATCACCCGTTTGAAGTTGTCAGACTGGACTTTTTTGCTTTACAAAATATGGTTAACCCTAATGGCCATTTGCCATCATTTGTTTAGAGCGTCCTCATAATACAGAGATGAGAGCAGACAGTGAATCAGCTACCACCTTAAGGTTTAGCATTGTTATGGAGGAATTTCCATAATAATAATAATAAAAAGTGTGTTCTTATAATACGCTCAAGGGAGGTGTGAACTGGCCTTCAGTTTCTAAACATAAAAAACACTGTAATAAGATGCTAAATGAATTAATAATAATTGCAAAAATATATGAAACTTTACAGACTGGATAAATTACAAAGTCAAGATAAATACAGATTTGTAAAACATAAATATCATAAACTAATTTTAAAGGCAAGGTAAGTCCCAAATTGTCAAATTGAAAATCACCTTGCCTTTAAAATTTGTCAATTTGGGACTTAACTTGCCTTTAAAATTGACTTATGATGCTTATGCTTTACAAATCTGTACTTATCGTGACTTTGTAATTTATTCAGTCTTTAAGGTTCATATATTTTTGCAATTAATATCCATTTATTTAGCCTCTTATTACCGAGGTGGGTTTTTTTTGGTATTTTTGGGTCTGCTATCACACTGAAAAGAAACAGGATCGCTTAGTTCCAGGTTGGTGGGCACAGTCTGCCGTTGCTCAAAGGAAAAAACACTCTGTACATGCCCACTGGAATCTGTGTGTACACAAGAGAATTGAAACCACTACTTTATTTATGCAGCATTAGGTTACATGTCCAGGGTTATTATTATTATGATGATGATCATATGGCATGGTGTGTAGTATAGCCTGGAGATCAGAAGATTGTCTGGCAGCCACAAGTTCTAGCTCTTTTAGCGTTATGCACCAGTAGGTGGTGAGCAAGACTTGTTTTTAAGGCAAGAGACATGGTTTGCCCTTGCCTGCCTAGGTCAGGCCCCTGGTATTCCAAGGAGGTCTCTCATCCAAGTACTTGCCAGGGTCCACCCTGCTTAGCTTCTGAGAGCAGGCTCCCCTGGGTTATCCAGATCAGGGCTACTTCCAGGGTTAGAGCTGGAGACTCTGGGGATCAGCCTTGAGCGCCCTAGCCGCCTTTCTTCAAAAACAAAGCAGGGCGAGCGCGAGTCAGCACTCTGCACACGCTCAGAGATCTAGAACACAAATTACACCAGCAGGTTTCTTTTTTACATAAGTGGGCTCCAGATCCCGCCCCCCTTCCCCCGAAAACTGCACGGCGCCACAGACTTTCCAGCGGAACTTTCCCGTTACAAAACATCTTTGTGTTCGTTCGGTCCAAATCGGCCACTACCTTGCATGTTTCAGAACCGCAATTTCCCATCCATCCCGTGAGCGAGGCGAAGGGGAAAGAGAGCTGAAGAAAGCCCCGGCTTGGCCGGCATGGGGAGGTCCGGCTAAGATGGAGCCCCGGCGTCGGGCGGGCCCTTCGAGGGGGCGGCGGCCTCTCCCTGCGGACTGCCATTGGTCCGGCGAGGAAGCCAAAAGTCCAGTTCAAGTTCAGGCCGCTCCGCTCCGCTGGGGGGACACGATGAGCCTGGCTCGGCATGCAGGGGGGCTCCGCCTGGCCCGGCTCTTGGCCGCGGGGAAGGGCCCCCGCCCGGCGAGGGGAGGTAAGCGAGGGGCAGAGAGCAGAGCGCGGAAGGGGGCCGACTTCTTGGAGCCTTTCCCATGGGGGCCATCCCGCCTGAAGAGCAGCTCGGCCGGCGCCTGCACGGCTCCGCCTGGACCTGATTTCTGCATCCCCCGGGGGGCGGTGTGTGGGAACCCCCGCTCTTCTTCGCCTCTCCAGAGCTGGGGCGTGAAGTGCCTCTGAGGATGTGCAGAGCGGAGAGCGCATTTCCCGAAGACTGGCGGCGACATCTTGCACGATGGGGATTCCGGGGAAGGGGTTTCCAAGCAGAGGCTGTCCTGAGACCCGGCCCCTCTCCCTTGAGGAATCGGGCGCTAAATCGGCCCCCTGATTTAGGGGTTGCCAACTCTGGTTTTGGAAAGTTCCGGGAGATTCAGGGGCGGAGCCTGGAGAACGTGGGATTTGGGGAGGGACCTGTAGGGTTGCCAACTCCGGTTTGGAAGTACCTGGAGATCTAGGGAGTGGGATCTCAGCAGAGTATAATAGGAGGAGGAGGAGAAGAAGAAGAAGACTCCTCTACCCTCCAAAGCAGCCATTTTCTCCAGGGAAACTGATCTTGGTCTTCTGGAGATCAATTGTAATAGCAGGAGATCTCCAGGTGCCACCTGGAGGTTGACAACCCTAGACTTCAGTGAGGTATAGTACCATAGAGCCCACCATCCAAATAAGCCAATTTTCTTCAGGGAAATTGATCCATGTAGCCTGAAGATCAGTTGTACATCCAGGAGATCTCCAGACCTCACCTGGAGGCTGGCAACCCAAGCACTTCCCTCCCTTTCTTGGCAACCAGTGGCACAACAGATGAGTGTGAGCCCTTTAGGACAGGAGAAGAAAAATCACTTTAGTCATGCCAGAAAACATAATGTTTCACTAACTAGGGATTTTAAACATCTTTTATGTCATGATCAACAGTCTTTAGTCTTGAGCAATAAATAAGTGATTATGATTTTGGGGGTTTTTAAGCAGAATGTGCATATTTGTAATCAGGAAGCCAGAATAGCTAGAATTCACTTTTATCCTGGCCGAGTACAGGGTACATAACAGTTTCTTTCTTTATATTAAACAATCCAGAATAATTACCACAGATGAGAACGCCCTCTCCATCGAGATACTAGTCTAGCAGTAAATTTCTGCCCAGTCTCTCATCAGCGTTCTGAGTCGGCCCATGAAATATGATTGCAATTTATGTTAAGGGGTCACTGTTCTCTGTGTTATGTGAAATCATAGGAGTCAAAGAACTCGTTAAGGATACCTAACTAAACAGCAGGTTTGTGGCAACTTAAAGAGTGCCAAAGGAGTTGCCATGTTAGTCTGTTGTAGCCAAATAAAACAAAAGTCCAGCTGTTAGTCTGTAAGGAGCTACTGGGCTTTTGTTTGGCAGGATTTTATTCCAATATAAACTCCAGATGCTCTGAGTGGATTCTTACTTTGCATTCATTTTAATCAGAGACAGCAGAGTCAAGGGACATACAGAGTGAAATGTAATTGTGTAAAATTAAGAACATAAGAAGAGCCCTGCTGGATGAGACCAGTGGTCCATCTAGTCCACCATCCTGTCTTACACAGTGGCCAGTTCCTCTGGAGGGCCAACACCAGGGCATAGAGACCAAGGCCTTCCAATTACGTTGCCTCCTGGCTCTGGGAGTCAGAAGTTTAGAGCTTCTGAATGTGGAGGTTCCTCTCAGTCCCCATGGCTAGTAGCCATTGATAGACTCATCCTCCGTGAATCTATCTAATTCCCTTTTAAAGCTGTTGGTTCCTGTGGCCATCACGACATCCTCTGGCAGCGAATCCCGCATCTTAATCACTCTCTGTGTAAAGTAGTATTTCCTTTTTTCCATTGTGAACCTACTGCCTATCAGCTTCATTGTATGCCCTTGAGTTCTAGTATTTGGGGAGAAGGAGGAAAAGTGCTCTTTGTCAATTCTCTCAACCTCATGCACAGTTTTATAAACCTCTGTCTTGTCCCCCCCTTAGTCGTCTCTTTTCTAAACTGAAAAGTCCCATAGGGACTCATAGGGAAGGTGCACCAATTCAAGTCTAGTTGGGAAAAAATACCAGAGTCCTATGGTTAGTTATACTAAGTTGTGTCCTGTCACTAGTGGGGCATCATGGACTATGTTAAAATAGCCACAGTTAATCCTAAAGTGGGATGGGGGTAGTGTGAAACCTTTGGGGGAAATATCCCCATTCTGCTGATTTCCTTTACATAAGACCATAAGAGAAGCCAATGTTGGATCTGGCCAGTGGCCCATCCAGCCCAACACTCTGTCACACAGTGGCCAAAAATACCAGGTGCCCTCAGGAGGTCCACCAATGGGGCCAGGACACTAGAAGCCCTCCCACTGTTGGCCCCTGATGGCACCTCACTAGCCACTGAGGGACCTCTGCTCCTTTAAGTTGTTTTGTTGAAGAGTTTCAGTATTTGGAAGTAAATCCCAATGGACTCACTGGAATTTGATTCCAAGTAAACATGCCTAGGATGGGGATGCAAGATTTCACAGAAAAGAAAGCTATAGCTAGGGTTGCCAACCGGCCCAGAGAAAAAAACCTCCTGGCCTTTTAACAGAGGCTTAATGGGATGTTATTTACCTCCTCACCATGAAAAGCTTAAACTGCCCATTTCCACAGCTTAAACTGCCTCTGTTAAAAGGACAAGATATTTTCTCCAAGCATTCTGGCAACCCTATCATAATCCTGCTCTGAGTATCTTATAATAATTGTAGGGTTTTTTTTTAAAAAAAATAAAAAATAAAAACCACAAGTTAAGCTCACTTCCCTTGTCCCTGTCACAGAAGGAGAAATGTCGAAAAAACCCAGGTAGCAAAACTGCTTAAAGAGGGTGGGAGAGAGCTCCAGGGAAGGAATTTGAACCCAGCTCAAAGTACAGATGGCTTTTAAAGACAGACAGACCGACAGACAGAAAACTTCTTCTCTGTGGAAGAGCTGACTTCCTGTTATCCCAAGGACTCTAAGCTGTGGAGTCCTGTGAGCAAAAATTCTACTTTGAGCTACTATTGGCATTAAAGCTGTGAGCGGGCAATTTGGCTCCTGCATAAATTAGTTTGCTCTGCAGCCATCCTTCCTGTGTGCTAAGACAAAAATGTGTGAGCCCAAGGCTAAAAAGCTGTGAGCTAGCTCACACTAACTCAGCTTAGAGGGAACACTGGTTGCAACTGCATAGAAGGGCTGTTAGGTGGGACACTAGGGTACCATCCACCTCACACTAACCCCAATCCTATAGGCAAGCTGTTGCACGCAGGCTGATAAAGATTAGCTCACTGGATCAAATGGCACACGTCATGTTTTGTAAATTATTGGATCCCAGGATAGATCCCGACAGTTGAAGACAGTTGAAGTCTGTCAGAAGGACCCCAACCTCTTAGAGCCTGCAGGCACCTTTGGAATGCTGACACAGAGTTGTGGGTCCAACCATTAAAGGACTGCTACGGGAGGCGGGGCCAGCCACAAAAGATCAGGGAGTGAGGTCAAGCGTAACTCTAGTGGTAAGACATTTCAGACAGAAGCTCCGTTTAACAGGGCGCCTTTTAAAAATGACTGTTATTGTCTCGCAGACACACGTCTTACCTTCACTCACCCAGTGAAGATCTTTGCACTGTGGTAACAGCTCCTGCCAAAGGGACTTTAAAAATTCTGCACAGCCAATCAGATCTCCAGGGGCCAGTCGCAAGCCCTGCTGGGTAAAAGACTCACCTGGCTTTGCCCGCTTTCTAAAAACATTGGCGGGTGCCACCTTGGGGCACCATGGGTGGGCCACATCAAACTTGTTTTCAAATGACGTTTTATTTCATTGATTGCACTAATGAATGTTAAAGACTCTAACCCACTGCGTTTTGATTAGAATCATGTAGGCAGCAGGAATGGAAAATCTCTGCCTGCCTGCATTCAACAATGCCGCCTTGTGACTTTGTGCCTGAGAAATACGAGGTAAGTGTGTGTGATGTATTTATTCCTGATCTTCATGGACAAGCTGTTCTTGGGGCTTTACAGTGCAGTTCTAAATAGATTTATGCCCTTCTAAGTCCATTGACTTTAATGGACTTCAGAAAGGCCTAACTCTGTGTCAGATTGTTCTGACACTGGGCCACTAGTCCTCAGTGAGGCTTTGCACTCAGAGCAACGTATTCCTGTGGTGGCTCCACATGCTGAGCAAAGGCAGTGTGTCACTCAGAGGCCACTTGCCCCTGGTCAGTTAGCAAGCATCGAATTTCAAGGCTCTCCTAGTAGAAAAGAGCAAGAGTCCAGGAGCACCTTAAAGACTAACAAAATTTGTGGCAGGATAAGAGCTTTCGTGACTTGCAAAGTGAGCCATGACTCACGAAAGCTCATAGCCTGCCACAAGTGTTGTTAGTCTTTAAGGTGCTCCTGGACTCTTGCTCTTTTCTGCTGCTACAGACTAACACAGGTACCCATCTTGATCTAAGGCTGTTCTAGAACAAAGTTAAGAGTCCAGTGGGACCTTTAAGACCAACAAAGTTTTATTCAAGGTGTGAGCTTTCGTGTGCATGCACACTTAATCAGATGATGAAATGGAATGACAGATCATAGTTATGTATATAGAAGGGGGCTTGTTAAATTACCATAGTGGAGATTGTTTTTTAACAGGTACAAAGAATATATACGTACATACTATATAAGTACACAACTATGATCTGTAATTACACAGATCTCCTCTACTGTTCAATTTAACTCAACTGATCCCACATCAATAGGCACATCATCTATCCCCGTTAGCTGTTCCAAGATATTGTCATGCATTTACACTGGCAAGATCTGATGGGCTACCATCTGCATTGAGGATGGCAAGATGCAGAAACATTCCATCTTATTGTAGATTTCATCTTTGCTCTGCTCGAATGTTGGTTCATGTGTTTTTTTCATTGTGTATTTTATGTACAGGCATGCTTGGATTTATTGTAACCTGTGCTGGTTGATAAAAAACTGTTCTCTGAAGAGAAGACTCTCAGAATCTTTTTGTAGGGGTTGATCAAAGAACTGCTGTATCTGTAGCTAAGTTTCTGTTCTCTGCAATGAAAATACAGGCCGTGACAATGCTCCCTCTAAGCTGTGGAGTCTTGTGAGCAAAAATTCTACTTTGTGAGCTACTGGCATTAAAGTTGTGAGGGAGCGATTTGGCTACTGCATAAATTAGAATGCTCTGGAGCCATCCTTCCTGAGCTAAGACAAAAACGTGTGAACTGGAGGCTAAAAAATTGTGAGCTTGCTCATACTAACTCAGCTTATAGGGAACACTAGCCATGATAGTGTCCCATGAATGCTCTGCTTAGGTTCTATTTATTTATTTATTTAACTCATTTCTACCCTGCTTTTCTCCCCAGAGCAACTTGTGTCCTCCCTCCTCTCCTCCATTTTATCCTCACAACAACCCTGTGAGGTAGGTTAGGCTGAGAGGGTGTGACTGGCCCAAGGTCACCCAGCGAGATTCCATGGCACGAGTGGGGATTTGAACCTGGTCTCCCAAATCCTGGTCCGACACTCTTAACCACTACACCACACTGGCTCTCCATCCCTTAAGAGGATGAAAGATGCATGCTGAGATTCTATTTAGAGAATTAACTAAATAACAGGGTTTTTCTGCTTCTGTATGGCTTATGGGATGTAATAAAGACTTGGCTTTTCCTCATTCTTATATTCCTCATGCATGTGTTCCTGTTGCTTCGGGGTGGGGGGGGCTGTTCCACATATGTTTTTCTCATTTCTAGTGGTCAATTCGATATTACATCAGTTTATGTCTGGCATAAAAGGTAAAAGGGGCTGCGGTGGATCAGAGGTTAAGTTTCCAAGCTGCAGACTGGAAGGTTGGTAGTTTGGCAGTTCGAGACCCGAGTGCCTTGTGACGAAGTGAGCTCCCATCTCTGGCCCCAGCTCCTGCCGAACTAGCAGTTCCAAAGCAAGAAGTTGCAAGTAGATAAATAGGTACTGCTTTGGCGGGAAGGTAACAGCATTCCATGCGCCTCAGCATTTAGTCATGCCAGCCACATGACCATGGAAAACGTCTTCAGACAGCGCTGGCTCTTCGGCTTGGAAATGGAGATGTGCACCGCCCCCTAGAGTCAGATCTGACTGGCTTTCGAGTAAGGGAAACCTTTACCTTTACTATGTCTGGCATATCTCCCTGCAAATTTAAACTATTAAGTTTTTGTCAGACATAAGCCCGTGTAATATCGAATCAACCACTAGAGGGAGCAAAGCACATACAGAACAGATCCTTCCCCCCCCCCCCCCCCCCCCAGCAACAGGAACACACAAGTGAGGAAAATGGAGAATGTGGAAAAGCTCGCTGACCGACTGACTATGCCAATCTGTTTATCTGCCCGCAGTCTTCTCCCTATGAGCACATGCTGAAGATCCGCAGACAGTATGTTTCCCCGTCCCTCATACCCTATTACAAGAAACCACTGCTGCTACACCAGGGGCACATGCAGTGGCTGTTTGACCATGAAGGCCGTAGGTACCTCGATCTCTTTGCTGGGATTGCCACTGCTGGTGTCGGTCATTGCCACCCGTAAGTATGCGATTAGGCCCCCCTGGCTAATAGGTAGGCTTTAGTGTGATCACAGAGCGTTTGCAGAAAGTGCCATCTGGCTAGGGTTGCCAGGTCTTCTCCAGCCACTAGTAGGGAATGAAGGGGGGGTAGGGTTGCCAAATCCAGATTGGGAAACTCTTGGGGATTTGGGGAAGGACTTCAGTGGGGTACAACGCCATGGAATCTGTCCTCCAAAGAATCATTTTCTTAAGAGGAACAGAACTCTGTTGTCTGGAGATGAGTTGTAATTCCAGGGTATCCCCAGGCCCCATCTGGGTGCATCTGGCAGGGAATGGGGAACCTGCAGTGATTTCACAGTGGGCCCAGGCCGGTGGAGAAGATGCCGCTGTAACTGCCTGCCATTGGCTTAGCTGCTGTGACATCACTGGGGGCCTGTTTCCAGTCAGCAAAGAGAGACTTGGAGAAATGCTAACATTTGAAATCTAAGAGCAATGCATAACTTTAGAAAAAATTAAACCATATATTTACTGCCTGCACACTATGGACTTTCAAATGATACCTTGTTCGTACAAGTCAGCTGAGCAATTTGGAGACTTTCCATTAAAAGACAAAAGCTGAAGGTGTTTGCTGCTTATGTATGTGATATTTGTTTAGTAAGGGGCTTCAGTCTGTGGAGAGCCCTTTTTTCACTAGTAGACATGCTACTCTGGAATATTTTGGCTCAAGTATTTTGGCTTGCTTCACAAATGTGAGAAATTTCAGTGGATGAAAGGAACTTTTATTTCTTTGACTCCTTTCTCTGAGCCATGGGCATAATTGCAGATCTCAGAATTGATACAGCCATTGATTTTACAGGATTTTGTTTTTACAGTACAGCAGATCCAAGAAAACGGTGTTATAATAAATTATGACTTAAACCAGGGGTCCCAGAATTTTGGCACAGTGTGGGGGCTGTCACAGGTGCTGGAGCCAGCCACAAAATGGCTGCTGCAGGAGGTAGAACCAGCCACAACATGGCTGCCGCAGCTTACCTTCAGTCAAACAATGAATATCCTTGTGCTGTGGTGGCAGCTGTTGCCACAGTAACATTTTTTAAAATCCACATAACCAATCTAATCTCCAGTGGCCAATCAGAAGACTTGCTGGGGCAAGAGTCTCACCGCTTTTTCAAAACACTCTGGGCACCAGGAAAGGTTTTGGGCACTATGTTGGAGATCCCTGACAAACTCTTATCTTTCCAAATTCTCTCAGAAAAGTCACAGCAGCTGCCCAGAAACAACTTGGTCGCTTGTGGCACACCCCCAGCATCTATATGCATCCAGCGATTCAGGAATACACAGAGAAACTGACATCGCTGCTTCCAGATCCATTAAAGGTAAGCAGATTTGAATGCTGAGAAACTTACAAATGGGAGGTAGGGTTGTATCTGAGCTCTGGAACTGTAATTTGTTGAAATGCAAAAATTTTAATTGAGGGATCCACTGAAAATCTCAGAAGGTGTAAGTGAAGTAGAAGTTTGCTCTGGCACATTGTTGAATGTGCAGCTGTGAATCAAATACATGATATAATGTTCTGTTTAAAATCTTTGTTCTAGGTGGTTTACCTAACCAATAGCGGTTCGGAAGCCAATGATCTGGCAATGGTTATGGCAAGACTTTATACACGCAACTTTGACATAATTTGTTTCAGGTAGGTATGTGTTGTGTGGGAGGGGCCTGTGGCTCAGTGATAGAACAGCTGCTTGGCATGCAGAAGGCCCCAGGTTCAATCCCTGGCAGCCCCAAAGAAAAGGATCAAATAGCGGGTGATGTGACCTCTGCCTGGGACCCTGGAGAGCCACTGCCAGCCTGACTAAACAATACTATCATTGAAGAAACACTGGTCCAATTCAGTATAAGGCAGTTTTCAGTGGGATTACATTGGAGTAATCATGCATTGGTTTGCAGTGTTAGTGGTTTATATGTTCTGTATACAGTTGGGGTCTCAGACAAAATCTTACACTGAGATGCAGTATAAAAATGGCAGCTACTGAGACTCTGCCTCTACAATACATTGTTTGGATGTCCCTGACCCCCACCCACCCACCCCTGTTGACCAGACCTGTGCTAGGAGTTCTGCCTTGAAACTTAATTCCCAGGTGTATGGGGAGACCACAGCACACAGAGACAGCGGCCCTAAGTTTTGCCCTGTGCCATTTTCCACACTTCTGGCATTCCACAGAATATGTAAAACTGGACTTTTTCAGGAGGGTATTTTGATAAAGAGAATAGGGTTGCAGTAAAATTGGAAGTGCTTAAGAGGATGATTTAATAAAGAGATGAGAGCGGTAGTTTATGGTGCAGTTTTTGCTGTGAGCGTTTCTCATCTTTACTGCATTGTTTTCTAATTTCTGTATTCCAGTTTTTGGCATTTCTTAAGTCATATCTTATACTGTTCCCGTTGCACTGCTAAATGTTGTAATCTCTCTCGAGTCTCAGGGAGGAAGGTGGACTACAAAAGGAAAAACAAACAAGCAGCCCCAAGAGCCATTTTTCACCCCATCGGGGAAAACTTACAAGTAGCCCATAGGTACATGTTCTTTTCCCCCGCGGGGTAAATCGTGGGTCCCCAGTTCTGTTTCAGGTTGTGCAAATGGCTTGGGGTGGTGGGAAGCTTAAATCTGTGTGTACTCCAGTCCTGATCCAAATTGAGCCCCCATGCTCCTGGGAACAAGATTTTCACATGGAACTCCCAGGGCATGTCTGTCAGCAGGACCCACGGCAGATACCTGGGGTACACAAGGACTTCGTAACATGTGATTTAGACCTCTAGGGTTGCATCAGGAGTGGTGTAAGGGAGATGGATGCCTCTTCATTCAGGTAAATGGGGAAAGCCTGTCATTTGTGGATCTCCTTCTGTTCCCTGCCAGGTGTTGATTTCTTGGTCCCTTTCACTTGCTTGTTATTCATTTCACCATTTTGTTGATGACTCCCTGTTACTATCCATTATGTCACCTTTCAAGTTTGGTTCTCTTTCCACTCCAATCTTCATTTAAATCCAGTATCGCTCCTTTAAAGCTCTTAGGTTTATATATATGGTGCGGGAAAGTGGCACTAAATAGTGACCGACTTATGGAGACCCCACAGAATTTTCAAGGCAAAAGACAAACAGAAGTGGGTTTGCCACTGTTTACCTCTGTGTAGCAGCCCTGGACTTTCCAGTCATGTACTAGCCAAGGCCAACCCTGCTTAGCTTCTGAGATCTGAGGAGATCAGGCTAGCCTAGGGCATCTAATCAGGGCCAGGTTGTTTATAGGTTGTACAGAACTCTTTTTTAGGTATAGGTTTGACCATCTTCTGCTGGATATGAACTTTTGAGTTACACAGAACTCTTCTCCACATGTCAGCATTTGCAGGGTATTTGCAGAAGCAGGCTGGTAATAGTCTGGTAAAGCTGAGTAAAGTTACCTATTCCACCTTTTCCAGTTCATTATCCATTCGTTATGTCTTGATTTTTTATTTGTTTGTTTTTTGCTTTGAATAGGAAGAGGACTTCTGTGGGATTCAGAAGCTTGCAGGGTTTGAGCATTATTTGATTCAAGTTAAGATCACATCGTATCACTTTCTCAGCGATATTTTTGCATTTGCTCCCAAGATTCTAGTTTGTAAAAAAGAAGTTTACTAGGATCCCTTGAAAGGACTGAAAACTGTTTCCTTCTTCCTTTCCACAGAGGAGGATACCATGGGGGCAGTCCTTACACCTTGGGCCTGACATCCATTGGAAATTACAAGCAGGTCCTTCCAAGTGGCTTTGGCTGCCAAACAGTGAGGATTTTGTTGCTTCCTTTTTTGGGGGTGGGGAGGAATACCTGTTGCACAATGAAGATTTTGCTTAGGAGACATCTCTAAAATGTATCATACTATACTGGATCATAGTCTGTCACCAGACATGCAAAATTGATTCATACCCCAGCTTAATACAGGTTCGCTAACTGGGACCGTGCAAGGGAAGAGTTTGTCTGAACTCTTTAGGATACAAAATTAAAATTGGTAACTTAACTTCAAGTTACTTGGTAACTAAACTAGGAGCTTCCAGAGGACAGAAGAATTCCTGATCTGATAGCTTTTCTGTAAAGCATGGGATTCCAACTAATATTCAGAATCATGAAAGCAAATGTACAGGACCCAGGTACGTAATGATGGAGACGTAAAAGGCAAAAGTTTCAGCAGTGACCAAAGATAGATAGATGGATGGATGGATGGAAGAGAGAGAGAGAGAGAGAGAGAGATGGATTTATGATGAATGGATAGATGATGGATGGATGGATGGATGGATGGATGATGGATGGAAGAGAGAGAGAGAGAGATGGATAATGGATGGATATATGATGGATGTATGGATGATGCAAGATAGAGAGAGAGATATGGATGGATGAGGGATGGATGGATGGATGGATGATGGATGGGAGAGAGATGGATGGATGATGGTGGAAGGTAGGTAGGTAGGTAGGTAGGTAGGTAGGTAGGTAGATAGATAGATAGATAGATAGATAGATAGATAGATACTTCAGGCAGTTTGCACAGTTGGGCTTTGAACTGTCTCTTGGCAACTGGGCCACAGTTTCATATTAAAAAATAAAATCTGTGCCAAAATTTGGATCAGAACTA
This sequence comes from Lepidodactylus listeri, assembly GCA_029233225.1. Lineage (NCBI taxonomy): Eukaryota > Metazoa > Chordata > Lepidosauria > Squamata > Gekkonidae > Lepidodactylus > Lepidodactylus listeri. The sequence continues at coordinate 25,300,806 of JARCFY010000004.1, read as the reverse complement.
AAGATCTGAAATTCTGGAGAGAATGTATTTGGCTGGAGCGGCGTCCTCGCCCACTTTTATTGAAATAGTGGTGTCTCTTTGGTGCATTCTTCTTTATTACAGTCCTTTGTTGGACTCAAACTTTGTTCTGCTGCTTCAGACCAACACGGCTACCCACCTGAGTCATTTCTGTTAGAGAACGAAGACATTGAAAAGGCATAATTTATTTTTAATTCAAAAGATAAGGTTGGTGTACTAGTCAATCAGGTGCTTATTATCTGACCATGGGGAAATATTGTCAAATATTCCATGTAGTATGGCAGCGTGTAGGTGTCGGCTCACTTTTAAGAATTTCACGATGGGCTGCCTCCACGTGGGAGATGCACCATTTTTTCTCCACTAGCATTTGGACTTCAGTGTCCTTCTGTCGTCAGTTGAGTTAAAACAGTCTTCCATGGTTAACTGCGTCGCCGCAAGTTCCAAAGTAAACCTCCAGATCCCTTTTTGTGTTTTTCAGACAATGTTACCGGATGTTTTCAATGGCCCCTGGGGTGGAAGCCAGTGCCGAGATTCTCCAGTGCAAACCATTCGGAAATGCAGCTGTTCTCCAGGTTGGTTCGGTGCAGGCAAGACATCGGTTTTCCCAAAGCAGAAAAAGAAGATAGTTTCAGGGGACGGTTAATACTAAAGAGCTTCAAGTCAGAATATATAAAGTGATCTTGTAGTGAGCCAGATAGCTGGTTGGTCTGTCCCAGGATTCTCTCTGTGACTGCCGGTCTGCAAGGCCCCAGTCCAAGGTCTTCCTCAGCTTGGCTGCCTGTTATTTTTAAACTGGAGATGCCTGAGATTGAACTTGGGACCCTGCTCACGCAAAGTTCAGTCCTCAGCTAGGAATTCCGAGGGTGGCCCTAGGCAATCTGCTCTGTCTCCCTGTCGATCGTTCTTCACCATTCCCTCCCGGAGTAGGAGCAGAACATCCCTAAACACATTGCAGGGATGTTGCAAAGATTGCTTCGACACTGTCTATTCGACTGTGCTTTGCTAATAAGGCAAGAGCTAGTTGGGTAAAATCCTACATCCAGGCCTCTAGGTGTGAACTGGATAATCTGAGGTTTCTTTTAGCAGGTGTGGATTTTAATATTTCACTGGCAGTTGCCAAGTTCTTTTCTCAGTCAATTAAGATTAAAAATTATTAAATTTTTATATTATACAGACACATGTATTAAATAAATTCCCTTCTTTTTTTTTAGTCTCAGTGGGTCACTGCGTAGAGCCACATTGGCTGTAAGAGCAGGATCATTAAAGTAAAGCAAGGATCACTGGCTTAATGTATATCAACTACTTCAGGTTCTTAGATGGCGGGGAAGTGCTACGATGGGACGTTGGGTCAGTTACAAGTTCTTCCAAGAGCTGTTCTCTCAGGAGCAGTCCTCGAAAGAGCTCTCTCAGCCCCACCTTACCTCACAGGGTGTCTGTTGTGGGGAAAGGAAGGGAAGCGGCTCTGAGACTCCTTTGAGTAGCGAAGGGGGGGTATAAATCATAGAATCGTAGGGGCCATACAGACCATCTAGTTCAACCTCCTGCCTAATGCAGGACCAGCCTAAAGCATCTCTGACAAATATTTGTCCAGCCGCTTCTTGAAAGCTGCCAGTGAAGGGGAGTTGACCACCTCCCTAGGCAGCTGATTCCACCTTTGAACCACTCTGACTGTGAAAAAGTTTTCCCTAATATCCAGCCAATACCTTTCTGCATGTAAACTGAAATCTATTGCTTCGGGTCCTGTCCTCTGCTGCCAACTGGAACAGCTCCCTGCCCTCCTCCAAATGACAGCCTTTCAAATATTTAAAGAGAACAATCATGTCCCCCTCTCACTCTCCTCTACTCCAAACTAAACATTCCCAAGGCCCTTAGCCAATATCATCTTCTTCTTCTGAATTCATAGTGTTGATTATTATAACACTTGGAACAAATATTAGCTGTTCAAAAGAAAATAACGCCGTGATCTTACCATGCAATCTTCCGGTTTGGCTACAGTCCTCAGAACACTTCACTGGGAGTAAGTCTCAGCTGAATGAAAGGGGACTTCGTAGTAGATTGCTTAGGGTTGCTCCTATTGCAAGTAAAACCGATTTCCCACTGGGCTTAGCCCCGGGCCCGCTCCTTGGTTTCCATCTGGGCTTTTTGTCAGTTTCACACCAATTGGCCCACTGTCGCATTTTGACCCGGATCTTCCCCTGTTTGCCCCGGGTCATCTTGATCCTTGTTTTCCGAGAAGATTATTTGTCTCGGAGGTTTGGTTTGGTTCCCCCATGAAGAAGAACAAAGGGTCCTTTCCGCACTTGTATCTCATCCCTGGTTTATCAGAGTTCAACTCGCGACACAAGACCTTGCCTTTATCCCTGGTTATAACAAAAGTGACAGTGGGGTGGCCGAGACCAGAAGAAGTAGAGCAGACTGCAGTTTTTCAGACTGCCAGTCAGACTAAATTTTGGAATCTTTCCCCTGTGTTAAAAAAAAAATGCCCGGTTTGATTTACATCTGTGGTTTTTCATCCAGCAAGTGATATGGAGTTGGAAATCTAATTATACATGTGGCTTTCCTCAGCTGGATTAGGTCACGGAAGCTGTGGCTGTCTAAAGGTTTGCGGTTCTGCTTTCAGCTGAGTGTGGTACCTTTAAGGTGGGGCTGTGGGGCCCGATGCACTGAGTGCATGCATCCTAAATATGTTGCACATGAGCATGTGGTCCTATTTGGAGGCCTTCCAGGCAGCTTTTTGGTGGAAAGGCGGGGCAACGCTTATGGCCTCTGATGATGCTTGTTTCGTTTCACTGGCACCATGTTTCTTATGTAAGAAATCATATTTCGTCAAAATGTTTGCGAGTTTTGCTGAGAAGATGTGTGGCAGCTCAAACGATGGATAGCTGACTTTTAGAAACCTGGAATAATTACTTGGCTGCCATCAACAAATAATGTATAAGCGGAACATGAAATGGCAACTTGAGTTTTGGTTGCAAGCTAATGTTGTGTGCGTGTGTGTATGATATCTTCCGGGGAGCGTTGATGATTATTACAAAGACTGCTGTTAGTTCTAGAGTTCTGTAGCTTCTTTTCTCTGTCCTTTTGTTTCTCAAAGATCCAAGTAGAAATGGAGAAGGGGGTGGAAAACAAGTGACTAGTGTTCCCTCTAAGCTGAGTTAGTGAGTTTTTTAGCCTTCGGCTCACAGATTTTTGTCTTAGCTCAGAAAGGAAGGCTCCAGAGCAAACTAATTTATGCTGTAGCCAATCGCTCGCTCACAACTTTAATGCCAGTAGCTCACAAAGTAGAATCTTTGCTCACAAGACTCCACAGCTTAGAGGGAGCATTGGAGATGACGCCTGTCACTCATTGTGTTGGGAGTCTCTTCCAAGGCTAAGCAGTCACCAACCTTGTATTCTGTTCTGGGCAAGATACAGGGTTGGATCCAACTGGCTTTATGGCTCAGTCTGGTCGAATTCTCCTCCTTACTACAGCCCTTGGCCAACATGGCTTTTGTCCATGCCTGCCCCATGGTCCCGAGAACAGCCTTTTTGGTGATCAAGAAGATCCCCTGCCCCACTTCCCTTTTTTCACCAGCGGAAAAGCTGGTTGGATCTGACCCATATTATAAATTCTTCAGATGTCAGCAAGATGCACAGCTCATATTGTTAGCCGAATTGCTTTAATTTAAGATTAGCAATTGGCAAAATACCGGGTTCTTTGCCAGCTATACCAAGGTCCCGCCCCTTCCAGGAGTTCCCAGAAAATAGGCAATGAGGCAGTGGTCCGTTTGAATGATGTTTACTGTACAATGTTCTTCAAGCATACAAAAACAGAATCATACACGCATACACACAAGACCAAAGAAACTTAGACAGAAAATAGCACTGTTACATAAGCATGAGATTTGTTGGTTGGGAGATACTTTACCTGTCCTGGAGATGGGTGATCCTTTTCCAAAAGAAGATTGAGGGATAGAAAGGAAAAATGGGGAACATGATTGATCTGAACCGGCAGATACACGCTTCTTCCTGGCTGCACAAACCAGGGATTGAAGATGGAGGCAGGGTAATGGGATAGCAAGCTGGACGTAAGGGGGGGGGGAAGCAGATAGGGGTTGTAGAGGCTAGCAAATGATAGTATGTTGTGCAAGATCTTTTATAAGGTGGTATTGGGGCGGGCTGCGCTGACCACATCCCACTGACACACCTACCAGGTAGTCCATCCCCACTGACCCTACCATTGGCCAAGGTAAAAGGGGAGGAGATGTGAAGGAGAGGTCAATATTATAATACTAAATTCTAATCAGGAACTGACACCTGGGCAAGCTTGCTAGGAGTCATGGCGCCATTCTATTGTCTCTTGATGGCTTTGGCTTGGTCACTCAATGTGCAAACGATTAGTTGCCAGGTAACTTCACTTAGCATAATCTCTGCAGGAACTTTGGGGGAAGGTGTGAATTGCCTAGTGCAAGGAGATTGAAGAACCCTTTTGTAATGGAGTTCTTGTCTCTGACTTAGTGTGAACTATTGTGGGTGTGCTTCCGGCCGTGAACTGGAGCCTCTTACAGCAATAAAGAGTGCATTTCGTCCTTTGAAGCATAACAACCTAAAGTTCAAACTTATGATCATAAACGTTCATAGGAGCATATCACATGCCTTGCTAGGTTACAGTATTTTCCCAGAAGTAGTGTTCAGAAGCATGTATCAGTCTTTATCGTGCTTAAATGACGTCATTTGTTTCTCCAAAACAGGCTCCTGTCACGCAAAGGACCGTTATATCGAGCAGTTCGAAGACACCCTCACCACTTGCGTGCCAAAGAAGATTGCAGGATTTATTGCCGAGCCGATTCAAGTATGTGACTTTTCCACCAAGGGAACAAAAATTTATTTGTGGGCTTTCACAGTGTTGACTGGCTCACGTAATTCACCTTCCTTCAGAACAGTTGGCTTTGGTGAGCTGTCTGAAAAGCTCTTCCAACGTTCCTCCATTTTCTTCACAGAAGTCTTGCCAGCAGCCCTGAGTGTTGCATGCTTTTTTAAACTGAGAGTGACTTTCTTGATAGTGTCAATGCTGTTGTTCAGGGGAATTGCTGATCAGTAGATTTCAAAGGCCCCCCCAACCTCCCCCTGTTTCAAACACAATGCAAAGCAAAGGAAGCTGCTGAGAAGATATTTAATGGGTGGGATCCAACCAACTTTTCTTCTGGGGAAGAAGAGAGAGGGCCCCCTTAACCACCCAAAACAGCTGTGCTGGGGGTCCAGGGGCCTGGCACAGACAAAAGCCCTGTAGGACAGGGAGGTAGTAAGGAGGAGAATTGGGGAGGATGGAGCAGAGAAGCTGACTGGATCCAACCCAGTATCAAGAAGGATGACAAAAGAATTAAAGGATTGCTTAAGGAAGCTGGAAAGAAACTGAATGAATCATAGAAACATAGGCCGAGGACAGACTGGCACAGCACTGTGTCACGGAAGCGGGGCTAAGCGACCTGGGGCCAAAGCCTCCTGGAGCTTGCTGTTCGCACTGGGCGCAGCACAGTGGGAGCATTCCAGGGAGGAGGTGGGTCACAGCATACACACTGCGGGCGGCTCCTGGTGGTGGCGCGGCGCAGGGCTGTGCTGTTCAGGCACGCGTTCACACCAGCCAAAAGCGGGAGGAACACGCGCCCAGACTGGCACAGCACTGTGTCACGGAAGCGGGGCTAAGCGACCTGGGGCCAAAGCCTCCCGGAGCTTGCTGTTCGCACTGGGTGCAGCACAGTGGGAGCATTCCAGGGAGGAGGTGGGTCACAGCATACACACTGCGGGCGGCTCCTGGTGGCGGCGCGGCGCAGGGCTGTGCTGTTCAGGCATGCGTTAACACCAGCCAAAAGCAGGAGGAACACGCGCCCAGACGGCTGGCCACCAGTTCCTTCCGGTGCATGGCTAACGTGGGAGGAAAGCACCATGGGAAGTACGGCACGCCTCCACCATGTAAGTACAGCACGCCTCCACCAGGCAGCTGCAGCTGTGTGAACGGGCCCGCCTCATCCGCTTGCACAGCAGACCTGAGGCGGGCCACAATGCCAGTCTGTCCTCAGCCATAGAGTTGGAAGGTACCTCCAGGGTCATCTAGTCCAAACCCCCTGCACAATGCAGGGCATTCATAACTAACACCCCCCACCCTCCACACAGCCAGTGACCCCTGTTCCATGCCCAGAAGATGACAAAAAAAATCTCTAGGATCTGCAGCCAAACTGCTCTGGAGAAAAATTGCTTCCTGACCCCAAAGTGGCCATTGGCATTTCCCTGGGCGTATAAGAAAGGGCCACAAGAACTAAGCACAGATGCAACCCTCTCTGCCCTTCCTTCTCATGATCTGCCTAAATTAACAGAATCCACATTGCTGTTAGATGGCCATCTAGACTCTGTTTGAAAACCTCCAAAGAAGGAGAGCCCACCACCTCCCAAGGAAGCCTGTTCCACTGAGGAACCACGCTAACCATCAGGAAGTGCTTTCTCATGTTTAGCTGAAAACTCTTTTGGTTTTATTTCAACCCATTGGTTCTGGTCTGACCTTCTGGTGAATTCTTTGCACTTGTTTTCACTATCTAAAATGTGGGGCATATACCCATGTTGGAGCTTTTGTTTTCAGGAAGGGTATCTGAAGAATAGAGTCAAAATGAGGTAATGACAGATGACCTTCCGGGACTGCTAGATAAGCTGAAAATTATAATAAGTCTCCAAGTCCAGATGACATATACCCGAGGGTTCTTAAGAAACTCAAATGTGAAACTGTTGATCTATTAACCAGTTGTTACCTATTAACAAGTTGTCGCTGAAATCAGTTCTAGATGACTGGAGAGTTGCAACAAACAAAAAAACAAAGGAAACCTCCACATTTAGAGGCAGTAGTAAACCTCTAAATATGAATGCTAGGAGGCAGCATCTGGGGGGAGCCCTTGGCCTCTCTGCCCTGGGTGCTGACCCTCTGGGGCAAGTGGTTGGCCACTGTGAGAAACAGCGTGCTGGACTAGATAGGCCACTGGTCTGATCCAACAGGGCTCTTTGGTATAAGAAAATATTATGAATCCGTCCTTTTGCCAGTAGAGTTTCTTTATCTGCTTTTAACAGGGTGTTAATGGCGCAATTCAGTATCCCATGGGATTCCTAAAGGAGGCTTTTGAGCTAGTGCGTGAAAGAGGAGGCGTATGTATTGCAGATGAAGTAAGTATTGGAGCATAACTCCCCTATCCAGAGGAATGTGTGTATTGCGTCATGCACACCTGCCTTCAGGTATCCGAAGAAGTGAGCAGTGGCTCACGAAAACTCATACCCTGCCACAAATGTTGTCTTTTGCTGTTTCCTACTACCTGGCTCCTATGTACTGATGTTTCCTAGTCTTTTGGCACATAATTTTCCTCTAGGTTTGAATGAATAAAGAAAGGGGAAGTCGTTGGGTGCCATGCAGCCTTTTCACCTGTCAGGAATGGCAAGGATCAGCATGCCAGTCTTCATCTTTTTTAAAAAATATATATTTATTGATTTTCTACAAACTACACACACTATAACTAAAAAAACCCACTAAAAACTTACCCTATATATACAGAGCCAAAGCTGTAAATATAACTTAAAGTAGTAGCTTCAGTTACTTCTAAGAAAATAGTTATAATATCAAGGCATCCTATGCTTACACTCTATTGTTGGCCCTAAACAATATAAAGTAAACAAAAAATGGTTTAAGAACAAATGAGTACAAAGAAAAACAAACAAATCAAACTTTCCAGCAAATCACAAACAGGAGTTTTTTACTTTCTTTTCTCTTCATTTATAAAGTTTTTCATTTGACTTTCCAGGGTTTTGGAGCTGCTGCTCCTTTTTCTGCATCTGAGTCTTCTCCTTCGGAGCTCTTACGTGATGAAGAACCAGAACTCTCCAGTCCATATATACTCTCTTGTAGCTCCAATTCTTCCTCCGTGGATGTTTTCTCTTTTCTCACTTCCTGTTGCTCCAGGAACTTCTTTGCCTTTGGCACAAAATCTGTCCTTTGCTTCTTGTCCTTGTAGGTGAAAATCAAACTCTCAGGAATTAACCATCTGTACATGGTGTTATTTGCTTGCAAAAGTACCGTTAGATTTTTGTATGGCTTCCTCTTCTTTCTAATTTCAAATGGAATGTCTTTTAACACTTTAACTTCGCCATCTAGTATTTTCAAGGGTGACTTGTTGGTGGCCTTGAGCACCACATCCCTTGTAGATTTCTTAGAGAATCTCACCATAATTTCTCCTGGCAGGTTTTTTTTTTTTCTCAAAAATTCTGGATAGGTTCTGTAAACCATATCCATATCGCTTTGTAATACTTCCGCCTGTAAACCTGTCATTGGAGCCAAAGCTTCACCTAACAGCTTCTTGAGATTCTCATCTTTTTGTTCAGGGACACCTTGAAATCTTAAAAAATATGTTGACCTTTCCACTTGAAGTTTCAAAAGATGCTCTTTATCAGTTGATCTTTTTTTTCCCACCACATCCAGTCTTTGATTAAAAGTCTCAGTCTTGGCTTTGACTTTTTCCAATTCTTTAGCCGTTTGTTCAGATTTACTATTGGCTTCAGTAATCTGTTTTTGCAAGTTATCCGGCTTAAAGTTCACTGCAGTCATCTGCTCCATTAGAGGGTGCAACGCATTAGCTAGTACAGAAGAAAGATGTGTACTTGCTTCAGGCTTAGCTGCCAGAAGTGCTGGAACAGTCTTCGGAGAAGCTTTGTGTCTCACCGCCATCTTTTCTCCCCGTCCAGTCATTGTTATGACTAAAAGTTCCAGAAAGTATTTTAAAATAATCAAAGTTCCAGAAAGTTCAAAATCAGCTTTAAAGTCCGCTTATATAAACTTTGCCCCCCCCTTGCTCAAATGCCAGCCATTTGAGAATGAAGCTTCTCTGAGTCAGTTCAAAGAATCGCCGCGTTTAAAGAGGGGGGGGATTTAATCCCCTGCTCTGTCTTATGTTAAAATCAGAGACTCTGCAGCCGGGAACTCACAGTTCTTGCAGGCATTGCTCCACGTCTTCAGGTAGGCAAATTTTCTTGCTTTTAACAGCTTCAGGCTCTGCAGCTGTCCGGTGAGTGTTTCCCATTGCCATCAGGCGCCACAGCAGCAGGACCTATGGAGGCAAAGAGGAGCCTCTATCCCTCAGTCACCACCTCGGGAGAGGCTTCCTCTCACGCCTCAGGCAGGATGCCCCCTACAAAGGCTCCTGGGGGGCCAGAATCCAGTCGGCACCCCTCCTGACTGCCGGGTTCGGGCCACATCTCCTGGAGCTCTCTGGAGATGTGCCCACCATTGAAACACCGAAAACCAGAAATCGCCAGTCTTTATCTTTTGACTTTATCTCTGCTTGCAGTTTGAAAATACTTGTAGGGAAGCACCCAGAAAATGGAGAAAACTGGCACTTCTGTAAGAATGTGGATTGTGGAGGAGGTGCCACAAGCTGGTCTCATGGTAGGGTTGCCAATTCTTACCTGATTAATAACAGGGGATCAGGCCGATGTGCCAGGTGTGATGACGTCACCCGGAAGTGAAGTCATCATGCTGGGTACGTTTCCGGGCGACACTGGTAATCGCCCAAAAACTCCATGATACCATAGGGTTTTCAGGGTGATTGCTAGAGCGTCGCCCGGCGACATGTTCAGCGTGACGTCACTTCTGGGTGACATCATTGCGCCGGGCACGTCAGCCTGATCTGGCTACTTCAGGGGTGGGGTTCCCCCCGCCAGCCAAATCTGGACCGGTGGATTGGGGACCCCTTTAGCGGGGGAATCCCCACCCCCCAGGGGGACTTGACAGCCTCATGGTTGTGTCCTTCTGACTGCTCTGATGTGGCAAGCCCATGCATCTTTAGTTTCCTGCTTTCTTTCGTACAAACATTTTCCAGGCATGTGCAGCTGCTGTATTTCATACAATAGTATTTCATTGCGCTGCCTGAGGAAAGGATAGTGCAGTGAAGAAACGGCCTCGACATAGTTTTAAACAGTGCGTAAGATGTCAGACGTAATACAAACAAAGAGGCGCCATCCCTCAATTGATTTTAACTCGGTTGCTTTGTGGAATAGAATCCATATGTACCCTGCAAGTTCAATCCTCGTGTGAAGCTAATGTACACGGTACCTTTGGGGAGGGTGCTAGAGCGGGGCATGCAGGGCTCAGGTTCAGACTTGACATCTCCAGTTTAAGGATCTGGTCGCTGGTGATACAAAAGACCTCAGTCTGAAACCGGGGAGTCAACGGTACTGACCTTGATGGTCTCAACTGGTAGAAGGCAGCTTCGTGAGACCTTTGACAAGATGTGCCAATTAGCAGGAATTGCATGTGACAAAATAAAGATATGAGTGGTCTTCACAGGTAACAATATTCTCTCAGTTTCCTGCTGGGACAGGAAATCAGTCTTCTGTGAACTTTTCTTAAAAACACTGACTGTGTTTGAAATTGGTTCTTTGAAGGTTCAGACAGGGTTCGGTCGCACAGGCCGCCATTTCTGGGGATTCGAAGGACACGGTGTGGTGCCAGACATTGTTACCATGGGCAAAGCAATTGGGAATGGCTTCCCCATGGCAGCCGTCATCACTAAAGCAGGTATGGGAAACCTGGGCCCGGGGGCGGTGGGGTGTTCTTACCAAAAACAGTTGCCTTAAATCTGGCGTTGTAAGGTGAATTGTGCTTTAGGGTTTGAGTTCCATCTCTGCTAGATACACCAGGCCCTCATTAGTCATAGCATCCTGGGAGATACTGGGTCTCATTATGAATTTGGCCATTTTGTGCGTTGTGAACAGCCCGTGCCCTTGACAATGACAGCATGACTGGCTACCTTGATGTTTGCAGGGCTAGTGTACATTTCACACTCGTGCAGCTGGCCCTGGATAGCTGGTCCCCAGTCAATCTTTACGGTTCTCTCTGGCCCCAGCTCCTGCCAGCCTAGCAGTCCAAAAGCAAAAAATTGCAAGTAGATAAATAGGCACCCCTTCAGTGGGAAGGTAACAGGGTTCCATGGGCATCAGCAATTAATCATGCTGGCCACATGGCCACGGAGAGGTCCTTGGACAAGCGCTGGCTCTTCGGCTTGGAAACAGAGATGAGCACCGCCCCCTAGAGTCAGATTTGACTGGCTTTCGAGCAAGGGGAACCTTTACCTTTAGCAGGCAGCACAGCGTTCTCAATGTAATACTAGTAACACTTGAGCCACAAACCAGTACAAACCTTTCCGTACAATTGGGGATTGCTTTCCTTTGTATTTTTTGCACAACAAATCTGCTGTCCCAATGTAAACTTAAGCCTGTTGACTTCAATGAGCTGTATTGGAGTGTGACCTTATTGTGCAAAAACACACACACACACACCCCGCCCCCCGTAAGCATAGAAAGCAAATTCACTTTGGAATGAGCCCCACTGAGTGTTGCGGAAGTTTCTTCAGAGTTAAGATGCGCCTAGAATGGGGCGCACGGTCTCGAGTGTTTCGTCCTTTGGGTCACCGTGGAGGGGCAGTGAGTGGACCCTCGGATCTGGCGGAAGGGTTCTAACGAAGAGGTGGGATGCCAGCATCTCTTTTCGGGATCCAACTTTGGAGCAGCACCAGCTTTTAATTCCTTGGAGGAGTACATTTTAAAAAATAATAATGCTAAAATATATTCTTTTCTTTCTTTCTTTCTTTCTTTTTTTTTAAAAAAAGAGATTGCAGGTTCTTTGACTCCAGGCTTGCCCTTCAACACATTTGGAGGAAACCCCATGGCCTGTGTTGTTGGATCTGCAGTTCTGGAGGTAAGAAAATCCCTGGGTCCTATTTGTTGTATGAGTTTGCCTGTGATGCCGCTGTAGCTATTATTCCATGCCTCCCCCTGGCCGCCAAAGACATTATTGCTAACGTTTTTGGGTCTGGTCCAGAGATCTGCTGTGAGCACGGGGACTCTGGGAATGGGCATGCCGTCTCTCTGCCAGTCCGTTTCCCAATTAATTCTGGGGGGGAGGGGCCATCCTGTGCACATGTTTCTTTGCCCCTGCTGAGCTTCCCTTGGGTCGCTGGGAAGAGACAAGTCCAGGCAGCCAGCAGGAACCCCCGCAGACAGGTCAGTGAAGAACCGGAACTCTGGCTCAGGTTCTTCGCGACAATAATTTCTGCAGTGGGAAACTGGGAGAAATGAGCGAGACTAGAAAGTGCTGAGCTGGGTGTAGGATTTCCTGCCTGGAACAAAAGAGGACATTGGCCTGGAATTAATTAATCAATTATCATATGGCAGTGTGTGTATAATATAGCCAGGAGATCCGAAGATTGTCTGGCAGCCACAAATTCTAGCTCTTTTAACGTTGCGCACCACTAGGTGGCGAGCTAGGTTCGTTTTTAAGGCAAGAGACATTCCAAAGGCGGTTTGCCATTGCCTGCCCCCGGTATTCCTTGGAAGTCACCCATCCAAATAGTAGCCACGCCCAGGCCCAATTCTGCTTAGCTTCCTGGATCGGGCAGGAGAGACCCTGTGCCCAAATCCTCTTGCTCGCCACTGCTCCAAGCTGCAGGGGGGGAGAAAAGGCAGCACTGTGCGCACCATTACGTCACTTGCAGTGAAAACCTGGATGTCTTGGAAGGCCTGGAAATAAGAGAGGAGTATTTTCTCCAAGACAAGCCTGTGCTTCTAGCCACAATGCTTGCTCTAAGTCTGACCGGGGCTGCCAACCTCCAGGTGGTACCTGGAGATCTCCTGGAATCACAACTCATCTCCAGGCGACAGAGATCAGTTCCTCTGGAGGAAAATGGCCTTTTTGGAGACAGGGTTGCCAAGCCGAGATTGAGAATCCCTGGAGATTTGGGGGAGGCAGGATTTGGGGAGAGGAGGGTATAATACCATAGAGTCCACCCTCCAAAGCAGCCATTTTCTCCAAGGGAACAGATCTTTGTAGTCTAGAGAATAAACATAATTCTGGGAATCTCCAGGCCCCACCTGGAGGTTGGCAGCCCTGTTTGAAGGCCAGATTCTATGGCATTATACCCCATTGAGGTCCCTTCCCCTCCCCAAATCCTGTCCTCTTGGCTGCACCCCCAAATCTCCAGGGATTTCCCTGTCTGGAGTTGGCAACACTAGTCCGGGGATCTGTTTATTTCTCTTGATATTTATACCCTGCTTTCCTCTCCCCTGGGGACTCAAAGCGGCTTGTGGCACTGTTTCCTCCCCCTTCTGTTTTGTCCTCGTAACAAAAACACTCTCCGCTTCTGCACGGCATGCTGCAAGCACTACACATTGCGCTTGTAAGCACCCGGGTCACCGTCTTGTCCGCGTACTTTGCAAGTATGTTCCACGTGGCCAGTCAACACCGTTTCACCATGTCGGATGCTTTCTTTCCTCCCAATTTCTGTGTGGTCAGGCAATAGAGGAAGACGGCTTGCAGAAGAACTGTGAGGCAGTTGGGACCCACCTCCTGCTCAAGTTGGCGAAGCTCCGGGATGAGTTTGAAATCATCGGAGACGTTCGTGGCAAAGGGCTCATGATTGGGATCCAGATGGTCAAGGACAAGGTCAGGAACATGCTGCTTAGAACTCGTGTCTCTGTGTTGCACCTTCTTCCTATATGCCCACCTTGGCATTTGCAGTCCGGCATCTAAGGGCTGGCATTACGCTTGCCATTCCCTGAGCTGGGACGGGATTCCGTGCCCAAATCCTCTTGCTCACCACTGCTCCAAGCTGAAGGAAAGGCAGCAATATGTGCCCCATTACGTCACTTGCGGTGAAAACCTGGACGTCATGGAAGGTAACTCCAGGAATCACCAGAAACTCTTATGGTTTTACCATAGAGTTTCCTGTGATTCCTAGAGCTACCCTATGCTAGTTCCAGTTATGCACGAGAGGTGTCCTAATGGTGCATACACCATCACAGCTGCCCCCAAACCTTCCAGCCAGTTTGGTGTAGCATTTAAGAGCGGCAGACTCTAATCTTGAGAGAACAGGGTTTGATTCCCCATACCTCCGTATGCAGCTGCTGGGTGACCTTGGGTCAGTCACAAGTTCTCTCAGAGCTGTTCTCTCAAGAGCAGTCCTCAAAAGAACTCTCTCAGCCCCACCTACCTCACAGGGCGACTGTTGTGGGGAAAGGAAGGGAAGGAGATTGTAAGCCGTTCTGAGACGCCAAGTGAAGGGCAGGATATAAATCCAATCTCCTCCTCCTCTTCTAGGTGCAACCCAGCAACCCTAAGCCTGAACTGCGTAGAGAATCTCAGTGCTGGGACTATACACTTCTGGGGTTGTTTGTGCTGGCACAGACACTAGCTCTACGCCCAGTCCATTGGATAACTCACAAATGGTATATGAGAAGATGTAATTTTGGCTGTATGTGTCTATTTGAATTGGAGCTAATCAGCACCCCCATGTGGCAACCAGCAGTAGTGCAGCATACTACCCTAAACAAAAGTTTCCTAGGAAGCTGTGAATAGAGAAGCAGCTTATCCTGGCAGTGATGTTGTTGCCTAGCCAGGCGCTTCTGTACCAAAGTGGGGAGCTGCTGCTGTGCCATTGTGGGGCTCCATGTGGTTGCTGGCTCTGTGCAAAAGATCCCTTGAGCTGTAGGGCTGGGTACAAAGAAGCCATTGCACAGATTTTGTGCAGAGGATTTGCCAGCCGGAGAGCAGGGTCCTGAGGACGAATGGCCTTGCTTGCATCTCTTTTGCTGTGAGCTGCTCTCCTGCATTTAACTTAAAAGGAATCACGAGAGAAAGAAGCCAAGTGAAGCCTGCTCTTTGTTCACAGGAGAGTCGCCACCCCCTCCCCGCCGAGGAGGTCAATGAGATCTTTGAAGACTGCAAAGACATGGGGGTGCTCCTTGGGAAAGGAGGACTTCATTTTCAGGTATTATTATGTTTCGGGGAGACGCCTCCAGTTACAGAATCTCTTGTGAGCGTCGAGCAAAGGAACATGGCTCCACTGCTTACGTGCCACCTCTCTAGTAGATGTGCAAAAGGCCGAGGGCGATACAAGAGAAGTCTTAAGAGCAGGCCAAGTTTGGGGCACAAGACCACAGTGAACCAAGGCAAGTGGGAAAGCCCTTCCTGGACAACAGGTCCGTAGCTAGGGCGGGGCTATTCAGGGCTCCGCCCCCTTCCTTAAAGGGCCAGCCCCACAAAGTTTCCTCCTGAAAATATTTGTTAGGGTTTTTTTTTTTTAAAAAAAAACATTTTAGAACTTTTTTAAAAAGTTCAAAATGCACACTCCTGTATCTTGCCACAGCCAAACAGATATTACTTAAAAGTACAGTTGTTTAGAGACAGACAGAAAAATAATGGCAGCCCCACCAGAAATTTTTTTTGCCCCACAAGACACAAAATCCTGGTTACGGGCCTGCTGGATGACAAGATGGGAAATAACAAAATAGATGCCGGGTGAAAAGTAAAGGGATGCTGAACTGCATGAAACACGAAAACAGCAGTCTAATGTTTTTACTCGATGAGTAGGGTAGGGGGACTGATAGATTGTAACCTTTAAAAATCACTATCTGTGAAACCTATACGTGCTTGTTAACCTGCTCAAAGAATTCCAAGAGGTTGGTGGGGCAGGACTTCCCTTTGCAGAAGCCACGCTGCTTTTCCCTCGGCAGACTTTGTTCTTCATTGTGTTAAGCAAGCGGCCTCCCTTTTCTTTAGTATTCAGTATCCGGTAAGACACACAAAATGGCTCCAGAAAATGTTTTCCCCGGTTGCACAGATAACAGCCCGCCCATCTTCTTTCTCTTGTGCTCATGCATATTTTACCATCATTTCAGCATACTGGGGGAGGGGGAGCGACTACAGCCAAACTGAGTGTCGTGCTGAGGGCTCTGTCCACAGCAACACAGAAAGAACACACATTTTGGTTCTGAGCACACAAGTTTCTAGCTCTTATGGTGCACCGATCTACCCCAGCTGTTTTTCTCCCACCCACCTTCTAACTTTACTTTTCTCTCTCTGTCCAAAGACATTTAGAATTAAGCCACCGCTGTGCATCACCAAGGAAGACGCAGACTTCGCAGTGGAAGTTTTCCGCACTGCTTTGTCCAGGCATAAGGAGATGGCTGCTGCAAAGTAGCATTCCCTCGATCGTGAACTGCACCCGTCGCCGTTGAACTGCTGAAGCTGCTTTTTCATAGGTTCTGTAGTAAGAAACTATCTAGGTAGTATGAAACTGAATGACGTGGGAGAAAGGGCATTGAGGCGGCACATGTCTGTAGACATACAGAAACCAGATTCCACAACTAGCAGGAATTGTCCATTCAACTAGCAACAGAGGACTATCCAATCCTGATAACGATTGATTTGGTTGGAGGTGGGGAATGAACCTGTCTGTACCCCCTCAAACAGCGGATTAGCAGAATCCAGATTCTCAAAATTCTGCAAGCATTCCATGAGCCTATGTGTTCCAGCCCAAGTGAAAGATGGACAGGTTTAGCATCTTCTTCTACCAGTTTGGCATAGTGGTTAAGTGCGTGGACTCTAATCTGGGAGAACCGGGTTTGATTCCCCACTCCTCCACTTGCACCTGCTGGATGACCTTGGGCAAGCCATAGCTCTGTACCAGCTGTTCTCTCAAGGACAGTTGTCTCAGAGCTCTCTCAGGCCCACCTACCTCACAGGGTGTCTGTTGTGGGGAGGGGAAGGGAAAGGAGTTTGTAAGCCGCTCTGAGACTCCAAGTGAGTGAAGGGCGGGATATAAATCCAATCTCCTCTTCTTCTACTACTACTAGGGAAAAAATTAGAACATGAGGTGATCATGTCCAGCATCAGGGCTTTTTTTGGGGTGGGTGGGGGTGGAGGTGCCGGAATTCTCAAGAGGGAAATGAAGTGTTCAATCTGTATACTGAAAACTCATGAACTTTTAAACATTTTTAAAAGAACTTTGTCAAAGAGGTTCCGGAACTGTTCCGGTGCATTCCCCCATGAAAAAAAAGCCCTGTCTAGCATTAACAACTGTTTTTTCTTCTCAACACTGCTGTTAAGCAAGGTTCCTAGATAACCTTTTTTAAAAAAACAAGAGAACAAAGCAAGATTGTCTTTTGGTGCTGGCATCTAGCCTTATATTTGTAGCCATTTCCTTGCATATACCTGCAGCCTTACTTTGAGCTATTTCAAACGCCTCAGGGCAGAACCTGAGTTTAACTTCCAAATAATGAGGCGGCGGATCAGGCTGCACGTTGTAATACGGTCTCTCTGAGGTAAAAGAACTATGGCTCCCATGCTCACAAGGAAGGAAATGTGAAAAGTTAATAGAATCCACCTGTGACATGTCTTATTGTAGGCCTACGGGGGGGCTCAGTTCCTCCACTGAACTTAGCATAACTTCAGACAGAAAGTCTTATTCAGTGCTTGCAACAAGCTTGTTAGACAGGTTAGGCAGAGAAATCACAAGCCTACAAGCCTGAAACTCCAATGTAATCATTCCACAAGACCAGCCTCACATAAAAAGAGGCTTAATATGATGTATATTTGTCCCAAGCAGATGCTTTCTAGACGGAAGAGCTTTTTCAGACTGATTTCCGAACAAGCCACTGCTCCACCCTCGCTCTTCCCTTCCCCCCAACTGTATGCGTCAATTTCCCACTATTTGCTACATGACCGCATTTTGACCCGCAGCTTTGCCTGATTTCCCCTGCGTCTTGTCGATCCTCAAAAAACAAGATCGACAAGACGCAGGGGGAGATTGGGCGAAGCTGCAGGTCAAAATGTGGCTGCGCAGCAAATAGTGGGAAATTGACGCATACAATCGGGGGAAAGGGAAGAGTGAGGGCAGAGCAGCGGCTTGTGGGAAATCGGTCTCAATGTCATATCAGCCTTAGGCAGTGCCCCAATAAGCAAAAACATGGTTGACATATTTTACTTAACCTTAAGCCTACAGACAGCACAGGTACACTAATGAAGCTGGGGGTGACCCTGTTACACATTCCTCAATTCTCTCCCCCACCCCCAGAGATCTGTACAAGCAAGAGGAGACTGTTGGCTCAGTGATGAAAGACTACTGGTTTTCACTGTCTGAAGGAGTAGGTACTCCCAAATCACAGATGATGTAAAGGTTCCCTGTGCTCAGACCATAAACAGATCAGAAGGGGAAGTGAACGAATCAGTGGTCCAGAAAGAAAGCAGAAGGAACCTTAACAGCTACAAGGTGGTGGAGAAATGGTTTAAAGAAAGAAATAAGCATACGTAAATACTGACATGTCACTATCTTTATAATAAAACTGCAATGTACACTAAAATAATTTATTTCTTCATTCCTGTACACATTTTATCTTTACAAGTCTGTATAGGTATGAGGGAGACCCTCTTGAGGAGTACCTGGACTTTGGTGAGGGGGCAAAAAAGGGGGGGGGTAGAACTAGTGAAGGGACCAGGTAGAACACAGACAATGGTCAACTTGAAGAAAAGAGGGGGGGAAAACCCAAAACGAATAAGAGGCACAATCCGTGTGTAGAGACTCTGTCGCTGTGCCAGTCGCTGAGGAAAACCAGAGAATTTTTTTTCATCCCAAAGGGACCAGTTTTGTCTCTCTTTGCACTCCTGAGGTACCAAGGTGCCCCATCAGCTTTCCCACCATCTCCTTCAAGGAGCCCTATCTGTTTCTACGCTTTTCTTTTTTGCTTTGGCTGTTCACGGCTCCATTCGTGGTCGGGGCCTGCATGGCTTTGGCGTGGCCTGTTGCTTTCAAGTGGTCAAACAGCTTATTCCGCGACTGAAATTCACAATGGCAGGTGACACACTGGAGCGGAGCTTCATTCTGGTAGCAGAGAGGAAAACAAAACAGAGCCATTTTGCTAGTGTTGGAAGCCAAAAATGAGAGAGCACCAGGAGGACGTAGAAATCTCCAAACACAACGTCTGTGACAAAAATAACAAAGAGCCAGTAAAGATAGGTGTGCAAAATCATTTACTGTAGTAATTCTGTAGAAAACTCTTCTATTATCACTCACACATAACCGATACCGCGCAATATAAAAAAATAATCGGTTTCACAAGAATTGCTTTATCTGAGTGTGTAGCAATCACAGTTCTTATCAATTTCTACTTATCAACTCCTGAAGGAAACATACCAACCTTGGGTTCGGTTAATAGAGAATCAACATGGGATGTTTCCTTCAAGAGTTGATAAAGTAGAAATTGGTAAGAATTGTGATTCCCACACACTCACATCAATCAATCCTTGTGAAACGGATATTTTTATATTGCGCGGTATCCATTGTGTGTGAACGATAATAGAAGAGTTTTCTACAGAATTACTACGGTAAACGATTTTGCACACGTCGTATCTTTATTGACTCTTCATTGGTTTTTGTTGCAGGTGTTGTGTTTGGATTTCTGTTTCGCTCGTATTAGCACACCTCCTCCTTTGGGAAGACATTAAAAAAAAGACGTAACTAAGCCCTCAAGCATTGAGTTGCGGTACCAATCCAAAGACTGTCCACTAACATAGCCACTTGTTCAAACTGAGCTGCTGCCCAGCGAAAGCAGCTAAGCTAGGCAAAGCGCCTGACCTGGATGGCCCTGATCCCCTCAGACCTTGGAAGCTAAACACGGTCGGCCATGTGGAGGCCCAAGTCACAACGGTTGCCAGGTCAACATTTTCCCACCTTCAACAGGCCAGGCAGATAGTTCCCTACCTTTCTCCCCGAGACTTAGCTACAGTGATCCATACAACGGTCACTTCCAGGCTGGATTACCATACCTCATTTTACAAAGGGCTACCCTTGAGACGGATCTGGAAACTTCAGCTGGTACAGAATGCGGGCAGAGTGTGTCCTTACAGGGTCTACATCAAGAGCATATATTCAACCTGTGCTGCGCTAGCTGCACTGGCCTCCGGCTGAATGCCGAATCAAGTTCAAGGTTCTAGTTTTGACCTTTAAAGCCCTATGTGGACAGGGACCAACATATCTGCAAGACTGTCTCTCCCAATATGTCCCTCAAAGGGCCCTACACTCTTCAGGTCAACACCTGCTGGTGGTCCCTAGCCCAAAAGAAGCCTGCCTGGCCTCAACCAGAGCCACAGCTTTCCCAGCTCTGGCACCGCCCTGGTGGAACACTCTCCCAAGTGAGGTCCAGGCCCTCTGGGATTTCATGCAATTCCGCAGAGCCTGTAAAATGGAGATGTTCTGCCAGATCTACTGGCAGGACTGACCATAGCTTGCAAAAACCAA
Source organism: Lepidodactylus listeri (assembly GCA_029233225.1). Classification (NCBI taxonomy): domain Eukaryota; kingdom Metazoa; phylum Chordata; class Lepidosauria; order Squamata; family Gekkonidae; genus Lepidodactylus; species Lepidodactylus listeri. The sequence goes on along the minus strand of JARCFY010000004.1, from coordinate 25,280,656 downwards.
CAGCACTCCCAGTAGTTAACCCTCTGCTGATGGGCACACTGCAAACTCCAAACTGGTTATGGCAGACAAGCTGTTTTTAGAGGTGAGAGATCTCTGGTAAGTTTCTGAGCAATCCGCAACACAAGGGTTTTTTTGGGGGGGGGGGGGGATACTACTACAGTGGATGCTAAAATGCATTCTGCTATTCAGAATGATCACAGAGCTGTCTGAACCCTTTCTACGTACCACAATTTGATGCTCTGAAGAACTCTTTGCAGATGTTTTCTTCGTCTCTTTTGCTTTCTTCCCTTTAGCTTTTGGATTGCTGAAAGGGAAAAAAAGAGGCGCTTATTCATCTGCCTTCCCCTGTACTGCACAGAGAGTATTTATTTATTTATTTTTGAGATTTATACCCCGCCCTCCCCACCCTACGGCAGGCTCAGGGCAGCTTCCAACAGATTTGTTACAATTAAAACCATAAAACTTACAATACACAGTAAATCAACAACAAGATGGCACCGCTTCATCAACTATATCTGAACAGTGTTAAACTGTCCATTTCCGCCACTTCACACATCTTTTGAATATAGTCTTCCCTTTCTGGGAATTTGTCAGTTTTCCAGTATTTAGCAAACAACAGACGTGCAGCCGTAAAGCCGTGTATGGTCAATTTCTTCTTTTCTTTAGTAATATCCTTTGGAGTCATATTGAGCAAATATATCTCTGGTTTCAGTGGAATTTCAATTCTCGTTATTTCCTGAAGTATATTCTGTATCATACACCAAAAATTTTTAACCTTCTGACATTTCCACCACATATGGTAGAATGTGCCGATATTTTTTTTGCATTCCAACATGTGTTGGTACCTTTCTTAGAATACTTAAAAAGCCTATCTGGTGATAAATGCCACATGTAAAACATTTTAAATAAATTTTCTTTGTATGCGGTCGCTCGAGTAATTTTCAAGTTCTCTGCCCAGATCGATAACCATTTATCCAGTTCTATATTATAACCAATATATTGAGCCCATTTTATCATATTTGGTTTCACCCATTCGTCTTGCATTCTATATTCCAGGAGGTAATCGTATACTTTTTAAATAGTTTTCTCCTCTGAAACTAACCAGATTTTATCTAGTTCTGTGGGTTCATTATAAAATCCTTGTCTTTTATCCATATTGTACCTTGAATACAACTGATTTAATTCCCACCACGTTAAATTTATATCCATTTCTCGTAATCTTTCTTTTGATTTAAGTTCTAATTTTTTATCCAGAAGGTCTTCGTATTTTACTCTTTTTTCTTTAATCATCAATGTGGGTTTTATAAACGCCTCTAGAGGTGAGACCCACAGTGGTATTTTTTGATAGAATTTATATTTTATATCTTCCCATATTTTTAAAAGTGCATCTCGTAATATATGTTGTCTAAATATCTTAATATCTAAATATCTTATTTTTTCCCCGTACCATAATATTCTATGCCATCCTGTTTGAAGTTAAAATGTAAACTGGGAAATGTTTTCTACAAAACCTGGGATTTGTTTTATGATTGGTATGAAAAGAGTTATTTGTAGAATAGCACAAATATATAATGAATGTTTTTTGTTTAACAGTTGTTCTCCTCTGTAACATATAAAATTGTAAAGCTTTATTCTGTATAGAAAACTTTAAAAACTGAATAAACAAAATTTAAAAAAAAAAAAACTATATCTGAACAGCGTCACAGATGGTAACCAATTCCAGTCGGTGCTGAGTGGTCTAGGTTGGCGGGTTCCAGTAGTAGGGCTAGGTTGTAAAATCGACGTGGCCCCTACTTAGAAGCCTGGCGGAAGAGCTCCGTCTTGCAGGCCCTGTGGAACTGTAGGAGGTCCTGCGGGGCCCTGATGTTATCTGGGAGCTCATTCCACCAGTGCGGGGCCGCCACTGAAAAAGCCCTGGCCCTCGTAACCACCAACCGGGCCTCCCTCGGCCCTGGGACAACCTGGTGATTTTGAGACCCCGGCAGCAGCGCTCGCTGGGGTACACATGGGGAGAGACGGTCCCTCAGGTAGATAGGGCTTTGTAGGTAAATACCAGCACCTTGAACCTTATCCTGTATGCTATAGGCAGCCAGTGCAGTGCTTTTAAGGCGGACTGGATGTGCTCCTGCATGGGAAGGCCCATCACCAGCCTTGCCACAGCATTCTGCACCAGCTGCAGCTTCCGGATTTGGGACAATGGCAGCCCCATGTAGAGAGCGTTACAGTAAACCAGTCTTGAGGTGACCAAAGCATGGATCACTGTAGCCAGGTCGTTGCATTCAAGGAAGGGAACCAACTGCTTGATCAGCCGCAGATGGTAGAAGGCCGACCTTGCAGTGGCTGCTACCTGGGCCTCCATCGTTAGCGAGGAGTCCAGGAGGACTCCCAAACTCCTAACCTCCGACGCTGGCACCAATGGCGCCCCATCGAAGGTCGGGAGAGGGATCCCCATCCTTGGTCCACTCCGACTCAGGCATAGGGCCTCCGTCTTCGTCGGATTCAATTTCAATCGACTCTGCCTAAGCCAACCAGTTACAGCTTTCAGTGCCAGGTCCAGATCACCCGGACTAGAGTCTGACTGGTCGTCCAACAACAGATAGAGCTGGGTATCGTCAGCGTATTGATGACAACCCAGCCCATGCCTCCTGGCAATCTGGGTGAGGGGGCGCATGTAGATTTTAAACAACATTGGGGAAAGTACTCCTCCCTGTGGCACTCCGCAGACCAGCGGGTGTCTTTGGGAGAGCTGTTCCCCAACTGCCACCCTCTGTCCCTGGCCACTGTAAGGCCAACCCCTGAATCCCAATGTCAGCGAGGCGGAGGGTCAGTAACTGATGGTCGACCGTGTCGAACGCCGCCGACAGGTCTACCAACATCAGTACCGCTGTGCCGCCCCAATCCAGATGCCGGAGGTCGTCTGTGAGGGTGACCAGCACCGTCTCTGTCCCGTGGCCTGGCTGAAACCCAGACTGGAAGGGATCTAATACGGGGGCATCATCCAAAAAGCCCTGCAATTGATCCGCCACCGCCTTCTCGATCAATTTACCCAAATAGGGTAAGTTAGAAACCAGCCGATAGTTGACTAATTCGGCCAGATCCAATGATGGCTTTTTCAGAAGGGGGCATACAACAGCCTCCTTTGGGGCACTAGGGAACACCCCTTTTGCAAGGGATGTGTTGATAACTTCCCTTAGCGCCCCTTGTACCCCCTCATGGCTTGCTTTAATTAGCCATGATGGGCACGGGTCGAGACTACAGGTGGTTGGGCGGACTGATAGGACTTTGTCGGCCTCCTCTAGGCAGAGTGGATTGAAATAATCCAAAATGTGACCAGAAGACATGCTTGGAGCCTCAAGTTCCACTACTGTATCAACTGTAGCAGGGATATCTCGGCGGAGCGACAAGACTTTATCCGCGAAATAGTTCCCAAGAGCCTTGCAGCCTATGTCCAGTCCCCTATCGTTTGGTCTACTCTTCGGCAGCGTCATCAAAGACCGAATTTTCCTAAATAATTGGGCTGGGTGGGAACTGTCAGAATCTGCTGATTCAGACAAATGTAATCTTGCTATTTACAGCCATGCTCCACTTTGTATTTGCTGCTTTGCTTTATTATAGTACTGTATGTATACCTTCCTCAACACCTGTCATGTACCCCTCATCCTGGCCAGTATGTATTAGCATGTATGTAGAATGTGTAACCCCAGGTTTATGACCCTGACCGGCCTGGTTTGTGTAACTGTCAAAGCGGGAGGATGTCAGCTTCAAAGCTTGGGAACAATGGGTCTCTCACACTCCTACCTCTGCTTTCCATTCATCTCGGCTGAGACTCTAAGGGAGGACAAGTCTCATCTCTTATCAATGTGCGAAAGCCTCGAGGCCATGGATTGTTATGTGAACTGGTAACATCTGAAGGGTTTGGTTGGGAAGGGGAAATTTACAACTTGACACCTCACTTTCTTTCCTGTGGGAATCAAACGGCCAGAGCCCCGTTTTGCCCGCCGTTTTTCCCTTGTAGTGATTGGCTACCTATGGGTAATTCAAACTGCTTAGAAAAGTATAATAGACCTGGTTTGGCCATCTGTGTCATCTCTGACAATAATCCGAGAAGCTGTACCAATGTAGAGATTGGAAATAAAGAACTGTGTTTAATCAACAAAGATCTGATCCTTGACTACTTTGAGCAGAAGTCTCACAGGAACTCGCAGACGCCATCTCGGCTGCATAGACAGCTTTTTTCACAGCCTTGACAGCCACCTCAAAGTAGTTAATGTTGGTCAGATGGTGCCCCGATGACCCTTTCATTGTTCACAAGGCTCATTCAGCTCGAAAGCAATCTTCCTCACTGCACAGGCTGCAATGGCAGCAGGATTTTACATGTCTGGTCAGTGGAGGGAGGAAGTTAACAATCCCTGCCAATGGCCCAGTCCCATGCACTCCTGTACACCCTCAAGCACCAGCAGTTCTGCCTGGAAACACGGAAGCTAAACAATGGACAACTGCAAGAAGAGGAAGGAAGAGGACCAGAACAGACAACTTTTGTTGAGGACAAGGCAAAAGGCAGAAATGGGAAACATCTAAGCCAGCCCCTGGGATGAGCATCTGCTCCTCCCGTTTTTGGTGGCAAGCCCGTTTACAACTTAAGCATGGCATGTGGAGAGGATGAGGCCCAAGTTACCACAGCAAAAAAATAATAACTGAAATGCAATCAGGGCCATAGCCAGCGGTGGGGCACTGAGAGCGGTGCCCCCTATCGAATCTACAGCCCCCCACCGAACCACAGGCAGCCTGCAATGGGGAGAGGGTGGCAGCTGATCTTCCTCCTCGTCATCCTCCCCTTCACTGCCAGCCCCAGCGGTGGTTGCAGCAGCCACGTTTCTCGCCCAGCCACTTCTGCTCCCTCCCCCACCCCGCAGCATTCTGGGAGTTGTAGTTTTTTTAGGCACTAGTTCGCATGCTATTGGAGGAAGGCAGGTGAGCAAACTGGGGGGGGGGGGGGGGGGAGACAACCTTTCTTTCCGTGCCAGAGAGTTCATTTTTGGAGCAGGAAAAGGGGAAGACTCCATCAGGCGGCATGGCTCAACAGAGAGGCTCGCAGGGCTGGGAAAACCAGGTCGCCCCAGGCACTGATGTGCTCCCCCCCCCCAAATACCTTATGGAATGGCAAGGAAGGCAAAATGGCACAAAGTTTGGACCCAGGGGCACCTTTAAGACCAAGTTTAATTCTGCATACAAACTGTGTGCCTGCACACTTCTTCTGATACAGTGAAACAAGACAAATGGGTGGCTTTAATTTAATTTCCTTTAATTTATTTGGCGCCCCCTGGAAAAATTCCTGGCTACGGGGCTGAATGAAATCCAGACACAACTGAGGTGCTGCTGTCCGATGACAAAGCTGTTTGAAGATGGAGGAATCAGCCTGTCCCGGAGTAGCACTCCCCTTGAAAGAACAGTTTCATAGCCTGGGAGTCCTGCTGGATCCCGGCCTACAGCTGGAGCCCTAGACATCCCCTGTGGCAAGTGATGCCTTTTGTCAGCTTTGGTGGATAGCCCAGCTACGGCTATTCCTCAAAAAGTGTGATTTGTCCACAATGATCCATGCTCTGATTACATCCAGGCTAGACTACTGTGGCGTACTTTATGTGGGGGCTGCCTTTGAAAATGGTCTGGAAACTTCAGCTTGTTGGAAAGGCAGCAACCAGGCTATTATTGGGGGTGGTGCCCAAGATGCTTTCTTTGGTGTGCCAGGCCAAAAAGTTTCTGTACACCCAGGCTTTTATTTTATTTAAAGGCTAATTTGTTAACACTATTTTTATCCTGGAAACGGTTTTAAAGCCGTCTACAGTCTGTTTTTATGTCGGGCTGCTTTTTTAAATGCTGGGTTTTAATTAATGTCTTTACTTTTTTAACCAGCACCAGACTGGAATGTCCTGTGGCTCATCATCTGGGTTAAGTTTGATGGGGGATGGGGGCTGTAAAGGCCATTCCCTGATGTTGCCTCCTGGCTCTGGGGCTCAGAGGCTGACTGCCTTTGAACATGGAGGTTCTCTTTAGTCACTATGGCTAGTGGCCCCTGATGGACCTATCCTCCATGATTTTATAATTTTATAAACTTCTATCAAGTCCCCTCTTAGGCATCTCTTTTCTAAACTGAGAAGTCCCAGACTCTTCAGCCTTTCCTGACAGGAAAGGTGATCCAACCCCCCCTCAGTGGTAGAGCATCTGGCTTGCAGGTTCAAACCCCAGATTATACAGTTAAAGGATCTCAGGTAGCAGGAAATGCCTTACCCTCCTTAGAAGAGAAGAGATTGGATTTATATCCCGCCCTTCATTCACTTAAGAGTCTCAGAGCGGTTTACAACCTCCTTTTCCTTCCCCTCCCCACAACAGACACCCTGTGAGGTAGGTGGGGCTGAGAGAGCTCTTTCCCAAGCTGTCCTTGAGGGAACAGCTGGTCCAGAGCTATGGCTTGCCCAAGGTCATCCAGCCAGGTGCAAGTGGAGGAGTGGGGAATCAAACCCGGTTCTCCCAGATTAGAGTCCGCGCACTTAACCACTACACCAAACTGGCTCTCTTTATGTGGGGGCTGCCTTTGAAAATGGTCTGGAAACTTCAGCTTGTTCAAAAGGCAGCAACCAGGCTATTTTTAGCACTGGTTCGAGTTCCATGGCACCTTAGCCCTGACCTGGATAGCCCAGGCAAACCCGATTTCATCAGAAGCTAAGCAGGGCCGATCCTGGCAAGTACTTGGAAGGGAGACCTCCAAGGAATATCAGGGCCGGGACACTGAGGCAGGCGTATGAAGCCATCTCTCTGAAACGTTCAAGACCCGCTAGTGGTTGCCAGAAGTCACCATGACTTCCAGGCTCACAAGCACACACAAATCTCACCCAAAAAACAGCACCTTCGAGGCCAGCAAGGGTATCAGGGTACAAGCTTTCAAAAGCTCATACCTGGAAACTCTTGCTGGTCTCTAACAAGAGTGAGTGTGAGCTAGCACACAGTTTTTTAGCCTCCTGCTCACCAATGAAGGAGGGCTCCAGAGCAAACTTATTTATGCAGTCGCCAAATCGCTCACTCACAACTTTAATGCCGGCGGCTCACAAAGTAGGATCTTTGCTCACAAGACTCACAAGACTACCTTAAGATCTTGGACAGCCACTGGCAGTCAGGGCAGACAACACTGAACTGAAGGACCCAATAGCACACCACAGCGCAAGGCAGCTTCCTGTATAGAGCAACATCCGAATGAGGCTGCTTTTAGGAAGCATGGAATGTGGACAGGGTAAGCCACAAGCCACCACAGCCAAAAATAACTGGCAGATTGAAATTAATTAAGAATGTAAAAAGAGCCCTGCTGGATGAGATCAGTGGTCCAGCTCGTCCACCATCCTGTCTCACACAGCGGCCAACCAGTTCCTCTGGAAGGACCAACAACAGGGCCTAGAGGCCGAGGCCTTCCCCTGATGTTGCCTCCTGTCTCTGGGATTCAGAGGATTAGCGCCTCTGAATGTGGAGGTTCCCCTCAGTCACCATGGCCAGTGGCCACTGATGGACCTATCCTCCATGAATCTAATCCCCTTTTAAAGCTGTCTAGGCCTGCGGTTATCGCTACGTCCTCTGGCAGTGAACTCCCCATTTTAATCACTCTCTCTGTAAAGCAGTATTTCCTTTTGCCCATCCTGAATCTACTGTCCGTCAGCTTCACTGGATGCGCTCCAGTTCTACTATTTTGAGAGGGGGAAAAAAATGCTCTTGGTCAACTCTCTTCACCCCATGCATGATTTTATAAACCTCTATCTTGTCGTGTCCCCCCCCCCCCCCCCCCACCTTAGTCTGTCACTTTTCGTCTCAGAAGATTACTCAGAACTGCTTGAGGTAACAACACTGATTCCATCCACTGACAAGACAAATGTAGCCAGAATTTTTAAGCCGGAGGAGGAGAACTGGATGTGACAAGCCCAGGTTCTCAACCTACGTTAAGAGGCAGTGCTTACCAGAATTGCTCACCTCAGCTAAAGATGTAAAAGTCTGGAGGGTGTGGGGAGTTTCTGTCCCCCTCCCCTGGACTTTTTGGAATTTTTCTGTCCAGGGTCTCTGAAGGACAATCTTCTCCCATCTGTTCCTGCCTGGAAATTAAGATCACAGAGAGAGGCCCTCCTGCTGTCCCATCAATCAGAGAAGCTTGTTTGGTGGGTACACGAGACAGGGCCTTCTCCGTGACAGCCCCATGATTATGGAACAATCTCCCCAGGGAGGTGTGCCTGGCCCCCCTCTCTTTCAGTCTTTAGGAGGTAGCAATACAATTATATACTTACATTTTCGTCCCTGTTTTTGGTTCACTGGTGGGAGCTCCATCTCCCCCAGTACTTGCTTCTTCTGGGCTGTGGCTTTTTTCGGCATTCTCTGATTCTTCGGCCGTGTTATCCTGGTTGGCGCCACTGGCCTCACTCGCCTCGTCAGCTTGATCGCCTGTGCTTTGGTCGGTGAAGGGGACTTCCTGTGCCTGGATGAAGAATGCAAATGTACATGAAAGACCGCTAGGAGGACAAATACACTGTTACGTGGAGCTCTACACAACCACAGTGAGCAAGATCAAAACCCTTCTGACATATGTGTAAAAGCTCTGTTACAGGTGTGATTCATAGGTTCTGAAGCCTTTTTGGACACCCAGCAGGACCAACCAGATTCCGGTACATCCGGGTTCAGGTGCAGCTCAATTGCCTGGAGAACCAAAGAACAGCCCCCAGAAGGTGACCTTCAGCTTTTACCCGTAAGTCTATGGAGATCATAACACATTCCAAAGTCTTTAAGTTGTGGCACATATCAATGGCACTGCTAGTGCTTATCTGAGTCCAGAAGCCTCTAGTATGGGGAGGGGCCGTGGCTCAGTGGTAAGAGCATCTGCTTGGCGTGCAGAAGGTCCCAGGTTCAATCCCTTGCACCTCCAGTTAAAGGATCTGGTGATGTGAAAGACCTCTGCCTGAGGCCCTGAAGACGGACTGCCAGTCTGAGTAGACAATTCTGACTTTGATGGACCAGTACTCTAATTCAGTATAAGGCAGCTTTGTCTGTGTGGCTTAAGTAACAGTAGACCATGCCTGGGTCCAGCCAAGACTCACAGTGGGAGCTGAAGAGACTCATGATAATGTCTGCCAGCACAGTGGAGGAAGATGGGGGAAATGTCTTTTAAGGCAGATGATTGAGATCTGGGCCACAGTCTGCTCAGTTTCAGGTATTTTATTTGGGTGTGGACACACGAACAAGAAGGAAGGAGAAGAAGAGATTGGGTTTATACCCCGCCCTTCACTATGTGAAAGAGTCTCGGAGCGGCTTACAAACTCCTTCCCTTCCCCTCCCCACAACAGACACTCTGTGAGGGAGGTGGGGCTGAGAGAGCTCTGACAGAAACTGCTCTTTCTCAAGAACAGCTGTGCAAGAATATGGCTTGCCCAACGTCAACCAGCAGCTGCAAATGGAGGAGCGGGGAATCAAACTCGGTTCTCCCAGATTACAGTCCACGCACCTAACCACTACACCAAAGAGTTGGATTTCTACCCCGCCCGTCACTTGGAATCTCAGAGCAGTTTACGATCTCCTTCCCTTCCTCGCTCCCCAACAGACACCCTGTGAGGTAGGTGAGGCTGAGAGAGCTCTTTCGAGGACTGCTCATGAGAGAACAGCTCAGAGAGAACAGTGACTGACCCAAGGTCACCCCGCTGGCTACAGCAAACCGGCAAGGCAAAAGGCTCTGGGTCCTTAGTTCATAGCCTGCCATTTGTTGTGTGGGCCAACGGATCCAAGCCTAATCCAGGATGTGGTATAATGTACTGTAAGTCTTTTTTCTTTTTGTGTTTAAAATGTATTTCATATTCTGCTTTAAGACCCAATTTGGGAAAGAAGAGGGGTAAAAATACTTAAATAACTCCAGTCTTTTTCAAATCTAACTGCAGGTATGATAGGTGAGAACAGAGACAAAATCAAAGTTTAAAAGGGACACATAAGCATCGTGTGAATGCAGTTGTCACTTCTGGAAGTTAGAGTACAGGGCAGAAAATTAGCATGAAGACCTACCATCTTGGGTTTTTGCTTCTTTCTCTGCTTCTTTGAAAGCCTGTGAAAAGGAAAGTGGACATTAAGATGTTGTTACTTCTCATTTTAATATTTGAGAATATAACACTTTTTTATTTAGGAAATTTTATGCCTCCAGAGGACTGTTTGAGGTGGGTTACAAGTAAAAACACCATAAAATCATTAAACATTAATATAAAAGAAGGAAACAGACCTCTAAAGAATCAGTCAGGGACATAAAAGAAGCATAAAGGTACTCATGAAACCTGCCTCAGACCAGAAGCAGCCCTTAAGCAGCTAAAAAAATAATACCCCTCAGTTAAAACGCTGGCTAAAATGCAACGTTTTAGCTCTGCAGCTGGAAGATGTTACGATAGGTGCCAGCGAGCCTTAAGGGGGAGGGAATTCCAAAGGCAAGGTGCCACCACTGAAAACGTCCTGTGTCTAGCTGCCACCTGCCTCACCTCTGAAGGCAGAAGCACAGAGAGTAGGTCCTGGGAGGCAGATTTTAACTGGTGGGCTGGATAGGACAGGAGAAGAGGTACCCTAGTTCCAACCAATTTAGGGCCTTAAAGGTAAGAGCCAGTGTGTGGAATTGTGCCCAGAAACGGAGAGGTAGCCAGTGAAGACCTTTCAGCACAGGAAGGGACACAGTCTCCTGACAACAGCCTGCCCACTGAACTGACGTTCCCAAACCAACTGAAGTTTCCAGAGAGTTTTCTAAGGCATCCCAATCTATACTGTTATCTGACCCAGATGTGGTCATAGCATGGATCCCCATGGCCGGGTCTCTAGATTAGCCTGGGGCCGATTGGCGCTTGATGCACAGCTGTGCATTTGCTGCTCATTTACCTCCCCCTTGACCCTTGGTGGGCTCCTCCTGTCCAAAATTTCACATGTTCTACAAACACACAGGATACCTGACAGGGAGCTACCGTTGGCCAGATTCCTGGCACGTTTCTTTACAGAAGGAAGTTTGTGGGTGTTTGCCAAGAGAAACACGGTGGACAAGGAACAAGTGACCTGTTGAATGAAGTGGGACCCAGCCTCAGGGTTACACCACAAACACACAAGGTGCATTCAAGAAGAAGAAGAAGAAGAGATGGGATTTTATACCCCCCCCTCTTCACTACCCAAAGGAGTCTCAGAGCGGCTTACAATCTCCTTCCCCTTCCCACAACAAACACCGTGTGAGATAGGCGGGGCTGAGAGAGCTCTTTCCAGAACTGTCCTTGAGAGAACAGCTCTGAAAGAACTTGTGACTGACCCAAGGTCACACCAGCAGTTGCATGTGGAGGAGCGGGGAATCAACCCTGGTTCTCCCAGATTAGAGCCTGTGCTCCTAACCACTACACCGGACAAGACAATTGCACTCTTCAAACCATTTACAGAACAGAACTGCAGAGATAATCTTAATACAGTTTTATAAAACTATGCATGTGGAGGAGGAGGAAGAGGACAGGGAGAATTACTTCTCCTCCCAACAAAGCTGGTGAGCAACAGACTCAGGGCAAATAAACAATGAGTAATTCCACTGTGGAATTCCCAGCCAAGGATGGCCATTAGCACAGATGGCGTTAAAAGGAGATTAGACAGATTCATGGAGGAGAGGTCCACCAATGGCCGTTCGCCAAGACGACTAAGAAGTGCCTCCGTAGCCAGAGGCAACCTCTGAATACCAGTTTTAAGAGGCAACATTATCATGAACACAAACACCACCCACCCCTTATGTGGCTCACATACCTCACTGCGCTGTCATATAATTCATTACAAACCTATCCTCTCTCTTATCCATCATGGTACTCAAGATGACTAAAAGGAGTTTGTTTGTTTCTTTAAACCAGTTATATAAACAAAAGATCATTGAATGAATTTCAGCAGAAACAGCAAGCTTATTCCTCATATTATGGGAATAATTAAGTTTTTTTCTTTTTCAGTTCTGGAATGATTTGAATATCACACTGAAGATGATGAAGATATTGACTGCAATTTCAATATTTTATTTTGTATTCCATTAGCATTTAAATAATCAGGAAGAATAAAAATCAGATTTAGATAAACAATTGAGACAATATTTATGTTTTTAGTACAGAAGTCCGTTCAACTGTTATCATTAATATATCATTGCTAATTTTAGGAGAGTTTCTGTTTATTCCTTAAAGACAGAATCTGACCCAAAATTCTGTGATATTGATGCTTTGTTAATTGTTTCTGTATTTGAATTATGTAATACATTTGGTAATACATTTGATTTTACTTCTTGTACGTAACAATCCATAATATTTAACAACCTTGATGGGTCTATATTTCCCCCCTCCCCTTCTTCTCTTCTGAATCCCACCTTTTTTTCCCCTTGAGAAAATGATAAAAAATAATTTTTAAAAAAAGATGACAAACAGGAGTTTTCCAGGAGGTCTCCTATCCAGGAACAGATCTGCTTAGCTTCATCAAGGTTGTGCCAAACCCAATGAGATGCCCTAAAAAGACAATCTGAAGCAGACTTAGACCAGATATCTTCAAAACTGTTCCCATTTGCCAGGAATCTGTAATTAAATGTTAATCTGTAATTAAATGTAATGTTTTCAGCCTACCAACCATAAGCCCTCATCGACTACAGTCTACTTTGCCAGAACATCATCTGATTCAGCGAGCTCCAGCCCACAAAATCATATGCTGGAATAAGAGCTTCTTAATCTTTAAGGTTGTCCTGTTGATTGGTGATGCAACAGGCCAAAAGGGCAATCCTGTTCAGAGGTAGTCCAGTCTAAACCCACGAAAATCAGTGGCCTGCTCCCTACTCTCTCTGCAAAGCCAAGTTCAATACCTCCTTCCAGCCTACGGAGCCTTCCACCAACCTGGGTCTCTTCCACCAACTGTTTAGACTGGAATGGCTTGATTCAAGTCCAGTAGCACCTCAGAGACCAACAAGATTTTGTCAGATCTTTGTATCTTAGACTGGACTTACTGTGCACAGATCTAGCACAGCAGTTCAGATTCCCTTCGGTAATTAATTGCACAGGAATTCTGGGTCCTTTTTTAACTACCGTATTTTTCGCTCCATAAGACGCACCTTTCCTCCCCAAAAAAGTGGGGGGGGGGGAGCGTGTGCGTCTTATGGAGCGAATATGGAGCTTGTCTTACCTGTAACAGGGCTCTTTCTTCAGCAGGAACGCAGGAGAACGCCATTCAGGCTGGCATCCCAGCCTTCCCCGCCCCTCCCTGCTGGGCCTGAGCTGTTAAGACTTAAAAGGGAAACGGCAGGAAAAACCCCACCAGGCTAAGTACTCTTTCCCTTTAAGTGCTTTTCCCCTTTAAGACAGCCAGCAGCAGAAAGCCCCGCCCACAGATTAAGCTCCGTGGCTACTTTGCACAGAAAGGCCTGGCTTTGCATGGCATGCCGATGTCTCTCTTCTTTCCTTTCTCTATCTTTCTTCCTTCCTTCCTTTCTTTTTTTCTGTCTGTCTGTCTTTCTGTCTCTCTCTCTGTCCCCATCTTTCTTTCTTCCTTTCTCTTTCTCTCTCTCTCTCTCCTCCTCCTTCCTTCCTTTATCTCTCTCTCTCTCTCTCTTTCTTTCTGTTTCATTTTTTCCTGTTTTCCTCCTCTAAAAACAAGGTGCGTCTTATGATCAGGTGCGTCTTATGGAGCGAAAAATACAGTAGCTTTTGTCTATCGTAATACATACTTTTGCAAGGGTATTTCTTCCTCCTCCTCCTCCTCCTCTTTAGCTTCTAACCCATTCTCATCAGCTGCAGCGAGGGAAAATTCTTCCTCCTCTTCCTTCAGGTGCTGCCGTAACAAGGCGACCATCTCCCGATGCTTTTTGGATTTTTCATGGTTCTTCATGCTGCAGAGAGTTGTCGAGACAAGACGTTCGATGAAATCAAGCTGGCCCGAGCACTGGGGTAACTGCACCAGTTCAGTCAATGCAGGCTGCGGTCTTGCATACAACGACCCTTGGAGAAAGCCCCTCTGAAATCAACGGAGCTTAGAACCAAGCGAGCATGTACAGAAATGCATGCAAAGCCATCAGATCAAAAGGCCAGTTTTCTAGGGGAGGAAACTCACGCTTTTTCGGTCTTAAAGGCTTTGTCACAAGCAGCACAGTACAGGTCATCGTAATATTCAGCATCTTCTGCCTCGTCATTTTGTTTGTCTGGAAAACAAAAAGGAGACATCTCATGCAAAAGATTCTCAGAGCCCAGTACAATTCATGTTAACTCAGGAGAAAGTCCCACCATGGATGAGAGCTAGTGTGGTGTACAAGATAGTAAGACAGACTGTACTGACCTACAAGGCCTTGAGCGGTCAGAGACTGATGTATCTATGGGACTGTCTCCTCTGTTATGTCCCTGGGAGGCCATTATGTTCTTCAGATAACAACCTGCTGGTGGTCCCCAGCCCTAAAGCTATCCAGCTGTCCTCGACCAGGATCAGGGCCTTTTTGGTTCTGGCCCCAACCTGGTGGAACTCTCTGCCAAATACCCTCCGGGCCCTGTGGGACCTTATTCAATTCCACTGGGCCAGTAAAGGTAGAGATGTTCCACCAGGCCTTTGGTTGAGGACAGCAACGGTTTCCATCTAGCTGCGTCTCATATCTGCTTCGCCCTCCTCTCCCCTGCCCGCTAAGTGGTCAGCAGACTGAAATGGGACCAACTAATACACGCCGTCTTCTTGCCTGAAACGTGTTATTAATGTTTTAATTATTTTACCCTGATGTTGTTATGAATGATGCACATCGCTCAGAGTCCTGCATTGCAGGGACTGGGAGATGAACACATTTAATATATGAATAAACAAACAAATAAATAAAACACTGGAAACTCTAGTTCAAATCCTACTTCTGTTATAAGGCTTACTGGGTGACCTTGGGCTGGTCTCTCTCTCTTAGCTCTCCCCCACAGGGCTGTCATGAGCGTAAAATTCAGAGTGGCTTGGAAGAAGAGAGGGATGAAAATATAGCTAGAGAGGGCTTCCTCACACGCAACTACAAACGTAGCCTGCACACCTATGCAGTTACTTATGAGTGAACTGCATTGCATTCCCAAGAATCAGCCTGAAATTCTATGGCTAGCTACCCCCAGAAAGAATTTTCACCGGCCCCAAGTACTGTAAGCAGCGTTTTAAAAAGGGGGAAGTGATTGAAATATATGCAATACTTTCACATCAATCCTAAACTTACTGTACTGCTTACATAAATGTATCATTGTGCCAGAATCTACAGTATCATCAATATATCTAATTCTCAACATGTCCCCATCTGTGGAAACCTTAAATCCAGAGACTGGGGCCATGAACAGACAAGATAGATCTGTCTACAAACCTGACAAAAGTCCCAGGTTTGCAGGAAAATCTGAAATATAACTGAAAATACACCGGGGGGGGGGGTTAACTTCCTCTGAATAAAAGAAGTAGTGCCTATAGCTTTAAGAAATGAATGCCCTCAATGGCTGTTACTAGGCAACCACTATAGTATTGTTAGCCTTCAAGCCTTCGTTTCTGTCCGTAAAAGGCAGCAGGGAGGGGGAAGCTCCCTTTCCAGGACTGTTTTGGCCACTGAGAGAGGACTCACTGGGGCCAAGCCCACCAGCAACCACTGGCTGACCTCCTACCACATGGCTTCTATGACTCACACAGGCCCGGCTGCTTGCTGCTGTTCAACAGCCACACCATGACAGCTAGCGCAGTGTAGTAAGTTACAGTTTCAGATTAGGATCTGGAAGACCCAAATTCTAAACCCCATTCTGCTGTGGAAGTTCACTGGGTGACGACTTCAGGTCTGTCACCAACTATCAGCCTCATAGGGTTGTTGTGAGGATAAAATGGTGGAGAGAAGAGTGATGTAAGCTGCTTTGGGTCCCCACTGGGGAGAAAGGCGGGGTACAAATGAAATAAATAATAAATATAGCTGAAGATGGGGGACAAATAAAAGGTAGGAGAGAAGGAAACAGGAAAAACTGAGGGTATGGGGGCTGCCAGGAGGAAAGAAATAGTGTGAGGAGAGGGATTCAGGGGGAAGTAAGATGCTCTCCCAAGTCTTTGCAGGTTCCCCATTGTGCAACTGGGCCCAGCCTGGCTAGCACCACGCCTCTCAGCCTAGCGGCTGGCCTGGCACCACAAAACTGAGCCAGGCTTTTTCTGGGGAGAGATTGCCGGGGTAAGAGAAGTAGGGAAACCTAATACATAAAGGTAAGTTGGCTGCTGGCTGGGAAGGAGAGAAGGAAGCAGGAAGAAGGGAGAGAGGCTTAAGGGTGCTTTCGGAAAAGGGAAAGAGTGGGGGGGGGGGACCACACAGAAAAATAAGATGTTCCCCGCAAGTCCCTGCTGGTCCCTGACTTACAAATGTCTGTTTCCTACAAGGACAATTGTAATTTTAAATACTAGGAAAAGAAGAGCTGCAGTACTCTACCTCAGCATGTGCATCTCTGTTCTTGCAGTCTGACAGGCAAGTAAAATAAAAGTTTGAAACAGGAGAGAGAGATTTTGCAGTAACCAAAGGAGATGCGTGACTAGAGCAGAAAGTCTCATACAATATCAAGTGGAATTTTCTAACACTGAAAAAAATCAAATTCTTCAACGGTGTATTATGTTCATACACACAGGGGTTGGAGCCAACCAGTATTTTGCTCAGTTTCAGCCTCTTCCTGTGTCCCACAGGGCTGCTGTCCATGCAGATTCCATGATCCCCAGTACAGCCTTTTTTTTTGGTGGCCCAAAAGAACCTCTTCCTCCATTTTACCCCCAGTGGAAAAGTTGCTTCTATCCAACCCGTACAAAGTGTGGACGACAGTAGTCCAAATCTAAACAACCTCTCCTTGAAAATACTGTCTCACTCTGCACAATAACACAGGAATCAGTCCGTCTCTAAAGCTGTAGATCATCTTACGTAGAAATCTTCACAACGCGTTTAGAGTAAAATCTTGTTTTTAAAGGCATTTCAAACATTCCAAAAGAAAAAAAATACATTGTAGGGTTTCTTTCTGTCTCAGTACTCCAAAGACTCTAATTTTTCTGATGGGAAAACCAGAAAATAAATCCTTGGGGAAAACCACAGGAAAATAATCCTCCCCCACCCCGTAAATTCTTCCAGACATTTCACCCCTGGCTGTCTGTACCTTCTTGTCCTTCTTTTGGCTCTTGAGGGTCTCCTTCCTCCTCGCTGTCTGACCCATCGCCAAACTCCTTTTCATACCGGGCTTCCATTTGCTGCAGCTCCCGCTCGAGATCCGACATGGTGATCCAGCTCTGCTCTTTATACTGCTCAGCCAACCTTTGAAGAGCACAGCAAACAGAATGGCAGAATCTTTAGAACAGGCTTTATTTACCTCATAGTTGTGTTTCTGTTCAGTATACGGAGGCGCCAGTCTTTGTACAGAGCTGATGAAGTGGTAAAACTGTTCCTGGACTCGACCACATCAAGCATGCAGGGGAGAGAACTGCATGACTGAAGTCCCTTCCATAGGTTTTGAAAGAAATACTCCCACTCTGACCTGGATAGCCCAGGCAAACCTGACCTCATCAGATCTTGGAAGCTAAGCCGGGTCGACTCTGAAAAGTACTTGGATGGGAGACCTCCCTAAAGTACCAGAGGCGAGGACAGACTTTATTCAGCCACCTCTCTGAATATCCTCCAGGCCCCCAGTAGGGGTCAGTCACCAGAGGTCACCGTGACTTCCAGGTATGTGTACACACACACACGAAAAATACAGAAAAATGCCAAAAAGCAAGCGAAAAACTCCCTGGATACAGAAAACTAGAAGTTTGCAGAATTAAGTCTAGCCTTCGCCTTGATGTGTTAGTTTTATACATGTATTGTTTTCCTCTCCGTGGGGGAGCGGCCCAGAATGGGACACATTTCCCCCTCTTCACTGACATGAACTAGACAAGAATGCATTCCATTTCATGCACATCAAAGCAGGCAAAGAGATGTCACACCGGGGACTTTAAGAACATGAGAACATAAGCAGAGCCCTGCTGGATCAGACCAAAGGCCTATCTAGTCTACGTGCCTCGTAGAGCCTTGCGCTCACTGGATCAACAGCTACTGGTCATCTCCAACCCAAAGGACATCCACCTAGGTCTCGGCTAGGGCCAGGGCCCAGCCTGGTGGACTCAACTCCCACTGGAGATCAGGGCCTTGCGGGACCTTTTCTCCTCACACAGGGCCTGCAGAACGGAGCTGTTCCGCCAGGCCTTTGGGTGAGGCAGCGGGTGTCCATCTTAGTCGGCCTCCCTGCTCTAGTTCCCAATCTACTGAAGGACTCATTCATTCCATCTATGTGACCCTAACAGTCTTTTTTCTCTTTATGTAATCTGCTGCTACCTCTGAATTTTACTGTTTTAATGATTTTAATGTCATGTAATTTTATTGTAACGAGTCTTTGACTCTGCTCGTTGTGATCCGCCCTGAGCCCGCTTTGGGGAGGGAGGAACAAAAATCCGAAATATAAAATAAATAATAATAATACAGTCCAGCATTCTGTCGACACAGTGGTCAGCTAAGCTGCCTTTCGAAAGCCAATGAGCAGGATGACCGCCACAGCGTCCTCCCACCTGGGCATACCGCCTCTGGTACAGGAGGGAGTAGATATTTACACCATAAAGAAGTTGGTCTGCCACAGAATCACAGATAACACGTTCAGACAGCTGGCACCCACTCCCTTTACCAAACCAGAGCTTCCAGCCATCAAAGACGCTCACACTCCTCTGGACTGTTTAGATGCGAGAGTTCAAAACTCACAACCTGAACTTAGAAAACAGTACAAAATGCAGAGACCGCTAGACTTCCAGTTAGCAAAATGTTGAAGCACACAGCCCTCACATTTATGAGCTTACGGTTCCCAAAACACCCACAGGACTCCAGGGCACTGGAGCAGACTGGGTCACTTCCCCGAGACCACCTGAGCTACCTTTCATCGGTAGGTGTGCTATGGAAAGGGAGTGCACTGCCCTCATCCAAAAAATATTTGAGTCCGTTTCTGTATCACCGCATGCCACAGAAGGTAGGAAGGTCAGCAAAGGTGAACAGGAGCGCATGAGGATATATGAGCGACTGCCACACTGGCATGAGACCTCCAGCCATACTCATGTCAGCAATAGGACCTTAGCACAGCACAGCCTCTTAGCGCTGCAACATACAGCAAAATGCAACTTATTAGCTCTCAGAAAGCAGAAAATCATGAGCAACCACTGCAATCCCTACCAATCGGCAGAATCACACGACAGCTCTGTACATTCATTGCCGTGTGTACAATCTAAAGCCTTATGCGGCCTGGGACTGACATATCTCAGGGACCATCTCTCTCCACATGTGCCCCAGAGACTCACCTTGCGCTCTGCGGATAACCATCTGCTGGTTGTCCCTGGCCCAAAGGACATTAGCCTGGCCTCAACCAGGGCAAAGGCTTTTTCATGCCTGGCTGCAGCCAGGTGGAAGATGCTCCTGACAGAGATCGGGGTCCTGCGGGGCCTGTCACAGTTTCCCAGGGCCTGCAAAATGGAGCTGTTCCACCAGGCCTTTGGCTAAGGCAGTGGGCTTCTACAAGCTGGACCTATTGTTAACGAGACCTTTATGGCTCGGCTTGGGCCCTTTCGTTCCCAGCTATAGGAACTGAAAATTGAAATTTGGTGCATTGCCTGCTTTAACTGTTTTTACCTGGTTTTATTGTATTAATTTAACATCTGGTTATTTATTGTATCGTTTTTTAGATTTATTGGAATTTATTGTTGTGACCCGCCCTGAGCCCGCTTGAGGGAAGGGCAGGATATAAATAGAAATAATAAATAAATACATACATACATACATACAGTGCAAGTTTTAGTTTGCACATGAGTTGAATTTTTCTCATGTTATGTTCAATGCACATACAGCTGAGGTGAGAGTTAAGCCCAGGGGTCCTTTCGTAGAAAAAGAGGTGCAGGAGCTCATTAGCATACCTCATTAGCATATGCCACGTCCCCTGACATCACCAGAAGTGTGTCAGAAAGCGAAAGTCAGTTTCAGCCCCATTATACCCTATGGGCCATTGAAATCAATGGCAAAAACTCATAGGGTATATGAGGGGCTGGAGGAAAGGGGGTTTGAGGGAGAGGTTCCAAACTTGCAGGGTAGCTGCTGGGGCCTCTCCCCGAAATACCCACCAAGTTTCAAGAAGATTGGACCACGGGGTCCAATTCCACAGGCCCCCAAACAGGTTGTCCCATCCCCTCCATTGTTCTCTATGGTGGGAAAAAGTGTTACTTTTTTCCTGCCACAGAGAACAATGGAGGGAATGGGGGCAACCTGTTTGGGGGCCTGTAGAATTGGACCCCCTGGTCCAATCTTCTTGAAACTTGGTGGGTATTTCGAGGAGAGGCCCCAGCAGCTACCCTGCAAGTTTGGAGCCTCTCCCTCAAACCCCCTCCCCTCCAGTCGCTTTTAAAGTTGCCACCGAATTTCGGCGACACTTCGGCAGCAGGCCAAATCAGATCAGAGAATCTGATTCGTCCCCTGGCTGCCCTAGTGGCCACTCCTGAGCTGGCGTAGCTTTGCTCCGCCTCGCTCCAGCCCAACGGACCCCTGGTTAAGCCCCATATTTATCCAGGCACTGTTCACCTGTTATTTTTGAAGTGAACAGGTGTTGGCTTTTGCTTACCAACAGATGTACATGTGTTCAAAATAATACGTGAGCAGGGCTTCTCTGTGCCTTGCCCCCGGGGGGGGGGGGAATCTACCACTCATTTTTTCCATACTTGGCTTGCTTCAGTTTCTGCTGCCTGCGGAGCTCCTCCACTTTCTTGGCCTTCTCGGCATTCTGCTCTTCCAGAAGCTTCCGGTGGGCTTGGACCCGTTTGTCCCGCTTCCGGATAAAGGCCACCAGTTCCCGGACCAGCTCGTTCCGTTCCTTCCTGGCTTTATCACGGGTTTTCTTGTTCTCCTTCTCCATCGCTCGCTTCTCCCAGCGGTTCGAGGCCTGCCGCGTGTCGTACTCTTCCTTCCAGGCAAAATTTTTCCGCGTGCAGAAACTCTGCCAGTGAGCGTAAAAGCAGTGGACTACCTGATCGCAAAGAACAAGAGCATGAAAAGAAACAAGCCGACACAATGGAGGGGGCATGGTGCAGGAGTTACCGTGTCAGCCTAGGATCCTGGAGACTGGGCCGGTAGTTATAGTGGGGCCTGTCAGGGCCCAGCCCCCCGACTTACGGCCAAGCCCCCCCCCCCCGACTTCCCATCCAGCCCAGGCCCCCTGACAGCTCATTTGGTTCAAAGGTCTGTGGGCTGACAAACTGTTTGGGAATGGAGGATGCATTGTTTATTCTGTGTATGTGTGTGTGTGTGTGTGTTTGTGTCTCTCACAAGAAAAAAAATTGCATAATGGGTGCCCCACAAGAAAAAAATTTGCCCCACAGCCCTGAGAGACCCAGGTGAATCCCCACTCTGCCCACTCTGTTTAGACTACCTCAAAGGGTGGTTGTTGTAAAAAATATATCACATAAGCAATGTTTCCTCTAAGCTGCGGAGTCTTATGAGCAAAAATTCTACTTTGTGAGCTACTGGCATTAAAGCTGTGAGCGAGCGATTTGGCTACCACAATAAATTGAAGTCTGCTCTGGAGCCACAGTTCTTGAGTTAAGACAAAAATGTGAGCTGGAGGCTTAAAAACTGTGAGCTAGATCACACTAACTCAGCTTAGAGGGAATACTGCACGTAAGTATGTGATAAATAGAAAGCTAAGGGCCACAAAGTAGGCACACATTTCATAGGGCTCAGCAGTCAATCTACAATGAGTTTACTTGCATACTATCCTGTATACAGACAACGCCAGTATGGGCCAGTGCTTAGTCTTTGAATCCAAATACCCCCAGAAGATGACCGAGATGGTTGTTACTTCTAAGCCTAATGCCACCTCGTAAACAATGTTCAAGATGGGTAGCCGTGTTAGTCTGTCTGTAGCAGCAGAAAAGAGCAAGAGCCCAGTAGCATCTTAAAGACTAACAAAATTTGTGGCAGGGGATGAGCTTTTGTGAATCAATGCTGAATTCTAGCTGTATCTGAAGAAGTGAGCAGGGACTCACGAAACTCATCCCCTGCCACCAATTTTCTTAGTCTTTAAGGTGCTGCTGGGCTCTTGCTCATAAGAATGTTGTAAGAATACCCTTTAGGCTTGTACGCCACCCTGGCCTTTTTGGAGGAAAAGCAAACTAAAATGTAACAAAATAAATACACATTTGCTTCAAAGGCAGACACGACTGTACCGAGAAATTATGAATTTCCCTAAGCCACTGAAATACTCCGGAGCGTGAACTTTGAATACAAGCTTATTTTTAATTCACCACATCGATATTTTGCCCTTCCTGGGCACCTTATGGGAGACCTTCCCATTTGATCTTCGAACCAACTCTGTTAGATGAGCTGAACTGAAAAGATCGTTGAGTTGTGAGAAATCACTGCTTAACAGGGTGGAAGGGTGATTTACAGTGATATATGTGTCCCCCCCCCCCCACAGCTCCAGGCCTCTGATTCCTCAATCATGCTTTGCCTGGCTGTCCCCTGTCCCCCAGGAAAAGCACTCTGAGGATCATATTCAGCCACCATGGGAAGGAGAAGGTGAGGAAGTCCCATGACTCTGCCTGAAATCAATTCTGTCAGCAGAGATTTACTGTGGAACACCCCAAGCCACGACCAGGGCTCTGCCCCCTTTCTTAAAGACACAGCCTCACAAGAATTTCTCCTGTAAACACTTTTTTTCAATCATTCAGAAACATTTAAAAAGGCATGCACTCCTTTAAGCTGCAGTTGACTAATTCCTGCATTGAGCAAGAGGGTTGGAGTAGGTGACCTCTAGGATCCCTTCTAACTCTGTGTCAAGAAACTGGTCTCCTTTCAGAGAGTTTTTCTGCCTTAGTGTTAGCTTTCTTGGCTCTAGCAGTTATTACCCACACCTGCCAGCTTGTTATCAGAATTGTTGCTTAGGCTGGCAGAGGTGATTAACTGGCAGCAGCTGAGCACTGTCATCTAAAGTGGTTGACAGCTTGCAATTTAGAGATCTATCCTGGTAACAGCTTTCTGTTGGCCGATATGGCTTTTCTTTCTGCACTGAGAACTTCAGGAAAAAAATTTGCCCACAAGCCACGAAATCCTGGCTATGGGCCTGGCAATGACGGAGCCCAGACCACTTGTCACGTGACAAGATGCAACAAGGATTCAAGTCGGAGACTCTTGGGTCCAAGTTCACCAAATGCACCACGCTGGCTCACAGATGTCCACTAACTCTCTGCTTCAGATAGATCAAGGTATCTGAAGAAGTGAGCAGTAACCCACAAAAGCTTATCCCCTGCCACAAATTTTGTTAGTCTTTACGGTGCCACTGGACTCTTACTCCTTCCTTGTCGGTGTGTGTGATGTGCTCGACCGCACAGCACCAGCTCAGGAGACTTGAGTCCACAAGACCACACCAACTGCACAACACCAGCTCAATGTATATATAGTTTATTTACAGTGAATAATAAATACTAACGTACACCATCAAAGTGCTCCGCCATACAACTGTTCCAGTGAGAAGAGAAAACTATACTGTACACAGTCAAATATATACAGAATTGAGCTACTCATTAGCCAATGAGAAAGCTGCTGAGTCATTGTGCATACATCCATCAATGTCATTCTCCCAGAGCAAGTCCGTACACGTCCTTGTACAATTCCACTTAGCTCAGTCACATGACTCACTGTTACCTGTCACTTAGATCATCCACATCTGACAGTTCATTGTGCTTAAGGCTGGGAGTCTCTATAGCCAACATTCCTCTGCTGCAGGATGGAGTATTTCTGTAGCAACTCCCCCCCCCCCCCCCCAATACTGAGGTATGACCAATCCTTGTCTTATTTAGGATGCAGTCCTAGGCACACTTACATGGCAGTAAAGGCCCTGCAGCATGTGGACCAGCATGAATATAATTCTGTCGTATCCATTATATAAGGATGGCATTAAGTAGGACAGGGCCCTAAGGAGCAACTCAGTACAAGCAGCTGCCAGAGGAAAGAATCTGAGAGCTGCCAGAGACTCCATTGCTGGCAGGTAACAAGAACATCTGGCGTCCTCAGCTAGCCACAGTTTGCACAGCCGTTCTAAGCGATGTGCATCTCCTGGCAGGATCCTTCCCTTTTCCACCCACACTGCTCCTAAGAGGAAGCACGGTGACTTCTTTAAGCAGGAAGAGGCGCAGCCTGGAGACACAGGCTTAGAAAAAGACCGAGCTTTGACACAGACTGTTCGTAGCCCAGGTGTGTATACAGATAGCCCAGGTGTAAATGCAGATAGTTTGCAACTGAATCTTCTTCGGATATCACCTTGCTCAGTGGCCCACTGGGCTTTAGACCCCTCAGCTCAACTCTGATAAACTCTCTATATCGGCATTCTCCTCGCCTCTCTGTCAGTGGGCGTCTGCTTGAAGGCTGGCCCCCTAAGAGGTCTACGGTTAGAGGCCCCAACCCCAGGGCTATTTTTGGGCAGGAACGCACAGGAACGGAGTTCCGGCTGGCTTCCGAGTTGGCCACGCCTACAGCCTCCCCCCCTCAGGTTCCCCAGGTGCTTCGCAAGCCACAGGGCACCTGGGGAAGCCAAGCCGATCCAGAGAGGGAAGGCAGTTTAAACTGCCTCCCGTCCTTGAGTTTCCCAGGTGCCCCACAAGCCGCGGGGCACCTGGGGAAGCTGATCCTGAGAGGGCCTGCGCTGTCAGGGGTGTGGCCTAATATGCTAATGAGTTTCTGCTGTTGGGTGTGGCCTATTATGCTAATGAGTTCCTGCTGGGCTTTTTCTACAAAATAGCCCTGCCCAACCCTATACATCCCCTCCATTTACAATCCCACTGGAAGTCACAGGGCTTGGTTCCGGGCAAAGACGCAGAGGAGCTGGCTGTGTCTTGCACCAATCCAGTCTCATTCTTTTCATTAAACCTGTAACCGTTTTAGTTACGTGGGTAAATCCTGGACGTAAATTTTCATTTTGTTTTCATTTTCCAAAATTGATATCCCGTCTTTCTGCCCTTGCAAAGGCCAACAAGGCAGCTGACTAATTAAAACATACACAAATGAGGATGTTCTAATAATCCCTGCTGGGGAAAAAGGAGTTCTTTAGCAGGCTTCAGTGGGAAACTGAACTATGCACCGATTCTTGAAAAATGTCCAGAAACTCAGTTCGAGACTTACCATGTCATAGTCGCTCTGAGAGTCTCCAAAACTTGGAAATTCTTCAGCGTCTTCCTCAGGCATGGATTCCATCTCTTCTTTTGCAATCATTTCAAAGACGTGCCGATACACTGCATAGAAACCCTAAAAATAAAACGTGATGTTTACCTACTGAGAAAACATGGTTCCTATGCATGAAGGGAGAATGTGTTGTTTAGTGGAAGAAGAAGAGAAGGAAGAGGAGGAGATTGGATTTATACCCTGCCCACTATTTGAAGGAGTCTCAAAGCGGTTTACAATCCCTTCACCTCACAACAGACACCCTGTGAGGTAGGTGGGGCTGAGAGAGTTCTTTCAAGAACTGCCCTTGAGAGAACAGTTCTGAAAGAACTTGTGACGACCCAAAGTGACATCAGCAGCTGCATGTGGAGGCGTGGCAAATCAAACCCAGTTCTCCCAGGTTAGAGTCCGTGCTCCTAACCACTACACCAAACTGGCTCTCTAAGAAGTTAGATTAGATCCAGGTTCAGATACAGCCATGGAAGATTGCTGAGTGACCTTGGGCCTCTGCCACACTCTCAACCTAATCCAACTCAGAGGGTTGTTGTGATGAGAATAAAGAAGAAGAAGAGGAGACTGGATTTATATCCTGCCCTTCACTCACTTGGAGTCTCAGAGTGGCTTACAAACCCCTTTCCCTTCCCCTCCCCACAACAGGCACCCTGTGAGGTAGGTGGGGCTGAGAGAACTCTTTCCAGAGCTGTCCTCGAGAGAACAGCTGGTACAGAGCTATGGCTTGCCCAAGGTCATCCAGCAGGTGCAAGTGGAGGAGTGGGGAATCAAACCCGGTTCTCTGAAATTAGAATCCGCGCACTTAACCACTACACCAAACTGGCTCTCATAAAAAAGAGGAGAGCGATGTAAACCACTTACAGTCCACACACTGGGAACTTAAAACAGGGCACAGAGGAATAAATGGGGTCATTTTTGTGAAGGAACCACTAGAAGAACCCTGTCTTCACAGCCTTTGACAGACCGGAAAACACGGTCACCTGCGGTGAGTAAAAATTATCCCTAGGCAGCCACTTACCAATCTTTCTTACCTAACTTTAAAAACATTTCTATTTCCACAACCGCACTGGTTCCACAACCCTATCAACTTCTACAGCATGCACAGAATTTGTGACTCTGTGGTACCCCTACACATACATATGTGGCGCATGTTATATGCTGTCAACTCACTTCTTGAGTTATGGCAACTCTACGAATCGACAGCCTCCAAAACATCCTGTCACTGACAACTTTGCTCAGGTCTTGCAGACTGAAGGCTGGAGATTCCTTCACTGCCATTGGGTCGACCTGCCGTTGGGTCTCCCTCTTTTCCTACTGCAGCAGAAAATACTACTTTATGTACTTTACAGCATTCAAATTTCTGCCTTTCTTTTACAAGGGATCCCTAAAAGGCTTATGCGGGATCCTCGAGTCTCCTATCCAGACAGGGACGAGACGCCAACTCCATAGCCTGCTACACAGCAAACAGAGAAATAAGTTTGTTTAAACCGAAAGAATGACAATTGAGTTTTGCTCATGTCCGGACAAAGTGAAGGGCAAAGGTCAATTTAGGAACAAGCTTTCCTCCAGGTCCAGGTCATCTAGAGACCCTAAAGGTCTTCCCTTGGCATATAAAATATGAAGTGGCTCACTTGTTTGAAATACCTGTAGTCAGCTCCTTTGCAATGCCCCTGGCTCCTCAGTTGTGGTATGTGTTAGAAATCAAGAGTGCCCAGGATGATACATGAGGGACTGGTGTGAGGAGAGGCTTGCAAACGAGTCCATACAAGTTACTAGTCCACAATATTTTCCACTAGCCTTTACCTTTTCGTCATCTCCGTAGCCGGAATAACAGGTCACAGTGAAGAAGTACAGGATATCCAAGCTGTCATCCTGGTAATCTCCATCGACCCCACCTTTCAGCAGAGCTTCTCGGTGATTGTCATACCTAAGAAAGGACAGAAAAATAAGTCAACACAGCCTGGGATTACGGAAGCTTTTCAGGCCACAGAGAAAGACAATTAGAGATCTCTGAATCCTCAAGTACCAGCAATGTATTCCTAAGCAGAGTTGCACCCTTTTAGATCCACCGAAGTTAATGGTCTTAGAACGGTGTAACTGCGTTTTGGATTGCACTGTAGATCACGTTAACTGGCTTCTGAGTCGCTGCCACTGAGCCACAAGCTACTGTCATGCCGCAATCCCCATTCAAATCAATGGGACTACTTCAGTGTAAATGGTAAACAGACATTAAGATGACTCTTGGAAGAGAAAACTCAAGGCCAGAAGTCTGAATCTGTTAGAGATCTTGGACCTTACCCTCCTTGGTATTAATTCCTATGTTTGGTATAGTGGTTAGGAGCGGGGACTCTAATCTGGGTGAACTGGGTTTGATTCCCCACACCTCCACATGCAGCTGCTGGTGTGACCTTGGGTCGGTCACAAGTTCTCTCAGAGCTGTTCTCTCAAGGGCAGTTCTCAGGAGAGCTCTCTCAGCCCCACCTACCTCACAGGGTGTCTGTTGTGGGGGAGGGAAGGGAAGAGAGATTGTAAGACACTCAGAAACTCCTTCAGGTAGTGAAGGGGGGGTATAAATCCAATCTCTTCCACTTCTTCCTCCTCCTCTTCTTCTGTGTGCTCAGGAGTGAGGAGGAAAGGAAGCCAAAGGTTGCCATTATATTTATTTCTCAGTGGCTAGGGAGCTAAGTGCAACATAGCTATCCACGAATGGGTCACCTTCAGGTTAGACCCCTGCGATGCGCTCCTTGCGGGGCTGCCTTTGAAGGCAGTCCAATCAATATAATCCTAAAGGATCACCAACTCCCATTTGAACCTGACAGTTAAGACCTACATCTGAGGCCCCCTGATCCATGCGCACTTACCGTCAGAAGGGAGACAGGTGGTTAAATAAGAAAAGAGCCTTTTCAGATGTGACCACTTTTACTATGGAATGCCATCCCCACAAGCTTCCACCTGGTGCCAAATCTCACACACCAGGTTATGGTTGGCTTTTTGTTGTGATGGGCCTGTTTGAACGGCGAGCTATGAAAATTGTGGAGCTTTCCGCTATTGCTTTTGCTGATGGCTGCCGTTGATTAACTCTTGGTTTTGCAAATCGAATTTTTATTTCTTTAATTTTATCTGTTAACCAACTGTAATAATTTTAATATCTGCTGAGGGTCTTTTAGGGTCTCCCCCCCCCCCAACCTCGCCGCCCATTTTATTACTTGTTCTTGTGGAATTTGGCTTTACACTGAATTTTATTACCTGTACATTTTCATGCTGGAGACCACCTTGGGAATTTTTTTTACACATTAAGACTGCATATAAATACACTGGCCTTCAGTTTGCAAGACACGAGCAAGACTATTACCGATAGGACATTTCGGAGGTCACCATAAGTCAGAAGAGACTTGACAGGATGTAACACAGGTGCATATAAAGAAATTACATAAATAGTGGCTTAGAGGTCAGGCTACAAACCAGAAGCCTTGGAATCAAATCTCCATTCTGCCAGGATCTCCGCAGGTAAGGAATCACTTCAGCTCCTCCCTTCTTCTCCAAACTGAGAGCAAGTGGTGGGGACCCAATGAAGCTGATGGGCAGTAGGTTCAGGTCGGAAAAAAAGAAACTACTTTACACAGAGCGTGACTAAAATGTGGGATTTCCTGCCAGAGGATGTTGTGATTTTCTCAGGAATAAACAGATTCAAAGGATAAGCCTATCGGTGGCTACTAGCCATGGCGACTGAGGGGAACCTCCATATTCAGAGGAAATAGTCCACTGAATCCCAGAGCCAGGAGGCAACATCAGAAAAAGGCCTCAGCCTCTGTGCCCTGATGTTAGCTGTCCAGAGGAACTGGTTGGCCACTGTGTGAGACAGGATGCTGGACTAGAGGGACCACAGGTCTGATCCAGCAGGGCTCTTCTTGTGTTCTTATCAAAAAAAGGCCTTGGCCTCTATGCCCTGTTGTTGGCTGTCCAGAGAAACTGGTTGGTCACTGTGTGAGACAGGATGCTGGACTAGATGGACCACAGGTCTGATCCAGTGGGGATCTTTTTACATTCTTCTTACATTCTCAAGCCTTGCAGGACTGTTGTAAGAACTGCTGAGATGACTCAGGCTTGGACTGCATGATACGCAAGTACCACAACATTTGTAGAAGGGACCTTTCCTACCTTCCCTTTCCAAATACTGCAGCCCGCCAAAATACTTCTCCCAGTGGCCAGTATAGCTGCCTCCCCAGAAACTGCAAGGGGTGTGTGTGAATAGTCAAAACCTGCCCTCTCTTTTTTTACGAGTGGGAATTCCTTGCGCTTGCAGAAGAGGCAATCAAGATTTAAGCCTGCCACTATGCCTGCAATCTACACCAGTGTTTTTTGTTTTATTTAGGAAGCATTTGCTGTAATAACCTGCAGGGCAAGGGACTCTATTAAACTGTGGGCCGCTAGAGGCAAGGTAAAGGCCTCCCTGGCTTACCAGGCTCTTTCTTGCGGATCACTCAGTACATCATACGCTGCTTGGATCAACTTGAACTGTTCTGCCGCCTCCTCAGCATTTTCTAGGTTCTTGTCTGCAAAGACACAGCAGCAGAATTTAAGTGATAGATACAAATCACAAACACACACACACAGGCTTCAGCGTGATACCAACTGCCTTGGCACTGAAGTACCACTGGGAGGGTGATGGCAACACTCACTGGCATAGCCCAAGGACATATGGAATGGGCATTTTTTATGAAATGGATTAATAGTTATTATAGAACCATGGGGCACCATAAACTCTTCAGAGAGCAGTGTGGTAAATCATAGAACCACAGAGCTGGAAGGGGTCAAACAGGCCATCTAGTCCAGCCCCCTGCTCAATACAGGATCAGCCTAGAGCACCCCTGACAAGTATTTGTCCAGCCACTGCTTGAAGGCTGCCAATAATACATTGTTGTCAATTGCTTCGGGGAAAATACAGAAAGAATTGCAAACACAAGCACCTTTTCAATGCAAATTAAAAGAGGTAGGGAAAGAATTTATCTATCATATTGAAAAACCTATATGAAATGATCACACACAAATGGATCCGCACATGACCAGCCACGCCAAGGATGTAGCGGAAAGAGGCTACCACTTAGAACAGAAACCAAATTTTGCTGAGGATCAAAATCTGGTGATGTTTAATTGCAGTGCTGTTACTGACATTTGACCTTGTGGGATCCTTCGAAAAAAATAAAACCTCGGCTTTAGACTCTTGATGGTGAATTTTACGATAACCTAAATTAGGGTTACCATATTCTGAAAAGCAAAAAAGAGCACACATTTCCCAACTGACTACTTCAAACAAGTGATCACTGTGACAAATCTCATTTTAAATACCCCTACTATTTAAGCTGTGATAATTGCTACTAATTAGGAATATTCCTAAACTTCCAACCCCAAAAGAGGGTGTTTTCATCCATTTTTTTAAAAAAGAGTCCGAAAGAGGACAGCCACCCAAAAAAAGAGGACATCCTTTAAAAGGAGGCCATCTGATAACCCTAACCTAAATACTTTTTTCCACAATATATTTCAAAACAAAGAATCCCATCACTATCTATCACATGGCAATATAAGAAGTCAACACTCAACACATGGCAATATAAGAAGTCAACACCCCCCCTCCAAATGCTATATAAAATATCCTGTGCAATTATTGACTTGGAGTCAGAGATCTGCAATAGGAGGGGGGGAAATCACCCCCTCTTCCATCTGAGGAAATCCTCCATGGAATCCAAGGCCTTCCTATTGCTGGTATTGCTACATGTTATAAATCTGCTTTACATTCCCACTAATAGCAGTTCCCAGTGCTTCTTCCTCCCCAACTCTGCTCCAATTTATAGAGGTCTGATGGTTTATTGGCCTGACCTGGAGAGCCCAGGCTAGCCTGATCTTGTCAGGTCTTGGATGCTAAGCAGAATAGGCCCTGGTTAATATTTGGATGGGAGACCTCTAAAGAAAGTCCAGGGTTGTGACGCAGAGGCAGGCAATGGCAAACCACCTCTGTCTTTTGCATTAAGGACTCCACCAGGGATCACTACTGAAAGACAGATATGATTTGATGGCCAAAAAAAAGGTTTATCATCTGTTCATTTCCAGACTCCTCCAGTAGTTTGTTTACTTTATTTATGTACTTATTTAGAGTGTTTTTATGTCGCCTTTCCACCCAATACAAGGTCCCACCCCCCAAATGGCAAAACATCACTGCAGACATGATAGAAAAGTAAAAACAGCATGACTCTTCCATTAGACTCCAGGCAAGACCTGCTTGAAATTTCTAAATGCTGCCTAGCACAATGCCCTGTATTAATAAAAAGCATAATGATAAAACATTAAAGGATATGAATGTAATGATTAGCAGCCACAATGCCAGCAGTCAGACTGTCAAGCTAGGGCCTAGGAGACCTTGGTTCAAATCTCCACTCCGTCACAAAACTCACCAGCCGTGGTACAGTCTCTCTCTCAGCCCAACCTACCTCACAGGGTTGTTGTGAAAGTCAAGATGCAGAATTCATAACTAGTTCGATCCAGTCAGGTTTAACACTCCACCTTGCCCAATTCCCCCCTCCTTACGATCATTCGTTCCCCACATAGCTTTGGCCCATTCATGTCCCATGATCCCCCAGAATAGCCTTTTTGACAGTCAAAGAGGACCCTTTCCTCCCTCTTCTAACCAGCAGAAAAAGTGGCTGGATCTGGCCCTGTGTTCACTGCCCCGGCAGACAGAGACAGAAGAAGCACAGGTGTCTCGGAGAAGACAAAGCAATTGGATTTATACCCCGCCCTTCACTTGGGAGTCTCAGAGCAGTTTAATCTCCTTTCCCTTCCTCTCCCCACAACAGACACCCTGTGAGGTAGGTGGGGCTGAGAGAGCTTTTTCAAGGACTGCCCTTGAGAGAACAGCTCTGAAAGAACTTATAACTGACCTAAGGTCACACCAGCAGCTGCATGTGGAGGAGGGAATCAAACCCGGTTCTCCTAGATTAGAGTCTGCGCTCCTAACCTTTACAAGACCAGCCTAGTTACTATGAAAGGCTTTAGGAGGATGTCAAAGGTGCTTATCAAACCCACATCACTGGCTCAACCTCACCATGACACATACCTTGCTTGCCAGCAGCCGCTGTTATGACCTCGACTGGAGCAATTAATTCCCCAGCTATGTAAAACACCCTTCCCGATTCTGGTTGAAGCCAAGCGTGATCAATTCCCAGCATCCCATGCTCCATTAAGAATGTTCACGACTTTTTTGGAACCCAGAGCTACTAAACCGGTGGTCCTCCAAGTTTCTAAAAAATACCCCTCTCCCATGTCTCTCTAAACAGAAATCAAAAGTTTTGAAGGACTTAGTGTAACTTTACGTCTGTGGGCTGCCCTGATCGCTAGGCATTCTTCCCAGTCAGGTCCTCAAGTCAGACAGGCTGCCATATTTGGAGTTTCAAAACAATTGGATTCAGCCAATGGACGCCCCAAATACCGACCTTGTCCATGCGTCAAGCAATTAATTCCCGCGACTCCTTTCTCATACTTTGGGGGATCTGGCGGCGGGGGGAGGGCATTTAACCCCCTACTAACAATCTCCCACTCTCTTGCCCGAAATGGGAAGGGTCATTAAGGGTAAGAAAAGAAGGGGGATACAGTACAAGGGAGAAAGAATTACAAGAGACGGAAGACAAAGGAAAGCCACCCGCGGTCTCCCCTCCTCGCCCCGCAGAGCCCGGCCGAGTCAGCAGGAAGTTCCTCCACGGCGCGCCCAGGCCCGGCTCCTACCTACCTGGGTGCCAACGCAGTGCCAGCCGCCGGTAGGCTCTCTTCAGCTCCTCCTCGCCCGCGTCGCGTTTCACGCCCAGCACTTCGTAGTGACACTTCATCCTACGGGCCCCTCGCCCAGAAAGGCGGCCGGAGCTCCGCAGCCGCCTCTGCCCTCCTCGGCCGGCACCCGCGTGGCGGTCAAGACAGCCGCAGCCGGCGAGGGGAGGGAGGACGCGAGGCCGGAACTGGAGCCATGCAGGCGCCGAAGCCACTTCCCACCGCCGGGTTGGGGGGAGGAGCTGGGGGAGGTGCCGAGCGTCGGGCCCGCAGGAAATCCCTCGGACGTCATAGAACGCTGGGCACGCCAACGTTCTGAAGCGCCGCCTCGGCCTTTGATGGGATGGAACTCGGGGGATGCGAACGTTCGGGGTGGGGGGGGGGGAGAGAAGGCGAAGGGAGCAAGAACCTGTCAGAAGCGCCGGCATCGACACGCTCTGTTCCCGTTTGAAAGCGGCCGCTGATAGCATGCATAGGGCTCTAAACTGGAAATACAATCAGTAGATAGATGGGAATGAAACCAGCGAACTGCAGTCCGGTGCAGCGTGACTCCGGTGCGTTGCAGTTAAAGAGCATAGACTGGAGACACGCGGAGTACATTTGCACTGCTAGCTTTCTCCCAAGCGCTTGGATAAAAAAAAAAGAATGCAAATAGTTGCCATCGGGTGTGGTGGGCTGTAATGCCGCCCCCCCCACCCCCCCACCCCACCCCAATACCTCCCTTCAAGTACCTTTTTGAGGCATTAAGCACACCTAGTGAAACCAGGCCAGTGGTTTCCTCACAGTGTAGCCCTCCGCTCAGTGGAGGCCCGGATAGCACACGTTGTCAGGCTGGCATTTTTTTTCAACCTCGCCAGGTCAGGCAATTTGCCCCTCACCTCTCCAGCACCGGCCTTGCCAGTGTGATCCAAACCAGGGTCACCTCAAGGCTGGATTACTGCAAGTTGCTCTGTGTCGGGCTACCCTTGAGGCTGATCCGGAAATTACAGCTTGTCCAGAGGGTGCCCCAACATCTGCACATATTCGACCTGTGCTTCGCCGTCTGCACTGGCTCCAAGCTGAGTACTGGATCCACTTCTGGTTTTGATCTTTAGAGCCCTTAACGGTTTGGGATCAACATATCCGCAGGACCGCCTCCCCCAGTATGCCTCCCCCGAAGAGTAATACCCTGGGGTGATCAAAACTTACTAGAGATCCCTGGCTCAAAAGAAGTCCAGCTGTCCTCAGCCTGGTGGAATTCCCTATCTAGCAACATCTGTGCCCTGTGGGACTTTGCTCTGTTCCACAGGGCGTGCAAAACAGGTTCCACTAGGCCTATGGTTGAGGACAGCAACAGTTCCTAACCATAGTCTCTATCGGACATCAATTTCCCTATAAGGGATCCATCCCACAGGGGAGCAAAGTGATTTGCATGCCATTGACTTTGTACTGTATGTTGCATCATATTCTGTTTTATTGCTTAATGATGACTAATTTTATTCACTTTTTTATTGTTTACTTTGATGTACACTGCCCTGAATCCTTCGAGGGAGGGTGGTTAATACATTTGAATAATAAAAATAATAATCTGGGAATGACCATACTGATTCCTATAAGGCAGAAACTAATGCCAAGTCACAGCTGACTTACAGCAACCCCATAAGGTTTTCAAGGCCAGAGGCAATCAGAGGTAGTTTTGCCGTTACCAGTCTCTGCATAGCAAGAAGAGTTGAATTTATAACCCACCCGTTACTCAAGTCTCTGAGCAGCTTACAATCACCGTCCCTTCCTCTCCCTACAAGAGACATTCTGTGAGGCAGGTGGGGCTGAGAGAGCTGTGACTGACCCAAGGTCATCCATCTGGCTTCATGTGGAAGAGTGGGGAATCAAACCCAGTTCTCCAGATTAGAGTCCTACCGCTCTTAACCACTTCTTTAAACTGGCAACCCTAAGCTTCCTTGGAGCTGCTCATCCAAGTAGTAACTGAGGCCGACCCTGCTTCTCTTCCAAGATCTGAAGAGATCAGGCTAACCTGGGCCTTCCCCGTCAGGTTTGGTGTAGTGGTTAGGAGAACTGGGTTTGATTCCCCACTCTTCCACACGCAGCTACTGGGTGACCTTGGGTCAGTCACAAGTTCTTTCAGAGCTGTTCTGTCAAGAGCAGTTCTCTCAGCACTCTCACAGCCCCACCTACCTCACAGGGTGTCTAAGTCACTCTGAGACTCCTTCAGGTAGTGAAGGGCAGCGTATAAAAACCAACTCTTCTCCTATATGCCAAGATACATGTTGAGCCAGCTCCCTACAGCCACCATTCACTGCACATATGGGCATAAGAACATAAGAGAAGCCAATGTTGGATTAGGCCAATGGCCCATCCAGTCCAACACTCTGTGTCACACAGTGGCCAAAAATACCAGGTGAACCTACATCTGTAAATTAGCCCCTCCACAGGAATTCCATTAGGATCCAACGAGGGTGAAGGCACATTTGCAGTTTCGTGATTCACTTGCCGCAAAGACCCTACATTGCAAGCCGCTGCAGAATATGCAACACGGAGGAGTCAGCACACAGCATGGGCACATCGGCAGGCTCCGCAGGGTAAGGATGCACGATGGAACCAAGCACGGCATTGGCCATCACAACTCCTCTGCAGAAAAAGTGTAAAAACAACTTCCAGCTGATCTGCTTGTGTCACATTAGGGACACTTTTGAGACAGGAAATCCAGTTTTTACAGGTTTCTGGTCACTAAAACTAGAGGCGTAGCTGACAGACACTGAGAATATTCTTGACACCAGATAGCGTTTCTAGACATCTGCCAACAGTTAATTTTAATTAGTTATGGACCTTTAATTTGTTTGTGGCACAGCTGGTACAGAGTTATTATGAACGGATTGCTTTTTTATAATAATGCAGTAAAAATAATAAAATATTTGGGGGGAAAATCTGTTCTAAAAAATTCAAAACTGATGACAAGAGCATAATTTTTTTAAAAAAAGTTACTGTACACAAATTAAGCCGCAAGACTGTGGCAAACGTCTCTGCTTTATGAAGTCCTGGTTTATCCTTCCTTGGGATGTTCTATGCTCCGGTTCTACCAAGCTTCTTCTTCAGCTTTCTCTGTCGTTGGTACAGTTTGTTCTTCTTTTTCTTCAAGCCAGGTTTCGGCTCTGGTTTCACCAGCTGGATTTCCACTGGCTTTTCTTCTGTTGGCGTTTCAAAAACGGCTTCGGTGGGATCTTCCGGAATAAGGGTCTTCTCTTCCTTTCTCTTTACCTTCTGCAGCTCTTTCATCTGCTGTTTCTCTCTGAATTTAGCCGCGTTGGCCAATCTTATTGCCCGCCGATGCTGGAAAACAAAGTTAATCGTACGCTGAAATCCGTTTTCATGTTGCATTTGGAGACCAAATACATCGATGCTTCACGTCAATCTTATAAATGTTGGATATTTTAAGAAGTTTGCAGCAACCACTTTCTGAGTTTTTAAAAATCTATTCTACTTTATATCCCATCTCCCCCCCCACCCCCCGCAATGGGGACCCAAAGGGGCATATGTCTCCTTTCCTCCATTTTATCCTCACAACAACCCTGTGCGGTAGATTAGGCTAAGAGGGTGTGATCGGCTGTCGGTCACCCAGCGAGCTTCCATGGCAGAATGGAGATTCAAACCTGGGTCTCCCAGACACTAGTCTGACAATCGGAACCACTACGCCATTTATTTATTTATTTATTTAGATTTATATCCCTCCTGACCAGCACAGCCGGCTCACAACAATATAAAACAGTTTAAAACAGCAACATACATAGTTTAGCATAAAATCCATCACCATAAAATTGGCAAAAAAGCCACAAGAGATGGCGGCAGTACAACACTTCCAACACTGAGCGCAGCAGCCTAACTAGACCCAGACCAGGAAGCTTCCCCCGGTCAATTTCCCAAGCTAGAGAATTCACTCAGCCAGCTTTCCAGTGGCCACTTCCCCCAGTGGTGGATCCTACTTAAAGGCCTGACAGAAGAGCTCTGTTTTGCAGGCCCTGCAGAACTGCAAAAGGTCCTGCAGGGCCCTGATGTCCTCTGGGAGCTCATTCCACCAGTGAGGGGCTGCCACTGAGAAGGCCCTGGTCCTGGTGGTTGCTAACCTGGCCTCTCTAGGGCCAGGGAGGCTCAGGCGATGTTGGGTGCCTGACTGCAGTGCTCTCTGGGGTGTATATGGGGAAAGGTCCCTTAGGTAGGCAGGCCTTTGACCGTATAGGGCTTTAAAGGTTAAAACCAGCACCTTGAACCAGATCCGGTACGCTATAGGCAGCCACTGCAGTGTCCTCAGCACAGGCTGAACATTAGCTGCTTTCTATGGCTTATAAACCAGTTAGTGTAACGACATGATCTTGTTTTCTGTTATAAAAGGGAACGAGTCGATCTCGATCATGGAGTAGCATCACATGTGGTGGTGCTGCATGTATGTCGCAAGGCACTGCACTTTTGAAAACAGCTGCACTTATGCCTTGCATTTATCTGGGTGTGCATGCCTGTGTCAAGCAATACTCTGCTATCCTACACACACACCACACTGCTTTTGCACACTGGCATCATGGTGACACCCTGAAGCAGATCTGGAGGCCAAGGTGTGGCCAGACTCTGCAGCGCTTCCTAGCGGAGCCAGAAATGATACAATCACAGAGTTGGAAGGGGCCATCTCTAGGTCATCTAGTCTAAACCGCCTGCTCAGTGCAGGACCAGCCTAGAGCATCCCTGACAAGTGTTCATCCAGCCGCTGCTTGAAGACGGTCCATGAGGGGGAGTTCACCACCTCCCTGGTGTGGTTTTGGGGGCAGGTATTTGTGAATTTCCTGCATTGTGCAGGGGGTTGGACTAGATGACCTTGGAGGTCCCTTCCAACTCTATGATTCCCTAGACAGCTGATCCCACTGCTGAACTACTCTTACTGGAAAGAATTGTAATTTAAGCCCATTATTGCAAGCATTGATGCAGCAATGGCCCTCTGTAGACATCAAACAGCTTTTTCATTTTGTTCTTAACATTTTACTAGAGTGCTAAACAAATAGGCCAGTTGTGGCAGGCACCAGCTACACACAACCCACACCAAAGGCATTATTACCATGTTCGGAGACTGGTAGTGAGGATTCTCATACAGGGTTTGTCCCCCAAAGCTGCCCTGGAAGATCTTGATAAGGTTCAAGACAAAGCGAGGTCCGATCTCAACCAGGGTGGCGTCTTCTTCTGCGATCTGCAACAGAGGAGACCAGCATCCTTCATTTAAACATTTCACTACAAAACACAGGAGAAGGAGAAAGGAGGATTGGTTTTATAACCTGCCCTTCACTACCCAAAGGAATCTCGGAGCGGCTTACGATCACCTTCCCTTCCTCTCCCAACAACAGGCCCCTTGTGAGGCAAGTGGGGCTGAGACAGCTCTGAGAGAACTGTGACTGGCCCAAGGTCACCCAGCAGGCTTCATGTGGAAGAGGAGTGGGGAATCAAACCCAGTTCTCCAGATCAGAGTCAGCCGTTCTTAACCACTCCACCAAATTGGCCCTCACTTGGAGGGAGGGAAGGGATTTTACACTGAATAATCCAGAATGATTCACGTGTGTGCATCGTGAAGAAACGAGATACGTGCAGTACTCACACACCATATTTGGGGATCTGACAGTAGCACAAGGACTCTAGCCGTATTACGTGGCTGTCTAACGGCCTTTTTGGCATCAGCTGCTTCAAGGGGCCCAACCATTCAGCTATGAAGAGGGGGGCAGAAGGGGAATTCCCTTTGTAGGATGGCAGAGCCCTCTCTTGCCACCAATAAAAATACTTCAGAAGCTGCCACTGTAGCATTCTTTTATGCCACCTTTCAACCAACAACGCCGAAAGGTGATGTAGAAGTATATTAAATAAACAGGGTCTACACCAGTTAGAGGTATTTGCATCAGGGTACCTGCATCAATACCACGTCTGCTTTCAGAACTGGGTGTGTTAAATTGTTCCTGTTTTAGGCACAGATTGAAAAAAAAGTAAGTGGCATTCAGAGAATGAGACGCATCAACGGGTGAGATGGATACCTGCGCGAAGGATTTTTCAACTTCCAGCCACTGGAAAATGGGATGTCCGAAAGCTCTGGTCAAATATTACTTGAGCCTTTCTCGTCGCTGTTTTCCCCCTTTTCATTTCACAGCAGTAAGGACTAGCAACTTAGTTGAGAATCATGTTACTGTTGTAAAGTTACGATTTCTTAAGTGGCTTCGTTCTCATGCTCAGCTGTAAGTATCAGCCAGAACTGGAGCACTTAATTATTTATTTTGCATCGGGTATTTCCCTGGGTACTGTGCTTGTTTCTAGAAGACTTCTGTATTCATACTTTGCTGATTCCTCTGCTTCTGTGTCTTTGCTAAGTTTTGCTACAACTGTGGTCAACTTGTCATGAAATGCCATCTTAGGTGGTACCTCCAATGTCACACAATCCATTAGGGAAGCACTGAATTCTAGCACTCTCTCTATCAGCTACACCCAAGAATGTTTTGCGTTTGGATTTATACCCTGTCCTTCACTACCCGAAGGAGTCTCAGAGCGGCTTACAGTCCCTTTCCCTTCCCCACGACAGACACCCTGTGAGGTAGGTGGGGCGGAGACAGCTCTCCCAAGAACTGCCCTTGAGAGAACAGCTCTGAGGGAACTTGTGACTGACCCAAGGTCGCGCCAGCAGCTGCATGGGAAAGAGTGGGGAATCAAACCCAGATTAGAGTCCGCGCTCCTAACCACTATACCAAACTAATGGAAGCCCAGAGGCTAGTCTGCGATTCAGGTCTGTCCATATAGCATTTTCCAGTTCAGAGTGTGACAACCGGATCCCCTGGTGTGCAAACCAAGTTCATTTGCCGTCTCCATCCCACAGACAAAGCAGCTCACCTGGTAATTTCGGAACCAAATCCTGTGGTCTACGATGGAGAACGTGAAGACGTGATCTACGAAAGGCTGGCTCTTGGGGTGATACCGTGGTGTACTAAAAATCTGGTGGAGGGAAAAAGAATGGCAATCCTGTTTAGACAACTGAGATTTAATAAAGTATCTGGAGGAGCAGAGCACAGCCTGCACAATATCTTTCTCTGGCCCATTCACAGCTAGCCAAAGCTGGACTCTTTGTGGGCCCCAAAGCAACCCAAAGCCTAGGCAGTTTTGGTTCCAAGACTTTGAACAGTCACAACACGAGTCTTGTAAAAAGGTAAAGGTTTCCCTTGCTTGAAAGCCAGTCAAATCCGTGGTTCTCATCTCCGTTTCCAAGCCGAAGAGCCAGTGCTGTCCAAAGACTTTCCCACGGTCATGTGGCCAGCACGACTAAACACTGAGGCGCATGGAACACTGTTACCTTCTCACAGAAGCGGTCCCTATTTATCTACTTGCAATTTCTTGCTTTCAAACTGCTAGGTTGGCAGGAGCTGGGGCCAGAGACAGGCCTCTGTCATGCGGCGCTCGGGTCTCAAACTGCCGAACTACCGACCTTCCGGTCTGCAGCCCAGTGTCTTAACCTCAGAGCCACTGCGGCCCCTTATGAGTCTTGTACCAACGTTCTTATAGTGACACTGTAGAAGCACTGGGCGGGCAAGGGAATGGAGGTCAAATCCTGCACCTACTCAATCTATGCTGGTAGAAATGGTGCTGAGTCAAGGTGAACTGGGCTCAGGGCACTTCCCTGCTGCCGACCAGCCCTCCAGCACTCTATCACTGTAATTAGTTAAGCACCAACTCCAGCAAAGAGTGAAACTGGCGACTGTCAATACAGTTTAGCACGAAGCATGGGCCTAAGAGGAGCTTTGTAAAACCGGAGGCTGTAAAACCAACGCACAAAAATTTCTGTGACACAGTGAATAGCAACAGCTCAACATTTTAAGTTGGCTAGCCCACAGGTTTGTGCCGCACAGAAGATGTGAAGGGAAAAAACGCATCAGAGCAGCCGACGCTTTTGAAGAAAACAACCAGAGAGCAATTCCACCAGTTGCAGAAGACAGTGACTTTTTGTGCGATCCACTGATAAATGGACATCTCTGCCCTTTGAAGTGTCCTTGGGGAACAAAACAGATGTCATTCTCACCACCCACCACCTCTTTAATCCCGCTGCTATCACAGAAATCTCTGCTGATTCCAGAAAGCTAGTTGCAGGTATTCTCTGGTGTGTCTGAGTATCGTGATCAGCACTCTGTGTAGGCAAGGACCATGCTGCCTTCCTCCCTCAACAAACAAACAACAAAACTTGGCTTACAACAGGAGAATCAAAATGTTAAAAAAAACAGACCTGAATAAACAGCTCTTTCAGCAGTGCATAATGTGGGTGCTGGTCAAAAGTCTGAAAGGAAGAGGTAACATTTTAGAACAAAGAAGAAGGGTGGGGGGGGGGACATTAACATGCCTGGAAACGAGGTCACAGAAGGTGGCTGGGTAACTTGCAAAAACCCATACTCACCGAATCGAAAGACAGAAGGGGGCGGGAGCCTCTCAAGCAGTTGCCCGTCATCTTCAGCTCCGCCAAGGTATGAACTGCAACAGCATGAAGGACAATGGTGACATTTAGCTTTGCAAGATGTTAGGAAAATAAAACTAAAGAGAGGATTTATTTTTTTTTAAAGCTGGTAGCAATAAGAGACACGGTTAGATATCTGCACTTACTGTTTTGTACTAAAAACTTGGCTGATGGGCCTTGAGGGGCATTTGAGAGCCTGAAACAGATGAGAGACAAGAGAAGTTAGCTCTATTTTCTTGCAGTTATCGACTAGCCTTTGGTGCAATGCTGTCGCCGTGTGAAATGCTGTACCCCTTCACAAAAGGGCTTAACACACACACAACTCCCAACAGCCAACGGGGGCCTGCAAGGAAGGATGGCAAATAAGCACTAAACTGATGTCCAGAAAGACCCACCCTCCTGCCAGCTCCCACTTGCAGACCCCAGAGTGTCCCATGGCGCAGGCGGCATTCTTGTAGGTCTCCTCTTTTGCCTTTGCCAAGAAGGGAGGAGCTGCCATGCCTGCTTCCTCCAGAAGCCAGCCCAAGTCAGGCCCATCTTCTGGGAGCAGTTTCTGTGATTCTATCCCCCTCGCCCAGCAAAAAAATAGCCTGGTGGCAGGCCTTTCGAAAAGGCCAGTCCCCCTCTTAAGAGGGAAGTGGGCTTCTAAAGGCATCTCACGGGGCTGTTCCCTGCTTAGAAAGGGGGTAGAGAATGCCCTGTGGGCGAGAGGGAAAGTCTCACCCTCCACTGCGCTTGAAACAGGGTTCTGTTGTGAAAGAACCCAGGGATTCTGGCCAGGGCCCGAAAGAACAACTTCACACACTGCTTTCTGGAAGCTGCTTCTGAGATCGTTTCATTTCCAGTCTTAGATCTACCAGGCAAGGAGACAAAAAAAGCCCCCCCCCATGCAGCTTCCCAAATGATTCTGTTGCTGCTCAGGTGAGGCCTCCCTGCTACGGTGCCACACCCATGGCTTCCACACCACAGCCCGCTTTCAGAGAGAGCACCAGAGAAGCTGCATCGAGGCAGAAGATTTGCTGCTCAGTCAGTACTCTGCTGTGAGAAGCAGCGCTGTCCTAGCAATGGCTTCCCCTCCTGGGCAAAAAGGGGGGGGGGGGATGGAATTCTTCTCCAGACAGAAAAGGAAAACAGTGGGTGGGATACAAAAAGTAGGAGTGCCAGTGAAACACCGACAATAGGAATCTGGGTGGACGGGGATTTGGAATTTCGCTTGCGCTGCTGTTGCAGGAGGCAGCAGATTGCCACGGATAAGCTCGCCCGTGCAGAAGGGTGCCCTGGGAGGCGACCCTGACCTCCTGCATCGAGTGTGCATCTCCCTTCCTGCTCTGAGTCACAGGCTGGGTGAGAAATGATACCTTCAGTGCCCGACTGAGCACCGGGAGTCAGGCTGAAGGGTCCTGAGAAAATGGTGGTACTGCCGGGATGCAGTTTCAGGCCCTCCCAGCCACAGCAAATTGTGATGCTTGCTACCAGTGTTCCCTCTAAGATGAGTTAGTGTGAGCTAGCTCAACGTTTTTTAGCCTCCGGCTCACACATTTTTTTGTCTTCGCTCAGGAAGGACAGCTCCAGAGCAGCAGCCAAATCACTCGCTTACAACTTTAATGCCAGTAGCTCACAAAGTAGAGTTTTTGCTCACAAGACTCCATAGCTTACAGGGAGCATTCCTTGCTACTATACCCTGATTTTCCTGGTTGTCTTATAAAGCTGACATTAATTATGACCACTCAAGAATGATATAAGTATCCTGCCTAGCTGAAGGACCGCCTTTCCCCATATGTGCCCCAGAGAGCACTGAGATCAGGGTCACAACATCGCCTGACTCTCCCTGGCCCAAGAGACACCAGGCTGGCCATTACTAGAGCCAGGGCCTTTTCAGTGGCAGCTCCATGCTGGTGGAATGAGGTCCCAGAGAACATCAGGGCCCTGCAGGACCTTCTACAGTTCCGCAGGGCCTGTAAAACGGAGCTCTTCCACCAGGCTTTTGTTTAGGAGCCACCACTGACAAACGCGTGACTGATGAGCGCGTCACCGGAACATCCTACGGCCCTTATGACATACTGTTGGATATCGCTCTCCATCCTTGATTGTTTACTGAATGCTGCCATCATCTATATTTATATTGTTCTGATCTGTATTTTGTTGTATATGCGCATTTTATTGTATTTATTGTCTTATCACTTTGAATGTCTGTACGCTGCCTTGAGCCAGTTTGTCCAGTAAGGCAGGA
The DNA here is from genome assembly GCA_029233225.1 of Lepidodactylus listeri. Classification (NCBI taxonomy): domain Eukaryota; kingdom Metazoa; phylum Chordata; class Lepidosauria; order Squamata; family Gekkonidae; genus Lepidodactylus; species Lepidodactylus listeri. The sequence continues at coordinate 25,236,814 of JARCFY010000004.1, read as the reverse complement.
TATAAATAGAAATAAATAAGTAAGTATGAACAGAGGCTCCCCCCATACACTTTGCACATATCCACAGGGACCTCTGAAATCAAGACACAAAGGAGAACATTAGTATGTTCCTCACCACACATAAAGATCCTGTTTCTTCTTTGCTTCAAAAAATATGCATTTGTTGCAATTTTTTATTTCACAGACCTGCGCGAAGGAAGAAAACCAATGTTGCTGAAATGGAAATGTTCTGATATAGCCCATGGAATCACAAACGCTCACTTTCCTTTGGGTCCACTGCCTCGTGCCGTAAAGACCAACCTGGTTCTGCAACACCCCAGTAGGACACCCATTGGCTCAAGGACGGATGTGAGATTCCCCCAAAATGAAATCCAATGCACTTTCATTGAAAAATAAATATCAGCCGTACATTTTTTTTTCTGGGTGCTTTTCTAACTAAGGACATTGGCTTGGATCCCCAGGATTCGACCTACTGTGCAACTGGCCACCAATCCCCCCCAGGAGATGAATTTCAGAGAGCACAGCTGGCTGCAGCAGGAAAGTCCAGAAATTCCATAGAACGAATATAATCTAAGCATCAGACTTCATGAGTGTTATTGATCCTAACTGAATTCAGTGTGGTTGTTGGTAATAATCTTTTGTTTTACTCACATACCACATTTCACACAATGCAATCCTAGCACAGAATCCTAAAATTCAGATTTTGTAAATAAGTTCTAGTATAGTTCTCTATAAAACTGCAAGTGTATGACTGAAAAGTATACTTATGCTAAGGAAAGGGTAATTTTTTTGGGGTGGGTGGGTTATTTTTAAGCTGCCTCATTCTGAAGACCTTCCAGGACCATACATGGAAGTTATACCAACTGTTGTGGAAAAGGGAGCTAAAAATACCAACTTTGACACAACAGCTGGACATATGTTGATGAGCATGTGGCTAGCCCTTGTTATCTCTTAAGTCAAACTTCCCTTTGCCTCTCTTAGGTGGGCTATTTCTAAACAAATAATTGATGTATATTACCTCGTTGATTACAAAAAGTTTGTCCTTCCTGTCCATTTTGGTGTCTGAAAAACAAGAGGTAAAAGTGAACTAAAATATGTATTGCTTTAATGACTGCATCAATCAACAACATATTGTAATGGAATTATTTCATCTACTCTTATTAAACCTTCTGTTGAAATTTGTCACCCTAAGCTAGCTTCTATGCACGTCTCCCTAGCTGGGTAAGAGACTGGGCATGCTACAGAACATGGCATCCTTTCCTCAAGCCAGCTGCTGGGGTACATGCACAGATTTATGAGCTAACATGGCATGGGGACTGGAGAGGGAAAGACTTCACATCGTTCCAATTTCCAAGGAGGAAGGATAGATTCTAAATCCTACTTCTTCAAACAGCTAACTGCCTTTTGAAGAGGATTTAGTACAGGCAGTCCCAGCAGCTGAAGACAGGAACTGCATGAGCATCAGGACCTATACCCAGGGGTCCGTTGGAGCAGGAGCGCACAGGAGCGCAGCTCCGGGAGTGAGGAGCCCAGAGGGCGGGCACATGACCAAGCCCCGCTCCCTCCTTGGCTTCCCCGAGCAATGCAGAGGTGCAGCGCCCCGGGGAAAGCCCTGCTAGGGTCTTTATTGTTTTTCATGTTTTGTTTTAATATTGATAATTTTATCATTGTTCCTTTTATGACTGTGTGCTGCTTTTCCACAGACTTGCTCAAGGTGGCATATAAATTTTCTAAGTATACCATTTTTTATCTGGGCACATGGCACATAAGTACTGGAGAAATTTCACCAACCGTTCAGCAGCTTCCACCCCATCAGTTTGGTGTAGTGGTCAGGAGTTGGGACTCTAATCTGGGAGAACCGGGTTTGATTCCCCACTCCTCCACATGCAGCTGCTGGTGTGACCTTGGGCCAGTCACAAGTTCTCTCAGAGCTGTTCTCTCATGAGCAGTTCTCAAAAGACCTCTCTCAGCCCCAGCTACCTCACAGGGTGTCTTGTTGTGGGGAGGGGAAGGGATGGGTGGTGCACATGTCCTGGGTATCTCAAGTCTACTTGAAACCTGGTGGTTTCAAGGGAGCAGGAAGAGAATGAGGGTGTGTTCTTTACACTTATTTTTATTGCACAAAGTATTGGATGGGGAAGGGAATGGAGGAAGAGCAGATCAGTTTCATTCACCTGTGGAGTGGAGCCTGAGGGGTGGGTGTTGCCTTCTGACACACTTTCGGTATGTTAAGAGGGTGTGGCATATGCAAATGAGTTATGCAAATGAGTTATGCTAATGAGCTCCTACACCTCTTTTTCTACGAAATGACCCCTGCCTATACCTCTATAGTTTCCATAATGTTTACTTTGGAACAAAGGCAGCAGGAAAAAATATACACCAGTTTGCATAGAAGTCAGCAATATCCTTCCCCAATTGTTAAGAAAATGGAACCTTGCAGGCCTTATCAAGGGAAACTAAAGAGAAAGTTAAAAATTAAGATACAGAGAAGTTTTTAAAAGTTCTACCTGCTTTAGAATGGGGCATCAATGTTCGCAAGTCTTTCATGAGATGTCTGGTCCTAAAATCTATTCCTCTGGAAGAAAAAATAAGCACCCTCTCTTTGTTTGTCCATTTGCCCTGAAATATATAAAAGGCAAAAGTGAACAGCGTGAACATCAGACCACATCAGTAACTAACAGTACCATCCTAACAAGAGTTACAACTTTCTAAACCCACTGACTGTAATGGATGAAATCACTAGACAACCTTAGGCAATCCTCAGCCACAATAAAGAAAGAGCACTAGTAGAAGTGTTCCGAAAACCAGATGTTCCAACCAAGCATATACTACTATACAAATACAAAATTTTGGCACACGAGTCTTCAATTTGTTACCCCAAGGACACCCCCTGTAACTGATAAAAATGAAAACGTTTAGAAAGACTTTAACTGTAGCTCAACTACCAAGGCTCAACCAGAGAACAAAAACAGTTCCTTGGGATATACACACAGAGAGTTCTCTCAGTATCCAAATAATCACAGCCCAGCTGCTGCGCCCCCCCCCCCCATCTTTGAGATGATCAGGCAGCCCTTTCTAGCTAAAATTTGTAGTTTCTAGAAAGACACAAGCACCTGTTGTTGTTCTTTTCAAAAATTATCTATGACTCTTTAGTTATATAGACAATGAATGTCACCGTGACCAATAATACCATTTCTTAAAAACAATATATTTTGATTAATCAAATGAAAAATACATTTCACAGGTAAACCAGCCAATGAGACTTAATGCCTTTATTTGCCACATTCTCCAGGGTATGTTCAAGGTGGCTTTCAATAAAACTGCACAATACAGTAGAACAATTAAAAATAACATCTGATTTGATGGAGTACAATTGCCTGTCTTAAGTGTGCTTCCCCCCCCCCACCCCAAATCAGCCACATGCTGCCTTTTTATCAGGACCAAATTATCAGAAATCAGCAATCAAGCTCTTTAGCTCCCAAGAAACCTTAATTGGACAAGAAATTCAATACCAAAGAAAGTGGGAAGGAGGTAAGCATTTCATGACACAACTTAAAAGCCCAGCGTATCACCCCACTCCTGCCACTTTTTAAAATCTGCACTTAACATTCAGCCTGGTCAGTTTTTTGATGGGAGACCACCAAAGAAGTCCAGGGTCATTACACAGAGGCAGGCAATGGCAAACCACCTCTATTCGGCTCTTGCTTTGAAAACCCTATGGGGTCACCATAAGTCAGCTGGAACTTACCAGGGGTGGAAAATCATTCTTGACAAAGAGTGCAGTAGAACTCCCAAGCTTGCTCACTATTTTTGTGGTTCCTGACCAATACTACATCCCTTTTATCATGGTGATGATCATGAGAACAGACAGGTGTAAAAGAGAGTTAGACAGATCCATGGAAGAGAGGTCCATCAATGGCTACTAGCCATGGTGACTGAAGGGAGCTGCCATACACCACTGCTGGGAGGTAGCATATGGGAGAACCTCAGTTTCAATGCCCTGGGAGAGGCAGGATGTTGGGCTAGATGGACCACTGGCCTGATCCAGCAGGATCTACTTATATTCTTAAATTGGGCAAAGAGACCGTCATAATGTATCAAGGTGACACCAATGATATCCATCTATTTCCCAGAACAAAGTTTGAATCCAGCGCAACAAAGTTTTACTCAAAAGTATAAGCTTTCATGTGCAGGCACAATTCTTCAGATACAATGAAACGGAAATTACCAGCAGTAAATTAACATACAGTGTAATGAAGATGTTTAACAAATGCAAGGGCCAAACAGGAATAACAGACTTAGTTTAGATGGTTATCGTTGGATTGGGATTAATTCCGGGGGAGATATAGTGAAGGAAATAAATACCCACTTGCGTCCGTTTCTCAGACTCCCATTAAACAAACACAAAAACTATTCAGGCGGGATAGTCGTGTTGGTCTGAAGCAGCAGAGCGAAGTGTAAGCCCAGGGGCACTTTTAAGGCTATCTAAGTTCAATTCTGGGCAGTGTTCCCTCTAAACTGGGTTAGTGTGAGCTAGCTCACAGTTTTTTACCCTCTGTCTGACAGGTTTTTGTCTCAGATCAGGAAGGATGGCTCCAGAGCAAACTGATTTATGCAGGAGCCAAATCACTCAGTTCACAACTTGAATGCCAGTAGCTCACAAAGTAGAATTTTTGCTCACAGGACTCCACAGCTTAGAGGGAGCATTGATTTTGGGGATCAGTTTCCGTGTGCGAGCACAGTTCTTCAGGTACCAAAAAGAAATGTTTCAAGAAAGTACCGAGTAAGATTAACCGGGCCCCTGTCCGCAACCCTGTCTTCGAAGAAGCGCCCTTTGGGCATGCTCACCTGCGACACAGGCGGAGGAACCTGGTGCTCCTCCCCGGACCCTGCATTGGCCACCGAGGGCGGCTCTTTCCCCTCCGCCCCTTTCGGAGCCTTCTTGGCCCGTTTCTTCTTCGGACCCGGCCCGTCTCCACGCTTCCTCTTGGCCGCCGCCATCTTGCTCGCACGCCGGCAGCAACGCTACGCAAACCCTCCCCCCCGCGCGCCCCGCACGTAGGCTGCTCTAGCAAGCGGCTTTCTCTATGGGCCTCGGAGGCGCTCGCGGGGGAAGTAACCTTCAGACAAGAAGGCCGACTTCCGGCAAAGAAAATGAAACTGGCCCCTGGGGTCACGGTGGGGCCGCTCTAGCCCATGCCACATCTATGACAAAGCACTCGCCAAGGGAAACCGAGGCGGCGGGAGAATCCAATCGATTTTAAGCCGGAAGTGCGTGCGAGGACGAAGGGGAAGCGAGGTAAGGACAGCTCTAGCCAAGCGAATCTATCGTCAGCGCATCCTAAAATCCCAAAGGAAATCCTTAGGGACGCTTCCCGACCAAGAAGGATGCCCCCCCCCCCCCCGAGATGACTGGAAATGCACGGCTGAGCGAATACCATAGAGATGCCTTAGGACAGAGAGACGCCTGGGATTAGATGACTGTTGGCGGCTTCCCTTGTTGACGGTTCCCGTTGTGTGCCGCTCCAGCCGTTTTCTGTCTGGAGGTTCTTTGTATCGTAGGTAACTAAGGAGCGGAGAAGAGTCACGCCCGCTGCGATGTATCGTACGGATGTGGGGTAGGAGTAAGTACTTTTAGATGTTTTCGGTGGACTGAAGGACTTCGCCTTCTTAGAACAAAATTACAGTCTGGTGGCACCTTTAAGACCAACAAGTTTAATTGTGTGTGTAATCTGTTGTGTGCATGCACTCTTCCTCAGATACACGCACATGAAAATTTATACCCAGAATAAAACTTTGTTGGTCTTTCATCTGATTAATGTTTTAGTGTGCTCAAGAAAAAGTGGGGTACAGAAGGAAAGAAGAAAATATGGAGTCATCAAATTTATCAAATATTATGGGTTGTTACCAGTGCTCCCTCTAAGTTGTGGAATCTTGTTAGCAAAAATTATACTTTGTGAGCTACTGGCACTGAAGTTGTTCCTGGCACAGTAATGTGGCTACTTCATAAATCATTTTGCTCTGGAAGAAGAAGATATTGGATTTATACCCCACCCTTCACTACACAAAGGAGTATCAGAGGTTTACAATCTCCTTTCCCTTCCCCACAATAGACACCCTGTGAGGTAGGTGGGGCTGAGAGAGCTCTGAGAGAAACTGCTCTTTTTCAAGAACAGCTCTGACAGAACTATGCCTTGCCCAAGGTCATCCAGCAGGTGCAAGTGGAGGTGTGGGGAATCAAACCCGGTTCTCCCAGATTAGAGTTTGTGCACTTAACCACTATGCCACACTGGAAGGAGCCATCCTTCCTGAGCAAAGACAAAAATGTGTGAGCCGGAGGGTAAAAAACTGCGAGCTAGCTCACACTAACTCATCTTAGAGGGAACACTGTTACCTAGAACAAGTAAAATCAGCTGTATTAATAAAAATACATGTTTCAAATATAGAAGCAGATAGTAAAACATTATTATTACAGAGTTTTGGGGTGGGTTTTCTCTTTAAAAACATATAACAAGAACTTTCCTAATGTTCGAGGTAATCTATTAACAATAAGAAAGATTACATCTTTAACAGTTGAACAAACTTCTGTGTTAAAATTAAATCATCCTTAAAAATTGAATATTGTCTTAATTGTAGGTCAAAATCTAAGTTTTATTCTTACTAAATATTTAAATACTAGTGGAATACTAAATAAAAGATTAAAACTATAATCAGTATCTTCATCACCTTTACTATGGTATTCAGCTAATTTCAAGAATAAAAAAAATTAACTATTCCCACAATACGAGTAGTAAGCTTGCCATTTCTGCTGAAATTCTTTCAGTGGTCTTCTGTTTATATAGTTAGTTTTGCCAATGTTGCATACTCAGCTAATTTTTCTTTCCTGAACTCTATTGTAGGACATTCTTCCAGTGTCCATTTTGTTTCAAATATTGCGCTGGCAGTTGTCAACATATATCTAAGTAGCTCTTGTGAAATTCTTTCTATATTGTCTGGTAGGTTTCCTGGTTTCATTGGGAATTTGGTTTTTAAAGTCTTTTGGATCTTTTCTTGTATATTTTTGCAGTATCTTTTCATCTTGGTGGAAGTCTACCACATCTGATAAAAAGTGCCATCAGCTTCTTTACATATCCAGCAAGCCCCTTTGTCATTCTTGTCCATCTTGGGAATGTCTCCAGCAGCTCCAGAACATGCAAGCTTCTATAAGTCTAAACGTTGGGCCCTCCAACCAATCCAAAGCCAGACCTTTGAAGTTTTTTGACATGCAGCTGTGACCAGCTGGTTTAGCAGAGAAGCAGTGTATGGCTGGATGCTTCTCTCTGAAGTGTAAAACAAGCCTCAACAAAAAGAGTGAGGTGCACGTTGAGTGACAAATGGTGTGTCTCCTTGTCACTGTTATTCAAAGGCATCAAGTCAGACCTGTGAACTTTCTCATGACAAATCAACAGATGTTTTCCTTTTGATCTCTTCCCCCATGTTTCAGGCCTACATTTTGATATGAAGCCTGAACCAATACTTGATGCAAGAACAAGAAATTGAACTGGAGGTCCAGTTTGCTTGACAGGTGGGTGCTCACAACAGTCCTGCGTAATGGGTTAGTCCAGTGGTGGGCAAACTGTGGCTCAGGAGCCGCATGCGGCTCTTTCACATATATTATGTGGCTCCCGGCAGGATGGCTGGGGAAGCTAAATATCGTTAGCAAATAAATATCATTGGACAAATTAATATCATTATCAATATCTGCTTTTACCCCTTTTGTTATTATTTTTGGCAGTCTCATTTAATGTTAATAAAAAGCAAATTTGCTTATTTTCCAATAAAAGCAGGTAATATTTGTTCATGTCTTGTGGGTCTCAAACATCTGATGTTTATTCTGTGCGGCTCTTACGTTAAGCAAGTTTGGCCACCCCTGTTGTAGGTGGCTCTTACGCTGAGCAAGTTTGCCCACCCCTGGGTTAGTCTGAGAGATGCAAGTGCACCTAGTGAACTTGGTATCTGAATTATTATTATTTGATTTATTAATCACCCCATCCTGGCTTACGCCAGGCTCTGGGCAATGTACAAAAGGCAAAATGCCATAAAAACAAGATACAAATTTTTAAATATCTATATACAATTAATACAGTTAATAAAAGATAAAACCAGAATAAAAGATCCAAGATGGCGACTTACAATAACAGACCTTCCTGGTAATCTTAGTTCAACATTCTAGCCATCATGTATTATTCAAATAGACCGCACTGGGTACAGAAGGGGAATGTGGAATGGCATCGTATAGCCTGATCTCAGCTACGAAGAAGTCTTGCGTTTCAACAGCCTTCTTCAGAGATGGACTGTAGTTGTCTTCAATAATCGGCTACAATACTCCACATCCCTGCAATACATCGCAGCAGGTGTCTTTTTCCACAGTTTTTTCCTACATTCACTTATTTTTCCTGGAGAAAACAAACTCTTATTTCTGTAATTGTTACCACTTTGTATTTGCTTTGCATTAATTTGTGACAATTCACTTTTAAGTCCGTGTGTTGGACATCTGCAAGTCTCCCTTAATAATTGCTGGACCTTCTTTTGTCTATCCTTGTAGGAAGGTGCGGGCGGTGACGGAAGTCTTCAAAGCCATGCCTCTCTCCACCCAGGAGCAAACGGCTGAAGAGAAGTATGTCTTGGCCACCAGTCTTGACAATGTCCGAAACCTCTCTAATATCCTGAAAGCCATTCACTTTAAAGACCACGCTACCTGTTTTGCAACTACAAATGGACTCAAGGTGACTGTGGAAAATTCCAAGTGTCTTCAGGCAAATGCTTTTATTCAGGTTAGAGGGTAATTTTTTTTCAATCTTTCCAATGGACAGAGAATCTGATTTCAGCTGAAATAAAAACATTTTCTGTATCCTATGAAATTCCTGCATTGGAGAGATCTGGCCATTGGTTCCTAAGCTGGTAGACTTAAGACTGGTACAAAATTGAGTATTTGATATAGGTTTGATAGCTAGCATCCTGGCAATATTTGTGTGTGTGTGCCTGTCTCCAACAGAGAAAGGGTATTCTGAAAAGAGCCAGTCTGGTACAGTGGTTAACAGTGGTAGACTAGAATCTGGGATTCCTGGGTTCGAATCTCGTGGAAACTCGCTGGGTGACCTTGGACCAGTCACTCTCTCACAACCTAACCTACCTCACAGGGTTGTGAAGATAAAAATGGCGGAGAGGAAAACAATGTAAGCTGCTTTGGATTCCTAGTGGAGAAATGGCCGCTCTTAACCATTACACCATGCAGTTTAACTGTTGTGGTTTCCCTGGCAATGAATGTTGGGAACTGTAGTTCTCCAACAGTGCTGTTGCCTCACAGTTTTCCACCTTCTGTTTTCGGTCTTTCAAACATACAGGCAGGAATCTTCCAAGAATTTGTGGTGCAGGAGGAATCCGTGACGTTCAGAATCAATCTGTCTGTCCTCTTAGACTGCCTGACTATCTTTGGTACAAGCTCTTTGCCAGGTATTGGCGATATGTGTGCTTTATGGGAAAAGAACCAGATGCTGCTGTGTGCTGTAACCTGCCTACCTTAGAATGTAAGAACATAAGAAGAGCCCTGCTGGATTAGACCAGTGGTCCATCTAGTCCAGCATCCCGTCTCACACAGTGGCCAATCAGTTCCTCTGGACGGCCAACAACAGGGCATGGAGGCCAAGGCTTTCCCTTGACGTTGCCTCCTGGCTCTGGGATGCAAAGGATTAGTGCCTCTGAATGTGGAGGTTCCCCTCAGTCACCATGGCTAGAAGCCATTAACAGACTTGTCCCCCATGAATCTATCTAATCCCCCTTTCAAGCTGTTTATTCCTTTGGCCATTGCTACATCCTCTACCAGCAAGTTCCACATTTTAATAAGAAGGAGATCAGATGTACATTTAATGGTCAAAGAATGGTGGATTCGAAACACCTCTTTCATCGGTGCATTTCAGAGACATTTGCTGCAGACTACCTGGCGTTGTTTAAACGGGTTGGTCAAGAATCAGTTCCTGAGAGTCTGAGAACCTTGGCATTGTAGTCGATGTGCTCTAAGTGTCCCTTCTTGTTTCAGGAACGCAAACGGCCCTTCGGATGTGCTACCAGGGATATGGTTATCCCTTGACGCTCTTTCTGGAGGAAGGTGGTGTGGTAACTGTGTGTAAAATCAACACCCAGGAGCCCGAAGAAATACTCGATTTTGATTTCTGCAGCACCAACGTCGTAAACAAAATTATCCTGAAATCGGAGGGGCTGCGGGAGGCGTTTTCTGAACTTGACATGACCAGTGAGGTGCTAGAGATTATAACATCTCCAGACAAGCCTTATTTCAGGTACTGGAGTATTTTTTCCCCATTGCTGGGGATAGGAATAGTGTAACCAGTGTGCAGAATAATTAGTGCAAGTTTTTAGCATAGGTTGCAGTCACATGCGACAGAAAAATCGGGGGTGAGGTGAGGCTATTTCTGCCAGTGGAATTTGACCTGCAGTTGCACAACCACACCTCCCTTTGAAGCTGCGGGCACAATCCATCAGTGCGTGATCAGATGCAACTGTGGGTGAGTCGGGGGGGGGGAGGTTCCCCATTTTTTCCCTGTGCGCTTAAATGAGGGATCGATGAATCGCACCTCCGCACCAAGGGCTCCCTATGGAGTTTGTGATGATGCACATACTATGAAGGGGGGGGGGGACAACGGCACAGAGTCGGGATGACCTGATCAGACCATCCCGACGCCATGAAAGCATGCTGGAGTGATCAGACAGGCAAGTCCTCCCGTGGCCTGTTGCAACACGTTTACTACTGGATTTTCCCCAGTGTCTTTTAACTCTTCTTCTGCGGCGAAGCAAAATGGGTTGCCGACAGCTGTGGGGCGTTTCCCAGGTGTTGTTATCTGATTGCGCCCTTTAAATCCGCCCAGCATTCGTGCCTAAGTCGGATCTCATTGTGTGTATGATCACAGCCATAGATGAGTAGACAGTACTGGCCAAGATCACCCAGTTACCTGATCTGTAGCTTCCTCTGTCTCCTTCTGCATCAGCGGATGGAGAACTCAACTTGAGCCTTGGAGGTCTGTATTCAGATCACACATCTCCACGAATGTAACTTCACTGGGTTCCCCATTTGACTTCTGTGAGTGACTTTCCTTTGGGGTGGTTCCAACAAAGTGGTTAGGACTGTTTCAGAGTATGTAAATAATGTGATCTTGGGGTGACTGTGGACGTTACAGAGACAAACATAAATACATTTGTCTTGTGGTTTTGTGTGCCCATTAGTTGTACAGTTGTCTGTGCTGCTATTATAGAAAGTGCGTTTGACTGATTGGTTGATGAGCCTGATGATGTAGTGGTTTGCTCCCTGCTCGGTCCCCTTGCCAGTGAGGAGGAGCTAGCTGAGCAACAGACCCACCAGGTTGCTTCTCCAGCAGGCAGCGGACTTAAACATCAGCGGATATAGGTGGCAGGCATTCTGCGAAAGAAACAGTGATAACTACACCTGTGCATCTTGGCCCCAGCATCCTTTACACTCTGAAGATGGCGAATGATTGTGTGCATGTTTTCCTCAAGTCTACAAGTGTGTGTGCAGATCCCTTGAGGGCCAATGAACAGCACCATTCAACACCATGCTAAGCAAACTTATTCAATAATAAAACCCACTGGATTAAGTGGAGCTGATTCCCTGGTTGTCTGTGTTTTAGGACCGTGCCATTATGGCATGAGCCTGCATTACGCCTCCCAGAGTTCAACAGGGTTTACTTCCAAGTATATAGACGTGACCCTGCGCCCTTAATTTGGTACCTTTTGCAGTACTACAGGGTGGACAACGGTGACAGATTTCAGTTTGTAACTCATCTTGCTAGGGGAATACAATCCACAGAACATAGCGGGGTGTCAGCAGAAACACAGTCAAGATCAGGGCACTAACCAGTAAGTCACTAACCAGCTATAAGTAATATTTCCTCCCTGTTACTCTTGATATTTAATTGCCACAGGTACAGGTAATGGAAGACTACAAACCCTTAGTGGATTAGAATATGCTGCCTTCGCATCTCATGTGTATGAATTATTGGAAGTTGAGCATCAACCAGCATATTCTGTTGCAGTGATAGCCTTCCAAAAACTTCAGAGCTGTTTGTGTTCCGGAAACAGTAACTCATGGAGGCTAATAACGTTTTCGTATCATTTACTAGTCCACAGTTTGTTTTTTTCCAATATGATACAAAGAACTTTGATTAGCTGGCGCTTTCTTCTTCTTTTTGCAGATTATCCACTTTTGGGAATGCAGGAAGCACTCATCTTGACTACCCCAAAGACTCGGATCTAATTGAAGCTTTCAACTGCAACCAGACCCAGACAAACAGGTGAGCCTCCGCGGTCAGGGTACCTTTGTAGTAGCACAGTAGAAGAAGAAGAAAATATTGGATTTATCCCCACCCCCGTCACTACCCAAGGGAGTCTCAGAGTGGCTTACAAACTCCTTTCCCTTCCCCTCCCCACAACAGACACCCTGAGAGATAGGTGAGGCTGAGAGAGCTCTGACAGAAACTGCTCTTTCTCAAGAACAGCTGTGCCAGAACTATGGCTTGCCCAAGGTCGTCCAGCAGGTGCGAGTGGAGGAGTGAGGAATCAAACCCAGTTCTCCCAGATTAGAGTCTGCGCCAGTGTTCCCTCTAAGCTGAGTAGGTGTGAGCTAGCTCACAGTTTTTTAGCCTCCGGCTCACCCATTTTTGTCTGAGCTCAGGAAGGATGGCTCCAGAGCAAACTAATTTATGCAGCAGCCAAATCGCTCCCTCACAACTTTAATGCCAGTCGCCCACAAAGTAGAATTTTTGCTCGCAAGAGTCCACAGCTTAGAGGGAGCATTTGCGCACATAACCACTACACTAAACTAGTCTCACTGACTACTAAAAGCCATTGCTTGGTTGTGGTTTATTTATCTTGATTAAGCCACAGCTGCCTAGCTAGAAAAGCTAGATCCAGGAGCACCTTAGAGACCAGCAAGGTTTTTGGGCTATGAGCTTTTGAGAGCCAAAGCTCCTATCCTCCAGGAACTTTGACTCTCAAAAGCTTATACCTTGGAAAGCTTGTTGGTCTCTCAGGTGCAACTTCTAGATCAAATCGAGCCTGAACTCTCCCTAGAAGCTAAAATGACCAAACGGAGGCTATCGCACCTTGGTCAAATTACAAGAAGACAAGAGTCACTGGGAAAGGCAATAATTTTTGGTCCTGGCCCCGACCTGGTGGAACTCTCTGCCAAGTGCCACCAGGGCCCTGGGGGGCCTGATGCAGTTCCGCAGGGCCTGCAAGGCAGAGATGTTCCGCCAGACTTTTGACTGAGTACAGCGACGGTTCCATCGTGGCTGGCACCCTCCTCTGTTCTCTGCTATTTACATCTACCTCGCCCTCTTCCCCCCTATCTGCGAAGTAGCCGGCAGTCGGAACTGGGACTGGTTAGTTATTCGCCATCTGCTTGTTTGAACTGTCTTATTAATGTTTTAACTGACTTTCTCTCGTTTTGCTTTGTGGCTTTTGTACATCGCCCAGAGCCCTGCTGGGGCCGGGGCAGGGCCATTCATAGATGACTGACGCAGTCAAGGAAGCCACGGCCTTCAGTGTGCAAGACCTCAGTGAGGCTGCTCACAATAAGACATTTTGTAGGTCGTTAATTCATAAAGTGTCCCAAATACGTGTTTTTCTTTAAAATGCTAACAACAGAACTGCCCAATTAAAATCTTGCACAGCTGGGGCAGGGATTGAAGGGTTAAACCCCTCTCTTCCCCTTCCTGCACAGTCCTGCGCTGTCAGTAGTGGCTGGAGTGCCTGGAGCCAGGGTACGTGTCATCGTTCTGCTTTCCTAATCAGTGACCCGCCCTCTCCCTTTGGCCATGCAGGACCATCCGTGCTGTGTCTTTTACAAAGTCAACTTTTTGCTGTGTTCACAGTTGCCTGACTCAGGGCCATTGTATTGGTGAACTATGTGGTTTCTGCAGGCCTGTAGCTACGGTGGGGCCTCCCAGGCCCCCCCCCCCAATTTCCCTGCCAAAGCCCCCACTTTACCCCAAATTTGCAGCTTGGAGTGCATGTCTGTTTAAAAAATCCTGGCCACGGGCCTGGGTTTCTGTATGTTGTCCGTGTCTTTGAGTCCAGCGAGACTGAGGATATGGGGTTAGGCCATGTTAACAATCCTTTAACCAACCTTGTTTCTAGGTACAAGATCTCGTTGCTGAAGCCATCTATCAAAGCGCTCGCTCTGTCTTGCAAAGTATCTATTCGGACAGACAACCGGGGCTTCCTGTCACTGCAGTACATGATCCGGAACGAAGATGGGCAGATTTGCTTCGTGGAGTATTACTGCTGCCCTGATGAGAACGTTACCGAAGCGGAGCTGTAGCTGCAGGAGACAAACGGACCTCCCCCAATAGCAAGCCATCCGGACTGATGATTTGTGAATGAAAGTTTTCTGAAAGGAAGACCGGGGTCTGCCTGGCGTTTGTTTATTGCTTGAAAACGAAAAGCGGAACAAGAAAGTTCTGGCGCAGAGATACCTGACCTGGATCGCCCGATCTCGTCAGATCTCGGAAGCTAAGCAGAGTCGGCCCTGGCTAGTGTTTGGATGGGAGACCCCCAAGGAAGTCCAGGGTTGTGACGACGCAGAGGCAGGCCGTGGCAAACCACCTCTGAACGTCTCTTGTCTTGAAAACCCTGTGGGGTTGCCATAAGTCAGCTGTGACTTGATGGCACTTTCCACCACAGAAATATGATATCCAGCAGCTGGGAACTCGGTGGAGAACGGGACGTTTTGCAGAGCACAGCCATCGGGTTCAGGGAGGTGATGCTCTTGATACTAGAAGGGGAGGGAGCTGTGGCTGAGTGGTAGAGCACCTGCTTGGCATGCAGAAGGTCCCAGGTTCAATCCCTGGCATCTCCAGTTAAAAGGACCATGTAGCAGGTGATGTGAAAGACCTCTGCCTGAGTCTCTGGGGAGCCAATCTAAGGCAGCTTCATGTACGAAACCCCAGAAGGCCTGTTCTGCCATGGTACAGAGCAAACAGCTATCTGTCCCATAGTAATGCAGTATTATTGCTGGCCCTGCAGCCACTGCTTCAAGGCATAAGCTACGGGTCCACTGCAGCAGTGTGGAAGTAGATTCAGTAATTTCAGGGAGGGAGGGAGGGCAGATTATAGATGGGCAGATAAGCCAGTGCTATCCATCACGACGTTCAGTTGCTACAGGTAAGAGCTGGATAGTGGCAGGATCAGTCCTGGGCCAAGCAGAAGAGGAAAGAGCAATGTCTACGAGAGGTGGTCTCCAACACTCCCTCTAAGCTGTGGAGTCCTGTGAGCAACAATTCTACTATGTGAGCTGCTGGCACTAAAGTTGTGAGCGAGCGATTTGGCTCCTGCATAAATCAGTTTGCTGTGGAGCCTTCCTCCCTGAGGTAAGACAAAAATGTGTGAGCCGGAGGCTAAAAAACTGTGAACTAGCTCACACTGACTCGGCTTAGAGGGAACACTGGTCTCTGAATGTCGGTGTTCCTTGGAGGGTCAGAAAGTTGAGGTCCTCGAGGTCCGTGATCTTCCTTTTCCTTCTGGGAGGCAAAAGAATGGGCTCCCGAATTCACCGTAGACATAAACCATGGGACGCAGTTAAGAGGGTAGACACTGTGGAAGTTATAGTGGCTGGCGCTTCCGGGTTGCATCTTGGGGAAGGCATAAGAAGAGGTGCATTCTGCCCCCCCCCGAGGGTCAGATTACACAGTCCCCCCCCCCCCCCCCATGGTATGACGGTGAAACAAGTGCAAATGTGGCATGAGTCGTTTCTGTCATCCTCGCTTGCCTCTTTTGGAACTGGGTTTCCACAATCCCTAAGAACGCAGGCCAGCCATGCAGCACTTCTTTGCACTTGCAGCTTCTTATGTGCCTTTTGGCCTCACGCTGACACATCTTGCTCACAGTGCGCTGAATGAAGGCTCAGCAAGGCCAGGGATGTTACACTGAGCCCATCTCCCCAGTCAAACAAGATGGCTTGGTGGGTGGGCTTCTCTGTAACTGCACCGTACAGGTGTGCGTCTACTGTTGTCTCCAGCAGCTGGTTCAGAGAGGGCGGAGACCACCAGCGTTATCAATAAAGCCTCTGACTTCATGCCTCCTGGTGCTGCTGGGTGAGCTGTCTGGAGCCTTCACATACAACAGAAGACCTGCAGCAAAAGGAATCAAGAAAGGTTTTTCCCCCCTCAGCTCTCTTAGGCACTTCTGCATGCACGGGCTAACAGTAGCCTTTACGAACCTAAAATTAGAAAGGGGTGGGTGGGTTAAAGCTTAACCAGGGGCAGCTGACTGCATGAGGTCTTCGTGCTGTTCCACTGTCTTGCTCATAGATGGTATCAAAGACATCATCAGTTCTGCTATCTCAGACTTTATACCTGGGTTATGTATTTAGTCTCAAACAATGAGGGGGGCGTGGCTCCATAGTAGAGCATCTGCTTGGCAGGCAGTAAGTCCCAGGTCCAGTTTGGTGTAGTGGTCAGGAGTGTGGACTCTAATCTGGGAGAACTGGGTTTGGTTCCCCACACCTCCACTTGCAGCTGCTGATGTGACCTTGGGTCAGTCACAAGTTCTCTCAAGAGCTGTTCTCTCAAGAGCAGTCTTCAAGGGAACTCTCTCAGCCCCACCTACCTCACAGGGTGTCTGTTGTGGGGAGGGGAAGGGAAAGGAGATTGTAAGCCGCTCTGAGACACCAAGTGAAGGGCGGGGTATAAATCCAGTCTCTTCTTCAAGTTCAGTTGCTGGCATCTCCAGTTAAAAGGATCAGGTAGCAGGTGATGGCGAAAGACCTCATCCTGAAACCTTGGAGAGCCGTCACCAGTTTCAGTAGACAATATTGACCTTGAGGGACTGCGGGTCTGGTTCGGTAACAGACAGCTTCGTGTGAGCAATAAATAGTTTCCTTTAGGGCCCATAATGCTGTATTTTCACACACATTGTTGAGCTCTCTTTAGACATGGTTGCGTGCCTGGTACTAGACAGGGGGCTCAAATCAAAAGTCCAGTTTCACAGAGCAAGAGTCACACACACAAACAACTGTATGCACATGCAATGTAATATAGGAACAGCTCTAGTATTGCATTATAAGACTTAACATGCTTCACGGGCTACAATTGATCATACTACTTTGTAGTCCCATTCCTTAAGATTTATCTTAGAAGAAATAATATTAACTTTCAATTAGGAATTTAGCTTTTGAGTAAATAATGGGATATGTTTAAGAATAACAAGAATGGGAATTGTATGAGCCCATCTTTTGTAGGAATACTCAATAGATTTGGGGTAATATTTCAGGTACATCCAACTTGTTCAGAACTGGAATGTGTCATCATTCGATGGATTACCAACCATCAGTTGCCAAACTTATTCTCGTGAGCCAAGGGCACTTCATTTCAGACGGAAAGGGATTTCGGTTCCTTCCCTAACCACTCAGCCACGTTGCAAACCCTCCTCCACCTATTGGAAGGATCCCTTCCGTCAGAAGAAGTCTCCTTGGTCTGGAGGGGGCGCTTCTAATGTGGGGAAACCGAGTGGCAGGACAAAAAAGCCCTTGTCACTCATCCCATGGATTCCATAGCCGTTCGTTTTCACAAAGTCCCAGGAATTGCAATGGGGTTTTGCTACCACACACCACAGGGCCGAGAGCCTAATCTAGTTATAGTCATGGGCAACTGTATACTTGTGCCAGCCTGACGGCCCCAGGTTCGCATCTCCATTCACATCAAAAGACAATTTGGGCACTGACCTGGATAGCCCAGGCAAGCCCAATCTCGGAAGCCAAGCAGGGCCGACCCTGGCAAGCAGTTGGATGGGAGACCTCCAAGGAATACCAGGGCTGGGAGGCAGAGGCAGGCTGTCAAGCTACTTCTTTGAGTATCCCCCATGCCCCAGTAGGAGTCGCTAGAGGTTGCCATGACTTCCAGGGACAGGAACACACAAACACACACACAAAATGCAAAAAAACCCAAAAAACCACCCTCCAAAAGACAATTTGGGACCAGTTCAGTAGAGTGCAAAATAACAGCACACTGCAGTTAGGAATTTGCATCGGTATCCTCAAATTCGATACAAGGCTTGTGTATATCTCGCAACCTAAGACAGAAACTTCAGTCAGCCAGTTTAGAAGATCTCGGATGGAATGGGCTTGACCGATATTCCAGCTTAGACTGTTCCCAGCAAACCTTTCAGAGTTAGGTCAGGACTGGATGTTCTGTTATCTTTGCTTTGCCACTTGCAATACAACATTTGATTTCAGCATTGTTTTTTTGAAAATGAGAGAACTTGCGTCTCCAGCAACTTCAAGAGCTTTTGTATCTCTTTAGCTCTTTTATGTCGGGGCCCGTGCACAGCCACCTGGATCTCTACACACTGCATGGAAGTAAAATGACAGAGCATCATTGAGGTTCATCATCTAGATTTTTATTCCAATTTCAGGATGATGCATAGGGTCCCCTGTGTCCCCCCCCCCCCCCCCGGCCTCCTTTTTATCCTTACAGCAGCTTTGTACGTTTTCATGGCTAAGAAGAGAGTCAACCCCAGGCCTCCCCAGGCTTAATTCTGTACTCTAATTAAGATTGCCAACTTCCAGGTGGAGGCTGGAGATCTCTCGGAATTACAACTGTCTCAAGTCTGCAGAGATCAGTTTCCCTGGAGAAAATGGATGTTTCAGAGGGCGGACTGTATGGTATTATACCCCACTGAGGCTCCGGCCCCAGAATCGCCAGGAACTTCCTAGCACTGGCAGCCCTAACTCAAATCACTACACCATAGCGGCACTGCAAACAAGAAGGATGGTTTCCCTGTCTGTGTAGGTGTGTCAGTTTGGAGTAGTCTGGTCCACAAGGGACTTCCTTTGCTGGCTTATAGGTAGGATGACCGATATCAAGATCACACTGTAAT
This sequence comes from Lepidodactylus listeri, assembly GCA_029233225.1. Classification (NCBI taxonomy): domain Eukaryota; kingdom Metazoa; phylum Chordata; class Lepidosauria; order Squamata; family Gekkonidae; genus Lepidodactylus; species Lepidodactylus listeri. The sequence continues at coordinate 25,217,872 of JARCFY010000004.1, read as the reverse complement.
CTACCTCCCATATATTAGAAAGGAACTGTAGGAAATAATTGGTCTGTACAGGCAACTGTCCAAGTGAAGCTCCTTAATTTGGCTGTGCACCTACGGACAGTAGGATAGGAATATTGTCCATAAACAGACTGGGGTTGCCAGCCTCCAGGTGGGGCCTGGGGATCTCCCGCTTTTACAACTGATCTCCACCTGACAGAGATCAGCTCCCCTGGAGAAAAGGGCTGCTTTGGAGAGAAAACTCTATGGCACTGTACCATGCTGAGGCCCCTCCCCTCCCCAAATCCCGCCCTCTCCTAGATCCACCACCAAAGTCTCCAGGTATGTTCCAACCCAGACCTGGCAACCCTAAAAAATGTTGATCCCAAGGAGCCCCTATCCCAAGAGCAAGCAAGTGGGTGGAATGAGCTGCCCCTTTGCATGAAAATCAATGCCTGGCTAAAAAGATATCCTGCAATGGTAGAAAAGAGCAAGAGTCCAGTAGCACCTTAAAGACTAACAAAACTTGTGGCAGGGGATGAGCTGTTGTGAGTCACTGCTCACTTCTTCAGATATCTGGCTCTTGCTCTTTTCTCCTGCTACAGACAGACTAACAGGGCCACCCATCTTGAGCTATATCCTGCAATGCAGAGACATTGCAGAGCGTCTCACGCTCCTTGTTTTGAACCTTTCAAGTCACGTGCAGCTCAGCCTTCTCTCAAGTAAACATACCCAACAGTCGGTGTCAAGTGCTCCATTTAAGCAACTGTAAAAGGAAGACTGATCTTTCCCCTCCTTTCCTCCCTGATAAATGAGGACTACCAATCCTGATTTGTGGTATGGTATGGTAGATAGGCCAATCTTGGAAGTTAAGCAGGATTGGTACTCAGATGGGGAGCCACCACAGAAGACTCGGCAGAAGAAGGCAATGACAAACCACCTCTGCTGCTCACTTGCATTGAAAGCCCCTTTGCTGGGGTCACCATAACTTGGTTGCAGCTTGATGGCAAGGACATGTGAATGTACCAATGCTGATATTATACCAAAGAGATGCACGAAGACAAGAACTTGGTCATGGGCAGCTGAGTAATGACTGGGGACAAACAAAAGTCATCATATGACGCAGTTATGTTTGTTAAATGGAAAAATGTAAAAAATGATAATAAAAAAAATCATACGACTCAGTTATGCTGATGTGAACACCTTTATGGTTAGAATGAGCCTATTGACTTCCAAGGGATTATTCGAGAGGGGCCCTGACCTGGATAGCCCAGGGTAGCTTGATCTTGTCAGATCTCAGAAACAAAGCAGGATGGGCCCTGGTCAGGGACAAAACACCCCTGAATGTCTCTTGTTTGGAAAACCTGTTGGAGTCAACATTACTCAGCTGTGGCTTGAGAGCCAAAAAAAAAAGATATCTAAAGGTATTTATGAGAAGTCCCCTAGATCAGGGGTGGCCAACCTTGCTTAACGTAAGAGCCACATAGAATAAACGTAAGAGCCACATAGAGATGTCTGAGAGCCGCAAGACAGGAACAAATATCACACACACTTTTTTATTTTTAAAAATATGCAAATTTGCTTTCTATTAACGTTAAATGGGACTGCCAAAAATAAAAACAAACGAGGAAAACCGGTTATTGATAATGATATTACTTGTTTGCTAATGATATTGAGAGAGAGAGAGAGAAAAAGAGAGAGATGGAAAGAAAGAATTAAAGAAGTGGAAAGAAAGAGAGAGAGAGAAACTAGGAAAGCAAATAGATGGGAGGGAGGGAGGGAAGGGAGAAAGAGAGAAAAAGCATGCCTCCCCTTTGCTTCCCCAGCCGCCCTGCCAGGAGCCGCACAATATGTGTGAAAGAGCCACATGTGGCTCCTGAGCCACAGGTTGGCCACCCCTGCCCTAGATTCTCAGACTAGGTAATAAACTGACCCAGCTGGTTTGCAATGGCTTGTCATAATTAATAGATTCTCATGGGCTGCGATTACACACGCTAAATAATCCACTTTTGATTTGGATTCTGCCAGTTCACACAGTAAAATCCAGTTGGAAAGGGCATTGAAAGTGTGTGTGATCGCAGCCTTACTAAGTCAGTTTCTCAGTAGTTTCTTCTTTTGGCTGTGGTGGGTGGTTCGTGGGCTGAACCTAACTAGATCCCAAGTTCAGTATCTGCTACAGGTCTGAGTCTTGGTATTTGACAGGGTTTAGTACAGCAAACACAGCCAATGTTTAAGGGAAGGGAGAATACAGTCCTAAAGGCAGCTGTTAGTCAAAGGGCAAATGATCACCTCTTGGATTCCGTTGACGGCGTCTATGGGGTTAGGAGAAGAATCTGTGTCCACAAGGTACTTGTGTACGTTTGATTAGCCAAAATCATTAAAAGACCATCTTATAATTCTCTCTCTCTCTCCCTCTCTCTCTCTCTCTCAATTCTCCCCTGGAAAAGAACTAATAATTCAAAAGGGGACCTGTATGTAAAAATGGGTGACTGTATAATTGCAGAAAGGTAGCCACACTGTGGCAAAAATAAAAGTCCAGCACCATCTTAAAACAACTTTTATTTCAACATATGCTTTTGTGGGTCTGAGCTCACTTCTTCAGATATGTGGAAATGAAATCATTTGGGGAATACATAAAGAGGAAATTACAGAAGGGGAAGAGTTGAAGCCGAGAACAATTTTGTGTGAATCTCATCAAAAATCTTCCAAATGTAATTTTCTGTGCAAGGAACTGCAACTGAATTATGAAATTAAAACGCTGCATGAGGCATAATACCGTATAAACTTGAGTCCAATTTGTTACCATCCAAGTCATGGTCTCTTGCTAGTCACATTATCCTCCTAAGGTCATGTTCTTTTCCTTATTGGCTGAATTCAGGAATCATAAAAGTAGAAAAAGTGTAAGCACTAATTCCATTTCAGGCCCTGACACCAAGAATTACACTTGAAAGATTTATCATGGGATACACACTAAAACTCTCTGCTACAACTCTTCCTCCCCCCATCTGTAATTTCCCCTGTAAGTGTTCCCTCTATGTTTCAGATACGTTTTACATATTTGGAAAAAAAGAGCTCTGACTCATGAAAGCTCGTACTGAAATAAATGTTAGTCTCTCAGGGACGTGCTATGATCCACAGCCTTTAAACTAGAGTCTGTGAGCCAATTAGCACTTAACACCAAAGGTGGCATGAGCAGGTCTTAACATCTGGACAACCTGCTTTTCCCCCTCCTTCATTTTTTAATTTTTGGTAACATCTGGCCAGATGAAGAGTTCTGATGAGCTCAAATGTGTCGTTTCAGTTGGCCCCAATAGAAGACATTACATGGGTTTTGTTGTTAGTTTTAAAGCCACTGCTGGACTTCTTTTTTATTTGACCGTGTATATTGCCTGCCTTCTAGAATTTATGTATTCAAAATCTTTACAAGATGGTAGTGCAACAATTTGGCAATTACCTTACTGAGCCACTGGTAACCTTCCTTCACCTTCTTCTCTGCTAGGCAGATCCCACCCATAATATAAAACCTTTCAGCTGCTTTTTCATTGAAGTCGCTACAGAGATCTGGCTGGGACATAAATGACTCCTGAAGTAGGTCATAGGCTTGCTAGAAAAGAAGATTTTAAAAAAATCAGTCTTTACTTCTGTACAATAACAAGAATGTATCAGTTACATTGGGGGGTTCCCTTTTTTGTTAATAGATTAGGGTTGCCAAGTCTGGGTGGGAATATACCTGGGGACTTTGGGGGTGGAGCCAGGTGAGGTTTGGGGAGGGGAGCGGAGGGGCCTCCGCATGGTACAGCGCCATAGAGTCCACCCTCCAAAGCAGCCATTTTCTCCAGGGGAGCTGATCTCTGTCAGCTGGAGATCAGTTGTAAAAGCGGGAGATCCCCAGGCCTCACCTGGAGGTTGGCAACCCTGTAATAGATACTTTAAAGGAAGATACTTTTTTGTTTTCTCGATGGAAAACAATGGAGTAATGTAAGATATGGAGAAATCCACATTCACAGTACTGATACTGCTGGAGACCAGAGGCAGAAGTTCATTAACCTCATGAAGACTGCCAGGTCATATCATACATTAATATTATATCCAACACAAATGGAGATTCTTATAGTGTCTTGAATTATTTGTCATACAAGAAACCAAATCAGTATGAAAATATTAAACCATTCACATCAAACAATTCCGCATCCTGTCCTTATATATAATTGTATTTTCAGGTGGCAATGTTCTATACGCGCCAAAATCAGTTGGCTCCCTGAATTGCCACTCAAAAGGGGTTCCTGGCCACTGGTTACATTGCCGCAGTCCCGCCCACAGAGGCAGGAGGCGCCAAAACTCTCCTCAGAACAGAACACCTCAGAGTTGCCGGTTGCCTCCCCCCGATCTTCAGCGCTCAGGAGAAGATCTGCTCCAGCAGGCAGGGTTTGTGCCCGGCTTCTGAGGGTGCTGGGAGGGGCGGGTAGCATGGGGCCTCCCCTTCAGCAGCGTGGCATCTGTCTGGTGCCGATCTTTGCCCCCTCCCCAGCTTCAGGCGGTGGGCACCATCAGGGCCCCTTCCCCCATGGCGCATGGCCTTCGGTGACTGCGAGCCAGCCCTCTGAAGCACTGCAGGCCCAGCAGCCAGGGCAGGACATTGCTCCTGAGGGGGGAAGAGGGAAAAAACAAAGCATGTTAAAATGCCTTTCTCTCCGCCCCCAATCTTGGGGAGGGAGAGATAGGCATCTAAACATGCCTGGGTTCCCTCCCTGTGCCTCTTCAGAGGCTCCACAGCTGTGGGGCAACTGGAGAGGGAGGGAAGAAGCCCGCCCAAGCATGCTTCCATGCCTGCCCCATCTGCTCCCAGCCCCCGTGCCACAGTGGGGGGGAGCACACAGGGCAGGCATGGAAACATGCTTCCCCCCCCCCCGAGCTTCTCCGCAGTGGCAGAGAAACTCAAGGGGGAAGGGGGGAAAGCGTGGGGGGGAGAGGCATACTTCCATGCCTGCCCTGTGCATTCCCAGCCCCTCCCACCGTGGCACAGGGGCTGGGAGTGTACCAGGCAGGCATGGAAGCATGCCTGGGCAGGCCCCTTCCCTGCCCCTCTCTAGTTGCCCCACAGCCGCGGGGCCCCTGGAGAGCCACAGGGAGGGACCTCAGACATGCATCTTTCTAGAGCCCGTTGTACTGCTTTTACAACGGGCTTTACTGCTAGTATGAACATAAATTGCATTAAAGTTTCTAAAAAGGCCATAATCATCATATAAAGTGGGCTGTGATAAAGGGTTGCCACGTCCTACCCCTATGAGTAGTGGGGGGGGGAGTCCATTCCCAGTCGGGAGTTTTCTGGCGTGCGTGCGAAGCGCGGGCACCACAATGATGTCACCCGGAAGTGATGTCATCACGTCGAGCACGTTGGGGTGGGACCTTTCTAATTTGAGGGAAAACCATAGAGTTTCCCCTCGAATTATAGAGCGTCCCACCCTGACACGTGCCTGATGCGATTACGTCACCTCCAGGTGATGTCACTGCGCTGGGCACATCTTCGCAGCCTGGCAATTTGGGGGCAGGGTTCCCCCCGGCGGCTCAATCCGGGCTGGTGGGGAGCGGGACGCTGGAGCGGGGGTTTCCCTGACCCCCGGGGGGACTTGGGAACCCTAGTGTGATAAAATCTTTACAAGATGACTGAACATATAACGAAAAGCTTCAGTGACTTAGTTCATGGGTATAAGAAGTGAATGCTATATGATGTAAAGGTGTAATATACAAGATCTTTTTCTTGTTATGTAACATGTTGGCTTTTAATAATATTTCTGATTGAATTTTATTTAAAGTACTATGTTCAATAATATATAATATGTTTTTTAAATGGTTATAAATAAATAATTTCAAAAAAGAAGTGAATGCTATTTGTTTTGTAAAAGAATCTGCTTTATGTTAACTTCTGGATGAAAGATTTGTTGGAATCATAAATAAAAAGCCCTAACATCTGGTGCGTTTCCACTATCTAGTTATTCCCAGCCAACCTAGCATGAGAAGGATACCAATTTTTTTACATAGTATATTTCCAATACTTAACCAGTAACTGACCCAATTATTTCTTTTTTTAACAGTAGTGAAATGGGGATTCTAATCTAAACTAGAGCCCAGGATGCTAGGGATAATCTCTAGTCTAAATGATCTAATATGGAGTACAACATTTCACAGAGTAAAGAGACTAAAATCAGAAAAATAGAATCCTGGTCAGTTTTGATTGTGTAAATGTGCCACTGACATGACTTGGCATGGCCAAACTACAACTTAAGTTTTTTTGATGACCCAGACCCAACTCGTTTTCCCTGCAGTCTCACAGCAGCTGTGGGGAAAAGCATTTTTAAAGTGCCCAGTAAGCTTGTTGAGCTGGGGACAGTGGTGGAGGGGCTCCTGCCTTCCTCCCCCTGCTGTTTTCCTCAGCTGAAACATCTGGGAGTAATTTGCCTAAATCTGGCCCTTCCTCCTCCCCTGTGATGTTGTCCCAAGCCCAACCTTGACCCAACTTGCCAAAAATGTAGTTTGGCTTCCAGTGTCTGCTGCTTCCTGGTCCCATGTGGAAGTGGAGGAGGAAGAAGAAGCGGAATATTCTGTCCCCACATCCATGAATGCTAATTCTCTCCTTCACCCAGTTAGGTATGTTACATATTGTGTTTGTGCACACAAAATTTTAATTTAATAAGGACCACAAAAATAAGTTGTCTGGCCCTGCTTGGGAGTTAAGATGTAATGAGGAGGACAATCAGTCCAGAAAAATCACCTTCTTGATTCATTGCATAGGAAAAATCTGCCTGTGTACCTTTAGATGTCAGATGTGGCTACTCTCCAACAAACAATACTTTCAGCCCCATTTCACATTGTTCTGTTTCATTGCTTAGTTCTCGGGGCCCTTTCTTACACGCCCCAGGAAATGCTGATTGCCACTTTGGGGTCAGGAAGCAATTTTCTCTAGGCCAGTTTGGCCCGGGATCTTGGAGGGATTCCCTCCTCCCTTCTGGGCATAGAGCAGGGATCACTGGGGGTGGGTGGTGGGTGGGAGGTATTTATGAATTTCCTATGTTTCTATGATTATTCATCAATAAATATTACACACAATAAATATTACTACCCAGCTCTCCTTTTACCTCTCTCTTCCCTACACGTACAAGCCATTTACTGAATTCCTCCAAGGCATTAATTGTCTGAGGATGGTCTGACCCCAGTGATGCTTTGTAAGCCACAAGACTCTTGTTGAAATACATTTCAGTCGTCTCTATAGGAAACAAGAGCAGGACACCTTCTGTTTACGCATATTATTGACATAATCTTTTCTCCTAAAGAAGGGACCTTTTGAATTTCAGCTCCATGACTTGTTTCAAAAAACACAAAACACATCTCTAACTTCCTGGCATCCCCAGTTAAAGGAACTCAGTCATAGGCGTAGACTACGGGGGGGCTCGAGCGTCCCCCGAAATTTCCCGGGGGGGACTGAGCCCCCCCCGGGAAAACGTAGCACCTGCCGCCACGCCTCCCGGGGCCCTTCCAAGGCCGGCAGCTGCTGCTGCCAGTGCCTCTCCTTCCTTCCCCCCACCCACCTGGCCACTCTTCCATCCTTCCCTCTCCCTCCCTCTTTTCCCAGCGAAGGGAGAGGGAAGGAGTGGGGGGGTGGAGAGAGAGAGGCACTGGCAGCAGCGGCTGGCGGGCCTCGGAAGGGCCCGGGGAGGCGCGGAGGTTTCCCAGCGGGGGGGGGGGACATCGCCCCAGCGAGCGTGCGCGCTTTGCGCACTCACTAAAGAGCCCCTGCCCCCTGCCCCGGAATTTACAAAACTCTACGCCCCTGAACTGAAGTGTGAAAGATTTCTGATGGAGATCTTGGATGGTGAAGTACACTATTCTGGGCCAGCTCAAGGAATTTAGTTGCCCCACACAAAGTGTGCCCGTCAGCTCTTAGGACTGTGCCACCTAAGGGGCTTGAGTTCGGGGGGGGTGGGGGTTGCCTGGTCCTCATCATCCCAAACCCTGAGAGTCAATGGGTGGGGCCTGATGATGTCATGGGGTGGGGCCTAGTGAAGTCATACTGAAGAGCAATGTTATCAGCAGTACTTCCAGATGTTGGCAGAGTGTAGATATGCAGTAAAGCAGAGCACAAGCTGTCTAAAGAATAGTCGGTTTATTAAGAAGAGAACAAACTTTGTAAGAAAAAGGAGCGAGAAAGAGAAGTCTAGCTTCTTTTTCTCTTTCCTCTTTCTTAACAAAGTTTGTTCTGTTCTTAATAAACCAGCTTTATTCTTTAAACAGCTTGTGTCCTACTTTACTGCATATCTAAACTCTGCCAATGCCAGACACCATTAGGTATGGTACCACTGTGATCTGTAAACATATATAGTGGTCACAAGCATGTAGCTTTGAAGAGATGGGCTATTTACCAGACCAAACAAACGTAAGAAATATTGGTGAGTAAAAGGCCTCCTGCACAAACTCAGAGGGGATGCAGGTAAGATCTGTCAACCTTCTGGTGAACTCCCAGAATTAAAACTAATCTCAAGACCACAGAGAACAGTCGTTTTGGAGAAAATGGCTACTTTGGAGGGTGGACTCTATGGTGTTACACCTTGCTGAGCTCCGTCCCCTCTCCAGGCTCCACCCCCAAATCTCCAGGAATTTCAGAACCCAGAGCTGGCAACCTGAGATGCAAGACAAGAACATTTTGGTAGGCAGGGGCTAAATTGCGTCTTTGGAGATGACGGACTGTTTTCGTTTATACCCATTGCTTTTATGAAATTGTGAACAGCCTTTTAAGGGAGAGAGCATGCTACACAGTGTTGCCAACCTCCAGGTGGCACCTGGAGACCTCCTGCTATTACAGTTGATCTTCAGACAATCAAAATCAATTCCCCTGGAGAAAATGGCCACTTAGGAGGATGGATTATATGGCATTATACCCTGTGGAGGTCCCTCCCCGTCCCCAGGCTCCACCCCCCCCCAAATATCCAGGTATTTCCCAACCCAAGGCTAGCAACCCTAGTGCTACAAACATCTTAAAATTAATATTGAGGACTCGTTAAGGAAATAAAAGAGCCATTCCCAGTGAGCTCTTGCAAAGGAAAGAAATTAAGAATTTCTCCTAAGATTGCCATCTCCAGTTTGGGGGAATTCCTGGAGATCTGGGAGTGGTGCCTTTGGAAGGCAGAATTTGAAAAGGGGAGGGAGCTTAGAGGGGATGTGATGTCATAGGTACCACCCTCTGAATCTGCTGTTTCCTGCAGGACAACTGCCATTTGCAGTCTGGAGCTCAGCTGTATTTCACTGAGGAGGACTGCAGGCCCCACCTGGAGGTTGGCAACCCTAATTTCTCCCTGGGCATTTCTACTTCTTTACCTGCATGCATTTGTTCTCCAGTTGCGGCATAAGCCTTGCCTAATAGTAATGCTGTGGACGCTGCTTCAGCACTGAATTTCGTGTGGACAGTTAACGCAACACAATGGGCCTACGAGGAAAAGAAAAATGGGCATCTGTGAGTGGAGGCACAGTTGTGCTGTCTGGGCAAACATGAAGACCAGGAGAGCCTCCCATCTTGACCGTTTCCTCCTTACTTCTCCAAGGATCTTGGTGGTGGGAAGCAACATCAAGTCATAGCCAGCTCATGGCAACCCCATAGGGTTTTCAAGGTAAGAGACGACACAGATGTGTTTTTCAATTGCCTACCTCTGCGTGGTGACCCTGGTCTTCCTTGGTGGTCTCCAATACAAGCACTAACCAGGGCTGACCCTAGTTAGGTTCTGGGATCAGACTAGCCTGGGCCATCCAAGTCAGGGTTACCAGGAAGGACCTTAATGCAGTAATTATGCATACAGTGTAATATCCAGAACTGTGTTTAGTTTTCACCAAGCTTCACCCAGAGAAGGAGCAGTTGCTCAGCAGTACAACATCTGCTTTGCATGCAGAAGGTCCCAGGTTCAATCCCCCAGTCAAAAAGGAATAGGCAGTGGGTGATATGAAAGACCTCAATGTCAAAACCTGAAGAGTTGTTGCCAGTAGACAATACTGACCTTCATAGGCCAATGGCTTGACACAGTCTGAAGGAGTTGTTTACTACTACTACTACTACTACTACTACTACTAAGTAGCCCAGGCAAGCCCAATCTTGTCAGATTAAGTACAGCCAACCTCAGCAAGTATTTGGATGGGAGACCTCCAGAGAATACCAGGGTCAGGAGGCTAGAGGCAGGCTATCAAGCCACTTCTCTGAACGTCCTCCATGCCCTAGTAGGAGTCACCAGAGGTCGCCATGACTTCCAGGCATGGGCACACAAACACACACAATGCAAAAAGACCAAAAAAAGGTACTTGTACACAGTTGCTTATTTTGCATGCCATATTTTGCCGGCTAGTCATGGCAGGGGGAGAGATCTATAGGCAGTCCCAATTCTTTTATTCCCAGAAATCCTATTATGTCACTGGTTTTTGAGATTTTACTGTATTTATTTCCATGTAGGTTATTTATGTAACAAAATTCTTCACTAGTTTATAGCTGAAAGGTTTACAAAAGCACTTCACAGCACAATGGACAGTAGCATCACAATGGAAACATTGTTAAAATGGCCATAAAATCAGAAACAGCAACAAGAGACAGTCTGATTCCCGCCCATTTTAAAGAATAACTGTGCTCTCTCTTTTAAAAAACAAAAACAGATAGTTCCATATAATAAATAAGAGAGGATGTCAGTGCAGCTATAATTTTGAATTAAAAAGTACAGGCCTTCTGACATCTCCATTTAAGGTAAACCCCTAAATTCAGTCTAAACTCTGTGCTACAAGGGTTTGAAGAGGTTTCTTATTTGTTATATATGTTAAGGGCTATCAGATTGCTTTCTAGGCAAGTGAGAAGCAGAGGTGGTTTGCCATTGGCTTCCTCTGCAGAATCTTCCTTGATAGTCTCCCATGCAGGTATTGACCATGCTTAGTTTCCAAGATCTCACAAGATCAGGTTATACCATAAGAATACAAGAGAAGCCGAGTTGGATCAGGCCAGCGGCCCATCCATTCTGACAACTCTGTCACAAGTGGCCAAAAACCAGGCGCCAACAGGAGGTCGCACAGCAGGGCCAGAATTCCAGACGCTCTCCCACTGTTGCCCTCTAAGCACCAAGAATACCAAGCATCACTGCCCTAGACCTTGTGGCTAATAGCCACTGATGGACCTCTGCTACATATTTCTATCTTATCCCCTCTTGAAGCTGTCCATGCTTGTAGCCGCCGCAACTTCCTGCGGCAGTGAATTCCACGTGTTAATCACTTTCTGGGGGAAGATGGACTTCCTTTGAACTATTCTAAGCCTACTGTTCGCTAATTTTATTGACTGCCCTTGAGTTCTTGTCTTGTGAGAAAGGGAGAAAAGGACTTCTTTCTCTACCTTCTCTGCTACATCCATAATTTTGTAAACCTCTATCATGTCACTCCTCAATTGTCGTTTCTCCCAGCTAAAGAGCCAAAACCTTCCTAGGGAAGGCATTCCATCCCCGCCATCATTTTAGTTGCCCTTTTCTGCACTTTCCCCACGCACCTACACCAATGTTCCCTCTAAGCTGAGTTAGTGTGAGCTAGCTCACAGTTTTTTAGCCTCTGGCTCACACATTTTTGTCTTAGCTCAGGAAAGATGGCTCCAGAGCAAACTAACTGATGCAGTAGCCAAATTGCTTGCTCACAACTTTAATGCTAGTAGCTCACAAAGTAGATTTTTTGCTCACAAGACTCCCCAGCTTAGAGGGAACATTGACCTACACCATGCCGCCTTCCCTCCAGGAGGTTCCTTATATGCCTGGGAGTAAAGTGCCGGCATGGCACAGCCGACTTTTGGCCACTCCAGCCAGGGGCTTTCACGGCCAGTGAGAAGCAGAGGTGCTTTGCCATTGCCTTCCTCTGCAGAGCATTCCTTGGTAGTCTCCCAGCCAACACAAAAGAAAAAAGAGGGGAAAAGAGAGCAGACAGAAACCACAAGACCCCTTATGTCATTGTGTCCCAGTACACTACTGACCCTGCTTAGCTTCTGAGCTCTCACGAGATTGGGCTATACCATGCCGCCTTCCCTCCATGAAGTTCCTTACCAGCAATAAATATCCTATGGATTTTTTGTGATTGTTATTCACTTGTTCAGTGTGGGCTATTTCCTGATAAAGACCGATCAGCTCGGGAGCCGTCTCTCCTCTAGCTGCAATTGCAGCAGTGATGGCCTTCTTAAAATGCCTCGTCGCCAATGCCGGCTTGTTTCGCTGCAAACAGGCCCTGGAAGAAAGAGCAGAGCAATTAAAATTTCAAGTCAGGTTAAAAAAAAAAAAAAAAAAAAAGGAAAAATGCAGTATTTTTATGTAGCGACTGGTAAACATTTCAAGTTGCCACAACAGCCTTCTGCTTCCGGGGAACCTAAAGACCGTGTTTCAGGTATGGATTTTGAAAACACTGAGCAAGTTTCTAGTGACTCGCGAGGCAAAATCCTGTAAAGATTTGCACCCAAAGACCCTGTATTTATAGGATCACAGATCACACCAGGATATTTTAAGCTGGTTCTGTTAAACCATTAAAAAAACCCCAAACCCTCATGCATGGCACGCCAAGATAGCCCTCCATGGAAGCATTTTTTTAGAAGCATTCTTGCACCTTGATGAGGTTGGCAGCAACTTTGTGCAAAGAAATAACATGTTGGTGAAATTTTTCTTCTTGGAGAAGAAAACTCAGAGTTCCATCTTTCTGAAGAAGCCTTTGGCGAAACACAGCTTTTGTCAGCTAGCTTAAACGTAAAGAAGAAAATTGGAGGAACTATAATTAGTTCACCCATCAGGCTCTGGTGAACCCTTGGACTCCAGTGAGGCTGTTAAAACTGAGAGACTGTGTTCTGTATTACTGGAATTTCTGGTGTAGGAGTTGATATAGTTTAAATGTATGTCCTGTGCAGTATTCCCTCTAAGCTGAGTTAGTGTGAGCTAGCTCATAGTTTTTTAGCCTCGGGCTCACATATTTTTGTCTTAGCTCAGGAAGGGTGGCTCCAGAGCAAACTAATTTATGCAGGAGCCAAATCGCTCGCTCACAGATTTAATGCCCAGTAGCTCACAAAGTGGAATTGGTGCTCACAAGACTTTCACTTACCTGCCCAATGCAGCAGCCAGGTCTTTCTCAGAGATTTTCCATTCCTTTGCCCCTTCCCACTCTCTCCCCTTCAGCTCTTCCATGACCCGTTCTGCCTTCTGCAGATTGCAGAAAGATTCTTTGCCGGTAGAAACCATTAAGGTTGACAGATTAATTTTGAAATCCCATTAACAATAACACAAAAGGTTGCAACCCACGGCTGGGAGATCAGTCATTTTGCCCAGTCGTGGGCACTCATCTGCCTGGCTGTAACTCTTGCTGGCCTCTGGGTCAGCAGCTACTGGTAAATCGAAAGGCAATGCCAGCCCTACACAAAAAGCACAGCTGGGTTTGTTCGAAGGGGAAGAAGAACAGGTTTTTATACCCTGTTTTTCTCTACGGTAAGGAGTCTCAAAGCGGCTTCCAATCGCCTTCCCTTCCTCTCCCTACAACAGACTCCTTGCGAGGCAGGTGGGGCTGAGAGAGTTCTGAAAGAATTGCTCTTGAGAGAACAGCTCTGAGAGGAAACCGTGACTGGCCCAAGGTCACCCAGCTGGCTTCATGCGGAGGATGAGGAGTGGGGAATCAATCCTGGTTCTCCAGATCAGAGTCCACCACTCTTAACCACACTGACTCTCACTGCAGTCTGGAATGGGAACTCCAAATGGTACCTGCTCCTACCAGTAATGCACATGCAATAACACACACACACACACCCAAATTCTCCTCCACAAGCTCTATTTTAAACACATGAGAGATGAATGAGAGTCATGCATGCTCTGGGAAAACGTCCTGGTCATGTCAATGGCATTTGCATAGCTGCACTTTCCACACACACACCCCACACATCTGTTGGTCACATATATTTGGTTCTAGAATGAGTCCCGATATCTTATTCATTTTATGTACTTGATTCACATCATGCCTTTCTCCCCCAACAGGAACCCAAAGCGGCTTACATTGTTCTCCTCTCCTTTGTTTTATCCTCACAACAACCCTGTGAGGGAAGTTAGGCTCAGAGTGCATGACTGGCCCAAGGTCACCCAGCAAGCTTCCGTGGCACAAGTGGGGATTTGAGCCTGGGATCTTCCACTAAAAAGCTGAGTGCAGATTTGAACTTGGCACTCTCAGTTCCAAATCCACCACCCTGGCCACCCCACACAGCAAGGATATTTCTTCTGCACCCAGTGTGCTACGCCCAGAGTATAGAAGATGGTCAGAAGCGTGCTCAGGACCTCTCTCCTGTCCTGTGTGGAGGCTGGAGGGCTGCTCCCGTCCAGCGACAAGGTGCCCTGGGCAGAGCTGGCATGCTGCAGAGCCTGAGTAGGAAAACCTACGGAAATTAATGAGAATATGTTTAAACCAAGGGGTGGAGCATGCCATGTCCCTCCAAGAGGTAAAACAATTCAAGAAAGGGAATAAACCCTCAAGCCTGGGGTTGCTGCTTTGGAAGGCGGACAGTGTGGCAATGTTACCTGTCGAGGGCCCTTCTGCAGGCATAGCAGGTGCTCTGCCCCTGAGCCACAGCCCCTCCCTGGCAGATGGATATCACCTTCTAGTCAAAAGATTCACGGGGCTTGAAAAGAATGTTATGGCTCCTCAACTCGCCATTCTAGCCAGCATGGTGTAGGGATTAGAATGTCACAATACAGCTAGGGAAACTCGACCTGGCCTGGATAGCCCAGGCTGGCCCAATCTCGTCAGATCTCAGAAGCTAAGCAGGGTCGGCCCTGGCTAGTATTTGGATGGGCGACCTCCAAGGAAGAACAGGGCTGTGATGCAGAGGCAGGCAATGGCCAAACCACCTCTGAAACATCTCTTGCTTTGAAAACAAGACTAGCTCGCCATCTAGTGGTGCATAATGCGAAAATTTCCAGCCTTTCCGGTCCTGGCTCCAGTCTGGTGGGAAATGCTCCCGACTGGGATCAGGGCCCTGTGAGACCTGCTGCAGTTCCGCTGGGCCTGTAAAACGGAGCTGTTCCGCCAGGCCTTTGGCTGAGGCAGCAGGCGTCTACCAGCTGGCCTCCCTACTGCTGCTGCTACTTGAGACCATCAAGGCTCGGCATCAGCCCACTTATTTTTCCCGACTGTAGTAACTGGAATTGCATTGCACTGCCCAACTGGTCTTATTGTATTATTTATTGTATTAATTTAGATTGTTTGTATTTATTGCTGTGAGCCACCCTGAGCCTGTTCACGGGAAAAGTGGATCATCAATTGAAAAAAATAAATAAATAAAAGAGGTAGAACATCTGGCTGCCAGACAATCTTAGGATCTCCTGGCTATACCACACATACTGCCATGTGATAATTAATTAATTCTGGGGAAACTAAGGTTCAAAATGCCCAGTTTGCAATGAACTCCCCTCCCCCCCACTCAGAAACCCTACCTCCTAGGAATTTTGTGAAAATAACACCTCTGAAAATAACCAGAGGTGGTGGTGGTGGCGGTTCTCGCACGGCACCCTGTAATCTTTTGACAGGAGGACAGGAGAATCAGAGAGCCAGAGTGGTGTAGTAGTGGCTAAAATGTCAGACTAGGATCTGGGAAACCCAGATTCAAATCTGCCATGGATGATGTAAGCTGCTTTGGGTTCCCACTGGGGAGAGAAAGGTGGGATATAAGTAAAATAAATATATAAAATAAGTTGCTGTGGCATTAGCTTTCATGGTAATAGGCATGGACCGTTCTGTAGTTGGTGAGATTCATTCGATGGTCACTAGATGGCAACACTTTGATAGCTTTTGCAGCCATCCTCTTGTAAACCAACACATAGAAATGGTTCAGAAAGAAGACTGGGTTTTCAATCAATTGTAAATCTACCCTGGCATGAAGACCTCCTTCAATTAGAATTGCTCCTTTTCGTCTGGATGGGCTCCTGCATCTTTAATTGCCATGTATGACAGAAACCCAACAGGTGAAATGGCCATCCCTACTCTGCCAGGTTGCCACAAACTTCACCTGGTGAATATCTGGCTGCCCTTAAAAGGCATAGATAACCTGACAACACCTATGGACCACCATGACACTGTGAAGCAGCAAAATTAGCTTTGTGGGAATGGAGTCTTTCCCTTGGTTTCTTAGGCAGCGTCCTCAGCTAGTTTCGAACCGTGGTTCCATCAGAGCCAAGGAGAAAGGAAAGAGGGGAGAGAAGTCCTTACCTGGAAGCACCAGGTAGCTGTGAGCCAGATTTGCCAGTGCCTGTGCCAGCCTCCAGTGCCCATTCCCGTAGATAATTCTTGTGAGAGCTACGCAGCGAATCCATTCCCTGGGGGCCTGATGCATCTGGAAAATAAGACGCCGGAGATCCATTGGACTTTCCTGCTTCCCATAGATGCTTCAGGGCAGCTGATTCTGGGCTGGAACTAGGCAAGCATCGTATGCCCTTCTTGTTTCCCAGGCATAGATTTTAGAGAGTGTCTCCCATGTACCAAAAACCAAGTCCTCAATCCGCACCAGTGCAAATCCTCAGGTTAATTTAACTTGGTGCAGTGGTCCCCTGGCTGACATGCAATTTGCGTCCTGCCTCTGGCCAGCTCTGTGCTACCTGCATGCTGATGCACCTCAGTGAAATATGGAGAAAAGCAACACGGTATGAGAGAGAGAGAGAGAGAGAGAGAGAGAGAGAGAGATCTGCGGCAGATTTGATGCACAGAAAATGCAAGGTAGGGATTTGTCGTGGAAAAGGGGTTTGCGTGTAAAGTTTAAGATTTTTCTTGCATGAGGTCTGCTTTCTCCCCCCAAAGGAAGACAGAGTCTCTATTTCTACAGCTGGGCAGTGAATGTGAAGGATTACCCCCAGCATTCATTTGTTGCGTGACTTTAAGAGGGTACACACCAGTTGGCAGCTAGTTTTAAACGGGACTGACACAATTCAGATGATTTACTGATACCTGGCCAGGGTGAAAGCAGTTAATGTAGTCTTTGGGGAAGCCTCCTAACCAGCCCCCCCCCCTTTCTTCTTTTTTGAAAAAAGAGATGCCGGAACTCTCAAGAGGGGAATGAAGTTTTCAGTCTGCACGCTAAAAACTCATGAACTTTTGAACATTTCAAAAAGAATCTTTTCAAAGAGGTTCCGAAACTCCGTTCCGGCGTGTTCCCCCAGAAAAATAGCCCTGATTCAAACTATAGTTTGAGCCCAACTTGATGATTTGATTTCACCCTGGCCTACTGACTTCCTACCTTTGTATATCTTCACTTTTACTTGTGACACTTTTTCAAGCTGATGTCACCGCCAAACAGCAAAGTGCACAAAGAATTCCTGCTTCTCTTATTTCCAGTTTTAAGAAAGGGCAGTGGTGTCAGCTTGGGGGGAAAATCTCTGGATGAGAACCTCACAGTTAAAGACCTCCTTTGATGATTCCTGTTTGGTACAGTCCTGTTCCCTTCTTTGGTAATGACCACTCTTTTCAGGATCATCTCCGGAATTATATAATGAAAGATGTCAGAGAGTATTTTCCCTAGCCTGGAGAAGCTGGCTTTGCATGTTTTGGGGTGCGCGTGTGTGGTTTTAATTTGAAAATAAGACAGGAGTCCACTGGCCCTCCAAAGCCCTGCACACACTTTTGGGGCAGATATTCAGCCCAAGTTTACTCAGAAGCAAGGCTGTCTGGATTTCTAATTTTTTCCAACTCTACCCAAGTTTTCCTGAATTTGGGATGCCGGGCTCCAGGTGGCACCTGGAGATCCCTTGGAATGACAGCACAGCTCCAGACTACAGAGATCAGTCCCCCTGGAGAAAATGGGATGCTTTGGAGGGTGGACTGTATGGCACTGTGCCCCACTGAGGTCCCTGTCCTCCCCAGGCTCCATCCCCAAATCTCCAGGAGTTTCCCAACCTGGATCTGGCAACCCTACTCCCCACTGCATCCCCACCCCACTCTAGCCAAGAGGGACCTGGCAGCAGTTTCAAGCACACTGGATTATGATCAGACCTGGGTTGCAATGAGAGTGTGCGCGTGCACGCACACACACACACACATACGCACAAGAGAATCTAAAAATATTGAGTTGTAAATGCAAGATAAGTTTTTATTTAAGCCCATAAAAGGGAAAGATAACAGGTCTGACAACAGTGTCCAAACTCAGAGTTGGCAACCTCGTGAAGTCCGTCACTTTTCTCAGCTCCCCCAGTGCCAGAAACACTTTCTCTGAGGCCTCTAAGGATCTGCACCGCAGTGCACCCTGGGAAATTTATCTCAAGGATGCTTGATGTTAAGCCAAACTCCACATGGGAAAAAAGATCCAGATATTAACGTTACTGAATGTCATTCACCTCCAGAGTCAATTTCTTTATAACATTAACAGAAATAGGTATTTTAATAGTTATTTTAATACACTAATATCCAAATGCAACCCCCCCCCCCCGAAGGGAAGGGGGTGGGGGTCTTCTTTCAAAGGACACGGTGGGAGTCCCCGGCAGCCTTGGGAGCCCTGCAAACTTCTAACCAGAAAGTAAGCACAGTACCTCTGACAGTATTCTGAGAACATATGAAAGCAAGCAAACAAAAAGCTTTACGATTTTAAGAACACGTTGAACAGCTAGTATCTACACTTGGCCAGCAGAGGGCAGACAAAAAACGGAAACATGGAAATGACGACAGAAAATTACCTTTTTTTCTTCCGTGCACCTTTCTGCCCTTTTCAGGGCTTGTGCTAACTCACTTCGTGGTGCTTCAAATATCTCGGATCCCATCTCCTTCTTTCCGCAGTCACTGTTTATTTCAGCCATAAAATGTGTTGTTTGAGCTCTAAGCATTGTAAAAAACCCAGGGAGTTAGTCACTGGCTGCCTCTTAGCCTGATCTAGCCACCCCCCTCCCCCAGCAATGATCACCAGCTTTTGGGAAATACCTGGAGATTTGGGGGGGGGGGGGGGTGGAGTCTGGCGAGGGGGGGTTGGGGAGCGGGGGACCTCAGCAAGGTATGTCATAGAATCCATGCTCCAAAGCTGCCATCTTCTCTAGGGATACTGATTTTGTTGGTCTGGAGGTCCATTGTAATAGTGAGAGATCTCCAGGTGCTACCTGGAGGTTGGCAAACCTACCAATGGTGCCCATTGATGGCTGTTCTGCCTCCATTTGCTTTTCAATTTTCAATTTAGAAATTTTGTATGCAGTTTCTCCAGGGAATCTGCCTGAGGTGGCTTACAAAACAAAACATAATAAAAACAGACCATTTAAAGTTGCTGATTAAAACCTAGCATTAAAAACCCAGCCAGGACATAAAACCACTGAGCAGTTTCTAATGGATTTAACGGTCTTTAGGCTAAAGGCAATCTGTCAAAACGGTGTTAAGAGATTAACCCCCTTAATTGAAAGCCAGGGTAAACAGAAACGTTTCAGTTTTAGAACAAAGTTTGAGTCCAGTGGCACCTTTGAGACCAACAAAGTTTAATTCTGGGTATAAGCTTTCATGTGCACGCACACTTCTTCAGTTTTACGCACTTAATACTGTCATGGCTTCTCTTATCTGTAATGCAGCAAAGGTGTTGAGAATTCAACTACAGTACCCAGGATTCCCTGGGAGACAACTGAAGTTATGCCCTTGAATAAAGTTGCATTTCTTGTTCACTCTGCTCCTCCACCTGGTAAACGGAGCTCAGCATGGGGCTCAGCATCCGGCTTTTGCTGCCAACTTAGCCCGGGCATCTCAGCAGCACAGTTGTTCCCCAATCAGCTGTGACAACTCCAGCAATACCTACCTGGGGTTACAAGGGCAAGAACAGGCTCCCCCCCACTTCCTTTTTTCACAGCTTGCAATAGGATGAAGACTGCTGGGCCACCTCTATGAGATCACATCTGAAGCACAACCATATCCTTTGCCAGTTTGGTATAGTGGTTCAGAGCGCAGACTCTAATCTGAGAGAGCTGGGTTTGATTCCCCACGCTTCCACTTGCAGCTGCTGGTGTGACCTTGGGTCAGTCACAGTTCTCTCAGAGCTGTTCTGGAAAGAGCAGTTCTGTCAGAGCTCTCTCAGCCCCACCTACCTCCCAGGGTGTCTGTTGTGGGGAGGGGAAAGGAAAGGAGATTGTAAGCCGCTCTGAGACTCTGAGTGAAGGGCGGAGTATAAATCCAATCTCTTCTTCTTCCTTGCAGTTTGTTAATCAACTGAGCCCACTTGCGGGAAGGGCAGGATATAAGTTGAACAAATACATAAATCAAGCCAGCCAGCCAGCCACTGCGTGATCTTCGGATAAATTTATTTGGGGGGGGGGGTCTTCTTGGTCTGGGAGTTGGGAAGTTGTTCTCGATCTGCTCTCCCCCCCTCCCCAGTGTCTTCCCTCTGCGATCTTATGTGTCTTCCCCCTCCTCCTTTTCCTTTGGTCCCCGCCTTTTGCCCTGGTATAACTAAATACTTCACCGCCTTTGGGAATTAATGTCCCGGAGTGGCCCAGGCTAGCTGACCTCATCAGATTTTGGAAGCTAAGCAGGGTCAGCCCTGGCTAGTATTTGGATGGGAGACTTCTAAGAACTGCCAGGGCTACGAGCCAGAAACAGGCAATGGCAAACCCCCCCATCCCCTCGGAACATCTCTTGCCTTGAAAACTGTAGGGGGTTGCCCTGAGTCAGCTGTGACTTCATGGCACTTTCCTCCTCCACCACAGCCCAGAACTGAAAGCAGAGAGACGGGGAGGGGAGGTATAACTCTATAAAGATTTGCAGGGCAGGAAAGAAATCAACTAGAAAAAGAACAAAAGTTTGAGTCTAATGGCACCTTTGAGACCAACGAAGTGGTATACAGCTAGGAAAAGTCATCTCCTACCTCTGCTACTCGCAACTCCTGCAGATTTGCAGCCATTATAAAACGCCTCTTTGCCGCCACTGGATTCGAGTCACTGAAGGAGTTCTCCCTGACCCTCAGTGCACAAACCGTGGGTATAGAAATGTAGGCCCCGGTGCCCTCCCGGTTGGCTCCACTCTTCAGGGGCCCGGACTCCTTTCCTGGGCTGCATTGCTCCGCAGTTTGTTTTAATCCGGGCACCGCCCTCACCCCCAAGCTGTAGCCTTGGAGACGATACCCGTTGCCTTAGCCGTTGCCTTGGTGACAAGGATGCACTTCAAGGGAAAGTGGCTGTGAAGGTTGGAGGGAGAAAATAATGGGGGGGTTAACACTGAAGACGAAACGGATGCCCCTCAGAGATCCAATGAGCCCCCCCACCCCCCAATCCATCTAAGACTAGTACCATGCGCTACAGGCACAGAACTAGAAACATCCTGAATTTCTGCTGAATTCTGAATTTGAATCCTGAATTTCTGCTATATTTCTACTGTGGTTAACTGGATAAAAATGGCAAAGGCTGATTCTGCAACACTGAGGAAAAGGTGCGGCTCAAAACCATGTTCAAACACTCCAAGGCAATGCCACTGTACTGACTGCAAAGTCACCCCTGAACGGCCATAAACCTAGGCAGAAGGAGGTACCGTAAAACCCGATGATCAAAGAAAGTGAAAGCAGCAAGCAATGCAGAGGGTACAGTAAAATCCGATGATCAAAGAAAGTGAAAGTGGCATGCTATGCAGAGGGGAATTTCTGTTCCAAAATGGGTTTGCTAAAACAACGGAAAGAAAAGCCACTGCAGAATCACCCAATGCTGGCTGGGAAGGAGGAGGCCTTGAAGGACGTTGGATGGAATTTAGCTCAGCCTTGCTGATTCAGTTGAGAGCCTTGGGGAGGGTGGGGTGATACTGGATCCAACTTTATTACTGGAGAAGAAAGGTAATGCAGCAGCAAGAAATGCTGTCTACCAACTCAGCCTAGCGCGTGAGATGTCCTCTTACCTTGATACAGCTGACCTGGCCACTTGGATCCGCTCCACAGGGACTTCGAGACTAGACTACTGCAATGCACTGTACATTGGTCTCTCCCCCCAAAAAATCAACTCGGAAAATCCAACTAGCCTAGAAGGCCATGGCTCAGCTGTTATCAGGAGCTAGATGGAGTGCGCATATCACTCCCATTTGTTACTGGGCTCAGTTTAAGATACTGGCTATACCACAGAGAAAGCCCTTTGCAGCCTTCGTCCCTCTTATTTGCGGGACCACCACTTCTCCTCCTATGCTCTGCCATGACAACTCTGCTCATGACAGCAAAGGGCTTCTGCAGGTGTCAACCTGCAAATTGGCAAAACCAGCAACTGCCCGTACACCTGGGCTTTCTCCGTTGTGGCTCCCGCCGTGCGGAATGGCCTCCCTGAAGAGGTCATGGAAGCTCCCACCCTCTTGGCCTTCCGCAAACTATGCAAAACTGAACTATTCAAGAGGGTTTTTCCGAGCAGGTAATCAGGGTGCAGCCCTGAGCTGGCCAGCCCTATCTAGCCCGGTCTTGACAATTCGGGGAAGCTAAACAGGGACAGCCCTGGCTTGTATTTGGATGGGAGCTTGGAGAACAGCACGGCGGTGGGGAAAGAGATATCCTCACAACGAAAAGAAAGGCTAGATAGAAACATACTACAATAAATAAAAGTTACCTATCATTTCTCTTACCCTGACCTGAATAGCCCAGGGTGGCCCTGGAAGCTCAGCAGGATTAGCCCTGTCCAGTATTTGGATGGGAGACCACCAAGAAATACCAGGGTCACTTCCTAGCAGAAGGGCATGGCAAAATCACCTCTGAATGTCTCTTGCCTTGAAAGCCCTACAAGGTTACCGTCAGTCAGCTTTGACTTGACAAGGAGACGACCAAGCCCTCTGAGGAAAGGCTGAGGGACCTGGGAATGTTCAGTCTGGAGAAGAGGAGGCTGAGGGGGGACACATGATTGCTCTCTTGAAGGATTTGAAGGGCTGTCTCTCAGAGGAGGGCAGGGAGCTGTCCCTGTTGGCAGCAGAGGAGAGGACTCGCAATCATGAGCTTAAATAAGGGCGAGAAGGTACCGGCTGGATATTAGAGAAAACTTTTTGACAGTAAGAGTTGTGCAACAGTGGAACCAGCGGTCCGGGGAGATGGTGAGCTCCTCCCTTCCTGGCAGTTTTTAAGCAGCGGCTGGACAAACACTTGTCAAGGATGCTCTAGGCCAGGGGTGGGCAAACTTGCTCAGCGTAAGAGCCGCATAGAATAAACATCAGACGTTTGAGAGCCACAAGACATGAACAAATATTACCTGCTTTTATTGGAAAATAAGCAAATTTGCTTTTTATTAACATTAAATGAGACTGCCAAAAATAATAACAAAAGGGGTAAAAGCAGATATTGATAATGATATTAATTTGTCCAATGATATTTGTTTGCTAATGATATTTAGCTTCCCCAGTCGCCCTGCCAGGAGCCACATAATATATGTGAAAGAGCCGCATGCGGCTCCTGAGCCACAGTTTGCCCACCCCTGCTCTAGGCTGATTCTGCATTGAGCAGGGGGTTGGACTACATGTCCTGTACGGCCCCGTTCCAACTCTGCGATTCTATGATTTTATAAGAAAAAAAAAATCATTTCATCCCAATTCAGGTATCACAAGTGCTGTTGGAAAAAAGCAGGCAATCTTCACTATCCCAGCGGCACGCGAGGGGGTTGAGGGAGACTGAACCAGAACATTGGTCTCATCACAACCAAACACAGGCTGCCACAGGGAACTTTCCCCCCCTCACAGTTCCTATTACCTTGCCCTCATAGAAATGAGAAGGTAGATGAACCAAACAAAGCATAAAGCACATTTTTTTAAAAAAAAGACCATTTATTTGTTGAATAAGGAAACTTTTGTAAAATTACATAAAAAGGACAGTCACTAAGCTATCGTGTACAATTTCCAATGTCTCACAATGATAATTGTAATAAATACATATAAACAGAACAAGGTAAAAAGCTAAGGGTTTTCTGTCAGGTAACCTACAAAACGGTTCCTCAGGTTTTATACTTGGCAGCGTTTTATTGGCATACTTTAGATTTGTTTTTTAAAATGTTTGTTTTTCGATAAGTGCTGCTGCAAAGTTTTCACATTTCTTTGGAGCAATTTCCCCCCCAGGAACAAAGGGTGTCTATAACTACAAAATACTGTCCAAGAATTAATAGGAATTAGTTAAAACTGAGGAGAAGAAAAATCAAGGCCCAAGAAGTCATATGGAATCCATTTAGGCAAAATGGCGGACAGTGCACAAGTCGGTGACCCTGAGACACTGGAGACCCTCCACGTCTGGATACTTCACTCACAGAGCACTGGAAACTTCTGCAGCAGCTGTAGCTCTGCCAACAGGCATAAAACCAGCACTAAGTCTGTGAAGAGATATGCCAATTACAATAGTCATTCCCTTTAGTGCACATGTGTGTGTGTGATGTGGATGGTTCAGGCATTCTCTCCCATGGTGCTCTGATAAACAGAGAGCTTGTGTCCAGCACTCTCTGCTGAACTTTTAGTTCTCCTTAAAGGCTTTTAAATGAGGCTGTTTAGATTCTCTTTATTGAATTTTTATAGTATGGAAGCGTGCTCCTGCAAGCGTGTGTCAACACCCAGAAACTTCCACTGGCCCTGGGAACTTTAGTTTTGAGAGGATTTTCATGGGTGTCCTCTGAAATCTACAATTCCCACAATGCTTTGGGAAGGGCCACAGTAGTTAAACAACAGGTTTTGAAACTGGTATGTAGTGTACATCTGCAATTAAAAAAAAACAGCAGGTGAGACAGGATTAAAATATTACTTTTCTTACTAAAATGTGCTTGTAATGCTGGGCTTCTCCTGTGTATACGTGCGTGTATATCACACAGTAACGAGCATTTGCTTTTCCCTACCAGTGAGTTTTAGATATAGAAATCATTTTCAGGAGCATTCTTGTACTAGATAATGTAGCGAACAGACCTGTGATGAAGTACAGACAACACAAGGATGGCCGGCGCTTCCAATTGGCATTTAAGAGAGAGAGAGAGACTAGTGAACTGTTCCTCATCCTTCCTTATTCTGGGTATTTAAACACAGCCTTTTCTCGAAGGGGTGGGGAAAGGAGGTCTTGCACAACTGCTGGTACGCTGGGGTGGGTGAGAAAGACGGCAAAAAGGCAACGAGTTGGAAGCATTCGATAATAAAAGTCTACCGCCGGGGGGGGGGGGGGGGGGAGAGAAGCAACATAGCAAATGGCTTCAGTTACAAAAAAACACTTCTAAATCTGAGGGCCAGTAAAAATATATCGACGAGAAGATCTTTTACAAAAATGAGGTTAGGAGCTGTGAGACAACAGTGCTCACTGTAAACATCATGAGTTTTGTTCAGATCCCTTGGTGGTTATTTTCAGAAAGTTCGTTTTTCTCCTCCTGAGCTCCACACCCATTGGCCCTGCAAGGATTTGCATAGATAGCTTGACCTACTACTGGATATACATCGGAATTGAGGTTTTAGCTGAGTTAGCAGTTCATTTACCTGGATCTTAGTATACGACTACACTTTATGTTACCTAACTCGGTACGTATCAATGGTCCATGTACGGATAAAGACACACTGTGGTCACCTAAGAAACTTGGCTTTTTTCCTCCTTTCACTTAACAAGGCCCAAAAAGGTTTCACTGGTAAATTAGAATCAGAAGTTACATCTACTATTATTCCCAACATCCGAGGGTTGTAAATATACACACACAAGGGAGCTTCATCCCTCTTTTGATAAGCAGGATCTGAGTCATCAGCCTCTGCCTCCATCCCACCCCACCCCCCAATGGTGCAACTTCTTCCACGCATCCACAGGTGCAGTTCGGCATCCTGGGACTTTTGTGGCTTGCACCAATGCATTAGAGCCGGAAGTGCAGAAAGCAGCCCTCAGACGCTTCCTAATACTGCAGGTGTCAGACTCTGATTACCCCCGATTTTAAAAAGTCATGGCAATTTTCCGAGAAACACCCCCCCATGGAATTCTGGAAACTTTATGGAAGCAAGGGAGGGGAAAGACACAACGGCGTTTTAGCTCATAGGACATAACAATGAAGTAAGAAGAGTGGCAGAGGCCGACGCCGATTCCCTGCAAGGGTTTTTTTGCCAATGAAATCTCATTTTAAGGCGAGTCTTCAAACAAGGCAGTGGGCACATCAGGGATCCACAAAGACGGTTTCACTCTTCTTCTGTGACTGACTTTTGCACATTGTTAATATCTGCTTAAGCACTTTCTGGACATCCTCATCCATCTGGCCCTAGGAAAGGATTGAGAGGAGGGAGAAAAACAACCACACAAGATATCAGCAACCTGGAAAAGGCTGTACTGAAAATAATAAATTAATAGTTTTTTAAAAAAGGCAACACCTGAGCAAGAGCCATTTCTGCAAAATCTTCTTCCTGAATTTCAGTTTAGGAGATTAAAAAACAGGACCAAGGCTGATGGTGCAAAATCAGGTAAAAATATATTTTATTACTCAGTCAAATTTCCAGAAATTCCCTACGCGTTTTGCCAACAGGCTTCTTCAGGGGAACCTGTTGGTTTTGCAGTAGCTCTTCTGAAGCAAGTTTTACCTGATTTTGCAGCCTTGGCCCTTTTATTTTTTAACCTCTTGTGACTGGTGCAGCTCTTTATTTTCTTGAATTTCACTTTGAACAGCTCTTTGAGTCAGATCGAGACGTTATGAGCCCTCATTTAAAAACACTACCTTCGTTTATTTGCTTGCAAAAGAAATGAAAAGGGCTGAGACTTTCATCCGGCACACCAACCAATCCACGGGAAATGCACAAAGGACATTCTCTTACCTGCACGGCATAGAGCAGATGCGTCCGGTAAACAGATACAATCTCCTGGTGTTGTTTCTTGGTTTCCTAAAAAAAATAAAGATTATTGGGTCAAGGCACATGCATACACACACACACACACACACACACATAAAAACCATGCCCTGACATTTCAGAGGGACACGTGCTCAGTTTTATTTCCGTCCTTAAATTTACTGACCACCCCTCTCCCCTGATTTTCACCCAGATCAGCTCCCCAAAACTGCTCTCAGCTGCAGACTAGGGTTAGAAATATCACAACTTAAGCAACCTGGCAGTTCAGAGTTGCAGTGAAGAATATATTTGGTTTTAAATCAGTTTGGAGGCTCGCGGGCAGAATTCACTCAGCCTGAGAACCAGGCGAGACTAGTCTCCAGAGGAGGGGCAGGTTCTTGGCAAGGAGGTAACAGCCAAAATTACTGAAAGAAGCACAACTTATTTCCTGGTTCTTCTTTGGGGGGTGGGGGCGTGGAGGGCTTCTGCAGGAGCCAGCCATGGGACAGATCTTTACGCTCTAGAGAGACAGACAGATGCCACAACTCCTCCTCCTCCAAGAGAAATGTCACTACTGGATTACTATGCCCCAGTACACTTGAACAGCTTCACGCCACGGGGAACTGGTCTGCTCCTCTCTTGTACCCGGCACATGAGCCAGACGCCCAACTGCATGGATGACTGGCTCAGGCATCTCTTGCCCTCTTAAAGGAAGAAGAAGAAGAAGAGGAAAGACTGGATCTGTGCCGCACCCTTCACTACCCGAAGGAGCCTCAGAACGGCTTACAATCCCTTTCCCTTCCCCTCCCCACAACAGACACCCTGTGAGGTAGGTGGGGCTGAGAGAACTCTTTTCGAGAACTGCCCTTGAGAGAACAGCTGTGAAAGGACTTGTGATTGACCCAAGGTGATTGACTCCAGCAGCTGCATGCGGAGGAGTGGGGAATCAAACCCTGGTTCTCCCAGATCAGAGTCTGCGCTCCTAACCGCTACACCAAACTACACCAAAAAAAAGAAGGGCTAAGGAGATTATCGCAGAGGGCCCTCCTCATACACGACAACCCCTGCCCAGTAGAAAGAAGAGAACACGTTTCTTATGCACCATGGGATGAGCTCAGTAGTGCACGAAGAAGGACCAGATCTTAAGGGTATCTTTTTTATTTACATACTTCGTTTATACCCCATGTATCTCCAAAGCAGTGTACATTGTTCTCTTCTCCTCCATTTTCTCCTCAACACACACCCTGTGAGGTAGGCTAGGCGGAGAGTGGGTGTCTGGCCTGAGGTCACCCAGAGAGCTTCTCTGGCCAAGTGGGGAATCCAACTTGGGCTTCCCAGATCCTGGTGTCATGACTCTCCAGCTTCCAGACCACCTTGGCTTTCCCTGACCTCCTTCCCTGAAGAATCACAGCAAATACTGCCTGATGCTTTCTGAAGGGTCTGGGGAATACTTCATTATTTATTACTATTAATTTATAAATTTCTGAATTGCCCCATCCCTGAGTACACAGGGCTCTGGGAGACTTACAACAGATTAAAAAATACACGACTACAAATTAAAATCAGCGATCAGTTAATCCTGATCTCACAATCTACGGATGACATCTATAATTTCATCTGAAACCTACTCTGGACCGTTCTTCCGTCTCATGGGCAGGTTGAGGAGGAGGCTGAAGCAGGCAAGATGGTAGAAAAGAAGAGGGTCAGTCCCCGCTTTCACTATGCGGAAGGATTGCAACAGCCAAGTGGAAAACACATACAGCAGCTTATCTGCGGAGCCAAGAAGCTGATTAACTTACAGTGAGCTGGTTCTGCAGCTGTTTGACTTGCTGTTGCAGCAGTTCCAGCTGCTGGCTTTGCCTTTTGGGTGTACCAGTTGAGTAGGAAAGCTGGGAGAGGCTGTTCAACGCTTCCTTTAATTTAGAGACTTCCTTAGACATGTCGTTTATCTGGTAAGAGAAGAAAAAGAAAAGGCGGACTCATTTAAAAAGGAGGAGGAAGAAGAACTGGCCATCGCATCTAGCAGTAAGTGCTTCATCGTTATAGGACACGTGCAGTCTTCAAGCAGGGGAGGGGCCGCAGCTCAACGGCAGAACATCTGCTTCGCGTGCAGAAGGTGCCCCTGACTCCGGCATCTCCAGTTACAATGATTTCAGGTGGCAGGTCGGAAAGATCTTTCTTTGCTTCAAGCCACAGAGAGCTTCTGCCGGTCACTACAGATACAGCTAGATGGACCAGTGGTCTGAGTCTACATGTATTGCACTAGGTATTAATTTGTACTTGTCTGAGTTATGCACAAAATCCAAAAGAAAAACTTAACATTAAAAGACTGCTCAAGGTGGGCAGCCGTGTTGGTCTGAACGCAATGTTCCCTCTAAGTTGAGTTAGTGTGAGCTAGCTCACAGTTTTTTAGTTTCCGGCGCGCACATTTTTGTCTTAGCTCAGGAAAGACGGCTCGAGAGCATACTAATTTGTGCAGTAGGCAAACTGCTCAACCACAACTTTAATGCCAGTTGCTCACAAAGTAGAATTTTTGCTCACAAGACTCCACAGCTTAGAGGGAGCATTGCAGTAGAACAAAGTTAAGAGTCCAGTGACACCTTTAAGACCAACAAAGTGTGCCTTGCACACGAAAGCTCACACCTTGAATAAAACTTCGTTGGTCCTAAAGGTGCCACTGGACTCAAACTTTGTTCTATTAAAAGACAGTATGTGTTTGAAGTGGAAGTGGGCAAATTTTGTCACACTCTTCAATCAAATCTGGTAGGGTTGATAGCATTTGCCCAGGAGTTGGAGAAGTTTTTGATTGAGATCCCCTGATGAAGCTAATCACAAACATGTTCAGATCTAAAAGGTCAAATAAACTAATCTCCCTTGTACCTCATTCCTCCTCCCCTCCCCCTCCCCAGGTCTACAGCAGTCAGATAAAATTTACTCAGGGTTGCGTGGGTGCGTGGGTGGAGACAGATCTGACTCTCGGTCCACCAATGGACCAAAGTTTGAGTCCAGTGGCACCTTCAAGACCAACGAAGCCCTTACATCCCTCCGTTTCCAAACTATGCAAACAGCTGCGCTCGAAGGCCGATGTACCAAAACACCAGCAACTGAGCGCCTTTGTATATGTGGTGGCTCAGTCCCTGAAGATCTGGGTCATTACCTCCTGGATTGCCCACTCTATTCACTCCCAAGAAAAGAAGTTTCTTGGCACAGTCTTAGATAAATTGGGCCCCTGCTTCACATCTGGAAAATTTTTAACTTTACTTGCAGAAGTGGAGGTTGCACTTTACTTGCAGAACAAGGTTGCACTCTTTGCCCCTAGCAGCAAAGAAAATCCACATCAAATTGACCAAATCCTCTCCAGCTAAATAGCCAGGGCCACGTCAAGGTAAGGTCCTTTTTGGTAACCTTACCCCAAACCTTATTTTTATTTTGTATGTTCTAATCTTTATCTTGTATTATTTTAAGCAGTTTTATGCCCGACATACATATTTTTACTTCCTGTGTTTTAATGCAGATCCTATTCTGCATTTTATAACTTTTACTGTATTTTATTGTATTGTATTTGCAACGGCCATTGGCCATATGCAATAAATCGAACTGAACTGAACATTAAACTCTGCTGGTCTTAAAGGTGCCCCTGGACTCAAACTCTGTTCTACTGCTTCAGACCCAACATGGCTACCCCACCTGAATTGGTCCACCAAGGCGGCCATCCCTGCTTTTAAGGACTCACATCCACCAACCTTTCTGTCTTTGTCCTCTTCTATTTTGGAGGAACTCTCTGAAGCCCTTTTCATTTCAAGGAGGTGTTCCTGGGCTTGCTGGTACTGTTGAAGCAGCCCTTTGATTTCTTGTTCCTTAGCTTCGAGGAGAGCACGGAGGCTCTCTTTCTCCCCTCTCACTTGCACAAATTCTTTCCTCAGCTGCAAGAGATCTGCAGACAAGCTCTCTCTCTCGTCCATCAAGTCCTTCAGTTTAGATGATAAGTTGTTGACTTCACCTTCCGTCGAAGACCGTAGCTCTTCATACAGAGCTCTGGGCACCATTGCTTCACACACCGCCGCCTCTTCTTCCAACAGCTCCCTCTGCAGACGCTGCACCTCACTCTCTTTGAGAAGGAGCAGCTCTCTGAGCCTGCTTATTTCTTCCCCCAATTCTTTCACTGAGGCCCTGAGAGCCGTAACCACCTGGAGATGTTCCGTGATGGAGACAGAGTTCTTCTTCTGAGCATCCACCAGGTTCTGGAGCTGAGTTGCTTCGCTTAATGCCTTGTTATACTGAGCCTTCATTTCCAACAATGCACTCTCCGCTTGCTCTCTATGCAAGACCGTGGCCTCCATAATTTTTTCATGTTCTTCCAGAGGTATGGATCTTGAGTTGGCCTCTTCTGGAATGCTCCTTTTTCTGAAGTCTTCGAGTTCTGCCTGGGCTTCTTTGTACAGCCGAGAAAGCTCATCGACTTGCCTCCTGAGCTCGTTGATCATGCTGTTCTTTGCCTCTCTCATCTCCTCGCCTTCTTCACTGCTCCCCAATTCCAACTGACTTTTCAGCTTGTCCTGCAGCCTTCGGATTTCCTCCTGGCCTTCCCTGTACCTTTCAATAAGCAATGCCTTCTCTTGGTTGATGTTCTCGATAACCAAGCAGTAGGAGTTCTTCATCTCCTCGCACTGTTCCGCAGACATAGTGCCGGCCATTTTGTTCTCACTCTCTTCCAGCTTTGCCTCCAGCTCTCTCACTGTTGCCTTGAGTCTCTCACCGTCTTCTAGCGCTTTCCTCACCTCTTCCTTCAGGAGTTCGACCTCCTCGCACGTCGCTCGGAGCTCCTGCAGATCGGCCTCCTTGCTTTCCGAGGTGACCAGGCCCAGTTTCATTTGCCTCTGGACGTTCAAGACCTCCTTCATAGCTTCTTCATACTTGCTTTGGGTCTCTCTCAGTTTCTGGTTGAGGTCTGAGCCGTTTTCGGAGATCTCGGAGCTGTTTAACAAGTGGCTCGCTTCCAGAGCTCCAGAATGAAGCTGCGTCTCCAAGTGCCGCCTTTTTGCTTCTGAGCTGTCCAGCCTCTTCCGCACTTCCTTTAAGTCATTCTCCAGCTGTTTAATTTTCACTTCGTTGTCGCCGGCTTGCTCCTGCCTTCTGCTCGGAGAAGAGCAACTTAGCTCCTGAGCGACTGGCGAACTCTCGCTTAGCCTGTCTGTCGAATGGTCAAACTCTGTTTGGGTGGAATGGAAAGAATCCAGTGTGGTATCCATGTCTCCGACTTTGACCACTTTCACCTGTATGGAACAGCAGGCAGCATTATTAAACTGCTCCATTCAAACAGGATAAAGAAGTTCCAAATACTCAAGAAAAACAGTGAGGCCTAGAAGCCAATGTTGGATCCGGCCAATGGCCCATCCAGTCCAACACTCTGTCCACACAGTGGCCAAAAATACCAGGTGCCATCACCTGGGAGACCACCAAGGAATTCCAGGGTCACTATGCAAAGAAAGGCAATGGCAAACTGCCTCTGCTTTTCACTTGCCTTGAAAGCCCCTTGCTGGAGTTGCCATAAATCGGATAGCCCAGGCTGGCCCAATCTCATCAGATCTGGGAAACTAAGCAGGGCCGGCCTGTTTCTCAAAGGTCTGGTTGTTACGCAGTTTTAAGGACTTAGGAATATAAGAATTGCCTTTTTGGAGGAGACCCAAGATCCCTTCAAGTCCAGCAGCTGGCTTGCAAATAGGCAGCAGGTTGCCCCTGGATAGCCAGCTGTTATTTGCCTTCTGCCATATACAGTGCAGAGGTTTTAATTTCCATTTTCACAGTTAGCAATCCATGACCTTAAAGGAGGTAGCCAGCATAGTATGGATAGTATATGCGCACAGTAGTGTCTAGAGAGCAAGGGAAAGCAAAGTTAACACCTGGTTCAAGGGCAAAGATTATTTGCTACCTTTCATTCTAACTTATCTCATAAACGCTATAAAGATAGAGGGACCGCATATAAAAGCTTTTGGCTCCTAGGAGGGAAAGAACGATAAAAACTGTTCATGGAAGCTATCTACCATAAATTTAACACCAACTACTACGGTATATTGCAGCAATGAGCTACACAAGATATTTAAGTGGGGTGCGTGTGTGTGTGTGAAGGGAATTCTTCCTTTTATTTGTCCAGCACTCTCATACTTCACACATTTGGCCTGATGATTGGGCAGCATTCACATGAATAAAAGTAAACATGTATAGTATACATATCTGTAGGAATTACTCTGGAATAAAACACCTTGTTTGTATACACATCATACAGGACAGAGGTCCCAGCAATATGAGCTCCCAGATAACATCAGGGCCCTGCGGGACTTGTTACAGTTCCGCAGGGCCTGTAAGACGGAGCTCTTCCGCCAGGCTTTCAAATAGGGGCCGCCGCCGGGGAGAAAAGCCAATTATACCATCGCCTGGCCCTGGTGTTTCGCTCCCTGTTGCAGTCATCCACCGGAGCGTAGGAAGCCGCCATCTTGTGGTAATTTAAGTAATTTTAATGCTGTTTAAAGGTTTAATGCGAAATGTTTTAATCTGGAAAATTGTTTTTATGTTTTTATATGTTGTAAGCCGCCTTGAGTCGGTTGTAAAAAACTGACAAGGCGGGATATAAGTTAAACAAACAAATAAATAAATAAATAATATGTACGACAAAGAAAAATGCACTGTGGTGATATTCCCAGTGGGTCATTAATACAGCAAAAGTCTGATTCTAGTGTCAAAATGAATGCAGTTATTCTGGACTGTGACCAATGGTAGACCCAGAGGGCTTGAACCATAAATATGAGAGGGCAGAGGGACTCCCTGCACCCGAACAAAGGTCTCTTCATCCAAAGACAGCTGTCTAAAAGTTGGCACTGGAATGCAGTGCCACTCCAGCCTTTTTGTTTTAAAGCTTTCCATATATCCCAAAGCTCTCCACTGCTCTGAGTTTTAAAGAGGAACCGCTTCCAGGAGCGCACAGGGGTATCCTGAGAGATGCCTTTCTCTGTAAAAACGCCCACAAAAAAGTCGTTCAGGAGCACAAGTTTTTAACATATATGAACAAAAATATTTCTAAATGCACTTCAAAGCCCAAAGGGGAGCTGGACAATTTTTGAACTAATGTGTTGAACACAAATTATGCAGTCGAGTTTCCGGCATTTTTGTAAAGAACTACCCCCATCCTCAAAACCGAGAATGTCAAATATAAGTAAAAGGTTTTGTTATCTAGCATTTGATTATCCAGAACACTCCGTTAACTAGCATCTCCTACAGGACAAGCTTCTCCCCCTCAGCCACCATGCCTTCCCCCATTCACCATGAGCGCCAGGTAACAAAGTGTTTGCTGCACCAGGTTAATAAGCGATGAGAAAAAGTTTCAAATACTGAAAAAGGGCTCATTTTAGGCAAAAACTCAGTATCTCTGCAACCTTGAGATTTGAGGGGTTTTTTTGTGTAAAGTCCCACCTTCAACAAAATTTTAAAGACCACATTAAAGAATAGATTTGCATAACTAAGTTCAAGCGAACACGGAGCAGGAGAAATGAGATATTATCAAGGAAGAATGTGCAAAGACTATTCCTAAGAACATAAGAGAAGCCACGTTGTATCAGGCCAATGGCCCATCCAGTCCAACACTCTGTGTCACACAGTGGACAAAACCCAGGGGCCATCAGAAAGTCCACTAGTGGGGCCAGGACACTAGAAGCCCTCCCACTGTTGCCCCCCCCCCCCAAGCACCAAGAATACCAAGCATCACTGCCCCAGACAGAGTGTTCCATCTATACGTGGTGGCTAAGAACCACTGATGGACCTCTGCTCCTGTAACCAAAAGAAATGAAAAGCCTCAATGAAAGTCTCATAAAATTCTTAAAATTGCTAAAGATGGATTAGAAGCAAAAGTCAAAGGTGACAGAAATAGACTCAGAAGTCTAAATGCAGCATTCCAGCAACTTGCACACAGACACAGAGAACTAAAATACCCAGTGTAAAGAAACAGAAGAGAACAACAATAAAGGAAGAACAAGAGATCTGTTCCACAAGATCCAAGAAATCAGAGGTAAATGTAAAGTACAGTTAGTCATGCTCAAAGAACAACATGGAAATACATTAACTGAACAGGACAATATAAGGAAAAGATGGGACCAATATACTGAAGAAATACACAGACAAGATGAAATAAAGACAGATTCTTTCCAAGAAGAAACTCTTGAAGAAGAACCTAAAGATTTAGAAAGTGAAGTGAAAGCTGTGCTGAGAATAAGTGGGAGAAACAAATCACCAGGAGTAGATGGAATATCAGTACAAGCCACACAGAGCCCCTCAAAGTCTTTACAAGAATATGGCAACAAATTTCCTAAACAAAACAACGTCCCTCAGACTGGAAACACTCAATTCACGTTCCACTTCTGACAAAAAGGAGAGTCAAAGACTGCAGCTATTGAACCATCACATTAATTTCTCGTGCATGTAAAATGATGCTCAAAATCTTACAACAAAGACTGTTAACATGCATGGAACAAGTAATGCCAGATGTTCAAGCTGGATTCGGAAAAGGAAGAGGCACCAGAGATCATATTGCAAATTGATGTTGGTTATATTACATCCTTACATTGACAATGCTGATATCTGAGTAACTTTTTTTAGAAGCTGTTTTCTTCAATAAAAAAAATTATTTTCAAATTGATGTTGGTTTACTGGAACATAAAAGAGAATTCCAGAAGGAAATCAGCTTGTGTTCCATAGATCACAACAAAGCTTTTGACTGTGTAGATCATGAAAAGCTATGGCTGGTTTTTTAAAAAACGGGAGTGCCACAACATCTGTTTTGATGCGCAACCTATACTCCGAACATGAAGCTGTTGTTGGGACAGAATATGGAGAATCAGAATGATTTCCAATTGGCAAAGGTTGACACCTTTTGTCATTTGGAAACCATTCTGCTCCTCCATATGTATTTCATCTCCCCATCTCTTCAATCTATATGCAGAACAAATCATAAGGAAAGCTGGACTAGATTCAGATGAAGGTGGAGTGGAAATTGGCGGAAGGAACATTAGCAATTTGAGATATGCAGATGACACAACATTACTGGCAGAAGAGAGCGAAGACCTGAAATGACTCCTGATTAATGTCAAAGCAGGATTGCTGCTGAACATCAAAGATGACAAAAATAATGACTACAGGGGAATTACACAACTGCAAGGCTGATGACGAAGAAACTGAAATTATTTAAGATTTTATTTTCCTTGGCTCAAACACCAACCAAAAGGGACTACAACCCAGAAATTAGAAGGAGAGGCTGGGAAGGGTAAGTCTGAAGAAGCTAGAAAAGATCCATAGGTGTAAGGGTGTGTCACTGACGACCAAGATCATTCATGCCGCAGTATTCCCCATTACTATGTATGGATGTGAAAGTTGGACAATGAAGAAAGCTGACGAGAAGAAAGTGGATTCACTTGAAATGTGGTGTTGGAGGAGAGTTTTAAGGATCACATGGACCACCAGAAGGACAAATCAGTGGGTTCTAGATCAAATGAAGCCTGAACTCTCTCTAGAAGCTAAAATGACTAAGGCTGTTGTACTTTGGTCACGTTAGGAGAAGGCAAGGGTAACTGGAAAAAGACAATAACGCTAGGAAAAGTTGAAGGCAGCAGGAAAAGCGCCAACCTGAAATGGATTAAGTCAATAAAGGAAGCCATGGCCCTCAGTTTGCAAGACCTGAGCAAGGCTGTTAATGATGGGTCGTTTTGGAGGTCATTAATTCATAAGGTCACCATAGGTTGGAAGCGACTTGACAACGTTTCACACACACACCCCATGCATCCCATGCTCCCTCTAAGCTGCATTAGTGTGAGCTAGGTAAAGGTAAAGGTTTCCCTTGCTCAAAAGCCAGTCAAATCCGACTCTAGAGATGCGGTGCTCATCTCCGTTTCCCAGCTGAAGAGCCATTGCTATCCAAAGACTTTTTCCATGGTCATATGGCTGGCATGACTAAATGCCGAGGTGCACGGAATGCTGTTACCTTCCCACCGAAGTGGTACCTATTTATCTACTTGAAATTTCTTGCTTTCGAACTGCTAGGTTGGCAGGAGCTGGGGCCAGAGATGGGAGCTCACTCTGTCATGCAGCACTTGGGTCTCGAACTGCTGAACTACCGACCTTCTGGTCTGCAGCTCAGCATCTTAACTACTTGAGCCACTGCAGCTAACTCAGTTTTTTAGCCTCCAGCTTGCACATTTTTGTCTCAGCTCAGAAAGGCTGTCTCCAGAGCAAACAAATTTATGCAGTAGCCAAATCACTTGCTCACAACTTTAACACCAGTAGCTCACAAAGTAGAATTTTTGCTCACAAGACTCCACAGCTTAGAGGGAGCATTGAACACATCCAGCACATTTGACTGAGAAGCAACCTCCATTCCCCATGAGTGTCAGAAAACAGAGCTTTTACTTGTACCAGCTTAATAACTGAAGACAAAAGTTTCAAATGCTGATATACAAACAGGTAAAATTTTAGGCTAAAACGTAGTATTTTTGTAACCTTGAGGGCTTTTTTTTTTTCAAGGACCGCCTTTGTTGTGTGTTGAGACCAGATCTAATACATACATACCTGCAGTTTGTCTTGCAATTCCTTATTATGCAAGGTCAGAGTAGCAATTTTTGCTTGTAACAGTAAAAACATTTCTTGCTGGTCTGCGTCCGAACATGCGTCCAGTAAACTATCAGCGCCTGTACAAATAAGTGAGAAAGGAAAGGAGAAGGAACAGGATTATTTTTATATGCGTTTTTGTATTTTTGTATTTTTTTTATATGTACTTGTGTGTGCATGTGCGTGAGTGTGTACCTTGAAGTCATGGCGACCTCCAGTGACTGACCCCTACTGGGGAGAGTGCTCTGGGACCGGAATGACAGGGCACAGATTGGAATGGCAGCCCCTGGGAGTAGCAGCAGCAGCATTCAGGGAACTGAATTCCACTCTGGGGGCCCTCATTCCAATCCCAGAACGCTTCTGCTACTCCCAGAGACGGTCATTTCACTCTGGTGGCTGTCATTCTATCTGGGTCCAGAGAGACCTTAACGGGAAATCCATTCCGCATTTTCTCTGCAACTTTGTGCTGCAATGTATTTCAATGAAGTGGAGCTCAAGAAGTTTCATCTGCCAGTAGTTGAAGCTGTTGCTTGCTGGAGTTGCCTCCTTGCAAGTACAGGGTTGATATTTTGAGCCTGCTTGTCGCTGCCGAATGGACCTTAGAACGGGTGCCTGAGTGAGTACTCTAACCTGGAAACCCAAAGGGGGCATTACACTGGAAAGCCACTGCCACTCTGAGTAGACCGGGGGTGGGAGGGGAGAAGCTTGCGATGCGCAGCCATTTTATGTTCTTAGGCTCAAAGCATTTTATATTTTTAGTTTCTGCTGTGATCCTTGTGCTTTTTCTTGATATTTTATTTAAAAAATTGCACTATTCCCCAACCTTTCCATTTTAGGCAGGCATCTTTTTGGGGGGGGGGGGGGAGGTTTGATTTGATTTATTAAATTTCTACCCTGCCCTCCCGGCCTGGGCTGGCTCAGGTTTGGGAGGTGTCAGTTATCAAAGACTGTTAAATAAAATATTGCTAGAGTTTTAAGCATACTTGTATTTTAAGTAAAAAATAATATCTTTAATTGTGCTCGTATCTTTTCTAAAGCGTATAGGCATTACATTTTAGGACATGCATGGCCTGTCCCATTTATGTCAGATCTGGCCCTTATAACAAATGAGTTCGACACCCTTGGTCTAATTTTTCCCATGGTTGTTGCGAGGATAAAATGGGGTGGGGAGAGCCGCGTACGCTGCACTGAGATCCTTAGAAGAGGAGCAGGATAAAGATGCCATCGATAAAAGTGGTCTGAAGCCTAGAATCTGCTCTGGTTTTCACTGCAACCTAGTCAGTGGCAACTAGACCTTTAATCTACTGGGAAAGCTCTTGGTGGGCCACTGGTAGCCATGAGCAAGCTGCATCAAGGGGCAGAGTCTACTTTGCTTGGACCCAGGCCACACCTACAACAAAAGAAGGTCAAGCCTCTTCCTGTTGCCATGTCACTGCCGCATAACCAGCAACAAAAGGACCTCGGCTTGCTTCCGGGTGACTTGAATGCCCCCATCCACCCCCCTGAAACCTAGTGAAACTAAGCACATTCCAAAGCAAGACAGGAAGAAGAAGACTGGGCTAGGCTCTTTTGATGGCAAATAAGCAGATGACTTCAAGGCAAGGAGACTCATGCAGGGGGACACGTGGCTCTTCAACACACCACATCTGTGGCTCTTCCGATCACTGTTCCCCAGAGTGGAATCCACACCAAGTTGCAAGGAAGTCACCAACGCCATTGCCCAGTAGGGCTTGTGGTTGGCAGGTGACTACTACCTTGGGACAGCGGCTGCCAGAGGGACTGGAGGATGGGTAAGATGCCAGCCTTCCCTGAGCCAGGGGCCTCGTGCCAGGGATGGAACTAAAGTGGCCACTGTCCCCAATAACCCCTAACTCTTCTGTGCAGCCTCCACACTCTCATCCCAGCACCCGTGCAGCTGTTGGGCAGCGAGAAAGCCAGCAGCAGATTAGGAGAGCCACTCAGGAAGGGAGAAAGCTGGGCACAGTGGGGCGAAGGCGTTTTTCATCCCCTTTCTCCACGGCCAGCTTGCTCTCTTCCAGATGCCTTGGCAATCTCCCTCTCTCACCTGAGCTACTGGGCCCCTTGCTGAGGAGAGAGCGAGAAGACAGAGGAGACATTCTTGTTTATTTTTCAAATTTGTATCCAGTCTCTCCCACAGCAAAGAAAGGCAACTTGAGATGGCTAACAACCATATAGAACAACATGATTTAAACAAGTTAAATACCATGTAAGGGCTGACTAAGTTTCGACCGGGGAGGGGATGAGAGGAAGAGGAGGAGGAAGAAGAAGAAAAAGAAGAGGAGGAGGAAGAGATTTATACCCCGCCCTTCACTACCCGAAGGAGTCTCAGAGCAGCTTACAATCCCTTTCCCTTCCCCTCCCCACAACAGACACCCTGTGAGGTAGGTGGGGCTGAGAGAGCTCTCCCGAGAACTGTCCTTGAAAGAACTTATGACTGCCCCAAGGTCATCCAGCAGCTGCATGTGGAGGAGTGGGGAATCAAACCCAGTTCTCCCAGATTAGAGTCCATGCCCCTAACCACTACACCAAACTGGCTCTCTATTAATGGCTCCATCTTGTATTATTGTAAGAGAGGGTTTAGTGGAGTGGCACACAGCAGTCATGTGGCTCTTCTGACAGACAGTAAATGGGAAATGTGGCTTTCCATTAGCCAGAGAGAACGCCACAGCATTATAACCAAGAGATATAACCAGATTTTGCCCCAGTGATTTTGCCCCTTGAATTTTGCCCAGGGCTCTGGACTCTCTAAGACCACCTCTGGCTGTATATGGTGGAAACCAAGGAATCCCATGAACCTCTCTCCACTGTCTTGCCCACCACCACTTTCCCCCTGGAATTTTTTTTGCACCTGATCAAGTAGGCTTTTGCTCACAAAAGCTCAGGATGCCAAATGGTAGCGGAGGTTCAGCTCCCAGTCACCAGCTGGTGGAAGGGAAGGGAGCAGGCTGGCCACAGAAGAATTCAAACACAGCATCTTTCCTCCCTCTTACCTGTAGTGCTCATGCTCATTCCGTCCTTGCTGTCACCACGAACGGCACTGTTCTCTTCTTGCTGAAACACAAGTGCACAAAACAGTGAAGCTGGCTAAGGAGGCCAGTTTCTACTGAGGGAAACATTTGCAAAACAGGAAAGTCTCCTTGGGAGAGGAGTGACTGATATAATCCAGTTGACAGCACAATTGCAAATTATTGTAGTTTGGCAATTCATTAAAGGCCTGATTCAATTTAAATATCTGCACGTCATTTGACTTTCTATGCAGGTGCCTTGGTGAGATACTGGAAGATATGGACCACTGTGACCCAGTTTCCATGATGGATGCTGACAGAGCTCCTGGGATCTTTGAAGAAGACTGCTTGTGCCTGGATCCTTGCCT
Source organism: Lepidodactylus listeri (assembly GCA_029233225.1). Taxonomy (NCBI): domain Eukaryota; kingdom Metazoa; phylum Chordata; class Lepidosauria; order Squamata; family Gekkonidae; genus Lepidodactylus; species Lepidodactylus listeri. The sequence goes on along the minus strand of JARCFY010000004.1, from coordinate 25,177,095 downwards.
ATCCTGGCTTCTAAGAACATGTAAACACTGCATCAGCAAACCTTTGGTATCCATTGTAAATGAATCACTCTCAAGGCATCTTCCCTCAACAAAGAGGTGGTTATCTGTTTCCAGCTAACCCTCCCCGCCCCCCCATCCCTGAAGAAGAATGATACAGCCAATTATCACCCTGTCTCTAATCTGCCCTTCCTGGGCAAAGTGACTGAGAGGACAGTAGCAGACCAACTCCAGGTCTTCTTGGTTAACTCATCTGCCCGAGACCCTTTTCAGTCTGGCTTCAGACTGGGGTAGGGGGTGGACACAGCTCTACTCGCTTTGGTTGTCAACTTTCATCTAAATGTACAGGTCAAGCATCCTTGTTGCTCCTATTGGATTTATCTGCTACCTTTGACACAGTAAACAGTGCCGTCTTGCTGAGGCACTTGGAGGCAGAAGTGGGCACCGGGGTTGTGCACTGGACTGTCTCAAATCATTCCTTACACACCAGACCCAAAGAATTGCCATTGGAGACCAATTATCACTGTAGGATCTACCCTGTGGGATCCCACAAGGCACAATACTATCCCCCGTGCTCTTAAATCTCTATGTAAAGCCCTTAGGCCAAATCATCCATAGTTTGGGGGTTAGCTGTCATCAAACTCTCTCTCTCTCTAAGAAGAAGAAGAAGAGATTGGATTTTTACCCCGCCCTCCACTCCCCAAGGGAGTCTCAGAGCGGCTTACAAACTCCTTTTCCCTTCCCCTCCCCACAACAGACACCCTGTGAGGTAGGTGGGGCTGAGAGAGCTCTTTCCCAAGCTGTCCTTGAGGGAACAGCTGGTACAGAGCTATGGCTTGCCCAAGGTCATCCAGCCAGGTGCAAGTGGAGGAGTGGGGAATCAAACCCGGTTCTCCCAGATTAGAGTCCGCGCACTTAACCACTATACCAGACTGGCTCTCCTAGTCTGGCTCTAATCCATCCATCCATCTTCAAATCTCCCAGTGATGCAGCAGAGGTCCTAAATTGATGACTGGCTGCTGTGGTTAAATGGCTGAGTGAACAAATTGAAACTAAATCCTGGAAAGACAAAAGTAATGCTGGCTGGGAAGGTGGAGGTCTTGAAGGACAATGCCCCTCGCTTTCTATGGGGTTCAGCTGACCCCTTCCCACTCAGTTAAGAGGCCCGGAGTTATACTGAACCCAACATTATTGCTGGAGAACCAAGTTCATCCAGTTTTCTTCCAAATCAGCCTAGCTCGAAAAATGTCCCCTTACCTTGATATGGCTGGTCTGGCCACCTGGATCCATGCCACAGTGACATCCAGACTAGACTACTGAAAGGCACTGTACATTGGTCTCCCCTCAAAATCAGTTTGGAAGCTCCAGTTGGTGCAGAATGCTGCAGCTTGGCTATTATCGGGAGCTACATGGAGCTGGCATATTGCTCCCATTCTGCAGCCACTCCACTGGCTACCCATCAATTACTGGTCTCAGTTTAAAGGTTTGGCTATCACATGCAAAGCCCTTCATGGACTTGGACCCTCCTATCTGCAAGACCGTCTCTCCCACTTTGCTCCCCCCCATGTCAGCTTCGCTCATCTGAGCAGGGCCTTCTTCAGTTGCCCCCCTGCAAATGGGCAAAATCAACAACTGCCCATATGCGTGCCTTCTCCGTTGTGGCCCCCACTTTGTGGAATGACCTGCCTGAGGAGGTCAGGAAGGCCCCACTCTCCTGGCTTTCTGCAGACTATGCACAACTGAAGTATTCAAGAGGGCTTTTCTACGCAGGCAATAGGGTAGCACTGTACAAAATGATTCACAAAATTACTTGGGTCTATACTGTGTACTGGGGTGTGCATTTGGCAATAGCCGAACCGAAAAAATACCTGAAAAATACCTTGTTGGTATTTTTGGGGTACTACACAAGCCGCTACCAGTATAGTTGAACTTGAAAAAGCCGATATTATCCTGGTTTTTCTGGAGGGTTCATTTTGCTATACTGAAAACCACTCACTTACACTTAACAGGCCGAGCTGCCAGTCAGCTGTTGGGTATAAATGCCTTTCTTTCCCACCGAGATCGGGGAGGGGAAAGAAAGGCATTTAAAACATGCCTGGGCTCCCTACCTGATTTTCAACGGGTGCCCCACAGCTGCGGCGCCTGAAGAAAATCAGGCAGGGAAGCCAGGCATGTTTGCATGACTGTCCTTTCCTTCCCCAGCCAGCCCGCTATGGTGGGTTGGCTGGGGAGGGAAGGGCAGGCATGTAGACATGCCCCATTCCTTCCCTGAACCTCTCCGCTTTTGCAGAGAAACTCGGGGAAGGGGGGGCATGTTTAAATGCCTTTCTTTCCCTTCCACAGATCAAGGAAGGAATGAAAGGCATTTAAATCATGCCCTGGCTCCCTGCCTGCCCTTCTCCAACTAACCTCTATCAGCTAGAGAAGGGAAGTAAGAACTAAGGCTTTTCCTGGTCAATTTCACTCACAGCTGACTGGTGGGGAGTGAAATTGACCAGGAAACCTGAAGGGTCTACCAGCCCGAAAGAAGGCATTTTAACTTGCCTCCTTTCCCTCTGGCGGTGTATATCAGACCTCAAAGTATTCAGGAATACTGAATATTTCCCCAATCCGAATACTTTACCGGTATTGGATGTGGGGAAATTCGGCATTTGCCAATTTTTTTTGGTCTGACACACCCAAAGCCAAAAAATACTGGCTTTTTTTTTTCCACACCCCTACTGTGTACAGTTTGCTGTAAGTTGGATCCAGCTATGTAATTTTGCACAATTCAGTGTGTCACGTTAACGCTTTGCTTCAGTTCTGTTTTTTATATTTCTGGTCAGTTCTACAACACAAATCCTGACTATCCACCCCCCCCCCCCAATTGTACTGACTTGCTCTGAGTAATCCATCTTGAGCCTCAGTGAGGAAAGGCAGGCTATTAAATAATATAAGTAAATACATAAAATCCAGAGGGTAATTTGCAACTTAAGGCACAAAAAAGTGAGTAATCCTATTTGAAAAGGAGAGCCACCTTTAACTTTCCATTTCATTCCTTGCAGTAAAATGCCAATCTAGAGCCAACATAGCCTCAAAAAGGAAACACAAGTTTCCTTAACTCTCAGCCTCACCAATTAAAACTAGCCCTCACTGGTGATAATTGGCCTCCAAATACTTGATCAACTGCAGCTTTTTTTCAATTAGTCAGTTATAAAAAACTTGTCAACATAATTGCCATTTCTCCTTAACTTATCTTAACTTATTCTTCACAAACATGTAAGCCATGCTTATTTCAGAATTTTTGCCTTTTCTTTTTTGAGGGAGAGAAAAGCCTTTCTAAAAAAAATCCTCTTGATAAGAAGTTCACACACCCAATATTCAGGGTTTGCAGTCCTAATTTTTAGGGAATAGCCGAGTCTTAACGTTTCCAAGATCTATCTGTAAACAGCTTTAAAACTTTTTTTAAAAAAAAGAATCAGATAAGGTTCTGCTATGTGGAAATTAGATTTGTGTGAGACTGTCTTTGAATTTTTCTTAATTTAAAAGATTGTATACACTGGGATTCCATGTGTGTGTGTGTGACAGAGACAGACAGACAGACAGAGACAGTGAGTGTGTGTGTGTGTGTGTGTGTGTGTGAGAGAGAGACACACACAGAAAGAGTGCCAGGCAGCCTCAGGCCCCATGGGTGGGGGTAGAAATTGCCCCTTATCACAACACAATAAACCCAATAAATAACTCTGCCATATTTCAGCTAGATTGAGAGAGAAGGAGGGAGAGAGATTAGAGTTATACCCCAACCTTCACTCGGAGTCTCAGAGTGGCTTACAATCCCCTTCCCCTCCCCTCCCCACAACAGACACCCGGTGAGGTAGGTGAGACTGAGAGAGCTCTTTCAAGAACTGCTCTTTTGAGAACAGCTTTGAGAGAACATGTGACTGACCCAAGGTGACTGACCCAGCTGCTGCATGTGGAGGAGTGGGGAATCAAACTCGATTCTCCCAGATTACAGTCCATGCTCTTAACCACTACACCAAACTGGCTTGAGTCCAGTAGTAACTTAGAGACCAACATGATTTTCAGATCCAATGAAGGAAACTTTGACGTTTGAAAACTTATATCCAAAACACCTTGTTGGTCTCTAAAGCTGCCACTGGACTAGTATCTAGCTGTTCTACTGCAGATCTCTGGATCTACCTCTGAACCTGCCGTACGCATCATCAAAAGTGAGACTAAAAAACATACCTTGGATCCCTGTTCAACAAAAAACGGCTGGCCTTTCCCAGGTACTGGGGTGGAAGTCGTGGAATGCGGAGAGGACAGATCACTGAGCTGGAAAAGACGGATGAATTTTACGGACTGGCTCTTGGTAGCACAAGCCATCATTTCCACGTTACTGCAGAAAAGCCAGCCTAGCCGGCCGTTGTCTTTTGCCGGCAGCAGTCGGGCAGTCCAAAGAAACAGTCGCCCGACTACTGCCTCGGTTTAGCCTTCTAGTCAAGACGCTGCTTCTCCCCACAGACAACGCTGTGCATTTGCGGATGGGAATTTAAAGCCGCTCTTTGACAGACAAGGCTGCTGGCATCTGACGAAAACACTTTGTCTTTATTGCTCTTTGGCTCTAAACTTAGGAGGCTGTCACGCTTCTGACAGCATTTGAGCACAGTATAATTAATGTAGGGATTCCGACAGGACACCCTATTTTGATCCTTACAAGAATACCACTCAGGATACATGAGACACACAGACAAATATAAAAAGAAGGTTTGCATGCAGCAAAATTTAACCAGATCCATTCTCGGCAGGACATTCCGTCGCCCCTCCCCATCCTATACATAGCCATGTGTTCAAGAGGGACGTGAGCTTTACCTGGATAGGGCTGACAGGAGGTGGTGGAGGGGCTTTGCGTTTTTTTGGAGTTCCACTTCTTTCTGAACTTAATCTAGAGGCTTGGTCATGCTGGAAGGTTCACAGGGCCAGAAAAAGGGAGGTCTTGTTAGTTTGGTTAGTAAGCTCTGCGTTTTCAAGCGTTATTCTTGAGGTGAAAACGAAAAAAAGGTACAACTCTTCCCTCCCCCCCCCTTCAAAACCATTCATGCCTCATCTCAGCCAAGGAGTTCCTCTGCAGAGATAGAAAAGGGCAAGAGTCCAGTCAGATATCTGAAGGCATGAGCAATGACTCACGAAAGCTCATCCCCTGCCACAAATTTTGTTGGGTCTTGAAGGTGCTACTGGACTCTCGCTCTTTTCTACTGCTACAGACGGACTAATATGGCTGCCCATCTTGATCTGTGCAGAGATATTAACACATGTTAAAAACAATGAGCTCATCCTGCCGCCATTCGCAACACATGCTGCAGCACAATTAGATTTAGTGAACAGAAGCGCATGGTTTCCCTACTTAGCAGAGTTCTCAAATGCACGGCTATTCGCAGCGTCAAGCAGTTTGTTAATCTTGCTGTGCAGTGCCAAAACCTTTTTCAAGACAACCAGAAAGGCTCCCCCCCTCCCCACATTCACAGGGGAGCTTTCTCACATTCTAGCCTATTTCGACTCCCTTTGCCACAACCCTCCTCCCCAGCTTATATTCTGCAAAACGTGGTACTAAAAGACGGCCTATGATTGTTGAGCCCCTGCAGCACCCACCTCTCCTTCTCCTCTGCTGCTTGCTGTCCTGATCTTCAACAGATTTCTATCACTGTTGAAAATCCCCAAAAACTGAGGAACACTTGGCATAACAGAGGGATGATTCACAAGTTTTAGAGAGATGATTCACAATTTTTTACGTCCAATTGGCTGCTCACGTCAAGTTTCTCAATATGATAATCTTTCGCACACATCTTGTGAGTGGTTGCTTTTTTTAAAAAAAAAAATTCAAAGCTTGGACCTCTAAGAAAACCGTTCCACGTTCCATGAGCTCTTACTTTTGCCAACAAAGTCCCTAAGACCAATGAAAGCTGTTCAAGTATTTCAGATGTCACGGTGGCTTGTATCCGACCACTCCGCTCAGCCAAGTTTGAAGCCTTCCTCTACTGGAAGGAGAGGAAGGTTTCCAATTTGGCAGCATATAAATGCAAGCCACCGTGTCAATTAATTCTGTAAGGGAATGAACTGGACAAGCACTGCACCCACTCACTTGCCGGTGACTTTGGTGCAACAGCGTATGGCCTTGCAGAAATCCACACATTGTTTCTGCACAACAGGGAAGGGGCTGTGATGCTCCCAAGTTAAGGAACAGTCGCAAACTACTGTAGGCAGGCAAGCAAGATAAACTACTCTTGTATTTGCAAATCTATACCTATGAGGGGTGGAAATCCCTTGGACTGTCAAATAGTCTCCAGTTGTGAGAATGATAGCTCATACTTCACTGTAACAACCTGGTTCCTTAAGTGGATGGATGTCTGAAAGTGTAGGATGTACAGTAAAAAGCCAGTGGTGGATCCACCTCGTCCAGAAAGTTGCATTCTTCAACACAGAAAACACAAGCAAGTACCACCCACCTTGGGCTTTAATTAGCCGAGTCTCTACAACTGCTATCATCATTCCAACCGCCGGGTTTGAGATGGGGGAAGAATTCCATCCTCCATCACACACTCACTCCAGACACGGTTATAGGAAACAGTGGAAGCGTTTAATAAAGCTGAAAATGCTTCTCAAAACCCTGACACGAGCTAAGGCAAATGTTTATAATGATAAGTGCTTAAAATTCCCCGCCCCCCACACGCAAAAACAAATTATAATTAAAACATGAAGTATATTGGGAGGTGCTTCTTCTTACCTGCTTTGGCTTTGTTGGTGACTTGATATCTGCAGAAGAGAAAGAAAACACTGCATTTTATATGAATGACAGGAGACATCGTCTCTGTGCCTGAGGTTCATGCCCTTGAGATCCTAGATTCATGACTATTTGAAATCCAGCAGAATTTTTACCCAAACAAAGCACATTTGGGGGTGGCAGAAAGTCCCATCAAGCTGCAACCAACTTATGCAACTCCGTAGGGTTTTCCAGGCAAAAGAGAAGCAAGAGGTGGTTTGCCATTGCCTGCTCCTCTGTAGCAACTCTGGACTTCCTGGATGGTCTACCATCCAAGCACTAACCAGGGCCAATCATGCTTACCTTCCGAGACCTGATAAGGTCAGGCTAGCCTGGGCTACCCAGGTCAGGCTATAAAGCATATTTACTGCCATGGAAAACCCTAGGTTGACAACCCAGCCACCAGTTACTATTTATGCTTCTTGATGATACACTAATTTCACATGCACCACCAGATACTGATAAGAAGGAGTTCTCAAAATAGCCCATCACTTGTCTGGATATCTGAGGTGCTGTAGCTCAGTGTTTATCAACCACTGTGCCGTGGCACACCAGTGTGCCGCGAGATATTGTCAGGTGTGCCGCGGGATTTTTTCAATGACAGAAATGTGCCTTCCGGGCTGACCTTCCGGGCCGCGTTTGCGCATGCGAGAAAAAACAGTGGCGCGCTCTCGCTGATTCCGCTCGCACGGTCTGTGGCCGGCCTGAGGTAGGAGGGAGCTGCCGTTGAGGCGCAGCTCCCCTTGGCCTTGCGAGGGCTCGAGGGAGGGAGGGAGAGTGCCGAGGGGCTCTGTCTGTTCGCCCACCCGACCTGCCAGCGCCACGACGGAGGCAGCAGCCATGAGCGACCGGGAGCAGCTGCTTAAAATACATCCACATTATATTTCTTCTGAGACTCAGGTCAATGTTATGGGAAGGAGCCATTACACTTTGGATCTGTAACTTACGATTTCAAGTTGAGTGGCTATTACGTGTATAATACTGTCATAGTTAATACTTGAGCTGAAGCAACTAATGACCCATTTATCTTGCATTTCAGTGTTTTTCAACCACTGTGCCGTGAGATATTGTCAGGTGTGCCGCGGGATTTTTTCAATGAAAAAAATGTGCCTTAGCTCGAAAAAGGTTGAAAAACACTGCTGTAGCTCCTCCTGACCTGACAGAACACTCACCTGGAAGGCCCAATCTCATCAGATCTCAGAAACTAAGCAGGGCTGGCTGTGGTTAGTACTTGGATGGGAGATCACCAAGAAGTCCAGGGTTGCTAAGCAGAGGCAGGCAATGGCAAACCACCTATGGGGTCACTGTAAGTCTGCTGCAACTTGATGGCGCTTTCTACCACCATAGCTCTCAGCTCAGCGTCACAGTTCCACTCTGAGCGGAAGGAGAAAGATTCCAAGAGGGAAGTGGGATGGGCTCAGCAGGGAAGTCTCAGGATGCCTATACTGACCATTCTTGGGGACATGTGGCACAGTTTAAGAAAGGTTGTCTTAGACGTACCAGCATCTTGAACAAGTTTTGACTGAAGCAGGTTCTGGATTCCCGTATTTTCGGAGACTTTGGAGTAATGTAGGGCATTGTGTCCAAGTGCATCCACCAAGTTCATGTCTGCCCCTTTTTTGACCAGGACTTCCACAATGCTGAGGTTTCCACCTTCACATGCCAGCATCAGACTGGTTCTAGAGAGGAGGGAGAGAGACACCATGATCATGAAAAATAATGTGTTAACAGGGCTCATCTGTGTTCACACAGGATTAGTGCCTCCAAGTTCAATCAATAGCTAACGATAAACTGAACTACAGTCACATGTGCCAACAACAACATGATTTCTCACACTCTGTTCTGCCACTGGTATGCAAGTTCTACCATATGAACCCAGGAGCCTATACGCAGGGGTGTCAAACATGTGGCCCGTGGGCCAGAACTGGTACCTGCAGGACTCCTATCTGGCTCACAAGTAACTGGCTCTTGTCTGCTTCCTACTTCCCGTTCCTGCATCGCAGCTTGCTTTTGCCGAACTCTCTCCTGCTTTCTATTTCACAGAGGAGGGAAGAAAACCAAGCCTCCCGTCCCTGGACTGGTTGAGGGCTCCTCCCCCTCCTTCTCTGGGAGGAAAGAGAAGGGGAGGGAACGAGCCAGAAAGAGAGACAGAGACGGACTCCCATGGACCAGCGAAGTTTTATTCCAGGTATAAGCTTTCGCATGTGCACACAGTTCTTCAGAAAGGGAGTGAAGGAGGGGGGAGTGAAAAGAAAGTGAGAGTGAATGAGAGAGATCTTCCTTTCAAGTTCTAACAGATTTTTTTTTGGGGGGGGGGGGAACCTAACACCACAGCTTGCAATCTTTATTAGTGGAAGGCAGCAAGAATCCAGTAGCACCTTAACAACTAGCAAAATTTGTGGCAGGGCATGAGCTTTCATGAGTCACTGTTCACATCTTCAGATACAGCTAGAATGTGAGTCCATCTGTCATTATACCTTGGAGAGTGAAGTGATTTCAGACCCCAAATGACAACAGCAGGCATTGGTAAAGAGAGAAGAAACCTAGGTCTCAGTTTAGTTCAGGAGGATGCATTTTCTTTATCTGCATTATCAGTTGCAATTCAGCAGTCTTTCTTTCTAATCTCTCTTTTAAATTCCTTTGTAATAGAACTGCTACTCTTAGGTCAGCAACTGAATGTCTTGCAAAGTTAAAATGTTCCCCCACTGGATTTTGAATGATGCGATTTCTAATAGCAGTGGAAAGAGTAAGAGCCCAGTAGCACCTTAAAGACTAACAAAATCTGTGGTAAAGTATGAGCTTTTGTGAGTCACTGCTCATTTCTATAGATAGATCAAGATGGGTAGCCATGTTAGTCTTTCTGTAGCAGTAGAAAAGAGCAAGAGTTCAATAGCACCTTAAAGACTAACAAAATTTGTGGCAGCGATGCACTTTTGTGAGTCACGGCTCACTTCTGTAGACTTTGCATCCTCCTGGACTGAATCCTCCTGGCACAAACTGAGACCTAGGTTTCCTGTCTCAATGGGACTAGACTGACTCATTTATACATGCTGTGAAGACTTCGTTTGGTGAGTATTAAATGCTTACAGGTCAAGGCTCGTGAAGAACGGACAAGATCAGCCACAGCAGTGTTGGACTAGGATCTGGGAGACCCAGGTTCTAATTCCCAGTCTGCCACGAGGCTTCTAGTTGACCTAACCTACCTCGCAGGGTTATCACGGGGATAAAATGGAGGAGAAGGATAATGTATGCCACTCTGAGTCCCTTGGAGAAATGGCAGGAAAAATGTACTAAATAAATAAATACCAGCCACAAGACTGCAGCCTGAGAACAGCTAAAGCTCAGAAACAGAGTGCATGCAGTAGGTATCAGAGCCATGAGATTCAGGGACCTCAGTGTGATCACAGCTCTCGTGTACCATTGGTCATCAAAACAGACATACTCCACAGGCCATGCAGAAATCCTCACTAGCATACATAGAATTCCTTTACCACTGGATGCGTTTCTATTCTCCGCCCAGAGCCCTTTCCCTCCTGTCTCCCCTTCAGTGGCCTGGATCTTAACATCAATACTGCTAAATTGACATCGGTGGCCTGGATCTTAATATCAGTATTGCTGATCAGAACTAGCTTGTTTGCATGGTATTTTATGGTCTTACCGTTTTGATTGTTCTTTTAATTGTTCGTATTGCATTGAGATTGTTGTGAACCGCCCTGAGCCCTTCCACGGGGAGGGTGGTATATAAAATAAATAAATAAATAAAATGAGCTTATTATGGGGCTATCTGTGGTGGAAGAATACAACATGCCCATCAGGTGCATATCCCATGTCCAGGTCTACCAGTTGTCCACAACTACGAAAAGGGCACAACACACAGGCCCAAACTGCGCGGTCACATCCCAGAATGTGCATAATTTAACAGAAGCACAATTCAAGACTACACGCAAGAGGCTCTCTGCAAACTCTGTGTGCACCTATAGACTTCAGCAGGCCTCCAAGGTAGATAGAATGGGCGAGATCTTGGTATGACTGTTTGTAGCCTCTTCCCACACAGGCACCAGAAGATATATACTTTTTTTAATGCTGTAACTTTCCAGGAGCCTGCGCTAATAAAGTTTGGCATTATGTACTTCACTGCCCTCTGCCTAAGAAAGGAAGAAGCGTGGAGAATGCTTGCAAGATTGCAAAGTATGAAGATATCAAAAATGCATGATTTGGACAAGCTTATTAAATCCTGCCTTGGATGTCACAAGCAATATAAACCCCGTTCTCCGAAATTCATCAGGAAAACAGCAGGTGTTATTTCATGCGTAGCTGTTTGTGTAACCCTCGAGCTAATAAATATAAGCAAGAAAATTAGTTTCAATTAAATGTATCCCACAGCGGTACTTGAAAAAAATAAACTGGCAGTCCTAGCAACATACGTAAAAAAAGAGGAACAACCCCTGTACGTATCCAACAGAATGCAAACAGAACTCTTCCTTTGCAAAATTAATTACATTCATACAAGCAAGGGTTACACAATTCCTCCTGAGCCCTCTCTGATCTTTCAGAACCTCACCTACAGAATTTTTAGTTTTTCTAGCAAAACAGACCCACAGTTCTGGTGAATGAAAAAGTACTTTGAGAATACAGAGAAAGAAGTCAGGATAGCTCTACCTTCCACTTTTGTCTCTGGAATTCATGTCTGCTCCGTGTTCCAAAAGGTATTTGCAGACTTCGACGTGACCATTTCGTACTGCAAGCAGCAAAGGTATATTCCCATCCTAGGGCAGGGGGGAAATGAAAGAATTCAATTGAATTCATGGATGGTCAACAGCCTTTAAAAGGTTAGTTTTGGGAGATGCTCATGGCAGCTCAGGGAATGTAACCCTTAAGAACATAAGAGAAGCCAGTGTTGGGTCAGGCCAACGGCCCATCCACTCCAACACTCTGTCACAGTGGCCAAAAACACCAGGTGCCCTCAGGAGGTCCACCAGTGGGACCAGGGCACTAGAAGCCCTCCCACTGTTGCCCCCCCCCCCCCCCCCGAACACCAAGAATACAGAGCATCACTTGCCCCAGACTGAGAGTTCCTAATCTATACCTTGTGGCTAATAGCCACTGGTGGACCTCTGCTCCATATGTTTATCCAATTCCCTCTTGAAGCTGTCCTTACTTGTACCTGCCACCACCTCCTGTTGCAATGAATTCTATGCGTTAATCACTCATTGGGTGAAGAAGTACTTCCTTTTATCTGTTCTAACCTGACTGCTCAGCAATTTCATGGAGTGCCCACGAGTTCTTGTATTGTGAGGAAGGGAGAAAAGTACTTCTTGCTCTACCTCCTCTATACCATGCATAATCTTGTAAACCTCGATCATGTCACCCCTCAGTCATCATTTCTCCAAGCTAAAGAGCCCCAAGCGCTTTAACCTTTCTTCATAGGTCAACCCTTTTATCATTTTAGTTGCCCTTTTCTGCACTTTTTCCAGTGCTATAATAACCTTTTTGAGGTGTGGGGTTTTTGTTTTGTTTTTTTTTAAAGTAATTTTTTTATTGAAGTATTTGATCCTGCTTTCATATAACTCAAACAATACATAACATAGCATATATTACATACCTCAATACATTGTATGTTTCTTTCCCTGTTCCCCCCGCCCCCTCCCTCAAAAGACCAGCAATAATTCCTTATTTTATAACTATAACCATAAGCACAGCTTTTGGAGTTCAATCAATATATCATTGCCCCCCCCCCCGCTTTTACCCATCCTCTATACTCTAACCACCTCTTCTCGACTTCCACAATCTTATCCTCACCTAGATTTTCCTGTTTTAATATCGCGAATATGTCCGACTATACCCATTCATATAAATAGCCATCAGTCTATAGTCCATTTTGTAGCATCATTCCAACCAAACGCTACAACCGCATGGGCAGCCAAAATCATAGCTTTAAATAGATCTTGATATGATTTATCTATTGTATAGTTCCCTAAAATTCCCATGAATAATGCTTTCCCTGGTAAGTCCACTTTAACCTTACATACTTCCTCCACCTTTCCCAAGATCTTTTCCCAGAATTCTTTTTGAGGTATGGTGACCAGAACCGTTTAGCAGTAGGATGGACCCATGGTCTGATTCAGTATAAGGCAGCTTCATGTGTTCTACAGAACCACAGCAATCCCAAAGTGAGCCTTGGCCCTTTTTCATGAAAAGCACATGCTCTACCCCCAGTTCATAGCCCCTTCCTTGCATCCAGCCTCCTACAGTGGATACATTAAAGCTTAATGTCCAGCGGAATATCACACCACATCTAGCCACTCTATGATACATATAAAGCCATGCATATTATTCCACAGTACCCTGGGCAACATCGATCCATGGTTCCAATCCACATCCCTACAACACTTCTGACGCTCTTAATTCAATTTGGATTAAAACGTACTTTTAAAAGCTTCACCACATATCACTCTTGATCGCTTGAACAAGAGGATAACCAGGGACCAAAATCCTACAAGCGATGGGGCATTCAACTCCCTTTACGGAGACTGCATGGAGTTGTGACTGGCTTTCTTGCTCATATCAAACAGGTATTTACGAAGATTTCCCTTTCAAATGCTTGGCGCATTAACTGGGAGGCAGGCAGAAGACAAGGAAGAAACTTGTCCAGCATAGGAACCGCTTATTTTATTTTAAGTGAAGCTCAGTGCTTAATAGTGTAACAGCTTGGGCAGTGGATAACTCCATCCATTAAAAAATGGTTACATACCGCATCTTTGACGTTAACTGGACACTTGTGTTCACACAGGAGTTGAGCAATTTGAAGGCAGCCGCATGCAGCTTTAAGGGAAGAAAAACAAAACGGGTTGACGATTAGAAGACACTTCTGTAATACTGTCTGCCTAGGACATGTAAAATTAGGCTTCATGCAGCTGTGATTTCTTTGTACAAGATGATTCACCGTTCACAAGGATGGTTCTGCAGTATTTAGAATTCCAAAATAAACTCACCAAATTCAAAATCATAAAAAACCCAAATCCCAACCACTTAGGGTTACCAACCTCCAGGTGGGTCCTGGAGGTCTCCCATTATTACAATTGATCTCCAGGCAATAAAGATTCGTTCCCCTTAAGAAAATGTCTGCTTTGGAGGGTGGCCTCTATGGCATTGTACCCTGCTGAGATTCCCCCCCCCCCAACCCCACCCTCCCCAGTCTCCAGCACCCAAAATCTCCAGGTATTTCCCCACTCAGTGCTGGAAACTCAACATGCACTGGACTTCTTCAGCGTCAACACCTGCATGCTGGTGTCCAGATTTCCATTTTGCAATAGTTTATCTTCTTGGATACAGTGGAGTTCTAGCTTGCCTTGCCCAAAACCCGGACTGCAGATGAAAAAATTCAAATTTCAAAGCAGCTGAATATTTAAAACCTGGATATTCTGAGATTGTGACATTAAATACCAGACTACCAAAGTGTGAATGTAATTTATTTCAGCTGTAGCATTCAATAAACATGAGCATTGCAAGAAGGCCTTGGCCTCTATGCCCTGTTGTTGGCCATCCAGAGGAATTGGTTGGCCACTGTGTGAGACAGGATACTGGACTAAATGGACCACTGGTCTGATCCAACAAGTCCTACTTCAAAGGCCTGAGTCAGAATGGACCGCCTAACCCCTCATGAACCTGTGCAACCACTACGGTCATCCTTGGAGGCCCTGCTGCTGGGATTAGGTGGCTGGCAACCCAGGAGAGGGTCTTTGCGGTCATGGCACCAAGCCCCAGGGAAGATTCATCTGTCCCCTTCGCTTGCCATCTTCTGCCAGTGGGTGAAGCTCTTTTTTTGTTTCATTTGGCATTCCCTCAATGATCCTTCCTTCTTAACCAATGTTTTGTATGTATTTGTATATATGTAATGATGCTGTTTTTTAAATGCTTTAATGATGTATGTTTGGAAGGGGGGGTGTTGATCATTCAGTCTCCAGTGAACACCAGATGTTTCTGAGATCTCACAAGCCGGGGCAAGATAGAGGAAGCTATCTTCTGCTTGCTCCCCACATCTGGTAAGCATGAAAATATAAGTGCATGGGATGTGCCTGGACTAAGCAAAAGGCTGCATGGATTCCATGTACATTGCTAGCTGCAGGCTTGGGGGACGCATGATAGGGCTGAAATGATCTTAGCATCTATATAGCCCTTTAACAGTGGTGACTGGGGTGAGAGAAAGAAGTTACCTGCGTAATGTAAAGCTGTTTTTCCAGAACTATCTGTGCTCTCCGGTAGACATTTAGCCTGTGGGATAGATTTTAAAAGAACACTGAGTTAGAAAATTAGACACAAAGGCATTCAAAGTTGGCTGCCATTAAGGAGGGATCTCTTCGTTGGGGTTATCAACAGACATTTCCGTCCTCTATACCACAGGCTGGATACCCAGAGTTTTTAAGAAGACTGGGACAAAACTAAAATGGATGTCCTTCAACTAAGACACCTCTTGTTCAAGGCACCCTAGTTTGCTCATACCCTTTCAAAGTTCAAGTATACACCATAAAACCGGAATGTGAGCAACCAAGTATGGAAAGAGTAATGGAACTATATTTAAGAATGGGAAAAAAATAGATCATTTACACATTAATCCATAAAGCGGTTACCATAACAAACAGCAGCCAAACAACCCAGTCCCATGGGGAAATTAACAAGAGAAATTCAAGTATACACACTTGTACACAGGAAGATTCTTCATTTAAAACATGCTGCCAAATGTCATTACATATCAGACAACAACGTATTTTTAGCTAGGGTATTTTTTAATGCTTTCTACCATAAACGCAGGATTTTAGTTTGGCGACGGCTGCTCTTGTTACAGGTCAGCTTCACACCAAGTCAGCTCCCCTTCAGACGTTATGTACATTATGAGTACACAATGTATACCAGCACACTTGACAACTAGCCACTAGATCTGAATGACAACAACCTTGATGTGAGCTGTACTGCCCGCTTTCATTACGTTAAAAGTTCAAGAAAGAGCAGGAAGGACAACACAGTTTCAAGGATATTCTCATTTTCCTGGCCACCAAAAAAGTCACTAAATATTAAAGTTCCTGCTGCAGAGCTGAGAAGAATCAAGTAGCCCTTTAGAAGGAGAACTTACAAAGAATGCTAGCAAACACCGGAAGAGCAGAAGTGCTAGCAAAGGGAAACAAAAGGTACACTTCACCTGAAGGAGTCTCTTAACGCAGTCCGAGTGGCTGTTCTTGGCAGCAAGGTGTAAAGCGCTGTGCCCTAAATAAATAAGCAGCAATTTCAGATACTGTTTGAGTTACGAATGCACTATGTAAGCAGAATTATACTTAGTAGAAGCACTGTACAGTGCTCTAAGAGAAAATGGGCACGTCTGGAGTTGAAGAGATTTGCTTTGTCCTTTGGTAAGCATGCTTATCAATAAAGAGTATGCAGTTCTATGATTCTACTGTGCAACAGTGGAATCGGCTGCCTAGGGAGGTGGTGAGCTCCCCCTCACTGGCAGTCTTCAAGCGGCGGCTGGATGAACACTTGTCAGGGATGTTCTAGGCTAACCCTGCATTGAGCAGGGGTTGGACTAGATGGCCTGTAGGCCCCCTTCCAACTCTGTGATTCTAGGGTTCTAACTACTTCCCACTTTCTCAAAAAAAAAAAAAAATGAAGCACAGCTCCAACAAATTGGCTTGACCTGGATAGTCCTGGCTAGCCTGATCTTGCTAGCTAAGCAGGGTCAGCCCTGGCTAGTATTTGGATGGGAGACCTCCAAGGAATACCAGGGTAGTGATGCAGAAGCAGGCAATGGCAAACCACCTCTGAAAGTCTCTTGCCTTGAAAACCCTACAAGGTCGCCATAAGTCGGCTGTGACTTGACGGCAAGTTCCAACAACAACAGCAAATTGGACCGTGTGGAAGATTTGTTTTGGACTTTGCTGAAGTTCAGGCTTAGCTCAAGCTTTGGCTGTTTCCGGCTGACCCAGTAAGACAGTTCTATATGCCAGCATTCAGTCACCGCGATCACCAGGTGCATTTTGGCTACCTGTAAACACTACATGGCATTACGGTAAGAAGCAGGCTGTGTGTGTGGAAAAGTCACAGGTTCAGCCCCTGCCATCTCCACAGGCTGAGACACTAGACAGCCACTGCTACTCCGAACAAGCACTAGGTGAAACAGATTAGTTATCCGAGCTGAAATAAGGTGGGTCCATAAGGTAACAAAGAAGCTAGGCAAAACCCACAGAAACGCACACCAAAATCATGATGGTGGTGGAGGAGAAGAAGAAGAAGGCATGTAGCTACACTGGGGTATTTGGGGGCCCAGCCCCCAACTTCCTAACAAAGCCCCCCAACTTCCATCTAGCCCAGGCCCGCTGCCACTGCTCCTGCCTGCTCCAGCTGGCGAGTGAGTTTTAAAAATTTTATTGAAATTCTATTTTTTTATTTTTGTGATATCAGTGCCCCTGACTTATTTGAACCCCCTCCCCCAAATTACAAAATCCTGGCTACGGGGTGGGGGAGAAGAAGAAGAAGAGCAGGAGGAGGAGGAAGAAGAAGAGATTAGATTTATATCCCGCCCTTCACTCACTTAAGAGTCTCAGAGCGGCTTACAAACTCCTTTCCCTTCCCCTCCCCACAACAGACACCCTGTGAGGTAGGTGGGGCTGAGAGAACTCTTTCCCAAGCTGTCCTTGAGAGAACAGCTGTGCCAGAACTGTGGCTTGCCCAAGGTCATCCAGCCAGGTGCAAGTGGAGGAGTGGGGAATCAAACCCGGTTCTCCCAGATTAGAGTCCGCGCACTTAACCACTACACCAGAGGAGGAGGTGGAGGAGGAGATTGGATTTATACCCCACCCTTTACTTGGAGTCTCAGAGTGGCTTACAACCTCCTTTCCTTTCCTCTCCTCACAACAAACACTCTGTGAGGCTGGCAGGGTTGAGAGAGCCCTTTCCAGAACTGCTCTTTCAAGAACAGCTCTGACAGAACTACGGCTTGCCCAAGGTCATCCGGCAGCTGCAAGTGGAGGAGTGGAGAATCAAACCCGGTTCTCCCAGATTAGAGGCCCAAGAAGAACAGAAGAAAATAAAAAGGCAATCTGAGTACCTGCTCCATCTTGTGCTGTTAGATCCACACCGTGAGATATCATAACACGAAGGCATTCTCCATGCCCTTTTGTGGCAGCCAGGTGGAAACTGAAAGAGAGAAAACGACTCATCAGGTTTATCGACAGGCATAGATTTCCAACTGAACAAGAATTATTCTGTTATGCCTCCTCCTGTATTGTCCAGCCTGCCAGTTACAATCTGCCTCCCATGCCACACTCTTTGTGCCCCACACCTGCAAAGGTAAGGAGGGTGGAGACTAGAGACAGGGTATTTCCAGTGGTAGCCCTTCACCTTTGGAACACCCTTCCCCTTGAGGTTCACCTGGTGGCCCCACTTTAGTGTTGGGTAGGAAAAAGGCGTCCAGATACCATCACGTTTTCTATTTCTTCACACCCCATTATTGTCAGGGAAACACAGTGGGGACATGGGATGTTGTAAGAAGTGGTCCAGTAAACCAACTCGACCAGCCGCAGTAATCAAAGCTAAGTACCAACTTCTATACACAATTAGAATGTATACAATTAGAGGAGGAGAAGAAGAGGAGATTGGATTTATACCCCGCCCTTCACTTGTAGTCTCAGAGCGGCTTACGATCTCCTTTCCCTTCCCCTCCCCACAACAGGCACCCTGTGAGGTAGGTGGGGCTGAGAGCAATGTTCCCTCTAAGCTTAGTTAGTGTGAGCTAGCTCACAGTTTTTTAGCCTCTGGCTCACACGTTTTTGCCTTAGCTCAGGAAGGATGGCTCCAGAGCACACTAATTTATGCAGTAGCCAAATCACTCGCTCACAACTTGAATGGCAGTAGCTCACAAAGTAGAACTTTTGCTCACAAGACTCCACAGCTTAGAGCAGGGGTGGGCAAATTGCGGCCCGGGGGCCACATGTGGCCCGCCACAGAGTTTTTTGGTGTGGTGTGATAGGGTACATTTGTCTCATTAAACTGATTCTAAAATTAAATGTGCTTACAGCTATAGATGATATGAAATTAGCACAATAAATAAATTGAATAAAACTACCACTATTTAATTTAATTTATATTTATTGATTTTTATGATACAATTTATACCTTTTCTGAAATGCAAAGTTAACTAATGAATGCAATCATTTTAAAAGGTCCGGCCCTCCGCTAACCTCCGCTCCCACAAAGTGGCCCCCGAGCCAAAACAATTGCCCACCCCTGGCTTAGAGGGAGTGTTGGCTGAGAGAGCTCTTCCGAGGACTGTCCTTGAGAAAAGTGCTGGTACAGAACTATGGCTTGCCCAAGGTCATCCAGCAGGTGCAAATGGAAGAGTGGGGGATCAAACCCGGTTCTCCCAGACTAGAGTCCGCGCACTTAACCACTACACCAAACTGGCTCCATGTTTCTTTGTTTTTGAGAGTGTTATATATTGGATGAAACTTCTGTTCAAATTCGACTGTTATATTTTGTTTATCATTTGAATACATTGTGATTGAAAATTTAAGTTGTTGTAGTGCTATTGCAACCACAGGATGTATTGTTGGTAAGAAGTGGTCCAACATGTTACAGGAGAGGCAGAGGAAGGAACTGAGATGGGTATCGGTCTTTAGCTGCGGCCCCATATTGAAGATGCTGCACAATTTCATCCTGAATGTCCCATTCTGAATATCCTAATTACCTACCTCCACCATACCAAATGAGCACAAAATGCTTTGAATAGATGCAAATGACTTAACAAAATGCATTACAGCCCACTGAAAGAATGGGCCTTTGGATGACAAATATATATTTATATGTAACTAAGAACTAAAACTTGTGAACCAAAACAGCGAACCAAATTTATAAATATTTTGCTTCCAAGAAATATTTCCTAAACCCTTCAACCCGGTTGGGCATGGAACAGACCACACTGTACGGAATCCGGTTCCTAACTTAGGAGAATAGTGTGGTGTAAACATTAAAACAAAATGAAATCCATTAACTCAAAAGATGTTTACAAAAACAAAGAACAAGATACTTCAGAGGTACAAACATATGGGCCACACTTCTGGGAAGTTTGTACTTCAACTGTATTTGCAATAATTAAAACACTTCCAGAGCAACAACTTGGCTCAGACAACAGCATTAAACTTTATGGCTAATCTCTTTGTTTGCATAAAAAAACCGTGCCAAGCGTAACACACTTCAGCGTAATGGTTTAATTTTCATTTAGAGACAGGCAGAAAAACCAAGCAGAAACCACACAAATTACACAGAATGGCCTTCAATACTGATAAGGTTGCTATCTAGGGGGACTGTAGCATCCGTCAACAATGCAAGTGTCCCTGGAGAAGGGGGACATAGCAGAGGACAGAGTAGACCCATCTTCATTTTTTAAATTTTTTATTGATTTTACATCTATTTCTACATCTATACGCTAAATTCTGTACTAAATTACCTTATACAGAAAATGCTGAATAAAATAATCATTTTTAGTAGATTAGTCAGTTTGAGAAACAAAAAATCTTGGTTTAACTAGTTACATATGTTACAGCTTCTAAAAATCACATAGCTGATTTGCTGGTACACATAACTTTGGAGCACGTTTATTTTCCATTAACATATACTTAGTGCTCGACATTTAACAACAATACAAAGTTTATTTCTTCTTTTGTCCTCTTCTTTTCTTTTTAGTCTCTTCCATAGGTTTGGGAGCCGCAGCTCCCTTCTCCGAGTCTGAGATTTCTTCTTCGCTTTCTGAAGCGAAGCCAAATATACTTTCCTGCTGTGCTAGCGAATCTTCTGAGAGAGTAGACCCATCTTTGAGCAGACTGCAGTGCAACAGATTACTCTTTGGGTGTACAGGAGTCCACAAAATAGAGCTAGCACCTCTACTGCTCTAGGAACTGCCATGCAGAACGTGGCTGCCCCAGCATCCTGAGCACCTACTGGACAATATCTGTGACCTCGGCAACACTGAGGTACACAAGTGCTCTTGCTGCTGGGGGCGGAGGCAGAATTACAAGCAAAATTCCCTGGATCTTAGATATAACCAAGATTGTGCTGATTTTTTAAAAAAGTAGTTTAAGAGCATTTGTTATCTGGTATTGAAAAGCAATTATTGTTGGAAGAGAAGGACCAGATGTTGTCTCTTACCATCAGTCTCCAGAAAGGGGGGGGGGGGTTTACATAAAAGTCATTTCGATAGACAGGCAAAGTGTGGGTTTCCTTCCTGTTTACTCATCTGCCTCTACCCCTTTGATGTGTAGACTGATACTCTCAGGGAAACTGCCTGCCTTCCTTCCTTCCATTCACACTTCTCTCACTCACACACAAAGGAGGAGGCACATCTCTCTCCATCTTTGGCACCACGGATACTGGACATGCATCTCTACATCTGCATCCATCATAGGTAGTTTAGTTCGATTCGATTTCTGCCTCCCACCTTTACTATCTAGAATGGTGTCCCCTAAACAAAGAACTCTTTTATTAGTAGAAACTGACAAGCTGCTCTGTGTAACTTTGCAACTTTGCCGGCACACACAGAACAAAGAGAAGCTTCTGTTGTATGCCTATGCCTTGTGCACTCTGCTACAACAGGATACAGACTGATAACAGTGCAATCAATACTGGGGGACGTGATGATGCTACTGAGCAGTCTGTACATTAATCATTTCCTTTCTGTTTCTCCCCCTGCAGAGGGAGATGCAATTTTTAGTGTATTCTTAACCGAGGGAATTTATTCCTGGCATAGTCAATATGCCCATACAATTGTTTCAGCACTTGGAAACAGAAGCAGTATTTGACCAGCACTTAACTAGTGATGTAGATGTCCCCAAAGAATGACTAAACTGAGGGTATTGTACTTTGGTCACTTTATGAGAAGACAAGAATCGCTGGAAAAGACAATAATGCCAGGAAAAGTTGAAGGTGGTAGGATAAGAGAAGACCCAACGCAAGATGGATCGACTCCATCAAGGAAGCCACAAAGGCCCTCAGTCTGCAAGACCTGAGCAAGGCTGTTAATGATGGGATGTTTTGGAGGGCGTTCATTCATAGGGTCGCCACGAGTCAGCGATTTGATGGCACAAAAGAAGAGAAGAAGACTGGATTTATACCCTGCCCTTCACTACCTGAAGGAGAGCGGCTTAAAATCTCCTTTCCCTTCCCCCCCTTCCACAGCAGACACCCTGTGACTGTGAGATAGGTGGGGCTGAGAGAGCTCTTTCAAGAACTGCTTGTGAGCGAACAGTTCTGAAAGAACTTGTAACTGACCCAAGGTCACACCAGCAGCTGCCATGTGGAGGAGCAGGGTATCAAACCCGGTTCTCCCAGATTAGAGTCTGTGTTCCTAACCACTACACCAAACTGGCTGTAACACACACGGACAAGGAATACCCAGTCCAGGCTCACACCGATCTTGTCAGTTCTCAGAAAATAGGCAGGGTCAACCCTGGTTGGTACTTGGAAGACCTCCAAGGAACACCAGGGTTGCTACACAGAGATAGGCAATGGCAAATCCACTCTGAACGTATCTCTTGCCTTGAAAACCTTATGGGGTCACGCCTAAGTCAGCTGTGCCTTGTTGTCAGTTTCCACCATCACCAAGGAATACCCAGCATGTCATCTGGTCTGCAGCATGGCGTAGAGGGCTCTGTTTGGTATGTTAAGTGCGCGGACTCTAATCTGGGAGAACCAGGTTGGATTCCCCACTCCTCCACTTGCACCTGCTGGATGACTTGGGCAAGCCATAGCTCTGTACCAGCTGTTCTCTCAGGGACTGTTGTCTCAAAGCTCTCTCAGCCTCGCCTACCCCACAGGGTGTCTGTTGTGGGGAGGGGAAGGGAAAGGAGTTTGTAAGCCACTCTGAGACTCCAAGTGAGTGAAGAGCGGGGTATAAATCCAATCTCTTTTCTTCTTCTCTTCCTCTTCTGTTGGGGTGCAGCTGTAGCTGCCTTACCTGCACTGACCCTGTTATACCTCTCTGGACCACCAGTAATCATTCAGAATTCTGCTTCTCACCCAAGGTGGACCGCAAACAATTGGTACTCTGAATTACAACTGTATTGCACTATGACATGCTTAAGGAGGAGTTAAATCCCACTGAATAAAAAGGGATTTACATCTGGGACTAACATGCACAGGATTGCCCGGGATGTCTGAAAAGCCCTTAACAGGAACATCCAGGTACAGTATTCGCTACTGATCTCAGGGCAAAAGATTACCATTAAAAGCCACAGTCTCTGTCGCCATTTAATTCTGGGTGCAGAACTGGTTTTTCTTCTTTTCAGTGGCATTGTTTGGAGTACACGCTGAACTCTTGCATGCTTATCTAGAGGCTTATTCTGAGTGAGAGCAGACTATTTCTGTCCTCCCACCCCACCTCCTTTTCTTGGAGTGTATGCTCAGTCCTTGACTTTAAGAGAAGCAGGACTGGCTTACCAATGGCTCAGTGATTTACGCCTTCCGGAGAGACAAATACCTTTTACACAAACAAATGAGATTCTGGAAATGAGGATACTGCTCTGTGGAGGCCTCTCCAATAGTGAAATTATCAGAGAACCCAGAAGCTCTAAGCAGACATTGCTACAGCTAAGCCATCCAATCATCTATCAAGATACAGCAGTAGAGCTGACAGAGCGGTTCCTCAGTGGAACAGGCTTCCTTGGGAGGTGGTGGGCTCTCCTTCTTTGGAGGTTTTCAGACAGAGGCTGGATGGCCATCTGACAGCAATGCTGATTCTGTGAACTTAGGCAGATCATGAGAGGGAGGGCAGGAAGAGTTGCCTCTGTGCTTAGTTCTCGTGGCCCTTTCTTACACGCCCAGGGAAATGCTGATGGCCACTTTGGGGATAGGAAGCAATTTTTCTCCAGGCCAGTTTGGCCAGGGATCCTGGAGGTTTTTTTGTCATCTTCTGGGGGTGGAACAGCGGTCACTGTGGGTGTGGCGGGGGAGGTATTTGTGAATTTCCTGCATTGGGCAGGGGGTTGGACTAGATGACCCTGGAGGTCCCTTCCAACTCTATGATTCTATGACAAGATGGTGAAGAATGGGTAGCTTCATCTAGCTACTCTGAGGCCTTTAGGTTTTTTAAAAATTACATTTTTGACTGATCCCTTCCAAAGATATGACACCTTCAACTGCAGGGTTAACAGCTTCTTCTCCGGCAGAGTAGAGCAAGCGTCCACAGCCTTTTTGAGCAGACGGGCACCTCTGTAATTCTGACAGTGTGGTGGGCGCAACCAAATCTGGTCGCCACAAAATGGCTGCTGCAGGAGGTATAGCCAGCCAGCCACCAAATGGCTGCCACATATTACCTCCAGTGACACAGTGAAGATCTTCATGCTGTGGTAGCAGCTGCTGCCAAAAGGTTTTTAAAAATCTGCACTGCCACTCAAATCTCCAGGGAGCGGCCAGAAGCCTTGCTGGGCAAAAGCGCCCCCCCCCGGCCCCGCCTACTTTCTAAAAACACTTGGCAGGTGGCCAAGAAAAGTGATGGTGGGCACCATGCTAGGCACCCTTAGAATAGAGCTTCTTTTGTATTTCTATGGGGCTTAAGTACAGTTTGGGAGAAAGGGAGTTGCTCTCCCCTCCTTTTCGAAACAGAGGGCTCCTTGCATCCAGCAGTTTCTGCTTGAACTAAGCCATAACCATAATCCAGTTCACAACCAAATAACACTGCCCTAGTAATTTCAGCAGATGCGATACCCAAGATGTTTCTTAGGGCCAGTCCAGACTTGCACGTGTGAATGAGCAACCACAGATTACTCAGGGAAAGAACTTCAATTCAAAAATGATACTTCACATAACCGAAGACTATTAGCAGATTCACTTGAGTCGAACATCAAGCGATCAAGCAGTATAAATGACTACATGAATTCACATTCACAATATCCATTTCTGGCATGTGGCAGACTACAGTCTGAGAGATCTGGGTTTTAATCCCCTACTCTGCCATGGAAGCTTGTTGGGTGATCTTGGGCCGACAGTCACAATGTTAGTTCAAACCTACTGTTGATGTGAGAATAAAATGGAAGAAAGGAGAAGGATGTATGCCAGATCTGACGTAAATGCCAGATCTGACGTCACTTTGTTGGGCTGCATCGCATGTGCCATAAAATGTAATTCCAGGTACCGGAGACATAAACTTTATAAAGGATTCAGGCAAACCCAATTAACATATTATTTTTTACTCAAGCTACAAACATGCTTAAAACAATAATGCTCTTACAGTATTTCCTTACACTATCTCCCTGATGCCCACCCTTCCCACTTCCACCACCTGTTACGCATTAGCACCGGGACCATATACAGGGATATAATGCACGGCCTCTGTCATCTGGCAATAAAAGTAATCAGTTGCTCGCAGGCTGGATAGGAGCCCTAGATGGGCCGCTTCTGGCCCGCAGGCTGTGTGTTTGACACACCTGATGTACGTTCCTTTGGGTCTTGTACAGGGGAGAAAGGGAGAGTACATAAATAAAATTTACCCTTGGCATTTTAATTGCAGGTAGGTCAGGGGAGAGAAAAATATGTTGTAGGTAGATAGCAAGAAAATGCCTGCACATTTGGATTGACCACAGAACAAACCGAAAGCTACAAAGGAGTTTGGAAAGGTGGGGCAGACGCCTAAATCACCAACTCCATCTTAATAAAACTAAGAGATACAACAGGTCCATTCTGAGCAGAGCTTTATTACTAGTCTGCAGATTAACCATGCTTACTAGAACTAAAGTAAGGCGCTATATGGAGAGGGGTGTTGTAAATATTATTGTAGAATGGATGCCATAATTCCACTGATTTGTTACCAATCTAGCCTAAGTGTTTCCATATATCAGAGGGTAACACACACACACGTTATACATGTATTAAATGACAGCATTTTCAAACAATTTAGGAAGCTTTCATTACCCTTCTCATCTTACATTTTGCCTCTTGAACCGAGCTGCAAAACTGAAGGGAGAAAGATAGTGGGGGGTTTTAAAACACATACACACCAAAGAGCCCAAGGACTAACTAGGTTTGTGTATTCCTAGCTGGCTTTGCCCAGCGGCAGCAGTAAAATATTGAATACAAAGCCAGCCTCGAGACGCTGGAATAAGCACATCAGTATAAACACACAGCAGTTTGTCCCTTCGTGGATCCAACAGAAGTGTGAGAAACCACTTAAACTGAGCTTGGAAAATTCATATTTCATGCCGAGGCACTTGTGAGAGCTGGTTGGCAGACACGGAGAAATAGAAGCAGGCATTACTAATAAAGAAAGGAGGGGAGAGTCAACAACCACCTCTAGTATCTTAGAAGGCTTCAGATTCAGTAATACAAGTTACAAAGAGTGATTAAGACGTGGAATTCACGGCCACAGGAGGTGGTGGCAGCTACAAACACAGACAGCTTCAAGAGGAAAGTAGATAAACATATGGAGCAGAGATCCATCAGTGGCTATTAGCCACAAGGTATAGATAGGAACTCTGGGGCAAATGATGCTCTGTATTCTTGGTGATTGGGGGGGGGGGGCAACAGTGGGAGAGCTTCTAGTGTCCTGGCCCCACTGATGGAATCTGGTATTTTTGGCCACTGTGTGACAGAATGTTGGACGGGGTAAGCCACTGATCCAACATTGGCTTCTCTTATGTTCTTATGTTAAGTTATAGAGTGAAAAACCAGGGTGCATTTTTCTAGGTTCCTTTTAAACAGGGATTAGGTCAGGGATTTTCAGTGCAGATAATGACCATTCTTCTCCACCCCTCTTTCAAGGAGCCCAGGACTGCATACGTAATTTTCTATTTCCCTATTTTACCCCATAACCAGCCTGTGTAGGTTAGGCCCAACGGTCCAGGGTACCCCAGAAGGCTTCATGGATTTGAACCTGGACACGTTGCCAGTTCTGGTTTGGGAAATACCTGGAGATTCTGGGGCCATAGAGCCCACCTTTCAAAGTGGACATTTTATCCAGGTGAACTGATCTCTGTTGCCTGGAGATCAGTTGTAATCTCAGGAAATCTCCAGCCACCACCTGGAGGTTGGCAATCCTAGCACACACCCATTTTAGTCCAACACTCTAAACCACCATATTTTATCAGCTATGGAGAGCTAACACCACCTTTTGTTCAGGTTCCTGGGATTAATCAAGACAAGATTTGCAGACTAATATCACTGTCTGTTTGCTACTTCCCTTCAGTAAATTGCAGCATTTGAATTTAATGACTGATCTCAGTTTTTTGTTTTCAGAAGCAGTTTCTTTCTTCCCATTCTACAGCTTGTTCATGGACTTTGGTGGTGGTGGAAAGGGCTGTCAAACTGCAGCCGACTTATGGTGCCCCCCGTGGGTTTTCAAGGCAAGAGATGTTCAAAGGTGGTTGGCCATTGCCTGCCTTCACATAGCAACCCTGGACTTCCTTAGTGGTCTCCCATCCAAGTACTAACCAGGGCCAACCCTGTTTCGCTTCCGAGATTTGACAAAATCAGGCTAACCTGGGTTATCCAGGTCAGGTTTCTTGGCATTTTGGGCTACTGGTTTCTAAGGCAGAGCTGAAGCGGCATTTGACAGAGTATCCAGTAGATGGTGCTGTTGTGTGACTAGACCTTTTAGTTAGGACAGCATCTTTAAAACCCTGGTTGGAAAAGGTCATTCAGTAAAGGTTGGAGGGCCAGAAATAACTAGCTCTCTTCCCCAATGTGCCCCTACAAAGGGCAAAGGGCACCGCAAGCAAAGGTGCTCCTCTCTTCCCCAGTGCACTTCCCCTGAATACATGTTAAAGTAGCTTATTTATCAGCTGAACCCCAATCGGTCGCCAGGCCTCTGCACCAATCTGGGTTCAAGCAATGTCTTCCAGATACAAGAAGGCCGATCAGTGAAAGGTTGATTTCATGGTCTCTGGTCATGTCAGAAGAGCAGGTGACGTGATATGCAGCTACACACCACCGGTCCCTTTCCACAGAACTTAATTGCTTTGGAATGTTAACAAGGGAAGCCAAGGCCAGAGAAGAATGTCTTATCTCGCAGGTGCAAGGATGTTCGCTCTCCCCCAGCACATCTGTGTGACACTAAGAAGACTTAAAGACAGCATTTTTAACAAGAGCAGGCCGCAGCCAGACTGAACCAGACTTTTAAAGCAAACCCCATTTTGAGTGAACTATGGCCTCCATCCTCTGCTTGAGGTTTTTGCAAGGACCTCTCTTAGGTCATTATGGGAAATTGGGCATTGGCCTGATTTGGGAAGGAGGCTTCCATGTTCTTAAATGTGGTCCCATGGACTCAGGTACAAAGCAGTTTCAATCTGATCATTTCTGGATGCGCTATGAAAGTGAGTAATACATTAAAAAGCACAAACAAAACACAGATAGCATCTGATTAGTTTCCCCCTCATTCTTCACTGTTTTTCCAAAAATAAAAAAGTATAATGAGAGAGAGAAGTTCAATTTTACACTCTTATAAAGAGCTTGTAGCTGGCTTGCCAATTCTTACACTGCAGAGGCAGTCCATTAAAAAAACCCTCCCTTGATTAGAGATGTTGTGTGCCCCTTGACTGAAAACGGTCAAGTTGCTTGACTTGAAGAACAGGGCATCTACAGTGGTAGCCCCTATTTTAATTAAAAGTCTATTCCAGGAAGTTCGCATCACCCCTTCTGTATTGGAAACTGCTGAAATCTAAAGCCTACTGATGGTTTACTCCCTTAAAACACTGTTCGATTAGTAGACTTTGTATCTATGGATCTTCTTTATTGATGCTGGCTCCTGTTTTGGATTGTTTTAAGGTCATTTAAATTTTGGCCACTGCTGTTTTGTTTGTATGTTGCTGTTTTCTTATGTTTTTCTGGTTTTATTGATGGGATTTTATTTTTCTGTTCATTTAGTTTTAGTTGCCTCCAAGACTGATTGTGTTCAACAGAGAGGCAGGATTATATGTGTTCTTAAACAAGAAAGAGAACATGAACTTCTAGTGTAAACTTGTCAATATAGACAACATTGACTTTTTTCTCGTTACAGGTTGAGGTCACATGCACAAGATAAAGTGGGGAGAGGAGAGAGGCTATTTCCTCTGGCGGAAGTTGACCCGCAGTTGCATGATCACACAGTCTTTTGAAGCTGCAGGCACAGCCTGCCACTGCGTAATCAGACGCAACCATGGGTGAGTCGGGGGTGGTTTTTTGCCACTTGTTTCCAATGAGCTTAAATGGGGGATCGATGATTCACACCTCAGCCCTGAGGGCGCCCTATGGAGTGTGTGATGATGCCCATACTGAGAAGGGAAATAAACAACAGAACAGAGTTGGGATGGCCTGATCAGACCATCCCGACACCATGAGAGCGTGCTGGAGCGATCAGACGGGGAAGTGTCCCATAGCAATCCGTTTGCTACCAGACTTCCCCCGGTGCCTGTTTACTCCACTTCTGCGGCGGAGCAACACAGGTTGCTGCCGGCTGCGGGACGCTTCCCAGAAATCTGATCACGCACTTTAAATCCGCCCGGCACTCGCACCTAAGAAGAAAGACATCAGATACTCATTCCTCTACTTTCCAGAACTAACCCTTACAATACTATGTTGATTTTAACCCTGAAATTCTTCAGATATACCTTTTAGAAGACAGTCAAAAACCTGTGTCTTATGCAGTGGCAAGGTTTTGTGCACTGGTCCTTAGAAAGCGGAACTATCTAAGAAAGTGCTAAAGGCTGAAGTATGAATTTTATTTGTGCTGTGATTTTAAACCTTATGTATTATAGTTTGTCAAAGATGTATTTTAATCTTGCTAGTCTTGATCGTAATAAATTTGATTTGCATTTTAAATCCACCCGGCATTCACACCTATGTCGGGGCTAATTGTGCGTATGATCGCAGCCACAGATTAAAACAATGCAGCTACCAGGTATTGCCTGGTACCAGGTACTATTTAATCAATGTTATGTCTTTATGGCCCTTATATCCTTAGGTTACCAATCAAATAGACTGAGCTTGAAATAAAAAGGGTGAAGGGTGGAGAAGATAACTTTTCATGGAATAGGTCTTGGATTCAGTCAGATTATAAACTATAGCAACCATCTCCAGAAGAGTGATATAAAGGCTCAGACATCTTTGGCATGGGTTCAAAAATGTGATTGCTAGGGTTTTTTTAGTTCAGATATCTATATGCTGCATGGTGCACAAGGTGATCCACAAGCCAACAAAAACACAAAATGAAACAATCCCACAAACAACTAGCATCAACTAAAAATAACCAACTATAACAGCATCTTTAAAACCAGAGAAGACAAAAAAAATTACTATTCAATGGGAACAAGCATCCAAACTACATAAAAACCAGCTGAAATTTTGAAAACGAGTAACACAACTACCTTAGTCTAGTACCAAAATATGTTCAAGGATGGGGCCAGTTGCAGACAGAGGACATTCCAAAGCCAAGGGGTCACCGCTAAAAAGGACCTGTCCATTTCAGTCACCACCCATATTTTTTGAAGGCAAGAACATGAAGGGACTGAGATGTCCTTCAACACAGTTTCCAGGTAGGACGATATGAATCAAGTCATCCTTCAAATACACTGGACCCAACCCGTACAAGGCTTTATAAGGTTAAAATCAACATCTTTGGGCTGAGACTGGAACCAACAGGTAACCAATGGAGAACCAAGCACAGACCTTATAGTCTGCCTTCTGTACTAACTGAAGCTTCTAGACTATCCTCAAGAGGTACCCCCCTAGAGTATGTTATTTTACAAAATTTATACCCACTTGTTTGCCCTCATAAGGGCAACAAATTAAAACATACATAATGAAATCACATCTTAAAAAACATTAAAACCAACAAGAAACATATAATTAAAACCAGAACTAAAATGCATACAAAACCATAAAAACAACAATTAAACTATTGAACAGGAAGGAGGGATCCCTGAGGGAACACCAAATAAAACAAAAAGTCTTCACCTGCTGGTGGAAGATGCCAACAGAAGGAGACAGGTGAGTCTCTCGGGGGGGGGGGGTCTAGCGTTTGGGTGCTGTTACTGAGAAGGCTCTCTCCTGGGTTACCATCCACCTTATCTCACAAGGTGGGGGACAGCCAAAACGGTTTCAGAAAACAACAGGTAACACTATAGTAACTTAACCTGGATTATGACAAGAGCACGGAGCACTGTAGCCAGATCATACTTTTGGAGGGAAGGTCACAGCCAGTGAATCAGCCAAAACTCATTAAACATACGTCATAAAGTTGTAATTGGTGTCAGTGGAATTTAAGGGAGTTTTTGTTTATACATTATGCTGTACTGCACGGTAATTCGATGTTATTAGATTATGGTACGTAATATGTTCTGCTGCATTGTTGGCCAATCTTAGTACATGCTCTCTAATTTTGCTTGCAATCACTATGGATTGACTTCTTGGCTGTATATAGTATATTGTTCTTAGCTGTAATCTACTTTTGAGACTCAGCAAGAAAGGTGGGTATAAATGGTCTAAATCAATAAATAAAACACTACAGATAACTGTAGATCTGGATTTTTAAGAGCATTGTAAATTCCAAACCTGCTCCTTCAGGGAAGGGGAAGTACAGCCCGCATCCAGAACTGGCTGGCTCCCAATTCTACAATCAGCACTAAAACGAACCACGTCTCAGTAATCTGGACTGAGCCTCAGTTTATCGTCCCTCATCCATACCACAGCTGTGTCCAGACAGCAATTCGGAACTTAACTGCTATGATGCAGAACAAAATTCTTCTAGCCCCGCCACTGAACGTGGTGCCCCAATGCACATCCCAGCCAAATAATCCTGAATTACACAATGGCTGATGCTATGCAGGATCTCTGAAAGGTCCAGCGGGACAAGAGGCACACCCTCCTTTCCATGTGCCTGGCAAGAGAGAGAGAGAGAGAGAGAGAGAGAGAGAGAGAATTTATGGCAACCCTGTAGGGTTTTCGAGGCAGGAGATTAACAGAGGTGGTTTGCCACTGCCTGCCTCTGCATAGCGACCCCGGTATTCCTTCACGATCTTCCATCGAAATACTGTCAAGGTCCAACCCTGCTTAGCTAGCTTCTGAGATCTGATGAGACTGGGCTAGTCTGGGCTATCTACGGTACTACTGGACTCGAGTCTGGCTGTTCTACTGCAGACCAACACGGCTTACCCTCTGAAACTATCTTCATGGTTAGCCAACTGCGTGCAACAGAATGCTGGACCAGACAGACAACTGGTCCATTCCAGCAAGGGTCTTCTGATGTTCTTATGGGGCGGCAGTCCTGTACCAGTCTTTGGAGAGACATGCAGAAGCAGCAGCATAGATTCACGTTGCTTCCGGGTGTCATCAAAGCCCTGTGAAAGACCCCTTTCCCCAGGTCATCTGTGCCCCCCAGAAATCTATGAGATGTGAGCCAACTGCAAGCACAACAGCCTGTCCAAAAATATGCAGCTATCTATTCCAGGTGTCTCCAAAGTTTTTGGGCCTGTGTACACCTTTGGAATTCTGACAAAGGGCAGTGGGCACAATCACAAAATGGCTGCCACAGGAGGCTGGGCCAACCTTAAAATGTTAGGGATTGAGGTTACGTACAACTCTAATGCTAACTCAGCAAAAGCTCTGTCTAACAGGAGGCCTTTTAATCTGCACAGCCACCCTGAAGCCCTGAGAGGGGGGAAGCCCCACCTAGACCCCCAGTGGGTGCCTGGAAAGGGGTTAGTTAGTGGGCACCATGGCATTGGGGATCCCTGGTCTATTCTCTGATTCCCCAAAAAAGGTAAGGATAATTTTGTATGCACTACTAGTTTGCCCCCACACATCTATTTTTATAATCAGTGTCCCTGAAGGAAAAGAAAAGAACAAATGTTTAGCTGCTTTTCCTCCTTGCAGCTGGCAACAAAATGTTTTACCCTAACAAGTATGCAGGGGAGCTGAACTCTAGCAAGAAACTGGATCCAATTTTCGGCTCTGCTCTGGTAAGCGCCCCCATTTTTTCCACAAATATCAAAAAGCTGGCATTACCGAACACGTGGTCTTGTTTGTTAGAAGTAGCAGCCTGTTTCAATTTAAGGGGTTTTTTTCTTCTTTTTTTGCATTTTCAAGTGCAGGAAACATAAACCATTTTGTAGGGCACAAGACATCTGTTGAATCTTGTTTATATTTCTCCCCCCCCCCCCATTTGCTATTGCATGGAAATTGCCTGGTAGTAGAGATTGTTCATTATAGAGGATATCATTCTCCCTAGTCTTGCAGTGCTGAACCAGACAGCTGTACTCAGAAGAGAGGGGAACATGACAAAACCAACATCACAATTTTTCCATGGATGTCCCAATCAAATTTAGCCTTTTACTGCTTATGTATGTGAGAACTGAGGGGCCGCGGTGGCTCAGAGGTTAAGATGCTGAGCTGCAGACCGGAAGGTCATTAGCTCAGCAGTTCGAGACCCGAGTGCCGCGTGACGGAGTGAGCTCCCGTCTCTGGCCCCAGCTCCTGCCAGCCTAGCAGTTTGAAAGCAAGAAATTGCAAGTAGATAAATAGGTACCGCTTTGGTGGGAAGGTAACAGAGTTCCTTGTGCCTCTGCATTTAGTCATGCCGGCCACATGGCCACGGAAATGTCTATGGACGGTGCTGGCTCTTCGCCTTGAAAACGGAGATGAGCACCGCCCTCCTAGAGTCAGATTCGACTAACTTTCGAGCACGGGAAACCTTTACCTTTATGTGAGGACTGGGTGTTAAGAGCAGTCAAGTCACTTCGCTATGAATTAATGATCTCCGAAACAGCCTATCATTAAGAGCCTTACTCAGGGGTCTTGCAAACTAAGTGCAGTGGTTTCCTTGATTAATACATCTCACGTTGAGCATGCCTCTTTTCCTGCTGCCTTCAACTTTTCCTGGACTGTCTTTTTCAGTGACTCTCGTCTTCTCGTAATGTGAACAAAGGACGACAGCCTCAGTTTAGTCATTTCAGTTTCTAGGGAGAGTTCAGGCTTATGTGTCTTTTTGGCAGTCTATAGTAGTGAGAACGACTGAACAGCTATTAATGTATACAACAGAAACATGTAGATAAAATAAGATCAGAATGAAAGCCACTGATTTCATCAACGGAACTTGGTTGGCCCTGAATAAGTGACTGGGAGGAGTCCCCCACTGAAAGAGGCTCAGGATTGGTCTAAATGTAACACCCACCCCACGTGTGAACTATTAATCTGTTTCTTTACCTGCTAAGGTATAAATATGCAGGGAATGGCTGGTAGCTACCTGAAGTCAGGTTGTAGCAGGAAGGTTAGCCAGACTACTTTTCGTTCTTGTGAAAAATGAAGGTTAAATGAAACAATATGGTCTGGCGTGCCGAAGTGCCAGATGTCTGAAGGTTCAACTGGATCAGTTTCAAGCGCCCCAGCCCAAACATACATATGCCCTTACACACATGCCCAAGCGTTCAAACTCACTCTATTGCCCAACCAAAGTAACCGCTCAGCTTCTGAGAAGATCCCCAGCGTGGTGTAGTGGTTAAGAGTGGCGGAATCTAATCTGGAGAACTGGGTTTGATTCCACACTCCTCCACATGCAGCTGCTGGTGCAACCTTGGGTCAGTCACAGTTCTCTCAGGGCTGTTGTCTCAAGAGCAGTTCTCTCAGCTTGACCTATCTCACAGGGTGTCTGTTGTGGAAAGAGGAAGGGAAGGAGATTGCAAGCTGCTCAGAGACTCTAAGTGAAGAGCAGGGTATAAATCCAATCTCTTCTTCTTCTTCTCTTACCAGTACTCAGACCTCTGTTCCTTCCCCCTTGGATCTCATGCCCAGTCAACGCCCACAGAATACAAAAGATGGGGAAACAAAGTTCTCTCTTTCACACCCATCGGCCTTAAAGCACATCAATCACATCACATACGGAAGGGAGCAACTCCTGCATTTAACCATAATTATCACATCTTTCCATAGCATATTATCTCCTAACCTCACCTGAAGCCACTCCTTCACTGACATTAAAAAAGGGACTCTAATGCATATGAAGCCAAAACTCTTCATGTAACTATCATCACTTGCTTGGAAAACCACAACTATCAGAGACAGGCCACAACTAAGAAATGACTCAGGCCTATGTGCAAATGGCCAATTAGAATTACCTCACTGTGGGCTGCTGAGAGAAGGGGAAAGCATTATTCTGAGTCACTGTCAGCAGCCTCATCGGCTCAGGGGCCCAGTTTGTATATTGCCAGTCAAGAAGAAGAGGAGATTGGATTTATACCCCGCCCTCCACTCCCAAGGGAGTCTCAGAGCGGCTTACAAACTCCTTTTCCCTTCCCCTCCCCACAACAGACACCCTGTGAGGTAGGTGGGGCTGAGAGAGCTCTTTCCCAAGCTGTCCTTGAGAGAACAGCTGGTACAGAGCTATGGCTTGCCCAAGGTCATCCAGCCAGGTGCAAGTGGAGGAGTGGGGAATCAAACCCGGTTTTCCCAGATTAGAGTCGGTGCACTTAACCGCTACACCAAACTGGCACTGCTTGCCGCTTCCTAGTGGTTGTGCCAATACCCTCCAGGTAACAAAACCATGTGAGAAAGTCATGCCCCATGTAACTCCATCACTCAGATGTTACAATACAAGATGGGATCAAGCCACAGACAATCCTACCACCCTAGCGACATTAACTGGGCCAAGGACTCTCCTCTCCTACCATGGCCATTTTTTAAACAGTCCCCCTAACCTAATTTTTCTGAACACGGTAGCTTCAGGCCAAACTACCAAATGGGGGCATTTCACACAGTTTGTTTATTCACATGATTTATAACCCGCCTTTCTTACTGAGGCTCCAGGCGGATTACACAGAGTGTAATGGTATCTTAAAAATGGTATCTTACGACCATATTCTGAAGCTGCAGGTATAGACCATGACTGAATTCCTGCCTGGGTGAACTTGACATCATTTTGGCACAGGTGGTACCAGCTGGGTATAAGGTCCTTCAGCGGCCTCAAAGTAGTGGATGCCTCTGTGAACATTAGAAGACCCCTGCTGGGTCAGACCAGTGGTCCATCTAGTCCAGTATCCTGTCTTGCACAGTGGCCAACCAGTTCCTCTAGACAGCCAACAACCGGGCATAGGGGCCAAGACCTTCCCCTGGAGTTGCCTTCTGGCTCTGGGATTCAGGGATTGACTGCCTCTGAATGGGGAGGTTCCCCTTAGCCACCATAGCCAGTAACCAGACTTATCCTTTATGGATCAATCGAATCCCCTTTTAAAGCTGTTTATTTCTGTAGCCAACACTACATCCTCTGGCAGCAAATTCCCCATTTTAATCACTTGTTGTGT
Source organism: Lepidodactylus listeri (assembly GCA_029233225.1). NCBI lineage: Eukaryota > Metazoa > Chordata > Lepidosauria > Squamata > Gekkonidae > Lepidodactylus > Lepidodactylus listeri. The sequence goes on along the minus strand of JARCFY010000004.1, from coordinate 25,141,008 downwards.
GATTTTGTTTTGTCAGTCCTGAATCTACTGCCCATCAGCCTCTTTGGATGCCCTCAAGTTCTAGTATTTTGGGGAAAAGGAGTAAAATTTCTCTGTCAACTCTCTCCACCCCATGCATTATAAACCTCTATCATGTCCCCTCTTAGTCATCTCTTTTCTAAACTGAAAAGTCCCAGACTGTGAGTATGATTCTTTTCTGTGAATCTTTCTTCATCACTAGATACTGACTGCAGACATGGGAACTTAAAATGTTACATATGTTTCTGTTATCCTAGACACCCACTCCAGTGCTTCCCTTGAAATAAAAGTTATTTGATGTTCTATCAAGGTGCGGGAAGCTCGTGTAGCAACCTCAATATAGCATGTAGCATGAGGTTTCGGGTCCCAGTGAGTCAACGATATCATTAAAAAAATTCCTCTTCTGAAACAAAACTGGTTGGAGGCAGCAAAACAGAATGAGGCGGCAGAGAGCATGAGGCTATAAACAACAGCCTAAAGATTGCGCTTTTCAGCAATAAACCGCCCCAAACAGCTCTGCACTCCAAATACGCTGTTTCCTCCATCCTCATCTGTCCACAGTTTAAAACGCTTTAGTTTTTCTCCTGGGATACAATGCAGTAGGCTATTTTTCAATTGTTCGGTAAAATGAGCTGGTACTGGAGCAAACTGAGGTAATATTAACCATAGTTAGCACTATGCAGACCTAACATGACACCATGGTTAAAGGAAGCCACGGAAAGGAGTGGAAACATTTGTGCAGCTAAGGGGAGGTTGGAGATTGGAAGGTCATGTCTAAGTCCAAGTTTCCTAACCAGAATTTTAAGAGATCTGCATCAGACCAGCAATAGAAAAGGGGACCCCCTAAGCCCTACATCCAAAACAGAGACAAAGTCTGCTTCTCACATAAAATCTCCTTTTAAAAGAAGGATTCTGTCTTATTACTCCTGCTTCGAAATAGTGAAGTCACTTGTGTTTTCCATGTGCAACTGCTTATTTTGCACAAATTGCCTAAGAACGTGCCACAAAGCCCAGTCCACAATTCCCCTGTTGCAACTAAAACACAAATCCAGAATGGTACACTCAACCGGTACTGCACACAATCTCTCAGCAGATCTGCACCAGCATACAGGTTTATTCACAATCCAGGGCAGATGTGCTTCCTGTGTTTACACCACCATTTCATCCATGTGTGCGTAGGAGGGTGGGTGAAGGGTTACACAAAGTCCAGAAGAAAAACAAATCTTTCCAAACCATCATTGTGGAGCAGGTTCTGCATGGCTGTCTGAAGGAAGTTCTGACTTCTGCAGAAAAATTGAATGTTTCTCTGCCTGACAAAAGACAAGAGATGGATCCAAGGCACACTTTCAAATAATGAAAAAAGTACGCTTGGAAGTGGATCAGGCACAGAACGGAGCTTCAGTGACCCACTGCAACCAGAGCTTGAGCCACCCAACAGTGTGAATTGCTAAACTCTGAACTTATTGTAAAGTAGCTTTTGAAAAAGAACAAAAAACGTCTCAGAGCACTGAAAATGGATGGCGGAAATACAAGCATGTGCAAAGAAACAAATCGATGCTGCAGTTGCTCCTGGCAGCCAAAGCCAATTATGAGACTCCATTAGCTCTTTTGGATTAGCAACTTACGCTGTCTTGCCCTCGCTGTCGAGTTTGGTGGCGCTGGCTCCCTTTTTACCCAGCAACGATGCCACTTTCTCCGCATCGCCATTCTCCACCGCTTGCAAGAGGCGGTCGTCATTCTTATTCCACTCATTGGCCTGCAGAAGAAGAAAAAAAGAATATCAAAGAGAGCACTAGTAACTTCCCTTGCTGACCTATTTCGTTTCCACCCCTGAAGAGTACCAAGATGTCTGTGAATAATTTACAATGGATCTTATTTAATTTTTTGCTACATTTCATTGACCATTGCCCCTGTGCGTAAGAGGACATACTACCTGGAACCACTGCTTTACAAAAAGTAAGTGTGGAAGCATTGAATGTTTGACCAATCAGAAAAAAAAGTTTTAACTGGCCCGTCAACTCTCTCTTTTTTTTATAACAAGTTTTTTATTTTTCAAACACACATATAAAACATACAAACACACAAACACATAAACATAAATGAATCGGAGGGTAATATATCAGATAATATCTCTAAAATATTTTCTTATATCATCTAGTTATTAGTTTCTGTACAGATGCTGACCTAAGAAAAGCTTAGCCAAGTAGTCTGCAAAATGCTAACAGTAGTTAAGCGACTCAAAATGTAGTCAGAGAGTATATAGTTCAGTTCATGTAATTTTCTAGCCATGTATAAAACCTGGACCATGTATTGTAAAATTTCTCTTCCTATAATCCTTTCCTAAATAAAGTCAATTTATCCATTTCCGCAGTTTCCAGTATTTTACTTATGATTTCTTCTTTAGAAGGTATTTCATCTTTTCTCCAATATTTTGCAAACGATATTCTCGCAGTTGTTAATACACGTATAATCAAATAAAAATCTTCTTTCTTGCACTTTTCTGGTCTTACATTCAATAAGAATAACTCTGGAGTAAAAGGTATGGTATCTTTCAGCATTTTTTGTAAGATTTCATGAATCCAGGCCCAATATTTTTTAACTCTTATCATATGTCCACCACATATGAAAAAAAAAGGACCCAACAACTTTTTTACATTTCCAACAAGCATTTGATAAGTCAGGATAAAATCTTGCCAACATATCTGGTGTCATATACCATCTATAAAACATTTTATAAATATTCTCTTTATAAGAAACTGCTTTAGTAATTTTTATATTCATTTTCCATATTTGAGACCATTGGTCTAAAGCAGGGGTGGCCAACCTGTGGCTCGGGAGCCACATGCGGCTCTTTCACACATATTGTGCAGCTCCTGGCAGGGCGGCTGGGGAAGCAAAGGGGAGGCATGCTTTTTCTCTCTTTCTCCCTTCCTTCCTTCCCTCCTCCCTCCCATCTATTTGCTTTCCTAGTTTCTCTCTCTCTCTTTCTTTCCACTTCTTTAATTCTTTCTTTCCATCTCTCTCTTTTTCTCTCTCTCTCTCAATATCATTAACAAACAAGTAATATCATTATCAATAACCGGTTTTCCTCGTTTGTTTTTATTTTTGGCAGTCCCATTTAACGTTAATAAAAAGCAAATTTGCATATTTTTAAAAATAAAAACGTGTGTGTGATATTTGTTCCTGTCTTGCGGCTCTCAGACATCTCTATGTGGCTCTTACATTTATTCTATGTGGCTCTTACGTTAAGCAAGGTTGGCCACCCCTGGTCTAAAGGTATGTTATGTCCAGCGTTCTGTGCCCATTTAACCATAGAATATCTAACTACTTCATATTGTGTCTTATCTTCTAACATTAATACATGCAACCTTTTAATCAACTTTTCTTCAGAGTGGAGCAATATCTTATCAACTCTTATCACAAGTATTTTTTCAAAGCATTAATTTTATTAAGGACAACCACATATATCTGAAGTCTTTGGAGCATGTGTGTCAGAATCTGTCAATTCAGCCAATGTATTCTTGCATGCATGTCTTTACCTTTCATATGTATCTAGAGTTTATTAGAACCTATGTAACCGTAATGTATAAATCCTGTCTGGGTCGGGAGGGTGACAACCATTAATTCCCAGAACAAGGAGGCCTCACATCTCTGCCTCCGCATTCCAGCTGCCCCGGCAGTAACTTCAAGGGGAGGATGCTTCTCATCTCTTATCTCATGCAAAAGAACCTTGGAGCCATGAATTGTTATGTGAACTCGCTACATCTGAGGGGTCTGGTTTGAGAAGGGAAATTTACTGCTTAACACCTCACTTTTTTCCTGTGAGAACCAAACGGTCAAGCCACCTTCTTGCCCGCCAATTTTCCCTTAAGGGGATTGGCTATCTATGGGTAATTCAAACTCCTTGGAATGGTATAATAGACCCGCTTGTATTATTTGCCTCATCTCTGACAATAACCCGAGATGCTGTACTAATGTAGGAATAGGTAATAAAGAACTGTGGTTAACCAACCAAGATCTGATCCTTGACTACTTTGAGCAGAACTCTCACAGATTGTCAGAGATCTGTGATTGGGACTCAGCCGTTCCTGACCATGTCAGACGACGACGCGGTCCCCCTCAAGCCTACTACTCCAGAAGAGACTCCCGCTACCCCGGCGGATCCGGGGAACGGGGGTGGTGGCGGCGGAGGAGGTCCCGAAGTGCCGGTGACCACGAGCCAGGGGGCTTACTACATCCCGCGCCGCCCGGTTCCTCATCAGAGCGTGACCCCCAAGTACGCATGGAGCCATTTCGGTCAGCGTACCGTGGATTCGTGGGTGCACGACCGGAAAGGGGTGAGAGTTTCGCTCACCGGAGACCAGCTCGATCGAGGGAGACCGAGCTACCTAGGAGACGATCGCGAGCCGATCTATCGTGGAGGGCCGCGTCGCCCGCCTCTCGAAGGAGAGGGGATGGATCTGTATGGGCCCGATCCGTATCGCGAGGAGCAGACGGTCCCTTTGGATCAGATGATGGGAGAACTGCGGCTTCAACTCACCGCCGAGCTCCGCGAGTTGGCCCTCGATCTCCAGCACCAATTTCGCGATGCTATGAGGGCAGTACAAGGAGCTCTCCCCGGTCAAGGGGTAGGAGCCCCACTACAACCGCCGGCGCCCGGAGGGGTCCCGGTCCAGCCACAGGCGCCCGCTCTCCCGGCGCAACCAGCCCAGCCGGTCGTCCCGGTTCCAGCGCCAGGGCCCGTTCCAGTGCCTGCCCCGGTCCCGGTCGCGCCGGCCGCCCGCCCAGCCCCCTCCGACCCTTTGACGACCACTTTCGATGGGGACCCGGAGAAGCTACGTTTCTTCATGCTGGAGATAGGGAGATTCCTGGACAGTTGGGGCCACCTCTATCCCACCGAGAAAGAACGGATTGGCTACATCGGGTCCAAGCTGAAAGACACTGCCAGCGACTGGTATGTGAGCCTGCACGACAACCCCGGACCTGAGTTGCGTTCCCTGAACAATTTCATGTGGGCCCTTCGCCATCAGTTCGAGGACCCCCTGGGTGAGGAAAAAGCCCGTAATCAACTAAGAAAGCTGTTCCAGGGGAGATCGTCGGTGAGGGACTACACTGACAAGTTCAGGCGCATCGCGGCCAAGATCCACGGATGGCCGGAGGAGCTATTCATGGAGAAGTATTGGGAGGGCCTGAATCCGGAGATCTACGAGACCGTGCTGTTGGGAGGCCGCCCGGGCACCCTAGCCACCTGGATGAGGGCCGCCATCGACATGGAGGAGCGATTCGCCCTGATCAAGATGGGGGCGTCAGTAACGGCAGCCAGCAAAGCAGCCCCGAGAGCGAAGCCCCGATCCAGTGTGCAAGATGTCCGAGACGCGAGGTTTCGACAAGGGTTGTGTATGAAGTGTGGGGAGAGTGGCCATTTCGCCTCCGCTTGCCCAAGAGGGGGGGGGAAAGGCCCGAAGACCTCCACCCCCGGAGCAGGGAGCACCCCTAGCCGTGGAAAGACACCAATGAAACCCCGGGCGTTGCAGCTGGAAGGAGTTGCCAGTGACCAGGGGGAGCTGGAGCTGATGGAAACGCAGATGTCGGGAAACTCCAACGGCCTGCAGTGAGCGGCGCAGAGCTGCAGGTCCCCCGCCAAGAAGCGCCATCTCCGGTGAGCATGCCCGGCCCCCTGTTGTATATGGTAGTGACGGTGGTGACCCCTGGATCGGGTACCCACATGCGGGTTCGCGCGTTAATTGACTCTGGGTGTGCGCGAGACCTGATCAGCCCCCTAGTAGTGGAAGGGCTGGGACCCAAAGTCACCCCGTTATTGGAACCCCTGAAGTTCACTCAGATGGATGGGTCGGAGATGAAGGAGGAATGCATAGCAGAGACTGAGAGCTTGATTTTGGGGACGGGGGAGCACTGGGAGAAGCGGGCTTTCGTCATCACCCCAAACGCCCAGTTCCCTATGGTGTTGGGCAGCCCTTGGCTCGGGGCGCACGACCCTTACATAAAATGGAGCGAGGGGAAAATCTCGTGGGTGGACGAACGCTGCCAGAACCATAAGTGGGACCCAGAATGGGGACCTGGACCTCCGACCCCTCCTCCCCCGGCTCCCGCGCTCGCTCTCGCCCCTACCATGGTCCCTAAAGAGTATAGAGACTTGCTGGAAGTGTTCAGCGAGACTGAGGCGGATGAGCTGCCCCCCCATCGACTGTCGGACTGTGCCATAGAACTCCTCCCAGGGGAAAAACTCCCAAAAGGGAAATTATACTCCATGAGCCCGTTGAAACGGGAAGAGTTGCGAAAGTTTTTGGACAAAAATTTAGCACGGGGGTTCATCCGCCCAGCCAAATCCCCCTTTGCGGCGCCAGTGCTGTTCCGAAAGAAAAAGGATGGGGGCTTACGACTATGCACTGACTACCGGGGGTTGAATGCAGTCTCCACCACTAACGCTTACCCCCTCCCGTTAATAAAGGACCTCTTGGCGGAAGCGGCCAAGGGGAGGATTTTTACCAAGTTGGATCTACGAGATGCCTATTTCAGGGTGCGCATCAGGGAAGGGGATGAATCCAAGACTGCCTTTAATACCCCCTTGGGGCAATTTGAATATCTAGTGATGCCGTTCGGCTTAAGTGGCGCGCCCGGGGTCTTTATGAGTTTAATCAACGAAGTGTTGCACAAGCACCTATTTAAGGGCTTGTTATGTTACATAGATGATATCTTGATCTATTCTACTGATAAGAAGGCGCATGTGACTTTGGTCAGGGACGTCCTCACAACCCTACTCAAAAACCAGCTATATGTGAAACTGTCTAAGTGTGAGTTTCACCGTGAGTCTGTGGACTTCCTGGGCTACCGCATTTCTCAGAAGGGTTTGGAAATGGACCCGGGGAAGGTGGAGGCGGTGGTGCAATGGGAAGCTCCGCGAACGAGAAAGCAATTGCAAAGCCTCTTGGGATTTTGTAATTTTTACCGAACGTTCATCAAGGACTTTGCCAAAGTCACTCTCCCCTTAACGGATTTATTAAAAACAAAGGGGAAGGGGCCCGAGGCCGGGAAGCCAGGAGAAAAGTTGGCTTGGAACGGGGAGTGCCAGAGGGCGTTTGAGACTTTAAAGACTCTTTTCACTTCAGAGCCCATTCTGGCACACCCTGACGAAACAAAGGATTTTATAATCCATGTAGATGCCTCTGATGTAGCCATGGGGGGGGCCATATTGCAGAGTGACTCGGAAGGGAAATTGCACCCCTTGGTTTACATTTCAAAAAAATTTAACGAGACGGAAAGGAATTGGTCGGTGTGGGACAAAGAAGCCGCAGCTATTAGGTTAGCGCTCACTACGTGGCGCCATTGGCTTGAAGGAGCGCAAACTCCGTTTGAAATATGGACTGATCATAAGAATTTGGAGGCGTTGCGCACTCAGCGGTCCCTCAACGCTAAGCAGCTGCGATGGGCTGATTTCTTTTCCAAGTTTAACTTTGTGCTCAAACATTTTCCTGGGAAGGCTAACTCCTTGGCAGACGCGTTGTCCAGGTTGCCCCAACACGAGAGTGTCAAGGAAGAGGTGTTTGATTCCATGTTCTCCCCCCAACAACTAGGAGGGGTGGTAATCACCCGGAGCCGAGCCAAGAAGGCCGAGTTGGACATTGGGAAATGCAATTGGGGGGGGGATTACGCTCCTGAAGAGATAGAGGAACTGGAAACTTTGGAGGAATGTTCCAGGAAAGAGGACCCCTGTTGGCTACATGGGGACAAACTAGTGGTGCCGAAGGCCAAGCGCAAGGAAATCTTGTTAAATTGCCACTCCTCAAAGCTAGCTGGGCACTTCGGGTTCCTAAAGACTCTTAATTTGATCCAGCGTCAATTCTGGTGGCCGCGCATGCGCCGAGACGTCTCAGACTTCGTCTCGGCATGCCAGACCTGTTTAATGTGCAAAAAACGGGGGGGGAAAGTTCCGGGATTATTGCACCCCCTCCCCACCGCATCAAGACCCTGGGAAGCTATAGCCATGGACTTTATCACTAATTTGCCCCCCTCTAAGGGAAAAACTGTGATTTGGGTGGTGGTAGACACTTTTTCGAAGCAAGCACATTTCACCCCCTTCAAGCAATTGCCCACCGCCAAAGGGATGGCCAAAGCTTTTTTCAATCACGTGATCAAATTACACGCTTTTCCAAAGAGAGTGGTTTCCGACCGCGGTAGTCAGTTCGTTGCCACCTTCTGGCGGGAGCTTCTGAAACTAATGGATATCGAACCCGCCCTAAGCTCGGGTTACCACCCAGAGACCGATGGCCAATCTGAACGAACTAATCAAATTTTAGAGCAATTCCTGCGATGTTACACAAATTATCACCAGGATAACTGGGTGGAATTGCTGCCGTTTGCAGAATATAGTTATAATAATGCAGTGCACTCATCCACGGGAGTTTCCCCTTTCATGGCAGTGGGGGGTTTCGAGGGGAAGCCATTGCCTACTATCGAGGAGGTCCCTCAAGCCCCCCCCCTCGGATTTTAAAAAGTGGTGGTCCAGTCTCCAAGACTCATGGCCATTAATAGGCAAAGCATTGGACCATGCCAAAGAAGATTACAAAAAGTATGCGGATCGTGGGCGAGCACCGGGATGGGATCTTCAGCCCGGGGACTCTGTCTATCTCTCTACTAAAAATATCCATGGGCTGCAGCCCAGCAGGAAACTGGGATGGAAATATGTTGGACCTTATAAAGTGCTACGCAAAATTTCTGATGTGTCTTTTGAACTGGAACTGCCTAAATCACTGAGTTCTGTGCACCCTGTGTTTCATTTCAGCCTGTTGAAGAAAGATCCTGGGCCGAATGCTTGGCATCCAGTTCCTCCAGTTCCTCCTCCACTGATGAAGGAGGGGAGCCCTCACTTCGAGATAACTGAAATCCTTGACTCCAAGATGCGAAGAGGCCGGTTATATTACTTAGTTAGGTGGTTGGATTTCGGCCCAGAACACAATGAATGGATTCGCTCGGAACACGTTCATGCCCCTAAACTAACAAAACTGTTCCATAAAATGTTCCCTGACAAAGCTAGGTGAAGAGAATTATGGGGAGGGCAGGGTGTCAGAATCTGTCAATTCAGCCAATGTATTCTTGCATGCATGTCTTTACCTTTCATATGTATCTAGAGTTTATTAGAACCTATGTAACCGTAATGTATAAATCCTGTCTGGGTCGGGAGGGTGACAACCATTAATTCCCAGAACAAGGAGGCCTCACATCTCTGCCTCCGCATTCCAGCTGCCCCGGCAGTAACTTCAAGGGGAGGATGCTTCTCATCTCTTATCTCATGCAAAAGAACCTTGGAGCCATGAATTGTTATGTGAACTCGCTACATCTGAGGGGTCTGGTTTGAGAAGGGAAATTTACTGCTTAACACCTCACTTTTTTCCTGTGAGAACCAAACGGTCAAGCCACCTTCTTGCCCGCCAATTTTCCCTTAAGGGGATTGGCTATCTATGGGTAATTCAAACTCCTTGGAATGGTATAATAGACCCGCTTGTATTATTTGCCTCATCTCTGACAATAACCCGAGATGCTGTACTAATGTAGGAATAGGTAATAAAGAACTGTGGTTAACCAACCAAGATCTGATCCTTGACTACTTTGAGCAGAACTCTCACAATGTGCTAATTACAAATACAAATCAATTTACTCCTACAGTGAAAGCATTAAATTGACATTAACAATGGTAATGAACTGTTATTTAGTGGTAATTAAGCAAACGGCAGCTTTTAAAGGTGGCTGCTCTTGCAGCTAACAAATGAGACAAAAGAGATAAAAGGTTCCCTGGCGTCATGCCATTCTTGACTTCAGACAAAATTTGACAGCAGTCCAATAAGTGGTCAACGGACAGCCTGGACTGATAATGTATGGTGGGTGAACCAAGGCTTAACAGAGCCTATACATGCTAGAATAAAAGTGGTGTTAAGGCACCACGCCATTATCTGGATGGCCCAGTCTAGCCCAGTCTCGTCAGATCTTGGAAGCTAAGCAGGGTCGGCCCTGGTCGGTATTTGGATGGGAGACCGCCATGGAACAACAGTGTCTGCTACACAGAGGCAGGCAATGGCAAACCACCTCTGAACATCTCTTGCCTTGAAAATCCTGCAAGATTGCCGTAAATCAGCTGTGGCTTGGCAGCACTTTCCCCCACCACCAAGGTGCCCCTTGGCTTTAAAAAAATGCTAATATGGCAACCACTCTAGAATCCATTCCACTTCAGGTATTTTATCTGGCCATGTTAATTTAGCACCAAGGGCTACTATCTGCAACTGGGTCAGATCCACCCTAATTCGGTCTTGTATTCATTTGCACTCTTCTGCATAGTTCCAGGACACAGGCAATTTACCCATGAAGCTGCCTCCCTTGAAGAGTCAAGTCAGGCCACTGGTCTATCAAGGTCAGTACTGTCTATTCCACCCTCTAGGGCCTCAAGAAGGGAGCTTCCACACCACCTGCTGCATTGTCCTTTTCAAAGGAGCTATCGGGGACTGAATGCTTCACCACTAAGCAGACTGCCACTACCCCAGTTACATTGCTTGGCCTTTGGACCCTCTTGGTAAATTGCTTTCCCTCCTGTACATGCACATGATTCATGCAACTTTTTACTTAGGAGACCACTTCGTGCCACAAAATATTTGTAAAGCTTTTAAGGGGCCAGAGGAGTTAGTTTCACCACATCAACAGAGCCATGTGGCTGCTGGCACCAACGTGTTCGTTGGTGTTTGCTACAGAACCTCAGCGCAACACCACAACTTGACTGCTTGTCAGCCACCAAATCCTACGGCTCTCTGTCTTGCACGGCAGCACCATAAAGCACAGGAAATAAAGTACACAAGAAAGCCTGTGTGTGCACATGGACGCACACATCCACACTGATAGGATGGAGCTGCATGAGAAAACAAAGGGATGCACGCTTAGTTCAAAACTGAAAGCAGAAAGCTGCAGCAGAATGCTACATTCCTTTTTGGTTTGCTGCAAACACCAGGTAAAACCAATGCCTTCCATGTGCACAAAGCACAAACATTTATACTAGCATTTGCAACAAACGAGAAAGCTGCAGTCTCATAGCTTAGTCCAAAGGGGAGTTACCCTCACAGCATCAATGAACAGCCAAGCTAACATCTTGGATTAAGAATTACAGCCCGACGTTTGGACGGAAAATAACCTTACAGCAAAGTACCCTAACCCAGTGGCTCAAACTTGGCCTGACTTCTTGCCCTAACTACTAGCCCTCTAGAAGCAGGCAGTCTTCTGCTGTGACTAGGAAGTTAACAAGCCCAAGAACCAATGCAGCTGATATTTCCATCCTTGCTCAGTTCAGAAGGTATTAGTTGCCAAGCAGGGTTTGAGAGGGTTCATCTAGAGTTCTTTCATCATCCAGATTTATCCAAACAGATATAAAGCAGCCTTATACTGACCACTGGCTCATTTAATCCAGTATTAACCATTCCAGCAGGCAGCCACTCTCCGAGGTCTTGGACAAAGAACTTTACTAAACCCTGACCAACTAGAGATGCCAGGGCTACAGAAGATCTTGAGGTCATAGTGAAAAGTTCAGTGAAAATGTTGACTCCAAGCGTGGCAGTGATGTAATCAGGGAAAGGACTGAAACTAAAATAGCCAGCACTGTTGTATCCTTGTACAGATAAACTGTGCAGATGATCTGGGACTACTGAGTATGGTTTATTTTATTATATATTTATTTTTGCATTTATATCCCACCCATCCCATAAACGGGCTCAGGGCGAGTCACAACATTTCAATAAATACAATAAAATTTAAAACATGTTAAAACATATAAAATCAATAGTCGTGCTTGCCGTTGGGAGAATCCAGCCCACTGATGTAGCTGGTATGGCCAGTTATCAGTGGGGGAGAGACTGCAACCTCGGGGGGGGGGGCATATGTGGACGCCTGCTGCCTCAGCCAAAGGCCCGGCGGAACAGCTCCATCTTGCAGGCCCTGCGGAATTGAAGAAGATCCCGCAGGACCCCTGATCTCAATAGGGAGCATGTTCCACCAGGTGGGGGCCGGGGCAGAAAAAGGTCAGCCCATCTCCAAAAGGATATGATAGAGCTGGAAAAGGTGCAGGATAAAAGGTAACCAAAATGATCAAGGTATAAACTGTTTATCTGTTTATCTTTGTATTTTATGTGTTTTAACGATATTGTATTTTAACGTATGTTGGTAGCCGCCCTGAGCCCTCCGGAAGGAGGGGAGGGTGGGATATAAGCTGAAATCAATCAATCAATCAATCACATCTTCTCCACAAGGAGAGATGAGAAAGTTTGGGGGTGTTTCAGTGTTGAAGAAATGATGACAACGAAAGGACAAGATGATGTAATAATTAAATGCCATCCAGTTGCAACCAATTCATGGAGACCTCTCCAGGTGGGGGCTTTCAAGGCAAGAGATGAACAGAGCCTGTGTGCCATTCCCTTCCTCTGCGTAGCAACCCTGGGGTCTCCTCGGTGGTCTCCCATCCGGGTACTAACCAGGGCTGACCCTGCTTAGCTTCCAAGCTCCGACTAGCTCAGGTGGGTCTGGGCTATTCAGGATTCTCAAAAGACAGAAGTTTATAAAGCTGGCCCAGGGGAAATGGACAGAGAACTTTCCCTCTCATAAAGTACTACAACCTGGCACACCCAACAAAACTGATGGATAATAGATTCAGAAGGGAGAAAAGAAAGCAATTCTTCATGCAGCGCATGAGTAATGCTGAAATCGCTGCCAAGGCCCGTGCTGATGGTCACTTGCTCAGATGGCCCTACCTTATAACCGCTACCGCAGACTGACTCTCCCAAAATGACATTTGTGGAAATGGGTCACTGGGTGTGAGCAGTGAGGAGGATTATCGTACCCTCCCCAAGTGCTCAGAGACCAACTTGCCAGCCTTCACAAACCCACCTCCAATAAACAATTAAAAAAAAAAAAACCTGTCAGAACTCTTTCATTCACTTTTATGTATTTTTAAAGAGCAGTTGTAGAAAAACTGTTCAGAACTGAGTACATGGACTTCCTACTTCTTTTTCTTTCTAGGTATCTCCAGATTGCTGTGCATGCATCTGTGACTCTAAACAGGTCTGATCAGACACCATTCTGCAGTACCACACATCCCACATCATATATAATGCTGCTCAACCATATCGTATAAAATGCCCATATGCATGAGCTGATAGAAGTTAATTAGCCATACCCAAAGGAACTCCCTCGGGCTAACGGCCAACTCACATGAGGAACGCAGTGCTCCAAGGAAGGAAACTGGGCCACACTGCAGATCAATGTGAGTAGGATTCATGGTTTCAGAGCACAGCCTCCTTATGAAAACTGATCTGTAGCTTTGCATAAGCTCCCATATACTTCATTCTCCTCTTGGGAGCAGTACATTCATGCACACTTGTCATTAGCTGAACGTTATTTATAAGGTCAACCCGAAGACTTTGAACATACCAAGCATCCTACTGAAAAATCCCTGGCATTTCCCTCTCTTTTCTCCCCCCCCCACCCATATCCACTTGCTTTTGGAAGCAAAGAAGCAGGGGTTTTATACTCTGTCTTAATCTGAGGAGTTGGTTTCCCTTTGCCAGCCCTGCTGCCAATGACCATCTAGCAAAATAACAACAACACTAATAATAATAATTATTATTATTCAATTTATTAATTGCCCTACCCCAGCTTATGCCAGGCTCTGGGCAATGTACAGAAAAGGCAAACTGCCGTAAAACAGAATACAAAATTTAAAATTTGAATACAGTTAACAAGAAATAAAATCAGAATAGAACCCCTCATGGCGATTTATAGTTTCCGGCTCCCATTCTGGACTACCTGGCTATTAGGAATAGCTATGCTTCGAGTGCTATGAAGGGAAGATGCATGAACAGTGGAACACCAATCCGTCTAGTTCAAAGGCTGGTAAGTTCCACCCACCATGCACCCTTAGAATGGCACAAAATGGATTCCACTAAAATCTGTTGAGTGGACTTCTGCTTGCCGAACAGGGCTTACCCACCTCCTTCTGACTGCAGCCTCTGGTAACCCCCCCCCCCAAGCCACTCCCAGGGACCGTCAAGGACAAGTGGGAGGTAGTGCAAGGTACTGCGGCTGGGAGGAAGTCCAGGGACCCAATCCCTGCACGAACAGAAGTGTTTTCACCCTTACAAGCAGCATTGTTTACATGTCAACCGATACTTTCCCCCCTCACAGACAAGTCTTTCTCTAAAAACCAAACCAATCCTTTAAATCAAAGGGCTGGTCTACAAGGGAACACAATTCACATAATAGTAAGTGTGTTCTGCTTAGAAAGCAAAGACAAGATGTTTAGAAGACTGCTTGCTAAGCATCTTGCATTTGGCAGAATGCTTTTAAGACCAAGAAAGCAAAATGCAAACCACACAGGGCAACAAGCTGGCAGTTTCAAAGCCGTCCCCCACACAATCATTTTTACTCCAAACTGTATGATTTCAAACATACTGACTTACATCCCAGAGTTGGTGCAGTGTATGTGACACTCCTCGTATCCTAGTAATACCTCAGCTTTTGGGGACGGCAGGTGAGGCCAAAACTCCAGCTGCTAGCCCAAGACCACCAAGTGAGTTTTAGGACCAAGCAGGGATATGAACCCCCTTCTCAGTATACCACATCCCATCATCAACAATGAAACCACTACTTACACCAACGCAGACCTAGGCCCAAGAAGAGTCTGACAGGCGTAAAGTCACAGGCTGAACTAAATTTGGCAGAGCTAACTTGATCTTTTTCCCCAGTTGCTGTCTGAAGCCTCAAAATATGCTGGGTCCTTTTCATGACTGACTTCCATTGGGGGGGGGGGGGGCTATAAAGGAAGTAATCATGAATGAAGCATTAGGCCAAAAAACAAAACAAAACCCAGTTTCACGACTGCTCTGTTAATTCATCAGGCTTGTTCCTCAGTACTAAAGCCAAGCTTTGAGTTCTGTCCCCCTATTCTAGTCCTCAGTAAATCCTGGACAGGGTTCCACAAACACATTAACCACTGAAAGTTACGAATCTCTTCCTGGAGACCATATTTCAGGTAAAGCACACTATGTGAGACAACTACCAAACTCCACAGACTTGTAGAGAACTTAAAGAAAGGAAGAGATGGGTCCTCTTGCACTTCTGGGCATAATTTCTGCCCCCCCCCCTTGCAGTCCTGTTGGGGAGAAGGGGCCAACTTCACCACAGACTTTGACACTTAGGGCGATTCTGCATCTAGCATTCGTTCCACATTTTCTCAACTGGGAGGAAAAAGTGCCCCTCAAAACCACATCCAAATACCTCCGGGCAATGCTGTACTGACTGCAAAGTCACCCCTGAACGGCCATAAATCTCTGCAGAAGGTACCATAAAACCCTACGATCAAAGACAGTGAAAGCGGCATGCAGTACAGAGGGTACCATAAAACCCAATGATCAAAGGAAGTGAAAGCGGCATGCGGTGTAGAGGGTACCATAAAACCTGATGATCAAAGAAAGTGAAAACACCATGCAATGCAGAGGGGAATTTCTGTTCCAACATGAAACAACGGGTTTCATAAAACAATGGAGGGAAAAGCCAATGAATTGCCCCTAATCTTTCATTGCAACCAAGAGTCTCCACGGCCCAGCAAAAAGATTCTTTTCTTATTCTGCACTGGGCTTTGGAGTCAATCAGAAGCCAGACAAGTCGCAGCACTTCTGACCTTCCCCCAAACCTTGGA
Source organism: Lepidodactylus listeri (assembly GCA_029233225.1). Lineage (NCBI taxonomy): Eukaryota > Metazoa > Chordata > Lepidosauria > Squamata > Gekkonidae > Lepidodactylus > Lepidodactylus listeri. Next base: position 25,125,251 of record JARCFY010000004.1, on the reverse strand, counting down.
GCAAAGTGAGTGGGTACATGCCCTCCTCCTGGCCCTCTACTGCTAATGTGATGACTCCTTTGTTTGCCTTTTCGTATGGTAGCTGTACAATTAAGCAGGTACTTATGTAGAAGGGGTGTGTGATTAAACAGACAATCTGGGAAACAGAGGAGCATTTGCATTGGGTGATGGTGTTGCCATTAGACCACAGAAAGCCAAAACAGAGAAGAAGAAAACTTTCTAAATAATCAGCAGACCAAGTTTGGGGAGGGGCCAAGTTCAGTTCGAGACCCAAGTGCCGCATGATGGAGTGAGCTCCCAACTCCTGCCAACCTAGCAGTTCAAAAGCAAAAAACTGCAAGTAGATAAATAGGTACCACTTTGGTGGAAAGGTAACAGCGTTTCGGGTGCCTCAGTGTCTAGTCATGCCGGCCACATGACCACGGAAATGTCTTTGGACAGCACTGGCTCTTTGGCTTGGAAACGGAGATGAGAACCGCATCCCTAGAGTCATATTCAACTGGCTTTCGAGCAAGGGAAATCTTTACCTTTACTTCAGTATCTATATATCTAATAGCCAAGTCGCTCCGTGTGTGGATATCTAAATCCATGCCGGGGGGGGGGGGGGGGGGAGATTTTCCTACACATGTGGGGGACTCCCCACGTGTGCAGAAAAATCCTAAAAGTTAAAAAACCTTTGGGGGGATATTTAAATCCCCCCCAAAAGCAAAAGTGTTCCCTGTGCACACGCAGAGAATGCTTTGGCCATGGCAGGCCTCACCGCCGCTGCTGTCAGGGAGGCGAAAAGGCTCAGTGGGCGGCAGGCCTCGCTGCCGCCACTGTCAAAGAGGGGGAGAAGGCTCAGCAGGCAATGGGCCTCGCCGCTGTTGGGGGGGGGAGAAGGCTCAGGGAGCCGGCAGCTGTGAGCCGCTCAGCCTTGCCAGTGCTGGGGGGGGGGGGGGGGGAGAAGGCTTAACTGGTGCCGCTTCCTCCTCCTGCGGAGCTCCTCCTGCTTCTGCAGACTGGGAGCTGTGGGGAATACTCCCCCACCACCACGAGTATCGCGGGTCCCCCTTCTTGTTAAAACTGAATGTTTAAATGGTGTGTATATTGTGCACAGACAGCCTATGGAAAATTTGGCTTAAAGGGTATACAATGGAGTGAAATATTCCTGCTAAATTTTAAAACCTCTGCTTTAGAATGTCTGGATTCAAATATTTATCAAATATTTATCTCTCACTACTAGGTCAATTAAGGACAGCTTAGACAGAACTAAAGTCCAAGCTAGTTTTTAAAAAATAAAAGCCAACAGTAGCAATCACAAAAATCAGCAAGTCTACTAAAAACAACCAGTCTGAAGAAAGTGGAGGTCTTCCTCCTCTTCTTCCCCTCCTCCTTCATCAGCACAGATAACATTGATTATAACCAATTAGTAATTGGAACCCAAAGTCTTCTGAAACAGGTCCCCACAACATCAGGCGAGGATGACATCCGATCAGAACACTTTCTTCTCTGCAGAAGCCTCTAGAAGATTACCTCATCACCCCTGGCTCTCCTTAGCAGGTTCTCATGAGAAGCTAATGGCCTTGAAGATAAGAACCTTGGAGGCCAAAGAACCAAACAGTAACACCTGCAGAATGCACTAGGCCCATTTTATTTACATTAACCCTTGAAGGGAGGCCCAGGGAGCTTTGCCTCACAGGATACAATTAAGTGGCAACCACACTCTTTTTCTTGCACTTACACTTGTCTGAGGGCTCTAGTGCAAATGGAAATTTTGCATCTACCCTAAAAATTTCACTAGGAATGAAGTGGTAAATTTGGGCCTGGCATAATATGATTTAATGTCTTTTCCCGTGTATAAAATTAGTGAATTTAGACATTTGTTGCAGAATTCAGGCCCACAGTTTTGTTACTGACTGTCAACCTTGTCATGTAATTAACACTGCCACTGGCTAATTATTCATGCAACTCTATCTGCAAATCTCAGATGTTATATAAATACTAACTGGTGGGATGTTGTCACTTTGGTACTGTTTATTTTCATCAGAACAGGGAGGAGTGATTTGAATCCACTCCTTTTTTTTCGGAGTACTGATTTTAATCAGGCTACCGTCAATTCTATCCCGCCCCCCACAAAAAAAAGAAACCAACTATCAGAACATTCAAATTACAGCTCAAAAGATGATACTGTTCCATGTAGCTTTGCTGAGCTAACTGTTTTTATTAATAAATGCAAGAAACAATTACCTATCTAACAATATGTTGAAATGGTCTAGTGATTCCACACCCATTTCCCCTTTTTAACTGATTTCTCTATGTGTGATTCTCCCGCAATACCTTTACTAACTATGGAATCAGTGTCCCTGCTCCCTCCCCTCACCTTTCAGACCCTGGCAACCTCCAGATCAGACTGCCATAACATGCTGTAAGTGCTTTGAAAAGGAAACATCGCTAGACCAGAAGAGAGGCAACAGGTCAACAGGGGTGGGATATTTGGAAGTTGCCAGCCAAGCATCCTCCACCTATGAAGTCAGTTAATCCTAGGTGGAGGGAAGCCAGGATTTGATCTTTGCTTTGGGGAAGAAGCAGACGGGCACTGGGAAGCCCACTGGCAGGTGCCATGGTACCCACTGGTGCCACGCTGGGGATCACTGTTCTAAACAGTCGGGGAGCAGCTTACTTCAAGGATTGCCTTTTCCTGTGTGAGACTACCCAGAAATTTAGGTAGTCTGTTTGGTTACATGTGACAGAACCTTGTTGATGACAGCACCAAGGTTGTGGAATGTCTTACTCCTTCTCTCCCAGCCTTTAGTCACCAAGTGTTCTGACTGGATGTCATCCTCACCTGATGTTGCGGGGCCAAAAACTATAATTTAGCCAAGGCCTAGAGGAAGACAGACTAGCTGAAATCCTGATGGACTGAAGGCCTGAGCTATGACCTGCCTGAATTGCAGTTGGTAGCAATGTAGGATAATGCAGATCCTAAAAGTGTTAGACAGTAGAGCTGGTTTCTTTATTTTCTTGCTGCATGGTTTTAGAGTAACGTGTTGGCTGTTCAATGAATTTTTCTAACAGATTAAATTTGGAATAAACTTTATAAATCCTTTTTAAAAATAAACAAGGGTCTGGTTACTTGCGAGCAACTGCCCTGGGGATTCTTGGGGTTTGAGTCTGAGCTCCTTGACATGCCCCCTCTTGCATTTCTGCTTCTGCAAGACCTTGTGCAACCAATTGTTGGGAACTATAATGTATAGGGAGGAAAGCACGGGGTGGAGCACAAGATGTTGTGCAAGCAGAGCTGAACTAAGTCCATTTATGCTCCCGCTTGCACGTTGCTGGATCCAAGCCATTAACTCCCACTGATTAATTCAATCACATTCAGCCACTGAGATTTAAGACACCGAGAAAGGCTTGGCTGGACTCTACCCTTCGTTATTAAAGTGAAGGTTTGGTGTGTGGCAGGAAAGAACAGCAAGAGTATAAAAAACAGAGGGGAAAGAAGGTAGAGAACTCTGGTATCAACAACCATTGTGGAGTAAGTGGTTAGTGCCGGAATAGTATCTGGGAGACCCTGGCTGGAATCCCCACTGAATGAACTTGGGCCTAGGGTTGCCGACCTCCAGGTGGCAGGTAGAACTCTCCCACTATTACAATTGATCTTCAGATGACCCAAGATCAGTTGTCCAGTTGAAAACAGCTGCTTTGAAGAATATTACACCCTGCTGAGGTCACTCCCCAAACCCCGCCCTCCCAGGCTTCACCCCCAAAATCTCCAGGTATTTCCCAGCCCAGAGCTGGCAATCCTATGTTGGCCAGTCACACACTCTCAGCCAACCCTAGTGTACAGGGTGGTCGTTACAAGGATAAATAGTGGAGGGGGAGAGCGTATAAGGTACTTTGGATCCCCACAGGGTAGGAAAGAGAGGTTTCAAGGTGATGGTGTTAACCTTTAAAGCCCTAAGCAGCCTGAGACCGGCATATCTAAGGGACTGCCTCTCCCCATATACTGCCCCCCCACATACCGCCCCCCTCTCTGCTGATTAACATCTACTGGTTATCCCTGGCCCAAAGGATGCCCATTTAGCCTCAACCAGGGCCAGGGCCTTCTCTGTCCTGGCTTCCACCTGGCTGAGATCATCATGGCCCTGCGGGACCTATTGCAGTTCCGCAGGGGCTGTAAAATGGAGTTGTTCTGCCAGGCCTTTCGTTGAGGTGATGGATGCCCAATTAGTTGGCCTCCCTGCAGAAAGCGGCTCTATTGTATCTGCCGGTGTGGAGTCTCAGTAGTATTATGGCGCAGTGACTCCTGTCGGGGCTATTTTGTAAATATATGTCGCCATCTTTAGTTAACCAAATTATAACTTAATTTTTAATGTAATCTTGTTTTGTATAATGCTTTGTATAATGCTGTACTTCTGATGCTACCCACCCTAAGCCCGCATGAAGGAAGGGCGGGAATATAAATGCAATAAACAAAACAAATACAGAATCCAGTGGTTTGAATTGACCTTCAAGGACTTTGCACAGAGATGCCTCAAATAAAGATGCTCCTTAGGAACAAGCCATCCAGATGTACAGAATGCACAGGCAGTGGGGCATTATACATTCAGCAGAAACTAATGCCAAACTTTCATGTGCTCCCCCCCCCCCCCAAACGAGGGTAGGTTAGATTTGTTTACCACAGAGCAGTCCTTTTGGTCTCTCCCCTGGATCACTCACATGCCAATACTTCTGAAATCAAAGTCTGCAGCCCTGTATAATGTATTGTTAACTCAGGTTTCAGAGGGTAACTGGGTTGGCCTGCAGTAGAACATTTAAGATTCAAGTCCTGTAGCAACTTATGGACAAATGAGAGTTTCAGAGTATACCCTTTTGAGAGTTGAAGCTCTCAATGTTGGGGGTTCAGATGGTTTTCAGGGGAAGCAGGCAAGACTGGGGAGGCAGAAGAGAGCCTTGCAAGACCGCAAAGAGTAGGAACAGAATAAGAGCTGGAAGAATGAGTAACGTCTGAGAACCCCTTGAAGGCATTTGTTACATAGGGAAGGGGATTCAACACAGGGACCAGAGGGGCAGCAGCCAGTTACAAGAGGAAGGACAAAGAACCATGGGAAGGGGGCCGTGGCTCAGGGGCAGAGCATCTGCTTCGCATGCAAAAGCTCCCCAGGTTCGATCCCCAGCATTTCCAGATAAAAGGTTTGGGCAATAGCTGCTGTGAGATTTCTTCTTTAGACCTCGGAGAGCTGCTGCCAATCAAAGCAGACAACGACAAACCCAGTCTGATTCAATCTAAAGCAGGTTCACGGAGTCACCAGTAAACCCAACAATGCCGGGGAAATTCACAGATCCTGGCAGTAGCTTCAGGCACTAGATTTTTGCTTGGCTCAGAGAAGATCTCGGAGCTTGAGATCAACCCCCATTTCCTGGTCCCAACCGTCTATTGGAACAAAGCTGTACATATTCCCGAGATCTGGACTACCTTGAACAATGAACTATTTACAAATGTCACTAAGCCCACCAGCTCTCCTGCTGGAGACGAGCAGGTGTGTGTATTTCCCACATTAAAACATGCATGACCGCCCTGGTGAAGTCTTAAACAAACAAAGAATTTCTCTGACAGGCTCCCAGGCACATTTTTACCTCGCTCTTTATCCAAGGAGCTCAGGATAGTACGTGTGGTTCGCCTCTTCTCCGTTTTATTTTCATAACAATCCTGTTTGCTGGATTAGGCTGAGAAAAACGAGTGAGTAGCCCAAAGCCACATAAGGTCTAGGAGCCTAGCTAATCTTGAACTCCCATGAATCTTGACACCAATCTTGAACTCCCATGAAGCTACCTTATACTGAGTCCAACCATTGGTCCAGTTTGGTGTAGTGGTTAAGAGCAGCGGACTCTAATCTGGGGAACCGGGTTTGATTCCCCACTCCTCCACATGCAGCCAGCTAGGTGACCTTGGGTCAGTCACAGTTCTCTCAGAGAGGTTCTCTTAGCCCCACCTACCTCACAGGGTGTCTATTGTGGGGAGAGGAAGGGAAGGTGATTGTAAGCCACTATGAGATTCTGAGTGAAGGCTGGGGTACAAATCTAACTCCTCTTCTTCTTAAAGCTAGTACTGTCAACTCAGACTCGCAACGGCTCTCCAGGGTCTCAGAGAGAGGTCTTTCACATCATCTCTTACATGGTCCTTTTAACTGGAGATGCCAGGGATTGAACCTGGGACCTTCTAGTGTCCTGGCCCCACTGCTGGACCTCCTGAGGGCACCTGGTGTTTTTGGCCACTGTGTGACAGAGTGTTGGACTGGATGGGTCACTGGCCTGATCCAACATTAACTTCTCTTATGTTCTTATGTTCTCCAAGCCAAGCAGATGTTCTAACTCTGAGCCACACACACACCCCTTTAGCTTCTTCACAGCACAGCAGGAGACCCAAATCTCCATAGTCTCAAACACTCAAGTCAAACTACAATGGCTCACAGATCCACTGGCACCTGAGTTTGGCAATTCATGCACTGTGAATTCAAGCGCGTACTGACGGATTGTGGGGATTTCAGTTTTTAAACAGTGGACAAGACTCAAGTCAGCCCACCCCTGAGTCACACACACTGTAAATGCTGTGCTCCGTCATTAAAAAAAAAAGCAGAGATCAGAAGGAATGTGTTTACAAAGCAAAACATCCCCTGAAGATAAATGTCGAAAAAGCAGTGGTGTCCCACTGCAAAAGCAACAAGCACTCCCAGTACTATCTTTTTCAGCTAAACACGTTTTTAAAAACTTAAATTAACTGTGTGTTTAAAAGGTGCCACAGACATTAACTTTGCTGCATGGGAAAAGGTCAGGACCTTCTATAAATAATTAACTGTTGTCAACAAAATGGAGTGTGGGGAGACTTGGGGGGGGGGAGAAACTAATCTGTTCCAGTTGTAGAAAAGCCAATTATATATAGCGTTACAAAACCCTAGATCATTACTCATCTCTCAGCACTTAGCGGTTGCTCTTGAAATCCTGTTCCCTCATCTTAAATCTCAGTTATTACAGCAAGTATTTAACAAAAAGAAAAAGAAAAAGAAAAGAACAAAATGACAGGGTTGGTGGTTATCATGCAAAGCCTTGACCAGTTAGTGACTTCAAGGCACACAGGCCTGGAGTTCCACAAGGGAACACCAGCAGAAATACAAACGTTACTGCAAATAATAAAACAATATTCTGATTCAAAACTAATTTGTTGCTGCTGTTTTTAGCTGTCAAGTCACAGCTAACTTATGGTGACCCCATAGGGTTTGCTATTGCCTGCCTCTGTGTCATTACCCTGGTATTCCTTGGAGGTATCCCATTCAAATACTAGTAAGGGCTGACCCAGCTAAGCTTCTGATATCTGAGGAGGCCATCCAGCCTGGGCCATCCCGGTCAGGGTTTAAACACTAATAGTGCAAACCAAAACCAAACACTTGCAACAGAATCTTTACTTGTGACAGGTAGGCTAGGGTGAGAGACAGCAACCAACTTACCTTCGTGGCTAAGCAGTGCTAGGAATTCATTGGGCCTAGTTGAGTATTAACATTGCAATGTCTCTCTAGGCTGTCTGTGGAGTCTTTAGTAGGAGAGCAGACGAGAACAGTTATAAAAGTAGTCACAAATTTGAAATCTTTGTTTGCAGTTCAAGGTATACATGGCGCGTTCCACAAACAATCTTTCCACCACAGCCTTGAAGAAACTCTCTTTTTAGGAGAATTCCAGATTTTCCGCCAACTGCGACAAAACCAACATGCTATGCACATTAAAATCCTACTGAATTCCATTTCAATGTATGTTTTGATTTCTTTTAGGAAGGTCCATAGAAGAACAACACGCTGTATGGTCACACAACCGAATCATGGTGACCTCATTCACAGGGCGTTCCAGGGAAGACACAAGAAGAGGTGGTTTGCCTTTGCCTTCCTCTGCGTAGCAACCCCAGTCGTCCTCGGTGGTCTCCCATCCAAGTACTGACTGCAGCAGCCCCTGCTTAGTTTCCTAGCTCAGTGAAGCCTTGGTTAAGCTGAGCTATATCTGACAAGCCCTGGTCAAGCTGGGCTATTCAAGCTGCTCTAAGGCCCTTAAGCACTAAATTAATTCAACACAAAGCTGCCACAATTATCTGTGCCAAGTCAAATTAAACAAAAGGGTTTTTTTTTAGGATAGGACCCAAGCTCTGAATTATAAGCTTTTTGCTTTGTGTGTGTGTACCATTAAAATTGGAGGGCCACGGTGGCTCAATGGTTAAGATGCTAAACTGCAGACCAGAAGGTCAGTAGTTCGAGACCCAAGTGCCGTGTGATGGAGTGAGCTCTCATCTCTAGTCCCAGCTCCTGCCAACCTAGAAGTTTGAAAGCAAGAAATTGCAAGTAGATAAATAGGTACCACTTCAATGGGAAGGTAACAGCGTTCCGGGCGCCTCAGCATCTAGTCATGCCGGCCACATGACCACGGAAAACCTCTTCGGACAGCGCTGGTTCTTGAGAGAGGAGCATCACCCGCTAGAGTCGAATTCGACTGGCTTTCAAGCAAGGGAAACGTTTACCTTTACCATTAAAATCACACACATGTAACCACTGGTTTGGGTTTTTTCCTGTTTGTTGTTTAGTTCAGAGCATTCGTGAGGGACAGAGCCATTCCACGCCGCATTCAAAAAGAGAAGATATTTCCCCAGGAATTTGGGATCTAGACTTTTTAAGCAACAAAATAAAATCAGAACCCTTCCTTGGTTAACAACAGCCGAAAGGACAAAGCCAGTGTAAAGCGGGGCCACGTTCTCCCAGTCTAAGGCTGGAAACTTGAGTCCAAATCCTTGGCAGTGCTCAGCTGATGTGGCGGTTACACCTCAGGAGGTCTTTTGCTGTTCAGCAAATCTGCAAGTCAGCATTAAAATGACCAGCGATTTATCTTTGGTAGCTCTCCAGCGAAGAGGGGAGTAATTACCATTACCACATGCAGCTCATCTATCTCAGTAAGACAGAAGGTAATTAAGCCAAAAAAACCCCAAAAACAACCCCAGAGCATGTTCACATGAAAGGGAACACTTTATTTTAACATTTACATATGTACCTAAAAGATTCCCTGAGACCTACCATTACATTTGTTGACAAATCTCTTGCTGCTATAAAAGCTCCCCCTCCCCGAATAGGGTGTTCCGCTCTCTACCCCAAGTCTTTTAATATGGAAGATACAGAAGACGCCACAATCTGATTAATACAGCAAAAGCTGCTTAAAGCTGGCATGCATACAACTTGTGTGGCCACGCAGGAAATACTGTCAGACTGATAGACACCGTGTTTAATTTCTGAAAAGACATTCCACATTTGTTTAGGCTGGCATTCACTTTTACCTCTGTCCCCAAATGGCAAGATCAGTTTATGCCCCACACATGACACACAAAAATCCATCCATCTACCTTCTCAAAGGGGAGAGGGGGGTTGGCTCGGTGACACAGGTCTCTCTCTGAACAGGACTTGGAAGAGGCACTCTCTTTCAAAAGGAGCAATCAAAACAAACATGTCTCCAACCGTTGTTGAACTAAAGCATTTGGTGCATTTTCTCAGTGCTGAGGTTTAAATGATCCAGCTCCATGGGATGAGATCTTCAAAACCACAAATATTTGCTCTTTAGCACGCTGGCTTCCACAGCCCTTTCCAGGCTCCAGAAAGGGAATACTTGGCTTAAGTGGTTTGCAGACCGCACAGCTAGTCTTTAGAAAAGAAGCCAAAGATCACATTCAAATTAGACCAAGAATCTGCCTGGATAAAATCTTGTTTTTGCTATTTTGGGGGTTACAGATACACTGCTGCAATATCTAAACTGCCATGAATCTTCAGGGTGCAGGTTCGACTCAACATCTTCCATTCTTGTTTTTTAATACCATTCTGTGAAATGCTACATATGTCTGAAAGGCAAATCCCTCTCACAATTTCCCCCTTACTGCTTACACATAGGGGCCCATGCTAATTTGTTATTAGCTAGGAGCCACACATTCCACTGAGCGTGGGGAAAACTGTGATAGCCAATTTGCCAGTAGCAGAGGCATTGAAAGATACCTTTCTTTATACACTTCACTGCTCAGTCCAATTGGCCTTGTCCATGTGGAATTCACTGCCAGAGGATGCAGTGATGGCCACAGGCATAGACAGCTTTAAAAAGGGACTAGATGGCTTCATGGAGAGTAGGTGTATCAGTGGCTACTAGCCATGGTGACTAAAGGGAACCTCCACTTTCAAAGGCAGTAAATCTCTGGATCCCCAAATCCCTCGGCCTCTGTGCCCTGTTGCTGGCCCTCCAGAGGAACTGGTTGGCCACCGTGTGAGACAAGATGCTGGTCTAGATGGACCACTGGTCTGATCCAGCAGGGCTCTTCTTATGTTCCTATGTTCTTGTGCCTTGGCTTACAAGTACAAGAATCAGCAGCCAAGATAAGGGGGAGGAATGCAGACAGGGACAGCTAGCTGCTGCTGTGCTCCCTAGAGCAGGGGTGGCCAACCTGTGGCTCGGGAGCCACACGCGGCTCTTTCACACATATTGTGCGGCTCCTGGCAGGGCAGCTGGGGAAGCAAAGGGGAGGCATGCTTTTTCTCTCTTTCTCCCTTCCTTCCTTCCTTCCTTCCCTCCTCCCTCCCATCTATTTGCTTTCCTAGTTTCTCTCTCTCTCTTTCTTTCCACTTCTTTAATTCTTTCTTTCCATCTCTCTCTTTTTCTCTCTCTCAATATCATTAGCAAACAAGTAATATCATTATCAATAACCAGTTTTCCTTGTTTGTTTTTATTTTTGGCAGTCCCATTTAACGTTAATAAAAAGCAAATTTGCATATTTTTAAAAATAAAAACGTGTGTGTGATATTTGTTCCTGTCTTGCGGCTCTCAGACATCTCTATGTGGCTCTTACGTTTATTCTATGTGGCTCTTACGTTAAGCAAGGTTGGCCACCCCTGCCCTAGAGGATAGTAGTTAAAGGGACCTTCACTTGCAACTCTGTGGAATGAATAAGGATCCTATAAATGGGTCACTGGCCTTTCAAAACCGTGCTCAATTCAAAACATTGGGTTGGCTCCAAATATTTCTCCAAGTTTCTGTTACATTAGTTTAGGCACTTGTAATGCCTATGAGGTGCAACTGCAACAGTGTGTGTGATACAAGTTTTTAACAATGTTTTCACCCCTCAGAAATAATACTGCCAGTAAGAACATAAGAAGAGCCCTGATGGATCAGACCAGTGGTCTGTCTAGTCCAGCATACAGTGGCCAAACGGTTCCTCTGGAGGTCCAACAACAGGGCATAGAGGCTGAGGCCTTCCCCTGATGTTGCCTCTGGTATTCAGAGGTTGATTGCCTCTGAATGTGGAGGTTCCCTTTAATGACCATGGAAGTGCCACCCATAATCTAGCACCAATCACACACTCCATTCCCAGGCAGGACACCGCAGAGATAGCCTTTCCTGCCGAAGGTTTTGCCCCCAGTAACACGCATCTTTAAAGTGGCCTAAAAGTCTGCAGAAGACTTTTGTAACTGCAAAAACCAGGTTCTTAAAGTAACCATAACATTATAATATACCTTTTAAAAAATTGGAAACAATGGGCGTCTGTGTGCAGCTAAGCCAAGTATGAGCAATTCTCCGGAATTTGGATGCATTTATTCCACCTCGTCATGCAACAGCAAGAAAAAGGCATTCCCAGAAATGAGCAAGAATTATTGTAGCTGCACCCATCCACCAATTAGTTACTGCGCAGGCTTCTAGCACGACTTAAAATGGGAAATTCAAGTTAGCATGAGACAGTTATTTATAAATAACAAAATATGTACCCCTGAGATGCAGACAAGAGACAACTGGTTCGAGAGCTTATAAAAAGGTGTGTGGGTGCATGAATTTAACAGAACAAAGATGAACCCTATAGACTGGCGTCAGACAGCAGCTTTCTACCTGCAGATTCTGCCAAACACAACAAAGTGCCCAGATTCATTGACCTTTTTAGGCAAAAAAAAAAAAGTGCTAGAAGGGAGACAGCCACAAAGAGCACAAAACCAAAACAAGTTTCCTCACAAGGAGGCACTTCGTTCCTTACTACTGTTAAGCAGCTCAGCGGGTGGGTGTCTCCACCCTGCTGGCTCTCAGGACACTAAAAATATTTAATATTCTCCATTTAAGACCTAATACGTCAAAACCAATACTCTCAGTGCCCAGAAACAAAGTGGAAGCAAATGAAAATATTTTGGTTTATTTCACCTCTTTCAATAAGAGCCAGTTTGGTGTAGTGGTTAAGAGTGCCGACTCTAATCTGGGAGAACCGGGTTTGATTCCCCACTCCTCTGCTTGCAGCTGCCGGTGTGACCTTGGGTCAGTCATAATTTTTTTTCAGAGCTGTTCTCTCAAGAGCAGTCCTCGAAAGCGCTCTCTGTGAGGTAGGGGGTTTGTTGTGGGGAGAGGAAAGGAATGGGATTGTAAACTGCTCTGAGAATCCTTTGGGTAGTGAAGGGCAGGTTATAAATCCAATCTCTTCTTCTAAAAATGAAGACCTGGTGTAACATGGTAGCCAGGAGATGACTGCCTCAAAAATCAGGAAGTCACCGGTCCAAATCTCATCTTTCCATGAACTTCTTAGGTTGATTGGAGCAAGCCTCTCTCTCGCTTCCTATCCACAAGACAGGTATAATAATGCTGGCCTTATGGAGTGATTCCCCTTTAAGTTTTCTTCTGTTTGTTCTTTCCCTCAAATCTTTAACTAAACCCTTAAACCTCAACAGGAGGTGGGTAGGATATAGTGATGAACAAGGACAACTTAGTCTGGGGTCAAACAGGCCCACTTGTGAAGAAAATCCTACACATACAAGTTTCCATGTTCAGAAGGTGCACCCGAGATACTGAACCTCTCTCTCCTCACACTGAACATCTTCGACAAGGAAAGTTCTCTCCCTTGCCTCTGGGGCCTAGAGATGGCAGTTTGCTCCTCTCTTTTCTCAGGTGGGTCACTGATCACAAGCAGAAGGCAGATGGACACCAGGCCACAAAAGAACAGAGGGAAAGGATGCAGCAGAATTTGTTTATAAATGGATCACCAGATTTTCAGTCAAGTTTTCAAAATCATCATCAGGTACAAGAGTCCAGTAGCACCTTAAAGACCAACAAAATATTTGACAGCGTATGAGCTTTTGTGAGTCACTCACTGCTCACTTCTTCAGATACAGTTAGAATGGGAGTCCATCTGTCCTATTTATGGACTACTCCAGAAGTCCTGTTTATGGACGCCCATTCTAACTGTATCTGAAGAAGTGAGCGGTGACTCACGAAAGCCACATTTTTTTTTTTGGTCTTTAGGGTGCTACTGGACTCTTGCTCTTTTCTACTGCTACAGACAGACTAACACGGCTACCCATCTTGATCTATCGTTGGGTATAGTTGCCACAACATTTACTTGGTCAAGATCACTGTACTGATATCTTTCAGTCTTCAGAAAAGCTTCTGCAAAATACATAAGATTAGAGGGAAGGAAGGAGGATGAGAGAAAGAGAGAGAGGGAGACGCAGTTCTGTCCAAGTTTGACTGATATTACAGACTGAGACATAACCATGTGCTGGTTCCAGCCAAGCAGATGTTCAGTAGATGCCTCTGAGGAAGAGCATCGCAGATGTTCAAAATGCATCAGGAAATCCGATAACCAATTTGTAAATAAATCCCTTTGCACCTATGGCCTTTTCTCCATTAGTTAGCCCCAACCCCAAAACAGATGATAAAATACATTTCATTGTTTATATAGCACCATCTGTGATCATGATGCTTAAGAACAACATAAGCAAAGATACGTAACCATAGGAAACTGCTTTACACCCAGTCAGAATGCTGAAGCTTCTAGACTCGCATAGTCTATTCCAGAAGGCAGCATCCCTTCAATTATCTGACTAACTAACTCTCTTATCCAAGACCAAATGGAAGGATCAAGGACTGGATATCATGGGTTGGCCATTTGACAACTCAAAAATAATTTCCTGTATTGACTAGTCAAAAATCCAATGATGCTACCTTTATTCAGAACAAAAAAAGCAACGTATTTGATTGTAACTAACATCATTTAAAAATCAGTTAATTGCAAATCAATGAAACTGACATGAAACTAATGAATTAGTAATTTAGACATAATTTCTAGCAGTGGACTCACTGAAGGATTCATCCTGCTCCATTGTACTTCAGAATCCCTAGATGAACAACTATAATTTAACATACAGCCTGAAAACTAGATAGGCTACACAGCAAGCAAATACCTGGGAGGGGGGTTCCTCTAGTGAGGTGCTGCCACAGAAAAGTCCACCCCTCTGGTAGTTCTACCATGGAACTAGAGACCTTTCACAAAGTATAGGCTCCAAAGGCCCTTGGCATGGAGTAGGCCAGGGTCCCTCAACTTGGTACCCACCAGTACTTCCTTTGGGGCCTGACAAACTTTTCAGGAAGTGGGTAGGGCCATTCTAAGACAGGCCTTGTTATTGGCTGCCCTCAGTTAAAGGAAAAGGTTTTCTACTGGAGAATCAGGATGATTAGCAAGCGCCTGGATTTTTCTTAGCGAGTGTGCAGTTCCATCTCCCCTTCAGGTCTTCCTTCATCCCAGGAGGCGCAAACAGAGAGTGCTCCTGTGGCAGCCATTTTGGGACGGCACTCACCACCCCCTTGCAAAATTCCAAATGTGCTCACAGGGTCAAAAACATCAGAGATCCTTGGAACAGGCAAAGGGGTCCCTGCCCCAAGAACTCTACTATCTTGTCCAGGGGTCCCCACAATATTTGAGCCTCTGGGCACCTTTGGAATTCAGACACAGCGTGGTGGGTGCTGCCACAAAATGGCTGCCGCAGGAGGCAGAGCCAGCCACAGAATGGCTGCCACAGCTTTCCTTCAGTTGCACCAGTGAAGATTCTCGTGCTGTGGTGGCCACTCATTGCCAAAGCAACATTAAAAAAAATCTGCACAGCCAATCAAATCACTTGCTGGGCAAAACACCAAAACATCTGGCCTGCCTACTTCCTAAAAACACTTGGCGGACACCAGGAAAGGTGTCTGTGAGCATCATGAGGATCTCGATCTAGACAAGGACCGGGGTGGGGGGTGGGGGGTGGGGGGGTGGGGGGAGGGAATGAATGACCAAGGCAAGGGTAACAAAGGATTATTTGAGGCTACACAGTTGCATGTTCTGGTGACCCTTTTCTGGTGAGGTAATGCAATGCTGGCCATGACATTTCTCCCTGAAAACAATCTCTCGCATCATGTAAATGCCATCAAGTGACAAGCCTAGTTGCCCGGCGGTGAAAGTATTTCTGTGATGTTGCTCGTATACCGGTACATCTCTCAGGCCAAATTCTTTTCTTTTTTGAGGCCTTCATAACGGCACCAAGCAAATTGGCAAATGCTTACACACTGGGAACAGATGGAAGGTAGTGACTAATTTAGTGCTTCCCACTCAAAATGTATTTATTCCCACAGTGCACTCTCAAGAAAGAGGGGAGGGGAGGGGAGGGAGAGAAGGAAAGGCAGGATGTTTCTCAGGAAAAGTCACAAATCAAAATGGACACGGCCTTGGCAGGCCAGAAGCAATCTGCCATTACCCCCAAACCAGGTATTTGCAGATTTACCCCCCTCCCCTTATACGTCTGAAGAGGCAAGAAATCTATGCAGATCTAGGATTCCATCCTTTGCCACCTGAAGCAACAATATTTTTACAAATATTCATTAACTTAAAAACAAATTACAGTTCATGTTCTTGCACCGACATAAACGGCTGGGCTTCTTTGGGTTAGCAGCTTTTTTGGTCTTTTTTTTTAAAAAGTTGAATAATCTTTGGGAGATCCATGCGTAATCCTCCCCAAGCCAGAGAAAGAGCAGATGACTCAACCATATGGCGAGGGTCCATTAAAATGCTGTGTTGTAATCATAAAATATGCACTATAGTGTGGCCCCAAGAGACAAGGAAGGCGTCAGATATATGCGACATGGACAAGTATTCCTGAAAGACAGCTGGCCGGCTATTTTTAAGAAGGTATTTCACAAATAGGCACCCCGCAGCTTAAAGACCTCCTAAATCCAAAATAAACATTTTGGAGCCTGTTCTTAGACAATACAAAAATGGCCTTACTTAAAAAATTAGAAACAGAATGTTTGCCCCCCTCATAACAAGAATTAGTCTCAAAGGGCCCTATTGTATCTGCCAATTTCTTGCCTGAACACTCAACCCCTTGATTAATTAGGAACACAACTACCTCCAAAGTACCACAAAGCAAGAGATCGTACATCGATTGTGTTAAAGTTGCCGGAAGCAAGACTCCTCAGTGGCACGTAAGAAACTCTTCCACAGGCATAAATGTGCAAGGCAAACGCACACAAAACACACAACACACATTGTGCAAGGGAACACAGAAATTTGGTTTCAGCCAGGGGTCATTTCGTAGAAAAAGAGGTGCAGGAGCTCATTAGCACAGTTCATTTGCATAACTCATTTGCATATGCCACACCCCCTAACATGCCGGAGGTGTGTCAGAAGGCAACACCCACCCCTCAGGCTCCACTCCACAGGTGAGTGAAACTGACCTGCTCTTCCTCCATTCCCTTCCCCATCCAATACTTTGTGCAATAAAAATAAGCGTAAAGAACACACCCTCATTCTCTTCCTGCTCCCTTGAAACCACCAGGTTTCAAGTAGACTTGAGATACCTAGGACATGTGCACCACCCATCCCTTCCCCTTCCCCTCCCCACAACAAGACACCCTGTGAGGTAGGTGGGGCTGAGAGAGGTCTTTTGAAAACTGCTCATGAGAGAACAGCTCTGAGAGAACTTGTGACTGGCCCAAGGTCACACCAACAGCTGCATGTGGAGGAGGAGTGGGGAATCCAACCCGGTTCTCCCAGATTAAAGTCCAACTCCTGACCACTACACCAAACTGATGGGGTGGAAGCTGCTGAAGGGTTGGTGAAATTTCTCCAGTACTTATGTGCCATGTGCCCAGATAAAAAATGGTATACTTAGAAAATTTATATGCCACCTTGAGCAAGTCTCTGGAAAAGCAGCACACAGTCATAAAAGGAACAATGATAAAATTATCAATATTAAAACAAAACTTTAAAAACAATAAAGAACCTAGCAGGGCTTTCCCCGGGGCGCTGCGCCTCTGCACTGCTCGGGGAAGCTGAGGAGGGGGCGGGGCTTGGTCATGTGCCCGCCCCCTGCGCTCCTCACTCCCGGAGCTGCGCTCCTGTGCGCTCCCACTCCAACGGACCCCTGGTTTCAGCACTGTGACCCTAATTCAATCAGACAGCATCTTGTCACATCCCTGTTTCTTACTGCACAGGATCAAACAGCTATTACAACGAGAACCTCTCATGTATACACCTAAGAATCAGTTCAAAGGTAATGAGCCCCTCTGTATAAAACCAAGTATCTTTATCACATACTGCTCAAAGTAACCTCTGAAACTGAGGAAAGAGGACAGTGGCTCAATGTTAAGTGTATCTGCTTTACTCTACTAGTAGTTCAAACACACACACACACACACCCCAATTACCTGCAATTAAAGGATTTCAGGTTGCAAGCTGTAGAAAATAACTTATTCTCTGCTCTGGAAAGCTGCTACCAACTGGAGTCAATTATATTGAGCTCAATGGCCCAGTGGTCTAACTCAGGGTTCCCCAACCTTTTTGAGCCTGCAGGCACCTTTGGAACTCTGAAACAGGGCGCCGGATGTAACAACAAAACGGCTGCTGCAGGAGGCAAAGCCAACCACCAAACGTCAGGGAACGAGGGCAAGTATTTGGATGGGAGACCTCCAAAAAATACCAGGACCAGGAGACAGAGGCAGACTATCAAGTCACTTCCCTGAATATTCTCCATGCCCCAGTAGGAGTCCCCAGAGGTTGCCATGATTTCCAGGCACGGGCACACACACACACACACACAATGAAAAAAATACCCCCCCAAAAGTCAGGGAACGAGGTTATGCCGGCTTGCATGGTAGCTCTTCACACAGCAGCTTTGTTTAACAGGATGCCTTTTAATCTGCACAGCCAATCAGAAGCCCTGCTAGGCACAAGCCTCACCTGGCCCTGCCCACTTTCTAACACCACCTGGAGGGCACCAGGAAAGGTGTTGGCAGGCACCATGGTGCCCGTGGGTGCCACACTGGGGATCCCTGGTCTAACTTCATAGCAAGGCAGCTTCACATACTCCAGTGCAGCCAGATCCCATGAGCTGAATGTTCACTGCTCAAATGCCACAGCAGAGCACCAACACACAAGCTATAGTGCACCAGGGGAACCGGGCACTGATCCATGGAAGTGTCATGCTACACCATGGCAGCGAAAGGAAAGCGGTGAGTCTCCACTGGCTGGTCCCATGTAGTGCTAATGTCCTGACTACACAGCTTCCTCAACCAACTGGTGGCGCATGAAGCCATGAAATGGGGGCTGATACAGAGAACCATGAAATGAGACACCCTCCCATCCTTCTTGTCCCACCAGGCTTTCACCTGACCTTCTTTCCAACCTGATACCACATCCAAAAATAAGAACATAGTAAAAAAGGAAAAGGAAGTGGCAGAGAGAAAAAGAAATATGGCATAGAAAGGAAGAGGATATTGGATTTATATTCCACCCTTCACTACCCAAAGGAGTCTCAGAGCGGCTTACAATCTCCTTTCCCTCCCCCTCCCTACAACAGACACCCTGTGAGGTAGGTGGGGCTGAGAGAGCTCTTCCGAGAACTGCCCTTGAAAGAACAGCTCTGAGAGAACTGTGACTGACCCAAGGTTACACCAGCAGCTGCACATGGAGGCATGGGGAATCAAACCCAGTTCTCCCAGATTACAGTCCGCACTCCTAACCACTACACCAAACTGTAGTTTTATGACACCAGGTCTGGAGTCTATGATGTTCAACTTGTTAACCAGGTCCAATATTGCAGTTCCTTAACTCCAACCTTCCCTTGAACTGTTCAGTAATGGCAAGTTCAAGACTGGAGATGGAATGCCCAAGAAAATCACAACTAGTTCCTCTATGTTCCCATGGTTCCATGTTTAATTTGCATCCATCACTTTGCCCAAGCAGAGAGTGCTTCTTCTTGGCCCACAGAAAGGAGCACTGTTGGCACAGAAAACTTCGAAGGGTGTGCCAACATCATTAGGTACACTGCAGTATTGCCAGAGGATATATAAGGCCCGTGCTGGTACACTGGGAGTTGCTGTAGAGGTTCGTCCTGTCTCTCCACTCAGTGATCCATCGCTGAAGGCGAATACCAGTTTTGGGCAAGGGAGGTATCTTGAACAAAGATAAGTCCCTTTCCTAAGGCCTGCTTGTGTCACCCGTGCGTTATCACTCTTCCAACAACAAATGCAGGGTGTGCACCAGGAGTGTCTTGTTTTTAATCTCAGCCACCCTTTCAAATAGGTTAGGCAGAGACTGGAAATTTCCCATGACCACCCAGTGTGTTTCACAGCTGAGTGGGAATTGAAACCAGGTTTCCACATAGCCAGGCCCTACATTCTGGCTTGCAGGGACACATCACCTCAAGGCATGCTTAAAACACTGCAAAGAACATGGAGGTCAGCAGGAGGGCAATTCCAGAAGATTCTGCAGTCCAGGCCAAGATGCAGAAAGAAGGAGCAACAGGGGCAGGCTTGCAAAATCAGGCTGTCCAATCCAACACAACGAATACAGCCATACATTCAAGTGGCCTTTTCCTCTCTTCGGTATGTGTGGATAGGAAGTACTTCCTGAGTCTAGAGATGGGTAGTTGTAATAGGAGAAGTGATGAAAAAAGAAGGATAGGCACGCAAGAACGCTGAAGAGAGGAAGATTTCCAAAGTCAGGGAGGGGGCTACCATGAGCTAGCAACATCTTCTGCCACCAGTTATGGGAGGGAGGGGGGACTGCAATGAAATGGAGCAGGAGTGGGAGAGAAGTGAGGAGAGACGAGAGGGGTCCGTTCCGCATTTGCCTTCCACTCCGGATTTTCTCTGTGTTTGAGTCGAGGCAATTTAAGTCCAGGGCAAAACAGCATCCAAATAACCCAGGGCAACAGCAGGCTGAAACCGGGCTGACCACTGAGGGGAGGTAATGTAATGCAGAACGGGGAGAAAACCCAGAATAAAAAGAAGGTTGAACTTGATTTTAGTGCAGAATGGAAAAAAAACCTGGATTAAAAAGAAGGCTGAATTCCATTTCAGTGCAGAATTGCTTGGAGGACACCGCAGTGGACATGGGATTAAAAGGAGAGTGCAGGGAGGGCCGGAGAGAAACGAAGAACAGAATACTCTTATGCAAGCACTCACTCAGTTCTGGCTCTGCAAAAGTCATTTGAATAATGAAACCCAAGGCATGCATCATTGTTTTGCAAAGCTGAATGATCAGACACAGCGGAGGAGAACCCATTCTAAGGACTAGAAAGGTTTTTTAAAGCCCTTGATTTAGCACGTAGAGAACACAGGCAAGCACTTGGGAGATTTCAGTTCTCTTTGTTCACTCTGCATGTACAATTCTGGGTACACGCTTTCTTCAGAAGAAGTGTGCATGCACATGAAAGCGTATACCCAGAATTAAACTTTGTTAGTCTTAAAGGTGCCACTGGACTCATTGCTTCAGACCAACACGGCTATCCACCTGAATCTCTCTGCAAGATTTAAAGCTTTTTCTCTCTCTGAGGAAGAGTTCTGGGAAACTCTTGAGATGGACCCTGGAAGACTTCTGGAGAATCTGAAGGCTTGCTCATTGTTTCAGGATATTTTTTTACTTCCTTAGATTGCCATGAGGATGGCAGAGTGGTCACGGTGGGAAATCTAGACCGGGGGTCCCCAATATTTTTGAGCCTGCAGGCATCTCTGCAATTCTGACACAGTGTGGTGGGCACAATTACAAAATGGCTGCTGCAGGAAGAGCACCCAGCCAACTGTGTTCCCTCTAAGCTGAGTTAGTGTGAGCTAGCTCACAGTTTTTTAGCCTCTGGCTCGCCCATTTTTGTCTTAGCTCAGGAAGGATGGGCTCCAGAGCCAACTAGTTTATGCAGCAGCCAAATCGCTCGCTCACAACTTTAATGCCAGTAGCTCACAAAGTACAATTTTTGCTCACAGGACTCCACATCTTAGAGGGAGCATTAGCTTAACTTCAGTCACGCAGTACTTGTGCTGCCCAAGCAATGTTTTTAAAAATCTGCACAGCCAATCAAATCTCCAGCAGCCAATCAGAAGCTTTGCTGGGCAAAAGCACCAAATGGCTCCAAACACCTTCTTAATCGTTTGATGGCTGTCAGGGAAGGTGATGGCAGGTACTGTGTCTCCCACAGGCTCCACACTGGGGATACCTGATTTAAAACATTGTGACACAGATGCTGCCAGCTCAGGAGTTTCAGTCTCTCAGTTACAACTGGATGATTTAGCCAGCCTTCGAAATAATACACATCCTCTAGCTACAAAGTGCGTGCTTAGCCACTGAAGTGGCAAAAAATAGGTTAACCACTCTCACAGAGGACAAATCAGACTTAACTGGCCTGAAAAGTTATTCCCCAGTTCCAAGGGACCCAGGAAGCCATACCGTTTAAGGCACTAGGGGCCTCTGACACAGACTTCCCAGCATCCTCAGGACACAACTCCCAGGATTTGTTGGAGAAACCATGAAAGTTGAAGTGATGCCAAAGGTCGTTTATAGTTACAGCATATTCAGACCCTCCCTTTCCAAACTCCGTTGCTAAACGGTAGTCTCTAAGATGTTGTAACTGAGCAAGAACTGAAATGTGAACTCTATATTAAATCATTTGTGGCTTAATGCATGGGGGGTAAAATCTGCCTGGTTGCTTCGGATGAAAGTGTTTACCCTGGGCCAGCAGGTATGTAGCTACATGAATTGGTGGGCTGATAAAAGACATTAGGGGCACCTATAGACTTGCCTGCCTGCCAACCCCAAAACTTTCAACAAAGATTTTTTTTTGAAGCAGAACATGCATTTTAACACAATAAGAGAATCATACACCAGCGGAAAGATTACAGTATTGTATCTGTATATGCATCATGTTGTTTCAGGCCTCCTTTCAAGGATTTAACATCCCCCCTCCCCAGTTCAACAGATGGCCAGTTTGGTGTAGTGGTTAAGAGCGGCAGACTCTAATCTGGAGAATCAGGTTTGATTCCCCACTTCTCCACATGCAGCTGCTGGGTGACCTTGGGTCAGTCACAGCTCTCTCAGAGCTCTCCCAGCACCACCTACCTCACAGGGTGTCTGATGTGGGGAGAAGAAGGGGAGGAAATTGTAAGTCACTCTGAGACTTCAAGTGAAGGGCAGGATATAAATCCAACTCTTCTTCTTCATATGCTCAGGTATAATATTTGGGCTTTCTTAGAATGCTGCAGCCAATGTCTCCTTGGCATGTGCCAATGTGGCAGATGGTTTCAAGACACACTCTCATTCATGGTTTACATGTTCATTCCAGCAAACTCTAGTATGCATGCAAGTACATACACGCACACTTCAGAAGAAGAGGAGGAGGAGGAGATTGAATTTATACTTTGCCTTTCACTACCCGAAGGTGTCTCAGAGCGGCTTACAATCTCCTTTCCCTTCCCTTCCCCACAACAGACACCCTGTGAGGTAGGTGGGGCTGAGAGAGCTCTTTGGAGAACTGCCCTTGAGAGAACAGCTCTGAAAGAACTTCAGGATAAATAATTAGCAGAGCAATCCTATACAGAATTGCACTGGTCAAGACCTCCTGAAATCAGAGCGGAATAATTCCAAATAAGGCTGCACTGTTAAGTGACCATAAGGCATCCTGGGGTACAGACAAGTGAGAACACATACATATAAGTCAATTGATTTGCAATATGAAGTTCAGATAGTCTGTTGTACTATACTGTCGAGCCTCTATTCTAGAGCTCATGTCATTTTCAGGCTTGCTTATGCTATAAGCAATTCTCAGAAACAGAACCTGGAACTAGAATTGTTAAGTCTCAGAAGGGTTTGCGAACACACACAAGTTTCAGTTACCAGAATTCGCAGGGAACCAAAAAGCTCATCTAGAAATTCTTTGGCTTTCTTTTTACGATCCAAAGACTTTCTTTTTTTAGCAGATACAAAGCGTGCCTTTGAAGAAGATCTCTCCCCCCCCCCCCCCCCCATCCCCAAGAATCAGTGTCAAAACAGGAAGATTCAGCGGAAAATGGATTATGGCCAGTCTTGCTGAGCATTATCAAGCTTCAACATACATCCTGAGTCTTGAAGTTACACACAAAGCGACATTACAGGAAAGCACTGCAATATAACTAAATTGCTGTTTTTTCACCCAGCAGCCACCACCAACTATGCCTAAGGGTGCAGAACTCAAACGAGGAATTATGTTACAGACCACATATACAATTTAAATATCCATCTCTGGTTTACAAGAGATACAATAAGAGGACTTTCAAGAATGGTCCCAACAATCTCACCTTGTAAATCAGTACAGACTTATGAGTTGCTCCTCCTGCTACCTTACAGTAAAAATTTCTGCGTATGTTTAGAGATGATCTCCTACCACCAATGCTCCCTCTAAGCTGTGGAGTCTTAGTGAGCAAAAATTCTACTTTGTGAGCTGCTGGCATTAAAGTTGTAAGCGAACGATTTGGCTGCTGCATAAATTAGTTTGCTCTGGAGCCATCTTTCCTGAGCTAAGACAAAAATGTGCGAGCCGGAGGCTAAAAAACTGTGAGCTAGCTCACACTAACTCATCTTAGAGGGAACACTGCCCACCACCAGCAGCAGCTTTGTATCAGCACAGCAAATTTTCTTTTAAGTGTATAAACTGAGTAGGCAAGAGGTGTCATTAAGTGCTGTGGTCGTTTTCTTGCATAAAAATTGCAAGAATCATACCAGGAGGTTGTAAGAGCTAAACCAATTATTTCTGCCACTCCCACTCCCAAATATCCCTAGATAATTCCTCATCATCAGAGGGGTTAAAAGCATGGAGAACTGAGATAGGCCCTTCCATGGTAACATACATACAGGACTTGGCAAGACCACACCTCTCTGTTTTTGTTTTGGACACACATGACCATAATTTCATAGTCTATACTCAACTACCTTGAGCCTAATTCGTGTATCACTTGATTTTTCTAAAATTAAATTATGCCCGCATTGATATAGCCACCAGCATGGAAAACATAAGCAAGGTCAGTGACCAGGTCAACATACATGGAACAGGTTTACAAATGTTGCGTCTAACTCAATGCGGAGCTACAGAACACTTTCTTTCACTGGCCCTCACTCTCCTTGCTCAGTTTTGAAAACTGGTTTTTGTTTTTTTCATTCCAGAAAACTCATCTTTTGCCACTCTGACATGCCAAGTTGAGAGACAGACAGCCAACACAGGGGGCCATTCCTCTGTGCGCTTCTAGCTCATGGACAGGTTTGAAGACTCTGTTGTGGAAGCGGCTACTAGCTTTTGATCACAACTGAACCTTGAAACTTTCACAACGTCCTCAACTGTAGCTGATGTACCAAGAAGTTGCCTTATGAGTGGAGCACAACAATCATTACCAGAACAGAGGCTCAGAATGTATTTCGTACCAGTTCCGAGCACAATACAGCAAGCTGAAAGGTGGCAGCTAAGGATCACGAGACGCAAGGTCTAACTATCGTGGAAATGCTCCCAGCATACATTCTCTGTTTTGAAAACAAATGCCTCAAAATGTAGTAATTGTATATAGAAACCAATTCCACGCACAGAATGTATGCCCTTCGCCACAATTTTCAGCCCAACCCTCAATGACTCTAACTGGAGGAAACCCACAAAAATTTAAAACACAACCCACTTCTAAAAGCACCAAGTCACATACGACATAGAGGAATCCACAGAGTTACAACGAAGTTGCAAATAAGAGTCACAAGATGCGGGGCTGAGAAAGAAATAGGGGGCACAGTGCTGGGCAGAAAAAAGGTGCTGATGTCTCTATTCTGCACCCCAAGAGTTTAAAGCATCCGAGGGTGGACTTCCAGGGGAACAGTCAGAGTCCCTTTGCCTTTCTGACTTTCCAATATAGAACTAAAATTATAATTGCTGAAGAGCACACCCCCAACTCCCAGTGTCTTCAAAATTGGGACCCCCCCCCAAAAAAAGTAAACAAGATCATGATTGCAGCCCTGAACTGGATAACCCAGGCAAGCCCGATCTTGTAAAAACTCGGAAGCTAAGCAGGGTTGACTCTGGCAAGTATTTGGATGGGAAACCTCCTTAGAATACCAGAGGCGGGAGGCCAGGGCAGGCTTCATTCAACCATCAGAAGGGCTCAGTCACCAGAGGTCGCCATGACTTCCAGGTGTGCGTGCACACACACACTTTTTTAAAAATTACCAAAAAAAATATTATGATTTAAAACACACTTCCATTTATGCATCCCAGCTAAGAACATATCGTAGTGGAGAAGAGAGGCTTGGCTTTATTATCCAGCAAGGAGATACCGAAAAACTTAAATGTATTCATCATCCCTCAGAGCCATTATACTTCTAGAAGCGAAGATGAGAAAATTTATACACACATAGGGAGCATCGCTGGACTCCAAAACATTTGTTCGATGTGATTTAAACTGCTCTTGGGGACCGCAAATGTAAATACCAATCAGTGTTCATGAGCCTTCTTCCCTAGCTGAGAATCAACAAGCCAGAAATCACTGGTTCATGAGCATCAGTTTTTGGCTCCTCCAAAGAGGTCACAAGCGCACTTAATTCTACGTGCATAAACAACTTGTAAAGGTAAGGGCCAGGATCCAGTGGCCGAGGTTTGCTTGTCAGCTGTGGAACAACTTTCACTTGTGGACCTTTGCTTTCCATGGGTGACAACTGCACCCAGTTGGCATGGTTTTCTGGGCTTTCAGCCAAGGTATTTATGCCTTTAATTAAAAGAATCTGTTTTCTACAGCCAAATGTTCGTGCTGCATGTCACACAAGGATTCATTAGACTAAAACAGAATTCATTAGGTGTAGGGTTCACGTTGACAGTTAGGGCTTTCTTATTAAATACTAAGATATGTTTCAGTTATTTGTAATGAAATCCATGCCACTGGTTTCACTTCTCGCCACAAACAAAAATCCCTCCTAACAAAATCCAGGAGCAGAGCTAACCACAATGCATATTTTAATGGTATGTTCCACTGGAGCACAAGCGCCCCCCCCCCCCCGTTTTCCCCAAGTTCCCTTTAACTACAGAAGAGACCATTCATATCACACAAGACAGCTTGGGAGGCAACCCAAGAGACCCTTGGCTACTCAACATAATCATGCTTGCTCAGAGCCTTTGAAGAAACTGCCCTGCTGTTTTTGCCACTGAAAACAGTGTTTGCCGTCCCTGGGAAATTTGCCTGTCTGTCTTTATATCTAATCCTGCAAGAGTTAGGGTTAGAATCATAAGAGTTGGAAGGGACCTTCAAGGTCATCTAGTCCAACCCCCTGCACAATGCAGGAAACTCACAAAATCCTCCCCCTCCACACACCCAATGACCGCTGTTCCACACCCAGAAGATGACTACTCTGACTTGGAAACTCCTGGAAATTTAGGGAAGGATGGAGTTTGTGCAGGGGAGGGAGCTCAGAGGGGATGTGGTGTCACACAGCCCACCATCTGAAGCTGCCATTTCCTTTGGGGGGGGAGAAGGAAGATGAGGAGGAGATTGGATTTATACCCCGCCCTTCACTACCCAAAGGAGTCTCAGAGTGGTTTATAATCTCCTTTCCCTTCCCTCCCCACAACAGACACCCTGTGAGGTAGATGGGGCTGAGAGAGCTCTTTTGAGGACTGCCCTTGAGAGAGAATAGCTCTGACAGAACATGTGACTGACCCAAGGTCACACCAGCGGCTGCATGTGGAGGAGTGGGGAATCAAACCTGGTTCTCCCAGATTAGAATCCACGCTTCTAACCACTCCACCAAACTGATTTCTGTAGTCTGGAGATGAACTGCACAATCCTGGCAGAACTCCTGGCCCCACATTTCTGAACAAAATCAACATTTTACAGAGTACATAAGGTTAGTAAAAGGATATAACCCCATTGTCTTCTGGAGAACAGGAAGCATCAAACATGTCAGAGATGACATTAAAACGCTGCTAGATAATAGCTGACATCCAGCCTGAAGGTTTGTGCTCACCCGGAGAAATCCCCCTCCCCACAACACCCACAGTTTTAACGACAATTTGCTAAGCAACATAGGGAGAAAACAGCACATTTGAGGAAAAACTCGTCTCAGCCCCTTAGAGACACATGGAACAAGTTCCACAGTTCTTTGGCTCTTGGCCAAATCCCACAAATCTGAGAGTAAATGTAGCAATTACTGGAGTGTCCTCAGATCATGCCCTGCCAACTCTATTAAGTCCCTCCTCAGAATCTGCCTCAAAGTTTAACTCTTCCAATTTCTCTCTCCCCTCCCAATTTCCAAGTCAGCCATAATAAACTGTTGTACAGTGTGATGTCATGAAACAGACACTCAGCTCTAATTGCCAACTCCCAAGGATAACACATGCCCCGCGGTCAACCAGTCAGTGTTAATTACTGTTCCAGGCATTCGGCTGCAGGACTCAAGACCCCTGGTGCTTTCTTTGCCAGTTATGGTTGTACAAATGCATCTTACTTTGTAATCACTGTTGCTCTGCAGCAACATTACTCTGACATGGCCAGTGAACTCTAAAGACCAGATGTGTGTGTGTGTGTGTTTTCTTTTTCCCTTCATTTCCTAGTGTAAATCGCTTCCAGGTTAGTCCCACAACAAAACATTAACTGACTCAGTTCTTACAATCTATCCTGCACCAGAGCGGGCACTTCAGAGCTTCTTCTCAGTAATACTTGTAACATTTGGAGTGTGTTTTCTGTCCATTTTAAGATGTACAAGAGTTATCCTTTATCCAGCTACCCATGCTCAAAAAAAATACAGAGTTCTCCTGCATTCCTCACCATTCCTGCAGCCCCTTCCAACCTGTAGGAAGGCCATTCCTAGGGTTGCAGGATCCATGTGGAGGAGAAGAGATCGGATTTATACCCCGCCCTTCACTACTCAAGGGAGTCTCAGAGCAGCTTACAAACTCCTTTCCCTTCCCCTCCCCACAACAGACACCCTTGTGAGGTAGGCGGGGCTGAGAGAGCTCTGACAGAAACTGCTCTTTTTCAAGAACAGCTCTGACAGAACTATGGCTTGCCAAGGTCATCCAGCAGGTGCAAGCAGAGGAGTGGGGAATCAAACCCGGGTCTCCCAGATTATAGTCTGCGCATTTAACCACTACACCAAACTGGCTCACAGACCCATGGGTCAGAGGGTTGGAGCAGGGAGGGAACAAAGTGACAAAATTGGCCCCTTTGCTCACTGGAGATGTGGAAGGGGAATGAGAAACACTTTCATTCCCTTGTCCTTTACTTCAGCCCCCAACCCACACAGCTATTCCTCCACTCAGATACTGTGACCCTGGGGATAATATTTTGTGAGTCGGATGGGGCTACAGAAACGGAGAGGAACATAGGAAAACTGCCCACAGAGCATCATCAGGGACTCAAGGGATTTTAACCAGAAGCTTTCCGGACTAGTAAATTATTACAGCTTGTGTGAACTTGAGCTTCAGAAGGGAATTGGGCTGTGCAACATCAGTTCCTCTCATTGCAGCCACCGTGAAGCCTCTGGTTTGGCCAGCCATGGAAGAAGTTCTAGGAGCCTGTGTTTTTGCCCTTATCTAGTCAACAGAGCTTGGTGTAGTGGTTAAATGAGCAAACTCGAATCTGGGAGAATCGGGTTTGATTCCACACGCCACCACTTGCACCTGCTGGATGACCTGGGGCAAGCCATAGTTCTGTCAAGAGCCGTTCTTAAAAGAGCAGTTCTTGAGAGCGCTCCCTCAGCCCCACCTACCTCACAGGGTGTCTGTTGTGGGGAGGGGAAGGGAAAGGAGTTTGTCAGCTGCTCTGAGACTCCGAGTGAAGGGTGGGGTATAAATCCAATCTCTTCTTCTTCTTCTTCAGAGTAGCAACTGTGGGGGGGGGGGGGGTGTTTCAGCTCCCTAACAATGTAATATGGTACAGTGTTGTATAAAAGCCAGGTTTTACCAACAACATAACAGAGTCATACACACATGCACAGAACTGAGGCAACTTGGAGATAAAGGCACAAAGGCTTGCCTCTGCGGCAGACACTTCTGTTCCCAGACAGACTGGTGTATGAGCCAAGAAAAAAACTAAGTGCCTTTCCTTTCTCCAGTGGTGCTGGTAAAATCCAAACCAGACAAGGTGTTAGAAACTGACTCTCATTTCCTTAAATGGCAGCTTCAGGTGGGGCTGGAGGGGGGAATAAATAAGAGTTGGTCTACCAAATGTGAACAAAGTAAGAGGAGCGTGGGAAAACTGTGTTCCGTGCATGGAATGGCTGCTATCTACCTCAATAAATACCTGTTATTTACCTCAGCAAGGAAAGTACATGCATTTTCCCCTATTAGAGAAACTTACACCAATAAAACAGGATGGGAGGGAAGGGATGACTCTCCTCCTAAAAAGCCGCATTCCCAAGCCAATTTGAGGGCTCTTATGGCTGCCACTAAGAGACATTTAAAAAGAGACAAAGATCCCATTTTGGAACCACCCACAGTTCATTTTGCTACAAGCCAAGAAGCACTTCTGCGTACGGTAGGCCCAGAACTGGCTACAAGACCTGTGGAGACCTAACAGGAACGCATCAGACCCAAGAGCACTAGATAAACTTCTCCCCGTGAAGTGTGTTGATTTTGTTTCTTCTATTGCCAAATCCACCCTTAATCCTTATCTGAGCATTGACAAAGGTAATCAAGGTTTCAGAAACTCCAGTTCTACCAGCTTCCTTTCCAAACTGTCCTTTGAAGTCATTTCTGTTTCAGCATATGGAGAAGTTCAAAGCTACAATGAAAACAGATGTGAAAGGACCGGGGGGGGGGGGGGGGAATGGAAATAGGGATGTCTATTCTCCCCCAAGGAACTTTTCCCAATTTTTCCCAAGGGTAAACTTTAGGGACCCCTGGGGGAAAAAATGAATTATTCTTGAATGATAGAAATGCTTCTTAAGCCAAGGTTTTACTCACTCAAAATGTATAGCATGGAAAAATGTATAGCAATCTAGAGTCTTAGATCAGGGCATTGCAATGTGCTGCCCTTCGGGGCCATGGGACCTTCTGACACCTTTCCTGGTGCCACCAAGTGTTTTATAGAAAGAGGGCAGGGTCAGCTGGGGCTTTTGCCAGCCAAGGCTCCTGATTGCTATGCAGATTTTTAAAGCATTGCTTTGGCAGCAGCAGCCACCATAGAACCATAGAGTTGGAAGGGACCTCTGGGGTCATCTAGTCCAACCCCCTGAACAATGTAGGAAATTCACAAATACCTCCCCCCCCACACACCCCCAGTGACCACTCCTCCATGCCCAGAAGATGGCAAAAAACCTACAGGATCACTGGCATGGAGAAAAATGGCTTCCTGACCCCAAAGTGGCAATCAGCATTTCCCTGGGCGTGTAAGAAAGGGCCACAAGAATTAAGCACTGAGGCAACCCTTCCTGCCCTCCTTCTCATGATCTGCCTCAGTTCACACAGTCAGCACTGCTGTCAGATGGCCATCTAGCCTCTGCTTGAAAACCTCCAAAGAAGGAGAGCCCACCATCTCCTAAGGATGCCTGTTCTACTGAGGAACCACTCTAACTGAAAGGAAGATCTTCCTAATGTTTAACCAAAAACTTTTAATTTCAACACACTGGTTCTCATCTGTAGTACATGCCTCTTCACTGTGTGAATGAAGGAAAGCCATGTGGCAGCTATTACGTGGCTGGCTCTGCCTCCTCTGGCAGCCATTTTGTGTCTGTGCCTACCACACTATGTCAGAATTCCAAAGGTGCGTGCAGGCTCAAAAAGACTGAGGATCCCCATATTAGATCGTTCCCAATTATACTGTAGACAAGAGACAAAATATTTTCAAGGATGTGCTTACTGTTTAAATGTTAATAGTTTTGGCATCAATTATGATGTGTGTCTGATAACAAATCATTACAGAATAATGTTTAAATCCAGTGGCTCCTTTAAGACCAACAAAGTTTTATTCAAGCCGTGAGCTTTTGTGTGCACGCACGCTTCCTCAGATACACTGAAATGGAAGCTAACTGTCCGTTAACTTCCATTTCAATGTATCTGACGAAGTGTGCCTTGCACACAAAAGCTCACGCCTTGAATAAAACTTTGTTGGTCTTAAAGGAGCCACTGGATTTAAACATTATTCTGCTGCTTCAGACCAACACAGCGGCCCACCTAGATTATTACAGAGTTCAGTATTTTCAGTGCTATGAAGGTGAACTTGCTAAATATGCTGGAAACCCAACTATTTGTGACGTTCCGTGCCATCCTAAGCTGTTACACCCTGCTAACTATTGAAATCACTGGGCTTAGAATGGTGCAATTCTATTTAGGATAGCACTGTGAAAGTAGTATACTTCCTTTATTACACACTTGGTTTTCTAATTTCAGCTTTTTCCATACCTCTCAGATGGCAAAAAATGATACAGGTACTAAATTGGCAGCTCTGTCTCTGTCCATTATTGGCGTGTTATTGGGTTTTTTTGCAATTTTGCTTGTAGAAAATTTAGGCATTTATATATTTAAATTCCATAAATGCCAATTCATAGAGTTTCATATGCTAAATAAGTTATAAACACTGCATTTTAATGTTGTTAATGCAGCAAAATAAGTTCTTTCCCCTTAGGAAAAACAAGCTTCAAAATCGCTGGGTTTTTTACATCTCTACTTGAAAAACTCTCTTCCCTGGAAGGAGATGTGTCCCCTCGCATTATTTGAAAGCCCATGATTGCTAACCACCGACCAAATATTAATGAATCCCGACACTATAACACCAAAATATTTTAATATAAAATATGCCCACTAAATCAAATCCGGCTAAACAGCTTCAGTAATTTGTAGCCTCTCAGATTTGGAATGGAAGTTTGTAAGCAGCTTTTCAAATTCTCAGGGTTTAGTATCCCTTTGTGTTAAAAGAATCTGTGTACACAAGCAGATTATTCAAAGACCCGACTAAGAAAAGGGGGGGAAGCCAGAAATGAGATACAAAATGAACATTAAAAACACAGAATTGCCCTCTGCCTTTTGAACCTCTCTTTGGGAAACTGCAATGCTCTTTTTAATAAAGTTTTGGATTAACCCTAAATCCTGATTAAATACACTGTTTGTTTAATGCTGCGCTCTTCTCATAAAGTTGGGGACAAACACAAACAGAACTTCCTACTTCACAGCACTGACCTCCTTGCATGATTACTTAGGAATCAAAGTGCTTCCCTTAACTGCAGTTAGCAAGGCTCTGTACTGCCAATGCAATTTTTGCATTTGTACCCCGAGTATATTACACACTGGTAAGCCGGGCATCACAAAAAATAACACTTTATACAAAGATGAGGAATCTTAAGAGGGTAGAAAAAGATGTTAGGGGGCAGAGACTGCAGCAGGAAGCATGCTGTTGATGCTGGTTCATCCTGACTAGGGCTTCGGAAGGAGCTACTTTATTTATTTACTTTATTAATATCCTGCCTTTCACCACAGTGGGAACCCAAAGCAGCTTACACCATTCTCCTCTCCTCCATTTTACCCTCACAACAACCCTGTGAGGTAAGTTAGGCTGAAAATGTGTCTGGCCCACAGTGGACTGGAGCTGACATAAACATAATGGCAGCCCGACCAGCAAAATTTTTGCCCCACAAGCCACAAAATCCTGGCTATGGGCCTGGTCGCCACTCAGCCAAAGGGTCTCACGGTGACTTCAGCATTAAAACCAATAAGGTAAAAACATAGAAACAAATAAAATATTAACATTAAAATATTAAAATACATGGTTACCTCCATACCACTATTAAAACAGCCCAAACACAATGCTCCCTCTAAGCTGTGGAGTCTTGTGAGCAAAAATTCTACTTTGTGAGCCACTGGCATTAAAGTTGTGAGTGAGCAATTTGGCTACTGCATGAATTAGTTTGCTCTGGAGCCATCCTTCCTGAGCCAAGACAAAAATGTGTGAGCAAGAGGCTCAAAAACTTTGAGCTAGCTCACACTAACTCAGCTTAGAGGGAACACTGGTGGTTACCCTCCAAAGGCTAACCTAATTCAGCTTTGCATGTGCTATCGGTGGTTGTGGTGTATATACAAATACAAATGTGTCTTAATAAGGCTGCTATACGTTGCTGTGGTATATATACATATGTACCAGATATTGTTGAGCTCAAGTGCATTAGGCAACACACTGGGAGAACTGTGAACAGCTCTCCCAGGCAATTTGATTAATAAAAATAGATCCCTTGAGCAGTTTTCAATGGGCTAAATAGCAGCCACAACTGACTGGATAGGGAACACAGGCACAGAAATAGTGGAGTTTAAACCCCTTTCTCCCCATGTTGATACCTAAAATCCCATTTTACTCACACACACACCCCAAGCTACAAGTTTGCCCTACGTGGGGGAGGAGACACATAGGTAAACACAAGGCAATCTTACATTTCCCACAGAACGGCAAACAGCAAATTGGGAGTGGTGAGATTAAGAAAGTGACATGGGGCATAAGAACACTAGAAGAACATGCTGGATCAGTCTACTGGTTCATCTAGCTCAGCATATTCTTTTTCACACAGGGGCCAACCGGTTGCCCTGGAAAGACGAACAGGGCTCAGAGGTCTGATGCTGCCTCACAGCCCTGATATCCAGAGGTCTGCTGCCTCTGTAGAAGGGGGCTCCTTTCAGTCCCTATTGCTAGTAGCCACTGACTGATCTCCCCTCCATGAAGCAGTCTAATCTATCTTTAAGAAGAAGAAGAGATTGGATTTATACCCCACCCTTCACTACTCAAGGGAGTCTCAGAGCGGTTTACAAACTCCTTTCCCCTCCCCTCCCCGCAACAGACACCCTGTGAGGTAGGTGGGGCTGAGAGAACTCTGACAGAAGCTGCTCTTTTTCAAGAACAGCTGTGCCAGAACTACGGCTTGCCCAAGGTCATCCAACAGGTGCAAGTGGAGGAGTGGGGAATCAAACCCGGTTCTCCCAAATTAGAGTCCGCGCACTTAACCACTACACCAAACTGGCTCTCGGGAAAAGGGAGAAAAACCTCCGTCTACCCACTTTCCCACACCATGCATAATTTTATAAACCTCCATCATGTCTCTCCCCTTAGCAGTTTTTCTTCTGGACTGAGAAGTCCTAGACTCTCCAGCCTTTCCTCATAGGAAAGGTGCTCCAACACCCTTATAATCTTGGTTGCCCTCCTTTGTATCTTTTCCAGCTCTGCAATATCTTTTAAGATACAAAGACCAAAAAGGCCCACAATCTTCCAAGTGAAGCAGAACCACAGCTTTATACAAGGCCATTACAATATCGGCTGTTTTGTCTTCAGCCCCTTTCCTAATAATGCCTAGCATGAACCTCATCTAGTTTTGGCTTTCAGCTTAAATGTACTGAAAACAGTGGGAATTTAGATCTTGCCGCTTCTTGTTGGTCCTTTCTACAGTCTCCTCAGACCCCCAACCACTGAAATTTGAATTTATATCCCCCCCTTCAAAAAAACAACTGGTTCACAGTTCATGTTGCAAACATATAAGCATGCCTTCTCCCTCTCTCTGAACCAAAAGCAGATTCCTTTAAAAACAAAAACAAAAAAATTAATGGGAGCTTTGATTTTCCCCGAGAGACGAGGTCACAGACTAGGCCATTTCCTGTCTGCAGTAAGGCTGCATGTTTCTGCAGACACGCATCTTATGACAAAAGACCCAATTCATTTCAAAGATAGGGTCACCGCAATCATAGCATACCGCCAGACCACATTCCTTTTCTCTCTTTTTTTTGCTCGATCACTACAGATTATTCAAAAAAAAAAAAACCCTCGAGAAAGAAGGATAAATTTCAGCTGTTTAGGGTTATCTTCATCAGAAATCCCTGACACTCCAAAAAGGTTGTTTGACAAAACTGGCCCACTTCTGATCGTGAAACGTTTGAGAAATGTTTTACCTCCACTGCATCACACTGATGAAAACATGCTCCAAAGCTTGCAGGCCGACAGATGGCATTTGCCATTTCTTCCCATCTGTGGGCTATTAGGTCACAGACTTGTTTGAACACGCTTTGCCAACTTCACTACTAAAATCACCCTCTGATAAACTGGCAAGACTCTCAGGGGAACAGAGAAACAGCAGGAATGGTTATTTAAGGAAGGATCAATGTAACAAGAACAGGTCTGCTGAATCAGACCATCTTGTCCAATATTTAATTTCTAACAGCAGCCAGCCAGATGCTGCTGGACACTTAGAAGCTCGGCAAGGCAGCCTGACAGTCTCAGGAACTCTTTCAGAATTTCTCTCTTAACCCAACAAAACCAACTGTGACAATTAAGGGTTTTGGAAGCCACAGCATTAAATAGAAGCCCAAGGGTTTGTTTGTTTTTTTAAAGCCAACACGCATAGCACATGTGAATAGAACAGAATAATGTCATTTGGAAGCTGACATGGAAACGTGCTGGAATTTTAAACTATGAAGTTCAAGCTTACATTCTCATGATGCTAGAACTCAGAAGCAGGTTGCTTCACAGGAAGAGAGATAAACAAAGAGCTGAGAACAGAAGCAAGGCCAAAGACGACTGAAAGCCCTATTCCTCCCTTTACATCTTCACCCTCAATTAACTCAGAACTTTCCAGCTCTGCATGTATTGTGAAATGTTTTTAATTCTTATTGTGGATTCACCGTTGTGATCTGCTCTGAGCCCACTTGCGGGGAGGGCGGAACACAAGCTGAAATTAATAAATAGAAAATAAAATAAGAAACAAAACCCAGGACAGTGCAATCTGAACTATGCAAACAATAGTAAGTCTGAGCATGTCTTCAACACTTCGCATGGCTTATTCGAGAGGCAAAATCTTCATCAATACCTAATTATGGATTTTAATTTGCATGGAATATACCAGTCTGCCCCATATGATTAACAATGGCGATGCAGGTCCCCAAAGTGTGGCATCTCAGCAACTGGGAAGGTACCGGCTGGATCTTAGAGGAACCGAGAAGGTACCGGCTGGATCTTAGAGGAAACTTTCTTACAGTAAGAGATGTGCAACAGTGAAACCAGCTGCCTAGAGAGGTGGTGAGCTCCCCCTCACTGGTAGTCTTGAAGCAGCAGCTGGACTAACACTTGTCTGGGATGCTCTAGGCCAGGGGTGGGCAATTGTTTTGGCTCGGGGGCCACTTTGTGGGAGTGGAGGTTAGTGGAGGGCCGCACCTTTTAAAATGATTGCATTCATTAGTTAACTTTGCATTTCAGAAAAGGTATAAATTGTATCATAAAAATCAATAAATATAAATTAAATAAAATAGTGGTAGTTTTATTCAATTTATTTATTGTGCTAATTTCATATCATCTATAGCTGCAAGTACATTTAATTTTAGAATCAGTTTAATGAGAGAAATGTACCCTATCACACTTTTCTACAATTTTTTTGAAATCAGGAGATTGCTTGTTGAGAAACCACGTGGCCGACTGTCTTGGCGGGCCGCAAAAAACTCTGTGGCGGGCCACATGTGGCCCCCGGACTGCGATTTGCCCACCCCTGCTCTAGGCTGATCCTGCATTGAGCAGGGGGTTGGACCAGATGGCCTGTATGGCCCCTTCCAACTCTGTGATTCTATCTATAATTCTAAAACTATTACTGTTCCTGTAGTTTGAAATACCAAATCTGCATATGAATTGAAGTCCTTTTCCCCTCTGCTGCTGCAGAAATCAGTTCAGTTTACACCAGACTGTAAGTATCAGCCGAACAGAGATTGAGTACCGTGTGTGAAGCAATTAAGGTGGGACCATCCACGAGCTGCAGGTATGCATGCTTGATTTTCAACGTGTGCGATCCTCTTACACCAAACATACCATACAGGATTACATGACCTTGGCCAACTGTTTGTCTAACCAATATTCCCAAATGCAACATGTGATTGTATGCAGGTTTTGATGCTGTTACACAATCATCTCAGCAGCCCGAATAGCCCAGGTTAGCCTGAGCTCATCAGATCTCAGAAGCCAAGAAGGGTTGGCCATGGCCAGTACTTGGAAGGGAGACGACCAAGGAAGCCCAGGGTTGCTACACAGAGACAGGCACTGGCAAACCGTTTCTGCTCCTCTTGCCTGGAACTTCCTTGGTTGCAACTTGATGGCATGTTCTTTTTCTCCTAAATGACTATCTATCAGCATATGAAGTACAGCATGTCCTGAGAACTGGTTTGGTGTAGGGATTAAGAGTGCAGACTCTAATCTGGGAGAACCGGGTTTGATTCCCCACTCCTCCTCCACATGAAGCTGTTGGTGTGACCTGGGTCAGTCACAAGTTCTTCCAAAGCTGTTTT
Source organism: Lepidodactylus listeri (assembly GCA_029233225.1). NCBI lineage: Eukaryota > Metazoa > Chordata > Lepidosauria > Squamata > Gekkonidae > Lepidodactylus > Lepidodactylus listeri. The sequence goes on along the minus strand of JARCFY010000004.1, from coordinate 25,087,869 downwards.
TCAAGGACAGTCCTTGAAAGAGCTCTCTCATCCCCACCTCCCTCACAGGGTGTCTGTTGTGGGGAGGGCAAGGGATTGTAAACCACTCTGAGACTCCTCTGGGTAGTGACGGGTAGGGTATAAATTCTTCTTCTTCCTAGTGATCATAGACAAAGACTGTGGGTAGCCATGCAGGTCCACAGAAAATAACTGTATAATACTTTATTAGATTGTGGGGGTTTTTTGCACCTTGATAAGAACACTGTGGAAGATCTCAAATAAAACCAGAGAGCACTTAAAATCCGATTTCAGCTTGTGCCTGGAACAATGTAAGCAAGCCAGAGTTAACTCGGGAAGCTCACTCATAAAAAATTGAACGTATCATTAAGTAACTTTTCAGAGATATGGATATTCAGTGGTTCTATTTTAAGGCAGCTCTTCCTGAAGTGGCATTTCTCACGAATCACTTGGAAACGGTGCTAGAGAGGAGGAGAAGCAGTTCAATATTTCAAGGATAACAACAAATTACAGCAAGGTCAAGTAGCGCAACTCACTGTGAAGGTGAAACACACAGACACACAATACGAAACTATTCTAAATTTCCATGCATGGAAATTCCCCAGTACGAAGAGGAAAAATACATAATGGCCTAACAATTGCATTCCTGTGTTTCCAGAAAGGGGTGGGGGAGGACATCACATCTCAACAGTGTGTTAACTCTTACATTCAAGAGCTGAAGAGTCCTTAACCAATCAGGGATTACTCAGATCCTAGGCTTGCCACACAGGGCCTACAGATGCTTAATGCAATTAGAGGACTTGTTTTATTATTCTAATTAGAAGTTTCTAGCCCTGGCAGCAAATTGGCTGCAGCTGAGTTTCATCTGAGCTAAACTTGTCTCCTCCTCCTTGCAGGCACTTAAAGCCTGTGCAGGACCAGAGGCCACAGCCACATTTCCTCTGGGCTATGTCTGTCTTCCTCTCCTTGCAGGTACTTAAAAGCCTAGTCTGAACCCAAGGGCTCTTGGCTCACAACTTGGCACTAGTGTTAGGGAGACTCATCGATCAGCCCGGGATAGGTGTGTTTAAACTGATAAGATTCTTTCTAGTATGTTTCGGTGAAGCCCTTTGAATCCCTTAAAGGAGAAAAACAGCATACTAATACTATTAACTAAATAAGCTCTCCAATTTTAAGAAAGGGAGGCTGTCAGATCATTGACATTTTGGCCCTGACCTGGATAGCCCAAGCAAGCCCGAACTCACCACATCTCAGAAGCTAAGCAGGGTCGACTCTAGCAAGTACTTGGATGGGAGACCTTCTTGGAATTCCAGAGGCGGGAGGACAGGGGCAGGCTCTACTCAGCCACCTCTCTGAATATCCTCCAGGCCCCCAGTAGGCGTCAGTCACCAAAGGGTGCCATGACTTCCAGGTGCACGCACACACAAAATTTATGAAAGGTGGCATTTTGCACACTGGGTTCCAGTCTCCAAACATTTCTATCAATACACCAGCACATTAATTCATTTGAAAATATATTTTCAAACCCTGCCTGTGGAGATGAGAGTAATGCAGAGTCCAGAAGGCCAAAGTACCCTGAAATTAATTCTGTAAGCAGAAGTGGGCATTAGACTATTTTTTCCCCCCTAATCTCATTTCTCGAACCGCATGGCAATCTGCTTTCCAAACTGAATTTAGATTTTGTGAGGATGGTGTAAGGGAAATCTGTTGAAGGAAAAGCCGACTGTCCCACTGGGACTTTGCTAGCCTCTTGAGAGAGGCCAAGTACCCCACCTGATACAAGTCGTACAACCTCTTGTTAATACACAGCTGCCTGCCGACCTGCAGCTTATCCATTTCTTTGCTTATAAGGCTATTGTTTAACAAGCTGTATGCTGAACGACCCGGAGAGGAGGCACAGCTCCTTCCAAGAGGGACTACGGTGCTGACCAGGAATAGTGGGAAGAGCATGAACGCTAGCCAAAACTACACACCATTTTCCAGAAACGTTCTTGGCAGTGCTGAACACCACCCTCCACTTTTTGGCAAGCCCTCCCAAAAAAAAAAAAAAGGTTCACTTATTTGCTTAAACTGTTTTTGTTCTCAGCTTGTCCTCATTTGTCCTAACTGACATCACTGCATAGTCAAATCAGATAAATTTTATTGACTGACATCCAACAACAGCATCCTGTCCTTGGTGCGAGCTCTGATTGGGTAGGATCATTCAAGAGATTAATCGGGGCACAAGGAAGGAGCAGCTGCCAGGTGAATTGGGGGGGGGGACTCAGGACAGAAGTAAAACAGAAGTTGTTCAGCCAGTGGAGCTGAACAAGTGGCAGAGCTCACGCTTTACCTGCAGGGGATTCCCCGGTGCAGTCCCCAACGTCTTCCATTAAAGGATCTCACGCAGCATGCATTAGGAAACATGCTCAGATCTCGGAAAGTCACTGTCAGAGTAGACCACATCTAGATGGACCAGTGGTGTGGGACTCCATATAAGGCAGCTTCATTTAAGGCTGAGAAAAGAGCTGCACAACTTAAGATAGGGGAAATGTTTATATTGCCAAAAAAAAAAAAATCACTCTTTCTGACCCCTAACAGCAATACTGCAGAATGTGCACAGAATTAAACAATCGGTTACAAACAGTGTTCCCTCTAAGATGAGTTAGTGTGAGCTAGCTCACAGTATTTTAGCCTCCAGCTCACAGATTTTTTGTCTTCGCTCCGGAAGGATGGCTCCAGAGCAAACTAAAATATGCAGCAGCCAAATCGCTTGCTCACAGCTTTAATGTCTGCAGCTCACAAAGTAGAATTCTTGCTCACAAGACTCCACAGCTTAGAGGGAGCACTGGTTACAAAACATAGCACAGGATAAGGAATAGAAAACTGGGCTTTGGGACATTAGGACCGTGAAATTCTGGCTCTTTGGAAACAACCACTGAGAATGCCCATAAATTACTCAAAATACCTGGTTTGGAAAAAGGTGATCTGTTAGCTTCCATTGCAAGATATTTCAACTTTGATGTGCCTGCATTTATTTATTCATTTAAAAACATTATATTAGAGGACTTTTTTCCTTAACAGAGCTCAAGGTGGCTTGCAAACACAGATAAAACAGATCAAATAAAACACATTAAAACATAAAACCAAAATTTAAAAATTACTATTCAGAACTTCCACTAAACTTAAACAAATGCAGTCCTAAATAAAACTGTTTTCAACTGCCTCCTAAAGACTGGAAGTGAGGGGGCCAGGCGCACCTCCCTGGGAAGGCTGTTCCATTACAGTGGGGCTGTCACTGAAAAGGCCCTCTCTCGTGTACCCACCAGCTGAACTTCCTTAACCAATGGGACAGCTGGGGAGGCCTGACCGTGTTCCATAGCATTCCCAAGCTACAAACCTGGCTTTTCAAGAGGAGTTATAACCCCATCCAAGACAGGGGAGATTTCAAGCCCCAAGGTCTTCCTGTCTACTGACCCAGAGAACTTCTGTCTCACTGGGATTAAGTTTCAGCTTGTTCACCCTCATCCAGCCCATTACTGACTCCAAGCATCGGTTCGGAACATCAACAGCATCCTCGGAAAAAGAGAAATAGAGCTGGGTATCATCCATGTATTGGTGACACCACAGCACAAACCGCCAGTCCCGATGACCTCTTCCAGCACCTTCATGTAGATATTAAATAGCATGGGGAATAAGATCAGACCTTGAGGAACCCCACAGGTCAACAGCCATGGCGCACAGGAGGAACCCCCCAGCACCACCCTGAGACCAGTCCCCCAGACAGAACTTGAACCACTGTAACATGGTGCCCCCCCATCCCAGTGCTGAAAGGCAGCTCAGTAGGATTCTACGGCTGATAGTATCAAAGGCTACTGAAAGATCCAGCAAGCACGAGTAGGGGCATGTTCCCCCTGTCTAGCTCTTGGAAGAGGTCATCAACCAAGGGGACCAGAGCAGTCTCTGTTCCAAATCCCAGCCTGAAGCCAGACTGAAATGGGTCCAAAAAATAAGTCTCTTCCAAGAGCCCCCGGAGCTGAGAAGCAACTCCCCCCCCCCCCCCAATAATGGGAGATTGGAAACTGGCCGAATGTTCTCCAACATAGTAGGGCTTAAAGGTAATGGTAAAAGTTTCCCTTGCTTGAAAGCCAGTCGAATCCGACTCTAGGGTTGAGGTGCTCATCTCCGTTTCCAAGCCAAAGGGCCAGCACTGTTTGGAGACTTTTCCCGTGGTCATGTGGCCTGCATGACTAGACACTGAGGCGCACGGAATGCTGTTACCTTCCCACCAAAGCGGTACCTATTTATCTACCTGCAATTCCTTGCTTTCAAACTGCTAGGTTGGCAGGAGCTGGGGCCAGAGACGGGAGCTCACTCTGTCAGGCGGCACTCGGGTCTCGAACTGCTGAGCTACTGATCTTCTGGTCTGCAGTTCAGTGTCTTAACCATTGAGCCGCCCGTGGCCATTGGTCTGCTTACCTAATCCATAAAGCCATTTAATTTACAGCACTACATTCAATGCAAGCTGGAAGGAGAATGGGTGCTCCTGAGGAATACTCACACCTTTGGCCTAAAAAGATGTGTGGGAGGGTAGCTGCCTGCCTGACATCACTGGCAGCCCTAATAACGAGGAAAATAAGTTGTGTAAGTTGCCCATAAAAGCAGTACTTAAAAAAAAAAGAGAAGACCTTAACAGTCTACATCTGTTTACAAGTCCTGCGCTGAAAACCATGGCAACAACAGAAATTAGATACCAACGCTGCACCAAACCATCAGCTGGCTGCTTTCCGAACGTGCTCCTATTAAGAACAAAAACAGAACCACATGTTTGTCAATGCTTAACAACTATGAATTGCCAGAAAGCTACAACTGCAACAGTGAGCCAAGCTAAACATCACCAGAAACAAAGCCATAATGACCTCTTGACAACCATGGTGTGTTAATGATACACTAGGCCAAAACAAGAACCCCTTGAGATAAATTTAAGCTTAAAAAACAAACCCCGCACCAGCACTGTGCTTGTAATCTAGTCCGCATGTGATTATTTCTCAGTAGCTGGGCATCTAATTCAATATACCAGGCTTCTTTTTTTTTTAATTTGCTGCGAATAACCGTATGCATTAACTGCAACTAATGTGAACACGACAAGCTCAGAGCGAAGGTAATGCAGCGTTCCCTCTTACAGGAATTCCCCTGTCAAATCCTGTCCCAGAACCTGATTCTGCCACTGCAGCATGCTGCTTTGCCATCCCCTCTTCTCCTCCTCTTCAGGGAAAGCGAAGAGACAAACCCAGCAGAAAGGATGACTGGGGAGCTGAGCTGTTTGCACTACCAACTAGAAGTAGGACAGGAATGTCAGCTGGCTGGTGAAATGACAGTAGCCCGAAGTGGAACACTAGGGAGGAGCAGTGAGAGATGGCAGGAGATGCCCTTTTGAACTCTTCATTCTACCGCTTGCCACAACTGGGTGCATGTGAAATGGCTGCGCGCAAAATGCCAATCATAGCAACAGCCAAGGATAGAGATTCGGCCTAACTGCAGAATCCCCTGCAGGCTGAAATCCTCCTTTATGCAGGCAATGGTGTATTTTGCCTCTCCCCTCTCAACAAAGACTAAGAAGGGAAGTTGGTTTTACACCCCACTCTTCACTACCCAAAGGAATCTCAGAGCAGCTTACGATCGATCACCTTTTCCCTCTCCCCACAACAGACACCCTGTGAGGTAGGTGGGGCTGAGAGAGTTCTGAGAGAACGGTGACTGACCCAAGGTCACCCAGCTGGCTTCAGCACCATTCAAGGAGAATGTTTGCCTCCTGCTGCAAAACATGCCCCTCAAGAACTTGTATGCTTTCCAGTAAGGAGTAGCCACCACTTCCCATTCATTTCCATGGGAGAAAAAACACAAGGAACCCAGGAATATTGTTGGAATGGCAGGCTAAACTTGCCCTTTTCCCAAGTGACCCCGGTTTCTTTGGGAAAGGACCAATCAGACTCAACAGCATCACTGATCACAGCCCAAGTACTTTGTCCTACAGAATTCAGGGGGAGCCACTGAAAGGGAATGTCTACTTTAGTTTTTGCTCGCTTTGCTGCCTGCACCCATGCTACCTCTCTCAGCTCAGACCTGTAACCTTGAGCTCCTGTATCCCATGGTGCCCACTTTCTCCTGGGAATAATGAACTGTTCTATTGGCGGGCTGTTAGCATAGGTATGATTGGCTCCAGGCCATTAGAATGCACATTGCGCCTAGTATAATTGCCGGCACAGAATGGGTGAGAGGAAAATACCTCTAAGTCCAGTTCAGATGTTCACTTGGGCCAAAAGATCCTGACCTCAACTGATGCAGGAATGGATGATGTGTCCCCCTCCACAACACCTCATCACGGCGGGGGGGGGGGGGGGGAGCAGAAGCAGCAGCAGAGTTGGGTTTTATACCTGCTTTTCTCTACCCAAAGGAGTCTCAGAGCAGCTTATAACAATCTCCTTCCCGTCCTCTCCCCACAACAGACACCCTGTGAGGTAGGTGGGGCTGAAGGGGCTCTGAGAGAACTGTGAATGGCCCAAGGTCACCCAGATGGCTTCATATGGAGGAGGAGTGGGGAATCAAACTCCAGATTAGAGTCCACCACTTTTATTCACTACACCAAACTGGCTCTCAGGACCTATATAGTGCCAAATCACACCCCTACCATATGCAAACCCAAAACTGGAGGGCATGTCCTTTAATCCAAAATTCCAGGGCTAGAGTTACCTTTCAGGTGACCAAGCAAGGGCAGGCTTGGCCAATCCACAGTCCTGCCAATTGAGAGGGCTGCCTTTCAGGCCCCTGTTCCTTTCTGTGCTTGAATAGGGGGTCCAAAGCCCCATACAAATTACAGTAACTCGCTAGGCTATGCCCTAATCTCGATCCACTGGGGTTCCAGGCTTGAACGCTGACATTCCTAAAACCTCATTAGATGTTTCCAAATTAGCATCGGGGGGAGGGAACAGCCATTTTATACACATTCAGTCATAATATTTTAAGCAACAGCTTATAACCTCTTTCCTTCACGAAACCTCATACTGTGTTGCAATAATGCTGGATATGAAATTGCTTTTTTTTAAAAAACACCCACAGAAACCAGCGCCTACTCGTTTTACTTTAAGAACTCCAAACCCCGGCAGCAACCCCATTCTTTTCATCAAATCAAAGGTTGCAGGCTGCCGTAGATTCGGCACATTGTTAACATACCAAATTGCCGCAAAGTGTGCCAAATGTGCCTCAGAATGAAAACCAGACCTTTCTGCTCAAGAGATCTACAAAACAGAGAATACCACACAGCAGCAGAAATGGGCCCTTCCAGGATTATCAGGGATTTAGGGCCTTTTCATTTCGCCTTTGGAAGTCCCAGCTTTCTTGGATACATTGGCAATAACAGCTTTCTATTGGACAATATAGAAAAACTCTATCACCATTTGACAAATGTTATTATGAGATACAAGGACACTGCGGAAAACGACACATCACAAAATGCCCTCTAGAAAGGAAACTGTTTATAAAACCGTGGATGTATGAGGTGAGGTGATTTAGTGAGGAAGGTAAGAGAGGCAAGGTTCCCGCATCGAGAAATTGCAACCTAAAGTTCAAAGATGAGGAGAAAGAAAAGAGAAAACCGGTGATAAGAAGGGGGTGAGTGAGAGAACTGACAGTGACACAGAAGATAACAGCAGCCTAGGAACGTAAATCTTCACAATCCAGATAGGTGTACTTCAGCGGGTTTAACGGTGCCTAATTCTGTGTGGATTGTGGTATCAGACTGTCTCTGCTGGCTCAGTCCAACAGTCCTAAATCCAGCTTTCTACTTCCCACAATCCTCAATCAGATGCCCCTAGGAAGCTTTCAAGTAGGACAAGACTGAGACGGCCATCTGCTGATGTTTACCCCCAGCATTACCCCTTTAGAAAGGGGAAAGGCCCACGCCTGCAAGATGAAATAATCTCCATCACCCTTTTCTAGGGGCTGCAGGAAAGTACATGCTAGCTTTATAAACACAGCTCCTGCTACAATCCAGCACAGCAGGGAGGTGCTTACGAAAAATGCAGAAATATATTCTACAGAGGAGGAAGGAAAAAAGCCTTGACTTGGTAGAACTGTGCTAAACAGTGCTTCCCAATCTCTGGGTCGGGACCAGTGTTTCCTCTAAGCTGAGTTAGTGTGAGCTAGCTCACAGCTTTTTAGCCTCCGGCTCACACACTTTTGTCTTAGCTTAGGAAGGATGGCTCCAGAGCAAACTTATTTATGCAGCAGCCAAAATCGCTCGCTCACAGGTTTAAGGCCAGTAGCTCACAAAGTAGAATTTTTGCTCACAAAACTCCACAGCTTAGAGGAAGCATTGGTTGGGCCCCAAAAGTGGGTCATACAAAGTCTCTGAAAGTGGGTCATGGGACAGCCCTCCTTCATGGCCGCCCTTGCCCTTTCCCCTGCGCTCGTTTGCATTTTGGAAACCAAGATACGACCCTGGAAGCAGTACCTTCTACGGCACACACATTACTTGATATTTTTTCTTCACTGTCTATACATGTTCATCAAATAAAACATGTCCATATGATTACTAGAGTGCATTTCTTAGAATCCTAGGGGGGATGAGAGGGAGTAATGGAGAGAGCGGTTAAAGGCTGGAAGGTAACCTCCATATGCAAAGGTTGGAAAGCCACTTGGCTTGAGGTTCACAGTGCAAGCAGCTGCATCCTTCACATGACGTTTGTTGGTTTCTCAAAAACACCTGGTTAGTCACTATAGAAAACAGAATGCTGAACTAGATGGGTGCCAATGTCAGAGTTGGCCAAGGGTGCCAAAAACTCTTGGGCAAGCCCTGGATCGGTCCCTATACCAAGTAAATTTGGACTTGTGGGTCACCATACCGAAAACATTGAGAACAGCTGGTCTAGAACGGATCTATTCTCAGCATGGACAATCTGAAGAGAGTCCTATACACGTTGTCAGCCTTCCATGCCTGAGAGGAGATAATTAAGATTCTGTTACTTTGCACAACTAGAAAAAATACCTTTAGACATTAAGAACATAAGAGAAGCCAATGCTGGATCAGGTCAATGGACCATCCAGTCCAACACTCTGTCACACAGTAACCAAAAACACCAGGTGCCATCAGGAGGTCCACCAGTGGGGCCAGGACACTAGAAGCCCTCCCACTGTTGCCCCCCCACCCCGAGCACCAAGAATACAGTGCATCCCTTGCCCCAGACTGAGAGTTCCTATCTTTACCTTGTGGCTAATAGCCACTGATGGACCTCTGCTCCATATGTTTATCCAATTCCCTCTTGAAGCCATCCATGCTTGTATCCACCACCACCTCCTATGGCAGTGAATTCCATGTGTTAATTACTCTTTAGGTGAAGAAGGACTTCCTTTTATCTGCTATTTTGGCATATTTATTATTTTACAACTGCTTTGTATAACTTAAACATCATCATGTTACATGTTAATTTGCAGTTAAATCCCAGTCTGTAAGTTTAGAATCTCATCTACCATTCCAACGTACTTAGAAAAGTGTGCCTTGCACACAAAAGCTCATACCTTGAATAAACCTTTGTTGGTCTAAAAGGTGCCACTGGGCTCTAAATTTGTTGAACAAGATTTAAATGCCCTTGCCTCAACTCAAAGCAAACACTCAGTTCTTCCGGCTCACAGCTGAGCCTTGTGATGGGCAACTCCAGTCTACTCACTGATGGCTCTGGGGCTACAACCTTATTATTACTCCACTGGGCCAACAATCCTTAGAGCCAGAGACTATTTTCATAAATCAAGTCCAAGTTTCTGTAAACAAAAACAAAGGAATTTATTCTGGCTGAATGAAAAGGAAGTATTTTATAAGAGGTGGTGATAAGATCAGACCAAGCTGTCCTTCACATTCCTACTTACAAGTTATGCCTGGGGGCGGGGAGCATTTCTTGCTTATACAGCAAAGTCCATTTCCCCCTCACCTTTCGACACACCAAGTAATCCCGGACATATGAAATTTACATCCAAGAAACAGAGCTCCCATTTGTCAGGCAGTGCTCCATTTTTTTATTACTTTCAGTGCTTTACTGGAAGTGGTGCATAAATACTGAACCTTTTGAAAACACACTGACAATTCCCCCCACACACACAGATGATGACCCTAGACTAGCCACATACCTTTTCTCCCTACGCCAAACTCAGCATAACCAGTCTGACATTCTACCACAGGAGTCCCCAACCTTTTTGAGCCTGTGGGCACCTTTGGAATTCTGACAGAAGAAGAGGAAGGGATTGGATTTATACTCCACCCTTCACTCGGAGTCTCAGAGCGGCTTACGATCTCCTTTCCCTTTCCCCTCCCCACAACAGACACCCTGTGAGGTAGGTGGGCCTGAGAGCGCTCTTTCAAGAACTGCCCTTGAGAGAACAGCCTGAGAGAACTTGTGACTGACCCAAGGTCACACCAGCAACTGCATGTGGAGGAGTGGGGAATCAAACCCAGTTCTCCCAGATTAGAGTCCGTGCATTTAACCACTACACCAAACTGCAGCCTGTGGGTGCAGCCACAAAATGGCCATCATAGGAGGCAGAGCTACAGAGGAAGCCCAAGGATGGGGGACAAGAGGAGTAAATATTAAAAATACTCAGAGAAAGCGGCATCAGAGACAGAACAAACTGACACTGTAGTGGCTGCTGTCGACAGAGCCAATCAGATCTCTGATGAGCAATCAGAAGGCCTATTGCGCAGGAGCCCACTTGGCCACTCTGTTGGGGACTACTGTTCTATCATGTCCACAATAATCTGAGGCAAGGATGAGATCAGCAAAGAGTGCTGCCCTCTGGATCGACTGTATTGTGCTGAAGACAGGCACCATCCTGCTCCATTCTCATTTCAGAGAAAGCCTACGTGTTCCTGACTTATTGCCTGGTAGCAATAATTCAAGTAAGGACTGGCCACAAGGACTCTTGAGGCACTTCTACTAGTCTGTGGGCTCCTATTTACATTTTGCCTGGTTGAGGCCCATTAACAAAAGAAATTCTAGCACTCACTGTTATGACGGGAAGTTCAAATGTGCAACAGTGAACACACAAACAGGGTAAGAAACACTGAGGCAAGTATGTTGTCCTCAGCTCAGAGCGGATACCACACCAAACCACTGTTTCTGCTAACCATTAACTTAGAACTCTACCATGGTTTCAGCCTCCAGTTATGCAACAGGAGAAAATGTCTGAGTTACTTGTCAATTCTCATTTGCGACGATGTCAGCACTCAGACTTGGGAAGCCAGGGAATTTGCTCATATCTCCAGGGTGCAACAAACTTTGGAGATAAACAATAATTAAGGCTTGTCATTTCAGACATCGTGCCAAATCACAGCGAAGCCTCCTTTGCCATGGTCTGACACAGAGTCTTACTTGGTCCCATTTCCACTTGAGGTTTTGAGACATATTCCTTTTTCAAAGCCATTCAATGCATGGTCAGCTAAAGGAAGTGGGGATTACTCAGTCCCTGTGCTCAGCCATCCGGGTCCAAAGAAAATTGAAGAGATATGTAGACAAAGAGGGGCAACAGATGACAGAAAGGATTTAGTCTTCTATTGAGTCAGACGCTTGGTCTACCAAGGGTAGTATTGTCTGTCTACTTTGATGGGTAGAGTTGGAAGAAACCTCCAGGATCATCTAGTCCAACCCCCTACACAATGCAGGGCATTCACAAACACCTCCCTCTCACCCCCAATGAACCCTGCTCTATGCCCAGAAGAGGGCAAAAAAACCCCAAAATCGACCAGGATCCCCGGCCAAACTGGCCTGAAGAACAATTGCTTCCCGATCCCAAAGTGGCGACCAGCATTTCCCTGGGCATGTAAGAAAGGGCCACAAGATCTAAGCACTGAGGCAACCCTTCCTGCCCTCCCTCTCATGATCTGCCTCAGTTCATAGAATCAGCACTGCTGTCAGATGACCATCTACCCTCTGTTTGAAAACCTCCAAAGAAGGAGAGCCCACCACCTCCTGAGGAGGCCTGTTCCACTGAGGAACTGCTCTAACTGCCAAGAAATTCTTCCTACTGTTTCACTGAAAACACTTCTGATTTAATTTCAACCCATTGGTTCTGGTCCAACCTTCTGAGGCAACAGAAAACAACTCCGCACCATCCTCTATATGACAGCCCTTCAAGTACCTGAAGATGATTATCATATCACCTCTCAACTGTCTTCTCTCGAGGCTAAACATACCCAGCTCCTTCAATCATTCCTCATAGAACTTGATCTCCAAATCCCTCACCATTTTTGTTGCCCTCCTCTGGACACGTTCCAGCTTGTCTTAAATTGTGGTGCCCAAAACTGAACACAATACTAACCAGAGCAGAGTAGAGCGATACTATCACTTCACGTGATCTGCTCACTCTGTCTTTCACAGTACCTACTACCTGACCCTTTTAACTGGAGATGTCAGGGACTGAACCCAAAACCTTCTACACTGAGACCCTGTTTGGTGTAGTGGTTAGGAGCGCAGACTCTAAACTGGGAAAACCGGGTTTGATCCCCCTCTCCTCCACATGCAGCTGCTGGTGTGACCTTGAGCCAGTCACAAGTTCTTCCAGAGCTGTTCTCCCATAAGCAATCCTCGAAAGAGCTCTCTCAGCCCCACCTCCCTCACAGGGTGTCTGTTGTGGAGGGGGGGGAAGGGGAAGAAGATGGTAAGCCACTCTGAGACTCCTTCGGGCAGTGAAAGGAAGGGGTATAAATCCAATCTCTTCCTTTTCTTCTTCTGTATTCAGGTAGATGCAGTGCTACTGAGCTACAGCCCTGAGATAACCGGAACCCTTGCAACATCAGAAATGCAACTCACCTGGCTGCTCCAGATTATTTTTTTTTCTAGAATTTGCTTAGGAGGGTCTTAATTAGCAGGTTTATTACGAAACCCTTACTGGAGGTGTTACAGCTACTGAATCATCATGGGAATCACTCAATAACTGCTTTGAAGCAACAGGGCCGCCACCGTTTGAAGACAGCTTGACGGAAGCTCAAACACGATCACTACAGGCATCGTTCCTAAAGTTATTTAAAAACTGTTTTTCCAAAAAAAAAATATTAACGGTAGCTAATTACACATCATTAGCCAAGCCCTGGAGTACGTTGCAAAAGCAGCAACATGAGAACTGCCCCAAGTATAAAAAGAGGGGAGTTTAGACTTGCTTTCACAGTACATGCACCGGCTCCCAACAGAGCAAATTACACACCCTCTTCTCTCACCCCCCAGGGTGTTTCAGCTGCTGAAAACAGCACAAGGAAACGGCAGAAATTCCTCCTTCTCCTGCACAGCAGTCCTGGCCTGAATCAGGCCCCGATGGGTGTTTACTTATGAGTTGCCACCAGGAACTAAGAGCTACAGCACAGCCGCAAGTCTCCTGTGGCAAACTCATGCAGTTTGTCGGGTCTAGTTGGGCTCTTGAGAGCCAGTTTGGTGTAGTGGTTAAGTGCGCGGACTCTAATCTGGGAGAACCGGGTATGATTCCCCACTCCCCTACATGCAGCTGCTGGGTGACACTGGGTCAGCCACAGTTCTCACAGAGCTGTTCTCTCACGTGCAGTTCTCTCAGAGCTCTCTCAACCCCACCTACCACACAGGATGTTTGTTGTGGGGATAGAGGGAAGGAGACTGGAAGCTGTATTGAGACTCAGAGTGAAGGGTGGGGTATAAATCCAATCTCTTCTTCTTCTCTTACATGGGGCTCTCCCAGGAGACCTTTCACACATGTATGCACCACAACCACATTTGCAGACCCTCAGCCAGGCAGCTATGGCCTGCCAACCACGCTCTGGTACCACAGACTGCCAAGCGCACACACCAGGCTGCAAACCTTACATGAGGGACTGCAAATCAAAGAGAACGCCCTCTTTTGCATCAGATGTTACTGGAGTGAGCGTGAAGGACAATGTGGCTCAGCCCACAAGCCAAGGGACCAACCTGTCAATAGCTCATGACCTCTGACCCTTTCTTACACGCCCAGGGAAATGCTGATCGCCACTTTGGGGTCAGGAAGCAATTGTTCTCCAAGCCAGTTTGGCTGGAGATTCTGGAGGCTTTCTGTCATCTGTTGTGCATAGAGCAGGAGTCACTGGGGGGTGGGGGTGGCGGGGAGGTATTTGTGAATGTCCTGCATGGTGCAGGGGGTTGGACTAGATGACCCTGGAGGTCCCTTCCAACTCTATGATTCTATGAATCTACCCTCAACCACCAAGAAGGCTGTCAGCTGTATAGGGCAATCTGTGGGACGTTTCTGGGAACAAAACTGAGTGCTTCCCACCCACCCCTCTTTTCAAATTTAAAACTGGAAATATTAAAGCAGAGATTGGCATCTAACCCCATTAAAGAAAACAAGCAACCGATGCATCTACAAGTCACTTTTCTTCGGGCAAGTGAGCTGTATGTAATCGCTTGAAGTAGAACTTGGTTTCACAGCTGCAGCGAAGGTTATGTAAGATCACCAGGCAGTGGCCCTCCTCAGTGGAAAGAAAACCGAAGACCGTAAACATACTGGAATACATATGCCACCCCTTTCAGAACATGCATTTCTTCGCAACTGCTGCAACGATCCCAGGAGCGTACACCATCCCTTGCAAACTGGAGAACTAATACTCTGTTGAAACACACCCGGTCAGCCAGCCAAATGAATCCCATGACCAAACTTGATTTGGATGCAGAGCTCCCAGGTATACTTCCCACGCGTTATTCAACAGATGACCTCAGCCCTGCTTGCACTGACTCATGAAGGCCTACAAGCCGCTGCTTGCGGATCACGCGGCCCATGCCTTTCCTGTACATTTCTAGTACAATGGCCCAGGCATTTGCACCAAGACAAGAGGCTAAAGCTTCAAAAGATGACAGTAAGTCAAGATTTCCAGATGAGAACACAACTGATAGTGTAGTCAGTTCCCTATGCTGGGAAAGGCTGATTTGTTGGGAGTGCTTTCTGAATCGGGTCAATACCCAATTGCTCAGCAATTGGAGCAATGGTGGTCCTGAGTGGTGGGGATGCCATTAACAAGGTAATTCAGAATTCGGTTCCAGAGCACTGACAGCTCAGAGGCCTGCCTCCCCCCCCCCCCCCCCCCCGCGGCATGCTACAAACAAAGCCATTTCCGGCCTTGTTGTTCACTAACTCACAGCTTTATCAAAGTGGGAAGAAAAGAATGTTCCCATAGTCAATAACAAACACAAGTCAACCGCACGAGCCGCTTGGCACTTACATCGCTCTTCCTGAACTTTGCTTTCAGGCTCTTCATGTTTATTCCATTCAGACTTCCAAACCTGATACGTCTTTATACGTCTTCAACACCTAGGCAAAAAAAAGATGAGGGGAAAGCTGTAAGTTTCCAATGGTACGCCATGCTTCTTAAACACCAGAGCGTATGGCTGCTTTGGAGAAAGAGTCACCTCCTCTGTAAACATTCTGAAAGCTCACCTATTCAGCTGCACAGATCCCTGAAGTTTTATACTCTACCAAGCCCATTTGATCGTCTTTCTGTACAGCTGTGCAGAAGGCAGAAATTTACCCTTCCCCAAGTGTGCATTTTTAAAGCAGCACTGGCTGAGTCTGGTGCTTGCACAAACCCACTAGCTCGCTTGTAGATTGGGGAGGGCTGGGGAGGGGGACACACAGAGGGGCAGAAGAGAAGCAAAAGGTAAGTGAATAGAGTTTCACTGAGAACGCCCTGGTCATCTCTCTCCAACAGGAAAAAAAAGAGATAAATAATGATAATCTGCATAGGAGTTGCGAAATCCTGCTTTGGCAATTAATTTTCTTCACCTGGGTTAAAAGCATTTATTATGCAACTGACTGTGCACTCATCAGTTTTCCCAGCCACATCAGAGAGGCTGCGCTGCCTGAAGGGACCCCCGCCCCCAGCAGAATTCAGTCAGTCTCTGGCCTTTTCCCCCCTATGGTAGTGGTTTCCTCCATCCCCCCCCCCCCCATGACTTAACCCCAGTGGCAGGAACAGCACTGTGGAAACCACAGGTGCCCCCCCTCTCTTGTAGAATCCTCATTAATGGGGAACAGATACCTAGAACAGGCCTCCCCCTCTGTGCACACACTATGACTGTATCACTGCTAAAAGGAATCATGGAGAGGAATTCTCTGGGGGCATCCTGGGTGTGCACTCCCTCTAGAAAACAGAAAGCCAGGCCAGAAGAAGGCTGCTTGTCTGAAACAGATGTTCTTTGAGGGGTACTCTGTACACTCCCAGAAACTCACCTTGGGTCTCAAGTAATGCTCCCTCTAAGCTGTGGAGTCTTGTGAGCAAAAATTCTACTTTGTGAGCTCCTGCCATTAAGAGAAGAAGAAGAGAAGAGAAGAGATTGGATTTATACCCCGCCCTCCCCTCCCCAAGGGAGTCTCAGAGCGGCTTACAAACTCCTTTCCCCTCCCCTCCCCACAACAGGCACCCTGTGAGGTAGGTGGGGCTGAGAGAGCTCTTTCCCAAGCTGTCCTTGAGAGAACAGCTGGTACAGAGCTATGGCTTGCCCAAGGTCATCCAGCCAGGTGCAAGTGGAGGAGTGGGGAATCAAACCCGGTTCTCCCAGATTAGAGTCTGCGCACTTAACCACTACACCAAACTGGCTCGGAGTGAGCCATTTGGCTACTGCATAAATTAAGTTTGCTCTGGAGCCATCCTTCCTGAGCTGAGACAAAAAGGTGAGAGCTGGAGGCTAAAATACTGTGAGCTACCTCACACTAAATCAGCTTAGAGGGAACACTGGTCTCAAGATGCTCAGGAGAAAGGTGAGCAAATAAATATTTTAAATACATATAAAGCTTTTGTGCCTGTGCTGGACCAAATTCCAGGAAAACCCTACAGCTTCAGCCCCAGAGATGATGTTTCTGCCTGTCCTCTTGAAAAGAGGGTTGGGAGGTCGTTGTTTTACAACTTGTGGGGTTTGAGGAGCAGATTTCCACTCAGCATCTTCACTGCACAACATAGCAGCAACCATAAGAATAAGCAGCATTTGAACTGAGGAAGGAGGGCAGGATTACATATGCAGTTGCCTTATACTGAATCAGTTCTGGTCCACTGAAGTCACTAGCAGCGGCTCCCCAGGGTCTCAGGTTGAGGTCTTTCCCATCACCTGCTACCTGATCACACATGAAGTGGCCTTATACTGAATCAGACCCTTGGTCCATCGAAGTCAGTATTGTCTACTCAGACTGGCAGCTGCTCTCCAGCATCTCAGGCAGAGGTCTTTCCCATCACCTGCTGCCTAGTCCTTTAAACTGCAGATGCCGGAGACTGAACCTGGGACCTCCTGCAAGCCAAGCAGATGTTCCACCACTGAGCCATGACCCTCCCTATGTTGTATGACCACCCAGATGTCCACTCCCACTGCAAACCATCAGATACGAAAAGGGAAACCTGATTTTCCTCTTTAGGTTACCTATATAATCCCATATATGGGTAATGAATACATCTGGAGAACCGTGCTGGGTTATGAAGACTCTCTCTGCCAAAGGGGCATACTGCACATTCAAGGCCAGATGGTGTGAATCAAGCTGGTACCCTATATACATCACAAGTTTTCAAATCTGCAACACCCACGGCTACCTGCGCAATGCAATATAAGAACCCATAAAGGCAAATTCGTAATCCCTACACGTGCTCGGAACAGTGCATCGCGCTTCAACATGCTGTAAATGTGAAACGAACGCAACAGCCATTACACAAATTAGATGGCAGCAAACTAGGTACATACACTGGTAATGCAGCCAATCTTTGCTCTCTGACGCACGCAACTGTATGGTACATGTTTGTGCTGCCTTCACTGGTATACACTTAAAAATGTGGGGCACTGGAGAGACCTAAGCCTCCAAACCTTATATTATATATTATATATATTTATATATTAGTTATTAATTAAGCCCACCTTTTTCCCCAGCTGGGACCCAAATGGCTTATATCGCTCTCCTCTCCTTCATTTTATCCTCACAACAACCCTGTGTGGTAGGCCGATCGCGGCTGTAAGGCTGGATAAGGAGGAAGGATAGTTCTTCTACACATGCCATTCCCTTGGTCGAATGTGGCACCCGAGGTTGCTTTTACTGGAGGTGGGGGCAGACTCAGTATCGATAAAACACATCCTTCCCCAGTGCCAGTAGAGAAGAGCAAGATCATTTTGAAAGAATGAAGTGGGGGGAAGAGCACAGCTCATGTAAAGAGATATAAATACAATGTAAGGAGATACAAGTTGAATTGATATAATTTAGCTTAAACACTAGATGATGTTATATACAGTCTAATCTATGTACCTTTTTGTTGGTTGTGAGTAACACAGTTCTTCAATTAAAACAATTTTTTTAAAAAAAGAAAAGAGCAAGAGTCCAATAGCACCTTAAAGACCACTAAAATTTGTGGCAGGGTTTGTGCTTTTGTGAGTACCTGTTCACTCCTTACATACCGCTAGAATGTGAGTCCATCTGTCCTATATATTGGGAAATGGAATTATTCAGCTGCCAAATGATATTAGCAGGCATACATTCGGCATCTGAAATCACTCCATTTTCCAATATATAGACGGACTCACATTCTAGCCGTATCTGAAGAGAGCAGTGACTCTCAGAAGCTCATATCCTGCCACAAATTTGGTTAGTCTCTAAGGCGCTACTGGACTCTTGCTCTTTTTTACTGCTACAGACAGACTGACATAGCTAGCTACCCATCTTGATCTTTCCCCAGTGCCATTACCCCAATTCACACCAGCCCTCACTGGCTGCTTTTTGAGGCAAGATTACAACAGGTGGGACCCAACCATGGCTTTCCAGCATCGCATTCAGTATCACTGTGAAGCCCCACTGTGAGGCGAAACGCCCCTGGCCTCCTCTCAAGGGTTAATGTGGATAGTAATGGGCCTAGTTCATCCTGCAGGTGTTACTAATTGGTCTCTCAGCCTGTACAGTTTTTATTATCTTCAAGGCCAGAGATGAAGGTGGTGTGAGTAGCTTCTCATGAGAACCTGCCACCCATAGGAGGAGGGAAAAGAGCCGGGGGTGATGAGGTAATCTTCTAGAGGCTTCTTTAGAGAGCCAGTTCTGACTGGATGTCACCCTCACCTGATGTTGCTGAGCCAAAAACTATAATTCAGCTCAGGCCCAGAGGAAAGAGAGACTAGCTGTTTTGGGTGTCCTACAGGACTGAAGGCCTAAACTATGACCTGCTTGAATTGCAATTGCAGAGAATCTCTAAACTTTGGCCTATGATTTTGGAACTTAAGATCTGTGCCACCTAATGCTAGTGTTCAGACATGTTAAGACAGCTGGACTAGTCTTTGTTTTCTTGCTGCATGGTTTTAGAGCAACGTATTGACTGTTCAGTAAACTCTCCTAATTGATTGAATCTTATAATAAAGTTTTTAAACCCTTTTATAATAAACTACAGTCTGGTTACTTGTGTGCAACTGCCCTGAGGACCAACAGAGGTCAAGTCTTGAACACCTTGATACCCACATGGATGGGGATGAGGGGGACAGGGTCACCAGAGCCAGGTTGGGAAACTCCTGGAGTTTTGGAGATGGTGCCTGCGGAAGACAGGGACCTCAGTGGGGTACAATGCCATAGAGTCCACCCTCCAAAGCAGCCATTTTCTTCAGGGGAACTGATCTCTGTAGTCTGGAGATGAGCTGTAATTCTGGGAGATTCCCAGGTCCCACCCAGAGGCTGGCATCCCTACAACCCTGTAGTGTTTTCACTGCAAAAGATGAATAGAGATGGTTTTGCCATTGCCTGTCTCTACACAGCAACGCTGGATTCCTTGGTGGTCTCCCATCCAAACACTAACCAGGACTGACCCTGCTTAGCTTCTGAGATCTGACAAGATCAGGCTAGCCTGGACCATCCAAGTCAAGAGCTGGGAGATACAGGTTCAAATTTTCTCTCTGCCATGGAAACTCAACTGGATGACCCTGGGTCCATCACTCTACCTCTCAGCCTAACCTACCTCACAGTGCTGCTGTTCTGAGGATTAAGAGAGAGAAAGTGCAAACAATGTTATATAAACAATGTATAATTTGGTGAGAGGAAAAGGCAATCAAGCTCAAAAAGATTGAAAAGGGAAGGGCAGGAAGGAAAATGGGAATTCTTTGTCTCTGGGCTTAGGATATTAATTTATCTACCAGTACAACAAGATTACTTAAGAGCAGAAATGTTATTATATTCTGAGTATCTCTGGGATGGTTCAAGCTTGAACACATCTCATTTCCCTGATTCTCACCACGTTATTACTGGCAATTAAATATGAATTGGCTCAATTAGGGAAAAACAAAAACAAGAAGAGACAGAAACCACTATCAGTTGCACTGGATCCACAGCGGCCTCCCACAAGTCATCACTTGTGACCCAACCCATAATGCACCTTCAGTAGCAATAAGAACTCTTGTTCAAAAGTCAATGACCCAGCATGACCCAATAGAGCTTAATGCACAGAAAAACACACACAGAGGCCTACCGGGCTCTGGGGATCTTTCCTCACACTCTGGAGAATCAGGTTTTTCATGAATCATGTGTTGAGAAACCGACAGATCTGACAAGATAATGACTCACTAGAGCCACCCTCAAAAGTGTCACTAGGTAATCATGACAAGAAACTACTCTGCCTAGAACTTCAGCAGCAAAAAAAAAAGGAACACTGCCATTTGACAGCCATTAAATATTTGCAGAGAAACCACAGTCACAATATATATTTTCTCTGCTCACAGCTCAGAGCCAATGGACAGGGTCCACCTTTGCCCAGTCCCGATTGGGACTACAGAAACAGATCTGTGTTCTGTGGGTAGGTAGCTGTGTTGGTCTGAAGCAGAAGAAAAAAACTTGAGTCCAGCGGCACCTTTAAGACCAACAAAGTTTTATTCAAGGTATAAGGTAAAGGTTTCCCTTGCTCGAAAGCCAGCTGAATTTGACTCTAGGGGGCAGTGCTCATCTCCGTTTCCAAGCCGAAGAGCCAGCGCTGCCCGAAGACTTCTCTGTGATGTGGCCGGCATGACTAGACACCGAGGCACAAGGAACGGTGTTACCTTCCCACCAAAGTGGTACCTATTTATCTACTTGCAATTTCTTGCTTTCAAACTGCTTGGCAGGAGCTGGGAGCTCACTCCATCATGTGGCACTCGGGTCTCGAACTGCTGAACTACTGACCTTCTGGTCTGCAGTTCAGCGTCTCAACCTCTGAGCCACCACGGCCCCTCAACCAACTTTTAGTCAAGGTATAAGCTTTCGTGTTCATGCACACTTCTTCAGATCCATTGAAATGGAGGTTACCAGTCCATGCATAAAGGTAAAGGGTGAGCAGCAGATCAGCATAAGCTTAATAAAAGGTGTTTAATAGATGCAAGGACCAAACTGGAACAACAAGCTTAGTTTATATGGTCACTATTTGTTTGGGTTTAATCCGGCCCGGGGGGGGGGGGGGGGGACCACAGGGAAGGAAATGAACATATCAAATGCAGATGTACCTTTCTTTATTGTGGAATGCTGCGAGTAATTAATGAGACCCTGTTGTTCTGACACTCTGCTCTGGCAAGTCTTCTTCCAGCTTAAGTAATCAGCAGAAGGATCATATTAAGTTGGAGGATGGCGCCAAATGTGGCTGTGCCTAGTGGCAAAACATAGGTCGCAAGATGTGGAAGCGCCCTTAACTAAAGCCGCCGCAACCCTCCGACTATTTATCCTCCCAAAGGAAGCCGACCCCTGTTACAACTTCTTCTGCGGAGGGGGAGAGGAGTGAAATTGGAAGCACAAAACACCATTCACACACAGTCGATGACAATTTTGCCCTACAGGCCTGAAGCAGACAGCTTAAGCCTGGTTAAGCCAGTCTCCCTACACAAACTAACAAAGGAAAGACAGAAACAAACAATGGCTTCTGCACTAGTAAGGAAATCTGTATGGCTATGTTAGATTCCTTCGTGCAAAAAGTCATTCAACACCATCTTTGATGAAGACACCATAGTGGGGCTTCCAAGCACTGCCAATAGACGAAATTTTATCTTTGGTACCTCTGCAGCATCTTCTACTGACCTCTGATAGATAGACAAAATATAAATTAGCAGTTCCTGCTAGAGACAGGTGGCCCTTCCAAAAAGCCGATGAAGAATTGTAAGATAAAAAGCAGATAAAGCACTGGAATTCACTGCCACAGGAGGCGGTGGCAGCTACAAGCATGGACGGCTTCAAAAGGGAATTGGATAAACATACGGAGCATAAATCCATCAGTGGCTATTAGCCAACAAATAGATAAGAACTCTCAGTCTGGGGCAAGTGATGCTCTGTAGTCTTGGTGTAGTGGTTAAGTGCCTGGACTCTGATCTGGGAGAACCAGGTTTGATTCCCCACTCCTCCACTTGCAGCTGCTGGATGGCCTTGGGCAAGCCATAGTTTTGTCAGAGATGTCCTTGAAAGGGCAGTTGTCTCAGAGCTCTGTTAGCCCCACCTACTTCACAGGGTGTCTGTTGTGGGAAGGGGAAGGGGAAGGAGATTGTAAGCCGCTCTGAGACTCCGAGTGAAGGGCAGGGTATAAATCCAATCTCTTCTTCTTCTTGGTGCTTGGCGGGGGGGCAGCAGTGGGAAGGCTTCTAGTGTCCTGGCCCCACTGCTGGACCTTCTGAGGGCACCTGGTGTTTTTGGCCACTGTGTGACAGAGTGTTGGACTGGATGGGCCATTGGCTTGATCCAACATTGGCTTCTCTTATATTCTTATGTGTAAGATTTGAGTCCAGTTGCACCTTAAAGACCAAAAGGATTTCCAGGATGTAAGCTTTCGAGAGTCAAAGCACCCTTCATCAGATAGCTGAAGAGAGCTTTGACTCCTGAAAGCTCACACTCTGGAAATCTTATTGGTCTTTACGGATCTAGTGGACTCAAATAATGTTCTATCTACTGCAGACCAGCATGGCTACACACCTGAAACTACCTCCAAAGCACTGTAGGTGTTTCCATCAAACTGTGGTCTCCAAGTTTCTGAAGCCTCCCTTTCCCTTCAAGGGAGCAGTACCTACAGATCTTTTCTTCAAAAGCACTGTGCCACTGTGTGACACAGAGTGCTAGACTGGATGGGCCACTGGCCTGGTCCAACATGGCTTCTCTTAGGTTCACAAAACAAAACCACAACAAATGCACCCCTTCCCCACCTGCCAGTGTTCCCATCCTATTGGTATATAAGCTAGATACCAAGATGGTCACACCCAAAACCCAAGGCAACGCTATGCAGATAGGACCAGGCTCAGTTTAACAATTGCAGTCACCGGCAACAGGAAAGGGCACTTCTTAAGCTAGCAGCATCTTTGAATGGACCCCTGTATTTTCTTCCCCACTAGAAACTAATGATTTCCATTCATTTCTATGGGAAAGACTAAACTCTTCCATCTGGAACCTGCGCAAGGTTGACAAAGCTACCCACCACATGTATAGAAAAGCCCTAACTATGGGTGGCCAAAGTCTTCACTGACCAGCATCACAGGATGCCCTTTTTGAATACATGCAGGCACTTTGCCCTCTTCCCAGAGACTTTGTGGTACAAAGCCCTCCAAACTAAACACATCCCTGCCAGTATGATGCCATGATCTTGCTAATCGACTGAGAAATACTGGATTTCCAAGCTCAGATATACAGAAACGTTTTCCACTACCTTTGCACCACAGACACAGCAAGAGCATTAAGATTAGAATGAGTTCATTGTCATTCCAGTGATCCTTCCTACAGCCACAGAAGATGGAGAGAAGTCCCCATAAAAACCATGAAGGATGAATCTCTCTACAAGCATTAGGGAGAGATGTCCTTAAAAAGTGTGATTCTATGGGCATTAACAGAAAAGAGATCAGCATATTAAATTGAGCCAAACCAGGGCAAATGCATATTTGCTGAAGAAGAAGAAATAATCCTGAACTGTAAGAACACGGGAGTAGTTACAGCAATTCACCTGTACGTATTTCTGCAGACTTAGAGATACTTTAAAAAAAATCAATATTAACAGATTATTATAGCAACTCTAAAGTTTCATAAAGTACGTGCAGTTTCCTGCTTCAAAGGTAATGGGGGGGAAATAATAAAATATGCAAGCAAGTTCAGCAATGCTCTCAGCTCAGATTCAGATCAAATCAAACATTGGGGCCTTTGCACCCTTTTTAAATTAGTTTGGGAAGTGGCCTCTTTTTAAAAATACACTGTTAGGTCAAACCAAGGTTCAAATCTAAGAGTATAAAAGTAAATTATTAAGGGCAGCCTGATAACTTTCCTTACATCATGAAAAGATGCCAGGTAAGGGGCTGTGGCTCAGCAGGAGAGTATCTACTTTACATGCAGAAGGTCCCAGGTTCAATCCCCGGGCTCTCCAGTTCAAAAACACATGACACAACCAGGGAAGAGGACCAACAAGAGTTACCGGAGGTACACCAAAACAAAGGCTTCACCCACTGGCAGACAATGATGTTAAAGAGAGATAGACAAATGTCTCTGTGGAGGAAGAGAGAGAAGAGGAAGAGATTGAATTTATACCCTGCCCTTCACTATCCAAAGGAGTCTCAGAGCGGCTTACAATTTCCTTTCCCTGGTGGAGAGCTCTTTCGAGAACTGCCCTTGAGAGAACAGCTCTGAAAGAATTTATGACTGACCCAAAGCCACACCAGCAGCTGCATGTAGAGGAGTGGGGAATCAAACCCCATTCCCTCAAGTTAGAGTCCGCTCTCTTAACCACTACCCCAAACTGGAAGTACCAAAGTGTTCATGCTACAACCAAGAAGACACTTTCTTGGTTTACTTACCTGCCTAGCCTCAGACACCTGAAGCCGGGCCTCCAAAAATGACTGGAATAGATGGGTAGGTTCATATGGGAGAAGGTAATCCAGGTATGCTGGCCACAAACCATATAGGGGTTTAAAGGTCAATCCCAGCACCCTGAGTTGAGCCAGGAAGCAAACTGGGAGCCAGTGTAGATGGAATAAGGCTGGAGTGATATGCTTCCTTTGACATACTCCACTCAATATTCTGTACAAACTGTGGCTTCTGGACAGTCTTCAAGAGCAGCCCATGTAGAATGCATTACAGTAATCTAATCTAGATGTTTCCAGGGCATGCATCACAGTGGCAAGATCTTTCCCACCCAGGAAGGGCCACAGCTGGCTCACAGCTGGAGCTGGTGAAAGGTGCCCCTGGTCACTACTGCCACTCATTTATCCAACAGGAGGCCTGGGTGCAGCAGAACCCCCTAGCTATGAACCTGCTCCTTTAAGGGGAATACAGCCACATCCAGAACTCCAGATATCCCAGTAATTAGGTCAAACTCCCCCCCCCCTACAGCAGTAGGCCAATTGTTTTCAGGATTAAGTTTCTGTGAATTTAGGCAGATCATGAGAGGGAGGGCAGAAAGGGCTGCATCAGTGCTTAGTTCTCATGGCCCTTTCTTACACACCCAGGGAAATGCTGATCTGATTACCACTTTGGGGTCAAAAAGCAATTTTTCTCCAGGCCAATTTGGCCGGGGATCCTGGAGGGGTTTTTTTGTCATCTTCTGGGCATGGAACAGGGGTCCCTGTGTGTGTGGGGGGGGGGGGGAGTTATTTGTGAATTTCCTGCATTGAGCAGGGTGCTGGACTAGATGACCCTCGAGGTCCCTTCCACCTCTACGATTCTAAGTTTCAGATTCCCCAAACTGCCCCAGGCATCTATCCAGTTCCTACAGCCTCCCTGGGATCTGCCAGAAACACAAGATAGAGCTGAGCATCATGTGTGTATTGGTAGCAACTTAGCCAAAACCTTTAGATGACCTTTCCTCTCAGCTTTATGTAGATATTAAAAAGCATGGAGGGAAGACGGAACCTTGCGGAACCTTGCGGGACCTCAGACACCAGAGGCTAAGGGTCAGAGCAGCAGTCCCCCAATACCACACTCGTAAACTCATTCAAGAAGAGGAGAAGAGATTGGATTTATACCCCGCCCTTCACTTGAGAGAGCTCGTTCGAGAACTGCTTGAGAGAGAACAGCTCTGGAAAAAACTTGTAACTGACCCAAGGTCACACCAGCAGCTGCATGTGGGGGAGTGGGGAATTAAACCCGGTTCTCCCAGATTAGCATTCGTGCTCCTAACCGCTACACCAAACTGGCTCTCAAAGAAGGACCAAAGCCACCACAGGACAGTGCCTCCTAGTTCCCACCCCAAAAAGGGGGCCCAGAAGATACTGTGACTGATGGTATCAAAAGCATAAACACTCATCTCTATTAGAAGTACCACACACGTGGAATCTGGCTTACACACAGACATACTCACCCCTCACACTAGATGGGAAATAATGCACATATGGGTTTATTCTCTTCCACCCAAGAGCTAGGGCTACATGCATAAAGCCCTTTCAAAACAATGAAATCATGCCCACTGACTTTTGAGGAGGGGAGGCTGGGTTCAATCACCTCCAACCCCACTTCTCCCTTCATCACAAGTGCGGCTGACAAGCAGAATCTGGCTCTATATGTTTAGCAAAGCATGCTCTTTGGAACCTTAAGTTTTAATTAATCATGATGTGTACCAAACAGACCTTAAGCTCCTTTGCTAGTTGCTCATTTCTTTGCCCACCCATTGATTTAAGCAGCATACAAACAGGCTTTTTCACTACTGCTTCACACAGGCTGATGGCCTCCGTACAATTCTTTCCAGCTGTTCCAGTACTAGAATCACACAAAGGCCATTCAAATGTGGGAGCATAATTATGAGACACACATATGCCAGTACCATCTGAAAAGGAATATCAACCACACGAATGCTGTGAAAGAAGACCAGGCCCAAAGCCAGCCTTTCCAATCACTGCACCTACAACAGTGTTGTGTTGTGGTCAGAGCGTCCGACTAGGAACTGAAAGACTGAGATTTTAATCCCTGCTCTGTCATGGAAGCTTGCTAGGTGACCTTGGAACTGTTCCATAATGATGTGAACTGCTTTGGGTCCCCCACTGGGAAGAAAGATGGGGTATAGCTGAGGTAAATAAAATGCTCTTCAAGATGGCGGCATAAGCGGCAGATGCTCAGTCACCAGCCCTAGCATAGAAGACAAAGAGTTGTTTTTTGTACCCCACTTTTCTCTAAGGATGAAATTAGATAAAGATAGAAGGAAGTTAATTTAAGTATCACTGAAGTAATGAACTTGTGACGTCTTGTAACTTCCTACTGCATCTGCTTATTTCATTTCATCCTTCAATGGGTTTTATATTTTGCCTCTCTAGCAACAGCTGAGGTGTCTTACGCCTACTTTAAGCGAACTGATGATTACCCTTTGGATTGAATCTGGTTTTGAACTAGATTCCTTGTAACATCCCCACACACACCACCTTCCTGTTATACATATATATATATATATCAGCTTGATGGATTTACACTCCCAACACATCTGATAAAGCGAGCTGTCGGAATACCTTTTGTCAGTCTTTAAGGTGCCACTGGACTCCTGCTGCTACAGAATAACACAACTACCCACATGGAATTGATATCATGTAAGATTATCATGACCTCAGAAGCTGTCCACATTTTACTGAGAAGGAAGCTGCAGTTATTTATTTATTTGGTTATTATAGGGAACTTGAGAAGAGCCCTGCTGGTTCAGACCAGTGGTCCATCTAGTCCAGCATGTTGTCTCACACAGTGGCCAACCAGTTACTCTGGAAGGCCAACAACTGGTCCCAGAGGCTGAGACCCTCCCCTGATGTTGCCTCCTGGCTCTGGGGCTCAGAGGATTAGAGCCTCTGAAGACAGAGATTCCCTTTAGGCACCGTGGCTTTTAGCCACAGCTGGACCTGTTCTCCATGAATCTGTCTAACCCCCTTTCAAAACTGTCTATGCCTGTGGCCATCACTACATCCTCTGGCATCAAACGCCAGATTTTAACCAGTCATTAAATATAGTACTAATTCCTTTTGTCTGTCCTGAATTTACTGCCCTTCAACTTCACTGAATGCCCTCGAGTTCTAGTATTTTGAGAACAAGAAGCCAAAACTCACCTGGGGAAAGAGAGCTCTGAACCCCCAATCACACTAGAGCATTTCCTGGTGCCATTACCCACTTGGGCCATGTTTTCTCATGCACATCTACTAAGGGTGTTTCCACAAAAGTTACCTGCCCAGAGTTCAATGCAGCTTGGAAGTGGGATTTTTCTCCTGCTTCTCCACAGCACCGTGATGCATTCATATACCTCCCGGGGAGGAGGGGTCCCCAGCTTTTGTTCAATCTTTCTCAAATCTGCTTTGCTCTAAATTTTTGGCAAAGATTGCAACAAAGCCTGGAGGGCTACCCTGCAGGTGGAAAAGTTCGGATTTCCCTGGCCCCACTCTCATGGAGCCATTTCCTCTCCCCACTGCAGAGAGTTCTGGCTTTTTTCTAATCTGCGACTCAACAGTGTACCGTTGATATACTGTTGTACTAAAATATGAATCAGGTTCTCTGAGTTCCTGGCATTCATTCAGGAAAAAAAAGTCTCTAGCCCGTTTTGTTCCAGAGATATGCTTCCCCCCCCCATATATCTCTGCAACAAAATAGGCTACAGAGTTTTAAAAAATTAATGACACCTTCATACATGCTGAATAATGCACTTTCGATCCACTTACAATGCACTTTGCAACTGGATTTTGCTGTGCGATACGGCAAAACCCACTTCCAAACAATGGCTAAAGTGCACTGAAAGTGAACTAAAAAGTGCCTTACTCAGTGTGTGTAGAAGTGCCTTCAAAGTGGGAACTCAGAAACCTGAAGCATGTGGTTAAGATGCTGAACTGCAGACTGAAAGGTCGGTAGTTCAGCAGTTCGAGACCCGAGTGCTGCATGATGGAGTGAGCTCCCGTCTCTGGTCCCAGCTCCTGCCAACCTAGCAGTTCGAAAGCAAGAAATTGCAAGTAGATAAATAGGTACCACTTTGGTGGGAAGGTAACAGCGTTCCGTGAGCCTCGGCGTCTAGTCATGTCGGCCACATGACCACGGAAACGTCTTTGGACAGCGCTGGCCCTTCGGCTTGGAAACAGATGAGCACCGCCACCTAGAGTCGGATTCGACTGGCTTTCGAGCAAGGGGAACCTTTACCTATATCAATATAACACTATTAAAATTATGAACGAAAAAGAAAAACCAGGGAAACCTGTTGTGTGGAAGCCCTGTCACTCATGTGCCATATTATCAGCCGCAGCAGCAATAGGGAAACTACACAAGACGATCCCCATGCGGAAAACACCCAAGACTATCAGAAGCATCAAACCTGCTTTATTACAGCGTGCACTCAGAGCGCATCCGCTTCCAGTATTAACTCAACGCACCACCACCTTCGCTTCTATGTACTACAGTGACAGACGCTTCCCCCAGGAGTCACTTCGCCCAGCATACACAAGCAGAACCCGGCTACCCCCCTGCAAAGGTCACAGCAGGAATTCCTCCAAGGATCTCCCTGTCCCTCCCTCCAACACTGCTTCTCTTTTTAGTTCATTAAATGATAACACATTTCTTCCGTGCCACTAAGCCACTAACCCAGTTCCTTTATCTTCGAGTGCAAGTTCTGCTGACAGCCAGGGCTGCTCCGTCAATTAGCTACCGGCACACTCTCTCCCCGCTAGTTACTGTGCAGCTGCCAACCCCAATATCTACCCTTGTCAGATGCATCGGACTGTCGCCCTCCAGTCAAACGAGAGCAGCACCAAAGCTCACTACAGAAGTCTTGCTGCTCCAATGGAGTATCTGAAGGCCGCACAGTTATGGGTCAGTCACTGCTTGCTTGCTCTTACATACAAGATTTCCCTGTAACCAACAGCAGTTATTTTGTGGTCACTCTCATACCCTGGAACAAAGTTTCTACCCAACCTACTGACCTTGCACATATAAGAACTCAAGGGTTTTTAAAGGACTTTAGAACACTGATCCCCAACAGGGTGCCTGTGGGCACCGCAGGGCCTGCTAACGTGCTTCCTGATGTCCACTTCCTTCTTTCCCAAAACATTATTTCACCAAAGCAAAGTGCTAATCCTGGATTTTTCTCGATCTCTTTGGAGCAGGAGGTGCTTCAGAACATTCCAGAAGGCATTGCCTCTCTGTCTCCACAGAGCTCCCACAAAGAAACAGTCAGGTTGGTGTAGTGGTTAGGAGCACAGACTCTAATCTGGGAGAACCGGGTTTGATTCCCCACTCCTTCTCCACATGCAGCTGCTGGTGTGACCTTGGGTCAGTCACAGTTCTCTCAAGAGAAGTTCTCTGAGAGCTCTCTCAGCCCCACCTACCTCACAGGGTGTCTGTAGTGGGGAGAGGAAGGGAAAGGAGAGTGTAAGCCACTCTGAGATGCCAAGTGAAAGGCGGGGTACAAATCCAATCTCTTTTCTCTTCTTCTACATTTGATTACAGGAAGTTATTTAGCTTTGAACCTCCAATACTGTTGTTATTATTTCGATTGTTAATCACCCTATCCCAGCTTACACCGGGCTCTGGCCAATGTACAAGGAGGCATAATGCCATAAAAATACACGAAACATTAAAATTTAGTATACAATTTGATAAAAAGTAAAAGAACCAGAATAAAAAGATCCAATATGGTGTCCTGTAAATTTTCTATCCCAATTTTGGCGTGCCTGGCCATTTTCTGGGCAGGGGAAAGGGAGTAGAGAAAAGTGGGATATAAAAACCGACTCTTCTTTCTCTTGTTCACATGAAGCCTGCTGGGTGACCTCAGGCCAGTGACAGTTCTCTCGGAACTCTCTCAGCCCCAGCTCCCTCACAGGGTGCCTGTTCTGGGGAGAGGAAGGGAAGGCAATTGTAAGCCACTTTGAGATTCCATGAGGAAGAGAAAAGTGGAGTATAAAAACCTTCTTCTTCTGAATTTTCTACGTGTCACAAGATTCTTTGTTTTCCTGCTACGAACTTGGCAGTGGAACACACAGGTCTCCGTTGCACCACAGGATTCAGCTTTGAGATGTTAATCTAAGTACAGATGCTGGGCGGTTTAAAAAACCTGAGAATATAATTTGGGCACATCATCACATAAGACTAATCATGCAGTATTATAACCCAAGAAGCAGATGTTTCTGTGTGAGAAAAAAAAATAACTCAAAATCGGAGACGGGGGAATGAACTGGCACTGTTTCACCCCACCCAGACATTTTTAGTATCAGTACTGTCCAAAATTAGCAAGTCCCCATTTAAGAACAAAGCAAACAATCACACTGTTGCCCACACTCGACAGGCTGGCAAAGATCCTTTTGGTGTCATTCCAAGAAGTCAGACTTAGGTACACTCAGGGTGCAAAAAAGCAAAACTATGTACCATTTGGATTTCATATGCTGCCCCTTCAGGTCCAGTTAATCATCCTAAATGAACCAGAGGGCTCCCTTTGACTATCCAGTCCCTCCTATGCCTGAACAAAGATGCATCAAAAGAGCTGAAAAAGCAACTTTAGAAATAATTCCAGCTATATTTATGTACCTTAGCAGGCAACATTCCTGAGGTTCTTTCTAAAGTGGGCGAGTGCCTTTGATAGTGACGGAAGCAACTCCTGCAGGGCATCACAGATTGCAATCTTTGCACACCCCTTAGACTGTTCTACAAGGGCCTGATATGTACTATAGACCCCAAAAAGCATGCACACAGCCAGCAAATATTTGCAGCTCTTCGGAATACTGCATGGTTTTCATTTACTGATATCAAGGTTTTACCTTCTTTAAAATGCCTCCACTCAAAAACGGCATTAACCCAATAGTTTAAGTAACTCAATCCCAATAGCTTAAGAAGTAATTCACCACAGCAACTGGAAAGGAAAAATAGGGGGGGAACAAGCAAACTTTTAAAACACAGGTCAGTCGTATCCCAGCTAATATGACCTATGTACACGTTCCAAGACCAACAACTGCCACTAGAAATGCATTCATCCGTTGTTCCATTAACAATATTCCGCATTCTCTCTTGCCTCCGTGTCACTTTAATCTGGTACATTTGCCAACTATGAAATGGGAAATTGGGCTCAGTATCAAAACGCAAAGAGATAGGATGGTTGAAAGCCATCTAATCAAGAGTCTTTACTCCTTTGGATCCTTAAATCAAGTATATTGTTTCCTTTCTTGAACTTCAATCTGTGCTTTTACCGGCACTGGACAGTTAGGGGAGGGGGGACTTCAGAGTTCAGTTTTCCTTTCACCTTTGAACATGTGTCTTGACAAAGTGACGTAATACCTATAAAGGAAATGTATCTGACAGCACAGACTGACTTTACAGTAATCTGGTCAATTATGATCCACCATCTGATATAGCCAACGAACTATATGAAGATGGAAATCTATTGCAGACCACACAAGTAGACTTTTAGATTCACCATATGATAAATTCCAAACAGCTTATAAATTTCATGTTTAGATGCAAACTAAAAATGTCCAGTGTGAATGTGAGAAGCAGGTAAGTGTATCATGCAGTCAGAAAGGGGGAGTGGGGATGGAAAGCGCCATCAAGTCGCAGCAAAGAAGAAGAAGAGGGAGGAGACTGGATTTATACCCCGCTCTTCACTACCCAAAGGAGTCTCGGAGCAGCTTACAAACTCCTTCCCCTCCCCACAACAGACACCCTGTGAGGTAGGTGGGGCTGAGAGAGCTCTTTCGAGAACTGCTCCTGAGAGAACAGCTCTGAAAGAACTTGTAACTGACCCAAGGTCACACCAGCAGCTGCTTGTGGAAGAGTAGGGAATCAAACCCGGTTCTCCCAGATTAGGGTCTGTGCTCCTAAACACTACACCAACCTCATGGCAAAGGAAGTACTTCTTCACCCAGAGAGTAATTAACAAGTGGAATTCACTGCCACAGGATGTGGTGGCGGCTACAAGCATGGACAGCTTCAAGAGGGAACTGGATAAACATATGGAGCAGAGGTCCATCAGTGGCTATTAGCCACCATGTATAGATAGGACCTCTCGGTCTGTGGCAAGTGATGCTCTGTATTCTTGGTGCTGGGGGGGGGAGCAACAGTGGGAGGGCTTCTAGTGTCCTGGCCCCACTGCTGGACCTCCTGAGAGCACCTGTTTTTGGCCTCTGTGTGACACGGAGTGTTGGACTAGATGGGCTACTGGCCTGATCCAAAATTGGCTTCTCTTATGCTCTTAACCCTGAGGCAAGAGCCTCAAGAGATGAGCTGAGATGTTTTGCCACTGCTTGCCTTCCTTGTTGGTCTCCCAACCAACCACTAACCAGGGTGGACCCTGCTTATCTTCTGAGATTGGACAAGATCAGGCTAGTCTGGGCCATCCTGGTCCTGCTGCAACTCTGTCAACTTGATAGCAGATTTGTGCTCGCTGCTGCGTAATGTGAGAAACCAAACCACTAATTACTGATGATTACAACATTTATATACCACCTTCCTTCCGAGGAACTCCAGGTGGTATAAACAGAAGCTCTTAAAAAGTCTACTGACTAAACATAGACCTGTTACAACCTCAACAGAGCTCCCATATACCTTCAGACCTGGGACAAATGACAATTTAATTAATTAAGAATATTTATACCCTGCATTGTCCAGAGACTCAGGGCAACTAACGAGAAGACAAAAACAACACAGTTAAATGCAATACAAATTTATTTAATTCATTTCTACCCCTCCTTTCTCCTAAATGGGGAGCCAATTGGGCTTACATCATTGGGCTCCTCTCCTCCATCGTGTCCTCACAACAACCCTGTGAGGTAGGTTAGGCTGAGAGAGTGTGAGTGGCCCAAGGTCACCCAGTGGGCTTCCATGGAACGAGTGGGGATTTGAACCTGGGTCTCTTAGATCCTAGTCCAGCATTCTTAACCACGACAGCACTGGCTGCAGTTGACTGTACTTATTTCATACATTTAGTCCTCTTAGTTCAGAAGTATGGTGACACAGGAGTCTCCAGTGAAAAAATCCTTTCAGATAAATCAAATCCAGTACAAAAGTCACAAATCCCTGCAGATAAATCAAATCAAGCACAAAAGTCACTAAGTAATCATAAATTATTGCTTTTCCGCCCCTGTAACTCTGCCCCAGATGCTTGGCTTCTTAAGCGTTTCCCTTTGTTCTTCCTGCTTCCTAAAGAACCCTTTATTTCATCCAAGTCCTGAACACACCACAGAGGTATATTCTTCACTAGAGTAAGCAAAGCCGGAGCGAGGTGTTTATACTGCCAAGAGCAAAAGATATTATGAGCTGGCAGAGTCATTTATAGGCAATTACAGCCGTCAAACATGCTTACCAATCATGCCGGCGTTCAGGCAGAGGCAACTTGGAAGGGCAAATGGCCCAGGACGGGTGGACAAACAGACCCCTCCCCTTCGCTCAAAACAGACCCCTTTGTGGCATCTT
This sequence comes from Lepidodactylus listeri, assembly GCA_029233225.1. Taxonomy (NCBI): domain Eukaryota; kingdom Metazoa; phylum Chordata; class Lepidosauria; order Squamata; family Gekkonidae; genus Lepidodactylus; species Lepidodactylus listeri. Next base: position 25,053,546 of record JARCFY010000004.1, on the reverse strand, counting down.
TCTTAACCCTCAGCGCCCCCCTCCCCGTTTTGGGGGTTACCCTGGCAGAAGAAGCATGCCCAAACAATGCCATTTTCTTCGCCCTCGAAGCCTGCCAAGTCATTCGGACTCTCCCGAGTGAACTGCAAGCTGTCAACTTTCCAAAGCCCTGGTGGGTCATCTAGGCCACAAGCAAAGTGGGGCTTTTGGGAGGCGGGGGGGGGGGGGGTTTCCCCAGAAGAAAAAGTCCCTCCTGAAGATTGAACAGAGAAAATACAGCATAACGGGGTGGGGGGCGCGGGAAAAGAAGAGTTTAAAGCGCGGGGGGGGGGTGCTGAGATTGAATGAGCCAGCCCTTCCCTTGTCCCAGGAAGCCAAAGAAGGCTCCCCCCATCCCCCTTTCCCGAAGGAACTTTCCTTTTCTCATTTTGGCGACCAGGAGAGGCCTCCTCCCGTCTGGGCCACAGCAACCCAACGGGGCTTCAGCCGAAACAACAGGGGCCAAGCGCCCTAAAGCCTCGCCCAGCCAAACCCTTCTCTAGCCATCCCACCCCACCCCGCCGCCCGCCCTTCCAGTCTCTTCCAAACCTCCGGGGGCGGGGACAAGGAGAAGCCGAAGAGCCCCCTTTCCCACCAGCGGCGCCATCCCCTTCCCCTCCCAGGCAACACGGGTCCGCCTGCCCAATTCCCACGAACGGCACACACCCCCCCCCCCTTCCCTTCGCCTTGCTCCCATCCCGGCTCCGCGCGCGCGCGCATAGAGAGAAAAGAGCAAATCTGCCCGGGCGCCCGGCGAGACAATGCTGCCATTCATCGCCCTCCCCTCTTTCCCTCCTCAAGTGTTCCCGGAGTTACCGCGAGCGGGCTGGCTGGAGCGCAGCGGAAAGGAGAGAGGCGCAGCAGAGGCTGGGGGTCAGGAGCCCGAAAGCGGGGTGGGGGGGAACACGGAGAAACTCCGGCAGGAGAGGGGGGAAAGCAGGCAAAGGCGAGCCAAAGTTCTAGCAGGACTCACCCCATCGAAGCTGCTGCTGCTGCTGCTGCTGCTGCCGCCGCCGGCTGAGAGTAGGGCTGGGGCTGTGCAGCAGAGGCGCGCGGCTGAGTGGCGAGGGCGGAGAGCGGAACCGGCGCCGCGAAAAGTTGCCTTTGCGCGATTTCGCAACGGGCTATTCCGCGCCGCCAGCAGCCCATTCACCCGAGCGGCTCCTCGGCGTTGTGAAGGCGAGCACGCCTTCCCGGGAGGGGAGCGGGGGTGACATCATCACAGCGGCAGCCCCACGTGAACGCACCCGGGGCTGCCCCGCCTTTGGGGAAGCGGCTCGGCGCCGGCTGTGGGGCAGGAGCCCAACATTCTGTGGGTCCGTCACGTGGTGCGCCCGGCTAGGGCGGGCGGGAGGGCTCACGTCTTCATCCTCCCTAGGCGGCCCACACGCTCCTGGTCCAATCGCCGCGCTCGGCTCTTTTGGCTCGCGTGGTTGTTCTCTGGCGCCCCCAGCGGCGGCTCGGCTACGGGAAGTGGCGCTGGCCGGCGAGGAGGTTGGGGCTTGTGGCTCGTCTTGGAAATGGTCGACCGCGTGGACTTTCTTGGAAAAGGGGTTGAGGTCACTTTCCTAAGGCGGCGGCGGCTTCGGACCTGTCCGAGGCCGAGTAGCTGAAGCGGCGTTATTTGGAGCCTGGTGAGGCCGAGACCGATGCGGAGGCCAAAAAGCGGCGTTGGAGGAAGCGGCCCAAGGAGCTGCCCGGGAGGGGAATGCACACAGTGGATGACAGGGTTGCCAGCTCCAGGTTGGGAAATTCCTGGCGATTTGGGGATGGCGCCTGGGGAGGACAGGGGACCTCGGTGGGGAACAATGCCACAGAGTCCACCCTCCAAAGCATCCATTTTCTCCAGGGGAACTGATCTCTGTAGTCTAGAGATAACCTGTAATTGCAGGGGATCCCCAGGTCCCACCTGGAGGCTGGCATCCCTAGTGGATGATGATGTGAGTTGCAAAAGCATTTCTAATGTGCAAGAAAAGAAAGAGACCTGCCGGTGGTGGCTGAATTTATTGATGAATGGCCAGAAGATGTAAAGCGGATGGAGGAATTCCGTGCCACTCAAAGTTGGAGGCTCTTGGAAGATCACAACGAAGAGTCGCCAAGCTCTGGCCTTTCTGGGGCTGCTGCAGAACTAAACAGTCCAGAAGCCGGGAAACGCAAGCAAACGAAGCATTCGTCAGAATTGTCCCCAGCCAGAAGGGGCCGCCACAACTCCCCGAATCCACTTCCTCCTGTGACAGGCAAAAGCAATCGCAGAACTGCAAGTGGAGGCCAAGAAGAATGCTTTCCAGAGAAGCCCGTCACAGGTAGCAGCAGGTTACCTCTGATTTCTCCCCACCCAGAAGGAAAAGACATTGTTCTGATACCGAACTGTTGCCTCCTCAGAAGCTGAGAAAGCAAGACAATGCCAGAGGCTCTTTTCTGGCCGCTAAAAAGTCCCAGTGGCACGACTCTGGATCTGAGTCGGATTCCACTCCCCAAAGGATGAGCACCAAAGCGGATTCAGACCTTTCCCTACCACGGACCGTTTGCCATACGCAGCCACAGGATTCTCCTCCTATCTTTCTTCTCCCAGAAGGAATCAGTGCAAGTCTTCAGACTCCAGTTGGTCTCCTCCCTGAAGAGGGCAAGATGTTGGACAGAAGGCCGGCAGGTCACGAAGTCCACCTGACCTCTCACCAACATGGCGGGCCAGAGACTCCAAAGTGAAGACCCTACGATGCTGTCGGGTGGCAAAGCAGGCTTGGTGTCAGCTGACCTACTACGAAGGGAGCAGCAGGAGTTCCAGATGCAGGAGAGGGGCAACAGATATCTGGAGAATGAATCACAACAGGCAGCAACCATTTTCCAGGATAATTCTGGCCGTAAGAGGGACCTGGCAGGAGCAGCAGAAGGCAGCTCAGCAGAAACCCGAGTGAGATGAGCGGAATGCCAAGTGGGGCAAAGGGCTCGCCCAGAGCAGGCAGCAGCAACAGAATGTGGAGGATGCAGGGAAGGAAATGCAGAAGCCGCTAGCCCAGTACATCGATGACCAGGACTTGGACCAGATGTTGCGGGAACAGGAGCGAGAAGGAGACCCCATGGCCAACTTCATAAAGCTGAGAAAGAACAAGGAGGGGAAAGATCAGAAACAAAAGCCAAAGTACAGTGGAGTGGACCAGCCCAACCCCTCAACCGATTTAACATCTGGCCTGGGGTATCGCTGGGACAGAGTTGACAGGTCCAGCAGCTTTGAGCAGAAGCGCTTTGCCAGAATTGCTAGTTAAGAAGGCAGTGCAGGAGTTGGCCTATGAGTGGGGCATGGAAGACATGTGAACGGCCTCTCTGAGATATGAGAGAACCTCCCGCCGCCCTCTGCAATGGCTCCATCCCTAAAAACTACGATTAAAGGTGTTCAGCTCAGAGGACCCTTTCAGGTGTTTTTGGATGGTGGCAGAAGTGCTCACTCTGGGCAGCCAAAGCAGAGTGAGGCTGTTGATGCTCCAGGACTGAACACTGTGCTTGCTTCTTTCATCTTGCATTGTTTCTTGGCTGCATGTCTCCCTCAGTATCAGTTACCACCTACTTGCACACAGATGGGGAGCTTAATTCAGAAGCCGTTAGATTGATTAATTGGTGCCATCGATCGCCGTTTACTGCTGAAGTCAACTCAGTGTGCGACTGCAATAAAAAAAGGCAAATGCTGTGCTATGCTGGGGTTTATTAGGAAGGGGACTGAAAACAAATCAGCCACTATCATAATAACCCTTTATAAATCGATGGTGTACTGGAATACATTTGAAATACTGTGTGCAGTTCTGGTCACCATACCTCAAAAAGGATATAATAGCATTGGAAAAGATGCAGAAAAGGGCAACTGAAATGATTAAGGGGATGGAACACCTTCCTTATGAAGAAAGGTTAAAGAGGTTGGGGCTTTTTAGTTTGGAGAAATGAGGATTGAGGGGTGACATGATCGGAGTTTGTAAAACTATGCAGGGGATAGGGAAGGGACAGAAAGAAGTACTTTTCTCCCAATACAAGAACTTGTGGGCACTCAGTGAAATTAATGAGCTGTAGACTTAGAACAGATAAGAAGCACTTCTTCACCCAAAGAGTAATTAACAAGTGGAATTCAGTGCCGCAGGAAGTGGTGGCGGCTACAGGCATGGAGAGCTTGAAGAGGGGATTGGATAAACATATGGAGTAGAGGTCTATCTGTGGCTATTAGCCACAAGGTATAGATGGAACACTATGTCTGGGGCAGTGATGCTCTGTATTCTTGGTGCTTGGGGGGGCCACAGTGGGAGGGCTTCTGGAGTTCTGGCCCCACTGGCGGACTTTTTGATGGCACTTGGTTTTTGGCCACTGTGTGACACAGAGTGTTGGACTGCATGGACCATTGGCCTGATCCAACATGGCTTCTCTTGCGTTCCGTCCCTATATTGAAAGCCTGGTGAAATATTATTTACTAGTTGCTTTTATTTACCTTTCACCTGCTCATTCGCAGCTCTTACTAAAAAGACAGGATATTTTTTTTATCCAGGCATGTTTGCACCCTTAACTATGGGTGCCAGTTCTAGACCTGAGTGGGGTGTTGTATCTATCATGCTGCAATCCTAGGCAGTGGGGTGCGCGTGCAGCAGAGTGAGGTGGTAATGAGATGCCAGAATGCCGAAGCAGAAGGATGGAGTGTACCACTTCAGTCAATAATGGGGGAGATTACATTTTTCAACATTCCCCCAACATTCATTATTCCCAGTAAGTGGGAAACCACTCATAGAGTTGCCAACCTCTAGGTTGTGGCTGGAGATCTCCTGGGATTACAACTGATTTCCAGGCGACAGAGATCAGTTTACTGGAAGAAACTGGCCACTTTGGAAGGTGGGCTATAGAACACTATACCCCATTGAAGTCCTTCCCCAACCCTCCCTTCCTCAGACTCCACCCTCAAAATCTCCAGGTATTTCCCAACCCATATCTGGCAACCCTACCCGGTAGTGCTGCATCTTCCTGGTGTCTTATTTTTAAAAAAATTTTCAGGGAGCTTTTACCTGAGGGGGGAGCGTTAAAAATGTGAAGGCCGAACTGTAGCAGCATAGCCCTTCCTACATGCTGCATCAGTCTGCTGTACGTACAAACCAGGCCTGAGTATCCTTGAATTCAGTAAGGACTTGCTTGTGAGTAAATACGCACAGGGATCCAGTTATAAGGCTTCAACTCGATGCGCGCCATTGCAGAAGTGAGCTCCCACTGAACAAAGGAAGCGGAGAGGAAGAGACCCTCCTTTTAACAGGCTGGGCTTTTAGCCCAGGAAACCACTTTCCAGCTTGGTTTGGCGATGCTGACGATTCGCTTCTAGGCACAAGCAAGGGCCTGATTTATTATTTATTTATTACATTCCTATTTGACTCTCCTTCCGCGGAATCCAAGGCAGCATATATATGAGTTGCCCAAAAGTCTCCCATCCAGGCACCGACGACCGCCAGACTTGCATGGTTGAGCCTCTGCGTGTTTTTAGACCGTACCCCTTGGGACCTTTTTTTGACCTTTGACACGCCTTGGCATCCCTTAGGGTAAGTGTACTTGTTATGTCCTGGACGCAGTTCCTGTATACTTGTATGATTCTTTGATGTGACCAAACATGTAATGGCGCCAGCCATGCGGTCTGACCGCATGGCCTGGAAAAGATACAAGCTTGAGGTAAAAGAACAATAGCACCCAGGCTCCTAAAGATCCACCTATCAGGGGCTTAGCATATTCAAATGAACCAATGTAAATCTCTGGTGGGAAGATTAACCTATCCCGCAGTGTGGGTGTGGACGGGGGCGAGGCTTTTCTGTGCATATAAACTGGCCCCCAGGCCACCTCAGGTATGCTTGTTCCTGACCGCTAATAAACTCCACTATGCTGAAACTCACTTCACCGGCCTCCAGACTCCAGTACTTTTCAGTACTCTGTGCTTCTTGAAATCTGCAGCAGAAGCTCTGCCGTGGGCCTGCATTTTTCTATCATGGGACTATTGAAGAAGCGGAGTATGGTTTTACACATGATGCCTAAGTTTGCCAACAAGCTGGAAGCAAAAAAGTCCTGTCCCTTTAATACAGGCTTCATGGGATGTTATTTACCAGATAAGGTTGTTTACGTCCGTGCTGCGGAAAGCTTCACTTGCCCATTTCAAGCCTCACAGGAACAAACACGTGAAGCTGCCTTATACAGAATTAGATAATCTGTCCATCAGAGCCAGTACTGTCTACTCAAACCGGTTCTCCAGGGTCTCAGGCTGAGGCCTTTCACATCACCTCCAACCTGATCTTGCTAACTGGAGATGCCGGGGATTGAACCTGGGACTTTCTGCATGCCAAGCAAATGCTCTGCCAGTGAGCCACAGCCTCTCTTAAAGGGGCAGGCCGTCTTTTTCCCAGGCCCGCATGACTTTGCATTTACATAAAGATTGTACTTGCAGAACAGGTGGTGGAATTTAGTTCAGATTCCATAAGGGCGGAGTCAATGCATCGCAGAGGCACAGAGCTCGGTATATGTTTATAGATCCCAACAGATCTCGGTTAAGTGTTGTCCAGGAACCTGTCAAAAATATCCAGACTATTTCGGGGTCTCTGGAACTCAACAGCACATGCACAGGTATCTCCTTGCCACAGAGGATGGAAAAGTAACAAACAAGAGCCAAAGGCAGTCCCCATCCACTATGGCATGAAAGGGAACACTGCAGATTTGGCATTCTACGCTTGTTTGCTATAGAACCTGGGAGCATCAAGATTTATGCAGTGAAAAAGCAGGTGCAGGTAGACCCTTATTGCCTGGTAGACACACTGCATATCTATCCCAGGTTCAACCACAACTGCTGTGAAGAGTCCTATATTTTTGGCATTTTGTTCCAGAATCCCTGGATTCGCCCTACCTCACCCCTTACCCCATTCTGAATTTTCTGCCATGGGCCTTTCCCTGGTATCTCTTCAGTCTGCTCTTTCAGATCCTATATCTGCTGTGAAATGCATAAAACAGCCTAATCAGAGGAAGTGAGAATTTCCTGCAGAGGCCCATATGACGGTGAGAGTAGCCACAATTGCAACCACTTTCTGATGTCAGGGGAAATGCACTTATCTACACGTGCAATCTCGGCACTACGCAGCAATCTTTTTTTTTCCTCCCAAGACCACAGGCATGCAATCAGCCAAATGGATTGCTGCCATCTTTGTTTTCAATTTTTATCTTCTTTTAAAACATTTCTTCATCATTAATTTTCACTCTTTACAGGATCACTTTCCTCCAGTACTGGTGTGGAGACACCTAGGTAAAGGTAAAGGTTTCCCTTGCTCGAAAGCCAGTCGAATCCAACTCTAAGGGGCGGTGCTCATGTCTGTTTCCAAGCCGAAGAGCCAGCACTGTCCAAAGACTTTTTTCCATGATCATGTGGCCTGCATGACTAAATGCCGAGGGGCACGGAACGCTGTTACCTTCCCACTGAAGTGGTAGCTATTTATCTACTTGCAATTTCTTGCTTTCGAACTGCTAGGTTGGCAAGAGCTGGGGCCAGAGACGGGCGCTCACTCCGCCACGCGGCACTCGGGTCTCGAACCGACCCTTCCAGGCTGCAACTCAGCATCTTAACCTCTGAGCCTCCGTGGAGACAGCTATTATGACCTTATTGCATCAGTATTGGCAAGATCAGCATCTCACACTGAGAACCATGCAGTAGTTCCACAGTTCACAGGGCAGAACCAGCCTATGTGTGAGACAGAATGAAGCAGACCTGGGGGTGGGGGCAAGAAATGCCATCCGATCTCCTGCTACCAGCCACAGCTGGCTCATTTACTGGCTGCAGAAGAGCCTCCAAGTGGCACCCAGTTCTGGAAAGGCTTACAAAGCACAGCGTGTGTTTATTATTATCATTTATTAAATTTCTGAATCGCCCAATCCCTAAGTACACAGGGCTCTGGGCAATTTACAATAAATAAAAATATGCAAAAATACAGTTTAAAATCGGCAATCAATTAATCCGAAAATTTCACATCTATAATTGAATCTAAAACCTGCTCTGGACTGTTCTTCCATCTCACAGGCAGGTTAAGAAAAAAGAAAGAAAAAGGATGCCAGCTATGATGGAAACCGTTGCTGTCCTCAACCAAAAGCCTGGCAGAACATCTCTGCCTTACACCAAAATGACTGGAGAAGACTGGTGAGGAAACAAGCCATCTTCTCCGCTGTGTGTGTATTAAATGCTGCAGCTCATGGTGACCCTAAGCAATAATGACTCCAAAACGTCCCAGCCTTAACAGCCATTCTCAGGTCTTGCAAAACTGAGGCTTGTAGTTTCCTTGACTGAGCCAATCCATCTCATGTTGGGTCTTCCTCTTTTCCTGCTGCCTTCAACTTTTCTTAGCAATGTTGTCTTTTCCAGTGACTCTTTTCTTATGATGTGACCAAAGTATGGTACCCTCAGGTTGATCATTTTAGCTTCTAGGATCTGATCTCTGTTATCCCCTATCATTCCCTCCACTGTGGCTCATTTTCTCCCCCAGCTGGAGAAAAGTCTCTAAAAATAGCATCAAGTCAAGTGTCATAAAATGAACACATGAAGCTAACCTTATACTGAGTCAGACTATTGACCTGTCACAGTCTTGTTTTCTCTATGGTCCCAAGAAGATGTCTTCTGCATCACCTTTTAACTGGAGCTACTGGGGAACTGAACCTGGGATTCACAGTTAATTTTAACTTAGGTTTTGTGTGATGTATGAAAACATGTTCTGCACCTCCATGTTCAAAGGCAGTCAACCTCTGAATCCCAGTGCCAGGAGGCAACATCAGGGGAAGGCCTCGGCTTCTATGCCCTATCGTTGGACTTCCAGAGGAACTGGTTGGCCGCTGTGTGAGACAGGATGCTGTATGAGACAGACCACTGGTCTGATCCAGCAGGACTCTTCTTACATTTTTATGAAACCATCATTTGTTGAGACAAAACAAGATTTGAATGATGGTCTATGTGATGGAGAGCCCTTTGTTGTTGTTGTTGTTGTTCAGTTGCACAGTCGAATCCAACTCTTCGTGACCCCATGGACCACATCACACCAGGCCCTCCTGTCTTCCGTCAGTAACACTATCCATCCATCTCATCCTTTGCTGTCCCCTCCTTCTTTGACCTTCAGTCTTTCCCAGCATCAGGGTCTTCTCCAGTGACTGCTCATTTGGTGGCCAAAGTATTTGAGCTTCAGCTTCAGTATCTGGCCTTCCAGGGAACAGTTGGGGTTGATTTCTTTTAGGACTGACTGATTTGATCTCCTTGCAGTCCAAGGGACTCTCAGGAGTCTTCTGCAGCACCATAATTCAAAAGCATCTATTCTTCGGCGCTCGGCCTTCCTTATAGTCCAACTCTCACAGCCATACATCACTACTGGGAATACCATCGCTTTGACCATACAGACTTTTGTTGGCAGGGTGATGTCCCTACTTTTTATTATGCTGTCTACGTTTACCATTGCTTTCCGCCCAAGGAGCAGGTGTCTTTTAATTTCATGGCTGCAGTCACTGTCTGTAGTGATCTTGGATCTCAGGATCATGAAGTCTGTCACTACTTCCACGACTTCCCCTTCTATTTGCCAAGGAGTGATGGGACCGGAAGCCATGATCTTAACTTTTTGATGCTGAGTTTCAAGCCAACTTTTGCGCTCTCCTCTTTCACCCTCAGCAAGAGGCTATTTAGGTCCTCTTCACTTTCTGCCATTAGAGTGGTATCGTCTGCAAATCTGAGGAGAGCCCTTAAAACAGGCCAAATCCTGGTTTCACAAACTAACCATGGTTCAAGCAAGCCATGGCTTTACGTCACGTTCTGAGCCATGTACTAGAGATACCACACTTGCAACATGATAGAGGGGGCTTTGACTTTCAAAGACTTACACCCCCAAAATCACGTTGGTCTCCAAGGTGCTACGGATTCAGATCTAGCAGTTCTACTGCAGACCGGCACAGCTACCCTCCCGAAACATACTTCTAATGTTTGGTTAAGCACTAAAGCTGTCCCTGCCAATAGGATGCAGTCATATTATCTCATGGCCTCCTGTTAGCAGGAGCTGAAACATTTATTTGAAAAGCATCCTTCCTCTCCGTACCTTTTTTGGCACTGCTATAAGCAGGATCCTGCGTAGGCAGCAATTTCACACAAGGACAGAAAAAGCACACCGATTTGGAACTGGGTACAGCATCTGACATCTTGAGAATCCGCGACTCTTCTTATTTATTTTGCCCGACACTTCTGGCAGCAAAGACAGCATGTGGGCAATGCCTTGTGAAATGCGTGAAGCCGGAGGAGCTCGGTGGAATTCTTCCAAGCACTGGAGCCTGGCTTCAGTGCGATGCTGCGTAGCATTCCTCCAGAGCCTAGAGGGAAGGCTGAGCACAGACTAGAAAATGGAAAGAAAAAGACTGTGAAAAAAGAGAATTTGGAAGGAGGCGTAAGTACAGAAGGAGGCGCCTCGTGGGCAAGAGGGGGAAGGCGATGGAGGAAAGAGGCGGCTAATCAGAAAGTCTGAAGAAGGTCACGTTTAAGATCACGAGGGGTTGCTGTGTAGTGTCAAAGTAGGCATGGGAGGCTAAAGAAGAAGAAGAGCGTGGACTTATACCCCACCCTTCACTACTCGAAGGAGTCTCAGAGCAGCTAACAATCTCCTTCCCTTCCCCTCCCCACAACAGACACCCTGTGAGGTAGGTGGAGCTGAGAGAGCTCTCTCGAGAACTGCTGTTGAGAGAACAGCTCTGAAAGAACTTATGACTGACCCAAGGTCACACCAGCAGCTGCATGTGGAGATGTGAGGAATCAAACCCGGTTCTCCCAGATTAGAGTTCGCACTTCTAACCACCACATCAAACTGGCTCTCTTCTGGTTGGTTGGTTCTTCTGGTTGGTTCAGCAATCCAAATCCTATTTAATCAAAACACCAGACTGGACAAAGTATGCCTGAATCCATGCATGATGGAGAAGTGGGGGGGAAGGAAGAACCAGTGGGAATGTTGGAAAGCGGGGGAGGGGGTCACAATCTCAGGCAGGGCCTAGAGCAGGGAGTTCTCAAACCTGCTGAGCCTGTGAACACTTTGGGAATTTTGAGAATGGGCGGTGGGTGTCATCACAACATGGCGGACATGGGAAGTGGGGCTGAGACTAAAATGTTGGTGGGTTCCAAACCAGGCATCCTCCTGTGATGGAGGCAGACGTTTCCAAATAAGGTCCTCCCTACAGACGCAACCATGATGGCCTCTGGATTCCTCAGAAGCACCGCCTACTCCAGTGAGGTGTCGGAAAGCCAGATTTGGCTTTCTGCTTTGGGGGGAAGCAAATGGGACCAGGAAACACATTGGTGGGTGGTACCACGGTGCTCATGGGTATCATGTTGGGGGCTACTGCCCTAGAGAAGGAGGAACTGGGCATTATTGGGATGAAGGAAATAGGCAGGGCAAAGAGGGTGCCAAAGAGACACAACGTTGGTAAGGTTAGTCAGGGGTCCCCAACATGGCACCCATGGGCACCATCCTGCCCACTGACACCTTTTCTGCCACCAACCACCAAGTGTTTCTAGAAAGTGGGCGGGGCCAGGTGGGGCTTTTGCTCAGCAAGGCTTCTGATTGGCTGTGCAGATTTTTTTTAAATGTTACTTCGGCAGCAGCTGCCACCACAGCACAAGAGTCTTCTCTGTGTGACTGAAGGTAAGCTGCGGCAGCCGTTGTATGGCAGGTGCCATCACCCGTGGCAGCCATTTTGTGGCTGCGTCCACCATGCCGTATCAGAATTCCAAAGACGCCCAGAGGCTCAAAAAAGTTGAGGACGCTTGGGTTAGATTCTGGACACTGACGGGGTCGGTGCCTGTTACGGCTTCTTCTATTACTTTAGCATTTTGACCTGCAAAGCCAGAAGGGGCAAAGAAACTCAAGGAGGGGGTAGTAGAGTACAAGCAGTGCCATCCAAAACTGAGTTAAAAAGGTAAAGGTTTCCCTTGCTTGAAAGCCAGTCAAATCCAACTCTAGGGGGCAGTGCTCATATCCGTTTCCAAGCCGAAGAGCCAGCGCTGTCCGAAGACTTATCCGTGGTCATGTGGCCGGCATAACTAGATGCCGAGGCGCACACGGAACGCTGTTACCTTCCCACCGAAGCGGTACCTATTTATCTACTTGTAATTTCTTGCTTTCAAACTGCTAGATTGGCAATCCATCCACTTAGGGAAGTGTAACTTTGTTTAGGAGTGCACTGTTAACTTTCACATTTTCACAGTTCTTTGGGCAAAGAAACTCAAGGAGTGGGTGGTAAAGGCCAGACAGTGCCATCCTAAGCAGAGTTGCACCTAAATCCATGGGTTTAGGATAGTGTAACTCTGTTTAGGATTGCATTGTAAATTTCACATTTTCACAGCTCTTTGGCTACAGATCTCCCAGAAAACAGCATAAGCCCATTTTGGCTCAACAGTGATGAAGAAATGAGATCTTCTGTAACAGCCCCTATGAAATTGGGGGGGAAAGCCTATCCAGCTCCTTTGTTACAGAGCCCTTGAGGGAAGTGCTCATGCCTGTGTCATGAGTAATGATGTTAAGGAAACAATGCCAGCAAAAATCATTAACTATAAGTACTGCAATGATGGATCGGGGGGGGGGGGGGGGGGGAATATAATCAAGCCTGTAAATAAACCTCCTTTGTGGGTTCCTTGAAGACAAACAATAGCTGAGGCTTAGCAAGAGGAGCCATTTCTTGGCTTAAAAGAATAACACCTGAACCAGTCCAGCAAGAAAGAGGGAGTTCAAGAGGCTGATGGATACCTGGCAGTTTGGGTCTATTACATGAAGCAGAGAAAGGGGGGTGGGGGGGATCTGCATTCCATTGCAAACAGAGGAGGAGGAGGAGATTGGATTTATATCCTGCCCTTCACTACCCAAAGGAGTCTCAGAGTGGCTTACAATCCCTTTGCCTTCCCCACAACAGACACCCTGTGAGGTAGGTGGGGCTGAGAGAGCTCTCTCAAGAACTGCCCTTGAAAGAACATCTCCGAAAGAGCTTGTAACTGACTCAAAGTCACACCAGCAGCTGCATGTAGAGGAGTGGGGATCAAATCCCGGTTCTCCCCGATTAGAGCCCACGCTCCTAACCGCTGCACCAAACTGACTCCCAGACAGTTTCTGTTGGAGCTCTTAACTTGCTTCTTTTCTGTCCCAAGAAAAAAGAGGAACCAGCAGCACCAACACGGAGAACAACTTCAAAACGGAATTATTATTGCCATCAAGTCACAGATGACTAGGGGTTTTCAAGGCAAGAGACATTCAGAGGTGGTTTGCCACTGCCTGGCTCTGTACAGCAACCCTTGGTGGTCTCCCATTAGGGCTGCCAAGTACTGGCGACTTACCGGCAGGGGGGATTTGTTCTCCCCCCGGGAGCTCTTCTGACGCGTGCGCTTTGCGCTCGCGCCACGGCGACGTAATGACATCACCCGGAGGTGACGTCATCACGTTGGGGGCATTGCCAGGGCAACGCTCCCAACGTGATGACGTCACCTCCGGGTGACGTCGTTACATGGGGGAAGTCGTCCTCACCGGACGACTTCTGGGGCGGGGTTCCCCCCGGGAATCCCTATAGCGGGGGATCCCCCGCCCCCCGGGCTGACTTGGCAGCCCTATCTCCCACCCAAATACTGACCAGGGCTGCTTAGCTTGGGAGATCTGACAAGATCAGGTTAGCCGAGGCTGTCCAGGTCCAGGCAACCAGAATGTCCAGATCTGCAATAAGAAATATGTCAGCCCAGTTCTGCAACAAGAACAGCGCAAAAATGAAACGGCATGTTTAGGTAAAGGACATCTTTGAACGCCATGAAATTTTACCGCAGGGACTTTGTATGCTCAGAAGGTCTCCTTTAAGTTTTAAGGAACAGGCTGAAGGTGTGAGAGAGCCAGCGTGGTGTTTCTTCTCCACTGGGGTGCCAGCTTCTGTTAAAGGCACAGGGTGTGTTTTTTTTCCTCCAGGCCTGCTGGCCAACTTCAGTAAGAGTGACAGCGCAGCTCGAACCACATGGTTAAGTGTGGTGGACCAGGATCAGATCCCCACGCTGCTGTGGCATCTTGCTGGCTGACCTAACCTCATAGGGTTGTACAGGTAGCATGGTTGCCAACTCTGGGTTGGGAAATACTGGAGAGTTGGGGGGTGGAGCCTGAGGAGGGTGGGGTTTGGGGAGGGGACGGACCTCAGCAGGGTATAACACCCTAAGGCAAAGGTGTCAAACTCACTTGTTATGAGGGCCGGATCCGACACAAATGTCACTTTGTCCGGAGGGCAACGTGTGCCATAAAATGTAATCCACGAAAAGAGGGGAAGAAAAACGAAACCAACCAAGCAAAAACCTCTAAAGGAAGTTTAGAAGACTAGTAAAGGCCCAAAAGTTGAAAATATTGATCGGTAAGGACAAAAGTACACATTTTTATTTCAAAAACAGATGAAAACCTTGTAGGGGCCCAAATAAAGGCTCATAAAATAATCAAAGTGACAAATGCACAAAAAGAACCATACATGGCCTGATGCGTTTCGGCCCACAAGAGCCTTCTTCAGAGGTCAAATAGTACAGAATACAACATGCAACAAAGCCCCTGTTACACTTGTAAGACAGTAATGTAAACGTAATGCCAGGTACGGGAGATATAAACTTTTATAAAGGACACAGGCAAGCCCAATTAACAATAATATTTTTTACTCAAAATACAAACATGCTTAAAACATTAACACTCTTTCAGTATTTCCATATAGGATCTCCTTCATGCCCACCCTCCCGCTTCTACCACCCATTACGCAGCATTACTCAGTCTTCAGGGACACAATCCACAGCCTCTGTCATCTGGCAATAGAGGTACTGACCAGTTGCTCGTGGGCTGGATAAGAGCCCTGGACAGGCCTGTGCTAATTAGAGTGGAAGAGCAGCAGCAGGTGGAGGCCTTTTTAAAAATCTTAATCATCCCCCAAAGTTGCTTCTCACCCTGGCGATTCCCCGGCGAGGCATCAGAAACACTAATGCCCTACATTCACCCAGCAAGGCTTTAAACAGAGATCCCCACAGTTTAAAGCTGACACGCCGATCACTGAATCACACTGGGTTACATTTCGCAGCTTCTGGTCTGAGATTTCTTCTGTTCCTTCCTTTCGATTGCTGTTAAAGGCCAGTCCTAACTAGGTGTCCTCAAAATTCTCCTCAATTCCCAGGGGACTTCCATTCAAGAAAGTAGATCCTCAGGCTTGGACTTTCTTTGGCCTTCAGAGAAAGCATCCTGGATGTTTGTATTATCTAAAGGACAATATGTGCTGGCCAAACTCAAGCCAGTGTGGTGTAGCCGTGGCCTGGACAGCCCAGGCAAGCCCGGTCTCGTAAACTAAGCCGGGCCAACCCCGACAAGTATTTGGATGGGAGATCTTCAAAGAATACCAGGGCCAGGAGGCAGAGGCAGGCTAACAAGCCACTTCTCTGAACGTCTTCCATGCCCTATTGGGAGTCGCCAGAGGTTGCCATGACTTCCAGACATAGGCATACAAACAGAATGCAAAAATACTCCCAAAAGAATGTCGGACTAGTATCTGGGAGACCCAGGTTTGAATCCCCACTCGTGCCGTGGAAGCTTGCCAGGTGACTGGGCCAGTCATATCCTCTCAGCCTAACCTTCCTCACATTGGGGAGCAAGGGATTTTTTATTTTAAACAAATTTATTTTATTTTAAACAATTTTTTATTTTAAACAAAAAATAAATACTTTTAACCAGGGGTCATTTGGTAGAAAAACAGCTGCAGGAGCTCATTAGCATGCCTAATAGGCTATTAGCATAATAGCTCATTAGCATATGCCATGCCCCCTGACATCACCGGAAGTGATGTCAGAAGGGGAAGCAAAAAGGGGGGAGGCATCTTCAGAAGCCTCCCCTCCTCTTCCCC
Source organism: Lepidodactylus listeri (assembly GCA_029233225.1). NCBI lineage: Eukaryota > Metazoa > Chordata > Lepidosauria > Squamata > Gekkonidae > Lepidodactylus > Lepidodactylus listeri. Next base: position 25,037,601 of record JARCFY010000004.1, on the reverse strand, counting down.
AGCCAGCCTGCCAAGGCCTCCCTTCCCCTTCCCCCACTCAAGCCCCACCTCCACCTCCCCATGGCCTGCCCATAGGGTTGCCAGCCTCCAGGTGGGGCCTGGGGATCTCCCACTTTTACCACTGATTTCCAGCTGCCAGAGATCAGCTCCCCTAGAGAAAATGGCTGCTTCGAAGGGTGGACTCTATGGCATCGTACCATGCTGAGGCCCCTCCCCTCTCCAAACCCTGCCTTCTCCTGGCTCCACCCCCAAAGTCCCCAGGTATTTCCCAACCTGGACTTGGCAACCCTACCTACCCATCAAGCTGCCACTGCCCCCCCCCCCACAAGGCTGGCTCCCTGCACTTAAAGGGAGCTTCCTTTAAGTGCAGGAAGCCAAGAAAGAGGAAGGCAGAGGAAGCCAGGGGGAGGCATTTAAATGCCTCTCTGCTCCCCTCGGGCCCTTCCTGGCTCACGCACCTTGGCGGGCGAGCTAAGAACGGTGCGGTGGGGGGGCCTCTGTGGGGCATCTTCCTTCTCTCTAGAGTCGCGCCGCAGTGGCAGCGCAATCTTTTCATTGTATTCTATGGGGCCATATACAATGGAAAGATTGTGCCACTCCTGCAGCGCAACTCTAGAGAGAAGTTGTGCGGGGGTGGGGAGCTGGGGGCGGGGCTTGTCACCACCACCATTTGTGCCCACTCCTGGGCTCCCAGAGCGGTGCCCCAAATGACCCTGCTTTTAACACCTATGATTCATTACCTGCTAGTTTTATCTTGACTGCAGGGGTCCTGAGACCATGAATTCACTCGCCCTTGGAGAAACCTGGTAGAATAACTATTGAACTGGTGAAGGTGGTTACATAGGGGGAGGAAAAACCAGAAAGGATCACACATCCCGTATTTTTAAACTCATCCCATATTTATCAAGGTCCAGCTCTTTCCACACATCACAAGTCTACCCAGAATAGCCTCCTCGGAAGCCAATCTCATTTCATGCTAGGGTACCTTTTGTGTGAGCTGTTCACAGATAAATGTTAATTTCCCAGGAAAGAACAGGCATGAATCTCTGCCAGTTAACAGGGAATCCTTTCTCTTCTCCATAGCAACGAGGCTCCCTTAGAAACTGCCGGCAAATTATTACCTTCTGGGCAGGGAGCAATATCATTGTGAGAAATCACTTCATGGAGCTTTAAATTCCTCAGGGATCTCTCGGAAGAGATGGATGGGATCCTAAGAGGCCTGCCACAGATGTGCTGTCTAACAACCTGACACCAGAGTTGGCCCTCATCATAAGGCACCAAGGTACAGCTCTTGAACCTCCCGTCTAGGTGGTTTGTTTAGTACAGCAAAAGTCCAGGATTGAGGAGATCCATGTTCAAATCCCCACTCTGCCATGATGCTCTTTGGGTGTCCTTAGGACAATCACTTTTATAGGCTTCATAGGATTGCTGTGAAGACGAAGGGGAGGAAGGGAGACCTACATATTCCACGCTGAGCTTCTTGGGTGAAGGGGAGGCTACCAACAGTCCTAGGAAACAGGCCTGTCCCTTTAATAAAGGCTTAAAGCGTGGATATGGGAAGCTGAAGTTTGGTGAGCCAATTTGGTGCAGTGGTTAAGAGCGCGGACTCTGATCTGGGGGAACGGGGTTTGATTCCCCACTCCTCCACATGCAGCTGCTGGTATGACCTTGGGTCAGTCACAAGTTCTCTCAGAGTTCCCAAGAGCAGTCCTTGAAAGAGCTCCACCTACCTCACAAGCAGTCCTTGAAAGAGCCCCACCTACCTCACAGGGTGTCTGTTGTGGGGAGGGGACTGGGATTGTAAGCCACTCTGAGTGAGGGGCAGGGTATAAATCCAATCTCTTCTCTCTTCTTAATGTCATTGAGGTAAACAACATCCAGTTAAAGTTCTACTAAAGGGACAGGACGTTTTGTTTCTCCAAGCCTGTTGCCAACCCTGTGTGGGAGAGGAGGTTGGAAAACAGGTATGTGGTCCTCAAATATTTATCCAATCTTTGGTAAACGTTAAAAAAAACCCACTTTCTGGGACATGTAATGTATATAAGAAGTGTGTTAACAGTTTAGCAGATTAAGTGCTGGAATTTATAGGCTTGCTAGTGGTGGAAGGCATTGTCAAGTCATAGCTGACTTAGGGCAACCCCATGGGGTTTTCAAGGCGAGAGACATTCAGGAGTGGTTTCCCATCGCCTGCCTCTGCGTAGCAACTTTGGACTTCTCTGGTGGTCTCCCATCCAAGTACTCACCAGGGCCAACCAGGTTAGGCTTGCTACCTGTCCTCTATTTCAATTAGCTGTTCCTTATTTATTTCAGAAACACCGATGGAAAAGAAGAGCTGCACCTTAATTGCAAAAGGGCCAGTTTAAGATAATGGAACAAGGATGAATGTATTCTAATACTGGTAATGGCCTGATACATGCAAGGCCTTTCCTTGCCGCTCAGCAACGGATTAACTTTTCCAGGTTTGTGCCAATGGACTGTCTGGCAAGCTGTCCCCATGAGATGATCTACGTTCTTTTCTTTCTCTTTCCTCCTCAGTCTCCTGCAAAGTATACGGGGGCCGCTTTGCCCTGAATCATGTTCTGCTGGTGCCCAGATAAGGAGGCCACTTACCCGCTGGTGGTGGGAGGGCTCTCGCCGGCTGGGTCCGCCCTCCCACTTTTGAAGAGAAATGTCAAGTGCAGAGGTGAGAGCACACAATGTGCGATGTGACATGTGGGCAGAAACCTGGCTGTGACGCCTGTGTGTCAGCTGAGGCTCTGCGAGTCCCTAGGGACCGCCATGGAGGTTTGGGGGATTCCCAGAGTCTTGCCCAAGGTGCTGACATCACACCTGGGTTTTTGCCTAGATGGGATGCCAGACATCACACAGTGGGATTTCTGCCCCTTCCTTCACCTGATGTCAGGTAACCCACCTGGCATACCCATAGCAAGCCAACTGCAGAGGAGAAGAAGAAGAAGAAGAAGAAGAAGAGATTGGATTTATATCCTGCCCTTCACTACCCAAAGGAGTCTCAGAGTGGTTTACAATCTCCTTTCCCTTCCCCTCCCACAACAGACACCCTGTGAGGTAGGTGGGGCTGAGAGAGCTCTGACAGAAGCTGCTCTTTTTCAAGAACAGCTCTGACAGCTATGGCTTGCCCAAGGTCATCCAGCAGCTGCAAGTGGAGGAGTGGGGCATCAGACCCGGTTCTCCCAGAGCACAGTCCACACACTTAACCACTACACCAAGCTGGCTGAGCCCAGCTGCAATCCTGAGCACTCCTGGTCACAGCTGACTCCTGGTGATCCTGTAGGGTTTTCAAGGCAAGAGACCAGCAGAGGGGGTTGGCCATTACCTGCGTCTGCATAACAACCCTGGGAGTTCTTCAGTGGTTTCCCATCCAAGTGGTAGTAACTAGGGATGATCCTGAATAGCTTCTGAGATCTGGTGAGGGCAGGCTAGCCTGGGCCATCCAGCATCAAGGATAAACACTCATAGTAGGCAATAAATCCTGTTCAGCTTAGTAGGACTTAGTAGAACTTAATTGCACTGTTGTGCAACAGTGGAGTCAGCTGCCTCGGGAGGTGGTGAGCTCCCCCTCTCTGGCAGTTTTCAAGCAGCAGCTGGACAAGCACTTGTCAGGGATGCTCTAGGCCAGGGGTGGGCAATTGTTTTGGCTCGGGGGCCGCTTTGTGGGAGCGGAGGTTAGCGGAGGGCCGCGCCTTTTAAAATGATTGCATTCATTAGTTAACTTTGCATTTCAGAAAAGGTATAAATTGTATCATAAAAATCAATAAATATAAATTAAATAAAATAGTGGTAGTTTTATTCAATTTATTTATTGTGCTAATTTCATATCATCTATAGCTGCAAGCACGTTTAATTTTAGAATCAGTTTAATGAGACAAATGTACCCTATCACACTTTTCTACAGTTTTTTTGAAATCAGGAGTGAGATTGCTTCTTGAGAAACCACGTGGCCGACTGTCTTGGCAGGCTGCAAAAAACTCTGTGGCAGGCCGCAAGTGGCCCCCGGGCCGCCATTTGCCCACCCCTGCTCTAGGCTGATCCTGCATTGAGCAGGGGGTTGGACTAGATGGCCTGTAAGACCCCTTCCAACTCTGTGATTCTATGACTCACTGCTGAGTATATACACTTACGATTGCACAGCCAGGCTCCTTTCCATGAAACCACAAACTGATATAGGTGCGTGTGGAAATCTAGAGGGCTTCTACATGACCAGCATTGCCAAAGGATAGAAGACACGTGCTCAGTCTGAAAATGATCATTGTGCTCCCTGCATTTGTGTAAATAGGCCCATTTGGAGAAATGGTCCAAGGAAGACTGGAGATGAGGAAGCAAACTTTCACACAGTTCTGTTCCTTTTTTTAAAAAAAATGGCAGAAGAGGAGGGTTTCGTTCTACTACTTGATTTTTAATTTCCACTTCGCCGTGAGAATCCATTCTCAGGTGGATACAGGAGCTGAAGAGACGGATGCACAACAGTCATATCCTCCTGTCTCCCCCCCCCCCCCCACATTCCATCACGGAATCAGGAGTGGAGATATTTATGTTGCTGTGATTGACAATCTCCCTTTTTATGGCTTAACCAGGAAGGGGGAAAATTGGCCTTTGGCTGACACCCAAGATCGCTTTATTATCTGATATATTTATCTGTCTGGGGACAACATCTCACCCTCCTAAGGGGTGGAAGGGCGGGATGGCCTTGGTAATCTAATACCCTTTTTTCCATCGTAATGCAAATTCCAAAGCATGTTTCATTCTTAAACTAGTTTCAAAGCATATAGGTCCACAGGGAAATGTAAGAGAATAGCACGGTCTCTCCCAGAAATATATTAACCCTGAATCCCCTCCAACATCCACCTGAAGAATTTAATTTAACTGCAAGCCTACTCGATGTGGGCTGAGCAGCAGTGTGCAAAATTCTAGGCCTGGGTTGCCAAGAGGCCTGGGAGGAGGGGAATGCACTGGCTCTTCAATAGAGGCATAATGGGAGGTTATTTAGCCGGTGAGATTATTTACTTTCCATGCCATGAAAAGGCTCCCCATTCAGGCTCTGTTAAAGGGAGAGGGACAAGACCCTTCTTCCCACCCCAGCCTGTCGGAAGCTCTAGTTCTGCTTGTGGTGAACTGGTCAAGACCGATAGCCAGCACTGTGGTGTTTTCAGGGCAGAGCCTGATTGGTTGCATAATATCACATGACTTTATAGAAGTCATTGCAGGCTAAGGGAGCTACCAAAGAGGGAAGCTGCAGCAGCTAGGGCAGTTCCTACGTGCAGGCTAATAATACCAGCGTGACAGCCACTCGAGAGCCAGTTTGGTGGAGTGGTTAAGACAGAGCACGGACTCTAATCTGGGAAAACCAGGTTTGATTCCCCACTCCTCCACATGCAGCTGCTGGTGTAACTTTGGGTCAGTCACAAGCTCTCTCAGAGCTGTTCTCTCAAGAGCAGTCCTCGAAAGAGCTTTCTCAGCCCCATCTACCTCACAGGGTATCTGTTGGGGGGAGGGGGGAAAGAAGATTGTAAGCTGCTCTGAGACTCCAAGAGAAGGGCAGGGTAGAAATCCAATCTCTTCCTCCTTCTCTGGGCGATTCTGCATCTAGCATTCTCTCCACATTTTCTCAACACTGAGGGGAAAGGTGCAGCTCAAAACCACATTCAGATACCCCGGGGGCAACGCTGTACTGACTGCAAAGTCACCCCTGAACGGCCATAAATCTGTGCAGAAGGTACCATAAAATCCAGTGATCAAAGAAAGTGAAAGCAGCAGGCAATGCAGAGGGGAATTTCTGTTCCAGCGTGGGTTTGGTAAAACAATGCGAGGAAAAGCCAATGCAGAATCACCCTCCATCGCCACACGCAGCATAAGACATAGTGCTAACAGACCCTGCAGGAGGTCCATAGTGGAAGTCCACATGGTCAGGAGAACTGCAACAGGAGCAGGCCAGCCAGTGGAGATTCACATACGGAAGTACAGTTGTAACCTCCTGCTCATCCCAGATCCAGTGTGCTCACCAGTAGCAGGGTTCTTTTTTAATGCAAACAGGAATTCGCATCCCTTCCAGGGGCAATAGTCATCATCATCATCTAGGACCTCTGACTACTAATGTACAGTGAGCGATGGACTGAGGCCATGTGCATATTTGGATACTCCCTCATGCAAAAGATTGCTGAGTTTGGGCCAGTATGTAAGAAGTTGCTAAGGCTGCAATCTTCCCTGGAAGTAAGCCCCTTTTAATAAAACAGTGCTTACTTCTTGGTAGACATACTTAGGCATGCCCTGTTAATCATCCACAAAGGTACTGTATATAGTGAAAATAAAGACCAAAGAATAAATAAAACCAGTGTCTGCTATGTTATTCTTAATCATGCATAAAATGAGAGAATCCTGCAACATGTAGAAAATCTTACAAACGTATACAAAAGACAGAAAGAAGGGAAGAGCAGAGATTGGATTTATATCCCGCCCTTCCCTACCCAAGGGAGTCTCAGAGTGGCTTACAAACTCCTTTCCTTTCCCCTCCCCACAACAGATTCCCTGTGAGGTAGATGGGGCTGAGAGAGCTCTGAGACAACTGTCCTTGAGAGAACAGCTGGTACAGAGCTATGGCTTGCCCAAGGTCATCCAGCCAGGTGCAAGTGGAGGAGTGGGAAATCAAACCCAGTTCTCCCAGATTAGAGTCCACGCACTTAACCACTACACCAAACTGGCTCTCTTTTGGTGTAAACATTCCCTGAGTATTTATTAGTGTGTATGTGTGTGTGCCCTGACCTGGATAGTCCAGGCTACCCTGATCTTGTCAGATCTCAGAAGCTAAGTAGGATGGTTCCTGTTCAGTGTTTGGATGGCAGACCTCCATGGAAGTCCAGAGTTGATATGCAAAGGCAGGCAGTGGCAAACCACCTCTGACTTTCTCTTGCCTTGAAAACCTGACGGGGTCACCCTAAGTTGGCTGCAGCCTGATGGCAAATATATAATCGATCAGCTTCCCCCCCACCAAAGGGGAAAAAAAACTTCTCAAGGCAAAGTTCAAAGATGCCTGCTATTCGAATTAGTTAGATGTTCCCGTGCCAAAACCTTCCATTCCAAAGAAGAAAGGATGCCACCCTCAAGGTAAGGCACTTATCAATATTCTGTAGAGGACAAAGTCGTTTTCCTTGCAGTTGAAGGCCACACAGCTTGCTTTCATTACGGACCAGAGGGGGATAAAGAAGTGGGTCTTTGTGTAAATGGAACTCAGAACATCCTTCCTTTTTTACTTGCTGAGAGGATTATGTATATCACATGTCCTGGAACATTAAAGGAAAATATCAAAAGGGCTTGAAAGTGGGATGTGGTCCAAGACTTTGCCTTCGTGGGATTGCAAATAAGACCCGGGGGGACATCTGACTCTGGGCGAGGACAGCTGTAAACCTTGTGTAATCCTTCTTCATCCACAGGGCTCCACACAAGTAGCTTCACAAAGAAGCACATAGTTGCATCCAGTCATGACAGAAGGACAAGGAAGAATATTGTTGTATTTCTCGTGCATGCTGAATATTCAGGATTCCAGTGTTTAAACTGGGAACCTTTGGGGCTCAGGCTGGGACCTGGCCAAATGACTCAGTGTAAGGCAACTTTGTGTGTTCAAAGAGCTAGGGGAGTGCAGCATCAGTCCCTGCGATGGATAGGCAGTAGGACTCCCCTGGGCGGGCTAAACCTGGCATAGAGAATAGGACACTGTAGGCATGCCATTTGCCCGCTTTGGATGGGCATTCTCCTGCTGCTGAGCCTCCCCGCCAGGCCTTGCCTCTGTGGCCAGCAGATGAATAGTAGGGGGCAGAAATGACATGGTGCTGCATGTCAACATCATGTCTGAGTGAAAACCCAGATGTGACATCAGCTAGTTTCAGGCTGCGCTCATACGCACCTTTAGATCCAACATAGCTGCGAATGCCTGACGGATCTAAAGGGCACGATCAGACAGCAACAGCTGGGAAACGTACCGCAGTCATTGGCAACCCATGCTGTTCTGCCACAGATGTGGAGTTAAAAGACACTGGGGAAAGTCCAGTTCTAACTGTTTCCAACGGGCCACAGACGGACTTTCCCCTGTCTGATCGCACAAGCACACTCTCATGCCATCGGGATGGTCTGATCATGCCATCCTGACTCAGTGCCGTCCCCCCCCCCCAGTATGTGCATAACTGCATTCTCCATAGGGAGCCCTCAGTGTGAAGGTGAGATTCCTCCTTTATGCAAATGGGAAACAAATGGCAACCCCCCCCCCCAAAAAAAGACTCACCTGCGGTTGTGTCTGACCACACAGTGATGGGCTGAGCCCACAGCACAAAGGGATGTGTGGTCTCGTAACTGTGTGTCAAATTCCTCCATAGGAAATAGCCTCACATCCCCTCTACTCCAACTGGCGTGTGTGATCGCAGCCTCAAAACATTTACCAAGGAACAAAACACCCATATTGGTTGTCTAAGATGGGTAGGTGGGGCCAGGAATTCTCCCAGAATTACAACCCATCTCCAGGCTACAGAGATCCGTTCTCCTGGAGAAAATGGCTACTTTGGAAGGTGGACCCTATGGCATCATATCCTCCTAAGGTTCTTTTTCCTCCTTAAATGCCACCCTCCCCAGGCTCCACCCTCAAATCTCTAAGAATTTCCCAAATGACAGTTGGCAGCCTAGATCTGGTTCCAGATTTTCAGGGCCTCTGGGCAGAGCGTTCCAGTTTGGTGTAGTGGTTAAGAGCACAAACTGTAATCTGGAGAACCAGGTCTGATTCCCCACTCCTCCACATGCAGCCAGCTGGGTGACCTTGAGTCAATCACAAGTTCTCTCAGAGCTGTTCTCTCAAGAGCAGTTCTCGAAAGAGCTCTCTCAGCCCCACCTACCTCACAGGGTATCTGTTGTGGGGAGGGGAAGGGAAAGGAGACTGTAAGCCGCTCTGAGACTCCAAGTGAAGGGCAGGGTATAAAGCCAATCTCTTCCTCCTCCTCTTCTTCCCACCCACTCCCCCATGTGTCACACTGCCTGCCTATGCATCTCTCCTTGCCCTGCTTGTGAGCCTTCCCACTACCCATTCCCACTACCCATCCCGGCTGCACTGCCTGCGGCCCCTTTCCCTGATGGCACTGGACAGTGTGCACAGCTGGATGCATGGATAGTGAAGCACTCATAAGTGAGCAGGCAAGGAAACAGCATATTATGGGGTGGGCCCTGTCACAAGCCCTGGCAATGACTCCACCTGAAGGTATGCCGATGTGGCCCTGTGGCAGCTACAGAGATGGTCCACCGCTGCCTCATGATTTCATTCTCAGAAGCAGCAGAAGAGGGGGGGAGGCAACTGAGCGAGTTTTTCTATTTGCTCAGTAGGTGCTCTTTCACTGTTCCCCAGCCCCTTTTCTATTCTTTTCTTTTCAGACAATTTAGGTATGGTTATTTTGCTCCATTATTTTGAATTGGGCAACCTGAAAAGAGTTAAATTTCACTGCCAAATTTTAAAAATATTTTGTGCGGGGGGGGGGGGAGGGGAGTTACCATCAAGTCACACAGGACTTACAGCGACCCTGTGGGCTTTTCAAGGCACGAGACATTCAAAGGTGGTTTTGCCACTGCATGCCCCCATCCCATGACCCTGGTAGTCTTTGGGAGTCTCCCTTCCAAATATTGACCAGGGTTGACCCTGTTTAGCTTCAGTGATCTGACAAGATAAGGCTAGCCGGGGCTATAAAATAGTTCAAGGTGGGTAGCCTGTTGGTCTGAAGCAACAGAAGAAAGTGAGAGTCCAACGGCACCTTTAAGACCAACGAAGTTTTATTCAAGGCGTGAGTTTTCGTGTGCATGCACACAAAAACTCACACCTTGAATAAAACTTTGTTGGTTGTAAAGGTGCCATTGGACTCTCACTTTGTTCTATAAAAATAAGTTGTTAGTGGCAGGAAATTACAACTGTAAACAGTTCTTTTGAAAGCACACTTCCTTTGGTTGCTCATGGAACTGGCTGGCGCTCCTCCTCATGTTCAGTGATGTGATACAAAGAACACTGTCCTGCTGCTTCTTTAAGGCTGTTTTTACATCTGACTTTCCCGCTGGAATCATTCTAGTTCCAAAAAACCCTGCCCATACTTCTGTGCAGTGTGAAACTGTGCTGCCACTGAAATGTCCACATCTACTAATTGCCCTCCTGTGGTCAAGCTAGTATGCAACCGGCTTCATTCTGCTTTAAACAATTGCTGTTGATTAGTGCACTTAGACCCCCTGGAGTGAAATTTCACACCACTGTGAAATCAGCACAGGAAAAGACAGCAGTCAAACTACTTTAGAGGGGAGGTGTAAAACGACCCTTAGATAAGGCAACATAAAGCCGATCCGCTGGAGAGGTGGCCTAAACATGCTCCAAACAAACAAATGACCAGTCCTTAATAGGGTCAGCTTCCATTAGGGGACAGAAAACACAAGAGACTTGCGGTTGTGTTTATCGAAAACGGTCAAGTGGAGACGGCATTATGGGGGGACAAGAACAAGAGTCGAAGAGAATGGGAAAAAAATGATGGTGCAGTGGGGAAACGATATTGATTAGAGGTCATTCAGAGAGCACCATGTGTTTTGCACTGCTGCTTTGTCAACCAAACGGTTGCTTTGCAGATCCCCTGATGAAGCAGCGTGCAAAACACATAGGAATCCCTGAGTGAAATACAATAAAAATCTTTTGTTTTCCCCTTCTCTGTTTTGACTCTTTATTGGTCCAGCTCCTGCATCTTTGCACTTGGGACAAAAACAAGCACACAGACTAGGGGGGGGAAAGCCCTGGAGGTGGCAGCAGCATCCGGAACCCTACGCAACAATTGTCTGATTTATTTGAGGGACCATCTCCACCTGTACTGCCCAGCCTGCCAGTTAAGATCCTCTTCTGAAACCCTGTGCTGTGCCCTTCCTTCAAAGGTGAGCTAGGTGGTGGACGGAGACAGGGCCTTTTTAGTGGTGGCACCTCGCTTTTGGAATGCCTTCCCCCTTTCATGCTTGCCTGGCACCTACCTTAGTTTCTTTTAAACACCAGTTTAAACACATTGCTTTTTTTACCCAGGTTTTTTTTTTTTTAAATCTCTTAAGCACTTTATGATCTGCTTCTGGCCCAAAGATCATTTTAACTACAACTTTTCAGGGTACTCAGTGTGTATTTTATGCTGTTAAAGCCTGGCTGTTTTATTGGTGTTGGCTTGTTTTTACTGGCTTTGTTTTATTTTCTGTAAGCCACCACAAACAGATCTCTGGAGTGGTGATATATTAATTCTCTAAATAATACACGTTTTCACTTTATGGAAACTGATTGCCCTACTTCAGGGGTACACATCTCGTGGTCCAGTATGCTGAGCATGACCCACCAGCCATGAAATGGGGACGGTCAGGTGTTTGACAGTCCCCATAGCTTGCATCGTGCCAGACAGGTAGCAAAAACAGGCAGCTCATTGGAAAGAAGCCCTGAGCGCTCCACCCCTGGTGAGTGGACTGTACTCTGCTGTGTGGGTCACAGATCATCCATGCCTGCCCTACCATGATGCTTTTCTTTATTTGCCATGAAGTGCATCACTAAGCAGAGAAAGGAATCCTTCCCATGGTAAGCAGACCCCTTGCTATTATCTCTCGAATTCCTTGGATCAGCTCTAATCAATCAAGCTCCTTATTGCTCTGGGAGGGGTTCCATAAAAAAGGGATTAGGACAAGGAATCCACAGCCCTGCCATTGATCACATTGGAACTAAAATGGACGCTGCCAGCATAAAATTCTTCTCTGAAGACAGCCCCTGCTGCCCTTGAAGCTATAAACCTAATAGGCATCACTCGTCATGACAAGTATACCAACTAAACTCAATTAACCCAACAGTTCCCTTCTTCTGCTAGGCCATACCCTGGGGTGTATGTCAGAGTAAACCCCCTGCCTAAACACCTTCTTGATGTGGATTCCTTTTTAGATTGTGCTCCATTTTTCACGACAACTGAAATTAAGGCACTCCCTCCCTCCCATAATTTTCTTTGTAGCTTGGGATCTCTCTCTCTCCCCCTCCTTCCTTTGTCTTCCCCACCCCCAGCTCTGTCTTTCTCCACCCCCAACCTCTCATCACTCTTTATTGTCTACATTTCCTCTGTGATTCCCACCTCCACTTACCCTACTTATCTCCTTTGTTAAGGAGAAAGTATTAATCAATTAATTGGTGCAATTAATTAGTTAATGTCAGATTTAAACTGCTTACCTTTGGACATTTTCCCTTAACCTTTTCCCCTCTTTATGATGCCTCCCTGAAGCCAGAAAAGCATTGTGTAGAAGAGCACAATCGTTTTCTAGACATGCTGTGAAGCGCTTCCTTTAAAAAGTCAAGAGACAAAAAATAATGGAAGTGACTAGGATTACATTTAGGGATTAAAAATCCCATTTAGCAGAGCAAAGCTTCCTTCCAAATAAATCTACACAGGAGTGCATTCAAAAGCTGAAAGAGCAGTAAACTGGAATCTTATACTATTTGTTTATTTATTAAATTTATTCCCTGTCCTATCCCACGAGTGGGCTCAGGGCAGCTTACAACATAAGATTCATAAAACAATAAAAGCAACAAAGCCAACAAAACAACAGATGGCACAATAAACAACAACAGAAAGGACCCATGCCTCATGTCAGGTGAATAAAAAGCTCCAGGGCCCAAGTAATGTTATCTAAAGCAGCAAGGCATCGAGAAGGGGCCAGAATGGCTGAACGTCCACCGCCTCAACTGAAAGCCTGGCGGAACAGCTCCACTTTACAGGACCTGCGGAACTGTAATAGGTCCCACAGGGCGCTGATCTTGGGTGGGTGCATGCTCCACCAGGCATAGGCGTCAACTATGGGGGGGGGGGCTCGAGGGCTCGAGCCACCCCTGAAATTTCCCGGGGGGGACTGAGCCCCCCCGGCAAAATGGAGCGCCCGCTGCCGCACCTCCCCGAGCCCTTCCTAGGCCCACCCTCCCGCCAGCCGGCCACCACCACCGCCACCTCTCCCCACCAGCCTGACCATTCCTGCCTCCATCCCTCCCTCCGTCTGTCCAGGGGCCAGCTGGGCAAATGCCCAGCGTGCTGGCGTCACCCGGAAGTGACACCATCACGCTGGGCACGTTGCCGGGGCGATGCTCTAGCAATCACCCCGAAACTCTATGTTCTAACTTCCAGGTGATGCCAGCACGCTGGGCATTTGCCCAGCTTGCCCCTGGACGGACGGACGGAGGGAGGGGTGGAGGCAGGAGGGGCCAGGCTGGGGGGGGGGAGGCAGCAGCGGTGGTGGGGACATGGTCCCGGTGTGTGCGTGCACTTCGCATGTGCACACACAAGAGCTTCCCCCCAGGGATTTTAAAACTCTACGCCTGTGCCACCAGGCTGGGGCAAGGGCCAAAAAGGCCCTTGCCCTGGTTGAGGCTAAGTGGATATCCCTCGGGCTGGGGATATCACCAGGAGGTGCTGATTGGAAGAGCATAAAGCTCTCCGGGGCTCATATAGGGAGAGTAACCCCACTGACTAGACTTCCATAGGATTCTGAGTAACCAGTTTAGCATTGCACAGTTATTTAAACATGATACTGGTGAGACAAAAGCACTTACCCGTGTGACTTCGGGTGAGTGTCCACTAGCATCCCAAAATGGTGGACAGCAGGGATTGTGGGCTTAATTCCACTAGATGGTGTGAAACAGGTTTCAAATGGCATCAGAAGCTCCTGGAAAGAAGAAGCCAAAAAGAGGCTACTCCCCTTTGAAAATATAAAACGTCAGTAGTAGCACTGGTACTACTCGAAGAGAAAAACAGTATTTTTTATATTAACCGTGCTGGGGATTCATTTAGGAGAAGGGCTAAGTGAAGAATTCATGGACGCCAATTAGAGTAGTATTACCTAGTGGCTAAATGATTAAACTTTGGTCACACTGTGAGAAGGCAAGAGTCACTGGGGAAGACAATAATGCTAGGAAAAGCTGAAGGCAGCAGGAAAAGAGAAAGACCCAACATGAGATGGATTGACTCAATCAAGGAAGCCATGGCCCTCAGTTTGCAAGACATTAATTCGTAGGGCCGCCACAAGTCAGAAGTGACTGACGGCACTTAACAGACACATACCCCTCGTGGTCAGGGGACACCTAGCCTAACTTCCAGTAAGCAACAACTCCATTGTTAGGTATTAGAAGTTTGTCTTCTAGCTATAGAATCCTTCTTTTGGATGACTAAGGTTTGGTACTTTTCCAAACACAAAGATGGTGGGGTAGGAAAAAAAATCCCAAAGCAACATAAGTGTAATATCAATTACCATCTGGATTGGTTGTTTTATTAGTGCACTGGAATAATTTTATCATGTTGATTATATTTTCTGTTTTAATGCTGCAAACCACCCAGAGCCTGCTTGCAGGGTTGGGCGATTCAGAAACCTAATAAATAATAAATAGTAATAATACCTGGACCTACCAAAATGTCAAAAAGAAAAAAAAACCAAGGTTGGCTGGGAGCTCCATGAAACAAAGCAAACATACAGAGTGAGCATACACAGACATCATTAATATATCACATGATAATAATGCGCAGGATCAGGCTGCAGAGCTGTAATCTGACATGAATATAAACTTTCAAGAGCACACGAAGCTTCCTGATAAGGAGTCAGACGACAGGTCTATCAAGGTCAGTCCAGTGTCTCCATAGGGTTTCCAGGTCTGGGTTGGGAAATACCGGGAGACTTTGGGGGTGGATCCAGGAAAGGGCAGGGTTTGGGGAGGGGAGGGGCCTCAGCATGGTACAGTGCCATGGGATCCACCCTTCAAAGGAACCATTTTCTCCAGGGGAGTTGATCTCTGTCAGCTGGAGATCAGTTGTAAAAGCGGGAGAGCTTTAGGCCCCACCTGTAGGCTGGCAACCCTATGTCTACTACTCGGCAGCAACTCTCCAGGGTCTCAGGTGGAGGTCAAATTCACGTCCCCTACCAACTGATTCTTGTAAATATAGATGTTAGAGACTGAGACAGGGACCTTCTGCTTGCAAATCAAGTTGAGCCTCTATTCTGGGGCTAAATTCAGGATCCTCGGGCAGCAGTCACTTCATTCCCTTAAAAACCATATCTCTACCAGTAGTTTAACGCACCTTTGGAATTCTGACACAGGGTGGCAGGCACAATCGCAAAATGGCTACCACAGGAAGTACAGCCAACCACAAAATGGCCTCTGCAGGAAGCCGAGCCACACACAGAGGAAGCCCGAGAGCAGAGAATAAGATTAGTCATTTTTTAAAAAATACACTGGAAAGAAGAGTGTGAGAGAGGATAAAACCAACAGTGTGTTGGCAGCTGCCACCCAAACAATGTTGTTTTAATCTGCACAACCAATCTGACCTGCAATGGCTCTGCTGGGCAAGATCCCGACTTGGTGCCACCCACTTTCTTGCATCTCTAGTGAAAAAGATCTTGTCATTATAGAATTTGTGACAATCAGTGACTGGACAAAATCTGACCTTTTGCCCAGGCACTGGGGATCTGTCAATACTCCAGTACTATTCTCTCTTTAAAAAACTTCATTGAAGTCCTCATGCAGAAGCCTGAAAGCTGATTAGTTTGTGGGTTGCTAGTGATTTACTGGCTGCAACAAGATTTAAGGCGAGCAGTACAGGGATGCTGGCAGAGTATTTGCATGAGGAAGGTCGGATTAAACTGACCTTAAATAAGCAACAAGACAGAGACCCATATTTCATCACTAGTGAATTATGCCATTAACCGACTGCAATTCCTCTGGGAAGTCAAAAGGGCAGAACTATTTCTCTGACATTTAAAAGGCATTTCCCGTACATCTCCAGAAGCTACCTTAAAAAAACTGTTTTTGTATCAGTGATTCAAAAGCCTTTTCCCTGGACTGCTTTGTTGGAGTTTTTTTTTTTTTTTAAGATATCATTATGTAGTGATAGCTCTTTTAGGCCTTTACAGATTTTTCTTTGGGGTTCTGGTAAAGCAATTTGAAAAGTCGCTCTCCACTCCGTGCAATCACAGTCTCCCTGAAGAGGTAATCAACCATCAATCAGAACATTCAGTCTCATCTGTATCAGCCATTGTCTGTTTATAAAGCCTTACAAAGATTATATTACATTTGGCTCTGTCCTCAATATGCTTGCGCTAAGCATATTACTGACTTCAGATTAGTCCTAATGAATGGTTCCAACATATTAA
This sequence comes from Lepidodactylus listeri, assembly GCA_029233225.1. Taxonomy (NCBI): domain Eukaryota; kingdom Metazoa; phylum Chordata; class Lepidosauria; order Squamata; family Gekkonidae; genus Lepidodactylus; species Lepidodactylus listeri. Next base: position 25,021,398 of record JARCFY010000004.1, on the reverse strand, counting down.
TAAACGCTTCCCAAGTAAATTGATGGAAAAGGTAAAACAGTCATGAAGTCATGCCTTGTGAGTTTATGCAGGTTCAAGTGCGGTTTCCTTCTCCCCTTACAAAATAATGGAATGGGAGAAATGGCCTTGGAAGACGAGCATCTTAACACATAAATAACAGCTGTGGCTGCTATTCCTTTCCCTACCCTGGAGTTATGTGAAGAATAAACCTAGGAATAAAATGTAGGCACTCCCCCTTTCTTTTCTTTCTTTTGTCTACACGTTTATGCAGAAACACTACTGTGTGCAATGGCATTCACTCCCATTTAGAAATGTGCAGAGAGGAGGAACCCAAGCCAAAGGAGCACCTGAAGGCACCTCCAAAGACCTGGGAGGTTTTCTGATGTGTTATTTGGTTTGCCTTTTAAAATGTTACATTGCAAACTGCCTTGAAGGGTTTTGGCTCTGAGGTAGTATATAGAGGCAGGAAATAATTAAGTATCAAAGGGACTAATTTTCCAGATGCCCTTTAGTGATAAAGGGCTTGAATCAAGAGCCCCTAGTTCACCTTGGCCCCAAAGCAATTTTACCTGGCCTTCTCAGCGCTCATGAAATTTGAAGTACTTCTTCACCCAAAGAGTAATTACCACATGGGATCACTGCCACAAGAAGTGCTGGCTCCTACAAGCATAGAGGACTTCAAGAGGGGACTGGATAAACATATGGAGCAGAAGTCCATCAGTGGCTATGAGCCACAAGGCATAGGGGCTGCAGTATCTCAGTGGTTAAGACACTGAACTGTAGACCAGAAGATCAGTAGTTTGGCAGTTCGAGACCCGAGTGCTGCATGACGGAGTGAGCTCCTGTCTCTGGTCCCAGCTCCTGCCAACCTAGCAGTTCGAAAGCAAGAAATTGCAAGTAGATAAATAGGTACTGCTTCGGTGGGAGGGCAACAGCGTTCCGTGTGCTTTGGCATCTAGTCATGCCAGCCACATGACCATGGAAACATGTTCGGACACTGCTGGCTCTTTGGCTTGGAAACGGAGATGAGCACCGCCCCCTAGAGTCGTATTCGACTGGCTTTCGAGCAAGGGAAAGCTTTACCTTTATATATGGAACACTATGGGGCAGTGATGCTCTGTATTCTTGGTGCTTGGGGGGGGGGCAACAGTGGAAGGGCTTCTAGTGTCCTGGCCCCACTGCTGGACCTCCTGAGGGCACCTGGTGTTTTTGGCCACTGTGTGACAGTGTGTCTGACTGGGTGGGCCATTGGCCTGATCCAGCATTGGCTTCTCTTATGATCTTGAGCCAAGATACTGTAAAAAGTTTGGTAATAGTGTCACTAGTAAGGAGGATTGTTTCTTGACAATTGTGAGACAGTATGAGATGTCTTGTGCATGTACCAGTGCATGCACCCCCTCATGTGCCATTACTGGTAGGTGGCACCATCTTTATTATCGAGCCTGGCCATCCAGGGTTGGTTTGTGTGATAAAACAGAGCAACTCTACATTGGCAAAGAACAGAGTGGCTCCCAAGGGCCGCCAGCCACCCCTGCTCTTGTTCCAGACCAACTCTGCTCTTGTTCCACACAGGCCAAGCAGTCATGGAAGTGGCTCTCATCAAGGGCCTCTGGTGAGAACCATCCATAACTTGGCAAGCCTGTAAATACTACCGGTTCCAGTAGTCCAATCATGGTACAAATGAATGACCACCTAGCAAGCCAGCAAGTCCAGTTGAAAGCATTCCTTAATGGTTGCTCCTCTTCAGTTTGAAAGTAAACATTATGATGATGGCCAACTCCTCTCTGGAAATAAAGCTGGCCCCAGTGATATATAAAATGGGGGAAGGTTGAGACCTGATGTTAAGAAGGGTGAGTAGCTGAGAAGCATGGAACCACTTCCTCTCCCTGTAGCCTCTGTCCTCAATGCTTTTCCTCCCAGATGGGCTCTCTTCTCACATCAAAGCCTGGTAGAAAAGCAGGCCGGAGCCAGGATTGTGTGGCTTGTGGGACAAATTTTTTCTGGTGGGGCTGAAGTTCTCAGTGCAGAAAGAAATGCCACTTAGCAAACAGAAAGCTGTTATCAGGATAGATCTTGACATTGCAAGCTGTCAATCACTTTAGATGATAGGGAGGAGGAGGAGGAGATTGGATTTATACCCGTCCTTCACTCGGAGTCTCAGAGCAGCTTACAAACTCCTTTCCCTTCCCCTCCCCACAACAGACACCCTGTGAGGTAGGTGGGGCTGAGAGAGCTCTGACAGAAACAAACTGCTCTTTTCAAGAACAGCTGTGGCAGAACTACGGCTTGCCCAAGGTCATCCAGCAGGTGCAAGTGGAGGAGTGGGGCATCAGACCCGGTTCTCCCAGATTAGATTCCGCACGCTTAACCACTATACCAAACTGGCCTCAGCTGCTGCAAGTTAATCATTTCTGCCAGCCTAAGCAACGATTCTGATAACAAGCCAGCAGGTGGGGGTGATGACTTCTCTAGTTAAGAAAGCTAACACTTAGGCAGAAAAACTGTCTTAAAGGTGATCAGTTTCTTGACACAGAGTTAGAGGGTATCCAAGAGGTCACCTACTCCAACCCTCTTGCCCAGTGCGGGAATTAGTCAACTACAGCTGCCCACTCTGCTTAAAGGAGCACACACCTTTAAAAATGTTTTTAAATGATTGAAAAAAGCATTTATGGGAGAAATTATTGTGGGGCTGTGCCTTTAAGAAAGGGGCCAGAGCCCCCAAGACCCCCACTATAGCTACAGGCCTGCAAAAAAGTATCATGCACTGCTAGAAGAGAAGTGGTAGGAAACACTTAAATGACCCTTATCTTCATCTGATCTCTGATTGTTTGCTCTTAAATGCAGACCCTGTCACCTGCTTCATATTGAGGCAGATTTGCATTTTTTTTTAAAGTGGGTTTGTTACCACCACATCTAGTTTGGTCTTGAAAATCCTGTTCCTGCATCTGCTGTATACCTACAGTCTTCCTTGTCTGACTCTGTTCCCTCTCTTCTTCAGACTGATTCCCTGGATATGAACTTGGCATTTTGACACCATCTTACTTTTGAATGTCCTTTTTAAGCTACGGCTGTATCCATCCAGGGAGGACTCTCCATTTCCCTATGAGAGCTACCATGAATGCAGAGGCACTTGCATGGGCGATGGAGTGTTCACACGGAGCATTCACACATTTTGTGCATACTTTCCTCCATTAGCTGCCATTCCCCCTGCTTTTCCCCCTGCCTGGCCACCAGAAGGCTTTTTGAGAGTTTAAAAAAGGGTAATTGCCATCGCACTGTAGTGCAATGACCTTTTGCCACAATCTATTACTTCCTCTGAATTCCCAGCTGTCATTTTAAAATGTGTGGTAGAATGAAAGCAATTACCGATTTTTAAAAAAACCAACACTCTGGTGGCACAGAGGGGGAAATGGCAACTACAAGGGACTAATAGAAGGAAAACCCATTGGGGAGGGGCCATGGCTCAGTGGCAGAGCATCTGCTTAGCATGCAGAAGTTCCCAGGTTCAATCCCAGGTATCTCCAGATACAAAGGACTACATGGTAGGTGATGTGAAAGACCTCTGCCTGAGACCCTGGAGAGCTGCTGCCAGCCTGAGCAGACGATACTGACCACGATGGACCACCTTCATGTGTTCAATAAGGCACCTTCATGTGTTCAAATGGCATCAGTCGACAGAACCTTTGAAAATATGCACCTTACCATCCTCGGTATTCCACGTGGGCTTCATTCTTGCTGGAAACAATACAGCCAACCAAGGTTAAGACTGGGGAAAACCCTGGGGAAATGGATGATTAGAGGATTACATCATAGAGACATTTTTTAAAAAATGATGCCGTTTGGAATCCAAGACATGGGAAGCTCTCCTTATGGGTACAGCCGATGAGCTTAGCTTCTTGGTTTGTTGGGATCTGATTCCCATTAACTTGTTTGCTCCTGGCAGAGGCGGAGTTGGACCTGGCAGATTAGGGTTGCCAAGTCTGGATTGGAAAATACCTTGAGACTTTGGGGGTGGAGCCAGGAGAGGGAGGGGTTTGGGGAGGGGAGGGGCCTCAGCTTGGTACAATGCCATAGAGTTGACCCTTTAAAGCAGCTATTTTCTCCAGGGGAGCTGATCTCTGTCAGCTGGAGATCAGTTGTAAAAGCGGGAGATCCCCAGGCCCCACCTTGGAGGCTGGCAACCCTATGGCAGATCCACATGCCAGCCCTTCCTTTGCCCTGGTCTCACGGTGTGATTGGGACTTGTCACTCCAGTCTCAGCCTCAGGCAATGCTCACCTGATGGGGCAGGTTATCCTGTAGCGCAACTCTTCAAGTTCAGTGGCCACCAATACCAAGAAGGCAATGTGTCAGCCAAGGCTCCCCTGAAATGTACTTTTGCATGCAATCTACAACTTGCACTTCAGTAACCTTTGCATTACTGTGAGGGATTTGGAATGCCCCCTTGGATTGCGTATTGTTTCACTGGTGGCGGCAGCTCACAAACCAGGAGTTATCGCCGCCACCACAAACACACACTCAGCTGCTTCTGCACCGTTGCATAGGATACTAGAGTGCACCTCTCAGATCACTTTCTGACTCCACTTAAAGGTGCCACTGGACTCACACTTTGTTCTGACTCCCCTCTCCTCTGCCTCTTCTATGAATACCGTTCCTAAAAATACAGTGACACCTCGAGCAATTGCCTGGAATGTTGGTGCGGTCAAGCTGGCCCTCCACACATCCTGTTAACTGACCCACAAAGCTCTAGGGAACACTTCCAAGTTTCCTAAGGCAACAGGCATGTTGCGGGCAGCAATATCAGATTGAATTCATCCCAAATGAAACAGAAATGAAAACTAAGGGACTTCAATTCTGTGAAACACAGTGAGATGGCATTCCAAACAGCCAGAGGAATTGGCCTAATGGTGTTCAGACAAATTCCTGCCTGTGTTGCAAGTCCTGGTACCTGGGCGAATACACATTATATGTCTTTATTTGATTGTATTCTGTACAAGAGAGACTTTTATGTTTTGCTTGTAGACCCTGGTGGGTTGTTTATTATACATATAGACCCTGTTGGGCTATTATATTGTTTGTGATTTATTCTGCGTTAAACAGTGACTCTCCCTTTGTTTATATATTACTGTGGTTTTCGCTGTATTGTGTACCTGGGCGAATTCCCCCCCCCCCCCCCAAATGAATCCCAGACATCAGAGAAACAGTCGAAATTTTCACATGCTGGGTCACATCTAATCCAACACTGACTCTATGGCAGCCTGATTTCTAGAGCAAAGTAATGAAATGAGATTAAGGATTTAAAAAAACAACAAAAAACAAGGCCTAGTACTTATTAGTCTACAAGAGCTGAGAAAGCACTGGAAACCAATGGAATACAGTTCTAAATAAAACACTCTTTAGGCATTCCAGTGGGAGAGTTCTTTTAGTCTGTTGAAGCAAATACACCAAAAGGAGTCTTATTGCACCTGAAAAATTAATTGATGTATTGAGCATACTCTTAAAAAATACAAATACAAAAAACCTTTATGTTTCAGAACCAAACTAAGCATTACATCTAACTTATGGTCACCGTGGGGGCCTCACATCCACAACAGCTGCAAATTCTCTGTGGGAACTCGATCCCGACATGCCGCAGGGCCCCTGTTTGTATCAGGACCACGACACAAGGGAGGCAGGGCTCCAGCCTTCCCACCCATGTCATTTTCTTGACCTGAAATGGCCCAGGGAATGTTATTTGCCCTACTTTCACATGTCGCCCTTTCCAAGGGGCAAATAACACTTGTAGAGCCATTCTCAATCATGAACCCAGTGCCATGGGAAGACTGAAGCCCCTCCTCTCACCTGTGCCAAGGCCTCATTCCGAACTGACTCCCTGTGGTATGTCTAGATTAAGTTCTCATGGGAATTTGCAAAGTTCCAATGGTGGCCATGGATTATATATAATGTCTGGCTTGGACCACACTAAACCATAGCAGGGTTGCCAGGTCTATTTTCATCCCCAGTGGGGGACTTTGGGGGCTGTTCCCGGAGGGGGTGGGGCATCCCCAACATGATGATGTCACATTGGGGATGTCCCGGCTCCAAGCCCCACCCCTGTGAGGATGGTCCCGCTAGCTGTCTGCACCCTTTAAGTGCACGCACTGGAGGGCCTCGCGCACCCGATCTCCACTCAGAGATTGGGCATGCGGGGCCCTTTCCTGTCAACTGCCTGCACTTAAAGGGAGTCCCATTGGCTGCCTGCACTGCCTGCACTTTCCCATTGGCTGCCTTCAAGGGACTCCCTTAAAGTGCAGGCAGCCGGAGGCCCCCGCCCACCTGATTTCTGAGCATCAATGCCACTCGGAGATTGGGTGCGTGGCCCACAGCCACCCCTCTCCCTCCTCTCTCTCAAGAGAGAAGGGAGAGGGGTGGCTGCAGGTGTTGGGGCTTGGGGGTGGGGCTGAACTCCCCAAAAAGCAGGTATCCCTCGCCAAACCAGGGGGTCTGGCAATCCTAAACTATAGTAAGAATGCAGCCACACATCGTTGGATATTGTGCAGTCATTGTGCTACAGCGATCACCTGTCTTGTCCGCACAGGAATATTCAGTGGCGTATGACTGCCATAGTGCAAGAAGAGCAAAATAGCCAAGTCTAACCATGTGTGAATGCAGACTCCTTCCTCTCTGTTTAGGCACTGTATTTGGCCTTAGTGCATTGACCATCAGGCCTATGTCATTTGCGATGTCAAAGCCAAGACATATTGAGGCCCGCCAAATGCTTGGCAATCTCATCCTATGCCATTTTGGGGATCCCAAACAAACAACAAAGCAGAAGTGAGCGAGCTATTCTATGTCCCTGAGTTGGGTTTACCACAAGCTGTGACAACAATCCTTTTGAAGTATGAACCGAAGTAGTGTTATTACCTTCACCAGGTCTGAAGCTATACTTGGGGGCTGAGGTGGAACCCTGCCTCTCCCCACATGTAGTTGATGATGGTGTGCAACACCCACTAGCCCCATTCCCTGTTCTACAACTAATCAAGATGAACTACGTATCTAACTGGTAATGAAAGGGATCCTCCATGAACAGAGGCAGTAAACCTCTGAATCGGAACTCCAGGAGACAACACCAGGAGAAGGCCTCAGATTCTATGACCTGTTGTTGGACCTCCATAGTCAACTACTGTGTGGGACAGGATGCTGGACTTGATAGACCACTGGTCTGATCCAGTTGGGCTCTTCTGGTGTTCACTCCGGGCCATTATCCTATAGTTTCCCCCCCTTACGTTATCCCCTCAAGTAAAACTCAGCATGGCAGACCACTCACTATAGCATGTGTGTGCATGCTCATATACACACACCTACTATTACTACTTGTGGGGGGAGGGACATTTTTTCTTTCCACAGAGTGGCAAATATGGAGAAATAGCTTTTCCTGTTCGATGGGAGTCGATGGATTAATTTCACTAACATAGTAGAAGCTCTTTTTAAGGGAGGTGTGAGAGTCCTACAGAGTCAGTCAACAACAAGTGTCCTAGAGAAGGAAGTCTTTATTGAGAAAGGTCTGTTGTGGTCATCTGCACTTCTTGTGTTAGTAATGGCTGACACAGCTCCAAGCAGGACAGTTATACAGAATTCAAAAAGGGGTCCGGTAAGGAATTGCAACCAATCACCAAGGCAGAGAAAAGGCGCTCAAAATACTGGTTTACTGTTCCCAGGGAAAAAGCAGGAAGAAATAGAGTCAGACAGGAGAAGAGATACATGGCCAGGCACCAGCAGTCTCCCAAGGGCAGAGCAGCTTGAAGAGCGATAAGCATGCCATGAGAAGTATAACATAACATTCCACAGACCCGATGTCACGGGTTCACTCATTCCACCTCCCGGGCAGGAGATGGTAGCACTAGCTGACAGGAGGAGGGGGGTCTATGAGATTCCCCACCCCCTTTAATTACTCCATGACTAGATCCCTTGATGTTTTTATGAGTTAAAGAGCAGCCATGGGGCAACTTAGAACAGGGTTGTGGAGCTGGGGCAGGAGGGGGTTGAACCCTAAATGCTATCAAGCACAATACAATGCCAACCTTGTTTCCGCACCAGGGCTAACAGGAGCTTGTACACGTACACTATTTCTGTTGGAAAGAAAGGGTTAAACCTCCTGCCCCAGCTTTTGTTGCCCTGATCCAAAACTGGTCCCATGACTGTAAATGAAACATTGGGAGGAGATCTCCCACCCAAGGCATGTTTTGACTCTGGTGTGGAATCAATGGCTAGCACTACCATAGCATTAGTGAAAGGGTGGGGGAGCCTTTGTTGTTTTCTGGAAGTCCCCCTCGGCCTGCCAGCTCTCTCTCCTGCTAAATCTGAACCTGCGTAAGCCAACAGGTCCTACATAAAACAGCAGAAGTTTCCCCCCAAGTGCTGTCTCTTTACAAGCAAACTCGCTTTGGAGAAGGCCAACCTGGGAGTGTTATTGACGGGAGAGAGTGGGAAGGGGCCACAAGAGAACAGTTTGATTGGAGTTGGGCTAGAATTAGCAGCCCTTCTAGCAACTTCTGCACAGCATCATCTAAAATTCTTCCACAAGCGACTCTAGTTTCCCAGACATCTGGCACTTTGGGGGATGTTTTAGGCAAGGCAAAAGCAGCGGGTTCTGGTTGTCCTTACTGCCCCAAAACATAATTTCTTTAATACAATCTCTGTGCCATCATCCCATTAAAATGCCCCAGAGGGTTCCTCATAAAACAGTGAATGTAAAGCAACACGTTAGTAAAGTTTTCTAATTTGCCTGACGTATGTTTCCATTTTCCTTTTCCCCACCCTCGCCATGGCACAGGTCTCTGCCCTTTTAGCAGCGGCTTCCTGTGTGGAGAATAGGGCTGCCAAGTCCAACTTGGGAAATATCTGGGGTCTTTGGGGGTGGAGCCAGGAGACTTTGGGGGTGGAGCCAGGAGAAAGGAAGTGACATAGGCCTGCCAAGTCCCCCGCTTGGGCGGGGGAAACACTGATTTTTATTGCTTACCTCCCGCTTTTCCAAAGATGGCCACCGGGGGGACTAAATGGCTGCCTTAAAAGGGAAATGTCTGCAGAGAGCCTGCCCTGCAGTAAAAAGCCTCGCCAGACATTTCCCCTTTAAGAAGTCAGCAAGAGAGCTTCTTCCACAGCAAGAGAGCCCCGCCCAGAGATTAAGGAGGGACTGAAGGAGCTGCTTTTGCATGTGACTGGCAAGGTGAGTTTCTCTTCCAGCTCTTTTCATTCTCTCTCCCTCTTTCTTTTTTCTGTCTGTCTGTCTGTCTGTCTCTCTCTGTCCCCATCCAGCAGAGGTCTATCAGTGGCTATTATAGCCACAAGGTCTAAATGGAAGTAAGTGCCTCTGCCAGTTTTTTTTCCTTCTCTCTCTCCCCCTTTCTTTCTTTTTTCTGTCTGTCTGTCTCTCTCTCTCTGTCCCCATCCAGCAGAGGTCTGTCAGTGGCTATTATGAGCCACAAGGTCTAAATGGAACCCTTTGTCTGGGGCAGTGAGGCTCTGCATTCTTGGTGCTTGGGGGGCAACAGTGGGAGGGCTTCTGGAGTTCTGGCCCCGCTGCTGGACCTCCTGAGGGCACCTGGTATTTTTGGCCACTGTTGTGACACAGAGTGTTGTACTGGATGGGCTGTACTGGATGGGCCGATCCACTGTGGCTTCTCTCCTGTTCTTATGATATGAAAATCATATTTAGCACTTGTGTAGCACTTAGGGCTTCATATTCTGCCGAGATGAGGAAGGGTTCAGTAGGGCCGTTGCTCAGTGATAGAGCATCTGCTTGACATGCAGGAGGTATCAGCCTCTTCAGCTAAAAAAGGATCAGGTAATAGGTGACATTAAAGATCTCAGCCTGAGACCCTGGAGAGCCACTACCAGTCTGAGTAGTCAATACTGACCTTGATGGACCAATGGCCTGATTCAGTATTAGGAAACTTCATGAGTTCATGTGTCAGCATGTGGAAGCAACATCACAGGATGTGACATCACAAAATGATGTCACTTCCTTTCTCCTGGCTCCACCCCCAAAGTCTCCTGGCTCCACCCCCAAAGACCCCAGATATTTCCCAAGTTGGACTTGGCAGCCCTAAAGTGACATCATTTTGTGATGTCACATCCTGTGATGTTGCTTCCACATGCTGACACATGAACTCATGAAGTTTCCTAATACTGAATCAGGCCATTGGTCCATCAAGGTCAGTATTGACTACTCAGACTGGTAGTGGCTCTCCAGGGTCTCAGGCTGAGATCTTTAATGTCACCTATTACCTGATCCTTTTTTAGCTGAAGAGGCTGATACCTCCTGCATGTCAAGCAGATGCTCTATCACTGAGCAACGGCCCTACTGAACCCTTCCTCATCTCGGCAGAATATGAAGCCCTAAGTGCTACACAAGTGCTAAATATGATTTTCATATCATAAGAACAGGAGAGAAGCCACAGTGGATCGGCCCATCCAGTACAGCCCATCCAGTACAACACTCTGTGTCACAACAGTGGCCAAAAATACCAGGTGCCCTCAGGAGGTCCAGCAGCGGGGCCAGAACTCCAGAAGCCCTCCCACTATTGCCCCCCAAGCACCAAGAATGCAGAGCCTCACTGCCCCAGACAAAGGGTTCCATTTAGACCTTGTGGCTCATAATAGCCACTGACAGACCTCTGCTGGATGGGGACAGAGAGAGAGAGACAGACAGACAGAAAAAAGAAAGAAAGGGGGAGAGAGAGAAGGAAAAAAAACTGGCAGAGGCACTTACTTCCATTTAGACCTTGTGGCTATAATAGCCACTGATAGACCTCTGCTGGATGGGGACAGAGAGAGACAGACAGACAGACAGAAAAAAGAAAGAGGGAGAGAGAATGAAAAGAGCTGGAAGAGAAACTCACCTTGCCAGTCACATGCAAAAGCAGCTCCTTCAGTCCCTCCTTAATCTCTGGGCGGGGCTCTCTTGCTGTGGAAGAAGCTCTCTTGCTGACTTCTTAAAGGGGAAATGTCTGGCGAGGCTTTTTACTGCAGGGCAGGCTCTCTGCAGACATTTCCCTTTTAAGGCAGCCATTTAGTCCCCCCGGTGGCCATCTTTGGAAAAGCGGGAGGTAAGCAATAAAAATCAGTGTTTCCCCCGCCCAAGCGGGGGACTTGGCAGGCCTAGTGGAGAAGGGCAGCTGCAACTTTTTGTGGCATGAAGGTAAATAACATCACCTAGTATACAACATCCCATTAAGCCTCTGTTAAAGGGACAGGGCTTTTTCTTCAGGGCTTTTTTTGCTCCCTGCCGGGTCATGCCAGGTGTGAAACAAGTAGCTGCAAACATACTGAAACGTTATCCAAGCATATTAACAGTAATAAAACAGCATTTTAAAAATTTTAATAGCTTCATTACCATCCTCTTAACATACTCAGTTCCTCCTCATTAATGTCTCAATTAGGTTACATAACCAAGGAGGAAGAAACAGCATTGAGCACCACTGCTTTCCAGGTAACACATATGGAGATTTTGCTCATATGGGTGAAACCAGGAGCATTTACAATCCCTAGAAATTTCTGCCATTGACTTCCAACAGGACATAAAACACACCCAGGTTTCCTACCAGCAGCAATTGGAACAAATCGGTAAGCTGGCTGCTTGTTCTTGCATGTGTGCTCAGGAGCATTTCCCTTTCGGAATGGAACAAGAGCTTACGAGGGAAATACCCCACAATCCCTGACTCGTGCAAGCGCCAGGGACATTTTCATGGGAGAACCAGCAGGTGGGGACAGGGGGCTTAATGTCCCCCTACCTCTGATTCTCCCTCGAACACACTTCCCAGTCTTCCCCCAGCTAGACTCCAAAAGTAGGAGGCAGTTGACCTTGAGGGGGGCATCTACAAGCAAGACTAACATGCATAGGAGACAAGTGCTTGAACCCTCCAATCTTACCAGCAAGTTGTCGTGATAAGTGTGTCGGCTGAAGATCTGGAAGGGGTGGTGAAAAGTGCACTCCAGTTGAAGCTGACTTACGGGTGACCTTGTAGAGTTTTCAAGGCAAGGGACATTCAGAGGTGGTTCGCCATTTGCCTGTGTAGCAACCCTGGACTTCCTTGGTGGTCTCCCATCCAAGTATGGACCAGGGCAGACCCTGCTTAACTTCCGAGAGCTGATGAGATTGGGGGCTGCCCCAGTTTCAAATCCCCACTCTTCCAGGGAAGTTGTTTTTAGGGGCTGAGAGAGCTCTGAAAGAACTGTGACTGACCCAAGGTTGCCCAGCTGGCTTCATGTGAAGGAGTGGGGAATCAAACCTGGTTCTCCAGATTAGAGTCTGCCATTCTTAACCACTACACCAAACTGGCTCTCAGGGTGGTGGTTGCGAGGACAGAATGGAAAGAGAGAGAATGATGCTGTGAGCTGCTTTGGATTCCCACTGGGTCAGAAAAGCTGGATATAAAAGAAGAAGAAGAAGAAGAGATTGGATTTATACCCCGCCCTTCACTCACTTGGAGTCTCAGAGCGGCTTACAAACTCCTTTCCCTTTCCCCTCCCCACAACAGACACCCTGTGAGGTAGGTGGGGCTGAGAGAACTCTTTCCCAAGCTGTCCTTGAGGGAACAGCTGGCACAGAGCTATGGCTTGCCCAAGGTCATCCAGCCAGGTGCAAGTGGAGGAGTGGGGAATCAAACCCAGTTCTCCCAGATTAGAGTCCACGCACTTAACCACTACACCAAACTGGCTCTCATCCAAACAAATCTACTAGACGGTGTTCTCCTGTAAGCGCCTCTTGTCCCATCTTCTCTACTGTCTCAGCAAACACGAGGGAAGAGGCATTCAATTTTAAAGACAAGAAAGGGTTATGTTACAAGGCCCAGAGGTCTCTGGCACGTGCTATCATGGTTGCCAGCTGGCTTGACTGTAAGAAAGGAAACAGGAAGAACGTCTGCAAGGACTTAGAACCAAGGCAAGGAAATACACTGTGGAGGAAACTGGTATGTGGAGGTCAAAGCATCTGTCAAGTTCACTTGATTGGAAAGACTCAAAGAACAAAAACATTCCAGAAGACTGGAGGAAGCAAGAGGCTCCTCAGGATATTACTTAGTGTGAATTCACACCACTGTGGGCTTCACATGGGACATAACCCCCTTTCGGTAGATTGCCACCAGATTTCACTAACAATGAGATTCAGCTAGAAATCTGCAATCCCAGCATAACATTAACATAGCCCTGGAAAGCTGCAGACACAGAATACGTTTTTACTTTGAAAGCACTCTGCTGCTTCTCCAATGGCATGATAACAAACATTCTGTATTCTTGTGGTCAGGGCTCTTTTTGTAGAAAAAAACCCAGCAGGAACTCATTAGCATATTAGGCCACACCCCTGACAGCACAGCTCGTTAACATATTAGGCCACACCCGATGTTCCCAGAAGTGTGGTCATCCAGCCACATCCACCTTTTGCTTCTTATTCTGTTTACCTTGTTGTCAAAACAGTTTTGACAAAACCAATAAAAACATTATTTTCTGTCCCATCTATACAAAACCTTGTCTGAACCAATATCTTGTGTCCAACAATTATTCCCACACTGGATTGGAATCAATTCCTACGGGTTAGGTTCCCATGGAAATCAGCTTGCCTTCCTGCAGAACTAGTACGCTGAATATGATTTTTTTAGGGTTGCCAACCTACAGGTGGGGTCTGGAGATCTCCTGGAATTACAACTGAGCTCCAAACTACAGAGGTCAGGTCAATGGCTGCTTTAGAGAGTGGAGTCCATGGCATTATGCCTTGTTTAGGTCCCTCCTTCCCCTAAACCCCACCCTCCACTCCCAAATCTCCAGGGATTTCCTCAACCTGGACTTTTTGGGATGTGAAGGAGGGAGAAGTTGATGGTTTGGACTTTAAAAGATCCCTGTTCTGTTGTGTTACTGAGTTCTGTGTTTTTGTTACATGATATTAATTGAAAAGTTTTTAAAAGTGTTTTATTCTCTCTGAATGATAACAAGATTCATTCCAAGTTCTGCCCCACAGAACCCACAAGCTGAGGTCACACTAGGTAAACAGGGTGGGAGCTTTACATGAGGCCTCATGACAGAAAAACCGCTGCTCCTAGTAGCCCTGCTGCTCCTAGCAGCCACCACCCACCATACCTTAGACTTGTCGCCTACAGAGCAGGGCTTCCATGGAAGATCTTGGCAACTGGGCCAAGAAGGTCTTTGTTTATATTGGTCCCTGGTTGTCTAAGGCTTTAAAGTTGAGAACAAGCTTAAATTTATGGGACTCTTCAGTGTGGGGCGACACACATAAATAACTCACACATAAATAACTCACCAGTTTGTTATGAACAAGATCACTAACTACTTAGACCAAGCTCACACTGGTTCCCCCAAGTTCCGTTCTAAGTTTGTCTTTATCTGGGTACCTGTATTGTATTCTATGGCAGATCATGACCTCCTCTCTTCCAATCCAAGTTACCATTCATGGCTTCACTTTTAATACACCCCTTATTCTGGGTCTCTGTTGGGACTCCTCTTGGTTGATGGGGCTTCAATTTCTTGACAACCCACCTCTCTTACAGAGACTCATCTGATTTCATTTTTATGTCCGTCCGGCAATACTGAATATGCCATCCCTCTACTCTACATTGGCTGTAACTCACTAGTTTTAAGGAATTGTTATACTGAGGCGTTTTCTCCTGTATATACTACAATTATAATTTCAATAAAGTTGATTTTTAAAAAACCAAAGGTATGCCAGGTTGCAGCTGAACAAAAATGTTAATTAAAAAAAAAAGGTGAGAACAAGCACTTTGAAACTACCTAAAAACCCTACCACAGATTAGCGGGATTTTTTAAAAAAAAGAAATGGCGATGTAGTTTACCAGAATACAGCAGGATACTAAATTTCCAACAGTCCTCAAAGAACAGAAGAAGAGAAGAGATTGGATTTATACCCCACCGTTCACTTGGAGTCTCAGAGCAGCTCACAGTCTCCATTCTCTTCCCCTCTCCACAACAAGACACCCACCCTGTGAGGTAGGTGGGGCTGAGAGGGCTCTCTTGGGAACTGCTCATGAGAGAACAGCTCTGAAAGAACTTGTAACTGATCCAAGGTCACCCAGCAGCAGCATGTGGAGGAGTGAGGAATCAAACCCAGTTCTCCCAGATCAGAGTCCATGCACTTAACCCCATGGGTCCCCAGGGCTCTTGCACACAAGTAACCAAACCTTTTCTTTATTTTATTAAAAAACTGTGAAGTTTTATTTATTTTCTGTCAAAACAAAGTTTTATTCTATTGGCAACACAATGCTCTAAACCCATACAGTAGAAAAATAAGAAAAGCTAGCTTGACGAACACATTTTCAAGACTTGTATTAGATGGCACAAACCTTGAGTCCAAGAGTCAAAGGTCACAGCTTAGGCATCCTCTATGTTGCTATTGCTATATAAGCATATCATTGTCCAGCCCAGGCCTTCAGTTCATCAGAATCCATGCTAGCCTTCTTTTCCAGGACCTTAGCTCAACTATTGTTTTTTTTTGACAAACAGCATCAGGTGATGATGACATCCAATCAGCACACAGTCTTGCTGGAACCCTCTAGAAAATTACCTCATCACTTCGGACCTCCCCCCTCCCACCTGTGGGCTGCAGGTTCTCAGGAGAAGCTAATTACCACATTTCCAGCTCTGGCCCTGAAGATGATAAGAGCTATGTAGGCAAGAGATCAGTTAGTAACTGCAGGATGAAACAAGCCTGTTACCATTCACACTAACCCTTGGGGTGGGGGTGGGAGCCAGGGGTGCTTTGCCTCACAAGAACAGATCTAATTGTTCCAGGAGGAGATGCAGTGGGCAGATCAAATGAAGGCGTTATGCAACCACAAGACCTAGTTCTCCAGCTGTGGATATGGATCTCATAGCACTACCTAAGTTGCAAATCTACTGCTTGGGGAAAGTATAACCCTGTCTAGGACAGCCTGACCCTCAAACTATACTATTGGCTATATACTATTAACCAGTGCTTACCTCAATCTTATCTGGACCGAGCTCCACTTTCTTGAGGAGCCCATTACCAACTTCAGACACCTCTTGAGTTCATCTAGTATCACCACCCACCCGATCTGACTGAAAGCAGAAACACAGTTGAGTGTTTCACACAACCACCACCTTCGAGACAATCAGAACAATCACTTCTCTGAAAGAAACATTAACAAGCTCCCAGGCCCAAATGGCCACTTGTCTCATCCCCTTCCCTAGCAAGCTGTAATAAGGCATGATGGTCAAACTGAGAATGTGGTTGGCGACGCTTCTTTCGAGCCATTCGTCTATCCGCTTCATCAGGCTGCAAACGCTGAGACTTCTCCAAACAACCGTGACCAGAATGCACTCCAAAAGCACGCTGTGATTGTCCCGCAAAAAAAAAAAAAAAAGCAGAATCCAGATCAGAGAAAATGTGAGCAATTTTAGCAACAAGACTTTCTCCTAATACATGTCATGGGGTGGCCTTTGTATGTTCTCTCTCTGACGCTGCAATCCTAGGCAGGCCTACTCAGAATCCTGCTCAGGTCTATGCAATGGGGCTTACTCTCAGGAGAGTATTCTTAGGATTGCGCTGCGAGACTGCTTCCTCTCCTGGCGTTCTAAAACAATGCCAATTTTCATGCTATTGCAATCTACTGTGTTTGAAAATGTATTGGTTCCATTAATGGAAAGTAAATCGGGAGGAAGAAACCCCACAAAGCCGCTTTCTTTGAACTTGTTCTGAGTGCACTTGGGGCTATGAATTACATTTCCATTCCCTTTTAGCTAAATACCTTATGATATATAATACGCTCTCTGTGGGGATATTGTTGCTTCAAAGTCCAGATTCCATCTGGAAGGGATCCAAGATCTCATTGGCTGAATTTCTGGTAGGTGAAATACATCTCTTCCAGTCCCCCCCCCCCCCCCAACCCACCCAATTTGGCAAAGAAAATAGTTTTAGAAACACATGTCTGCATATAAGTGTTAACAGAAATAGTGGGTTTGACTCCACTACAGGCCAGACATGTAATGCAGACGTGGGTTGTCGTAAAAGCACCTCTTTAATCAAGAGTTACAATAGTATGCATTGATTCCTGTAGCCCCTGTTTCCAGTGCGGCTGGTTGCCATATGAGTTTTCTCACAATGCTATGATTTACCACGAGGGAAAGAAGAACTGTATTTAAAAACTGAGAAAATACGTCCACTGTTTTTTTTCCTCTCTGTAACAATTACTTTGATTAGTCTGGTTCAGATTTTATTGATTGCAGACACTGTAAGTTTCTTGTTCCTTACGTAGTACCAGAAAGGGTCCCCCCCCCCCTTCAATGTTAACGTTTGCGTTTCCGTTTTTGCTATGCAACTTGCTGATCAAAGGAGCTGTACTTTTAGGGTAATTTGAGATTACTCTGGGATTTAAGATTGACTGCAGCCTTATTCTGGCGATGCTCCAGATGTGTATTGTGCTGTAAAAAAGCCCAAATGCAAGATGTGTGGGCCCCAAGTCCCTGCAGTTTGCATGACCTGCTAGACATTCAACATGTTGCATGTGACTCTAAAAAACAAAACAAAACGTTACTAATGGGCACTGAGTATTCACTGAGGTCGCTGGAGCTCACAGATCTCATCAGTATTTTGGATCCTCCAGTCCTCGCTTTACACACTACCTCACAAACATGGTATCAGAAACACAAGGCAGGGCTTCTCTTTTTCTGAAACCACTGCATGTGACATCAGCCCTGCATGTAGAGCTATATAATACAGACATCCAATGGCAATTTAAAGACAAACCCCAAAATTTATTCTAGCATAAGCTTTTAAATCTTCACCCAAAGAGTAATTAACAAGTGGAACTCACTGCTGCAGGAAGTGGTGGCAGCTACAAGCATGGAGAGCTTCAAGAGGGGATCGGATAAATATATGTAGCAGAGGTCTGTCAGTGGCTGTTAGCCACAAGGTATAGGTGGAACACTATGTCTGGGGCAAGTGATGCTCTGTATTCTTGGTGCTTGGGGGGAAGGCTTCTGGAGTTCTGGCCCGGCTGGTGGATCTCCTGAGGGCACCTGGTGATTTTGGCCACCGTGTGACACAGAGTGTTGGACTGGATGGGCCATTGGCCTGATCCAACATGGCTTCTCTTGTGTTCTTAAATCTTTGTCCAGAAGAGGGATCCTGTGGTCCACTGCAAATCACACAGCTGCAGAAGGCACAGGGATAGATGTATCCAGAATAGATGGCAGTCCCTTTCTTCTGTCATGCTTTCTAAACTTGCTCCCTCCAGTCAAAGCTGCCCTCTCCATGTTGCATTCTCATACTCATGAAGCTGCTCCGTTGCTGCCACCGGGGAAGGGAGACCCTTGCTCCCCCCCCCCCCCCCCATTTTACGGAAGTAGTGCTGCTGACAAGAAATCCTGGAGGCAGGGATTAGCTCTGACTCCTTATGTTAAAGATTCCTGTCATGGAAGGACTCAGTGAGGTATCACCTTACACTAGAATTGACCCAATGCATAGAGAAAATGCAGCTTGCCTTCTTCCCAGAATGATAGTGAACAGGGTAGGATGGAACAAAGTTTAAGTCTAGCGGCACCTTTAAGACCAACCAAGTTTTATTCTGGGTGTAAACTTTCATGTGGAGGGATTGAGCAACTAAACCAAGCCTGATAATACAAGTAATAACATCCTTAGCAATTCCTTTGTTCCCTGTTCTCTGCTTTGCAGTTTCACCCTTTTGTACTGATGCATGACGGACTTTCTGGATGGTCCAGATTTTTCCCTTGAGATGCAATGTTGTAATTTTGGAGCTCTTCCTAATCTTGTTTGCAGTCTTCTTAATGGGATTATCGCCATGGTGATCCCCTCGCCATTTGGTGTGCCTTTTGTAGAGTTCTGCAGATTCGTTAGTTAGGTTTTTTCCGTTTTGTTTTTTCAACGGAGGGCAAATGCCCCAAAGAGACCCCACTATCAGCTCCTCCTCCATAATTCTC
Source organism: Lepidodactylus listeri (assembly GCA_029233225.1). NCBI lineage: Eukaryota > Metazoa > Chordata > Lepidosauria > Squamata > Gekkonidae > Lepidodactylus > Lepidodactylus listeri. The sequence goes on along the minus strand of JARCFY010000004.1, from coordinate 25,002,436 downwards.
TTCTCATTTCTCTTGCTCTAGGAAAAACAATGGTTAAAACAAGTTGAGGGCTTTCTCTTCCCAAGCACAAGAGAGAGAAAATAAAGGAAAGTAGATAGCAGTCTCCATTAGCGTGTTTCTGCTTAGCGAAACATTTCCTGTCATTTCCATCTCCTTTGTTCTGCTGCTGTCTAGTAAACCCCTGGAGGCGTTCTGAAATTTAAACTTGCCGATGGTGAAGGTTGTTATCTTCCATGCCAAGTAAGCTTCATCAGCTAAATGTTGATGGTGCCGATCTCGGGTAGGATTGCTGGTTTTTTACTGGCTCTTTCTTCCTTTGCTTTTAGTTTGGCCCTTACACTGCTCTTGGATGTTTCCAGATCAACATGGGTAAACATAAGAACATGAGGATCAGACCAATAGTCCACCTGCTGGACCAGGTCATCTAGTCCAGCATCCTGTCTCACACAGTAGCCACCAGTTCCTATGGACAGCCAACAACAGGGGATGGAGGCCGAGGCCTTCCCCTGATGTTACCTCCTGGCTCTGGGATTCAGAGGATTAGTGCCTCTGAATGTGGAGATTCCCCTCAGTCACCATGGCTACTAGCCATTGCTAGCCATTGATCCTCCATGAACCTATCTAATCCCGTTCTAAAGCTGTTTATTCCCATGGACATCACTGCATCCTCTAGCAGCAAATTCCACATTTTAATCACTTGCTGTGTAAAGTAGTGCTTCCTTTTGTCTGTCCCGAACCTACTGCCCATCAAGGAACCAAACCAGGCTGGGGAAATCGAGATGGAAAGGAGTTAACTCTTCCTCACACTATTTTCTCGCTTTAACACCTCACCACCACTACCACCACCACCACTGTCTGTCCTGTAGCATAAATGTATGTTTTCCCCAGGGCAAATGGCTGCTTGGTGGAGGCAATTCAGGGCAAGAAAATTGGATATGCTGGGGGGGGGGGGCTTAAATGTAAGGTTTCCAACAAGCCTAAAGAAAAATGTCCTACCCCCCTTTCAGAGAAGCTTAATGTTTAGAGACAGGCAGCAGGAAGTTTCTCATGGCATGGAAGTAAATATCTCCTGGGGTCTCCCCAGTTTGATCAGTCCCTCCCTCTCTCCCTGAAAGCTTAGAACTTAAAAAAAAAAAAGTGGGATATCCAATCACTTTTCTTCTTTGTTCCTGGCTCTCTTGTGAAGAGGGAAGCTGTCCCTGGCATGCAGAGAAGAGAGAAGTGCTGTTTGCTACATGCCTATATCCCCAGCTGCTGTGAAAGGCAGAGGAACACAGCCAGGTTGAGAGAGAGAGAGAGAGAGAGAGGAGGCGGTTCTATATAAAACAAAACCGGGGCATTCTCTGCTGCTACGCTGAGCCAGTCCTGTTTCTTCCTCTGCCCCTGGCCATGCTACCCAGGGTGCCCTACTTCACACGCATCCTTCTCTCTTGGGCTGTGCTGGCAGGGCTGCGAGCCTCAAAGCCAAGAATCTGTGGCTGAGCTCCATTTTGCCTCTCTCTGGCATTTCATTTTCCCACAAGCCAACTTCCCCTGCTGTCAAGAAACTGCAATCCCTCCTCCTGGCTCTTTATTCTGGTTCTGACAGCAATTGTGAATTGCCGGAGAATCATAAGCTCCCGCCCTTCCCTTCCTCTCCCCCTCCCCAACGGTGGAGATGGTCCAAGCTGCCTTCTGCAGGAGCAGGCAGACAAACTGAAGAACACGCCGGAATCTTAAGCAGATTTGTGAGCCAGTTCTAGTGACTGTTGCCAAAGCTTACTCATAAGTAAGCAAGTTTAGGCACTTGGTCTTCCTTGCTAGAGAAAACATATTAATTAAAAACCCAAAAGACAGATCAAGCAGAAGCAATTTTGCATTTTGCTTCGTTTCTCTTCGGTAAGCACGTGATCCGGCCAAAGTTAAGTGCTTTAAGATGGTGGTCCCATGCAGTTTATCTTTGCATTCAATAGGACTTACTCTTGAGAGGTTTTGATCCACATAAACATGCATAGGATCGGATTGCAGATAAGTATGTTCCCGAGATATCTGCCCTCAAATATTTGCACATTGGAGTTCTGTGATTTTTCGTAAAATGTCTGCCTGGAAGCTCCTGCCATATGTCTTAAAGTGTGTCCTGGATCAGGGCAACTGGAAGAGACTTAAATTATTTAAATTATATGTTAAGAATTTACTATGATGTACACCACCCTGAGCCCTGCCCTGGTAGGGGGAGGACGGGCTCTGGCTGGTTATTCTGAAGTCGCATGTGAGCCATCCGTGTTTTACAGCCATGTGTAGTTCTCCACTCTTATCCTACTTCGTAATTTTTTTCTCAGCTCTTCTCTGCATCGTCCAGGATTCCTGGCTCTTGTTCCTTGAACAACTGTTGTGTACTAAGACCGCGGTCGCCTGGCCTCCCGCAATGGCGACCACCACGTGGTCAGCGCACATGGTCAGAATCTACCTGAGCTTCGGCCAGGTAGAACAATAGCCAGTTGGATCCTGAGCGACCACCAATTATGTGCCTAGGTCTCCCGCTGGGGGACCTATGAACTGCAACCACGGACTTAAGGTCCTATCAGGACTTGGGGGCGAGGTCGGGGCATTGTCTCCGGCTGGCATAAAAGAGGGCTCTGAATCCAGGGTTTCCCAGGTTCAATCTGACCCTCAATAAAGAGCTTTGCTATGAAATCACTACCACTCGCCTCCCGACTCCAATACTTTCCAACAACATTGCAAATGAAGGCCAACAGGCCCGGGGAAAAATGTCCCGTCCCTTTAACAGATGCTCAGTGGGATGTTATTTCCCAAGTGATGTTAGTTACCTCCATGCCATAAAAAGCTTGAACTGTTCATTTCCGCACATTATTGAAGGGAGGAGGAGGAGGAGGAGACTGGGTTTATACCCCGCCCTTCACTCAAGTCTCAGAGCAGCTTACAAACTCCTTCCCTTCCCCTCCTCCCAACAGACACCCTGTGAGCAGTGTCGGGAACATACTTATTTCAGTGGGATATACTCCAAAGTAAGTAGGCATTGGATTGTGACTTTAAGTCCAGTTTTTACTGAGTGGGGAAACCAAAGCACTTGCTCAGATCTGTGCCTCTGATATCACTGCCACATACGATCCGATCCTTTGCATGTTTATGTGGATCGAACCTCTCAAGAGTAAGTCCTATTGAATGCAAAGATAACTGCACGGGACCACCATCTTAAAACACTTAACTTTGGCTGGATCACATGCTCACCGAGAGAAGTGAAGCGAAATGCAACATTGCTTCTGCTTGATCTGTCTTTTGGGTTTTTAATTATTATTTTTTCTCTAGCAATGAAGAGTCCACCAGGCCAGCTAGCAATCCTGTTTGAAAGCCAACTAAACTAGTGGTCATCACTACACCCACTGGCAATGAATTCCACAAGTTAATTACTCTTTGAGTGGAAAAAAGTGCTTCCTTTTGTCTGCTCTGAAGCTATCGCCCATCATCTTCACTGGGTGCTCAGAAGATACAGCTTTACAACTGGAGAAAAATCTATCTACTTTCTTCCCCCCACCACCCCCATACATCATCATTTTATAAACCTCTGTTATGGTCTTCATTCAGTCAGCTTTTCTGTTAAAAGCCTTGAACTCAGCCTTTCCTCAAAGCAAAGGTGCTCTTTTGATTACGTTTCTGCACCGTTCCCAGTACTACAATCTCCTGCATCTAATGACTCTGCACAATGCATTGTTTTGAATAGGAGGTGAATTTTTGGCACACCCGCTCACCCGTGTCCTCTTGAGCCTTGGGATGTATTAAGAACTTGGTTATATACCACTCAAGCTGGACTGGGACCAGAAATGTCAGCTGGTAGAGCTGTCAACTGATCAGACACAACTGGTATAGAATCATAGAGTTGGAAGGGACCTCCAGGGTCATGTAGTCCAACCTCCTGCACAATACAGGAAATTCACAAATACCTCCCCCCCGACACACCCCCAGGGACCCCTGCTCCATGCCCAGAAGATGACAAAAAACCCCACCAGGATCACTGGCCAAACTGGCCTGGAGAAAAATTGCTTCCTGACCCCAAAGTAGCCATCAGCATTTCCCTGGGCGTGTAAGAAAGGGCCAATGAGAACTAAACACTGGATGCTGCCGTCCTTCTCATGAGCTGCCTAAGTTCACACAATCAGCATTGCTGTCGGATGGCCATCCAGCCTCTGTTTGAAAACCTCCAAAGGAGGAGAGCCCACCACCTCCCAAGAAAGCCTGTTCCACTGAGGAACAGTTCTAACTGTCAGGAATTTCTTCCTAATGTTTTGCCAAAAACTCTTTTGATTCAATTTCAATCTATTGGTTCTGGGGCAAAAGAAAACAACTCTGTACCATCCTCTATATGACAGCCCTTTGAGTTTAGAGCCTGTTAGAGGTAACAGCCGCTTAATATGCAGAAATCATCAAATGATGCTCTGCAAGGCATGGGAACAATGTAACACGCGTCTGCACATCAAACAACTACAAGGCATAGTAACACTGGCTGATTGAAATGATGGCAACTCTACTAATTGGATGGCATCCAAATCCTTATTCAGGGATTTCTGTGGCTGATTCAAAAGGAACTGAATTAGACTGGCTGGCACCTGTTGATTACATAGCTTCATGAAAAACATCCCTCTACTTTCCTTTGGGGCTGCAGTGGCTCAAGTGATTAAGACGCTGAACTGCAGACCGGTAGTTCAGCAGTTTGAGACCCAAGTGTTGCATGATGGAATGAGCTCCCGTCTCTGGCCCCAGCTCCTGCCAACCTAGCAGTTCGAAAGCAAGAAATTGCAAGTAGATGAATAGGTACCATTTCGGTGGGAAGGTAACAGCGTTCTGTGCACCTCGGCGTCTAGGCATGCCGGTCACATGACCACAGAAACGTCTTCAGACAGCGCTGGCTCTTCAGCTTGGAAACAGAGATGAGCACTGCATTCCTAGAACCGTATTCGACTGGCTTCCAAGCGAGGGAAACCTTTACCTAGTTTCCTTTACGTCCCAAGGGGGCTTCTGCCAAATTCTGAGCAAATGGAGATCTAGTTTGGTGAAGGATTTTCATTATTTGCAAATATGAAAGCATATCAGGAAAGGTCTGGCTTTCCTGAAGTGTAACGATAGGGAATACTTGCATAAAATACTGCCAGCTGGGAAGACAGATGTGTAGACTGCCAACACCGAACAGTCTTCAGTGCTGAAGTGAATAATGTTAACATCAGCTCATCCTAACAAGTCTGGCTTGGGAGCCTTTAAAAAGATAAAGAGGCTTCTGGGATAGCCACAGGACTCAAACCGTAATGGTGGGTAAGGCAGATGGACCATGTGATAATGTGCTAAGGACAGAAACATAGGAAACGATGGACGGCAGATATGCACCACACTAGCAATGCAACGGCGTTACAGACTTCTAAACCCATTGAGAGTGGACTGAGAAAGGTCTAACGCTGTTTAGGATTGCACTATTGTATGGAACTTTACAGATGTCAGAGTTCTCCCAACTTGGGGGCTAATTTTTCTTCTCACATTGACACGGACAGTACTCCATTGTTCTGTTCTACCTCTGAGGATGCCAGTCACACAGCTGCTGGCGAAACATCAGGTGCCACAATGCCAAGACCGCGGCCTTACAACCCAGAAAATCTACAACCGATGAGATTTTCATGGTAGAAGCTTTCGAGAGTTGAAGCTCTCAAAGGTATTTGACAAAAGGAGCTTTGACTCTCAAAAGCTCACACTGTGAAAATTTTGTCTGTCTCTGAAGTGTTACTGGACTCAATTCTAGCTCAAGTAAAGGCGTTTCAGTTTCTTATTATCTCCCTAGCCAACACATTCACCACATTCCTTTCTGTCATCCTGGTTACCTGGACTGGCTGGCAGGGAATGCTGTTTTGGTCGTATGTACGGTCCTTGAGACCAGGACATAAAGAGCAGAGATGGAGGCTGATGGATGGGATGTTTCTTGGAATTTCACACTGCTTGCATGTCACACAATGCAGAAAGCAGCTTCTTTCTTCTGCAACACACACAGCTGTAGCAGAGATGTCAGAAGACAGAAGGATTGGATGACACACGGTTTCCAGGGTGGGAAGCATTTCACTAGGAGCCAGGAAAGCCGCTTACAGGAAATCTCAAGGCAGTCTTTTCCTGTTATGTGCCAAAATGAAGCCAGAATATGGAAAGCGGTTGAGTTTGGACTTCTTCCAGCATCATGCCATGTGATGTGACTCTTGGTGCAGTTAAGAAGATATGAATTTAAGAAGAGCCCTGCTGGATCAGACCGATAGTCCATCTAGTCCAGCATCCTGTCTCACACAGTGGCCAACCAGTTCCTCTGGATAGCCAACAACAGGGCATAGGGCCTGAGACCTTCCCCTGATGTTGCCTCCAAGTCCTGGCTTTGGGTTCAGAGGCTTAGTGCCTCTAAATGTGGAGGTTCTCCTCAGTCACTATGGCTAGTAGCCACTGATAGACTTATCCTCCATGAATCTACCTAATCCCCTTTTAAAGTCATTTGTTCGTGTGGACATCGCTACATCCTCTGGCAGTGAATTCCACATTTTAAACACTCTCAAAAAGTATTTCCTTTTGTCCATCCTGAACCTACTGCCCATCTGCTTCATTGGATGCCCCCAAGTTCTAGTATTTTGGGAGAGGGAGAAAATTTTCTCTTTTGTCAATTCTCTCTACCCCATGCATAATTTTATAAACCTCTATCATGCCCCCCCCTTAAGTCGTCTCTTTTCTAAACTGAGAAGTCCCAGACTTTTCAGCCATTTCTCATAGGGAAGGTCGACTGACTGCCTAATCATCTTGGTTGCCCTCCTCTGTCCTTTTTCCAGCTCTGCAGTGTCCTTTTTGAGCTACAGTGACCAGAACTGTACACAGTATTAAAATTAGGCCACACCAGAGATCTGTACCAAGGCATTACAATATTGCTATTATAAAACAACACACATCCAGAAACAAATATACGAAAAAAAGATTTTCTTTAAAGCCAGGTGTTGCTTTCTCATACAATGTCAAAAGTTTACACAGTGGGCCCTGGATAATCTCTTATGGTAGCTGCACATGCTCTCCAAATTGTTCTGGTACCCAATTTCAAATGTGTCCGGATGTGTGTCTCTTCCATCTTTGGCCTACCGTGTAAACTTTTAACAATTGCATATTGTATGAGATAGCAACAACTGGCTTTAATGAAAATCTTTTTTCATATATTTATTTCTGGATGTGTGTTGCTTTATAACAGTAATATTGACCACTGAGGAAGGCCCTAGGGGGCCAAAATGAGTATGGTCTATTGGTCATAAAATATAGCCATCAATTGTATGTGTGAAACTAACAGCTCTGTACATGATAAGTTTTAAGAATCTGATATTTGGATCATTTCTTTTAACCTATTTTATCTTTTAATAATGTGTACACCATAATGAATGTTTGTGTTTTTATAATAACTTAGCTTGACCCTCTTAGATCACAGCCATATCTTGGGTTGAGTCCCCCCTTCTCTTTTTTTCCCTTACAATATTGGCCATCTTATTCTCAATCCCTTTCCTAATAATCCCTAACACAGAGTTTGCCTTGTTCACTGCTGCAGCACCCTGGGTTGACACTTTCACTGAGCTATCCACTACGACCCAAAGATCTTTTCCCCTCTCAGTCTCAGCAAGTTCAGACCCCATTAGCCTATACTTACGTAAGAACATAAGAACAGCAGAGAAGCCAATGTTGGATCAGGCCAGTGGCCCATCCAGTCCAACACTCTGTCACACAGTGGCCAAAAACACCGGGTGCCCTTAGAAGGTCCAGCAGTGGGGGCAGGACACCAGAAGCCCTCTCACTGTTGCCCCCCATCAAGCACCAAGAAACTGGGATTTTTCTCTTTCCCAATGTGCATCACCTTACACTTACCAACATTAGGCATAAAACAGCTAAGTAACCTTATTCTATGAACATAATTATCCTTTAGCAATGGGGAATTGAACACTGACTATTCATGGAGCCAACAGAAATGTATGCAGCATCAGATTCCTAAAATTCCTAAAATTCGCCATCTAAACAGAAAAAAGTTTCACCTGCCCATTTCCATGCAACGAGACATTATTAAAGGGACAGAATATTGTACTCCAGACCTGTTGGCAACCACGTTGCAGATCAAAAGAGTAGCCACAGGGCCATCTCTTCAAAGCTTCAGGTGGACCATGAGTGTCATCTTTAAAAACTGGCCGAAGTTGTCATTCACTCAAAAGGGCTGTTGCAGGATAAAGGGAGGGGGGAGGCTGACACCATTATGAGTTCCATGTAGGAAACTGAGGATGGAGAGGTGACAGAATTAAATAGAACTGCAATTATAACCAAAAGAATAAGAATAGCACTTTAGCAGTGGTTGCTGAATCGTCACCATGCAATTAAAGGGTACTCTAAATAATTTCTGTGACTTAAGAGAAAAATAATATCCAGAATGGAATCGGATTTAAAACAAACACAAGATGAAAGAAATCACAGCAGAGAGCAAGTAGCATTTACTTTTCCATGTAAACATCCTTTAAACGTGACTGCCCTCTAGTGGAAGGTGTTTGATTCTGGAAATATACTTTTCCATGCAAAAATCACCAAAAAGAGTTCATCATACAATCAAACTCAGGCATGTAAAAATAAGTATTACTTCATTCCCGGTGAAAATAAACTATATTTCTTGTATCACAACAAGCTTGGTAAATAATCAATTGGTAATATTTGGTAAAAGAAACTCAACATAAACAGAACTAAAATAGAACAAAGTTTGAGTCTAGTGGCACCTTTAAGACCAACAAAGTTTATTTCTGTGTATAAGCTTTTGTGTGCACGCATGCAAAAAACTTATACCCAGAATTAAACTTTTCAGAGTCTGTATCATGCCTCCATTAGGAACAACCCAAGGACACAGAAGCACCACGATGGGTCGCTGTGTTTGTCTGTAGCAGTCAACAAGAGCAAGAGTCCAGCAGCACCTTAAAGACTAACAAAATATGTGGCAGGGTGGGAGCTTTCGTGAGTCACAGCTCACTTCTTCAGATGCAGCTAGAATGTGAGTCCCTCTCTCCTATATATTGGAAAGTGGAGTGACTTCAGATGCCACATGACATTAGCGGGCACATGACCCCAGCAGAAGGTGTGATTGGATTAGCTGTGGTATGTGTGAGCACTGACTCACAAAAAGTCATACCCTACCACAAATGTTGTTACTACTACTGAACACTTGATCTTTTCTACAAAAACACCTTGTGCAAATCTCCGAAGAAGTGTGCGTGCACACAAAAGCTTATACCTTGAGTAAAACCTTGTTGGGCTTAAAGGTGCCACTGGACTCAAATTTTGTTCTCCTACCTATCTGTATTTGACATATAGAAGAACCAGAGAAAAGTGCACAACAGAGAAAAGTGCAAACACAGTCCCCCACTACCACAAATAACACAGTCAAGTTTCCCACATTTGGGGAAATGGCAGGGGTCAGCACACCCCAAATGCAGCGGATGAGCCTCACCCTGAAAGCCCCACCTTGGTGGTTGCAGGAGAAACTCCCCTGCCAGGTAAGTATGAGGAGCTTTGGCCCTCACCCACCATGAGGAACAAGCATGGGTCACATGCTGCTCACGTCTGAACCCACACAGAGAAGGAGCTGTGCCACCCGCTGCAGGCCTCCAGACTCCAGAAAGCCAAGAAGGCAGCCTGTGTCATGCCTTCATTGGGAACAACCCAAGGATACAGAAAGAGCACGGGCAAGTTGTCGGTTCCCTCCAAACCCTTCTAGAGGCCAAGTGTTGCAAAAGCCAAATGAGAAGGAAAAAACAAGTTGAAAAGAGATTGGATTTATACCCCGCCCTTCACTACCCGAAGGAGCCCCAGAGTGGCTTACAATCTCCATTCCCTTCCCCTCCCCGCAACAGACACCCTGTGAGGTAGGTGGGGCTGAGAGAGCTCTTTCCGGAACTGCCCTTGAGAGAACAGCTCTGAAAGAACTTGTGACTGACCCAAGGTCACACTAGCCCTTGGTCAGAGGGTGCAATGGATCCTACCACAGCCCTACGAGAGGTGTGGACAAGGCTTGACATACGCTATGGAACATCAACAGCAATTGAGGAAGCACTCATGCTGAAGCTCCGGGCATTTCCCAAGCTCACTGACAAGGATATAAAAACTGTGTGCATACTGTTGATTCCCACAAAATTCTTCTTCAGGCTAAGTGTCACAAAACTCACAAGAGGAGGAAAAAGCAGACTGTAAACATATTATTCCTGCTAGGTTGCCACAGCAAATGGCAGATTTTGTACACCAGCAAAGAAGAATCAGGTTTCCACCCTGGCTTATATAGAGTAGTGACCGTTCACAAATTTCTGTCTTTTTTCCTAGAGCCCTTGCTCTGACCTGGATAACCCTGGCTAGCCTTCTATCACCAGATCTTAGAAGCTAAGCAGGGTCATCCGGGTCAGTATGTAGAAGCCAGACCACCAAGGAATGCCAGGCTCATGACCTGGAGGATAACTTCTTCAAATTGTCCTCTGTAAAATTTGCAAAAAATGTGTACCTCCTGACCAGGCTGAATGGATTGCTGTAAAGTTTGTTTTTCATGAAAACTAGAATTAAATAGTTAGGGGAAACACAAGCATCTCCTCCCTCCGAAGGTCACAGAGTAGTTTCTGCTGAAAGATATACTCCAGTCAGTAATTTTCATCAAGGCAAGATTCAAACTCCACTGAATTTCCCAGAGAATCAACGATCTCTTTGTTTGTACAAATGAGACCCTCTTCATCTTCTCTAACCGTATATTTACTAAAGCATGTGTATCCACTTAACAGTCTATAGTGGACAAACAGTCTAGATACCTTGGTATGGGAAAGCAGAGTTGATTTGGTGAGTAAGCAGTATGCTGGTCCTTTTGATTGGAGCACATCCCCTTGACATGTCACTCCCATGTCATGGAGGGTTTTAAAAAAATAAAAGCCAAAAGTGGAAACTAAGCTGAGAAAAAAACAGTATATGCGTTTGTTTTAGAATAGATTCGGCGTATTTAGAACCAGTATCTCCTGGTAGTAGGCACATTTTGTATCGTTTGAAGAACAGCTCTGTGTAACATATAGCAGGGAAGTTCAAAATCAAGTTTGTGAAGGAACTGATCAGAATTTCCATACTCGCCAAGTTTAACCAGGGACAGTTGACTGACGAGAAGTAATTGGGGAAGCTGCTTCCATCAGCAGCACTCATCTGGATGTCATATAGTCAACTTTGGTCTACGAGTACGTTGGCCTCATGTTTGGTGTAGTGGTTACTACAGGTTTGATTCCCTGCACCTCCACACATATGCAGCTGCTGGCTGTTCTCCCAAGGGCAGTTCTCGAAAGAGCTCTCTCAGCCCCACCTACCTCACAGGGTGTCTGTTGTGGGAAGGGGGGAGGGAAAGGAATTGTAAGCCACTCTGAGACTCCTTCAGGTAGTGAAGGGAGGGATATAAATCCAGTCTCCTTTTCTCCTCCTCCTCCTCTTCTTCTCATCTGACAGTATATCAACTTCTTCAAAGATATCAAATTTACCAATCCGGAGAATCTCGGTCTTGTCTAGATTAAATTTCAGTTTGTTCTGCCTTAGCCACTTGACCATAGCATTCATGACTAAGACCGCAGCATCTAAAGACTTGGAAAAACCCTGGAGCTCTGGACAATTTCATTCAGTGGCCTGCTGTAAATATTAAAGGACATCTGCAACAGCAGTAGGGATGCCAGCCTCTGGGTGGGGCCTGGAGCTCTGGAATTACAAATGATCTCCAGGTTACAGAGATCAGTTCCCTTTGGGGAAAGTGGCAGGTCCGGTGAGCTGCTGAGCTCCCTCCCCACCCCAAACTCCATTCTCTCTGGGCTCTTCCCCCAAAATCTCCAGGAATGTCCCAACCCAGAGCTGGCAACCCTAGTGACCCCGTGGCCTCCGAATCAATCAGTTAGCCTTTTGGGTGGAAACTCACAGCCAACTGAACAACAAGGCTACAGACTTCAGATGGTCTTTTGTTTAACATCTGCTCCATATTCTTAATAACTCAGTAGGATAAGAACATAAGAGAAGCCAATGTTGGATCAGGCCAGTGGCCCATCCAGTCCAACACTCTGTGTTGCACAGTGGCCAAAAACACCAGGTGCCCTTAGGAGGTCCACCAGTGGGGCCAGGACACTAGCAGCCCTCCCACTGTTGCCCCCCCAAAGAACCAAGAATACAGAGCAGCACTTGCCCCAGACTGAGAGATCCTATCTATACTTTGCGGCTAACAGCCACTGATGGACCTCTGCTCCCTATGTTTATCTAATTTCCTCTTGCATTTTTTTTTTTAGCAGGACACAAGGTTTATTTATAATCAGTCAAGTACTAGTGGGCAGATTAATACAATAAATCAGTTTTGTCCTGTTTTCCTCAGCAGAAGCTTTCAAAACATGAAGAGGTCCATTACTGGGAACCCCACAGAGAGAATTCCTGCTCACCTTTGCCTTTCAATACGAAGACACTTCCATATAAAACAAGCTTAGGACGGAAGCAAAATTAAAGTGCAAATTAAAAGGCAATTAAATGCTGGTGGCTTGTCTTGAGGCCCAGTGGACATGGAGAAGTGTTTGGCTGGATGAATGCGCAACGGCACAAGTTAGTTCTCCCCAGAATGATCGACTGTGTCAGAAGCTGCCAGCAGAAACAGCAAAGATGGAATTGCCTTTATCATGCCATAAATATCCCCCAGTCCAGCTAAAGCTATCTTGTTCTTAAGGCCAGGACTGAAGCCAGACTGAAATGGGACGGGACAGGTAATCCTGATCTGATTTGTGGCTGCCATTTGTCTGATCATTCCATGAATTATGGGAGTGCCACAAATGGTCTGGCTTGGCTTTGAGGCCGCAAAACTATATATATGCAAATCTAACGTTTTTAATCCTGTTGGTGGCTTTTGACACAGCTGACCATACTGTTGAGCTAAAACGTAGGTAGTGAAGCGATGACCATTTGAAGATTTCAGTCTTTGTTTCTGACCAGTTGGCTATAATGAGTTTCCTTCAAAAAGTCAAAAAGATTCATTGCTTTGAACTGTGACTTGTGGAGGCTGCAGGGCCAGCGCTGTCTCCAGGGTTTTCTAATGTTTATGTCAGCGTCTGGTCTGGCTTTGCAGTGAGCCTCATACAACACAAGAAGGGCTTGTAGAACAAATTTACAGTTAGGGTTGCCAGCCTCCAGGTGGGGCCTGGAGATCTCCCGCTTTTATAACTGATCCCCAGCTGACAGAGATCAGCTCCCCTGGAGAAAATGGCTGCTTTGAAGGGTAGACTCTATGGCATTGTACCATGCTGAGGCCCCTCCCCTCCCAGATCCACCCCCAAAGTCTCCAGGTATTTTCCAACCCAGACCTGGCAACCCTATTTAGAGTCCAGCGGCACCTTTTAAGACCAACAAAAGTTAATTCAAGGTATGAGCTTTCTGTGTGCATGCACACTTTTCCAAATACCAGAGTCCAGTGTCACCGGCTGAGCAAGGATTCATCATTTGGGGCAGCCTAGAACATGGGGAAAACTGGAGCCACTAATGCCGATTCAGTTCTCAGCACTGCATGGTTTTAAAGCACGCTTGAACAGATCTATTTTGTATTGCTCTTAAATCTTTATTAATCAAATGCATAATTTTTATTAATGCCAAGGGTCCGACACCATAGTCTAAATTAGCTTTCATGCTTTTATACATTTTTTTTAATCCACCATTTTAAACCTTGACAACGATTTGTTCTCGTTCATTTGTATCCATTCTGGAGGCAACTCAAAAACATGCTCTGTACGCAGAATGTTAAAGAGGACAGACTGCACTATCATGCACCTCACTTTGCCTAGCAGCCTTTCGTGTTCATTTGATTTGCCATCCTGACAAATAATTCTTTCCTGAGAGCTGAATGAGGGAGAAACCGGGACGGAAGAGACAGACTGAAAGGCTGCAATTCCAGAGCTGGGCTCTGCAGACAGAATGCCAGTGGTGACGCTGCTGGAGGTGGGAGAGGATGAGCAGAGAAGGATCATTGCAGAAGGGGTGGCTGGTGAATTTCAGTGGCTGGTAGGAAAAGGGTGACTGGATCTGACTGCTTTGTGCATCTTACGGACTGCCTGATCTGATGCATAATTAGGCATATCCATAAACCCACTGAAATAATGGCTTTAGCCTTAGGCACTCCTGCCGTTGAATAGGACTGAGCAATGAGGATGAGCACTCATTTGAGAATAGGGCCCATAGAACTTACTTCCAGGTCAACATGCATCAGATCTAGGGATGCCAACCTCCAGGTGGGGCCTGGGGATCCCCTGGAACTACCCATCATCTCCAAACTACAGAGATCAGTCCCCCTGGAGAAAATGGAGGCTTTGGAAGGTGGACTCTATGGCATTGTACCCCACTGAGGTCTCTGCCCTCCCCAGGCTCCATCCCCAAATCTCCAGGAGTTTCCCAGTCTGGCAACCCTACCCCGCCATCTCCCATTGGTGGCAGAGGGACCTGGCAACCCAAACCAGATCATGTGGCACAGGTTGACCCACCAACACCGAACAAGCTTCATGGCTAGTGGCCACGTGCTTCCTTTTTGGCAGGGTACTTCTCTGACATTCTACAGTGCCAATGCAGCTATTAAAATATTGTAAGACAGGGTACAAGATGGCCTCCAGTTACTCCTCTCCGTTCTCCCTTGGGAGCTGGCTAGCAACAGCCAACCAGTGCAAAGAAGAACCTGCGCTTGTTCTTCACAACGCAAGCAAGAGATGGTGCTGTTTTTATTTTAACCGAAAAGTGAAAACCAGAGCCCTTTTCATGCAACAGAAGGCAACGGGACCTGTTCCTTAGCAATAATGTTCCTTCTCCCATTCTGTTTACTTGGTTATTTTCACGCAGGCTTTTCGGGAAACTGTGGGCAGGTGCCAATAATTTGATTTGTCAGCTAATCCAGAAGTTATGACAAGTGTGCAGTAAAGAATGGTAAACGAAAGAGTTGTGGGCTTTCACCATATGGGCAGCAGGGCCCGTGTGTTGCAATCTGTCAGGCATTCAATTGACTGGTTTTGCACATCCTGAATTCATCCTCTTCTCACTGGCCATCCGCTGTCTAAGCAGCCATGTGACTCCTCCCAGCTCCATACCAACTACTGAAATCTCCTGGGTCTCGCTTCTGGTTTCAGTACCCTCCTAAAACCTGCCTCATAACCCCCCCACCCCGTTCCTTGTCTTCACTCCAGACTTCTGGTCCTTCTTCAGTGATTAAACTCTCCACTGTGGTCTCTCTACCCCCCCCCCCCCCATCCCACCACCTTCCTCTTCCGCTAGCTCCACCAATACTGCCTTCCGTGTTTTCCCTTTCTTTTTCTTGGTATTTTTCATATGTGCGTGTGTGTACATGTGAGTGTGTGTGCACCTGAAAGTCATGGCGACCTCTGGTGACTGACCCCTATGGGGGGTCTGGAGGATATTCAGAGAGGTGGCTGAATGAAGCCTGCCCCCAACTCCTGCCTCTGGTACTCCAAGGAGGTCTCCCATCCAAGTACTTCTCCAGAGTCGACCCTGCTTAGCTTCCAAGATCTGATGCGATTGGGCTTGCCTGAGCTGTCCAGGTCAGGTCACTGTTTCCCCTTTCTGTTGGGTATATCCCCTCTTTGCATGCCCTCTTGATCCTGTCCCCTCCACATTTCTGATGGCTGTTCCCTTTGCCAATTCTCCTTCCTCTCCATTACCCAATCAAGCTATCCCCTGCCGTTGGCTTTTCCCCCTTAATGTGGTTCAGGATGCTACGTTTTTCCGGAGGGGCCGGGGGGCATTTCATTAGAGCTGGAACAAACATGCCTCCAACATCTGTCTTAATTTTTTTTTTTACTTTATCATGAATATCATAGTGAAGTACAATCATGAATATTCAGCAAAATGTGCTATTTCACACCAATATGATTCCCACTGATATTTAACATTTGTGTTATTCCAAATATTCCACCAACTCTTTGGCAAGGGCCTACATCACAGACAAAGTGGGACAGGAAGAATGACAAAGCAGGTGGCCTCAAATGCAGGATGAAGTGGTTCCAGGTCACTAGTTTTTTTTTGGGGGGGGGGGGGTGATGGTATTTTTTTGTATTTTTCATACATTTGTGTGTGTGTATGTGTGCGCATGTGAGTGTGTGTGCACCTGGAAGTCATGGTGACCTCTGCTGACTGACCCCTACTGTGGGCCTGGAGGATATTCAGAGAGGTGGCTGAATAAAACCTGCCCCTGCCTCCCGACTGCCGGACTTCCAAGGAGGTCTCCCATCCAAGTACTTGCCAGAGTCGACCCTGCTTAGCTTCTGAGATCTGATGAGATCGGGCTTGCCTGGGCTATCCAGGTGAGGGTCAGATCACTAGCTTTCATGCCTTATAATCACTGTGCAAAAATATGCTGTCCCAGAATAGCTACATCATTTCCAAACCTTTGCTCAGAAACTTTCAGTCTGAGCTTCTCACAATAATTGTACCGGTCAAAATGAATAAAATAGAGTCAACCCGGTGGGAAAAGGTATGTGAGGATGTGCAAAACAACCAGTGCCCAACAGCATTAACAGAACAGCTCCACGTCCACTGAAGGACCCAGTCTGGGTTTTATATAACAACTGCCTTGTTTGCCAGCGAATGTTGGGCTTGATTTCCCTGAACCGCAGCAAAATTTCTCTCTGCCTTTGACAGCTAGGTGGCAATATCGCCATGGTTAAGGCAGCCACCAGATCCCAAGGGCATTTATTATTTCCAAATTCCAATCTGCTTGATTTTTTTTTTATTTTGCAAAAAGAAAAAGGAAGAGGTGCAGTATTAGAGAGCAATGAGAGCTGAAATAAATAAGTAAAATTGAAATAAATAAAATGTAAGCAGGTCTACTCAGAGTCCCGCTCAGGTCTACTCAGTGGGTGTTCTCAGTACTGCGCTGCCAGTCTACAGGATTCCTGAAAGTTTTCATGCAATGCTGCTAGCTGCTATTAGCTTTGGAAGAGGTGCGGTACTGTGGCTCAGTGGTAGAGCATCTAGACCCCAGGCTCAATCCCAGCATCTCCAGTTAAAAGGACCAGGCAGTAGGTGATATGAAAGACCTCCGTCTGACACCCTGGAGAGCCAAAGCCAGTCTGAGTAGCCAAGGCTGACCTTGATGGACCAATGGCCTGATTTAGTAGAAAGAACAAGAAAATAAACTTGATTGCAGACAAGGTCACAAGGCTTCTAAATTATTTTCCTTACTACATACGGATCTTCTTCTGAGTTTCTTATAAGTTGTTTTCACAGGCGTGTTGGGTTTTCCTGTTCTTTGCACTCTGGTTCTGTGAAACTGTTTGGAGGATATTGTCATTTATCTGACTTAGTAGAAGGCAGCTTCATGTGTTCAAGAGTTCCTGTCTTTTTTCTTTTTTTTTACAACTGGGGCTCATGGAAGCCAGCCGGGAGGGGGAGGCAGGGAAGATGTTTTTAGATCTGCTCCCATGTGTTCTTGGGCCACTGTGATGACAGGATTCTGTTTCCTGCAAGCATCATCCACCTGAGGGAATTAGCCATGCTAGTATGGCAAGGCATGAGGTCATTTGATCACAAGCCGCTTCTTTGCAGACATTATTGGAATGATCCTGGATTAATTAGAGCTAGTGTGCTGTACTGAACTAAAACCTGTAACCTGGACTAAAATCACCACTCTTAAAAAAAAAAATCCCTACTATAATGGCTTATTTATTTGTTATATTATGTTAAGAAATGACTAATCTGTGCTCAGCAATTTTGTGACTGATTTATGCTAAGCAGTCTTGTGAATAGTTTCCAAAATTTAGCAGCTGCAGTCAGTGGCATAATCCCACTGGCTTCAATGGACTACACTAATGTAAGTGAACAGTTTGGGTTTTTTAAAAAGCAAATTATGCATGTCTGTTTAGAAGTAAGCTTCATTTAAATCAACAGATTTAGTTCCCAGGAAAGTGAGCATAAAGACCGTAACTTCAGAGACCTTTCGACAAGGCTAACTGCAACTAACAGGAAACATGGAATTAGTATAGACAAGTGAGGGGCCCTCAAAATTTGCCGGTGGCAATCCCATCTCCTCCCCCCCCCCCCCCATCACCATCTAGTACAGGGGTGGCCAAACTGCGGCTCTGGAGCCGCAAGTGGCTCTTTCACCGCATGTGGCTCTTTCACACATATTGTGTGGCTCCCGGCAGGGCAGCCGGGAAGCAAAGGGGAGGCATGCCCCCTGATCAGTCTTCCCTTCCCCAGCCAGTGTTCCCCTCCCTGGGTAGGCTTGAGGTGTGTGTGTGGGGAGGGGGTAGCAGAGAAAGAAAGCAACTTTAACTTTAAGTGCTTTTTCAAAGCCCCCCCCCCTCCACTGGCAGGCTTGGAGAAGGCAAATAGATATCATTATCAATAACTGTTTTTACCCCTTTCGTTTTTATTTTTGGCGGTCTCATTTAATATTAATAAAAAGCAAATTTGCATGTTTTTCAATATAAACATGTGGGTAATATTTGTTCATGTCTTGTGGCTCTCAAACATCTGACGATTATTCTATGTGGCTCTTACGTTAAGATAGTTTGGCCACCCCTGACCTAGCAGGACTCACCTTGGAGCTGGGCTGCTACAGCGGCCGTCTCTGGGAGCTGCTCTGAGCCTGGAGCGGCTCCCTGCAAATTTGGATTTTTCTGCAAACCTAGAGGGTCCCCCAAGTTTGAGGGAAAAATCCATTTGGGGTAAGGGTGGCCCCGATCCATGGATTTAGATATCCACAGATGGGGGGGCACACTTGGAAAATATATAGATTTATATCACATTTAAACAAAAGAAATAAATCTATAAAATCTAAGGGACGCCAGCCTCCAGGTGGTAGAAATCCTTGCTCCTGTAGACATGATAGACAGAATCCAAGTATGCATTTGTTCTATATCATTATAAAAGTTTGTTCATGATCATAAAGGAATGCATACAACTCATTTCTTTGGCCTGACACTCAAAATGTCCTCATGGCTGTGACATGGCAGGAACTCTGTATTAAACCAGAGTTTCCCCCCCCAGGAAACATTTAAATAGATTCACTCAGCAAACAGGTGGCAGATGAGAAAGCTGAGACAAGGCGGACATTCCACAGCTGCTACGTTGTTAAGGTTTACAGCAATTTTGGGAGGAGAGAAAGGACATGGGGGGAAAGAAAAAATTTGTCTTCTGCTACAGTTTAATTTTACAAACTGCGACACTGATATGGTGGTGCACACAACACAGCATAAAACCTGCTGGTGGGAATTTAATTTCCAGGTACACACAGGCCTGATTGGGATCAGGAATACAACGCACTGGGGGAAAGAACTTAAGCCTCCCCCATCCCTATTAGTTCTTTGGGAAAGCTGATATTTTAGGCAACTGGGTGAGTCATCCCCAGCAGGTCCCCTGTTTTTCCATGGTGCTTACTCCCAGGAAAGTATCCTTGCAATCAGTGTTCCCTCTAAACTGTGCGCATGAGCGGCCTCTCATTAACACAGGAAGCCCCGCTCAGCAGCAGTCTGGAGCCACGCAGGGTCTTGCCCTGCCCATTTCCCATTTTAAGATTACAGCAGTTTTCTACTCATGATGTGAACTGCTCCACTTAGTAGGGGGGAAAAAGTTAGAGGGAACATTGCTTACAATTGCAGCCTTATTTAATTAATACTGTCTTGTGTTTCTCCCTGATAGGGACCCAGAGAGGCTTACAACAGTTCTTGATTTATGCAAGCTTTCATGTACTGATAATTACACATATTTATTTACTTACTTACATTATTTATAACCCGCCTTTCTCACTGGAACATAAGGCCAGTTACACAGAGTGAGTCAACACAAGCATCCCAAGGGGACATTCAGTAAACAATGAAATAGTATTTGGATTGCAGAACCAACCAACCAGAAGAGAGCCAGTGTGGTGTAGTGGTTAGAAGTGCGAAATCTGATCTGGGAGAACCGGGTCTGATTTCTCACGCCTCCACATGCAGCTGCTGGTGTGATCTTGGGTCAGTCACAAGTTCTTTCAGAGCTGTTCTCTCAAGGGCAGTTCTCGAAAGAGCTCTCTCAGCCCCACCTACCTCACAGGGTGTCTGTTGTGGGGAGGGGAAGGGAAAGGAGATTGTGAGCCACTCTGAGAGTCCTTTGGGTAGTGAAGGGTGGGGCGTAAATCCAATCTCTTCTCTTCTTCTAAAAAAAAAACACCAGAACTGAAGGAAAACAAAAGTGTTAATGTGACACATTTAGTTATGCAAAATTACACAACAGGATCCAGCCCATAGCAAGCTGTACACGGTGGTACAGACCACAGTCCCCAGTAATTTAGCCAATATATGTTTCCCCAAGTTTAATTTTGGGTACATGCTTTCATGTGCATGCACACTTCTTCAGATATCTTCTTTGGGTATATGAAGCAGTGGGCATGCACACAAAAGCTTATCCCCAGAATTCAACTTTGTTGGTCTTAAAAGTGCCACTGGACTCAGACTTTGTTCTATTGCTTCAGACCAACACAGCTGCCCATCTGAGCCAGTACAAATAATGGCTCCTCTGGGACATTTCAGGATGGAAACATGACACAGAGCAGACTTCTCCTTGTACGCCACAGTCTCGATCCAGATTGGGCCTGCACACACCTGTGCCTTAAGCCTCAGCAGGAAGCTCCCGGCACACATCTGACTGAAAGACCTTGTGGCAGCCATAACAACCATGTGATGTGTGACTTGACTTTAATACTGCATATTATTAAGTCTCTGTGATGCTCTCAATTTAAGCACGATCCAAGCACTATTGCGTTATATATTACATTAGTGCAAGAGCAGCTTACTCAAGATCTAGCACTGCAATCATCTATTGGGGGAAGTGGGGGAAAAGGGGAGGAAATTATGTCAGCATCACAGTCACTCACAGTTGGGTTCATCTGTTTTCATTTGTGAGACATTTTCTAAAAAAGGTTAAAGTGGTTTCACTTCTTACATTTTACATGAGTATTCCTTTGGCTCCTTTCTTGTTGAGCAAGTTTTATAGGTTTCTGAATCAATACACTCACACACACACACACACTCTCAGTTACTTCCCATAATTAGAAAAAACACTTTTAGACATTTTTCTGCTATTTTGATGTATTTATTGCTTTACAACTGTTGACCTTATAACCTTGTTATTTAGTTTTCACTTTGAATATGTCTTAAACATCATCGTGTTACATGTTAATTTGCTATTAAGTCGCTGTCCATAAGTTTGAACCTTACCTACTGTTCCAATGTATTTGAAAATGTGTGCATGCACACGAAAGCTCATACCTTGAATAAACTTTTGTTGGTCCTAAAGGTGCCCCTGGACTCTAAATTTGTTCTAGTGCTTCAGACCAACATGGGTGACCATCCGACACATACACCCTGTAAAACCTGTTTATCAGAAGCAATAGTCAGATGAATTTTTTAATTTCTTTCTTTAAAAAAAAACACTAAGGGGGAAAACTTAAAGTCCAGCAACTAAATAAAGTTAAAAAAAAGCGAGCAAGAGAGAAATGTAACAGTGGTGGCAGAGCTACACATACATTTCTGTAAACAAAGTCAGATGAATTTGAATGAGCAAAGGTTTCTGTTTCAGATCACCTTCCAACACCCTGAGAGCGCTTCCACTGCTCTGCTCCACAGTGCCTCCTGAATAGAAGCGGTCTTTTTCCTAGCATCCACACAGCATCGCCGTACATTCATGCACCAAAAAGCTTTCCCCCTGCTTTATTGTGATCTTTCCTAAACCTGTTTTTTTTTGACAGATGTGGATGGGATTATGCAGATTTTTCCCCAAGTCCCACCCACAGCTGCATATCAGTGGTTAGAATGTCAGACAAGCGATTCATGTAGCCTAGGGATCCGTTGTAATTCCAGGAGATCTCCAGCCACTACCTGGAGGTTGGCAGCCCTAACTGAGAATTACTCTGTGTTTCGCACCACTTGCAAAGGAATATTTTAAAAACTGGGACGAGAAGGGAAGAGCACTAGCAAGCAAGGCAGTAGATAGAATGATGGAGGGGGAAGCAGCAGTGCCGTAACAAATCAGGGGAACTAGACAGCGAGATAAAAGTCTGAAGCTGCATGCAAGGAAAGAAAGTGCAGAGTCGTGGGAGGAGAGAGCCAAAGGTGAGTCATGGTGTATGTGTGTGTAGGGGGGAGATCTTTCCATCTACCGTTATTTCTGAGCATGTCTGAAACAAACAGAATTATTCCATTCAGAACAAGCAATTCCCAAACATCAAAGAGTCTGTCAAAAGGTGTATCCAAGACCAGGTTCTGCCTCAGCACTGCCTGAGCCTGTAAAAGTTTCCTTTATGATAACACAGAAAACCTCATTGTCCTAATAAGTGTGATACAGCAGTGAAATAATTAATTCAGGGAAATGTTACCAAATCAGCAACTATTTATTTATTTGTTGGCCTCTGAACAAGAATGGGTACTACAATAAAATGTTCACTGTATTTCAACAAAAAGCTTAAAAGCATCCATATAGGCTAATCTATATGTTGGTTTTGATATGGACAAATGGTGTGCTTCTTTTTTTTTTTTTTTTTTTTTTTTTTACAATATTTTTTATTGAAAGTAAACATCAAGCAGTAACACTCTACAAATGTGATAAAGGTTATAGCTTAACAATATTACATATTTGGTTGTAGAGTCAAAGCATTTGAATGTATAACACTGTGCTAAATTAATCAGGAATACATCAAACAGGTTATAAAAAGTATCAAACAATCGGAAAAGGGATTTAACAACTTGTGTCAATATTATAATAAGAACCTTTCAAGCATTGAAATAGATTTCTGAAGGATTTCTACCAGAGCCACATAGTTGAGGATCTTTCTGGAATAATTAGTTGTTCATTCAGATAATCCATCACAGATGACCAGACAGTTATAAAAATTGAGGAGGCTGAAGGTCTGTCAAGACGCGCAAGATTGTCCGAGAGTTTAGCTAGTTTATATAAATCCCACAAGTTCTGATGCCAATGGGAAAGTGTGGGTGTCAGTGCCAGTTTCCAATTTTTGGCAATGACAGATTTCGCTGCAAAGAGTAAAAAGGAAACCCGTTCAATAGTTGCAGCAGAGGAACAATTTTCAACCCACCTGTTCAAAAGTAGATGTTCTGGGCTAATTTGTATGTTTATTCCACTTAGTTGCTTTATAATAGGTATAATTTTCTCCCAAAAAAGATGGATTTTGGGACAGTGCACCCAACAGTGTATGTAGTCACCTCGTTGTTTACACCCTCTCCAACAAAGAGGGCTATGTTTAGGATTTATCTTAGCCAATCCTTCTGGTGTGGTATACCAACGAGCCAGAATCTTGAATGATTGTAACTTCATTAAAATTATTTTGGATTTATAAGGCATGGAAGTCCAAAGAGAGTTCCACATTTCTTTTGGAAATTCATTATTACAATCCTTGTTCCATTTTTTTTGATAAGGTAGCAAATCTTGACTATGTAAGGATTGCATAATCTTGTATAGATGTGAAATTAGGCCTTTTTGCGTAACCGAAGCTAGCTTGATGGCTGATTCCAAAGGTGTATATGGGATTTTCATAATATAATCTAGCTTAATAGATGTGCTCATGTCTCTTATTTGAAAATAGTGCCACCATAGTATAGACCCTTTAATTTTCTTTTCTAGTTCTATTTTAGGAAGTATCGATCGGTTTGAGTGTAAATCCTGCAGCGTTCTTATACCTAGTGAAGACCATTTTTGGAATATTGGATTCAAGAGGCCTGGTCTGAACCAGCTTTGATTGGTGAAGGGCTGTAGTTTAGAAATTGAGGGTAGTAATTTAGAACGTAAATTATCCCATGTTTTAAGAGCTGCTGATATCAGTGGGTTATGGTTGAGAGCTGCTGGTCTGAATGTACCAGTTTGCCACATGCAGTCCGAAGCTGGGAATGGGGCTGCATAATAAGCTAATAATTCTGTCTGGTCTGAATCAGGGTGAGCAGTTATTATTTTAACTATTTGCTTTAGATGTATTGCTCTAAGATAGTCAAGTATATTAGGAAATCCTATTCCACCTGACTTAGAATCTCTGTATAGCGTCGAGTTTTTTATTCTGTGGAATTTGTATGCCCAAAAGAAGTCAACCATCCATTTTTGCCATTTTTGTATAGTATGTGCTGGAATTTGGAGTGGAATTGTGCGAAGAAGGAAGATAATTTTGGGTAAGAGGAAGGATTTGATTAAGTTTAATCTGTCCATCCATGACAGATTTAATTTGTGCCATGATTGCAAATTTTGTTTTATGGTTTGTTCTAGAGATAAATGGTTGTATCTAAATGTCTCTGAAATGGTATAAGGCAGATTAATACCCAAGTAAGGGATATACTTAGTGGCCCATGAGTATTCATATGAGTTGATGAGGGACTGATGAGTATATTTGTCTAGATTCAAAGGCATAATGAGTGACTTTGAAATGTTGACTTTTAAACCGGATATCTTTTCAAATATTTTAAGGTGAGAGTGTAGAGCCGACATGGAATTTACTGGGTCTGATAAAAATAAGAGCATGTCGTCTGCAAAGAGGGAGACTTTAAAGTCCTTGGTATGCATTTTAATACCCTGAACATTTGTATCTGATCTGATAAGGTTTGCCAATGGTTCTATGCAGAGGGCAAATAAAAGAGGGGATAACGGACACCCTTGTCTGGTTCCTTTCTTTAGTTTGAAAGGTGCAGAGATCGTTTGATTCACTTTTATACATGCCTCTGGTTTTTCATAGATTGCTGAGATTGCAGACTTGAATTTTGAGCCAAATCCCAAAAGGTCTATCAATCTCTTAAAATAGTTAATGTCAACCGAGTCAAAGGCCTTCTCTATATCTAAGGCTACTAGGACTGCAGGGGTTTTTTGCCGATTACAAAAGTCCAAGATTGCAAAAGCTTTATGAGTGTTTCCTGTTATGTCCCTATTGGGCATGAATCCAATTTGATCTTGGTCGATATAATTTGTAATGAATGAGTTAAGTCTACTTGCAAGAATAGAGGTGAAAATTTTAAAATCTACATTAAGTAGAGAAATGGGACGGTAAGAGGATGGTAGTTCTTTGTCTTTGCCTTCTTTGGGTATTACAATAATATCTGCTCTGTTCCAAGATGGAGGTAAGTGTCCTGTATCTAAAATATAGTTGCACGTGTCTGCTAATGGTTCTGCAAGAATGGGAGAAAATTTTTTGTAAAACTCAGGTATGTATCCATCGGGTCCCGGAGCTTTGGCCGGTTTGAGATTTTTGATGGCCTCTATAACTTCTTGGGTACTAATTGCCTTGTCCATTAACGCTTTATGTGCCTCTGAAATTTTGTGAGTCAGAGAGTGACTAGTAAAAAAGGAGTCTAAAACCTCACACTCTGTTCCTTTGGAACTATATAATTTAGTGTAGAAGTTCAGAAGTATTTTTGAAATGTCTTTAGACATGAAATGTCTTTTCCCTTGGCTATCTTTTAGTGCTAAAATAGATCTAGCTTGATATTGTGATTTGATTCTTCTGGAAAGAAATTGTAATGATTTGGGTGTGAAAGCCCAGCCTTTTTGTTTTGAGTATAGAATATTTTTTTGAATTTTGGACATCTCTAAGAGTTCTAATTTTTTCCTCTCTATTGAAAGTTGTGAATATATTTTAGGGCTCCCCGTTTTTTTATGTTGAGCTTCTAAGGAGGCTATGGTGGCTTGCATAGATAATCTTTCTGCTTGTTTTTGTTTTTTCAGATATGACGCAGAAGATATTAAGTGACCTCTTATCACTGGTTTCATTGCGTCCCATCTTATGGCTGGGTTAACTGAGCCTACTGGATTGTCCTGAAAGAAGTTATTTATATTTTCAGCTATTGCCTCTGTTGTACTGTCATTTATTAATAAAGAACTATTTAGCGTCCATGGCTTGGGAGATTTTTGTTCATCATTAAAGTTTAGTTCGCACATGACCCAATGATGGTCAGACCACAAACGGGAACCAATTTGAGAAGAGTGCAGTTTGCCAGCCAGTGATGTTGAGGTCAGCAAATAGTCTATCCTAGTATAGGTGTTGTGTCTTGTTGAGTAAAAAGTGTAGTCTCTCTCACTAGGATTGGCTAATCTCCAAACATCGACCAAATTATGGGATTCAAGAATTCCATGTAATTTTGTTAAGGAAGCATTTTTGTTTGATTTGGTATTGTTGTAAGAGGATCTGTCTAGCTTATGATCTATTATGAAGTTAAGGTCTCCCCCTATAATCAAGTCTCCTTCTGCAAAGTTAGAAAGAAGATTAAGAGTTTGATTTATAAAATCTAGTTGATCTGAATTTGGTGCGTAGAGTGATGCTAAAGTCACCAATTTCCTATTTAAAATGCCCTTGACAAAGAGAAACCTTCCATGGGGATCAGCTTTAGCTTTTTGAAATTGAAAGGTTACTTGTTTGTTCAACAAGATAGCAGTACCTCTTGATTTAGAGGAACCTTTTGCCAAATATTGGAATTGAAATTTTTTAGTTTTGAACAGAGGGGTTGTAGTATCTTTAATGTGGGTTTCCTGTAAAAACACTATATCAGAATTTAAAGAATTAATTTGACTCTGAATTCTCTTACGCTTAATGACGTTGTTCAGCCCTCGCACGTTGTACGATACACACTTGATTGTAGAGGTCATGGGTCTTTTAATTGCAGTCTTGAGTATCTAAAAATATAAACTCCAGCCAAAAACACAAAGTATAGCAGAAAAGTTTAGGGGCGTGTAGTAAAAGTGCAATACAATCACAAGATATATTTGGGCTTATTCGAGTGTAAAATTACCAAGCTTCTTTTATAAATTATAGATAACTATAGATGCTATGTGATTAAACTGTTATGGTTGCGCAGATCAGCGAGCGTCTAAACTGAAGACCCCTGGGTACTAGCTGCAGAACCAGGGGTCAGTTTATGGTAAAACGTATATAAAAGAGTTTGGTATCCCAGTCCCCACAGACCACACTCCTTATTAAAAATTAGTACGTACAGATACCGTAGTAAGTAAGCTTTTAGGAATGGGAATGAAAAATAGAGGCTACACAGTAAGACCCCTGGGTACACGCTGCAGAACCAGGGGTCAACAAACTAATTTGTTTACAAGTGATTAAGTTAAGGCCGATGTGCAGTGAGGAGTCCTGGGTACAAGCTGCAGAACCAGGAATCCTAGAGATTATAGCTTATGCAAAGAAAGATTTCAACCAATTTGACTCAAGAAGGCCTGGTAGTGCCAGAGAAAAAATTGAGCTGCTCAAATTTAAAACACAGTTGTTATCAGGGTTATGTGATATTATTAACTTTAAGATTCCAAATATCCCACTGTGAGGTTTTGTGCCTGTTTGGAGCTGTCTGTGAGTATAACACAAATATTAACAAAGGGCTAACTGTTTGATGATTTTCCTAACAATAATGATTGGAAATTAGGTATACACTAGTGAATAGTAATGGAACAAGAGTATATAAGTAGTAATTATAGGAACAATATATTTCTTAGAACTAAAGTTTTATAAATCAGTATGATACCACCTGTTTGAACTAACTAACTAAATGGTGTGTAGCTTAAACTTGAATTAAGTTTAGGTGTGACAATTGGAAAGAATTCTCCGAATCCCCTGCAGTCTGTCGACTTACAGGAGGCTGGGGTAAACAACTCCTTCTTCCTTTCCCCAGCTCACAGCCGTGAGAATTCGTAAAACTGACCTTAACTTCTAACCCCCCCCCCTCCCTTCCCCCCCCATGAAATGAAACTTAGCAAGCCTAACATGTAAAAGTTGCATTCTTTAAAAAGAATTCCAAACTAATCAGTACTTATTTTGCCCATCTTAAGAAGTAATGAGCTTGCTTAAAATGATCAGTCCTACTGACTACTATTATAACTATACGAGAAACCTTTAACGCTAAATAGTTGGGAGCTTATAGCTCGCCCCGCTCTAAAATGGCGGGCGCTATTTTAACATTTTAATAAACAGCTTAAACAATGTTTTCAACATGAAAGACTTCGACTTATCAAATATAACCAATATAAAGAGCCAAAAGCCGAAATATAAAGTCGATTACGAAGTATCTTCTGGGACATCTTGAGCTTCGTTAGACGATTGTGAAGACGACCGATGCTTTCTCTTATTGGAGTGGCTTGAGAGTTCCATGGGCTGAATTAAGTCTAGAGTCTGTAGAATACGTAGACCTTCTTCTTTAGTTGAGATTTTATATTGCTTGCTGCGATAATGGAATTGAAGGATGAGAGGGGTGATCCAGACGTATCGTATGTCTTCTTCAAGCAGCTTAGAGGTAACTGGTTTCAGTTCTCTCCTTTTTAACAGCGCTTCTTTTGGAAGGTCTGGGAAGATCTCAATTTTTGTTGATTTGTATAGAAGGTTTCCTGTTCTTCGAGCCACCTGTAGAATTTTAGACTTATATCTGTAGTCCATAAATGTGGCAATTACATCTCTCGAAGCCCTCGTTTTAAGTAGGGATAGAGGACCTGCCCGGTAAGCTTTCGTAATTGCTGAAGAAACCCCTTCCTCTGGGGGGATTACTTCATGTAGCCAGCCTGAGAGAAGTTGAAGTAAGTCTTTATTTTTACCAAAGGACTCATCTAGCCCTCTGATTTTAAGATTATTTTGTCTAAGCGCCAGATCAGAGCGTAGTGCTTTTTCAGCCAAGATGTCCTCGAGTTGCTGCAGCTGCTGTATGTCATTTTGATTTGATATGCTGTTATTTAGTGCTGTCTCAGCCACCGTTTTTGTGTCCTTTACAAGAGACTGCATATTTTCCAGCTGGTCACATAAAGGTTTAAAATGAGCAGCAAAGTTATCTAATATGGATTTCTCTAAGTTTGAAATAGCCGAGGTTAACTCTGATGAGGTGACTAGACGCGATTGGGGGTTAGCGTTTTCCCCGCCCGTCGCCATTTTGAGTGAGATCCCAAGTTGTGGGCCCGAGTTGTTTTTCGTAGAAACTGGGGCTAAGGTAGTCTGAAGTTTCTTACTTTTGTGTTTGTTTGTCTGTCCGCTTTTTTCTGCGTCGTTCTCCATATATTCAGGGCTTGTGCGAAGTCAGTAGGCGATTTTCTGGGGGGAAAACCGGGAGGGGCGAGCGGAGCTAGCTTTTCAGGCTTCCATCCGCGTTTTCCCGCCACCGGAAGTCCGGTGTGCTTCTTTTGAAAGAACACTGATGGGGCAGAAAATATCAGAGATTGAAGCCAAAGGTATAGGCCTGTAGCCTCAGTTTTAATCCTAACTTTAGTTCTGTAGTAGCTGCTCAAACTATTCAGGTGTAGCTAATTTTAGTTCTAAAACAGGCTCCGAGGTTCTTGGCTAGTTATATTCCAGTACGGTAAGGGTTAAACAGAGATAGGCTAAGTGAAAAGGGTTAAAATAGTAAGGAGAGCAAAGAGTTAAAAAATACCATCATTTTGAAACTTCTCCGTGTTGTAACTGCTCAAACTACTCAGGTGTAGCTAATTTTAGTTCTAATTTTAGTTCTGTTCTGATTTTTTGGTCTAGTTCTTATGATAGCGAGGACTGAGGGGTAAAATGATAGGAGTCTGTAAAATTACGCATGGGATAGAAAAAGTGGAGAAAGAAGTACTTTCCCCCCTTGCTCACAGTACAAGAACTTGTGGGCAATCAATGAAATTAATGAGCAGTAGGCTTAGAACAGCTCAAAGGAAGTACTTCCTCACCCAAAGAGTAATTAATTCACTACTGTAAGAAGTGATGGTGGCGGCTATAAGCAGAGACAGCTTCAAGAGGGGATTGGAGAAACATATGGAGCAGAGGTCCATCACTGGCAATTAGCCACAAGGTATACATAGAACACTCTGGCTGGAGTAGTGATGCTCTGTATTCTTGGTGCTTGGGGGGCAACAGTGGGAGGGTGTGACGGACTCCGAGCTTGACACCAGCCTGCAAGAAAAGACACCTGCAGTCACGTGACTGGCAGTGGTGATGTAATCTTGATTCAAAACTCGGGGGAGGATTCTAACAAAAAAAAAAAAAAGGAAAAAACTCTTGACAGTTGGAATTTAGCAGCTGAGACTGTCAGTTTTAGTGGCTGGTACTGCACCAGGGGACTGACAAGTCATGTTGAACATCTCTGAATCTGAGGAGCAAATGACCCTTCTCTACAGATTTTAATTTTAAGGGAATCTGAGAAGAGCTGAGTGTGGTTCTATACTTCGGTGAAAACTAAAGGGTCTTAAAAAGAAAATAAGCTCCTTGTGGTTAAACAAGAGATTGACATGCCTCTCTTTTTTTTATATAATATAATTTTTATTATTATAGCAAATCAAAGCAGGATACAACAATGTCAACATTTTCAATGCCAAAAAACAAAAACAAAACAAAACAAAAACCCAAAGTCATCATATCAAGCAGTGTACAATCACAAGTAAGTATCTTTGAAAGAGTCAAGTTAGTGTCTGGTGGTTTGCTAAATCTGTTTAACCTGAGTGTAGCTGTCTTAACCATTAAGTCTAGTGGGGTGTGTGGTGTGAGCAGGGGAAAAGAGTCATGAAAGAGACAGACATGCCTCTCTCATAGGATCTATACCCCGCTGGAGAGAGAGTTGGGTTTAGTAGATGTAGTGTGTGCCAGGAGAGCTTAGTGGACTAGTGGGTGTCCAGAAACTAAGGCACAGCAGAGGTATTTCTCTGTGGAGGTGGAGAGTACCTGAGAAATCCAAAAGTCTAGAACAGCACAAGGGCTGAGATTAGAGAGAGGGTGTTTTGTACCGTGGCACCTGAAGTGAATATAATAAGTGAACTGATCTAAGGCGGAACTATTCTATTTGAAAAAACATATACACAAGCATCAACTTTTCCCTTATATACATATTCCCTGCCTGCCTATCCTTGTAAATAAAATCTTTAGTTGGTTTTATTGTTCAGTGTTGCACGTGCCTCAGTGTCTGACAGAGCTCAGTATCTGACAAAGTTAAACAGTAAGCTTCATCCCGGAAAAAAGGGTGGTTTTCATGAAAAGCCACATAGATTAATATTTATAAAAGGGTCTCCTCAATAAGTGGCTTGGTTTGTGACAGGAGGACGAACTGTGTGGGCTCCTGGCAATGTTCCCTCTAAGCTGTGGAGTCTTGTGAGAAAACTTCAACTTTGTGAGCTACCTGAATTAAAGTTGTGAGCGAGCGATTTGGCTACTCCATAGATTAGTAGTCTCTGGAGCCATCCTTCCTGAGCTAAGACAAAAATGTGTGAGCTGGAGGCTAAAAAACTGTGAGCTAGCTCACACTAACTCAGCTTAGAGGGAACACTGGTTCCTGGTTAAAAGAGGCTGGCAGACAGTGTCAGTGAAAAATAAGACTGCTCCAGCCTGTGAAAGGTTAAAAGGAACAAAACCCCACACACTCAGAAATAAGGGGGTTCATCATAGAGGGCTTCTGGAGTTCTGGTCCCACTGGCGGACTTCTTGATGGCACCTGGGTTTTGGCCACTGTGTGACACAGAGTGTTGGACTGGATGGGTCATTGGCTTGATCCAACATGGCTTTTCTTATGTTCTTAGGGCTGCCAACTTTTTCCCAGGCAGGCTTCCTGTGCTTTTAAATGTAGGTGACAGCAGCACATGAATCTGCCTTATACTGAATCAGACCATTGGTCGGTCAAGGTCAGTATTGTCTACTCAGACTGGCAACAGTTCTCCAAGGTCTCAGGCAGGTCTTGCACATCATCTCCTACCTGATCCATTTAACTGGGGATTGAACCTGGGGCCTTCTGTGTGCCAAGCAGATGCTCCACCACTGAGCCATGGCTCTTCCCCGTGGCTGTGGCACACCTTGAGAAGGAACTTCAGCCTTTTCTCCTGAACCATTTCCCCCATCTGCAAGGGTCCTGGAATGCACTATTTGCTCTACACCAAACTGGCATACACATCACAGTCACAATCTAGATAAGGTACCATGTGCATGAGAAATTAGGAGATCCTGCGATGTATGTGTGGTTGTTACATGGGACACAACCTGTGTACTCTGTAAGACATGAATAATAGGATCTCCCTACTAAGGATTAGTATTCTGTATTGCAAAAGAAAAGGGGAGTGCTTTTCAAAGGGAAATGTATAATTGTGTGGTTGCCTACAGATATATGCTTTAAACAATACTAAAGTACTAGAACTGAAGGACATATTATCCACTTTAAGGGGCAAACTTGTGAGTCAGTCCAGCTGGCAGCAAAAGGGAGAACACAACAGAAAGGAAGTGGTCTTCAGCCAAGGCTGGAGCAATTTTTTCTCCCCGAGGGTTTTAAATGCAAGGAACGGCACCAGAAGTATCCATCCCCATCTGGAGGCCGCACTGCCAGAAAGTAGAGGGCACGAAGACTATTCAGGTATCTGCTTTGGATTTTTACCACTTTGGTAGCATTTCCTATTTATACTGCCTGTGAAAGCTGTAATCATAGAGATCGTTATAGTCATCATAACACATGCTGCAGTTATAGATATTTCAGTCGCAAGTGGGTTATGCTTTAAAATTATGATAAAATATAGCACATTTAGAGCAATGGGTGATTTTGGAGACCTTTTTAAAAAGAGCAACTTTATGGCTTATTAGTTACCAAATGAGAGCAAAGAGGCATTTAGAGCCACAACAGTACAAGACGCCAACTTCTCATTTACTCAAATCACACCTATTATTCTGAATGAGCTAAAAAAGGAGCTAAGGAAAAGCTCAGGTTCTGCTGGATTGCACACATCAAACAGACACTCAGCAGCAGGATCTTTTCCTAGCATGAAGAATCAGAGATCAGACAAGCACCAGGGATGCTGCAGCAACAACGGCCAGCTGATCTGCACCCTAACTTCCCACTCTCAGGCTCACACAATGCTTTTGGTATTGGCTGGAGTACCTCAGCATCCTCCGTACGTGACGTTGCCAGGGATGTTGTGGATGACAAGGTACCACAAACATTAGGAGCAAGGAGCAGACAACCATGTTCTAATTACCAGGCTTGGTTTCTGAACAGATCTGGAGATGGAAACTTGCCAGATTCCATTTCCGCAGAATGAAAAAAACCATGAAAGACTTGAAATATCTTCTTCCTTTTTAAAATTTGCAAATATACGAGTGAAACATATTGGAGGCAAACAGGGAAGTGTAACGATCAATACGGTACCAGACTTAGGGACAAAAGCACTGGCATGCTGGCAGGCCAGGATGTTCACACATCGCATTGGGATGTTCACACAGTCCTCCCCCAACCCCTTGCATCGCATGATGAGGCTCCGAGCACCGTCCAGATAGCTGTGCTGCCCCAAGCGGTGGTGGTGGAGAGTAGGGCACTCTGTGCAGAATCTTACCCTAGGCTCACAGCTGAAAGCAAGCCTTGAGGGACCAGCACTGCCGCCCAGGTCCTTTCCCCCCTGCCTCTGCTCCCCCCCTCCCCCTGCTGCTTCTGGTGCTGCAATCCTGGCTGGGTCTGGGGGAAGCGCGTGGCATCTCGCAGGCAACCAGCAACCACCTGGACGTGGGCACCTTTGGGGAGGGGGGGAGAGTCAGATCGGGACCTCTAAGTTAGGCTCTTGTCCCTGCTGCTGAGTCCTCCAACGTGGCTTCCCATCTCCCTGGCTGCCGGGATGACACGCTGCTTCCTGGCAGGGGGAAAGCCGGGCGAAGACCAATGGTCCCAAGATCCCAGCAGGATCTGCTCCACAGAAGCCCTCCCCCCACTGCAGCTGAACCCATTGGTGCACAAACCGCTGCCACCTCCTCATGCTCCCTGTGCCACCCCCATCTCCTCTTACCCCTCCACCCGGCCCCTCCGTGCGCTTGAATGTTGAATTGCTCATGTGCTCAAAGGCAGAAGCTTGGGGGAAAAAACCTCATTGCACGGAAGAATGATCAGATGGCCCTAATCGCAATCATTGCGAGAGAGGGCTGTCCAAATTGGTGAAATTGCGGATTTAAAGCGCAAGTACCCAGAAAGTACTTGATTTTCCCGGTGCAGGAAAACACGGTAGAGAACCGGGAGGATTGTGCGAGTGAGCCCGTTTTGGCGAGGGAAGCAGATCGGCCCGTCTGATCAGCAAATTAAAATGCGAGAGGGAACAGCAGTGAAACCCGCTTAAAACAACCTTGTGACTGCAGCCTGACTCTTTCTTTAAACTCAAACTACAACTGCTTTCTGTGATGCAACACACAGGCAGAACTGATCTCAGATCCTGCCCTGCAGATGTATTTCCCATTCAGGGCACGTCCCCTGACCACTGAGAAAGTATCATCCAACTATCCCTGACGAAGCAATCAGTTTAATAAAAGTTGGTGAGCTCTTCCTTGACAAGCCAAGATGGCATTTCTGTTACGCCACAATCTGTGCCATGGAAAGGGTTAATTCCCTAGTACTGCTGTCTTGTTTTCTTTGGCTGTTTGGAAGGATTTCATGCTGGTTTCCGAGACTGAGCTTCTGTTATTCTTTGGACCTTATCCTGTAACCTGTGGTTTGGATAGTTTCAGGAAGGAACTGAGGAAATTTGCTTTTGGAAGGCCAGGTGTCCATCCCATGAAACTGAGCAACTGCTGTGTGAAGGGATTAGGTTTCTAGTTGCATCAGATGATGAACCTTCGCACTGAGCAGCCTTTCCCCAATATTGTCGTTTGTGTCTGAACAGTCTTCTTTCATGGAGTTTGCGCTGCGCTTTGCTGGAAAACAGAGATAGATCTGTGATTCAACCCACACGACCCTTTTGTCCACATATTTTGTTCGAGTGTACCTTATTTCATGTAAGTGTCCTTCAGAATCATTGAATGCTCACACTTTCAGTCACACCGCTGTATTTTCTGTTCTCAAACGCACCTGGGTCTGCCAAAGTCCCTCCTCCATTTTCCCCTCATCATTTAATCCCCGGGGTTGTCAGACTGAATGAGTCCTTACATCTGTATTCTCACCAAGAAGGGCCATACATCCTCTTTACTTTATGGTATTTTTATTGTATTTCTTATTTGGAATAGTAGAGCCAGTTTGGTGTAGTGGTTAAGTGCGCGGACTCTGATCTGGGAGAACTGGGTTTGATTCCCCAGTCCTCCACTTGCAGCTGCTGGATGACCTTAGGCAAACCATAGTTCTGTCTGAGCTGTTCTCTCAAGGACAGTTGTCTCCAGTATTGGACTGGATGGGCCATTGGCCTGATCCAACACTGGCTTCTCTTATGTTCTTAAAATAAATATACATATTGAGCTATCTTAGAAACCCTCATCTGGCAGTATTCCAGATTTCTACTTGGTTTTGATTTCCATAGTCCTAATTGTATTATATTACTCATTGGATGTCCCAACTCATTGATTGCATTGACCAACCTAGGGATTGATTGCATTGACACCTAGGGATGGTCTGGCAGGAAAGATCTTTCTGTCAATCATAACATTTATACAATGAGCCTATTACTAAAACTAGGAAGGAATTCTCGGTTGCAGCAGCGAGTGTCAGGAAAAGTGTCCATGCTTATATACCAATGAGCAGGTTTCTGATATAGGATGTTTTGCCTTAGCCTCACAAAGGGTTTATCCAACTTTATCAAACTTAAAATGGCAATTAAAAAAGGGAAAACACAATAAAATGTTTTCTACAGCTAACATTCATTCTTCATTAAATCCATCCACCTAAATGAATCTGAGCGATTTATTATGCAGGGAAGTTCCTCATGTGCTGTAAGCATTCCAATGGGATAGACTGCAGACCAGTTCAGAATTAGGGCTTTTTGCCTTGTAGAACACTGTGCCTTTAGTAGCTGTACAAGTCAGGAATTCAACAGGCAGAGTTTTTTTTGATGTAAAGAGACAGTAACATGGAAAAAGTGCCTTAGCTGAATTACTGTTGTACAGGGACAGAGACTCTATCAGGTGGAAACTCTGCTCAAGATGCCATTTATCTCCTTTAATCATTTGTAAGTCTGATTTTTTTTTTAAAAAAAGCAAACAGTAAGCTGTTTTAATTTTCAAAGCCAGTGATCTTCACCAAAGCATTAAAAAGGCTAATCCTCTCAGGAAAGGATAAAGAGACTGAGGATTTTCAGTTTATGAAAAAAAAATCGGTAAGGGAGAATATGATCTAGGTTTATACACTTATGCAAATTATGTGGGAAAGGAAATTGTTTCTCCCTCTTCCAAAACAACTAGAACTTGGCAACACTTGATGAAGTTGCGAATCAGTACATTCAAGACGGGCCAAAGAAAGAGCTTCTCTTCGCACAA
Organism: Lepidodactylus listeri; assembly: GCA_029233225.1. Lineage (NCBI taxonomy): Eukaryota > Metazoa > Chordata > Lepidosauria > Squamata > Gekkonidae > Lepidodactylus > Lepidodactylus listeri. Next base: position 24,966,180 of record JARCFY010000004.1, on the reverse strand, counting down.
TGCATAATTAACTTGTGGAGTGGTGCTCGCTTGCTACAAGATGTAGTGATGGCTATTAGCATAGATAGCTTTAAAAGCTGGGTCAGGCAAATTTATGGTTGGAAGGTCCATCAAGCATCACTGGAAAAGAAAACAATGCTAGGAAAAGTTGAAGGCAGCAGGAAAAGAGGAAGACCCAATATGCGATGGACTGATTCAATGAAGGAAGCCATGGCCCTCAGATTGCAAGACCTGAGCAAGGCTGCTTTGGAGGACTGAAAAGTACTGGAGTCGGAGACGCGTTGGAGTGAAATCAGCAAGCATTCGTTATTGGAGGTTCAGATGAGCTTGAGAAGAAGAAGAAGAAGAAGAAGAAGAGATTGGATTTATATCCCGCCCTTCACTCACTCAGGAGTCTCAGAGCGGCTTACAATCTCCTTTCCCTTCCCCTCCCCACAACAGACACCCTGTGAGGTAGGTGTGGCTGAGAGAGCTCTGAGACTACTGTCCTTGAGAGAACAGCTGGTACAGAGCCATGACTTGCCCAAGGTCATCCAGGAGGTGCAAGTGGAGGAGTGGGAAATCAAACCCAGTTCTTCCAGATTAGAGTCCACGCACTTCACCACTACACCAAACTGGCTCCCGAGGTCGGGGGGGCTGCTTATATTCACAGGTCAGGGGTGAGGAGGAGGTCAGGGGGGTGCTTCTATTCACAGGTAAGCCACTCCCCCGACCTCACCCATACGGTGTGATAGGATTAGTTCCCCGCCAGTGACAGTCATAGGCCCGTCTGAATATTCAGAGTCTTTCATTGGGGGACAATTAGGATCTGACCTGGCCACTGTTAGCCAGAACGAAGCTCAGGCCTTTCCTGGCCATTGCCGTTGCATACATTACAAGGATGTTTTGGAGAACTTTAATTCACAGGATCGCCATAAGTTGGAAGCGACTTGGCGGCACACAAGTGTCCATCGCTGGCTGTTGGCTGTGTTTGCTGAACAGAATCTTCAGTGACAGAGATAAAGTATCTCTGAACATGGCTTTAGAGGGTAGCTGTGTTGGTCTGCAGTAGAATAGTCCGATTTGAGTCCAGTAGCACCTCAGAGACCAACAAGAGTTCCAGGGTTCAGTCCTTTCAAGAGTCAATGCTCCCTTTGTCAGATTGTGTCTTGCTGGTCTCGAAGGTGCTAATGGGCTCAGATTCAACTTTTCTCCTGCAGACCAACAAGGCTACCCTCCGAAACTGTGTCTGACGAAGGGAACTTTGACTCTCAAAAGCTTACCTGTTGAAACTCTTCTTGGTCTCTAAGGTGCTACCTGGACTCAACTCTTAAATGTATTTCAAACAGCAGCCGTTGTAGGGCAACGCCAGAAAGAAGAATTGGTCTTTCCAAGGAAACAGCTTGGTCACTCTGGAAATCCAGACTATTGATCTGATCCAGCATTTTTATGCTCTTGGTTTAATTAAAAAGAAGATGTTGTATAATGGGGAATTTAGGGAGGGGCGCTGTTTTGAGTACATTGTGATTAATGACTGCAGAATGCTAGAACTGAGTCAGGATTGCCATCTTTTCTGCATGTCCCGGTCCCATGCTGTTAAAAGCAGTTGAATACATACATTTAGCAGATGGAGCTTTTCCTAACATGGACTTAAACCAGTAAGGAAAGACTCTAGGGGGATGGGCTGTGGCTTAGTAGAACAGCCTCTGCTTGCCTTGCAGAAGGTCCCAGGTTCAGTCCCTGGCATCTCCACTTAAAAAGACAAGGTAGTAGGTGAGGTGAAAGATCTCTAGCTGAGACCTTGGAGAGCTGCAGCCAGTCTGAGTCGACAATACTGACTTTGATGGACTGATGGTCTGATTCAGTATAAGGCAGATTCATGTGTGACTCACTTACTTCATTTCTTCATGTCAGCTGCAGCAAAAGACGTAACAACAGGCTCTATAAGCATTCAGCAGGCTTGAGATCCTGTTGTTGACTTTTAATGAAGAGTGGCGAGACAGAAAGTAATAACACTTAAAGTCCTTGATCAAATGATATTAAATTTGTAACACAGAGCTAAGCTCAAACTGAAAATGTTTTGTTGGCCAGTTGAATGGTAAATTGTCTGGTCTCAGTGGTTCCTCTTTTAGTGAAATTTGATCAAGAGGCTCCGAATTTTATAGCTTCCTCTCCCACAACCCTGATCTCAAAAAGGTCAGGATAAAGTTACTGAACTGTGCAAGAAAACAAAACAAAATTTTAAAAAAACAGCTAACAGCCTAACCAACAATTAACAGCTGGGCATTTACAACATTGTACCATTATCTCTGCTATGGTCTGCTCAGTATCTGTAGGTTTGCATGGAACTTTTATTGTGTCTCCTCCTCCAGATTCATTGATTCTATTGTCACATTCCAGACCTGAATGCTTAATTTAAAAAACAACAACACACCAGCATTTATTGATCAAGAACACAGCTGACAGTTCTGCAAAGAGCTACACAGTTTATGGGCCTAGCTATCTAGACTACCTAAAATACAGTCAGTTTTCCCCACCCCTCTTTTTTAATAATTCCCTCTTTCCTCTGCAGTTTATTTCTAGAAGAGGCGGTCAAATGTTACCAGGGGTTGCCAACAGTCTTAGAGAAAATATTCTGTATGAAATGTGTAAACATGAACAGCTGAAGCTTTTCATGGCATGAAAATAAATAACATAGCATTAAACATCAGTTAAAGGGATACAAAGTTTTTCTTCCTCTAGGCAGTTGGCAACCCTAATTTTAAACAAATAAATAGCTGTCACACTACCTTCTGGCAACCTTCCTTTAGGTTTGCCATTGTGATTTGTAAAACACATGATGAGTGGGTAGAGCCAGAAAAGGGGCAGAAGTTTTGCCTTGCATGCAGGAGGTCCCAGGTTCAACCCCTGGGTGATGTGATGTGAAATAGGTGATGTGAAAGACCTCTACCTGAGATCCTGGAGAGCTGCTGCCAGGCTGAATATACAATACTGACCTTGATAGACCATAGTCTGATTTGGTATAAGGCAGTTTTATGTGTTCACGTGATATGTTTTGACTGATCAGGGGGAGGAACATGGTAATCAAGCCATTGGCCATGGAAATTTTTGGTGCATTGAAGGGAACTTGGAGGACTAAGAGGGTAGCTTCTCCCTTGATCCAAAACACTTGGTTTATTCAACAAAAATTAAGGGAGGGTTCCTGAACCCACCCTTGTTCCTGATTTTTTTTTCAGTGTTGGCTGTTCCAGGGAATGAATGTCTGTTACCAACTGTGGTTGGCTTGATGGCCTGTGTCTACTGCTAGATCATTGAGACCTGGCTACCATTATCTTTATGTAATGATTTCCAGATTAGACTTCTGTAATGCATTCTACATGGAGCGGCCCTTGCAGATGTCTGGACACTACAGCTGCTACAAAATGCTGCCCCTCCCACCCATCTACTGTCAGTTCTAAGTTACCAGAAACAAAATATATCTGTTCTAAAACATCTACCCTGGCACCAATTTGCTTCCAAAACCAGTTCAAGGTACTGAAGGCCCTATACTGAGAGGAAATGTCTTCACCCATGTCATGTGAATCTTTCAGCGCTTTATGATATATTAATAAGGTCTGGCTCCTGATTCTTTCCATTAGAAAGAGAAATCTGTCATCAGGTCCTTTTCTTTAGTGGACAGGCTCTCTTTCGGGATATCTCTGTGTGTTCCTCAATCATCTCCTTTTATTGCTTCCAGGTGAAGATGCTTTTAAATTTTTTGCTGGGTTCCTGGGAAGAGAACTCTTGTTTTTCAATGGTTGTTTTAAATTTAAACTAGATTGGCTTAGCTTTGTATTTTAAATTTGTTGAAAATTGCTTTTTTGAGAAAGGTAGCCAATACACAAATTACTGAATCACAGAGAAAACTATGACATCACCAGGTAAAACAATGGGTAGTCCTACCAACTTGGGTTGCCAATGTCCAGGTGGTGACTGGAGATCGGCTGCTATTAAAACTGATCTCCAGGTAACAGAGATCAGTTCACCCAGAGATAATGACTGCTTTGGAAGCTGGACTCTATGGCATTATGCCCCAAACCCTGCTCTCCTCAGGCTCCACCCCCCAAAAAAACCTTCAGGTATTTCCCGATCTGGAGCTGGCAGCCCAACCACATGGCTATGAAGGACTGCAACGAATCCTGAGCCCACGAATTTGAAGCCTTAGCTTTTTATACAGATTAGATCAAAAATGTCAAAGATGCTATAATTATTGGAATGATGGTACTTGGGGTAGCTAGGGAAGGTTGGAAGTGGGGAATGTAATTAGAGGGCAAGGAAAAAAACTTTTTTGGTCAAAATCTTGCTTATTTAGTTTTAATGCAGACTCCAGAACAATGAAATGGTGCTGCTTTTGATTTATTCTTCCTGGTACTGGTAAATGTGTACCATGAATGGACATTACTCATCTGGAAACATTTTGCCACAGGAAACTCCAGAACAGTATTTGGCAAACTCTGAAATTTGTAACTACAGCTGAAAACAGCAGTGCCATCCCAGCATTTGCTGAATCAAATTAATAAGTGCCAACAGGATAAATGTCTTCTATGACTCATTTATATGTCTAGGAGTCTCATGTTTTTAACCCCTTGTCTACCAAGAAAATTCACTTCCTAGTAAAATACAAGAGATCTTCAATAACTCCTTTTTTACTGAATTTTTGCTGAAATAGTGGTTCTTATTACCATTTCAGAGTTTAGGGACTGTTACAACAGTTGTTTTTTTATTATGTTTCCACATTCCCTTTTTTGCCTTAGAAAACTTTCTTTTCTGTACCCCCTAGCCAGTGACAGGAGCACAATGGAAACTTGTGGTATGATAGCAGTTTATCAAAGGTATTTTAAACTGCTGGAATTGTAGACTGTTCCTTTAAAAAAGATATTAGATTATGTATTAAAATTACAGGTTCAGCTATGGCTACTGTCTGTCCAGCTGATATAGATATTTTAATTTTAATAAAGTCAAGCCTTGGTAGTAAAACAAAAAACACCTGGTTATATATTTATCTGTCTGTCTGTCTGTCTATCATCTCCCTACCTATCTATATCTATCTCAGTATATATATGCCCGCTCTTTCTTTGTGTTAAGTTTTCACTCAGGGCAGATCAACACATCAGCCAAGACCAGCACTCCTACATGTGGAAGTTAATTAAAACTACCTCTGCTTAACATCTGCAATACAAGTGTCCTATGGAGAATTGCTATGGTGCTAACTTGGATGTCTAGCAATGGTGTGGAACCTCTCCATATAGTCGTAATTCACATGGCTAACCACACTGAATGTCTTGGATACTGTGTCCAGCAGACATCAACATATGGCTTCCATGCAAAAGCAATGTGATAACAAAGCATATTAAGAACATGAGAACATAAGAGAAGCCAGTGTTGGATCAGGCCAATGGCCCATCCAGTCCAACACTCTGTCACACAGTGGCCAAAAACACCAGGTGCCCTCAGGAGGTCCAGCAGTGGGGCCAGAACCATATTCATGGTTCAAGTAAAATTAAGTACCAATCCAGGGATAAGCAGCCTCTGGCATGCGTACTGACAGTTGCCCGCTGGACATTGTCACTTGGCACTCAGGGCCACATCTCTTCCCAAGTCAACCAATGCACTGGCAATCATACCAGGGCAGTGGTGTAGGAAAAGACAACAGACATGGATTATGCCTGTCTTTGGCCCAATCTGCATTTGCTATGTAAAGCTGTTCCATGCTGCTGTGGCACCAGCTTCCCATTTGGCTCAGTATAAAGCTCTCCTCTGAAGTTGTTTAGGGAGAATGCACAAGAGAGGGAGGAGGAGTGGCCTCAGGAAATAACAAATGGTTCAGGGGTGGACATGCTTCCAAACCCGTCTCCCCAGTATGATCGCAGAAAAATGTTCCCTGGCTGCTTTTAAACGCAGACGACTGGATTTTCAGCTAACTTGTTTCCTTTGTGACAATTTGCGTATCTCCTTAGAAAAGACGGGAGGGGGGATTTGGCTCCAGTTGTCTGCTTTTTGCTCTCAGTGGCTCGAGGGTGGGGAGGAGCAATTGTAGCACCTTAAAACCAAATCCAGGTAAGGCGATGAGACACTGTAGCGACCTCGGAGTCACCACTAAATGGCAATAAAATGATGCAGACAGCCGATACTGAGATGAAACAATAGGAGAGTGGATGAAATGTAGACAGAAATTTGTGAGATGATGTGAGATTGTTGGCACAACGGTGCTAAATACCAATGCAGATTGGACCATTGCCTCCCACACCTGCACAGCCACCAGCTGAGTCCAAGGCAAATCCCTGAGATGTCGGCACTGCTTCTGGGTCTTGGTTGGCTCCAAGCATGTCTGTCCAAGTATGAACCTCATCTTTCTCCACCCCATTTTGTTTGCCAGAACACCATCTCCACAGGTAGATATTGCATTTCCCCCCCAGCAATTGGGCCAAGAAAGTTTGCATACGTTTGTACCAACTTGTGTGATTATGGCCTGAGATCTTACTCATTCTGGGTAAGTAAGGCCCATTGGGCATATTTTGGCTCGCTTGCTCGCGCAGTCAAATGGACCCTCAGCGATTCTTGATGGCTCTGCGGGATCCCATGCCCCCTGGCGGTTCGTTGGATGAGCTGGTCGAGGACTGGCAAGGCCGGCTATCGGCAGCCATCGACGAGATCACTCCCCGACGCCCTCTACGCCCTCACTCTAAGCGGGCTCCCTAGTATACTGGGGAGCTGTGGCAGATGAAACAGGGACTCAGACTGTTAGAGAGTCAGTGGCGGCGAGCTCGCAATGAAGCATCAAGAGCATCTTATAGGACGTTTATGAGATCCTATGAAGTGGCAGTCAAGGCTGCAAAGAGACAATTCTACGCAGCCATGATTGCGTCTGCAAGCTCACACCCAGCACAATTGTTTAGAACAATTTGATCTTTAACGGAGCTGCCGCAGGGCAGACGAAATGACAGGGAATTGGATATTGGCTGTGAGGCTTTTGTGAGCTATTTTGCAGATAAAATCTTGCTGCTCCGCTATGATCTCCCGGCCACGGTTGAGACAGTTAGTGAACTCAAGGCTCCATGCACATCTTCTAGTGCCATTCTGGATGGCTTTGGCCCACTCAGCCTGGAGGAGGTCGACAGATTGCTCTTCACTGTATGCCCAACCTCTTGCAGCCTTGATCCGTGCCCTTCGTGGCTTATAAAAGCTGGCCGCGAGGGGTTGCAAGGTGCCCTTCGGGATATTGTCAACGAGTCCTTCACAGAGGGACTGTTACCGGGGGCACTCAAGGAAGCGATGGTCCACCCTCTCTTGAAAAAACCATCTCTGGACCCAGCTGAATTGGCCAACTATTGGCCGGTGTCCAACTTGCCCTATTTGGGCAAGATCCTGGAGAGGGCGGCAGCAGTTCAGTTGCAGAGCTTTCTGGATGACACTTCTGTGCTGGACCCGTTTCAGTCCGACTTTCGCCCAAGTCACGGGACGGAGATGGCACTGGTCGCCCTCACAGATGATCTCTGTCGGCATCTGGATCGGGGCAGTATGGCGGTGCTGGTGTTGTTAGATCTGTCGGCTGTGTTCAACATGGTCGACCACCAGCTACTGATCCACCGCCTCACCGACACGGGGGTTTGGGGGCTTGCCTTGCAATGGCTCGCCTCCTTCTTCCAAAGTCGGGGACAGAGGGTGGTGCTGGGGAGCAGATGTCCCAGAGCCTCCCACTGGTATGCAGAGGGCCACAAGGGGCGGTGCTTTCCCTGATGCTTTTTAACGTCTATATGTGCCTCCTCGCCCAGATTCCTCGGAGACACAGGCTGGGCTGTCACCAGTACACTGATGACACCCAGCTGTATCTGTTGTTGGGTGGCCAGTCCGAGGCCACCCCAGATGATCTGGATCGGGCGCTGCAGGACGTAGCAGGCTGGCTCAGGCTGAGTCGACTGAAACTGAATCCAATGAAGATGGAGGTCCTATACCTGAGTCGGAGCAGGCCGGGGACAGGGATCCCATTGCTGGCCTTTGGGGGGCACCGTTGGTGCCAGCGCCGGGGGTCTGGAGTTTGGGAGTGCTCCTGGATGCTTCCTTATCCATGGAGGCCCAGGTAGCAGCCACTGCCAAGGCAGCCTTTTACCACCTACGGCTGATAAGGCAGTTGGTTCCTTCCTTGAATGCAATGACCTGGCATCAGTGATCCATGCAATGGTCACCTCAAGATTGGACTACTGCAACACTCTCTACATGGGGCTGCCCTTGTCTCAGCTCCGGAGGCTGCAGCTAGTGCAGAATGCTGTGGCCAGGCTGTTGATGGGCCTCTCAGTGCGAGACCACATCCAGCCTGTGCTGAGGGCGCTGCACTGGCTGCTTATAGTGTACCGGATCCAGTTCAAGGTGTTGGTTTTAACCTTTAAAGCCCTATATGGTCAGGGGTAGGGCTGCCAAGTCCAACTTGGGAAATATCTGGGGACTTTGGGGGTGGAGCCAGGAGACTTTGGGGGTGGAGCCAGGAGAAAGGAAGTGACATCATTTTGTGATGTCACATCCTGTGATGTTGCTTCCACATGCTGACACATGAACTCATGAAGTTTCCTAATACTGAATCAGGCCATTGGTCCATCAAGGTCAGTATTGACTACTCAGACTGGTAGTGGCTCTCCAGGGTCTCAGGCTGAGATCTTTAATGTCACCTATTACCTGATCCTTTTTTAGCTGAAGAAGCTGATACCTCCTGCATGTCAAGCAGATGCTCTATCACTGAGCAACAGCCCTACTGAATCCTTCCTCATCTCGGCAGAATATGAAGCACTAAGTGCTACACAAGTGCTAAATATGATTTTCATATCATAAGAACAGGAGAGAAGCCACAGTGGATCGGCCCATCCAGTACAGCCCATCCAGTACAACACTCTGTGTCACAACAGTGGCCAAAAATACCAGGTGCCCTCAGGAGGTCCAGCAGCGGGGCCAGAACTCCAGAAGCCCTCCCACTATTGCCCCCCAAGCACCAAGAATTCAGAGCATCACTGCCCCAGACAAAAGGTTCCATTTAGACCTTGTGGCTAATATTAGCCACTGATAGACCTCTGCTGGATGGGGACAGAGAGAGAGAGAGAGAAACAGACAGACAGACAGACAGAAAAAAGAAAGGGAGAGAGAAGGAAAAGAGCTGGAAGAGAAACTTACTACAGCAACGTTGCCAGCCACATGCAAAAGCAGCTCCTTCAGTCCCTCCTTAATCTCTGGGCAGACCTCTCTTGCTGTGGAAGCTCTCTTGCTGACTTCTTAAAGGGGAAATGTCTGGTGAGGCTTTTTACTGCAGGGCAGGCTCTCTGCAGACATTTCCCTTTTAAGGCAGCCATTTTGTCCCCCCGGTGGGCAACTTTGGAAAAGCGGGGGGTGAGTATTTAAAATCGGTGTTTCCCCCGCCCTACCGGGGGACTTGGCAGCCCTAGTCAGGGGCCAGCCTACCTAAGCGACTGACTTTCCCCAGAGAGCACTGCAGTCAGGCACACAACATAGCCTGACCCTACCTGGTCCTAGAGAGGCTAGACTGGTGACCACGAGGTCCAGGGCTTTCTCAGTGGCAGCTCCTCACCGGTGGAATGAGCTCGCAGAGAACATCAGGGCCCTGCAGGACCTTTTGCAGTTTCGCAGGGCCTGTAAAGCGGAGCTCTTCTGCCAGGCCTTTAATTAGGAGCCGCCACTGGGAGGAAGAGGCCCCTGGGAACCTGGTGGGTTAATTTCTAGCCTAGGAAATTGGTGTTGGAGACCTCTGGCCCAGGCTTGGGACCTTTAGGCTATGCTGCTATGTGGGATATTGTATAGCCACTTTTGCATGTTAACTTCTGCTGATGGACTGCATTTTTAAATTTAATTTTAACTTAAATATGTACAGATGGGTTTTAATACTGTTGTTAGCAGCCTGGAGCCGGCGTTTGCTGGGCAGGCGGGATATAAATCCAAAATAAAAAAATAAAAAAAATTGATTTCAGAGGGCTTATGCTTCACATGAGAATCTGTAGATTTATTATTTCTGAGCTATGGCTCAGAGGAAGAGCATCTGCTTGGCAGGTCGGAGGTCCCAGGTTTAGTCCCTGGCATCTCTGGTTACAAAGGACCTGACAGTAGGCGACGTGAAAGACCTTCACTTGAGACTCTGGAGAATAGCTGCCAGTCTGAGCAGACAATACTGACCTTGATGAAACAATGGTCTAATTCAATATAAGGCAGCTTCATATGATACAGAGTTTCTGACAAAGACAAAGATGTGTGAAAACTCATATAGGACTCTGAATTATGTCTCTTGTCTATTTCCCGAAGTATAGCAAGAACAAGGTTCCAACAAATTATTAGCAGGCAGAGTACTAACTAAAGAAGCCATCCATTGTATGTTTCTTTTTCTGTGTATGTTTCTAAAATTTAGGACATTTCAGCTGAGACATGATAGTCTTGGTTATTACACTCCAGGAAAAAATCAGGGCAGATGACTTCGTCCATTTCTGATGAAAGTACAATATTTCTACAATGGTAGAAATATCTGCTGGGTAGTCCTTTTTTGTATTTTTAGCATCCCAAACGTCTGTCAGTGGGTAGTTCCTAAAAGTTAGAGGGTTGTTCCAATGACAGGATAATTTCATAGAGACATAATCATTTATAAGGCTGAGACATGCTGCTTGAGTTTGTGGTCATTTATCTTGACTTGGCAGGAAAATCGAATTTAGTTTGGCATCAGACTGTAGCAAAACATCGGAAATTAGAAGTGCGTGCAAGCAGGGGGGAGATGTTTGATCAGGAAGCTCAAGCTTAGCACCAAGAACTGGGGTTCAGTATGAGCATGAATTCAACTGACTGTTTCTGGCCTGTTTGCCCAGACTCCTTCAGTGTTTGGCATACAAGCAAATGGTTGTCTTCCGTGACTAACCATAGTAAGAAATAATCTCCAGATCAGAATCACAGACAAAATTCTGCCCGTGTGCTTTTGTTTCCTAATTGCTAGTTTTTTCTAGAATGAGCTGATGCAGAGTATGCATACGCATGTGTGTTTCCAGCCAACGAACAGAAAGACCATGTCCAAAAGATCCTTTTAGTGTCTGATTTCTGAGCCTTTCCATGTCTAATCAAGGAGCATAAAACATTAGCCACATGTTCTTCATTTCCATCTCGTTTCACACTGAAACGAAAACATGCCAAAAAAAGAGGAAAACGGTGTAACATTTGTCAGCGCCCCCAAACAGGAACCACAGCTGTCCATTAAAAACGGTGGTCATTTCCAGCATACAAATCTATTTTCCCTGCAGAGGGGGATGTGGTGAATAATGACTGGGTTGTTTAAGAAAGCATGACTGATTTGGGATGGAGCATCCTGCCACTCTGACATTTTCATAGTATAATTTATTGCACACAGCATATAAAGCTGTGGTAACCAGGTCTTGTTGCTTGGCTTAATAGCGGTGGATAGCTTGGGAAAGACCACGTCACCGTCAACTGCAGCTCTTTCCCTGGTAAGAAGGACTTGAACTCCTAAGACTTTGCCGTGATGAGTAATATGGCACCCAAGGATTTCCTCACTTGGAGTCTCCTGACTTTGCTTCTGTTCCTTCACTTTTGCCTGTGTCAAGATGAGCACATGGAGGTGAGCAGAAGATCTAATGATCCGGTGGCCAAAGTATTGCAAAGTCACCACCAGACTGGCCACAAAGGTTCCAGCAGCAGGGAATTGTTGAGACAGCGGAGTCGACTTGTTGAGTGGACGGTTGAGGAGGAGGATGGTAATATCCCTTCTACTGACCCAAATGCCTTGAAACCAGAGGTAGATGATGTAGCACTGACTACCTCAGACAGAGTCCAGGTACTCTGAATTAATCTTCTAAGACAACGTTTGGAAAGTGAATGGAATTTTGTTTTCCTACATAATGATTATTTAGTAGAGATGCTTATGGATATGTGGTTCTGTACTACATGCAGACTCCTTTGATGAACAAACAGAACACAGGATGGCTATAGCAGAGAACAAAAAGCCTGTCATTTGCTTTTGATACCTTGTTTCTCATTTACTGCACCAGGGTATCTTCAGCAAACTAAGGATGTGATTAGTCAAAGTTATGTACTTTATAGTTTTATTGAAATCTATGGTAGTTGCTTGACTTCTTGAGATGAAAAGTGAGAAAAGGTATTTTCTTGACTTGAGAAAAGGTATTTTCTTGACTGAGATGGGAATTGTTTCATGTAGCACTATGTAAACATTTAGAGTTACACAGAACTCTTCCCTTGTTATCCTATGCAGAGCTGCATTCTCCTAAATCAATGGGCTTAGAAGAGTGTAATTGCTAATGAAGCTAAATTTCAGACACATCTAAAAGACACATCTAAAAGACACATAATTTGATAGCAGATAGATGTCTCTTTCAGGACTTTACAGTGTATTTTATGTATTATACCATTAGCAGTTGCAAAGGAAAACAAAGTGTTAGAAGGATGATTTTTAAAAAATGAATACTGTTGAATTATTGTAATATGATTTAATATGTTTCAGAACTCCACCTCTAAGTTCCCATTACCTGAGAATTTGAAGCACTTTTGTCGTGTTTTTGTTATTTTATAGCTGAAGTTCTTTTAAGATGATCGATGTAAGAAACTTGATTAAATCTAAGGAATCTAATTGAAATGGGCAATAGGACAGACTGGTTAAAACTATGGATAAAAATATACTCTTTGGGGTAGAAACATTGTTTTAATGTGTTCTTTTATTTATTTAGAACTAATAATTTTATTATTAGATTTAAATTGTTATTGTATTTCATTGATATTTTCAAGTTTTAACAAGCAGCACGATCTTAAGCAGATTTACTCAGAAGTAAGCACATTGTTTTCAGTAAAGCTTACTCTCATACAGGTTTTTTAGAACTGCACTGTAAGATATGCAAATAAAATACAATAATAAAAATGGCAATACACTAAATTAAGAAAAACTTTTCTCAATCAGCTCTGCAAGTGGATTAAACAGAGGCAGTACAAAAGTTTATAATTAAACCCAGGGGTCATTTCGAGCAGGAGCTCGGGGGAGCGCAGCTCCGGGAGTTGGTGCCAGCCCCACCCCACAGGGAAATGCCTGCTTGTGTCATGGCTGCAGCAAAATGACTCTGTCCCCTGGAAAGGTCCTTATTCCTCCGACCAGCCTTCTGAAGGTTTCAGCCACCACTGAAGCTATCCTCCCAGAATAGTGGTATTTCTGAGGCTTCGATTAGTAGCTGTCCCCTCTCTGCCACTTCTTTCTTTCTTTCTTTCTTTCTTTCTTTCTTTCTTTCTCTCTCTCTCTCTCTCACTCTCTCTCTCTCTCTCTCTCTTTCTTGCCCTCTGACATACTTCCGGTGATGTCAGGTGGTTTAGCATATGCAAATAAGTTATGCTAATGAGTTGTGCTAATGAGCTCCTGCACTTCTTTTTCTACAAAATGACCCCTGATTAAACCAATTTGCCATCCACTAGGTAGGACCTAAATGTCTCTTGGAATTTCAACTGATCTCCAGACTCCGGACGTCAGTTCCCCTGGATGAAATGGCAGCTTTGGAAAGTGGATTCTAAGGCATTATACCCCTCCTCCAACCCCACCCTTCCCAGGCTCCACCCCCAAATCTCCAGGAATTTCCCAACCTGGATTTGGCAGCCATAAATTGTAATGTGTAATTTGGCCCTAGAGGCAGTAAGAGAAGTGCAGGACAATCCTAAACAGAGTTTAGTATGCCCATTGACTTCCATGGCCCCTGAAATCCAGATGACTAAGATCGATTCCCCTGGAGAAAATGGCTGCTGGAAGGTGGACAGACTCCATGGCACTGTACCCTGCTGAGGCGCCTCCCTTCCCCAGCCCCCCTCCCCCTGCTCCACCCCCCAAATGTTCAGCTATTTCCCAACCCAGAGCTGACAACCCTACACATAGTATTTTGTCTACAAGCCTCCATCAGCAGTTCAGGAGTTAAGGGCATCTGCTAGGGAAAGGGAAATATGGGAAAGACCTGCACTCACAGTGTCAGATCCAGTCCCATAAAGCATCTTTGGATTTAATAACCTGGAAGCTGCTTCTGTTGCCTAGAAATCTCTTAGCAATCTTTCCAAGCTAGGTCCAGATCTCAAGGCCAAACTGTCTATATGTTAGGGCTCCTGTCTTTCTTCTTCTAGGGGGGGGGGGGACAGCCTAGAGGAGCAATTTGCAATAGAAAGGCAAGCAGATAAGAAACATTTACCGCTTTCTCCTTGAGTTCCATTTCAGATTATAGCCTCCCTGTCCCCCAGTGGTGGCCAGAGGGGACCTGGGAACCTTAACCTGGCTAAATTTGGGGGGGGGGGTGGATTTAGGGCTGGGGAACGGAGAAGCAGCCTACAAATCACTGACCCTTAAACCTTTTCTATTCTCCCTTGTCAAATTCAAGTCCGTGTTGGATAAACTGAATTCATGACTTTCTTCTTGCAGCAGTTGCGGCTTCATGTCCTTCCTTTGTGTGGATTTTACACAAGGACAATCCCAACGAGCCACTGATGTCCATTAAAAAAATAATTATCATCAACTAGCAGACAATTAAACAATCTAGAAAGATAGGCCCTAACATCATTGCCGCGCCAGAATGCCACAGCTGGAAATTCAAGGTCTTTCATAAAAGGTCTGTCTCTTACTCTGAACGTTATTTCATTATATTAATAAAAATGTACCTCGAATTGTATGTTTGCAGACTACGCAGAGTGGACCTCAAAGCCCACCAGAATGTGGCTGTCGGGGGGATTTTGGATATCGAGCTTATCAAGGCCCTCCAGGGCCTCCAGGAATGCCAGGTAAAAAAATAAGAACCCCATTGCTTCAGGGTTGCTGGCTAAATGCAGAAGCTCAGTGGGGAAAGAGGTGGTAGAGTTAACCTTAAGTCCCTGCCACCCTCTGCCTGGTCTCTTGTTCTGCCTTAATTGGCCAAAACAACTGGTAGATACAGCACAGTGATAGCTCTTACTTTGCTCCCATCACCCAGTCACTCTGCACCAAATGTATACTGGGGAAATGTAGTAACAGTGTCCTTATGCTAAAAGCATGCAAACTGGAGCCTTGAGAGCTAAGCTTATGCAAAAGGGTATGTTTTGCTCAGCAAGTATAGTCGGAGTGAGGTGGTAAGTCTGCCTTTGGCACCGGTGGTTTTCGTAGCTGAGCAGACATTCTCTTTGTTAATGTTCTGTTAATAAGAATTTCCAGTAATAAAAGTATGACATACCCAGTTGCATAGAATGCTTCTATAAGCAGCTTTGGGTGGCAATACAGATATAAATAGCAAGGTTCCTTTGGCATAAGCTCACAATGATTAATAGGGTTTATTACATAAATCAGCCACCAACCTTTCCATCCACCAAAGTACTGCAAAAAATTTCAATTATAGGCACTAATATGTGTCCAATAAGATCAGTAGCACAGAAGGAGTTATTTAAAACCAACGACTGCATTTTAAAAATTTACAACTGAAGTCACGTGAGATTTGACAACTTAATGAAAGACAGTATAATGTTTTTAATTATGCAGTGCATCAACTGAAAAATAATTTAAAAGAATCTCATTTCTCCTGAGTTCTTCTATGAACACAGAAAATGATGTGCTCCCATGGGTAAATGATGACATACATCGCAGAATGTCTATTTCTAGGTCCACAGGTCATGTCTAGACATGTTCCACCTGTTATTTAACTTAAAGGCTAACCAATTGATTCAGGTTATCTTTGTAAGTAAGAACTGCAGTTACTATTATAGTCCCCTTAGAAGACTTGAAGTGCAGTCCTAAAAGTATAAAACATAAGAAGAGTCTTGCTGGATCAGAGCAGTGGTCCACCTAGCCCAGCATCCTCCCTCACACAGTGAACACTTTCCTGGACTAATCCCCATTTAATAGACTCCAGTAGGATTCTGAGTAGATCTGTCATCATTGCTTTCTTGGATGTGGACAACTTTTACCCACATTTGTGGTGTCCAAACAAAATTCAGTTTAGGGATGTTGACAAAAACTGGAATTATCTACCTGGCTTTTTCTGTACTCCTGTATCACTCTCTAGGCCAGGGTGTCGAGCTCATTTATTACGAGGGCCGGATCTGACATAATCGAGACCTTGTTGGGCCGGACCATGTGTGTCATAAAATGTAATGCCAGGTAGCGGAGATATAAATTTTATAAAGGACACAAACACAAAGATTTTTTTTACTTAAAATAAAAACATGCTTAAAACAGCACTCTTGCAATATTTTGTTTATATAACAGTATCTGATAACTGACACCTCTAGCTCTGAATTATTACATCAAAATGTCTCTGCTGCTGCAATCCTGAGCATGCTGTTCACGTGTGTATCTGTAAGCTGCAAACCTACTTTAAAAAAAATAACAGTATTTTTATTTCACTAAGATATACATACAATAGGAAACAAATGAAGAAAATTACAAATCAAAGAAATTAGAATTTAAAAAGTAACATGCAAACCTACTTTTGATTTATTGACATTCACCACAGAAATCTCATGCTCAGAGTTCTGAGTCTAGGACCCAGGGGAAAACATGAAATGGTGGAACAATTGAAAGGGTCTGGCGAAGCAAGCTATGATGCAGCAGCAGCAGCAACAGAACTGGAAGCAGGAGATGGCCAATTCCAGTGTGGGCCTGATAGAAGCCCTCCGGGGGCCTGATCCAGCCCCCGGACCGCTTGTTTGACACCCCTGCTCTAGGCTTAGAAGAAATCCATCGATTATATCACTAAACCGCTGAAGGGAGGGGGATGTGGTGCAGCGATGAAGCATTTGCTTCAAATGCAGAAGGTCCCAGGTTCAATCCCTAGCTTCTCTAGTTACAAAGATCAAGTAGTAGGTGAATTCCTTTGCCTGAGGCTCTGAAAAGTTGTTGCCAGTCAGAGTAAACAATACCAGTGTGCCGCTAGTGATGTATGCAGGACACAATCATTCCAGACTGAAACCAAGGCAATTCACTCGTTATCAAAGAGGTAATAGTATTCATTATTCTTCTTCTATGCTTGAGCATGCAAACAGTTTCATTTCTTACAACACCATCAGTAGAAGGACAATGTGGGAGTCATTCACCATGGGTAAAGCTGATTTTGTCTGCAGCTGCGGATTCTGTTTCCCCCAGGCTCTGAAGGATGTCATTCCAACCAAGTTTCTCTTTCCACCTACTGTTCCACTCCTTAGAAATTCAGTATGGGCCCTGTTGTGCAAATAAACCTCACAATCCTCAAGTTACTAACTTCTGCTCAAAATGCAACTTAGAGAAGACTACAGCCAAATGATCTGTTCTGGCAAAAAACAATTGGAGGAAGCATCCCATTTCTTAAGCCGATCTTTTAGACATAAAGCAAAAGAGACAAACAACCCTCCTCCTTGATCATTTTAAGGAAACCATGGAAACAATGGAAATAATGGAGCACCTGGAATTGAAGGATCAAAAGGTGACAAAGGCGACAAGGGGGATTTGGGACCCAGAGGAGAGCGGGGCAACCATGGACCAAAAGGAGAGAAGGGACACCCTGGCATCCCAACAGAACTTCAGGTAAAAAAACCACGTAGACTGTGCTTTGCCCTGTCATTTTTATAAGGGGAGGCTCCCCTGTCCAAAATTGGTGATCAGTTGAGAATACTATAATATGCTTTTAAAAAAAATAATCCAAACAATATTTTAAACCTAATGATTAAAAATACAGGTCAATTATAGGGTTGCCAGCCTCCAGGTGGGGGCTGGGGAATCTCCCGCTTTTACAACTGATCTCCAGCTGCCAGAGATCAGCTCCCCTGGAGAAAATGGCTGCTTCGAAGGGGGGACTCTATGGCATTGTACCATGCGGAGGCCCCTCCCCTCCCCAAACCCCACCCCTCCCCAAATCCACCCCCAAAGTCTCCAGGTATTTTCCAACCCAGACTTGGCAACCCATGTAAGGAAAAGCTAGTTCCTGATCTGCAAAATGGGTGAATTATGCCCATCCATCTGGAAGGCATGCATTCTCTAATTTCCTCATCTAAACCTAGCTATCCTGGAAGCCTGGATTTGGAACAGGGTTACCAACCTCTGGAATTGTAACTGATCTGCTGATATATCTACTTCCATTTCCCCTGGAAGACATGACAGCTTTGGAAGGTGAGGTCTATATTATACCACAGAGTCTAGGAGAAATAGAAGTCCTAGAGTGATATCACATCCTTGCTGAGCTCCCTCCCCTCCCCAGATATCCCCATAAATCTCCAGGAATTACCCAGACTGACGTTAGCAATTCTAATTTGGAATGACAAATCAGCAATCTGATGTGGTTGGTTCATGTGTCTGCATGACCAGCTTTTAAAAGAAGATTGGACTGTATCCAACCCTGTGGGTGTTTTATTCTAAGGTGTTTGTGAAATGGAAGTCAAGGTCTACTGCAGTCAAGCTTTCCATAAACCCCTTCCATTGGTTTATGGAAAAGAAAAGCTGGGTGATTATCTAATAATACCAGCAGAGTTGCACAGTTCAGAACCTGAAATGGCTCCTGGACATTTATTCTAAATTAGATTTCTAATGTCAGGAAAACATTAGAATTTCTAATGTCAGAGGAAAAGGAAAAATATAATATGGTTGGAAGACAGAGCTATATAACAGATCTGGACAGTTTTCTCCTTCCAAATGCAACTGAAAGACTAGAACAACTGCATAATTTGCTTTTTTAAATTAATTATAGAACAATGGATTAGAGTTGACTGAAATGTCAAATAACATTTAGTAGATGAAATATAATTGTATGGGAAGTTAAAGCCCATTACTGTGTTCACCCTTAAATAATTAAAAATAAGATCTGAGCTGAGACACTCTGTATACACTTAACATCCTTGGATTTTAAATAAAAGAAAGGAAAATGCTCGGAGCACACAAAACCATGTACTTGCAATGCTGGATTAAAAAACACAAAAAACAAAACATGTTGTATAATAGCCAACTCTAGCTAGAAATTCTCTGTCTAAAAACCTTCTAACTCTCTGTCTGTTGTTTCTCCAAACTCTGCTGAGCATCATATTCCAAGGCTGAAGAAAGATTCCAGCACATTAAGAACTACTAAATCCCACTTCTAACAGGATGCCACCCATCAAGTTTGTCATGCAAAATCAGAACAACGGTGCTAATCTGGATCAACAAACGTAACAATATTTATCAAAATGGGTAGCTGTGTTAGTCTGTCTGGAGCAGTAGAAAACAGCAAGGGCCCAGTAGCACCTTAAAGACTAAAAAAATATGTGGCAGGGTATGAGCTTTTGTGAGTCACTGCTCACTTCTTCAGATACAGCTAGAATGGAAGTCTGTCTGTCCTTTTTATTGGAAAGTGGAATGATTTTAGTTGCCAAATGACATTAGCAGGTGAATGACAATAGCAGGCATGATTGGATTTAGGTGAGATATGCAGAAGGGTAATATCAGCATTGGTAAAATAAGACAGGAAACCTAGTCTCGATTCAGTCCAGGTGGATGCATGGTCGTGAGCTTCATTATCACTTGCAATTCAGCAGTCTCTCTTTCTAATCTCCCTTTGAAATTCTTTTGTAAGAGAACTGCTACTTTTAGGTCAGCAACTGAATGTCTTGGAAGGTTAAAATGTTCCCGCACTGGTTTTTGAATGTTGTGGTTCCTAATGTCAGACTTATGTCCATTAATTCTTTGTCGAAGCGACTGGCCTGTTCTCCAGTGTGGAGGGTGGAAGGGCAGTGTTGACACATGATGGCATAAAAAAACAACCTAAATAACAATATCTAGGTTGGCACAAGTACATGAGGGGTACAAAGAGAAAGATTATGGAAAGTTTCTAGAAACAGCTGTGAGTGGAGTATGGTTGCCAACCTCCAGGTCTCACCTGGAGCTCCCACTATTCTAATTGATTGCCAGACAACCAAGATCAGATCTCCTGGAGAAAATGGCTGCTTTGGAGGGTAGACTCTATGACATTATACTCTGCTGAGGTCCTTCCCCTCCCAAAACCCTGCCCTCCCCAGGCTCTACCCCCCCAAATCTCCAGGTATTTCCCAAACCAGAGCTGGCAAACCTAGAGGGGAGACAGGTATTTACAAGATCATCTGGAGATTTTTATTTATAAAAAGGACCCTCCTTTCATTTCTTATTGTAGTAGATCATCTCCTCTCCAAAACTCCAAAGATACAATACTATAAAGAATTCTGAGTAATATTTTTATTGCCTCAGATCCCAGGCCTGGAATTTATGCTCAACTGGGCAATTAAGAGCTGCTATTTGTATCTTGAAATATCAACAAATGTGTTTGTTGTGTTCATAAAAATGTGTTGTTGAACAGGTGGAGAAGAAATGTGAGTGATTCCTCAGTCATTATCATTAACACTATTCAAATCCATGTCTCAGGATGCAAATTCAGTACCACTTACCACATAATGGTTATTCTTCATACAGTTTCATTTGTACAGCTCAAAAACATGGAAACGGGTAATTTTGTTCACACTCAGTCAGATACAGACAGTGCATGTAGTGGTGAGAGTGCTGAGCTCGGATTTATGAGACCCAGGTTCAGATCCCCACTCTGCTGTGGAAGCTTGCTGGGTGACCTTAGGTCAGCCACACACTCTTAGCCTAACCTAGCTCCAGGGGTGGGGGATGGGGTCAAGGCGAGTGGGCAGCTGCTTCTTGCTGTGGTGGAGGGAGGGAGAGGGTGTGTGCAAAAACTTCTTGCCTCCCTGAACTGCAGAGGGGACTGCATGGGCACCCAAAATCCTTGGGCTGTGCCTGCCTACCTCATAGGTTTGTTGTAAGGATAAAACAGAGAAGAGTGATGTTAGATGCTTTGGCTCCCCATTGGGGAGAAAAGGGGGGTATAAGCAGGGGTCATTTCGAGCAGGAGCTCGGGGGAGCGCAGCTCCGGGAGTTGGTGCCAGCCCCCCCCCCCCCCGGAGGGGGAATGCCTGCGTGTGTTATGGCTGCAGCAAAATGACCCCGTCCCCTGGAAAGGTCCTTGTTCCTCCGACCAGCCTTCTGAAGGCTTCAGCCACCACTGAAGCTATCCTCCCAGAATAGTGGTATTTCTGAGGCTTGGATTAGTAGCTGTCCCCTCTCTGCCGGCTCCTTCCTTCCTTCTCCTTCCTTCCTTCTTTTTCTTTCTCTCTCTCTCTTCTTTCTTCCTTTCTTGCCTTCTGACAGACTTCCAGTGATGTCAGGGGGTGTGCCATATGCAAATAAGTTATGCTAATGAGTTATGCTAATGAGCTCCTGCACCTCTTTTTCTATGAAATGACCCCTGGGTATAAGTGAGGCTAAAATAAAGTAATATCTAGAGCAGACAGTTCAGATTGTTTCAGTTCATAGAAAATACACATTTGGCTTTTTTAAAAAAATAGCTGACATAGTCCTGGAGAAAAATTACCTGGGAAATCACTCCGTCACGTGGCACTCAGGTCTCAAACTGCCGAACTACCAATCTTCCGATCTGCAACTCAGCATCTTAACCTTTAAGCCACCCTACTGAGGTTTAAAATTAGCTTGGGGACACTTCTATCCAGAAAGTAGTGCAGGGTTAAACTCCCTCTCTCCATCTTCTATCCAAATCATTTCCCCTGCAGCTTCTTTTTATGATTAAGCTATTAGTTGGAAGATACCATCACTGATCCTCATCAAAATATGTAGTTTGGTCATAAGTCCCACAGAAACTAGCAAGAAGGGGAGGGGATATACTTTGGGTAACTATTATCAGGACTGTGTGTTACCCGCTCTAAAAATAAAAGAAAGAAAAAGGTGGCATCAAAAAAGTTAATTCTGCAAGCTTCATAGTAGGGTTGCCAGGTCTGAGTTGGAAAATACCTGGGGACTTTGGGGGTGGAGCCAGGAGAGGGTGGGGTTTGGGGAGGGGAGGGGCCTCAGCATGGTACAATGCCATAGAGTCCAAAGCAGCCTCTCCAAAGCAGCCATGTCCTCCAGGGGAGCTGAACTTTGTTAGCTGGGGATCAGTTGTAAAAGCAGGAGATCTCCAGGCCCCACCTGGAATCTGGCAACCCTACTTCATAGGTATGATGCAAATTAAATAAACTTGCTCAGTTTTGCATACTGACAGTGCTTCTCTGAGCCAGAAAACTAAGACCTACTTCCTAACCAGTCCAATTCTCTACATAAGAACGTTAAATACAGCCTTCTGGATCAGACCACTGGTCTATCTAGTTCAGTGTACTGTTTCACACAGCAGCCAGCCAGTTGCTATGGAGGGCCAAGCAAGAAGGCACAGAGGCCAAGGTCCTCCCCGATGCTGGTTTTCAGAGGTTTACTGCCTTTGCCTATGGAAGCTTCCTTCGGCCACTGTGGCTAGTAGCCATTGATGGACCTCTCTTCCATGGATCTGTCTAAACTCCTTCAAAACCATCTGTGCTTGTGGCCATCACTACCTTCTCTGGCAGTGAAGTCCACATTTTAATCACCAGTTGTGATTTCCTTTGGTCTGTCCTGAACCTTTTGCCAACCCTTTCACTGGGTGCCCCAAAGTTCTACTATTACGGGAGAGGGAGAAAAAGCTCCCTTTCTCCACGCAACGAATAATTTTTTAAAGCTCTATCATATTAATGACTTGATTAAATGTTGTTACTTTAGTTGTTACTTTGTTTTAATTGTAAGTTGCTTCAGAGATGGCATAAAAGTATCATAATAAACAATATCATGTCTTCCCTTAGTCTGAGACTCTCCAACCTTTTCTCATAGGAAAGGTGTTCCACCCCCTAATCATCTTGGTTGTCTTTTGTACTTTTTCCAGCTTTACAATATCCCTTTTGAGACTAGGCGACCAGAACTGCTCACAGTATCCCAAATGCCACACAACAGCTTTATACAAATGCATTACAATACTGTTCATTTTATTTTCAACTCCTCTCAAAATAATTCCTAGCATGGAGTTTGCCTTTTTCATTGCTGTCACACACTGGGCTGACATTTTCATTAAGTTGGGTTCCGTGTTTATTCAGAAGGAAGTGCAGCATACTTCAAGTGCACATAGCACTGCAACCTTATTCAAGCACCCCTCTGGGGTGTCACAAATATTGCTTATATGCTTCCAAAGTCATAAGGGATAAAGACTTGGTTAGACCATATGCTAAAACTTGCTTGTATATACATGCAACCAGGGTCCTTTCGTAGAAAAAGAGGTGCAGGAGCTCATTAGCATAACTCATTAGCATATACCACGTCCCCTGACATCACCAGAAGTGTGTCAGAAAGGGAATGTCAGTTTCAGCCCCATTATACCCTGTGGGCCATTGAAATCAATGGCAAAAACTCATAGGGTATATGAGGGGCTGGAGGAAAGGGGGTTTGAGGGAGAGGCTCCAAACTTGCAGGGTAGCTGCTGGGGCCTCTCCTCGAAATACCCACCAAGTTTCAAGAAGATTGGACCAGGGGGTCCAATTCTATGGGCCCCCAAACAGGTTGTCTCATCCCCTCCATTGTTCTCTATGGAGGGAAAAAATGTTAACTGGTCCAATCTTCTTGAAACTTGGTGGGTATTTCGAGAAGAGGCCCTAGCAGCTACCCTGCAAGTTTGGAGCCTCTCCCTCAAACCCCCTCCCCTCCAGTTGCTTTTAAAGTTGCCGCCGAAATTCAGCAGCAATTCGGCAGCAGGCTGAATCAGATTAGAGAATCTGATTCGGCCGGTGGCTGCCCTAGTGGCCACTCCTGAGCTGGCGGAGCTTTGCTCCACCTCGCTCCGGCCCCAACGGACCCCTGCATGCAACTGTAATAAAAGGTGAATTCTGTGCCCAGTCATCACATTGTGACTTTTCTGTATTTTTACACAACTGAACAATAATAGCAGCCCCTAATAAGATGATTCATTTGAAATGTAGCGTAGGAGGAGAGTTTTATGGGTGCTGTTGACCATCAAAAAGACAATTAAGTAGGTTCTCAATCAAATCAAGCCTGAACTCTCCCTAAAAGCTAAAATGACTAAACTGAGACCATTGTACATTGGTCACGTTATAAGAAGACAAGAGAAAAGCCAATAAGGCTAGGAAAAGTTGAAGGCATCCGAAAAAGAGGAAGACCCAACATGATATGGGTTGACTCAGTGAAGGAAGCCATGGCCCTCAGTCTGCAAGACTTGAGCAAGGCTGTTAATGACAGGACGTTTTGGAGGACATTAATTCATAGGATTGCCATAAGTAAGAAGCGACTTGATGGCACTTCTCACACACAAACACAAAATATTATTCCCATTCTTAATTTGGATAACTAAGCAAGTAATTTCTTCAGAAATAAATGGTTGAGATGTTACTTGACGATGAGAACTCCCCCAGGATATAGTCCCATCACTGATTCTCATGTTAAAGCTAAACCTGAAATTTAACTGTTTACCTTTCCAAGATGTGTCTGTCTTCTTTACCTTTTGCCCATGAATAAGTTGTTTGTTCTAATTTAAATCAATGGGATTTTTGTCTCCAGAGTTTGGCTAGAGCTGGCTAAAGCCCTGAATGTACATCGACATAATTAAAAAATATATATGCTCCTGTGCTAAGTGTGGAAGAAGTCTGTATACAATGGATCGGTTCCAGCCATGTCTCCCCATTTATCTTTTTCCTGTTATGGTAGCTGCTATATAAACACAAGCTATATCTGTATAGGTTGCATTCATGGCTTCGATGGCAACACACTTCAGTAATCAGAACAGTGGAATAATCTTCAGCAGCGTTGAAACGAACATGGGGAATTTTTTTGATGTAATGACTGGTCGATTTGGAGCACCAGTAAATGGTAAGTAAAAGGAACACAAATTCTATAGAGATATGAATTGTTCCTGTAACATTGGCTCCAATAAGGCAGTCACATGCACACTGACTAGGGAGTGCTTCCTAGTACTTAGGTATTATTTCCAGGGCTATTTTTGGGCAGGAACGCACAGGAACGGAGTTCCGGCTGGCTTCCGAGTTGGCCACGCCCAGCAGGAACTCATTAGCATAATAGGCCACACCCAAGAGCAAAAACTCATTAGGATTGGCTACATTAGGGGTGTGTGGCCTACATCAACAGGAAATAATGCAGTGACAGCGAGCTAATACATACAGCAAATAGATAACACAGTCTGCACGCAGTTCTTTTCCCTTTATAAAGTGACTTGCTGAACAATACTGTTATAGTATAACCCTATTATCTGTATGGAAATGCCTCCTGAATTATTCAGTTCCTGCTGCAAGAAAAGCCCTGGGTTTTGACAACAAACAAGGTAAACAGAATAAGAAGCAAAAGGTGGGTGTGGCCTAATATGCTAATAATCTGTGCTGTCAGGAGTGAGGCCTAATAATGCTAATGAGTTTCTGCTGTTGGGTGTGGCCTATTATGCTAATGCATTCCTGCTGGGCTTTTTCTACAAAAAAAGCCCTGATTATTTCTGAGGTATTTCTGAGCAAATATGCATAAGATCAGGTTGCATAATGAATAATGCATATAATAAAAAATATGTGTTGTGCTATTTTCTTCAAAAAAGCAGTAGTTTAAAGGTAACCCAAATCCTGTATTCATAATAAATTATTTAAAATTGCATATATACACATTTTCAATTTTTAAAAAACTACTTGGGGTTTCAGAGACTTCAGGCCATCTGAGCGAAGATCAGGGTCTTAAGGATGCATCAGTAGATAAAGAACCAAAATAAGTTTTACATCATCTTGTTTTGCATGAATACACTTATGGGAGTGGCCCATGTGACTTCAAAACTGAATATGGGGAGTGTGATTTTCAGTTAATAGTGGAGTATATGGCATTGCTGGGCAATCCTTTGTTTACTATATTTATAGTCCTCCTTTCTCACTGAGACTCAAACCAGACTCAATTCAGTAAATAAGATGGGACATCAATAAACAACATTCTAACACTAGGATTACAGAAATCTGAACAAGCATAGAATATTAGTTGTGATACAGAATGCAGATACAATACAAAATAATGGTATTACATCAACAGGAAATAATGCAGTGACAGCGAGATAATACATACAGCAAATAGATAACATAGTCTGCACGCAGTCCTTTTCCCTTTATAAAGTGCCTTGCTGAACAATGCTGTTATAGTATAACCCTATTATCTGTATGGAAATGCCTCCTGAATGATTCAGTTTTACATAGTATGCAGAATGGGAAGCCTTCCTTACCTCTTCAGGCATTCCATTCCACAAGGTGGGGACCACAACAGAGGATGAGTGTGTACAGTTGTTGATCTTGCCCATTTGCAAGATCTGGCACCCACAGAAGGCCCTGAACAGATGAATGAAGCTGTTGCGGTGGAATGTTACAGGACAGGTGGTCCTGCAGTTATGATTCTCCAAGAGCATGAAGGGCTTTTCATGATAACCAGCACCTTGAGCTGAGCCTGGTACCTGATAGGGGCCCAGTGGAATAACTGCAGAATGGGTATAATATGCATGTTCCACCTACCTCCTGATAATAATTGAGCTGTGACATTTTGTACCAACTGGAGTGTCCCAGTTGACTTTAAGGGAAGACCTACGCAGAGTCCATTATAATTGTCTAGTCTTGATGCTTCTATGGCATGGATCCAGATAGCTAGATCAGGCTGGCCCAGGTAGGAGGCATCAATCTTTCCGTTTAACTGACTTGTGATTCAAGTTGTAAAAAAGACAGGAGGTTTTTCAGAACGTCGCTCAGAGAATTGTCCCATTCCATATCTTTTCTATGCAGAACTTTAATAAATGATATGATCACTTTGCAGGGGTGTATTTTTTCACGTTCAACATGATGAAGCATGAAGATGTGGAGGAAGTGTATGTTTACTTAATGCACAATGGCAATACAGTTTTCAGTTTATATAGGTATGTTGATGGGCATTACTTGTTAATTTATAAACCTTTTTAAAAGGCAGCCTTGCATATCAGTAAATTTGACAGTGGCCCCAAAAAGGCCTGATGTTTCTCTGCTGCAAAGCAGCATCAGGAGGGGCTAATTTGCAGGGATATGTTAGTGGAGAAAGGCAGAGGACTTAATCCTTCTGCTACCGACCACATTTCTCCCTAGACCCATTCCTGTAAGGCATAATCCCAGACCCATGTTTCTGCTGGGGGACATTTGAAGGATCTTAGGTACAGAAACTGTAAAATGCTTGCTTGATCTTTTCCAAAATCTTTGTTTTTAGCTATGAATCAAAAGGGAAAACGGACACATCGAGCAACAGCGCAGTCCTTAAGCTTGCCAAGGGAGATGAAGTTTGGCTGCGGATGGGCAATGGAGCACTGCATGGAGATCATCAACGCTTTTCCACTTTTGCAGGGTTCCTTCTTTTTGAAACAAAATAGATGAGACCTTAAATATTTAAATATTTTTAATTTGCTGTTTTCCCCTATGCTGTGAAACAAAATGGCAACATACTAACATTGTAAGGCCTTGTTCTAATCCCATTAGTTACTATGTAGTGTTAGGCATGGATGGATATGTCTCTTCTGTGTCATTTTGGATCATACTGTCTTTCTATAGTCCATATACCACTAGTCCTTCAGTGGAGTCACTAAAGTGCAATTCCAGGAAATGCAGTGGTATGATTACCACTGCATTTTGCTCAGTTCACAGATCTCTGTGGATGAGAGGGCGATCTGGCTGCGACATCTGTCACCCCACTGATCGCCAGGGTTGATTCTATGAGACCTCCTGCATGCAGACCTTCATTCAAATGAAGTCATTCTGTGGAGATCTCTGGAATATAACTGCTTTGGAGCATTGCATCCATAGAACGAATTCAGGTGCATATCCACAGGCAGCCTGTATGTGAGATATCACATTCTAATCTACACGGTAATCTATATCTGGATTGCCAGGAAGCCTGGAGAAACAGGTCCTGTCCCTTTAACAGAGGCCATGAAAAGCTTCTGCTCCCCATTTCTACACGTTGAAGGGACATGACAATTTTCTCCAGGCCAGCTGCTAACCCTTATCTATATATGGAAACTGCTTCCTTACTGGGTTGGAGTGAATATGCCCAAGATTGGAATTAAAATTAACAACTAATCTTCTAAATAGTCTTTTTTTTCTCTTGAATTTATTCATGACTATGACTATAATAGCTATTGGAACAGGCCAAACAATATAAACCAGGACCTCTACCTTGTATAATGAATTGCTAACCTGTGTACAAAGCTTCATTTTAGGAAGAATAATAGGTTAGATTCCCCCCGTCCCCTGGTTTATGTTAATCATTGATAAAGTATTGATCTTAATTCTCTGGCTAATCTTCCATTAGGCCAGGGGCGTTAAAATGATTTAGTTCTGTTGAAATTATTTGATCTAAAGAGGTTCAGTTCAGTACTTTGCCTTAATTGTTCCGGATTGGAAAATACACCTTCCTTTTAATGTTGACTTTGACTGAATTCCAAATTCATGAACAAACTCTGGTGTATTTATGACAAGAATGAAGGTGGTTTTGTTTTAGGCTTATGAGTTTCCTTCTCCCCTTCCATTCACACATGGAACCAAGACTGAAGATCTCCTGGTTCAGGGTTTAGGAAGACTTTGATCTAATTACATTTGTTAGAGTCCAGTGGCACCTTTAAGACCAACACAGTTTAATTCTGGGTATAAGCTTTTGTGTACATGGACACTTCTTCAGAATTGAAAAAGACTCCCACAAGCCTTACCTATAGGGGGAGAGAGAGTGGGGGGAGCTGCCAAGAAGGACTAGAGTCAAGACATATAAGTAATCGAGCAATAAGTATAGCTAAGATTGGATTAAAGCAGTTGGTAAAACCTGTGAATAGCAGCAAATCAGCATACTAATAAAAGAGTTAACAGATGTGAGAACTAAGTTCAGTGGCCACTTATTGTTCCAAATATTATGCCTTTTGAAGTTGGTTTATTGTTATTTTCATAAATGCATGTGTCACAAGGTGGGATCACACTGTCATAGATGTGAACTCTCACTCAGTTCTTTAATAAAAAATATTTATTTGGTATTGCTGCATAAATTAAATTGGTTATACATGCACACGAAAGCTTATACCCAGAATTAAACTTTGTTGGTCTTAAACATGCCACTGGACTCAAACTGTTCTATTGCTTCAGACCAACAGGCGACCCACCTGAATCTATCTTAATTTGTTGTGATGTGTGCTTTAACAAACAGGTGTTTCCTGCCCACAGGCTTCCCAAATCAGGAAGCCTTTTTTGTGCATGATGAGAGAAGGAAGGAATGCACGTGTCCAAGAACAGACAAGGCTCATTATCATACAAGAAACCTAAGTTTGTTCATGACAACTGAATGCAGCCCTCGTTTAAACTGCACAAAACAAAATATGTACACATATTAGCAACGTTTGGCATTTTTAAAAAGAACAAAATAGAATCAGACATTATTAGTGTCTATTAATAGCATTCTGACCCTAGCTCTTTTTAGTATGCAACCAGTTAGTATTTGTTGTCACAAATATTTTTGTAACGTATCTGGTTATTTTGCACACTGAATAGTAAAGATGGTTTTAGAAAATTTTCTTGCATCAATATAGAAGTACTACAGAGGTTTTGGAAGGGATTCCAAAAAACAACTGTTAACAATGCAGTAAAATCAACCAAGAAGGTCCAATGAAAAGTCCATGTTGGATTTTTCAAAACACAAAAGAAAAAGAAGCTACGGAGTGCTCAGATCCATGGGTCTAGGATACTGTTCACAGAATGGCATGTTCCAGCAGAGAACTGGTGAAGTCCGAAAATGTGAATACATTCTTCAGTGGTTTATGTCATAAACAGAGAATTCCAGTGGTCACACAGCATGCTGCATGTAACTTGTGCCGCTTCCAATGGTTCCCCCCCCCCCCCCGCATGGGAAGCATGAAGCCCCTGGCATGGTGCTTTTTCATTCCTTTAAGCTGCAGGGGAAAAACCAACTCATTTTAATCTGTCTCAAAAGGGAATCCGCAGAGTAGATGTGGGGCAGTGTCCAAGTGGACTGGACACCCCAACCAGTACGAAGAGAGGAGTCTGCTTTCAGAATGATAGGGGACAGCTCGCTGCTCATCATTAGACTAAAAGCTCCTTCCTGGTTCTATGTTTCCAAACTTTCAGGCAGGGTTTAGCAGGCTGCAGGGCTTTGAAAATGCTGTGAGTCAGTTATAAGGAACTGTGAGTTGTGCAGAGAAGAAGTGCCACTGTTAGGCCGCAGAGTGCTTCCAGGGGCCGAAGCCAAGCTCTTCTCCCCCATTAGAACCATTGTTGTCGTTCAGTCGCACAGTCAAGTCCAGCTCTTTGCGACTCCATGTGGACCACATCACACCTGGCCCTCCTGTCCTCCATAGTGCTCCAGAGTTTGCTCAATTTCATGTTTGCTGTATCGATAACACTGTCTAACCATCTCATCCTTTGCTGGAACAGAAACGAGCTGGTCTTAGTGAACTGGAAAAGTGCAGCCTAGGAGAGTTTTTTCTGGAACCACAATGTTAATATTAAGGTCACCGTTTCACATTATAAATCTTGCATCCCCATCCCCACCCTTCTCCCCCAGGCCCTTGCTTGCTTGTGTTTTTACTTGAAATAAACAGATATTCTCACTGGGAAAACACACACACACAAGCAAACTTTGCTTCTGATCTGACCCAGTGCTGTACTTCTGTTTATATACATAAGTATACCTTGAACACCACTCTAATGGCAGAAAGCGAAGAGGACCTAAAGAGCCTCTTGCTCTTAGTGAAAGAGGAGAGTGTAAAAGTTGGCTTGAAACTCAACATCGAAAAAACTAAGATCATGGTATCCGGCCCCATCACTCCTTGGCAAACAGAAGGGGAAGTCATGGAAGCAGTGACAGAATTCATGTTCCTGGGATCCAAGATCACTGCAGACGGTGACTGCAGCCATGAAATTAAAAGATGCCTGCTCCTTGGGAGGAAAGCTATGGCAAACCTAGACAGCATAATAAAAAGTGGAGACATCACCCTGCCAACAAAAGTCTGTATGGTCAAAGTGATGGTATTCCCAATAGTAATGTATGGTTGCGAGTGTTTGACCCGTAGGGAAGGCCGAGCACCAAAGAATCGATGCTTTTGAATTATGGTGCTGGAGAAGACTCTTGAGAGTCCCTTGGACTGCAAGGAGATCAAATCAGTCAATCCTAAAGGAAATCAAACCTGTCTGTTCCCTGGAAGGACAGATACTGAAGCTGAAGCTCAAATACTTTGGCCACCAAATGAGAAGTCCACACTCACTGGAGAAGATCCTGATGCTGGGAGGGACAGAAGGTCAAAGAAGAAGGGGACAGCAAAGTATGAGATGGTTAGACAGTGTTACTGATGCAACAAACATGAAATTAAGCGAACTCCAGCGGAGGGCCGAAGACAGGAGGACCTGGTGTGATTTGGTCCATGGGGTCCTGAAGAGTCAGACTTGACTGTGTGACTGAACAACAACTGAACAGTGTTCTGTGAGCCTCAGCATTTAGTCATGCCAGCCACATGACCATGGAAAAAGTCTTCAGACAGCCCTGGCTCTTTGGCTTGGAAAAAGATATGCACACTGCCCCCTAAAGTTGGATTCAACTGGCTTTCGAGCAAGGGAAATCTTTACCTTTTACCTTGAATAAAACTTGGACTCAAACTTTGTTCGGATGCTTCAGACCAATACGGCTACCCATCTAAATCAATATTATGTTAGCACAATGCAAAGGAAGCCTTTTCTCTTCATCTGGATGCAAGCTGCTTCTGAGTAAATGTGCTTAGGATAGGAGCCACAATCCTTCAAAGAAATCTTCTTGCCCTCGTTTTTCTTCCTACACATGGTCAAGTATTCTTTCTCAAAAAAGAAGCTTGTGGTTCCATCCCATGCATGTGTTTTCTTGTAAGTAAACCTCAACGTATTCAGGAAAGCACTTCCAAGTAAGGGTGTGCAAAAAAAAAAAAAAATCAGCCGATTCGGATAAGGCCGATTCGGATAAGGCCGAACCAGCCGCATCTGTTCCAGTCACTGAATGTCCCTTGCATGTCAGTTTCAGCAATGCCAGGGGATTCCAGAGTCATTCAGCCAGCAGAATGTCAGTTTCGGCCCCATTATACCCTTTGGGCCACTGAAGTCAAAGGCAAAAACTTGTAGAGTATATGAGGGGCTGGAGGGGAGGGGGTTTGAGGGAGAGGCTCCAATCTTGCAGGGTAGCTGCTGGGACCTCTCCCTGAAATACCCACCAAGTTTCAAGAAGATTGGACCATGGGGTCCAATTCTACAGGCCCCCAAACAGGTTGCCTCATCCCCTCCATTGTTCTCTACGGTGGGAAAAATTTACTCCATGGCGGGAATCTGAGAATCTGATTCAGCCTGTGGCTGCCCGAATGGGAGACGAATGGGCTATTTTCAAGAGTGCCTTCGGTTAGAACGAACCAAATGCACATCCCTACTTCCAAGTAACAGTGTGTAAGATGGCACCCTTAGAGGACAGGAAGGGGGGAGGAAGAGTTAAAGCGGTAGGTGGTGTTTCCCTCCCCCCCTCCCCACCAGCTGTATTGAGAGACTCTCCACTCAGGGTGTCAAATAGGCTAGGTATGCCACTGCATTAAACACACACACACACACACCCTGCCCTGTCTGTATTCTCATCTGGCCCTCAGGAATGGATTCTCCATCTACCTTGTTCTGTTTTTTTAAAAAATTGGGGTGCATGGGAATATGCTGCACAGAAATAACACAACACTTTTTTTAAAAACGCATTTTTAAAAAAACTCCCCCCCCCCGCTTTCTTCCCTATCTAAAAGGCAATCCAAGCTGTAGACAATTATCTTCTGTTTATGTTCATTCTTGCCATTGCTGTGAGGGACTGGTCAACAGGTCAGGAACAATGAAAAAAAGTTATGAGCAATTGCACAGTTTCCATTTCATACACATGAAACTGCTAGTGCTGCCCATAGTGTCCTGCCTTGAAAGCACTGGGTTTTTTTTACAGGTTTAAAATAAAGTAGAGGTTTTTGTGGAAGGACTGAGTTGTTAGTGGTCTGTGCCTGGAGAGAAGAGGGTGTCCTGCGGAAACAGGGGGGGGGGAGAAAATAATTTACGAGATGGGTGGATGAAATATGAAAAATCCTGGGCGTGAAAGCAGCCTACCACTTCTGAGCTGCAATCACCACTTCTACTCTTCCTTCTCCACATTACCTGTATGCCCTTTCTGCACCATTAGTCTAATAAAGGAATGGCCAGCTACCATTCTCAGCAATATAAGAAGCTGGCAACAAGTCAGATTCTCAGTCTCCTTTTAAAAATTAAATTACTAGGGCTAAAGCTGTCAAAGAATCTCTACAGGGTTAGGTTACATCTTTCCCTGATCCTCCCTCCTTCTGGCACCTTAAATGTTTACATCTAAATGAGGCTGGGTTACTGTGGGCTCCTACTTTAAATAAGAAATAAACAAAAAATCATAAGTGAAGCAGAAGAAAACATCTTGTAAGACCGCATTGCAAATGTTAAGAGTGCAGAGAGGATGCATGTGGATTCAACATTAAGATTACACAGAGACAAATGAATGAACCCAGAAATTACCTCCTAATAGTTGTACAAAAGCTAGATAATGAGTAACTATGGAAACAAACATTCACACAGGATATTATCCCTGAGGGACCAGTAACGGTATAATAAAGGATACATTGAACTTTAATAGGCACATGATGTTCTTTCCCCCCCACGCAGTATTATAGATAATTAACACATATGCTCAGAAATATCAGTTTTAACACAGACCGCAGGGGTCAAGTGCTGTCAGCTCCTCCTTTAACTTAACTCTGTCTTCAGAGTTTCACACTCTTTCCTCCCGGAGAGAGAAAAGTAGGTGTTTTATACTCTGCTTTTCTCTACCTTAAGGAGTCTCAAAGCAGCTTACAATCCCCTTCCCTTCCCTTCCCTCTCCCTCCCCACAACAATCACCTCGTGAGGCAGGTGGGGCCGAGAGAGTTTAGAGAGGACCGTGACTGGCCCACGGTCACCCAGCTGGCTTCATGTGGAGAAGTGGGGAATCAGATACAGATGAGAGTCCCTCGCTCTTAACCACCACGCCACACTGGCTCCAGTCAACCATTGTTCTCTTTCCGGGCGTTTTCTTACTCTCTTGTTGTCCCATAGCTTCCCAAACTTTTCTTCAAGGAAGGAAATGGTCAGAGAAATTATTACAGTCCAGGAAGTGCTCCTCTGAATTCCTCCAAGTTTCCTCCTTTTATCATACTATTACTTGTAGTTAGGATAAGATGGTGCTTACTCTAGGATTTTGGCTGGGGGCAGGGGGCTTGGGCTTAGCATATTGAGTTCACTCGCTTAACCCAGAATTTATTTATTTAAATAATTTATATCTTGACTTTCCAAATGCCCAAAACATAAGCATAGGTAAAAGGTAAGGTTTCCCTTGCTCGAAAGCCAATCGAATACAGCTCTAGGGATGCGGTGCTCATCTCTGTTTCCAAGCCAAAGAGCCAGTGCGGTCTGAAGACTTTTCCATGGTCATGTGGCTGGCATGACTACATGCCGAGGCGCATGGAATGCTATTACCTTCCCACCGAAGTGGTACCTATTTATCTACTTGCAATTCTTGCTTTCGAAATGCTAGGTTGACAGGATGGGACCAGAGATGGGAGCTCACTCCGTCATGCAGCACTTGGGTCTTGAACTGCTGAACTACCGATCTTCGGGTCTGCAGTTCAGCATCTTAACCACTTGAGCCACTGCAGCCCCAATGTAAGCATAACACAATTACAAAACATCATTAAAACACATAAATTAAATCACATTGAGTTCAAACACTGACAGTACCAGATGCCAGAGAGATTTATTAATTACTTCCACTCAAGGTGAGTCAAAAATAATTCCACCTTGCAACTTCTCCAGAAGGAAGAGAGTGTAGGAGCTTTCTGTAGCATGTCTGGGCTGTAGCTGAGTGAACTTCCCAAACAGAAGGCACCATCAGAAGTGAGGGGCCTGATGACATTACTTGGTGAAGACATGCAGCTTCCAGGCTGTGAAGGACTTTAAAAGTAACAATCCAGCACTGTGAATTTTGCCCAGAAACAAACAAGTAACTAATGAAGCTGCCAAAGCACTGGTGTTACATGATCACATTGGCATAAAGTGTTTAGTAATCTAGCAGCAGCATTCTGTACCAGCTGAAGTTTCCAGTTTTTTAGGGGCAGTCCCATTACAGTAATCTAGCCTTGAGGTTACAACACTACAGACCAGCATTGCAAGATCAGCCCTGTTAAGATAGGGGGCCATTTGGCGCACTCAATATCAATAACAGAAGAGGCTCCTAACCATCTCCCTGACCATCTTTTCCAAGAACAACACTGGGTCTAACATTATTCCCAGGCATGTCACCAAATCAGAGAAGTGGGCCATCATGCCATCAGTTTCTGTTGGTGGTAACCTCATACAATTGGCCTCCCCTACCAGCAACAGCTTCCTGTTTCCTGGATTGTTTCAGCTTGTTCTCCCTTAACCACTGCATTGGTCCATGCATTGGTTTAGCATCAACACCACTACTTTTGGTGGCTTGGATAATGTATAATTAGGTGTCATCTGCATATCGCTGACAACCAACCCCAACGCTCCAGATGATCCCCACCAAAGGACACACATAGATGTTAAAGAGCATTGCTAAAAGGATCAGTCCCTGAGGAATGCCACAGCTTATGCTCTGTCTGCTGATATGATGTGGGGGAAACGAAGGATTTCGTGACTTAGCTTCTGACCTTCATGTGTGCTATATGTAAAATTAGAAAGGTAGTAGCCCCTTCTGCTGACTGTTAGACACCAGAACTTGCCTTACTACTCAGCTCAGGCCATTTTCTCTCTCTCTCTCTCTCAACCTAACCCACCTCACACCGTTATTCTTGTGAGGATAAAATGGAAGAGGGGAGAACAACATAGTTAGCTGTTTTTACTCCCCCACTGGACAGAAAAGAAGGCATAACTATCTAAACAAACAAACGAATGAATGAATAAACGAATGTGTGCTTTGGGATGAACCTGGGACCCCCCCAACCATC
The DNA here is from genome assembly GCA_029233225.1 of Lepidodactylus listeri. Classification (NCBI taxonomy): domain Eukaryota; kingdom Metazoa; phylum Chordata; class Lepidosauria; order Squamata; family Gekkonidae; genus Lepidodactylus; species Lepidodactylus listeri. The sequence goes on along the minus strand of JARCFY010000004.1, from coordinate 24,930,175 downwards.
ATCAGCATTTTCCAGGTAACGCTGTCTTTGGGAAAATGTAGTTTACAGACAGTTAGAGACAGTACTTTGTTTTATGGCTACCTAGTAAACTTTGTGACAGATACTATATTTTACATGAATGTTTAATATGCACACACACAAATATAACGTATACTCATATTTGCAAACATGGATCATACAAACTTTGAGTCCAGTGGACGCAAACTTTGTTCTGCTGCTTCAGACCAACACAGCTACCCACCAGAGTGTACCATACAAGCAGTCCTGACCTGGATAGTCCAAACTAGCCCAATCTCATCAGATCTCAGAAGCCAAGCAGGGTCAGTCCTGGTTGGTGTTTGGATGGGAGGCTTCCAAGGAATATCAGGACTGCGACATGAATGCAGGCAATGGCAAATCACCTCTGAACATCTCTTGCCTTGAAAACCCCACAGGGCCACCATGAGTCAGCTGCAACTTGACAGCACTTTCTTCCACACCATACAAGCAAACACACCAAGAAACTGAGACTGTCCATGGTTTTCCCTTATTTGTACACGCATCAAGAAGCATCCCTGAGCATCAAACTTGAGTATCAAAACTCAGCACTTCCTATCCGTTGCATCACAAATGGATTTCCCTCCATGGTGGCAAAAATACAGTACACCAATGGCTGATAATGCATTATCCTTCAATGGTTCCTGCAGTTCAGTTGCCTGAGGGGGAGATACTTCACCTTAACTGACCCCTATAGAAACCCATTTAGCTAGGAAGTGAAATGGTTCACAGTACGCTTTTGCTAGAAACAATTTGCTAAAGCTCCTTGCTGAAGGTATTTCATGTTATTAAAACAGGTTTTTTGTTAGCTTTACAAAACCAGTGTAAGCTACATTTCTAATAGGACCAGAAAGTATAAAACAAAACAACACAAAAGTTTACGTCTGTTTCAAAGGAACTCTATGGTAATTCGCCATCTGTAGGAGCTTTCCAGAAATATATAAGGTTCACTGAATGATCAAAACTAATGAAGCACCAGATATGCAAATATTCCAGTGTCTGCCTTTGATTATTCTTAGTTAAAATCTTACAGGCTGCTTTGCTGCTCTTACCTTTTTTCAGGAAAGAGCATGAATATTTCAAAGCATCATGGAACAGTTGATTAGTCACAGAGAACCATCAGATGGCAAAGTTCTAGACACAAAATAGAAACGTGTGAGAAAAAAAGAACACTTCTCTTCCCCACTTTAATTTTCATATTCCTTCCCATTTTTGGTCTAGACCCATCAAAGAAAACAAAATTTTTCTTCCAATTACTTGCACATTTCCCCAGCATATATATCCTCAAGAATTTTTAGACTACTTGGCAGATGGAGACAAACAGAAAATATTCCCCTGGACTGTAATTCACTGCCAGAGCTGGGGAGCCTGTGGAGAACAGCTTCCTCTTCCCTGATTTCAGGTGTTGTACTACAAGTGTTTCCCAAACTTCTGACAAACATTGCTTTTAATTTTAAATTGGAGAACACTTCACTCTTGTAACCCCCACCCCCCCAAAATATTGACAGTACTCAAATTCTTCAACACAGACATCACAGCAGACAGTTTTTATTCCCTAATTTTCTATTGCCATGCACTGAAAGGGATGGTAAACCTAGCACCAGGAGGGAAAATTCTGAAGGGGGTGAAAGTAGCTTTTTTCAGGCAGGGTTTTTTTTTTTTTTTTGCATGCGTGTTTGTTTGAAAACCTGAAAAGAACACACATTCTGGAATGGTACAATGGAATAGTCAGGCCCTGAAGTCAGAAAAATAATTCAAAATTTAACAATCCCCAATGGATAGGAGACCATCAAGGAAAACTGGAGTTGCTACCAATGCTCCCTCTAAGCTGTGGAGTCTTGTGAGCAAAAATTCAACTTTGTGAGCTACTGGCATTAAAGTTGTGAGTGAACGGTTTGGCTGCTGCATAAATCAGTTTGCTCTGGAGCCACCCTTCCTGAGCTGAGACAAAAATGTGTGAGCCAGAGGCTAGCTCACACTAACTCAGCTTAGAGGGAACAGTGGTTGCTACACAGAGGAAGACAAGAGCAAACCACCTCTGCTCAGCTCTTGCCTAGGAAACCCCACGGCCTTGGTTTTGCCATGAGTCAGTTGTGACTAGACAGCACATAATTATTATATTATGGGAGAGGAACCAGCATATTGCTGATCACCTCACCCATGATATTGTAGAATGTAGACAGGCCACCAGATGCCTGTGATTCTTGCGCAACCACATTTTACAAGGCACTGCCTTGGCGAGGGGGGCGGGGGGACAATCCCTAGCAGAAAGGGGGAGATTGTACTTTTCCAGCAACAAAATGTTATAGCTTGAGGGCTGGGAAAATGCAGTTAGCTGGAGAAAGGTTGTGGAACAGACTTTTTGCATAATCTGCAATAAGTGAATAATGATTGTGCATATTTTCTTTCAAATAAAAATGTCAGGGAAGGATTTAATGAAAAAGAGGCTACCCAAAACTTCCCTTGGGAGTTCAGCTGACACAAAAGATGCACATTTGTGCACTGGGGTTGCCAAGTCTTACCTACAAAAAAGTAGGGGAGTCCCAGTCCCTCTTTGGGACTCCCGAGTGTGCACACTTTGCGCACACACCGCGATGACATCACCCGGAAGTGACATCATCACGCTGGGCACATTGCTGGGGCAATGCTCTGGTAACCCTCCCAAAACTCTATGGTACGACAGAGTTTTCAGGGTGATTGTTAGAGCGTTGCCCAGCGTGATGATGTCACTTCCGGGTGACGTCATCATGCCAGGCATGTCGGCCTGATTGGGCCATTTCGGGAATGGGGTTCCCCCCACCGGCTGGATCTGGACCAGCAGATTGGGGACCCATTTAGCGGGGGAATCCTACCCCCCCCCCGGGGGGGGGACTTGGCAGACCTATTGTGCATTGACATTTAGACACTCAACCACTCTAGAGTTACTTTGTCTCCAACATCCCACAAGCCCAGGGCCCTGGAGAGTAGTATATACATTTTTGAAATAAATAAATGAAACTCCTGTCACTACAGAGTTTAAGAGACCACACTTCCAGACATTTCTAATGGTGGCAAATGCAAACCCCATGCCTAAACCTTCAGCTCTCATCTTTTCCTACTTGTTGTCACTGTAAATGAAGGAAAATGTGGTGCCGGCCTTGGTCATGATACCCTGCATGACCCAATATACACTGCCAGTGCAGAAGTATCCAGTGCCACATGGTACCTGCCTTTATTTTTGTACAGAGGTTTGGACTGGGATGTCACCAGTATGCTGATGACACCCAGCTCTATCTGATGTTAGGTGGCCAGTCGGGCTCCAGACCGGAGGATCTCGACTAGGCATAGCACGCTGTGGCTGGTTGGTTGAGGCTGAGTCGGCTGAAGCTAAATTCGGCGAAAACGGAGGTCCTGGGCCTGAGTCAGGGCAGTCGAGGGTTGGGACTCTCAGTCCCAACCTTCGATGGGGCGCTGTTAGTGCCTGCACCATTGGTTAGGAGTTTGGGAGTGCTCCTGGAACCCTGGAACCCTCCTTAGCTATGGAGACCCAGGTAGCAGCCACGGCTAAATCAGCCTTTTACCACCTCTGGCTGGTTCGGCAGTTGGCTCCCTTGATCACGACGACCTGGCTACAGTGATCCATGCAATGGTCACCTTGAGATTATACTATTGTAACGCTTTCTACATGGGGCTGCCCTTGTTGCAAATCTGGAAGCTGCAGCTGGTGCAGAATGTCACGGCTAGGCTACTGATGCATCTCCCTAGATGAGAGCACATCCAGCCGGTGCTGAAGGCACTGCACTGGCTGCCAATAGCATACTGAATTCGCTTCAAGGTGCTGGTACTTACCTTTAAAGCCCTAAATGGCTAGGGCCCAACATACCTGAGGGACCGCCTTTCCCCATATATACCCCAGAGAGCATTACAGTCAGGGGCGCAACACCATCTTGTAATTCCAGACCCCAGGGAGGCCAGGCTCACTGCCACCAGAGCCAGGGCCTTTTCGGTGGTGGCTCCTTACTGGTGGAATGAGCTCCCAGAGATCAGGGCCCTGTGGGACCTTGCGCAGTTCCGCAGGGCCTGTAAGATGGAGCTCTTCCACCAGGCCTTCAACTAGGAGCAACCCACACCATCAGTGGCAACTATTAATTGGTGGCAGAGGCTGGCCTGAGTTGTGGGTGAATTATACCATCTGTAGAATGAGGGGCAGCTGGGTACTATATTGCACACCATCTTGTTTTTGCCAACTACTGCAAGCACTTTAATGTTTATTGTTATTGGTGACTGTTGATGTTTTAACTGATTTTAAATGTTTTATATACCTTGGCGTATTCGCCAAGCTCTGTTAGCCTCTCTGAGCCTGCGTGCGGGGAAACCAGCCTATAAATAAGAAAAATAAATAAATAAATAAAATAAAATACTGCTGTTCAGATGCACAGGATGGAATACCAACACAGGAATCTGAAGGATCAAGGGATAGGAGACACTTTTCTGGTTCTGGATGGTCTGGTTGTTAAGGATTCTGGTGGCCTAAGGGGCTGGCCACAATGGCAGTTATTATAGCTCTGTTTGGTAGAGCTAAGCACTACACTGTGCATCATCAAATATTAATGCTGCAAGATCTTTAATCAAGCCAAGGGTCTGTGACATTGAATGTCAGCAAGACCTGATAAGAAATCCAAACTTTAGGGTGCCTGAAAAAAATAGGTATACTATGAATATGGCCCAGTATCTTAAAAACAGAGAATACCCTCCACATAAAAGTGCTTTTACTCTGGCCAGGTGTGACATTATGCCATCTAATGTAAGAGAAGGGAGATATCGACAGATTCCATATAGCAAAAGAATCTGTACATGCCCTATCGGTGAGGTGGAATCACTGGAACATATTTTTATCCATTGTCCCCTATATAAAGATGCCAGGGATAAGACAATCCTCCCTATTTCGAAGCAGGTTAAGGCGCGAACTCACAAGATGATTGTGAGGAATTGTTGGTGGATGAAATACCACCAGTCACCAGAGTGACAGCTAGATTTTGTGCCCAAGTAATCAAACAGAAGTACAGTTCTAAATTATAGGAGGCTTCTTTTGTGTTGCAGTCTTAGTGGAGCTACTACAAATGCTGATTCCCATATATCAAAACACTATTTATATTGGAATGATGTGTTTTAATGGCAGTATACCTTGATAGATTTGTAAGTTTTATTACCAGTAGACTTGTGCGTGTCATTGCTCAATGACTGTTAGAAGTATAAGGCAATTTATATTAATTCAGAAGGCTATTACCTCTAAAGTAGGAGATTTTGGCTTAGGTTCGCTGAACTAGACAGAATAATAGGATGCGTTTTAACAATTTTAACTAGCATAATAGTTGACATTTATAGTTACAACATGTATCTAATTTTAACTAATGTAATTAATGTAATGTGACCATCGGAATGTCTATCTTACTACTGTGGTTATGATTTTTCTGATCTCAGATCCTGATAAAGCAACAAACTGTGCATCATTAGTCCACTCCAACATCAAATATTCATATCGTTGTATACCTTTCACTACAAAAAGGCAACTTTTATTTAGCTCAGGTTGTTTCTGGTAAATTTAAATGTAAACTGAAATAAGCACCAGAATACAGTACTTACTGGGTGACCTTGGGCCACTCATTCTCCTCACAGGACAGCTGTAAGGATAAGATGGCGGAATGGAAAAGCATTTACCCTGTTTGGTGCTCCTTAGAGGAAGGACTAAATAAATGTTTTAAGCCACCTGTCCTGTGTACCAGAAGTAAATAAACCCCAAAAATTTGGCCGACGCAACCCTCATCATGCTCCAACAAATAAGCATACCTGCTGGCAGAAATATATTTCGGGATGATGATGTATTGGGGGGGGGGGGGGGGGGGGAATGATACAGCAGTTCAGAAATTGGCAAAGCTTGTTCTAGCCTACATTTTTGGTTTAAGCCTAAACTCGGTGGGTGCGTGTTCGCGCGTCAGATCTGAAGTTTTCATTTCACCCTAAGCTTCGGTGGGTCAAACTTAACATCGTACAAATACGACGCCGGCTTACAAAGGAATAAGCCGCCGCCACCCCGAATTAAACGGGACTTCTTCCTGAGAAAACAGGCACAGGCTCGAGCGCTTGGGTCGCGGCCTGCAGCCTCCAGACAATCCAAACGCGCTCCGACCGCCCCCGGCTCCAAGCGGCCGGCCTCCCGACGCCTCTCCCTCCGCCAGCCCGCCCAAGGAGGAGGCGCCAAGCCGAGGCCTGCCCCGCCGCCGCCGCCGCCGTCACCCTCATCATGGCGCTGCGAGGGGTGCGGGTGCTAGAGCTGGCGGGCCTGGCGCCGGCCCCGCTCTGCGGCCAGATCCTGGCCGACTTCGGCGCCCAAGTGGTGCGGGTGGACCGCTTCAGAAGCGCGGCCCTCAACGCGGACGTGCAGGGCCGGGGCAAGCGTTCGCTGGCGCTGGACTTGAAGCCGCCTCGGGGCGCCGAGACGCTGACGAGACTCTGCCAGAAGGCGGACGTGCTGATCGAGCCTTTCCGACCAGGTGCCCGCCTGCCCGGCTTCCCGGGGGAGACGCAGCGGAATTCGGGGACAGGAAGCCTGAAAAAGACTGGGGAGGCTGCAGAGGGTCTCCCCCCCCCCGCCCCCCAGCACCGCGTTAGGAAGGCAGCAGCGTCGTTACCTTTTAGGAGTTGAGGGGGCGTGCTGGAATGGGGTGGGGCAGAGTGAGGGAAATTTACCTCAGAAAATGGCTCTGGAAGGAGGTTTCGGCGGGAAAGGGAGAAGGGTTTTGCTCTGAGACATGTTCACAGATAGGGTTATCACTCGTCTTTTTTTTTGTGGGGGGGGGGGGGGGTTGCTGCTGTTTCTCTCCGCTTGTGAATGGCTGTGAGGGCAGTGGCCCCCCTCTGTTCCCACACAGAAATCTAATCTACCCACCGCTTGAGTCCAGTGGCACGTTTTCATTCAAAGTATGGGCTTTCATGCGCTAACACATCTCCTATAGCTTCAAACGAACACGGCTACCCACCTGAATCTACCCAGCCCTTGGTTCTTCGGTTCTTCGGATGCATTTCACACATGACTGAGTAAAGAAGGAGTCCAAAGGCACCTTAAAGCAAGGGTGTCAAACTCATTTCTTATGAGGGCCAGATTTGACATAAATTGGACTTTGTCAGGCTGGGCCGTGTGTGTCAGAGTTTATATCTCTGCTACCTGGCATTACATTTTATGACACACATGGCCCATCCTGACAAAGTCCAATTTATGTCAAATCTGGCCCCCATAAGAAATGAGTTCGACACCCCTGCAAAGACTGACAAAATTTACCGTTCCCCCTATTTAGATAGATTTAGGTGGGTAGTTAGAGTCCAGTGGCACCTTTAAGACCAACAGAGTTTAATTCTGCGTATAAGCTTTCATGTCCATGCACGTTTCTTTAGATACATGCACACAAAAGCTTATACCCAGAATTAAACTGTAGTTGGTATTAAACGTGTCTCTGGTCTTAAACTTTGATCTGAAACTTATCCCAGAATAAGCTTTCGTGACTTGACACTCACTTCATCAGAACTCACTTGCATCTGACTTGCAAAAGCTCATGCTGGAAATAAATTTTGTTAGTCTCTAAGGTGCCCTGAACTCCTGTTTTGTGTTTCAGCTTCCGAATAACGCAGCTGCACATCTGGAATTGACATCATTGGATACTGCACTATAATTGAGTTATAAGTGACATTTACAACTGGATTTTCAGCTGCGGACAAGACATTCCAGGGAGTGAATTATTCCTGTAGTGCAACAGTAGTGATTGTAAAATCCAATGATGTGTGGATGCACTCTCAAGAGTAGTGTACTTGGGTTGGCCCATTCCCCCACTTTGTCCTCACAACAGCCCCATGATGTAGGGTAAAAGAGAGTGCCAGGTCCAAAGTGAAATGAATAGGGGAATAAGATTTGAACCCAGATTTCACCAGTTTGATAGTCTAACCACTACACTACACTTTCTAACTACATATTTCTCTCAGCTGATGCTTCTTTTTTTAGGTATTTTACAGTACTGGTGGTGGACAGTGTGCACAGGGCCAGTGCTACCATTAGGCCAAGTTAGGCGACCGCCTAGGGTGCAGACCTCAGGGGAGTGCAGAAACGGACAATCAGCGCCCCTCCAACCAGCCACAGGCTCTCACACTCACCAGCCCCGGCTCTCCCATGCTTTTCCTTCTCCAGAAAGTCACAGCAACTGCAGCAGCAGCAGCTCCCTTCAGCTTTGCCTTGCACCCTGCCTGCCCAAGCCTGCACAATTTTTTTTAAAATTAGCAGGGTCAAGTTTTGTGCTTTTAATTCTCCCTAGAATTTATCTGTTTTTGATAATTGGTTAGCAGTGGGGGGGGGGGGCAAGCACTTAGCCTTGCCTAGGGCGCAAAAAAGCCTGGCACCGGCCCTGAGTGTGCAGATGACTTACTTTCACACTTTTTGTATAATGTGGAAGCAGGAAAACAGGGTTGCACTTACCTGTAACTTGTTCATCAAGAGGTCTTTGGTGCACTCCCACTTTGACAGAATGCTGTTTTTCTTTGCCATGTTCCTGCATGTATTTTGTTTGGGACACTTGTAGAGAGCTCCCTGCTTTTTATAAGACAGTTCTGGGAGAATGTCAGTATGGACATTAAGCAGCTGTTGGGAGGGCCATCCTCCAGGGTCTCTTCCTTTGAGAGCTTCACACCATCAGTTGTTTAGTGTCCCATACTGACATTCACCCAGAACTGTCTTATAAAAGAGCAAGGAGCTCTCTTCAAATATCCCAACCAAAATACATGCAGGAACATGGCAAAGAAAAACATCACTCTGCCAATGTGGGACTGCACAGAAGCCACAATGATGAACTTGTGTCTCTTTGTCACCTCAGCATGTTCAAGGCTTGCATATGGAGAAAGACACTTCCCAGTTCAGGAAAAAAAGGGCTGGGGCAGTCTCCTAGAATTTTATTTCCTCTAGTGTTCAAGGGTTGAATGGCCTGTGTGTAGAGTTTCCAGCAAGTCAGGAGAAAAATGTCCCATCCCTTCAACAGGCTTAAATAACATCAGGTGTTGTTATTTCCCTCTATGCCATGAAAAGCTTCAGCTGCCCATTTCTACACATGAACTCTTTGTTAACGGGCCAGGACATTTTCCTCTGGTCCTGTTGGCAATCCTACCTGTGCCACTGCAGAGATAGTTACAGCAGTGATTTCTGTGATTAGAAAAATTACAGTATGTTTTTCCTAACCAAAGTAACCAATACACTCTTCTATGTTCCCCATTTCCCCCACTGTATATGCAAAACTAACCAAAATATTTTATTAAAAATAAAATCTATTCACTGCATTACTCTTGTGAATATGCTGCTTCCTGTAACAGTTTATTGCAAAGGTGAGCAATCTGTTATACAGAAATATGGAAAGGAGAAATTTGACTCAAGCCTCTTGTTACCCCTTCTGTGAAATGCCCAAAGCCAACAGTAACAATATTATCCTAAACCCATTTTTTAAGAAGTATGCCACTGAATAGACCTGAATAGCATTCTGAATAGACCTGATCAGAATTGCTCTGAAAGCAGCAGGAATCAGAAATGCTTTTGGCACCCTGTCTCTGATTTTTAATTGTCCGAACTTGAACCTTTGTATCTTTTTTCTATCCAGGTGTCATGGAAAATCTTAATCTTGGGCCGGATGTTCTCCTTAAAAATAATCCCAGACTCATTTATGCTAGGCTAACTGGATTTGGCAATTCAGGAGCCTATAGCAAGATGGCAGGTCATGATATCAATTATTTGGCTGTGTCAGGTAAGATATACAATGGTGGATTATAATTATGCTCTTAGTGCGTGTATGCAATCTGTGTGCTTGATTGTAATTCAATAATATATTCTCATTAGGTCAATTGGGAAAATAAACAAGCGGTGTGGATCCTGCTGTCATACTTTCGTAGCACTGTCCTAAGCATGTATACTCAGGAGTAAGTCCTGTGGCATTCAGTGGGACATACTCCTTAGTAAACACTCTTAGGACTGCAACATTGACTTTAATGGACTTAAAAAGGTGTGACTGTTTAGAATGCACAGCCAGTGTCTTACATTGCTGGTTAGGGCTGATTTCTGGACTTTGTTCTAAGGTCCACTAGTACTAAACTGCACAGTAATGACTGAAATGTTCATTATAGTTTAGCTAGGAGCACATTCTGTATTTAGGAGCAGATGTTATCTAAAGTTGGTAGCATACTATTAAGAAAAGGAGCAACTGGACAGATTATGTATTTAAAAAGGCATTTAGAGCTGATGATTCTGTGGAGGTCCTGTAATGTATGTGGAATCTGCAAGTGGTTCCATTAGAAAAAGGACTTAGCTTCCTTTCTGCAAATCCCTTACACAGGTGCTTCCTGAAAATTGACTAGAAGGACTGTCACGCTTTCCATTATTCCACCACAGCACAGGAACAGGCAGTTAAAGAATGGGATGAAAGTAGCAGTATTAAAGCCATTTTATTTGTTTGTTTGTTTTACAAAATTTATGCCCCATTTTCTGCCCTCATAAGGGCCACCAAGGTGGCCAACAAATTAAAACACACAATAAAATCACATTTTAGAAACCATTAAAACCAACATTATTACTACAATTAAAACCAGAGCTAAAAACATAGCAACAATAATTAAAACATGGGTCAGAAAGAAGAGATTACTGAGGGAATGCCAACAACAAAGTCTTCACCCAGTGGCAGAAAGTAGCAGTAGAAGGAGACAGGTGAGTCTCCCTGGGGAGAGAGTTCCAGTGTTTGGTGCCACGATCAAGAAGGCCCGCTCTTGGTTTGAACTCAGAAGGCAGGGGCACCCGAAGCAGATCTTGAAAGGTGACCATAGCGGTTGGGTAAGATCATGAGGGAGCAGACAGTCTTCCAGGTATGCCACAAGCATCCTGAAGATCAGAAGACATTTGGAAGGATTTCTAAGAAAAATTCATTTTCATTTTAAAATTGTGAGATAAAAGGTAATATGATTATTACACTGCTTGGATTATTTTTAAACAATTTAACTTAACCTCCCCAGGTTCTGCAAAACATGCAAGGCCACGCTTTTCAGGTGGCCTTTGGGTGAATTTGATCGACCAAGCAGCTAATAACTTATGCTCTGGTTGTGTCTTCAGAATCCATGCATCCTTGATGGATAGTTGATAGATTCTAACCATAATACATTTTTAGTCATGTTATATTTTTATGTCTATTTGTTGTATTTTGTACTTTTTGATCTAGTGTATTTTTAATATATTGTTAGCTGCCTTGAGGCCCACTCAGGGGAGAGGGAGCGGGATATACATTTGATAAATAAATAAACTTTGGTTATTTTTTAAGTGTGTGCTTATTGTATGTAGGTGTGTTATCGAGGCTTGGCAGAAAAGATGAAAATCCCTACGCTCCTGTCAATCTTCTGGCTGATTTTGCTGGTGGTGGTGTCATGTGTGCGCTGGGCATAATTATAGCACTCTATGAACGTACAAAATCTGGAAAAGGGCAGGTCATTGATGCAAGTATGGTAAGTCGATTTTTAACAAAAAACCTGCAGATAGTATTAAAGAGCGGGTTGGGGATCTTATATGCCTGTAGAATCAGAATACCCCCAGTCTTAAATACCCCCAGTCCAGTTTAATGGACTGTTTAATGGACAGTTTAATGAGAGAAGCTTATCTTGTTAATAGAATCAGAATAAATTTAGAAGGCCAGCTGTTCAGAATTAATATTAGGAACAACTTTCCTCTCACAGTAGATTGTAGAACTTGCTGTTTGAGGCTGTAGTCAAGGACTTAATGACATTCAGAAGTGGAGATACATCTTCAGATATCAAAACCATAAGTAACACTACTAAAGCATGAATCAGTGTAAACTATCCTATGTTAGATGAGATCCTGTTGGTCAGCCATGTTGGTCTGAAGCAGCAGAACAAAGTGAGAGTCCGGTGGCACCTTTAAGACCAACAAAGGTTCATCAAAGTATGAGCTTTAATGTGCATGCACACTTTTTCAAATACATTGGAAGGACAGGTAAGGTTCAAACTTATTGCCAGAGAATGAACAGCAAATTAATATGTTACATGATATTTGACATATTTATTGCTTAACGATTGTTGACCTTATAGCCTTAATTGGTTATTTATTTAAACAAAAACTAAATTGTTGTTCAGCTTTCACTTTGCATATCTTGAACATCATCATGTTACATGTTAATTTGCTGTTCATTCTCTGGCTATAAGTTTGAACCTTACCTGTCCTTCCAATGTATTTGAAAAAGTGTGCAGGCACACGAAAGCTCACACCTTGAATAAACCTTTGTTGGCCTAAAAGGTGCCGCCGGACTCTAAATTTGTTCTTATCCTATGTTAGATTCAGAAAGAAGTTCTAGCTATTTTGAGTTCAGAGAGATATTGAGTGGGCGAAGACCAAGAAAACAGAAAAAAGGTCTTTATCTCTGTCAAAGGAACTAAATACTTCCTGTATTCCTGTTGAAACTATGTGAAATTATATTCATTTGTGCATTGTATTTCTAAGGTAGAAGGTGCAGCATACCTAAGTTCTTTCCTGTGGAAGTCGCAAAACTTGGGCCTTTGGAACAGACCTCGAGGGGAAAACCTGCTGGATAGTGGAGCCCCTTTTTATGAAACATACAAGACCTCAGATGGGAAATTCATGGCTGTTGGTCCTCTTGAGCCACAGTTCTATAAGCAGCTTCTCAGTGGTAAGTTTGTCCACGACACTTTTTCTCATAGTAGTCACTGGCCCCTGTTAATGGTTACAACAACAGTAGACCAAGGCCACACACAAAGAAGGGGTTTCTGCAGATTTGGCAACTCCTGAGTCATGTTGGAAAAGATGACTTTGTAAATTAACCAAAAGACACTCCCACAGTAGTCTGATGATGTCTCAGTATGGTCCAAGACACTTTCGTAAACTCCGAGCTTGTCAGAATTGGTTCTTTAGCAAGAGTAATTTTAAGGAAGCCGATTTTACCATAGGGTTTTGCCCCCAAACTAGAGCATCATCCCCCAACGTTGGCGACATGACAACGTCACTTCTGGGTGATTTCATCATGTCATCTTTGGGGCCAGTTGGGGGCGGGATTTGCTCCTGCCAGCCAATTGGCTGGTGGCTGTGGAGCACCTGCAAAAGCGGGGGCAACCCTACCTTCTACACCCTTTTCCACCTCTCCCCAACTCTAGTTTCCCCACCCCCTCACTTCCTCATTCTCTGTTTTTCTCCCTAAGTAAAAAGTGGGTGCCATACCAACTAAAGTGCATTGTTTTTACATGAAAATAAAAGTTGGTAGGAACAAGTCACAATAGGTTTGAGAAGTTTGTTTTGCTTGTTACAGAGGAGCAAAGAGGGGGGTGTCCTCCCCATATTGGTAGACTGGCAACAAGAGACGCAGAATCAAAAAGGAGCTAAGTAATTTGGAAGAACAGAGGCTGGAAATGTTTGTAGCTTTGGCCAGTACCAGTGCTAGAGAAAAGATAGACGTGTGTGTGTGTGCGCGTACACACACACACAAACACACACCCCTCTTACAGCTAACTGTTTTTTTCCTGGAATTTCTTTTTTAAAAAACCCTAATTCGGTTAACATCACTGAGAGAATATTTCTTTTCTTTTTTAAAAAAAAAATCCAAATGAAGCATGCAGTTAATTAGTTTCTAAACAACTAAGCTGGCTACTTCAATTTATGTTGTTTTACAGGAATGGCAGAATAGGGTATGATGAGGATAAAGAGATTTCAGGAAATTTACAGTGAGTTCAAATGGAACCATTCTAGGGCAGGGGTAGAAATCTTTTACAAAGTTCCAGACAGTATGTCTGTGTTGGACTGCTGAATGTCTGAGAGGTGCCACTCCCTCTGCTTTCCTTGCTTCAGCCAGATCCCACTAGTAACCTGCCCTTTGCACTGGGTGGCTGTGTTTTGCAGGAGATTTGCAGCGATTATGCTGACTCTGACTGACCCCTTGTGTTACTGCGGCCCTTTGTCCTGGGCCTTGCGTGGTAGTATGAGCAAGCTGTTACTTCATTGTCTGTTGCCATTGCAGCTTCAGAGCCACAGGAGTTTGAAAGCCTTTGGGTAACTCCTGACCAGAAGCTATGCTGCATTTCTTCTATGGCTCTGAACTCTGCAAAAGTAAAGAATAATGAAGAGGCCATGGCATGCATACGTATGCACACCACCGCTCCTATAGTAAGGTAACGTTGAGAATGGTCAGTTGCTGAAAAAAGAATGGGGGGGGGTGTTCTTGAACTGAATGCAATGTTAGAGTTGGCTTTTTGGAGAATAATGATGCCTGTGACCATATGCTCAAGTATACCCATAAGCACTCATATTTTATTAATTTATCTAAGATATTTATTAGCTGCCTATGTTACAGAACTTACAATATTGAAAGAACCAAGTGTACAATATTAAAAGAAGCAAACATCGAAGGGAAGACAGATTTATGGTTGTAATTATGACCTGGCTAGGGATGTGAAGGCCCAGAATTTTTTTTTTTTAAAAAAAGATAATGATGATTTGGGGGGAGGGGTGTTCCTGGTTATTTCCAAGGACTTTCCCCTCAATCTTTCCAACCGAAAAATTGCAGGATTTGGGAGAGCATTGGGGAAAACAACTTCTGTGATACATTTCTCTTTTAGAATGAGTAAAATTCTTCTTAAAGCAAGGTTTTTCACACTCGAAATGTATAGCATAAAAATAACCTCCTATGCAGTATTTTCTCTTTTTGATTAAGACCCTGTCTTCTTTTACAAAGCACTTTACTCTTCTCAAGTATAGGGTATGAAAAGGTCTGAGGACTTTCTTAATTTTTCCAATGGAAAAACTGAAATTTTGGAAACACTACAGGAAAAACCTCTTATACTATAGGCATATACAACATTTTACTAAGAATGGGGGTTATTTGGTTGATGTAAATAATTTTGGCAACAGTTAATATGCTATAAATATGTTTAATGATAAGACATTAAGGAGTTCAGTGTTTTCAGTGTTATTAAGTTTAGCTTGGTATCAAAACATGCTGGTAATCTTAACTATTGTAACTCTATGAGAGTTTCTGTTCCAATAATATACATTCTTTTGTTTACCACAGAATTTGTTTTCTAGCTCATTTTTATTTTTGCTATTGCTCACATGGCAAAAATTTAAGATAGAGGTGCTTTGATGGCAATACGATTCAGCAGCTGTTACTCTTTCTCAAGTATTATTATTGTTACTATTTTATACCACTTTCCCCGTAGGGCGGGCTCATAAGAACATAAGAGAAGCCAGTGTTGGATCAGGCCAGTGGCCCATCCAGTCCAACACTCTTGTCACACAATGGCCAAAAACACCAGGTAAAAACACCAGGGCTCAGAGCAGTACACAACATTTTATACCCAAAAACATTAAAAACAATCCACTAATCTAAGCATACAGATAAAATACAGGAATCTTAAAACAAACAGATGATATCCAAAAAAAGCATAAAACCTATACAGTGTCACAATACAAATTTGACCCCCGATGGCTGGGGGGGGAGATTGAGAAGGCAACTATTGGGCCATATTGCTAATAAAAACCGTTGCTGTCTACAGCCATATGCTTGGCCCTGCGGTATTGTAACAAGTCCCACAGGGCCTGATGTCATTTGGCAGAGTTCTGCCAAGTGAGAGCCAGGGCCAAGAAAGCCCTGGCTCTGGTTGAGGACAGCTGGATGCTCTTTGGGCCAGGGACTTCCAGCAGATGTTGTTCTCTCTAGGGGACATACCCGTCCTTGCAATTTTTCTTGTAGAAATGAATATATTTATGCTTTTAAATTCCATATTTGGTGAGTTTATTTATTAATTAAAATATTTATACCCTCCCTTTCCTCATGGTGCAATGGGGCTTAAAAGTTTAAAAATTTCCTTTCCTTTCATCCAGTAAAAGCTCTATGATACAAAGATCTTGAGCAGTGAGTAGTTATTACTAATCATTTGTTACCCAATAGACAAAACAAGTAAAAAAAAATTGTAACTGCTGGGGGGTTTTTTTTAGGTCCTTGTCAAGCACGTAAAGATTTAACTATCTCATAGGGATGTAAACTGGAACAGGCTGACAAACATGGTGAAATATAGCCAGGGCTCATTTCGTAGCAAGAGCTCCTTTGCATATTAGGCCACACACCCCTAATGTAGCCAATCCTCCAAGAGCTTACAGAGCTCTTCTTACAGGGGCTACTGTAAGCTCTTGGAGGATTGGCTACATCAGGGGTGTGTGGCCTAATATGCAGAGGAGCTCCTGCAACGAAATGAGCCCTGAATATAGCCTCTATTAAGGTAAATATATAAGGGACAGTCCAGGAGAAGTATGTGCGATGGTGTCAATCTTGCCTAAAGAACAACAGCAAATACATTTTGAGGTTTTTTTGGTAAAAAAACAACAACCCCAAAAACATTTCCAGTTAAGAAGAAGAAGAGTTGGTTTTATACCCTGCCCTTCCCTACACAAAGGAATCTCGGAGCTGCTTACAATTACTTTCTCTTCCTCTCCCCACAGCAGGCACCCTGTGAGGTAGGTAGGGCTGAGAGAGCTCTGAAAGAGCTATGACTGACCGAAGGTCACCCAGCTGGTTTTATGTGGAGGAGTGGGGAATCAAACCCAGTTCTCCAGATTAGAGTCTGCCACTCTAAACCACTACACCAAATAAGAATTAAAAAAACACTACACCAAACAAGAATAAAATAGCAAGTCTCAAATCTCTGCCTCCCCACTCTAAAAGATGCCTGCCAATTCAAACCTCCTCAGAAGCCCTGGCAGATGGCAGAAGATGGTCCTTCCAAGTATGTGGATCCCAGATTTTGAAGGGTTCTAAAGGGTTGTTGTCTGACACGATCATCTCCAAATAAATAAATCATGTTTCTGCTTACATTTTAGCTTACATTCTGCTTACATTAACATTTTAGAGGTTGCAGTTATGTTTAAGTTCAACTTGTATTTGCACTGTATCTTTAAAGAATAGTTAATAAGAGGGAGTTTTTTGTAATTTCAAATAGAATTTATGTGTGTATTCCTTCATTATAGTGTTTTTCAGATGTGATATACATTTTAAGGTAAGCTGGGCTTCTGTAAAGATACTTGGGCGTGGCTTGACCCATGTTGGCTTATCTTGAGGAGCTCTTGTGATTTGATTAGGGGGAGATCGTTTTGAAGGTCACTTGCAAGCTGCACAATTGTATAGACCCTGGTTTGTCTCACTGGCATTATGTCAGGCGGTACTAAAACTAATTGGAGGCTCGTTTAGCAAATTTACCTGGCCTGTGGCTGTGGAAAACATACACAAGAGGGGAAATAGCCCAGCAAACCAAATGGAAATGGGTTTGTCTTGATATGCTCTTCACCTTTTAAATTAGGAGAAAGTGTTCCAGGAAGCAAGAACTGGTGGGCAAAGAGAAGGAAATTTGGAGAATATGACATCTAGAGCAGCAATTATAGTGTCCCAGATTGGGGACTTCTTAAAAAACTGCTCACCTTGCACCTTGTTCCTCTTTTCTCCTACTGAAATACATGTTTAGACAAGAGGTTAGTTTTGAGAAATGGACATAAAGGTCACAGTTTTGTCAGCACTTTGTATCATTTCTATTTTTTTCCTCCAAACAACCCTGTGAGGTAGATTTGGCTGAGAGCAAGTGTCTGGCCCACGGTCTCTCAATAAGCTTCCGTGGCAGAGTGGGGATTCGAGCCTGGTCCAACTTGTATCCCAGTCCAGCATTCTGACCACTACACCACACTGGCTGTCAAACACATGAAGCTACCTATACCGAGGCATCTTCTAGATTACCTTAACATTCCATTTTCATTCCCCGATGTTATTTTTTCTTGGTTCCAGACAATTTCGTTAACATCACTGTGCTGTCCCAGTCTTTCTTCATTTCTCCCCCCCATTCTTTCCCGAACTGTTTTTTTCCCATACTTCCCCACCACCACCACCACCATTGCTGAATAAATTTGCAAGATAGCCTCTTGCTTGGAGTCTGAACTTTGTTCTCTCCTTGTGGATTGCCACCCAAAACCTGCTCAGAAAGGGTGGGTTTGAGTGGCAAACTTAAAAAAAAAAAGATATTTGGATGCTAGCGCTGAATGTTTCAGTGCTGGAGGGCACCTGCCCTGAAACAAACATTCGATCTCATGGGAGGCCTGACGCCAGCCGCCATCCTTGCCCATTTATTTTCTCTGCAGCCTAATCTATTTTATGCGTGCATTGGGACTATCTCATGTCAGAAGTCCAGAGCCCTTGGCCTTCATGGAAGCATGAAAGAATATTACTTGTCCAAAGACCTGTCCAGAGGAGTGGGTGTTTGTGTGCATAAGCACAGAGTTTCTCTTGGGAGAGCAGCCACCACTCCATGAGAAGTTGGTGGCCTGGCAGAGCAAAGCAAGTGTAAGCTTTCGTGTGCAAAGCACACTTCTTCAGACTTCTGAAGAAGTGTGCTTTGCACACGAAAGTTTACACTTTGAATAAAACTTTGTTGGTCTTAAAGGTGCCACTGGACTCAAACTTTGCTCTGCTGCTTCAGACCAACACAGCTACCCACCTGAACCAGTAAGGGGTGAGACACGTACAGCGGGAACGACGCTCAGTTGTAGAGTGACAGGCAGGGAATGTACTTTAATGGGGACCGTGGAGCCCCCTTGAAGCTGCTGAAGCACTGCAATGCTTCAGCACATGCACTAACCCCCCCCCCCCCCAAAAAAAAAGGCAAGAGCAGAAAATCAATCCTCTACGTGAATGTGAACAGATGGAACTGTTATGGGGGAGAATGAAACAAACGTGTAAATGTGAACATAGCACCAATAACACGATCATTGGAACCACCACAACACCTCGAAAGGCAGCTGCAGTCTGGAAAATGCCTGAGTCAGTACTCTGACTGGCAGTGGCTCTCCATGGCGCTGGGTCAAGGTCTTTTGCATCAGCTACTACCTGATCCTTTTTTAGCTTATAGATGTCAGGGATTGAACCTGGAATTTTCTCTAGGCAAAGCAGTTGCTCTACTGCTGAGACAAGTACGCAGGGCTCATTTCGTAGCAGGAGCTCCTTTGCATATTAGGCCACACACCCCTAATGTAGTCAATCCTCCAAGAGCTTACAGAGCTCTTCTTACAGGGGCTACTGTAAGCTCTTGGAGGATTGGCTACATCAGGGGTGTGTGGCCTAATATGCAAAGGAGCTCCTGCTACGAAATGAGCCCTGCAAGTACGTATAGGGTAAACAGCAATAAAAGCAAGAGCTCGGGTCTTAGGACACATGGATTTTTAATTTCAATTCTAATGAACACTCTATTGGTTATTAGCCAATAAATATGTCTCTTAAAATCCAGGATGTCTTTTTTACTATGGCATTATGCATTCTACAGCTGCATAATGGGGTGATATTTGTATAGCTGTATGCAAGACATGCTGTTTTATATTAAGCTAAAACTAACATAATATTCAGGCTTCTGTTCTGTAGATTAATCTGTCCAATATACTGCTGGCATCTACATAAAGGGATGGAAAGTACCCCAAGGGTTCATTATAAAATGAACCCACGTAATATAAGGTTATTTTCTTTCAAGAAGAGCTCACTGCACACTGTAAGAGCCCAGCTGTGCAAACTGTACTTTGTGTGCTTACTTTCAGCCGTGTGGACTACTTACAGAACAGTGCAACTGGAAGCCTCCTCCATGTCTTGATTAGAGGGATCAGAATTGTAGAAACACCCACACAGTCAATGAAGTCAAGAGCTTTTGGGTCATGTTTGAATTTTGCACAGAGGCAAAAGCATTCCATGAAGCAGCTTCCTCTAGGGATGTACAATGTCCAGAAATGTTGAAGCCATGGGGAGAAAACATCTTTTTTGAGGATTGGGTATGAGACAGAAACTTTGGGGAAAATATATGAAATTCTTTCTTCTCAATCCTGAACTTATTTTACTGTTTTAATGATATAAAAAGCATCATTAATAACTTCAGTAACATAGAGAATTGCATTATTTGGCATACTTATGAAATACTTGTGAAATTTAAAAGGATCTTTCTATGTACATAATTATGAATATAGCCGAGAACAGAGATAGTTGCAGATTGCTGGAGTTTATGCTGCTTTAGCACTTTGTGACGGACTGTCAGGGATTAAGCAGATCTGTTTAACAATGTTGGTGATTCTTTTTCTTTTTAATTGTTTCAGGTCTGGGGCTAGATTCTCATAAACTTCCCGATCAGTATGATTTCTCTGGCTGGTCCGAAATGAAGAAGAGGTTTACTGATCTGTTCTCAAAGAAAACCCAAGCAGAATGGTGTGAAATCTTTGAATACACAGATGCCTGTGTGACGCCAGTTTTGTCTTTTGATGATGTCGTCTCGCATCCGCACAACAAAGAACGTGGGACTTTCCTTAAAAATGATCAGGAAGAGATAAGTCCTAGACCTTCTCCACTTCTTTCCAGGACCCCGGCTACCCCTTCTTCCAAAAGGGATCCGTTTATAGGAGAGCATACTGAAGAGATCCTCTTAGATTATGGATTTTCTAAGGAAGAGATCGCACAGCTTAAATCTCTCAGAGTAATTGAGTCCAATAAGCCAAAGGCTAACTTATAAAACTACAGAAACCAAGGGTCCAATACTGCCCACTTGTATTTTTTAACTTCTGCTACCCATGGGTGCTGTGAACTCAAGAAGGGAGAGTTATGGACAGAACCATTGAGCAGTTTAGATGGTGTTGGGAAAAGATATTACTCCAGTGTGGAGTTGGATATTTGGAAATTACTATAGCTAAATTATGCTTTCGGAAAAGCTGGCATTTTGCGAGAGATCTACTGCTGGCCTCCTACTACTTTGCCAGTAGCCATTGAGAGCCATGCATTAAAGTTATGAAAGTGAACATCACAAACCAGATTAACTCTATGCGTCATAATGCAGATGATTTCGGAGGGGAACTGTGTTGATCTGCAGGAGAACAGCTGTATTTGAGTACAGCTACTTCTAGGCTGGCCACTGGTGTGAACAGCCTGCTAGACTTGATGGGCCTTTGGTCTGATTCAGCATGGCTTTTCTTATGTTCAGTAACACCTTAGAGATCGACAGGATTTTTGGGTTATAAGCTTCGGAGAATCAAAACTCCTTTTGTCAGGTACTGACGAGGGGAGCTTTGACTCTTGAAAGCTCATACCCTGAAAATCTTGTTGGTCTCAAGGTGGTACTGGACTCATATCTATCCAGTCGTAATGCAGTACACCAAGGCCCAGCAAAAGGCTTGCTTGTGCTGATGTGTTGTAGACTGGTTGGTTTCTTTCAAACAGTCCCAGGTAGAGTTATACCCTTCAGAGCCCATTGACTCTGCTCAGGATTGCACGGCCTGTTAAGCATATGAAGAAACTATTTTAAAAAAACTATAGACAAATTTAGGCTGCAATACAGTTGTACAGCATGAAGAATTAATGACCGAAATACACATTTGAATGTCTGAAATACACATTTGAACGGATGCGGTTATTACCTTTCGTTTTTGCTCACAATGTAAGTTTTCATAGCTTTGTTCAACAAGCATGCTCTTGGGGGAAAGAACCACAATGTCTATAGTTTAAGGCATTGGGCCTGTGAAGAAGAAAAAAACTAGAGGACTTGTTTTATTATCCCAAAACAGGAGGCAGAAGTGCCTACATAAGTTGTTGAAGGAATGTGAGCAGTTCTGCAAAACAACAACAAAAAACCCCACCCACCCTATTTTTTAATTTCAAAAGTATAAAATTATATTGCCCAGAAAAATAGCTTCTTTTTGCAGTACTGTTGGCTATCCTGTCCGAATTTTATTGATATCTTTCATAATTTGGATAGATGACTCTACTCTGTATTGTCTTGGTTAGTGGCCTCGGTGGGAAGCCTTGCGTTTAAGGCTGTTTTGCTTTAATTTGGAGCCCACCCTTTGTTATATAACTCTTATTATGGCATGGGTAAAAACAAATCAACTTTTGAACTGATTTCACTGAAAGGTCTACAAGTTAACTTTTATAAAGGTATCCAGTGGTTTTCATAAAATGTGTTAAAAGCATTTTTTCTAAATCTTACTAATAAAAGGGTAAAATTAATCTGCATCTTAGAAACTTGATGGTGTGATTTCTGTTTCAGTATAGTATGCACCTGTATTTCTTGACTGTTTTTTTTAAAAAATCCACTTCCCTAGAAAGTGTGTGTGTGTTTGTGTGTGTCTATCTCAAAACAGATCTTTAAGCCTATGTTGACACTTGCTTCTTTGAGTGGGGATTTAGTTTTATTTGGAGGAATGAGTGCTGGAGACTTATGGTACCTTTGTATAACTCTGGCAAATGGAATCTTTGAATGCAACACAGCAAGCCCAACCTGTGTGCCATACTGCAAATCCAGGGACCTCACATCCAATTACCTGCTTCCCAAACCAGTCCTTGTTCTGCTTTTCTGGATACCATCCTGCAGCAGCACGTAATAGCTTACCTTCTAGTTGCTATTTTTCAGTAGTAAAGTACTTTGGAAACTAGATTGTAGACATAAGTCTGACAGAATTGTGCAGGACATACCTTTGAGGAGATATTCATGGGATTCCAACCTTAATTTGGAAAGAACTTGGCTATCTTTCATTCATTCATTTATTTATTTAATAGTCCACCATTCTCACTGAAAGGGTGGATTATAAAATGTAAAACTTCATAGAATGACCTCCAGTAAACGATGCAAGTGGGACTAGATTTACACAGTTGGAAAACAAGGCAAGCACAGAACTGTCTACAGCAATAAAAAATCTCTGAGGCACAACACATAATGCAGAAAGTTGAAGGGTTGAAGAAATATATTCAAAGCAATAAATATTGCACTATTGTCCTATCCCTGATAAAAGCAACCAGCTGTAGCTGTTTTGAAAAGAAAATGAAATATTTGAGTTACGGTATACTGGAACAGTAGGTGAGATGCTAGAATAACCAATATATGAAGGACATAGCAGGCAAAGATCTAGCCACCATAAGTAGGTAGAAATAGTCACACATGAGGCTGTATCCACAAAGTTCCTAAAGGCTTACTTTTTGATCTTCTGACATACCTGCTAACCTTTTTATCAAGTAACTGAATGGAGGAATACTACATCCACACTATCCATAGGCAAAAAGGCAAGAGGCTTTGGGAAAGGAAAGCTGAATATTCAGGGAAGGAAGGAGACTAGAATTTTCCAGGGTGTGTGAGTGTCCATGCTTGTGTGTGTGGTGGACCTCACGAAGAAGGAAAGCAACAGCATCAAAGACTAGCAGGAAAGCAAAGAATACAGGACTGGAAGTCCCATGGGTTTTTGTGCTGTAGCTTCCTTCCATAGACTCTGAAATATCCTTCTAGCAGTTTTGTTTTGTGCAATTCCTTTATGGCTTAAAACTAAGGCGTATCAAGGATTTTTCCCCCTCACAAAACTCACACACACAAAAACACTGTCTGGCTACAGCATACTGGCTAATTGCTAAATGGGAAGAAACGTTGCTATAGATTATTCAGTTATAGCAACATTTTTTAAAATGCCTTCTGCTAACTGAGTCTTTGTGTGTGAGAGTTGTATGCACATGTGATGTCTATTTTTTTCCCTCTTGAAGATAATCCTCCAGTCATGGAGAGCTGGGAAGTCTCCAGCTAGCCAGGAGCCCTAATTACACTAATCTTTCAGACACATACTCCCCCCTCCGTTTCTCCCCCTTTGTGAAACTTGTGATTCCAGAACCATGTAAAGTATGCATGCCCCTCCTCCAGCATCCTTTCTTTCCTTCACGCCAAGCCAAAATCCATGTCTGACAGAGCAGTGCGCTCCCCGAAACCAGCCCAATGACTCTAACCGAACAGGATTTTGGGGGGCTGCTCCCCCAGCCCAGTGAGTTGGGCATGGCCAGCATGGAAAGCAGCATTGAGAAAGAAGAAACCATGTTACGGTCTGTGGCTGGAGGAGACACCTTTGGGCCAGTGGAACCCCCCAAGAAACCCACAGGAAGGCTGGTTATGCACAGCATGGCCATGTTCGGCCGAGAGTTCTGCTACGCGGTAGAGGCTGCCTTCGTCACACCGGTGCTGCTCAGCGTGGGGCTCCCTAGAAGCTTATATAGTCTCGTATGGCTCATCAGCCCCATCCTTGGATTTGTGCTTCAACCTGTAGTTGGCTCAGCCAGTGACCACTGTACTTCTACTTGGGGCAAGCGTAGACCGTACATCCTGGCTCTTGGTATTATGATGTTGGTGGGAATGGCTTTGTACCTCAATGGTGATACGGTGGTCTCAGGTGAGTGAGCAGCACTTGGGTAAGCAGAGCAAAGCTCTTCCGCTTTTGTGGCCCAGAAAAGGTGGGGATTTCATTTTTCTTAAAGTGGTGGAAATACGTGAGGGGCCTGAATAGCCTGATCTCACCAGAGTCTGGACGCCAAGCAGAGTAGGCCCTGGTTAGTAGTTGGATGGAAGATCACCAAAGAAGATTGGGGTTGTTATGCAGAGGAACGCAATGGCAAATCTCTGTTCATCTCTTGCTTTGAAAACCCCATGGTCCTGGAGTGGCTATGAGTTGGTTGTGAGTTTATGGCAAGTATCATGAAAATGTGACTTGACTTAACAATGTTGTTGCTCAGGCTCTCTCTCTCTCTCTCTCTCTCTCTCTCTCTCTCTCTGTGTGTGTGTGTGTGTGTAAAGGAGGACATGGTAATATGGAAGTCAATAATTGCAGGCAGAAAAATAAGACATCATCTTTGCAGGGAAAGAGCTGAGTATATGTTAGATAAAAAAAAACAATAGTCCTGCTACTATCTCTGTTGTGTTTGGGCATTCACTGTGTGTGCTGGCGTAGTTCAAGGTTCCAGGACAAAGAAAATGGAAAAAAAGGTGACTCATTTGACTTGGAGATTAATCTCATTTGCATTGTTTAATTCAGGCATAACTGCCTTCAGAAGTTGAAAGATACTGCAATCCCACTGCTCTTGAAACAGAGGCTCATATTGGCAGGAAAATAATAATAATAAATTATTAGGATTATTCACTAAAAAGCATGAAGAGTAAAGTAAAAAAGTAGAATGTAATCAATTGCCGAGCTGCCATTAGGTATTTTAAATTAGTTATTTAATTTTAATATTATTGGAATCAGTGTTTTATGGAATTGTTCTACTGGTTTTTATGACATGTTGTAAGCCGCCCTGGGCCTGCATATGGGGTAGGGCGGAATAAAAATAGCAAAAAAAAAAAATTATGAGCAGTAACATTTATATGTGACTGTTTTTAAGCTCAAATCGGCTCCGTATACGATATCTCATTACAAGAGTCTTGAAATCTAGGCCAGTATTACTATCCCATATGCACTAGGGTTACCAACAGCCTGGAGAAAACAAGTGTCCTGCCCCTTTAACAGAGGCTTCATAGGATGGTATTTACCAGATGGTGTTATTAAACTCCATGCCAAGCAGGGCTTTTTTTTCTGGAGGAACATGCCGAAACAGAATTCCAGAACCTCTTTGACAAAATTCTTTTAAAAATGTTTAAAAGTTCATGAGTTTGTAGTACACAGACTGAAATCTTCATTTCCCCCTTGAGAGTTCCGGCACCTCTTTTTCAAAAGAAGAAGAAGCCCTGATGCCATGAAAAACTTCAGCTGCACATTTCCACTCATGAAGCCTCTGTTAAATTGATACAAGTAACAAGCGGATTGCACAGTAATTACAATAAATGTACAAAAAGAGCTATGCAACAAGACGTCAGAACATGAACAAAGCCGGAAAATGCTGCCACACTCAGTGTTGTAATTGAGCAACAATGTGGTAATAGTGTAACATAAAAAATCACACAGTTACGATCATCAAAAGAACTTTACAAAGAATATTTTGAAATTCCTTGCTGCCACACATGCAGTTTTCAGAAGTTCCCAAGTTTTCTTTCCAAGTTCCCAAGTTTTCAATGAAGAATCTAGATATGAACTTCGTTTTGATATTCTTTTTCAAGGAAACTAATCCAGCTACTGTTAGTACAGAACCTCATCCACTTAGTCCACAGACTTCACAAAAGTATTCTCATTAATGGGCCACCTTGAATTAATTCTAAGACGGGTGCTTCTCACCACAATACACATCAGGTATGCCTCCGGCTAGGAGGGCGGGGTAGAAATCCAAGAAAAAAAGAAAGAACGAAATAAATAAATATGAACCTTATATGATAAGGTTAGTAGGTACAGCCTACAATTCCAGCAGCGCTTTCCTGGGATTAACCCTGATTGAATGAGACACGGGTCATTTCGTAGAAAAAGAGGTGCAGGAGCTCATTAGCATAACTCATTAGCATAATTTATTTGCATATGCTACACCACCTGACATCACTGGAAGTATGTCAGAAGGCAAGAAAGAAAGGAGAGAGAGAGGAAGGAAGGAAGGAAGGAAGGAAGGCAGGAAGGAAGGAAAGAAGGAAGGAAGGAAGGAAGGAAGGAAGGAAGGAAGGAAGGAAGGAAGGAAGGAAGGAAGGAAGGAAGGAAGGAAGGAAAGAAAGAAAGAAAGAAAGAAAGAAAGAAAGAAAGAAAGAAAGAAAGAAAGAAAGAAAGAAAGAAAGAAAGAAAGCATTGTTTTCCTGCCATCTTCCAAGGGTAATGGACTTTGAGGTGGACTTTTGCCATTTTGACAGGTGGCTGATAAGGTATTTCTAATGCAGATAAGAAACCTATAGGGGAAAAATTTGCTTGTTACTAACTCTGGAATAACCTTAAAGAAACCAATGGGATTACCCAAGGTCTTTAATCTCACAGCACAATTTACAGATTTCTTGGACCTTGGATTGAAATTGCTTATGTCTCCTTACAATTAACGGAATAAGTAGATTTCAGTGTAATGCCAGCAGATGTGGTTTAAAATACATCAGTCCCATTCCATGAGTGTTAAGAATATAGTTCTGTTTTGGAAAACCTTTTGGTGTGTACTTGTGTGCCACATAAATCAACTCCAACTATACACTCGGGGCTGCCAAACTGCAGTTTAGAAGTGAATGCTATCCTTTTAAATTCCCCTTTGAATTGGGAGCCTGGGCATTCTTCGCTTTTCTGGCCGGTACCCTCTGCTCCTTTTGTCCCACCCCTTTCTGCAGTAAAGAGGATTCCTGGTTACTACTAGGGTTGCCAGCTCTGGGTTTGAAAATACCTGGAGACTTTGGGGGTGGAGACAAAAATGTGTTAGCTGGAGGCTAAAAAACTGTGAGCTAGCTCACACTAACTCAGCTTAGAGGGCACACTGGGGCCAGGTTCAGTGTCGCACGTGGCTTGCACTGTCCAAAGCATTACCTGCCAAATATATACTGGGACTGAAACTCCATGACTAACTTGGAGGCAACTGGAGGCAAACTGCAGTGTGGCCCATTCCAGACCATGGCCGTCTTCAGTTTGCTGAGGGACAGAACAGAGTTCATTCCAGCTTGTGTTTTTTTTACTCATCAGAATCATTTAAATACATTTAAATACACATCTACCTCATTGTCTTAAAAAGAGGGCATGAGGTCATAAGAACCAATGGTCCATCTAGTCCAGCATCCTGTCTCACACAGGGGCCAATCCTGAGCCTTCTGAAGAACATAAGAAGAGACCTACTGGATCAGACCAGTGGTCCACCTAGTCCAGCATCTTGTCTCACAAAGTGGCCAACCAGTTCCTCCGGAGGGCCAACAACAGGGCACAGAGGCCGAGGCCTTCCCTTGATGTTGCCTCCTGGCTCTGGGATTCAGAGGCTCTGAATGTGGAGGTTCCCCTGAGTCACCATGGCTTCTAGCCCTTGATAGACTTATTCTCCATGGATCTATCCAATCCCTTTTTAAAAACTGTTTATTCCTGTGGCCATCGCTACACCCTCTGGCAGCGAATTCCACATTTTAATCACTCTCTGTGTAAAGCAGTGTTTCCTCTTGTCCATCCTGAACCTACTGCCCATCAGTTTCATCACATGCCCTCGAGTTCTAGTATTTTGAGAGAGGGAGACTTCTTGCACATGTCAGCAGATGACTTCTCCACATCTCCCTCCCCTCCCCCGGCACATTTCTCTTCCGCTGAGCTCCATGGCTAGTAGAGAGTTAAGCTGGGAAGTGGGGGGTTAGCATGGAGGATTCTGTCCTCCTGACCCTTAAGTTCACTTTGCTATTCAAAGCACAGATACCCTCTTTTCATGTAATTGGGGGCAGAGCTGTGTTTAAACACCCAGATTGACTCCTGGCCCATAGCCAGGATTTTGTAACTTGGGGGGCCTTTAAATAAGTTGGGGGGCACTGACACCACAAAAAATGAATTAAAAACAGAATTTTAAAAACTCACGCTCACCAGTTTGAGCAGCCAGGAGCACTTGGAGCAGGCGGCCACTCATCCATGAAGGTTTCCCATGTGGTGGCTGGAGGGAACGCGGGTGCCAAGCTCCAGCAGGGCAAGGAGCTCTGGCAGTAACAGGGCAAGCAAGGGGATGGGTGAGCAAGCGCCAGTGTGCCTTGGAACCCGAGTGCCGTGGAGCTGGCCTCTGCTGGCACTCTGGCTGGGCACAGAAAGATGCAGAAGAGGAGGAAGAAACACCCCAGCCCAAATCATACTGCCCAACTGCCCCGGCCCTGCCAAAAGTTTCTGAGCTGCATGGCAGGGGGATGCTAGTCGAAGTCTGCTAGTCCCACCTTGCCTTCTGGCACACTCGCCTGGCTGCCTCATGCCGCTTCCTGTGGCAGCTGTGTTTGGGAAGGGGTGGCAGCGGGGAAAAGAAAAAAACTCACAAGACTCTTGACACTTTGGTGGCGGGAGGCCTTCTGGGCTGCTGCAGGGCTCTGGATTTTCCCCGCCCCCTCTCCTCCAAGCTGAAAACCAGTGTCTCTCAATTCTAGGGGAAGCCCTTGCCGTGCGGCTGGAGAGAGAGCGCCAGAGCTGCACCAGGGAAACAGACCAGTTGCTTGGGAAAGGGGTAATGGTGGCGGCAGTGGGGAAGCAAGCCCTGCTTGGGGAAGTGGCGGCCATGTCGGCAGTGGGGCTGGGGTAGATGGAAGTTGTGGGGCCTTGGTAGGAAGTCGTGGGGCTGAGCCTCAAAATGCCCCACTGTGGCTACGGGCCTGATTGAGTCTTCTATCTAGGTTGTTCTATTTTAAAAAGAAGGGCAAATTGTCTTGGCCCTTGAAAGTATACTTCGCAGTGTTCCCTCTAAGCTGAGTTACTGTGAGCTAGCTCACAGTTTTTTAGCCTCTGGGTCACACATTTCTGTCTGAGCTCAGGAAGGATGGCTCCAGACCAGACTACTTTATGCAGTAGCCAAATCGCTCACTCACAACTTTAATGCCGGTAGCTCACAAAGTGGAATTTTTGCTCTCAAGACTCCACATCTTAGAGGGAGCATTGCTTTGGAGACCATAGTTTCAGAGGGTAGTTGTGCTGTTCTTCAGCAGAAAAGCTAGATTCCAATAGCACCTTAGAGTCCAACAAGATTTGGAGGGGTATAAGCTTTTGAGAGTCCATGCGTATACCCTGAACATCTTGTTGGCCTCTAAGGGGCTACTGGACTCGAATTTAGCTCTTTGGGGAGGATGCGAGCCGTCACTCCAAAGATTTGCAAATTAGCCCACGCATGTAGTTGGATGGTGCAGGATTACCAACTCTGGCTTGGGAAATTCCTGGAGATTTGGAAGTGGTGCCCAAGGAAGGTGGAGTCTGGGACGGGGAAGGAGCTCAGCAGATGTGATTCCATAGCTGAGGCGTTTGGGCATCCAAATTTTTCCCCATCTCTCGACCTCCTGTACCGGTAGCCCTGGCCTGTGTCCAGTGGCCAACGTCACCGGCACCACTCAGAAGAAGCACATCATAGCGTCTCTACCAAGGCAATATCTTATGCTGATCTTAATGTTCTTTGAATTTTAAACTTTTAACTTGTAATATTCATGGTAATTTACTATTTTAACATCATGCCTTATGTGGCCTGTAACATGCCCAGAGCCCGCTTGCAGGAAGGGCGGGATATAAGTTGAACAAAATAAATAAACAAAGTCCACCCACTGAAGTTACCGTTTCCTCCAGGGAAACTGATCTCTGTAGCCTGCAGATTCATGGTAATTCCGGGAGAACTCCAGCCCCCCCCTGCATGTTAGCTACCCTAGGATGTTATCATTTAAGAAAGCCACAAATAACAGTTGCACCGGGCAAAGTGGATGCCAATGTGTTACTCGTTCCTTCTTTCACAGCTTTGATTGCTGACCGGGGCACACGGAGGACTTGGGCAATTGTCGTCACCATGCTGGGGGTCGTGATCTTTGACTTTGCAGCGGACTTTATCGATGGCCCCATCAAGGCGTACCTGTTTGACGTCTGCTCTCACCAGGATAAGGAGAAGGGCCTCCATTACCATGCCCTCCTGACAGGTAACATGGAGGCTGACCCCTTCTCTTCACTGACTGGCTGACTCTTGCGGGAGGGAGGCAGCAGCTGCTGCCCAGAATGCCTTTTCCCCTTTTCTTTTCCCTCTCTCTCTCTCTCTCTGTCTAAGCTTCTTGAATGAACTAATCATCTGATCCTGTGCTTCAGTCACGAGCACCGCTGAGCGAGTCATCTTGTGACTGCAGCCGCTACAGAAAGGGTCTGGAACAGCAGCCGTGTTTAATGAAAGAACCGTACCGTTAAAAACAAAAATCAGGCTAAGAAGTCTTCCTTCCTGTTACCCATGCTGGCATGGGTCCAAGCCACTCCACTGAGCAAAGTCTTCCTCCAGGCTGTGGGCCTTCAAGCCGCCATTTCTCAGATGAAGGAGGAAGGCTTCCGGGGCTGAAGGAAGTTCCTCCTGCCCGTGATAAGAGGCACACCATTGATTGGGAGGGGGGTTCCTTTTTAAAATTTTTATTGTTTGTTTGTTTGTTTGTCTTGCAGATTGGTATTTTGACTACAAGAACAGAAATCTAGCCGAGAGCCAGAGAAGATACAGCAGCAAAGGTTTTTGTAAAAATTAAGGCTGTAATCCTAGGTAGACTTACTAGGGAGTAAGTCCCGTTGAACGCAGTAGGGCTTACTTCTGAGTAAACAAAGGCTGTGCTGCGTGTTAAACGTCACTCCCCGGAGGGCGTATGACACAAACCAGCACTCCCTTCCCGCTAGCTTCCCAAATACCAGGTGGGAAATGAACTTGCCCTAGGCATTGTTACTAGTACCCCAATCAACAAGGATGGAGGCTTTCTGTTGTTGTTTTCCTTTAGCCTGATTTAGATACTACAGATTTCTAGCGCTGCTGAAATGGAATTTTTAGGCTGCTCTTTTGTGCGACCCGCTGCTTTTCGTGGCGCTATCTTTATTGCATGGACATCTTTTATGCTGTCTTTGTTTCCTTCGCATTTGATTGATACATTTCACTGTTTATAGATTGTGGTTTTTTAATTACTGAAAGCTGCCCTGAGAACCTTTCATGATGGAGAGGAAAAGAACAATAGAAATACCAGTAGTAATTACTAGGGATGCCAGCCTCCAAGCGGAACCTGGGGATCCCCTGGAATTACAGCTCATTTCCAGACTACAGAGATCAGTTCCCCTGGAGAAAATGGATGCTTTGGAGGGGGGACTCTGTGGCACTGTACCCCACTGAGTTCCCTCCCCTCCCCTCCCCAGGCTCCACCCCCCAAATCTCCAGGAGTTTCTCAACCTGGAACTGCCATCCCTACCCCCCTCCCTGCCAGTGGCCAGGTGGTAGTTGGCAACCCTAGTAATTACTCATGAAAGATGGGCTATGCAAATTTCTACTTCCACCTTCCCACCCCTCCCCGATCAAAAGAGCTACCTAGGAATGTGGGTGTTTATCATTGCTGGTTTTGCATTACAAGAAATGTAAATCATTTAATGCATTGCATCATATCTGGAGCCAGCCTATATTATTTAATTCATTTTATGATTTAGTCCATTTATACCCTGCCTTTTGAGCTGCCAAGTCCCCCCGGGGGGCGGGGATTCCCCCACTTAAAGGGTCCCAAATCCGCCAGTCCAGATCCGACCAGTGGTGGAAAACCTCACCCCCGTAGTGACCAGATCGGGCTGACGTGCCCGGCATGATGACGTTGCCCGGAAGTGACATCATCAAACTGGGCTCGTTGCCAGGCGACGCTCTAGCAATCACCCTGAAAACTCTATGGTACCATAGAGTTTTCAGGGCAATTGCTAGATTGTTGCCTGGTGACATGCCCAGCGTGATGACGGCACTTCCAAGCAACGTCATTGCACACGCGCGTGCAGATGTCCCGGATGGGGATTAGCTCGCCCCCGCTTTTAACAGTAAGTGACTTGGCAACCCTACCTGCCTTTCTCCCCAGTTGGGACCCAGAGCAGCTTACATCCTTCTCCCCCTCCTCCATTTTATCCTCACAACAACCCTGTGAGGTAGACTGAGGGAGTGTGACTGGCTCAAGGTCACCCACCCAGCAAGCTTCTACGGCATAAGTGGGGATTAGAACCTGGGACTTTCAGATACTAGTCTGACACTCTTAACCACTATACCACACTGGCTTTCACATATTTATTTAAAAATTTATAGTTTGCCCTTCCATAGCTCAAGGGGGCTTATCATTCATGTAACACTACAGAAATAAATCAGACTATTGCCACAAAGTTTAAAAAAAGCAGAAAGAAATCAGAATGTGAAATAATAACATTTTTCACTACGCAAAAATCATTTAAAAAACCTTGTGCACTCTACAGTGCTCTTACAAACCCTACAGAATGATATTGATTTTATTCTGTCCTGGTAATATATTTATATACTTCCTTCTTCATTAAAAAAATTCATAGGCTGTTTCCAGCAATTAATATATGCAGCCAATGAAACTTGTTATATAGAACCAATAAAATACTGCAGCACATAAAACAGGTGAAACACAAAATTAGTTAACGTCAGACATAGGCCTTGCAAATTAAATCACAGCCATAACAAGACAGATGAACAACAGAGCAGTAATGAAGACAGTAAAGACAAATAGCTAACTATATATATTTTGTAAAGTCTGGACAAATAAGAAAGTCTTAACCTGCTGCTGAAAAGACATCAGCACTCATGCTGGGGGGAAGGGGAGGTCTTGGGCATCTCTTGCTACAAAACAGAAGCTTCTACCAGTACCGTTTATGCCCTTTGCCTGCAAACCTGGTTGGTAGACAGCGGCCCATTCTGCATCTAGCATTTGCTCTGCTGTTTTACCAAACCCACGTTGGAACAGAAATTCCCCACTTTCTTTGATTGTCGGATTTTATGGTAGTCTCCACACTGCATGCCGGTTTCACTTCCTTTGATCTCTCGGTTTTATGGTACCGTCTGCACAGATTTATGGCCATTTTATGGCCCTTCAGGGGTATTTGGTCCATTCTGCATCTAGCATTTGCTCCGTTGTTTTACCAAACCCACACTGGAACAGAAAATGTGCAGCTCAAAACCACAGTCAAATACCCCCCTAAAACTGAGAGCTCAAAGGAAGGGAAACCGGCATGCAGTGTGGAGGCTACCATAAAATCCGACAAAGAAAGCGAAAGTGGCATGCAATGTAGAGGGGAATTTCTGTCCCAACGTGGGTTTGGTAAAACAGCGGAACGAACACTAGATGCAGAATGGGCCTCTGAATGTGGTTTTGAGCCACATCTTTTTCTGTTCCAGTGTGGATTTAGTAAAACAACAGAGCAAATGCTAGATGCAGGTTGGGCCACTATTACTAAGAAAGCCTGTTGGGCAGAGCATGTAATATGCAATCCTAAACACATTTATTCAGAAGTAAATCTCATTGTGTTCAGAGGGGCTTACTCACTCGTAAGTGCATTCAGCCCATTAAGTTTTGATTTGACACATAGGGTTGCCAGCTCCAGGATGGGCAATACCAGGACTTTGGGGGGGGGGGCAGAGCCTGCAGAGGGCAGGGTTTGGGGAGGGACATCAACAAGATACAATGCTATGGAGTCCACCTTCAAAAGCAAGCATTTTCTCCAGGTGAATTGGAGATAAATTGTAATCCCAGGAGAACTCCAGCCAACACCTGGAGGATGGCAACCCTACTTTGACAGCTTAAGCGTGGGAAGGAAGGATTGCAGCCTTAATTGGTTTGTGGTGTCATTTGGGGAGAGATGGCTCCAACGCCAATCCTCTGCCTCCCATCCTGGACCCTGAACATTTAATAATGTTTTAGACTAGTGGGGCCAGGAACAGGACCCAAGGCATGGCTATGTGATCAGGAAAAGCTTGATTCCTTCATGGCTAGGGGAGGGGTTCCCCGCTTTTTTCAGCCTGCAAGCACCTTTGGAATTCTGGCAGTGTGGTGGGCACAGCCACAAAATGGCAAAGCCAGCCAAAAATGGCTCCCACAGCTTATCTTCACTCACACAGTAAAGATCCTTGTGTTGTGGTGGCAGCTGCTGCCAAAGCAGTGTTTGTACAAATCTGCACAGCCAGTCAAATCTCCAGTGACCAATCAGAAGCTGTGCTGGGCGGAAGCTCCACTTGACCCCACCCACTTGACAGGCACCAGGCAAGGTGACAGCAGGTGCCATGGCACACACGGGCACCCCGGGCTAGGGTCACCACAGGCAGGAACAGATGTAGCCTTTACCGTCAAGGCTGGAATCAGCACACCCTAGGGCAGGGGTCATTTCATAGAAAAAGAGGTGCAGGAGCTCATTAGCATAACTCATTAGCATAACTTATTTGCATATGCTAAACCACCTGACATCACCGGAAGTATGTCAGAAGGAGAGAGAGAGAGAGAGAAAGAGCTGGCAGAGAAGGGACCGCCACTAATTCAAGCCTCAGAAATACCACTATTCTGGCAGGATAGCTTCAGTGGTGGCTTCAGAAGGCTGGTCAGAGGAACAAGGACCTTTCCCAGGAACGGGGTTATTTGCTGCAGCCATGACACATGACACGGGGGGGGGGGGGCTGGTACCAACTCCCAGAGCTGAGCTCCCCCGAGCTCCTGCTTGAAATAACCCCTGCCCTAGGATTGCCAGCAATGTTCCCTCTAAGCTGTAGAGTCTTGTGAGCAAAAATTCTACTTTGTGAACTACTGGCATTAAAGTGGGGAGCGAGCAATTCGGCTACCGCATAAATTAGTTTGCTCTGGAGCCATCCTTCCTGAGCTAAGACAAAAATGTGTGAGCCGGCGGCTAAAAAACTGGGAGCTAGCTCACACTAACTCAGTTTATAGGGAACACTGGTTACAGGTGGTACACAGGGCTGCGAGCAAAGGCAGAGGGAGGCTTTGCAAGTATGTGTGGGGAAGGAGGCACAGATAGCTTCCAAGTCCAGTTTCCATGGCCAAACCAATGGCACACAGCTATGGTGTGCCTACCTGGGTTGAGCTCAGTGAATATAAGAGAAGATGAAGAAGAAGAGATTGGATTTATACCCCACCCTTCACTCACTTGGAGTCTCAGAGCAGCTTACAAACTCCTTTCCCTTCCCCTCCCCACAACAGACACTCTGTGAGGTAGGTGGGGCTGAGAGAACTCTTTCCCAAGCTGTCCTTGAGGGAACAGCTGGTACAGAGCTATGGCTTGCCCAAGGTCATCCAGCCAGGTGCAAGTGGAGGAGTGGGGAATCAAACTCGGTTCTCCCAGATTAGAGTCTGCGCACTTAACCACTACACCATACTGGCTCTCAAGAACATAATAAGAACATAATAAGAACATAAGAGAAGCCAATGTTGGATCAGGCCACTGGCCCATCCAGTCCAACACTTTGTCACACAGTGGCCAAAAACTCTAGGTGCCCTCAGAAGGTCCAGCAGTGGGGCCAGGACACTAGAAGACCTCCCACTGTTGCCCCCCCGTCAAGCACCAAGAATACAGAGCATCACTTGCCCCAGACTGAGAGTTCCTGTCTGTACCTTGTCGCTAATAGCCACTGATGGACCTCTGCTCCATATGTTGAGCCAGTTCCCTCTTGAAGCCATCCATGCTTGTAGCTGCCACATCCTCCTGTGGCAGTGAATTCCACATGTTAATCACTCTTTGGGTGAAGAAGTGCTTTGACTTTGCAGGGAAAGACCGAGATCCCCCTTTTTTTTTGCTGTTGCGTTCAAGATCCTTTGGATTCTTATCCTCAGGAATCAAGTAGACGCCAGGAAACATGTCCCAACACCCCTGGATGCCGCACTGGAGATTTCTGCTCTACAATACACAGGCCTTCCTTTCACAAACACCTTGCCCACGCTGAGGATGCACAGTTTGTTCGTGGTTACATAACATACTTGGCTAAGCATGCTCAGATGAAGTGCTTGGAGAACAATGTCAACCCCTCCGGTTGATTTGTGACAAATTGTTATTATTCCCTGCTTGAAATGTTTCTCCAAATGATTTCGGCTTGCTGCCCCATCCAGTCCATCAGTTTGTGGGTTTGTTTCTGCCGGCAAAAAGGCATCTTCAGGAGCAGATTTTTTTCCCCCTCTGGGTGTCCAGCCACTCTGATTAAGGAGCCAAGTTGTGGAAGGAACCGCACATCTGTACGGATGGCTGATCCCTCCACAGTGCAGTCCTGGACACCCACTTCACAGAGGGTGGGTTCTCCTAGCTCTGAGGACCCCGAGCCCTGGGAGGTCACTGGCTGATCTTTCTCTGACCTTTGTCGGACCAGCTATGCCCGTCAGGCCGCTAGAGATGGTGAGAGAACAAAGGCAGCACCATATGATCTGAGCATCTGCTGATCTCACAAAACAAAGAGGAGGCTATGCTGGGTTGCAACCCCCTGGGGGCTGTGACGTCAAATCCCTGCAGAGTTATTTCACATGTGGGGAAGTATACAGATTTCGTCCTTTTAGGTTATTACATATCTAGCTAGCTAGCCACAGGGTCTGTGGTTTTTAGCTGATCTCCTAATGAACGTTTTTGCATGTTGTGGCTGTTCTGACTGCTTAAAGTTGTAGCTAGAGGCATGATGAAAGCATTAATGACGGTTCATTTGTCTGACCCTAGCCAGAGTTTCACAGGTCACGTGAATAAGTGCCGATAAATCCATCGCAGGTTTTGTAATGGGGCAAAGGACACTTTGAGTAGGCCAGGAATGAAATTTTCCATTATGTGTACGTGGGAACTGCCTAATCTTCAGCTTGGGTTGTCCTTTGTAAGAGCACCAAGCATTGTGATGCTTCTTCATTTATTTGCTTGTCAAAAAAATCAATAGGCGGTGTTTATTTTGACAAAGTAAGTGGCACACAAAATAACATATAGATAGTGAAAAGCAACAAAATATAGTCCTGTAACAAAAATGAAATATCAAAGGTAGTATACAATGTTAAGAATAGCAGACATTATCAAAGCTAGTAATCAGATCTCGATTTAAAAGGCCATGCTGAGTAAAAGAGTTCTTTCTTTATTTCTCTGCTCCTCTGACCTAAAGGTCTCGGGTAGTATCCATCAATCCCATTCAGGAATAAGAGGAATAAAGGAAGAATATAACTCAAAGGAGGCAGGTTATACTATATTAAAGAAGATCTCTTGTCACAAGCTGCTCATACTCTCATGGCCTGAACAAGGAATTTAGCTCACAAAAGAATATTTGCTTTAGTAAAAATTTAGTAACTAAAATATCTAGAGGAAGCTTATTTCACTGGCCCTTAAGTGGTTTGATCCATTTCTTTCTAGCATAGGGTTGCCAGGTCCCCCCGGGGGGGTGGGGAAACCTGTGCTTGATTGGTCTGTTCTCCACCCCCCAAACTCCAGGTTCGTGGAAATGTGCCTGGCGTGATGACATCACCTGGAGGTGACGTCATCACACCGGGCACATTGTGGGGGGACACACTATAATTTAAGAGAAAACTCTGTTTTTCCCTTGAATGGTTGTGGTCCCGCCCCCAACATGCCTGCCGCGATGAAGTCACTTCCTGGTGACATCATCACGCCGGCACGTTGCAGGGGCATGCTCTATCATTCAAGGGAAAACTCTATGTTTTTCCCTTGAATGGTAGTGGTCCCACCCGCAAAGTGCTTCTGGGTGATGTCATCATGGCATGCGTGCGCCGAAGGTCTCCAGGACAGCGCCCAGGACTCCCCCACTGAAACTAAAGTAAGACTTGGCAACCCTAGTCAATCATCATTATACCACAGATGTTCAAACAGAACATGTTTCACAGTTTTTAATGATACCTAAACCACAACCACAATATCGGTGAGAAGATGGTATGTTTAATATACAGCTTTCGGAGATTATGGAAGGTCGCACATTTAATTTTGCAAGCATAATTGCTCACCTGTAAAAGAGTTTTCAAGCTCTTGTTAAATGGGTAGGATTGTCAACTCTGGGTTGGGAAATTCCTGGAGATTTGGGGGGTGAAGGGCGAAATTTCAGTGGGGTATAATGTCATAAAGTTCACCATCCTAAGGAGCTATTTTCTCCCGGGAAACAGATCTCTGGAGATCAGTTGCAATTCCAGGAGATCTCCAGGCCCCACCTGGAAGATGGCAATCCTAGAAATGGGACCGGGTAAAGCCTCCCCAGAAGACCATTCCACATCTCTTGGTGCCGTCGCTTGAAAGGCTCTGCTGTTCTGAAGGCCAGTCTGCATGGTGGAAGCCAAAGCGGGGGCTCTCTAGCTGATCTCAGAACAGAAGGGAATTCACATGGGAGAAGAAGCTCTCTTAGCTATCCCAGACCTTGCCTGTACAGAACTTTGTGGTGGAACAGGCCTGCTCAGCCCTGCAGGCCCTGTTCCGCCCTGCCCTCCAAGGTTTTCCCAAAACCTGGAGAGGCTTTTCTTTCTTTCTCTCTGTTAACCACTGCAACCACCTCTCAGTCTAGGGCAAGTGATGCTCTGTATTCTTGGTGCTGGGGGGGCATGGGAGGGCTTTAGTGCCCTGGCCCCATAGGTGGACCTTCTGATGGCACCTGGTATTTTTGGCCATTGTGTGACAGTGTTAAACTGGATGGGCCATTGGCCTGATCCAACACTGGCTTCTCTTATGTTCTTATGTTATGTTCACCTGACTTTTGTAAGGAATTACCCACTGGAAGGGTCAGGACTTTCAGCTTCCCTTCCAAGTTCTGAGGCCTTGGTCACCATGTGGACCATTTGATGCCTTGTTTGCCCCTAGAGGAATAGCCGCTTGCCAACTGACTGCCTTCCCTCTGGCACTCCTTTTAAAATAGTGTGTCCAAGATGGTGGCGGTCTATGTGGTACAGAGAACCACTGCCAGCATCAAAAGTTATAAACTATTTATTAAAAAGAAAATGTTCACAAGCCTACTTTTAGCACAGCACCAGAATGAATAAGGAAATCAAAATATATGGGTAAAACATAATTCCTCTGTCCTTCTCTCTCTGTATACCCTATCAGATGTTAAAATATAGGACAGGCTCTTTAGCTTAGTATGTTATCAATCTCTACAGAGTTATCATTACCTTGAAACTTTCTCCAGCTTTTCAGGCTAGCACCATGGTAATGGCCTCCTCCTCCAGGCCTCAGCTAAGAGTTCTGTTGGTTCTGATGGACTCAGTGCAAAAGAGAGCTTCCTCCTTGCTTCCAGGAGTTATATCTTCTCTCTATTCCACACTCATTGGCCAGGTTAGGCCAGGTCAAAGCAGCTTTTCCTGCAGATCTCCAGGAATTCCTTCCTAAAGCCTCTCTAATATTTAACACCTCCAAATCTCTGTTCCCTGCTTGAAGGGGGGGAGCTTGACCATCCCATTATCTAGACCTATTAGCATTTGTATGAAGGTGGGCTTAGGTAAGTCTGGAAAGCAACTGAACTGACTGCCCCCCACTGCTTGTTCTCTGCCCAGAGATGGGGGGAAAATGTTTAAAACTCAGAATGAAGTTTTTGATTATTTCAAACCTCCAAAGAAAAAATGCATTTCTTCACAAGTTTTAAAGGCAAAAAACAGTACCTTGAACTTGGAAGCCAATGCAGCTCTTTCAGTATTGGAGGAATGTGACCTGATTGCTCATACCAAACAAAATATATATTCATAACACTTGGCACCAGCTGAAGTTATTTGCAAAATAATTAATTTCCATTCTCAACTAAAGGATGCCTATGCTAGATCATCCTTAAATGGAATGATCTGTCATAGGAGTGCTGAGATACTATTGGAGCCCAAAAGTAAACAAGAATTACACCTCCCACCATTATTCCAGTTTTGAAATACAGCCCCCAGTCATTCTTCTTGGCATTGACCTTGCTTGGACTTGATCTCTGCTGCCCTTCCAATTTGCAGTAATCCTTGGACTCTGCCTGAACATTTTTCTGAAAGTCTAATTTTTCTGCTTTACTCAATGTCCCATTTATCTAGCTGGGCAGCTCCTTTTATTTTCTGCAGCAGGCACAGTCCCCTAGGCTACCCAAGGAAGTCCTCTGGACCAGGGGTGGCTGAACTGTGGCTTGAGAGCCGCATGTGGCTCTTTCACACATATTGTGCGGCTCCTGGCAAGGTGGCTGGGAAAGTGAAGGGGAGGCATGCATCCCTGATCGGTCTTTCCTTCCCCAGCCAATATTCCGCTCCCTGGGTAGGCTTGAGATGGGGTGGGGGGAAGCAGAGAAAGAAAGCAACTTTAAATGCATTCTCAAAGCACACACACACACACCAGCCAGCTTGGAGAAGGCATTTTTCTCTTTAAATCCTTTCTTCAAGCCAGCCAGCATGGGGGGCTTTGAGAACACATTGAAAGTTAAAGTTGCTTTCTTTCCACCTCTCTCTCCCTTCCCCATCTATTTTCTTTCTTTCCACCTTTCTTTCTCTTTTTCTCTTTCTCCCTTCCCCTTCCCTCCCCCATTTACTTTTTTTTTGTTTCTTTTCTCTCTTTCTCCCTACCTTTTGTTCTTTCCACCTCTCTTT
Organism: Lepidodactylus listeri; assembly: GCA_029233225.1. NCBI lineage: Eukaryota > Metazoa > Chordata > Lepidosauria > Squamata > Gekkonidae > Lepidodactylus > Lepidodactylus listeri. Next base: position 24,889,315 of record JARCFY010000004.1, on the reverse strand, counting down.
TTCTCTTGCTCTTGGACAAATAAATATCATTAGCAAACAAATAAATATCACTGGACAAATATCAACATCTGTTTTTACCCCCTTTTTTGGGGGGGGGTCTCATTTAATGTTAATAAAAATCAAACCTGCATATTTTCCAATAAAAATGTGTTTATAGTATTTGTTCATGACTTGCGGCTCTCAAACATCTGACGTTTATTCTATGTGGCTCTTAGGTTAAGCAAGTTTGGCCACCCCTGCTCTGGACTTTATTGTTGCAGTCTCTAGTGCAAGTGTAGAGTACACTAGCAAGTTTTGACGTTTCCAGTCTTTCAGCTGTGCTTGACCGTAATATCAAAGGGATGACATCAAACAGCCTCCCTCGCCCCCCAACTTTCAGGCTGTTAAGCAAATGCTTACCTTTTGCTTGGCAGCTAAGGTTGCCAACCTCCAGGTGGGGCCAGGAGATCTCCCAGAACGACAACTGATCTCCAGATTGCAGCAACAAGTTCTCCTGGAGAAAATGGCTGTTTTAGAGGGTGAACTCTATGGCATTTTAAAATTTTATTTTATTAGTCTTGTATCCTGCCCTCCCTGCAAGCAGGCTCAGGGCAAGTTCCATCAGTCTCAATTACAACATATAATACAATTTTTAAACATTATTAAAAAAAAAAAAAAAGCATAGATCATAAAATGCTGTGTATAAGTTATCCAGATGTCTCAGCAGTTTAGATGGTTCCAGTATGGCTGTTTAGATCCAGGCCACTATTGAGAGATCAAGGGGTGTGTGTGTGGACATCCGCTGCCTCAACCGAAAGCCTGGTGGAAGAGCTCCGTCTTACAGGCCCTGCAAAATTGTAATAAATCCCGCAAGGCCCTGATCTCATACGGGAGCTCATTCCACCAGTCAAGGCAAGTCAGACATCCCTGGGGCCGAGGGCTACTAAAAAGTGTCGGTCAGTAGATCTCAGTGCTCTATGGGGCTCATATACCCTGCCGAGATCCATCTCCTCCCCAACCCCCTTCCCCTGGCTTAATCCCCAAATCTCCAGGAATTCCCTGACCTGGAGCTGGCAACCCTATGTGGTGGCCCTGGGTGTGGCCTCCCCTCCAAAGAAAATCTAGTTCTGGAACAGGGGGGTTAAATTTCATAAGAGGATTTTGGTTTTTCCTACAAACTTTAAATATGAGGCTGGAGTGGAGGCCAAGTTGGCAGGGGAGTAACGTATGCTTTATCTACATCTTATAGCTGAGTTGGCCACTATCCATATGCTGCAATGCATTATTGAAATATTTAACACGTTATTATGAGGTGGCATGAGATCTTTATGACTAGACAAGCCGGAAATGGAAATAAAACAAAACAAGAATTCGCTGGTAATGGAAAGTGCTGTCAAGTCACAGCTGAAGGGCTTTCAAAGCAAGAGATGAAGAGAGGTGGTTCTGCCATTGCTTGCCCTCTGCGTAGCAGCCTTGGGCTTCCTTGGCGGTCTCCCATCCAAACCCTAACCAAGGCCAACCCTGCTTAGTTTGCAAGATCTGATGAGATCAAGCTAGCCTGGGTTACTCAGGCCAGGCACAGAATTGCTGGGTAGTCTATATAATTCATAAATAAGCTACCACTGTTCATGAGTGGACATGTCTCTTCTTTCTCTCTAGGTCTAGGAGGGGCCCTTGGTTATCTCACAGGTGCCATTGATTGGGGCCATACTGTCTTGGGAAAATATCTGGGATCAGAATTCCAGGTGATGTTCTTTTACGCAGCTCTGGTGTTCCTGATCTGTCTGACCGTACATTTGTGCAGCATCCCCGAAGCATCGCTCGCCATCGTCTCAGTAGAATCCAAACACCTGCTGAACGTGGCCAAGCCCTACCAGTATGGCTCCATAGGAGCAGTCAAGGATGGCTATTTCAAAAAGAGTTACACAGAAATACAGACATTATCTCAGCAAGAGAAGCTCAGTGAGAAACAAGAAGCTCAGGTAATAACACCTTTTTATATTGTAGTATTTATCTGTCATTGCTTTCTTTTTTCAAAAAAAACCCCTCAACCGCAGTTCACAGGATATCTCAGGAATGTCAGGTTGTCTGAAATAAAAATGGACCAGAATATGATACTGGGGGGAGGGAAAGGGGCCAGTTGCCAAAACCTGTGGTAGAAATGGCCATCAAGTTGCAGCGAATTATGGCAACCCCATAGGGTTTTCAAGGCAAGAGACAAACAGAGGTGGTTCGCCATTGCCTGCCTCTGCATAGCAGCCCTGGGCTTCCTTGGTGGTCTCCCATCCAAATAGTAACCAAGGCCGACCCTGCTGACAAGATCAGGTTAGCCTGGGCCATCCAGGTCAGGGTCCAAAACTGTTAATCATGAATCAATTTCATTGAAAGTGATGAGTTCAATGATGACATTTATGTTAATGGGACTGAGAGTCTTAACTATACAGAATGGAGTTCTGTGATTAGACCTCCCATTATGTTTGGGGGCCTCAATATCAGTCCTCAGGAGGTGAGGAGGATGGATCAGGGCCACAGTGCCAGGGGAAGGGGAATTCAGCTCTTTGTCTTGGGCTGTTTCCCTAATCAAAACATGCCCAACCCCAGGCTTCTTTAACTTCCGATAAAGGAAGAACAACATGATGTTTCCCTACCAGCAGCCTAACCAGCAACTTTAATGGTCAAAGGATCATTGCTGGGGAAAGTGTTAATCTGCTTCTTTTATCAGCATTGCAGTCCCAGTCCGTATTTGCATATGGATGTGTGTGAGCTGTTTCAGTGATGGGACTTCCAACACTATATGTCATTTAACTCTTGTGGGCATGGGTGTGGGCGTGGGTGTGTTGAGTGCCATCAAGTCACTTCCAAGTTATGGCGACCCTATGAATTAATTACCTCCAAAATGTTCTATCGTTAACCACTTAGCTCAGGGCTTGCAAACTGAGGGCCTTTGTGGCTTCCTCGATCGAGCCAATCTGTCTCATGTTGCATCTTCCTCTTTTCCTGCTGCCTCCAACTTTTCCTAGCATTATTGTCTTTCCCAGTGACTCTTGCCTTCTCATAATGTGACCAAGGTTCAATAGCCTCCGTTTAGTCATTTTAGCTTCTAGGGAGAGTTCAGGCTTGATTTGATCTAGAGTTCAACTCTTACTTGGTACTAATTTTTGATGGATCTTTCCCCTTGATTATAATCCTTAAATTACCTTCAGATACCTAATACATTGCATTGATGTTGACTGTTCCCTTTATGGTAAAAATAAGGGAAGGATTTCTCTGTCAATGCTTGTCATTAAACTTTGTTGGTCTTAAAGGTGCCACTGGACTCAAACTTTGTTCTATCATTCCACATGTGTGTAAATTGCTGTCTTAAAATGGAGGCTTTGTTCTTTTTTTAAAAAAAAATCTTCTAATTTTAGTGGTTAAGTTATAGTCAATGATCCCAGGAAGGAAGCAATATACACTCCCTGCTATCTGAGTTCACTGATCTGAATGAATTTTGCTCTAATTTCATTTCTTCCATTGTGCCAAGGGTGATCTTGGCCAAGCAGTTTTATGTTTAACCATCCTTCCAACCAAGTCCTCAGATTAATACATTTAGTGAGAAAGAGTCAGGCAATGCATGTTATATTCACTCCTGTCTTCATAATGTAATTGTTGTGTGGTTCTTGGGTGAGCAGCAAAGGATTGCAAACTGGATTAAACATCTGGACAACGCCTTGAAATACTTTTTGAAAAATTGCATAGCAGTCTTAACTATCGTTTATTTCCAAAAGCTCTTCTGAAAAAGCACCTGGAGTCCGTATTTTAGGAAACAACATTAGAAAGTGAAATGGATGTGTTGCTTGGACCAGAGCCAGTTTGGTGTAGTGGTTAAGTGCACGGACTCTAATCTGGGAGAACCAGGTTTGATTCCCCACTCCTCCACTTGCAGCTGCTGAATGACCTTGGGCAAACCATAGTTCTCTCAGAGCTGTTCTTGAAAGAGCAGTTCTTGAAAGAGCTCTCTCAGCCCCACCTACCTCACAGGGTGTCTGTTGTGGGGAGGGGAAGGAGTCTGTAAGCTGCTCTGAGACTCTGAGTGAAGGGCGGGGTATAAATTCAATCTCTTCCTCTTCTTCTTCCTCTTCTTCCTCTTCTTCCTCTTCTACTTCTTCCTCTTCTTCTTGCTCTGAGAAGGACTGTTTGATTGGTTGATTGTTTCCATGTCTGTAGTGTAGCCAGGAAATCCTACAATTATCTGGCAGCCAGAAGTTCTAGCTCTTTAGCACCACAAGGAGGCAAGCTAGAATTTATATGCACCCCATGTTAGCATTTAGGGGGATTGCCCAGTTGTTCTGCATACCTGTTATATATCAACGGTTCTGTATTTCATATCATTATATGCTTCATGTGTGTAACTCTGCCATCGATAAATAAATAAAATCAATTAAGTTGGAAGCAACTTGATGGCACTTAAGAGGAATTTCTGAACCAGATTTTCTTCAGGAAAGGCACTGTCTGTCTGAATATGCGTAAACTGATAGGCTCACTCTTGCTTTGCTCAAAGCTGCAGCTGCCAACTTCCAGGTTGGGCCTGGAGATCTTCCAGAGAATGACAACTGATCTCCAGACTAGAGGTCAGTTCCCATGGAGAAAACGGCTGGTTTGGAGAGTGAACTCCATGGCCTTATGCACTGCTGAGGTCCCTCCTCTTCCCAAACCCTCTCCTCCGCAGGCTATACCCTTCAAATCTCCTGGGATTTCCCAGCCCAGAGTTTGCAACCCTAGCCTGTGCAATCAGAGTGAGGTGGGGTTACTCATATACTGAAGGGCCAACTCTGTGATTCTATGATTCTATGACATGGGTTGGACCCATAAATAATGCATCATATAAACAGTAGAAAAGATCAAGAGCCCAGCAGCACCTTAAAGACTAACAGCATTTGTGGCAGGTATGAGCTTTCGTGAGTCACTGCTCACTTGTTCAGCGCTGTGACTCTCGAAAGCTCATCCCCTGCCACAGATTTGGTTAGTCTTTAAGGTGCTACTGGACTCTTGCTCTTTTCTGCTGCTTCAGACAGACTAACATGGCTGCCCATCTTGGTCTGTCTACAAGACCGCAGTATAAACATCCAAAAACTTCTCATAGAAGTACTGCATACTGTTAGGAATGTGCAGTATTTACTCTAGTGCAAGAGGAGTTTTTTCAGGTATGCCATAAAAAAGGCATGTCATCTTATATTCGCATAAAAGTTACAGTTATGTCAAGTTTTAAAAAGTGTTTGGTATATAACCTGTTTTATGGAGTCATCTTACACTCCAGGTTGCCTTGCTTTTGAGTAAATATGGTATGTTGTCACGAGCCATTCCCAGAGTACAAGTAGATGAACCATTAACTGAAAGACTCGATGTCACAATTAGCTAGGCAATGCAACAAAACTATGCAGGGACAAACACACTGCGAAATTGGCTATTGCTGATGAATTTACTTGTTCATATTCTTGTGCTCTGCAGTGTTCATAGGTGAATGGCCATGGTTCACTGGTAGAACATCTGCTTTGCACACAGAAGGTCCCAGGTTCAATTCCGGGCATATCCATCTGAAAAGATCAAGAAGGAGGTGATGTGCTAATTAATTGATTGATTGATTGATTAAAATCATTTATTAGCTGCCTTTCTTCCAGATGGAGCTCAAGGCAGCTTACAAACGTAACCAAAATGTATCAAGTAAAATACATGAAAAACATAAAACCAAAATTTAAAACTATTACTCAGGACTGCTAGTAAATGTAACCAAATGCAATCCTAAATAATACTGTCTTCAACTGCCTCCTAAAGTGAGGGGGCCAGGAGCACCTCCCTGGGGAGGTTGTTTCATAACCCTGGGGCTGCCACTATAAAGACCCTGTCTCATGTACCCATCAAATGAGCGTCTTTGATTGATGGGACAGTCAGGATGCCCCCTCTACCCCCGCTCTTAATTCCTGGGCAGGGAATTCAGCCCCTTCCACCTGGGACCTTGAAGAACTACTGCCAGTCTGAGCTGACAATACTGACCAGGAGAAACTAACAGACACAGAAGAAGTCTGCTTCCTTTGTTCATATATGTTCAGCCGATGGATTTTAAAATAATTCCATGCTGATTATGAATTCTGATTACAAGAAATCAGAGTGAACAAAATGTTACAAGCTCTCATTAGCCTAATTTTTGCATCCAGATCCTGCCAGTCACATCTAATAAACTAGCTGGAAGTGAGCCGTAAGCATTTGGTTCAGATTTTTTTTTTTTAATCTGATATTTCTTGGGTAAGAGCTTGTGTTTCTCGAGCTGCTGGGCAGTCTGTCAGAGGCAATTCCCAGAGGATCTTACATCTTACATCACCTCCAGTACAACAATGTCCGGCTTCTAAAGTTTCTTTGATGTGCCGGTCTAGCTTCATTTGAGCCTCTTCTTCCCCTGAAATTCTGCATCATCCCCTGGAGCCTGGGGGGGCAAACACTGCTGCCTTTTAAGCCAGTCACCTTGTGAAAAGAATCTCAAGATCACACAGAGGCAGCAAAACCTCCAGGAGGCATGAAAGAAGGACTTGCTCTGGTCCAAGCTTTACACCCACACCTGCCAGTCGATTGATGTATTTACCACCTTACCGGCTGAGAAACTTAGAGGCAGCATGGTTATGAGATCCAGCACAGGGGGACAAATGTTAAGAACTAAAGCCATAACCCTCTGCCGGGAAGCAAGAACCAATCTATGTGGGATATTCGAGTTCTGTGCCTGGAAGGTGGGTGGCTGCTGGTCTAGGCTAGGGTGATGGTACTGGGGAAAGGGGCTTTTAATTCTTCCCCCTCATGCTGTTCCCTTGTAAAGTAAGCAAACCCCACCCCCCAGGGTTTCTAGGTCTCCCCTGGCCACCAGTGGGGCATAGGGTTACCAGCTCCAGGTTGGAAAATTCCTGGTAGAGCCTGGGGAGGACAGGGACCTCCTGGAGTACAAGGCCTGAGTCCACCCTCCAAAGCATCCATTTGCTCCAGGGAAACTGATCTTTGTAGTCTGGAGATGAGCTGCAATTCCAGGGGATCCCCCCCAGGTCCTGCCTGGAGGCTGTCATCTGCACCTCCACCATTTAGGGTTGCCAGCCTCCAGGTGGGGCCTGGGGATCTCCTGCTTTTACAACTGATCTCCAGCTGGCAGAGATCAGCTCCCCTGGAGAAAGTGGCTGCTTTGAATGGTGGACTCCATGGCATTGTACCATGCTGAGGTCCCTCAACTCCCCAAACCCCACCTTCTCCTGGCTCCACTCCCAAAGTCTCCAGGTATTTTCCAACCCAGACTTGGCAACCCTACCCCCATTCCAGGCTGTATAAAGTTCCAAAGGGGAGAAAAGCAAGCACAATAGAGGGATATGATCTTTTTAAAAAAAAATAAATCTAGCATTTACTAAAATATATTTACTAAAATACTACTGAATCAACTTAAAGTTGTCAGATTCCTTGGAGAGGCAGCATAAAAACCTCTCTAAATAAAATAATTACATTCCAGACATCCCAATGAGTGTATAGCTTTCAGCAGGTAAACTGACATTATTGACATACCTTGATGGGACATGTGTGAATCAATTGTGTATTTCAAGGTTTAGTGTGAACCCAAACTTTGCCAGCCAGCTAGGTACCCTATTCACTCAAACAACAGATTCACTTACACCCAGATATGAATAGTCCGTTTTTTAAAACTTTTTGTGGCATTCACAACTTACAGTGTAACAGGCAAGCAATATTATCCCCTCATGCAGAAATACAAGGATGAAGAAATCTGATTTGTTTGATTTGTATCCATCGAGCAACTTTTAGATACAAAATGACTGATAACTTTTTTTCTTTTGAGGTGGCATTCCTTTTTTTGGTAGGTGTCTATCTGGGCAGGTAGTCTGGACTTATCCCTCTAAGCTGTGGAGTCTTGCAAGCAAAAATTCTACTTTCTGAGCTACTGGCTTTAAAGTTGTGAGCGAGCAACTTGGCTACTGCATAAATTAGTTTGCTCTGGAGCCATCCTCCCGGAGTTGAGACAAAAAATGTGTGAGCCGGAGGCTAAAAAACTGTGAGCTAGCTCACACTAACTCAGCTTGGAGGGAACACAGGTCTGGAGGCAAGCAACCTGGTGGGGCTGAACAGTCCAAGGACTGCACAATCCTTCCCTCCCCTCCCCTCCCCTAAAAGCTCTATGATGCACAGATCTTGAGCAGTGAAAAGCAGCTCAGCCCATGCCTGGGCAACAAATTGTGCCAGCCAGTTTACAGGAGCAAGTAGAGCCCTGTTGGCCTCTTCAGTTGATCCCTGCTGGGTTGTTGGCTGCAGTACCACTCTCTGTCCATCTGCAGTGGTGGCACTGTAGTGCAGCATAAAGCAGGCCAGAGGTTTCCTTCTCTGGCATGTTTCCCTGACAGTGCAGACAGCAGTATGTTGGGATGCCTGGTTTTGAGACCCCTCATGCTACAAAATATCGTCCAGTGTCCATGGGCAAATAACACAAGACACAGCATTCAAGTTTTGCCATCATTAAAGGAAATAAGTGAGTCAGTGTGGTAAGAAAGCAAAATATTCCAGCTCTTGGACCATCTTCCATTAGGGTTGCTACTCCCCTCTGGCCACTGGGTAGGGGCATGGGATAGGGTTGCCAGTGTGAGATTGTGCCAATAGATGTAGTCCACAACAGGTCTCCTTAAACAGAAAGTCCTTTATTTGCAGAAAAGATCTTGTTGGTCAAACACACTTCTTCTGTTAGTAATGCCCAGGCATAGTAATACTACTACAATTATACTTGATATGAAATAAGCCCCCCTCGCCTTCCACCAATCAGTTGGGAGAATTATTGGCACCCAAATATACTGGCCCACTGTTCTCAAGGAAAGCACAGTAGATTAGGTTCCCAGGCAAAAACACTATTAGGAATTGTGGGGCGGATGTTCCCAAGAATAAAATCAAGCAAAGGAGCAATTTGCACCTGTGAATTTGCACCTATAACATGTAGCAGGAGGATTTCAGCTCAAGGCCACGAGCTAGCGAGGAGCGAAAGAGAAATAAGAGTGAAGAAAAGCTAATAAGCAGCAAGCATGCACAGAGCGAGCAAGAAGCACATTCCTGTGGTGGGAGTCACTCTACCGATGCTATTTCCTGTCCAGGACCTAGAGTAGTAGGCATGGAACTCAAAACAAAGGCAATGTTAAGTGACTATCAGAATAGGCAATAGAAACCTTAGGCAGTGGTAACTGACATGAATGCAACAGAACCATTAATAGTAACGGTCAATGGGAGTGATTGGCAGTGCTAACTGACAGCCAGCTCCAGACTGGGAAACCCCTGGAGATTTAGGGGTGGAGCCTGGGGAGGACAGGGACCTCAGTGGAGTACAATGCCACCAAGTCCACTCTCCAAAGCATCCACTTTCTCCAGGGGGGCTGATCAATGTAGTCTGGAGATGAGCTGTAATTCTGGGAGATCCCCAGGCCCTACCAGGAGGATGGCATCCCTGTCTTCCATTAATGATTTTGGCAAGCTTTAAACCAGACATTTGGGTAATTCTTCCTTCCAGGTTGAGAGGCACGTGACCATCAAGGCCCTCCTCAAGGCGCTTCTCAGCATGCCTTCCCATTATCGTTGTCTGTGCATGAGCCATTTGATGGGATGGACAGCCTTCCTCTCCAACATGCTCTTCTTCACGGACTTCATGGGACAGGTAAAGAAAATGATCCGCCGCCACCTGTAGGTGGACTACGGACTGACCCTCCCTGTTCTTGCTTGGATTACTTTATCCACTCATGTATGCGTGCATGATGGCAAACTCAGAGCTGTAAATATCTAGGATTAAACGGCCGTATGGGAGATTTCCGAGAGCAACTATGGATGCCCTCAGGCCTCCTTATTGGGTCTCTTGGGTAGCTGGGGATTTTGTTTTAAAGAGCATCTGCCTTTTTATCTTCCCAGACTGAAATGCCAGTTTTAATATTAAAGGTTTCTGGAGCCTACAATGATCTTATTGTCTGTTTGTCTGTTTACAATAAAGATGAGCAATGTGTTACAAATCCGTGATTCCCTTCCATCTCACCCTAGGACTCTATTAGTGTCTCCTAGCAATAGATTGCTTTGTTTCCTACAGCACTGCGTGCTAGCAGCTTTAAGGAGGAATCAGCCTGACATCTTCCAAACACTGCTGAATGCCATACAGGGAGTTTTTATACTATGGGCAATGATGGGAGAAAGGCTAAAGAATCTGGGACGTTTCAGTTTGGATAAAAGATGACTAAGGGGGAACATAGTAGTGGTTTATACAATTATACATGGGGTAGAGAAAATAGATTAAGGCTGCGGTCAGATGACAGGCTTGGACTGGTCTGGGCGGACCTCTAAATGCACCGGGTTAAGTAGTAGCGGGAATGTCTGATCAGATAATACACCCTGAGGCAGCTTCACCACGTGCTCACTCCATGGTCAATTGTCCAGATTAGTGCTGCAGGTCAACCACAGAGCACAATGTTCATGCTGGGTTTTTTAAAATCTAAGGTTGTGCGTGTGCCTATGCACTCATGCACTTATGCGCACATCGCTAACAACTCCGGGGAGGGGGGGAATGATGAGGACAGAATGGAAGGTTCACACTTCCCAACTGGCTTCAGTTCACAACAGAGAAGTTTATACATCTGGAAGTGTGCGATGAAAGCACTGACATCCGTAAAGACCAGACTTTCCCCAGTGCCTAATAACTCCAATTTGATGGCAGGTCAGAATGGGATGGCGATGACTGGGGAACGGGAGGCAGACGTTGCTTCTCTGTGCACTTTAAATACGCAAGGGAACAGCAACGACATTGGTGCAAACTGCTTGTCTGACCGCGGCCTAAGAGAACTTTTTCTCCCTCTCCCATAACACTAGAACTCAAAAGCACCCAATGAAATTGATGGGCAATCGGTTCAGGACAGACAAAAGGAAATACTTCTTTACTCAACAAGTAATCAAACTGTGGAATTCACTGTCAGTGGAGATAGTGGTGGCCATGAGCATAGATAGCCTCAAATGGGGTTAGACATTCATAGAAAAGAGGTCCAACAATGGATATTAGCTGTGGTGACTGAAGGGAATCTCCATATACAAAGGCAGCAGACCTCTGAAAACCACTCCTAGGAGGCAGCGTCAGGAGAAGGCCTTGGCCTCTATGCCCCATTTGTTGGCCTTTGCATGAGCCAGGTTGCAGGACTAAATGGATCACTGGTCTGATCTGTTTGGGCTCTTCTTATATTCTCCAGGAAGTTGTTACGCTATTCTATGGACTGAGTTTGCAGGTTCTCTGTCCCCTTCTCTCCCCCTGCAACAGATTCACAACAGCTCCCAGCATTCTGAGGGTAATGATCTTTGTCAGTTGTCATTAGGCATTGGAAGGGATCTTTAAATTTATAAGATACTTTTCTGCATGCCCAAAGAGTCCCCCAAATATGAAGAAACCCCAGTCTTATCTGCAGGTGGGCCCTTTCCTACCTTCCACAATGGGCCCTGGACAGTGAACTTTTGTTATTAGAGTGAACAAACTACCAGTCAATGAGCAATTGCTGGGAGGGAACTAAAAGGTTTGGAAACTCCCACCACATGCAAATCTGCTTCTTGATATAAGGTTGAGTTAGAAAATTCCTGCAGATTTGGGGGTGCAGCCTGGAAAATGTGGGGTTTAGGAAGTGGAGGTGTTGTGATAGAACTTATAATTTTACGAGATTCTCTTATATTAGTCTAGTGTGTTAACTAAAAGACCTTCCCTAAGATCACATGTTCAAGTGGCCAGTTCAGCTAGTTGAGAGTGCTTGCATAAAGCTGCTGGAGTCGCTCCATAGATCAAAACTGTTTCACCTACTCCTTGTGGTTCTGGTCTCTATATTGGAACCCAGAAACATTACAGGAAGGACCTCAGCTGTATACAGTGCCATAAAGTATACCCTCCAAAGCAGCCATTTTCTCCAGGGCTACTGATCTCTGGGATCTGACAATCTGTTGTAATTCCAGAAGATCCCTAGGCCCCATCTGGAGCTTGAGAACCCTATGTAAATCTCATAGAAGTTTGAACAGTCCAGTTTTCCCATGACCCTTGGGTTTTATCCCCTTCAATGTTCTGTGCCTTTTGGAACAAGCTCTCTAGAGAACTGGCATAGAAACTTTCTAAACAAATAAAATGTTCAAATCCTCAGTAATAAACTAGTGCGATCTTTATATCCTCATTTGCACAGCGCTCATTCGTTTATCCATTATTTTTATTCTGGTTGCAACTTCCAATGGGCTCAAAGCAGTACAATTTCAAAACAACAGTCATGAGACAGCATTCTCCTAAATAACAATATCCAATGCTTCTTCCCTCTGGTTCTTTCCCCCTTTCTGGCTCAGTCCCTCCCTAGCCTTTCAGCTGCCTGGTTATTGAGAAAGGAGAAACGTGAGAATATCAGCATAATCCCTTCCTCTCCTTCTCTTTTTGTGGTGGCACTGCAGATTGTGTTCGATGGTGATCCTTATGCACCTCATAATTCTACGGCTTATCTGACTTATGAAAGGGGCGTCGAGATGGGATGCTGGGGAATGTGCATCAATGCCATTTCTTCTTCACTCTACTCCTGTAAGTACCATCAAGGCATAGAGCCAGTTTGGTGTAGTGGTTAGGAGCGCAGACTCTAGTCTGGGTAAGGCTGCCAGGTCTGGATTGGAAAATACCTGGAGACTTTGGGGGTGGATCCAGGAGAGGATGGGGTTTGGGGAGGAGAGGGGAGGGGAGGGGCTTCAGCATGGTATAATGCCATAGAGCCCACCTTTGAAAGCAGGCATTTTCTCCAGGAGAGCTGATCTCTGGCAGCTGGAGATCAATTGTAAAAGCGGGAGATCCCCAGGCTCCACCTGGAGACTGGCAACCCTAAATCTAGGAGAACTGGGTTTGATTCCCCACTCCTCCTCATACAGCTGTTGGCGTGACCTTGGGTTAGTCACAAGTTCTTTCAGAGCTGTTCTCTCAGGAGCAGTCCTCAAACGAGCCCTCTCAGCCCCACCTACCTCACAGGGTGTCTGTTGTGGGGAGGGGAAGGGAAAGGAGATTGTAAGTCACCCTGAGACTCCTTCAGGTAGTGAAGGGTGGGGAATAAATCCAATCTCTTCTTCTTCGATTCCCAACTTGGTGCCTGTGGGTACCATGATGCCCTCGGACACCTTTCCCGGTGCCTGCCTAATACTTTTAGAGAGTGGGTGAATCAAAGTGGGGCTATTGCCTAGCAAGGCTTCTGACAAGACACTGGAGATTTTATCGGCTGTGCAGATTTTTAAGAGCGTTTCTTTGGAAGCAGCTGCTATTGCACCACAAGGATCTTCACTGTGTGACTGAAAGGAAGCTGTGGCAGCCATCCTTCAGCAGGTTTTCGGTGGTTGTGCCCACCACCCTGTGTCAGAATTCCAAAGGTGCTCACAGGCTAAAAACTTCTGGGGACATCTGGCATAGATTCTTGGCTGATGATGGTGTGACAGTTACTCAGCAGTATAAATACCCTTAAAATGTAAAAAGGACTTCTTCCCATATGTTGTTTCAGTGATCTTACAGCATTGTTATTATTCCACCCACCCCACATTACAGATGAGATGTTGAGGGTGTAAAAGGAATAGCTCACTTAAACCTGCCTAGTAGCACCTTAAAGACTAACAAAATTTGTGGTAGAGTATGAGCTTCTGTGAGTCCCTGCTCACTTCTTCAGATCTGAAGAGCAGTGACTCACAAAAGCTCCTACCCTACCACAAATTTTGTTAGTCTTTAAGGTTCCACTGGACTCTTACTCTTTTCTCCTGATACAGGCAGACTAACACGGCTACCCATCTTAAACCTGCCTAGTCATAGTGTTGCCTGTATGACTAGGACTAGGATGATGGGGGGGGGGGGGGCGTTATACAAATTTATTCATGTTTCTGCCTGTTCACATGTAAAGAGTGGGATGGGAATATATATATATATATATATATATATATATATATATATATATATATCCAAAAAGAAATTACAGAAGGAAGCCCAAACTTGCCCTTATTCCCTAAGGTGCTACTGGACTTTTTTCTATTCCTTGACAAGAACTAGTGTCTGTTTTCCCTCCATTTCCCCCGTCCAATCCTGAATATTCGGAAGATGTCAGGGAAATATAGGCCTGAAGGGAAACTGGCAGCCAGGCTTTATCTGGGAAATGTAGGCCTGAAGGGTAGGGTTGCCAGCCTCCAGGTGGGGCCTGGGGATCTCCCGCTTTTACAACTGATCTCCAGCTGACAGACAGCAGCTCCCCTGGAGAAAATGGCTGCTCTGAAGGGTGAACTCTATGGCATTGTACCATGCTGAGGCCCCTCCCCTCCCCAAACCCCACCTTCTCCTGGCTCCACCCCCAAAGTCCCCAGGTATTTTCCAATCTGGACTTGGCAACCCTACTGAAGGGAAATTGGCAACTAGGCCTGAGGCCTGTGTATGTCAGAAAAGCTGTATTGAAATTTACAAACTGGTCTACTCCGTAGCCTCGGGCTTAGAATAATGATGGCCACAAAGCTTTTTCTCCTTCCATAATAGTAGCACTCAGTGAGGTTGAAGTGAGCAATAGATACAGGACAGACAACAGGAAATATTTCACTCAACAAGTGATTAAATTATTAGGGCTGCCAAGTCCAACTCCGGAAATATCTGAGGACTTTGGGGGTGGAGCCAGGAGACTTTGGGGGTGGAGCCAGGAGAAAGGAAGTGACATCATTTTGTGATGTCACATCCTGTGATGTTGCTTCCACATGCTGACACATGAACTCATGAAATTTCCTAATACTGAATCAGGCCATTGGTCCATCAAGGTCAGTATTGACTACTCAGACTGGTAGTGGCTTGCCAGGGTCTCAGGCTGAGATCTTTAATGTCACCTATTACCTGATCCTTTTTTAGCTGAAGAGGCTGATACCTCCTGCATGTCAAGCAGATGCTCTATCACTGAGCAACGACCCTACTGAATCCTTCCTCATCTCGGCAGAATATGAAGCACTAAGTGCTACACAAGTGCTAAATATGATTTTCATATCATAAGAACAGGAGAGAAGCCACAGTGGATTGGGCCAACAGCCCATCCAGTACAACACTCTGTGTCACAACAGTGGCCAAAAATACCAGGTGCCCTCAGGAGGTCCAGCAGCGGGGCCAGAACTCCAGAAGCCCTCCCACCGTTGCCCCCCCCCCAAGCACCAAGAATGCAGAGCATCACTGCCCCAGACAAAGTGTTCCATTTAGACCTTGTGGCTAATAATAGCCACTGGTAGACCTCTGCTGGATGGGGACAGAGAGAGAGAGAGAGACAGACAGACAGACAGAAAAAAGAAAGAAAGGGGGAGGGGGAGAGAGAAAGAAGGAAAAGAGCTGGCAGAGGCACTTACCCCAGCAACCTTGCAAGCCACATGCAAAAGCAGGCCCTTCAGTACAAAGAGCCTAGTCCCTCCTTAATCTCTGGGCGGGGGTTTCTCTTGCTGGCTCTGCTCTTAAAGGGGAAATGTCTGTGAGGCTTTTTACTGCAGGCTCTCTGCAGACATTTCCCTTTTAAGACAGTTCAGGCCTGGCAGGGAGAGGGCAGGGCAGGCTCCGACGTTCCCCTGCGTTCCTGCTGGCAGCCATTGCCTCCCCCGGTGGCCAGTTTTGAAAAAGCGGGGGGCAAGCATTAAAAATCGGTGTTTCCCCCGCCCTCCCGGGGGGCTTGGCAGCCCTATAAATTATGGAATTCCTTGCCAGTGGATAGCCACAAGGAGTGTTCCCTCTAAGGTGAGTTAGTGTGAGCTAGCTCCGTTTTTTAGCCTTCGGCTTGCACATTTTTGTCTTAGCTCAGGAAGGATGGTTCCAGAGCAAACTAATTTATGCAGTAGCCAAATCGCTCACTCACAACTTTAATGCCAGCAGCTCACAAAGTAGAATTTTTGCTCATAAGACTCCAGAGCTTAGAGGGAACATTGGCCACAAGAATAGAAGGCTTTAAAAGGAGGCTAGACAGATTCATGGCTGGTAATGATGGCGACTAAAGGGAACTTCTGAAACATCAGCAACAGCAAGGGAAGGCCTTGTCCTCTATGCCCTCTAGGCCCTCCAAAGCAACTGGCTGTCTGCAGTGTGAAAAGGATGCTGGACTAGTAGACCATTAGTCTGAACCAGCAGGGATGTTTTTATGTACTAACTAGCCTGATACCTGTGCTTTGCTGTGGTATTTAAGTTCCGTAAATCCAGTTATAATACTGATGATCTGAAGTCTGAAATGTAAGATTTGTTGTAGGAATTCTAATGGAGAATGAAGTAAGACATACGTACTTTCCCCCCTCTCCACTGAAGGACCTCTCTGTAAACTACATTGGTGGTTCTGCCCTCAGGTGCTAAGATCACCAGGCTGCTTGGTGAGCTCACTCTGGAGCAGGCAACATAGAACTGTCCATTTAAGAAGCAGTCGTCTGTTAAGTCAACTCCTGCCACCTTCCACGAAAGCGATGGCCTCTCTACTTGTGTTCCTGGATTGTTTTGCTGTAAGCATCCCACCTCCTCTCCTACACCTGACAAGCAACTGCCTGTCCAGTGTAGGAGGGGAAGGGGGAAGAAGTATTAGAAGCCACTGTGGAGGCAGGGCTGGCAGGATCACTAAGGCTTTGCTGTTGGGGCGGGCTCCCTCATGGCTTAAAGGCATCCAGGAGGTTGGGCCAGCAGCAGGGCTAAGGAAATCCTGATCTCCTCAACTGCCATTAGCTCTCTGCAGTCTCCTGTAACTGTTTTTTTTTTTTACCTCAGAACGCTGAGCTCTGCAGCTGACCAATCAGAGAGTGGGAGTTGAAAGTAGGCGGCACCCTGGCAGCCTCATAGAAATCAATGGGGGGAGCACATTTTCCCACTTTTGACCCACTTAGGAGTCAAATTTCTAAAAATCGCTTTTTAATGAGCACCTACGCCATGGTAGGAGTGCTCTCCCCAAATTTGGCGTTTCTAGGTCCAGCGGTTTGGCCTGGGCGTTGATTTTACGGTGAGGGGACTTTCTTTTATATATATAGATGTCTTGATGAATCAGCGGTCTGACTCAGAGTAAGGCGGCTTCCTGTGTTCCTAGGAATGGTAAGACCAAGCCAATAGTATGAAGACAGACAAGAATTATTGCTCTGAAAATGCTGATTATTGAAAAAATGTTTTTGGAGTCTGGTACCTCTAAGGGTGTCTGGAAGGAAGCTATATATAATATAAGGCTGAATCCTTCAGAGAAACAACAGGGTGCAAATAAGATTTCTATCAATTTGTGTTGAAACATCACATAGTTTCACTTGTAAGTGAGTTGCCAGCTCTGGGTTGGGAAATTCCTGGAGATTTTGGGGGTGGAGCCTGGGGAGGGTGGAGTTTGGGGAGGGACTTCAGCAGAGTATAATGCCACAGAGACCAACTTCCAAACTAGTCATCTCCTTCAGAGGAAGTGATTTATTGTTGGCTGGAGATCAGTCATACTTCTGGGAGCTCTCTAGCCACCACCTGGAGGTTGGCAACCGTACTTATAAAAAAGAAAAAATTGATTTCGGAAGCTCTGAGACATTTTACATTCTAACTGTGATTAAAATTGCTACTTTTAAAAAGAAACCTCCTCTTTTTCTCCGTCTTTCCCTGCCATAACAGATTTGCAGAAAGCTCTACTACCTTACATAGGATTAAAGGGACTTTATTTCATTGGATATCTGCTTTTTGGACTGGGCACCGGGTTTATTGGACTCTTCCCCAAAATCTATTCTACCCTGGCTCTGTGTTCCCTCTTTGGTGTAATGTCCAGCACGTTATATACTGTACCGTTCAACCTTATTGCTGAATATCACAGGGAGGAAGAGGTAAGTTAAAATGAACCAATATCTCATCTCGATTTTCTGGTTAATAAAATGAGCACATTCTTTGCTGTCATGTCTGACTCCCCATGTGTCCCATCTCCATGGGGGGGGGGGGGGGGGAAGCAACGCAATCCAACAAGGGGGTGAGAGACCACGGCCAAGGTCTCTCTATTTAATACTAATATTCAGAAATCCCTGAGGTGTTTTATGTAGAGATGCTCTTCAGTCTCAGGGGAAATCATATAGTTGGTACCAGCAGGGAGTAGGGATGCCAGGCTCCAGGTAGGACCTGGGGATCCCCCAGAATTACAGCTCATCTCCAGACTACAGAGATCAGTTCCCCTGGAGAAAATGGATGCTTTGGAGATCAAAGCATTAGATTAAAAGGTTCTCTTAAAAGGTTGCCATCCTCCGGGTGGTGGCTGGAGGTCTGCTATTACAGCTGATCTCCAGGCAACCGAGATTAGTTCACCTCGAGAAAATGGCCACTTTGGAAGGTGGATTCTATGGCAATATGCCCCCTTGAAGCTCCTCCCCTCCTCAAACCTTGCCCTCCTCAGGCTCCACCCCCCAAATCTCCAGGCATTTCCCAATCTGGACCTGGCAACCCTAATATCACCTAAAAATGCAACTTTCCAGTGAGGATCTGCTGATCCTAATGTGGGAGACATACGTCGAATACTACAGAAACTCCTCTGCAGAACTCGAAAGAGGGCAGGAACAATTCAACCAGGAGTGGGATCGTATTAGTGAGCTTGAGTAGCTCCTTGAGGTCACATCTATACGTACCTGGGTCTTGCTTGCTTTAGAAGAAGAAGAAGAAGAAGAAGAAGAAGAGATTGGATTTATACCCCGCCCTCCACTCCCCAAGGGAGTCTCAGAGCGGTTTACAAACTCCTTTTCCCTTCCCCTCCCCACAACAGACACCCTGTGAGGTAGGTGGGGCTGAGAGAGCTCTTTCCCAAGCTGTCCTTGAGAGAACAGCTGGTACAGAGCTATGGCTTGCCCAAGGTCATCCAGCCAGGTGCAAGTGGAGGAGTGGGGAATCAAACCCCGTTCTCCCAGATTAGAGCCCACGCACTTAACCACTACACTAAACTGGCTCTCTTTACATCAGCATGGTCTTAAAGACCCACCAAGATACTCTTCTACTAGATGTATACCAAGCTCAAGCAGCCAAGCTCAAGATGAGAGGCAGTGGGGGGATGTCCTATTATGACTTTCCTTAGACTGTTGGCCCACCAAGAATGGTATCATCTGGTAGAAAACTCCCTAGTGTTGCAGAGAAGGCTTTCCCAGCTACTGCTGCCTCGACTCAAAATTGAACCCAGGACCCTCTGTATGCCAATCAGAGGCTCTGCCTCCAAGGAACTGCTGCTCGCCAAGTGGACAGAGCTGCTGGATAACAGCTGCAGGATAAAACCTGACTTTAAATTTATTTATTTATTTATTTATTTATTTATCCGATTTATACCCCGCCCTCCCTGCGAACGGGCTCAGGGCGGCTTACATGGGCTCATAGGCCAAAAATAATACATTAAAATCACTAAAACAGTTAAAACAGTTTAAATACTTAAAATACATTCCTAAAACTAACAGACTACAAATAGCTTCCTGTAACATATTATCAAATTATCAAAGCGGCGGCTCAGTGATAAAACTCCCTGTCACCCCTGCCACCCGCCAGGGTTGATTCGGGCCAGATTACATCAAAGTTGGTATAGCTGATGGATGGAATCATCGGTGGCGGCTCCTATTTGAAAGCCTGGTGGAAGAGCTCCGTCTTGCAGGGCCTGCGGAACTGCACAAGGTCCCGCAGGGCCCTGATCTCCTCTGGGAGCTCATTCCACCAGGTAGGATAAATAACCCTACTATTTAAGCTGTGATAATTGCTGCTAACTAGGAATATTCCTAGACTTCCAACCCAAAAAGAGATCATTTTCAGTGGGTCTCATTATTGTGGGTTTCATTATAGTAGGGTTGCCAGCCTCCAGGTGGTGCCTGGAGATCTCCTGCTATTACAGCTGATCTCCAGACAACAGAGATCAGCTTCCCTGGAGAAAATAGCTGCTTTGGAGTGTGAACTCTATGGCACTGTACCCTGCTGAGTTCTCTCCCCTCCCCAAATCTCACCCTCCCCAAGCTCTGCCTCCCAAATCTCCAGGTATTTCCGAACCCAGAGCTGGAAACCCTACATTATAGGTCTATCAGTGCCTACTAGCCCCGGTGACTAAAGGGAACCTACGTGTTCAGAGACAGAAAACCTCTGAATAACAGTGCCAGGAGGCACCATAAGGGAAAGGCCTCAGCCTCTATGCCCTATTGTTGGACTTCCAGTGGAATGGGCTGTCCACTGTGTGACACAGGATGTTGGACCACTGGTCTGATCCAGCAAGGCTCTTCTTATTAGAAGTTAAGCTTAGCAGTGAAATCTGACTTTGGATTTAAATAATTCCTGAGGAAGACCAGGATGCAGCTCTGAACATATCAAGACACCCCATTTATTGTAATAAGTCATCCTTTGCAGTCCGAGGTGGACTATGTTGTGCTTTTATCTGCTGCAATATAACCCAGAGAATGGGACCAAACGGTTCTCCAAGCTCATGCTTAAATTCATGGACAATCAATTTTATTGGATTAAAGAGCCCAGTTCAGCAGGTGTTTTGAATGCCTGTCAAGTTGGATTTTGGGGTGGGACCTCACCAGGGAAAAGGTTAGGCAGTGAGCTCAGCTTAGCTTTTCAAATTAGTCTGGTTAGCACAATCAGGAGTTACCCACAGTGAACTCTCTCAGGGTGGTTCAGTTTCAAGCAAAGCTTAAAGGACCGGGAGATGCTCAAGCAGAAATCTCATATTCATATTTCATGGGCTGTCACCTGAAAGAGAAGCGTTCTTTTGCTTTGCTGCTGATTCAATTGGCTTGGCGGCCGTCTCTAATATTTATAGAACATCTTTTTATCTCAGACTTCCTCAGGTAACGTTTGCCCAGCGAAAAGAGAAAAAAGCCAGAGTTACCGATAGATCTGTAGATTCATTAGGAGAATGTCAAGGCCATCAAGAGGTTTTTATGTCGAAAATATGCAGTTTAGTGGAGTATAAAACATTGACCTTGCAATGTTAAACCTTTACAATTCATGAAGCGCTCTTGTCTCCTGTTGAATTTGCATTTAGCCTCCATAGAAGACCCTTCAGTCAAATGCTCTATACTGGAGTGTTTCAATAATGTAGGAAAATAAAAACTTAAAATAACCAGAGATGCTAGGTAATAGCAAAATAAAATAAAATAAAATCCTTTGATAGCTGGACATCTATCCAGTGCATGCTGGCTTTCTTTGGACTATTTCACACTGCAAAAAAAAATTCAAAAAAATTAAAAACCTGAGTTTTTCTCAGAATGTACACTATACAAGAGGCCAGTCCTGGTTTCCGAAACAAATGTATGTGTCATTCACATTTTAGAAGTACCCAATGCAGTCCTAATGTGCAAATAGGCCTTTTAAGTTTTATGATAGGTCCTTGAAATGAATGGTTCCCAGAACCTTTCTGCATGTATATGTTTGAAAGGAGGGAAAAGACCTGCACTGAGTAATGCTTTCTCAGAGGAAGGCAGATCAGATCCTTCCACAATGAAGAAGTTCAGATATAAGCAGATGATTATAGGTCTTGAAGCAATTGGCACCTTAAGGACCAGACTACGCATGACACTGGGGATCTTTTTAAATTTTTTTTACTAAATCCAATCTTTATATCCAACCTTTCCGCCCTCACAAGGGTGACCAAGGTGGCTAACAAATTGAAGCATACATGATAAAAACACATTTTAAAATCCTTAATATCACCCCTCCAATACAATCATAATTAAAACCAGGGGTCATTTTGAGCAGGAGCTCAGGGGAGCTCAGCTCCGGGAGTTGGTTGGTGCCAGCCCACCCACCCCCCATTAGAGGACAGAGCTTCCAGTCCAAGAGCAAATCTTAGGTGCAAGCTGGAACAGGTCTGTCTGGATATATCAAGCTACAAACCAGCTGTAATAATTGGGTCATTTCGAGCTGGGGCTTGGGGGAGCACAGCTCCGGGAGTTGGTGCCAGCCCCCCCCCCCCCGCGGGGGAATGCCTGCTTGTGTCATGGCTGCAGCAAAATGACCCCGTCCCCTGGAAAGGTCCTTGTTCCTCCGACCAGCCTTCTGAAGGCTTCAGCCACCACTGAAGCTATCCTCCCAGAATAGTGGTATTTCTGAGGCTTGGATTAGTAGCTGTCCCCTCTCTGCCAGCCCTTTCTTTCTTTCTTTCTTTCTTTCTTTCTTTCTTTCTTTCTTTCTTTCTTTCTTTCTTTCTTTCTTTCTTTCTTTCTCTCTCTCTCTCTCTCTCTCTCTCTCTCTCTCTCTCTCTCTCTCTCTCTCTCTCTCTCCTTCTGACATACTTCTGGTGATGTCAGGTGGTTTACCATATGCAAACAAGTTATGCTAATGAGTTATGCTAATGAGCTCCTGCACCTCTTTTTCTATGAAATGACCTCTGATTAAAACAATTAGAAACAGAGCTCAAATATGTACAAAGACACAAAAACAGCAATTAAGACATTGGTCAGGAAGAAGAGATCACTGATGGAATGCCCCCTCACCCCTAAGTCTTCACCTGTTGGTGGAAGATGACAACTGAAGGGGACAGATGACTCTCCCTAGGGAGAGAGTTCCAGAGATTTGGTTCCATGTCGTAGAAGGCCCTCTCCCAGGCTGCCTAATCTCAGAAGGTGGGGGTACCCAAAGCAGAGCCTCGAAAGATGTCCATAGTGGTTGGGCAGGTTCATAAGGGAGTAGGAAGTTCTTCTGGTATGTTGGGCCCAAACCATATAGGGCTTTGAAGGTCAAGACCAGCACCTTCAACGGTACCCTGAAACAAATTGGCAACCAGTGTAGATGGGCTAGACTGGAGTGATATGGTCCCTACGTAGGGATGCCACCCTCCAGGAGGGACCTTGGGATCCTCCGGAATTACAGCTCATTTTTAGACTACAGAGATCAGTTCCCCAGGAGAAAATGGATGCTTTGAAGGGTGGATTCTGTGGCATCGTACTCCACTGAGGTCCCTGTCCTCCCCAGGCTCCACCCCCAAATCTCCAGGAGTTTCCCAGCCTGGATCTCTCAACCCTACCCCCCCCCCATCCCCCACCAGTGGCTGGAGGGGACCTGGCAACCAGTGTTCCCTCTAAGCTGAGTTAGTGTGAGCTAACTCACTTTTTTTTAGCCTCCGGCTCACATATTTTTGTCTTAGCTCAGGACGCATAAACTAATTTATGCAGTAGCCAAATCGCCCACTCACAACTTCAATGCCAGTAAGCGAACAAAGTAGAATTTTGTATGTATGTATGTATGTATGTATGTATGTATGTATCATATGGCAGAGTTACACACTGGAAGCACGTAATAATACAAAGACTCCACAGCTCAGAGGGAGCATTGCTGGCAACCCTGCCCCCATGACTCACTCCAGTCAACATCCTGGCAGAAGCACTGTGTATAACTCTGTCACACGATAAATTAATAATATATTGGAGACAGCCAGTTTGGTGTAGTGGTTAACTGCGCAGACTCTAATCTGGGCGAACCAGGTTTGATTCCCCACTCCCCCACTTGCAGCTGCTGGATGACCTTGGGCAAGCCATAGTTCTGTCAGAGCTGTTATCTCAAGGACAGTTCTGGAAAGAGCTCTCTCAGCCCCACCTACCTCACAGGTTGTCTGTTGTGGGGAGGGGAAGGGAAAGGTGATTGTAAGTCGCTCTAAGACTCCTTCAGGTAGTGAAGGGCGGGATATAAATCCAATCTCCTCCTCCTATAATAACCCTAAACAGTCACACCCTACTAAGCCTATTGACTTGGGTAAATCTGTTTAGGATTGGACTGTAAATGAGGACAGGGCTTTTGCTGGTCTTATTGGCTTTGGTATTTTAAGATTCTGTTTTATTTTGTGTTTCTCTCTCCCTTCCCCTTATTCAGTCCATTTACACGGTTTGTCATCCCCCCCACCCCATGATTAAAGGAAGATGGGCCCTGGTAGCTACTATTAGCTATGCAGAGCGCTGGGGATATGGTGAGATAAAAGTCCAAATAAAGAGGCATATTAATTGGACTGCCCAAGTCAATGTTGCCACCTCTGGGTTAGGAAATTCCTGGAGATTTGGGGGTGGAGCCAGGGGAGGCACCGCAGTGGGGTACGATGCCATAGATTCCACCCTCCAAAGCAGCCATTTTATCCAGGGGAACTGTTCTCTGTTGTCCTTCCAGGAGAAATCCAGGTCCCACCTGGAGGGTGGCAACCCTATGCACAAATGATATGCAATTGGTCCAGTGCAATGTTACTCCAAGACCGATCTCACACCAGGCGCTGCTTCACCGTTGGTCTTCCCTTTGCCCCGATTGCATGCTTCAATTTCTCACTATTTGCCGCGGGATGCATTTTGACCCGCGGCTTCGCACCATTTCCCCCCATGGGTCAAAATGTGCCCCGCACCATGGGTCAAAATGTGCCCCGCGGCAAATAGTGAGAAATTGAAGCATGCAATTGGGGCAAAGGGAAGACCAATGGCAAAGCAGCGCCTGGTGAGAAATTGGTCCAAAATTCACATTCCAAAAGCCCACCAGTTGTTGCACAAAGACAGGAGGGGCCCCTGATCCTCTACCCAGAGCCCTCCAGAAAGGTCCCTGCAGAGTAATAGTGTTTTTATCAGGGTAGCTATGTATGTATGTATGTATCATATGGCAGAGTTACACACAGGAAGCATGTAATAACATACAATACATGACCAAGTTGATTCAGCGGGTATGCAGACTGATCGGGCAATCCCCCTAAATATTCATATCTAAATTTTCAATCCACTCAATCGCAGTTGGGGAGAGTTCAAAGAGCTCCATCAGTCTGGTGTAGGGATTAGGCGCGCAGACTCTAATCTGGGAGAACTGGGTTTGATTCCCCACTCCTCCACATGCAGCTGCTGGTGTGACCTTGGGTCAGTTACAATTTATTTCAGAGCTGTTCTCTCAAGAGCAGTCCTCAAAAGAGCTCTCTCAGCCCCACCTACCTCGTAGGGAAAGGAAAGGGGAAGGGAAAGGAGATTGTAAGCTGCTCTGAGACTCCTTCGGGTAGTGAAGGGCGGGGTATAAATCCAGTCTCTTCACCTTCTTCACATCTCCCTGGAAAGCACAACGCTCACGTTCCTGTGACAAACAGGAAACAGTTTGGCGGGCTGTACCACAACCGCATTCGGGTCCTAGTATTTTGCCCCATTTAAACATCAGGTCTACACAACTGCCAAAGCCTGTTTGTATCCTATTAGCCATCTTCAATTATGCCATGGAAGCTCGCTGGGTGACCTTGGGCCAGTCAGATTCTCAGCCTAATCTACCTCACCGGGTTGATATGACTACAAAATGGAGGAGAGAAGAAGAATGTAAGCCCATTGGGGGGAAAGGTGGGGTACAAACGGATGAAAGAAAGAAAGAAAGAAAGAAAGAAAGAAAGAAAGAAAGAAAGAAAGAAAGAAAGATTGTGCAGTATTTGGATTATGGAGCCCACGATGTGAGAGAAATGGACAGGTGATGATCAGCCAAGCACAGATCTCCTGAATGATCAGCCGTCTGACTCGCGCTCCGTTTCTTTTTCCCTTTCAGAATCAGAGCGAAGCTTCGGAGGGCAGCCGAGGAAAGGGAATCGACTGCGCGGCCCTCACATGCATGGTGCAGTTGGCCCAGATCATCGTTGGAGTGGGACTGGGCTTCCTGGTCAGCGCCGCTGGCAGCGTGGTGGTGGTGGTGATCTTCGCCTCCGCCATCGCCTTGTTCGGCTGCTGCTTCGTGGCCTTCTTTGTGCGCTACGTGGAAGAAAGCAATAAATAGTGGGTGCCTGGAAGGAAACTGGCTGCCTTTGTCCAATTGCCGGGGTGAGGGGGCACTTCCCGTCGATGGTGGGAGAAAGACGGGGCTGTTCCTGATTGACTACTTCAAACAAGTGATCTCTATGTCAAATCTCATAGTTAGGAGTGCGGACTCTAATCTGGGAGAACTGGGTTTGATTTCCCCACTCCTCTACATGCAGCTGCTGGTGTGACCTTGGGTCAGTCACAAGTTCTTTCAGAGCTGTTTTCTCGTGAGCAGTTCTCTCAGAGCTCTCTCAGCCCCACCTACCTCACAGGGTGTCTGTTGTGGGAAGGGGAAGGAGATTGTCAGCTACCCTGAGACTCCTTTGGGTAATGAAGGACGGGGTATAAATCCAATCTCCTCCTCCTTTTTCCCCCTTCTTCTTCTATTTAAGCTGTGATAATTGGGAAATGGGGAGGGGGGGGACTTGCCATGGGAAATCCCTGTTGCTGCTATGCTGTATCAGCAACTGCAGCAATAATGAGGAAATCACATAACCCTGCCCTTTTGTGGCAAACACCATAATCTCGCAAAACACGTTTCGGATATATTGATTTCAGTGGGAGAAATGTAAATATGGGCTTTGTTTTCCCGCTGAAACCAATGGGACTTAAGAGTAGTTACTGGGGGCCTTAGCTGGATCATGCCCCAAGTACCGCTCAGATTTTAAACATGAAATTTAAAAATGTTCTAGACTTTAAAAACTTGCATTCGAATTCTGATTGGTTTTCCCCTCCCAGTGTTGAATTAGTCTTGAACTTTTAGTTTAGCTTTCTGAATATGTTAATATGTTAGACGTCTGATGCAGTCAAACTGTGGCCCAAGGCCCACAAATAATCGCAGGAGGCAGCTCAAGTATGGCTCCTAAATGGAAAAGAAAAAAAAGCTGAAAGAGCATATTCGTCATTGATCTTTCCTCACCAACGTCTCGATTCAGCTTTCCAGTTTCACACCGCATCTGAGACTGGTTTCAGACTGCTACGGTGATGTGGTACTGTTGTACATATCGGTGTATGTGGTACTAGTGCAGTACAAGATGATTCAGGACGGACAAAAGGAAATACTTCGTTGCAAGAGAGTGATTAAAATGTGGAATTCGCTGCCAGAGGATGCAGTGATGGCCACAGGAATACACAGCATTAAAAGGGGATTAGGCAGTTTCATGGAAGAGAGGTCTATCAGTGGCTACTAGCCATGGTGACTGAGGGGAACTTCCAGAGGCAGTCAGCCTCTGAGTAACAGTGCCAGGAGGCAACATCAGGGGAAGGCTCAGCTTCTATGCCTTGTTGTTAGACTTCCAGAGGAACTGGTCGGCCACTGTGTGAGACAGGATGCTGGACTAGATGGACTATTAGTCTGATCCAGCAGGGCTCTTCTTATGTTCTAATGAAGGCCTTGTCTCTGGGTCCTGCTGTTGTACCTCCAGAGGAACTGGTCGGCTACTGTGTGAGACAGGATGTTGGACTAGATGGACTAGATTGGTCTGATCCAGCAGGGTTCTTCTTGTGTTCAAATGAAGGCCTTGGTCTCTGTGCCTTGCTGTTGTACCTCCAGAGGAACTGGTTGACCACTGTGTGAGGCAGGATGCTGGACTAGATGAACCACTGGTCTGATCCAGCAGGGCTCTTCTTTATGTTCTTGTGAGGGCTAGGAAACAGAGTTTTCAATTTAAACCTTAACTCTGCCTTCAAATTAGTGATAACAGTAAACTTTAGAAATTTGATGAGAATGTTGGTATCTACTGGTAATTTTTAAAATTTGGGGAGACCCAAGTGGAAAATATCAGAAATGTTTATGCCAGGTGTGTGAGGTTTTTTGTTTTTTGTTTTGCTTTTGACATTTACATCCATGGTATGGAATATATATGACTTTTATCGCAGGCATTTAGCTGATTGGTGTTTACTGATAAATATCACACGTTTCTGACATTTGTCCCTTTGCTTCTTGATAGATGCTTTTATTAGTAAATGTCAGCATTCATCAGATTTCTAACATACACTGTAAGGCACATATACAAAATGTATAGACAGTGACAGCATTTTTAATCAAATAAGGGCTCAGCAGGGCTTTGCCCTGGAAACTATTTTATATGGTAGGTCTCAGCTTTGGGCATGTAAATGAGAGTACTTCTGTTCATGTGCAGAGTGCATTATCTCCCACACTGGGTTACAAAAGTAAGTCCATGCACACCTGGAATTAGAGGACAGATGCTTTTATTAGTAAATGTCAGCATTCATCAGATTTCTAACATACACTGTAAGGCACATATACAAAATGTATAGACAGTGACAGCATTTTTAATCAAATAAGGGCTCAGCAGGGCTTTGCCCTGGAAACTATTTTATATGGTAGGTCTCAGCTTTGGGCATGTAAATGAGAGTACTTCTGTTCATGTGCAGAGTGCATTCTCTCCCACACTGGGTTACAAAAGTAAGTCCATGCACACCTGGAATTAGAGGACAGAGCTTCCAGTCCAAGAGCAAATCTTAGGTGCAAGCTGGAACAGGTCTGTCTGGATATATCAAGCTACAAACCAGCTGTAATAATTGGGTCATTTCGAGCTGGGGCTTGGGGGAGCACAGCTCCGGGAGTTGGTGCCAGCCCCCCCCCCCCGCGGGGGAATGCCTGCTTGTGTCATGGCTGCAGCAAAATGACCCCGTCCCCTGGAAAGGTCCTTGTTCCTCCGACCAGCCTTCTGAAGGCTTCAGCCACCACTGAAGCTATCCTCCCAGAATAGTGGTATTTCTGAGGCTTGGATTAGTAGCTGTCCCCTCTCTGCCAGCTTTCTTTCTTTCTTTCTTTCTTTCTTTCTTTCTTTCTTTCTTTCTTTCTTTCTTTCTCTCTCTCTCTCTCTCTCTCTCTCTCTCTCTCTCTCTCTCTCTCTCTCTCCCTTTCCTTCTTTCTCTCTCTCTCTCCTTCTGACATACTTCCGGTGATGTCAGGTGGTTTAGCATATGCAAATAAGTTATGCTAATGAGTTATGCTAATGAGCTCCTGCACCTCTTTTCTATGAAATGACCCCTGGTAATAATTAGGGTTGCCAACCCTGGGTTGGGGAATACCTGGAGATTTTGGCGGGCAGAGCCTGGGGAAGGCAGGTTTTGGGAAGGGGAAGGATCTCAGCAGGGTATAATGCCATAGATTCCAGCCTCCAAAGCTGCCATTTTTTCCAGGGGAACTGATCTTGGTCTTCTGGAAATCAGTTGTAATAGCAAGAGCTCTCCAGGTGCCACCTGGAGGTTGGCAACCCTAGCAATAATGTAGGAACAGATCCTTGATATCTTCAAACTGCCCTCGGCAGGGGAGTTGTAGTGCCTTCAAAGGATTTACTCCAAGGGATGAAGTTTAAGGACTACCGCCTCCTTTTCAAACTCTTTCACAACAGCTTTAAACCACCCTTTGGAGACATCCTTCACAAAATGTGTGGCCCAAAATCCACAGGCTCACCTTCTGAACAAGAAAGGTGTAAAAATATTGGCAAAAGAAAATGAAATGTTACCCCCCCCAGCCGCTGCAAAAAGAGAGAGAGAGAAATCTAGGACAGAAGGCTCTTGACTTTTCTCCGTGTGTGTGTGTGTGTGTGTGTGAGGGGAACAGGTTTTGAAACGATTTTGAAGAATGTTAGGTATTAAGCAATTACACTGCAATACCAATTATTTTCTCTCATGACCTGTGTCCTTCAGTTCCTATAAGAGCTGTCCACATAACAGCGTGTTTTCAACAAGTAGTGATTATGTCTGATAGAAAACTCTCCTCAGCACAGTCGAGACGTATCTAGATCATGGCCTCTTGTGCTCTAGAGTATCTGTCACCCAGGCATCACATTTCTTGGAAAGCCGACATCTATATTGTATTAGTTCCTGTGGTGAAGAGTTCCACCCTTGCCAACCCCAGCTGACTACCGCAGGCTCTGATTTCACAGCAGAGTTGCCAACTTCCGGGTTGTAGAAATCCGAACACAACTCCTGTGACAAAAATAACGAAGAGTCAATAAAGATATGTATGCAAAATCATTTACTGTAGTAATTCTGTAGAAAACTCTCTTCTATTATTGCTCACATGCAATGGATACTGAGCAATATAAAAAATACTTCTTCACCCAAAGAGTGATTAACACATGGAATTCACTGCCACGGGAGGTGGTGGTGGCTACAAGCATGAACGGCTTCAAGAGGGAACTAGATAAGCATATGGAGCAGGGGTCCATCAGTGGCTATTAGCCACAAAGTATAGATAGGAACTCTCAGTCTGAGGCAAGGATGCTCTGTATTCTTGGTTCTTGGGTGGGAGCAACAGTGGGAGGGCTTCTAGTGTCCTGGCCCCACTGGTGGACCTCCTGAGGGCACCTGGTGTTTTTGGCCACTGTGTGACACAGAGTGTTGGATTGGATGGGCCACTGGCCTGATCCAGCATTGTCTTTTCTTATGTTCTTATATCCGTTTCACAAGAATTGCTTTATCTGAGCGTGTACCAATCACAATTCTTATCAATCTCTACTCATCAACACTTGAAAACAAAACCCAAGGTCTTCACAATGTGTGATCGATAATAGAAGAGAGTTTTTCTACAGAATTACTGCAGTAACTGATTTTACATACATATCTTTATTGACTCTTCGTTATTTTCCTCACAGATGTTGTGTTTGGATTTCTACCTCCTCCCGTGATCTCTCATTTTCGGCTTCAACCTCCAGGTAGTAGCTGGAGATCTCCTGCTGATCTCCAGGCGACAGAGATCAGTTCCCCTGGAGAAAATGGCTGCTTTGGAAGGTGGACTCTATGGCATTATGCACCACTGAAGTCCCTCCTCTCCCCCCCTCCACCCTCCTCAGACTCCACCCCCCAAATCTCCAGGTATTTCTAGGGTTGCCAAGTCCGGGTTGGAAAATACCTGAGGACTTTGGGGGTGGAGCCAGGAGAGGGAGGGGTTTGGGGAGGAGAGGGGCCTCAGCATGGTACAATGCCATAGAGTCCACCCTTCAAAGCAGCCATTTTCTCCAGGGGAGCTGATCTCTGTCAGCTGGGGATCAGTTGTAAAAGCGGGAGATCCCCAGGCCCCACCTGGAGGCTGGCAACCCTAGGTATTTCCCAGCCTAGACCTGGCAAGCCTATTTCACAGTGGGCCTTGGTGGGCCCATAGGCCCAAGGTCATTGCGAAGCCAATTGGGGAACAAGAAGCTGGGGGCGGGGCTTAGGACTGGAAGCAGAAGGAAGCAGCCCCTTGGTGGCTGAGGTAACAGAGCAGAGAGCAAACGTTCTTCCATGCTTTGTACTTGTTTCTTTATGTCATTTATCGTCTGGCTTAGCCACTGAGACGCAGGGCAGGCCTCATCCTTCCTCCAAAGAGCCTGGGACAGCTATCCTGGTCTCTGCTTGTCCCCTCCCATTTTATCAAAAAGTGGGAAGAAGCAGTGAATGGAGGAAAGGAAGGAGGAGAGGGGAAGATGGCGGAGAAAGAGGAGTCTGAATGAGGTAGGAAATGGAAAAATGCTGCGTGACTGAGTGAGCTCCCGTCTCTGGCCTCAGCTCCTGCCAACCTAGCAGTTCAAAAGCAAGAAATTGTAAGTAGATAAATAGGTACTGCTTTGGTGGGAAGGTAACAGTATTCCGTGCACCTCGGTATCTAGTCATGCCGACCACATGACCACGGAGAAGTCTTCGGACAGTGCTGGCTCTTCGGCTTGGAAATGGAGATGAGCACTGCCCCCTAGAGTTGGATTCGACTGGCTTTCGAGCAAGGGAAACCTTTACCTTTACGGTTCTAACAGTGGGTTGGATCTATGGGTTGCCAGCAGCCCAGAGGGAAAAAAATGTTTAGCCCCATTAATAGAAGTTTAGTTTATGGAAATGGAGGTAAATGCCATTGTCTGGTAAATAAAATCCTATTAAGCCTCTGCTAAAAGGACACAAGTTTTTTTCCCTCCAGACTATTGTCATCCCCAGTTGGAACCAGTGGAAAATTCCTGCTATTGGGTGTGTGTGGTTTTTGCTGAATTCCCCACTCCTGCCACAGACCTCCAACTCCGCCCTCAGGGTGTTCTTGGGCATCCTCCATTCCCCAAGAATGGCTGGGTGGGAGGAATTGGGGGCTGCACTGGGAGGGAGGGCTGGCAAGCAATGTTCTCTAAGCTGTGAGGTCTTGTGAGCAAAAATTCTACTTTGAGAGCTATTGGCATTAAAGTTGTGAGCGAGCAATTTGGCTACTGCATAAATTAGTTTGCCCTGGAGCCATCCTTCCTGAGCGAAGACAAAAATGTGTGAGCTGGAGGCTAAAAACTATGAGCTAGCTCACACTGGCTCAGCTTAGAGGGAACACTGCTGGCAAGTCAATCTGTGGCTATTTCCAGTGAGAACAAATGTAACTGGTAAGTCTGTGGCTCTGAGTGCCAGATATGTATGTGCTGTATTCCGCTCCAGGCAAAGAGTCCCTCAAAGCCCCTAGCATTTATAGTATGCAAAGCATGTCCCATACATCATGTCTGCCCCTTGCAACAAACATATTGAACACACCAGTATAAGTATCCCAGCATTTTGCAGAATGGGGACAAAGCAGAAAAATAATGACTTGGACAAGGCAGAAGTCTTCTCAGTTACTGTTCCCACCACAAAATTCATACACAGTGAGCCATCACACACTAGAAGGGAAGCCTAAGATTTGCTACTGGAATTACAATGTGGTTAATAAGGTAGAAGTAAGATCCAAACTGGGAGTGACCTGATTTTTTTTTAGCTTAGGGAATGATCCTCAGTAGGTCTTGTTCAGAAGTAAGTCCCATATTATTCAGTAGGGCTTCCTCCCAGGAAAGTACCCTTAGGATTGTGGCCAAAGTCTCTTCGCCACTGTACTACATATGAATGTGCGACTCTGCCTTATACTAAGGCCCAATTTACACCTCCCCTCTGAAGCAGTTTGACTGCTGTCTTTTCCCAAGCTCATTTCACGCTGGTTTCAAAGTTCACTCCAGGGGGTCTGAAGAGTACTAAGCAACAACATTTGTTTAAAGCAGTATAATGCTAGCTTGACCACAGGAGGGCAATTAATGAATGTAAACATTAATTTATAAACTAGAACAAGTATGGTTTGAAACTAGAAACAGGTATAGACAGGTTTTTTTGGAACTAGAATGATTCCAGCAGGAAAGTCAGATGTAAATTTGACCTTAGTCAAACCATTGGTGACAGAGATAAAATTATGCATTGGGTAGGAAAAAATGGATAGAGAAAGCTTTGTCTTTCTCTTCCATGGAATTCAGGGACCCCTAATGACATAGATTCAGAACAAAAGAAAAGTTTTCACTCAAAGAGTTGAATTCTCTGCCAGGAGATGTAGTGATGTCCATGAGCATAGATAATTCCAGGGCTCATTTCGTAGCAGGAGCTCCTTTGCATATTAGACCACACACCCCTAATGTAGCCAATCCTCCAAGAGCTTACAGAGCTCTTCTTACAGGGGCTACTGTAAGCTCTTGGAGGATTGGCTACATCAGGGGTGTGTGGCCTAATATGCAAAGGAGCTCCTGCTACGAAATGAGCCCTGGATAATTCTAACGAGATGACACAGATTCATGGGGAGGGGCTGTGGCTTAGTGGCATCTGCTTGGTATGCAGAAGGTCTCAGGTTCAATCCCCAACATCTCCAGTTAAAGGATCAGATAGGTGATGTGAAAGACCGCCGCCTGAGACTCTGGAGGGCCACTGCCGGTATAAGTAGACAGTACTGACTCTGATGGGCCAAGAGTCTGATTCAGTAAAAGGCAGCTTCATGTGTTCATGAAGGACAGGTCCATCAGTGGCTACTAGTCACAGTGACTAAAGGTAGCAAACCTCTGGATACAAATGCCAGGGGGCTGCCCCAGTGGAAGGCCTTGGCCTCTGCAGCCGGTTTGTTGGCCCTCCAGGGCATCTGGTTGGCCACAGTGTGAAACCAAATGCTGGACTAGATGGACCACTAGTCTGGTCCAGCAGATCTCTTCTTATCGTATGTTATTGTCTACCCCGACCAGTAGTGGCTCTTCAGGATTTCAGTGGAGGTCTTTCACATCTGGGGGTCATTTCAAGCAGGAGCTCGGGGGAGCACAGCTCTGGGAGTTGGTTCAGCCCCCCCCCCCCCGGGGGAATGCCTGCTTGTGTCATGGCTGCAGCAAAATGACCCCGTCCCCTGGAAAGGCCCTTGTTCCTCCGACCAGCCTTCTGAAGGCCACAACTGAAGCAATCCTTCCAGAATAGTGGTATTTCTAAGGCTTGGATTAGTAGCTGTCCCCTCTCTGCCAGTTCTCTCTTTCTCTCTCTCTCTCTCTCTCTCTCTCCTTTCTTTCTTGCCTTCTGACATATTTCCAGTGATGTCAGGTGGCGTAGCATATGCAAATAAGTTATGCTAATGAGTTATGCTAATGAGCTCCTGCACCTCTTTTTCTATGAAATGACTCCTGTACATCACCAGTTTTCCTGTCTAGGGATTGTACCTGGGACCTTCTGCTTGCAAAGCAGATGCTCTACCGCTGAGCCACAGCCCCTCCCTGGTTCTCGAGATACTCCTCTAGGTGTTACTAGATCCTTCGCCAATCAGCTGTCTTCCCACCACCTTCAAGATGGATGCTTCACCTCTGCTGCGTGTGTACTCTGAAATGCTGTCGCGTCTGTTACCATGCTAGTTGCCTTATTCGTGACATATGACATATGAGGCTGCCGTATACTGAAGCAGACCATCCATCAAGGTCACGATTGTCTACTCAGACTGGCAGTGGCCTTCCAGGGTCTCAGGCCGAGGTATTTCACATCAGCTACTGCCCTGCTGTTTTTAATTGGAGATGCAGGGGATTGAACTTGGGACCTTCTGTGTGTCGAGCAGATGCTCGACCACTGAGCTACGGCTTCTCCCTGTGGCGCAATTCCCTCAGGCAGGGAGTTGTGGAGATGTGGCTCCATCAGAGTCCTTCTTGCCCGCCATAGTGCCTTCACTCTGGGCATGATGTCCTGCTGCAAAAAAGAAATCCTGTGGTACCTTCAGGACTGACTAGTTTAGGGTAGCGACAAAAGCTTTTGTGGCTTGAAGCTCATGAAAGATTATGCTACAATAAATGTATTAGTCTTCATGGTGGCAGAGTGGGGGGGAAACCCCAAAGGAGCAAGTCCTCAAAAGTAGACAGCAAAGCAGAGGACCACGAATTCATGTAATGCAAGCCGAAATGCCACTGAGTTTGTGCACAAACCCCCACCCCCCAAATAAAATCTGCTGTACGCAGTTTCCTAAGAACATAAGGAGAGCTGTGCTGGATCAGAGCAAAGGCCATGCTGGCCCAGGGACCCTGGAAGGTTTTTGCCTTCCTCTGGGCATAGAGCAGGGGTCACTGGGGAAGTGGGAGGGGGTAGCTGTGAATTTCCTGCCTTGTGCAGGAGGTTGGACTAGATGGCCCTTGGGGGTCCCTTCTAGCTCTATGTTTCTGTGTTTCTAAAGGCCCATCTAGTCCGGAATTCCGTTCACACAGTGGCCAAGCAGCCACCTCTAGGGTAAGCCCACAAGCAGGGCAGCCGCAACAGCCTCCTCTCGCCCTCCCTCCCAGCGTCCGATATAAAGAGGCATGCTGTCTCTGGTCCTGGAGGGAGTAGATATCCATATTTATTATTCATTAATTAAAACACAGGGAATGCGGTGGCTCAGAGGCTAAGATGCTGAGCTGCAGACCGGACGGTCAGTAGTTTGGCAGTTCGAGACCCGAGTGCTGCATGACAGAGTGAGCTCCCATCTCTGGCCCCAGCTCCTGCCAACCTAGCAGTTCGAAAGCAAGAAATTGCAAGTAGATACATAGGTACCACTTCAGTGGGAAGGTAACAGTGTTCCGTGCGCCTCGGTGTCTAGTCATGCCGGCCACATGACCATGGAAACGTCTTCGGATAGCACTAGCTCTTGGGCTTGGAAACAGAGGTGAGCACTGCCCCCTCGAGTTAGATTCGACTGGCTTTCGAGCAAGGGAAACCTTTACCTTTAGCTTTAATTAGAACACATATCCTGCCTTTCCTTGTGGTTCAAGGCAATTTACAGTAATTGTTAAAAACCGTTAAAACCAAAATAAAATAAAACTCCAAATCTCTCCCCCTAACCTGCCTTAAAAGGCACCTGCCATTCCAACCTTCACAAAGGCCCTGGCAAACTGGCAGGCTTCACACCGCCACCGGAGGATCTCCAAGGAGGGGGTCCCCTCTCATCTCTTTACGGAGCCCATTCCACAGTGGAAGAGGCCTGGGCTCTGGCTGGCGCCAGACGGGCCACCCTAAATGGTGCGATGGCCAACAGATGACTGCCGGACCACCGTAGCATGGGGATACAGGGAAGGAAGCAGGCCTTCAGATCATAACTAGCAGGCACTGATAGCCCTGTATGCCATGAATTTTCCACCCTCCTTCCTTTATGGACTCCACACCACTGGCTTTAACTGGATTCCCCTCGCAGAACCTCTAATCCCACAAACACTTGCAGATGTTATCTGATATATTGGATCTGAGACCACCCAGCACAATTCATTTCAAATTAGTAAGCTCAGGCAACACACGGACACGTCAATCGGCCTTATACTGAATCAGACCACTGGTCCATCAAAGTCAGTATTGTCTACTCAGACTGGCAGCAGCTCTCCAGGGTCTCAGACTGCGGTCTTTCACATCACCTCCCATCTGATCTTTTTAACTGGAGATGCTGGGGACTTAACCTGGGACCTTCTGCATGCCAAGCCGATGCTCTACCAGTGAGCCACAGCCAGTGATCCCTCTAAGCTGAGTTAGTGTGAGCTAACTCACAGTTCTTTAGCCTCCAGCTCACACATTTTTGTCTTAGCTCAGGAAGGATGGTTCCAAAGCAAACTGATTTTTGCAGCAGCCAAATTGCTTGCTCACAGCTTTAATGCCAGTAGCTCACAAAAATGAATTCTTGCTCACAAGACTCCACAGCTTAGAGGAAGCATTGGACAGCCACTCCCTAAACATCGTCTGGAAGGTTTCTTGACCTCCTACAGACCCCCAAATCCATTTTCTTTTCACATTCATTGCTAAACATGTCACTTAACTGGAACTTTATTTTTTAAAAAATTGTATGGGGGAGAATGAAGGTTTAGGATTGCCCCACTGATAATCGCTGTTTTGCAGTGATGCCCACTACCCCAAAGCCTCTCCAGATTTGACAAGACTGGAGCCTGCTGCACCCAAATTCTATGTACAAAGACACAAGCACAAGGAGCCACCTTTGCAGAAGCTGCTTTTAAAACGGGTAGCAGAATGACTGAACCTTTTCAAGCAATGTTTGCTGGCGGATGAAGTAACACTAACATTCTACAGAGAGTAGAGCAGAATGGTTTAATAAAGAACAAGGCTTGATCTCTTGATACTTAACAGAATATCTAATGCAAAACCTTCAGTCTCAAATCAGCTCTTTGTGCCCAATCCTGGAATGTCTGTTTTCTTCCTATCATTTTACAGGCATAGCATGTTCACTATTAGTACAATGAGATGATAATCAGCCTTTTGGTGAAAGCCCCCCCTTTGGATTAGCACAATAGTGGCCATGGATATATGGAGTGTTACCTTTAAAAGAGGGTTTTTTTGGGGGGGGCAGTGATCAGCTCTTGCATAGCAGCAAGGTAAGAGCAAGGATTTTTCCAAAACGATCTGTAGAAGAAAGGAAAGTAGATCTTAACAGCAAATCCTGTTGCTTCAGTGAAAAACCTGGTTGGTCTCCACCATTTTAATTGTGAAGATGGACTCTGGATAATTTTGAATCCGGGATGCTCTAGGCTGACCCTGCATTGAGCAGGGGGTTGGACTAGATGACCTGTATGGCCCCTTCCAGCCCTGTGATTCTATGATTCTATGAATGCCAGATGGGCAGAAAAAAACTGCAATGGAGAAAGGATGATTTCCAGAACTTGTTCCTGAGGGGGAAAAAAAGATTTATTTGTTTTAAAAGGTGCAGGCTTTTTTTCTGCCCAAGGTGCACAGATGTTAGACCACCCCATGAACTACAGATCTATGAATGGCTATATTACTTATGAGAGCTAGTGGAACCTCCATCCTTAGAGGCAGTATATCCCTGAACAATAGGTGCTTGGGGACATGGCAAAGAACAATGAAGGGACTGTTTCCTTCGTGCCTTGCATGTATGGTTTCAGAGGAATCTGGCTGGCTGTTTTTTGAAAACAGGATGCTAGACCAGATATAGACCTTTGCTCAGATACAGCCAAGGCAAGCCTGTTACATTCCCAGATACTTCACAGCCCCTCTGAAGCCAAATCTGCCCTACCACCTGACCTCTGGTCCTTTCCAACCCACTCTGCACTACAGCTCAGAGCCTTCTGGGTCTCAGATGTCCGCCTCGGTTTTGCTAATTGAATATTATCACAGAAAACGATTAGTCTATGTGAGGATCCTGCCCCGTCTTCAGCTGCTCCGGATTTATTGTCCTTCAGACGTTTTTGCCTGCTGCCAGAGTACGGCAGCTTCATAGATCTGCTCTTTCTGTTCTCACCCTTCGTACCTTCCCGATGGCCCTTAGGAAGGATGCAAAATTGAATCGACACCCTCCACTTCTAGGGATATTCCAGGAATGGTCCCCGACCCGTACTTCCTTTCCCACTGGAATCGGACCACCCGAGGGTGGTTCCTGTATATAAAAAGGCATCTACTTGCATCAGGAATAGCTCCTTCTAGTCTTCCCCTTTCACCCACTGCAAATAGTGCCAGGAGCAAAAATCCTGGCTAGTTCCCAAAAGACAAGCAAATGTCCAGGGAAGTCCTGAAAGAACACCTCCTTTGTTTCCTCTGTTTGACTGACCTCTTCCCTTGATAGTGTGGGTATTGGGGGAACCTCGCCCAAACGCCTGCCTATGGCTGTTGTCCCTGTGTTTACAGCACAGTCCTCCGTGCATTTCCCTTCCCTTCTTCTTCTCCCCCTCTCCTCCAGGACAGCAACAACCGAAGGGGCACAACCCTATGCCCTTCATCCTGCTCCCCGTAAGACAAGCACGTCCCCTGCTGCATAGATACCTATCATCCAACCCTGGGGGTAGATAGGAACAGTCTCAAAAATGTCAACCTTGAAGCCTAGCAGTGAGTCTCAGCAGAGCCACTGGTGGGCAAGACGTCACAGTGGCCACCGTACACCACCACACCAGGGGGATAAGAGATAATGTCGGACACGGTGGCCGGCACGGCCGGAGCAGCGACGGCTGCCGGGGAATCGTGCCCAGAGCGAATGGCCATCAGGGCGTGCGATGCCTTCTCCTCCTGCTCCGGCTTGGTGGTGGCTGTGAAAGGGCGCATGGTGGTCATGGAGGGCGAGGTAATCCTCCAGAGCAGCTTCTTGAGGGCCTTGCGGAACTCCTTGCGCATGAGGCAGTAGAAGATGGGGTTGAGGCAGCTGTTGGAGTGGGCCAGGCATACCGTGATGGGGAAGAGGTAGGCCTGGGAGAGGAAGTAAGCGTGGCTGAAGTGCAGGACGTTGAGCTTGATGAGGACCCCCCAGGCCGTGAGCGCCTGGTTGGGCAGCCAGCAGAGGAAGAAGGAGAGCACCACGACGGTCACCGACTTGGTCACCTTGGACCGGCGCTTGGTGCTGGGGCCGCAGGAGCTGGTGCCCACATGCCGGTCGCTGATGAAGCGGACGAGCAGCAGGTAGCTCAGGGTGATGATGCCCAGCGGCACCACGAAGCCCAGCAGCACCTTCTGCGACTGGTACAGCCCCAGCCAAAACGGCGTGTTGTTCCCCTGGCTGTCGGGGATCTTGACCAGGCAGAATTCCTCATCCAGCATGGTAGAGGTGGTTGAGAAGATGGCGTGGGGGAGGGAAGCCAGGATGGCGACGGTCCAGATGAGTATGCAAAGCCACTTGGCCGACCAGCAGTCCCCACAGAGCCCCCCTTGCCTTCTGGTCTTCAGGGCAGAGGCCACCGAGTGGTACCGGGCAACGCTCATGGCGGTGAGGAAGAACACGCTGGCGTACATGTTCATGGCCGTCACGTAGGAGAGGATCTTGCACATGGCCTTGCCGAAGAGCCAGGTGAAATCCAGGGCGTTCTCCACGGCCCAGAAGGGCAAGGTGAGCACGAACTGGAAGTCCGTCACCGCCAGGCAGGTCACGAAGAGGTTGATGGAGGACTTCTTCCAGCCCTGCTTGCTCTTCATCAGGTAGAGGACCAGCAGGTTGCCCACCAGGCCGAGGGCGCACACCACGGAGTAGACGATGGAGATGAGGATGCGGAGGACGATCCAGCTGGCCCCCTGGAGCCCGTCTGCTCGGTCCAAGTTGGCGATGCTCATGGAGAGGTCCTGCAGGGAGTCGTTGCTGAGGTTGCCCCATGGCCTGTCCTCCCAAAGGCTGGGGGAGAAATCCAGGAATTCCCCCGCCCCAGCGTCTTTCATGCTCCCTCCCAGAGAGCAGTAGCTGTGTTCGCACAGGGCATCCATCCCATG
This sequence comes from Lepidodactylus listeri, assembly GCA_029233225.1. Classification (NCBI taxonomy): domain Eukaryota; kingdom Metazoa; phylum Chordata; class Lepidosauria; order Squamata; family Gekkonidae; genus Lepidodactylus; species Lepidodactylus listeri. The sequence goes on along the minus strand of JARCFY010000004.1, from coordinate 24,849,103 downwards.
GTAGAGGGGAGCTCGCTCTCCCCCCCCTCTCCCCCTTCACCTCTCCAAAGAGAAGCCCTGCCCAGGAGACAAAAAGAGGGTCCCGCTTTCCACGTGCTCGCTGGAGCAGCCCGGAGCTTAGTGTCCAAAACGCTGGGCGTCTTTCCCTGGGCGCTGCTGGAGATCCGACGTGGACCGCTACAGTCCTTAGCTAGGGGATCCGCGGAGACGGCGGAGAGACAGGCATGTCCCCCGGTGCCCCAGCCAGTCTCTCTCCTGGAGCCAATGGTGGGAGCGCAGCAGAGAGGGAGAGAGCAAACGCAGGCAAGGCTGGGACTCAAGGTCAGAGAACCGAGGCGCCAAAAGAGCAGGAGAGGGAAGCGACGCGCGCTCTGCCTTCTGGTGGATCGAGCGGCTCCGTTCCGACGCCGCGGCAGCTGCAGGGATGGGGCGTGGGGGTAAGGACCGAGGGGAGCGGTCGGATTCCGTGTCCGTCTTTTAAAGGAGCGCCCCGGAACGCCTCCCCGGCTCTCTCGCCCGCCGCTGTCGCCCGGGCTCCGTACGCTTCTTCCGGAGCGGTGCAGCCCCACTGCCTGCGCCTGCCCCCGCCGCCGGCTCTTATGTGGGGAGGGAGGCGGGGGGCGCGCGCGGCGGCGGAGCGCGCTTGGAACTCTCCAAGGTGCTGAAAGCCAGCCGCCTGCGAAGGCGAGCGCTGCTCCCACCCCCTCAGCTGGTACTGAAATGTCCTCTGGAGCGCACGTGGGAGACTTTTTGAAGGCAGCAGGGACTTTGGCATGTAGGGAACTTTTCTATTTTTTTTTTTTAGTTTTCTGCTTTTGCTTTTTCTTCTTTTAGAAAACGCGCGTCTTTCTTACCAACGAAACCCGGATTGTTTTTTCTCTGAAGGGACTCAAGCCCGAGCCGATTCTATACTACACTCGCACCGCATCCCTCGACTTCAAATGCACCAGATTTTTTTTGCAATTTTTTAAATTAAAAAACTGAAAATTCCTAGGAGATTGCCCCACAGGTCTGTCTTACTTACAGAGTAAGGCAATAATCGCTTCTGTCTTGGCGACAGCTTCCCCAAAGCTGAAGTGCTGCTTTCCTACACACAGCAGATGGGATGTAGCCATTTAGGCAGATGAGCAAGCGACTTGTCTCTCCTCTGTGTGGCCGTCTGTCTTTCCAAACTGGTTTCTTTCTTCGTGATGTCTCCCGCAGGGCGCCTCTGCAATCCCACCTGACCGGGACTCTCTGCAACATGGGAAGCTTAAAACTGACCAGAGACCTTCCCTCGCCATGGAGTCCCTTAAAATGATCCGGTCGATGCATCTTTAAAATAGTTTCTCGCATGTGTGATTTCTAAAAGCCTGCCTTTCTCCCATGCTCGTTCATTCTATAAAAGTTAGCTTTGTCGTTCATTACTCACCCCCGACTTTTCCGTGAGCAATAAAGACCGAGGCGGAGGGGGGGGGGGAGAGGGATAAGAAGCTGTGCATTATCATGATATAATAGCACTTTATTATATCGAATGGTTTTAAAACTGTTTTAACTGTAATTTATATGTCTTATTCTGTGTAAGCTTCCTTGAGCCGGCCTTGGCCAGGAGGTCAGGGTATAAATTTGATAAATAAATAAAATGAACACAATTCGTTTATTGTTAATAATAGAAACAGTAAGGTCCTAGTGAAGGAATCTATGTACAGTGACAATCCAAGACCAGTGCAATCAGGTAAAGTGGTAATAAAGAAGAGAAGAAGCGATTGGATTTATACCCCACCCTTCACTCGGAGTCTCAGAGCGGCTTACAAACTCCTTTCCCTTCCCCTCCCCACAACAGGCACCCTGTGAGATAGGTGGGGCTGAGAGAGCTCTTTCCAGAACTGTCCTTGGAGAGAACAGCTCTGACAGAACTGTGGCTTGCCCAAGGTCATCCAGCAGCTGCAAGTGGCCGAGTGGGGAATCAAACCTGGTTCTCAGAGATTAGAGTCTGCGCACTTAACCACTACACGCAAGCAAAGTTTGAGTCCATGGCAGCTTTAAGACCAGCACCTGTGGTCCTGACCCAAATGGTCAGGCTAGCCCGATCTCCTCACGGAAGTTAAGCAGGGTCACTCCTGCTTAGTACTTGGATGGGAGACCACCAAGGAAGTCCAGGGTTTCAACGCCAGAGGCAGGCAATGGCAAACCACCTCTGAACATCTCTTGTCTTGCCCAGGGGATGTGCCTTAAGTCAGACGATCAAAAAGTGACATTTAATAATGACAATTTTTTTTTAACAATTGTAGTTCTCAAGGGCGGCAGTCTGGACAGTCCAGTGGCTAAAGGGAGATATGGATTGGCAGAGGGAGTTAGCCGTGCCAGGCTAAGCCTGAAAGATGAAGACAATACGCTAGTTTCGCGTCTGATCGCTTGATCGACGCGTCCTTATCTGGAAACCCTAGCCGCTGTTCCAATGTTCTCCACTAGAGGTCGCGAACGTTACGAAAGAAAGTGCCGCGCGATAATATTTCCAGAGTTGTAGCCGGCGTTACATCAGTCGCAGAAAATGAAGAGGAGTCCGAAAAGCGCCTTTAAAAAAAACCCCATAAGAACAATTTTTTTCCTCCTGACAAGTTTTACTGATCTAGAGCCACACCTTGCCATAAACCCATCTGCCACACACTCTTTAGCTCCACCGGCTGATCAGAAGATATTTGAGTAGGCTTCTTAAACTGGACAACCGGAACACAAATCTTTGCTTTAAACAGGAGACACGAGGAAGACAAAGAATCAGTTGCAGTCATCATCTCCAGTGGTCGAGCTTTCCCAGACTCTGATTAGGACCGGTCATAGGTTTCTTTCAACAATAAATGAAGAAGAAGAGTTGGATTTATACCCCGTCCTTCACTCGGAGTCTCAGAGTGGCTTCCAATCTCCTTCACTTCCGGTCCCCACAGCAGACACCCTGTGAGGTAGGTGGGGCTGAGAGAGCTCTTTTGAAGACTGCTCTTGAGAGAACAGCTCTGAGAGAACTGTGACGGACCCAAGGTCATCCAGCTGGCAGCATGTGGAGGAGTGAGGAATCAAACCTGGTTCTTCAGATCAGAGTTCACCGCTCTTAACCACGACACCAAACTGGCTGTCTGTAGCGACTCATTTGTGGCAAGGAATCCCAAAGTTTCCTTTCTAGATAAATGCCTTTGCTGCAGGAGTACTAACATTCTCCCCCGTGCCAAAAGGGCAAGATTTTGCCATCGGGGAAACCATATGATCACCAGCAAGTTCGGGGAATACGGTTGCCCATGAGTCACAGATAGCCACTGACTATATCCCCCATTATCTTACCAGTGATGAGCAATAGAACTCACATGTAGCCGCCTTCTACTGAGTCAGACCCTCGGTCCGTCAAATTCAGCTCTGTCTACTCAGACTGGCAGCTGGTCTTCAGGATCTCAGACTTTCACGTCACCTCCTACCTGGTGCTTTTAACGGTAGATGCCAGGGATTGAACCCGGCACCTTCTCCTCAGCCCCTGAATCACAATCCCTCCCCAAACTCATCCCACCAAACTTGCTGGCACCATTCCCTGGCTTTTATTGAAAATGTGTAAGTTGTTTCGAGGCTGTACCAGCCTAACGTAGGAGGGAGGACTCGTGACATTCCTTTTTTCTTTCTTTCTTTTTTTTTACAAAAGGAGTTGAAAATTGCAGAAAGACCGGTCCCTCCACAGCAGCTTGGTTAAGAGCGACAGGGCTCTGATCTGGAGAGCCAGGTTTGATTCCCCACTCTTCCACATGAAGCCTGCTGGGTGACCTTGGGTCAGTCACTGTTCTCTCAGAGCTCTCTCAGCCCCACCTGCCTCACAGGGTGTCTGTTGTGGGGAGAGGAAGGGAAAGGAGATTGTAAGCCATTCTGAGACTCTGCGTGAAGGGCAGAGTATAAATCCAATCTCCTCCTCCTCCTCCTCTTCTTCTTCTTGGTTTTATGGTACCGTCTGCATAGATTTGTGGCCGTTTTATGGCTGTTCAGGGGTGACTCTGCAGTCAGTATGGCGTTGGCCCAGGGTATTTGAATGTGGTTTTGAGCTGCATCTTTTTCTGTTCTGGTGTGGGCTTGGTAAAACAATGGAGTGAATGCTAGCTGCAGAATGGGCTAAAGAACATAGTTATGATAGTGGAGGAAGTGCTGATGCAGAGGAAGGGAAGGTGAGTGTAAGCCACTCCAAGACTCCTTCAGGTACTGAACAGCAGGGTATGAAACCAACTCTTCTCCTCCTTCTCCTCCCCCCTCCTCTATTTTGCAGGAAGACCAGTTTTGATGTAGTATATATGAACACATTAGACTGCTTAACATTGAGTCAGTCTATTAAGGTCAGTGCTGTCTACTCTGACTTGCAGCCGATCTCCAGGGAAATCTTACACATCACCTACTACCTGGGCTGTTCAACTGGAAATGCCAGGGATTGAACTGGAGACCTTCTGTACACAAAGCAGATGCTCAGCCACTAAGCCACAGCCCCCGCCTGGTAGATACAAGTCTCAGCTTAACCCAGGGAGACTGGAGTCTGATTCCCCACTTAGACACAAAGTCAACCGGCTGGGACCCAAACTCAGCCAAGAGAATCCCTGGTCCTCTGAGCTTGTAAGTGGAAAGCTGGGTTTATGAGTCTGACAACTAAGGATACATATTTTCCCCTCTGCCACATTTATATTCAGTCTAGCCCTATGCACTCACACTGGTCTTCGCAGCACCTCTGATTTTGTTTTACGGCAGAAATGGGAGGTGTGTGGTCCACGCCATATCAAGCCTCTATGCAGAAAAGGTTTCATACTTCAATTGCTGGGACATTTCTGGCTCTAGCATAATGCTCCATGGAAAATGTGTGGGGTATATTCAGCTGCCTTTTAATATGTCAACGATTTCCGCTGTGTGGATACATCCTCATTTCCCAAATTGCTGGCTGTTACTCTCCTCTCCAAACTGCTAATTTTCTGATTCCTCTAATGCTATACCACTAAGGACAGCGATGCTGCAAAATTATGCCGCTAATTCCCTTCCTCTGAGTGCAGAGAGGTACTGGGTGTGAGTGAATAAAGAACAGATTTTCAGCAGTTTGTCACAGCACCGCATAAAGGAAGATTCCCCCCTCCCTTTTCATCCGCCAGAAAGAGAAATCTCTAAACAGTCCAGAGGCAGAGAAGGCTGCTGGGAAGAAAACCTGCTTTTCATTAGTCCCCCTGCTACTTTGAGGACACATCTGCACAGGCATAGCTCAAGGGCAGAGGAGAGAAGAAGAAGAAGAAGAAGAGAAGAAGAGATTGGATTTATACCCCACCCTTCACTACCCGAAGGAGTTTCAGAGCAGCTCACAATCTCCTGTCCCTTCCCCTCCCCACAACAGACACCCTGTGAGGTAGGCAGGGCTGAGAGAGCTCTTTCAAGAACTGCTCTTTCAAGAACAGCTGTGCCAGAACCATGGCTTGCCCAAGGTCATCCAGCAGGGGCAAGTGGAGGAGTGGGGAATCCAACACGGTTCTCCCAGATTAGAGTCCGCGCACTTAACCACTATACCAAACTTGCTCACCAAGAAGAAGAAGAGTTGGTTTTTATACCCCACTTCTCTACCTTAAGGACTCTCAAAAGTTTACAGTCACTTTACCTTCCTCTCCCCGCAGCAAGCACTTTGTGAGGTAGGTGAGACTGAGAGAATTCAGAGAGAAGAGTGTGACTGGCCCAAGGTCACCCAGCAGGCTTCATGTGAAGGAGGAGTGAGGAATCAAACCCAGCCTTCCAGCTTAGAGTCTGCTGCTCTTAACCACTACACCACACTTGCATTTTTCACAAGGGGAGCCGAAGCTGGATACAGACAATAGTTTTTACAACAGCTGAAAGTGGTTTGAAAGAAGATGCCCCTCCTATGGCATAGTCACATTCCTTGCATCCTATGAACTGATTTATTTTGCATTGTTGATAGTCTGCCTTTCTCACTCAGACTCAAGGCAGATTACAGAGTGAGTCGATGCTGAATGCGAGGACACTCAATAAACAGAGCAATGGGATTAGGGTTGAAGAATCAACCAGAAATCTAAAAACAAAACTGAAGTAAAGCATAAGTATTGGTGGCAGAAGACGGAACTCAAAGTGATGGGTTTGGCATGGGGATGGGAGGGTACCGGTTGGATGTTGGGAGGAACTTTTTTGCAGTGGGAGTCGTGGAGTCCGCTGCCTCTGGAAGTGGTGAGCTCCCCTCACTGGCAGTCTTCAAGTAGCAGCTGGACAAGCACTTGTCAGGGATGCTCTAGGCCAGGGGTGGCCAACCTGTGGCTCGGGAGCCACATGCGGCTCTTTCACACATATTGTGCGGCTCCTGGCAGGGCGGCTGGGGAAGCAAAGGGGAGGCATGCTTTTTCTCTCTTTCTTCCTTCCTTCCTTCCTTCCCTCCTCCCTCCCATCTATTTGCTTTTCTAGTTCCTCTCTCTCTCTCTTTCCACTTCTTTAATTCTTTCTTTCCATCTCTCTCTTTCCAAGAGAGCCAGTTTGGTGTAGTGGTTAAGTGCGCGGACTCTAATCTGGGAGAACCGGGTTTGATTCCCCACTCCTCCACTTGCACCTGGCTGGATGACCTTGGGCAAGCCATAGCTCTGTACCAGCTGTTCTCTCAAGGACAGCTTGGGAAAAAGCTCTCTCAGCCCCACCTACCTCACAGGGTGTCTGTTGTGGGGAGGGGAAGGGAAAGGAGTTTGTAAGCCGCTCTGAGACTCCAAGTGAGTGAAGGGCGGGGTATAAATCTAATCTCTTCTTCTCTTCTTCTTCTCTTTCTCTCTCTCTCAATATCATTAGCAAACAAGTAATATCATTATCAATAACCGGGTTTCCTCGTTTTTTTATTTTTGGCAGTCCCATTTAACGTTAATAAAAAGCAAATTTGCATATTTTTAAAAACAAAAATGTGTGTGTGATATTTGTTCCTGTCTTGCGGCTCTCAGACATCTGACGTTTATTCTATGTGGCTCTTACGTTAAGTAAGGTTGGCCACCCCTGCTCTAGGCTGATCCTCCACTGAGCTGGGGGTTGAACTGGATGGCCTGGATGGCCCCTTCCAACTCTCTGATTCTCTGATTCTATTAACATTAAATGATGCAAAAATTTCAGACCCTCGTTTCAGCAAGCTGAGCAGAATAGTCCAGACCACAGCTCCCAATAATTTATCCTATTTACTTTGTGAGCCATATATATGACAAAAGACACAATCTTTTAAGAAACTAAGTCAGCAAAATAAACCCCAGTAATCCCAGTACTTCTTGCCCAGCACCGCTGCCCAATCAAGTTGCCCCTGCTTTTGCGTTAGGGTAAACGGGCATAGATTTCTTACTGATTTACTTACTCAAGACTGATTGTGACAATGACATGTTCCTGAACTAGAGCCCACTGCCTCAAATGTAAGACGTGTATCCTATACACATAAAGTTACCAGCTTAGACACATTAGTGGAACACAGTTTACAGGTTGTTGGGGTTTTTTTTTTTTAAAAAATTCAGCACTAGAACTACTAAGCTGAATGTTTGCCAGTGAACATTCTCAGCCCAAAAATATTAATGTCGAAGTATTGATTATCTCACCACATTTTGATTTGTTCTGATACTTTTTCATGTTTTCTGTTCTTATATTATGCAATGTCCTTAACATGTGTTTAACAAATGATGTTTCATGCTGCTCGTTTTTCCCTTTGTCCCTTTTCATTCTGTATCCTTTTAAACAGTATATATATATTTCTCAGCACAACATTGGGCTGTGGACGTACAGAGTGCTCTGACCTTGCCTTTCCCGGCCATTACCCCTTCCGCCCCGGTTTGCTTGTGCTCATAACCCCACTAGTGCCAATTTATTTTTTCTTTTGTTCCCTTTTGTTACTGTAAACAATGGAACTGTCACACAGCCGGTGGGAACTGGCCCTATACTGACGTCACTAAGAGCAAGCCAAGCCAATGCAAGCTGGCATGCTACAAATAGCCATTCTTCTCAATTCAAAGCACTTCATGGCATTAGACCCAGGTACCTGCAGAACCGCCTCTCTATCCGTGACAGCTTTGCTCATCAGAGCAAAGCTATCTGAAGGTGCCACCCTGCAAATAGGTAAAATCGGTAGCTTCCCATTCCTTCACATTCTCTGTGGCAGCTCCCACATTACACAGGTGACTGCTTGAGGCTACTAGGAAAGGACCCAACACTTCTGTCATTTCACAGAAATGTGAATGCCCTCCAGAATTATTCAGGAGGGCGTTCTTGTGGAAGAGTAGCCGTAATGTAATGGATCAGCTCAGGAGGTAACCTCAAGACCTGGTGAAAGATATAGAGGTTGTTGCACCAATTGAGAATGGTGACCACAATGCTATTAAGTTCAGCATTCAGGTCAATAGAAACTTACCCCTAAAGTCCAAAACTGTAACATTTGATTTCAAAAAAACGAGGGAATTAGTTAAAAGGAAGCTGAAAGGGAAAATACAAGAGAGTCAAATCTCTAGAGGATGCTTGGAAACTATTTAAAACCACACTAATTGAAGCCCAGACAGAATGCATTCCCTAGGTTAGGAAAGGCATTGCCAAATCTAAAAGAATGCCTGCATGGTTAACAATGCAAGCTATAAAAAGTAAAGAGGCTTATTTTAAAAAGTGGAAAGTCTGCCCCAGTGAATTGAACAGAAGGGACCACAGGCAGTGGCAAGAGAAATGTAAGTTAGGCATGCAAAAAGAGGTTTTGAGGAGTGGGTTGCTAAAAGCATCAAGACAAACAATAAACATCTTAAATATATATCCAGAGCAGGAAACCAGCCAGAGAAGAAGGGGGGCCTTTGGATGCCAAAGGAATAAAGGGATTGCTAAAGGAAGATTGGGAGATGGCAGAAAAGCCTAATGAATGCTTTGCTTCTATGTTCACTGTGGAATGTGTGGGGCATGTCCCCATGCCACCGCCCCTATTTTCAGGAAGGGAGTCTGAAGAACTGGCTCAAATTGAGGTGGCGAGACATGAAATTCTAGACCTACTGGGGAATGGAAAAACTGATAAGTCTTCAGTTCCTGCTGGCATACACCTGGGAGTTCTTAAGGAACTCAGATGTGAGATAGTTGATCTATTAACCCATATGTAACCTATGTATATGTAACCAGTGGCTCAAGTGGTTAAGATGCTGAGCAGCAGACCATAAAGTCAGTAGCTCGGCAGTTTGAGACCCGAGTGCTGTGTGACGGAGTGAGCTCCCGTCTCTGGCCCCAGCTCCTGCCAACCTAGCAGTTCGAAAGCAAGAAATTGCAAGTAGATAAATAGGCACCGCTTTAGTGGGAAGGTAACAGCTTTCCATGTGCTTCGGCATCTAATCATGCCGGCCACATGACCACGGAGAAGTCTTTGGACAGCGCTGGCTCTTCTGCTTGGAAACGGAGATGAGCACTGCATCCCTAGAGATGTATTCGACTGACTTTCAAGCAAGGAAAACATTTCCTTTAACCTTTCATTAAATTCAGCCGCTGTACCATAAGACCAGAGCATAGCAAATGTTACACCAATTTTTAAAAAGGGGTCCAGAGGGGAACCAGGAAATTACAGGCCAGTCAGCCAAACGTCTGTCCCAGGCAAATTAGTAGAAACCGTAATCAAAAATAGAATTATGAAGCACATAGAGGAACAAAACCTACTGTGGGAAAATCAGCATGGCTTCTGCAAAAGGAAGTCCTGCCTCACCAGCCTTTGGGAAAGGGAACAAGCATGTAGACAGCTGTGACCCAGTAGACATTATATACTTGATCTGACATCATGATGTTATTCGACTGGATTAGCTTGTTTCGCATGTGTAACCTGCCTTCAGCCTTGGTAAGAAAGGTGGGCTACAAATAAAGTAAATAAAATACATTTCCTGCTTCCTCCTATGAGTGACAGACAATTAGGTTGCACAATAGGGGTGGTGGGAGACACAATGAAGTAAAGTTTTGACAAAGGTATGTTTACCAGACATTATGGAGAAGGAAGGAGAAACTAGTCACTCGGCTGCCATTTTAATCAAGAGATGAGTTCACTGGATAGTCATCCAATTTTGAAATTAACCGCCAGATGCACCAGAAAGTGAACTGGATTTACAGTCCCATTTGCAACTTTATGGCACCTCTGAACAGATCTTCTCTACCCGATATATGTTGGATATTGCAACTCTGAATGCAGGTTGATCTGGGAGGAAAAGGGTTAAGAGAATTCTCTCACTCAGGTACACTTGGCAGTGCTCCCCTCCATCGGTTAGATGTTGAACCTCTTTGGCCCTTGCTGGCCTTCTGCATTTTATCTTATATAGGACCTCTCTTCCGCTGTCTCTTGCATGGGCTTGAAGCTGTCGCAACTTAACCTTTTTGAAGTTAATCTGTTCACAATAAGTTAAATGTACCTACATGTGCTTACATGTCATGTAAGATGTGCTTCTATTTTTGCAAGTAAAATTTCTTTCTTTCGTTACCATTGGAATCAGACCATCTTTGTAATTTGTTTGAACAGCATTTTCCTCTTAACCCGGAAACGTGGAGGATCAAGGATTCTGCGTAAAGCTTCTATGCTTTCAAGGCAATTTTTTTTTTTACATTAAACCCAATAATGTGTTCTACAGGGCTTCCTGTCGTTATGCACTTAGACATTTTCATGGCTATCCAAATGGGAAGGATCCTTTCCTGCATGAGCTTCAGAGAAGTGTCGCGGCCTTTCCACCGGAAGAAGTGTCCCTTGTGAATGGAGCATCAGCTGGAGTGTCAACAACAAGCACAAGCAACTCATGAGTGATAATTAAAATGATTTTGAAGTGCTGGAGACTAACGTGCCATCAGTCAGAATGGGGCCTTTACAGCTTGGAGTGACCCTTCCAGAACCACTTGCAATCATGTAAAAGGGACTCCAAATGAGAGACATGTCACCTTAATCTGGGAGTTCAAGCCCTCTCACTGACCTCCACCAGCTCCTCCTCACTGCCTCTCTGCTATATACATAGTCCCAGCCATCTTCTCTGCTTGAACTGGCACTGGGCATTAGGGACTATGTAACTGACCGTGAAAGGCTATCCACCGGACTTACAAATGAACCTTCGGACAGGGTACAGCCTCCCCAATGCTTGTGCTTCAGGGTGGTTCATAGATAGCTGTTGGGGAATAGCTGTTCACACTGCATTGCTTGAATGAGACCACATCTGCAGCCCTGACAGATAAGGTGCTGATCGTGGAAAGTACAATCAAAGTTGCAGCCGATTTATGACAACCCCAGAGTGTTTTAAAGGCAAGAGAGGTGATTTGCCATTGCCTGCCTCTGCATAGCAACCCTAGGCTTCCTTGGAGGTTGCCCATCCCAGTAATAACCACGGCCGAGCTCAGGAAGATTCAGAATTGACTGTCAGTACTTCAGGGAGGAGGGTACTAGCAGTTTATATCTCACCCATGATGTGGAATGAAGGTAACTGCATAGAACAGGCCGGGCAGCTCTGCTTTGGACTCTGCTTTACCTTTGAAGTTCTTTTCTATAGGAAAATGTCTTGGAGACAAGGCACTAGGTTTGTTTTAATATGGATGCTGGCCTTGCAGAGCATTCACTTTGGAGAAGGTTACAGAGAAAAAAGGCCCATCCTGCATCTAGCATTCGCTCCACTGTTTTACCAAACCCATGTCGGAACAGAAATTCCCCTCTGCGTGGGATGCCACTTTCACTTCCTTTGATTGTCAGATTTTAGGATTGCCTCCACACTGCTTGCCAGTTTCACTTCCTTTGATCTTTTGTTTGGTGTAGTGGTTAAGTGCATGGACTCTAATCTGGAGAACCGGGTTTGATTCCTCATTCCTCCACATGCAGCTGCTGGTGTGACCTTGGGTCAGTCACAAGTTCTTTCAGAGCTATTCTCTCAAGAGCAGTTCTCTCAAGAGCTCTCTCAGCCCCACCTACCTCCCAGGGTGTCTGTTGTGGGGAGGGGGAGGGAAAGGAAATTGTAAGCCGCTTTGAGTGAAGGGTGGGGTATAAATCCAATCTCTTCTTCTTAAAAAGAAATTATTCTCACTCTTCCAAGATGAGAGGAGCCCTACACGGATTTACTCACCCACCTCTGATTCCATTAATTATGAAGCAGCCGCCTCGTGCATTTAATTAGAAGAGACCCAAATTACTCTCGGTGGCTCTACATGATTACATAAGTGAATAATTTATTTGCAGGTTCTCGCGGCCGATGGCAAATGACTGAATGTGCCACTGATTTGCAAGCATTCTTCATGCGCTGAGTCCATAGACAAACATAGAGTGTGTGTTTTTAAGTCAAAGAATTTGAGAATGGCAGGGAATGAATACATTAATCTATTTGTTGAATGTAAACTTGCCCAAATGAGAAAACGCTGTTTGCTCTTTCAGAGCGAGCAATCAAAACTCCTTCAACCACAAGGCCAAAGTAAGGATACAGCAGATGGGATGATTCCAGGCTGGAAAACACCATGGAAGATCACCCCCCACACACACCACCATTAACTCCATCTGAATTGCTGCCTTCCGAGGGTGGGACTGGTGGGCGCATGACCCCCCATGAAGCATTGTTTGCCACACCTAAGAATTTTTTTTTTAAACAAAAACCTCAGACTTTTTAGCTTTGATTTAAAGAAGAAGAGGAGAAGAAATTGAATTTATATCCCACCCTTCACTTGGAGTCTCAGAACAGCTTACAATCTCCTTTCCCTTCTTCTCTCCACAACAGACACCCTGTGAGGTAGTTGGCCTCAAAATGTTGTAGTGATCCTGAATATGCTGTTCAGGTGTGTATCTGTAAGCTGCAGACCTACTTTTGATTTATTGACATTCGTTAAAGAAATCTCATGCTCAGTGTTCTGAGCATTGGACCCAGGGGGTTGAGAGAGACTGGTAAAGCAAGCTGTGACATGGTGACAGCAGCAGAACTGGAAAAGGAAGCAGGAAACTACCAGGACTTTGCTGGCCGGATTGGGGCCCTCCGAGGGCCTGATCCAGTCCATGGGCCGCATGTTTGACACCCCTGCTGTAGGGTTTCCGGGCAAGAGACTAACAAAGATGGTTTGCCATTGCCTGCCTCTCCACAGCAACCCTGGAAATCCCTGGTGGTCTCCCATCCAAGTACTAACCAGGACCAACCCTGCTTAGCTTCTGAGATCTGATGAGATTGGACTAGCCTCACCTATCCAGGTCAGGGTGTGGCCAGCATAGTTCTCAATAATAGATTGATACGTGTGGAAGACTGGCAACAGCCTTGGCCTCAAACTGCAGCATGGAAAAAAAAATACATGGCTCATCCACACAACTTGCAGTCCAGGTCTGTTCAGCAACACTTTTCTGCCTCCACACTGAAAACTGGTAGACGAAGCTCACCGTATTCTGTCTAATGCCACATAATAAAAAATGTGCGGATGTGATGAATGCAACACACAGCAAAGCAGAGTGTCAAAGGAAGGTTGTCTGAGCTTTAATTTGATCCCTTATGCCTTTTTCAATAGCAGGATCCACACACACACACACACACACACACACACACAAAAGGTCTGTGAGAAAGAGACCAGCAATTCTCCAGAGCGATAGATGTCCTAAACAGAAACATCACATTACAACAAGGCTGTGTGGTTTCCTTATTAAATACGATGGCGTGTGTACAATAAGACTTTTTTAAAAACCCATTTTGTGCCCCCCCAACTGTGCAGAAAATCTCCCTCCCTCCCTCCCTAAATGCATTCAAGTAGAAAACATCTGCTTGTGTCCCGCCACTGTAATAATAATAAACAGCTTTTCTTCATTTGACAAGGTCTGCAAAGGAAACAAAACACAGCGGGGACGCTCCAGAATGAAAATTATCATTTTCAACACACATTGATCAGAGGCATTTTAGAAAATGGGTTTGGGACTGGGGAGGGAGGGTGGGAGGAGAAAAATTGGAATGGGATCCCCAGCACAATCTCAGCCAAGAGCAGTGTATGCAGATAGGGTGAATTTCTTTCTTTCTTTTTTAATGCGTGCGTGTGTGTGCACCTGGAAGTCATGGTGACCTCTGGTGGCTGAGCCCTACTGGGGCCTGGAGGTTATTCAGAGAGGTGGCCAGAAGCGGGCATCTTCCGACTCTGCGATTTGTTGAAGAATGGAGCTCTCCTAGAAAAAAGAGCATTGGAATTAAAATTAAGTAAATCAGTCCCATGGTTCCAGTATCTTCAACTGAACTCTTTAATATCCACTCTGGTCTCAAAAAACAACAACAACGAATACCCCCCACGCTCTCTGAACTTGACCTCATAATTAAAAATCACTCTGAAGATCATAAAGGAACCCTTTCTAAAATATAAAAAAATTCTCAACCAATCTATCTGTTCTAACAAGCTGCATTATCAGTCAACCTGGTAACAGATATCTAATACACAAGATGACCATTTGACATGGAAAGAAATTTGGTCCTCTCCTTACAATAGTTCTAAATTTTTTAATATATGTTTCCAGTTTCTGAAGATCATGACATGCTGGTACTACACCCCGAAGAAATTACATGCACAAATCAGTTAGCAGTTTGTGCTGGAAACGGTGCGGTCCTGAAGGCACCTTTATTCATTGTTGGTGGTCCTGTATGCATGTGCAATTATTCTGGGAAAAAATAGTGTTTCATATAAAGAATATAACTGCAGTTGACTTACCTTTTGAACCAGAAGTCCTTTTATTGCAGCACTGGACAAATCGAACACGTAGTCCCACAAAGTGGTCCCTCGACTACTTGCTGCTAGTGGCAGTACAAATTGCAATAGCCTCAAAGTGGCATTCCAACAAAGTTCCATCAATGTCTTTATGGTCTGAAAAAATATGGGACCAGTTCATAATGGGTAAAAGAGCAGAAAGTCACAAACATAACACGTTAAGGGGAGATATCTCCGATTTTACAGAAATCTCATTTCCAGTCTTGACATACTTTGCCTCAGGTGAAAGCATCCCTAACAATGTTGAATATCAAAAAATGCTAACTTTCTGATATGTTTTAGTACTTGGTGGTTTATGTTGAATTTGAATTGTTGAATTTTATGCTCCTATACTGAGATCATTAGATTACTATAAATGTTTCCCTTGCTTGAAAGCCAGTCGAATCCAACTCTAGGGGGTGGTGTTCATCTCCGTTTCCAAGCCGAAGAGCCAGCGGTCCAAAGACTTCTTTTTGGTCATGTAGCCTGCATGGCTAAACACCAAGGCATATGGAACGCTGTTACCTTCCCACAGGGGTCATTTCGTAGAAAAAGAGGTGCAGGAGCTCATTAGCATAACTCATTTGCATATGCCACACCCCCTAACATACTGGAAGTGTGTCAGAAGGCAACACCCACCCCTCAGGCTCCACTCCACAGGTGAGTGAAACTGACCTGCTCTTCCCCCATTCCCTTCCTCATCCAATACTTTGTGCAATAAAAATAAGCGTAAAGAACACAACCTCATTCTCTTCCTGCTCCCTTGAAATCACCAGGTTTCAAGTAGACTTGAGGTACCCAGGACATGTGCACCACCCATCCCTTTCCCTTCCCCTCCCCACAACAAGACACCCTGTGAGGTAGGTGGGGCTGAGAGAGGTCTTTTGAGAATTGCTCATGAGAGAACAGCTCTGAGAGAACTTGTGACTGGCCCAAGGTCACACCAGCAGCTGCATGTGGAGGAGTGGGGAATCAAACCCGGTTCTCCCAACTCCTGACCACTACACCAAACTGATGGGGTGGAAGCTGCTGAAGGGTTGGTGAAATTTCTCCAGTACTTATGTGCCATGTGCCCAGATAAAAAATGGTATACTTAGAAAATTTATATGCCACCTTGAGCAAGTCTCTGGAAAAGCAGCTCACAGTCATAAAAGGAACGATGATAAAATTATCAATATTAAAACAAAACATTAAAAACAATAAAGACCCTAGCAGGGCTTTCCCCGGGGCGCTGCACCTCTGCACTGCTCGGGGAAGCTGAGGAGGGGGCGGGGCTTGGTCATGTGCCCGCCCCCTGGGCTCCTCACACCCAGAGCTGCGCTCCTGTGCGCTCCCGCTCCAACGGACCCCTGCCTTGCCACCAAAACAGTACCTATTTGTCTACTTGCAATTTCTTGCTTTCGAACTGCTAGGTTGGCAGGAGCTGGGGCTGGAGACAGGAGCTCACTCTATTATGCGGCACTCGGGTCTTGGACTACTGAGCTACCGATCTTCCAGGCTGCAGCTCAGCATCTTAAGCTCTGAGCCACCGCGGCTCCCATTAGATTACTACCATCCAATATATTCATCATCGGCTATTATCCCGTTTAATCTTCTTATCTATTTAATGTGTTACTTTGATTTTTTTGTATCCCATTGATGCAAATTTGTTTTCTTTTCAAATTGTTTGTCATTGTATAATAAAACAGTTTTTAAAAAAGAGGTGGCTGAATAAAGCCTGCCCCTGCCTCCCAACTGCTGGTATTCCAAGGCGATCTCCCATTCAAGTACTTGCCAGAGTTGACCCTGCTTAGCTTCTGAGATCTGACAAGATCAGGCTTGCCTGAGCTATCCAGGTCAGGGACAAATAGGGTGAACTTCTGTTGTTCATTTTAAGATCGTTTCAGATGACAAGAAGATTTTATTCTTGTGGCTCAAGCTGCATAAGCCTGGTACATCAGAACACCTCTGCCCTTAGCATTTGGCTTGCACAGCCAGGGTTATTGCCTCAGACCAAAGGCAAGCTTGGTTGCTTAGACTGAGTTCCTCTTGCCCGGGGATAGATGGTCCCTGCTGGTTAGGGGACTAACAGGTGTCCAAATATATCACTAGAACCTTTGGCACGTAACTGAAAGGCTTCAGAGACAGTGAAGGCCACCCCATCAGCACTGCTTGTCAAAATAATAAACACCGCTACAGGTAAAGTCTTTGAAAAGACTACCCTGAGAGCAGATTGTGTGACCCTTGAGTAACCCCAGTCCCCCAGCATATGGCTGCAACATCTGCAGTAGCAAATATATGATGTGCTGAAGACGACACAGGGCCAGTATAGGGTTGCTAAGCTGAGGTTCTCCCGGGGCCTTCTCTTTAAGAGCTGAGGAGATGACAAGGAAATTTCTTCAAGTGCTGCTTTCCCCATGACTTTGTGACAGGAAGAGCCACCTTTGGTCAATTCCTTCTTGGTAGGCAATACTTAGAAGATGCTGGCATTCATTTGTTGGTGCTTGGGTTGTCATATTTCATGAGGGTTTTTGGGGGGACAAGAGCTCCTATACCAGTCTCCATAAATAGCATCCAACAGATGGAAGCACTTCACTTAACAACAATGCAACATTGGGGAAAGCTGCACCTCTCGACTTCCTGCCTGGTGCAGAGCCGCTGCTAATGGCTCCTTAACAAGCAGAAATTAAACTGTCCCAGCTCCAGATCTCTATGCTGTAAATGGTGTATCTGTTGATATTTTTGTTCCTGTCGTGCTATGCATTGATAGAAACACCATGTCTGTAATGGCTGAATGGCAGGCCAAAATTCAACCGCTGCAGCCTTTCCTGGCAAGTAGGTGTGATCAGTAATTATAAGGGGGAGGGAAAGAGAGTCTGGATCACCAGCCCTTCGAAGGGTTCAGGTTACAGAGACACATGGAAAAGAGAGCTATTTATAAAACTCTTGGTTTTCGTTTCAAATGTGGGGGAAAGGGAAAAACATTCAGCTCTCCAGGATCCAGGGTCAAGGTCTTCCACATCACCTCTGTTGGGATTTTAGTAGGGTAGCAGAGTGCTCAGAAGCTTACAACACAGCAGAGCCATCTGGTCAGTGTATGTGCCAGCAAGAAAACCAAAGTTACTTGGAGCCTGCCCATCTATTGAGCTATCGATCTATCTACCTGTTGGTCTGTCTAATTTATCCCCTGCCGACTCCGCCAAAGCAGGCTCAGGGTGGTTTACAGAAAGGTTAAAACACATAAATAACAATTAAAACAATCCTAGAAACCTTCTAAAACAGTCCAAATATCAAAGGTGCTAGTACATATGAGGTCTAGCAGTAATAATGATATTGTTTGGTGACGGCAGCAGCAATTCGATGATGACTTTTCCTATCCATCCGCTCCTTGTGCTGTTTCTTATGGGGCAGGCACAGGCTGTTGTTGATGACTCCCGAGGGACAGGGCTTACAATTATTTACCCTTTCAAACTAATAAGAGTATTATAGGAACTCAATTTTAGACAGGAAAGGGTAGAGATAGGTTTCCGATTTAGACTAATTAACAAGGATTGTGGGGGAGAAAAGTGAATTATGGGGAAAACTCATCATTAGGATATCCTAATCAGAAAACTCTCTTTACATTAACTCTCATATAAAAAGCCTGTGTGCCAGAAGATTTCTGGCTCAGTGCTTGACAGGAAGCTTTGGCTCACCTGAAACTAGACATGAGGTTTGTGTTGCTAAGCACCAGCAGTCTAAAGATGGAAACTACACAGTTGGGATAGGGAACTATAGCCGAAACTAGAATTGTGGATTTGAACTACCTGCATAGCACAAAGGTTGCGGCAACAGCTGGGTTGTGTTGGTATGTGCTAACCGGGTCAGAGACCTTAGAAGGTAAAAAGTAATTATAGGGGAGGGTCTCTAGAATTGAGAAGGTGGGAGGATGTCAACGTGGGAGGAGATTCAGGTTACTTGCTCGGATAGGCTGTAAACCCCCATTTTCCTGACCTATGGAGAATGCGGGGAGGGCTTCTTGCAGTTGGGAGTTAGGATGATGCTTCTTCATATATAATGACATGTAAGCAATGATTCAGTGAACTTCTCTCTCTAGGGAGGTTCCCTTTTTCTGCAGTAAAAGCCTTTGCTTTCAGCCTGGATTTCGGCCTCTGATTTATTTCCATTTATTGGGGTCTTATTTGTCCCTAACAGGATGGGTGAAGATGCAGGAAAGTGTGTCTTGCTCTCATGCTGCCAAGATGGAGAAGGCTGGCATTCAATGTTCCCTCTAAGCTGTTGAGTCTTGTGAGCAAAAATTCTACTTTTTGAGCTACTGGCATTAAAGTTGCGAGCGAGCAATTCGGCTAAAGTTGCATAAATTAGTTTGCCCTGGAGCCATCCTTCCTGAGCTAAGACAAAAACGTGTGAGCCGGAGGCTAAAAAAACTGTGAGCTAGCTCACACCAACTCAGCTTAGAGGGAACACTGCTGGCATTGTTTAGAGAGAAGGCGTGAGGCTGGAAGGAGGTCTCCCCAAGAGTAGCAATCTACACATCAAGGGGTAGCATCAGAGGAAAGGGTGATCAGGCCTAGTCTAATTACCTCTCTGACTTTCTTGTAGTCTTCCTCTGTAATCTGAGGCTAAGAGACAGCGAAAAGTCCTTCACTTCCAACAGCTTCCTACCTAATTTTTTTTTAAAGCTGGAGATGCCAGGGATTGAACCCAGGATCTTCTACATGCAAAGCAGATGCTCCCCCACTGAGCCAAATGTGTAGGGGGGAAGAGAGATCCTCCTTTACCTACATACCTGGCTCTTAGCTGGGGGGGGGGAGAGAAAAACAGGAGCAATGATGAGAAACATGGAGCTGGTCTTGTTCCCAAGAACCACATGCCTTTTGTGCAAAAAGAGGCTCAGAAGCCAAGAGAGCGGCTTTTTAGTTTAGCAAAAAAAAAAAAAAAGGCAACTGAGGGGATGTGGTGGAAGCTCATAAAATTGTGAGCGGCATAGAAGGAGAACCGACAGGGAAAGGAGCGTTAATGCTCTTTCAAAATACATCACTTTGGGACAATGCACTGGGGAAACCATTGAAAGCAGCAGGGAGCATCAAGCAAGGCCTGCAGTGTAAACAGAAACACGTACAAACAGCTGTCTTGCATTAACTTTTAAATAGACTCCAGCTGCTTGTTAAAAAACGATCCTGACAAAAGGTCAATAGTCCTGGGGGCAGTGCTCTTATCAGCCTGTGGGACTTTCTGTTCTCAGAGCGGTGTCCTCCTAAAGCCATTTGTTTAAACACTTAATCCATTACAGAGATCAGGGCATGTCAGGTATTGCAAATGGCTTATGGCGGTGGCCTGTGCGTGCCTGCATGTATCTGGGTATAGGGCTCCCTCTTTCCCTGGTGGTAGGGAAACTTCCATGACAGACTTTTGCACAAGGTCAGTTCACTTGAGAGGAGGGTTGTGATGGACTATGCTGTAAAAGCTCATAAGTGCTGTGTAAACATGTGAAGGAATGTGAAGGGTTAATGCCTCATAGAGCCAGAGGGCCTTGAGTGACAGGCTGCTCAAAGGGATTTGTTTGGTTACCCTCAGTTGAGTACTGGGAACTGACTGCCAAAGAGAACTCAGTTTAGCTCTGACGGAGAACTGGAACAGTTGAGTTCTGACTGAGAAGAGTTTAGCACTGACAGAGGAATGTTTAACACTGACCAAGGACTGGGAAGGTAGGCAAGGAGGAGTGGGAGGATCAGTGAAGACCCTCATCCAGGCCAGAAAAAGAGATAGATCTTCTGGTTAGAGAAGTGATTCCCTGCCAGTTAGAAACGGAGATAGGTCAAAGAGTGGAGTGATCCCTGGTGCATTTAGAGAAGGAATTTGGGTACTTGCCTTCTGAAAACTGAGGAGTCAGTTAAACTCAAGAAAGTGTACTGGAGTGTTGAAACCAAAGCCTTTTTAGCAGTGGTTCTTTACCAGGTAATATCTGTTACTTCCATGAAAAGCTTCAGCTGCCTATTTCCAAACCTGAAGTCTCTATTAAAGGGTAGGGTTGCCAGCCTCCAGGTGATGGCTGGAGATCTCCTGGGATTACAACTGATCTCCATGTTGGATTATTTAGTTAGCAGAGTGCTCAAGGGATATGATGCAGTAGAGTCTATCTGGTTAGTGTATGCTGCCTAGAAACAAAGTTACACAAGGAGCCTCTTTATCTTTGTAAAACTAATATGAGTCCTTTTAATTAAGGAACTGCATTCTAGACAGGATAGATTAGAGACAGGTATCTAATCTAACTAGCTAAAATGGATGGAGATACAGGAGGCATATCTTACTCTGATGCTCTATGGCATTATAACCCCATTGAAGTTCCACCCCTCTCCAAACTCCACCCTCCTCAGGCTCCACCCCCCTCCCAAATCTCCAGGTATTTCTCAACCTGAGTTAGCAATTCTAATTAAAGGGACAGGACTTTTTTTCTCCAGGCTGTTGACCACCCCAGCCCCTCTCCTTTTTCCATATACTTGAAAAGCTGAGAGTGTGTTAGACGAATGAGCTGAAGGGCTCTTGGCTTTCAAGTCATTACTTGTGGTCTGTTCAGCCCTGAGGACTTCTCGAGGTTTGGACTGGAGGAGGTTTGTATGCTTGCCAACACTGGGTTGAGAAATTCCTGGAGATGTCATGGCGGAACCTGGAGAGGTTGGGGTTTGGGGAGGGGAGGAACTTCAGCAGGGTATAATGCCATAGAGTCCATCCTCCAAAGCAGCCATTTTCTCCAGGGGAACTGATCTTTGTACTCTGGAGATGAGCTGTAATTCTGGGAGTACTCCACCCCCCACCTGGAGATTCAACAAACAAACACTGTGATATGCTGGCTAACACATTTAGTAAAACCTTTTGCAATCAACATATGAGTCTTATATAACATTATAAAGAAGTACGTCCTTATGGTATTGCAAAAGAGAGACCGTCCTCAAGATGTTACTACAAGCACACAGATGCGGGCTTGTTTCACCAAATTCTTCTTCAGGAGTATTCTTATTTTCTTCAAAGTTAGCAGCCTCTTGTTGCAACTTAGTGTTTATAATGGGAACATACTAGTCATTAAACTCTTCTCTAAACAGATGCAAAAGCCTTCTGAATTGGGCTGGCGAAATGTTCTCTGCAGGTCTCAAGAGTATTTTCTTCAGAATTATCATCCTGGAACAAATCACAGTTACTAAAATAAGGCACAACACAGGGCTGAATGGAACTGAATAATTTCCAATATCACTGAATATTATTAAAAATTTAACCTCTCAATAACCATCTAAGTGCCTATATTGGGAGCAAGCCAATTTAACAGAGGCTTAATTACCTTTTAACAGAGGCATAATGTGTGAAAATGGGGCAGTGACGCTTTTCATGGTGTGGATTGAAATAACATCAGCTGATAATAAGATCCCAAGGAGCCTTGGTTACTGGACATTTCCCCCTCAAAGCTGTTGGAAGCCTTAGGCTTTGGCCAGGAGGGTGGGGTAGAAATTTAATTAACAGCAACAACAATAATAAAAAGCTAAATGGCTGGGACTGGCTGGTCCCCCAGCTGCTGTCTTCTAGACTGGTGTTCTTTATTCCCCTTTG
Organism: Lepidodactylus listeri; assembly: GCA_029233225.1. Classification (NCBI taxonomy): domain Eukaryota; kingdom Metazoa; phylum Chordata; class Lepidosauria; order Squamata; family Gekkonidae; genus Lepidodactylus; species Lepidodactylus listeri. The sequence goes on along the minus strand of JARCFY010000004.1, from coordinate 24,826,831 downwards.
GTGGCATGCCATTGAAGTCAAACCGTTCTGAGTCTTCAGGCATCTTTGGAACTCTGACACAGTGGTCAGTGTAATCACAAAATGGCTGCCACAGGATACGGAACCAGCCACAAAATGGCTGCTGCAGGAGGTGAAGCCACACTCAGAGAGACGGAAGACTAAGTGCAGGGGAGAAGAGGGATAATTTAAAAATATATACTGGAAAAGAGGAGCGAGAGAGAGAATAAAGCCAGCACTGTGGGTGGTAATTGTCACTGAAACAATGTTATTCTAATCTACCCAGCCAACTGGATCTCCAGTGGCTAGTCAGGAGCCCTGCTTGGCAAGTGGCTCAAACTGCCCCCACCCAGTTTCTCAAAACACTTGGTGGGCACCAGGAACGTCTGTAGGCACTATGGTGGGCACCAAGTTGGGGACCCCTGCTGTATAGAGGATATATTTTTGGGTCGTCATGTTGTGGAGAAAGGCAGCATAAATGTTTACGCATAACACATAAACAAATCTGATTGCTGTTCCAGGGCTCTTTTTGGGCCGGAACACACCGGAACGGTGTTCCAGCTGGCATCCGAGCCCCCCTACCCCCCCCCCCCCCCGCCAGCAGGAAAGGCCTTTAAGAGGAAAGAGCTGTGGGGAAGGGGCCGGCTGTCGCAGCTCTCTCCATCAGGCTTGTTGCCAGGCCTACTCTCTCCCTGCTGTCCGTAAGTTCTTCCTCTTCTCTCTCTCTCTTCTTTTCTTTCTTCCCCTCTCTTCCTTTCTCGCTTTCTGTTTCTTTCCCCCTCCCCCTTTCTTTCTTTATTTCTCTCCCTCTCTCCCTCCCTATCTCCCTTTCTTTCTCTTCCTTCCTTCCCTCCCTTCTCTCTCTTTTTTTCTTCCTTCCTTTCTCACCCTCCCTTTCTTTTCCCCCTCCCTCCGTTTCTCTCTCTCTTTTCCCTTCCTCTCTCTCTCTCTCTTCCCTTCCTCTCCTCCTCTCCTTTCTCTCTCTCTCCCCCCAATCATGTAAAGGCTTAATGTGTAGAAATGGGGAGTTGACGCTTTCTATGGCATGAAGGTAAATAGCATCTCATCAAGCCTCTATTAAAGGGACAGGGCATTTTCCCCAGGCTGTTGGCAACCCTGGATATAAATCCCATGAGGAAACTTGTTTCAGTCTACATTAGAGGATCAAATCAAATATATGCCACAAATTAGAAATAGTATGAACAAGTCCTGAAGGTCAGGATGACTCTTTGAATTGCAAGGAAGGGGGCTATAAAAACTGACTTCCTTCCAAAAATGAGAACTATGTTTTAAATAGACTTCAGTGTAGAGGTATAACTGACAAGCCATTCCTCCAAGAATTGTATACCAAAGGCAGGACAAGTGGGCATTTAACTCAGAAAGGTAGGACTGCATACCATCTCCACCTGGACCATTCAATACTCTGAACCAAGTACTCTGTTAAGTCACACTGTTAAGTTTTATGCTGCTGTTGCAAAAGAAGCCCTGAAAATTGCCTCAAACCAGAACTTTAAGAATAAGGGAATGTCAACAGCAAAAATACAGGAATGCAGCAGTGGTTGGGTGGAACGTTGTCTGAATTCTCAGGAAAATATGAGTAATGAATGAATGGTGTCAGTACCGGTGAAAAATGTTATTATGGAAGCATTCTAAGATTTTCTTTCTTTCTTTCTTTCTTTCTTTCTTTCTTTCTTTCTTTCTTTCTTTCTTTCTTGTTCCATTTTGTTCTTTGTGTTTTTGTAAAAAAAAATTGTTGGAAAAGGGGAGCGATGTAAAAAAGCAGAGAGCCCAGGAAATGCTGGTTTTGACAATATCTTTATTTTTTGAGAATCTCTTTAGTTTTCTCATGGCATCTTCTGTTTAAGAAAAGTAAGTTTGAAGCCTGAGTGTTAACTAGTTCATTGTTGTGTCTTTTTGGGAATGGGTTGCAAATATATGTGTGTCTAAAGTCTGTATTAAAGTGGTTTGGTGCTAACTGCCATGCAAGAGAAAACATCTGAAAAAGTAGCTTCATTGTTGTGTGTGTTGGCAGAACACTTGACTGTTGCATGGAGACTTTGGGGGACATCTGCAGAGAAACAGAGTTGTAACTAAAAATGAGCATGGTCAGCAGCACTGTGGAGATTGCCTGTTTTGTGAAATTTGAAAAGTGGGCAGAGTTTCTGAAGAAGATGATTGTCCCTCTTCTCCTGCCACTGGGCTGACATCTGCCTTTAATAGGCCAGCAAAGTTGATGTTCTTAAACCTCCTAATAAGAGAGATTTCTGCTTCTGAGGAGTTGACTTCCAATGATTGGTGATCTTGTGATGGTAGTGATACTTTGATGTGGTAAAGCCCACCTTTTCACAGGATCATTTTACTTGTGGGTCAGACTCTGCATGGTGACCACTCCACTGGTACATAATTGCTTGTAAAAACTATTATAGTGTAATAATTCAGGTGGGTAGCCGTGTTGGTCTGAAGCAGCAGAACAAAGCTGGAGTCCAAAGTTTCATCCAAGGTATAAGCTTTTGTGTGCATGCACACTTCTTCCATCTGAAGAAGTGCAGTTTCATCTGAAGAAGTGTGGGTGGCACATGAAATCTTATACCTTGAATAAAATTTTGAACCTTGAATAAAATAGCCCACAAACTACTCCCGTCCACAAACCTAGAAGAAGAGGAGACTGGATTTATACCCCGGCCTTCACTACCCAAGGGAGTCTCAGAGCGGCTTACAAACTCCTTTCCTTTCCCTTCCCCTCCCCACAACAGACACCCTGTGCGGTAGGTGGGGCTGAGAGAGCTCTGAGACAACTGTCCTTGAGAGAACAGCTGGTACAGATCTATGGCTTGCTCAAGGTCATCCAGCAGGTGCAAGTGGAGGAGTGGGGAATCAAACCTGGTTCTCCCAGATTAGAGTCCACGTACTTAACCACTACACCAAACACGCTCCTAGGGTTGTTCTGCCAGTGAACTAGGGTTGCCAACTCCAGGTTGAGGAAATCCCTGGAGATTTGGGAGTAGAGCCTGAGGAGGGTGGGGTTTGAGGGAAGGAGGGGCATAATGCCATGGACTCCACTTTCCAAAGCAGCCATTGACCTGATTTCCGTAGTGTGGAGCTCAGTTGTAATTCCAGGAGATCTCCAAACCCCACCTGTAGGCTGGCAACCCTAAAAATTCATATTCAGTGTACTAGTTCTGCAGGAAGGCAAGCTGATTTCTATGGGAACCTAACCTTTAGCAATTGATTCCAATCCAGTGTGGGAATAATTGTTGGGCATAAGATATTGGTTCAAGCAAGATTTTGTATAGATGGGACAGAAAATAAAATTTTTATTGGTTTTGGCAAAACCCTTTTGGCAACAAACAAGATAAACAGAATAAGAAGCAAAAGGTGGACGTGGCTGGATGACCACACTTCTGGTAACATGGAGTGTGGCCTAATATGTTAATGAGCTGTGCTGTCAGGGGTGTGTCCTAATATGCTAATGAGTCCCTGCAGGGCTTTTTCTACAAAAAGAGCCCTGAAAGAATCACTGACTTGGGTTGATTGGGTCCCACTCTTTCTCAGTGCAGAGAGACAGCAGAAATCACCAGTTCCCAGAGGTATGCCTGGTGTGGTGACTCATTGACAAACGCAGGTCCTGGGTAGCTCCGCAGTTCTCGCTTTGAATGTTCTGAATGTAAGAATTAAATCTTCCTTTATTGCATTTCTTGGGGGGGGGGGAGGAATGTGTCTTGCTTATCAAGAGTTTAGAAAGAGTTATTTGAGTGAAATTTCACAGTCTTTGGCTACTCCCACGGGCCCTATTCGTGGACCTATGGTATGTTTTGTTTGTTTGAACTGTCGAATGAATTACATAGAAAAGCACCATTTTCAACATGGACTGTTTCTACACAGAGGGGTTGCTCCACCTTGGCTTCCTGACAGCTGGCTGACAGCGGTTGTGTTTTCAGGAACATCCAGATGACGTTGTACTCTTTCCATGTATTCCTCCTGCTTTGTTGAGATGTTTCCCAATTTTTTTTTAAAGAAAGATTGCAGACAAAGTGGCTTTGGATGTTCTGTGGATGAGAAGCTATACATTTCTGCCAGGTCCTGCCTATATTGGGGCCATTTTCCTTTGCTCAGTCCCTGTGGCAGCCATTTCCCAAACACCACTGGAGAGCTTTTTCTGAGGATTAAAATTTTTTTTGGTAATACTTATACGGTGATAGTGTTGTCATACCTATTATAGCAATGTACTAGTCCCCAGCGCTCCCTCCCTCCCTCCCTCCCTCCCTCCCTCCCTCCCTTCCTTCCTTCCTTCCTTTCTTCCTTCAAGTCTCTAGCCCTTTTGGTTGTGGAGGTATAAGGGAAAATGTACTGGCTGTACATTTTTCATAACTGTGGATGCCAACAATCTGGAGAAAAAATGTCCTACCCTTTAACGGAGGGTTAAGGGGGTGTTATGTGTAAGGTGATATAACTTACCTCCTTGCTATGAAAAAAAATCACATATGTTAAACCTCTATTAAAGGGACAGAACTTTTTTTTTCTCTTCAGGGATTTGGCAGCCCTACTTATAATTCTACATATAAAACTGCTGGAGACTTACTTTAAAAAAATGAAATCTGGGAACTAGTACGTTTTTATAGCTGATTGTTACAATGTATTAGTTCTACATCCTTTACTGATTTTTTAGAAAGCCCTCCAGGTGATGGGGGGAATGGCACCCATGGAGGGGGGGGGGTGTCAAGGAAAGTGAGGGGACAACTTCAGTGTGGATGCTTCGTTTTACCCACAATACCTCTGCATTCACAGAAGCAATGAGAGCTACACAGAGAATAATCTCCATGTGGAAGCAGCCCTGGTATACATAAAGGGTTGCCTACAGCCTGGAGAAAAAAAAAGCTAGCCTCTTTGTGGATAGCCAGATCTGCTACCATTTTGGGGTTTTGCAAACCTAGGGATCTCCCAGGTTGCAGAAAAACCTTACTTTAAAAAAAGTGGCATAAACCATTTCTATATTTAATAGCATCTGTGCTTGCTCCAAACATTCAGATGACAAATGGCATGAGAAGCAAGTGGTGACCGGGCAGCGGTGGTGGCAGTGGCCAGCTCAAGTGTGTGTGTGTATGGGGGGGGGGGGCTGAGATGGTGGCAAAGAAGAAGAAGAGATTGGATTTATACCCTGCCCTTCACTCAGAGCGGCTTACAATCCCCTCCCCTCCCCACCACAGACACCCTGTGAGGCAGGTGGGGCTGAGAAAGCTCTGTGAGAACTGCTCTTGAGCTCTGAGAGAACTGTGGCTTGCCCAAGGTCACCCAGCAGCTGCACGTGGAGCAGTGGGGAATCAAACCTGGGTCTCCTAACCACTACAGCAAACAAAGAAGGAAGAAGTTGAGTCAACAGAAAGGGGTGAGATTTCCTCTCCCCCAGATGGGTTTCCCTTAAGGTCCCCAACTGCCATGTAGATCCTGGAGAGCTCTTGGAATTACAGTTGGTCTCCAGGTGACACAGATCAGATCCTTTGCCCTCCCCAGGCTCCATGCCTCAAATCTCTAGAAATCTCTCAACCTGGAATTGGCAACCCTAGTCCCCCTCTTGTTTTTTCTTTAAAAATAAAGATTAATATCAACAATTCTTTTGAGTATTCCCCGTAGGGTTGCCAGGTTCTCCCTGGCCATCAGTGGGGTGTAGGGTTGCCAGATCCAGGTTGGGAAATTCCTGGAGATCTGGGGATGGAGCCTGGGGAGGATGGGGGACTCAGTGGGGTACAATGTTGGAGAGTTCTCCCCCCAAAGCATCCCTTTCCTCCAGGGGAACTGACCTCTGTAGTCTGGAGATGAGCTGTAATTCTGAGGGATTTCCAGGTACACTCTGGAGGCTGGCATCCCATAACAGTTCCTTGCTTCAGTCCCAATGACTGCATGGTGGTCTTTTACCTGTTTATTTCTTATTTCTCCTGGAAGCAACCAAATTCCAAATCCCGATAATCCTTGCCAGGTGTTACAAGTTAGATTCAGGTGGGTAGCCGTGTTGGTCTGAAGCAACAGAACAAAGCTGGAGTCCAATGGCCCATTTAAGTTTGAGTCCAGTGGTGTAGTGTAGTGGTTAACAGCAATGGACTCTAATCTGGAGAACAAGGTTTGATTCCCCAATCCTCCTCATGCAGCCAGCTGGGTGACCTTGGGTCAGTCACAGCTCTCTCAGCCCCACCTACCTCACGGGGTATCTGTTATGTGGGGAGGAAGGGCAGGAAGTTGTAAGCTGCTTTGAGAGTCCTTTGGGTAGTGAAGGGCAGGGTATGAAACAACTTCTTCTTCTTCCCAACAAAGTTTAATTCTAGGTATAAGCTTTCGTGTGCATGCAGACTTAAACTTTGTTGGTCTTAATGGTGCCACTGGACTCAAACTTTGTTCAGCTGTTAGAGGTGTTATGCAGGTTCACCCAACAGTCTTCTTTTGATTTATGTAAGAAAGCGAATGTGGCTCCTTGGTGTGATGACCCCGAGGGTTGCAGTATCCAGCAATCAGAGTAAGGAGCGAAGGAAGGTTTTTAAGTGGGCAGAGCCAGTTGTAGGGAAGAAAGGACAGTTGGAAAATGACAGTTGCAGAGAGAAAGAAGAGAGGGAAGAAAGCATGAGTGGAAAGTACAGCCTGGAGGAGAATAATTTCCTCCTGTTCCTTTGATAAAGTCTTAATGGGGTGTTATGTCCGGTGCTTGACTCTTTGTCTGCAGCCAGGGAACATGTCTGGGCATGTTCACCTGTAATGGGATGTGATAACAATAGAGCTTCCTTCCACAGAGAACAATGGACCTAGGGATCCTGCCGGTCCCCCTATCAGGGGCTGAGGATATCTGAATGGACCTATGATAGCCCCTGGCGGGAGAATAATCCCTGTTGGACCAATCCCCCTTGGGGGACGGGATGGTCAAGGTGTGGTTTACCTGTAAATATAACTGGCTTCCCCATTCCTTTGTCCCCATGCTCGACCCTGACCTGCAACAAACCACCATGCTGTATATATGATCCTGACTCCCTAATAAAAGAGCTATGATTGAAATCACTCCAATGGCCTCCTGAGTCCAGTACTTTTCATGGGGGGTGTTATTTTTTCTGAGCTCTACTGTAGTGAAATGGCTACAGTGCCAGACTAGGATTTGAGAGTCCGCAGTTAAATTCCCCCCTGCCCCCGTGACTGGCTGACTCTCAGCCTAGCCTACCTCACAGGGGGTGCTGTTCTGAGGATAACATGGGAGTAGGGAAGGACCATGTTGTAAGCTGATTTTGGGTCCTTGTTGGAGAGGAAAGTGCAGCGTAAATACCGAAGGAAACATAACTCTGGGTATGCCCCTGATTTCCGCTGCCTAATCAGGATTCTGAATAATTTCGTTCTGTCTGGCCAATTCCCTAGAGAGCTTTAATAAGCTGTTGTCTCAGATTTACGCATTTTACAGACAGGCACTGAAAGTCTCCCTGGCACTTGTTTTTATTTTGGGACGGAAAACAGAACACATTCCAGTGCAGGCAAGGCAGAAAGCGTTGCCGGTGCGCGAAGAACCAGGGCATGCTTCCACTACCTGCCTCATCAGCTCCCCTCCACGGGTGGCGGCTGACAGGATCTCGTCTCAGAAAGTTCCCTGTTATGCCTTTTGACAACAGGCATTCCCCCAGCTCCGTGTGAACAAGGGATTCCCTACAAACCACTTCCTCCCGACGCCCGGCTTCCTCCCCCTCCAGAAATCAGACACCAGAACATCTAATCACTCCCCTTTTCAGGGAAGGAAAGGGGAAAGAAAAAAAAAAGAAAAGATTTCCCTGCCTTCGCCTCTCCTCTCCGTCTCTCTCGCTCGCTCTCTCTTTCAATGCATTGATCTTCACAGCCCTTTTGGCCATGCAGCTATACCGTTTTCTCCCCAACTAAGCGCCTTTTTCCCCATAAACGCCGCGAACCAAAACATGCCATGTATCCAGAGAAACTGGGTGGCAAACGTTTCCTTTTGGGTCCACTTCTTTAATATCCTGGCGTGGTGCCATGGTAGAAATCCTCCACCGGGCCGTTTTGTCTTTCCTGACAAGAGGCAAGGTCAGTGGCTTCTCTTGTTTCTTGTTTCTTTTTTAATTAAATGGTTGCTTTTGACCCAGGGCGAGGCAGGCATCCTTCCCTCACGTCCCCCCTCCCTCCGGAATATTAAAAACAAAGGCACCATCTGCAGGAGAAACCTATGCAAGAGCGGGCTTTTTGTGCAACGCCTCGGCTTTGCATTGTAGTCGCTGCTTGCAATGTTCAGCTTCTTTGCCGCTTTGTGATCCATTTGCTTGAAGGCCTAGGCGATTCTTTCGATAGGACTCTTGCAACGCTGGGTCTTTCCGGGGGGCTTTGAAAACAAAAAGTCCCACAAACTATGAGGCTTCCCTGAACTGCAAATGTTCTTGGGACCAACCAGCATGTAAAGTTTAGTTGATGTTACTGAGGGAGTTATGCTAATAATGCTGGTGATTCAGGGTGGGCTCCGTTGCCACGCTGGTCGCAACTAGGTTGGGTTGCTTTTGGGTGGGCTCTGTTTTGAAAAGAGGACAAGTTTGTGTCATCATTTTTCTTTATGGGTTCATTGCTTCTGCAAAATTGGCTTCTTTTTGCCGCCGCTTCCCATAGTTGTTTTTTTTTTTTAAAGGAACAATCGGGAGAGAAGTTTCTTCATGGGGGCAATGTATGTGCAAAAGAATGCACAGTATGTGACTCTGGGGGGGGGGGGGACTATAAGGGCAGGGCTCTGCAACTATAAATTCAGCCTCAGCAAAAACTGAATTCTGCAGCTTGTATGAATTATGCAAACAAAGCAGATTTGCCTGTCTTCTGCTTGCTTTCTCCTAATCTGCTCTATTTCTGTAACTCCTGGGGAAGAGCCTCCCTGTGACCACAAGAAACCTCATTCAACCACCACTCTGATATCTAAGATTTTAATAGCTGTCATTCACACAGTTTCAGGTCAATACTGAGCATTCACCATGACCAGAAACGTATTTTGGGACGTGACATTCTCAAGTAGTTGGATAACTGCACCAATGCCACATCTTATTTACTTATTTTTCTGAATTTCCATCCCACTTTTCTACCCGAGGCTGCTTAGATTCTGCAGAATGGATACAGCTGTGAGCCTAGGGTTGCCAACTCCACCTTGGGAAATTCCTGGAGATTTGGGGGTCGAGACTTAGAAGAAGAAGAAGAGATTGGATTTATATTCCGCCCTTTACTACCCAAAGCAGGCTCAGAGCAGCTAAGATCTCCTTTCCCTTCCCCTGCCCAGAACAGACACCCTGTGAGGTAGGTGGGGCTGAGAGCTCTTTTGAGAACTGCCCTTGAGATAACAGCTCTGAAAGAACTTGTAACTGACCCAAGGTCACACCAGCAGCTGCATGTGGAGGAGTGGGGAATCAAACCTGGTTCTCCCAGATTAGAGTCTGCGCTCCTAACCACTACACCAAAGGGGAGGGCAAAGTTTGGGGGGTGGAGTTCAGCAGGGATGCAGTGCCACAGAGTCCACTCTTCAGGAGCCATAGCCATAGCCATATTTTTCCAGGGGAACTGATTTCTGGAGATCAGGTGCAATTCTAGGACATCTCCAGGCTCCACGAGGACATTGGCAACCTGAACTTAGCTCCTTTTCATTCAAATGAGCATATGCATTATATGTTATATTGGAGAAAGGCACAAACATTTAAGTTTGTATATACCAAAAAGGTCGTCTGGGTTTGCATCAGAGCTAGATTAACACCGAGGAACTGAAGTTTCTCTCTGATCTCCTTGCTCATTTAGGAAACACCACAGCACTATAATTTGGAGGGTTTCTTCCAATCCTGTGGATTTTTCAAAGAAAGTCCTGTTCAGAGGCTCAGTCTTAGTGCTCCGGCTGTGCTTAATGGGACATTTGCTATGTACAAACCTCCTGGTATGGGCAGTTACCATTTTGTGTGGATGGGACGACACATATATTTCCCATGTTTGGTATAGAGATGTAAGGGGGCCGTGGTGGTTCAGAGGTTAAGACGCTGAGCTGCAGACTGGAAGGTCTGTAGTTTGGCAGTTCAAGACCCGAGTGCCACGTGACAGAGTGAGCTCCTGTCTCTGGTCCCAGCTCCTGCCAACCTAGCAGTTCGAAAGCAAGAAATTGCAAGTAGATAAATAGGTACGACTTCGGTGGGAAGGTAACAGCGTTCCGTGTGCCCTGGCACTTAGTCATGCCAGCCATATGACCACGGAGACGTCTTCGGACAGCGCTGGCTCTTTGGCTTGGAAACGAAGATGAGCACTGCCCCCTAGAATCGGATTCAGCTGGCTTTCGAGCAAGGGAAACCTTTACCTTTTATATATATGTAAACGAAGCCCCAGAGTTTTGAGGTTACCAAAGCTGTATGTACATTCAAAATACATCATTCTCAGATTGGTGACCACACAAACTGGGAAGATCAAGTGTAGCGCACAGTCCTATTATGCATGGCTGGAGCACCAAAATCAACCTTCTGAAAAGGACTGAGGAACAAAATACATTACAAGTCACTCCAGTAATGCTCACTGAACTTCAGTCGAAGCATGCAAAGGCATAACATCCTAATGGCTCCATAGGGGAAGGTAATGCTTTTAACAGTTGCTGTGCCGCCACTGTGACACAGCTTGATGCCTGAGTCGTACAAATAAAAAAAGCAGTGACAGACATTTGAAACTGTGCTGCGCCTTGTGGCAAGCCCTTCGCATGATGGAAAGCCGCCCTACCTGGTTCCCGCAATTTCACCTCACTGCTGCAAAGCCTCCTTTTTCACAGTGGTGCCTTCCAGGAAGGATTGCCACTGCTGGCTCTGGATAGGGAGACACCTGGACATTTGGGGGGTGGGGGGGTGGAGCCTGAGGTTGGGAGGATTTGGGGAGGGGAGGGACTTCAGTGGGGCATAATGCCATAGAGGGTGCCTTTTAAAGTGGCCATTTTCTCCAGGGGAACTGATCTCTGTTGCCTAGAGATCAGTAGTAATAACAGGGGATCTTCAGCCACCACCTGGAGATTGGCAAGGCAACCCTACTCCCATGCGGCCTGTGTGAAGAAGCCTCAACTGACCTCCTTTGAAGGGTGGGGTATAAATCCGATCTCCTCCTCCTTCCTTTGAGAAACACATCTGTTGTATTGAGTGTAGATCATGTGTTAGGTTGGGGATATATACCCCGCCAGTAGTGTGGTGAACATCCTCGTAGCAAAGACTGCTTCAGAGAAACAGCGGGCCCTTTGCAACTGTGCCCATCTTGTCTTTCAAACACTTGCATGTATGACCAGGAGCAATGAGGGGATCGGGAGGGTCATTTTGGCCAGGCTCTTTAACTCAGAGGGGGACTCAGATATGGACACTTGTCAATATTTTGGCATTTGGTAATTTTCATGACTCGTTTTTATGGGTATCATATGTTGCCATTTTTTAAAATGAGTCCATAAAAGGTTGGTTGCAGTGGTTAAGAGTGGTGGACTCTAATCTGGGAGAACCGGGAAAGGAGACTGTAAGCTGCTCTGAGACTCCCTTGGGTAGTGAAGGGCGGGGTATAAATCCAAGCTCCTCTTCTCTTCTCTTTTCTTCTTCCACATGCAGCTGTTGGTGTGACCTTGGGTCAGTCACGAGTTCTTTCAGAGCTGTTCTCTCAAGGGCAGTTCTTGAGAGAGCTCTCTCAGCCCCACCTACCTCAAGGGGAGTCTGCTGTGGGAAGGGGAAGGAGATTGTAAGGAGATTCTTCTTCTTCTTCTTCTGAATAGGGCCTGAGTAGGGCTGCCAACTCCAGGTTTGGAAATTCCTCAAGATTTTTTGGGGGGTGGAGCCTGGGAGGGGCAGAATTTGGGGAAGGGAGGGACCTTGGGAGGGATGGGACACCATAGAACCTGCCATCTGAAGCTCCTGTTTTCTCCCGGAGGACTGACCTTGGTGGCCTGGAGATCAGATGTAATACCAGGAGAACTCTAGCCACCACCTGCAGGGTGGCAACCCTAAGCCTGAGAAGAGCCAAAATATTTGTTGAATGCATGAAGAGCTTCTTTTCTGAGGACATCCAGCTGGGCATATCCCGTTGAACTTGGTTTTATCTATGGTGTCTACTTTACTATACTTCATAGTGATGGCGATCCTCAAAGGAGGTGGGGATTTGCCATTGGCCTGCCTATCGGAGTCCCACGGGGGGGGCGGGGTGGAGTGAGCGAGAGTCAAGTTTCTCTTCCAAAGGCAGAGATCCCATTTCAGGATTTAAAATCTGGGGAGCCAGGAAGCCCCTGCCATGCCATGTTTACCTCCACCCCGATTCATATTGCCAGCATTACCGAATTGTTTTGAAACCCAAGACTTTGGATCTAGAGAGAATCGAGATGTCGTCCAAGCCATGAAGAGAGGAGTCCCCCCCCCCGCCCGCTTTAGTGGGTCAGGGGTCCTTGTCTAACTGGAGGAAAGAAGACAGACATGCGAAATGGGCTAAGTTTACCGGGTCAAGAGCTACAGCGTTAATAGCCAGAGTTGTCTGTCCCCCATCACTCTGTGTACATGGATTACTATAAATATTCCCACGGAGAAAGGAAGTAGCCAAGCCGGCAGCTTTTCATATGGAGTCAGATGGTTTTCTCCTCACCACAGATGTGCATTGGGGTGGTTTCAGCTGTTGTTAATCAACGTGGTCTCCTCACTAGCTTCAAAAGCAGCTATAATCACTTACACCAGTCAAGGACTTGGCACATCCTGCATAAGTAATTAAATGCAACTTTGGATGGAAATCAGAAGGAGGGTGGGAGCAGAGGACGCCTGATTTTTGTTCCTTTCAATGAGGCAAAAAAGAGGCCTTGGTGAAGAGTGCCTGAAGAAGGCTTGAGTTCATAAAACAGGGGATAGAGGTGAACAGTACCGGCAGAAATTGGTTTCATTTTGCTTAAGAACATAAGGAGAGTCTTGCTAGATCAGACGAATGGTCCATCTAGTCCAGCATCCTGTCTCACACAGTGGCCAGCTAGTTCCTCTGGAGGGCCAACAACAGGGTATAGAGGCTGAGGCCTTCCCCTGATGTTGCCTCCTGGCTCTGGGGCTCAGAGGATCTAACCCCCTTTTAAAGCTGTTTATTCCTGTAGCCATCACTACATCCTCTGGCAGCGAATTCCACGTCTTAAGCACTCTCTGTGTAAAGTAGTATTTCCTTTTGTCCATTCTGAACCTACTGCCTGTCAGCTTCATTGGGTGCCCTCGAGTTCTAGTATTTTGGGAGAGGGAGAAAAAGTTCTCTTTGTCAACTCTCTCCACCCCAGGCATAATTTTATAAACCTCTATCATATTCCCCTAGGTTTGCCATCCCCCCCTGAGGGCGGGGGATATGACCGCTCTTCAGGCCCCTGATCCACCGGCCCGGATCCCACTGGTGGGGGAACCCCGCCCCCAAAGTGCTGTGTTTGCGGCAACATGCCCAGTGCAATGATGTCACCTAGAGGTCACGCCGGGCACGTTGCGGGGGGATGCTCTGTTTGTTGTTCAAGGCAAAACTGTATGGTTTTCCTTTGAATGAGAGAGGCCCTGTCCATGCCCTGTGCGATGACATCACTTCTGGGTGATGAAGTGATGAAGACCTCCAGGAGGAGGACCAGGACCACCCCACTGCTGGCAGCCAGGTAAGACCTGGCAACCCTATGTTCCCCCTTAGACATATTTTTTACAATCTGCAGACTCCCAGAATATTCAGCCTTTTCTCATAGGAAAGGTGCCCCAACCCCCAAATCATCTTGGTTGCCCTCCTCTGTACTTTTTTGAGCTCTGCATTGTCTTTTTTGCGATCCGGTGACCAGAACTGTACACAGTAGTCGAAATGAGGCTGCACCATAGATCAGTAAAGGGGCATTACAGTATCGGCCGTTTTAGTCTCAATTTCTTTCCTAATAATCCCCAACATAGAGTTTGCCTTCTTCATCACTGCAGCACACTGGGTTGACACTTTCATTTAGCCATCCACTACAACCCCAAGATCTTTTTCCCTCTCACTCTTAGCAAATTCAGATCCCATTAGCCTATACTTGGAAGCCTGGGATTTTTTGTCCTAATGTGCATTGAACTTTATCTGCCACATTTATCTGCCAACACTGAACTTTATCTGCCACCCAGTCACCCAGTTTGTGGAGGTCCTCTTGGAGCTCTTCCCAGTCAGCCTTGGTTTTCACCATCCTGAATAATACTTATCCAATTAAACCCCACCCTTCCTCCAAGGAGCAGAGACTAGCATACATGCTTCTTCTCTCCTCCACTTTATCCTTGTATCAATACTGTGAGGTTGAGAAAAAGATTGGCCCAAGCTAATTCGGTAAATTGCATGGCAAGTGGGGTCTTGAACTTGGATTTCCCTGGTCCTAGTCCAGCAGTCTAACCACTATATACTTAAGTAGAAGAAGAGTTGGACCAGTTCTGCAAAAGCAGCTAACCTCAGCCTCTCATTTCTCCAATTGTACTGCTCAATTTCCCACTCTTTGCTGTGTGGCCGCATTTTGACCTGCTTTCCCCCTGATTTCCCCCACATCTTTTTGATCCTTATTTTTTAGGATCAAGAAGACATGGGGAAAACTGGGGGAAGATGCAGGTCAAAATGTGGCCATGAAGCAAATAGCGGGAAATTGAGCAGTACAATTGAGGGAAATGGGAGACTGAGGGCAGAACAACTGCTTTTGCAGAATCAGTCCTGGTTTTATACCCTGCCCTTCGCTACCTGAAGGAGTCTCGGTGGCTTACAATCTCCTTCCTTCCTCTCCCCACAACAGACACTCTGTGAGGCAGGTGGGGCTGAGAGAGCTCTGAGAGAACTGCTCTTAAGAAAACAGCTCTGAGAGACTCATGACTGGTGCAAGGTCACTCAGCTGACTGCATGTGGAAGAGGAGTGGGGAATCAAACCTGGTTCTCCAGATTAGAATCTGCCATTCTTAACCACTACACCAAACTGATGGATAGAGGGTCCAGAGTTCATTGGTAGACTGCATGCTTTATTTATTTATTTATTACAAAACTCAGGGGTCCTTTTGTAGAAAAAGAGGTGCAGGAGCTCATTAGCATACATATTAGCATAACTCATTAGAATATGCCACGCCCCCTGACATCACTGGCCGAAGGTCAGTTTCAACCTCATTATACCCTATGGGCCATTGAAGTCAATGACAAAAACTCATAGGGTATATGAGGGGCTGGAGGAGAAGGGGTTTGAGGGAGAGGCTCCAAACTTGCAGGATAGCTGCTGGAGTGTATCCCCAAAATACCCACCAAATTTCAAGAAGATTGGACCACGGGGTCCAATTCTACGGGCCCCCAAACAGGTTGCCCCATCCCCTCCATTGTTCTCTATGGTGGGAAAAAACGTTACTTTTTCCCCATCTTAGAGAACAATGGAGGGAATGGGGACAACCTGTTTGGGGGCCCGTAGAATTAGACCCCCTAGTCCAAACTTCTTGAAACTTGGTGGGTATTTGGGGGAGAGGCTCTAGCAGCTATCCTGCAAGTTTGGAGTCTCTCCCTCAAACCCCCTCCCTTCCAGCCGCTTTTAAAGCTGCTGCCGAATTTCGGCAGCAATTCGGTGGTGGGCCAAATCAGATCAGAGAATCTGGTTCCACCTGTGGCTCCCCTAGTGCCCACTCCTGGGCTGGTGGAGCCCAGGAGCCCAAAAGACCCCTGACAAAACTTATACCTACCTTTTCTGCCCCCTTAAGGGCCACCAAGGCACCAAGCATAATAATAAAATCACGTCTTAAAAATCATTGAAACCAACAAAAACACATTATTAAAACAATTAAAACAGGAACTGAAATATATTCAAGAATATAAAAACAACAATGAAAACAATGAGCAGGAAGGAGGGATCACTGAGGGAATGCCAAAGTAAATGAAAAAGTCTTAACCTACTGGCAGGGGGTGACAACAAGAAGGGGACAGGTGAATCTCCCTGGGGAGAGAATTCCAGAGTTTTGGTGCCATGACTGAAAAGGCCCTCCTCTGGGTTGCCACCTGTGTAATCTCAGAATGTGGGGGCAACCGAAGCAGGGCCTCAGAGCATGACCACAGTGGTGAAGTAGGTTCATAGGGGACTAGGCACGCCTTGAGGTCTGCTGTTCCCAGAGCATCTAGGCCTTTTTATATAAAAGTGTCTAGGTTAAATCCCTGGAGTGTCCGGATAAACAAATTTAGTTGCCAGGGAAAAGACCTTCTTTTGGTGGCAGACAACTGACAGTAAAAGGGAGATGGACTCAGGTGGGTAGCCGTGTTGGTCAGAAGCAGCAGAACAAAGTTTGAGTCAAGTGTTGAGACAAAACATGGCACGTTTTATTCAAAATGTAGGCTTTCGAGTGCAAAACACTCTTCTGTCTGAAGAAGTGTGTTTGCACATGAAAGCTTACACTTGGAATCAAACTTTGTTGGTCTCAGAGGTGCCGCTTGACTCAAACTTCATTCAGACAGATGGACTAATGGTCATATTTTATAAATGGAAATTTCAGAAGTTCATATGAAACATACCATAATGTGGTATAGAACACAAACGGTTATGCGACCTGTAATGGATTTTAGGGTTGCCAGGTCTCCCCGGGCCACGGGTGGGGGACAGGGGTGGGGGTAGGATTGCCAAATCTAGGTTGGGAAACTCCTGGAGATTTGGGGCTGGAGCCTGGGGAGGACAAGAACATCAGTGAGGTATAATGCCATAGAATATATCCTCCAAAGAATCCCTTTTTCCCAGAGGAACTGATCTCTGTGGTTTGGAGGTGAGCTAATTCCGGGAGATCCCCAGGCCCCACCTGGAAGCTGGCAACCCTAAGAATAGAGCTAAGTGGGCTATTCCATGATCTTATGTGGTTCTAGGGTTGCCGAGTAACTTACCAGTCCAGGTGGGGGAGTCCTGCTCCAGGACCCTCATGCACGTGCAAAGCGCACGCTGCGCAATGAAGTTGCCTGAAAGTGATGTCATCATGCTGGGCACGTCGCAGGGCGACACTCTGGTGATCGCCCTAAAAACTCTGTGGTACCATAGTTTTCAGGGCAATTACTAGAGCAGCGCCCTGCGACGTGCCCGGCGTGATGACATCACTTCTGGCAACGTCATTGCATCGGGCACGTTGGCCTGATGTGGCCATTTCGGGGGGTGGGGTTCCCCCCACTGGCCGAATCCAGACCAGCGGATTGGAAACCTATTTAGCAAGGGAATCCCCACCCCCCGGGGGGGACTTTGCAGCCCTATGTGGTTCCATTATGGCCCACAGAACAATTTGGGGTGGTGTCATCAAAACGCTGCCTTTACACAGAAATGGGGTTTGGAGTTGCCAGGTCTGAGTTGGAAAATACCTGGAGACTTTGGGGGTGGATCCGGGAGAGGGCGGGGTTTGGGGAGGGTAGGAGCCTCAGCATGGTACAGTGCCATAGAGTCTGCCCTTCAGAGCAGCCATATTCTCCAGGGGAGCTGATCTCTGTCAGCTGGAGATCAGCTGTAAAAGTGGGAAATCTCCAGGCCCCACCTGGAGGCTGGTAACCCTAAGTTTGAAACAAGGAAATTTCCCCTGGGGAGTATCAGGTCCAGCTCTCAGTCCAGACAACGGCTGCAAACAGGAACATGGCAAGAAATTTCAAGGGTTGCGGCCTGCGCAACATGGCTTTGTAAGACTGTATGGCAGCCACGGGCCTTACATTTTTCACCCTTATCGTAAGACTACATTTATGACAGGAGAACCTGTCCAAGGTATTATTTTATGGTACTTGTTTTAGCCCAGATACATAGTCCATATTTAGAAGCTAGCTCACTGAATTCCTAAAACATCTGAATCCGTCAGAATGGTCTTTGTTCAGATCCAGAAAAGCAATTCATCCTCATAATGAATCTCTAGGATTTCCTGGGTTTGGTGAGATCTTATTTGCAAGGCCTGTGCGGCACAGAAGATTAAGTTTTGGACTTGAATCAGGGAGACTTGGATTCAAACCACTACTGAGCCAAGAAGCAAATTGGCCTAACCTACTTTACAGAGCTGTTGCAAGCAGGGCTTTCTCTCTAGGGGAATGCGCCAGAACAGAGTTCCGGAACCTCTTTGACAAAATTATTTAAAAAAATGTTTAAAAGTTCATGAGTTTTCAGCATACAGATTGAAAACTTCATTTCCCTCTTGAAAGTTCCGACACCTCTTTTTTTTTTTTTTTAAAAAAGCCCTGGTTGCAAGAAATAATTTTTTGTGTACCGCCTAGATTAGAAGTAAAGGTAAAGGTTTCCCTTGCTCGAAAGCCAGTCGAATCCAACTCTAGGGGGTGGTGCTCATCTCCATTTCCAAGCCGAAAAGCCAGCGCTGTCCGAAGACTTTTCCGTGGTCATGTGGCCGGCATGACTAGATGCCGAGGTGCATGGAACGCTGTACCTTCCCACCAAAGCGGTACCTATTTATCTGCTTGCAATTTCTTGCTTTCGAACTGCTAGGTTGGCAGGAGCTGGGGCCAGAGATGGGAGCTCACTCCGTCACGTGGCACTCGGGTCTTGAACTGCTGAACTACTAACTTTCCGGTCGGCAGCTCAGCGTCATAACCTCTGAGCCACCACAGCCCCCAGATTAGAAGTAACATGTAATAAATGAGTAGTAATAATAAATTCTACACATTCATTGGCTTCTTTTCCTCCTTAGATCATTTTATCAAAACACTTCAGGAATACCAAGTGGTCAGCCCAGCAAAAGTCGACGCAGACGGACATTTTCTCTCCTACAGTTTGCATCACCACACCTCAAATGCTAGAAGGAAAAGAGACTTGAGGCGAAAGGACAGCAAGGTGTACTACAAAGTTAAGCACAAAGAAAAGGATCTCTTTTTTAACTTGACTCTCCATCAAGGATTACTGTCCAGTCACTATATTCTGGAAAGGCGATACGGAAACTACACCAGGGCAAAGATCAGGCCACATACTGGAACCTCATGTCACTTCATTGGGACAGTTTTGCAGTCAGATGCAAGTAATGGGACAGCAGTGATCAGCACTTGCAGTGGACTAGTAAGTGGAAACGTGACCTTGACATTATTATTATTTTTTTGGTCTTGATAATTCCAGATGTCCATAACTCAAAAAGTATTTCTCCCCAATGTCAGGAGTTAAGATTTCAAATTGGGTCCGTTTGTGGATTTTTCTAAAAAAAGGTTTTATAAATTTATGAAGGGTATTTTGATGGACTGCCTCTCCATATCAGCCCACATGTGGGCTAAGATCAACTGGCGTTGTGGCAGTCTTGAGTGACGTAAGGTTTGTAGGCATGCAGGACGGGGCCTTTCCAGGATTGGCTCCCTGACTTTGGAACTCTCTGCCCACTGAGGCCTTCCTCATTGTTGGCTTTCTGGAGAATTATGAAGATGGGTCTTTTCTAAAGGCCCTTTGCAGAGGGCGATCTCAGTGTGCTGTTTTTAGTTGCAGGCTCTCGGATGTGTTTTTTCTGTTTTTTAGAAAACATTTGCTATGGTTTTCTTGCTGGGTTTTATTGGATTTTATAGCTGAAAGTCCTGTTGGTGGACTATTGGATTCTCTGTGTTTAGTTTTTTACACCCCCCCCCCCCCCCCCCGGTTATTCTATATAGGGTTGAATTTTTATAAAGCTGCTGTTAGGGTTTACAGTTTTGTGTTTGCCCAGAGTACTTATATAAAAATATACATGTTGGAGTTTCTTTGCCGAAACAAGACTGGCAAGACAAAACTGGCACAGTCAAAATAAGGGGGCCGAACATATTGGGGCCCCCTACTGAGCAGTGTTTGCGGTAGCAGGCTGGTTGTGTGACTGCGCCACCCTTAGGGCATCCTTTTCGGGATGAGAAGAATTAGACACCATATTTTAAATACAGTTGCACCGTCGGTTTTCATACAGGCTTTAGGGACACACTGGCAGTTATATTTTAAACTCCTTTCTAGTAAACCCTAATGAGTATTTGCCTTTTCGATTGCCTTTATTGACTTTTTTTATCCAGGGCTGGCAACTCTGGTTTGTGAGATTCCTAGAGATTTGGGGATGGGGCCTCGGGTGGGCAGGGTCTGGAGAGAGGAGGGAATTTCCTCCAGGGTAACTAATCTCTGTTACTGGGAGATCGATTCTAATTCCAGGAAATCTCCAGGCCCTGCCTGGAGGTTGACTATTCTGACTGAAGTATCCACAGCAATGTCAAGTTCTCCTTTTGGGGGGTAGTCCCAGCTAGAGCAGAATCCGTCAGTATGTATCTGAATGCAGGATTTTCTTTTTTAGTCCCACTGTGTTTCAGTTTACACACCGAATCTCATCTGCCTTGTTTAGAGACATCCCTCTGGAACTCTTTGAGGTGCAATTAAAGACCCCCCAACATCTATAAATAAATAATCTATAAATAATAAGAGGCAAAACACCAAGAGTGGTGATTTGAAAGAGAGAGATTCCTCGAACAACATGACATTATATAGGTGTACATTTAATCATATGCAAAAACATTACCCTAAACCCGACCGCAAGGAGCCCTCCCTCGTTTCCCCTTGGAGGCTACTTTGAGGGTCACAGCCTATCCAAAGACGCTTAAACATCACATGAATCCCCTCTCATAATTACAGTCTCCCACTTACCCAATTCTAGAGACCATCTCTCATATTTACTTTTCCCCTTTTTAGGTCTCTAACTCTGTTAGCCACACCAGCCTGACATTAATATGACCCAGGTGTCACCACAACCTTCTCTATGCGCAGGTGGATCCAACTGCAATTCTGGTTTCGGCTCGAATTTTCCTGTATCAACCGTACAATGACAAAGAAAGTTTCCGCTCTCATACTGTTGGAACTTAGCAATGTTAACCGCATGTCTAGTTTCGTGTTAGCTAAAAGGTTCCTGTCGAGTTTAGCAAGCGCAGAGCAAAAATCTGTTTTTCACTTAGCAGATAAGGTCTTTAATAAAAAGATTTTTCTAATGTTAGGATCTATTAAGTCCATCAGGTTCTCTTAATGATGAGGTTTTCTAAATGATGAGTTTCCCCCAAAATTCACTCTCCTCCCCCACACCGTTAAGCTGGTCCTTATAGTCAGCTGCTTAGGGTCACTAGCCTCCAGGTGGCACCTGGAGATCTCTAGCTGTGACAATTGATCTCCAGGTGATCAAGATCAGCTCCCCTGGAGAAAATGGCTGCTGTGGAGGGTGGACTCTATGGCATTGTACCATGCTGAGGTCCCTCCCCTTCCCAAACCCCGCCCTCCCCAGGCTCCACTTCCAAAATATCCAGGCATTTCCCAGCCCAGAACTGGCAATCCTACAGCTGCCCTGCAGATCACTTCAACAGGTCAGGGAAGGACTGACCTTTGAACTCACTGGGAAAGTTCCCAGGGGAGAGTTAGCCCATAACCCTCCTGGCAAGTAAGAGCAAGTCAAGCTAAAAACGCGATGGGGCTGCCGGCCTCCCCACCCAAGGGCCGGCCCTGCTCGGCTTGGGCTGCCTCCAGGCCATATTAGTATCTCAGGCCCTGCATGGGAGGGAGGATTTAAACAAATATTCTGAACATTTACAGCAGGGTTTTTGCTTTGGCTTAAGGCTGAGCAGAATACTTGGAATCCAGGAAAAGCTCAGATTTCTAGCCAGCGCGGGATCCCTGCAGAAAAAGGGGAAGCTTTCGCTGGCTCGTGGCTGCCTGCAACATTTTGAGCTTAGAATGAATTCGTCTCAATCTTTAGTGCTCTCGTGGCTGCAAATCAGATGGAGCCAGTGTAAACAGATGTGAAACATTCCCCCTCTGCACCCACTCATCACTGAGGAATGAGAATTCTTTGCTGAGGGAACGTTGTTTGCCTGTAACACATCCAGGAGATGTTCAGAAACAGAAGCTGAAAGCTGGTCTGGTATAGAGAGAAATGCTGTCTTGTTCATTTCCATTATTCTTTCATGAGCAGAGAAGCCTGGGCTATTAAAACATGATTTCTTTAAATGTGTTCTCTGAACGCAGTAAAGGGTACACAGTCAGTGGGCATAGATTTAAGTGTACAGACGACCTTCAGAGGGTTGTCAGCTTTTCCTAGACCATTGCTTGTAAGCAAGCAGCAGTGGCATCGAGGCATGTCATCCAGAGAGAGACAGGAGGCAGAGGTGGTGAATGTGGCTGCCTCTGCCAGGTACACCAGTTTGGTGTAGTGGTTAAGTGCGTGGACTCTAATCTGGGAGAACTGGGTTTGATTCCCCACTCCTCCACTTGCAGCTGCTGGATGACCTCAGGCAAGCCATAGTTCTGGCACAGCTGTTCTTGAAAAAGAGTAGTTTCTGGCAGAGCTCTCTCAGGCCCACCTACCTCACAGGGTGTCTGTTGTGGGAAGGGGAAGGGAAAGGAGTTTGTAAGCCATTCTGAGACTCCGAGTGAAGGGTGGGGTATAAATCCAATCTCTTCTTTTCTTCTTCTATCTCAGAGGGTGGGGAAAAAGCAATCCAAGGCACTGCTTGTTTCCTGATCATTATGGGAGTGTGCTAGGGTTTCCAGGCTGTGTCTGGCAACTGGTGGGAGGTTTGGGAGCAGGGACAGTGGAGGGCCGTGATCTTTGTTCACCACTATGTTTACTTTAGATGAAAACCCAGAAGTGGCATAGGGTAGTTCTAGGGATCATTAGAAACCCTGTGGTAAAACTATAGAGTTTCTGATGATTCCTTGAGGTACTCAATGTCACTTCTGGGTTTTACTTCCAGGCAGCGCACATAATGTTGCCATTTTTTAAAAAATTCTCTGAGTGGTGGTGGGCAATGGGAGTTGCGGGTGGGAATACCCCGCCCCCACCAGGGGACCTAGGGTATGCTGTGGAAGTAGTGCCTCCTGTCTCTGGTCTGGAAGCTTTAATTGTATTACAGTGGCATGGCATCTGAAATCGGGCTGCTAGACACGCAGAGCCACTCTGCTGGACACATCGCTGCTTTGCATGGAGATGCCATGCCAATGCAGAGTCCCATGGGAAAGTGCTTTTGCTCAGCCCATATCATGGTTCAACCAAGATTGATTTATTTAAACATGTATACCCTAGGTTTCTTCCTCATTGGGACTAGGGTTGCCAAGTCTTACCTTGGAATTAGCGGGGGAGTCCTCTTCTTTCTTGGGTTGCCCCGTGCGCGTGCTTTGCGCATGCGTGCTGAAATGACGTCACCCAGAAGTAACGTCATCACACTGGGCACATTGCTGGAGCGACACATATAGTTTTCAAGGCAATTGCTAGAGCAGGGGTGGCCAACCTTGCTTAACGTAAGAGCCACATAGAATAAACGTCAGATGTCTGAGAGCCGCAAGACAGGAACAAATATCACACACACGTTTTTATTTTTAAAAATATGCAAATTTGCTTTTTATTAACGTTAAATGGGACTGCCAAAAATAAAAACAAATGAGGAAAACCGGTTATTGATAATGATATTACTTGTTTGCTAATGATATTGAGAGAGAGAGAGAAAAAGAGAGAGATGGAAAGAAAGAATTAAAGAAGTGGAAAGAAAGAGAGAGAGAGAAACTAGGAAAGCAAATAGATGGGAGGGAGGAGGGAAGGAAGGAAGGGAGAAAGAGAGAAAAAGCATTCCTCTCCTTTGCTTTCCCAGCCGCCCTGCCAGGAGCCACACAATATGTGTGAAAGAGCTGCATGTGGCTCCCGAGCCACAGGTTGGCCACCCCTGTGCTAGAGCGTCACCTCGGCAACATGCCCAGCGTGATGATGTCACTTCCGGGTGATGTCATCACGCTGGGGCAGTCGGCCGGATCGGGTCACTTCAGTGGTGGGGTTCCCCCCGCTGGCTGAATCCGGACCGGCGGATTGGGGATCCCTTTAGTGGAGGAATCCTTGCCCCTCGGGGGGACTTGGCAGTCCTAATTGGGACCCCAAAAAAGTTTGCATCATTCTTCCATTTTGATGCTCATGACAACAACCCTGTGAGGCAGGTTACATGGAAAGAGACTGGGCCAAGGTCACCCAGTGAGCTTTAATTGCAGACCCGGAGATCCTAGTCCAACGCTCCAACCACTAAATTGCACTAATTAATTAATTAATTATTGTATAGCGTTGTGTGTGGTATAGCCAGGAGATCCGAAGATTGTCTGGCAGCCTTAAGTTCTAACTCTTTTAGCGAGCTAGACTGAATTTTTTGGGCAGAGAGAGCTCTGAGAGAACTGTGACTGACCCAAGGTCACCCAGCTGGCTTCATGTGGGGGAGTGGGGAATCAAATCTGGTTCCCCAGATTAAAGTCCGCTGTTCTTAACCACTACACCAAACTGGCTTTCACACTGGTTTTTCTGAACAAAAAAGGGAGAATCAAGCTTGGCATCTCTTTTCTGAGTCCCCTTAGTCTCACATCATATGGCGTGCAGAGGGCCCTCTCTAGAGATCGGAGATCTTAATGGATATAGTTTTTCTCCCCAGACATTATGATTTTTCTCTGCAAGCCTGTGCCAAGATTTGACTTTGTGGTGGAAGGATGCTTTTTTAAAAAAGCCCACAGAGTTTTGATGAGTACCAGCATCCATCTGCTTCAAATAACAATGCACTTTCTGTTCAAATGCAGTGACTTCCCTCCCTTGACACATGTCAGAACTGAATTATATACTAGGTCTGTTTTGCTCTTGCCGCTCGTGTGATGTGCTTTCTAATAAGTCTTTGCCCTCTCATGGTAGACCTATGAAGTTTCAATTCCAGCACTGACTAATGCACACTTATTATTGGGAAACTCAGGTGGAGTAGCCGTGTTGGTCTGAAGCAGCAGCACGAAGTTTGAATCCAGCAACACCTTTAAGGCCAACAAAGTTTTCTTCAAGCCATACGCTTTCGTGTGCACGCACAATTCTTCAGATACAATGAAACAGAAATTGCCCGTCCATACATACAGGTCAACTCATGTTACCTCCGAATCCAGCGCAGCTCATCCTATTTCAGCTGGTGACCTGGCTGCCTTATTTGCTTCTGTCTAAATCCAGTAGGCAGAGACACTCAGAATCTTCACAAAGGAGATCAATTTTCCAGCCCCTTCCAAAGGCCATCAATCCTCTTGAAGAGATTTGAAAGAATGTCAACCAATGGAGTTCCTTTATATTTGAAACAGCTTTCATTCTGAAGGAAATGATGGTTAACAATGGTTTTCTTCAGAATGCTGCGTCAATAAGACAACAGAGAAAGGTACAGATTGGGGATGTAAAAATTCAGGGGGAAACAGATATCTCAGTCGGCTGGTAACAGTTAGGGTTGCCAGGTCTGGGTTGAGAAATACTTGGAGATTTGGGGGGTGGAGCCTGAGGAGGGAGGGGTTGGGGGGGGGGGGAGATTTCAATTCTGTACAATGCCATAGAGTCCACCTTCCAAAGCAGCCTGGAGATCAGTTGAAATAGTGGGAGATCACTAGCCACCCCCTGGAGGTTGGCAACCCCAGGTGACAGCCAGCTGAAAGGTTCTGAGGATATATGGTGTAGTCATCTCATGAAACAAAGTTTTAATTAAAGCTGTTCTGAACAAGGCCTGTGTTTTTAAATTAGACTCTAACCCATGTTTTTTGAAAGTACAATTTGCAGACTGTTTATATCTGGAGCTCCCCAATTCATTCCAATCAGGTGTCCCCCCCCCCCCCCCCCCGGAGATCTCTATGCACATTTCCTTGTACATGCCTTTGTTTCCCTTCACTAGAACGCATGAACACACTCCGGTCTTTGGAGTAGCATGCCAATCTATCAGTGACTGAGTCCACACTAGCAATGAAGCCTGGAATTGCTATGATTCGGCCACTCTGTTTTAACTAAGGATTTGTTTTTCCCATCCTTTTCTTCCAGACATAAATTTCGTAAAAACATTAAAAAGCCAGTTGCAGTACGTGTGGCCCAACAAAGTAATCCTAAGGGTTCCCAGAGCTACTTTGCCCGGGGGGGGGGGGGGGGAGTCTCAGTATAGCTTACAGCTGAATAGAGACACACAAAAATATGACCCTGACTCAGTAGCAGCAGCAATTGGAGCAGGAATGGGCCCACATGCCTTCCTTATTCCCATGTTTCTTTTTCTGTGGTTCCCTCTACCTCAGTCCTCTCTCTCCCCCTCCTACAGCCGGCTCCTGGGCCCAGCGCACAACCCCCCTTTCAGCCCTTTCTTTTCCCCAGATTTGCTGGATGCTACAGTGAGGCGTGGTAAAGAAGCAAACGAACGAACAGACAAGTCCTTTTAGAAGGGATGAAATGGGGGGAAATGTGGAGTTTAGCAGGACTATCTTGAAGATTAGGGTTACGAGCTGTGGAGATGTGTGTGAGGGGGTAGGCCCTAAGGAAGGCGGGGTTGGGGAGGGGACTGGGAGGGGCCTCAGCAGGCTACAGTGCCATAATATCCACACACCAAAGCAGCCATTTTCTCCAGGGGAACTGCTCTTGACTTTCTGGAGGTCAGTTGTAGTAGCGGGGAATATCCTGTGGTACCTGTGGTAGCGGGCAATTCACCCACATCCATTTTGCAGTTAGCTCTTGGGAAAAAACTGGATCCATAAAGGGGAAAACCCAGGATGCAGACGATTAATACCCATAAATTCCTGCTATCCATGTGGAGAGAAAAAAACCCCTATGTAGAAGCAGCCTGGAAGAGGAATGACTGAGCAGCGCAAGTGTCCAGGTACAGAAGGAACCACAGTCTTTTCCAGTCAGTCTTGCCCACTTCCTCTGCGTACTACCGAGCCCATCCGACGTGGCTTTTGTACACACAGATCCTGTGACCCTCAGAATAGCCTGGTTTTTTCTTTGTATTTTTTAAATATGTGCATGTGTGTGAGTACCTGGAAGTCATGGCAACCTCTGGTGACTGACCTCTACTGGGGGCCTGGAAGATATTCAGGGAGGCAGCTGAATAAAGCCTGCCCCCACCTCTGATATTCCAAGGAGGTCTCCCATCCAAGTACTTGCCAGAGTTGACCCTGCTTAGCTTCCGAGATCTGACAAAACTGGGCTTGTCTGGGCTATCCAGGTCAGGTCAGCATAACCTGTTTTGATGGTCAGTCAGGAGCATTCCTCCATTTTCCACGAGTGGAGAAGCTGGTTGGATCCAGCTGAGTAGCTGCTGTGTGGCCTGCCTCTGCGGCTATGCTGTCTTCTTCATTCCCTGTGCCAGCTCTGAGTTGGGAAATAACTGGAGATTTTTTTGGGGGGGGGGTGGAGCCTGGGGAGGGCAGGGTTTGGAGAGGGGAGAACATAAGAGATGCCATGTTGGATCAGGCCAACGGCCCATCCAGTCTAACACTCTGTGTCACACAGTGGCCCAAACACAGGTGCCCGAGGTCCACCAGTGGGGCCAGAACTCCAGAAGTCCTTCAACTGTTGCCCCCCAAGCACCGAGAATACCAAGAATACAGGGACCTGAGAGCCCACTCTCAGAAGCTGCCATTTTTATTTTTATTTATTTAATTTATTTATTTTTCATTTTTATACCCCGCCCTCCCCGCAAGCGGGCTCAGAAGCTGCACGGACTCTAATCTGGGAGAACCGGGTTTGATTCCTCACTCCTCCACTTGCAGCTGCTGGATGACCTCGGGCAAGCCATAGTTCTGTCACAGCTGTTCTCTCAAGGACAGCTCGGGAAAGAGCTCTCTCAGCTTCACCTACCTCACAGGTTGTCTGTTGTGGGGAGGGGAAGGAGATTGTAAGCCACTCTGAGACTCCAAGTGAGTGAAGGGCGGGATATAAATCCAATCTCTTCTTCTTCTTTTCTCCAGGGGAACTAATCTTGATACTCTGAAAATCAATTGTAATAGCGGGAAATCTCCTGCTACCACCTGGAGGTTAGAATAACCAAAGAGAGATAATGGGATAAGTGAACTGAAAATAGTCAATGGCAACCATGATATATTTATAAAGGGAATATCACTCTTTTATAGATTTTTTTGAAAAAAAAAAGATCAATATTAATACTAGTACTAATACATTTCTGTACGTTCATACAAGAATAAACATCAAAAACTGATTCCACCTCTGTTCTTACAAACAGTAAATCTGTGTGTCTTTCTTGTACTAATATTGGATTCAGGGGTCCTTTCGTAGAAAAAGAGGTGCAGGAGCTCATTAGCATAACTTATTAGCATTACTTATTTGTGTATGCTACACCACCTGACATCACCAGAAGTATGTCAGAAGGAAGGAAGGAAGGAAGGAAGGAAGGAAGGAAGGAAAGGAAGGAAAGGAAGGAAGGAAGGAAGGAAGGAAGGAAGGAAGGAAAGAAAGAAAGAAAGAAAGAAAGAAAGAAAGAAAGAAAGAAAGAAAGAGCTGGCAGAGAGGGGACAGCTACTAATCCAAGCCTCAGAAATACCACTATTCTGGGAGGACAGCTTATGTGGTGGCTGAAGCCTTCAGAAGGCTGGTTGGAGGAACAAGGACCTTTCCAGGGGACGGGATCATTTTGCTGCAGCCATGACACAAGCAGGCATTCCCCCGTTGGGGGGGGGGGGAGCTGGCACCAACTCCCGGAGCTGAGCTCCCCCGAGCTCCTGCTCGAAAGGACCCCTGATTGGATTGTAGACAAATGCTGCTCACACTCAGTGAAATCTTCTCTTGTTCAGCTTTCTCTCCCGTATGCTTTCTCTCAAAGACTCTCTGCATTATGCGGAGAGACCACATGCAGAGATGAATGCTGAGTAAGGAAAGGATTCACGGAGTCGACACGTGTTCTGCTCTGAAGAAGAGTGATGAAACAGGTGTTGGCGCAAACCTGTCTGCTGATTCGTGACCTTTATGCTGCTTGTCTACAATTCAATATTAGTACAAGAAAGACACAAAGAAGACTTACTGTTTGTAAGAACTTTAGATTATTGGACTGTGCTTGTCAACATTGTGGAATCATTTTTTTGATGTTTATTTTTGTATGAACGTACAGAAATGTATTAGTATTAATATCAAACTATTTTAAAAAAAATCTATAAAAGAGTGATATTCCCTTCGTAAATATATCACGGTTGCCATTGACTGTTTTCTAGCCATCTGGAGTCTGGCAGCTCTTCTGGTACACCCAGGGGTCATTTCGTAGAAAAAGAGGTGCAGGAGCTCATTAGCATAACTCATTTGCATATGCCACACCCCCTAACATACTGGAAGTGTGTCAGAAGGCAACACCCACCCCTCAGGCTCCACTCCACAGGTGAGTGAAACTGACCTGCTCTTCCCCCATTCCCTTCCTCATCCAATACTTTGTGCAATAAAAATAAGCGTAAAGAACACACCCTCATTCTCTTCCTGCTTCCCTGAAACCACCAGGTTTCAAGTAGACTTGAGATACCCAGGACATGTGCACCACCCATCCCTTCCCCTTCCCCTCCCCACAACAAGACACCCTGTGAGGTAGGTGGGGCTGAGAGAGGTCTTTTGAGAACTGCTCATGAGAGAACAGCTCTGAGAGAACTTGTGACTGGCCCAAGGTCACACCAGCAGCTGCCTGTGGAGGAGTGGGGAATCAAACCCGGCTCTCCCAGATTAGAGTCCAACTCCTGACCACTACACCAAACTGATGGGGTGGAAGCTGCTGAAGGGTTGGTGAAATTTCTCCAGTACTTATGTGCCATGTGCCCAGATAAAAAATGGTATACTTAGAAAATTTATATGCAACCTTGAGCAAGTCTCTGAAAAAGCAGCACACAGTCATAAAAGGAACAATGATAAAATTATCAATATTAAAACAAAACATTAAAAACAATAAAGACCCTAGCAGGGCTTTCCCTGGGACGCTGCGCCTCTGCACTGCTCAGGGAAGCCGAGGAGGGGCGGGGCTTGGTCATGTGCCCGCCCCCTGGGCCCCTCACTCCCGGAGCTGCGCTTCTGTGCGCTCCTGCTCCAACGGACCCCTGGGTACACCTAACATCTTCTGGGTACAAAGGGCACACAGCACCTAACCAGAGGAATGGAAGTGAGTGCCATTGTGATGCGGCGACAAAAAAGGCTAATGCAGTCTTGGGGTGTATCAACAGAGGCATAACATCCAAATCACAAGATGTCATAGTCCCACTGTACAATGCGTTGGTCAGGCCGCACCTGGACTGTTGCGTGCAGTTCTGGAGGCCTCTCTTCAAAAAGGAGGTGGACAGAATGAAGCAGGTGCAGAGGAGAGTGACGAGGATGATCGGGCCTGGAGACCAAGCCCTATGAGGAAAGGCTGAGGGGAATGTTCGTTCTGGAGAACAGGAGGCTGAGGGGGGACAGGATTGCTCTCTTGAAGTATTCGAAAGGCTGTCACTTAGAGGAGGGCAGGGAGCTGTTCCTTTTGGCAGCAGAGGAGAGGACTCGCAATCATGAGCTTAAATTAAGGGCGAGAAGGTACCATCTGGATATTAGGGAAAACTTTACAGTAAGAGTTGTGCAACAGTGGAATCAGCTGCCTTGGGAGGTGGTGAGCTCTCCCCTCCCTGGCAGTCTTTAAGCAGGGGCTGAACAAAAAAAACAAAAAACAAAAACCGGGGGTTGGACTAAATGGCCTGTATGGCCCCTTCCAACTCTGTGATTCTATGATTCTATGCCCCGACAACAGTCACTGTACATGCTTTAGGGATTTATGTATTTATCAACTGAGCTTGTCCCAGGCTGTGGTCCAGTGGCTTGTGGTATATGCGTGGCTCGAAAAGCGTCAGTTCAGAACAGACGGATGACAGTTAAACAGAGTTTTACAAACACAACAAATCAATGCACTTAAAAAAATAAAGCTCAGGTTAGTTGTATCTCAAGATCTAAGAAATGCTTTTAGCACTTGCTATGAGGTCTATTAATAAGTAAACATGCATTGGGGCAGGTTGCATGCTGTTTTGGGTCACAGAAAGATAATGGCTGCAATTACACATAATGGACTGTAATTATAAGAACAAGCTTGGGTTTGGACTTCCTCCCACACCAATTTATTTCTTAGATCATAAGTTCTGTTCAGTTGTTATGCTTTCAGAGCTTAACCTAACATGCTAGAAGGGTGTGCTACCTCTGACCCTCCTAATACGCACAATCACCATTTTATTTGAGTGCAGCAACACACATATTTTCCAGCTTCAGCACCCATGAATGTATACCCTCAAAAATGTGGGTTCCCAGTTATATGAGCTGAAGCTGGGAAATAACATGTTGCATGGAGTGTGCATAGAGTGATGGATCTTCAGAAATGTAGTGACAGCACGGATCTAAAAACATCCACATTTACAACAAATTATAGCATCATTCCATGGTTGCCAGCCTTCAGGTTCTTCCAGAATTACAATTGATCTCCGGACTACAGAGGGCTAATTTGGAGGGTAGACTCTATGGTGTTATAACTTGCTGAGCAGGGGTGCATAGGCGTAGACTACGGGGGAGTTCGAGGGCTCGAGCCACCACCGAAATTTCCCGGGGGAACTCAGCCACCCCCGGCAAAATGGAGCGCCTGCCGCCGCGCCTCCCCGGGCCCTTCCGAGGCCTGGCCACCACTGCTGGAGAGGGAGAAGGAAGGGGTGGCCGGGGGGGGGGGGAGAGAGCCACCAGCAGCAGCGGCTGGCAGGCCTCGGAAGGGCCTGGGGAGGTGCAGTGGTTTCCGGGGGGGGGGGAGAGAACATCGCCCCAGCGAGCGCACGCGCGCTAAAGAGCCCCCGCTCCCACCGGAATTTCCAAAAGTCTACGCCCCTGCAGGGGTGTAGACTTTCCATTCTCTGGGGGGGGCTCTCTTGCACACATGTGAAGTGTGTGCGCCGCCGGCGGGACAATGTCCCCGCCACCGTCGCCTCTTCCCCCCGCCTGGCTCCCACGCACCCCTCAGAGGGAGGGAATGGGTGTGGGGGCTCTTGCGGTGGCGGTGACCGGATAGGCTTGCAGCAGGTGGCGAGGCGTAGCGGCAGTGTCCCCCCTGCCGCCGCACTGCGGCGGCCGGGACAATGTCCCCGCCGCGGCCAGAGCCGCCACGCCGCTGCGGCTGGGGCGATGTCCTTGCTGCCAGAGCCATTGTGCCGCTGCTCTCCGGGAGGGAGGAAGGGAGAAGTAGGTGGGGAGAGCAGCTCTGGCAGCGCCATGGCTCTGGTGGCAGTGCGGCGGTGGGAAGGCATGGCAGCGGGCGCTCCATTTTGCCGGAGGGGGGGGGCTCAGTCTCCCCAGAAAAATTTCGGGGGTGGCTCGAGCCCTTGAGCCCCCCGTAGTTTACGCCAATGCTGCTGAGGCCCCTCCCCTCCCTAACCCCCCCCCCCCCGGCCACAGATTCTGCTCCCAAATCTCCAGGAATTTCCCAGCTGTTTTCCTTTGCCTGCGTACCACCTAGATTAAATCATGGTTGAATTCTGGCTTTGTGGACAATAAACCGTAGTTAGTGGCTCAGACAAGCTGTGGTTTGTTGCCAGTGTGAATGTATTAGATCTCTAAGCCAGCCACGTGCAATGGGAGGAAGGAGGGCGGGAAAGAGCAGAGCAGTCCGAAGACTTCCATCTCAATGCTCAAACATGGTTTGTTGTGACATCTGAATACAGCCAGTTGCAGTGAAATTTGATGTTGCTGGTGAAGGTGTTTCCTTTAAATGCTAATCATGTTCTGCTTTCACAGATGAATAAGCACCAGATAGTGATTCATATGCTATGGCAAAGTTCATGTTCTCAGACTTGCAAAATGTTGCTTGTTGCAATCACTGATATAAAATCCTCATGGAATACAAAGACGGACAGGAAAAATGTGCGGGGGGGGGGGGGGGGGGAGAAAATTGCAGGGTAACAAAAAAAAACCCTAAACCAGACTGTTCCATTCCTTCTTCTTAGATAGGTGGGACGTTTACAGGTAGTCTGTTAAATACTGGGTTCCATGGATGGTCTGACCCCAAGCCTAGTGATCAGCTCTGCTTTATTAGTGATTCAGCAAGGACAAGACAAAGACCCAGGGCAACTGCCCTGTTTAAATAGCATGCAAACCCCACCCACTTCACAAACAACTACCAATGATAGGCTATTGTTGGTACCATTAATTCCTCATTGGCCACCTCCAGAGTCCTGGTGGGCTATTGTTCTAGAGCTCCAAGCTCAGCCAGAGTCTGGTAGAAACAGTCCTGGAATGTTCCAGTCCCAATACATAACATAGCCTTTGCAAAATGAGTTTCTGTTGGAAGACAGAGGACACTGGAAGCCTCTGGCCTCACTGCAAACAAACAGATCGTATAAAATATGCAGGCTGAGGTCATCGTCTAGAAAGGAGCGTGGCTGCAAGCCCACAGTCATTTCTAGTTCCCAAGTGATGTTAGTTCCCATGAACTACTTCACTGCATATAGGAAAATAATAAGCATTTTGAGCAGAAAACAAACCTTGATATGCTAGATTTCTGTGTCAGGGGCATTTGGGGTGGGTGAAGGCAGGGGTCATTTCATAGAAAAAGAGGTGCAGGAGCTCATTAGCATAACTCATTAGCATAACTTATTTGCATATGCTACACCACCTGACATCACCGGAAGTATGTCAGAAGGAAAGAAAGAAAAGAGAGAGAGAGAGAGAGAGAAAGAAAAAAAGAAAGAAAGAAAGAGCTGGTAGAGAGGGGACCACTACTAATCCAAGCCTCAGAAATACCACTATTCTGGGAGGATAGCTTCAGTGGTGGCTGAAACTTTCAGAAGGCTGGTTGGAGGAACAAGGACCTTTCCAGGGGACGGGGTCATTTTGCTGCAGCCATGAAACAAGCAGGCATTCCCCCGCGGGGAAGGGGGGGGCTGGCACCAACTCCCGGAGCTGCGCTCCCCCGAGCTCCTGCTCAAAATGACCCCAGGGTGAAGGAAAATGATAATTCAAACGTGAGACTTTTCTGTCCTCCACCCTAATACCAAGCAATAAACCTTTGCTGTTTCATTTTTCTACTTACATTAATTAATTTATTCTTATTTATATATTTGGGGACTTTTATGCTGCTTTTCTCACCACACGGACCCAAAACTGAAAAATATTACAGAATATTCCTGAAATACAATTTTGCAATTTAACTAGCAATTTAGAACAAAATAAATAAACTAAGCAAGGGGAGAAAACAAACATATCCTAGGCTGGTCATGATGTATTGGACTGCTTAACAGGGTTGCCATCTCCAGCTTGGGGAAATTCCTGGAGATTTGGGGTAGTGTTGTCAAAGGACCAAGTTTGGGGAGGTAGCTGAGCTGGGAGGTGATTCCATACGGTCCATACTCTCAAGTGGCCATTTCTTCCAAGAAGATAGATCTGTTGGTCTAAAGCAGTAGAACAAAATTAGAGTCCAGTGGCAACTTTAAGACCAACAAAGGTTTATTCAAGGTATGAGCTTTCGTGTGCATGCATGCTTTGTCAAATACAATGGAATGGGAGGTAAAATTCAAACTTATAGACAAGACTGAAAAACCTGTAGGAGAACACTTCAGCCTTCCAAGACATTCAGTGGGTGACCTCAAGGTAGCTGTTTTATTACAAAGGAACTTCAGGAATAGAATGAAAAGGGAAATTGCTGAATTACAACTTAATACAACACTTGGAACAATAACCTCCCCAGGACTCAACAGGGATGTTGGTTTCTTATCTCATTACATATTCTAACTCATCCAGTTCTCACATATATATTCTCATACAGAGGGACTATACATCCTCTGTATTTTAGAGTATTTCTTTTTCAGAATAGTATATTAGAATACTGAATGTAATACAAGGAATATTGGAATGTTTGGCTGACATACACTGCTCCCACCACGAAAGAGAAAATAAAAATGCGGTTAAATGACCTCCACACTCTGGGAGTAAATGGAGAGTCTCAGACTTATTTTGACGTATTTATTGCTTTACAACTGTTGACCTTATAACCTTAGCTTGTTATTTAATTCTGTTTTCACATATCTTAAAACATCCTTATCATGTTACATGTTAATTTGGTGTTCAGTCCGTCTATAAGTTTGAACCTTACCTGCCATTCCATTGTACTTGAAAAAGTGTGCATGCACACAAAAGCTCATACCCTGAATCAGTGTTCCCTCTAAGCTGAGTTAGTGTGAGCTAGCTCACAGTTTTTTAGCCTCCGGCTCACACATTTTTGTCTTAGCTCAGGAAGGATGGCTCCAGAGCAAACTAATTCATGCAGTAGCCCAATCCCTCGCTCACAGCTTTAATGCCAGTAGCTCACAGGGTAGAGTTTTTGCTCACAACACTCCACAGCTTAGAGGGAACATTGCCCTGAATAAACCTTTGTTGGTCTTAAAGGTGCCACTGGACTTTAAATTTGTTTCATTTCTTCGGTAAAGATCCACACAGCTTTCAGGACTAGCCATTTTCTGCTTATCATGTAAAGGACAGAGAGGACCC
Organism: Lepidodactylus listeri; assembly: GCA_029233225.1. Lineage (NCBI taxonomy): Eukaryota > Metazoa > Chordata > Lepidosauria > Squamata > Gekkonidae > Lepidodactylus > Lepidodactylus listeri. The sequence continues at coordinate 24,791,588 of JARCFY010000004.1, read as the reverse complement.
AGGTGTCCAAGGAACGAAAAACAAGGTAAGTGCGTATGTTGATTTGTGGGAACCTGAATTTATATACTAATTCTACATTCATGATGGGTAAACTTGGTCTGCTTTGATCAAATTGATTTGCTGGAGAGGAAGAAGAAGAGTTTCCAGTGTTTCTGGCACTAGTTTATTATCACTGTTTGTCTAGTGATAGAGTGTATAATTTAGAAAACATTTAGGGATGCCAGCCTCCAGGTGGAACGTGGGGATCCCCCAGTGTTACAGTTCATCTCCAGATTAGAGAGATCAGTTCCCCTGGAGAAAATGGATGCTTTGGAGGGTGGGTTTTGTGGCATTGTGCCCCACTGAGGTCCCTGTCTTCCCCAGGCTCCATCCCCAAATCTCCAGGAATTTTCCAACCTGGATCTGGCAACCCGATCTCCCCATCCCCTGCCAGTAGTGAGAGGGGACCTGACAACCTTAATGGTAGTTTGAAGACTTGCCCTAAAATCACACAACGTTAGTTTGAAAAAAAAGCTGTACAAGATATTTTAGTTGCTCTTTGTATTAAAGTGTTTTTTTTAAAGGCAGCCCTCTTTCTGGTAGTCCGTGGAGCCAGAAGTGTTACAGTTTGGAATACATAATTTACAAATGTGAGGTTGAAGAAAGTAATCGATTCAGAGAAGCCTGATTAGCAAACCCACTTGTCCTGTATGGACCGAGTAATCTTTACATTAAAACACAGTTTGAAAGTTGCATTGTTCCCAACAGTCCCACCTAATCCTACCATTAGCAAACTGTAAATCCCATGTTCTCTCCCAAGAAATGTGCTGGGAAGTATAACTCGGCACAGGCTTTGGACGCAGAAGGTCCCAGGTTCGGTCCCTGGCATTTTCAGTTAAGCAGACTGCATCTTAGCAGCTGGGCTAGGAAAAACTTGTCCCTGAGATCCCGGGGGGCCGCTGTCAATCAGAGCAGACAATGTTGGACTAGATGGATTACTGGCCTGACTCAGCAGAAGGTGGCTTCAGAGGCATGCATAAATTTCTCAATCAAGACTTTTGCCAATTACAGCCAGGCCAGTAGTGTTCCTGGAAACCACGGGATCCGTTCTGAGCAGCATTTCCAACTTGGAGCAAACTTATAACAGACAAGAAGCCAAGGCGCAAAGTTCCGTTTCCGGCAGCTTTCCTGCCAGGCTTTCCGGTCAGACTCGGACCAGCCAAGTCAAGAGATCACTAGTATAAAAAATACTCAGCGGCACTCACCTTCTCCTTGTGAATCTATCCACCCATTAAGACAACTGTCAGAGGCTTTATGCTGTGTCTCTCTCCATTCTCAGGCTAAGTGGCTAGGCATTGCTAGGGTTGCCAGCCTCCAGGTGGGGCCTGGAGATCTCCCAGAATTCCAAATGCTCCCCAGACCACAGAGATCAGATCCTGTGGAGAAAATGGCTCCTTTGGAGGGTGGGCTCTATGGCATTATACCCAGCTGAGGTCTATCTCACCCCCAAACCCTGCCTTCCCCTGGCACCATACCCTAGATCTCCAGGAATTTCCCAACTTGGAGTTGTAAACCTGACTAGGCACCCAAGACAGGACCTTTTGCTTTGTAGGACTAAGACACTGGAGTTCTCTCCTGCAAAGGTTCACCTGGCACCTAATTTACTTTAGTTTAGATAACAGGTAAGGGTATATTTATTTAACCAGCTGGAGCTTTTAGCTGTCCTGTTTTATAAACCGCCAGGATTCCCGGAAGGTTTAATTCTGTGCTGCTTTTAGAATGTTTGAAGATGTCATTTAAATCAGAGGTGTTTTAATTGCGTTTCATCCTGTGTCTGCTGAGGTTTTTATACTGTTGTATGACATTTTGTTGCGTCCAATGTTTTATTGTTATTTACTTATGTTGTGGGCCTTTTCAGAGACTTCTATAGAGAGTTACGGTACAAGTATTTAAAGTTAGTAATGATCATGGAGGACAGGTCTGTCAATGGCTACTAGCCTGGATAACTAAAGGGAATCTTAGAAATTTATATGCTATATATCTTATATGGTGTTAATGTAGGAGGGGATGGTTTGAAAATTCAAGTTAGGCATGAATGCCGGGCGGATTTAAAGGGCACGATCAGACAGCAACATCTGGGAAGCACCCTGTTGGCAACCTGTTCTGCTCCGTCGCAAAAACAGAGTTAAAAGACACCGGGGAAAATCCGATAGTAAACAGGTTGCTACGGGCCACGGATGGACTTTCCTGTGTCTGATCACTCTAGCATGCTCTCATGGCGTCGGGATAGTCTGATCAGGCCATCCCGACTCCGTGCTGTTGTTCCCCCCCCCCTTCTCAGTATGCGCACCATTGCAAACTCCATAGGAAGCCTTCCATGCGGAGGTGCGATTCATTGATCCCTCATTTAAGCACATGGGGGGAAAGCGGCACCCCCCCCAGCTCACCCGCAGTTGCATCTGATCACACACTGATGGACTGCACCCACAGCTTGCAACTGCGGGTCAAATTCTGCCAGAGGAAATAGCCTTGCTTCCCCCCCCCCTTTTTTCTGGCGCGTGTGACCGCAACCTTGATTTATTTAAAACGTGCGCACCTTGCGCTCCTTAGCTAGTACATGCTCTCGATCAAAGCCACATGGTTGTATAATATAAAATAAAAACAAAAAATATACCCTGAGTAGCAGTTTAAAAACTCAGGGATACTCAGTAGCATAAACAAACCCAGTCAACATGTTGGTAGAGCACAAAACCCCCCACCAAACAGCAGCACTGAAAACTTATAAAACATTTAAAACCAACAGACAAAAGACTGCAATGGAATAGCACAGCTTTAAAGATCAACCAACAACAAACTCACAAGCCAGCAAAAGCCAGTTTAAAAAAAAATCAAGTACAAGCGCAACCAAATGCCTGTATATATGGAAGGCATTCAGTAATTGGGGTGCCACAATCAAAAAGGCCCTTGCTGTTGTTAATCTCATTTCCAATAATAGAGGGAGATGGAGCAGGCTCTCATATGAAGATTTTGGGCTGGAATACATAGGAATATATGTTGAGCTGGAATATATAGGAATAGGGTTTGGTACTTACTAGAAATTGGTCAGTAGATGCCTGGAGTTCTGGAATGCCCTGGGCGGGTATGCACTAGCCCTTTCCACACACATATGAAGGCTTCCGACCTGTCATCTGAGTTGATATTGACAACCCATGTCATGTACCTTGCACTAGACCAGAGGCTTCTATGTATCATACAAGCCAAGATCTCATGGCCCTTCCATAATCCTCTGGATTGTAGATCACATCTGGCAGTTGCACTGGGATTCTTGTACGCTCAGAACTCTGATGTGCTACAGCACTTAAGATCAGAGTCGCCAATTTAACAGTCTAGATTTATTGCCTTTGGGGCAGAGGTAGTTAGCTAGCCTGGATGTCCTTTGCAGCAGTTTCTGTGATATGATTTAAAACAGTTTTTTTCTTGGAGAATCAGATCTGGAAATGTCAACTTGGATTTCTGTGACCCTCAGCTCGGAGATTTATCTACAAGGTAGAACAGAGTGCCAGGTGCCTCATTCGCCTGAAGCCTTGTGTTTGAACGTGTAAGCACTGCTGATTGTGATGCTTGCGATGTCAGAATTCTCCGGCTATAATGCTGAATGTTTTTTGTTACCCAAATCTCTTAGATGTAAAGTAGGTCATAAAAAAGACGCCGCCTTTAAAAGATGTTGTATAGCAAGTATTGCTTTTTTTTATGTAAGAACATCGCAGGTTATATGTGTGGCAAGCACTATTAAGCTGAATAAATCCCGTTTTATTCTTTCACCTTCATGTCATCTTATGGATGATTCTTTGTTTTTTTTTTAAATTGTGCTTTCTGGTCCCTGGGAGCAAGATATGAAATTGAGCGCCTGCCATGGGAACAGAAAGTACTTGTTAATCCAGCTATGCTGCGCCTTTACAGCCCTAAGATTCTTTGATTTGTATGGGCTCGCTACTCCTGTGCTGGTATGAATGGTCTTTGCTGCTCCTGTGAACCATTCCACGCATTCTCAGGTTCTGGGAACATTCAACTGCAGTCGCATTGAAAATAGCCTCCCTACTAAGTGGCGGACCCCCCTCTCCCCCCAGCAAGGTCACCAGGATGCGAAAGCAGCCATATAAACGAACGGAATGCAGAAGTAACACAATCCCGGCGATAACTAGGAACAACCGACTTCTGTTGCCCGTTTTACAGTCTCTTTCTTTCTTTGTTGCTGGTTGCCCCTCCGGAGCTGCATGTGGACGCATTATCATCGGGGGCTCCACTTACAAACTGAATAAGTAAATGCTTGGCATTGCCAGCTATTTGATTGCTGCCAGAACATAGGAGGACAGAAACCTTCAGTGTCTGGCGGTGCAAGCACAAGACAGAGAGCTCCTCCCGCTGTTTCCTTTCGGGAGGGTGTGTGGGTCTGTTTGCCATTAGGGCCTGATACAGAGTTATGTTGTGCCTCAGACTGTACACTAGCATTCCCGCCAGTAACTCCCTTTCTCGCAGCTTTGATGCCAAATGTGTACCTGCCAACTTTTGCAGGCCCCAAAGGGGTATATATTAAAGTTCTTCCCCTGATATAGACGTTCATCTTCCCTGGCTGGTCCATGTGTCTCAAACAGTCCTGAGCCATAAGCCAACATTTTCACAGTCTGAAATTATTGCCATTCCTCCTACAGGCGCAGTTAGAAATAAAATTGATGCTGCTCCCCGATTAAAAAAAAAATCTGAGTCAACTAATTGTGCAAGTTGTAACCAATTAATTTATGAATCATGCCCATGAATAATCATATTTCCAAAGCAAAACAAAAAAATATCTTTTTTTTAGCTTTTGGAGAAGGTACAGCCAATGCATACCTGGAGTCTCTTAGCCACACATCATAGAGCCTTCAGACACATGTGGCCAGTGTTCCCTCTAAGCTGAGTTAGTGTGAGCTAGCTCACAGTTTTTTAGCCTCCTCTGACTGACACATTTTTGTCTTCGCTCAGGAAGGATGGCTCCAGAGCAAACTAATTTATGCAGGAGCCAAATCACCTGCTCACAACTTGAATGCCAGTAGCTCACAAAGTAGAATTTTTGCTCACAAGGCTCCACAGCTTAGAGGGAGCATTGCATGTGGCCACCCTCTTGTCTGAATTAGGGCAATGTGCATATTATGCATGCATGCATGTACAGGTTTGGTATGCACAAATAGACCACTGGGTTTTTCAGGGAACTGGTTCATGTGCTCCAAAGCTGTATGTTCATGCAATATATATGTGCTGCTGCCCCTCTTCAAGCAACATGGCAACATTATGGAATACACAAGGTGGGTTCATTGTCCCCACCCTGTGCCTGTGTAATAAGCAGATATGAGTTGTAGGTTCTCTTCATTTCCAGTGTGCATGGTACCTGGTTGAGATTGTGGTCGTGGTGCACGTGGTTTGTCTGATGCTGGTTTGACTCATTTTGCGGTTGGTTCTGTCTCTTTGTATTCATTTGTATGCAACTCCAGTGCAGTTTCCTTAAGGGCCCAATTCAAAGTGCCGGTGAGTACTTTTAGAGCCCTGTGCAGCCTGGTGCCTTCATACTTACCGAGCCCAGTCTACTCCTGTGTGTCAACAGTTTTTTTCAGACAGCCTTCTCCTGGGGGTGTCCTTTGCTAGAATTGTCCGTATGGCAGGAATTACATATCTAAAGTGCCATCAATTTGCAACCAATTTATGGTGACCCCAGCAAGGGGCTTTCAAGGCAAGCGATTAAGCAGAGGTGGTTTTCCATTGCCTTCCTCTGCAAGGTCTTCCTTGGTGATCTTCCTTCCAAGTAGTGACCCATCTTAGCTTCTGAGATCTGACAAGATCGAACTCTATTGTGCCTTGCTGGCAACGAGTAGACTGTGGCTTTTTTTCTGTAGTAGGTTTAGTCCTCTGCAACAGACTACCAGTGGGTATGGAAGGTGGCTTCACTCATTGTATTTAGGAAGGCATGAAAAATGGTTTCATTTCAGAGGGCATGGGGAGAGAGTAAACAGTCGGGGCAGAACTGGCCGCGTTTTTAACCTGGGCATTGTTTTTATCTTTTTGATGGACAATTATGTGGTTTTTGTGCCCTTGCTACCTAGAACCATAGAGTTGGAAGGGACCTCCAGGGTACTCTTGTCCAACCCCCTGCACAATGCAGTAAATTCACAAATACTCCCGCCGCCCAGCACCAGTGACCACTGTTCCATGCCCAGAAGAGGGGAAAAATCCTCCAGGATCCCTGGCCAAACTGGCCTGGAGAAAAATTGCTTCCTGTCCCCAAAGTGGCCATTAGCATTTCCCTGGGCGTGTAAGAAAGGGCCACAAGAACTAAGCACTGATGCAGCTTGTCCTGCCCTCCCTTCTCGTGATCTGCCTAAGTTCACAGAATCAGCATCGCTGACAGATGGCCATCTAGCCTCTGTCTGAAAACCTCCAAAGAAGGAGAGCTCGCCACCTCCCGAGGAAGTCTGTTCCACTGAGGAACTGTTCTAACTGCCAGGAAGTTCTTCTTAATGTTTAGCTGCCTGTTGCTGTTAGCTGCCTTGAGTCCGAGGACTTCAGGCAGGATATACATAGTTTAAACAAAACTATTTATTATGGGTTGCATCCAAATTACTGTAATCAGAGTGAGAGTCGCACAACTAGGGTTTTCCACCTTTACCCCTCCCACTGCAGGGGCTCTGGACGCCATCACTAACAACACTGGGGGCAAAGTGGGGTCTGTAGTGGGAAGGAAACTGGTTAAAAATAACCCACTTCTTTTCCCACGGAGATGCTCTTCTGTTAACAGAATTGCCATTAGGATGGCAGAACTGCATCTTTGGATCCAACCCATTGTGTTTTTTAAACGGTTCTTCAAGTTACTGTGAGAACCACATGAGGCTAATATGCTGGGTATATTATACAGAACTAAATAATATGGCGGGGATAGAAACGTAATACACATTTAGGCATTCCTTCCCCAAAGAGCTTCGCTCTAGGAGGTGTTTTTACTTACGAAGAATGAATTGGAAATAAGTATTAATAACCTAGCATTTAGCCAAACATATGCTTTTTCTCCCACCTTCTTTTATCTAGGATAAACATACGTGGTTATTTCACTTCTTTCCTTATGCGTGTGTGCATGTACATTAGTGTAGTCATATTGCTGTTCCAGTCCTCCCTCTCTTGCGTAGTTCAGAGAGCTGCGATGATCGTTTAATTTCTATTATTCACAGCTCTCTGCAATTAGGGACGTGTTCAACATCTCTCTGCTGGGAGGGGGGGGGGCTGCTTTCAGAGGATAAGAGTGAAATGAACAGTTACTGCTGCTCCCACACTTGTGATGACCTCTGGTTTCAGTGGCAGGAAACTTAAATGCTCCCACACAGCTCCAGTCAAGATGGCATTGGCTGTTTTACGCTGGTAACGCTTGCCTATTTAAAGAAGACGTTCCAGGCTCTTTGCAGACATGTACCTTAAGTGGATTTCCTGAGCCATTCACAAGTCACTGTGTTTTCCCGTGGAGCTGTTGGAATTCACTTTTCCACTACTACTGGCTATGTATATCATCATTGAAGATAATTTCAAATAACGATGATGCATGGGGGCTCTTAACATTCAGCTCATGGTGGCCATTACAATGTGGAGAGCTGGTCATCTGTTGTGGCTGGCTAGGTAGTTGCTGGGCTGCATCACAAAGAAGAAGAAGGGGGGGAGGAGGAGATTGGATTTATACCCCACCCTCCACTACCCGAAGGAGTCTCAGAGTGGCTTAAAATCTCCTTTCCCTTCCCCTCCCCACAACACCCTGTGAGCAATGCTTCCCCTAAGCTGTGGAGTCTCGTGAGCAAAAATTCTATTTTGTGAGCTACTGGCATTAAGGTTGCGAGTGAGTGATTTGGCTGCTGCATAAATGGAGTCATCCTTCCTGAGCTAAGACAAAAATGTGTGAGCCAGAGGAGGCTAAAAAACTGTGAACTTGCTCACAAACTCAGCTTAGAGGGAACACTGCCTGTGAGGTGGGTGGGGCTGAGAGAGCTCTCTTGAGAACTGCCCTTGAGATAACAGCTCTGAAAGAACTTGTGGCTGACCCAAGGTCACACCAGCAGCTGCATGTGGAGGAGTGGGGAATCAAACTCGGCTCTCCCAGATTAGACTCTGCACCCCTAACCACTACACCAAACAACTGGAGTAAGTGGGTGATGGGGTGGCCACAATTGCTTCTGTCATCCCCCTCATTTTTTTCTGTCCTCCTCTTCCAGTGGCAACCCTTTGCCTTGGGGCAAATCCCTTCCCCCACATGATCCCTTGCAGCTATGCTGGCTCTGTATGCACAGGATGCCCATCACGCATGTTGACATAAAAGGCTAAGCAAATGTGGATGGCTTCTTGGACCAGTAATCTGAGAAGGGACTGTGCAGAGTCTCTGCCTCGCCCTGGTTTTCGCTATCATAATCAGGTTACTTCATTTATGGTGAGGGATAAGTTCCACTAACCTCTGTGTACCCCCCAAAAGCAACCATTCTCAGTGCACGTGCTGAATTGACGCCAAGGAGGATTAATAATGCAAGGTCTCCTTTCTTGATTGTTCATGCACCTCTGCTTCCTTTATTGTGCAAATGGATCTAAGGTTTGAAGAAACATTAGAAGATTCATTATCTCTGAGTTTATATGATTGGTTGCAAAGTAAACTTTAAGTGAACCTTGGGCTGGAATCCAGTTCTATTGAATGGGAATCAAGAGCTATATAAGAGAAACTTAAGTCAACAAGAAATAAAAGTTCCAGCTCTTCTTCTTCCATTTTCCAGTGGTCTTTCTGGCAGCTGGATTGTTCATCTGCCTGGAATTCTTGGCATATAAACGCTGAGCTATCTTGGGTATTTCGATGAGCAGACGCTACTAAGCACGGTGTTCTTACGGAGATGGAACATAAACATTTTAGGAACACAGGCTTAAAAGGAACGATTTATGATCAGGGAACTTTATCGAGTCCTTGGACCTTGCTACAAAATAGAACGAGTATAGCCCCTCAGCCAGTTTTTAAAGGGTCAATCTACCAGACCATTGCCTACTTTCTACAGAACCACTTTTGTCCTTGCACAATGTATGGGAAGGCCCTGAGTGATGAACAACTAAGTGGAGTAGCAGCCTCCCCAGTAGGGATGCTTTCATCCTGTTCTCTCTGGCCCTTTCTGCACCTGTATTTTGCCTCAGTTTCTGAGTGCATCCCCTATGGCAGGGGTGGGCAAATTGTGGCCCGGGGGCCACATGCGGCCCGCCACAGAGTTTTTGCGGCCCGCCAAGAAGATTTCAGGACTTCAAGAAAATTGAGCCTAAATTCAATTTGCTCTCTTATCCCATCACTGCTGATATTGATACAGCACCTGAGGAGCTGCAGCTTGAACTTATTGACATGCAGTCAGATCACACTGTGAAAGAAATGTTTAATGCTGTGACATTAGTTGACTTTTACAAATCTTTGTCTGCTGAAAAAATTCCATGTATGAAGAAATTTGCTGGGAAAATGTTCTCCATATTTGGGTCTACATATATTTGTGAGCAAAGTTTTTCTTGCATGAAGATCAACAAGAGTAAATATGGATGCTCTTTGACAGACATTAACTTGCAGGCTGTGATGAGAATCTCAACAAGCAATCTGATTTCAAAAAAATTGTAGAAAAGTGTGATAGTGTACATTTGTCTCATTAAACTGATTCTAAAATTAAATGTGCTTGCAGCTATAGATGATATGAAATTAGCACAATAAATAAATTGAATAAAACTACCACTATTTAATTTAATTTATATTTATTGATTTTTATGATACAATTTATACCTTTTCTGAAATGCAAAGTTAACTAATGAATGCAATCATTTTAAAAGGTGCGGCCCTCCGCTAACCTCCGCTCCCACAAAGTGGCCCCCGAGCCAAAACAATTGCCCACCCCTGCCCTATGGGGATCTGCATTCAGACCGCTTCCAGCACACTGTTACCCCACAGTTACCCAAACTCCTTTTGCTGCAATTCCTTGTTCTCATCCGCTTTTGAATTGCTAATCCTTTCTAAAGTAGAATTCTTTCTGTGGGTATTTAAGTGCTACCCACAGCCTTCCCCCGTTTCTGCCTCTCTCTTTCTCTTTAGATTGGCGCTCCCTCCCCATTCTGTTTCCTTTCCCTCCTTCTCCAAAAACAAAAGAGGATGTGTCATCATGTTCAGGCAGACTTTTAAAAAGCCAGAGAGAGGCAAGCCATTATCTAAAGTGGCCTTAGAAGGGAAAATCAGAGAGGAAATCCCTTGGTTTTGTTATTTTCAGATACAACATTCAATACAAGACTTGCTCTTCAAGGAGACAATTTCAACCCCACTTTCTGGCTTTGAACATTTAATAAAACTTCGTTATGGGAAAATCAAAGGATTAATCTCAAAGATTTATAAAATCCTGAATTCAAACTTGAAGCAAAGTATTTTGAAATCACAAATTCAGTGGCAAATGGACTGTCAAAATAGGATACAAGCAGAGAATTGGGGGGAAATTTGGTGCTCACCAAACAATTCCTCAAAGATGTTCTGTATTCAGTTCAATACATTTAAAATTCTAAACTGATGGTATCTAACACCAGCATGATTAAACAGGATCAGGGCCGGCTCTATCACTAGGCCAACTAGGCGGCTGCCTAGGGGCGCAGCTGGTAAACGGGGCAGTGGAGAGACTGAGAGAGACTCAAACCAGGAGATAGTGTGCTTTATGCAAACCATGATTTACCATTATGTCTGAATGCAGCTTTCCATTCAGGCTAAGAACCAAACTTAGCCTTGGGCCAATGCAGATAGACTTGTAGGCACTGCAGCCAGCTGGTGCAGGTGGCTGCTGGCGGGGCTGGAGAGCTCGTGAGCCCAGGCAGGTAGGCAGGCACTGGGGCTGGGGGGGTGTCCCTTGCAGGCGGGTCTCCGGTGGTGGAGAGGGCGGCTTTGCAGTGGGGGGGCGCTACCAGGCAGCCTCACCTGGGGGGTGCCACAAGGTAGCCTCGCCTAGTGCGCAAAAAACCCTGGGGCCGGCCCTGAACAGGATAACAGGATAAATTTAGAAATTAGTAAGCATCACTGGAAAAACTGTGGCCAGACAGGAGATTTTATACATTGCTGATGGTATTGTCCTTCAATTCAGAAATTTTGGAATCAAATTTTACTACAAGTTTATCTCATTACAGGACATGACTTATCTGGTTTACTTGAGACATTTATGCTGGATGTATATCCGAATTCCTGTATAAGTAAAACATCAAATATATTAATATCCACCTTGCTTGCAATAGCTAGAATAATCTTTGCACAAAAGTGGAAGGAAAAAACCAGTACCAGTCTGACTTGTTCGCAAAATAAGGTTTGGGAGCATTTTGTGTATGGAAAAGTAGCTAATCAACAAATGGGTTTGAATACTAATACTTACCAGAAGTTATTCCAAGAAATATGGTTTCCTGTGGTTAGGTATCTTGCAAAAGGAGGAGTGATCCCTGCAAAGAAACAAAATCAGGATTTGTTATATTTTTAATTTTTTAAATTTGCTTATATATTAACCTGAGATTGAGAGGAAGAGATCAATAGATACAACTTGCATTGTATATTAGTAGCTATGTTAACTTTTGTGACACTTCTGTGCATTTCAGTTATTGTACTGTATTAAAAATGAAAGCAATTTAATTTTAAAAAAGGAATAGTGTCAAAGACAAAAAAAAAATGCCAGAGAGAGCATAAGAAGGAATCAATAAATATAAATGGCCGGCAGCCATTATCTGGGAGGCAGCTGGCTACTTATGCATCCATTGCAGTCAACGAACTTAGAAACTCGGTTTAGAATTGCACAGTGAATATTCCTGAGATCTGTCCAGCTCATAGGGATATCTTTCAGTTGCTGTAAACTGAGGATGCTGTTACAGTGATGTAGAAATGTTCTAAGTAAACACACAAATGGGTGAAACAAATATGCTTGAAATTATACACAAAACCCAAAAGGAAAACTGAAAGGAGCATGTGACACATAATATTCCTATAGCAGTTAAAACTGTAAGAGCTGGGTTCAGGTCCCCACTCTGCCATGAAGCTTGCTGGGTAAGCCCGAGCCAGTATTGTCTTTAAGACTTACCTACTTGACCAGGGGTCATTTCAAGCAGGAACGCGCTAGAACGCCGTTCCGGGAGTAACAAGCCCAGGAGCAGGCACATATGGTGATGTGCTGTGGGAAAAAGCGAAAGGCAGAACAACAGCTATATGATGGAGGATGTGAACAAGATCTTCGAAGCAGCAAGGCTACCTGCTTCTTGAATCCATGTCCTTCATGGCTTGGGACATCTGCAAAAGAGGAGATAGCTCAATAGCTTTTGCTGGATATAAAGGTCCGCTCCCCCTGGCTTTAAAAGAGGCAGTAATAAAACTGATATTAACCCCCCCAGATCTTTAGACATTTAAAAACTTCTGACCAGTTTCTGATTTGCCATTTTTAAGCAACTTTATGGAAAGAATAATGGCCAAACAACCCCAAGTTGAATGATTATCTGGGATGAAGATTATCTGGGCTCTTTTCACTCTCGTTTCTGACCTGGTGATGGCATGGAAACCACCTTGACTGCCCTGTTTGGATGATCTATGCTGACAGCAGGAGTGTACACCCTTTCATTTGTAGCCAAGGAGTTGTTTTTATGAGGATGATATTTTCATATGGTGCCCGGTTTTTTGTTTCAGGATTGTGAGGAAATGGTGGTGAGGGGGGAACGGTGGATCCTCTGAAAGGAGCTGGGAGGCAGCATCCATGTCTGTTAAATAAATAAATGGCCGGTTGCCTCTGGGTTCTAGGCTGTGGTGCTGAATGTCAAAATGAGGGAGTTTCATTGTTAAAACAAAAGCCACGCATCTAGAAACCGTCTTTGCTGGAGACACAAAAACAAAGCACCGGGCAGCCAGAATTTCTCCTAGCAAGTGAAACAGATGGGACACAGAACCATGAGAAAGCAGGGTCCAAAAGCCTGCCAGTGCCTGGAGAGGAATTTGTTTACAACCTTTCATTCTAGCTGTTCTGCACAGCAGAGAGCCAAGGCATGAAGTGGCACCGTCAGTTGCTGTCAGTTATGGTTTGCAAGTTGTCCTCAGAGGGATCAGAGCCCATGAACAGACTCTGCTGTCCCAGCCTCCAGACCAGAGCTGATTCAGAGGTAAAATACACAAAAGTTTTACTGGATTTACCACTTCAATTTTATTTCTTTTAAAAAGCAACTCTGCACATTGAAAACTACCATGCCAGGCTAGGCTAAAACTGTTGGAGGAGAGCAAGGCGTTATGCAGGATGCTGAGAAACCTAACCCCAGTGACTGAAAATTTCTGTCACCCTTCTGGCTTCTGAAATTTCCCTGGGTATTTCATGTAGGCTTTCAAAGACAATTTTGCAGCCTGGATCAGAAACTAGATCCTTGGGGGGGGGGGGGGGGGATTTCTGTTCCCTGTACCATGTTCTGTGCTTCCGCTGTAAATAACTTGGTTCCCTAGAATTTCTGCTCTGATTCAAAGTTTGGTTCAGGCTTCAAATGCGGCCTCTTCGTGGGTTAATACAGGTCAGAAACAGCCTTGCGAAGACAGAGCGAGCTGACTGTCCAGAGGTTGACCTGGTGCTAATGATCCCTGGACTCGAACCAGAAGGATCCTCACAAGTATACTCCCCAGAGGGAGAGACGCCCCCAAGGCGAGGGACACCAAACCGTCAGGAATAGGGTTGTCAACCTCCAGGTAGGACCTGGGGATCCCCTGCTTTTACAACTGATCTTCAGCTGACAGAGATCAGTTCCCCTGGAGAAAATGGCTGCTTTGAAGGGTGGACTCTATGGCATTATACCATGCTGAGGCCCCTCCCCAAACCCCGCCCTCTCCTGGCTCCGCCCCCAAAGTCCTCAGGGATTTTCCAACCCGGACTTGGCAACCCTAGTCAGGAAAGGGCGCCAAGAACACAAGAGGATGAGCATGAGAAAGGGAAAGGAATTCCCTGCGATACCCAGAGGTTCTCCCAGGGTCAGCCACCACATGAGCAGCAGGAGGAAGGGGCAGAAGGAGAGGAGCCCAAACTCATATCTTGACTCCCACCCAGAGGAGTTGGAGCGATGAAAGGGGGCCGAGGAGGTTGGACCACCCACCCCACAAGATGCCGAGGAGACCGGGAGGAGATGGGGTGAACCCCCAGTCAGAGAGTGGGAGAGCCCAGTGGCCACCCTCCTCTGAGGATGAGGCTCTCAATCTAGAGGGAGGGAGGAGCGGGGCTGGGGTGGGGTGATTTAAACAGGGAAGAGGACGCAGGCCAGGGAGGAATAGTTTGCAGCTCTATGTAGGATGGGAAGGACAGAGAGAGACCTGACAAGGACCCCATAATAGAGCTCAAGAGGGAGGAAGAGGAATACCGGTGATGTTCAGACCCCCTCTCCTCCCCATTCTGAGGCTGCGTGTTCCAAATTACCCTGAGAAATCAATCCTTGGAGCTGTCCCACCCACCCGGGAAGGACCTGAAGCAGCCCAGCCTTGGCACCAACCTTGTGAAACTACAGATAACACTCAGCTGCGGAAGGGAGGCAGAGTTTGGTGCTGGCTTCCCTGTGAGGTAGGCGGGGCTAAGAGAGCTCTCCCAAGAACTGCCCTAGAGAGAACAGCTCTGAAAGAACTTATGACTGACCCAAGGTCTTACCAGCAGCTGCATGTGGAGGAGGAGTGGGGAATCAAACCTGGTTCTCTCAGATTAGAGTCCGCACTCTTAATCACTACACCAGACTGGCTCTCTTGAGAGGGGGCTTGGTCTCCAAATAGAGTTGCCAACCTCCAGGTGGATCCAGGTGTCCTCCCAGAATTGCAGCTTATCTCCAGAGGACAGAAATGAGTTCTCCTGGAGAAAATTGCCACGTTGGAGGGTGGACTCTATGGCATTATACCTTGCTAAGGTTCCTCCCCAGATCCTGCCCTCTCCAGACTCTAGCCCCAAATCTCCAGCAGCTTTTCAACCCAGAGTTGGCAACCCTGTCTCCAGATAAGGATTCAGCCAAGGCTGCTGAGAAGAAATGCACAGGCCTATTATGAGGTAAGTGGCTTCAAATTTCTCTGGGAGGGATCCGAGCAGTGAGGGTGCTAAGCAGGGCTCCCTCTAAGCGGTGGAGTCTTGTGAGCAAAAATTCTACTTTGTGAGCTACTGGCATTAAAGTTGTGAGTGAGCGATTTGGCTGCTGCATAAATTAGTTTGCCTCTGGAGCCATCCTTCCTGAGCTAAGACAAAAATGTGTGAGCCGGAGGCTAAAAAACTGTGAGCTAGCTCACACTAACTCAGCTTCGAGGGAACACTTGTGCTAAGTGCCGCCTAAAGGCTGGGTCTGGGCCCTCTGAGGTCCAACATGACAGGCTTTTTGCAAAGATGTTTCAGTACTTGACAATACATTTGAAATCCTTCTCTGTCTACAATTTGAGGCAGATCAAGATGGGCAGCCATGTTAGTCTGTCTGCAGCAGCAGAAAAGAGCAAGAGTCCAGCAGCACCTTCAAGATGAACAAAAATTGTGGCAGGGTAGGAGCTTTCGGGAGTCACTGCTCAATTCTTCAGGTACAGCACTGAAGATCTACTATCTGAAGAAGTGAGCAGTGACTTACAAAAGCTCCTACCCTGCCACAATTTTTGCTAGTCTTGAAGGGGCTACTGGACTCTTGCTCTTTCCAATCTGAGGCAAGAGCAACTTCAGTCAAGACCTACGTAGGAAGATTACTTACAGTTGCTGCGTTATGCCAGTCTGAAGCAGTGGTTAGGGGGGCTGCCTAGGATCTCTGAGACCCAGGTTCAAATCTCCATGAAGCTTGCTTTTTGACTTTGTACCAATCTCTTTCTCTCTCTGCCTTACCCGCCTCTCAGAGTTACTGTCTGGATAAAATGGAGGAGGGGAGAATGGAGTTCCTTGGAGGAAGGGCAGGATATACTAACTAGTTGCAGACTGGAAGGACGGTAGCTCGGCAGTTCGAGACCTGAGTGCCGTGTGACAGAGTGAGCTCCCGTCTCTGGCCCCAACTCCTGCCAACCTAGCAGTTCGAAAGCAAGAAATTGCAAGTAGATAAATAGGTACCGCTTCGGTGGGAAGGTAACAGTGTTCTATGTGCCTTTGTTAGCCGAATTGCTTTAATTTAAAGCTAGCAATTGGCAAAATACCGGGTTCTTGCCAGCTATACCAAGGTCCCACCCCTTCCGGGACTTCCCAGTAAATAGGCAGTGAGGCTGTAGTTCAATTTGAATGATGTTTACTAGAAATATGTTTTTCAATCACACAAAAACAGAATCTCACACACACACACACACACACAGGCCTAAGGAAATAAAGATAGAAAATAGCACTGTCGCATTAGCGGGGTATTCAATGGGGGTGATACTTTATCTGTCCTGTAGAGGAGTTGTCTGCCTGAAGGAAGAATTGGATGGGGAGAGAAAAATAGAAAAATGGGGCACGTGGCTCGAACCGGCGAGACCACGTGGTTTCTCTGGTCTGGAATCCAGAGGATTAAAGATGGAGGCAAGGGTATTGGTATAGGAAGCTGGGCATAAGGGGTAGCAAAGCAGATAGAGGACGATGGCTCAAGAGACCGATTGCCTCTGTGCAAGGTCTTTTATTAGGTGGTCTTGAGGGTGGACTGCGCTAACCACATCCCACTAACACAGTGTTTTTCAACCTTTTTCAAGCTAAGACACATTTCTTTCATTGAAAAAATCCCGCGGCACACCTGACAATATCTCACGGCACAGTGGTTGAAAAACACTGAAATACAAGATAAATGGGTCATTAATACTTCAGCTCAAGTATTAACTATGACAGTATTACAAATACACGTAATAGCCACTCAACTTGAAATCGTAAGTTATAGATCCAAAGTGTAATGGCTCCTTCCCATAACATTGACCTGAGTTTCAGAAGAAATATAATGTGGATGTATTTTAACGCGTCCCGGAAGGTCAGCCCGGAAGGCACATTTCTTTTATTGAAAAAATCCCGCGGCACACCTGACAGTATCTCGCGGCACACCAGTGTGCCCTGGCACAGTGGTTGAAAAACACTGCACTAACACACCTACTAGGCTAAAGGTGACAAAAGAGGAGAGGCAGGGGAGTGGTCAATATTGCGAAACTGAAACTGAACAGGAACTTGACACCTGGGCAAAGTCCGATGACTCACTGGGTCGCCTCTATTGTCTCTTAATGGCCCTAGCCGGCTGGCTGATGGCCCGACCATTAGTTGCCAGGTAACCTTGTTTAGCATAATCCATGCAGGTATGTTGGAGGGGGCAGGGGTTGACCAGCGTGGTGTGACAGAAAGAAACCTCATGGCAGAAGGAGTCTTTGTCTCTGTCTTGGTGTACTATAGAGGTTGCCAGCCCCCAGGACTAGACTGGAGCTTCTTCCAGCAATGGAGAATGCCTGTAGCCCTTACAGCATAGCAACCCAAGTTCAAACTTATGAATATATTAGAATCCATAAGAGCACTAGCAGTGCCTTGCTGGCCAACACCTTGGCATTTAGTCATGCCGGCCACATGACCACGGAGACGTCTTCAGACAATGCTGGCTCTTTGGCTTGGAAACAGAGATGTGCATCACCCCCTAGAGTCACCCCCTGGCTTTCGAGCAAGGGAAACTTTTACCTTACCGTTTGAAGAGACAAGCTACCTATGAATAGAAAGAAGGCTGTGCTCTTGCTCAGTGTGCTTTAGATCACAAAAAGGAGACCCCTCTGCATGTGATGAAAGCATTTTCTTAAATGGCTCTATTTGGTTTTGGTTTGGGGTGTTCTTCATCGAAACTTTTGTTAACTCTTTGTAACTGTCACATAACCAAATAGCTCATCACTGTAACTTTTGTGCTGGTTTTTTGGTGCATTGACTTTCCTTCCTGGACTGCTGTTTGGTTCCTAAGCTTTTGAAATATTATTATTCTCTAATCCTTTAAAATTAGAGTGTATCATATAAAAGTCTGCGACTATATCTCCTTTTGTCTTATCCAGCAGCAGGCTTTCAATTTCCTGTGATATCAGCTTCTGGGAATTAGGACCGCATTAAGTATGTAATGAACTGTTTCCAGAGTTCTGCATTTTCCTCATTCACACACAGCAAGCTTCCAATCCCTTTGCTTTTTCTTCGTACAGTTTATGATTAAGAGGGGGAGAAGTTGACACAAAGAGGCATCACATCCCATTAAACCCTCAGGCTTGACATTATTCTATGAAATATGCTAAGAAGATCATATCAATCCTTTTGAGAGACTGTTCTCTTTTTTTAAAATACGAATATATATTTGCACAAACTCTCTGCAAATGGAATGGGCTGTCAGAATGAGATCTGTTGACGCCTCATTTCGAAATGACTTGCCTATTGGAACAACCTGTCAAGGCTCTGCACTCTTCAAGTAGTCCCTACCTGAAGAACAGATTGGTGGTTACACAACCTATAATTACATTGCAATGAAATCCTAGAAGAGTATCGGAATGAATGGTAGCCTCTGCTTGCCCCAGTAGCTTCTCTCTCCTGCTTAAATCCTCTGGAGATGTATCTTCTGCATAACTAGTGCCAGTTTGGTGTGATGGTTAGGAGTGTCTGAAGCAAGGTCAAGCTGAGTCATCACTGTGATATAGGGTTGCCAGCCTCTAGGTGGGGCCTGGGGATCTCCTGCTTTTACAACTGATCTCCAGCTGACAGAGATCAGTTCCCCTGGAGAAGATGGCTGCTTTGAAGGGTGGACTCTATGGCATTGTACCATGCTGAGGCTCCTCCCCCCCCCAAACCCTGCCCTCTCCTGGATCCACCCCCAAAGTCTCCAGGTATTTTCCAACCCAGACTTGGCAACCCTACTGTGATAACAGACTTGCTGGGTCATAGTGGGGGGGGGGGGGCAGGAAGAAATCTGAAAGCCTTTATGGGAGGAAGAGAGCAAACTTCATCATATGAACTGAGAAGAACCAAACCACAGGTGTTCTCACATTCTGGAGTGACACACTGCAGCCTTAGATACAACAGAACTCACGATGCAAAGTAACTGCAAGAAAAGGAGACGGAAAGAAGCATTTGTGGCATTTTAATTGAAGTGAAAATGAACGAGAAAGGGAGAGGGGAGAAAAATTTCAACCCAGAACAAACTAGGTAACCCAAGAGGTTGGAAAAAAAGATCGGCCTTGTATGTAGAAATATCAAGGTCAATTCCAAAAAAACCCTAATATTATATTAAATGAAAGAATCTTTAATCAAATAGTAAATATTAAATACTGCAAAAAATCAATCAACTTAAGTTACATACGTAGGTACCTTCCTCTAGTGCAAAAAGGCTTTTTGGGGGTAAAATCATGCTTATACACATGGGGATGTCACCCGTTTACAAGCATCTTTTCTGTGACCAGGTACAGTTAATTATAACATCAAATACATGTATATCAAATGCATTTCAGCCTTCCTCAGTGGTTTAAATCTGTACAATGCAGACCATGCAATATGTTTCCTAAAAGGATAAACATGCCTGGCCAAAATACTGAACATCAGATATAAAAACTGTTACGTGGAATGAGTCTCTCTCTCTCTCGTTGTAATCAATTAAGACCGTCAGAGATAACTTTCCGGATGGTAGTGGTTCGTGGTCCAAATTTTTCGGTACGCCAGGTCAGGATAAAGCATTGCTTAATGGTAATACGCACAGCCACCTATACAGGATGCAGTTTTTTAAAAAAAATTGACTGTATCAGGTTGTTTTTTGAAGAACATGCTCCAGAAGAATGAGACGTCACTAAACCTTAAATGGCCACCATATTCAATCAGAAATGTGAAATAATTTATTTAGATATTTATCCATTACTCCCCCCCCCCCCCCCCGGTTTGGGGTCCCAGAGTGTCTTGAAACATTGCTCGCCTCTCCTCTATTTTATATCAGCGTCAGGGTTGGCATTCTTTTTTATTCTCGTTGTAAGACAATAGCAGCATGGCAGGCAGAAATCCAATAGGTGCAGTCTCCCCAGGTAGCGCCTCTCCATGCTGGCAACCGCTGCCACAGCATGACTAATCCAGCTCCAGAATGTTTGCTCCCACAGAAGCCTTGTGCCTGCAGGACCCTCCTTTAGTTGCCTTTGGCCACCTTCCGTGCTCTGCCCTGTGGCTGGGGTTTGTTTATAATACTTCAGAGTTGTCTGGTCTTTGGAGATGTTCACAATCAAGACAGTCGCTTCTTGGTGGCTTCAGCGTCTCTTCCTCCCCCCCCCCCCCTTACATTTCCTGCTGTGTCGAACTAAATATCTGGAGGGAGCTGCCTGGCACCATCACACAGGAGAGCCAGTTTGGGGTAGTGGTTAAGAGCCGCGGACTCTGATTTGGAGAACCAGGTTCAATTCCCCTCTCCTCTGCATGCAGCCAGCTGGGTGACCTTGGGTCAGTCACTGTTCTCTCAGAGCAGTTCTCTCAGAGTTCTCTCAGCCCCACCTACCTCACAGGGTGTCTGTTTTGGGGAGGGGAAGGGAAGGCGATTGTAAGCCATTCTAAAATTCCTTTGGGTAGTGAAGGGCAGGGTATAAATCCAATCTCCTCCTCCTCCTCCTCTTCTTCCACTTTGGCTGCTGTCACACACACTAAATAATCTACTTTCAGTGCGCTTTCCAACTGGATTTTTACTGTGTGAACTGGCAAAATCCAATTCAGAAGTACATTGAAAGTGGATTATTTAGTGTGTGTGTGACTGCAGCCATTCTTTCTCCTCCTCCTCCTCTTCCTCTTCCACTTATTCCTCCTCCTCTTCCTCTTCTTCCTCCTCCTCCTTCCTCTTCATTCCCCCGCTCCTGCTGTGTGGGAAGCATAACTCCTCCCCTTATCAGGGGTCCTTTGAGGCTGGAGCGAGGCGGAGCAAAGCTCCGCCAGCTCAGGAGTAGCCACTAGGGCAGCCACGGGCCAAATCAGATTCTCTGATCTGATTCAGCCCGCTCCTGAATTGCCGCCGAAATTCGACAGCAACTTTAAAAGCAACTGGAGGGAAGGGGGTTTGAGGGAAATGCTCCAAACTTGCAGGATAGCTGCTGGGGCCTCTCCTCGAAATACCCACCAAGTTTCAAGAAGATTGGACCAGGGGGTCCAATTCTACAGGCCGCCAAACAGGTTGCCCCCATTCTCTCCATTGTTCTCTATGGTAGAAAAAAAGTAACACTTTTTCCCACCCTAGAGAACAATGGAGGGGATGGGACAACCTGTTTGGGGGCCCATAGAATTGGACCCCGTGGTTCAATCTTCTTGAAACTTGGTGGGTATTTCGAGGAGAGGCCCCAGCAGCTACCCTGCAAGTTTGGAGCCTCTTCCTCAAACCCCCTTTCCTCCAGCCCCTCATATACCCTACAAGTTTTTGCCATTGATTTCAGTGGCCCATAGGGTATAATGGGGCTGAAACTGTCATTCCCTTTCTGACACACTTCCGGTGATGTCAGGGGACGTGGCATATGCTAATGAGTTATTCTAATGAGCTCCTGCACCTCTTTTTCTACGAAAGGACCCCTGCCCCTTATAATGATCAAAGGACTTCTGACTCTTGGTCCTCAGTAAGCTGATGGTGCAACTGGTATGTCTCTCTGTTTTGCATTGCCTCTCTTGTAGATGGATATCCAGTTTCTTTCGCCTCTCTAGCCAACTGCTCTACCTGCAGAGAAAGAATTTTGGCAATCACTGAATTGTCTGCAATACATCTCCTCATTTAAAACCACTGTGATCTCTCCGGGGACTAGTTCTGTCAGCAGCATATCAATCGTGCTTTAATTCACAGTGGCGTGCCATCAATTGCTTCCTCACTTCAAACCATCACTAAGTTAGACATCTATCACACCCCTTAGAAGGCATTTTCGTGAAGGAAAAGGTTATGTGGGAGGTCACAGCGGTGCATAAACAAGATTGGTGCTTTGCAATAAATTAGATACTCAGGGTTATCGGTTGATGCATAAACTGATGGATACTTGGCCCTGGGGAAGTAATTCCTCCCGTTTATGCTTTCAGTTTTATTTTGCACAGGGAAACTTCTGAACTACTAAATTGATTTTCCCGGCCTTTTGATGGAGGCAGAGATGGGACAGACTATAGCAGTTGTGTCTTAGAAGGCATAACAGCTTTGTCAGTTGCACCTTTGGGACGTAAAATAGATGTGACAAAGATCACAGATCTCGATTAGCGTTTAAAGGGAGATTACAGATGTGTAGGGACCAAGTTCAGAGCAGGGTACACCAGAAAAGGAGATTTGGTCTAACTGCCCTTATGCTAGTGCTGCTATTGAAAGGAAAAAGAGAGGCTCCGGATTTTTGCCGGTTGTTTCTCTTTTAGAGGCTATGCCATTGCAGAGACTCTGGTTTCAATTTGCAAAACCATATGGGGGCAAAAGAGTTAGCCCCCCCCCCCCATCCTAATCTGAACTGGACTCTTGCACAGTTGTAGTTGGGAATGCTGGGAAGATATATAAAGACTAGATCTCCTACCATCTTTTCTGTTTTTACCTTGAGTAGAGTTAAAGGAGTCCTGTGAAGGATTCATCCCACAGATCCCAAGAGGTCCTTGAGTACTGGCAGTGGCAGAATAATCTAGCCCATCATAAGTGCGTTCTGGGAAGAACACAGCCTGATTCCCTTTGATCACTAGGAAACGTCGTAAATCACTGCTCATGCACTGCTCAGGCAAGCCTAGCTGTTGATGGTGTTTCTTTGAACAGAGTCCCCCCCCCCCCCCAAACAAACAATGGATTACAACAGCATGTCTTTTTTCTCCTCACCCAGGGAAGGTTCCTTGTTCTTCACTGTCATGTGAGTCTGTCATGAGATGTCCTCTGAGGTGCCTCGGTGAACAAGCAGACAAAAGAGCAAGAGTCCAGTAGGACCTTAAAGACTTACCAAATTTGTGACAGGGGATGAGCTTTCGAGAGTCACGGCTCACTTCTTCAGATACTGCTAGAATGGGAACCCATCTGTCCTGTTTATTAGAAAGTGGAGTGATTTCAGATGCCAAATTACATTAGCAGGCAAATGACAATAGCAGGTGATTGACAATAGCAGGCATGATTGGATTTCAGTGAGATATGCATGGGGTAATAGGCGTGGAGAAATCAGCATTGCTAATGAGACAGGAAACCTAGGTCTCGGTTCAGTCCAGGTGGATACATTGTCTTGAGCTTCGTTATCAGTTGCATTTCAGCAGCCAGTTTGGTGTAGTGGTTAAGTGCAGGGACTCTAATCTGGGAGAACCGGGTGTGATTCCCCACTTCTCCACTTGCACCTGCTGGATGACCTTGGGCAAGCCATAGCTCTGTACCAGCTGTTCTCTCCAGGACGGTTGTCTCAGAGCTCTGTCAGCCCCACCTACCTCACAGGGTATCTGTTGTGGGGAGGGGAAGGGAAAGGAGTTTGTAAACTGCTTTGAGACTACAAGTGAAGGGCGGGGTATAAATCCAATCTCCTCCTCCTCCTCCTCCTCCTCCCCCTCCTCTTCTCTTTCTAATCAAAGGCACTGGAATGGCTGACTGGAAGGCAGGCAAGGGATCTGATGCATTTGCTTGGATGAATTCTAGTTATTGCAACCTGAAGATGTGGACAAGGAACATTCAGGGTACAGCTGCCTTTAAAAATGTCTAGAAATTCCAGCTTGTGCCAAATCCAGTGGCCAGCTTGCTGGTCCTGATTTCTGTCACTCTTCAGTAGCTTGAGACTGAAGTACTTGAAGGACGGCCTGTTCCCAAATATGCCTGTCTAGTAGCTACAGCCATAGGGCTGCCAACCTCCGGGTGGAAACTGGAGATCTCCTGGGATTACAACTGATCTCCAGGTGACAGAGATCAGTTCCCCTGGAGAACATGGTTGCTTTGGAAGGGGGACTCTATGACATCATACCCCACTGAAGTCCCTCCCCTCCCCAAGTCCCACCCTCCTCAGACTCTGTCCCTCAAATCCCCAGGTATTTCCCTACCTGGAACTGGCAACCCTGTAATCAGCTTCTCTCCTTCTATGTGTCCCTCCTTTGCATAGAGCCAAGGTGGGAGGGCATCAGAGAATGGGCCTTTCTGATGTCACCTTGAGCCAAGAGGAAGACAGGGTATGAATGTTTTAATTAGAGAGCAAATAAATAATTGCATCACCCTATGAACAGACTCCACCCACCCATAAATGGTGAGGCTGAGTCCGTTGTGGTTTAGGGGTCAGATGAAACCCTTTTTATTCTACAATACTTTCTTTAAAGCCTTTTTTTTGTGAGGGTTGCCCCCCTCCCCACCAGCTTTTATCTGATGCTGCGACTAGAAAAACTTTTGAGCTCTTTGGCTCTGTGCTAGTCTCTGGTTTTAAGCAGTTTTGTTATGCTTGGTTTGTTATGGCTTAGTCCCTGTTGTCTTATTAGATGCATGTTGCCATTTGGAGTTCGCTCTCTATTTATACTTGATTATGGGCTGCCATCCCGGGAACAACAGCTGAGAGTGGAGGAGAGAAATGTTTAAAAATAAGACACTCCGATAACAATGAATGTAGCAGCAGCAGCCAGCACACATGCTAAAAAGAAAACAGCAGGCATATCACTAGCAAATAATTCACAAATTCTTCTCTTGGACACATGAACACAGGAGGCTGCCTGATACTGAATCAAACCCTTGGTCCATCAAGGCCAGTATTGTCTACGCAGACTAGCAGCGACTCTCCAAGGTCTGAGGATGAAGTCCTTCACATTGCCTACAACTTGATCCTTACTGGAAATGCCAGGGATTGAACCGGGGACCTTCTGCATGCCAAGCAGATGCCCTGCCACTGAGCCACAGCCCCTTCCCTCATGACTGAGAGACAAAGGCATTCTCAAATAAAAGAAGTTCTTACAGTGGATCAAACCCCATTTTTGTACCACAAACATGGGACTTTCATAAAGTAGCAGATAGCAGTAATTTATGAGATGGAGTCAAGGGAGGAAGGAGAGGCGTGGAAAGCTGTAGAGCTGGTGTGGTCCAGTCTGCCATTTCAAGAGTGGCCGATACGCTGTGACCCACCCCATGTGTACATGACCAGGGCAGGGGTGGAGGAGAGGGAAAAGGCATCACTGAGCTCAGTAACAATCTATGCCCATATGTGTGGATCATACCCCATGTACTTTAAATATTGTGTGTCTGTGTAAAGTGCTGTCAAGTCGCAATGGACTGATAGCAACTCCAGCAAGGGGCTTTCAAGGCAAGTGAGAGGTGGTTTGCCATTGCCTTCCTCTGCAGAGCATTCCTTAGTGGTCTACTGACCGTGTTTCGCTTCAGACATCTGATGAGACTGGGCTATTCCATGCCACCTTCCCTCTCCTGTGTAAATTTATTCCTTTGCAGCTGCTGCTGTGTGTTCCCTTGTTAGCAGCGCTGGGCATATGAAGCTCTTTTATACAAAGTTAGACCATTAGTCCATTTTGGTTCAGTATTGCCCACAGTGACTGACTGACAGTGTGTCAGAGCCTGTCCCTGTCTCTGCCATTAATTGTTTGTATCTGCTGTCTATGTCTGTAATTTACGCTTAATTACGTTTAGCCTTGGGTTTTATTGCATGTCCTGCTTAGTGTATCTTTTCTCTCCCCGGGAGGGTGGCTTGCCGCATTCCATCCCGTCATATAAACAGCCTATCGTCACCTCCCTGTTTTCTCTCCGGAGACTCGTGTTTTATCTGTTTTTGTAACCTTGGAGAACTGTTGAACTATTTTCTAAACCAGGTGCCTGGCCTGCGAATTGCAAGTAGAGGTCACTACGGGGCATGGGGGGAATTTGTAGTGTTTTTGCGCCATTTCTTTGAGAACCAACGGTTGGGGGTTTTCGCGCTTTTTCTTATTCATTCTGATTGGCTCTATGCCTGCTCTTACCTGAGTGTGTAGGGTATATTAAGCCTTGTTGCCTGTAACCAAGTATCTCTAACAAACATGAAGTACCTGAACCATCATTAAGAATAAAATAACTCTTTGCTTCATCAAAGGTCTGGCTTATTGATTCGATTCAGAAGTCTCACTCAGTGGCGCTCTGGTGGAGAAGGCACTTTCCCAACACCTACTACTTGAGATCTTTCACTGGGAATGCTAGGGATCAAGACCTTCTGGCAGAGTTGCCAACCTCCTGGTGGGACCTGGAGATCTCCCAGAATTAGGAGTTGATCTCCAGACTACAGAGGTCTGTTCTTCCGGAGAAAATAATAAGAAAAAGGACATGCAAAGCTGTGTATAGACGCTAAAGTAAACAATTACTCATGAATTGTGTCCAAATAGTGTAATACATGCTAATAACAATGCAGTATGAATCAGTGTAAGGTACAAAGTACTATATAACAATAAAGTCCAAGACAAAGGTAGCTGCACTCTTACTTGTCTTTGAAATATGGTGAACATGGTGGCTTGTCCTTAGTACTGTGATATGCTCTGCAGACTTTCATAAGAATTGTTTTTTTTCTGAAGACTGTTGATTTGTTAACTGTATACAGCCTCACTCTACAAATGTTAAAAATGATTCTTGCAGTTTGAAGTTATACACTGGCCCTATTCAGAAGAAGACTCACGAAATGAATATTTTATCTGGAAATGTCATCAATCTATTGTTTTGGACCTTATCGTTATATAGTACTTTGTACCTTACATTGATTCATATTGCATTGTTATTGGCATACATGACACTACATAAGAACATAAGAGAAGCCAATGTTGGATCAGTCCAGTGGCCCAACCAGTCCAACACTCTGTGTCACACAGTGGCCAAAAACAGTGGCCAAAAACAGTCCAGCAGTGGGGTCTATTTGGACACAATTCATGAATAATCATTTACTTTAGGGCAGGGCTCTTTTCGTAGCAGGAACTCCTTTGCATATAGGGTTGCCAAGACTTACCTTTTGTTTAGCAGGGAGGAATCCCTGCCAGCACGGGAGTCTTCTGGCGTGCATGTGCCGCAATGATGTCACCCAGAAGTGATGTCATTGCATTGGGCATGTTGGGGCGGGACCTCTGTAATTCAAGGGAAAACCATAGAGTTTTCCCTCGAATTATAGAGCGCCTCCCCAAACGTGCCCGACGCGATGACATCACCTCCGGGGGATGTCATCGTGCCGGACACGTCACCATAGCCCAGCAATTTGGGGGCAGGGTTCCCCCCGGTGGCCTAATCCGAGCTGGCGGAGAACGGACCAATTGAATGGGGGTTTCCCTGCCCCCCGGGGGGACTTGGCAACCCTATTTGCATATTAGGCAACATACCTCCAACGTAGGCAATCCTCCAAGAGCTTACAGTAACCCCTGTAAGAAGAGCTCTGTAAGCTCTTGGAGGATTGACTACATTAGGGGTGTGTGGCCTAATATGCAAAGGAGTTCCTGCTACAAAATGAGCCTTGCTTTAGTGTCTATACACAGCTTTGCATGTTCTCTTTCTTATTGTTTATCTGTGGCTGTGGTTCTCTGTTTTTTGACTTCTGGAGAAAATGGCAGCCTTTGGAGGGCAGATTACATGACACCACATCCCTGATGAGCTTCCTCCCTGCACTCTGCCCTTCCTAGGCTCTGCCCCCAAATATCTAGGAATTTCCCAGCCTGGAGTCGGCAGTCCAGTTTTCTGCATGCAGATCAGGCACTCGCTGGTCCAGCCAGGGCCTCTCCGGTATGTTGACTAATTATCCAGGACGTGGTTGATACTTCTTCAGTAAGAGCCGCTGCAAGGCAATTGAGACTCTCTTGTCAGTTTTGGAGACAGCCACCGGAGCTTGCAGAAAGGGCTAGATCCAGCAGCACAGGGGAAGGGAACAGACAGAGAACAAAAAACCCCAGCGGCATTGTGCAGGTTGAGTAGACAGCTGAGGCTGGACGAACAGAGAGCAGAGAGCTTCAGGATGGAGATATCTTCGAGAGACTGGCTGCACAGTCACTCTCCGGGGATCTACCGCCTGCTGTAGGCAGCCCACTGTCTCCACATATCCTGCTTGTGTATTTGTATGATAAAGCAAATGATACGCACACTACCAGTCCAGTAGGCAAAGCCAGGTGTTCTCCTTTGTTCTCTAAAGAAACTTTCTCTAACCTCAATGGCTCCCCTTCGGGCGGAAGAACAGCAGCTTAAGTTGGAGAAAGCCCTCTTCGGCTGGAAGAAAGTTCTCTAAGGTCGGATGGTGGAAAGTGCCATCAAGTTGCAGTCAACTTACAGCAACCCCTTCGGGTTTTCCAGGCAAGAGATATTCATTCACAGGTCGTTGGCTATTGCCTGCCTCTGCGTAGCAACCCTGGACTTCCTTGGTGGCCTCCCATCCAAGTACTAGCCAGGGCCGACCCTGTTCAGCTTCCAAGATCTGATAAGATCGGACTTGCCTAGGCCATCCCAGTAGGATACGTACTAATAACAGAAAGAGACCACAAGCAGTCTGTGCTTTCATACAAAGGATAGTAAACCCAGTTCCACTGTTCCGCCGCCCCCCCCCCCGAAGTTCTCAGCCAATGGCAACCACAGATATTTCTGTTTGCCCACCCTCTCTGCCCCACTGAAGCCAATCATTTCCAAAGACTTCATCGCCACCAGTCCACCATAGAGTCCCTCAGTGCACTGTGGTCTGGCCAGGATCCATGTAGCAGCAGGAATGATGTCTTGCATTCCTAGTCTTTTTTGTCTATCAAGTGATTTGACTCTAAGACAATGGGGCAGAAGCCAACAATATTTGCTGGCAGGTGATTGCTACACACACACACACACACACACAAGGGAATTTAAGAATACCGGCGATGATAAATGCCTCGTGCTTAAAACTCAAGCTTGGCAATAAGTTTTGCCCTTTCAAATGCATCACATTTATTAAAACTAAAGAAATAGTAACAAGCTGCTGGTTCTTTATCAGCCTACATGAAACAAACAATGGTCTTGATTTAGTTATTTCTCAGTTGCGTACCCAGCGTTATTGGCACACGGGTTTCTCAGGGCAGCTCGCCAAGAAAACTGGAGCCATACAGTCGCAACCAAACTTCCAGTACATCGAAGTACAATAATGAAAATGGTCATTTGATATCTCATATTGCAACAGTCAAGCCAAACTCAGTCTCTCTTGACCTGAAATGTGGCCCTAATAAACAAGGTCTTCCTTTCAAGGTAGGGTGCCAGGTCTGGTTTGGAAAATTCATGAAGACTTTGGGCTGGAGCCAGGAGTCTCACAGCGGCTTACAATCTCCCCACAACAGATTCCATGTGAGGCAGGTGGGGCTGAGAGAGCTCTCTCCAGATCTGCCCTTGAGAGAACCGCTCTGAAAGAACTTATGACTGACCCAAGGCCACACCAGCAGCTGCATGTGGAGGAGTGGGGAATCAAATCTGGTTCTCTCAGATTCGAGTCCGCGCTCCTAACCACTACACCAAACGGGCTCTCTGAGCATGTTACAACATTCTGTCGCCAGGCTGCACACAAAGGTCTTATATTCTTGGAGAATATATAACAAATGCTTGCTCAAATACACACACACAATCCAACTGTCCCTGTTTGCCTAGAAGAGACCCTATTTTCTGTTCCCTTGTAGATTTCTCTTCCTCTTCTCTCCTACTGAGTTATTGTGAGTTGCTGGCCTTATTGTCAGTCCTCAGAATTTAGCACTTTCACCAGGGCTACTCTGTGGAGAAAAGATGCTTCTTGTCTCGAGATCCCATGAGCACAAAAACCTCCTGCAGCGCACAGTCCAGAATTTCACACCCTGCAGTTGCTGCAGTTTGATGTTGATCTGGTGATAACATATTGTAGGACAGCTGTGGGTTTTCAGATATGCCTTTAGTCCAAAGAACAGACATTTGGCTTTCCCGTCAGTGCAGAGCAATCAAATACAACATAAACAGGCTAGATAACAGCCTTCAGCTATGTGGGTAGTAAGTAGTCTATGGATTTAGCAATAATCCTTGCTGTTAGGGTATTATTATTATTATTTAGTAGAACTGGGTTATTATAAACATGTCCCTAATTCTCTAATATGAAATGTTGGCACAAACTGCATTGAGATAACAGCTAGCTGACTGCACAAATTCAGCTGCTTGCCGTGCGTGAACACGAACCTCCCTTCTGCCGGTTAGAAACTAACTCTACTTACCTAGACATATGAATGGAAGCACACCAGGTGAACTGGAGGTTGTTTTGCTTCCAAAAATCAGGATTCTAAACCTGTATTAAACTCTTTTTTAAAATCCCAGTTTGTGGGGGGATGAGGAGGAGGAAGAGAAGATTGGATGTATAGCCTGCCATTCACTCAGAGTCTCAGAGTGTCTTACAATCTCCTTCCCTTCCCCACAACAGACACCCTGTGAGGTAGGTGGGGCTGAGAGAGCTCTCTCAAGAACTGCCCTTGAGAGAACAGCTCTGAAAGAACTTGTGACTGACCCAAGGTCACACCAGCAGCTGCATATGGAGGAGTGGGGAATCAAACCCGGTTCTCCCAGATTAGAGTCCACACTCCTAACCACTACACCAGACTGGCTCTCTATCTAATCCTGTTAACCTGCTCACCTGCATTTTACATCATAGGTTAACAGGGTCATGTACAGTGCTATGTCCTTGTAAGCCAATTGACTTCAGCTGATTTTAGAAGGGTATAACTCTGTCTATGATGGCACCGTTAATTCCTTGCCAGGGTTCTCTGCATGAGAAGGGAGGAGGATGTGGGCGAAAAAGGACGGTGTGTGAGAGGATGGGTGGCAACAAACCAGGTTTGTTGTACGCGATAGCTCAATGCCATCTTAAAGGATGTAGCCACATTGACGACTGAATCTTGGCAAATTGCTGAAATAGAGTTATCCGCTTTTAGGAGTTTAAAAGAAATTGCTCCTCACCATGGCTGTGAAAGACAGTAAAGTCACATAGTTTAAAGATTAACAAGGTCTAAGGTCCAATTCTAAGGAGTCCAAGACTTCTCTTTATTTTTTGCAACCTCTACACGCATGAATTGAGGAAGTAACCTTACTGTAAATAATTTAACAGACTCTAGTGCACTTGCAGTTCACGGAAAGATGCACTTGAAAAGGTGCCCAGGAACCTACCAGGAAAGGTTGAGACTAGGGGGTTTACAGTTGAATGTTTTACCTATTATGAATATATCATTTAATCTGGCTGATTATGCAGAAGTGGGAGGATGCTCTTAGCACCTCTTCATGTTTAAGTGGCGGGCTGTCTTGCAAATCACTCGCTAGACGGTACTAATCATAAGTGTCTGACGTACTCTGAGGTGCTCATTCTTTATTCTGCTCCCAGAACCAGGATGCTAATGGCATACTTTCCGCGCCATTTCCTCTTGAGCAGCATCCTGGACAGGGTTGCCCTTTTTCTTCTCTAATTTTTTATCTATGTCTGGAACCTTTGGCTCGTGCTATTAGACAAAATAAAAATATTCATGGCTTTGTACATAACTTTTCAGAATTTAATGACATTTTCAAATGGAGATGATCTTTTATTATGTATTTTGGTACCCCCGTCTTCGATTTCCTGCATTAATGACTATGATAAATGCCTTTGGAGGCTTGTCTGGATATTTGACTAATTGGGCAACATCAGAGTTGATGCTGCTGGGAGACAATGTATCACAGAGTATATTGGCCAAAGGGTATTTTCGGTGGTGCCCAGATGTCATTATTTATCTCGGAATACTGATTCCTAGAGATATTATGCATATGATTATGTGAAATTCTAACAGGCTAACTGCTGATATATCTTTGGATATGGACACATGGGCGACATCAAACTTGGCTTTATGGGGCATAGTAAATACACTCAAAATGAACATTATACCTAGGATTGTTTGCATTTCAGGTGCAATTCATTGTTGTATAACTTGCAGATATATTCATAAAATTAATGCTTTGTTTTGGAAATTTATGTGGGGCTCCTTACCGCCTTGGATTTTGATGTAGTGGTTAGGAGTGCAGACTCTAATCTGGGAGAACTGAGTTTCATTTCCCACTCCTCCACATGCAGCTGCTGGTGTGATCTTGGGTCAGTCATAAGTTCTTTCAGAACTGTTCTCTCAAGGGCAGTTCTCAAGAGAGCTCTCTCAGCCCCACCTACCTTCCCCTGTTGTGGGGAGGGGAAGGGAAAGGGATTGTAAAATGCTCTGAGAATCCTTTGGGTAGTGAAGGGCGGGGTATAAATCCATCTCTTCTTCTTCTTTACAGAGGATGCAAATTCCATTCAAAGAAGGAGGATTTGGTTTCCCTGATATTAGTATATAATCAGGCATACTTGTACTAATAACTGGGATTACTATTTATGGTTGAACTATCCATTTGGGGCTTTTTTGGAGGCTGCTTGTCTGATGCCCCTCTCTAAGTGGAAATGCTTTACGGTCTATTTACGCCAGAGTGGATCCTATTCTTCCTGCAATTTATAATGTCACAACAATATCAATTTAATACATTTTCACATGATAAATTAACATAACAAGCCAATTCAGACCTAAAAATTGGGAAGAAATCTTTTAAATGGAAGGCTTGGATCACTAAGGGGATTTTTACATTGGATAGATTATGAGGATGAGTTTTTGTTGCTCTCTCACCTGAGATCTAGATATGACCTGTCAGTTTCTGTTGAATGCCAATATTTACAGTTGCAACAGCTGTTGTTATCTAAACATGGCCCTCGAGGCATTAAGTGTCTCAGAGTCCCCTTTGCTCCTGGAAACTCTGATCATATTGAGGCAGAAACTGAAACCTACAATATTTGTCTATAAATATTTGATGTTGATAAATATGATATGCAGAGTCTCAGAAATGAATGTAAGCCGGATCACCCTGTTTTGCCAAAGCGATGGGGTATGTCCTTACAGTTTATACCTGCTCTCTCCATGGATCTTAAGTTAGAACTCATTCAGCAAACTATTATGTTTAGGATATTCTGGACACCACAGTGACTGTTTAGCAAAGAACTGAGTAAAGTGTCTAACTGTTGGCATTGTAACTCCCAGGACACATCCCTTAAATGTATGCTCTGGACATATCCAGTCATTTGGTTTTTCTGAGAAGAAGTTATTTTATCAATTTCTTATTACAATGTTCATTGATTTTTGATGATGCTTATGTACTTTCAAACTATCTGCCCATCTCTTGGAGGCTAACCGATGGTCAACAAAAATGGACCCTCTGTGCCCTTACTACAGTTAAAAGACTTGTATTACAGCATTGGAATGATAAAAGCCTACTGCCGGTAAATCAGCATTTGAACACATGGCGTATAAACAACAATCAAAAGCAGTAGACAAAAAAGCTGAAAATATGCCTTTATATACTATAGGGTACTATATAAAAAATGTAATAAACATAATAACAAAATGCAAAGAGGTACAAAAAAGATTATAGTTGACAAAGTTCTCCAGACTGCCAATTCGTTTCGAAAAGCTTCATCCGAACGGGACCAATAGAAACTTTGCAAATTTACAACAAAACAATGTCAATTTTGATACAGGACAAGAACAATCTATCAAAAAAATAGTTGTACAATAAAATCAGTATTTATGGTTACATACGTATTGTGTCTTCTATCTTTGTTCAAAGTTGAGAAAAACGGATGCATTCATAAAGTGAACACTATATAGAAATATATATATATATATATATATATATATATATATATACACACACACACACACACACACACACACACACACACACACACACAAGGGGAGACCCGCAAGAAACTTGTGGGGAGGGGACATTTCCCCTATCTTGCCTGACCGCCGCACCCCCCCCCAGGCTCCCGACATTAGGCTACTCGTGGGGGGGGCAGGTGAGCCTCTCTCTCCTCCCTCCCCGAAAACAGCCCTCCCCCCAGCCTAAGCCCTCCCCCCAAAAGTTTTTTTAACATTTAGGATTTTTCTGCACACAGCGGGAGTGCCCCCCGTGTATAGGAAAAAAACCCCTCCCCCCAAGTGCCCCCCCGCGCGGATTTAGGTATCCGCACGGGGGTGAGCACTTCGCTATTAGTATACAGAGATATATATATATATATATATATATATATATATATATATAATTACTTAAGTTACAATGGAGGTGCTAATATGTACAAAATAGTCATAAGCCCTATTAATATAATAATTAAGCCCCAAAGCAACTTACTCTAGGTATTTTAAAATATGAAACTCACCATTAATACTCACTCATTAATACAATGAAAATGTATTAATAATACTGGTGAGTTTCATAAGTGCCATCAAGTCACACTGACATATGGTCACCCCAGCAAGGGGTTTTCAAGGCAAGTGAGAAGCAGAGGCGGTTGGCCATTGCCTTCCTCTGCAGAGTCTTCCTTGGGAGAGGGGAGGAGTCTCCCATTCAAGTACTGAACCTGCTTAGCTTCCGAAATCTGCCAAGATTGGTCTATACAATGCTGCCTTCGCTCCCCTTCCACCCACAGGCAAGTGAGAATTTTCAGAAAATGCATTAGGTCCATACGATAACTCACAATTTCATGTACATGCTGTGCTTCGAACTGTTTTAAATAACCTTCCTGACCTGAGTTACAGTGCTGTAATATTGAAAGCCACTGCAGAATCTTTAGTGACTGATACATGTAGACAAAGGTAAAATAACCATATATGTAACGATTTAATGGCTGGTCATTTTGTCCAAGCCCTCAAATGAAGAATTAGGACCTTAATGCTGTGTGACAGAACCAGATTTGGATATATGACTCATTATATGATATGTTGTCAGAAGTGACTTGCTGCTCACAAACCTGCCGCTCCAAGAGATGCCACTGACCGGAATGAAAATTTCCCTCCTGTAATTGGTGGTAGAACAGCCTGTCTGTCTTCATTCAGTGCCCTGCAGCCTAAGGTACCTCAGGGGGTCCAAGCCGAGTTAAAGCTGATGCAGAAACACTCAAAGGACTGCCATAATAATTGCATGGAGAAGCGACTTTCTTGGTTCCACTCTGAAGAAGCTGACTGCATGGAGAGCCCCAGTCATAGCTGGCATGGGATTAAGGGAGACATCTGTTTCCAATTTTTGTGAATGGTTCATATTTCAGGAACTTTGTCCATAGAAAGTATAAAAATGTATTATGAACCCAAGGAGTCCAAATTTAAAACAATGAAATGTGTGACTTAAATGTTCACCACCCTGCCTATAGTTTGAGCACTTACGTTTGAAGGAAAGGAAGGGAAGAAAGACATAGAGGACATTGCATATAATGTCATATAAGAATAAGAAAGAAGAAGAAGAAGAGATTGGATTTATACCCCGCCCTCCACTCCCCAAGGGAGTCTCAGAGCGGCTTACAAACTCCTTTTCCCTTCCCCTCCCCACAACAGACACCCTGTGAGGTAGGTGGGGCTGAGAGAGCTCTTTCCCAAGCTGTCCTTGAGGGAACAGCTGGTACAGAGCTATGGCTTGCCCAAGGTCATCCAGCCAGGTGCAAGTGGAGGAGTGGGGAATCAAACCCGGTTCTCCCAGATTAGAGTCCGCGTACTTAGCCACTACACCAAACTAAGAACATAAGACCCCTGGTTATTTGGGCCATCTAGTCCACTTTCACACCGTGACCAAGCAATTGACCTGGAAGGCCAGCAAATGGGACATAGAGGCCAAGGCCTTCCCCTGATGTTGCCCTCGAGCACCAGTTTCCAGAGGTTTGCTGCCTCTGAATATGAATGTTCCCTTGAGTAACCATGGCTAGTAGCCACTGGTAGACCTATCCTCCTTAAGTGTGGGAAGCTTATTTAACAGTGCCTCTGACCTGTTTGGGGAAGGGTTCTAGCTCAGTGGTAGAACATCTGCTTGGCCTGCAGAAGATTCAGGTTCAACCCCTGACATCTCCACTTGAAAAGACCTCTGCCTGAGACCCTGGAGAGCCACTGCCAGTCAGAGTAGACAATACTGACTGTGATGGACCAAGGGTCTGATTCAGTATAAGGCAACTTCAGCCTTGAGCCGGTTGTCTGGGAAGGCAGGGTATAAATACAATAAATAAATAAATAAAATTCATGTCGGGGAAGCTGTGGTTTAAATAGTCTTTTTGTTGGCCAGCAAGGCACTGCTAGTGCTCTTATGAATTTTGATATTCATAAGCCTGAACTTTGGGTTGCCTATAATGGAAGGGCCATGTGCTTTCTTCAATATAGGAGCCAGCTCCAGCCCATGCCAGGAGGCTGACACCCTAGACAGTTCACCTGGGACAGAGACAAAGGACTCCACTTGCCATGAGGTTTCTCTCTCTCTGTTTCAGCACGCTGGTCAACCCCTGCCCCCTCCAACATACCTGCATAGTTATGCTAACGCAGCTGCTTAGCAACTAATGTTCCAGCCATCACCCAGTCTTCCAAAGTCATTGACTAACAATGGATGTGGCCAGGTGAGTCATCGGACCCTAGTCCAAAGTCCACTTCCTGGTGAGATCATAGTCTTGCAACATTGTCCATCCCCTGGCCCTCCTCCCCTTTGTCCACCTTTCACCTATCCAAGGGTCTAGAAGGGACGGACCGCCTAAGAGGTGTGTTAATGGGATGTGGTCTGTATAGCCCGCCCCAAGACCATCTAATAAAAGAGCCTGAGCAGAGGCATTTCGCTCTCTTGAGCCGTCGCCCTCTGTCTACTTTACTACCCCTCTAGTCCAGCTTGCTGTTACCAACCCTTGCCTCCATCTTTAACCCTTTCTCTCTGGAATCGCGATCCAGGAGAATCACGTGGCCTCGCAGGTTCGAGCCTTGTGTCCCCATAGCCTTTCTATTTTTCTCCCCATCCAATTCTTCCATCGATCGGACAACGCATCTAAGGTACTGTGCTTTTTCCCACCAACGATAGCCTGCTCATGCGAATGTGCTATTTTCTTCCTGTATTTCATTAGGCCTGTGTGAGTGTGTGAGTGATTACGTTTTTGGTGTGCTTGACCAACACTATCCAGTAAACAGCATTTAAATTGCTATCGGCCTCACGTGCCTCTTTCCTTGAGAACTCCCGGGAGGGGTGGGACCCTGGTATAGTTGGCAAGAACCCGGTATTTTGTCAATTGCTAAACGTAAATTAAAGCAATTCGGCTAACATTTTGCCGGAATCAGTATTTGTTCGGGAATGAGTCAACGGGGCTGATCCAGCCATCCTCCAAGCAGTCTTCCTCCCGCTTAAGAAGGCTTCTTCCGACTGAGGTGCCTGTGCCTTCCATGGAAGAGCCACTTAAGTCGGAAGGCGTCTACTTGGATTGGCGCTAGGATTGCCAGCTCCAGGATGGGGAATTCCTGGAGATTTGGGGTTAGAGCCTTGGGAGGGAGAGGCTCTGGGAGGGAAGCAACCTCAGCAGGGTATAAGGCCATGCAGTCCACTCTCCAAAGTAGCCATTTTCTCCAGGGTGACTGATCTCGGTCACCTGGAGATCAGTTGGAATTCTGGGTGATCCCCAGCTGTCACCAGGAGGTTGCGGCACGAGTTTCCCTGGAAGAAATGGCTGCTTTGGAGGGTGGAGTCTATGGCCTTATACCTGAGGTCCCTCCCCTCCTCAAACACCACCTTCCCCAGGCTCCACCCCCAAACCTCCAGGAATTTCCCAACCTGTAGTTGGCAACCCTATCCCCTTCCCAGTAGCCAACCTGTAGTCGGCAACCCTATCCCTACCCAGCAGCCAACCTACCTTGATCTGCCCGCCCTATCTTGAAGCTTTCTGTTGCCTCCCTCCCTGCAGCCTCGGCCTAGGAAAACTATGGTCTTTCTCCACAGTGGGGACCAAAGCAGCTTACATTATTCTCTCCTCCTTTTTATCTGCACAACAACCCTGTGAGGTAGATTAGGCTGAAAGTAATGACTGGTCCAAAATCCCCCTGTCAGCTTCCACAGCAAGATGGGGATCTGAACCTGGGTCTTGCAGGCCCTACTCTGAAGCTCTAACTGCTGCACCACGTTGGCTTTCGTAGGGCGGCTGTTGTTGAACAGTAGGAAGCAGCCAGACCTAGTTCAGTCATGCAAGTCAGGTGGTATCAAGTCACCCAGAAGGTGCTGCCAGCTCTAGGGTTGCCAACCTCCATGCGGGACCTGGAAATACCCCAAAATTACCACTGAACTCCAAGCAACAGAGATCTGTCCCACTGGAGAAAATGGCCACTTTGGACATAGGGTTGTCAGGTCCCTCCTGGCCACCAGCAGGAGATGGCAGTGTTCCCTCTAAGCCGAGTTAGTGGGAGCTAGCTCAGAGTTTTTTAGCCTCCGGCTCACACGTTTTTGTCTTAGCGCAGGAAGGGTGGCTCCCAAGCAAACTAACTGATGCAGCAGCCAAATCACTCATTCACAACTTTCGTGCCAGGAGCTCACAAAGCAGAATTTTTGCTCACAGGACTCCACAACTTAGAGGGAGCATTGGATGGGTGGGTGGGCAGGGTTGCCAGATCCAGGCTGGGAAACTCCTGGAGATTTGGGGATGAATCCTGGAGAGGACAGGGACCTCAGTGGGGTACAATGCCATAGAGCCCCATAGAGCTCCAGTTTTGTGTAGTGGTTAGGAGTGGCGGACTCTAATCTGGAGAACTGGGTTCGATTCCCCACTCCTCCACATGCAGCCAGCTGGGTGACCTTGGATCAGTCACCGTTCTCTCAGAGCTGTCCTCTCAAGAGCAGTTCACTCAGAGGCTCTCTCAGCCCCACCTACCTCACAGGGTGTCTGTTGTGGGGAGAGGAAGGGGAGGCGACTGTAAACTGCTCTGAGACTCCGAGCGAAGGGCGGGTTATAAATCCAACTCTTCTCCTTCTTCAAAGCATCCATTTTCTCCAGGGGAACTGATCACCGTAGTCTGGAGATGAGCTGTAATTCCAGGGGATCCCCAGGTCCCACATGGAGGATGTCATCCCTATTTGGAGGGTGGACTCTACAGCACTATAATCAGCTGAGGGCTCTCCCCTCCCCAAACCCTTTCCTCCTCAGAAACTACCCCAAAATCTCCAGGAATTCTCCAATCTGGAACTGGCAACCCTAATCAGCACTTTGCTTGGTGGAGTGGTTGGACAGGGGTAGGATCCACCTCACGGAGTAGAGCCTTTAGTCTTTGCTCAGTGCAAACCATACTAAAATAAACAAAGCAACAATGATATGTTGTTGTGACCTGTCAATGTAATGTATTTGGAATTCGTGGGCAGCCAGCCATGTAGTACCACAGGACTCATTGTTGTGATCACGGTCAACATTGTGAGTGACCTTTTGGCCCAACTGATGTCTGGTCTGTTGCAGGGGCGTAGACTTTTCTGAAGTCCGGGGGGGGGGGGCTCTTTAGCGCGCACGCTTTGCGCTCGCGCTCGCTGGGGCAATGTTTCCGCCCCCCCCCCCGGAAAACCTACCACCAGCCGACGTGCCTCCCCGGCCCTTCCAAGGCTCACCAGCCGGTGCTGCTGGTGCTTTTCCCTCCCCCTCCGCCCTGGGCACTCCCTCCCTCACCCCTAAAAAAGGAAGAGGGAGAGATAAGGAGGGAGGAATGGCCAGGCGGGGGGGGGGGGGGAGAGGCACCAGCTGGTGAGCCTCGGAAGGGCCCGGGAGGCGCTGCGGCAAGGCGTTGGCGGCAGGTGTGACGTTTTCCCGGGGGGGGCTCAGTCCCCCCTGGGAAATTTCGGGGGGGGGGCTCGAGCCCTCGTTACAAATCATGTTACAAAGGCCCGTTCTCCTTGTTTGCAGATGGAGCACTGAGTTTGAAGAGCTGTAGTCTGCCAAGAGCCTCCAAGGAAATCCAGGGCTCTGTTGGGATTTCCCGCTGTCAGCGCAGCACGAATACTCCTTCACCAGTATTTTCAGGGGCCTTCTTTTTATGACAGGCTTGAAAAGATTTCCAATTAAATTTTTTTGCATAAAGCTCTGATCTCTCTTGGTGATTTGCATGTTCTTTCCTCGAGCCCTCGAGCCCCCCCATAGTTTACGCCGGTGGTCTGTTGTATCCACAACTGGAAGTGTTAAAGGCAGCTGTTTGGCTTACCTGACAGCCAAAGTCCATGGAAATTGTTATGTACTGGGACTGAAACATTCCAGGACTGTTCTTCCAGAGACTGGCTGAGCTTGGTGCCCAAGAACAATAGCCCACCAGGACTCTGGAAGTAACCAATCAAGAAGTAATGTTATGTAAATAGCCTATCATAGGGAGTGGGGTGTGTTTGGGTGTGGCAATTGCATGCTATTTAAACAGGGCTGTGGCCCTGGAGTTCAGTCTTGTTGTGTTCCTGAAATCAATTAATAAAGTAGAGCTGTTCACAAATGCATCTTGAACCCAGTATTTAACAGAAATATACTGGAAGGAAAATAAAATCATGTTACAAAGGCCCGTTCTCCTTGTTTGCAGATGGAGCACTGAGTTTGAAGAGCTGTAGTCTGCCAAGAGCCTCCAAGGAAATCCAGGGCTCTGTTGGGATTTCCCGCTGTCAGCGCAGCACGAATACTCCTTCACCAGTATTTTCAGGGGCCTTCTTTTTATGACAGGCTTGAAAAGATTTCCAATTAAATTTTTTTGCATAAAGCTCTGATCTCTCTTGGTGATTTGCATGTTCTTTCCTGCAAGGTGTAGTTTGCATCTAGCACCCTGTGGATACAAATGATTTGAGGGAGATAATTGAAAACTCTCTTCTTGCTGAATGAGAGTCGGCACACAAGAACTCCAAAGGCTTTTATTTGGTTGCATTGAGAGAAAAAATGCAGTCAAGTAATTTTGGGCAATAGTTGATTTCCAGCAATAGTTTGCTTGGAAAATAAAGTATCTAAAATGGGACATAGAAGCTCTTATTCTGTGTACACATAACCCTAAGTATAATTTTGTTTGCAGAAATAGTTTAGTTGAATCCTGAAGGTTTCTGAAGTGGCTGAAGGTTTAAAGTCTGAGGGAGTGTGCAGATAATAGTTTTTTCAGAGATTTGGGGATGGTATTGTGGAGCTTGTTTTCCAGGGAATTGGGGGAAATACGCGGATGTGGCCATTCAAACATGCATTCGTGTCACTGGGCCTCTTGGGACCTAAGCCTGTGTAGGCACAGAGAGCAGACCAATCTAGCATTCTCCCCATAAAAGAATGAGAATATTCTAAACAAATAAATAAATAACTGTGATTAACCGCTAGGGGCCCAGCCCTTCTTGCTCCGCTCTCCAACCTTGTAGTTATCTCTGCTTGCAACATTTAATGGAAGTCTGAATACTGAATGAGCAGATCTGCCTCCTGCCAAAAGACTCGCAGCAATACCCAGTGAAGCAACAGCAAGAACAATCATCTTTTCTTTTTTTTTTTGGCAAAGTATAGACCAAAGGAGATTTATTACAAATGAAATATGCTGTCTTTCTCTACAGTTGGAACCCTAAAGCCACTCACGCCATTCTCCTGCTCTCCATTTTATTGTCCCAACAGCCCTGTGAGGTAGGTCTGGCCAAGAGTGTGTGACTGGCCAAAGGTCAAACATCAAACATCTGGACTGGTACTGACTTTCAAGGCCCTCAGTGGTCCGGGATCAGCGTATCTACATAATGGCTTCTCTCAGCAGGCCTGTAGCTATGGTGGGGCTTTTGGGGGCGCCGCCCCCTTTCTTAAAGACAGAGCCCCACAAGAATTTCTCCTGTAAATGCTTTTTTCAATCATTTAAAAACTTTTTAAAAAAAGGGATGTGCTCCTTTAAGCAGAGTGAGGTGTTGTAGTTGACTAATTCCCGCACTGAGCAAGAGGGTTGGAGTAGGTGACCTCTAGGATATCTTCTAACTCTGTGTCAAGAAAATGGTCTCCTTTAAGAAAGTTTTTCTGCCTAAATATTAGCTTTCTTGACTAGAGAAGTTATCACCCCCATCTGCCGGCTTGTTATCAGAATTGTTGCTTAGGCTGGCAGAAATGATTAACTTGCAGCAGCTGAGAACTGTCATCTAAAGTGGTTGACAGCTTGCAATTTAGAGATCTGTCCTAGTAACAGCTTTCTATTGGCTAAATGGCTTTTCTTTCTGCACTGAGAACTTCAGCCCCACCAGAAAAAAATTTGACTCACAAGCCACAAAACCCTGACTCCCAGTAAACCCCCCCAAGGGCATTACGCCCTCCTGATAAGAAACTCCTGGTGATCCCTGGCTCA
Organism: Lepidodactylus listeri; assembly: GCA_029233225.1. Taxonomy (NCBI): domain Eukaryota; kingdom Metazoa; phylum Chordata; class Lepidosauria; order Squamata; family Gekkonidae; genus Lepidodactylus; species Lepidodactylus listeri. The sequence continues at coordinate 24,749,532 of JARCFY010000004.1, read as the reverse complement.
AAGGATATCTAGCTGTCTTCAAACAGAGCTGGGACTTTTTCAGCCCTGGTGCTGGCCCAGTGGAACTCTCTTCCTAATGACATCTGTGCCCTGCAGGACCTAAAACAGTCCCACAGGTTCTGTAAGACAGAGATGTTCCACCAGGTCTGTGACTGAGGACAGCAATGGTTTGCCATTGAGCCTGGCCTCCCTCTCTTCCCTCCCAGGGTTGCCAGCCTCCAGGTGGGGCCTGGGGATCTCCCGCTTTTACAACTGATCTCCAGCTGACAGAGATCAGCTCCCCTGGAGAAAATGGCCGCTTTGAAGGGTGGACTCTATGGCACTGTACCATGCTGGGGCCCCTCCCCTCCCCAAATCCTCACCTAAAGTCTCCAGGGATTTTCCAACCCAGGGCTGGCAACTCTACCCCCCACCCCGAGAAGGATACATAATGTTTAATGCCATCTAATTAGTTTGATTACAGTTGTTTTATTGTTTTAAATTTTAATCTGTATATATATTATTGTGTTTATTAGAATTGTACCTATAAACTGTTGTTAATCCCCCTGAGCCCCATTTGGGGTGGAGGGTGGTACACAAATCAAATCAATCAATAAATAATAGTTAATTGGGGATTTGAACCAGGGTCTCCTTGAGGCAATCTGACATAGGGTTGCCAAGTGACTTACCTGGTGCGGCAGGGGAGAGTTGGTCCTGTTCCGGGACATTTGTGTGCATGCTTTGCGTACAGCACGATGACATCACCCGGAAGTGACATTATTACGTTGGACACGTCGCCAACTGACACTCTAGCAATCAGCCTGGAAACTCTATGGCACCATATGGCACCTCTGGGTGATGTCATCGTGCTGGGCACGTCAGTCCGAACCGAGCACTTTGGGGGCAGGGTTCCCCCCGACGGCTTGATCCAGACCAGCAGACTGGGGGCCATTTCGGCAGGGAACCCCCCCCCCCCCGGGGGACCTGGCAGCCTTAGTCGGACATTGTAATCAGTCGGACATTCTAATCACTACACCGCACTGGCTCTGATGGCTAAGGGAAGTTCTTAACTTGTAAAAGAGAGAATATTTTCGCTTCCATTGCAAATACTGTGGCCGGGGGAGGGGGGGGGAGAGTGTCTGGAAAGAACATGGACTAGGATGTTCCAGTTCCTTTCATTTTTGGCACTGCAACTCCTACAATAATCTTGAAGCTGGTGGCCAGTTTAGAGGCTCCTGGCTTTATTTTCTGGTGAGTTATGCCTGCCACAGATGGACAGACAGATGGACATATAATAATAAAAGCCTTTTATTATTATATAGACAAATGGATAGATTGAATGCAAGACAGGAAGGGAATTTAAAAAGCTGTTGGAAATCAAACTCTTTTTTGGTAAGTCCCAGTTCAACAGTTACTAAAGTCTTTGATCATTAAGATGCCCAGTTATGTCTCACTGATGTCTGGTACATGAGAGAGTTCCCGGGATATGTGCGTGTGTGAGACAGAGGAGGGGGGACTATAGAAAGAAAGGCTAGATGAGAGAGGGAAAGATAATGAAAGATAATGCGAGGGGGAGGCTTTCAGATCTGAGAGAGAGAGAATTATGCAAATGTGTCAGGAGTAGGGACCCAGGTCTGGGTTGGAAAATACCTGGAGACTTTGGGGATGGATCCGGGAGAGGGCGGGGTTTGGGGAGGGGAGGGGCCTCAGCATGGTACAATGCTATAGAGTCCACCCTTCAAAGCAGCCATTTTCTCCAGGGGAGCTGATCTCTTTCAGCTGGAGATTAGTTGTAAAAGCGGGAGATCTCCAGGCCCCATTTGGAGGCTGGCAACCCCCGGCCAGGAGCCAGAGAATCTGGGAATCGGGCTTTGGGAGATACAAAAAGAGGCTCCACAGCAGGAACCAGGAGCTGTGTTGGAGCAATGGAGAAGAGTGTAGGGAACCTGGGTCACACTAAGAATAAGGAGATCTTAAGAAAAAGGGAGAAATTAGAACACAGCGACCATTCCTGAAGAGTGTGTGTTTTTTCCTTAGTGGAAGAGGTCAGCTTAAGATGGAAGTCTATGGCTGAACATCTGAAGTGAATGGCTAAACCACAGACTTTATATATCTAATTCCTTGCCTGTATGTGTATGTGTGTGTGTGTGTGTTGGGGTCCTCTGATAGTTCTGGGAGTCAAATTAAATTATCTGCTAGTTCAGGCTTCGTTCAGGAAACTTATTTCCTTTGCTAATATTTATTCGCAGTGAAATCTAGCTGTCAGAGGACATGGTGCTGGTGTTGTAATGAACTCCAAGCACGATGAATGGAAATTTGCTTTCAGATGTGTTAGAGCTCCAGGTTTTTTTTTTGTCGTTTACTCAGGAAGAAGACTAGATTGTTCTTTCTGGTGTGATAGACATTAACCTGAAAATCTTCTTTCTGCTAAAAACACTGACTCGTTTGTGGCTGGAATCTGAAATGATCTGATCTAATCACAGAATTTGCCTGTAACGTGAACCTTCTCACACAGAGTACCTTGCTGAACAATTAAACTAATTTTAGTTGACTCTGAGTCTAATCCGACTGCTTCTTCCCCTGGCCATTTGGCATCTGTACTCTGGGTCTGTGTGGGCCGCAGTAGCTCAAGTGGTTAAGACGCTGAACTGCAGACTGGAAGGTCGGTAGCTCAGCAGTTCGAGACCCGAGTGCCACATGACAGAGTGAGCTCCCATCTCCGGTCCCAGCTCCTGCCAAACTAGCAGTTTGAAGGCAAGAAATTGCAAGTAGATAAATGGGTACCACTTTGGTGGGAAGGTAACAGCGTTCCATGTGCCTTGGTGTTTAGTCATGCCGGCCACATGACCACGGAAACGTCTTTGGACAGTTCTGGCTCTTCGGCTTGGAAATGGAGATGAGCCCCCTAGAGTCAGATTTGACTGGTTTTCGAGCAAGGGAAACCTTTACCTTTACCTTTATTCTGGTTCTGAGGTTGGGGGGTGGGAATTGCATTTTCATGGCTCTTCTTCTATGTTCTAGAACATCATAAGGCTCTCGAACCTGGTTAGGGCTCTTGACCTGTAACAATTTTCCCATTGAACCTTATGAAATGAATATCCTAAAGCTACCTTAAATTGAATCAAGTTGGTCTATCAAGGTCAGTATTGCCTGCTGCTTTCCAGAGTCTGGAGGATGTTGTAATTCACTTTGGGTTTCCATTGGGGAGAAAAATGAGACCAAAACACTTTTTAGCTCAAGATGCCAAGGACTGAATGCCAAGCAGGCGCCTCTCCATTAAAACCAAAGGAAACAAATCCAAATAATTCCATCAGAGTAGCAACCTATTGCAGCAAGAACAAACGGGTTTTGTGGCACCTGCAGGTTAACACCATTTTATTCCAGTACAAGCTCTCTTCCAGTATACATTTATGCTGGAATAAGATGTCATTGGTCTCTAGAGTGCCCCAAACCTCCTGTTCATTTGAAAACCCAAACAGCTGCAATACCCCAAAACATTAAAGAACAAAACAAAGCAAACTGAAAGTGACCTGAATAAAATTTCTATCCCATCCCACCCATTCAGGGCACGCAGGCAAGGGATTGAATCCCGCCCCTTCCTCCCACTCTAGTGTCGTAGCTCTTTCTCTCAGTCAGCTTCACTTCTAGTACCAAAGCCCAGCTAGGGAACAAAATGACCCTGAAGGATAGATTTAATGTGGGATTGCCAGTCCCCAGTCCCCAGCAGGAGTCCCCCAACTTTCAGGGTTTCAGGCTGCTGCCAGCCACCTGGCCAGCAGGGGAAATCCCACCCCCAAATGGCCACGATCCTGCACAACATCCACAAAGCAATGACATCACCCAGAAGTGAAGTCATCAAGTCGGGGATGTCGCATGGGATGCTCTGGTTTGAGAGCAAAGCTCTATGGTAAATTTGGCCTAAAACCATAGAGTTTTGCCTTCAAATCAGAGTGTCGCACACAATGTTGCTGATGTGGTGATGTCACTTCTGGGTGATATCATTGTGTCGAGGAACATCCTGGAAAGCCCCTAAAATCCCCCCCCCCATCACACCGAGGGGACCTGGCAACCCTAACTTAATTGGTGGTGCTAGCAGTGCTGAGTACCCTCAGACATGTACGTCCTTTTAGGGCCTTAATTTAATCCTTACATCTTTCTTTCGTTATGATCGTGTAAATCGGCATTTAAAACATTTGCATTTGTTGTCGTTACATAAGATTTGATGCTCAGTTGTAGAATACTCCCCAAATGAAATCTTCAGTGTATTTGGGGAGGCACATCGGCATCTACTTTTGCATACAGACTGCCCCGGGTTCAGTCTCTGACATCTCCAGTTAAAAGGTCTCAGGACAGAAGTGTTAGTAAAGCACTTTCTCTGCTTCAGGAAGTTGTTGCCAGTGAAAGACAGTGAGCTAGATGGACCAGTGGTTTGACTTGTTATTTAAACGTAACAGTGGGGTGGGTCCACCAGTGGGTGCCAGCCATTGAACCCATCAGTTTCACACACACACACCCGGCTTGGAAGCAGGGGGAAACGAAATGGACAGGTTAAATGGCTGCCAGCCATTTGGTTCGGTTCAGTTCAAGGTTCGGTTAGGGAACCTCCCCAAACCCCGAACCAAACCAGAATTTTTAGGTTCTCACCCCATCACTAGTTCTTATACTGAGGGGTGACTTATATCACACCTTTCAAGGAAGAGCCTGACCCTTTGTCTGTTTTCACTGTCTACTGAATCCTATCTAATTTTATCGTTCCAAAACATTCCTCCTAACTAAACAAGAGTTTACCAGGGCAGAGAAATGAGAGGTAGATTCGACCCCCCCCCCCCGCCGCCCTTTGTCAGACTCTGGGCAAATTGCCTCATTAGCAACCCTGTTATTAAACTGTCAGCTGGGCAGCAAGCGGTGAGCCCCGGGAGCTGCGTCTGCCGAGGAAGGCATGGCCTTTCAGATGAAAGGGAGAGGGTTTGTTTAGAGTTCTGAGCTGCTGTCCCCATCAAACGGTCGGTGGTGATGTTGACATGCTCGAGGGGGTACTGTCGTGCTGTTCGAGTGAGCATGAACGGTCTCTGCGTACTGGATAAAACGTCGATCTGAAGGAGGGAGAAAGGATCACCGCCTGAACTTTCCTGTCTGATTTCCCCATGGAAAATGCCTTGCCAAGGACAGATAGATGTCACATTTCAGGGATGCTGTTCCTGTTTAATTCTTTTTGTATTTATCACATTCGTATCCTGCCCTTTTTATAAAGAGATCAGGGCATCTCGGATGGGGGTTATCTCACCGTAGCCTTGCACATGTGAGGCAAGCTGGACTGAAAGAGATTTGTTTAATGCAGGGCCAGTCTGTATTTCCTAGGGGAGATCTGTGGTTGATCTGAACTGGAACAAAGCCATTTTTTTTCAAGCAGCAGCTTTCCAGGAGTGAACAGGAGAACATAAGAAGAGCCCTGTTTGGTCAGACCAATGGGCCCTCTAGGCCAACATTCTGTCTTGCACAGCAGCCCACCGGTTACTATGGACAGCCAACAACAGGGCATAGAGGACAAGGCCTTCTCCTGATGTTGCCTCCTCAGGGATTCAGAGGTTTACTGCCTCTGCATATGGAGGTTCTCTTTAGTCACCATCAGAAGGAAGTTTTTATCTTTATGCTTTGTTGGTTGGCCTTCCATGACAATTGGTTAGCTACTGAGAGAACCCTGGAGGGCCCCTGATAGTCTGAGGAGATGACACTGTCTTTGGTGGACCAAGGGACTGATTTAGCGTAAGGCAGCTTGTGTTCAACAGGATGGGCCTCGGATCTAAGTCCAGCCCTCATTGGCTCTCAAGCAGTGATGTAGTGGTCCAGCCATGTGGCTCTGATCCCTGAACACAAGGCTTTTGTTACATATCATTACAGGTGCTAAAGCTCTAGCCTTGCAACCCAAACAGGGTTGCCAGGTCCCCCCTGACCACTGGGGGGGATGGGGGTAGGGTTGCCAGATTCAGGTTGGGAAACTCCTGTTGATTTGGGGATGGAGCCTGGGGAGGACTAGGGCCTCAGTAGGGTACAAGGCCATACAATCCACCCTCCAAAGCATCCATTTTCTCTGGGGGAACTGGTCTCGTAGTCTGGAGATGAGCTGTAATTTCAGGGGATCCCCAGGTACCACCTGGCAGCTGGCATCCCAGACCATTCAGTTGGCCACTGCATCCTGTCTTAAGTCTCAGTGAGAAAGGTGGGCTATAGATGAAGCAAATAAAAGTTTATTTTTTCCCTCCCCTCACAGCCCCCATAGACTCTCCCCTTTCCCTGCTTCTTTCTCTTTTTTCCACCCACCACCTAACCTACCTTTAGCTGCCCCACCAAGTGTTTTTGCCTCCCTCGGCCAGCCTGTCCCCAGGAAAGGCTGGCCAAGTTGAAAAAGTTGCAGTGGTGGTCACCTAGCCAGTGAGTCTTCCTCCAAGGGAGGGGGGGCACAACCTTTTCCAGAGCTGTTTTGGCCTCCCTGTCCATCCCTGCACCCCCACATGCCTTTGCTTCACAGAAACCAAGGCCTGGAAGACTCAGCAATATTGTTGGTTGCCTAAACAACCACCATAATGGCCACTGAGAACTTAGCGGGCATTCTTTTGTTTTGTTTTGTTGTTGTTTTGTATTTTTCGTGTGTGTGCGTCCGCACGTGCACCTGGAAGTCATAGTGACTTCTGGTGACTGACCCCTACTGGGGGCCTGGAGATTATTCACAGTGGTGGCTGAATGAAGCCTGCTTCCACCTCCCAACTGCTGGTATTCCAAGGAGGTCTCCCATCCAAGTACTTGCCAGAGTCGGCCCTGCTTGGCTTCCAAGATCTGATGAGATCGGGCTTGCCTGGGAGTGGGCATCCTTAAAGCTACAAGTGTTGTTGCTATCATTTGGAAAGGTTTCAACCCCCTGTTTTTTTTTTTAAATTAAGAGTTCAAATATTTTTGCAAACCTGGGACTTCCTTTATGTTTTTTTAAAACTCCCTGCCTTGTCCCCAGCTCCATTTTGTTGGTCTACCAATCATATAATTTATGGCCTGGTTTGGAATTTGATATAACGATGATATTTTTTAAAAATACAGATTTCTGTTCCCAATAGGTTTTCTAATTTTTTATGTACCTATATGTGTAAAGTGCTGTCAAGCGGCAGCCACCTTATGGCCACTCCAGCAAGGGACATTTAAGGCAAGTGAGCAGCAGAGGTGGTTTGCCATTGCCTTTCTCTGCAGAGTCCTCCGTGGTGGTCTCCCTTCCAACTGCCCACCCTGCTTAGCTTCCAAGATCTGACAAGACCAAGCTGTGCTGTGCCACCTTCCCTCCCCCAGTTGTTACGTACAGAGCTATTACAATATGAACAGTCCATTCCAATGCTCCCTCTAAGCTGTGGAGTCTTGTGCACAAAAATCCTACTTTGTGAGCTACTGGCATTGAAGCTGTGAGCGAGCCATTTGGCTGCTGCATAAATTAGTTTGCTCTGGAGTCAACCTTCCTGAGCTAAGGCAAAAACGTGTGCGCCAGAGGCTAAAAAACTGTGAGCTGACTCACACTAACTCGGCTTAGAGGCAACACTGGTCCATTCATGTGACGAAAGGGTGGTGATGCTCCTGATCTTCCTGGCTGTTTCCTTCAATGATACATCAGATGATATTTCTGCACGTTTATGGAATTCATCTATTATTTTTAATGTAATGAAAAAAGCCAACATGGCCTAGTAGCTCTTCACTCTGCCTTCAACCGCACTGGGTAACCCTGGCCAATTGTTTTTCCTCAGCTTAATCCACCTTGAATGGTTGGTATGAGAATAAAATGGAGGAAGGGGCAACAATGAATGCCTCCCTCAGCTCCTGAGTGGGATAAACACAACAAATAAATGAATGTGTTGATTTTACACATTTCTTTCTGTGTTTTGAAATTGCACACACCACTTGTGAAAAACACCCACGTATCCCAATTCCCTTATGAATGCTTATTTGCCGCAATGGGTTTTACATCCAAAATGATATTTATCCTTTGATACTGGTTTACTGGATTAGTCTTGTTCCAATGACTGATTGGTTTTGACCTTTCATAAAAGGGGGGTGGGTGGGATGGACCCATTCATTTGTTCCAAAAGCCAGAGAGAAATTTAAAGAGTACAGAGCTCCCACAATCTTTTCTTCTTTTTCTACACAGACCTACATGTTGCAGTGCAATGTCTTTTTCCCTTTCTGAATTCAAAATACGATCAGGACAAATAAGGAGGCAAATTTCTCATCACAAGCCTTTCAGAAACCGTCAAAGGAATCATTTATTTGGCACATCTAAATCTTTTTAGATGAGATGCCACCTTGCAAGAATAAAAATCCCTAAAGAAGTTCTGTTCCTAAACGTGTCTTTTGTTTAAAAACTGACATATTCTTAAGAGTGCAATTCAAGCGCTTTTAAGAAGCCTGAAATGTCAGTGAACAAGCACCCCGTTTAAAGCCTAGTAACTATGCAACTTCAGCTGCAGTGTGGGCAAGTTGAAGCATTATATGGTATGTCTGTAGCAGCTGTTTTTCCTGGACCAGGTCCCAGAATGTATTGGGAGCAGCTGGTACAGCTCACATATCATTCCAGGTGGGGTCAGAAGCATCAGGCAGGATGACCTGTCTCGGCCCCACTCAGTTTTCGTTCCAAGAAATGTAACAACTCAGGACAGAGACATCTCAAGGCACCCTGGGTCCAATCCAGCAAAAGCTGAGCTTTTTAAAGTCTTATTCATTTCAATGGTGGTGGCTATCGCGCATGCGGAACGCTCCTGTTGAAACCAGGAGGCCTTGACAGGGCTTGAATCTGACTGGACTGTGTCCGCTGTTTGCATATTCGGGTTTGCCTCTTGTAATAGGAGGCCTGGTGCATCAGCCCGCAAAAAAAGTTACTAGCAAAATGTGCCCTAGACTACCATTCTTTTTTCATACAAAAACCCTCTGTGTTCAGAAAACTAGCATTTCAAGAAGAAGGCTCCATTGTGACATTGCCTGAATTGGGCTGAAGCAGAGGCATAAACTACAGGGGCAGTAGAAGGGCTCAAGGTCCCCCCCCCCCCAAAAAAAAATTCCTGGAGGGGGCAGTGCCCCCCGGGCTGTCAGGTAGCATCATGAAGCTGCTTAGGCTCAAACTGTGTAATCTCATCCTCTCAAGGCCTACTGATAGGTCTGGGTTATTCAATTATGGGTATTAATCATCTTAAACTTTTGCTATGCTGACTTATTCGTAGACCTCTCTATCCTTCCAGCAGAGAGTCCTTTGCCATGGGGGTGCAAGCCACCAGTGACAGAGTTCCAATAGTCCGTTTTTTAGGATTGTATCTTGGCAGTTTTATGAAGTGCACAGCAATTAGGGTAGCTCATGTGAGACTGCTATATTGTTCCCCCTGTTCTGTTGATGGTTGGCTGTTGATTCTTCCCAGGGCAACCCTTTTTCTCCTACTAACTGAGAGAGTTTCCCTTTGCCTTTCCCAGTCTTTAGTCGATTCTTATTTCATTACAATTGCTGGTGTTTTTGGCTTCCACTATTGCAGTTTCTTGCATTTTTACATATCTACAGGGGTCCTTTCGTAAAAAAAGAAGTGCAGGAGCTCATTAGCATAACTTATTTGCATATGCCACACCCCCTGACATCACCGGAAGTGTCAGAAGGCCACATATCCCTGACGTCATGGACAGTGTGTCAGAAGGCAAGAAGGGAGGGAGTGAGGGAGGGGGAAGGAAGGAAGGAAGGAAAGGAACAGGAAGGAAGGTAGGTAGGTAGGTGGGGGAGAGAAGAAAGAAAGAAAGAAAGAAAGAAAGGGAGGGAGGGAGGGGGGAAGGAAGAAAGAAAGGAAGGAAGGAGGGAGGGAGGGAGGAGGAAAGGGGGGAAGGAAGAAAGAAAGGAACAGTAAGGTAGGTAGGTAGTTGGGGGGAGAGAGAGAGAAGAAAGGAAGGAAGGAAGGGGGGAGAGAGGGAGGAAGGGGGGAAGGAAGGAACAGAAAGGTAGGTAGGTGGGGAGAGAGAGAGAGAAGGAAGGAAGGAAGGAAGGGGGGAGGGAGGAAGGGAGAGGGGAAGGCAGAAGGAAAGGAAGGAACAGGAAGGTAGGTAGGTAGGTAGGTGGGGGGAGAGAGAGAAGGAAGGAAGGAAGGAAGGAAGAGGCGCTTCTCCCCCCACTGGGGCTGGCGTTTCCATCCCTCCCCCCCCCCTTGCTTGGGCCTGAGTGGCGTTAAGCCACTCAGGCCTGGCTTCTCCCTCCCTTGCGCCCCCCTCCCACGCCCAGGGATCAGTGAGTGGGGGAGGAAGGGGGCTTCTCCCTGGGGCCGGCAGCCAGCCGCGGCCCCGGGATCAGTGGAGGGGAGGGAGGGGGAGGGGGCTTCTCCCCGGGGCCGGCGGCCAGCCGCGGCCCCGGGATCCATGGAATGGAGTGGAGGGAGGGGGCGGGGGCTTCTCCCCGGGGCCGGTGGCCAGCAAAGGGCAGGCCAGGAAAGCGAGCTGGGGGGCGGGGCTTTATTATGTGCCTGCCCCCCGGCGCCTTCTCTCCCGGAGCGGTGCTCCGGCGCGCCTCGGCCCCAACGGAGCCCTGCATATCTATATGTGAAACTGTGCTAGAAGTTGGTTTCTGGCATATGTTTTAACCTTCAGGGGGAAAAACAGACTTGTTTTTCTTCCTTTCCAAAACAGAGCAAATCTGCCCCATTCTGGTGATCTCAGCACTGCCTTTTCTCTAGCCTCTGGAAGTTAGTGCTGTCTCAGATACCTCCTGTATAGTGGGGGTGGGGGGGCACCCACTGTGAGCACGTGTCTCCCAATGGTGTCTCCTGGTCTTCTGCAAAACTAGTTTGTCATACTGCCGCTTTCACCGACAACTGGATGGACCTTACTTTGTCTTTTATTTTTGTGCAAATGTTCCACATTGTCATGAAGCACACTGAGATTATGTTTTACCTCAGAAGCCTATGCTATTTGGTGTAGTGGTTAAGAGAGCAGACTCTAATCTGGGAGAACCAGTTTTGATTCCCCAGTCCTCTCCATGCAACCAGCTGGGTGATCTTGGATCAGTTCTAAGTGCTCTCAGAGCTGTTCTGGAAAGAGCAGTTCTCTCAAAGCTCTCTCAGCCCCACCTATGTCACAGGATGTCTCTTGTGGGGCGGGGAAGGGAAAGGAGATTGTAAGTCGCTGTGAGACTCTTGAGTGAAGAGCGGGGTATAAATCCAGTCTCCTCCTCCTCCTTCTCTTCTTCTTCTAAAAACAAGATTGTATTTTGAAGCAGAAACACCATATGATCATAAGGTGGGATAATACGATACTCCAGTGGTATACCCTTGCTAGGGTTGCCAGACCCCCCGGTGGAGGCAGCCCCCCACCACTGCCAGGCCCTACCTCTTTGTTGCTTATCAGCTGGCCGGCAGGGGAGAGCTGACCCCCCAAAAGAGGGAGATGCAGCAACATGTCTATGTCACTGTCCAAATGACCCAGAAGTAACATCATCATGTCCGGGTTGCTGGGACAGTGCTCTGGTATTTGGGCAAAAACTCTGTGGTAGAAGACAAATTTACCATAGAGTTTTTGCTCTAATACCAGAGCGTCACCCCGATGTCCCGGAAGTGATGGTGTCATTTCTGGGTCACATGGGCAGTGACGTGGACACGTTCGTGCACATCAGATGGGCCTCCCTGCTACTCCTGGTAAATCCGCCCCATCTCCCGCCAGTTGCAACCCCAACCCTTGTGTGTGCACTGCTGCAAGGCTATAGTTCTGTAGAGCTAGTGGTCAGGTGGTCCCTCCTGTTTGTCATTTGAACAGTTGTGTTGTATTTATTTATTTAAAATATTTATATCATGCTTTTCCACAGAAACCAAGGTGACTTATAAAACATAAATGCACACAGTTAAAAACATAGCTGAAACACATAAATCAAGTTACAACTGAAACATATGTCACCACCAGCTGCCGATCGGAGTCATTCATTAGTTATTTCTGCCAAAGGCATGCTGGAATAATTTCGCTTTGCACCTTCTACAGAGGAGAGAGAATGTGGGATCTTTCCATGTAATATCTGGCAGTCTGTTTCAAAGTGTGGGCGCAGCCACTGAAAACGAATGTGCACGGGCTGGCGAGCAAGAGCCCCCCTGAACCGCTGAAGAGGAGGTACCTGATGATGACTTTAATGGGTGCAAGGGCTCATTTGGTCCACCACCAATCTGAATCCCAGGCAATGAAGGCCTTTATAAGGCAACAGCCAGCAGCCTGAAACGTGCCTGGAAACAGACACATAACCAGTGAATCTGTTAAAACACAGGTGTGATATGATTATGGGGTATAAACCAGTTGTGGAGAAATGCTTTGGGCTAAGTCACACCGTAGGGAGTCTTGTGGCTGCAAACTTACCACATTCATTCCAAGAAGCTTTTCTGTTGGTAAAAAGACAGGTAACAGGAGAGAGGTTAATAATTGCTTTGGAGCATCCCCTCCCCCCCCCCCCCATGGCTCTCAGAAGCAACAAATACATAAGGTTTGGCTATGCAAATACCTCTAGTAGCCAGCAGAGAACAATCAAAAGGCCATCTCACACTCAGGCAGGAAAGTGATACCTAGGAGGGGCCAGAGATATGGGGATTCCAAAAGAAGAAGAAGATGAAGAAGAAGAGGAGATTGGATTTATATCCTGCCCTTCACTACCCGAAGGAGTCTCAGAGCGGCTTACAAACTCCTTTCCCTTCCCCTCCCCACAAAAAGTACCCTGTGAGGTAGGTGGGGCTGAGAGAGCTCTGACAGAAACTGCTCTTTTTCAAGAACAGCTGTGGCCAGAACTATGGCTTGCCCAAGGTCATCCAGCAGGTGCAAGGGGAGGAGTGGGGAAATCAAACCCGGTTCTTCCAGATTGGAGTCCGTGCACTTAACCACTACACCAAACATGCTGGATTGTATCTCTTCCTGGGAATAACAGGAAGAGAAAGTCTGACCCAAGGGGGGTGGGCAAACAGAGGAGATAAATTCCCCTGACACAAGGGGAATGAGGTAGAAGAAGAATAGGTTTTTATACCCCGCTTTTCTTTACCTTAAGGAGTCTCAAAGTGGCTTACAATCGCCTTCCCTTCCTCTCCCCACAACAGGCACCTTGTGAGGTAGGTGGGGCTGAGAGAGTTCTGAGAGAACTGGGACTGGCCCAGCGCCACCAAGCAGTCTTTCTGTGAAGAAGAGTTGGTTTCCATACCCTACTTTTCTCTACCTTAAAGAGTCTCAAACTGGCTTACAAACACCTTCCCTTCCTCTCCCCCCACAGGTACCTTGTGAGGTAGGTGGGGTTGAGTTCTGAGAGAACTGGGACTGGCCCAAGATCACCCAGCAGGCTTCATGCGGACGAGTGGGGGAATCGAACCTGATTCTCCAGATTAGAGTCCATTCTTAACCACTGCACCACACCGGTCCATTTTGGAGGTCTGTTTTGGCTGATTCCATCTGGAGATAACTGGCAGAAGGGAGGTCTCACACCTGGACTCCATCTTGATGGCCACCATTCGTACACGGAGCTAAGCAAAGGGTGGGCTCCCTGAACAAAGACTCAGGGAGACAGATGACTGATAGGATGCTGTAACTTAAAGAGTCAGTAGCCTGCCCTAGAAAGCCAGCATGTCCTTCCCGGTGCCTGGGGTGGGTGGGGCAGAGGTCGAAACAGCCAAGAGAAGCCTCACCTAACAAAGCCAGCAGCAAGGCCAGGACTGCAGACCTGGGGCAGACTGGGGTGGGGATGATGCCAGTGGGGAGGCTCCAGCAGGCGACAGTCCAGCCAGAAGGCCAAGCTTGCTAGAAGCAACGGGGTTCAGGCTTGCTGCAAGGTGAGAAGGGTGCAGAGGCCCAGAAGCCCTCTGGCTATTCTGTCTGTTTGGGAAGAGGAGTCAGAGGAGAGTGGGATGAGGACAAGTGTAGCAAGGGGAAGAGATAATGAAGCTCACTGGCCTCTTAGGTCGGGACTGGCCAAGGCACCAGCTGGGTGGAACCCGGTCCAAGATTGGGTGCCTCTGGGGAAGTGGTGGAGACAGCAGAGGTTAAGAGGGAGGCTGGATGATGGCTAGGGAGGAGAAACCGGCTCAGGCTATGAGAGCTGCTGCCAGTGGAAGAGTGGATCAAGGAAAAGCTACTCCCCTCTGTTTTCAGTTCTGAGTCCCATGGAGGACACCAGGCTTGTGGCAAGATGGCAGAGAGGCAGATGGGTGGGGCTGCCATCCTCCAGGTGCTGGCTGGAGATCTCCTGGGATTCCAACTCATCTCCAGGTGAAAGGGATCAGTTCACCTGGAGGAAAATGGCCACTTTGGAAGGTGGACTCCATGCCATTATACCCCACTGCAGTCCCCCCACCCCAAAACCTGCCTCCAAATCTCCAGGTATTTCTCAGCCCGGAGCTGGCAACCCTACAGATGTGCAAGACTGGGCAGAAGGAGTGCCACAAGTGCCAGGGATGGATCTTTCATGGATCTTTCTTCCTCCTGTATTTTTGATAGGAGGAAGCAGGGTCATTTCAAGGGGGAACAAGCAGGAACGGTGTTCCGGGAGCAATAAGCCCAGGAGTAGGGAATTCAGGCATGCCTGCCCTTTGCTTCCCCAGCCTGCCCGCCGCAGAGAAACTCGGGGAACTGTATGGGGGATTTAAATGCCTTTCTTTCCCTTCCCCATCTGGAGAAGGGAAAGAAAGGCATTTTAAATATGCTTGGGTTTCCTGCCCAATCTTCTCCAGGTGCCCTGCAGTCATGGAGCACCTGGAGAAGATCAGGCAGGGAACCCAGGCACGCTTGCATGCTTGCTCTTTGCTTCTCCAACCAGTCCGTCATGGCAGGCATGCAAGCATGCCTCCTCCTCCTCCCTTCCCTATCTGAGCTTCTCTGCTACTGCAAAGAAACTTGGAGAGTGGAGGGGAAGTGGGGGAGGGGACGTTTCAATGCCTTTCTTTCCCTCCCTGGATTCATATTATGCGCACATGTCCTCTTTCTTTGAACTTTGCTGTTACAAAGATTATTTCATATCATGGCTGTTAATAGCTAATCTTTTAAAATTCTTTGGCTTGTCTGTCATTGCTTCTCCCGAAGGACTTTGTAAGACGATGTGATAAAACCTGTTAAGTATGAGCACATCTCATCACACAACAGGCCTTAACATCTTATCACACAATTTCCCTCCCAACAGATTTGTCAGTTCTCCTCAGTACAGGCTATAATTTATCTCTGTCCCTTTATATAGAAAGGATTTAAAACTTAGGAATCAAATGCTGACTTAGATCTTAGCGCTCACACCCCAATCTACTTTCCATTCTCCTCGCTCTAGTGAAACTGGAGCATCCCATTATTTATAAGCATGTGAATCATGCCTTGAGAGCAGTTTTGTTGTGAAAGCATCAAAGCAGTCTTGCTCAGGATGTGTCCAAACAAAGAATGAAGTCATCGTCACTCACATAGTACATACTCAAGTGCTCTGTGAGAAGTAAGGGCCAGGGAAATGATTGATTTAGCAGTTTGGGATATGCACCATGTCCATTAATTCTGGCATTGTAATCATGCAAAAAGGTGTGAAATAAGGGATGCAGTTTGGATATGTGCTGCTTGTATCATAAAGGAAATAAAACCAGTATATGTATCTAGTATATAGCTCCTATGAAGAAGAGAGATTTGGAGAATTTTTCCCGAGTAGACCAAACCTATCAGTCTCCAAGTCTAGTGTGGGGCTAGGGAAAGCAAGAAGAGGATATGGGAAATAACACTGGGAATGAACTCAGTGCTCTCCTAGGGAAAGTTTGGTGTAGAGGTTAGGAGCATGGACTCTGGGGAGAACTGGGTTTGATTCCCCACTCCTCCACATGCAGCTGTCAGTGTGACCTTGGGTCAATTACAAGTTCTTTCAGAGCTGTTCTCTCAGAGCTCTCTCAGCCCCACCTACTTCACAGGGTACCTGTTGGGGGGGGGGGAGAGAAGGAGTTTGTAAACCACTCTGAGACTCCTTCGGGTAGTGAAGGGCAGAGTATAAATCCAATCTCTCTTTTTAATCTTTTTTGAGAAGGATGTAAACAAAGATGAAGAAGAGCTTCTCCAGGAAAGAAAGACAGAAGGCAAGAGTTTCCACCTTTTCTGGTTTCTGAGGAGCAGAGGTTGTACAGTCAACGGTGTCAGATATCTTACTGCCTCATGAACCACTGTCATCACCTCAGCTTTTCATTTCCGTAGTTATGGCTAGGTGATCATCTGTTCATAGAAAAGCAGGGCTAGCTTGTGATATACTGGCAACTGAGGCCAAATATGCAAACGGTATATCCAACAGATGATTAACCAACCAGTAATTTGCAGCCCTTGAGAGTGTTTTGATTGGCTCTCCTTGTGCTTCATGTCAGGCCTGGCACTGCCCATGTATGAGTGTGAAGGGTCTTTCTGGCTGTCTACCTCAGGCTGTGAAATGGCACTGGAGGGGATTCAGGCAGGCAGACAGATCACAGGCATGAACACGTGTTAAGAGAGGTTTCCTTCCATCTACATGGCCATGCAAATGCTCTTATTTTTTATTTAAAACAATGGCCTGTGGTCACCAGGCCCTCACAGAGGTCCAGAGAGGTCCAGGATACTTCCAGCTTTTGAGGTCCCTAGCCATATTTATTTAGAACGTTTTAATCCCTCGCTCCTCCCAGGAGCTCAGGTGGTCACACTCCACACACCCCAGTCCCTTGCACTGTGGTCCTGTTCATAAGGTCTCTCACACCTGATGACTGAATTTTTTAAAACTCTGACAACTCAGTTGACAGAACCCCACCCCAGCATCTGGCCTTGTTTTGTCTTCACAGATTTGCTCTGCCTGTAATTCAGTGTCTGAGGGAACTAAGACCCAGAATGGGACACATCTCTTCCATTTCCAGGGATTGCCATGGATCCATTGTGGCTGAGAGCCAGTTCGGTGTAGTGGTTAAGTGTGCAGACTCTAATCTGGGAGAACCGGGTTTGAATACCCATTCCTCCACTTGCACCTGCTGGATAACCTTGGGCAAGCCATAGCTCTGTACCAGCTGTTGTCTCAAGGACAGTTGTCTCAGAGCTCTCTCAGCCCCACCTACCTCACAGGGTGTCTGTTGTGGGGAGGGGAAGGGAAGGAGAGGAGTTTGTAAGCTGCTATGAGACTCCAAGTGAAGGGTGGGGTATAAATCCAATTTCTTCTTCTCATCTTCTTCTCTTCATACCTTTCTTATAGTGCATTATCTGGGACATTTCAAAAACATTTGTGGTCTAGAAGAAGGACATAGCCTAATATTGACCAGAGCCAAAGCTTTCTCTGCCCTGCCTCCACCCTGGTGGAACTCTCTTTCAAACAACACCCATGCCCTGTGGGCCTGCAAGGCAGAGATGTTCTGCCAGGTGTTTGGTTGAGGACAGCAACAGTTCCATCCTGGCGCTTCCACCCACCCCACTCCCCAGTGAGATAGCAGTGTTACCGGTTTCTTTGCACGATCTCCAGTTGCATTCTGTCTCTTACTGATTTTAACCTGTTGTTAATTGATGTTTTATGACTATGTTGGCCACCACTCTGAGCCCAGCTTGCCAAGGGGAGGCAGTTGGAAATCCAATTAATTAATTAAATAATAAAATATTCCTCTCACAATAGGCGACACCAACTAGTCCCTTACATTAAGAGGAATGATCCATCAACATATCTAGTTCTCAGTGTGGCTCCATCTGTGGCTAATTAAATCTGGAGACTGGGGCCATGGGCAGACCTTTATACAAACCTGAGAAAAGCCCCAGAATTGCAGAAAAACATGAAATCTAAAACAAAAAGCTCCCAAAAGAAGGGGCTGAAAAAACCCAAATTGTAGAAGCAGTACCTGTATCTTTAAGAAATGAATGCCCTCAGTGCCTGTGTCCATTGCTAGGTAGCCACAACAGTATTGCCAGCCATCAAACATTCGTATCTGTCAGTAAAAATCAGGGGGAGTGGGCAGGGCCCTTTCCAGGGTTGTTTCAGCCTTTGAAGGAGGATTCATCTACTCAGGCAGGCAGCAACCAAGACATTACTATACAGTTTGCATGACTCACCCAGGCCAGATTGCCTGCTTTTGTTCAACAGGAGCTATCCCACAAAAGCCAGTGTGGTGTAGCAGTTAGGGTTTCAGGATCTGGGAGACCCATGCTGAGGACAGACTGGCAATCTGGAGCGGGAGAGCTCCGCTTGTGAAGCGGGGGACGGGAGCCTGTTCAAACAGCCACAGCTGTTCTCCGGCTCCCTTCCGTACTCACCCGCTTCCATGCCGCTTCCCTGCCACTTCAGAAGGACCCCAGGAGAAAGTGGTGTCCAGGGGCCGCCGGCCGCTTGTTTCCCGCTTTCCAGCAGTGTGAACAGGAAGAAGGTGGGATACAAGCTGAGGCGGCAGTGTAAACGTGCCATTTTGGCAATGTGTGCATAAGCGAAACATTGGTGAAACGGCCCTGCTACAAGCTGTGGAGGCTGGCCCACCTGGGGCCGCTCCACAGCAGTCTGAATGCTCCGGTCTGGTATGCTAACGCAGGAGTCGGGCCAGTGTGAACGGCCAGCCCCGGAGCAGTTTTCCCCTGCAACTTTCAGCCTCGCTTTCCTCCCACAGGAGATTGCCAGTCTGTCCTCAGCCCCAGATTCAAATCAACACTCTGCCATAGAAGCTCACTGGGTGACCTTGGGCCAGTCACATGCTGTCAGCAATGCTCCCTCTAAACTATGGAGTCTTGTGAGCAAAATTTCTACTTTGTGAGCTACTGGCACTAAAGTTGTGAGCGAGTGATTTGGCTACAGCATAAATTAGTTTGCTTGGGAGCCATCTTTCCTGAGCCAAGACAAAAATGTGTGAGCTGGAGGCTAAAAAACTGTGAGCTAGCTCACACTAACTCCACTTAGAGGGAACACTGACTGTCAACCTGACCTCCTCCACAGGGTTGTTTTGAGGATAAAATGGAGAGGAGAATAAAGTAAGCTGTTTTAGGTTCCCACTGTGATGAAAGTCATGATATAAATGAAGCTAATAAATAATAAACATAGCTTGTTTTGAGAGTGTTTTATTATGTTTTAACTGATTTTAATGTATTTATGTATTTTGGCCCTGCCAAGTCATGTAAGCTACTCTGAGGCTGCTTTGCGGGGAGAGCGGCCTATAAGTCTAATAATAAATAAATAAATAAGATGGGAGGGCTGGTAAAAGTTAGGCTGGTCAGTGAGTGGAAAGGAGAGAAGGAAGCAGAGAAAGGTGAGGATATGGGGTTCCCAGGAAGAGTGAAAGAGGAAAGAGTGGGCCAGGGAGATGGAGGACAAACTAAGGTGCCTAGAGCCAGTCTGCTGACTAGGCGGGATATAAATCGAAATAATAAATAAATAAAATAAATAAAAAAGTCTTTACAGCTGGGCCTGACCCATCAGCCGGCACCAGACAACTGCCCCATAGTTTCCCTGGATAAAGAGTGCCAGGGGCACAGAATAAGGGAACAACAGAGAGGAGATAAAGGTAGGTTAGCTGGTGGGTGAAAAGTAGAGAAAGAAGCAGGTAAAGAGGAAAGACTATGGGGGACTTCAGAGATGGGAAGGAAGAAATATGGGGGAGGAGAAAATGAGATGCCCCCTACAAGTCCTTGTGGGTCTCTTGCTCATATACCCTAATGCAAACATCCCTTAAACTTAAGCCTCCCTCCCTCCCTCCTTCCTTCCTGCCAAGCTTGTCAAGCAAAGTCTCCTCTTTTCTAATTTAGTCTGGTTCCTAACTTTTTTAAAACAAGAGAAGACAGAGAATAAAATAATAATAGCCTACAAAAATGCAGAGTGAGGGTTATTGTATAGTTGAGGGAAGGTTCTCAATACAGTCTATCCGGACGTAGCGAGGTAATGCTTAAATTGACAGATAATTAAAATTCTCATCTATTCACTGACTATCGCATTTCAGACTGGAGAGGTCTCAAAGGACAGTACAGTAACTAATGAATACATTATGAGAATTGCACGCAGCATCAACAGACACCTCAGTGGAGTGGGAGCATGTCTGCACAAATTGTACAAATAACC
Organism: Lepidodactylus listeri; assembly: GCA_029233225.1. Classification (NCBI taxonomy): domain Eukaryota; kingdom Metazoa; phylum Chordata; class Lepidosauria; order Squamata; family Gekkonidae; genus Lepidodactylus; species Lepidodactylus listeri. The sequence continues at coordinate 24,729,515 of JARCFY010000004.1, read as the reverse complement.
CTCGCAAACCTGGGGGTGGGTGCTTAAAAAAAAACTTAGAACACACAAGCAGGAATTTGGGTCACTGGAGAAAGGGTGACTGGCACAGAAAGGGAACACTTTGCCCCACCAAGGCTGACCACAAACATCGGATGCTTACCTCCTCCGAATCCTTACAGATAACTCCGCCTTCCTTGAATATTTTTATAGGTATACAAACACCCAACAGGAATCTCTGCTTCTCTCTTTCAGTTGGGCATCCAGCATACATAGGTAAAAAAGGAACATTTTGTGCTTCACCTGGCCCAATGGAGCAGCATAAACAGAAACTGCAGGCAGAGTTTCATCGCAGCTCCCTAGAGAGGATGTGCAAGTTTTAGCACAGATACTCTACTGTCTGCCCGACAGGTGAAGCCAAAAGTATGGATGACATCAGGAAGAAGGTGGTGAAACACGGTTATTTGGTGTTACTCTCTCAAATCCATAGCTCATACCATGGAAAAAATTACCATGAATGCTCCCATGGTATTTGCTAGTTTCAGCTGGGTACCTGTGTTAGTCTCTAACTTTTTGTTGTTGTTTGCCAACAAGTTGCAGCCAACTTATAGCTGCCCCATAGGATTTTCAAGGCAAGAGGCATTCAGAGGTGGTTTGCCACTGCCTGCTTCTGTATAGAGAGCCTGGTATTCCTTGGAGGTCCCTCATCCAAGCACTAACCAGGGTTGATCCTGCTTGGCTTCTGAGATCTGATGAGACTGGGCTAGCCTGGGCTATCCAGGTCAGGGCCACTGTAGTAGCAGAACAAAATTTGCATCCAGTAGCACTTTAGAGACCAACAAAATTTTCCAGGTTATAAGCTTGTATGAGTCAAAGCTTACTTCGTCAAACACAAGTAAGAATGAAGATCTATCAGCCCTTATAACCCAGTCGGAACGTGGGAGGGGGTATTTCAAAGAAGTGCCAGTTCAAGTCAGGATGCAGAGATACAATGAAAAACATAATCAGTTTGATTGGAGCTGGGAGATATGTATAGAGGTGGTGTAGTGGAATGGGCCCGCTCTGGTCTGCAGGCCCTGTTCCACCCTGCCTGCCAAAGTTCTCTCAACATCCAGTGAAGCTTTTCTTTCTCCCTTGAGTAGGGTTGCCAGGGGTCCCCTCACTGCATGCAACACTCTGGTTTTGGGGCAAAACACTATGGGTTTTTTGCCTTCAAAACCATTGTTTACCCAAAAACCAGAGCGTTGCCATTGCAATGTCCCCAGCACGATGACATCAGTCAGAAGTGATGTCATCATGTTGGGGACATTGCATGACTATGTCCCTGTTTGGGGCTGGGGTTTCCCCACACAGGCAACTGGCTGGTGGTTTGAAGCCAACAAAAGCGGGGGAACCCCCACTGAGACCAGGGGGCTGGCAACCCTACTCTCGGGTAACCACTGCCGCCACCTGCCCTTTGTATGCAATTGCCTGCAGGGAGGGTCGGGACTCCCAGATTCCCAAGTTCTGAGGCCTTGCCCCTGTGTATCTTGCTGCCCAGTAGGTCAGGAGCCAAGTCAAAGTCTGAGACAGTCCAAGGTCAAGCCAAATCAGGAACAAATTACCAAGTCCAAAACACAAGCTGAAAGCAGAGTCAGTCCAAGCCGAGGTCAGAGAGGGAAAGTCACGAGCAAACCAGTCCAAGGAGTCAACCAAAAGCCAAAGTCAAACAGAGCCGAAGTCACGAGCCAGAGGGTCCAGAATCCAGCCGAAGTCAGACAGAGCCGGAGTCACGAGCCAGAAGGTCCAGAATCAGGTTTAGCTGATGCGAGCCGAGCGGGTGTAGAGCTTAGCCAGAATGACTTGTTGCTAGCACAAGTTGTTGGTCTTTGTGCTGTGCCTAAATACTCAGCCACTTCCTGTGCTTGTTAGCAGCTGGCAATGAGGTCCCGGCTCCCTCTAAAACTCAGGGCTGAGTGATCTGTGACTACACATGTGTGCCTCTTTTCTCCTAGCAGCTAAGTCTTACCTGGATCGTGACCTTAGCTGTTCCACCCGAGGAGGTGAATCAGGTGGGCTTGTGCTTGGCTGTGGCTCAGCTGCTGCTGGGGTAATGCCCTGCGAGGTGCTTGCTTGAGCCTCCTCTGGTTCAGATGGAGGCTCCTCTGGAGCTGGGGTCTGATCCTCCTCCGCACTTAGGTCCACAGGAGGCAGGTCTTCAGAGGCACTCCTGACACCCAGTGCCTGGTCACCATGGGGACCGTTTACTGCCTTTTATGTCCTTGGAGGAATAGCCATTTGTCAACTGACTGCCTTCCCTCTGGTGCTCCTTTTAAAATAGTGTGTCTGAGACAGTGGAGGTCTATGTGGTACAGAGAACCACTTCCAGCACCAAAAGTTATAAAGTATTTACAAAGTGAAAGTGTTCACAAGCATACTTTTAGCACAGCACCAGACTGAGCAAGGATTCAAAAGAAATGGGTAAAACGCAATTCCTCTGTCCCTCTTTCTCTACATGCCCTATCAGTTGTTAACATATAGGATAGGCTCTTTAGCTTAGAATGTTGTAGATCTTCTTTACAGAGTCTCCATTACCTTGTAGCTTCCTCCAGCTCTTCAGGCCAGCACCTAGTTAATGGCTGCTTCCTCCAGACCTCAGTTAAGAGTTCTGTCTGCTCTGATGGACTTCCTCCTTGCTCCCCTGAGTTTTATCACCTCCCTCTTCCCCACCCACTGACCAGGTCAAGCCAGGTCAAAGAGGCATTTCCTGGAGATCTCCAGTTTCTTCCTTCCTGAAGTCTCTCTAATATTTAATTCCTCCAAATCTCTGTTTCCCACTTGGGGGGGGGGGCTTTACCATCCCATTGTCTAGATCTATTTTTATTTGTATGAAGGTGGGCTGAGGTAAGTCTGGGAACCAATAGAACTCAGTTCCCCCCTTCCTGCTTGTTATCTGTCTAGAGAGAACTTTTTTTAAAAGCGCAAAGTGAAGGTTTTGTTCATTTCATGCCTCCAAAGAAAAAATGCATTTCTTCACACAGGTGAGAAATGTAGAAAATTAGCATCTGTGATTATCATCTGTGAAACTTATGTCCCTATTCAGCTCCCCCTCACCCGAGGGGTTCATTGTCCAGAACTTGTTAATGAATTCTAGTTCCACGATATCATATTGTAATCTCCCTTTGAGGCTTCTCTGTAGGAGGTTTTTCTGTGTTCAAAATAGCAATATATACAAACACATAAGGGGTCTAATAAGAGAAAAACCCTAATGTTCTTTCTGTGGTGCTTATGAAGGCCTAAATATTTATTTCATTTATTTATTATATTTATGAATCTTTCCGCCCCTGCTACTGCAGTGCTCTGGGCAATGTACAAACAGAGATAAAGCAAAATTAATTAAACATTAGTACAATATTAAAAACAATCAGATGGTGAATAACCAGTCCTCTTTCCAACTCGCACTGCCAGCTACATCATGGACAGGGGGGAGAAGGGCAAAATAGATGTAAACAACAGGGAACAGGAAGAGTGCCACCCAAGTTGGAACCGTCACTGTCCTCAACCAAAAGCCTGGTGTAACATCTCTGCCTTGCAGGCCCTGCGAAATTGCATCAGGTCCTGCAGGGCCCTGATGGAATTTGGCGGAGAGTTCCACCAGGTTGGGGCCAGGACCAAAAAAGCCCTGGCCCTGATCGAGGAAAACCAGATATCTTTCTGGCCAGGGATCATCAATAGATTGCTGTCTAAGGAGCACAAAGCTCTCCTGGAGACATAACGGAGGAGACGGTCCCAAAGATCCTGCTGAACAGGTGTCCTGGTGCCAGCATAGTCTTATGATACTAACTATGATCTCCTAGCGGACAAACAACAGGGGAAAAAACCTATTACGTTAAAGAACTAAGAGCATAGCAAGAGCACCAGAATAATCTAACATCAATCATGAAGTAGCATGCTGACAGTGCCCCCATCTTAGCTATACATGGAGGGGACCAACTGAGCTGACAGAACTTCTCCATACCCATCATAACACATAGACAAAAAGCAGACCATGGAAGGCGCAAGCAAAACACAGTGCACTCAGCTGTGTGTGGGACTGGCTCAAGGATGTTGGGTGCTCAGATCACAAGGAGGTGAGAAAATGGCACGAAGCCTCCTTGCCCACCCCCTGCAGGGAAGTGGAAAGAGGGCACCGCCCTTGTCTCCTCTGCACCACAGTAGGAAGCCACCATCAACCCTCTGTGACCCCTGGAAGTGGCAAGGCACAGCAGCAGGGCACAGCAGTGCCTACCACCTCACACCCTCAACTGTGGCCGGAAGCCAACACATGTCTTCTCACCCCCTCCATCACAGGCAAGATGCAGCAGAGCAAAGGAGGAAGACGGCCAGGCCTGTCCTGCCCCTGATCGAGGGAGGGAAGGAGGGAGAAAGCTTCCACCTGGCTACCTACTGGAACGGGGGGGGGGGCCTCCTGGGGGGGGCCCTCCCAGGTCAGACCATGATGCTATGGGTGGGTGGAGGTGACAGCTGGGCTGATTAGTACCCCTCCACCTCTGGCAATTTAGGCAATCATTTAGGGCTGCCTAGTGGAGGGGTCAGCCCCGGCTGTGTAAAGTACAGGGAGCACTCAGTTAAGGGCCTTGTGCTAGTCATATTCCAAAGGTCCTGGAGGATTGAGGTTAAAATTACCATTTTGCAAACAGCTGCCTTTTTGACAGGTTGGCACTAGGGTTGCCATTCCCCAGTTGAGGGCAGGGGATTGTCTGGTTTTGTGGGTGCCTGCCCACCGCCAGCCAGCTGGCCGGTGGGAGGAAATTCTCCCCCCCACAGCAATGTCATGTGACATGCCTACTTCCAGGGGTCATTTCGAGCAGGAGCTTGGGGGAGCTCAGCTCCGGGAGTTGATGCCAGCCCCCCCCCCTGCGGTGGAACACCTGCTTGTGTCATGGCTGCAGCAAAATGACCCCATCCCCTGGAAAGGTCCTTGTTCCTCCAACCAGCCTTCTGAAGGCTTCAGCCACCACTGAAGCTATCCTCCCAGAATAGTGGTATTTCTGAGGCTTGGATTAGTAACTGTCCCCTCTCTGCCACCTCTCTCTCTCTCCCCCCTTTCTTTCTTGCCTTCTGACATACTTCCAGTAATGTCAGGGGGTGTGGCATATGCAAATAAGTTATGCTAATGAGTTATGCTAATGAGCTCCTGCACCTCTTTTTCTGCGAAATGACCCCTGCCTATGTCACCCAGAAGTAATGTGAGCACACAGGGGGCAACAGTCTGGTTTTTGGGCAAAACTCTATGGTTTGAGGCTGATTTTACCATAGAGTTTTGCCCAAAAACCAGAGTGTAACCCTCGACATGCCTACATCACTTCCAATTGACATAGATACAGTGCACGACGTCACTTCTGGTGACGATATGTCAGAAGCAATGCTCCTGTAGGAGAAGAGAAATGGAAATTATGGAAATTACCGACTCTCCCAAGAAAGGGAGAATTAATTAACATGTTGTTGAATTGGGCTGAAATGGTTATTTGTTGAATTCACATGCCAAGATGGATACGCTGGAGGTCTGGTCCAAGTTTTATGTATGGTTGGACTAAGCAAGTGGCTCATTGTATATAAATGTATAAGTATATGTTGATTTTGTTGTTAATTGTAAAACTCTAATTAAAATATATTATATATAAAAAAAGAAGCAATGCTCCTGGCATGTCCCCTCCACCCCCCACTGGCATCTCTAATGGACCTGGCAGCCCTAGTAGGCACACAGGGAAGGAGGTCTGGGCAGTCCGGCCATATCACCCAGCCACCTCCATAGTCTACTTAGGAGGGGGGAAACCCTGGGGAAACTTATGACCTCTCCCAGGCAAGGGATTATGAACATTAAGGAGCTTGATCTTTCCTCATTAAACTCCATATTTGTTTGTTTGCATACTTCGAACACAGATTTATTGTGCTGTTGCTGACACTTGCTTTCTGAAAACCACCTTATAGAACTGAAGGCCTGCTCTTACCTGGAAGTATAGAAATATTTCTTTTATGGGGTGTCATGTTTTTATTTTTGGACATTCCTGTGAATAATGGGCTTGTAAAAAGGAATCAGGAGACATTAATTGTATTCTTGACAGGTTGGAAATGTAAATATTCACCTTAATTTTTTATGAGGTTTGAACACTTTTGAGTCCATTAAACTGAATTTTAGATTTTGAATTTGAAATTTTTTTTGTTTGGGAACAATTTTCAAATGAATGCCAGTGTTCTTTTAAGTGCTAATTAGAACATCAAAGGACCGAAGAAGCCACTTTTGACATTTCTAGTACACTGCAGAACTTCAAACATTCTTAAAGAACAGCATTTGCAATGGAAATTGGGCTGGAGAGAATAATTTTTATAATACCTTAAGAAAACTTCCTCGCATATATTTTCCTCTTTGATGGTTGCCCCTGCCACCTAAGTACAACAGATGGCTCTAAAATCTTCAACTTTTTTTTTGCCAGTAACTGCTCAAAGGATAGAACTTTCTGCCCAGGGAGCCTTGCTTAGTGCTCTCAGGTCATAGGTGAAAGTCTTTTCATTTCAAAGAACTTCGGATCAAGCTAGATTTTCCGTGGGAGTTCCTGTCTTCTTTTTCCATTCCTTATATACTTATTCTGTGTGCTGTGCTTTATTGATTTTTGTAGATTTTGTTTTGTCCTTTATTGTCAGCTGCTCAAAGAACCTCACTTTGGATGGTACAGATCTTATAAATTAAATGAAATAGCAGAACATAACATAAAAAATACTCCAGTTTCAGCTTTGGGGGAATCAGATGTATGCAGTGCCAGTGTATTGCTGGGGTGATTGACTCAGGGCCTCTGGCATCCTCCTTACTGGAGAGAACAATGAGGAATACGCAGTGAAAAATACAATATAAATAGATGAAACTGTGCAAACAAGGCGTTAGTACAATAATGTAAATATAATTTCAACAAAGCAATGAGATACATCTTGGTAATGACTTTACAACAAGTGAAATATACTGCAAGAGTCCCGGCAATGAAGCTCTCAAATCACAATAACATGAAGTTCCAAAATCCAGTTCCAAAGAAGAACCTAGATACAGCCTTCGTTTCATATGTCACCTTTTCCCAGGAACTAGAAGGACTGCAAAGTAGCAGCTCACAAAAAACAGTAGCTTCAAGGGAACAAAGTCTCCTAGAAAGTTTCTGCTCACGGGCTACCATATAAAACATTCACAAGGGGAACTCGTCCTCCACACCTCCTTAGCTGGTTTGCCTTCTTACTGGGGCAGTTGCTGAAAGTTTTTGCTGTCCATTGCTGTTTGGGGTAAGTCAGTTGAGTCCCCTCCCTGATGAGAGCAGCAGCAGATTGGTTGTATGTCTCTTCCTGCCCTGCAGTGACTGTTCCCCACCTCTGTGTATACTGTGGGTCCACACCTGGTTGCATCATTGAGCAAAGCTTAGACCACCCTGACCTGGATGGCTCAAGCTAACCTGGTCTCCTCAGATCTCAGAAGCTAAGCAGGGTCATCCCTGGCTAGTACTTGGATGGGAGGCCATCAAGGAGTTGCAATGCAGAGGCAACCCACTGCTGTTCATTTCCTGCCTTGAAAACCCTACAGGGTCGCCATAATCAACTGTGACTGGATGGCACTTCCCACCAGCAGGTCTCAGAGCAGCAACAGCTAGGCCTAGTGGACTGATCCAGGCAGCACAGGCTAAAATGGAGTGGGGAAGAACCTGGTATGCCCACCTGAGCTTCTTGGGCAGGACAAAAGTGGACAGATCTATTAATTTGGGAGGCTAGCCTCAAGGCAAACTACTCAGAACTAACCTGGGTTGAAAGAGAGAAGAGAGACCCAGCTGCACCTCCAAAGCACACGGTTTATTATTCCGTTTTGAGCAAGGGTTAAACAGTATCGTGGAAGGATTTAAGTGCCAGAGGCTAATTTTGTAAAGTGTTGTTTATTTTTCCCTGTGGATGCAAAAGATGAGAAGGGATGCGGGGCCTTCAGTAGGGCCTTGAAAACCCTGACTATGCCACTGGTGGGACTACAAGAGCAGAGGAACAAGTTGCAGAAGAAGAGAGGGAGGCTTTCTTGCTTGGATAGAGTTGTGACCAGGAATGGGCACAAACCAGCTCACAAGCCAAAACTCAGCCCAAACTTGGGGCGGTTTGGAGCTTGGGAACCGATGTTCGGGGAAGGCGCCTTCCCTGAACATTTACCAGTCTTCTGGCCGTTTTGGCTGTTTGGGGACAGCCATTTACACCTGACAGTGGAGCGGTGTAGGGTCCATCACTCAACTGTTGGGTTTAAATGGCCGTGAGCCATTTAAGCCTTTGGTTTTTGCTCCCCCTCACTTAGATGGGGGAAGCAAAACAGAAGGGTCAAATGGCTCACAGCCATTTAAACCTAACAGTTGTGTGGCAGATCTGCTCAACTGTTAGGTTTAAATGGCTATGAGCCATTCAACCCTTTGGTTTTGCTTCCACCCTCAAAGTGGCAAGGAGCAAAACCAGAGGAGGAGGAGGGGGAAGAAGGAGCAGGAGAGGAGGAGGAGGAGACTGGATTTATACTCTGCCCTTCACTACCTGAAGGAGTCTCAGAGCAGCTTACAATCCCCTTCCCTTCCCCTCCCCACAACAGACACCCCATGAGCTAGGTGGGAATGAGAGAGCTCTCTCAAGAACTGCCCTTGAGAGAACAGCTCTGAAAGGGAGCTTATGACCGATCCAAGGTCGCATCAGCAGCTGCATGTGGAGGATCAAACCCGGTTCTTCCAGATTGAAGTCCACGCTCTAAACCACTACACCAAACTGGCTCTCTGCCAGCCATTTAACCCTTCCTGAGTGAGCTTTGGCCTGGAGAAAGGGGAAAGGAAGTCCTTTCCCATGCAGTTCCCCCACTTTCTCCTGGCTCTGGCAAGCTGCAGCTGGAAGAAAGGTGGAAGGGAAGTCTCTTCCAGGGAAGTCCTTTTCTCCCAACCACAGCTCGCCGCAACGGGGAAGAAGGGGGGACCGAACTTGCCAGACCCATTTGATTTGGGTGGAGCCTGTTTGGGCCAGTTCAGTTTGGAGTTCAGTTCGTGGGCTGCCCTGAACCCTGAACCGAACTACTCTTTTTAGGTTCGTGCCCATCCCTATGATTTTTAGACAGCGATCCTATGCAGGACTACTGGGAATTTTACTAAAGTCTATGCAAAGTGGCAGCAGTTCTTAGGATTCTTCTGTTAAAAGGGTAAAACGGGTGAAGACGGGTAGCCGTGTTAGACTGTCTATAAGCAGTAGAAAAGAGCAAGAGTCCAGTTGCACCTTAAAGAGTAACAAAATTTGTGGCGGGGTATCTGAAGAAGTAAGCAGTGACTCATGGAAGCTCATACACGGCCACAAATTTTGTTAGTCTTTAAGTTGCTACTGGACTCTCACTCTTTTCTCCTGGTGAGAAAAGGAAATGGATAGTCTCCCGCAATGTCTTTGAATACTGGATAGCTATTTCTACAGTAGATGACATTATCCCATCAGTGTAGTTGGTGCAACAGGGGCGTAGACTTTCCAATTTCCGGGGGGGGGGCTGGGGCTGGGGCTGGGGCTGGGCCAGAGACATTACAGGCCATTGTCTCCAGGGGAGGCTCAGCACTAGGGTTGCCAAGTCTTCAAAACTCACCGGCGGGGGGGAGTCCTCCTCCGGCCGGGAGTTTCTCCTGGCATGCGCACCCAGCGACGTCACCAGAAGTGATGTCAGCACGTTGGGGGCGTTGCCAGAGCATCGCCCTGGCAACGCCCCCAACGTGCTGACGTCACTTCCGGTGATGTCATTACGTCATCCTCATTGGACGACTTCGGGGGTGGGGTTCCCCCCGCCGGCCAAATGCTGGCCGGCAGATCCCCTTTAGCAGGGGATCCCCCGCCCCCCGGGCTGACTTGGCAGCCCTACTCAGCACGTCCTGGAAAAGTTGGGGGGGGGGGGCTCCAGCTCCCCAGCCCCCTGAAGTTGATGCCTATGTGGTGCAATACAAAGTAACCTAAGCAACAAAGGGCAGGTCCGTGACTCAAAGAGACTGCAGTTTTAGTTCTGAGGGCAAGGGAGATGTCAAGATGAGGGGCATTAAAAAGAAAGGAGCTTTCGTATCAGAGAGACAGCTTCTCCAGAAAGCCTTTTCGTGGTAGTGCCCTTTCCAATTTTCACGCTGTCTTACTGCATCATAACAATGTGTGATTTTGTCAAATGCCTCTTTGCTTCACACAGTTGGGCTTAAATCAGACTGCTTTGCTATGCCAAAAGTGTGTGACTGCTGGTGAGATCTTTTAGAAAGAAATTCCCGCTGTACTTCAGACGACTGGGGCAATGCTACAGGCTGGCATTTTCCAAAGCTGTGTCATGCATTTTTATTTCCTGGGTTCTTGGCAAGAATTTAATTGCCCTTTTGCATAATAATATTTTTGCGCAGAGTAGAAAGAAAGGTCAACAAGGCCTGTAAACAAATGAGTAGAAAAGCAATTTCCCCGATACCTTTTATATACAATTATTCAATGTAGGCTCGAAAGATGAATGCTTAGCAGAAGGTGAGTGTGACTCATCCTAGCCTAGGAACTGTTGACATAAGATCTTAAGAATTTTCAGGGGTTCTGTCTTAAAAAAACAAACCTTCTAATTCTCACATGTACATAAGGATAAAAAATGAGAGTGAAATATGTGTTATAACTGCTAAAAAGGTTAAAAATAGCTGGGATTCAGCAAGTAAAACCTATTTTATAAGCTGTAAGTATTTTGAAATGCAACAACTAAAATCAGCATTCTGGAAATGTAGGTGGTTTCCTTGAAATAACAAGTTTCCTTTTGTTTCGGACACTTTTTGCTAGATGACCTTCTCTGTGCAATAGGCCCTGGCTTATATATTGCTATATCTAATAGTAGCCCTGACCTCAGTGGCCCCACCGGTGGTCAGGGGTACCTGGCAACCCTAGACCCAGGCTAGCTCAATCTTGCCAGATCCTGGAAGCTAAGCAGGGTTGGCCCTGGTTAATATTTGCATGGGAGACCACCAAGGAAGTCCAGGGCTTCTATGCAGAGGGCAGGCAATGGCAAACTATCTCTGAACTTCTCTTCCCTTGAAAACTCAACGGGGGTCACCATAAGTCAACTGTGACATGATGATGGTGATGGTGGTAGGGCTGCCAAGTCAGCCTGGGGGGCGGGGGACCCCCTGCTACAGGGGTCCCCAATCCGCCGGCCCGGATTCGGCCAATGGGGGGAACCCCACCCCCAAAGTCATCCGGTTAGGACGACTGCCCCAGCGTGATGACATCACCGGAAGTGACATTATCATGCTGGGGATGTTGCCGGGGCGATGCTCTAGCAATCACCCCAAAAACTCTATGGTACCATAGAGTTTTTGGGGTGATTGCCAGAGCGTCACCCTGGCATCGTCCCCAGCATGATAATGTCACTTCTGGTGACATCATTGTGGTGCGCACGCTTTGCGTGCATGCCGGGAACATCCCGGAAAGAAGAGGACTACCGCCTGCCGGGAACCGGTAAGGACTTGGCAACCCTAGGTGGTGGTGAGGTACTGCTCTTCCCATATATGCCCCAAAGACCACTACACTCTGTTGATCAACACCTCCTGGTAGGCCCTGGCCCCAAAGACATCTGTTTTGCCTCAACCAAGGCCAGGGCTTTTTCTGCCCTGGCCTCTACCTGGTGGAACATGCTCCCCATTGAGATCAGGGCCCTGCTACTTCAATTCCACAGGGCCTGCAAGATGGAACTGTTCCACCAGGCCTTTGGCTGAGGCAACGGATGTCCATATATGGCCTCCCTGAGGTGGTTGTCACTCTGTTAATAACTACTGGCTATGGCCAGGAACCTCCTACAACCAGAGGGGAAATGTTGTAGTTGTTGTTGTTGCTGTGACCACCATTTTAATATTTATGAAGATGTTTTAAATTTTAATGTTATTTTATTAACAATTGTTTTGTATAAATGATATGTTGTTATTCACCCTGAGCCTGCTTCTGGGAAGGGCAGGCTATAAATGTGAAGAAATAAAACAAAATAAAATGATGATGATAACGATGATGATTTATTAGAATTCTGAATCGCCCACCCTGCAAGCAGGTTCTGGGCGATTTACAACATTATAGACCCTTCAAATACAGTTAATACATAGGTAAGATTACTAAAAATAAAACGAGATTGAAACTAATCAAGATGGCAATAAAGTAATCCTCCTTTGCCGGCTACACCTCTGTCCCGCACAGCAGGGTGGGATGGCACTTTCTACCACCGTATCTAATAGTAAATTGGCTGGCCCTCATGTGGATCTCCCCCCCCCCCTTCAAATAAACTTTATTGAGATGTACTGAACACAAGTACAAAAAATCAAGTAAGAGCTGTAAAAGTACATAAGCTTAGCTTAAATCTACAGAATTAATATTGTATAAATGTGGATCATGAAAGCCACACACTGGGGCCACCCAGTGCAGACAAGGCAGGGTCCTTTATGTAATTGGGCGAGGGTCTACAGATCTGCAGAAAACAGACTTTGTAAATTAACTGGATCTTTTAAAAAGAATCTCTTAACAACAGCCTAGATGAGGACTGAAAATGCTTCAGTGGTTATGGATTGTTGAGAATAGCTGAACAACATCATTTAAATATCCATTCAAGGGGGGCGAGGAGAGAGAAATCAGACTGCTGAAAGCCCCTGGGAGTTTAGAATCCTGGAGATGCAGATTTTAAGGTGTGGGATTTCCAAATTGCTCTCCCCTCCTGCAATTCCTTCTGGGCCCCCAGTTTACACTGTATCTAATAGTAAACTGAGGGGTTCTTCTTAAATATGATTGCAATCAACAAGCTCATGCTGACACCTGAGTGTTAAAGGTGGGTTCTGAGTCTGGAAGAGTTGAGAACCACTGATTATAGTTATTGCACGATACTTACCAAAGAAGATTGCCCTGAAGCAGGGAGACTAGGTTTCCTGCTTTGGTGGAAGGCTTCCTGCCAGCTCTGCCCATTGTTGCTTAGCTCGGTGGCAGGGGGGAAATGCTGGGGTGAATGGGGGCGGGGGATGAGCATTGCGCTGGCACTGTGACATAATTTCTAGCACAACCTGGAAGTGAGGCCATCGCATTGGGTTAAACCATAGAATCTGAGGTGAATGTTAGAGTGTCCACCTCATACAATGACATCACTTTCAGATTGCACTGGAAGTGAGGTCATAGCATCAGTCCAATGCCAAAAACACATCCCCGCCCCCTGCAGTTTCTCAGTGGTTGCCAGGCCAACCATACGCTCTGCAAGATAGCAAGCCCTGCTCCAGTGACCAATTCTCAGTTCTACTGACAAAGTGTCTGGAACAAGGGAATAAATGGATGAGTTTAGCAGACATGCAAGGAGAGGGTAAGTGGCAAAACAAACTGTAGCTAGGGTTTAAATACATAGTAGGTTTAAAAAACAGGGGGTCCAATTTTAAACTAAATCTAAAAATTCAATCTAATTTTCACAGTCTTTAAAGAAGGATTTTTTTCCTATAAGAAAACAAGCAGTTATGTACCTCCTGTAACTGCTGAGGCTATTCGGCTGGAGTCCCCTTTAACCCAAGCCTAGAAGAGCTAAATTAACATTTGAAATTAAATTAGCATTTGAATTAAAAGGCAGTCTGAGAAGGAGAGGAGCGCTTATCTGAGCAGTTCCCTTTCAGCAATTCCTGTTGTTAATCAACCAGAGGCTGACTCACTCCTCCTTCTTTATTGGTTAGCTCCCAATCAGCATGATTGGCTCCAGTGGGGGTGGAGTTTTGGCCCAAGCTATTTATTTAGAGTTCCTACATGCAGGCTCCATGTGTCCCAGCTCTAGTGACGAAGTGTCTGGAACAAGGGAATAAATAGGCAAGTTTAGCAAATATGCAAGTTGAAGAGCAGGGTGAGGAAGTCAGGGCAGTAGTCTCACCACATCCCTAAAAGGGTAAGCATATTTTCCACAAACAAATCTACGTATATACGAAGTGGTTGGCTGCAAGCATAGACAGCTTCAAGAGGGGATTGGATAATCATACGGAACAGAGGTCCATCAGTGGTTATTAGCCACAACATATAGGTGGAACACTATGTCTGGGGCAGTGATGCTTTGTATTCTTGGTACTTGGGGGAAATTTGGGAGGGCTTCTGGAGTTCTGGCTCCACTGTTGGACCTCCTTGATGGCACTTGGGTTTTGGCCATTGTGTGACAGTGTTGGACTGGATGGGCGATTGACTTGATCCGACATGATTTCTCTTATGTATTTATCTTGAAGTGTAGTCAAAATGTGACAATAAAACAATCCACAGGACTGAGTTCCAGAAGTCCTGCTAGATAACAGAAACAAAAAACTTTCTGCCTAACCAAAGTGTAGTGTAATTCAGATATATCTTCCACTGTTTCCATATATACCAGATCTTGCTGTTTTTATCCTCAGACTGGATATTTCCATTTGCCTGATGGAGATTACCTCATTGAGCCAGTAAAGAAATACCTGTCCAAAGAAGGGACTTCACAACCACACATCATCTACAGGACAGACCTCATTCAGAAGGCTTTACGGGAACGACGGGACACCTGGGAGAAGAACACACAGACTTGTGGAGTGAACGGTACACATTTAAATGCTTTCAGAACTGTTCTTTGTCTGTTGAAAAAGCATGTCAACACAGAAATGTCCCGCATGGCTCTTTCACACTGTATTGGCTCTCCTTGGAGAATCTGGGACACATATGCTGGTGATCCTTTAGATGTCCCGCACTCCACAGATCTTCAAAGTGGAAGGGGTTCAGTGGTAAGAGCATCTGCTTTGCATGCAAGAATCCCAGGTTCAATTCCCAGCATCTCCAGTTCAGAGGTCCAGCCTGGTACACTGGTTGAAGTGGTGGATTAGGTGCTGGGAGTCCAGGGTTTGATAACAGGAGAGGCTTTTGCTGTGGACCTCATTCATTTTAACTGTTTCATCTGTGCTGATTCTGCTTGTTGGTTTTGGAAAAGGAACACTCAGCACAGAATCATCACATTCCTCGTGTAGCTTTGGGTTTCAAACATGTTGGGTCAGTGTGCTTGTTAGTGATATCCCAAACCCTTTTTTTTAAAGATGTGTAAGAATCAGCAAGCATTGTAAGATAAAACCTGGGAGTTGTGCTTAATAGATCCAGGCTATTACTATATAGGTGCAAGAATGTTTATATAGTTGATCCACATTAGGTTAAATGGCCTATATAATGTTATTCCTTATAAAGTCCAGTCCGCAGTGTCTAAGGTTTAGCACAGAGAAGGGAACCTACCAGGCTAGAGTTGCATTTTGGCTTGTTTTCACGGAAATACACTGTTAAATGGTAAATTTACAGGAGTTCTTAAAAAAATTTCTTACGCTTTCCAGTTAATAAAGTTTGTAGGTCTTCTTTGTGCACATAACATTTCATTTCTGTGTTCTAAACTGTGTCACAAAGTCATACCTTATCTATATTGAGAGCCAGTTTGATGTAGTGGTTAAGTTCAAGGACTCTAATCTGGGAGAACCAGGTTTGATTCCCCACTCCTCCACTTGCAGCTGCTGGATGACCTTGGGCAAGCCATAATTCTGTCAGAGCTGTTCTCTCAAGAGCAGTTCTCTCAGAGCTCTCTCAGCCCCACCTACCTCATAGGAGGTCTGTTGTGGGGAGGGGAAGGGAAAGGAGTTTGTAAGCTGCTCTGAGACTCTGAGTGAAGGGCAGGGTATAAATCCAATCTCCTCCTCCTCCTCAGACATCAGAGTGGAAAGCTCATGCTAAAGTGTTTGCAACTTATCCAAAACATGTCCAGTTGGGCTTTCTAGCCAGGAAGTTATTTGGTACTGGAAGAGCATTCTTGGTGTTTGTAGAATTTCTGCCTGGGCATTTACTACAGTTTTTTCCATTGTGAGGGAGCAATTCTTTTATTGTGAGTGTAGCAAATGTTTGGGAAAGCAGCTCCTGTTGAATTTCTGCCTAGATACATCCCCAGGTCCAGTGTCTACCTGGATGACCAAGGCAAGGTATGGGTGCAAGAAGCCTAATTTCTAAGCAGGCATTACATGTGAGACTGTGAAATGTGTTTACTGCTTCCAGGGCACAGATGTTAAGAGTGGCAACTTCTTTTTGGAGCACCGCCGAATTTTTTTGCCACCTAATCTCCTCTCAAACAGGAGGTTTATTTTGATCATAGACTTTAACATAACTGGAGAAAAAAACAATGACAATTGGGGTCAGGAAGCAGCAGGTTGTCTGTTGTGGGGCGATCCTGGAGGATTTCTTGCCATCTTCTGGGCGTGCAACGGGGGTCACTGGAGGTGTGGGGGTGGTATTTGTGAATTTCCTGCATTGTGCAGGGGGCTGGACTAGATGACCCTGCAGGTCTCTTCCAACTCTATGATTCTGTTATTGTAAGTGCTTGACCAAGGTTGTGGTCACATGGCAAGCTTATCCCGATTTGTTCATGCTATAGATTTGATTGGGAATATTTGGGGGGGGGGGGTTGGGATGATCCCACATTCCTCCCGGAACTGCTTGCATCGCACGATGAGGCTCCAAGCACCGCCCAGATAGCCATGCCGCCCCAAAATATTGGCTTTACACATGCGCATATGCACATGGCTGAATCACTGCTCCCGTTGGGACTCGTCGTACTCTCTTCTTTTTGCAGATCCCCCCCCCCCAACAGCGAACAGAATTAACCAGCTACGTACAACGAAGCGCCAGAGTCTATACGTGCACTTGAATGTTCATTGAATTTATTTAGCACAGGATTGCTCACGCGCACAACAGCAAAAGCATGTGGGGGAAAAATATTGTGAGAAGGACGTTCAGACGACCTAATCACAGTCATTATGAGAGATGGCTGTCCAGAGCAGCGAAATTGCAGATTCAGAGAGCAAATACCTGGAAAGTACTTTATTTTCCAGGTGTAGGAAAACTCGCTAGGGAACCGGGAGGATTGCGTGAGTGAGCCCACTTTGGTGCGGGAGATGGATGCGGGATCAGCAATTTTAAATGCCAGAGGGAACAGCGGTGAAATCTGATTAAAATGACTGTGTGACCACGGCCCAAGTATGAGCCATTAGATGCTGTGTAGGGTGGGAGGGGCAGTGAACAGTCTGGGCATTACTCAAGGCCCGTGTGTCCTTTCATGCAGGCTTCAGGCCCTTGGGCTGCATCTGCATGGTGAGGATTCTCCAGTGTGCATTCATTGGTGTGAATGTAGAGGTATTCACGATGCCAATGGACTGCCCACATAGGAGTTTTCTGTAAACTTCCCTCTATCAGCTGCTGTTTTTCTGCCCCGCTGCCCTCCCAGAGAGCTTTCTGAGGTTTTTAGAAATCAGTAATTGCTATAGCACTGTAGCAATTACCCTTTTTTTTTTTTAAAGAAAGAAAGCTCTCAAAAAGCCCTTTGGTAGCACAGCGGGGGAAGTGAGAAGCTGATGGCGGGAAATGGCACCAGTATGAGTGGTCTGATATTGTCTGTATGGAAGACATTAAAGGTGCATGTATAGTAACCGCATGGCAACTATCAAATTGCAAAAAAATATGAGGACTGCTCGAGGACTGCTCTTGAGAGAACAGCTCTGAGAGAAGAACTATGGCTTGCCCAAGGTCATCCAGCAGCTGCAAGTGGAGGAGTGGAGAATCAAACTTGGCTCTCCCAGATTAGAGTCCGTGCTCCTAACCACTACACCAAACTGTCTCCTGAAATAAATAATGAAATAAATAAATAAATATGATAGATTGATTCATAGATACAGACATGCCATTGCTGAGTTAAAAACCCATAAAGGCCCACTGGTGGGAGAGGGGGAGGAAATTGCTATTATGGAAATAGGGGCAGGGAAAATGACTGTCATGTGGGTGGGACCAGGAAAACCCAAGTTTTCCCACCCACAGGCGATGCTCCCTCTAAGCTGTGGAGTCTTGTGAGTAGAAATTCTACTTTGTGAGCTACTGGCATTAAAGTTGTGAGTGAGTGATTTGGCTACAGCGTAAATTAGTTTGCTCTGGAGCCATCCTTCCTGAGCTGAGATCAAAATGTGTGAGCCAGAGGCTAAAAAACTGTGAACTAGCTCACACTAACTCAGCTTAGAGGGAACACTGCCCACAGGGCAGTCCCCCAGGCGTTGCTGTGATCTTTGACAAAACTTCTCAGCAAAGGAGGTTTGGGAAAGACCAGAGAGAATCCTGGGAGGTGCACAAATGCGGGAAAAGGGGGGGATGAGTCTTCCCACAGCACTGAAGCTGGGGCAAATAAACTCTAAGTGGCCCAAATGAATACTAAAAGAAATCTTGCAAGGCTGAATTGGATCTGTTCGTATTTCAGGAGAATAGCTTCTGAATAAGAAAATTAGAATAAATGCACCCCATTGTGGTCCTGTACCTCCCATGCCCATTAATAAGATGCTCTAATTGTGTTAATGACATCAAGAATTAAATCCACAGGCGGCACAAAGTGGGTTTAATTACAGCTTCTGCCGTCAGCCACATCACCGATGCATCCTTCTCTGCTGAACAATTAGTCCATCCCCAGAGCAGGCGGGAAACTGTAAACAGAGAAGGAAGATAGGGCTAATCCGTATTTGCATGTCCTATTTCTCATTGCTGCATGTCTCACAGAGGAATGTGTGAATTACTGCTATTGAAAAGCTGTTTTGTGGCTGAGATGATGATGGTATTTTAAGAGCCGTCCTAGTGCTTAGAAGTTTTTAGGAGTTCAGAGTGCCTGATGTACATTATCTCAATA
This sequence comes from Lepidodactylus listeri, assembly GCA_029233225.1. Classification (NCBI taxonomy): domain Eukaryota; kingdom Metazoa; phylum Chordata; class Lepidosauria; order Squamata; family Gekkonidae; genus Lepidodactylus; species Lepidodactylus listeri. Next base: position 24,710,791 of record JARCFY010000004.1, on the reverse strand, counting down.
AGCCTTACAAGAATCCTGTAAAATTGTTCTCATATTGGGGGCAGGAGAGGCCAAGACTCAGAAATACTCTGACACCTAAAGTGGCTAAAGACAAGGTTTGAAGGGGGGGGGGGTGCTCGGGGCTCCTGATTCACAGCAGAGGTTCCTAGCCATTTTGCTGCAGTTGCTGTGCAAACCCTGCAGTGTTTAAATATGATGGATGTTCCAAATGTGCAGATGGCAGCCAGGCTTGGGTTGCCAGGTCGTATAGAGACACCAGTGGGGCAGTAGGGGACATTCCGGGAGCCAGAAGCATCGCCCCCAACATGCTGACATCACCGGAAGTGACATCACATGCCATGCCTACATCACCCGGAAGTGACATGGCCACGTTGGGGGTGACGCTTTGGATTTAGGGTAAAACTCTATGGTAAAATTGCCCTCAAACCATAGAGTTTTGCCAGAGTGTCACCCTCAGAGTGACCATGGCACTTCTGGGTGTGACGTAGGCATGTTGTGTGAAATTGCTGTTGGGGAGAGGGTTTGGTCCTCCCAGCCAGCTGGACAGTGGCAGGCAGGAGCCCACAAAACTGGGCAATTTCCCACCCACGACTGGGGAATGGCAACCCTACGCCAGGCTCAGTGGTAGAGCATCAGCTCGGTATGCACAAAGTCCTAGGTCCAAACCCCAGCATCCCCAGTTAAAGGATAAGGTCATAGGTGATGCGAAAGATCTCTGCCTGAGACCTTGCCTACCACAGGAGATTGAGCCAACCACAAAGTGGCTATTGTAGGAGGCGGAGGAAGCTCAAGTGCAGGAGAAAAGAGCACTGATTTAAAAATGTGCTGGGAAAGAGGGGTGAGAGAGAAAAAAACTGATGCTGTTGGAGGCAGCTGGCACTGAAACAACATTATTTTAATGTACACAGTCGACCAGTTCTTCAGTGGCCAATCAGAAGCCCTGCAGGGTAAGAGCCCCACCCACTTTCTAAAAACACCTGGGTGCCTAGAAAAGTGTCAGTGGGGAGCCAAGGTGCCCAGGGGCACCACGTTGGGAACCCCTGGAGAAGACAATGCTAATCTCAATGGACCATAAGGTTTGATTCAGTACAAGGCCACTTGATGTGTCCACGTGTTCTATTTATCACTTGATGTTGTCAAGAGACAAGGACTATTCCCGTGTCAACTGGCTCCCAGCAAATCGGCCAGCAGTTCAGAAGCCAGGACTTGGGGAATCTGTGCACTTTTGACACTCCCTGCATTGTGTCAAAGGAAATATAAGAGAGAATCATAAGACTGGGGCCGCCTCCAGTTGGTTATAGATGAAAATCTAGGGGGCAACATGAATTTTCTTTCTCTTTGCTCTGTGACTCTTGTGCCAGTGCCAATGATAGAGTAAGAATGGCAGGAACATTCCAAAGGCTCCTGTGAAGAAATGCGTTTTTGGGGTAGAGGTATGACTTCAGTAAAAACTTTACCAGGAGGTTTAAACAGTTTTTCTCTCTCTGGGCAGAGAACTGGCAGGAAGGGGGAAGTCAGTTCAATGCCTTTCCAGCCTCACCTCAGCTAACTTTTAAGAAATGCTAGTAGGTCCAACTAGAGCCAATAGGAGTGTCCAGTCTACCCCCCCCCCCTCCCAGCGGGGAACAGAGATTTGGAGGAATTAAGACTAAAAGGATGTCAAAAAAAGCATCTTTGACCCAGCCTGACCTGGTTAGTGGGTGGGGAAAAGAGAGAAGATAAAACTCCTGGAAGCAAGGAGGAAGCTCTTTTTTGTGCTGAATCCATCAGAGAAGACAGAACTCTCAACTGAGGTCTGCAGGAGGCGGCCATTGCCATGCGCTGGTCTGGACTACTGAAGGAAGTTACAAGGTAATGGTGACTCTGTAGAGATCTATAACATCCTAAGCCAGGGGTGGGCAATTGTTTTGGCTCGGGGGCCGCTTTGTGGGAGCGGAGGTTAGCGGAGGGCCGCACCTTTTAAAATGATTGCATTCATTAGTTAACTTTGCATTTCAGAAAAGGTATAAATTGTATCATAAAAATCAATAAATAACTCGGAAGCCAGCCGGAACTCCATTCCTGTGTGTTCCTGCCCAAAAATAGAGACAAATGTACCCTATCACAGTTTTCTAAAAAAATTTTGAAATCAGGAGTGAGATTGCTTGTTGAGATTCTCATCACAGCCTGCAAGTTAACGTCTGTCAACCATATTCACTCTTGTTGATCTTCATGCAAGAAAAACTTTGCTCACAAATATACGTAGACCCAAATATAGAGAACATTTTCCCAGCAAATTTCTTCATACATGGAAATTTTTCAGCAGACAAAGATTTGTAAAAGTCAACTAATGTCACAACATTAAACATTTCTTTCACAGTGTGATCTGACTGCATGTCAATAAGTTCAAGCTGCAGCTCCTCAGGTGCTGACAGTGGCCAACTGTCTTGGCGGGCCGCAAAAAACTCTGTGGCGGGCCGCATGTGGCCCCCGGGCCGCCATTTGCCCACCCCTGTCCTAAGCTAAGGGGCCTGTCTTATATTTAACATCAGACAGGGCATGTATAGTGGGAGGGACAGAGGAATTGCATTTTACCCTTTTCTTTTGAATCCTTTTCTCAGTCTAGTGCTGGGCTAACAGTATGCTTGTAAACATTTTCTTCGTAACTTTTGATCCTGGTAGTGGTTCTCTGTACCATATAGGGCTCCTCTGTCTTGGACACGCTATTTTAGAAGGAGTGCCAGGGAAAGGCAGCCAGTTGGCGAGTGGCTGTTCCTCCAGGGACGCACAAGGCCGTAAACTGTCCTTTTAGTGACCAGGCACTGGGCAGCGGGTCACACAGAGGCAAGGCCTCAGAACTTGGAAGGGAAGCTGGGAGTCCTGACCCTCCCAGCAGGCAATTTCTACAGAGGTCAAGTGTTGGCAGCTGGTTACTGGAGAGAGAGAAAAGTCTCTCTAGGTGTCGAGAAAACCTTAGAGGGCAGGGTGGAACAGGGCATGAATGCTCCCTAGAATATTATCATGCTGTCCAAGATGGTGTGGTGTCTTTGGGGGGATCTGGAGCTTTGCCCTGGCAGAAGTGCAGGATGGAATACCAAATGTTTCATCTATATTTTTCTCCCCAAACAATCTGTGTAGACTCTTAGATCCATGCTCTCATTCAACTAGAGTTGCCAGCATCGGGCTGGAAAATACCTGGTGATTTTGGGTGTGGAACCTAAGGAGGGTGGGGTTTGGGGAAGGGAGGGACTTCTGTGGGGTATAACGCCATAGAGTCCTCCTTCTAAAGCAGCCATTTTCTCCAGGGGAACTGATCTCAGTCGCTTGGAGATCAGTTGTAATTCCAGGACATCTCCAGGCTCCACCTGGAGGTTGGCAGCCCTACATTCAACATAGTAAGTCATTTGGCAGCTACCCTAAAACTTTACTTGGTCAGAAAAAGGAAGCATAGAACAGCTTTTTTTTATTGAACGCAGAGGGGTCAAACAGTGTAATGGTTAATATTCTCTTCTCACTTAGGATCCATGGTGCCCTTTGAATGACTGTGTTGTTCAGTGCGCTGGATATTTTTCTCAGCCACTTGAATGTTACATTCCCCATTGATGCCATTTATTCAGATGTAATGGCTCTTTATTATTGAACAAGCACATTTCACAAAGCTTCTGTCACCCTAGTATGTGAAAATTAGTGCTTTGTGAATACTGTTATAAAAAGAAGTAATGATCATCTCCAAGGAACAATCTTGTGTGTTAAGTGGGCTGAATCATATTTGTAAAGTCCAAAATCTGCCCTCCTACCAAGCTCAATTTTTTTTTTAAAAAAAATGTTATGTACAAAACCCCACAATTATGAATAAGGCTATAATGCGTGCGTTCTGGACGTGGAAAGTGTCACAGTTCTGGGTCTTCCAGCTCACCTCAGTATTGTGTTCTGTAACTCGAACTGCTTCACAATTCATTCTTTTAATAAGGATGAGGAAGGAGGAGTTCACAGACTCTGCAAAGGTCATCTTATTCGTGACAGAAAGCCTTAGAGGTGTTCATATTGACGGTGTGCTGAGTTAAAAATGAAGTTCGCTAATCCCAGGTTTATTGGATGCCTCTAATAATGTGTAGGGGAAGTCTGGTGCATAAATGAATCTGAATGGTAGAAAAGGCACCTGTTAAAAAAATCATTTAGCTGGTTTAAAGTTATTCCCCTTCCCTTCACACTACCCTTCTCTGTTCAGGGCAGGTCACTCAAATAATGTATTATCTAGGCAAGAGGGAGAACTGGAACCCAAGCATACGTTCGCTAAGCAAGTCCACAAAACACTGCTGATGTGGGTCTTCCTCCACCACAATCCCCATTCCACAGACGTGATATCTGGAGGCATGAAAGAAAGGAGAAATCCCACAATTTCATTTCTGAGACTATATATGTACCTGTCTATTGTTTGTGATAAGTGGGTTTAGATCAAACCGAGCCTCAATTCTCAATGACTAAACTGAGGCTATTGCACTTTGGTCACATCATGAGAAGACAAGCCTCACTGGAAAAGACAATGATGCTAGGAGGTGTTAGAATAATAGAATCATAGAGTTGGAAGGGACCTCCAGGATCATCCAGTCCAACCCCCTGCACAATGCAGGAAATTCACAAATACCTACCCCCACCCCCACCCCCAGTGACCTCTGTGCCCAGAAGAGGGCAACGCGCATCCCCCGGATTAGTGGCCAAACTGGCCTGGAGAAAAATGGCTTCCTGACCCCAAAGTGGTGACTAGCATTTCCTTGGGTGTGTAAGAAGGGGCCACAAGAATTGAGCACTGAGGCAACCCTTCTTGCTCTCCCTCTCGTAATCTGCCTAAATTCACAGAATCAGCAGTGCTGTCAGATGGCTATCTAGCCTCTGTCTGAAAACCTCCAAAGAAGGAGAGCTTACCATAGGGTTGCCAGCACTGGGTTGGAGAATACCTGGAGACTTTGGGGGTGGATTTGGGAAAGGGTGGGGTTCAGGGAGGGAAGGGACCTCAGCATAGTACAATGCCATAGAGTTCACCCTTCAAAGCAGCCATTTTCTCCAGGGGAGCTGATCTCTGTCAGCTGGACGTCTATTGTAAAAGTGGAAGATCTCCCGGCCCCACCTGGAAGCTGACAACCCTAGCCTACCACTTCCCGAGGAAGCCTGTTCCACTGAGGAACTGCTCTAATTGTCAGGAAGTTCTTCCTAATGTTTAGCCAAAAACTATTTTGATTTAATTGCATCCCATTGGTTCTGGTCCCTCTGCTCCATCCTCTATATGACAGTCCTTCAGGTACTTGAAGATGGTTATCATATCACCTCTCAGTCGTCTCCTCTCCAGGCTAAACATACCCAGCTCCTTCAGCCTTTCCTCAGAGGACTTGGTCTCCAGACCCCTCACCATCTTTGTTGCCCTCCTCTGGATGCATTCCAGCTTGTCTATATCTTTCTTAAACTGTGGTGCCCAAAACTGAACACAATAGTGCAGGTGAGGAGGTCTAACCAGAGCAGAGTAAAGCGATACCATCACTTTGCGTGATCTGAAGGCAGTCGGGGGAAAGGGAGACCTAAAATGAGATGGGTTGACTCAATAAAGGAAGCCATGGCCTTCAGTTTGCAAGTCCTGAGGCAAGGATGTCCATGATGGAATGTTTTGGTGGTCATCAATTCATAAGATTGCTGTAAGTCAGAAGCAACTTTTTTTGTGATCCTAGTCTTATTGTATTGTTGGCTGCATATCTCATGCTATTTGATTGCATCATCTTACACTGTGTAATCCGCCTTGAATCTCAGCAGGAAAGGTGGGCTATAAATAAAGTGAATGAATAAGCATCTTGGGAATGGGATGCAGGCTCCACAGGGCCTCCACGTATACCCTCCCCCCCCCCCCATACACACACACACACTTGAGTCTGGGAAGAGCTGATCGAGAGTAAGGGAGGGATGCTTGTTGAAATGTTTCTGGAGTAGTTCCTTTCCCCTCTCCTGCCCTAGCAGCTCCTTCCTGGTGGACTCGCTAATGCCGCACGAAGGCAGCGGCAAGTAGAATGGGGGCTCATCCCCGGGCAGCCCTCCACCGCTGCTCTTCCCCTACACTGTGCACCCCTCGCACCTGCCGCATGGGCACTTGGCCACCTGCTGTGCATGTGCCCACTCTGTGTGCCCACTCTGCCCTCGCAGCTGCACCCGCCGCCACCCACCCTGCTGCTCCTCAAGGTCTCCTTCCCACCCTTTGGCTCCCAGTACTGCCCTTCGCCCCTGGCTGCGAGGCAGCCTACCAGAAGGCACCACCACCGGCCACCCGCCTGCCCTCTACCAGAGTGCCTACTACCTGCCCGACCCCCCGCACTTCCATTGCATTTCCGTTGGTGAGTCACCAGGTTCAGGAGGGCAGGGGGAGAGAACGCTCTCTGGGGAAAGGAGGACTCCATCCTGGACAGTGGTTGCTGGGGTGGGACTTGTTGCCAGACAAGCTGACTGGGAGAGGGTTGACCTGCCTGTTGGAAGTCATCTTTGGCGAGGGGCATTGAAAATTCAGGAGGGGGCATTGCCCCATACCCCCTGTGCTAGGTATGGCCCTGCTCTCTACTGCCATTTAGGGAGCTTCTGACCGAGGTGTGGGGGGGGGGGGGGAACTAGAGATCTTCTTACGGTTCATATTCTGGGCTGTCACGTTATCCCACCTTTTAAAAATCAGATGTGTGATTGGTTTAAATCCGTAATGCTGATTTGCCAAAATGAAGAACGACGGTCTGTCGAATGTACCACTCTGGCCCCATTGCAAAAGACTGGCTGGGATGCATGACCCCATCCACCCAACAGACTTGGGTTCAGGTCCCAGAGTGCTAGTGTCACATATAGCCCTTCTGGGACAGCGCAGTTCCCAGAAATAAGAGTCGTCTTTGAAAGGGCTCAGTTATTTTGGCTATTCCTGTTTAAACGTTGCAGTAAAGAGGGAAACAAGGAGGACTGGGTTCAAGAAAAGCATCTTCCAAATGTTTATTTCCAGGAAGGTGAGCATAAAACGCAAAGAATAAAGGCACAGATATACCGTAGTCCTCTCTCCTTTACTAGGTCCATCCTTTCTTTCCAGCAGTTCACATTATTTTCTCTCTCTTCTTTCGCCGTCCTGCTCTGAACCTGGTGTGGTCCAGTAGCTTTGAACTGGTGAACCATGACACTGGGATATCGATACCTCTGCATCAGTGTTTGCCAGACTCCTGATAGCTGAAAGGATGTTATTGTTCTGTATTAAAATTTGAGAGCTGGTGTGGTGGCTGGCGTGTGGGACTGAGAACTGGCACTGCAACCGTGAACAGAATCGTGCCCTTTTAAGCCAGTTGGCCCATTGATTTAGAAGGGTGTAACTCTGCTTGAGATTGTACTGCTATAGATAGTTTTAGGAGGAGGAGGTTGGATTTATACCCTGCCCTTCACTAAACCGAAAGAATCTCAGAGTGGTTGACCATCTCCTTTCCCTTCCCCTCCCCACGACAGACACCCTGTAGTAGGTGGGGCTGAAAGATCTCTTTCGAGAACTGCTCTTGAGAGAACAGCTCTGAAATAACTTGTGACTGACCCAAGGTCACACCAAGAGCTGCATGTGGAGGAGAACTGGGTTTGAGTCCTCACTCCTAACCACTACTCCAAACTGGTAGCCCTGTTGGTTGGCTGTAGAAAAACTAGGTTTGAGTCCAGGAGCACCTTAGAGACCAGAAAGATTTTCAAATTTTCAGCTCCCTTTGTTAGGTATCTGGTATCTGACACAGCTAACAGACAAAGAGAGCCTTGACTCTTGAAAGCTCATACCCTGAAAAATCTTGTTGGTCTCTAAGGTGCTACCGGACTTTGATCTAGCTGTTCCACTGTTACAGGTGTGGATTCAAATTATGGATGTAGGAGGGTGTAATTGGGATTGCACTGTTATAGACTGTTCCCCTATGAAGAACGGTTAAAGCACTTGGGGCTCTTTAGCTTGGAGAAACGACAACTGAGGGGTGACATGATCGAGGTTTACAAGATTACGCGTGGGATGGAGCAGGTTGAGAAAGAAGTCCATTTCTCCCTTTCTCACAAGACAAGAACTCGGGGGCACTCCATAAAATTGCTGAGCAGTCAGGTTAGAACAGACGAAAGGAAGTCCTTCTTCACCCAAAGAGTGATTAACACATGGAGGGCACCATACATACTGCCTGGAAGTCCTTGGAGGATAAAAGAAGTAGAATACAGAATTTTTGTTTAAGTGTGGTCAGAACTCTTCATACCAGTAGGTCAAAGGCCGGGCCTGCTTCATGCAGAATGACAAAATATATATATATCATTTTCTCCATTAAGACTCTCCAACTCCATTGTGTCAGATTCCTTCTGAATTGAGTCATGGGGAGCATTTGCCAGCACCAGCTGTTCCTTTCTAATTGCCTGTGGAGATGGAAGCTCTTAGCTCACCAACAGCAGTTCTGCTGGGCTTGTGTTTTGTTAAATGCATTATTGCCAAGATAAATGTTTCAGATTGTGTGCTCTCTGTCTCACTCCCAGTTCCCATGAAGGTTTTCCATGTAATGCATCCATTTAACTGGCTTGGGATCGGGTCCTGGAATACAAAGATCCTGGTACATCAATATCACCATTTCCCAGACTCCTGATAGTGAGGGCTTATTTCTGTTTGAACTGAAGAAACTGAAGGGACTTGGCCAGGGGCGTAGACTTTTCTGAAGTCCGCTGGGGTGATGTTTCTGGCCCCCACCGGAAAACCTACCGTCAGCTGCCGCGCCACCCCGGCCCTTCCGAGGCTCACCAGCCAGTGCTGCTGGTGCCTTTCCCTCCCCCTCTGCCCTGGCCACTCCCTCCCTCACCCCTAAAAGAGGAAGAGGGAGAGATAAGGAGGGAGGAATGGCCAGGCCCGGGGGGGGGAGAGAGGTGCCAGCTGGCGAGCCTCGGAAGGGCCCGGGAAGCGTGGTGGCAGGCGCCGGCGGCAGGCCCCCCCGGGAAATTTCGGGGGTGGCTCGAGCCCTCGAGCCCCCCCCGTAGTCTACGCCGGTGGACTTGGCAGTCTTGCATCTCAACTAGATCCACACGTGATGCGCTACACAGGTTAGGTCTGGGTTCCTCACCCTCCCTACATGGAGATAGATCCAGATGGTCAGCTGTGTTGGTCTGAAGAAGTAGAAGTAATTTAGAGCCCAGTGGCGCCTTTAAGACCAGCAAAGGTTTATTCAAGGTATGAGCTTTCGTGTGCAAGGCACACTTTTTCAAATACATTGGAATGGTAGGTAAGGTTCAAACTTATAAACAGGGATTTAACAGCAAATTAACAGGTAACATGATGATGTTTAGGTTATGCAAAGTGAACAACTAAGCTGCTGACCTTATAACCTTAACGTTACTTAGTTTTTATTTAGGTTGGTGGGGCTGAGAGAGCTCTCTCGAGAACTGCCCTTGAGAGAACAGCTCTGAGAAAACTTATGCTTGACCCAAGGTCACACAGCAGCAGCTGCATGTGGAGGAGTGGGGAATCAAACCCGGTTCTTCCAGATTAGAGTCCACGCTCCTAACCACTACCCCGAACTGGCTCTCTTAACCACTACACCAAACTGGAAGGCGACTGCCATTCACTCCAGGGCCCACCCTGTCTTCAGCCAGGTGTAAGATAAGTCTCTCCCACAAAATTATAGGGGCTTGGCTTGAACCCAGCTAGCTTCCCATGAAACAATGCGTGTATCATGCTTCAGTGGGGGTTAGGGGGGATTGAATGGGCCCTGGATAGTTGGGTAGTGGGCTCCTGTTTTAAAAGTCACCCCAGGGCTGGGTCTAAGGAGATGGTCGTCTGAACTGGGTCAGGCCCTGGGACTGCAACATCTGGGAAGTACCTTGTAGCACTGCAACATTATAGGCAGAATTGGGCTACTCTGCTGCCTTGGGAATAATGAGCAGTATCTCCATCTCCTTGGGCTGTCTCCAGCGAATGAAGTCTGTAAATAGGGAGGGGGAAAAATCCAGATGCAGCTGCCACAAACGAAATGTTCCTTTGCTGTTTTTCAGTCTTTTCACATATTCAGACAAAAGGGATCAGAAAAGATGGTGTTCAACAAGATGAATAATTAAGGTCATTTCATCCCCCCCCCACCACCCCGGTCATTTTCTACAGCAAACCCAGCAATTGTGCAGCAAGCTATCAACTCAGCTTTCATTCAGCTAACCGAACTGGGTCATCTTACTAACAGAAACAGTCGCAAGGAAGGGAAAACGTATTCCAAATGGCCAAGCTTCTTCTTTCCATCATACTACTACCTCCTTAGTTTCAAAAGCAGACTGCAGTTTGCCTCACAATAGGAAGATGATGTGGCGGAGAGTGGAGGACGTTGTAACCTAAAAGCTAATTAATTTCCTGAAGCATGGGAATCAGGTTTCCTTCCAAGGTGCCCAGAGTGCTTTCTTTTTAAACTATCGAGAGCAGAAATGGGGGGAGAAATACAAACTTTAGGATATATACAACAGCTTAGATTCCCTGGAGTTTTTTTCCACAGGTGGAAGAATTTCTGCTTGCAGGGTGCAATTTTTTTAACCTCCCCCCTCCCATGGCAGGGTGAAATGCTCCCCAAATCTTTTTCCTGGGAGAACGTGAGAGGGAGGAGGTAAGAAAGTCGCTCTCCATTAGAAGATATATTTCTGCCCACGGAAAAACTTTGGTGGGAATCTAGTTGTCCTTAGCACAACTTTAATAATGATTAGACTAGTTAGCATAAGGGTCCCTCCCCTGCTCTGGGAAGATCATCGCGAATGTGCCAAAGTGCCTTTGAACACCATCTGGATGGAAGCTTTGCATTTTTTTCATTTGCTATCTAAATCAATGGCATTTTCCTTACCTCAGTTCCAATTGCTTACATTGGCCACCCTCAATAATTCCCATGTGGAAGCAGCCATAATTTAGGCAGAGTCCACACCCTGTTAACATTCTGCCATTACAGAAAAGATAGTGGTTTCTGCATACCAAAGAAAAATAACTCCTCCCTCTCCACCTAAAAAACAGCCAGATGACAGAACATATGCATGACAGCCAGTATGGTGTAGTAGTTAAAAGTGTTGGTCTAGTATCTGGAGGACCTGGGTTCGAATCCCCACTCATGTCATGGAAGCTTGCTGGGTGACCTTGGGCCAGTCATACCCTTTTATCCTAACCTACTTCACAGGGTTGTTGTGAGGATACAATGGAGGAGAGGAGAAGGACGTAAGCTGCTTTGGTTCCCCACTGGGGTGAAAGGTGGGGCATAAACAAACAAACAAACAAACCAACCAACCGTAGGCCCTTGCAGTAGGGTTGCCAACCTTCAGGTGGGGCTTGGAGACCTCCTGCTATTACAAGTGTTCTCCAGATCCATTCCCCTGGAGAAAATGGCTGCTTTGGAGCGTGGACTCTTTTTTTATATATATACACATTTTTTTTATTTTCTACGACTATATAAGACTATTCCTAACACTACAAAGCTATCCCTAGTTAAAGCAAAGAATATCAGATCGCTTTTCAAATACATGTATAAATGAAGTTTCCCTTATATCAAATTAAACAGAAATGTGATAATATATTTAAATCAGTGTTGGCTATGCACGTGCCAATTCAAGCAAGTGGTATATTTATCTAAAACTTTTAGCTTAAAACAACAATAAAAAACTATTTTCCCCTCCTCCCTCTTCTTCTTGGTTTAGGCGGTTCTCTTAGAGCTGCCAGTTGTTTGGGGGCTGCGGCCCCCTTTGTTGAATCAGAGTCCTCTGAAGAGCTACTCGATGAACTTTGCGAACTTCCCAAATCATGTATGATGTCTTCTCCTCCTCCTCCTTCCTATCCCTCTGCTGTCGTCTTCTCTTTCAATAGCTTTTGATGAAAGTCCAAAAAAGTCTCTGCACTTTTAAGAGAGGTGATCCTCTCTTTTCCCCCGTTGTAGCTGAAAGCCAGACCTTCCGGAAAAATCCATCTATGAGGGGTGGTATTCTTTTGCAAGAATTTTACCAAATTTTTATACTGCTTTCTCTTTTTTTTTCTTATCTCAAATGGGATGTCTTTTAATATTTTGATTTCCACTTCTTTGATTTTTAGGGTTATCCCATTTGTGGCCTTGAGCACCATGTCGCTTGTTGATCTCTTAGAGAATTTCACCACAGTTTCTCCAGGCAGGTTATTCTTCTTCACAAAATCCGGATATGTCCTATAGACAATATCCATATCACTTTGTAGATGTTCCGCATGTAAACCTGTTACTGGAGCCAACGCTTCACTTAAGATTTCCTTTAAATTCTCCATTTTTTGTTCTGGGACACCTTGAAACCGCAGAATATAGGATGCACGTTCCATTTGCAATTTCAAAAGTTGATCTTTAACAGCTGCACGCTCTTTCGCCACCACTTGTAGTCTTTGAGTCAATACTTTTGTTCTGGTTTCAATTAATTTAGTTGATTTGATCATTTCTTCTACTTTCAGGTTGGATTCTTTAATCTCTTTCTGTGAAGCATCAATGTTTTGATTCATTGTAGTCATCTGGACCAGCAAAGGGCGCAATGCTGCTGACATGTTTGGCAAGTCTATAGTAGCTTCTGGCTTAGAAACAGGAAGAGAAGGGGTTGTAGCCTTTGGAGAGGGCTTCCCTCTAGCTGCTATTTTTTCTCCCCTGCCAGCCATTATTTTCTTCCCGGGGGGGGGGGGGGAATCGCAATTCAGCCAAAGTTCTTTAAATGTAAGAAGCTTTAACAAACTTCCGCCTCACTTGAAAAGCCAATGTTGCACCAACAACCCCAGCCCTCTGCTTTACAGCTTTTTTTTCTTGAAAGATGCAGGATGGGGGGGGGGGGGGGCAAATCTTTCCCTCCCCGTCCTTTCTTTTCTTCCTGACTGGAGAATGCTTAAATGTCCAAATGAGTGGACCCGCAGACTCTTACTTCCTTGACTGTGCACCACTGGTAGGATTCTTTCATTTAATGCTTATTTCTTTGCACGCTATCTGGTATGCTGCTTTTTCATGCCTGAAGGCTCCCCGGCGTCGGGACCTCTCGGGACAAAGAGGTGCCTCAATCTCTTGGCTGCCACCTCGAGAGAGGCGCCTCTCATGACCCAGGCTAAGAGCCCCCTACAAGGGCTCCAGGGGGGGACCGGAATCCAGCCGGTACCCCTCCCGATCGCCGGGTTTGCGGGCTGTTCCGTTGGAGTGCGCCCACCATCAAGCTGCCAAAACCGAAAGTTCTGTTTTGGAGGGTGGACTCTAAGGGCATTGTACCCTGCTGAGGTCCATCCCCTCCCCAAGCTCCACCCCTCAAATCTCCAGGTGTTTCACCACCAAAACTTGGCAACCTGACTCACCGCCATATTGCAGCTGTCAGTTCCCAGTGGGAATGCTGCTGAAAAATGCTGCGGGTGGGTGGGGGGGCACAATTCACATCAGGGCCATAGCGCAGATGAGAAAGGCAAAAAACCTTTCCCCCTGCATGCGGTGATCCTGATTCAAAGTGGATCTCTACAACACTTTTAAATGGAGTTCCCACCAGCAATGTGGTTCACAGTGCCTGTGGCAAACTCACAGACTGATTTCCCACAGCTGCTGCTCTGCCTCCGCTCCGATTGTGTCAATTTCCCACTGTTTGCTGCATGGCTGCATTTTGCCCCAGAGCTTCGCCTGATTTCCGCCGCGTCTACTCGATCCTCAAAAAACCAAGAAGTAGCTTGGTCTTCAATGAAAGGGGGGAAGGGGGGGAGGAAAATCATCTTAATTTCACATGTGTTGGATAATGCACTTTCAATGTGCTTTAGCAATCCTTTGCAGCTGGACCGAAACAGGAAAATCTACTTGCAAACAATTGCTGAAGTGCTTTGAAAAATGCATTATCCAACATGTGTAAAATTCAGTTCAGTCTGTTCAAACCCCTGAAAATTTAAGAAAACCCTGAAGGAGACAACGAGGGGACGGATTTCCAAAATGGTTGGTCTCCCTGCCATTCCCCACGGACCCTCAGCTTGTTTAGACCAGTAACTCCCAAACAGAGTACCTTGACAGAATGGTCAGTATTTGTCATGAATAACACGCCAGCCAAACAATTAACAGCTCTTCTAAGCCCACCCAAAGAGTGGCGATGCTGCCAGCTGTGATGCTGTAGGTCTCACTGCTCCGGCTTCCCTTATTTGTTAAAACATTTCTACCCCCATCCATCAGCTAAATAGATTCTCAGGGTGCGTTGCAAGATTAAAACGTTTCAATTAAAAAGCCTCGAAATGTTCTTTAAAAAAAATCCAAATAACATCAAGCAATCAAAACATTCTGGAAAGGAACTTTTTAAAAACAGAAGTACAATAGATGTAGTGATGGATTTAAAATGGAGAAGACAAAAGAATCAAATAAATAGGCGTAAATCAGCTCAAAATGTTCCAGCAAGACCTGCCTCCTTTCAATCAGGTTCCAGTGTGGGAATATGAGACTCAGCCATATCTCTCTATCAGATGTGACTGGAGGAATTAATTAGGCTGGTAATTTTCAGTGTAATCCTAAAAAGAGTTATATCCTTTCAAGCCCAGTGACATGCATGGACTTAAAAGAGTGCAGCTTTACTTAGGACTGCACTGTTTATTTGTTTTTGTGTGTATGTACCTGTAAATCATGACGACATCTGGCGACTGACCCCTACTGGGGGCCTGGAGGTTATTCAGAGAGGTGGCTGAATAAAGCCTGCCCCCCCCATCTCTGGTATTCCAAGGAGGTCTCCCATCCAAGTATTTGCCAGGGTCAACCTTGCTTAGCTTCCAAGATCTGACAAGATCGGGCTTGCCTGGTCTATCCAGGTAAGGGCTTAAAACTGTGCTGTTGAACAGTCCCAGTGCAGAAAGAAAACAGAATTAACCATCTTCAGAAGAAGCTACCCATTGTATCTGGTAAGGTTTCCATCGTCCAGGTGGGGCCTGGAGATCTCCCACTTTTACAAGTGATCCCCAGCCGACAGAGATCAGCTTCCCTGGAGAAAATGGCTGCTTTAATGGCTGACTCTATGGCATTGTACCATGCGGAGGCCCCTCCCCTCCCCTAACCCCACCCTCTCCTGGATCCACCCCCCAAGTCTCCAGGTATTTTCCATCCCAGGGCTGGCAAACCGAGTATCTGGGCATGAGTTGCTCCTCTGGTTTTCCTTTCCTTCAGTCAAAAGACAGGCTCAGAACAGTGACTCATGTCGAAGTACAAGGGGCTGGTTCCAGCATCAGCCAATTCAGACATTATGGAATACACAGGTTAGGTCTGGGTTCCCTACCTATGGACCTGTCAGATGTGTTACTGGTTCTCAGTTTCGGTGTGCGCAGTGGGCAATTGTGATTAGGACCACATACATATGGGAGAAGAGCTTCATCTTCCTCTCAGGCCATCATCCCTCTCTGAAACAGTTCTGGGGCACTCTTTGGCCTACTGAAGAATCTTGTGTGAATCCAGGGAACATGTGGGGGTTCCCCAATGGGCCAAATAGAACCTCCTGGATGCTTCCGATCATGAAGAAAATCCAGGGGAGAAGTCTGAAACCCCTTTCCCACTCATGCCAAGGTGGTCTTAACCACAGGGCATTTGGGGCAGCTACCCTGGGCCCTGATCTGATGGGGCCCCTGAATCCCCACAAGCCCCACTTCTCAGTGGAAGGGGGGGAAGAGGAAGGGCTGGCACTGGAAGCCCCTGCTGGCCCCTTCGGCTGTGGTGAGACTAGCCAGCTGGTTCAGTGGCTACAGCACACATGCACCCCCCCACAGGGCCTGGGTGGGAGCAGACAGCTTGGCACCTGCTACCCTACCCCCCTTGCATGGGGCAAGGGTTGCTCCTTGCTTGAGGCTGGGGTGGCTCAGGCAGTGGGATGGCAGCCATGATTCTGGAGCCACATCCTGGAGTTTTGCCAGAATCACTAAGGAAGACTGCCCCTGCACATGTGACGTTATCTCAACTGGGCACCCTGCATGTGAGAATTGAGGAGAACCCTAAACTCACGTTGAACTAATTTAGAGCCCAGAGGCACCTTTAAAACCAACAAAGGTTTAGTCACTTAACCATTACACCAGGTGGGGCCTGGAGATCTCCTGGAATTACAACTGATCGCTAAATAACAGAGATCAGTTCCCCTGGAGGAAATGGCTGCTTTGGAGGGTGGAGTTAATGTATTATACCCTGCTGAGGTAACTTCCCTCTCCAAATCCCACCCCCAGGCATTTCCCAATCCGGAGCTAACAACCCTACTGAACCTCTGCCTGATGTTGTTTTTCCCAAAGGCTCAGGATCAGTAGGAGGTGGGAATCCTGATTCAAAATGACTATTATCCAAGTAGCATTAACCCATGGAAGTTTAGGTTTATATGGGTACAGATAATAACTTCTGAAATCCCTCTAGAAAGTCTTGCTGCTCGTTCCTGAATTCAAAGGAAAGAGAGACACCCAGATTGCAAAAAGCGATTTTAATACATTGCAAGGATTATCTATAGATCTAATATCTAAATCTGCACATCTGGGGCACTCGGGCAGAGAGATTTTCTTGCACACTTGGGGGACTCCCCAGGTGTGCAGAAAAATCCTAAACGATTAAAAAACTATACGGGGGATATTTAAACCCCCCAAAAGACCGTTCCCTGCCTTGCCTCCACTGCGGGGGAAAGAGAGGGCTGAGCGGCCCAGTGGTTGGAGCCGTGTGGGCCTCGCCATCGCGAGTGGGGGACGGGAAGAGTTGGGCAGGGGAGAAGGCTCACCTGCGGCAGCTTCCTCCTCTGCATGGAGCTCTCCCCCCCGAGTATCGCGGGTCCCCCCTTCTTGTATATTCTGGTAAAGTAGTGGTGATATTTTGACATACATCTGTGTTCCTTCTTTCAGCGACCAACCCTGTTTCAAGTGTTCCTCGCAGCCACACAGCAGCTGCAGGGAACTGCTTTTTTGTTTTAAAAAAGAGCCCAAATGGGCTGGGAACAGCACCACGAGGGGAGGAAGGGCTTGTGCCTCTTCCCCCTGCAGTTTTCTCATTCAGAAAGCAAGATTTTGCTGCTCCAAACAGAAGTATCAAAATCAGTGGCATGACTCACTCCCAGAATGGTTTCACACAAGAAAACTGCTGGGGGGGGCGGGGAGGTAGGAGTCCTTCTCTCTACCCCCCCCCCCCCCATGGCTTTCTGAGTTTGTTTGGCTCTTGTCCTTAAAAAAGCAGTTCCCTGCAGCTGCTGGGTGCCTGTGGGGAACACGAGAAAACAAGCATAAGCAAGTGAAAAAAAGTAGTTTGGCTCTTAGTTAAACAGCAAACAGGTGTTTAATCTTTTCTGCAGTGCTTTATAAAATAACCTGCTTAACCACGGCTATGACATTTCTCCTTTCCTGAACTGGAAGTCCCCCCCCCCCCCCCCCCATTGGTGCTCTTTCATCAAGATTTTTTCCTCTTAGCTTTTCCCAGAGAAATAATTTTCTATATTGGAGGAATGTCAGAGTCTCGAAAATTGGCCTTTTTGTTCGGTGCAGTTCTGCCAGAGCAAATAGTCTTCTGAGCTAATGGCATTCGGGCTGTGTGCTGTTATCACAAGCTTATCTTCCAAGGGGATTGAACTGACAGACTTCCAAAATGTGTTTATTTTGCATGCTATCTCAATATGCCTGTCTCTGCCTTCCTGTTTGCTGTTCCTGTCATTAACAAAAAAAAAGACCCAGGAGTGCAAGTGGCAGTGCTGGGAAGGAACAGAGTAAACACTGATTAAGGCAGGCCAGTTTCCTAATAAGCTTCTTTTCATTTAGAAGAAGGCTTTATTTATTAAGTTTTTAGAACAGTGCTTTATCTTAAACAGACAGGCTTGGATGCCTCGAATTGCCAGAGGAAAACACTAACTGTGTAGGGTCTCCCCCCCCCTGGCCCCAGCTGTTTCTGACCCCTGGAAATTTTATTCCTGGCTCGAGGGACTCATGTGCTTGCTCTTGTCAAGAGACTTGCTTGTCCTTGTCCAGATCCAGATCTGGACTTCCATGCAGTGTTTGAGTGTGTTTGCATGTTCCTTTTGGTCTCACTTGCTGGTTGGGGTGAAGTGTTTGAGGAACAAAATGGGGTAAGGGGTCATGCCAAAATCAGTTGGTGGTAGGGGTGCCAGCCTCCAGGATGGACCCGAGGATCCCCCAGAATTACAGCTCATCTCCAGACTACAGAGATCAGTTCCCCCAGAGAAAATGGATGCTTTGGAGGGTGGATTCTATGGCACTGTACCCCACTGAGGTCCCTGTCCTTCCCAGGCTCCATCCACAAATCTCCGGGAGTTTCCCACTCTGGATATAGCAACCCTGCCCCTCATCCCCACCTGCTGATGGCCAGACATTTACTGATGCCCCACCAACTCTTCTCCTTGTGCCACTGAGCTAATGGCCGCAGTCACACGGCCCTTTAATGCGGGAGGAAGAGCTGTTTCCTCCCACATTTAAAGGGACCGTTCAGAAAGGCTGGGACAACTCCCGCACGGAAGCCGGCTCAAATGCGGGTTCCTCCCACGTTTTCCGACCCCGGGAAAATCAAGTGTTTTCCCGGGAGTCGTGCGAGGAGCCCGCATTTGAGCCATCTGGACAGCCCTCTCTCGCAATCATTGCGAGAGCAGGGCTGTCCAGATGGTCCCGTCCGCCATTTCCCCCCCCCCCCCCTTTTACACTTGGGCGCTTGGCCACTCAAGCGCTCAAGTGTAAAAGGAGAAAAATAACCTCCAAACTTACCAGGCGGCCGGCGGGGCTCGGGGAAGGGTGCCTCCCCCAGCCGCCACCACCCACCGCCGCAGTAAACCACCGCCGCACGCCTCAATGCCATGCTGCCTGCCGCTTCTTCTGCCTCCACTGCTGCCAAACACCCAAGAACGCCTCCGCCTCCTCCTCCTCTGTCCCCTGCCGTTGCCCACTGCCGCCGCCTCCTCTGCCCGCTGCCGCCTGCTGCTGCAGGGGTTGGGATAAAATGCGGCCCCTTTAATCCGGGAGGGCTCCCGGATTTAAAGGGGCCGTGTGACCACAGCCTTTCAGAAAGTGGGCAGGGCCATTGTAAGGCAGGGCTTGTTTCTGGTTGCCCTCATTCAAATGAATAGGGTTTTCACAGCTGCTAGCTTCTGGATGGTCAGAAGGACTGGTAAGCAGCTGGGCTTGTGGTTCCATTTCCCTTTCAGGCTTTTCTTATTTCTCCCCCCTCCTCAGGCTTTCCTTCATTTAGTTTTATTACCCTTCAGCTGTTGCTTTGCTAAGAAGGATGGTATATTGTGTTTGGCTCCACCTCGTTAGATGAGCATTTTGTTGGGCTCCACCTCCTGTGGAAGCCATTTTAGTTTTGGCTTCACCTTCTGTGGCAGCCATTTTGGGGGACACTTACCATCACTTCTCAGAATTCCAAATGTGTCTACAGGTGCAAAAATTGGGGGAGATCTTTGTTGGACTATAAAATATTTACGTTTAATTCTAAGTCAGTCACAGATAAAGCAACAGCCATCCAGGATTTAGTCCTGGATATGCGGGCTGACCTGGCCTGTATCACGGAGATCTGGTTAGAGGAGGCAGGAGGAGTTAACCTGTCTCCACTCTGCCCAACAGGTTACCCCAGGAATCATCAGCATGGACTGGGCAGGGAGGTGGTGTAGCTGCCGTCTATTGGGATTCTTTTTAAGCAAATAAATAAGTAAAAATAAATTACATACATACGTACATATGTACTAATAGCCATACCAGACAGTTGGCTCTAGTGGAAAGGGAACAAAATCTCCCTTTCTGCTTATTGCTTTAGCAGTGCTCTGTTTGTGAAAGAGAGAAAGGAGCAATTCCCCCCCCCCCTTCTCCTTCCCCTCTGCCTGCAGCTCCTAGTGCATGTGAGTCCTTTAGCCCTGCGAACAAAGTTTCCAAGGGTTGGAAAGGACTCTGGGGAAAGGAGAAAGTGGGGATGATCCTGTGATCTGTGTGCCTGTGGACTGCAGGATCCAATCCATACTGAGCATGTTCTATTGGGTCCACAACAGAATTATTTTGCATAGGCCGGCAAGAGACACTGTGCCATCCTGGGAGAAATCCCCGCTGAATGGCCCCGAGTAGGCTTTTGTGTAGATCTGTTTAGGATTGCAGAGTAAATCAGTAACTCTCTTGATAGTGTCAGTAGTAGAAGTGGACAGCAGTGGTCTAAACTGGGTTCTGTTTAGAATGTGTTTACCCCACTTGCTGTTCACACACTTTTGTATTTCAGCACTGTCCTTTATTGGAGTTTCAGAACAGTTCTGAGAGCCTAACTGGACATGATACTGGAGATTCCTAAAGGGATCTGCTCTGTTCTCTGTCTCTCCACCTGCAGAAGTAAGATGTGTGGCAACTAGAGACGGGATATTTCAGTGGCAGCGCCTCACCTTTGGTGCCCTTCTACTTGATGCTTACCTGGCGCTCACCTTAGTGTCTTTTAGGCATCAGGCCCAAACATCTCTTTTTACCCAGGCTTTTAACTAAGGGGTTTTACCTTCTGCAGCTGTTTATGATCTGCTTCTGCATCCCATGGTTGTCTAATTAGTTAACGCTTTCCATGCCTTACTGCACCCCAGCCTTTGATTTTCCTAATGAAAATACCTCTCCCTTGGAGCTGTTTTTTTGCAGTGATAAGGAAAACTTAATTAGCGACAGCTCTGCCCTTGAGACAATCTTGGCTGAGCTCATAATAAAAGAGCTGTCTGTCTGCAGATCCCTCAGAGGAAATGTGCTGAACAATACAGCGCCTAAAATACTCATAGAAGTTTATGATCTTTTCTATAATAACCTCTTACCTCACCTGTACCTGGCACAGGGAAGGTCCGTCTCTGAGTAGACTAGATTTGTAACTGCTCTCCAGCACATATCCCTGTTTCCTTTTCTAATTGCATCCCCAGACAGACAGTGCCTTGCTTCTCCTTGTAGAGGTGTCTCCTTGCAGGGAGGTATGATATGTAAGCTGCTAATTTGTTATTGGTGACACAACGAGAGCAATTAACATTGTCACCCCAGAAGCTGAGATACTTAATGAGGCATTTTAAAAGGCTAATTTTTAAAATTCATTTATTGCCCATCTGCTTTGGAACTCAGGTATCACTCCACAGGAATCCTTCCAAGGGACTGACCAGGGCAGGACCTGTTCAGCTTTTGCAAAACTTTTGCTGCAGGTACCTTCAGACAGTGGGGTCTTTCACAGTACCCTAAAAATCCACTTGCCTCACCTGATGTAAACATGTTTTTCTCCTTGTGTTCACTCAACTTCATAAACGTCCCAAGCCTTTTTCATATCTTCTCCATTTTTTCACCATTTCTAATAAAACTGATGCCTCCTGCACTTTTTTCTGGGAATATGAAATGTCTTCACAGTGAAACCTCCGCTTTGTAATCTGAACTAATTTTTTTGCATTGGTGACTTCCAGCAAACCCACCACCCTGGCAAAACCCACCCAGAAAGATAAGGTTGGTGTGGGTGTTTTTTTTTTTTTTAATCGGAAAATGTTTCAGAGAACGAAGGTGCCTGCATTGGGGCAGCTTCTTCCACTCTGCATTTGGAGCGACTGTGTGTTTCTCTCTCTCTCTCTCTCTCTCTCTCTCTCCAGCCTGAGCTAGGATCATGTCCCCCTCTTCACTACTGAAGTCAATAAAAGTGCAAATAAATTATCTTTTGCGCTTCAGCTACTGTGCTTTACACAAGAGTAAATGGGGCTACCCTCATGTAAAGAAGGCGGAGTGAATGAGGCTGCTGAAATGCTCCAATGCTTCAACGCATGTGCAAAAAATACCCACAATTTTTTTCCCCAGAACAGATGGAACTGTTGAGGGGGAAGTCTGAATGGATCGCACTGATGGCACGATCATCAGAAGTGGCACAACACATCCCAAAACGCAAAAGGTGGCTGCAGTCTGAAAAACCTATATATATCCTGTGAATGAATACTATTGCATTCTGTTATATCTACTTAAACATATTGTGTGGTGATAAAATTTGAAATCATCCCTTTAGATTTCCGGAGTGCTGAGGGATTGTGGACTTGCTCACAGACCAGGTGTCCTTATCAAGTTCTAGAATAGGGGTTTAAGGACTATTGTACAGGAAGTTTTTAATTCATATTAAAATTATTTTAAGCTGTTCCTTATTCTGTTAGTCCTTCTGTGGACTCAGAAGTGTTACAGATCTTTGCATTACACATTTTGCTGGCATCACAAAGCCAGCTACTATGGTCCCTTTCACTAGAATCCCTTTCATACAGGCACTTTGGTTTCTGAAGGCAAACAGAGTTTTAAAGAAAGTTTCATGTCCCTTAAGAATAAAGAAATAATAAAGAAATAAATCGGATCAAAACGGGTTTTGGAAAATCTGGATTAAAGGCTTCTTTAACTGCAGGAGGGCTGTATTTCATCCACAAGGTGTATGAAGCCTTCTGGAAGAAAACCAAACCTGTTCGCCTTCAGAAGCTGACGTGGACTAAAGAGCCCAAATGAAAGGAACGTATAAAATCATTATACAGTTCTATTTCATATTCCGTTGTCAGGCTGTGGCAGAGAAACCTCACCATTTTGCCACTGAGCTGCAGCCGCTGCCGTTCACTCAGTGCTTCGAAATAAATGCATAAGCTGTTCGCCTGCCTGGTCACTGCCTCCAAAAACTGGTCGTTTTCTTCTCTATCTCCTCCAGTTTATCAACCTTGATTGACTCCTAACCCTTTTTTTATTTTGTGGTTCAAAATTCCCATTTGCTTTCTCTTCATATGAAGGCTCTGTTGCATAACAAAACTTTTACTTTGAGAGCCAACGTGGTGTAGTCGTTAAGAGCGGTGGACTCTGATCTGGAGAACTGGGTTTGAGTCCCCCACTCCTCCTCCACACGAAGCCAGCTGGGTGACCTTGGGCCAGTCACAGCTCTCTCAGAGCTCTCTCAGCCCCACCTACCTCACAGAGTGCCTGTTGTGAGGAGAGGAAGGGGAGGCGATTGTAAGCCACTCTGGGACTCCTTCAGGTAAGGTAAAGCAAGGAACAAAACCCCTTTCTTCTTCTTTACCTTTGTCTCAGACCCATGTGTGCCGATTCTATTTATTTATTTATTTAAGCATGTATATGCCACTGTTCGCCCTGACCTGGATGGCTAAGGTTAGCCTGATTTCATCAGATCTCGAAAGCTAACCAGGGTTGGCCCTGTTTGGTACTTGGATGGGAGACTACCGGGGAAGTCCAGGGTTGCTATGCAATGGCAAACTACCCCAGTTCATTTCTTGCCTTGAAAACCCGACGGGGTCACCATAAGTTGCTTGTGACTTGACAGCACTTTACACAAACACCCCCCCCCCCTTTTCTCCCCATTTGGGATCCAGAGTGATTTAAAGTGCAAAAGCACAACAATTCAATGGAACAAACAAGCACAAGAAGTGGGGGTGGGGAAATAAGGCTTCCAAGTACAAAGCCAGTCTTTCTTTCTCTGGGCTCTTCAGCACTCTGCTTTTTGTCGCTTGTCTGTCCCTATTGCTTGGGGAGGGGGGTTTCTTTTCTGCATGTGGTTTGATCTCTCTAGTGGTCAGTTCGATGTTACACTGTTGTATGTCCAGCACATTTCTCTACAGTTTTAAAGTGTAGGGAAATATGCCAGACATACAGCAAGGTAACATCGAATTGGTCAATAGAGGGAGCAAAACACATGCAGAAAGGGTACCCCCCCCCCCCGAAAGCGTTAGGGACACACAAGTGATGAAAATGAAAGTGCAGAAGAGCCCTCTGTGTGCCAGCAGATCTTTGTCCCAGTTTCAGGCTATGATCTTCAGGCCAAGAGCTCACATCTCTTGGTCAGCTCAAGCTCTAAAAGGTTACCAGTTTTCCTTTCTGAAACTCTTGCCACAAGGTACTTTCATGTTAAACCCATCCATGATAACCCAACCATGCAGGCTACCTACCCATCCTACATGGCGCTCAGTCATCCGGGTGGCCTCCAGGGTGAAAGCAAACCAGTACAGGTTGTTATGGAATACTGGTAAGAAAGTAGCTAAAACATTCAGTTAAAATATATAAAATAGACTAGGGTTTTTCTCGCCTGATGAGAATTTTTTGTTCTGTATTAATCACTGCTGTGACTGCAACGGCCTGCATGTTGGTAATGAAGCTTCTGTACAGGAGTCTTCTGAACACTTTCTTCCATTAGCACATTTTTTTCCTCTGAATTTTGCTCCACTCTACCACCAAAGGACTTTTTGAGGGCTTTTAAAAAAATCCATCATTACTGTCGTGCTGTTACAGCATTATCGCAATGCTATATATTTTTAAAAAAATATTTTTAAATCTTTTAAAAAGCCATCCAGCGCCACAGCAGGAAAAATGGCACCCGCAAAGGGTTGACGGCACGAAAATGGCATCAAGGTGGGCAGGGACCTTTGCAAGACAAGAAAACGTGCACCTTTCCATCCAGTTGGTGTGATAACATGCTTGGCTCACATGCTTCCCAAAAAAGACTGGAGAAAAGCATGTTTTAGAAAGAGCATACTGAGGACAGGGAGAGGATGACTGGAGCACTGGTTTCCAACTTACTGTTATGGCAAACCACAGCTTCAGATTTACCTACTGTGGCTACTGTGATTTATTGTCACATGAATTTTGAACCATAGGTTTTTGACAGCCATTGTTTTTGTGCATTTCAACTGCAAGTTTGTCTGTTTTATAACTGTTACTTGAGTTGTTCCCTATTTAACTGAAAGCTTCAGATTCCAAACCTGAAGCTCCTCTCTCTTAAAATACTGTTATATTGTGGGCAGTTGGGAATTCGTTGATGTTCCCTTATTGCCGCAGTCCACAGCCTTTCTGACCCTGTGGGCACATGTAGAATTCTGACACAGCATGGTTGGCGCAAAATGGCTGCTGTCAGGTCTGGTGCTAGGCTTTTTGGCGCCCTAGGCAAGGCTAACTACTTGCACCCCCCCCCCCCCGCTAACCAGTTTTCAAAAACAGATGAATTCTAGGCGAAATTAATATGTTTCTTTCATAAATCTCAAGCTGTTTCTCATAATATTCTTATCTTCTATGTTTATATTCTTTAATTGCTATCATTTAAAACAGTATCTATTTCTTCATAGTGGAGTTCTTAGAGATTGTCACCTCACTTTGGGACTTTGGAAGAATCCGAAGGGGGTCTTTAATATGAGCGGAAAGTACAAGGAGATCATTCTGTTCCTCCACAGCAGCAAAGAAATGCCACACCTGAAGCAGGAAGGAGCAGCGCATCGGCAACTTTCCTGGTTATTCCTTTGGCTATTTATTGCAACTGCCTCGGCCTCTATGCCCCGTCGTTGGTCAACCAGAGGAACTGATTGGCCACAGTGTGAGACAGGATGCTGGACAAGATGGACTATTGCTCTGATCCAGCAGGGCTCTTATGTTCTAACAGGCAGACAATCCACAAATAGCTTTTAAAACGCATCTCAGTGGCTGACTGCTGAGAAACAGCCAGGTGGTATTAACATCAAAGGAAATGGGGAGGGGGGCAACTAAATCAAAGGAAAAATGCAGCAGGGCAAGGCAAGGAACTCTTGTAAAAAAAATACTCCACCTCAGGATTCAGTGTGAGCTCAGCTGGGCACCAAGAGAACAAGGGAAAGGGGTCTCCATAAGCCAATAGGAACCTGTGACCCACTTCAGGCTTTGCAACTCACTTGCAAGTCAAGACACACAGGCTGGATAACATAAGATTAGTGCACAAAGTCATATAGATGCTCCCCCCCCCCCCCCCGAAAAAACACCCAGTTTCAGCCAGGAAGCCAAAGAAGAGAGGCAAAAAGTGACATCAAGTCACAGCTGATTTATGGTGACTCAGTAGGGTTTTCAAGGCAAGAGATGTTCAGGGGTCGTTTGGCATTGCCTGCCTCAACACCTCAACCTTAGTATTTCTTGGAGATCTACCAATCCGAATACTAGCCTGCTTAGCTTATGAGAGCTGATGAGATCAGGCTACCCTGAGCTATCCAGGTCAGGGGGGAAGCAACCCAGGTTTAATAAAACCCAAATGTCTTGTTTTAATTAAATATGTTTTACATAGACTCCAGGGGGAGGAGATGCTCCTCTCTATCAGTTTTCAGGTTTTACCCCCTGCAAAATTGCATGAGCCATGTAGGAATGAATGTGTTTGAGGGAGAGCAGGCACAAATACACGGATGCGGTGCCTCACCTATTCACAATTGCCAGCTCACGAGCGGGGCATTTATGTGCATATAAAGTATACACATGTTAGGCTTCCTCTGTGTTATTGGAAACATTGCTGGGGTGCACAAAGGGCTCATTTCATAGCAGGAGCTCCTTTGCATATTAGGCCACACACCCCTAATGTAGCCAATCCTCCAAGAGCTTACAGAGCTCTTCTTACAGGGGCTACTGTAAGGTCTTGGAGGATTGGCTACATCGGGGGGGGGGGGCTAATATGCAGAGGATCTCCTGCTACGAAATGAGCCCTGGCTATACAGGCCAACTTGGAAGTCATTATAGGGCTAGTTCTGGCTTCAGTCCCAGTATTTTATTCTATAGTATTGGTAGTAGCTTTTGGTGTGG
The DNA here is from genome assembly GCA_029233225.1 of Lepidodactylus listeri. Lineage (NCBI taxonomy): Eukaryota > Metazoa > Chordata > Lepidosauria > Squamata > Gekkonidae > Lepidodactylus > Lepidodactylus listeri. The sequence continues at coordinate 24,684,273 of JARCFY010000004.1, read as the reverse complement.
ACATATTGCACAGGGATTCATTACATCAATGAGTGAATGAGTGGGTAGGTGATGCAACTGTACCAGCAAGAACATCACGTTACCGTCGCCCCCAGGTGTCTTGCTTGAAGTTAAGTTTGCCAGCCTCCAGGTGGGTATAGAAAAATATATGACACTGTGTATAATAGAGGTATGCTTAAGGTAGATCTATTTTGGGTTTTTTATGCTTATTTTTTAAATTTTTCTATACTATTATATAAATACTAGGGGCAAGGCCCGTTGCAGGCAACAATGCAACGGGCACTAGCAAGAGGAAGAAAAAGAAGGAAGGAAGCAATTCTCTTCATCTCAACTTCTTTCCCTCTTCCTCTCAGTGACCCCCCCCCGCACCCTTGCTATCTTCCCCCCCACCTCAAGAGAGCCTCTTTGTAGAGGCCGTTGCATTTATTAACTGAGTGGGTGTCGGAGTGCATCTCTCTTCCTTACTTACTCCCAAGTAAACAGGCTGTGCACACACACACACACATTATTAGGGCTAAAACTGGGGCCAGCTCACCTATTTCCATTTTGTAGGCACCACAAAAGGGCTTGCAGAGGGGCTCTCCCCCATCATCGATTTTGAAAGCAAATAAATGCTTCCTCCTGTGCTCAGCCCCACTGTCTGCAGCTCTTCTCTCATCTCCCAAAGCTACAGAAATCCCCAGAGGTTGGTGGCGGAGCAGTGGAGCCAGAGACTTGCTGCAAGCCAGCACTTAACTGATTTCTAGAACAAAGTTTGAGTCCAGCTGCATCTTTAAGACCCACAAAGTTTCACTGTAGGTAGCCTTTCATGGGCATGCACAGTGAACTGACCGCAAGCTTCTGTGCTGGATGTTTTCCTTTCATTTCTCCAAAAGCCCTTTCAATTGCAAAGCTGCTTCCTGTTTAACACCAGCTAATTAGTTATCCTGGCCCACCGCCTCTTGGGACTCCCTAATTGGGAGATGTAGTTCTAATTCCTTTTGCTATGGTTGCAGTAAAGCCAGCAGAGAACTACAACTCCCAAAGTGCAACGCTCTGTGGGCGGGAGTGAGGCAACGCAGGGAGGGAATGCAACCAGTGGGCAAGGACACCGTTTTGAGTGGCAGTTCTTGCAGCCAACTAGTTTTGTTGCCCTATGGAATCTTGCCGCTTTGAAAACAGCTTTATATATAAGAGAGATTAGTGTCAAGTAATAGATGGAACTTGAGAGAAAGGGATGTCCCTTCCACCTCTATGATTCTATGAGAGATATGTTCTCCTAGACAGAACCTGATAGAACCTTTTTTTTTGAAGTGTATTTTTTTATTTTCCACATCACATGTTCACATGATCACAAATATCATACAACTTTGGAGTGGTTTACAAACTATTCCTCCCAATTATACTCTATAACACTGCCAGTGTCTACTTAATTTAGATATAATTATTTTCTTTTTCACTACCAGTTATTGCTTGTTAAACGATTGCTATCAACTCCTCGAACTCTTGAACAAATAATACATAATTTAATAAACAGATAACTGATGGTTATTTTTTTAATCTCATTTCAATTAAGCTTCTACAATGTTTCCTTCATAAATCTCAAGCTGTTTCTCATAATATTCTTATCTTCTACGTTTATATTCTTTAATTGCTATCATTTAAAACAGTATCTATTTCTTCATAGTGGAGTTCTTAGAGATTGTCACCTCACTTTGGGACTTCGGAAGAATCCGAAGGGGGTCTTTCTCTAAAACCCTGCCCTGGAGGAGGTCCCTTCTAACTTTATGATTCTATGATAGATATGTTCTCCTTGATAGAACCTGATAGAATTTGAGAGATATGTTCTCCTAGATAAGTGATTATGTTTGCCACAAGGGTTCTGATGGGACCCTAGAAAAATGCTGCTATTTTAACAGTTTTATATGCACAATTTATTGCACCTTACTGCCTGTATTTACATCACTCTCCTTGAAAAAGATTGTATTTGGTACGGGTAAATTACTAGAGTCCCCTCACAAGGTGCTGTTTTAATGTCTGAACATAATGTAAACCAGTACTTTGATATATTGTTTTGGTGAAACCTATGTTTGGTAATACTTGACACGAATATTTATATAATAGTATAGAAAAGGAAGGCTGAGCACCAGAGAATAGATGTTTTCCATTATGGTGCTGGAGAAGACTCCTGAGAGTCCCTTGGACTGCAAGGAGATAAATCAGTCAAACCTGAAAGAAATCAACCCTGACTACCCTGGAAGGCCAGATCCTGAAGCTGAAGCTCAAATACTTTGGCCACCAAATGAGAAGGGAGCACTCACTGGAGAAGACCCTGATGCTGGGAAAGACTGAAGGTAAAAGAAAAAGGGGATGACAAAGGATGAGATGGTTAGATAGTGTTATCGATGCAACGAACATGAAGTTAAGCAAACTCTGGAGTTAGACAGAAGACAGGAGGGCCTGGCGTGATGTGGTCCATGGGGTCACAAAGAGTTGGACTCGACTGTGCGACTGAACAACAACAAATAGAAAAAATTCAAAAGAAAAAGCACAAAATAGATCTACATTAAGTATACATCTATTATACACAGTGTCATATATTTTTCTATATCTTCCTAACACTGTGACCCTCAGTTTTTGTACAGCCTCCAGGTGGGGTCTGGAGTTCTCTTGGAACTACACCTGACCTTCAGACTACAGAGATCAGCTTTGGAGGGCGAGCTCTAAGGCATCACATCCTGGTGAACTCCCTCCCCAGGCTCCACACCCTAACTATCCAGGAATTTCCCAGTTCTGAGTTGGCAGCCCTAACGCTTTAGATCAGGATACTGTAGTCAGATATACTGCAACTTATTCTCAGCACTGAGGCCCTCTAAATTCCCCTGAGCATGTACTGCGTTGCTTCCCCAGTTCTGTACGTTGTTCCCTTCCTTATCTCATTTGAGACCTGCTTCAGACACTGCCCTAGGGATCAACTTCTTTATGCAGTGGTCGGATGGATGGTTTCACACGTCACCGCTCCCTCATGCAGACAATGTTGTGTATTGTGCAGGACCCCTGTGCGGATGCCAAAACCATGTGGATGCCTGATTTTCATGATTTTCTCCTCTCCAAAAAAAGAAAACAGGGGGGGGGGGGATTGCACCAGCCAGCTTAAGCATCCATTAAGAGCCCTGCATCGCACAGTGTTATCTACATGATGGAGGGAGTCACAATAGTTAAAGTGCCTGTTACCGGTTAAGAGGCAGTCTGTCAGGAATTTATATAAAGCAAACCTTTCAAAAAAACTGAACCAGTCTTCTTATCTTCCTCCACTCTGTGTCCTTTCTCTTTACTGAGTCACTTCCTAGTTGATTTCCCCTCAGGGTCTGTCTTCCTTCTGTGTCTCCAAATTCTTCCTGTCTTCACCCCAACTTTCTCACTTAACTTCTGCCTACTTTCATATGGGGGAAGAGATGGCTGACTCGTCTTCCACACAGACAATGTCACCCTTTGGGGTAAGTATCGGAATTACGAACAGGACTTGTTCTTTCTTGTGATTAGTCTACTTGGATTTCCTTGTTCATGCTCCAGCAGTTGTACAGAGCCAAGAAATTTCCATTGTAACATGGCTAGAGCAGGCCTCATTCCTCTTGATGGGTCACATTGTGCAGGCCTCATTATGGGGGGGTTTCATTCCTGTTTCAGGAGACTTTTAAAATCACAAGATGTTACAGTGACTTGTGTTCTGTTTTCCGTATAGACTTTTATATCTCAGTGTGGCGCACGCATGGAGGGCTTCTGCTCAATCACTGCTTTGATTTCCACAGTGTAAAATGTTGCCGCTTTTAAACTTCGTTTGCCAGCTTGACTCTTCCATCAAAAAGAGATGGAAAGTTGATCCAATCCTTCCGTCCCTTCGCTCTCCCCTTCTTCCCCTCCCGTGCTTCTAATTTGCCAAAGGGGCCTTTCAGTCTTTTGACCTTGATATATTAGCTTCAAATTCCTTATCAGACATTTTATAGCAGGACTGAACATCCCAGCAGGGCAAGAGACACACACTTGAGTGAAACTGAAAGGCATTTCTCTGTTTATTTCCAGTATTTAATACCCCACCAACTAGCCCAACGGCTTTGTTCAGCGATTGCCAAGATATAACAACTGAAATATGGATCATAACACTAAAAAAGAAACCATACACAAATCAACTGACAGTTAATAAGTGGCTCAGACTGAGATGCCAAATGTACTTTTAAATTAAAAAGGGATTTCGAGAGCTCTTCCGAACTGTAGAAGGGAGTTTGGGTTATTGTTCCCAGTGGGGATGTATATATTTAATGACTTCCTAATTCCTAAAAATGTTTCTGTCAGATAGCTTATATTAATGCTATTGTTGTTGTTCTTGTATTGGTATTATTATTGTTGTTGTCATCATCATCAACATCATAAGATTCCTTTTAAAATCAGCACTAGCAGGGGAACCACGAGGGCTTGTGGGGTAGAGTACATCCATAGGGTTACTAGCTGCAGGTTGGGAAATATCTGGATATTTGTGGGCAGAGCCCGAGGAGGGCAGGGTTTGGGGAGGGGAGGGAATTCAGTGCCATAGAATCTACCTCTCATGGTGACCATTTTCTCAAGGTGAACTGATCTCTGTCGTGTGGAGATCAGTTGTAATAGCGGGATATCTCCAGCTACCACCTGGAGGATGGCAACCCTAGGTGATATAGGTTAGAAATTCTTAGTCTATTAAGGTCAGTGTTGTCTACTCTGATTGACAGCAGCTCTACAGAGTCTCAGGACAAGGTCTTTCACATCATCTACTACCCAGTTCTTTTAGCTGAAGATGACTGGGCTTCATCCTGGAATCTTCTTTATGCAAAGGAGATATGTTGCCATTAGGGGTGTGAAAAAAAAATTCAGGTTTTTTTTAATTTGAGCCTATTGGACCCAAAAAATATCAGAATTCCTGAATATTCCCTAATACCAATATCATACCAATATTGGTTTTGTATTGAGATTTGGGTAAATATTCGGAAAACCTGAATTTATTTATTTACAATAGTTTATTTTCATTTTTCATAGCAAACCATTGACACATTATAGGACGTCTATATTTACATTTAACCATAAAAATAACCTCATTAAATATTCTGCATAACATGACTTAGCTTGTTTAATATTTAACAAACCTTTATTTCTAAATCAATTTCTAAACCTACATTTAATTTGGAAAAACCGAATTTATTCAGCTCCATTATACCCTTTGGAGACCAGGAGACCATCCCCATAGGGTATAATGGAGAAGGGATTTAAGCTTTAAATGTTTGCTGAGTTCACTCACCGAGTCATGGTGCCACGGTGGCGCAACTCTGCAAGTGAACAGCAAGCATTTTATGACCCCCAAATACCAATATATACACTGAATACATACCCCTAGTTGCCACTGAGCTGTGACTCCAACCCAGTCCATATTAGTGGAGGCTTAACTTGTCATTGGCATGGGTGTGGAAGATAAGTTTTGCTGGCCCCACAGCAATCTCTAAGGGCAGCGTTTAGTTTTTACAGTAAGAGTGAATGGGATTTCGGGAAGGGCACCATTGGCCCAAGTCTGTCTGCATATAAACTGTGGTTACTTTCTCCCATAGAATTCAATGATTCTTGGTAAGGAAAGTCATTACCTGAAATTCCCATTTTTATATCATTTGACTCTGATGTCACAAACTTGGAATTCAGTGTTTCCCAGGTCTGCTCTGCTTAGACCCTTGCTTTCTTTACTACTAGTAACCCAGGGCCAGGATCAGCAGAGTTGGTCTGATAAACTTCTCCAGGAATTTGTCTCCTCCCCTTTTCAAAGCCATCCATGCCTGTGAACATCATTACATCATGTGGCTGTGACTCCCAAAAGTTAAGTTCATTTATACTGTACCAAATGCTGGTCGAATGAGTGCTCTCTCCTCCAACAAGAACTGTGTGCAAAGTTGCAGTGCGAACAGAAAGGGGCCCGAAAAACCCTGGTGCACGTGCATAGTATGACAACACTTTGCAATCCACCCATTTGTACTTGCCTAGTATCAGGGCTCCGTTTGGGCCGGGGCGCGCCGGAGCGCCGCTCCAGGAGAGGGGAAGCCAGGGGGCGGGCACATGATAAAGCCCTGCCCCCCAGCTCGCTTTCCCGGCCCGCGCTTCGGCGCGGAGCCGGAAAAAAGCGTCCTCCCCTGCTCATCCTTCCCGGGCCAGCGGCAAGCGCCACCGGCCTGGGAGAAGGCCCTTCCTTCCCACCCACCCCAGCAGACCCTTCCTGGCCATGCGGCAAGTGCCGCCGGCCGGGAGAAGCCCCTTCCCTCCCCCCCAGCAGACCCTTCCCGGGCGCGCCCTTCACCGCCCCCCCAGATCTTCCCCGGGACTGGCGGCGCTGGCCGCCAGTCCGGGATAAGCCCCCCAGCCCCCCCTAGATCTTTCCCGGGACTGGCGGCGCTGGCCGCCAGCCCGGGAGAAGCCCCCCAGCCCCCCCCCAGATCTTTCCCGGGACTGGCGGCGCTGGCCACCAGCCCGGGAGAAGCCCCCCAGCCCCCCCTAGATCTTTCCCGGGACTGGCGGCGCTGGCCGCCAGCCCGGGAGAAGCCCCCCAGCCCCCCCTAGATCTTTCCCGGGACTGGCGGCGCTGGCCGCCAGCCCGGGAGAAGCCCCCCAGCCCCCCCTAGATCTTTCCCGGGACTGGTGGCGCTGGCCGCCAGCCCGGGAAAAGCCCCCCATCCCCTCCAGATCTTTCCCGGGACTGGCGGCGCTGGCCGCCAGCCCTGGAGAAGCCCCCCAGCCCCCCCTAGATCTTTCCCGGGACTGGTGGCGCTGGCCGCCAGCCCGGGAGAAGCCCCCCAGCCCCCCTAGATCTTTCCCGGGACTGGCGGTGCTGGTCGCCAGCCCGGGAGAAGCCCTCCAGCCCCCCCTAGATCTTTCCCGGGACTGGCGGTGCTGGCCGCCAGCCCGGGTGAAGCCCATCAGCCCGCCCCCCCCCAGATCTTTCCTGGGACTGGCGGCGCTGGCCGCCAGCCCGGGAGAAGCCCCCCAGCCCCCCCTAGATCTTTCCCGGGACTGGTGGCGCTGGCCGCCAGCCCGGGTGAAGCCCCTCAGCCCCGCCCCCCCAGATCTTTCCCGGGACTGGCGGCCAGCGCTGCCAGCCCGGGAGGAGCCCCTCAGCCCCCCCCCCCAGATCTTTCCCGGGACTGGCGGCAAGCGCCGCCAGCCCGGGTGAAGCCCCTCAGCCCGCCCCCCCCAGGATCTTTCCCGGGACTGGCGGCAAGTGCCGCCAGCCCGGGAGAAGCCCCTCAGCCCCGCCCCCCTAGATCTTTCCCAGGACTGGCGGCAAGCGCCGCCAGCCCGGGAGAAACCCCTCAGCCCCGCCCCATGATCTTTCCCGGGCCAAGCGCCCCCGGCCCGGGAGAAGCCCCTTCCCTCCCCCACTCACCTATTCCCGGGGCGCAAGGGAGGGAGAAGCCGGGCCTGAGTGGCTTAATGCTTTCCAGATGGTCCTGTCTGCCATTTCCCCCCCTTTACACTTGTGTGCTTGGCCACTCAAGCGCCCAAGTGTAAAAGGGGGGGAAAAACCCAAACTTACCAGGCGGCTGACGGGGCTCGGGGAAGGGTGCCTCCCCTGGCCACCGCCAGCCGCTGCCACCAAAGAAAAGCTGCTGCCAGCTGCCTCCTCCGCTGCTGCCGCAAAACACCCAAGAACACCACCGCCGCCCGCTGCCGCTTTTTCTGCCTCCACCGACTCCTCTGTGTGCCACCATTGCCCGCCTCCTCCTCCTCCTCCGTCCGCTGCTGCCTGCCGCCACAGGGGTTGGGATGTGTGTACATCCCAACCCAAGGTAAAAAAAAACATGGCCTCTTTAATCCGGGAGGGCTCCCGGATTTAAAGGGGCCGTGCGACCACAGCCAAAGACAAACAAAATTGCCCAGGGTATAAGTTTTTGTAACTCAAAGTTCACTTCATTAAATACCTTTGACTCACTGAAGCTTATATCCTGGAAATTTTTGCTGGTCTTTAAGGTGCTACTAGTCTGAGAACTTGTTTTATATTCTAAAGGTATTAATTTTGTCACTGGTTTGGCTTAAAATGACTGGAAGCTGGTACAGGAGAAGGCTTCTGCAAGTAAAAGAGCCCAAACTCTTTCATGCCCCATTGTTTTCAGTGAGACAGTGAATCATGTCCTTAAATCTCTTCCACTGAATTCAACAGGACTGAAAAGTTAGATTCAAATCCAATGTCCAGTAGCACCTTAGAGAACAAACTTCTTTGGAGGCTTTCAAACAGAGGCTAGATGGCCATCTGACAGCAATGCTGATTGTGTGAACTTAGGCAGATCGTGAGAGGGAGGGCAGGAAGGGTTGCATCAGAGCTTAGTTCTCATGGCCCTTTCATGTAAGCCCAGGGAAATGCTGATTGCCACTTTGGGGTCAGAAAGCAATTTTTCTCCAGGCCCGTTTGGCCAGGGATCCTGTAGGATTTTTGTTATCTTCTGGGTGTGGAGCAGCGGTCACTGTGGGTGTGGAGGGGAAGGTATTTGTGAATTTCCTGCACTGTGCAGGGGATTCGACTAGATGACCCTGGAGGTCCAAACTCTATGATTTTGTGATTCTAACAAGATTTTTAGCATATAAGCTTTCAAGAGTAAAATATGTGACAAAGTGAGCTTTGTCTCTTGAAAAAGGAATCTTGTTGGTCTCTAAGGTGCTACTGGACTTGAGTCTAGCTGTTTTACTGCAGATTAATGTAGCTACCCTCTGAAAATGGAATTAAACATGTTTACCAATAATATTGCCTGGCTATTGCCCAGACTTCTATAGCCAACCTTATGTCTGCTGTTCTCATAGCTTTAAATCTTGCTGCGAAATAGAATCATGGTCAACAACAGCTGGCCAGGAAATGGGCCAAGAAGGAAAGTGGATAGAGGACTATTTTTGAATATGTAAGACTGTTCAGTAGAAATGAGGCTGCAGCACTGATCCACAGTCAATTCCACCACTTGCCAAAATAATTAAACCAAGCTTGGAAAAAAGGAGGAGGAGGAGAAGATTGGATTTATACTCCACCCTTCACTATCCAAAGGAGTCTCAGAGCAGTTTACAATCCCTCCCCCTTCCCCACAACAAAACCCTGTGAGGTAGGTGGGGCTGAAAGAGCTCTTTTGAGAACTGTCCTTGAGAGAACATCTCTGAAAGAACTTATGACTGACCCAGGGTCACACCAGCAGCTGCATGTGGAGGAGTGGGGAATCAAACCCAGTTCTCCCAGGTTAGAGTCCGCACTCTGTGACTTTCCCTCGTTCACTCCCATCAAACTGTACTGGTGCAGCCCTCCCAGGCTGGGGTTCTGCAGGGCAGGCCATGGGCAAGGTTACAAAGAGTACAGGATCCAGTCCAAAAGTCAGGGATTCAGAGAGCAGGTATGCCATGTCCAGTCTAGGGTCAAGGGATCCAGGCAGCAAGTCCAAGTCCATTCCAAGGCCAGGGGGTCCAGAAAAGCTTATAATCAGGTCCAGTCCAAGGGTCAAGGTTCCAGTGATCCGGTAACAGTAAGGCCAGTGATTCAGTAGCAATGTGTACTTGTTGCATCCATAAAACTGCTGCTTCTCCTGGCTGATTTTATAACCAAGTCCTAACAAGCTACACTCCCAGCCCATTCCTTGGCAGTCATCCTGAAACTACTCATCCATCTCATCAGTTGACAGCTGTTGATGGGTCATGAGTCTTGCACTCCTTCTCCTTTCCTGCAACTCTGTGTGCTTTTGACAGCATCGGCACTGTAGGGGTGTGGGTGAGCTAGGTGGACTGGGAGAGGCTTCTGAAGTTTACTGCTTCAGGCAGCTTTTCATCTGAGGAATCTGTGCTGTCACTGAGCACAGACTGACTTATGACTCCAAAGGTCAATCCACAACACAGTTCTGCTCAAGCTCCATCACAACACCCTTGTACTACTCTGATTTGTTTTGCCTTCTGCTCTATTTTGCCTTTCAATGAAAAATTCCACTGAAAATCCATTGTTTCGCCTCTGAGTGTACAAAGCCTTATTCCTGTGGGTTGTATCCCTTTGATCTCAATAATGAAAATTTGTCTCCATTCCTTTTCTGAATATCGACTTGAATGGCAATTTGCCTTTTATATGTGTGCTGCAGTATCTTCAGCACTTGGAATGGTTTGCACACTGGTCTTTAAACACACAGGCATTTTTAAAAGAATTACTACATGGGCACGATAAAAGCTGCATTTTTCTGGGACTTGCTCACTAAGAATTGCTGCTGTATTCTATAAATTGCAGTTTATAATTTGTTTATGTCTAGTAAATTGCCTGTTTCTCTGTAAAGTACTTCACAAAGAAGGGCAAACATAATTACATTTGTAGTTAAACCATTTTTGACTGAAAAGCACAAAAAGGTAGTATGTTAGGCTAATGGGGCTGAAAAAAATGGTGTTTATTGTGGCTGATTCTTTCTGGAGATTAAATAATCATGACATTCATACAACTATCTGGTCTACTCTCCTTCCTGCCTCCCTCCCTCCCTTGTTAAATGTCTCGGATTTATTTACTGTAATTTTATCTACTTGTTTTATCTGCTATAACATTGTGTAAGCCGCCCTGAGCCTGCTTTGGCAGCACGGGCAGGATATAAGTCAAATAAACTAAACTAAACTAAACTAAACTTAAACCCCTGCTTTCTGCTCCTCATGAAAAGCAGCAGGGAGCAGAAAGCAGAGGGCATGGACTGATACAAACCAGATTGGCTCTTATCAGAACTGAGGGCCAGTTTGGTGTGGTGGTTAGGAGCATAGGCGTCAACTACGGGGGGGCTCGAGGGCTCAAGCCACCCCCGAAATTTCCCGGGGGGGACTGAGCCCCCCCCCGGGGAAATGGTGCACCCTCTGCCGCGCCTCCCTCGGCCATTCCTAGGACCGCCGCCGCCTCTTCCCCCCCCTGCCTGGCCACTCCGACCCTCCCTCCGTCCGTCCAGGGGCTAGCTAAGCAAATGCCCAGCTGGCCCCTGGATGGACGGAGGGAGGGAAGCAGGAGTGGTCGGGGGGGAGGTGGCGGTGGCAGCAGGGACATGGTCCCAGCAGGTGCGTGCGCACGGAAGAGCCCCCGCCCCCCCTGGGAGTTTTTAAATTCTACTCCCCTGGTTAGGAGTGCGGAGTCTAATCTGGGAGAACTGGGTTTGATTCCTTCTCCACACGCAGCTGCTGGTGTGACCTTGGGTCAGTTACAAGTTCTTTCAGAACTATTCTCTCAAGGGCAGTTCTTGAGAGAGCTCTCTCAGCCCCACCTACCTCACAGGGTGTCTGTTGTGGGGAGGGAAAGGGATTGTAAACCGCTTTGAGACTCCTTCGGGTAGTGAAGGGCGGGGTATAAATCCAATCTCTTCTTCTTCTTCTTTCCTTCTGTCCCCAGTCCTTTTTCTCCTTATTCAGCCCAAAGGAATGGTGGTGGGGTTTGGAAGGAGAATGCAGTCACAGTTGATGAAGGCAACAGCAGTAGCCATGCCACTTCACAGCTCAGTTGCTAACGGATGATGTATATGCATTCACCAGCATGTCTATCTAGATAGGGGGGATGCTTATATATGTATCTGTGTCTGTTAACCCTGATTGGGCAAATAGCAGTTCCCCCAGCAGTCTGAGATTAGGAAAGGAAAGGTTATTGGCAGAAGGCTTAAAACTCCCCCCCCCCCCCCAATGCCATAGTCCCATTTTGAATCAGGGCCCTGTGTACCTGAAAAACTAAGTTAAAAAAACCCAGTGGTGTCTCCAAACTGGAAACTCCCGTTGCTTGTCTGGCTTGGCCTGAGCTGACTGTGACGTTTCCATCTTTCCCTGCACCCCCACTTCAAGGCATACCTTATGTTCTTTATGTTCTTATGTTCTCTCTGCATCAAACAGCCCAGGTCAAATTCCTAATCTCTTAAAAGGATAGCAAAAATCAGGACTGTAAAAAACATCTGACTGCAACCTTGACACTTGCTGTCAATCAAATTAAGGATGCTGAACTGATAACAATGGGGCATGTTCACCTATCCCATAGGGTTGGGAAATACCTGGGTATTTGGAGGTGGAGCCCGGGGAAGGTGGGGTTTGTGGAGGGGAGGGACCTCAACAGGGTATAATTTCATAGTGCTCATCCTCCAAAGCAGCCATTTCCTCCAGGAGAACTGATCTCTGTTATCTGGAGATCAGTTGAAATTCCAGGAGATCTTCAGGCCCCACCTGGAGGCTGGCAACACTAATCATTATTTGAGAGAATGAATTGAAAACGTTTGGGGCTTAATGCTCCATCTGATGGCCCACGGGAATTCTGTTCCCTGTTGTGGGACTGACGTTGCTTGAATAATAACATGTACTAATGAATAGAGATTTTTATCCCCTCCTTGTAAACTTGGTTTGTTGTTGTTTTAATTGCCCATCATTTTCCAGAGGAGAAAGCTGCTGACTGCCAGCAGCATTTTTCCTTATTGAAGTGAATTTTTAATGACTGCCGGCCCCCACAAAGAGGGAAACGGGAAGGAAGCTAGTCACAGAATTGCAGCGCTGACTTTTGTGTATTATACAAAAGAGAAATGCCTTTCCGTGAAAACAAAACAGCCAGTCAATCCGGAATCTTTTTTTCAAAAATGAAAAGAAAATGACCTTGTGACCAGTCTACCCCATCAGTTGATGGTTTTCAACCACTACCACCACTACCCCCCTTCTATGTCCAGTGAGTCAAGTTCTTTCCGTATGTTGTATAGCGCTCCAGTGCTTAATTCTATTTTTTAGATGTAGAACTTCATGGACATTTCCACCACTTCTTTTCCCAACAGATTTCCAGATTGGTGTTTTCAGGTTTTGACTAAGATGGCTGCATCTTGTGTTAGGGTTCCTGGATCCCCACTGGGGATGGGGGATCCCCTGCCCCTGTTTCCCACCACTTGTCTGGCAGCTGATAGAAGGGAAAAATAAAAATCAAATATCATTGCCGGTCAATGACGTGATGTCATTACCAGGGAAAACCTGGAAGTAACGTTGGCCTTCTATAGGAATCTCTCGGAATCTCTATAGTTTGACGTTCTCCTTGCCATGAATCCAGGTAATAAAAAATATGGGCAGTGAATTCTCAAGTAGTAGAGAAATATCTGTAGGCTGGTGCTGAGATCTGCTAGAAATATATTGGCATTCTGTGGGGCTAGGTGGTAATGGGGTTGACTTGAAGATGCAGAATGTCCCCCGAATCTGAAATAGTTGCTGTTGATGAGGAAATCATAAAAATCAGCAGCCAGAAGTCCCACAGTATCAGCAGGGATGATATTCCAGAGGGTTTGCAGGACATGTTTATGTTGAATGTTGGTGTAAATGGATGCCAGCGTCGGTCTACCATGGCTACCACATAGTCAAAGATTTTCTGCAAAGAAGCCGTAAGCTCTGTGCAATTTGTGAGACTTGGCTATTGATCACAGTCCTTTTCAGCTCAGTGTTACTTGGTGTACAATCCTCAAACTTCAGCCTGAGGCCATTCTGGCATCTTGGAACACAGATGCATTGGGAACGATGTTGAAATGACTGCAATTCTGAAAATTATCCAAAAGCTGGACTAAAAGACCCAGTACAGCCTGCTGCAAATGGTGGATTAATGATGGCCATGTGGGAAACAGGCGGCAGTCTGGGATGTTAGAAGCTCTGGGCAGACCAAAGATACCCCCCAGATTTAACATTTAGCATTTGGCAAATTATTCTAGCAGTTAAGCCAAAGGTTGTAGTCATCAAAGCACCTCCTACATAACATGCCCGATAGCTTTGCTGGCACCATTTCAAGGGAAATGGTTTGACAGTCATAGACAAAATTGCTTGTTTTGCCAGAAGCACAGAAGCAGTGTCTGGTGCTACAGTGCCATCTTAGACAGTGTTATACCCTTCTAAGCCTATTGACTTCCACTGACCTAGAACAGTGTAACTCTGTTTAGGATTGCACTGTTATTGTGCTGCTTTTTAGATAGTTTTGTTCTCACATCAGCCATGGAAGGTAAGCCACTGTTGTTCCCATTTTGTTGATACAGAACCTGAGTGACATGCATGCATCCATTTGGGATTTGAGGGTGCTCACTTATACAACAGCATCCACTACTTTATTGACTAAAGTCAATTTTATTGACTAAAGTCAATAAAGAGGGTTTAATAGTCACATTACATGATCAACAAGAAATTTTCCTGCAGAAAAAGAACTCATTTGTCCACTAAAATTAGTAAGACATGACGTGGCAGTTGGAGTAAGGACTGATTGAAAGGACTGAAGAAATACTGACTAGGGACTTCAAAATTTTGTCTGACTACTACTGTAAATGTGGCTCATCTCAAGTACAGGAAAAACAGAATGCTCCTGCTTCCATCTCAATAACGATCTTGCCAACCATGAACTGAATGTCTCCCTTAATGGCACCCAACTTACACACAACCATATATCAAAGTACCTTGGCATTACCCTGGACAGGACCTTGAGCTATAACCACCATCTTACCAATGTAGCAGCAAAAATACACACACAAAACAAAAATCCCCCCAAATTATGTGGTACAACTTGGGGTGTGTCTGCTACAACACTTAGATACTCAGCTTTGGGGTTAGTACATAGTACTGCAGAATACGGTGCTTCAGTGTGGCTCAACAGCCCCCATGTCCACAAACTTGATGTCCAACTCAATACAACAATGAGAACCATCATCAGATGGGTTAAACCCACTCCGAACGTATTGGCTACCTACATTGTGCCACATTGCTCTCCCCATCTCCAAAGGCAAGATGCTCATCCCTATTGCTTTGGGTCTCCCCCCCCCTTTCCACATGGGACTACCAGAGAGAGCAAAACACATGGGGGGGGGGGGACCCTGAAGCAATAGGGACAAAAATGACAATGTGGAAATGGCCTGTGAAAAGTAAAGAAGGGACTATTGTCAAGGAAGATCAACTTGTGAAAAAAGACAGAAATTTGCAGGATGTGATCACCCTAGCTAGGTACACAAAGGAAGGAACACATACCATAGACCCATAGGCAATTACTAGTGGGAGGGAAGGGAGCACGGCCTTTTTCAGTACACGGGTGATGTGTTCTATGCTGAAAGAACACTGGGCTGGCTTCCTTCCGCCAGCTGGAGATAATGGGCAGGGAAGAGATTGCAACGGCTCCCCTGGCTATTTGTTCGAGCAGAGGGGAAACAAGGACGTTTACTAGCCATTGTTGGAGCAATAATTCATGGCCTCTCCGTAATTGCCTTACATTTCTCTGTTTGACTACAAACAGCTGACAAACCCAGCATGCCATTGACTTGACCTCTGCTCGTTCCCCTGCTCACCGTATTCCTTCACACTAGTGGCGGTGCCTCGTGCCCTTTCATGTGGAAGAATCAATAGTCTGTTTGAAGTTTCGACAAGATTGAAACTGCAGCCCAGTTTGCACCGAAAAGTGCAATTTCAGGGTATGGGGTTGATTTCCTGTATGGGTATCCTGATTTTACAGGAACACATTGGAACCCTTTGAAAAAACTCCTTTAAAGCTCTTTTTCTCAATGAGAAAAAAAGTAGCGTGGATTTTGCACAGGACAAGCGGAGCTGTGCTAGAAGAAGGCGACTTCCTTGCCTACCCTTCTCACTGCATCCTGCTTTGTCCCCTGAAATCATGCTTGTTTGAATCAGTGGGCCCTAAAATGCGTGTGAGTGGGCATATTGGGAGTGCAGCAGGAAGAGGGAATAAGCAAAATTTCCCCTCCCTTCCTCCATAACCAGAGCTACTGCTTTGCCAGTGGAACGCCTGTATAGGATCCAAGCCGATGACTTTCTAAGTACTCAAAAACTGTCGTTAGTACTAATTTCATTGCCTATTTGTACCAGCCCACCTATATGCCATAATGTTGATAAAACCACCCATTTTCTGAATTCAAATAAACATACCAATTTCAAGTTTATGCAAACTTTCCAGGGACAGTTTTTGCATGCATGGGGATTATATATTCTCTTCAGACTGCGCCTCACACGGCAGCAATTTCTAGAAGCAGAAACTCGCCTACTGCAGAGGATGAAAATATCACTCATGCTTTCCCCTTTTTCCTAAGTGGTGGGAAGTTCTTCGAGAGCTCTACTGTGAGGACTGGGGAAAGTCACTGAAGGCTTGTGTTATATTTAGAAATATACAGGGAGAGCTGGTGGGAAGCAAATAGGCCCCCAGGCAGCTGGGACTTGTCTTAAATCATCATTAGTCTTCAAAACAACCATAGCATCCTTGCACCCCCTCCATCCCACAGCTTCATGCCTGTTAAGCAATTAACTCTGTTCTCTTCAGCTTTCACCCTGTGACCATGACAGAATTTATTTATTTTCCTGGCATTGCTTTAAAATACAGCATGTAGTTGTACGAGCCACAGTGAAAGGGACAGACTGGCAAGGGGGGAAAGGTCAAGTATTATTTTCCCTCAGACTTTTTCCCCACTAACAACTGCCACCCTTAAAACACTTTTACCTCAGCTGAAGAAACTCTACAGACGTTTATCTCAGTAGGGGCAAAAGTCACTTGTGGCAGCAATTGGGGGGAAAAGTTGTGAGAAAAAAGTTAAATATCCCACCAGTGATATATCATTCCATCCTGAGTAGGACTCCAATTACCTTCCATAATGGACTTTTAGGGAAAAACTTGTGTGGGGGTCCAGCACAGGCTGTTGAGGAAAATCTTTTGTTCCCCAGGCTATAGAATAATCTAGAAGCAGAAGGCTATTTCACTTGACACAGTCAAATAGCACGACCCATAATAATACCACAGCTGGAAATAAAGTTGATCTCTCTTGTTATCTGTTTCAGAAACGTTAAGCTTCTTCAGGCAGCAAGAGCTTCGAAGGGAGAAGTGGGAAAGAAACCACTTGAGAACCAAAGCAACCTCCCGGCGCTCTGTCAGCAAAGAACGATGGGTGGAGACTCTGGTGGTTGCTGACAGCAAGATGATTGAATACCATGGAAGTGAGAATGTGGAATCATATATCCTCACTATCATAAACATGGTGTGTAATCAAAATCCTGAGGCATTATAAAGACTAGCTAATATACTGTGTCATAGACTTTGACAACCCAGAGATCACTTCATCAGATATGTGTTATGTAATATGTTTCACCACATCTTTAAGGTCTACAATGTAGTGGCTTCACGGAGGGGACGTAGCTCAGCCTCAGAGCATTTGCCCTCAGTGTAGATAGTCCATGTCCAGTACCTGTTTCAGAGGGCAGCCGTGTTGGTCCACAGTAGAACCGCTGGATGCAAGTCCAGTAGCACCTTAGAAACCAAAAAGATTTTGTGTGGTATGAACTTCCAAGAGAGGAGCTTTGACGTTTGAAAGCTCATATCCCCCCAGAATCTTGTTGGTCTCTAAGGTGATGGTGCACTTGAATCTAGTTATTAGTACCTGCTCTCTCTGGTCCAAGTTTCTGATGTTTCAGTTTTGGATGGAAGTCACTGCCTGAGATGATGGAGAGCTGGGCCTGGCAGGAGGCCCGACAACAGTATTACTTCCTCGCTCTCTAGAACCCTCCATCAGGGCCAGAACTTGATAGAAATGCCTCGTCTGCCTAGGGCAAGAGTAAGCAAAATTTTCAGCTCAAGTGTCATGCAACTCAGAGTATGCAAAAGGAGACACAGACCAAGCAGTGTCTCACTTAGTTGCTGTTAATGGCTATAACTGGCCCTCTGCTCTCAGGTTGTTTAACTGTTTTTCAGATAGCAGGCCGATACTGTAGTCCAGTGGGTTGATGCTCTTCTCAGATTGTTGAGGGCTAGATGGAAAGCTCCTGGAGGCTTGATATGGGCCCCCCATGAGCCATAATCTACCCATCTCAGCTCTAGAGTAAGGTGAAGAAGAGAGTTTAAAAAGAAATAAGGCATGGTTTCCAGTCCTGAAAAACACAAAATGCACTACATCTTACAATAGCACTACAGATAAGATTAGAATTTCAATAGCCAATCCA
Source organism: Lepidodactylus listeri (assembly GCA_029233225.1). Classification (NCBI taxonomy): domain Eukaryota; kingdom Metazoa; phylum Chordata; class Lepidosauria; order Squamata; family Gekkonidae; genus Lepidodactylus; species Lepidodactylus listeri. The sequence goes on along the minus strand of JARCFY010000004.1, from coordinate 24,666,297 downwards.
TATGCAAAAGAGCCTCCTCAGGAAAGCTCCTCCATTAGCATGTCACAGCCTGGAAAACTCCTACAAGATAAATGACTCAGCCCTACCCCACCTTCCTGAGTAGATATAAATTACCTGTCTACCATTTTTCTTCTCACATTGACACAGAGAGTCCTCCATCTTTCTGTGTTATACCTCTGAGGATGCCAGTCACAACTGCAGGTGAAACATCAGGTACTACAATGCCAAGACCACGGCCACACAGCCCGGAAATGTACAACAATTGTCTGAAGTACCTCTGGCAAACACTGTCAAAAGTGTGTGTAGTAATTAATCCCTTGCCAATGAAATAGATGAATGCCAGCAAAACATAAAGAACTCCTGGTTAATAATTCCAAAATGTTTCCTTTCAGCAAAATTACAAAGTGGTTCCTTTCAATTGTCAGGTTTAAAACTGAGCTATACCCGGGTCATTTCTAGAGCTTGCAAAATGCTTTTATGAATAACTTCTCCCTTAAGGCATTGATAATGGCAGACAGTATATTCATTTGACTATACTGCCCTCTGCAGAACTTCATCTGCAGAATGTATCATAAACCCTGGAATAATCAAATATAGGCAAAAATTCCTCCCCAAGAGGATTTTAGCTTGAAATAATCAATGCTTATTTCCTCACACCTCTAGATTCCCCACTCAATAGCATTTTGCAAACCTTTCAAGATGCTGACTCCTTTACAGCCAACAGAATCCTAAATAAACACTCCAGACATCACCACATCCACCATAGCATAAATCTCCACTCCTGCTTCTTCTTTGATGCAGGCATTTCATCATTTCCAGGATGACTTGCATAACTCTTTGGAGTGGACAGAACGGTGTTTCCTATAAGTTTATTTTATGGGGTATGGAAGTCAATCTTGAGTGTCCCCACCTAAAATGACACATACAGATGTTGCAGGAACAGAGAGAAAACAGGAATAAAATGGCATTTGTCTTCTCTTTTCTTCCTTGCTGAGGCCTCCAAAATAAAATAGAATGTAGTTCCGATGGGCACCATGGCATCCACTGGTGGGTTTCTTGGTACCCATTTGATTCTTCAAGAAAACATCTCTTCCCCAAAGCAAACAGCTGGTCCTGGCTTTCTTCTACCTCACTGGAAAAGGAGGTGCTTCAGAAAATGTCAGAAGGCATCACCTTTGTGTCTTCAGGGAGCTCCATTCAGAGACTTCTGCATTAGGGATGGGTACGAACCAGGAAAATGGTGGTTCATAGTGGTTCGCTCGATTCCACGAATCATGAACTTTCGCAAACTTTTCTGTTTGCCGAACTGGTTTGTGGCTTGTGAGTTCAAGAGGTAGCTGAATGGCTGTTGGTGATGCCAAAATCACAGGGAGTCTTCAGCAAACTCTCCTCTACCCACCCTCCAAGTTTGGTGAAGATTGGATTTTTAAATTTAAAAAAAGAGGGGCCCCACCAGCATTGGCAGAGAGAGGCTAGTAAGTGTGTGGCTCAAGTCCCTGGAACTACAGCAAGGAACACCTTCCCAGCCGGGAGAGGTGTTTAAAACATTGCCCCACCGTGTGTGTAGGGGGGGGGGAGTCCCTCAAAGTCTCCCCTTGAATCAACCAGCAGCAAGCAATTCATCTTCTCCTAACTCTCTCTCACTCAACGACTAACTTCTCTCCTCTCTCTCTTCTTGCTGCAAAGTGAAAACAGCTGCATCAGGTGTGGTACAGTCTGCTCCCATAGAGCAGAATGGGACCTCCGTGGTTGGCTGCCAGAGCTGCCAATCAAGCTATGGACAACTACCATGGGTGTTTCTAGGGCTCTCCACAAGTCCACCCCCAGTGTTGCCTAGGAATTGATTGAATCAGCGCCAGGCTGTCTGGCCAATGAACCACTCTAACAAACCACCTAAAAATGGTGGTTTGTTGTTGGTTCAAGAACAGCGCAATGAAATGAACCTGGTCAAAACAAAACACAAATTGCCCCCTTCGAGTAAAAATTCAGTTAGTTTTCAATTTAAGCTGGGAGGGTGGACATCATGGGAGGGTGGTTTGCTTGCAACCTACTAACATTTTGTGACTGGCTCCCATGGAAGCTGTGTTGTGGTAGCACCTACTCCCCACCCTCAGAATTATCAAGCACCTCCTGGCTTAGCAATATTGGGGGGCCCTGCCTTACAGAGTCACCTAAGTTGCACTAGTTGACTAGCATGTAGGTCTCTGTATCCCCTTCATTAATAAACCCCTCCCCTTTGTTTTAAAAATACTCTGAGTGATGACCTAAATGGGTCAAATTTGCTTCCAGACATAATGGAAGATACTGATGATTAGGGATGTACGAATGTGCCATTTTCATTACTTTCAATTTTCATACATATTTGCTGTGAGCATTTTCATCCCATTATGTTCTTTTCTTGTTTGACTCATTCATTCATTTATTTCGTGCCCTTAATACAACATTATTATGGCATTTATATGCAAAAACAGGCATCAGTTTGGGAAACAGTATGAAACAGGAGAGGGGGGGAGGCATATATCTTTGGAGCAGGATGGTTCCTCGCACTAAGGGTTATCTTAGAGAAAGCATGAAACTGCAGGTAAGATCAATAGGGAAAGTTCCGTCACGACCTTCCCGCAATCCCAAGAATACTTTTACACAACTAGTGCCTTAATTTTGGATTGGCCTCCTCATCCCTCAGTCAAAACTGCCCTTGCTCATATTTGTCCTTCATCATCTCACCTCTTCCATTCCTCCTCTCGTTTTTGGTGGTTTGTTACCGTTCCCTCCCCCTTCCTCCTCCCTTTGTTCCTTCCCTCCCTTTGTTCTGGTCTCCCTTCCCCTGTCTAAATTTAGACTGTAAATTCCTATAGACAAAGACCTATCCTTTATGTAACTTGGCAAAGGGTCACATATTCTCTTGGCGCTGCGGTAAGAGATCATCATCATCATTGTTTGGAGAATCTTGCTGCAGATGAATCCATTAACTTCCTATTGTCTTGCTTTGGCCTAGGTGTCAGGCTTGTTCCATGATCCGAGCATTGGTAATGCAATCCATATCGTGCTGGTTCGCCTTATTCTCCTTGAGGAAGAGGAGGTAAGATCCCAGTCTCTCTTTTATGGAATTATTTGATTGGGCCAGACAATTTTTAGAGAAGGATGAAAGGAGAAGAACTAGAGAATCTCTTTTGTGTGTTTATTAATTTTATCCTGCTTTTCTCTCCTTTGGAGCAATCCTAGGCAGGTTCACTCAGAAGTAAGTCCCATTTTATTCAGTGGGGCTTACTCCCAGGAAAGTGTTTTTTAGGATTGCAGCCTAAGAAACCCAATAAAAATATAGAACTATTTGTCTTAAATGATTTTCTAGCGATAAAATTAATCTCTTTAATTGTTGTCTAGATACCTGAAATGGATTCTTCCAGGTCATTATCTTCATTCTATAATTTAAATATGCAAACAATACCTGACTACAGGATTGCATAGGTGTCAACTATGGGGGAGCTTGGGGGCTTGGGCCACCCCTGAAATTCCCCAGGGGGGACTGAGCCACCCCGGCGAAACGGAGCACCCGCTGCTGCGCCTCCCCAGCCTGCTGCCGCCACCACAAGAGCCTCTCCCCCCACACCTGGCTCACCTGTATCCACTCCTCCCTGTCGCCCTCCTGGGGCCATCCAGGAGAATGCCCAGTGTGATGGCGTCACCCGGAAGTGACGCCATCATGCTGGGCACATTGCCGGGGCGACGCTCTAGCAATAGCCCTGAAACTGTATGGCACCATAGAGTTTCAGGGCGATTGCCAGAGCATTGCCCTGGCAACGTGCCCAGTGTGATGGCATCACTTCCGGGTGATGCCATCATGCTGGGCATTCGCCCAGATGGCCCCCGGAGGGAGGGGGAGGGAAGAGGAGGAGTGGCCAGGCGGGAGGGAGAGGTGGCGGTGGTGGCGGGGACATCATCCCGGTGTGCACGCGCACAAGAGCCACCCCCCCCCCCAGGAAATTGAAAACCCAACGCCCCTGCAAGATTGGAACTGAATTTTTAGCATGACAATTACCATTTTAGACCGTTGATTTTACCTTAACCTCAGGGTTCTCTGGTCTGTGTTGGCATGTCACAAAAGACAAATCAAGCCTCAATCTGAAACTGCACATTTTATTATTTTTCTCTAAACCATAACAGAAGGTGAATGAAGGCTGCCAGTTTGCAACTCAGAGACCATATCCACAGCAGTGAAATTCTCCGCATTGATATTTTTAAAACTGCACATTATGTGAAATTTTCCACAGTAGATTTTTCCTCTCCAGGCACAACTCTGAAGTTTTCTCCTTCTTACCCTGCGTTTTCAGAACTAGCTAAAACTGGGGATTTTGAAAACATGGGGTAAGAAGGAAGAAACTTTGGATTTATGCCTGGTAAGGAAAAATCTACTGTGGAAAATTTCACATAACACGCAGTTTTAAAAATGTCAGTGTGGGGAATTGACTACTGCGGACACAGCAAGAGATTCCCCTTGTATGTTCTGGTTGGTACCACAGTAACCATTTTGACTGCAATTTCCATAATCTGTTCTTTTCTTTTGTATGGACAATCCAGATGACATCACAGTTAACTTGTTGCATTCCAGTTTTTTTTCTGTTGCATTTCTAAAAAAAATTTCAAACCTCCATTTGTGGTAATGTTTAAATGTAAAACGTAGCCACAGTGACAATCTGTCCGGTATGGACTGTTAAAGGACTATTTAGTCTTCCTACTTTTAATATTGCATCTCTTCCTTCTCCTTCCAGTCTAATTAATTACTTCCTGCTCTCTCCTGCAGCTAGCAGGTGCTCTGATTGCCATTTCTCACTGTAGTTAGCTAAACCTGCTGATTAAAAAAAAGCAATCATGATCATTATGTTGTAATTGTGCTGTTATGATTGTGAACAAAAATGATGAGCAATGACTTTGGCTTGCCTCTATGTAAAAATCATTACTTAAGCCCTCCTCCCTCTAAGGAAACGAGAGCTAACCATTAAGTATTTATTCACATATGCCAGGAAGGAAAAAGAAGCAATTAATGGAACTAAAAACGAAGGAACAAATGGAAGAATGCAGGAAAAAGTGATGCCAGTGCTAAAGTCGACTTACTTCTAAGTAGACACAGAGTAGGCTCTTTCTTGTGTGGCTGCATTTCTATTGAGAATCCGGAGCAGAAGGGGACTTACTTCTAAGTAGACACTGTGATATGCAGGTTAGATGTCCCTAAGAGCAGCCAGTGGGAGCTAATGGAACCAGGGGTGTAGACTTTAAAAATTCCCGGGGGGGCGGGGGCACGTGTACGCACGCAAAGCGCACGCGCACGCCGGGACCATTTGCTTAGCTGGCCCCTGGATGGACGGAGGGAGGGAGGGTGGGACGGAGGCAGCCAGGCTGGGGGAGGGGAAGAGAGAGAGAGAGAGGGAGATGGCGGCAACGGCGGTGGCGGCCCTAGGAAAGGCCCGGGGATGCGCGGCGGCGGGCGCTCCATTTTGCCAGGGGGGCTCAGTCCCCCCCCGGGAAATTTCAGGGGTGGCTTGAGCCCTCGAGCCCCCCCCCCCCCCCGTAGTTGACACCTATGAATGGAACATCAGTGATAGAGAGACAGTTGAAAACGGCAGTTAAGAAAGTCGAGGAGTGCAGTTGGGGAGCTGAGAGTGTGTCTGGCTGAGGGAAGCTGTGATGAAGGGCAGCTTAAAGCTGACTGAAAGAGTTAATTTGTAACAAAAGATCCTAAATGTTGGGCTAGAGAAACCTTTCAAAAGTTTAATGGAAAAGAAACCTTGTGACCTCTACTTGATTTTCTTCAGGGTTATGTTCAAACCATAAATAAAAGTTAACTTATTGTTTGTTTAACCCTGTGGGCTGATTATCTCAGGGGAAGAAAGTCATGCACCTACACAAGCTAAATTCTCAGTCTGTATATATGTTTTGGGGTATGGATAAATGGTGGTAGTGTGGGAATGGAACAATGTTTGAGTCCCCAACCCCAATAACTCTGTGCAGTGTTTGAGAGAGGGGGAATTATTAGAGGGGGCTGGGCTAACCTATCTGCTGATGTCTCTGTGAGTGAAAGAGAGGACTTGAGAGATGAAATGGTCATGGCTCTCTCTATATTTTAACAGAGACAAGAAGGGTAGCAAGGTGTGATGACCACGACCTACTTGTAACCCTGAACCTGAGAGGGAGGGGTTGTGATTGGTAGGCACTCTGTGTGAGTGAGAAAGGGGTGTCACGGAAACATACTAGGCTCTTTCCTGTGGGGATGACTTTGTATTGAGAATGGTAATATATGAAGCGTCATGTGGAATTTCTGTTTCAATTCCACTTGCAACTGAGTGTAGAAAAGAGATCAAAAGTCCCCTTAAATTTAAACTTGACTCCCACTTATTTTCTCCCAGTTTCATCACCCCTCCCCTCCTATGACAGGCAGGATTCCAGGTATGCCACACTACTGCTGAGGGAAGATGAAGGAACCATGAGCGATCCATGAATGTACACATAGGTTTTCTCAATGGACCAAAAAGTCCCCCCCCCCCCAAATAATTTCAGGTCAGGAAAACAGTGTGGGGAAAGGGCGGAGCTCTTTCTCTGCATGAATCACAGTGGCGATCCATATTGGGTTGACCAGAATTTGTAAATCATGTCTAATTGTTACACAGCACATTCTCAATGGGATGAAAAAAGGAAACATTTCTTTACACAATGAGTAATTAAACTGTTGAATTCACTGCCAAAGGATGTAGTGATGGCCCCTAGCATAAATAGCTTTATAAGGTGATGAGACAGATTAATGGAAGACAAGTCTGTCTGTGGCTACTAGCCACGGTGACCAAAGGGAATCTCCACGTTCAGATACAGTAAACCTCTGAATATCATTGCCAGGAGGCAACATCAGGGGAAGGCCTTGGCCTCTATGCCTTATTTTTGGCCACTATGTGAGACAGGATGCTGGACTAGATGATCCAGCAGGGCTCTTCTTATGTCTTCCATGTACTTTTAAATGTATAATTTGGATACAGCAGATGAATGTAAATGTACAGGACAAATCTCTGGACTGAACTGTCAAACTTAACCTGTACCATTCTTTCGAAGCCTGGGTTGACCCCAAACTAGAAGGAACCTTTAAAAGTGAGTTGGCCAATTCAGAATAAGGTTCCAACTATTTTTTTAAAAAGTGTGTGATGCTATATTTACTGGCCTCAACCAAAATGAATTGTAATCAGCTAAAGCCAGCATCTGAATGCATACAGGCTTGCTTAGCTTTGTTCAGACTTGTGGGCATTTTCAAAACAGAAGCTTTTGGCTTTAAGATTGCTATCCACAATACAGGCAGTAGGGGAAGAACATTTCAGTGCACTCACCTATGATTTAGTGTCTCTCTATCTTTTAACTTTGTGATGCCTTTTTTATTTTAAACTTTTAACCAAAAGGGACAGGATATGGGCTGTTTAGGAAAAAGTGAATTTACTTGGAATTCAGCTGTAGCTGCAGCTGTGGTGTTAAGGTCTGTAGTGTTCCAGGCAGTGCTAAGGGCATTGTCTCCCATTGGTTAGTATTTAAAGAGCTTATCCACATATTATGAAGATATGATGTATAATTCTCTGTCTTCCAAGTTTGTGGGGGCCTAATTTGGTTTGAGACCACCACATGTGGAGAGGGTTCCTTTCCTCCGTATTGTCTTCCCAGCCCAAAACAGTGTCAAATATTAATCACTTTTTAAAAAGCAAAGGGATTAAGAACATAAGAACATAAGAAGAGCCCTGCTGGATCAGAGCAATAGTCCATCTAGTCCAGCATCCTGTCTCACACAGTGGCCAATCAGTTCCTCTGGACAGCCAACGACAGGCCATAGAGGCCGAGGCCTTTCCTGATGTTGCCTCCTGGCTCTGGGATTCAGAGGCTTAGTGCCTCTGAATGTGGAAGTTCCCCTCAGCCACCATGGCCAGTAGCCATTGATAGGCTAATCCTTCATGAATCTATCTAATCCCTTTTTAAAACTGTTTATTCCTGTGGCCATCACTACATCCTTTGGCAGCAAATTCCACATTCTCCCTCTGAGGTGGAGGCCATCTTGTGGGTGATTCCCACCTATCACTCAGGGAGGCAGGAACAAATTAACTTCCTGTTTCCTGTGGTGGGAGTTGCCCTGGGCTCAGTTCTTTTCCTGCCTCAGTAGGGAGAGCAGCTAGGTCTAGGTCTTCTGCCTATCCTTATACAATTCTTTCCTCAGTCTACTTCCATCCTTCTTTCCTTTAGTTCTTACTACTTTGTCTAGACAATTCTTACTTCTCTGTCTAAAACAAACAAACAAACAAACAAAAAACAAAACAAAAAATCACCTCAGCTTTTCTCCTCTGTTACTTGCCCCCCCCCCCCCTTGAGGGACTGGGCCTTTACTTTTGGCAGCACTCTTTCCCGCTAAGCTGCATTACCTCGCCCCCCGCTTTTTCTTGCGGAGTCACCATGGCAACAACTGAGGAGAGTGACAGCTTCTTCTCAGTTCAGGAGGATACAGGCCGATGTGAGGGGCGAGAGAAAGACTGCGCACCCAAGAAACGGGCTGCGGCGATGTCAGGGGAACGAGGAGCAAGTGGCGCGGTAAAGCGCGCCAAAAGCAAGCCGAAGGAAACTGCGCCGCCCCCGGCGGACATTTTAAATCGATCCGGCCGGCATGCAGACAAAGACGGGAACGGTGATCTCTGCCTACTCCCGCACTCACACCCCCCGGAGAAGCATGGTCTGATGGATGGCTCCTCTGTCGCTATGAGCCAGTCCCACGGGGAGGTTGGAACTGAGGAGGACGATGATCAACGGAGCGGTAACAATCGCAATCCCGGTCCCCCCCTCTCTCCTCCAGCACTATAGCCTTCATCAGGTGTGCTATGAGGGAAGAGTTTAACCGGCTTTACAGGGAAGGGAGGGGCCGCATCCCCCGTTCTCCCTCTCCACCCCCTCTATCTCCATCCCATAGCAGCCTTAGAGAGACACCCAGATGGCCTGCTAAGCCCACTCCAAAGGGGTATTCAGTGGATAGAGATGGCTTTGAACCTCTAGAGGAGGACTGCCTCTCCCAGCTCTCAAGTGAAAAGGAGGAGGGGGAATTCTCTTCAGGGGAAGAGGAGGGAAAGAAACCTCCACCTGAGCAATCATTTCGCTTCTTTAAGGGAGAAGACTTTCAATATTTATTGTCTAAGACTCTCTCACTTCATATTCAGAGCATTCGCCCCCCCAAAAAGCAAGGAAACTCAAAAGGAAGGACAGGGGGAGGGGGATGAGATTACTGATGAACTTTTCCCCACGGCTGATTTTTCAGAACAAGCCTTTCCCTTCCCAGATTTCTACCTGAGAAAAATTAAAGCAGAATGGGAAAGACCCATGACTAACAAACCCTTTCCTGGGTTCATTAGAAGGCTGTATCCTGTGTCTTCCTCTGCCTCAGCTCTCTTACAGGTTCCTTCAGTGGATGCTCCTGTGTCAGCATTACAGTCCTCTGGCCTGATTTCAGAGGATGGGCACGGCAATCTGCGAAACAACCTTGACAAGCGCGCAGAATTTGCACTCAGAAAGACCCATGAGGCCAACGCTATGACAATCAAGGCATCTGCAGCAGCTTCCACTGTTTCTAGAGCCTCCATTGTATGGATGAGGAAGCTCATCCAGATGCTCCCCAACAACGATAGGAGACTCTTGGAAGGGGCCAACAGAGTTCTGAAAGCTATCTCCTACACAGCTGACGCCACCCTAGACACCATGGTCTTCTCCTCTAAAGCCATGGCCTCTACCACTGCTGTCCGTCGCATCGTGTGGCTCCGTTCATGGCCTGCAGATTATCAATCCAAGGCCATAGTTACAGCTTACCCCTTCGTGGGTGCCAAACTATTTGGAGAACCCCTTGAAAAGATCCTGGTGGAGACTCGTGATAAAAAGAAGGCGCTCCCAAAAGTGCCTTGGTGAAAGGGGAGCAGCTACCTCTTCCTTTCGTACATTCCACACGCTACCTAGATTTCGTCAAGATAATAGAAGGTCGCCATGGGGCACCAACAACAGCAGTGGCAGCACAAATAGTGGAAGACAGCCCTTTCATTGGGGAGGTTTCTCCAACAGATTCCCAAGACCCAATAATTACAGACAAGACAAGGAGATAAAGATCCTAAAGCCAATAGGGCATGACTATCCCCGGCCACCGGTAGGGGGCCGCCTGACCGCCTTCAGTCAGGCATGGTTGGATTCCCGGGCAGACTCTTGGATCATGGAACTCATCTTGGAAGGATACAAAATAGAATTCCACACGCTTCCCCCCTCCAGGTTCCTGGTGTCACCAACTCACAAAACTGCAGCAAAAAGACACAGAACCCAGGCTGCCATATCTCATTTGATAGACATTCAAGCTATAGAACCTGTACCCACACCTCAGCAAGGTCTGGAAGTGTATTCCATTTTCTTTACTGTCCCCAAAAAGAACGGGGACTGGAGGGCGATATTAGATCTAAAGTTTGTAAACAAATTTGTCGCATCCAAGCATTTTCGTATGGAGACTCTCAGAACCATAGCAGAATCCTTGCTTCCCGGGGAATACCTCACTTCCATAGATCTCACAGAGGCATATATGCACATTCCCATCTTCAAACATCACAGGCGTTATCTAAGATTCTGCATCGGGGAAGATCACTTCCAGTTCAAAGCCCTCCCGTTCGGTCTCTCATCTGCTCCCAGGGTCTTCACAAAGGTGATGGTACACCCAGTAGTAGTACTTCGGGAACAAGGTATTCACATTCACCCATATTTCGATAATCTTTTGATATGGTCAAGGACAAGAGAACAATCTCACGTGGACACCAACAGAACACTGCAATGCTTAGAGGAGTTTGGTTTCCTGGTGACTCTTCCCAAGAGTTCTCTACTACCCAGCCAATGCTTGGAACACCTGGGTGTCCGGATAGACACATGGACCGCTTCACTGTTCCTTCCAAGGTCAAAGGCATCCAAGATCAAGACCCTCGCAAATCAGATCATCCGGGCAAGAACATCCTCGCTCTCCACTATGACCAAAATTATGGGGCTCATGGTAGCAGCATTCGACACCCTACAGTGGGGAAGGCTCCATTCAAGGCAACTTCAGCTTTTCTTGCGGCCGTATCAGAATTCAATCACACTACGCATGGAACTCTCCCTGAAGATTCCTCTTCAGGTGAAATACAGTCTCCACTGGTGGACAGACCTCAACAACCTATTCCAGGGGAAATCATTCTGGATCCCAGACAGGTCCCAGGTATATACAAACGCCAGCCTCTCCGGATGGGGAGCTACTCTTTCACATCAGCTCACACAAGGGAAGTGGTTCTCGAGCGAGCAGAGACTGCCTATAAACCTATTAGAGTTCAGAGCAATACGACTAGCCCTTGTATCCTTTGCCCAAGACATCAGGAGAATACACATCCTCATACAAACCGACAACATTTCCGCAAAGGCATACCTGAACAAACAGGGAGGTTCCAGATCCTCGGCTCTACACAGAGAGGCAACGAAACTACTGAAGTGGGCGGAGTCGAACCTAGCCTCGATCAAAGTGGAACATGTGCAAGGGAAGGTGAATGTTCAAGCGGATTGGCTGAGTCACCAATCAGTCCAGGAGAGTGAATGGTCTCTGAACAAGGACTTGTTCAACCTCATTGTGACCACTCTAGGCAACCCTCTGGTGGATCTGTTTGCATCCCCGACCAACGCACAACTACCCAGGTTCTTCACTCAGTACTATCACCACCAGGCGGAAGCTACGGACGCACTAACTTCCCCATGGCCGACGGGTCTTCTTTATGCCTTCCCTCCATTGCCGGTGTTACCCAGACTCATTCGCAAAATCAGACTTCTACAGGCGGACATCATAGTGGTGGCACCCTACTGGCCACGACGTCCCTGGTTCACTTCTCTACAGGAGATGTCGATGTGCCCCCCATTGATCCTACCCGTGTCTCCGGATATGTTAATACAGGGACCACTCTGGCATCCCAAGCCAGAATGGTTCAATCTGACCGCATGGAGGTTGAGAGGAGCAAGTTTCTGAAGCTCGGCTACCAACCACTCGTAGTGGACACAATCCTGGCATCCAGAAAACCATCTACGTCCAGGATTTACAACTACACCTGGAAAGTCTTCGTGCGATCGGCTCGAAGGAAGAAAGTCAACCCTCTTCGCCCTCCAATCAGGTCTGTACTACATTTCTTGCAGGATGGCATTGGACACGGTCTCAAGGCAGCAACCCTCAAAAGGCAAATGGCAGCTCTTGCCTCGGTCCTTCCTCACTATAAAGGGGTACCTGTATCACAACACCCTCATATTCTCAGGTTCCTGAATGGTGCGTCTGCAAATACACAGATTTCCAACTTGGAAACTAAATACTGTTCTCACTGCCTTAACCAAGGCCCCATTTGAACCGCTCAGCAGCATCTCTTTGAAGTTCTTAAGAATGAAGGTCTTATTCTTAGTGGCAATAACCTCCGCAAGAAGGATTTCCGAACTAGGTGCGCTGTCTATTCATTCTGACCTGTGCGTATTTCACAAGGACAAGGTTGTGCTTAGAACAGACCCAACCTTCTCTCCTAAGGTTAACTCAACCTTTCACAGATCTCAAGAGATCTGTCTTCCATCGTTCTCTCCACATCCGATTCATCCTATGGAGAAAAGGTGGCAAACTCTGGATGTAAGGGGAGCGCTCAAATGCTTCATCTTCAGAGCAGCCTCCTTCAGGCGGACCGAAGCCATGTTTGTAAACCTTCCTCCACCGCATACAGGAAAGAAAAGGCCTACTCCAGCTATAAGCTCAGCCATTAAAACCTGCATAGCGGAGGCGTATAAGAGCATGAATCAACAGGTGCCCGATGGGATCACAGCACATTCACTCCGCAGCACAGCCACCAATGTGGTTTTTGTCAACCGCGCAACAGTGGAGGAAGTGTGCAAGGCAGCTACATGGTCTTTTTTATCCACCTTTATCTAGCACTATAAGATCAATGTGTATGACTCAGCTGATTCAGCTTTCGGAAGGAGGGTGCTGCAATCTATTCTTCCTTCCATAGACGACCCCCCTCCCAAATTTTAGGGACACTGCTCTGGGAGGTCCCACAAGATGGCCTCCACCTCAGAGGGAGAATGACCATTGGATACTTACCATGAGGGGTCCTTCTCCTCTGAGGTCTGGAGGACATCTTGGCCCGCCCGGGTCATATATCTGTATATATGTTTTTCTTCTTGTTTTTTGTGTCTTAATAATGCTTCCTGTTTCATACTGTTGGGTTATCATTACCTTTGTTCAGAGAACTGTTTTTTCAGAGCACTGCTTGCGGAGCACCAGAACTGAGCCCAGGGCGACTCCCACCACAGGAAACAGGAAGTTAATTTGTTCCTGCCTCCCTGAGTGATAGGTGGGAATCACCCACAAGATGTCCTCCAGACCTCAGAGGAGAAGGACCCCTCACGGTAAGTATCCAATGGTCATTTTAATCACTCTCTGTGTAAAGTAGTATTTCCTTTTGTCTGTCCTGAACCTGTGCTTTTGACATGCATATTTGCTGTCCATCGATTCTCCCTTTAGTTATATTTTCCCCCTAAATTGAAAAGCTTAAAAAATCCTATTTTAGCCTTTCCTCCTAGGAAGGTTCTTCAACCGCTTAATCATCGCAATTGCCCTCTGCTCCCCTTTTTCCAGCTCTGCAATATCCTTTTTTGATATCCTTTTTGATAAGACATACATAGTAGCAAATGAAATCCTGGTTCAGTTCTCAATCTTTTCCCAACTCCCTGCTTCAAGTGGGACGCCCACTTTTTCTTACATGTGGTTATGCACCGTATGTACATTTATTGATTAATTTATTGCCCTGTTAATGAAGAAAATGAGATCTTCTTTAAGAAGTACAAAATTGCTCTGTATATGGGCAGGCGAAATTTCCTTGTTGATGTTTTGTGAAACCAACGTTTGGACTGAGTGCAGGAGTTTCCAGATCAGCCTCACTGTGTTTACAAATATTTTAACTATTTTTTTAAAAAAGTTCTATGGTCTCTTGATATGTTATTTTCCCCATTTATTGTTTTTTTTGAACTCAGTATCTTCAGTAGTGTCAGTTTAATCTTAGCTGTGTATTGACTCCTGAAAGTTATCGTAATGATGTTTCTTGCTTCAAGCAAAAGTATCATCTGTTGCAGCTCAATGACTTCAGTGGAATTGGTAATTTGGTCTGATGTAGTTAGAGTTCTAGCAATATATTGTAGCATTTGTAATGCTATTTTCTCTCCCTCTCTTTAGCAAGGGCTGAAAATAGTTCACCATGCAGATAAGACACTAGCCAGCTTTTGTAAGTGGCAGAAGAGCATCAACCCCAAAAGTGACGCCAATGCGCTGCATCACGATGTGGCTGTTCTTCTAACCAGGTATGGATGCAGTGATTGAGACATGATTCTAGTAAAGGACACAGAGATTTTGGTGGTGGGAATGAGATTCTTAGCAATTTATCAAGGCACGCTCTTGAAAGCAGAGAAATAAATCTTGATTATATGGTAAAAGGATCTGTGCTTTTTAAGAAGCTTTGTTGCAATTACTTTTTATACCTCTTTGTGTTAAAGAATGTTATCAGAACAGACCAAATATTCATCATCACTTTAAAAAAAACAAGCAAAGGGATTGTGCTTTTGGGGTGCCTATCTGCTGTACATTTCATTAAGAGAACATAAGAGAAGCCAATATTGGATCAGGCCAGTGGCCCATCCAGTCCAACACTGTGTCATACAGTGGCCAAAAATACCAGGTGCCATCAGGAGGTCCAGCAGTGGGGCCAGGACATTAGAAGCCCCTCCCACTGTTGCCCTTCCCCCAAGCACTAAGAATACAGAGCATCACTTGTCCCAGATTGAGAGATCTTATCTATACCTTGTGGCTAATAGCCACTGATGGACCTCTGCTCCATATGTTTATCTAATTCCCTCTTGACACCATCCATGCTTGTAGCCACCACCACCTCCTGTGGCAGTGAACTCCATGTTTTAATCACTCTTCGGGTGAAGAAGTAAATATTCACTTTGGATGAATAGCACTTTATGAGAAGGCAGGAGTCACTGGAAAAGACAATAATGCTAGGAAAAATTGAAAGCAGCAGAAAAAGAGGAAGACTCAACATGAGGTGGATTGACTCAATCAAGGAAGGCCTGGCCCTCAGTTTCCAAGACCTGAGCAAAGCTATTAATGATTGGACGTTTTGGAGGACATTAATTCATAGAGTCACCATAAGTCAGAAGTGACTTGATGGCATTTAACACCCACACACAGAATAATGTGATCATAGAATCATAGAGTTGGAAAGGACCTCCAGGGTCATCTATGATGAGGAATTACTAGCACTTTAATGGGTACTGTAATCTTGGTTTTAAAAAAAATTATGAACAGATTTACATTGTTTTACTGATTTTACATTGTTATATTTTTTTATATTGTTGTCAGCCTCCCTGAGCCGGCTCTGCTGGAAGGGCGGGGTAAAAAAAGTTTGATAAAATAAAAAAGTAAATAGTCCAACCCCCTGCAGAATGCAGGAAATTCACAAATACCTCCCCCGCACAAACACCCAGTGACCCCTGCTCCATGGCCAGAAGATGGCAAAAAACCTCCAGGACCTCCAGACAAACTGGCCTGGAGAAAATTTGCTGCCTGACCCCAAAGTGGCAATCAGCATTTCCTTGGGCATGTAAGAAAGGGCCACAAGAACTGATGCAACCATTCCCGCCCTCCTTCTCATGGTCTGCCCATGTTCTAAGATCTTTCCAAAGCGGGAGACACACAAATCCCTTTATACACGTCAACCTGCTCTTAGCAGTCTCCTGAAGCTGATAGCAGCCTTCTTGCCGACAGGGGGGAGACCGAGGCAAATGGAAGCCCACCATTGCAATAATTCCGATAGGTCATTTTGGAGGTAATTAATTCACAGAGTTTCCATAATTCGGAAGCAACTTGATGGCAACACACACACATGTAGAATCACTGAGAGCCAGAGTAATGGGTGCTTCTAAGAAGTGAAACATGAAACCCCCCTGCCTTTCTCAAATGGTGCCATTGTGCTGTGTGGCAGTTCAGTGTAGATTTGCAGTACAGTAAAAAAAGCTTTGTTATCCAGAATTCATGGGGAATTGGGGGAGGGGGGTTGCTGGCAGTGTTCCCTGTAAGCTGAGTTAGCGTGAGCTAGCTCAGTTTTTTCGCCTCTGGCTCACACATTTTTGCCTTAGCTCAGGAAGGATGGTTCCAGACTAGAGCAAACTAATTGATGCAGTAGCCAAATTGCTCGCTCACAACTTTAATGCTGGTAGCTCACAGAGTAGAATTTTTGCCCACAAGACTCCACAGCTTGGAGGGAGCATTGGTTGCTGGTTAATCAAATGTGCTAGATACTCAAACGTACTGTTCTGCCATGCCACCTACAGAGAGGAATCCTCTGCAACCAGATCTCCTCTCATTTTGGGAGCACCGTGGCCATAGTCCGCATGCCTGGTGGGACCCCATCCAATGCTCCGTCTAAGCTGTGGAGTCTTGTGAGCAAAAATTCTACTTTGTGAGCTACTGGCATTAAAGTTGTGAGCGAGCGATTTGGCTCCTGCATAAATTAGTTGGCTCTGGAGCCCATCCTTCCTGAGCTAAGATAAAAATGGCTCAACCAGAGGCTAAAAAACTGTGAGCAAGCTCACACTAACTCAGCTTAGAGGGAGCCATCCTTTTACAGCAGGCAGACAAGCAGGCCGACTGACAGCGCAAAGCAGGCTGAGTGGGAAGGAGGCACCCAAGGATGATGTCATCTGGCAGCGTTGGCCGTTGGAAGCCTGGTAACATCTGGAGGCACCCAGCTCCTCAGCTGCCGAGATGAGAGTGGGATATCGTAGCTGAAGGTGAGGAGTGTGCCCTTTGAGAAACAGAAACATCAAGCTGGAAGGAACCACAAGGGTCATTGGACTAGTGCAGGAAGTTCACAGCTGCCTCACCTCCCACTGTGCCTAAATAACTGAGTGTTCTGGATAACCAAATGTCAGATAACAGAGCTTTTGCTGTGCTTGGATACATTTAAAGTCCAAGCCTTTTGTTAAGGGGAAACAGCAGATAGCAATTGAGCCAAACCTCATGTCTGAATGGGGGGCGGGGGGGGGCAGGGTACATCAGCACTGGTAAACGGGATTTATTTATTTTGGGAAAAATTACTTCCCCCGTTTTTGTTACAGCCTAAGACATAATGTTGAAAACGACTGGGCCCTTCTCCCTACCAAAGAAGTCACAGTGGTCTGTGCAAACATAATCCCAGGATCAGAAATGTTGTCAGTGCGACGGGTCTGACCTGCACTCCATCATTGGGGTCATTGACTTCAGAGGAAGGGATCTGCTCTTCTTATCCAGCCCATTAATTCCTTTCCTACTGCTTCTCTCCAGACTCCCAGGCAGAATAATAGCTTAGTTGACAGTCTGGCCGGAGGTCAGGACAGTGGAACCGACATCCTCCTGACTCACAGCAGCGGGGAATACTTACTGGCTCAGCTCAAGTTCCTGAGAGGCAAAGTTGCCAACACTTTTTCTCAGAATTCTAGTAATTTGAAATGGAACACCCCCCCCCCCCAAAAAAACATTGTACCGTGCCCTTTTGCAGGAGGGGTTGATTTGCAGGGGAATCCAATAGTACTTTTAGTCGTTCAGTTTTTAAGACACATAATCTTAATGTTCAGCTATATTAAATTCTGATATAAATTATAAATTTTGCACAGTTGCACACACATATCTAGTTTTGCTTGACAAAAATTTATGCAGTGAGGGTGCAGTGAGAAGAAAAGGAAAGGAAAGGAAGCCCTCAAATGAACCTTTACCTCCAGGCCTGGGGTCAGTTAAAGTTCTATAAATAATTTAGGTTACCTTGAGTCAGTTTCTTGGCTCATTTTGTCAAGCAGTGGCATTTCCTTTGGTCCTGAGTCTGCACAGTGGACTTTGGGGACATAGGTGTACAATATCTTGCACATTCAGCATGCTTATGGGTGAAGTAAGAACATAAGAACCTAAGAGAAGCCAATGTTGGATCAGGCCAATGGCCCATCCAGTCCAATACTCTGTGTCACCCAGTGGCCAAAAACACCAGGTGCCATCAGGAGGTCCACCAGTGGGGCCTGGACACTAGAAGCCCTCCCACTGTTGTCCCCCCCCCCCCCCCCACAAGCATCAAGAATACAGCGCATCACTTGCCCCAGACATTATGCCACTCACACATACTGGCCCCACAAACAGTATGATCATAGGCTCTGCATACAGTGTGGGGCTCTGTTCCCACCGATCCTGGATTATTAACATTTTTCATCCTGGCCCTCCTACAGAGTAACCTGGTGGTCCCCAGCGTGGCCCCTGCTGACACCTTTCCTGGCTCCTGCCAAGTGTTTTTAGATAGTGGGCAGGGACGGAAGGGGCTTTTGCCCAGCATGGCTTCTGATTGGCCATTTGAGATTTGATTGGCTGTGCAGATTTAAAAAAAAAATTTTTTTTAAACATTTTAAATGGCATCAGGGGGAAAGGCAACTTGACTTCTCACCCTTGTGCCATTTTCCTGCCCAATATCTCCTACTCAAAATATCTTTTTACCTCTTCTGGAGAATAAAGTGCAATTACCCATATATTTTCCCTAGTAGGGGTAAAAAGCACCTTGGGGCAGCCAGCGTTGTGTAGTGGTTAGAGAACAGGACAAGGATTTGGGAAACATGGGTTTAAATCCCTCCTCTCCCATGAAGTTTGCTGGGTGACCTTAAGCCAGTCATTCCCTGTCAGCCCGGCCTGCCTTACAGGGCTGTTAAGGAAACGGAGAAGAAGGGAATAATGTGCACCACCCTGAGCTCTTTGGAAGAAAGGCAGCCTAAAAATGCCTTTTTAGGCATTTGGGTGGGAAAGGAGCATAAGGGGAAATAATGAAATAGCTGCTCTCCCCATCGCAAGCTGAATGTGAGTCAGGAGCATGAGGCTTGCCAGTCGAAATACAGCAGTGCATTGAATGATGGATTGTGCCCCCTTTTTGCCATGCCCTAAATCTAATAAACTCATGACCTGATATTATCAATAGCAATGCAACCAGGGGAGGAAAAGGCTAGCATCACTGCTCATCACTCCTTTGTTTATTAGCATTCCTAGCTATTGTAACAAACGATTCATGTAACAGGCTGTCCATAATGATAATCACGCTGATTTTATACCGAGAAGCGTTTTGTGAGTCAGGACCTGATCTATTGTGCAGAACGAAATGCGGACACTTTTAGAAATGGCCTTTTTAAAATCTCTCCACCAACTCCCTTCCAAAGAGAACAAACACAAAACCAAATATTATTGGTCGCTAATGTTACAGTCTGCTTTCAACAAAATCACAGGGCTTTATTGCTTGTGACTTCCCCAACAACGGCACTTGTTACGATAATTGCATGCATTTGAATAGTGCCATAATGATCAGGAATCTGTGACTCAGTTTGCCAGGTTTTTTTAGATGCTGCCATGTGTTACTGGCTTATTCTAATTTAGGGAATAATGATTCAGCCTCTGAACACAATATATAGTTTAAAAAAAAAAGAGAGAGGTGTGCACAGAATGAAAACTAGCTCCTGTACCAAACTAGGCTCAGAAAACGAAAGAAACTGGCACAGAGGGGGCAAAGTTTGGCTGAAGTAATACTGTATACAGAACATACAGATGGAATTTATGTTGCTTCTGTGTATCCTCAAAAAGACAAGTGTCTGTGTGACTATGGCCCAATCTGCATCTAGCATTTGCTCCACTGTCTTACCAAAGCCACGTTGGAACAGAAATTCCCCTCTGCACTGCATGCCACTTTCACTTTGATTGACTGTCGGGTCTTATGGCAGTGTCCAGACTACATGCCGCTTTCACTTCATTCGATTTCTTGGTTTTATGGAACTGTCTGCATAAATTTATGGCTGTTTTATGGCCGCTCAGGGATGACTCTGCAGTCAGTATGGCGTTGGCCCAGGAGTGTTTGAATGTGGTCTTGAGTCACATCTTTTTCTGTTCCAGTGGGGGTTTGGTAAAACAATGGAGCAAATGCTACATGCAGATAGGGCCACAAAATGAGGCCTGTACAGTGTTTCCTTCTAGGGTCCAAAGTTCACTCTGAGGAAGCTCATTTCAAATGTGTTACTCATAAGTACAGTGGTTGGTCATGTAAAACCACTTAAACATGGGTGGGGCTCTAAAATCATAGAATTTTAGAGTTGAAAGGGACCTTGCAGGTGATCTAGTCCAACCCCCTTCACTCTGCAGGAGCATAGCCGAAAGATAGCCCTACAACATACCCGAAAGATGGCCATCCAGCCTCTGCTTGAAAACGTCCAGTGAAGGAGCATCCACCACCTCCCAAGGCAGAGTGTTCCACTGCTCAACCACTCTTACAGTTTGGAAGTTTCTCCTGATATTTAGCCGGTATTGACTCCCTTGTAATTTCCACCCATTAGATCTAGTCTTGCAATCCAGAGCAAGAGAGAATAGATCTGCTCCATCTTCTACATGACAGCCCTTCAAATATTTGAAGACTGCAATCATGTCCCCTCTAAGCCTTCTCTTTCCCAGGCTAAACATACCCAACTCTTTAAGCCTTTCTTCATAAGACTTGGATTCCAACCCTCTCATCATCCTGGTACCCTCTTCTGGACACGCTCGAGCTTGTCAACATTCTTCCTAAAATGTGGTGCCCAAAACTGGACACAGTACTCCAGGTGAGGCCTCTAGACAGCTTAGTACATGGAATGCCCCATACCAATGCAGCTGTCTCAGAGGCAATGTGAATTGGTGTCTGCAAAAGAGCAGGGTTGTCCAATGCCACATCGTATTCCATCATTTAGACAGATAACTTTTCACAGTTGTGTTTCTAGCAGTAGAGAAAGGGAAATTAACAATGCATTAACTGGAAGAAGCAAGACTGCAGGGTAGACTTGTTGGGCCCCAAGCCTGCTTGGGCTGACACTGTAATGCTGGTAATCTTTTGATGCCCAGGACGGAATAGTTAAGGTGTGTAAAAAGAATGGCAAAATGGAGTGGATTGTGTAATCAAACACTGAGGTCAGTGCTTTGACTCCAGCAGACATTAGGCACACACGCTTCAGTGTCAGTATTATTTCAGAATTTAAAAGGTCTGATTCCCCGGGATTTTAAAAAATTTGATTGTGTCAGAATTTCCCGCCTTATTGAAACTTTATGTGATGAAACCAAAAACTCAGACACACAAAAGAAGAAAGTCTATGACAGGAAAATAAAACCCAGGTGAGATTCTGTAGAACAAATCCAAGAGGCATGATAAAAAAAAGGTGATTGCCAGGAATAAGAAAAAACTTAACAACTTCTTGACATGACAGTTTTACAGCAAGCGATCGATCACCTTGACGGGTTATAGCAAGAGATGCCCCCTAGTTTTCTCAGTTTCTGTGAAATAAAAAATCCTTTTTTTTCCTAAATAACATCTGTTAAAAATCCACCAGCAAATTCCAAAATGGTACCAGAATCCTTATATCACAAAAAAAGTGAACACCGTATCATACACATAATTTCCCCCAAGTATACACTGCTGCTGATTTGTGTGAACACATCTAAACATGTCTGTGGCAGAATTTGGAAATACAGTTTTGAAATAGCCTCACTGAGAGGTGGCAATGTAAGTCTGGCAAAATATCCCTGCAGTGCATACTTCAAGTTAAACAGCAAACCTCACTTTAAGGTGCAAAATGTTTGTTTGTTTGTTTATCTGTTGCTTTTCTGAGCGATTTCAAGCAACGTACGTTGGCCGTAGCAAATGTGTAACTCCAGATATTTTGAGGTTTAAGGTGACCGGCTGTTACTGAGCCAAGTTTTCTAAAGTCGAAAGCTCTGTGAATGCTAACACAAGGTCCAGGTTTCTCCTTCATCTGATTAAATGTTATATAATGGAACTCAAAAGTACTTTGGGTTCCTCAGAGGCCCCCTCTCTCAACATAGTCCAGTCCCAGCCTGCTTACCTTCAGTGAGGCTGCTGTTTCACTGAATCACGGACTCATAGAGTTGGAAGGGATCTCCAGAGTCATCTACTCCAACCCCAGTCATTTACTGGATGGCTGACTATTTGTATGCTAGGGCAGGTGCTTCTTTCATCCACCATGCACCTGAGACATGTGCTCCAATAGCATCCAGTTAAAAAGAATGGAGAAAGGCAGATTATAAATGAAGTCCATCCATCCATCAATCATGTGAATTGGCCCTTACTGCATGGAGCCCGTACCACTTTTTTCTTTAGGTGCACCACACACAAGGATTGGCCAGCCAGGAAAGCATGTGACGCGAGGTGATTAAGGCTCTTTTAATCTCAAGACTTTTGATCTAATCACAGAAAAGACATTTGTGCTGGCATGAACCGTCCCTGTGAAACCTTAGGCTTGTCGCATCTCTCTGGAATGTGTCAACCTCACCGGAGCTGCAATATCAATGAAGACTCTGGCTTACCTTTGGCATTCACGATTGCCCATGAACTTGGACACAGGTATGGTTGCATGCAAATATCAAGAGCCTTGGCACACGTAAGGATCATACCAGCCATGTTCCAACACTGCAACAAGCAAAGCACTTATAGCTCATTCCCATGCTCACATGCTTCTCTTTCTCCTCCCACCTCTTACCAGAGCTGAGCCAGTTTGGTGTAGTGGTTAGGAGTGCAGACTCTAATCTGGGAGAACCGGGTTTGATTCCCCACTCCTCCACATGCAGCTGCTGGCGTGACCATGGGTCAGTCATAAGTTCTTTCAGAGCTGTTCTTTCAAGGGCAGTTCTTGAGAGAGCTCTCTCAGCCTCACCTACCTCACAGGATGTCTGTGGTGGGGAGGGGAAGAGAAAGGAGATTGTAAGCCGTTCTGAGACTCTACCCTCACACATGGAGAATGATTGAAGGCTTCGGGGGTTGGGGAACCTTGAATCAAGCCAATTCAACCAGGCAAAGTGGAGTTTGTTCTGCCCATATCAACCAGGAGTTTGAAATTCAGTTTAATCCTAGTTGAGAACTCTGGTTTCTGAGGAGGATACAAAGTCAGAGTAGCCCAGGACATTCAGACATCATGGTGAACTGGAATTTGATTCAAGGCTTTATGTTAGGTTAGCACATTAGCATGGCACCTAACTGTCTGTGATCACCACATACAAACCTCTGTTTGCTGTGATGTCTGAATGGAACACTAACTTCAGTTAAAACTTTGCATTAATTCTTTGCCATCTGGGGAGGATACGGGCCTGTATGTTGCTGCAGGGGTAGAAGGGGACCTAAGAATGGGACATTAAGTCAGTGCAAAGCAGAAAACACTTAAATGCAAGTAGTCAAATATAGTTAAAGTTGTCAGTTTTAATAAAGTTTAGAAGCTGGTTCACTTCTTACAGAGTAATTGATTAGAATGCGGCCTGTTTTGGTTCCTTCCTCCCCACCCCCCCTTTTATCTCTGTGAAAAAAGAACTAAATATTTTTTTAATGAAAATTAAAAATACAGAGACAGATGCAGTTTTTTTTCATTCAAAGAAAGGGGCATTAATTATTCCAGTTAATTGTATCCACACCCAGTCTTAGTCTGAATCTCTCAAAGTTTCAACTGTCAGTCTTTATCTAAAACACTGGTTACAAATATCCTTCTGAGATTCTTCATATAGCCCCATAGTTTGGTATAGTGGTTAAGAGGGGCAGACTCTAATCTGGAGAGCAAGGGTTTTATTCCCCACTCCTCCACATGAAGCCTACTGGGTGACCTTGGGCCAGTCACAGTTCTGTCAGAACTCTCTCAGCCCCACCTGCCTCAGGTGTCTGTTGTGGGGAGAGGAAGGAAAGGCGATTGTAAGCCACTTTGGTGTTTGGTGTAAGCCACTTTGGTGTAGTGGTTAAGTGCGCGGACTCTAATCTGGGAGAACCGGGTTTGATTCCCCACTCCTCCACTTGCACCTGCTGGATTACCTTGGGCAAGCCATAGTTCTGGCACAGCTGTTCTTGAAAAAGAGCAGTTTCTGTCAGAGCTCTGTCGGCCCCACCTACCTCACAAGGTGCCTGTTGTGGGGAGAGGAAGGCAATTGTAAGCTGCTTTGAGACTCCTTAGGGTAGAGAAAAATGGGGTATAAGAACCTTCTTGTCTTCTCTTAATTCTTCTGCCTGAATTTATTCTTCTCAAATTTGAAATATTCAGGAAGTCTCCAGTCTGCTCCTTATTTCTAATCACCTTTACACTGTCCTTTTTTCTTAATGTCAAGGTCGGTAGTATTTATTCCTTATTAAGTGTTACCCTGAACAGAGTTGCACCCTTCTGGATCCACTGAAGTCAATGGTTTTAGAAAGGTGTAACTCTCGTTTAGGAAGGTGCTGTGAAAATCTTAGTTCATAATTTTTGCCTTGTTATCATTTGAGATGTAGTGCTCTTATGAGCCTCCACCCAGGCCAGTAAGATAACATTCTTTATATTAACAGATAACCAAAAGCAAATCCTGCAGATTTCAGTCGTGCCTTTGACTATTTGTAGATAGAACGTTCTCTCCTAATAAATTATACTTTGTGCCTGCTTACTTATCTCCTAGTTTTGGCATCCAGCATGATGGAAAGGAGAATGACTGTGAGTCTGTGGGAAGACACCCGTACATCATGTCCCGGCAGCTACAGTATGACCCCTCTCCACTCACTTGGTCACGATGCAGCAGGGAATACATCACAAGGTTCCTCGAGTAAGTGAAGATGACACTTCTGCAACTGGGACAAAGGGCCGCTTTAGAAGAAAATTTTTTATCCTCCTTTCCTTTGATGACCTTTCAGTGCTTTAGCAGGGCATAACCAATAATTATCAAGCAGAGCAAAACAGATAGTAGAAACTGAGTCCCCGGGAATGGCTTGAAGGAGTCAGAAGTCTTGTGCAGGAGGAGGGAATTGGTCTTGTCTTCAGAACTTTCAGGGATCATCGAATCATAGAGTTGGAAAGGACCTCCAGGGTAATGTAGTCCAACCCCCTGCACAATGCAGTAAAATCACAAATACCTCCCCCCACACACACCTCCAGTGAACCCTGTTCCATGTCCAGAAGATGGCAAAAAAAAAAAAAAAACCACCCCTCCAGAGTCCCTGACCAAACTGGCTTGGAGAAAATTTGCTTCCTGATCCCAAAGTGACGATCAGCATTTCCCTGGGCTTGTACGAAAGGGCCACAAGAACTAAGCACTGAGGCAGCCCTTCCTGCCCTCCCTCATGATCCGCCCAAATTCACAGAATCAGCATTGCTGTCAGATGGCCATCTAGCCTCTGTTTTAAAACATCCAAAAAAGGAGAGCCCACCATCTTCCGAGGAAGCCGGTTCCACTGAGGAACCGTTCTAACTGTCAGGAAGTTCTTCCTAACGTTTAGCTGAAAACTCTTCTGATTTAATTTCAACCCATTGGTTCTGGTCCAACCTTCTGGGGCAACAGAAAACAACTGCATAGCATCCTCTGTATGACAGCCCTTCAAGGACTTGAAGATGGTTATCATATCACCTCTCAGTCGTCTCCTCTCCAGGCCTCCTCTCCTTCAGCCTTTCCTCACAGGACTTGGTCTCCAGACCCCTCACCATCTTTGTTGCCCTCCTCTGGACATGTTCTGGATCCAAACGAGGGAATCCAGAGGAAGTGTGGGGACTTTTACATATCAAAAAAGCCTATGTAATACCTTAATTAAGACCAGCCAAAATAATACATAATGAAAAGGGGGGCAGACGTCTCAGGCTGTGGCCCTTAGGCCTTTTGTCTGCATCTGAATAGTCAGATCTGAATAGATGGAGCTGATTGCAGGTTGTGCTGCTGCTTTTCGTATTAACCCTTGGAGCCTGCAATTTTCCTTTCTTCTTCTGAAAAACAAGCTTCAGTGGTTCTTCTGGGCGCGTCTGCCCGACACTATCATCTGGCCATCATCCTTCCAGGTTTTCCCTGGCTCCACTGCAACTTTTATCAAGCCTGCCCCACCTACCTCACAGGGTGTCTTTTGTGGGGAGGGGAAGGGAAAGGGAAAGGAACTGCAAGCTGCTCTGAGACGCCTTTGGGTCTTCTTCTTCTGCTAGTACTCAAGCCAAGCTTGAGGAAAGAGTGGAAAGAAAACTCTGGATTTCTACACCTCTCTGCTCACATCCAGTGCCAAATCCAACCTCATTCCCCTCCTGCCCAATATTCTTGCCCCCCAGCAATGGCAGGGTTTTTTAAAAATAATGCTCAGCAGTAGAAATTTTTTAAAAAGAATGGAGATATCACCCTGTGTGGAGGCTCTGACCAATGAGATCAAAATAGGGAATCGCTTTCATGTAGAAGCAACTCAGATGCCACATACAGCTCCATGAAGAGCCAATCATCTTGAAACTGCCCAAGTGATAATAGTACACGTCCTTGCATTTCAAATCATCCAGCCATATGGACAGATACAACTAATGACCAGCTCACCATGATAGTTGCATGTACACAAGATAAGCTACTATTTGGTAAACAACATAATCTTGGGGTACTTAAAAACTAACAAGTTTTTTTTGAGATAAGCTTTCATGAGCGATAGCTCCTGTCTCAGAGCTGCACCAGCTTGATAAATGGCTGCCTTGCAGACACAAATCCAATCCATAGAATAGTCGGCTTCACTAGATATAGTGAACGCTATCATCTGGCCATGATTTGGGGGACAGTTCAAAGTCTGCTGCAGAGTTTTTCTCTCACCGCAGGCTGGATGTGGGTATGGCAACGTGATCAGTGATCAGAGCCAGTTTGGTGTAGTGGTTAAGTGCGCAGACTCTAATCTGGGAGAACCGGGTTTGATTCCCCACTCCTCCACTTGCACCTGCTGGATGACCTTGGGCAAACCATAGCTCTGGCACAGCTGTTCTTGAAAAAGAGCAGTTTCTGTCAGAGCTCTCTCAGCCCCACCTACCTCACAGGGTGTCTGTTGTAGGGAGGGGAAGGGAAAGGAGTTTGTAAGCCGCTCTGAGACTCCTTTGGGTAGTGAAGGGTGGGGTATAAATCCGATCTCCTCCTCCTCTTCTTCTTCTTCATCATCATCATCATATGCTCAACATGGTCCATCACAAGCACAGATTAATTTCAATGGGCAGGATGAGAAAACCCATACTTTGCAACAGAGCCTGAACTTGAGGTCCTAGGGATACTGAGCAAGGACTGGACTGCAGAGTCATCATGGCCCCTTTGCTCTTATTTGCTGATGTCAGCAGGTTGCTAGAGGGTTCTTCTTCTGATGGTTATAGAACAACTTGTCTTCTCTTCACCCTGCCCTCAGCCTCCCAGGAGTCAAGTAACGCTACTGTAACGCTCTCTACATGGGGCTGCCCTTGTCCCAAATCCGGAAGCTGCAGCTGGTGCAGAATGCGGCGGCACAGCTATTGCTGGGTCTCCCTGCATGGGAGCACATCCAGCCCACCTTAAAAGCACTGCACTGGCTGCCTATAGCATACCAGATAAGGTTCAAGGTGCTGGTGCTTACCTATAAAGCCCTATATGGCCTGGGACCTACTTACCTGAGGGACCACCTCTCCCCATATGTTCCCCAGCGAGTGCTTTTATTGGGATCCCAGAATCGCCTGGTCCTCCCAGGGCCGAAGGAGGCCCGGTTGGCGGCCACAAGGGCCAGGGCTTTTTCAGTGGCGGCCCCACACTGGTGGAATGAGTTCCCGGATAACATCAGGGCCCTGCGGGACTTATTACAGTTCTGCAGGGCCTGCAAGACGGAGCTCTTCCGCCAGGCTTTTGGGGCTGCCCAATAGTTACATCTTGGCCCTGGCCCGACTGAGAATCTTCCAGCCTGAACGTTGCCTTCTGTCTATATTGTTCAATATCTAAGATGCTACCCGATAAAGAAGAAACGCCATCTGGAGTAGGGTATGCTATTTGTTGGGTTTTGTATTTTATATGTATTTTTATATGTTTTAATGATGTTGTATTAAATGTATGTTGGTAGCTGCCCTGAGCCCTCTGGAAGGAGGGGAGGGTGGGAAATAAATAAATAAATAAGTCTGATAGCAACCCACTGGCAAGTCAGACTTGTGGCTTGACAGGATGCACACATACCCATTGAATCTGCGGAACAAAACATGTCTGCAGAGACTGAAAAATCAGCCCCTCAAGTAGCAGTTCTTGGCACATGCCCAACCACTTTCTTCTTAAAATTCTATCAGGACAGAGATTCCAAAACTTCTCTGTCATATTTTTTTTAAAATCTGGATTCCCCCCCCCCCCCAATATACAGATATGGCTGCTAGCATTTCCATATGGAGACCTGCTAGATTCCAAATGTGGTAGATATATGCATATCTCCGGGACCATCTCCTCTGGTATGTCCCCGGGAGAGTGTTACGCTCTGCTGAGAGCAATCTGCTGGTGATCCCTGGCCCCAAAGTTACCCAACTGTCCTCAACCAGAGCCTGCTCAGCCCTGGCTCCAACCTTGTGGAACTCTCTGCCAACTTCCATCAGGGCCCTGCGGGACTTAATGCAATATTAAAGCCATTTAAGGTAGAGCTAAATGTTACAAGAAACATATAGCTACTTTTTTAAAAAATGGCAGCCTGGTCTCATTGCCCTTTCGCAAAAATTGTGTAACTTACATTTGTCCTGAAGTTGTTTTGCTATTTGTTTCCCTATATCTGCTGAATGTTAGTGGCTTCCATTATCCAAGGCAAGGAAATATACAGCCTAATAACAATGGTTTGTACTGTAAGTTAGAAGGGGAATGGGAGTAACTCAACTCAGGAATACCCTTTTGAGTGGCGGTCCTGTGTTCCTTATAACGTTCCCAAGCTGTTTTTCTGAAAAACTGCTAATTATCTTCTCTCGAAGCTAAGTATGTCCATATCCTTAGACTTCCTCCTCATATGCCATGCATTTCAAACCATTAATTGTCGTCATTCACTGAATCATCTTCGTCAGTTGATAATCTTCCTGAAAATGGAGCGATCAAAACAGGATACTGTGTTCAAGCTGGTTGCCTGACCGGCACTGAATAGAACACTGATTTCACCTCCTACACACAGTCGCATAAAGTACGCCTGTGAAAACAGCCCGCTATAACCAATCACTGACAGTCTGTCCTGCAGGGCATCCTCTGCTCTATCCATTTTTCTGTTGTCCTGTCCTCCCACTGTTGGCATGTGGTGTGGGGGAAGCGATTGGTAATTCTGACTTCCCTCGAAGTGGTGTGAGGCTGCTCCATTAGTGTTGCTTACAAGTTGCAAAGTGAACATTTCAAACATATTCAGCTGAATATGTCAAAAAACCTGTGAACAATGATGCCTGTGTGTCACCCTCAGCCGAGGATGGGGCTTCTGCCTGGACGATGTCCCCAAGAAGAAAGATCTGAAGCCGCCGTTCATTGCGCCTGGTGTGATCTATGACGTGCACCACCAGTGCCAGTTGCAGTATGGACCCAATGCGACATTCTGTGATCAAGTAGATGTAAGTCCAGCGCTTGTTCTCTCCCTTCTACCATCTTGTATTTAGTGGCTGTGAAATTTCGCTTTTGTGCCGAAATGTGAAGTTTAATTCTGCTGAACTCCTGCAGATATCAGAATGCCAGAGCTGTGTAAGTAAATTGGAGGGAGTATCTGACAGACAACGCACCAACCCATCCAGCTCTGTTTTTGGGGGACGGGAATCCATTTTGTGGGTTAGAACTGTGGATGCATCTTAACAAAATATAAAGCAATCTCAAAGAGCATTCACAGCAGTTTCTTTTGATGTGTACACCTGTCTGCAACATGCCAGTGAATTAATTGACCAGCCAATTAAAGAAGATGAATAATAACTTCAAATGAATAGTTATGCAGATTTATTTGTCTGCATCTGTGGGTATTCCATAGATTTTGAACATAGCTGCTGCTTGCCCAGGCCCTCCTCCAGAATTGAAATTCTAGGCCTGGAAACCTGCTATTGCTCTCTTGCAAGGCATGAGCTCTTCCCGGGTTCCCTGATGAACTACAGGAGAGAGAGTGGCCATGGCTCAGTGGCAGAGCATCTGCTTGGTGTGCAGAAGGTCCCAGGTTTAATCCCAGGCATCCCTAGTTAAAAGGAACAGGTAGTAGATGATGTGAAAGACCTCTGACTGAGACCTTGGAGAGCCACTGGCAATCTGAATAGACAAGGGCAGGGTGCTCTTAGCTTCCCTCACATCTCTCACCCCCACCTTGATGAACTAGTACTAGTATGGCAAGGGGCTGTTCCAGTTGGCAGCAGAGGATAGGACCCAAAGCAACGGGTTTAAATTACATACGGAAAGGGAGGTATCAGCTAGGCATTAGGAAAAACTTTTTCACTGTCAGAGTGGTTCAAAGGTCGAATCAGCTGCCTAGGGAGGTAGTGAGCTCCCCTTCACTGGCAGCTTTCAAGAAGAGGCTGGACGAATATTTGTCAGGGATGCTTTAGGCTGGTCCTGCATTGGGCAGGGGGTTGGACTAGGTGGTCTGTATGGCCCCTTCCAACTCTATGGTTCTGATAGTCTGATTCAGTACAAGGCAGCTTCATTTGTGTGTTCATGAGGAGAAGAAGAGGAGGAGGAGGAGGAGGAGGATTTATACCCCACCCTTCACTACCCAAAGGAGTCTCAGAGCGGCTTACAAACTCCTTTCCCTTCCCTTCCCTACAACAGACACCCTGTGAGGTAGGTGGGGCTGAGAGAGCTCTTTCAAGAACTACTCTTTTTTCAAGAAAAGCTGTGCCAGAACTACGGCTTGCCCAAGGTCATCCAGTAGGTGCAAGTGGAGGAGTGGGGAATCAAACCCGGTTCTCCCAGGTTAGAGTCTGCGCACTTAACCACTACACCAGACTGGCTGTTAGGGTCAAAATGAGCCCAGGCCGAGTGCAAATGAGCTGAAAGAGTGATCAGACCTTGGCCCAAATCCACTCTGACCCAGCAGGACTTTCCCCGGTAGGGAGGGCGGGAGGCAGAGAGAAAGCCAGGCAGTAAGTCCTTGAATACAGAAGTGATGTTTATTAAGCTCACACCAAGGAAATTCAAAGGCACATCACTGTATTCCACTCAGGGCCAAATTATATGTTACCTTTTTCATGTGTTCCCTACATCCACACAGTGGATCCACACAACAGCAGCAGGGAACGGCTTCTAAAACAAAGGAGAGCGGTCCTGACCTAGATAGCTCAGAAAAGCCCGATCTCGTCAGATCTCGGAAGCTAAGCAGGGTCGACTCTGGCAAGTGCTTAGATGGGAGACCTCTTTGCAATACTGGAGGCAGGAGGTGGGCGGCCAGCTTTAATCAGCCACCTCTCTGAATATCCTCCAGACCCCCAGTAACGGTCGGTCATCAGAGGTCACCATGACTTCCAGGTTCACACACTCACACACATGCACATATTAAAAACATACAAACAAAATAAAACAAAGGAGAGTCTGGACAGGCTCAGAAGGGCCCTGGGTGGGGGATGGGAAGAGCTCCTGCCCCCCCCCCCACAGTTTTTCCGTATGAAAACCATGCTAGGTGGAGTTATTTCACTGATTTTGCCTCACACTCTGTGCACACTCAGCCCCATGCTTATGCCTTTATGTAGCACTCCATAAAACAAAGATCAACGGATGATAAGAAACATAAAAAATCAATTCCACTGGGTGCAGGCCAACACTGTGTATTGGTTTTAAAAGAAAGCATACATTCAAGCTGGCCCGAAATTATGGTGGGGCTATTGGGGGCTCTGCCCCCTGCCTTAAAGGGTCCCTGCTTCTTCTCAAAAACATTTAAAGGTGGAGGAGGAGGAGACTGGGTTTATACTCCGCCCTTCACTATCCAAAGAGTGCCTTATAATCCCTTCCCCTCCCCACAACAAACACCCTGTGAGGTAGGTGGGGCTGAGAGAGCCCTCCCGAGAACTGTCCTTGAGAGAACAGCTCTGACAGAACTTATGACTGACCCAAGGTCATACCAGCAGCTGCATGTGGAGGAGCGGGGACTCCCAGATTAGAGTCTGCGCTCTTAACCACTACACCAAACCACTCTGGAGAATAAAGGGGGAGGTGTGTGCCCCTTTCCCTTTCCCTCTCCTCCAGCCCCACCAGAAAATTTTTTGCTCCACAAGCCACAGAATCCTGGTGATGGAGCTGCATTCAAGCATGGCTAAGACGAAAAGCATAAATGTAGTAAGCATCAGTTCAAAACTCTCCATAGTTTATCGAAGGGCTAAAATAATCTAGCTTCTATGCATCAAATAAAACATTTCACTACATTCAGATTTGCTGGGGGGGAGGGTTGTTTCTCCCCAACAGGCACCCATGCACTCAGAGATCCTGTATGACTGCAGGCAATTTTTTCAGATCTTTCACCCCCATAATGTTTTTCCTCTCCCCAAGTGATAAACAGTGTCCCCCATCCCCTGAATGTTTCACCTCCCCAGGTATTAAAACGAATTTTTCTTCGCCTGTATAAAGCATTTTCCTCTCCATCCAAATAATTTAGCTAAGCACCCAGAATCTTCTAGCTATCCTCAGCTTCAGTGTTGCCTTGAACCTGTGGAGGAAGATAATATTGTCCATCAGTTTCCTGTCTCTCTAGAAGATAAGATTGGAGACTATATTTGCTTCTGACCACCTTATTTATTGCATGTGATGCAGAATTTCAACTCTGGTGCTGCCAATATTATCATTTATCATGCTGACAAAGAACAGCTGGCTGACTTCCTTTTTAAAGGGCAGGGGGGCCCTTAGCCTCTGGGGAGCAGCCCAGTCGCTCAGAAGGAATCGATGCTACACGGACAGAGGAGACAAACGAGTTACAGGAGTAGTGGAAAGCGGGGTGAGTGGGAGAGCAGAGGAAAGCTGAGCATTGGGGAAGGATAGAGGACTGGGGTACAATGCAAGTATTAGTATGGCAAGAACAGAGGCCAAATGGGAAGCCAGAAGACACACCCATTTAAAAGAGAACACTCACGTTGAACAAGGCTACCAAATTATTAATGGAGAAGTCTAGTCCCCTCTTCCATCTACCGATCGTGCTACTGCTAGCAACGTTGATAGTTAACTTGAGCCCTTGCATAAGTTACTGTTGATAGAAAGGGAACTGTAAAAACTCATAACTTTAATAATGCATAACAGATTTCAACTAAATCAGTAAGCCTAAGATTCAAGGAATATATCCTTTCTGAATCTTCACTGAATCATAGAAGCATAGAGTTGGAAGGGACCTCCAGGGTCATCTACTCCAACCCCCTGCACAATGCAGGAAATTCACTACCACCTCCCCCCCCCCAACCCCAGGGACACCTGCTCCATGTTCAGAAGATGGCAAAAAAACTCCTCAATGGATCCCCTGTCCAAACTGGCCTGGAGAAAATTGCTTCCTGACCCCATTGGGAAAAAGAAAAATGTTAGATATGATTTGGATGGGTTAAACATTGGTTTCAAAATGCTGAAATATTACAACTTCAGTGCATTTCTGTAAAAGCTGCTGCAACGCGGCCATATTTCATCAGATTTTTCTGAGTGTGGCCTGGATGATACCACTTGTTTGAGCGATTCTGGAAAGTACTGGAGTTGGGAGACCGGTGTTAGTGATTTCAGCATAGCAAGGTTTATTTCATGGTCAGATGAGGCATGCCATATGGGGCTTCAAGCCCTGCTTTTATGCTGGCCGGAACCACACCTCCAGCCGCACCCAAATGACCTGATAGGTTCTTACATTTACATGAATTGTCATAGGTTCCCCGGGGAGAACCTAGGTTCCTTATTGGTGGCCCCTTCGGATCCATGTGTCTATTGTTCCCCCAGACCGAAGCTCAGGTCACTGCCTGACCATGTGCTCAGGCCACATGGCAGTTGCCATTACAGGAGCACATGGCAGGCGACATTGTATAATAAAGCACGGTACATTACAGATTCTTTCAACTGATCAGACAAATCATCTTGATTTTATGACATAGAAATAGAATGTTCAAATTGTATAAGGTTATACAATATTGGAAAACGGGCTTTGAAATCGACTCCATTGTAATTCCAATTTGTTACAGGCGCCTTTCGGGAAATGCAAAATAAGGACAATTTCCTGCCAAAGATCATCAACAGGGATTTCCATACATAGCAGTTTATTGTCATTTGGCAGGCAGATTAAAATGAATGCTGATTATCACCTTGGCAGCCTGGTTGTTGCATATTGCTCTTCCTCAAGGTGGAGAATGAAGTACTCCTTAGACAATTGTCTAAGACAGGAGGAGGCTGCAACACCTTCATTTCAGATTCTTGTCTGTAAGACCAGGAGAAGAGGTGCTAGTGGTAGCGTGGAGAAAGGTGAGCCAGTAGAGCAAAAAGACACCTTGTAGGTGAATGTTTGAGAGTAAAATGGTGTATTTGTACCACTGCAGGGCTTTATTCCCCAACAGGAAGAACAGGAAATAGGGGCTAGGCTGCTGGTTGCAACTGGAAGGAGATGGGCCAGTTAGCCAATAGGAGGAGCAAGATGGTATACCAGAATTCCATATAGAACCATAGAGTCAGAAGGGACAGCTAGGGTCATCTAGTCCAACCCCTTGCACAATGCAGGAAATTCACAAATACCTCCCACCCCCACCCCCAAAAGATGGGAAAAAACCTCCAGCATCCTCGGCCAAACTGGCCTGGAGAAAAGTTCCTTCCTGACCCCAAAGTGGTGATCAGCATTTCCCTGGGCTATGGACACATGAATCTTTTAAGATGTACAACTCTCTCGCTATTTTACCTGTATGCGCTATTATTGTTAATAGTGCTTACTGCTTACAATATCACTGGCTCTAGCAGGTTTCTAAACTGCATGTATAAAAAGATTGCCCAGTCAAAACAAGACTTTTTAATTAGAAGGATAAAAAGAACCATTTTCTAATTATCTGCCTTTGCTGTTCTACTACATGTCACTTTTCATCGAAGTTATAACTGTGACAGGCTGGGGTCCTTTGGGGCCGTAGCTAGGCGGAGCAGAGCTCCGCCAGCTCAGGAGTGGGAACTAGGGCAGCCATGGGCTGAATTGCCGCTGAATTAAAAGTGGCTGTAGGGGAGGGGGTTTGAGGGAGAGGCTCCAAACTTACAGGGTAGCTTCTGGGACCTCTCCCCCAAATACCCACCAAGTTTCAAGAAAATTGGACCAGGGGGTCCAATTCTACGGGCCTCCAAACAGGTTGCCCCCATTCCCTCCATTGTTCTCAATGGTGGGAAAAAGTAACTTTTTTCCCACCATAGAGAACAATGGAGGAGATGGGGCAACCTGTTTGGGGCCCCATAGAATTGGACCCCGTGGTCCAATCTTCTTGAAACTTGGTGGGTATTTCGGGGAGAGATCCCAGAAGGTACCCTGCAAGTTTGGAGCCTCTCCCTCAAACCCCCTCTCCTCCACCCCCTCATATACCCTATGAGTTTTTGCCATTGACCTCAATGGCCCATAGGGTGTAATAGGGCTGAAACTGACATTCGGTTATGCTAATGAGTTATGCGAATAGGTATGCTAATGAGCTCCTGCACCTCTTTTTCTACGAAAGGACCCCTGGTGACAGGATGTCTTTTGTCTCCTTTCCAACATGGTGGCTCGCACTTGCTTGACTTGTAAGACTTTTGATAACCAATAACCTTTCAATCTTATTCCCCCCCCCCCCCGTTCAGTAGGCCACAGCCTCATTTCACCCAAACAAAATCAGCCCCAAATTTGCTCTGTCTTGGAACTGGGTTTGGAGTATGTATTCAAGAAACACACAACAAACAGGAAAAACAGTACCTTTTCAGGTGGTTGAATGATTGTGCAATCAAGTCTGGACTAAAAATGGCACCATGTTTTTCACAAGATTACTGAACATGCAAAGCTCCATGATTATAATCCCTAGAGGCCATTTGTGCACATGGGTGAGAAAAGTACATTCAAAGCCATCACCTCTTCCCCTATCTGTGTACCAGTCAAATCTGACATCCCTACTGCAATTGCTTAGCTGGCTGAAGAAGCCACCTCATTTAAAACTGTCTGGTGGCTTTCCTATTCAGTCACGCATCTGGCTACAGCAGACCTATGAAAGTCACCTCCATCTACATGTGTGCTTCTTTCCCACTCATCATCGATGGCTGTGATCATAAACACAATTAGACCCAACGTAGGTGCGAATGCTGGGAGCAATCAGACAGCAACATTTGGGAAGCGTCCTGTAGCCATCGGCAACCCATTCTGCTCTGCCGCAGAAGCTAGAGTTAAAAGACACTGGGGAAAATCCAGTAGTAAACAGGTTTCGATGGGCCATGGATGGACTGTCTGATCACACCCTGTCTGATCACTCCAGCGTGCTCTCATGCTGTTGGGATGGTCTGATCAGGCCATCCTGACTCCATGTCGTTTCCCCCCCCTTCTCAGTATGCGCATTATTGCAGACTCCATAGGAAGCCTTCAGTGCAGAGGTGTAATTCATTGATTCCTTGTTTAAGTGCATGGGAAACAAACGGCAAAAAAAACCCTGTGACTCACCCGCAGTTGCGTCTGATCACACACTGATGGGCTGCCCCTGCAGCTTCAAAGGGAGGTGTGATCTTGCAACTGCGGGTCAAATTCCTCTGGGGACAATAGCCTTGCTCTGCACCCCCCTGCTGTATCTCCTGTGTGTGATCACAACCTATGTGTACAGAACTCTATAGGATTGCTGCCAATACAAGAGAGATATTTTCTGCTTCAAACCATAGTTCATCAGAGTTCTCCCATTTCCTTGAATGACCCCTGAAAAGGCAACTTCCCACCTAATCCACAGGCAAGTCAAGCGCAGACATGTGAAAGTCTGAGTGGGGGGTAGGCTTGCTTTCTGAAGAGATTACATTTGTGACAACAGTTGAACAACAGATGATTTGCTACAGTCATCAGCAGATAAACTGTTAGGCTAAGCATATAGCAGAGCAGGTTCCACCAACCCATACTGGAGGCCCTGCTATGAGGACATTTTCTGGTATCTCTTAGCATATTCCTAAAATTGCTCAGGGCCTTCTTTGATCGTATGACAGAAGAACAGTCTCTACAAGTGAGGAGAAACTTTAAACACCAGGAGTCCTCACCCTTCCTTCTGTGGTAGAATTCAACCTTGACATGAGTGGCTATACCGCCATTATGTGAATGTGTTCACAGAGGAGATATTTGTAACCTCAAACCACAATTCACTAGTGATCTCCCATATTTCCTTCAACAAGCCCTGAACATCAGGTTACACAAAAACGTTGCTCTAGGCTGGTCGTTTACAAATTCTTTGACTAAAGGGAACCCTATCCCCACTGACTCATCCCCTAAGGAACTCCCACATGTATGCCATGGAACCCCATGATTTCCTGAAAGTTCTGGGTCACACTCAAAATTATAGAATCATAGAGTTGGAAGGGGCCATACAGACCATCTAGTCCAACCCCCTGCCCAATGCAGGACCAGCCGAAAGCATCTCTGACAAATATTTGTCCATGTCCATCCAATATTCGTTCATGGGAGGCTGGCTAGGCATCTCTGACTTTATCACCACTCTGTATGAACTGAGAGTAGTATTATGCCTCAGAACTGGAAAGTATTGGAGTCGGCAACAGAACACACCCACCAGTCTCCAGTTCTGTGCATTGTAGCAGAAGATAGATGAGGAAGGAAAGTTGTTGTTGTCTTTACTGTTTTTGCAACCGGAGTCATAAACAGCAAACCCTCATCCCACAATAAACCTCATTTCACAGAAAAACATGGAAGAATTTAAAAGTTGCTACTGCAAAAGTTGTCGTATGATTTGACAACAGCCGAGGAAGGAAAGCTGTGTCTCGAAGGGCTCACTGAAACTTCTGAGTAACCCCTGATTAAATTTCAAGATCCCTCTGCAGAAAAATAGAAGTGCCGTATCACTTACCCCCAAAAAAGGAGCAGAAAAGCAAAAGCTCTAAGTCCAGTGTACTAACAACAATCCAGTTATAGAAACATCTCATTTATTTCCTTCCATAGCTCCAAAATTCCAGAATGCTCTGTGACATGCAGGAGTTTCATGGTAGATGTGTGGGGGATTTCTTCAGAGCACAAGTCAGTGTGAAAGTATCTTTTGAGGAGACAAAATCTGGAAACTGCTGCATTACAAACTCAGAGGAGAGAGTTACGACTGAATGCTAAGGCACAATAAAGACTGAACCATACATCACAAGCAAAGAGCAGTATTTCTCAAAGGCATCAGGTGGACTGTGAAAAACATAACCTCTTGACAATATGCCTTTCAGGAAAATAGCTTTAGTGAAACCTAATAATCATGGCAGTAGCTCTCTCTATTATCCACAGACATGAGTCCCATGCCACATCTGTTTTAATCATGCAGCTACTTAGGTGAAAACTGTGTCAGCTGAGCTCATAGCTCTGAAAAAGGAATTATGAGAATTGAAAGTTCATATTCTCAGCCAAAACGTTTCTTTTTTTGGAAGGGGGGGGTTACTTTTTATATTTCACCCAAAAATTTACAGCAAGGCACCAACTCCTCTCTTGCTCCCCCCATTGTATTTTTGAAAGTCTGGACAGGGGGAGGAGTGTTTACTTTCTTCTCCCCAACCAATGGAATGCAAGGGGTTACGTGAGTCATTGTTGCACGTTTGAATGGTGTCCTGCAAGACAACGTTTCGGAGCTGGACAGGGTGGAGAGTTTATTTACCCTTTCCTGTCCACCATGATTTGGCCAGTGGTCATAAAGGAAGGTGCTGGTACAGTCTCAGGGTGCGATCACACGGGCATTTAAACCCGGGTTCTCCCGCGCTGGTCTTTCAAGCGCGATGGCTCAAACGGAAGGTACTTGTTTTTCCTGGTGGTTGGAAAAGCGGGCTCGAGTGCGGGGGGGGGGGGCGGCTTCGAGACGGGAGACAAATGCGGCCATCTAGTCAGCCCCTTTAATTGCGATGGGGAACAGCCGCGAGGCCCGCAATAAACGTCCGTGTGATCGCACCCTCAGATAGGCTGCGATCATATACACAATTAGACCTGACATAGGCGCGAATGCCGGACAGATTTAAAGGGAGCCATCAGACAACAACATCTGGGAAGCGTCCCGCAGCCATTGGCAACCAGTTGTGCTCCGCTCCAGAAGCGGTGTTAAAAGACACCAGGGAAAATCTGGTAGTAAATGGGTTGCGATGGGCCACAGATGGACTTTCCCCTGTCTGATCACTCCAGTGCGCTCTCATGGCATCGGGATGGTCTGATCAGGTCATGCCGACTCCGTGCCATTGTTTTCCCCACCTTTGCAGTATACGCACCATCACAAACTCCACATGGAGCCCTCAGCACAGAGGTGCGATTCATCGATCCCTCATTTAAGCACGTGGGAAAAACACGGGAGGTATGATTGTGCAACTGGTGGAATGAACTCCTGGAGGAGATCAGGGCCCTACGGGATCTAATGCAGTTCTGCAGGGCCTGCAAGATGGAGCTCTTCCACCAGGCCTTTGGTTAGGAGCCGCCACCAGAAGCACCATCCTACTGTGAGTAACATCTGGGATGAGGGCCCTTGGACTCCTGAGCATCTGAACATCTGAGCATCTGAACATCTGCATGCAGTCCGGGCCGGGTGGTCAGGGGAGACTGGATCCCAAGCCTAACAGACCGCCATCTGAATGATCATTATGATTGAAAGCATTTTATTGTAATTTATTTAAGGTATTGTGTGTAAGTGTTTTAGTATTGCACGGTATTTTAATTGTGTTATGATGTATTGGGTTGGCACTGTGAGCCCTTGTAAACCGCCCTGAGCCCGCTTGCGGGGAGGGCAAGGTATAAATATGAAGTATAAATAAATAAATAAATAAACTGCGGGTCAAATTCCTCCAGAGGAAATAGCCTCGCTCCCCCCCCCCCCCGCTTTTTCTGGCATATATGACCGCAACCTTAATCTGTTTTAGCAATGTAGGGAAAAGCTATATGACAGGGTTTGAGAGTCTCTGAACTAATGGAATTCTATTGTAGCAGTACCCGTGATGTTTCTTTGGCTGAGGACAGACTGGCAATCTGCCCCAGGATAGGTCCGCATGGGAAGCGGGGGAAGGGAGCCTGTTCAGACATGCACAGCTGTCCCTCGGCTCCCTTCCACACTTACCCGCTTTGTAGCCGGTTTTCTTGCGCTTTAGAAGGACTACGGGAGAAACTGGTGTCCGGAGGCCGTCTTGCGCTTGCCTCCCGCTTCCAGGCAGTGTGAACTGGAAGAAGGCGGGAGGCAAGCAGAGGCGGCAGTGCGAATGCGGCATTTTGCCAGTTTGCGCATGAGCGCTCATGCGCACATAAGCACATGCGCACATGCGCAAATTGCCGAAACTGTCCTATCACGAGCTGCGTAGGCTGGCCCACCTGGGGCCACTCCGCAGCAGTCTGAATGCTCTGTAACGGCATCCTTGCTCAATACCCTGGCCAATGTGGACAGCCAGCCCCGGGGGATTTTCCCCCCGCAGCTTTTGCCTCCGGATTCATCCCACTCCAGATTGCCAGTCTGTCCTCAGCCTTTGATTGTACACATGTTAACAGATGACTCCATCTTTAATATAATGAAGTTTTACTTACAATATTCAGCTTGAGCAATTGATCTGTATATCAATCAAGTTCTTGCCTTGACTCCAGTGTCTGTCTCCTGCTCAGCTCCCTAGTCCTTTGGCACCATCCTCTGACTTCCACATACCAGTTGGTTTTCCTCCCATGTCTCCTGTAGAGAAATCACCACATTAATTCTGTGCTATCTATAAGCTAATCATTGCTTCTGATTTCCAAAAATCTCACCCGCTTGTCGCCTAAAATTGAAGACATCTCCAGTCAAGATTTATCGCTTTAGTAACATCCTGTTTTTCTATATAGTATTTTATTTTTGCTTGTTTATGCATTGATTTATTACAGAATATTTGCCAGACACTTTGGTGTGCTGTGAAAGGCTCTTGCAGGTCAAAACTGGATGCTGCAGCAGATGGAACAAGATGCGGAGAAAAAAAGGTGATTGCGAGATTCTCTTATCATCCATCGCTCCCCTGGGGGTGATTTACCAACTGGGGGCACACATCCAAAACCTTTTGGAACTAATGGGGGTTATTTGGGATCTTAGGAATGTAAGCAGCCCCTGCTTTCCACTTGCCTAGCACTATGAAGTTGGCTGATGGCCATCGAACACAAGAATCTAATTGCTGAGCATGATTATGTTATATTGCAATCTGTGAAATCTGGCTAGGATTACTGAAAAGGAATCGCATGCATCATTTGGAGCCCGATACACATGTATTATTTACAGCAAGTCTTGAGGCTTTAGTCCGGGGATTGTGCTTTTCATAAAATACAAATAATTTGGCAAGAACTTTTTATAATGATTGAAACACTTTATAGGGGACATTTGTAATGTACGTATAATGTTGCATTTATGGAGCACTGATTTTTGCACTATGTTGTATATAATTATATAATTAAATTTAGTTATTTATGGGTTATTAGTAATTCACACAGGCTTTTTTGTATCTTGGGCAAGAATCTAATTGAACTGGATCCTGGGTACTGTATGCATGTATTATAAATATACCTATATAAATACAACAACAAGAAGTTTAGTATACAGTCAACAGAACTTTCAGTAATACAGTTGTCAGAACAACATTTAGCAATTGTTCATAAGTTATTCCATGGGAGTGAAGGTGATCTGGTTGCAACATCTGTCACCCGGTTGATCTTCTGGGCTGATCTGGCTGCCCATGCGGGTGCCACTGTCCTCCCTCACTGCTCCACGTACCTCCTTCCCAAAGCTGCATGTTTGGTGGAAGAGGACAACTATCCCAGATAGTAGGAATGTACCTATATAAATAAATTTGGCTTATCTAGTCACTTTTTAGTCAAATTTTTTACTTGCGGCTTCAGGGGCGTGCAGTGATAATGCTGGTGGGCAGTAAGATGACCCTGCTGGTTCTACTGGATCTCTCAGTGGCCTTTGGTACTATCAACCATTGTATCCTACTGAGCTGCCTCTTGGCACTGGGACTAAGAGACGCCATATTATGGTGGTTCAAGTCCAATGTTCCCTCTAAGCTGAGTTAGTGTGAGCTAGCTTAACAGTTTTTTAGCCTCTGGCTCACACATTTTTGTCTCAGCTCAGGAAGGATGGCTCCAGAGCAGACTAATTTATGCAGTAGCCAAATTGCTCGCTCACAGCTTTAATGCCAGTAGCTCACAAAGTAGAATTTTTGCTCACAGTTTTCCATAGCTTAGAGGGAGCATTGTTCAAGTCCTATCTGGGGGGTTGATCTCAGAAAATAGTGTTCGGAGATTCCTGCTCATACCCACGGCCATTGACCTGTGGGGTGCCCCGGGGTTCCATCTTATCCCCTTCACCCACACTGTTCTGTGTAAAAAAAAAAAATCCTATGACTGTGGACATCTGAATAAATGCCAATGGATGATGCAGCTAGAAACCAGGAAAGGTGATTGCTCTTATATTACACCAGTTTTCTGCAAGTCACTGGGGAGGGGTGTGTTCATGTATATCGATGCCAATGTGTGTGCTTGTGCATTTCCCGACCCATTGCGTTTGCTGCTTTATTGTCCAGTGGTGCTTATCAGGCGAGTGCATAACCGTAGGCAAGAGCCCTGAGCCAGTGAATGGTGCCTGGGGATCGTGGTCAGCGTGGTCACACTGCACACGGACATGCGGGGCTGGCATTCAGGCTGCGGAGAGGCAATGCAACAATCCAGAGTAAGTCTCGGGCATGATTGTTTTCTTAACCTCTTGACACTTGAAGGCTCTTGTGTACCATCTTCCTTACACCCGAGGGAAATCTGAAAGTGAACTTGAACGGATTGTGGTCAACCTGCAATGTAGGCAGGTTCTGCCTAAAATTAGGCAAATCACAAGAGGGAGGGCAGGAAGGGATGAGCCAGTGCTTGGCTCCTTATATGCCCAGGACAATGCCAATCGCCAGTGTGGTGTCAGGATGGAATTTTCCTCCAGTCCGGATTGGCCATTTTGACTGTGGAAAAAGGCAATGCCTTGATTCCTCATAGGCCAAACAATAGGGACCCCAAGTGTATTGCAAAAATATAAACCACAAGGGTAGACCTTCAAAAGATTCACAACTTTCACAAGTAAACAGTAGACATCAGTCTATTGGAATACAACAACAATAAATGGAAAATGCAATAGAATTGGTGGTCACAATTCAAAAAACTCTATTTGCAAATTCAAAATACAATTTGATGATAGTGGAAAATATCCAATAAGAGACTCCTCTATGTCCTTTGAATATAATAGTGTCCAAAAGTCCTCAATGTCTACAAATAAGGCAGAGGATGTCCCAAAGCGCACAACAAACTTGTAACAGCTGAAAATGTCCTCCCCAGGTATGCCAGATGTTTCAAATCTTCCTCAGTTGTACAGCTGAAAATGGAACTACAAGGTAACAATATAACAGTACAACAATGAAATATGAAACGTCTGATGTCTACTGTTTACTTGTGAAAGTTGTAAAATCTTTTGATGGTCTACCCTTGTGGTTTGTATTTTTGATCCTGATAGGGGCACTATGTGTGCAGAAAAAGACTTTGGGGTGCATCCCCCTAGTTGGCTTGGGGGCTGAGTGCACAAATGAGTTACGCCTGCCGTTCTCATCACTGTGCAAGTGGAGTCCTTTCAGAAAGCTGAATGTTGGCTGGTCAGGAGGTGGCACTCCTTGCGAGGATTGGATCCTGCTTTTACCCAGTG
Organism: Lepidodactylus listeri; assembly: GCA_029233225.1. NCBI lineage: Eukaryota > Metazoa > Chordata > Lepidosauria > Squamata > Gekkonidae > Lepidodactylus > Lepidodactylus listeri. Next base: position 24,622,566 of record JARCFY010000004.1, on the reverse strand, counting down.
CATTTGAGGCCAAAGCATAGGGGACAGAGGAAATCCATGGTCAGTTCTCCTTGCGCTTAGACTTTTACTTAAGAGGAATCGCCAAGTGGGCTACGAATTCGGTCAAGACAGTGGCACTGGGAATGGGATTAACTTGCCCTCTTTGCCATTTTCTCAGTCTAACCCTCCTCCAGTTGCTATAGCTTTAGTCCTGTGCTCCCAGACTTATCCAAAGGTATTGTTTCCAGATTTTCCCAGTGATCCTGCACCATTCAGAGTAACCTGTCAGGCAGAAATTCAGCTGCTGGCGTTTTTCCTCCATGAGATATACCAGGATGTGGCGGAGGGGGAAAAATGCCGTATTTTTGAGTGCTAAACTCAGGGGTCCTTTCGAGCAGGAGCTCGGGGGAGCACAGCTCCGGGAGTTGGTGCCAGCCCCCCCCCCCCCCACCGCGGGGGAATGCCTGCTTGTGTGCAGCAAAATGACCCCGTCCCCTGGAAAGGTCCTTGTACCTCCGACCAGCCTTCTGAAGGCTTCAGCCACCACTGAAGCTATCCTCCTGGAATATTTCTGAGGCTTGGTTAGTAGCTGTCCCCTCTCTGCCAGTGTGCGTTCTCTCTCTCTCTCTCTTTTCTTTCTTGCCTTCTGACATATTTCTGGTGATGTCAGGTGGTGTAGCATATGCAAATAAGTAATGCTAATGAGTTATAAGTAATGCTAATGAGTTATGCTAATGAGCTCCTGCAACCCTTTTTCTACAAAATGACCCCTGGCTAAACTACTGTTAAAGACCCTGAAGCAGAGCCAGTAAGAAGGCTGGCCATCCCTGATGGATATCGATACTATTGATGAGAGCTGCTGATAGAGCCAGTTTGGTGTAGTGGTTAGGAGTGTGGACTCTAATCTGGGAGAACTAGGTTTGATTCCCCATTCCTCTTCCACATGCAGCTGCTGGTGTGACCTTGGGTCAGTCACAAGTTCTCTAAGAGCTGATCGCTTAAGAACAGTTCTTGAAAGAGCTCTCTCAGCCCCACCTATCTCACAGGGTGTCTGATGTAGGGAATGGAGGGGAAGGGAAAGGAGATTGTAAGCTGCTCTGCGACTCCTTTGGGTAGTGAAGGGCGGGATATAAATCCAGTCTTCTCCTCCTCCCCCTCTTCTTCTTGTCCTCCTCCTCCTCCTCCTTCTATAGAGCCTCCATATAAAAGGGCAGTCTGCCTCTTAATGCCAGATACTGAGGACAAACATCAGGGTAGACCCTGTGCAATCAACTTCATGCCCTTTTTGTGATTGCCCAGAGGGGACTGACTAATGGCTACTGGAAAAAGAACACCAGCCAGACTAGAGGGTCTGATTTAGGAATTCAGTTCTCATGTGCTTATGGCCTTGAATTCAGAACTGCTTATTTCACTTCTAGACCACAATTTGGAGGGAAGTATTGCACCGGAGAGAGGAAACGCTACCACATGTGTAACATCAAACCATGCCCCAAGTCTATGCCAAACTTCCGTCAAATGCAATGCAGCGAGTTCGATACAGTCGCCTACAAAAATGAATTCTATCAGTGGATTCCAATTTACAACACAGGTACAAAAATCCACTTGTTACTAGAGGCTTAAGTGAAGAGTAAACCTTCACAGGGTTGTTGCAAGGATAAAATGGGAAAGGGGAGAGCCATGTAAACTGGCAACTGACTCTAACAGAATCAGACAGGTTATGAAGGTGTTGGGAAAAGTCGGTCAGTCCTACATAAAGTTGGCATAAAGTTTTATCTGTCCTCTGAAATGGCTCAGGTAGAACTATTGGTGTCAAGCTTGTAGCCAGCCTGCTGGGTTCAGTTGCAGGGTGACAGTAGCTGGGGTGTACATGTCGTTTGTTACCCACCAATCACCAAACCGGAATTGTATTATTGGGACTCAAAGACTTCCCACCAATTGTAGCCTTTGCACTGGTTAAGTTTCATAGATATAGCACTGTATGTTTGCAGTGCTACCTTATACTGCAATCTTTATAAACGGTTTCATTGAAAGTGCACGTTGACTGTCGGGTTTTGCTCTAGGTAACCCTTGTGAATTGCACTGCCGTCCTGCAAATTACCACTTCTCAGAGAAAATGCTGGATGCTGTTATCGACGGTACGCCTTGCTTTGAAGGAAACAACAGCAGAGACGTCTGTGTTAATGGCATGTGTCAGGTATTGGGTATGTTTCCTTCTTGCAACACTTCATGGGACTACAGATTTACAGGGCTCAAAAAGACTGTCAGGGGTATCAAGCTGGCCTGTTATAGTGGTTAGAGTGTGTTACTATGACCGGGGAGACGTGGATTTAACTCTCCACTGAGGCACGTTTATATTTATATGCCACTTTTCTCCCCAGTGGAGACCCAGAGAGGTTTGTATCATTCTTGCCTCCTCCATTTTATGCAACCACCACCCTGTGAGGCAGGTCAGACTGAGAAGGTGGGTGACTGGCCCCAGATCACCCAGCAAGGTCGTGTGGGTGAGCAGGTATTCAAACCTGGGTCTCCTAAGGCCCTTGTTTGGCAGTTTGGTGTAGTGGTTAGGAGCACAGACTCTAAACTGGGACAACCAGGTTTGATTCCCCACTTCTCCACATGCAGCTGCTGGTGTAGCCTTGGGTCAGTCACAAGTTCTCTCAGAGCTGTTCTCTCAAGAGCAGTCCTTGAAATAGTTCTCTCAGCCCCACCTACCTTACAGGATGTTCGTTGTGGGGTGGGGAAGGGAAAGGAGATTGTAAGCTGCTCTGAGACTCTGAGTGAAGGACAGAGTATAAATCCAATCTCCTCCTCCTCCTCTTCTTCTTCTTCTTCCACTATACCATCAGGCAACCTTGGGTCATTCAGTGTCTCCCAGTCACCTTACAAGGTGGGTTTTGGGAAGATAAAAGGGAGAAGAGCAGAACCATGTAAGCTGGACAAAGAGACAGATGAAAACATAAGATATAGGATAAAAACATTACAGTCTTAAAGAAGAACTAATTAAACCAGTGATCATGTCTCACACAGTGGCCATCGGCACACAGTTACTCTTGAGAGCCAGCAGCAGGGCATAGAGGTTAAGGCCTGTATTAATTTATCTAACCCCTTTTAAAGCCTTCTGTACAAAAGGCCATCATTGCATCCTCAGGCAGCAAATTCCACATTTTCACTTTACTTGTTGAATAAAGAAATATTTCCTTTTGTCCATCCTTTATCTACTGCCCATTGACATCATTGGATGCCAGTGAGTTGGTGTAGTGGTTAAGTGCGCGGACTCTAATCTGGGAGAACCGGGTTTGATTCCCCACTCCTCCACTTGCAACTGTTGGATGACCTTGGGCAAGCCATAGCTCTGTACCAGCTGTTCCCTCAAGGACAGCTTGGGAAAGAGTTCTCTCAGCCCCACCTACCTCCCAGGGTGTCTGTTGTGGGGAGGGGAGGGGAAAAGGAGTTTGTAAGCCACTCTGAGACTCTTAAGTGAGTGAAGGGCGGGATATAAATCCAATCTCTTCTCTTCTTCTTCTTCTGGTATTTTAGGAAATGGAGAAAGTTCTCTCTATGTCCACTCTCCCTGTCCTCTGCATAGTTTTATAAACCTCTGTCTTTCTGAGCTGAAAAGTCCCAGACTCTTCATCCTTTCCACATAGGAAAAGTTGAGTCCAGTGGCACCTTTAAGACCAACAAAGTTGAATTCTGGGTATAAGCTTTTGTGTGTGCATACACACTTCTTCAGATACATGGACAAAGGCTGCTTGAAGAAATGTGCATGCACACAAAAGCTTATACCCAGAATTCAACTTTGTTGGTGTTAAAGGCGCCACTGGATTCGAACTCTGTTCTGTGGCTTCAGACCAACATGGCTACCTACCTGAATCTATCTACATAGGAAAGGTGTTCTTCTGGTTGTCCTCTTCTGTCTTTTTTCCAACTCTGCAATGTTCTTTTTGAGATACAGCAATCAGAACTCCAAATGAGACTGCACTATGGATCTATTATAATATTGGCTGTTTTATTTTCAGTCTATTTCTTAATAACCCTAGCATAGAGCTTGAATATAAGAACATAAGAGAAGCCATGCTGGATCAGGCCAATGGCCCATCCATCCAACACTCTGTGTCACACAGTGGCCAAACCCAGGATCCATCAAGAGGTCCACCACTGGGCCAGAACTCCAGAAGCCCCTCCCACTGTTGCCCCCCAAGCATCAAGAATATGGAGCATCACTGCCACAGACAGAGTGTTCCATTTATACCTTACCGCTAATAGCCACTGATGGACCTCTGTCTATGCTTGTAGCCCCCACCACTTCCTGCAGCATTGAATTCCACGTGTTAATTACTCTTTGGGTGAAGGACTTCCTTTTAACTGTTCTAAACCTACTGCTCATTAATTTCATTGAATGCCCACTAGTTCGTGTATTTTGAGAAAGGAAGGAAAATACTTCTTTCTCTACCTTCTCTATCCTATGCATAATTTTGTAAACCTCTATCATGTCACCCCTCAGTCATCATTTCTCCAAGCTAAAGAGCCCTAACTAATTTAACCTTTCTTCATAGGAAAAGTGTTGCATCCACTGAATCGCTTCAATTGCCCTTTTCTGCCCTTTTTCCAATGCTATAACTTTTTTTTTGAAGTGCAGTGACCAGAAATAGCTTGTCTATTTCACCACTGAGGAGCACTAGTTGTATTTTCATTGAGTTATCTACTATGACCTCAAGGTCTCTTTCACAGAATCATAGAATCACAGGGTTGGAAGGGGGCCTACAAGCCATCTAGTCCAACCCCCTGCTCAATGCAGGATCAGCCTAGAGTATCCCTGACAAGTGTTTGTCCAGCCACTGCTTAAAGACTGCCAGGGAGGGGGAGCTTACCACCCCCCTAGGCAGCTGATTCCACTGTTGCACAACTCTTTCTGTAAAAAAGATTTTCCTAATATCCAGCTGGCACCTTCCCACCCTTAATTTAAACCCATGATTGTGAGTCCTATCCTCTGCTGCCAACAGGAGCAGCTCCCAGCCCTCCAAGTGACAGCCCTTCAGATACTTAAAGAGAGCATTCATGTCCCCCCTCAACCTCCTCTCCTCCAGACTGAACATTCCCAAGTCCCTCAGCCTTTCCTCCTAGGGCTTAGTCTCCAGGCCCCTGATCATCCTCGTCGCTCTCCTCTGCACCTGGTCCATTCTGTCCACATCCTTTTTGAAGTGGGGCCTCCAGAACTGCATACAATACTCCAGGTGTGGCCTGACCAATGCAGCGTACAGCAGGACTATGACAGTCTTGCAGTTTGGATGTTATGCCAGTATTGATACACCCCAAAATCACATTAGCCTTTTTTGTTGCTGCATCACACTGGCTGCTCATATGTACCTTATGGTCCATCTGTACCCCAAGATTTTGTTCACACACACTGCTATCCAGAAGTGTTTCCTCCATCCAGTATGTGTGTGCCTCATTTTTATTATTTATTTATTTATTTTATTATTTCATATTTCTACCCCGCCCTCCCTGCAAGCAAGACCCAGATGGAGAACTTGGCACTTATCCTTGTTAAATGGCATCCTTTTCACATCCACCCACTTTTCCAGTGTGTTCAGATCTCATTGAATGCTATCTATATCTTCTGGTGTGTTCGCTGCTCCTCCCAATTTGATGTTATCTTCAGATTTCATGAGAAACCTCTCCACACCCTCATCCAGCTCATTTATAAAAATATTGAAAAGTACCAGGCCCAGAACGGAGCCCTGCAGCACCCCACTGGACACCTCCCTTCATTCAGATGAAATGCCCTGGACAACTACTCTTTGAGTGTGGTTCTCCAACCAGTTCCCTATCCACCTAACTATCCTAGACTCCAGTCCTCAGTCCTTTAGTTTACCCATCAGAACATCATGGGGAACCCTATCAAAAGCTTTACTGAAACCCAGGTAAACAACATCAGCAGCGTTCCCTCAATCCAGTAAGCTCGTCACTCGATGAAAGAAGGAAATGACATTGGTCTGGCAGGACCTGTCGGGGACAAATCTGTGCTGACTTCCACGGATCTCCAAGTTGTCCTTTAGATGCTCACAGATCGATTTCCTTCTCAGCCATTTCAGAACTTGTTAACGTATACTTAAAGCTGGGATATTTTTTGTTCCATTGTGCATCACTTTACACTTACCTGCATGGAACTTCATTTGCCACACTGCTGCCCACTCACCCAGAAGGGAACCAGTAAATTACAGGCCATTTACCTTAACATCTGTCTTCAGGCCAATTAGTAAAAACTGTAATTAAAGACAGAATTATTAGGAACATAAATGGACAACGCCTACTGGGTACTTCCACTGTTAATCATATGGAAGTACTCTCCTCAGTCTAATGGGCTTAATTCTCCCTTTAAGACATCAACCCATAGTTAAAGCTGATTAACTACAGAATATTTTGATGTCACCACTTCCTGTATGTGATTCTCTACTGTCTAGGATCATTGAAAAAAGGAATGAAGCAGAAGAAAACTGGGTAGGGAACAGCTGGGAACAATCATGAAACAAGTCAGATTGAAGGCTTTTGTGGGGGGGGGGGATTGGTTCCCACCTGAAATCTCTGCTTTTAAGGCAAAAAATTAAGCCTCCAGAACATTGGCTGAGCACGGGCATGCTGGGGAAACTCAGCAGGAAAAGGAGTGCAGGAAGGAGTCCCTCAGAGTTAGAATTTTGAAAACAGGATGTGGGGGTGAGGAGGAAGATGGTACATGAACAGAGAGGAAGGTGAGTGGTGACTCATGGGAACCTGAAAGGAGAGAATGAGAAAAGGTCATGCATAACCCAGCAGTGGAACACATTCCGGTTCCGTTCTTGCCATCTCCAAAGATCTCAAGGGACTGAGGTAGGAAAGACCTCTCTCTGCCTGTAACCTTGCAGCCCTGCTGCCTGAATGCGCCAGAAGTCTTTCTCAGTGTAAGTCAGCTTCATCTGCTTGGAACATTTGCTTGAGAAGCAATAATGTCACATGGTCCTTTAAGGGTTGCCAACATCCAGGTGGTGGCTGGATTATCACTGATCTCCAGGCGACAGAGGTCAGTTCACCTGGAAGGTGAACTCTATGGCATTATACCCCATTGAAGTCCCTCCCATGTCTAAACCCTGCCTTCCTCAGGCCCCACCCCTCAAATTTCAAGGTATTTCCCAACCCAGAGCGGGTAACCCTACCTTCCACTTGTCCATTTCTTGGAAATCCACCAGGTTCTAGATTTGGGAGAAATTGGCCCTCAGGGAGGCTAGTTTATCTCATTTATTTGTTTTAAACATTTCTGTGCTGTCGATCCACCCAAATAAGGGTCCCCATGGCAGCGAACGTCAAAACATTAAAAGAGTTCAACAAGAAAACAACTTTTTAAAATTACGTAGGTATAAAATAATTCAATAAAAACACACACAGAACAAGAAACAAAGAGGAGGGTATGCCAGACCAAACAAAAATGTCTTCTGGAAGAAGACAACAATAAAGGGAGACATACAAGTCTCCCTGGGGAGGGAGTTACAATATATTTCTGTTTGGGGAATGAAAAATATTTATTGTTATGGATTTCTGTCTTTGTTTCCAGGACACTGGCTTGGGTAACAGCCCCTGTCAGTGGGCCTTCTTATTATTTGTCCTTGCTGAACCTTTTAGAGCTGTTGAAAATTCACTCATATAGAACGGGTGGCTAGTCAAGTCATACCAAGCAAACGTTTTGATTGGGTTTGGGGTTTTTATTTCCACTGAAGATGAACTGGCACATCACTGTTGAAGGATCACAGCAGGGTAATGAAATGCCGTTTCGTTTTGTGTTATTTTAAGGCATGACGGGAAACAGTTCCACAGAATAAAAGCTTATTTATCCTAATGGATCCATGGGAGCGCTTTGTTCCAGATCCCTTGAAATGAGTTGCCATTCAGGTTATTGTGGATAAATGCTGAGTATAAGTACTTTATTGAATATTAACACATCTTGGTTTAAAATGAATCCAGTGCACATCCTGAGATGAAATGGCTTCAAGCAACTCTTGGTATAATTCAGTATGTAATAGTTCAGAACACAGAAAAGTTATCTCAGTTCAGTAAAGGAAATCCATATCTACAAGCAGGTTCCAACATGTGCAGCTGATCAAGTTGTATATCTGGATGTTCATTCCCACTGCAACGTGATATTCATCTGGGCCCCTTTTAACTGGCTAGCTTTACCCTTTGATCTGTGTTTCTTCTGAACCATCTGGGGCCACCAGAGAGCAAGTTTGAAGTAGTGGTTCGGAGCGTGGACTCCAATCTGGGAGAACCGGGTTTGATTACCCACTCTTCCACATGCAGCTGCTGGCGTGACCTTGGGTCAGTCACAGTTCTCTCAGAGCTGTTCTGGAAAAAGCAGTTCTCAGAGAGCTCTCTCAGCCCCACCTACCTCACAGGGTATCTGTTATGGGGAAGGGAAGGGAAAGGAGATTTTTAAACTGCTCTGAGACTCCTTCGGGTAGTGAAGAGCGGGGTATAAATTCAGTCTCTTCTTCTTTTCTTATAAGATTGCAACTAAAATATTTGCCACAATTTGGCTGGAGCAGGACCTGTATTGTAATCATCACGCATGAATTCCCATTACCATGAGCCTAAAATCACAAGGAAGCACTTTCCCATGGCCCCTCTGCAGTTATGGCTTGATAAAGAGGGTGTAGCTTTGTTGATATCCTGTGCCCTCCTATGGAGAAACCAGATTTTTTTTTAAATGTTCACTTTAAGGACTAGATCACATTGCAGCACTTTCAGACTCAACAATTCCACTGTGCAACAGTGGAATCAGCTGCCTAGGGAGGTGGTGAGCTCCCCCCTCACTGGCAGTCTTTAAGCAGTGGCTGGACAAACACTTGTCCAGGGATGCTCTAGGCTGATCCTGCATTGAGCAGGGGGTTGGACTAGATGGCCTGTATGGCCCCTTCCAACTCAGGTTTTCTATAATTCTATGACTGCATGGCAAAACTGCCAACACTGACCAGTCATAGGTCAGTCACACATGTCAGTCATCGTGGAAGAAACCAATCCTGATAGAATGTTGACACACTTCTAAGATGTCACCCTTCCCCATCGTTCAGCCCAGAGAGAACAGAGGAGACATAAACACAACAACAGAGCTCCTTTGATTTGGTGAATCACTGTGGAGTAACTAGCAGGAACCGTATAAGTCTTGTGGTCCACTGGATCTCTGCAGAAGGGGCTTCAAAGTGTATTATACAATGCAGACTGCAAACAGAATAATTTTGACAGGAAATCACCTAGGGAAGGAAAGACATGGAGTGCCAGCATCTGAGCTAGTTTGGGTAGTTAGTTCCAGAGCTCCCTTGGGAGAGAAAGAATCAGGAGTCACCTCTAAAGATAGCCATGCTAATCCCACAGCCTCTCCAAGCTAAGCATTTAAGCCCCACTGAAGGAACAGCACCCCTTGAAGGAAAAGGAACCTTTTTTTACAAAACGAGAAGAAGAAGAGATCTTATTTATTCCCTGCCCTGCACTTAGAGTCTCAGAGCAGCTTACAATCTCCTTTCCCTTCCCCTCCCCACAACAGACACCCTGTGAGGTAAGTGGGGCTGGGAGAGCTCTGAGAGAACTGCTCTTACAAGGACAGCTCTGACAGAACTATGGCTTGTCCAAGGTCATCCAGCAGCTGCAAGTGGAGGAGTGGGGGATCAAACCTGGTCCTCCCAGATTGGAGTCCGCACACTTAACCACTACACCTAACTGGCAAGTTGAGGTACTAGGATAAGCAGCAAAAGAAGACACAGTTCCAGGTTTCTCTAACAGATCACTTGGGGGGGGGACACTGCAGTGAGAAACAAGAGATTGCAAGGGGGGGTTGAGTCCTCTTCATGCACTGGAGCCAAACCTTGCTTTTTTACCTTAACAAACCCCCAAGAGCAGGAGCCCTTTAAAAACCCCAAAGCAGAGCACCTGGATGCCCACTGGATGCTGCAGCTGCTGGCTTTATTGAAGGTTTCCTTTGTGGTCTGTGTTTTTACCCTGGGAAAGTGACAGGGGGAAAAACACTCTTGTGGTAGATGGGGTGCAGGGGGAGTTTGCTGCCGAACATGTCTCCAAGGCATGCTTTTGACTGGATTCAAGCCACCTGTGTTTGTGCAGCTGCTCAGGTTCCCATCTGTCACAGTGACCTGTTGACTTCAGCTGCTGCCTTTGAGAAGTCCTGGCTGCCCAAACATTTGAACCTCCCCCTTGGTATTTGGAGCTCTGCTTGGAAGGAAAGTTTATCTTTGAGTCTTCTGTGCAGTCCCACGTGGGACTGCCTCAGAGCAGGCCTGCTGCGGAGATGTTTTCTACCCGCTTCTAGAATTTTTAAGCGGAGTGCTTCCCCTCCCCTCAGCACAGGGGAGCCATAGGCTCTGTTCCCGCCCAAATGGTCATGTGATGAGGGGTGGGGGACCACTCATTCTCTTCCTTCAACCTCCCATCTTGAATGCAGTTAGCTTGCTTGCTATTGAGATGACTGAAAGGACCGGGAGGAAAAAAGGAAAATGGAGCAGTGGCGCCCTTCTAGCACCTTCTTCTGCCTTTGTGGTGCTCCGTACCTAATGTATCCTTAGGCTCTCCTCAGCATAAGTAGTCTGGCTATGGTTTCTGTATCAGGCTGCCATTTATTTCAGCCTAATACTTTGATTATGTGCCATAGTATTCCCCATAACTATGTATGGGTGTGAAAATTGGACAGTGAAAAAAGCTGACAGGAAGAAACTTGATTCATTTGAAACGTAGTGGGAGGAGAGTTTTAGGGATACCGTGGACCACCAAAAAGACAAATCATGGGTTCTAGATCAAATCAAGCCTGAACTCTCCTTAGAAGCTAAAATGACTGTCTTAATTTGGTCACATTAGTCACTGAAAAAGATAATATTGCCAGGAAAAGTCGAAGGCAGCAAGAAAAGAGAAAGACCCATTTTGAGATGGACTGACTCAATCAAGGAAGCCATGGCCTTCAGTTTGCAACACCTGAGCAAGGCTGTTAGTGGAGGAGGAGGAGGAGGAGATTGGATTTATGCCCCACCCTTCACTACCTGAAGGAGTTTCAAAGCGGCTTACAATCTCCTTTCCCTTCCCCTCCCCACAACAGACATCCTGTGAAGTAGGTGGGGCTGAGAGAGCTCTCTGAGAACTGCCCTTGAGAGAACAGCTCTGAAAGAATTTATGACTGACCCAAGGTCACACCAGCAGCTGCATGTGGAGGAGCGAGGAATCAAACCCAGTTCTCCCAAGTTAGAGTCTGCGCTCCTAACCACTACACCAAACTGGCTCTCCAATTCATAGGGACACCATAAGTGACTTGACAGCACTTAAGACACCCACGCACAATAATGTGATCGGGAAACACACATATCCCTTGACACTTGTCACCCTGCTCTTAGGTCTCTTGAAGCTGATAGGAGCCCTTCCTGCCAACAGGGGGAGATAGAGACAAATGGTAGCCCAGCACTACAGTAATTCATGTATCTGACTCCTGCAATGTTGTGGTCTGTGAGAGAATGAGCAAACTGCCCGGCCATTTCGGATAATAAGTTTTCACTGTTGTGTCCTCCTGTCAGTATAATTGGTTTTTCCCCTCTTGATAACAGCAGGAGGAGGCACAAAAGATACCCTACCTGCTGCTTGTCAACTGTCAACAAGATACCAAACAAGCGAGAAATATATTCCAGGGATATTAATTTACAAGCTTCTTGCTATTCTCCTACCAAGAGAACTTGCCACATAAATTTTTGTTTAAAGTTTTGGTGACCCCTGCTACTCTGTTGGGTTTTTTAAAAGCTTGAGGTAGCTCATAATGAAGGAGAGAATTTAAACAGCAGCAGGTAACAAAACACAATCTTTCATAGTTTAAAACAGAGCAGAGGAAAAAGAACTAACAGCCATATCACACATGTGTTATAATCTAACTATGAAACCAGAGCCACATAGTCATGGCAAGTAGGGACAGGGGAAGGGGGGGTAGATATTGAAATGCCTTGGGAGGGGAAACAGCTTTTTTAACTAACACTTTTTTAACTAACTAGCACCTAACACTTAATAAGCTTGATTGAAACTGGATGAATCCATATGGGGCAGGAATTGCTGAGTCAGGGTGCCACAGCATAGAAGACCCTGTGTGGTAGACCCTTACCTTTTGTCTCCCTTCACACACACACCTTTGCACTATGGCTAAAGTTCTTTGGGGAAGAGTGCTGCCTTTTGCTTATGTTATACTGTAAAGCAAAATGTCCATCAATGACACCCTATAAACGGCAGGTAAATACAATCTGAAACAATCAGAAGGAAGACAGATTGGAATAAATTCTCAAATTCGATTTGGCATTTCCATGAATAGAGGTGAGCTATGTTGAAGCACCAACAAAATTGATTCAGGAAGGGTTATGTCTTGTTTCAGTCAGTCAAGAATGAATGAATAAAATTTATTGCGGTCCACGACCAGATACAAGGTATAGATGTTCAAACATTCCAGTCAAAAGAACAGATATAGAATTATAACAGAGTAAAATACATATAAAGGTTAATTAAAATAATTAAAATACATACAAAAGTTAATAAGATAACATAAAATCATTTAATTTTAAACCTAGAAGTTAAAACCGACACTATTTAATCAAATTCCTAATAAAATCTAGATCAGAACTCAAATTTACTTAAATAAACTTAAATTTATTACGAATTCTGATTGCCTGAGCACAGAATTTGGCTGTTGCTTTAATAATACCTGTTTTTTCATCTGCTAATAGTTTATCTAAGCTTGCCCTGTCTGACACAATGGCAGATCTATCAACAGGGACAGAAATGTTGTATTGCGCATTTCTTTATAAAGCGGGCAGTGGGGGGGGGGGGGATGTGTTCAGCCAATAATACATTCCCAAGATTTTCCTCACAAGGAAAGATCATATCCAAACCATGTGGGTAGTATCTCAAAGCGCTCCTTTGCTTCACTTTCTAGAGAGCAGTAATAGTTTGTGGTTGACAGAAGAACTGTTGGAGGCCTTTTGTGGCAGCATTTATATCAACAAACAGCAAATGATCACCAGCAAAATTTCCACATCTCAAGCCAGCACAGGAGCAGGCTAGTGAAAAACATGGCAACCCTGGATGGCCATGTGAAGTTTGAAACATATAATCAAAAATTCTTGTGGAGTGTATATTAGGCAATTAGGTGCAGCTGTGACAATGAGCAAGTTTCCCTTCAAGTTCTGGTGTTTTGTACCTGGAAAGAAAGTGTAATACAATGTTTAAATTAGCCCACACACACTTCTTAAATCCTGCGGGCACTTTTGGAATTCTGACAGAGGTTGGTAGATGCAACCACAAAATGGCTGCCACAATAGGTGGCGCCAACAACAAAACATCAGCGAATGAGGCCATGTATAACTCTAATAGTAACTCTTCAACATTTCAGGCAGAAATATATTTCTGAACAATGTGTTTTTGAATCTGAACAGCTCTTCAGATCTTCAGTGGCCAGTTAGAAATCCTGTGAGCAAAAGCCCCACCTATCCCCTCCCACTTTCTAAAAACTTTTGGCAGGCGCAAGGAACAATGTCGGTGGGCCCTGTGGCATCCACAGACACCACATTTGGGACCTCTAGCTTAAATGTTTTAGTATCATTGCAAGGGAGGAGGATGGGGATAAAGTTAAAGTTAGTTGGCTCCACCTACCGTTGCCCCCAGACCTGCCTCCCATTGGCTACCAGGACCTCTGCCCCACCAATGGATACCAGACACCCAGAGCTCTTTTTTTCTATGAAAAAGAGGTGCTGGAACTTTCAAGAGGAAAATGAAGTGTTCAATCTATATACTGAAAACTCAGGAACTTTTAAACATTTTTAAAAGAATTTTGTCGAGGAGGTTCCGGAACGCTGTTCCGGGGTGTTCCCCCAGAAAAAAGCTCTGCAGACACCACTGATTAAGAAGGTTTGCCTCCCAGAGTTGTCTCATACAATGTGAGGCTCAGAGACAAAAGAGCTAAGTTTCATTTTATATGGGGGAGCACACTCCATCAGATATGAAACATTTATTAGGATTCACTTAATGTGATTAAGTGAGGAGCATATAAACACTTGCCCTCATCCAGTTCAATTAGACAGCAGGGTTTATGACAGGCCGGGCACCTTGGAAAACTTCATTTCACAGATGATTCTTCTCCCACAGGTCTGAATGCAGTCATAGCCAAAGGCAATTATCCTCAGTCCAGTGGCAGGGAAGACAACGAATTTGATTTAGCTTGATGTGGAAGATTGTTCCCTTTGGAACCTCTGTCTAGAATTACAGACTGTATTCCTAGTGAACCAGAAAGGACTGAGGTGTATCATTAAGAAGCATTAGGTTTCAGACTGAAACTTTGTCAGCCAGTTCGTGCCCATCCCCAGTGTCCTGCCACCAGCATCCCTATAGCCAGCCTGCCTTAACCACTCATTCCCCCCAACCCCACATATCCATGATGCCCCAGAAAAGGCACGCATTGAGCACTCAAAGGCATCTAGGGAACAAACTTTCCCATCTTTGGGGGGCTCCTGCCCCAAATCACTGGCTCCAGCTCTAGCTCAGAACCTAGCAAGAAGCCTCAAGCAAAATTTAACAATTGTGCACATTGCACGCACACACACACACGCACACCTGGCCTGTAGCTAGGGTGCAGCTATTGGGGGCTGTGCCCCCTTCCTTAAAGGGCCAGCTCCCTTCCTTAAAGCCCCCTCCCCGCTTCTTCCCAAAAGCATTTAAAGGGATCCTTTAAATGCTTTTGAGAAGAAGCAGGGTGGTGTGCAGCCCTCTCACTCCCACCTGCAAGATTTAAAGGGCCCTCCAGCTGATGGATGGGCCACATGCTCCCCACTGATCAGCTGAAGGGCCCCTTAAATTTTGTAGGAGTGGAGGGAGAGGGGCGTGCACCACCCTCTCTTCATTATGGCAAATAATGGCAACCCCACTAGAGAAATTTTTGCCCCACAAGCCACAAAATCCTGGCTACGGGCCTGACAACCCCACCCCAAACTGATCTTGAAAGATCTGCTTTTGCCCTTTTGCATAATGGCCGGTGTCAGTTCACTAAAAAGAAGCCCAAACTGAATGCAAAGTGTCCTTTAAAGTCTACCCAAGTGTCTTTTGATATTGGGTGCAGGGCCTGCAGATTAAGAAAGTAAAAGAGCGATCAATTCTTTATAAGCAGAGGCACGGCTGAACTCAAGGGAAAGGAGGGTGTTTCTGACAGAATCAAAATGAATGGAAAACGTGTTCCCATTGACATCCATTCAACCTGCCATAAATGCAATTTCTTATCGCTGAGATGTCTGGCTATTAGTGTGCTGAACTTTGAAATGCAAGGCATTCAAGAATACAGGTGGAGGTGCAGAAAGAGAGGGAACACAGAGTGGAGGATTTTGCACCATCCAAGAACTCGTTCCGCAGAGGCTTATCTATCAAATAACCCTGCGTGTCTGCTGGAGATGGCCCATGCATTGCAGAGCGTTATGGAGCTTGTCCACACGCAGCAACAGTGAGGTCTAATAAGACTGGATTATTAGGCATCCTGAGGTATAAACCATCCCCTGAAGCAATGCTTCACGGGTTTTTTTTTTAAAAAAATAGGGGTGAGGCTGCAAGCTGTCTTCCAGGGAAGTTTGTCTGGTGACCTTCCTCACCAGTTAAACTTTGAAGGAAGCCCAGAGTTCCCTGGAATGTAGTTTGAATGACACTTGCCTAGAGGAACCCAGCATTTTGAGAGGGTAAGAGGGAAGGCTCCACAGTATAGCCCAATCCTGTAAAATCTTGGATGCTAAGCTGGGCCAGTACTTAGATGGGAGACCACCAAGGAAGACTCTGGAGAGGATGCCACTGGCAAACCTCTGCTTCTCACTTGCCTTGAAAGTTCCTTGCTGGGATCACCATAAATCGATTGTGACTTGACACATATGTATGTATCCTCAAGAGGAGGGCAAGAACAGTCCCTAACACTGCACTGTTGCTAGGCTGAACAACTTCTTGGGAAGTTGATTGGGACCTTTGCCCAGTGAAGTCTGATGGGCTATAGATATTCAGGAGAAACAACAAGAAGAACTTTTTCACTCAACCTGTATTTAAATTTTGGAATTCACCACCAGTGGGTGTAGCAATGAATGACCATAAGCATGGATGTCTTTAAAGGGGGATTCAAGTGAGTGATGGAGGATAGGTCTATCAGTGGCTACTAACCAAGGTGACTAAAGAGAAGCTCCCCATTAGGGTTGCCAAGTCTTAGAAACTCACCAGTGGGGGGGAGTCCTCCTCTGGCTGGGAGTTTCTTCTGGATCCCAGCCCCTCCAGGTGACAGCAGGCACGCATGCGCAGCCAGGGCCAGCCGAGCCCGCCCCCACTCCGACACCGTGACCGTCTCCTCCCCCCCCCCGCCAGAACAGCAAATTGGAAGGAAAAAAGGAGAGGGAGGGCGCGACCAACATGGTAATAAAAACCCACTTAAAGATACGGAAGTTCCAGTAGGTGGATTCTCTGGTTAGCAGGGAAAGGAATCCGGCCGTCGACTAGTGAGCGGCGTTTTTAAGCACTCCGCTGATAAATGGCGGTGGGTGGGTCTCTCCCCTCGTGCCTGATGCCTCCCAGCGGCAAAGCGCATTTGGCCGCTAGGATGTAAAGGGGCTTAAGTCTCCAGAAAGCTAAATAAAGAAAGGATAATATACTACAGTCAGCTCTTCCACCAGCAGGAACGGAGTGCGATTTCAGAAACAGAGTTGTGGCATTTGCACATTTCTTAAACTGAAGGTTTTACTTCAGCAGCGCCTTTAATCCCACCCCGCCCCGCTCTCTAGACTGCCAGGAGGGGAAGTAGGGCTGCCAAGTCCTCACTGGACAACTTCGGGGGTGGGGTTTCCCCCACCGGCCAAATGCTGGCTGGCGGATCGGGAACCCCTTTAGCGGGGGATCCCCCGCCCCCTGGGCTGCCTTGACAGCCCTACTCCCCATTCAGAGGTAGGAGGCCTCTGACTACCAGTGCTAGGAGGCAACATCAGGGGAAGGCCTTGGCCTCTATATCCTGTTCACTGGCAGTTCAAGGCAACTGGTTGGCAACTGTGCATAATAGGATGCCGGTCTGATCTGTCAGGGCTCTTCTTGTGTAGCTAATAACTGTGTAATTTTGGCAGTGTCATGTCATGGTAAGAAAACATGCCTCTGAGGAGATTTCCTTCCTACAACTCCAGCCCTTTGCTCCTTGATTTTTCTGTGTCAGCGGAAAGCAGAATACATTACACAAATATCTGCAAATCTTCTTGAGCTGTATGATGTATTCAGAGTGGCCAATTCGGTCAGTTTTTTGGGTGGGTATCCAGAGTACATTCTCCAGGAGAGGTTGGTTTTTTTCAGTGTGGCAGTGTTATGCTTTTCCTGTTAATTGCTACAGCTAAATATTTCTACCGACTCTATTGTTTTTAATACTTAAAATGATAAGAGCCAGCACAGCATCCCTTTCCTAGTATGGTCTTTTAACTGTCTGTTTCTGTGCCTGGATATTGCACCTGATTTTAAGTTGATCTGTGGTGCCAGGGGACATAATTTTATTTTTGTTTGTTTATTTATTTAGATTTATATCCCACCTAACCAGCACAGCTGGCTCAAGGAGGGGATCTTTGATTTATGTCACTTCCCCTCCTAAAACAACTGGTAATGAGTAAACAGGAGAGTCAGCGATTGGTTTGTCCCAGGCCACTGTTTTACAGATGCGACAGTCCTTCTG
Organism: Lepidodactylus listeri; assembly: GCA_029233225.1. Classification (NCBI taxonomy): domain Eukaryota; kingdom Metazoa; phylum Chordata; class Lepidosauria; order Squamata; family Gekkonidae; genus Lepidodactylus; species Lepidodactylus listeri. The sequence goes on along the minus strand of JARCFY010000004.1, from coordinate 24,604,823 downwards.
AAAAAAATTTCTCTTCCTTCAGAGTGTCGGCTGTGATTACGAGATAAATTCCAACGCAACCGAAGATCGATGTGGCGTTTGCCTGGGAGACGGGGCTTCATGCCAGACTGTGACGATAACATTCAATCAAAGCGAAGGACTAGGTAAAGAACCATTTTCTTCCCCCATCGCTTTGCTGAGGTTATTCCAATAAACAACAGTGCAGGAAATATTTTCTACCAGGGAAAAAGGTAGCAAGGTACTCAAGAAGAAGGACATTCAGCTATCAGTTGAGCCATGACATTAGGAGTGCCATTTGGGAAAGGCTGCGAGGTGCCCTCAGGGATATTATCAAGAAGTCCTTCAAGGAGGGACTGTTCCCGGGGGCACTCAAGGAAGCGATGGTCCGCCCCCTCTTGAAAAAACCATCATTGGTCGGTTTCCAACTTGCCCTCTTTGGGCAAGATCTTAAAGAGGGCGGCGGCGATTCAGTTGCAGGGCTTTCTGGGTGACACTTCCACGCTGGACCCGTTTCAGTCCGGCTTCCGGCCAGGTCACGGGACGGAGACGGCTCTGGTTGCCCTCACAGACGACCTCCAACGGCATCTGGATCGGGGCAGAATGGCGCTGCTGGTGCTGTTAGATCTGTCGGCCGTTTCAACACGGTTGACCACAAGTTACTGATCCACCGCCTTGCCGACACGGGGGTTCAGGGGCTTGCCTTGCAATGGCTCGCCTCGTTCCTCCAAGGTCGGGGACAGAGAGTGGTGCTGGGGGAGCAGATGTCCCAGAGGCACCCACTGGTGTGCGGAGTGCCACAAGGGGCAGTGCTATCCCCGATGCTTTTTAAAATCTATATGCGCTCTCTTGCCCAGATTGCACGGGCTGGGCTGTCACCAGTATGCTGATGACACCCAGCTGTATCTGTTGCTGGGCGGCCAGTCCAGTGCCACCCCAGATGACCTGGAGCGGACACTTCAGGACGTGGCGGGCTGGCTCAGGCTGACCGACTAAAATTGAATCCAATGAAGACGGAGGTCCTGTGCCTAAGTCGGAGCGGCCTGGGGGTAGGGATCCCATTGCCAGCCTTGGGGGGGGGGTACCATTGGTGCCAGCGCCGAGGGTCCGGAGCTTGGGAACTTGGGAGTGCTCCTGGACGCCTCCTTAACCATGGAGGCCCGGGTAGCAGCCACTGCCAAGGCAGCCTTTTACCACCTGAGGCTGATTAGGCAGTTGGTTCCCTTCCTTGAATGCAATGACCTTGCGACCGTGATCCATGCAATGGTCACCTCAAGGCTGGACTACTGTAACGCTCTCTACATGGGGCTGTCCTTGTCTCAGCTCCGGAGACTGCAGCTAGTGCAGAATGCCGTGGCCAGGCTGTTGATGGGTCTCTCAGTGCGAGACCACATCCAGCCTGTGCTGAGGACACTGCACTGGCTGCCTATAGTGTACCGGATCTGGTTCAAGGTGCTGGTTTTAACCTTTAAAGCCCTATATGGTCAGGGGCCTGCCTACCTAAGGGACCACCTTTCCCCGTATATACCCCAAAGAGCACTGCCATCAGGCATTCAACACCGCCTGACCCTCCCCAGCCCTAGAGAGGCCAGGTGGGTAATCACCAGGACCAGGGCCTTCTCAGTGGCAGCTCCTCACTGGTGGAATGAGCTCCCAAATGACATCAGAGCCCTGCAGGACCTTATGCAGTTCTGCAGGGCTTGCAAAGCGGAGCTCTTCCGCCAGGCCTTTAATTAGGAGCTGCCACTGGGGGGGGGGGTGAAGGGGTCCCTGGAAAGCGCTGAAGAAAGCTTGGCCCGGGAAATCGACTGGTGAAGCCTCCTGACCTGATCTGGGTTTGCTAGGCTCTGCGCTCAGTGTTGGATGTACTATGGACCGTTGTCTCTTTATGGTTTTCTGCTGTTTTTATAATTTTATGCTGAATTTTGTATATTATTGTTTTAAATTGTTGTGAGCCGCCTTGAGCCGGTAATTTCTGGCATCACCAGTTAACAAGGATCAGGCTGTAGGTGATGTGAAAGACCTCTCCTTGAGACCCTGGAGATCCACTGCCAGTCTGAGCAAACAACCTCGATGGACCAAGGGTCTGGTTCAGTATTAAGAAGAAGAAGAAGAAGAAGAGATTGGATTTATACCCCACCCTCCACTCCCCAAGGGAGTCTCAGAGCGGCTTACAAACTCCTTTCCCTTCCCCTCCCCACAACAGACACCCTGTGAGGTAGGTGGGGCTGAGAGAGCTCTTTCCCAAGCTGTCCTTGAGGGAACAGCTGGTCCAGAGCTATGGCTTGCCCAAGGTCATCCAGCCAGGTGCAAGTGGAGGAGTGGGGAATCAAACCTGGTTCTCCCAGATTAGAGTCCGCGCACTTAACCACTACACCAAACTGGCTTTTCATGTATTCATGTGCATTCAGAGCTGAGAAAAATAAAGAAAGTAACCAAGATAATGATAGGGTTGGAAGATATTTCCTGTGAGGAAAGGCTAAAGAGTGTGGGACTTCTCTGTTCAGAAAATAGAAGACTGATATATGATAGGGGCTTATAAAATCATGTATGGGGTGGAGAAATTAGATAGGGAAAAAATTTCATAATACTAGCAATTGGGGCACCCAATGAAGTTCATGGGCTACAGATTCAGTGCGTGCCATTGGAGGAAGAAAAGAGGACTCCCTTAGTAGATTTGACTAGGGTAACCGAAGAAGGAAGCACGGCACACTCTGGTGAGAGAATTTTTGGTGAGTGGATGTGCTGGGTGGAAGGGGTGTGTGTGTCATGATGAGCTCTGTGGCAGATCAGCTTGACATGTGCAACCTAGAGACTTATGGGGGTAGTTAGGCAGAAAACATAAGAACAGAAGAGACGCCAATGTTGGATCAGGCCAATGGCCCATCCAGTCCAACACTCTGTGTCACACAGTGGCCACAAACACCAGGATTCTACACCATTGTCAGGCTCCATCTGATTTCTTTTCCTGTGAGGAATGGAGGATGGGGGTAGGGAAGGCATCATGTTTTTCATTGTACTGATGAGATGCTGTTACCCGCCCTGAGCCTGCTTGTGGGAAGGGCGGGCTATTAAATACAAATAAATAAATAAATATTTCATCAGATCTTGGAAGCTAAGCAGGGTCAGCCCTGGTTAGAACTCAGATAGGAGACCAGCAAGGAAACCCAGAGTTGCTATGCAGAGGAAGGCAATGGCAAACCACCTCTGCTTCTCATTTGCCTTGAAAACCGCTTGCTGGGGATTGCCATAAGTTGACTGTGATCTGATGGCACTTTACACACACAAGGGGACGGGGCCTTTTTCTTCACCCATAAGGCAGTGGTGTAATTTGGAAGCTTTTAGCGCCATCTGGTTATGTCTTAACTGTGTGTTATTTTATTGTTCTGAACTTTTATTAATTTATTGATGTGTTTTTATGTTGTTCACTTCCCTGAGCCATGTGTTTACAGGGGAGGGCAGTCTAAAAGTTTAATTTATAAATAAATATATAATTATTTATAAGTTCCTGACATTGAGGGACGCTGCCACTGTGGCACCAGCTCAGCTGCACTGAGCAGGGCCCCCCCCCCCAGTGAAGAAGAAGAAGAGATTGGATTTATATCCCATTCTTCACTCACTTAGAGTCTCAGAGCGGCTTACAAACTCCTTTCCCTTCCCCTCCCCACAACAGACACCCTGTGAGGTGGGTGGGGCTGAGAGAGCTCTGAGACAACTGTCCTTGAGAGAACAGCTGGTACAGAGCTATGGCTTGCCCAAGGTCATCCAGCAGGTGCAAGTGGAGGAGTGGGGAATCAAACCCGGTTCTCCCAAATTAGAGTCCGCAAACTTAACCACTATATCAAAGTGGAGAGAACAGAGCAATGCTCCCCAACCTGATATGCAGATTGTTATAATATTATAATTATATTCAATTTTAATGATATTCAATGATATGATATTCAATTCAACCTGATACACAGATTGTTATAATGATATTCAATTTAATGATATAATGATATTCAAGCTGAGGGGGGAGATGGCTACTACAGGGGCAGGGGAAATGGCTGCTGTGTGGGTGGGACCAGGAAAACCTGACCTTCCCCACCCACACAGCAGCCATCTGGGCTTTGCCACAATTTCCCTCAAAACTTCAGAGCAAAGCAGGTCTGGGAAAAATCAGAGGAAAAAACAGAGGAGTTGCACAAACGCACCACGATGCTGTTTGGAACTATGGGGTGGGGGGAACCTCACTTCCCTACATCCTTGAACCCAGGGCAAATAAGCCATGTGACAAAATTCTTCGTAGGCTAGGCAATCAGTGAGGGGGAAACCAAGTGGCTGGTGCCCTTGCTGGGACAAACAGGAGCAAGGGAATTCCAGTGTTCCTGAACAGAAAAGGAATGGATGTCCTTGCTTATATCTAATAGTTAATATCCCCCAAATCCTTACTTCTTTAAATCCACTGATGAATGCCAAGTTTGCCCAGAGTTTTTGGAAGGGTCTTTTTTGTTCTGCCTGCAGTTTTGATCAGTTTGCTTTAATTCAGACAAATACCGACCTTGCCAGCTTTGTTTGAATGTTAAACATAAGATTTCCCGTCCCCCGCCTTAGTAGTTAATTGCGACAGGATGGAATGCAGGAGGGAAAAGATTAGAAAGTGTGTGGGTAAGTAAGTGAAAAGAGGGCGGAAACTTCCTTTGAGTACTGCGTTTAAAAGAATTGTGCTTTTAAAAGCCGTTTTTGCCTGTTTTGTTTGTTTTTTGTTTTTGTTTAATGGGAGCTCTCTTCAGTCATTCTGCCCGGAAGGGAATGGGAAACGGTTCAGATGGGGCTTGAAAATGTTGCTTGAAAGGTTAGAAAGTTTTTTAGAAGTCAGTCCATGTTGTATTCTTATTATTTTACAGCCACAGCTTGCAGAGACTTTGGGATGCAAAAGGCCCTTTTCTGATTGGCTAACAAATAAAGACTCTCATTGGTCCTTAAGCCACTCTAGGTAACCAATTGCTGAGCCTCGCTTAGATTGTTTGTACATAGTTACATTGTTTGAAGTTATGAGTTGGAAACAGTATAAATTAAGGTGCCGCTCTCATAGAGCTGTTTTTGAGCTGAAGCAATGTGTTTGAATAAAAGCCTGTTTGTTTGATTCATCGCCTCCCGCTCAATACTTAAAAGTCCATTAGATTTTTATCCCACCCTTCCTTACAGGAGCTCAGAACCAATGTTCCCTCTAAGCTGTGGAATCTTGTGAGCAAAAATTCTACTTTGTGAGCTACTGGCATTAAAGTTTTGAGTGAGCGACTTGGCTACTGCATAAATTAGTTTGCTCTGGAGCCATCCTTCCTGAGCTAAGACAAAAATGTGTGAGCTGGAGGCTAAAAAACCGTAAGCTAGTTCACACTAACCCAGCTTAGAGGGAACGCTGCTGGGGACTGTATACAAGGTTCTTCCCTCCTCCATCTTTTTAAAATCCTCACAACAGCCCAGTTGTGTAGGTTAGGTTAACCCACTCTAATTTTACCTATGTGATTTTAGGTTTACTTTTTAATGTATTTTATTATATTATTATATTATATTATTATATTATTATATTATAATATTATTATATTATATTATTATATTATTTGAATGTTCTGTAACTTTGTTATGGGCTATAGCTAACACAATTTATTTATTATTTTATTTATTTATTGAGATTTATATCCCGCCCTCCCCGCCAAATGGCAGGCTCAGGGCGGCTAACAGCAGGTAACAACACACATTAATATTTAAAACATTAAAACATATAAAATTAGAAAACCTAATACAGATGGCGGTTCTTCAGTTTAGAGCATCAGAGTAGCGCCTAGATGTTAGCCACAAAAGATGGTCACACATACTGGCGGAGAAAATTGGGGCCAGGGCCCAAGATGGAGCTATTGGCAACCCCTACTTATAAGCCTGGTGGAAGAGCTCTGTTTTACAGGCCCTGCGGAACTGTAAAAGGTCCCGCAGGGCCCTGATGTTATCTAGGAGCACATTCCACCAGTGCGGCCACTGAAAAGTCCCTGGCCCTAGTAACCGCCAGATGGGCCTCCTTTGGCCCCGGGAGGACCAAACAGTTTTGGGAACCAGACCGAAGTGCTCGCTGGGGAACATATGGGAAGAGGCGGTCCCTCAAGTAGATAGGTCCCAGGCCATACAGGACATTATAGGTTAAGTACCAGCACCTTGAACTTTATCTGGCTTGATATAGGCAGCCAGTGCAGTGCTTTTAAAGCGGGCTGGATGTGCTCCCGTACCGGGAGACCCATCAGCAGCCACGCCGCCACATTCTGCACCAGCTGCAACTTCCAGATTTGGCACAAGGGCAGCCCCATGTAGAGAGCATTTAGAGAGCATTACAGTAGTACATTTATTACAGTAAATTCTACTTGTACTTGTGTAGGTTAGGCTGAGCCAAAATTACTGGCCTAAAGTCACCCAGGCTGTTTTCATATGGAGTTTTTAATCCACCTCAGCTTCTGTACTGTGGTGTCTTGATTTTTGGAGTGTCTATAAAATGTCCTGCTGTAATCATACATACAGGTTTTTCCAGGGGTCGTTTTTAGCAGGAGCTCGGGGGAGCGCAGCTCCGGGAGTTGGTGCCAGCCCCACCCCCCATGGGGGAATGCCTGCTTGTGTCATGGCTGCAGCAAAATGAACCCGTCCCCTGGAAAGGTCCTCGTTCCTCTGACCAGCCTTCTGAGGGCTTCAGCCACCACTGAAGCTATCCTCCCAGAATAGTGGTATTTCTGAGGCTTGGATTAGTAGCTCTCCCCTCCCTTCCTTCCTTCCTTTCTTTCTTTCTTTCTTTCTTTCTTTCTTTCTTTCTTTCTTTCTTTCTTTCTTTCTTCCTTCCTTCCTTCCTTCCTTCCTTCCTTCCTTCCTTCCTTCCTTCCTTCCTTCCTTCCTTCCTTCCTTCCTTCCTTTCTCTCTCTCTCTCTCTCTCTCTCTCTCTCTTTCTCTCTTTCTCTCTTTCTCTCTTTCTTTCCCTGTCTCTCTGTCTCTCTTCTTTCTTTCTTGCCTTCTGACATACTTCTGGTGATGTCAGGGGGTGTAGCATATGCAAATAAGTTATGCTAATGAGTTATGCTAATGAGCTCCTGCACCTCTTTTTCTACGAAATGACCCCTGGGTTTTTCCTATCCTTCATATGCTCTTTCCCTACCTGCTTTACGGTGATCTTTTTGGAAAGAATGCTGTCCAAGCACATCGCCATGCCATCTGGATAGGAAGGGGCAGTGCACATTTCCCTGACCTGCAAAGGTTGCAGCCACATAGGCATCATGTTTCCACTATCAGCCACTCACGGATGCCATTTTATTCAATTCATGTATTTAAAATATTTATTCACCACCTTTCTTCCCTAGAGAGCTCAAGGCAGCTTACAAACATATATAAAACACATCAAATAAAATATGTTAAAAACATAAAACTAACATTTGGAATCACTGTTCAGGACTGCTACTAAACTTAATCAAATGCACCCTGAAGATTGAAAGTGAGAGGGCCAAGGGTACCTCTCTGGGGAGGTTGTTCCATAAGCATGGGGATACCACTGAAAAGGCCCTCTCTCATGAACCCAGCAAATGAGGTTCTTTTATTGGCGGCACAGTCAAGAGGTTCTCTCCCTGTGATCTTAATTCCTGAGCAGGAACATGTGGGAGAAGATACACCTTCAGATTTTCTCACCATACCCCCTACTACTTTCATAGCATTGGAGAACCTTTTTTGAGGGCTTTTTTAAACAGTAATTGCTGTATGTAATACCCTAGCACATTAATGTTATAACAGTCTGTTGCCACTTACCTTTTTCCATTTCAAAATTCTAGTACCCTTGAATTTGAGTTTTCATTTTTTCAAAATGTCTCCAGTACTTTTCCATTGTGGAGCAATAAGGGGAAAGTAGGGGAAGTTTTTGTTCATATTGCAAGGAAGGGGAAGTGGTGGGGAAGTTGCAAAATGGCTGGAGTGGGTGGGAATTCACTGCTCATTTGATTGTTTCAATTCCACCACGGAGTGATTTCCCATGTACTAGATAAACAAAGGTGCGGGGTAGTGCTTCAGGTGGACGGATACTCATGTATGTTAGTATTGCGATATAACATATGCATGAAAGGAACAACAAAATAAGGAGTGATGAGCCACTGTGGTGGCTAAGTTGACCACATCCTGGAGAGCCAGTGCGGAGTCACTGCAGAGCACTTGTGGAACGGAAGAGTCTCCTCCCATGTTTGGGCTTTAGCATGAGCTGTTATAAAGCACAAGGATATTTGTGTTGTCTAAAACACTTACAATTAGCCCAAGGCAAAACCAGGCAAGCCAAATGTCATCTGATCTCAGAAGCTAAGTGGGATAGGCCCTAATTAGTACTTGGATGGGAGACCACCAAGGAAGTCCAGGGTTGCTACACAAAGCCAGGCAATCGCAAACCACCTTTGAAACCTCTCTTGCCATGAAAACCCTATGGGGGCCCCACCAGTCAGCTGTGACTTGATGGCACTTTCCATTAGCAATAATATGATCATTTTTCTTCAGATAGTTTGCCTCTTTTTGAACCAGTCTAAGTTTACTTCCTCACTGAATACCAACACCGTCGATCTGCCTTCACTGTAACTCTGTGTATGCTTCTGAGGAAAGCAAACCACTCTCCCATTTTACATCCTTCAGTTTTTGCTACCTTTGCCACTCAGCGCAGGCACCGGCGGTAAGTGTCTGCCTCTGCTGTCCTAAATGCATTGGCTGGCCCATTAGTTCTGTGGATGTCAGCGTACTTGTACATGTTTTACTGCTACCATTTGGGAAACTGCATTAAAAACTGAGCTGTGTAGCACTCTAAATTCGAAAGGTGGAACTTTTTATGCGTGACCAGCAATATTCTCAGTAGGCAGCAGATTTTTTTTATTATGCCTAGATGGTTTCATTTAGCAGCCTGAGCTCAAAGTTATACTTTATGGAGGACAGGGTTTTAGATGTTGATCAAGACCGCAGAAAGCTGTTCAGATGGTTTTAGCACAATATAAGAATGAGATTAGTATTCCGGAGGTGAGTCAAACACAGAATTATTTGAGCAGTGGGGCCAGTCTGATTGCACACTCGTCTTGTTCTGTTCCAACAAATCACTTTCTCTCAAGGGTCAGGCTTGGTCAAAACTGACTGAGGGTTGTGTGCAAGAAGGTGGCTGTGCACTGCACTGATTGGTTGGTGCCTGTACTGTCATGAACCTAATCTGATGCTTTTAAATGTGATTATTTTTTGAAGCAATGAACGAACATTTAAATGAATATTCATTACATACTTGCCATAATTTTTAAAAGACAGACAGATGGGATGAGGAATAAAATGGATGACTGAACCGATGTTTAATGAGCTCTGCCTGTCTGTCATTCTTACACTGCAAAGGCAGAACAAAACTGGTAAGAAAGGCTGGAGACGGCATTGCTCTTGCTTTGATTCTGCTTCAGAAGGAACAGTGTGCATCAGTCTACTTACTTGCTGCCTACTCAATCTGTATATTTGAAAAACCACCAGCTTATTACAAAGCACAGCTCGTGTTTCAGGCCCTCTGTCTTAAAAAAAATAAAATAAAGTAAATTGACCTGCAAAACATAAGGCTGCCATGAAACCTCTTATTGGTTATGGAACTGGGAGCATGGAACAATGCAGAATGCAATATCAGTTGCAGTATACATTTGAGTTTCTTTGAGTCACAGGGCAATAAATACATTTGTCAGGTTGTATCCTAGACAATGAGTTTGCTTAAATTCAGATGGGGAGTGCAAAGTAAAGCTATTCCTTCCCATTCCTCACCCTTTTATTTGTCTTCATCTCCAACCCACAGTAGCAGGCAGGACTCCATTTTCCTCATATCATAGTCAGTGCAGAAGATGGATAAAAAGCCCTGGGAAAGGAATGGGTAAGAGCAAACGTAAAGGTAAATGTGTGTCCTCTGGGGTAGAAGAAGAGATTGGATTTATACCCTGCCCTTTACTACCCAAAGGAGTCTTAGAGCAGCTTACAATCTCCTTCCTTCCTCACAACAAACACCCTGTGAAGTAGGTGGGGCTGAGAGAGCTCTGAGAGAACCCCTCTTGAGAGAACAGCTCTGAGACAACTGTGACTGACCCAAGGTCACCCAGCTGGCTGCATGTGGAGGAGTGGGGGATCAAACCTGGTTCTCCAGATTAGAGTCTGCACTCCTAACCACTACAGCAAACTGGTAAATGTATGTTCCCTGGGGTACACTCTGGCAACCTGAAAAACAAACTCGTAATATATAACATAGCCATGGATTGCATCAAGGTTTAAATATTTTACATTTAAAAAAAAATAATCTTAGGTTTACATGTGGCGATGACCAATGCTCCCTCTAAGCTGTGGAGTCTTGTAAGCAACAATTCTACTTTGTGAGCTACTGGCATTAAAGCTGTGTGCAAGCGATCTGGCTACTGCATAAGTTAGTATGCTCTGGAGCCAGCCTTCCTGAGCTAAGACAAAAATGTGTGAGCCGGAGGCTAAAAGACTGTGAGCTAGCTCACACTAACTCAGCTGAGAGGGAACATAGCTGATGACCCCAGTAGGTGTCAGAGTCCCACAGCAATCAGTCCCAACAACGGTCCTTAATCACAATTCAGTTTATTGAGATCAGGAAAGGCAGGTCATCTGTACATACTTTGTGTTAAGAATGAATCTCCAGGTGGGAGTTGGGAAGTTATACACAATTCAAAAGACACTGCGGAATGGAATAAAGCCAATCATGAATAAGCAAGCAAGCGCTCCTAAAATAACAACTATAGGTTCCCAGGGGAATAGGAGCATCCAGGCACCAAGTTCAGACACAGGCAGGCATCGAGATAAGACCGAGAGCAAGAATCGAAAGTTAAAATACCAAGAGACATCTGTCTTCAATACAGGCTTCACCCAGCCTCCATCACCCAACCCCCACTTGCCATGGCAGCATAGCTGACAGTAGGCACCTACAGAGATTACAGTGGAGTACTGTGTTGCCCTGACCCGGATGGTCCTGGCTAGCCCAGTGTCGTCAGATCTCGGAAGCTCAGCAGGGTCAGGACAAGAAGATCCTGTGCAACACAAGGGCCTGCTGGGTCTTCAGTTGTGTCTGTGGGTGTTTCCAGTCAGGGAACCTGCTGAGACAGGAAGAGGTTACAAAAATATGTTTCTCAGTTCCTTGATTTCTGTTCCTATCACCACCTGTACTGCTCTTTAAGACCAAATTATACTTCTGGAGTTCCAGCTATCACATGCAGTCAAGCCTTAGAGCTGTACTTCTACTTGGGAGCAAAGAAGGGCCTAATTATATGCATTACCTTATCCTCACATCCTCTCCAAGTCTACCATGCGGTCTTTTGATCAGACATAACTTTGTGGGTTCCATGCTTGGAACTTGATTCGCAGGCAGATGGGGGTCCAATTTGGCTCGGGACCACAGTGCAGGTGGAGAAAATGCTGGAGTCTTTTGCCCAAGCAATTTTCCCAATTGGGAATGTTCCCAGGAGGTGCTGTTTACCCCACTGGAGAAACTTCCTTGTAGAGTCATTACACATATGGTTCCTTCCTCAATGGTGCAAGCAGTAGTTCCCTGGGGCCGCTTCATGCCAGCAAAGCAGTGCAGGTGGGAAAGTCAAAGCCCCTTCTCCCTGTTTGCTGTGGTCCTGATCTGAGCTGTACCCCTACACACCTGAGGATTCAGTTCCCAGCATGGAACTTGCAAGGCAGTCTGATAGAAAGTCCGCATGGACTCCTCTCTAGCTAGACCTGAAGTCCCACTGTAATTAGTAAAACTTCTTCTGACTTGGGGTGGTGGCGGTCTTCTTCTATAAATGGGGGTCTGTTGGGGGGAAATGAAGGGGGCTTGATAGCATTGTGCAAATGTGCAACCACTTTCAGCACAAGACCAGAAGTGATTATGTTGCATCGGCGTAATACTTTAGGATTTGCCCCAAACTTTGGGGGGTTAATCCTAAAGCATTGCTTTGACATGATGGCATCACTTCTGGTTTTGTGCCGAAAGTGATAGTGTGCATAGGCATGAGGCAGACAAACCTGCCCCTAAATTTCTCAATTCTCAAATTTTCTCAAATTAATTGTAAATTAACACGATAGGATTGGGTGGCAAGGATCACTGGAGATCTCACGGGGTCGCTATAAAAATCCTAAAAAATAGTAAAAAGTCCAGTTGCACCTTTAAGACTAACGTACTTTATTGTAGCATAAGCTTTTGAAAGACACAGCTCTCTTCATCCGATGCATCTTCATCCGATGCATCTACCAGCCCTTTCCACTATATTGGTAGACCTGGCCTCCAGAGAACAGGTCTATCTGCCCCTTTCCACTCTATTGGTAGCCAGGTCTACCAATATCATGGAAAGGGCTGGGTAGACCTGTTCTCTGGAGGCCAGGTCTACCAATAGAGTGGAAAGGGGTGGATAGACCTGTTCTCCGGAGGCCAGGTCCACCAATATAGCGGAAAGGGCTGGGTAGACCTGTTCTCCAGAGGCCAGGTCTACCAATATAGCGGAAAGGGCTGGGTATACCGGTTCTCCAGAGGCCTGGTCTACCCGCCCCTTTCCACTCTATTGGTAGACCTGGCCTCCGGAGAACAGGTCTACCCGCCCCAGTCCACTATATTGGTAGACCTGGTAGACTATATTGGGGGGGGGGGGGGAGAGGACTTACCTGGGGCTGCAGCCTTTAGGAATCTCCCCCCGCAAGTATTGCGGGTCCCCACCTCTTGTCATATCTATTGTTCAACGTGTTCTGTAAGGGTTTCATTTTGATCTATGCTGACATTAAAAGGAAGGCAGAGAAGGGATTGTTTCAATTTTGTTGTGCTGGCCACCACTTTTTATCTGACAACTTTCAGCTGGTTTCAAAGTTCTATGGCTCCAGTGTTGCTGTATAAAGTCCTGTAGTGATGCAATCAAAGCTTGTATCTGAGCTTTACAAACCTTCACCATATTGATCAGAAATCCCAAGCCAGGCTATGTATGCATGCCACCTTCCAGTCTAACGAGGTTACTCTGTGGCTGGTTGTATAAAAAAGGGAGACTGGGGCATGGGGGGGGGGATCACTGATATCGGTACAGCTGCTCCTCTCTGATAAGTTCTGCATATAAAATACTTCTGTGGAGCATATCACTACCTGCTCCCATCACTCCAAGGAGCAACAGGTTTTAGGAGGCAGCGCTTGCCTGAGTGTCCTTTAATGAAAGAGCAGTGGAACCTTTTGTTATTTTGTGGTGTTCATTTACAAATATAGAAGTAGAACACAGGTGGAGGCTAAGAGGCAGAGCAGGAAAGCTGTTCTCCCACACTGGGTCCCCAGAGAGAGAAATATTGCATCCTTGAGGTGTCTCAGATAACTGATAGTAGCGTGTGCCTGTCTGTTTCTCTCTCTGGAGCAAACTACGAGCTACATCTGCCATGTGATCGCCACAGATACTGGCAACCAGATGACAGCTGCAAGTTCCCTATGGGGATCTGATTTGGAAATGCTGCAGCGGCCCAGTTCTGCTTGGAATGTTGGCATGGGGAGAGGAAGGGTTCCTCCCCCCACACACACACTATTTTCCTGAGCCAAAATAATACTGGGGGGGATTTGTCCTGGCGTGGCTGCATATGCACTGAAATAACACCATGCATGCCATTTTCAGCTTGAGAAAACATGGGGGTGGGGAGGCAGGAACTTCTATTTGCCCTGCACAGCTTTTCCAACCAGAATTGGGCCCCTGGGGTACTTCTAAATTGAGTTTCCACAGGGAGTGTGAAGCTGGCATCCTGCTACAAGTCCCAGTGGTGATCACATGGTAAATGTAATGTGTAGGTTGGCCCTCTGTTACTTCCAGAGTCTAAACTGCTGTTTCTTCAGACACACACTCAATGAAATTGCTGAAAATTTGGGTTGGAAGGGGTAAAAGGAAGTCCTTCTTCATCCAAAGAGTGATTAACGCATGGAGTTCACTGCCACCATAGGCGTCAACTATGGGGGGGCTCAAGGACTCGAGCCACCCCCGAAATTTCCCGGGGGAACTGAGCCCCCCTGGCAAAACAGAGTGCCCGACGCCACGCCTCCCCACCGTGCACCCCCGGGCCCTTCCTAGGCCCGCACACCGCCACCTCTCTCTCTCCCCCCCCCCCGCCTGGCCACTCCTGCCTCCTTCCCTCTCCCTCCCTCCATCCCTCCCTCCCTCCATCCAGGGGCCAGCTGGGCAAATGCCCAGTGTGATGGCGTCACCCGGAAGTGACGCTATCATGCTGGGCATGTTGCCGGGGCAACGCTCTAGCAATCGCTCCGAAACTTCTATGGCACCATAGAGTTTCGAGGCGATTGCCAGAGTGTCGCCCTGGCAATGTGCCCAGCGTGATAGCGTCACTTCCGGGTGATGCCATCACACTGGGCATTTGCCCAGCTGGCCCCTGGACGGAGGGAGGGAGGCAGGAGTGGCCAGGTGGGGGGGCGGCAGCAGCAGTGGCGGCAATATGGTTCCGGTGTGTGCGCGTGCTTCGCGCACGCTAACACAAAAGCCCCCCCCCCCCGGATTTTAAAACTCTACGCCCCTGACTGCCACAGGAGGTGGTGGTGGCTGCAAGCATGGATGGCTTCAAGAGGGAGTTAGATAAACATACGGAGCAGAGGTCCATCAGTGGCTATTAGCCACAAGGTATAGATAGGAACTCTCAGTCTGGGGCAAGTGATGCTCTGTATTCTTGGTGCTTGGGGGTGGGGGCAACAGTGGGAGGGCTTCTAGTGTCCTGGCCCCACTGGTGGACCTCCTGAGGGCACCTGGTGTTGTTGGCCACTGTGTGAAAGAGTGTTGGGCTGGATGGGCCACTGGCTTGACTGATCCAGCATTGGCGTCTCTTATGTTCTGATGTTCTTACACATGTCTGTCTTCTCTGGCAGATAGTTCACCTCTCCCAAGCTCTCCCAAGCATTAAGACAGATCCATTTCCTAACAGTTAAGGCCCACTGTGGAGTTACATGCAATTGCTAGGAGATGTTACCATTCTATTTATCACAGGTTTTGGTTCCTGCCCCCAGGCAGACCACTTCGGTGCCAGTCTGTAAGACAGACTTGTTCCATCCCTTTGCCATCCCTGCTACAGGCCAACCTGCTTTGACTCCAGTCCTTCTGCAAAGAGAAGAGAAGCTTTGGGAAACATTGGGGGGAACTGGAAGTAGAACAGCTGAAGGATGACATCATGTGGATGCTGACCTCCCCCTCCCCCCCAAAAAATGCCCTGCTGTCATTTGAGAGCTTGGAGGAGCAAATTTTCTGTGTGGAAGCATTCATAGTGATTCTTTGATCTGGTTAAAGATTAGCACTTTGGAGAGACAGCTTGAGGTTTTACTGGGTTGCAATGTCAGGTGCAGGGGTCATTTCGAGCAGGAATGTGCAGGAACACTGTTCCGGGAGTAACAAGCCCAGGAGTGGGCACATATGGTGATGAATACACTGTGGAAAAAAGCAAAAGCAAACTAACTTGATCTGTATCTTCATGCTTGTTGTAGGGTAGCTTCCCTGCAAGAGCAAAAGAAACCTAAAGTGTCTTTAGTCAAAGTGTAAAGCTGTCTCATCAGCTCTGAGTTGGGAAATACCTGGAGATTTTTGGGGTGGAGCCTGAGCGGTGAGTGTTGCCTTCTGACACACTTCCAGGGATGTGTGGGGGTGACATATGCAAATGAGTTGTGCTAATGAGTTATGCTAATGAACTCCTGCACCTCTTTTTTTACAAAATGACCCCTGGTCAGGTGTAAGAAGGATCAGCAGGCATGGATACGGGCAAGAAGCATAAATTGTTAGATGGCGACAGACCATTTAACTTATAGGGAAATCAGTCCACCTGCAACAGTCATTGGTGCCAGTTCACCCATTGTCTCCTGTACCGCTATCGGTTTGAAAGGGGAAGCAGTGGATGAGCTAATGCTTCTCCACAGGGACTTGGCTCAGTGGCAGAGCCTCTGCTTGGCATGCAGAAGGTCCCAGGTTCAGCCCCCAGCATCTCCAGTTGAAAGGACTAGGTAGTAGGTGGCGTGAAAGATTCCTCCTGAGACCTGGACACCTGCTACCAGTCTGAGTAGACAGTACTGACCCTGATGGACTGATGGTCTGATTCGGTGTAAGGCAGTTTCATGTAATGCCCATTGCCGGAACTGCTGGGCTGAGTTGGCTCTTGCAGGCCTGGCTTTTAGTGTCACCAGGGCCATTCGGCTTGGCTTATTCGAGGGCCGTTTTCAGTTCCCAGACCACCACTGGTTGCTCCTGCCTCTTTTCTGGAAAAGTGACAAGCATAAGCCTTTAGATACTTTCAAGGAGAATAAAAGGAAGGGGAGAGAGCTGAATTGCCTCAAGTCCCTTTTTTGTTTACAGCTGTATTTAGATCTATCAGCAGTGGATTCACAATGCAACAAAACGAATGTTCCAGTTGTTTTGGCTGCAAACGTTTGCAACAAGTGTGTGTGGGGGGGGTTTGCATTCAGAAATCTCCATCCAGTTCTTTGGGGGATTTACCTTGTAACTTGAGGTGCTTTGGAAGCAGCTATAGTGCTCTCGAACTGAAGGTTATTACAGAATAAAGACATAAAAGCCCTACAGCTAATTAGCTTTGGAGATTTTTATTCAAAAGCTATACGATAAGCCCTGGAAAACAGTGCAGTGTTTTAGGAAATTAAAAGCTGTTTTCCACTAGCCAGAATTAAATAGATACTTGAACAAAGACCAGAGAGTGAGTAGTCTATTATGAAGCTGTCAAGGTGAAGTCAAACAAAAGCTGAAGAGTTAGCTGTGAATGTCTTGCGCAGAAGTAACTGTGTTTGGAAAACTGCTGTTGCGCAAAAAAAACATCTCCTTACATTTTCAAGGAGATTAATTTAGGATCTGTTTTTGCTGTGTTGTGTAGTTTAATTGGAACAAATGTTTTGCCGTTCCCTATTTGCCGCCTGCATTAATGCAGGTGGAGCCCAAACAGGTAACGCACTGTGGAATATCAAAACTTGAAAATACAGAACTTTAGCCTGTAGTTTCTTCCCAATAGGGATCTAAAGCAGTTTCCATTAGTCTTCTGTCCTCTGTTTTATCCTCGTGGGAAAATGTGTCTGTATTTAGGAAAACATGTCTAGAATTAAAAAGTGCCCAGTATAGGAAAATCTGGCCCTTGGTATGAAAATATTTTCGGACAATAATTAAAATCTGCTTAATAGAACTATCAGGACTTTAACTGAAGTGCCTCAGAGCACACAAAATGATAGGGAATTGGAAATTGGCTGTGAGGCATTTGCGAGCTATTTCGCAGATAAAACCTTGCTGCTCTGCCGTGATCTCCCGGCCACAGTTGAAACAGTGTGTGAACTTGAGGCCCCATGCACGTCTTCTGGTTCTATCTTGGATCATTTCAGTCCCCTCAGTCTTGAGGAGGTCGACAGGTTGCTCTTGACTGTACGCCCAACCTTGTGCAGCCTTGATCCGTGCCCCTCGTGGCTTATAAAAGCTTGCCACGAGGGGTTGCGTGGTGCGCTTCGGGAGATTATCAACAAGTCCTTCTCAGAAGGGCTGTTCCCGGAGGCACTCAAGGTTGCAATGGTCTGTCCCCTCCTTAAAAAACCATCTCTGGACCCGGCTGTATTGGCCAACTATCAGCCAGTGTCTAACCTACCCTATTTGGGCAAGGTATTAGAGAGGGCGGTGGCGGCCCAGTTGCAGAGCTTCATGGATGACACCTCCATGCTAGACCCGTTTCAGTCTGGCTTCCGACCGGGTCATGGGACGGAGTCGGTTCTGGTCGCCCTCACAGATGACCTCCGACGACATCTGGATCAAGGCGGTACGGCGGCACTGGTATTGTTAGATCTGTCGGCGGCTTTTGATGTGGTCGACTACCAGTTGCTGATCCACCGCCTCACCGATGCGGGGATACGGGGGCTCGCTTTACAATGGCTTGCCTCCTTTCTCCAAGATCGGGGACAGAGGGTTGCGCTCGGGGAACAGATATCCCAGAGGCACCCACTGGTGTGTGGTGTTCCTCAAGGGGTGGTTCTGTCCCCGATGTTATTTAACATTTATATGCGCTCCCTCGCCCAGATTGTCCGGAGGCATGGGCTAGGGTGTCATCAATATGCGGATGACACCCAGCTCTATCTGTTGTTGGGCGGCCGGTCCGGCTCTACCCCAGATGACCTGGAGCGGGCGCTGCAGGAGGTTGCAGGCTGGCTTAGACTGAGTCGACTGAAATTGAAATCCTTCGAAGACGGAGGTCCTGTGCTTGAGTTGGACTGGGTCGGGGTTGGGGCATCCACTTCCGCCCTTCGGTGGGGCGCCATTGGTGCCAGCTCCGAGGGTCGGGAGCTTGGGTGTGCTCCTCTTTGTCGATGGAGGCCCAGGTAGCAGCCACTGCCAAAGCAGCCTTTTTCCACCTACGGCTGATTAGGCAGTTGGCCCCCTTCCTCGAACCCAAAGACCTAGCTACAGTGATCCACGCTATGGTCACCTCTCGTCTTGACCACTGTAACGCTCTCTACTTAGGGCTGCCCTTGTGCCAGATCCGGAAGCTGCAGCTGGTGCAGAATGCGGCGGCCAGGCTGCTGACGGGTCTCTCTTTGCGGGAACACGTCCGGCCTGTGCTGCAGTTGCTGCACTGGCTGCCTATTGCGTACCGGATCAGGTTCAAGGTGCTGGTGTTAACTTTTAAAGCTCTTTATGGTCGGGGGCCTGTCTACTTGAGGGACCGCCTTTCCCCATACCGGCCCCAGAGGTCACTGAGGTCGGGCACTCAAAACCGCCTGACTTGCCCCGGTCCAAAAGACGCCCGGCTGACTTGCACTAGGGCCAGGGCTTTCTCGGTGGCAGCTCCTTACTGGTGGAACGAGCTCCCGGATGACATCAGGGCCCTGATGACCCGGATGACATAGGGGCCGCATTCGGGTGGAGAACTGATTAATAACATCGCCCTGGTCCGGCTGGTTGCACCCCTGTTGCCTCGGTCTGCTGGAAAAATCTCTGAAGTTGCCATCTTTTATAACTTTTATAACTTTTGTAATTTTTGCAATTTTGGTAATTTTGTAATGTTGTAATTTTAACCTGGGTTTTATGGTTTTATTGTGAACCTTTATGGTATCTTGTATTGTTAGCCGCCTTGAGCCGGCCCTGCTGGCAAGGCGGGATATAAATTAAATAAATAAATAAATAAATAAATAAATAATATTTAAATTACACAAAGGATAATAGTTATTTTGATACAAGATTGCCCTTCAAAAAAATTTAGTTCATCTTTGTGTCTTCTGTGCAGGCACACATTAATGCTAATTTACTGCCATTTACAGATCTTTTTTACATACAGTCTCAGCTATAATCACCCAGTACTTATGCATCTTGACTCTAAATGGTCATCCCTGATAACATGTACAAAAAACACTGCATGACGCAACAACAATGCATGCCAATTAAAGAAATATACTTCCAAAAAATGAAAGGCATAACAAGATTAGCAAGGAAGCACCCACAAATACATAAAGTGGAGTAATTTCATACGCATAATACACAGGAACCCAAATAACAATAATACAGAGTACTAACACCAAAAGGTTCATAAAGTTCCCAAGAAAGGTTCCAATATAATAACATATTCCAGGACGAAGACTCCAGATTCCACTCTTCATTTCAATAGTTCTTCCTCAGAAAACTGCAAAAACGCTAGCAACACAAACAGGAAATATTCCAAAATTAAGAACAAAGGCTGGCTTTCCAATGTCCACCTAAGAAACTAATGTCGGGCAACCGATCTGTAGCTGGAGCTTTTCCCAAACTGTCGGCATGCCTGTGAGTTTTCTGAGGGAAAAAACGAAGAAGGAAAAGCTTCAGCTGCCCATTTCTGCTACAGTATTGTATACTCCAGTGATCCCCAACGTGCTGGCATTCACCTTGGACACCGGTGGCATTCCTGTCATCCATTTCCTTCTATCCCGAAGCAAAAACCCAACCCTGATTTTTCTCCACCTCATGGGAGCAGTACGTGCTTCAGAACAACCCAGGAGGGATCACCTCTGTGTCTGCGGGGAACACCCATTAATAAAAAGCTGCCCCCTTTACAGAAAACGATGTTTGGTTTGCAACCTCCCCACACTTTTCAACTGGCCTAGGGTTGCTTGTCCCCAGGCCCTGGTGGGGGTTCCCCTGGTTTTCGGAGCTTCTGCCCACCACCAGCCAGCTGGCCGGTGGGGAAAACCTCACCCCCCAAAAACCATGTCCCTGGGTGATGTCCCCAATGCGATGACGTCACTCAGAAGTGAGGTTATCATGTTGGCGACATCACGGGGAGAATGGTCTGGTTTGAGGGCAAAACTCTATGGTAAATTTGCCCTCAAACCATAGACTTTTGCCCTCACGCCAGAGCATTGCAGTGCAATGTTGGCACGATGATGTCATTTCCGGGTGACATCATTGTACCAGGGACATCACATGATGTCCCTGCCTCCTCCAGGAATGCCCCCCAAATCCCCCACCAGTGATAAGGTTGGACCTGGCAACCCTAGACTGGCCCCAGTGGACCATGGTGGCCATTTTGTGGCAGCACCCACTCCTCATTCTCAAAATTCCAAAAGTTCCCACAGGCTCAACAAAACTGAGCACCTGTGCCTATTATGACTGGTTTCCACGGCCTCAGGAAGAGAAAGATCTTTCCCAATACCTGCTGTCCTAAAGCTTTTTAGGTGGAGATAATGGGAAACTGAACCTGAGAACTTCTGCGTACAAAACTGATGCTCCACCAAAGAGCCACAGCCCCATATGAAATGGTCAAATGAGGGGGTTTTACATATCATAATCAGAAATTAGTCCAGGATATATGATAACTAGGAGAGGTCTAGTTTTCCCCTCCAATGGACAGTAGGGTTGCCATCTTTTGTATTGGCCTGCTCCTGTGCTAAAATGTAGCAAGATGCAGTTACTTAGCTCCCATAACTTGCCTAACGTCTTGGTTTCCGACTCCAATGAAAGGCAGTAGGGCAGGACACCCCTCCCCCATGTGGTAATCTTAACTGAAAGTAAGCAGGGGATGGAATTAATGGATTATATAAAGCCTCTTAGTCTTGCATATTTTTTTGCTGCAGAAGAAACTGAAAGTGTGTGTAGATTAATTTTGTTCCGCCATATGAGGGCTTGCAGTATCACTTGTTTGTGGGAAACTGGGTGCTTCAGTGGGTACTTTTAATTCTCTGGTTTTTTCTCCTGAAACAAACTTCTTTTTGTATAATCTTGAGAGAACACTGATAAATTGTTCACTGGGCTGACACTTTCATTGAGCGATCCACTATGACCCCAAGATCTTTTTCCCTCTCAGTCTCAGCAAGTTCAGTCCCCATTAGCCTACACTTGAAGTTGGGATTTTTTTGTCCCAATGTGCATCACCTTACACTTACCAACACGGAACTTCATTTGCCACATTGTCGCCCACTCACCCAGTTTGTACAGGTCCTCTTGGAACTCTTCAGTCAGCCTTGGTTTTTACCATCCTGAATAATTAGGTGCCATCTGCAAACTTGGCCACTACACTACTCCCCCCTAGTTCCAGATCATTGATGAATAAATGGAGGAGGGAGGGAATGTTGATTACCTGCAGTTTGGCCCTCACACTGCTGCTGCTGAAGGCAGTGGCTGACTGAAATGCTGGGAACCCTGTTTCTGGAGTTGATGCGTTTTGCCTGCGGTGTTTTGCATTTAATGATAAGGATTACCAGAATTCTGGGACTGGGATCCTTTCACCCATGATCCCTAAGAGCAGATCAAATATTAACACAGAGAGAAGAAAAAGAGATTGGATTTATAACCCCCCCCCCCTTCACACCCCAAAGAGCGTCTTACAATCCCTTCCCCTTCCCCTCTCTACAACAGATACCCTGTGAGGTAGGTGGGGCTGAGAGAGCTCTTTCGAGAACTGCTCATGAGAGAACAGCTCTGAAAGAACTTGTAACTGACCCAAGGTCACACCAGCAGCTGCATGTGGAGGAGTGGGGAATCAAACCCAGTTCTCCCAGATTAGAGTCTGCGCGCCTAACTAAGCGCTTCAGTCTATCTGCACTGTGATCAAAGGGACACCCTTAGCACTGCTGGTTTTGGTCTAGAGATACAAAGCTGTGCGTGTACATTATCCAGCCACAAGTTAGATGCAGCTGTCTGCTCCAGCAAAGATTCTGTCCAACCCTTCCACGTGAAACCCTCTTCTAATGGGGGGGGGGGGGGTTTGAATTCAGCCTTGGGAACATTTCATGAACTATTGAAGACTGTAATTTATTGTAATCTATTGTTGTGACCCACCCTGAGCCCGCTTGCAGGAAGGACGGGATATAAATTGGAATAAATAAACAAATAAATATGTGCTCTACCATGCTCATATGATGAAAAAATTTTTTTGGAACAGTGTGAAATGGTCCATAAAAGCTACTTCTCTGGCTAGCTCTCAAATACTTTGTGCACCTGACGGCATATCGTGTCTTAGTTCCATTACTGGAATCAATATATGTGATAATATATTAAAAGCTTCTTTTTAAAAGCATACTGTGATATGCAGTAAAACAGTTGGCTTTAAAAACAATGGTGGCTTTAAAATACTTTTTTTAAAAGTCCATTGCTGAGTGCTAACACACAAAGATGTTTAAAGTTGTGCTCTGGTGTTCTTAAACATCTGGATTTTTTTTAAAAAAAAAAATCACAGAAACGATATGAAAATATTGTGCTTTTTAGGTTCCCTCCCCCTTTATAACTGGAGGGTGCTTTCTAAGGAATGCAAAGTGTTTGCAAAACTTTGCCCGGCTGGTTTGACTCAGCACTATTGTTGGTTCTTAGCCGGAGCTCCACTGAAATCAAAGGCACTAAACTAATTTTCAAACAGGCATTTTCTCTCAAGTAATTTGCAGATGTTGCCAGATAAACACTTGAAATGAATCGAGTGCTTTTGCTTTCTCAGCTTCATGCCCTCTTGAACAGGGCTGGCGCTTACTGCTTTTACAACTGTGCAAGGTGTGTTATCGCCCTGACCTGGATAGCCAAGACTAGCCCACTCTTGTCAGATTTTGGAAGCTAAGCAGGGTTTGCCCTGGTCAGTATTTGGATGGGAGACCTCCAAGGAATACCAGGGTTGCCACACAGAAGCAGGCAATGGCAAACAACCTCTGAATATCTCTTGCCTTGAAAACCTTGTGGGGTCACCATAAGTCGGCTGAGACTTGACAGCAAAAAGAAAGAAGGGGCATTAGCATTAAAGCTGATAAATGCCTTTCTGACTTCCATAGGATACGTCGATATCGGCCTAATTCCAAAAGGCGCAAGAAACATCAGAGTGGTGGAAGTGGCAGAAGCAGGAAATTTCCTTGCGTTGAGAAGCAAGGACCCGGAAAAGTATTATCTGAATGGAGGGTTCATTATCCAGTGGAATGGAGACTACAAAGTGGCAGGAACAGTATTTCAGTATGACCGGAAAGGAGACCTGGAAAACCTCACCGCAGCTGGGCCCACGAATGAATCGTTGTGGCTGCAGGTAGTGTAAGGCAAGGGGTTGTATGAGAATCTGGCACTAGTGGTTGCTGCGGACCACTAGGCATTGAGGCTGCCTCTCATCTGTAATGAGTTTTCGACCTGACGTGAAATACTTGTCTCTCTCCCCCCCACACACACACACACATACACAATGAGTCAGCAGCTATGGATAAGGCTTATTTAATCATTTCGTTGCTGGCCAAGGGTATAAATCTGCTTTATTTGAACTGCAGCACAAAAGGCCTCAGGCACGCATCCATCTTGGAATCAAGTAATCCCCCTACAGCACCCGGAAGTGACATAGGCACACCAGTGACATCAGGGGGGTGATGCTCTGGGTTTTGGGGGGAATTCTATGTTTAGCTTTGCCCCCAAACCAGAGTGTTGCCTTCTGATGTCCCCGACATGCCTGCATCACATGGAGGTGACATAGGCACAAAGTGCTTCTTCCCGCCCCCCTCCTAGAGCATCCTGGTAAGTCTCCCACTGGCCTATCCTTCAGACCTGGCAACTTTAATTTTGCAACATCACGCTTGCTGCTGTGGACAGTTCTCTCTGTAGTCACGGCCACTGCTAGCCTTTAGTTCTCACTGCGGTGGCAGATAAACCTGTGTCCATACTGTACTACTTCAGGTGGGAGCACATGCAATCGAATGCTTCTCTGTCTGCAAGAAAATCCCACTCCCAATAGGAAACTGGAGCCAGGAAGATGGCTAGGCTGGAACCCTTCTTCTTAACCTGTTTTTCAGCGGGGAAGGGATTCAGTCAGATCTCTTGTTAAAATCTGAACACAGAGCTGCTCCCTGGGATGGCTTCAGTCAGGAAAATGGCACAGCGGGACTTAGAACCTCTCTTCTTGCCTGCTGTTAGCGGAGCTGACAGTGGAGACCACGTTTCCGATAATTGAATGGGGGCTCCATTCATTAAGCTGTCAGCATCTGGTTTGGTGTCTGGGTTGACCCTCTACAAGAACAGGTCTTGTAATGCAAATGGACATGAATGAGGTATAGAGGACGCTTGTCAATGACAGGAACAATGCCTTCCAGTACAGGCCCAATCAAATCTCCACAGCTTTGTGTGTCAATTGTGTTAGGTTTCAGCAAAAGCCAAATTTACCCTGGCTTCTTTTTAAATGTACCAAAACCAAGCTTTCTCGTCTATATGTCTGTTTGGTGCTTGCTCTCTGTCATGAGTTCACATGATCAAAAACAAATCACGTTTCCTGTTTTTGCAGCTCCTTTTCCAGGAGAATAACCCTGGAATAAAATACGAATACACTGTCCGTAAAGACTGGAACTCCGAGAATGAAGTGGAGGAGCCAGAATATTTTTGGCAGTACAGCAGCTGGACAAGTTGCAGTGTTACGTGTGGGAAGGGTAAGAGATGGTGCTGGGCCATTGGTCTCTCACTACCAGCAGCTTTGGCCTCGCCAGTTGTTATCCTAGTAAAGGTAAAGGTTTCCCTTGCTCGAAAGCCAGTTGAATACGACTCTAGGGATGCGGTGCTCATCTCCATTTCTAAGCTGAAGAGCCAGCGCTGTCCAAAGACATTTCCGTGGTCATGTGGCCAGCATGACTAGACGCCAAGGCACAGCACATTATCCTAACAGCCTGCTAATTGGGGAACAAATGGATCATTCCAGGATAGAGAAATGGCTCTCGTTATCACCTGGCTTGCTCCCCAGGCCCTTGGGTAGGGGTGTGCATGGTTTGCGCCTCATCTGTTTTAGCCTTTTAATGGCCATGCGTGATTAGGATTGTCAGACCCCCGGTCCAGGTAGGGGTTTCCCTGATTTTCGGGGCTTTGGTCTGCAGCCGGCAGCTGGGTGGTGGGGAAGCCCCGCACCCGAATAGGGACATTGCTGGGCAATGTCCCCAACACAGTGACAAAAAGGGCAAAAAACCCACTGAGTTTTGGCCAAAAACTAGAGTGTCCCCCCCTTGATGTCAGCGATGTGATGATGTCACTTCCTGGTGACCCGGGCAGGACCCGGGAGCCCCCTGCCAGACTGCAGGTAGGACCTGGCAACCCGATGCATGGTAGATTGGTTTGAGAGAAAATTAGTAGCCCAAAATCGCCCAGTGAGTTGCATGATGAGACAGGAGTTGAACCTGGGTCTCCCAAGGCTAAGTGCAACCACTACATCACATTTCTCTTCATTTCTATATTCTTGTTTATAAAAAATGGAACTGTTTGTCAGATTAACTTTTTTAAAAAAACAGGGTGAAGAGCTTCTCTGAAAGGGAGTAAGCATTGGTTTTGGTTCACCCCTTTTTCTGACAGGGCCTTTCAGATATAACAACACTGCATGGTTTCCCAAGGTCCATTTATTGTAATGATTTATCGTATGCGAACACAGCCTAGTGGCAGGAATTCCACAAATGCAATCTCATTCCTGGCTTGGGTCTCATTCATACAGCTCTTTTGAGCCGCACCAGGCATGAGTGCCTGGTGGATTTAAAATGCACATCCAGATCACAACATCTGGGAATTCTGCCACTTCCGTGATTAGTCTGTCGAGAATCCGTACTTAAAAGGTAGTGGTTAAAGTCCAGTCCTAAGCTGGCCGATGGGCCAGTGGCGGACTTTCCCCCGACAGGTCGTTCCACCAGTGCAAAATCAGCCCATAGGGATGGTCTCCAGACCATCTCGAACAGCCACCAATTTTAAAAAGTCTTAGCGATGCGTGCATAACCACTTAAACATGTGACGTCCGCAGAGCTCCGCTCAAACGATCTGGACAATTTTATATTTTTGATGGTCCTCTGAACTTTATCAACTGAAATGGTACTTAGAGAAAGGTATCACTAGTGGTGCTTTTACCATTTAAGTCCGCGCATGTGCGGAAAAACAAGTATACAGTGAGGCACATATGCACATGCGCAAACAGGATTTTTTTTTTAAAAAGTTGACCACATGGCTTTGTAAGGTGGATGCTGTCTAGACAATCCATCGCAGAGTCGTGCACAGTAAAGCGATTCATGTGGGAGCTGTCTGGTCGTGCAACGCTGGATCAAAAAGATCTAGATCAAATTACAGCCGGACCAATGGTGGGATTAGCTTCCTGTCTGAATGCACCCTTGGCCAAGGGAAGGTTGTACCTGTTAAATTTCTGCCTGTTACACAACTGTAAAAGGCACAGAAACTCTGCAAAGGAAAAAAAAAACACCCGCATTCATAATTGTAGGCTTAATGACTGTGAGAAGTTTTTTCCACACATTACATTATCAAGCAAGTTCTCTGGAGAGGTGGCATATCACATTTCCAAATAAATTGTGTTGCAAACTCTGGATTTTTTTTTCCAAACGCTCTAGCAAGTTTTCTGGGTTTTAGCTGGGATTGATAGGTATATCTTGCACTGAGCGTTTGAATTCAGATTTGCAGAGCTTCTTTTCAGTCGATAATGTGAAAAGACCTGCTGGGCTTCCGCTCCATTTAGAATCGTTTCATGAGGGTAATTACTTCACTACCCTGCAGGAAATTGCTTGATGATACGTTAAGCTGGCCAGCTGATTAAAAAGAACCCCGCTTTGTGATTTTGGTTAAATTAATGGATAAACAGTTAGTTCCTTGCTTGGTTCCTCGGAGCGAGTTGAACATAGCTCAGTTGTTTTATGACTGCTGTACAACTGAAGGTACAGCTAGAAAAGAGACATGAGAATTCTTTGATGGGATCATTTGTAATTTCAGTACAGCTCCAAAGCCCCCTGATGTGTACTGGGGCTGTGGAGGGATGTTAGCCTCCCCCTCATAATGACAATAGAAATCACCTTTGGCTATTAGCAGGCAAACCTGTCTCCCCCCCTCCCCCCGAGGTTGATTGGTCCTAAACACAAGAACAGCCCTGCTAGGTCAGACCAATGATCCGTCTAGTCCAGCATCCTGTATCACACAGTGGCCCTTGGGATGACCCCAGAAGGCTGGCTTGCCCTCCTTGGCCCCTCTCTCCTCCCATCCACACACAGCTAAGCCCTGCATGGGAGCATGACTCACTGGGGGGGGGGCTGGCCTGTAGGGAGGCAGGGTTGACACCCAGCTAAACTACACATAGCAAGATGGCTCAGTGGGCTGGTTGGCTTACCTGCTCACACCTTGGGGGAGGTATGCATGGCAGGATCAGCCTGCAAAGTGTGGTGGGCCCAGGGGCAAGCTGGGCAGGTTTGGCCCGTTCCAGGGCCATTTCCCCCTCTCAGTCTACCCCTGTAGCTGCCATTTCCCCCTCCCAATCTACCCCTGTGGCCTCCATTTCCCCCTCCCAGTCTACCCCTGAAACTTCCATTTCCCCCTCCCAGTCCACCCCGAAGCCGCCATTTCCCCCTCCCAGTCCACCCCGAAGTCACCATTTCCCCCTCCCAATCCACCCCAAAGCCGTCATTTCCCCCTCCCAGTTCACCCCTGAAGCCGCCATTTCCCCCTCCCAGTCCACCATCTGTGGCTCACTGTGTAAACTTTTAGCAACTGTACATTACATGAGAAAACAACACCTGGCTCTAAAGAAAATCTTTTTTCATATATTTATTTCTGGATATGTGTTGTCTTACAATAGTAACATTGACCACTGAGGAAGGCCCTAAGGGGCTGAAACGCGTATGGTCTACTGGTCATAAGATATACCCATCAATTGTACATGTAAAACTATCAGCTCTGTGTGTCAAAAGTTTTAAGAGTCTGATATCTGGACCATTTCTTTTAACCTATTTTATCTTTTATTAATGTGTACACCATAATA
This sequence comes from Lepidodactylus listeri, assembly GCA_029233225.1. Lineage (NCBI taxonomy): Eukaryota > Metazoa > Chordata > Lepidosauria > Squamata > Gekkonidae > Lepidodactylus > Lepidodactylus listeri. The sequence continues at coordinate 24,576,554 of JARCFY010000004.1, read as the reverse complement.
AATATTTGTATTTTTTATGACAACTTATTTCATTTGTAGGGTTGCCAGATCCTACCTTGTTGCCAGTGGGGGGATTTGGGGAACGTTTCTGGAGGGGGAGGGGACATCACACAAGTCCCTGATGCAATGACATCAGCCAGAAGTGATGTCATTGTGTTGGCGACAATCTGGTCTGAGGGCAAAACTCTCTGGTTTGAGAGCAAATTTTACCATAGAGTTTTGCCCTCAAACCAGAGCGTCTGCTGCAACATCGCTGACACGATGACATCGCTTCTGGGTGATGTTATCACGTTGGGGACATCACCCAGGAATGTGGCTGTTTGGAGATGGGGTTTCCCTGACTGGCCAGCTGGCTGGCGGTGGGCAGAAGCCCCAGAAACCGGGGGAATCCACACCAGGGCCTGGGGGTTGGCAACCCTAATCATTTGTTGCAATTCCTCATACAGCTAAAGTAGGGATAGCAACAACGTGATTGCAGAGAAGGAGGAACCATCCCATGACATAATGTATCGTGGGGGCAGGCAATCCACAAGCAGTTTCCCTCTGTCCCATGTGATCTCAGGCCTTTGGTGTCAGGCAAGTATAAAAGTACTGAGTCCAGAGACGCGTTGCAGTGAAATCAGCTCATAAGTTTATTGATGGTTCAGGAACACATATGTCTCAATGGGGCTTGGGGGCCTGCTTATATACACCTTTAAACCGTGCCCCCGGCCTCGCCCAAACATACTGATAGGATTACTCGAGAGTTTCCCTAAACCATTGGTCCCCTTTTGAATCCTGGCTGGCTGATTGGTTTACTTTACAATCCGGCCAGGCTATTGTTTCCTGGAGCAAAGCTCTGTATCTGCCCCTGACCGCATGTGCAGTCGCCATGATGAACACAACACCAAGCAAGAGGCATCTCATAAGATGAAGTCCCGGTGCTGCTTCTCCTGTGTCCTGAAGAAGTAATGAACTGCGAGACCCCATGAATAGGGAGGGACTGACGCTTCATCTGCTCCCCTGCCTTGCCTCTGAATACTGAATATAATTTCTCTTTCAGGCTTCCAACGACAGATTGCCCGCTGTGTGAAAAAGGGGAAGGATGTGGTGAAAAACTTATTTTGCGACCCAGACACTCAGCCCAATGGAAGGCAAAAGAAATGCATTGAAAAGGACTGTCCCCCAAGGTAGCAAATGTGTCATTTAAGGGGAGGTACTCTTGAATGATGATAATTTTAATTGTATTAATAATAATGTGAAAGGGGTTGAAGAGTCAGAGTTCAGAGAATGACTTGTCAGTCAGCATCCCCTGTCCAAATTTTAACTCAGCCACAGATTCATTAGGTATTCAGTCCTCTGAGGCAAACCCCTTCTGTCATATGGCCTATCGTCAATGGTCATAGGGTTACTGAGATAATAAACAGAGCATTTTAAAGAGTCTGCAAAGCCATAATTCAAAGTGATAATAATTTTTAGTCTTCATGCCCCAGATGTCTGCCCACAAGGGCATGTCAGTCAGTTTATTCAACATATTCCTGAACCACTTCCCCAATAGAGGCAGGAGTAGAATTGTCCAAAAACTAAAGGGAAAGCAATCAATTATGTTTGGGAACCCTGTGATCTGTCTATTTGACAGGTGCCAAAAGGTCCCCACAACTGTAAGGAAAAGGATCTGTCAGTGCATAGTGAGGAGCGCTTGTAAAGTCACCAGCTCCCAGACCAATTATTTCCTTCTCCTCTCATCCCTATTTGCATGTTTCAAAAATAAACTACCAAACTGATTCCTGTGGCAAACTCTTACCATTTTTATGGGCATTTTTCCAGTAACAGATACCTGGCAAAAGGCTCAAAATAACATTTGTAGCCATAAAAAAATGCCAGCTGTGGAGGTCAGGACAGATTTTTTAAATGTACTTATGTATCTCCCCTGCTTTTGGCTAGCTGTTCTTGTGAAGTAGATGCCATGTGCCAAACCCTGCCACTTCAAACGTACTTCAAGATAGCCAGTTTGGTGTAATGGCTAGGAGCGCAGACTCTAATCTGGGAGAACCAGGTTTGATTCCCCACTCCTCCACATGCAGCTGTTGGTGTGACCTTGGGTCAGTCATAAGTTCTTTCAGGGCTTTTCTCTCAAGAGCAGTTCTCGAAAGAGCTCTCTCAGCCCCGCCTACCTCACAGGGTTTCTGTTGTGGGGGAGGGGAAGGGAAAGGAGATTGTAAACCGCTCTGAGACTTCTTTGGGTAGTGAAGGGTGAGGTATAAATCCAATCCCTCCTCCTCCTCCTTCTACACTGTGTGTGTTATTATAGGCTCAGTGGTTACCAGGGTCTAGCAGTCAACATTTAGTGGTGTTAAGGGGTGGTGTAGCTTGAGTCTTAGAGCCCATACTTGGTTTCTCTGGCTGCGAGTACTCATCCTAACTAGCCTTAACGTACATTTTTCAGTGATGGATTTTATGACCGATTCTGTTGATTTTATAGAGTAAATATTGAACATCTGTTCAAGGAATTTGCGCCTTTCTTGCCTTTCTTGCTCTGCCTTAACTGCCGGGAAAAAACATCTCAATTGGGTGATGCCATTAAACCCATGTACATGGGTTGTTTTTTTAAAAAAGTATATGTCGTGAGATGTTTATAACTGGGTGCAAATTACTGAAAAACCATTTTTCCATATAATCTGATTCAATGACAAATTGCCTATTTAATATAAGAGCCTAAACCAGAGGCTGGGTGGGAATCATTCTGTGCTTCTCAGCACAGATTGAAAAGAAGTGAAAATTGAGTTTAAGCTTCACCAAGGAAACATGTTGTGTTTGTTTAAGGCACAAGCTATTGGGAGCCCTTTCCCTTCAATTGTCACTAAAATAAAGGGGAATTATGCAAGAATTACACAGAATAATCCTGGGAGGGGTTGTGGCTCAGTGACAGAGCATCTGCTTTGCATGCAGAAGGTCCCAAGTTCAATCCCCAGCATCTCTAGCTCAAAGGATCCGGCAGATGGTGATGTGAAAACCCTCTGCCTGAGACCTTTGAGAGGTACTGACAGATAATATTAACTTTGATGGATCAGAGGTCTGATTTGGTATAAGCTTCATGTGTTCAGAAGAGCAGTTTCAGGATTTAATCTGTTTTAAAGAAACCTGCAATGCCTGCTTTTAAACTTTTATATCAACTTGACGTCTGTACCAGCATCATCCTTATTCCAGTACAGAAGAAGAAGAAGCCTTGCTGGAGAAGAATCAGCATGGCTTCTGCAAAAGAAAGGCAAGCCCTGCCGGTGTTTTAGGGTTTAATTAGGATGTTCACAAATGTGTAGACCAATTTTTCTTCACTTACACTTTTAAAATTGGAAATATATAGCATTGTTGAGTTTAGAATTCAAAACCAAATCCCAGATTTGCTAAGTAATTCTATTGTTGCAACAAAATACAATCCACAATAAATCCAAGACCGTTTCTAGCTCCAGTTTTAAATCCATATAATCCATCATGAGTTCTTTAGAGTGATAGTAAAAATTGTACTGTTAAAAAATCATAGTTTAAAACTGCTTTTCCAGCACAAATGTACAAATAAAGCCATATTTTTAAAAAACATCATAAATCAAATAGCCACTAGCCTGGTCACCTGCCACAAGTCAGTTTTCTGTTACAGTTTTTTTTAGAAATTAATTGTTAATTTTACTTCCTGGGTTTGGATAAGCTAATAAAATAATCACAGACTAATAACTTCTGGTGTTTAAAAAAATTATTTAAAGATAAAGCAATAAAAAAACCCAGAATATAGTCATTAGGCTACCCAAACATAAATAAGGTAAAGGTAAAGGTTTCCCTTTCTCGAAAGCCAGTCGAATCTGACTCTAGAATTGGCGGTGCTCATCTCCATTTCCAAGCCAAAGAGCCAGCGCTGTTCGAAGACGTCTCCGTGGTCATGTGGCCGGCATGACTAAATGCTGAGGCGCATGGAAAGCTGTTACCTTCCCACCAAAGCGGTACCTATTTATCTGCTTGCAGTTTCTTGCTTTTGAACTACTAGGTTGGCAGGAGCTGGGGCCAGAGACAGGAGCTCACCCCATCACATGGCACTCAGGTCTCGAACTGCTGAGCTACTGCCTTTCGATCTGCAGCTCAGCGTCTTAACCTCTGAACCACCGTGGTCCCGTGCACCCAAACATATATCCTCAGGAGTCATTTCATACTAAACGAGGTGCAGGAGCTCATTAGCATAACTCATTAGCATAACTTATTTGCATATGCTAAACCACCTGACATCCCTGGAAGTATGTCAGAAGGCAAAAAAGAGACGGGGGGAGGGAGGAAGGGAGAGAGAGAGAGAGAGAGAGAGAGAGAGAGAAAGAAAGAAAGAAAGAAAGAAAGAAAGAAAGAAAGAAAGAAAGAAAGAAAGAAAGAAAGAAAGAAAGAGAGGAGAGAGCTACTAATCCAAGCCTCAGAAATACCACTGTTCTGGGAGGATGGCTTCAGTGGTGGCTGAAGCCTTCAGAAGGCTGGTCGGAGGAACAAGGACCTTTCCAGGGGATGGGGTCATTTTGCTGCAGCCATGACACAAGCAGGCATTGCTTCAGCCATGACACAAGCAGACACGGGGGGGGGGGGGGGGGGGCTGGCACCAACTCTCGGAGCTGTGCTCCCCCGAGCTCCTGCTCAAAATGACCCCTGTATATCCTCCATTCATTCTAGGAAAGTTTATGTTGTATTACACTGTACAGGCACCCCTTAAATTGAATGGAGTTTGTGTATAGTGGCATCTGGTGGATTATTCCCAGGATGCTGGCAAGTAGCAAAGAATTTTAAAAGCTCTGCCTGTGTGACAAACAAAACATGAAAAGATATGACAAATTGAGGAGAGTTTGCTGCGTGGAAAATGTAATCCAAAATGACATCCTCTTTATTTATCTCTTTATTATGAAGCGGCACCTCCCCCTTGCCTGAAATATTTAGCCATGTTTTTTTGCCAGGGAGATCAATGCATTATATAATTTCCCACGAGTTGGTCTATTTGCTGTTGGACTAATAGACAAAATACTAAGATGCAGAACTGAAGAAAGTACAGCCCCTGTTTTCCAGCAATCTGGTAATATCCCTTGGGCAGGTAATTGCCAAAGGCAGACTCTCAGTCAGTGTGGATTAAAGGGCTTACCAGCTCGGAGTTAATATATGGAGCAGGATTATGCAGACTTCATAGAAAATGTCAAAGGTGTAAACTACAGTAATTAATTTCCCACTGCAAACTGTCATTCAGAACTGAATCTATTACCCCAGAGAGACAACCCACTTTAACATAAAAGTTTTGAAAGGTTGAATTGAGTTGTTTAGTTAGGGGGACTTTCAGTTACCTAGGCATATGATCGTTGTATGTTTTTATATTGCCATAGAACTAGGTGTGTGTGTGGGGGGGTCGCTTATTCATAAAAACAAAAAACCTTGGTCTGTAGCAATTCTCTAGAATCTATTATTACCTTCAAATCAATGTATCAGTCTCAATATATAAAATATATGGTACTCCCCCTGCCTTGCAGAGAATTTCATTCACAGCTGCCATCAGCCTAAAGAACCACATGTGCCCTTGCATCAAATGCACATGTATAAGATATTAATATTAAATATAACATTTTTAAGTACCAGCGTACCTCCGCACACATAAAGTTGTTTCCCCCCACTACTGTTGGATCTTAGCCAACCCTTGCAGGGGTGGCCCACCCACTAGCCAGCACTAGGCAATTGTCCAGGATACACCAAGAATGGGACGCCCCAGAGCTCCCCCTGGCCCCAGCAACAGAGGGGTGATGTCTAGCCCAGCTGGCCTAGGACACCCAGAGCCCCTATGCTGACCCCGAGCCCTTGTGCCATCTGGATTGGGGGGGGGGTATCTGCCTTCCCATTCTTGGGGCAGCAGTTTCTGCCCTCCCACTTCTGCTCACACAGTGATGGCTCCTGCCAACCTTGTGTGCTGCTGCCCCAGGGACAGGGTGTCTCTGAAAGGGCCAGGTGCTGAGCTGAGAAGGAGAAGGCTGCAAAGAAGTTGGGGCGGGGCGGGGCGGTTGAGAGTACAGGCTCTTTACTTCCATCCATAGCATTAAGCCAGCCACTCAGGGAGGCCAGCAGCTTTCTTGTCCTTCAGTCCCTCTAGCAGCAGCTTCTTCAAGGTGAAAACTCATCATACCTGGGAATCTTCTGTCTCTCAGTTAAGGCTGCCAACTCCAGATGGGGCCTGAAGTTCTCCTGGAATCACCAGAAATCTCCAGACTCCAGAGTTCAGTTCCTCTGGAGAAAATGGCAGCTTTGGAGGGTGGACTCTGTGGCATCGTATCCCTACCGAGCTCCCTCCTTTCCCTAAACTCTGCCCTCCCCGAGCTCTGCTCCAAAACCTCCAGGTATTCCCCAACCCGGTGATGGCAAACCGAGGGCTATGTGAATGTGGTAGCTTCAGTGTTCCCTCTAAGCTGAGTTAGTGTGAGCTAGCTCAGATTTTTAGCCTCCAGCTCACAACTTTTTGTCTCAGCTCAGGAAGGATGGCTTCAGAGCAAACGAATTCATGCAGGAGCCAAATCGCTCACTCAGAACTTTAATGCCAGTAGCTCACAAAGTAGCATTTCTGCTCACAGGACTCCACAGCTTAGAGGGAGCATTGATAACCAGCCCTATGTGCCTGGCAGTTGAGTTCCCAATGGGGAACTCACAAGTGCCCATGGATCCTACGGCCACAGGGGAAAACATAACACCCCCACAGTCTGATGGGGAAAGGTACAGCAGTCGTGCTGCGGATGAAGCACGCACTCCATTTTTGACATTCTTTTGGCTGGCATGACAGGTGGTGGGCCGGAGAATGGCAGAAGTGCTCAACCGATTGCGGCCCGACGGGAGAGAAGAAACGGACGGTCCTCTGCATTCAGACGGTGGGGCTTGATGAGCAGGCGTTGCCTGCAGAGGACTGCCATCATCTGCTCAAGCCCAAGGCCCACCTTTCGTGCAACAGAGATATCCTGTGCCCGTCTGACTGGACAGTAAGCAACTGGACTGAGGTTGGTTCATCACCCTGTCACGTTTTGTATCCTTCATTTCTTTCACAGAGCTCAGGGCAGCTTACATGTGGTTCCCAAGTGAGCTTTCATACAGGCAGATTCGAGTCCGGTGGCACCAGCAGAGGTGTCGAACTTATTTGTTATGAGGGCTGGACATGACATGAATGTCACTTTGTTGGGCTGGGCCACGTGTGCCGTAAAATGTAATGCCAGGTACTGGAGATATAAGCTCCAAGTTGGTGTGTTCTCACTGCAAGGCCCCAGGGGCTGGGTGGGTGCTGCAGAGGAAAACCCGCATGGGTGGACTGGAGAACCAGCATTGCAGTGCTGGGCAGACACTCCCATGCCCCATCAGAGGAATGTCTGCACCACCACCACCCCACGTGCAAATGCCGATCCCTGCAACCATCCAGGACAGCACCCCTGGAGCCGCAGGCCGAGTGGAGAGGTATGAATGCAGCTGCAGTGGCTCCCAGTTTACCAGTCCCCGAATTGAAGGGGTTCTGCAGACGAGGTTGTCCCACCGTGCTGAAGCCACAACTGGAGTGGCCCCATCCACCCCTGAGCAGCCTCCTGTTCCCTCCCTTGCACCAGTTGCTTGCCAGCCCCCGGGCCTTATGTTTGACACCCCTGCCTTGGAGTGCTGTGGATGAGTGGTATATTAAGTTCCGTTAAGTCACTTCCGACTTATGGCAACCCTATGAATTAATGACCTCCCAAATGTCTTCTTGTTAACAGCCTTGCTCAGGTATTGCAAAGGGAGGGCCATGGCTTCCTTGATTGAGTCAATCCATCTCGTGTTGGGTCCTCCTCTTTTCCTGCTGCCTCCCAACTTTTCCTAGCATTATTGTCTTTTACAGTGTCTCTTGTCTTCTTATAACGTGACCAAAGTACGATATCCTCACCAAAGATTATATAAAGGAGTGATAAAATGTCCCTTAGGCTTTGCACCTTTTTTCCCTTCTTCTTTTAAATACATCTTTGTACATTTTATTATAATATTCCCATGCAAATGGCTGTGCACTTCCTGTATTTTATGTAAACTAGTTTGCTTTGATCAATGCTGGCCATGGGCCATAATAATAATAAACTAAACTAAACGATAGCCTCAGTTTAGTCATTTTAGCTTCTAGGGAGAGTTCAGGCTCAATTTGGTCTAGAACGCACTGATTGGTCCTCTGGGCACTCTATGGTATCTGCAAAAGTCTCTTCCAAGACCACACTTCAAATGAATCAGATCTGATGACTCTCGAAAGCTCACACTCCGAAAACATTATTGGTCTCTTCAGGTGCTGCTGGACTCGAATCCAGCTCTTCTTCTACAGACCAACACAGCTAAACCTCTGAAACAAGTCTTCATACCGGCAATTGGCCAGGTTTAGCTTCCTCAGAAGAACCCCATTCCTTGCCTTCAGATCGTTCTCTGGGAAGTAACCTGTGAGAACACCAGTTTCTGCTGTGGGCTTGTGCACGTGTTACTTAGCATTATGATTTGGCTGAGGAGGAGGAGGAGGTATGCATGCTGTGTAGTTTTTAATCCTGCCATCTGCTTCCCGGCTCATGGGAAACCTTACAATAATTTCACAACCAGTTCTAAAACCGATGAGGGAGCGGCACAATCCTCGGTCTCCTTGGGCCTCAGCCAGTGTACACAGTTTCCCCAGAACTGCTCTGTTTACTCACTGTTCCGTCCTAATTTATGCATGAACGAAAATGTGACGCTTAGTAGTAATTGGATTAAACAGTGGTTTAATTTTGGGTAATGTTTTTGACGTACTGTAACATCTGTATTAATGACTCTGTTCTCAACGGAGCCACATGTCAATTTCCTGTGAAGCAGTTCTGCGTCTGGAGTGACAGTTCGTGTCTGCTAAAAAGTCGTTTGGTGACAGCAGAGTACCAATGGCAGCTGGCCTCAGCATGAATGCAAAATGCGCATCAAAGGCAGTTGAATGTATTGACAAATTAAAATAATGTTACATTATACACTTTTTTTCTTTTTCGGGATGAAAATACTAAGCATATTTTCAAGACGTGGGAGGAAAAGGCCAGAGGCTTAGTGAGGGCAGCATGCCAGGCATAGCGATATTGTTGCAGCTTCTCATAGGCTGCGAGCACAAGGCAAAAGACAGCTATTGAGTACTGCCAGTAGAGGAGGAGAAACCTAGACCTACAGCACTAGACATCAGGAGTCAATGAGATTTCTTTTCTGGTTTAGATTGTTCCTGCTCAAAACACTGGTACAATTTGAACTATGTCCTTAAAAGTCCACAGTCTTTCTAAACTCACCTTGGAATTGATTTCCATGACAGTGAAATGACTAGTGGTTTAACCTAGGGTGACTGAGAAATTCAGTTGTTTCTTTTTCCATGATACATCCAAGAGGTCCATCCACTTGTACCACTCAAAGTGCAACTGCTGTAAGTTAAAATTGAAGCTTGTATTTCTTACAGAAAGTTTTCCACTGAATTTTTTTTTAAATAACACCAGCAATTTGTATAAATATATGCAGGTTAATTTTTTTTTACTTGAGTAGGCAAAAAGGAATCTGAGGTGCTCTTTTAAGATGGTTTGTTTGTTTTGCAGTGTACAGTTACCTGTGGCGGAGGGATACGTACCCGTAACGTGACATGTACCAAAAACAACGGGGAGCCATGTAACATTTCAAAGAAACCGCATTCTAAAGCTCTGTGTGGGCTCCAGCAGTGTCTGTCCATCAGAAGATTGCAGCTCCCTCATTTCAAAGTGCACGGCGGAAAGATAATCAGGACAGGAGCTAACCCCAGAAGAGGCCCCATGGACAAGCCCCCCATCCCAAGAACCACAACGCCAACAATTCCTGAGCCCAGATATGTTACTCTAATGCCCACGTCCTCCAACCTTATGAACTTTTCTCAACAAGAGGATTCAGAAACGAAAATATTGCAGAGTAATTCCAGCGGCTTGAGTGTTCCCAACAATTATTCTTTTTGGTTTAGTGGGATCAGTCACCAGCAAAATAGCACACCTTGGCCTATCACACATCATTCAAGTATTCCAAATTTTAAAAATGTGGAGAATGCACCCGGAGAACTGTACAGCTCCTCAAAAGGTGGGCTCATGCATTGGACTTCTTTTACAATTAGCCCTAAGCCTTTGACTATAACGCCAAGCTATAACTATTCCACAGACGTATCTCATACAGTGTCTAACAAGACGGGTGAAGGAACAACAGACAGTGCCCAGAGTGAGCCGCTGACAATATATCCCCCTACTATGGCTGGCAAGACTTCAGAAATCTCACCAACGGTGTACCATCGTGATACAGCTATCCAGGTTTCTGTTGACCCCGTAGCAGAAACAGGTATCTCTTTGCCAACAGTAGGCCTCCAGGAGTTCCATGGACAAATAAGTACACCAGCAACAGCAGGTCCTGTTCTGGTACACCCACCACAGTCAAATGAAACATCAGGAGGCAGGTCTTCAAACAGAACAGAACTGAAACCATCCGCCAGTGATGAAACCTCTACAGGAGTGTTGCCAAATGCCTCCGACTATCTGGAAGAGTCCAGGGATCTGCATACTGGTGCTTATTGGATTATGGGGAACTGGAGTGATGTAAGTGTTGGATTTTTCAGTTAAGAGAGATGTATGTGTATGTATATGTACGCTGCCTTGTCACCACAAGCCTTTTAAGCCAGTGTACAAAAATAAAAAGGATCAGTAAAGATAACCATGAGCAATCAAACAGCAATGAACGTTAAGAACAAGGCATCAGCGATTAGCGTTTAAAAGGTTCAAATTTGGCAGCTGATGAAATACCCAGATTAGAGAAAGTATATTACTTAGATTTGTCCTGGCTTGGATAGCCCAAGCTAGCCTGATCTCATCAGATCTTGGAAGCTAAGTGGGGTCAGCTCTGGTTAGTACTTGGATGGGAGACCACCAAGGAAGTCCAGGGTTGCTATGCAGAGCCAGGCAATGAGAAACCACCTCTGAACGTCTCTTACCTTGAAAACCCGATGGGATCACCATGTTGGCTGCGACTTGATGGCAAAAAACAAAAAACGTACTTAGTTTATCAGGACCCAAATGCTTTTAATAAAGAAGCAAAACTATCCACACACACACACACACACAAATCTTGGTCCACCATACAGTGGTGTACCAAGGGCGGGGTGGTGGGTGCGGTCCACCCCAGGTGCAGGCCTGAAGAGAGTGCCCAGAAGCTTAATCTCCATTTCAATTTAAATGAGCCCAGAAACCTCCCCAGAAACTCCCATTTCTCAGCCGAAAATACTAGACCTGCCCAAGGCTGAGCCAAGCCCCATCCCTTCGTTGGTTTCTCGGTCATTTTTCATACATGGTTACCCACGAGGAGGAGTGCAAAACTGCTGATTACTGGTAGGAGGCTGGGATTTGGGGCTTCTGCTGGTCCATGGCCTGCAGGGCGGCCAAACTGCACCAACTCTGTTCTGGCCCCAGCTCAGCATGTTGCCTCACAGGTTTAAGGCATACCGTATGGCCAGGAGGAGGTGCTGAGCCAGCCTTAGATCTGACCGGTCGTGGCCAGTGGGGTAATTCTGAGCACCACATAGGCCAGACTGCTGCTGGGGCTAGAGGCCCACCACTGCCCATCTAGGTTGCCAGTCCCCAGGTGGGAGTGGGGGATCCTCTAATTTCGTGGGTTCCTGCTCGCCGCCAGCCTTGACCCCAACAGCTACAACGTCGCTTGATGTGATGACATCACACAGAAGTGACATCATCATGCCAGGGATGTTGTGCAGTGACACTCTGGTTCTGGGGCGAAACTCTATGGTTTGAGCCCAATTTAACCATAGAGTTCGTCCATAAACCAGAGCGTTGCCAGCCATGTGACGCCCCTAACATGATGATGTCACTTCCAAGTGATGTCATCAGGTTGGGGACATCATGTGTGGCAAAGTTGCCCCCCCCCCCACTTCCAGAAAGCTCCCTCCCACCCCCCGCCGACGCAAGTTAAGGTCCTGGCAACCCTATGCCCATTGTGCCTCAGAACCACCGGTGTCTTAAGTTGGGATTTACTTGCCTCATTGAAGCCTGGCAAATCGCATCAAGCCTTTCCCTTCAGTGTACTGCCTTGAAAGTAATAGCCACTGTTCTCCAAACGCACCAGAAGAAATGGACTGCTCTCCCCCCCCCCTTCACAGAAACAGCCAGAAGGGCCTTCCAGGACCCACACTTGTTTGAGGAGTAAGCCCACTGTACTGAGTGGGGCTTAGGGAGCAGTCCTAAGCAAGTCTACTCAGAGGTAAGTGCTGTTTTACTCAGTGGGGCTTACTCCTTGCAAAGTGTTCTTAGGGTTGCAGCCTCACTTCTAAATGAACGAGCAGAAGATTGGACCCTAAAAGCGGGAGCTTTCAGAATAGAACAGATTTTGCTGCGCTAGAAAATATTTGCTCCATTAATTGTATTGAATTCTGCATGGTGGATGTAGTCTGTTCTCTTGGTTGCCCTGGCAGCAATCCCAAGGACACTGTCCAGTAAGCAAGTCCCGCGTGGCTTACATCTGAGTATACCTAAGGCTTGCTCCCTTTCATCTCCCCCCACCCCCATGAAAATTCGTATCCTCAAAATTCACACGTTTGAATTCTATTGTTATGGAAATACATATCAAATATTTTTGGTAAGCCAAACGAACATCATGTAATGATTTCAGCCAAAGCAAAGAGCTGAAAAGAAGGCATTGCTCTCTGTTCAGGGTTGTTTAAACCCCAGTGGGTTTCTGAGTAGATCTGCTTAGGATTGCCCCGTTAGTGGTTCACCCTCCCATGTAAACATGTGCAGGATCAGGCTGCGAGTCTTAAGGGGCACAAGCCAGCTAGGAGTTCTCCTGCGCAAGCCCCATTGAAGAACATTTCAACTCCTTCCCAATTATTTTGGCTTGAACTGCCCTGAGGTGCTATGCCCTGAAGTGCTGTGCCAGTTTGGTGTAGTGGTTAAGTGTGCGGACTCTAATCTGGGAGAACCAGGTTTGATTCCCCACTCCTCCACTTGCAGCTGCTGGATGACCTTGGGCAAGCCATGGTTCTGTCAGAGGTGTTCTTCAAAAGAGTAGTTTCTGTCAGAGCTCTCTCATCCCCACCTACCTTACAGGGTGTCTGTTGTGGGGAGGGGAAGGGAAAGGAGATTGTAAGCCGCTCTGAGACTCCTTTGGGTACTGAAGGGTGGGGTGTGAATCCAATCTAATAATAATAACAACAACAACAACAACAACATATATACCGTAGGGGCACAGGAGTCATCAGCAAATAAAAACGATTAAAAAAAGAGCCCTTAAGGTAGAATTTTCATTGCTAACAGTGGAATCCTAATCAGAGTTACACACTCTTCTAAATCCATTAAAGCCGATGGGTTTAGAAAGGTGTTAACTCTGTTTAGGATTGTACAAAGACTGCCTGTGCCACCATCGGCTAGCATCAAACAAAGCTGGTTTGATACTTTAAGAAAAAAACCAAACCTCAATCCAGTCTAGAAAAAAGGGAGGGGGAGCCTTAGATATCTCTGCTTAACCTAGAAGATGATTCCTTGGTTGCATCTATTAGGCCAGGGGTGGGCAATTGTTTTTGGCTCGGGGGCCACTTTGTGGGAGTGGAGGTTAGCGGAGGGCCGCACCTTTTAAAACGATTGCATTCATTACTTAACTTTGCGTTTCAGAAAAGGTATAAATTGTATCATAAAAATCAATAAATATAAATTAAATAAAATAGTGGTAGTTTTATTCAATTTATTTATTGTGCTAATTTCATATTATCTATAGCTGCAAGCACATTTAATTTTAGAATCAGTTTAATGAGACAAATGTACCCTATCACACTTTTCTACAATTTTTTTGAAATCAGGATTGAGATTGCTTGTTGAGATTCTCATCACAGCCTGCAAGTTAATGTCTGTCAAAGAGCATCTATATTTACTCTTGTTAATCTTCATGTCTTGGCGGGCCGCAAAAAACTCTGTGGCGGGCCGCATGTGGCCCGCGGGCCGCCATTTGCCCACCCCTGTATTAGGCCAAAGCAGGGCTTTTTTTCTGGAACCCCAAAATTCTTTTTAAAATGTTTAAAAGTTCATGAGTTTTCAGTATACATATTAAAAACTTCATTTCCCTCTTGAAAGTTCTGGCACATCTTTAAAAAAAAACAACCCAAAAAGCCCTGGACCAAAGGAGTTGTAATGTGAAGGTGGGGGGGCTCCCACCCCTCCCCTCCCCCCTGAATAGCCCAGATTCAGAGCCAGGGAACACAGTGTAGAGAGGAAAATCCAAAAGGCACAGGAGTGCTCCAAATTCTCCAAACTTTTTCCCGCCCCATAAACGGAGTTGTCTGGTCATGCACTGCTGTGCATCTGTAGCTGGCATAACCAAAGGAGGTACCTGCAATAGCAACACCGTGTCCCAGTTTAGCCAGATTTGGCTGCCAGCAGCCTTACCCTCTGGTTGATTTCGCTGTGCTTCTCTGCAGGCATTATTTAAAGGACTGGCAGCTTATGACCCAGGCTGTTGCACAGGAGAACTTCCCGCTGGGGGATGAGATAGGGGGAAATGAGATGAAAAATGTTGGATCTCCATTCCCATCCATGTCTGACGAAACGAGCTTTGACTTTGGACAGCTTATTCCCTGATACTCTTTTTGATCTCTAAGGTGCATTTACTTCATGATTATTACTGAAAATAATTTTGTTGTATAGAGGAGGAGGGTGTTAAAAGAAAAATGATCTGCTCTGGGTGTCAAATACACTCGATATGCCGCTGCCTCCATAGCCTGTCAGTATATCGGAATTTTTTTACCTGGTGCGAATGCAAAGAGGGCATCAGGCATCTGGTAGAAGGGGCTTGCTCAGTCAAAGTATCAACAGAAGGACACTGTCCCCTCCTTAATTATTATTGCCTTCAACATTCCAAACAAACACAGTTATCTGTAAACCTCATCACTAAAGCCAGGCTTTTAATATCCCTATCTGTGCTCACTTCCTGTGGGGTTTGTCAGGTCCATTATATTCTTTTTACAAAATGTAAAAACTGCAGTTGGACACATTGATTAAAAATATGAGTGGTCCAAGTTTTTATACTGAGGCAATTAAATCCTCCAGACATAAAATTACATTTCTCTGCTTTGGCTTTACTAAAGCATCCAAGAAGCACAAATGTGGGCTTTAATTATGTAAAACAAAGTAGCAATTAGGGGAGTTAAAAGATCTTAGGCGGGTCACATTTTGAAGGCAGCTAAATGTTTCTTAAGAGATGATTCTGCTCAACAGAAAGAGCTGTGTGAACAAGGAAGGCAGGCCCAGTTAAATGAGAGCCACAAAAGCTATTGGTATTTCCAGTATGTTCTGGTATTTCCAGAGATGGAAGCAACATGCGTCTATCTTCTGGTCTTTATTAAAAGGCTGAGCTACGTAAATGACTAATGCTAGTTTTTGACCTTTCATGCAGTCTGGGGCAAGGTTATCTGAAGATTATCACCTTCCATATAAATCTGCCCATTTGTCAAGATCTTCAGAAACCCTTCGGTAGATATTCACAATGTTCACCAAGGTGGTGAATAAGGCCTTCTCAGTGGTGGCCCCATTGAGTATGGAATACTCTCTCATCTGTAAGTCTTGCCTTCACTGTTTACATGTAGCCACTAGGTGAAGGCTCTTTTTTCATATGGTTCTGCCTTTGGTTGAGCTTGTTATGGCTCTGTGAACCTGTGATCCTGTGCTTTTTAAATTATTCCATTAGTTGATTGCCTGCTGTCCTCTGCTGCTGTTGCTTGCTTTGCTGCCTTTAAAATCCTCTTTTAATTTGCTGCTTGTGTCTATTTTAATTTATGCATTTTTGGTTTTTTGCCATCAAGACACAGCCAACATAGCAACCCCATAGGGTTTTCAAGGCAAGAGACATTCGGTATTGGTTTGCCATTGCCTGCCTCCACGTCGCCACCCCCAGTATTCCTTGGAAGTCTCCCTTCCAAATACTGACCAGGGCTGACCCTGCTTAGCTTCCAAGATCTGACAAGATCAGGCTAGCCTTGGCCATCCAGGTCAGGGCTATGGTATTTTACTTCAATGCATTCTCCTGAAACATGCCCCCCCCCCCCAATAGCTTTTTGGTCTGTGGGAGTCTCCCAGCCACCAACAGGGACTTTGGGGAGGTTCACAGGAAGATGCTGGGGGGGGGGGGAGATCAAGGCAGGAAGGATCTACTACTGCCAGCAGAACATCCATAGGAAACAACTAAGCATCTTTAATTTTTAAAGATTTCTGAGTTTTTAAATTTACTTTTGTAAGCTGCTTTGTACAGTTTGAAAAAGTGGGATATACATTTCCGAGAAGTAAATAATAATCAGATATCTTGTGGTGAGCAGATCGGTGGATTGCTGAAGGGAACTGAGATCAACAGAGAGAAATCTAAATGAATATGAACATTTTTGCAAAGAGTGTCAAAAATAATCAAAAAGGGGTTTTCCTCCCTGTGTTACTAAAAAATTACAAAGGGAGGAGGGGCATAGTTTCACCTCAGCTGAAAATGTTACCCCTTACAATAAAAAGGGAATGAAATTGTGAGCATGTTAAGGTACTTTAAAACACTACACAAAATTCCTCCATGCATCCGATGAAGAGAGCTGTGTTTCTTGAAAGCTTAGGCTATGATAAAATGTGTTGGTCTTAAAGGTGCTACTGGGCTTTTTACCATTTTGCAGCCACAGACTAACAGGTAGGGCTGCCAAGACCCCCGGTAGGGCGGGGGAAACACCTATTTTTAGTGCTTACCTCCCGCTTTTCCAAAGTTGGCCACCGGGGGGACAAAATGGCTGCCTTAAAAGGGAAATGTCTGCAGAGAGCCTGCCCTGCAGTAAAAAGCCTCACCAGACATTTCCCCTTTAAGAAGTCAGCAAGAGAGCTTCCACAGCAAGAGAGGTCCGCCCAGAGATTAAGGAGGGACTGAAGGAGCTGCTTTTGCATGTAGCTTGAAAGGTGAGTTTCTCTTCCAGCTCTTTTCATTCTCTCTCCCTCTTTCTTTTTTCTGTCTGTCTGTCTGTCTGTCTGTCTCTCTCTCTGTGTCCCCATCCAGCAGAGGTCTATCAGTGGCTATTATAGCCACAAGGTCTAAATGGAAGTAAGTGCCTGTGCCAGTTTTTTTCCCTTCTCTCTCTCCCTCTTTCTTTTTTCTGTCTGTCTGTCTGTCTCTCTCTCTCTGTCCCCATCCAGCAGAGGTCTATCAGTGGCTATTATTAGCCACAAGGTCTAAATGGAACCCTTTGTCTGGGGCAGTGAGGCTCTGAATTCTTGGTGCTTGGGGGGCAACAGTGGGAAGGCTTCTGGAGTTCTGGCCCCGCTGCTGGACCTCCTGAGGGCACCTGGTATTTTTGGCCACTGTTGTGACACAGAGTGTTGTACTGGATGGACTGTACTGGATGGGCCGATCCATTGTGGCTTCTCTCCTGTTCTTATGATATGAAAATCATATTTAGCACTTGTGTAGCACTTAGTGCTTCATATTCTGCCGAGATGAGGAAGGATTCAGTAGGGCCGTTGCTCAGTGATAGAGCATCTGCTTGACATGCAGGAGGTATCAGCCTCTTCAGCTAAAAAAGGATCAGGTAATAGGTGACATTCAAGATCTCAGCCTGAGACCCTGGAGAGCCACTACCAGTCTGAGTAGTCAATACTGACCTTGATGGACCAATGGCCTGATTCAGTATTAGGAAACTTCATGAGTTCATGTGTCAGCATGTGGAAGCAACATCACAGGATGTGACTTCACAAAATGATTTCACTTCCTTTCTCCTGGCTCCACCCCCAAAGTCTCCTGGCTCCACCCCCAAAGTCCCCAGATATTTCCCAAGTTGGACTTGGCAGCCCTACTAACACGGCTGACTCCTCTGGATCTACACAAAATCAAACATCCTTCTTTAATTTTACAAACCAATCTCGAAACGGAAACACTTTCTGTTAGCAATCTGTTGGTGCTTTCTGGACAGTTGTCAAGAACTGCTCGTTACCCAGCAAGTTACAAATTTCTGGGAAAGTCTGAGGTGCTATAAAGAAATTCTCAACAGTTTGTGAATGCAGTTAGGCAAGAAATTGATGTTGCCCTAGTTCACAGTTCATCATAAAACTGTCAAGCCAATGAATAAGATTACTGCAGAGACTGCAGTATAATGGAATCGCTCTGTACAGCTGTTGCGTATCTCTTAAGAATTCCCTGTCCTGAGCGATACTAGAGGCAGCCAGTTTCACACTCCCTATTAAGCCAAGTGCTAAGTATTTGAGCCAGTTTAAGGTAAATTGCATCCTGGAGGGGCTGTGGCATTTTACTGTCAGCAGATCTCTGGCTGAGCCACCAAAACCAGGGGTCCCCAAGCTCTTTTGAACCTGCAGGCACCTTTGGAATTCTGACATATCATGGTGAGCACAGCTACAAAATGGCCACCATAAAATGGCTGCTGCAGGCAGTAGAGCCAGCTACAAAATGGTCGCCCCAGCTTACCTTCAGTCACACAGTGAAGATCTTTGTGCTGTGGTGGCTGCCGCTGCTCGAGCAATATTTTAAAAAATCT
Organism: Lepidodactylus listeri; assembly: GCA_029233225.1. NCBI lineage: Eukaryota > Metazoa > Chordata > Lepidosauria > Squamata > Gekkonidae > Lepidodactylus > Lepidodactylus listeri. Next base: position 24,557,977 of record JARCFY010000004.1, on the reverse strand, counting down.
GCACAGCCAATCAAATCTCCAGTGGCCAATCAGAAGCCTTGCTGGGGGAAAGACCCACCTTGCCCTGCACACTTTCTGAAAACACTTGGGCACCAGAAAAGATGTTGGTGGGCTCCCACAGGCACCGTGTTGAGGCCCCCTGACCTGAACAAATACTTTAGATAGGGTTGCCAGGTCTTACCCGGCTTGCGGTGGGGGTGTCCTGGTCCCTCTCTGGGACTTCTTGGGTGTGCGCGCCACGATGACATCACCCAGAAGTGACCTCATCGCGTCAGGCATGTTGAAGGCAGGGCACTGCCATTTGAGGGGGAAACCATAGAGTTTCTCCTCAAGTGCTAGAGCGTCCCCTGCAACGTGCCCCGGCGTGATGACGTCCCCTCCGGGTGACATCACGCTGGGACACATTGCTGCAGTGCCGGCACTTTGGGGGTGGGGTTCCCCCCAGCGGCCAGTTCTGGGCCAGCGGGTAAACAGCCCATCGGGCGGGCAAACCCCCGCCCCCCCCGGGGGACCTGGCAGCCCTAACTTTAGATGGCAGCATGAGGAGGACTCAGGTGCCACCGGAGGGACTGGACTTGCACCCAGCCATGAGCAGTGCAGGAAGTCATGGGCATTATCCACGGCATGAGCAGAGAGCCCGAGCCTAGCCCCTGCAGCCTTGGCACACAGGGACTCTGCTTGGATCTGGCTGGTGGCAGCACAAGAGGAAGCAGTGAGTATATCTTGCCTGGGACAACAAAACACTTGGATCCACCCAGCCCTGGTCCCAGGTTCAGTCCCCAGCATCTCCACTCAAAGGACCTTGATAGCCAGTGTCAGAAAAGCCTCCTCTCTTCCTGAGATTGCCAGCAGATAATGCTGAGCCCAGATGAGCCAGTGGTCTATCATTCCATTTGAGGCAGCTTCATATGTTCATGTGTGGTATTTGATTCATTTAGAAGAAGAAGAGATTGGATTTATATCCCGCCCTCCACTCACTTGGAGTCTCAGAGCGGCTTACAAACTCCTTTCCTTTCCCCTCCCCACAGCAGACACCCTGTGAGGTGGGTGGGGCTGAGAGAGCTCTGAGAAAACTGCCCTTGAGAGAACAGCTGGTACAGAGCTACGGCTTGCCCAAGGTCATCCAGCAGGTGCAAGTGGAGGAGTGGGGAATCAAACCCGGTTTCACTTTACTTTCAAGCTCTTTAATCTGATCATGTAAAATTGGAGTTGTCATCAAAAGGTTGCCAGATATAAAATTAAAATAATTAGGGAGGTGAGCCTCTGCTCTGGCCAGACGTGTGAGGGTTTTCAGAGGAGTCAAAAGAGTTTAGATAACCACTGGGTTGCCCAACCCATTTTGCCTGTTGTGAAATTTGAAGCAAATTTGGGGCTCACTTCTCAGGTGAATTATCTGAGGGGTTTTGAGGAGCTCAGAGTAGCCTTACCATGCCCTGAGTTCCTTCCAGTTTTGTGTGAGTGAATACAAATATTTTCAGACTGGAGGAGGAAAAGCCACGGCTCCTACATCATCTGCCATTCGGTTCACAAACACTTCCCTAATCTCCCTTTGTGCGGCCAAATCCCGATCTGTTCAAGAGCATGCCTGCCAGCTGGCCAGAGGCCCAGGCACTACAAGGACTGCTTTCAGGCTGACCTCCTGGTGGCCTGAACATTAACACATGATGAATTTCATATGCTGAGAGCATTGGTGTGTGAGAAATGTCATAGAAACAGCCTGCTAATTCTGTCACCAGACAGTGGTGGGTGGGTGTCCATTATAGCATAGAGCCAGGCTACATGAGGGGTCCATGGGTGGATCTTCTCATTAGGGTGGCCAGGCCTTTCTCACTGCCAGCAGGGGACTTGGGGGGGGGGCATTCCTGGAGGGAGAGGGGACATCCGCAAAACCCAATGACATCACATGGAAGTGACATCATCACACTGGGGACCAGCATCCCCCCCCCCCCCCCCGCCTGAACTCCAAGCAGCAAATTCACTGTTGGAGTTCACCCCCCCCACACACACACACACATTACAAACAGCATTTAAAGGAACCCTTTGAATGCTGTTTGCAAGAAGCAGGGGCCACACATGCCTGAACTCCAAGAAGTGAATTTGCTGCTAGAGTTCAGGCACACACCCCCTTGCCCTTAGAACAGCGGTTCTCATAGAGCTGCCAAGTCAACCCGGGGGGCGGGGGATCCCCTGCTACAGGGGTTCCCGATCCGCCAGCCAGCATTCGGCCGGCAGGGGAAACCCCGCCTCCGAAGTCGTCCAGCCTGGACGACTCCCACACATAATGACGTCACTCGGAAGTGACACCATCACGTTGGGGGCATTGCCAGGAACAACCATTTCACTGGGGTTGCCGGCTGGCATCCGAGCCCCTCCCCTTCCCACCCCTTCCTCACCAAAAGCCCTGCTCCGCTCACCCAGAAGTCCGAGCAGAGCACGCCGTAGCTTTCCTATAGGAGGTCATGGTGAGTCTTTCAAAAGCTAGATTTCAGTCCAGGTATTTATCCAGCTATCTGTTATGGCCAAGGCGCTCCCCCCCCCCCCCCCCCCGGCCATCCCAAAAATATTCAGGTTTTTTTCAGGGCTGCCAGATAGCAAGGGTTAAAGGGTGTTTAAAGGAATTGTAGTCTCTTTAAATACTTTCTGGGTGAAGCTGCAGCTTGGAGAAGGCATTTAAAGGGATCACAAGCCTTTTACATGTTGTCTTCCCTCCAGTGGAAATAATAGACCGGAAGGTCTGTAGTTCGGCAGTTCAAGAGCGTAGTGCTGCGTGACGGAGTGAGCTCCCATCTCTGGCCCTAGCTCCTGCCAACCTAGCAGTTTGAAAGCAAGAAATTGCAAGTAGATAAATAGGTACCACTTTGATGGGAAGGTAACAGCATTCCATGCGCCTCAGCATTTAGTCTTGCTGGCCACGTGACCACGGAAACGTCTTCGGACAGTGCTGCCCCCCCCCCCTTTACAGAAGTGCTGTACATTTGAGGAAAATTCTTTCCATTTGTGACCCTGAAACTGTATTGGCAAGTAGATCTCATCTCCATATCCATTTTCGGTCTGTAGGGCAGAAAGGGGGAAGTGGATGAGAATATTCACAGATTACATAAAAGAGCTGTCAGATTTGAAAGAGTGCTTAATGCCGGGTGAGGAGTGACCTGCATAGTTGACACCCTCGTTTCTGAACTGCCAGGATCTGGAAGAAAGAACAGCTGAGGCAGAAGGGGGGGGGGGGAAGCAACCTTCACAAAGATCTTTAAAAGTCATCAGAGTTCAGCAGAGACTGCCTTCCTAGCGCTCGTGATGCTGCAGATGTTCCAGCCTCTGCCCCGAGCAAAGGCGCCATCATTTTCTGTTAATTTCTTGCCTGCATTAAATATGATGCCTCAAACGAACGACAGTACAAATTAGCTGCTGATTCCATTTGTTCTCTGCTTCCGTGGGCTGCAAATGAGGAGCTAACTTCATCTCCAGAGGACATCATGGCAATGTACTTACAAAGTTGAACAACTGAAGGGTGTGTGTGTTCTTTTTCTGTTTTTCTGCAGTGTTCCACCACATGTGGCGTGGGGGCTTTTTGGAGAGCCGTGGAATGCAGCACCAAGAACGAATCCGACTGCCGACACCTTAAGAAACCCGATCCAGCCCGAAAGTGCTATCTCCCACCCTGTGCCCACTGGAAAGCCGGAGAATGGAGCAAAGTAATGCCCCTCCGACGTGTCTTATTTCTGACTCGCTTTTGGGGGTACCAAAAGTGATCTCAAGATGCAGAACTCTTTGGCCTTAATCCAGAGAACTGCAGATGGGGATAGATCCAGATGGTCGTCCGTGTTGGTCTGAAGCAGGAGAACAAATTTAGAGTCCAGTGGCACCTATAAGACCAACAAAAGGTTTATTTAGGCTGTGAGCTTTCGTGTGGAAGGCATACTTTTTCAAATACGTTGGAATGGTAGATGAGGTTCTAAACTTATAGACTGAGGTTTAACAGCAAATTAACATGTAACATGACTAAGTTATGCAAAGTAAAAAACTAAATAAGGAGTGTAAATATGTCAAAATACTTCCCACAATTGGAAAAAAACACCTTTAGACATTTACCTGCTATTTTGACATATTTATTGCTTTGCAACTGTTGACCTTACAACCTTCACTCGTTATTTAGTTTTTCACTTTGCATAACTTAAAACATCATCAGGTTACATGTTGGTCTTAAAGGTGCCTCTGGGCTCTACGTTTGTTCTGCAGGTGGGGAAATTCGTGAGGGGTTCTGAAGAATGGCAAAAAGTTCATTTAATTCATTTGTACCCCCCTTTTCTCCCCACTGGAGACCCAAGGTTGCTTACATCATTCTCTTCTCCTCCATTTTATCTTCACAACAGCCCTGTGAGATAGGTTAGGCTGAGAGAGTTTGACTGACCCAGGGTCACCCAGTGAACTTCCACGGCACGAGTGGGAATTCCGACTTGCGTCTCCCAGATCCTAATCCTCTTAACTACTACACCACAGTGGCTTTCAGGTTCCAGAAATCCTGTAAACACCCCTTCAATAGTTCTCTGTGCTAATTACAGCCACACCCCTGACAGCACAGCTCCCTCCCAGGATTGGCTTCCCCGGGTGCCCCGTGTAGGGCTGCCAAGTCAGCCCGGGGGGAACCCCACCCCCGAAGTCGTCCAGCCTGGACGACTTCCCCAGCGTAGTGACGTCACCCGGAAGTGATGTCACCACGTTGGAGACGTTGCCAGAGCATGCGTTTCGCGCGCGCGCCAGAGAGGCTCCCGGGAGGCTCTCGGGCGGCGAAGGACTCCCCCCCGCCAAATCATAAGTTCGACTTGGCAGCCCTAGCCCCGTGGCTTGCGGGGCGCATGGGGAACCCAAGGGAAGGAAGGCAGTTTATGGATCGGCTTCTCCAGGCGCCCTGCAGCTTGCAAGGCGCCTGGGGAACCCGGAGGGGAGGGAAGCTGTAGGCATAGCCAACTCAGAAGCCAGCCGGAACTCCATTCCTGTGCGTTCCTGCCCCAAAATAGCCCTGTTTACCACCAAACAATCTTCATCATTTCAGGACCAAACTGATCAAGCCTGGTATCATTAAGGAAGAGAGCTGAAAGGGAAATCTAATTAAATCAAGACTCACTGGAGATTTTTTAAATCCAAGCCTGGAGCTAATTTTCATGCAGATGTTTTCCTGCCTGTCATCCAGGTTATTTATAGTATTTTATTTTGCTCTTTGTTCACACCCATCAAAGTTCTTAGAAAAAATGTCTCTTTTCACAGTTATCCATAGATGTGTTTTCTTTCTCATTATAAGACGAGGTATTCATCGAAGGCAATTTGCATTTGCAGCTCATTACAGAGTTTAAAGTGCTGAAAGTTTTTGAGTCTCCTCCGAGGCACGTGCTCCAGATGTGATCAAAGCTGTAGGATGAAAGGAGGATTTTGCACTTAACATTCCTGACCACTGGATTCACCGTGGCTCAGCTCAGACATAATGCAGAACTACGGTTTGTTTTAACTATGTGAAGCCAGGATTTGGCTCACAGAGTCCCGTGCTAGTTTCAATGTCTTTGCCCTTTGCTGGCCTTCCCAGCAGAGCCACACTTAGGTTTGCCAACCTCCAGGTGGTAGCTGGAGATCTCCTGCTATTACAACTTATCTCCAGGTGACAGAGAGCAATTCACCTGGAGGAAATGGCCACTTTGGGAGGTGGACTCTAGGGCATTTACATCCCTCCCTCCCCAAACCCCACCCTCCTCAGGCTCCACCCCCAAAATCTCTAGAAAAAGGATGTGGATAGAATGATGGGGGGGGGGGGCAAAGGAGAGCGACGAGGATGATCAGGGGCCTGGAGACCAAGCCCTAGGAGGAAAGGCTGAATGACTTCTTGGGAATGTTCAGTCTGGAGAAGAGGAGGCTGAGGGGAGACATGATTGCTCTCTTGAAGTATTTGAAAGGCTGCCACTTAGAGGAGGGCAAGGAGCTGTTCCTGTGGGCAGCAGAGGAGAGGACTCACAATCATGGGTTTAAATTAAGGGCGGGAAAGTACTGGCTGGATATTAGGAAAACCTTCTTTACAGTAAGAGTTGTGCCACAGTGGAATCAGCTGCCTCGGGCGGCAGTGAGCTTTCTATCACTGGCAGTCTTTAAGCAGCGGCTGGACCAGCACTTGTCCAGAGATGCTCTAGGCTGATCCTGCACAGTGCAGGGGGTTGGACTAGATGGCCTGTATGGCCCCTTCCAACTCTGTGATTCTATGATTCTGTGGTTCTAGATATTCCCCAAACTGGAGCTGGCAATCCTAGCCCCACTTGGTGTCCTGGCCTGCATCACAGTGAGGGTGGTATAAGCAAGATCATGGGAGGAATAAGCAAGATCATGCCAAGGTGTCTACTCTCATGTACCTCCTACCACTCTCATTCTTGTCTGCTTATGCTACCTGGTACTGCCAGGGGAAGGGTGTGGAGTAAGTGAATGGCAGCGACACTCTCAAGAACAGTGTTCCCACTGGCACACAGCATCCAATACAGTCCGAGAAGAGTGTATGACCACTGGCAAATGAACAAGTGGATGGGGGAAGGATGCATGGCGGCCAGTGGGAGAGGAGAACGCATGCAGGTTGGGCATGGGAGGTACCCATGGGAGCCACAGTGGTGGTGGCCAGAGAAGCAAAGGAGAAGACACCCTTTGCCCAGAGCCCACCTTAACCTGGAATGGGCTGTCGCAGGCAGCAGCTAGAAAAGCTCCCTTATGGCTGCCACCACCCTGGAATGGGTCTCCTCGGGAGGGCCCAGAGCACCCGCCCTACCCCTTTATATACTCCTTTTCCAGTAGGTTTCCCCTTGTAAGTAGGGTTGCCAAGTCTGGGTCAGAAAATACCTGGAGACTTTGGGGGTGGATCCAGGAGAGGGTGGGGTTTAGGGAGGGGAGGGGCCTCAGCATGGTACAATGCCATAGAGTTGACCCTTTAAAGCAGCCATTTTCTCCAGGGGAGCTGATCTCTGTCAGCTGGGGATCAGTTGTAAAAGCGGGAGATCCCCAGGCCCCACCTGGAGGCTGGCAACCCTACTTGTAAGTGGCCGAATGAGGCGTGAGGACCCAGGCAGAGTAACAAACTATTTTTATTAATTCAATAACTTGTAGGTAAATTGAGCACAGTAAAGGTAGGTAAAATAAGAAGTCCTAACACATCTGACTACACTGTATCTAGCTTTCTCTAGGTATTTGGCCTCAAGCTGACTCGCCCCCTTTGGGTGAGGGATCCCTCCTCCTTCTGCAGCTGCTTCACACTAGCGCTGCTCCCCGGGAGTGAACCACTTCCCACTTTGGGCAAGGCCTTTTATTCCTTCTTCCCAGCTGCCACCCTCTACTCCTCTGCTGGTGTAAGTTTTCCCTTCAAATCCCCTGTAAGCCAATCACAGGGTCCAGAAGAAACCTGGGAAATGTAGGCCCTGACAGCTACTCTAGCACAGGCTTCCCTGGAGCCACTAGGCCTCCCTAGAGTTGTAGGCTGCACTAGAGTTGCCAGCCTCCAGGTGGGGCCTGGGGATCTCCCGCTTTTACAACTGATCCCCAGCTGACAGAGATCAGCTCCCCTGGAGAAAAATGGCTGCTTTGAAGGGTAGAGCCTACGGCATTGTACCATGCTGAGGCCCCTCCCCTCCCCAAACCCCACCCTCTCCTGGATCCACCCCCAAAGTCTCCAGGTATTTTTCAACCCAGACCTGGCAACCCTAGGTTGCACTAATACAGGCCTGGGATCATGGCATGGCCAGAAGGCCTTTTCGTGAAATGACACAAAACAGGCATTTTGGTGCAATCAAGATCTGCCGTCAGAATCACCGTTATGGCTCAGTGATGGTGCACTGAAATCTCTCTCTGTTCCCTATACAGTGCTCCTCTAGTTGCGGCGGTGGCTTCAAGACCCGTGCAGCTTACTGCATAGACATTCGTGACAACAGAGTGCTGAGGCCGTTCCACTGCCAATTAAAAGGACGCAAGCCTCAACTGAACATCAGCTGCAATACAGAGTCCTGTTTGGGATGGCGTGCAGAAGCATGGGACGAGGTATGTTGTCTTTAAAACAAGCTATTAGGCAGAGCAATTAACCAGCCATTACAGGCAAAGCCATTATGCCTCACAAGGGTTTGTGTGCATTTAATCTGGAAAAGACGGATGCAGCTGATTAATCAGGCTCAACACTTCCTCTTTGGGGATGCCAGAAAGCTCCGCTCCGCTCTGAGGTCTTCCAGTCACTGGCTGCTGTTCCAGTTCCCACATTTAAAAAGCAAATGGATCTTGTAAAGCAAAGCAAGGTGGGATTTGAATGGTGCCGTTGCTTTGTTAAGACAGACTTACTGGTACAATAGGACCTTTAATTTGAAAGATGTGCCCTTAAACAAGCACTGGAGTTCCCTGTAATAAATCCTCAGGCGGAAAGGCTTTCCACACATATCAGTGACAATTAAGTCTTCTCTATTTCACGTGTTCTTGGAGTGGGCCCCAGCATGCGAAATAAGATTTCAGAGGTGGTACGTTCAGACTGAAACAAAGGATTACGCAGAAGAGTAAATCTTGACCGCAAAATGGGGCTTGCTTTGTTATGCCTCTTTGGTTCAGATTTGCTTTGCTTTAAAAGAATCCTAATGCACTGGGTATTGCTACGTCCCGTTTTGTTGATTGTATTGACTCACTGTAGGGGTGACCAGGCAGGGGGAATGGAGCTTCCTTTCCAGGGTCTTCTGGCACGCACACACCATGATGACACCACCTGAAAGTGACAACATCATGTTAGGCATGTCGCCGGGGGACACTCTAGCATTCGGCCAGAGACTCTATGGTTTCCCAGCACTTTGGGGGCAGGGCTCCCCCTGCTGGCTGGATCTGGACCAGCAGATTGGGGGGCCCTAAAGCAGGCAAACCCCTGCTCCCCCCAGGGGAATGGCAAGTGTAACTCACTGTGCATAATCCGCCTTGAGTCCCTGCGAGAAAGGCGCACTAGAAATAAAGTAAATAAAATACATAAATAAATTCCCTTTACCCCAGGGGCTGGCGGCTCATTTTTGTCATGGGATCCAGGGTATTCCATGCTTCCCATCTACCTCTCCTCACCTGCACTGTGTCAGCCTAGAAAGCTGAAAACCATCAGAAGGATGGGACTCCTGAGTGGCCCCAGAGAAGAAGGTGGGCCAAGAGAAAGAAGAGCATGCCTTCTCCCAATCCAGCTGGAGCCCACCCAGCTCCTATTCCGCCTTTAGCCACTGGTTTGGAGTTTATTGGCAGCAGCGCAGTCTAGGCTGTTCTAACTACCAGGAACTGGGGATTTACAACAGATAATGAACATAATAGTCATGCCTCACTGGTAAGCCTCCAAGAGGCCATCCGTCGGACTGCTTCTGGTAAACCAGGGAGCTGAGATAGGTAGACTAAGGACTGTACACGTCACGTCCTCTTAAGACGCACATGCACCTTGCTGATCAAGATGTCTTTAGGTAAACTGATCACATCCCTTGCAGTGCTCCGCAACATGTGGAGGAGGCATTCAGCAAAGAGCAGTGCAGTGCGTCAGTGTGGAAGACAAAGCGCCCAAGGACAAGAGCATGTGTGAACATCACTCCAAGCCTCCAGACTCTCGGACGTGCAGCCTACAAGAGTGCTTGGAAACGACAAGTGGGTTTGACTCCATGATACTCGTACCGTCTTGTTTTCGGAATCCAGTATACAGCCCCGCAGCCAGAAATTTTGGGTTGGTGGATCATGGGGAAATGTAGTGGGGCAGCAGGGGAGGGAGAGGGGCAGCCGCACACCTTCCCTGAACTGTTCTGCACACCTTCCCTGATATCACCACTTGGAGTTCAGGCGTGGGCAGCCTCCGATTGACAAAAACACAATTTAAAGGGAACCCTTTAAATGTTTTTTCCCCCCAAGCAGGGGCTGCCCACACCTGAACTCCAAGTGGCGAAATCACCACTTGGAGTTTAGGGAAGGTGTGTGACTGCCCCCCTCCCTGCCTTCCTGCAAAATTTAAAGGGCCCTCTGATTGATCGTTGGGCCACATGCTCCTGCCGATCAGCTGGAGGGCCCTTTTAATGTCGCTGGGAGGGAGGGGAGGGGGGAGCAACTGTTGTGGGGGGGTGCCTCACATTTGAGGGGGCAGAGCCCCGAAATGCCCCAGCATAGCTACAGGCCTGCCAGTATAACAGATTGTTTCACTGGGATTGCTCCGACGTTGTTTTAAAAACAACAGCAACAAACATCTTAAGACTTGTGTCAACACCACTTTGACAGTGGCTACATACACATTATGTCCACTTCAGAAAACATGGAAACTTGCCTCTTGTCTCCAGAATGAAACTGGCAAAAACACACAACAATCACTCTGAAGATTCACTTATAAACAAGATACAATCCATCATCTGAAATGCTCTAATAGGTTGTGTCAGGGATCTTTTGACCTTTAATCCTGGTGCTTAGTGTGGCTGAAAGCATTTTCATGTCAGTTTCTTTCTGGAAGAAATATGTAAGGGAACACAGTGCTATAATTGGCAAAAAAAAACCCACAAAAAACCCACTGTGAAGATTCACTTACAAAAAAGGTGTGAACCAAATAAAGACTATTATAAATCCATATGTCATTAGATTTATATAAACACCATGTCAGAGACCTAAACACATCAATTACAAAGCTAAATCCAAATCATAGGGTAACTCAATCCAACAGGTAGGTCTTCTGAAAAAAATAGTGACTTGCTCAATTCAGCATGGAAATCTTCTGAAAAAATAGTGGCATCGAGGCCACCTGAAACTTCTATGTTCTACAAATAACAATTCACCAGCAAGCATATACAAATCTTCCCACAGACTGTGCAGCTTTCCAGCAGACCAACGTGCTTCCCAGTTTAAATCACGCTTCCAATCTTCATCAGAGTCAAGAATAAACATTTTCATATGGAGCTAACAAACTTATCAGAATTCTTACCACTTCCTATAATTGAGGTGCTAACTGCTTCACACTCAGGCTGCGGCCACACATTTAAAGGGGCCGATCAGACCGGCCGCAGCTACTCCCGAGGCGAAGCGGGCTCCAGCGTGGGTTCAAAGCACTTTTTCTGATCCCGGGAAAATCAACTATTTTCCCGGGAGTCTCCCTTTGAACCCACAATGGGCCAATCTGGACATCCCTCTGCAATTATTGCGAGAGAGGGATGTCCAGATTGGCCCTCACAGGGTTCCCCCCCCCTTTTGTATTTGGGCGCTTGGGCACTCAAGTGCCCAAATGCAAAAAGGGGGGGGGGCAGTCCGATCCGCACCCCGCTGACCGCCGCTGCCTTCCCCCCTTCTCCCCAAACTTACCAGGCGGCCAGTGGGGCTCGGGGAAGGGTGCCTCCCCCGGCCACCGCCGCACGCCGCTGCCTCCTGCCACTGCTGGGGCTTGGGGAAGCCTCCCCCAGTTGCTGCCGCTGCCACACGCCACCTCCCTCAATGCTGGGAGTTGGGATGTGTAATCATCCCAACCCGGGGGGGAAAAACGCGGTCCCTTTAAATCCGGGAGGGCTCCCAGATTTAAGGGGCCATGTGACCACGGCCTCAGAAGGGTTGGTAGAAGCTTCTACCAGCCCTTCTGAGTGTGAAGCAGTTAGCTCCTTGATTATGGGAACTGGTGATGTAATTAATTGATATGTTTCGTTCTCTGACATGGTGTTGTACATGTTTAAAGTGCACTTTGGAAGTTTTCATTCTAGTATAAGATTCCTGAAGTTTATATAAATCTAATGACATATGGATTTGTAATAGTCACACCTTCTTTATAAGTGAATCTTTACAGTGTTTTTGTGGGGGGGTTTGCCAATTATAGCACTGTGTTCCCTTACATATTTTTTCCAGAATGAAACTGACATGAAAATGCTTTCAGCCACACTAAGCCCCAGGATTAAAGGTTAAAAAATCCATGACACAAACTATTAGAGCATGTCAGATGATGGATTATATCTGGAAAATTGCTCTGATCCATGAAGAGGCTTTTCTCCACAAATTGGTTTTCCTGGATCAGGAACTGCAGGCATATATCAGATGCGATCAGAATATGTACCCAGGTGCAAATGTTGTCCATCCACTATGTGTTGACTTCACGAGAATGTGTTCTTGAATGCACATCCTCCATCCACATTCTGGCATTCTTAGTGTACAGATATATACAGATCCACCAGAAAAGAGCAAGAGTCCAGTAGCACATTAAAGACTAGCACAATTTGTGGCAGAGTATGAGCTTTCATGAGTCACTGCTCACTTCTTAAGGTGCTACTAGTCTCTTGCTCTTTTCTACTGCTTCAGACTAGGACAGCTACCCATCTCAATCCACTGGAGTGTTTCCATGGGTGGAAGGATTTTGGGCAGGTCTCCAGTCTCCCAGGAACAAGATTCTGAGGGTCATTTTGGGCCACCATGGGAGGGGCGAGGTGAAAAAGACATGGTCCATGAGCAGAAATCCTGCCATCTGTGGAAAACCTCTGGAGGATCTAAGCCACCATTTTTACACATGACCAAAGCTGTTTCAGGGCAGATTTTTATAATGGAAGGAAGAGGAAAAAGAAAAAATGTAGTCAGTTTCAGGTAGAAATGGGCCCGAACTAAACCACAAAGCAAACTTTGTCACGAATTTTGCCCTGTTTGTGGTTTACGAACAGATGTTCATGACCGGTCTACTGTCACAAACTTCCATGAACTTTTAGAGCAATTTGTGGTGGTTCATGGATGGAGCAGAAAGCCATGAAAATGGCTGAGCGATGGGGAGGTGCTTACTGCCGTGCAGCTGTTTTGGGCTGCCTTCTGCCGTCCCTTTAAAGTTTAAAGGGACGGCAGAAGATAGTCCAAAACTGCTGCGTGGCAGGGAGCAGCCTCAGCTGGGCTTTTCTGGCTTTTGCAAACCCCATTTAAAGGGACTGCGGTCCCTTTCAAAGGCGTTTGCAGGGCCACAAACTGGTCTGGTTCACAAACAAACCTCCTGTTCGGTTTGGTTTGTGGTTTGGTTCGTAGTTCAGCCTCAAACCACGAGCTGAACTGAACCCCATTTTCCCGGTTCGTGCCCATTCCTAATTTCATTTCAATTTCACAAGTACTTCATTTCTCATTCTTATTATTCTTCACTTGATCTTATTTTCTTAATACTTAAGTTTTAACCAGTCATAGAATGCCCTCCAGGGTCCCATAAATTCTTCCATTTTTCCTTTTAATATATTTGTCAGCTTGTCCATTTCAGCACATTCCATAATCCTCAGTATCAACTCATGTAGCGTTGGACTCTTCAATGACCTCCATGCCATTGCAAATAAAATTCTGGCAGCTGTTATAACATGTAAAATAAAATATCTGTGATTCTTATCTAAGTCATCTGGTAGTGCTCATGCACTCGCATGCATCTTTTCTCATTTCAGGTTTCCCTTGCAGTCAAGACAAACTGTCATTGACTTTCTGTGAGAGACTGAGGGTTCTTGGCAAATGTTCCACACCATCTGTGAGACATCAGTGCTGTGCCACTTGCCGGAGATCCTGGGCTATTAACAAAATAGGACCTGGGAGTTCACCACACCTTAAACCATGACATGGTTGAGAACCAGGGTTGCTAAGCCAGATTTCGAAACTAAAAAATGCTGTGGTTTTCTGATGCTTATCCTACCAAGGTCTGATGAAGTGGCCTTCAGCCTCCCCAAAGCCAAGTCACTACCCTTAATCCACATTTGCAACATAGGGCTTCTTTTAATTTTATATCTTTTGTATGATACTATTTTTTACCTTTACTATACCTGGCTGCTCACCTGTCCATCTTTCTCCTGCCCGCTCCTCCTTTATTCTGTCTTTGAAAGACAGTTGTGGAGCCACATAGCTGATTGGCCTTTGGTCAAGTTGTGCTCACTCTGCTAAGCCGTTGTAGAGACACCGCTGGCTGACAGTCTGGACGCTGAACAATCAAGTACAATCAATGCCCGTGTAGTTTCCTGTGTGTGCAACTAACCCAGATGAACTGTGTGTCTAGGTCTGCATCTTGATTCTCGCCAAGTCTCCAGGGAAGGGCTTGGGTGATTCTTTTGAAGTGAATAATGACACACATCTTCACCCAGAACCGCTCATGTTGCAGTGGTCGCTGGACTAGGGCTCTTGGCTCTTAACGCTCTTGAATTTTCTAGAGCTGTGCTGTTTTGAGAGAGAGAACACTTCTAGGGAAGAGGTGTTTCTTGGAAAAAGAATGCAGACGAAGAAGAAAGATCCAGACCAGCCACTGACAACCTGGCACTCCTGAAGCTGGTGCACGGTTGATTCACATATAATGGCTGCACTCAGACGCCCCAAACAAAGAGAGGTTTGTCTGCGATGGGCACAATCCTGCTGCTGTGCTCCCATGCCGCACCACTTCCTCCCATCACCCTGGAGTGGTCAGTCAGGTAGTTTAGAGCCTCAGTCTGTTTATTATGTGTCAGTACAGCCCGTCTAAATTCCCTCACATGAAGCATTCACCATACGCATATGAAGAAATACAGATACCCAGATGTTCCCATCTTTCCACCCCATGGCCGCCATTCACCTTTCCAAAATCTCAGGCTCCAGTTTCTCTCAGCCCTCTCCACCTGGGATCCTTTGAGTGGAGAAATAAGAGACTGAACCTAGAATCTTCTGCATGCAAAGCACACATGCTACATGAAGGATGTAAAGGTAAAGGTCAAATCCAACTCTAGGGGGCGGTGTTCATCTCCGTTTCCAAGCTAAAGAGCCAGCGCTGTCTGAAGACTTCTCCATGGTCATGTGGCCAGCATGACTAAACGCCGAGGTGCACGGAACGCTGTTACCTTCCCATCGAAGCGGTACCTATTTATCTACTTGCCATTTCTTGCTTTTGAACTGCTAGGTTGGCAGGAGCTGGGGCCAGAGACAGGAGCTCACTCCATCATGCAGCACCCGGGTCTCGAACTACCAAGCTACACATCTTCCGGTCTGCAACTGAGCGTCTTAACCTCTGAGCCACTGCGGCTCCTTTACGTGAAGGATGACTCTTCACTAAATCCACAGTTCCCAGTGAGTTCATCTCTGTACCGTGGGTCCCAGTTGTGTGACGGAACCAGACACTCAGCCGCTGCCACAAGAACCTTATTCACAGAACACCTCTGAACTCAATTATTCCCTCCAAATTGTAGCCTGTCTAATCCTGAATCTCCATATAGGGAGATAAACCACAGAAGGGAGCTTGAAAGATAAACGCCTCCAGGATTCCCGCCTTTGCCAGAGGTCGCTGGAGACTCTGAATCTGGAGCGCTGCGCATCTTGTTTTATGCAGAAGGACAAATTAATAGGTGCACATACCTCTAAGTTAAGTGAGCTATTTGGGGGGGGGGTTGTTTTAAATTACGGTGCTATTATACCACGGTGCTGAAACTTGCATGGGGCCTAGATATATTATACAGTTAATGTAGATGGGATTTTAATCTACATCCACTCTGAAATGATGCCTAAACTGGGTGTTGCTGTGCAGTGCCCCCTGTATGGCTTTTCAAGCATTATGTGAGGTGCTTTTCTAAAAATTGCTTTGATCTGTAAAAATACGGAATGTTTCATAAACCCTTATAAGAATTAAAAAAGTGTACCTTGCTTCTGTGATGTCAGAAAGAGCTGTAATTGGATTTCTGCATGAAAGGACTTTGTGATGTACAAATGAGGTCTGGTACACACTTTTAAGTGGACAGGTACTTAAAATGCCACAATAATGGAAAGCTGCTTATCTACAGTAACTTGTGCTGTAGACAATACGTGTGAGACCGGAGACTAGTGTGCACATCTGAGCCAGTTTGGTGTAGTGGTTAGGAGCGTGGACTCCAGTTGGAGAGAACTGGGTTTGATTCCCCACTTCTCCATATGCAGCTGCTGGCATGACCTTGGGTCAGTCACAGTTCTTTCAGAGCTGTTCTTGAAAGAGTTCTCTCAGCCTTGCCTGCCTCACAGGGTGTCTGCGGTGGGGAGTTGTGGAGATTGTAAGCTACTCTGAGTCTCCGAGTGAAGGGTGGGGGATAAATCCAATCTCTTCTCTTCTGAATCTATGTGCCTTTTGTGACTGGAAATGGTGATCTCTGAGTTTAAGCAGATCGTGAGAGTGAGGGCAGGAAGGGATGGAGTCAGTGCTTGCTCCTTTCTTACCTGCCCAGGGTAATGCTAATCACCACTTTGGGGTCAAGAAGGAATTTTCCTCCAGGCCAGATTGGCCCAGAGGTCCTAGAGGGTTTTTTTTGCCTTCCTCTGAGCCTAGAGCAAGGATCACCACCGGGGGAGTAGGGGAGGAGGTAGCTGTGAATTTCCTGCATTGGGCAAGGGATTGGAGTAGGTGACCCTTGGGGGCCCTTCCAGCTCTATTGTATCTAACTACCCAGTAAGTTAAGAACTGTGCTAACCTTCAATGCAAGGGGTCTTCCCTACTCTTTAGCTCAGGGATCAGACACCACCAGAGTGCCAGAGGTGAGATCCGTATCTCTTCCTTCAAGAGAACCACGGCTGCTCTATTCCACACGCAGGCTGCGTTTCGCCCCCTTCTTTCAAAAGACAGCCTTCCCAATGAACGGAGGAGGAAACAAACCGAAGCTGCTCTGCCCCAAGACTTAAAACGCCACTCTTCTCCGGCTCTGCTCTTTGCCCACCCAGGGAGCCATCCAGATTGAGCTCTTTTCCTATTATCTCATCATGGTAACAAAGCGAAATTACTCCTCTGCCGAAGTAACCGTTTCTGAAAGGAGAAACTGAATCAGCAGAGTAACTAAATTTGCACTTGCAGCCCTGGCTGTCAAAACACAAGTGCTTCCAAAGAGGCACACGGAGCAGCAAAACGTACGTGAAGAAGCGAGTTCTCAGAGGGTAGGAGGCAAGCGGTTCCCACTCGTGGGGTATTCATAAGAGAACCAAAGGCTGGGTCCCTCCTCTGAGAATTTCCTTTTGCTGCTGTAGCCCCGTTTGTGTGATCAAAAGGTGTTTTCCTGTTTGCACATCTGGGCGGTTAAAAACAAATTATATATTGAAATACGGTTCTAGTGTGTCACCACCCTTGCCGATTTGGTGTAGTGGTTAGGAGCGCGGACTCTAATCTGGGAGAACCGAGTTCGGTTCCCCACTCCTCCACATGCAGCTGCTGGTGTGACCTTGAGTCTGTCACAAATTCTTTCAGAGCTGTTGAAAGAGCTCTCTCAACCCCATCTACCTCTCAGGGTGTCTGTTGTGGGGAGGGGAAGGGAAAGGAGATTGTCAGCTGCTCTGAGACTCCTTTGGGTAGTGAAGGGCGGGATATAAATCCAACCTCCTTCTCCTCCTTCTCCTCCTCCTTCTCTGAGCTGTCTGGCCTGTTGGTGGCTCAGGGTGTGCTGGGGACCTGGGGTGGCCCATGGGGGTGTACTCAGGCAGGCCCAGCTAAGCCACAGATACCCCTTAGGCTAGCCCTGAACATACTATGTTGAGCTGTAGCACAACCTGATCAAAAGGTCTTTTGGGTTCAGCACTGAACAAATCAAAATGTGGGCCAAACAGATTTCCACGGGGTGTGTTTTGTTTGTTTGTTTGTTTTTTGCAGAACTGAGCATGCAGGAAAACACTGCCTGGCCAAAGGGATCTGCTTTGTGAAGTGCAGCCTAGTGGCTCCGGGGAACCTTGCACTGGTGTGACTACAGGGCCTACATTTCCCCCTCTGGACCCTGTGATTGGTTAACCAGGGATTTGGAGGGGAAACTTGCACCCGTAGAAGAGTAGGGGGTGGTGCCTGGGAAGAAGGGATAAAAGGCCTCGCCCAAAGTGGAAGGGTGGTCACTCTCAGGGAGCAGGGCTGAGGAGAGGCTGCTGCAGCAGGTGGAGGGCTCCTTCAGCCAGAAGGGGTAAGCCAGCTTGAAGCCAGTCACCAAGAGGCAGCCAGGAACAGTCCAGACAGAGACGTTAGCGTTCTTTTATTTGTTTGCTTACCTACCTTTACTGTTCTCATTATTCTACAAATTATTTGAAAACCAGTTGTTACTAGACCTCTTAAATAAAATTGTTTATTATTCTGCCTGGGTCCTCACACCTCATTCAGTCACTTATAAAGTGAAATCTGCTGGGAAAGAAGTGGATAAAGAGATTGGGTGGGTACAGAGCGCTTCCTTTGTCCCCCTACTTGTGACAGGGCCAGTGACCATCGACATCACGGAGGACTACTTTGGGGATCACCTGAGGGCAGGATGATTTTTAAAGAATGCTCTCTGACTAATTTAACTGTCCAGTTAAACAACTGCCCATTCAGCGGAGCAGTGATGTGGGAAGGAATGGAGGGAGTAGAACAGCAGTTGCCTTGGTGGGAACGTGTATGCGCAGGAAGCTGAGTGAGCTGTATGGTACTGCTAAAAAGGCATAGTTGGAGCAAGGTACTGAAACATCATGAACGTGTCAATGAAGAGACATACAGTCCATCGGAAAATCACGTCCCAGTCCTGATCTGGATAGCCCAGGCAAGCCCAATCCCGTCAGATCTCAGAAGCTAAGCAAGGCCAACTCTGGAAAGTATTTGGATGGGAGACCTCCAGGGTCAGGAGGCAAAGGCAGGCTCTCAAGCCACTTCTCTGTATGTTCTCCATGCCCTAGTAGCGGTTGCCAGAGGTCGCCATGACTTCCAGGCACAGGTGCGCGTGCGCACACTCACACACACAAATGCAAAAGTACCAAGAAGAAAAATCACGCCCCTGTTCATGGCTGACCAGGTGAACTGGTGGGTGTTTGAGCATCCTGGTCTAGAACACTAGTGAGACGTGGGGGGCGGGGGGGGGGGGCGCAGTTTCAAGACAAAAGCAGGATTGCAAAGAAAAGGTTACCAACTTGTTTCTTCCTCAAAGTACTGCCTCCAACAGAGTTCTGCAGAAAGGAAGTTGTGGTGGAGTCGTGCATGCCTGCAGCTCCTTAGCTGCTGGGGATTCTGAGATATATTCCCCTGGATGCCCCAGACTAGCCTGATCTTGTCAGGTCTCAGAAGCTAAGAAGAGTCAACCCTGGGCAATGTTTGGATGGGAGACCACCAAGGAATACCAAGGTCGTGACACAGAGGCAAGCAGTGGCAAACCCCCTCTGAACATCTCCTGCCTTCAAAACCCTACAGGGGTCACCATAATCCGTCTGCAACTTGACGGCACACCATAATTCGTCTGCGACTTGACGGCACGCAGCCATACCGGATTTGGGGATGTGGGCTTCATATGACATGTCTTGTTAAAGCTACAGGCCCACCAGAAGTTGGGAGCCAGCTTGGTGTAGTGGTTAAGTGTGCGGACTCTAATCTGGGAGAACCGGGTTTGATTCCCCACTCCTCCACTTGCACCTGGCTGGATGACCTTGGGCAAGCCGTAGCTCTGTAACAGCTGTTCTCTCAAGGACAGCTTGGGAAAGAACTCTCTCAGCCCCACCCACCTCACAGGGTGTCCGTTGTGGGGAGGGGAAGGGAAAAGGAGTTTGTAAGCCGCTCTGAGACTCCAAGTGAGTGAAGGGCGGGGTATAAATCTAATCTGTTCTTCGTCTTCTTCTTCTTTCAAACCCATTCCTGAATATTAGGTGTAATTCCAAAGGATCCCCAGGTTCCACCTGGGGGCTGGCCTGTTCTGATATGGGCTATGTATGGATTAACACATGGGAAGACCTCATGAGGTGTATACTAAGGGTAACCAGCTCCTGGTTGAGAAATGCCTGGAGATTTTGAGGGAGGAGCCTGTGGAGGGAAGGGTTTGGGGAGGGGAGGGGAGGGGCTATGTGGGGTATAATGCCATCAAGCCTACCTTCCAAAGCAGCCATTTTCTCCAGGTGACCTCTGACGCCTGGATATCAGTGGAAAACGCAAGAGTTCTCCAGCCAACACCTGGTGGTTGGCAATCCTAGTACTTTGGGGGGGGGGTGTCTTCCTCTGATCAGCCCATCTGCCCTAATTCCTTGGGTGGCTTCCACAGTGTGGGAGAAAGCTGTACGGAAGGGGCAGCCACACCATACATTACTTCAGCCTTTGGAAGCCAGCTGCCTTCTCTCGCTCTCTCCTGTGTATTTGCAGGACTTGCACTGCCATCTGTTGCTCAGAAAAGGATGCAGAGGTGAGAACTGACAAATAAACAACTTTTGCTTTTGGTACATCAGTTTTTTTTGGCTCTTTCCAGTCTACAGGAATCCGTCCCCAGACTACCAGCATACAGGCTACACTTAGCAAATTGTGGCAACCTGTCACTAAACCACAGCTGAACACGAACACAGCTTGTGGGCTGTACTCATGCGCTTCCCTCATACTTCCCTCTGT
The DNA here is from genome assembly GCA_029233225.1 of Lepidodactylus listeri. Lineage (NCBI taxonomy): Eukaryota > Metazoa > Chordata > Lepidosauria > Squamata > Gekkonidae > Lepidodactylus > Lepidodactylus listeri. The sequence goes on along the minus strand of JARCFY010000004.1, from coordinate 24,537,684 downwards.
CTCAAACGTGGCATTTGATGGGACACTTCCTGGTCTGACCAAGCTCTAGTTGGCCATCATGACATCTGTATGTAGGCAGCTTGACAAACCAAAGTTTGTCCCTCTCAGACAAACTGAGAGACAGTGTGGTATAGTGGTTAGGAGCGCGGATGCTAATCTGGGAGAACCGGGTTGGATTCCCCACTCCTCCACATGCAGCTTCCAGTGTGACCTTGGGTCAGTCACAAGTTCTCTCAGAGCTGTTCTCTCAAGGGCAGTTCTCGAGAGAGCTCTCTCAGCCCCACCTATCTCACAGGGTGTCTCTTGTGGGGAGGGGAAGGAGATTGTAAGCCACTCTGAGTCTCAAAGTGAAGGGCGGGGTATAAACCTGATCTCTTCTTCTTCTACTACTACAGGACCAGCCTGCCCACCTAGGCAATTGCCTCAGGTGCCAGAGGCAGAGGGGCTTCAGAAGTCTCCAATAGCAGGCTGTTCTGTGCCAGCCCTCCCACAGCACTGGGACTGGCCATGGATAGGCACGACTTGGCCAGGTGCCATCTTCCCTGCTCAACACACGCCCAAGCAGTGTGCCGTCTTCCCTGGGCTTGGCATAACTCATCCAGGCAGCGCCCCACCTTCCCGGGGCAGGGCAGGACTTGATAAGGTGAGGAGGCAGCCACAAGAGGGATGAGAGATCCTGCATGGCCCTTCCTTTGGTTTCTAAGACCTGGCAGGAGAATGGGACATCTCCCACCCCTCACCTGAGCCAGCAGCCTCTCATGAAGGAGGCATGCAAGACAAGGAGTGGGGGCACGGTCAGACTTCGCCTAAGGCACCAAAGACCTTTGGGCCAGCCCTGTTGGCCTACTCTCCAGAAACTGTGTTTCTGTCCTTGGAATTTAACCGAGGTTTTGAGTTTCCCATTGTGTGGAGAATTTTTTTTAAAAAAAACCAAACAAACCCTGATTTCCTCAAACGCTTGTATTCAGCTAGCATGACAAACAGGAGCTTGACCAAACCAGGAAGTGTTCAGTCAAGTTCCATGGAGAGTGGGGTCATGTGAATGCATGGGATCCATACAACAAAACTGGGTTTGTGACCAGTGTTCCCTCTATGCTGAGTTAGTGTGAGCTAACTCATAATTTTGTAGCCTCCGGCTCACACATTTTTGTCTTAGCTCAGGAAAGATGGCTCCGGAGCAAACTAATTTATGCAGTAGCCAAAGCAGTAGCTCACAAAGTAGAATTTTTGCTCATGAGAGCAAAACTCCACAGCTTATGTTCGTGACCGTTTTCAGGTTAATTGCAGCTTGTTACATGCCTGAATGTAGCCACCGGTTTTGTCTTCATGTCACAAACAAACAACTGTTTTACAGTTCAGTTATTCTCTCTGGAGGGAGCCATATAAATCAAAGATCTCTAAGTATAGGTAGAAACCATGAACAGGAAAATCTCAGCGCTTTCACCAAACTATAGTTCCTGGGTTTTTTTTAACCTCAGGAAATTGCTATATACATCACAGGTCAGATGGGCAATTCTTATGAAGTTGGATTGGATTTTAGTGGTATTTTGTTTATCTGTATAGAGGAGATGATTAAAAATGCGTATTTGCAGGAGGGATGAGAAGACCCAGGCACAGGAAGAAAACCTTAGTTGCCTTTTAGTATACCCTATCACACTACCAGAATAAAGAGGGCATTTGGTTATTTTATTGAGTGAAGGAGGCCAGGGTGGCATAGTGGATCAGACTAGAACCCTGTGTGACCAGGCCTGGAGTCCCAACTCGATCGTGGAAGTCTGCTGATGGACCTTGGCCCCATCGCATACTTTCAGCCTGACCTACTTCACAGGATTGTTGTGAGAAAATGAAGGGCGGGAAGAGAACAGTGTTCTAAGGCGCTTTGATTCCCAACTGAGAAAAGAAGAGATTGGATTCATACCCTGCCCTTCGCTACCCGAAGGAGTCTCAGAGTGGCTTACAGTCTCCGTTCCCTTCCCCTCCCCACAACAGACACCCTTTGAGGTAGGTGGGGCCGAGAGAGCTATTTCGAGAACTGCCCTTGAGAGAACAGCTCTGAGAGAACTGTGACTGACCCAAAGTCACACCAGCTGGCTGCATGTGGAGCGGTTGTTGCAACCACTACACCAAACTGGCTCTCTAAAGCAGGATATTAAAAAATACAATGCCTATTGCCATCAAAACATCAATACCTATTGCCACCTCATGGGTTTCTCTCACACCCCCACAAATGCCACCCCTCTCACCCTCTGGCACAGGCATGGGTTAGCAGATTACGCAGGTGCCAGGTTTTCGTGTAACTGCTTTGAGCTTCTGAGGATGGAACCAGAGGTGGCTGCAATAGTTCACATGTGTGTGAATGACCTAGGGATGCCAGCCTCCAGGTGGGACCTGGGGTTTCCCCTAGAATTACAGCTTCTCTTCAGACTACAGAGATCAGTTTCCCCTGGAGAAAATGGATGCTTTGGAGGGTGGACTCTGTGACATTGTACCCCTCTGAGGTCCCTGTCCTCCCCCAGACATCCAGGAGTTTCCCAAACTGGATCTGGCAACCCTACTCCCCACCTGGCAGCCCAACTCCCTTGTCTGCACTCCCAGTATTTACCCAGCTTATGCCTAATCACCTCCCTTCCCTGCCACCCAATCCCTGCTAGACCCAGCAATCTCCAAATATTGATATAATTACTTGTGCAAAGGCACCTTGTTTACATGATTTCTCACACTGTGGATTTAACTGAAGGGACTTGGGGTAGAGGAATTGGCATCAAGTACTTTTCCTAGTCCCAGATATGAGGTGCCTCGTCTTGATTCATGATTTCTCTGATCAACGGCTTTGCTTCGAGATTGATAAAGCTGCCAGGACACGAACGTGAAATGGCTGCAGTCTAACACTTCCGCAAGTCTTTCTCAAGTTCTCTCATTTCCTAGGTGCTCATGAAGATGATCGAGGTTTCCTTAAACCCGCTTGCCACTTTGAAACTGAAGAATTCCAGCTCAATCGCAGGGCTGGCCACCCAGGACAAGCTACACGAACCTGGTTCAATATTCCTGATCCACACCCATGACATATGAACCGGGCTGAAGTCACCAGTCCCAAATGAAGAAGGCAACCCTTGAAAAGAAGGTAGAAGTGGTGAGATTCTGTGGGCAGTACTCTACCAACCCTTGTTTCATGTGTTAATACTAGAGGAAAGACAGGAGGACAGAATCCCAGTCCAGTGTCCTTACTCAAGCCTATGACATATGGTCCTCGTCTCAGGTAATGAAACACTTGTTGCGCCATTATACATATTGACAAGAGAGCCAGCTTGGTGTGGTGGTGAAGAATAGCAGACTCTAATCTGGAGAACCAGATTATTCCCCACTTCCAGCCTACTGGGTGACCTTGGGCAAGTCACAGCACTCAGCCTAAAAATGTATTTATTTGATTTATAGACCACCCTCCTGTGTGTGTAGGGCTCAGGGCAGTGAACAACATATCCAAGAAACATGTTGCTGTCCTCAACCGAATGCCTGGCAGAACACCTCTGTTTTACAGGCCCTATGGAACTGCACTAGGTCCCGCTGGGCATGGATGTCATTAGGCAGAGAGTTCCACCAGGCTTGCACCAGAGCCGAAAATGCCATAACGATAATTTAATTGACGTATTGACAGAAATGGATCCACATCCACTGAAGCAGCTAAACACCACTCCAGTCCAGAATACCACTGCATAGAAGTGACTCAGATGATTTCCATTCTGCCAGCAAAAAAACTTGTACAAGATGCTTGTTAAAACTCCTGAACTCGTAACTTGGGCAGGATTATTTCCAAGATTTATTGCTTAGTCAGCGCCATCTTTAAAAGCAGAATTGCTTTCCACATTTACAGGGAGATGCTTCAGTACAGAGACAGTGACAGCAGTGAAGGTAATAGTATCAAGGCAATAAGGGAGAGCTCGCTTACTGGAAAATTGCTTAAATTGAATCTTCAGAGTATCATTTTTTTGGACTCGCTCAGCTGTGTCGACAAGCAGAGCTTATTTTCAGGCATAAACAAACACCCAGAGAGGTGGTAGAAACGAGAAGCCTCAGTTAAGATTGTCAAACTGTGTCTCTCTTACTAGTATAGTAAAACTCAGTGCAGTGAAATTGTGTCTGCTTTCCTGAAGGACAGCTCGAGTTCTCTTTGATCACCTGTTCGATATAAAACTTACAGCACAATCTTCTCCAATTTGGAGAATTCCCTTGCAGTCGGGTTAAACATGCCGAGCTAATGTTGCTTGCTGCTGGAAAGTGTGTGGCTATTCTGTGACCCCTGAACTTTCCACCCTCCATAGGTACACTCCGCATAGCCTACCATCCCTGACTGAAAATTGTGGGCTGTATGTTTTGGGTTTCAAATGTCACCTCAGCTCCAAATGTGCTAGCTAGGTATTTAGTCTGTTACCTGTAATATGGGAATACTACCTTATTTTCCAGAGTTATTATGAAAAAGCATGTTGGAACTCATGAAAAGACTATATAAAAGGCAAAACATTAGCTACAGCTGTATTTAATACACGATCCCTTCTAACCGCTGCAAAGGAATTATCATTCTTCATAAAGCAACATTCTGCGTAAGAACCCAGTCTCTTATTGCAACTAATCATTTTTGTCTTGAGAAGCATCTACTGAGGCAGGCCTTGTGAGACGTGACTCAGGGCTATGCCTGACAGGTATAAACTATTAAACTGGAGGAGCCTCAGGGACTTTGGTAACGAACAGCTGCAGGAGAAATAATTGCCGTATGCAGTTGATCTATGGCCGAAAAGTCCCCAGGAAGAAAGTTTTTCTTGCATTTGCACCTGTAGTTCCAATCCCAGGAAATGTCACATAATGGCTAAAAGGGGGGTTCCCACCATGGCGCACCACAGCATCTTTCCAGGTGCCTGCTGGGTGGGGCTTTTGTCTAGCAGGGCTTCTGATCGGCCACTGGAAATCTGACTGTCGAATCTTCACGGTGTGCCTGAAGGTTAAGCTGTATGTTCCGTTTCAAAAGGGATACTGTTAAAAGCAGAACTGCTGGCTGAATACTATTAGAATTACACATTAACTTCATTCCCCAACATCTGGTGGTCTGGCTGCACATCCTGTGGCAGGCGTTTTGGGGCTGCATCCACCACCCGGTCAGAATTCAAAAGGTACCCCACAGGCTTGAAAAAAGGTTGGGTGTCGCAGGGCTAGATAATCAGATTAGAACTGGGTCGGGATTTCAAAATCACTCCGCCCTCTCAGGGTCCCCCCCAGATGCCTAGCACCCTCTAGTGACCTTCACCTGCACAGGGAAATCAGTTGCCAGTGTTCTGAAAAACAGTCTCATCGTCTGCATTTCCCTGCACGAATCCTTCTGGTTTTTCCTGACCGATACTGAGTCCGCTGCCCAATCGCTTCCCAGTTCCTTCTCTTCATCTGTCACGAGTCAGTAGATTGTCAGCCGTCCCCCTCTAGGTTTTCAGATACTGCCAGCATAGCAATAGCCATGGTATAACAGGATGTTCAAGCAGCTCCTTCAACAGAGGGCTCCTATCTTAGCATTTCACCTTCGAGAGAGACTGAACTCAAATCCCAGGACTCTTCATAATCTCATCCTTAGAGGGGTAAAAACTGACCAAAAAAAGAAGGTTCGGCACTGGTGTGCTGAAAATAATTCAACAAAGACATAAACAATCAAGAAAAACTCCGCCACACAGTCTTGTTGAAAATTCACAAGTGTGTACAAATTTATTTACTTAATAGATATAGAGTTACTATACCGGTATTTTAATCCCTGATTATCATTCCACTGTCCCTTTAATTTCCACCAACCTCACGCATGCAGCTTCAAACATTGGTGCTCAGGGGTCAAAGCGACTGCACTCTTTGTACAAAACGACTCCTTCAAATCCTCTGCTTCGTTTCCAAACATACAAAACAGTGTGGGGGCCAGGGATCAACCAACAAAAATCCCTTCCCAAATACAATACAGTGCAAAGGGTGAAGTACAGCAGGGCCAACCAGGCCGAGGAAAGAAAAACAGGGCTCTAATCCAGAGAACGTGGTCAAAGAGGATGGGGCTTGACTAAAACTCTTCTTCGGCGTTTTTGCAACGGCTGGCTTTCAGCTGCAAGAGCCTTTCCACTGTTCCAGCCACTGTGCGTTCACCGTGAACCTTGTTGTCTCGGGTGCGAATATTGACAGTTCCGCTGGCTTTCTCCTTTTCACCAACAACTGAAAGACAGAATGCACAGAGCGGGTTTTGCAGGAGTTATTCCTTTCCCCCCTCCCCATGCTAAACGTTAACCAGTTACAACACTGAATACGCAAGAACCACAGAGGGACACCAGCCTAATCTTGGAGGCTTGGAGCACTGTGCAGTAGCGGGGGCGGCAGAGTTAAGGAAAAACAGTGACAAACTGGAAAGAAGAATCATGCTGATGATAAAAGGGCAATGTATCTAGGAAGGAAGGAGAAATGTGTTGCCTGCAGAAATGGTCATTATGAAATAGAAGAAGAAAATATATTGACTGGCACGGTACAGCATTTAGAGTAATAGTCCAGGATCTAGGAGACTTAGGTTCAAGTTTCCACCTTGCCATGGAGCTCACTGGGTGACCCCTGGGCCAGTCACTCTCTTACCCTGATCTACCTCACAGGGTTGTAGCGTAGACAGCATGGAGGGAATAGAAAAACGTACAAAATAAAATATCAAAAAGATTCTAAAGGAGAAATGATATGTATTCCATTTCACCAAAGTACTAAGATCAGTTAAGGGACTCAAGGAGCTTTTCCCTTGAATGTTTTCCCCCCAAGCATCTGGACATCAATATAACTGGAAACGCTTCAGGTAGAGATTGTCCAGCAGAACCCTCGACTAGACCATCTCCCAGATTCTCTGCTCTTGCCCCCTCCTCCTCTGCATTCTAGTTACAATGCCCACAAAATGTAGCCCACAGCCATGTGTGATTAAAGTGCCCTGGATCCAATGAATGCAATAAAAAAAATCAATGGGACTTAAGCATGCACAGAATCACTGGCCATAACACAATCCTGATATAGAAGCAGTTCATTGTTAGAGCTCGATTTCCACATTTGGAAGAACCTAAGAAGAGTCCTGTTGGATTAGACCAGTGGTCCATCGAGTCCAGCATCCTGTCTCACACAGTGGCTCACCAGTTCCTCTGGAGGGCCAACAACAGGATACGGAGACCGAGGCCTTCCCCTGATGTTGCCTCCTGGCTCTGAAATTCAGAGATTTAGTGCCTCTGAATGTGGAGGTTCCCCTCAGGCACCATGGCTAGTAGCCACTGATAGATTATTACCCATGAATTCCTTTTCAAGCTGTCAATTTCAGTGGCCATCTCTATATCCTCTGGCAACGAATTCTACATTTGAATCCCTCTCTGTGTAAAGTAGTATTTCCTTTTGTCGGTCCTGAATAGGGATGGGCACAAACCAGCTCACTAACCTAATTTTGTGACAAAAATAACCCAGTTCGTATTTCGCGAGCCAAGGGTCATGCAATCGTGCCCACAATGGACCTCCAACAAACCATCATGTTTTTCACAGAAGTTTGTGAGGCTGGTGTGCGAGTGAAGCCTAAATGTCAAGTGCACCCACTTCTGGGTGAACTCGCCACTTGGGACTTCACTCGCGCACGGGGAGGCCTGCAAAAGCCATTTAAAGGGAGCGTTCTTTTTAAATGACTTTTGCAAGATCTTTCCCCCCTTCCATTCTGCTGGCCTTGGGGAGCCGCCCCCAGCAGATCTTTCCCCTCACAGCCTCACGAATCTCACAAAACAAACCAATTTGGTAAACAGGGAGGGTTGTAGAGGTTCATGCTCATGGGACCCGACAAACCTCCATTTCCCCGGTGCGTGCCTATCCTTAGTTTTGAACCTACTGCCCGTCAGTTTCATTGGATACCCTCAAATTCTAGTATTTTGGGAGAGGGAGAAAGTGTTCTGACAACTCTCTCCATCCCATGCCTAATTCCATAAACCTGTATCATGCCCCCCACCCCCCCAAGTCATCTCTTCTCTAAACTGAAAAGTCCCAGACTCATCAACCTTTCCTCAAAGGGAAGGTGCTCCAACCCCCTAATCCTCTTGGAAGCCCTCCTTTGTACTTTTTCCAGCTCTGCAAGAGCAAGAGAATAACTGTCTTATAAATGGTATAAAATCACACTCCTCGTGCCTTTGGGTATATGTGCAAGAAAATACAATACACACACAAATCACATCAAAGACGAACAGCACTCCTACATTTTCTCACTTTTCCTTTCCAAAAATGTGAAAGGTGCAAGGGGGAGGAGGAGGATTCCGCCCTGCCCAGCATCTGAATACTGCACGCCCTGATCTCTGGGTGCAGTCTGGGGATCTTTTTGCGTTCAGGTAGCTGTAGCCAAGGACACGAAAGCCTGCAAGATGGACCGACTCGTTTCAGCGGCACGGCTGAGCATCGCTTGGGGATGCAGAATGAACGCAGTACAGATTCCTCACCACTGGACAGATCACAGACTAGGAAGGAACAGCTATCAGTTTGCTGAGAATCATGACACCTGTCTCTCTCAGCCATGCTGTGCTGCTGCCAAAGGAGAGCTGGGCTGATTTACAGGCTTATCGGTCTAATGGGCAAGAGGACCGAAGACTTTTTTTCCAGGGGGGGAACTGACATAAAGCAGGCCACTCTCAGCACTCCGGCTAATGAGGCCGCCCAGACAGGCTCCAGAGGGAAGGCTTTCCTTGCAAATTGGAACACTGCTGGCTGCAACAGAAAAAATTCCACTGGTAAGGAATGTGACTGCCTTGTTATTTGGACCCTTCGGAGGAATGCTAAAAAGAAGACACTGTCTGGCAACCAAAATGGCATTTTTTCTTTTTACCTAAAATAAAGCTGTACTGCGCGAGCTGCGCGTTTCTTATCTTCTTGTTCAGCGTGCAGCCAGGATCCACATCCACATCCGCCATTAACCCGGCATCATGAAATTGTTGCTTCACCTTGGCAAAAGAAACATCAGCGTTTTAGGTTATCCGGAGGGGTGTGCGTGCACGTGAAAACTTATCCCCAGAAATAAACTTTGTTGGTCTTAACGGTGCCACTGGACTCAAACTTTGTTCTGCTGCTTCAGCCCGACACAGCTACCCACCTGAATCAGTGCTTAAGGCTATTGTTTGGGCTGAAATGCTGGAGAAGTATTTCAAGCCTCTCTGCAAAAACTGAGTGGCCCCGGGAGGAAACAACTGCTGCATGAGAATAAGAAGTCCATCACATTAACCTGGGAGGCAGCACAGAGTAGTGTATTTTGGTAAATGATTTGTAGAAATCATAAAGGGATGCAAGGATGAAGTCTCATGACTCAGGTATGGATGAATTTTCAGCAAAGCAACATGGCTCTGTTTAGCCTTTCCAACAGGTGCACATACAGGCTTGGACTCCCCGTTTCTCACACACCGTGCCCTGGTACAACGAATGAAGGACACAAGCTGTGCTTACTTCCTGCACAGAACTGTTCCCAGTGTAGGGAGGCACCACCTGGAGTTATCTTTAATTCAAATATGTAGGCTCAAATACTTTGTGGGGTACACGGGGGGGGGGGGGAGGTATTTGTGAATTTCCTGCATTGTGCAGGCAGTTGGACTAGATCAGGGGTGGGCAAACTGGCTCAGCGCAAGAGCCACCTAGAACAGGGGTGGCCAAACTTGCTTAACGTAAGAGCCGCATAGAATAAACGTCAGATGTCTGAGAGCCACAAAACATGAACAAATTTTACCTGCTTTTATTGGAAAATAAGAAAATTTGCTTTTTACTAACATGAGACTGCCAAAAATAATAACAAAAGGGGTAAAAGCAGATATTGATAATGATATTAGTTTGTCCAATGATATTTGTTTGCTAATGATATTTAGCTTCCCCAGCTGCCCTGCTGGGAGCCAAATAATATATGTGAAAGAGCCAAATGCGGCTCCCGAGCCACAGTTTGCCCACCCCTGGACTAGATGACCCTGGAGGTCCCTTCCAATTCTATGATTCCTTTGCTTCTATTCAACTGACTACACTTCCAAAGCAATATCCAGAAGCTTCCTGACCGCAATACCTCCCACCAGACTGGTGTGCACTGGATACCCCAAGGAGTCCACCCTTAGGCTCTCCATTAACTGGGGGCCACTTAACAATTCCAGATGGAATCCCCAAGTCTTTCTGCAAGCCGGTCAGGTGCTGCAGCTTAACCAAAACACGCGCCAATCTGCAACAGTGTACAGAAGCATATCCATAAGCACGGCCCCTTCCCAAGGCCAGTGAAACTGGTCAAGTGTATTTTGCTGCCAGTTATAATTAGCACCAAAAACTAAGACCATTATTCCACCACCACCCCCAAGCAAAAAAGTGTAGTTCCGCACACTTGGGGGGTTTGGAATGCTGTTTTTTTGTGACAGAAGGGTCCATTGTAGGCTGCAGAGAAAGCCAGTTTTGAAACCACGAGCAATCTGTGTGATGATGGGACATGGCAACATCTCCTTTTCAGTGTCAAAAATCCCACAGGGCACATGCAAGTCCTACGGTGGGCCAGAGACAGGGCTCCACATCCTGATTTGATTTGACTTAAAGCCGATACAATGCACCAGGCTACTTTGCTGCTGGTGGTGCATCAGCTCAGAGGATTCGGCGGCTGAGGTTCTTTTTAAGTGCCTACCTTTTGTGCATACTCATCGCACGTTGGTCCAACCGGCACCACCATCACTTGCTGAGGAGATAGCCAGAGAGGCCTGGGGGCAAGGAAATAAACCGTGTTAATAATAGAAGCTGCGATCTTGAACTGCGCTCTGTGCTCAAACCATCAAATGATGCTATCTTTCAAGGGACGCCTAGTGGACCTCTGCCTTTCCCGTTGCTTAGAAAAAAGCCAATTTGAAAACTGATCACAAAGCAGCAATCCTCGGAGATGTAAGTGGCTGTACACAGGTCTTCCAAAGGCACAAAGTGCTTCCTACATTCAAGATTTCACGTACCTTCCCACATTTTGTGTGGTGCGAAGCTACAGCTATGCCCTGGCAGCTGGAGCAGTAGCAAGATAACCGGAGAGTGCCCTTCAAGTGTTTCACCAAACTGTATAGAAGCCCTTCCCCCGATGTTGCCGCCTGACTGGGATTCAGAGGCTTAGTGTCCCTGAACAGGGAGGTTCTCCAAACTACAGAGATCAGTTACCCTGAAGAAAATGGCTATTCGGAGGGTGGACTCTATGGCGTCACATCCCTGCTGAGCTCCCTGTCCTCCAAATCTCCAGGAACTTCCCAAGAGAGGTTGGCAACTCTAGATTTATTTGTTTGGTATTTTTGTGTGTGTGTGTGTGCGAGTGCACACCTGAACTCACATTGATCTCTTGTGACTGATCCCTACTGGGGGCCTGGAGGATATTCAGGGAGGTGGCTGAATAAAGCTTGCCCCCACCTCCCACCTCTGGTATTCCAAGGAAGTCTCCCATCCAAGTACTAACCACAGTCGACCCTGCTTAGCTTCCGAGATCTGACGAGAGTGGGCTTGCCTGGACGATCCAGGTCAGGGTCTACATTTATTTTTCATCGGCTCTGTATCTTGCTCTCCTACACTGCACCCTTCTCTAACATTCATATTGTAGAGCATAAGAAACTAAGAACTACCAAAGTTAAATTGTGATTCGCAACATATAAAGAGCTGTGATTTACAAAACGTAAAGAACTCTAGAAATGAAACCCACTATATAAGCATCTGCTTCATGGTGGCCATATTTGCATAGGAGCTCCAGCTGTGAAAAGTCCTGGCTTCTGGCAAGCAAGGGTTTTTTTTGGGGGGGGGGGGGATTTCTCTCTGTTTGCTAGCTAACTCCTCATGAGCTCCGACCCAGAAACAAAGAGATGTGTGTCATACCATTTGCCTCCGTAGTTCTCTGTCAAGATAGCAATCATCCTCTCCACAGATCCCAAGATAGCACGATGAATAATCACTGGCCTTTTCTTGTCAGCGCCATCATGACTAGAAAATAAATGTTTTAAAAAATAGCAAAAGCAGTTCTCACAACCCTCCGCCCCCTCCCCCCCGCTACTCAGAATATAAGAGGGAAAGCAAAGAATAACGCATACTCATGTACACTCACCTCACGTATGTGAGATTAAATCTGATCGGGAGCTGGAAATCTAACTGGATTGTAGCACACTGGTGGTATCGGCCGATGGCGTCTTTAATCTGAATGTCAATCTTTATCGCAATGGGGGAAATGAGGAGAAGACATACAAAAGTGAATAGGATTTTCAGCAGAATTCTTGGGCTCTAAGACATTTTAAAGGACAGCTTCTCCTTTCTTTATAGGTAAACACTCCCCCAGTTGGCAACGAGTTTACCAGTGAGTGAACCATTTCCAGGAAGAGGGGACCTGCATGCATATTTAAATGAACGGCAACTGCAGTGTGGTGCAGTGGTTAAAGCATCAGACTAGGATCTGGGAGACCCAGGTTCGAATCCCCACTCGTGCCATGGAAGCTCGCTGGGTGACCCTGGGCCAGTCACAAACTCTCAGCCTAACCTACCTTACGGGGCTGTTGTGAAGATAAAATGGGGGAGGAAATGGAGAAGAAGAGAATGACATGAGCTACTTGGGGGTCCCCGCTGGGGAGAAAGGCAGGGCATAAATAATAAATAATAAATACATGAATAAACCTGTCTGCATTTCTGCTCCTGCCACAATGTTCAGCTTTGCCTATCACACCTGCCATTTACAGTTCCCTGCTATCTGGCCTTTGACAAGCCGCGAGCCTGCCTCCTCCCCCCCCCCCCCCCCCCGGTTTTCTGATGAGCTCACCAGTGGTGGGAGGGCAAGCACATTGCTATAGTGATCTGACAACTGACATTTACTTAGAAAGGCAGCCAGTATCTACCATTAACACCGCCAGGTGCCCTGGATATGGGCACTATCCTCTCTCTCCTGTCACTAAATCTGGAGTTCAGAGACTTGGCTGCAGAGACAATGCAGCGGCCAGCAGAAAGACAACACTGGGATACGAGAAACAGCAGAACATCCAAGTTTTGCAAAGGGGCTCGTGACCACAACTCAGGTGCTAAAGTGCAAGAGCGCCCCCTGCTCTCCCCACCCTGTCTTGACCCCCCCCCCCCCCATTCTTTTCTGAGCTTGCTCCTCCTGGCTGATTACAAGCCTTTTTATTGCGGGGGAGGGGGGAAGAGACAAGAAAGTAAAAATGGCTGTAGAAAGGGGCCCCACCTCCTGGCCTGCCCCTAGCTACAACCTCCAATGGAGGGGAGGGAGCAAAAGCCAGCTCTCCCTGCGGCCACAGCTTGAAACCCGCCCCACACAGGACCGAGGTGGCAGGCTTCCTCGTGGCCGTGGCTGCTCACCTGCCTCCAGTGCACCAAAGGCAGCTCCTCGCCTGGGGTCAGGGTGGCCCTGGCTGAGGGGTATGTGTGTGTGTGTGTGTGGCCACTCAAGTCATCAGCCCACTGGGATTCTTCCTGGTGGCCTTCATGGCCCAGTCTGCCCCAGCTGTGAACAAATGCATCAGCATTTTTCTCAGTTATGCTGGACTGCTCCTCTCAAGGGAAAAAACTGTTTGCCAGGTATCTCACTGGACATTCATTTAGGCTCTCTCCCCTCCTCTTATTTCAGGGCCCAGCCTGTGGCCTTCACAAGGCCAGCAAACCCCTCCTCGCATGGCACAGAAGCAGGCATTTGATCTTTCTTCTCCATCCCACAAAGAGGATCGCCACACCAGGAAGGGCAGAAACAAGGAAATCACTAAATGGAAGTCTGCCTGTACAATGCATGCTGTAACACAGGATCTATCCTGTGTTTTGCTATCCTAAACTGAGATTCAGATAACTAACCCCCTCCCAATGTGTCTAGATATTTCTACTCAACGTGTGTGAATCAAGTGCAACCAAATTCAACATCCCAGTGCACCGTTTCTCTACAGTCAACACCTGTGCAAAAGGCACAACCTTTAGTAACGCCTGTGGAGAAGGGAGGCAACCATTCCACATCCCCTCGAGAGGCAATCTACTAACCTTCGGGCCATAGAAAGCTCCATCTCCAGGGTTCAACTCCCATTTCTCACCAAATTCATTCAGGCTGTTTTCAAGTTGCTGGAGCAAGAAAATACACAAGGGTTTCGCTACTCTGCTTTGTAAAGTGCACCTGGTAATGCAACTTTCTCTTTCTTGCAACAGTTCAGGACTGAATCCTGTCCTGGATACATTCATCATTCAGAATATATGCTGGTTTTATCACATCAACCACTTGAGATCTAGAAATGCTATCCCAAGTATAAGCTCGCATTGAATTAAAAAAAAAAAAGTCTTTCACTGAAACAGAAATTAAGTGCATTAAGAGACAGCCTAAAAATCTTGGCTGCAATACAACTTCCTTAGACACCTATAAACTCACACTCAACCCCCCCCCCCCCTGCAATTACAAGTCCCCATTCCAACTGAAGCTAGAAACGCCCCAAATGCCCCGATTTTGCTTGGCAACTAATGCCTCTGGGGAGAGGACTTAAGCCAAGCACACAGAACCCCAGGGGTCTTGGACGGTGGTCTCACTGAGCTCTCACCACTCAGAGAAACCTGCACAATGGGAACTTTTACTTGTAGGGGAGAGAAAATGCGTAAGTTTCCCCCCCAAACATCAGACGTGCTGGTCTGAAATTAGAAACCAATTTCCTCTTACCTCCCAGGCAGATAAGTATCAATTACCTTTTCAGCCTGATTCCACACTTCAATGTCTCCAAGATACTTTTCAGGACGGGTGGAGAGGTTGAGTTTGAAGGAAAAGCCAAACACATTATAGACAGTGCGCAAGAACTCCAGACAGCTCTTTATCTCACTTTCTATCTGTACACGGAACAAAAACAGACACAGTTAAAACGAGCATTTTCTTGTGAGTCCGCTTTCTTTCCAGCGGTGCTGTGTCTCGTACCTGCTCCATGGCACAGAATATGTGAGCGTCATCCTGCTGGAACCGCCTCACTCTGGTGAGCCCTGTAAGGGTCCCCGAAAGCTCATTACGGTGGAGAACTCCGAAGTCCGCCAGTCGCAGGGGCAGCTCTCGCCAGGATCTTGGCCGGTGATCAAACATAAGGCTGGGGGAAACAAAATGGTTGCCAGAAAGTTGTCCACAACTGCACTCAGAATGTCTCTACAAAACATTCACAACTACCTCAGAAACATATTCAGAATATTAGATCAAGAGGAACGTGGTTGTTCACTGGAAGTGGATTGCATCTCCTTTCACAATAAATACTAATTAAGTGTCGTCATGTTACAACTGACTCATGACAACAACCCTTCATGGGATTTCAAGGTAAGAGGTGAGCAAGATGTGGTTTGCTACTGTTTGCCTCTATATAGCATCTCTGGACTTCCTCAGTGGTCTCCCATCCAAATACTAGCCACGGATGACCCTGCTTAGCTTCCAAGATTTGCTGACACGGAGCTAGTCTGGGCTATTCGGGCTGCTTACTGGAAGTATATTTGGGCCTCCTTCATAGCCTAACCTTAAGACTTGCTGTGCCAGCGTAAAAGCCCAACATTGCAACCCCATCCTAAATGGGGACAAGGTAACATGATTGCTCCCCTGACCTGGATAGCCCAGGCTAGCCTGATCTCGTCAGATCTTGGAAGCAGGGTCGGCCCTGGCTAGTATTCGGATGGAAGACCTCCAAGGAATACCAGAGTCTCGACATGGAGATAGCTCTGTGTATCTCGTTTTGAAAACCCCACAGGGTCGACATAATTCAGCTGTGAGCTGATGAAACTTTCTACCACAACCACCACGCTTGCTAAGACCATCAGGCAGAATTAAAGGGTGGCTGTCGACTGGCAGTGCATTTGTCTGAATCAGCTTACCCAGACCCACTTGGGTGCAGGCCTGCCCAAGCTGCCCGGTTAAGGAACTATTCGTCTGACTTATCCAAGCCACAGAACTTAGCATACGCCACTGTCTGGCTTTATTTATTTATTCTATTTTTAAATATAAATACTGTCACTCTAGAGTCTCAAGAGTGAATGTCCTCCTCTGCTCACTTTCGCTTATTCTGCCACAATCGCAACTTGATGAAGCTTTTGAGACTGACTGCTCATAGCTTGGGTGGTTCAAGTGAGACCTGAGAAGAAATGGGTGGACAGTTCCTAAGCACTTCGTAACTGAACAGGCATGGGAGAAGGAAGCACGAATCGGAGTCTCCCCAAAACAGGGGAGAGGTCAAGGCGGTAAAGACAACCATGGAGAAGCGACCCTGGCAGAAAGGCTAGCTCTGAGTCTGGCCAAGCAAAGTTTATTAGGGAACAGAATGGAATGAAGGGACAGCTCGAGGTGTCCGCTTCTTGAGCTCCGTTCCACGGAAAAACCAATAAGATCATCACAGAAACGCTATCCCCATTATGCCAGGTCAGAGCGGAGTTAAATGGGAAGGGCTGATTGATACAGTTAAGCCTCAAACTTCCGTATTGCACGTGTTCGTGTAAAAAGCACATTCATCCCCAGCTCCACTTGAATGTTGGTCTCTCAGTAATGATTACTGAGCACAACGTATAACTTCATTGGGATGGGATGGGGGGGGGGGGAAGCTAAGCTACGCTGAGGGCTGCCTCTGGCTTGGGTGATCTTGAGGCCATACCAATGTCCAGGGCAGTTCATCGGTTTCAGAGCGAAGATCTCCTTTTCCACTTCAAAGGAAAACATGTTGTCACTGTAATGTTGCCAGTGCCCCGAAGTCATCCAGAGCTTGCTGTTGTAGATATTTGGAGAGACGACTTCCTGGAAGCCTCGTTTTCGATATTCACTCTGGAAGAGGAGGAGAAGAACTCAGAACCAGAAACACACCAGAAGAGATTGAAAGAACCTGATCAGTCTGTCGCTCAAATTCCCATGTGTGTGTCGAAGTCCACACCGCAGCAAAAATGAGCAAAGCACTAACTACTACCTGGCGTTTAGTAAAGTAGTTTAACAGATTATACCTGTTAAATGGCTTTTCCCTGCAATTAGGGCAAGTGGGAAGGGAAAGGGATACGGAATTATAGGTAGAATGGAGGTGTGTGTCAGTCACTAGCTTTCTTTTAGACAGCCAGAGGGGTGCAGTGGTCAGACGAGTATCTGAGACACTCAAATTTGAATTCCTGGTCCAAGTTTGTGGGTTGACTTTCGGCCAGTCACACACACCCTGCCTAACCAACCTCGTAGGACTGTTGTGAGGATAAAATAAAGAAAAGAGGAGAATGATGTTAAAATCATTTTGGGCACCTATTAGGGAGAAAGAAGAAGAGACTGGATTTATACCCCACCCTTCACTACTCGAAGGAGTCTCAGAGCGGCTTGCAATCTCCTTCCCCTTCCCCTCCCCACAACAGACACCCTGTGAGGTAGGTGGGGCTGAGAGAGCTCTGAGAGAAACTGCTCGTGAGAGAACAGCTCTGAAATAACTTGTAAGTGACCCAAGGTCACACCAGCAGCTGCATGTAGAGGAGTGGGGAATCAAACCCGGTTCTCCCAGATTAGAGTCTGTGCACTACACCAAACTGGCTTTCTATAAGGCTGCTATTAATTAAGCAAACAAGCTTTTAGGGGTACAGGCTCCTGAACCAGGTTTCCCAGAATTCTAGCTTGATATGTGGAGGCATATGAAGACTCAGACAGACAGACATGATACCTGAAGCTTACAGGTAGGTGGTTTCAAGGCGACCAGAGAATTTGTAAGCCTTGTGAACAGCGCAAATTCTAGTGAGACCCTCAATAAACTGCAGCACAATTCTAAACTATCTGTATTTAATAAATTGGCAGAGAGAAACCAAGCTATGCAGCACCTGTCAAAGCCTCTGCTTTTCATAGCACACCTCAGGGCTGTCTTCTGCTAATTACACCTCCACCTAGGACCCTGTTACAAGGAACTGCTGAGATTTATGCACAAGTCATGATTAAGCTGGAGTCTGGGTGTTCTTTGAGAGCTGATACTGACAGCTTCGCCCGAGGCACCCTTCTTAGACAGCCCATTCTGTTGAGTCATCCACCACTGCTCCAGGGGACAGGCCAACGAATATGGCAAAACGTTACCCATCTCAGTCCGCACAAGAGAAACCGGAGAACTGTATTCCACTGATGGAATGGAAAACAAAATGTCTCAACTGTAATACGTCCATTAATATTAGCCCATCACTGGTACACATCCGTGATGACAGGACAGCACGTCTAAGCAGAACTGGCTGTGCACTCTAAATCTCACTTCACAAACTGTGCAATAAGCTACATTTAGACAGGCCTCACAGCGACAAATGTGCATTTGGACCACTGGGCACATCTGCATTACTCCTGAGCCGTTAAATATGCAGGCCGCTGTTACACTTGGTTATCAAAGAAGCCTACGCAGCCACCATCTATGAACTGTGTCCCTTTTCAGTGCTGGGAGGGGAGCAGAAGTTAATTGTTAAGCTCTTGGTGGGCTGCGGTGTGGAAGCAGGCAGACAGCACTCACACAGAGAAAAAGAAGAAGTGGAGTTGGTTTTTATACCCCGCTTTTCACTACCCAAAGGAGTCTCAAAGTGGCTTACAATCGCCTTCCCTTCCTCTCCCCACAACAGGCACCTTGTGAGGTAGCTAGCTGGAGCTGAGGGAGTTCTGGGAAAACTGTGACCGGACCAAGGTCATCCAGCAGGCTTCATGAGGAAAAGGAGTGGGGAATCAAACCTGATTCTCCAGATTAGAGTCTGCCCCTCTTAACCACCACACCAAACTGAGAGAAGCTGATCGGGTGAAACGGAAGCTCTGCAAGAGGGCTGGAAACACAGCCAACGCGATTCCTGTGCCTGTGGCAACATCTCCTTAAGCCTCCACCCAAGCTGACCTAGCAGTGAATACACCCAGCAGCAAGCAAGAGCAGCAGCACCACAGGCAAGGAAATCATACAGTGGCTGGTAGGAAAGTATTAGTTAGATGATAGGTAATGAAGCCTCGAAATTACAAAAAGAGGTTT
The DNA here is from genome assembly GCA_029233225.1 of Lepidodactylus listeri. Classification (NCBI taxonomy): domain Eukaryota; kingdom Metazoa; phylum Chordata; class Lepidosauria; order Squamata; family Gekkonidae; genus Lepidodactylus; species Lepidodactylus listeri. The sequence goes on along the minus strand of JARCFY010000004.1, from coordinate 24,518,686 downwards.
TTACTTACCCTGATGAATTCTATCAGTGTGTTATAGATGTAAGCCCCCTTTGGTAGGAAAAAACAGCTGCCAGGACTGAGTTCATGGAAGAAATACAGTTCTTGATCCTATTGGGGGGGGAAATTAACACCTCATTTTTTCCACGCACCAGGTGGGCGACTCACCAGGAACAAGACGACGTCACATTCGGAAGTGACATCACCACATCACCAACAATAATCTGGCATTAGCCATTCTCTGTGGTTAACTTTAAAATTTTATGTTCAGAAAAAACAGACTTTTTTGCCGCTCCCTCAAGACAATGCCTTTTTACAAACTGAAATATTCTCAGAAGACCTTTTTTCCCACACGGCCTATTAAATCCATGCTACTGAGAAAGCCTCACCCGTCCAATTTTCCTGTGATCTCTGTTCTTTGCTTCTTCTTGGAACTTTTCCCATTCTTTCAGCATTTTTGCATCCGGGAATGAAATTCCATAAATTCGCTGTAGGGTTTCCATATCAGATTTTCCTTCCCAGTATGTAGAGGAATTCTGAAGTCACATGTAAGAAAACATTAAGTATTGCTGCAGAACAAATGACAACAGTTTTGAATCCTAGCTGGGAAACTCTACTCTCTATTATTAAACCAGTCTTTGAAATCCCATAGTTGTTAGATATGCAGCCCGTTCGCGGGGAGGGCGGGGTATAAATCGAAATAAATAAATAAATAAATAATTTGAAAATATTTGTTCAGTGTAATTAAGCAGTATTTTTTGTGGAGTGGAACTCATTAGGTCACACAAAAGAGTAACTATCAATTTAGTTTCTAAGTAAACATAGCAATAAGAATTACACCTGTATTAAAAAGACAGCCGTTTTTTGGCTATGACCATAGCATATCACACACAAGATAGTGGGATAAAGGTGTTCAGATCTTCACTGAAGTCAATGGTACGCAAAAATTGCACACAGGACTCGCTGATTTAATTGGGGCAACCAGAACAAATGGGCAGCTTTTTAAAAGCTTCCAAATCCTTACACCTGCATGAAATTCATATGAATAAGGAGCCCCAGGTGTTAATTTAACATCCCTCAACTGCTACCATCACAAACTAGAAAGTGTGTATATACAAGGTGTTTTTTAAACACAGTTTTCTCAATTGTACTGCACAGGATAAGCATGAATCAAAGAGCTCCTACATCAGTCCAATAGCAGCACAGCCCTTTCCCAGTGAAACAGGTGTAATGATCAGGCTTAGTGTCTCTCCAGCACATCTTGCTCCAGAGAACTTGGCCCAGTATGAAGTACAGATATATGTGCTTTTGATAAAACATTTGTAGCGCAGAGCTTCATTTCTCACCTTATGTATTTTTAATGCCTTTATTTTACCAGTATGTCTGACATGAGGTCCCCGGCAGAGGTCAATCAAAGGTCCACACCTAAAAAAATCAAGGATAATCCTCATACTCACAAATTTCTGTGTGTCATACAGTATACAAGATTTGGAGTGTGCGTGCATGCGGGGTGTGTGTGTGTGTGTGTGTGTGTGTGCATTACCTGTATACAGTAGTGGTTGGAGTGTTGACTTTTTCATTCAGGATGCGACACTTGAACTTATTATACTTTGGAAAAAGACAAAAGAGTTAATTTTAATGTCGCTTCAAGATAAAACTATTTTTCAGTATACCTATAAACTAGTACTACAGAATACACAACATTAATATGAAAACAAAAAATCCCGACGAAAAATATTCACTTCTGTACCCCACAGAGACAAACAACCTCAAATGTCAGCTCAAGGGAAGAAACAGCACAGGTCTCCAACTTCAGCTAAAATGTCCATTACAGCTGGCATTAAGTAGACTGCAAGCAGGGTGGTCCACAGAACCCATGATATTAGCAGGCTCCGCCATGGTGCAGAGAGTTTAAAAGAGAACAACAATTCTGCAGTTCAACTGTCTTTTTAATCTTGCAGCGTTCTTGTGAAAGTGGTGGCGATGCTTTTAGTTGTTTCCAAGCACTGATACTAAGCTATTGAGGTTCTGCAGTATGGTAAACTTGACTTGGAGGAGAATGTGAAGCTTAGTAGACCAGAACACAGTTTGCACACATGGGATAGCATAGGCAATCTGCAGCACCTCCAATTAAGGGCTTTCAAATAAGTGTACAAAAAGATAGCCAGTGTTCCCTCTAAGCTGAGTTAGTGTGAGCTAACACATTTTTTTAGCCTCCGGCTCACACATTTTTGTCTTAGCTCAGGATGGCTCCAGAGCAAACTAATTTATGCAGTATCCAAATTGCTCATACACAACTTTAATGCCAGTAGCTCCACAAAGCAGAACTTCTGCTCACAAGACCTCACAGCTTAGAGGGAGCAGTGAGAGCAACCGCAGGCAACCATTTTATGCCATTTTATGCCATTTTAGAAACCTACCTTAAACATTTCAAGCAAAGTTTCCTTCTTAACTTCCAGCCGTTCAAAGAGTTGCTTCTCCTTCATTATTTTCTTGCACAACCCCTCCAAAGCAGGGAAGTCATTGCTCGAGACACACCTAAAGCAGATGGAGAAGCTCAGTGCCGCCTTTACTGGCACTTCCACGCATGCTGAATAATGCACTTTCAATCTACTTCCAATGCACTTTAGTGATCGCTTGCAAGTGGATTTCCCCTTTCACACAGCAAAATCCAGTCACAAAGTGCACTGAAAGTCAACTGAAAATGCATTATTCAGTATGTGTGAAAATGCCCTACAAGTAGTGTTGGAGCTCTGCTTTATTTCACCCCCACGTGTCTGCAACAGCCTTGAAACAGATTCCTCTAGGCAAAGACTGAACAGACACTGGCTTAGAGAATTTGATATCTCACAGCATGAAGGATGTCAGCCTGCCATTTAAAGCCTTGCTCACACCAAGTTCCAGGGGAGCATCTTTAGAACCCACCCCCTTAGGCTAGCCAAGCACCCAAAATTAAAAAGCCAACAAACATAAAAAAAGCAAGCTCTTACCCATCGTGAAGGAACATGTCATAATAAAATCCATTCTCTATAGGTGGACCATAACACAAACAGCCACCATATATTCTCTCCATGGCTTCGCCCATTATGTGGGCACTGGAATGCCAGTACACCTAGCGAGAGAGAAGACAAAGAGATCAGATTAATACATCTTAGCTGCAATTTCCTACCAGCTTTTTTCTCCGCTGTGTTCCAGAGCAGCCTGAGAGCTGTGAATCTTCTGAAGCCCACACTGTTCTGTCAACTGTGTGATCCAATGCAGAGTTACTCCCATCTAGGCTCGCTGATTCCAACAGGCAAAGAGATTCCATTGTTAAGTGCAACTTTCAATGCTTTCCCCCACAGTCCAAAATTCCATCTTCAGAGAACAAGAGCTTTAACCCTGCACAAATGAGGGTCTCCCTTTATGCTTCTAGAATACACAGCATAAGAACCCAAGGAGGCTTCTTCCAACACAGAAAGATAACCAGAAAATGACCCACTTTCCAGAACATCCACTAGCATCTTGTCTCAGTATTCCGTTAACTGCATTTGATACATTTGGAGGAGGTCCCGCTGATTTCAGTGGGATTTTCAGGCAGTTCGTTAGGCTAAGAACATTAAGAAGGGCCCTGCTGGGTCAGATCAGCGGTCCATTTAGTCCACCTTCCTGTCTCACACAGTGGCCAACCAGTTCCTCTGGAGAGCCAACAACAGGGCATAAAAGGCCAAGACCTTCCCCCTGATATTGCCTCCTGCCTCTGGGATTCAGTGGTTTAGTGCCCCTCAGTCACTGTGGCTGGTAGCCACTGAAAGACTTCTCCTCCATGAATCTATCTAATCCCCTTTAAAAGCTGCCTATGCCTGGGGGCATCACTACATCCTTTGGCAGTGAATTCCACATCTTAATCACTTTGTGTAAAAAAAGAACTTCCTTTTGTCCATCCTGAATCTACTGCCCGTCAGCTTCATTTGATGCCCTTGAGTTCCAGTATTTTGAGAGAGGGAGAGTCTAGACAACCAAACAGCGCCTCCTCTGCACCGCATCACATGTTGCCTCTTAAACTCAGAGGTACTATCAATGTAATATTCCAGTAGAAATTTAAATAGGTTAAGCTATGCTGGGAACTATTTCTCATATAACTGGTACTCTCAAAGGTTATTCAATGGACCACATACTTTAGAATATTCTGCTCTCTTCCCTGTTGAAAGAGAAACTGATGCAGAAGTTTAAGAACAAATGCTACACTTCAAACATCAAGACTTGCTCCTGCTTTCTGTAACCTATATAGCGCAGAGCTCACATGAACCATAACAATTTTGAAGTTAAAATTTAAAGGTTTAAGTAGCGGTGGTGGAAAGTGGTGTCAAGCTGCAGTCGATTTATGGTAAACCTGTAGAGTTTTCAAGGCAAGAGATGAATGGAGGTGGCTTGCCATGGTGCAGTGACCCTGGAGTTCCTGGGGGGGGGTGTCTCTTAGCTAAATACTAACCAGGCCAATCCTGCTTAGCTTCTGAGACCTGACGAGATCAGGTGAGCCTGGGCTATCCAGGTCAGGGCAAGGTTATACACACACCATTTGTATTCTTCTAACGCTGTTATGTCAGATTTTCAGAAAGCGAAGAAAGTTAGGCAAAAGTGGCTGCTACCCTTTTAGCACCGATAGCCTTTTAGCTTGTTAAACAGAAAGCGAGTCAAAGCTTGAATGCTGGGAGATCACTTGCATGCCGAGAAGTTTATGGATGCTGTCAGAGCCTGCTTCTCAGAAACACTGTGCTTCTGTTCTGCACGTCACCTCTTGACACACATAATCCAGCATGCCATTGTGGTGGTTAGATCTCCCCCAGGAATAAGCAATATATAGAATGCTGTTGCTCATTATCTGTGATATCTATGTATTGCCCAAGTATTAATAAAATTCAGTTATGCTTTGGTTTGTGGGGCCCTTCTACGAGAGAGGGTTATGACCTGCTTGAGCCCACCGATGGCAAAGGGACCGGACAGATATTCGCACTCTGCAGGCAGCGCTGGGTCAACCTCTCTCAACAGATGCTGCAGAAAAGATGGGCAGGGCATCAACGGTGGTCAAAAACTTAACCTCAGTTGTAACAGTAACTAAAACTGTTAATTCGTCTGAGATCCCACAAATAAATGTTAGCTCTGTCTGAAATCATTAGCTAAAAAAACCCCATTAATTCAATCTGAAAAAGGATACCAAGAATAACGGTTAACTCAACAATGGGTTTCCAAGAGAAGAGGTAAAATACAGCCCGGAATGGGCTATCACACACATTTAAACAGCTGCCAGGGTACAGCTTGCTACATAGGCCTATCTGAGGCACGCATGATTAATGTAGACTGTGAAATACTGACTTCAAGTGCTGATTTCCTGAGAACGGACGTGATTATTCCCAATAGCAAACTCATCATGAGTCTGCTTATTGTAAAGTTTCCCTTTCGCGCTAGGCAGTTTATAAATACAGCTGTAGTGACGGGTAGATTACCGCTTGAGCGTCTTCATCATCAAATTTGAGCAGCTCCAAGGTACAGTCTCCCTCCAAAGGGCGGTCTAGATCCCAAACCACTTTGTTCACTCGAGCAATGACAGTGTTGTCAGCCAAACCTTGACTGAAAAGGATAAACCAATAGTTACATAAACCTCTGGTACACCATAAGAAACAACCTAGCTTATATGCTGCCTTTGAATTGCCATCGGTGGTATTTCAGCAACGTTTATTCGCGGGCCTGGTGCAGACGCAATGTTCTCCAGTTCCTTATTTCCAGCCTGCCATGTGCAGTCATCAGTTTATAAAACACCATCTCATGTCTCCCAGGATTACTTACAGCGCAATCCTTAGCGAAGTCACACCGTTCCACTGAAGCCAATGGATTTACAAGGGCGTAACTCTGCTTAAGATGGCAGTGCTGGAGTCATAAAGTTTGCCACTTCTGAAGAATACAATAGCTGCCAACTGAATCCCAACAGCTAATTAAAACTGGCTTACCACTATCTTATCACCGTCAAGACCTTTCAAAAATAAAATACAGAATTTTACATCACCTAGATACAAAATTCATTTCCAATTACTATCGCCTAGGCTCATCAACTTGCACAAAGAGCTACAACTCACATTAAAACTACCTCTTTGAAGATTTCTGTAAATTGCTTTTTTGAAGTCATGTTAGAATTGACATTATTTAAGTTTAAAGAGCAGGAATGCTAAAAAGAAATGTAGAAATGAGGGAGCAGATTTACCCAGTATTCATTTACAGTCCACAGGAAAAGTTCTCAAAGAGTAAGCTTACCTGATTCCACAAGCAATTTGGTACGGTGTTGTCTTCCAGGACTCAGCATCAACAATCTTGCCATCAGGTAATGTTACTTTAATGGGGCGGCTTCCTTTAGCAGCTCGTTCTGCCAGAAGTGAGTCATGTTCTGCTTTAAGCTTATGGTACAGCTCTAGACGCTGGTTGATATATTCAGGCCACGGATTCAGCTGCATGTGAAGAAGAGTGGTGAAGGGGAGAGACCCAGGTAATCCAGATCCAATTGATTACTTTCAAAAAAGTTACTTCAATTTATTTTTTGTAACTTCATTTGTAGCCCACCTTTCTCACTGACTCCCAAGGCAGATTACAACATTTGTAAAAAAAAATAAAATAAAATCAGACAGCATGAGACATCCAATAAACCAATGCAGGGGGACTGGGTTAAAGTCACTAAGATGGATAACAAGGTTTTGTTTTTACTTTTACTGTGAACTAAGATGGTTCCTAAAACAGCTATCAGTAGCAACACACGGCCAGAGATGTTTCTGGTAGTGTGACCGCACAACCTATTCTTATTAGCATGGCAACTAGATGGGGCTCTACTTTCTGGGGGAGTACATCTAATCAAGATCAAATGATGGGGATAAACAAAAAGTCAAGGCTGCTGCCTTCATGCCCGGTTTTATATGCTCTCCAGAGGTACCAGGCCAACCACCGCTGGAAACAATTTTTGACTAGGTGGACCTTTGTGATCCAACACGAAGACTCGTGTGGCTGTTCTGATGTTCTTACCCACCACGGATTCACAAGTCCCAGATGAATAGAAAAAGGGTGTCACAGTGCACAACCAATCTGCCATTGCTCAAAACCCAGCAAAAACATTTCCTGCGTGACTCCAGCATCTCCCAACTGACTGCTTTCACACATGCTCAATAACGTACTTTCAACCCACTTTGCAATTGGATTCCACTGAGTGAAGCAACAAAATCCACTTGCAAATTATCACTAAAGTGCATTGAAAGTGGGTGTGTGAAAGCGCCCCAAGTCCCAGAACACTGTATAGTCCAATCTGATGCAGAATCTCTCCAGTCCACCCACCAATTTCAGCAGGCTTAGACTGGAGTAACTTTGCACAGGATTGCACTGTGCAAAAGTCAAGTCCCCGGAACTACTTTTTTCAACAGATGCTCATGCAGCACACTGGACATCAAATCAGTGTTCTGTAAGGATGAGTGACGCATAGCTGGGGGAGGGAGGGCTCATGGAAGATTAACCGCTCTGCTAGCCAGTTGATCCCTTTGAACTCAAACTGTAAAGAGGTCACAAAGAGAGGAAAAAATAACTTCATTGATACCAATAGAGACTCAAAGAGGTTTACGCCATTCTCCTCCATTTTACTCTCACAACAACCCTGTGAGGTAGGTTAGGATGAAAGTGTGCGAGTGGCCGAAGTTTACCCACCAAGTTTCCATAGCAGAGTGGGAACTGAGGGCCTGCTACAGGCTCTCAATTAAATGAACACCCCAAACATATTAATTTGGAAGAAACCTCCACTGAATCAAGGACAACTTTCTAATGGGCCTGGGGCGCAACATCGCCTGGCCATCCCAGGCCCCAGAGAAGCCAGGCTTACTGCTACTAGGGGGAGGGCTTTCTCGGTGGCGGCTCCTTACTTGTGGAATGAGCTCCCGGAGATGATCAGGGCCCTGCGGGACCTCCTGCAGTTCCACAGGGCCTGCAAGGCGGAGCTTTTCTGCCAGGCTTACAAATAGGGGCTGCCACCTTTCCTCCCTCCCTCCCATCTTATGACCACCAATGATCACAGCCCACGTGGGCTGTGACCTGCCACAGGTACCATCATCCGGAGTGGGAGACATCTGACACCTGGAGCTGGAGAACATGGGGTTTATATATTATGCCATCTGCAAACTATTGAGCACTTTATTCCTATTGTTACTGTTCTGAGAATGTTTTACTATGTTTTAACTGTTTTTAATTGTATTTATGCGTCACATAAGCCGCTCTGAGCCTGCATAGCGGGGAGAGCGGCCTGTAAGTCAAATATACAAATAAATAATAAATAACGAGTAAACCTGCTCAGGTTTAAAGGAAAGTATTTGCCTCCTACTCTCCTGGCGTTCCATAGACAATATAAGCTCAATGATCCAGCAGAACATTTTTACAAGGGACTGCGTACGTACGATGCACAGTAGAACAGGTCAATCTGTTGCTGGATGGATTGCTCTACTCTGCTATTGCTGCCTTGTGTTCTATGTCACCTTAATGGTGATGCATTATTTTAGATTTCTGCTGGGTTTATGTAAATAAGTAATATGTAGTGATATGTAAATAAATAATTTAAACTACACATTCGTTTACATGCTTACCTCCGTGCAACCACCATCAGCCGCTACCTCCTTGTTTTTCTTCTTTCCTGGATCCTTCTTCTTCCCCTCCCCAGCACCAATCTAAAGGATTAAAAGCAAGTCAGTTGACTCACTGCCAGTTAGATAAACCATGCTGGGACCAGAAGCTTTAAAAACCTTGCACTGGCCCAGAGTGTCAATGTGCACCAGGGACATCTGGGTTTGTAGTCCTAAGAGCCCTTCTGGATAACTCCAGGCAAGTCGTTATTTCTCAGCATCACCCAAACCAGGGGTGGGCAAACTGTGGCTCGGGAGCCGCATGCGGCTCTTTCACATATATTACGTGGCTCCCAGCAGGGCGGCTGGGGAAGCTAAACATAATTAGCCAACAAATATCATTGGACAAATTAATATCATTATCAATATCTGCTTTTACCCCTTTTGTTGTTATTTTTAGCAGTCTCATTTAATATTAATAAAAAGCGAATTTGCTTATTTTCCAATAAAAGCAGGTAATATTTGTTCATGTCTTGTGGCTCTCGAACGTCTGATGTTTATTCTATGCGGCTCTTATGTTAAGCAAGTTTGGCCACCCCTGTTTTAGGTGGCTCTTACGCTGAGCAAGTTTGCTCACCCCTGACCTAAACCACTCGGTTGATGTTGGGTGGATAAAATGAATACGCTTAAGCCAGCGTAAGTAGCCAAGAATGAGACCGCAAGAATGCAGCCCACCAGAAGCTCCTGAGAACCTCACAATGAAAGAGCGGGAGGAAAACCATCACCTTCTTGCTCACTACCAGTATGTGGTGACCAGAAATGTACTGCCTCAGAGGTATGTTGTCCCTGTACACAAAGACAGCACCAAGCTGCCACTACTAATTCTATTCTGTTTATGGGTAAAGAGTTTCAGACCACTCTGAAGCAGACTGTTCTCAAAGCAGCTCACAGCATAAACTTAAAATAAGACATCTAGCAATACAAAAAAATAAAACAAGTCACAACAGGGAGGACTCTGGAATTAAAAGTTTCACCTGCCGTGTCAAAGCCAACAGGAAGTATTGCCAGGTGCCCTTCCCTAGGGCAGGAAAGCTGTGGAACAGCTTCGACAGAGCTGTCCTCTCAACTATGCCCATCTACACTACCCTGAAGGTCCTTAGATGGAAGTGAATGTACTAATTAAATACCTAAATATAGTTTACTTATACCCCACTTTTCTCCCAAAGCAGCTTTACCGTCACGCTCCCCTGAGAGAAGGGGATTAGGCTGAGAGTGGATGACTGCCCCAAGAGTCACACAGCAAGTTTTTAAGTCACTGCGGGAATCTGAATTCAAGTCTGCTAGATCCTACTCCAACCCCTACATCATAGTGGCTGGAGAGTGAAAAGCACCGACGTGACAGAGGAACGACAGAGACCAAAGCTGACTCACACAAGAAAAACCAAAACTTTGGGTGGGGACGCAATGACTACAAGAGAAATAGCACAATTACAAAAGTCATCTGGCCAGCTGTTAAATCCATGCTGGATTCCCAGAAAAGATTTTTCAATATGCACTTTGAATGAAAATATTTGGCTGGAGGTAGTGAAAGGCACATTTACAAGGGGGCACTGCCCCACCCACCTATCCCATTCCCTGGGTTTTCACCTACCACTAAAGGTGAAGTATATGCAGCATTTTCACCATCCAGTCATCCCAGAAATGTGAAGATCTTCTCCTGACACTATTATGAATACACAATAAGGTGTTTTGAGTGCACCTCTTGCTGTAATTTTTATAATGACCCTGTAAGTTAGGCCAATATTATTATTATTATTAGTATTATTATTATTATTATATTGTAGATAAAGGATGGAGGAAGATTGACCTGCTGAGGTCCTGCCAAACATAAAATATGAACCCAGTAGCTCCTAGTTTTGCAGCAAAACTAGCACTGTAGTCAGACAATTTTAGACTCTGGTCTTCTCCCCCTGCCACCCAAATAGTAATGTGCATATCCGAAACTAAACCCTGTCTTCAGCCTCCTTCAGCTAAGCCTGATAAACTCTGGACTTCCACCCCAAGGCTGACAGCCCTGCAGGTGTAATCCTGTGCTTCCCTAGAATTAAGCTTCATTAATTCAACAAGGCTTACTCTCTGGTAAGCACATACAGAACTGAAGCTCTACAGTGCAATCCTACAGAGCTACTTCAGCCTCAGATTTCAGCCGGCTCAGTGGAGTCACTCTGCACAGGACTGTGCTACCATAATGCCACCACAGCAACATTAAGTATTTAGTATTTGATTTATTTACATTGTTTATAGTCCACCTTTCTCACAGTTGTACTAAACATCATATGGATTTTCAGGCTGGGTCAAGGGGAGACCAACATTCGAATCCCAACTCAACGATGAAGCTCACTGGGTGACTATTCAAGATGGGGTAGCCACGTTAGTATGTGTGTAGCAGTAGAGAAAAGAGTCCAGTAGCACCTTAAAGACTTAACAAAATTTTGCGGCAGGGGGTGAGCTTCCACGAGTCACTGCTCACTTCTTCAGGCACAGATAGACTGTCAGTCCTGTATATTGGAAAGTGGAGTGATTTCAGATGCCAAATATATGCCTCGCCTACTAATATCATTTGGCAACTAAAATAACTCCGCTTTCCAATAGATAGAGCAGATGGACTCACATTCTAGCGGTATCTTAACAGGCGATCAGTGACTTACCCTGCCACCAATTTTGTTAGTCTTCGAGGTGCTACTGGACTCCTGCTCTTTTCTACTGGGTGGCTTCTGAGAGTCTTTCTCTGCCCCTGGTCTACCTAAAAGGGTTGTTGTTAAGGACACCTGAAGGGTTGTTGTTAAGGACACCTGAAGGCAGGACCAAATACTACATAAATGTACTAAATAAATGAATTTTCATTGAGTCATTCTGCATAAATAAGTCGTATCTCCCCCCATATACTACTACCTGTGGGGGAAAGGGGGCGTTACCGGCGGGTAGGGCAGCCCCAGCCAGCCGCCCACCATTAACCAGCAGCTGCAGTCCGCGTGGCCACAGCAGGCACTACGGACTAGGAGCGTCCAGCCGAGCGAGGGGCCTCACCTGCTGCTGCTCCTCCATCGCCGCCGCCTCCATCCTTTCCGCCCTCAGGCTGAGCCGGAGCCGTTTCGCCCTGTTCGGCGAGGCCGCGCAAGGGAGCGTGCGTGCACCGGGAGCCACCAGGAAGCTCGCGTGACTGCGGCCAACGCGCAGCCGCAGGCGGCTGATGCAAGTCGCGGCCAACGTTGATCTCGACTCCTGCGCAGCCATAGAGAGAGCGGAAGGCTAGAGAGGCACAAAAAAAGGGACGCGCCGGCCGCCTTTATGGTGCAGAGCCGGGCTGGGCGCCGGCCAATAGGAGCGCGCCAGGCGCTGGCAGTGGCTTCTCATTCTCACGAGAGTGTGGGTGCAGAGGATCAATGCACGTAGATGAATCCCTTCTTGGGGGATCTTTTGCTAGAAATTCAGAATAACCAAGAACACAAATAGCTGCGTTTGTGTGTGTATGTGTCTATTAGGATTGCCAGTACCTGGAGAGAAAAAAAAAAAGGAAAAGAGAAAGATGTGCTGCCCCCTTTAACTGGTTAATAAGGATGCTATTTACCAGCTGAAAATTATTTACCTCCAGGACATAACAACCTCCATGCCGTGAAAAGTTGCAGCTGCCCTTTTCAACACGCTGAGCCTCTATTAAAGGGATAGGACATCCCCCCCCCCCCCCCCAAGGTCGTTCGCAACCCTGGTGTTGTCCGCTGTATTATATGTTGTAAGCTCTATTGGTACAAAAGAGGGCACGTAGATCTTTTTGTTTGCGGAAATACCGAAATGTAGACGTTTTTATTTATTTCCTGTCCTAGAACTGGAGGAAGATGGCTGAAGAAGAAATGATCTTTTATCATGACTTATGCCGTTTTGTAACGCTGCTGCTTCTGCTTTCTTAGCGCTGAACTCCTGAACCCTAGGAGCAGCTGGCAGAATAGCTGGAACCTTCAGATGCAGTTAAAGCGGCCCCTTCTTAGTAGATAAAGACCCCAAGAACGTGAGAAAATATTCTTAGACATGCATAGTACATTACTGACTACCCAGCAATCTTCTGCAGATGATGGGATGTATCGAGTTTCCATGCTATGTATCAGGGATTTCGAACTCATTGGTTACAAGGGCTGGATCAGACATAAAAGTTGCTCATTCAGGCTGGGCCATGTGTACCTTAAAATGTAATGCCAGATACTGGAAATATAAACTTTATAAAGGACACAGGCAAACCCAATTAACACTATTATTTTTAGACAAAATATAAATATGCTTTTTTTTCTTTAAAATGATTTTTTTTAAGTGTTGGGGCCTTAAGCAACAGGGATGTCTAAACATCACTTCTTATTGCCCAGAACCTCTCTTCAGTCCTCGTGATGTCAAGCTTCCTGGCCCCAAGTGAGACAGAAGCCAATTTGCCATGGAAGTGTGAAAAAGAAACCAAAACATCAATTTGCTAGTTTCAAAGTGGCAGAATTACAAGCTTGCCAGGTTTTCCAGTTATTCAAGGAGAACTGGCTGAGCAGAAAACTGGCCCCCAGGAAAAATTCAAACAACACTTGGCCAGTTAAGTCAGCCAGCACTAGGGTTGCCAAGTCCGGGTTGGAAAATACCTGGGGACTTTGGGGATGGATCCAGGAGAGGGTGGGGTTTGGGGAGGGGAGGGGCCTCCGCATGGTACAATGCCATAGAGTCCACCCTTCAAAGCAGCCATTTTCTCCAGGGGAGCTGATCTCTGTCAGCTGGAGATCAGTTGTAAAAGCGGGAGATCCCCATGCCTCACCTGGAGGATGGCAACCCTAGCCAGCACCAAAGAGCAGCTTGATCCAATCAGCCAAGAGCTGTGCCTGGAACTCATCTTCCCCACTCCTAGAAGGTACTTCACCCCCTCTTTTCTGCTGGCTGAGGAAAGCTGCGGCCAGCAGACAGGAGGGTGTGAAACGGCCCATGGGAGGCACTTTACCCCTTCCTTTCTGCTGGCCAGGGAAAGCCACAGCAAACAGAAAGAAGGGGAAGAAATGCCCCCTGGAAAACATCTCACCTCCAGATTTCTGCTGGCTCAGAGCTATTTAAACCATCTGGATCTGCGCCCCGCTGCTTTTTTTGGAGGGGGAGAGAAGAAGCAGAGGGTTTAAATGGCTCCAAGCCATATAAACCCTCCAGATCTGCTCCCTGCCACATCGGGGGGGGGGGGGAATAGAACTGGAGGGTTTAAATGGCTCTTCATAAACCGCTACAAACTGCATCAAAGTTGATGAAAGTTCATGGTGATTCTCATGTTCTCGAACATGGGCTCACAAACCAGCCAAAGTTTGTCACATAGGCGTAGAGTACGGGGGGGCTCGAGGGCTTGAGCCACTCCCGAAATTTCCAGGGGGGGGGCTCAGCCACCCCCGGGAAAACGGAGCGCCTGCCGCCGCGCCTCCCTGGGTCCTTCCGAGGCCCGGCGGCCGCTGCTGGAGAGGGAGAGGGAAGGGGTGGCGGGGGGGGGGGGGAGAGAGGCACCGGCAGCAGTGGCTAGTGGGCCTCGGAAGGGCCCGGGGAGGCGGGGCGGTTTCCTGGAGGGGGGGGGAGAACATCATCCCAGCCACCCACCCCCCGGATTTCCAAAACTCTACGCCCCTGGTTTGTCATGAACTTTAGTTCGTGAACCAGTTCATGCCCATCCCTAGACAACACCACCAGCCATGGATTACTAAGAGGAGAATGTTGTGAACCCCATTGGGGAGAAACATGGGGTATAAATTAAGTAAATAAATAGATATTACCATCCAACCTTATGAAAAATGCCTTACCAGTGGGTAAAGTCCCTAAAATTCATCCTGTTGAGAATGCGTGGTAGAAAAAATGGGTACCCCCATGTGACCATCATGCAACCACATGGTAGAAAACCCTGCATCTGGGGAAGCTGTCTGTCTGAATTCACTCTCTGCAAGGGCTGCACGTAAATTGTATTACATTTGAATTCTGCACAGCATCACCAAGCCCATAAGTGTTAAATTAGCAGTAGTAGAGAAGGATACAGTTTTGGAGAATACTTGCTGAGGTTATGCATTTAATCCTTTTTTTAAAAAAAATGATGATTCTACCTTTAAATTTAACTGACTAGGTGAAATACCCTTTTATGAATCAAGAATGTAAAAAGAGACATTTTTTTCTGAATCTGGCTTCATATATATGAAGATTTGTATGTAGGCAATAAAATATTCCTCTGACAAACAGCCTTATTAGAGGTATGGGCACAAACACTCCAACTTTCACTCTACTTGTTTCCAAGTAGTGCTGGGGGGAAACGCCAGGGAAGAGTTTCTGAGTTAATGAGCAGACTGTAGCCTGGGTTTACAAATGAGCATGTAACTAAACCAGAGTAGGGTTGCCAGCCTTCAGGTGGGGCCTGGGGATTTCCCGCTTTTACAACTGATCTCCAGCTATCATCTCCCCTGGGAGAAAATGGCTGCTTTGAAGGGTGGACTCTATGGCATTGTACCATGCTGAGGCCCCTCCCTTCCCCAAACCCCACCTTCTCCTGGCTCCACCCTTAAAGTCCCCAGGTATTTTCCAACTTGGACTTGGGAACCCTAAACCAGAGCAATGTTTTCAACTGCCAGATTGTTTCAATGAATTGTCTCTGTGTGTGGAGGAGGAGGAGGGGAATTAAGTTTCCATCATCCAGCCCAAACAGGGTAACTTACTGACCTGTCACAAGGAAGACTGTTACAATAATTTAGTTCTCTTGGTTAAATAAAATTGCATCACTATGCCATGGTGCCAGATACAAGGAGCATACGTGAGATGTGAAAACAAACATTTTGTGCAAAAGCAAGGAAATATTCTTAATGGAAACAGAAGGAAAAACTCTTTAACACTCAGCGGACCCTGGAATGAGATGAAAGATGAATAAAACCAACAGGAATGAAACCAATTGTAACCAGAAGATGGCACCAAAGTTACACATTTCGATCTGTGTCACTGATTTCTGGTTATTTTTAAAAACGTCTATTTTGTATTTAGATTGTCCCTGTGCACTGGGGATTCACATGATAGTATCTGAAGCAGAGGCTGACCCAAATTGGGATTGCAAGCCAAAACAATTTGGGAAACCTTAAATATTGAAATCAAAGTGGTGGCCATTAGTGCAATAAAAACAGAGAGAATCCTATGGCATCTTATAGACAAAGCAAATTTCATGTCAGCAAAAGCTCTAAGTCAGACCTCATTCCACTCATTTATTGAGTTAGGTCTGTGAAAAGCTTTGCTGGAATAAAATTTAGTCTGTTCTTAAGGTGTCAAAAGACTTACGAAATCAAGTTTAACATTCCCATGTAGCCGCTGCAGTGTCTTCTGGACCTCACCCACATCATAAGCATATTTATTCAGAAGTGAATCTATGAGATTTAGTCCCAGATAGGTGTGCCACAGCATTGCAGACACTGGACTGTATTTACACAAAAGACTAATATTATTTTCCAGCTATGCCTTCAAAAAAAGGAGGGTGTTGTCTTACATTTTCACACAAGTTACAGTTATGTCCAGTAATAATCTCTCTGCGTGTATATCACATGGAGGGCGTACCTTAAAGTCAGGGTTGTCTTCCTTCCAAGTAAATATGGTACTGAATCAATTTTCATTATAATCTGATGGCAAAATAGCAGCTAGCAACAAAAAAAAGCCAGTTTTTGACTTGATGCTGTTTATTGGTTGATGTAAACAATTAATTGCTGTATTTGATTTACCTTCTCTGAAAGTTACTATTGAAAGAGAAAGAAAGAAAGAAAGAAAGAAAGAAAGAAAGAAAGAAAGAAAGAAAGAAAGAAAGAAGCTGTGCTGATTTTCTGATCATTTAGACTTTTATACATATGTCAACAAACATGAAATTAAGCAAACTCCGGAGCACGATGGAAGACAGGAGGGTCTGGCGTGATGTGGTCCATGGGGTCGCGAAGAGTCGGACTCCAGTGTGCGACTGAACAACATCTATGTCCCATTTTCCTTCCGTTATGTAACTCAGCACCCTAACTTGAATAACCCAGGCTAGCCTGATACTGTCAGATCCCAGAAGTTACACAAGATCGGCCCTGTTCAGTATTTGGAAGGGAGACCACCAAGGTCACCATGAAGAGGCAGGCAATAGCAAGCCACTTCTGAACATCTCTTGCCTTGAAATACCCACAGGGTCGCCATCAATGCTCCCTCTAAGCTGTGGCATCTTGTGAGCAAAAAATTCTACTTTGTGAGCTTCTAGCATTAAAGTTGTGAGCGAGGGATTTGGGTACTGCATAAACTGCATAAATGCGTGAGCTGGAGGCTAAAAAACTGAGCTGGCTCACACTAACTCGGCTTAGAGGGAACACTGGTCGCCATAAGCTAGCTATGACTAGACAGCAAGGAAGGAAGGAAAGAAATCTAGGCAACATGCATTTATTTGTGGTCCACTTTTCTCTGAAACTCCTGGGACGTTACATAGGATTCCTGGGAGGTCTCCCATCAGGCAGTGATCAGACCAAGATCTCCTTAGCTTCAGGAGGGTTGCTGCATTGCATGTCTTGAGAACATACCCTTTGCTTCCACATGATCAGCTCTACATGTGGCAATATGAGTAAAAAATCAAGAACATTTTATTAAAGGCCACAGCTGCCAAGCTCAGTAAGGTCTGTTAGGCCAAAACTTCTCATGGTTGAAAAATCTGGGGTGAAGGTTGGTGTAAAATATTTAGCAACCTCCATTTCCACTGCTTGAGGATCTGGTTTGGTTGGTCTCTAAATCCGCTTCAAAACTGTGGTTGGAAAGATTGACTGGAATTGAGAGTGTTATTGAGTTCACATTCTTCTTAAAACAGACTATAAAGAAAGCAGCCAGGAAAATACAATCCAAGGAAATAACAGCGTGAAAAATGGAAACTAGTGTGCCAAACAAATGCCAAGACCTTGCAACAGGACAATAAAACAATACAGAAATGGGGCAAGAAGTCAATATTAAAATCAAGATGACATATATTTAGGTTTTCTTGCGGGCCCTCCTGTACCAGATTTCTATTGATGCTAAGTTTAGCTAAAAATCATCCCAGTAAAAGCTTCCCTTAAGCTACAATGTGAAACGCATTTCAGTGTTTGTTTTCAATTAACGTTTGCTTTTGTGAGGACATCGTCAGGAAATTCAGAAATAGAGCTTCTTGATCTCAGATGGGTTTTTCAAACCCAAGAACTAGTCGGGAAGTCTGCAGAATTTCTAAGACTGTGAAATTAATTGCCTGTGTCTACCTACTGGTATAAAAGGTTTCATCTGGGAGTTGTTTTTTCCCCTTTGGTTTTAAAGTATTAAAGTTGGGCTCTGGAAAATATGTCAAGGGGTATTTTGGGGTGAAATCAGGGCATAGACAGCTATAGCATAAAAACAGGAGTTGAACAGAGGTTTTCTCCTTTCGGGGTTTCCACCTTTGCAACGGAAGACAGGTGTATATGCCAGGGATACAGCACTCGATGTTCCCATTATGTTTTGGGTGGGTGATCTACTTATTATGTCGAGTCTTTTTGTTCACCAAAACTTCAGTCTGTGTGTGGGTGTGTTAAGTTGCTTCTGACTTATGGTGACCCTATGAATAAATGACCTCCAAAACATCCTATTGTTCACAGCCTTGCTCAGGTCTTGCAGACGGAGGGCCTTTGTGGCTTCCTTGATGGAGTCAATCCATCTCCTGTTGGGTCTTCCTCTTTTCCTGCTGCCTTCCCCTTTTCCTAACATGATTGTCTTTTCATAATGCCATCAAAGTACAATAGCCTGAGTTCAGTCATTTCAGCTCCTAGGGAGAGTTCAGGATTAATTCTATCTACAACTTGCTTGTTTGTCTTTTTGGTGGTTTTGCATCTGAAAAACTCACCTCCAACACCACATTGCAAATGAATCAACCTTCATCCTGTCAGCTTTTTTCACTGTTCAACTTTCACATCCATACATAGTAATGGGGAATACCATGGCATGAATTATCTTGATCTTGGTCACCAGCAGGGCTATTTTTGGGCAGGAACGCACAGGAACGGATTTCTGGCTGGCTTCCAAGTTGGTCACGCCTACAGCTTCCCTCTCTCCGGGTTTCCCAGGCACCTCGCAAGCCGCAGGGCACCTGGGGAAGCCAAGCCGATCCAGGGAGGGAAGGCAGTTTCAAATGCCTCCCCTCCTCGGGTTCCCCCAGGTGCCCCGCAGCTGCGGGTCACTTGGGGAAGCCGATCCTGGGAGAGAGCTGCGCTGTTGGGTGTGGCCTAATATGCTAATAAGTTTCTGCTATTGGGTGTGGCCTATTATGTTAATGAGTTCCTGCTGGGCTTTTTCTACAAAAAAGCCCTGGTCAGCAGTAACATACCCTTACACGTAAGAATGTCTTCTAGCTCCTTCATGGCTACTCTTCCCAGTCTTCCTTCAGTCTACACTTAAAGCAGAACCACAAAACCAGAACCAACGAGGGCTGCCAAGTCAGCCCGGGGGGCGGGGGATCTTCCGCTATAGGGGTTCCCGATCCGCCAACCGGCATTCAGCCGGCGGGGGGAAGCCCGCCCCAGAAGTCGTCCAGTGAGGATGACTTCCCCCGTGTAATGACGTCACCTCCGGGTGACGTCATTACGTTGCCGTGGCGCGCACGCAAAGCGCACGCGCCAGAAGAGCTTCCAGGAGGAGAACAACTCCCCCCCGCTGGTAAGTCACTGGTACTTGGCAGCCCTAGAACCAACCGAGAAGAAGGCACTCGGGCACCAGGAACAGGAAAAGACAATTTATTGGTACCAGGCTCGGCCTGAATGAAAAATCCTTCAGAATCAAAATGCCGAGCCCCGTTTTCATTAAGGCTTGATCTTTTAAACTAAGGGATGGGGAGTTACAGAAGAAAGGGGGACTAGTGTCATTTTAGTACATTTCACGTCATTCTCCTAAGCAAAAGATCCAATTGCAGTCTTGCACATGTCAGTTACAATCAGAACAATAGGAATGTCTTCTTCAAGCAATGTTGCAAAAGGGCTACAGTTCTCACAGCCGCTTTCTCATGACTAAGCTAATTTGAAATATAGTTGCAACCAGAACAATAGAGGTTTGTATATTCTGCGCAAGCGTTTCATATCAGAGAATTATGTGCGTGTGTGTGTGTATGCATGGCCTTGCGGTTTCAAAGTCTGCTGACTAAACTAAACAATGCTTCATGTTAACATGGCTTTTTGAATTTCTTCCTTCATCACGACCCCAGGTCCATAGTGATGTGGTCTATAGGCTGTAGGGAAGGCCTCGTGGCTCAAGGGCTGTGTTCACACACCAAATAATCCACTTTCAATGCACTTTCCAACTGGATTTTGCCAGTTCACACAGTAAAATCCAGTTGGGAAGTGCACTGAAAGTGGATTATTTGGTGTGTGTGATCGCAGCAAAAACCTGTATTAGAGTAGCTATCAGGGCCTACATTTCCCAGGTCTCCCTTTGGATCCTGTGATTGTCTAACAGGGGATTTTGAGGGAAAACTCATACCAGTAGAGAAAGAAGGAATAAAAGGCCTTGCCCAAAGTGGGAGGGTGTTCACTCCCAGGGAGCAAAGCTGGTGCGAAGCAGCTGCAGAAGGAGGGATCCCTCATCCAAAAGGAGGTGAGTCAGTCTGAGACCAGGTACTTGCCTGAGTCCTTAGGGTTGCCAAGTCTGGGTTGGAAAATACCTGGAGACTTTGGGGGTGGAGCCAGGAGAGGGTGAGGTTTGGGGAAGGGAGGGGCCTCAGCATGGTATAATGCCATAGAGTCCACCCTCCAAAGCAGCCATTTTCTCCAGGGTAGCTGATCTCTGTCAGCTGGAGATCAGTTGTAAAAGCAGGAGATCTCCAGGCCCCACCTGGAGGCTGGCAGCCCTAATCCTCATACCTCATTTGGTTACTTACAAGGGGAAACCTACTGGAAAAGGAGTGTACAAAGAGGTAGGATGGGTGCTCTGGGCCCTCCCGAGGAGACCCATACCAGGATGGTGGCAGCCACTAGAGAACCTTTCTAGCCGCTGCCTGCAAACAGAATCCAACCAGAATTTTTAGTTCTTGAGCTAACTGTCTTCGTGGCTGGGAGAAGATAGGCCAGTTTTGCAACCAGACTCCAGCTATGATGCTCTTATCTGAGACATGGTCCTGTAATGAGCTAATATGTTTTTAACTTGTAGGGTGATATAGGGAACAACAAAAGGACTCACAAATGTGAATTCACAGCAAACATTTAGAATCAGTGTTCAGGCAGAAACCTGGGCAGTGCATGGGCTGTAATACAAAAATTAAATTAACTGCAATCATGACCACTGACGAAAATACTCCTTTCTGGCTAGACAGTCTAATCAACACTGACAATTGAACATGGCACTGCGTGGAAGGTTTTCTGGCTTGTACAGCCTCATCTAGCAAAGAACTTCGCTTTCAATGAGTCATAAGAAATCTAATTTCTCCAGGAAGAATGCTGTGCATACTTTCCAGCTACAAGACATGTGGTTAGATTTGCCACAGCAAGTTAAGTCCCCTCTAGGTAATTCTAGATTAAACCGCAGACTGATTAAAAAAGCTGCCATCTAGTTCAAGAAATCATCTATTAATTATGTATATATATTTCAGTGTAATTCTATGCAGAAGTGCTCCAGTCCAAGAACAGCAACAAACGCCTGTTTTTTTTCAAAATGCAACTGTGGGAGTTTCTATTCTTCTTCACCCAAAGAGTGATCCACATATGGAATTCACTGCCACAGGAGGTGGTGGCGGCTACAAACATGGACGGCTTCAAGAGGGAATTAGATAAACATATGGAGCAGAGGTCCATCAGGGGCTATTAGCCACAAAGTATAGATAGGAACTCTCTGTCTGGGGCAAGTGGTGCTCTGTATTCTTGGTGCTTGGAGGAGGGGGCAACAGTGGGAGGGCTTCTAGTGTCCTGGCCCCACTGGTGGACCTCCTGAGGGCACCTGGTGTTGTTGGCCACTGTGTGAAAGAGTGTTGGACTGGATGGGCCACTGGCCTGATCCAACATTGGCTTCTCTTATGTTCTTATCTCCAGGCGAGGGCAACTTCCTGTAGTCACAGAGGGATAGCTGTGTTGGTCTGCTGCCGCAAAATTAGACAGAAGTCCAGCAGCACCTTAAAGATGTTAGAAAATCTACTGGGAGACTAGTAAATACTCCAGAGAGAGACTAATAAAATTTATTCCAGCATATGCTTTTGCAAATCAGAGCTCGTGTCTCCAGATGCACACTTAAAAAAAAAAGATTTTATTGATTTTTATCTATAACTACATCTATTTCGCTACTATCTAAGCTACATATACCTTATACAGAGAGTACTTTATCATCAGCTTAATATTACCTTGTTACATAAAATAATTATGAAGCATATTAAACCATGGTTAATTTTCAGTTGTTTTGTTACTGCTGCTATAAAAAACAAAAAACTATTTGGCAGACATGCCCACCTAGAGAGATACGTTTAGTTAAACAATTTATGAAAATTTATAAGTGCAATGCTTAATAAAACAGTTTATTTATTATTTCTTCCTTCGTCCTCTTCTTGTCTTAACAGTCTCATCTTGTACTTTTGGAGCTGCTGCTCCTTTTTCCGAGTCAGACACTTCTTCTTCACTCTTTGAGCTATCAAATCCATACAGACTTTCTTGCGAGGCCAGTGAACCATCTGAGTCTCTCCCAGTTTTCTTATCTTTAGTTTTTTCCAGAATTTTTTTTGCTTGTTGAACAGAGTCAATCTTATACTTCTTATCTTTGATGCTGAAGCTTAGTCCCTCTGGAGTATTCCAACGATA
Organism: Lepidodactylus listeri; assembly: GCA_029233225.1. Lineage (NCBI taxonomy): Eukaryota > Metazoa > Chordata > Lepidosauria > Squamata > Gekkonidae > Lepidodactylus > Lepidodactylus listeri. The sequence continues at coordinate 24,496,225 of JARCFY010000004.1, read as the reverse complement.
GATGATAGACTCGGACTGAAGCCAAGATGTCAGTTTCCCGTAGGCTTTCCTTCTTTTCCTTATTTCAAATGGGATATCCTTCATCACTTTTATTTCTTCTCCTAGGATCTTCAGAACCGCTTTGTTTGTGGTCCTAAGCACCACATCCCTTGTAGATTTTTTGGAGAACCTTATCATGATTTCACCAGGCAGGCTTTTCTTTTTAGTATAATCTGGATAGGTTCTGTAAACCATATCCATATCGCTTTTTAAATCCGCTGCTTTCAAGCCTGTTACTGGTTCAAGAGCTTCACTTAACAAATCTTTAAGGTCTTCTCCTTTGTTTTCTGGCACATTCTGAAGTCTTAGGAAAAAATTCGATCTTTCCATCTGTAGTTTCAAAAGGTGATCATAATGGAGAGCCTTTTCCTTCTCCGCCTTTTGTAGTCTTGAGTCTTGGTTTTTTACTGAGGTTTTTACCTCCAGAAGTTCTCGCTGCAGCTTCTCTGTGGTTTTATTCGACTCTTTTAACTCCAACTGCATTTTGTCCATCTTAATGTTGAGAGCTGTCATTTGGTCCACTAGAGGTCGCAATAACGAGGAGAACACCGTGCTCATCTCTGTGGTATCAACCTTTGAACTCGGAGCTGCACTTCCTAGTTTGGGGGAAGGTTTCGTTTTCCCCGCCATTGTTGAAGCTGCGCTCTTTGTTTATAGTTAGATAAGATGGACGAAAGAAGCAAATTTTCCGACCGCACTTATGTCTTTTTAAAGTTTATATCTCCAAGTGCGCGATGCCGCCATCTAGCAAGGCAAGCAGGCTTTTATTCATGCAGTAATGCCACGTGAAGAGTCTCGTAAGTACGCCAGTCCCGGAGAGGGGGGTGGGTGGGTTTCACTCCTCCCGCCGTCTTCCCGCTGTGCTCTGCTTTTCTTTACTTCAGACTCACGTTTTCTCCATGCGTAACTGTCAGTTCCAGCCTCATTGCTTCGCACTCTCTGCTGCTTCACGGTTTTGTGCTTTCAGCCTTGCGGCTCCCGCGGCGGGGGAACCTATGGGGGTGATGAAAAGGGATCTCGATCCCTCGGTCGCCACTGTAGGGAGAGACCCCCTTTGTGCCACCCCAGGCAGAGCCCCCTCACTGGGGTCTCTGGGGGCTCAGCACCAGTCCTGAGCCCCTTCTTCCCGCCGGGTACGGATCATGCTCCCCGCAGCTGCGAAGGAGCACGTCCGCCATTCTCGCAAACCTTCCCGGAAGTCCCTCTCCAGATGCACACTTGATGCATCTGATGAACTGAGATTTGACTCACAAAAACTTACGCTGGAATAAATTTTGTTAGTCTTTGGCCATTTTGACAAAGGTTATTTGTGGGGGTCTTTTTCTGCTTCCTCACAGCATTGTGGTGTGTCTGTAAACCTCCCGGGGTTTCCCTAGCTTTTCCCAAACCTGCTGTCCGGGATCAGACCTTTTGTCCCCAGCCTTATCTCTGAGGAGACGGAGGCCTCCAGACCGTACCAAGGAAGCCGTCCAGGGCGGACCACAGAAGCCCAACCTAATGCCAAAGAAATAGCTTCCCAGCTCACCACAACACCCAGAGATGCTGGGCAGGCCAGAGAATGACCAGCAGTCAACCCCCACAGGATAGCAGCAAAGGCACAGGGCAAAAGGGTGGCAGAGGGACAGCAGAACTCACCACGGTGACGGCCCTTTCCTCATCTGTTGTGGGAGCAAGAAAGGCTTCTTTGGAAGGGCAGGCCAAGCAAAAGGTTGCAGTGACCTCCTTAGGCCAGCAAGGGCCAGAGGAGAAAGCCTATAAAGCTGCTGGGGGGAATAAGGGAAATGAGATTCCAGGAAGGCCTGGCAGCTGCCCATCAGGCCTAAGACCCGCCACTCCCATAGGCCCATCCCTTTGAGACACCTGTAGGATAACACTTCAACCTTCCAGGACAATCAATGAATGACCTTAAAGTAGCTGTTTTATTACAAAGGAACTTCAGGAACAGAATGGAAATGGAAATTGCTGAATTACAATTTATTATAACACTTGGAACTACAACCTCCCCAGGACTCAACAGGGATATTGGTTTCTTATCTCATTTCATATGCTAATTCATTCAATCCTCATATATGTATTCTCAGCAAGAAGGACTATACATCCTCTGTATTTTAGTGTATTTCTTTTTCAGAACAGTATATTAGAATACTGAATGTACTGCAAGGAATATTGGGATGTTTTGCTGACATACCACTCCATGCCTGACAGGAGAGGAATGGTGAGCCTCAATTTACTTCCCACAATTAGAAAATAGTTCTCTACAAACTTATCCCCTATTTTGACATATTTATTGCTTTGGTGTGCTTTCCCCCCTTTAATTAAATCAAAACAACTGTTGCCCTTATAACCTTAGCTTGTAATTTAGATTTGTTTTTTGCATAATGTAAAACATCTTCATCATGTTACATGTAAATTTGCTGTTTGAACTCTACCTTCCATTCCAGTGTATTTGAAAAAGTGTGCATGCACACGAAAGCTCATATCTTGAATACCTTTGTTGGTCTTAAAGGTGCCACTGGACTCTATCTCTGAAAGAATTTATGACTGACCCAAGGTCACATGAACAGCCGCACATGGAGGAGTAGGGAATCAAACCTGCTTCTCCCAGATTAGAGTCCGTGCTCCTAACCACTACACCAAACTGGCTGCCTTGGGATTCAACTGCTAACAGAGTAGGGTTGCCAACCTCCAGGTGGTGATCTGGGATTACAACTGATCTCCAGGTGACACAAATCAGTTCACCTAAATGGCTGCTTTGGAAGATGGCATTATACTCCATTGAAGTCCCTCCCCTCCCCAAACCCCACCCCCCAAACCTCCAGGTACTTCCCAACCTATAACAAAGCCAGGATGCCTTTCTCAGCCAGGTGGTAACTCACTTTCTTTAGTCCATGGCATCATCTTACAGTGCTTAATCTTGGACAGCTTGTATTGAAAACATTAAAATAACTTGGTTGATTAATAAATGGCACCTTTGGAGTCAGTCCAAAAGATTTTTAATCCATTATTCTAAGAACTGACTAAACATCACAGGTTTTTGAGTAATAGATACAAGGACATACCAGTAATCTCCAAAGAAATCCACAGTGCCTGGTAGACAGCTCATGAAAGAGTGTTTGTGTCAGCCAGGGCTCCATGATAGCGAGGATTCCTCAGGAGAAGAGGAGCCTTGTGTAGCCAGCCCCAAGTTGCTAGAAGCCAACAAGCAGGAAAGTGAGCGGCAGGATTGTCAGGATTCACAAACACCAAGCTGTTACAGAGCCATAACCATCCTCCAGCCCCAGCTCAGCAGGTGAAAATCAGTTGGTTGTTCCCAGCCCTCCAGTATCACCTACACCCTTAGAGCACCCCAGACGGAGGCTGAGAGCAGAGCTGCAAGCAAGACAGCAAAGTGAATGTCTCCTGGCCTGATGCCAGCTGCTTGCTGATAATGAAGAGGAACTGTTGCAGGACTAGTCCAGAGCAACTGGCTGAAGGCTTGTCAGTTAGGCTTGCAATTATAAAGCTGCCCAAGGGAAGGGATAAATGCTATTTGCTGACTTCTGGCACAATATTTGGAGCCTGCAAGCCAGTACAGTGTCATTCTTTCTATCCATGAGACCATCAGAGGGAGGTCAAAATAGTAGCGGCACATTTCTTCACTGGGCCTGGATCCTGTTCAGCTAAGAACACCATTTGTATTTAATATCATTGGCATTTTTAAAAATTCTCTCTCATGCTCTGTGTCAGGAAGGATCCCAATCTGCTGAAAAGCAAGATAGAAATGTGAGAAATTAATCTACAAAACTCTTCTGCTGAGGTAAATCATCAGAGGCGGGGCCAGCATCACCATAGCCTGAGTAGGGTTGCAAGGTTACCTCACCATTGCAGCGGGGGGATTTGTGGACTGTTCTGGGGGGTGGGCCTAACACCACATGCATCATCCCCGACACAATGACGTCACCTGGAAGTGATGTCATCTCACTGACAACATCGTGCATGACACTCTGGGTTTTGGGCAAAAACTCTTTATGTTTTTTGGCTTCCAAACCATGGAGTTTGCCCAAAAACCAGAGTGTCACCGATGTGATGACATCACTTCCAGATGATGTCATTGTGTCAGGGATGTCACCCAACAACGTCTCTGTTTGGGGCTGGGATTTACCCCACCAGCCAACTGGCTGGGGTGAATTAGAGCCCCCAAAAGGGGGGGAATCCCCACGGGACCTGGGGGCTGACAACCCTAATCCTGAGGCAGAGCAGCTGCCAGGACCCAGGGCTTCTGGTGGGGCCCATTGCTGCTGACTCTGCACCCGTGCATCTCCTTATGTCTAAACTCATGCCCTTCTCCTGCCTGCTCGGGAATGCTTTACCACCAACATTCCTGGCAGCCGTGGCATTGGCACTCCCAGCAGCACTAAACATGACAGTCAAGCTGCAGGTGCAATTAAAGGGAAAAAGAGTCTCATGCTGCTCCCATGCAGTTGCCAGTTTCAGTCCTGAATTGCTACTTAAAAAAAAAATTGTTAATGAAAGCTTCATACAGAATTGATATAAGCAAATGTCTGCGGTAGAAGTGGCGCCGGCATTGTTCGCCTCTTCCTGCAGTTCTTAAAAAGTGAATAGTAGATATTACATCATGTGTAATTTAAGAACAGCCAGAGAAAAGGCCAAAGTAAATGTGTAATACTGTGAAAGAGAGTTGGAGGAGCAGGTGGAGTGGGCAGCTGCAACTGCAGGCCATAGCAGAGCTTACAAGTGGGTAGGGGAAGGACATACAGGCAGGGGGTGGCACACAGGTAAGTGGGCAAAAAGAAGGGCCTGGTAGTGGGGGAAGCGCTGCCAGCTTTGGGCTGGGAAATACCTGGAGATTTGGGGGGCGGAGCCTGAGGAGAGCAGGGTTTGGGGAGGCACCTCAGTGGAGTAGAATGCCACAGATTCCACCTTCCAAAGCAGCCATTTTCTCCAGGTGAACTGATCTTTGTCTCCTGGAGATCAGGTGTCATGGGAATTGGCTCTGCTGAGGCTGACTACTCCTCAGAGGAGGAAGAAGCATGGAGCAACCCAGCCTCCTCTGGAGTCAGCCCAGCAGAGGAACCCTTAACAGCACCTGAGGGCCCCAGCAGCTGCACAGGAGGTGCAACCAGAGGGAGAGACTGAGCCAGAGCCTGACCCAGCACCCCCAGGTGGAGACACCCCGAGACCAGAATCCCCACCTAGTTCTCCTGAGTGTCCCAGACGCAAGGCACACCAGCGGCTGGATGTGCAAGAGCAAAGGAAGAGTACCAGACTGCAGCTCTTGCAAAGGCAACATGAGGGGCTGTGAGTCTTGGCAGATTGACTCCCAGGGAAGGGAGGACCTAGTCATAAACACCCCCACGCACCTGCCTCAGTGTGGAAGCAACAGTGCATGCTCAGACCTGATCCAGGCTGTTTAGCATCCGCTGTTTGCTGCTAGCTTTCTGACCTTCAGCTCTGTTGTTTCCAGTTTCCAATGCATGATAACCATGGTGACCAACTGAGCCAGTACACAGGTATAATTCCAGAAGTTGCAAACACTAATGGGGGGTCCCTGGGCAATTTCTGCCAGGACCCCCCAAACCTGGAAGCAGCCCTGGTCAGAGGGATCATGTTTCTCACTTGCTGCTTGGAGGAACTACTAAAAAGCAATTCATTGAGACGGGATCTTGGTATCACCTTTGGTTTGGAGAGACTGGCACTGAGGGGGAGGTGAAATGCTTCACACCTGTTGATTATCTCTTGGATATTCTGCTTTCTGCCCCATCAGCAGCCCTACGTGGCCCCAAAGAACACTCTATTAATCTTTAAAAGATGAGGAAGTAATGCAGAATAAAATGGCAAGAACAGAACTGAAATTGCATCAGCACCCTTACAGTCTGTGGTAGAGCACTTTTCTCTCCCCTTTGTGTGTGCCTGATGGAGAAACATTTGACTTGTGCTCTAAAAAAATACGAAGAAAGGCTGGCAGAGGGGAAGTTTTCCCTGTACACTCTTTAGCTGCGAGGAGACCTAATTCAAATTGTGGGAACAGGTGAAAGAGCAAAGAGGATACCGAGTAACATCCAAATTTTCCACTTCCCGAATCAGAACTTTGGCCCAGAAGAAACTGTGTGCTGGCACTTGTGCCATCATGTCACTGGTGATCATAAGACTCACTGTCTGAACAACCAAAAATAAAAAAAGACCCTCTTGAGAAGGATTTCAGCAAAGTTAGCTAATGCTGGGTATGTTTGTGTAATTCCCAGGACAGAAACTGAGGTCTCTTCTGTGTTCCATCTGCGGGGCCAAGGGCCTCTGGTGGTATGCAGCTGCATTCCAAAAGCCACTTTATAGAGGAGTCGCCTGGCACCCTGGTTTGTTACCCTTCTCTCCCAAACTGCCAGCAGCTGAAAACTTTGGCCTGAAGAAGAAAATGGACAGCCTGCCTTTGCGTTCTCCGAGCCCACGCAGGTAAGCATTCAAGTCATTCACTGCTCAGATCCACAAGATTCTCTGTACAGGGGGGATGTGGTCCTGGTAACCTGCCTATACATTTATACTAGCAATATAGCTTCCCCTCCCTCTCTGGACCTGTCAAGAGTACTTACTGTGTAGCCACACAGCTGTTGTGTAGGAAGCAAAGCATTAGTAAGACACTGAACCTAGGAAAGACTTCAGGGTTTGTAGCTGATAGCACGAGACATGAAAAGAAGAGCCACTGTGCTGCCCAGCAGGATAAACAGCGAGCAGCCTGCACTAACATAGGAAAGGTGCTGCACCTTAAATATGTTGCCCACTGGGAACTGTAGTTTTAGAAAGCCTTTAGGTCAGATGCTCTGACGTAGCCCCTTTATTGGTTAGCCTAGGGCAGGAGTGGGCAAACTTGCTCAGCGTAAGAGCCATCTAGAACAGGGGTGGCCAAACTTGCTTAACGTAAGAGCCGCATAGAATAAACATCAGATGTTTGAGAACCACAAGACATGAACAAATATTACCTGCTTTTATTGGAAAATAAGCAAATTTGCTTTTTATTAACATTAAATGAGACTGCCAAAAATAATAACAAAAGGGGTAAAAGCAGATATTGATAATGATATTAATTTGTCCAATGATATTTGTTTGCTAATGATATTTAGCTTCCCCAGCCGCCCTGCCGGGAGCCACATAATATATGTGAAAGAGCCGCATGCGGCTCCCAAGCCACAGTTTGCCCATCCCTGGCCTAGGGTCTTGCATAAGGAGCCCACAAAAAGCATGTTTATTGCCCCCCTTCCTCTTTTTGTTTTGGTAATCTCTACAGCAAGGAGACAGGAACCCTATCTCTTTCTCACCATAGCCATAGAATTGACCTAGATCATAAAGATGTAACCTCCCGCCCAGTTATCAGCTTGAATCGTTTGTGTGTGATGACCTTCTGAATGCACGAGGAGTGGAATAAATATGACTTGAGTCTCTAAACTGGTCGTGCGTTGATCACACCTAGAAGGCACTCAGCCCAGGTAGGCTTAAGTGCTGGACAGGATAGCCACAAATCAAGTACTCTAGAAAGATAGAGAAAGGAACACTTGGCTGTTGGTGTTAGATGGACTTCACTGATTGAAGATGGTAGCTGACCAAGGCTGGGATTCCTTCCCCTACAAGACCCAACATGGAATGAAACAAACCCTCATTGGTTTGCCGCCTAGAGCGCCTTGCAAAGTCCTCTCCATTGCATTAAACAAAGTAATAGCCTCTCCACAAAGGTGATCCTCCCCTCTCACAAGCCATGGGAGCCCGGTTTATCCTTGCTTGGAGAACAGCCCTCGACAGGAAGCAACGACTCACCAGCAGTAACCCAAAGGAAATAATATCCAGGAACTGCAACAACTCTCAGTGCTCACTTTCCCCTTGTTTACCAGAGAGACACTATCACAGGACCCAACAACACTAATCAAATCCATTCATCAGCACATCAGATAAGCCAGAGATCCCCAGCGTGGGACTAACTCCCTGAGTGGAACATTTCATGCATTTGACAAATTGAGCTGTGGCTCATGAAAACTCATACAAAGTTGCCAAGCTCCAGCCTGGGAAATTCCTGGAGATTTGTGGGTGGAGCCAGGAGACAGCAGAGTCTGGGACCTCAGTGGGGTATAATTCCACTGAGTCTACCCTCCAAAGAAAGGCAGTTTGGTGTAGTGGTTAAGAGAGCGGACTCTAATCTGGGAGAACCGGGTTTGATTCCCCACTTCTCCGCATGCAGCTGCTGGGGTGACCTTGGGTCAGTCACAAGTTCTCTCAGAGCTGCTCTCTGAAGCAGTTCTCGAGAGAGCTCTCTCAGCCCCACTGACCTCACAGGGTGCCTGTTGTGGGGGAGGGGAAGGGATTGAAAGCCACTCTGAGACTTCTTTGAGTAGTGAAGGGCAGGATATAAATCCAATCTCTTCTCTTCTTCTTCAAAGCAGTCATTTTCTCCAGGGGAACTGGTTTCTGGAAATCAGCTGTAATTCTGGGAGATCCCGATTGTCAGGTTCCCTGTCATTTGCATGTTTTCTCCTGGCTGGGGAATGGCGACCCAGCTCCCTCTGCGTCATAGTGCTCTCTATCGCCCCCCCCCCTCCCTGTTGCTTTGCTCCGTTTGCTATGGCTCTGTGAAGTTTAGCCTTGGGTTGTTTAAGTAACAGAAAAACTCCAGGTGGCTGAATGTGTGGGAATAACGGGGAAGGAGTTGTGGGAGGGGGAGGTTAGCCTCCAAGTCTAATCATGACAGGCTACGCGCCTTTTTGGTGAGAATGCAATTGCTAGTACCTTTCGCGCCTCGGCTGTAATTGCCCTGATTGGTGACTAGTTTTGATCCTGCTGTTTGAAATGTGTATAATTGCCTCTGGTCACCTTCACGGGTATCACTAACACTGGACGTGCATACTGAATGACCACTAAGAAATAAAAAGGACTTTGTTTCACAATTAAGGCCTGGCTTATTGGATCTATCAGCTTCTCACACCGATGCCCCATCAGAAGAATGGAAACCATCAGGGGTCATTTCATAGAAAAAGAGGTGCAGGAGCTCATTAGCATAACTCATTTGCATATGCCACCCCCCCTTACATACTGGAAGTGTGTCAGAAGGCAACACCCACCCCTCAGGCTCCACTCCACAGGTGAGTGAAACTGACCTTCTCTTCCTCCATTCCCTTCCCCATCCAATACTTTGTGCAATAAAAATAAGCGTAAAGAACATACCCTCATTCTCTTCCTGCTCCCTTGAAACCACCAGGTTTCAAGTAGACTTGAGATACCCAGGACATGTGCACCACCCATCCCTTTCCCTTCCCCTCCCCACAACAAGACACCCTGTGAGGTAGGTGGGGCTGAGAGAGGTCTTTTGAAAACTGCTCATGAGAGAACAGCTCTGAGAGAACTTGTGACTGGCCCAAGGTCACACCAGCAGCTGCATGTGGAGGAGTGGGGAATCAAACCCGGTTCTCCCAGATTAGAGTCCAACTCCTGACCACTACACCAAACTGATAACATGGAAGCTGCTGAAGGGTTGGTGAAATTTCGCCAGTACTTATGTGCCATGTGCCCAGAAAAAAATGGTATACTTAGAAAATTTATATGTTACCTTGAGCAAGTCTGTGGAAAAGCAGCACACAGTCATAAAAGGAACAATGATAAAATTATCAATATTAAAACAAAACATTAAAAACAATAAAGACCTTAGCAGGGCTTTCCCCGGGGCGCTGCGCCTCTGCACTGCTCGGGGAAGCCGAGGAAGGGGCGGGGCTTGGTCATGTGCCCGCCCCCTGGGCTCCTCACTCCTGGAGCTGCGCTCCTGTGCGCTCCCGCTCCAACGGACCCCTGGAAACCATAAATTTACAAGTTGGTGCACTTTGCCCAATGTAAGCTGCTCTAGTTTAAAAGGTATCACCCTCCCTACTTTGAAATAACACTCCATTCCACAGTGTTCCTGGGAGACAAACTAGCCTCTCCCCCCCCCCCACTTCCTTCCATTGTAGAGTAGTACATCACCAACACATTTTTCTTTTAATATATTTGGTTTTCTGAGCAGGAACTTCCTCCCCCCCAAAAAACATTTTAAATTAAGAAATGAACAATGAAAAAAAGAGAATAGGAAGAAAATATTTGTTTATTGGAAAACATCTGTTTGCCTTTAAAGTAATGTGAAAAAGTTTACAGGGGATCACTAAGTGATGCCTTCTGTCTTCTCCACGGCTTTGCTTCATTTTCCCAGGCACAACACATCAGGGATTCCGTTACAAACACGGCAACTCTGTGTGTAGATGAAGTTTGTCATCGCCCTGAACTGAATTTCAGAAAGAATTTAAAAACAAAAATTAAAGAATGCATCTACAGAACGCCACATCTGTCCAGGCGGCCTGAGGACAAGTTGACTGATAAATGTCTACATTTTTTCCTGGTGTGGGAACTCAGAAACAAAATGGGATGTTGGCTATATGGCCTTTGGCCTGAGAAGAAGAGAAGTTGGTTTTTATACCCCACTTTTCTCTACCTTGTAAGGGGCTGCAGTGGCTCAAGTGGTTAAGACACTGACTGCAGACCAGAAGGTAGGTCGTTCAGCAGTTCAAGACCTGAGTGCCGCATGACGGAGTGAACTCCCATCTCTGGTTCCAGCTCCTGCCAACCTAGCAGTTTGAAAGCAAAAAATTGCAAGTAGATAAATAGGGACCACTTTGGTGGGAAGGTAACAGCGTTCCGTGTGCCTCGGCGTCTAGTCATGGCAGCCACATGACCATGGAAATGTCTTTGGACAGCGCTGGCTCTTCGGCTTGGAAATGGAGATGAGCACCGCATCCCTAGAGTCATATTCGACTGGCAAGGGAAACCTTTACCTACCTTTACCTTTCTCTACCTTAAGGAGTCTCAAAGCAGCTGACAATCACCTTCCCTTCCTCTCCTCACAACAGACACCTGGTGAGGTAGGTGGGGCTGAGAGTTCTGAGAGAACTGTGACTGGCCCAAAATCACCCAGCAGGCTTCCTGTGGAGGAGGAGTGGGGAATCAAACTCGGTTCTCCAGATTAGAGGCTGCTGCTCTTAACCAATGCACCACACTGACTCTTTCAACTCCTTGAAGCTGTTTTTATTGCTGGGGTTTGCAAAAGGAAAATGATAATTGTGGGGCACTTTTATAGGGTAACAAACTCTGCATCTGATAGTTAATGGCAGGGTCTCCAACATCGTGGCACCCTCAGACACCACTTCCGGGTCCCACTGTAAGTTTTTAGAAACTGGCTGGGGCTTTTGTCTACCAGGCCACTGGCCACTGGAGTTCTGATTGCCTGTGCAAACTTTAAAAAGCTGCTTTTGCAGCGCACCCCCCCCCCCCAGCATACTGAAGGTAAGCTATGTGCATACAAGAAAACATTTTAAAAGACATCCTGTTCAACAGAACTTCTGTCTGAAATGTTGAAGGGTTTCTATTAGAGTTTTGTATGCCCCCACTCCAAGATTTTGCGGCTCCACCTTTTGTGGCAGCCATTTTGTAGTTGTGCCCACCACCCCTGGTTTATGGAAAGGTGATGCTCTCACAGTAGCCTTACTGAAACCTTTCCCAGCGAAAGGCTGGAAGGCATGCCTTTCAATTCACTAATGGATGGAATCTCTTTAATCTTGGAGTGAGAGATTGCCAACACAAAGCGTGCACATTCAAGACCTGTACCTCTTTGTTGAGAAAAGGTTTCTAAAAATCAGTTATTAATTGATAAGATGACAAAGAAATTTTGTATACTTATATAACAAAAATAATTTAAAAGAGAATTCCCACTGATAGAAATTTCTCATGTATATAAAACAGGAACTACCATTCAAAACGATCAAATACCTTTTCAGAGTCCGCAGACATCGTCACAGATCCCTGTTTATTGGCACTACACTTTAGTAAAATGTCGGGTTGGTTCTAGCCACTTTTTTTTGCCCAATCTCACTCAGTTTCCCTCCTTACTACAGCCTCCATTGCAATCAACTTTTGTCCACGGAGGTCCCCAGCACAGCCTTTTTGGTGGTCGAGTGATTCTTTGTTCCTTTTTTGCCAGGGGAAAAGCTGGTTGGATCCAATCCATTAAGCATTCTTCCCAGAGCTTCAGACTTCCAGTAATAAAGCCTAACCTGAAAAACCAACATTTGTATTTAAACAGTTAAATCAAAGTCATCTATCTCAAATGCCTAAACTGAAATAGAATAAAAGGTGTATTTTCTTTGTTACTCTTATTTGTTTCTGAACCTTCTACAGTTTTGTGTGTGTGTGTGTGCTGTCAAGTCACAGCTGACTTATGACAACCCTGTGGGGTTTTCAAGGCAAGAGACGTTCAGAGGTGGTTTGCTATTGCCTGTCTCTACGTCATGAACCTGGTGTTCCTTGGAGGTCTCCCAAGCAAATACTAGCCAGGGCCAATCCTGCTTAGCTTCCAAGATCTGATGAGATTGGGCTAGCCTGGGCTAGCCAGGCCAGGGCTCTACAGTTATAATCAGAGTCGTTGTCAAAAAAACAAGTATTGTTGTCGACCAACTAAAATTCACCATGAGGTGATGCCAGCCACCCTGATGGTCAGCAGATGATCAACTGGAAATGGTAACAAGATCCCTGTTTTAGGATTTCAGTCTCCAGGTGGAAAACCTCAGGGCCTCATGGCTTCCGTTGCACCACAGGGCTACCTCAGATGAGCAAGCAACATGAGACGGGTCATGCTGTTGATGTGGGGTTCTGTTCAGATTGGGCTTACTTCATATCCTTACCTGGTAAAGTCGAGATGGGTAGCCGTGTTAGTCAGTCTGTAGAAGCAGAAAAGAGCAAGAGTCCAGTAGCCCCTTAAAGGCTAAAAAAAAGAAAATTGTGGTAGGGTATGAGCCTTCCTGAATCACTGCTCACTTATCTGAAGGTAACTGAAGAAGTGAGCAGTGACTCGTGAAAGCTCATCCCCTGCCACAAATTTTATTAGTCTTTAAGGTGCTACTGGACTCTTGCTCTTTCCCACTGGTAAAATTTGTGGTCCCTGCAGTGGTAGAGGTCAATAGTCCACTTGAGTTCTCAAAATTCTCTATGAGATTTTTCAGCTGAACTCTTGTGGAAGCTTTGCTTGCTTGTTGTAATTGGGAGCTGTCCTGGCTAGCTGGCAAAATTGCTTCAGGGTATCCTCTTCAGTTTGGTGTAGTGGTTAAGAGCACGGATTCTAATTTGGGAGAGCTGGGTTTGATTCCCCACTCGTCCAAATGCAGCTGCTGGTGTGACCTTGGGTCTGTCATAAGTTCTCTCAGAGCTGTTCTCTCAAGGGCAGTTCTTGGGAGAGCTCTCTCAGCCACACCTCTACTTCAGAGGGTGTCTGTTGTGTGGAAGGGAAGGGAAAGGAGATTGTAAGCCACTCTGAGACTCCTGCGGGTAGTGAAGGGCAGGATATAAATCCAATCTCCTCTTCTTCTTCTTCTGACTAGAGTTCATTAAGCTCCATGATATAACAAGAAACTGCAGCCACTGGGAGACAAAAAAAAAGGGGGAGGAAACTTCAGAAAATCTTACCAAACAGAGGCTGTTCCAGAAGGCAGCTGTGTTGGTCAGCAGTAGTACAGTTAGATTCAAGTCCAGTAGCACCTTAGAGACCAACAAGATTTTTTGAGGACATAAGCTTTTGAGAGTCAAAGCTCCTCTCGTCAGACAGACGCAAAAATGGAGATCTCTGAGTCTATATAAGAAGAGGAAGAAGAGATTTGATTTATACCTCACCCTTCACTACCCGAAGGAGTCTCAGAGCAGCTTACAATTGCCTTTCCCTTCCCCTCCCCCCAACAAACACCCTGTGAGGTAGGTGGGGCTGAGAGAGCTCTCTTGAGGACTGCCCTTGAGAGAACAGCTCTGAAAGAACTTGTGACTGACCCAAGGTCACCCAGCTGGCTGCATGTGGAGAAGTGGGGAATCAAATCTGGTTCTCCCAGATTAGAGTCCATGCTCCTAACCACTGCACCAAACTGGGTCAGTCAGAAGGGGGGAGGGGTGTTGTAAAGAATGCTTGTGAAGGACGCAAAGATATAGTGCATATCATAATCAGCTTGATTGAAGCAGAGGGGAAATGTGAGAGGGCAGAGAATTCGCATCTGTAGCGAGGTAAGAATCCAGATATAGGCTGAAGCCCATGTTCAGGCCTACTATGTGGCAGGGATGGCAGTGAAGGAGTCTTACGTCTCCATCATAACAACATGGACATAGCCATTCTGAGTGAAGTTGCATGTGTTCTTTGCAGAATGCAGCTTCTGTTACCATCTTAAAAGCTGCACTTAAGTATCCCCCCCCCCCCAGCACTAAGATATCTGCCTTTTGAACACAGTCCTAGCTGGGGGAGAGTTCTGGAGATCTTGACACATTATTATGTGCCATTGGCTTGGTCCTAATAAAAAGCATTACATGGATTGTGTATTACATGGTTTTTGGCACTTGAGATGTTGGTTTTTGACCACCACTGTAATAAACAACTTGTCTACTTGCAAGACACTTGAATTCAGTTGATCAGTGGAAGCTTATGACATCTGGAAGCAAATGGGGCTAGTAGGAGCATGAAAACATGGAAATGTGTGCAAGGTAATAACTACCTCCTTTGGTTTTCACTGATTACATACCTCACAACGTTGCAAATTCATCTCCTGAACTCAGTGACTTTCAAGCGATTTCTACAGCTCTTCCGAAGAGACTGCAGGATTGCTGGATAAAGGAGAGAAGAGAAACTTGGAGAGGAATTGTTACGATGGAGTTGAATTGCATCTTGCTTTTACGGCTCTGCCCTAAAGCAACTTCACACCATAACCTTTGCTGCCTGCCAGAGTATCTTCCATGCACTAATATGAGGAAGCCTTTACTTCAGGATCTCAAAAACATGCTTTAAAACCTGCTCTTTTTTATTTTGTGACATGTAACCTGATGAAGTGTTCTGGGGGAACTTCAAAGCTAACACATTGTTATATGTCACAAGGTTGATCCTAATAAAAGGTATTTATATGGATTGTATTTCTTACTCTTTGTGCTTTCTTCAATTCGGCCTCTAGGTGGAGCTCTGCTTTCAGTAAACCCTTTCTCTGTAAAGATTTGCAAAATCGTTTGCGGATACAATTTGGAGAAAAGTGGTGAAAATTTGGGGGGTAAGGAGGTACTTGCTGCATGCCATTAAAGCTAATGCCATTATGCCAATATTCCCCTTCCTAGCCCACAGGAAGGACCATGGTTTGTTGACAGTGTTAAGCTCCAGCACTAAGATCAGCAAGATCTATTTGACAGCTATCTGTCAAATTGGTAGCTGTGTAGTGCAAGTCTAAACTGGTTATGGCTGGCACTGAAGTAAGGTCAGTCATAATGACTCAGCATGAAGCTGATTGGTCACTACATGTATATATGGAATTGTACAGTACTGATGTATGTCCATTCTCTTGTACCACGGTTCTGGCGAAGCATTTTGATCCTGTAAATAATAAATCCTGTATATAGTTTACCACAGGACTGTGTAAGTGTGGTTGCTATAAAGAGTTGCAGCAGAGTGAATGCTGGTGAGAATTGGGAAAGCTGGGGTGCTGAAAGTGGCTGGAGTGGCTGCAAGGGGCTGGAGTGGCTGGAACTGCTGAAGGGGTGTTGCAGACGCGCTGCGCAACATGGTTGAGTGGTAAAACATTGGCTTGGCATGCAGAAGGTCCCAGGTTCAGTCTGTAATATCTCCAGTTAAGAGGAGGTAGTGGGTGGCCTTTGGTTGAGGCGGCAGATGTTTCTACCATCTCGGCCTCCCCTGCCTAGAGTAAGCCTCTAGCTGCCTACTTTCCTGCTGATGTCTAACAGGAGGCGTATTGGACTGCTCTGGAGAAATGTAGGTTTCTTAGCCGCCATCCTGTTTTATTTAACTGGTTTTTAATTATATATTCATTGTATTTTATTCATGTTGTGAGCCGCTCTAAACCCACTGTGGGATAGGGTGGGATAGGAGTGCAATAAATAAATAACAAAGAAGTGTATGAAAAACCTCTGCCCGAGATCCTTGAGAGCTGCCACCAGTCTGACTTCGTTGGACCAAGGCAGCTTCATGTGCCCGTGTGTTTATAGTAACATGTCTGAATTGCACTCACTGCCCTTGAGAACAAATGCAGCAGCACCTGCTATAGTTTCCCTCTCCCCCTTCACAGCAGTTGCAACTAGAGGAAGCTGCTGGGCAAACTTATTCATTCATTCCTTTAGAGAATGTCTAATATGCCGCTTCTCCACAGACTGGCTTGTAACTAGGGTTGCCAGCCTCCAGGTGGGGCCTGGGGATCTCCTGCTTTTACAACTGATCCCCAGCTGACAGAGATCAGCTCCCCTGGAGAAAAATGGCTGCTTTGAAGGGTAGAGCCTATGGCATTGTACCATGCTGAGGCCCCTCCCCTCCCCAAACCCCACCTTCTCCTGGCTCCACCCCCAAAGTCCCCAGGTATTTTCCAACCCAGACTTGGCAACCCTACTTGTAACAGTTGACTTCCAAGTTGCTTGAGGCATCTTGTGGATCCGTGATAGTCAACCAAACCTCTTCAGACTCAAATCTTAATGTTTCATGAACTGTTGGACTCTGGCGAAAAAAGCATTTCTTAAACAAAAGTGTACTTGTGTTTGGTGGAAGTTGCTTCTAAGTAAAGGATCGCAGCCTAAATGACAGTATTAATCCATCTGCAGAAACGGTGCAGAAATAATTGTTATACAGGGGGGAAATGCTAAATAAAGAGCTACATCTCAGCAAAGTGACTATGGAAAGCTTAAGTAAATTACTTTGGGTCTCACCTTATTTTGACAGTATTTACAATATCGGTTTATACGAGTAGTTCTGTCCCTGCTACTGATAGAGAATACATAAGCAAGTACCACAATGGTTATCGTGGTGATGACAATTATAATTATGGGATAGCATTTCACAAAAGGAGGTCACATAATCCCAGTGGAAAGGGAACACCATTATATGCATAAGCAACGACCACTCATTGGATACCACAGCTGCTGTTAACTAATTTTGGAATGAATTTCGTATCGCTACGTATGAGTGCTTTTGAACCCAAGCCTTAAATCACCTCGAAGCTCTCCTGTGGTTAACACAGCACAGAAAAGAATGGGAGAGAGGCATCTGTAATGCAAATAACCTCTCTAGCCTGCGTCAGACATACATTACAAATTGAAAAGCAAGAGGGGACCGAAGCCTCATGAATGGACCCCAGTGTCTTTTGTATTTAATAACTGTGTACAGCTGGTGGTATCTTTCCTAGTTTAACAGATCTGAAAGTCCCAGAGAGGTAATTGTGTTAATCTGCAGTAATCAAAATAAGAAGAGTTTTGTTGTTTGAATTTATTCTGGCATATGCTTTCGTGAACGTCTGATGATGAATGAATGACAAAAGGCGCCACGTCGGGCTGCCAGCTCTGGGTTGCAAAATACCTGGATATTTTGGGGGTGGAGCCTGAGGAGGGTGGGGTTCGGTGGAGGGGAGAGGCGCCAACGGGCATGATGCCATACAGTTCACCTTCCAAAGCAGCCAGTTTCTCTACGTGAACTGATCTCTGTTGCCTGGAAATCAGTTGTAACCCCAGGAGATCTTCAGCCACCACCTGGAAGTTGGCATCCCTCGTACCATGAGATTTAATTCAACTAGAAAGTATGTGTGTGAGCGAGATGAATGATGGAGAGAGGCAGGGCTCCATGTGCTACTTCTTTTGAAGTGCTGTTATTTGCCAGTTCCCGGGGGCGGGGGGCTAGGGCTGGGCCAGAGACGTCACAGTCCATTGTCTCCAGTGGAGGCTCAGCAGCTCCTGGAAAAGTTCGGGGGGGGGGGGCTCCAGCTCCCCAGCCCCCCTGAAGTTGACGCCTATAGTTATTTGGTTGAAGACAGGCAACTGGGTACTACAATGGATCAGTATTGTCTACTATGACTGGTATTGACTCCCCAGGGTGTCAGGCAGAGGTCTTTCACATCAGCTAATGTCATCTGGAGATGCTGGGGACTGAACCTGGGACCTTCTGCATGCAAAGCAGATGCTCTACCGCTGAACCAAAGCCTCTTTGTTGAAAGACCTTGAACGGGGAAGAAGCGAAAGTCCTAAACTCTGGATCGAGACACTGCTACATTGCTAAGTTCTTTGGTCCTAACCTGAATGGCCCAGGATAGCCTGAGTTCATCAGTTCTCAGAAGCTAAGCAGGGTTGGCCTTGGTTTGTACTTGAATGGGAGTCCACCAAGGAAGTCCAGGGCTGCAATGCAGAGGCAGGCCATGGCAAACCACCTCTCTCGCCCTGGAAATACCACAAGGTCACCTTAAGTTGGCTGCAACTTGACGGTACTTTCCACCATCGACATCGTTCTTTCTTCCCTTCCAGGACTCGCACGGTCCTCCAGTCAACCAGTGATTGTCTTCCCTGAGAACCACCTGCGCAGGTTCTGCTGTGTCTGGATTACCTATTTTTGAAGCACGGGAGTGATCCACACACCCTTTGGGCTGGATCTTGCTTCCATCTGCTCTCCAAAGTAAAAGTCCTGGCCCTTCGGACCTCTCTTTGCAATAATTTCCCTTCCTCCCCCTTTTGCTGTTTGTAGTTTTAGGTATAAATATCGCTACCAGCTGAGTTTAACATTTGACATCTCGGGCCACAAGAAACCCCTTTAGTGTAGCTACCTGTAAGCTGCCTTGTGCAGAGAGGAGAGGAGAGGAGAGGAGAGGAGAGGAGACTTTCAAACGCCACAAGCCTCTCTGTTGCAGTGGCTGCAGCAGACCACTTTTTGTTCATGCACTGGCAATCTTTTTATCCCCATGTCTTGCCAACAAACAAAAGAAGTCTTCCTGCGGAATAAGTGGAACTAGACTCCCAGCACAGCGCTCTCCCCTTGCATCATATTCCACAGATTCATAAGAACTCCTGCAACTTACTCTTTTTCCTGATTTTTTTCTCTTTTTTTTCAGTACCTGCAGAGGGTGCGGGTAATGCAAGATGCACTTGGATTGTGCACAGAAGATCCACGAGGAGAGAACAAGACTCTAGGTTGCTGTTTCCAGTTCATTCCCACCAAATCCACATGGACTCTGCATTTTAACATCACCTTTTTCTTTTCCTCCATGGAGGGGGAAAAACATAGGAAGTCCACTGTTGCATCACTGTCTCCTAATGTGGAGGATTAGGCTCTCGGGTTAACTGAAAACGAGCTGTGTCTAGTGTCCTAATGATCCGGTGGGCACAAATCTCTGCAAGTTGCAATAAAACCTTATCTCTAAGTTGAAGGTTTTAGATGCTAAATCTTAAATGGAACACAAATCCTTCAGCACCTTAGACTTTAAATTATTCCAGCCAGAGCTCCCTGCTTCTGCTGGAATAAATTTTGTTGCCCTTTAACGTGACACTGGACTTCTGTTGAGTTTTGCTCTAACATTAACAGGGTCGCTCCTCTGGAATTAAATCTTAAATGGGAACCAGAGCAAAGCCTTTCGCAATCAAAAGTAATTGCCCTATGCACCCTCGGCACACGCTCAGTCCATCTGGATCTTGGTGCAGCATTATTAGAAATTTATACCAGAGCAGAAAATAGAGGTACCACCTCAAGACCTCATTTCCTATCTCCCCATAGCTGCCACAATAGCGATCAGTTGTCATGTCCTACAGTTCATCATCAGTGCAGCAGAATGCAGAACCATCTTGTTTTCTACAAATTAACTCATTGAACAAGAGTCTATAAGAGCCTGACCGGATTAGACTCAGCCCTTCGCATCCTGACTCCTCGCAAGAGGAGACACCCTGCCCAGAGGCTGGGAGCAGCAGGAGGGCCAGGGAGAGGGCGAATGAGGATGTTCCTGGCTACAAGTGCTCCAGGCTGCACAAGAGGAGAGCCCGCAAGAAGAGAGTGGATTTATACCCCGCCCTTCACTACCTGAAGGAGTCTCAGAGCGGCTTACAATCTCCTTTCCCTTCCCCTCCCCACAACAGACACCTTGTGAGGGAGGTGGGCCTGAGAGAGCTCTGAGATAACTCCCCTTGAGAGAACAGCTCAGAAATAACTTGTGACTGACCCAAGGTCACACCAGCAGCTGGATGTGGAGAAGTGGGGAATCAAACCCAGTTCTCCCAGACTAGAGTCCATGCTCCTAACCAGGGTTATTTTGGGGCAGGAACGCAGAGGAACGGAGTTCTGGCTGGCTTCTGAGTTGGCCATGCCTACAGCCTCCCCCCCCCCCTCCAGCTTCCCCAGGTGCCTCGGGGAAGCCAAGCCAATCCAGGGAGGGAAGGCAGTTTAAACTGCCTCCCCTCCTTGGGTTCCCCAGGCACCCTGCAAGCCGAGGGGCACCTGGGGAAGCTGATCCTGGGATGGGTGTGGCCTAATATGCTAATGAGTTTCTGCTGTTGGGTGTGGCTTATTATGCTAATGAGTTCCTGCTGGGCTTTTTCTACAAAAAAAAGCCCTGCTCCTAACCACTACACTAAACTGAGACCCACTAACCCTCTCCTCTCTTGAACAGAAGCCATTAGAGGTGTAGGATCCCTACTTTGTAAGGCATCCCTGATATGTGTGTTTTCCCCGTGCCCTCTTTTTTATTCCATTTTTCAGATACAGAAGAATATAGTACACGTATGTATGTCCTGAAAAATGCACGATTTGAAAATGCTGTTGCGTCACTATGTAGTAAAGAGTCCACAGTTCAGTTGATAGATTACTTGGTATCAGTCATGCCCTGGGCTGACCTAGACCAGAAGCTATTTAGAGTGTTTACACGCACTGCCATCGATATAAAGTGTCTATTATGGAGTTGTATCGAGATGCATTGTATATTTGCATACTTTTATATTGTAATATATACTGTTTTACTGGTTTTATGTGAGCCGCCCTAAGCCTGCTTCGGTGGGGAGGGTGGGGTAGAAGTTAAATAAATAAATAAATAAATATAAACCCATCTAGGTTGTTATTATGCACACCCCTATTTGATGACCACTGTGGAAAGGCAGCTTGAAAATGTTTAAAATAAATGAGTAATAAAATTTGGAAACACATTCCTATGCAATAATTTGCGCTCATTTTCCTTGGATTACTTAGAACTGGGAGTCAGGACTTTTTGAAATTAATGGAACAATAAGTTTTGCTCTTAATGCCTGTTAGGGCTGCCAAGTCCCAGCGACTTACCGGCGGGGGGGAGTTGTTCTCCCCCCGGGAGCTCTTCTGGTGCGTGCGCTTTGCGTGCGTAATGGCGACGTAATGACGCCAGGGCAACGCTCCCAACGTGATGACGTCACCTCCGGGTGACGTCATTACACGGGGGAAGTCGTCCTCACCGGACGCCTTCTGGGGTGGGGTTCCCCCCGCCGGCCAAATGCCGGCCGGCGGATCGGGAACCCCTATAGCGGGGGATCCCCCGCCCCCCGGGCTGACTTGGCAGCCCTAATGCCTGTTACTGAAAATATACTCCACTGAAACCAACACGACTTATTCCACTTACAGTGTACATCCACTTCAATTAAATATCTCGCCCTTTAAATAGAAGGTTGCATGCAGCAAAAGATCTGGTAACTGCTTGCCATAGACCCCAAAATGGTGCCCACTAACACCTTACCTGGTGTCTGCCTAGTGTTTTTAGAATGTGGGTGTGGACAGGTGGGGGTTTTGCCTAGCAAAGCTTCTGACTGGTTGTGCAGATTTTCATGGCAGGCATTTTGTAGCTGGTTGCACCTCTTGTGGCAGCAGTTTTGTGGCTGTGCCCACCATACTGTGTCAGGATTCCAATGATCCCTGGGCCTCACAAAGGCTGAGAACTCCTGCCACAGATGGAAATAAGTAGCAGACCAGTCTCCAGTCATATTGATATAATCTGATTTTGAGTGATTTGAGGTATGTCATCAGAGGAGATGATAATAGCCAAACAGGAAGCATCTCACTATACTTCCTGTTGCAGGGACTCAGAACGGCCCACCGTTGTCTGGGCCCAGAATCAGTTCTGACTTGACACCCCCCCCCCCCACTGCACATTATTGGTGACTGATCTGTGTCTGATTCATATCATCCTTCACCTGTGAGCCCATTCATGTGGAAACGCCTTTCATCTTATTTAAGTGGGATAGACAAAAATCTTTTCCCAGTGGTAGTGAAAAGTGTTGTCAAGTCACAGCTAACTTATGGCAATCCTATAGCATTTTCAAGGCAAGAGACAGTCAGATATGGTTTCCTATTGCCTGCCTCTGTGTAGCAACCCTGGACTTCCTTGGTAGTCTTCCATCCACGTAGCAACCAGGCCTCAACCTGCTTAGCTTCTGAGCTCCAACAAGACCAGGCTAGCCGAGGCCACCCAAAGTCAGGTTGTTTTCTAAGCAATCTATATTAAATCTATGATCAGATGATGTAAAACACAATGCCTTCATATAAGACAGTAGTTAAAAAGATGTTTTAATTTTGGCTGAACCTAGGGTTGCCAAGTCGGTTAAACTTACCAGTGGGGGGGAGTCCTCCGCTGGCTGGGAGCTTCCCTGGCGTGCGCGCTTTGCGCGTGCGCCGGCCGACGTCACCAGAAGTGACGTCAGCACGTTGGGGGTGTTGCCAGGGCGATGCTCTGGCAATCGCCCCAAAACTCTATGGTATCATAGAGTTTTGGGGTGATTGCCAGAGCGTCGCCCTGGCAACGCCCTCAATGTGATGGCGTCACTTCCGGGTGACGTCATTACGTGGGGGAAGTCGTCCAGGCTGGACAACTTTGGGGGTGGGGTTTCCCCTGCCGGCCGAATGCTGGCTGGCCAGCCCTAGCTGAACCTCTAGGCCTGCTTACCTCAGAGTATGCACCTCAGAACACAGTGAGGATTCCAGACAAGTAACTGAGCATTAAATCATGCCAAAAATACACGAAACAATTTCTGCTGGTTTTGTGGTCAGTTTTTATTACATTTACTGCATTTTATTGCATTATTACATTTACTGCATTTTATTGCATTATTACATTTACTGCATTATTACATTTACTGCATATTGCTCATGACTAGTAATTTGCAACCGATAACATATTCTACAATACAGAAAACGAATCACATCAATTTAATTTTGTGTATAAATTTCCAGATCGTTTTGAATCATTCTAAATATTAAAAACTGAAACTTCATTCCCCAGCCATTCTTCCCCCCCCTTTTATGCCATATCTTATTTCTACGATAAAAATATTTACGATCTGTTACTCTGATGGGATTTCATTATGCTCTAGATGCACAAAATAATAACGTCTTCAGAATTTGATTTATAACTACATTAAAATTACATTTTCCCTTGGTCTGAATTCTGATTCTTGGCCTAATGTACTGATTTCAGTGGTAGTGTAGGCCTGTTCTGGCTTGTACTACCTGTTCTTTCTTAATTCAGCCATCCTGGAGAATCAAATGGCAATGGCAGCCCTGAGGTGAGCGCTGTACCACCTCAGGCTACAGGTAGTGGATTCTGTATTCTTTACAGAAAACCTTCAGACGACTAGTACAACAGGGGCAAAGGTGCTACCCCTCTCGTAGCTGATTTTCTATTTACAGTGTTTTTTTAAAACACAAAGGAACTTTCCAAACTGTAATTTTTTGTGATCCTCCACCTGCAGTCTAGTATGGCCCATGGGTATCACCTCAGTTTTCTGCCACCTTATTTCCCTAGAACAAAGTTTGAGTCCAGTGGCACATTTGAAACCAACAAAAGTTAAATTCTGGGTATCAGCTTTCATGTACAAATGCACTTCTGTACACGTGCACGTGAAAGCTTATACCCAGAATTAAACTTTTGAAGTTCAAAGTTGCTTTCTTTCTCTGCTCCCCCCACCACCACCTCAGGCCTACCCAGGGAGAGGAAGACTGGCTGGGAAAGAGAAGACCAATCAGGGAGGCATGTTTCTCCATCACTTTTCCATTCTAGCTCAGCTGCCATTCTAGCTCAGCTGCCCTGGCTGCTGGTTAACCCTGGCTCCAGGTCAAATGGCTGGTGCTGACCTTGAACATCTGACATGGTCCAGGGCTCCCCATCTTCACAAGCAGCCCCTACAGATTTCTCTCTCCATTCCTTGAGATCAGTTGAGGAGCCTGTCTCCCTGTTCATGGAAGCAATACCACAGATCTGGACTTTCTCCAAGCGTGTCAGGAGGCCACAATATGGAAAGTGTTCCAAGCAAGGCTCATCTGGCCCCTACACTGAAGGACCTAGTTATTTCAAAAGCTGGCAAACCAGCAGTTTTAACAACTGCACATTTAAATTCATTCGCATTTCTGTACCTCTCGTGCTTCTTGACTGATGGTTTTAAGCAATTATTTATTGGCTGATAATTCTAATGGTGTCATTATGAATGTTGGATATTGATTTTGGAGTCTTTTTAAATGCTGCGTTGGGTGTTATTTTTTTAGCAGAGAATGTTGTCTATCACGGTTTAAATCAATGAGCAAATGTATATGTAAATCTAGATAACAGCCCAATGATTTCTTTGTTTTACAGAAAAAGCTACTTTGGAAGGGAGGAGATTTCTGCTTAGCTGTTTCTTTCTGTAACACTGCTCTGCTCTAAATCCCCCCCCCCCCCCCCCCCGCTCCAAGCATGTCAACAAATCATGTTCTTTGTCACGGAAAAACTTACAGCTGAACATGTGGACTTAGCTTAAGGTGATGTGAGAGGTAAGAAAATTCTGCTGCGGTGTCAGATTTGGAGATGGATGTTTTGCACTTTCAGGTTATCAGCCGATACCGATTACTGTGTGGTTGATAGAATGGGCATACCTGCGCTTAGAACATGCCCTGCACTGCACCCAAAAATGCACGATTCCACTGCAAAATTATGACACCCTGAGCTAATCTACACTAATTTAAGAGTAACATCCACGGGAGCCTTTTTTAATACTTAAAACCTTGAATTTAGTAATGCTAGCCACATGGGGATCTTTAACTATTTGTTAATTCAAACAGTTCATTTTCATCATGCTGTATAATTAATATTTTCTCACGCAGGTTTGCCCTGCCTGAGTGGCCCAACCAGGAGATAGAAAATTGGCCTTTCGTAATTTGCTCTTCACTCAGTATACCCCAGATTATCCCTTCTGGCAAAAATCTAGGGCCAATTCGGATGATCAAATTGGTATGCTGCATATGTGGGTATAGACCTATATGAAATTCAGCACACAGTGCATCCTGAAGCAGGGGTCCCCAACCTTTCTGAGCCTGCAAACCCCTTTGGAATTCTGACACAGCACCGTGGGCATAGGAAGTGTGGCCAGCTACAAAATGGCTGCTGCAACTTAATCTTCAGTCACACCGTGAAGCTCAGTCACACCGTGTGCTATGGGGTCAGCTGCTGCCTAAACAGCTTTTAAAATCTGCAAAGCCAATCAAATCTCAGAAGCCTTAATGAGTAAAAGCCTCACTGGCCCACGCCCACTGTTTAATAACACTTGGCAGGCAGGACGAGGAGGAAGAGGAGGAGACTGGATTTATACCACCTCCCCTTTCACTTGGGAGTCTCAGAGCGGCTTACAATCTCCTTCCCTTCCTCTCCCCACAACAGACACCCTGTGAGGTAGGGGGGGGCTGAGAGAGCTCTTTCGAGGACTGCTCTTGAGAAAACAGCGGCTTGCCCAAGGTCACCCAGCAGCTGCATAGGGAGGACTGGGGAATCAAACCCGGTTCTCCCAGATTAAAGCACGCTGCTCTTAACCACTACACCAAACTGGCTCTCTGTGTCTGTGGGTGTTGTAGTCCCCACAGGCAACACTTGAGGGACCTCTGCCTTGGAGTATGCACCATCTTTGGCTTCTGAAGAGTCCCACCAGAGCTCTTGGAGAGGAAGACAGACCTGCTACAGCACAGAGCTGTAGCGACTTCCTTTCCTGCTATTTGTCTTACCAGCAGAATGCTTTTCTCTCAGGGAAAATGGAAGGTTTACACTGGGATTCTTCAGACACGGCAACAGAATTCTGCAAAAGTCTGTGAGATGTTGGTAGGATCAACACACAAGGTCTTCATTACAACACCCAAGCGACTGCACCAGTTTAATTTGTAAATGGTCATGCTGTCCCGGTTGTTCGGCCTTGTAAGGAAATGACAAAGTATTTCCTGACTTGCTGTCTTAATTTTTGAAGCGTAACTTTTTAAAACAGAACATGAGACAGCCACACATGTTCTTATTTCCAGACCGGCCAATAAATTTACTCTGAAGTAGTTCTACTGCTTCCAAAAGGTTCCTGTAGTATTTAATTTTTATGAGCCAGTCTTGAACAAACTTGGGAAGGCGGTTTTGTAAACGGTCAACTGATGTCAGCAATAAAATCCCTGTTGTCGTTTGAGCGATCACAATAGAAATAGCCCAAGTTGCTTAGAGGACTGTGGTTAAAAAATACTCAAAAACGGATGTTTTTCCATTATGGAAAATATTGATACAAAAATAAAACACCCCCCCCCCCCCATTTTTTGTGCTGCTTTTCATTAGACTGTTACACAAAATAAATACTGAAAATGTCAAAAAATAACCAAACATGTCACTCACCTTTCATGTACCAAGTGCGGTAAACATGTTTACTGAGACAAATGTGGAGCCCCCCAAAAACACACACCTCACCCCCCCCCCCCAGCTATCATGCATGTGATATTAGTCAGTTTGGTGTAGTGGTTAAGAGTGGCGGACTCTAATTTGGGAAAGCCAGGTTTGATTCCCCCACTTCTCCACATGCAGCCAGCTGGGTGACCTTGGACAAGCTTACATAAATTCTCTTCTCCTTTTTATCCTCACAACCACCACCCTGTAGGGTGGGTTAGACTGAGAGCATGTGACTGGCCCAAGGTCAGCTCCCATGGTAGAGTGGGACTTCTTTACAGTTGTGCCACAGTGGAATCGGCTGCCTCGGGAGATGGTGAGCTCCCCCTCCCTGGCAGTCTTCAAGCAGTGTCTGGACCAACACTTGTCAGGGATGCTCTGGGCTGACCCTGCATTGAGCAGGGGGCTGGACTAGATGGCCTGTATGGCCCCTTCCAACTCTGTGGTTCCATGATTCTAAGCCATAGTTCTGTCAGAGCTGTCCTCTCAAGGACGGTTCTGGAAAGAACTCTGTCAGCCCCACCCACCTCACAGGGTGTCTGTTGTGGGGAGGGGAAAGGAGTCTGTAAGCCGCTCTGAGACTCCTTCAGGTAGTGAAGGGTGGGGTATAAATCCAATCTCTTCTTCTTAGTCCAGGGGTCCCCAATGTGGTGCCAGTGAACACCTTCCCAGGGCCCTGCCAAGTGTTTTTAGAAAGTGGGTGGGGCCAGGTGGGAATTTCTGCCCAGAAAGGCTTCTGATTGGTCACTGGTGATTTGATTGGCTATGCAGATTTTTAAAACCATTGCTATTGCAATAGCTGCCACTGTAGCACAAGGCTCTTTACCACGTGACTAAAGGTAAGCTGTGACATCCATTTTGTGGCTGGCTTCACTTCTCGCAGCAACTATTTTGTGGCAGCCACTTTGTGGCAGTGCCCACCATGCTGTGTCAGAACTCCGGAGGTGCCCGCAGGCTCAAAAAGGGTGAGGACCCCCTATTTTAGTCCCTAACTGTTATAACCTCTTTTTACGCCAACTAGTGGATTTCAGAAGTTTTATATCCCGCCCTTCACTCGAAGTCTCAGAGCAGCTTACAATCTCCTTCCCTACCTCTCCCCACAACAGACACCCTGTGAGGTAGGTGGGGCTGAGAGAGCTCTGAGAGAACCACTCTTGAGAGAACAGCTCGGAGAGAACTGTGACTGACCCAAGGTCATGTGCAGGAGTGGGGAATCAAATCTCGTTCTCCCAGATTAGAGTCCACACACTTAACCACTACACCAAAAGAGGAAGGGAAGGAGACTGTGAGTGAAGGGCAGGGTATGAATCCAGTCTCTTCTTCCATGCAGCTGCGTGTGAAATGACCACATCCTTAAAGGTACAGATCACAATTGTGATTTCTTTCTGTCATGTAAGTACATGTATTTTCAGTAACTATTAAACATAATAAGCACAAATCATAGTAACTGTTTTGAGGTTTTTAAACTGTGATTCCGATTTGTTTTTCTAATGCAATGTAAGGGAAGAAAGGGGAACAAAAGTAATAAGTCTTCTGCATATAACTCTTCTCCACATATCATTTCACACTGCAAAAAATTATTGAAATTTTATGTGAAATTTTAAAAGTTCATAATGGCTTCTTCATATTATATTATGAAAAACATCCTTTTTATGTTGCTGATACATTTTAATGGAAGAGTAAGTTTCCAGCCCTCATGCTGAAAAAGAAAGAAATCTTAACTTTGAAAGCAAGTGTTTCTGCAGCTGTGTAGTCCTGCCCCCCCCCCGCCCCCCCCCCTACTGGATCCACCTCCAGGGAACAGGTTTTTTTTTTTTAATTACAGGTACTCAAACTTTCTCAGTGCAACAGGCAATCAGTGTGTCCCGTTGATGCTTGAAGGCCACAAGTCCCCAGGAGAGGGAGAATCGGATTGCAGGGAATCTCCTCCTTCTAAACAGGGACTTCGCATGCAAGGGTGCGGGTGAGGGAGGGGAAGGTTTCCATTTCGCCGCCCTGCCTCTAATCGCACCCACATTGTGTCGCAAAGCTCGCGGTTTGAAAGACACGGGAATGCTCACTAGAAAGTCAGTATCGCTGCGTTCCGGGAGGGGGGAGGAGGTTTCTTGCATCGCGCCCTTAAATCTGCACGGAGACGGAAAACCAGCCCGCGGCGGCTCCCGCCCCCAGCCATGCGCCCCAGAACAAAGTGGCGGCTCCGCAAGCGAGGGGGGGCGTGGGGGGCGTGTCGAGGCGAAGCCGCCGGGAGAGAAAGGCGGGGCCGGGCTGCGGGGCGAGTTAATGGGCGACTCCTCCCTCCCGCATAAACCCGGCCTCGCAGCAGCACCATGTGTGCGGCCGACAGGCGCGCGCGGTCTCCTGCCACTCTATTTAAACAGAGGCTATGAGACCGGGCGGAGGAAGGGAGGTTCGCCAGGATCGCTCCCGAGGCAGCGAGGCAGGGGACGGGGGAGGAGGAGAAAGAAGATGCAGCAACAGGGACAGGTCGTGGGAGGGTTGTAGTTGATCTGCAAGCACCCCCCCCCTTTTTTTTTTAAAAGGCACATCTATATGCTCCATGTCCTAGCAGGCGTTAAGAAAGGGAACGCTCCTTCCAAGTGGATCCATACAAACTTTACAGGATTTGATTCTTTCGCGCCCCCCCGCCCCCGGTTGGGTTTTTCGGAAGGGATCCCGGTGCGAGGCGTCCCGCCTCCTGTTTGCTCGCCAGCATGCCTTCCTTTTTCTTCCTGAGCTTCTTCACTTGCAGCCTCGTGGCTTGGCTGCTCCTGGCAAAAAGTACCAGCGGCGGCGGCAGCAGCAGCCCGGGCGCGGCGGCGGCGGCCGAGGAGGAGAAGGCGCTGCGGGTGCTGGTGCTGCTGCCCAAGGACAACTCCTACCTGTTCTCCCTGGACCGGGTGCGGCCGGCCATCGAGTACGCGGTGCGGAGCCTGGAGGCCAACGGGACGCTGCTACCGGCCGGCTACAAGCTGCGCCTCTTCTACGAGGACTCGGACTGCGGCAACTGGGCGCTCTTCAGCCTGGTGGACATGGTGGCCCTGAAGCACCAGTGGCCCGACCTGCTGCTGGGCCCCGTCTGCGAGTACGCGGCGGCGCCGGTGGCCCGCCTGGCCTCCCACTGGAACCTGCCCATGATCTCGGCCGGCACTCTGGCCTCGGCCTTCAACGCCAAGACGGGCGAGTACTCGCACCTGACCCGCGTCTCGCCGGCCTACTCCAAGATGGGCGAGATGTTCCTGGCGCTCTTCCGCCGCCACCAGTGGACGCGGGTCATGCTCGTCTACCAGGAGGACAAGGAGCAGCGCAACTGCTTCTTCGCCGTCGAGGGTGTCCACGCCGTCTTCCGCGACGCTGCCTTCCACATCGAGGACTTCGCCTTCGACGAGGGCGCTAAGTACGTCGACGACGTGGTGCGCGCCGTCCAGGGCGGGGAGAGAGGTGAGCGGCCCCCGAGGAGCCGGGGAGGGGGGCGGTCTCGTGTCTCCGTTTTGCTGTCACTGGCAGGCTGCCGTCCGGGCTGAGCCCGTCGACTGGCATGGACTCGGAGCTTGGCATAGGGGTGGCCCGCGAGAGGCATCTCGACTTGGTCTACTTCGCAGGGTTGTTGGAGGACGAAGGAATCGCGTATAGCGCTCCTTGGAGGAAAAAGGCGGGGTAAAATAGTAGATCGTGACTCGGCTGCAGATCCTCTCCTACGCTCTTGGCTGCACGCTAAACAAAAAAAAGAAGGTGCCCGTTTTCCTCCCGTGCTTGGAGCGTGGTCCGACGTGCAACCGAAGGCAGGAGTCGCTCCGGGAAGTTAAGCCACACAGCGGCTTATTGCGCTTCCCGGCAGGCGCAGCCCATAGAGGAGCGCCGGCCCGGAGGAGAGCTGGGTTTGGGAGCGCCGGTGGAGTAGCGTGTGAGAAGGGAGGGGCATCCCGTCCCAACGCCGTAGGCAGGGACCGTGCAGTGCGACCGAATTGGGAGGGGGGGAGGTATCCTGGAGACCTGTGCGATGCTTCGGGGCACTATGCCCCTGCGGCGCGCATTGTGGCCACAAGGGATGGTGCCCAGATGGAAAACCGGCTCAGGATCGTTTGGGAGACACAGCCCGAGTTTAGTACGTGGGGGTGGGGGGTCAAAGCTCTTTGCTGGTTGGCGTTTTCCTGAAGGTACCTTCCCCCCATCTTGAACCTAGCATTGTCTTCTGTAGGCAGACTGCCCGCCAGTTTATTTGCGCAGCTCTCTGCTTTGCAAACCTGTGTATGTTTACTCAGAAGTAAGCACCAGCGAGATAGCCATACTTGCAGGAAAACGTGCACCGGGATTGCCGTCTTAACCTACATTTGACTTGGCCTCCTAGAAGCCCTGGGGGTCACTGAAATTCTATTTTATAAGGGGAAAGCTGAGGCTGAGAAACAGATCAGTTTGCCTATGGCCAAGAGGAAGTCTTTCACGGTGGAACTTGAGTCCAGATCTTCTGGATTCCACCAGTTCCTAAACTGCACTGGTCCCCTGTAAGAGGTTCTGATATTCTTCCCATTCCACTGCTGATGGGAAGCTCTTTTACTTTAGTTCCAGCTTTCCAGGGTTGCTGCCCTAGTGGGTGGGAGAACGCTTCCCTTCTGGTTAGCATGTGCATATAATAACTGAACATTTTAAAACTTGCCATGGGCTATGATTAACAACAGAGCTTCATGAATGGGGGTTGCACATTCCACTGCTGGAGAGGGGGATTGCACAGAACTATGTTTTATGGTAAGCAAAGTAAACTTTGGACATGGGGTTGTGGGTTTTTTTTAGAAATACAGGTGTCTGCCAGGTTTTCCTCCAACTTGAAAAGACTATAGGATGCTATGGCCACATTGGCGCACTGGGGAGCACTCAATCTCTGGAGAAAAAAGCAGGTTAAAATAAGTGAGACTTTTTCAAATGGTCATTTTAAAATGATGCAGACATAGGGAAAGGGTCCACTTGTTTTCAGTGATGATACAGGCACTGGCCAGTAGAGGCTTCTAACAGGTATGCAGTCATAGTACACATGGCACTTCCAACTGCAATACCTACACCAGGGTAATACGGTTTTCTCGTAATAATACTAGCTGGAAGAAAGATGTTTGACTCCTATGTAAGAAATGGTAGGAGTGTTGTATTTAGTGCCCAGTCAAGCATGATGATAATTTTGAAAGTAAAATACTCCTGAGGTTTGCAGAGAGCATTTTGCCAGCCAAATTCAGAAGGCTTTTGCATCTGTTTAGAGAAGAGGTTAAAGACTGGCTTGATCCCATTATAAACACTGATTTGTAACAAGAGGCTGATAACTTTGAAGAGACAGGAATGCTCCCGAGGAAGACTTTGACTAAATGGGCTTATATCCGGGTGCTTGTCGTAAGGTCATGAAAATGTAACTTCAGGAGGATGGACTTCTCTTTGTAATATTATAACGATGTACTTCTCTATAATGTGACATAAAATTTATATATTGATTGTAAAATGTTTTACTAAATGTGGGAGCCAGCATATCACAGTGTTTGTATTTTCTGCAATGGGAACTGTGATCCTGGGTTGGTTTTTCTCTGGCACAGTACACATGGCACTTCCAACTGCAATTAAAGACATGAGGGAAACACAGTTTTCTCATAATAACATTAGCTGGATGAAAGATGTTTGACTTCTCTGTAAGAAACTGTATGAATGTTGTATTTATTGCCCAGTCATGGAACAGTTACCTGGCTGGCTGACATGATTTTGCACTAGAACAAAGTTCGAGTCCAGTGGCACCTTTAAGACCAGAAAAGTTTTATTCATGGTATAAGTTTTCATGTGCATGCGCACTTCTTTCAGATACAGATTTTGCACTCTGCAGGCAGCTGCTGTTAGATCAGAAAGGTATAGGCACAGACCGCAGATATGATGGGTTCATTTCAATAGGGCGTCTTCTAGATTGAGTGACATCTAGCTCTTCCCCTTGCCTGTTAACTTGCCCTGGCTATGCTCTTCCGGCATCATTGAACTTAACTGTCTCTATAACAGGGGTGGCCAACCTGTGGCTCGGGAGCCACATGCGGCTCTTTCACACATATTGTGCGGCTCCTGGCAGGGCGGCTGGGGAAGCAAAGGGGAGGCATGCTTTTTCTCTCTTTCTCACTTCCTTCCTTCCTTCCCTCCTCCCTCCCATCTATTTGCTTTCCTAGTTTCTCTCTCTCTCTTTCTTTCCACTTCTTTAATTCTTTCTTTCCATCTCTCTCTTTCTCTCTCTCTCTCTCTCTCAATATCATTAGCAAACAAGTAATATCATTATCAATAACCGGTTTTCCTCGTTTGTTTTTATTTTTGGCAGTTCCATTTAACGTTAATAAAAAGCAAATTTGCATATTTTTAAAAATAAAAACGTGTGTGTGATATTTGTTCCTGTCTTGCGGCTCTCAGACATCTGACGTTTATTCTATGTGGCTCTTACGTTAAGCAAGGTTGGCCACCCCTGCTCTATAATCTTGGGAATTCTGATCTTGCACTTCCTAATTTATACTACTTTACCATTTACCCTTTTCCTTTCTTTTGTCTGGGGTAGATTTTTATCAAAACCAATATTGAAAACTGTTGCAAGGATTTCTCTTGTGAATGCCGGACTTTAATAGTCGTTCATAATGTCATCTTCCCCCTACCCCTGGGCTCTTCTTGGAACTGACCTTCTTATTACTTGCTGGCTTTTTGTATGCTGCTGGAAGGCTTGCTGCATGCTATTGCTGTCCACAGTGTTATGTGGTAGTCTGGAATGAAAGCAGCTGTCCGTGTGTTCTTCCTTGTTTCTGATGGATGGATGGATGGCTCTGTCTGATGGATGGCTCTATCAGATGTGGACTGTGAAAACTGAGAATGCAGCTGAATGGTGACTTCGACTGTGCCTGGACTGTTTTACTTTGAAATAAATAAATAAATATATATATATACACACACACACACACATACACAGAGAGACATAACAAATACGTATGCATATACACAGAGAGAGGTGTTGTGTGGTGGTTCCAGATCTGACTCAGGAAGTCCCTGGTTTGATCGTGCCTCTGCCACAGGTGCACCGGGTGGTCATAAGCAAGGCACTGTCTTCTCAGCCTTGTCGTCCCGTCGGCGGCATGGGGTTCTCGCAATCTCTTCTCCTACTGCTCTATCTTATAGGGCTGTTGTCAAGACTATGATAATATAGCTGAACACTATAAGCTACAGCATGCCCAGTTTGGTTTTCTCCGGGAGCATTTCTTCTTCCTGCTGTTCGTAGAAGTAATGGCATAAGGGACACTTGGAACAAAGGATTAAGGTAGAAGAGGCTTTCCAAAAGGTTGAGTATTTTTCAAAAGCATGTTATGAATGGACATCTCCATATGAATCTCAGTAGCGCAGTGAAATTAACTGCCTGTAGTTGCTGTGCCAGTCCTGGAAAGGGAAGCCCTTGCTTGGGTCCCATATCGTCCAACACCTGTGGTGAGCAGTCCATCCGTTCACCACACATCTTCTTAGCATGACACGCATTCTGTCATGTGTTTAAGAGTGTCAGACTAGTATCTGGGAGACCCAGGTTTTAATCCCCACTCATTCCATGGAATCTCGCTGGGTGACCTTGGGGCAGTCACACTCTATCAGCATAACCTACCTCACAAGGTTATTGTGAGGAGAACATGAAGGAGAGGACAATGATGTAAGCCACTTTGGGTCCTCACTGGACCCAACAAATAAAATACACTTGTGCATATAAGATAAACTTGAGCTGATTGGCATACCTTTCCAACCCCCCCCCCCAAAACCCCCTCCACATGCTTGACTTGTGCATCAATGAAGGGGAATCAAGAAATTACCAATGGAAATTCAGTTAGAAACATGCACTGGAGAATAGAACAATATATGACAAGAGTAAATTAGGTCCAAGTGTTATGGTCCTGTTTCCTTCTACCTGTGCCACAATCACCAGATTAACTTTGCTGTCAATGTCAGTTCTCTTAATTTCCGTTCGGTTTAATTGCTGTTAGTATTATGGGAGGGGAGCATTTGCCAAGGTTCTTTCCCCTCCCCCTGAATTTGTCCCCCAAAATGTTTTCCTCAAAACCTGGTATGTATAAAGACACATCCGTTGAAATAGATGAAAGAATTAGATTGGGTTTTCGGGACCTCCCTTTATTGTTTCTTACCCTGATCTGAATATTTCATGTTCTTCGGGGCTTTCAGGCTGACCTCTCTCAAGATCGGCAGAGTCTGTCTTTTGTGGGGTTTCCTGTTTTTACTCAGACTATGAAGTTGTTCTTCAGTAGGTCATACGCTGATAGCTTTCGGACTCATTTAGGCAGCAGGGAGCTGACTTACAAGGAGTGGGGGTTGGGATGTACCGGAGACCGCTGAATTGTTTATGGCAATGCGTTTGTCAACAGGCACTTGAAAGATATTGCAAAAGACAGGCTCAGCTGCTGTCCTGGGACACGTATTAAACACTGTCTCACAGTTAACTTGGTCCTGATTTCTCTCCCCTCCTCTCTGTGATAAGCTTACATTGTCTTATGAATTCCACTCCCATCTGTTCTGAAATAGCACAATGCAGAAAAATACACAAAACCCCAAACTGTCATTGGTTTTGGTAAGAAGTGCCCTAAATGTAAGCATACAAGAAACTCAGAAGGTTTTCCGTCAAACATTTAAACATAACCACCACGCGGGATGTCATGGCACTTCAGATCAAGAATATCCATGGAAGGAAGCGTCCACCGAACAGGTGGTGATTGATGGGATTCACAGCCTTTCCAACCAGTGAAAGATTTGCTGCTGTTTGCAGTGGAACTTAAGGGGTGTGGCTGTGTGGTTCCTTAAAAGCAACATGTCGGCTACAGTTCTGTGTGTTAAGTGATGTCAAGCCAGTTTGGTGTAGCGTTTAGGAGTGTGGACTCGAATCTAGGAGAATTGGGTTTGATTCCCCATTCCTCCACGTGCAGCTGCTGGTATGACCTTGGGTCAGTTACAAGTTCTTTCAGAGCTGTTCTCTCATGAGCAGTTCTCGAAAGAGCTCTCTCAGCCCCACCTGCCTCACAGGGTGTCTGTAGTGGGGAGGGGAAGGGAAAGGAGATGGTAAGCTGCTTTGAGACTCCTTAGTGAAGGGCAGGGTATAAATCCTATCTCCTCTTCTTCTTTATGGCAACCCTTTGAATTAATAACCTCTGAAACATCTCTGTTGTTAACAGCCTTGCTCAGGCTGTGTACCTTACCTGGGAGTAAAGCCCACTGAACACAGCAGGACAGTTCTCAGTAAGCTTGGATTGGTTTGCACTGTTATATGTAGGATCTTCAGTAGACAGAAGTGTGCTGCTTACTTATCTCTCTAGTCTAACACAATTCTCTTGTGGATGCAGGATGTAGGGAGGGCTCGGGTTTAGTAAACAAAGCCACCCTCCTCTGTTACTATTTTTTGCATGGGAGTCGGTGTTAGAGGCCAAGGAAGCATTTGTCTTCACTCCCATGTCTGCATAAAGGCTTTCTGTTTGTTTGCTAGATTGTCCTGACCCCTGAAAGGGAGTTGGACACCAGCACGAGAAACTCAGCTTGAGCAATCCCTGCATTAAAACCTGCTCTGAGAGAACCCCAAGCATTGGGTTGTTCGACCAGCATCTTGGCCAATCCTAGTGAATGACACAGATCAGTAGAGATTGTGCACTTCGGTTTGTACTGTGGGAGGCAAGGCACTTACACAGGACAACAAAGCTGATGACCATTTGCTACAGCCCAGGGCTTTTAAAGCCCCTGTTTCCATAATCCCCTTCTTAGAACATAGTCCATTTCTGCCATGATGTCTAACAATATTTTTAAAAGTTCAGCATATGCTACACTACAGACTTTGGGCAACAAACACAAGATTTCTAAGCATTGCAAGGGAGAAGTGGGGGTGAGGCCAGGGGTGGGTTCTGCAGGGAAGAAGTGGCTTCCCTTGAAATATCTCTTAGCTGTTTCCGAAGTAGTTGGGCAAATGAGGGGGGTGCAGTAGAAGATGGGGGGGGGGGACTGGAAAAGCATCAAGGAGAGGAAGCAGTGTTTAACCCTTCCTCTGTCTGTGGTTTATGCTTCATAAAACCTCCTACCCAGAGGTTGCCCAGGAAAAACAGCAGGCAAGGAGAGGGTTATGCACGCGGCTGCCTCTTTTTCTCCCCTGCATGTGCCCCCCCCCCAACCAAACACAAGGGTTAGGGATCCCATGATTGCCTAGCAAGGGTTGCCAACAGTGTTCCCTCTAAGCTGAGTTAGCATGAGCTAGTTCAGTTTTTTTTTGCCTCCGGCTCACACATTTTTGTCTTAGCTCAGGAAGGATGGCTCCAGAGCAAACGGATGGCTTACTCACAACTTTAATGCCAGTTGCTCGCAAAGTAGAATTTTTGCTCACAAGACGCCACAGCTTAGAGGGAGCATTGGTTGCCAACTGCCTGGAGAAAAAAATGCCCTGTCCCTTTAGCAGAGGCTTAATGGAATGTTATTTATCAAGTAATGTTATTTGCTTCCATGCTGCAAAACGCTTCAGCTGCCCCTTTCCACACATTAAGCTTTTATTAAAGGGACAGGATGTTTTTCTCCAGGCCTGTTGGCAACTTTAAGTCCCCCCCCCCAAAACAATATATGATGTTTTGGGGGGGGGGATACACTGGGCAATGCATGTTTTGCTGAATCAGAGGAACCTCCTCTCTGATTTCCCCCTTTTTGTTGCATAGTGTAGTAAAACTTCCACACTTAAAAAGAGGAATTGATCTGCTTTTCAAGATCTTTAGTTCTAAGAATGCAAAAAAGCCCAAGAGTGCTTCAAAAAGGAAACGTTGGATGGATGACAAAAAACCTGATACTTAACCTTTCATTCTTTTATAGTGACTTTGCATATGTTGCGAGTCTGAGAGATGTTTTCTTTTGGCCTTGCTGAACAGAGAGGCTCTTCCTCCGCAACCTTGGAGAGATCCCGTTGCGTATTGCAGAAATAACAAAGGCATTTTGTGGAAGCAGCTATCAGGGGAGTGCATGAATTCCTAACTCTTCAGTAATAGAGCCACCAGCTTAGCAAAACAACTGGGGCCTAGATAGCTTGTAAAATGTTTCCTCCCCCCTCCCCCCCCAAAAAAATCAGATGAAAGAATCAAGTGGTGTAATGCTTAGTATACATTAGAACAGAATTCCTACATCAGTGTAGTTAAAGAGGCGGGACATTACAAAATTAGGCTCAGACCAGACACAGTGCTGGCAAACTGTATCTGTTTATACCAGAGTCTTCTGTAATCACATATAAGGCTTGACTTGGAGAGCAGAGGGGTGCTAGGGTGAGGAGAGCGGAAACCTCCCTACACTTCCTCCTCTTCATAGCTTCTCCTCCCAAGGGCTGTTCTTCACGTCTGATATTGGACCTTATCTAAGGACAAGAGTTCCTATGGTATGGATGGTGCGCTGACCTGGATGGGCCGGCCTAGCCCAATCTCGTCAGATCTCAGAAGCTAAGCAGGGTCAGCTCTGGGAACTGAGTGTCCAGCACAGATCCCACCTGACATTTGAGCCCCGGGTGCTGATCAGCTGGCTTTAGATGATGTACAGAAGAGGTAAGCAGTGCTGTCTTTTACGAAAGCAAGCTGATTCAGGTGGGCAGCTGTGTTGGTCTGCAGCAGCAGAACAAAGTTTTAGTCCAGTGGCACCTTGAAGACCAGCAAAATTTAATCCAAGGTACAGGGGTCAGATGGAGCGGGAGCGCACAGGAGCGCAGCTCCAGGAGTGAGGGGCCCAGGGGGCGGGCACATGACCAAGCCCCGCCCCCTCCTCGGCTTCCCCGAGCAGTGCAGAGGCGCAGCACCCCGGGGAAAGCCCTGCTAGGGTCTTTATTGTTTTTAATGTTTTGTTTTAATATTGATAATTTTATCATTGTTCCTTTTATGACTGTGTGCTGCTTTTCCAGAGACTTGCTCAAGGTGGTATATAAATTTTCTAAGTATACCATTTTTTATCTGGGCACATGGCACATAAGTACTGGAGAAATTTCACCAACCCTTCAGCAGCTTCCACCTCATCAGTTTGGTGTAGTGGTCAGGAGTTGGACTCTAATCTGGGAGAACCGGGTTTGATTCCCCACTCCTCCACATGCAGCTGCTGGTGTGACCTTGGGCCAGTCACAAGTTCTCTCAGAGCTGTTCTCTCATAAGCAGTTCTCAAAAGACCTCTCTCAGCCCCACCTGCCTCACAGGGTGTCTTGTTGTGGGGAGGGGAAGGGAAAGGGATGGGTGGTGCACATGTCCTGGGTATCTCAAGTCTACTTGAAACCTGGTGGTTTCAAGGGAGCAGGAAGAGAATGAGGGTGTGTTCTTTACACTTATTTTTATTGCACAAAGTATTGGATGGGGAAGGGAATGGAGGAAGAGCAGGTCAGTTTCACTCACCTGTGGAGTGGAGCCTGAGGGGTGGGTGTTGCCTTCTGACACACTTCCGGTATGTTAGGGGGTGTGGCATATGCAAATGAGTTATGCTAATTAACTCCTGCACCTCTTTTTCTACGAAATGACCCCTGCCAAGGTATAAGGTTTTGTGTGCATGCACGCTTCTTCAGAAAGCTGAGTTAGGACCAAAACTACAAGTTGTATCTGTCATATGATCTCCATGAGGACTTGTAGCCATATGACGGCTGCATGTCCCCCCCCCCCCCCCCCCGAGAACTCAGTGCAGAGAAGCGCTGCAGGGGCCTAATTCTGGTCAAACTATGGTGTGGGTAGGGAGGAGAGGTTCCTGCTTCCCTGACACATGCTGTTTTCTTGAACCAAAATAGCTGGCACCGTTATGGGGGACTGCACAAGCATTGAATGCTTAAGCAGGCAGCTCCCTCGATGGGCCAGATCGGGAGCCCCTCCCCCATCCTGTGGTCCCAACCAGAATTGGGCCGCTGCAGTAAAATTTGATTTCTCGCTGGGCATTTGCAGCTGGCGTCCTGCTGAAGTACCTAGGGCCTTCTCCCCCGTACAGTCATCGGTATAACTTTGGATTAAATTGCACAAAATTTAGCAGGCCTAAGTTATCCAGAGTTCTGTGGTAAAGGCCAATAGTTGAATGGCCTTGAGCGGTTTAACTTTAAATCGTGATTTAATCAACAAGAGGGGAAAGGCGATTCCAGAGTTCAAGCAAAAAATGTCCATGTATATATTTCCGTGCAGTGCAAACTAATTGGTTGCCAGATCCATAAAACATGTTTAATTTATCTCCCCCAGTTGGGTGTGTTTGAAGGTTCTTAAGTACTGTTTTAGAAAATTATATGCACTGTGTTGTTGATGGTTAGGTAACTGCTTTCCAAAAGCTCAGGTAGGGAGAGGTCTTTCTTAACCTCTTACTACCTGACAGGGCTGATTCCCACGTTACCTAGTCGCCATGGAGGACGCAGGGTCTGTCAACAGACGTGGCACGCGGGGTCCATGCTGGGCACTCAATTCCCAGGGGTGTGGAAGTCCAGCTTGCGTGGGTTGTGACGAGGAGAAGAAGCTTCAGCCTTTTTATCTTTAAGGTTTTCCTGACCTGAAATGCCCCGCTGGGGAAATTTACACATACTGATGTCTGTGCATAAGTTTCTGTCAGGGAGACAAATAGCTGCTCCCAAGGGCCGATTCAGGTCATGGAAAAGGCACAGGGGAGGAAGTCTGTAGCTCTTTCTCCTCATGTATCATGGCCGCCATCCAAACCCAGCAGAGAATTGCACTGCCGGTCAGGAGACCAAATAAAGCTGTGGTCTTCAGCCTTAGTGCCGTGATAAGCAGTTGCAAAACGAAAGCTTCCTTGCTGGTCGCATGTTTAAGCAGTTATGTGTGCATCACTAAGACTTCTTTTAAATGGCGGCCCTTCAGGATGGTCTGGAGACCATCCCTACGGGCGGCTTGCACACTGGAGGTACAACCTGACAGTGGAAAGTCGGGCATTGGCCCGTCGGCCAGCTTTAGACCGGACTTTCACTACTATCTTTTAAGTACGGATGCCCAATGGGCTACTCATGGAAGCGGCATGATTCCCAGGTGTTGTGATCTGGACGTGCACTTTAAATCCACCAGGCACTCATGCCTGGCACGGCTCAAAAGAGCCGTATGAACGCACCCTAGGAAGAGGAAAGCTCTTTGCATGCTTCAGGAGCTGTGTACTGGGGTTTATCTGCGTGGGGTTTCCCCCCTTTGCAGCCAAGTCCCTCACTTCTGTGTAGGAGACTGTCTCTGCATGCAAATTGTGCTTGGCAGTTGTGTGAAACCTGTCTGAGCGTAATTTATGTATGTTTAGGTTCCTTTAAACTAGTAAGATGTTTTTTAGTGTTTCTGTATAAACTGTACAGTAATATAATCCTCACTCTGACATTTCCCTGCTGTGCACAGCCTTTGCTCAGGCAGTTAAGGGTCTTGTACTCATCCCCCCCCCCCCCCCCATTACTTCTGGCAGATGTCAAAGATGTCAAAGTGCCTTATCGGGGTGTATTTGAAATAGGAACT
The DNA here is from genome assembly GCA_029233225.1 of Lepidodactylus listeri. Classification (NCBI taxonomy): domain Eukaryota; kingdom Metazoa; phylum Chordata; class Lepidosauria; order Squamata; family Gekkonidae; genus Lepidodactylus; species Lepidodactylus listeri. The sequence continues at coordinate 24,455,169 of JARCFY010000004.1, read as the reverse complement.
GTTCCAGGTTTCTTCATTCCTTTTAGGTGTTTGTTCGGTGCCTGAGGAATTACTTTGATTTCACTTAGAGAAGAATGATTTTGGGGTAGATTACAGCCATGTGGTCGAAATCAAAAGAGGCAGCTCAGGTGACGCAAGGGGCTAGAGGTCTTTCCCCCCCTCGAGGCCTTTTATCTGATGAACTTTTAGCATGGAGATGGGCAAATTCCCCCATCTGAGTCCAGAATGGGCCCAGGTCTGTCTTCGTTGTTAGGAATTTTTTTTTGGGGGGGGGGGTAGAGGGAACTAGGCAAATCCAACTCATTCCAAATCCTTCCCTGCCAACCTTCTACTTTCTGCAGCCTCCCTAGCCGTCGGTTTCCCTCTTTGCCCCCTTTTACCAGATGAGAAGTACTGGAGTCGGGAGGCCGGTAAGGGTGAAAACAGCATTGTAGTTTATTGCGGGATCAAATGGTGCATGCAAACCCCAGGCTTTGCGCCCGCTTTTATCCCAGTCAGAGCTAATCCCCCGACCTCGCCCAAATGTCCGGATAGGACCTTAAGTTCATGGTTGCAGTTCATAGGTCCCCCGGGGAGAACCTAAGCACAGGATTGGTGAACGTTCAGGATCCGATCATCTATTGTCCTACCTGGCCGAAGCTCAGGTAGGTTTGGACCACGTTCGAAGGTCCACGTGGCGGTCACCATTGCAGGAGCACATGGCGACTGCAGCATCAATACACAACACCCCTCCCCCCATAGTCCAGACAACCCTGGCACACATAGTCTTTTAAGTAGTCCGGCCGGTGATGTTCGTGGCCCGAGCTCCGGGGAGTTGCAGGGTGTGGGGTGTCACTGGGTCTCGGGAGCAGGGCAGTTGGCGTCTGCTCTGGCACATGTTGGGGCAGGTCTGGCTGTGGTTCCGGTGTCACTGTCTCTCTTGGCTTGTTGGGAGGCAGGCGGTCTACGGGTTCCGTCTCGGGGCAGGGTTCCTGGAGAGGTTGCTGGTCCGGTTCCTCGGGTGCCGGAGTCGCAGGAACTTGGGGTACGCTGCTCAGTAGGTGCCATCTCAGCTAATTGATGTGGCGCTGCCGCACCACGCCATCTTCCGTGAGGACCTCGTAGGACAGGGGACCTGTGGGACGAACGATCCTTCTGGGGATCCAGGTGGGACCTCTGGCGTAGCTCTGTACGTAGACTGGGTCCTTGGGGGAGAATCCATGGGGAGCTTGCTGGAACTCAGACCTCGCGTGGTCATTGACGGCACGGTTGGGGTGGAGCCGGCCCAGCATGGAGCCGTGGAGCCGGTCCAGCATGGAGCCAAGGTGCCGGCCCATCAGCAGCTCTGCTGGCCAGCATCCAGTGCCAGCATGTGGAGTGTTCCTCTGGCTAAACAGGAACTTCGTCAGCTGGAACTCCCAGTTACCTTGCTCCATGCATTTGAGAGCGTCCTTAGTGGTTCTCACCATTTGCTCCGCCTGGCCGTTGGTCGCGGGATGGAAGGGCACCGAGCGGATGTGCCGAATGCAGAGGGAGTCCACGAAGTGCTGGAACCCCGCGGAGGTGAATGCTATCCCATTGTCCATAATGAGGGTGTCAGGCAGCCCGTGAGTGGCGAAGATACACCATAGCACTCGGATAGCTTCTTTGGTCGAGGTAGCCCGCACCAGGACTTGCTGTAGCTGTCGACAACGAGAAAAAACAACTGGCTCTGGACCAGCCCTACAAAGTCCAGGTGGAGTCGCGACCAGGGCTTGTTGGTCAGCTCCCAGGGTCGAACGGGGGCGTGAGGAGGGTTTGGGCGCGACTCTTGACATTTGCCACATCGATGGACCAGGTCCTCGATCTCTTTGTCCATGCCTGGCCACCACACATAGCTGCATGCCAGGGCCTTCATCTGGACAATTCCAGGATGGGACTCGTGTAGGGCCGTCAGTACTTTGGTGCGAAGCAGCCCCAGGATAACTACCCTGGTTCCCCATAGTAGGCACCCCTTGTGGGTGGACAGCTTGTTCTGCCTTGCGGTGTAGGCAGCATAATCAGGGCCCGGGTGATCGGGCCAACCCCTTCCCACCCAGGAGAGGACTCGATCCTGTACCTGGACGGGCCGGTCTGGGAGATCCTCGATGAGAGCCACGTGGAACGCTGGAGCCGGGTCTGGGTTGCAGGACGGCAGCGGGAGGCAGCTGAGGGTGTTGGCGTGGCCCATCGCTTTCCCAGAGCAATGCACCAAAGAGTACTGGTACCCTAAAAGAAAAATAGACCACCGCAGCACTCGCGGGGACAGCATTTGTGGGGTTTGGTGGTGCGGCTCAAGGAGGCCCAGGAGCAGCTTGTGGTCTGTGGCCACAGTGAACGACCTACCATACAAGTAGTCGTGGAATTTTTTAACCCCCGCGACTATGGCCAGCGCCTCCTTTTCGATTTGGGGGTAATTTCATTCCGCCACCAACAGGGTCCTGGAATAATATGCCACCGGCACCTCCCGCCCGTTGGGAAGTTGATGGCCGAGGACTGCTCCTACGCCATAGGGAGACGCATCACATGCCAGGACCACCGGAAGCACCTTGTTAAAGTGGGATAGGACCGCGTTGGACACCAGAAAGTCCTTGATGGCCTGGAACACCGCTATGTGTCGCGGTCCCTACTCCCATTTTGCCCCCTAGTCCAGTAGCCGATGCAGTGGCTCCGCAATTGCCACCTTGTGAGGGAGGAAGGCATGATAAAAATTGAGGAGGCCCAAGAAAGCTTGCAGCTCTGCCTTTGAGGTGGGTGGCGGTGCCTCCGTGATGGCCAAAACTTTTTCTTTGGTCAGGTGGATGCCCTGGGCGTCTGTGGTGAATCCCAGGAAAGTCACTGATAGCATGCCTAAGATGCATTTATCCTTGCACACCTTCAGGCCAGCGTCCTGGAAACGCTGCAGCACAGCTCGTAGTTGGATCTTGAAGGTGGCAATGTCCGGAGCCGCAATCAGGACGTCGTTGAAAAATGGCTTTACTCCTGGAAGGCCTTTGAGAACAGTCTATTAGCTGCTGGAACAACCCAGGGGCGACGCTCACTCCGAACTGGAGCTGCTTCACTTTAAATGCCCTCTTGTGGGTGACTGTTGTCAGCGCCTCTTCCGTGGCATTGTCCACAGGCAGTTGCTGGTAGGCCTGAGCCAGATCCAGCTTTCCAAAAACTTTGTCTCCTGCGAGGGAGGCCGAGACATGGCTGACCACGGGCACAGGGTATGCGTGGTCTTGGAGGGCCAAATACAAGGTGCACTTATAATCTGCACAAATGCAGATTTCCCCGTTCGCCTTCATGGGAGTAACAATCAGGGTTTCCCATCTCGCGTGGGAGACTGGCTTCAGCACCCCTTGTGCCATGAGCTTATCTAACTCCGCTTCTGCCTTGGGCTGTATTGTGAGCAGGGGCCGTCGTGCAGCTATGTGGATGGGGCGGACGTTAGGGTCCAAGTCTAGGAAGATGGGGGGGGGCCGGTAGGAGCCCAAGGTGCCATCGAAAATGGCCGGGAACTTGGCACAGACCGATTCGAAGTCCGCCGATCCAATTCGATCAACCCCCCCTATTTCTAGTCCTAGGGGTTTAAACCATGAGAGTCCCAGCAGGCTGACCAGGTCTCTTTCTACCAAAAGGTCCAAGAGTCCGTTAAAATCCCGGTACTGCACCCTGAACTTCCCCCAGCCCCTTAATTGCGACCACGTTCTTTTGAAAATCCTGGAGAATTAGTCCTGTGGGCTTACGCAGCTGGGCCCCCCCTTGGGACAGAACCGCTTGAAAGTTGCGGCTGAAATTATTGAATAGGTGAATCCGGTGACTAGCTCAAAAGAACAGGGGGCCCCTTTGATCCAGACACGGACCGTAATTTTCCAGGTGAGGGGCTGGGGCAAGCTCAGTACCTGCTGATGGACTGTCGTAATGCTGTCCGCTGCCTTGTAGTGGGCGGTTTGGGAGCGACGGTTGTCTCGGGAGCAGCAGGCCTTCGTGATGTGTCCCGTGCATCCACAGGCTCGGCAGGTTGCGTCCCGGAACCTGCAGGAACGTCTCTCATGAGGGTCTCCGCAGCTTGCGCACGATGGGGGCGGTCTGTGCTGGGGAACAGGAGAGGAAGCTGTGGCCAGAGCCGCGCGGCAGGAACGGGAACTGGAAGCATGGGACGCACCTTTGTGGGAGCGAGACTGCAGCTGATGGACGTCCTCTTCCTCCGAACCATCTGATTCAGAGACCACGGTGCTGTGCGAGCGGGTGGCTGTTTTGCCTTTGGGGGTCATTTCGAACGCGACCGCTGCCTGCAGCACTTTCTCGAGGGTAGGCTCTGTGAGCATGATCAGCTGACGCCAGAGCTTGGCCTCTCGCACCCCCACCACAAAACTGCCCAGTAAATGGTTCTCCACATGCCTGTACTCACATCCAACTGCCATCCAGTGGAGGTTGGCGAGGAACGCGGCGGCACTCTCACCCGGTTGTTGGGTCCTCTCGAGGAACTGGACACGGAGCGCCAGCATGGATGGCTTTGGTGTGAAGTAGTCCCCGAGCTGCATGATCAGGTCATCGTAGTTGACGTCCAGCAGGTCTCGGGGTGAGATGAGGCTCTGGGCTAGGCGCATGGTTTTGACGCCGCAGTGGCCCAGGAGCCAAGCCCACTTCATCTCGGCCTCAGTAACCCCATACATAGTCAAGAGAAACCCGAGTTGCCTGGACCAGGCGTCCCAGGTCTCGGGTTTGGAAGGGTCAAAGGGAGGGATTTGTCCCATGGCAGCAGCCATAATTACTGGAGCAGGAGCGGCGCGGCAAGCGAGGTCCTCGGGGGCAAGCAGCGGTCCTTCGGGGTGCTGGGGCTTGACGAAGCCTGGTGCCGGCGGATTGGTGCTCAGTGCTCCACTGTTCGGTTCGGCTGATGAGTTGCTTGTCGGGATCCCACCTTTGTTGCCACTGAGAAGTACTGGAGTCAGGAGGCCGGTAAGGGCGAAAACAGCATTGTAGTTTATTACGGGATCAGATGGTACATGCAAACCCCAGGCTTTGCACCCGCTTTTATCCCGGTCAGAGATAATCCCCCAACCTCGCCCAAATGTCCAGATAGGACCTTAAATTCACGGTTGCAGTTCATAGGTCCCCCAGGGGGAACCTAGGCACAGGATTGGTGGACGTTCAGGATCCGATCATCTATTGTCCTACCTGGCTGAAGCTCAGGTAGGTTCGGACCACATGCGAAGGTCCATGTGGCGGTCACCATTGTGGGAGCACATGGCGACCACAGCATCAATACACAACACCAGACCTCAGACTAGATCTCTGTAGACATAGGTATCTGAAGAAGTGAGCAGTGACTCACAAAAACTAGCATCCTACCACAAATTTTGTTAGTCTTTAAGGTGCTACTGGACTTGTGCTCTTTTCTAAACTTATTTATTTATTTATTCGATTTATAGGCCGTTCTCCCCGCTATTGCAGGCCCAAAGCGGCTAGCAAGTCTTGGCGAGCCAAAATTCATAAATACATAAAAAATTTAAAACAGTTAAAACATTTACAAACATTCCCAATTCAACAGTAAGAATTTGAGTAAAGTGCTCAATGCTCAACAAGGTCAGATGGCATATCCCATACCCCAACGTTTTCAGGCTCCACTGTCAACAGATAGTAATCTCTGAGGTCGATCATTGAAGGTCCTAAGGTAGGGGAGAGAAAGAAAGGCAGCGGCCCCTGTTATAGACTGAACTGTTCGAAATATAGATAAATAAAAAAAACATAGATACTAGATAATGGAACTCCTAGACCACAAACCTGCTTTGTCAAGAGGAATGTGCAGAATGCTGCCAACACAAGCTGACGCTTCGGTCCCAGATTAGCTACACTGAGGGCACTTATGAGTGCTGGTGTACTACAAGACCCAGGGATCTTTATGCTTGTGACTGCCTGTTGATAAAACTTTCAGAATTAATGGTGGCCCAAGGATCAGCCTTCCCTTTGGATCCCCCTCCCCTCTGTTACTGCCATGGGGCCACACTGAAATGGCCTGAGCTTTATTATGAGCCGACCTGTGCTTCAAAAAACTTATTGTTTGGAGAGGGGATAGTTTCAAAATTTCATAGTTCCAAACCTCAAGTGGTAGGAGACCAAGGTGGTAACAGTTTGCTCATTGAATGTGTTGGCTTCCCTATGTTTTTTGTTGCCCCACCCCAAGTACAGATCACTTCTTAGAGATTCAGAAATCTGCGTGCTAACCTTTTCTTAATGAAGTAGTCAATTATATTAATCAGCTATGATATTTAGCCTCGTTGACTTGCAAATGATAATGCTAATTTATCTCAATCAGTTTGACGGGTTCTCTTCCATGAGTTACTATGGGGGGGATTAACAGGAAAAAAATAGTTTGTGATCTGTTTTTTAGGTCAGAACATCCATTTGACACGAGCTGGTTTTTACTGATCTTTGTTCGATTAAAAGACTGGAAAAGTTGTAGCGTTATTATCTAGGAGTGCCCCTATCTGTGCTGAGTCACACGAGACTCCCATGAACATAATTTCTTAATGTGAGCGTATGTGCACACACACATGAAGAGTATATGAATGAAAAGTCTGGCAATAAGGCCCAGATCTTCTGTGCCTTGTATCCATTGCTGTAACAAGATTTAGCTATGAACTTTCATGATATATAAAGTAGGCTTGGGGGGGGGCGTAATATGTTCAAAGGAACCTAATGGAATTAGGAATTGGACTTCTGCAGAATCTCAATGACATTAGCCTCATCAGTTGATAGGAAGAACTGAGGGAGACAGTGGAGATGGAACACTCCCCATTGCCTATGCAATAGTGTAAGACCACTGAGATCTTGGGCTAGATGACTACCTTCCCATGTATCTAGCCCTGCATTTCAAAAATCTTCCAGAATAACACAGTTACCCGATAACAATATCCAAATGGATGCAATATCTCACAGTAAACCGTTATTTTTTTATCTCCTTCCCCATACTCTTTGAAGATGGGCCTGTGTCCTCTGATCTCAGTTTACCCCCAGATCCAGGATACTCGAAGCTATTAGGGAGTCTGATCCTTTTGCAACTAAGAGTCCAGTATGTGTAATTAAAACCAGACACTTCCCCTCGTTTCACCTTTCCTCTCAAGTACATGATGAGCTTCAAAGTAGTCAGAGACTTTAAAAGTTTATAGCGTCCTAGACGAGTGGGGAAGAGGAGCAGTAGTGAATTCCACCCCTTACAGGATACCATAAAGGGTTAGAAGCTCAACGAAGCCAGTCCTCCCCCTAAGGTTCCTTTTCTCTCTAACTGACTCTCCATTGTCATCAACATTCCATGTCTCTTGGATGGTGATGGGCATGTTCCATCCTTATTGGGACTTTTGGGAGGTTCTTCGTGGGACTGAGAAGTTCAAATACCAGCTCTGTGGTTGCCCTTAATCTCTGTCATTTTTCGCAGACAGCTGGAGGGTTTGAGGAATAGCTTCTTAACTATGTTTCCCATTTGTTTCTCCAGTGGTGATCATGTGTGCCAGCAGCGACGCAATAAGAAACATTATGCTGGCTGCCCACCGGCAAGGAATGACCAACGGAGACTATGCTTTCTTCAACATTGAACTCTTCAACAGTTCGTCATATGGTGAAGTATTTCTTTTCCTCCGGGATTTCATAACCCTTTTTTATTCTTATTTTTATTCTTATTTTTATTTTCTTCATATTTTTATCCCGCCCTCCCCTCAAGCGGGCTCAGGGCGGCTCACAAGGGCACATAGTGCCAGTCCCAATAACATTTCAAAACATTTTAAAAACAACACAGCAGTAAAACAATTACAAATAAAGTGCTTCCATACTCAGTATTTAGATTTAGAATTTCATAAATTTAGCATATTAAGAGATGACCGGGGGCGGGTGCAAAACTTGCCGGTGGAGGAATCCCATCTCCTTCCCCCCATTGATGAGCTGGCATGTCCCAGGCCCAATTGCTCACCTTGTGGCAGTGTCTGGGAGCCACTCTAAGCCCTGAGTGGCTACTGGCATCTGCCACGGCCAGACCTCGAGCTGCTTCCAGCGTCCGCCACTGCGGCTGAGCCTGGAGCAGTTCCTGATGTGCATCTCTGCAGTGACCAAATCCCGAGCAGCTCCCAACCAGTGTTCCCTCTAAGCTGAGTTAGTGTGAGCTAGCTCACAGTTTTTTAGTTTCCACCTCACACATTTTTGTCTTAGCTCAGGAAGGATGGCTCCAGAGCTAACTATATGGAAGAGCCAAATTGCTCACTCACAGCTTTAATGCCAGTAGCTCACAAAGTAGAATGTTTGCTCACAAGACTCCACAGCTTAGAGGGAGTATTGCTCCCAACACATGCCTATGCCATAGCTAGACCCCAAGCAGCTCCCAGTGTGTGCTGCTGCCACCGCTGGCATCTGCCACCACGGCTCAGCCCAGCTGCTGTTGCAGGTGGGCCTGGAGTGTCTCCTGGCATCTGCTGCATTCAGAGCAAAGTAAGTGCGTTGCTTGCGTAGACAATGCTTCTTGATTTTTTAGGAGTTTGGGGGGAAATTTAAATGTTTCAGATTTTTCTACACACCTGGGGAGTCCGAAGTGTGCTGGAAAATCTGTTTAGCCTCCACATGGCCCTGATCCACAGATTTAGCTATTCAGATTGAGGCCATGGGTGGCTAATAGTATATATGTATTCCAACATGGGGTACTGTAAGCCTTAAAATATTTTTGAGGCTAATGTGTCTTTTGGTGAAGATGTTAGCAGATAAAAAAAACGCTTAGAAATTAAGGGATCTTTTACTTCCTTATCCTGCTCTGCCCTGGCCTGGATGGCCCAGGCTAGCCCAGTCTCATCAGATCTCAGAAGCTAAGCAGAGTCAGCCCTGGTTACTATTTGGATGGGAGACCACCATGGAAGTCTGTGGTCGCTATGCAGTGCCAGGCACTGGCAAACCACCTCTGTTACTCTATTGTCTTGAAAACCCTATGGGGTCGCCGTAAGTTGGCTGCAACTTGATGGCACTACACACACACAAACAAACACACACACACCATGCTCTGCCACCAAGGAAGTCAAAGCAGAATTTTAGACCCACAAATATCCTGAGAGAGAGGCTAATCTGAGAGACCAGTGTTCCAGAGTCCATTGAGTGAGTGTCATAACCAAACCAAACCAACACAAATTTGAAATTGGTTTTCTATGAGTGAGCCCCAGTGGTGTAGACACACTGCCCCAGACTTCGATGAGCTACACACGGGCAGTTGGATCCACAAACTGATTTATGTTGGAGCAATCTATGAAAATAGAACATGTAAGTAGAAGAATTACAACCTGTTAAGAACATAAAAGAGGCCAAATGTTGGATCAGGCCAATGGCCTATCCAGTCCAACACTCTGTTGCACAGTGGCCAAAAATACCAGGTGCCTTCAGGAGGTCCAGCAGTGGGGCCAGGACACTAGAAGCCCTCCCACTGTTGCCCCCCCCCCGTTAGCCACATTGCTCTGTTTGCTTTAATAAAAGGTTGGGGAATTATGATATTAACGTGCAATTGGCATAACTACAGGATCATGGCCTTTATATACCAGAGTCCCACTTTATCCAGGTCACAGAAATAGATGCAGAGACTAGATAACTAAAGCAGTGATCTGTTTACTGAAGAATTCTTAAGTCCTTATAAACAATAATCAAACATTCAGACACACCATACAGAACTAATGAAGTAGAGGTGATTGATAGGGAATAGAGGGGGTGAGTTATGGAGTGATACTACCTGTCCAGATGTGCAGAGGTCCATGAGGAAAGGATTATGGCCTAAACCCAGAGGGTAAAGGGGTGGCCTGCCAGTTGGCATCAGGGCAGAAAATGCACATGGTCTGAGGCCATGGACCTAGATAGTTAAAGGCACTGGAAAACAATGCGGACCAATGGAAGGTCTTAGGGGCTGGTCTCAGGTGAGAACAAAAGATTACCTGGGCCAATCAGGTGTCCCAGGAGGTGTGTGACACCAGGATGGGCAAGGCTTAGATGTGGCCGATGAGCTTTCAGAGGGGGCAGAGTCTGGATTAACAACTGGAGCCAGGTGTGCTGGGGTTAGCTGAATGGATTTTAAGATCATTGATGGTTCTGCCAAGGCAGTTGAATAGGTTCCCAGATACAGACAAAAGAGGGAGATGGGCCCCTGATTAGCATCAGGAAGGATCGTTAAACTAACCAAACATTCAAATTATTATCTTGGTATCCTGAAGGATGAAGAGCAAGGAAGGACAAGTACCACACATAGACATGAGATAACACAAGAAAAGGGCTGGGTGAGGTTCTGGAGACAGAAGGACTATTTGCCAGATGACCTCTGGATAGCCTTTAGAGATGTAGATACTTCACCTGGTGGAACCCAGTGTTATCCCGTAAGCCTAATCTCTTCTGGGTGGAGGGGGAAGACTGGAGGTTTGCTTTGAGGGTGCCTTTTGAAACCTGAATGTAAATCCCTGTTTCCAGAGCTATGGCTTGCTCTGTGTTCCAGGACCAGGAGTGTCTGCCTTGGCCTGAGTTTTGTGGGTCTCTGGTTCAAGTTAGAAGTGGGGTGCCCCTTGCAATTGGGGCTACCCAAGAGTAAAGACAGCACCTCTGGCAACACCCCCCCAAGCACCAAGAATACAGAGCACCACTTGCCCCAGACTGAGAGTTCCTATCTATACCTTGTGGCTAATAGCCACTGATGGACTTCTGCTCCATATGTTCATCTAATTCTTTCTTGAAGCCATCCTTCACGCTTGTAGCTGCCACCACCTTGTGTGGCAGTGAATTCCATGTGTTAATCACCCTTTGAGTGAAGAAGTACTTCCTTTTATCTGTTGTAACCTGACTGCTCAGCAATTTCATGGAATGCCCATGAGTTCTTGTATTGTGAGAAAATACAATGTGTTCTGCCATATGATCTAGAAGAGTCCCCTAGCTGCTAGGTATTGGTCCAGTCATTTGAGTGGCCTGCTTCTTTGTGTTAGGATTCCGTCCACACAACAAAAATGGTTGGAGTAGCATCAGATGATAGTGTTGTTGCCTAGCCTCATCTTTTGAAAGCAAACATCATTCACATTAGCTGATGTGATAATATCGTGTTATTAAATTTCATCTGAGATCTAGACCAGTAATGGATTTAGGTACAGCTGGAACGATGAATGGGGAAGGTAGTCCTTGGTCCAGCCTGTTTCAGTGCTGGAGCAAATGGCAGCTGAGCGAGCGTGTGTGGTTTTGTGGCTCTTGTAAGCTAATTTGAGGCACAATTTTCAGGGCTTGACTTCAGGGCTTGGATTGATTTAAGCGATTCCAAAGCAGTCAGTTGGCCTAAATCTGTTTGTTTTTCAGCTTAACTGGCTAGTGAATCATAGCCAGAAAGACCAAAAAAAGAGAGATCTCGGGCGGGAGGGGGGAGATAGCTGTGGAAGACTGGAGGAACTACGCATCCTAGGAAGCCCCGTATCCATTTTCCCAACCTTTTTTAAACACAGTGTAACCTTGGGGCTTTTGCTTTAAAAGGAGAAATCAACACAAGGGAGGGGGGAGCTGTTAGCTTTCCTTTTTCACTATTTTGCTGCTGAAAATGGTTACTTCTTTGCTGCTTTTTACTTGTGCTGGGGAAGAAATACAAGTACATTTACCTCACAGGGGTAAAAGTAGCTTGAAGTGGAAGTCTCCAGGATGGCACAGACCTCAACAAGTTGCAGGGGAGGGGCTTCTGATAATTGTGCCCTGGCCTAGAAAGCCTGTGCCCGAGCCTTAATTGGCACCGGGGATCCAGCTGAAACGCTTCCCAGTTTGTCCGCCTGTTATGGAGCGTTGCCGGTTATGGGACTTAAAGTAGAGGTGGGGTGGTGGTGGTAGAATAGTGTTTTCAAATACAGTGTAATTTTTTTGCTATGAGTGTGTGGCAAATATTTGGCAAAATTCATGTGGGTTGAGGTTTAAAGACATCCTAAGAACTTGCCTAACCACTATGGTAGTCTTCAGAGGCCCTGCTTTGGCTGCCCCTACCTTCTGAGATTAGGTGGGCGACAACTAGGGGTGTGCTTTTGGATCTACCCAAGCCAAAAATATACCTGAAAATACCTCATTGGTATTTTTGGGGTGTATTTCGGCTTCTTAAACGTATCTGGGTTTTCTTAGGAAAACTGGGGGGAAATCCAGAGAAACTTCTGGATATATATAGGAATTACTGGTAGATCTGAAAACAGCGGAGAGGTGGGAGCAGTCTGGTGTACAGCTGTTTTGTCGGGTTTCTACTGCAGTCCCTTTAAAGTTTAAAAGGACTGCAGAAGTCAGCCCAAGGATCAGCTGTACCAGGGGATCAGACTGTTCCTACCGGCTCGGCTTGGGGCTGGCTTTTCGTGCAGCCCGGTTTGATCTGCTAGCCATGGGACAACACATCCTGAGGCCAGTTTCTCCTGCAGCACAGTTTAAACCACACTGCAGGAGAAGCCAAGTATTTTTAACCAGTATTTTTTTTTTATTGGACCTGGGAAAAATCCTGGGAATGGGAAAAAATGGGGAAAATCCTGGATTTGAATACCATTCTGGTCTTGGGATCCAGGTTTTTTTTGGAAATACTGATTTTTTTTTTCTGGGTCCAATAGACCCAAACCGAAAAACACAGATTTTAGAAAATTGCACACCCCTATTGACAACCCAGGAGAGGGCCTTCTTGGTAGTGGCACCAAAGCTCTGGAACTTTCCCCCTGGGGAGATCGCCAGTCCTTTGTGTTGCCGTCTTCCACTAGCAGATGAAGACTTTAGTTTCATTTGGCATTCCTTCAGTGATTCCCTCCTTCATGACCACTGTTTTAATTGCTGCTTTTATGTCTTTGTACTATTTCATCTTTGTTGTTGTTTTAATGATGTATGTTTGGGGGGGGGTGATTTTAGTGGTTTTAAAAATGCAGCTTCTGCTGGAATAGTGGTTGGAGAGAGAGCCCAGCTGCATTTAGACTATTTGAAAAAGGTCCCTTTCTCTTCAGTAAGACCTTGTTAGGGAGCAATTGGGAAGGGGAAAGCCATCTTGGGAAAAAAAGAAACATGCCTGTTACAGTCCATTCTGCGAACCACAAGACACTTGACCAAGTGTTATCTTTAGGAATACTGAAAACCAGTGTTCCTTCAGAGCTGAGTTAGTGTGAGCTAGCTCACAGTTTTTTAGCCTCTGGCTCACACATTTTGGTCTCAGCTCAGCAGGAAGGATGGCTCCAGAGCAAACTAATTTATGCAGTAGCCAAATTGTTTGCTCATAACTTTAATGCCAGCAGCTCACGAAGTAGAATTTTTGCTCACAAGATTCCACAGCTTAGAGAGAGCATTGGTGAAAACTCCTGAGCAATTGTGTTCATTGGCTGAATATACCAAGTATGATTGCCTGTGAACCGAGTCCCAGATCGCTTTCCCTTGGCACTGTGGGACTCGAGCAGCTGCTGAAGAGGTTTGGAGCCGTGCAGTAGCTGTGCCTGCAAACTTTTGTTCTTTGTGATCTGTCACCTTGTTCGGCACCTGGGCACCAGCTGTGGTTACTTGCTAACCTTCTTTGTGATGTCTTGGCCTTTGGAAACACTCCTGGTGGTTCTTCCCCCCCTCCCCCGCAACCAAATAATAATCAGCCAGTCAGAGAAGTTCTTGCTCCTGATGCCGTTGGTTGCCAAGAAAGTGCAAGGGAAGACTTTTTCAGGGCAGTCAGCCCTCAGTGAACTTTGGATCACATGGCAGAACTTTGACCACAGTTGGGGGAACTCTAGTTCCTTTCAGAAATGTTCTTTCTCCTTGTTTGGGTCCCTTTCCTTGTGGAATGCTAAACTTTCAATACAGCAAGTGACTTGAAAAAAGAAAAGGTGGAGGTGGGTGGGGGTGAGTTACAACTCCCATCAGGCGTTGCGAAACCGTGCATGCATGAAATGCTGCTGATCTGGACAGCCTGGCCGTCATTATCTTCTTTATCAGTAAAGACTTAGACAAACACTGAACAGTTGTTTTTACGACTGTATTGTGCCATTTATGTGTCTGGATCCTCTGGAGCAGCACGCAGTGATGATAAGCGTGGAATGAGAGCTACATCAGATTGTATATGAGGAAAAGTGCACACATGAAAGGCCAGGTGTGCTGGACTATAGTGTGTTGGGATATGTTCATTTTATTTTTTAGAATACTTTTGTGCTGCTTTTTCACCCATTGTAGCATCTGCATGGTGGCAAAAAATCAAAACCATCAAAATAAGCTTTTAAAAATATGTATTCTTAAAAGCAATTAAGAACAACAGCAGTTAAACCATATAAACAGGAAAGAGGGTCACTGAGGGAATGGCAAATGATAACAGATAATTTACCCACTGGCTGAAGACAGTGATCAAGGGTCACAGTCTAATTTCCATGTGGAGGGAATTCCATGATTTTGGTGCCACTGCTGAGAAGGCCCTTTCTCAGGTTGCTACGCATCTAGCTTCAAATGGTGAGGGCACCAAAAGAAGGGTCCCTGAAGGTTACCACAGAGATCTGGTAGGTTCATACGGGAGTAGGTGGTCCTTAAGGTATGTTAGTCCCAAGTCATGTATGACTTTAAAGGTCAGTACCAGCACCTTGCATTGAGTGCAGAAGCTCATTGGGAGCTAGTGTAGGTGGACCAACACTGGACTGATACAGCCCTTATAACAACTCCAGTCATCATTCTGGTTTCACCATTCCGTACCAGCTGTAGCTTCCAAACACTCTTCAAGGGCAGCCCCACACAGAGTGCATTGCAGTAGTCTAATCTGATGGAAAAATCCATCACCAAGTGTCTCAAGCAGCTGAACAACTCATTGATAAAGCTCTTTCCTGATTTGACTGGTGATCATCGTGTGAACTGAGCCAGTGGGTACTTGGCCATCCGTAGTTATCATAACCCTCATCCTTTGAGTTTTATTCTGCCTGAGCTGCAGTACTGAGCCCCAAGAAGCATGCTAGGTATCTGGTCCAGTCTTGTCTCCCGTAATGTTTAGTTCTCTTTGGACAAGTATACTTGACTCTAGCCATTTAATCTGAGATGGGCATCATTAAATTTTGTTACCAGCCCTCTGCCTCCCAGTGTAATTTTTGTTGATTGAAGATGGAAAACCTTATTTGTAGCAATTAAAAAAAAAACCTTAAAATGTATTTGCAGTACCAGCCTGCCAATCTGGGACTAGGAAAAATACGTTGAGTTTTCAAAGGACTCCCGTCCCTTCAACTTTCTATTGAAAGAGTCTTCTCCTTCTTGGCTTCTGAACTGCTCATTTCTTGTTAACTCCAAAATCCAGCCCTTAATTGATCAGTTCCAGTTCCTTGATGGGAAAGGGCTGATGGGCTTAATTACTCTTTGCAGCCAAAGTGAATAATCATCGCCAGTGTTGTGTAAGCTGCCTTGAGCCTGCTTTGGTGGGGAGGGCGGGGTATAAATTGAATCGAACAAATAAATAGTGTTTGTTTTTGTATTGTAGAAATTATGAGCAATTGGTCTAGTGGCAAAAAGTAATTAAAGCCTAACCCCCTCCTCCCGGACACAAACACACCCTAGAACAGAAACGGGCTAATGTCTGATTCCTAAATGTTGCGATTCTGCGAGATACTTACAAGGAAGCAAATCATTAAGAAGCTGAGAACCAGCTGCAATTGTAAAAGAAGTTGTGAAGAGACAGTGGCAGGGAGAAGCCAGGGACCTTTGCCGAATCAAATTTACCTTTCAGTCACTATATACAGGGTGTTGCTCATGCAGATGTGTGTTGCCAACTATTTATGGGGGATTTGGTGCTATATAAAGTTTCCTGTGGAAGCACTGTGTTAATTCCACCGCCAGCCGATTGCAGAAAAGGAATGCTTCAGTGCTGCCTTGCCAGTTTAGCCTTTGTATTTTTATCTATGACTGGCTTTTTTATTTCCAAACGAGTAAAAATGAGACTTTTAACCTTTTAGTGCCTTTTTATAGCATTCATAAACCAACAGTTTAAGGTCACAATCTTCCACTCGAGGTTTCTTCTGTATTTGCTTGTCAAATAAACAGCCTTCCAGTAAAGTTTTTCTGATTGAGCCAGTCCTTTGGTGTCTCTTCCTGATAAAGGATTAATACACTTATTTTTCCTCGATTGGCTTACTAAATTTATATCCCACTCTTCTGCCCAATCAGGGCCACCGAGGCTGCAAACAATTTTTTTTTTTAAAAAGCATTATAAAAACAGATAAAACCAAAACAAAAGAAGGCATATTTAAAAACATAGAAACAGCAATTAAAATATAGGGCAGGAAGGAATGATTATTGAGGGAATGCCAGACGAAACAAAAAGTATCCATCCAACTGGTGGAAGACAATGATAGAAAGAGGCTGATGAATATCCCTGGGAAGGGAGTTCCATAATTTTGGCACTCTCCCAGGTTACTGCTTGCCTAATCTCAGAATGCAGAGACACTTCAGGCAGGGCCTCAGAGGATGACCATAGCAGCTGGGTAGGTTTTTATGGGAGCAGGCAGTTCTTATGCTATGCTGATACCAAACCGTATAGGGCTTTAAATGAAGGCATAGAGCCAACCCGACTGGATGGAAGAGATGTTTCTGTTCCTTTCCCCCATTTTCTTCTTCGATTTTTCTTTTTTTTCTTTAATTTTCTTCAACTGTTCTTGAGCGGAGGGCTGTGGCTCATTGGTAGAGCATCTGCTTAGTATGCAGAAGGTCCCAGGTTCAATCCCCGGCATCTCCACTTGAAAGGACCAAGTGAAGTGAAAGCCCTCTGCCTAAGACCCTGGAGAGCTGCTGCCAGTCTGTGTAGACAATACTGACCTTGATGGACCAATGATCTGATACAGTCTAAAACAGCTTCATGTGTTCATGCATGTTCTTGTTTTCAAGTGTAACGTTTTCAACGTAAAAACTCAGATTACTGCTCACAGTGAAAATGGGCACTTGGGCCCAAGACATAACGCATATTTTCATTTCATTTTGTCCAAACCTCCCTGCAAAGAATTTTGGGCATTTGTCACAGACCTGATTCTCCAAGCCAGAATGTTTGCTTTTTAAAAAAGAAAATACGTAATCTTCTTTTAAGAAAAAGATTCTTCAGTTGTGAATAACAGATGTTGTATTCCAGACACAGCTAAGGATTTAATTAATTTCTTGTTAATGGATGTTCTGATTTTAAGGGGAGAGATCTGAGTGTGTGCTTAGGTTTCAATCAATCACACTGAAATCATTTTAGCCTTAGATGGGTGGTGTTCCTAGTATTATGTTACCATGATACAGGGCTTTAGATTGCTGACTACCCTAGCAGCACATCGGGAATATAGCTGCTGGAAAGGGGGAAAACGAGCTCTTTATGGTGGCCGGCGTGGAATTGTAAATATTTTTATTTCTCCCTTAGGAAATGGCTCATGGAAGAGAGGAGACAAATACGACCTTGAGGCAAAGCAAGCGTACTCATCCCTGCAGACAGTCACACTACTGAGGACAGTGAAACCTGAGTTTGAGAAGTTTGCCATGGAGGTGAAAAGTTCTGCTCAGAAACAAGGAATCAATGATGATGATTACGTAAGTAGCGTCTTTAAAATACTCTTCTTGTTAAATCCGAGGTGACAAAGTGGCCTTTTCTGAATTGGACTAAGACGCCTGGGTGCTCACAGATGCTCTCTGAGAACTCTTTGTGGTAGCCTCTCTTTTTCCAAACGGTTCGCAAAAGAAAATTGCTCTGTTTGTTCACGGTCACCTGGAACAGCTTTCCTTTTTGTCTTTATTCTTGTTCATCATGGGGCATCTGAGGACCCAGTAACCCTTAATACTTTTTGGTACCAGTCATTTCCAAGGTCCTCCCAAGTGACACCAAAAACTATAGTATATAGTATCCGTCCTGTGCTGCAGCATCTACACTGGCTACCTGTCTGTTTCTGGATCAAGTTCAAGGTGCTGGTACTCACCTTTAAAGCTCTAAATGGTCTGGCACTGTCATATCTGAGGGATCGGCTCTCTCACTGTAATCCCCCTTTGTATGCTGCACTTACCATCACACAATTTGTTGGTGGTGCTGGGTCCCCAAGAGGTCCACTTGGCTACCACCAGGGCAAGGACCTTTTCCACCTTGTCCTTCTCCTGGTGGAATGCCTTGCTGGATGGGGTGCAAGCCCTGTGGGGCCCTTCCAAGTTTTGTTCAGGGAGGCCTTCTTCTGTTCTTGTCCTGTTGGCCCTCCAGGAACTCATCCGCCTGTTCACTTTGCTATATTTTATTATTTATGAATGGCCAGTGTCTCTTATTCTCTTATATATAATGTATTTTTATATGCAATTGTTGTTTTATTGATGTAATCCGCCCTGAGTCTTCGGGAAAGGGTGGAATAGAAATCCAATAAATGAATAAAATAGTAGTGACAAAGTATCCACTTGCCATCAGATTAATTTATCACAGCCGATCATCAAACTGAGTTTTTGTTTAGCTGTGTGGATTGATCGTGATAGCAGTCATAACACATGCCGTGAATAACGTGAAGCTCTGTACACTCTGACTACAGATCTGCCTAGGCCATGTACAAGGCACAAGAGTGAGTTTTATTGATTGTCTTGACTTGGAACAGGATCTCTTTGGCCAATTTTGAGAAGTCTGGTTTTAGCTAATGTGCATTCTCCCTTGAGGGCCTCAACATTTTGCCATCTTTACCAGCAGATAAAATTAACAGCTTGCAACACTTATTTCTCCTAGGGAAATAAGGCAGGGACAGAACAATTCTGAAGCAAAATTCTTTCAATACATAAAAATATCTAAAAGAAAGTCCCCTATTGCACATGAACAAAGTTTGAGTCCAGTGGCACCTTTAAGACCATCAAAGTTTAATTCTGTATGCACACAAAAGCTTATACCCAGAATTAAACTTTGTAGTTTTCCATGTGTGTGTGAGCGTATGCCCATGCCTGGAAGTCATGGGGCCCTCTGGTGACTCCTACTGGGGCGTGGAAAACGTTCAGAGAAGTGGCTTGCTAGCCTGCTTCTGCTTCCTGGCCCTGGTATTCTTTGGAGGTCTCCCATCCAAATACTTGCCAGAATTGGCCCTGCTTAGTTTCCGAGATCTGACCAGATTGGGCTTGCCTGGGCGATCCAGGTCAGGGCAGAATTAAACTTTGTTGATCTTACACATGCCTGCCACTGGATTCAAACTTTGTTCTGTTGCTTCAAATCAGCACGGCTACCCACCTGACTCTATTACACATGCAAGTGTTTTGAACCTAGAACCCCTAGCAACAGAGCTTAACTGCCCAGGACCCAGACTCAGCTCTTCAAAGGATGTATACTGGGACATCACAGACCTGAGAAGCAGGGCGGCTTTACCTTGGAACTATAAGGAAGGGGCCACTAAAGTAACTGTTCTGGCAGAGACTTCCTGAGAATGCTTCGTTGTCAGTATTGTCAGTTGATTACTTGTTCTTGCAGGGAGGGGGTATATACCAGCTTCACTAATGTCCCGTCTCAAAAGCTGAGCACTTCCCCTTTAATTAAGAACTGATCTGGACTAGGAAGGTAGGGCCTTGAATGCGTGCCTCCCTGCAGAAATATTTCAGTCCTCTGTAGCCTTCACACTAGCGTTGGAGCAACGTTCTGGACTACCTAGGCCCTGCTGATTAGCTTTAGTCTTAGTTCCACCTTCCACAGTGCGCTGTCCCAGGTTCTGACACCAGAGTCTTAAGAATGCATGTAGGTGGTACTCCATACTCTTGTCATTAGGCAGGCTTCAGTCATGAACAAGGGAATTTCTGGAGGACAATCTCAGTAGATTGCTGGATTCACAGGAGACTAGGAAGAAGGTTACCAACGGAGAGAGCAACACGCTCTGAGATACTGCAGCATAAATGATTACAGGGGAAACAGATTAAAGAAGTTTTAAGCCATGTAGAGCACTTGCTTTTATATATAGGTGGTCCTACATTCAGCCTTGGGCATCTCCTGTTAAAGGGTTTCAGTAGCAGATTTGGGAAAGACTTGAGATCCTCGAAAGCTACTACTAGTCAGACATTACTCAGTTAGATGGACCAGTTTCTGGTGTGTTATAAGTCAGTTTCATATGTTCATATATATGGTCCAGAATTTGGTAAATTTCCACTGAGGGCTGTGGCATGGGTTGCATAGAACTTGTATTCCTACAACAACTCCATAGAGGGTGTTATCACGGTGAAGAGAAAATAGCCAAGTTCACACCTTCGTGTTATATAGGAGCATCTTTGTTCTGGATTGTCTCTTGATAGTAACTGCCATTGTTACGCTTTCTGGTCTTAAGTTTTTGAATTCTGTTGCAATGGTAGAATAGTGTCAATTTCCAGGTATTTCCGGAAATTGAATGAAAGTCCTGTATCTTTTTAGTAGATTAAATAGTGAGGGTGGTGAACATAAGAACATAAGAGAAGCCAACGCTGGATCAGGTCAATGGCCCATCCAGTCCAACACTCTGTGTCACACAGTGGCCAAAAACGCCCTCAGGAGGTCCACCAGTGGGGCCAGGAAATTATCCTCCTTGAAAAACTCAAGTTTGTTTTACCAAGTAGAGGTAAAGAAGAGGTAAAGACATATAATGTAAATGCAAAGAAGTGCGGTAGCAAGAACAAATGCAACCTGATAAAAAGTGCAGAGTTCTCCCTTCAGAGCAATGGCTGGAATGCACCATTGTACAGTTTCTGGCAGTGTGACTCAGATGTTTTTATGGGATCTTTCAATAAATAACGAATGTTAGCTATTTGGTGTTAAGTTCAGTCAGTTGAAGGGCCGCTATCACAGCAGAACAATTACACCACTGCAGTTGGCACCGTTCGGCTCTGTAGCTGAGCTGCTGAATACACCATTTGACAGACAAGATGTCAAAGAGGTAGAGAACACCCCCCATCCAAGTCTTTGGCTGTTCAGGGGCACTGAACTGTAATCTCGGCTGTTTCTCCTTCTCTTCCTCATGAGAACACCCTCTGTGGGGGCTGCTGTAAGAATAAAAGTTCTTTGTCAGCCGTGGCACAGCCCTTATTGAAAGCCGACCAAGTTCTTGTAGTTGCAGATAGTGGAAGCAGTCACTTGGAACTAAAAGCTGTTTTATACAGACCTCGACAAAAGGTTAATGGGACGTAGTATGTCTAGTGATTTCTGATGCCCCCCAAATGCAAATCAGGATCCTAAAGAAAACTACTTTAGTGAAGTGAAATGCAGCAGCAGAACTGGAGCTTAAAAGGAGCACTGTAATCAGCAGAGAATATAAGAGTTACTCACCAGTCAAGATTTCTTTTTTCTTGTCAATAAGGAACTGCTTTTTGTTTTGTTATCCTGGAAGCCATGGACAGTGGTGATCGCCTGGGAACATTTGGAAGGGGCATACAATGACATCGCTTGCTAAAAAGGCTAAAAATATTGCTTTGATCAATAGCTGTCCTAGCATTTACAACCAAATGGCTACAAAAGCTAGTTACCCAGACTGGAAGGAAATCTAAGAGCCCAGCCGCAGTGTTCACATAAAGAGTCTGAAGGAGAACAAAGAAGAAGAAGAAGAAGAAGAGATTGGATTTATACCCCGCCCTCCACTCCCCAAGGGAGTATCAGAGCGGCTTACAAACTCCTTTTCCCTTCCCCTCCCCACAACAGACACCCTGTGAGGTAGGTGGGGCTGAGAGAGCGGAAGAATAGGAAGCGGAAAGTTTGCCTTCCGGGGTCCCACAAGCAAGAGGCCCAGTCTGAAAAGGGAAGGCCCACCGACATAGTGACTGAAAATTGCACTGAAGTCTTATACCAGGAAATAGGATAGTAGCAGAGTCTAGCAACACTTGTTACAGTACATTCAAATAGCCCCAAACACAGCTTTTCCTGGCAAAATGAATGTATTTAAAAATATTGATAGGCTTTCCTTTCTCTCAACCATTTCAGACCCACGATAAGAACACTCAGAACCCACCTCAACCCACTGATTTATGGTGACCCCCATAGGGTTTTCAAGGCAAGAGATGTTACACAGGTGGTTTGCCACTGCCTGCCTCTGCACAATCCGGGGCAATGATGCTCTGTATTCTTGGTGTGTGTGTGGGGGGGGCAAACAGTGGGAGGGCTTCTAGAGTTTTGGCCCTGCTGGTGGACTTCCCGACAGCCCCTGGGTTTTGGCCACTGTGTGACACAGAGTGTTGGACTGGATGGGCCATGGGCGTGATCCAACATTGGCTTCTCTTATGTTGTTATAGTGACCCTGGACTTCCTGGATTGTCTCCCATCCAAATACTAACCAGGGGTGACTGCTGTACACTGCAGTGGTCAGGCTGCACCTGGAGTATTGTGTGCAGTTCTGGAGGCCTCACTTCAAAAAGGAGGTGGCCAGGATGGAGCGGGTGCAGAGGAGAGCGACAAGGATGATCGGGGGCCTGGAGACCAAGCCCTGTGAGGAAAGGCAGAGGGACTTGGGAATGTTCGGTCTGGAGAAGAGGAGGTTTGAGGAGGGAACTTGATTGCTCTCTTGAAGTATCGGAAGGGCTGTCACTTAGAGGAGGGCGCAGGGAGCTTTTCCTGTTGGCAGCAGAGGATGGGAGTCGCAATCATGGGTTTAAATTAAGGGCAGGAAGGTACCATCTGGATATTAGGAAAAACTTTTTTACTGTAGGAGTTGTGCATCAGTGGAATCAGCTGCCTAGAGAGGTGGTGAGCTCCCCCTCAGTGGTAGTCTTTAAGCAGCGTCTGGACGAACACTTGTCAGGGATGCTCTAGGCTGATCCTGCATTGAGCAGGGGGTTGGACTAGATGGCCTGCCTGGCCCCTTCCAACTCTGTGATTCTTTGATTCTGTGAAACAGGAAATGGGGAGAGGGTATAGGGGATTTCAGGGGAAGGGAAAGAATAGCAAGGGGGGGGGACATGTCCCCTGCCAGTCCTTGCAGTTTCCCTGTTTGTAATATTATAAAATGGAACATATAAACTTTTAAAATAGTTGCTATGGGATTCTAAAGATCAGTATATTAAAATATAGAGAGCCAGTTTGGTGTAGTGGTTAAGTGCATGGACTCTAATCTGGGAGAACTGGGTTTGATTCCCCACTCCTCTACATGAAGCCAGCTGGATGACTTTGGGCAAGCCATAGCTCTGTACCAGCTGTTCTTTCAAGGACAGTTGTCTCAGAGCTCTCTCAGCCCCACCTACCTCCCAGGGTGTCTGTTGTGGGGAGGGGAAGGGAAAGGAGTTTGTAAGCCGCTCTGAGATTCCCAAGTGAATTAAGGGCAGGATATAAATCCAATCTCTTCTTCTTAAAAGCAAAATTAAACATTTAACAAAATATACTCTAAATTGATGCTGAATTAGATGCTCCAGAGATAAAACTGAACATGGAGTCTAGATAGCTATAGTTAATGCCCTCCTATGTAAAATTCAGCTTTCTAATAGTCCTCAAATGTAAGCTAACCATGGAATTACAAGTATCTCACAGCACACATGAATTAGTGCATTTCTGTGAATATTTTCCAGTTTTGATAACGTAACAATGGAAGGATGGCAAGACTGAACCTAGTACTGACGGAGGTGGCTGCTGCAATTGGCAATCATTTTTTCCATTAACCCCCTTGTCCTGATGACTGGAGTGCATAGTGTCGACTCACTGTTCTTCATCCTATCCTTGTAACTGAACTTCAGGGCTCTGTAGCCAGGAGTATATATTTTTGTACTTGAAAAGGGACCTTGAACAGAAGGACAGAACATAATGCTTCTTCTCTTGAACCATGGACACGGTCTCTTTCCAGCATCCCACGGCAAACATGGCAGATGTTGGTGGATCGTCCCTTAAAAATGTAACCCCAGGCTACCACTGATTGAATTGCAAAACCAACGGCAGGAGGGGAAATTCCAGCAGTGTTAAACAGCCAGTGCAAGAACACCTTAATTATTGAATAAGCCAAGGCAGTAAGAAATGCCGCAAGCAAACAGGCCTCCCGAAACAATAGAGCAGTCATCTGGATTCTGCTGATACCCACCAATTCCTATTTGCATGTCAGCCTGCTGGAAGTGGCACCTCTATTGTGTCATCCCGAAGAAGAAAGAAACTGTGGTTGCAATCCTTAGAACACTTAGCTAGGATCAAATCCCACTAAATTAAGTTGGACTTAGTTCTGGGTAGAGCTCTTTAGAGTTGCTCCCTTTGTGTATCTTCTGATCACTGTGGCATTCCATTATATATAACACACTTCTTTCCAGGGTGTGCAATGACATCATAAGAAGTGTAGAAACTTGCTTCAACCCATTCCTTGAGCAATAAAACCATAACTTGGAGAAGAATTCTGTACAGCATAGCATGTGAGAGCTGAAAAGTGTTGACTCTAAAAGCTAGAGTGTGCATAACAAAATGATGCGCCAGCATAGCGGTGCATGTTGTAGTGTGGGTAAGCAGTAAGCCGATAGCAATCCCAGGGTAAAAATACACCAACGTATCTTAGTTAACCGGAAATTTGTTTTTTGGTTAAAGTTCAATTGCAATCCACTTATTAAATAATTCTTACTGGAAATTGGCTTTGGGTTTGCTTTTCAAAATTCTTAAAGCTACCTCTGTTACTGGTTTTGGGGGCAGAGTTTAATAAATGCTGGTTTTCTTTCTAGCCTGAACTGAGATGCTTTTATAACCTTGGCTATTTTGACTGTTGAAGTTAGTGAGACCACCCATAATTTGTTATTTCTTCTAATTGAAAAGAAAGGTGTGTGTTGGGGCAGGGGATTTAACTAATTTAGTTGACATTTCGGCAGTGTTGGCTGGATAGGGAGGGATGCACTGCTTGGGATCACAAATTGCTGAATTCTCAGTCAGTGCAGAGGAAGACTGAATATCTGGTCATCTTACCTTTGTAACGGGTCTTGCCTAAAGGATTTGAAGTACTGCACTGGGCAGATGAATTACTTAGAATTGGACAGACATTGACAGCTTTTGTAAGAGGTGGAGGCACTAGTCTTCTGAAGCAACCTGTCTGCTATCCTACTTCTTACCTGCAAAAGCTGTTTGGAAAGGAGCAGGAATTGGAATGTTTGACATCTGATGAATAATATCAGTGCCAGACTCTCTCACTTTCTCAGTCTTCTGTTTCTTCTAACCACACACAGCCCCCAGCCTGATATTACCCATTGATTAGGACTGCAGGGTCTCAGAACTGGTGTGGTGGGGGGTTGTAAAATCACTGAAAGAGAAGGCAAGAATGTAACCTGTTTGGTGGTGTGTGCCCCACTCTGGTCTTTCCTTGAACCAGCTAAACAGGATTAATGACAGGCGAGCTTTTGTGTCCTCTTAAATGCACCAGAAGAGAAAATAAAAAGACTGCTGCCGGGGAATAATTTGTACACTTGAATAGATCTATTCAGTGACTGGAGTGCTTTGCTAATTGTCTCGGAAAGAATGAAAGCGACCCACAAGTTGGCTTTTGGAAGCAAGGGGGGAAAATGAATTCACATGTCAGCTTATGTTTTGCTGTTACAATTGATCCACTATTAATTAGAAGTTTGGAGTGTTGCTGCTGTATGGGCCACCAAAGACAGTAGCGGCTCTGGCAGTCAGTTCTGCAGAAGGGTCAGCACGGTCGTTCCAAGCAGAGTTGCATCCTTCTGTCTGTTGAAGTCAGTGAGCTTAGAAGGGTGTAACTCCGCTGAGAATTGTACTTCCTAGGTCAGCTTCATACAAGCTTCATCTCACCCAGCAAATAAATTAATAGAATGCTGTTTAAAAATAAACATTCCCCCAAATCCTCGAGTATCTCCTTATTATAATTGAGTAGTGGGGTGGCACTTTCTGAACATTCCACACGCTCCTAAATCAGTTGGCTCCATGATGTGTCACTCAGAAGCTGTCCCTATCCACTGGATGCGTTGCTTGAGTCTCACCTCCAGCATTCTAAACCAGGGGTGTCAAACATGCGGCCCGGGGGCCAGATCAGGCCCCCAGAGGGCTTCTATCACTGGCCATCTCCTGCTTCCAGTTCTGTTCCTGCTGCATCATAGCTTGCTTCACCAGATTCTCTCAGTTCCTCAACCATTTCATGTTTTCCCCTGGGTCCTAGGCTCAGAACTCTGAGTATGAGATTTCTGTGGTGAATGCCAGTAAATCAAAAGTAGGTTTGCAGCTTACAGATACACACCTGAACAGCATACTCAAGATTGCAACAGCACAGACATTTTGATGCAATAACTCAGAGGAAGAGGTGTCAGTTATCAGATACTGTTAAATAAACAAAATATTGCAAGATTGCTAATGTTTTAAGCATGTTTTTAAGTAAAAAAAAATCTTTGTGTTTGTGTCCTTTATAAAGTTTATATCTCTACTACCTGGCATTACATTTTATGACACACATGGTCCAGCCCAACAAGGTCTCATTTATGTCAGATCTGACCCTCATAACAAATGAGTTTGACACCCCTGTTCTAAACAGTTTGTTGTTCCTCTCCCCCCCCCCCCCAAAGCCAGTCACAACACAGAGGTTGTTTGCATATGCGGCCTGATTGGCCTTTGCTTCTAACATTCTTTTTTTTATTATTATTAATTTTATCTATATCTAATTCTACAACGCTACTTTTCTAAGCTATGTTTACCTTATACAGAGTGTGCTTTATCATTTGCTTAATATTGCTATGCCATTAATACATATGAAGCATTTTAAACCTTGGCTAATATTTAGATAAAATTGTTACTGATGATACATGAAAAATAAAAAAAAGCTGTTTGACAGACATGCTCTTTTGAGGGAATGCTTAATTATACAAATTATCTATTATATATAAGTGCAGTTTCAAAAAACATTTCAGCCTTTATTTCTTCTTTCGTCCTCTTCTTGTCTTAACAGTCTCTTCTTGTACTTTTGGAGCTGCTGCTCCCTTTTCCGAGTCAGACGTTTCTTCTTCGCTCTTTGAGCTATCAAATCCATACATACTTTCTTGCGATGCCAGTGAACCATCTGAGTCTCTCTCTTTTTTCTTTTCTTTGCTTTTTTCCAAAAAACTTTTCGCCTGTTGGACAGAGTCAATTTTATATTTCTTGTTTTTGATGCTGAAGCTCAATCCTTCCGGAACATTCCACCTATAGATAATAGATTCAGACTGTAGCCAAGATGTCAGTTTTCCATAGGCTTTCCTTCTTTTCCTTATTTCAAATGGGATGTCTTTCATCACTTTAACTTCTTTTCCTTTGATCTTCAGAACTGCTTTATTTGTGGTCCTGAGCACCACATCTCTTGTTGACTTTTTGGAGAACCTTATCTGAATCTCACCAGGCAGGCTTTTCTTTTTAGTATAATCTGGATAGGTTCTGTAAACCATATCCATGTCGCTTTTTATTTCCGCTGCTTTTAAGCCCGTCACTGGTTCAAGCGCTTCACTTAACAGATTTTTAAGGTCTTCTCCTTTATCCTCTGGTACATTCTGAAGTCTTAGGAAAAAATTTGATCTTTCCATCTGAAGTTTCAAGAGCTGATCAGAATGGAAAGCCTTTTCTTTCTCCGCTTTTTGTAGTCTTGAATCATGATTTTTAACTGAAGTCTTAACTTCCAGAAGTTCTCGCTGCAGCTTCTCTGTAGTTTTATTCGACTCCTTCAGGTCCAATTGCATCTTGTCCATCTTAACGTTGAGAGCTGTCATTTGGTCCACTAGAGGTCGCAATAACGAGGAGAACACCGTGCTCATCTCCGTGGTATCGACCTTTGAACTCGGAGCTGTACTTCCTAGTTTGGGGGAAGGTTTCGGTTTCCCCGCCATTGTTGAGACTGTGCTTCTTTGTTAATAGTTAGATAAGATGGACGAAAGGAGCAAATTCCACGACTGCGCTTATATCTTTTTAAAGTTCATATCCTCTAAAGCGCGATGCTGCCATCAAGCAAGCCGAACATACGTTTTTTCATGCAGTAACGCCACGTAAAGAGTCCCGTAAGTACGCCAGTCTCGAGGGGGGGGGGGTTTTACTCCACCCGCCTTTCCCGCTGTATCTGTTTCTTTTTACTTCAGACTCACTGTTTCTCCAAGCGTAACTGTCAGTTCCAGCCTCATTGCTTCACACTCTCTGCTGCTTCTCGGTTTTGCGCTTTTAGCCATACGGCTCCCACGGACGGGGGAACCTATGGGGGTGATGAAAGGGGACCTCAATCCCTCGA
Source organism: Lepidodactylus listeri (assembly GCA_029233225.1). Lineage (NCBI taxonomy): Eukaryota > Metazoa > Chordata > Lepidosauria > Squamata > Gekkonidae > Lepidodactylus > Lepidodactylus listeri. The sequence goes on along the minus strand of JARCFY010000004.1, from coordinate 24,427,084 downwards.
TCGCCACCGTAGGGAGAGATCCCCCTCGTGCCACCCCAGGCAGAGCCCCTTCACTAGGGTCTCTGGGGGCTCGGCACCGGTCCGAAGCCCCTTCCCGCCGGGTACGGATTGCGCTCCCCGCTAGTGCGGAGGAGCGCGTCCGCCATGGTCACAAATCTTGCCGGAAGTTCTGCTTCTAACATTCTAAACAGTTTGCTGTTGCTGTTGGGAGTCATTTAATGTGTCCTGAGGTAAAATACATATCCCAGTCTTCCCTTAAACTGTCACTGAAGTTGCCAGTCTCCCTGTGGGGCCTGGAGATCTCCCAGAAATCACCATGTTCCCCAGCCACAGCCCATCATTTCCCCTACAGAAAATTTCCCAGCTGTTACAACTGATCTCCAGATGACCAAGATCAGTTCTCCTGGAGACAATGGCTGCTGTGGGCAGTGGACTCTATGGCATTATACCCTGTTGAAGTCCCTCCATACCCCAAACCGTGCCCTCCCCAGGCTCTACCCCTCAAATCTACAGGTATTTTCCAACCCATAGTTGGCAACCCTGTAACTGGCTATGGAACCACTTTCCAGACCCTTGGAACCCAGAATACATGGCATCGGAGGAGGTACTTTTCTACCTTAGCTGCCACTGCATAACCCCAAATCAACATAAGTCAGGGGTGGAGGGAACCATACCTGTTACCAGGGCTCATTTCATAGCAGGAGCTCCTTTGCATATTAGGCCACACACCCCTGTTGTAGCCAATCCTCCCAGAGCTTACAGTAGCCCCTGTAAGAAGAGCTCTGTAAGCTCTTGGAGGATTGGCTACACTAGGGGTGTGTGGCCTAATATGCAAAGGAGCTCCTGCTACAAAGTGAGCCCTGCCTGTTACCATGTAGCTCTCCTCCCATACTACTCACTTGGAGCAGCAAAATGATTTCAGACAGCCCTGCCTTATAGCTAAGCAGAAGGAAATAAACATGGCTCACCACCCTCTGTTTTCCCCTTCCCTCTGTCGCTCCACCACCCACAGCCGGGTGGGAAGAGATACAATGGGCTCTAGAAGGAACCTCCAGGTGATGCACAATTCAGAACAGAAGATACGACACAGCTGTCTAATTAAGCATTTCATTAAGACCCATTGGAAAGTCTCAGTTTTCAAGCTAAAGATCTTGATGAGCTCTCCCCCGCTTTTTGTAGCCATTGGAAAAGGTGGTGGTGTTGCAAAGGTAAAATGGAGGAGGAGAGGACCATGTATGTCACCTTGAATGTCACCTTGAATTCCTGGGAGGAAGTGTGGGATGGAAGTGTAATAGATAGGTGCTAAGGCTTCAGTCCACTGGTAATATCCACTGATGGAAGGAATTTCAGTCAGCACATAAGAAGAGCCCTGCTGGGTCAGGCAAATAGTCCCATCTAGTCCAGCATCCCATCTCACATAGTGGCCAACCAGTCTCTCTGGAGGTCCAACAACGGCCTGGAGTCTGAGGCTGTCCCTTGATGTGGCTTCCTGGCTCTGGGATTCAGAGGATTAGTACCTCTCACTGTGGAGCTTCCCCTCAGTCACCATGGCTAGTAGCCATTGATAGACTTACTGCCCACGAATCTGTCCAATCTAAGCACAGTGGAACTTCCTCAGCTCCCTATTCTGCTGCAGTGCCAAATCTCTCTCCCCCCCCCCCCCCCCATTTCTGTTCATGGTAATCCTTCAACAGCTTCCAAGCTTGTATGTATCCAAAATGTGTTCAAGTGCATAAGGGGGGAACTCGAGAGAGGAATGCAGTTACTATTGCTGAAATGGAGAGGCACATGGGTGAGATTGTGGCTCTTTGGATCCTAGCCAGAAGACAGATTTTGGATGCTTTAGTGCCATAGTCACAAGTTCTAAAGACTGGGGTGTCTGTTCAGTTACACTCTATTCCAGATGCATATTCAGTTGTGCATGGAGATCTAATGGCTGTGAGTGTTCCCCAATCTTCACACCCCAAAGACTATGAGAACTCTTTTCACTAAAGTTGGTGTAGAATGTTCTGAAAGCACCACAAGTGATATGCCCCCAAGATAGGTAAATTTCAGTGATGGGGACAAGAAGTGGTCCCTGAGGCAAACTTATGTGACTTCTGGGATCCAAATCTACTAGAATCAGTAATCATTAACTGCATCCTAAGCTTTTAGTCCTTTTGTCAGAAAAGAGAAGTTTGAAATGTGTTGATGACTGAAAGGAGTCCATGTTATTCATGTGTGAAGATGAAACTTTGCCTAAGAATACTGTAGAATAGATTAAGTACACCAAACCTTTATTTGTTGTCTGCACTTTTTCTGTGGCATGTAAGTGATGTTACTCAAGTGGAATAAAAACATGCAAACCAGAACTGGTCTCCCATTTACGGTACAGTTAAGACGTAGTCCTCAATGCTGAACAAACTGTACCCCAAATAAAGCAACCTATATTTTAGTAGGTGCTGTGGTGTAATTCTAATGAAAAGCTGTGTGTTCAGAGTTCCATGTTTCCACTAGATGCGAAGAAAGTCTGTTCCAAGGAGAAATCTCCCGAGGGCAATGAGGCCTGTTCCCAGTACCAGGAACTTTAAAAGCAGAGATGAAACTTATATTTAGGGAGGTTAGATTTAAGGGAGCATTCGCTCTGCATTATAGGAAAGTCTGCATGCGCCCAGCACGATCCACTAAACTGATTTTTATTTTCATTTTCAGATTATTTTCATTTCTTACCATTTAATACTGTTTTGTTTAAATGTAGGATGTCCTTTAAAAAGTAAGGAGTTGGGCTTCAAAATCTGGAGACTGGCAGTGCTTTATCGTGAACAGTGAAAGCTGTCCTGCTGCTAGCTCTCTGACCAATAGCATAAAGATGTCTGCAATGCACTGTGATAACTGTTCGCATATTTAGAACATTTCATCAAAGGTGCCTTGCTTTTGTAGGCTTTAATTTGGGGGAGTGAAACCGATTTACAACACCCTAAGCTCCTAATAAAACTGAATATCTTCATCAGTATTTCATGGCTTGGCCAATCGGTCAGGATTGGATAATGTTCATAGAGCCCAATCCTAGGAATTTTTACTCAGAAGTAAGCCTCCGTTCATTGAGACCTGGTTCACTTGAACCGCATAGGATTGAAGTCTAGAAACATACAGAACCACACTTTAAAGAATAAAATTCCAGTCTGATTATCAGGTGAACTCTGTCTACTGAAAGCCAGTACAGACTAGGTCTTATGCTAGTTCACTATATTGGCATTCTCTTCTTGCGCCAAGGAACTCGGTACTATAGATCGTTCCTATCTGTTCACCTTCTGTGACAGACTCTTTTCTGAGCCCTGAGAGCCAGGGTGGTATAGTGGTTAAGAGTGATGGACTCTAATCTGGAGGACCAGGTTCGATTCCGCATTCTCCCACATGAAGCCAGCTAGGTGACCTTGGGTCAGTCACAGCTCTTCAGAGCTCTCTCAGCCCCAAAATAAGTCTAGCTCACCACTAAAAGAGCTAGAACTTAAGGCTTCAAGACAATCTTAGGATCTCCTGGCACAACGCCATACGATAATATATACAACATATGCACACAGAAGGCCACTGCCTGTAGAAAACACAGAAAAACGCCCTGGCCTGCTGCTCACCTACTTATGTTCACCTTACCTGGGTACTAAGGTTATGCACCTGGGAAAAAAGCCCTGACCTTTTTTGGATTTGGATTTTGGGAAGGATATAATACCAGTATTCAGTGATACCTGCATCCCCAGGTATCCATTTGGAGTTTTCCAGGATTTCAAAATTATATTGATTTAGTTTTTCCTTATGGAGGACTGGTTTTTTTGTGTGGAGTAGCTCCCCCCCCCCCAAAAAAAACCAAATGGTACCAAAATTGCAGGGGAGCTAATGCTACCTGCTCACTAAAGTCTCTCCAAGTTTCAAGCAAATTGGAACAAGAGGACCAGTTTTATGCCCCCTTGAACAAGGAGCCCCAGCCACCCCACTCACAGGGGTGCACACCAAGGGGGGACAAAAGGAGCTGGAAAAGAGCCGTTCTTTTCTGATTGTGCTAGTAAAAGATGAGCCAGAGCAGAAGACCTCAGTTATGATCTATTCTTCTAGCCACAGGATGGAGAGTTGTGCCTATGGATGAATGTAGAGGATGTTTATCATTGGCTAAAATTGCATCTTCCTTTTCATCATAGTTCTGATTGACGATTGGTTGGTATTAGTAAAAGATCATGCCCCACTTAGGATCCTTGCTGAGTATCTGGCTGGCTACTGTCGATAACTTTTATAAATGGAAGAAACCTGGTTTTGATTCCACGATGCAACAAAAAGTGACGTCCTTTTAATCCCAGCAGCTTGGGGGGCCGGGGAGGGGTTACCGGGATGTCTGATGTGGAGCCAAGGCTCTGGTTTCTGTAGGAGCTTGATTCAGAGCCTTTTGAAGTCCATGGAAATCGCCCATTGACTTTTTTGTATCAGGACCTAAATCTGATTAAGTGGCGGAACTGTTTTCACTGGTAGGGAAGGCAATTTCAGGAATCTTTGTGTGTGGAGGGGGGGAATTATTTATGGGGTTTATTGTTTGGTAGGTTGGCCAGCAAACACTTCACAGGAGCTTAAAGCCATTTATTTTTTTTTAAAAAGAGCATGGCAGTTAAAAAAAAAAAGATACAATGGGAAGCCCTAATAAGAGGCACTGTGTGTGGAGCAGGGGATTTGCCTTCTTATTTGTAAGCCATTTATCACTGTGATATAGTCCCCATTTTACTATAGTGCTGCTGGGCAGATCAGAGGCAGGAAAGATCCTTTTCATCCATGTCAAAAGGGCAACATGGTGCTGGGATGAACTACTGAGCGTATTTGGAACTCTGAAATGATTTTAAAAACTGGATCAAGGCATGGGGATTTTCCCTATAGGGATACAAAGAAAGATGATGAATAGATCAGGCATAATTCTTAGGGCTTTTGCCAGATCCAGGTGGGCAGCCGTGTTCGTCTGAAGCAGTAGAACAAATTCTGAGTCCAGTGGCACCTTTAAGACTAACAAAGGGTTATTCAACGTTATGGGCCTTTCGTGTACACACGAAAGCTCATACTTTGAATACATTTTGTTTGTCTTAAAGATGCCACTGGACTCAGAATTTGTTCTAGTACTTAATATTGATCATCCTAGAATGAGCTAGGAATCCTTAAGAGAGATCTTACCACCCTTCTAAAACTACACTCGCAATGAAAAGCTAATGCTTCTGGAAAATGGCAGGGTAAAAATATGTCCTTAATAAGTACTTCCTGAAGCTTTCTGCATACATTATCACATTAATCTAACAACACCTGTATTAACTGATTTCCTTAATGTACATGAAGTACAAAACCCGATTTTTCAGGCACGGAATTTGTGGGTTAGGCCTGGATTTTTGGTACAGCCAACAGCGATCTTCTGCACGAAGCCACACCAAAACAACTGTGGGCATCCTGGTTAGTAAACAGATGTAGCGTCCTCAGTCTTCGTTGGTCTCTTACTTTAAGGATAGACAGCCAGAGTGGCATAGCGGATAGAGTTGTGGACTAGGATGCTGGGAGATCCAGGTGTGCATCCCCACTTCTGTTATGGAAGCGCACTGGGAGACCTTGGGCCCTTCACAGACTCTCAGCAACAATCTACATCACAGGGTGGTTGTTGTGAGAAAACAAGAGGATGGGAGAACAGTGTACTAAGCTGTTTTGAGTCCTAAATGGGGAGAGAAGCAGGGTATAAATAAATAAATGCGATTGCAAAAATGCATGACTATAATGAGGGTTGCAAAGCACAGACCTGGGTGATGCCCTCATTGCAGCGTCTCATTCTTAGTATTCCCCAAATTGCACTTGTTTAAAAAGGACAGAGAGAGAGAGAGAGAGAATGTTCTCAGGGACAATTTAGCTCAACTTGCACAACCTCTCACTCCCTAATGTTGTATCTATTGTTGCGTTGGCTGCATATTCTAGCTGGCTAAGGGGCCCATCCTAAGCGGGGTGGAATATTTTTGTCCTGACGAAGCATTCCACCAGTCCTAAGCTGTCCTAAGCAGGGTGGAATATTTTTTTCACAAGGGAGCATTACACCATGCAAACCCACACTTGCAATCAGAAATGGTGAGACTAACATACTGTTTGTTTCTGTTTTTTAACAACAATTCCGTGCTACTTTATGGTCTGGTGGGTATATAGAACAGCTGATGACAAGAATGGACACTCAGTTGCTATCGGATCCGAAATGAGCCATGTCTCCTCAGCAAGCCCGAGAAAGAACACTCGGCTCCGTCATACCTGACGCACTTGGCATTTGGGACTAACATATGTGATTGTCCTGCAAAAAAAGCAGAATCCAGATCAGAGAAAATGTGAGCAGTTTCAGCTACATTTTTTTGGGGGGGTGGTGGTGGTGCAATAGGAGCACACAAGTGTTGAAGATCAGAATGCGGAAGAGCCCATGAATGATGGTTTACTTCTCCCCTTACTGGCTGCCAGTAGTAAGGAGGGAAATCCTAGTTGTTAATCAGCCTCAACCGTCTGAGTATTAATCAGTCCCAAATGCCAAGCGCAGAGAAGGATAAAGCTGAGTGGGCATCACTGGGATTGTGGAGTTTCACAATGTTGGTGCTGCCACTGAGAACGCTTTGCCCCAGTAACCACACTTCTGACAGTAGGAGAACATGAAATGGGGCATTTCCAGATATCTAAATGTATCTATTGAGTGACACAGGAAGTTTATCGTCTCAGTGAAAACAGCCCACGACTTTCACCTTTAAAAAAAAAAATCCCTGTGTGTATTGGGGGGGGGGGGGGGGGTGATACCAGAATTCCTAGCCATTTTTTTTCTCTGAAAATGGAAAGGAATTTGCACAAGGAAAGTGTGGGGGTGTTGATTATATAAAGCCTATCTATTCAATGTGTCAGTACTTTTAAGCTTATCTGTTGAGGAGAGGCAGACGGAGGTAGCACTCAAGAGAATGCTATCCCCTCCAGTTTGCTTCTCCTTTTTAATCCTCAGTACCTTTTACTTTTGGCATAACGGTACAGGTTCTGCTTTGCAAACTTTTCATACTGGCATGTCCTGGAAGGTGGAATCAGAATTTTGTGCATTTAACCTGTATATGTATTTCTCCAGATGTAGCCAACAATAAGAACCAGTTTGGTGTAATGGTTAGGAGCACAGACTCTAATCTGGGAGAACTGGGTTTGATTCCCCGCTCCTCCACATGCAGCTGCTGGTATGACCTTGGGTCAGTTACAAGTTCTTTCAGAGCAGTTCTCTCACGAGCAGTCCTCAAAACAGCTCTCTCAGCCCCACTTACCTCACAGGGTGTCTGTTGTGGGGAGGGGAAGGGAAAGGAGATTGTAAGCCACTCTGAGACTCCTTCGGGTACTGAAGGGCGGGGTATTAATCCAATCTCTTCTTCGTTTCCCGAAGGCCAAGCCTCCTGTTGGTTTGATTTCTTCATGCCCTTTGTCTGCAGTATCATCAGACATTCTGAAACCACAATGCATTGTGGCTTTCAGGGGAGGAGAGGCAAAGTAAGATAGATATGGTGATCACTTCACGCACAATGATCAAGTTATATTGCAGCTTCCTGTGCTGCATTCTCTCAAAGGTGGTGGACCTGTATCAGGCCTGTATGACTTTGTACTCCATACCAAACGTTTCGCTTTGGACCATCAAGGGAAATGGTTTCTCCAATATGCAGGTGTCCTATGTAGAAGGGATTTTTGTATGGAGGAGCATTTAGTCCTGTTAGCTCTTACCTGCCAAGTGAAGGGGCATGGCACAGACATAGGTTTGCCATAACTCTCAAAGTAGCCAGTGTTTGGGATTTTAAAAATAGTTTAAAACATCGGACAAACAAAATGCTAAGTGTCATAACACTGCCAGCTTAAGTGTTACAAATTATTACTGTTCATGCTGGCTAATTAAGAACATAAGAACATAAGAGAAGCCAATGTTGGATCAGGCCAATGGCCCATCCAGTCCAACACCCTGTCACACAGTGGCCAGAAATACCAGGTGCCCTCAGGAGGTCCAGCAGTGGGGCCAGGACACTAGAAGCCCTCCCACTGTTGCCCCCCCCAAGCACCAAGCAAGTAGCCGTTAAAACAGATATTGAAGAATTGCATTACATTCGAAGCATTCAATTTTGTTTCTGATTTACCAGTTTTACTTTAAGTATTGTGATGCTCGCCTCCACAGGCCAGTTGCATGTAAGAAATATGTTTGTGAGGGTATAATACACGCAGCTAGCTCAAGTTTTCCCCCCAGCATCTGGCTAAAATCTTCACATGGTTCTAATTTCCACCTGTGTTTCTTTTAAACATCACACTGCATCAAACGTTTGGGAGATGCAGCCAGAACTGAAGAATGAACAAATAGTTCATGCTTGTGACACACAGGAAAAATAAACAGAAATGTAAAGAAAAAGAACTAGGAGGATCATAAGAGCTATAAAAAGGTCAGCGAAGTGAAATAATTTCTGCTTACGGAGAGAAGAAAGAAAGGAAGTGGGCATAATCTTCCACCTTAATTGGACACCGCTATTATCTTGAATAGAAGACAGAGATGACCATGAGCACACATGTTTTTAAAAAAGGATTTAACAGATTTCATGGATGATAGGTCCACCACTGGCTACTAGCCATGGTGATTCAAAGGAAAATCTGTATTCAGAGGCCGTAAGCCTCTGAGTACCAGTGCTAGGAGGCGACATTAGCTGACAACCCTGTCCTCTATGCCCTCTTTGTTGGCCCTCCAGGGCAACTGACTGAAACAGGATGCTAGATTAGATAGACCACTGGTCATATTTAGTAGGGCTCACATTCTTAAAAGCATACCTCAAGAAGGCCTCCTGTCTTCCCACTGTCTGCTAATAGGTGCTCACAGTTAAAAGCTATTATGAAAACTTTTATTGTATTAACTGATCAGTATAATACCATCAGTATAATACCAGTTCCTGTGCGAGTTTTGTACTTCTGCTGCTTGACTGGTGGGAACCAACAGAGTAGTTTTTGTAGGCCATAAACATCCCAAAGATAACTTGCTTTATTCAGTACTTCCTTTTCATTTGTTAGATAATGTCTGCTTCTGGCTCCAAACTGAAACAAGAGAAGTCGGTGGCTGTCAGACAGAAAGGAAATATTAGGATACTTTAGGATGTCTCGAGGTGCTCTTGCTTGATCTTGGGCCGTACCAGAGAGTGGCAATATAACCCGTGCCTTGTTAAAATAACAGCCACAGGCTTTTTAGATAAGTTCATACGTAGCCCAGTTTTATCCTATTGCGCAGATTTTGCAACGGTTGACACAAAATGAACCAATTTTGTTTTACTACTATCTGAGCTATCCTTCAGTTTTGTTTAGTTTTTATTCTGTTTTGTAAAGGTTGTCTGATGTAAATCCACTTTCATCAGGTTGAGGTTTTCCTCAACATTAACCTTTCTGTCAGCATAACAGTAGTTCAGTGCAGTAACAATTTAAGTTTTGCTCCGGTTCTAGGTGAACATGTTTGTGGAAGGATTCCATGATGCTATTATACTCTACATTCTGGCTTTACGAGAAGTCCTGAAGAATGGCTTCACAAAGAAAGATGGAGAAAAGATCGTCCATCAGACATGGAACAGAACATATGAAGGTACGAACAACTGAGTGTTCCATTTGGTTTGGTTAAGCCCCAAAAGTTGTATTGTTTCTTTACCTTTTGGAATAACAATCTGTGGTGTAGTTCCCTGATTATATTTGTCATGCTTTCTGGCTTTTCGTCGTGGAAATCTCATGTTGTCTGCTGATGTCATGCCATGAAAATGTGGGTTTGGCTTACCTCTCCTTGATGGAAGTCTTTCCCCACTTTGAGCTGTACATTACAAAAAGGGAAATTAAAGAAAAATAGGGCCAGTGCGCCTTTCTGGAAGCATATCTGGCATTTAACTCCTGGTTCATAGGTCTTGGTACAAAAAAACAAGGGGGTAGCTTAGATTGGAGAGGTAGGAAGCTCCTCCGATGCAGAGAAAGTTTTTATCTCTTATTCCCCTGAATTTACCTGTTGTGCTAGTTGTGCTGTATTTCGAAAGCTCCCATTCCGCCTCTGGCTATCTCCGCAGATTAAAGGGCCAATGCGGACAAAAGTGAAAGTGATTGACTTGAATAATAGAAGCAGAGTATGTAGACAACATGTACACCCTGCATTTTTTTTTTTACTCTGGACATTTTATAGCCTCAATGTAATTTTTCTGCAGAGAGAGCATCCTTTTAAAAAATAGTTCAGCAGCTGCAAGGGTTCTTGGTCTCTTCCTTGTTTTTCCAAGACAGCAACCATGTGACTTTTTCATGGGCATCTCTTAGCTTGCTTTTTTACAGTGCTTCATTTTATTTCCCCATCTGAGATGTAGCATTTAATAAACTGCACAAACTGAGCCCACTAGACAACTTAAAAACTTATAAACCACCGGGCCTGGATGGTATACATCCAAGAGTTCTAAAAGAACTCAAATGTGAACTTGTGGATCTCCTGACAAAAATATGTAATCTTTCCTTAAAATCTGCCTCCATTCCTGAGGACTGGAAGGTAGCCAATGTCACTCCTACCTTTAAAAAGGGTTCCAGAGGAGATCCAGGAAATTACAGGCCAGTCAGTCTGACGTCGATACCGGCTAAGCTGGTGGAAACTGTTATTAAGGAAAAAATTAGTAGGCACATTGATGAACAAAATCTATTGAGGAAGACTCAGCATGGGTTCTGTAAGGGAAGATCTCGTCTCACTAACCTGTTAGTGTTCTTTGAGGGAGTAAACAAACATGTGGACAAGGGGGACCCAATAGATGTTGTTTACCTTGACTTCCAGAAAGCTTTTGATAAAGTTCCTCGTCAAAGGCTCCTAAATAAGCTCAATAGTCATGGGATAAAAGGACAAGTCCTTTTGTGGATCAAAAACTGGCTAATTTAAAGGAAACAGAGAGTGAGTATAAATGGGCAATTTTCTCAGTGGAGGGAGGTAAGCAGTGGGGTACCGCAGGGATCCGTACTCGATCCGATGCTTTTTTAACTTGTTTATTAATGATTTGGAATTGCAATGAAGCAATGAAGTGGCTAAATTTGCAGATGACACGAAGTTGTTCAGGGTGGTGAGAACCAGGGAGGATTGTGGGGCACTCCAAAGGGATCTGTCGAGGATGGGCGAGTGGGCATCAACGTGGCAAATGGGGTTTAATGTGGCCAAGTGCAAAGTCATACACATTGGAGCCAAAAATCCTAACTATAAATACACATTGATGGGGTCCGAACTGGCGGAGACTGACCAAGAGAGAGATCTTGGAGTCGTAGTAGATAACTCAATGAAAATGTCGAGACAGTGTGTGACTGCAATGAAAAAGGCCAGTGCTATGCTGGGGATTATTAGGAAGGGGACTGAAAACAAATCAGCCAGTATCATAATGCCCCTGTATAAATGGATGGTGCAGCCTCATTTGGAGTACTGTGTACAGTTCTGATCGCCACACCTCAAGAAAGATATTATAGCATTGGAAAAAGTGCAGAAAAGGGCAACTAAAATGATAAAAGGGTTGGAACACTTTTCCTATGAAGAAAGGTTGAAGCGCTTAGGGCTCTTTAGCTTGGAGAAACGACGGCTGAGGAGTGACATGATCGAGGTTTATAAGATTATGCATGGGATAGGGCAGGTAGAGAAAGAAGTCCTTTTCTCCCTTTCTCACAATACAAGAACTGGTGGGCATGCCATGAAATTGCTGAGCAGTCGGATTAGAACAGATAAAAGGAAGCACAGCTTCACCCAAAGAGTGATTAACACGTGGAATTCACTGCCACAGGAGGTGGTGGTGGCTACAAGCATGGACGGCTTCAAGAGGGAACTAGATAAACACAAGGGGAGACCAGCAAGAAACTTGCGGGGAGGGGGCATTTTCCCCATCTTGCCGGGCCCGCCACTTGTCCCCTCCCCCCACAGGGTCCCAGCAGTAGGATATTTGCGAGGGGTGCAGGTGAGCCTCTCTCCCATCCCCCCTCCCTCCCTCCCCAAAAATCGGTGGCGGCAGCCACGCGCCGAGCCTCCTCTCCCCCCTCCCTCCGCAAAAACAGTGGCAGCAGCAAGTCCTGCCACTCGCCGAGCCCTCCCCCCAGCTGAAGCGTTCTCAGCGCCTGTGCAGAAAATGCTTTTACTTTTGAGGTGATTTAAATATCCCCCCAAAAGTTTTTTTAACATTTAGGATTTTTCTGCACATAGGTGGAGTGCTCCCCGTGTGTAGAACCCCCCCTCCCCCCAAGTCTCCCCCCCCCCACGGATTTAGGTATCCACACGGGGGTGGGCAGTTCGCTATTAGTATATAGGTATGGAGCAAAAGTCCATCAGTGGCTATTAGCCACAAAGTCAAGATAGGAACTCTCAGTCTGGGGCAAGTGATGCTCTGTAATCTTGGTGTTTGGGGGGGGGGGAGCAACAGTGGGAGGGCTTCCTGCCCCCACTGCTGGACCTTTTGAGGGCACCTGGTGTTTTTGGCCACTGTGTGACAGAGTGTTGGACTGGATGGGCCATTGGCCTGATCCAACATTGGCTTTTCTTATGTTCTTATGAGGGTGAGGTAAAAACGTGAAATAATAAATAATAAATAAATAAATGTTAAATTTCCTTTCCTTTCTTGTCAGTGTTGTGTTAGGTTTTTCTTCCTCACATTTGAGACCAGACACATTACACAAGCCACAATCCTCCACTCATTAGTCCAGGGGTCCCCAGCGTGGTGCCTTGGTGCACCATAGTGCCCACCAACACCTTTTCTGGTGCCCACCCTTGGAGACTTGATTGTCTGTGCAAGTTCTTTAAAATGTTGCTTTGGTAGCAGCTGCAGCCACAGCACAAGGATCTACACTGTGTGACTGAAGTTAAACTGCAGAGAATCATACAGCTGTGACAACACACTCTCATATTAAAGCATATGCATCAAAAATTTCAAAAACATACAACAATATTGCAAAATATGATTAATTTAATCTAATAGGTGATGGGGGTCCAAAGTCATCAACAACGAAACATCCAGTAGATATGTTCGTTTCCAAAAGTCTTCATCAGGTGTGGACCAACAATTAGAATATCTTCAAACACAATAAAGGTACTTCTACCATATCTGGCTGATTCAACAATGGCAACTTTAGCATATCTGGAACACTCCTAAATTAATGCATCTTGCTCAAAGGTTTTACCAATGTAAATGTTTTACCAATGTAAAACCTTTGAGCAAGATGCATTAACTTAGGAGTGTTCCAGATATGCTAAAGTTGCCATTGCTGAATCAGCCAGATATGGTAGAAGTACCTTTATTGTGTTTGAAGATATTCTAATTGTTGGTCCACACCTGATGAAGACTTTTGGAAACGAACATATCTACCGGATGTTTCGTTGTTGATGACTTTGGACCCCCATCACTTATTGTATTAAATTAATCATATTTTGCAATATTGTTGTATGTTTTTGAAATTTTTGATGCATATGCTTTAATATGAGAGTGTGTTGTCACAGCTGTATGATTCTCTGCTCTTAACTTGTTCCATAGCTGTTGTTCTCATAGATATTGAAGTTAAACTGTGGCAGTCATTCTGTGGCTGGTTCCACCTCCTGCAGCAGCCATTCTGTGGCAGCCATTTTGTTGCTGTGCCCACCATGCCGTATCAGAATTTCAAATGTGCCAGCAGGCTCAAAAAGCTTGGGGAGCCCTACATTAGCCCAACAAATTAAGCCACATAATCCAGATTTACAAGACCTGCTAGTAAAGTAATTTTTCCTTCTACTGTTTTTTAATTTTATTTCAGCACAAGCATGGGAGTTCTGGAATATAACTTGATCCCCCCCTCCCCCCCCAATTTTATTATCTATTGAGAAATACAGAAACGCAGGTGAACATACAATTGCTTTTGGAATGCCAGAAGTAGTCCTGGAAGGCAAATGGTATTTTTTTGCCATATCAAGTCAATAAAATCTTGTTTACTTCTTTTCTTGTTTTTCTTGAAAGCAATTCTGTATTTTCATCTCATTTGTTTCCTAATTCTCTATGTGCTATTCCCTAGGCATTGCAGGCCCAGTGTCCATAGATGCCAATGGAGACAGATATGGTGATTTCTCTCTGATTGCAATGACTGATCCAGAAACTGGGACGCAGCAGGTAAGTGAGGAAGTAAACTTAATTCTAAAAGTTAGTAGTGTGTCAAAGAATACTTGAGTAATCTTGAAGTTTCAGCCTCGGTTCTTTAAAGCATCGTACAAGGACTAACTAGGTCAGTTTCAGAATAACTGCAAATATAGGGTTGTCTTTTCTTCTTCTTCTTTTTAAAGGAAGCATCAGAGATGTAGATAGCTTTTCTCCAGTAAACACATTCCAGAACAACATGAGAAAATTAATTTGCAAGAACTTCTACAACTTTATTTTTTAGAACAGGATAGTTCATCACCCCAGCTATCCAAATGGCTGCTTGCAGTCCTAGAATCTGGCAATGATGCCAACATTTCACTGAGACTTAAGGGTGGAGTATAAATCCAATTCCGCTACTGCTGCTGCTGCTGCTGCTTCTTCTTCATCTTCTTCTTCGATGAATTGGACCTTTTAGCTGGAGATGCTGGAAACTGAACCTGGGACTTCCTTAATGCCAAGCAGATGCTCTGTCACTGAGCCACAGCCCCTTGTTTAACTCTCAGCCACTGGAAACATAGGAGGAGGTGACAAGTATAGCTTGCTGCCTGTCAGTTAACACTTTTAATGGCTGGATTGCACAATGGAATACTGATGTGTTTGCATTGTCCTGTATGCAGCAGAGACCAGAGAAGCCTGTTATGCTTGTTTCTACTAGGAGAAAGCTGGTTGAAAACTTACTGTCATTGCTGCTGTATTTCTGTGCATAGGTTATTGGGAACTATTACGGAAAGCAGGGCCGGCTTGAAATGCTTCCAAACGTAAATGACTTCTGGGAACCGAAACTGAGAATAGATGATAACCGAGGTACGGAGCATCCAAGCAATACACCCTGCAAATCATGTAAGTTTAATGACTTCAGCTTCTTCTTTTCACCTGTAATGGACACTTGGTGCTGGTGAACATACTTACTTTTATCTTAAATAAACTTCCTTCTCGACAGCATTATTACACTGTATCTCCATGCAGCCTGCTTACAGACAATACACTTCGCTTGTGTTAAATTTTATGGCATCACTGGTGACAGTGGGTTTGTTCCAGATCATAGGGGTTGGATCCAAAGGTACCCTTTCTGTCATGGAAGGAGTTCTTCGACTTATAGAAGTGGACTTCTGTTCACAGAATGACTCTTTCCAGTGACAGAAGAACACATTTGAATCTAACACCATGGTTTGATTCATCAAATTGTTTCTAAAGCTGGGAATGTGAGACACCAGCAAATGCTTTTGGGTGTCTTAGCGGAAATATCTTCATGATTTCCCAAAGAATGGGTTGTGGTCTGACCAATATCTCTACAAGATAGGACTGAAGGCATAGGTACCTATTTATTTATATTTATTCATTAAATTTCTGGATCACCCAATCCCTGAGTACACAAGGCTCTAGGTAGTTTACAATAGATTAAAATCAACTATTCTTATTTAATAATCTCTGGATGGCATCCATAATTTAATCCACAACCTACTCTGGACTGTTCGTCCATTTCGTGGGTAGGTTAAGGAGGAGGCCGAAGTGGGCAGAATAGAAGAAAAGAGGGTGCCAGCTATGATGGAAAACCATTGCTGACCTCAACCAAAGACCTGGTGGAACATCTCTGCCTTACAGACCCTGCAGAACTGCATTAAGTCCCGCAGTGCCCTGATGGAAGTTGGCAGAGAGTTCCACCAGGTTGGAGCCAGGGCCAAAAAAGCCCTGGCTTTGGTCAAGGACAGCTGGATTCTGAGACCTCGTTTGTTTTGAGCTGCTAATGGAGCAGAGGAGGAACAATTGGCAGGTGGAAGGATGCACTGAAGTCCATGGACAGAGGAAGGAGGACCAGCAAGCTGAACACATTAGTATATGTGTCCTACAAGTGGTGAAGATTGCACAATGCAATTAGGAGCTGGGCCGGCCCAGTGATGATCAGAAGGGGAAATGTGTAAGCAGAAAATCTAGCAAGAAGGTGCATTTTCATACATTTGCGGACAACGACCTATGAACAAACAGTTGTCTGGAAAGGTGGGATAAAAATGTGGCAAATAAATAAATAAACAATTTACATGAACTTTCCAATTTAGTAAACATCTCTTGGAAGTCATCCTCAATTAATAACTGTCATTGACTTTCTAAGGCTGCAGTCCTGTGTGCGCTTATTTTGGGAATAACCACCCTGGTGTAGTGGTTAAGTGCGCAGACTCTAATCTGGGAGAACCGGGTTTGATTCCCCACTCCTCCACTTGTACCTGGCTGGATGACCTTGGGCAAGCCATAGCTCTGTACCAGCTGTTCCCTCAAGGACAGCTTGGGAAAGAGTTCTCTCAGCCCCACCTACCTCACAGGGTGTCTGTTGTGGGGAGGGGAAGGGAAAAGGAGTTGTAAGCCGCTCTGAGACTCTTAAGTGAGTGAAGGGCGGGATATAAATCTAATCTCTTCTTCTTCTTCTTCCTTGAACTTGCAGGACATACTTCTGTGTAAATATGCAGAAGATCAAACTGTCAAGACACTTCTGTGCTAGGCTTGAGGAATATCATATGACACGAATGAACATGCTTTTCTGTTTAAAACACTGCAGTGTGGCCCGTCTGTTGTAACTGTGACTGAATTTCAGTTGGATTTGGGTTTTGGGTTTTGTTTTAAAGCTCAAAGCGAACCAAAAAAACCTGTGGGAAGATCATAAGCTCTCAAGAGCTGAAGCGGAAGAGAACACCTACTTTTAAAATTCTATCAAAATGGATATAGAAACAATGTGGCTATAAATTAGTCATTAATTCAGCATTCCTAAAAAAAAAAATTCTGTCTGAATTGCTGTTTATTTCTTTTTTTAAATTTTTCAAGCAGGTGGCCTAGGAGAGTCAGCAGTTACAGGGATTGTTGTGGGAGCTTTGCTGGGAGCGGGGCTGTTGATGGCCTTCTACTTCTTCAGGTTGGTTCAGTTTTGGAAAAAAATACCCCCCATGCACCTGCTATACACCCCTTTTAAATAATGTCATTTGGTTTGCAAGGAAAAGGACAGGAAAAGGGCAGGGGCAAGTGTCAAAGTAAGAAAACAAAGCTGTGTTTTCATACAGAAAGGATTTCTGTAGGAATCTGTCCATCTCTTGTGTTCTCTGCGTAATCACCCTTTCCTGCATCCATGCTACACACATTCATACATCATGATGGAGGCATGATTCAAGCCATTTGTAGAAATAGCCCTAGCAAGTCCCATGATTATGGCAAGCCACGATCCTTAAAATTGCTACTGCCTTTACATAGAGTTGGAAGGGATCTCCGGGGTCATCTGGTCCAATCCCCTACACAATGCAGGAAATTCACAAATACCTCCCCCCACAACACACACGCCCCAGTGACCCCTGTTTCATGCCCAGAAGATGACAAAAAAACCTCCAGGACCCCCGAGCAAACCGGCCTGAAGGAAAATTGCTTCCTGACCCCAAAGTGGTGATCAGCATTTCCCAGGGTGTGTAAGTAAGGGCCACAAGAACTAAGCACTGAGGCAACACATCCTTCCTGCCCTTCCTCTCATGATCTGCCTAAGAAGAATCAACATTGCTGTCGGATGGCCATCTAGCCTGTGTTTAAAAACCGCCAAAGAAGGAAAGCCAACCACCTCCCAAGGAAGCCTGTTCCCCTGAGGAACCTCTCCATGTGTTTAACTGAAAAACCCCTCTACATATATGTATGTAACTGAAATTTCACAAGAAGTTATAGGCATGCATATGGTGAAGGACTGGCCAGACCGACGGTGTGAACATGGCAATGTTGTAACACACCCTTAATGTACACTTTCCTTCTAGGGGGCACAAGATACGACAAATGAATAAATAAATACATTTTGCATTTAATCACCCACCCTTTCTCTCAGTTTAGTACTGGGGCAGCTACCCCTTTCAAATGGCATCATTGTAAGTAATTGCTTTTGAAATGTCCAATCTAAATTACATTTACAGGTTTGTTTTACAGCAGATCGATGTTTCTCAGTGTGGAGAATTTGCCCAAGTTCACAGTCATATCATACTGTTATACCTCAAGGAATATTTAGTGCTATTATGTCAGATCAGGAGGAAAACTTTCTGTTGCAGATGAATTATTTTGTACTGTAAGAACAAGTCCTTAAGATCCCTATTTATGGGAGGTCTGTTATGAAGACAAAAATGATACTAATGTGCCTGTTCGCTGCACATTCACATCCTTTACAGCTTTCACATTTCACAAGCACAGCTTAATTTGGTGTACTGTTTAAGTGCGCAGACCCTAATCTGGGAGAGATTCCCCACTCCTCCACTTGCAGCTGCTGGATGACCTTGGACAAGCCATAGTTCTGGCACAGCTGTTCTTGAAAGAGAGCAGTTTCTGTCAGAGCTCTCTTAGCCCCACCTACCTCACAGGGTGTCTGTTGTGGGGAGGGGAAGGGAAAGGAGTTTGTAAGCCGCTCTGAGACTCCTTCAGGTAGTGAAGGGCGGGGTATAAATCCAATCTCTTCTCTTTTCTTCTTCTTAATTTTTAATGTAGATAACGGTATTACTAAAACATGAACAGACATGTTTCTGCCTTGGATATCTGGGATCTGTTTCGTCTTATTTAGTGCTAAGAAGCACAAAATATTAGTGTCTGTATAACAGCAAACCACTTGAGTCACAGACTAGAGCGTGTCATTTATGTATGATTACTTAAGGACCCATACAAGTGATTCCGTTTAAATATATCTAAGAATATTAACAATTAACTGGTTTTTTATAAGTTGCAGCCCTGTAACTTCAAAGGACTGGTTGTGCCAGCTGCTTAGTTTCAAATCCGTGAAAGCGAGGGCAGTATGTGTGAAACTTTTGGGTTAGGTGAAAATGCTCCAAGGCACATACCCCTTTAATGTTTTGCCAGGGGTATTCATTCATCCCGTTTATCATAAGAAATCCATTTGTCCTTCATTTTGTGAAGGGTGTTATATTGCTTTTGCTCAACGGAAGCAGGAGGTTTTCTTACCCTGTACTATCCATTCCTTTTTATGCAGGAAAAAGTACAAAATAACTATTGAGAGACGAAGTCAATTGGAAGAATACAATATCGGCAAGCACAGACAGTTACGAGAAGACTCTATCAGATCTCACTTTTCTGCAGCATGAACTCGAGAGAAAGAAGTTGTGGGGGAAATTTGTAGAAAAATGGATCCTACCAAAGAGGGCTACAGAAAAGAAGCAGCTCATTAAGGACTCAGCATTTTAAAAGTAGAGTAATTTTGTCTTAATTTCTTTCGGAAACTCAGGAATGATTTACTAGCCACATGATGCCACATGGCCTTTTTCTCTCGTGGAAAGGATAATTACAAAAACAAAGTTTTTTATTTTTCTCGGCGAAAGACGCTCCATAACACTTTGTGTGTGATTCTAAGTCAGGTGGCTTTGGCCAGCCGTTTGCTTCTTGGATATGTGAATAGTTCTTCCTTGATTCTTCCTTGTGAACTTCAGATGGGCCTTCTTGCGCTGTTATCTCACGCCAGAGTTAATTGTGAAAGAGGGATCTCAGAGATATAAATGCTGCTTTCATGGCAGGAGCAGAAATATGTTGAGTTTATTGAGGGCAGCAAGGGAAAGAAAGGGAGTGCGTAGGTAGCCTAGTACTATATCATTTGTGGAAAGTTTGTTCATGGAACTCTAGAAACGGGGTGAGAAAAGGCAAGTCTGATTGTAAGGGCCTTTTCACACAACACATTTTTTTTTTCCTCTCAGGAGATGAGATTGTTCCCATAGTAACCTCTCTGAAAGGATTTCCTCGGAAGTTTTTTAGTAGTGTAGATAAGGCAACTGAATGCCAGTGCCTCTGGATCAGAAGAAAAAAATTGGGTCTAAACAAATTACCATTTGTTTCTAGAAAGTTCCCACATTTGCAACAGAACCACGATATAAATAGGAATTCTCTATTAGAGAGATCATTTCAAGATCCCCAGACTGGCACAGCTTTCCTGCTTTAGACCCTCTGGATGGTTATAGTATAAGATAAGCTCAGACAGTTGCAGACAGACAGCAGAGACTCAGGCCTGGTCTGCACATGAAGCCGCGTGAGACGATGGAATCCTGAAGTGGTAAAGTTGCATTTCAAACTCAAAGATGGTAATGGTGACATTTTTGTTTAACAGCACTCCCTGACAGTACAAAAAAAAATCCCTGTAAGTAAAAAATTAAAATATCGGAAGAAAAGGTTTTAGGGAGTCTTATCATTGCTATGCTAGGTTTCCACACATGGTAGACAGGGCAGTATCAAAAACGTTATTTCCCTGCCTGCGTTTTGAAGAGGTCCAGTCTATCCTGTCACCACAAGACCTTCTTTCCATCTCATTTTGATGCATGTAGCCTCCCACCAATTACTGTAATTAAGGTTCCTGCCACTGCCAAAGCCGATTATGTTAATCTCTACACAGACACATGCACAAACAGCTGGACATTGGCTTCTGGCTCTTTGTCTGCTGTTCTCCTTTCTCAACCCGATTGCCCATCACCTTCAGATCTTGGTTGCCAGCACAGGCAATAAATATGATTAAATAAGGTGAGGATATTGATCTGTGCAGGAAAACCATGGTGGTAGGGGAGTCTGGGTTCCTGCATAATTCATCTGTTTTTGAAAACCAAGCTGTTACTCAGCAGTATGTTCCATTGATACCTGTGGTACTTACTTCCGAGTAAATGATGATCAGATCAGGATGCAACATAGCATCCCTGTGCTGGAATGCTTCAGTAGGAAGCCAAATCCCCACTTGCCACCTTTGAGACCCGAGTGTGGCCCAAACTATGTAAATATTAATTATCTTAATTTTGTACAGTAAAGTTAACTCAAAGCTTTGTTGTTGTTGTTGTTGTTGTTGTACAAAAGATGACATTCCAGGTTAACGTTTTATTTTTAGGTATTCTTATTTTATATTTTTCTATTAGGAAAAAAAAGTCTATTTTTGTTTTGTTTTTGTTTCACTTTGGAAAGTCAAGGTGAGAGGACATTTGAAGAGCTATTTTTTTTTTAAGGCGTGAATAGTAGTGAACATAGAACTTCTTAGATGTAAATAAAAATCGTATCTTTAACTTTCGAATACTGGCCAGTCTGCTCCCTTTCTTTTCCCCAGGCACTGCTGTTTTATTTAGTGGGAAGGTTCTACTGACTATACGGTATGGTTCGTGTAAATATGGTCAGACATCGCCTAAGCATACACTTGTCTCAGCACAACCGTCGGTGCTACTAAAAGGGCGCATGGATCTTGAGGCTTTAATAACAAAAAAAAAATCCTTTTTAGTTTGTGTTGGTTAAAAAAATGCTTTTAGATCAGGTTTGTTTGTTTTTTCAAACTTTCAGTCCTCCATATCTGTTTCGTATTGACCCATCTGCTGAGAAAGCCCAGCATGCCCTCCAGCAGACGCCCACTGAGGTAGGCACTGGGAAGTTAGACACAGAAAGATGCCACTTCTGGCAACACACTGGGCCTGCTGGGGAGTCACAGCCAATCAGCAGCTGCACACCTTCATGGTGTTGACATTCAACGTCGTGTGATGTTGCCTTACAGCAAGTTGATCATCCCACTCTGTATAGTCTTGCCCTGACTGCCAGTGGCTCCTCCTGTAGAGAGAGGTCTTTCCCAACACCTGCTCCCTTAGATCCTTTAACTGCAGATATCAGAGACTATACAAAGGATCCTCTGCGTGTAAAGCATGCATTATACCACTGAGCTGCACATCCTACCCTCTCACCACCCAGGTCCCCAGCAAGTCAGTGGCCATCCAGTAAAGATGACCTCTTTCCCGCCTGTTGGCTTCAGCATACTACCTCACCTGCTGCCATTGAACCCAGCACATTGTAGAAGACTCTGAGGGCATGCTTTAAGGAATGTGTTCAGTTCGTGGAGGGCATTGACAGGGCTTTACAGCTGCCCTTCATGAAATGGTGTGATAGTCCTTAAAAGACACCCAAACTTTTTTTCCCCTGTGGTTATGTAGTACAGGGGACGATCAGTAATGGTGGATCTCCTACTTTCAGGGAAGCTTGCTGTTCATTGCTAATCTTCTTAAGAGCCAGTTTGGTGTAGTGGTTAAGTGCGCAGACTCTAATCCGGGAGAACTGGGTTTGATTCCCCACTTCTCCACTTGCACCTGCTGGATGACCTTGGGTAAGCCATAGCTCTGTACCTGCTGTTCTCTCAAGGGCAGTTCTCTCAGAGCTCTCTCGGACCCACCTACCTCACAGGGTGTCTGATCTTCGACATGGTCTCTGTGCTTCACACCTATGGGTTTCTGCACCTGCGCAGGAATTCATTGGTATCTGGAAAGCGTAATGGATTTTCGTGCCCAGAGCCTCCAGGCATACGCGCAGCCCCTTCGTGCATGCCCAGAGGAGCCGGGCGCGGACATCCCGCCAGTTCTCTTCTGACCGCCGCGCAGCTAGCAGCCTCTCATCGGTTTGGAAAAGTACTTTGGAAAGCCTTTACCTGCAAATGGACTTGGACTGGAATTGACTATGCCTTGGATTACGGACTAATTTGGACTTATTTGGACTTATTATTGGTGGTTATTCCTTGAGGGAAGTTTGGGGTTATCTCTTCGGGCCTGGGCCCACCCCCCCCCCTTCCCGTTCGAGTTCTCCACCCTCTCTGCATGGCTCAGCGCTGGGGATGTTTTAAACGCTGCAGTTCTTGCGGTAGCAAACTAGCCGCTCCAGACGGCCATTCCCTGTGTATTCTCTGCCTGGGGGAATCTCACCGCCCCGAGTCCTGTGTTCATTGCTCAAAGTTCTCAAACCAGACTCGTAAAAATAGAGCAGCTCGCTTGAAAGTTGCGCTCCTTGAATCCGCTCTCCATCCTGTGACCACAATGGACTCTGCAGGCTTACCTCCCACTTCGGCATCGACAGCACCCTTGATGTTGGTCTCCACATCAAGGCCGCCCGCGCCGAAAGCAGCATCGGACTTAGGCCATGGGTCTGCTAAGAGACCAGTGCCAATCCACTCATCTTCTTCGACAGCAACCGAGAAGAAGAAGAAAGACAAAAAGGAAAAATGCCCTAAACTGTCCAATGTCGATAAGTCCCACAATGCGGGCCCGGATTCTGGACATGCAGTTCCTGAAGCCTCAGCTTTGACTTCGACTGCTATCTCGGGGCATCAAACCTCGGACGTACCTCGGGCGCTGACTCCCCCAGAGATTATACATCTCCTGGACTCGCCCATTCCTCAGAAACTGATCTTCCAGAAAATGTCTTAGAGACTCAAGAATTTCTCAACATTGCCCAGTCTCCATGCCGGGATGCATCACGAGCAGCACCGTCATACTCTGCCTCTCATCACTCAACTTCTCTGTTCGATACTGACCAGTCTCACCAACAAGAATTTGTTGGCAGACCCCCTTGAGCT
This sequence comes from Lepidodactylus listeri, assembly GCA_029233225.1. Classification (NCBI taxonomy): domain Eukaryota; kingdom Metazoa; phylum Chordata; class Lepidosauria; order Squamata; family Gekkonidae; genus Lepidodactylus; species Lepidodactylus listeri. Next base: position 24,403,543 of record JARCFY010000004.1, on the reverse strand, counting down.
AGGATGGAGTATGACAGGTGGTTTGAGCCCCGAGGGCCACATAGGTCTCCACTATGACTACTTCTTGCCACCTCATGGTGACCAGCACCCTTGCTATCACTATGGAGCCTATCCAGTTTCTGCCACGAGCCTGTGGCTCTCCCGACGACCCACACTATGTGGGACCGACCAGCATCACATCGATCCCAATCGCCTAGGTACCAATACCCTTCGGCCGCACTCTCCAAGCCACCGGAGTGAATAGACACCCGGTATCGAGAAGCTCACCGACCACGGTCTCCCTCCCCACCGGTATGGAGGCCTCACACTGCTGGATATCGGCAGCCACGGGACCCCCAGCCACCGCCACTGAAACGGTCGATCCTGACACCGCCGCCATCCCAACTTCCAGATAAGGGTCTCCCCACAACACCACCTTCGGTTCCCCACAACACCTTTGGCTTCCCACAACACCACCTCCCCACAACACCACCTTCTTCCTAAGGTCCTGTTGGAATTCCACTTATACTCTGAAGTGTTTTTGCCCGATTTTTTCTCCAATTACTCCTCGGAGGAGGAGCGCTTGTTGCACTCCCTCGACGTTAAGCGTGCCCTTCTATTCTATCTTCACCGCACTAAAACAACCGGACAAACACCCCGGCAATCTGTCTCTTATGCTCCCACACGTATGGGACGGCAAATCACCTCCCAGAGACTTTCCCACTGGATTGTACAGCTAATCGCCCTGTGTTATAGACTGGATCACACTCCGCTACTGGGTCCCTTGCGAGCACACTCCACCAGGGCTGTTTTGACCTCCACTGCGTTTCTGAGAGGTGCCCCACTGGCAGACGTCTGCAGAGCCGCCACTTCGGCCACCCCAAATACTTTCATAAAGCATTATGCCCTCGATACCAGGGAGTCAGGCCGTACTGCGATGGGAAGACTTATCCTGTCGACCGCCTTGCACTGACCGCCTGCCTGCATCCTCCTCCAGGTAGGCCACTGCTCGTTAATCTCCCATGGGTGTGAAGCACAGAGACCACATCGAAGATAAACAGGTTGCTTACCTGTAACTGATGATCTTCGAGTGGTCATCTGTGCATTCACACCGTCCGCCCATCCTTCCCCTCTTCTGCCAGGCAGTTTCTTCCTACTCTGGTGGCAGCAGTCAGAAGGAACTGGTGGGATGTCCGCGCCTGGCTCCTCTGGGCATGCACGAAGGTGGTGCGTGCATGCCTGGAGGCTCTGGGCACGAAAATCTATTAAGCGTTCCAGGTATTGATGAATTCCTGCGCAGGCGCAGAAACCCATGGGTGTGAATGCACAGTTGACCACTCGAAGATCATCAGTTACAGGTAAGCAACCTGTTTTTGTGGGGAGGGGAAGGGAAAAGGAGTTTGTAAGCTGCTCTGAGACTCCCTTGGGTAGTGAAGGGCGGGGTATAAATCCAATCTCTTCTTCTTCTTTTTCTTTTTCTTCTTCTTCTTCTTCTTCTTCCTGAGGAATCCCTGATAACTTCGAGGGAATCCCAGGTTGCCCCAGAACAGTCTGAAAGCCACCTGTCTAGATCATTCAGTCCCAAAGGACCGAAATATCATCTGGTTTTTCATAAATTTCTCTTCTGTCTCTAAATCAGTCTGTGATTATTATTGTTATTATTATTATTATTATTATTTAAAAAAAACCTTTTTACTGCAATCCCTCCTGCGCTCACACCTTATTTGTCTCTGGTCTCTCAATAGTAATGCTATGTTGAGACTTCAAACTTCCAAAAATGCATAAAAGATGAATTGCCAGCAGAAAAACCCCTTTTTTGCTATAGTGGTTTGTACAGGCGCACATATACACAATAAATGGGCCACTATAGCTTGGGGTCTAGATGTAAAGTCCAGCTGAAATCAAAGGAATCATTGTATACTGTATTGTTGCTAAAAATCAACCAGTGGTACACAAAAGAATGTGCTGAAATTTAATGTTAAGTATAAGAATCTAAATGCTCACTCTGAGTCAGCTGAAAAACAGTAAATAAGACTGAACGAGCATGCAAGAGTTCCAGCCTTCTACAGGCTTTCACATGTACCAACAGAAGTAGTACCAATAAAATGAATAATCAGTTTCTTTTCTTTCCTTCTTTGTTTAATTTGAAGTCAGAAAATTGGCACGAGCATAATAAATCAAAAGCACCATATTTCAGCTGTTGTTCATACTACTGAACCGACAGACATCTGGTTTGCAAATAGGAATCTTCCTGTGAAATCAGGCTTCCATTTAAAAATAAAATTATCATTTTTACATTGAGAGCACAAAATTGTATCTTTCATTCAGATCTAGCTGAGTCCACAAATGGAGCAAGTTGGACTTGGTCACTTTGACTTTCCAGACCGTTTATGTTCTGCTGTTAGTTTAAAAATGACGGTCACACATTGATTTCTGTGTATAGTTCCAGAAGCAGTTGCACCTCGCAAGTCATTTCAAAGTACTTCCTAAACTGAACAAAGATTCCAATTTTCAAATCTGCACTTTGGAGTACTTCCCCTGGCTCTGTCTGGATCAAGTAATTTAAGGGACAGAGGCCATTTTTAAAATTCTAACAGTTTGGTAGCAATTGTTTTATCTTCAGTTTTTTTCAGCATATTTTTTGCTCCCCAATTGGCATACAAGGATCGACCACAGAATAATGCTTGTCTAAAACATAAGACAGCTAACATCCAGACTCGTTTGTACTTTGGATCTAAGTATGCAAACTCCCAATGCACCAATGTCAGTTTAACCTGAGGGATATGCAAAGATTTCTCAGCCTATGTAAAATAAAGTTTTAAGTTAAACTTTATATTTCTCAGGACTAGCCCTGAGAAAACACGATCCAAATGACGTGTATAATTAGTCAGTTAGACTTGCCAAGAAGTTTCATTTCAGTCATGGATCCAGAAAATGGCAGGAAAGTGTTTAACTCAGTCCTCCAGTCCAGACGAAGTCTGAGAAGTCTGACATCTCAGCTGAAACGGAGGACCCTTCCATCTTCAGGACATGCAGCACACTCATATAGAAGACTAAGGATGAACACGTCTTCTACAGACTAACAAGTGAGACAAGTACCATAGGAAACCAGAAACTTGAGAACAAGCAGAACAGACTGACAACGGCATCACAGTCAAGCAAGCCATACAGGATAATATAGTGTGAGACAAAATGAATGGGACAAAGTGAGAGAGTTTCAGAAATCCCAAGCTGTTCTGAAACAACACTGAGAAAGCTCTATTTCCAAGAGACTGGTTGAAGGGTGGGTGGGTCTTCCCGCTCTTCTGCTCCTCTACCAGAATGAGAATCTCCAATTTCCCTTTCTCGGTCACAGGAGAGCAGGCAGGAAAGGGAAGAAGACATGTAGACAGAAGGACTTCACAGCACCTGATGGAGGAGCCTCCTTCAAAAGGAAGCCTCCACTGATAAAAGTCAGTGTTATATTGTTTCATAACTGTGGAAAGAGTAATAAATGTAATTGCCCACAGATTTTTTTTCCAGAAGGGCAGTTGTAGCCACAGAAGTAATTCGCTTCCTTTACTGAAAGAGCTGTGATCGCCAATGTGGGAGGGTGACCTCAAGATAGCAGTGTGCGCTCAGTATATGCCAAGCCAAATAAATACCCGAAAAATTCCTTATCGGTATTTGGGGGGTATTTATTCAGCTGAATAGAGATCAGACATCTGTATTTGGCTACCAAAATAGCTGCACCCGAATAAAATTGAGCCGGTCCGCTGGCAAGGCGGGATATAAATATAATAAATAAATAAATAAAATCCGATATTATTTGGCTTTTATTCAGGCATGGCTAGAAGGCATTTAAAGAGACTGCAGACTCTTTAAATGCCTTCTGGGCGAGTGAACTCAGAAGCTGTGAGTCTGCTTGGCAGCGCGACTCAGTGAGGAAACTCGGAAGGAATTTAAACTTTTAAATACTTTTTAAGTTCACTTGCAAAGTCGCGGTGCAGCAGTGGCACAACTCAGCGAGTGAACTCAGCAAGCATTTAAAGTTTAAATCCCCTCTCAATTATACCCTATGGGGACGGTCCCCATAGGGTTAATAGAGCTAAATAAATTTGGGTTTCCCAGATATTTACCCAATCCCAATACAAAGCTAATATTGGTACTCGGGAATATTCAGGAATACTGATATTTTTCGAGTCCAATAGACCCAAATTGGAAAAAAAAAATTGTTTTTTGCACACCCCTACCTCAAGACCTATATTCTAGGGATGTACATGTTGAAATATTTCTGCTGATCTGGAAAAAGTACACCACTGAGATCATGGCTCGTAGGACATTAATAGGCTGTTGTCTAAATTCTTAGGACCTATTGATGTTACAGCCTCAAAGATCTTATATTCAACTTATTTATGATTTTTGTAACTTTGACTGTAGCAAAAAACTAGATGTAAAGTGACTGTAGCAAAAAAACTAGATGCTGATTTCTATGGAACAAAGAATTTCTTGGGAACCAAGGAGTGTACAGAAGACTATTCTTATGGAAAACACAGAACAACTTCTCAACAGAAAGAAACACTTTATTTTTGTTGTTGTTCTCTATTGTGGCAGAGAATAACCTTCACTCTTCAGGATGTTGCCTAGGGCTACAGGTTGCTTACTAAAGGTACTTGGGGCTGGCTTTTGATGTCTGCTGATTTGAAGAAAAGCCAGAATATCAGGTACCATGGCTAAAGAAGGAGATAATCTTGTATCTGTATCACCTCTGAAAGGCTCTCTATGATGTCACAGTTTCTAGTTATACACAGTTTTTGGGATGCCAAAAGATTCCATTTATTTAGACAAAATGTATGCCCCCATTCCAGACCTGCTCAGACTGCCTTCTAACAGTCTTCCTAGGAATCTCCTCTTCTGAATCTCCGTGGGTGGCATTGAAGCCATGATGGATCCTAGGGCTGCCAAGTCCAACTTGGGAAATATCTGGGGACTTTGGGGGTGGAGCCAGGAGAAAGGAAGTGACATCATTTTGTGATGTCACATCCTGTGATGTTGCTTCCACATGCTGACACATGAACTCATGAAGTTTCCTAATACTGAATCAGGCCATTGGTCCATCAAGGTCAGTATTGACTACTCAGACTGGTAGTGGCTGTCCAGGGTCTCAGGCTGAGATCTTTAATGTCACCTATTACCTGATCCTTTTTTAGCTGAAGAGGCTGATACCTCCTGCATGTCAAGCAGATGCTCTATCACTGAGCAACTGCCCTACTGAATCCTTCCTCATCTTAGCAGAATATGAAGCACTAAGTGCTACACAAGTGCTAAATATGATTTTCATATCATAAGAACAGGAGAGAAGCCACAGTGGATCAGCCCATCCAGTACAACACTCTGTGTCACAACAGTGGCCAAAAATACCAGGTGCCCTCAGGAGGTCCAGCAGCGGGGCCAGAACTCCAGAAGCCCTCCCACTGTTGCCCCCCAAGCACCAAGAATTCAGAGCCTCACTGCCCCAGACAAAGGGTTCCATTTAGACCTTGTGGCTAATAATAGCCACTGATAGACCTCTGCTGGATGGGGACAGAGAGAGAGAGAGACAGACAGACAGACAGACAGACAGAAAAAAGAAAGAAAGAGGGAGAGAGAGAGAAGGGAAAAAAACTGGCAGAGGCACTTACTTCCATTTAGACCTTGTGGCTATAATAGCCACTGATAGACCTCTGCTGGATGGGGACAGAGAGAGAGACAGACAGACAGACAGACAGACAGACAGACAGACAGAAAAAAGAAAGAGGGAGAGAGAATGAAAAGAGCTGGAAGAGAAACTCACCTTGCCAGCCACATGCAAAAGCAGCTCCTTCAGTCCCTCCTTAATCTCTGGGCGGACCTCTCTTGCTGTGGAAGAAGCTCTCTTGCTGACTTCTTAAAGGGGAAATGTCTGGTGAGGCTTTTTACTGCAGGGCAGGCTTTCTGCAGACATTTCCCTTTTAAGGCAGCCATTTTGTCCCCCCGGTGGCCAACTTTGGAAAAGCGGGAGATAAGCACTAAAAATCAGTGTTTCCCCCGGCCTACCGGGGGACTTGGCAGCCCTAATGGATCCTGAGAAAACACTGGACCCTGTCATGGAAGAACTATCTCAACTGGGAGAGGCCATGGTTCTGGATTCTTTAAATTTATCAATTATGATAATCATGGTCTTCCCCAGTCCAGTACTTTCTGCCTTGACTTCTGAGAGCCCTGGACATACCTTGCTGAGATGAATGCAAGAGTTCCCTCAGCCAAAGTGAATAGAAGATGGCATGATACTTGGAGACAACTAGACCCTGTGTCACTCTGGCATTTGATATGAGCTTGGATAGTAATGTTGTCTGTGCAGACTAGAAGGTGGGTGTCTCGATGAATGTGCTTGTGTCTTGCTCCCCTGAGCTCAAGCTTTGGCGAGAAGCATCAGATGCTGATCACTGGCCTTACACAATTTTACCCCAGCTGTCAATTCTTCACCTAGATAACATCACATTGTTAGTGAACTGGATGCATTACAATCTCTGAGAGAGGTGTCTTGGTCAAGGTGCTCCTTCTCCATTTACCAGAGCAAAGATGCGCAAACTGATTCCTATCTTGAGCAATTGTTTGAAGCCAAGGGAGCAGAAACTTCTGGAGTGGCTGACAATTATACCGTGTCCATCTATACACGATATCATTGTCCCTTAAGCTGGGGGACATCGTAAGTTGATCGGTGGGCTGAGTGACAAACAGTTGTGACAGTGAAATGTTCTTTGATGAGAAGTGAAGACATGTTTTAAACTGACCTGCATGCTGCATAACTTTCTCAAACAAATCTCTTGATAAAGCAGACTGAAATCTGGCCAGTAAATATCCCCAGTAAAAAGACCCTGGAAAGTGTTGGCCAATAACAGTTCTTTAAACTACTATGATGTCACTGCTTCCCTTTTCATACACTCAACTTCTGATTTTCTTGGCAAGCAGTCCACAAGCATTGGAATCAGTCTGAGCGTGGTTCTTCTGCACATCTGCCTTCCCTGCACATTTTCACAGTTGTGGAATCTTTTTTTCCCATTTGCATGCACCTTCAAGAAATGAGGATTTTTAAGGGAGGATGCTGTCATCAGTGTCATCATTGGTGGTGTCACAGCACCTCCCCCCTTTTTTTTAAAAAAGCCCCAAAATATTGATATACATAACTATAGTGTCATAATGATCATTTAAGCAGGTTCTCTGAATTCCCTGCTTTCATTTCCCCCCCAAAAAAGCAAGTCTATTCTTCCCTCACAGACATATGCATTTTCCCTTATAACTTCGTAAGAAGAAGAAGAAGAGATTGGATTTATACCCCGCCCTTCACTACCCAAGAGAGTCTCAGAGCGGCTTACAACTCCTTTCCCTTCCCCTCCCCACAACAGACACCCTGTGAGGTAGGTGGGGCTGAGAGAGCTCTTTCCCAAGCTGTCCTTGAGAGGACAGCTGGTACAGAGCCCAAGGTCATCCAGCAGCTGCAAGTGGAGGAGTGGGGAATCAAACCCGGTTCTCCCAGATTGGAGTCCACGCACTTAACCAATGCACCAAACTGCCCCCCCCCTACACTAGCAAATGCGATGGAGCTAGTGACTTACTTTTTTAAAAATGAAAGCTGGTAATTCAGAGAACCTGTTTCAACTGTCTTTACAACATTATATTGATATTTTAGGGCCTTTAAAAAAACTGAAAACAGTCTTTGAGGGAGAGAGGAGATGGAGTAGTTGACAATGGAGGCAGTCCAGTCATGAAAAGTAGGATGGAGGTGGGTGGGGACAAAGGTAACCAACAGAAACATGCATGAGGAAAAACCCAACTCGAATTTGGCTTCCGGAAAAGGATCGGGATAAAAGTGGTTTCAAAAGAACCAGGAAAAAAAACCCTTGGGAATAACCAAAATAACCTAAGCAAAAACTAAAGGCACACAAAAATATGTGCGGAAATTAGGATAAGCCAAAGCAGTACGGGGGCCAAACCCAAGGAAAAAAACAATGTGAAAAAACCCTATATTTTCCAAGTGACCTTCAGCCTGGCATGAAGGTAGAATAAAGATATCATCGAGAATTTAGCTTTAAGAAAAATAAACGAGCGAGTCCTTTGTTTTGCATTAGTATCCCTACCACTGAATTTTGAAAATATAGTAAAAATTGAAGCTTTCTAAAATTATTGTATCAGTCTGTAGACACTTAAATTTAAGTCCATATTTATTTCTTCCCCAAAGCACCCTTTTATTGATGAACACAAACGTCTTAAAGCATAGAAAGCAATCCTGTTGCTTTTTAAGTGCTCCTTTCGAGATTCACATTAGCCGCTGACATTAATGTTCTGCATTACAGGCAAAATATTCTAGAGAATTTGATACTGAGCCCTCTCGCTGGGAGGGCGGGGTATAAATGTGAAATAATAAATAAATAAAATACTGCTAAGGTTCATATGTTAAGCAGCCCTACTTATACTAAGAGGGTTTACTAAGTGCTGTAATACAATAAGGAAATGTTTGTTTGGTTTTTCTTCTGTGTGATATTTCTTAGAAGGCACTTGACCAAGCAAAGTAAATGTAACTAGTAGGGCATTTTAAAACTGATTTTTAAAATCTAAACTAGAAGGCACAAAGGCCTATATTCATACCAGACCATGTATCCTTGATGGCCTTTGTTGGCTTGAAAGTCTTATTGCTTTTTCTAACTAAAGACTATGTTGCTTGTGGACTTTAGACCTCTTGATTAAAATTTAGATATATATCTGGTGTGATCAAGTGGCTACTGGTACCTGCTAGAATAATCATACTAGTTAAGTTTTGATTGTGCTGAGATAACTTACTGTAGAGCAGATCAAGATGGGTAGCCATGTTATTCTGTCTGTAGCAGCAGAAAAGAGCAAGAGTCCAGTAGCACCTTAAAGACTAACAAAATTTGTGGCAGGGTGTGAGCTTTCGTGAGTCACTGCTCACTTCTTCAGATAGAGCAGTCCTTGAAAAATCAATGGGTGCTTAAGAGTAAACTCTTAAGGATGCTCTTCTGTACCTTGGACTATGTTGTGGCAACAACTGGAAAATAATGGCTTACATTTTAGTATGGATGACTTTAAGAATGGTCTACCTTAAGAATTCTGTTGCAGTTTTTAGTGCCTTTTTCCCTTTCCTGGCAGAACTGCAATTTATACATTCTTAAAATAAAAAGAACATGATAATTGCCTATGACATTTTTAAAAAGCTTGGCTGGGATTGACAATATGCTTTGATAAACTGATACTGGAATCTTTCCACTGACAGAGAAGGGTCAGTCTAAACATTCTGATTTTCACTAGTGCTTCTGTCGCCACAATCAGTGGAAGTCACATTTGTAGGGTCAAGCAATTGGTACTTACACCTCTGACATTCTCCTTTTGAGTTCCTCATGCTGAACCTAAGGCTCATACTCCTTTAGATCCAACACTCCTTTAGATCCAACATAGGTGCGAATGCCTAATGGAGCTAAAGGGAGTGATCAGACAGCAACATCTGGGAAGCATTCCACAGTCGTCGGTAACCCATTCTGCTCCTCCATGGAAGCAGAGTTAAAAGACACCAGGGAAAGTCTGGTCCTAATGCTTGCCAATGGGCCACAGACAGACTTTCCCGTCTGATCATTCAAGCACGCTCTCGTGCCGTCAGGATGGTCTGATCATGCCATCCCAACTCCATGCCATTCCCCCCCCCCCTTCGCAGTATGCACATCATCGCTTACTCCGTAGGGAGCCCTCAATCTGGAGGTGCAATTCCTCGTTTATGCACAAGGGAAACAAACGGCAAAAAAAAAGATGACTCACCCACAGTTGCATCTGATCCCACAGTGACAGGCTGTACCCACAAAGGGCTGTGTGATCTCATAACTGCGTGTCAAATTCCTCCAGGGGAAATAGCCTCTCTTCCCCTCTGCTTCAACTGGCATGTGTGACCGCAGCTTAAATTACTTTTGTGCCTCCCATCCCAAGTATTCAAAAGATCTGTTATTCTAAATGATGGAACAATAGCAGCTCCTGCAGCTACTGCTGCTGAACAAAACAAAGAAGAAAACCCAATCTGGTGATTATATCCACTGTCATCTTCTCTCATAGGTGTGTTTCCAAAGATCCTTATGTGCAAAGGATTTCTATGTGAAGACGCATACAAGTATAGCAAGGGTTGGCTTGACAAAATGTCACAGGATGGCAGGTGCATAAGTCCTTTTCACATTCCAGTTGTAGTCAGGGAGCCATTTCTGTTCATGAGAACTGTACTATTGGATGCAACACTCAGAATGCAATATGCAAGCACTTACACTGCCTTTGTTGTCTCGTCTGAAAATAACACAATGGAACATAAAAGAAAGTAATCTTTTCAAGTGTATCTATGTACATAGTAAACTAGGCAGACCAATTTGGGCACTACTTGACTACTGTCCTCACATCAAATCTTCATTTGGATTCTTGAATATATTTCCGCCCCCCCCCCCAAAAAAGCTTATTCAGAAGACAATTTGATCAGTAAAACTAGTTCTCCCATGATAGCAATACTGGGTTTAAACTTTTATCTTTTGAAAACATTAACAAAGCAGTCTCTCACCACACTGTCTTATCGCCTAAATTATCTACCTATTATAGGTAGCGATGTTCATTGCAGCAGAAAACTGAGGTTACTCTGTTTACAAGACAGATTTGTTTTGTTCCTTGTGCAGAGTTTGTAATTATTACAAAACTATGAGGACTTAGCTTAGAAATTGTGGAGGTTTAACTTTGTCTTCCTGTCCCCATTGTGGGAAATGTTGCTATGATTGTAAGGAAACATACTAGATAATCTGGAGAAGTCATATTGCTCTGGTGGAAAATGAATGGAATGCTGCACAATATGTTGTTACTGATGTAAGTAGAACTATTTGCATATGACGTGATTTTATTTATTGTACTTCTGTAGAAAATGAGAATTCATGACTGGATGTAACCTCTGTGTGATGTATTTTTATTACTTTTACAAGATTCTCATTTGTGTTCAATGGCTATTAATTGTGTACATTTTCTTGTAAACATTTCAGATAGTCAAAATGGTCATGTTCTCATGCTATAACAAAAAAATTCCCATTAAAGACCCAGATTTATACATACTACTATTACTGTGTTCTGATGATCAGTTAAGAGTATACACAATCAGTGACTTGCTGCTGTACAACATTGTGGTGTGGAAAACAACCCACAGCTCTATCTAGTTTATCATCAGAAAGTGGTACTTGTATCTAGGTGGCAAAGTCTCCTCGAGCTAAAAGACATCTACTTCTTGAGTATGAGGGTGCGTTAAGGCGAGCAGTTTAATCAGTTGTCGTCATTGTTCCGTAGCAGATTTAAACTGCACAATCAAACAGCAACATCTGCCTCCCATTCCCCAGTCGTCGGGCTCCTGCTCTAATCCCTTTTCAACCCGGATTAATTTGTTACCTGGTCCATTCCAGTAGTTTCCCAATTGTCTGTTTCCACCCTGCAGTGTAACAATCCTATCCCTAAACAAAGTTAACACCCTTCTAAGCCTACTGGACGGTGTAACTGCTTGGAATTCCACCGAGTTCCATCCTAAGCAGAATTACACCATCGTAAAGCCTATTGACATCAATGAAATTAGAAGGATGTAGCTCGGCTTAGAATTGCACTGCAAGTCAGAATTTGAAATCAGGTCCAAGTTAAACATGCGGTCGACTGGATTATATTGACCGTTATCATTTAATGGCATGAACTATTCATAATTCTATAACTGTTACGTTTATGGCAAGAAAGGCACGGTGTAAGCATAAATAAATATTGTGGTAGTAGAAACGAGCCTTCCCTTAGGCGTATTAGGCAACTACCCACAGTGAGCTTGTGGGTGGCAAGAGCCAGTCCAGTGCATCATACGGCCCTTACCTCTGCTGGTGAGGGAATGGATCTGTAGCACCTTCCGAATAATTAAATGATGTGAATGATTCCTTTTGATAAGAAAATGTATACAAGCATACAGAATGCTCAAATGTACCGCTGTTCCTTTCGTATTCCTTTGATAAATCTCATCTTCTTAGTTCAGCTGTGTGGCAAATAGTTATTGACGAGTTCTTGCAGGTAGGAGAACAAACCCTAGAATCTGAAGGATGTGCCCCAAATGGCCCGTTATCCTCCTCACTGGTTTATCATGTCTCATGTATTCCACTTGTAGAAAAGCAGAGAGACATATATCACAATCCCATTCGCCTCTGTACAGATCAGAGGACACGACCGGATGTACAGTCATATCTCTTTCTTTGTGTTTCTCTAGAATAAAAATGTATTTTTGATATGTAGGCAGGCCTCCACTGCACAAGTATCATCATGTAAAACTTGATACACCAGAGTAATCTAAAAACTGAAGTGTGTGTAACATCAACACAATCATTTGGGAGAAATAGCCGCTGGAATGGTTTACACACTCTTGCGTAATACTTGTTCTCCCAATGTTGGGAATATTTGAGGACTAATTCAGCTCCCACAACAAAGACCCATAACTTCTTTTAATAACATCATCCTTTCAAAAACATGGAGGTCTCCAATGGGACTGCCAAATGCCTCAGTTCAGAGTTCATAGCAAGTCAGTACAGACTACAAAATGCAGCTCTGGAAGTATATTTGATGATGTAGATGCCAAACACAAAAGAGAATTGGGGTGGGGGGGGACCCTGGGCATGTACACTGGGCTCATTTTCTTATCTAGCATTCAGTTGCTCTAGTATGTTGTTTTATTCCATGCAAGTCTCTGAGGGTTACTCTTTGCGCCATCTTCCTTGAGTTCAAGTGAGAAAGGTGGAGTATAAATAACATTAAAAATTAAATAAATACTGTAATTAGTAGTGCCCTCAAAACATTTCAGGCCTGAATTTAAAGATTCGTACAGGTGAATCCTCAGCCTATAAGCAGAAAGTTCCATTTCTAATAAAAGTCTTCAAAAACACGTAGACTGATCAATACCGGTAAACTTGCAGGGCACTGCTAAAGAGAAACACTTATCTGCTTAAAGTGTTTCCAAGAAGGTGAACGTAAAAACGCTTGAACATTAAAAACCATTTAAAATTATAAAATAATTCAATAAAAACGCATAAACTTAAGTTACTCAAGAAACTCAATTAGACTAAAGAAAATAAAGAGGGACAGGATGTTACTCATTGTTGACGAGAATGGTAGGTGTGGGTGAATTCGTTAAAACCCAAATTGTGAAAAATGTTATTGCCTTAAATTTTTCTTTTCTTTATGTAATCGACTTAACAGCACTTGGTATGTAAGCTAATTTAAGATGAATTATATATAATTTGAAAATCTTACAAATAAAGTTTCAAAAAAAAACAACAACGCTTGAACATTAAAAACCATTTAAAATTATAAAATAATTCAATAAAAATGCATAAACTTAAGTTACTCAAGAAACTCAAGAATTCTTATAGCAGTTCTCAGGTCTCTAACCACTGTGCTCAGCTGCCAGATCCAGCTCCTTTGGAAGGAGACAGCAGGGCCTCAAATTTGGGGAGGGGCTAGGCAAAATGTATATATTATTATTTACAAAATGTATATCCAGCCTTTCTGCCCTCACAAGGCCACCTAGGTAGCTAACAAAACATACGTAATAAAACCACATTTAAAAATCAATCCCCACACAAAAAAACACACATCATTAAAACTATTAAAACAGTGCTAGAATACATACAAAGACATAAAAGCAACAATTAAAACAGTCAGAAAGAAGGAATCACTGAGACTGATTTCCCACGAGGCGCTGATCCAGCGTTGTTCTTCCCTTTGCCCCGATGGCGTGCTTGAATTTCCCACTATTTGCCCCGCGCCACATTTTGACCTGCGGCTTCGCCCAAATTCCCCCACAGCTTCAGTGTTCCTCAAAAAACAGAGAATGTCAAACAAAACCAAAAAAGTCTTTGGCCACTGGCAGAACACAACAACAAAAAGGGTCTGGCACATCTCCCTGGGGAGAGAGTTTCAGCATTTTGGTGCCGTGACTGAGAAGGCTCTTTACCAGGCTGTCACCTGCCTAATTTCAAAAGGCAAAGGCACCCAATAAAGGTCCTACAAAGATAAGCCGTAGATAATTGTAGTGGTTTAGCAGTTCTATAAAAAAGTAGGCAGTCCTACAGGCCTTTGAAGGTTAACCCTAGGACCTTGAATTGCACCCAGATGCAAGATGGGCCAAGACTACAGTGAGACTGTCCCTCCAACACACTCCAGTCAACATCCTGGCTGCAGCATTCTGTATCAACCACTCCCTTTTCAAAGCTGGGTGACTGCCCCTCTCTTCAGGAAGCATTACCTACCTCTTGGGCCCAGTCAGCCACTCCGCCCTGGCAGATTTTATTAACAAGGAAGGGCAAGGGTCATAGAAGCAAGCGGCAAATACCACAGATCCTGTCCAGATCCTCAGATTGAATAAATGGTAAGGTATCCCAAATAAGTGGACAAGTTGGCACACTGATACCATCTGACCTTGTCACTGCTGACACAGAGTCCAAGGTGGAATGGATGCAAGAGATTTCATCTGCAAAGTGCTGGGCAAAATGGTCACAATGGGCCACCGAGCAATCCACCTCCTCCTGCAGGCCAGATCCCTAATCAACTCTGCTAAGAACGGCACTGTTGATCCAGAATATGATTTAAGCTCATACAATTAATCAACTAAGTAGTTTTAATGGGTGACAGTTTCTGCTAAATGTGCAGAAACTTGACATAGTCCTTGTGAGGCTTACTTTTGAGCTGTGAATTCTCATGGCACTCATCCCCCTTCCCTTTCATACCAACTGGCCCACGGGGTTTACGGCTCAACTCACCACATGCAGTCTATTAAACAGTTACGCTTATGCATTCCTGATCTGTTTATTTCATTTCAACTAATATGGGCATTTCAACTAATATGGGGGCAGGGATTGTTGCAGAACTGGGCTGAAACTGGAAGGCTTTCATGTGACAGTTCTCAAGGAGTCAGGTGACCAGTACGTTCATGAAATATGTATTATCTCACAAAAGCTATTGCTAAAGTCAGCTTCCTTGCTGTACCACTGGAAACTAGCCAAAGAAACAGCAGTGTTTGAAATAAATCCAGGAAAGTACCGGTCTGTCAACCTAATGCCAGTTTGGTGTGGTGGTTAAGTGCGCGGACTCTACCTCACCCACCTCACAGGGTGTCTGTTGTGGGGAGGGGAAGGGAAAGGAGTTTGTAAGTCGCTCTGAGACTCCCTTGGGTAGTGAAGGGCGGGGTATAAATCCAATCTCCTTCCTTCTTCCTCCTAATGAATTTGGGGAAAGTATAGTTAAAGCTGCCCTGACCCGACCTGGATAGCCCAGACTAGCCTGATCTCATCAGATCTCGGAAGCTAGGCAGGGTCGGCTGTGCTTAGCACTTGGCTGGGAGATGTCTAAGGAGTCGGAGAACTGCCATGCAGAGGCAGGAAACAGCAAACCGCCTCTGTTCATCTTTCATCTTGAAAACCCCACATGGGCCCAATCCGTGTCTAGCATTTGCTCCATTGTTTTACCAAACCCACATTGGAACAGAAAAAGATGCGGCTCAAAACCGCATTCAAATACTTCGGTCCAACGCTGTACCGACTGCAGAGTCACCCTGGAACAGCCATAAAATGGCCATAAATCTATGCAGACAGTACCATGAAACCGAGAGATCAAACGAAGTGAAAGCAGCATGCAGTCTGGACACTGCCATAAAATCCGATACATCAATCAAAGTGAAAGTGGCATGCAATACAGAGGGGAATTTCTGTTCCAGAGTGGGTTTGGTAAGACAGCGGAGCAAATTGTAAATGCAGATTGGGCCATGGTCGCTATAAATTGGCTGCAACTTGATGGCACTTTCCACCCCCACAGCCAAAGCTAGAATGGTTTAATGCATAGAAGATTCAGCACACTGCCCTAATAACAAGCCACCTCAAGAACAGGAAATTTTCTGGACTGACCCCTACAACATTAAGAACGTGCCCATCCCTATCTTCAACTAAATACTCTCCTCTGCATTCCTGAAAGAAAAGGGGGAAAGGTCCCTTCGTGTACAAAACAGGGCAGAATGCCAGGTGTGAATCAAACCAAAGAGCTTTGGGCAGAAAGAAATTAAATAGCTCAAAGGGTAAAAATTATCGGTTGAATTCAGAAAGGCACAGTAAATGAGATTCTTGCGAAGGAGCTGTGGGTTCACAGATTTCTTCCCCGAAAGCTGCCATTCCTTGAATGTTTGTAGGCAGATAAGTATGTCACTATGCAGGAGCAAATATATCAAAGGCTTCATTAATCATCCTCTCCACAGTGAGAAAGCTGGGAGCTGAAAGAGCTACAGAAGCACTGACACCTCCAGGGCAGGGCTGAACGTGACAGAGGCATGGAATGCGCCTTTCCACCTAGATCAGGGACGAATTAAACCTTCCTTCCAAACTGCAGTTGAAGAAAGTAATTCTCTGAAGACCAGTTTCCATTAAAACTTAAATTTTCCCTACTTACTTCTTCCATGTGCTATCAAATAAGCAAATAAAGAAATAAATGTGTATCTACATTGCACTCCCACGTGAACAAACAAGACAGTGCTTGGTTTCATGCTTATTTTTCTTTTCCCCCAGTCCCTCTAATTCTTTCACTATTTTCATCTATTTGCGTTTTCTTCTTTCTGTCATGCTTCAATCCTAATTCACACGATCACTTGGATCCTGTCTGTCTATTCATCACAGACCAAGTGTGTCCGTAGCAAACAGTCTATTCACTCTATACTCAGCTAGGAGATAAGTTGATGATGTGGCTGAAACAAATTGTGAAGACACATATGGATGAGGGCTGTCCTGCTATCAGTCTGCTTGGTGTTATGGTTAAGAGTGGCAGACTCTAATCTGGAGAACCAGGTTTGATTCCCCCCTCCTCCATATAAAGCCAGCTGGGTGACCTTGGGTCAGTGACAGCTCTCTCAGCCCCACCCACCTCACAGGGTGTCTCTTGTGGGGAGAGGAAGGGAAGGCGGTTGTAAGCCACTCCAAGACTCCTTCAGGTAGTGAAGAGTGGGGTATAAAACCAACTGTTGTTGTTGTTGACTATTAAGGCCCTGAGCGTACCTCCGGGACTGCCTCCTTCAATATATCCCCAGAAGAATGCTGAGATCAGCTGACAGCAACTTGCTGGTGATCCCCAGCTCTAGAGAAGTCCAGTTGTCCTCGACTAGGGTCAGGGCCTTCTCGGTCCTAGCCCCAACCTGGTGGAACTCTCTGCCGAATAACATCAGAGCTCTGTGGGATCTGATGCAATTCCATAGGGCCTGCAAAGCAGAGATGTTCCACCAGGCTTTTAGTTGAGGGCTGCAATGGTTAAGACTGGCACGCTCTTTCTGTTTTTTTCCTATGACCCCCACCTGCCCTGCCCTGCCCTGCCCTGCTGCACAGACAGCCCTGTAGCCAGCAAAAGGGGTCTATATCGCCATCTGGACTGCTAGTTTATGGGATTATTATAATAATTTTATGCTGATTGTATTTTAACTGTTTTAAGATTGTAAATCGCCAGAGCCTGCTTGCAGGGTGGGTGATGCATAAATTTAATAAAATACATAAATTCTTATATTTTTAAAGGGCTTCATGAACACTCCCACCCTTGGAGGGTACAGTGGAAAGCAATCTCATAAAAAGGGTGTGTGTGTGTTAAGGTCACAAAACAGATGAAATATTCACTCATCATCAGTGAAATCAAGGGCACCATACAGCAGGGGCCATGATACTTGCACAGCTGAATTCAACATTGCATCTGCTAAGCAGCAGGCTCACTACCTTTGGGAGGGAATCACAAAGGGTTACTTCAAGAGCGGGGGTGTTAACCATGCGGCCTGGGGGGCGGATCAGGCCCCTGGAGGATTTCTATCAGGCCCACACTGGAACTGGCCATCTCCTGCTTCCAGTTCTGTTGCTGCATCATAGCTTGCTTTGCCAGACTCTCTCAATCGCTTAGCCATTTCATGTTTTCCCCTAGGTCCTAGACTCAGAACTCTGAGCAAGAGATTTCTGTGGTGAATGTCAATAAATCAAAAATAGGTTTGCAGCTTGCAGATACATACCTGAACAGCATACCCAAGATTGCAACAGCTCAGACATTTTGATGCAATTATTCAGAGCAAGAGGTGCCAGTTAGATACTGTTAAATAAAAATATTGCAAGAGTGCTAATGTTCTAATCATGTTTTTATTTTAAGTAAAAAAAATTCTTTGTGTTTGTGTCCCTTATAAAGTTTATATCTCTGCTATCTGACATTACATTTTATGACACGCACGGTCGGGCCCAGCAAGGTCTCATTTATGTCAGATCCGGCCTGCATAACAAATGAGTTCAACACCCCTGTTCTAGAGTGCCTTCTTGCAACACAGAATAGATGTGGTAGAAATATTTGGATCCCCCTCTTATGAGTTAATACCGTTCACGAGAAAAATAATCTGGGATGTGGCTCAAAAAGAACTTTAGTACTCAGAAAGCCATATCTACACAGCATCTTCTGACGCAGATACCTCAAGGCCAAGTTTTACTGGCATCTGTTTGGATTAACTTCCTTCACTGCTTTCCAACTTTGACCTTAGACCAAGCAGCACTTCAAGTGCTTAGAAATAGACAGTGATTGTGTTAATGTGAAGATATGCTAGGCAGTTACAGAGGATCAGCTCTTTCCTGGATGTTGGCTATGTGATCCTGATACGGAGTACTTTTTGACAGTAAGGCAAAACTGAAGCAAATCTAAATCAATTGTTTCGACACTTACCAAGAATGATGACGATAATGATAAAAATGTTCTGAAAACCAGAACTATGAAAAAAAAAACAGAGGTGAAAGCTGTGATGACCAAACCTATCATCTGATTTCAGAGAGGATCTACATTTGGAGTTTAAATATTCTCCACCCCCCCCCCCCCAAAAAAAGATATTTTCTTTGTCCTAGAGTTCTACTCTGAATATCTGGAAAAGAATATGGTTGTACTGTCTATCCATCAAAACATGATCAGGAATAGTATGAGTTAGAAAGATGCTGTCACAAATCTACACTATGTCCAGCTTAGAAGATGCACAAAGCAGTTTTGGCTTCTGAAATGGGATTCTGTGATCCCAGTGGAAAGGAGACAGCTGTATACATGCAAACACAAGACTGCTGTCAGTGGAGTTCTGACTGTTTTATGGCTATACATCCTATCACGCCCTAATTGTTTTAAAAATGCCTCCACTTACATTACCAAAGAAAAAGATTACATGATAACAACAGTTATTTGTTCTACAATTTTAGTTTCCTCTACCATAGGACTTCCAAAACTATCAATATATCATCCAGATGGAGATAACATTATTTGTGAAGAGAGACCCTTGGTGGAAGCTCTGCGATGCCATCACCCCTCTCCAACTGACCATGCTGCGGGCCAGCTCAGATGAGGCCCTTCTGTGGCAGCCTCCGCCAGGACACTGCTTTTAAGGCTGTGCAGGGCAAAGCAGGGTGGAGAACCGTTAAGGTAGCCCAACACTTAGTGCATGGCACGTCCACTTTGTTTTATGGATAAGAAACAAATTTACCCATAGAAAGCTGAACTCTGCATTGAGCATTCATAGCCATTTCGTTCTCAGCTGCCGATTATGATGCAACCACAATATGCTGAAAGAGGGGAAAAAATTCCACAAAACTAACATAAACTCTGTCCAAAAACAACAATATGCAGCCCAATGAATCCCCAAGAGAAGGTGGGGAAAGGGAAAGACCATCATTTGACAGATGTTAGTGATATTGCTTAATGAAAGATGGCAAAATAAAAATAGTGACAGCGGGTCGCTATAAATTATCTGAATAGAAACTATTTATAAAGAAAAGGAGAAAACGCTTTGGAGTGTCTAACTTTAAGAAGCGCCCCATTTAGCTTTTGTTTCACATAACAACTTGCTTAAAATGTACCTCTTCTTTTTCTTTCTTGACGGGCTACTACCCCAGAAAGACAGAAACCAAAATGAATCCGACTTGTATATGTATGCAACCACTGAACTATAACTCCAATAAATTGTAAAGCAAACACATCAATGCCCTGTGATAGCTAAGTATAGCAAAATGTCATAACGTACTGTTGTGTACTAGTCACGTAATGGCGACCGCCATGCGGTCAGAGCACATGGCCCGATTCTACCTGAGCTTCAGCCAGGTAGAACAATAGATAGTCGGATCCAAAACGGCCACCAATAGCCAGCCTAGGTCTCCCGCGGGGGACCTATGAACTACAACTTAAGACTTAAGGCCCTATCAGGACTATGCGCATATGCTAAGCCCCTATCAGGTATTTTGGGTGCGGCCAGAGGTGTGGCTCCAGCCAGCATATAATGAGGACCCTGGAGCCCTGGCTACATGCTTGATCTGACCATCTCCTGAACATGCTGATTCACTTAATAAAGTCTTTGCTATGATCATCCTACAACTTGCCTCCCGACTCCAGTACTTTCCACATACAAAACTCTTGTACTATCATTCCTTTTGACAGAGGTGTCTTCATTAGTAAAGGTAAAGGTTTCCCTTGCTTGAAAGCCAGTCAAATATGACTCTAGGGATGCGGTGCTCATCTCCATTTCCAAGCCGAAGAGCCAGCGCTGTCCAAGGACATTTCTGTGGTCATGTGGCCGGCATGAGTAGACGCTGTAAAAAATACTTCTAAAAGATATAGTCTTTGTTAAAGATATATAAAAGATATAGCCTATGTCAAAAATACATGTAAATCATACTGCTGCAGACAATATGCCCCAAATAAAACATCGGTGATACAAACTATGCATCTTTTGTTGGACTATTCCCAAAGAGTGTTTCTTTAAAGCAGATTTTCAGTAACTGTAACCTCATTAATCCATTCACTTGGTGTTTTAGTGAAGGTGCTTATAGAATTCTCAGGCAGTGAAGAAATAAAATTTTTCTCCTTCTCCATTACCATTAGAAGTATATTACTGTGATCACTGACAAAGAAATGTTTAGGGTTCTTTATTTATTTTATTGGATTTATATCCTGCCCTCCGCACAAGGCAGGCTCATTAGCCTACACCTTACTAAAAAGGTAAATTCTATAGTGTGGGCTAAGCCAAACAAAAGAAAACAGCCACTACTAAGTCTCAGTGCAAAAGATCAGGAATGTGCAGCTGAGGCTGTGCCTCTGAGGTGACTTCAGGCCTAAAGACTCAATCTAGAAGCTTCCAAACCAAAGATCTGTGTAGGTGCAAATCTCATAAGAACATTAGAGAGGCCAATGGCCCATCCAGTCCAACACTCTGTGCCACCCAGTGGCCAAAACCCAGGTGTCATCAGGAGGTCCACAACTGGGGCCAGAACTACAGAAGCCCTCCCACTGTTGCCCCCCAAGCACCAAGAATACAGAGCATCACTTGCCCCAGACTGAGAGTTCCTATCTATACTTTGTGGGTAATAGCCACTGATGGACCTCCGCTCCATATGTTTAACCAATCCCCTATTGAAGCTGTCTATGTCTGTGGCTGCCACCACTTCTTGCGACAGTGAATTCAAGTCTTAATTACTCTTTGGGTACTTCCTTTTACCTATTCTAAGCTGACTGCTCCTCAGTTTCATTGAGTGCCCACGTATTCTTGTACTGTGAGAAAGGGAGAGAAATACTGCCTTTTCCACTTTCTCTAACCCAAACATAATTTTGTAAACCTCTCTCATGTCACTCCTCAGTCATTGTTTCTCAAAGCAAAAGAGCCATGACCTCTTTAACCTTTCTTCATAGGGGAAGTGTTCCATTCCTTTAATCATTTTAGTTGCCCTTTTCTGCACTTGTTCCAATGCTATTATATCTTTTTTGAGATGCAGCGACCAGAACTGTACACAGTATTCCAAATGAGGCCACACCATCGATTTGTACAGGGACATTATGATACTGGCTGATTTGTTTTCAGTTCCTTTCCTAATAATCCCCAGCACAGCATTTGCCTTTTTTATTGCAGTTGCACACTGAGCTGATATTTTCAGTGAGTTATCTACTACGACTCCAAGATCTCTCTCTTGGTCAGTCTCGGCCAGTTTGAACCCCATCAACATGTATTTATAGTTAAGATTTTTGGCTTCAGTTTGCATTACTTTGCACTTGCCCATGTTGAACCTCATTTGCCACGTTGATGTCCAAGCGCCCAACCTCAACAGATCCCTCTGGAGCGCCTCACAGTCCTTCCTGGTTCTCACCACCCTGAACAACTTAGTGTCGTCCACAAACTTAGCCACTTTACTGCTTACTCCCAACTCCAAATCATTAATGAACAAGTTAGAAAGCACCAGACCTACAACTAATCCTATCTTTAATAATAGATTCCACCAGCTTACCTGGTGGACTGACCAGCCTGTAATTTTCCAGATCTCCTCTGGATCCATTTTTGAATATGGGAGTTACATTAGCCATCTTCTAGTCCTCAGGAATGGAGGCAGATTTTAGTGATACATTGCATATTTTTGTCAGGCGATCCACAAGTTCACATCTGAGTTCTTTCGGAACTCTTGACTGTATGCCATCTGGGCCTGGTGATTTGTCAGTTTTTTATTTGTCCTTCAGTCATAGGACCTCTTCTCTCATCACCTCAATCCGACTCAGGTCTTTCAACACTGCTCCTGAAATCGCTGGTTCTAGAGTAGGCAAGCACCTCCCATCTTCCACAGTGAAGACAGGCAAAAAAAAGCATTCAGCTTCTCTGCCATTTCCCTATCCTTTAGTAATCCTTTTACCTTTTGGTCATCCAATGGCTCCACTGATTTCCTTGTTGGTTTTCTGCTAGTAATGTATCTTAAAAATGTTTATTGCTGGTCTTTATTTTTTGGGAATATGTTCCTCATAGTCCCTTTTTGCCTGTCTGATCATCAATTTGTGTTTTATTTGCTAAAGCCTGTAGACCCTTTAATTTACCTCATTTGGACTAGCTTTCCACTGCTTAAAGGAATCCTTACCTTTTACTGATTTCATTACTTTGTTTGTTAACCATGCAGGCATTTTTTTTATCATCCACCTTTTGATCTGGTGGGTGCTAAACTCCCAGAGTCAAGTTTCCTTTTGGACACACTATTTCCACCCACAGTGTTTCTGTAAATGAATCTGTTTCTCTTACATTCTCAGTTTTACTACACCTCCACCCCTTCCCTCCCTATCCTTCCAATATAATTTATACCCGGGAATCACTATATCCCACTGATTATCCTCATCGCGCCAAGTTTCTGAAATGCCCACAATGCCCATGTTCTCCTCTGTAAGCATTACAGCTCCCCTATTCTACCTCAGACACTTCTAATGTTTGTATATAAACATCTATAATATTGTACGTCAGCCAATACATATAATTTCCCAGACACGTTAGGCCTGCAACTTTCCCCCTGTGGCCTCTAGACCTTGACAGGTAGTCAGTTTTGTTTCTGTGTGATGAGAGTCCACAAAGAGACCACAAAGAGTCGCAGTAGTAGATGCAAATCAGTATTATTCAGGGATGGTGTGAATTCCTTCACAAATGTTTTTGACAGTTGAACTTACCATGTACAAAGCCGCAAGTCAATCATTTGATCTGTTTGGTTCATGCCTAACAGCCACAAAAACATGCCAAACTGGTTTGCATCAATACTGTGACTACGCAAAGGTACTGAATTGGCAGCCATTCATGTCATTAAGTACTACTTAGACACTGAAGGGTGGTATTTTATTGAAATACATTTATTTTTGACTGATTCATATGATTTATGAGTGATCTGTCTATTTAACCAGTATGCAGAAGGGATGGGGGTTAGCAGAACTTGATTAGGCCATGTGCAAACACCAGTTACGTACTGCATGCTTGGGATGAAATCCAGTGAAGCTATCTGAACGCTGACAGATTGACAACTCCTGAACAAATCGTTGAAAAATCAGGTCCCAGTTTGTGACTGACAAACGAGAGGTGAACTGAACCAGTAGGTATTCAAGCATTCTTAATGTTATTTGTTAATATTTCCTCAGTGAAAGGAGAAAAAAGACTAACCATGCATCTCAGGTGGCATTGGTACAGGCACACCAAAAGAGAAAAGAGGAGGTACAGTACAGGGAAGGAAGAGTACCCAATCTCTCGGAGTGGTACAATACGGAAATAGAGGGCAGGAGGTGATGTTGCACAGTGGTGGGGTCAGGAGTTGTATTGGGTCCTGGCAGTGGTCAAATGACACCTGCCCCAACACCAGTCCTGACAGGAGGTAAGGGAGGAGGACTTAAAAGGGAATGAAGATGACAATATAGCATTTCTAAGGGGAAAAACAAAGAAGAAAATATGACCATGGCAGTCAGAAAACCACAGATAAAATGCCCAAGTAATTTAATGCTGGGTTTTAATTAACACCTTTCATGGGTGTTTTATGTTTTTATTATGTTTTATTTTGTAAGCCATAATCTCATTCAGTGGCCTTATATAAATATTGGACAGCATAGGTGACATAATGGGACACCGAGGCACGTCACAGGACAAATCCCAACCTGTAGCTTCTGTTCCTCTATTGTAAACTTGTGTTCAATTGGACAAAAAAGACTAAAACCACCAAAGAGCTAGTCTGATAACACCAGTTCCATAGTCCAACCGATGAATAAGGATGAAGTGGTCCACTGTAACAAAAGCCACTGATAGATCTAACAATATCGAGAGGAATTCATTCATTCATTCATTCATTCATTCATTCATTATTTCAACTTTTGCCCCGCCTTCCCCACTGAAGCAGGCTCAGGGCGTCTCACATAAAACCAATAAAACAATATATATCTCAGTACAAAAATACATCTCGATACAAACGACATAGAGACAACTTTAAACCACTGATGTCGATGGTGGTTCACCGAATAAAGTGTACTACCGCTCCTAATAACTTCTGACTCTAGGTCAGCCCAGAATATAACTGATACGGTGCTGCTCCTATCGGAAGGCTTGCCAGAAAAGCTCAGTTTTCACGGCCCTGCGGAACTGTGCGAGGTTCCGCAGGGCCCTGATCTCACCAGGGAGCTCATTCCAGTAAGTCGGGAATAACTGTCCCATGTCCATCTTTAAACAAAGATGATTCACTAGCGCAACTAATGCCATCACAGGTCCAAACCCAAGCCTGCAGCCAGACTGAAACGAATCATAGGCAGAAGTCCAGTGAGTTTAACAATAAAAATGCTCTCTTTGCTATCTTAGTTTTAGCATAGCAAGCCACTAGGAATGGTGGAGTACATGTGACAGAACAAAATGCTCAGCCGCATTTATACAGTACAGAAGCCAAGACGGAGACAGGCCAAAGCCCAGCAAGCAATGAGGTCAAATCCAAATAAAGTGTTTCAAGTGACACTGGGAACATTATTAAAACACTCAGTGAACCAATCACAAGTTGTATGCCTTACGCACATAAACTTGGAAGTGCCACTCACATCAGTAGGACTTACTCTCCCCCCACCCCCAAGTGTTAAGGCATGGTTTATAATTGCTGATCAGAATCAAGAAACAGGCGCTTCCTCAACAATCAAGTGCAAGCAACCAAACCAGAGACTTGTAATGCATCCCACTTCCCAGGCTTGTCTTCCCTCTTCAGGTTTACTGCAGCTGTCCTGGATGGAGATCTCTCTGGTTGCCACTGGGAATTCTTTGTGGAACGATACACATTTTGACAAGCAGTGGTCCTGACAAGGCTCTCTGAGTGAATTTATTTTTCATCATGTATAGCAGCCTAATTTTACTGACTAACTAATGTGGTGAGAAATTAAAACGGTTTTTAAACGAGAGGACTACTTGCTCTGTATCGGTTGATCTTTTCTCTAGAAAACGAACCCAGTTACTTAATGTTATACTGATAGGACTCAGATTCCTATTGCCTTCTTTCCAGATTAACTATATTAACTATGGCCCCGATCACACGGAGAAGTAGCCGTGTGATAGGCACAAATGTTGGGCGGATTTTAGCAGCGCAATCACAAGGGAACATCTGGCCTTGTGATCCTGCACCCATCGCCAGCCCGTTTCTTCCCACTGAAGAAGCACAGTTAAAAACTACCTGCGAAAGTCCAGTATCAAAGGGGTTTGCGACGGCCCACAGATGAAGGTTCCCATGATCGCTCCAGCGCGTTCCTGCTCCATCGCTGAAGCACGCCAAAAACTCGTGCCGCCAGAATAAACACCGGTTCACCACCGTCGCGTCTGATCGTGTAGTGGTGTGTCAAATTGCGACGGCCCAAATAGCCTCCCCTCCCCTCCATGTTATCTGGCACGTGTGACCGAGGCCTATATATGGTGACACTGCAGAATTTCTTTGTAACTGGAGAAAAAATAAGGCCATATTCCAGCCATTATAATGTCTTGTCCCAAATCCACTCCAGTTACATTTTGCTGACTGCAACTAGCAGCCCTGGACAGTGGATTGTTTTTTGTGTGCAAGAAGTATGTCCATTAAGTTTCGCTGGGGACAGATGATCACTGCTCTGTCCATCCACATTAGGTGCATGTGGCTTATTTGACAGTGGTAATAACCCTTATATAGTTAGATATTCATTTGTCAAGTGTTCGTTGAAAGTGTTTCATTTTAATTTTTTAAACATAGAATAAATACATGACAAATTGTACAAAGTGGTTTAATGTTAGTAGTCCCTGCCATAATTTGATTCAGCTGAATGTCTGGAATTCAGACCAATACAGCCCAACTGACTACAGTGCACAGTGAACTTCTCCTGCACCAGCTTACCCAGAAAAACCCGGAACTTTTCAATGGTAGTTTTCACAGATGATACATTTTGGTAGGAAATTAGCTGAAATCCAAGTACTTTGGATTTGTATGAGTTGTGGTTTTGGCTGGATATCTTTTCTGTAATAATCCCTCAGGTGTTAAATTAGATATTTCAGAGGTTACACAGATAGGCCTATGTGTGGCAGTGGTGGTATAAATCAGCTCAATACTCAAAGTGAGACAAGTTTAAATCTGCATGGAGTACAGATTCCATCACCTCGAACAGACAGTGAATTACTGGGCGGCATCCAGGCAGTGTCCAGCTCTGTAAATAAGCCCCGCCGCTTCCAAGATTTGGCAACAAACACAGTTTGTATTTCATGCAAGTGTCAAATGTTATTTGAATCAAAATATTTTAAATGGACTCATGTCCATGCAGCTGTCCACACTCCTGCTACAGTCCCCAGTGCTTTTGAATGGATACTCAAAGGGTCAGAGATGCAGCTTTTAGTGTCCCAGGATGGGAATTTGAGACCAGTAAGGCACATACAAGCATATCACTCAGCCACATGAACTGGCAAAGGCTGCAGGGTTAGGGACGGGTACAGAAAAAGAGGAGGTGCCATCAACAGGAGGCTAGAATTAAATGTGAATTTTTTACAGCTTTAGGCAGTAGAAATAATTGACAGCAGACAGTTGAAAGGCATGAAATGAGCCATGCAAAAATGGACACATAAACATTTTGCACAACTAATCTGAGCATGAAATTGCCATGACCTGCTTCCTATCTTAGAGCTGCTAGAACGAGACTCTCTCAAGCTCAGGTCGCCAATTCTGATGTTTTTGTAATTTGCAATTTTCAGCAAGCTTATATGGGGTTTTGTTTTCAAGGTCAAATGAGCATTTAGTTGCTTGGTCTTAGTCACATTCCATGCCTAGACGACTGTTGATGAAGCTGCATTTACTGTGCATTTTCCCTATTTGGACTTGGAACGAAAAGAAATGAACATCCCAAAGCCTAACCAGTGTACTCCGTGCTTCTAAGGCTTTAAAGGTCAGTTCTGACATATTTCTGCACCTGCTTTTCAAAATGTAAGGCCACATATGAGATTGATAGTCATTAAGATACGTTATGATTCCTTTTGTCACATAAGAGAGACTAATCCATAGTTTTCAGAATCCAAGTCCGTAACTATATGAACTTTCTAATGTGACATGTGTGGAGCAGTGGTTAGACAGACTAAGAACAGGAAAACCCACCATTCTACCATGAAGTTCACTGGGTGACCTAGCACTCAGACTAAACTGTAGCAGTAGAAAAGAGCAAGAGTCCAGTAACACCTTAAAGACTAACCAAGGGATGCACGGCTGGCCTGTACCAGGGATAGGGCTTTCTTGGTGGCAGCCCCATACTGGTGGAATGAGCTCCTGGATGACATCAGGGCCCTGCGGGATTTGTTGCAGTTCCGCAGGGCCTGCAAGACGGAGCTCTTCTGCCAGGCTTTCGAATAGGAGCCGCCACCGGGGAGATGGCAGGACAACATCGCCCTGGTTCCACAGGCCAAACCTTCTGTTGCCGCTACTCTCCAGGAGCACGTAGATGCCGCCAGTACGGCTATGTGAGTCGTTTTATAATGTTGTTTATTTATGCTTTTAAATTGTAAACCACTTTGGTGGTATGTTATGTTGTGAGCCGTCTGAGCCAGTTCGCTGGAAAGGCGGGATAGAAATGCGAAAAATAAATAAATAAATAACAAAAGCTTTCGTGAGTCACTGCTCACTTTTTCAGATACAGCTATACTCACTGTATTCAGATACCCCCATTCTAGCTGTATCTGAAGAAGTGAGCAGAGACTCACAAAAGCTCATCCCCTGCTACAACTTTTGTTAGTCTTGAAGGTGCTCCTGGACTGCTGCTCTTTTCTGCTGCTACAGACAGACTGACATGCCTATCATCTTGCTCTTAAACTAAACTGTGTTAAGATACAAAGACTATTGAAAGTTATAGGTTGTGATCATATGCACAATTAGACCCAATTTAGGCATGAATGCCGGGCAGATTTAATGGGAGCAATCAGACATCTGGGAAGCGCCCCACAGCTGTCAGCAGCCCATTTTGCTGTGCCACAGAAGCGGAGTTAAAAGACACCAGGCAAAAACCAGTAGTAAACGGGTTGCAATGTGCCATGGGTGGACTTTCCCCTGTCTGATCGCTCCAGCATGTTCTCATGGTGTCGGGATGGTCTAATCAGGCCATCCCAACTCCATGCCGCTTCCCCCCCCTGCTTCGCAGTATGCGCATCATCACAAACTCCATAGGAAGCCCTCAGTGAGGAGGTGCGATTCATTGATCTCTCGTTTAAACGTGTGGGGAAAAAACGGGGGGGGGGGGGGGGGAGACTCACCTACAGTTGCGTCTGATCACACACTGACGGACTGCACCTGCAGCTTCAAAAGGAGGTGTGATCGTGCAACTGCAGGTCAAATTCCACTGGAGGAAACAGCCTCTCCCCCCCCCCCGCTTTATCTCACACATGTGACCGCAACCATATAATTAAAGTTTGCCTTGCTGTAATAAAATATATCAAAACAAAACAAAAAAAGCCAGGAGTTATACGTCTGATCAGTGATCCAGCTTGTTGCCACTTTCAGAATGCTAACCGAGGCACTAATCAGCAAATTAAACTCTAATTCAATTGTATGTTTGTCCCTCCCACATGAAGCTGCCACCTTATACTGAATCAGACCACCGGTTCATTGAGGTCAGTACCATCTACTTAGATTGGCAGTGGCTCCCCACAGCCTCAGGAAGAGGTTGGTCACATCACCTGCTACCTGATCTTTAACTGGAGGTGCTGGGAATTGTACCTGGGACCTTTTGCATGCCAAGAAGATGCTCTACCACCAGTCACAGTTCTCCCTGCCCCACCACAATGTTTTTCATTACTTAAATTTAGTGCATATTAAGTTAAATTAAATGTATATAAGTTAAATAAAAAGCACTTGACTTCTGAGATCCAACTCCCAAAGGCTAGGATTTAGTGGAGCTCATGGATTAGAGAAAATTGTTTTGTGACAGACTTCTTCATTATTAAAAAAATTAATTAACTACTAGCTGTGGGGAGGTGGGGACTGCTGAGATGCTGAATGTTGCCTTTGGCAAAACCAGCACACACAAAAAGGGCATACAAAAACCTAGGTGGGCGCTAGAGCAAAGACAGGGAAGAAAGTGTGCGAGGAGCAGCTGGGTGTTTGAGCAGGCTGGAGAATATTGCTGGGGAGAATGGGGGAGCTGAGTTAGACTGTGAAGAAGCAGGGTGAGAGGGTTTTTGGTCCCCCTAGCCAAACTCTAATCCCAAAACCTGTTTAGGATTGCTCAGTTAATGTGGATATATCCATTTGGGGCATTTTAAAAACCAGGAGTACTGAAGGTGCATATATTTTTAAACAATTATTGTATAGTCTTCTAATTGATTTTAAAAAGTCAATTTTACCAAGAAAAAGAAATATTTGCCGAGAAATCAGACTGTAACCACAGGCGAGGGTAATTTACTGAAAGTTAAACTGTATATGTGCATATGGCATGATGCCACGTTTTTTTGATTAGGAAGCTTAAATCTGGGATACATTCTGAAAACAGGAAGGCATGGCAGAAACTTTCTTTCAATTAAATAGTTCCCATATAAACACAGGAATTCCACTGCCATCAATCTCCGGAACCTGTGCCAGGGCAAACTGGCTGGGTAACAAGATTTGCTTTGCTATGAACAAAAAGAAACCCCCTACGTACCACACACTCATATTTTCCAAAAGCTTTGTCTCTTCTGTTTTCAGGGAATACTTATCACTGAGCTTTAATGCTGATGTGCTGTTTTCAAGTGAACAGCGGTACTGAAATATATCACAGCCATGAAAATAAATGCATTCTCAAGGTTTGTCTCATTCATTCATAGCAGACAACATGCCCGCTGAGAGAAATGTTGGCTCCTTCAAAACATAAATGAGTTTTCCACATACATATATATTCATATAAAAGTTGCCACTTTAGAATAGAAATGAAAAGAACAAGAGCATGGTGTAGTCACCGTGAAGTCTAACAAGCTTTGCTGAATGTGCTGTTATAAAACCCTGCAACCATATCCAGTTAAGAAGATCTCCATGCGTAGACAGGTTTCTGTGCATGTGTCACTTCATGGATTAGGAATTATGACCATAAATTATGACCAGGGAGATTCGTTTGGCATACCCCCAATAAGAGTTATTGGCCATCCAGTAGGTCATGAGAGGCAGATCATGAGAAGGAGGGCAGGAAGGGTTGCATTACTGCTTAGTTCTCATGGCCCTTTCTTACACGCCCAGGGAAATGCTGATCGCCACTTTGGGGTCAGGAAGCAATGTTTCTCCAGGCCAGTTTGGCTGGGGATCCTGGAGGGTTTTTTGGTCATCTTCTGGGCATGGAACAGGGGTCACTGGGGGTGTGGAGGGGGATGTATTTGTGGATTTCCTGCACTGTGTAGGGGTTTGGACTAGATGACCCTGGAGGTACCTTCCAACTCTATGATGCTATGATTCCGTGGCTCTGCTGTTGTTTGTGTGTGTTTTTACTGAATGATTTTATAATTGTAAATGTTGATTTCAGTTGTTCAAATGTTTCAATGCTTTTATGTTTGCCACATCGGGGACCTTGATTGGCTGGAAAGTTAGCAAAAAAGGTTTTCAATCAATCAGTCAATCAATAGTGGATGTCCTCTATCCACACTCAACTGATTTTATTTGTCAGTTAGTTAGTTTGTTTGATTGATTGATAAAACATAAGAAGAGCCCTGTTGGATTAGACCAATGGTCCATCTAGTCCAGCATCCTGTCTCACACAGTGGCCAACCAGTTCCTCTGGACAGCCAACAACAGGACATAGAGGCCGAGGCCTTCCCCTGATGTTGCCTCCTGTCTCTGGGATTCAGAGGTTTAGTGCCTCTGAATGTGGAGGTTCCTCTCAGTCCCCATGGCTAGTAGCCATTGATAGACTTATCCTCCATGAATCTATCTAATTCTCTCTTAAAGCTGTTGATTCCTGTGGCCATTGCTACATCCTCTGGCAGCAAATTCCACATTTTAACCACTCTCTGTGTAAAGCAGTATGTCCCTTTCTTCACCCTGAACCTACTGCCCATCAGTTTAATTGGATGTCCTCAAGTTCTAGTATTTTGGGTTAGGAAGAAAAAGAAAAAGTGAGCCCCATGGCTCAAGATGCATCTACATTACTAACATCAGTTACAATTAAACTCTCAATCACCCCACCCCCAACCTAATAAAATATCTTTAGCGGGATGTGCATTCAAATTAGGGTTAGCAGCCCAACCCTGACAACCAGAAGGGCACTAGGGGGGCAGAGAGATTCATAAACAGTGTCACGCAATTCTGCAGCGTCAGTTCCAGCTGCATACCCAAACATTATTTACAAGATGCTCTAGACTTTTCCTGAAACTCTATGATAAAAATGCCACCTACCCCCCCACCCCCGGTCGGCATCTGGCAAACCTTATTCAAATACCCCATCCATATTCCAGCACAACATAAATTAAAACATAACAAGCACTGGATTGGAGTATTAATGTTCAATCTTCAGAAGCAGTTTTAATTTTTAGAATTCTGACTACTTAATCCCTGTCAGTGTGACGAAAGCAAAGTAACAATCAGTAGAACACAAACAGAGAGCCCAAATGGAGTACCACAACAGGAGCCAATTTGTAAATGCTATCCGACCCCCTCCATGGTTTGATTAACTCCCGTGCCCCCCATATCCCCATTTCCCTGTCTTTAACTGACAGCTGCTCTCAACACTGTGCTTTCTAGAGAAGTCTTTAGTCTTTATCAGGGCATTTTGTTTATTTTCTTTTTCTGTAGGTTAAATTAAAAAAAAACATTTTCCTTCATACCTGGGAGGTCCTCCGAGTAGATAGAAATGCAGAAGAGCAAGGTAAATAAACAGCAGGTTACCAAGTGGGTGTGTCAGTTTCATAAACAGTATCTCCTTGTACATGGAAAATAAGTCCACTTTGAATATGAAAATTTAAATAGGGAAAACTTAACCAATATAACCCCTCCCTC
The DNA here is from genome assembly GCA_029233225.1 of Lepidodactylus listeri. Lineage (NCBI taxonomy): Eukaryota > Metazoa > Chordata > Lepidosauria > Squamata > Gekkonidae > Lepidodactylus > Lepidodactylus listeri. The sequence continues at coordinate 24,370,712 of JARCFY010000004.1, read as the reverse complement.
CATTTGTAGTTACTTACATCTGAAGTCCAGACCAATCCCAACATTCTGATGCAGATAAAATAATTTTTTTTAAATACATACAAAATTATTTTGCAATGAGACACTATTGTTACAGGAAAGCATCAACATGGATTTTTTTCCTATGTAGTTTATTCTCAATAAAACATAGAAATAAAACTAATACCGACAAAGATCTGAAATGCAAACAACTAGGTTATTATAAAATATCAATTATACTAGCTCGAAATTAATTTCTCATTCTAGACAGGAAAGCATTCCATTTTCTGAATTTATCAGACATTTGGCCACGTAGTAGACAAGTTCGTTTGCACAAAAGCATACATTAACATGCTTTAGTTAATTTTTGTCCATTTTGTGTCTGGAGAAAAACACCTCTAGATAGGTGTCCCTTTCACTTTGTCATGTGCTAAACAGAGCTCAGCGAAGTGAGGGCAAATGTCAGAGACGCACCTCAGAGGAAGTCATAAGGATGGCGGCCAAACCATCAAGTAACGAGAAAGGAGCTATCAGGGTCCTGAACCAAGTTTGCACTCAACACAGTCTGAAATTCTAATGCAGGAGTAAGCAGCCTTCTTTGTCTTGAGTTTTTAAAGAAACTACCATGCCTACTCAAGTGTTGGTATGCCAGCAGATAACAGGAGGGGGAGAACAACAAGAATTGTATGTGGCCATACACACTGGGAGTGAGCTAGGTCCCAACATTATTGTCAGGATGCTGGGCTTGCAGCTGTGTTGGTGTCAGAGGTGACAGTGGGCATAAACCCATGCTCTTGGTCCCATTTCTTACCCTCAACCAGCATATCAGGGCCTAAGTTGCTTGGGTGGAAAATGAGTCTTGAGTGCCAAGCAAAATGTTTTAGTGTGATATTGTTTGGCATGCTTACTGGGGGCTGCCTAACCTTATTCTAGTGGCAGAGTTATCCTATCTTCACCTTTCCTGACCCTTTCATACTCCCCACTCTGCCCCCAAATCCTCATTCTGTTAGCTTCTGATACCACACATAGGACAGTTGAAGAAAATGTACGTATGAAGTCTTAACGCTCAAACCAACTGATTTCCAAAGATATCTGATACCACAGTTGCTCATTAAACCACATAGGGTATAAGGTCAAAACCTCAGCAAGCGTTAACCTTAAAATCAGTAAGTTTAGATCTTAATTTCCTCCTTGTTTTGATAATATTGACCTCTGATTAGGAACTGTAAACCCAATTAGCCCAGTCTTCTCTAAATTACCTTTGGCTCACTTGTCTGCATCTACTCAGGCAGTACCCAAGATGGAACTAGTGGGTGCACCAACCATACCCCACAGCATGGATTCACAGCCATATGATTTTTAAAGTGACAATTCCGCTTAAAGAACAATAGAATAGGATGTTTTACAATAGGAGGAGGAGGAAACTGAATTTATACCCCATCCTTCACTTGGAGTCTCGAAGTGGTTTACAATCTCCTTCCCTTCCTCTCCCCACAACAGACACCCTGTGAGGTAGGTGGGGCTGAGAGAGCTCTCTCGAGGACTGCCCTTGAGAGAACAGCTTTGAGAGAACTTGTGACTGACCCAAGGTCACACCAGCAGCTGCATGTGGAGGAGTGGAGGAATAAAACCCAGGTCTCCCAGATTACAGTCTGTGCTCTTAACCACTACCTATGTTTCCTCATGGTGATTTACTTTTAGAGTATCATCACCCCCCTCATGTTTAAGTGATCCTGACAGAACCTCCTTTTAGCTATTATGGCTGTGAGCGTTGGGAAGTGTTTAAAGAGCTAACCTAAGGAAGTTATTCAAGGAAGGCATATTTATAAATAGGTAAACGTTTCTGAACTTAAAAAATAACCATTCTTATTGAATTTTTGTGTTTCTGAGGTTAACAGTCCATAGACACTAAAGCACAGCCAAATGGTGATCATGAGGAAATGACCAGATCTCCATTAATTTGTCTGAAGCCTCACCTTGAAGTATGGTAGCCTCTATCTAATGAGGAAGGCTGGCTGCATCCCTGTGTCTGTTCCCAAAACAGTGCTGGAAGATTCAGTATTGAACAGAACCACCAAAGGTTATATTTGCAGTGCTAGGAATGCTTCTAATCTTTAGAACATCAATTACAGAAAGGAACTGCCCGTGTTCCTTTATAAACAGTGCTGTAAAAGAACTAGGTATGATGGATTAGATATAACGGCTTCCTCTGCCTCATCTTTGATGTCATGAAACTTTCTGAGAACTGGCCTTTCCTTTGACAGAGTAAACAAACACAATATTCACATCAAGGTAATATCCCTATTTGCGTCAATGACTCCTGTTAGCATTAACACATTTCTTTGCAAAAGAATGAAAAAATGTCAGAGTGATGTGGTAGATAGTGAGCTCACATACCTCCAACATTAAAATCTGCGCAGGAAGATAACGCCTATTCACAGTTTATAATCCAGGGAAGTGATTGCATGTACTGGGCGGGGGTGGGGGGCAGCATTATGCCTTCTGGCCTCATCCTGCATTTGATATGAACCAGGGCATGGATCTGTGCATAGATTTTAAGCCTGATCGGGAACCCTCACAAATCCAAATTCACTCTTTCAAGACCATAGCTTGCAAATGGGCCTAAATTGATAGAAGCACATAAACTGCTATTGCCAGTCTTTCAGGACTGAGATCATAAAAGTCGTTTTAACCTTTCTGTATATAAACTGATGTATAATTTCCTTTATGTTTTTCCCCTAATGAGAGATTCTTTGTACGATCTCCTCTTAAATGAAGTGTTTGTTTAAATGTCAGTTTCTAAATGCTGACATTTTTCAGCTTTGGTGGGTTTGTAATCACACTGCACATTACAGGGAACAAGTTTTAGAAGTGACGTGAAATGACAATATAAATCAGTAGCATGTATGGCAATCAGGACAGGAAGCAAATGTTAAAGGCGTCCCAGAGTTACCAGTTTCTACATTAACCTTGGTGGGTTCCAACAATTACACAGACACATGGCTGATAACCAACAGGTGGCTTAATGAGTTACAAAAATTAAGGAAGCTTGCAGTCAGCAGGGGTGTGGTGAGCAACACTTCAAAATATAAAAATTTACTGCAGACATGCACAGGTTTAACTGTGTATCAGACCCTACAGTCCCAGAAATTCCCTAAGAGTTCCAATGGAGAACTACCTTTGGTTTCTATTGTTCATGTTCTTCCATTGGTTTGAGTCCAGTGGCACCTTTAAGACAAAGTTCTATTTCATGAGCACAGAAACTTTGTTGTGCTCATTTCAGGCCCATAGCTGTGTGTGTGGGGGGGCTTTTGAGGCCAGTGCCCCCCACAGATGATCCCCCCAGCCATCCCTGGAAGGATGCCAGATCCCCCTCCCCCCTGACTCCCAGGAGCCCCATCGGCAAAGATACGCGCCTGCCTGCCTCCTCGGCTCTCCCTCAGTCAGTCTCTTTAATATTAAGATTAAATATAGTTGCATATTAGGAAATCAATCTGACAGTTGTTTCCTTTGGTTTCAGTGGGAAATGCCTTTCCCTGTGTAACCTATCCCCTCCCCACCCAACTTATTTTCAGGCATTGCATTCTCACTGAGGGGACTCTCCCGCCTAATTGCAAATAGATAGCTTTTTTACAGGCAGTTAAAATTTCCCTTGTACAGCAAGCACCAAGAGGCATGAGAATACTGGTATGAATGGGTTTTGTTCTTTTCCCAGTATGCTGAAGTGGTGAGGGGACCCTTGACAGTTGGAATGAAAAAACACAGTTAGAAAAATTTCAGTGGGGGCACGGAGGGGCGCGTTCCCCTGATGTCACCAGGAAGTGATTGGCTGGCAGGCGGGCTCTCCTTCTCCCTCCCCATTCACAGATACTCCGGAGGTTCCAGCATGCCAGGAATGGAGAGGGAGAAGGAGAGCTGAGGAGGCAGGCAGGGCAGTGGGCAGTGAGCAGAAAGAGGTGTTGTCGTGACCACTGCTCCCTCTAGGCTGTGGAGTCTTGTGAGCAAAAATTCTACTTTGCTAGCTACTGGCATTCAAGTTGTGAGCGAGTGATTTGGCTGCGGCATAAATTAGTTTGCTCTGGGGCCATCCTTCCTGAGCTAAGGCAAAAATGTGTGAGCCGGAGGCTACAAAACTGTGAGCTAGCTCACACTAACTCAGCTTAGAGGGAATATTGGTTGTGATGCCTCTTTCCACTTGCCACCCCCTGCCCTGCCTGCTTGCCTATACAGCTCTCCCTCAGCGGCAGCATGGTGGCTGGGCTGGCTAGTGCAGGCACAGTCAGGTACCAGGGCAGGCCGTTAGACGTGTCATGACAAAGAGAGGCATCTCATTCAAGGAGATGACAGTGTGCTTGCCATGAAAGCTCACACCTTGAATAAAACTTTGTTGGTCTTAAAGGTGCCACTGGACTCAAACTTTGTTCTACTGCTTCAGACCAACACAGATACCCACCTGAACCTCTAGACACTTACAGTAATGTCGCGCACCCCTCCCTCAGTGTCCAGGCATGATGAGTCACTCACTCCAACACATATATTGATATAGGCATGCACAGAAAATAAAAAAGGGGGCTGCTGTGATGCCACCAATGATGCCATCAATGACAAATGGACTCTCTCTTGAAAACCTGATTATTTAAGACAGGTGCGGAAGAAAATGAACTGACCCCACAACTGTGAAAAAGCAGAGGGAGGGTAGACATGCAGAAGAACTGCGTCCGAACTGATTCGGATGCTTATGGCTCAACTGCCAAGAAAATCAGGAGTAAGTCAAGTGCAGAAAAGCCAGTGATCCAAATCAGACCCACATATGCCTGGGAATTAAGCTCCCATCATGGAACTTCCAGATTATGTCTGTTGACAGTCCGCTTCACCACTTCATGAACTTTGTACCATGTGAGCTGACCCTTGGGTTGTTTGTTTGTTTTGAACACCACTATTAGACACCGCCAAATCAGAGAAAACTGCTAAGTCACCATCTGGAAGTTCTAAAGAGAGATTCAGGGAGTACAGGAGACTTTCATAATAAATTATATGTAAAACGCCAGGAGGAAGGCAGCATGGTATAGCCCAATCTCGTCAGATTCCCGAAGCTAAGCAGGGTTGGTACTTGGAAGGGAGACCACCCGGCAGAGGAAGGGAGTGGCAAACCACCTCTGCTTCTCACCGGCCTTGGAAGCCCCTTGCTGGGGTCACCATAATTCAGCTGTGATGATGGCACTTTATACAGACACACACACAAAAAAAAATACCAGGAATTTGTTGCAGAATGCCATTTCTCTTACACAGTGTTGAATACTGCCAGTAGCACTGGTGTGTGCAGGAGATGAACCCTGCAAACAGTATGGGAACAAAGCAATTTGGTATTCCCTAGCACCAGCGCTGGGAGCCCCACCCGTGATCCCATACGGTTCGTTACCAGTCTTCACGTTTTCTTCCTCCAATTTGTTAACATAAAAAGTCATAGTTTTCTTCTAGCAAAGGGATGAATGGAACACATCTTGTAGCTCAAGCAATTACCAAAGACCTCACACAGTTTGGGAGGGGAAACGTGCCACCCCCACATTCTTGGGGTTATGACCATGGCGATGGTCTTAACCTTTCTTCATGAATAAGGTCATGAGAAACAGTCGCAGATCTGGTTCCTTGACTTGAGGAAACAAGAACAAAAGACATGGCTGATCTCTGTTGTTTCTGTATTAATCAATAGACAGCTTTCAATGAGTATAGGCTAGGGGCCGGTACAGAAACATGTGTTATTCCCATGTTCCTTCCTAGCATATTTCTTTTTATAAGACATGTTCCATTGTTTTTGTCCAGAATAGTAATCCAATCAGGCTGAAACTGATCGAGCTTAGTATTATAACTATTCATTAACTGATCCTGAAAACAGAGTCACTATGTGATGCTCTAAGAACAATCCGATGTCCCACTGAAGTCAACAGCATGGTATAGTATTTAGCACATGAGGGTTAAGGACAGTCAAGTCGCTTCCAGTTTACGGTGACCCTATGAATGACTGACCACGAAAACATCCTGTCGTCCTATCCTTAAGAGCCTTGTTCAGGGCTTGCAAACGGAGGGCCGTGGCTTCCTTGATTGAGTCAATCCACCTCATGTCGGGTCTTCTTTTCCTGCTGCCTTCAACTTTTCCTAGCATTATTGTCTTTTCCATTATTCCATTATTGTTATTGTAGTTAGTGTGCAAGACTAGAATCTGGGAGGCCCACTCTGCTATGGAAACTCACTGGGTGACTAGTTGCTCTCTGTCAGCCTAACCTTCTTCACAAGGTTGCTATTGTGAGGATAAAATAAAGGACAGGATAATGGAAATGTAAGCTACTTTGTGCCTGTGTTGGGGAGAAAAGTGGGATATAAGTAACTGTATTAAATTAAATCAAACTACCCAAGAGTCATTCGGATAAACTGATTTGAGAAATACTAAGTCTACAGGGTTATTTAAAAAAAATAATAATAAAATTCTCATTTTAACATGAAAGTATCCTTAGGCCTAGGAAGATTAGAACAAAACCAGTTCTAAGAATGTTGAATCAACCAACATACTGGATTCTGAACTGTGCTTGGCAGGCTCCGCATTCTATGGCAGAGTTTGAGACCTCCTTGCCCAACCATCGGAATGAATGACAAAATCTAATTACTTAGAACTAGGTGGGACGTAAGATATGACTTGATGAAAATGTGCGAGGAAGCATACAGCTGGAAAACATTGCTCTGGAGTTGGTCACTCAGGAGAATTTTTCAGGAAAGCCTCATAGGGAGGGATGCTAGATTCTTGCTGGTTGCTGAAATATTCCAGTGCACTGTTTATCACACATATACCTCTGTCACCACTTAGAAATAATTCAAAAGAATTCATGTGGATGGAAAAATAATGACGGATAAGGCCCTCTGCCTAAGGGCATCGGAGGGTCTCTCTCTGTTTCAAGAGGCCATGGCCTTCAACATAGGCTTCCATCCCTCATTGGGTTGTCTATTTCCACTTACAGCATTCTCTTTAAATAAAGAAATTCTCTATGGAATATCAAATGCCCCTGATAAGAAAACAATGTATGGTTAGCTGAGTCGGTTGAAGCAAGCAGCTGCTCAGCCCAAACCATTATCAACAGACTATGAGAAAAATCTGTCTGAGGAACAAATGGAACACTGGAAAAAACATTTTGCAGATCACAAATCCTGCTGAGTGATCAACAAGAATGCACTCCACCCTTTGGAAACCAGCAGAATGTTGAACACTCAGAATTAGTATATTTCCTTCCACGCTACATTCTTTCCTTTAGTGCTCCCACATTTACTTCCATTACAGGTCACATACACTAGCTTTGATCCCTGGGCAATATCCTCCCAAAATGAGCTTGGAAACATGAACAGGGAATGCAAAGGCAATATATGTGCACGTATTGTTTGATCCGGGAGTTGGGACTTCTTTTCGCTTCAGAGGTATTTATTTAATCAGGACTGAAAGAAAGAAGGGAGGAAAAGAGAAGAACAGATTTTTGCTGATAGACAGACAGACAGGGCTGGGCAAAATCATTCCCTCTTTTTAATGAGAGTAATATTGCTATTTAATAACGACCAGATATGAGTTTTATGCTCAGAAGGTCAGAGATAGTATTTCTGCCTGTTCAAACATTTGCTTCCAACAGTATTATTCGACAACCCCCATCTCCAGCGACAGATAAATAGCAGGAGTACAGGCAGGACATGGGTTTATAGCGGCATTTAAGACATAGTAACTACCTCCTGCTTTGTACGCAGCTGGTGCCCACTCCTACAGTACATGACAGAACAAGGCCTTCTACCCCAAGATCCAAATGATGCTTCCTGGCTCCACTTCTGAAACCAAGGAGATTAGGACAGTGATTCTTCCCTCCTCCATTTTATCTTCACACCAACCTTTTGAAGTAGGTTTGGCTGACAGTGTAACTGCCCAGTTTGGTTAAGTGCGCAGACTCTAATCTGAGGGAACCAGGTTTGATTCCCCACTCCTCCACTTGCACCTGCTGGATGACCTTGGGCAAGCCATAGCTCTGTACCAGCTGTTCTTGAAAAAAGAGCAGTTTCTGTCAGAGCTCTCTCGGCCCCACCTGCCTCACAGGGTGTCTGTTGTGGGGAGAGGAAGGGAAAGGAGTTTGTAAGCCGCTCTGAGACTCCCTTGGGTTGTGAAGGGTGGGGTATAAATCCAATCTCTTCTTCTTCTGCCCAACCTCATACATGAGCTTCATGAGAGAATGGGGATTTGAACCCAAAACCTACAGTCCTGTTCATTACTATATCACACTGGCTTGAGTCTGCTGGCACACTGCACTTATAGTAGACACATGAAAAATGTACTTTTTTTTCGTGTGCAGTAGATGTTACCAGCCATGGTTGTTATTGCCATCCAAAAGCTAGCATAAGAAACATTTCTGTAATCGTTCTAAAGTTGTGACACTATTGTTTAATCAGGACTACTATAAATTCTACTAGATTATGTTCTTGCTTAACATTCAGTGATTTTTTTCTTCCAAAAAGTTACCAGAAAAATACAACAAATATGAAAAACTTACGTTTTCCTTTAATGACAGAATATAGCTTTATGTGTTACAGGACCCTGAGGTCTGTTTCATTATTAATACAATTATTCCAGACAAACCGAACCCAACTTTCAAGGTTTCTCTATTTCAAAGCATTGTCTCTTCAGTACAAAAATGCAGAAATTAGTCCAACACTGACATTTTTGGATTGATTTACTTCCACAAGATCCAGTTAAAAATTGTACATGACATATTCCATATGCAACGGTTCCAAAAAATTAGCAAATACTTCCAAATATGGGGGCTTAGGGAATTCCTGTTGTTTCCACTACCAAAGGGAAACAAAAACTGTTTCTGATTTTTGCTGAAGAACATTCATCAGTACCTATCACTTAATTCACTGGTTCAGACTTTTAAATTACATAAAATCACTAACATTTAAGTTAGTTGCCGTTTAATAAAAATAACTTCAGAACATTACCTATGCAGTCCACAGCCTAGCTGCATGTATGTTCTTGGATTAAAACTTCTTGGCAGTGAACCAAAAGAACACTTAGGTGGAAAATGGCTCCACACCACTCGGAGGCATTTGCACCCACCACCCAGTCATCCCAGATCCAAACACAGTAACATACAAAATGTGTTTCAGATTTGGATGTCTCAGTCCCATTCAGTTCCATGTAAATTAAGTGTACAAAGCTAACATAATCCAGGAATTCAAATGCTTAAGGCTGCACTAAAAATCTAATTGGAAGAAATATGTGCTTGTTGGATACACTCTGTTCACTCAGGAATTTTTTTGATTTTCTTCAATGGACTTGGCATTTATCTACTCTATCTCAAATGCTGAGCATGTTATTGGCCATACAACATCAGCTGCTCTTGCCTAGACAGTACTTATGCTTTGGTGATATCCAAATGAACTCTGTTGGGGTACTTTTAAAGAGTGTTCAGATGCCAAGAGTATGTTTCTCCTATTTTATCACTGGCTGCCCGTTAGTGTCTGGGTCCAATTGGCAGCTTTGGGTCCAATTTGACCTTTCAAGTCCTAAATGGTCAACCATGAAGTAGTTTAAGCACCACCTTTCTGAACATGAGTAATCATTTGACGCCTTAGTCTGTGGGTCCCCTGCTGGCTGAGCCATAGTGGCCACTCTATAGGTCATAAACATGATGGCCCTGTTCAGATAAAACCTTGCCCAATCCAAGAAGGAAAGGGGGGAATGCTTGAACCCGCAGTTCATTCATAATGTTCTAATCTAGTCTGTAGTTACTGGATCAGGTATTATTATGGTTGAACTGGCCCGCTCTGTTTCTCAAAAGCTCATCTGATGTCGTACTTTTAGGAGAGAACGACACAATTCAAAAAGGTTCTTCTGAGGTCTGATGGACAATCGCATGAGTTAAGACGTGACAAATCCCCAGTCCTCCTCTAATTTGAGGCCACTGTGTTTGTGCCAAGGTTCAATGGCACTGTGTCTACTATTAACGGAAAAAATATTACAGATTAAATCCATGTCTAAAGCAATCAGAAGGCTGATTTTTTTCCCGGCTGCAGCTGACTGTGAGTTTTATAAACATGGCCTACTCCCCTCATCCATTAAAAATAATCTATGTGCTGGATCCTAATTAGTATTAATGAAACTGACCTCTATGCCTTCCAAAACTGGCACAACATGAATATTCTTCTAAAAGTGTTGTTAAGGCAAAACAAAAGTTTTTACATGCTTAAATGAAGTTAGGGGCAGGTCACTCTCGGCCCAGTTTCTCCATGTAGCAAGTGGGACATGAGCCTGAGTTTTTACATTCATTATCACACATGTAATGTTTAATGACAACAACAAAGAGTTGTCATCTACCCATTCTGTTTTGAACCCATCTATATATCAGGCAGGTTTCGACCTACTACAATGCTATTAGACTCTCCAGAAATTCTTTTAGATAGTTCAAGAACTAACTAGAAGTATCAAGATGCAGGAAGCATCACCTTCAGTGTTATAAGACCAAAGGTATGTAGTACCATACTGCTGAGGACTGATTTCTTGATCGAGTCTTTGGAATCTCTCAGGCTTTGAACAATGCAGATGATATTGATATAACTTAGCTTGATGTTGTGCGTGCCTAAGGTTGTTCTGCCTTTTAAATAGGGTTGTTTGAACCTCTTCAGCCTCCGCAGCTTGCAAGAGTAGCTGATGCAAATAGAATTCAGTGTTGGTATTGGGTGTGTTCTGAGACAATAATCCCAATTATGATTCAAGACAGTCAAACCCCATTTCTTATCAATACCAGATCTAGTACTTAAATGCCCACGAGCTTCCAGCATTATTAAAGAAGCACTGCCAGATGAAGATGCAGCTATGTTGACATTCAAATGACATCATACTCAATGTCCCCACATTAACTAAGTATGAAACGTAGTGGTTTTTAGCATCCTAAGAACACTTTCCTGGACATAAGCCCCATTGAACAGATTTAAGTTGGATTCCAAGTAGACCTGCTGTCTATTCCAAGTAGATTGCTGGGTATCATTTAAAATAAAAGTATACAAACAAATGCACATAATAATAAAAAGAAATAAAACCATGCCTCAACAACAACAACAAATTTTAAAAGTGGAAAAGATAAGGCAAAAACAAGCTAACTATGCCAGTAGAGTTAGTGAAATGTCATCATATAACTGTAGGGTTATATGATCCATATATCCATTTATCCATATATCTAATTCTTTGCAGATGCTGGCTGCAGTGTCACCTCACTTCTGGTAAGAAGAAACAAAACTGGAAGGGTCATAGATAGCTCTAGGAATTGCTGAAAACTATATGGTAAAACAATATAGTTTCCACCAGTTCCTAGACCTACCCCATGTCCCAGAAGAAAATGCTAAAATAAACAGTTTTTTAAGTATCTGAAACTGGTATTTAAACAGTTAAAGAATATAAATAGTACCACTAATGAGAGCAAAATATTTTTACTGGGATTAAATTCATTTGGATTTGCTCCAATTAATGGTATGTCTACTTTTTATATATTAAGACCTTAATGCTTTAAACATTGTAGTTTTAGCAAATCTCCCAAAGAAGAGCATTGAAACACACCAGAACTTAAGTTATCTTCCTTGTGATAAATATTTTCGTATCATTGTGTTTTGCCATTTGTTCTTCTTTGTCTAAAAATGTGGAAATAACATAAAGCCAACAAGAAATAAACTAGGACTGTACTAAATGCATGAACCTCATTGACCTTTTTATAGCGTACTGCCATGGAAATAATGGACCTCACTCCCTGCAGACCTGCGCTTTATGCTGTCATTTTATCTGGCAGAGTGAATGTAACAATGTACATTTCTCCGCCGGTGGCATGTTCCACTACTCTGCAGGGGTTCAAGGCAATGGGATATCAGGTCTAGAAGGTCATGTTACTGTTGTATTTACATCTGTGCAACCCCACTGAGTGTGTAGGAGTAAATCAACAAACATATAATTTCTCCGAAAATACGTGTAGTTTGCCTCACATGTATACAACTCATAATTTGCATTCTTTTTCAGCATTGTGGAAAACAATGCTGTCTTTTTTATATTCACCACAAATACCAGAAATATGGGAACTGCTCCAGAAGGAATTGTTGCTTGCGCTTTCTTAACAATGAAGCCTGTACTGGGGGGAAGAACTTTTGCTTTATTTTAATATGTTTGTCTTGGGGAAGAACAAACAAATTGCAGATCACGAATTCAAGAAATATGATCTAAGATGTTAAAGAAGAATGTGGAGTCCATGCATATTATGAAGCTGCATAATGCATGCTAGACAAAGGCATGTTATTCTAAGAGGGCATTTCTCAAGCTGCTGATGGCTTAGGCACACTTACAGCTAAAACAATTGACCTATACAGCATGTAAAAGAAGTATCCGACCCCACCCCTGTATTTCTACATGAATCTTTGATCTGGGGGTGCCTTCTCATTAGAAAGAGGCCAGTCCAGAACAGTAACTCATGTAGCAATGCAGAAATCAGTGGTTTGGGATTTCAGGAGTCTTGGGCCGTGGTCAGACAAGCAGTTTGCCACGATATAGTAGCATTACTAGTTGCAATTCTGGGTAAACTCAGGTGCCAGGCAAACCTAACTGCTGGGCTTCCACTGGGTGCCCTTTGAGTAGGAGTGAGTGGCACACTCCGGTCTACTCATATGGTGTGGTTTATTCATCTCTTCAGCTAAAACTTTGGTCACCTTTGATTCCTTGACTACTGCAAGCTGCTTCCCTCTGGTTTCCCTTGTCATACCCCAGTCTTTTAAAACTCCCTTGCTTCTCCCATCAGCCATACAATATGACTTTCCTTCTCAAATCACTTCACTGGCCTCCCATCTGCTTTCATATGCACCACAAAGGCTTTAGACAGTTTGGTGTAGTGGTTAAGTGCGCGGACTCTAATCTGGGAGAACCGGGTTTGATTCCCCACTCCTCCACTTGCACCTGCTGGATGACCTTGGGCTCTGTACCATCTGTTCTCTCAAGGACAGTTGTCTCAGAGCTTTCTCAGCCCCACCTACCTCACAGGATGTCTGTTGTGAGGAGGGGAAGGGAAAGGAGTTTGTAAGCTGCTCTGAGACTCCAAGTGAGTGAAGGGCGGGATATAAATCCAATCTCTTCTCTTCTTCTTCTTCTTTAGGTCTCCAAGGTCTTGTTCCAACCTCTTTAGACCTTAGAAAAGAGCAAGAGTCTAGTAGCACCTTAAAGACTAACAAAATTTGTGCAGGGCATCTGAAGAAGTGAGCGGTGACGCATGAAAGCTCCTACCCTGCCACATACTTTGTCAGTCTTTAAGGTGTTACTGGACTCTTGCTCTTTTCTACTGCTACAGACAGACTAGCATGACTACCCATCTTGATCTATCTTTAGTCCCTCTTTCTCATCATATGTCCCTGTCTGTGAACCTCATTTCTCCAGTGCTTCCACTCTCGAATGATTAAAGATGTCTTAATCGCTAACATAATAGCCCGTTCGCGGGGAGGGCGGGATATAAATCAAATAAATAAATAAATAATACCATCTATTCCAATTTATTGGAATCCATAATCTCAATATGTATTACCCTTCTCTCTTCTTCATCATATCTCACCCCAAAAGCCACTGTTGCATTTAATGCTTATTTCCCAGCAGTAGCTAAGTGCAAATACATGTGACTGCATTGACTCAAGTATATCTATTGCTATCCTTTGAGTAATTTGGAATATAAATTTTGGGGGGGCACAAATTGTTATTTTAATTGTATTATTTAATTGTTGTACACCGCCCTGAGCACGCCTGGGGAGGGCGGTATGTAAATCAAATATAAATAAATAAATAAGATCCGTCTTCTTCTTCTTCTTCTTCTGTCTGTGGTTGGAATTTCCATTTCCAATGTCATTTAAGGCAGACCAATAGAGAACTTGCCATGAAAAACTGTAAACAGAGGGAGCCTTTTGCTTCAGTGAAGAGACAGCATGATGCTTTGTAGGACCAAAACAGATCTGAAGATAACAATATTACCAAAGAAAGGCTGGTTATTGGTTTCCTTTGGAAACACTAAGCAAAAGAAGAAGAAGAAAAATTGTTTTGTTCTGTGCTGTACAGATTTTATTGCACCTGTCAATAAGTACATTTTAGATTTTAGGGTGGAGAGCAAATGCAGACAGCAAAAAAAAAATGGCTGGCAGAAAGCTGCGCATGCCGTAGCTATCAAATAGCTAGGAAAATCACCGTAAGAACTGTGTCGAATTACAGAAGATTCATCTTCTGACCATTTCATGTATAGCCAGCTCTTCTTAAAAAGCTGCACTCAAGCATTCTGCCTTAATGGATAGTTCTGAAATGCCACGAAGTTATCAAACACACACAAAAAGATTCAGTACTCATAAGCCAAAGTATGTGTAATGCAACAGAACATACAAGAGGACATAATAAAGCTATTATTGTTAGTAATGGTACCAATAAATAATCACAATAATTAAATTCTGCTTTAGTTGTAGATGCTAGATGGAAAATCCATGTTTTGATAGCAGTGACTACATTGAACCAAGTGGTAACTTAGAAGTGGACGTGCATAAATAATTCCACTATAAATTAGGGTTGCCAATGACTGGAGAGGAAATGTCTTGCCTCCTAACAGGCTTAATGTATCGATATGGGCAGTTGAAGCTTTTCATACTATGGAGGTAAATAACATCACCTGGTAAATAACATCCCATCCCTTTTCCTCCAAGTAGTTGGCAACTCTACTGTACAATCCAAATGGAAGATTAACAGGTACACCAAATGCCCTGATCTGGATGGTCCAGAATAGCCCATCAGATTTTGAAAGCTAAGCGGGGGTCAGCCCTGGTGAGTATTTGGGTGGGAGACCACAAAGGAAATGCTATGTAGAAGCAGGCAATAGCAAACCACCTCGAAACATCTCTTATTTATTTATTATTTATTTATTATTTCACATTTATATCCTGCCCTCCCCACAAGCGGGCTCAGGGCGGCTCACATGGGCCCAAGGCCAGTTCAATACAATAACCTATAAAATCACTTAAAACATTCCAATAAATATCATTAAAACATATAAATTACCCATAAAAGCTTCTATAATGCAGCGTCTGATGGCAACCAAGTGGCAGGTCTGAGCCCCCCCCCCCCCCCCGCAGCCATAGCCGAGGCCGTGTTGGACCAGGGATACATCATAATATATATGATGGTAGATGGTATCCATAAAATCATCGGTGGCGGCTCCTATTCAAAGGCCTGGCGGAAGAGCTCCGTCTTGCAGGCCCTGCGGAACTGCATCAGGTCCCGCAGGGCCCTGATCTCCTCCGGGAGCTCATTCCACCAGACAGGAGCCGCCACTGAGAAGGCCCTGGTCCTTGTTCTGGCCAGCCTGGCGTCTCTGGGGCCAGGGACACATAATCTGTGTTCTGACCCCGACCGTAGTGCTCTCTGGGGTATGTACGGAGAGAGGCGGTCCCTAAGGTATGTTGGACCCTGGCCATATAGGGCTTTATAGGTAAGAACCAGCACTTTGAAGCGAACTTGGTATGCTATAGGCAGCCAGTGCAGCGCCGCCAGCACAGGCTGGATATGGTCCCACCTTGCGAGACCCATCAGCATCCTGGCCGCGGCATTCTGCACCAGCTGCAACTTCCAGATTTGCACCAAAGGCAGCCCCATGTAGAGAGCGTTACAGTAGTCCAACCTCGAGGTGACCGTCGCATAGATCACTGTGGCAAGGTCATCACGGTCGAGGTAGGGAACCAACTGCCTCGCCAGCCGTAGATGGTAAAAGGCTGACTTGGCAGTGGCTGCTACCTGGGCCTCCATTGACAAGGAAGGCTCCAGGAGCACTCCCAGACTCCTAACCCTTGGCGCAGGCACCAATGGCGCCCCGTTGAAGCTCGGGAGCGGGACCCCCCACTCCGGTCCGCATCGACCCAGGCACAGGACCTCCGTCTTCGCCGGGTTCAATTTCAACCTGCTAGATCTGAGCCAGTCAGCCACGGCGTGCAATGCCCGGTCCAGATCATCTGGGTTGGAGTCCGACCGGCCGCCCAACATGAGATAGAGCTGGGTGTCATCCGCATACTGATGACATCCCAGCCCAAACCTCCAGACAATCTGGGCAAGGGGGCGCATATAGATATTAAACAGCATCGGGGAGAGCACTGCCCCCTGCGGCACACTGCACTCAAGCGGGTGCCTCGAGGACTGCTGCTCCCCTAGCACCACCCTTTGTCCCCGACCCTGGAGAAATGAGATGAGCCATTGCAGGGCCCACCCCCCTATCCCCACGTCGGCAAGGCGGCGGGACAGCAGCTGATGATCCACTGTGTTGAACGCTGCCGACAAGTCGAGCAACAGCAACACCACCAGATGTCGCCGGAGGTCGTCAGTTAGGGCGACCAAGGCAGTCTCCGTCCCGTTCCCGGGCGAAAGCCGGACTGAAAGGGGTCAAGGACCGAAGCGTCATCCAGATACCTCTGTAACTGTAACGCCACCGCCTTCTCTATTAATTTGCCCAAATAGGGCAAATTGGACACCGGCCTATAATTTGCCAATTCTGCCGAGTCCAGATGTACCTTTTTTAGGAGTGGGCGGACCATCGCCTCCTTGAGAGCCCCCGGGAATTTCCCTTCAGAGAGGGAGGTGTTAATTATTTCCCGGGTGGTACCTCGTAACCCCTCGTGGCCTGATCTTATAAGCCAGGACGGGCACGGATCAAGGATGCATGTGGTTGGGCGAACAGTCAAGAGCAGTCTGTCAACTTCCTCAAGATCAAGCTGGTCGAACCCATCTAAGCCCGGAAACGAAGACGTGCAAGGGGCCTCGAGATCTCTTGCCTTGAAAACCTCACAGGGTTCCATACATCAGCTGTGACTTGATGGCACTTCCCACCACCATATACTATATCCCCAATAATGCCATTGCACATTGACTCTACTGGATGCTGATCTATAGCTTCTTCAGCAACACAACTTATGAACTTCAAAAGGCAAATTCGAAATGTTTTTTTTAAGTGTATTTTAAAAAAATTAAGGTTGTCTACTCCAGACGTATACAAGAGGTGTCAAATGCATTTGTTACAAGGGCCGGGCCGTGTGTGTCATAAAACGTAATGACAGGTACCGGAGATATAAACTGTATAAAGGACAGCAACTGGTAAGCTCCGAGTTGTTGTATCCTCACTGCAAGGCTGCTTGGGCTGGGAGGGGGGTGCAAAGGAAAACCCATACGGGAGGACTGGAGAGCCAGCAGTGCAGCACTGGGCAGATGTTCCCATGCTGCTTGACTACTGCAGACGAGGTTGTTCTACCATACCCATTCCTCCCCATCCCCAAGCAGTCTCCTGTTCCCTCCCTTGCACTAGTTGCTCACCAGCCGCCTAGGAGCCCTGGATGGACTGGTTCCGGCCCTCAGGCCTTATGTTTGACTCCCCTGCTGTATACCCTTTTTGAGCAGATCTGCAGCTCTCCCAGAGTCTCTTTCTCTTCCATTAATAAATGGGAATTTGAACACACATGAAGCTGCCTTATACTGAATCAGAGCATTAATCTATCAAGGCCAGTCCTGTCTACTCAGACTGGCAGCAGCTCTCAGGCTGAAGTCTTTCCCATTACCTTCTTTCCCATCACCTTCTATCTGATATTTTTGAGTGGAAACACCAGAGGTTGATCTTGGGACCTTCTGCATGAAAAGCAGATGTTCTGCCATAAAGCCACGGCATCTCCCCAAATTTATTTCTCCTTCCTACTCTACCTTAGTGCTGAAAATGCTGCCCCTTTGCGGTACAAACAGTGCAGCCCTGGAGTAAGGGGACAGATAAGTCCTACTACAGAACAATGGTGGATAGACTTGTCTTTGCCTGTCCACGGCCACAATCAATGCTCCCTCTAAGCTGTGGAGTCTTGTGAGAAAAAAAATCTACTTTATGAGCTACTGCCATTAAAGTTCTGAGCGAGCAATTTGGCTAGTGCATAAATCAGTTTGCTCTGGAGCCATCCTTCCTGAGCTAGGACAAAAATTTGTGAGTTGCTCACACTCAGCTTAGAGGGAACACTGGCCACAATGCCCCACTCTCAAGAAATTGAGGGGTGGGAGGAAAACAGCTAAAAAATGAACTCCATAGTGACCCTCTAGGAATTTCCATGTCTTCCTGATTTTAGAATAGAGATTAGGAGAGATTCTTAGAACATCGCACTATTTTTAGAGCATCTCTCTCACTCTCCACACACACATGTATGAGAATTTGGCTTATTATGCATCGTATAAAATGATGGATTTCTGGTATATCTGGGAAAGTTTTTCTTAGGTCATTAAATAGCTTTCTGCTACATCTTTCAATGTGATCCTAATGCCCCATGCCCCAGTGAACAATGTATTTGAACAGACATGTATTTTATGTTCAACAGAGGAACAAGCAAAGGACTTCCAGCCAGGAACACTCATTATAATTCTTACCCACACATTTACTGGGTTTTCCTGAACGAACCATATATTCTTTCCACCTGGTGATATTCATGAAATATTCCAGTGCTGAATTTCTCCACCGAATTTGATCTTGCTTTCCATCAGCCCAATGCAGCAAAACAAACATGCTACCCATCTCCCCCAAATGAATATCCACACACTAAGGAAACAGTGTATGACTGCAGTTTTAATTCAGCCAAACATATCTGAAATGTCATGGTATGTTTTAAGAGAGGTAAAAAGCACCCTGCCCTCTCATGGAGCCCTGGCTAGCCTGATCTCATCAGATCTTTCTCGGAAGCTAAGCAGGGATGGCCCTAGTTATTACTTGCCTGGGAGACCACCAAGGAAGTCCAGGGTTGCTATGCAGAGGCAGGCAATGGCAAACTACCTCTGAATGTCTCTTGTTAAGTCGCAGCCTATCTCCCCCAAAGAAGTTAATGTTGGTTTCAGTTCAGGGCAACATCCCGGGAAGGATAAAATGCAACTGACTGATTATGTGGAGAAGCTCAACATTTTGCTTGAGTATCTGCACTGACAGTATTTTGGTCATATCTACAGGAAATGATTTTCAACCTTTTCCTATCATATCTAGTTTAATGTCTTACTTCCTCTGACTCAGGCTATTTATTTTCCCATCTGCAAATACTGTAGTTAATCCTAATTTTTAATTTACAATAATATTTCACAATTCAGAAAGGGTCAAGAATAAATTTAATCTCTTCTTATGTCTCTTTAAATATGGATACAGTCCATTTCCGCCGCCCCCATCTCTGTACAGGGCTTTGGTGACCTCTGATTCATCCCTCAAACCACAATGTATTATACTTTCTTTCCACAAGTGGAACAGCAGAGCAGCAATCCATCAGGAAAATGCAAACTCTTGCATGATTCTGCATACCATTTAAAGTATCACTGGTTTTTGAAACATCTCCCACCGACAATTATAACAGACCACAAATTCCAGAAACACATTACCTGCAATGTATCTTTATAGCGGTCTCTAGGGCACCTGAGTTTCCAGCCATACCATTTAGCTGAGTTGTGAAAAGGTACAAAGGTGTAACATTAGTTGTACTGTTACTGTTTCCAGTTAACTTCACTGATAAGCACAAAAGGACATCATAAATGGACTATGGGTAAATGTTTCTGGAAAGATAAAGTTGATTATGCTGGGCCAGTCAATTTTCTGCTGTACCTATGAAATGCTCTGCAAAGACCATGAAATCAATTCAGCTGCTCCAGGTTAGTGTAGCTAACTTGGGCCTCTTTTGTGATGACTTAGAAATGACCGACTGTTATGATAATGTGGCATTTATAAAGAGAAGATGTAGCAAGACAAAGTATATATCTAGGAAAAATCAGGCCAAATTGTCAGAGAGGAACAATTTCTAAAGCTGATCAACGCCTCTTTTTTCTTTGTGCACTGAAAGAGATTTGAAATCCATGGTCCATACCTAGAAGTTATATTACCATTGGCTGCATGTAACAAATTGTTTATTAAATATTTAAAGAGCTGAAAAACAGTGACTAAATCTATAAATACAGATTGTTCACTGGGGGAAAGTTGTACCTTGTTTGAACCTCAGAATATTATTAATGAATAAGCCCTCCTTCTGAGGGGAAAAAATGCAAAACAGAAGACTTTAACCCCCATTAATATATCAGCTGACTGCTCTGCGAAGCTAATGGGGAAACTTTAAAAAAACACACATTTACTATCATTATTTTAAGTTGCAGGTGCTTCTTCCCAGATATGAAACCAATGGTGCTAGAAACATGTGTCTGAAAAAATCAGGTTCTCTTCCACTACCTTGGGGTATGGAATGTACTCCTCAATTAGTATCAAAAGAAGAAACTCAAGTTTGTAAACCAAATCACATTTGCTTACAGAGACGCCACTTGTGAAGGTACAGCTTAGCACACACTTAGTGAACCTTCATTGGTGAGACTGTTTCCACTATACAACTAGCTATTTATTATCGCATCACACATAGCACAAACAAGCAGTTAGATAGCCTAAAGTAACTTAATTAGTTCACTGACCCTCCCACATTTCCCTCCTCACCCTAGTGATGGTGACATGGGGGAACATACTAACAATGTGAACCCTAAGTACTGGCCAACCTGGATGTACCATCTGAGCTATATACTGAGTTTTCAGTATGTGTGTACTACTTAAACACACACACACACACACACACTCAAGAGGACTGGCCTCCCACTCTGGCAGGAGACCTCCTGCTGGCTCTGCCTGCTGCTGCTGCTCACCAGGGTGGCATGGAGAAAATGCTAGGGGAAATTCAAGGGCGATCAGCATAGTGCCAGGGTAGTTTCTCTACCCTTAGGAGTCTCAAAGCGGATTACAATCTCCTTCCCTTCCTCTCCCCACAACAGGCACCTTATGAGGCTGAGAGAATTCTGAAAGAACTGTCACTGGCCTAAGGTCACCCAGCAGGCTTCATGTGGAGGAGGAGTGGGGAATCGAACCTGGTTCTCCAGATGAGAGTCTGTTGCTCTTAACCACCACACTACACTGGTGTAATATCATCATATGGGAGGATGATCTAGCATTTGCTCCCAAATATGTGGTTAAACTGCAGAGTTTGGGTGAATAGTACAGCATTACCTCGTGTGATGACATCACTCCTGGGTCATGCCAGGAGCGATGTCACTGTGTCTCTGGCTATGTCAAGCCCCTCCCCTGGTATATCTCCTAGCACTTGCCAGCCCCAAGCTAGAAACCCTGACACACACACAAACTCACAGTCTATGAAGAACTATGGGATTATGTACTGTAGAGGAATCAACACAGATATCTGGGCAAAGTATAAAAAACACAACTGAGCTCGTGTTTCTCTTAATTATCAGAGACATGAATATCAAACATTCAAAATGAGAGAGAGAAAGTATATATGAATATTAAGCCATAATTACAGCCAACTCTAGCTTTAGAGGGCCTTCACTGCCCAGGACATGTGTTTGGATGCATAAACTACTTAGATGTATGCTCTGTCCTCTTAAAATGTACAAGGCAACAGTAAAGAAAGGGAGCAGGGCCATAGCTCAACATGCACTGCAGATACAAATTTTACAAGCATAAGTGCTGTCCCCATGAGCAGGAATTCTGCATTTCCAGTGTGCTCAATCATGGGGACATCATCTACATACATAAAGTTGTACCGTTTGTACACCTGTAAGTGCTATGCCCACATTTGGGCAAATGGGTGTAGGAATGAGTGGTACCAGCACTGTATGTTCAGTTGGGTGGCAGGACTAGTATGCTTTTTTTTTTTTTGTAAGAAATTTTTTTATTTTTCAAAACATTAAAATTAATACATTTGTTTTATACAAATCCTTTTTTTTCCATATTATATAACATTTTGTTCTATTTGTATAGTCTTGCTTTCATCTTGTATTGGTGGTTTCCCACCACATCTGAAGCTTAACACATTTTCCACTTTATCCAAAATAGTAATACTTATATCTATGTTTACATTTCTGGTAACGGTTATAGATCTTTAAAATACTTATATACCAATTCTTATTTTCTATATTCTTATATAATTCTAAAAAACAACTTCATTATCTAATTATCCTTAGTACATTCATATAGTCCATTTCTATTCCTTTTTGCTATTATAACCATGTATAAATGTAGTTTTTCATGTCCCAATATTTTTCAACATATTCTTTCAAATCCTTCCAATCTTCTAAAAAAGTCTCTGAGTACAGATTATTCAACTTTCTAGTCCATTTATCCATTTCTGCCATATATAACAATTTTTTCAACCATTCCCACACTTCTGGTATTTTTTCATTTTTCCAATTTTGTGCATACACCATTCTTGCTGTTGTAATCATATACCATATTATTGTCCTTTTCTTTACATTTATCTCTTCTAGTTTAAGTCCAAGCAGTAACATTGCAGGCAACTTCTTAAATGTACATTTCAAAATTTTTTCCATTTCTGCATGTATTGTAGACCAATAAGTCTTCGCTTTATCACAAGTCCACCACATATGATAAAAAGAACCTTCTTTCTTTTTACATTTCCAACATTTGTTAGACATATTTTGACTAATATTTGCAATTTTTTTGGTGTCATATACCATCTGTACATCATTTTAAAACAATTCTCTTTTAAATTATAACATGTAGAAATACTCATAGCATTTTTCCATAAAAATTCTCAAGATTCAATTTCAATATCTTTGTTTAAGTTTATCGCCCATTTTATCATTTGTTCCTTTACCATTTCATCAGCGTTAAACCATTTTAACAATACTTTATACATTTTAGAAATCATTTTTTTCCCATCTTCCTCCCAAATTTGTTCTATTTCATTGTTTTTTTCTCTAAAACCAGATTTTTTATCACTTCTGTACATATCATATATTTGTCTGTACCTTAACCAGCCATAATCAAAGTCCATCTGTTGCTGCTCCTTCAATTTAAAGTCTTTACTATGTCTTGTTAACAGGTCTCTATATTTCAACCAGTCTTGTCCTTTGTAGTGAGATGATGGATTTAAAACTTCTGCAGGTACAATCCACATAGGTATTTCCAGAAGAAATACCTATGTGGTGGCAGGACTAGTATGCTTGATCCCACTTTCCATTTATGCTTATTGCTGCCTTGTATACATCAGTGCATAGAGGAGAAATCATGGGGAGAGCACCTACAAGTGTATAGTTTGCATCCTCATAAAGTGTTGTGGCCATGTTTGAGCAAATTATGAACATAAGAAAAACCCAGCAGGATCAGACCAGTGGTCCATCTAGTCCAGAAGTCTTGCACAGTGACCAACCAGTTCCTCTGGGGGGACAACAACAGGGCATACAGGCCGAGACCTTCCCCTGATGTTGCTTCTTGCCCCTGGGATTCAGAGGCTTAGTGCCTCTGAACCTGGAGGTTACCTTCAGTCACCATGGCTAGTAGCCACTGATAGATCAATCCTTCATAAATCTATCTAATCCTTTTTAAAAGCTGTTTATTCCTGTGGCCATCACTACATCCTCTGGCAGTGAATTCTACATTTTAATCACTCTGCGTGTAAAGTAGAATTTCCTTTTGTCTGTCCCGAAATCTACTGCCCATCAGCTTCATTTGATGCCCTCAAGTTCTAGTATTTTGGGAGAGAGAGAAACATTTATCTTGGTTAACTCTCTCATGCATAATTTTATAAACCTCTATCTTGTCCCCCCCCTTAGACATCTCTTTTCTGAATGGAAAAATCCCAGACTCTTCAGCCTTTTCTTATAGAGAAGGTGTTCCAATTCCCTAATCTTCTTGGTTGCTCTATTCTGTACTTTTTCCAGCTCTGCAATGTCTTTTTGAGATACAGTAACCAGAACTGTACAAATGAGGGCACACTATAAATCTATACAGGGACATTATAATATTAGCTTATTTTATGTTCAATTCCTTTCCTAATAATCCCTAACAGTGAATTTGCCTTTTCCTGCTGCAGCACACTGGGCTGACATTTTCATTGAGCTATCCACTATGACCCCAAGATCTTTTTCCCTCTCAGATTCAACAGTTTCAGACCCCATTAACCTACATTTGAAGTTGGGATTTTTTTGTCCCAGTGTGCATCACCTTGCATTTACCACCATTGAATTTCATTTGCCATACTGTCGCCCACTCACCCAATTTGTGGAGATTCTCTTGGAGCTCTTCGCTAGGGATGGGGACAAACAGGAAAAATGCAGTTTCTGTCAGTTCATGGGAGGAGGCGAGGAGGAGGAGCCGAATCAAACCGGGAAGTTTGTTTGCAAACCAAATCGGTTTGTGGTTCATGGCCCCACAAACCCCGGTGAAAGGGACCGCAGTTCATTTAAATGGGGTCTGCAGAAAGCCCAAAAACAGCTGGGTTTTGTGGCTTTTGCAGGCAACAGAAAGCAGGGGTTTAAAGGGATTCAGAGTCACTTTAAACCCCTGCTTTCTGCTCTATCCACGAACTACCACAAACCCCCATGAACACATTTTGCTTCGTGATTCGGTTCGTGCCCCTCCCTAATCTTCACACTCAGCCTTGGTTTTCACCATCCTGAATAATTTTGTCATCTGCCAACTTGGCCACTACACTACTCCCCATACTTCCAGATCATTTATGAATAAATTAAATCGTACTGGCCTAGTCTCACTCCTCTTTACCCATGTTGGCCCATCCACAAACATGTTGTATGTACAAGGCTTGTCTCTCATTTTCTCATGTGTTATACAAGTCCCAGTGGACCTGGGCCACCACTCCCTTTGAGGAAACAGCCCTGAAATTCTAACAAACTAAAGCAATCTTCTTTTCCCATACCACCCATCAATATTAAACTCTATTTGACCACTGGTCCTTATGCATTCCCCCTTACCTTTCCTTCTGAAATGTGTTTTGAGCATGTGGGAGTAAAAAGTCACCATGGACAGATTAGTATAGAGCAAAGAAACAGGTAAGAGCACCCAAAGTTCTCTGCTTTTTTAAAAGGGTTGTTGGGGCTACTGTTAACATGTAATGTGTAACAAGCCTCTTAGATTGTTCTGGATTCCACTGTATGACTGCTGAAGATGTTTTTTCATGACACTCAACCTGCACTAGCTCCTTCTACGCTTCCTAATTTTATTTCCTCTAATATCAGCGGTTTTGCTGTGCTCTGAACTCTTTCCCGTTTATAAACATCTTCCATGAAGTACGGACCCAAATGAGTCATAGCCTGGTTCTGGTTTGGGAAGCCTGGCACTGACATGGTAGCTCTGACTGAGGCATCCCTGATGAATGACCAACAGTACTAAATCACATATTAGAGGCCAATCTATTACAGGGGGGCAGTCAAGCGTAAAGCCACGAGATGGATGTGGATGATACGATAAATGTGTGTGGCCTGCTGCAGCTAGTATTCTCATCCAGTAAGGTCTTGCTTTTTCAAAAAGGAAAGGGCAGGGAAAGTAAAAACACCCATCCCACAGAAAGCCAAACGGCACTGTCAGATTCTGCAGTATCCAGTAATCTGTTCCATGTTTCACCACATTTACAGATTATTAGAAATTGAAGCATCTCCAAGCCAGGTTTTCTTTTCTTCCATCCACTGGATCTAACGGTATGAGGGACTACATGGACCCTCTGTTTTCTTTCTCCATTTTAATCCTTGCTTTCAGCCTTTTAAATTGTCTCCCGTTTGCTCACAATCTGATAGTTCTCTCTTGAATCACTGATTATTGTTATTAGTACTATTAGCCTTATTATTATTATTATTATAGTTCTCTTGGGGATGGGGAAGGCTTAAGGACTACTTGTTGCTTGAAATCTAGCAAAGCTACTGCTCGTTATTTTTCATTTTATCTATGATTGCCAGGCAAATAAATGATTGCCAGGCAAATTGCCTTTGGCTAGGCGTGAAGTGAAAACTGCCATATAAACCTTCCTTCCCCATGGAAATAAGAATTAATAATTTACATAAATTCATGAGTGCTGTGAGACAAGTGGAAGAACAAATTTAGAGTCCAGTGGCACCATTAAGACCAACAAAGTTTTATTCAAGGTATGAGCTTTCGTGTGCACGTATTTGAAAAAGTGTATGTGCACACAAAGCTCATACCTTGAATAAAACTTTGTTGGTCTTAAAGGTGCCACTGTACTCTAAACTTGTTCTGCTGCTTCAGACCACCTGGATCTATCTTCATGTGAGACAAGTGGGTGACAGAAATAAGACTTAATTAATTAAGTTGAAAAGAGGAGGGAAATGCAAAGGAAAAGTCACCCTGAGAAACTATAATAGTAGTTTGACAACCCATTAGGGCTGCCAGGTCCCCCGGGAGGGCGGAGGTTCCCCCGCTAAGAGGGTCCCCAATTCACCAGGCTGGATCTGGCTGGCAGGGGAACCCCACCCCCAAAGTGGCCAGATTGGGCCGACGTGCCCAGCGTGATGACATTGCCCCGAAGTACCATAGAGTTTTCAGAGTGATTGCTAGAGCGTTGCCCGGTGATGTGCACAGCGTGATGACATTGCCCCGAAGTACCATAGAGTTTTCAGAGTGATTGCTAGAGCGTTGCCCGGTGATGTGCCCAGCGTGATGACATTGCCCCGAAGTACCATAGAGTTTTCAGAGTGATTGCTAGAGCGTCGCCCGGTGATGTGCACAGCGTGATGACATCGCTTCCGGAGTCATCCCCCCCCCCCACTGCAGCGCAGGTAGGACTTGGCAACCCTACAACCCATACTAGACAGACTGGTGCTCCAGTTGCATTTTAAAAATCACCTCAAACCAGATCTGAAAAAGATATTAAAATAATACAGAAAATACTGGAATGTGAAGGATACCAATGTCTGGATACTTCACTAAAAGGAGAGAACAAATAATGGAAATTGAATTACTCTACATTTTCTTAGAGTTGCCAGCTTTGGGTTGAGAAATTCCTGGAGATTTGGGGGCAGAGTCTGGGTAGGAGGGAGTTCAGGGAAGGGAGGGAGCTCAATAGGGATATAATACTATAGTGTCTATCCTTTGAAAATGCCATTTTTTCCCCACCGGTAATGGTATTTGCGGTCTGGAGATCAGTTTTAATTCTGGTCGGACTCTAGGCCCAGGAAGGTGGCAAACCTAAACCCAGATGTCCCAAATGTCCCAAATGTCCTTATTAATCCTTAAATGAGCCAAGAGCAGGTTCAGGCATTACATATGAAGGCAGATTCAGGCATTACATACAAAGTGGATGCATATTTACTCCACCTTTCAATTGACGGCCCTTCTTTAATGGTCAAAGAGAATTTATGCTACCTGTGCAAGTTCCACTGTGAATATGATAAAAATTGCCTGCAGCTGACAGTCCCTCACATGATGTGGGTTTTTCTGTTCTAATGGTACCATGTTTTCTGTTCTAATGGTACCATGAAGGAGGAGGAGGAGGCAGAGATTGGATTTATATCCTGCTCTTTCCTACCCAAAAGAGTCTCAGAGTGGCTTACAATCCCCTTTCCCTTCCCCTCCCCACAACAGACACCCTATGAAGAAGGTGGAGTTGAAAGCTCTATGGAGGACTGCTGGTGAGACAACAGCTCTGAAAGACCTTGTAACTGACCCAAGGTGATGCCAGCAGCTGCATGTGGAGGAGTGGGGAATCAAACCCAGTTCTCCCAACTTAGAGTCCGTGCTCCTAACCATTACTACACCAAACTGGCTCTTCTACAATTAAGCTACCATGAAAGCTCCTTTCATCCATTGCCACATATAAACCAGAGCATTCATTTCTTGTTTGAACAATTCTGTTGCATTTTGATCATTTGATTGTTTATTTTATCCAAGCTAAAATCTTGTATCTATTAATCTTCAGTTCCTTATATGTGTAATCTACCTGAAAATAAAAAGGACGGGGGGGGGGGGCAAGGTCCACATGCACTTACTGCAACATGTTTCAACTAAGTTAAATATGTGCCATATGTGCTATAATTTTTTGTTGTAGTAGTTAAGTGGTTCTAATTTTTAGCTGCTGATGAAAACAGAAACCAGATATCCCAAACTACTGGACTGGACAGGCATCCATAAAGCTCAAGTATTGTCCAATCTAACAAAATGTCTCCCTTTACCTCTCGTTTCTGTTCATTACATCCCTGTCCCCAAAGCACATCCATCACACTTCATCCTTCTGTCTTGCCCCATTTGCTTCTTTACTATCTCAAAGAAAATCTGAAGTAGATATAATACAGTATAGTTAATTAAATCTACAAATGCAATTAAGTATCTTGAAAGCTGTGCATGATGTATGGTTTAATTCTGGAATTAATTTTAGAAAGTCTCCTAGTTAAATTGGGATTAAGGATGAGTGAAATGTGGCAGAGTGCAAAAGTTCAAAACAATAAAGGACCAGACCAACACTACCCCTAGCCTCAGCTGATGGACTCCAAGGACTTCTTGGTTTTAGAAATAACAACATAGATATGAAAGATGGAAGCGTACTGTAGTAAAGTATGTTAAAGGTTAAACATCTCTGCTAAATATTATGAGTTGGAGCACTGTTTTACATCTGGTTAGGTTTTGTTTTGTTTTGTTTTTACTTCAAAGCATCGCTTAGATCCAGATGAATATTTTGTGTCTTGGTACATGGAAAACCATTAAAGCTGCATGTTATGGTTTCATTGTCTGCATGTTATGGTTTCATTGTCTGCCATTAAGATTACTTCTCATACCTACCATGAAACATACATTTTCCTCCTTTTTAAAATTTAATGTTTTATATTTAAGGGGGGAGATTTACATTTTAGAAGAATAAAAAACAAACCACTGTCTCCTTTCTCTCTCACCACTCATTCTAGTTCACACTTTTTCACACCTTTGAGTTGCTCCCATTTCTAAAATTCAGCAGAGGGGCTGGGTTGTCAACTGCCTGGAGAAAAAAATGTCCTGCCCCTTTAATAGCAGTTTAATGGGACATTATTAACCAGGTTATGTTATTTGCCTCCATACCATAAAAAGCTTGAGCTGGCAACACTAAGGGGAACTGATCTCTGTATTTGGGAGGTCTGCTGACAACCCTACAAAGAGAGAAGGAAGCAGGAAAAGGGGAGAGAGTATGGGGGGTTCAGGAAAGGGAAAGAGGAAATAGTGAGGGAGGGGGAAATGAGATGACTCCCATAAATCCTTGTGTGTTCCACCAGGCCGGTGCCAGCAGTGAGAAAGCTCTAGTTCTGTTTGTGGCTCTCCACAAAGGAAGGGGAAAGAGACTTACTATTTTATTTAAATGAAAGCTGGGAATTCAGAGAACCTGCTTAAACAATCATGACAATGCTACATTGATATATCGATATTTTAGTACTTTTTAAAGAAAATAAGGAAGGTGGTGTAACAGTTCCACAGGGCCTGCAAGACAGAGTTCTTCCACCAGGCCTTTGATTGAAAAGCCACACTAAACATCTGGGAATGGCCCTGTGCCCTGGTTTTACCACCTACAGTCTGTACCTGAGAGCCAGTTTGGTGTAGTGGTTAAGTGCGCGGACTCTAATCTGGGAGAACCAGGTTTGATTCCCCACTTCTCCACTTGTACCTGGTGGATGACCTTGGGTAAGCCATAGCTCTGTACCAGTTGTTCTCTCAAAGACAGTTGTCTCAGAGCTCTCTCAGCCCCACCTACCTCACAGGGTGTCTGTTGTGGGGAGGGGAAGGGAAAGGAGGTTGTAAGTCGCTCTGAGACTCCAGGTGAGTGAAGGGTGGGATATAAATCCAATCTCTTCTTCTTCTTCTCTACCTGCCACATAAACAAGCTGAACAAACTGAGCTGGTGTGAGAATACCATCATGACTGTATTGTCACCTTAAGTTGTACTGCTAACTTGGAAGCTTTTGTTCTCGCACTTTATTAGATCATGTTCCAGCACTTTAGGATGATTATTAATGAATTGTTCATGTTGTTTTATGACTGGTTTTAATTGTATTTATATATGGAATTTTATGTGAGCCACCCCGAGCCTGCCGTGGCAGGGAGGGCGGGGTATAAATTGAATGAATAATTTTTAATTTTTTTTAAAAAAATTGTATTTATAATTCTTGTAGGTTAAAATAATACAGAACAATACAAGACACGTGGCTTCATTTGGAGCAAGGTTCATACGAACAGAAGGGCAGCCATCTTGGATTAAACCAATAACCCATTTAGTTCAGCATCCTGTTTCCAACAGTGGTGAATCAGATGCAACGGGGAAGCTCACAAGCAGGGACTACTGGCAACAACCTTCACCTGCTGATTGCTCCCCATCACCTGACAATCAGAGGCAGCCTACCTCTGAATCTGGAGGGCCCATCAAGCTATCATGGTTAATAGCCAATGACAGACCCAGTGTCCATTAACTGATCCAGCTCCCTTTTAAATGGCTAAGCTAAGCCATTGCCTCTGAGGGCAGCAAGTTCCACAAGTTAACAGCATGTTGTGTGTAGTACTTCCTTTTGAAAGTCTTGAATCTACTGCCAATCCGTTGCATAGGGTGACCCTGTGTTCTAGTATTATAGCACAGGGAGAACAGTTTCTCTTGCTCTGTTTTTCCTACTCCCTGCATAATTTAGTAGACCTCTATCACATAATTCCTTGGCTCGCTCTAGCTTATCTCTTGGTGGTAAAGAGATACATTGGTGCACATACTGTTTCCCCAGCTCTTAGAATCATAGAGTTGGAGGGGACCTCCAGGGAAATCTAGTTTAACCCCCTGCACAATGAAGGGAATTCACAAATACCACAGAGAGAGAGAGAGAGTGACCTCTGCTCTATGCCCAGAAGGTAGCAAAAAAAACCCAACAAACCTTCCAGGATTCTTGGTCAAACTGGCCTGGAGAAAGTTGCTTCCTTACTCCAAAGTGGTGATCAGCATTTCCGTGGGTATGTAAGAAAGGGCCACAAGGACTAAGCACTGATGCCCCTGCCCTCCTTCTCATGATCTGCCTAAGTTTACAGAATCAGCATTGTTGTC
Source organism: Lepidodactylus listeri (assembly GCA_029233225.1). Lineage (NCBI taxonomy): Eukaryota > Metazoa > Chordata > Lepidosauria > Squamata > Gekkonidae > Lepidodactylus > Lepidodactylus listeri. The sequence goes on along the minus strand of JARCFY010000004.1, from coordinate 24,339,758 downwards.
AGATGGCCATCTAGCCTCTGTTTAGAAACCTCCAAAGGAGAGCCTACCATCTCCCGAAGAAGCCTGTTCTCGGCATAAGAAAACTGAAAGATGCATTTACTCTCACATTTAATACAGATGAGACATAAGTATGGCAAATCACTGTATTTGAATGGCTCTGATCAAAAGTAAGGAAGTTATTCAGAGCATGATGTTAGTTAGCTAGGTGTAGTGTAAGCACTTTAGTAAACTGCAATCAGATGATTCAAAACATGATGTTAGTTAGCTGGGTGTAGTGTAGGTACTTTAGTAAACTGCTTTCTAGTTTCTGTGGTTTCGCGTGAACTCCAAAAGCCACTGTGTAAACTGATCTAATGGCTGTCTAAAGTTACAGCTGGTACAATGTCACTTTCTTCCCCTTACATACACATCTGGAAGTAGCACACACGGTTGAAACATTCCAGACATACTTCCCGTCACTCCTATTCATGCACAGGAGAGGATTTTTTACTTTTCTGCCAATACGATACCATTTTAAAATACCAAGGGCTCTATTTTTATTCCATCCTTCACCGTTTTCACACAAGTCATTCAAAAGGAAAAGGAGGATGTCAAAATAAAAGTGGCCTTATAGCTACTAAAACAGCAAAAAAGGCAAAATTCTACCTGCATTTCCATATTTTTAACATTCTGCCCTTAAATTTATCAAGTGGCCCAGTTTTCATATCTGTACCATAAATATCTAAAACAAAAGTGATGTCATTTTGTAGTTCAATGACTTAAACAAGATTCAGTTTTCAGCAATGTGCACTGCAAAATGTAAACTTGTTTACCCAGGGGTCATTTTGTAGAAAAAGAGGTGCAGGAGCTCATTAGTATACCTATTAGCATAACTCATTAGCATATGCCATGCCCCCTGACATCACCGTAAGTGTGTCAGAAAGGGAAGCAAAAGGGGGTGCATCTTCAAAAGCCTCCCCTTCCCTTTCCCAGCTGGCCTGCCAAGGTGGGCGAGGGGGGAGTGAAGCAAGAAGGGCCCCATAGAATACAGTGGAAAGATTGTGCCACTGCAGCCATGCGACTCTAAACAGAAGGGGTTTAAACTTTAAACCCCTTCTTGCTTCGCTTCCTCCATAGGCCTGCTGGGAGCTGGGGGAGGGGCTTGCCACCACTGCCATTTGTGCCCACTAGGGGTGTGCAAATAAATTTTTTTTGGCCCAATTCAGATCGGGCCAAATCAAGCCACATCTGTTCCAGCTGCCGCCTGTCAGTTTCAGCAATGCAAGCCCATTCAGGAGTCATTGGGCTGGCCAAATGTCAGTTTCAGCCCCATTATACCCTATGGGCCATTGAAGTCAATGGCAAAAACTCATAGGGTATATGAGGGGCTGGAGGAGAGGGGGTTTGAGGGAGAGGCTCCAAACTTGCAGAGTAGCTGCTTGGGCCTCTCCTTGAAATACCCACCATGTTTCAAGAAGATTGGACCATGGGGTCCAATTCTAAGGGCCCCCAAACAAGTTGCCCCTATCCCCTCCATTGTTCTGTAGGGTGGGGAAAATGTTACTTTTTCCACACCATAGAGAACAATGGAGGGGATGGGGGCAACCTGTTTGGGGGGCCTGTAGAATTGGACCCCCTGGTCCAATATTCTTGAAACTTGGTGGGTATTTGGGGGAGAGGCTCCAGCAGCTACCCTGTAAGTTTGGGGCTTCTCCCTCAAACCTCCTCCCCTCCAGCCACTTTTTAAGCTGCCGCCAAATTTCGGTGGCAATTCAGCGGCGGGCCGAATCAGATCAGAGAATCTGATTCGGCCCGTGGCTGCCTCAGTGCCCACTCAGTGGAGCACTGCTCCACCTCACTCCAGCCCCAAATGACCCCTGTGTTTACCCAAATACATACTCAGAGCCATCCAACAGGCAATGAAAAATCACTCCTTTTGAGAGTAAGCATAATGGACAAATAACTAGTAGGGCAGCAAAACAGGCCCACCCACAGACAAAGTAAGGCACTGGTGAATATCTGGGTAATTCACAAAACAACATTAGTTAGTAAATTGAGGGAAAGAAGAAGAAAAAAGGTCTGATGAGGACTCATTGCTCTCCAAAAGACATGTTGAGAGTAGATCATCAGTTGGGGACAGGAAGGAAAAAGCAGGAAATGGCCTGCTGTAACCCCTAAAAGTTTAGAGTATCTTGGAAAGTATGAGGAGCATACCACTACTGCTACTATTACTACTACCACTACTACCACTACCACTCTTGCATGCAATTTAGGGAGGAAGATGTTAAAATCTTCTCCTTCCCACATACATTGCACCACTCAGATTCAGAGATACATATAGAGCTTTCTGATCTACCTAGCCCTGAAACTTAACAGTCAGAGCTAGAGATGGGCACGAACCAGGAAAACGTGATTCGGTTCATGGTTCATTACATGCCCCATTCACGAACTACAGACCTTCACGAATTTTTAGTTGCCTTCTGAAATGCTTCAGTTTTGAGGTTCATGAGGTGGTAGAACAGCCTGCTGGCTTGCTAGACATAGCAAACTTGCAGAGGCTTTCCAGCTGCCTCTCTTCTACCTGCCCTTTGAGTTTGGTGAGGTTTGGATTTACAGGGTCCGAGTTTTGGCCCCCCAAAGAAGGTGCCCCCAGGAAAGTGCTTCTGGGGAAATGACTGCCTGTAAATCCAATCCTCATCAAACTTGGAGGGTATGTAGAGGAGCATCTGGGGGAGGTCCGTGACAAGTCTGGTGTCTCTAGTTTGCACAGGAACTGTTCTATACACTCCTGAACCTGTGCCTGTCAAAATGAGGTTCAGGAGTGTATAGAACGGATCCTGTGCAAGACATCAAAGTTGCAGGGGACCTCCCCCAGACGCTCCTCTATGTGCTCTCCAAGTTCTTGCTCTGAAGTTCTGTAAACATTTTGATTGAGCGGAGACTGTCTGGGAATGTCTCTGCTCATGAACTGGTACAAACCTCATGAACAGCTGGAAAGTTCATGGAAAGTTCATGCCAGGTGACCTGCCACAAACTTGACTTCATGAAGCACAAACCGGCCCAAATTTGTCATGAACTTTCGTTAATGAGCCAGTTTGCGCCCATCCTTATAGATTTGAAATTGCTGAGGTTCAAGAGGACTAGTAACTTTAAAAGCCACTCAGTAGCTGAACACCCTTTTAGAAAAGCCTGGTGGGGATGATCAACAGTGAGAAGCAGTGACAGGTAGTGGCTAACACTTGTTCCATCCATCATTTCCCTGCTCCAAACTACACCTTACAGCTTGCTCTCCAATAAGGAGGAGGACCCCCCCCCCCCCAGTTGGGAGGTACATATGTGCACACGCAGGCACACGCGCATGTACATGTGAACTGGAGTATGGAAATCTGTGACGAAAGAACTAAGTGTCCCTCCACTTTCCTATTCTTCTTTTGTTTTAAAAGCCTCATCAGGCTTTTGCATTTGTGTATACCACATCATTTGAGATTCAGTAAACAGTGCTAACATTTAAACTGAAGTCCAAGACCTGCAGCGTAATCCCTGGACTGCACTGTGTTTTTGACTCAGTTAGAGAAATTCTAGCTGATTGAATTGGCATATATGTGTATTTAAAAAGAACAACAGTTGCAAAGAATATATAATTCCTTTGTTTTCACATAATGCACACAAGCACCAACAGGCACCACCTGAGAAGAGACGTTCCACTCTGTACAAGAGAAGATGAATCCCTCTTCTCAGCTAATGGCCACTGCCTATATTTCTGTAAGATCCTGTACTGAAAATGAACACTGGAAAAAAAAATCTGTTGCCCAGTTCATCAGAGATTGTTACACAAAAGGTTTTTATTCTATTGACCGAATGCAGTAGCCCTAATAAAACGTAAATACCACTTTGGATACAAATATATAGTTTTCCCTTGACTACCTAAATTATCTAAATTTCCATCCAGTTTTTTCAGACTTCTGTTAAATTGCCCAAATAAGCATGCCCCTGTATGTTAAATGATACCCTGGAATCTGGGGGATTCCTGGCTTCTACAATTGCATGGCTGTCAGATAATGGGAGGAGGGGCAAAGGAGAAAGAAATAGTGGAGTAAGATATGTGGCTACCTCTGTCCAGTGGAAAATCTGCTGTCCGCAGCCATGAACTTCATTTATTTACTTTCACTGTTATTTTTTTAAAATCATATCTGGTTTTTATTTATACTTCCCCCCCCCCCTGCTCTCAGTGACCCAGTTGGCAAGGCAAAGCCTTTAGAGGAGAGGAGAGGAGAGGAGATAGCCTGCATCTCCTAAAAGCCCAGCTCAGTGCCTAGGATTTCCTATCCTCCCCTGTCAAGTAATCGAGGACAGAACAAGGAGGCATACTCCAGCAGATAGGAACCAGCTGCCCTCTGTCCCCTGCAGATGCCCAGGTGGGATTCTGCACGGGAGATGGAAGATAAGGTGAAGGAGGGATGTCTGGAAGCTGAGGAGACAGGATATAGGGAGATCAATTTACTTAGGGCCTAAAATTATCCTCCAGGAACATGCACCAAAGTCAAACTTTAAAAAGTAATAATTCTCCTGGTTAAGAATATATGTTACAATTTAACAAGGATAATCTTTCTGTTAATTCCTATTTTCAGGCCCTAGGGACACAAAATATTATGATGTGGGTAAAAAAAAAGTTATTGATAAATGTGGGGCATGAATAGACTTGCTAAACAGACTAGTTACAGCGTCACTTCCAATGCTCCCTCTAAACTGTGGAGTCCTGTGAGGAAAAATTCTACTTTGTGAGCTACTGGCATAAAAGTTGTGAGCGAGCGATTTGGTTACTACATAAATTAGTTTGCTCTGGAGTCATCCTTCCTGAGCTGAGACAACAATGTGTGAGCCGGAGGCTAAAGAACTGTGAACTAGCTCACACTAACTCAGCTTAGAAGGAACACTACTTCTGACCATGTCAGTCAGTAAGTGTCACTTCTGATGGTGTTGGGTTGTTTGGGGGGTGTATGTGTGAAGTTGTCCCAAAAGATGCAGTCAGCAACAGGTGTTCTTAAACAGAAAGTTCTTTATTGCCAAACAGGTCTTGTTGGTCAGTTACACTTCTTGTGTTAGTAATGCTGAGCATTCATACAGGCAGGACTGATATGCAGTATTCAAAAAGTTAGTTCATAATGGCTGCACCAACCACATAGAGATAAAATAGCGCCTAATCATACTGGTTATTTGTTCCCATAGTATAAGCGGGAAAAGTTACAGTTTGAACCTGAAAGGAAGAAGCAGCTGGGAGCTAGGCACTCAAGGTTGGGGAAGCGAGGGAGGCGATAATTGAGCCTCTAGTCTGAGAACAGTCTGAGAACAGTGAGCACATTCCAAGGGAGGGGGCCCAGTATGAGGAAACCACCTCCCATCGGGGGGATGGCAGCAATAGCTGACAGGGAGACAGAAAAACTGATTTGATTTCCAACCCAATCAGTCAAAGTTAACAGTGCCAGCATGGGTTTCAGTGAGGAAATCCACATGTACTTAACCAGCTGTATTCACTAACTGCTGCTGTAGGCAAGGATTTCTGCATCATGGCTGCTACTCATACATGCAATTATCAAACCTGCAAAAAAGTTATTGAGGATATTTCATAACTTTGCTATAATCTTGTATTGGACTTGTAACATTTCTCAATGGATCAGGTAAGAAGGAGGAGGAGATTGGATTTATACCCCGCCCTTCACTCGGAGTCTCAGAGCGGCTTACAAATTCCTTTCCCTTCCCCTCCCAACAACAGACACCCTGTGAAGTAGGTGGCGCTGAGAGAGCTCTTTCAAGAACTGCTCTTTCAAGAACAGCTCTGACAGAACTATGGCTTGCCCAAGGTCATCCAGCAGGTGCAAGCGGAGGAGTGGGGGATCAAACCCGGTTCTCCCAGATTAGAGTCCACGCAGTTAACCACCACACCAAGCCACGTAGGGTTGCCAGCTCCAGGTTAGGAAATACATTGAGATTTGGGAGGTGGAACCTGAGGAGCACAGGGTTTGGGGAGGGACATCAGTGGGGTATAATGTTCTAGAGTCATATGCTGCTGGTATTAACAGAATATAATGAATACTCAATAGAGTGAAAGCATGGAGACCATGGACTGAATTCTGAAAAATGTTGATAGTAAGTACAAGTACATTTAAGGTTGCAGTCTTCTCCTTTTCAACCTTTACTTTATTGCATTTTTCTTTCTATATGGGAATTAATAGGCTTAACTGTAGGGAGCACATATAACATTTTACAAACATATATCTTTAACAACTAAATCCAGTTCCGGCTGGCACAAATAAAATGTAATAGGGCTGGCATATATTTATCAGGGATTTTTCCTCACCAGTGTGCTGTTCATCAAAAAGTCATACTAGTAGTTTCTTTACAACTCCTAATAGTGACAGTGTCTTTCATGTATTAACCAGTTGTTAATTCTCTGCTATTAATATTTTAATAATTATGGATATGTCAAAAATTAACTCTGAGGAATTTCATTCTCAGTTTCCGTCTGCACTGCATTTCCCCTTTCCTCGCCCTTTAACAGCCTTTTCTTTCCCTTTTTCCATATGAACTGTGGAAGAAGATTTGGTTTTTTCACCCAGTTTTTCTCTACCTGAAGGAAGAAGAGTTGGGTTCAGGGCTTTTTTTCCTGAGGGAATGCACCAGAACAGAGTTCCAGAACCTCTTCAACAAAATTCTTTTAAAAAGGTTTAAAAGTTCATGAATTTTCAGTATACAGATTGAAAACTTCATTTCCCTCCTGAGAGTTCAAGCACCTCTTTTTAAAAAGGGGGGGGGGAGCCTCGATTGGATTTATACCCCACCCTTCACTCGGAGTCTCAGAGCGGCTTACAAACTCCTTCCTGTCCTCTCCCCACAGCAGACACTCTGTGAGGTAGGTGGGGCTGAGAGAGCTCTGAGAGAACTGTGACTGACCAAGTTCACCCAGATGGCTTCATGTGGAGGAGTGGGGAATCAAACCTGTTTCTCCAGATGAGAGGTCGCTGCTCTTAACCACACACTGGTATAATTTTAGACTGTGGCTGAGCTGGGAGGAGGAATCGGAGGGGAAATGGAGTTGTGAAGCTACAGGGGCCATGTACAATTGTTGTCACAGTGCTTTATTGCTAATGCAATAGAGGCCAAATTGTGAGCTTGGGGACAGCAGCAACTATTGCACAGGAGAACGTCTGGAAATAAATTAGTTTCAGTTCTACTATGATAAAGTATTACGTACAAACCCACTAGACACACTGAAACACTATATACTGTATTAACTGGGTGTATTCAGTGAGTATGTGAAACAGTCCTGTTTCTCAAAAAGTTGGATTGATTCATTAAATGCGAAAAATATGCTTGATACAGAGCTGGAAGAGTTTTGTTGAAATCTGGCTTACTTAAATCCAGAAGATAAATTTCCCTCCTTGTAACAGTTTGTATGTATACTGTGGTGAGAGTAATAATTGTAAGCCGGCAAGGTGCTTTTTGCACTCTTATGGGGATCCATGAGAGAAAATAAATGGACTATGTTGCTGAATGTGTGGGAAAGACTGTGGGATGGGGTAACCAGAGGGAAAACGACTGCAAACATTTCCAGCGAAAGTTTAAAGTACCGTTTTCCGAGGTTGCCACTCCAGGCCAGGAGGTTGTCCCAAAACACAAAGACATTCACACGGGAGATGGGCCATACCATCCTTTATGGCCGGAGGCATGTACACACGGACACCATGAGGGTACATACTCCATACACATTCGCAGGCTACCCCCCCTCTCCAACTTTCCCCATTTGGCACATTAAAGGACATCTCACAGTGGTGTGAAGACAGAGGGACATTTCCTGGAGGAACCGGTTGGGCTGCCCGGGGTTTGCTTTCATCTAAAGGACAATGCCTGCAGCAGATGACGTCAGCATCCTGTCCTGACCATCAGGTAGATTCGAATATTGACCACTCCCATAAGACCCTCTTAGTGGATAGTGCTATAGAGAACGGACCACTCATAGGCATTCCCGGGGAGGTTTCAGACCATGCCAACACCCGGTGACACCCCCCAATAAATACAGCTCCCCAAGAGTTGCCCACTCTCTTGCCTTCCCTCCTCCTCCTGTCCTTCCTCCCAGATCCTTGGGTGCACCACGGGGATCCGACACGTGTTTTCTGCAGGTTCAGAATTCATGCCCTTCTCACCCTTTGTCCCAGAATATCCTCCCTTTTTCCAGCAGGATCTCGCCAGACTCCTGGATAGGTAAATATCGCCCCGACTGATACCATCGATATTCCTGCTAATGCAACCATCTCTTTAATTCTATCTAACTTCCTAGATCTGTATAATTGTATGTATGATTGTACAACAACTGAATGAATCATTTTATTTCTGTTAAGTAAACATAAGATCCTTTTAACCTTGATTCGAGTCTCCATGTCAGATTCTGGGAGATCTGAGAGAGGCCCAGCCTCTGTATACATAAGTGCTGTTCCATTAATGCCTGCTGCTGATTGTTAAGAGCTAATATTCCCCCAATATTGGTAATATAATAGAGCAGTCAGGCTAAAAGAAGCACACTGATGAATTCATGGGACTTTTTCTTATGCTAAAGTAAACTAGGAAGGTCAAATCATTAAAGGTTTAAAAAGGAAAACAAAGTACAGGATAAACCATAAGAACATAAGAGAAGCCAATGTTGGATCAGACCAGTGGTCCATCCAGTCCAACACTCTGTCACACAGTGGCCAAAAACACCAGGTGCCCTCAGAAGGTCCAGCAGTGGGGGCAGGAAGCCCTCCCACTGTTGCCCCACCCCCCAAACACCAAGAATACAGAGCATCACTTGCCCCAGAGTTCCTGAGAGTTCCTATCTATACTTTGAGAGTTCCTATCTATACTTTGTGGCTCATAGCCACTGATGGACTTCTGCTCCATATGTTGATCTAATTCTCTCTTGAAGCCGTCCATGCTTGTAGCCGCCACCACCTCCTGTGGCAGTGAATTCCACGTGTTAATCACTCTTTGGGTGAAGAAGTACTTCCTTTTATCTGTTCTAACCCGACTGCTCAGCAATTTCATGGAGTGCCCACGAGTTCTTGTATTGTGAGAAAGGGAGAAAAGGACTTCTTTCTCTACCTGCTCTATCCCATGCATAATCTTATAAACCTCGATCATGTCACCCCTCAGCCGTCGTTTCTCCAAGCTAAAGAGCCCCAAGCACTTCAACCTATTTTCATAGGGAAAGTGTTCCAACCCTTTTATCATTCTAGTTGCCCTTTTCTGCATTTTTCCTATGCTATAATATCTTTTTTGAGGTGTGGCGATCAGAACTGTACACAGTACTCCAAATGAGGTCGCACCATCGATTTATTCAGGGGCATTATGATACTGGCTGATTTGTTTTCAGTTCCCTTCTTAATAACCCCCAGCATAGCATTGGCCTTTTTCATTGCAGTCGCACACTGTCTCAACGTTTTCATTGAGTTATCTACTATGACTCCAAGATCTCTCTCTTGGTCAGTCTCCACCAGTTCGGACCCCATCAACGTGTATTTATAGTTAGGATTTTTGGCTCCAATGTGCATGACTTTGCACTTGGCCACATTAAACCCCATTTGCCACGTTGATGCCCACTCGCCCATCCTCGACAGATCCCTTTGGAGTGCCTCACAATCCTCCCTGGTTCTCACCACCCTGAACAACTTTGTGTCATCTGCAAATTTAGCCACTTCACTGCTTACTCCCAACTCCAAATCATTAATAAACAAGTTAAAAAGCATTACACCGAGTACTGATCCCTGCGGTACCCCACTGCTTACCTCCCTCCACTGAGAAAATTGCCCATTTATACTCACCCTCTGTTTCCTTTTAATTAGCCAGTTTTCGATCCAAAAAAGGATTTGCCCTTTTATCCCATGACTATTGAGCTTACTTAGGAGCCTTTGATGAGGAACTTTATCAAAAGTTTTCTGGAAGTCAAGGTAAACAACAACTATTGGGTCCCCCTTGTCCACATGTTTGTTTATTCCCTCAAAGAACACTAACAGGTTAGTGAGACGAGATCTTCCCTTACAGAACCCATGCTGAGTCTTCCTCAATAGATTTTGTTCATCAATGTGCCTACTAATTTTTTCCTTAATAACAGTTTCCACCAACTTACCCGGTATCGACGTCAGACTGACTGGCCTGTAATTTCCTGGATCTCCTCTGGTACCCTTTTTAAAGATAGGAGTGACATTCGCTACCTTCCAATCCTCAGAAATGGAGGCAGATTTTAAGGAAAGATTACATATTTTTGTCAGGAGATCCACAAGTTCACATTTGAGTTCTCTCAGAATTTTCGGATGTATGCCATCTGGGCCCAGTGATTTATTTGTTTTTAAGTTGTCTTATCAGTCGTAGGACAGATTGTCACCTCAATCTGACTCATGTGAGGTAATGAAATACGCTTAGAAAAGTATAGAGAGGGGAGGGACCATGGCTCAGGGGCAGACCATGCAGAAGATCTTAGGTTCAGTCCCTAGCATCTCTAGGTAAAAGGATTAGGTAGTAGATGATAGGTGCTGTGGAATACTTCCACTGGGGAAGCGGAGAGAGGAGTCCTCCTGGTCTTCCCTGGGTTCCCCAAGTGTGGTGGGAACTTTCCTGCTGGGCATATTTGCAGTTTTGCTTGTGGAAAGCTAAGGCATTTGAACAGGAAACATACCAAACCTTAATCTATAAAGTTTTGTCTATGGAGAAGGCACAGCTTCGAACAGGAATGCAAACTCAGCAAGAGCGGTCAAGCACTGCATCTCTTAGAAAGAGGCATACAGTGAGGCATTATGGGGGAAGCCAAAGAATCCCTTATACATGACTGACCAAGCCCTCCATGATCCAAATTCTGCCACAATATGAAAGACCTCAGCCTGAGACCCTGGAGTAGACAATACTGACCTTAATGGCCCAATGATCTGATTCAGTATATGGCAGCTTCCTGTGTCCATGCAACTTCCTGGTAGGCTAACAGCACAATCATATGCAGGTTTACTCAGAAGTAAGTAGAGATGTGAAGACCTGGAAATTTTTAGGGGAAATAAATCTTTCCTTTTATGACTTTTAAAACATTTCCAACAAAAATTGGACTTTTTTTTTTAGAAAATTCATATGATTTTATTTTTTCCATTTGGAATGAGTTAAACATATTTTAAGAGAAGGTTTTACTTACACAATGTACACCATCCAATTTTTTCCAATGGAAAAATTGTGAAAAAAAATTGTGGAATTTGGGGCAGAATTTAAAACAACCTTTGAAATATTATTTTCTTTTGAAAAGAATGAAATGTTTTTAAAGATTTTAAAGTTTTTAAATTTACTAAAATTTACGGTGGCATAAAAAATTCTGAGTTTTCATCTCCAGTTCTTCCATTGGAAAATCTGGGACATTTGGTGAAGCACTGGGGGGAGGACTCCTATGAAGTAGAATTTTTTAATTAATTATTTTTCTTCCTTAATTAACTTAATAAATTCATTAAGAACTATAATAGCTCCTCTCCTTTTTAGGATATTAATCTTGTGGTATATAGTTTATACTTACTTGAGTGCATTTTTTTTCTTTTGGAACAAGTTAAATGTTCTAAGGTAACCTAGAGGGCAGTAATTTGCAGCTCTCTCTTGTTTTACTGCAGGGCATATTTGCAATTTTGCTTGTGGAAAGCTACGGCATCTGTTTTAAATTCCATATATATACCAATGAATGCATTTCATATGCTAAGTTAAAGCAGCAAAATAGGTTAGGTTTGATACGAAAATAAGTACTGTATATATTTCTGAAAATTTTCACTCCTCCATTAGAAAAATACTTCCCCCATGGCTTTCTGGAAATTTTACATCGCTAGAAGTGACAGCAGGGCTTACTCTCAGGTAAGTTTGCATAGGATTGTACTCAAGGACCAACAGTAGTTAGGGAGAAGCAAGCACAGCTAGAGGCAATGGGGGTGGGCTGTGAACGCCTCACAAGGCCCTAAACTGAATGGGCCACTGGCTCCTGTAGGGTTACCAGGTTCCGCCCCCCTCCCCCCCAGCCACTGGCAGGAGGTGGTATTGTCAGCAGATTTCAGGTGTGATTACAGTGATGTTGCGGATCAGTGGTACAGAACACTGGTATGGGTACTGCACCGAAGCATTTTCATGTTTGCTAATAGTATATAAATGGGCTAGTGGGAGAAAGGGGCAAACATGATGTGCATCGGGTCAGCCAACTGGGCAGCCTCAAGATTTCATAAACACTAGTACCACTATGAACAAAATAATTTTCTATAGATGGCCAGAAATTTAAAACATTTTCCACTCAAGTAAGTATAAAATATATTTTATGTACCACAAGTTTAATATCCTAATAAGGAGAGGAGCTATTACAGTTTTTAATGAATTTATTAAATTAACTCCAAATACTCCTTCAGAATTACTCCCTTGCGAGCGCTCCACCCTGTACTTGTCTCTTCTGTGAAAAGCAAAGCTTGATTTTTCCTTTGAATAAATGGAGTTGGCTCTTTACCCCAAATTTAAGTTTTATACCGAATACGCAAAACCAGGCCTCACACTTTGCAATTACATAGCTCTAAACAACGTCCTTCTCACAGCAATTTACTTAAAATCACCGGGATTAATGACCTTAAACTCTGTAGGCTAAATTCCGACCTCAATTACACACTAATGACGTCAATGGAGTTATTTGGAGTAACTGAGGGCAGAATGTGGCCCCGGCTCTTACTCTCTTTAAAGTGATTACAGACTTTGTTATTATCTTATCACTCTCGGCCGTCCAGAAAACATTCATAATGAGGGTTTTGTTTCTCGTTCAATATTTAGAAATTATGTACAGTTCTCCAGCAGTCATTTAGAAAAGAAGAAGCTGCAATCTCTAATTACAGCAGAGCAGTTTGGGGTGGGGAGGGGGGAAGAGCTGAATCATTCCTTCGGTGGCTTTAAAAAATGGGGAAAGCACAAAGACACGTCCTCTTGAACATTTCAAAATACATATGGAAGTACCAGAGGGCCTTAGATAATATTATTCTGTTGCAAAGAAAAACAGAATATTTTAATATCTTCACAAAAATTGATCAATCACCAGAACTGGACAGGATATACAGACTTCCTGACATCTGACGTTCCTTCACAGCATGAGTTAGGCAATAAAAACCAGGGGTCTGGGTGGGGAGGACAACTTAAAGAAACAATGTCTTGTTTCAGAGCTTAGGGACTGCCTTCATTGCCAATTAAAATTCCTCTGTAAAACAAAAGCATACCATTTCATCAAACAAAATAACTATATTCAGTAGGCTGTTTGAGCCCATGAATGTTTCCCTGAAATCAGTGCAACATTTAGTAGGAAGGAAAAAAAAATACTTTTATGGAAAACCTCCAGATGATTATGATTTAATATGGAAGAACATTTCTGTCTTAGCTCACGGTATTCATTTTGGCTTAGACATAAGTGGTGTGCCTTTTCATTCAGTTAAGAATGAAAGGAACCTCTGCCTATAGTAAAAGCAACTCAGTGGTCAGGGTGAAGTGGCATTCTGCCTCACTCCCTCACATCACTAGAGATACATTCTCTAGTTCCACCTTTGCATGATGGAAAACAATGCCTGAATTAATGCACCCAGCCAGCATAATCTTCACTTTGGAAAATGAGTTCTCTGGAAATTCTTGTTCCAAGTTCCGTCAACCAACCCAGAAATGAAGGTTTTCATGTGAAATAGGCCTGACAAGTATCCTACTTACCATATCATCAAGACACAAATACAGAAGAGGCTAAATCTTGTCCATACCTACATATCATCCTCTTGTCCCGGCTTTCGTGCTCTATACAGAAGTTCTTTCATACTTAAGTTCAGGAATAAGTTGTCACTAAAGCATAGCTCTGTTTGCTTCTGGTTCTGTAGCAATCGCCTCCCATGATGTACTGTACTACTCCGTGACTTTGTTGCTCATCCCCAGGTGCACTGCTGAACTTATATGTGCCAAGCAGAGAAGCTGTGCTCTTTGTTGCCCTCCTCAAAGATATCCTGGGGAATGCTGAAACAACTGATGTTTTCCCATTAGGCTGGGAAGGCAGAGCTTTGAGGAACAGTAGGCAGGCATTGACAACAAAGGTCCAAACGACCACTCAGCTGCCATAACCCAAGTTCACATGAACTTGTACAGTTCATTGTTGTGTCTTCTGTGCAGTCCATGCGGGTGCTCCAAAGCCCCTGGTAGTGCAAGGTGCTCTCCCACCCTTTTTGCATTGTTCTTGCACTGTTTGTCCCTGCGTGCGCGCAGTTCCCATGTATGATAACACGGAAGAACATTCAATGAACTACAGTTACAGGTAAGTGCAACCATGCTTCTATTGTCGTGTCTTCGGTGCAGTCCCACATGGGAGCCGTGCATGCACAGGCCATAGGGCTGCCAAGTCCCCCCAGGGGGGGCAGGGATTCCTCTGCTAAATGGGTCCCAAATCTGCCGGTCAGGATCCAGCCGGTGGGGGGAACCCCACCCCCGAAGTGGCCTGATCAGGCCGACGTGCCCGGCATGATGATGTCACCTGGAAGTGACAGTATCATGCTGGGCATGTCACCGGGTGACGCTCTAGCAATCACCTTGAAAACTCGATGGTACCATAGAGTTTTAGGGCCATTACCAGGGTGTCGCACCGGCAACATGCCCAGAGTGATGACGTCACTTCCGGGTGACGTCATCGTGGCGCGCGCACTCACTTTGCACATGCATGGGACTCCCAGAGAGGGACTGGGACTCCCCCGCTGTTATGAAGGTAAGACTTGGCAACCCTAACAGGCCTTCCGTGAAATGGGTGGGATAGTGCCTCATGCTGACAGGAACTTTAGAACATCCACAGCTGGCCTACATATGTACAGTTCCCATTTGCGCCTGCACAGAGGAACACTCGATGAACAAGACTCACAGGTCAGTACAACTGTGTTTTGTTGTAAAAAAAAGAAGTCACTCAGTTGTATCAGTATCCAGAAGCAACACATCTTCTCTCCACAGTTTGCTTAAAACAGGCTATGGAAGCTGCTTTTGTACCCTAGATATTCACTTGGCCTACTGGCAGAGTCTGTACTAATCTCAGCTGTTACACACTATTGCGGGAGGAAGATTTTTGAGGCTAATGTAGGCACAAAACGCATGCCTAGAATTACTTATTTATTTAGTACATTTGAACACATGAAATTGCCTTATGCTTAGATTATTGGTCGGTGTTGTCTACTCTGAACAGTGGCAGCTCTCCAGGGTCTGAGGCAGAGATCCTTCACATCACCTCCTCCTCAATCCTATTCACTGGAGATGCCAGGAATCTCCTGGGACCTTCTGCATGCAAAGCAGATGCTCTACCATGGAATCATCACCCCATCCTTCTTTTTACCCCATTCTTCCTTCGAGGACACACCTTCATTTTGAGAACCAGTTTGGTGTAGTGGTTAAGAGTGTGGACTCTAATCTGGGAGAACTAGGTTTGATTCCCCACTCCTCCACATGCAGCTGCTGGTGTGACCTTGGGTCAGTCGTAAGTTCTTTCAGACCTGTTCTCTCAACAGCAGTTCTCGAGGGTGCTCTCTCAGACCCACCTACCTCATGGGGTGTCTGTTGTGGGGAGGGGAAGTGAAAGGAGATTGTAAGCCACCCTGAGTCTCCTTCAGGTAGTGAAGGGTGGGGTATAAATCCAATCTCTCTCTCTCTCTCTCTCTCTCTCTCTCTCATTTTACCCTCACTAACAACCCTGTGTGGCAGGTTGCGCTGAGATGAGGGATTTAAATCTGGTTCTCTCTGGTCCAGTATTCTTATCATTACCATTAGTAAGCTGTTATAGTGCAGCTGCAATGCAACAAGACAGAACACATTTCTACACCTTGAGTAAACAAGTCAAAACAGCAGAAAGTTTAGAAACCGAGAAACTGCGCCCACCTCCAGAGTTTATCTGCACAGATGACTTGTCAAGGCTGGGCTGAGGCTACAGAGGCAACCCTCACATGGGATGTGCTATGATATGACATAGTTGTGCTCAGGGCTTTTTTTGTAGAAAAAGCCCAGCAGGAACTCATTAGCATAATAGGCCACACCCCTGACAGCACATCTCCCTCCCAGGATCGGCTTCCCCAGGTGCCCCGCGGCTTGTGGGGCACATGGGGAACCTGAGGGAAGGAAGGCAGTTTCTTGATTGGCTTCCCCAGCTGTGGGGTACCCGGGGAACCCGGGGGGGGAGGCTGTAGATGTGGCCAACTTGGAAGCCAGCCAGAACTCCGTTCCTGTGCGTTCCTGCCCCAAAATAGCCCTGGTTGAGCTACCTTTATTTTTTTACTGTGCTATCTGTTCCTTGAAAGCTAGAATGCCCTAACCTGAGAGACATAAATGGTGTCTTCAGAATCAACTGTTCCTAAGCAAACGGACTGAAGACGGCAGACTTAGCAGGGTATCATTCTCTCAACATTTTCATAACCTCCAAATTGCAGCAGTAAGGCATTTAATATGAGATATTAAATAAATAGGCAATAAAAACGTCATCTAAGGTTTACTTATTTTTTTAAACCTGCCATAAAAAGGATTTATAGATAGAACAAAATGTAAAAGGTAAATATTATTGTAGCTGAAACCTTCCATAAATGTAAAGTGTTTGCATTTGCTGTGGGTACATGAGATTTTGCAAAATGACAGGTCATTTAGAACTGTTTACGCCCCAAGGAGGAAAGACCAGGAGGTGTCAAGTGATCCTAACAAGAAGTCCATATGTTTAAGAGCTCAGAGGGCTTTCTGGAAAATAATTCATCAGATCAATGGAATAAAACATCCAACTCATCTCTTTTCAAAGAGTTTGAGCTCTGGATCCCCCAGAGTCAGCCTGCATTCATACACTATATTTAAGGCCAAACTACACATTACACAAAATTCCATGCAACTTTCTTGATATTTCTTTTTTCCTCCTTTTTAATGAAAAACAGCCAATGGAGGCTGCAGTCAGAAGCAAACGGGGGGGGGGGGGGTAATTTAACCCTTTCCCTGATGGTTCGTTTTTTCTTTCACAGTCATCTCTTAAGTTGCTTTCCTCTTCCCCATGCAAGGGAAAAGATATCTTCATATCTTTTCACTAATAGGAGAAAAGCAGTGTCAAAGAGAGTAAGAACTCTGAGAGAGAAAAGGGCTACCAGGTATAGGGCTAAGCAGCACCATCTGCCTTATTCTGCTATTGTCTGCAGCCTCCAACGGTTGCTTCAGTTTTGTCACTGTTCTTTAAACTCTAGAGAAAGTTACCCAGAATTCCATGTAACATAGAGAGGGCCTCAGCACTGCTTGTTTGCAAGCCAACTGAACACATTTATCATTTCCGGTAAGAAATATCTGTGCTCCTGGCAAACAATAGGTTAGAGACCATCTATTTTATCCTGAGGGTACAAAGCAGACAAAGATCAGTCATGTCGGTGGCAAACAACAAACCCCTAATACAAGTAGTGTGGTGGAGAGGTGGGGCCTGGCAGCAGGAGATCCCTGCCCCCATGGGGAAGGAGGGTCTGGCATCCCTAACTCGAGGTCCCAATTCAATTCTGCCCTGGCTCCAACCTGCTGGAACTCTCTGCCAAATAATAGCCCTGCCCTGTGGGACTTAATGCAGCACAGTTGTTCTGCCATATGTTTGTTTGAGGACAGTGATGGCTTTCCATCTGGGTGGCAGGGGCGTAGAGTTTTGAAAATTCTGGGGGGGGCTCTTTAGCGCGCGCGCTTCGCACACGTGCTCGCTGGGGCGATGTCCCCCCCCCCACCGGGAAACCTCTGTGCCTCCCCAGGCCCTTTTATTTATTTATTTATTTATTCATTCATTCATTCATTCATTCATTCATTCGATTTCTAGGCCGCTGCTGCCGGAGCCTCCCCCCCCCCCCAATCCTTTCCTCTCCCTTCGCCGGGAAAAGAGGGAGGGAGAGGAAAGGATGGAAGAGTGGCCAGGTGGGGGGGGGAGAGGCACCGGCAGCAGCAGCAGCTGGCCTCGGAAGGGCCCCGGGAGGCGCGGCGGCAGGTGCTACGTTTTTGGGGGAAGCTTGAGCTCTCGAGCCCCCCCGTAGTCTACGCCTATGCTGGGTGGCACTCCTGTTTCTCCTGCCTCCCCCTCCCATGAGGCAGTGGTATATTCTTGGCAGTCTCATCACCACCTTATGGGTTATAGGTCATTATTGATGTACAATACTATGGATTTTAAATATGTTTTTATCATGCATATGTTTTATGTTGTACACTACCCTGAGCCTTGTTCCACAGGGAAGGGCAGTTTTAAAATCAAATTTAATAATAAATAAAATAAGCAAAATTCAAAAGCATAATTGCTTTGACACAATAAATTAAAATGTTTTAAAAGTTCAAGTCTTTATCACCCCGGAACTTTTACATGCACCATTGCTGATGGTTGAAGCTATGTTTTATTGTATTTGAGCAATAATAAATAATATTGCCTGTTTTCTTCTTAGAGCTCCATGGTTAAAAGGGATAAACTTAGTTTAAACACAACAGTGATCATAGAAGACTCCTTCCATGAACAGAACATTTCACACTTAGCAGAAGGAAAAGTTAAGATCCAATCCAGACAATTAATACAAAGCTTCTCCAGTGATCTAACCATTGGATTCGGGTAGTCTGGCCATGAAGCTTGGGGGAGGGACGATTATTTCATGAAGAATTCTAATCCCTCCCCACCCATCAAATCACCAGAGCTTAAATTCATCTTTCCCCAGTTAAATTCAGACCAGCATACTCTGACGCTTTGACCTAGCCAATTCACTGGATGTACTTTGAACAGACAGCATAAGTAAGCCACAGTAGGATAAACAGACCACTGATATTTATCAGAGCTGTGTGGGTGCTTTCAGGAGCACTAGATCTACATTAAGCAAAAATTAACATCATGTATCTGACACTGAAGCTCTTTGGTAACATAACCCAGGAGTACTCTATATACTTAGGCTAGTCCTTCCCTAGAAAGATGTAAGAAACCTCTCAAAATTACCAATAAAGCTCAATTCTCTGTTCTTTTAACAAAGCCCCAGGGTCATCATCCTATCAATTCATTAGCGATATTAAGAACTGTAGCAAAATGATGGTTTTGCCTGATAAAGAGTTCCAAGTTATTGGAAAGCTTGCACAACTACTCTGTAAACCAGTGTTTCCCAACCTGTGGGACATAAAGCGGGTTGCAGGCCAGCCCTCCCAGTGGGCAGCTCCTGCCCTTTCCATTGCTCTCTTTCATACCTATTGGAAAGCCAGATCTTGAACTCTGGAAACGGTATCTTCATTGCCATTCATTTGTTGGAATTTTTTCTTCACTGCGTATACATGTTGACCAAGTAAAACATCTCCTGGTGCTCACTAGAGTGTGTGAAAATCTTGGGGATCAGAGGGAGTAACAGAGAAGGAGAAGGTGGTCAAAGGCCTCCCCCGCCCCCTGCCCAGGCTCTGCCCGCCCACCTCCCTGCCCTCTGCCCATGCATGCAGCCTCACGAGTCACCAGCAAGAAGCACCCAGCATGCGGGACTGCCCAGGCACAGGCCTTCACCTGCTTCTGGTCACCTCAGCAGGGAGGGAGTGCATAAAGCTGGGCATGAAGCAGTAGCAGAAGAAGCAAGAGTGAAAATTGTCCCCACGATGAGTCATGATCCAGCCAGAGGTGGGGTCAGGGAGTGACCGCACTGGTGAAGAGGAGGAGTGAAGCCAGCGCTGGGCTGCTTTCTTTCCTCTTCCCTCCATGTGTGCTTTCTGTCTCCCCCTGGAGAGGCAGGCGGGTTGTGGCTACGTGTGCGGGTGGAGGGCAGGGAGGTGGGCAGCTCTGGAAGATGGATTCTGCAGCATGATGTCCCACTGAGGTTTCTCCCCAAACACTGCCCTCCTCAGCCTGCACCCCCCCCAATCTCCAGGAATTCCCCAGCCCAGAATTGGCAACCCTAGCTAAGCATGTGCTTTGGTAGTCTGCATGGGATTGTTGAAATGCATTTATGTTTGAAAATTGGTGGGTGTGCATGGGGGGGCGCCAGAAGGTAGCCTCGCCTAGTGTGTAAAAAAACCTGGGGCCAGCCCTGTTCATAGCATTCTCTTGTGCTCGAATGTGCTGCTCAAAAGAACCAGAGCGTTCAACACTTCGCAAGAGGAAGTCCCCACTGCTCCTCCCTCTGCTGGATCCTCCTGTCCACTGCAAGTGGCTGATGGTGTTCTTATGAGCACAGCAAAAGAATCCGTTGTCTGGAGAAGAACTGAAAGCAGTGCTCATATACCGAGAAGGCATTGGGACAGGTAGAACACCCAGGAAAGGTTCTATGTTGCTTGCCTACCAAAACCTCAATACTTTGCAGTAAATTAGGTAGTGGCGATGAAAGAAAAAAGAAGGTCCAGTCAAACAAGGCCCCCTAGAAAGCATGTATTTGTCCAGAGAGAAGAAATGCAGAGAAGAATCCAGGTCTAAATAAAGCTATATTTATGGAGAAAAAATTAAAAAGACATAAGTGAAATAGTGATATAATTTCAAACAAGTTGTGAAATTTTATAAGGGGCATTTCTGAGAACTGGTAATACTCTTTGAGACACGTGACAAAGTGCAGCCTCTTCAAAACCTATTCATGCCTCCTGATATTTTTGTTATTCTTTGCTTCATAAGATCATAACTTATCAAAGGTTCATGGAGAACAGTAGTAAGAACAGCAGTTATTGTTGTGGGTGGATAACTGTTTCTTGCAGTATCAGAAACACACACTAGAGATCCTTCCAAGTGCAACAATGCCAATCAGAAGTATTTTATACAGAAATCAGAAGTATTTTATACAGAAATCAGAAGTACTTTATACAGGTGAAATTAATATTTGGTTGCCACCAACTTAATTTCTATTCAATGGGAAATGTCCTTCCTCTGAGTCTCAATGATTCAGGGAAAACTTTTTTAAAAAAAGCTTTAATTATTGGGTTGCCAACCTCCAGGTGGTGGCTGGAGATGCCCTGGAATTACAACTGCTCTCCAGGCAACAGAAATCAGCTCACCTGGAGAAAATGGACTTGTTGGAAGATGGACTCTATGGCAATATACCCCACTGAAGTCCCTCCAGTCCCCAAACCCTGCCCCCCTCAGGCACCACCCTCAAAATCTCCAGGTATTTCCAAACCTGGAGCTGGCAGCTCTATTCATTAATGAAGCATATATATGGAGATATCATATAGTGCACCAGAGCAATCTCAAAAGAGTTATCTTTGATAAATTATAATATTTCTACTTGCAACAAAGTAATTTGTAGTCAAATAACAGAAAACAGTATAATTAAGAAAATAAAAACAGCATAGAGGTATAAATCATTTACAACAAAATAACCAAATGATTACAATTCAGAAAATGAAAGACACACCCTACAATAGCTTTTACCTGCTTCTAGAACTCAATTTATCTTTAGCTAATATTCCAGAAGGGATATGCTGCCATGGAGAAAGCCCTGTGGTATGCCCCAGCAGACCCAGATCTCAGCGAACAAAAGAACAGGAAGTGGAGAGAAGTCTGGACTGGAAGGAATGTGGAGGGCAGTGGGGTGTCCCATGATGTATACCAAGCCAGACTTTTGGTGGCCACTAGTTTCCTTTAACAGTTGTTAAATCTCTGCCTGGGGCAAAATGACCATGTCAGTCTGTGTCTCTCATGCATCCATTCTTTGCAGTTGCTAAGAATGTACAGAACTCTAATTTATTGCTTGTTTGATATGCTATTGCAAATCAGTCAGTGCTTCTCATCTATTTTACCATTCTCTTTAAAAAAACTGATTGTTGGAAGTTGCTGACTGTGCAGTATAAATGTTTCAAATAAATATAGCCTTCATACGTATTTCTGTCTGTTACAATATGATGTGAACACAGGGAGGAAGAAATCCCTGGTATCATGAGCTGGTTTACATTAGCTCTCCATGCACCAAGTTTGCAAGGTGACAGAAACAAGTGACCTACTGGGGCTTGATTTAGAAATCTTAATGCCTGGGAGTGGGACCTCGAGTGAACCAGGTAAGTAGGACTGTGAATCTGTAACGGCAGATGGGCCGCCAGTTCAACAAAGGGAGCTGCCACAGATGTTATCTGATTTGTGTAGGGAACTGGAAAATTCAGCACCAGGATATAATTCAAAAAGCTGGAACAGCAACCCTTGATCCTGTCGTGTATTCTGCAGTAATCTCTGAGTAATTGAAACGAGGGTCTCTGTATTTCTTGAATATTCCAGGCATGATTAAAATGGTATGCTCAACCAGACAACCTTCCTTCCCTTTATTAATAAGCTCCTTTAACTAAAGATCTTGAGCAAAATTGATAAATAAAATAGTATACAACAAAATTAAACACTGAATAAGCAAACTCAGCCTTCTTTGGACACCGAAGAGAACAGGGATGTACAAAATCAGCCCTTGAGACTGACAGCCAATGTGAAGCTTCTGGATTCACTAGGTTTCTTAAAATACTACAAACTGACCTTGTGCCTTCTTCCTAGTAGTATATATTGCCTCCTGCACAACAGACTCGGGTTTTGAGAATGCATGTTCCAGCTTTGGATTCAGACACATGGACCTAACAGGGAGAAATTGCGCAGAATCCTCTATTTTTAACCATTTGCTGTAAATGCTTTTTCTAAACGAGCCCCATTTGCATGATTAATACAACCAAGTTGAAAACTAATTCACTTGAAGCAGCAGCAGCAGCATAGCTGGATTCTACAGTTATTGTGGCCATATGTAGTGCTTAAGGGCTGAAATGTTCATAGGACACAGTAACATAAACAACACTCACAGCCAAGATACGTGAGACCTTCTACATACAAGCCACGTGCTCTACTACTGAGCTATGGCCCCTTCTGCTGGCATTCTGGGCTCTAGCAGGAAATACGAACAAGCTGGAATATTCTTGTTTTACAGGAAAACATCTAACAATTGTTTGCGAACTGGGAAGACGGCTAAAGAACTGGTAGAATAAACCTGCTTTTCTGATGCTGTATGTATATCCCAGAGAACTAAGCTTAACAAATACTCCATACTCCTTTTCCCCAGAGGTTAGCAGCAACTTCTCCATAATTCTGCCAGAGCAAACGAGGTCAGAGAGGTGATAATCCCCTTGGAATGCAGCACTTAACACTACCCCGGTACTTGATAATTGCAGCATTCTAGCCAAAGGAGCCGCAGAGTGAAACCCAAATTTACTGGGCTGGGGAAGTCTGTGCATGGCCAACTGGTGTTATAAGTGAAAAAATGTCTACGATGCTGTGATTTGGGGCAAGTGAAGGAGTGTCGGCAGTTTGAGCCAGCTAATGAAAAAAAAAAAAAGATTTGTACTCATCCATATCTGTCTAGCCTGAGATCAGCTACCTAAAATGTGGATTTAGATAATGGACTGGCTTCATATACACTAGGACTTCAAACTAGATAGTCTGATAAAACTACTTTGTGTTTTCAAAACAGCATGAAATGGGCTAAGTTTCCATTCTTCTTGCAACCCATAGAAGTCCAAACCAGAGTATCTTTCAAAATCAGCATAGGACTCTCTCTTGTCCAGTCTTTGGGCCTGAGGGATAGATCGTGAAAGGGTAGAGAACCTTCGCTGAATTAGATGGAAGTCTTTGATTTGCTGGCATTTCCTTTTGTTATTCACTCCAAAACTTTGTGATAGAGATAATAAAAATCTAAATCAGTCAACTGAATAATAAGACATCTTTAAATGAGATGCGCAAGATCAGTATCCGTGGCATTGATGCTATTTGGTTTGTTGTGTCATGTGTTATATTTGTTATATTACATCTGATACAGAAACTGCAAACATTTGTGCTGACGCAAAAGAAGTTAATAACGCTATGTATAGTCAATATAGCTCTCTCTGCTGTTTCGTTTTTGCATCCAAAGATGTCAAAAGTTTCATTCTAACTCTCCTGGATTTCCAGCAGAAGCAAAGAGCAGAAAAAGAGAAAAGGATGGGGTTCCTCATTACACAGAGATCCAGCACCATGCACCAGCATGGTGGCAGGAAACAGGAGATGTAGGAGCAAGACTCCCTCAGCCCCAGCATCCCTGCCTGCGACCTTGTACATGCAAAGCAGATGCTATGCTGCCACTGAGCCACAGCCCTGATCAGCTTCTTGACAATGTCTCTGTTTGTGGATGTAGACTGTAAAAGCAGAAGGTTTACCAGGTCTCTGAGGGACCACCACACTGGTTGATGGACCGCATTCAGTTTGGTGCATCAAAAGTTGTGAATCCTTCCCCTAAGTTAATAGGGGGCTGGTTTATTATTATATGAATCCCAACTATAGCAATTATAAACTCAAGTGTGTGTTAACTAACTATTCTGTACACTTAATTTACTTGGCAGTGAGGAAGACTGAGAGCCAGTTTGGTGTAGTGGTTAGGAGCATGGATTCTAATCTGGGAGAACCACATGTGATGCCTCACCCCTCCACACGTAGCTGCTGGTGGGTCAGTCACAAATTCTCTCAGAGCAGTTCTCAAAAGAGTTGTCTCAGCCTCACCTACTTCACAGGGTGTCTGTTGTGGGGAGGGGAAAGGAAAGGAGATTGTAAACCGCTCTGAGACGCCAAGAGAAGGGTGGGGTATAAATCCAGTCTCCTCCTCCTCCTCCTTCTCCTATCACATCACACCGTTTCCTCAAAGACTGCAGTGGGCATATATGGTTCTCTCCTTCCTCATTTACAACAAGGTAAGTTAGGGTGAGAAAGAGTGACTGTCCCAAGATCACCTAGGGAGCTTCATAACTGAATTGGGGTTTGAATCCAGGTTTCCTCAGGCCTTGTCTACCACACTAGCCTCTTCACCATCCTAGGCTCTGTATTTCAATGTACTGGCTCACTAGGCGAGTGATTCAAGATCATAAGGCGTTGGTAATATTCAAGCCAATGCATGAATAAGTTCTTGGTCATATTGCAAAATATGGCTAAAAATGATACGTTGAAATTCAGATATAAAACAAATAATGCGGTATGTTCTCCAGCTTAGTATTCATTTGGTTGGAGAGAGATAGAAAATGTAGTGGTGATTAAAAATAAATTTTGGAAAACTTATTAGGTGACACTGGATAGCAAATTTGACATGGCTTTGTAGAGATATATGGCAGTAAGAAAGGTTATTGGCTGTGGAGACATCAAGTCATGGAGCAAAGAGGTGATAATCCCTGACTACAAAGTTTTGTTAAGGCCACACCTGGAATATTACACTCATCTTGGCTCTCGAGTTAGGAGAAATTCTTATGACAGGTTTTGGCACGGAGTTGGAGGAAGTCAAGAGAAGAGTATTAAGAATAATATTAAGGAGGACCAAGTTGCCTGACAGCCGATTAAAAGAATGAAATATGTGTGCACTTTGGCCAAGAGGCAGATAACGGCAGTCAAAGGAGCTTGTGCACCAGCCCTGTAATCTAGGGAAGCACTGCAAAAGAGTCTGATTGTTCGTGCATAGCAACATAGTCTGTTTGATTTTGATTGCCAGTGCTTGCAGCACATCTCTGTGTCTGATCCAATACAGCTGTTTTTCTAGGGGCGTTTTGCACAAAGTTTTGATGCAGGTCAGCTTCCTAACAGCATCGCTGAAGAAGAAGAGATTGGATTTATACCCCGCCCTTCATTACCCGAAGGAGTCTCAGAGCGGCTTACCATCTCCTTTCCCTTCTCCTCCCCACAACAGACACCTTGTGAGGTGGGTGGGGCTGAGAGAGCTCTTTCCAGAACTGTCCTTGAGAGAACAGCTCTGAAAAAACTTTTGACTGACCCAAGGTCACACCAGCAGCTGTATGTGGGGGAGTGGGGAATCAAACCCAGTTCTCCCAGATTAGAGTCCACACACTTAACCACTACACCAAGCCAAGTAGGGTTGCCAGCTCCAGGTTAGGAAATACACTCAGGATGGCTTTCAGGAAGGCATGCCATCCCTTTACTGTCACCATGTTTCAATTTTCTCATGTTTCCCACCTTGTAGGCCTTGACTGGGTGGAAAGGCTGCAAATTAGGTTAGAGAGAGTGACTGGCCCAGTGACTTTGAGGGCTGAATGAGGATTTGATACCTGATCTGCCTAGGTCTGCACTGCACTAGCTGCTGTTGTCACTCATACAGCATGCCCAGAATCAGTGATGGCTTTTTCATCTGAGTGCTGCAAGAGCCAACAGCAGTGGTAGTCGTTCTAGAGAAAAGTCAGTTCAAGCACTGAATAACACCATGCCAAATCTGTTTTAAGTTCTCATAATTGCACGAAAAGAAGACAGAGGAGAAAAATAAGAAGAGAACTTGACAAGGGAGTGTGGAAAGATAAAACAGCTCTCCAAAGAGAGAGAGAGAGATGGGTAGCCCTGTTTGTCTTTCTGTAGCCATAGAAAAGAGTAAGAATCCAGTAGCACCTTAAAGACTAACAGAATTTGTTGCAGGGTATGACCTCTCGAGAGTCTCTGCTCACTTCTTTGAGCAGCGACTCACGAAAGCTCATATCCTGCCACAAACTGTGTTAAGTCTTTTAAGGTGCTACTGATTCTTATTCTTTTCTATTGCCAAAGAGGGAGAGAGAGGTCTTGCTCCCCAAAGTTGCTTTAGCCAACTCACTGCTATTTCTGTCAGCTCTAAACTGCTCTTCACACATCTGCCCTTAGGGATGCCAGTCTCCATGTGGGACCCAAGGATCCCCTGGAATCATAGCTCATTTCCAGACAACAGAGATCAGTTCCCCTAGAGAAAATGGATGCTTTGGAGGCTGGACTCCATGCATTGTAGTCTGCTGAGGTTCCTGTCCTCCCCAGGCTCCATCCCCATATCTCTGGGAGTTTCCCAACCTGGATTTGGCAACCCAACTCCCCCATCCCCCACCATTGGCCAGGGGTGACCTGAAAAACCTACTTTCATTCAGTTAGGCCGCTGCTACCAAACTCCCAATGGGTGCTTCAACAGAGATGTCACCTGGCAGTTAAGGCCCAATAAGAAACATTAGCTAATCAACCTAACTAACAAAGGAATAGTCAGGTAGCAGCAATATCAGTGGAGTTTGCCCTTCGAAAGTTTTTTTTTTAAGTTTTTCATGCAGTTGCATGAAAAAGGGGAGAGCTGGTCTCCAGGGGCAGAGGAGAAGAAAAACTAAATTCTCAAAGTGGAATTAAAACTGTGGTTCCATGTGCTACTTAATACGGTGCTATGTTCCCAATAAAAATCCAAAATGTCTATCCCAGTGGCAAGATCCTATTGTACACCACCATTTCATAAATGTTGCTCCTTGGTTGCAGAGTTTGATTAGTTTGATTAGTTACTTTTTCACTCACAGTGGCTGAGACACAATCCTGAATTGATCCTAAATTTCATTCTTGTTTTGGGGGAGGGATGTAATTACAGCTTTTTTCCCTTTCGGCCACATTGATTGCTCATTTTAAGTTTTTTTCCCATAACTTCTTAATTTCATGATTCTGATCACAAAGGCTACAAGAGCCCTGACCAGAATAGCCCAGGCAAGCCCAATCTCATCATATCTCAGAGGCTAAGCAGGGCCGATCCTGGCAAGTACTTGGAAGGGAGACCTCCGAGGAATACCAGGGCCGGGATGCAGAGGCAGGCATAAGCAAGCCACCTCTCTGAAATAACCATGCCCCACTAGGGGTTGCCAGAAGTCAACCATGACTTCCAGGCATACCCACATACACAATACCAAAAAAAAAAAACTCTACAGGAAATATTAGCAGGGGTCATTTCAAGCAGGAGCTCGGGGGAGCGCAGCTCCGGGAGTTGGTGCCAGCCCCCCCCCCCCCGCAGGGGAATGCCTGCTTGTGTCATGGCCAGGGCTCATTTTGTAGCAGGAGGTTCTTTGCATATTAGGCCACTCACCCCTAATGTAGCCAATCCTCCAAGAGCTTACAGAACTCTTCTTGCAGGGGCTACTGTAAGCTCTTGGAGGATTGGCTACATTAGAGGTGTGTGGCCTAATTTGCAGAGGAGCGCCTGCTATGAAATGAGCCCTGGGGCTGCAGCAAAATGAACCTGGAAAGGTCCTTGTTCCTCCGACCAGCCTTCTGAAGGTTTCAGCCACCACTGAAGCTATCCTCCCAGAATAGTGGTATTTCTGAGGCTTGGATTAGTAGCTGTCCCCATTCTTTCTTTCTCTCTCTCTGTCTCTCTTTCTTGGCTTCTGACATACTTCCGGAGATGTCAGGTGGTGTAGCATATGCAAATAAGTTATGCTAATGAGTTATGCTAATGAGCTCCTGCACCTCTTTTTCTACGAAAGGACCCCTGAATATTAGCAACTGGTTTGGTTGAAAGAAGTGATAATTAAGGATAAACTCATGAATGATACAGCCATGAATGTGAATAGGAAGTAACCAATTAAGCAGACACAACTGAACAGAAACAAATTTGAAAAGGAAAATAGCTCTTAGAAACTTCACTTGGTACGATAGTTGCATTTTATTTATTTATTTAAAAGGTACACATCAAGTGTAAATAAATTTCATTTACAATTAAGACCACCTGACCACCACCATAAGAGGATTCCGATTATTTGGTCCCCAGCAATTAAATAACTGTCTTCTATCCTCTTTACACCCTGAAGGGGTGGCTCTTTTTGTGAGCCAGCAGCAATCTAACGTCTCTGGTGGGTCCCTCAGAAACAGATTTCCTGGTTTAGAAGTTGACAAATGGTTGCCTGGCCAACTACGAGGAGATGTGCTGCTCCTTCCCAGGCTGCTCCTACAAATTGCTGCCACTCTAGTCCTACTCTTGCTGCCCTGTTATACTAGCGCCAGTGCTGTTCAGTTCTCTAGAGATGTAATGGTAGAGATTGGGGACTTTCAGATTTTATAATGAACCTCACTCTATCTCTGACAAGTACTCTGGCTCCCACGAGGTGCTATTTTCAAATAACTGATGGCAGGTCCCATCAAGCAATGCAGGGGCTGCCGGTGCCTGAACTCCATGTGCTCCAGCCGATCAAAGGGCCTTTTAAATCTTGCAGGAGGGGAGGGAGAGGGGTGGCTGCCATTGGTTGCTCTTGGGGGCAGGGCTTCCCCTGCCAGCCAGCCAGCCAGCCAGCAGCATGCAGGAGCCCTCAAAATTGGGAGATCCCCCCTCCACCTGGGGACTGACATCCCTAACTTGGTACAAGCTCTGCTTATGACATCCAAGCATTTGTGCATGTACTATTCCCCCTCTCAAAAAAATCCAGCATTTATCTGTGATCTTGTTATTTTAAAAGGGACATTGCACTGAAATAAACCATTCCATTATTTGTTTTTAGAAAAAAATAATATTAAAATATTCAGAACCCTTCCAATGACACATTCCCTGGTCAGTTTTGCAACTGCAGCTGTCCTCTCAGGTTATGTAACCTGGACTGCTGCCACTTGGTCATCTTTGAATGAAATGAAACATTTTTTATTTGTCATATCACTCTGTGGCGCCTTAAGCAGAATGAAGGCACCCAGCAAGATATTTAGAGATGAAAAATGAAAACATGTAGTCATCATAATGGTGTAAAAGCAACAGGCAACAGCAAACTCTTCCTCCCTGGATTTTCCAAGAAAGCAAGACATTAATTCAGATTAGGGTTGCCAGTCCCCCCCCCCAGTGGAGATGGGGGGGTGTCTCCTAGGGTTGCCAAGTCCGGGTTGGAAAATATCTGGGGACTCTGGGGGTGGAGCCGGGAGAGGGAGGGGTTTGGGGAGGGGAGGGGCCTCAGCATGGTACAATGCCATAGAGTCTACCCTTCAAAGCAGCCATTTTCTCCAGGGGAACTGATCTCTGTCAGCTGGAGATCAGTGGTAAAAGCAAGGGATCCCTAGGCCCCACCTAGAGGCTGGCAACCCTAGTGTCTCCTGCTGCAGGGCAATCAGCTGGCTGGCGGCGGGAATTCCCAGGAGAAAGGAGAAGGCTTAGGCTTCATTGCCAGCAACTCACAGGAAGTGATGTCATCATGCCAGCAGATAACACTCTGGTATTTGTGCAAAGACTCTATGGTAGAAGCTGGTTTTAGTCTAGAGTTTTTGCCCAAATACCAGAGCGTCACCTGGATATCACTGTTGTGATGACATCACTTGCTGTGCAATGGGAGGGCTGCTAGTGTCCTGGCCCCACTGCTGGACCTCCTGAGGGCACCTGGTGTTTTTGGCCACTGTGTGACAGAGTGTTGGACTGGATGGGCCACTGGCCTGATCCAACATTGGCTTCTTTTATGTTCTTAATGCCAGCAACAGGCCCTAAGCCCTTCTCTTTCTCCTCATAAGTCCCCCCCCCCCCATTCCCTGCTTTTGCCAGGAGGGACCTGGCAACCCTAGTTTAAATACAGGAAGCAATATCAGATTCCATGACCTCTTACACCCTTTACTTTAGAGAGACACAGTAATAGTGCCTGAAGCTCTATTCAAAGGATAAAATAGTTCCAGAGCCAGTTAAAATGAAAGGTAACCAAAAAGGCTGTAACAATGAAAAAGAGACTTGTCATCTCAGGCTGTGGCTCTATTTTGGAACCTCTGGCAACGTTTCTGGATTCCTTTTTAAAATCTTTTGTCCCCTGCACTGCATCTTACTTGAGAGACACTATGGATTTTTAAAATCATATTAAAACAACATTCAGGAGATACTGGAGGATGTTATTTTTGTGAATATGGATGTTGTGTCCTTATACATAAACATACTACCGGATGAGGCTCTGGACTTCGTGCAACATGTTTTGGATAGGAGGGAGTGTTTCTCCAGTGCCCTCCCCCCTTTTTATGTCATTTTGCTGAGTTATGGTTGACAAAGAATTTCTTCCAGTTTCAGTTCTTTTGGCAAATTTCAGGCACAGCCATGGGGCTTAAATTTGCCACAGAATTAGCCATTCAAAATAGACGTTTTGAATGTATAGGGTATATGATTTTTCCCTGTATATAAATTGTGTACAGACCACTTATCTCACTGAATTTAGAAAAGTTACATTATGTATTTATCGATAATCTGCCTGACTCACTGAGATCCTTGCTTTGTATTTGTTTATAATCTGCCTGGCTCATTAATATTTAGATGATCTGAACCCATGCACTTATTATGTTATTGTATTATGCCTATTTAAAATTTTAAAAAGGCATAATGCATTAGTAAGCCAACTTATCAGCTATTTTTGTCTTCCTTTTGCTTACGAAGTCCATCTCTCCACATGCATTTTATTAAACATGGTCTGGATGGTAAGTGAGGTTAAAACCCCACATTCAAACTTAAAATTTAGTTCAAGTGCACATTTTCAATGGACATCCCATCATTATCAATTTACAATTCATAAACTTTAGAGTTCTTTATTTAGACTTTTGAAAATTTAAAAAAGCACTGAATAACATATGTTTAGTTTAGTAGCACCTTAAAGACGAACAACACTTGTGGCAGGGTATGAGCTTTGAAGAAGGGAGCAGTGACTCACCAAACCTCATACCCTTTAAGGTGCTACTGGACATTTGCTCTTTTGTACTGCTGCAGACAGACCAACACAGCTACCCATCTTGATATGTTTAGTATGAAGTATTTCAGAATGCCAATAAATAAGGCTTTCGGAAATAAATAAGGCTTTAAAAAAAACCCCTGTGTTTTGCATTTTATAATTTCCCCCCACCAATTCTAGAACTGAATACACAATGTCATCATGCTGATTATATATTTCAAGTAAGTAATTGCTTCATCCTTGTCATATAATGACACAGTGAGCACTGTTTCCATTTGAAATCCTTGTGCAGTTCTTCTCCTGTTCTTCTCATGGAACACATACCTGCCCTCTCCAAGAAACATAGCAAATCAGAAGATATACTGACTGTCATGACCCCCACTTAACTGGCTCTGGACTCCAGCTCAAAAGCCTCAGAGGAGGAGCCTGGGAATCCAGAAACATGGCCTGGGAGAGACCTGGAAATTCACGGAGACCTCTCCGTGGTAGATGACACTGCCTAATCTATTCCAGAAACTTCCTCCAGAAAAGCTGGGGCTACTTTTCCCTAGGCTATTTAAGCTGAAGGCAAGGGAGGGAGTGCTGCTGGATCAACCAGTTCTCAAGGCCATGGCTCTTGGGTGCTAGATCCAGCTCCGGACTTTGCCTGTTCTTGTGCTCCCTGCCAACTGACAATCTGCAGGGTGGATCCTGGCTTCAAGATGAGCAAACCAGGAAGCCCAAGGTCAGAACACTGACACTGTGAAGAACTTGGATTTAGCCTTCTGCCATTCAAAAAGTCCTTTAAAGACTGCGCATGTAGGGGCACTGGTAAATATGGACTCCAATCCATAGACAAGTTAATGCAGACTAGTTCAAGAGTTTGTTGGTTGTTGATTTCAGTGGTACCAATGCAAGACAAGGTAGGTAGCATGCAACTTGAGAGACCCATCATGTAGATCTTACTGATATGAAAATCCTTTCTGATGGAACCAGCCGTCTTGCTGTTGTCTGTGAAACGATGCTCTTTCCAAGTGAAGATTACTCAGTGGTAATAAGGAGATTAAGAATTAGTGGGTGAGTAAGATTCCAGGAACCGTTCCACTGTTACCAGAGTTTTAGGATGTGTGAAATAGAGAATTCAAAGGAATGTGCCCATAAACCCTTTCCAGGTTTGAACTTTTGGTGCACAGTGTGTATTTACTCTGGAAAATGACTAATTAGAAGTCAGCAGTGAAAAATGTACCCATTTCTTCATGTTATTCCCCAAACTGCCTGCAACAAAAGGACTCGGGGGGAGGGACAATGGGATGGGGAAAATGTGAGAAGCCTCTTACCAGCAGATACCATCAATTATTAAATTCTAAGCAGCATTATGATATCACCAGGGAGCGTGACTTAGGTCAAGAGCTTGGCAGGAGGGTTTGGCAACTGCTAAATCAACAGCAATCAGAACTGGAAAACCAACATGCTCGCCACCGTAAAATTTAAAAGAGAGCTTATTGTGCCTCAAACACAGCAGCAGGTTTAATAGAAAAGTAGACATGTTTATAGCCCCAGATTTACAGCATGACTTATAAACACCTTATTACTTAGAATCCAGTCTGCTGCCCTAGAAACTAAGAATGTGACTTTGTTGAGAAGAAGGATTTGTTGACATAAATGCCTTGACTAAGTTTGCCATTGTGGTTAACCAAAATGCATTTACTACTGAGAAAGTAAATAAAAGCAAACAAGATGTCTCTTATACCACAATACAGAAAAGCTCAAACCTGACCAAGCTCAATGCTATGACATAAATATGCTTAATGTTTATGGAATTTTTAGGAGCCATTTGCCAAGTTGGGCTTTGAGTCTCAGGTGAGTCCAGCTAAATGGGAATGTGTTCTCTAAACCTTAAAGGCATCTGGAAACACCTAGTCAGCCTCTTTGGGTGTGTTCGCACCAAGACTCCTCCAAAATTTGCCTCGTTTCCCTCCATATCTTCATTTTGCTTACTAACCAATCATACCCATCTTCATTCAGATGCCAAGCAATCAATGGCAGTAATACACCTAGGCAAATTCTGATGTTCCTTCTTGGACAAACTTCTAAGAGAAGTATGAGGAGAACAAGAAAAGTTTCAATGAAGCCTATGAAATTTCTTGGGGATTCTGCCTGGTTTTGCTTAAGGTAAACCCATTAACTTGAGATCTGCTAAGTCCGATGCAACCCAGACTTTGTGGCTTGTGAGGCGATGCTCCACCACCTTCTTATTTTTGCGGTGCGAAATGGGAAGCAAAAACAGGAAGTTTTTTGGGCTCCTGCTGACCCCCAGACATGTCTGGGGAAGAGGTTGCACTTGGCTTGGTGGGTCATAAATTCCATAGGCCTGGCTTAAACGCGAGGCATATTTTGAGGATCCTACTTAGGCGAAACACTGGAGAAATTTCAGCTATAACCAAATTCACACCATTAAATCACTTAGATAAACTTGTTACTGAGTTTCTAAATCCATTAATTGCAGCAGTCAGTCAGGAAGGTCGATTTACAATCGCTTGGGAATCTTCCTCTGCTTTACAGTACAAATATGAATTCAGTACTTGCCCAGTTTTCAGATTTCACTTGAAAAATTGTCTGTCGTCTTTTTTTAAAAAGACATGCTACAGGCAGAAAGAAAGCCTATGAGGATAATTCAGGGGGGAAAGTTTGATACATAGGAAAACAGCCCAAGAAAAGTATGATAGCACAAACATCACATCGTGTGTGAGACAGCTGGACTAAATACACCCTAATATAAATTTTCCAACAGTAATTTTGAAAAATTACATAGAAAATGGATCCAGATGTAAACACTCTCAAAGACAGATGCCTAAATGTTATATCAAGAGAGCCAAAATCTTAACCAGAAATGTTGATTCTTGTTCCATAAAATTCCTCTGACAGCACTGGTTGCTGGATGGGGAAAGGGTACCTTAATTAAAAACTGACAGCTCTAGTTACTTGTTTGGCAGTGGGCATGAACATGGGGAGCCCTGTAGGGCCCAGGAGCTGGAAGCAGGTTTTTCTTTCCCTCTCCTTATGAATCCCTATTACATGTAGATGAGGAGATGGGGGTCCAGAAAAGTGATTCATGTTTGGAAACCTGTTGCTGTACATGCATCGTCTTCCCAAGACAGAGGACCTGAGTACGTATGCACAATCAAGTCCTATTATCAAATCCCGTACCATCAAAAGCCATAGGAATAACCATTTCATAGCTGTCATGGAGACACTGTCAGGTGCAGACTGGGAGTCTCAGGCGGAAGCCAGTGTGGCATGCCCTCAGTCCTGCAGCCTGGGATCTGAAGCTCAAACAGAGGCCCTGCAGCTGCCAGCTGCACCCTTTGGGTTGCCAGAGCCCTTGGAATGCCAGAGAAGGCGGGCTCGGAGGATGGCACAGCAGTCCAGCACTGGTCAACCTCTACCTGTGAATTGGAGTCATTGCAGGATCAGGGTTGACAGCCCCATCGGCTGCTCAAGCTGTTGATAACTTGCCTCTGTTGCTGGATGACTCAGCAGGTTGATGAGTTCCACCAGGTCATGAATGACTCCCCATGAAAGCCATAAAAGGGAGAGTCAGTGTAGAAGCAACTTGTCCACAACCCTTGTGTGCTGCTGTGCCACGTTTTAGCCTTCTGAGTGCTTGACCTTCTGGACTGTGATCTGGCTTGTGCTCTTTGGATTTGCCCTTCTGGCATGATGCTTGGACTTTTTACTAGCTGTGTTTTGACCCTGGACTGTGTTTGGTCTATGCAATTTGTCTCTTGCCCCAGGTACCTGCCTGAACCTGGACAATCGCCTGGGCACAATGATCTTTGGCTCTGGTCACATCCAGGTTAGATTACTGTAATGCACTTTTAATGGAGCTTCTATTAAAAGCTATTTGGAAACTTCAGTTGGTCCAAAATGTGGGAACCAAGTTATTGTTGGGGGCTGGATATAGTGATTGTATTGCCCCTGTGCTGAAAGTTCTGTCCTAGATGTCCATTTGTTTCTGGTCACCATTCAAAGTGTTGGCCTTGCTTTATTAGCCTTTAAGGCCCTAAGCAGTTTGGAGCTGCGGTATCATATTATCCAGCCAGCCAAGAAAGATCCCAAACCCCTCTCTCAGTGCCCCTTTCACAGAGGTGAGATGGGCAGTGACCAGAGATTAGGCTTTTTCAGTGGGTGCACCTCAACTCTGGAATGCCCTTCCTGATGAGGCTCACTTGAGGTTGCCTGGCCCAGCCCACTGGAAGACTTGGAAAGGGCAATTTCCAGCAATTTGTAGAGAGGTGTGACATCACTTCTGGATTTTTCCAAAGAATCACATCTTCACCAACGGCCATTTCTTTTTCTTTCTTTCTTTCTCCAGTAAACAGGTGAGTGGGAGATCTGCCCCCAGCGGGGACATGACAGGCAACAGGGCCAAACGTTTATTTTCCTCTGGGGTTTTAAACTGAGCTATCCCATCATTTTAACCTGTTTTTATGGTCTGCTACTAGCCCAAGTGCTCTTTTGTGGATTTCATTTTTAGATCAAGATGGGTAACCATGTTAATCTGTCTGTAGCAGTAGAAAAGGGCCGGAGTCCAGTAGCACCTTAAAGGCTAACAAAATTTGTGGCAGGGGATGAGCTTTCATGAGTCACTGCTCACCTCTTCAGATACCACAGACTAACATGGCTACCCATCGTTTTTAGGTTTAACCCTGACCTGGATGTAGTATTGCCAACTCTGGAGATCTTCTACTATTATGGTTGATCTCCTCATGAGCAAGATCAGTTCCCCTGGAGAAAATAGTTGCTTTGGAGGGTGGACTGTATGGCATTATACCCCGCTGAGACCCCTCCCCTCAAATTCTGCCCTCCCCAGGCTCCACCCCCAAAATATCCAGGTACTTCCCAGCCCAGAGATGGCAACCCTACCTGGATGGCCCTGGCTAGCCAGATCTCAGAAACTAAGCAGGGTCAGCCCTAGTTAGTATTTGGGTGGGAGACCACCAAGGAAGTCCAGGGGTGCTACAAAGGGGTGCAGACAATGGCAAACCACCTCTAAACATCTCTTGCCTTGAAAACCTTACAGGGTGGCCATCAGTTGACTGTGACTTGACAGCGCTGTCTACACCACCATGTTGTTGTTATGGCTTGTTTAAATAGTGATAACTTTATGACTTTTTAAAATATTTTATTGCATTTGGTGTTGTTGTTTTACTTCATCAGCCACCCCAAGCAGGTCTCTGGAGAAGCAGCATATCAATCCTCTAAATTAAATAAATACATACATCTCTGTATACAACACTGCAAACAAACATTAGACACATCTCCATAGAAATGAACCACATTGCTATCCAGAAATATATGACTCAGCCAGAGAGCTACCACAGCAAATAGTCCAACCATTTTCATATCTCCCCCCCCCCCCCCCCCGTGTTCTATTGGCCATAGACTGAGGTAAAAATTTGAACATAATGTCTGCACAAAGATAGCATTCAGACAAGGGATGGGGGAGATCTCCTCTCCTACCCACCCCCACTTCACATACACATATACCACCTTCCTCTACAGAGCCTGCTATCATGTGATATGTTTACAGGTTTTAATGACAATCTTATGATGAGTATTTAATTGGAAGTTCTGTGCTGTCTTCCCAACAGAATTTCAAGGCGACGATCAGAACTGCTTCACTGAAAGGAATGTCAGAGTAGTGAAGCCCCTATCCCGGCAGCTGAGATCAGAGAGGTCATATCAAGCGAAGGGCAAGGAAACAAAATAATTCTACACCGCTCAAGGAATGAGGAGAAAGGTTAGGTGCTCAGTTATGTCACTGTGCAGCCACATGCGTTTAGCTGTTTAACTTCAAATATATTTAGCATTGAGTTTGTTCTCAGTATAATTAGTCATTCATAGAAGCTATCATGGAAAAAGTGTGTTTGAATGGATGGCTCAGAGAAGCAGACATGAGGGCCAGCTTGTTTTTTACTGACAATAATAGGAATGATGCAAGCAAATCCCCACTCACCACTGTGAAAATTTCCCCTTTATAACGATTCATCAGTTAAATATGTATTTACAATCTTGTTTTTCCTGTTTACATCAGTACAGAAATAACTCCACGCCTTCCTGTCCCATCTAGTTACAAACATTTTTGAAAGTCAAAGAAAAAAGTTCCTAGTTTATTGCAGATCTTCAGAGCAAACAAATATATGATGTATCCTCATGATGAGTAGTCTCCCCCCCCCCCCCCGTATCACATCACCATTGACTTTTTCTATGCAGGTTTACTTGAAAATAAAATCCACTGATTTCAACTAGATTTATTTCTAAGGATCCTGCTTTTTAGGACTGTAGCCTACTTTGCAAAAGAAGACATTTGTAGGGTTTTTTTCCCACAGGACAGACCTAAGAAGAGTTACACCCTTTTAAGCCTTCAACAGACTTCAACAGATTTAGAAAGGTGTAAATCTGTTTAGGATTCGACTACCAGATTAGCATGATAGAGAGTAACAGATAAAATGGGGAACATGCTGTGATAGCCTTCTAGAATTTTAAATCCCAAATATGAAAATCTTCTGAAGGATCCATTTGAAAAGTCATTTAAGTTTTTAAATTGTCCTCTGTTTTTTGAGTGTTTAGCCCATGAAGACATCTTGTTTTGAAACCTGTTATCTCTCATAAGTCTGAAATTCCCTGTCTCAGGATTTTCTGCAAGAGCAACCTGGCTGGGAGTCATTCATTGTCAGTATCATGTTGCTTTGACCTGGATAGCTCAGGATAGCCCGATATTGTCAGATCTCAGAAGCTAAGCAGGGTTGGCCCAGGGTGATGTTTGGATGGGAGGCCACTGAGGAAGACCAGGGTCACTGTGCAGAATTAGGGTTGCCAAATCCAGGTTGGGAAATACTGAGAGATCTGAGGTGGAGCTTGAAAGGGTGGGATTTAGGGAGCAGAGGGACCCCAGCAGGGTATAATGCCATGAAGCCCACCTTCCAAAGCAGCCATTTGCTCCAGGAGAAGTGGAATGAATGTTTTAAATAAATAATAAATCAAGAAGTGATTTATGTCGTTTGGAGATCAGCTATAATTCTGGGAGATCTGGCAAACTTCATGCAGAGTCAGGAAATGGCAAACTTGATGGCAAAACCCCACACCTTGCTCTCCAATAATTTGTTTGTTTTTTAAGTCCCCCCCCCCCCCCTTTTTTTCCAAACTACCTCAAAGATGGGAAAAATTAAGAGAGGAGTGACTGGCAAATAATACTGTCTTATAAGAAAGGTGGAAATCCGGTGCCGTTAAGAAAATGATTGGCATAAAAAAACCAGTGTGGAAAAGTCCATTGTTTTAAGACATTGACTGACCTGGTCATTTTTATTTTGAGGGCCTTATTAAATGCAAATGAATGTTGCATCAAAAGGTGCTTTGGGAACAATTCAGAGTGGAAAAATGGTAGATGGTACTCTATCTTCCTAAGCAGAATTACACCCTTGAAAGTCCATGGACTTCAGTGCACTTTTAGAGTGAGAAAGCTGCAGAAAGTAGTGCTTAACCCCTTCCCTGACCACTAATTTCTCCCTGAAAATTATTCCCCACAGTTCCAAATATGTGTTTGTCACCGTAAACATGTGTTTGGGAATCTCCCAGGTGAAGTTACTTTAATGAGCAATTTGAAGCAGAGAATCCACACAGAGGTAAATAGTTTCACCAATACCAGTTATGCACTCTAAATTGCCTTTTTCTCTAGTGGTTTGTCTCTTTTTAAAAACAGTTGAAAAGGTCATCAGGCCTTCGTGGTGTGCATTTGAACCTAAGGGCCCAGAGTCCTAGGAGCCGATGTTATACATCAACCTTCCCCTGCTATAAACAACAGATCAGATAAACTGGTGTCAGAGACCTCCCAGAACATCTTTGCAACCACGTATTGCTCTCCAGAACAGCCAGTAGAGGTCTCTGTACCAGCTTCACCCTGTCAATCTCAGCCAGGTTGCATTTGGAAAAGAGAGCTTGAAAGAGACCAGGGCTTGCTGTAACCTCTCCAAATTAAATGCACTTTAAAGGAAACCGTGATCTGGACTTAGGCTTGTTTGTGTTAATTAAAGACCGTAGGGCAGAAAAGATTCTATTTAGAAGAGCAAAGGTCAAATCAATTTCAGTATCAGATGTTCAGCAGGCTTTCCTTCTACATGGTGTTCATAAACCACTGCTAATTCAGCAGAAGCTGTGAGTGGAATCCGCTCGCTGTGAAACTAATAACTGGAGAATCAGGAATGCTGGGTTTTGAAAAAAGGGGTAAGGTGGAAGTTCATCGTTAACTGAGTGCAAAGCAGGGAGTTGGGCTAGGCTAGGCTAGTGCTTTTTTTATGCTCTGGCTGTTTTAATGAAGAAGAAGAGATTGGATTTATACCCCGCCCTTTACTACCCGAGGGAGTCTCAGAGCAGTTTACAATCTCCTTTCCCTTCCCCTCCCCACAACAGACACCCTGTGAGGTAGGTGGGGCTGAGAGAGCTCTTTCGAGGACTGCTCATGAGAGAATAGCTCTGAAAGAACTTTCGACTGACCCAAGGTCACACCAGCAACTGCATGTGGAGGAGTGAAGAAACATCCCTGGTTCTCCCAGATTAGAGTCCACACTCCTAACCACTACACCAAACTGGTTCTCTGTTTTTAATGCTGTTTTTATACTCTAGCTGGATTTTATGGCTGGGTGTAATGATATGCTTATTATTAATTTTATGCCATACTATGATTTTACTTTGTGAGCTGCCTCAGGCTGTTCTTTGGACATGAGGTATATCAATTTTCTTAATTAATCTAAAGAGTGGTCTGTTATGGAAAAGGTAGTACTAGAGAAAATTTTGAAAGGGATAACATTACAGATTTATAAACTTCTGTTGCTAGTCACAAAGGGGGAGGGCAGAGCAATTTAAAATACAGTGTCAGAGAGATATTACACAGAATACAGCATGAAATGTGGTATTCCAGGCCATTTCTTACTTGTAAAATTTAACAGAAGTCCATTTGAACATTTATAGACGGTGTCTTACTTTCTTACATGAGTATTAAGGCTAAACTATTTATTACAAATTTATTGGCTGCAGCAAAAAATGTTTATTCTATACAGTGGGAACATGTACAAGAACAAAATAGATATGCAGGAAAAGTTATGTATATGCTAGAGATGGAAACAAAACTAACAACACCAGGACGGACTGGCAAGCAAGAACAAGAGTATGACAATGATTACTGAGACATGGGTAAAGGTGGTGAATACTAGAACAGATTATACAACCCTATTCCTGCTTGCATCCTCAATGTATTATGTAATACTGTGAGTATAATGAATTATTGTGTGATCCTTAAGCCATTCTGGAAGCTGTTTAGGATGGCAACTAAGCCCCTACACCAGGGAAACATGGAAATATGACTGTGTAACTCAGAGATATGCCAGCACAATGCCAGATTCCAAACAGGTTTCCCATTCCGACTTCTCACTTCACTGTTTCTTCTGCAAGTACCACAGTTCATTTTGCCTTTCTCATAGTCTTTTCTGTAATGCTTCCCCGCTCCCACATGTATGGCATTCTTTTTTTCCTTTGGCCTATACATATAAAGCACAAATATGTAAAACCTGCATTTCTGGGTATGTTACCAAAGGAAACAGTTTTACTTAAAATCTTGTTTTTGCCAACATATTTTCAAAGTATCTGGAGTGAAGTCAAACCACAGTGGCTCTCAGCTGTGTTTCCTTTTACTATTTCCCCAGGTACTCCCAGCACAGCACTCCGTAACTGGATATTCTTTGAGGGAGTTTTTAAAAAGACTGCACAAGACAGTTTGTAGATTTAAGAATTACCCTTCTGAGGCCTTAAGCCATGAATACCGGGTCACTAACCTGCCAATCCTGAAATCACTGTGACTGAAAGTTGTTTCCTGGAGGAGGAATCTAATATGACATGATGCATTAAGTACAATGGATCATGAAAGGTTTAACACATTATTAAAAGGTATTTTCTCTCTCGTGCTATTTTATCCAATATATTTTTTCTTAAGGATTTAACTAAGACAAGATTTGATATTCTTTAGTTCAGAATTGGTTATGTTGCAGATAGATTTGGACTAGAAATCTAACTATCAAAACTAGGTGAATTTTTAAAAAAGCAATAAAATTGATGTGAAAAGTAAATACT
Source organism: Lepidodactylus listeri (assembly GCA_029233225.1). Taxonomy (NCBI): domain Eukaryota; kingdom Metazoa; phylum Chordata; class Lepidosauria; order Squamata; family Gekkonidae; genus Lepidodactylus; species Lepidodactylus listeri. Next base: position 24,298,160 of record JARCFY010000004.1, on the reverse strand, counting down.
CAAATAGTTGCCCTTTTCTGCAGTTTTTCCAAAGCTATAATATTTTTTTTGAAGAGTGGCAACCAAAACTGTACACAGCACTCCAAATGAGGTTGCACCATCGATTTACATACAGGGGCATTATGATACTGGCTGATTTGTTTTCAGTTCCCTTCCTAATAATCCCCAGCATAGCGCTGGCCTTTTTCATTGCAGACGCACACTGTCTTGACATATTCACTGAGTTATCTACTACGACTCCAAGATCTCTCTCTTGGTCAGTCTCTGCCAGTTTGGACCTCATCAATGTGTATTTATAGCTTTAGAAAGTTCCAAAGACGGACTCTGTGCATACTTGAGACCCATCAGTCTGACTTCACAGATGACTATTCAAAGAACACCACTTACAGGTAGGAACCTGTTTTTTAAGTAATAACTTTGATTTCTGGAACCACAACACCTTTCCCTACACCACATCAAGCTGATCCATGAGGAAAGGCAAGGTACGAATGTTTTAATAAGTAAATATAACTTTTAAAATGGGGAGATTTTCAAAAAAGTGACTTGGGCTGACAACTCTAGCAGGAAATTCCTTGAGATTTGGGAGTAAAGCCTGGGAAGGGTGGGGTTTGGGGAGGGGAGGCACCTCAGCTGGGTATAATGCCATAGTCTACCCTCGAAAGCTGCCCTTTCCTTCAGTGTACTGATCACTCTAGTCTGGAGATCCAATTGTAATTTCAGGAGATCTCCAAACCCCACCTGGAGGCTGCAACCCTCCCAAATGTTCTAGCCAATGTAAATTTATTTTTGATGTACAGGTGCAAGACATTTTTAAAAACACCATTTTGAGTACGAGAGCCACTTTGGTGAAGTGGTTAAGTTTGTGGGCTCTAATTTAGGAGAACCGGGTTTGAATCCCTATTTCTCCACTTGCAGTTGTTGGATGACCTTGGGCAAGCCATAGTTCTGTCACAGCTGTTCTCTCAAGGACAGCTCTGGAAAGAGCTCTCTCAGCCTCACCTACCTCACAGGGTGTCTGTTTTGGGGAGGGGAAGGGAAAGGAGGTTTATAAGGTTATGTGTGGGATAGAGCAGGTAGAGAAAGAAGTCCTTTTCTCCCTTTCTCACAATACAAGAACTCGTGGGCACTCAATGAAATTGCTGAGCAGTTGGGTTAGAACAGATAAAAGGAAGTACTTCTTCACCCAAAGAGTGATTAACACATGGAATTCACTGCCACAGGAGGTGGTGGCAGCTACAGGCACGGACAGCTTCAAGAGGGAACTGGATAAACATATGGAGCAGAGGTCCATCAGTGGCTATTAGTCACAAGGTATAGATAGGACCTCTTGGTCTGGGGCAAGTGATGATCTGTATTCTTGGTGTTTGGGAGGGGCAACAGTGGGAGGGCTTCTGGTGTCCAGGCCCCGCTGGTGGACCTCCTGATGGCACCTGGTATTTTTGGCCACTGTGTGACAGAGTGTTGGACTGGATGGGCCGTTGGCCTGATCCAACATTGGCTTCTCTTATGTTCTTATGTTCTTAAGGAGTTTGTAAGCCGCTCTGAGACTCCAAGTGAAGGGCGGGGTATAAATCCAATCTCTTCTTCTACTGCTTGCCAAAAGTACCTCTGTCGTGAGCTTATTTAACAGCATGTTTAGCAGTATTAATCCACTGTGCCTTCTTGTCTCCCATGCTCTTACTGAGGAGGCAATGCCTTGTCCTTCCATAAAAGAAAACATTCGAGCTCTTGCCTCTCCTCTGGTGTGCAGCTTTAGCAGATTGAGCATCTCTACCTCCAGTGAGAATACAAACAGAAGTACTTCTATTTCACTTTGAAAGTGATTGCTTTGTCTCACAACCCCTCCTTCCAATCTCTCATGTCCCTTATGTTCAGTCTTTATTTCTCTGCATTTTCTCTCCACACGTTCCACTATCACTGGCTCAGGAAATATGAGTCAGTGAACCTCGGACCATCCATTTCATCCACTTATGTGGGGGGTTAAGGCCCAAAGTAAATAAAAAGTGTCAACTATTTCAAATAAACTGAAACTACATATACCATTTACCACCCACAGTCGCGTTCATTTTTGAAATGAAATCATGGTCTGTCTAAAACATGTTAAAAGAATTAAGCACAGCACACCCACAAAAAGGAATGTCCAGACTTACTCCAAAAAAATAACGTATTATGATGTGTTGACTTACAGTGAGAAATTGCTACCTCCAGATAAATGTTTATGTATCATTCAGTGGTTGAATAAAACATTCAGGGCCACATTAAATTTTGCTCAATTCTTTTTTTTTTTTAAACCCAGAAATGTGAGTTTATTATTCTTTTATTTTTGTTCTCTAAAACTCCTGTTTAGGCTAGAACTCTAACACCACAAATGAAAGCCATTCCCACAATAATTCCAGAGGGCAGCCATGTTGGTCCGCAGTATAACAGTTAGATTTGAGTCTAGTAACGCTTTAGAGACCAACAAGAGCTTTGAAAGCCATGGCTGGTTGGCTTAGACAGAGTTGATTGAAACTGAATCCGACCAAGACAGAGGTCCTATGCCTGAGTTGGAGCAGTCCAAGGTTAAGGATCCCACCCCCGACCTTCGATGGGGCACTGTTGGTGCCAGCGCCGGAGGTTAGGAGTTTGGGAGTGCTCCTGGACACCTCATTAACGATGGAGGCCCAGGTAGCAGCCACTGCAAGATCCGCCTTTTATCATCTACAGCTGATTAAGCAGTTGGTTCCCTTCCTTGAACGCAATGACCTGCTTATGGTGATCCCTGCATTGGTCACCTCAAAACTGGACTACTGTAATGCTCTCTACCTGGGGCTGCCCTTATCCCAAATCTGGAAGCTGCAGCTAGTGCAGAATGCAGCAGTGAGGCTGATGCTGGGTCTCCCTATGCAGGAACACATCCAGCCCACCCTAAAGGCACTGCACTGGCTGCCTATAGCAAAGCAGATTCGGTTCAAGGTGCTGGTGCTTACCTATAAAGCCCTATATGGCCAGGCACCTATTTACTTGAGGGACCATCTCTCCCCATATGTACCCCAGTGAGCACTTCGATTGGGTTCCCAGAACTGCCTGGTTCTTCCAGGGCCCAGGGAGGCCTGATTGGCGGCAATGAGGGCAAGGGCCTTCTCGGTGGTGGCCCTGCACTGGTGGAACGAGCTCCCGGATAACATCAGGGCCCTGTGGGACCTTTTACTGTGGGACCTTTTACAGTTCCACAGGGCCTGCAAGATGGAGCTCTTCAGCCAGGCTTACAAGTAGGAGCCGCTGCAACTTCATAGCCCTGGCCCGCTTCCCGAAGACTGATTACCGAAGACTGCCGTCCGGACCATCGCCACCAAATGAAAACTCAGAAGAGTGCCTGTTGATGCCACCTGGATGGGGATGATGAAGCACCATCTTGCACTGTAATTGTATAATGTATGTTGTATGTTTTTATATTGTGTTTTTATAGAATTTTATTGTATGAAATCTGCTGGTAGCCACTCTGAGCCTGCCGTGAGGCGGGGAGGGTGGGACAGAAATGCAATAAGTAAATAAATAAATTTGGGGTCTGACAGAGGGAGCTTTGACTCTCAAGAGTTTATACCCTGAAGCTCTTCTTGGTCTTTAAGGTACTACTGGACTCGGGTCTAACTATTCCCACAACAGCCTCTTAAACCCAAAAAGTAAGACATTTTTGAAGATACCAAGTGAAAGCTAGTAGGCTGATCCTGGTATGTTCATTGGGTGGGCGCCCTTGCTATCCTTGAAAAAAAAATCCAATCCTTATGGCTATCACATCGGAATCTGAAGAAGTGAGCAGTGACTCACAAAAGCTCCTACCCTGCCACAAATTTTGTTAGTCTTTAAGATGCTACTGGACTCCTGCTCGTTTCTCCTACTACAGACAAACATAGCTATTTGTCTTGATCTTCCTCCTCAGATTATGACTCTTGAATCTACATTGAAAGTAATTAATAAAGTGACAGGTAAAGTAACCATACAAATAACTGGCCATACTGTCATCATCTGCCTCCTAGTGAATATTGACCATGTCCGCTCACATCCAAGAGCTGCTTGGGAAAGTAAGCTGTGGGAAATGGCCTGTATATCTTCCTACCCACATCACCCCCAGCCCATGTCACACGATGTCACTTTTGGGTTGGTTTTGTAATCCTGTCAGGTTGATCAGGGTGGCTGAGCAAGGGTCGTAGCAGGGTTCCCAACTGACACTGGCACCCTGGTAGGAGAATTAAGGTGGTGGAGACAAGCAATTCTGCACTGCGTCAATGTGAGACATCACTTCTGATACAAAACCAGAAGTGACATTGTGTCAGGGCAATGCTGTAGGGTTCATCCCAAACTCTATGGTTAAACCATAGAGTCATGTAAGCTGTACAAGTCATTCGTACCCTTTCCTATTGACGTCTTTCATATTTGCATCTCTCACAAACAGAAATCCTGATCCTCCAGTAACAGCTTGCATACTAATAATTCCTCCAACAGCAGGATGGATCCAAATAATTCCCTAATGACAGCAGAGATCCAAAATTCCCCAATAGCAAGAAGAATCCGTACACCCTAACCTAATAGCAAAAGGATTCAAATATGACATTTTGACCAAAGGCAAGTGTTCACACTATTCTCCTTGTAGTTTGGGACTCCAAGACTACATTCAAGCTAACAACTCAGGCAATGTATGTAACTTTCTGATGTCTTTCTTTAATTTGCCCCCCCCCCCCGTTCTCCACCTCTTCTCCCTAAGCCCACCCCCTTTAGCTTTTTCTGGGCAAAACTCTATGGTTTAACCCCCCAGAGGGGGACTCACTCTTTTACCTCAGAGAAAACTTTGATCCCATACCCTGTTCCTTCTGATTTCTGCTTCCCACTCTTCTGTTTCTCTTTCTCTCTGGAGACACTGTACACACCTAACAAGCCTGGAAGAGCCTCTGGCCCAATCTGCATCTAGCATTTGCTCTGCTGTTTTACCAAACCCACATTGGAACAGAAATTCCCCTCTACACTACATGCCACTTTCACTTTGATTGATTGTTGGATTTTATGGCAGTGTCCAGACCTTTCACTTCGTTTGATCTCTGCATGGATTTATGACCCTTTTATGGCTGTTCAGGGGTGACTCTGCAGTCAGTATGGCATTGGCCCGGGGTATTTGAATGTGGTTTTGAGCCACATCTTTTTCTGCTCCAGTGTGGATTTGGTAAAACAACGGAGCAAATGCTAAATGTAGATTGGGCCCCAAATTCTGGAACCAAGCCATGGGGAGGGCACATCTAGCTTAAAAGTAACTACTTCCACTGGGTATTATTACATTTCCTTTTTCCCAATTTTTGTGTGTGTGATTTTGCACTAGTCTAGTTACCTTAAAGATAGATGATTCCCCAGATCAAGTATTTTGTGTTTCCTTTGAATGCACGTATTTTCCTCACTTTTCCCTTCTGTATTATATATGTTGAATGAATATTAAGAACCCATTACTGTTAGGGTCCCCAACTCTGCCTAGGCAAATGCTGAGAGATTTGAAGAGTGGTACCTGGAGAAGGTGGAGTTTGGGGAGGAAATGACATAACTTCTGGGTAAACCTCTAGGAAAACCTGGCCTTCGGTTGAGGTGGCCAGCTTTCTTATCTGGTCTCCCTGCTCTGGCTCCCAATCTGCTGAAAGGGCCCATTTAATTCCACCTGTGGCTCTAACAGATATTAAACTCTTGCTACCGGTTGTGTATTAAGATCGCGGTCGCCATGGGCTCACGTAATGGCGACTGCCACATGGCCTGAATCTACCTGAGCTTCGGCCAGGTAGAACAATAGCCTAAACGACCGCCAATCATGAGCCTAGGCTTCCCCCTCCAGGAACCTATGAACTGTAACCACTATTTTAAGATCCTATCAGGAAATGTGGGCGAGGTCAGAGGATTATCTCTGACCGACATAAAAGAGGGCTCTGAGCCCGGGGTTTCTTATGTTTCATCTTGACCTGCAATAAACTTACTATGCTGATTTCACTGTTACCGGCTTCCCGATTCCAATACTTTCCACTACCTGTATGAATTTTTATTGTTTATTGTCTTCACTGATTCTAATGTTATTTTATTGTAACAAGTCTTGGACTTCTTGTGATCCACCCTGAGTCCACTTGGGGGAGGGCAGAATAAAAATCTCCAAATAAATAAATAGCCCTTATCTCTATTTTATTTGCTATGGTCTCCCCAAATTCCTATAGCATCACCACGGAAGTCATTTTTTTTATCCTGCTCCTAAATTTTTCAAAGATTCGAGATTGGGGCTAGGGGTGTGGAATTGCCTGCTAGGCCTAAGAAACTGGGAACCTAGTTACTTTCTCTCTGTGTCTTCTACCACGATTCTGAAATATCCTTCTTATTGTGTTCCTAGGTAAACTTGGGAGCTTTCTTGGTAACACTACCTGCCTAGTTTGCTTTGAACCACATTACTACTGAGGGAACACTGAAGGATGAGCATGTGCTGTCTTTGGCGAAGAAAACAGCACACACACACACTGAAAATCCCAAGTTCTAGTAGTGCATTACTGTTAACTGTGAAGCCACAAGTAATCATGATGTTGTAGCTTGTATATGGATATACATAACAATATTCATATTACCTATGTACATAAGCCCCAAAAGGTCCTCCTTCCTTGTGCTAAACCAGTGCTATAAACCAAAGTCCAAAAGTTAATGGACTAAAATATGTAGCAATGCATAAATCGGTTACTTAAAAAAAAAGCCATACAAGTACATGTCAATCAGTTCTTCACCAAAGCATTCTCCACTGTTACGATCAGGAGGAATGTGCTATTTTCCCAGTAATTTGAGTTTCTGGGGCGACAGTGTTTTTAATTATTTTATCATTCACTTTCCAGTAATATGAAGCTCCATGCAATGTTCTGCTAAATCAGTCTGATTTTTTAAAACATTTCTGAGCAGGAGAATTCCATTCATTCCATCTCTGCATCTGCAGGGCTTTGGGAATAGTTAACAAAGAGAAAGTCTTTCTTTTCATCTTTCCTAACTAATATTTTACATAGAAGGCATTGGGGAGGGGAACTTAGGGGGCAAGGCTGCGGGCTGAGCAGCAGACAGGTACCACACAGAGATTCTACAAAACAGTTTTTCTGTTCACTGGCTAAGGTTTCAGATCAATGTTGCAGATTTTTGGTGAATGGAATATGCTGACTAGGAATTTTGGTTGCAGGAATTCATTCCATGTAACTGCTAGACAATTTCATAACAACAACATGGGCCATCACTAACATCCAAAAAAGAGTGAGAAATAAATGTTCCTCGATGCTAAGCTGAATGAACATTCAAGTTATCAATTAAAAAAACAAACCACTTTTCTATGTGTTCTTCGCACTCTTCACACAGTCCTTGCCTGGAAAGCTCACAAGCATCTCTCTTATTGTTATCATCTACATAGCTGTCTTGTACTGCATCAAACCGATAATCCACCTAGTTGCTACTGTCAACTCTGACTGGTTAAACCTCACCACTCTGCTTTAGTTAGAAATGCTAAATATTGAGTCATGGACCTCATGCATGCAAAACTTGCTTTCTTACACTGACATAAAAACACCAAAATGGAAAGAATATGATTCTTGGAGGAATGGGAACAATATGTCTGCCTAATTTTCTTAAACTTATAAATGGGATTGTTGATTGGAAAAGGACTATGTGGCCCCATCCACACTGTCACTTTTGTGGCTCATTTCTCCCTATTGCTTTGGGTCTCCCCCCCTTTTCCACATGTGTTTTGCTCCCTCTGGGACTACTAGAGAGAGCAAAACATATGGGGGGTGGGGGAACCTGAAGCAATAGGGAGAAATGAGTGACAAAAGTGACAGTGTGGGCGGGACCTATGTTACTTTTAGGGTTACCTCTTGTTGCAGTTCCAGGTGGTCAGCCATGTTGCTTTGAACGATGTTGGTCTGAAGCTGTTCAGCCTGTATCTACAACGACAACAACAACAACCCCTTACTGGCATTATACATTAAGGAGAATACAAGGCATATGAAGTACTCAATACAAGTAACATAAATCTTGCTTTTTAGAAGCCAGATACAAAAAAGTTGCCACTATTTCAACAGTTACAGCATTTTTTTGAGGAAAGAAGAAAAAGAGACTTATGAGCCTTTGTCTATAAGTTTGAAATCTAGCTTCCTTTTCAATGTATTTGACAAAGTGTGCATGCACACAAAAGCTCCCACCTTGACTAAACTTTTTCTTGGTCATTGAAAAGTACTGGACTCGGGAGCCCAGTGGAGTGATTTCAATCATAGCTCTTTTATTAGGGAGTCAGGATCATATATACAGCATGGTGCTTTCTTGCAGGTCAGGATGGCGCATGGGGACAAAGCAATGGGGAAGCCACTTATATTTACAGGTAAACCACACCTTGACCCCCCCCAAGGGGGATTGGTCCAACAGGGATTATTCTCCCGCCAGGGGCTATCATAGGTTCGTTCAAATATCCTCAGCCTCTGATAGGGGAACCGGCAGGATCCTTAGGTCCATTGTTCTCTGGGGAAGGAAGCTCTGTTGTTATCACATCCCATTACAGGCAAACATGCCCAGACATGTTCCCTGGCTGCAGACAAAGAATCAAGCACCGGACATAACAGTCATAAAGGTGCCTCTGGACTCTAAATTTGTTCTCTTATTGCAGTGAGAGCTATTAACTGTTTTTCTCCCTTTCTCGTTCTATTAACATGGCTCACTTTCTTTTCAGGTGCATTAACTAGTCTTCACAACACAGCCTTTTAGACATCAGCTTTGTACGTGGAATGGTGCTTGCAAGAATACAGGAGAATTAAATTGAATCTAGCCAGATTAGCTGACAGACAAGCAACATCACAAACAGAAGTATATCTTCACCACAGTTCTGCATGTAAAACTCTATTAAAACACAGTGCTGGATCCAAAGCACTGCCAACAAAGGGAAGCTGGCTGAGTGGGACTTCCCTGCATCCCCTTCCTGCTGCATCCTAGTGAGTCCAGCAAAGTCGTACTTCTGGGGATCAAAGGACCCCCATAATAAGCATGAGGAGGATGGAGCCTGGAGATTTCCAAGAGTTACAGCATCCCCAAATGACAGCAATACTTTCTTCTGGAGAAAAATGGCTGCTGTGGAGGGTGGGCTCTATGCTATTATGCCCTGCTGAGGTCCCACCCCTCCCCAAACCCTGCCCTTCACAGACTCTACCCCAAAATCTCCAAGAATTCCCTAACTCAGTGTTGGCAGCCCTGAGGGGCCAGGGGGCTGCAATGGGAGGGGAGAATTGGCGAAAATTGCCCTTCCCTTCTTTCAATGAAATGGGTTATGAGAGCATAACTGCCCTTATTCTGGCTGAACAGCACCACTGAACATAATGACAGGAACAGAATAAAACTGTTACTGCTGAGGGCTGTAGCACAGCTCCTGTGTTATTTTTGTAATTCTGGAGTTCTTCCCACACATTAAGAGTATTGTGGACATGGGAACAGCATGTTCCATTTTTCCAGTTGTTGTGATTTTGGTACTCCTAATTCACATACCAGGAGAGTGCAATACATACAATTCCTTCAAATGGCATTTGCCATTTTGTGTGAATTGAACAGAGCAACAAGCACATTTTCCGGCTTCAGTGCAAGCGATCAGATACCCAGGTTTTTGAGGGCATGCATTCACATATACAAAAGCCACAACATATATGTAACTATCCTGTTCAAACAAAATGGCACACAAGTGTATCAAGAGGATCCACATGTAGCATGCTCTTTCGGTATGTGATATAAGAGTGCCGAATCATAACAACTAAAAGGGCTTAAAAAGAGAGAGGATGGAGAAGGGTAATTATATAATAGCGACAGGACCAGAGGAGAAGGTATCTTGGTGCTAAAACTGGGTCTGAACGTTCCAAATAAGTCACAGTTCTAATAAAGAAGCACTTGCTATTGCTAGGTGAAAGGGATGCCAGCCTCCAGGTGGGACCTGGGGATCCCCTGGAATTACAGCTCATCTCCAGACTACAAAGATCAGTTCCCCTGGAGAAAATGGATACTCTGGAGGGTGGATTCTATGGCATTGTACCCCACTGAGGTCCCTCCCCTCCCCAGGTCCCATCCCCAAATCTTCAGGAGTTTCTCAACATGGATTTGGCAACCCTCACCTCCATCCCCTACCAGTCACCAGGGGGGACCTGGCAACCCTACTAGGTGATGGAAATCTAGCAATAAATCTGATTAAATGCAATCAAAACAATCTAGAGGTGAGTTCCATAAATTTCTTTTTTGGCTTGTGTAACCCCTAGCTAGGAATGGAATGAGCCAGAAAAGGGTGGAGCCTCTACAGGTGATTCTGCATCTAGCATCTGCTACACATTTTCTCAACGGGAGGAAAGAGTGCAGCTTAAAAGCATATTCAGATACCTTGGGGAAATGCTGTTCTGACTACAAAGTCACCCCTGGATATCTATAAATCTATGCAGAAGGTACCATAAAATCCAATGATCAAAGAAAGTGAAAGTAGCATGCAATGTTCCAACATGGGTTTCGTAAAACAACAGAGGGAAAAACCAATGCAGAATCAGCCTAGATGCAGAAGTGCCCAGTGTGTGGAAAGCAGAGGAGAGAAGCAAGACTGCCCTGCTAGAAAGCTTGAGTCTCAATCATGGGCTTGAAGGCAACGCCCTGAGGGTGCTACGGTTCTTTGACTTGTGCAGCTAGCCAATTTCAGTCGCACAGTGAAACAATAATCCAAGCAGCAAAAAAGTAGAAAAAAGTTTTATTCAGATAAGGGACATTCTACAGCCAAAAATTCAGCTCAGATGTTCAGTGAAGAACAGCAGGGTTCTGACTTATGTATTCTTCTTGCTCCTCCCAACTTTAAATCATTGTTGATGTCATTTGCATATCCTCAGTTTGAGTTTCTTTGTTTTAGCAATCATTAATTATACATTTGACAAACGAGAGGCTACCTGGCTGTGTTTCAACCATACAATGCAGGTGTTCATCTCGTTAAAAATTATTAATGCAGGTGCTCATCTTCTTGGCTGCCTACCCAGACTTGTTTCACCTTTGAATGAGCTTTCAGGCTGAGTTCATTTTCAGTACAAAATCTAACTTCCCATTACAAAAATGGTTTCTTTACATTTACACATGCATATATCTATATAAAAACACTCTTAATAGCAATTTTGTGAATTATTTATATTAAAAGTACATGAAAATATAGGAAAAAATACAAGATTATAATGATATTTCAAAGAATTACTCTATACATGCTCTTTCTAATGTTTTAGAATAGCCTATGGCATAAAGCTTTTGTAGATACCTTCAATCCATCTATTAGTCTTCATTTTAATCCATCAGAAGATTTTTGCTGAATTATATAAAGTATTAAATCTAAATTAAAGTTTCAAGTTTTATAAAACATGCTGTTTTACAGTAGGGATCCTTCTCATATATCATATAAGTTCTGCATTTTAATTGGGTCCTTTTTAATTGACAGGTGTGGATGATTAATATCTCCTACCACTTTAGCTTTTTGGAACTGTCTTTGGCCATTTCCCAACCTTTGATTGCTAGCAGTTTGCTAGTCTTAAGCAAAGTTTCTTTCACTCTGTTATTTTGCCTTAAAATAATAACCTGCTAAAAAGAATATATATATATATATACAGGGGTCCGTTGGAGCGGGAGCACACAGGAGCGCAGCTCCGGGAGTGAGGAGCCCAGGGGGCGGGCACATGACCAAGCCCCGCCCCCTCCTCGGCTTCCCCGAGCAGTGAAGAGGCACAGCACCCCAGGGAAAGCCCTGCTAGGGTCTTTATTGTTTTTAATGTTTTGTTTTAATATTGATAATTTTATCATTGTTCCTTTTATGACTGTGTGCTGCTTTTCCAGAGACTTGCTCAAGGTGGCATATAAATTTTCTAAGTATACCATTTTTTATCTGGGCACATGGCACATAAGTGCTGGAGAAATTTCACCAACCCTTCAGCAGCTTCCACCTCATCAGTTTGGTGTAGTGGTCAGGACTCTAATCTGGGATTTTCTAAGTATACCATTTTTTATCTGGGCACATGGCACATAAGTACTGGAGAAATTTCACCAACCCTTCAGCAGCTTCCACCCCATCAGTTTGGTGTAGTGGTCAGGACTCTAATCTGGGAGAACAGGGTTTGATTCCCCACTCCTCCACATGCAGCTGCTGGTATGACCTTGGGCCAGTCACAAGTTCTCTCAGAGCGGTTCTCTCATGAGCAGTTCTCAAAAGACCTCTCTCAGCCCCACCTGCCTCACAGGGTGTCTTGTTGTGGGGAGGGGAAGGGGAAGGGATGGGTGGTGCACATGTCCTGGGTATCTCAAGTCTACTTGAAACCTGGTGGTTTCAAGGGAGCAGGAAGAGAATGAGGGTGTGTTCTTTACACTTATTTTTATTGCACAAAATATTGGATGGGGAAGGGAATGGAGGAAGAGCAGGTCAGTTTCACTCACCTGTGGAGTGGAGCCTGAGGGGTGGGTGTTGCCTTCTGACACACTTCCGGCATGTTAGGGGGTGTGGCATATGCAAATGAGTTATGCAAATGAGTTATGCTAATGAGCTCCTGCACCTCTTTTTCTACGAAATGACCCATGTGTGTATGTGTATATATATATATATATATATATATATATATATATATATATATATTCCAATAGTTCAATATTTATTTGTTAAAGCATTTTAAACTTAAAAGTTTGATTTTTCCTTATTTAAAATTACTGAAAATCATAGCCATTGTGAACTTTTAAACCTGTTCCTTTGAAGCAGAGAATCTCACCATAAATCTTAACGCTGACAGCTCGTTAACCAGGTGGTTGGTACCATCCTAATTAAAAGTGTACTGATGCCTTCTTGGTGCTAAAACACCTGTTCATTAGGAAATTCCTCTTCTGTCAATTAAATTGGATATAAAACATCTGTTTCTACAATTCTGCTTAGTGGTTAACAATTTGTTAGTTTATTTCTGGAAAATCCCATAAACGCTCAATAGATTATTATGTGAACCTCTTGAGTTTCCTCTACAGGCTCTTAACACCTTGTTTAAGGTAACTATGGTTTTTGTATGGAAACTGGTAAGGGAGGAAGTTTTTTATTCTGAATTGTAAATTTTAGAATTATTGGTTGCGATCACATGCACAATTAGCCCTGACATATTTATTTATTTATTTATTTATTTATTGGGATTTGTATCCCGCCCTCCCCACCATACGGCAGGCTCATAGGTGCAAATGCTGGGCGGATTAAAGGAGCACGATCACACAACATCTGGGAAGCACCCCACAGCCATTGGCAACCTGTTTTGCTCCACTGCACAAGCAGATTTAAAAGACACCTTGGAACTTTTGGTAGCAAACAGGTTGCTATGGGCCACAGATGGACTTTCCCATGTCTGATTGCTCCAGTGTGCTCTGATGGAATCGGGATGGTCTGATCAGGTCATCCTGACTTTGTGCCATTTTTTTTTGCCCTTCTCAGTATGGGCATCATTGCACACTCCAAAGGAGCCCTCAGGGTCAAGGTGCGAATCATCAATCTGTCTTTTAAGTGCAACAGAGACAAAGGGCAACCCCCCCAAAAAACCTGACTCACCTGCGGTTGCATCTGATCACACAATGGCGGGCTGCACCATTGTTTTATTCTCTTTGAATTACTGGAAGGTTCATTCCAAGTTCTGCCCCACAGAACCCGCAAACTGAGGTTACACTTGCCTGATTTGTTTCCAGCAGTCTGAATCCTTTCTTTGAAGCAGAAAAATTCTGCAGTTATTCTAGAAACAACTGGCCTGTACGTGTTGCCTTCTTAACCAGCAGTATGCAACAAAGCTGAAACAGTATTTGAGGAGTGCTAAGGGAGAAGTTGTTTGTCCTTTGGGCTAAAAGTGCAGATAAAATACAGATTGTGTCCACCCTGGCCCATTATGGTGCTGGGAGAATGCTGAAAAACGTGTCATTTCTGGGTCTCAAACATAAACATACCATTACAGAGACTGATATTGAGCAGAATAAGCAGCCTGTGATACATAAAACTAACATTCCTGTGATTCCAAGTCTTCAGAAACTTCACAGCTGCTAAAATACAAATAAGTAGTTCCCCTTGGAAGAATCAGCCTGGTTCTACAGCACTTTTGTTTTCACTTTTTAAAAAATGATGCTGTTTTTAGGGAGCCAAGAAATTAAACCATCAATGTTCTTTCAAGATAGATAGCTTTAAACTTAACATTCTTTCTCCAATCCACTAGTAACAGGCATAAACTCTTATGAAATGTTGCTACCAAATTCTAAGGCCGTCTGCTTAGTACTGAAATAATATTCATCTCCCTGTCTTCTTGTGAGATCATTTAGGAGTAGGATGTACATAATAGGAACTCCACCACAATTAGAACCCCAGACATATAAAAGAGGCTGAACAGTTATAACTTCTGCCAAAGACAACTGTTAGTTTAAGCAGCTGTATGGAGACAGCACACTTCACTTCATACTAGGGCCAGATATGAGGCCCAGAATTTTTCGGGGAGAGGCATTCCACCATGAACTACACTTCATGTGCTGTGGTTTGCCACCTGTTGTTTTCCAGGCAAAACCGATAAACACCTGTGTGTACATACACTCAATTATCAGCCATTCCAGGGCTAGATTCACTAATATGTGAACCTTGCCTTCATTTTGAGCTCCCGTTGCCCTGTTCTCTTTAAGGGCCTATTTACATGTTGCAAAGTCCTATTCATGTTTGATGAAGGAAGCTTTGGCTCCCACAAGCTTACACCATGAAAACCTTGTTGGTCACAAGGTACTACTGGACTCAATTCTAACTTCAAAGTCCTTGTTTCCCCCAGGTGCCTGCCCCAGTCCTGTCGACCAGATGTGCTCTGTGAGTTCCATGCTAAGAATTTAATTCTCAGGCGCACACAGGCCTAGTTCAGATTGGAACTGTGACATGGAGAGAGAGGATTCAGCCTTTTCCTCAAGCTGTTTGTCTGATCCAAAATGGCCCAGGGGAGCCACTATTTACCCTACTGGATAAATTTACATGTAGCCCATCAATACACACACGTTTCCTCTGCAGTGCAAACAGTGGCCGCTCGTGGATGTTTAGGCGGGGGAAATGGCACAAGTGGAGATGTAAACTCCCCCCTCTGTTCCTCCTGGTCTCAATATGAATTGAGCCCCCAGGCCCACAGGAATTAAATTCTGAGCACAGAACTTCATACCTGGTGGACAGGACTGGTGTGGAAACATAGGAGACAGGAGGACTTTGTAACATGTGAATCGGCCCTTAGTTGCCTTTGGTGTGTGAAGATGTTTGTGCACGTGCTTTACATGTGCAAGTTCCCCAGATCAGTCCTAGCACCTATAGTTTAACTGGGATCCTAGGTAACAGGGCTAATAAAGTCTTCTACCAGAGATCCTGGAAATTTGCTGCTCATCAGGAAAAATAGTACTGGATAAACTGTCTGCCTCAGTATAAATTAGGGTTCCCAAGTCCCCCCGGGGGCAGGGAAACCCCCGCTCCAGTGGCCCGCTCCCTGCTGGCCCAGATTGGGCTGCTGGGGAGAACCTCGCTCCCAAATTGCCAGGCTGCAAAGAGGTGCCCAGCGCGATGACATCACCTGGAGGTGATGTCATCGCGTCGGGACGTTTTTTGGGGAACGCTCTATAATTCGAGGGAAAATTCTATGGTTTTCCCTCGAATTAGAGAGGCCCCACCCCAATGTGCCCAATGTGATGACGTCATTTCCAGGTGACATCATTGCAGTGCACACACTTTGCATGCACACCAGAGAAAGGCCCGACCAGCAAGGACTCTCCCCCACCAGACAGCCGGTAAGACTTGGCAACCCTAGTATAAGTGTAAGGCAAATGAAAACTTGTAACATTTAGGAATGAGAAATGCAATCTGTATTTTTCTGTGTTATTATATAGCTTCTGGGTTTTTTTCAGATTTGTTTCCATTTTAACAGTGGCCCAGGCTAAACAAGGTGTGATAGCAAAAGACACCCCCCCCCAAAAAAATGGCCAAGTGACTCAGCACTCTGGATACCATTCAAATATTGTGTGCTGAAAAAATACAGTGTTTGAAACATTTGTTTCTGTACAAGTTATGTCTCAGAATTTCAAGGTGGGTGTTCTCTGCCCACACTATGGATAAAGTTTCTTTTCCCCACACACTTTTTCTCTATCCCTCTCAGACATCCTACAAATGTGTTCCTACTGCACAAAAGGAAGCAAGATGTACTTGTTGATTTGTACAAAAATATTCTAACATAGCTATTGGAAACTTCTGACAAATTATGAGCACACACACGCACAGGGCAGTTTTCTGCACAGTTGCCTCAATCCAGAAAACATTGCACTCCATAGCAGATCACCTCTGCCTAATAAAAATCATGTAATACCTAACAGATGATATTTATTATAAGTTCTTTTTTCCTTAGGTGTTTGTGATCTCTATCACAGGATCTGTTAAGAATGAGAATCATGCCCCCCCCAGTAGATTATCGAATCCATCAAATTGGCTATAGAACTGATAACTCATTCAAAAGAGCATGCATTGTACAAGATCATCAGATATTTATCACTCTCTAATGACGGGATTTTCCTTCCATCAGTCTTTGAATATGATCAATGTACATAATCTCTTCTTCGCACATCAGTTTTCACTATCATACTCCAGCACATGCCTCGTTCATTTCAGTTTGACTTTTGCAGACCAATTTTCTAGAGGATTCTACTTGAAGTTTTCAACTCCTCACTGTAAAAATCTGACCACCTGAGAAATTATATCAATCAATTTAAATGTTTGCATATGTTCACGTTTAGTTCTACATATGTATGTTCTGTGTTGGTAACCCAAATCTACACAGGCTCGAGTGACTGTTTTTAAAACATCTTTCTGCCACTTGCTGTCCGCATGTCTACACACAAATAATGTCAGAGTTCAAATATGCCCCTGTGTCATGGTGAAAATGCTCTAACCCAGGGGTCTCCAACCTTTTTGAGTCTGTTGGAATGTTTGAAATCTGACAGCATGGTGAGCTCAGGCAGAAAATGGATGCTACAAAATGGTTGCTACAGAAGACAGAGACAGCTGCAAAATGGAGGCCAGAGCTTACATTCAGTCACACAACACACATCCCTGTGGTGCAGTGGCAGCTGCTGCCAAAGCAATGCTTTTAAAAACTGCACAGCCAATCATGTCTTCAAAGGCCAATCAGAATCCTTGCTGGACAAAAGCCACACCTTGCCCCACTCACTTTCTTAAAACACTTGGTGGGCACCAGAAAAGGTTTCAGAGCGTGTCATGGCACCTCGGGGCACCACTGCTCTAATGCTACTATTTAGAGCACCCACAGATAAGTCTCATTAAACTCAGACTTGTTTTATTTAAAACATTTGTAAAGAGCTAAAAACACAGAGGCTCATGAACAAAGCAAACTACTGATGGGCATGGTGTCGGGGCGCACCTAGCATGGATGCCTAAACCCAGTGCTCCAAGCTTGCCCTCCCGATTTCTCCCCTAAACGGGATCAACAAACCCACTCTGAAGTCCTCCAACATCAGCAAAGCTCACCGGAGCAGCGAGGGGCAAAGCAGGAGTGATCTGTGGATGAAGAAACCGACCGGTAAGCAAGTGGCGGAGCCGGATCACTACAACACAGTTCGTCATAAAAAAAATTAAAATGGCCGCCAAGCCAAAACTGAGCTGCAGGGAACAATGAGAACAACCTGTAATTCTCAAACTTTTACAGTCGACTTTAAGAACTTCCTTTCAGTCCTTTGAGCAATCCGTGGTGGGAAAAATAACTAGCTCAATAGACTCTGCCATTCAACCCCTTTTAGACCAAATGGGCCAGCTTTCCACAACTTTAGAAAAAACTAAGGCGATGGCAGAAACTTCATTGACCCTAAGCTCTACTTTGCAATCTGAAAATCAACAAATAGAAAAAGAACAAGTGCTGTTAAAGGACAGGATCTTGATCCTAGAATCAGAGATGTGCAAACATCATTTAAAGCTTAGAGGTTTTAAAGAAAATTTAGAAGAAGATACCTTACTTTTTAAAAATATTCCCTTTTGGCTAGCATCAGTCTTAAACATGGAAACCACTTCACAAATACCTATCTTAAAGACTTATATAATTGGGTCGCCAAACAAACCTAAAAGACGTTATCCTAGAGATATTCTTATTGAATTCATAGACATAAGAGACAAAATAGCAATTCAAAGGGCAGCACATGAATAAGGATTTTTATATTATCGGGAAACAAAAATACACATTTTTCCAGATCTCCCATCTGAAGCTTTAAAAATTAGACAACAACTTAAAGAAACAACTGCCAGACTACGTGAGCAAAAGATTCTTTATTGTTGGATGACACCTGGACAGATAAAAGTTACTCATCATGGAAAACAACTATTTGCTAATGATGCTGCAAGTGGCAAGCAACTCTTGAGCAATCTACAGCTTGATGAACCAATGGAAGAACAACGACAATCCTCTAAAACAGGGGTGGGCAATTGTTTTGGCTCGGGGGCCACTTTGTGGGAGTCGAGGTTAGTGGAGGGCCCCACTTTTTAAAATGATTGCATTCATTAGTTAACTTTGCATTTCAAAAAAGGTATAAATTGTATCATAAAAATCAATAAATATAAATTAAATAAAATAGTGGTAGTTTATTCAATTTATTTATTGTGCTAATTTCATATCATCTATAGCTGCAAGCACATTTAATTTTAGAATCAGATTAATGAGACAAATGTACCCTATCACACTTTTCTACAATTTTTTTTAAAATCAGGAGTGAGATTGCTTGTTGAGATTCCCAACGGAGGCCTGACTGAAACCACGTGGTTGACTGTCTTGGTGGGCTGCAAAAAACTCTGTGGTGGGCCACATGTGGCCCACGGGCCGCTATTTGCCTACCCCTGCTCTAAAAGATGTTTAGAATTTGCTTTGTCACCTTTAAAAGCCACAAAGATCCCAGTCTTAAGCTCAACAAATGACTGAAATACGTAATCTGTGAGGCAAAGCACGATGTTTGTATTTTAGTGTGGAATTAAGGATGGATAGACATGTTATACGAGTTTACTGAAACTAGAATTAATGGGGGATGTAATACAAGGGGAAGAAGGGGGGGCAAGAAAAGGGGGGCTCTTAAGGGTTGAAGCCTCAGACAGTTGGTAAAGAGGCTTTAGTAGGGTCTAGTACTCGGAAATAAGAGTACTGTACAAACGATAATAAATTATAGTTTTTAAGGATAATTAGAAACAATTTTACTTAATTTTAGTTTGAACTTTCAAGTAAAGTAAATTTATTTAGGGTTAACTGTAAGGGAAACACATTCAAATTTAAATAAGAATGTATATCAAACGTTATTGTTTTGTTGAAAAAAATTGAAAAAATTAATAAAAAGTTAATTGAAAAAAAAAAAACAAAGCAAACTATTGACAAAATACTACTAGCTACCCTCAAATGCTTTCCTAAACAACTCTACAATTGGGAAGGGGGCATGGCTCAGTGAAAGAGCATCTGCTTGGCATGCAGAAGGCCCCAGGTTCAGTCTCTGGAACCTCCAGCTAAAAAGAATCAGGTAATAGGTGTTGTGTCTCTACCTGAGAATCTGGAGACTGGCTGCCAGTCTGAATAGACAATACTGACCTTGATGGACCAAGGATCTAACTCAACATGGGCGTCAAGTACGGGGGGCTCGAGCCCCCCCCGAAATTTCCCGGGGGGGCTCAGCCACCCCCGACAAAATGGAGCGCCCGCCAGTGACGCCGCCTCTCCTTCCCCCCCACCTCCGGCCTGCCCTCCTGCCTCCCTGGGGCGGGGGGGAGAGAGGCG
The DNA here is from genome assembly GCA_029233225.1 of Lepidodactylus listeri. NCBI lineage: Eukaryota > Metazoa > Chordata > Lepidosauria > Squamata > Gekkonidae > Lepidodactylus > Lepidodactylus listeri. The sequence goes on along the minus strand of JARCFY010000004.1, from coordinate 24,278,289 downwards.
GCGCTCATCTGCGCCACCCCCGCACGCGAGGCGGAGCGGGAGCCGGGGGCCCGCAAGGGTGACACGCCGGCCCCTGGCTGCAGGCAGCAGCAGCAGCAGCAGCCGGCGCCCAAGGTGAGCGGGGAGAGGGAGGGGGCGGGGAGCGCAGCCGGCGAGTGGGCGGGCAGGCACAGCATGGCCGCCCGGGGGAGGGAAGCAGCAGCAGCGGCTCCCTGGGGCAGGGGGGGAGAGCGGCGGGAACATGGTCCCGAGCACGCACGCGCGCTGCGCACGAGAGAGCCCCCGCCCCCCCGGGGATTTAAAAAGTCTACGCCCCTGTAACTCAGTATAAAGTAGCTTCATATGTGAACTTTATACCCCTTTCTGATGGAAAAGTACTGGAGTTGGAGACGCATTGTAGTGAAATCAGCAAGCATGTTTATTAGCGGGTGAGGTGAAGCATGACAACCCGGGCTCAGGGGCCCTCATTTATTCTGGCTGGAGCCACACCTCCAGCCTCGCCCAATTGTCCTGATAGGACCTTAAGGTTGCGGTTACAGGTCATAGGTTCCCTAGAGGAACCTAGGTGCTAGATTGCTGGCAAGTTATGATCCAGCCAGATATTGTCCTTCCTGATCCAAGCTCAGGTTGCTGGCCTGGCCATGTGTGTCTGATCACGTGGCAGTCATCATTACAGTGAGCACATGGCTACTGCCATTACATACATTACACTGATTAAGCTGCAAAATTAGCCATGAGGGAATATGGATCAGGGCTATGGTGACTGAGAGGAGGGTTCCAGCTGTTCCCCCTCATTCCATTTGCCCCAAGCTGCTTTAAAGCATGTGTAATGGACTGTCAAGGGTTAATGCCTCACAGAGTCTGAGAACCTTTGAGTGACAGGCTGTTCAAACAGAACTCTGTGGAGAACATCAGTTAAGAAATAGCAGTGGGGTACTGACAATTGAAGAAGAGACAGTTGACCACTGACTGTGGACTGGGAAGGAGACAAAGAGGAGTGGGAGGATCACAGAAGATCCCCATTCGAGCTGAAAAGGGACAGAGCTTCTAGTCAAGAGAAGAAATCCCTGCCCAGTAGGAAGATAACTCTTAAAAGAGGAGTGATCCCTGGTCTGTATAGATAGAAGGATTTGGGGAACTTGATTGTACGTTCCTATCTTCTTAACTGGAATTGTCAGGGAAACTCAGAAACCTATGCCTATGAGTTAAAACAGAAACGGAAAAGAAAGCCTCTATCCTCAACGTTTCAAAGTCCTTGTGGGAAAGCAAAAATACTTACTTGTTGGCAACATACTATCTGGATTTACTGTGATTACCCAGTTACCTCAGTTTTTATTATCAGTTGACCTCATGCATTCTACCCGATTCCACTTGACCTTTTCCCTTCCAAGTTAAATAAAATATTTTATTTTGAACATTCAAAAGCCTTTTGTGTGCTATTACAGAAGTAGAACATAAGAAAGTGATTTTGCCTCTTTTCTTTAAATCCCTGTGCTGGGCCACCACCCAAATACATAATAATGTGACAGGGTGGGCCGCCATAGACCAACAAATAAGAAGAAAATAGATGTAGGGGCTGCTCAGCAAAAAAGAAAGAAGAAACAAAGGGAACATCCCGTGCATGAGGGAGGGAAGAGGGCAAGATCGCCATAGCATGGTAGCAAAAAAAAAAAAAAAAAAGACAGGCACAGTACAGGTATGTGTATTTTACCTACCGAGGGTTTAAAATTGTTTGATAGGGGGAACAGAATTGGGGCAAAGAGTTAAATCCACCCTTCCCCTGTGCCATGGCCCTGACCCATACTACCCCCACATGGCTGCTTTTTTGGCTAAATTATATACTGGAGGATCCTCAAGGTGACAGTTAGTTTGGCCCTCTGGCTGGATGTATTAATTCCAAAAGCAACATATTTGTGTCAAACGCTTTGGGGTAGGATTTATAATTCTGCTCTACGACGTGGTAACTTCTTCCTGTCATCCTCTGTTCACTCACACAGGTGGAAAGATTCCTGCCCAAATCCTTTCTAAATTGTTGTGAAATCCTAGCATAGGATTGATTTCAAAAGACTGAAATTAACTTTTTAAAAATCAATTTAACCAGGCTTGGATTAAACTTTAGAATGCATTATGTCTGGAAGTAACGTGGCAGACAGTGTAAATTCTCATTAGCCAACAATGTGGTTTCATCTCTGGAAATTATGCTGGGGAAAAGCAATTCCTGGAATAATAGCTATGAAGCTGGCAGTGATCACTGGAACTGAATGCACCTACTAAGCTTCTGTTCACCCCTTCTGTTTACAGATCAGAAAATATGCATAGCAGGAATTCATACTTGGGCTGTATGTGATACAGCCTTGTATTAACACGTTAATATTTCATCATTACAGCTAAGTTGACCTCCATGTACGTAAGACGTTTGCCTCTAAATACCAAATGCAGGGGACTTACAGTGGGAAAGTGAACATGCCTTCATGCCCCTTTCCACCCTACTTTTTCCAGATAGAAGAAGAAGAAAAAGAAGAGATTAGATTTATACCCCGCCCTTCACTCACTTGGAGTCTCAGAGCGGCTTACAAACTCCTTTCCCTTCCCCTCCCCACAACAGACATCCTGTGAGGTAGGTGGGGCTGAGAGAGCTTTTTCCCAAGCTGTCCTTGAGAGAACAGCTGGTACAGAGCTATGGCTTGCCCAAGGTCATCCAGCCAGGTACAAGTGGAGGAGTGGGGAATCAAACCCTGTTCTCCCAGATTAGAGTCCGCGCACTTAACCACTACACCAAACTGGCTCTCAGAAGCCCACTCCTCAAAGATAGCCAGTTTGGTATAGTGGTTAGGAGTGCAGACTCTAAGCTGGGAGAACCAGGTTTGACTCCCCAGTCTTCCACATGCAGCTGCTGGTGTGATCTTCGGTCACTCACAAGTTATTTCAGTGCTGTTCTCTCAAGAGCAGTCCTTGAAAGAGCTCTCTCAGCCCCACTTACCTCACAGGGTGTCTGTTGTGGGAAGGGGAAGGGAAAGGAGATTGTAAGCCGCTCTGAGACTCTTTTGGGTAGTGAAGGGCGGGGTATAAATCCAGTCTCCTCGTCTTCTCTTTTCCCTTGTTCCAGTTCCCCAGCTAATTTCAGCTGGGGAACAGAAACAAGAAGAAGCCTGAGCAGCACAGACTAGCCTGAGCTTGTCAGATATGGAGGCTGAGTTCAGACTGGCAGTTTGGCCCGATATAGGCATGTTTCTCAAGCAGATTAAGTGGGCCGTTCACACAGCCACAGCTGTCTGGCGTTCCCGTGCCATACTCACCCCGTCCTGAAGTGTTTTGATCCCGCTTTTTAAAAGTACCAGGTGAAAGCTGTGGCAAGGTGTTTGAGTGTGTGTTGATCCCGCTTTCTGGAAGTGTGGACACAAATAAGCCGCAATCAAGTGGCGCCGATAATGTGAGCCCACGGATCCGGCATAACTCCCATGCGTGCTGTGACTTGAGCGCACACCCGCCCGCAGGGACGCTCCTGGCTCATAGAGTTAAAACTCCCAGCCATGGGATCCTGCTGCAATTGCTGCTGCGCCTATGCATTTATGCACCCATGCGCCTACGCGCAGTTTGGCGAAATGGACCAAAGCCATGCGCAACTGGGGCAGCGCCACCAGGGGCCGCCCTGCAGTGCAAACACTCCATTCTGCCTCCTCCCCGGTATGGTCCCGCATCAGTCCACACAGTGCGACCAGAAAGCCCCATGATAACTTGGCCCAGGTCTTTTTACCCCGCTTCCCTTGTGCTTCATTCTGCCAGTCTGTCCTCTGCCAGATACTAACCTCCAGGTGGGGCCTGGAGATCTCCCAGAATTACAACTAATTTCCAGACTACAGAGATCAGTTCAACTAGATATAAATGGCAGCTGTGGAAGGTGGACTGTATGACATTATACCTTGCTGAATTACCTTCCCTCCCCACACTTCATTCTCCCAGGCTCCACCCCCCAAATCTCCAGGAATTTCTCAACCCAGTGTTGGCAACCCTATTATCAGAGCTCAGAAGCTAAGCAAGGTCAGTCATGGTTAGTACGTGTATGCAGGGGTCCTTTCGTAAAAAAAGAGGTGCAGGAGCTCATTAGCATAACTTATTTGCATATGCCACACCCCCTGACGTCACCGGAAGTGTCAAAAGGCCACACATCCCTGACGTCATCGGCAGTGTGTCAGAAGGCAAGAAGGGAGGGAGGGAGGGGGAAGGAAGGAAAGGAACAGGAAGGAAGGTAGGTAGGTAGGTGGGGGAGAGAGAGAGAAGAAAGGAAGGAAGGAGGGAGGAAGGGGGGAAGGAAGGAAGAAAGAAAGGAACAGTAAGGTAGGTAGGTAGGTGGGGGGGAGAGAGAAGGAAGGAAGGAACAGGTAGGTAGGTAGGTGGGGGAGAGAGAGAGAGAAGGAAGGAAGGAAGGAACAGGTAGGTAGGTGGGGGAGAGAGAGAGAGAAGGAAGGAAGGAAGGAAGGAAGGAAGGAAGGAAGGAAGGAAGGAACAGGAAGATAGGTAGGTGGGGGAGAGAGAGAGAGAAGGAAGGAAGGGGGAAAGGAAGGAACAGGAAGGTAGGTAGCTAGGTGTGGAGAGAGAGAGAGAGAGAGAAGGAAGAAAGGAAGGGGGGCGCTTCTCCCCCCCACTGGGGCCAGCGTTTTCCTTCCTCCCCCCTCTTGCTTGGGCCCCAGGGGCTTCAGGCCTCTGGGGCCCGGCTTCTCCCTCCCTTGCGCCCCCCTGGGGCCCAGGAGCAGTGAGTGGGGGAGGGAGGGAAGTAGGAGGCTTCTCCCAGGGCAGCGGCGCTTTCCGCGGCCGGGAGTTTTAGGGCGGGGAGGGAAGGAGGAGGCTGTCCCGGGGCCGGCGGCGCTCGCCGCAGCCTCGGAGGCTTGAGTGCGGGGGGAGGCGAGGAGGGAAGGGGGCGGCTGCCCCGGGTCCCACGGCGCTCACCGCGGCCTCGGAGGCTTGAGTGCGGGGGGAGGCAGGGAGGGGCGGGGGCGGTGCCCCGGGGCCCGCGGCGCTCGCTGCGGCCTCGGAGGCTTGAGTGCGGGGGGAGGCGGGGAGGGACGGGGGCGGCTGCCCCGGGGCCCGCGGCGCTTGCCGCGGCCTCGGAGGCTTGAGTGCGGGGGGACGCGGGGAGGGAAGGGGGCGGCTGTCCCGGGGCCCGCAGCGCTTGCCGTGGCCCCGGAAGGGGGAAGGGGAGAGGCTTTTTGCAGGGCCGGCGGCGGCCTGCCGCCGCCAGGAGGAGTGAGCGGGGGGCAGGGCTTTGTTAAGTCCCCGCCCCCCACCCTCCTCTCTCCCGGAGCGGCGCTCCGGCACGCCCCGGCCCCAACGGAGCCCTGCGTGTATGGGAGACCACCAAAGAAGACCTGGTATGCAGAGGAAAGCAATGGCAACCACCTGTGCTCATCTCTTAAGAGCACGAGAAGAGCCCTGCTGGATCAGATTAGTGCTCCATCTAGTTCAACATCCTGTCTCACACAGTGGCCAATTGGTTCCTCTGGACAGCCAATGACAGGGCAAAGAGGCCAAGGCCTTCCCCTGATGTTGCATCCTGGTTATGGGGCTCAGAGGTTGGCTGCTTCTAAATGTGGAGGTTCTCCTCAGTCACCATAGTAGCCACTGATAAACCTGTCCTCCATGAATCTATCTAATCCCCTTTATTTATTCCTGTGGCCATCACTACATCCTCTGGCAGCGAATTCCACATTTTAATCACTCTCTGTGTAAAGTAGTGTTTCCTTTTGTCTGTCCTGAACCTACTGCCTATCAGCTTCATTGGATGCCCTTGAGCTGTAGTATTTTGGAAGAGGGAGGAAAAATTTCCCTTTGTCAACTCCCTCCACTCCATGAATAATTTTACAAACCTCTATCATATTCCCCCCTTAATAATCTCTTTTCTACATTGAAAAGTTCCAGATTCTTCAGCCTTTCCTCATAGGGAAGGTGCTCTGACTCCTTATTCATCTTGGTTGCCCTCTTCCGTACTTTTTCCAGCTCTGTGATGTTGTTTTTGAGATAAAGTGACTAGAACCGTACACAGTATTTCAAATGAGGCTGCACCATAGCTCTATACAGGGACATTGTATCTTGCCTTGAAAACCCCATGAGGAGTCTCCACTTTATTATTTATAGAAAAAAGCAAACTCATTTTCTTAAACTATCAGACCCAAAGTATGTGGGGGTTTCTACTCAAAAAATGCATGCAGGGAAGGCTACCTTTCTGCTGTTCCAGCACCATGGCCCTGATCCATCTGTGGCCCTGACCAAGGTCATGGCTTTACAGCTGCTTTAATTTTCTTTAAAAGGCATCTGGAGATCCACTCACAGAGCTCCCGAATTTCACGTTGCCTAAGACCACTTGTACTGCATTCCTATGCAGTTACTCAAGTCAAAGCAGAGTTGAACTGAACTTCCCAGTGCACAGAATACTCTGTACCTTCATGCTGCCTATTAAAAAGTCACTTTCAAAAGAGGTGAAAACTCATACCTTGTGGGAGCTACTTTACAGCCAAATTCCCATTTGAGTCACCTTTGCACCCTCCAAATACTGAATTTTCACCTATGCATATGAGTGTAAAATACACAGAGAAGAGTTCTGTGCATATTTATCTTGGAATGAGTGACTCAGCATGCCTGGACAATTAGGGGACACTACATCAATCTAAGGCTGCAGTCACACACGCTAAATATACAACTTTCATTCCACTTTCAATCCACTTTCCAACTGGATTTTGCCAGTTCACACAGTGAAAATACAGTTGGAAAATGCATTGAAAGTGGGTTGAAAGTGGATTATTTAGTGTGTGAGACGACAGCCTAAGTGTGTATAGGAGTTGTCACCTAGAATGAGATGCCTCTCTCCTGGGAGCTGCTCTCTGACTCCTCTCTCTATTTGTCCTCTCACTCGCTCTACATGGCCTTCCATGGAGACACATGTTTGGTGTGGTGGTAAAGAGCGGCGGACTCTAATCTGGAGAACTAGGTTTGGCTCCCCACTCCTCCACATGCAGCCAGCTGGGAGACCTTGGGTCAGTCACAATTCTCTCAGAGCTGTTCACTCAAGAGCAGTTCTCTCAGAGCTCTCTGCCCCACCTACCTCACAGGGAGTCTGTTGTGGGGAGAAGAAGGGAAGGCGACTGTAAGCCGCTCTGAGACTCCGAGTGAAGGGTGGGGTATACATCCTCCTCCTCCTCCTTCTTGTCTCTCCTGGAGAGACAATGCCCTCATACTCCCACACACATGATGCCAGACAAACTGGCGATTTGTGACAGGGAAAGTACTCTTTAGATTAAGCTTCTTTCTCTTCTTTTGACTGCAACCTGAATGTGAACTGGATCTACCTGAATAAATGTAAGTTTACCTTTTTTTGCAATACACTTCTAGGGAGATTTATCTACTGCAGTCAGTATCACAGTTCTTTGACTTGGCAAACTCTGCTATATCAACCAAATATCCCAATAATTTACAGGTTTAGCACATAATTTAATACACTTGTACCTGCCACTTCCCCTCCAGAAAAGGGCACGACATATACTGTGTTGTATCCCCTCCACAACACAGTATATGCACACCAGATCAGTTGAAAACTGTGCATTGTCTTGCAAAATGGGAAAAATGGGTAATGGACTTCCTTCTTCCCTTCTCACACTCACTTAACTCAGGTGATGGCAGCTCCAGGAACCATCTCTCTGATGGTCTCTGTGTGTGAGGAAAGATGGCTCCAATGAGCTACTAGAGAAGGCTCTACTCCTTCTCCAGTTACTTTGAACTTCAGAGTGACCAAGAGACAAAAGTTGCCCTGTTGTTGGCCATCCAGAGGAACTGGTTGTCCACTGTGTGAGACAGGATGCTGGACAAGATGGACAATTGGTCTGATTCAGCAGGGCTCTTCTTATGGTCTTACGTTCCTAAAAGTGGAAACTTTTTCAGTGTACTATTCAGTAAGCCATCTTATGTAATGAATGAGCATAGTTTTAGTGCTCAGTGGGAAATCCCAGATCTGTGCCAAGGAGAATGATACTGAATGTAGGACATGAGACAGCTCAAAAATTCTTGGAGATATACTGAGAAAAAACATATCATTTACCACACAAGCAGCTTTTGTAATTCCCAACCCCAGTATGTGTTCATCACTCAAAACCAATATGATCAGTATGCCAAGATCTACATCGTTTTCTATGCTGATTTATATTGCGGTCAAAATTGAGAAAGAGTGCCTACATTTTCATAGAAAATAATGTACTCACACAAGCTCCACTTTCTTTTCCTTGCTAGATAAGTTAGAGGCAAGATCTCTTCTGAGCTGCCTGAGGAACAGAATGGAGATGCATTGCAGTTGGTGTTTAGAAAAGCTTCATCAGGACTGATGAGGCCACCTGGAGAAAGGATAAGATTTCATTTTGAACATGTGATCAATTATTAAGAACATAAGAACATAAAAGAAGCCATTGTTGGATCAGGCCAGTGGCCCATCCAGTCCAGCACTCTGTCACACAGTGGCCAAAAACACCAGGTGCCCTCAGAAGGTCCAGCAGTGGGGGCAGGAAGCCCTCCCACTGTTGCCCCCCCCCCCAAAACACCAAGAATACAGAGCATCACTTGCCCCAGAGTTCCTGGAGTTCCTATCTATATTTTGAGAGTTCCTATCTATACTTTGTGGCTCATAGCCACTGATGGACTTCTGCTCCATATGTTGATCTAATTCTCTCTTGAAGCCGTCCATCTGTGTAGCCGCCGCCACCTCCTGTGGCAGTGAATTCCACGTGTTAATCACTCTTTGGGTGAAGAAGTACTTCCTTTTATCTGTTCTAACCCGACTGCTCCGCAATTTCATGGAGTGCCCACGAGTTCTTGTATTGTGAGAAAGGGAGAAAAGGACTTCTTTCTCTACCTGCTCTGTCCCATGCATAATCTTATAAACCTCAATCATGTCACCCCTCAGCTGTCGTTTCTCCAAGCTAAAGAGCCCCAAGCACTTCAACCTTTTTTCATAGGGAAAGTGTTCCAACCCTTTTATCATTCTAGTTGCCCTTTTCTGCATTTTTCCTATGCTATAATATCTTTTTTGAGGTGTGGCGACCAGAACTGTATACAGTACTCCAAATGAGGTCGCACCATCGATTTATACAGGGGCATTATGATACTGGCTGATTTGTTTTCAATTCCCTTCTTAATAACCCCCAGCATAGCATTGGCCTTTTTCATTGCAGTCGCACACTGTCTCAACATTTTCATTGAGTTATCTACTATGACTCCAAGATCTCTCTCTTGGTCAGTCTCTGCCAGTTCAGACCCCATCAACGTGTATTTATAGTTAGGATTTTTGGCTCCAATGTGCATCGTTTTGCACTTGGCCACATTAAACCCCATTTGCCACGTTGATGCCCATTCACCCATCCTTGACAGATCCCTTTGAAGTGCCTCACAATCCTCCCTGGTTCTCACCACCCTGAACAACTTCGTGTCATCTGCAAATTTAGCCACTTCACAGCTTACTCCCAACTACAAATAATTAATAAACAAGTTAAAAAGCAATCGACGGAGTACTGATCCCTGCGGTACCCCACTGCTTACCTCCTTCCACTGAGAAAATTGCCCATTTATACTCACTCTCTGTTTCCTTTTAATTAACCAGTTTTCAATCCACAACAGGACTTTTGCATTTGGCAGGAATTATAGCTATCAGCCTTTTTTTTCTGGGACAAGGCCCACAGTGGTTATCTATTTATCTAAAATATTTATTTACCTGCCTTTATCCTTGATATCCCAGGCAGGTAATCGCAATGTGAAACCAATATAAAGCAATTTGATAAAACAACACACTTTAAAAAATCAACAACTTATGCTTTGTCCAGTCTTTGGCTGCCCTAAAGGCTCTTCAGACTATCCTCAGTTGGAACACAGGAGGGTCGCAGCCTCTCTGATCACTTCAGGAATAACTGTTCCAGAGGCATAGGGCAGCCAGTGAAAAAGCCCATACCCAGACTGCGGCAGAATGTGCCTTAAACAATGGGGGTACTAACAATAGACTTTGCTGAGAAGAACAGAGATGCCACACAGGAACACCCAGGGAGACACAGTCCTTTGATTAGACTAGATGGAAAGAGATCAGGATTACTGTACCTAGACTGTAAAACAAGGGAACAGAAGGTGCAGCTTTTCTCCCCCTGCATGGCTAATTGCAGCCAAATCTCTCTTCTGCGTAATGATTACACATACGGAAACCCTGTCCCAGGTCATGAAGGGCTTTAAAGGTCATGACCAGCATCCTTTTTTTTTTGGAATATTTTTATTGATTTTCTATACCTACATCCAATTAAAAACACTACAATACCTAAAAAACTAAAAACCTACTCTACCCTAAGGTATACAGAAGTCAGAACTATATTCTGGTATGTTATTCCTGCTATAAACTGTTCAAGAAAATGTTAACAATACAGGCTTCACAATGTTAATAATTTTATCTTAAAAGCTTAAGAGACACATGGATGGCTAAAATTCAAAATGGGATGCATAAACATATATGACTTTCAACAAAAACAGCTTATTTTTCTTTGTGCTTTCTCTTCTTCTTCTTTTCTCACTGGGGTTTTGGTGCTGCTGCTCCCAAAGCTGAATCTGACCCTTCTCCTTCTGAGCTTTTACTTCCAGATGCATCCGAACTTTCCAGTCCGTAAATGCTCTCTTGAAGATCTAAAGAGTCCTCTGTTGAAGCTTTATCTTTTCTTTCTTTGCAATAGTCCAAAAATTTCTTTACCTTTGCAGCTGAATCAATTCTTTGCTTCTTGTCTTTGTAGCTGAAAACCACGCCTTCAGGAATGAGCCAATGAAACATAATGCCCTCTGTTTGAAGAAATGTAGTTAAAATTTTGTACGGTTTCCTCTTCTTCCTGATTTTAAATGGAATGTTTTTTTAACACTTTAATATCCTCTTCTTGGATCTGCAGGACATTTCTGTTTGTGGCCTTGAGCACCACATCTCTAGTTGATTTTTTCTGAAAAACCTCACCATAACTTCTTTAGGCAGATTTTTCTTCTTTACAAATTCAGGATAGAGCCTATAGGTCATATCCAGATCGCTTTGTAGTTGATCCGCTTGAAAATCTGTCATTGGAGCCAAAGCATCACTCAGAATCTTTTTAAGGTTTTCCCCTTTTTGTTCAGGAATGCCTTGAAATCTCAAAAAGAAAGAAGATCTCTCCATCTGAAGTTTCAAAAGATTATTTTGGTCAGAAATCCTTTCTTTTTCCATCATGTCCAGTCTTAAATCAGTCTTTTCTACTTTGGTTTTAACTTCTGCCATTGCTTTAGCTGTCTGGTCAGACTTCTTGCTTAAATCAGCAACTTGTTGCTGCAAAGAATCCAGTTTAAAATCCACATCATTCAGTTGATCCATCAGAGGGCACAAAGCTATTGCCAAAGCTGCAGTCAAGTCTGTACTGGTCTCAGACTTTGTAACCGGAAGCATAGATATAGCTTTAGGAGAAGGTCTAGGTTTCCCCGCCATCTTTTCTCCCCGTCCAGTCATTGCTTTTTGTTTACATTAATGGAAAGTTCCCAAAAGTTAGTCAAAGTCTTTCTTTTTCAGTTATACAAGCTAGATTAATCCCATTTGTTCTTCAGCCACTCCATAAGCAATGCAGATTCTCTGTGGCGCTGTTTTTTTAAGAGAAGGGGAGGGGGGATTTAACCCCCCCTTCGCTTGGAGCTTGGAGCTCGCATCAGAGAATCTTCGCATGGATCATTCACTTACAGTTTTGTTGTGCGTTCCAGGTAAGCGAATATTTTCTTGCTGCCTGCTGACTCCTGCAGCCATCCGGTGTGCACTCATGTGTGCCCGGAGGCTCTGCGATGGCTGAACCTACAGAGGCAAAGGGGAGCCTCAATCCTGAGATCGCCATCTCCAGGCGAGGCTGCCCCTTGCACCTCAGGCAGGGCCCCCCTACAAGGGTCCCTGGGGGTCCAAAATCAGTTCGGCACCCCTTCAAACCACCGAGTCCGGGTCGTGTCTCCCAGAGCTGTGGGAGATCGCACCTGCCATTGAGCTAGCCAAAACCGGAAAAAAACAAGTAATATTTCCAACTATAACCTCAGGGTGTCTTTCACTGTCTTGCATTTTCAAACAATGTACACAGCAGTGCAGGAGGGTTTATATCTTCAGATTCCAACAGAACATAGTTTATGTATTTGTGGCTCGCTTGCCATTGAGAACCTTCTTACACTGTATTCTATCTTGCCCGCTATACAATGCACCCAGAGACAAATTCTTGCCAGGAATTTTATTTACCATAAAAGGTGTATCCTGAAAATGAGAATATTGCATTCTTGTTATCAGATACTGATGAGTTTGTATCCTATAGAGTCTCCCTTTTTGCCCGTGCGGCTAAAAAGATTAGAGCCAGGGCGGCACCACAGGGGCCATTCTTATAATATGTAGGCCATTTTAACCCACTCTAATTTTACATCTGTTATTTTAGGTTTTACTTCCTTATGTATTTTATTATACTATTTCACTGTTGTTTTTAAATGTTCTGTAACTTTGTTATGGCCTATAGCTAACACAGTAAATCCTACCACTACTACTACTACTACTACTACTACTACTACTACTACTACCACCACTACCACCACCAAGTCGGTTGCCCAGACTGCCCCCTTTAGCAGCCTCTCATCAGTTGCCTTGGTTCCCTGCCACAACTCCACAGGGCAGTGAGAGGAAAATGGGGGTAGCAAAATGACATCCATCGACCCCGTGATGTCGCTACCAGCTGTGTAACTGGAAATGAAATCACCATATTGAGGGGTGCACTAAGATTCTAGTAAATCCTAGACTGTCCCACAACAGGGGATATCACTTCCCATTATGTCACTTTGAATTACACAGCAAGAAGTGATGCTGTGGCATTGATGGACAACACTTGGGAAAGTCCTGCTCTCCCCAGTCTCCCAGGGATTGCCAGCCTAATCCTAACCCCAAGGCCTGTTCAGTTGGTAAGATTTTTCTACCTTCAGCACATGGATGTACCCTAAAAATCTGGGTTCCTGATCACATCTACTGGAGCTGCAAAATATGCATGTCACCCTATTTACACAAAATGTTGACTACATGTATTGAGAGGATCATACATAGCACAATTTCCCCCTTATGTACAGTTGGATTTCCAAAGCAGTAATGATTGAATAGGGCTCCACTTAGACTCTTCAGCTCTTTGTCTTAACAGGGCCTCCAAAGTACTAAAATTCTTTAACATCCTTCACAGATTTTCAGAATGACAGGAATAAGCAAAGAAGATCTGAAGTTTATCAGTTACGAGTTGCATTTGTCAACTCAATTAAAGCAAACAGCGCCAAATATAGTAGCCTTTTTCCCATCTGATTTATGGAACTGGAACAGTAAGCAACAGGGTGGTCCAAAGTATATGTAAATCAAGCACCAGGATTATTTTAAAGCTAAACTGGAAAGCTCATTTAACATTTATGTAAAACAAATCCTGTATCTTAAATGGAATATGCACATATGACAGTATTGTCACAGCCTGATTACTCCCCGTTCCGGGAAAGCACTTGGAAGAGAATGAAGAAGAAAAAGACCTACAAGGATCCTTTCCCCCGCCATCTGTTCCACTAGAAGAGTAAAGGGTTATGTCAAACCCACATGTACACCAAAATGATCCCAAAAGATGCTTCAGTGGCTGGGGCCACCCACCCAGAAAATCTGTGTTATTGCACTGACTCACAGTATCCTATATACAATTCTTACCTCTTCTCCCCCACCCCCATTCTATGTGATGTTCATCTTCCGTGAAGGATTCTCCCTAGCTAAGCTGCCATGGAGACATCTTTTGAAGATATATTTTATTACCCAGTTAAGAGGTAATTTTATTACCCAGCTCTTCTCTGATGGTCACATCACACATGACAGCAGAATCAAGAACACCTTAAATGATTAGTACAAAGTTTGAGTCCACTGGCACCTTTAAGACCAGCGAAGTTTGATTCTGAGTATAAGCTTTCTTGGGCATGCACAGTTCTTCAGATACACTGAAACAAGAAGCTTGCACACACATGAAAGCTTATACCCCAAATTAAACTTTGTTGGACTTAAAGGGGCCACTGGAGTCTAACTTTGTTTGGCTGCTTCAGACCAACATGGCCACCCACCTGCATCTATCTTAAATTATTAGGGTACATTTGCTTCTCAATGTATGAGATGGCAACAGAATTTTTTCTTCACAATTTATTTGTCACAGAAACACATGTAGGAGCACTTCAGCCAAGCATAGCTTCCTATAATATATATTGTACTGTGTACTGCACAGTTCAAACTTACTGGAAGGCATACAATAAAATAAACAAATACCCACTGATTAAACCAATTAGGAAATACACTAAAGAAAAAGAGGAGGAGAGTTGGATTTATACTCTTCCCTTCACTCGGAGTCTCAGAGCAGTTTACAATCTACTTCCCTTTCTCTCCCCACAACAGACAACCTGTGAGGTAGGTGGGGCTGAGAGAGCTCTGACAGAAACTGCTCTTGAGCAAACAGCTCTGAGAGAACTGTGACTGACTGTCAGATTCTGCTTTGCATCTATGCTGAAATTAATGCTCATATCTTTAATCCCTATAATTGAATCTGACACTGGTTCAAATGTGTGCCTATATTCCCTGTTTCATGTGTTGCCTTTGTTTCTCCCTTTGAAATGCCTGGTAGAATGCTTTATGGCCCCTTTGATGTAGAATTGCTTTTCCCTGCTCAATGTTACTTTTTGGAATAGCAGGTTCCCACATTCCTGATTGTCACCAAGCACAGAGTTATCTCCCGGTTCCCTCCCTTTCACGCCTTGCAGACTCTCAGGGCGCTATCTGTCGACTACAGCCTTGAGGGTGGTTGATGAGTGCCCGGCATGTCTGGGTCTCACAGGATGCCCTCACATCTGGGATTTTTCCATTGTCCCATCCTGGGGTGGCAAATGGTGACCCTAATGTTTCCCGCTAATTTTCCTGTATGCTGATTGGTGTCCCTGAATGAGCTTTCATGTTTGAAGGTATAATACACCTCTGTTCTCCTTTCAATGTATCACTAACAAAAATCGAGACCTGTATCCAGTACTTGACAATAAAGGACTATGTTTTAACCAACACGGACCTGATCATTTGCTGATAGTGCAGAAGCCTCACACTGACCCAAGGTCACCCAGCTGGCTTCATGTGGAAGAGTTGAGAATCAAACCTGGTTCTCCAGATTAGAGTCCGCCACTCTTAACCACTACACCAAACTGGTTAGAAGATGTGGAGTTGCTTTAATCTTGATCCATATTATGGATTAGAGCTATCAGCTTTTTATTTTTAACTGGTGCTGATCCCAGGGTATCTCCTAGAAGTAAAATATGAGATAGCCACACCTGCTTCCTCCCATTCTTTCTCTGGAATTTCCAACCATCTGCTTCGTATACCTGCAGTATGGTACAGATAGCAATCCTGCTAGGAAGTGGAAACCTACATTATCTTGTGTTTTTAATAGCAGTTGGACACATCAAAGTTTAGCAAATGAAACATTTCCTGGCAATAGAGATGAGGTGAGAAAAGCTCCAGGAGCCTTCCTTCTCTATGACTGCTTCCAGATGGGAATTTTTCTCAGCAGAGGAAACAGAAAGCCCCCACATTAAAACGGAGCATACACATGACATTGTGGTAATTCTGTACACAATTCATGCCATTTCCAGGGCAATCCAAAAGAAAAGATCAATCTGGATTCTCTATCTTAAAAGGGAATCTGAAGAGTTGCTGTGGGGAACTGTCCATGTGGACATCCTCTGCCACCATTACAGGATTTTGCTTTCAAAATGGTGTGCAGCAGCTTGTCATTCTCCCCTCCTTTTGTAGCCCTTCAAAGGGCTTCTTTCCCATCCAGCCACACTGTACCATTTGTGGCAGCAGCAAGAAACAGGAAACAGAGTGTTGTGTATTGAGCCTGAGTCATCCCCGAGCTAGTACCTGAGGCTGGCTGAGCTTGTTGCTCCTGAACATGAGGCTGCCCTTGTCTCAGCTCTGGAGGCTGCAGCTAGTGCAGAATGCCACGGCCAGGCTGTTGATGGGTCTCTCAGCGTGAGACCACGTCCAGCCTGTGCTGAGGACACTGCACTGGCTGCCTATAACGTACCGGATCCGGTTCAAGGTGCTGGTTTTAACCTTTAAAGCCCTATATGGTCTGGGGCCTGCCTACCTAAGGGACCGCCTTTCCCCGTATATACCCCAGAGAGCACTGCGGTCAGGCACTCAACATCACCTGACCCTCCCCGGCCCCAGAGAGGCCAGGCTGGCGATCACCAGGGCCTTCTCAGTGGCGGCTCCTCACTGGTGGAATGAGCTCCCAGATGACATCAGAGCCCTGCGGGACCTTTTGCAGTTCCGCAGGACTTGCAAAGCGGAGCTCTTCCGCCAGGCCTTTAATTAGGAGCCGCCACTGGGGAGGGAGGGGTCCCTGGAAAGTGCAGAGGGAATCTTGGCCCTGGAAATTGACTGGTGAAGCCTCCTGATCTGGATTGTGTTAGGCTCTGCGCTTAGCATTGGATGCACTGCTGGCCACTGTCTTTCTGGTTTCTGTTGTTTTGTATTGTAATTTTATGCTGAATTATTGTATGCTGTTGTTTTAAATTGTTGTGAACTGCCTTGAGCCGGTAACACGGCTCGGTGGGATATAAATCTAAATTAATTAATAAATAATAAATAATGAACAGTAGCTTACCAGGATCCTTGAGTGGACCTATAAAAAAGTAGTGTTGTGTAAATAGCCTGTTGTAGGGAGTAGGGTGTGTTTGGGTGCGGTGTTTGCATGCTATATAAACAGGACTGTGGCCCTGGAGTTTGCCCTTGTGTTCCTGAAATCTTTCCTATTATATTGTGTTCCTGAAATCTTTCCTATTATATAAAGCCGTTTTAACATTCCAAGGGGCAAGATTCCATGGGGCGCCAAAATCAGTAGGCTGGATGGGCTGCCTCTCAAAAGGGGGACCCTGGCCATTGGCTGCATTCTCTCCCTGCTTTGCCTCAGTCCCGCCCACAGAACCACTGGTCAGCATCTCGGCCTCAGTCTGGAGGAAGCCAGCGAAGGGGAAGGACCGACTGGGAGCTGGGTCCATGCTTCTCCTCTGCCCACTGCCAGGTGGGTCTAACTGTCCAAATGAAACAAAGAGAATGGGGGGGGGAGAGAAAGGGAATCCAGGCACTTCTGCCTGACAGAGAGAACAGAGCGCCTTCCTTCTGACAGGCAAAACTGCCCGCGATCCATTCTCTCCCTTCCCTAACGGTCCTCTCAGGGGCCTGCTTCTGTCAGTGAAAACACAATGGACTATCAGTGTAACCCCTCCGCCACACACTGCCAAATTGCCAAATTTCCTCTCAGAATACACTGTGAAACAGTCAAAGAGAAGGGGGGGAGGGAAAGGATGCCCCAGACTGGGTTCCCTGCAGCTCGCCCACCAAAGCTCTGCCCGCCAAAATTCACCTCACGACGTGGCTTCACCTCAGGAGAGAGGATGCCATTTGCCTTCCCTTCCCATCGCCTCCAAACAGAGCAAAGAGAGGGGGGGAAGGGAATCCAGGCGCTTCTGCCTGACAGAGAGAACAGAGCACCTTCCCTCTGACAGACAGAACTGCCAGGGATCCATTTTCTTCCCTCTCTCCCTTCCCATCACCTCCAAATGGGGCAAAAAGAAGGGGAGGGGAGTGAACGGCTGGGCCTGGCTGGGGGAGGGGGGAGCAGAAAGAGATAAAAAAGTTGAGAGCCTGCCTCCCCACAATGTGAGCCTACTGCCAAGGAAGACCAACTGCAAACAAACAAAGTCCTGAAGCCTTCTGCATGATGCAGCATGCTCAAGCCATTAATGTTAGTGTATAAGTGGATCAGGGCAAAAGGCAGAATGGGAAAGGGGGCACTCTATTATACATACAGGTAGTGATGGGGGGGTGGGGAGGACGGCTTCCTCACAGCCCTATCCTCGCACTCCTAACTTTGCCTACTCACATTACACTCTCAACCAATGCTCCCTTTAAGCTGTGGAGTCATGTGAGCAAAAATTCTGCTTTGTGAGCCACTGGCATTTCAGTTGTGAGCAAATGATTTGGCTACTGCATCAAGTAGTTTGCTCTGGAGCCAACCTTTCCAAGCTAAGACAAAACTATGTGAGCCAGAGCCTAAAAACTATGAGCTACATCACAGTGGGGAATTTCACACAGCCATTATGTTCCGTTTCAGGAACTCTTCAGCAACAGTTTCTGTCAGGCATTTCACACAGAACAGTATTAGTACCGGTTCAGTAACGGAACATATTGGCCATTTCAGACAGAAGTGTTAGGGAAGCGTTAGGGAAGCGTTCCTGAGCCGGTTTACCTTGAAACCTCCTCCCAAGCGTTCTTCTGTTCTTTGTACCAGTCCTGAAGCACTATAGGGTGCTGTGTGAAGTGCCTGAAGCGCTTCCTCTGATGACGAGTGTGTGTGTGTGTTTGTGTGTGTTTGTGTGCATGTGTTTGTATGCGTGTGTTTTGTGTGCGTGTGTTTGTATGTGTGTGTGTTCTTTGTGTTTGTGTGTGTGTGTTTGTGTTTCTCTCTGTGTGTGTTTGTGTGTGTGTGTTTGTGTGTTTGCGTTAGTGTGTGTGTTTGTGTGTGTGTTTGTGTGTGTGTTTGTGTGTGTGTGTGTTTGCGTTAGTGTGTGCATGTTTGTGTGCATGTGTTTGTGTGTGTGTGTGTTCTTTGTTCGTTTGTGTGTGTTTGTGTGTTCGCGTTAGTGTGTGTGTGTGTGTTTGTGTGTGTGTTCTTTGTGCGTTTCTGTGTGTTTGTGTATGTGTGTTTGTGTCTGTGTTTGTGTCTGTGTGTGTTTGTATGTGTTAGTGTGTGTGTGTGTGTGTGTGTGTGTGTGGTGAAGAGGCTTGAAAAAAAACCAGCAGTCTGAAATGGCAAACTGCTCCGAAGACGGCTCCAAAATGGTAGGGAAAGGGCTGTCTGAAACAGCTGTCACTGTACCAGTTTATTACAAGCCAGTAAGCAGGATCTGCTAGACCCATTGTTGCCAATCTCCAGGGGAGGGATGGAGATCACGCTAAATTACAACTGCTCTTCAGATGGCAGTGATCTTCCCCTGGAGAAAATGGTGGACTCTGTGTCATTATACCCGGCTGAGGTAGCCACAGCAAATTGACGCTGAGTGCCCAAGGCTGGGGCACTCTCCCAGAGCCTCTTTCTAGAGCCCGTTGTATTTATTTCCACAACGGGCCTTATTCCTAGTCACTAAATAAAGTAGAGCTGTTCACTGCAATGCATCTTGAACCCAGTATTTAACAGAGAGCATCGATGCCATTGCTTGCTGCTGCCTCTGTGGCATGTCTGGAAGCAACCTATCTCAGAAAAGCTCAAGAACACGACCACAAAAACGGTGACTGCTCTGTCTCTGTCTTTCTGTCTCTCTCTCTCTCTCTCTCTCTCTCACACACACACACACAGACACATACAAAGAGAAGAACTGGGAAAAGAGAACCATGCATACCTACATCATAAAAACATAGAATCTACCCTACCAGATTGAGCAATCACATGAGTATTCAGCCTCCAGCAGTGCCCATTCCTATGGCTTCCAAAGAAAATGAACCCCTTCCCACCCCCCTACAACGTGCATGGCCAACTATGCAAAGTATTAAGTGGGAAAAATAAGCTCCCTCATAAACCTAGTGGAATCTGCTGATGCCCCAAAAGCACAAAAATTAGGCTTGTTATATTTTGGCACATAAGAACTAATAATGCTAGCACAAACCCAAATGCAACTAGGCTTGTATGAAGACTACAAAAGGTTTCTTTCCCATAATCACCTACGCCATACTGAGATTCAGGTCTGCAAAGGTAAGGCGTGGGCAGAACTTGCTATTCATGCAGTAAGAACTGTGGGATTCTACCTTGCTTTAAAAAAGCGGGGGTGACTAATTTCAAAACATTTACAAGGGGAAGTATTATCATAAAAATACTCATTCCTCCTTTTGAATGCTAAACAATGTTTTCTAACAATTATACTTTTCACATGAGGTCTGCACTGAATGTTTTCTAACTCAGTGTGGTTCACCACACTGAGCACAATCCACCAGGCATGTTCTCCTGTAAAAGCCCAATTGAACTGAAAGGGAATGGCAGAAAAAGATGAAAAGTGAAATGCTTGGGATGTTGAATTGTTCCTAGCTGTTGACAATGGGTCATTAATTGTGAAATACGGAATCTATGGTTGCTCCTATGAAACTGAGAGAGTCTCTGTGGCTGTGGAGAGAACCTGAAAAAACATAGACTGGAAGAAACCTGAGTTGTCAGGAAAGAACTGAAGCCTTCTTTCATGCCCTCAGACAAAACTGCTGAAAGCTTTCATAAGCCCCAGAGAAAACCTCGACTCCCTGCTGCCATTTCAACACCAGCATTGTTCTCTGTGCTGCTCATCATTTTGACATTCTCTCTACTGCCCAAATAGCCTTCTGATTTCTCCTTCATCCAGTGTGCAAACTTATAACAATATCTGGAATCTGTAGTGTCTTGGGAACTTCAGCTTAATCCACTGTGCCATGTGCAGTTTGTATTCAGCACACCCCCAGGCCAGTCCCACCTGTGGCCTTCCTCAGTATCCATTCCCCCCTGGGATCCTACAGCACATGGCTGAGGTGAGCCTTCTCAGGTATCTTGGCTTGGCAGCCTCAGACCCCCACCCCCCATGTGTGGTCCATTCTGGACTGCTAGGAAGCTGTTGTCCAATTTCAGCTAATACCATGATATAGTTTATCGGGGGGGGGGGCGGAATTTGAGTATAACAACAGCTCACCCTATTCATTTTTCCCTTGGGGTCACCATTATTTCTGGGTCAGCCAGAGGTAATATTGTAGAAATTATCACCAAATGGTCTGGAAATAACTTGGATCAACCAGAGCTCATTCAAATGAGTTGGGCTGCCTTGCAGCGGAGTGCTGCATTTATACATGGGGCCAGTGGAGTGCAATGATGGGTCTTTTCAGGTGTCATGATAAACTGGATTGTTCAAACTGCAGTTGCACAGATCATGGGTAGATGTATGGAACAGTTTGTAAATCCCTGTTAGTGCACTGGTTCTCTCCTTTCCTGCCTCCAAGCAGAATTCCTAGATTAGAGAGCCCAAATCTTGATGAATTTGTGACCATTTCTGAAATGTTAAGAACAGGTAGTGGGCACCATAGCTGGGCACCACCATTGCTGTCATAGAGGAAGAATGGAATTAGTCACAAAATGGCTACCATGACAGCTTGGCCAAATCACTTCTCAAAATGTTGAGAAGTTCCACAAAATGTTAATATGTTCCAAGTACAGATGCCATGAACTTTGCCACAAATGAGTCCATCATGCAGACTTATTATATTGGGTGGGAAGCAACTATGGTGAACCGAAACCAGGATTACTTTGCTTGTGCAGCAAAGGCCACAAACTTCCTTGCTAACTAGTCGGGGGCTGCGCAATTGCTTTTTTTTTCTTTTCTTCTAATGGTCATATGATTCGGTTGACCTTTGTGCATAATGAAGAGGGGGATGGAAATGAAGAGAGATGGAAAGCAATGGAAAGAAAATAACATTGTAAAGTAATACACAGCACTGGAGTGAAAAGTTGCCATATGCTGAAATGGAGCAGAAAATCTGAAAGAAATGCATAAACCAGGCACTTGAGAGGCCATCGTTCTGTCGCAGCCTCCAAATGGAAAGAAAATCCTCAGTGTGAAAGCAGCCATGGGGAAAATGCAACTCTCATGCTCCTTTGCTAAACCATATGTGTGACGGAGCACGCATGTGAGAAAGGCGATCGTGTGTACATGATATTATGCTAGACATGCAGCTGAACTCAGATGAATTCCCCAGCAATTATTTGATCTGATCATTGATCGAAGTGGGGGATAGTCGAGAACGGTAATTATGACACAAGCTGAACATTCACGAGGTTGTAGAAAAATGCAAAAGTCCAGTAGCACCTTAAAGACTAACAAAATATGTGGCAGGGTAGGACCTTTCTTGAGTCACTGCTCAGTTCTTCAGATAGAGCTAGAATGGGAGTCCATCTGTCCTCTATATTGGAAAGTGGAGTGATTTCAGATGCCGAATGACATTAGCAGGCAAATGACAATAGCAGGTGTGATTGGATTAGGTGTGATATGTGGCGAAATCAGCATTAATAATGAAACAGGAAACCTTGGTCTTGATTCAGTCCAGGTGGATGCATTGTCTTGAGCTTCATTATCACTTGCAATTCAGCAGTCTCTCTAATCACCCTTTGACATTCCTTTGTAAGAGAACTGCTACTTTTAGGTCAACAACTGAATGTCCTGGAAAGTTAAAATGTTTCCCCACTGAATACTACCCCTCTGCATATCTCCCCTAAATCCAGTCATGCCTGCTACTGTCATTCACCTGCTATTATCATTTGTCTGCTAATGACATTCAGCATCTGAAATCACCCCACTTTCCAATATATTGTATCTGAAGAAGTGAGCACTGACTCATGAAAGCTCATACCCTGCCACAAATCTGGTTAGTCTTTAAGGAGCTACTGGACTCTTGCGTTTTTCTCCTGCTACAGACTAACACAGCTACCCCAACTTGATTCAGGAGGCTGTGCATCCCTAGTTCCAAATCAAATATGTTCCTATGATGAAGGCAACCATTTCCAAATGGATATCCTCTGAAAACAAAAGAGCCTTTTCATGCTGCCATTTTAAACTAGATGTTATTTGTTGTTGGCCCAATTTCAAGTAAAGTGTCACAGAGATGGGGGTTTCATACTGTGATTTTCCTTCTGTTAATGAGATGTCTCTGAAGCACTATTGTCATTTCAAACAGTTCTGCTTTTCCCCCTGCCCTTTTTCGCCATGCAATCTTTCTCAGATTTTTTTAACACTATAATGTGAGCGCTATAGCACTAAACCAATTATAGCGGCACCATTGAGATGGTGCCACTATCGCAGTTTAACGCAATAGCATTCATATTAGAACGTTTTTTAACAGTCTGAGAAAGATTGCACAGCAAAAAAGGGCAGGGGGGACGTGGCATTGTAGGAAGAGCTACGGACATTTTAAACAGCACACCACAGCAATTCAAAAGTGCAATGAAGGGGCTGAAAATGGAAAAAAAGCAGTTTCCCTTAAAAGTGGCTCAGCCACAGTTTGGCAACCTGATGCAAGCGGGTTCGTATGAACAGGTAAATAAATTCCACTAGCAGCTGGTTACTAAAATGGATCTGTCTGAAATGGCAGAAAAAATCCATTAGCAACCAAACAGAATATAAAGGCACTTTGAAAAGGGCCAAAGGTGATGCCTCCTGGACTCTTCTGAACCACTTTCTATTCCAGTCAAGTACATGGAAGCCAGGATTGCCTCTTTTCTTAAGGGAAGAAGCAAGCAGGCACCAGGAAGCACATCAGCCTGTGACATAGTGCACACAGTCTCCATGCTGTGGATAACTGTTCTAAACGTTATCCTGAACTCCTTTGCATTGTCCAGCTAGTGGCAAAACCTTGCTGTGTATGGAGCACATTCTGTATTGGTCAGCTGAAATAGACAGAGAATGGATGGGGAAGCAAAGGGCTAGCCAAGGCTCCTTTAGGGTGACTTTCGGCTAAGATGATTATCATATGTTTGTTTGTTTGTTTCAATTTATACCCCACCCTCCCCGCCGAGGCAGGCTCATTCCCATTCCTACCTCCTTTCTGACTAGTTACTTCACTGCATTGGCTAAACTTTTTTTTACAAAAAATTCTGAGACATACATCTTTTACAGCTCTTGTCCAGGCTCTTGCTGTTTCACCATGTCCCCTAATTTTATTTTCTCCCCAGATTTTTTTTAAAAGTTTGTGAAGAAACATGTGATCAGGTCCCGATCACTTTGAGAGCCAGTTTGGTGTAGTGGTTAAGTGCGCGGACTCTAATCTGGGAGAACCGGATTTGATTCCCCACTCCTCCACTTGCACCTGGCTGGATGACCTTGGGCAAGCCATAGCTCTGTACCAGCCAGGGGCGTAGAGTTTGTAAATCCCCAAGGGGGGCGGGGGCTCTCTCGTGCACGCGCGCTTTGCGCGCGTGCACGGGACCATGTCCCCGCCGCTCCTCCTCCCCCCCCCCGGCCCCAGGGAGGCAGGCTTGGGGCGCAGTCTTGGCGGCGGTGGCGGCAGCCAGCTGGCCGGCTGACTGCCGGCCACGCGCGCAAAGCGCGGGAGCATGTCCCTGCCGCTCCTCCTCCCCCCCCCCGGCCCCAGGGAGGCAGGTTTGGGGTGCAGGCTCGGCGGCGGCAGCAGCCAGCTGGCCGGTTGACTGCCGGCCGCGCACGCGAAGTGCGGGAGCATGTCCCCGCCACCTCTCTCCCCCCCCCCGCCCCAGGGAGGCAGGAGGGCAGGCCGGGAGTGGGGGGGAAGGAGAGGCGACGACGGCAGCTGGCCGGTTGACTGGTCACCGGCGGTGGGCGCTCCCTTTTGCTGGGGGTGGCTGAGCCCCCCCCGGGAAATTTCGGGGAAGGCTCGAGCCCCCCCGTAGTTGACGCCCATGGTACCAGCTGTTCTCTCAAGGACAATTGGCTCAGAGCTCTCTCAGCCCCACCCACCTCACAGGGTGTCTGTTGTGAGGAGGGGAAGGGAAAGGAGTTTGTAAACCGCTCTGAGACTACAAGTGAAGGGCGGGGTATAAATCCAATCTCTTCTTCTTCTTCTTCTCTCTTCTTCTCATTCTCTTCTGGAACATAAAGGGCAGAGGGCATTAATGGCAAGCTCTTTTAATGGTGAAGACGCTACAGCAGTAGATGGATTGTGAACTGCTTTGGACTTTACTAGTGTTTTGCATGGAGCACTTACTTTTGTGAATGCTGGGAAACTGAATAAAACTGAAATAAAGTGAGAACTTTTCTCCTAGTGTCTTATAAATCTCCTCTTGACAGATGCTACAGCCACAGAGTTGTTGTGCTTGGTGAGTCATGGCTAATGGGTGGGGCGGGCATGGAGAGAAGACAGAGGGAAAGAAGGAGGGCATGTCCAGAAAAACATTGTTCATGAAGTGACTTGATTTTTCTGCTGCTTTATGCAGCCAACTCTCTATCCAGGCAGTTGAGAAGGGCAGTGCTACTGAGCAAACTGGGATATCTAAATTCAGATGTGATGAAAAACCACAGTTAATACAACAAACTGTGGTTCAGAAAACTAGTTAGTTAGCCAGCCTGTATCTGTATGTCACATTTAAAAAAACTGAGGTTAATCATGACATCTAAACATAGCTTGTATTAGGTTTGACTTGGGTGAGGCTTAGATTCAAAACAGGAATTTCAATTGAAATGCTAAGGAAAAACAGCTTGCAGGAAAATTGAAGTTGAAAGCCTGCAGTTATCTCCATGTACCATTCTCTTAAACAATGGTCCATGCAGGAACTGGACTGTAAAACTTACACTTTTCAAGTATCGTTGTTGTGTTTTTATTTTAACAGACTGATGTTAGTGCTAGTAAGGGGTCACCTCCTGTTTTTGCTTATATCCAATACATGAACAGAAGCAGGAAATGTATCTACTCCGAACAGTCAATATTCACAGCCATTGCCCTTTATTTCATCTTTGAATTAACTACTGACCACTTTTTTTAAAGCCAGAAAAAAACTGACTTCCTTTTTCAAAACCTAAGCAATAATGCAGAATTCTGCTACTGAAAGTTTCTGTTAGTGTGTGAGATAGCAGCACTAACAGTACTATACTTGGGTTATAAAAGTTACCCTGTGCTGTAAGTTATATGAAGTTCCCTAATCTGAATTTTACTGAGACATGTTCTGTTGAAATAATAATCATCTTTTAGAATGAACATGTGGTACAGCAAACTGGATGAAATCATATTATTGAATCATGTGCCTCATTCATATCACTTAACCAGGAAGTAGAGCTGCTTCTGAAATCTAGGACGGATCTTGGAATCTGGGCCATCCTAGTTCCATTTCATACCAGACTCGACTCTTATTGTAACCCACCAGGGCAGCCACACTGAAGCCGGCTTCTGCCTGAGCCTGTTGATGTCATCGGTGTATATCAGAACATCTTTGTAATTACTTCTCTCTGCACATTAACAGGCACTGTACCATTTCTAACTAAGCAGAGACAACTGAAGGAAAGACAAGAAGGCAACAGCGACAGACCAAAGTCAGGTAGACACACACTCCAAAAGGGCATGGGCTTACATTTACAATGGGTCTATTCCCTAACAATATTTTCACCAGCCTGTCACCCTTTCTCACCACCTGTTGGACTGTGACATTTTAAAATTCCTTGGGGCAGTCCTAATGATAAATCATAATGAACCACATATTGCCCGTTCCACAGAAACATCTTGATGCAGTACTTTGAACTGCGGCATGTAAACAAGGCTAGGGTGATTTCTCATGGGTTTTAGCAATAGTTTTCTACCGTAGTTACTTTGGTTCTTCACCAACACAAATATTCAAGAGGAACCCCTAAATCTATCAAAAACATTAAGTTTCATTTCATGCCATGCTGAAATAATAAAATTTACATTTATAAAGATTATTTTCACAGCCTTTCAAATATGTAAACTAAATGAGACAAAGTAAAAAAAGACAAGGCAGTTTAACAGTCAAGTCATCTGTCAAAAATATAGGCCGTGTATATTTTCCAAAGAGTGTTTCACAGCAATATTTGAATTAGTTTGACCGGTTGACCCAAAACCACAAGAAAATCACAGTTCGTTGGAAACAGAGCTCATTCTTGTCAGAAGGAAGTAAAAGTACCTCTGACAAGGATAACCAACATTTCTTGAGCTCGGGATGAGCCTCTAGACACAAATAAATAGTTGTGCTTATGCTGGGGACTCTGGGAACCAGTTTGCCCACAATCCTCCGTGGCTCTGTGGCCCTGGGAATGTCATGGGTTCTCCTAGCTTCAGCCTGAGGTCATACACACTAAATAATCCACTTTCAATCCACTTTCAGTGCACTTTCCAACTATATTGTACCAAGAGGTCCTACAACTGATAGACAACTTAAAAACAAATAAACCACCGGGCCCGGATGGCATACATCTGAGAGTTCTGAAAGAACTCAAATGTGAACTTGTGGATCTCCTGACAAAAATATGTAATCTTTCCACAGTTTTTACTAAAGAACAATTTTGGAGATATCAAGAACTTTTACAAAAAGATAACTCTTTGAAATCACAAGTCACACTACAAGGCAAGGCATTAATCTAAACTGGTGGGAAAGAGTACAACTTGACTCTAGATATGTGAAAGATAAACCAACTGGTTTTGCTGAGAAAGCAAATGGGCTAGATAAAATATTGTTGGCAAATGATGTGAAATATATAAAAGCATTTTATATGCTATTATTAGAAATGAGAATGCAGGATGAAAGAGTAAAAACTGCTATGATTAATTGGACACAAAATATAGGGTGTAATATTCAATTAGAGCAATGGTTGAGAGCAGGGCTCTTTTTGTAGAAAAAGCCCAGCAAAAACTCATTAGCATATTAGGCCACACCCAATGTTACCAGACGTGTGGTCATCCAGCCATATCCACCTTTTACTTCTTATTCTGTTTACCTTGTTGTCAAAACAGTTTTGACAAAACCAATAAAAACATTATTTCCTGTCCCATCTATACAAAATCTTGCCTGAACCAATATATTATGTCCAACAATTATTCCCACACTGGATTGGAATCAGTTCCTAAAGGTTAGGTTCCCATGGAAATCAGCTTGCCTTCCTGCAAAACTAGTACGCTGAATATGATTTTTTAGGGTTGCCAACCTACAGGTGAGGTCTGGAGCAATGCTCCCTCTAAACTATGGAGCCCTGTGAGCAAAAATTCTACTTTGTGAGCTACTGGCATTAAAGTTGTGAGTGAGTGATTTGGCTATTGCATAAATTAGTTTGTTCTGGAGCCATCCTTTCTGAACTAAGACAAAAGTGTGTGAGCTGGAGGCTAAAAAACTGTGAGCTAGCTCACACTAACTCAGCTTAGAGGGAACACTGGTTTGGAGATCTCCTGGAATTACAACTGAGCTCCAAACTACAGAGATCAGGTCAATGGCTTCTTTGGAAAGTGGAGTCCATGGCATTACGCCTTGCTTAGGTCCCTCCTCCCCCAAACCCCACCCTCCACTCCCAAATCTCCAGGGATTTCCTCAACCTGGAGTTGGCAACCCTAGTTCACTGGCAGAACAACCCTAGGAGCCAGTTTAGTGTAGTGGTTAAGTGCGCAGACTCTGGAAGAACCGGGTTTGATTTCCCACTCTCCCCCTTGCACCTGCTGGATGACCTTGGGCAAGCCATAGCTCTGTACCAGCTGTTGTCTCAGAGCTCTCTCAGCCCCACCTACCTCACAGGGTGTCTGTTGTGGGGAGGGGAAGGGAAAGGAGTTTGTAAGACGCTCTGAGACTCCCTTGGGTAGTGAAGGGTGGGGTATAAATCCAATCTCTTCTAGGTTTGTGGATGCACTGGACGGGAGTAGTTTGTGGACTATTTTATTCAAGGTATAAAATTTTATTCAAGGTATAACATTTCATGTGCCACCCACATTTCTTCAGATGGAAGACGTGTGCATGCACACAAAAGCTTATACCTTGAATGAAACTTTGGACTCCAACTTTGCTCTGCTGCTTCAGACCAACACGGCTACCCACCTGAATTATTACACTATAATATTTTTTACAAGCAATTATGTACCAGTGGATAGTTACCATGCAGAGTCTGTCCCACAGGTAAAATTATTCTGTGAACAGGTGGTCTTTACCACATAAAAGTATCACTACCATCACAAGATCACCAGTCATTGGACGTCAACTCCTCAGAAGAAGAAATCTCTCTTATTAGGAGGTTTAAGAACATCAACTTTGCTGGCCCATTAAGGGCAGATGTCAGCCCAGTGGCAGGAGAAGAGGGACAATCATCTTCTTCAGAAACTCTGCCCACTTTTTAAATTTCACAAAACAGGCAATCTCCAAAGTGCTGCTGACCATGCTCATTTTTAGTTACATCCCTGTTTCTCTGCCGATGTCCCCCAAAGTCCCCCAAGCAACAGTCAAGTGTTCTGCCAACACATACAACAATGAAGCTACCTTTTCAGATGTTTTCTCTTTCATGGCAGTTAGCACCAAACAACTTTAATACAGACTTTAGACACACATATATTTGCAAGCCATTCCCAACAAGACACAACAAACACTCAGCCTTCAAACTTACTTTCCTTAAACAGAAGATGCCATGAGAGAACTAAAGAGATTCTCAAAAATTAAATATATCATCAAAACCAGCATTTCTTGGGCTCTCTGCTTTTTTACATTCCTCCCCTTTTCAATAATTTTTTTTATAAAAACACAAAGAACAAAATGAAACAAAAAGAAAGGAAAGGAAAGGAAAGGAAAGGAAAGGAAAGGAAAGGAAAGAAAGGAAGGAGAGAGAGAGAAAGAGAAAGAAAGGTGGGGACAGAGAAAGAAAGAAAGAGAGGGAGGGAGGGAGGGAGAGAGGGAGAAAGAAAGAAAAAGGAAGGAAGGAAGGAAGGAAGGGGGAGAGAGAGAGAAGGAAAAGAGATGGGGGAGGTACTTACCGGAGCAGGGAGAGTGACGCGACGTCAGCAAGCCAAATGCAGAGAGACCGGGCCTTTCAGTGCAAAGAGCCCAGCCTGGCTGCTTAATCTGTGGGTGGGGCTTTCTCCTGCTAGCTCTCTGCACTTAAAGGGAAAGCTCCAGGTGGGGCTTTTTCCTGCCGGCTCTCTGTAGGAACTTTCCCTTTAAGTGTAAACAGCTCAGGCTCTGTGGGGAGGGGGCGGGGCAGGCTCAGACTCCAGCTGGAATACCGTTCCGGTGTGTTCCGGTTGAATAAGAGCCTGGTTGAGAGTATGGAAAACAAATATAAAATTTACAAAATGTATGGCGTTTACAGAGAATATTTATAAGATGTTTTATAGGTGGTATATAACACCCAAGAACGTAGCAAAGTGGTATCCAAATATGTCAAATGAATGTTGGATGTGTAAACAAACTGAAGTCTCTTTACAAGGGCAGAAAACTTTGATTGTGAATATTTATGCCCCCAATGGAGCCAAAGAAATTTTTTTTAGAGAATTACAAGTGGAATTGGACAATGTAAACTATGATCAAATCATGATGTTAGGGGACTTTAATGGAACTGTGAACAACAAAATAGACAGGCGCTCTAAGAGAAAAGATGACACATTAGGAAAGCTTCCAAAAAACTTTTTTGAACTGATAAAACAAGAGAAGCTGGAAGGTATTTGGAGGAAGGTCAACCCACAAGGAAAAGATTTTACCTTTTATTCTAATAGACATGATTCACATTCAAGAATTGACATGATTTGGATGACTACTAATGTAACGTTTAAGACAAGAAAAGTGGAAATTCTACCTAGAATAATTTCAGATCATAATCCTTGTTTATGGACTGCTGGGCAGGTAAAAAGACAAAGGAGATGGAGAATAAATGAGGACTTACTAGACAACCAAGAAATAGTTAAAAAACTACAGGAAGAAACAGACTTATATTTTCAAGCAAATATACAGAAAGAAGTAAAAATTCAAACCGTATGGGATGCATACAAAGCAGTGATGAGAGGATTATTGATATCATTAAATGCTAAAGATAATAAAAAGAAAAGAGAACAATATGAAAATATTGTACAAGCCATTAAAACAAAAGAAGAAGAACTGAAGAGTAGACCAGGGAGAAAGAAATTGCAAAAGGAAATCTGGATGCTACAAGACCAAGCAAAAGCTATTATGAACCAAGAGACTTACTGGAACTTGAAAAAACTTCAACAAAAAGCATTTGAAGGTGCAAACAAACCTGGAAAATACTTAGCATGGCAATTAAAGAAAATAAATTTATCACTAAAGTGATAAGGGACAATATTGAGATAATAGACAACAAAGGAATAAAGAGATAATTTTTTAAATATTATGCAAAACTTTTTAAGAAGGAAAACAAAGACAGAAGAAAGATTAAAGAATACCTACAAACATTAAAGTTACCAAAACCAACAGAGAAAATTAAAGAATTATTTAACAATCCAGTATCATTACAAGAGATTAAAAATGCAATAAATGACTCAAAATTAGGGAAAGCACCTGGATCAGATGGATTTACAGCGAAGTTTTATTAAACATTACAGGAGTCGATCTCACCAGTGTTACTGCTATTAATGAACGATATAGGAGTCACAGGTGAGGTCCCAGAAACTTGGAAAGATGCAACCATCTCACTTATCCCGAAAGAAAATCAAGACTTAACTAATGTTAAGAACTATAGACCGATTTCTTTACTAAATAATGATTACAAGATTTTTGCCAAGATTATAGCTGATAGACTAAAAGAACACCTTAAAGAAACTATACAAATAGAACAAGCAGGGTTTTTACCTAATCGCCAAATAAGGGACAACCTAAGAGTAGTAGTGGATGCTATAGAATACTACGATAAACATCCTGAAAAGGAAGTGGGTTTTTTCTTTTTAGATGCGGGAAAAGCGTTCGATAATTTAAATTGGGACATTATGTTTGAGGTTCTAGAACATCTTGAAATTGGAGACTTTATGCTTAACCTCATTAAGTCAATATATAAAGAACAAAAATCATCTTTAATAATTAACACTGAAAAGATGGACTATTTTAAAATTGAAAAAGGAACACGACAAGGATGCCCACTTTCGCCGCTGCTATTTATTTGGATTTTAGAAGTTCTACTGCTAAATTTGAAGGAAGATAAAGAAATTAAAGGCTTAACAATAAAAGGGTTTTCTTTCAAATATAGAGCCTTTGCAGACGATGTGATGTTTATAGTTGAAGACCCTATGAATACATTACCATTTTTGTTACAGAGAGTAAGAGAGTTTGGTGACTTGGCGGGATTCTATGTAAATAAGAACAAATCGAAAGTGATGTGTAAAAACATGTCAAATAATAAGCAAATTGAGTTACAAAATCTTATAGAATGTGAAGTGGTGAAAAAGACAAAATATCTAGGTGTGAACCTAACAATGAAAAATATTGATCTGTATAAAAATAACTATGAGAAATTATGGCAGAAAATTATGCAAGATGTTAAAAAGTGGAATGTATTAAATTTGTCACTGTTGGGTAGAATTGCGGTGGTTAAGATGAATGTGCTACCACGATTAATGTTTTTGTTTCAAACTATTCCAATTGTGAAAGATGTAAAAACATTCAAATGCTGGCAGAAGGAATTGTCTAAGTTTGTGTGGGGAGGGAAAAAACCAAGAATTAAGATGAAAATAATGTGTGATGCTAAAGATAGAGGTGGGTTCCAGTTACCAAACTTATCATGATGCAGTATGTTTGACTTGGGTAGGGACATGGACTATGTTACAAGATAGAAAGTTATTGTCCCTGGAAGGTCATGACTGTAGGTTTGGGTGGCACGCGTATTTGTATTATGGTAAAACAAAAATGGACAATATGTTTAAGCATCATTATTTGAGAAGAACGCTAATGGATACGTGGACAAGATATAAAAACTTTTTTCCAGAAGAAATACCTATGTGGATTGTACCTGCAGAAGTTTTAAATCCATCATCATGCTACAAAGGACAAGACTGGTTGAAGTATAGAGACTTGTTAACAAGACATGGTAAAGACTTTATAATGAAGGAGCAGCATCAGATGGACTTTGACTATGGTTGGTTAAGATATAGACAAATATATGACATGTATAGAAGTGATAAAAAATCTGGTTTTAGAGAAAAGAACAATGAAATCGAACAAGTGTGGGAGGAAGGTGGGGAAAAAATGATTTCTAAAATGTATAAAATTTTGTTAAAATGGTTTAACACTGATGAAATGGTAAAAGAACAAATGGTAAAATGGGCGATAAACTTCAACAAAGATATTGAAATGGAATCTTGGGAATTTTTATGGAAAAATGCTATGAGTATATCTACATGTTATAATTTAAAAGAAAACTGTTTTAAAATGATTTACAGATGGTATATGACACCAAAAAAACCTGCAAATATTAATCAGAATTTATCTAACAAATGTTGGAAATGTAAAAAGAAAGAAGGTTCTTTTTATCATATGTGGTGGACTTGTGATAAAGCGAAGACTTATTGGTCTATAATACATGCAGAAATGGAAAAAATTTTGAAAGGTACATTTAAGAAATTGCCTGAAATGTTATTGCTTGGACTTAAACTAGAAGAGATAAATGTAAAGAAAAGGACAATAATATGGTATATGATAACAACAGCAAGAATGGTGTATGCACAAAATTGGAAAAATGAAAAAATACCAGAAGTGTGGGAATGGTTGAAAAAATTGTTATATATGGCTGAAATGGATAAATGGACTAGAAAATTGAATAATCTGTACTCAGAGACCTTTTTAGAAGATTGGAAGGATTTGAAAGAATATGTTGAAAAATATTGGGACATGAAAAACTACATTTATACATGGTTATAATAGTATAAAGGAATAGAATTAGAGTATATGAATGTATTAAGGATAATTAGATAATGAAGATGTTTTTTTTTAGAATTATATAAGAATATAGAAAGTAAGAATTGGTATATAAGTATTTTAAAGATATATAACCGTTACCAGAAATGTAAACATAGATATAAGTATTACTATTTTGGATAAAATGGAAAATGTGTTATGCTTCAGATGTGGTGGGAAACCGTAAATACAAGATAAAAATAAGACTATACAAATAGAACAAAATGTTATATAATATGGAAAAAAGAATTTGTATAAGATAAATGTATTAATTTTAATGTTTTGAAAAATAAAAATTTCTTTACGGAAAAAAAGGAAGTGTAAACAAACTGTTGGTTCCTCTTTTTCATATGTGGTGCACGTGTAAATGTGTAAAAAAAATTAGACCTGGATTCATTAAATATTGCAAAATATGTTGCATTTGACTATACTATTTGTGCCAGAATTTTTTTTGTTGAATATGATTCCAGAAACTTTTAACAAACCAGATAAATATCTGATTATCCATGTAATAATTGCTACTAGAATTCTTTATGCAAAGCACTGGAAAAGAGAAGAAGTTCCTTTTCAGGAGGAAATAATCTATAAACTATTAGAGACTGCAGAAATAAACAATTTAACATTGAAATTAGCAGATAAAAGAGAGGAAATCTTTGAAAATAATTGGTCAAGGTTTTATAAATGGTTGGATGAACACTTCAAAAAATGAATTAACTCTAATCGTATGATCCTATAAAACTGGGATAAGCTAATTTGGTGAATTAGATACTGATTCTAGTAGAAATGTTAATGTAGATACATATAGTATGGACTCCTTATCTGTTAGTATGTTTTAATCTTTGTATGTTTTTTCTTGT
This sequence comes from Lepidodactylus listeri, assembly GCA_029233225.1. Taxonomy (NCBI): domain Eukaryota; kingdom Metazoa; phylum Chordata; class Lepidosauria; order Squamata; family Gekkonidae; genus Lepidodactylus; species Lepidodactylus listeri. Next base: position 24,243,896 of record JARCFY010000004.1, on the reverse strand, counting down.
TTTTGTGTCAGTTTAGTGTAGTGGTTAAGTGCACGGACTCTAATCTGGGAGAACCGGGTTTGATTCCCCACTCCTCCACTTGCACCTGGCTGGATGACCTTGGGCAAGCCATAGCTCTGTACCAGCTGTTCTCTCAAGGACAGCTTGGGAAAGAGCTCTCTCAGCCCCCCTACCTCACAGGGTGTCTGTTGTGGGGAGGGGAAGGGAAGGGAGTTTGTAAGCCGCTCTGAGACTCCAAGTGAGTGAAGGGCGGGATATAAATCTAATTTCTTCTTCTACTTCTTCTTCTTTTTCTTTTCTTTTCTTTCATGAAAACTCAATAAAAAAATTATTTAAAAAATCAATAAGCAGATAACGCCTGTAAGGAACGGAACAGTTGCCACCGTTTTGTATTTGATTACTGTTTATCATTTTATTTAATGTTTAAATTAATGTGCATGCATCTTCATTTTAGCTGTTGTTTTGGTCATAGAAAATTTTTTTGAATGTTTTTGAACAAGTTCCTTTCATATTTATTTTGCAATTGCTTAAATAATTCTTAGGCACTGTTAGAATTAATCCAATTTGAAATGTCTTCCACTGTTCCATAAAACACTGAGATACAAGAAACCACTTTCTTAAAACATTTCCAGAAGCAAGAAAAATAAAGCTAGTCAGTGATTCAGAGGCAGAGTTCTCATAAAATAGCCAGACAGTGCAAACAGGTAGAGTTTCTTTGTTTTGATTTTATTTGAAGTTCTGTCTAAATTTAGCAGCACAGTTGTAAGAAACACTAGGGTTCCATTCCAAGAGGAAAGAGCTCCCAAACATTAAGTTGCTGAGCTCATAAGAGAAAGCAAACAACTTCAAATGCTTCCATTCTATACAGTATGTATTTTCTCTGCTAGCCCTCTTTCGGTAAATCCAGATGAAGGTTGCTATGTAGTGCTTTTTTTCAAAGAGAAAAGATTTCCCAATATACCTTCTATCTTACTCATATCAGTATTATTATTATTAGCATATTATTATAGCAATTCTTTTACTTGTTTCTATGTATGAGTTTATGTCAGGTTTTCCCTGGAGATCACATAATCCCAGTGTTGAAGGTAGAAAAACTGTTTACCTGGAATTCCCACCAAGGAGCCAATCCAGAACAAGGAGCAGTATTCGCTTGTATCATTTGTACCATAGAAGTGGGCTGCCCAAATGTGTGAGCGTGTGAAGTGCTGTCAAGTCGCTTCCAAGCTATGGTGACCCTATGGATTAATGACCTCCAAAATGCCCTATTGTTACCAGTCTTGCTCAGGACTTCCAAACTGAGAGCCATGGCTTGCTTTATTGAGTTAATCTATCTTTTCCTCTTTTCTTGTTGCCTTCAACTTTTCCTAGCATTATTGCCTTTCAAACCGGTACATTTTTGAACTGGTAATTTTATTTTATTTTTACACTCATGCTTTTGCTTTATAATGAACAATTCTATTTAGTTTGTGAGGACCAGGCCAAAAAGTTCTAAAAGTTGGTGTTGCCATCTTTTAGACCAAGCATTTGTTCCAATGTACTCTTTCCATTGACATTTCAATTTACAGAGGATCAGTTTTCTGAGCACTTGAAGACAGATTCAGGTTGTTATGTTCTCTTATGTTGTTTTACATTGCATCATTAGGGCTCTGGTATCCTAACTCCCTTAATCTTATTGGCTGCTGAATAAAGACTTCTTATTGGTCCTTAAGCCAATCCTACGAAGCAATCAAAGAGCCCTGCTTAGGTCCAATCAGATTTCGTATCCTTAGTTACAATGTATATAGTTAGGTGTTGGAACAGTATAAGTTAAGTGCTGCTCTTGTCAGAGCTGTCTTTTGAGCTGAACGATGTTTAGAATAAAAGCCTGTTTTGGATTCATTGCCTCCTGACTCAACACTTAAAAGGTCAGTAGCCATGTTGGTCTGAAGCAGCAGAACAAAGTCTGAGTCCAGTGGCACCTTTAAGACTGTGGAGAAATGCCTTGTTTCCTGGCAGGCTGGCAACAAGCAAAAAGAAGCAGGAGGGAGGAGAAAATGGCCCATGGTATTTCAGGCTCATCTCAGCTTTCTCTTAAGAAATGCTAAGTCCCCCCACCTTCTCCAGACAGGGAACCGAGAATGGAGGAATAGAATTCTAGAGCATCTCCAAGAAACAGATTCCTGGAGATATGTTTTTTATTGATTGATTGATTAGATTAGATTTTTATCCCACGCTCCCCACCTTACGACGGGCTCAGGAAACACCGGGCCATTTCACACAGCCAATATGTTCCGTTTCTAGAACTCTTCAGCAACAGTTTCTGTCAGGCATTTCACACAGAACAGTATTAGTACCGGTTCAGTAATGGAACATATTGGCCATTTCAGACAGAAGTGTTAGGGAAGCGTTCCTGAGCCAGTTTACCTTGAAACCTCCTCCCAAGTGTTCTTCAGTTCTTGTACCGATTCTGAAGCGTTACAGAGGGTGCTGTGTGAAATGCCTCTGAAGTGCTTCCTTTGATGATGAGTGTTTTCGCGCCTCTTTTCACCCACGTGGGCAATGTCCGTGAATTTTTTTTAAGAGGCTGAGTCTTAAAACGCTGTGTGTGTTTGTGTTTGTGTGTGTGTGTGTGTGTGTGTGAGAGAGAGAGAGAGAGAGAGAGAGAGAGATCCAGGCTGAGTCTTAAAGTGCGGGGGGTAAGAGAGAAAGAGAGAGGTCAAGTTCCAGGCTGAGTCTTAAAACGCCATGTGTGTGTGTGTGTGTGTGTGTGTGTGTGTGTGTGTGTGTGTGGTGAAAAGAGGCTTGAAAAGAAAGCGGCAATCTGAAATGGCAAACTGCTTCGAAAACGGCTCCAAAACGGTAGGGGAAGGGCTGTCTTAAATGTCCATCACTGTACCGGTTTATTTCAAGCCGGTTCAGTAACGTTTTTAAAGGTGTAGTATGAAATTCCCGACCCCTTTGACCTGGCATGACTTGGTCAAGTGGGAGAAGACACAGAGATAATAAAACTTCCTTTCAAAGAGAGTTGGTCTCTTTTCCTAGGATGCTATGTTGATTAACACAGAGGCGGACCTCTCCTCTGAACAGGTAGCCATTGACCATGTGGTCATTCTGAATATCTGAAAAGAGCCTGAAGGTAATGGTTACTTTCTAGGGATCTAGAACAGCTAAACTAATGAGCCTGTCCTATATTTTACCATCAGATAGGGCATGTATAGCGAAAGGGACAGAGGATTTGTGTTCTGCCAGTTTCTTTTGATTCCTTTGCTTACATCTAGTGCTCTGCTAAAAGTATGCTAGTAAACATATTCTTTTTAATTAAAACTTCATAATTTTTAATTCTGGCAGTGGTACTCTTTTAAGTATTGAAGTCAGAATATGATGAATCAAAATGCAAGCTTTATTTCAAACATCATTCAGCTCTGGGACAGCTCTAGCAAGAGCGGCGGTCAACTTATAGTGTTTCAACAAGTAACTATATACATTGTAACTATTTACATGCAATCTTATTGGACCTAAGCAGGGCTCTGTGATTGGTTTCCTGGATTGGCTTCAGGACCAATAAGGAGTCTTTATTCGGCAGCCAATAGGAATGAGGGAGTTAGGATACCAGAGCCCTGACAATGCAATGCATCCTAATGTACAAGACATAACAACTCTATACCACATAGACCTCCACGATCTGGGACACACTATTTTAAAAGGGAGCTCTGGGAGGGGGGAGGCAAGGAGTTGGCAGTGGGCTATTCCCCCAGGGGCACACAAGGCATTAAACTGTCCCCTTGGTAGCCAGGCAGTGGACTGCAGGAGACACAGCTTTTCCAGGCTGACCACACATTCAATGGCCGCCTGCTTGCGGACCAGAGCACAGCATCCCCTTCAGCCAAACATCCCAAGGGAAACAGGTACCAACTTCCCCTTGCAATGTAGGTTTAACAAATCTGTGTCTACTCCCCCTTGATCCTTGTCAGCTCATGTCAAGGCTCCTTTTCCTGTTGTCTCCAGAAAGCCCCTTCCTATAACCTGTCTAGCAAAAAGTTCTCCAAGCCTCAATGACCTCTGCTTGCAGAAGCCGGGGGGGGGGGGGGGGTTGAACTGGCCCGTCCCATTGTCTCTGACAAGACCCATTAACTTTTCTTACGAGATGCGTCTGGAAGGCCACTGAACAATTTCCTCCTTCCCAGCCTGTAGAAAAAAACTTTTTAAAATGCCATCTTGCTGCTTGCCAGCTTCCCTCCAGGAGAAAATGTATTTCTCCACAGTCCCCATACAACACAACATGTAGCCCCCACCTCCTGTGCAGAGAAACTACATGAGCCAGCACAAAAAAAATCTATTCCTTCAAAAGCCCATTTCTCTAACATTTGTATTTTGTTAACATGCCCTTTTCTGTTGGGGTTTGGGGAGGTGCGCACATGTGTGTTGTTCCCATCATCAGCACCTAGATTTTAGTAAAAAGGGCCATTCATGTGTAAGGTAAAATCGTCATTTTAACTGGACTGAGTCCTAAGTATACTCTCATCCCTTGGAACGAAACGCTTAACTACCAAAAAAAGATATCTTTATCTTCCTTTTAAAATTGAAGTGACGGCAGCACTGACGTGGGTAAGAACTACAAGGCTGGAAGGCAGCTGTTAAACAGACAAAATTCAATCAGTGAAAGCTGCCGTTTATATGGAGTCTCATGGCTCACTGCTGTTTCTCCACTGAGGGCAAAGCTGTGAGAGGCCTGTTTTCAACTAGCAAGCATGTGGTCCATGCATTCATGGACCCACAAAGTACCTCTAAACACACACACACACACACAAAGCATCCATGTTTTGTATTTACAGTGACCAGACCACTAGGGATGTGACATCTGTACAAATAATGCTGTGAACAAGAAGAAAAAATTCTATATCCACACACCTTTCTTTCTACTGTCATTAGAACTAATAAAATCCTAAATCTGTCTTCTGTGCTTACAGGTTAAAAAAATAGTAGATCAATAGCCAGCAGACTGTCAGTACTGCCTTACAAGTTATGGATTGCAACCTAGGAGTACCCCAACATAGGTCCAACTAAAGATAATGTTAAAAAACAAACACATACATAACACATTTTTGGCATTCATTTTTAAGTATTGAGCAGGAGGCGATGAATTCAAACAAACTGGCTTTTATTCAGTGAGGCTGATTTCACACTGGCCAGTTGCTTCTCGCTCTCTCCGGAATTTCCCCTCCCAGTTTCCTCCAGAGTATTTTCTTCATTTTCCCACTTGGAACCTCAGCCCTTTCGATATAGTGTGAAGGGTTTTCTCCAAAAAAAATTAGAAACTCCCATAATGGGGCGGCCTTGATGAAAGGCGGGCGAGTGGGTGTGTTTCATTTTGGGTTTTCCCCCGGAGCAAACAGGAAAATCCTCTAAAAACAGGATTTGTTTGCTCCAGGGAAACTCCGGTGCAGCAGGGCAATACTCCAAAGCAAAACGTGAGCCCGAAGCAACTGGTGTGAAATCGACCAGAAGCTCCGATGCAAGTATGAGGGCAAACCTGGGGCAAACGCTAGTGCGAAATTGGCCTGTCATTGTTCAGCTCAAAAGACAGCTCTATGAGAGCAACACTTTCATTTATACTGTTCCAACACATAACTTTCAACAATGTAACTATATACAAGCAATACTATTGGACCCAAGCAGGGCTCAGTGATTGGGTATCTAGATTGGCTTCAGGACCAATGGGAGTCTTTATTAATCAGCCAATAGGAATTGGAGCTTTAGGATGCCAGAGCCCTTTTCAAGCTATTACTGCTTCATATTCTAAACAAACACAACATTCATGTTTCCTACTTGAGGAATTTAGAATCAAGCTGTCTAGCTAGTCATGCTTAGCAAACATTCTTAATTCATTTTCACTTAGAAGATCAATGGAAATAACTTTCATTACAAATCCTTTATTTTCCTATTGTGCCTGCCAGACTGGCATGCAATTAATGTGTTTCCATTTTCCCCTAGAGAATTAAACCTTTAAATATATTTGCAACCCCTTGTGTACCTGTGGGTGTATATAATGCACTGTATGTACTGTACATACTTCACCACCAAACTGCCCTATTTTTATATTATAATGCCTTCCCTTCAGTCTAGCATACAACTTGTCCCTCTTTTGAGGACCTTTAATGAAGCGTCCACTAACCCTAAGTGTAAAAAATAATCCAAAAGACACCATTTTGAAAGTTGTCTGCTTGGAACTTCCTCTTAAAATGTTGGATGTACAGGGAAAGGAAAAAAAATATATTTTTCTATAAACATAACTGGTTGCTTTCTGTTCCCAAATTAAACTGGAACCCACTCTTCAAATGTTATGTTTTTGAATAGTCTGCGATAATAATACTTTCCCAGTTTTTGAGAAAAACATGTAGAAGATAAAACATAAATAGGGCTGTACTGTTTATTTTTGTTTTAAGAGGAAGATAATCCAACCTGAAAAATTTAGTATTCAGCTTGTAGAGTTTCCACTGAAATGATGGCTAATATTTTTCAGAAAGGATAATAGTTGCCTTTGTCTGCTGTCGCTGGAAAATGTTTTGAAGCAAACAAACAATATAAGGCAACTCAGAATGAAAGAGAAGCAATAGATTATAGCTAAAAGTATGGTTTGGGCTAAGATAAACTTTCTCTTGGAAAAAAAGAAAGAAGGAATATCATTAATGTCCTTGAGTGGACATCCTGTGAATGATTTGAAGATTAAGTTTCTTCCAGGGCAAGATCTGAGATAGTCATAAATATTAAACTTGCTTGGCTGAATCAGACCAAAGTCCATCTAGTCCAGTATTCCAAAAACCAGATGATTCTTGAAGTTCACAAACAACCTGGACATGGAGCTTTTGCCTGTTATTTCTGCCTAGCATCTGGGCTTTGGAAGTATGCCGCCTTTAAACCTGGAATTTCCATTATCTACCATGGTTAGTAGTCATTGATAGGCCTATCCTCCATTAATTGTCTAATCAATCAATCTGTCTTTATTTGTTATGGCACCAAGCCAGCAAATCAGTAACAACATACAAAATTGTCTATTTTTGAAACTACCTAAGCTAATTGTTAATCACCACCACACCTTTATTTGTTTTTTTGCCCATAAACTGAGTATTCAAACGAGGAATTCTTCAGTCTTGGTACAATGCACAAGAGAAAGAGGATGAGAGTAAGAGATAGGGAGCGCATGAGTCAGAAGTTCCTTATTTGCACATTAACAATGTTGAAGAGTGGATTTTCTTTCTTTTCCTCACAATTTATATGAGGCCTGCTCAACTTGTGACCTATCAAGCCAAATGTACATGGAATGCATTTATTTAAGACATTTAGAGATCCTAATTGTTGTAGATTTCTGGGCTGTATGGCTGTGGTCTTGGCATTGTAGTACCTGATATTTCACCAGCAGTTATGGCTGGCATCCTCAGAGGTATAACACAGAAAGATGATGTACTTGTGTCAATCTTTCTGTGTTATACCTCTGAGGATACCAGTCTCAGCTGCTGGCAAAACATCAGGTACTACAATGCCAAGACCACAGCTATACAGCCCCAAAAATCTACAACTAATGAACTCCAGCCGTGAAAGCCTTCAACAACATTTAGAGATCTACCTTTTCCCTCAGGAAAAAAACAGGACCCATGATGGGTAACAACAACAAAAAACACGATATGTCATAAAACCATCAAAATAGCCAGTAATAACAATTTTAAAATGGAGTCCAAGCAATTGGCTTTTAAAGCCAGATTGTTAAAAACACTCACCCAACCAAGACAAAAGGATCAGTCTTTCTGAACCTGAAGATGGGATGTGCACGTTCTAGTGTCCTCTCAGAGACTGTTCCATAGCTCCAGAGCAGCTGCCCTCCAAAAACACCCCACCCAACAAATAGGCAATCATTATTTGTACTTGTACCATAAGGCACTGCAGTGCTGAGCTAGGGTACCACATAGAATCATACTGACAAAGATGGTCCTTCAGATATATGCACAGTGAAGCATGAAGGGCTTTAAAGATCAGCACCAGCCCCTTCAATGGGACTCAGAAACTAATAGGTAGTCAATGTAACAGTCATAATATATAATATAATGGACTGGTCATAACATAATGTGATCACTGAGCCAGCCCTGGACCAGCAAGTGGACTTCTGCATTTTGCACAAACTGCAGTTTGTGAATATTCTTCAAGGGCGGCTCAGCAGCCATTTATTATGGTTCAGTGAATGCCATCCCCCACCCCAGTTCTGCTATTTATCTTTAGGCTGTTACATATCCATTCCTGAGAGATTGCAAGCATCTTGCAGTCACAGCCTTCTGTCATTTTTTAGTATTCTCGAATTTTTATAACATTTCTAAGTAGGGACAAGGCCCAGTTTCGAAAGCCACCTGGGTCTGTGTGAATATCTGCACTGCAAATCCATGTCTTGTGAGAAACAGACTCATCAAATCTCACCCCAGCTTTTCTTTCCTTACACCAAAATTTTCTCATTAAAATCAATGCAAATTTACACATTAATTTTGTGCTGTATACATTTTTCAGGTTGCCAGATCATGCTATGCCTTGCATTACTGCTTATATGTGCCGTTCAGACTTATTTATACAACATATCTGGCACTTAGGTTCAGTTCAGTTCGATTTATTATGATCAAAGATCAGCAAATACTGTAGAATGTTACGTATAGTTAACAACGAAATAGAGCCAGACAATTGGTACAAGTAAAAATTTTAGTTAAGACAATGTACATTTTAAAATTTCTTAGGAATTAATAATCTTCTGTCTGGTTAGGATAGCCATAGCACAAAATCTTGCTACCTTTGCTGTAGTTTCATTGCAAATATCAGCTAAAAGAAGAGTAGAATAAAACTGATTAGACTTGCCTGGGTAGGCAACGATTATTGGCATAATATATTTAAAACGAATATCGGGATAAAATTGACAGAATAAAAGAACGTGCTCAATTGCCTCGACCTGTCGAGAATTACAAGGACAGAGTTGGCTTGCGTATGGGGTATGAGCATATCTCCCTTGCAGGAGGGCAGATGGGAGAGCATTTAATCGTGCTAAAGTGAAAGCTCTGCGGTGCTTTGGGAGTTTTAATGAATAAAGGTAACTCGACGGAGCAAAATTTAGGTTTTTGTTTCTTACCACTAAAAAGTGACAGGCTCGTGATCTGTCCATTTGGAGAGAAGTGTCTTTGTTTGACGACAGCTTTGGCTCCTTGAAATCCAAGGTGCAAAAGGGTGGACTTAGGTTATTATGCTGATATATGTGGAACCTTGGTGGGGTGCATTGGATTTGGGCTTTTGTGAAGTTGATGCAGACAGCAACAGAAGGCCAGTGTGAAGACTCACGGATAGGGTAATGCGATCATAACAAAAGGGTAGAAAAATGAGAGGTAAAGAAGAATTGGGATGCAGTAGGTTCAATAGAAGGTACAGACAAACATAGCAGTTACAGATGAATTTCCTACTTCAGTACAGTGTACTTATTTTATTTATTCATTCATTTATTATTATTTTATTCATTCCTTATTTATTATTATTATTATCAATTCATTTGTTTATTAATTTATTAAAACATTTATATCCTGCCTTTCTTTTTGGTTCCAGGCTTTTATATGGCTATTGTTTACCAACATGGAGGCCCAGAGAATTCTGTGAGCCTTTCATTATATTCATTTCTGAAGCAGCAAGGGCAACAGCCATGGGAAAACTACTATGCAGTGTTAGAACTAACCTATTAGTTGTGGGGAGAAAGGGTTAAGGAAGAGTCCAAGATTACTCTGAAGCTGTGTGCTGGTGAGATAAAGTGCAGGCTGTATTTACTGAACATTTTTTTGATTGGCACTGCTTTTTTTTTGTTTCTTTGTACCACCATGATGCTAAACGTGTTTAATTGGTCTCACTCACTACAACAGAATTTATGTAGAACTTGAAATGTATGCTTAAGGGATCAATCCTATGCATACTGACTTGGGAGTATGCTCCATTGACCTGAGTAGGAATTACTTTTGAGTAAACATGCACAGGCTCAGGCTGTGAGTGACCCAGCACACAAACACAGCACAGTAGCCAACAAGCTCTTCTCTCTCCAAAAATAATATTTGTAACAGGAAAATGAAGCACATCCACAAAAGTGATAGTGAAACAGAAAAACACTTATTGAAGACTCCATCTAAACATATGTCTCGAACAGCCAGTTTCTCCTGGTTCTCCGTATCAGCAAAGAAAATTAATCTCAAATTACTGCTAACGGTGCTCTTACATCTGTATGAAATCTGTATTGAAAATAATTAAATTTTGATTTTTGACTCAGAGTCCATGATCAGCAATATTTAGTACCTCCAGTTCTGAGAAGGTGCCCTGCTTCCCACCCAACACCAGATCAAAAGTTAGGATCTGAGGTTTCCATATTAATTTCTTTTTTAAGAACTGGGTCCTGAAGTTGTAGGCTATCCTGACTAAATTTTCCAGTGGCAGAATGGAACTTTCCTGCCTCCCCCCCTCCCACTGCAGCCCATGAAACGCTGCTCCTGGGGGGATAGGAGGACCCTGAGGAACAGCATGAGGAGGGTCTGTGGAAGGAAGGGGGGAATCAGTGGAAGCTGTCAATGTAGCCTGGATCCAACCCTTTAGCGTTAAACGTTATACAGGCCAGGGTTTTTTTTCTTTTGTAAGAAAGTCAAAAAATACATGATTTCAAATGAACAGAGAATTTTTATACTTAATGAAAGGTCACATTGGCTTCCTCCAATAATGTAGGATGAATCTCTGCATTAATATTTACTCTGGTACCAGAAGAGAGAGATTTTGCCTTCTGCACATTTTATAAGTAGATCTGGAAAATATAGCTCTGGGACCTAGTTACCTCCAAATTAATAGCAAATTAAATATTCACTGATGAAATCGTTATGACCCTGTGGCTCAAGCACTTTATGGGTAGCTGGCAATTCATTCAGAGTTGCCGTAATGGATATAGTGTCATTCTCCTTCAGGCTATTAGTATGAATCATGGCACCAGCGGTCAACCAAAAGCCACAGCTATCCCCCCCCCCCCCCCCCATTATATGGTTAAGCCAATCTAGATCACAGGAGCGTATTTTCCAGAAAACATTCAATGGTGGGCTTCAGCAGGGGAAAATTATCATGGATATGTTTGCACTGCTTATTCATACCTCTCCCATCTCCTACTGGTTTCGGTAAGGACATTCAAAGGCTGGATACAAACAGGAATACACAAGCAAGAGAAGGCGTCCCATGTCTGCAACTTCCCAGAGTCCCTGGCAATCCCAGGAACTCAGTCAAGATCTGAGGTAGAACACTAGACTGGCCCAATAGAACAGGGCCAATTTGGCTTTCCTCTGTGCCCTTCTGGACCAAGAGCAGTTTTAGACATAACAGTGTTGCAGAAGGAAGGAACAGTGCAATTTATGTTCCTGTTCTTCCAAATGTCAATTTCATCCAAAAGACACATCTTCTCCACCTAAGAGATGCACAGACTTTGCCTACATTGTGAGCTTTGCACATTTCCCTGCAAGTTGATAATGGGAAATGCTTAAGGCAATAGAGAGATTGCCATATATCTAAAGCCATTCTTTGGCAGATTCTATGGGCTCTGCTCAACCCAGGATCGGAAATGACAACATCTTTGAATATATGAAGCTGAAACTGTATGCTTAATCTTCTCAGCGAAGTGGGAGAAACCACGATGGCTTTTCTCAACCATTTCACATTTCTCTCCTTTCTTTTATCTTTCTTTCTGTGTAATGTACCTGTGTAATGTACCTACTCACCAGAGCAGAAGGACAAAGGTAGAAAGAGACCCCAAGGAGACCCAAGGCATGAGATGCTGTGACTCCTTGTTGCTCTTCATCAATTAATTTAAAAGTATAATATCAATCTTTGGGTTTCGGAATCCTACAAACCTTTTAATTCAAACTTTATTGATAAAACTTTATAAACAACATTTAAATGAAGAACTCTGTGCAACAGGAGTTAAAAATAGAAGAAGAAGAGGAGGAGGAGGAGGAGATTGAATTTATACCCCACCCTTCACTACCCAAAGGAGTCTCAGAGCGGCTTACAGTCCCTTTCCCTTCCCCACAACAGACACCCTGTGAGTTAGGTTGGGCTGAGATAGCTCTTTCCAGAACTGTCCTTGAGAGAACAGCTGTGCCAGAACTATGGCTTGCCCAAGGTCATCCAGCAGGTGCAAGTGGAAGAGTGGGGAATCAAACCCAGTTCTTCCAGATTAGAGACCGTGCACTTAACCACTACACCAAACTGGCTTTCAATTTACATAGTAAATTGTCATGTAGTTAAAGTACATAACAATTAACCTCTAAGTAAAACCTGGAACAAATAACAAAGACTAGCGTGGAAAAGAGTGAGGGGAAAACAAGAAAGCAGTATAAGTGTTAGATAATTAACACAATAAAACATCTGAAGTAGACTTCTTGGGAGTGTTCAGGCTTGATTTGATCTAGAACCCACCTATTTGTCTTTTTGGCGGTCCACAGTATTTGTAAAGCTCTCCTCCAACATCACATTTCAAATGAATCAACATAGACTATCAGCATAGACTATCATTCAGGAAACAAGAACCGGCATCTAAAAGGAAGGAAGCAACACCCAGTAAACAGATCCATAACACTTAATGGAACATTTTCCTGGGAATCTGGAAGGAGTGACATCAGGCACCATGTAATCTAGAGCCAATTATTAAATACTTCATGCATCAGCTGTGTACAAACCATTACGGCCCTGCTGGATCAGACCAGGGGTCTTTTTAGTCCAGCGACCCATATTCTACAGCAGCCAGTCAGATGCTTTTCAGAAGCACAAACAAGGAGTAATGGCAGTTTTAAGTACTGAGCAGGAGGCAATGAATTCAAACAAACAGGCTTTTATTCAGTGACAGTGTTCAGCTCAAAAGACAGCTCTATGAGAGCAGCACTTTCATTTATACTGTTCCAACACATAACTTTCAACAATGTAACTATATACAAGCAATACTATTGGACCCAAGCAGGGCTCAGTGATTGGGTATCTAGATTGGCTTCAGGACCAATGGGAGTCTTTATTAATCAGCCAATAGGAATTGGAGCTTTAGGATACCAGAGCCCTTTTCAAGCTATTACTGCTTCATATTCTAAACAAACACAACAGGCAGCATCACCCCCTTTTCATTTGACCGGAAGCATCTGATATTCAGAGGCATTCTGCCTTTGAATCTGGAACTTCCTTGCCATCCAACATTTCACATTAAAATAGGGAAATGTCTGCAGCAGCCTTATGTGCTTAGCAAGGGTCAATGGAGTACTTTCTTTTCTCTGTTCTGACTTTACTGCTGATATATTACATTGATTATAGGGAGAAAAGTTCTCTACTTTCTCTACATCAGTGTTTTAGCTGTCTTTTTTCTAGATTAATAAGTCCGAAATGCTTAAGTCTTACCTTATAGGGAAAAAACTCCCACCCTTTGATCTTTTCTACTGCTCTTTGCTGTACCCTTTGCAGCTGTTACAACATCTGGGCTATCAGATCTGTACACACTGTTCACCATAGATTTATAATCCCTAACATGGAATTCATTCTTTTTCACTGCCGCTGCATGCTGTGTTGACATTTTAATTCAGCTGTTAGCCATGACCCCAAGATCTCTTTTCTGGTTAGTCACAACCTGCTGAGACCCCATCAGTATATCAGTGAGACTGTGTGTTGGGGGGGGTGTTTCCTTCCCCTTCCCAATCTCCATTGACGTAAACTGAATATCATTTACTATTTAATTGCCCATTCGTCCAGTTTGACATGATTTTTTGGATCTCTTCACCTCTTTGGCTGAGGACAGACTAGTAATCTGTTTCAGAAGGGCAGCGGGGCCAAAAGCTGTGGAGGAAAACTGGCCCAGGGCTGGCCATTCACACTGGCCAGTTTCCCACGGAAGCATGCCGGGGAGGATGTGGAAGAGAGCGTTCAGACTGCTGCGGAGTGGCCCCGGGCGGGCCAGCCTCCGCAGCTCATGACGGAGCCGTTTCAGCAATAGGTGCATGGGCGCCTATGCGCATAGGTGCATGGCCGCAGCAGCATTCTAAAAATTTTAAATCTCCCCACCTCTTCTATTGGGGCTGCTTGCACATGCGCTCATGCACATCTCACCGCGGTGGTGCATTCACACAGCCACCTCCGCTTGAATCCCACCTCTTCTGGTCCACACAGCCAGGAAGCGGGATCCAAGCAGAGGAAGGCCCCTGGATACCGCTTTCTGCTGGTGTCCATCTGAGGCAGCAGAGAAGCGCTTCAGAGATGGGTGAGTATGGAAGGGAGACAGAGGACAGCTGCGACTGTCTGAACTGCCTCCCTTCCCCCACTTCTGAAGCCACATTGCCAGTCTGTCCTCAGCCTTTGTTTGGGTTTTCATTATTTTGAATAATCTGGCCTCAAGGTGCACTGCCTCACCTCTCTCTTCTGACTTTAGGTTGTTTATTAATATAAAATAGCACCAGCTCCAATACAGATCCTTTGGAGAACCCATGACTAAATTTATTCATTCTTAAATTTCACTTTGCAGTCATGGAAATCTGTTGAGATCAGGAGGAAAGAGATGAGCTAATGGGAATCCACATCCATATCTTCACTGCTGAGGTCTCTCTTAGGAGGCCTGTATAGGACAAAATAATAATTAAACGTGGGCAGCTTCCACACAGAGACCATTTCCACACAGAGACCAAAATTGCATGTTATGTGAACTTTTCCACAGTCGATTTTTCCTCACCAGGCGCAAAGTTTTCTTCTTGCTGCGCATTTGTTGGAATCCCCAGTTTTAGCAAATTCTGGAAACGCAGGTAAGAAGGAGAAAACTTTGGGTTTGTGCCTGGTGAGGAAAAATCGACTGTGGAAAAGTTCCCATAACAAACAGTTTTTAAAATGCCAATACGGGGAATTTCACTACTGTGGAAATGGTCAGAGTCAATTCTCTGAGTAGCTTGTGCTGCTGCTGAAAATGTGGAAGTGTTTGCAGTGACAAACTATTTATTGATTTGATTTGATTTGATTTATATCCTTCCGTCCCCGCCAAGGCAGGCTCAGGGTGGCTAACAAGGCCATACTGGCATTAATAAATAGCAAAACAAAAATCTACACAGCATTTTCCTCTGTACTTCCTTCCCTACCAATGGCCACCATTCTTCTCACCCTGGTACTATTAGAGACCTATTTTCAAGAGAAACCTGTAATAACTTTACAACATTATAATGATGATTAGCACCCCTAACCTGGATAGCCCGGGCTAGCCTGATCACATGGGATCTCAGCTGGTATTTGCGTGGGAGACCACCAAGGAGTACCAGGATGGCTACGTGGAGGCAAGCAATGGCACACCATCTCTGTACTTCTATTGCCTTGAAAATCCTACGGGGTCCCCATAAGTCAGCTGTGATTTGTCTGCGCTTTACATGCACGCATGCGCATACACACACATTGGAATAGCCTACCAGTTCCTCTGAACTGCCAGCTTTAATTTTTTTTAAAGTCTGTAGCCCTTTCCATTGCACGATATAAAGGAGAAAGTGTATGTCCACCACACAAAGGGCTGGAAATTCATGGGAACTAGTACAATGCTGCAATACATCACTATAATGTTAAGCGAGCTAGCGATTACTGACTTTTGTAAAGCTGGTGGTATTAGTGTTGTGAACGCCAAGAAATTCCTGGAGATTTGGAAATAGTTCCTGGGGAGAGTGAATTTTGGAGAGGCCAGGAAGCCCAGTACCAATGAGTCTACCCTCCAAAGTTGTTTATTTCTTCCAGAGGAACTGATCTTTGGAATCTGGAAATCAGAGAAAATCCTTGGAAAACTCCTCCAGGCCCTGCCTAGAAGTCGGCAATTCTAAGATGCATGGCAGGGAAAATAGTGACTGTGGGTGGCTGTGAGAAACGGAAAATGACATTGATATAGGTGAGATTTTGGATAATGGGCACTTTCACACACACTAAATAACACATTTTCAATCCACTTCCAGTGCGCTTTGCAACTGGATTTTACTGTGTGGATTGAAACAGCATTATTTAGCACGTGCAAAAGCACCTAATGTGCACTTTCCTGTCCAGACCTACCTGATAAGACACTTAGATTGGGTTATTCCCCCCAAAAATCAGAGAAAAGCAAGTTTGGGAACAAGCACAGCAAGGATAGGAAGGGGGCACAATTAAACCACAGACTTGTGTGTGTGTGTGTGTTGTGTTCTAATGGTGACCATGCATGCAGTCAGGAAACACATGTGGCTGGGCTGGCTACCGGAGCTTCGCTTCGGGAGACAATAGCCTGGGCGGATTGTAAATTGGACCAATCAGCTACCCAAAATCCACCAGGGGACCTATGGTATAGGGTCACCTGTAATTAACCCTATCAGGGAGATTGGGTGAGGCCAGGGGGTGCGGTTTAGACAGACATTTAAGCAGACCCCTGAGCCCCGTTCAGCAGTCATGTTTTGTACCATCAATAAACTTATGAGCTGGTTTCACTTCAACGTGTCTCTGGACCCAGTACTTTATAGTGTGCTGCCTTAAAAAAGGCTGCACTTTGGTAGCCAAAGAAGAAAATCTCCACGAGGGAGTAGACTTGATTACCTATCCACATTCCCGAGCAACTTTGGCCATAATGGAAAGACTGAGGAGAAATGGCCAGAGTCTTCAACATGACAAGGAACTGAGTAAACTTATCTTTAACTATGTATCTACATCACAAGTAGGGAGGGGCTGTGGCTCAGTGGTAGAGCATCTGTTTGGCATGTAGAAGGTCCCGGGTTCAGTCCCTGGCATCTCCAGTTCAAGGGTTTACCAGCAGGTGATGTGAAAGACTTCTGCATATGACACTGGAGAGCCACTGCCAGTCTGAATAGACAATTCTGAGTTTGACGGACCAAGGGTCTGATTCAGTATTTGGCAGCTGCAAGTGTGTTCATGTGTGTCCCTTTTGGATCCAGAGTTGGCATCTCTATTCATATCAGACAAAATATTTAGTGGGGGGGGGGGGGGAATCAACAATCCCTAAAAGCCATAAATTCTTACGTGGAAGTTCTGTGGAGACTTTGGTTTCCACGCATGGAAATTGCACCTTTCATGGGACGGATGTAAAATCTAGCTTTCTGAAACAATCTAACCCATCCCTGATTTCTTTCCAGAAGACAGGAATGGCATTACTGTTAGTACTGAGGTTAACTGGTGTGGTTAGTCCAGTCACCATTAGTTAGCAGAGTGCTTAAATAAAGCTACAAATGCAGCAGCGTCACTTTCCCAGGTTACTCAGCTTACAAAGCTACACGGAGCCGTGTTGCAAGTTTAGAAGAGAAATACTCCTCTCTTTATCTGAGAACTACACTTAGGATAGGAAAGAGTAGAGATTTAATAGATTGCTAACTTACTAGCTAAAGGATGGAAGCAGACGGCGAGAGGCCCAGCTGCCTCATGGTGCCAAGAGAGGACCGCATGTCACTCTCTTGGTGTGTGCAGGAAGAAAGCTTGTCTTCATCTGAATGAGAGAGAAGAAGGAAAAGGAAATGGTCCCTGAGAACACAGTCTGCATTTCAAAGGGGACAGTGACAGAAGAGTAAAGACAGGAAGAAAGGTCAGTGTGCCTATCTAGCTACCTAGCCTCTCTTGCCACCCAGTCTGGAGGTCTGAGACAGGGGTCATTGCATCTGGAACTTCCAACAGTTAGGTGCGTTGACCTGGCTGTTTGGGGTGTCATGTTTTTGGAGGCATCCCAGGGTTAAACAAGACTGCCCTGGTATCCTATTGCAACCCAAAGCCATTGGATCTAAGATATCAGAGAAGAGCTGCAAGGGTAGGTCAAGGAATCCCAACAGATACTGGAAAGTGTGCAGCTGAGTGGGTTGTGCTGTTTTTCACCCTGAGGCAAACACAGGGCGGATGCTAAGAGCCCCAAGTGCAGGCAGAGCATGAAGAAGTCGTGGCAATTTCACTGCTTTGCTCTGGGACCTGCAGAACAGCATTACTTTAAGGAAAAATACCCAGTGGAAACTTAGGCTGCAAAATCCGCTTCTTTTTTGTCCATAGAGAAGTGTTAAATGTTGCCTCGTTATCTTTGAAGGATAAGAGGCAACAGAAGTTTGGCAAATGTGCCTTGAGATATGCTGTAGAGTCTCTCTAAATCTTTCTGAATGCGTAAATGACATGTAAAAGTGAGTCTTTATTGCCCTTGGCACAGTTCCCGAGGTCATAACACATTGCTTCCCTAGTAAATGTCTTTTCCCCCTAACCACAAAGATATACTTCAGACCTACCAAAAACCCCACCGGGAATAAGAACTGGGATTTCCCATTAAACAGAAGGTGATCGCTTCATAATGGAGAGCTGAAACTATGCCAAGCTTGCAGTGCTGCTTGCAAATGATTTCCCCGACAACTATCTTTTCTCAAAGGAAAGAATTCGGTCTTTTGCCCCCCTGAAGTGATCCTGGTCACAAGAACAAAACCATGCAAAGTAATGAGTCCAAGCTAAGAGGGCAGGCAAGAAGAAGGAGCACAAGTAAATATATTTTTGGAGTGGGGGAAAGCAGCATTTCCACAATTGGCTATTAGTTAATGCTGCGACAGATTCCAGTTTGCTGTGCTCAAACGTTTGAAATCTTGGATATGTAGAGGCTGGCTTTGGGTACTTGGTCAGGATAGAAAGGCACTTTGTATGTGCTCAGAGGCACTCTGATAATAATTAGGAAGCTGTTCATCATTATGCTGGGTGGGTGGAAAGATGGCTCCTCTGTGACAAAGAGTTCTGCAGGAAATCTGGATTCGATTTAGATGAAGGTGGAGTGGAAAACTGGTGGAAGGAACATGAACAATTTGAGATATGCAGATAACACCACATTATTGGCAGAAAATAGTGAAGACTTGAAATGACTACTGATGAAGGTTAAAGCAGAAAGTACCAAAGGATTACAGCTGAACATCAAGAAGACAAAAGTAATGACTACTGGGGAACTACACAGCTTTAATGTGAACAATGAAGAAACTGAAATTGTTCAAGATTTCCTATTCCTTGGTTCAGTCACTGACCAAAAGGGAGACTGCAACCAAGAAATCAGAAGGATGCTGAGGCTGCAGTCACACATGCCAGTTGGAGCGGAGGGAAAGCGAGGCTATTTCCTCCGGAGGAGTTTGACACGCAGTTGCGAAATCACACATCCCTTTGAAGCTGCAGGCTCAGCCCATCACTGTGTGATCAGATGCAACTGCGGGTGAGTCGTGGTTTTTTTTGCCATTTGTTTCCCTTGCACATAAATGAGGAATCGCATCTCCACACTGAGGGCTCCCCATGGAGTATGTGATGATGCACATACTGGGGGGGGGGGGGGGGGGATGGCACCGAGCTGGGATGGAATGATCAGACCATCCCAACAGCATAAGTGTGTGCTTGTGCGATCAGACATGGGAATTGTGGCCTGTCAGAACCCATTAGAGCTGGACTTTCCCCGGTGTCTTTTAACTCCGCTTCTGTGGCAGAGCAGCACAGGTTGCCAATGACTGTGGGATGCTTCCCAGATGTTGCTGTCTGATCACTCCCTTTAGATCCGTCAGGCATTCACAGCTATGTCAGATCTAAAGGCACATGTGACTGGGAAGGGCAGCCATGAAGGAACCAGAAAAGATCTTTAAGGGTAAGGATGTTTTGCTGGCAACCAAGATCAAGATAATCCATGCCACTGTATCCCCCCCCCCACAATTACTATGTTCAGGTGTGAAAGTTTGGACAGTGAAGACAGATGACAGGAAGCAAGTTGATTCATTGGAAATGCAGAGTTGGAAGAGAGTTTTACAGATACCATGGACTGCCAAAAGGACAAATAAATGGGTTCTAGATCAAAGCAAGCCTAAGCTCTCCTTAGAAGCTAAAATAACTAAACTGAGGCTATTGTATTTTGGTCACTTTATGTGAAGACTCACTGGAACAGACAATAATGCTGGGGAAAATTTGAAGGCAGCAGGATAAGAGGAAGACCCAATATAAGATGGATTGACTCAATCAAGGAATCCATGGCCCCCCATTTGCAAGGCCTGAGCTAGGCTGTTAACGATAGGATGTTTTGGAGATCATTAATTCATAGGGTCACCATACATCAGAAGCAACTTGACAGCACTTAACACACACACAGAGACAAAGTATTTATACTATCAAGTGTACAGATGTTTAGGGAAGCTCAAACACCCACTAGTTCAGCTCACATCCTGTTTGCCAGTTGCAAACAGATGATTTTTCAGCAATCGGTCCAATTGTTCATATACCTGTTAGTGGCTGTCTGGCAGATTCCTAACTATGTAGTACAGAAAAACTGGCTTTTGGCACATGTGCATTCTCACCGAGCCCAACTGAATTTTACTACCCACCCACCCATCCTTGCTTCGTAACTGCTCCACTGCGCAGGCAATTGTTTAAATACACAAATCGGTCATAAATCACATATATCGATCACAAATGAATGTTGTATTTTAGCAAAACATTACCCTTTGATGTTCACCTAAGTAGTCCCTACTGATACTGATGGTTGCTGATCAGTCTGAATTGCCACCATGTTTGCACATGCAGTTTTGCAAACACCTAATGCAAACTTGTTCGGCAGCCTGGGACAAGCCCTGGACAGGAGTTCTCAGGCTCGCAGGAATTCCAAGGAAATGATACACTAGATCCAGGTTTGCTTACAAGGAGATTTTTAATCAATAGCAGCAAACTTACAGATAAATACAAGCTAAGCTTCTGTCGGCTGGGCCCTGGATGCACGCATGCACAGCAAAACTTAGCCAGAACCCCATATATAACTAAAACTACACATCTTATACCCTGGATGCTGGCTACAAGTCAAAGATTGATTAATCAAGCTATCCTAAACACTTGAAGAAGCCATCTTGCACCTGGCCTCCAGTGTGGGGGAAGAAATAACCCAGGCTTTGAAGACAAGCACTGCTAACAAGCATGAGAGAGGGAGAATTTCTCTCAGGAGTGGGCAGTCAGCATTCTCCCACAAAACTCAAAGCAGCTAAGCAGAAACATATAGCAAAAATGAAAACCCAGGCCCAATACACAGGCATTCATGGTTGTTCAGCACAAATCAACCAGGCTGGGTGGTTGGCTCACGGCTGAACTATTGGGATATTTGGTTAATATAGCAGAGTTTTGCTCAGTCATAGAAGTGTGATACTGAGTGCAGAAAATAAATCTCCCAAGAAGTATATTGCAAAAAAGGTAAACTTACATTTATCAAAGTAGATCCAGTTCCCATTCAGGTTGCAGTAAAAAGAATAGAAAGAAGCCTAATTTAAAGAGTACTTTCCTATCACAAATGGCCAGCTTGACTGACATTGTGTGTGTGAGAGTATGAAGGCACTGTATCTACAGGAGAGACCTGTAGAGACATGTGGGCCAGGGGCCAGGTGAAGAAAGTGAGAGGGCAAAGGAAAAAGGGAGGGGTCAGAGGACAGCTCCCAGGTTACAACAAGGAGAAGCATCCCATTAAAGGAGATATACCCACTTAGAGTGATCTAGTGCTCTCCCCCTAATGTCCAGGCATGCTGAGTCACTCATTCCAACATGAACAACACCTTCAAATGTGGTAGGTGCATCTGTCAAAAACATTCATGATGAAATTTGAAGGATCCATAAGAATGTTGAGTTACCTCCACATGATTGGCAACTCTGAAAAAGCATAGTTCCTGCTTTTTTATTTGGGTGGAGGAACAAAGATTTACTCTTGTGTAGGTTCCATGCAGACATTTAACTGAATGTATACAGATTCCCTCTCCCCCTGCACATTCATTCACCCTGTGACCGATTTCCCACGAGGCGCTGCTCCAGCATTGTTCTTTCCTTTGCCCCAATTGCGTGCTTGAATTTCCCACTATTTGCCCCGCGCCATATTTTGACCCGTGGCTTTGCCGGAATTCCCCCGTAGCTTCAATGATCCTGTTTTCTGAGGATCACTGAAGCCATGGAGGAATTCAGGCAAAGCCGCGGGTCAAAATGCGGCATGGGGTGAATAGTCGGAAATTCAAGCACGCAATCGGGGCAAAGGAAGGAATGACACCGGAGCACCGTCTCATGGGATATTGGTATATTATCTGAACAGGGCAGTTTTGCTTATTCACCTAATCCCATAGAATATTAATCTGCTTCTCCTACTTTTCCAACAAGTGCTGTTTAGTTGTTCTGGAAAATGACAAACAGAAAATGACAAACAGAAATTAAGTCTTCTGCATTCCAGAATTCAGCTCTATTCAGTTCATATACATTTCAATGGGCTATGTCT
The DNA here is from genome assembly GCA_029233225.1 of Lepidodactylus listeri. Lineage (NCBI taxonomy): Eukaryota > Metazoa > Chordata > Lepidosauria > Squamata > Gekkonidae > Lepidodactylus > Lepidodactylus listeri. The sequence goes on along the minus strand of JARCFY010000004.1, from coordinate 24,221,593 downwards.
CATACAATTCTCATTTTTGTTCTGCTCTCACCAGTTTGGTGTAGTGGTTAGGAGTGAGGACGCTAATCTGGGAGAACCAGTTTGATTTCTCACTCCCCCACATGCAGCTACTGGTGGGACCTTGGTCAGTTACAAGTTCTTTCAGAGCTGCTCTCTCACAAGAGCTCTCTCAGCCCCAGGGCTATTTTTGGGCAGGAAAGCACTGGAATGGAGTTCCGGCTGGCTTCTGAGTTGGCCACACCTACAGCCTCCACCCCTCGGGTTTACTAGGTGCCTCGCAAGCCACAGGGTGCCTGGGAAAGCCAACCCAGGGAGGGAGTGTAAACTGCCTTCCCTCCCTTGGGTTCTCCAGGTACCCCACAAGCCACGGGGCACCTGGGGAACCTCATCCTGGGAGGGAGCTGCGCTGTCAGGGGTGTGGCCTAATATGCTAATGTGTTTCTGCTGTTAAGGGCGTGGCCTATTATGCTAATAAGTTCCTGCTGGGCTTTTTCTACCAAAAAAAGCCCTGCTCAGCCCCACTTACTTCACAGGGTACCTATTGTGGGGAGGGGAAGGGAAAAGAAATTGTAAGCCACTCTGAGACTCCTTCAGGTAGTGAAGGCAGGGTATAAATCCAACTTCCTCCTCTTCCTCTTCTTCTCCTCTCAGAGCAACATATGTGGTTCTCCCCCCCCCCACAATTTAGCCTCACAGTGGGCTAAGTTGAGAGAAAAATGACTGGTCCTCTCTAAAGTAGTCTTAACACTACAACACACTACTTGAAAATGAATGTTATAGACCAGGGGTCCCCAACCTCTTTGAGCCTGCTGGCACCTTTGGAATTCTGACACAGCATGGTAGGTATACCTACAAACTATTGCCACAAAATGGCTGCCACGGGAGGTGGAGCCAGAGACAAAATGGCTGCTACAGCTTACCTTCAGTCATACACGGAAGATCTTTGTGCTGTGCTACCAAAGCAATGTTTTTTTAAAAAATCAGCACAGCCAATCAAATCTTCAGGGGCCAATCAGAAGCACTGCTGGGCAAAAGCCCCACCTGTTCCCTGCAAGCTTTCTAAAAACACTTTGCACCAGAAAAGGCACAATGCTGAGGACCTGTGGTACTTATCTGTAGTTCTTCTAGTTGCAAGCCTATTCTCTCAGCTGCCTTAAGTTTTCAAACGATCTTAGTCCTATTAAAAAATATAAAATGATGTCAAAAACAGCTAACAGGGAAGTCCATTGACAGTAATTCACTTTTGTCACCTTTTTCTTTTTTTAAAATGAAGAGACATTTGAACACTTGTTTGGGGTTGAATAAATATATGAGCCACAGTCCAAGCAAGCTGAGAAGATCTAATGTGTGTCTTTATAAGGTGTAAGTGGGACAGTGTAAACTGTCTTTCCTTTGGTGAAAATCCCAAATAGATTTTTTATATGACTTGTTATTAAAATGTTTAGTCTAAGTAAGATGAAGGAAGAAGTGACTCTTTGCATGCACTGACATTAAGCTTGTAAAACCATTGAATCACTTTTTCCCCCTGGATGTATCTTGATATGGTCACGTTGTGGTAAAGAGCCAGGGAAGAGATGGGATGCTAAATGGTTGGCTTTCGTGCAGAAAGACTCAGGGCTGGTTCACACATGCCATATTCCAGAGTCCCCAACATGGTGCTCTTGGGCACCATAGTGCCCTCTGATACTTTTCCTGGTGCCTGTCAAATGTTTGTAGAAAGTGGGTGGGGCTAGGTGAGGCTTTTGCCTAGTAGGGCTTTTGATTGGCTATGCAGATTAAAAGGCAGCCTGTTAAATAGAGCTTCTGCATGAAATGTTGAAGAGGCACTATTAGAGTTACATTTAACCTTGCTCTCTTTGTGGTTGGCTCCGCCTCCTGTGGCAGCCATTTTGTGATTGTGTCCATCGCCTTGTGTCAGAATCCCAAAGATGCCTGCAGGTTCAAACAGTTGGGGAACCCTGCCATAAACCATATACCAAATCAGACCACTGGCCTATATAGCTCAGTATTAGCTATTCAGAATGGCAGTAGCTCTTAAGGGTCTAAAGTAGAGAACAGTCATTCTTCCAACTTGCCTCTGGATATCCTTTAGCAAAAGATGGCAAGTATTGAACCAGGGACTTTGTGGCAGGCCAGGATGTCTACAAGGCTGGTGGACCAGCTGAGGGCATGGCAGCAAGAACAGCAAAAGGGTTAAGCCAATGTGGCAGGTGTGGCCTGAAAGCCATAACATCAGGCAAAGCTGGGGATGAGGGTGGCTACATCCCTGAGCGGAGAAGGCGTGCCTTTAAGTTGGCGGGGACAGCGCTCAAGGAGGGGAGAAGGGTCACTCCCCTGGTTTCCCAGATGACTGAAATTACTGAGGTGGAATTTAAAGGCAGTCATGCAGTTTATGACAGATTACCTATTGTTTATATTTATACCCCATTCCTGTTGCCTGTTCACCTGGCAAGTTCCAGATCTGATAACCACCTGACCATTTCCACATAGAAGTGAAATAAAGCAGTTTGTTTGGTTCGAATTAACATCAGCCTCTCATGTGCCATTATCAGACATATCCAAATGAAGAATTTTTGTCAGTTCCTCAGTTTCCTAGGCTGCGTCACCTTGTATCTATTTGGATTTAAACAACTAGGTGGGACAGACAGAGAAACAAAGAAGAAGAAAAGGGACTGCTCAGCCAAGAGAAAGAAAAGGGGAAGTTGGGGAATTGTTATACCCCCATACCTCAGGAGTAATGCTCCCTCTAAGCTGTGGAGTCCTGTGAGCAAAAATTCTACTTTGTGAGCTGCTGGCATGAAAGTTGTGAGCAAGCGATTTGGCTACTGCATAAATCAGTTTGCTCTGGAGCCATCCTTCCTGAGCTAAGACAAAAATGTGTGAGCCAGAGGCTAAAAAACTGTGAGCTAGCTCACTCTAACTCAGCTTAGAGGGAACACTGCTCAGGAGTAGAATTTTGTGGGGTATTTTGGACTATAGCAGGAGGAGCAAGATGGTGAAGTCGTATTTTCCACTAGACATTAGTGTTGTGCAATCCCCCCCCCCCCCGGCCTGGTATTTTTTGGTTCAGTCTGTTGGATCCAAACAAATTTTTGGGTTCCTGAAAAAGCCCAGATCCCAATACTGATAAAGTATTCAAATCCTGAATTTTTTGGAAATCCCGAATTTGGGGGGGTTTAAAAGACCCGAACTGAAAAACATCAAGGGGGGAGCAGTGGCAAAGCTGGGGCTCTTTTGGGCAGTCCCTTTAACCTGGACTGCCCAAAAGAACTTGCCAAGAAACCAATCCTGCAGGGAGAACTGGTTTAGACCAGACTGCCCAACAGAGCCCGCCCAGGAGCCAATCCTGTGGGAAGAGTTCTCCCTGCAGGCTCTGCTGGGGCTGTGCTGTTCAGCCCAGTTTTACTGGTAATTCCCCGATATATCCAGGATTTTTTCGGTTCTCTCGAAAAATCCTGGATATATTTGGGAAGTCGAAATATACCCGAAAATACCAATCAGGTGTTTTTTGGGTGTATTTTCAGTTTGGGTAAACTCAATTACACACCCCTACTAGACATCTCTCTCTCTCTCTCTCTCTCTCTCTCTCTCTATATATATATATATATATATATCCTCCTTATATATAATTCTGTTTTCACCATGGATGCTCCTGAACGTTCCACATGCTCCAAAATGAGTTGGCTCCCTGATCTGTCACTCGCAAGGTCTCCCTAGCCACTGGCTGAGTCCTGCCCACAGAACCGGCGTGCGCCAAAAATCTCCTCATAAGACACATTCTCCTCAGGAGAGAACATGGACAGTCCACCTCCACCTAGACTCCCAGAAAGCTGCCTGTCCCAGCCTCTTCTACAGCCCGGACAATTGCCCAAGGTCATTAGTTAGCCTTTCCCCGTTACCTGCTGTGGGGCCGATGACACAGAGCCGCACGCTGGCCTGAACTCTGAGGCCAAAAGGGCTGCTTCCCAGACCTTCGCCAGCCTCCCTTCCACACGCCTAGGGATCTTGGTGGGGAGGACCTACCGGCTGCCCCACTTCCCTTGTGCTCCCCGGGGGCATCCAGAGCCCCCCCTCGCCCTTTCTAGCTCGCCCGCCAAGGCAGGTGAGCCAGGAAGGACCGGGAGGTGTGCCTCCCAGGGCTTCTCTGGCTGGCCCAAGAAAGACTCCCTCACTCAACACCATTCCAGGTTGCCGCTGCCACCATTGAGCAGCCTACCGGGCACAAGCACCTGGTTGGTGGGTGGGTGGGTGGGTAGGATGCAGGGAGCCATGGTGCTCTAACTCAGGAGGAGGAGGACAACAACGAGGAGGGGGATTGGCGGATGGGCCAGGAGGAGGTGGTGGTGGCTTGCTTGGGCCACAGGCCCAAGAAGGACTCCCTCACTCACCTCCACTCCAGGTCACCGCCACTGCCACCACCATCGAGCGTCCTACCGGGCACAAGCAGTGGGTGGGTGGGAGGGAGGCAGGGAGCCACGGCATTCTAATTCAGGAGGAGGGCGAGCCTGAAATGCCATTTGACAGACAGGCTTCTGATCTTTTCTATTTAAAAAACAAACAAACATCTTCTTCAACACAACAAGCGATAAAGCCCGCTGTAAAAAAAAACTACAATGGGCTCCACAAAGATGTTATGAGTAACGAATGCATTGGCTTGAAGCAGCTCACTCTGAAGAAGGCATTGTTGACCAGGAGGTCCAGATGGCCAGCCTGCTCCTCTTTGAGGTGCTAAAACAGTGCCGTGTCAGCTTCATGTGGAAATTATAACCAGAGCCTCTTTCTAGAGCCCGTTGTATTTATTTCCACAACGGGCCTTATCATGTTTGTGTGTGCGCGCATATGTGTGTATATATATGTTATATCTCGCCACTGAATGAGATTGTTGAGAGATTTTTGGTTGGCTGTCATCAATATGCATATGATATCCAGCTCTATATTTCATTATCCAAGCCTCCAGATGTGTCTGCCTTGGTTCTGAACAGTGCTTTGAGGCTGTGGTCATGCAGCTAAGGCAGAACAAACTGAAGCTGAATCTAGACAAGCCAGAGGTAATGCTGGTTGGGCTGATATTTTACAGGTACTGTATGCACTTGTCCAAGATGGAGTGCTTTTTCAGAGCAGGTTAAATTTAAGAGCTTGAAGATGCTCATGGACCTGGCCTTGACGTTTAAAAAGCAGATTGGCAGGAGTAGCTTCTATCAACTGCATCTGATTTACCAACTTTCTCCTTACCTAGATCTGGCCGCACTGATCCATGCTTCTGTAACCCCATAGTTGGATTACTGCAACATGCTCTACGTGGGGTTGCCCTTGAAGATAATCTGGAAAACACAACTGGTCCAGAATGCAACAGCCTGACTACTGTCCAGGGCTAGCCACCATGAGCATATGTCGCCCATTTTGAAACTGTTGCTTTGATTGCCAGGCTGTTTCTGGCTTCAGTTTAAGGTGCTGGTTATGATGTTTAAAGCCCTTCGTGACCTGGGACCCACATATTCGAAGGACCATCTCCTTCCGTATGTCCCTGTGTGCCAACTACAGTAATCAGGCTATCCCACCTCTTAGGGTGGCCTTTCTGGTATCGACCAGAGGGCTTGCAAGGGCTTTTTTTTTGGGGGGGGGGGTGAATTGGGAGGCATCTTTTAAGGGGGAAGAGGAGGAGGAGGAAATTGGTTTTATATCCCACCCTTCACTCAGAGCGGCTTACAAACTCCTTTCCCTTCCCCGTCCCCACAACAGACACCCTGTGAGATAGGTGGGGCTGAGAGAGCTCTGAGAGAACTGCTCTTTCAAGAACAGCTCTGACAGAACTATGGCTTGTCTAAGGTCATCCAGCAGCTGCAAGTGGAGGAGTGGGGAATCAAACCCGGTTCTCCCAGATTAGAGTCCACACACTTAACCACTACACCAAACTCCAGAAGAGATTTGGGGTTTGCTGTTTTGTTTCTGTTTTTAACTGAAAATGTTTTTAATTATTTTAATGTTTGCCAGACCTTTTGTGGAGGGTTGAATTGGGAGGCATCTTTTAAGGGGGGAGAGATTTGGGGTTTGCTGTTTTGTTTTGGTTTTAACTGAAAATGTTTTTCATTATTATTGTAAGCCACCATGAACCATGAGGAAAGGCAGGATATAAATGTGCATTTTGTTTTGTTTTGTTGCAACCTACTTTCAGCATTTGAGATAAGTCAAGACACCAGTACAAACAATTAAATCACAAACAGAGCGAAGTCATTTCTGTATGATGTGCAAAAATATCTGTTGTACAAAAGTACCTCTGAAGACAATGACCACACACATCTTTATTTACACAGTGCTGGTTACCCTTTATGGCTTTATATCCTGAATCGCATTGAAACAGTCGAACTTAAAAAAGAGGCTGAGTCAGTTGGTTTAATAGGAATGCTTTTGTGGTCCACTAGAATCCAAATCTGGCAGTTTTATGACATAATGCAACTTGTATCTGTCTAATCTGGCATTTTGTGGGTTTACAGCAATATCTGGGTGGTCATTTTAGCCAAAATAATATGATTATGTATTTCTCAGTGTTAAGAGATTCCTTTCCGTCTTGTGGGCATGTAACCTTCAGGTTGCTTTCAGACATCTGCTAAGAGAACACCCTTTCGGCATTGCCAGTTTAAGCATGGCTGTGTGTGTGTGTGTGAGAGAGAGAGAGAGAGAATATAAAGTGTTGTCAAGTCGCAGCTAACTTATGGCAACTTCGTAGTGTTTCAAGGCAAGAGACATTCAGCAGCGGTTTGCCATTACCTGCCTTTGCATAGAGACCCTGGTCTTCCTGGGTGGTCTCCCATCCGAATACTAACTACGGCCAGCCCTGCTCAGCTTCTGAGATCTGCCAAGATCAGGCTAGCCTGGGCTATCCAGGACAAAGTGACACATTTTTAGATGATAAGAGATAGATTGAGTGGATTAAGACCAGTCTTTTCTTTTTTTAAAAAATCTAGGTTGAGTGACAAACCTTGACATAGACTGATTTGGTCTGAAGCAACAGAACAAAGTTTTATTCCACTGGCACCATTGAGACCCACAAAGTTTAATTCTGTGTGTAAGCTTTCATGTGCATGTGCAGTTCTTCAGATACATTGAAACAGATTAAAAAATACAAAAAAAAATCAAAACGTATCTGAAGAAGCGTGCATGCACATGAAAGCTTATACCCAGAATTAAACTTTGTTTAATCAAACTTGATATAGATTGATCCACAACCAGACCACCTCTTTATGATACGGAAGCCCAGAGTTGACAGACAAACAGCATGCCATAAAAGACAACAAAGTTATTGGCACTCTGCTCTCTTTTCACTGTGATATCTAATACAAATGGTACCCCATGTGACAGTGTCATGCTGTGCACTTCCTTGTCCTCGCCAGCCAATAATTGAGGTGCGGTGGGGAGATACAAAGTGAGAGGGCAGCTTGCTATGTGTCATTTGAATTAAACAGAGACCAAAATGGCTGAAACTACAGTCACATCTTTGATAAACTCTACCTGAGCCCTAGCCCTGACCCGGACAGTCTAGACTAGCCCAGTCTCATCAGATCTCAGAAGCTAAGTACTTGGATTGGTTAGTACTTGGATTGGAGACCACCAAGAAAGCCCAGAATCGCTATGCAGAGGCAGGCGATGATGGCAAAACCACATCTGGTCATCTCTTGCCTTGAAAACCCTCTGGGTTCGCCATAAGTTGGCTGCAACTGCACGCCACTTTCCATCGCCAATTGAGCCCTAATACCATATCTGTGAAGGCGGGCAGTGGTTACTAAGCACTCTGCATACACCCAGAGGCCCTCTTTAGTACTACTTTAGTACTACATAATTTAACTGTGGGTTAAATTATGTGGGGCAAACTGCATGCGCTTTAAGAACATGCATATGTGAACATAAATCTTGCATCAAACATGGGTATTTGGAAGCTCTTTAGTACAGCATTACACAGAGATTGGGCATACTCATGAGGAACTGCAGTTTGTAGTACTAGAAGCAGGGCTGGCCCCAGGTTTTTTTGCACACTAGGTGAGGCTACCTTCTGCCCCCCCCCCCCCCGCCCATCACATGGCACTTGGGTCTCAAACTGCGGAGCTACCAACTTTCCAGTCTGCAGCTCTGTTGTAACCTGAGCCACCCCAGCCTCAACATAATTCCAGTTATCTCTTGTTCATTGCAATCATGACTTATTATTAATACGCTAGTTCTATAATCAGAAAGGTATTTTGTATTATACAGACAGTGAAATCGCCCAAACCCACTGAAGGGGAACAGTCCCAGACTCATTTAGCAGTTGGACATTCGACTGATTCAGTCTCTCCCCCCCACAACCCCCTGTCCATAACAAGTATCTCTGATCCCTGCTAAGCATTGGGAACTAAACTATAAAAGCAGAACAAGCAAAAAGAATATTTCCCACTGATGCTCCTGGTCCAGAAAAATGAAACACGAAGATCCTGTCACTGTATTTTATACTGTTATTAGAATAATACAGCGTTTTAATGCCCCTTAGTTGGACTTTCTGTGCTCTGCAGCTTGGCAGAGAGTGAATGGGTGGGGCGTCAGTTCCTTGGCCGGGCTTGATTCCAGATGTGGAAGTCAGGCAGCAGCTGTGGGGGGTCGGGGCTGGTGGGCACAGAGCGATCCCTCTGTCCCGCCCAACCACCGGCAGACCCCTCTTTTCTCCCGGCACTGCCCAGAACCCCCACACTCTCTGTGAGGCTGGCTCAGCAGGCAGCCCCTGGAGGAGAGGCGGATGAGCCGATCGCAAGCCCCGCTCCCAAATGCAGGGGAGAGAGCAGGGGGGAGTTGCAGGGCAAAGACAGGAGGACGATAATGCCTGGGACTGGGCCCCGGTCTTCCTTGAGGAAAAGCCACTCCGGACCTCACGGGAAACCTCCCTCCTGCCCCTAGATTCACCAGAGAGGAGCCAGAGCCGGCTGGAGGCTCCCCAGGGGCACGGGGATGGGGTGGGATCTTCCACTGGCCACATCAGTCCTCTGGCTCACCGGCACCTCTGCTGCCAACACCTCGGCTGGCCGTTCTCAGGGCACCTTTCGGCTGGCCAGCCACTGGTGCCACAAGAGAAAGCAGGGGGGAGAGGCAGGAGCACATGCGCGCCTTCCTCTCTGAGACCTGGTTATTCCCTTTAGGGAGCACCGCCACTGCTTCTCTTGCAACATCACGCCCACCGATGCTTTCGACTTCTCTCTCTGCGCCCACCACCGCCACTCTGATACAGGAGGTTTGGGATGGGGGGGCACTGCCATTCCTTCTCTTCCCCACACACCTCTTCCTCTGCCACTTTCAATGGGCTCAGCTGGTAGGGGCTGCGGGGCGGGCCAGTCACTTCTCTTAAAGGGTCGGGGGGCACGAGAGGGAGTCAGATGGGAGGCCAGTTCAGCGCTCACCACCAGGGGCCGCCCTAGGCAGAAGTCTAGTCTGCCTAGTGAGCGGGCCGGCCCTGACTGGAAGTAATCAATGATAGGGGGAGAATGGAATTGCATAAATTGATGTTACAACGAGAAGCATTTTGGACATTTCGATTAAACACCTGCCAGCCGTGAGTCTGAATGCCTTTATTGATTATTCATTTTTTCTGTAATGAAGGTAATGTCAAGGGGACTTGGCTGAAAAGAGAGTTGATGTTCTCTGTACCTTTAAGCTGGTTGAATTTGTTGCACCTGGAATGAGGTATTAATGCATGGCATTTTGCAATATGAGCCAAGGCTACGTATGTAATAAATATAGTTATTTTTGTAAGTGAATAAGATGTTAATCAATGTACTATTGTTTAGTAGAATGCACGATGAAGACTGCTATTGGAATGAAACTTACAATACCTGTTTCAGCTAGAACTTTGTATGTATTAATAGATTTGTGAGTATGTGCTTTTCTCAGGATTCTGACTGTAGTGTTTAACTTGAAGTATTAATTCATAATGTCATTTTATAACAGTGTAAGGTCAAGTTGAGAAGAAGATCTCAAAATGAATACATAGTTCGGAAAACTTTGTCACAGCATCCTTAGGAGACCTCAATTTTTAATGTATTTATGATGTTCACTTAAGAAAAATCTTGAAATAGATGTATGTGCACCACACAGTCTTTGTGCATCATACTTTGCGCTTTCAGCAACATAACAGCACCTGATAATTGCTACTTGTTAAACTGATATTAAAAGGCACAGCTAGAGGGATCAATTTAAAAGCTGGCAACCCTACTTATAAGGATTATCCTCTGTTGTTCTGTATTTTTAGTTATCTTGCTCAGAGTTGCCCTCATGTTACATACATACTTCAAGTGGTGAACCCACTATTGTTCCACAATCATACCTTTCTAAGGTCAAATCTACATCAGACTTTCCCGCTGGAATCATTCTAGTTTCAAAAAAACCCATCTATACCCATTTCTAGTTTCAAACCATACTTGTTCTCAGGAGTCCTTTGGGGCCGGAGCGAGGCAGAGCGAAGCTCCACCAGCTCAGGAGTGGCCACTAGGGCAGCCACGGGCCGAATCAGAATTTTGGCGGCAACTTTTAAAGTGAATGGAAGGGAGGGGGTTTGAAGGAGAGGCTCCAAACTTGCAGGGTAGCTGCTGGGGCCTCTCCTCGAAATACCCACCAAGTTTCAAGAAGATTGGACCAGGGGGTCCAATTCTATGGGCCCCAAAACAGGTTGTCCCCATTCCCTCCATTGTTGTCTACGGTAGGAAAAAAGTAACACTTTTTCCCACCTTAGAGAACAATGGAGGGGATGGGACAACCTGTTTGGGGGCCCATAGAATTGGACTCCATGGTCCAATCTTCTTGAAACATGGTGGGTATTTGGGGGAGAGGCCCCAGCAGCTACCCTGCAAGTTTGGAGCCTCTCCCTCAAACCCCCTCTCCTCCAGCCCCTCATATACCCTATGAGTTTTTGCCATTGATTTCAATGGCCCATAGGGTATAATGGGGCTGAAACTGACATTCCCTTTCTAACACACTTCTGATGATGTCAGGGGATGTGGCATATGCTAATGAGTTATGCTAATGAGTTATGCTAATGAGCTCCTGCACCTCTTTTTCTACGAAAGGACCCCTGCTTGTTCTAGTTTAAAAATCACCATCTACATTCGTTAATTGCCCTCTTGTGGTCAAGCTAGCATTACACTGCTTTAAACAGATCCTGTTGCTTACTGCTCTTCAGACCCAGGGAAAAAAACCAAAGTGAAATTTGAAACCAGTGTGAGTCAGACATACAAAACTTCAAAGTGAATCAAAAGCAGCTGGATTCTTCTGTTCCCTGGAGAAGTTGTTTATCCAGAGCAGTGACTTGCTGGCCCTTCTGGCCTACCTCACCATCTTGTTGTGCAGATCATCATTGATTGGCTAGACCTTGTGGCAATCACAAAACCAACTCTCCCCTTCTCCTGTCCTGAGCTGAACTTTTCAAAGGGTAAATTGTAAAGCGGATAAAAATCCCAGGAGTGTTGTAAAAACAGTTCAAGAAAAGTCAGATGTCTGCCAGAAACATAGAGGATGGGGCAAAAATGCAGACTAAGGTCAGAACTGGATATACATTGCGACTGAAGAGCAAAACTGAGGATGTGGTCAGGATTCTTGGAAGTTCAAGAACTACCATGTCCTTGTATGAGCCTTGCCACTTCTGACTGTTTAAATCTGCACAGGAACAGGATGGTGGACTGGGTCCAGGAGACAGTAAATGCCTCCCTGAGGTGGGGTTAGAGTTGCCAGCCTCCAGGTGGGGGCTGGAGATCTCCCGCTTTTACAACTGATCTCCAGCTGACAGAGATCAGTCCCCCTGGAGAAAATGGCTGCTTTGAAGGGTGGACTCTATGGCATTGTACCACGCTGAGACCCTTCCCCTCCCCAAACCCCACCCTCTCCTGGATCCACCCCCAAAGTCTCCAGGTATTTTCCAATGCAGACTTGGCAACCCTAGATGGGGTGGTCACCTCTGCCTTGGAGTGGACAGTGGTATGTCCACTCCTAAAGAAACCAGGACCCAGGAAAGTTGAATAACTACAATCCTGTCTTGAGCAAGATGATTGAATGAGTGGTGGCTGGGAAACATAAGGGAATGAAGCAGATTGTTTGGATCCAATCCAATCTGGTTTCAGGCCTGGTTTTGGAACTGAAACAGTCTTGGTCGCCCAGGTGGATGACTTAGGCTGGGAGCTGGGCAAGGGGAGTGCAACCCTCCTGGACTTCCCGACAGCTTTTTATACCATCAGTCATGGTATCCTTCTGAACCACCTTCAATGGTTGTTGGGACTGGGAGGCACTGTTCAGAGTGTGGTCCTGGGAGATTGTTGCTCTCCTCCATGGCCTCTGGTCTATATGGTTTTGCAAACGTCTGTCTTGTCCCCTGGCATGGTTTTCAAAATCTGCATAAAGCCATTGGGAAAGATCATCCAGAGATACGGGCTGAGTTGCCATCAATATATAGATGAGCCTCACTCTATCTTGCCCTTCCAGGAAATCCCAGGGAGGCTGTGGAAACTGTGAATGGGTGGCTGGAGGCAGTTTCAGAATGGATGAGGTCTAACAAACTGAAACTTAATCCCAACAAAATGGTGGTGCAACTGGTGAGGGGAAGGTCTGACCCAAGAAATGACTTATTTCCCATTCTGGAGGCACTTCCCCTGAAGGAGCAAGTTCATAGCTTGGGGGTGCTCCTGAAAATGAGCTTCCTGTTGGATACACAGGTGGCAGCAGTGGACGGGGTGCCTTTCACTAACTTCGGCTGGTGGCTCTTCTGGGGTGGGAAAGATCTTGCCATTGTGGTACATGCACTGGTAATATCTAAATTAGAGTATACGTGGAGCTGCCCTTAAAGACTGTCCAGAAGCTACAGTTGGAGTGGGTCATAGAGACCATATCACTCCAGTCTTGTTCCATCTATACTGGCTCCCTATTTCCCTGTGGCCCACACTGATCTTTAAAGCCCTATACAGCTTGGGGCATCCATACCTAAAGAACCACCTTTTCCACCCATTCACTCATCTCTGGAGGCACTGATTCCATTGAATCAGCCATCTGTGACCAGACAGGTGACAAACCAAGAAAGAGCTTTCTTGGTTGTGGCACCAAAACTTTGAACTCTCTTCCCGGGGAGATTCATCTGTCTCCCTCTGTTGTTGTCTTCTGCCAGCGAGTGAAGACTTTTTCTGTTTTGTTTGGCAGACCCCCACTAACTGTTATTATCCCTCCTCCCTGGTTTTGGTGTCACGTCTGTTCATACATTTTAAATAGAATTATTATATATGCAGGGGTCATTTGGGGCTGGAGCAAGGCGGAGCAAAGCTCCGCCAGCCCAGGAGTGGGCACTAGGGCAGCCATGGCCAAATCAGATTATCTGATGCAATTCGGCAGCAACTTAAAAAGTGTCTGGAGGGGAAGGGGTTTGAGGGAGAGGCTCCAAACTTGCAGGGTAGCTGCTGGGGCCTCTCCCCCAAATACCCACCAAGTTTCAAGATGATTGGACCAGGGAGTCCAATTCTACAGGCCCCTAAACAGGTTGCCCCCATTCCCTCCATTGTTCTCTATGGTGGGAAAAAGTAACGCCTCTCCCTCAAACCCCCTCTCCTCCAGCCCCTCATATACCCTATGAGTTTTTGCCATTGACTTCAATGGCCCATAGGGTATAATGGGGCTGAAACTGACATGAGCTCCTGCACCTCTTTTTCTACAAAATGACCCCTGTATTTATGTACTTTATTTTAAATGTTGTCTTAATGTTGGAAACTTTTAATGTTTTGATGTTCATCACCTTCTCTTCTAGGACCCTCAGCGAAGCAGCTGGACAGCACGGCAAAGGCTGTTCCCTGCCCTCCAGTAGCCAATGTGTACCAGAGACTCCCAGCCTTGAGGGACTCTTCTAACCACCCACGGACTCCTGTCAACTAACACCTGCTTCAACACATTTGAGCCTGGGTTTTAAAAGGCCATTCAAGCCTCTAGAGTTTTGATTCTCTCAGGATGGCTGTGAGCAAGATGGCATCATTTCCTCTGAGTCGCCAATAAATGCTTTAATAAATTAAAAATTCCTGGACTCGACGTGAAGCAAGCGCACTTTTTTCCAGCCTCTTATAAGAAACGGGCTCCAAGTTAGCACATAACTATAATTTAGCAAATCAACAAGCTCTTCTCAGATAATACTATAAACACACACACACACATGCGTGTATTTTTAAAGCACTAGAAACATTAACGCAACCAAATGACTATCTTGGGAAATGGGAGGCTCGGCCAACAGTTTGGTACAATCCCTCCTTATTCAAGGTCAGGTGATTCAGCACGCTCTCTTTGAAAGTCTTGCTTGTTAGGTCAGGTGTTCCACAGCTGCTTCCTCCAGTGACTCACAGAGGCAGTAAAAGCCTGTCTCCACAAAGCACACATCGAAAGCCACAGAAGGTTACATCTGCGCTAGACCTCTCTCCTCAAAATTTACTACTGTTGCTACAACTGATTCCGCTCAATTGGGTGCGTCATGACCGATATTTTTTAGACCTGGAGAAGGCCTTTGATAGTATTGATACTGTTTATTTTAAAAAAAACTTCTTATTACAATGGGCTTTGGACAATTCTTTCTAAATGCGATAAGCTCAGTCTAGGCAATCCCCTCAGCGAGGGTTTGCATTGGCATTACGCTAAGTAATTCTTTTTAAATGCTTAGGGGTACGAGACAGGGGTGCCCTATGCCCCCCCCCCTTATTATTCGCTATTGCGATTTTGCCTTTAGCCAATGCTATCAGGGCTCACCCCAAAATTACTGGTATTCAGACGGGCCAGCAGGTCCATACTATTAGCCTTTATGCAGATGACCTGTTAATTTACCTAACAGACCCAGCACTACAGGAGGTCTTTCAACAAATGCAAGTAATTACAGGTTTGAAAATAAACACTGAAAAATCCAAAATTATTCCCATTTGTATGAATAGCATCTCCATAAAGAAGTTACAACAGAAACTTCCATATAAATAGAATTTTTCCTCTTGGAGATGCTTGGGTGTTATAATTCCTAAGGATTTAAAAGACTTAATACATTGTAATTTCCATGAGTTAGTGCAAGAGACAAAAAGGCAGACAAAACAATGGCTAAAACAAGGTTACTCTTGGGCGGACAAACTTGATCTTATCAAAAGTTTTATTTTGCCAAAATATTTATTTTTATTTTTATTTAGAGCGATCCCAGCATATATCGACATTAAAGACCTAACTAAATAGCAAAAACAATTAATTGAATTTTTTTTTAATTTTAGAAAACCGAGAATAAGTTTTTATATGCTGAGACGCACAGCTAAAAAGGGGGGGTTAGACTTTCCTGATTTGATACTATATTATGAGGCAACCATTCTTTCAAATATAGTCAGAATATTTACTACACAGTCTAAAATAATTTGGCAGTCAATTGAGGAAACTGAACTGAAGGACACGTCTTTATCAGAATTATATTGGAATCCTCCCCAAAACACACTAATTAATGCTATACAAAATGAGTTTTTAAGAAATTTACTTAGTAAGTGGATTAAATATAAGGATGTTTTACTTCCAAAAATTTCTCAGTTCTCAACTTATATTGTTTAAACCATTCTTAATTTATTCCTGGTAAAGAGAAAAATTATTTTGGACGTTGGGAAGCGGCAGGTATATGTTGACTAAATGATTTCTTGTTACAAGGAAATATATGTACAAAGGAAAACTTAGAAAGTAAAGTGAGAGAGTCTATCCCTTGGTTTAGATACTTTCAAATTAATAATATTTTACAAAATCTTAGATCACAGGAGGTATTTTCTAGGTCATTATCAGAATTTGAAATAATTCTAAAAAACCAACAAGGAAAGTTAAAAGGCTTAATCTCTAAGATGTATAAACTTTTGGTGGATCAATGTAAGATAGCAATATTGCCTGTGCAAAAACAATGGAATGCAGAATTCAGATCAAACCTGGTATACAATTTGGTCATTGCCTAATAATATGTCTAATGTGTTTAATATTTGTTTTAATACGTTTAAAGTCTTAAGCAGGTTTAAAGTCTTAAGCAGGTGGAAGAGCCCCAAAGCTCTTCATCGCATCAATTCTAAAATTCCAGCTATTTGCTGGAAAAAATGTGGACAATTGGGGGACTATGCTCATGCTTGGTGGTATTGCCCAGCAATTCTTTCCTTTTGGGAAACCATTATAGAACAAATAGTTACTGGACACAGGCTGGTCCCATCACTTGTGTCAATTGTTTTAGAGACAGATCTGATCTCTATTGAAGACAAAAGTACAAAGTTACAAATATCTATACTAATAGCAGTTGCAAGAATATCGATTGCATAAATCTGGAAAAATGAAAAAGCACCATCTTTATACTGTTGGCAAAACAAATTGTGGGAATATTTTGTATACAGTCATATTGCTGGGGCGGCAGAAATAAATGAAACAAAAAGGCAGAAAGAGTTTCAAGCCACTTGGTTCCCCATTATAGGTTATTTAACAGAGTGCAAGATAGTTCCTAAAAATCCTTTTAATGGAAACTTACTGTATTTTTAAGATGTTAATTGTTTTGACAAGATTTTAAATCAGGTTGCAGTTTGAAATGATTGTAACATGTACCTCGGTCTTGTATAATGCTCTGGTTACAATGTTTAAGCTTATTTTGTTTTTTGTTGTTGGTTGTATTTTTGAAAAATAAAAAAAATTATTGGGAAAAAAAATGACCAATATTTTTTTTAAAGAGAAAGAAGAAGAAGAAGAAGAGATTGGATTTATACCCCGCCCTTCACTCACTTGGAGTCTCAGAGCGGCTTACAAACTCCTTTCCCTTCCCCTCCCCACAACAGACACCCTGTGAGGTAGGTGGGGCTGAGAGAGCTCTTTCCCAAGTTGTCCTTGAGAGAACAGCTGGTCCAGAGCTATGGCTTGCCCAAGGTCATCCAGCCAGGTGCAAGTGGAGGAGTGGGGAATCAAACCCGGTTCTCCCAGATTAGAGTCCGTGCACCTAACCACTACACCAAACTGGCTCTCTGCCTCTTCCACTTGTCAGTTATACATGCTCAAAACAAGCCATTTGTCCTGAAATAATTCTAAACTTGTGCCTATCCCTCCTCTCCCAAAAAGGATAGATCATCCAGCGAGTCCATTGACAGGGCTAGAGTTGACTGACAATGAAGTATTAGCACATCATAAGGATGACCAGGCTACCTTTACAGCTGACTTATGGCAACCCCATAAAGTTTTCAAGGCAAGAGACAAACAGAGGCGATTTGCCATGACATATCTCAGAATAGCAAACTTGGTCTCCATGGTGGTCCCCCATCCAAGTACAAACTAGGGCCAACTCCACTTAGATTCTGAGATCTGACGAGAGCTGGCTAGCCTGGGCCATCCAGCTCGCGGATAATCTATGTTTTCTAAATTGTTTGATAAACCCCTAAAAAAGGTTAAATCTGTACAAGCTTCAAAAGAAGAAGAAAGTGAAGGAAGTCCCTCAAGGCACTGCTAAGTAGGAGGAGCACATTGGCCTGAAGCCAGTGACACAGGAGTGGAAAGGCGAGTGTACTTAGTGCAGTTCCACTTCCACAACTGGGAGCGCAAGGGCTCTAGCAGTGCAATGTGGGCATGGCACAACAGGGTATGTGACAGAGGGTTCACCTAGCTGTAGTGCCATCGTGGAAGAACCCCTTGAGGAGGAGGAGGAAATGGTGATGTCAGGTAACCCCATCTGAACATAGAGCAGGAGTGTCAAACATGTGGCCTTGGGGGCCAGATCAGGCCCTCAGAGGGCCCCAATCTGGCCCCCAAGGCCCTGGCTATTTCCTACTTCCTTTTCCAGTTCACTTGCTGCTGCCACATCACAGCTTGCTCTGCCAGTCTCTCTCAATCGCACAGGAGAGATAGATTGGCAACCATCTCCTGTGCGATTGAGAATGTCTGGTAAAGAACTGGCTGGGACCTTTGTAAAGTTTATATCTCTGCTACCTGGCATTACATTTTATGACACACATGACCCAGCCCAACTAGGTCGACACCCCTGAGTTCGATACCCCTGACTTAGAGCTTATTGGCAGCTAAATTCCATCATAGTGGCTGCAGGATCAGTTCCCTTCCTAATAAGGGAATGTCAGGTGCCCGCACTAGAGCCTGACTTAGCATGCCTGCCAGGTGAAAGGAGGCTGCACCTAAGCTAGGGTTGCCAGGTCTCTCAACTGAGTGTGCACTTACAGGGACGGAAGGAAGAAGAACCAGGAAATAAATGTGATGCCTATGTCACTTCTGGGTGACATAGGCATGTTGGGGTGACACTCTGGTTTCTGGGCAAAATTCTATGATAAAATTAGCTTATACCATTGAGTTTTGCCCAAAAACCAGAGCATCCCTGTCAATGTCACTGATGTGTCTATGTCATTTCCAGGTGACGTAGGCATTTTGCATTTACACTTGGTTTCTTGCCTGTTGGGGAGGGATTTCCCCTGGTTTTTGATAGCCCTGAACTGGGGGGAGAGCCTCCAAACTGGGGGATCCCGTGCCCCCAACTGGGGACTAGCAAGCCTAACCTAAGCAGGCCATAAAAGAGGAAGAGGAAGCAGTAGCAAGTGGGCTTCATCTGAAGCTGCTAGGAATTGTTGTCACTATGAGAAGCTGCCCCCTAGCGGCTAAAGGGATGTGTATTTTCTTGTCTGCAACTAAAGAATATTTGTGTTACCACAGTACCTTGCCTCGTTGAGCTTCCTTTGACCACCTAAACCTTTGCCTCAGGCAAGAGAATGGCCTCTGGCACAACACTAACTCGATTTCAATTTGGCACTGAAACGGTATCAGAAGAAATACTTTGTGCCGTGTCTTGCACTCACAGAAACATAGGGATACAGTCGCTTCCACAAGGACTGTGGGGCATGTGGAAATCTTCCTCGCGATCCAACCTGATGATTGTGTGATTTCCAACATTTCCAGCAAACCACCCCCCCCCCCCAACATTTTTCAGCATCTCATTCTTTGGGGGGGGGGAAGCACTTACACTGCAAAACGCCTCAGCCCAAACTGCCTAATAAATCAGTACAAGAATAGAGCACTGTGTTCCCAACATTATCAGCTAAAGGCAATAACACAACGTGGAAAAATCTTCCAGAACACAGTCACAGAGCTTATCACGATTGCTTCCTGAGGGGAAGCAGGGGGTAAACAGAGTCCAAGGCCAATCAAAGACTAGCTGGGATGCTTCCC
The DNA here is from genome assembly GCA_029233225.1 of Lepidodactylus listeri. Lineage (NCBI taxonomy): Eukaryota > Metazoa > Chordata > Lepidosauria > Squamata > Gekkonidae > Lepidodactylus > Lepidodactylus listeri. The sequence goes on along the minus strand of JARCFY010000004.1, from coordinate 24,202,381 downwards.
CCCCCCCCTTGTTACTGTAGGTCTCAAAATAGGAAGTAAACAGCTTAGAAACAGTCCTGAGAATCACTCTGAGGAAGTACTGTTTCCTTTCGGTACCCTCGCTTAAATCTGCTTATCCCTTATATTCTTGGACTGCCTATTCCACCCACTGACTGAAGCCAGCGACAAATGTGTTTTTTATTTCTCAGCCTGTGACCTGAAGCTATCTATTTGACCTGTTGGGTTTTTGAACAGCAGTTTCCTCAAAGGAGTAGGAAAGTGTGAGAGAAATAGTCCATAGTGTTTGGACTTGGACCAAGGGGTTTATCCTATGGGCCGGGCCTCAAGTGACGTGCCCTGGGGAAAACCATAATCTATGATGAAAGGAAAGGTCATATGACTTCACAAGAGCAGATATCTCCTCGATGGGCCTTGAGTGTTAGGAAATGGTGGTTTGGTTCAAGTGCCCATTAGGGATTGGAAGAGGCAAGCTTTCTGCCTAGCTGGAGGGAAGGGGTAGGTTATGTGTCTGTGTGAAAATAAAAAAGCAGTTTGGACCGTGGAAAGGACAGTGAAAAGGAGCAGACACACACTGCCATGAGTTGGTTGAACCGTGCTGGTTTTGGGGATAACTTGTTATTGTAGGGTTGCTAGGTCGTCCCCCCCCCCCAGCCACTGGCGAGGGATGGGGGCGCTGCCGGGTTGCCAGATCCATGTTGGGAGACTCCTGGAGATTTGGGGGTGAAGCCTGGGGAGGGCAGGGACCTCAGTAGGGTACAATGCCATAGTATCTGCCCTCCAAAGCCTCCATTTTGTCCAGGGGAACTGATCTCTGTCGTCTGGAGATGAGCTGTAATTCTGGGGGATCCCCAGGTCCCATCTGGAGGCTGGCATCCCTATATGATATAGCAAAGGTACACAGTTAGGAAAGCGTGGAATCACATATGGTTAGACATTCTTCAGTGTTGTACTGCAGTAAGAGGAACTTACTTTTATTGATGCTTATTCCCTTTCATATGCATTGAGTAGCAGAAGCAGCAGCCCCCTGATCTAAATAATAATATTCCCTGTTGCAAACGGCCATCTACTCCAGCAGTACTTGTTTGCAAGTATGAGATCTTGGGTGTAGTCCTGGCTTGCTTGCACAGGAGATCTGCAGGAGCCTCTCACAAGACCATGAGGAGATAGGACAAAGGTGCAGAAAGAGGAGGAGGAGGAGTCAGATAGAAACTTTTACCTCAGATAAAGAGAGGCATCACACAGTCTGGTTCTGTTGCAAAAGGGGAAATAATGCCCCTCCAGTGTTGAGGCTGCCCTGATCTAGATGGCCCAGCCTAGGCCATTCTCGTCAGGTATCAGAAGCTAAGCAGGGTTGGCCCTGGTTAGTACTTGGATGAAAGACCACCTCTGAAGTCCAGGGTTGTTAAGCAGAGGCAGGGAATGGCAAGCCTTGTGGCTTGCCTTGTGTCTTGCCTTGAAAACTCTATGGGGTCACCATAAGTCAGGTGAGACCTGGCAGCGTTTTCCACCACCACCATTGTCCAGCAGAGTCGCTGCCAGGGGTCATTTCAAGCAGGAGCTCGGAGGAGTGCAGCTCCAGGAGTTGGTGCCAGCCCCCCCCCCCCCCGGTGGGGGAATGCCTGCTTGTGTCATGGCTGCAAAAAAAGGACCCCGTCCCCTGGAAAGGTCCTTGTTCCTCCGACCAGCCTTCTGAAGGCTTCAGCCACCACTGAAGCTATCTTCCCAGAATAGTGGTATTGCTGAGGCTTGGATTAGTAGCGGTCCTCTCTCTGCCAGCGCTTTCTTTCTTTCTTTCTTCTGATTTATGCAGCAGCCAAACTGCTTGCTCACAACTTCAATACCAGGAGCTCATAAAGTAGCCTTTTTGCTCACAGGACTCCACAGCTTAGAGGGAGCATTGGTTACCACCTGTTTCCAGTGACAGAAAGGCATTTCAGTCTTTGGAAGGGGGTCAAGTGCAGACCTTGCTTTGTCTGCTGTGGTATTCGCGATCCTCTACTCACCCCAGGGACAGAGCGGGGGGGGGGGGGTGCGTAGTGGGTTGCTGTAGAAAGGGCAGGAATGTTCCACTCCGCAAGCTCTGCGAGATCCAAGGATACAAGCCAATATTTACATACTCGTGACCACTGCCGGCCAGGGTATTTGTTGGAAATTATCCCATCCGGAGGAGACCTTTAATCAAAATATGCTTTCAGAGTATACCCTTAGTATACTCAGATGGGAAATATAAGAGTATGTTTAAAAAGAAAAAGAATATCTCTGTATGTGGCTGGAACAAAAGAGAAACTCTGGTTCATCGTTCTCTTTGCTGCCCTTTATTCATGAGCAATTCCTGCAAGAAACTTGATTGCTGGACTAATATATTTCACAGGGTGCCAGAAACTCCTGGTTATCAATCTATCATTTATTTAAAAACTCACATCCCTCCTTATACGCCCAAGGCAGTTTTTAACTGATTTAAAATTACAGTGATTAAAACACCATAAACACACAAAAATCCAAGCCAGATGATTTTGCAGCAGTAATTATTTGCTATATCAGCTGAGAAATCAAAAAATAAATTTATTTTCTTTTTTTTCCTGAAGGACGTTGCCATTCTATATGCTGAAGTCTGAAGCAGCTGTTTTAATGACTTTTGCAACTTTTTAAACCATTTTCTCCGGGTGAACAATCTCCATTGCCTGCCAATGTTCCCTCTAAGCTGTGGAGTCCTTGAGCAAAAATTCTACTTTGTGAGCTACTGGCATTAAAGTTGTGAGCGAGCGATTTGGCTCCTGCATCAGTTAGTTTGTCCTGAAGCCCTCCTTCCTGTGCTAGGACAAAATGTGTGGGCTGAAGGCTAAAGAACTGTGAGGTAGCTTACACTAACTCAGCTTAGAGGGAACACTGGTTGTAATTGTGGGAAATCTCCAGCTGCCACCTGGAGGTTGGCAAGCCTATCGGATATGTGATCTGGTAGCACTTTATATAGGACTTGGTTGGTCTGCCATTTTGCCAAGCAGCCAATTTCATGTGGACATGCTTTCTGCCTATCTGGTACATCAGGAACAGCAAAGGCAAAAGGAACCTTTGGCTATAGCAAGCATTCCAGTAATCATAGAGGGTAGGCTTAAAGTGTAGGTGAACAGTTGCAACCAGATGATATTCATGGTGTGGGGCTTAATGGGAGTCAGCCCCAGCATGAGGCAGCCAGATGGGATGCCTTTGTACACAGGAAGTCTGTGAAGCTGGCCGCCATTTTCTTTCTCTCTCTGTTTCTAGAAGAGTTTCCAAATAAAACTTTCTTCTCTCCGTATGGAAGATGATGATGGCATTTGGAGCAAAAAGCTCCATCTTCCTCTGGGCTTTTCATTGGTTCCTGGCACCCCAATACTTTCTATTCTAGCTGGCAGTAGCTGAGAAGTTTTCAGCTGGGCATATCAGACACCAAAGCTGTGATTTTCTGTACGCACTCTGCCAATCAGGTCATCTTTTGTCTCCATTCACAGCCTCTCAAAAAGAAGTGATTTCAGCTTCCTTTAATGTGCAATCATGTTACTTTGCTGAAAATAAGCCTGATACAGAGCTACGCAACAGAACGTTGAGATTTTTGCAGCTAAACCATGTTATGTGCTGCAAGTTCAACTTTGGACTTTAATTCAGTCTCTGAATGGCAAGTGTTGGCTTAAGAACTGAAAAGAAAGAACTGCAAAGATTAACATTTTCCAGTATTATGCAACACAGAGAGAGGATGAACAGAATTAGGCTTTTCAGAAAGAATTTGGTCAACCAGGCAACAATAACCAAACAACAAGAGCACGAAGTATTTCTCTGATTACTACATGTGTCTCTGGCAGCAAATCATGTCTTCCTTCACGGCATGCTGGGTGGTGCTGGAGAGAGTTCTGCCACTTACTGGCATCAAAGAAACATTCCTCATAGTTCAGGCCACAGTTTGCAGATCCATTCAGATCACTGTTTGAACATCACAGACCACATGGAATCAATGAGGAACAAAGGCTGCAGTGAATGGAAATAAATTCCGTCTGACAGGGTGGCTGTGGCTCAGTGGTAGAGCATCTGTTCAGCATGCAAAAGGTCCCAGGTTCAATCCCTAGTATCTGCAGCTATAAGGACCAGGGAGTAGGAAATGTGAAAAGACTCCTGTTTGAGACCCTGAAGAACCACAGCCAGTCAGAGTATATTATACCAACCTTAATAGACCAATGGTCTGATTCAGTTTAAGGCAGCTTTATGTGCTCATTGCCTGGAAGAACAAAAGATTAACACATTGAAGTATGAATTAAGAGTGTCTGTTTTTGACAAGAGAGTATGAATACCATTGTCAAAAGGCAACATACATTTGCAGACATGACTGAAAAACAAACACCTACAATATATTTGAATAGGCAGACCAGGCTGCGGTCACACACACTAACTAATCCACTTTCAGTCCACTTTCCAACTGGATTTTGCCAGTTCACACAGTAAAAATCCAGTTGGAAAGTGCACTGAAAGTGGATTGAAAGTGGATTATTTAGCGTGTGTGACTGCAGCCCAGGGCTGTGAGTTTTGAACATATATTTGTGTGTGTGTGTGTATTTGCCCCACCAGACATTTTTTTCAGGCTTTTATTTTTAAAAAACCAATAACTGACATATAGCTATAAAGCCCCCCCCCCCAAGCTTTCTGGTGGCTCAAGGGAAAATGGCAGCCACAGGGAACGGAAGCAAAGAAAATGGCCCTGAATGGAGCAAAAGCTTCCAAAATGCACACCTTCCCATCCACGTGGCATGCAAAGGTGCTTTGAATGTGATCACTCTCAGAAGATTGTGTGAAGCCAGGTGTGGGAAAGATAGCAACAAAGCTGGAAAAACACAGAAGCAAGACCAAAAGAGAAAAAAAGAGACATTGTAAGGAAGCTAACTCAGAGAAAAATATCCCTGTGGAACCAGCCCTAGTCTAGGTGTTCGAGACCTTTTCATTTGGAAACCAAATGGAAACAGAAAACCCTTTGAGCTGTAGCCTCTATACAGAGGGCAGAGTGGCAGTTCTGCACAGGAGCTGTAGCCCAATCCTGGATAGCCCAAGCTGGCCCAATCCCGCCAAGCAGGGTCAGCCAAGGAAGTCCGGGGTCGCTCTGCAGAGGCAGACAATGACAAACTGTCTCCGAACATCTTTTGCCTTGAAAACCCCCTGAAAGGTAGCCATAAGTTGGCTATAACTTTTTTTAAAAAATTTAATTTTATTAATTTTTCAAAAACAAAACCACTAACCATAGAAATACTGTGTGAAGTAAAAAATTAACCATGCAAAGCCTGGATATACAAACATTCCAGTCTTAAATATCAAAGATATAACAGGTTTCTATATTCAGATATGAAACTAAAGGTATCCAATCACGGGTCATTTCGTAGAAAAAGAGGTGCAGGAGCTCATTAGCATAATTTATTTACATATGCAACACCCCCTGACATCACTGGAAGTGTGTCAGAAGGCAACATCCACCGCTCAGGCTCCACCCCAAAAAATCTCCAGGTATCTGCCAATTCAGAGCTGATGAGCCAGCTTTACACTTTGACTAAAGACACTTTAGGTTTCCTTAGCACTTGCAGGGAAGCTACCCTACAAGAAGCATGAAAATACAGATCAAGATAGTATGCTTTTGCTTTTTTCCACAGCGCCTCACCATATGTGCCCACTCCTGGGCTTGTTATTCCCAGAACAGCATTCTTGTGCATTCCAGCTCGAAATGACCCCTGTCCAATCATAAACATTCAAAGATACAGCAAGTTTCTGTACAGTGGGTTCTCTGGTACTATACCACATTCTTCTAGGTACCCTATCAAGGGAAACCAGACTGCTTGAAACAACTTTTGAATTCTTCCTGCATTTGGTAAGGTAGGATTGAACGAAAATCTACTATACACAAAGTATTCCCATATTTTCTTTTGCCAAAAATAAAGAGTAGGACCATTCTTTTGCCTCCATTTCTGTGCTGTAGCTGTTGCTATGGTTGATATTGACCAGGTCTCAAGGAGGACTGTCTCCAGTGCAAAAGGTAAGTCATAACCCATGATTAGTAAAATCTGTTATAAAACCTGATTCCAAAATGAATTGATTAGTTGGCTATAACTTGACGGCACGTTCCACCACCCATCCTGCATACTGTCAGTTCTTAAGGCCTTTGAAATTACTTGTAAATAATGTATAAAAGCTACCCCTAGGATATTTTACATAGGTAATCTTGAAGAAGTTACAATTCCTCGTGCTGTAGAACTTTACCCATGAGTAAATCTATGCTGGGATGCTTAACATGGGAGCTTAATGGGAAATGGTTATGAGGAAGCATTCCCACATATCTTTTAAAAAGTATTTAAAGTGTGTTAAGTATATATATAATACCAACAATTAACGGAAGTTTACCTCTGCAGGGACTATTATAATGTCCAGTCTAATTTCTTCTGTGGCACTTGCTATAGAATAGCATCATGTGAATTTTGCATCAGGGTTTCTGTTTTTCATTATTCTGTTCCTGGTGATGTGATCCAAAGCAGTTCTTAGGGTGAACAAAATATTTAAGTTGTCTGCTTTTCCTGGCTGGTATTTGATAACATGGAGCTGCAGTGGCTCAGACGTTAAAGACACTGAGCTGCAGACTGGAAGGTCTGTAGTTCGAAAGTTCGAGACCCAAGTGCCGCGTGATGGAGTGAGTCCCCGTCTCTGGCCCCAGCTCCTGACAATCTAGCAGTTCGAAAGCAAGAAATTGCAAGTAGATAAATAGGTACCACTGCGGTGGGAAAATAACAGCATTCCATGCGCCTCAGTGTTTAGTCATGCTGGCCACATGACCACGGAAATGTCTTCAGACAGTGCTGGCTCTTCAGCTTGGAAATGGAGATGAGCACTGCCCCCTAGAGTCAGATTCGACTGGCTTTCAAACAAGGGAAACCTTTACCTTCTATTTGATAACATATAGCAGGTGCTTTGACACTAACCCAGTTTACGTGACTGCTTCCTCATATGGATTTTGCAAGCCATTGAAGGCTATCTTGGGGTTAAAAACTGGTTCCTGGAGTGCTCCACTTCAGACAGCACGAAACCCATATTTGTGGGCAATTATTTTGACCACTCCAAGACCCTTTAGCTCTGGGCTGTTTTGAAAATCAGATGACTTTACTAAGGATTCCCTTTTTTGTTCCTTTTTGTTTTCACACGTTGGTGCCATTTCTTTTCACCTATTTCCATTGCTGGCATTCCCAATTTGTTTCTCTTGAGCCATTTTGATGCCATTCGTATTCTGTTGATTGCATTATAATGTTAAAAAGTATAGATTTAGCAGGAAAAACATAATGCAAACAAACAGAAAAATGGAACAAAAAGAAAGATTCACCTCACCTTGATCTGGATAGCTCAGGCAAGCCCGATCTCGTCAGATTTCAGAAGCTAAGCAGGGCTGACTCTGGCAAGTATTTTGATGGGAGAACTTCTTGGAATATCAGAGGTGGGAGGCGGAGGTAGGCTTTATTCAGCCACCTCTCTGAATATCCTCCAGGCCCCCAGTAAGGGTCAGTCACCAGAGATCACAATGACTTCCAGGTGCACACACACTCACACACACATGCACATATTTTTAAAAATACAAAAATACCAAAAAAAGAGAAAGATTCACATCTTCAAATTCACACACAGAAATGAAAAATAGAGTGGGCGGGAAACTTTGGTAGCATCTCTCCGTTGTTCTCAGTTTCATTTCCATAGGATATGCATTTCTTGTGACTACACACTCGAGTAGTCTTCCCAACTCTTTCAAGGTTGTCCCATGATTAAAAAAAAAAAATCAATAGATTGTTCTGCTTCAGACTACAGGGATCCAACTAAATATGACCCATCTGAATAGAACAGGTAAAAAACAACTGAAATCTTTTGCAGCTAAGGAAAAGAAAATACAACCAAGAAAGGACCTGTTCTTTTCTTTTTTTTATGGCTACCATTTTTCTCCGACAGCTTTGGACAGCCACCAAGAGGAAAGAACAAAAGCCTTGGTCAAGGCTCAAGAACAAGCCCGAGCTGCCCATTGCCACATTTCGAAAACAGAAGAATTTGTTCTTTGCCTGGGCTGAAAACACAAAAGGCAGTCTTTGTTTCTACTCCACAGCCCGGCCACGTTTGCCAATAACATAAAAGAAACCCCAAATGAGAGACAAGAATCATTAACGGACAAAAGGAGGGCATATGTGTATATCTTTTTCTACTTGGAGAGACGTCACAAAAATTTTTACGATGCTGCTGAAGAGAATCCCTGGCTTGTTTTGGTTAGGAAACAGAAATTCCTTGCATAATGCAATGATTAACTAATGCAACGAAGAATTACTCAGTGCAAACCCTGACCCACATGTGTGGGAAACAAAATGTTTCATGGCACCCAAGACCACAAATTGTTTTGTTTTCCATAGCGAACAATGTGAAATGCTTAACGGCCTTTACAACCCTTACAACATGAAGCCCTTAAAACATGAAACTCTTACAGTATCCAAACTACAGTACTTTGTATAGGAAAGAAGCTGCGTGCTCATGCTTCTCATTTTTGTTTGAGGGAAAAACCACCAACTTTTAGGCCCAAATCCACATGTGAAGAAGGAGATAGAAAAATGCTGGGGAAATGGAATGGGTGGCATTCCAGCTTTGAACAGATAGATATTTGTTTAAAAACATTCTTGCAAATAGAAAACTGTTGTGGTGGGGCCAAAAGTTCTAGCCTCTTTCTTCCAGAACTGATCTCCAGACTACATAGGTAGCTTATTTATTTATTTAAAACATTTATTTCACTTCTCCCGGAGAAAATGGCTGCTTTGGAAGGCAGACTGTATGGCATTATACCCTACTGAGGTCCCCCCCCCCCCGCCCCCAAACCTCACACTCCCCAGGCTCCACCTTTAAATCTCCAGGTACTTCCAAACCAAGTGTTGGTAACCCTATGTGTTGGTTTTCCATTTTGTAGGGATTCTGCCACGGGGTGCATTCTACCTCCTCAGGACCTTGGTACCTCATGTATCCTTCTGCATAATGGCAAACCACCTCTGAATGTCCCTTGCCTTGAAAACCCTACAGGGTCACTGTAAGTCAGCTGTGACTTGAGGGCAAGAAAAGAAAACAGTGAACGAGGACTTAATTTCTGTTACTGGAATTTGCCTGTCCTTTCACCCACCTTTAGATTCTAGCATCACAGAGTCTATCTATCTTGGAATACCTGTTTCTTTTAGGAGGTAAAATTTCTGTGGGACACAAACTTTTTAGATATGCCCTCCCCCACAATGGGGGGGCCCATTTGAGCAGACTGTAGGGTTACAGCAAATGTTGTAAGGCTCATATTTGAACTGGCTTTCAGAAACTGAGAGTTTGGATGCCAGCAATTCTGCTTTTTATGGTTTTTTATTTTTTAAAACTGGATCATTGATTTTGCAACACTCGAATAGGTGAGGCTGGTTATTTTGCTCTGTAATTGTTAATCGTTAGTTGTTGGTTTTAAATCTATTAGTATTTTAATGAGGAAATGCTTGGGCTTCACTGCCTCCATCACAGAAGATTATACGTATTTTTATTGTAATTATGGTTTTTATTGTATTGTTGGTGTTTAATTTTTGTAGTCTACCTTGAGTCTGGGGATTATAAATAAAGTAAATAAACAAAGGCTGCAGTCACACACAGCAGTTGGAGTGGAGGGGAAACGAGGCTATTTCCTCCAGAGGAATTTGACACGCAGTTGCGAGATCACACATCCCTTTGAAGCTGCAGGCTCAGCCCCTCACTGTGTGATCAGATGCAACTGCGGGTGAGTCGGGGTTTTTTTGCTGTTTGTTTCCCATGCACTTAAACAAGGAATTGCACCTCCGCACTAAGGGCTCCCTATGGAGTTTGTGATTGTGCGCATACTGTGAAGGGGGGAGGAAACAATAGTACAAACTTGGGATGGAATGAGCAGACCATCCTGACGGCATGCGAGTGTGCTTGAGTGATCAGACAGGGGAAAGTCCATCCATGGCCCTTTGCAACCAGTTAGAGCTGGACTTTTCCTGGTGTCTTTTAACTCCACTTCTGTGGTGGAGCAGCATGGGTTGCTGATGACTGTGGGACAGATGTTGCTGTCTGATCGTCTCCTTTAGATCTGTCAGGGATTCACAGCTATGTCAGATCTAAAGGTACATGTGATCGCAGCCAAAGAGAACAAGAAGGAAAAATGCAAAGATGGGAAGCTGTGAATAAGGTTGCCAAGTGATTAGAAAATAATGACTTAGTGTTCTCTTCTTCCTTTAACGAAGCTTGATCTTCAGAAACCAGCCAGTGAAGCTGTCCACAGCAGGAAGGCGGGTTTATCATTTGATCATACTTGCAGAACATACTAACATTAAAGATATGGTGATGCTGGAAAGTGCCAGCAAGTCACAGCCAACTTACAATGACCCCATAGCATTTTCAAGGCAAGAGTCGAACGGAGATGGTTTGCTATTGCCTGCCTCTGCATCATGACCCTGGACTTCCTTGGTTGTCTTCCATCCAAATACTAACCAGGGCAGACTGGAAGGGGTCTAGCACCAATGTGTCCTCCAAGAAACTCTGGAGCCACTCAGCTGCCACTCTCTCAGTCACTTTGCCCAGGAACGAACTGGGGGGGTAACTGGACAGATCAGAAGGATCCCACAATGGCTTCTTCAAGAGCGGTACTACCATTGCCTCTTTTAAACCCTTCATGACTTCACTTATAGTCTGCTTTTCTTGTTGAGACTCAAGACAAGTTTACAGAATTAGAAAACAATGCAGTACATTCATCACAAAACAAGCTGTGCATGATGCAGTTTTTAAAAACTGCCTGAATTTTCACAGACATTAAAGATGGAACCCTATTGCACGAACACACAAACATCCCATCTCAGATTCCAGCAGCCCAGCAAGGCAGAAGTATAGATCCTAGTGAATCTCACCCCTGATGTGTTTTGGAAGGGAAAAAAAGATTTTATATTTCACTTAAAATTGGGTTGTGTGTCATTTCTTTTCTTCTTCCTTTTAATGAAGCAACACAGAGGTCAGGAGCTCACAGAAGTCCTTTCTGGAAACAGGAGAGAAGAGGCAAATGAGGCTTGGCACCTGGAGGGCTGCAATTTCATGGTTGAACTCCTGAGCTCCGCTAGGCGCAAGTGGGCTGCTTTACTGTGCTCTCTCTGAGTTCTCTCGAGAGGGAGGCAGAACTGAATAACCAGCTTTCTTTCAGATTTTTCACCTCAGCCCATTTGTTTGTACTCCTGAAGTGTTCAGGAAAGGATGTTCTGCGCCATTTGTCACAAACCAGGTGCAAAAAGCCTTTAAAAATGGAAAATGCCTCTTCGCAGTTAGGATAGGCAGAATATGGCTCTTCAGGTTGCTGGGAATGATTGTTCTTTGCAAGGGACCAAGGCTCAATCTGGGGGTGTAAAGGGCTAGAGGTGAGGGCAAATATAGGGTTGCCAACTCCAACTTCAGAAAGTCCTGATGCTTTGGGGTCAGTGCCTGGGGACCATGGGATTTGAGAAGGGGAGGAAATTCAGCAGGGATGGAGTCCACCCTCTGAAGCTGCCATTTTCTCTAGGGGAACAGGACTCTGTAGTCTGGTGATCAATTGTAGTTCTGGGAGGTCTCCTGGAAGTTGGTAACCTCACCAGTGTGTGTGGGGGGGAAATGGAAGACTCACTTCAACAGTGGATTTCAAGACTGATATCTGGGTAAAGAAGGCTAATCTGCTGTGCCTCTGATACCGACATTCCTGAGCACCAATCAGGAAGCAGGCCAGGCAGCATCCATGTTCTGAGGGTAGGGCTGCCAAGTCCTGAAAACTCACTGGCAGGGGGGAGTCCTCCTCTCGCCGGGAGTTTCTTCTGGCCCATCGACGTCACCAGAAGTGACGCAGCACATTGGGGGCGTTGCCAGGGCGACGCTCTGGCAATCGCCTCAAAACTCTATGCTATCATAGAGTTTTGGGGTGATTGCCAGAGTGTCGCCCTGGCAACGCCCCCAACGTGCTGCGTCACTTCCGGTGACGTCATTACGTTGTCCTTGCTGGACGACGTTGGGGGTGGGGTTCCCCCCGCCGGCCAAATGCTGGCTGGCGGATCGGGAACCCCTTTAGCGGGGAATCCCCCGCCCCCCGGGCTGACTTGGCAGCCCTATCTGAGGGAAAAGATTCTGAGGGAGGCCAAGTTGGGCCTTCACATCTGGAAGGCATTGCCTCAGCTTACTGAGTGTAGTTACTTACAGTTGCCAGCTTGTGATTTCAAAAATCAGTGAAATCAAGGCATTGAGTTTGCTCAGAGCTCTCTCAGCCCCACCTGCTTTACAGGGTGCCTGTTGTGGGGAGGGGGGAAGGAGATTGTAAGCCGCTCTGAGGCTGCAGTCACAAACACTAAATAATCCACTTTCAGTGCATTTTCTAACTGAATTTTACTGTGTGAACTGGCAAAATCCAGTTGGAAAGTGGATTATTTAGTATGTGTGACCACAGCCTGAGACTCCTTTGGGTAGGGAAGGGCAGGGTATAAATCTCCTCCTCCTCCTCCTCCTCTTCTCCCATTTCACAGAGTTCTTGTCAAGCTAAAATGACATTCCAGACTTCTTAGAGGAAAGTAGGGTGGGAAGGGTTTAACTGAAATAGGGTTGCAACCTCTAGTTTGGGAAATCCCTGGATATTTGGGGGTGGAACCTGGAGAAGGAGGGGGTGGGGGGGAAGGACCTCAGCAGGGTCCACCCTCCAAAGCAGCCATTTTCTCACAGGACACTGACCTCTGCTACCTGGAAATCAGTTCTAATTCTAGAAGATCTCCAGACCCCACTTGGAGGCTGACAACCCTAGGCAAAAGTTTTTAAGTATTCAAGTCAGGAGACGATGAATCAAAATGCAAGCTTTATTTCAAACATCATTCAGCTCTGGGACAGTTCTGGCAAGAGCAGCACTTAACTTATTGGGTCTCAACAGTTAACTATAAACATTGTAACTATTTACACGCAGTCTCATTGGACCCAAGCAGGGCTCTATGACTGGTTCCCTAGGTTGGCTTTAGGAAAAGTGAGGGGTCTTTATCAGGCAGCCAATAGAAGAAGAAGAGAAGAAGAGATTGGATTTATACCCCGCCCTTCACTTGTAGTCTCAGAACAGTTTACAAACTCCTTTCCCTTCCCCTCCCCACAACAGACACCCTGTGAGGTAGGTGGGGCTGAGAGAGCTCTGAGACAACTGTTCTTGAGAGAACAGCTGGTACAGAGCTATAGCTTGCCCAAGGTCATCCAGCAGGTGCAAGTGGAGGAGTGGAGAATCAAACCCGGTTCTCCCAGATTAGAGTCTGCGCACTTAACCACTACACCAAACTGGAATGAGGGAGTTAGGATACCAGAGCCCAGATAATGTGAAGCAACATAACAAACAAGACATAACAAAAGTGATGTTCTTTCCATCTACAATAATCATAAATTACCCCTACTGTGTACCTGTTTCCAGTTTGGATTGTTAGAGGACTCCTGAGAAGGCTGAGATTGCAAGCCTGGTAATTATTTATCTTAGGTGCTCATACAATAGAGCCATTTATTTTGCACAATATATTCTGCTTATTTGCTAATCCTGAGGATGGGCAAGAGTTATGCAATGGCCCTGAAAGCCGTGCTCCTGTCCCTGAAAGCCTTCTTAACCTCCCGAGCCCAGTTCTTGCATTTCTCCAAGCAAACCTTTTCAAATCTGTCTTCGTAATCACATGAAACTGCAAGCTGATATTTGAAGAATGTTGACTTCCATACATAGTGTTCGTACAGCTTTACTTCTGCAGTTCAGCCAGGATTTCATTTCTTTATGCAGAGAAGCATAATTAAACAACTCCCCCTCAAAGCAATAAGGACCTCACCCTTGTAAACACTTGGATTTGAAACAGTTATCCTGAACTGGAACATCACCCACTTTATTTATTGGTCCTTAATCACTGTTTGTTGAAGCAGGAGTGCTTGAGCTTCAGGAGAAACAATAATTAATTTTTAAAAAACCTGTCTTTTTACAAAAGCAAACAGATGAGAATCCCTTGGCTTTCTTTTCTCTTTTTCCCCTTCTTGTTCCAGTTTAGAATTCAGCTTGCGTCACTGATGAACTGATAAGGAAACAAATTTCCTTGAGATTTCTAAGCAATAATCTCAAACTCATGGTCTTCATTTCACTCCAAAGCTGTAGCCTTGGGCAAAAGGAAGGGCTGAGGAAGATCCACAGAAAGCCCTCCAAGCAAGCATTGATTGAAGCAGAAAAATTAAAGGGAAAGTATTACAGGCACTGGTGCCACCTAGCTGCAGAACAAGCATTTGGTTATATTTAAACCTAGAGCAGTGAGAGCCAGAGAGAGAGAGAGAGAGAGATTAGATGTATTGTAACATGCTAAGGAGGATTGTGTTGGTTGTGAAGCTTTTGGTACTGGATGGATGAGCCTCTATGATGCCATAGACCAGGGGTGGGCAAACTTCCTCACCGTAAGAGCCACCTAGAACAGGGATGGCCAAACCTGCTTAATGTAAGAGCCGCATAGAATAAACATCAGATGCTTGAGAGCCACAAGACATGAACAAATATTACCTGCTTTTATTGGAAAATAAGCAAATTTACATTAAATGAGACTGCCAAAAATAATAACAAAAGGGGTAAAAGCAGATATTGATAATGATATTAATTTGTCCAATAATATTTGTTTGCTAATGATATTTAGCTTCCCCTGCCACCCTGCCGGGAGCCACATAATATATGTGAAAGAGCCGCATGCGGCTCCCGAGCCACAGTTTGCCCACCCCTGCCATAGACCATTCACAAATATTCTATCTTCCAACGGAGTGAAGATTTGAATAATAAAATGTTTAACAGGAATTTGGCTGTCCCAGAGGGAAGGGATAGGAGGCACTAAGGAATAGAGGAGCTGTGCGGACAGTTCGGTGTGGCCAGGTGAGAACTGGAAAGCTGTGTGGGTGGGATTCCCATAAACCAGAGAAGCAGTGGACTGAGAAACAGAGGGACATGGTAAATTGATGAGATGGAGTTCAGGGTGGAAAAAGGATAATAGGACAAATGGCTAAGTAAAGGAAGTGCCAAAGAGAAAAGAGATTCTGGAAAAGCCTCACAGGCCCTACAGATGGAGATACAGAATACATTCGGAAGAAAGTGAGAGAAAGGATGGGCAGGCAGAGAGTCCGGTCAGGAATCAGTGTGGAATGCATCAGGGTCTACTTGTGCTAGAATGGATCCTGTTCTTGCAAAATTTTGCAGCTAGAGAACAATGGCACATTGTCACAACAATATCAATTTGATCCATTTTCACATGCTCAATTAATATTATGGGCCAATACAGACCTAAACATTGGGAAAAGATCTTTTTTTATGGAAGGCTTTAACCAACAGGGTATCCTTACATTGGACCAATTGATAGGCTATGATGGTGAGTTTTGACATTTTCTCAGCTAAGGTCTAAATATGACGTCAACTTCTGTTGAATGGCAATACTGAAAGTCGCAACCTCTGCTGATATCCAGATATGGCCCTGCAGCATTAACAGTCCAGTCCTAAGCAGAGTTTCACCCTTCTAAGTCCATTGAAGCCAGTGAGTTTAGAGTTGTGTAACCCTGTTTAGGATTGCACTATATGAGTCCCCTTTGCTCCTGGAAACGCTAACTGAATTGATGCAGAAAATGAAACCTACAATATTTGTTTATAAATATTTGATGTTGATTAATAAATGTGATATGCAGAGTCCCAGGAATGAATGGAATAAGGAGCTAGATTGCCCTGGTTTGCCAAAGTAATGGGATATGGCCTTAAAGTTTATACCTGCTCTCTCCATGGATCTTAAGTTGCAACTCATTCAGCAAAAAACTATGTTTAGGAATTACTGGACACCACACTGACTGTTTAGCAAAGGACTGGATAAAGTGTCAAACTGCTGGCATTGTAACTCTCAGGACATGTCCTTTAAAAATATACTTTGGGTATGTCCAGTCATTCAGTTTTTCTGAAAGTTATTACTCATATCAGTTTTGTATTAGAATGATCATTTTTGAGGATGTTTATGTACTTAAGCTTTTTATTTTATAAGTTTTACTAAGCATATTATAACAATAACCAAAAAAAACTCATAAATGAACACTGAACAATAAACAATGGAAAGCTTATGTACTTTTAAACTATCTGCTTGTCTCTTTGGTGTAGTGGTTAAGAGTGGCGGACTCTAATCTGGAGAACTGGGTTTGATTCCCCACTCCTCCACATGCAGCCAGCTGGTTGACCTTGGGTCAGTCACAGTTCTCTCAGAGCTGTTCTCTCAAGAGCAGTTTCTGTCAGAGTTCTCTCAGCCCCACCTACCTCACAGGGTGTCTGTTGTGGGGAGGGGGAGGGGGAAGGAGATCATAAGCTGCTCTGAGACTTCGAGTGAAGGGTGGGGTATAAATCCAGCTCCTTCTCCTTTGAGCTTCAACCCCACCTCCTTGCTCTTAATCTTAGGGCCTGGTCACATGCATCACATCCAAAGTAGCTACCTATAAACCAAGGCATTGATTATGGGTATTCTGAAACTCCCCTGGAAACAGGAACTTGGAGAGGAAGTTGGGAGTCCCCAGCCGTTGCTTATCTCTCTTATATACCAATTTTTCTTTTTCTGTTTTTAATTTAAGTGCTGGATTTTTAGCTTTTTCCTCTTCTTTCCCACCCTTTTAAAATAAATAATATTTTTTAAAAAAAAGAGTCAGTGTGGCTAAAAGAGTGGGACTCCGGAGCAATGTGCTGCTGGCAGAAGGGACAAGCAGAAGAATGTATTTGGGGACAGGCTGCGGCTCAGAGGCAGAGTGTCTATTTGGTATGCAGAAGGTCCCAGGTTCAATCCCCAGCATCTCCAGTTAAAAGAAACAAGTAGTAAGTGATGTGGAATATCACACCCCCTGAGACCCTTGGAGAGCCCATGCCAGCCTGGGTAGACCACACTGAACTTGCTGGACCAATGGTCTGATTCAGTATGGTAAAAAGCCCACTAGTACTTTTAAGACTAAAAAAACTTTATTGTAGCATAAGCATTCAAGAAACACAGCTGTTTTCTTCTGGATCTATGATTCAGTATAGGGCAACTTCATGTGTATGTACACATGTATGTGTAAGTACTTTGGAAACTTAGGGACTATAGAAGAAGAAGAAGAAGAAGAGATTGGATTTATACCCTGCCCTTCACTACCAAGGGAGTCTCAGAGCGGCTTACAAAATCCTTTTCCTTCCCCTCCCCACAACAGACACCCTGTGAGGTAGGTGGGGCTGAGAGAGCTCTGACAGAAACTGCTCTTTTTCAAGAACAGCTGTGCCAGAACTACGGCTTGCCCAAGGTCATCCAGCAGGTGCAAGTGGAGGAGTGGGAAATCAAACCCATTTCTCCCAGATTAGACTCCGCGCACATAACCACTACACCAAACTGTAAGCAAAGGAGCTGGTGTGGTCTGAACAGAACCGCCTGTCCAGACCATGAGACAGCTCTTGTCCCTCGGGGAGCGGCACAGAGAGGGAGGATTCTACTAAGCATGGCTTCTCCTGACTCCCCTTTGGTGGGAGACCACCAAGGAAGGATGCAGGGTCAGGCAATGGTAACCACCTCTGAACGCCTCTTGCTTTGGAAGCCCTTCAAGGTTGTCATAAGCTGGCTGTGACACGATGGGCACTTTCTCCCACCAAGCTACTTGGGGTTCCTGCTGGGATAAGTGAGAAAAGTGGGACGCAAGTCAATAAACACATTCCGAACTGTGACAGATCAGTTATGTTGGCAGGGATACGGCTGTTCATTTCACTCTCTGACAAACCGATGTGAATGTTGCCAAAAAATTTTTTGCCCTTGCCCACGTGTCCCAGATCCAACAGCAATGGCAGCTTTTCCTCTTGGATCTTGCCCAGACATCTTTGAAACCCACCATCTTATGCAGCACATGCGGACAGCGAAGTGCCTGAGTGTAGAACAGCATCGTATAATCCGCAGCTCCCAGGTGGACAGTGTGGCTCGGAGGAGTGGGTGGAAAATTAACATAGGCATTTCTGAAAATTCCAGGCATCGCTGACATTCATATCTGTCTCCATCCCTAACAGCAGAATGCAGACTGGCCAAGGCACGGCTTAGGGACGTGTCAGAAAACAGGGAGACGTGAGAGAGAGCCCTGTTAAAATTGTTTGACTTTTGGCTCATCCAGATGGCTCGGATTGCAGGGATCAGTAACACAGTTTCGAATTCCTGCCGTCCTGATATTTAGCATATATTTATGAGAAGAAGAAAAAACCCTGAATGAATGCAAATATTGTTTTATGCTTTTCTTCCTCCGCTTCTTTTCCCCAGGTGCGGGAATGTTCCAAGGAAGCTTCACAGAGTCATTCTCTTGTGGAGGACAGAATCCCGGAGACTTAAGGGCTAAAGTCCAGCACAAAATTAGATGGGCTTGAGTCCATTGAAATCAGTGGTTTTAAAACACCCTTAATACTAGGCTGGATCATGTCCATAGTGTTTTGTAATTTCTCTTTACGCAGGTTGAAAAGATTGCAAACACACAGGCAGGCAGGCAGATAATATTTGCCCCAGAGATGCCGTAGCACCTAATAGACAGCCCAAAGGCCCCTATCGTGGGGTTTTCATGTTTAGATATGTACATATTTACTGTATGTTTACTGTAGAAAATATGTTTACTGTAGAAAATGCTAATGTAAAACTGGTGGACTACATTTAGCATCATTTGAGAGCCAGTTTGGTGTAGTGGTTAGGAGCGAGGACTCTAATCTGGGAGAACCGGGTTTGATTCCCCACTCCTCCACATGCAGCCAGCTGGGTGACCTTGGATCAGCCACAAGTTCTCTCAGAGCTGTTCTCTCAAGAGCAGTTCTGTCAGAGCTCTCTCAGCCCCACCTACCTCACAGGGTGTCTGTTGTGGGGAGGGGGAAGGGAAAGGAGATTGTAAGCTGCTCTGAGACTCCAAGTGAAGCGTGGGCTATAATTCCAATCTTTTCGTCTTCTACAATTGCTGCACAGTCTACAACCACTCATGTAAGTTTCCAGACAGGTCTGGTCACATGGCAAGCATTTCAGTAAGGGCTGGTGTCAGCACACCCTTAGGTGCAGCAGCAGCTGCCAGCGCACCTGGATTCTGGTAGGGGCTCACTGCTGCTGACTCCCTACTCACACACCTTCCCTGATGGGTGCGCTCACACGCTTGCACTGCCTGCTTTGTGAGTGCGTCGTCACCTGTGCTTAGGGTTGCCAGCTTCAGTTTGGGAAATAGGTGGAGATTTGGGGGGGGGGGGAGCCTGAGAAAGGCAGGCTTTGGGGAGAGGAGGGACTTCAGTGAAGTACAACTGCAGGCAGAGGTCAGAATTAATCCAATCCACGCTTTGGAGTTTGCTTTCAATGAACTTTACTACAGCAGGATTTTGCAAAGAAGACAATAACTGATTACAGGCCACTAATGAAACAGAGAGACCTTCAAAGCACAAGCACTGACACATACTAACACACAGCAGAGAGAAAAACAAGAGGTAGGTTGAACTGCACAACCAAAACATTCAATAAACCCTAAACACTCGAGAATGCTCCACAGCTCCCCCTAGGGTACAAGTGGACTAAACTACTCTTTCAGCAGTATTTACAGTAACTGGACTCTTAGCAGGCTGTCGTTCCTCCAGCAATACTGCTATAGAGTCTACTTTCCAAAGCGGCCATTTTCCTCAGGTGAACTGATCTCTGTCGCCTGGAGATCAGTTGTAATAGCAGGGACTCTCCAGCCACCACCTGGAGGTTGGCCCCTCTACCTGTGCTTCTAGCTTCATATGCTGCCTACCACTGCTGGGGAAGGGCATATGGGGGGTGCACAAAGTATCAGCAATCCTGGTGGCCATCGCAGTGGCATTCCTAGCAGTGCCCAACACCCAGCACCACTAGGGAAAGGCTGGGCGTTCAGGGTGGGCAGCGGTGACTACCGATAATAGGACACCTTGCAACCGGGCAGAGAAAGGATGCACAGGTGAATGGAGGCATGTGGGGAGGTAAAAAGGGGGGAACAGTTGTGGGCATGGGGGGCCCTGGACACTCTCTGCCCTGGGCCTCCCAAAACGTGAAACTGACCATGATTTTAATGTCCCAGGCCTGTAACAGTTACCAAAGGATACTTGCATATAATCTTCATAAAGGTACTCCCTTGCTCCAAAGCCAGTGGAGTCTGACTCTATGGATGCATGTCAGTTTCCAAGCCTAAGAGCCAGCACTGTCCAAAGACTTTTCTGTCGCCGGCATGACTAGACGCCGAGGCACACGGAACGCTATTACCCTCCCATTGAAGCGGTACCTATTTATCTACTTGCAATTTCTTGCTTTCGAACGGCTAGGTTGGCAGGAGCTGGGGCCAGAGATGGGAGCTCACTCTGTCACGCGGCACTCGGGTCTTGAACTTCCGAACTACAGACCTTCCAGTCTGCAGCTCAGCATCTTAACCTCTGAGCCACCGTGGCCCCATTAACCAAAGCCCCATTCCAAAGCCAAGTGAAAACAAAAGGAAGACCCTCCCCCCACTCAGTGCCTGCTTTACATGACAAATATTAATTGCTTCTCCTTCTTGCAGAGAGTTTTAATCAGTGGTAGCTCGTCCCAGAGTATTTTCATTTATTGCTCCGTTGCTCTCAAAAAAAATTATTCGGTGGAGGAGAGATCCCTTTCCTCCTTGTTTGGTTTCAGGAGAGGAGGGCAAAGTTTGACTTTGTTGCTGTTTTAAGGATGGTCATTGTGGGCTGCTGTGCTTTGATAGAAATGTTGTTTTTTAATGGCTTTACTTGTTATGTGAATCGCTTTGGGTCCAGTATGTGGAGAAAGGCAGTACAGAGGTATTTTAATTACCTAATTAGGTATAGGGAAAAGGGGGGAAGCCCACAGTCCTTGAGATTCTTTAAAGACTAACAACATTTGTAGAAGGGGATTAGCTTTTGTGAGTCAGTGCTCACTTCTTCAGATACCCCTAGGATGTGAATCCATCTGTCCTATATATTGGAAAGTGGAGTGATTTCAAATGCTGAATGACATTAGCAGGTGAATGACAATAGCAGGCAAATGACAATTAGCAGGCATGATTGGATTAGGTGTGTTATGCAGAGGGATAGTAGGCATGGAGAAATCAGCACTGGTAGTGAGACAGGAAACCTAGGTCTCAGTTCAGTCCAGGTGGATGCACTGTCTTGAGTTTCATTGTCAGTTCCAATTCAGCAGTCTCACCTGCTATTGTCTTCACCTGCTAATGTCATTTGGCATCTGAAATCATTCCACTTTTCAATAAGCAAAACTTGGAGATGAAGATGGGAGTGCCCAGCTGTTGTTTGTCTTATCTCTCCTTTAGCAGTGAAATGTTGAACTAGGATAGGACAAGCCACTAAAAAGACAGAAGAAAACCAGAGATGAGCAGCTGGAGAAAAGTGGCCAAAACCCTCCCATTCCCTCCAGCTTCCCCCATCTGTCTCTGGTGAAGCTTCAGAATTCTCAGCAGAAAATCAAACTAACAGGTAACTACTGTTGGCATGATCAGTGTAACACACAGTTGGGTTCTTGGGTCATGCACAGGTCCCCTTGTTTCTCTGTAGAACAATCCCCTGGGTTCACCAGTTTCAGCCTTTCCACAGTTTACATGATTAATCATGGGGTGGCAGATAAGTGAGTGAAAAGACTATTTTTTTCAGGGCAGCTGACTTGTCTGTACCTCACTTCAGTCCCCCAATTTATTCTTTGAACATGAAACATGGACATCAGAGGCTGAACAAAGTACAGGGATTGTTATCATGTACACCAAGTCCTGAGCAACTGCAGCTGAAATCTCTACCAAATAATGGGGCTCATCGCATTGCCCCAGGCATTATCTCCAGATGTCCCTAAAGGCAGGCAACCTGGACCCCACCACTGGCCAAAGGGTCAACAGTTTGCCAAAGGGTTTGTTTTCCTCTCCCTTCTAAAAAAGGAAATACTCTGCAGTACTCAATTGTCCTGCGGCTGCAGAGTTGGGAGAAAGGATACTCTGGCTCCTGGCTGAAGAACTTCTGGGAGGTCTCTGCACCCCCTTTAAATGTTTTAATATTTGTGCAAGCTGCTCAGAATCTTTGGGATGGAATGGAACAGAAGCAGAGAGAAATAAAGACTAAAAAAAAAGGTAAGGTTATATTGTACCTACACTGAGACTTTGAAACAAGGGTGGAGGAAATATCTGGATAAATGGCAGCGGAGATAAAGCATAAAAAGACTGAAAACAAATTTTAAAAGCACCGTTCTTAATTTTGAAAAAATAAGAACCTCAACCGGGTGGCAACATTATTTGTTCAGTAGAAATAGCTACAGGGTAGCAATAAATGGCTTCGCTTCCTTCCTTGTGGCAAAGTCAGAAATGGGTTTCAAAGCTTTGAGGGGAAGAAAGTCAAAGGACAGGAAGTGAAAGAAATCAAGTTATAACAAGTTGCAAACACCGCAGTCTGGACTCCAGGTTCATGTTAGGCATTCAAAGCACTGGGGCATCTCCAAAACGTACTTGGAGTAGCCAAGCTTCCTGGATTTATGAACCTGGGCAGAACGTTTTATGGGAGCAGGATTCCACATCTCTAGCATTTCCTTTCCTTATTAGCAGACGACCACAAGGCCATCCTGTCTTATTTGCCACCACACCTGGAGCCTGGACACAGGAAGGGTATCATTACTGCAGACAAAGGTACCACTTGGATGATTAAGGCTTTGATCCAAAACACATTTGGGTTGGCAGCAAGCAATATGAGAATCAACAGGGGATACTTAAGAGCATGTTATGTACAGAGGTGCATCGTTTCCTCAGGAATGGATAATCTCAATAAACCTGTGAAGATCTCCAGAACTAGAGGACTAGTCATTACCTCTCATGGTTGAACATTGGTACATGGGGCTGCGTTACTGTGTAAAGAACTGATGTAGCCCAGATCAACAAAATCTTAGAAGCGAAGCAGCTAAGCAGAGTTGGCCATGGTTAGTACTTGGATGAGAGACCACCAAGGAAGACTGGGGTTGCTACGCAGAAGAAGGCAGTGGCAAGCCACCTTGGCCCATCTCTTGCCCAGAAAGCCTCATGAATAGGGATGGGCATGAACTGGAGAAACATGGTTGGCTCATGGTTTGTGGCTGAACCACAAACTGGACCACGAATTGAATCAAACCAGAAGGTTCATTTGCGAACCAAACCGGTTCATGGCCCCGCAAACCCCATTGAATGGAACTGCAGTCCCTTTCAATTGGGGTTTGCAGAAAGCCAAAAAAACAGCTGAGTGGGAGGCTTTCTTGTGTGGCCCTGAAGAAAGCCTGAAACACAAGAAAGCCTGAAACACAAGAAAGCCTGAAACACCTGAGCGATGCTGAGTGGGCTGCTCCCCACCGCTCAGCTTTTTTTGTGACTTTCACGGGGAACAGAAAGGAGGGGTTTAAGGGGACTTCAAGTCCCTTGAAGTCCCTTTAAACCCCTCCTTTCTGCTGTATCCACAAACCATCATGAACTGCTTTAAAAGTTCATGGAAGCTCGTGACCGTAGGCCCATCATGAACTTTGATTTGCAAACCACAAACAGGGCAAAATTCATGAAGAGTTCTGCTTCGTGGTTCAGTTCATGCCCATCCCTACTCATGATGGGGTTGCCATAAGTCAGTTATAATTTGTCAGCTCACTTTACGTTTACCTGTTGTGTAAAGAATTGTAGCTTGAAGCTTCCAAGTATTATTTGTTTACATTTATAGCTCATCTTTCATAGAACTCAAGACGGCATTTGTAGGGAGTGGGATTCAGACTGCCCTTTGCATGAGTGAGAAGCACTGTAGCTCATAGAAGGGGCGGTGTCACTTTTCCACTAATTTTCTCCTCCATCTGCTTCTCCCTGGGAGACATCTCATGCTGTTACAGAAGGGGCAATTCTGCATCGGCTTTCCCTCCATTGTTTAATGAAACCGCAGTTGTCCTGGGCGTGTGAGGGGAGGAGAAAGAAGAAGAATAAGAGATTGGATTTATACCCTGCCCTTCACTCGGAGTCTCAGAGCGGCTTACAAACTTCTTTCCCTTCCCTTCCCCTCCCCACAATAGACACCCTGTGAGGTAGGTGGGGCTGAGAGAGCTCTTTCCAGAGCTATCCTTGACAGAACTATGGCTTGCCCAAGGTCATCCAGCAGCTGCAAGTGGAGGAGTAGGGAATCAAACCCAGTTCTCCCAGATTAGAGTCTGTGCACTTAACCACTACACCAAACTGGCTCTCAAAGGGAATGCACCAGGCAAATAAAGACTGACAAGACAATAAGCCAAGGTTCACATGCATTACGATCAAACTCTGGTTTGACTGTGACATGAGAATGCGGCCCAAGCGATCATAAGTCGAGCCTGACACCGAGGAAGCATTTTGTAGGCTAGCGGATTCAACCTCCAGCGTCCTTGGGCATTTCTAACTAATACTGGCGATTTAAAGTTAATGGCCCAAGACAGAACGAATGATCACCCAGTTCCCCATTTGCTTCGACACTCCATTTGGCTGCAAAGACTAGCTTCAGAGGAGTCACGGCCTTCCCTGCAATTCCTCCTAGAATAAATTATCCACTGTAAAATATTCATAAAGCATAAGCCAGTGTGTTATTCTTTGAAAGGTTATGCTCCTCAAGTGTGTACCACATGGCCTTAAAGCTCTTTGAGAGAGAGAGAGAGCAAGAGAACGAGAGAACGAGAGAGGACACTCAGCTAGGCTTTCGATAGAAGCGGGCCAATCTACCCTGGTTTCAAAGGGCAATCTGTCTTTCTGAAACAGAGGACAGGCCAGTGGTCTCCTTGGTGGGATTCAAATGAAATGTTTTCCCTGCAGTTGGTTAATTCTCTAGCTATGCCCTTTGGAGTCTCTCCCATCAGCCTGCTTTCTTTCCCCATTTGCTGTTTGTTACCAAGATCCT
Source organism: Lepidodactylus listeri (assembly GCA_029233225.1). Taxonomy (NCBI): domain Eukaryota; kingdom Metazoa; phylum Chordata; class Lepidosauria; order Squamata; family Gekkonidae; genus Lepidodactylus; species Lepidodactylus listeri. The sequence goes on along the minus strand of JARCFY010000004.1, from coordinate 24,177,396 downwards.
GTTTGCGTATCACTAGGGCTTAAGACCGGACTGGCATTTTTATTGCAGCCTCTTCTCCACAGTTTGCTGCCAGCAGAAAGGGGAAGGTGTTTATTGTGCCATGAAACATCTATTAAACTTGGCATGAGAGATCCAGACAGCAGTGCTGCTTCTCTGAAGAATGGCTCTATCAGATTAATGATGTTGCTTTCCCCCCCCTGTGATTATTGCACATAACCACACAGTTCTGTAAGGGAACATTGTAACACGTCCCTTACTATTCCTAGAAATGTACTCAGCGAAAGGTTCCCCCCCCCTCCCTTTCAGGTCTACACACACAAAAATTAACTAGGGGTGACTCCAGCACCAAGTGAAATTAGGAAATCAGGACTGTTCTGTCAGTCCTGAAATGACCCCTGAAAGAGATATTTGTATGCTGGTTTTTACCTACAAATTCTTAAACAGCCTAAGTTAGAGACCACCTCCTCCCCTATCGTCACATCAGGATCGTTATTTATTTATACTCTGGTTTTCTCTCTAATGGCAACACAAAGCAATCTACGCCATCTCCTCCATTTTATCTTAGAGCCCTGTTGGATCAGACCAATGGTTTATTTAATCCAGCATCCTGTATCACACAGCGGCCAGTCAGTTACACTGCTGGGCCAAAAAAAGGGAGAGCATAGATGTCTAGGCTTTCCTCTGCAGTTACCTCCTAGCACTAGTATTCAGAGGTTGCGTCTGAATGTACCTTTAGTCACCATGTACCTTTAGTCACCATGGCTAGTAGCCACCGATAGACCTGCCCTCCATGAATCTGTCTTTTAAAGCTGTCTATGTCTGTGACCATCACTACATCCTCTGGCAGCAAATTCCACACTGCAATCTCGTTGTGTAAAGAAGTGTTTCCTTTTGTCTGTCCTGAATCTACTGCTTATCAACTTTATTGGGTGTCCTCAAGTTCCAGTATTCTGGGAGAGGGAGAAAATTTTCTCTGTGTTTCTTTTTTGACTCTCACCATCCTGTGCATAATATTGTCAACCTCTATCATATCCCACCCCCCCACCCCAAAGTCTTGGGAGAGTTTCCTATATTCATCCCCCAAGAGGATGTTTTCATCAAAATTATAATTCCAGTTCTGCCTTATTTTCTATATAAGGACACCCACATGCAAAGGAGGAAAGGGCCTTTCTACATTTCATAATGTGGCCATTGCCAAAACTGTGTATTCTAGATGTACAGAAAGCCCTACTTTCTTTTTCATCAGGTCACCATGTTTCTAGCAAAAGGAACTCTAGGAAGGGCAGAATTAGGAGTACTCCACTAAGCAAACCCTGAAGCCTTCTTCCAACCCAAGGAGCCTTTCTCCAACTTTAACAGCTGTTCCATTGGAGGAAGAGCCACATAAATTGGAGAAAGGATCCTTAGGCTGGAGGAAGGCTCTGAAGGGTGGAATAACTTCCTCCAGGCTGATACCCCCCTGTATGGAAAAGTTGTTAGCATGTTGGACTATGTCTAGGACTGGGGTGGCTCAATGGTTAAGGCGCTGAACTGCAGACCGGAAGATCAGCAGTTCGAGACCCGAGTGCCATGTGACGGAGTGAGTTCCCGTCTCTGGTCCCAGCTCCTGCCAACCTAGCAGTTCGAAAGCAAGAAATCGCAAATAGATAAATAGGTACCGCGTTGGTGGGAAGGTAACAGCTTTCCATGCACCTCGGCATCTAGTCATGCCGGCCATGTGACCACGGAAATGTCTTTGGACTGCACTGGCTCTTCGGCTTGGAAACGGAGATGAGCACTGCCCCCTAGAGTGAAATTCGACTGGATTTCGAGCAAGGGAAACCTTTACCTTTACCTTTTACCTGGACTAGGACTGGAACTAGGGTTGCCAGCTCCAGTTTGGGAATAGCTTGCGGGGAGGGTGGGGTAGAAATGTGATAAAATAAATAAATAGCTAGAGATTTAGGGGGTGGAGCCTGAAGAGTGCAGGGTTTGGGCAGGGAAGAGGCCTCAGGAGGATATAGTGCCATAGAGCCCACCTTCCAAAGCAGCTATTTCCTCCAGGAAATGATCTCTTGTCATCTGGAGATAGGGTTGCCAAGTCTCTTAGCCTTACCGGTGGGGGGGAGTCCTCTGCTGGCCGGGAGCTTCCCCGGCACGCTCTATGGTATCATAGAGTTTTGGGGCGATTGCCAGAGCGTCGCCCTGGCAACGCCCCCGACGTGATGGTGTCACTTCCGGTGACTTCGCCCGGTGCGGGGGAAGTCGTCCAGGCTGGACAACTTCGGGGGTGGGGTTTCCCCCACCGGCTGAATGGTGGCCGGCGGATCGGGAACCCCTGTAGCGGGGGATCCCCCGCCCCCCGGGCTGACTTGGCAGCCCTATCTGGAGATCATGTGTAATTCTGTGAGAGGCCACACTTGGAGTTTGGCAGCCCTAACTAGAACGCCCAAGTTCAAATCTCTGTGTGGCTATGATGTTAAGTGTGTGACCTTGGACCAGTCTCTCTCTATCTCTCAGCCTAACCCACCTCACAGATTTATTGTGAGGGGGAAAATGAAGAAAAGGAAAACTCTGTCTGGTGGCCTAAGCTCCTTAGAGGAAGGTTGGGCCAAAAATGTGCTGGCTAGGCGGGGTACAAATCTAAATAAATAAATAAATAAGAAGGACTGGAGGGTGGGCCTTACAGTGATAACATTCACATGAACAAACAGTTCAGAAGTTAAGCACGTGCTTCTCTTGAAAGACGAGTCCATCCTTTAAATCCTCACTGAGGTCCAGCCTTCAGCCTATGGCAAGTAAGTAATTCCATGTGGGGAAAATGTGCTTGTGGAGTAGACACACACTTTTCAATAGATTTGCCAGTCTCCAGGTGGTGGCTGGAGATCCCCTGGAATTAAAACTGGTCTCCGGGTTACAGAGATCAGTTCCCCTGGAGAAAACAGCTGCTTTGGAAGGTGGATTCTATGGCATTGTACCCCACCAAGGTCCCTTCCCTCCCCAAACCCCACCCTTCTCAGGCTCCAGACCCAAAATCTCCAGGAATTTCTCAACCCAGAGCTGGCAGCTCTATTTTTAACCATGTCACTGCAAAGTAACAAAAACCATCTTAGGTGTCTTGTCCTAACTGTACCATCTTACAGTTGCCTCAGAGAGCTATCTGAGCCACCTCCCATGTAGGGCTGCCAAGTCAGCCCGGGGGGCGGGGGATCCCCTGCTACAGGGGTTCCTGATCCGCCAGCCAGCATTTGGCTGGCGGCGGGAACCCCATCCCCCTTTCCCAACGTAATGACGTCACCCGGAGGTGATGTCATCACGTTGGGGGCGTTGCCAGGGCGACGCTCTGGCAATCACCCCAAAACTCTATGATACCATGATACCATAGATACATGATACTATGATACCATGATACCACCCCAAAACTCTATGATACCATAGAGTTTTGGGGCGATTGCCAGAGCGTCGCCCTGGCAATGCCCCCAATGGGATGACGTCACTTCCGGGCGACTCCCGGACAATGGACTCCCGGACAATGGAGGACTCCCCCCGCTGGTAAGTAAGGGACACTTGGCAACCCTACTCCCATGTGATATTTGTAATGTATGAGACAGACAACCCTAAGTGAGAACAGTCTGAGAATTAAATCAAGAGCTTGTTTATTCCTCGCATGCCTGGAACTGCCTTATGGAACACCCGGGTGACACCAAACTTCTCGTTTCACTTCCTCTCTCAAAACCCACCTTTCTCACAAAGACTTTGGCTGAAGAACCACATGTGCTTTTTAATTACTTTTAATTGTCATGCACAATTGGGAAGACCATTTCATACTACTTATTTGCCAGATGTTTCTTCTTGTATCTTTTATGACTTTTTATACAATTTTTACATCATGTATACTATGAACATTTATATGCTGTTAATTTGAAAACATACATGAATTTTAACAGCAATCTTTCTACTGGATTTTGTTACTATGATTCAGGAAAAGGACAACTGCAGTTCCGTTCTGAGTGTGGAAAAAGCATAAAATAAATGTGAACTTTCAGACTGTCCGGCAATGCTCCCGCTAAGCTGTGGAGTTCTGTGAGCAAAAATTCTACTTCGTGAGCTACTGGCATTAAAGTTGTGAGCAGGGGATTTGGCTACTTCATAAATTAGTTTGCTCTGGAGCCATCCTTCCTGAGCTAAGACAAAAATGTGCGAGCTGGAGGCTAAAAACTGTGAGTTAGCTCACACTAACTCAGCTTAGAAGGAACATTGCAAGTGTCCGGCGATTTCAGAACTCCTCTAATACTCATGGCTTATGTGAATATGGCCTGCACAGGAGTAGTGAAGTCACAAGATTTGAAACTCAGTCCTCTAAGACAAAAATTGGACTAATAGTGACCTCACAGAATTGTTCAGAGGAAGAAAAACTAAACACTTTGGTCTTTGCACATTTAAGGCTTCAACCTTATGCAAATTTTTGCATAGGGATGTAGACCCATTGAGCTCAGTAGGACTTACTTCTGAGTAAAAATCCATAGGAGTTTTGCTGCACAAGCATTATAAATAATTAACAACAATGCTGTAATTATCATATCATTTCTCTATGATTATTTGCAAGAAAAGAAAAGAAAAAGAGAGAGAGAAGAGAATATAAAAGCTATTACCTCCTGCTTATATCTTTGTTCTGTCAAAAGCTTTTTATATTCACTGTGGCCTGCTCATTATTTTGTAGCACAAGCTTCTGAACATCATCTGACTGCGTTTCTACCTTCAGCTTTGAGACAAAGTCTTGAAACATCTCAGTCCTGGGCAAGCTGAGAGCTGTAACACAAACAAATGTGACAGCTTTCAGAGGTGTCTCTAAAAGGGAATCTTTGGGCCAGAAGTGTAGAGTTGACACAGATTAGAGTTGACATGGATTTCACAGGGGTGGATTTGCAAGGGAACTTTCCAGGCCCACCCAGACAGCAAGATCGCCTGCCTTGTTTGACATTTCTGCCTCACAACCCAAACAGCATCAACCGGAGAATCATTAATTGACATCCTCAAGTAAGCAGTGAGAGGAGAGCGTGCCAAACAAGCGTGGGCTGAAGATCAGTTAGAACATTGAAAGTGGGATGATATGTCTGCCTTTCTCTGCAGATCCACAGGCAGCCTCTGTTGTGTCAAGGCCTAACTACTGGCGACTGTATGAGAGCTCCCAGTGCTTTTAAAAGTAAATTGCAGCCATAAGGCTCCCTAACTCTATTGCACCATTTTCCTGAAGAGCTCCTGTCCCTCCCCCCAAATTCTGTTCTCTACAGGCACTACCTCCAAACCTCTGGGAATCTCCCAAAGCAGAGTTGGCACTTGGCAACTCTACCAGGGGTGGTGATTAACAAAACTACAAAGGAAAATCCAGGAGCTGAATTATTACAACAATGTAGTTTCAGCTAGGCAGCCCTCTTGGTCTGCAGTAGGAGGGCGAGATTCGAGTTCAGTAGCACCTTAAAGGCCAACAAGATTTCGTGATGAAAGGAGCTTTGACTCTCAACATCTCATTGGTCTTTAAGATATTACTTGCTCTACAACAGCATAATATCCAAAGGCAAGCTGCTCCTCACCCTCTGGCCATTTTCCTTCCCAAAACCTGATTGTCCAGAAATGATAATATGGGACCAACAAATTGAGGGTACCCACCAGTGCTGGTAACTATAATACCACCTTCAACTATTTAAGAGCCTTCTCTGCCTCCAGCCAAGCATAGCCCTGTGCTGTCATTGCACTTTATACGAGAACTTGTAAAAGAGCAAGAAAGGAAATATTTGCTTAGGCTAATATCTGCAGAAGACATGTCTGGGGCCTCCAAATTCAGATGCTTGGCATTCCTTTCAAACTGCAAGAAAGAATCGTGGTTAACGGAATTTCAAAGGTCCCCCCTCCCACATTACTTTTGTGGGGTGCCTGCTGGTTTTTTATACACCCCTCAGGTAGAGGAAATGTTAGCTTCCTCACCATATCCTGCATTCCAGTCAAAAAAGTCTTATCTTACTGCTAACAAACATCTCCCCCTTTTCCCTCAGGCATCGTAAACTTGACAAGAATAATGGTAATCATTATAGAACAAAGTCCAGTGGCACCTTTAAGACCAACGAAGTTGTATTCAAGGTATAAGCTTTCATGTGCAAGCACACTTCTTCAGATATAATGAAATGGAAGTTACCAGTCCATACAGATAGGTAGAGGGTGAGCAGTAAATTAGCGTACAGCATAATGAAGACGTTTAACAGATTCAAGGACCAAACAGGAATAACAGGCTTAGTTTATATGGTTACCATTTGTTTGGGTTTAATTCTGAGGGGAAACATGGGCTACGGTCACACACACAAAATAATCCATTTTCAATCCACTTTCGAATTGGATTTTGCCAGTTCACCCAGTAAAAATCCAGTTGGAAACAACATTGAAAGTGGATTGAAAGTGGATTATTTAGTGTGTGTGACCACAGCCATAGTGGAAGGAAATAAATGTGTTAGAATTGGAGACTGATGGACAGATATATTCTTAATTGTGGAATGCTTTGTGTGGGATGTTGGTATATAGAGATTCCACATAAATGGTGGAGAGCCAGTCTGGTGTAGTGGTCAAGAGCAGTGGACTCTACAGTCACAGTTCTCTCAGAGCTGTCATCTCAAGAGCTGTTCTCTCAGAGCTCTCTCAGCCCCACCTACCTCACAGGAAGGGAAGGAGATTATAAACCCCTCTAACACCCCGAGCAAAGGGTGGGGTATAAATGGAACTCTTCTTCTTCTAAAATAGTATAAAATAGTAATAATTATACTGTGCAAAGGTCTGAAGATCTCTAAGGTGGTTTGCACCGATGTGTGATAAGCTTCAGACATAGGCCACTGCGGTCCCCATGCAAAATCCCTCAATGATGCCTCAGAAAAGCCTTCTGGAAGCTTCCTTTTCAGGCCATTGTTAGGATATCGAGGATCTCCTCTTATTGTCACAGCTGTGATTATTACCACAAACATTTTGCTTTGAAATTATAATTAATGGCTGATATTTTTTTCATATGATATGGATTTTGTATTATAAGCAACTTCAAAGTGCTCTGTTTTCAGGTGTGCCAGTGCAGGATATAAAATATCCCTATTGTAACTTCAAGAGACGGCTTCTTTATATGTGTGGGAGATACACACAAACTGGCTGAAGGTCACCCAGCAACCTTCTGTGGTAACATGGGAATGTTAACCTGGGTCTCCCAGATCCTTGTCTGACATCATTACAGAATACTGGCTTTCAACGCCATGCTCTTGCCTTTGCAAAATGATGCCCCAGATATGAACACCATGGACAGAACTTCTGTATCGCCCCAGCATCACATCCAACACAATGCTGTTCACTGGAGGCATACCACACTTAAGTACTAATCAGCTGCAGAGACAAGTCACATACAAATATGTCTGAAATCTCCCCGTGTTATGATGAAAATGCTACAGGGGTATGTGGAGTACACAGATCACTTAAAAAAAAACTTGATAGTGTACTAATGAACCATGGTGGTCATCTGATGTTTCCAGAGCTAGCGATGTTTGCTGAATAACTTTTGGTGAATAGAAGATGCTTGGCTTCAGTGAACATTAATGGTAACAGACAGAAAAGGCTCCCTTGATGACAAGCACTGTCCACTGTTCATTTCTGTACATTACACTATTACAATCATTATAAACTCCCTATAACCCTTTGGAGAACGTCACAAAGTCCTTGTGTTTGTTCAGCAACAATATGAGGACTGTAACCAATGGTCCCTCTAAGATGTAGAGTGCTGTGAGCAAAAATTCTACTTTGTGAGCGACTGGCATTAAAGTTGTGAGCAAGCAATTCGGCCACTGCATAAATTAGTTTGCTCTGGAGCCATCCTTCAGGACTGAAGACAAAAATGTATGAGCCGGAGGCTAAAAAACTGTAAGCTAGCTCACACTAACTCAGCTTAGAGGGAACACAGACTGTAACCCGTATGTTCAGTGGGAGTTTTGTGCCTCTCAGACTCAGTGCGAGACTTTTTCTCTTCACAACTGGGGCGTGCGGGCAGAAGCCCTCTGGGTTGTTTTCCCCTCCTTCAAGGACCCCCAAGAGCTGTTCTTGGCTCCATGCAAGTAACATGATTTCAAAATGGAGTTAACTGAAGCTCCATAAGAGGTTTTAAGGAGGAGAAAACAGGATCGGGGGGGGGGGGGGAGGCAGCTGCTGCCCACACACCCCGATTGTGAGGCGAGAGAGCCTTGTGTGAGTCTAGGAGGCATAAAACTCCACAGTGAACATCTCTGAAGTCCTCAGATTGTTGCCCAACAAACACCAGCACCCTATAACCTGTGAAAAGGCCCTCAGTGATGAAATGCACCAGCTATAGCCCTGCCACATCGCTCCTTAAGGAAGCATCACCTTTTACCATCCAGTCTTATGCAGGTATGCAAGAGTGGCCCACCCCTGTGCTCACCTGTTCCAGTAGTAGGCAGTGGGGGACAGCCTCATCCAGGCACTGCCCCCACAGACATCCTTTATTAAGTTGGCCCAGGGAGACCCAAGTAGGAAAGGCCAGGCTTTTATAGGCAAAAGACTGGTACAAGGCTGGAGGGTGTTATGTCTTTAGGGAGAGAATGGGTCAGTGCTGGAGGCAGTAATGATCATAAGAACTGTGCTCATTGCAACACAACAGACAGTTTACACAATAGGCCACATTAGGGTTGCCAGGTGTGGGTTGGAGAATACCTGGAGACTTTGGGGGTGGATCTGGGAGAGGGCAGGGTTTGGGGAGGGGCCTCAGCATGGTACAATGCCAAAGAGTTCACCCTTCAAAGCAGCCATTTTCTCCAGGGAAGCTGATCTCTGTCAGCTGAAGATCAGTTGTCAAAGTGGAAGATCCCCAGGCCCCACCTGGAGGGTGGCAACCCTAAACCACATCTAGGCCTCAGTAACTCCTCCTCTGGTTGTGGTCACAAGATCTGAAGCTGTCCTTTCTAGAGAGCCTCTGGGATTTGTTCTTAAAGCAATACTACCTTGGGGGGGGGGGGGCCCTCAGCAGAACTCTTCCTAAACTGAGGCCTAACTCTTGGGCCTGCTGAAGAAAGGATGCTGGAGGGAGGGCCTGCCCTGGTCTCTGGCCTGCAGGAGTTGGAGCCCAGAAGCAGGTAAACAGAATTGTTACTAATTTCACTCTTGCCCTAGACCCAGGACTATTCCAAGGTCTTCCTCTGTGGTTATGCCATTTATTTATGCCTATTGTTTAATTGATGATAAAGCGATCTGCAGCTTCTTATCCACAATAATAATAAATCAGCCCTGCTGTGTACCTTTCCCCAATTGTTAGAGTGCTCCCAAAAAGGCTGAGAACTCAAGCAGAGCAGGAAATGTTTATTCAGATAAGAGATTGTGCAGGAGGGCTGGGGGAAATAATACATGATTCATGTGGGATTTTAATCTTTCTGGTGTGGTGATGGTGAATCAGATAGTGTACATTAAGAAAGGGGAGCACACAGACCACATGGTTATTGTTGTGTTTGTTTAGAATATGAAGCAGTAATAGCTTGAAAAGGGCTCTGGTATCCTAAAGCTCTAGTTCCTATTGGCTGATTAATAAAGACTCCTATTGGTCCTGAAGCCAATCTAGATACCCAATCACTGAGCCCTGCTTGGGTGCAATAGTATTGCTTGTATATAGTTACATTGTTGAAAGTTATGTGTTGGAACAATATAAATGAAAGCGCTGCTCTCATACAGCTGTCTTTTTGAGCTGAACAATGTCACTGAATAAAAGCCTGTTTGTTTGAATTCATCGCCTCCTGCTCAATACTTAAAAGTTATATAAACTCAAGTTCTGTTGCACTCCTCATAGAACTGTTTACATTTGGCTGGACTGTGGTCTTAGCAGTAAATTAAGTGGCCATTGTTGCTCTTTAAAGGGTAGCCTCAAACTGGCACCTGAGGTGATCACCCCACACTTAAGTCATGGGAGGGCCAGCCCTGTCCCATACCAAAACAGCTTCGTTGTTGTCTGTCACATATTTGCTGATTGTAGAGTTATATTATGGGATGAATCCTAAAAGTATGCCTCTTACGGAATGGCAAGGTTTTTTTATGGAGGTGAGGGGTGGGTTTCGCTGATTTCCCACTATAGATGCTTAGGTCTCCTTGTGAGGGTCCCCTGAACCCACGGAGTAAAATGGGGGGGGGAGTAAGACTCTATGCACTGCAGCAGAAGGAAAACCCCATTCTGTGAGCTCTATTCCACTCATGGTACTTTCAATCCAACCCATTAACTAGCAAATAAATTCTTCTTCTTCTGATAAGACAGGAATAAATTGGGAGTGTAAACACTACTGGAAGACCCAGCACCAGTTCCAAGAATTTCATGTTGCATCCTCCTTTTAATTAGTAACATTTATTTGTGTCCCCCCCCCCAACTTCATTTATAGCCTGCCTTCTCCCCAGTGGGGATCCAAAGCAGTCTTCTCTCTATTTTATCCTCACAACCCTGTGAAGTAGGTTAGGCGGAGAGGGTGTTACTGGCCCAAGCAAGCTTCTACAGCAGTGTGGAGATTCAGACCTGGGTATCTCCCACATCCTAGTCTAACAGTCTAACCTAGGGTTGCCAGGTCTGGGTTGGAAGATATCTGGAGACTTTGTGGGGTGGATCCGGGAGAGGGAGGGGTTTGGGGAGGGGAGGGGCCTCTGCATGGTACAATGCCATAGAGTTCACTCTTCAAAGCAGCCATTTTCTCCAGGGGAGCTGGTCTCTGTCAGCTGGAGATCAGTTGTGAAAACGGGAGATCCCCAGGCCCCACCTGGCGGCTGGCAACCCTACTGTAACCACTACATTATGCTGGCTGTGAAAATTCATATAAACATCACGGTTGCCCGTGATGTGAATTTCTTGGATCCACCATTGGTAAAGATCTGGAGGGGGAAAAAAATCTAGCTTAAATAAACTAATGGAATAAACCCCGAGTTCTGGCCTCAAATCTGGCAACAATGGTTCTTTTAAGATCTTCAAAGACTGTCATGATGCCAAATAACATGGGACACTTAATATATCATTCATATCTTACATTTCTATCTCACACTCCCTCCAAGGAGCTTGGGGTGGTTCACAAGGATGGGGGGGGGGGTTTATCTTATCTCTGCAATATTAGTCTTGAGAGGCTGTTGAATCTGAAAGACAGAGAAGCAAGCGCACCCAGTGAGATTTATAAACCAAAGCAGGAAGTCAGTCCTGGATTCTGCTGATCCAAGGCCATTAACACTAACCAGTGTGCCAGCGAGCCCCAACATGCTGCCCATGGGCACCACTATTTTGATTTTTCTTTATAGTCCGCCTGCCTGTGTGGTTTCCTGGTGCCATTTGCTTGTCTGACAAGGCATCTCTTCCCCAAAGCAAAGAGCCAGACCCAGATTTCCTGCACCTCACTGGAGCAGGAGTGGATCAGCAGCAAAACAAACAGAACAGAAGACATCACCTTTGTGTCAGCTGGGGAGCACTCATTCAAAAACAGATGCCTCCATCATGGAAGGATGCTTGGCTTAGAACCAAGGCTGGAGGGAAAGAGAGCCAGTTTGATGTAGTGGTTAGGAACCGGGTTTGATTCCCCACTCCTCTACACGCAGCTGCTGGTGTAACCTTGGGTCAGTTATAAGTTCTTTCACAGCTGTTCTCTCAAGGGCAGTTCTCGAGAGAGCTCTCTCAGCCCCACCTAGAAGAAGAAGAAGAAGAGATTGGATTTATACCCCGCCCTCCACTCCCCAAGGGAGTCTCAGAGCGGCTTACAAACTCCTTTTCCCTTCCCCTCCCCACAACAGACACCCTGTGAGGTAGGTGGGGCTGAGAGAGCTCTTTCCCAAGCTGTCCTTGAGGGAACAGCTGGTACAGAGCTATGGCTTGCCCAAGGCCATCCAGCCAGGTGCAAGTGGAGGAGTGGGGAATCAAACCCGGTTCTCCCAGATTAGAGTCCGCGCACTTAACCACTACACCAAACTACCTCACTGTTGTGGAGAAGGGAAAGGGATTGTAAGCCGCTCTGAGACTTCCTCAGGTAGTGAAGGGTGGAGTATAAATCCAATCTCTTCTCCTCTGCTTCTTCTTTAACCGAGTCTTAATGGGGTATCATTTATGAGGTGATGTTATTTACCTCCATGCCCTGAAAAGCTTCAGTTGCCCAGTTCTACTCTGCTAAAGGGGCCAGACATTTTTTCTCCAGGTTATTGGCAATCCTCCTTTCAGCCTGCCCAGCGTTTATGTCTGGCCCTAGCATCCCAGGGCAGCCATTTTGTGATTACCTCCTATAGTAGCCACCATTTTGTCACAGCATTCACTTCTTAACATTCCAAAAGTGCCCACAGGCTCAGCAACACTGAGGACCCCTGCACAACACCCATTCTAGCTGTCACTAGAATTCAATGCAGGATGTTTAGTATCAGTGGTCTCGTAATAATATTGAGGTTAAAGATAGGATTGCCAACAACTGGCCATTTTAAAAGAAAATCCTGTTCCTGTGTCTTTAATAGTGGTTTGTTGTACAGAAAACGAAGCTTTCCAGAACAGGGAGCTCAACATGGTCAGCTGCTAATTACTGCAGAGCAAACGCCATTAAAAAGGAAAGCCACAGAGGTTGCTTCAAGAAGTTGGCAACTCAAGTAGAAGGAGAGGAAGTGTAGGAAACCAGACGTACTTGGAAGGATCTTGCTGAGCTGTAACACGGGAATCACAGCAGAGGCCCTTCCTTTTGATTTCTCTAACGAAACGGTCAGTTTGCAGAGCGAGGCCTTCCAAGCCTTCCATTGAGAACGCTGTGCTATTTCAGCCAAGCTGCAATCAGACTTAAAAGCGTTTTTAGAGCATAAATATGTAGACTCAGTAGCAGTTAACAAATGCAGTCCAGAACATTTGGCGAGGGGGCTATAAGTCTAGGAGAAAAGATCCATGGGGGGGGAGTGTTTAAAGTGCAGGTGCTGTGTAGACTAGACCAGAGACGCATCATGAGTGATTACAGGAATCAATTTTTTAACGCGCACCACAGCTGCACAAAATAGATGGCTCTTCTTCGCACGTTGACTTTAAAAGGGAGAGTGTTTAGTGTAATTGATTATTGTAACATGTCTCTCAGAGGGTTTTTACCTCCCTGTGTCCCATATGTCGTCTTACCAGAACCGACTCTGTTTCTTGGCAGTGTAATAACAGTAGCCGGGATTGAACTGTGGAGTGTTGAGCATCACACATGAAGTCTGCAAACAGTCAGGATGGAACCCTAAGTATGAACAGCTTTCGCTTGACGGTGGAGCTTCAGCCCACCTTGATGTCTTCTGCAAAAGTGACTTAAATAGGAGGGCTGGGGGAACATCTTGGAATTCCACTGCCTGAACACTTGAATCAGTGTAAAAACAGTTCCTTACTTTCTTAGGATTGTGTTTGCCACTAGGGTTGCCAAGTCTGGGTTGGAAAATACCTGGGGACTTGGGGGTGGAGCTAGGAGAAGGTGGGGTTTGGGGAGGGGAGGAGCCTCAGTATGGTACAATGCCATAGAGTCCACCCTCCAAAGCAGCCATTTTCTCCAGGGGAGCTGATCTCTGCCAGCTGGGGATCAGTTGTAAAAGCAGGAGATCCCCAGGCCCCACGTGGGGGCTGGCAGCCCTATTCGCTACTGAGCTTGATGCATACATCAGTTATATGGGAATTCCTGAAATCAAGAGATCGGGGGCCAAAGTAGATGTAATGGAGATCATGGTACCCATCTTTTTCCGATCTAAAGCACTACCAGTACGGTAGGTATAAGTGTTTCAGTGGAGAAGGGTTTGAACCCTTTCTCCCCATCCTGTGAGGCCCCAGTCCAATATAACTTTAAAATATGGATCGCTATGAACCCCATCACACCTAGTTTGACCTTTAGGGTATGTCCAACAATCTCCACTTTTGTTGACCTTTAAAATGTTACAGGACTTACATTTTGTTCCACAATTGAAAATTGATAATAGTGTATTCTACCAGAAGATTTTGTGGCCCTCTTCATCGGGTACCAGGATTGGGGTGTGTGGATTAAGTGCCATCAGGTAGCTTCTGACTTTTGGTGACCCTATGAATTACTGGCCTCCAAAATGTCCTATCATTAACAGCCTTGCTCAGGTCCTACAGCCTGACATGGCTTCCTTGATTGATTCAATCCTATCTCATGTTGGGTCTTCCTCTTTCCCTGCTGCCTTCAACCTTTCCTAGCATTGTTGTCTTTTCTAGAGATACTTATCTTTTTATAAAGTGACCAAAGTACCATAGACTCACTTTAGTCATTTTAGCTTCTAGGGAGAGTTCAGGCTTGATTTGATCTAGAACCCACTGATTTGTCTTTCTGGCGGTCCATGGCGTCCGTAAAACTCTCCTCCAGCACCACATTTCAAATGAAACAACTTTCTTCCTGTCAGTTTTCTTCATTGTCCAACTTACTTGGACCCCTACTCACTTGGACCCCTACTCCTTACAGAACTTACTCCCCCCCCCCCCCCGAACGTGTGAAGCACCCATAGACCAGACATGGGAGGGAGCTACAAAATTTTTCACCACTTGTTTTTATTTACTGTATGTTTGTTGGGCTTGGTCTTATGCTTATGTTTTTATGCTTTTAGAACTCTGTACATCGCCTAGAGCCCCACAACTGTGGGCATAGGCAATTAATAAATGGAATGAAATGGAATGAAATAAATTCACACCTGGACATAGTAAATTGGAAATACTCTGGCATGAATTAACTTGATCAATTATCTTGACCTTGATCTGGCATGAATTATCTTGGTCTCCAGCGACACGCCCTTACCCTTAAGAATCTTTTCTAGCTCCTTCATGGCTGCCCTTCCCAGCCTCAGTCTCCTTCTGATTTCTTGGTTGCAGTCTCCCTTTGGGTTAAAGGTGGAGCCAAGGAATAGAAAATCCTGAACAATTTAAATTTCTTCATTGTCAACCTTAAAGTTATGTAATTCCACAGTAGTCATTACTTTTATCTTCTTGATGTTGAGCTGCGCCTGCAGTATTTCTTCGGCCAGTGGTTACCCTTGAGAAATTTATAGCAAGTACAAATAATAAATGTATTATGATAGTGATAACACAAGCTCCTTCCTTAGGCTTTAGTAACTGACCACCTGGAGAGACTACGAAAATTGTCAAATCCTTTGCCTAATACTATCAAATCTATTGATGAACCCTAATTCAGCAAATTTCCTGTTGGACTTTCCCCTCTAACAGAGTGGTATTATTGTAAACTTCTCTCTCGCATACCAACCTCTAGGAAAACATTTAGATGAATGTCATTAATCCCTCTGGTGCCCAACATGTCTAGGAGATGTCTACATAATATTGTCGACATAATATTGAAGAATAATATTGAAACAAGACACCCTGGCAGCACTAACAAGAGCTTCCTATAGTGTTATATTAATAGGAACCAGATGCACAAATGGAGGGCCAACTCACATGTCCGTTTTCAGCTTCTTTTCAGTGTTGAAGCTGACTTCCCCAAGTAAAGAACGAGTCTTGTGAATGTTTCATTACATTTCCAAACAGCGACATGTCCTACTTTGGGGACAGTGGAACACTATGGCTAACAAGTCTACTCAGGTCTACTCAGTGGGACTTACTCTGAGAAAGGTGTTCTTAGGATTGCGTGGCATGAAAATAAACTGTGCTGTAGAAGGCAGCTGATTCAAATATTGCCTCTTCCAAGAAATGACTCAGTGGCCTTAGGCAACCATTTCTTTCTGAGCCTGAACCCCCTTCCTCAGTAGGGTGCGTGGAAAGTGCCATCAAGTTGCAGTCCACCTATGGCAACCCTGTAGGGTTTTCAAGGCAAGAGACAAACAAAGGTGGTTTGCCATTGCCTGCTTCTGGTAATCTTTGGTGGCCTCCCATCCAAGTAGTAACGAGGGCTGACCCTGCTCAGCTTCTGAGATTTGATGGGATTGGTCTAGCTTGGGCCATGCAGGTTGAAAAAAAAGGAATAAATAATACTGGCCTACTGTATTATTCCAGCAAGATAACGTACGTGAAGTGTGTTGAACACTGAAAGTGCTGTAAGAATGGCCTTAGTATCATTGCTGGAGAACCCTTCCATTTCTGAGCAAAACCAACACAGGTATGTTTTGTGGTTTCAAAATCAGGCTGGAAAAGCTCATATGAATTGGTCTTAGATCTCAAGCAGGATAGCTGTAATAATCATTCCCCGCTCCAGAATTTGAACTCCAAAGCCATAATGGTGTTGCTTGTTGTAAACTGTACAGATGATAATTTTTAGAGACTGAAAACTGATATGGGTAACTCATCATACACAAATTCATGTTTTTTTTCCTGTCCTCCTGTGGCCTCTGATCAGATATGTTTTCAAAACAGTACAGAAACCTGCAGAAACCATTTGACCAGAGACCACTAAGGGAAAGAAGATGAATGTGTGTATCTGCGGGCGATCATTCATTCATTCATTCATTTATTGATTAGATTAGATTTATATCCCGCCCTCCCCATGAATGGGCTCAGGGCAGCTCACAGTTAACGGCAAATGTACCAATCACATAATCAATGTGTGCCAAATCACATAAAACATAAAAACAGGATAAAAGAGTCATATAATCCACAATTAAAGTGCTCACAATGATAGGCATTCGTTCAATCAGTTTTAGATGGCGTATTTATAGGTGTGATACTAACATCCCGATTCAGTGGTATAGCAGCCACCCGCAAAGCTGTGGCTCGATCTCAATAAGGGCCAACCTATTACCATGATGTTAATAGTATTACTAGTTGGTGGTAGTGGTTGGCAGCTCCTAGTTGAAAGCCTGCTGGAAGAGCTCCGTCTTGCAGGCTCTGCAGAACTGTGCAAGGTCCCACAGGGCCCTGATCTCCTCCGGGAGCTCATTCCACCAGGTAGGAGCCACCACTGAAAAGGCCCTGGCCCTAGTGGCAGTGAGCCTGGCATCCTTAGGGCCTGGATTGACTGGACAGTGTTGTGACCTCGACCGTGGTGCTCTCTGGGCTATGTATGGGGAAAGGCGGTCCCTCAGGTATGTCAGACCCTGGGACCTATCACGCTGCCTTTAAGTCTCTGATAAACTAACATCTTAATTGCAAACCTAAAAGTCAGGGGCATGGGTGCCCAGTTTGGACTGGAATCATGGTGCAAGGGGAGGGGGGCTGTTTTCCCAATCTGAAACGGTCCTGGGAACTGCTATGTACCTCACTGTAGCAAATGTACAAGTACTTGCCCCAGCCTCAGAGAACCTTACTTTTGAAGAGGGGGTGTCACGAAACAGCTAACATGGCAAACGATAAGTGGGTTTTCAAGGCAATAGACATTCAGGTGTGATTTGCCATTAGCTGCCTCTGCATTGCCACCCTGGCATTCCTTGGTGGTGTCCCATTCAAGTACTGACCAGGGCCAACCCTGCTTAACTTCTGAGATCTGACAAGATCAGGCTGGACTGAGCTATCCAGGTCAGAGTGGTCCTTACATACACCCCAGAGAATCCAGGTCCTCCTCTGACATCCTTACTCAGGTTGTACCTGATGCTGTGATCTCGGGATAGTGATAGATCACTGCTAAGCAAGTCATTTTTTTTTTCCGCTCCCATGAATGTAACTTTTATCTGTTGATTGCTTATCCTCCTTCTGGAGGAGCTGAAACTGGTTTGGGTCATGATCAGTGCCCCCTCTAAGCTGTGGCGTCTTGTGAGCAAAAAAATCAGCTTTGTGAGCTACTGGCATTAAAGTTGTGAGTGAGCGATTTGGCTGCTACATAAATTAGTTTGCTCTGAAATCCATCCTTCCTGAGATAAGACAAAAATGTGTGAGCCGGAGGCTAAAAAACTGTGAGCTAGCTCACACTAACTCAGCTTAGAGGGAGCACTGGTCATGATCATTTTAGACTGTCCTTCTTCCAGTTCCCTTTCCCTCTCACATACTTGGAAGGATTTTACCTGCAGCCCCATGGTTCTTTTCTGGGGGCATATTAAAGGGTCCCGAGTCCGACGTGAACCCAGCAAAGCAACGCCTTCAGCTTGTGAGCCAGAAAGAATTCCTCCCGAAATCCTGATGGAGCACACCTCCAAGCTCTACCACTAACACCCCCCACCCCCCCATAAATGAGTGTGTTCATTGGCATGGCTGCCTGTTTATTTAGGTGCATGACAGGCTTCCGTTGTTATTTGGACCAGAAACCTCTCATTCTATCCATTCCAAGGGCTATTCGCATGCTGTTTTGTAGACATCTCCGAGACATGTTGGGCACCAGAGGGATTAATAACATCCATCCAAATGTTTTCCCAGAGGTTGCTGTGTGAGAGACAGAAGTATTTGTATTATGTGACTCGAGACAAAGATGAGTCGACAAGCTGAATTCAAAATGCGGAGGAGGTTCAAGTCCACTACGAGGGAAAGGGTCGCTACACTCAACGAGATTCCAGATTTGGCTTCCTACTCTTCCTGTAAGTTGGCCTTTCAAAACGGTCCATAATCATCCCTTGCACGCAGTGCACAGATACAGACAAGGAATAGTTGAACTCATCTCTGCTGTCAGCTTCACAGACTCTTAACTGATTCTAGCATTCACAGAGCTGGTTCCCAGGAGGCCTGCTACCACCTGTTATCGCACGATTACAACAGGACCACACGAAGATTTGCCACTCAGGATTTCCCTGTGTTTTCACCTCACCCCTAAAAATATTTTTCAGTGGAGTCATATTGTGCTGTGAGCAATGAGAAATGCAGGCATGTGTATCCATGGACGACGATCGTCAAGGCTTCTCTTAACAGTGTTTCCACAGTCTGTCAGCACGTTCAATCACTTTTTTAAAAAAATCTCATCATTCTTCTAAGGAACTCAGGTGAACAACAAACACGGCCTCTCAAGTGCTCTTTCCTTCTACTCATCACAGGCTGGGGTGCCAGTCAAAGGAAGTCCAGAAAAGCCAAGGTCAGGAACCAAGAAGACAATGCAGCGTCAAAAGCCAAGCCGAGGTCAGGAGCCAGAAACACAGAGCCAAGACCACTAACCAGAAGCATGGTCCAAAGCCGAGACGGGGTCAGGAACCAGGAACATAGAGCCAAGTCCAAAGTCAGGGGGTTTGAAGGTCTAGGTGCAAGAGCCAAGGTAGATGCAAGCAGCATGAAGCTGACTTGTTGCTCCCACAAAGCATACTGCCCAGAGTGTGGAGTTAAATGCTGTTGCCAATTAGCCAGCTGCACGACCGCCCAGGCTCCTGTTAAAACTCTGGGCTAGCTGAGCGCCTCCCTTGTAGCCTGGCCTCTCTTCGCTTGGTTGCTATGTTTTGCCGGAGTCACTCCCTTAAATGAATCACACGTGGGGGTGAGTCAGGAGGACTTTCAGCTTGCAGTTCTTCCTTCTTATCTGAGCCAGGTGTGAATACTGCTGTTGCCACTTGTCAGCTATCCTCCTCTGCTGCTTCAGAGGGATCATCTGTGGTTTCTGCAGGCTCAGTCAGCTCATCCTCATCCATGCCCATGACCCTACTCATGAGCAGTCCCTGCCATCCCTGGGTATGGCGTTTGCAGCCATGATCATCTGGTTACTTTGGTCCATTCTATAAACTTGTCCAAGGGCAGTCGGATTGGCTTACCTTTAGTGCAACATTTCTTACATGAATCTGTGACACAGAAACACCATTTTTGCTGAGCTGACCAACACTCCTTTTCAAGGGCCCAGGCAAATGGCCCACGTGTCCAAAATTTGCATCTAAATGGCTGTCAAAGGAGCAACTGCAGCTTCACTAAGAGCCAGCATGGTGTAGTGGTTAAGAGCAGTGGACTCTTAATCTGGAGAACCAAGCTTGATTCCCCACTCCTCCTCCACATGAAGCCTGTTGGGTGACCTTGGGCCTCTCAGAACTCCCTCAGCCCCACCTACCTCACAAGGTGCCTGTGGGGAGAGGAAGGGAAGGCGATTGTAAGCCACTTTGAGACTATTTGGGGCAGGGGAAAGCATATAGTATAAAACCAACTCTTCGTCATCACTCCAGGGAAGGACAACTGAGTTTCCCCCCCCCCCCCATCTGGCAATTCTGCAGAACTCACCCAGAATTCTCTGTTCCCTACTCTTAGCTTTGCAACCACCACAAAAATTATGGGTCCAAACCACTGTTCCCTCTAAACTGAGTTAGTGTGAGCTAGCTCACAGTTTTTTTAGCCTCCAGCTCACATATTTTTGTCTTCGCTCAGGAAGGATGGCTCCAGAGCAAGCTAATTTATGCAGTAGCCAAATCGCTCACTCACAACTTTAATGCCAGTAGCTCACAAAGTAGAATTTCTGCTCACAAGACTCCACAGCTTAGAGGGAGCATTGGTCCAAACCCCCACATGATCCTGAGGAAGTTGGTAACTTTGGAAGAAACCATTTACATAAGCCCCCTCCCCACTCTCTGACTGGTCAAAGGTGAACCCCTGAAATATAGGCTGTCCGGAGAAGGAGCCTTTATCAGCTATGTCTGCTTTCAGCTATGGAATGCAGGGAGACAGGACAGCCAGCATTGCCTTGTAAGTTCAGAGTTTGCTAGAACCAACTTTTAAAATTTTGTTCCCATGTCCTGTGTCTCCATTCCCCTCGTGTCAATCTGTGTGTGCTTGGAATAAACATTTTAAAATTGGATCTTGACTCTGAGACACTGTCTCTGTTCATCTTCCCACCACAAGCCTCACTTCACCCCACTGAGGATAGGAGGGTGGGACCTCGCCAAGCTCCCCTTCTGGCCCAAGGAAGGTAGTTCTCCTGTCATATACACCCACACACACTCTGGCAGTAGATATCCAGGACTGGCCTGGAGGAGTCAGTCAGTGTTAATTTTCTGAAGGTGGTGGCAGTCTATGGAAGACTGGGCAATTCCAAGAGGGCTGTGTAGCATACATAAAGCCCCTATAGCCATACACACCTGCAGCAGATCTACTGCACCTTTACAAAATCCACCCTAAACAGCTGAAAAGTACAGAAGGTATAGGGGCTAGAACTTTGGACTTTGACTGGGGAAACCCCAGTCCACATTCCTGCTCAGCCATAAAGTTCATTGGGTGACCTCGGACTAATCACTGTTTCTCTCTCTCAGACTAATCTGCTTCACAGCATGGTGGGATTGCCAAATTCCCACTGGGGGCCGGAGATCTCCCATCCCCCAAGCTCAGCTGGGCAACAGAAGAAAAATGAGAGGGAAATGGGGGGGTCAGTGTCCCAACGGGCTTCGGTGGACCAATGGTCTGATTCAGTATGTGTTACTGGTGACCAAAATCAAGATAATTCATGCCAGAGTGTTCCCTATTACCATGTCCAACCAAAGTTGGACAATAAAGAAATGGCCCAACATCACTTGGCCACAGCCAGTATGTTGCCAATAATGCTCTAACATTCAGTCCAAATTCTACAGTTAAACCATAGAGTTATGGCCAAATGCTAGAGTGTCCCCAGTGACAAGCTGAGACGTCATTTTCAGTCATGCTGGAAGTGACATCAGCATGTCACTGGTGACATCATTATGTCCCTGGTGAACCCATCCCCAGCAGTGAGTCTCCCACCACTTGCCAGCCTTATGGTAGCGCAACCCTACAGAGTGGCTATGGGGATAAAATGGAGACAGGGAGCCCTCTGCGGGTTGCCCCAGAGCTCCTTGGAGGAATGGTATGTGATAGATTTGTACATTGGAGAGTTGTAGAGGAACTAATAAGCAGCTATTAAATATGGCATATGGGTCACAAACAGTACTTTGGGTAGCTCTCATCCAATATCAATGTGAGAGGCTGTTCAGGTAGAATTGAAAAACCCAAGTCAGGCCAGAGGGCTTTAGCAGCAACATGGCTGAGATTAAGGGAGGTGTCCAAGGAGGAAGAAGAGAAGAGATTGGATTTATACCCCGCCCTTCATTACCCAAGGGAGTCTCAGAGTGGCTTAGAATCTCCTTTCCCTTCCCCTCCACACAACTTAGAGAGCTGTCACAGAAACTGCTCTTTTTCAAGAACAGCTGTGACAGAACTATGGCTTGCCCAAGGTCATCCAGCAGGTGCAAGTGGAGGAGTGGGGAATCAAACCCGGTTCTCCCAGATCAGAGTCCGCACACTTAACCACTACACCAAACTGTAGTGTAGGAAAGAGACACACATGGAGGTCACATGAACACATGAAGCTGCCTTATACTGAACTGGATAACCAAGTGTAATATCGTGCCAAACTGATGCTACACAATTGAGCTGTGATACACTGATTTGTATGTAGTCCTCTGTTATATGTTTGAATAGGTTCCTTGTTGTGATACGAGTGTTACAGTATTATAGAGCGATTCACTTACTGTATAACAGCATTTGCTTGTATTGGTGATATGAGCATTACAGAGTGATTGTATTGTGTTGAAAATAAGTACTGTACGTGGTTATCACCTTTAAGACAGACAATATACTTTATAATTTTTATTATAATACTCTTTATTGTTTAGGGTCAGTTTGGCACCGTATCACACTTCTTATACTGAATCAGAACATTGGGACATCAAAGTCAGTATTGTCTATTCAGCTGTTCCCTGCAGCTCCCACTGGATCCCTCCAGGAAAGATCTGCTCCCCCTGCTGGCCAGCTTGAGAAGGAGGATGGGATGCAGAGGAAGTTGTATCAGACATTCTCCCTCCAAGCAAGCCACTCTGATGGTGCCAAGAGCAAGGTTGTGGAGCTGTTGGTCCCAAGTTCTGTGATCAAGCCCCCCTTGGTGCCTGATAGTTCTGATGGCTCCTATTAACCCAGGCTTACCTGGCCGTGCATTCCTGGGAAAGTGCTTTGGCATTGCTCAGATTTGCCAACTAAACACATCTAGTCTACACAACCCACATGGCCATTGCAACACATTTATTCAAAGTCCACATGCAAGACAGGGAAGAATTGCAAGGCTGGCATAACACAGAGGGAGATTGCTGTTAAACATTCCCCCCCCCCTCCCCATATCTGTCCTCATTCTTTACCAAGTGCTTTGACCGGCGCTTCGCAGTAAATGCTGCTGCAACTGCTCAAAATCCATCTTGAATAGTTCCAGTCGGTGGATTAGCCTTAGGGCTGCCAAGTCCCCCGGTAGGGCGGGGGAAACACCGATTTTTAAAGCTTACCCCCGCTTTTTCAAAATTGGCCACCGGGGGAGGCAATGGCTGCCAGCACAGAACGTCGGAGCCTGCCCTGGCCTCTTAAAAGGGAAATGTCTGCAGAGAGCCTGCCCTGCAGTAAAAAGCCTCAACAGACATTTCCCCTTTAAGAGAGAGCAAGAGAGCCCCGCCCAGAGATTAAGGAGGGCTAGGCTCTTTCTGCTGAAGGGCGTGCTTTTGCATGTGGCGTGCTGCTGGGGTAAGCTGCTGGGGTAAGCTGCTGGGGTCTGCCAGCTCTTTTCCTTCTCTCTCTCTCCCCCTTTCTTTCTTTTTTCTGTCTGTCTGTCTGTCTGTCTCTCTCTCTCTGTCCCCATCCAGCAGAGGTCTATCAGTGGCTATTATTAGCCACAAGGTCTAAATGGAACCCTTTGTCTGGGGCAAGTGATGCTCTGCATTCTTGGTGCTTGGGGGGCAACAGTGGGAGGGCTTCTGGAGTTCTGGCCCCACTGCTGGACCTCCTGAGGGCACCTGGTGTTTTTGGCCACTGTGTGACACAGAGTGTTGTACTGGATGGGCTGTTGGCCCGATCCACTGTGGCTTGTCTCCTGTTCTTATGATATGAAAATCATATTTAGCACTTGTGTAGCACTTAGTGCTTCATATTCTGCCGAGATGAGGAAGGATTCAGTAGGGCCGTTGCTCAGTGATAGAGCATCTGCTTGACATGCAGGAGGTATCAGCCTCTTCAGCTAAAAAAGGATCAGGTAATAGGTGACATTAAAGATCTCAGCCTGAGACCCTGGAGAGCCACTACCAGTCTGAGTAGTCAATACTGACCTTGATGGACCAATGGCCTGATTCAGTATTAAATAAAATGATTCCATGGCACTGCAGGGTTTTGAGCCAGGCTCTCCCAGATCCCAGCCAAACAAACTGACTGCTACATAACACTGACTCTTGTTCAGCGACAAAAAACAGTGGCATAAAAGTCACAGTCTGGGTAATGCTGCTTGCAAGCCTATAAAGCTCAAGGCAGCAGCAGAAGCTCAGTATTAGGAAACTTCATGAGTTCATGTGGAAGCAACATCACAGGATGTGACATCACAAAATGATGTCACTTCCTTTCTCCTGGCTCCACCCCCAAAGTCTCCTGGCTCTACCCCCAAAGTCCTCAGATATTTCCCAAGTTGGACTTGGCAGCCCTAATTAGCCTTCATCCTTAGCAAACTCAAACTCTGGCTGCTATACAACTTAAGTTCTTCTATAGCTTTTATTAATCAGCATCCCAGACATAAATCCTTCATCTGCTTAGTACATTTTTATCCCAACTTTCCTCCAAGAAATTCAGGACAGTGTGCATTGTTCTCCCTTCATGTTAGCATCACAACAACCCTGTGAAGTAGGTTAGGTTGAGAGAAAAGGAATGGCACGTAGGATCATCGCCTTCTCACTTTAGAGTACCCAGGTTGGGTTTCGGTATGCACCCTGTGTCAGAGGTAACACAATCACATGTGATTTGGGGGTTCTCCTCATTTCTTCCACATGCAGCATCTGATTAGGATCAGGACAACAGTGCACAGGATCAGGGCCTGTAATGTAGTATGCTCTGTGTAGCAACCAGCCTGCCATGTGCTCCCAGGTAATGGCGCCCGCCGCATGGCCAGAGCACATGGTCAGGCAGAGAGGGGAGCTTGAATCTGGAGGAACAATAGACATCCGGATTGAAAGCCTCCACCAATGTGGGACCTAGGTTCTCCCGGAGGAGCCAATACAATCAAAGGCTCCTCCAGGGAACCTATGACAAACATGCGCATATGTTAAGCCCCTATCAGGTCTTTTGGGTGTGGCTGGAGGTGTGGCTCCGGCCAGCATATAATGAGGGCCCTGGAGCCCTGGAAGCATGCTTGTTCTGACCATCTACTGGGCATGCTGAATCACTCAATAAAGGTTTCATGATTTCACCGTTCCTGGTCTCCTGAGTCCAGTACTCTTCAGGGCCATAGTGAATAGCCTCCCCCCCCCCCCCCCCCGCCTGCCAGTTTCCCAGCCCCAGGGGAGTGTTCTTGGATCTCTTGGGTAAACCCAACGGAAATGGTACCAGGATGGTCCTATTTGTCCTTTCTTCTGGTTTCACATGCCCTGGGATTGACATGTAGTGCCAGAGGAAAGGGCAAACGGCTCCTCAGTGCCATTTCCAGTGGCAAAAATGCCACAGGAGGGAAGCCCAAAGCCTGTTCATCCCCCGTGCCCTGTTTGCAGCCAAATGGAGAAATGGAAAAGTTTTTAAAGGTGAGTCCCCGCTTGAATGTATAACCATTGAGTTCTGTCAGGAACCCATGTCCTGACATGTGGATTTCGCATTATGTAGTTTGGCCCTTAGTCAAGGAGCAAAAGTGTAACTTCATGAACCTGGGTCTTCCAGATCAGACTCCAGCACTTGTAACTACTGCACCACATTGGCTCTGATGATATGTCCTGCTATTTGGAACGAGAGGGGGCAGAAAGAATGCAGGAACTATGGAGGTATTTCCCAACACAGACTAGGAAATAGGACTTAGTTCTGCCTATCAAGTGGGCATGAGAGATGAGCCTTACCACACCGAGTAATTCCACCAGCCGAAAACATGTTTATGACCTAATTTGTAATTCCTTCAAGGCTGCTGTTACGATTGGATGCTAACCAAGGATTCTGGAAGAGGGCAGACAGTAGAAAAAGTTTAACATTTTTTTTAAAAAACCCAGAAAGGCACCAAACAAAGGCTAGAATTTATTCCTTTGGACCATTCTTCAGAAACAGAACATTCCAAGACAAAAACATCTCAAATGTTTCGACACCCAAAAACAACTTCCTGGCAATGGATGGAGGTGGCATACTCCCTGCTTAGTTCCAGTTCAGATTGTTTCCTTATGATTACATTCAACAAAAAAAATAATGTGAATGAGTGGAGATGGGAGATGAATTCACCCAGTCTGTATCAGGGAGGCCAGACAATGGACCTGAGACCGTCAAAAGCACTTTGGAGCGATTACTGACCATCGGCTAATTGGCACTTCTAGAACAAGTCTCAAATTATAGATGTTGTGCCACAGATCAATCAGTCCACTTTTAGATGGCTGGAATTGTTGTAGTAAATCTGCACGGAACAATTGTGGTGATGCCGTCAAGCCACAAAACCAGCACACCAGTCCAAACAAGAGAATCTGTGAATCGAAATAGGAGCGTGTTCTTGACTCCCCAGATTTTATCAGAATCTGAGTACTTATGAACAGAGTCAGAAAGCCAAATCATACATGTAGGATGGCTTTGATGAGTGCTTTCTTTTTGGATGAAATATGTTCCCCCCACATTCATCCAGGCGAGTCACGTGCTGGTAGTTCCGTGTTTTTTCAGAGTTACCACAATGCAAGAGTATTGTGATCACCAACTCACATTCCACAAGAACTGAAATGCAGCTCCATCTACAAATAATAAGGCATTGTGAAAATTTTGTGTGGGCCCATGGTTTTCCAAAGAGAATAAAATACCATGTATTTTTAGTATTTGCAGAAAGAATATTGTAGGGATGACCCAGCCGTTGTTCCTTAGGTATCTTGGCTGCCATCCTAACGACACTTTCCTGGGCATAAGCCCCACTGAATGACACGGGACTGGTGTCTGAACAGACAGGATCGCTCCCTTTCACAATTCTCACTGGTGCTCCAATAACCTCAGTGGGCCTCTGTTTCAGAAACCAATGCTGGAAAGGCTATTGCAGAGGAAACTGAATTTAACATACAATGAATGCCTTCAGCACTGGGGTGGGTGGGTGGAAATCACTTGACCTGTGTGCCCTTTGGTGTGAGAGAAAGGGTACTGCAAGTACCATGATTCACTGCAGGTATTGAAGGCCCGCAAGCAGGCTCAGGGTGGCTGTATGTGTATGTGAACAGAAGATGCTGTCTTTTGCATGATTATGCTCCCCTCATTCACACACTGACACACAATCAGAGAGAGAAAGAAAGAAAGAGAGAGAACAGCTCCTTTTCAACTCTCCCTCCCACATCCCATATGGATGATCCCAGTGGCAACAGCACTGCCCTCACTGGCCATCTGCCCTCTGCCACCACTTGCTGACCTGCCTTTCTTGTCCCCTATTCCACACTGCAAGAAAGAGAACAGGCAAGCAATACTGGAGGTTAACTGGTGTGGTTAGTCCAGTTACCACTAGTTAGCAGAGTGATTAAATAAAGCTAAACGCAGCATCATTCCTTTACCAGGTTACTCAGCTTACAAAGCTACACAGAGGCTCCTTGTGAGTTTAGAAGAGAAATATTTGAGAAGTATGCTTTTGGATAGGAAAGAGTAGGGACCGGATAGAATCCTAACTTACTAGTTAAGGATGGAAGCAGATGGCGAGAGGTCCATCTGCCTCATGGCTCCAAGAGAGGACAGCATATCTCATCCCTCTTTGGTGTGTGCAGGGAGAGAATTTGTCTTCAACTGAGAGAGTGAACGGAAGGAAGGGGAATGGTCCCTGAGAACACAGTCTCCATTTCAAAAGGGACAGTGGCAGAAGAGTAAACACAGGAAGATAGTTCAGTGTGCCTATCTAGCTATCTAGTCTCTCTTGCCACAAAGTCTGGAGATTGAGGCAGGGACATCACACCTGGAACTTCCAACAAGCAAGAGATCAATGCCGCTCCTGCTGCCACCCCTCCCCCTTGGGGAAGGGCCGTGACTCAGTGGCAGAGCATCTGTTTGGCGTGCAGAAGGTCCCAGGTTCAATCCCCAGCATCTCTAATCAGAAGGATCAGGTAGCAGGTAATGTGAAAGACCTCAGCCTGAGACCTTGGAGAGCTGCTGCCAGTCTGAGTAGACAATACTGACCCTGATGGAACCGTGGTCTGATTCAGTATAAGGCAGCTTCATGTGTTCACCCCTCACCCAGGAAGGCAAATGAGCAGACAGCTGGTGGTGGCAATGAACAGCAGCCCACTTTCTTGCCTGGACAGGGAGAGGAACTGCTCCTTCAGAGGGTGAGCAAGTAGCCTGCACTAGCTAGGAACAGCAACAGCCAACCGTTGTCCTCTCTCTCCAAACCACAGATGGGGAAGAGGAGGAGCCAAGACCAAGAGGGGAGGGGAGATCCAGTCCCCTCTGTGGCCCAACGGACAAAGGCATATGCTGGCCACTCCCAAACCAAGGCCTTCAGTCAGGGTGTAAGGCGATGCACGTAGGAACAAACAATTGTAACTTTAAATATATGCTGATGGTGTCTGAAGAGGCTAAGTCTAAGATGGGCAAATCCTGGGGAAGTAGTTGAACTGTCCATGCAGGCAACAATGAAAAAACTGTGAAAAGGGTAAGCTCCAGACTGTGGCTTATTAGCAAAGGAACTGAAAACAAAATGGCCTCATTTTGAGTAATCTGCAGTTCTGGTCACTATATCTCAAAAAGATATTGCAGAGCTGGGGGGGGGGGGGAGTGCAAAAGAAAGCAACCAAGATTATTTTCTAAAAAAGGAAATTATTAAAACATTTATACCCCACCTTTCTTTGCAGTTCAAGGCAGCGTACAATAATAGTTTAAAAACAACTACTGTTAAAACCACATTATAATAAGGGGTATGAGCTCTTTCCCTGTGAGGGAAGGCTAAAGAGTCTGGGACTTTTCAGTTCAAAAGATAAAAATGACTGAGTTGGGATGATTAAGTTTCATAAAATGATGCATAGGGTTAAAAAAAATGGATAGAGGCAACTTTTCTCCCTCCCCTGCAATATTAGAACTTGGGGGGCACTGATGAAATTCTTCAGAATTAAGCTCAGGACAGACAAAAGAAAATACTGCTTTACTCAAGGAGTAATTAAATTCTGGAATTCACTGCCAGTAGATGTACTAAGCATAGATGAATTAATGGAGGAGAGGTCCATCAGCGGCTACTAGCCATGGTAACTAAAGGCAACCTCCATAGTTAGAGCCAGCAAACCTCTGAATATCAGTACTGGGAGGCATCAAGGGGAGACCATGGCCTCTGTGCCCTGTTTATTGGCCCTCCAAGATGATTGGTTGGCCTCTATGTGAGAACAGGATGCTAAACTAGATGGCCCACTGGTCTGATCCAGCAGGTCTCTTCTTGTGTCTTTACGATGGAAGTAACTCCTTGTGGGTCAGTCATAAGACCTCCTGGGGTTGTGGGGCCTCTTGGAGAATATTCAGAGAAGTGGCTGAAAGCCTGTCTCTGTCCTCTTGACTTGGTATTCCAAGGAAGTCTCCCATCCAAATACTAACCACAGTCAACCCTGCTTAGCTTCTGAGATCTGACAAGATCAGGCTTGCCTGGGCTATCCAGGTCAGGGCACAAGGATCCCTATTAGATGAAGCTGGACTTTGTAATCCACCTTAATGTCCTGACCAATGGATTGAAGATCATTGCTTTAACTCCAAAGTTAAAGGCTTTCCTAAAAGAGAAGGACTTCACCAGCCTGGGGAACTAGCTTATATCCTCTCTGTCGTATTAAAAGAACAAAAACCATCCAGATTTGCTGCTGCTGCTGCTGTTGTTTAATAACTTCTACTGTGCAAGCAGCGTCTCCAAAAGTGAGAAGGACCACTCAGTTGCACAATGGGCAATCCAGAGAGAATCAACCAGTGCAGAGGTCAAGGATTTTAAACAGAACCAGAGGCTAGGCTTACCAGATAGTATATTGGCATTTGCAGTCAAAGGGGCAGTCTACCAACAGCCAAGGCCGGTTCAAGGTATTTTGTCACTCCACAAAAGTGACACCCGTTGCCTCTCCCTGTGCCACCACTGGCTGGCTCCAAGCGGTGCCCTGTCGGCAGTGCTGTGGCAATTCAGTCTGGACCAAGCCAATGGAAGCGTGGGTCCAGGAGATGATAATAACATAAGATTAGCCCTGCTGGATCAAATCAGCGGTCCATCTAGTCCAGCATCCTGTCTCACACAGTGGCCAACCAGTTCCTCTGGAGGGCCAACAACAGGGCACAGAGGCTGAGGCCTTCTTCTGATATGAACATAAGAAGAGCCCTTGCTGGATCAGACCAGTGATCCATCTAGTCCAGCATCCTGTCTCGCACAGTGGCCAACCAGTTCCTCTGGAGGGCCAACAACAGGGTACAGAGACTGAGGCTTTCCCCTGATGTTGCCTCCTGGCTCTGGGATTGAGAACTTTAGTGCCTCTGAATGTGGAAGTTCCCCTCAGTTGCCATGGCTAATAGCCATTGGTAGACTTATCCTCCATTACTCTATGTAATCCCCTTTTAAAGCTCTGATGTCCATCATCTCCACACCCCCAATGACCAAGAGAGAATGGAGTGAGCAACTGACCATGGAGTGAGCAACTGACCGGAGACCCAGACCTGCTGACAGCACTCCACTTGTTTTATAGGTTTGTACGCATTCAGACTCAACAAGGCTGATCAAGAAATGTACACTGCTGTTTCCTCCGTGAACATCCAGCTTCTCTCGATCCATTATTTAAACGCCACATTAAGGCCTCGTAGACTGTGACCAATGGCCAGGGATCATAGGGCCACAGAGGCATAAATAGACAGAGGCGCCCAAAAAGTTCACAACACTTCCTTACTCAAACATACAGTATGTTCAAAGGGTATCAAGCAAACATTAATTAGGCAGGGTTTTTTTTTAAATTAAAGAAAATTACACAGCAAGCTGACTTACCCTGTAATCTTGAAAGTTGTTGCTGGAGAGAACACAGGGCACTAAAGTTTATTTTGCCAGTTTCCATTGTTTGTTTACTTATTTAGTACGTTTTTATCCTGTCCTGTCCTTCAAGGGGCTTAGGGCGGCCTGCGTCACTCTCTGGTCCACCATTTCATCCTTGCAATAAACCTGTGGGGTGCGGTAGGCTGAGAATGAGGATGACTGACCCAAGCTCATCCAGCAAGCTTCCAAGGCAGCGTGGGCCTGTGAACTTGGGTCTCATGAAGTTACATGAAGGAACTAGACAAGATCCTTAGGTGTAAGGAAGTGTTGCTAGAGACCAAGATCAAGACAATTCATACTATGGTATTCCCCATTACTGTATATAGGGATGTGAAAGTTGGACAATGACGAAAGCTGTGGTCTTGGAGGAGAATTTCATGGATACCATGGACCATCAAAAAGACAAATAAGTGGGTTCTAGACAAATAGCGGTTTCTCCCTTCCTCACAATACAAGAACTCGTGGGCACTCCATGAAATTGCTGAGCAGTTGGGTTAGAACAGATAAAAGGAAGTAGTTCTTCACCTAAAGAGTGATTAACACATGGAATTCACTGCCATGGGAGGTGGTGGCCGCTCAAGCATGGACGGCTTCAAGAGGGAATTGGATAAACATATGGAGCAGAGGTCAATCAGTGGCTATTAGCCACAAGGTATAGGTAGGATCTCTCAGTCTGGGACAAGTGATGATCTGTATTCTTGGTGCTTGTGGGGGAGGGGACCGCAACAATGGGAGGGCTTCTAGTGTCCTGGCCCCACTGCTGGACCTCCTGATGGCACCTGGTATTTTTGGCCACTGTGTGACAGAGTGTGGAACTGAATGGGCCATTGGCCTGATCCAGCATTGGCTTCTATTATGTTCTTATCAAACCAAGCCCGAACTCTTCCTAGAAGCTAAAATGACTCAGCTGAGGCCATCATAATTTGATCATCATGGTAGGCAAGGATGCGGACACAATACCAAGCTGCTCCTCCAATCAAGGAGGGTCTTACTAGTACATCTAGAACCGCCACCGCAGTCTAGCAAAAGCCTGTTGCAGCAGCTCCATCGGCTTCCTGTCATCAGTTTTTACTTAGCATTTCATTGCTCGCTGCTTGAGCTTTCCTTTTGAAAAAGAAACCATATAATTAATTAACTGGAGGCCCAAGTGATGGTCACTGGCTGGAGTTGTGACAAAGACTGTGGTTTATTGTGGTTAATTTGTAATTTGTTAGTGGTTCTGAAGTTTGTAGTTTTGGTTTGCTTGTAGCTGTGTGAATGATTGCTAGTGAATGAAGACTTCTGCTAGTGAATGAAGACTTTGCTTATTTTGAATAAGTTGATCTCGGTTACCTTTTCTTGGAATATTACTCCGTAATAAAACCTCCATAGACAAAAGATCCCTTGTTTATGCCTCTGGAAACCCTTTAGCACTGATCCAGCCCTCTCCCTTTGGGTTCAGTTCAGGTAACTGAGTGTCTTTTACAGGACATCATTGAATTCACATCCACACATGAAGCTGACTTAGAGCAATGAGACCAATTGGTCTATCAAGGTCAGTATTGCCTGACAGTGGCTCTCCAGGGTCTCAGGCTGAGGTCTTTCACATCACTCACTACCTGATACATTATCCAGAGGTGTCAGGGATTCAACCTTCAACTTTCTGTGCACAAAGCACGCAGACTGCTGATTAAGTCTCAATGCGTCCCCTAATGGTGTGCCAGTGTTTAACGATTAATGGGTCTTGATTCATACTGAACCTCTTGATGGATAGAGTGCCTGAAACTCCCCACCAGTTAAAATAGAGGCTATATCTGAACAACACAGATGCAGGTGTGTTTCATATACAAGACAAATATGTTTGGGGAAGGGCTGTGGCTCCGTGCTGGAGTATCTGCTTTGTATGCACAAGGTCTCGGGTTCCATTGCTGACATCTCCAGGGGAAAACACCAGGAAGCAGGTGAAGTGAGTGACTTCTGCCTGATAGACTGGAGAGCTGCTGCCAGTCAGAGCAGACGACTTAGATAGACCAGTGGTCTGACACAACACAAGGCAGCTTCATGTGCGTTCAAAGGATAAACAAATCTGTTTCTGTCAGATGCCCAACCCAGGAATCAGGCTGCTAACACAGAAGGGTCTTTGCAGACACAGAGCAGTTCTTCAGGGTGCATAAACGTCATCTGCCTTCAGGGTTGGGTGCTAAACACCGGCTTAGCCTAGGCTACTGGTTTTCTGCAGGAACAGAGCTTTGGGGGCAGAGGAACATTCAAACGCACAGTGGTCCACCTGGTTCCTTCAGTGCTACCATCCAAGGCGGAGCCAGCATGGTGTAGTGCTTAAGAACAGCGGACTCTAATCTGGAGAACTGGGTTTGGTTCCCCACTCCTCTTCCACATATAGGGTTCCCATTCCCCAGGCTGGGGTGGGGGATCCCCCGCTTTTCGTGGCTTCTGTCCAACACCAGCCAGACAATGACATCCCTGACACAATGACGTCACATAGAAGTGATGTCATCATAGTGGTGACGCTGTGCAGTGACTCTGCTTTTTGGGCAAAACTCTATGGTTTGAGGGCGATTTTACCATAGACTTTTGCCCAAAAAACAGAGCATCACCACACGACATCCTCAACATGGTGATGTCACTTCCACATGATGTCATTGCAATGTCCTTGCCCCCTCCAGGAGCGTTCCCCAAATCCCCCTGCCGATGTGAAGGTAGGATCTGGCAACCCTTTCGACATGAACCCTGCTGGGTGACTTGGGCTAGTCACACTAAATAACA
The DNA here is from genome assembly GCA_029233225.1 of Lepidodactylus listeri. Classification (NCBI taxonomy): domain Eukaryota; kingdom Metazoa; phylum Chordata; class Lepidosauria; order Squamata; family Gekkonidae; genus Lepidodactylus; species Lepidodactylus listeri. The sequence goes on along the minus strand of JARCFY010000004.1, from coordinate 24,143,821 downwards.
CACTTTCGATCCACTTTCGGTGCACTTTGCAACTGGATTCTACTGTGTGAAATGGCAAAATCCACTTGCAAATGGTTGCTGGATTGAAACTGCGTTGTTTACTACATAGTTTCTCTCAGAGCTCTCTCAGCCCCAGCTACCTCATAAGGTGCCTGTTGTGGGGAGGGGAAGGGAAAGGTGATAGTAAGCCGCTTTGAGACTCCTTACGGTAAAGAAACGTGGGGTATAAAAACCAACTCTTCTCCTTCTCACTGAGTAGCTTTAAAACACTGCAGGCCCAGCCGCTCCAAGCCAAACGCAAAGAAGATCTCACAGCTTTGCTCAGCAGGAGGCTTAACAGAACAAGTGAACTTGGAACAGTTCACGACAGTCAGTCCTGTCTTCAGCTGTATGTCTGCAATCCCTTCCAGACCCACTGCGGCAGTAGTAGGCAGAGTTCAGCTTTCCATCTGTTTGGCGGGGACGTCTGTGTTGGGCTGTGTTAATAAACACATTACATATCCTTTGCTCTCTGGTAACTTTGTTTTTGACAGGGACCAGTTCTTCATCTTCTTCTCTTTTTAAAGGACTGACCAAATTTTTTTGAACATTTCCAAAATATACGGTAATGGGATTTTTGGCAGGCCTCGCTTTCGGCAGGAGCTGCGCTGGGCTGGAATACAGGCAGAAGGTCCCATGAGTGCAGGGCCTAGAGATGCACCTGGAGAATTTCCCAAGCCTTGCATCCCTTTTCGGGGATGTAGGAAATCACTTAGCACTTAGTAATGGCCGTAACAGAGATAGGGACGAAGACACAGGTGCAGACGCAGAGGAGAAGAGGAAACCGCAACAACAGACCATGGAATACCACGGGAAAAGCAGGTGTTCCCATGGCCTGCAAGGAAACGTTATTTCCCAACTCCCCCTACAGTGTTCTTATCTAATCAAAGAGTACCTGCTGTTCTGGAATTCTTGTTTGTAATTTTATTTATTTTACCCCAAACAGAAAGAAATAAAAAATATAACAAAATATAACAACTGTGGTGACAAGACTACAGATACGTGTGTGTGTGTGTTAAGTGCTGTCAAGACGCTGCCGAATTATGGCAGCCCTATGAACCAGTTTGGTGTCGTGGTGAAAAGCAGTGGACTCTAATCTGGAGAGCCGGGTTTGATTCCCCACTCCTCCACATGAAGCCAGCTGGGTGACCTTGGGCCAGTCACAGTTCCCTCAGAGCGGTTCCCTCAAGAGCAGTTCTCTCAGAGCTCTCTCAGCCCCACCTACCTCACTGCGTGTCTGTTGTGGGGAGAGGAAGGAAAGGAGATTGTAAGCCGCTCTGCGAGTCCAAGGAAAGGGCGGGGTATAAATCCAACTCCTCCTCCTCCTCCAAAGTGGCCTATCAGAATTATTGCAGTGCTGGGCTTCCATTTGTCTCTATCTTTCCCCTGTTGGCAGGAAGGTTGCTATCAGCTTTAGGAGACCTAAGAGCAAGGTGACATGTGTCCAAGGGATATGTGTGTTTCCCAATCACACTATTGTGGGGTGTGCATTAAGTGCCATCAAGTCACTTCTGACTTATGGTGACCCTATAAATTCATGATCTCCAAAAAGTCCTGTCCTTAACAGCCTTGCCCAGGTCTTGCAAACTGAGGGCCGCAGCTTCCTTGATTGAGTCCGTCCATCTCATATTGGGTCTTCCTCTTTTTCTGCTGCCTTCCACTTTTCCCAGCATTATTGTCTTTTCCAGGGACTCCTGTCTTCTCATAATGGGACCAAAGAACGATAGCCTCAGTTTAGTCAAGGCAGAGTTCACGCTTGATTTGATCTACAACTGACTGATTTGTCTTTTGGGCGCTCTGCAGTACCCATAAACTCTCCTCCAGTACCACATTTCAAATGAATCAACTTTCTTCATATCAGCTTTCCTTTCAGTCTGCAGTTAAGACTCTAAAAAAAGCTTTCCAAATGTCTAAAAATGTGTTGATACCCAATTTTCGGTTATATAGAATCATAGAATCACGGAGTTGGAAGGGTCCATACAGGCCATCTAGTCCAACCCCCTGCTCAATGCAGGATCAGCCTAGAGCATCTCTGGACAAGTCCAGCCACTGCTTAAAGTCTGCCAGTGAGGGGGAGTTCACCACCTTCCTAGGCAGCTGATTCCACTGTTGCAGAACTCTTACTTTCTCCTAATATCCAACCGGTACCTTCCTGCCCTTAATTTAAACTCATTATTGCAAGTCCTCTCCTCTGCTGCCCACAGGAACAGCTCCCTGCCCTCCTCTAAGTGACAGCCCTTCAAATACTTCAAGAGAGCAATCCTGCCCCCCCTCAACCTCCTCTTCTCCAGACTAAATATTCCCAAGTCCCTCAGGCGTTCCTCATATGCCATACGTTCAAATGTTGGTAAGGTTATAAAATCCTCAGTCCATTGGATTGCTGTTCTAGAGTTGAGCAACAGAGCATCTCAGATAAATTATCACATTCCAAAAGAGAATGGCAAGAAGGGGAGGGAGTCTACAAGGAAGTTCAGGACATTTGTTTGTGGAAGTGTCTGGGTTTCAGCCAGGCGCCTGGTTCCTTGATCTGCCGTCTTCAGTTTTGGCCATACAGCCCAATTTGGGGTAGGTAGAAGATTGCCAATTTCATCTTCCAAAGTACCTCTTTGAAAAGCAAAGTCATCATAGGCCTTGACTTGTCACCGTTAAAACCTCTCTTTGACCTTGGGTTCAAAAAGGAATCAAGCCGTATGTACGGCATCAACCACGTGATCTCGTGTTCCTAAGGTGCATGATTTACTGGACCCCGACCAGAAACAATCCAAGCGAAACATCTCTGGCTAAAGATTGAAAACCATCCGCAAAAATGCTTTCTCGGCCCTCAGAAGACTCCCCCCTTCAGAAATTCTTTGCAGAGATTATAGATAATTAAGCACTGATGCAATTGAGGAAACGGATCCACAAGATTCTCACCCTTGTTTTTAAAAGGGGGGGGGGGGAATTGGCAAATCACCCTACGCTCTGGACCCAATATGGAGTTTAAGTCTTGCTTATTTAAAGGATTGGCCAGTTAATTGCAGCTATTTTCAAGGCATTCGGTACAGAACCCGCTGCCAGAAGATGAACAAACCATTGCGGCCACCGGAGGGATAGTCTCGAAAAGTCATCCTTTGAATAATGTGGCTGGAAACGAACCAAGCAGTGGGATTTCACTTTGCAAACATCAAAATAGTCCTGAGCGCCGAGTACGTGGATTATTTTGTTTTTTACATGGAGTTCATCATATTAGCCACAGCAGGAGGTCGGGGCTTGGAAGACTCGCCCCTCAACGATAGAGAAAGCTGTTTTGATACCATCAATTTTCAGTCTGGAAACCTTAGAAGAAAATAATTGTGTTTCTCTGCAGAGCAATTATTGCAGGGCTAAGGTCTTGCCGAGGGACATGAGGGCTATTTGCTAGGAAAACAGCTGCTTGGGATTATTTCCCTCCATTTGCAATGAAAACATGTTTCAACGTTTCGGATGTGACATGCCTCAAGCCATTCTTGGAGCCGATTCAGTTGCATTTGCACACACCATACCATGGTAATTCTCAGACTGTGCGCCAGGGCACACTACAAGAAAACTGCTCTTGGGCTGCAAAAAAATAAAGTAATTCAGGCCTTGTATGAGTCTAATACACCCACCCATAGGGGAGGCTGTCTGGCGATTCTCTGTGTGATTCTCTGCTTAGCACTTCTGCTCAGGCTCTGTTGGTGATGGGTAACTCCTACGCATCTCTCTGCTGGGTGAGAGCTGAACATTCTAGTGGTTAAGAAGAAGAAGAAGAGAAGAAGAGATTGGATTTATACCCCGCCCTTCACTCACTTGGAGTCTCAGAGCAGCTTACAAACTCCTTTCCCTTCCCCTCCCCACAACAGACACCCTGTGAGGTAGGTGGGGTGAGAGAGCTTTTTCCCAAGCTGTCCTTGAGAGAACAGAGCTATGGCTTGCCCAAGGTCATCCAGCCAGGTGCAAGTGGAGGAGTGGGGAATCAAACCCGGTTCTCCCAGATTAGAGTCCGTGCAGTTAACCATTACAAACTGGCTCTCTGCGGACTTTAATCTGGGAGAATTGGGTTTGATTCCCCGCTCCTCCTCCTCCTCCTTCTTCTTCTTCATCACTCCCAATGCAAAGCCTCCACAAAAGCCCCTGTTCCTGGAAGACGGTGCCTGTTGCATAAGTCAGTGCCCTGGGTTCACCTCTTTCCAGTCAGGAGGTGTGCCCAGAACAGCAGCACGTGCAGAAACACAAAGGGGAAACTCCTCCAAAAGTGGGCAACTCTTATCAGCTTTTCAGCGACATAAGTGAAGTTTCCCTCTTAAACTTTATTCACAGGAAAAAGTGTGCTCAGACATTTGGGACACATGGGCACAGTAATAAGCACATGTCCTGAATTTAGCGGGATTTTGGTTATTTTCTCTTTATAATAGGGTAGCGTAAGTTGGCACTCTCAAGAAAAGATCCATAATCTTTCATCAGTCTTACTAAAGAATAACAGTTTTAGAATGGACTTTTATGATAACTATTTTACATTGTTGCTTGTAGGGAGAAAAAGAAAAAAAACTGCTGGCCTTCCACGGGAAATATTTCTTTACAAAGTGAGTAATTAAAATGTGGGATTCACTACCAGAGGATGCAGTGATGCCCCCAGGAACAGAAAGCTTTAAAAGGGGATTAGACAGATTCATGGAAGAGAGGTCTATCAGCCATGCTGACTAAAGGGAACTTCCAGGTGCAGAGGCAGTCAACCTTTGAATCCCAGTGCCAGGAGGCAACATAAAGGGAAGGCCTTGGCCTCTATGCCCTGTTGTTGACCTTCCAGAAGAACTGGTTGGCCACCGTGCGAGACAGGATGCTGAACTAGCTGGACCACTGGTCTGATCTAGCAGGGCTCATCTTATGTTCTTATGGGCTCACTGCCCAATTTCTGGCCAAAAGGCACCTGTTGGTTGCTGGGATCCTTGCCAAGAATGCTGGACTACGTGGATTCATTTGATCAGCAGGACACATTCTTCAGCGAGGAAACGTGTCCAAAATCACCTAACTCAACATTAGTTATTCTTCCAGTATCACAAGATAGCTTTGCCTTGCAAATTCAAAACACATTGGTGACCCATGAACATTCTGTTAAACAAAAAGTTACACAGACCACGCGAGGCTGAACTGAGGCCACCTTTGCTTCCCTGCTCTCCCCTCCCCCCCCCCCCCGCATATGTCTACAGGCTGGTGTGTTGATTTTAAACAGAAGGAACAGCTAATCAAGTTTAATAGATAGTTCCTGGCCAGTTTGACCTTGACGGTGTTCAGCTGGCTCTGAATCAAAGTTGGAGGAAGACGGTTGCGCTTTCCCATCGCTATCAGGCACAATGTTTTCACGCTGTGCCCTCCAGCCAAGCCATGTCCTTTCCATCAAGCTGAATGCGTTCCATATGCTGAACCTCCCGACCCACTGAATAATTATATATAATTTTAAAATGTTCCTGACTGCTCTCAAAACAGGGCTGTAAGAATGTCATTCAAGGAACCGGACTCATCTTCCACCCTAAAAGTGAGTGGGGAGGGAAACATAAGAAGAGTTCTGCTGGATCAGACCAACAATCCATCTAGATCAGCATCCTGTCTCACACAGTGGCCAACTGGTTCCTCTGGGCTGCCAACAACAGGACACAGAGGCCAAGGCCTTCCCCTGATGTTGCCTCCTGGCTCTGGGATTCAGAGGCTGACTGCCTCTGAATATGGAGGTTCCCCTCAGTCCCCGTGGCTAGTAGCTATTGACAAACTTATCCTCCATCAATTTATCTAATCCCTCTTTAAAGCTGTTTATTCCTGTGGCCATCACTACATCCTCTGGCAGCGAATTCCACATCTTAATCACTCTCTGTGTAAAGCTATATTTCCTTTTGTCCATCCTGAATCTACTGCCCATCTGCTTCATTGGATGCCGTTGAGTTCTAGTATTTTGAGAGAGGGGAGGAAATGTACACTGGGGAGACCATGGCAGGACTGGAGGGGAGGCAGGATTTGGGGTAGAGTGTTAGTGACAATCCATTGTCTTAGACTTTCAAACCAAAAAGGTGTAATAATTCATATCCATCCTAGGACTGATTCAGCTTCAGTGTCTTGATTATCCAGTTATAGGGATAGGGTTATTTTGTCTGGTTAGGGTTAGGGTTGTTTTGTCTGGAGGTGAGGGATACCATTGCAGCAGGCCTCTTAAAAACTTTTTGAAACAGAACACCAGTCTGACCTTCATCAGTGCAAGATCCTGTGCTTAGAATGTTTGACTAAGATCTGGGAGAGACCAGGATTTAAATCCCCGCTGGGAAGGAAGTTTGCTAAGCCATGTTTTCTCAGCCTAACCCACCTCACAGGGTTGTTGTGAGACTAAAGTAGGGGAGAAGCCTATATGCCATTCCAAGCAGAGGTGGGATGAAAATGCGCTAGATAAAAAAAAATACTGATTCTTTCCTCTTCCTGAAGTCTGCCTCCTTCCGTTTCTAAATCAAATCTGTATTTTTGAAACCAAAGGCAGTGTTGATTGAAATTTGGTCAGATGCACAACTCTGCCTTCACAGGACAGACGGATAAGCTCTATAAGAAATCCCTTACTTGCTGTGGAATACACCAATTAAGAATCAGGTGGTCAGCCGTATTGGTCTGAAGCAATAGAACAAATTTAGAGTCTAGTGGCACCTTTAGGACCAACAAAGGTTTATTCAAGGTATGAGCTTAAAGATGCCACTGGACTCTAAATTTGTTCTGCCAGTTAAGAATGAGTGACAACAACCCCCTACAGGCTTTGTTCCACCCAGTCGCTCACTAAAGAGCAAAGCTGACCCCAACTTCCAGCATACTGGCCAATAAGATGCCGGGATAGCTGACCAGTTCTGGGGCACTTGGCCTACATTTTAACATTTTAACATTTGAACTGCAATTACTTAAGAACTGAAAAGGATATTAAGAACATTAAATTATTCAGGTTAAGACATCAAACACACATAACATAAAACCCAGGCTTAAAACCCTACGTATATTTAGGATTTCTATGGTTTGCCTTAACATACAGCAGTCCACCCGTGGAATCCTTAGGTCCTTCTTATCCTCCCCAGATTTCAACTTATAGGCTAACATCTGGCATCACAGCCCCCCCCCCCAAGAGCATCTGGAAGTATTCTCACGATGTCCATTTTGTTGATGGCTTTTGGCTGTCATCCTTGCAGCCTTCCGGGCTGTTTACAACATACCTTTGTCGAAGTATAATTTCAGTATCGGACCCAGGAAGGCTAGATCTGAACTCTCGTTTCAGGTCACCTCCGGAGAGTGGTGAGGTCAGGCAAAGGGGTCATGCAGACTAACAAGGCCACCATTCTTGTTGGGCACAAAAGACTCAAGAACGATGGATTTTCCCATTTGCCCATCTGGCCTCTTCCACATTCGAAGGATGTATGTAAAGTGCTGTCAAGGGGCAGCCATCTTATGGCGACCCCGTAGGGTTTTCAAGGCAAGAGACGAACAGAGGTGCTTTTCCCATTGCCTGCCTCTGCATAGCGACCCCAGACTTCCTTGGTAGTCTCTCATCTGAATACCAGGGCCGACCCAGGCTGCTTAGCTTTTGGAATCTGATGAGACCAGGCTAGCCTAGGCCCAAATTTCTGGAGGCAGCACTTCTGTTAGCACATAATCATGTCAAAGATAAACTAAGTCCCAAGACTTAGCCTGCAGGCCAAGCTTGCTCTCCATCCACCTGACTTCCCTCTCCCAGCTTCATCAAGCCTCTGATGAAACAACAACTCAGATTTCCAGCGCCATAAATAAGATAATCTTCCCGGCTACAAGCTGTGCGCCTGCATCCTTACAAGTCACTTGGCCTCTGTTGTTGTTGGGGGGGGTTTCTAACAGACTAGACCCATAAAAATTAAGGCAGGAAGCTTCAGAACCTGGAGCCTAGAAAAACAATTCAGTGCTCAAAGTTCCAGTCAAGACTTGAGATCTGTGGTAGGGGTTGATAGTCCTTTAGAGCTAAGGTGAAGCACAACAGTGCCATCTAGTGGCTAGTCTTCGTGTTTGCCAATAGAGCAAGATGGGTAGCCATGTCGGTCTGTCGGTAGCAGTAGAAAAGAGCGGGAGTCCAGTAGCATCTTCAAGACGAACCACATTTGTGGCAGGAGGTGAGTTTTCATGAGTCGCTGCTCACTTCTTCGGATGCAGCAGCCTTTGATTCGCTCAAGCCAACAGTCTCCCAAGTTTGGATTTCATTTTTACCAAGGCTGCTTGCTCGCTGAGAAATAGTGTTGCTAACTCCACACTGATAAATTCCTGGATATTTGGGAATGGGGAAGAACAGGGTTAGAGGATGGGAAGGACCTCAGAATGGTATAATTTCATGAAGAGGACAAGATCATGGGGGAAAGTCTCAGGTTACGGTTTGGGGACGCGTGATACAGCAACCTTTTCTTTGTTAAAAATATTTTACTTTTCTTAAGAAAACAGACAAAACATAAGAACATAAGAAAAGCCAGGCCAGATCAGACCAGAGGCCCACCTAGGCCTGCATTCTGCCCATACAATTCTCAACCAGCTGCCTCTAGGAAGCCCAGAAGCAGAATGGCTGTTCTTAGGGGTTGCCAGCCTCCAGGTGGGGCCTGGGGATCTCCTGCTTTTACAACTGATCCCCAGCTGACAGAGATCAGCTCCCCTGGAGAAAATGGCTGCTTTGAAGGGTGGATATGGCATTGTACCATGCTGAGGCCCCTCCCCTCCCCAAATCCCGCCCTCTCCTGGATCCATCCCCAAAGTTGCCGGGTATTCTCCAACCCAGACCTGGCAACCGTAGCTGTTCCCTAGCAACTGGTACAGAGAGGCATACTGGTACTAGAGGGAGTAGATATCCATCATGACAAGTAGCTATTGATGGCACCTGTCCTCCATGAACTTGTCCATTCCCCTTCCAAGTTGGTGGCCATCACCACAGCCTACCAAAACCCAAACCAGAATCAGGTAGGAAAGTCTGCATTCTTTCACCGGTTCATAGAAAATTATTGTTCATTGCAATTCCAAGTTTCCAGACATCTTGACCATGTTTTAGGGCCACAAGTTTCATTAAAACAAACATTCCTTCAGTTGCTATAATCCAGGCTTTCTCTTGCAGGGGTTCTTTCAACTTCCAGTGTTGAGCAAAGGTGAGGCTCACTGTGGTTTTAAAGCAAAGCATGGCATTATGCTATTTTTGTGGATCTGTAGTGGTTAAGTGCACAGACTCTAATCTGGGAGAACCAGGTTTGATTCCCCACTCCTCCACTTCCAGCTGCTGGATGACCTTGGGCAAGCCATAGTTCTGTCACAGCTGTTCTCTCAAGGACAGTTCTGGAAAGAGTTCTCTCAGCCCCACCTACCTCACAGGGTGTCTGTTGTGGGGAGGGGAAGGGGAAGGAGTTTGTAAACTGCTCTGAGACTCCAAGTGAAGGGCGGGGTATAAATCCAGTCTCTTCTTCTTTTCTGAAGTGAAGCAGGTATAAATTTGTTCCAGTGCTTAGATGGGAGACATCTTCAAACCTGTAGTCAGAAATTTTACTGTGAAAGGATGTCGTTGCATGTGTGTGTGTGTTAAGTAATAGACTTAAAAAGTTGGAAGGGGCCTGAAAGACCATCAGCCCCCCACACCATGTAGGATGACCTAAAGAATCCCTGACAAATCTCTGCTTAAACACCTCCAAGGGGCAAGAACTGACAACATCCTTGAGCAACCGATTCCACCACTGAACTGCCCTTATTGTTAAAAGGTCTTCCTAATACCCTGCTGATATCTCCCCACCCATAATTTAAACCCATCGTTCTGAGTCCTTTCCTCCACTACCAACTGAAATAGTGCCCTACCCTCTTCAAAACAACCTTTCAAATACTTAAAGAGTGATCATATCCTCCCCAAAAAACCTCCTTTTCTCCAGATCCCTGATACGCTAACCCGAGACTCACTAGGTGGGGCCTGATGATGTCATGAGTAAGGCCCAGTGATGTCATAGGCAGGTGATGTCACCTTGTACAGTATTTCCACACACCACCGCTAGGTTATGTACCACAAGGTAGCAGGACATAGTCACGATCATGTGCCTTTGAAGAGCTGGGCTTTTTACCAGACCAAAGAATTCATGGAAATCAACTATGTAAAATGTACTTGAGTTTGCAGTGGCATCTGTTGCCCGCCATCTCCAGTTTACTCATGTAACTGCCACAAGCCAACATGCATCAAAGTCTCAGGAGAAGCCATAGATCTGCAGTTGAGAGCCAGCAAGGCACAGTGGTTAAAGTGTCAAACTAGGATGTGGGAGACCCAAGTTTGAAGCACCTGCCTGCCGTGGAAGCTGCTGGGTGACCTTGGGCCAGTCACGCTCTCTCACAAGGTAGTTAGGAGGATAAAATGGAGGAGACTAAATGATGTAAGTTACTTTGGGTGCCCACTGGGTAGAAAGGCAAGGTATAAATGAAGTAAATAAAATGTGGCACACCATCAGCTTTCTGTGAAGAAAGTGATTTGCTCATGATTATATATTATGTATAATTATATTTTGAGTCTTTTGTTGGTTTAGCTAGTTGTACCTACAGTCTGCCCTGACCTGGGTGGCCCAGCCTAGACTGATGCCATCAGATCTCAGAAGCTAAGCAGGGTTGGCCCTGGTCAGTATTTGGATGGGAGACCACCAAGAAAGTCCAGGGTCACGACACAGAGGCAGGCAATGGCAAACCACCTCTGAACATCTCTTGCCTTGAAAGCCCTACGGGGGGCACCTTACGTTAGCGGTGACTTGATAGCAATCCCCACTCCCCCCCAAAAACCCTACAGTCGCTTCTCAAGAGACGTTTCAGGGTGTAAGACTGTTGAGCAGGCATCAGATCTGTACTGGGAAAGCTGGGGGTGGGTTAGAAGAAGAAGAGAAGAGATTGGATTTATATCCCGCCCTTCACTCACTTGGCGTCTCAGAGCGGCTTACAAACTCCTTTCCCTTCCCCTCCCCACAACAGACAGGTGGGCCTGAGGCAGGTGGGCCTGAGAGAGCTCTGACAGAAACTGCTCTTTTTCAAGAGCAGCTCTGACAGAACTATGGTTTGCCCAAGGTCATTCAGCAGCTGCAAATGGAGGCGTGGGGAATCAAACTCAGTTTTCCCATATTAGAGTCTCCCAGATTAGGGAGACAGAAGTTAACCAGTACCGTCATTACTAAAACAGGAGGTTCCTAAGTTATACCAGCTGTGCAGTCACTGCCTCCTACCTAAAAACTATCCCATAAAACCAGGTAGGTACATGTGTGTGATTACTGTGTATTAAGGGGAAAGCACTCTGGACACCTGCAGAGGGTTTGCAGCTTTAGCATTTAGAGAAGTGTTTATTCTTAGCTCCAGTTTATGACCTTCCCCCAAACCGTGCTTTTCCGTAGCGACTGGTGGGGGGTGGGGTTTCAAGACCACCTGGATATTATGCCCCTTCAGCTCTCTGGCCTATTACAGTGAACACTTTCTTTTTCTACAGATACAGGTTCTAGAATTTAAACTTGCCTATTATACTTTTTCAGCCCTTTAGCACTAATCCCAGATTTTGGGGGAGACAAGCAAGGGACTTCCCTCCTACACAGCCCCTATAGCGTCTCCCCTTTTCCTGGTTCCTTTTCTCCTTCCCGCTCACCAGCCAACCTATCTTTATCTATTCCTGTCTCCAGCTTTCCCTCCTTCCCTCCCCCTGGAAGCCTCTCCCTGAGGAGGTGACCCCAAAACAGTATCAATCTCACTTGTTTCCTGCCCAATGTAGTCATTTGTCACTACAGACATTAGAAAGAGGACAGACACTATTGTACAGTGCAGCAACAAAAGCCCAACTTCCTGTAACTCTATGGTGCGTTTTTCACAACACTGGGAAATCCAGGGCAGACAACCTGACCTGAAGGAAACTAAATATGACAAATACGACACTTTTCCTGGCTCCTGTCTATCTAGGCCCATAATTGTCCTGGCCTGGGTTTGAGCATTTTTTTTGAAAACCTTCCCCCAAACCACTGCCACCCTGGCCATGAAGGTTACCAGCTACAAGCGATAGTTTTCTGTCCCATTCTCACGCAAGGTCTGCTTTCGCTGTGCCCTTCTGGATTAGCCTCTTAGAGGCAGTAGACAACACAAGCAAACAAGAAAGCTGAGGGAGAAAAGAGCACAGCAGCTGAGAATTAACTTGGCTGTGAAGGTGTTCACTGACTCAACTCTAGCCTCTTACATTTTCCCTGCCCAACATTTCTTCCCAGGCAAAAACTGCTTCCACATTTCCCCTTATATATCTGCAGTGGAAAGGGCTAGAGACTTGCTTTTTAAAAAAAAGACCTGGGAATTCAGAGGTGAGGTATGACTGTTATGCTGGGGGGGGGGGGGGGGGCACAGATTTCCCACCTTATGGCCTTTTCCCTAATAGCTACAAGCCTGGATCTCCTGGGAACTCATCGTGAATTCCGTGATGGAAAAAGGTAGTACAGGAATGAAATTAATATAGACGGTGAGATGCCTGTGCAGAAACCTCAACCACCGCTCCCTGGAAATCCTCCTCCATTCACCTCCAGCTCTGGAGATTTCATTAGACATCTTCCACACAATTTTCGTACCTTTAAGAACTACGGATATGGAAGGGGGGGGGGGGAGTTTGAAAACGCTGTCCCTCCTTAACAGCAAAACCATCCAATGTCAGATTGCGATACAAAACAGTTTCTAAAGGCATTCTTATGCTTCTGCTGGTGCCAAAGTCTGGCAACGTATTTGGAATCAGTCTCTTTCCGGCACAATATTATACTGTACAGTGTAAAACTGTCCATCTGGAAGCAGATGCCCTCTACATATAAAAGGGCACCTTTGCACCCAGTCTAATGTAAGGACATAAGAGAAGCCAATGTTGGATCAGGCCAATGGCCTATCCAGACATACAGCGGCCAAAAATACTAGGTGCCATCAGGAGGTCCACCAGTGGGGCCAGAACTCCAGAAGCTCTCCCACAGTTACCCCCCCCCCCAAGCATCAAGAATACAGAGCATCACTGCCCCAGACATAGTGTTCCATCTATAGGTAAAGGTTTCCCTTGCTCAAAAGCCAGCTGGGTCTCAAACTGCTGAACTACCGACCTTCCAGTCCGCATTCCAGCATTCTTAACCACTTGGACTTCTGCTTCCTATGTTTATCCAATCCCCTTGAAGCTGTCTTTGCTTGTAGCTACCACCACTTCCTGCGGTAGTTGAATTCCACGTGTTAATTACTCTTTGGGTGAAAAAATGCTTCCTTTTATCTATTCTAAGCTTACTGCTCATTAATTTCATGGAGTGCCCACGAGTTCTTGTCTTATGAGAAAGGGAGAAAAGGACTTCTTTCTCTACCTGCTCTATCCCATGCATAATTTTATAAACCTCTATCGTGGCACCCCTCAGTCGTCATTTCTCCAAGCTAAACAGCCCTAACCTCTAACCTTTCTTCAGAGAGGTGTTCCATCCCCTTAATTTTTTTAGTTGCCCTTTTCTGCACCTTGTCCAATGCTATATCTTTTTTGAGGTGCAGTGACCAGATTTAGATAACATTCAGAGAATTTCCGTTAGTAGCAAAGTGTGGCCATTTGGGGGGAGGACAGGAAAATAAAGTTCACTTGAGGACATCACTGGAGTGGGGGGTAAACCACTGGAGTGGGGGGTAAACCATATCATATTGTTTACCCCATCCCCTGGCCACCATCATCCTTGCTGGTCACACCTCTCAAGTCTGAAACCTGAAACCTCAAGTCCATCAACTGATCTTGGAATCGGAAAAAGCTGGGAATTTTCTATTGAACAGATCATTCTGTAACATTTCTGCAGCATGTCCTTTCCAATTCTTAATTTGTGTTCTCTCTAACTCTGTAAAGGGAAATGCGGGGGGGCGGGGCGGGGATCCTGGTATTCTATGCTGGAAACAGTAAGCCTTTAATAAAAATGTTAAGCAAATTCTGTGCTGACTCAAACTGGAAGAATACACAAGTTCTTACAGTGCACACAGACAATATGGGTCACTGCTGTTGTGTCAAATCTCACAGCCCAAGCAGCAATAGGTCTGCAAGAAAATATGTACACACACAGGCAGGGAACCAATAAGGATTTACCTAGCAACCCCCACTACGCACTCAGATCTCAGACGGCATTCATTTTCTTAAAGGTATAGGAACGGCTTCTATTATTTGGGCTTTTTCTTTAACCCACATGAATCATTTTTCAGATTTTTCTGCAAACCTGCGGCCTTACTCAGGTTGTGTCTCCAGTCTCTGGATTTCAGTGCCCACAGATAAGAATTAGATATCCTGGGATTCAACTTATAGCCTGGGATAGCCGCCTAAGTTGATCTAAAAGAGCAAGAGCCGATTGTAAATAGAGAGCTTGTGTAGTAATAACCGCTGTGAGCCATTGATATTGATACTAGCACTTTAATATGTTTTAGTACGAATAGTTAGAATTGTTTTATTGCTGACATTACTGTTAAATGTATTTTATTGTAATTTTACCGTATTTTTATCCTGCTTTTGTAAACTGCTCTGAGCCAGCCCTGGCCGGGACAGCGGAGTAAAAATTTAATCAATCGATCAGTCAGTCAGTCAGTCAGTCACACACTGTAAGCAGATCACAAGAGGGAGGGCAGGAAGGGCTGCATCAGTGATAGACCTTAGGGCCTTTTCTTACATGTCCAGGAAAATGCTGATCATCACTTTGCGGTCAGGAAGCAATTTTTCTCCAGGCCAGTCTGGCCAGGGATCCTGGAGGTTTTTTGTCATTCTCTGGGCATGGAACAGGGGTCACTGGGGGTGAGGTGGGGGAAGGTATTTGTGAATTTCCTGCATTGTGCAGAGCTTTGGACTAGATGACCCTGGAGGTCTTTGTGATTCTATGATCTGGGAACACAGAAAACCAAGAAGGGATGACACCGGTGTAAGGGCAGACAGCGAAAGTGACTGGGTGAACACAGTTCCATAGACACATCATTTTTAATGGGGCAGGGACTTGACTATATTGTTGACAGCAGCTGTTATTTTAAATTTTGGGTTTCAGCTGGGGAGAAAGGCAGAATATAAATGAAATAAATAAATAAAATGATAAATTGCACTGTGAATAGCTTAAAACAGATACAGACCTATTTATGCAAAGCAGTGTAAGCAAAACATTTTGGATTCGGACCCAAAGGCATTTGCACCAGAAGTTCCCCCTCCCTTTGCAGGCCATTTGAGCTGCCTAAAACGCTACTCCTAGACGACAGGGCACCAACCCTCAGACACCACCATGAGGCAAAACTGGTGTCAGTGGTGAGAGAAGGGATAAATATCACCCTCTCCACTGCTGGGGAAGGACCTTTACCATTTATTAGCTCTGCCTTTCAGCTGAAGAGTCCTCAAGGCAGCTCTTGAGACACATATCCATACTTTCAGTCTGTTTAAAACACACATTGTAAAAGGCAAGCTTCACAAACCGTTGACTTTTTCACTGACACACCACACTTTTTATGTTGTTCTCCAGTGTCTGTACTCAAGCACAAAATGGAGTTTGATCTCATGGGCATGGACGAGGATGAGCTGACTGAGCCTGCAGAAACCACAGCTAGTCCCTTTGAAGCAGCAGAGGATAGCTGGCCTGTAACAGCAGTCTTCACACCTGGCTCAGATAAGAAGGAAGAACTGCAAGCTGAAAGTCCTCCTGAGTCACCCCCACACGTGACTCATTTAAGGAAGCGACTCCGGCAAAACATAGCAACCAAGCGAAGAGAGGCCAGGCTACAAGGGAGGCGCTCAGCTAGCCGAAAGTTTTAACAGGAGCCTGGGTGATCGTGCAGCTGGCTAATTGGCAACAGCATTTAACCACACTCTGGGCAGTATGCTTTGTGGGAGCCACAAGTCAGCTTCATGTATCCACCTTGGTTTTTGCACCTAGATCTTAGGACCCCCTGACTTTGGACTTGGCTCTATGTTCCTGGCCCTGGCTTTGGACTATGCTTCTGGTTAGTGGTTTCGGACTTAGCTCTGTGTTTCTGGCTCCTGACCACTGCACTGTCTTCTTGGCTCCTGACCTTGGCTTGTTCTGGACTCCCTTTGACTGGCACCCCAGCCCGTGACATTTGAGAACCTGCCCTCAAGAAGAATATTAACAGTTAGAATTGGCCGTCTGACCAATTAAAAGAAAACAATTCAGCCAACTGGCTGGTCAAATATTAATTTGTAATTACTATTAATTACCAAACTTAGAAGGAAAAAAAGATCCTTTAAATCGCTTAACATTAATTAACAAGAACAAAACCTTAATTGTTGAAAAAGAATGACTTTTCAAAAAACAGGATTGACTGATAACTTATTAATGCATTGGGCAGCTTCTTCTGGATTTTATGTGGGCATCCTAGGGTCAGCCTGTCAACTGCAAAATACATATTTTAAATGGATTTAAGACATAAACAATAACTATTAAAAGTTTTTTTTAAATAAATTGTGCTGGGAAGGGAGCTGGCCAATTCTTGCTCTCTAGATGTCCCCGCAGTTAAAGCAGGCGGCCAGCAGATTGGCTAGACCAGGGGTCCTCAAACTTTTTAAACAGGGGGCCAGTTCACTGTCCCTCAGACCTTTGGAGGGCCGGACTATAGTTTTTTTTAAAAAAAACTATGAACAAATTCCTATGCACACTGCACATATCTTATTTTGAAGTAAAAAAACAAAATGGGAACAAATACAATATTTAAAATGAAGAACAAGTGAAGTTAAATCAACAAAATGGGAACTATGGGCCTGCTTTTGGCTAATGAGATGGTCAATGTCCGGTTCCATATTTGTCATTGCTAGTCGTAACAAGTGATGCAAGTGTGCATCAGTTAGTCTAGATCTGGTTGGAGATTTCAGATGTTTCATTCTGGAAAACATCCCCACCCGGCTCCTGGGCGCCCGGGACTGGCGCAGGTCTCCTAGCCGGCTCAGAGGCCTCTGAGCTGGCTAGGGGACTTGGGGCCGGCTGGACCGCCTGCCCTTGCACACTTAGCCTCTTCCTTCTGCCTCCTACTGGCCGACTGGAGGGAGGGGGTGGGGCTTGATCATGTGTCCTCCCCCCAGGCGCGGCACTCCCAGAGCGGCACTCCGGTGAGCTCCCCCTCCAACGGACCCCTGGCGGCACACCCGGCGGGCCAGAAAAATGCCCTCGGTGGGCCGCATGTGGCCCGCAGGCCGTAGTTTGAGGACCCCTGGGCTAGACAGATGGGCCACTGACTGAGTGCAACGGGGCTAGGGATTCAGCTGTCCTCATTAATGGCCTTGCTAACAGATGACACCATTCGTAAAACGGAAGAGTAAGCTGCTACCTCCACTACAGCATATCTTCAAATGTACAATGGTGGTCAGAGTATTGCACAATCAGTATTTGGTGGGTCCACTGGCTGGTGTGCCAACGAGTTGATCTGTAGCCTCCTAAAATAGCCCTGTGTTGACTTGCAGCAAACTACTGGGATGGGCTTTGGCAGGGTTTCCATTCTGTGCCATTTGTCACTCTGGGGAACCCAAAAAGAAAGAAATCAGGGCATCTTAACTACCTTTAGTGGGCAATGCAGGAAGACTGACTTCCCTGGCTGCGTGCTCTGTGGTTTCACAGAAGGGCAGCTGGATGTCTGAAATGCAGAATCCAGTTTCTTAAATCTTGTGTTTTTCAAATTAAAGGTCAAAATTTTACAGCTGCAAAAATAAGGGTGGAATTGGCCATGGCTGGTGCAACCAGCCTATCAAACTGGGAGCCAGTTTAGTGTAGTGGTTAGGAGTGTGGACTCTGAGAAAACCGGGTTTGATTCCCCACTCCTCCACATGCAGCTGCTGGTGTGTCAGGTCAGTCACAAGTTCTTTCTGAGCTGTTCTGTCAAGGGCAGTTCTTCAGAGAGCTCTCTCGGCTCCACCTACCTCAAAGTGTGTCTGTTGTGGAGAGGGAAAGGGATTGTAAGACACTCTGAGACTCCTTCGGGTAGTGAAGGGCGGGGTATAAATTTCTTCTTCTCCTATCAAAGTCCTATCAACCAGCCTATCAAAGTCTATCAGTGGCTACTGGCCATGGTGGCTGAGGGGAACCTCCATATTCAGAAGCACTAATCCTCTGAATCCCAGTGACAGAAGGCAACATCAAGGGAAGGCCTCTATGCCCTGCTGGTGGCCCTCCAGAGGAGGACTAGATGGACCACTGGTCTTCTTATGTTCTTAACTAATGCTTCCCCCCCCCACCACCATGAAGGACTGCAAAATATGCCCATTTGCTTAGTGTGGATAATTTATGAGACTCCTACCACTTAGCAGTTCTTGGTGCATGCTTCTGATTAAGTGCAGAGCGCAAACAGCCATGATTAGAGTTGCCAGCACTGCAGGGAAGTTCCATAAATGTTTAAAACAGTCCCTCAGACACAATGAAATAGGTCAAGGCGGTCCTCGTCTTCTTCCTTTGAATCCATTATGCCAGGCAGCCACTGATAATGCCTCCAAAGCAACGGAACAGGGATAATTGCAGTAAAGCAAAGTTTTAAGACAGGACCCACGTTGTCACTCTCAAAACCCGCAAGTTCAGAGATGCGCTCTGCAAAAGGGGAAGTCTGACTACAGCAGAGAGTAGAGAAATTAAGATTTCCTTTATCCTCATTGTCTGACTCAGAGGGTATTTCCACAATCAACAGGAAAACATCATTTGGCGCACATGTGGTCCACATCCCTTGTTAGCAGGCAAGTCCCAAAATACTTTTTTTTTTAAAAAGAAAGAAATCTATCAGATCAGACTCTCTTGAACTTGAAGGCCACTGGCCTTAAGCCATCTTTTCAGTCAAGAAAGGCCAAAAACGACAGCGTCGCACTCAAAGAGTCTTAACTGGATGTGTTTTTTTATTTTTACACCACGATGTGAGAACGTAACACCTTGTTTCAATAAAAGTATACACATTTCGTAACTTCACTCAGAATACACTTTTAATGCACATTTAAAAAAGCGCTCATCTTACAAATCGTTTTGCAATCCAAATATACAATAGCTTGGAAAACAAATAAGTTTAGAAAATGAATGCCAATGTAAAAAGACTACTTAAACCTATAACAGTAGAGATCCGGCACGCCTCTGCCGTTTACAGTTTTCTTACTGCGTCGTCAATGTCGGAAATCTGTTCCTTCAACTGGCTCCACTGCTCTGGATTTAAGGAAATACCTGAAACGGAAACAAACCCTTATTTGCAGAGCACCTGCTTGGCATACATCAGGTCCCAGACTGAGCCCCCAGCCTCTCCAATGAGGAGGAGCTCAGGTAGCTGATCTTAGGAAAGACCCTTTTCTTCCTCAAGCCCTTGAGAACAACTGCTCACTGAAGCGGACCAATAGCATAAACCAGCTTCATGTACGTTCAATCGCTGAATTTGTCATTGGGCACAGAATTCAACAACCTGAGTCCCTCAGCTCTAATCTGGGAGAACCGGGTTTGATTCCCCACTCCTCCACTTGTACCTGCTGGATGACCTTGGGCAAGCCATAGCTCTGTACCAGCTGTTCTCTCAAGGACAGTTGTCTCAGAGCTGTCTCAGCCTCACCTACCTCACAGGGTGCCTGTTGAGGGGAAAGGGAAGGAGTTTGTAAGCCACTCTGAGACTCCAAGTGAGTGAAGGGCAGGGTATAAATCCAATCTCTTCTCTTCTCACCTTCATTTTTAAAAGACCAGAGTTTCCTGTCCTTAAGTAAGCAAAGGTAAGCTTGAAAGTGTCCCAGTAATTCCTGATGAAATCTACCTAGTACTTTTTATCCCACTGTCCACTCAAGGTGCTCGGAGAAGACGTCATGGATCTCCCTTCCCTGTTTTATGCTCACAACAAACCTGTGAGACAGGTTAAGGGCAAGAAAGTGGGACTGGTCGTTCAGTGAGCTTCACGGCAAAATGAGGAATTGAACCCTGGTCACAACCCACTGGGATCTCAAAAGAAGAGGGGAGGGGAGGGGAAGAGAGTGTGCAGGTTGGGACATGCCTGAACCACATCTTGTTGGCAACGGTGAGGGTTCAGTGCCCTGCGCAACTCCAACGCAGTAACCTGCAGAATTATGCAAAATAAGCCAATCTTTGCAAATTTTGCTTGATTTGTTAAAGCCCCAGAATCTAGTTTCGTCTTGAAGCAGAATTCATGCTACACTGACACTACGCTCACTCGTTTTAATCTGCTTATTGTGTTTCTTTGTATCTAATTCTGTTGTGAGCCACCCTGAGCCCATGTTGGGATAGGGCAGGATATAAACCCAATTGAATGAATGAATGAATGATCTTCACTGTGTGAGTGAAGGTAAGCTGCAGCAGCCATTTGTTTGGCTGCCTCCATCTCCTCCAGCGGCCACTGTGTGTCTGCGCCCACCAGATTTCCAAACGTGACTGTAGGCTCAGAAAGGCTGAGTGCTCCTGGCGCCTTAACATGATAACCTTCTGTGTCTGGACTGGGCACCTAAAATTACTAGTGCCTGAAAAGCATGACTTCCAAATAAGCCTCAGGGACAATGTCCAACCTGCTCCCTTCCAGCTTTGTAGGATACACATTAAGCATAAAGAAGCACAGGGGAAACACTTGACTGCATTCAATAGGCATTAGTGTGTGACCAGTGTTAAGAGGAACCAAAACACAAAGCGGGAAGGAGGCTACTGCTTGTTACAGTAGAGAGAGACCAGACACCTGCCAGAACTCTTCCTCCCACACAACCACCAAAGGTACAGGATTCCCTAACCCTCTACATGTGGTCACCTCCTTTCAGTGTCTTAAATTTAGATAGACAGAAGACGTTCCCAGAAGCGTGACAAAAATTGTATGTAATGCTTTATATGACCACACACAATCATCACGCAACCAAATTACCTTTTCTGCCGGGTTTCATTTCACCTTCTTGATCCATCCAGTATTCTCTAATATCAATTAGGACTTTGCCTTTAAAATCACGCACGCTGACATATCTCATTTTACCAATCTGCCAATAAATCAGAGAACTCAGATCATTATTTCACAAAACAGATACAAAGAGCTACCCATTTCAGGGACTATTAAGGCCTCACAAACAAAGCAATGCTGGTCGGTAGTTTTATTTTGGAGAGCGAGATTATAGGATAAAGCGCTTCCCAACCCAGTGAAGTCTCTCACAAGCAAACAAGAAATGACAGCCCAGGAGGACAGGAGAGTTCAAAATCTAGCTCTTTCATCCAAAGCCCAAACCAAACTGAATTACTGCCTTTGCAGAAGCACGGATCTTTCCTTTCTGTAGTAGCAAGGTCAGAGGATATGGAGATTGTGCTCAAAGGGAATCTACTATCAACCATTTTAGTCCTGGCCCAATAAAGACAAAAACCACTCAACCTCTACCTTCAGAACTATGAATGCAAACCTTCAAAATTAACACTTTAATATACAAGTTTGATAAATGCTAGTCTTCAAAACCTTGTCTGGTGTGGACCATGACCTCATTCATAGAGAAATTAAAGACCCAAATTAGCCTGAGTACTGTAAATTGTCTAGAAATTTAGCAAGCAACTATGAATGCATGCACCAAGATTATTGGCAAATGTTGCTTTTTAAGTGCCCAAGGTAAAGCCTACAGATGAGGCGTATAGTTTGTCTGCAGCCAGGAACAGAGCAGACCTGTCAATTATTTAGAAATGGGATGCTTTATATAAAGAACTGGGGACAAGTGTCATGAAGAATAAGAGAGGGATAGGTTGTGCCTAACTGTCCAAGCTTAGTCATTTGGATAGTCCTCAAACCTATGTTTAGATCAGCAGCATCAAACTGAAATGTGAGCCATTCAGAGATTACAGTATGCAGAAAACACCAGGGAGAGAAAAAGCCCCCATCCTGAAACCATTAATGTAGGAAATGGCGGCATGAACAGGTCTTCGTAAGCCTAGCTGCTGAAACAAGTACAGTAAGAATATGAGCCACTTAAAAAATGAGCTGGCTTTTAAATTATAGAGTTCTTAAAGAGTTCTTAGGATAAAGAGTGAGGTATCAGGACCAGGCCTCTGGGGAGCTTGGTTGTCAGAGGAGAGGTCCATCAGTGGCTGTTAGCCACAAGGTATAGATGGAACACTCTGTCTGGGGCAGTGATGCTCTGTATTCTTGGGGTGCAACAGTGGGAGGGCTTCTGGAGTTCTGGCCCTGCTGGTGGACTGCCTGATGGCCTCTGTGTGACACAGAGTGTTGGGACTGGATGGGCCATTAGCCTGATCCAACATGGCTTCTCTTATGTTCTTATAGATTGGTGGGGAGTCATCCTGATCTGGCCAAGACTAACAGCGCAACCCTAAAAAGGTCTACTCAAGATCCTACTGAAGTCGACCGAATGGGGCTTATCCCAGGAAAGTGTTTTTAGGGTTGCTCTACACATCTCCGTTGCCTGCGCTTTTCTGTTCTGCAGTTTAAGTACGGCCTAATTTTCCCCAAGACCTATTAACCCCCTCTCCAACACCACTGCAACACTGAACGATGGATAAAACACCCTCACTAGGGATCATGTATCACACGATCATGAGAACTTTGGGAATTTCTAGCACCGAAGAAGATCTCACACTAGTTTGAACGGACTGTCCGCTATAGACAGTGTGCAGTCTTAGCACAACGTGTAAGGCGAGGAAGCCATTGCGACTTCTGGACTGCTCCTTTCATACTGACATCTTACGTGCGTTCCATGCTCTGTGCTATCCCCCTTGTTCCTGTCTTTTTATAAACACAGCAGCGTCCAGCATCTCCCTCCCCACTTCTTTTGCTTCGAACCTTTGCTCTTCTGTAGCCAGCATTTGCAGCTACTCTTAGGGTGGCCCACACGTGCAAAAACCCTGAAGTAAGATGCAGTTAGGCTAGCTGTACAAAGCAGAACTGTGCTGCCAACAGAAAAGCTACCCAAGGGGTTGAGTAAGAACATGAACACTCAGCATTCATACAGCATTCTGAATGCGCAAGTCACTTCATGTGTGCTCTCAGCAATCCTTGCGATGTAAGGTAATCCAGCAGTATCACTGTATTGCAGATGGAAGCTGACAGTAACTGGCCTATGGAGAAAGTGGGGGGGGGGCGGGCGTGCACTGTGGCTCGGCAGCAGAGTGATAGAGCATCTGATTGGCATACAGAAGGCCCCCAGGTTCAATCCCTGGCATCTCCAGTTAAGAGGTTTGGAGGTTTTCAAACAGAGGCTAAATGGCCATCTGACAGCGATGGCGATTCTGTAAAGATCATGAGAAGGAGGGCAGGGAGGGTTGCATGCGGGCTTAGTTCTTGTGGCCCTTTCTTACACGACCAGGGAAATGCTGATCCCTATTTTGGGGACAGGAAGCAATTTTTCTCCAGGCCAGTTTGGTTGGGGATCTTTGAGGGTTTTTTGGTCATCTGGGAGTGGAACAGCAGTCACTGTGGACGTGGAGGTATTTGTGAATTTCCTGCACTGTGCAGGGGGTTGGACTAGATGACCCTGGAGGGGCCTTTCCAACTCTATGATTCTATGTGCAAGACCTCTGCCTGAGACCCTGGAGAGCTGCTGCCGGTTTGAGTAGACAGCACTGACCTTGATGGACCTTAGTCTGATTCAGGATTAAGGCCGCTTCGTGTGAGGCTTCCTGGCTCATGCTCTTAACAGCTCAGCAGTTTTAACGTGAGCCATAACCATGACGCTGCTAATTTTAAAGGTGACATTTTAAAAATTCTAACCCTGTCCTCAGCACCCTTAAGTCCTTCTCATGCGCACATGCTTAACGCCAATGCTTCACCTATGCTGGATTACCGAGGATCTGGCCACACTGGAAATACACGGGCCGTCAAATATAGCCCAGATGCCAACGAGGGCGCCAGTAATCTTGACCCCGTCAGGGTGCTTTTCAAGCACAACCTTTCCGTCGCTTCCCCGCAGCATTTCACAACACGGCCTTCCAGGCCATAGTTCAGTACAGTTCTCCTCGATGCGAACAGCACACGGCTCTTGAGCCAAATTCCTCAGTAAAGCAGAGTTACTTTATGCGTCTTTCACATGCCAACTGGGACTATGTTTGGCCTCACTGGTGCTAAGCAAATCCAAACCCATGACTCTCATCTTGTAGCCTGGCTGTTCTGAATGTGCAGAAAAACCCTGTTGCCAGGGGAGGCTCAGCTTCCTTCCTGCCCCTCCCTGAAGGACTGTCTTGACTAAGGTTATGCAAGTTGTTTCACTTTTGGGTTGAGTTGGAACGCTCCTGGTTTGAAGGGGACCAAAAAAGGCAAAAGCAAAACCCACAACGCATCAGGATGTAAGTTACACGAGCACAAGGCGTTTGCATTCTACCGGGTGCCAGATAGATTACCTTTTATCTAATTAACTAGAATTACCTTAGTTGCAACCTGAGGTGTGCATTTCAGGGGGAGGGGGGGAATCTCTTCCTGGAAATCCAAAACAGGCAACAACAGAATGTGGCCAGGACTGAGTCTGGGAGCAGCCTAAGTTTCCTCTAGCATCCTCAAGTTCCTTGATGCTCAAACCTAGAGATAGGGGTCGGTGTGCGTGTGCCTGGGGGCAATTAACTCTTTCCCAGTGGCAAAGCGGCCATGGCTCAGTGGCAGAGCACCTGCTTGGTGTGCAGAAGGTTCCAGGTTCAATCCCCAGCATTTCCAGCTGAAAGGACCAGGTGAAAGTAATGTGAGAGACCTCTGTCTGAGACTCTGGAGAACTGCTAACAGTCTGAGTAGACACTACTGACTTTGATGGACCTATGGTCTGCTTCTGTATAAGGGAGCTTGGTGTAGTGGTTAGGAGCACAGACTCTAACCTGGGAGAACCGGGTTTGATTCCCCACTCCTCCACGTGCAGCTGCTGGTGTGACCTTGGGTCAATTAAAAGTTCTTTCAGAGCTGTTCTCTCAAGGGCAGTACTTGAAAGAGCTCTCTCAGCCCCACCTACCTCACAGGGTGCCTGTTGTGGGGAGGAGAAAAGAAAGAAGATTGTGAAACACTCTGAGATTCCTTTGGGTAGTGAGGGGCAGGGCATAAATCCAATCTCCTCTTCTTCATGTGATCAACTCTTTCCCCTTTTTCCTAACCTGAAGAGGTCCCTGTATTTTACCCCATGGACAGAACAAACTTCTCCAGGGGAGGAGAGAATCCCTAATCACAGCTGCACCCCCGGATTTCCTAATTGTTTCTCCTATTCAAGCTGCTAGTTCTGTCCCATGGAGGAAAAATAACCAACACCCCATCTCCAGACAACAGAGCTGCCAAGTCTAATTTCCCAGTGGTTTTAAACGAAGCCTTTCCTTTGTCCAATAAAAGCTCTATGGCTCAGTGCTTTGAGCTGTGTAACTATATGAAATTCCATTTATACTCTCTATGTATTTCCCAAAGACAAAAGGCTTCAAGGGGGAATTGGATCAACATATGGAGCAGAAATCCATCAGAGGCTATTAGCCACAAGGTATAGATAGGAACGCTCAGTCTGGGGCAAGTGATGCTTTTTTTGGGGGGGGGCAACAGTGGGAGGGCTTCTAGTGTCCTGGCCCCACTACAGGACCTCCTGATGGCACCTGCTATTTTTGGCCACTGTATGACAGTATTGGACTGGATGGGCCATTGGCCTGATCCAATGTTGGCTTCTCTTATGTTCTTATGAGTAAAAAATTTTTGCGCCATGCAAAGTTACATTAGGACTTTGGTCTGAGAGTAGGAAGGAGACCACCTGGCTTGGATTAGGGTCATAGAACTTCTCCAATCACGGTAAAATAAAACGTCATCTTAAGTTATAACACAGAAGGCATTCCAATATAATATGAGAAACTGTATCTATTTTAGCAAGGGAGCAGGCACAAATTCTGTCAGAGTAGAGAAGATGCAAAAAACGCCCTCTCATAGCCCCCGTGGAATGGGCATTCATTCTGACAAGAATACAAGACCAGGCTAGGTCAGATAGTAAGCACAGGAGGGAACAGAATCAGGGGGAAGTATTTCAGAATATTGTGATGAACAAACTTGTTGAGCATGAAGAGCAGAACTATTATAATCAATCCGCCTAATCTGTTTTTAAATTGTAATTACTGATTCAGCGAGCCCCAGTGCCTTGATAGATTCTGTAGAAAAACCAATTGCTGACAATTTCTTGTCCATGATCCTAAGCCATGATGATTTATAAGACTCCTCCTTTGATAAGGCTGGACAGCCATTAACAGAAAAAAGGCGCTTTAGGCACAGAATAAATGCAAGTACCCATTCCCTGGCCTCCAGTGGTCACTGACCAAATTCAGTGCACAAAGCCACACCAGCAACACAGCATGATGTACTTAACAGCTTTCTACGAAACCAAAGAATTGGGAAATCAATAGATTCAGTGACTGCCTTATTCCTTATTGCCACCCCATATAATAGGGATTACCATTAGATTAAAAACTTTAATAGCTCCTGGCACATATCTCTTTCCTTTTATTCAAAAAACCCCCTCAAGATACCCCCAAGATAGGGTTTGATTTTGTTTCTCACAGCAATTTGGTGTGAAGCCCAGTTTAAATTAGGAGCAAATAAAATTCCAAGATAAGAAAATTCTTTAACTTGTTCTAGTGCACCCTCCCCCATGGGCCAGCAATATGCTTTAGGGTTCTTTTTCTTAGTAAAAGCCACGAGCTTGAAATTCTGACCGTGTACTGTCAAGCTTCTTTTGCAAAAGTAGCCAGAAAAGAAGCTTTTATGATCTCTGTAAACCAATATGAGTGCAGGATAGCAAGACCGCATCACCTGCATCCCGCAGAAGAGGAAGACCACGGCGTGCTAGACAAGGAGGATGACAGGACTGATCGAAACAACCTGACAAATCAATCAAGTATAAATTAAATAAAGATGGAGCCAAGAGGCCACCTTGTCTAACAGCAAGTTCAAGGTGGAATGGGTCAGACAATTCACCCACCTGACCACAACGAACCCGGGCAGTAATGTCACTCAGTAGGCGATCAAAGTCTACGGATTGGGTTGGCCTTAGGCACACAAACCGTGGGTAGCTTCCTCTTTGTTGGCTGACGTTAATCCCATAGTTACAAGATCTGTAGCCAAATCCTTGTCTACTATAATATCTCTGAGATACTCTCCTGCTAAGTATTAATCTAACCACCTTCTGATTCTACTGTGGGCATAATTTTCTTTTATCATCGTTCTGTCATTGTTATTGATACTTGTACCGTGATTTTACTGTATGGCTCAAGACCTCTGGTCGAAGTAGCTTATTGTTAATAAAGGAAAGAACTTGGGCACAACAGAAACCTACATGCCTTGCATTGACAACTATTGAATGTTAGTGCACAAAGCCCCGTTTTTGCAAGAATGAAGTTTCTGGACCCAATACGAGTCAAGTCCTTCCATTTTCCTTTCCACAGTTACAGGAGCATTTCAGAGTGCCCTAACCGAGCTTAAACGCCAGGGTTCTAGATGTCTGCAAGTTGACTGCCTGAATCCTTTGAGACAATAGTGATGTGACCTTTCCAAGCTATGAAAACGACAATATTTTACTCTTCCAGTGAGTACAATAGGTCTTTCTTTCCCTTTGCAAAGTCCAAGCACAAATCCACAGTGCGCTCCGCCCATCAGTCCCACCAGATGCTCTCCGACCCAAGCAATGGCCGTCTTTACCTGAAACATATTCTCATCTCTGTTGCTACTTTGTTTGGAGGAAGCGGCGCCTTTGGAGCTTTCACCGGTCTTCTGTTTCTTTACAGGCTTTTCGGGGGGTGCCTGTTTTTTCCGTTTTGCCTTGACGTTTAAAAAAAAAAAAAGAATGAGGAAGGGGGGTGGGAACCCAGTGCTTACAGTCTGAAGCCAATTAGCCTCTTTTCCTCACCATGTGGGAGCACTGAGTCCGAGCCTCTCTTTGCTCCCACTGAAAGCAAACTTAACACCGCAGCAGAGGGACACTTTCATACAGCGGGGCTCTGTTTAATCTAAATATATGCAAGGGCAGAAAATGCAGCTTTGGGGGGAAACTATACCAGAGATACCCCTTCTCTTCTCCAACATTAGGGAATGAAGGGAAGCTTCAAAAGAACTATGAATAACAAAAGGTAACTGGATGTACACACAGATATTGCACTGTTTATTTGAAAGGAACATGCCCCATAAAACCTCTTTTTTTTTACCTTCATGAGAAAATCTTTTGATTAGTTTAAAAGGCTCCTAATGTTAGGCACGGCCACATTTCTCATTATTACATCTCTCCGTTACAGGCACGAAATCCAGTGCTCATCTACAGAGGGCAGGCAGAGCTCATCTGCAACCTTATTAAATTTCCTCCCATTTAATGGGGTCAGACTGGCTACTCTTTTGAGCCTTGCCCACCGACCTACCAAACTGAGCTGCACTGCCTTCATTCTGGTTCACGCCGGACGTGGGACATTCCGTCTCCAGCACCTGAGAATTCTCTTTCTTTGTTTGGCATGATGAAAATTCTGTATCTTACTGGCAAACAACACAGCACCCCCTGAATCAGCAGCCAATGTCTGAAGTGGTGCATAAGCACATCAACACACAAGAGAAAGTTTCAGAGGGTAATAATGTTGGTCTGCAGTAGAAGAGCTACATTCGAGGTCCAGTAGCACCTTAGAGACCAACAAGAGTTCCAGGGTATCAGTTTTCGAGTCAGAACTCTGGACACTGAACATGGTATCTGACAAAAGGGAGTTTGACTCTCGAAAACTCATCCCCCGGAAACGGTGTTAGTCCCTAAAAGATGCTCCTGGACTCAAATCAACCTAGACAAGAGAAAAACTCTTAAAGCACTTGAAAAGGACACCATTTAGCAAATATTTCAGCTATCTTTAAGCTACCTTTAGTATTTCTCAAGAGGCCTGAGCACTGACAATGGCAAACCAAGCCACAGTTATAGCGGAGACCAAAAATGGTTTGACCTGTGGACAGATAGAAAGGCCCTTATGTTCTTGCAAGGATATAGATGCTCACATGCACTTTTCCACCAACTTCTTTGGACAGTAAAGCCAACAGACAGCCTCACACCCAAATTCCAGCTTTAACGGAGCTCAAAAGCTTCTTACTAGGCGTGACATGTTTTGTGTGTGTGTGTGTGTGTGAGTGAGTGCGCACACGTGCATGTGCAATCAAGTCACGGCTGACTTATGGCAACCCCCATAGGGTTTCCAAGGCCAGAGACTAACAGAGGTGGTTCTCTGTACAGTGACCCTGGAATTCTTCTGTGGTCTCCCGTTCAAATGCTAATCCAGGCTGACCCTGCTTAGCTTCCAAGATCTGACGAGAATGGGTTAATGCCATTTTGACATTTGTTTGAATCAGCATTTAACATGGCCAGCTCCATGCTGCCAACCCCGAATACAGCATCCGCCCTGCCATAAGCTAGGCAGTTACTGCAGAGCCCCAACTAGACAGTTCCGTGGGAGCCAACACATTGCTTTAACTCTGCTTTTAAAAAGAAAAACATTGATGGCCAGCCAAATTCTGAAGCGTCTTTGGTCTGCAGCCTTCCACGTGCTGAGATGCTACAAAGTGCCACTGCAAGAACTGGGACATCACAAAGAGATGCACTCGGAAATGAGGGTAATAAACTTTTTAAAGCATTGCTGCCCTACAGTGGATTTCATTATCAATTATCCATTTGACCTGTTGGGTTTCTGTACCGTATGCATGTAGTTTTTTTATACACAGATCTCCTCCGGGACTTTTGAGTAGTAATGGGAATGCAAACTGAACAAGCCTGATCAACGCATCGCTCTGCTCCTAAGAATGTTCATTACAAAGAGTACACAATGCACCTTTGGCAAGGATTTATTTTCCTGACAACTAGGCAACACAACTGTATTTTAACGACTCTTATTAGCAAGGCCGATAGTTTAATGGAACATTCCCCCAGCGGGTACATTTATGTCCAATCCCTCCCTCGCCTAGGTATGGTTTTATCAACGCCTTCGGAAGCGAAGAATCCTAAATCGGTCTCCGAATGCTTTATGCTTCCGCATTTTCCCCGCTGTTATTTTGACTGGGCTTTAACATAACTTTTAACAACACTGTGAGCTTCTAGCAGGTACTGTGGAACAAAGGGATAGAAGTATTTTTGAATTAAATAATCACCTTTTTATCAACTTCACTGTCTGAATCACTGGCAGATGAGCTCGAAGACACAAGTTCTTTTGATTTAGGCATTCTAAAAGGGGGGGAAGAAAGAAGTTGTGAAAAAACAGTAAGTTAGTGGGGCTCCAGACAAGAAGAGGAGCTCTCATAATTTTACTTCACCATCATCTCATCCCTTCTAAAGCTCCCATCTCAAAAACACAAATATCTGAAGGGCTATCAATGCAATGAGAATTCCAAGTGATTTCCAAGAGTAACCATACATTAGAGGAACACAGCTGATAAACAAAAGCAAACCACACAAAGAAGCTGTGTATAAGCTGCAGAAAAATGTATACAATAAAAAAGAAAACTTATAGTACTTTTATTCCTAAACTCTAGACAAAGATAACTGCTACTAGAAAGTAGAAATTTAATCTGGTATTATGCTGGTATGACGAGTCTCTGGAACGTCGTCTCATTTCGATTCCAAAGATTTTCATCCGAACTGGACCATTAATAACCAAAATGCAGACAGCAACTGTTCATAGATCAGGCACAAGGTGAACAGAGCCAGCCTCCATACAATTAACATCCAAAGCGAAATGACACTAGAACGTATTTCACTCCACAAACTTTTTACAATCGGGCTATCTGAAACCTACTTGTCTGAGAATAAGCCCCCCCCCCCGAGCAGAATAGGGACATAGGATTCTTATTTCACTAAAGATGCCACATGGAATTCACTGCCACAGGAGGTGGCAGTGGCTACAAACATGGACGGCTTCAAGAGGGAATTGGATCAACATATGGAGTCCATCAGTGGCTATTAGGCACAAGGTATAGATAGGAACTCTTGGTCTGGGGTAAGTGATGCACTGTATTCTTGGTGCTTGGGGGGGGGGCAACAGTGGGAGAGCTTCTAGTGTCCTGGCCCCACTGATGGACCTCCTGATGGCACCTGGTATTTTTGGCCACTGTGTGACAGAGGGTTGGACTGGATGGGCCACTGGCCTGATCCAACATTGGCTTCTCTTATGTTCTGAATTTTCTGCCCCCTGTGCTCTAACCAAGCTGATTACGATCCACATGGTACCGCTGAATCCTTTACAACACTCCCACCTTCTGACTAGGACCATTTCCACACTGCCAATTTTATCACTTGTTTTCCCCTATTGCTTTGGTCCCCCCCCCCCTTTTCCACGTGTTTCTAGTCTCTGGGACTACTAGAGAAAGCAAAACACATTGTGGGGAGAAACCCTGAAGCAAGAGGGACAAATGAGTGACCAAAAAAATGACAGTATGGAAGTGGCCTAGGATAAAAAGACTCCAGTCTCCATTCCGACTCGTGTCTGATGGAGGGAGCTTTGACTCTCGAAAGTTCATACCCTGAAAACCTTGTTGGTCTCTAAGGTGCAACTGGACTCGAATTTTAACTGCACTGACTTTCAGCAGTAGTTATTTTGTTTGGCTGAAGATCACTTACAGGTCTGAAAAATTCTGAACGAACCGTTCCATTCTCTCTTTGACATGGAATACTTAGTTTCTGCTATAAAATTCAACTCTGCCAGCCAGCCATCTTAGCTTTATCTTGGACCCATATTCAAGACAATTTATGATCTTGGGAGGACATCACGAAGAAGTACAACACTGGTTACTAGAAAATAACTACTGCGGAGCTTGGGGAAGGCCACCAAGACCAAAACTGCACATATATCTCTGCAGACAGACGACTGCGATTGTATATAAAACCCATTACGCTTGCGGTTTCCAGTAAAAGCCATAACTTGCGGATAATCAGCAGTGAAGTAATAACTGTGGCAATCCTTCTACTGCTTAACGAAGCTGAATTTCCTGCTTATCCTGTGAATGCCTTACAACTGCATTTTTTTATATTATTAAGTTTTCAAATACAATAGTGGGAAAGGACTGTCAGAGATTCCTGTAACACCAGAGATACTTCGGTGACACATGAGATTTCACTTCTTATTACATTATGCTCTGGAGAGTGTTTGTAACAACTGCTGTGTCTTGCAACAGGTGATGATGTTATCAGCCCTAAAACCAGTCTATACAGACACCAAATCAATGTTTTCAATATCCCTAGACAGATTGTTAGAGGTAAGGGACACCAAAGTGGCTAGCTTTTTAAAGGCAGTGAGCTATTAGATGCCTCTACGAAGACGAAACTATTTCTAACGGTGAAAGAGCTGTAAACAGAAATCCCAATACAGCCACCAAAACACTGCAACAGCACTTTTTAAAAGAAGGTGTGTTTGACATACAGCATGTTCTTATATCAGGGGAGAAATATATGGTATGCAGAGTAAACAACTGTATCCCCATTTCAATGTAATGGGATGGATGCCATGGAAAAGACCCATATATGTAAGGGAGGGGCAACGATTATTGCCGATTCATCCCATTTTGAAGCAGCCCTTCAACTCCCCCCCCCCCTTGTGCTCCTTCTAGGGCTGTCCATCCCTAAGAGCAGGATTTGGGGGGGGGGCTTCAAGCTCCAGTGGGGGGGGTGTCACACTTCTGTGTATAGTACTGAGGATGGGATCCAAACCACTGGCTGTCCAATGGAGAACTCCTCTTATGTTTGATGACTTTCCATAGAAGGAAAGCTTGATTATCTGACCAGAGCTTAAAAAAATATATCCATTTAGGAGTAAAGAAGTGAAGCTATAAGAAATGGGGCTTCTTAAGGCAACAAACTGTCTTGAAAGCAGGTTGGCAGAACCTGAAAACCGACAGAGTTTGAAATGGGAAAAATCTATTGCAAAATGTTTTAAGTCAAAAAGCTTCTTTAAAAACCCCTGCTGCATCCTTCCTCTGCAGAACCAGCTGCAACAACCGGTACCCCCCCCCCCCCAACACACTGCCAATAACCTGGGTGGCCACACTGGCCAGCCTCACCCTCCTAGGGGATTGGGGAGAAGATGGGAGGAGCACCTTTCCCCAGGCACGGCCTGCTGTGGAATGGCCCTGCCAGGCAACTTCACATACAAGGGAAGGTGCCAGGAAAAGCTTCAAAGGACACTGGAGACGCCAACCTCAAGAGACACTTGCCAGGACAAAAAAATCCTTACCACTGGCAAGCAGTCAAGTGCAGAACACTGAAATCACGGGTGCCAAACACAAACAGCTGAAAGCTTGTATCAGCCATATAAGAAGGTACAACCTCCATCCAACATAGGTATTTTAAAGCCAACACAGTGCAGCTTGTTACAACCTTGTTACAACCGCTTGCGGGGAGGGCGGGATATAAATCCCAAAATAAATATAAAAATAAAATAAAACCTCTGGCTGATAGCCTAACTGGATATTCAGAATTCAGATTTTGTAAAAAAAGTGAGAGCAAATGAAGTTAAGTTGCTTGGCCTTTACTTAGGGGAATTCGGTTTCTTCTGACCTTTAGAAAAGATGGAACACCTGAACGATTACATTAAGAAAAAAATGTGTGCTCTTCAAAGCAGAGAGCCAGCTTCTGTATTCTCAAAGGCTCCTCTAATTCTCCAGGCAGAGCCAGCCCTTAAGTAGTGCAAACTGAAGCACCCCTTCCCCCCCCCCCTGCATTTCCCAGAAGCTGCAGCGGATCACCTGGGCAGTGAGGTCAGCTGCAGATAGTTGCCCAGGCAACCAATTAACAGCTGGGGACTGAAATTTCACTTTCAGCCCTAAACCTCCAATCACCTACAATTCATGCTGGGCCTGCTGCCTCCTTGATCTGCAGTGGCTTTGGGAAAAAAAGTCCCACCCAGCTGAGGGGGATTGTGAAATGCTTGTCCCAGGTCCCTGCTTCCCCTAGGGATGGCCCAGTCTCCAGCAATGGGTGACAGAGTGGGAACGTGTTGTATGGCATTGGCTGATCCCAAACCCTTTAGCAAAGCTGGAGTTATCTGGCCAAAGCCAGACCAACACCCAAAGAAACAGAATGCGCCACTTCTGAAAACGATGTTCTTTTCTCCATGAATAGATAAGCAGGCAAATAATTTACATATCTCAGTTGCAATTAGTCAGGGCTGCAAGTGGCTATATTTAAAAAAAAGAAACAGATGTGCAGGCTATTTCTGCTTTAGAGTAATGCTGCGTTCACTACATTTAGCAAACATCAGGAGTGCTTCTCACTTCAGAAGACACGATTTGGTGTTCCATCTTCTGACAAGTCCACCCCAGAAGGCAATGGGGGGGGGGGGGGGGGAACCACTTGTCAGGTAAGTGTAAGGAAGCAATTTTCCAAGTCCACAAAATGTCTCTCCAGACAGAGAACTGCCTTCTCCTTTTACTGTGACATTCCCACATCAGTTCTGGGACAGACACACAGGTTTTAACAAAACACTAGAAAACAGCCCCAGGATGCTTTATTAAGGTGATGAAAGGAAGACAATAAAGAACACTCGAATAAGACATGGGTAAATGTATGGCAAATGGGTTACAGAAAAGGAGGCTTTGTGGGCATGAATGGGTGGGGTTCTGATGGCTGGAAATACCGGAATCAAATGATGGAAAGTAGAGAGAAAGACAGACAGAGAGAGATGGAGACAAGCAGAGCAATACAGAAGAAACATAGCAGGAATATCACCAAGGGCAATTTTGGAAGAGTCAAACTAATGCTCGGAAACAGCAAGGTTAACAGCAGGAGCAAGCTAATAAACCAGGCCACCAAGTGGCAAGATTGTTAATGCACTGATAAGAATACTTGGGAACAGAGATGCCAGATAACATCTGTTACATTCTGCGTGCCTGCAAAACATACAGCTCAAAGGCTAACCGGGGGTTATTTTGTAGCTATCTGCAGCCCAACCAGGGCAGCTCCAAATACCCAGTGTTTGTAGTTTTCTACCTCCTCTTTTTTGGGAATAGCTAAGGCCCATCCAACCAAAACTGGGCATGGGAGAAGGCCCACATTGTTCCTTTAATTCAGAGGCACATGGTACAAACAGCACATTTTTTAAATCTGATGTAGGCAGGCAGGCAGCTAGGCTCCATAGCCCACCGATATCCAGAACTCCTTCACTGGTGTGCAATCCTGGGAGAAGGAAATAACTCTGGAACGGAAATGAAAGTGGGTTGCAGAAAGTAATTCAGAGTCCTGTGGAGGTCTTAAAAAAGGGAGTCTTAACCAAGAATGGACTTTGACTGAGAATATACTGGGTTAAACACACAGTGCCAATATGTTTCCACGGTTAACACAGCAATGCGGCCTCGTCCGTTTAATAAAACACAAGAATTCCCAAAAAAGCATATCTCCAGCTATATGACGAGTGGTCAGAACAGCAAGAGCAATGTTTTTGCCAAATAAGCCACAAAGACAAGCTCCGAGTATTAAATGGGGCCATCTACTGTCCACTATAGCCCATATGCACCAGCACATCACCCCATGCCTCAGTGTGGGTATAGTGCCTGTGGCCAGTGTTCCCTCTAAGCTGAGTTAGTGTGAGCTACCTCGTTTTTTAGCCTCCGGCTCACACATTTTTGTCTCAGCTCAGGAAGGATAGCTCCAGAGCAAACTAATTTACACTGTAGCCAAATTGCTCGCTCACAACTTTAATGCCAGTAGCTCACAAAGTAGAATTTTTTGCTCACAAGACTCCACAGCTTAGAGGGAGAATTGCCTGCAGCCCACAGAACGGAGAGGCAGCCAGGGTGCACAGAGCAGGAGACGCCAGCAGGAAACATTGAGGCCTGACTTTGCTACAGCAAGGCTTGCCGGCCATCTTGCCATCACCCAGCCATGCCACAAAGACCGTGGGGCTTGTGACATCTATGGCACCCATTGGGCCAGGGGCCACTCAAGGAAACTTGGGACAAGAAGGTGAGGGGCTGCAATGTATAAAACACTGGCTGGGTCACTCAGACCGCGGGGAGACGGGGGAAATTCTCCAGGGAGAAGATTTCAGGGCCTGGGGGGAAGGTGGGGGGGGGAAGAGTGCCAGGCTTATCAACGTTTCCAACAAATAACATTAAATGGGAGCGGGGAGAAGAAGCGACAAGAAAGAAGAGGGCAGTGGCTACTGCCAGGAGAGTGGAAGGAAAGCCATGCATGGCCCGGGGGGGGGGGGGGCAGGGGGGTTGTTCTGAGAAACCGGTTTCCAGCAGAGAAAGGAAAGCAAGAAATGACCCGTGCAGGGTGCAAACAAACAGGAAGCGGCATAAGGGAGGGGAGAAGAAAAGAACCCCCCCCCCACCCCGCTGGGCTGAAGGCAAACGGGAAGCCTCGAGGGGGCGGCCAGGTTGGGGGGCGGATTCCGGGCGGCTGAGAAAAGGGGGGGGGAGAGCAAGGGGGGAGCGGGGGCGGTTCCCAGCCGCCATTTTCTCCCTCTCGCCTTCCTGCCTAGCGGACGCCCTCCTCTAGCACGGCGGCGTCGGGATCCGTCCCCCACCTCCTCCTCCCCCAGTGCCTAACGGGGAGAAGCGAAGGAAGAGCGCCCCCTGCCCGGGGGGCGGGAGAGGAGGAGGGATCGGGGGCCCCCAAAAGACGCAACATGGCGGCTCCAGCTGGCCCCGCGATTGGGGAGGGAGGGAGGAAGAGCGTTCTGTTGCCCCCCCCATGAAGACAGCCGGGGGGGGGGAGGGGGGAAGCGGCACTCACGTTCTGTGCTCGGCGTTCTATGCGCGCGCCCTCTCTCCCTTCCCTCGCCTTCCCTTTCTGTCTCCCTCGCCTTCCCCGTCGTTCCCCCACGCGATTGGAAAGGCGGAAGTGACGTCCGCCCCCTTGGCCCCGCCCACGCGAGGGCGGAGCGGGGCCTCCTGCTGGGTGGGCTTCTGCGGCCTTCCAGCCAGGGCCGGATGTTCCTTCTCTGCAACCTTGCGGGCTTGCTAGAGGCTGACCACGCTTGACTTACGCGGCCTGATCACTGAGCAAATTTTGAGTCCAGGGGGCAGCCTTTAAGGCCGACAGAAATTTGATTCTGGGTGTAAGCCTTCGTGTGCATGCACGCGCAAAAAGCTTTATACCCAGAATTAAATTTTGTTGGTCTTAAACGAAGGTTAATTCTGGGTGTAAGCTTTCCTGTGCATGCACGTGCAAAGCTTAGAATTAAACTTTGGTGGACTTATATGAAACAAAGGTTGATTCTGGGTGTAAGCTTTTTTGTGCATGCACGGGCAAAAAGCTTATACCCAGAATTCAACGTTGTTGGTCTTATATTAAATAAAGTTTGATTCTGGGTGTAAGCCTTTGTGTGCATACATGCACAAAAAGCTTATACCCAGAATTAAACTTTGGTGGTCTTATTATTAAACAAAGGTTAATTCTGGGTGTAAGCCTTCATGTGCATGCACACGCAAAGCTTATACCCAGAATTA
Organism: Lepidodactylus listeri; assembly: GCA_029233225.1. Classification (NCBI taxonomy): domain Eukaryota; kingdom Metazoa; phylum Chordata; class Lepidosauria; order Squamata; family Gekkonidae; genus Lepidodactylus; species Lepidodactylus listeri. Next base: position 24,106,396 of record JARCFY010000004.1, on the reverse strand, counting down.
AAGCTTATACCCAGCATGCACATGAAAGCTTATATCCAGAATTAAACTTTGGTGGTCTTACTATTAAACAAAGGTTAATTCTGGGTGTAAGCGTTCATGTGCATGCACACGCAAAGCTTATACCCAGAATTAAACTTTGGTGGTCTTAAATTAAACAAAGGTTAATTCTGGGTGTAAGCCTTCATGTGCATGCACGCGCAAAGCTTATACCCAGATAATTAAACTTTGCTGGTGTTAAAGGCTGTCCATGGACCCAAACTTTGTTTTGTTGCTTCAGACCAACATGGCTGCCCCACCTGACTTTAGCCTTATAACCAATGCTCCCTCTAAGCTGTGAGCAAAAATTCGACTTTGTGAGCTACTGATATTAAAGCTGGGAGCGAGCGATTTGTCTGCTGCATAAATTAGTGTGTTCTGGAGCCGTCCTTCCCGAGCAAAGACAAAAACGTGTGAGCTGGAGGCTAAAAAAATTGTGAGCTAGTTCACACTAACTCAGAGGGAACACTGCTTATAACTGAAGTCAGCCCATTGGTCTGTGAAGCTCGGTATTGCCTGCTTGGACCGGCAGCAGTTCTTCAAGTTCACAAGAGGAGGTCTTTCACATCAGCCAGTTTGGTGTAGTGGTTAAGAGCGTGGACTTTAATATGGGAGAACTGAGTCTGATTCCCCACTTCTCCACATGCAGCTGTTGAGAGTGACCTTGGGTCAGTCACAGCTCTCTCAGAGCTCACTCAGCCCCACCTACCTCACAGGGTGTCTGTTGTGGGGAGGGGGAGGGAAAGGAGATTGTAAGCCACTCTGAGACTCCTTTGGGTAGTGAAGAGCGGACTTTATCATCTACTACTTGCACCTTATAACTGTGGAGGTGGAGGACTGGCCTTTGCTCGTGCTGTGTCATTCAGCCATTGCACAAAGAAGATCGTTTCAGGGGGTAGCTGTGTTGGGCTGCAGAACAACAGCTTAGTTTACATCCAGAAGCATCTTAGACAATAATGGTAGGAAAAGTTGGAAGACAGCAGAAAAAGAGGAAGATGGCTTGACTCAATCAGGGAAGCCACAGCCCACAGTTTGCAAGATCTGAGCAAGGGTAGGTAAACTGTGTTTGTCTGAAGCAATAGAACAAAATTTGAGTCCGGTGGCACCTTAGGAACCACCAGGGGTCCTTTCGTAGAAAAAGAGGTGCAGGAGCTCATTAGCATAACTCATTACCATATGCCACGTCCCCTGACATCACCAGAAGTGTGTCAGAAAGGAATGTCAGTTTCAGCCCCATTATATCCTATGGGCCATTGAAATCAATGGCAAAAACTCATAAGGTATATGAGGGGATGGAGGAAAGGGGGTTTGAGGGAGAGGCTCCAAACTTGCAGGGTAGCTGCTGGGGCCTCTCCTCAAAATACCTCAAAAAACTAAGTTTTAAGAAGATTGGACCTCGGGGTCCAATTCTATGGGCCCCCAAACAGATTGTCCCATCCCCGCCATTGTTCTCTATGGAGGGAAAAAATGTTAACTTTTTTCCTACCATAGAGAACAATGGAGGGGATGGGACAACCTGTTTGGGGGCCTGGAGAATTGGACCCCCTGGTCCAATCTTCTTGAAACTTGGTGGGCATTTCGAGGAGAGGCCCCAGCAGCTACCCTGCAAGTTTGGAGCCTCTCCCTCAAACCCCCTCCCCTCCAGTGGCTTTTAAAGTTGCCGCCGAATTTCGGCAGCAATTCGGCAGTGAGCTGAATCAGATTAGAGAATCTGATTCAGCCCGTGGCTGCCCTACTAGCCAATCCTGAGCTGGCGGAGCTTTGCTCCACCTCGCTCCAGCCCCAACAGACCCCTGAGAACCACCAAGTTTAATTCATGTGCCATAACACTTCCTCAGATACACTGAGCAAGGCTGTGAATAATAGGATGCTTTGGAGGTCATTAATTGATAGGACTGTCATAAGACAGAAGTGACTTGACAGCACTTAACGCGCACACACACAGCTGTGTAGAAACCAGTGAGATTTTCGGGTTCTAAGCTTTTGAAAGTCAAAGCTCCCTTCATCAGATCACAAGGAAGGAGTGCTGACTTTACATGCATTAGACATTGGGTTCAAGGTCCAGTTAAAGAATCTCAGCTGGGAGTTCTTGGGAAAGGCTATTTATTTATTTATTATTAAATTTATATCCCACCCTCCCCACCTTTTGGCGGGCTCAGGGCAGCTAACAAAATATATAGATATATACATTAAAACTCCAATATACTAAAACAAAATCAGATTAAAATTACAGTATAAAACCATAGTTATACTGCACATATAGCTATACTAAAAGATGGTGATCTTCTGTCATCATTTGAAGGGTGCCTCCAGGCTCCTGCCAAGCTGTTAATCATCCGGTTGATGGTGGTGTCGATATTAGGAGGTGAGAAAAGGGGGGGAACTCAACCCAACAAATAGCTGCGAACCAAGAGGGTCAAGCTAACAACAGAATAATTATAATGGAAAATATAGACATTTATTAGGGTATACCCATAAATAAAACAAAATTAAGTTAAAAGAGACAGTCCAAGTATTAGACATTTAAAACTAGGTCAAAACTAAGTTATCCATCAGCTTGATATGCACTGCAATTACCGTATTTTCCGGCATATAAGACGACTTTTTAACCCAGGGAAATCTTCCCAAAAGTTGGGGGTCGTCTCATACGCCAGGCAGAGGAGCGCGGCGGAAGTGAAGAACCACGCCCCCTTCTCCCAGCAGCCAAGTCAGCAACTGGAGCAGGAGCAAGCAGGCAAGGGCTCCACTCTGGGGGAGGGCCTAGAATGAGGCCTTTAGAGGCCTTTTGTTTTTTTCCCTCCCAGCCGTGAAGGCTGGGGCGGGGTGTGTGTGTGTGTGTGTGTGTTCCTGCCCTTTTTTCTCTCCCGGCGCTCCGGCAGCAGGGAGAGAAGGGCCCTCCAGCATGATTCCCCTTCCCCGCCGTGAAGGCTGGGGCGGTGTGTGTGTGTGTTTGCACGCGCTCCTGCCCTTTTCTCTCTCTTGGCGCTCCGGCCGCAGGGAGAGAAGTGCCCTCCAGCATGATATTTGGTGTGCATTGGAAGAGGGGTAGTCTTATACAGCAAGTATATCCCAAACTCTATATTTTAACTGGAAAAGTTGGGGGTCGTCTTATATGCCTGAAAATACGGTAGTTCTTTATGAACCTAGTTTTAAATGTCTGATACTTGGACTATCTCTTTTAATTTAATTTTGTTTTATTTATGTGTACACCCTAATAAATGTCTATATTTTCCATTATAATTATTCTGTTGTTAGCTTGACCCTCTCGGTTTGCAGGTGTCGATGTTAGGGCCAGGGCCATGATGTTAAGGTGGCACCCTACTTGAAAGCCTGGCGGAACAGCTCCGTTTTACAGGCCCTGCTGGTCATCACCCACTAGTGGCCTTTGCCACTGGCCATCAGGAACAAGCAATACTAAAGCGAGGTAGTGGTCAAAGTAGGTATGACACCTTGGTGTGTTCCTAAGAGAAGGAGAAGAAGAGTTGGTTTTATATCCTGCCCTTCACCACCTGAAGGAATCTCGGAACGGCTTACAGTCACCTTCCCTTCCTTTTCCCACAACAGGCACCTTGTAAAGGGAAGTGGAGCTGAGAGAGAGCTCTGAGAGAGCTGTGACTGGCCCAAGGTCACCCAGCTGGCTTCATGTGGAAGAGTGGGGAATCAAACCTGGTTCTCCAGATTAGATTCCGCTGCTCTTAATCACTACACCAAGTAGTTACTACTATCCTTAGCTTCAAATCTGGACTTCTTTTGCTGCAGGATCTTTGAGCACACATTGCCTTACTTACAGCCTAAAAAGGGAGGTTGTGAGGATACATTTATTTCCTTCATTTATACCCTGCCACCTCCCCAGTGGGGACCCAAAGAGGCTTACATCGTTCTCTTCCATTTCATCCTCACGACGACCCTGTGAGGGAGGCTAGGCTGAGAGAGAGTGAATGCCCCAAGGTCATTCAGCAAGCTGCCATGATAGAATGGGGATTCAAACCTGGATCTTTTGGATTCTGGTCCGACATTCTAAGTGGTACAACACAGTGGGTGGTGGGTAGGAGATCCATATACACCACTGTGCACTTTATGGAAATGCAATAAAGATGTAATAACTATGTAATAAATAAATAAAATACTCTGCAAATAGAAGAGCAATGTAGCAGGGAGGGGAAGATTTTGTGGGTGAGATGGGATTTCTGACACATGCACACGCACACCCCAGCTGTGAGTAATTATAAGTGATTGCAAATTAAATGCAAAAACCGTGGGGAGAAAAGTGATACTAACAGCTCTCTCCTGTGTTTTCCTTTCCGAGTGCCTCCCCCAAACTGAATGATCTACAGTGTCAAAAGCTGCAGTCTGAAAATGATTAGTAACGAGGCAAAGAGAGATTCATTCCATTCTCCAAACCAGTCCAGGATCCCAAATGAAATGGGTCAAGGGCATATGTGTTACCCAGGTAACACTGGGGTTGCTGTACTTGTTCAATATCCTTACCTGAAAAAGGCGTACTCGTCAAATCCCCTCTCGTCAGTTCCTTCTGCAAAGTCTTCACCATAGCTTCCGAAAACTCACTTGTCATAAAAAATGACTTAATAATTTTGGCAAGGAATACTGTTATCTTTTCCTGGACTGGTTTTACCATCCAGGAGAGGCATGGGTCTAACATATAGATCAGAGGTGTCAAACTCATTTGTTAGGAGGGCCAGATCGGACATGTCCCTTTGTTGGGCCAGGCCATGTGTGCCCTAAAATGTAATGCCGGGCACCGGAGATATAAACTGTATAAAAGACAGCAGCTGGTAAGCTCCAAGTTGGTGTATCCTCACTGCAAGGCCTCATGGGTAGACTGGAGAGCCAGCAATGCACTAATTGCTCGCATGCTGCATAAGAGCGTTGGATGGACCACTTCCAGCCCCCAGGCCTTATGATTGCCACTCCTGATACAGATGGCCTTCCCCCAAGAATCCTGTCAACATCAATCAGGGAGATCAATCTGGAATTATCTATACAATTGACAAGCAGATGGTTATGCTGGGGATTGAGTCTCAGACCTTCTGCATGCCAAGCAGATGAACACATAAAAGTATTGTCTTCTCAGACTGGCAGAGACTCTCCGGGGTCTCAGGCCGAGGTCTTTCACATCACCGACTGCTTGGTCCTTTTAACTGGAGATGCCGGGGCTTGAACCTGGGACCTTCTGCATGCCAAGCAGATCCTCTACCACTGAGTCATGGACCCTTCCTAAAGAACTGGGGAAGGGGATGAATACATGAAGCTGCCTTATCAGACCCTTGGTCCGTCCAAGACAGTATCATCCACTCAGTCTGGCAGCAACTGTTTTGGGTCTCAGGTAGGCATCTTCACATAATTTACTCTCAGAGTGGAGATGCTGTTGTTGCCTCCCTCATCCAAACTGTATCTAAACTTACATGCGAGTCAGCCCAGACCAGACCGACTTTCTCCTTAAATAAACTAGCAAACAATGGCACAGTGTTGGGTCAAATCATTCTCTTCCTCCGTGGTGGGCTTCGACCATGGAGCACCTTAAACAATTTAGCTGATCAAAATTCTACAGAGGTAATGGCAGCAGAGAGGGGGAAAACTTCTTTAATTTCTCTGCCACCAGTCCATAGGCATGCAGGTAGGGCCTGTGGTACTTTCTGCTTGTTTCAGAGTTACTTTTGATCCAAAACAAACTGAAGACTCTCCACCCTCTTGCTGGTTCTCAATTCTAGGATGATACTACAGTGTCGACCAAGTTGCCTTTAAGATCACTGTAATCCATCAAAGGATTCTGGAAACCTGTTGGATCCATGAGTCAGGCAGACCATCCTAATTGGTTCCCTGCCCTTGGCGATTAAAGGTGCAAAATCCAACTTTCAGCAGAGAATGATCTGACTATGACACCAGTTTAAACTCTGGCAGCTTAATCAGATCACCTTCTTTTTGCTGGGAACAAAATGAATACCCTTTATGCTTTTTCTCATGGGCCACTCCATTTTGTATATTCCCCTCTGGACTTTGTGTGTAAAGTGCCATCAAGTCACAGCTGACTTAGGGCAACCCCAGTAAGGGGCTCTCAAGGCAAGTGAGAAGCAGAGGTGGTCTGCCTTTGCTTTCCTCTGCAGAGTCTTCCTTGGCAATCCCCCATTCAACTACCAACCCTGCTTAGCTTCTGAGATCTGGTGAAATTGGCCTGTTCTCATGCCGCCTTCCTTCTCCTATGGACTTTGGCGACTATAAAGGTTTGCCACTGATGGGCGATTTGGGTCACCATTGTGGGCCAATTTAACAAGATCCTTCTCCCAGTAATTTAAGGCTCATGTCATGTCAGGAAGAACATGTTAGCCCCCCAAGAATGTCATAAGGTAGTTCTCTACTGGCAAATAGCCATAAGACTGACATTTGGGAAATACTGAAAATTCTGCTCAGAACGGTCTAAGGAATGAATGAATTTGGAGATGACAAAATGAGTAAAATCAGTACCTTTCAAAAACACTGTGTTTACAAAATGTGAATCTTGTTTGAAGACTTCGTAATTCAATTCATTAAAAATAGGGACTGGATGATACATTGTTCTGTGGACTCTGTCATTTTTTAAAGTTCAGCAACACTGCCTGTGTTAATTGCTGTTATGTATGTATGTCTAATGTGGTAATAATTTGGCGATGTCTGTAAGATTGTTGATGTATTAGTACTTCTTGAAAGAAAATTTAAAATATTGATAAGGGCTTCCTTGTTTTGTAAATATTCCTGATTTTGAAGAAGCTTGGCCGAAAGGCAGATTGAGTAGCTGGCTCACACGTAGTCTTGTGGTTTTCCACAAGAGACATCAGAGTGACTGCCTTAATATGTGGATCATAGAGCCCACCAGGCTTACACCTATGGAAATGTAGAACAGATTGGTCTTGTGGCCCTACAAGAAACATCAGAGTGATTGCTTTGATATGTTAGTTTATCATGGATCCCACTAGCTCTACACCTACAGAAATGTAAAACAGATTGCCAGTGAATTCGAGAACTCTGTTCTATTTGTAAAAAGATTCTTGCCACAACTACTTTGTTTTGTACTAATCATAGTTTGAGTTTATTGTTAATTCAGATTATATATTTACAGTTGAATGTATTGATAATTGGCACATGTGATATACAAACATTATAAAAATATTGAACATAAAAATATCAAACATTTAATTTATGCTGATTTGCATATTATTTTGCATGGTTTGTTGTTAAGTTTCTAATTACCAGGGCTCATTTCGTAGCAGGAGCTCCTTTGCATATTAGGCCACACACCCCTAATATAGCCAAGCCTCCAAGAGTTTACAGAGCTCTTCTTACAGGGGCTACTGTAAACTCTTGGAGAATTGGCTACATCAGGGGTGTGTGGCCTAATATGCAAAGGAGCTCTTGCTACGAAATGAGCCCTGCTAATTACCATGCAGTTCACCTGTTTTTTGTTTGTTAAGAAACAGACAATTTAAGAACAATTCTGGGGTACATCCATATTATCTAGTTTACAGATGTTTATAAAAGGGGGATTTTACATACCTGAATAATCTCTGTAGAAATACTATTGCTGATTATTGATTTAAATTTCATATTTATAGTATGCTCTGCTGTACAAATAGCTTCAAGTATATAAGAAACTGCATTCATATCTGTACTCAAAAATGAATAAAGTTTGTATTATTCATCCAAAGATGCTAGTATCACTCCCAGGTTGCTTAAAGAAAATAGGAAGTATCAGGCCCATAGCCTCATGTTCTGGAAGAGCCTTTAGGGGAATCAAGAGCATACTTTAAAAAGTCAAATTATTTTTTTGTGGAGAAATGCAATATATTTTGGGGTTTGGGCTTGATAAAAACCCACATTCAAACATTTTTCTTTAGGGGCTAGGTTGTATCTTCCTGGAAATTACAGGGAAAGATTCTGGAGATTACAGGAAAAGATTCTTTGACCTACAACGAAGTAGGAAAACAGAAGAAATAAACTCCTTTGGCAATATATTTTGGGGTTTGGGCTTGATAAAAACCCACATTCAAACATTTTTCTTTAGGGGCTAGGTTGTATCTTCCTGGAAATTACAGGGAAAGATTCTGGAGATTACAGGAAAAGATTCTTTGACCTACAACGAAGTAGGAAAACAGAAGAAATAAACTCCTTTGGCATAGAGGGAGAGGGGTCCATTTCAGCAGGTCTATTCTGGCTGATTACATCTGGAGGAAGGAGCTCTCACCCATGGAGCAGACAAAGGGCTAGCTGCCTGGAGAAAAAAACGCCAAGATACTGGGGAAAAAATTAGAAATCTGTAACTTCCTATGTAAAAAGCTTACCCTAAAGTAAGATCAGCTAGAGCATGTACAGAGTGTGGGACAGGGGAATGTATGTTTAAACCTTTCTTTTGTGTTCCTTTCTCAGTCCATTGCTGTGCAGAGAGTATGTGTGTGACCTTTTTACTTTTATTACATTCTTGACTATTTTGAATGCTGGTAATAGCTTTCTATACCACATAGACATCCACTGTTCAAATACGTTGTTCAAAATGGATTCTGAAGAAGGGAGGTAATCAAATGTAAAATCACTATTTACCTGGGAGTATGCAAATGTGGTAAGCCATCCCTGTAGTAAACAGAGACATAGGCACCATGTGGAGCCTTAGAACAGCAATGTGGGCAGGACAGTTCGGAGCCCTAGCCTGCTCTGTGGGCAATTTTTAAAACAGCCAGTCAGTGGCAGTGTACCCAGTGGGAAGTGGGTTGGGAGAGCATCATGTTGTGGGGGAAGATTCAGGATGGTCTCTGGATGCCTCAGAGACCCAAATGGAGCAGAGTTCAGGTGTCAGCAGGGCCACACCCTTAAATACTGATGACCTGCACAGGGGATGTGCCACTCTCTTTCACTGAGTGAAGCTGCAGTCCTATGCATGCTTACCTCCAAATAAACCCCACTGAACCAAGTCAGCTCTGCTTCTGAGTAAATGTGTAGGGTTGGCCTTCACAGCTGGAACTTTATATCCTGGCCTGCCTACCAGATGGTAAGGTTTCCACTTGTTCTTTAAAGAACTACATAAGGGTAGAAGTCATCAGGGCAATTCTCCCTCTTTGGTTTGGGGGCAGGGGAGGTATGGAGGAAACCTGCAACTACCCCAAGTCAAGGCCTGTTTCTTCAAAGCAGGGTAGCATCCTAGTGAGAAGGTGGCTTGGTTCAACATATTTTGCCAGGCTAAGTAGCCATGTCAGTCTCCTCCAAGTCTTAGAGCATGACAGGAACAGGGAAGGGCTTTTACACCGTTCTTTTATGTTGCCCGTACAGGCTCCAAACCCTGTTTTGAAGCAGGTGGTGCTAAGAATAGTGGGGAGAGCCTCTTTCTGTACTGCCCCTGCAAACTCTCAAGGCACCTTGGTACCTGTTTTGAATCCAGGTGGCAGTAGCAGAATGGCCCCAGTGGGAAGCAATGACCCAGCACAAATCCCAGTGGTTACCTTCTCCTAGGGACGCCAGCCTCCAGGTGGGACATGGGGATGCCCGAGAACAACAGCTCGTCTCCAGAATAAAGAAATCAGTTCCCCTGGAGAAAATGGATGCTTTGGAAGGTGGACTCTCTGGCATTGTATCCCCTGTTGTCACAGTCCTCCCCAGGCTCCATCCTCAGATCTCCAGGAATTTCCCAACATGGATCTGACAACCCTCCTCCCCATCCCCCATCGGTGGCAAGCCTACCTTCTCCAGCGTCCTGCCACTGCCTTCTGCCAGTTGTGTCTCTCAAGCATTAAACCAACTCTCCTCAAGAAGGAAGGTTTCACTGCCTGTCCTGGAAACTCATTGTGCCTAGCTAGGCCCCTTTTTTCTGTTTCTTTGTATCAAGGCAATGCATTGACAAGAACTTTTGCGGTTCACACTCTTTGCTGTTTTTGCAGTGTTCACTCTCTCTAAACAAATTCATTTATTTTACTTCTTTGGTAATAGGGGAAGCCATGTCAGTCTTTTCCATTGAAAGAGTGTGCATCCAGTTCACATCTTATGCATTTCTCCACATAAGCTGTACCTCGCCTACTTCTAGGGCTGCCAGCCCCCAGATGGGGCCTGGGGATCTCCCGCTTTAACAACTGATCTCCAGCCGACAGAGATCAGTTCCCCTGGAGAAAATGGCTGCTCTGAAGGGTGGACTCTATGGCATTGTACTCTGCGGAGGCCCCTCCCCTCCCCAAACCCCACCCTCTCCTGGCTCCACCCCCAAAGTCTCCAGGTATTTTCCAACCCAGACTTGGCAACCCTACCTACTTCCCTAGCTACTCTGTGCTCTGCAGGCAAGGAGAAAGAACCAAGGAAACAGAAGTAAGTTTGCCAGCCTTCAGGCAGGGCCTGGAAATCCTCTAGGACAGTGTTTTTCAACCACTGTGCCGGGGCACACTGGTGTGCCGCGAGATACTGTCAGGTGTGCCGCGGGATTTTTTCAATGAAAGAAATGTGCCTTCCGGGCTGACCTTTCGGGACGCGTTAAAATACATCCACATTATATTTCTTCTGAAACTCAGGTCAATGTTATGGGAAGGAGCCATTACACTTTGGATCTGTAACTTACGATTTCAAGTTGAGTGGCTATTACATGTATTTGTAATACTGTCATAGTTAATACTTGAGCTGAGGCAACTAATGACCCATTTATCTTGTATTTCAGTGTTTTTCAACCACTGTGCCGTGAGATATTGTCAGGTGTGCCGCGGGATTTTTTCAATGAAAGAAACGTGCCTTAGCTTGAAAAAGGTTGAAAAACACTGCTCTAGGATAACTGATCTCCAGACTACAGAGATCAGTTTCCCTGGACAAAATGGCTTTCTGGAGGGTGCCTTCTATGACATCACACCTTACTGGGGTCCCTGCCCTCTCCAAACACCGCTCCACCCACAAACCTCCAGGAACACCTTAATCTCGAGTCGGCTCGAAAGCGAGCACGCACGAGAGTTATGCGAGAGGCAAAAACACACAAAAAAACTACACTTCCCTACAGCCTTTGCACGCCGAGGCGCGCGCACCGCCTCCCGACCGCTCACGTCCGCACGCTGCCTCTTTTGCTCAGCCAACCCCCTATGGGCAGGGAGTCACCTGGGGAGGACGAAAACTACAGTTCCCGCCGCTCCTTTCACCCCCGACAACAAATCCGCGCACGCGCAACGGCGAGGCCTGGCTTCTCCGTTCGCCGCCGTTGAAACCTTGTCGGTGGGCGGTGTGGAAAAAGGAGAAGGGAGAGAAAGAGGGAGGGGGGGAGGGGTCGCGATAGCGCGCGCGCGTCTGGCTGAGAAGGACGACGACGACGAGGAGTGTGCTTTTAACCGCTGCCATTGGTGACAGCCCGGACCCATGATTCCCATATGCCCGGTAGTTTCTTTCACCTATGGTGAGTAACGGCGGTTAACAAGCAAGCGGGGTGGGGGGGCCGACACGGGTTGCCTCAAGGGGGGGGGGCACCGCCCGGGCCTCCATTGAGTTATTAATTAATTAATTTATCTATCCTCCTCTCCTCTTCTCCCCCTCACGCCATGTCGCCACCGCAGTGCCCAGCCGGCTGGGGGAAGATGCCAAAATGGCCACCGGCAACTACTTCGGATTCACCCACACCGGGGCTGCTGCCCAGTATAGGTAAATGGATGGGGATCTGCGCCTTCCCGCTCTCCATGTGTTTCCCTCTGGGGTTTTTCTTTTTTCCCATTTGTCAGCCGCAGGCGAGGCTCGGAGGCCAGACGTGTGCTGCTTCCCTCCCTCTCCCGTGCGCGGGCGTGCATGCGAGGGATGGGTGTGCGTGTGTGCTGCGCTGCGCTGCCGTCCCGGGCCCGGCAGGAGGGGCGGAGCCAGCGGCGTCAGGCCCCCTCCTCCCGCCTCAGGCCCGGAGGTCCAAGTGTGCACTCAGGGTCAGGCCCCCGATGAGGATTGAATAGCCTGAGCTCCTACTCGGAAGGCAGTCTGAAGGGGTTGGCTTCTTCCTGTCTGGCTCTCCGTGTGAGTGGCCCTCAAGTCATTCCACACTTAACGGCGACCCTATGAATTCGTGACCTCTGAAATGTCTTGTCGTTATCAGCCTTGTTCAGTTGAAGATGGGTAGCCGCGTTTGTCTGTAGCTGTCGAAAAGAGCGAGAGTCCACTTAGCACCTTAAAGACTTACAAAATTGGTGGCAGGGTAGGAGCTTTCGTGAGTCGCTGCTCACTTCTTTGCATACTTCGCGGCTGATGGATTTCCATTCTGCACGGATAAATGTGGTGCCTTTCATGGAGATGGATCAAGATGGGTAGCTGTGTGGGTCTGTGGCAGTAGGAAAGAGCGAGAGTCTAGTAGCACCTTAAAGACTAGTGAAATTTGTGGCAGGGAGTGAGCTTTCATGAGTCACTGCTTGCTTCTTCAAATACTTCAAGACTGATGGTTTTCCACTCTGCACAGTTAAATGTGGCGCCTTCCACGGAGATAGATCAAGATGGGTAGCTGTGTTAGTCTGTTTCTAGCAGTAGAAAAGAGCAGGAGTCCAGTAGTACCTTAAAGACTCACAAAATTTGTGACAGGGTAGGACCTCTTATGAGTCACTACTCACTTCTTCCTTTATAGAGTCCGTCCATCTCATATTGGGTCTTCCTCTTTTCCTGCTGCCATCCACTTTTCCTAGCATTATTGTCATTTTCCTAGCATTATTGTCGTTTCCAGTTATTCTTGTCTTCTCGTAATGTGAGCAAAGTACAAGAGCCCCAGTTTAGTCATTTTAGCTGCTAAGGAGAGTTCAGGCTTTATTCTATCTAGAACCCACTTATTAGTCTTTTTGGTGGTCCACAGTATCAGTAAAAATTTCCTGACTTTCTAGTGCATTTTAAATCTCGCTATTCCTCTGAGGAGCTCAGGATGGCATACCTGGTTTTCCTCTCCCCATCTTGTTCTCTCAACACCCCTGTGAGGTAGGTGAGGCTGAGAAAGTGTGATTGCCCCAAGGTCATCCAGTGAGTTCCGTGACAGAGTGGGGATTTAAACTTAAATTTAAAAGGTTTTTCCCAGGACCTGGTCTGTTGCTGTTACCACTGAACCACTGGTTTCCAAGTAAATAAGCAGAAGGCTGCAGTTATGTTCTACTCCCCACCAGTAAGTCCGGAAAGAGTGTACTTTCTATCTTCTTCAACAATAGTGTGAAGTGACTGATGCTGCAATGGCAAACTGCCTCTGCTCATCTCTGCTCCGTGGTCCTTTTTGTGTTGATTGCAGTTTGAAGGTACATGATTATTATTAATAATAATAACTAAAGTATTTCTAACTCCTCTGTGTTGTCATTGTATGGGATCCTCAGCTACAAGCCAGCTGTTATAAAATATATGCAATATAATGGGAATCTGCAGATTGTTTTTTTTTTAAGTTACAGGTAGCCAAAAAGTGTAAAAGCACAGCTTGTCCAGTAAAGTTTGAAACAGAGTAGCTGTTGCCATGTTTTATTCTCTGAGACAACTGCTTCTAAAAAAAATTCTGAGGTTCAGAGATCATTTGTAATGAAAACAGCATCAAGTCCTGTTTAACCATAAATAATTTATAGTAGCACAAAGTTTCCTAGGTCAGTTCTGAAGCTGGATGACATCTTGTAACCTAGATGAGAATGGAAGGTGCTATGTTCACCTATGTTTTGCCCATATAACTTTAATCTTCCATATGACTTTGCTAATCTAGGGACTCTCCCCTCCCCCTTTTTTAAAAAATTGGAGGTTTAATGAGGGTGAAAGCATCCTGGTCACTGGTGAATTTCTTTTAGTAATGGGCTTCCTGTTCTATGCTTGTGCACACTTGCACAACTGTCTCTTCAGGGTTTTTTTCTATGAGATAGCAGAGACAACTTGCATGTAAATGTCAGTTGTCCTCCATTGTTTGTATGAGGCTCAGTGGTTTTGTCGTCTTCTGTAGCTTACACAATTATGCATGCGGTTGGGTTCATGGAAACATAGATTACATGTTTATAAATGCCTTCCTGAAACACTTGGGGTCTTTCATCACATAGCAGCACGGGGCAGCCTCTTTCTAGAAACGGTATTTTGAAACCTTCTGTTTGTGAACACCGGACAGACTGCAGCATTCAATAAATACTAGTTGCTGAAACTGATTACCATCCCTTCCGACAGGGTACAGTAATGAGACAGAGAAGGTGCTGTCATTGTGGTGGTGCAAGCATGTTTAGCATCTGTAAATAATTCAGGCTGTCAGCATGGTGTACTAACTAGTTAGTGTCAGACTAGGATCTGGGAGACCCATGTTTGAATCCCAAATCTGTCATAGTAGCTTGCTGAATGATCCCGGGCCAGTCAGCCCCTCAGCCTAACCTACCTCACAGGGTGGTGGTTTTGAGGATAAGATGGAGGAGGGGACAATGACGTTGTAAGCCACTTAGGGTCCATATTGGGGAGAACAATTAGGTTTTAAATAAGTAAGTAAATACACTGTGTACATGCTATGCAGTGTTCACCCGTATTTCTCTAGATGTAGCAGACAATTATTCTCAATAACTCTATGTGTATTTTAACCGATCTGTAGCTTTAAATGGTAGCTCTGTGTTTAAACTGAAATACCATAAGACACCCTAAATACATTTCTATGCAGACTTTGTAGTTCTAGAAATGCAGTGATTCCCAACTTCCTTCTCCCTTTTAGTCATCTGGTTTTAGCTTTTTGTTACATAGATGGGGATCAAATTGGAGAGATGTCTGAGACTGCGTTAGTTTACTGGTTCTTCGATCATTCCACTATAAGGCTTATATGATTTTTTGTTTTGCATTTTGATACCTTGTTTGAAGGTCAAGGGTAGTTTTTCCCCACTCAGAAAAATAAATGGAAACAATTGGATGTGTTTCCAACCCTAGATTTAAATCTTGCTTCTTGTGTACTGTCAGACACTTGGCAGGAATGGGTCAACTTCCAAACTCAGAAGGCAGGGTGAAATTATCTTTCATTCCTTCCACATTCTTGGCTCTGTCTACTGACAAGAGGAGGCAATTAACTGGAGCATCATCAGAGTATCGTTCAACCAAGTGTTAGTGCAGAACAGGAAAGTGAAGAAAGGAGCAGAGCATCTGTTTTCAGTTCCAAATCACCCTCCCATTCCTTGATTGAAAGGGCAGCAGGGAAAATTGAGGACATCCCATAATGGATGCAGTGGCTACCGCGTGCCAGTTCCTCCACTCACCCACAAGGCTTCCCATGATACCATCTCTTCTTCACAGGGCAGTTCTGTTCTTTGCTGAGGGAGGGTCTCTCTGGATTTTTCATCTGGTTCATCTTCCTTCTCTAACCCATAGTTCAGAAGGTAGAAACATCATGTATAGGAGCTCAAGCAAAGAGAGAGGCTCTCATAATGAACAGCTTGGTCAACATCTCAATACTGGGAGATCCCCTTGGTTCAATAAAAGAGGAGTACAAAGAAAAACTTCTAAAATCATCTAACCAAGTTCAAAAAGAGATGCTCTTCATTCCAAGAACAATGTGGAATTTGCAGCATAGCGACTCCATGTTGGAGGAGAGACCATTCAGAAAGGGAAATCCTGTACCCTTAGACAAGAGGCTATTAAAAGCTGTCCACCTTGTATCTGGAGAAAGAAACCTTCAAAGGCAGCTCATCTTAAGGGGAATCTTTTCTCAGGGCACTCATGGAAGCTTCTTTGGCATCATTAGCCTTGATCATACCATCTCCTTTCCTCATTTTTAAAGGAGATCCTGGACCATCCAAACCCAGTTCTCACAATTTGGCAGAGAATGTTGGCAAGAAATTAAGGAGAAGTCATTTCAAGCTTTCCAGGGTGTCAGAATTCCTAGCACACACTTCCACAGAGGCCTTCCAGAACGCAGCCACATCTTTGGTAGTGGCCATATAATAGCATGCCACAGTATCTGGCTAAAACAAATGTGCATTCCACAATGAACATAGCATCAACTCACTTTTATAGGAGGAAAACATTTGAGTGATTTACAGAAGCCATAGGAGTACTAATGTGCCTCAAACAAGATTCCCCCTGTGTCTCCCACACATACAAATAAACGGTGACAGGAGATGAATCATCTAATGATTTGTCTGCCTCTTCTAGTGTGTGGTGCAGGAGTTTGAAACATTACAAGCATAAGAGTTCAAACTTTGCAAATGTACTTGCATAACAAACAAATGCCGAGTCCTTTAGTTCCCAGTACTACTTTTGTGCCTGGAGATCCTTTGCGAAGAATGGAAGTTCCAAAGGATAGACTTTACTAGTGATGCTAGTGGGGTTTTGAGGCCAGCCCCCATGGTTATTATCAGAGAGAGTATCAGCCAACAAATGGGCAGGGTGATGATATCCAGCCTGATGCCTGAAATCTCTCACTGGGAGGTAATTTCTTGTTCACATGTAGTTAGGGAGAATGCAATTGCAGGCAGTTGGATACTGATGGGACTAAGCTGCAGTTACTCATTGAAAATGAGAGAACTCTCAGGACAAGTTTATCACCTCTCTCATGTCTTGATTCTCAGGAAAATGCTCCAGAGTCAAGACAGCCATTCGACATTTCCTTAATATAAGAGCAATTGGAGTGGTGCCAGCACCAGAGACAGCCTTACTCATTTAATTTCAGCAAAGAAGACCTCAAGTATCTCAACCAGTTGTCGCGAAACAGGAAGCTTTGAATTGAAACTCTCCAATGAGATGCTTAGGCCATGCAAGAGGAAAGATTTTCAGCCTCCGTAGATGTGACAAAAGCCCTGCCTTCCACATTCCAGTCCTTTCAGTGCATTGCAGATTTTGTAGATACGCTTATGGCATGCATTGCTTTCAGTGTTTATTTATTTACTTCTACCTTTCTCACTGAGATTTAAAGCAGATTACAACACACATACCCCCCCCCCCAAAAAAAACCAGTCTGGAAAGGTTAAGATATTTAATAAATAAGACAATAAGACAAGGAGTATAGAATTAGAAAACAGAGGAAAAAACCTGTCTAAGGCATGATGTACCATAAACAGTGCAACAGTGGATTACAAATGAAGAAGACAATGCAGTAAAAGCAGCATGATGCATATAATAAACTTTGCAATAGACTATAATCTTGTTCCCTGATAAAAAGTGTCCTCCTGACTGCGCCATTATGCCACAGTTCTGATCTCTAGAAAAACATCCTCTTGGGCATCTATTTTGCACATTCTGTGGAATGACAGCAATGCGGGAACCTTTCTAACCTCCAGATGCAAGCTGTTCCACAAGTTGGAAACCGCAGCACAAAATGCATGTGTACAGGCAGTTGTTGATCTTACCCATTTTCAGGGTGGCGCCTTCAAAAGACTTGGTCAGACAAGTGAGGCTGTCACAGGAGAGCATAACAGGAGAGGTGGTCCTGCAGGTATGTAGGTCCAAGGCCATTAAGGGCTTTGTAGGGATGCCCAGCGCCTTGAATTAAACCCTGTAACTGATTGGAGTGACTGCAGAATGGGTGTGACATGCATTCTCCACCTAGCTCCCAATAGTAACCAAGTTACAACATTCTGTACCTGCTGGAGTTTCTGAGTTGACTTTAGGGTCAGAGGCATGCAGAGTCATTATAATAGTCTAAACTCAAGGTAACCATAGCATCCATATGGCACATCAACTGAGTCAGGGTAGGTAGCCATCTTCCAGGCTAAATGAAGATGGAAGAAATTATTGTTTGCAACTGAATTAGTGTGCTTTTCCAGCAACAGTGATTGGTCTGGTACGACCCCTAGACTCTTAACTGAGTCAGTGAGTGTCAGCTGGGCTTCCTCAAATGTCGGAAGAATGATCCAAGATCTCAGCCTTCTCAATCAGCATCACCTCTGTCCTATCAGGATTCAGTTTCAACTTGTTCACCTTTAGCCATTTTACCGTAGTTGCCAGACAGCTGCTCAGGATTTTTACTGCATCACTGGGTGATTTGGATAAAGAAATATAGAGCTGGGTGTTGTCAGCATATTAATGACTCCAAAGCCACAAATGATTTTCCTGAAAGCTTTATGTAGAGATTGAATAGAATGGAATAGAACAGGACTGAATCTATTGGGAACCCGACAGACTAGACTTCTAAGTCAAATTCTCACAATCTTCTAAGTCAAATTCATAAGGAACAATTTAAACTACTCCAGGTCATGTCTTTTGATTCTTACTTCTGCTTCCAGACACCTCAACAAGTCGGCATGGTCTGCAGTGTCAAAAGGTTACTGATAAATCCAGTAACAGCCACCAGTGCCATCTGCATCCCATAAGCTGGCCTGAAACCAGACTGAAAGGGATCTAATATGAAATAGTTATTCAGGAAGACCTGGAGTTGTTCTGCAACCGTTCTATCATCTTGCCCAGAAAAGGCAAATTAGAGAGTGGACTTGGCGTAAAATGTTTTAAATAAATCAATTGTCTAGTGATTTTAGAATTCCTTAAATACAATGGTTTTATTGTTTCTACCTCGGTTACAGCTATTAGGTCATGTGGAAAGTGGAATTCCTGCATCTGTAGGGTAGTAACAATAGAACTGCATTTTATTCATTTGAAGCAGTTGTTTATTTCCCAGTAAAACTGCTATCTCATTGCATACTGTATGAGAAAAGCTTATTCCTCTTGTAAATGTAGGCCGGAGTCCAGAGAAGCACATGTATAAAGTAATCCTCCTGCTCTTATAGAAGTGAAGTTTGCCAATTATCCAGTCTTGAATTGTCTTCCTTGGTTTGGTGTATAGCAAGAACAAAAGATCTCACAGGATCATTTTGAATGTTTTATAAATTAGATGGATTAGAAATAATTAAGAATCTTCTGTTATGGATAGGACTAATCCCTTATGTCGTAAAACCTCACCACCTCATTCACCTATGGACACTTTCTGTTCAATATACTTTGTGGTGAATCTTAAGACCCCTGAGTGGAGCTGTGCTTACAGACCATAACTACACTCTTTCTGCTGTAGCCTGTTGTGCTCTTCAAAACGTAGGTCCTGGGAGTTGGTGGATCCTTGGTAGCAGCGTGGTGTGCAACATGATGGTTTGCAGTGGGAAGGGAGGGGAAAGCTTGCATGAGTGAAAATGCCATGTTGCATGAATGAATTATAGTGTTGGAACCACTATGAAAGTCAGCCTCAAATAATAACTTATGGCACTGTATCAATTGTTATCTATATATCTAATATCCAAGATGCCCTCTCTTTGCGGATATCTAAATCCATACATCGGGAGCACCTGGAGGGTAAACAGATTTTCCTGCACACTTGGGGCACCCCCAGGTGTGCAGAAAAATCTGAAATGTAGAAAAAACTATACAGAGGATCCTTAACCCTCCCCAAAAAAGTATAAGAGCGTTCCCTGCGTATGCGCAGAGAATGCACTTGCCATTAGGAACTGTGGCAGAGCCACACAGGGCTCGCCACCGTTGCTGCTGGTGGCAGCAGTGGCAGCAGCAGGGGGGGGGGGGAAGCCTGGTAGGCCCAGCGGCTAGGAACCGCACAGGGCTTGCTGCCATTGCTGTTGTCGGCAGTGGTGGGTGGTAGGAGAAGCCTTGGAGGGCCAGCGGCTGGGAGCCGCAGCTATTGCTGCTGTCAGCCGGGGGGGGGGGGCGTGGCGGGCCCAGCAGAATGTTAATTCACTGATAAATCTGTGGTTGTGTGTGTATGGTCGGGGGAGTCAAGTAGGAGTGGGCTATGGATTTTTCAGAAATAAATTGTTCATGGGCAGAGAAAAATTAAATAGCAGGTGACAGTTCCTTGTGGTAGTTTGTGTCACTTGGTCCGCTAGTTCAGCCAGTAGGTCTCTCAGTATCCTCCTTGTGCCTGTGGGAGGATTAGCAGATGCTACTAGTGCCTTTGAGTGTTCTTGGAGGAGACGGTTACACGGAGGCTTTCTTCTTCGCCCTCTGTCAGACCCGGCAAACTCGATCACTGGCTCTGCCTTCTTGTGGCAGACGCAAGGGGAACAGGTTTGCTAAAGTAAAAGTGGTACCAGAACCTTATTGGCCTTGGAAATAACAACACTAAGGCTGTTTATTCTGTACCATAACAAAATATATCTTTCTCAAATATAATATTTGAAATATTTCTTTAAAAGATATCCTTTCGATCATATTGGCACCATGCTATTCTATCTAATTTTAAAATCACAAATTAAGGTAATCAGTGTTACTTGTCTATAGTTTTGCTTCATTTGTCTAGTCTTGCATGTTTCCTTAGCATTTTATGAATGCTTGTTTAAGAATTATATAAAAATTCTATTAATTTGTATAGATACTATCCACTTTCATTTCTTCATCTTCCATTTTTTCGTAACATTTCCTGAATTTCCTTCTTTTTGTGTCTAGAATATATTTGTTTCAAAGAACTATCCTGTTTCTGTTAGACAGGTCTTGGAAGATGTAAAAGTTCTGGGTGGGGAGGAGATAAAATATCACATTTCCACTGGGAATGGTTTGGAAAGCGGCAAAGGCAGCTTCGTCTTCTTCAATTGACCTCCCTCTTCAAGAGCTTTCTAGGATTGTGCTTCTGGCTCTGGTCTTACACATTTATTGTGCAGCAGAACAATAATAACAGTACACTGGAATGATGTCAACAAACTACAATTCTGCTCTTTGTGAGTGTAGATTGCCACAAAATCTGTCTGATCTTATAGTCTTAGGCATTCCTTCAAAATACTACTTTGTTTAAAATGACTGATCAGATAAATTACTGTGAACGAAAGTAAAATTAATACGACTAGTAACTTTGAATCCCATCCAAAGATGTGTGCCAGATACCTTGCATGTTCAGCTGAACTAAGGCCATAGATTAGAACCAAGCCCCATTTTAAAAGCTTTACATTTTAGCCTTCGTTTTTTCAGGTACGCTTGGGACAATGTAAGTGTCAGACAAATAATTAATGGTGGTACTTCTTGTCATCTTCTAAATGCAGCCAGCAGCCAGCTTCAGGTGTAGCCTATTCCCATCCGACTACAGTTGCCAGCTATACTGTCCATCAGGCGCCAGTAGCTGCGCACACAGTTACTGCTGCCTATGCCCCAGCCGCCGCAACAGTTGCAGTAGCCAGGCCTGCTCCAGTGGCTGTTGCAGCTGCTGCAACAGCTGCAGCCTATGGAGGGTACCCTACGGCACATACGGCAACAGATTATGGATATACACAGAGACAACAAGAAGCTCCCCCACCGCCACCTCCAGTCACGACTCAAAACTACCAGGTAAGTGAACTGAATGGAAAAAACTGAATTCACTTCATACTTCTGCAGTAGTGTAACTTAGTCTCTTCTTTTGAAAAGAGGATAAGTAAGGCCATAGGAAAAGGATATATATAAGAAATTCTCTGAATTGTTTATATAAATATGCATAGGCCACTTTCTCCCCCATCAAGGTGTCTCAAAGTGGCTTCCATTTAAAAAAATTACAAAATGCAATTTTAAAGAACTAGCAAAAGAAAACTTTAGTTAACTCCAGGCCTGGTGCAGGTGCCTCATAATGTATTTTAGGTCAGTGAATAAGCTTTGTATACTTTCTGGAGGTACTGGCACTGATGAACCACATAAGCTTATTCTTATCACATATTCAGACATTTCTCTGAAACCATGTAAATTGCAAGTGTTTAAAAGGAACCAAGACGTTACAAGATGCCTAACATAGGATTGAGGGTCTGTTGATTTGAGGCTGTGTCTGACCCAGTCACTTGTGAAGTTCAAAGCCTGGTCTGAATTCAAAAACTTGGCCTTGCCATTGAATTACCTATTTAAAGGAGAAAAGGATGCTTTGATAATTCCAGGTACAGTTTTCTTTAATGCAAGATTTACTAAATTAACTTTGCACAAACTAAAAAGTTGTCCTAGAGACTCTGTGGAATAGAAAGATAGAATCTAAAAAAATATTTATTAATGTCAGGACAGATTATACCTCAGCCACAAGATGGTTTGTTAAGCCTATATTTTAAAGTTTGGCTTTCTGGAATCCTCCAGAATAATTTAGTACCAATCTCATGTGTCCCAGGAAAAAAGCTCAGATCCTCAAGTCTTCTTTTTTCCCTCCCTGTGCATTTTTAAGGACTCCTATTCATATGTTAGATCCACTGCTCCAGCTGTGGCTTACGACAGCAAGCAATATTATCAACAACCCACAGCCACGGCAGCTGCAGTGGCGGCGGCTGCCCAGCCACAACCTTCTGTAGCTGAATCATACTACCAGACAGGTGGGTTGCATTCTCTGGGATCCTTTAAAATGCATGTATATTTTGAGAGCCTTCTTACCAGATGCCCTATGATACCACCCCACCCCACTGCACCCTTTCTGGGGCTATTTAGGATATAGATGGGCCACCTATGCTTTATGCCTCATTTATAGAAGAACATGCATTTAAAAAGTTGTGTTTAGCTTGGGAGAGATTTTTCTGAATAATTCTGTTCTGCCTGTTATCCAAATGGTCCGCTGATTTTTAGAGACAGATCCGTATGGTGCACATGGCAGATTACTTTGGAGCACAGTCCTAACTCCCCTCGTCACTTGGTCAAAAAAGTGCACTTTGCATATTAATCAGAATTACGGTTTGAAGACATTATGCCTGTATCCAGTTCAGTTTGGCTGAATAAAATATGAGAAAGAATGTGAGAAAGTATGAGCAAGAAATGAGACTATCTTGCAGTTTGTTGTTTTTTAATCAGTTACTTTTATTTTAGCCAGGGTATATACTGGCTTGTATCCAACCAACTGCCGGTGGAAAGTGCACGGTTTTTCCCTGAGTCTTGATCCCATGTTAATTACACTGATGAAAGAGAAAGGAAGGTCTCTTTCATCCTCTCCCCACTGCTGCTCTGCTATCTGCATAGCTGTTGGTCCATTTGTGTATTGTGGGAATAATCTTTCTGAAAATCGGAACTGCAGGGGAGAGAACATGGCAAAAATGAGCAACACCGCACATGGCTGGTTGGAACTGAACCATTGTGCAAGGCTGAAGAATGTAGGCAAACCTGGTTTCAGAAGCATAAGCAGCAAGAGAATGGAAACAAAAACATTTTTTTTAAAAACCCTGTAATGTCTGAATGTAATATTTGTAGTAATGAAGTGTACCATTCAGCACTGCATAAGTGTCAAGGTTTGAAATGTTTAAAAGCTAGGATGGAATTTGAGCCCACATGTTCTCTCTCATGCTGTGACAAGGTTAAAAAAAAAAGAAATTGTAGCTGTTACTGAATTGTTGAAAGACCATTTCCTTGTGAAGTTTTTCAGGTTATAACTTTGTTCCTTTCTCCCGATCAGCTCCAAAAGCTGGCTATAGCCAAGGGGCAACTCAGTATACTCAAGCCCAGCAAACGCGACAAGTGACTGCCATCAAGCCAGCCACTCCAAGCCCAGCTACCACTACCTTCTCCATATATCCCGTATCTTCCACTGTGCAACCAGTCGCTGCTGCTGCTACTGTTGTCCCCTCGTATACCCAGAGTGCCACGTACAGTACAACAGCGGTTACTTATTCTGGTAAGTAGTGTTTACCGAAAGAACTGTGGAGGCCAGAAATGAGAGGCTAGAAATGACAGTTCAGGGGTCGTTGAGATGCTGAGGTCAGAGGAGCAAGAATACTGCGCCAAACATGTCTGGACACTTTGACAAGAAAAGCCAAACTATGCTCAGAATAGATTTTTTTTTTGCTTTGTCTAAGGTATGCTCTAGCTGTAACAAGGATGATTGAAGGAAAATGGTGGTGGGCCGTTAATATAGGATGTGTGGTAACAGTTGTTTAGGAGCCCTGTCCAGGTTATCTGTTTTGATTACCTAAGAGCCCTGCTGGATCAGAGCAGTGATCCATCTACTCCAGCATCCTGTCTCAAACAGTGGGCAACCAGTTCCTCTGGCTGGTTAACAACAGGGCATAGAGGCCGAGGCCTTCCCCTGGTGTCGCCTCCTGGCATCAGGATTCAGAGGTTGACTCACTCTGAATGCGGAGGTCCCCCTCAGTCACCATGGCTAGTAGCCACTGATGCACCTATTCTCTATTAGTCTGGCTAATCCCTTTTTAAAGCAGTCTGTGCCTGTGGCCATTACTACACCCTCTGGCAGCAGTTTCCACATTTTAATTGCACTCTGTGTAAAGAAGTATTTCCTTTTGTCCCTCTTGAACCTACTGCCCGTCAGCTTCATTGGATGCCCTCTAGTATTTTGGGAGAGGGGGAAAATTTCTCTTTGTCTACCCACAATTTTATAAACATCTATCAGGTCCCCCCACAGTTGTCTCTTTTCTAAACTGAAAAGTCTCAGGCTCCTCAGCCTTTCCTCATAGGGAAGGTGATTGTTCACACAGAGAGATGATAGATTAAAACATCTCCTGGGTGACCGCACTGGCTAGAAACATTTTAGATCAAAATAATCTGTGCTGCTTGCATACAGACTGTTTATATTGTTGCTTTAGTGTAATTTGGTTTAAGTAACCTGATCTCTGCATATTATGTTAGTGCTGAAAATAATGAGACTGATCTTCCCAAGCAGAGCCTTCCTTCAGCCTAGGGAAGAGCCACTTAATTTGGAGGAAGGCATCTTAGATTGGAAGGAAGGGTTCAGGCTTTAAATATTTTAATAAATAAACTTTGCTCAGTGGATTGGTAGGATATGGGTAAAATTCTAGCTATACATCTAAAAAACACTGTTTTATTATAATTGCCAAAAATTTATAAATACAACACTTTTTTTGTAATTTTTTTAAAGGTACCTCTTACTCTGGCTATGAGGCTGCGGTCTATTCAGCTGCGTCATCTTACTACCAACAGCAGCAGCAGCAGCAAAAACAGGCAGCGGCGGCAGCGGCAGCTGCTGCCGCCACAGCCGCGTGGACAGGGACCACCTTTACTAAAAAGGCACCATTCCAAAACAAGCAGTTGAAACCAAAACAACCTCCCAAACCGCCCCAGATCCATTATTGTGATGTTTGTAAGATCAGCTGTGCTGGACCACAGGTACCATTGTCTTTTCATTGTGGAATCAATTTGTACTTTGCAAATATTCATATGTTAGGGCGCCAAGAAGGCTTCAGGGTTAAAATATGTATTGCAATAAACACTTCTGAATATAGGAAGGTTCAAAATAGGATGTGTTGGGACTTGTGAATTCATTGGGTCGCCATAAGTCAGATGCGATGGTGGCACTTTACACACATACGTTGTATATTCAAGATGCTGCCCAGATCTGTAGAGCTGCATCAGGGTAGCCTGATCCCTTTGGGATTTTAGGCTTTGCAACTACCCCGCAGTTGTGGTAAGGGCGGGCACTGCAAGAAACACACGTGTCCACAGAACTAATTGTCTTGAGTTTTTTATACTGGCCACAGTTTTATGTAATATCATATAGAGTATTCTGAGCCTTGTTTCTGCTTCAAACCAAATATATATTAATTACCAGAGTTTGAAATTTCTGTTTGGAAGGTGTTGAGATTTCTGGTTGTACTGTTTGGAAAGTATGTTCACTTGGAAATGATTGAATGCGGTACTCATTTAGAAGTAGATACCAGTCCTTTCTGTTGAATAAACAATTAAATTGAATCCTTCTTGAAAGACATCTGACCACATGATGACATCATTTGAATATTAGTTGTTTATCTGTCTATCTGTTGCATGGCTTTTTATTTTACATAGTTGTATTCTCTGAATTGCCGTGCCAGACTCTTTGGCAAATTCTGCAGATGTTTAGGAGAATTTTATTTTCTGGAATATTTCAACATGTGACAGCTGTGATATATTAAATATTGTACCAGAATTGGTCTATAAATGTACCTTGTGGCCTTTGCTTGTTCAGTGAGATGAATAACACAGCATATATGGAAGTGTATATTTTACTTTTTTTGTGTGGTCATTTTTACAGACTTACAAGGAACATCTGGAAGGACAGAAACATAAAAAGAAAGAAGCTGCACTGAAAGCATCACAGAATACCACCAGCAACAATTCGTCTGCTCGTGGGACTCAAAACCAGTTGCGCTGTGAACTTTGTGATGTGTCTTGCACTGGAGCTGATGCCTACGCTGCTCATATTCGTGGAGCTAAGCACCAGAAAGTAGGTTTTGTCTCCTCTACCCTTATGTAAACCTTGTTATGCTTGGCAAAAAATATTGGGAGTATACAAATGCAACAGATAAAATATGCATAGAATAAACTTTTCTAAGATTTTGTATAGGATATGTAGTGAAACAATTAAAGGGAGAGACTTTTGAAGCATGCATTTTGGAACCTTTTGAGAAATGCTTCCTTCTGGCAGGCATTTCATCTAGGGTTGCCAGGTCTGGGTTGGAAAATACCTGGAGACTTTGGGGGTGGATCCAGGAAAGGGCAGGGAGGAGCCTCAGAATGGTACCATAGAGCCCACCCTTCAAAGCAGCAATTTTCTCTAGGGGTGCTGATCTAAGTCAGCTGGAGATCAGTTGTAAAAGTGGGAGATCCCCAGGCCCCACCTGGAGGATGGCAACCCTAGTTTCATCCTTAATGTGTGTTTTAGAACTCATTAGATTCTTGTTCAGTAAACTAATGTTTGCTGCAGAAATGCTTCGGAAAGTTCCTTTAACTTGCATACTACTTAACCTGTTAAAGCTACAAGCAACATGATTCTGACGCATTTAGGGGGTTTTGACATTTTTGTGGAGATTTTGCTTATAACTGTAGCTATTGGTTCTTCTAGGTGGTTAAGCTGCACACTAAGCTTGGAAAACCCATTCCTTCAACTGAACCAAATGTTGTCACCCAGGCAACATCTTCGACTTCTGCTTCCAAGCCAACAGCAGCCTCTTCAAATATTGTAACTAGCAGCAATGCTGTGAATTCTTCCGTTGCATCTTCTGCAGTGAAAATTCTTACTCCCTCTGCCAATGTACTGCTTAATGCAACATCCAACAAGTCAACAATAGTTCCAGCTAATGTTGCTGTAAAGAAAATATCGACACCCAAAATTAATTTTGTTGGCAAGTACAGTAGTCATTATTACAGGCCTTAGCAAGCAATGTACATTTTAAACCTGCTTATATATAAGCTTAGAATTGTATGGTATCTGACGTCTCCCTATCTCTACTGTAATTTTGACTACCAGTCATTTTGCATGTTTAGCTTTATTGTTTTACTCTGAGGCCCATTGAAACCTCTCCATCCTGGGCCATCGTCACACATCAATGCTGAACTTAAGGTTGCCATATAATGCAACTCCAAAATATATTTTGAATTATTTTTCTCCCCAACAATAATCAGAAATATACTGTGATTTAACCATGTATTATGTAAACCCTATGGCCAGTTGCCTTGTCTCTTGAGTGCTGAGAAAAGCCCTGTAGAAATGAATATAGTTTACTTTTCTGCAGGCCTTGTCTTCTAGTGCATCATAGCAGTTTTTGGAACTCCTATATTTTATTCCAGCTGCTAAATATTTCTGATAATCATAATGTTAGTTATTTCTATCCAGTTATTAGTTAGTTATTTCTATCCAGTTTGGTGTAGTGCTTAGGAGCACAGAGTCTAATCTGGGAGAACTAGGTTTGATTCCCCACTCCTCAATCAGCTGCTGGTGTGACCTTGGGTCAGTCACATGTTCTTTCCGAGCTGTTCTCTCAGGAGTAATTCTCAGATGAGCTCTCTCAGACCCACCTACTTCACAGGGTGCCTGTTGTGGGAAGGGGAAGGGAAAGGAGATTGTAAACTGCTCTGAGGTTTCTTAGGGTAGTGAAGGGCAGGGTATAAATCCAATCTCTTTCTCCTTCTTCCTCAAAAATAGTAATGTACTGTGACAGTACAATAGTACAATAGTAATGTACTGTGTAAAAACAGAGAGGCAGTGGGTGTAATATGCTATCCATTAAGACATTGCATACAGCAACAAATATAAGTTATGCATACAATAACCACTAGACTAAATGCATTTCGGCCCCGAGGGCCTTCTTCAGTAGTCTAAATAATAGCAACACACACTAAAAGTACAAAATACCTGTTCCAAGCAAGGCAAGTAGCGTATGAATCAATGGAATAGTGTAGCTCCAGATGATAATTATAAAGTTTTGCTGTCAATCAGGCCTGCATACATTGAGGAGCCCACACCCATCAGAGATGATAATTTAGTACAGCCATTCTGCTGTTGGCTGTGACTCTATTCACAGTGTGTTTCCCTGTACCAACCCTGTTGCTGTTTCCTGTTAACCAAACAAAGCCATGAAACTTTCATGGATCAAAAAGGGAGACGTTGGGTTAAGAGTCTTTAAACAAAGATAATCATTCATGCTAGATCCACTGAGTATCCCTAGTGGCTTTTTGAGGAACACCCAGGCCCCAAGCAGTGACAAGAAACATTTGTGAATGACAAGTTTAACCTAAAAATATGCAAAGATTAAATTTCATTTTAAATGTTTCATATTAGGTGGCAATAAGCTACAGACAACAGGAAGCAAAGTGGATGAATTAAAAGCAGTGGAAAATGCCAAAACGGCTCCTTCAGTTACTACAGTGCAGGCGCAAGAAATCAAACCAGATACATCTGCTGAACCTGTAACGCCCACGTCTCTTGCTGCTTTGCAAAGTGATGTCCAGCCAGTGGGTCATGACTATGTGGAAGAGGTATTAATGTGATTAATTAATATGTATATATAAAATCCAGTTGTATATAACTGCATAAACTGAGAACTGATGTGCTAAATTTATGGAAAAACAACATCCCATGTAGCATGGGAAAACAACATCAAGGCAATCCGCTTGTTAGTTACCACCATACCTTTTCTGCCTGTGCATAAAGGAAGTGCCTTAAAATGCTCTGTTAACCATTTGTGGTGTCTGATCGAATTTGAATACTGGGAATGGTGAACCAGTTACATTGTTTTGCTGATATTTCACCGCATGGCCTTCGTCTTTACGTCTTATATTGTGTCCCTGCCCTTGTGGTTCTCCCAGCAAAAGAAATAGAAGGATCCTTCAAAACTATGTCAAGAGCAGCAGCTCCAGAGTAACAGACAGTGGGATATGCAGTAAAACTGTAACACTGGAAAGTTGTACTGCTCTGGGCAAATCTAGTGTTGTGACACTGTTTCTGAAATTGTTTCCAGTGGAACTGTGTCTGTGCAGGCATCACATTGTGAGTAATAGCTGGCATTCAGTAAAAAGAAAAGTGAGCATTTTGCAGCCTGCTGTCCAGGGAGAGTTACTACCTTTCTGAATTAATCTGTTACTGCACCTCTGCCAGCTGAGAGAGAGAGGATACATAAAGGATAAGAGAATAAAAAGGGATGGTCAGAGAGCTATAAACGTTTCAGCGTTTTATTTCTATTTATTGGGTTTGTTTTCTTTTCAGTAGTGGTTCAACAGCCACTGTTCTGCATGGTTTACAATGAATACCCTGCCCCCAAGTTAAAAAACCAACAACAGAATTTATTAAATCAGATTTTTAAAGATCACAGTGCTACATACTGACAAGAAGTAAAGCTAATTCTTTTTCCAGTTTAAAGGTAAAAGCCCTCTGAAAATGTTTCCTGAAAGTCAGCAGGGAACAGAGTATGTAAAGTAACTTGGTCTGAAGGTCTGATGCTGGGAAGGTTGTAGATCAGCATCAGCTGTAGTTTCCAAAAGGTGGTTATTGTAAACCCCCTGGAGAGTCACTGTAGCTGGTTCATCTAGCTCTGTTGTTGCCAATATTGTTACTCAGATCTGTCTGGGATTTGAAAAAGAATTGATTTAGATGATCATGCAAACTAAGTAGCAAATTCAATATTCTGAAATTACATTCTGTTTATTTCTAAGGTACGGAATGATGAAGGGAAGGTGATTCGTTTCCACTGCAAGCTTTGTGAATGCAGCTTTAATGATCCTAATGCCAAGGAGATGCATTTAAAAGGAAGACGACACAGACTCCAGTATAAGGTGAATGAACATAAAAGAAAGGGCCATCAGGTCCTTCTTGTAATTGCTGGTACTAGTCTATTTCTTGACTGGCTTGAGTTTTTGCTGATACTCAAAACTGCTTTTAAGTCTGAGTCCTGACAAGAATGGTATTGTATATGCTACAAAGCCCTTCAAAAAAACAGGTGTACTTTGTAAATATTTACAGATTAGTAACTACAGATTGCTGAGAGAGGCAAAGTACAGAATGGCTGAATGTCTTAAATTCATAAAATTAGGATCTTACCTGACTGTTTTCTAATTGTATGCTGCTAGCCCTCATGTAACTAGTGATTATGGAAACAATAGCAGAGATAAAAAGAGAGATCAGAAAATTGGTTAGAAACCAGCTAATCTGGCTAGGGTGTTCAGTGGTCAAAAAAACGGGATACCTGCATATGATTCCCATTTCCTATCCCTCCTTTTTTTGTTATCACTACCACTCTAGCCGTCCAACCACATGTCTACTACTCTTTTCTTTTTCATTGAGAAAGAGAAGGTATATGGAGGAAAAAGTAAGGTGGGAGGGGGGCCCTCTTTTGTCTTCTGATGTTAGGTTTGCATAATCAGGGGTGAGGGTAAGAGGTAACCTCCCCTCATTTGCCAAACCAGTTCCAAGCATTTTTCTTCTGTTTTGCTCAGTGAATATTCAGAACTTTAATAACATAGCTTCTTTAGCAGGTGCCTCAGTAATTTTTTTACTCCAAAAATGCACCATGCAGCCTACATTTAAGTCTGTATTCGCTCTGTTTTAACACATTTCCACTAAAATTGCAACATAAAACTATTAAAAACAATACTGGCTCCTAGCTGCCCAATCAGCACGTAAAGCTATAAAAGCAATGCAAAGCATTGCATGAGAAGGCCGTGGTTTCTTGGCGCCTTGTTTCCCACTGGTCTATCTGTTAGTACCTCTGTGAAATTTAATGTGGAGAATTGTGTCGGTGCAATGCAGATGTGTCTTCCTTGATGCGTATAATTGGCTCTCTGTATAGACAGGAAATCTAATGGGAAGGTTAGGAAGAGTAAAATTGAAATCCTTTCATTTGAAACAGAAAAAAGTAAATCCTGACTTGCAAGTAGAAGTAAAGCCTAGTATCCGGGCAAGAAAGATACAAGAAGAAAAGATGAGAAAGCAGATGCAGAAAGAAGAATATTGGAGAAGGCGTGAAGAAGAGGAGCGATGGAGGATGGAGATCAGGTAATACATACGTTGGCTTAAGTTATGCTGTAGGGAATATTATACACATTCTTTCCATGGAAACTATATTTCTGTGAAGAAATACCTTGGAGAACGTGAATTAATTTTGGCTTTACCACACTGATAACAAACAATAAGCATAGATTCAGGTGGGTAGCTGTGTTGGTCTGAAGCAGCAGAACAAAGTTCAAGTCCAGTGGCTCCTTTTAAAACCCAACAAAGTTTTATTCAAGGTAGAAACTTTCATGTGCATGCACACTTCTTCAGATACATAAGCATTTTGTTTCTTTGAAGAAAAAGAAGTATTTTCTTTGGGTACAGACTTGTTCCTAAGATATTAAACTCCCCTCTGTTTCAGTAGAGAAGGATTGCAACTGTTTTGGTATTCTGTTCCTATTTATTATTTTGTCGTTTCTTTGTATTAATACTGACAGAATCTGAAGTATTGAATGCAGTGTAAGTGGAACTATTCCTGTTTCTGTAACAGCTGAAATGTGATTTAATTCATGTACTTCAGACGTTACGAGGAAGACATGTACTGGAGGAGGATGGAAGAAGAACAGCATCACTGGGATGACCGGCGCAGGATACCTGATGGGGGATATCCTCATGGACCCCCAGGCCCCCTTGGGCTACTTGGTGTTAGGCCAGGGATGCCACCACAGGCCCAGGGACCAGCAGTGAGTAATATGAGCTGCTTCTTTATTTGTTTAGACCAGGGGTGGGCAAACTTGCTTAACGTAAGAGCCGCATAGAATAAACATCAGATGTTTGAGAGCCACAAGACATGAACAAATATTACCTGCTTTTATTGGAAAATAAGCAAATTTGCTTTTTATTAACATTAAATGAGACTGCCAAAAATAATAACAAAAGGGGTAAAAGCAGATATTGATAATGATATTAATTTGTCCAATGATATTTGTTTGCTAATGATATTTAGCTTCCCCAGCCGCCCTGCCGGGAGCCACATAATATATGTGAAAGAGCCGCATGCGGCTCCCGAGCCACAGTTTGCCCACCCCTGGTTTAGACCTTTCTATTGACGGTATTTTAAGACGCCTCAAATGATAGCAGAGCACCTCTGTTTCTTTATACAGAGTATTTACATTTATTTACACTGGAGATATTTACACAGCACTTCAGTAGCAATTTCAGGATACAGACCGACAAAGTGCTACACAGACAGTTGTACTCCAAAATCAGAGGGAAGAGCATTGGACTGCTTGCAATATATATTTACATCAGCCAATCAGATTACAGTATTAACAATAGCTGAGTCATGGTGACTGTTCCAGAAATATGATGCAATTCTAGTCACCTGACCTCACTGACTGTCAAATTAGATCAGCAGGATCTAGCTCACAAGCCCATGACTTACTGACATCTTGCCAGCAATATAACCAAATGCTGTCATCTATCCCCCTCTTCTCCCAGCTCAAAGTGGCTTGCAAACCCCCCCCCCCTGGAAAAATATAAACAAAATATAACATAGATGTGTCCAGTATTCCCTCTAAGCTGAGTTAGTGTGAGCGAGCTCACAGTCTTTTAGCCTCCGGCTCACACATTTTTGTCTTGGCTCAGAAAGGATGGCTCCAGAGCAGACTAATTTATGCA
Organism: Lepidodactylus listeri; assembly: GCA_029233225.1. NCBI lineage: Eukaryota > Metazoa > Chordata > Lepidosauria > Squamata > Gekkonidae > Lepidodactylus > Lepidodactylus listeri. The sequence continues at coordinate 24,073,683 of JARCFY010000004.1, read as the reverse complement.
GTAGCCAAATTTCTTTCACACAACTTCAATGCCAGGAACTCACAAAGTAGAGTTTTTGGTCACAAGACTCCACGGCTTAGAGGGAGCATTGGATATGTCTTGTTGGCATTGACTTTCTCTACACTTAAGACAATCTGGCTGTAAGTGTAAGGTGTTGATGTATAAAATTCACAGGGCGTGATCATATACACCCATTTGCGACGCGAGAGGGACGATTCCCCGCCTGCTCAAAGTGGCGCAATCACAGCAGCACATCTGGGAAGCGTTCCACAACTGTTGTCAAACTGTCGCAAGCCGCTTCGAGCCGGTGGGGAATCGGCGTAAAAAGCTACCAGTGAAAAGGCAGTATCAAATGGTTTGTGACAGCCCAGAGCCGGACTTTCCCTGTGTGATCGCACCAGCGCAAACGTGTGGCGTCGGGGATCAGGCTTTTTCTCCCCCCCCCCTTGGTATTCGCATCATCGGATGACCCCCAGGGTGGAGAGGCAATTCATCAATCCCTTGTTTAAGCGAATAAGTGAATCGAAAATGGCTGGGGGAAAAAACCCCAACTCGCAGCGGTGGTTTGCCCTCGCAGGTCCACGGACCTGTGTGATCATGCAAATGTGGCGCAAATTGCGCCAGCTCAAATTTGTGTCGATTCCCATCCGGATTATCTCGCTAGTGTGGCCATGACCGCAGCTTAGTTTTGAAAATGCAGGTGTTGCACAGGTTTTGTACAGAGGAAGCCTGAAAGGATGTCTTCATTGGCAAGGAACTTCTATGGTTGTGTGTGTCCTATATTCATTTGGAGCCCCTGCCAGAAACATAGCCGTGAAGGTGTTTTAGAGAAAGCAGCTGTGTCCTGGCATCTTGATGGCAAACTAAATTCACTGTACTTGGTATGACCTTTGACCTCATCTCTGCTGTGCATACGTGATTCCTTAGCAGTGGCACCTATTCTGGGCTTAATGCAGCATCTGCAGTTCTTCCAGTATCCAAAATTTTAATGTGCTGTAGCTCCAGTCCCTGTCATCATGGTCCCACTGTCCCCTTCCTTTCTGGGTCCATGTGGTTGGGAGGGGGGGAGCTGTCCATTGATGTACTGTGCCTCCCGATATAGAAGGATCAGATGCCTATGATTTGTTCTTGAGGCTGTCTTTAAGATTGTTAATGTCTCCTTTGCGGGTGAGCGCCTCTTCAGTGTGCACACAAGACTCTACAGGCATTTAAGAAATACAAGTCTATTAGTCTCTGACAGGTGCTCACAGAGCCCATGTATCTCTTGTCCCACTGTGAAGAAACTAATTTTGTCCCAATATATATTTACTATCAATGAAGGGCCTCCTCTTCTAGGAATCTAGCAATTTCAGACCCTTTCACTCCCAAGTGCTGATATTCCATGTAGGTTGTCTAATTTTCCAGGTAGGTGGGCTTAGCATTGCAGTCTGAGTTGCACTCTGCGCTTGCCTGCATCTTCTGTTCATGTATATGTGGATACTAACTTTCTGGATAAGAAGCTTGTGCCACAAAATTTACCTCCTTCCTGATGGCTTTGTTTGCCATGAATCTCCATCATTTTTTTTGATTAGGAAGTGCAACTGTGGTCTCCAAAACAAAGAGAGGGCAGTGTCCACTTTGGGATTAGGGTGAGGAATCCCACCCCCCATCCCACTCCTAAACTGAATGCTTGCTTCCCTGTCTTCAACAAAACCTGAACTTTCAGACTGCTGGACCTCCTGATGGCACCTGGTATTTTTGGTCACTGTGTGACACAGAGTGTTGGATTAGGTGGGCCATTGGCCTGATCCAACATTGTCTTCTCTTATGTTCCTGACTAGTGGTGGTGGTCTATAGTACTAACCTTAAGGGTCCCCATTTGTAAAGCATGATTGTGTCACCCCACGTACTTACTCTGGAGGGTAGCCATTGTTTGTGTTTGGTCTCATCATTTGGCCTCTTTGTAGCACTGAAATGCATGACAGTAGTGAATGTCTGCTTAAAGAAGGAACTTTGTAGCATATTCCCTTGAATAGAATACTGGATGCTTCTTGCTAATGAGACACTAATGATGCCCTTGTCTTTTTGAGAGACCTTTGAATTGGTGGTGAACCTAGAGAAGCTGGCTCTTATGCCCTCATAATCTAGCGGAATCCAGAACATCCTAGTCATCAAGAAATTACAGTTAGGCAACCACCTGTGTATCTGAGGATATGCATTGTCTTTGAGGGTTGATAGACAGAACCAACTTTGTTCAGTGTATGCAGTGTCCAGTCTGGTGTAGTGGTTAAGACTGGTGTTGGAGAAACTCAGGTCTGAATCTTCCCTCATGCCATGGAAGCTCACTGGGTGACCTAGGGCCATTCGCACTCTCTCAGCCTAAATTACTTCACAGGGTTGTTGTGAGGATAAAATGGAGGAGAGGAGAATGATGATGTAAGCTGCTTTGATTCTCCATTGGGGAGTAAGGTGTGGTATGAATGAATTAAATAAATGATAAAATAATTTATAGTAGATCCGGTTCCCACAGCATATAGGGTCTTGATGAGATTAATCTCCTGGAGTAGGTGTTGTTAATAATCCTGTCTAGTGAATACTATTTGTGCCTACATTTCAACTGGTAACAGAAACATCCAGAAACACGCTTTGATTCTCCATTGGGGAGTAAGGCGTGGTATGAATGAATTAAATAAATGATAAATTAATTTATAGTAGATCTGGTTCCCACAGCATATAGGGTCTTGATGAGATTAATCTCCTGGAGTAGGTGTTGTTAATAATCCTGTCAAGTGAATACTGTTTGTGCCTACATTTCAACTGGTAACAGAAACATCCAGTTGAGGGCATATGGGTACGCTATGAATCGCTTAAGTTAATGTGGCATGGGTAAAGACAGAGGTCCTCTTCTGCATAAATATGCTGGCATACATTGGCCTTGCTTTGAAGTTCTGCTGAGGTGTGCCATTATGGAGAATTGTAACTACCAGCACAGCCATAAAGTGCAATGTTAACAAATGAAGGAAGGGGGACTTCTGGTTTTGGCGCTCACCGGGCAAGCACACTTTCATCAGCGCTCTGATGATAGTGGCCAGTGCCCACTGCGGCTGGGAGAGGTACCAGCTAGATCTGGTCCTCCCTTGAGCTCTTGTAGGGGGCTCTCAGCCTAGAGCGCGAGAGGTGCCTCTCCCAAGGTGAATGCCGAGGGATTGAGGCTCCTCTTTGCCTTGATAGGTCTCGCCACCACGCGACTAGAAATGGCGACAGAGACGCACACCGGGACAATCGAGCAGGCAGTCAAAAGCATTTCTCTTACCTGGCGAAAGATGTCTGATGAAGCGCAAGTCTTTTGTTTGTTAATCCAGATGGCCAGATAAGCATTTAAGCCCCCAGTCCTCAACTTTAAAGCTGCAGGGAGGAAGTTAACTTCACCCCACAAAGATAAGAACTCTTTAAAATTCATCGGAGAGAAGGAGGGGCACAACCAAAGCATTTTTGGCTGAAATAGGAGGCAGATAAGCTTAAAGTGCTTTTTCTAACTGGTTCCAGAGGCTTTTTAAGAACTTTCCTCAGATGTAAATAACCCGTCTCTGACTACAAAAATCATGGCGACCAAAGTCAGACCTTCTCTAGGAACTGCAAGCTCAACCACATTGTCATCTAAAGTGGAAGTAACCATAGACTTTCTGAATATGTTAAATGCTGCATCACGCTCTCTGCTGCACCAGATGACAACTCTTAACACAAAATTTGATACTCTTCAAAAACGGCTTGAAGAAACTAATCTGAGATTAGAAGAAACTGCCAAATCAGTTAAAAAAGGGGATGCTAAGACCAAAAAACTTAAGCAGCGACTTAAGCAGTGGAAAAAAAGAGAACCTTGGATGAACATCAATTGTTACAACTGCAAATGGAAAAATCAGCTTATGTACTGAGATTCCAGGGAGTCTCAGAACACAGTGGAGAAGATCTGAAGAAAGCTTTTAAGTGATGCCTTGGCACCAGCTGCAGATACTACAGCGGAACTTTTACAAACAGATATGGATATGGTTTATCGGACCTATCCAGACTCCATCAAGAAAAATAATCTGCCTGGAGAGGTTTTTGTGAGATTCTCCAAAAGATCAAGCAGAGATCAAGTACTTAAAGTGACTAATGGGACTACCCTAAAAATCGACAGTATAGATATAAAAGTTTTTAAAGACATTCCATTTGAAATTAGGAAAAAGAAGAAACTATATTAAAATCTGACAACCTTTTTACAGAAAAATTCAATGTCCCACAAATGGCTCTTTCCCAAAGGGCTCTCTTTTAAATTTAAGGACAAAAAAGAAACAGTGGACTCTGTTACAAAAGCCATAGCCTTTTTGGAGCAGTGTCAGTGGACAAACCGAAAGGAACAGCACAGGATGACAAGACATCAGATCACAGCGACTGTGATTTGGGAAGACATGGAGACACATCGAGCAGCTCCTCTGAGGACGACTCAGAATCTGAGTTAGGAGCTGTTGCCCCTAAATTACTTAAAGTCAGATGGGACTTTGATAAAAATAAACCTACAGGGAAGAAACCGAAAAAATAAGAAACATGAGTCCAGTTATTTGTTTGGAACTATGAATTGTCTGATGTACCTATTTCAGCCTTTAAAAAATCCTTCTGTATTACTAAATAGTATATAAACATAACTCTTATGCTTCATCTTACTAAAATGTATTGTAAGTGAAATTTTACTAAGCTATGTAACATTGAAAATGACCCCTGCTACTTGGGCTTTTAGTGGCCTTCTTTTCTTTCTCCCATAGTTTGTAGTTCCCCCTTTCTATTTTCTGTTGTAGTTTTATAGAAAAGCAATAAAAATTATATATATATATATATAAAAAAATAAATGAAGGGAGGGGAAAACAAAATCCCATTGTCTGCATTGGAAAGGCTGTCCTCTCTGGGATTGATACATTTCACCTGGTGTGATCTAAGTAGCAGATGTGTACAGCGAGTTTACAGATCCGTTGAACAGTAAAACCCTGATGCCCTGTGAATGGTCTTTGATCCCATGTGAGCTAGGTCTGACCTTTAGGAAGGACAGTAAAGTCCCACTCTCCTAAAGAATTTGCTGACACGCTGCAGACAAACAATACATTAACCTTGCCTTCAAGAGTTTGAGTCCTGTATTTGAGCACTCTTAATATGCATCTATAAAAAAAAGCTGAGGTTGCAATTTAAAAACAGTTGGAAGGAACAGAAATCGTTTAAAATATAGGAGAGGGAACGTATCATAATTTGAAAATGCTGTTTCTCTATCTTAGCCTCTCCGTCGGCCAGATTCATCAGATGACCGTTACGTAATGACCAAACATGCAGCTATCTATCCAACTGAGGAGGAACTCCAGGCGGTCCAAAAAATAGTGTCCATCACCGAGCGTGCACTGAAACTGGTGTCTGATAATATGACTGACAACGACAAAGCCAAGGGCAAGGATGGAGATGATAAAAAAGAAGGCACTAAAGACAGGCATGTTTTGATACTGTTGCATCTTGTTTTATTTTGCATTGAGATCTGTTGCCAGCGCCCTGACCTGGATAGTCCAGGCAAGCCCAATCTCATCAGATTTTGGAAACTAAGCACAGTCGACTTTGGCAAGTATTTAGATGGGAAACCTCCTTGAAATACCAGAGGTGGGAGGCGTGGGGGGTAGGCTTTATTCAGCCACCTCTCTAAATATCTTCCAGGCCCCCAATAGGGGTCAGTCACCAGAGATCACCATGACTTCCAGTTGCACATACTCACATGTGCGTGCGCACACCCACACTCATATAAAAAATACCCAAAACAAAAGAGATCGTTTGCCAGCATTTATTTGGAGAGGAAAAAGACAAAATGGAATTGTAATTTACCCCATACTTTGTGCCTTTCTGTTGAATTTTCTGACACATTGGTCAAGGCTTTGTGCTCAGAAAGCCAGAAATCTTGGGGTTTTGTTCACATTGATAGCAGCATCACTTAAAGAAAGGGCCGGAAGGGACCGTTAATGCTTGCCAACAGAAGAGTTCCTTGCTGCACAGGCGTTGCCCAGCAGTAACCATGATCTAAAGTCTGTTAGCAGTCTCCCTTCTGTGTTGGTGAGAAGATTTTTCAGGAGTGCCATGGATCCTCACAGACTGTAAGCTGACTATTCTTTTGTTTGGGGCTTTATTCACTTGCTGGCAGTGGAGAACCTCCCAATGCCAGAAACACCTGTTCATTCACTGAACCAGCTATAGTTGCACCTCTGTATGATGACTGACTCTTTTTCCAAATCCTCTACATTCTGTCCTAGTTTAGGGTGTGCAGATCTGTAGCAGAAGAGTGTCATGGGCAATGCGCATGTTTTCTTTGCATAGTGCTCTTTTTCTCAGTGAAACAGAGTTAGTTTTGAGCAGCAGTGATTTGAAATAATTCACTTCTAATGGAAGCTTTGTTTCCCCGCAGAGCTTTGAAAGGAGTCTTACGAGTGGGAGTGTTGGCTAAGGGCTTGCTTCTCCGAGGAGACCGGAATGTCAATCTTGTCTTGCTGTGTGCTGAGAAGCCATCTAAGACATTGCTGAGTCGTATTGCCGAAAGTCTTCCCAAGCAACTTGCTGTATGTATAGTCTTGAAATGGTTTGTACTTTCCTAAGAATTAGAATTTGGTTCTGCCAGTCAAATTTTCTGATTCTCCTAATTTATTCTGAACTAAGTGGGTTAGTTACAAACTACTTTCTAAGTACATAATATGGATATTGTGGTGCTTGAAAAAAATAATCTCCAAGATACCCCTATGCAATCGTTATACAGGGCACAGTTTTTGAAACTGATGTGTGTGAAATCGCCCCTCCCCCCCAGTTAGGATATAGTCATTTCTGTTTTATGAATTAGTTTGGGCTCTGTTGTATCTGAATTACATGAGTATAGGAGTTAAAAACAACTATTAATTCAGGGCAGTGATGCACTAAAGTAACAAGTCTTCAGAGACATATTTTTAAAAATTTATTTAATCTCAAGAGTTGGAAGGGACTGCCAGGATCTCCTAGTCCAACCCACTGCCAACAGAAGAATTACAACTATAATGTTCTCTGGTGTGCAGGAAATAGAAATATTCCTCTGGTGTACAGCCATGTTGCTTCTAATGCATTATTTTGCATTTGCAGATTGGCTTTTAATATTTACTGTGGCGCTACTTTGTATGGCAACATTGTTCCAAATGGTCTTATTGCTGCCCCGAGCCTGCTTCAGCAGGGAGGCTTTGGTGGTGTGGCCTTATTTGGAATTGTTTTTACAGTTTGGGTCACTGTATTAGAGATGGGTATGAACCAAACTACAAGCCAAATTTCATGATGAACTGGGCCGGTTTGTGCATTCGCAAACCGTGATTTGTGCTGTTCATGAGCTGCCCATGAACTGCCATGGTTTCTGTGGGATTTCATTCGATTCTCATGGTGGCGCAATGCGAGTGAGCTGTCTGAGTTCACTTGCAGAGCCACTGCAACTTCCGCGGGGGGCGGGGGGAGGATTGCTGAACTGGCTTGTATCTATTCAGTGATCCCTTTCATTCCCATGGCTGGAAGCTGCACAAACCCAAACCAGTTAATTAAATGGGAAAGTTCATGGAGGCTTATGATCCATGGTTCGTGAAACCCCACTAACCACAGCGAACCTCCCATTTTTCTGGTTCGTGCACATCCCTACACTGTATCTCAAAAAAGGGTATTGCAGAGCTGGGAAAAGTGCCGGAATTGGCAACAAAGATTATTGGAGCCCCTTCTCTATGAAGAAAAAGACGACTGAGGGTGGACATGATAGAGTTTGATAAATGTATGCATAGAGCTGGAAAAAGTAGCCAGGGTGAACTTTTTTCCCTTTTCACCTTCTCCCGTAATACTAGAACTTAGGGACACCCAGTGAAGTTAATGGGCAATTGATTTGGGACAGATGAAAAGGAAATACTTCATTCCTTCATGAGTAATTAAATTGTAGAATTCATTGCCAGTGGATGTAGTGACAGCGACAAGCATGGATGTCTTTAAAAGGGGATTAGACTTTCGTGGGGGATAGGTCTATCAATGGCTACTAGCCATGGTGACTAAAGGGAACCTCCATATCAATAGATAGCAAACCTCTGAATACCAGTGCTAGGAAGCAGTGTCAGACTGTGGCTGCTATGCCCTGTTTGCTCCCCCTCCAGGGTACCTAATTGGCTGCTGTGTGAAATGGGTTGCTGAATTAGATGAACCACTGGTGTGGTCCAGGAGGACACTTCTGTTAGCTTTGTATTTAGGATCCATCAATTGCATAGAGAAATTATGGTAGAAAATCTTGCTTCAGAACAACCTTTATGCATGAGGAATCCTACACAAGGATCTGTGTTCCCTTGCAGCAAAACAACAACAAAGAATGACAAGTTTATTGTTGCTTAACTCCATTTACATGAAGTGATCTAGACAGTTGGTAGATATATGTGTATATGCAGTGGCCGAAAGAGCTATTATACATGAAGTGGCCAAAATACAAGAAAACAGTCCACACAGGGGTCAGTGAAAGTATGAGTGCCCCACTCATGTTTGAAGCTAGAGGGCATAAAGTATAATGTCACTCTCTGTAATTTGCTTCAATGGCTAGTCCCTTACACCCCTCTTCTGTGAAAAAGTGTAGATTCTTTGTATTTTTCCTTTACTTAGGTAATAAGCCCTGAGAAATACGAGATAAAATGTGCAATACAAGAAGCAGCGATCATTTTGAATTCATGTGTGGAACCGAAAATGCAAGTGACCATCACGCTGACATCGCCTGTGATTCGGGAAGAAAACATGAGGGATGGAGGTTGGAAGTTGCTAAAAGATGCTTGGTTTTAATTGCCTTAAGAATGTTTTCTGTTCTAGATGGCATAAAGTCCTGGAAGGCAACATGCTGGCATGTGGTACACATTTAATGGCAATCTAGTCATCAACCGGTCTTGCTAGAGTGTTTTCTCCCCAAAACTTTAGTTCTCAACATAATGCATTTTAGACTTGTTCACTGCAACCAACAACCTCAAATTTCTGGAAAAGGTAATAATTTCTTTTTGATGTACAAAACCTCAGTTCTTCGGAAAAGGAAATGTTCCATAGTGAGTACCTCCAAGTTGATCATCAGGAAAAGTTTCCTGCTTATGAGAGAAACGTATTGTGTATTTTTGAAATAAGATGTTTTTGCTATTTCTTGTGTAGCTTTGCTGCACATAATCTATAATTGTACAGTTGATTTATAAGTTCAGATTGATTTGGCGTTGCTTGTAACAAGATATGTTTTTCTAGTTTTTTGAGGTTGTCTCTTGGTCGGTTTGGAATACGACATGTACAGCTCCTGCAACTGAGATCGGACTTTATAATTGAACAGTTGACGTGCGCAGTGTTTTTTGTCAGGAGAGATAGTGAAGTCATTAAGTAAAAGCAGAAGTTGGATTTTTAAACCAAATGTCTTATTTCTGAAGTGTGTGATTCTACTGGTGCCAGCAGTGTTGCTTTAGGGCCTCTTCTGTAACTCTTTGAAAGCTACAAATGTTTTTAAGCCAGCGAGCATGATACTTTAATGTCTGCGATATGTTGGCTCTATTTTATGGGTCAGATAAAATGAACTTTGTTTTCTTTCATTTTGTGTTTGCAAAAAAATTATTTTGGTGGACACGGTGCTACTGCTGACCAGGAATCTATAAGCATGGAATTGAAGGCTATATTTTTTAAAATAATATAGGTTGAAGAGTGTGTGTGTGTCAGTGGGTGTTATGCATGTGTTTGTATATATATAAAGCTATGGAATTAATTCTAAATAATTCTCAGCATTATTCTTTGAGTATTTAAGCAATTCCTTAAATTGCCTTTAAAAGTATAATTATCCTAGAAGCAAGCTTTATGTAAAACAAAACACTCTTGAAGAAAACAGAACTTGAAGCTTAATGGCCATATGCTTTTTCTCCCTGATACCTAATATTTAGTGGGTGCTAAATGTTTTGAGAGTATATAATGCTGTCAGCTTTTAAAATCCTGAAGTAGCTGAAATGCCTTTGTTTATTGCAATTAGTTTAGTTTGTTTGTTTGGCTTTACCAAGAGACAGAGCGCCAAAAAACCCTCCCACATACTTGGGTGCAAAAAGAAGCATTGCTAATTTGTGATTTTCTGTCTAATTTTAATTTTGACTATGTAATTTATTTTGCCAGTGAAGAAGAATCAGTTACTATTGTCAACAGTGGAGTGTTTTGAACTCTAGAAAAATTGGTTCTTTAAAAGCCTTCAAAAGAAAACAAAGCTCTGTTCTTTTGTCTGACCCAAACCTGAATTAGCACTGCCATTCTAAGTTTGATTCACTTGCTAAGTATTACCTTGAGGGAACCAAAGCTTTTTTTTTTTTTTAATAATTTCTTCAAGACACTGAGCAGCTTAAAATGAATATCCAAAAAAAGTTTACCTCCGAAATGCTTAAGTAATGATATTTTAACTGCATATTTCCAGTAAACAAGGCTATAAGCATGGTTGCATTATTTGCTGCAGAACCAGTGGTATATTCTTTACTGCAGCGCAGAATGCTCGGTGTCTTAACATGGTTGAAGGCCTCTAGCTAGCTCTGGGGAGTTGAATTCAGGTGGCAAGGAAGGCTTTGCTGGAAGAACTCAATTTTAAGGAAATGCCAATAGAGTTGAATGACATCATAATTATAACTTTAATCAAACTGAAGGGGGGATAGTAAATGCAAAACTGTTAACCTGGTAGGCATTGTACTTTACAGTTTTGTGCATTTAACAGTAAATTTCACTGAACTGACTCAAGTTACAGTAGTAGTAAAGATGCTCTAACTTGTGCTGTGGAATGTGTTTTCTTCAGCAAAGTGTATCTGTGTGTATCTATTTTTTTTTATCCATAGCTTATTAGCCCCGGTCCAAAGCCTTCTAGCAGAGACAATTGATCCTGTCAGGGATGGCTGCCAAGACATTGGAAGGATTTTTGACCAAGGTTTTTCTAAAGCTCAGTGTCACACGTGCCATATTTAAACAAAGAGGGGGTTTGGTTGCATAGTCCTAGCATTAACTGTTACTTTTTGTGTTTCGTCTTTTTTTCTTGTCTTTGTCTCTCTCTCTAGAATTAAGCAGTGTTCACACTAGCTTTGAAACAGTTGACTGGGTAGTAACTTACATCTGTGCTTTTAAAGAAAATGACATACCTGTTAACTTTTTAATAAGGAAATAGTGTGGACACAGCATGTCTTATTGAAGATTAACCCCTTATTTACCAAGCATTAAAAAAGTAAAATCTGCACTTTAAGATAAAACTGGTTGGGTGAGGTCGATAGGGTGTTGGGCATCTTTTTCTTTTAAGGACCAGTGTTTAAGGGGTTAATCCACTTGGAGTCTAAGATGCAAAAATCCACATATAGAAGAGTTTCTCTAATGGATATCCAGCCCAGATATATTCCCAATTTCTGTAGCTGCTTTGGCATCTTCTGATAGCTTCAAGCTTGATACATAATGAATGCAGTCTATCTTCCGCTGAGGTCAATAGCAAAACTTGCATTTTTTCCCTAAAGGTTTTTCTAGAGGGCTGTGCCCATAGTTTTGCTTGGTTAATTATATACGGGTCACTCCTGATGACGCTTTCATCAACAAGCAGTGCTTCCAAATACAGTGTTTGGTACCATTATTTTTAAAATGATTCGGTACTTCAGTGATTGATTTAAAAGAAACTGAAGTCATTACATCTATTCATATGTAAAAGTTTTTATAAGAGTAGAAATAGCTTGCTCCTACAGTCATATTAAATAGACAAGTTCTCTTTTGTCAAAGTTAATCACTATGGATTCATTTTAAACGCATTAATTATCCAGTCATACTAGTTACTTTGGCCTCAGCTGACCCACTCTTCCTTAAACTTCACTCTCCTTTTACTTGATATACCTGTGATCCTACTGTCTCCTTTTGTTTGCTTTTAAATTCTCACTGGTATGATTCGTTCTTCTTTGCTGTATCGGTATAGCCCTTAAAAGTCACCCTGCAGAAAAATTACATGAATCCCACTAGTGAAATGTCCATATAAAGAAGGGGGGGGGAAGAGTATTTCCCTAAGAAATCTGATGTAAGGTTGTAGTAGATTAAATTGGATTATGCTGTGCTGAGATCAGCTGTGTCAATGACAGAAGTTCAGGCTTGATATGTCCTCTCTTCTTTATACTCTGGTGGTTGACCTTCAAGCCTGATGGGTTAAATTCTTCAGCACGTGTCCTTCTGGTCGGTGTGTTTCATGAGTCCTTGATTTTGCTGTTACTAGTATGTTTGCTTACATTAGACTACATTTAAATGTTCTGTCAACTCAGCTGAATAATTCACACAAAACTCACATTTTTCCTCATGGCACATTAACCATGTATTGTAACAGCAAATGTATTAATTCAGCAGATTTAAAATTAGCTGGAAATACCCTTTACTGATCATCAGCAGTGGCTGAATAATGGAACTGCAGGCAATTAGAGCCAGTTGAAGTAATCAGTTATAAAAGTTATATATGTGACAGATTCAGTCACAGTTGCTATAGTACTTAATAAAATCCTCTTTTTTTGTTGAAAATATGACTTTACCAGATGCAGTGTATGGGTTTTCCTTTCTTTCTTTCTTCCACACTGCTTATTGCTTCTGCTCTTTATGGTTTAGGTGTCTTTTCTTTTCAAGACCTGTCTTTTTAGCTTTCTCTTGATATCTTTGTTGATGAAATTGGGATGGATATACATGGTATGATACAATAGGAACCCAGAGAAGAAATACCGTAAATCTATTCCTGACTTGGAACTCTATTCCATGTTCCACATTCCTTCAGATGCTACAAAACCAAATAATCTGGATTGTTTCTGTATATATTTTTATTTTACCTTGCATTAATATGAGGTATCCTAGTATATCCAGCGTCTTGTGTGTCTAGGATGAATTTTGGTCCATTAACAAGGGCTAGGTCTAAGGTAGCATGTGACCATTTTCAGTTGTCCCAACAAACACAGGGTGCAATCCATCCAGAAGTTCTTCTGCACAAGTTTTGTTAAAATGAATGGTGTACTGAATGCAAATCCCGCAGTTCATTTCAATGCAGCTTGTGCGGGAGAACTTCATGATAGATTTTGCTCACAGTTTGTTGTAACCTTTGCTTCATTCAAGTGGATTTTTGTGTTCCTTCTGTCTTGTGTTTCCTGTGCTGGTGCACTGTGTCCAACCATTCTTCCTTCAACGTTTAATTTTAGGGGAAATTCATTTTTTTCCCAGAGGTTATTTTAACAAATAACATCCTGTATAATCCGGTGGGTAATTTAAAAATAAGACGAAGAGCTAATCTTTATTATGCTCTCGATTGTCCATTGTATTGGGCTCATCCTTGTCTGGATTGAGAGGCACTACTGAATGCGTAACACATCGAAGACAGGGATTACCGTACAAATGGCACGTGTGACATGGAAGCTAATTTAAGGAAGTGTCTTGCTCACCTGGTCAAACACCCATTCCTCACTGCATTTTGCGAATTCAATCCATTTTAGATGTAACCTCGGGTATGGTGAAAGACCCACCGGACGTCTTGGACAGGCAAAAATGCCTTGACGCTCTGGCTGCTCTACGCCACGCTAAGTGGTTCCAGGTTCGGAACATCATTTTACTTTCTTCTTGTAGCCTTATGAGAGAGAGTTGTTCAGTTGGATGTTGAACTATGTGGGGAAAAAACTACAACCAAGGTTGCCCTTAGTAAATATATCTATATCTATATTTAAAATTAAAATGACCAGAAAAAAAATTCTCATTTATCTTGGAAGATCTGTATGGAAGAGCTGCTTTATGCTGTTCTTGCCAATTTGACAACTTTGTTTTTCTGGCCATTGAGATGGCAACTAAAGCTTGACTCATTTTGGGGGGATCATCTGTTTTGTATTGGTAATGTATTCCATAAGGCTGCAGAGTAACCTTGCTTTAAATAACAGAATATGTGTTTAAAGCTTTGTGTGTTAGATTTAAGACTTTTCCCTTTATTTCTATAAATGCATTAAGTGTAGGGAATGAAAGGTGAGAAACTATTTGGTTCAGTGACTTTGCGCTCCGGCAAAGGCACAACAAAGAAACCAAAGAGATTCCCATGGCCTTTCAGTCTCTATACTTGTTAGCTCTTTACTTTTGTATTTCTATCACAGGAAGATATCATATTTGCTGTTACAGATGAACCATAGGTCGAAGTGTGCAGGGAACTAAGAGATGTTAGTCTCGTACAACCTGTGCACCTTGACTTGTTAATTTACTAACTAACCTTTGCGTAAAATGCTTCTGTAAATGGCAGCTCTGGAATGTATTCAGGTGGCTTGTTTTCTTTTCTGTGTTTGAGCTTCCATTGAACAGTGGCGTTTTAGCTTTCTTAAAGGCCTCTTTTCTATTTGCGCTGGGATTAATTGACTTGATTTTGTATTGCTCTCAAGGCTAGAGCTAATGGTCTGCAGTCCTGTGTCATTATCATACGTATTCTTCGTGACCTCTGTCAGCGAGTTCCCACTTGGTCTGACTTTCCAAGCTGGGTAAGTAATTTTAGAACCACAAATGCATTCCCACTGAAGTGTCAGATTTCTGATAGGGTTTTTCCTCCATGTTTGGCATGTCTTAATTTCTGTTAAGTCTTTGATTTGCTTCCTTAATTTCTGAACAAAGCACAACGTTTTTAAAGTTTTCCTCTGCAGTTCAGTGATAATAACATAGGAGTGAGTAGATGGGTAAGCATGTGTTTGATTTTTTACCAAATGACTTCAGAGGTGATTTATTTCTCCAGTGTGGTATAGTGGTTAAGAGCGGTGGACTATAATCTGGAGAACCAGGTTTGATTCCCCTCTTTACTGGGTGACCTTGGGCCAGTCACAGTTCTCTCAGAACTCTCTCAGCCCCACCTACATCACAAGGTGCCTGTTGTGGGGAGAGGAAAGGAAGAAGATTGTAAGCCGCTTTGAGACTCCTTACGGTAGAGAAAAGCAAGGTATAAAAACCCATTTTCATTGTAACTTTGATAGTGTCAAGTCCCCAAGTTTGGGAGAGAAGCTGGGTAAAATATCTTTAAATAAATATAAAAAATAAGTAATGTACGGCCCTGTTATATTCTTCAGATCTAGCTGGAGAAAGTTGAGGAAAGGCAGCTTGCTCTGAGGTCTGTAAAAGATATGCAGTATATGTTGCCCAGGCATATGAACATATGCAAATATGAAGCTGCCTTATACTGAATTGTCAAGTCCATCAGGGTCAGTATTTGCTACTCTGACTGGCAGTGGCTCTCCAGGTTCTTAGGCTGAGGTCTTTCACATCATCTCCTACCTGATCCTTTTTAACTGGAGATGCTGGGGATTGAACCTGGGACCATCTACATGCCAAGCAGATGTTCTGCCACTGAGCCATGGCTCCTTCCTAAAACACGTTTTCTCTAGAATGTCCCCAGGCAATACAGAGCTGATATTATAATCCAAACCTGGAAAATGCAATTGTGCATGCAGAACCAAACACAGAAGAGGGCGGGGAGGGAAGTCCCAGTACAAAAGCAAGCAAGCAAGAAACTCTACAGTTAAGACCTCTACAAAGCATAAACAAAAATAACCACCACACACAAAAATAATACGTATATATATTTTCCTGTGATAATTGATATACACCTTTGGATTTTTGTGTTTATCGCAACAGTATGTCCCATCAACACTTCAAAAAAAGTATTCAGAGGCTAAATAATAACAATGCTTTCCGAACTGCCTTTTACTGTGACAGAAACCAAAACTGGAACTAGCTGCCAATATTGTGGTAATTGCCTAGCAATGTCCGCAGAGGGCATTCATTTCTTAAAGCTATGGTGCTGCTTCTGTTATCTATGAGGCTTTTCTCAGGTTTGAAGAAAGATCTGTCTGGCCTGTTCACAGTACTCCAGTCCCCAGATTTAAGTTTCCACAGATGGGGCCATGTTGAGAGATTAAATAAATTGATGATACCATGTTAAAACTATTAATGAAGGCCCGCTAATTTAGGCTGGTTTTCAGAGCCTGCAATTATTTACGGTTGTCATTTGGCATACAAGCAGGGTCTCTGCTGGCCCTCCTCCAAGTTCTTTGTAATGCACAATAGGGAGCCTGTGAGCTCCAGTTTGATGGGCAACTGGGGGGAAGTGTTTTCCACACTGCCATTTGTGGTCCCTGCTAGCCATCTAAAGCAGCATTTGTTGGAACCCTGACCTGTGAGTTATTCCGCTGTTTCTTGGCAATGTTTCTTTTCAATTTCTTTGTAGCATAAGGTTCTTCAATATTTCTTGTAATAGAATCCCATTTTCATGCCAGGGCTGCCCCAGATTCCAACCTCCATTCATTTACTTGGTTCACTTACAGGCTGAGATGACATTTCGCGGAATGTAAAAGGAAATGCCAGAGTTTGTAATTTGTGTCCTTTTTCATATGAAACAACCGTGGCAGTGTTTACTATTTATTTTGCTGATTTCTTGTTTTTCCGTTCTATTCCAAGAAGTACCCAGGGCAGATTACAACAAAAAAGAAAACAATTTCCGTAATAACAGTAACAACAAATTAATTAGTACTTGTGGTTATAGGAACCTTAATCATGCGACTGGGCTTCCATCAGATGCTGAACTGTTTTTTTATGTTTAAAGTCAGTTTTACATGGAGTCCAGTGCTTTATGGTTGTATTGGACAACCTCTATGCAGTTCTTTTGTGCTATGTACAAGTCCTACATCTCATTTTTAAATGGATGTACAAAAAATAGTAACTTTATTTCTCTCTTCATTCTGCTTAGGCAATGGAATTATTAGTAGAAAAGGCAATTAGCAGTGCGACTGGCCCACAAAGCCCAGGGGATGCACTAAGAAGAGTGTTTGAATGTATATCTTCAGGAATTATCCTTAAAGGTAAATCAAGATGGGTAGCCATATTAGTTTGCCTGGAGCCAGTAGAAAAGAGCAAGAGTCCAGTAGCACCTTAAAGACTAACAAAATTTGTGGCAGGGTAGGAGCTTTTGTGTTCTGTGCACCTCGGCATCTAGTCATGCTGGCCACATGACCACGGAAACATCTTCAGACAGCGCTGGCTCTTCGGCTTGGAAACAGAGATGAGCACTGCCCCCTAGAGTCAGATTTGACTGGCTTTCGAGCAAAGGAAACCTGTACCTATGAGCTTTTGTGAGTCACTGCTCACTTCTTCAGGTACAGCTGTACTCACTATATTGTTCAGATACTCACATTCTAACCGTATCTGAAGAAGCGAGCAATGACTCATGAAAACTCCTACCCTCCCCAAATTTTGTTAGTCTTTAAGGTGCTACTGGACTCTTGCTCTTTCCTACTACCTTAAAGGTAAAGCGGTGCTTCTTGACTACATTTATAACTGGTAGTCTGCTTAACATTAAGGTTTACGTACTTCACACATTATTTTGTTATTATCTAAGGTAACAACTAATATCTGTTAAAGTAATATTATCTATTACTTCTGCCTTGTTATAATAAAACTAAAGTTGTTTATTCTTCTTTAGGAGGTCCTGGCCTCCTGGACCCCTGCGAAAAAGATCCTTTTGACACCCTCGCTTTAATGACAGACCAGCAGCGAGAAGATATTACTTCGAGTGCACAGGTGATTTAAAATTAACAAAAGGGCTAAATGTAGTAGATATCTGCTTTGCAAATAGTGAAAATATGCAATCTTTAGCAATAAAGCCCAAGCAAAAGAATGAATGAATTCCCTATAAACTATAGTTTTTGGTACTCTTCCTGGAGTAAAAGGGAAATAAATGTTATAAGTTGACCAGTCACTTTCAACTGAAAAGGGCCCTGAGCAGGTTGAAAAAATAAAATGCCATTTCTAAGAAAAGAGTGTTAAATGCATTGTGAGCAGCAGTAAATCAAAACAGAAAGCAGCGGCTATCACTATTAGTAGTCAGGAAACCTTTTGGCGTACAAAGGATCTTCTGACTGTTGACAGGATGTAACAGAGGCTGCTATTCTGAGCAGGTCTGCTCAAGTTTATTCAATAGGGTTTACTCTTGGGAAGTGTTCTTAAGATGACGCTGAAAGTGGCTGGGTGAGTCTCCCCAGGGCGGGAGCTGTGCCCCAGTGGAAAGGGCCCATTCCTGGTGTCCCAGCCAACTTTACATCTGAAATGGAACAAACAGCAACATCCACCCCCCTTTTGATAGAAGAGAGTGGGGGGAAATGTATGAATAACTTGCAGCAAACTTTCCATCGAAGACCTATTTGCTTCCTTACTAGGGTTGCCGCCTGACCCCAAGGAAATGTCCTGTCCTCTTAATGGGGGTGTTATTTACCCTCCATGCCACAAAAAGTTTGAAGCGGTAATTTCCACACGTTAAGCTTCTGTTAAAGGGACAGGACAGTGTTCTCTGCCCAGTGTTCTCCTAGGCAGTTGGCAACCCCTATTCATGACATGACTAATGTTTTAAATTCACAGAACATTCACAAATAGGGATTGGCACAAATGAACCACAAAGCAAAATTCGTCACAAAGTTTGTGAAGGCTCCACCATCACAAACTTTTAGAGCAGTTTGTCTGGGGAGTGGAAAGCAGAGGTTTAAAGTAACTCTGAGTCCCTTTAATCCCCTGCTTTCTGTTCCCCGTGAAGTCTGCAAAAACAGCTGAGGTGCAGGGAGGTGCTCCCTGCTACTCAGCTGTTTTCTGCTTCATAGCTGTTTTTCAGGCTGTCTTCTGAAGTCCCTTTAAAGTTTAAAGGGACTGTTCAAGGCAGCTCGAAACAGCCTAGCCACCACTGTGCAACTGTGCAACACCCCATTTAAAGGGATTAGCAGCCCCTTTCAGTGGGTTTTGCAGGGCCGCAAACTGGTTTGGTTTACAGACAAACCTCCTGGTTTGGTTTGTGGTTCAGCCACAAACCACATAAGAACATAAGAGAAGCCAGTGTTGGATCAGGCCAATGGCCCATCCACTCCAACACTCTGTCACACAGTGGCCAAAAATACCAGGTGCCATCAGGAGGTCCACCAGTGGGGCTAGGACACTAGAAGCCCTCCCACTGTTGGTTCCCCCCGCCCCCAAGCACCAAGAATACAGAGCATAATTTGCTCCAGACTGAGAGTTCCTATCTATACTTTGTGGCTAATAGCCACTGATGGAGCTCTGCTCCATAGGTTTATCCAGTCCCTTCTTGAAGCTGTCCATGCTTGTAGACACCACCACCTCCTGTGGCAGTGAATTCCATGTGTTAATCACTCTTGGGTGAAGAAGTACTTCCTTTTATCTGTTCTAACCTGACTGCTCAGCAATTTCATTGAATTTCATTGAACCACGAACCAAACTGAATGACGTTTTCCCAGTTCATGCCCATCCCTGTTCACAAACTGCATTATTGTAGCACTTAATTAAAATGTGGCAAAGTTACATACTGAAAAATTCTGAAAGTTTCACATACTGTTAAATGTGGTCTTGATTTCTTGAAGTATCTTACTAAACTTCGTAGAGGTTAATTTCAGTACTTGTCTCCCCACCACCACCCCTGTCCTCTCCTAGTTTGCACTACGACTCCTTGCATTCCGTCAAATACACAAAGTTCTAGGAATGGATCCTTTGCCCCAGATGAACCAGCGTTTCAATATCCACAACAACCGCAAAAGGAGACGAGACAGTGATGGAGTTGATGGATTTGAAGCTGAGGGGAAAAAAGACAAGAAAGACTATGATAACTTTTAGGAGTTTTTTTTTAAATGCACATTCAGTGTTAATGCAGAAAGTGGTAACTAAGGCCATTCGTTGTTAGATTTTTTCTTGATGTCTCTTTAAAGCATCCAAAAAGTTAGAAAAATTACTTTTGTGTGGCATTCACACCATTTTCAAGGATGTGCAGACTGATAATGAATGGATGGAAAGAGATCACAAACGGAAACTCTTCTGATTTTTAATTAGGCTATCTCTTATCTCTTTAAGTTCTAATATTAATAACTCCCATTTTCTTTTCTTTATGTTAAAGTGGTACACTGTGTACTTAAATCCCGACTGTATTTAATACAGTGTTTTGTGCTTCAGTTGCTTTGTGTATTTTGCTATTTTATTTAGAATTTTCAGTTACTTTTGACACTAGCTGTAAGTTGCTTTATATTAGAAATACAGTTCCCCTTTGCTTAATATTTTATAGCAGAACACTTCTTTTGTAAAGTGAAACTGCAGGATTATTTCTTCTAAATGTGAAGCGTTAACACACTCTTATTCTGCTATTTAAGTGCTCTCAGTTCAATGTTCCTGCCAATTTCATGGCATTTGTCTCTTTAGTGATATAATGGTGTAATTAAAGCAGATTTGTGTTACCCTAATCAGGTTTGTTGTTAGTTACGCTTTAGCAGTATAAATGCTAAATGTATAGAGTATGGACTCGCAGCAATTTTAGCAACTGCTTAATTGATGAAAAATCGCATGACTTTGTTTTTAATAGAAGGGCTTTTAAAAAGTATCGTTTTAGTTTCATGCCTAGGTCTTTGTATGATCGGCTTCGACATAGCAAGGCCAAAAAAATAACTTTCTGAAATTTTGCTTAAAACAAAAGTTACGAGGGCATTTTTCCAATTTGAAAACAGTTGGCTAATGATTTTCACATAGCTTTGTCAGTGTTAGCTCTTAATTAAAATAAAAGTTTGCCATATCAGTGCCTGTGAGATTGCTGCATTAGCTATTCCTGTACTAAATTGTTCAGTGACAGAAAGTAGATGACTATATTTCTGGCAAACTGGAGGCTATCAGACAAAATCCCAGAAAATTATTTGTGGCCATAGTGTATGCTTATGTCTCTTTCAGACAGCTAAATATTATAGCAGTGGTGTAATTCAGGTTTACATCTGTTCGTTGATGTATGCGCTGGCACACAGGTGTGATTTGTTACAGCACTACAGTGGAATACACAAATAAAAACTAAAACCTGATAAATGGCTTTACGTTCATTGTACAGTAGGAACATTCACCTCACTCACCGTCTCTATGAAATTATTGCTTACATGGCCAAGTTTGCAGAATCTGTCAGACTCCATTTCTTACCACATTTTTTAATTATTGCTAGTCCTTTGGCTAGATTTGTTCTTGCATGTTAATTTTCATTAACAGACAAACAGTATAAGTACAGTGGCCACATAATGTAAATAAAATATCCAGTTGCACAGTTCTGAAGACTTAAGGAGACATGTTTTCGGAAGAGGGGTAGTGATTTCAGCCAGTTCTTCCCCCTTCTGTTGTTCTCCTGAAATATTGTTTTTTGGGAAGTCAGTGGACCCTCAGGAATTGCATGGGGAGGAAAGTGAGGTTAGGCAGTGGGAGGCTGGAATTGGCAGAAATTGCAGCCTTCTGTTCCGAAAACTTGAGTGGCCTTAAATCGTTGGATGCAGGTCTAATTAGGGGGATATTTTGCTTCCTTATGGCTCTTGTTGTGCTGCATAGTTGATTATAGGGTGTATGTTAGACACAGTGCTGCTGTCGAATACAAAGTTGTGTGTCTTTTCATTGTTTTGCTGTCTACTGCAGTGCATGCGTTCTTCTAGACCAGGGGTCCTCAAACTACGGCCCGGGGGCCACATGCGGCCCGCCGAGGGCATTTTCCTGGCCCGCCGGGTGTGCCGCTGCCTGTCTTCCAATTCCCACACAAAGCAGTGGAAAAATTGCAGCCGACTCGTCCCGGGCCACATGACAAAGCCCCGCCCCCCTGCTTCCAGTCAGCCAGGAGGAGGCAAAAGGAAGACTGGAAGAGGGTAAGTGTGAGGTGGCAGGCGCTCCGGCTGGCCCCAAGTCTCCTAGCTGGCTGAGAGGCCTCTCAGCCGGCTAGGAGATCTGTGCCAGTCCCAAGAGCCGGGCGGGGATCTTTTTCGAGGCTTTTTGTGCTGCTGGGAATCGGAGGGGGAGAGAGAGAGAGAGAGAGGTTTCTCTTTCCCATCATGATGCCTGCAGTAGTGGAGTTTCAGGGAGAAGCAGCTGGGAGCTTGCTGCCTTAAAAAGTTTGTGAGGATGCCGAGTTCTTTGTTTCTTCGGAGAGGGAAAGAAAACAGCCCCGTCAAGGGTGCCTTGCTTGTGCGTGCACCCCCCCCCCCCATGCGCCTTCCCTACCCGCAAAATAACATCTGAAATCTCCAACCAGATCTAGACTAACTGATGCACACTTGCGTCACTTGTTACGACTAGCAGTGACAAATATGGAACCGGACATTGACCATCTCATTAGCCAAAAGCAGGCCCATAGTTCCCATTGAAATACTGGTAAGTTTGTTGATTTAACTTTACTTGTTCTTCATTTTAAATATTGTATTTGTTCCCATTTGGTTTTTTTACTTCAAAATAAGATATGTGCAGTGTGCATAGGAATTTGTTCATAGTTTTTTTTTTTTAAACTATAGTCCGGCCCTCCAACGGTCTGAGGGACAGTGAACTGGCCCCCTGTTTAAAAAGTTTGAGGACCCCTGTTCTAGACTCTTGTACATCATGCAATGTTTCCAATTATTTTCATTTTCCTGTCAGTCTGGGGAGACATAAGGAAGGTTCACTGGAATCAGAAGATGCAGGCATTATCTCTCACTTGATCTGAGTGAATCGGAAAAGCGGCATATAAATATTTTAAATATCTATTAAATAAGTATATATTGTACACTGCAGTCAGAAGGGCATGAAGCTGTGACTTACTATCCTTACCTACTTTATCATCTTCCTTTCTTGCAGAAGGGCCTGTACTCGGTAGATCTCTCGTAAGCTGTAATGACACAAAAGAAAGTGTGTCCTTGATGGAAGTTTTTAAAACACTTGGTTGCACCTTCTTAAATAGACTATGCTTCCTTTGCTATATGTAGACAGCACTTCCTTGATTGTGGCCAATGCCTGCTGTATTCTAAGAACTGGGTTGCAGTAACTTAACTTTAATATCATTAATGCTTGATACAAATTGGTCTTTTGTATTAAAAAAGATGGGCCAGAGAATGGGATAAAGGATTCCAAGCACGCACTGATTTGAAACATGAATCTAGTCTTCATACTTCTACAACTGTTGCTTCTTGATCATTACTTTCTGGAAAGCAGTGGCTGTTTTCCCAAACCTGTTATCATCATTAATTTGGCAAATCTGTTAGTGTTAGTGAGTCTGTTAGTGGGTTGCCACCTGGCAAATCTGTTAGTGGGTTGCCACCACATTGTATGATAGGAAGAATAAAGGCACAAAAAGGAGCACATGTGATTCTGAACAGCCTTATTACAGCTGGCATCCGGGGGGTGGTGTCGGATCGTTCCAAGATGGACTCCTAAACTCGGCACTTCGTAGTTGATGCCTCCTCCTTCCCTCTTCTAAGCTACAAAATACAGCAAAAACCTCACCGGTTACACAGCAAAACACTAGGAAAACTGGGGCAGCAGCAAGCAGCCAGGAAAACGGGAAAAATCGATGCAGAAATCTCAAGCCGTGGGGTATTTTACTCAACAAAATGGCGGCTGATAATAAAAACAAAAAGAGAGACCAGCAAGACGAGCCAGTAACACTGAAAATGCTTCAAGCAACTTTAAAAACATTGCTACAATCTTTTGAACATTCAATGTTGGAAAAATTTACAACTAAAATTGAAGACTTCTTACAACCAGTCACAGAACAACTGAATTAATTAAAGGTGACTCTGGCAACTACTGAAGCCAAAGCTGAAACAGCGATGGTACTGGGCCAGACTCTTCAAACAGAGAACCAGGACATTCAAAAATAGCAATTATTGCTAAAGGACAGAATACTAATTTTAGAGGCTAAAACCAGGAAACACCATTTAAAATTCAGAGGCTTCAAAGACTCTCCAACTGAGGACACAATACTCTTTAAAAATCTACATACCTGGATTGCATCTATCCTACATCTGCCAGAAGATCCTCAATCATCTATTTTAAAGGTTTATAGATTAGATGCACCTGTGAATCAAGTGCCGTTACCCAAGAGACATTGTAATAGAATTTGCAGACATTACAGAAAAGACAGCTGATCACCATCCTACAAACTGCACTATAAGATGGTCAGAACACAAGAAAACTGATAAAAAGTTGGCCTTGAGTAAATCTGTTTTATTGAATCGAGAAGTAATTTGCAGATAACAAAAAATTTAAAGAATTACTGGTCTGAAAATAAGCCAGAAGATACTTCACATCAAGTTACATAGGACGCAATGAAAGCAGTTTTGAGAGGGCAGCTTATCTTAGTCACGGCACACCTGAAAAAAAAAAACATGTTAATAACCTACACAAAAATATTAAGAGGCTTGAAATATCACAAACTGTTTGGCAGTAAAAATATCTTCAAAAAATTAATGGCAAAGAGAAAAATCTTAGAAACTATTATGACTGAAAAAATACAAAAAGACTTAATTTATACTAAGCAAAAGTACTGGGGAAAAAACCCTAAATCCTTGAAACTGCTTTCTTGGAAAGTTAAAGAAATGAAAGCAGCTAGACAAATTTATGCAATCAAAAATACAAAGGGGAAAATATGTACAGATAACCAGGCGATAAAAACAGTTATGGAAAAATTCTACCAGGCATTATATGAACTGAAAGGAATAAAGAGCGACTCAATTGTTGAGTATCTAAGACATAATAACTGACTAAAAAATGTCTCTATAACGCATAAGGATTATCTAGATAGTCCTATCACTAAAATGGAAATCTTAGAGGCGATAAACCAATGAAAAAACAACACTGCTGTGGGGCCTGACAGATACCCTTCTGAGTTTTATAAGGCCGTTAGAAACGACTTAGTGGAATCTTTAGTAAATCTATGTCTAGAGGGTCTAAGCCACATGCTTGTTGGCTGTACAGGCGGGGGGTAAATGGGGAGATGGTCAACATCCAACTAAACCCTTGCTGCTCTGCGGCATGAAGGGATATTGGTGGGGCTCAGCACTTCTTGGCACAATTCTGTACAGGAAACAGGTGCCAAAAAAAGAGCTCTTACCACCAGTGTTCCCTCTAAGCTGAGTTAGTGTGAGCTAGCACACAGTTTTTCAGCCTCCGGCTCACACATTTTTGTCTTAGCTCAGGAAGGATGGTTCCAGAACAAACTAATTTATGCAGCAGCCAAATCGCTAGCTCACAACTTGAATGCCAATAGCTCACAAAGTGGAATTTTTGTTCACAAGATTCCACAGTTTAGAGGGAACATTACTTACCACTCTCATTTGCTAAAAAAACTTCCATTTTTTTTAAAGGTGCCCAAGGCAATACAGAAAGTGACATGCCAGTCGCATAAAATTGAAACCCTTTCAGCCTTAAAACGGCCATCTTACAGTATTGCGAATGCCCCGATTGAAACCCAAACTATTGCTTTTGAAAAACACCAAACTTATTTATTTGAAGGGGAGGAAGGGGGAAAAGAACAGGGAGTCTCGAACAAAACATAATGTTAACAATGAAATATATTGAGTAACCCAAAGTCAGGGTGAAGGGAGAAGCAAGTCTCTCCGGTTCCTGGGCCCTAAATCATGAACTCTGGGAGGGTCAGGAAGCTCTCGCTGTTTACATGCTTTGAGAAGCAACTTTTCCTTGGCGGCAGCAGAAGTAGTCCCGTAAACAATAGACTAAAAGGCCCATGCCAGGAGATGGCTGCCAGCTTCCCCTCTCACTGCTCCACAGGCTATCTTCCTGGAATGTCTTCCAGAGAAAATTCTCACCCCTGTGAGAAAAACACCTGAGCTGCTGGCTTCCATCTCTCTTGGCGTTCACTCCTCTTCTCCTGTCCCATCGCTGGGCAACGACTCACCTGGCCTCCCACTAGAGGGCAGTGTTTCCAGACCAGGACCCAGTAGGCAGGATGAAAAAGGACACAAACATTTTAATGATAGTACCTTTTTAAAAGGTTTATGCTATATTTACCTGTTCTGATTTTAGAATTCAGGGTGTGGGTTTTGCACAGAATTAGAGTCACCTTAGAACAGGATGTTCCTTTAAAGCCCACAGACCCAATGCAGCACTACATCGATAAATAGAGCCTTGGAAACAAAGTAAGAAAGTTTTGAGAAGACTGTTTATTTTAAAAGTGTATCTGCTGCCTCTCCAGAGAGCTGCTTGAGGAGGTTTATGACTAAATAAAACCATTAAAAAATAAGCCAACGTATAAAAATGGCATAACCCCCATCAGGCTGCCTACAAGGATACAGAGAAAACCAGAACCAGACCGTGAAACAGCTAAAAGAGAAAGAAAACCCCTTAAGTTAAAAGCCTGGGCTAAAGGTAGTGTGTTAGCCTGATACCTAAAAGAAAGGTCGGTCCCATACTTTTTTGGGGCTCTGTTAATGCCTCTCTCTTTCAGCAAGTGCATTGTAGACCCTGCCTCCATGCAGGATTTGAGTCCAGTAGCTAGTTATAGACCAACAAGATTTCCAGGGTACAAGCTTTTAAAAGTCAAAGTTCCCTTCATCAAAGCTTATATCCTGGAAATCTTGTTGGTCTTTTAACATGGTACTGAACTCAAATCTTGCTCTTCTACTGCAAACCAACATGGCTACCCACCTGAAACTGACTTTTGCTGGGACTGCAGTGATAATAGCACCAGGTCATTGGGTGCTTTCACAGACACTAAATAAAACACTTTCGATCCACTTTCAGGCCACTTTGCAACTGGATTCTACTGTGTGAAATGCCAAAATCCACTTGCGAACAGTTGCGGAAGCGGATTGAAACTGCATTATTCAGCATGTGTGAATGTGCGCACTGTTTTGCATTCCATAAGAAACATCTCCCCAGAAGGAGCTGTGAACACTTGAAAAGCTACCACTTAATATTGAGAGAAAACTTTGGTTCATAGGAGCTGCTGGCCCAAACCGGCTTTTACAAGAAAAGGCCTCTCCCTGCACATGCCCCCCCACACCTCTGTTTGGGCCTGCATAATATTGTGGAGTGAGGAGAGGCAAGGATTTGATCTTGTTTTGAGTGGCTGTTCCAACAGCTTAGGCAGAATCTGTGGGTTCAGCTGAAGCAGCCAGAATATGCTCTGTCAGCTGTACCTACTGAAGTAAGATAAGCAGCTGATGAGATGCCATGGGAAGTCCGGCGGTTCCTGACTTGTCAGAGACC
Organism: Lepidodactylus listeri; assembly: GCA_029233225.1. Taxonomy (NCBI): domain Eukaryota; kingdom Metazoa; phylum Chordata; class Lepidosauria; order Squamata; family Gekkonidae; genus Lepidodactylus; species Lepidodactylus listeri. The sequence continues at coordinate 24,046,602 of JARCFY010000004.1, read as the reverse complement.
ACCATTACAGGCAAGCAGACAACACAGGACTGAGGTCCCATGCATAAGAGTAACTAGGCTTCCCAGATTCCCTGCTCCCAGCAACCCCTTCCCGACACTGCTTAGCTAGGTGGTGGGAGAAAAATAAAGGCGAAAATTGGGGAGGAGGGTGACACCAGTGTCCCAACATACGGACATGACTTCCTGTGCAACCAGAAGTGCTGTCAGCACATTGTGAGGGACTCTGGGATTTGTTCAGATTTGTTTATGGTTAACTGACTGCATGCACAGTTATGCTTCACAGAAGTAGTCTTCTTCAAGAACCCCAACCTGAGAATCCCCAAGTCTTCATGTGTGACAAACCAGAAGAACAATTTCATGACTAATATGAGCTCTGACAGGCTTATTGTTTGGGGGATACTGGCAGATGTTATGGCACTTTCTGTGGGAGTATACAGTGTCCAGAATACAAAAGAAAAGAAGACCCAGCAGGGGGCAGCAGAGGAAAGGCTTGTCCCACGGGAAATTCGGGTCTATACCTTCTCCTAACAAGCGTCATTCCTTGTCCGGCTGCAGAATGCTACTCTCAGGTCTATATCCTGCTTCTTCTCAGAAGATCCACAGAACAGAACACTTTCTCAGCAATGTAGTCAGGACTCTTATCCCTCACCTTTCTGTCAAGTTCATCAGTTCCTAAATTAAGCTTTCTTTACTGTTTAATCAGTTCACGTGGTTGCTGCTAACATTTTCATGTTCCCTGAGTGCCAAAACAAACAATAAACGAAGGGAAAATTAAGTCCACATCTCTGTTCCCATCTCTTTGGGGGGGAGGGGGTGCCACCATGATAACCACCACTGACCGAGGGAACATAGAAAGGTCCGCGAGAGAGGTGGACAGAGAGCAACTATCCTTTTCATGGCCCACCCGACTTTAGAATGTCTTTCTCTTTCTTGAGGCCGCCAAAGCTCTATCCCCACCATGTTCTCTCCCCTCCTAATTCTCAGGTGTCTGAGGGCTGACAGGCCCTCAGGGTCCCATCTCTTCAGCCTTCCTGAATCATTGGATAGGTAGCTATGTCCACTGATGTTAACTTGCTTACAAGAGAGCTGAGCTGTAACTAGGACAGGAGGGTGGTAAGGAGGAAATGTGTATGTGAATGTTCAAAGCGGCTAATACGCATTAAGCTTGCTGTTGTGTGTGTAACTTTTTGTTACAAGTGTATTTGCAATGCACAGTGGTTTATGGTGCATCTCTCCACGGTCTAGTGTTTCCTAGGCTTGGGGAATTCCTGGAGATTTGGGGATTAGCCCTGGAGAGGGTGGGGTGGGGGTTGGGGAGGGGAGGGAAGGGATTGCAGTGGGGTATAATGCCATAGAGTCCACCCTCCGAAGCAGCCATTTGCTCCAAGGGAACTGTAGATCTGTAGAATCAGTTGTAATTCCAGGAGATCTCCAGGCCTCACCTGGAAGCTGGCAACCCTAGAAAGCCAGTTTGGTGTAGTGGTTAAGTTTGCGGACTCTAATCTGGGAGAACCGGGTTTGATTCCCCACTCCTCCACTTGCACCTGCTGGGTGACCTTGGGCAAGCCATAGCTCTGTACCAGCTGTCCTCTCAAGGACAGCTTGGGAAAGAGCTCTCTCAGCCCCACCTACCTCACAGGGTGTCTGTTGTGGGGAGGGGAAAGGAGTTTGTAAGCCACTCTGAGACTCCCTTGGGGAGTGAAGGGCGGGGTATAAATCCAATCACTTCTTCTCTTCTTCTTCTTCTTTGCTGTATAGAGGACTAGTTTAAAACTGTACTGTAGATTCATCTCTTATTTGCTTATGCACTGCCTATTTATGTCTCCAGGACTATATATGTCTTTCTAGTGTTTCTATATCCACTCCTGCTAAGAGAGAAGCCATCTTAAAGGAATTTTCCAGCTAGTTCCAGCTAAGCTGTTATTATTTATTCAATTTATTAATTGCCCTAGCCTAGCTTTCATTGTTCTCTGATTTTCTGCAGGTGTTAGCCACCCCCCATCCATACTGGTGGTTACTCCTCTCTGTCATCTACTCAGGGCTGTTAATTAGCTCACACAGTTCCACTGTGAATCTGGTATGGGAGGGGGAACTCACTCTCCCCCTAGAAAGTTCCATGGATAATGCCCAGAGATTGGTTGAGAAGGTCAGGAAGTTATGGTCAGCTTTGTTCTATAAGTAGAACCTCTGTTAGAGAGAAGGATCCTCATCCTTTATCTTTTCCTCCCTATCCCTCCTTGCTGCCAAGAAGATATTTATATTATGCTCTGGAACTCTATGCATTAAGAACCAACTGCGCTGTGGTAGGACCCAAGTAAGTAAGATCAAGGGTGTAGACTTCCAATTTCCAGGGGGGGGGGGTTGCTGGGCCAGAGACATTACAGACCATTGTCTCCGGGGGAGGCTCAGCATGTCCTGGAAAAGTTCGGGGGGGGGGGTGCTCCAGCTCCCCAGCCCCCCTGAAGTTGACGCCTGTAAGTAAGATAGCTAGTCGGTTTTGTTATCTTTGTGCATTTACACTGCCCTGAAGTTCTATGTACCTTGTTTTTAATACTCTTTAAAAGTTTCTTCTATAAAGCCTTCTTCTGCTTTATGGAGTGTGTTACTCGGGGAGTTACTGAGACCAAACCCAGGTAAAGCTTGATTACATTATTGCACCAAGGCAGAGTCAGCTTTGACAACACATTTTACCATTGCTTGCAGTGCTGTGATTTGCCCTGCTCAAAGAGATCAGCAGCACTTCATCGGAAAACAGACTGCTATTAACTACCATCTAATTCAACACCTTGCAGGAGGCACTATGAGCTGCCTTGAATAGTTGCTGTCTTATTCTGATTAGACTGAAATTGGCTTTACATTTCATTTTAATGTTAGCTTTGCCTAAATTGTTTAGTTTGATGTTACTGTGTTGTTTAACGAAATGCTGCAACCTGCCTTGAGCCCCCTTGCAGGAGAGGGTTTTATAAATAAAATCAAATAAGTTAAATTTTCATTTATTGCGCAATAGCGCTTTCCAGTAAATGGTTTAATTAGCATCAGTAACATCTTGGAGTTTGTGTCTTCGTACTGGCAGCTGTATATGCACTGGGGTGATAGGAACCCTTCATAGGGGAGGCCTCCTGGACCTAATTAACAGGCACCACATGAGCCTCAAGGGGGTGGTTATTTCAAGCATGAGGGGCCATGGCTAGAAAGGCCCTGCTTCTGGTGCCCCACCCACTTCACTTCTGTAGTCGGACACAGAGAGTAGGACTTGAAAAGATCTTAACTGTGAGGCAGAACAATACAGCAGGAGGCAGTCCTTCAGGTACCTTAAAGGTAAGAACCAGCACTTTGAATCGTGTCCAAAAACAGAGTAGCCAGTGCAGACCTTTCCTCACAGGGATGACCCAGTCCCAAGGGTGTAGACTTTCCAATTTCCCGTGGCTGGGGCTGGGCCAGAGACATTACAGGCCATTGTCTCCAGGGGAGGCTCAGCACGTCCTGGAAAAGTTCGGGTGGGGGGGCTCCAGCTCCCCAGCCCCCCTGAAGTTGACCCCTATGCACAGTCCCTGTATTGCGCTTCGACAATAACCTGGTTGCTCTGTTTTGGACCAACTGAAGATTCCTCCAAGGCAGGTCCAGACAGCCAACGCCAAGTTCAGATTCCAGCAGAATTTAAAGTGTGATTTCCCAAGTCAATTTAACACTGCATTGTATTGCCAGGGAAAGTTCCTGTCGTTTAATAACCTAAGCTACTTTGGTAATCCTACTTCAGGAAGCTGTTTCATTTATCTCGCTGAGCAGTTTAACAAATAAGCCCCTTTCAGACAGGATGGCTGCATGCCAGGAAGCCAGGGCTAGACACCTAATAGCATTATTACAATACTTATACGGTGGTTAGTATTGACAATAAGACACAGCTGTGTTCTTGGACCTAGAAGCCCATGGAGCAAGGTACAGTTATCTCATCATAACCTGCCTCACAAGACTGTTGCGTAGACAACGTGACAATGCTCCCTCTAAACTGTGGAGTCTTGCGAGCAAAAATTCTACTTTGTGAGCTACTGGCATTCAAGTTGTGAGTGAGTGATTTGGCTGCTGCATAAATTAGTTTGCTCTGGAGCCCATCCTTCCTGAGCTAAGGCAAAAATGTGTGAGCTGGAGGCTACAAAAACTGTGAACTAGCTCACACTAACTCAGCTTAAAGGGAACACTGGAGATCACATGTGCAACCCTGAGCTTGGAGGAAGACGAGGTAGGAAGTAGACAAAATATTTGTAGGCAGCAGGCAAAAACACCCTTCAGTGCAATGGGAGGGGGTCAGAGAGAATGAGGTAACCTGCCAAGTCCCAAGAATCCTATATAATTATGTTAGTTTTCATTGGGTGGGCCAACTTGCCTTCAGTTTCGAGGAGCAAGGTTAGGCACTGGGCTCTTTATGGACTCAGACAAGTCCAGATTTGTCCTCTCCCGTAGCATGTATCATAGAACCATGCTTAAAGCAAGATTTTACCCATAAATTAGAATGAGGGAGATGGACTGGTTGAGTTTCTGAGGTGATTTAACAGGATGATGCCAAGAATTTTTACTTCAAAGTTGACTGGCTGTACAATCACTGCTGATTTTGAAGCCAGTTGCTGTGTCCCAACTTGACCAGCCACACAGTTGCTTTAAGAATAAAAGGGGGAGAAGGGAGATCATGTCTGCTTCCCTCAGCTCCCGCCAGTTGTGGTGTTGTGGTTAAGAGCAGCAGACCCTAATCTGGAGAATCAGGTTTAATTCCCCACTCCTCCACATGCAGCCAGCTGGGTGATCTTGGGTCAGTCACAGCTCTCTCAGAGGTCTCTCGGCCCCACTTACCTCTCACAGGGGGTCTGCTGTGGGGAGAGGAAGGGAAGGCGATTGTAAGCTGCTTTGAGACTCCCTTAGGTAGTGAAGAGCGGGGTATAAAACCAACTCTTCTTCTTGGAGGAAGGGTGAGATAAATATCTATTGAACAAATAAATCTTGCAGGATTACATTAGGTAAGATCATTGGTCACACACCAGGAACAGCAATCCCTCTTCCAACCAGTGTTCCCTCTAAACTGAGTTAGTATGAGCTAGCTCACTGTTTTTTTAGCCTCTGGCTCACACATTTTTGTTCTAGCTCCAGAGCAAACTAATTTATGCAGTAGCCAAACCGCTCACTCACAACTTTCATGCCAGTAGCTCACAAAGCAGAATTTTTGCTCGCAAGACTCTGCAGCTTAGAGGGAGTATTGCTTCCAACCAGCCTTAATTCTCTGTAACTGAGAGCCAGTTTGGTGTAGTGGACAGAGTGGGAGACCGAATCCCTGCTGCTACTATGGAAACTTTCTGGGTTGCCTTGGGCCCATCACAAATTCTCAGCCTGGCCTACCTCCCAGGGTTATTGTTGTGAGAAAACATGGGGAGAACAATGTTCCAAGCTGCTTTAAGTCCCAACTGTGGACAGAAAAGTGGGATATAAGTAAATAAATGCAGCAAAACGAGCACATGAATATTTGCTGTCCCAGCCTATAGATAATGGCTGAATGCATGGAGGGAGCAGGAGGGCTAATGGAGGACTTATCAGTGGGAAACTCATAGATTCTGACAAACATACAATCAGGTTAACTGTTGCTAGGGGAAGAAGACATAAGAAGACCCTGACGGGTCAGACCAGCATTCCCTCTACTCCAGCAACCTGTTCCATACATTGCACTGTAGGTGTGCTCAAATTCTAGTATTACAAGAGACTGAGAAAAAGTTCTCGATCTGTTTCTTGTACCCCATGCATCATTTCATAATCCTCTGTAGTGTTCATCTGTACTTGTCTTTTTTTCCAAACTGAAAAGTCCTATACTCTGTCTCTTCACAGCAGGAAAGGAGCTCCAACACTATTGTACAAAGTTACACCCATCTAAAACCACTGACTTTATGTAGGTTTTCACTGTTTATCACTTTAGGCTGGAATCCTACAAACGTTTTCCTGGGAGGACTTGATTAAAATGTGACTTGCTCCTGAGTCGACCTATTTGGGATTGCTCTTTTGGCTGCACTTCTAGGAGGGGAGGAACGCGAAAGCAGATTTTGATGAGGGATGGAAGAGACTCAGTACGTGTTTATAGGGACTTCCAGCTCCTCGTGGTCACCTCAGGAGGATGGAGAGTTTCGAAAACAGTAGGCATAGATACAGAAGACAAAAAAATTATCAACGGACCCTCCCCGAATCTAAATTCAAGAACACCTAGTCTATCAGTGGAAATATTACTAACCAGTGCACTAGGGTTACCAGCTCTGGGTTGGGAAATTCCTGGATATTTTGGGGGTGGAGCCTGAGGAAGGCGGAGTTTGGGGAGGCACTCCAGTGGGGTATAAAGCTGTAGAGTCCACCTTCCACAGCGACCATTTTCTCCAGGGCAACTGATGCCAGGATATTGTCAGCCATCACCTGGCAGTTTGGCAACCTTAAATGCAACCTATGCGGCGTTACTCTAGTCTGAAACCATCGGTGTAACAGTGCTTAGATTGCAGTCACTCTGTGTAAGAATTCAGGTGGGTAACTGTTGGTCTGAAGCAGCAGAACGAAGTTTGAGTCCAGTGGCACCTTTAAGACCAACGAAGTCTTACTCAAGGTATGAGCTTTGGTGTGCCCATGAAAGCTTACACCTTGAACTTTTATTAGTCTTAAAGGTCCCATTGGACTCAAAACTTTGTTCTGTGTAGGAATATACAAGAAAGCTTTCCTAAAACGTTTATTCAAGGCATGGGTTTTTGTGCGCAGGCACACTTTTATCAAATAATTTTGATAACTATATGATAAAAGTGTGCATGCACACGATAGCTCATACCTTGAATAAACCTTTGTTGGTCTTAAAGGTGCTACGCGTCTCTAAATTTGTTGTACTGCTTCAGACCAACACGGATGACCAACTGGATCTGTCCTAAAACGTGTAAGAGAAACACAATTCTTAAATCTTTTTTAAAGGTTCAATTTTAGTTACATCTGGAGTTTTGAACCAATTCCCCCCCCCCCCCCCCAATTGTGCCCCTTTCAAACTGAAGCAGTCAGTATCCATTTGCAGTTTTAATTTAAGCTAACGAAAACTCTATTCGCTGTCAGCCAACAACTTCCTCAAATTCCCAAAGCAGAAGGAATTCTCCCTTCCTCACGTCGGCGGCGTCACACACCAATCAGAAAGTCGCAGAACCTTTCCCTCCCGAATTGGCAGGCGAAGCTGTCAATCTGAGCTCGCTTTTAAAGCCACGCCGGCTCCCTAGGCCCCCCCTCCCCCTCCCCCTCCGGACTAGAACCCAACCGCCATCCCGGCGAGGACCAATCCAGGAAAGGAATTGGACTTGTGGGCGGGGTATCGGCGCCGATTGACCGCCCATCGGCCCAATGGCGCCACGACTCGGGGGCGAGGCGTTTCTCCAGAAATAGGGGCGGCAGACGGCGAAGCGAGGACTGGGCCGCGGGGGATGGGAGGAGTCAACTACGCCAGACGGAGCAAGACGGTGGCGGCGCATGAGGAGCCCGGCGAGCAGGACTCCTCCTGGGAGGAGCTGCCCACGCCGCCGCGGTCGCCGCCCCTGCCGGTCGCCACCGGCCGGAGCCCGGGCCCCGCCGCCGGGACGGCCCGAGGGCGAGAGATGCTGGGCGCGGGGGGCGGTGGCGGCGCGGGGGCCAAGCCGGCCAAGCCATCCTTCGTCTCCTACATTAGCCCGGAGGTGAGGGCGAGGGCGGAGCGCCGAGGAGGAAGCCGGGAGGGGAAGCGGGAGGATGCGGGGTGGGAAGGAGCAAAAAAACCCAACTGGGGGAGAACGCGAGGCAATCACATAAAAGTGGAAGATCCATAACGAGCAAGTAGAAACATACGCACAACATATACAAGTAGTTTTGTATGTCTCGTATGTATGTTTCCATACAGTTTCATTACTTGTATATGTTGTACGTTTCTGTTTGCTTGTTATGTGTCTTCTACTTTAATATTATTGCTAGCGTTCTTCCCCAGTCTGGGTTTTCTGGGTTTTTTTCTTGGCTGTTCATTCATTGTTTTCAGCTGGGAGGTCTCCTGGTTACTCGGCCCGTGAAAAGGTGCATGCCTGTTTCCAGCACCTGTGTGTGATGCTTTCATGTGTTTTGTCGTTTTGTAATATAACCTTGCGATGAAATGTTTTAACAGGGAAAAGTTCCGATTTGCCCACTTTTTCCCGAGTCAGAAACGCATGTGGTAATGCTGGTAGTATCTGTTATTCGTGTGGTCCCTCTTTTAGCTTTTATGCTGCCTATGACTCTGGTTGCAAAAACATAATAATAATTAATAATTTTAGAAGGTGATATGAAACATGCCATGCGAATGGTAGCCTAACTGGGAGTTCATTGCTTTTTACAAAAACCTTCCTTGATATATCGTGCTGCTTTAGACTTGTGTGCATTGACTGATAATGCTCGAGGGTTTGGGTTTTTTTGTTTCTTTGTTTTTGTTTTACTTGAATGACTTCACCTTGTTGTGCTAAGCCATGCTTCCTCTAAGCTGCAGTCTTGTGAGCAAAAATTCTACTTTGTAGAACTACTGGCATGAAAGTCGTGAGTGAGCAGTTTGGATACTGCATGAATTAGTTTGCTCTGGAGCTAAGAGCTTCCCGGGCTAAGACAAAGAAATGTGTGAGCCAGAGGCTAAAAAACTGTGAGCTAGCTCGCACGAACTCAGCTTAGAGGGAACACTGGCGCTAAGCTATTTTGAGTGTCATGTTTTTTTTTAAATGAAGGATATGGTTCATAAACTCTCGCTAAACAGACTTCTTCACGAATCCTCTCTGAAGTGGAACTCTGTAAGCAGTTTTATGTGTATACTTGTGTATGTATTTCTCTGTTCCTCTAATGCCTTTGCAAGGGAGATAAAGGTTTTATTAGGGTAGCAGTGATTGCAGTCAAGGATGCTTGGGAAAGACTGTGTAGGGTCAAAGGGTAGTGCTGGAGGTATTTCCTGTCACCCTAGTGTTGAAAATCAGAGTTGCTCATAGGATAAGACAGAGATACCTTTGGGTTAACAGTTAACTAGATGGTGGCAGGGTTGCAGTAACTTAATGTTCCATCAGTGTTCCCCAACTGATGTGGTGAGCACGTAGGCTTTCTGTGTAATGTGTTGCTGTTAAACAGCAACACTAATTCACTTAGGACTTAGAACAAAGTTTGAGTTCAGTGGCACCTTTAAGACCAACATAGTTTAATTCTAGGTATAAGCTTTTTTGTACAAGGTTGTGTAAAAATTATGGGGTTTATAAGGTCACTGGTTTTATTATAGCCTTGAGACTGGAGAGGCAGCTGTGGGGAGCAAACAGTGGTCTGGGAAGAGGAGATTACAGATACTTCGTAAAGAAAGAAGTCCGCTGAACTCAACTGCCTGTGCCAAGATTGTCAAGTATTGGGTTTTTATGTGGCAAAACCAGTATATTTTTGACCATTGTGATAAGCTTTTTTTCTTCAACTAGTTTTTGAAAAAAAGAGTAATAGCATCTGGTAAAATGTCTTGTTTTTATCGAAGGGGTACAGAAACAAAGAAAGAGGCCATACGGGGTTGTGAAGCAGTTTATATTTATCGAGGTTATTATACTTAACAAAATATATTAATCAAAGAAAATAAATACTTCTCCCCAACATCCTCTTCATTAGAATTTTACAACATTTTCTACATTACTTTAATCATTAGGGCATATTCTGTTTTACATATTTTATTGGTTCTACATGCTAGCCATAACTTTAATATACCAAAGTTTGAAGGAAAATCTCCTTGCAATAAAAAATAAGAAATATTTTGTTCAGAATATACACTTATATTCAAAATTCTACTACATTTGTGTGCCTTACAGTATGTTTACAGACCATTTTAAAGCTGTTTCTCATTCTAAATTTATCTCCTGCTTTTATAATAAACACTCCCATCTCTTCTCAGATTTTGCGGTGGATCTGTTTCTCAAATAAGGTGTTAATTTTGGCACTACTGCATAATCAGCTAGTTTATTTCCCCATCCTTCTAAGCTCGGACAGATGTCTGTGGTCCATTTTGCTGCATAAATGTAGCTGCTGTTACCATATATTTAAATATCGTTTCTAAAACTTTCGGTAATTTATTGGGCAATATTTCAAAGTAACATATTCTTAGCTTCCATAGGAAATTTGCATTTTAATATATTCTGCATTTTCCCATGTATTTCCATCCAATATCTTTTTTGCCAGTTTGGTATAGTGGTTAACAGCAGTGGACTCTAATCTGGAGAACAAGGTTTGATTCCCCCCTCCTCCACATGCAGTCAGCTGGGTGACCTTGGGTCAGTCACAGTTCTCTTAAGAGCAGTTGTCTCAGAGTTCTCTCAGCCTCACCTACCTCACAGGGTGCCTGCTGTGGGGCGAGGAAGGGAAGGAGATTGTAAGCCACGCTGAGTGAAGGGTGGGGTATAAATCCAACTCCCCTCCCCCTCAGCTAAATTCACAGGAACAGCATACTGATGGTACCCCAGTCCGAAACTCCATGCCAGCTGGGTGAGGGGGTGAATATAGATGTTGAGCAACAGCGGGGAGAGGGGTGCCCCGTGAGGAACCCTGCATATCAGCAGGGGCATTGGAGATTCTTCCCCACCCAGCACCACCCTCTCTTCCTGACCATGGAGGAATGAAGTAAGCCATTGCAAGACTACCCCATGAACTCCAACTTCGGCGAGGCAGTGAGTCAGTAGATCATAGGCGACTGTTTTGAATGCCGCTGTAAGATAGAGAAGTATCAGTAGTGCTGAGCTGCCTCAATCAAGCTGCCTGCGGAGATTGTCTGTGAGAGTGACCAATGCTGTCTCTGTCCAGGGGCTGGGGTGAAACCAGATTGAAATGGATCCAAAGCCAATGTGTTATCCAGGAATTGCTGGAACTGTTTTCCTGCCACTCTCAGTTACTTTACTCAGAAATGAAAGATTCAAAACTGGGTGGTAATTGGCCACATCTGTAGGATAATTCCTTCATCTTTAATATCTTGCCATGATTTAAGTTTCCCCTGGCTGTTTATCATGTTATCGTATACTAAAAAATAACTTATTTCTCATTTTCTTATCATAAGCTTTTACTGGAGACAGAAGCAGAGAGTTTGAAGGACTCAGTACATTCTGACATGTAAACTATGTTCTCAAAAATCCATCTCTGATTATATGACTCTTGTGCTATAATCATTTTAGTTGATTTTTTAAAAACCGTAAATAAATATGTAAACTTTCATCTAGGTCTGCTGATTCAAGTTTTACTATTCTTTGTTTTGGATTTTTGATCCAGTCCATGATCCAGACCAGAGCTGCCGCTTGGTAATATAATTTTATATTTGGAACTGCTACCCCCTCAGCTCATTAGCATAACTCATTTGTATATGCCACACCCTCTGACATCACCAGAAGTGTGTCAGAAGGCAACACCCACCACTCAGGCTCCACCCCAAAAACCTCCAGATATTTTCCAACTCAGAGCTGCCAAGCCAGCTTTACACTTTGACTAAAAACACTTTAGGGTTCCTTTGCTCTTGCAGGGAAGTTACCCTACAAAAAGCATGAAAATACAGACCAAGTTAGTATGCTTTTGCTTTTTTCCACAGCGCATTACCACATGTGCCCGTTCCTGGGCTTGTTACTCCCAGAACGGCATTCCTGCACATTCCTGCTCGAAATTACGTCTGTCTATCTGTCTTAACCCAACCCAACCCAACTGTCACATTTGAAATAAAAAAATTAATTTTGGCAGTACACTCATTTGGACTGCTGAAATTCTACCCAGCCATGGAATTAATTTTTCCATCTGAATAATTCTGCTTGTATTGATTTCCAAATCTTCTGATAGTTACTTTTGAAAAGATTACAACTTTGTCCTGTCACATTTATCCCCAGATATTTGAAAGGTTCAGTGGCCACAGTGCATTCTGTATTCTTTATAATATCTCCCTGCTGCGTTAGAAATGTCATTATCATTTTTGTCTTCCTATTTATTTTATGCTCTGAAAGGGATCCAATTCTTCAGTGTGTTCCTTTACATACTATAACAATTTTTGTGGATCCAAAACTGTTGGAACCACATTGTTTGTGTGGCTTTTCATTTTAAATTTTATATTGTCCACGTTTATTCCTTTAATTTTTGTATCATCTAATTTTTATAGCTAAAATCTCTGTTGCTAGGATAAATAATAGCGGTGACAGTGGGCAGTCTTGGGGTGTTCCTTTTTTGATCGAAATTGCCTCTGTTAATTTTCCACTTTTTAAAATCTTTGCTTGTTGGTTCGAGTATACAGTTTGCATCCAGTTCTGGAATTCTGGGCCACAGCCCATATTTTCTTTCTTTCTGTACCCCTTCTATATTATTACTTTGTTCTTGAAATAAAAATATAACAGAATTCCTGCTTTCACCTTTGTGCACTTCTTGAGACCATCAAAGATTTGGATATATTGAAACAGGCTTCTCTATTTAATGAGCTAGTGTTCTTCTTGATTTGGAATATATTTAAGAAACATAGACCAGTTTCTTTCATTACTAAATATTGCTACCCTACTTTTCTCCTCCCTGGAGGCTCAGTGTGGCTTACAACATCATTACCTCCATTCTCTGCTCAACAACCCTGTGAGGTGGGTTAGGCTGAGAGAAAGTGACTTTCTCAAGATCACCCAGGGAGCTTTCATGGATTCAAACCTGGATGTCCCAAATCCTAGCCTGATACTCTAACCATTACTGCAGAAGGGGGAGGCACTTTAAACAGACAAGAATAGTGCGTATTTATAGTAAACAGGAATCCTAATTAATATATTAGATATGTTGGAGTACAATAACTAGATTAATATTAAAAACTTGCTTGGAAGCTTTTAACTTTGAAGAATTTTTCTATTGGAAAAACCAGAAGTGTGCAAACTTGCTAATTTTCTAGACCGGGCACCTACTGACACCTTTCTGATGTCTGCTAAGGATTTTTAGAAATTGGGTGGAGCCAAATAGGGCTTTTGCCCATCAGAGCATCCGATTGGCTGTGCAGATTTGAAAAAAATACTGCTTCTGCAGCAGCAGCTGCTACCACAGCCCAAAGATCTTTGCCACAAAATACTTTAAAATTATACGTTTATTTAAAAAACATCCTATCAAATAGAGTGTCTGTCTGAAATGTTGAGGAGTTACTATTCGTTATGCATTAGAATTCCTCTCTGGCTTTTTGTAGTTGGTCCCACCTCCCTCAGCAGCCATTTTGTGGTTGCACCCAGAATTCCAAAGGTGCCCATGGGTTCAAAAAAGGTTGAGGATCCCTATTCTAGACCTTCACCGAAGCAGGGATACGCTCCAAGGAATATGTTACAGCAAGTAACCCTGTCTTATTTAGTAGCTACAAATGTGAATAGTTGGGGTTGCTTCGTTCCTCATGTGTATGTGTGATGTGACTTTTACTGCAATATGATGAGCGAGTTTCAAAAGTACAGACTTGAGAAGGTGGCAGTTAGTTCACAGAGTATGGCTGTACCAAGAAGAGTTGAGCTGGGGATTTATCTGAATGTATTTGCATCTGACCCATGATGAAGATGAGCTAAGAAACAGTTTCATGAGCAGCGGGATGCATTGAAGGAAGAGTCAAATGAAAATCTGGAGTTCATTTGGTAGCAACTGGAGGATCACACGGAAGGAAACTATTGAATATCATAGGTTGGAGGACAAGTAAAGTTGGGAGCTAGAACAAAAGAAGCTGAAAGATTAATGCTGTGGTTTAGGACAGTTACGTTCTCTGGGGTGGGAGTAAATTAGGTTGCATAAATAGGTAGCTTTGTGGAAAAAATGGATTTGTTGTGCAGGCTGTAAGATTGAGCAGTAACCAGGATGTCATCACACAATTGGGAAGACTGCAGGGGGGTTAGAAGAAAATTAGTCTGTTTCGCCCGCATATGCAGTCAGTTGACGAGCTGATCAACTACCTTGTCCCCTATAGTTAAAACTCAGTAAAAAAACCCTTCAAAATAATACCGGCCCAAGGTAGGTAGTAAATGTGTTGTGCTGCCCACAAAGTTGTTGGTTAGGGCAGGGCTCAAGAGCAGCTTAGTATTGATTTCCAGTCTAGCTGTTAAGCCATGGACCAGATATCATGGCCGAGGACAGGCTGGCAATCTGCCCCGGGAGAGCTCTGCTTGGGAAGCGGGGGAAGGGAGCCCGTTCAGACATCCGCAGCTGTCCCTCGGCTCCCTTCCGCACTTACGCGCTTTGAAGCAGGTTTCCTCTCGCTGTAGAAGGACACCCGGAGAAACCGGTGTCCAGGGGCCGCCTTCCGCATGCCTTCCGCATGCCTCCCGCTTCCAGGCAGTGTGGACCAGAAGAAGCAGGAGGCAGCCAGAGGCGGCAGTGCGAATGCACTGGCACGAATATTTGCGCATTTGCGTATATATCGACAGCTGTCCCTGTTTCCTATCCTATGGCACATGCGCCACCAGCAAAACGCTGCAGAGCAGGCTCGTGGCAGTCTGAATGCTCCGTGACGGCATCCTTGCGCAATACAGTGGCCAGTGTGAATGGCCAGCCCCGGGGAATTTCCCCCCCACAACTTTTGCCTCCGGATTCCTCCCGCTCCAGATTGCCAGTCTGTCTTCAGCCCATGTCTGAAATGAACTCTTTTCTTCAGATGTACTAGATATGGTAATTTAACATTAATAGAACCTTCACTAGTACCTCTTCTGGTTATTTAACTGTGTGTATAAAATTGTCAAATCATGTTTCAGAAGCCAAGTAATTTCCTTGAAGAATTTACAGCCAAGATTAATACAACTCATGAGCCTAATTCAAACCTCAAAGTAGCTTCCTTTACGTAGAGTATCTGTGTTTGTCCATTCAGCATACAGGGAAATTGCAAGGATTTTTGTCAAAGTGCACCTGCCAAAGAAATGAAAGCAAATATTTGCCCATACTGGTTATACTTGTCTTCAGTTTCGTTCTGGTCTTAACCGAATGAAGAGTTTGAAAGAAAGCAGGAATATCCAAAATTACAGCTGACCATAAATACATTGCTATATCTATTTTCCACCCCAGTCATCTCTGGTTTGCAGATTTCTTGGATTAAGGTTTGACACAGATATTGGCACTTTAATGTAATATTATGCTGGATACCAGGCTGTCCCTGGCAGTCAGGCACCCTCAGAACGGACAAAGGCTATCTAGCAGGATGTCCTGGAGTAACTGATACTTGGCTTCGTAAATAATGTGAGGGAAATTCCATGAGAAAGTTCGGTTCACTAATGTGAGCAAGGCAGGGTTTGGGAAACCAGAATGTTTTCAAACAGGTTTTGTTTAGAATGCCTCGGTGTTCTTTACTGGAAATATGAGACACTGAAATCTGGTTGTTCCACAGGCGTAAAGATCACTTCTGGGTCTTCGTTCATTCTATCTTGCCCTTCTTCCAAATAGCTCAGGGTGATACATGTGGTTTCTTCTTTTCTATTTCTGCTTTATCTGCATTATTTCACTAAGTTGTTGGCTTGGCTAAAATGGCAACTGGCACAAGGTAACATTGAGCTCCATGGCATTGAGCTCCATGGCAAAGCAGACTTCAATCCAGCGTTCCCTAGTCCTTCTATGTTGCTGTGGAGTCATTGTGCAGCCTTAAAGTTTGCACTGAATTTCACGTTGCTTAATTGTTCTCAATCCAGTTAGAATCAGTATTTCTAAATGCTTGAAATTTTGTTCGGTCTGTTTCTCAATTAATTTGCCCAGTTTGAAGGCACTCTTTGGCCTGGTGCAGGTAACAAGTGCAAAGTCATCCAAATGGGCACCAGCCCATAAGTTTTTGATCTAAACTTAAGTTGGGGAAACAGTAAGCATCTGCTGATAGGCTGGAACCAACTCCTTTTGCTCTCTGGCTTGCATCAAGATGCAACAGCAACTTCATGTGCTTCCTGCTTGCCCAGCAAAGTGGCAGTTCAGAATGAATCAGGGAGGACAGTTGAAGAAACCAGCTTAAAGGTGTCTGTCTAAAGAGCCAGTTGTGAGCGCTGGCTAACCGTGGTTCATTTCTTGGCAAAAAAAAAAGTTGGGGAAACAGTCTCTTGTGAATAGAAATTACTTTTGGTGAATGAAAGGCTCCAATCCAGCCCGAGAGCAACTTACTTTGTGTTGCTTCCTGTTTCTAACATCATAGCTCCTTTTGAGCAGTCTCTCCTATTTCCTGCTTCAGAGGAGAGAAAGCCTTGCTTCGATTGGCTGAGGGCTCCTCCCCTCTCCTCTGGGGAGGGAAAGAGCCACAAGGGGGGTGGGAATGGCATCTTGTGGAACTTTTAAAAAGACCAGCAATGTTTTATTCCAGGTATAAGCTTTTGTGTGCAAGCACATTTTTTTCTTTTTCAGAGATGGGGGGGGGGGGGGAAGAGCCATAGAGAACACCCCAGGAAGGCAGGGAGAGTCCCATGGCACTTTGGAGAGATCCCCCTTTCCATTTCTGATGGGGGGGAGAAACTTAACAGCACAGCTTGCATCCCTTACTAGTGAAAGGAAGCAAAAGTACAGCAGCACCTTAATGACTAAGAAAATTAGTGGCAGGGCATGAGCTTTCATGAATCACTGCTCACTTCTTCAGATACAGCTGGAATGTGAGTCCATCTGTCCTTATATCTTGGAGAGTGAAGTGATTTTAGATGCCAAATGACAATAGCAGGCATTGGTAATGAGAGAAGAAACTCTAGGTCTCAATCCAGTCCAGGAGTTTTACATTGTCTTGAGCTTTGTGATCAGCTGCAATTCAGGAGTCTCTTTCTAATCTCTCTTTTAAATTCCTTTGTAAGAGAACTGCTACTCTTAGGTCAGCAACTGAATGCTCTGGAAGGTTAAAATGTTCCCCCACTGGTTTTTGAATGTTGTGGTTTCTAATAATAGTAGAAAGAGTAAGAGTCCAGGAGCACCTTTAAAGACTTAACAAAATTGTGGTAGGGTATGTGCTTTTGTGAGTCACTGCTCACTTCTTCAGACTTACGTCCCTTTATTCTTTGCATCTGCCTGGACTGAATCCGCCTGTACCAAATCGAGACCTAGGTTTCCTGTCTCATTACCAATCCCGTCTATATCTCATCTGTCATGGGCATTGGCGAGGAGGAGCTGACGGCTTCAGCAGAACCTACACCTGGCCCCTATGAAGCTCCTGAAACTGATAGTTTGCCGTTGCTGCCCGCATCAGCAACAGCTGATGAGGAACAACTGCCAGCAGCCAGCCCCCCGACTCACCTCCAAGGGTTGCGCGCTTGAGGGACCGACTCTGCCGGGACTTGGCGTCCAGGCGGCGTGAAGCACGCTTGCGGAACCAACGGTCATTCAGCCCTGCGTTATAACTGAAGCTCTGCTGCTCACCCCGATTGCTAGTTGGAAACAGCAGCAGAGGGATATTGTCAGAGTCCCCAGTAATCAGTAATGAACAATGTTTCTTAAACAGGATCAGTTTATTGACTCAGTATACTGCATTGCTCTAAACACTATTTGTGTTAAGACTACTGGCACAGCAGTGGAAAGGGATAGATATACGAGGTTCAAACAGGGTCTTCTGATGGATACAAGCCAATAAGCAACTGATTATACTTGCACGCAAAATAACAGCTTTTGGTTCCCTGCGGGGAAGCAGAAACAGTCTCCCAAGTCTCCACTTGTCTGCATATCACACCTAATCCAATCACACCTGGTATTGCCATTCGGCACTTGAAATCATCTTTATAAAGGTTGTAGCTCCGGTACCTTGTGTTACATTTTATGGCACATATGGCCCGGCCTGATAAAGTGACATTTATGTCACATCTGGCCCTCATAACAAATGAGTTTGACACCTCTTTAGTAACCTGTGTCATTTATGGAGATATGGCAGTGTTGTACATTGGACTTCTTTAAACGAACTATCTAGACTGGAAATAGGAAGATACAAGCCATTCCCCAGTGTCCTGTTTTCTGGCATGCAGGTATTATTTGTGTGAAAGTACTGAAATATACAGCTCACACGCTACCACTGCAGGCTGGGGAGAAACTTATGTTCTGCATGTATGACTTGGCTTTTATGGCAACCATACTTCTGTTGCTGTTTATTACAGTAAATGGGAATAATTGCTGCTTGTCTTGAGAAAATAGGGTTTGGAAGGTAGTCATAGCTTGGTAGACGATTATCAGTAGGAACAGATGCCAATACTCCCAATAGTACAGGCATCCCAAGTTCTTGCCCTGTGTGATGTTTCATCCTTGTTGGTCTGACCAACTCTTGAATGTCAGAATGAACATTAAACCCCTGAAATAGCATGACGATGATACATGTAAATGGGCATGTGGAAATCTCATGCTCACTACTGGTATCTCTACCCGTGTCCCTACATGCTGTTTTTCTTACTGTTTCAAGGTTCTGATAACTGAGTCATTCTTTGAAGAGCATCCTGTATCCTGTTTGTTCTCAGATCCCTTATTACAAACCCAGCTTTAGTTCACAGTTCACCATACCACTTTGAAGATTTTTTTTTTAATTTGAAGATTGCAGATGTTTGTAAAAAATAAGAACAAAAATACTCCCAAGACATCAAAATAGTAGTTTTAACCACTGCTCTCATAGCTTGCCAGAGTTGCCTTAGGACAGTGCTAAAGTTCAGAGTCCTCTGAAACAAGGAAGAAATCTGAGTACTGCAGTATACTTAACAGTTTTGGTAACTTTGCAGTGATTTGGCGCGTTTAAGGAAGCAAATACAGCATCTACTTGAGCCTAAGGCTATATACTATTGTAAATAATCTGAGAATTCTCAAATAGTGAAGGCTATACTCTTTAGCAAAAGGCTTCTGACAACTCAGTGTAAGATCTATTTTTTTTCCTGGTAAA
The DNA here is from genome assembly GCA_029233225.1 of Lepidodactylus listeri. Taxonomy (NCBI): domain Eukaryota; kingdom Metazoa; phylum Chordata; class Lepidosauria; order Squamata; family Gekkonidae; genus Lepidodactylus; species Lepidodactylus listeri. Next base: position 24,027,749 of record JARCFY010000004.1, on the reverse strand, counting down.
ATGCTATCTGAAGGTTACAGAATAATAGATTAATACAAGACTTAAAGAGTCTTGGTCAGCCCAATAGTTTATTGAATTCAGCATCCTGTTTCCCACAGCCAACCAGCCAGATGTTTCCAGGAAGTCCACATGCAGGCAGTAGCCTTTTCTTTCTGTCTCTTCAGCAACTGGTATTCATAGTTCAGTTAGGCAGTATGCTAACTACAAAGTTTAAGCTATAAGCAACTTAACAAGCTCTTCATGTACCTGTTGATCCTGTCTTTCAGCCTTCCTCCTTGAAGAAAGCAACTGGGTATCTGGCTGTCTTAGTCAGTACAGTTGGTCCATGCTTGTCACTTAGCCCTTGCTAGAAAGTAAAGACTGCTGAAGAAATTGCTAATGGGAAGCCTGTTTTGATGTCTAGAGACACTTGGAGACATGGGAATTTGCTTCATTTACATCCTGCTTTCTCCCCCAACAAGGATCCAAATCAGCTTACATCATTCTCCTGCACGGTATTCTCACAACAGCCCTATGAGGGTAGGTTAGGCTGAGTTTAATTGGCCTGAAGTTACCCAGGAAGCTTCCATGGCAGAACTTGTGTCTCCCAGATCCTAACACAGAGGTATCAAACTCATTTGTTATGAGGGCCGGATCTGACATAAATGCCACTTTTGGGGGCCGGACCATGTGTGCCATAAAACAGAACGCCAGCTACTGGAGATAGAACCTGTATAAAGGGCAGCAGCTGGTAAGCTCCAAGTTGGTGTATCCTCACTGCAAGGCCCCATGGGCTGGGGGGGTGGGGTGCAAAAGAAAACCCATATGGGCGGACTGGAGAGCCAGTGGTGCAGCACTGGGCAGACGCTCCCACGCTGCTTGACTGCTGCAGGTGAGGTCGTTCCGCCATGCTGAAGCCACAATCAAGTGCATTCGCCCATTCCCCCCAGCACTCCCTCCCTTGCATCAGTTATTCACAGGCTGCATAAGAGCCCTGGATGAGCCGGTTCCAGCCCCCGGGCCTTATGTTTGACACCCCTGTCCTAGCTGATGCTCTAGGCCAGGGGTCCAGCTTGTGGACACCTTTGAAATTCTGACACTGGATGGTGGGTGCAACAACAAAATGGCTGCTACAGGAGGCAGTCACATACACAGAGGAAGCCCAGGTGTAGGAGAGGGGTAATTAGAAATACACTGGGAAAGAGGGGTAAGAGAAAATAAAACAAGTATTGGTGGTATCTGCTACTGAAATGTCACCAATCATATCTTCAGAGGTCAATCAAAAGCCATGCTGGGTAAGGGCCACACCTGGCCTCACCCACTTTCTAAAAACACTTGGTGGACACCACGCTGGGGACCCCTGCTTTAGGCACTATACTATGCTGTGTAACCCTCCAGTTACATAGGAGGGTTACCTGATGTTTCGCCAGGTACTACAATGCCATGGCCACAGCTATACGGCCGGAAAAATCTACAGCAACGTAGTTCTTTTCTATGCTCATCATATTTTTATCTTTTAAGGGTTTGAAAGCATACGTTGCAGTAGAAGGAGTTTTCTAGGAAAAGGCCTGAACAGAATTCCTTGAAGAGGGTTGCTTTATACTCTTGTGAATTTGGTGTTAATTGTTTTAACATTGTGGATGCTTTATTTGGTGGGTTTTATGGGGAGATTTTTCACATTTTAGAGGCCACTGTAGAAGGCCGTTATGGTGTCTAACCTTGTATTTGTTTTATTTATGTTTTGTGTATTGATTAAAAGATCAGTTTTCATAGTGTTGTTCAACTTTTTTGCTTTATTGTTTTACTAAAGGCTTTAGTCTAATCTTAATGCTGGGATCAGGGTGTGTGTGTAGAGAACATATGAGCCTGGTATTAAGCTAGATTTAAGGCTGTTGTGAATGAACTTTTATTTCTTTAATGTCAGAATTGAGCCAGGTGGGAATGGGGATTTGTTCTTAAATGCCTGCTCTAACGGTTTGTTGCTCAAGCAGTAATTGGATAATCCCGTGTAGTGGTTAGCGTCAGAGTAGAATCTGGGAAACCCAGGCTCATATTCCCACTCTGCTTGCTGGGCGGTCTTGGGCCAGTTGCACAACCTCAGCCTAATGTACCTCACAGGGTTGTTGTGAGGGTAAAATGGAGGAGAAGATGATGTAAGTCTCTTTGGTCCCCAGTGGGGAGAAAGTTGAGGTTTAAATGAAGGAAATGATAGTTCCACTTCGGCACCATTCTGCCAATCTTCTCCTGCATTCTTTGTCTGGGGTAGTCGCTCCTATAAATCTCAATTTATGCAGTTCCTGTTTACGAGAGCCTTTGAATTTGGCTTTGTTTTGACTACCGTATCTCCAGTCTTCCTCCTGAACTGGCACAACCTCTTACCACCTACAGAGAGCTTTTCCTTTTGACGTCAGAATTCTTTTAATTAAACACTTGTAAATGACCTTAAATGTATACAACAGAACTGGATTGTTGCTCTCTCCTCCCAGGTTGAATGGAAACTTTGAATCAGAAGGTTGCTAAACCGGATCTAGGAGTAGCTGATTTCCTTCTAAAAGGGGGAGGAAAAAGGAACAGTTGTCTAAGCATCGTGAGGGAAGAAATTGGCAATAGTGGATTTGTTTATTCACAAGTATGGAAAAGGGCAGAAGGAAGTGCTCCATGCTTGACTGATCAGTGTTCCATATTACAAATCAAAAGAGAGAGAGCCTCAGGTGTAGCAAATTATACGAAAGCAGCTACTGCTGCATGGCAGTACTGAACAGGAGAGCGATAAAGTCTGCGTAGTGGCTTTTGCTGCATGAATCAGGCTAGCTGGCATACTTTGAGTGGCAAGGTGCTTTTGAGCCTTTAGAAGTACAGGGCTACTACAGACAGTGTGCTGAGGTGACAATAACAGTGTGCCCCCCCCGTCCCCGTCCCCCCGGGTAACTATTCATGGTTATGCTGGGGGGGCAAACTTTCTGACTTAACCAAACTTAATCTGACAATTACAATACAATGTGCAAAGCACAAACTGTGCAGTAAACAAAATCATATTTGGCAGTGACTGTCCGATAGTCTCAATAAAATCGGCAGCTCTTTTGGACGTCAGGCTGAACTTTAAGCAAGACTGGAAATGATTACCGCTTACAGAGTAATGTGCCATTGATGGCATAGCATGCTAACTGCAGACAAATTAGTCACATTTCAACCAAAAGCATTTCCTTGGAAATGCTGTAAGTCTATGCTGTAGACGGGAACGGGCATTCTCTATTTGTTTAAAATAGTTATTAGTTGCCTTTCGGCTTACAATGTAAATAATTCTCCAGCACGGTAGATCAATTTATAGAGAAGTCAGTATATGCTGAGTGGGGGGGGGGGGGGGGGGGAAGGTCTTACATTATTATTCCAAAATAAGAATATTCCACAGTGTTCATGCACTGTTCCCCCAAATCTAACAAAGTCCTATCTGGAAGGGGAAAATGTACGCTTCCCTTCCAAATCTTTCACTTTCCCATTTGAGCGAACAATGCTTGTCAAAGGGATGGCTGAGTAGGGTTCCCAGGGGTTAAGTTTAAGGGTTCCGTGTTCTTCACTATTCCGCTCCTGTGACAAAACTTACACCATACAAATTACCATAATTGTATACTAATTTACATAATTTCTGTAGGTTGCAGAACTTTCCTTTGGCGTCGGGTTTAGATTCTTCTTTAGCGCAGAGAACACACAACCCTGGTTATGATCTCAAGTTATACAATAACTTTTGCAACTGAAGCTTGCTGTTCTGCAGTATAGTGCTTTGTTCTAATAGTATAGAACTTTTGAACTTTCTCAAGCGTAGGTCTTCAACAGGACTGAAATGTCTCTACCTTTTGTCTTAGGAAGTACACTTAAAAGAATCCGTTGAAAAGGAAGTAAAGCCTCACCTACTACCAGGTAATATTTATATAACGCTTACACTATCCTAATTTTATGTTATCAGGACCTTTCCTACACAGTTAGTTTAATAAAAATGCGGTTGGAACATTCACAGGATTTGTTTAATTCCCTACAAGAGTAATCCTACCAGATGCAATAGGTCATGAGAGATGAGAGGCATAACTGCTCATCCAGCTAGGGCAGGGGTGGGCAAACTGTGGCTCTGGAGCTGCATGCGGCTCCTTCACATATATTATGTGGCTCCCGGCAGGGCAGCTGGGGAAGCTAAATATTATTAGCAAACAAATATCATTGGACAAATTAATATCATTATCAATATCTGCTTTTACCCCTTTTGTTATTATTTTTGGCAGGCTCATTTAATGTTAATAAAAAGCAAATTTGCTTATTTTCCAATAAAAGCAGGTAATATTTGTTCATGTCTTGTGGCTCTCAAACATCTGATGTTTATTCTGTGCAGCTCTTACGTTAAGCAAGTTTGGCTACCCCTGTTCTAGGTGGCTCTTACGCTGAGCAAGTTTGCCCACCCCTGAGCTAGGGTGCCTTTTCTGAAAGGAATGGAAGGAGAAGGCTGGGTAGCTTCCATGTTCCAGCAGGAGGAGTTCTCAGCCTCCAAGGAGGGCTTGGATGGAAGAATAAAAAGCTTTATTCATAGAAGAATCTTGACACAAAATACCAGATTGAGTCCAACCAGGCTTCCTGCTGTCACCTCTTTGCCCAAAATGACAATGCTGGCTGTGAAACCTACATGGGCAAAATCCATGTGGGATGGGGGTAGACTGTAGTAAGGGGGAGAATTGGGGAAGACTGAGCCAAAAAGCATGTTTGATCTGACCCTCTTGACCATTCTGCTCACTTAATGCAGCCTAGGAGTTTGGGGGTCAGGTAGAAGTGGCAAGGGGAGCCGACTTTGAAGCTGCAGTGATTCTGGTCCCGGTGAACATTTGGGTGCTGTCTTTTTGTGCTTCTTGGAAGCAGAAGGATTGGGACAGAACTAGATGCAAAAGAAGACGGTGTTTCTTCACATTTGATGGATGTGAAGGAGGAATTTCTGGCTAATGCAGCTTTGGCTTGCATAGCAAAATTTCCTCTTCCGCACAGTTCTTAAAAGGACAGGAAGCATGTTCTCCTTTGCATCTCACCACCATACTGAGAAGTAATTTTTATTGGCTTAAAATGAAAAGAGTTGTTGTACATTCAGGTTTGCAGGTACTGTCCCAGAATGAGAGGTCTGCTTTTCACTAACTTTACAAGGGGTCCGGTAAAAGATCTGAGAACAAGTAGAAAGAAATGGCTGTATGTTGTAGGAATTGCTAAGGTTTCAGGTATTGAGAAGCATTCTTGATGTTTGTGTTGCCTGAGTAGCATTAAACTATCTCCTGTAGTCCAGTTGGGCAGAGCCACCTTAAACTTTTCTGTCATGGTTACCTGTGGCTGAAGACTGTGCCGGAAGATTAAGAGCACTTTAAACCAAAGAAACCTTTAGACAAAAAAGTATTGGCAGCAAGAGGCAGTATGAATGTCTTCTGTTTTCTGCCCACTGAAGTGTAATTAACGAGATCATTTTCTAACAGGTGAAGCGCTGCTTTGTGAAGCAGACATGGTTTTGAAGTGCATACAAGATGATGGATCAAATCGTGGCACTTATGGAAAACTTACTTGCACAAATTTCAAGATCTCATTCCTTGGTTATTGTGCTTTAGAAGAGGTAAGAAATCAAAGCCTACCTTGTAACTGTTCACTGTTTAGTGGTTCTTCTTCTTTATCCTTTGTTCTCACCTTCCATACTGCTGTATGCTACAGCGTTGTTAATCTGTGGACAGGAAATCCTGTGGTAGGGTATTGGCAACAGTTGATTTCTGCTGCAAGTTGTTCTATCATGCCACCTTAGATGAAACTAGTTATTGTGGTACACTTTTATATCTGTGTGTGAGGATTTCTTCCGATGGATAGGGTTGCATTTGAGCCCTGGAGAAACAAAGTTCAAGTCTTAACTAAACTGTGGATTTAATCAGGAGGCATTGTTGGGTCTATCCTTAGTATTAAGTTGTCATAGGCAACACTTGAAAGGGGGGAAAAAACTTTAACTTTATTTCCGTACAAGATTTAACTTTTAATTCTGTGGAAAACATTGCAGAGTAAGTTTACTGGTGTCTAAATACTTGAGTTGATAACTTTAGAGAAACTGGACAAGCCTATACGTTTAGGTACTTTTTAGAATATTCTACATTCTTGTCTGTTAGAGGGGGGGCTTGCATGGCATGTTCTAGCTCATGGAAGCCAGATGTTAAAAGTAAAACTAAGGTGTAATCAAGTTGTTTTTAGGCAACTTAAAATGCAATCCTCCCGTTCAGCAAGTGACCATAAAAGTGTTTGAGAACACTCATGCTCAACACGTGGAATTCACTGCCACAGGAGGTGGTGGTGGCTTTAAGTATGGACGGCTTCAAGAGGGAATTAGATAAACATATGGAGCAGAGGTCCATCAGTGGCTGTTAGCCACAAGGTACAGATAGGAGCTCTCAGTCTGGGGCAAGTGATGCTCTGTATTCTTGGTGCTTGGGGGGGGGGGGAACAGTGGGAGGGCTTCTAGTGTCCTGGCCCCACTGCTGGACCTCCTGAGGGCACCTGGTGTTTTTGGCCACTGTGTGACACAGAGTGTTGGCCTGGATGGGCCACTGTCCTGATCCAACATTGGCTTCTCTTATGTTTCACATACGCAGATATATCCAAGCAGACTCTCCTGTAACTTCTAGATTCTGCTGTATTGTGTGCATGCTGTTTATCTCAACATTAGTTTGATGTCATGTATGTAAGCATCTCTGATAATGAGCAGTGGGCTCTGGTGGGGGTGAACCAGGACTCTGGAAGTAAGAAAAGTTTAGAGCTCAGATGTGATTATCTGAAACATTTCATTTCTAACTTTTCAGTATTTGGAGCTTTTTTAAAAAATAAAAATACATTGGATAACACAATCTTATGCACAAATGGTATAGGCTGTCTAGAGAATAAGATTGCTGTCAAAATTGTCTTGATAAAGGAAGTCCAGTAATGGGTATCTTTCCTCTTTCAGGAACCACAGTTTAAGAATAAAGTCATTGGGGAAAATGACATCACTCTTCAGTGTGTAGACCAGCTCTATGGAAGTAAGCTGGGTAGCTTGTGACTCTGTGGGCATCCATTAATGCATTGTTTTGCTTGATGATCCTAATCTGCAAGTCAGTCTGTTATGCAATTTAACGGAGAGTTAATATTACAATTTATCAGAGTTGGGCAGAATTGAGTCCTGTATACGTTCTTGCTGTTTAACTTAATGTTTGCTATGTCTGAGCATGAAAAACCCAGTGACTGTCTTCCAAGCCTGTACACAGTTTGTCTAAATATTCAGATAGACAACCTGTGATCTGAAAAATTTGCTGCGCAGAAAAGCAAGACACGGGGCATTCCTCAAATGCATAAAAGGGTCAAACAGTGGGCTTGGATACCACAGGTGGTCTATCCTACATTCTGCAAAAAATACATTTTAATTTGAACAAAGACTGAAAAAGTTCTTACACCTATGTTGAAATATGTTTCCTTTTAATAAATGAATCTTTCTGGGTGAAAAGGATAGTGTTGACCATAATTGAGACCAGATACAAGTATGCTTTAGGATGGTGGTAAGAATACTATTGGAAAAGGACAGGGAAGCAAGTAACTACACAGTCTGCAATGCAAACAAAGAATATTCTCACTTAAACAGGGGCTGTGCCTGTGACCATTCTGAACTTCTTGCTTTTTACAAAATACAGACTTGGGGTATTAGCTGAAGAACTACTCAGGCAAGTCTGGTTCAGTATTTCGGTTTTATCAAGAAGGTTTTTCCAACTTCAAATAAAATGATACGAGTCTAATAGAATGCATTTGCATTATTGGGGCACACACAGTATAGTTTAGTGGTTGGCTAGATAAGTGTCCCTGATGACTTGTTGCTTGAAAAGATGTTTTAAAAAGCATTTTTTCCCCTTCCAGTTTATGATGACAGAAGAAAGCCTTTATACAATCAGCTAAGAAGGTACCCAGAGAAAATGATAATCTACTGCAAAGATCTGAGAGTGTTTCACTTCTGTTTGAGGTACACAAAGGAAGAAGAAGTAAAAAGGGTAATTACAACCTTGTAATTCTTCCCCTTAATTAAAAAAAAGAATGGGTACAAGTATGATCTAATGTCTGTGAGTTTAAATGACTAATGCCCTATCTTCCCAATAATGGGAAGAAATTCATTGTGGTGGCAGATATTGCATAGGAGATGCATAGTCCCCTACCTCATGTTTCTCAGTAGTGATGAGGGGCACTTGCAAGAAAGAATTAACTAAAGGGGGGGTACAGGATGTTGAAGGTAACTCGGGGGGGGGAGCATGGAGAGAAAGGCGCTTTTAAGGGAGAACAGGTTGCCTTCCCCACTTGCTGATAATCTCCTGGAGAAGGCCTGCTGCACCCTCATCTCAAACACATGAATCCCCTCCTCAGTATCTCAATTTCTCCTTCTGCTTCAGAGGCAGTTCCTTGGGAAGGAGAAGTGTGCCATGTTTAATTTTCTTTATATCTGGGTGTACTGTACTTATCAATTGTACTGTCATACTGAATAATTTACCAGTTGTATACTTACTGAGAAAGATTGTTCCTCTAAGATCAGTCTCTCCAGAGATATTTCCCAGTATGTTTCATGATTAGATTGTCACAAAGCTGATACCACAATCAATACTCACCTCCCAGAAGAGCTCTACTGGAACCAGTTCCCCATTTCATACTGTTAACAAGGGCTTGTGTAGAATTAATAACCCGTTGTTGCCTGAACTGGCTGTCATCTGCAAGAGACTGATGTCCAAGGTTACACCCAGCATTTGTTGTCCTGTTGGGTGTCATGAGAGATAATCCACCACTCCCTGTTTCCCTCTACCATTCACTGGGTTCACATAATATTAATAGCAGCTGTCCCACCGGTACGCACATGAGATTCTGTTTTCTGAACTCTTTGAACTCCTCTGTCCTGTAGTGTGTTGCTGTGTTTTTCCTAATGAGGAGCCAATTATAGAGGGAGGACAATCCAAATTACCACTGACTATTAAAAGAGTAAAAGCAGCAGTGGGCTTGATTCATGTCTTTAGCTGATAGTTAATGACTAGGGAATGGCACTGAAAAGCTTTCTGAATTAAAGTGGATCCTTTGAAGCTAATGGGAGTTGCATTGTGCATTATTTGCAGAAGCAAAATTAGACAAAGGTGACCATAGCTTTATGAAACCCTCTTGCGGATCTTAGCTTTGCTGCTGCTTTAGGAATACACTTGGAAGACTTGTTTCAGCAAACTATTGATCACCATTGATCACTGAGAACATGCTGAGGGCTCTCAGTCCATTCATCTCTTGTGGCTTACATATGGAGAGCATCATTACAGCGTAATGGTTTAGAGGCTCATCATCCTTCAAAACGGCTGAACATGAACTTAATGTAACTGTCAGAAATTGCCAACTTTGTCACTGAGCAGAACTTTGACTTTTCCAGCTCACCACCTAGTTTATGTGTTTTGTCAATCCTTTCTTAGATTGTCAGTGGCATAGTTCATCAGACACAGATACCTAAGCTATTTAAACGCTTGTTTCTGTTCTCTTACGCAACAGCTGCACCAAGAGATACAGGTAAGCACATCCCATGCGGGAGTCCTTGTACTTCATAGTTTACTTAAGAACATAAGAGAAGCCAATGTTGGGTCAGGCCAATGGCCCATCCAGTCCAACACTCTGTGTCACATAGTGGCCAAAAACACCAGGTGCCCTCAGAAGGTCCAGCAGTGGGGGCAGGACACTAGAAGCCTTCTTCATAGAATACTGTAGTTCTAGTAAACTTGCATTTAAATATGTTTGTTACATGTAGATTCAAACAAGGGACTGATTCCATACAGACCACCCAAGTTACCGGAGGATGAGTACTCTCATCCTGAGGTAATTCGGATGCCTGTATCCTGCCAAATCAAGGTTTGCGTAGATGTGTGATAAATTATCTCTGTAGGTTTTACGCTAATAAATACCTGTACAAGACTTGTCTAGCACTGAATTCTTTTTCCTAGTGAAGGAAAAGACTCAAAGCTATAAAGGCTGTCTTGATGCACATCTAAATTGTGTTGTGGTTTTTATCTAGTGAATAAAACTGAGCGGGAAACAGCTGTGTTGATGCTGATACCGTGGATTTACCAAGAAGTAGGAGCCAAGACACCTCACAAGCTACAGATGTTAATTCAGTGTCTGCAGCTTTGTAACTTCCTCCAAAGCTATTCTCAGGCTAAATCAAAGATGCAGCTCTTGTACTGGCTTCTGAAATTGGTTCTGTTGGTCTTGCGACATTGTATTCTTTGCTCAAGTTGGTTTGCATTGGATTATCTGGTTCGACATTGGTGGATGTACTGAGCTGAATGACAGGATTGTCCATTGGCAACCATGGGAGATGATGGAATGCCCATTGGTGATAACAGGAGCCAGGAATGCCAGTTGATTTGCAGGGCACCATCAAAATGGCATTATAGCACCCAAAAGTGGGCAACGAAAATGTGGAGCAGGTTTAGAATGATTGTCCGTGGGCCCAGATAGACTGCTCTGGGATTAGAATGACAGCTGCCCGAGGGGTGTGAGGGCCCTGGGACTGGAATGACAGCCCTGTAATATATATCCATGTATGCAAGTCAATTGGCATTTCTGGCTCCTGTTATATCCAATGGGCATTTCAGAATCTCCCACTGTTCCCAATGGACAATACTATCATTCATTTATGTGTGTCCCTCCTTGTGTTAAATTGGTTTGGCTTGGACTTTGGTTTGACATTGTGTTAGGCCTCCACGTTGCCCATGATTCTGCTGGGATTTCCTGGTTCTGCATTGGTTCTGTTAGGCTTGTTGATTCTGTTTGCATCGGGAGGCTTTTGGCAAACGGTCGCTTTGCCTGCTGTTGTGTCTTTTGGGATAGAAAACAATGGAGGATGGCTGAGGGCACCTTGTTCAGGGGTCCAAACTGTCTAATTCACTTGAAACTTGAGGTTATTTAGTGGGTAGGTATCATCAGCTTCACTGCAGTTTTGGTGCGATTTGCTTAAAAAAAACCCCCAGCCCCTCCGTCCTTCTGGAAAGATATCCTCATAGTGAATAATGGAGCCGAATAATACCAGAACACCCCCCCCCCCCCAAAAAAAAAGGATCTAAATACCAAGCCAGTATTTGGGACCTGAATACCCAAGAATGCTGGGGGGGGGGGTGGTTGGCTCCCTGGTATCTGGATTTTTAAAATATTGGTATTTTTTTCTGGTGCACATCCCTAGTTGACATAACTACTGTAACCTGAGAACTTTTTATATACCTGAGTTCCTTTGATAGGAGCTCCTTGAGTCTGGTGTGGCCACACAAAAGGCTTTCTGATTTGCCCGACTTCCAAAGGCAGGGGTACTTAAAAAGGACTTCTCATGCCTCTCTGGACTGCAGGGCAGGCTTAGATGGGAGAAGGCACTCTTTCACACAGTTTAGGGATTAAGGGCAAAACTAGCACCTAGTATTGCGAGGGGGATACTAGCAGTGGTCTCTGAGCCCTGGACAAATGCGTGTTCAATTCTGTTTAAGTTGTGTAGTGGCATTCAGTTCCTTTTTAGGAAGCTACCTCCATAGCACAACTTAAACTGTCTTGACTTTAAAAAAAACCCTGTTTGAGGCTTTGATACCAGAATATTTCAAAGAGTCATGAAAAAATGCTGTGCATGTACAAGCAGCATTTTCCCTTTATATTCTGCCCAAAAAATTCAGGTGCATGTGCCTCCCTTTGAATTGCGGCCATAGTCTGAAGTAGTGGCTTTCATGTATGAACATCCCCGTGGAATACTAATTTTGGCCTTTTAACAAGCAAAACTTCATTCTTGCAACTCTGGTAGATCAGAAAGATTTCATTTCAAATGCATCTCTTTGTTTCACAGTCAGACTGGTAACACTACTCGCTTCAAGAATCTGCTCTAACATACTTGTATCTTTTTAACAGAAATAAAACATCAAACCGTGATGTTTGACACCATTAGAGACTGGCGTCAAGAGCTGGAACGGACCAAAGGAAACCTGAAATACAAAGCAGTGAGTGCCAACGAAGACTACAAAGTCTCTAAACAGTAAGGATGCATTTCAAGTGTTCTTTAACACTAACAAATCATTCCTCGCATGTGAGCTGCACCATGATTTAGGAACACAATAGGTCACAGGGTTTTAAAACTGGTAATTTCAACCAAAGCTTTCCTAATTATTCCATTTGCAAGCTAATCTCCCTTGTTTTTTAATGTCATTCTACTAGAATACTGTTATTATGTAACTTGGGAAAGCATGCTTATTTGGACACCTAAGAGAAATACATCTCTTCTTTGAGCTGAGGCCAAAGACTTCAGAAATCTGACATAATTATGGTGTGTGCTGTGTGTTCTTCAATGTTCAGGCTTAGCAGATTATTTTTTACACTTCCTTCTCCTGAGCTGCTGTGGGAAACACTGTTGAAGAAGAAATTAATTATAGTAGTGTATACACACAGAAAATAGCCTTTTGCAAACAAAGACTGTAGGGTGATTATCCAGGACATCGAGACCATTAGTCTCCAACTATCTTTAAGAGCCTTCCCAAATAATTCTTCCCCAGCGGTTTTTCCTACTTAAAAGATCTCTGCTCTTTATTTCCCTTTTTTATAAGGGAAGGCAACAGATGTCTTTCCAAGCATTTAATATCCAAAGCGGTAACTTCTTAGCAGACTTCAGTGGCTGAAGTAATGGCAGCTCCTTAGTGGAGCCAGAGAAGAGCGCTGCAGTAGAGAATTTCCTGCAATTGTTGAGACACGTTTGTGAAGTCCCAGTGATACCAAGAAGGTACCGGGTGCCAGTTTGCATTTTGTAATATGTGCCTGAGTAATCGAGATGGGTAGCTGTGTTAGTCTGTCTGTAGCTGTAGAAACGAGCAAGAGTCCAGCAGCACCTTTAAGACTAACAGAATTTGTGGCAGGGGGATGAGCGTTTGTGAGTCACTGCTCACTTCTTCAGACACTTCATATTCTTCAGTATCTGAAGAAGTGAGCAGTGACTCACAAAAGCTCATACACTGCCACAAATTTTGTTAGTCTTTATTGTCTTGTATAGTCTTTAAAGTCTGGCCTCTTTTTCTTTTCTGCTGTGTGCGTAATGGATGTCTTTATTGGTTTGGATGTTGACACTCATTAGATATTATGATTCTGACGCCTGTAAGCCACTCTGAGTCTTGTGTCATGGGGAAAAGTGGCATATAAGTATTCTAAAAACAGAAGTACGGCCATTGCTGCTTTTGCTGCTTTCCTTCATATGGAAATACTGCACTACTGGGGGGAAGGGTAGCTTTTAAATCTGAAGCAATCATGACTTTGGGGACCATGCAGGCTTAAGATTATTAAATTTACTTTTTTAGGTTACCGCCCTATTTCGTTGTTCCCATGGCTGTCTCTGAAGACAGTCTTCTGCACTATCAAGGAAAAGGAGTTCCAGTGAGTATATTTGTAACAAGACTGAACAGAAGGTTTCTAATAAAATTCTGTGGAGGGTGTGTTTAGGGCTTGTTCTGGCACAGTTGCTGAAATGGAGCAATACATCAAATGGGTGTAGCTTATGCACACAGGCTTTGCCCAACTGACAAACTTATACATGGACCATAACTTTTGAGTAATGAGCCTGCTTTGACATCTGCATCTGTGCACATGGGGTTGATAGTACAAATTGTGCAAGGTGAGATTTCTAGGCATTTGGTGCCTTTAGAAACTCTGTGGCTGTTCTAAGGTGTACTAACCTTTGTACATACTTGCAGAAGCGGTCTGCTACTCGGACGCTGTCCGTTCTCATGTTACCTTCTACAAATGCACACATTGAATCAAGTGAGCAGCTCTGCGCAAATCTATGCGTGTGTGTCGTGTTTCTGAACTAGTGCTGTCAAATTCCCACTTCTGAGCATTTTCTCCCAATATTCCAATGTAGGCTACCACAACCAAGATGGTTAAAGGTCTGGAGCACCTTTCCTATAAGGAAAGGCTGGAGAGTCTGGGACTCCTCAGTCTAAAAAAAGACAGCTAAGGAAGACATGGCAGGGGGTTGTAAAATTATGCATGGGGTAGAGAAAGTGGACAGAGAGCTTTCTCCCTCTTCATAATACTAGAGATAGGAGCACCCAATGAATTAATGAGGAAATTGGCTTAGGCTCAGGACGGACAAAAGGATGTCAAGTACTTAATGGGTCATTAAACTGTAGAACTCACTGTCAGTGGATGTAGTGATGGCCACAAGCATAGATGGCTTTTATAGGAGGGTTCATGGAGAGGTCCATCAGTGGCTATTAAACCATGGTGACAAAAGGGAACCTCCATATACAGAGGGAGCAAACCTCTGAATGCCAGTGCTAAGAGAGCAGCATCAGGGAAGGCCTTGGCCTCTATGCCCTGTTTGGCCTTCTAGGGCAACTGGTTGGCTGCTGTGTGAAGTAGGGTGCTGAAATACATGGACCACTGGCCTGATGTAGCAAGTTCTGCTTATGTTCTAGATGTTGCACATTGTGATTATTGTATGCAATGGGGCATGTGTGCACATAATGAAAACTCACAAGAGCTTTGTAACATACTGTGTGCTGTGCACACATGAGATCTTCTGCATGGTCCAGTTCCAAGCTTTCCTCTGGAAAACTTTAGTTTTGCTCTATAATATAGATAAACTACCTGCTTATTACCTATAAATGTGTGTTGCAGATCTGGTGCTGGTCTTGCCATAATGGTGCTGCTCTTCTCAAAATGTCAGCTTTCTCCAAAGAACAAGATGACAGCACTTCACAAATGCACAGAATCTTCTTGGAAGGGTCAGTAGTAGCTGTTCTGTGCAGTACATGAGGCAATCCTTCCCTTGTTCTTTATTTGGATGGTAGACAACACTTGCCTTCATTTCTGTTTCATTGTGCTGTTAGGATTAATTTGGATGCTGGGAGCTGTACTTTAAACACATGTAAATCTAGCTGATGTGCCAATTAAACTGTTTGCAGTATACAACTGCTAATATCTATGCATGGTAGGTGGTATATTGTGCCAAAAAGCAATAGGGCAGTTGCATGCCTAAAAGTATGCTAGTAAGGTCTCCTTCCCCAAGCAGTACAAAGCTCCCAGTTGTATAGCAGCTACAAGGATATACCTTGGGTGTGTAATATCCAAAACGTTGGATATGTAATGGGAATGGACTCTTTTCACTGTGGACTCTCCTGAAGATTCCACACGCTCCCAAATCAGTTGGCTCCCTGGTATGTCATTCACCAGGGGTCTCTGTCCTCTGGTGGCGTTATCCCTATCCCCTGGCTGCGTTGCCATAGTCCTGCCCACAGAAGCACTGCCCAGTGTCTTAGCCTCAGTGTGCTGTGAGATGACAGATGGGCCAAACGCTCCAGTGGGTGGAGGATTATGTGGCCGAGCTGCACAGGCCCGAGCACTGCTTCAGCAGGTGAGAGCAGCGGTGCCTGGCCAAGGCCCAGCACGACGACAGCGCCCTCCTGCCCGAGCTTCAAGATTATTATTATTTCATTATTTATTAGACTTTTATCCTGCCCTCCCAGCCTAGGCCAGCTCAGAGCAGCTGACAGACAGAGTAAAATGACGGCGAAAATGCCGCTGCCCGAGCACAAGCAGCAGAAGCTCTGGCACATGGCCCACCTCAACAAGGCTGCATGCACCGCCGGGGTGGAGGTGGCCAGGAAGGCGGCAGAGCCCACCGGGTGGGGAAGCAGTTGCATAGCGGGGCATTCTACCGGCCGTTGGCCCCAAGGTTGGGGGAGGGGGGGGGAAGCGGATGAGCGACAGGGGCCTGTGTACGAGCACCCTGAAAGATAGCCAGTGCATTTGTTCTACCTCCCATCTTTCTAGAGCCTGTTGTATTGATTTTACAACAGGCCTTGCTACTATGTGTGTGTGTGTGTATCAGCTTGTCATCAAAAATCAGTTTTCTAAGTTGCCTCAGACCTTGGGGATGAATGGGTATTGACTTACAAATTGACAATTTAACTGAGTACATTCCATATAGCCTGCTTTGGAAAAGTATGTGAGTTAAAATAGCAGAAGATCCAGTCAATTAAAGATTTATCAAAGGCAGTGAATGCCTTGAATGTTCCCAGAACTGTTAACAGAGGAAACAGTCACTGCCCAGATGGTTGCTGCTAGTCACAATTCTCTTCTGTTTACTGCATAACTTAACTTTATGCTTGGTGTTCCAGTCTTCATAGAACGAAACATTCTGTTCTGTGCATGGCTTTTTCTTCCCATGTTACACTTACAAAGCTCTGAAAGGGTAACAGTTCCATTCTTAAAGCTCAGTCTTCAGGATGCTACAGCACTATTGGAATATGCGTAGGAGACACTGCTCTGAATCCATAAGGCAGCTGCAGCAACAATCCTGCTTCCTTTCTGAAAACCCACTAATGGATATTCCTAGGGCTCTAAACCTTTACTAAAATAACCTAAGGTACCATCTTAACTTAAGCATCCCCTTAACTTAAATGGCGTTTGGAAATCCTTGAGATTATTGGTACCAGTGTTAGCCAGCTGACAATTCAGAATGCTGTTTTTGTTTTAGAGGGTTGGATTGTAAGCTTGATTCCTCCAGTTAAAATGTTACTGTTAAAATGCTTATATCAAAACGCTAATCTTGAATGCTTAATTGTGTGTTCAGAATGTACAAGACAGTTAATAAGCCACCTTATGAAGCCATGAAACTTGATGACCTTGCAAGCAGTCTTCCATCTGTACAAGATATCCAAACTGCATATACTAAATTTAAACAGCTGTTTCTAGTAGGTAAGTAAAATACTACTAGGTAGAAGTCTGGTAGCTGTCTAAGGCAGAATATACTACCACCAAAAACAGCTAGAACAGTTCTGATCTAATCTTACTAGTGTATGATCTTCCTTGTGCAAAGGGACTGCTTTTGAACAGCTACGTGACCATGGATTTGTGATCTGTGTGAAAACAAAAATGGGCAATATAACAATATACCTTGTTGTATTTAGAGCCATGTCTAGAATGAGAGCCATATTTATTGATTTATTATTCATATTTATCGCCCACCCATCCCGCAAGCAGGCTCAGGGTGGGTAGCCTCATATCAACAATACAAATAAATACAGTTAAAAATTTAAAACCCAGTAATAAATATTAAAATTGGTGGTTACAGCTTAAAACAAAAACAAAAATCTAGAAAGTCAATCTCTAGACAGCTGTCATTGACTTCCAGTAATATTGAGTTGTCCCCCCCCCCCCCCCCCTTTGTGGTCCTGTAGTGCTCCCTTCAGTCTTAATCTAGGATACACGCAGTTGATACAATTTGTGGCTTGACCAAGAACCCTGTTAATTGATCGTGTAACTTCAGAATTCAAACAGTCCAACAAAGCAGGGTTTGTTGGCTGACATTAATCTGGAATTTTAAACTACGGTTTGTAGCTTGTTAACCACATTTTGTACTAACTCGTGGTTTGTTAGGATTTAAGCATGATGTCCTCCATGCCGGGAGGCAGACAGGAGGCAGTCATTGGACATAATAGAGGCAGATGCACAGGGTGGGATTTCTTACTTGCATCTGGTATACAAATCAGTTTGTTGCACAAATGGTAGCTGATCATGATGTGAATGCAACATTAGTATTCTTTTACATTCCTGTTAATACCTGCTGGGATTTAGCTCTTGGTCTTCTAGTTTTCTTTACACCCTTGCCAGTTTTATCATTTGTATACTGACCATTTGCAGCTGTACTCTATATTTGGGTAGCCAGATGCACAGATGTCTACTTGCAGGCATAATTTGCGTCTTTGAAATATATTATTCCTTCTTGAAGCCGATAGCTCTCTATTGAGGCATCTCTCCCAAGGTGACTTCCAGCGATTAAACTGAAATACAGTATCTTTTTTTTCTAAACAGATAATAGTTCAGACTTCTGGGATACTGATGTAAAATGGTTTTCATTACTGGAAAGCACAAATTGGCAAGAAATCATAAGGTTGGTTAAGACTACTTTTTCTCAAAGTTTCCACCATAGTAAACCAGGTAGTCTGACACTGTATTGTGAATTATATGGATACAAATCTTTCCTCCCATGCAAATCTTAGAAATGTTAGTTAGCGCTGAGTTATCCATATCTGTGTGTAGGCCTTGGCTCCATTTGCTTTGTAGCATAATTACCTTAATTGCAGTGACTTATGTTGGTCTTTTTTTCCTCATAGACGGTATCTGAGAAAAGCAATAGAGATTATTGACTTGCTGGAAGCACAGAATACAAACGTTCTCCTTGTAGGTAAGAATGACTGCTTTTTCTGTACACTTTCCACTGCAATTTCTTAATATCCAGAGTTGAAAGATTCATGAGCTACATGCCATTTTGAATTATGCTGAAATTCTTCTTTCAAAGGATAGCTATAAGGAGTATAGCTATAGACATAAGAGGCAGCATTGGCTCAGAGGTTAAAATGCTGAGCTGCAGACCGGAAGGTCGGTAGCTCGGCAGTTTGAGACCCGAGTGCCGCTTGATGGAGTGAGCTCCCGTCTCTGGCCCCAGCTCCTGCCAACCTAGCAGTTCGAAAGCAAGAAACTGCAAGTAGATAATCAGGTACCACTTCAGTGGGAAGGTAACAGCGTTCCGTGTGCCTCGGCATTTAGTCATGCTGGCCACATGACCATGGGAAAAGTCTTCGGATGGTGCTGGCTCTTCAGCTTGGAAACTGAGATGAGCACCGCCCCCTAGAGTCGGATTTGACTGGCTTTCGAGCAAGGGAAACCTTTACCTTTTACCTGATACTGCATTTAAACTTTTTTCTATTTGACACCTGATACATGGCCTCAGTCCCAAGGGGGATAATTCATGGAAGATAACGTTTACACGGTTTCTCATCAAAGCAAAGGCTGCATGAAGGCCCAGGACCTGGGTAGTGTCCAGCAGGGCTTTTTTTGTAGAAAAAGCCCAGTAGGAACTCATTAGCATAATAGGCCACACCCAACAGAAGGAACTCATTAGCGTATTAGGCCATACCCCTGACAGCGCTGCTCCCTCCCGGGATTGGCTTTCCCAGGTGCCCCGCAGCTTGCCTTCCCCCCCTGGATCAGCTTGGCTTCCCCAGCTTCCCCAGGCACCCCACAGCTTGCCAGGTGCCTGGGGAACCCGGGGAGGGGGGAGGCTGTAGGCGTGGCCAACTTGGAAGCCAGCTGGAACTCCATTCCTGTGCGTTCCTGCCCAAAAATAGCCCTGGTGTCCAAGTTAACATCAAGAGCCAACAGTTTCTCAAAGACCGTCTTAAACTGCATTGACCTATGAGAGTCTTCTTTCAGTAGTGCCATGTAGCCCTTGCAGTTCAAGTATGACTTGATGAACTGTCTAAGTCTGTAACCAAGCCTTTGCTTTAAGGGAATGTTGGCCCAGTCCTGAATGGAGAGCCACACAGCAAGGAATGTTTAATAATTTTCACAGGAAATATAAAAGAAGATGGTCAGTCTTTCCATTTACCGAGATAATTCTTATGACTACTCTGTAAAGGGTAAGAGGAGTGACTTTTAGGTTAAAGGCTTTTGAACAGCACCTGGAACATAGTTCCCAACTCCATTTTGGAAAAAGTTTAATATGCCGTGGGCACAGGTTTTTGCTTCAGAAGAGAGACGTTTAAAGTTAGATACATAGAAGATACTTTTAAATACATTTTAAAGTTTTAGCCTGTTTTTAGAGTTGTTAATCTGTAGCGTGGGTCAAGCATGCATGTGCCAACCAATTTTTAGCACTAAGGCTGCTGAATTTTTCAGGACTGTCTTACTGAAATAGATAAAACTTGAACGCTTGACCTTGGTTGTATTATACCCTTATGTGCATAAAGTTGCTCTCTAGTGCGCTTGTGCACAAATGTGCCCTATAGTTAAAGGTCTTGTGACAGGGTTCCTGAACAACCTGCTCAAACCAAGGGGAGGGAGGCTCTGCTTGTTTGCCTGACATGATTCACAGCCGCTTGTTTAACGTTTTCCCCCTTACAGGCCTCCTTGCCCAATATGGCAGTTGCTATTCAGTAGGCATGCACACGCTTACTTAATTTCAGTTTGTGTCGTAGTGGTAGTGGTACATTGCAAAGTCTGGAGTTCCTTATGAGACATGGATTCTCACAGCAATGCACTGATCAGAATGAGATACTGGGGTAGAACTTGAGCAAGTTTTGCAAGATAAAGCCTTGTTTGTATTCCTCCTTTGCTTGGAGTTGGCTGGCTTTGTGAACTGTTAATGAACCCGGAAACAACAACAAAAAAACATTAAAAGCAGCACCAGGTTCGATGAAACACATATTGGCAATTTAAATTTAAAAAAAATTTCAATAAATCTTTATTACATTTAACAAATGTAGTTCAATTTCAGCTTATAAATTAACTTAAATACAAAACGTTGTCTTCCCCTTCATTTCAGGGGCAAATTCCATTTTTTAGACCGCACATTTCAAAACATACACTACAGCATTCAAACCAAAGAATCTAACCAAGAATACCACTTTTGCCATGCTTCATAGTATTTCTTATCCTCTTTCCCGTTTAGTCTTAATGTTAACAAATCCATTTCTGCTATGTTATAAAGTTTATCAATAAATTGTTGTCTATTTGGTATTTTTCCCAACTTCCAATAACTTGCATATACTATACGTGCAGCTGTCACTGCATGTATCAGGAATTTCCTGTCGTCCTTAGAATGACAATCTGGTATAATACATAGAAGGAATAGTTTTGGGTCCAACTCTATCCTTAATTGCATAATTTCTTCCAAAATGTTCTTAATCATTAACCAAAATTGCTCCGCGTACTCACACCGCCACCACATATGTACATAGGTGCCTACATTCTTTTTGCATTTCCAGCATGTCGCTGAGGTAGATGAGGAGAATTTGGATAGTCTAGCTGGAGGTAAGTGCCATCGGTAAAACATTTTAACCAGGTTTTCTTTGAAAGAGACAGCTCTAGTAATTTTGATGTTAATAGACCATATTTTAAGCCATGACTCCAGATTAATATTTTGGTCTAGGTCTCTCGCCCATGCAATCATGTTCGGTTTAACCATCTCTTCCAACATTTTATCTTTTAGAAAATGTTTATATAGTTGTTTAATAAGACCCTTTCCTGTTCCCAGCCAGATCTTATCCAAATCATTCGGCGTTAAGTAGAACGCTTTCTGATGGTCCGCCTTATAACTAGATTTAAGTTGTAATTGTTCCCACCAGGTTAAGTTCATATTCATTTGTCTAAGGGCCTCTATGTTCTTCAAATTACCTGTTGGATCTAACAAATCACTGTATTTTACTTTCTTTTCTTTCAGTAAAAGAGTTGGACGGATATGTGCTTCCAGAGGTGCGACCCAGAGAGGTGTTTTAACATAATATTTCCCTTTAATATCCAACCAAATTTTAAATAAAACACCCCTTATAAAATGATGTTTAAAATGTACTCTGTCGCACCCGTACCAAAGATACGTATGCCACCCGGTTACTAAGTCATGGCCTTCTAGTATTAATGTTCTCATGTCTTCTAAAAGCAACCAATCCTTCATCCATACCATGGCGGACGCTCTGAAATATAACCGCCAATCCGGTAGTCCCAATCCTCCTTGTTCTTTATTGTCTTGGAGGTCTTTTAGTCTTATGCGTGGCCTTTTATTTTGCCAAACAAATTTTACCACTGCTTTCTCAATTTCCTTAAAAAATTGTTGATTTTGAATTATGGGAAGATTTTGGAATAAGAAAATTACCTTAGGAAGTACGGACATTTTAACTGTAGCCACCCTTCTGTAGAGGGACAGCTGTATCTTAGACCATCTTTTAAGATCCTCTCTAATTTCTGATAGTAAATTTGTGTAATTATCTCTATATAATGAGCTACATCTGTTGGTTAACCATACCCCTAAGTATTTGATTCTTTTGACTATCTCATAACCCGTCATCTCATGGAGTTGTTCCATTACCTTTTTTGTACAATTTTTTGTTAATATTTTTGTTTTGTTAGTATTTATTCTAAGACCTGCTATTTGTCCATACTGACCCAAGATAGTATTTAAATGTGTCACTGATGAGAGTGGATCTTCAAGGATAAATACCATGTCGTCCGCAAAGGACTGTAGTTTATAACTCTCTTTTTTCAACTCGAGACCTATTATTTCTTTATCTCTTCTAACTGCTTCCGCCAGGGCCTCTAAAGTAAATATGAATAGTAGCGGTGACAACGGACATCCTTGCCACGTTCCTTTATATATTGGTATAGTGTTTGTTAATTCACCATTAATAATAATCTTGGCCTCTTGGTGATCATAAATTTTTTGTACCATATTATAAAAACTTTCTCCACAATCCCATTTACGTAAAAGGGCCAGCATGAAGTCCCACTTGATGTTTTCGAACGCTTTCTCTGCGTCTAGAAAAAGTAAGGCCAATTGCTTCTCAGAGTGTAGTTCGTAATATTCCAAGACGTTTAAGATATTACGGATGTTGTGGCGCATTTGTCTATATGGTAGGAACCCAGATTGATCTCTATGAATTACCTTCATCAAAACTTTTTTCAGCCTACCCGCTAAGATTGTCGCGTAGATTTTGTAATCGACGTTCAAGAGGGATATTGGCCTGAAATATTTTATATTAGATAGGGCGTTTTTCCAAGATTCAGGTACGGTCGAGTTCTCTTGTATATCATTTATCGTCCTCTGTAGAGGTGTGATCAGTTCATCTTTAAAAACTTTATAAAATTCTGACGGGATCCCATCTGGTCCTGGCGATTTCCCTTTTTTCATATTTTGAATAGCTTCTATTATCTCTGATGATTTTATAGTTTCGTTCAGAAGCTCTTTTTGCTCTTGTGAAAATTTCCCAAATATGTATTTGTCTATGCTATGAGTCGATAATGGTGATACTGCGTCGTCTTTTTAATATAAATTTTTATTAAAATCTTGAGTTATTTTTTCATAGTTTTTATTTCAAAACAATCTGTCCCGTTTCGTCCTTTAATTTGCTTATAAATTTCCTACTATGTTCCTTCTTCAACTTATACGCAAGCCATCTGGAAGGCTTATTAGCGTTCTCGAAATAAAATTGTTCAGTATAATTGAGTTTCCTTGCTATTTCTTGCGACAAATAACAGTTAAGTAGATGTTGTGAGTGTTTAAGTCTGTTTTTGGCTTGCTCCCCAGATGGATTTTTTTTCAGACTTTTTTCATCTTCCTGTATTCTGACTTGTAGCTTTAAAAATTCCTCTTTATCCTTTCTGGCTTGCCAGATTTGATGCCTTATAACTCTCCCTCTGGCGTATGCTTTGAAGGCATCCCATACCGTAGCACTGCCAACATCCGGTGTTACGTTTTGTTTGAAGAAGAACAAGAAATCCTCTTTAGCTTCTTTTACAAATTCTGGTTTAGCTAAAAGCCATGTTTTAAAAGACCACCTTATACTCTTCTTTACACCATAGAGAGCTAGTTCCAATGGATTATGGTCCGCAAAAGACGACGGTAGAATTTCCACTTCTTTCAGATCTTTTAATAATGACACTGATGTCCATATCATGTCTATGCGCGACCATGACTGGTGTCTATGTGAGAAGTAGGTGTAGTCTTGTTTGTGTAAGTTCCGTACTCTCCATATGTCAATTAAGTTATGTTCTTCTGCCAGCTGTAAAAACGCGGTTGGTAGCTGATTTTTGTTGTTCCTATACTTGTTTCTGGTACACTTTCTGTCTATTTTGCCATCCACTACCGCATTAAAATCACCAACTACACATATCTCTTCCGTCAGGTAGTTGTTCAACACCTCATGTAGCTGGGAATAGAATGCCTCTTGATGTTGATTAGGGGCATAGATGTTGACCCAGTAGCATTGGTCTGGAATGTCTAAAAATTTTAACAATTACCACTCTGCCATCCTCTGAATGGAAAATTAATTCTGGTCTTAAAAAATCCTTCACATAGGTCACGACTCCTTTTTTCTTTTTATCTTTATCTGCCGCTACAAACGCCTGTCCCATCTTTTTGGATTCAAGTAATTTGGTGTCTTTTCTCTTTATATGTGTCTTCTGGAGACATACAATGTCGGGTTTGAGTTTCTGTAACTGTAATAGGGTTCTTCTTCGTTTTTGCGGTCCATTGAGACCATTCACGTTAACTGAAATTAATTTAAGCTTCGAGGTTTCCATTTCTTCCTTTCTTTTGGGCCTCTTCTTTCTTAGATTGTTGCCTAGTAGTAATAATTGATGTTGTGTATGTCTTTTTCTTCTTTTTGTCCTTAAAATCGCTCAGATGTGCTGTTCCATGTCGCGATTCTGTTCCTTCTGATTCGGAATCACTCTGTTCATCCCCTAATTCTCCTCCGAACCTAGTCAAGAAATTATCTACCTTAAAAATCGAAGTTAAATTATATCTGTTTCCTTTATATGTAAAGGTTAAGCCTTCTGGGAATTGCCATCTATACGTGATTCTGTTTGTCCTTAATATGCTTGCCAGCTGTTGATAATCCCTTCTTTTTTCCCTGATCCTCCAAGGAATTTCTCTTAAGATTGGGATCTCGGCCCCTTGTATGCTTAGTGTTGAATCTTTGGTTTTGTCAAGGATTTTGTCTCTTGTAACACGTTTGACAAATTTAACGTGGACTTCTCTCGGGGTTTTCAATTTCTTAGCCATTGTTGTGTTACGTCTATAGACTGACTCTATCTCCAGTCCCATTTTTTCTAAGCTCTCATAGTCTATGAAATTGGAAAGAACCTCTGTCATAATAACTCTTTCAACATTTTCTCCTTGGACTTCTGGGATGTTTTGAAATCTTAAAATATTAGAAGCTTTCTCCATTTCTAATGTTAAGAGCGATGCTTCTACTGAGTCTAATTTGGCTTTTGTTTCTGAAAGTTGTGTGCCAATCTCCTCCATTTCATTGTCTTTTCTATCTATCCGTTTGTTTATGTTATCTATTTCTTGCCTGTTTTCAAGGATCTGGATTTTAAACGCTTCCAGCTGAGTTGCGGTTTGTTGTGTAAAGCTATCAAATTTCAGCTGAATAGGTTCCATTGCGTTATTTATCAGGTTCGGTAATATTTCCTTAACCGTTTGGCTCATTGACTGAGCAATACTCATCTGTTGATTTAGCTCTTTAACGCTCATTTGCGCAAGTGTAGTAAGAGCTGTTTTGGCTTGCGTGGACTGACTGGGTGAAGGATTCGTCTGTCCCGAGCCCGGAATAGAGGGTTTCCTAGCTCCGCTGGCCATTATATTCTCCCTTTCAATTTTAATTGCTTTTAGATGCCTTACGCTTCAGACTCTACCTCATATACTACACGCCATACACGCCAAACAGTTGACTTATCTAAATCTCCTTAATATATGGAAGCCAATCTATAATACTTGAGCTGAAAGTGATATATGTCTACTAATAGTTGGTTTGCTACTCAGTCGTATCTTTCACAATCAATCGAATGAGTAGGTCAGTAATAACCCTGTAGTTAGTCAGTTAGTGAGTTAGTCTGTGTTAGTAATCACTGTACAGTCTGTTAGTTAATTAGAAAATTAGGGAATTAATCAATTGATAATCACTACACTAAAAATTCATTATGCCAAAGATAGTGTACAAGAGTGTAAATTACAATATAGACAGAAATTACCAAGGCTGATATATTAATACATTAATCAATATAGGGGACTTAATTGCCCATTAAATTATATATTATATATTAATTATTTGTATTTATACCCAGTTGTATAATAGATTGATTCGCCCAATTAATTACTTCATTAATTAGCTCACTGATTACTCCAATTAATTGCCCTTAACCACTTCACACTTTACAATTCAATGCTTAACCTTACTCAGCTTTAACTCAATCAAATATCTCATTTCATCTAGTAACACTTTTACCCTAACCCCTTTTAAATATTTACTTCTTCGCTACTATTCTGTAGCTGCTTTAAGCCTCCAACAAATTATATTACAAAGAGACAAAAACCCATAGAAAAAGTAAACACAGCAGTTTCACCCCACTTTTTACAGCTACCCGTCCGTATATGTCAACCAGTCCTTTAAGGATCCAGACCGGGGAAGCAACGCTGGCTTGCTGGCTTGCTCTTGCTGCGCCTTCCAATGCTGACGTTCCTCTTCTGCTACCGCTGGTTCGCAAGTCTTCCGTCTAAATTAGCTCTCCCCAACGTGGCTGATTCTATAACTCAGCATAGAGCTTAAGACAAAGTAAGTAAACACAGGCAAAAGGAAGGACCTCCAATATGCGGTACATGTAAACCAAAACGAAAGTCAGACGTGGCAAGCTCACTGCCGAGAAGTCGATTCTCCCGCACGTCACAATGCTTGTGTCTCGTTATTCCGCCTCTATTCCTTAAGGGAGCAACTCAAATGTAAGCGCACCGGCTTGGTTATTTGCTTAATAAACGCTAAGTTATATAAATGAAAAAGTGCATAAAGTTAGAGGCTACCACTTGCTATGTAGCCTGTAATCCCCGACTTCTTTCTTAGCCTCTCCTCTCTCACCAAGCAGCTCCGTTCTTTCCCTCCGTGGCTGCTCCGCGCCTCATTAAGGAAGGAGCAGTAGTGTGGATAAGTCTATGGGGTAAAGGAATAAGCTACAAAAATTAAATAAACGGCAAGTTATCCAGCGTATTGCTTGCATACACCTGGCCTCTTTCTTCTCGAGCTGCCGCTTTCCACCAGTGTCAAGCCTTCTTACGTGTCCCAGTGGTCTGAGTCGCTGACAA
Source organism: Lepidodactylus listeri (assembly GCA_029233225.1). Classification (NCBI taxonomy): domain Eukaryota; kingdom Metazoa; phylum Chordata; class Lepidosauria; order Squamata; family Gekkonidae; genus Lepidodactylus; species Lepidodactylus listeri. Next base: position 24,001,039 of record JARCFY010000004.1, on the reverse strand, counting down.
CGGCCCGTAGGGTCTACCGGCTGCAGCTGATGCCTCAATGCTCTTGAGACTCCTTGTCTCCGTTCCTTGCCTCGGTCATAGGGTTATGGGATCACCAAACCGCCGTCCGGGACCCCAATGCCCCAAAAGACCTTGCCTTCACCTTCCTCCAGAAGGTTAGCAAGCAAGTGCCAAGCAATAATGCTTGAAGTAAACGGAGAATTCCGCAGCAGCCGCACGGAGCTCCGCCGCTTGCTACTGCAGTCGCTGCCTCCGGAACCGGAACTCTAAATTTTAAAATTTTGATCGCTGCCGAAGCACAGCCGTGAATCTTATTTTTGCTAATGAAATGTTTTCTTGGCAATAAACAAAGCATTCCAAAGCATTGTATTTAGAGAAATTTTGTGTACGAGGAACAAGCTCTTGATGAGCTTGGGGCAATTTATTTTACTTGACACCTTGACAGAACAGAGATGCATTCTGGACCAGTTTCAAGCCCTGGTTTTAGGAATTTTAGTTAGTATTAGCTGTGGTTAATGTTGGTATGCATAAAAATGCCTTGCCTGATGCTAAGGCAGGAGGGAGGAATGAGCCGTGGGGAAGAAATGCGTGACCCCTCAGCCACCTTGGAATCTCAGTTGTGATCAAGAGATTTGCCGAGTATTATGTCCGTGCTAGAACTCTCTACTTGGCTCACAACTTTTATTTTAATTAAAAAGACTCTTAATCTAACAAAGTTGTGTTATGATGTAGAAGGATAAGTGAGTTCTTCAACTTTTAGGTGTTGGTTCTTTATAATTAAAGAGAGGCATATAAACCAGCATTTTTTTTAGACTTTAACTATGCCAGAGAGTTTGAGGGAGTTTTTTATTCTTCCCTTTGGTTTTAAGACCAGTCTACCTTGCGATTAAATTTCTTGCAACTGCTCTCCGACTCCTGAGCCAACTGTCCTGTCAACTTCTGCACCTTTCAGTCAGTCCCGTCCCCAAAAGGCCCCGGTTCCAAAGCATTGTATTTAGAGAAATGTTGTGTACGAGGAACAAGAAAAGAGAACTGCTGCTTTGGCAATTTGTTCAGAAAGCTCTCTCTGGTACAGTTTTATCTACTGCTGTGGTTGATCCCCCCCCCCCCCCCAAGGAAAGTTGGGATTTGAGAGAGCTGTTGCTTGTTTCTCTTATCGATCCTTGTTTCCTTTTGGAGACCTTGTCTCGAGTTTGGGGGAAGGGAGTATGTGTGTAAGCCAGATGAAATGAGCCCATCTGTATAGGTAACTTCCTGTTGCGTTGGCTAGAAACTGGCGTTAAAAATAAGAATTTCATATATAGATATGCACATTTCTGTGGTCAGATTTATGCATGGCTCCTGGCTTCTGTCTAAGCTATAAATGGCTTTTTTTGTTTTTGAAGTAGAGCCCCAGGTGGAAGTACCTTTAGCACATTGTCTTGCTTTAGCTGGACACCTGCGTCTTCCCTCTCTTCTTCCTTTTCAGTGAAAACCCCGTCTTCTGCTGCCCCACTTTCTCCTTCATCTGTGAGTAGAGTACTGCTTGCCAGCCTAAAGGGCTAGAGTTTAGTATGATTGCTTTGCAGTTTGCCATTCAAGTGAGCCCAGCATTGGTACAACATAGACTACTTGGCCTGGTTTTGTAACGTTTTGACGTCGTTTCCCTTTGGTAATGGCGAGCTGTCCTAGGAATTCATGATGGCTCTTCTCGCTTGGTGCATTGTGTACGGACTTGCATTCCTACCATACCGTGTTACTATAGCACACCAGATTGTTCCCCTCATACTTGAAGTTCTGTTGCTGTTAGTGCTGCTTGTGTCTTCCTTGCTTATTGTGAAATATTAGGTCTGCATGCAGTATTGGTGTGATGGCCTTGGCTTACATAGCAGTAGAAACTGACATTGATTTGCAAGTGAATACTTTATAGAATCGTTTCCTAATTTAATAGCAACTCATAGTAATCCGGTTGGGTGCACTTAGGCATTGCTAACAAATCTGTTTGCTTCTGACGAGAACAAACGCACATGAACCTTTTCCTTATCCCTCTGCTCATGGTGCTGACATTGCAAAGCAAAAAGTCCTCATATTTTTATCCTGTCCTTTGTCCAAGGAGTTACAGATGTCTGCATGGTTCACCTTATCTTAGCAACAGCTCAGCAAGGTACACCCAAGGAATGTATCATGGCAAGGAGGTGATTACCCTAGGGGGTCTCCAAGCCTAGTCGAACACTTTAACCATTGTGTCTCAAACTACAATTCGATGCTTGAGTTAGGTGCTAACTCATTAGCATTCCTTAGGAATTAAATTTAAGAAGCTCAGTTCAGGTGCTGCAGTAATGAATGGCACTTTGATGACTTCCCAATTTGCAGTTCCAGTGCTGCACCCAGTGGGAATAAAGGCATGCAGTCATCTGAAAGCAGCCATTTTGTGCAGAGCCAAAATACTACATTTTAAAAGTTAACATCTTAATGTTTTTGGCTACCCTTTGATCAGTGTCTATCTTTTTAAAGGACGCTTAATCAAAAATGTAGAGTTGTGGGTGGTCAGTAGTCTTGAAGACAGTGTAATGAAATAGCCAGTCCTTCGTTTCTGTATTAGCATTAATTTCTGTACTAGCATCAAAGGGAATAAATGGCTTGTGTTTGAAGGCAATACTATCAACATGCATTGAAACCTATTGCTTTGTGTAATGATTGTTTGACATTAAGTGTCCACAAAGCTTCCTAATGTCTCCAAGGAGTGCTCTGATTTGACACTTGATCCTGTTCAATCCTCCACAGAGGAGAATGCTTCGGACTTGTGCTGCGTGATCGCCAGTCTGGTTCAAATTATGATGGATTCGTACTGCAGAACAAAGTTGGGATTTCAGAGCCTCATTCAGAAAGAATGGATAATGGGAGGACATGCTTTTTTGAATCGATGCAACCATCTGCGGCAGACTGAAAGAGAAGAGGTATGAATGTCCCATTGATCTTCTGTTCTTCACTGGTAGAGGTGTAAAGTTTCCAGAAAGTTTGAAGCTGTGCAAAACCAGTTTTCCCCTGTTTTTCATAAAAATGGGAATTTGGGGAATAATTGAGATACATGCAGTACTTACTGTCCTACTAAATATAAACTAACTGTACTGCTATTAACAACATAAAAAGGCATCATTCATAAATTAATGTACAAAATGGGATTTATGGAATTTAAGAGTTATAAATGCCTTAGTTTTGTACGATCAAAATTTCAAATTTACCCAGTACTTGAGAGAAAACTGCAAGTTGACGCACCCTATGCTATCTTGGCACATGTATCTCAATTTTTGCTGGTGAGAGAGAGTGGACTTCTCCATGAAGCTTTCAGTTTTCCTCTGAAGCTTTGGTGCAGTTTCTGCCCCACTTCCTTCTAATCTTTTTTTCCCTGCCCCCCACAAGGTGGGCAATAAGCTACTTTTTACCCCAGTCTGAGAGTAAATGTGTTACAGTGGTTTGAGGGAGAGGTGAAAAGGTCAACCACATTCAGGTCAAAAGGACAACAGAAGGCATGCAACTGTTGAGAAGCAGTGGATGCCCTGCGTGCACCTCTCATGGAGATTAGGTATCCTTGGTGCAGAAATACATCTTGGGTTTAAGCGCTATCTATGTCTGCAGCATGCCCACCAAGAATTAATTATATTATTGGTTTTAATTGTTTATGCACCTTGTTCTTCATTGTTTAATAGTTTGTGCACTTTGTTGTTACCCACCCTGTGCCCATTTTGGGAAGGGCGGGATATAAATTTAATAAATAAATAAACTTCAGTCATTCTAAGAGAAAATATTTCATAGATCCCCCCCCCCCCCAGTATTTCCCCCCAATTTCCAGGTTTTCCCATTGGGGGGAGGAATTGAAAAAGTGTTTCAGGGGAAAATGGCAAAAGGGGTTTTCTGTGAATTTTCTGTGGGTTTTTTCCCTGGGCTTTCACATCTCTAGTCACTGACGTTGGAAGAAAGTTCTGGAGGGGTGTGGGAAGCTTAGCTATAAAAGCATTTGTGTGTATGCTGTTCAGCTGTGATTTATTAGTTGGCTGGTGTGCTTGACTACTGTCATAGACTTCTGGAGAAAAGGTAAACTGGAGGGTGGTAGTGTTTGCCAAATGCCGAGGAATAACTTTTAGAGAAATGTGCTGGTTCTTAAAATTCTTTAAATTGCCAGACTGTGTAATTGGAATATGTTCTGTTTTGGCCTACATACATTGTTGCCAATCTAGATTGTCTTCACCGGGGCGGGGGGGGGGGGGGGAGAGTTTTCTATTCAATGAATAGCAGCATGCCCTAGGCCAAGTTGTGTGGGGGAGGCAGCTCTCACCAGGTAACTGCCATAGAAATTAGAGGGGTAGAGAAGCCCTTGCTGCAGCATGTTGACCTTGACATGTCCTTCACTTGCTGCACAGTAGTACCAACAATTGCAGCTATCAGAAGAAGTTAAGGCCTGCCCTAATCTTTCATCATGTGAGATCTTTTTAGTGTCCCTCTGCAAGGATTACACCTCAGAGTGATACCTGCGCACAGAAAGAAGTGTGACAAATCCCCTTCATAAGCAAAAGCAGAACTGATAGCTTGCAACTTGTGGCATTGATCCCAAAGGGACTGAATGGTGTCCTTGCTCTTAGACTCTTCACCACCAGTAGCAGGATGGAGCAGTGAACACTTAATTCATGGGCATAGCTGGTACCCTCTTACTCATACAGTGTGAAGTTACATTAGTGAACTGAAAACTTCATATAAATGGATTCTTTAAAAAATATAGCAGCTGAGCACAGCTGAGCAAGTGAGTCAGTCACCTTAGTGAATGAGTCCCATTTTAGGGGACCAGTTAATAATTGGCAACAGATCAAACATTTGCGGACGTCAACAGTGTTGCTTAAGTGACTTCTTTTATCTTTTAGGCACCTGTTTTCTTGCTCTTCTTGGACTGCGTCTGGCAGCTGGTTCAGCAGTACCCACCGGCATTTGAGTTCACAGAGACTTACTTAACTGTCTTGTCGGATTGCTTGTACATACCTATATTCAGCACTTTCTTCTTCAATTGTCAACATCAGCAAGATACTGCTGTGGTAAGATGGGATGTTTTGAATGGTAGGGAATTGCAGAAGCTTCTTGGGTGCTGTTGAAAGGGTCATAAAACCGAAGGCAATTTCCAATGTAAGCGCCAATAAAAAGCTTAGCTGTGAAACACACACGCAAGAAGTTAATATGCAAGTTCGCTTGCTTGTGTACTTCCTCATGGCTACAATTGACGCAGTTGGGCAGGACACACTTCCTGTCCCGTTCTGCTGTCTTATATTTCATCAGGCATTGCCTATGTACTTTGTCTGCACTTGAAGCCATAAAGTCTCGGGAATTCATCTCTATTTTGTTTGCTTCCTTTACAAAAAAGTTCAGTGTCAAATCCTGCGCCTATGCAGAATTATGTAGTGCACATAGATTTCATTATAGTTGGCAATGAACAGCCTTCTCTTGCCCAGACTTCTTGAACTTTCTAGGGAATTGGCAGCTGCCATCACCCCAAAGCCTTCAAGAGCAACTGGTCATTCTTGGGAAGATCTGAGTGGTTTTCCTTCAGGCTGTACCTGTACAGCACAGGCTACTTGTTAGTATGCAAAGCCCCCACCCTTTTTTTTGGTCCAGCCTTTGGGAAAGCTGTCACTTGCTAGTTTGTGATGGCAGTGACTTTAGTTGGCTGTATTTACAGTATTACACCCCCTGGGATGGGTTTCAGCACGTTTTAAAAAAACTGTCAAGGAAGTTTCAGAGGTGGTATGAATCTATGGAAATGCTACGCTGCACTTTTACCATCAAGCGAGTTTCCAGAGAAAACACTGCATTGTTGATCAAAATGGTACAGTATTCTTGGCCTTCAGCTTAATGGCAGATCTGTAGCATCCTTTTTCTGTACTGCTGTAAGGAAGACCTTGGCCAAGTTCTCTCTCCCAGCCTAATCTTCCTCACAGGGTGGTTGAGGATAAAATTGGGAAGAGCCATGCATGCTGTCCAAAGATACCTGGGGGGGGATTATTTATCTATTTATTTTATTGGATTTATAAACCGCTCTCCTGGAACTGGCTCTGAGCGGGTAACATCAGTTTATAAAACATACAGCATTATGTGGTTCTAGAGGGCTTTCTAGATCACCTTAAGCTTTTTGAATACAGAGATTCAGTTGTAAAACAGCTAGTGTGAAATTCAGCATTTCTGGTCTGCCTAATTCTGAACTATTTCTCCCTAATAGACTGGCGGGGGCTATGATGCAGAAATTGGTCCTCTTAGCTTCCTTTCCGTTTGGGATTGGTCTGTGCAGTTTGAACCTGAAGCCCTGGCTTTGCTTAATAACCCCCTTTATGTAGAAAAACCAAAATTAGATAAAAATCAGAGGAAAACCACAAGGTTCAAGGTAAGGCATTCACTTCTTCTAAACTGTTGTTCCTAGATGTAGATTGGAGACCTCTGTGTAAGTAGGTGACAAATGCCATCGTCCTGCCCAGTTAAATGTGTAGGTTTAAGATAGACTGAAGCGCTTAGTGTGCTGCGATTGAGCAAGATTAAAAGATTAAAATTAACAGGGGTCATTTCATAGAAAAAGAGGTGCAGGAGCTCATTAGCATAACTCATTAGCATAACTTATTTGCATATGCTACACCCCCTGACATCACCGGAAGTATGTCAGAAGGCAAGAAAGACAGGAGGGAGGGAGAGAGAGAAAGAAGGAAAGAAGGAAGAGCTGGCAGAGAGGGGACAGCTACTAAGCCAAGCCTCAGAAATACCACTATTCTGGGACGATAGCTTCAGTGGTGGCTGAAGCCTTCAGAAGGCTGGTCGGAGGAACAAGGACCTTTCCAGGGGAAGGGGTCATTTTGCTGCAGCCATGACACAAGCAGGCATTCTCCTGGGGGGGGGGGGCTGGCACCAACTCCCAGAGCTGAGCTCCCCCATGCTCCTGCTTGAAATGACCCCTGAAAATTAACAGTATTTCTGCATGTACATTTAAAGAACAAATCTAGCCTTGTATATTCCTATTGACTCCTGCACAGGAGGGTGGTGTAGCATAACTGATCCCTTTGTATACCTGTTAGTCATTATTCAGGCAAGTAAGTGTTGATGATGTAGTATTTCGTGTTGGACTAGGACCTCCACTAGGTGTCCTTTGGCCAGCCACACAGTGTCAGCTTAAACTTTCTCATAGGTGTGTTGAAGATAAAAATGAGAGGGAAGAAAACCAGAGATACTGCCTTGAGTTACTTAAAAGAAGCACGGAACAGAACCAAAGAACAAAACACTGTGGAACTGAATGTGTTCCACATCACTTGCACAGGGTGGATATTACATTTGAGTGCTTGCTACCTTAAGTCGGTTAGATGTAGCTAGCTAGTTTGCTTTGTAAAACGGATACTGCTATTGAAGCTGTGAACTTGAGTGCTCTTTAATCTCTTGGGGTAATTTTAAGTAACAGCCACCATAAATGTGTTGGACTATATATATGTGTGTGTGCGCAAACAATTTCCATATAAACTGGCACTTCTAGTAGGTTGTGCTGTTAAGTGGTAGAACTTGTTAAAAACAGCTTGTTACCATTATAAGTTTACCAGTTGACGGAAAATGTGCCTTCTGCAAGACATGGAATAGACGGTTCTTAACCTGACTTACCAGTACTCCAACAAAAGTACCTGAATAACAAGCATCTACACTGTCATTTAATGCTTCAGTTGATTGCACAAGTAATTACCACATCTAGTCCTGGAAGTTTATTTGAAATGGAAATTATGTTTCTCTATTTCAGGGGTGGCCAACCTTGCTTAACGTAAGAGCCACATAGAATAAACGTCAGATGTCTGAGAGCCGCAAGACAGGAACAAATATCACACACACGTTTTTATTTTTAAAAATATGCAAATTTGCTTTTTATTAACATTAAATGGGACTGCCAAAAATAAAAACAAACGAGGAAAACCGGTTATTGATAATGATATTACTTGTTTGCTAATGATATTGAGAGAGAGAGAGAGAAAGAGAGAGAGATGGAAAGAAAGAATTAAAGAAGTGGAAAGAAAGGGAGAGAGAGAAACTAGGAAAGCAAATAGATGGGAGGGAGGAGGGAAGGAAGGAAGGGAGAAAGAGAGAAAAAGCATGCCTCCCCTTTGCTTCCCCAGCCACCCTGCCAGGAGCCGCACAATATGTGTGAAAGAGCCGCATGTGGCTCCCGAGCCACAGGTTGGCCACCCCTGCTCTATTTGATTGGGGGGAGGGATGTTGGCTTCTTGACTCTTCATAGTCTCGTTAGGCAAAGAATTCATTGCAGTGCTGACTAACCTGATGAAAAGTAGTATTAGCAATTTTATTTATGTATTTATTGGATTTATATCCTGCCCTCCCCACCTCTTGGCAGGCTCAGAACAAAGAGCCTAGTATACTACTAAAGAGTAGATAGTCAAGTATTGGAGTCTGTTGCATATATAAGGTGGCTAGTCTTCCCACTTTATTGGGGTAAGCAACGTCATCTTATAAGCTGTTTAGTGTCTTGGTGAAGTCTCCTGGTATGGTTTCACTGTTTGGAACTCTCATAGGTAAGACAGCTGTTCTAGAATTGTGTGAAGTCAATTGCAACTTGTCTTAAACCACACCCCTCTTTCTGTTTTAAGCATCAACGGCAGCTTTCTTTGCCCCTGACGCAAAACAAACCACCTCCCAAAAGAGGTTTTTTTAAGGAAGAAACGGATCAATTAATTAAAAACATTTTGGGCAAAAGAATCAGCAGGCTGATAACTTCTTCCGATGAACTTCAAAGTACCTCTAGAGAGTTCTATGACAGCTGGCACTATAAACCTGTCGACTTGCATGGGATCCTGCTGCCCCGCCTCGAAGGGCCAGGAATCAGAGTGTGGGCACAGAGGTATTTACGCTGGATCCCTGAAGCTCAGCTTCCTGGTGGTGGTACAGTTGCCACTGCAACTACAATCTTGGACACGATGGAAGATGTGCAGAGCTTGCAGAAGAAGGTGGACGAAAAACGCAGTGAGGTTGTGTCTTCAGAAATTGAAACTTTTGCCTTGACAAGAAATCCTGCTCGCCTGTCATCTTTATTTCCATTTGCTCTGCTTCAAAGACATTCCTTCAAGCCAGTCTTACCTACTAGTACTTGGAAGGACTTGGGAAGCGAGGAAGACTTGGCCAGGAGAGACGATGACTTTGTGGAAATAGGTGATGATTGACGTGAAGCTAGTTGATGTTTGACTTAAAGTTAGTTTTTTTAATTGCCCAAATAAAAGTACTGACACTTTTCAGTCTGCCAGCCTGTTTTAAAGAAACAAAATGGCTTTTAGTGGTGGGCTTTCCCTTCTGGCTAAAGCGGCCTTGTGAATTTTTAGCACTGGAGTATTTTCTTTTAGAAACCCCAATATTTTTCCAGATCAGTTTATATTGAGTGTAGTTGAATCAAGACTCCTTGCAGTAGGGAATAGGTGGCACATGGTTGTATTCAGAAGGTGGGTTTTAGTTGCTCTGTAACTGCAGAAAGACTTGGTGGACTTCTGAAAGACCTTCTGTGCAGAAAGTGGCAGAAAATACAAGAATTGGGACGCAGTCTAGCATTAGTCTTCATCTTAAATTGCATGGGAGCCTGGTAATACTGTTTGCACATCTTTAGTTTACTTTTTAAAAATTCTGCTACTTTTTTGGACATCATCACACCTTTAATATAAGCTGCCAAACCACTAGCCTTTTTCTTTCTTTGACTCATGCATCCTATTACTTCTGGTAGACATCTCATTCTGTGGAAGTTGGCGCTTATAGAATGATAACCTTAAGGAAGCAGTCTAGTAATTTGGTGTTCAGAAACCTGAGCTCACAGTCTCTTCTGTCCCTCACCATTCTTTTGTTACAATTTCCTTCATATTTATTATGTTGCTGCCTTTGGTATATGACTCCAGGTCACTCGCTGCCAAACACAAGAAAGGGTAGAGCATGAAGATGCGAAAATCCGGATTCCAAACAGGGTGGTCACTCTGATATTCCTTAGTAATGCTTTCAAGGTTCCTCATAGCTTGCACTGAGTCTTTTGAGTTGTCCTGTTAGAAGGGGCAACTTGAAGAGGTATACTGAGCATGAAACTTAAGTTTTTTACCTAATACTACTGTTATTATGAGCACTGCATTATAGCCAACTATGAATGTAAAAAAGTTTGTGCGTTGGAACTGGGCTGCTGGATGTTACAACAGTAAGTACCTCAGTCTTATAAAAGCCATGTGAGAGATACGTGTCGAATCTCTTTGGTTTTTGCATGTGCTAAGGAGATATGGTTGTACTCGGCAACCTTTTCTTGCTCCTGTGAGAAGTCAGATGAGTGGTCTGAATGTAGTTAAATCCCAAAATAGCCCACAAAGCCCAACTGACTTGTACCACCTTTTCTTTTTCAAAGGCTACACTAGTGTGTGACAACTTATTGTCCCCCTTGATGTACTCGGGGCGAGACTTGAGGTTTGCCTCATATTGTATCCCTGTATTGGTTTGAATTTGAATTTGTTGAGAGCAAAAACCTTACACTCCTGGCACGAGATGGGTTTCTGAAAGAGGAGATAGGTTGGTGTTGCTGAATGCCAAATGGGAACCTCTCGCATCCATGATGCCTTATGAAATTGTAGTACTGTGGGCTCCCTTAGCTTTCAGTATCTTTGAAACGTTCATTCCTCTTTGTAAATCGGCTGCCTTAAAAGCTAGCATTGCACAATTTTCCTTGATGAAAAGTCTTCAATATTTTGCAATAACGGCTGCTCTGTGGCTGACGTTGGCCACATATTTTAAAAACACTAACATTGGGAAAATGTAGTTTTCTCAAATATGATTTTTTTTTGACAGCCAAACCGTTGTAATATATTGATAATTGAAACGTATTTATCAAAGCTGTCGTATCTTCGGTTTATAGGAATCTTTCGAATGGCTATGTATATATGGAGGAATTTTTATATAATGGTTTATAAAATCACTTCACTTTAATGGGGAAGGGCGCACAATTGATGAATGTCCCGACCACGATCACTGTAGGGCTGAAAACAGACTTTACTCACTGAAGTGATCCCCCCCCCCCCCAGGGATTGTATTTGTTCCTCCAGTTTTTACACTGAATGCAAACTTGTAGTTTTAACAGTACTTTTTAAGGAAAACTCTAATAACTCTAGGTTATTTAGGCAAATGAATTTGTTTAATAAAATGTACTTTTTACTGTTTAACATAGTTGTCCTTGTGTGGGTCGATTTAAACTGCCTTCCTGTTACAGTAAGGTCATGGCTATCGTTGGTATGCCCGGTGAATCGAGTGGGTTTTTCAGCGGCTTATTATCTGTGTTATCTTTTCCTTCTACTTCAGTGGTCAGCAATAATTTATTAACGAGCCAAACGGCAATTCAGAGCAGACATCAACAAAGAGCCAGTATCAGAGCCCATTGGCAGGCACCAATGAAAACACAGTTTACTGATGGTTAAAGGCTGATAAATAATCCATGAAGTTTCTGCAGCCCAAACACCGATAAGGTGGCATCCATGAGGTCTCACAATAGGTAATAAATATACACAGGGGCACCTCCGCCCACACTGGTTAGTGCACGGGCATGAATCCTTGTACTTGGATCACTGGCAGTTTATTCACCTCTTACTTCCCTATCAATAAAGCATCTCTAAGAAGACCTTTAGTCTCATTAAAAAAAAAAAATTCGACCATCCTCTTCATATACTGGTTATGCTAGCATCACACTCCTCTAATATTCCTTAACTTAAACACCTGGTTTTATTGGGAGCCTGGTTTGATTCTGTACCAAGCCACATTTGGCACTGTGCCTGTAGGTTGCAGACCTCTGCCCTACTTGAAGTGTGATTATTGGGTCCAATCTTCCATTTCTAGCTTGACAACGTTTACAAGAAAAACTTGTGGTACAATCATCCAGTTTTTCTCTATTTCTCTGACTGGGAAGAAGATTACCCAGGGTGGACGGGGAAGACAGTGTATGTAGATATTTCCCTCCAGAGAGATGGAATTCCCAAACGCACTGTGAACCTAGGAGCACTTTTAGAATTTTGAGATCAGGTTGTGGACAGCACTACAAAAAGGCTATGATGGGAACTGGAGCCAATGACAAGATTGCACAGGTGGGAAAAGTACAGAATAGGGCAACCTAGATGAGCAAGGGTTTGGAGCACCTTTCCTTTGCAGAAAAGTTGAAGAGTCTGGGAGTTTTTATTTTAGAACAGTGATATTCTGGGGCTTGAGAGTGGCCCCTCTGGCTCTTTCTGAGCCCCATCTCCCAGTACGACACTTGCTCCATGTTTCAGAAAAGTGAGCAAGGCCCGTAGCTGGTGGGGCTTGCGGCTGGTAGTCGGTTCCTACCTTGAAACAGCTGCTGCCAGAGGAAATGGTTAAGCACCAAGCTTCCCTGAGGGGCAGGCCTTTTGCCAGGGAATGGAAATAAATCCAGGGTTTTTTTAGTCAGAGTGATTGTGAATGTGGCTCTCTGAGTGAATATCACTGCTTTAGGACAAAGATGGCTGGGGGAAGTATGATGGAGCTCCATTGGGTGGGAGAAGGTGGATGGAGTATTTCCTTTGTCTCCCGTAACACTAGGATGAGGGGCACCCAATGAAGTTGACGGGCCACAGGTGCAGAAGTTCTACTTCCTGCTTCTGCCATTTGTTGTGTCTGAAATTGCACTTACTGTTAATATGAGGCCAAAGGCGGCAGCGGGAGGGGGGGAGTTTCATAGAAAGTTTGCTGCCTTCTGGGTAGAACTTGCATTTTTCAGGGACCACCACATGCCCTCAGCGTTTGCTTGGATCCACACCACTTTTCCCTTCCTGGCTCATGGCCACATCCTGTTATCTTCTTAGGTGCATTGGGAGGCACAAGGGAAAGACAAGAAAATGAGCTCTTGCTGTACCTGAGAACCATAAAAGTTGAGAGTGGAAGAATTATTAGAGTACCTGCTATTGTTGAATAGCAACAAAGGGTGCATTCTTTTTCCAAAGAAGCTTGAAAGGGAAAATTTATTTTCTAGCCCCGAAAGGAAGCCAATGATTTTTGACAACACACACGGAGATAGTAACATAAGCAGGCTCACTGCAGCTCCCCTACAAGAAAATCTGGGTGTGGGGATAGATTTTACCAGCTTTTGGGGGGGGGGGGGGATTGTGAAATCAGGAAAAAAGAAGAGGAGATTGGATTTATACACCGTCCTTCACTCAGAGTCTCAGAGCAGCTTTCAAACTCCTTTCCCTTCTCCTCCCCACAACAGACACCCTGTGAGGTAGGTGGGACTGAGAGAACTCTTTCCAGAGCTGTCCTTGAGAGAACAGCTCTGACAGAACTATGGCTTCCCCAAGGTCATTCAGCTGGCTTAATGTGGAGGAGCGGGGAATCAAACCCGGTTCTCCCAGATTAGAGTCCGTGCACTTAACCACTACACCAAACTGGTACCCTGAGGGGCTATGTGGGGGAATATGGGACCCATATGGACCAAAGAGGGACGCAGGCTGTGGTGAGGAGGAGAACTGGGCAAGAACAAGCCTGGAAAGGTGGTTGAGTAACAAAAATGCTCATTAAATCCCCCTGATTTGAATTAATGGATTCACAGCTTTGTTTTGCATTGTGGTCATAGCACTAGACAGCACTGATATTTGAGTCTTTTAACTGTGATTTGCTTCTTTGGAGATAAGGGTGTTCAACTGAACTAACCATTGGAGATGGTGATCCCCAAAAAGTCTCTGGCGATGTGTGCATATTCTGCTCACGAAAGTGAAACACGGAAGGCTGCTCTACATCCTACGGGAAAAGAAGAGATTCTAGTGAAGGACGGGGTATAAATCCAATCTCCTTCCCCTTCCCCTCCCCACAACAGACACCCTGTGAGGCAAGTGGGGCTGAGAGAGCTCTCTCGAGAACTGCCCTTGAACAGCTTGGAAAGAACTTACGATTGATCCAAGGTCCTACCAGTAGCTACGTGTGTTTTTACAGGAAAGTCTTACAAGAGTGTCGGTAGAGCCCTGTTTCTGGAATGTTACTATTTTTGTTGAGATTTCGTGCTTTCAGTCTACGGGTCCTTGCTTTGCAGTGAGCCCCATCCAGAATTACTATCAACCCTGAAGAGCCACATGACTGCTATATGACCCATGTGCCACCCCACCAAATGCACACATGCAAAAATATTATAATACTTAACATTTAACTGCAACACTTGATTCCCAGAGCAATTCTCTTGCAGATGGGGCTACCTCCCCACCACTGCTGAACCTCGGCTAGCCCTTCTGTATCTCTGCTTTCCCACTCTCCCTGCAGCATGAGAGACACAAGATCAGGCAAGTGAGTGCGACTGTCAGGGAACTCAGAGGAGAGCAAGCTGTCCGTGGAATAAGAGGAATAAAACCACCACCATCACCACCCCATTGTGCCCAGCTTCGTCGCTTCCTGGTGGCTGCCGTGGAGGGGGTAGGCAGCTTGACCTTCTCTTGGAAACTGCCCAGGTGGTGGGGTGAGAGAGCAGAGGCTGCTGAGAAGGGTGGGAATTGTTGGAGAGGATTGAGCCTTTCCATCTATGGCACTGAGGCCCACACCTCAAGGAGTCTCACAGATCCCCTGTCCTTCAATCCCCCCAGGAGGGCTTCAGGGTGGGAGCTACCTACTAACCACAAACTGTACTGGGCAACAGCTTTGCCCACTTTCCTGGAAGGTGGAGTAGGTGCCACATTGAATAATGGTGATCAGAAGAGCCACAGATGGCTCCCAAGCCACTGAATACAACGGTTTTTAATCTATTAACCTCTGCATGCTGCAGTTTTACTGTACAATGTGGTAAAGACAGGTAACTTATATGTGTGAACTTTCTTTTGCATGCCAAGGCTGCAACAAGACCCCCTAAAAGTGCAACTACGGCGACAGTGTTCATGCTACGCGAAGAATTCCTCCATTTGTTCCTCGATATAGTATTAACCTAAGGTCTGAGCCAGTTATCTTTTTTTAGGGATATCCATGTATAAATGCATACCATAATTCATTAGCTAACTTCAAAGGATCAGCAGTGTTTGATGTTGAGAGTCACTTTGATCCAGGTGGATATAGATAAGCAGATTGTGAAATTTCAGTTTGTCCAGGAACTGCTGGTAATTATGTTAATCTGAGCTGAATCCGAAGTCTTCTGATGGGCTCTAAAATTCAGCTTTGGTTTTTTTTTTTAAGAGAAGGCTGCATTAAAAACAATAGTTTCTCACCCACTGGACCAAAGGCAACCGAATGAAAATCTACGTAAATGTCAGGCAGATCTGACAGTGGAATTACAGGTGCTGTTTTGTTCTGGTGACAATGTAATAGCTAACAATCAAGAAAACAACAACCCTCAAAGAGCATGAACAATGGAAACAAAAAGGTTGTGAGACAAGGTTTTCTAGAATAAATTCTCTCGTTTCATCCGTCATGGACTTCATCCAAACAAGAATTTGGTATGTTGCATGAAGCATACAAAAGGGCAAGTTTATCACAATCACAGTCAAATAATACTATATTCAGTCATGGTCAAACCATTTCTCAATGAAGGCTACAATGAAACATTAGAAGGTCAAGCACTGAAGAATAGATACGTTCAAATTATGGTGCTGGAGAAGACTCTTGAGAAGTCCCTTGGACTGCAAGGAGATCAAATCGGTCAGTCCTAAAGGAATCCAACCCTGACTGTTCCCTGGAAGGCCAGATCCTGAAGCTGAAGCTCAAATACTTTGGCCACCAAATGAGAAGGGAGCACTCACTGGAGAAGACCCTGATGCTGGGAAAGACTGAAGGTCAAAGAAGAAGGGGACGGCAAAGGATGAGATGGTTGGACAGTGTTATCAATGCAACGGAAATGAAATTAAGCAAACTCCAGAAGACAGGAGGGCCTGGTGTGATGTGGTCCATGGGGTCGCGAAGAGTCGGACTCGACTGTGCAGCTGAACTACAAAAGTGCATGAGGGGTTTAGAATGTTGGGTTAGAGGAAGGGCTGAATAAGGAGGGTAAACTCTTGCTCCTTCCTTGGTATGTCATAATATATACAAGGGAAAGTCAGAGTTCTTTGGCGGGCAAAATGAGAGTCCAAACTATAGAAGTGGCTTGAGATTTGGGAGGTTCGTGACCAGGAATTTCTATATTGTATCAAAGTTTGGAGTCCCTTCAGGGGCCTCAGGCAGCTACTTGGCTCTGCCCAAAGGCCAGCTACACCTGTTGAAATTTCCTTGTGTCAGTTGGACAAAAACCCCTGGTTCATATAAAACCTGGGTCAGGCTAGAACAAATAGGAGATCTGTTCCTTTTGGTTACAAGACTTGCCTTTAGCCCCCCAGCATCTCAGGAACTGGATTTGGCAAATCGGTTCAGCTGCTTACCTGAATAGGCCTTCCGTCTGTGTGTGGAGAATGTGTCCTTCCCGCAGCTCCATGTAATGTATTGTGTAGACTGCCTCTACACAATTGCAGGGCCCTTCTGTTGTAGGTGCTTGTGGGGGCCTTTATGTATCATCACACAAATGTCTGAAGAAGGCCCTGATTAGTCGCTCCTGAATATTCTGAAACATCTTCATGGCATCCGATTGGCTGAAAGGCTGTCACTGATAAGTCCTCAAGGGGAGAGGAGACTCTCAATTTCTCCTAACCTTTTTTTTCCCTTTTAGTCCTAAACATCTACACAAGTTCCTTTGGGTCCACTATAACTGTAAGGGGCGATGACTACCACCAGACTGGCATAATATCACAAAACTCTCTAATGCAGGGGTGGGCAATTGTTTTGGCTCAGGGGCCACTTTGTGGGAGCGGAGCTTAGCGGAGGGCCGCACCTTTTAAAATGATTGCATTCAGTAGTTAACTTTGCATTTCAGAAAAGGTATAAATTGTATCATAAAAATCAATAAATAAAATAAAATAGTGGTATTTTTATTCAATTTATTTATTGTGCTAATTTCATATCTATAGCTGCAAGCACATTTAATTTTAGAATCAGTTTAATGAGACAAATGTACCCTATCACACTTTTCTACAATTTTTTTGAAATCAGATTGCTTGTTGAGATTCTCATCATAGCCTGCAAGTTAATGTCTGTCAAAGAGCATCCATATTTACTCTTGTTGATCTTCATGCAAGAAAAAGTTTGCTCACAAATATATGTAGACCCAAATATAGAGAACATTTTCCCAGCAAATTTCTTCATACATGGAATTTTTTTCAGCAAAGATTTGTAAAAGTCAACTAATGTCACAGCATTAAACATTTCTTTCACAGTGTGATCTGACTGCATGTCAGTAAATTCAAGCTGCAGCTCCTCAGGTGCTGTATCAATATCAGCAGTGATGGGATAAGAGAGCAAATTGAATTTAGGCTCAATTTTCTTGAAGTCCTGAAATCTTCTTGGCGGGCTGCAAAAAACTCTGTGGCGGGCCGCATGTGGCCCCTGGGCCGCAATTTGCCCACCCCTGCTCTAATGCATCAGCACACTAAGTTACTTCATGGATAGGAATACAGAACAATCGATGTTTTTCTGTCTGTCATCGACACCAGCCAAAGAGAAGCAAGCAGTTTAATGAAATGGAAATCACAGTGCAAATGCTGTACTTTGCATAGTGGCTAACAATACAATCCTATGTATGTTTACTCTAGCCATGTCCTGAATGGCCCAGACTAGCCCAATCTTGTCAGATCTCAGAAGCTAAACTGACATATACTAGAGAAAAAGGATCTTGAAGCGCGACTAAATAAGAACTTAATGTGGTTTCAATATTTACAGCTAAACAGCATGTTCATACAAGTAGCGAATGAGAGCTCTACTTTAAGGCAATGAAATGATTTTGAAAAGTTAGTAAAAGAATAAGGTAAAACACGAAAAGGGCTAATCTCGAAAATATATCAGATATGATTAAATTTAAGATTATTCAAAAATGCCGATATGCAAAAATGGCAATTAGATTGCTCCACAGTTATTACTGATATGCAGTGGGACGCTATATGGACTTCATCCTTTATGGTGTTAAAAGCTAGCGTTCCCAGATTTAAAACATTCAAACTAATCACCCATTGGTATTTAACCCCCATACAATTACATCATATAAATCCCTCTAAAAATCCGAAATGCTGGAAATTGTGTGGTGAGAAACTGAAGGCGCTGATTTGTTCTTCCACTTTGAAGCTATCACTGTCTTTGCGGCAGTTAATATGACAATCAAAGTCTCTCATATTTGTGAAACTGGAATATCTCCTCATAGATTTAAGCAGTATTAGCTCAGGTCATAAAGGGAGTGAATACCCTGTTATTAATAGAATCAATTTCAATACCAAAATTCAGCAATATAATAACACGATCACCAGCAACGACAGCATGTCCCCTTCGTTATGGATGTCTAAGATATGGGACTGCTATATTTTAGGAAAAAAAATTACAAATAGACTGTTACAACTTAAACATAAAAACTATCAATATACTTTTGTTGAAAAATGGTTTCCGGTCATAAGTTACATGGCATGGAATGGAATTATTCTTGATTATTTAGTTTCATCTGAAGTTTTTATTTTATAAACCCAGATTTAGAGTATGTTTTAATTTTGATCAATAAATACTAGCTACTTGAACTCAGATTCTTATATTTATACAAGATGGTTGCTAACCCAACTGTATTGTTAGAAAACATGTTAAGAGTTTTAAATAGTTAAGTTTTATATACTGGTAGATACACTGAATAGAATATCAAGAATATTACTATTGTTAAATAGTTTGTATTTGGGATTCTCTGTATCAATTTTTTAATATTTATTTAACAAAAAGTATTAAAATTCCACGCACAAAAAGAAGTCTTTCGCTATGCAGGGTTGCCATGCAGAGGCATCCAATGGCAAGCCACCTCTGAACGTCTCTTGCCTTGAAAACCCTACAGTTGCCGTAAATCAGCTGCAACCAGCCAGTTTGGTGTAGTGGTTAAGTGCGCGGACTCTAATCTGGGAGAACCGGGTTTGATTCCCCTCTCCTCCACTTGCACCTGGCTGGATGACCTTGGGCAAGCCATACCTCTGTACCAGCTGTTCCCTCAAGGACAGCTTGGGAAAGAGCTCTCTCAGCCCCACCTACCTCACAGGGTGTCTGTTGTGGGGAGGGGAAGGGAAAGGAGTTTGTGAGCCGCTCTGAGACTCCCTTGGGGAATGGAGGGCGGGGTATAAATCCAATCTCTTCTTCTTCTTCTTCTTCTGATGGCACTTTCCAACACCATGTTTTACCCAGCAGTATCTCGCACTCAGTTCACAGTGGGGCTTATTCCCACATAAGCGTGCACATACAGTATTGCAGACTGTTCTCTATGAGATACTTGGGTCAAGTCTTGCTGGAGCTGAGAGCCTGCAAGCTTAACTTGAGCTCCTGTTTTCTCAGCCCTCAGTCATATGGGAATAATAATGCTCATCTACCTTACAGGTTTGTTGTAAAGATGGTTGAAAGAATGTCTGAGAAGGGCTTCGAACACTTCAAGTGTGTTGTGTTAGGTGGTATTAACTATTTTGCCATGTTAAAAAGGGTAAAGCTTTCCCTTGCTTGAAAGCCAGTCGAGTCCGACTCTAGGGGGCGGTGCTCATCTCCGTTTCCAAGCTGAAGAGCCAGCGCTGTCTGAAGACTTTTCTGTGGTCATGTGGTTACCTTTCAACAATAAAGTACAAATACCCCATGGTAAAATATATTATTTGTATGATCTTTGCTTTGACTGTCTGTTTGCCTGAATAGATGGCACAAATGCATCTCTGATGGAAATGTGCTTCATCTGCACAAAACTGGCTCCCTCGTATGGACATTTTTCAATTAGACCAAAAGCGTGGCGCTGTAATAGCCAGTCTTGTAAATGACAGCTTTACAGAAGCGTTTTGTCTGCACTATCAAGAATTTTTCAAATTAACAATTACTTTTGCTTTTTAATGGGAATGTGCAAGGAAGAACATTGCTGACTTTGGAGCTAAGTAGAAACGATGACTCAATAGCTGTGCGCTCGTTATTGATTAATAATTAACAGATTTCCAGTTTATGAGCTAAAGCTCATTCTACCCATTATGCAGAGACAAACACTTTGCTGTGCATTGAACAGTGAGCTGCAGCCAGTCATGGGTCCTTGATAAATGTATCTGTGTGATACGCATGTCTAAATTGCATCTAAAAAACTAATGGGTGAAGCATCCATAAGTCTTTTGTGTTCGGGGGCAGCATCAAGTCCTATCCCTTTGGCCTGTAGCAAAGGTGTCAAGCCTTCCCCTTTTAATCTTCTAAATCATGAATTAGCTGGGAATATTTTCACCGGCACATCTGTGGAGTTCCATTTCCTCACTCGCCATTAACTTCAAGCCTCCAGGCAGTAAAGAGGCAAAGAGACAGAGGAGCCCTGTATTCCAGCTGAACAAGAGTGCTCTTACCTTGCTCTTTGTTCAGATGAAGCACTGCCTTTCAACAGCCACACACAAGGCCTCGCAATGTGAAATATGTCCCAGTGTCTGAATAGCCACCTAGGATGCACAATGTCTTTGTGACAACACACGGAGCCAATTGTCCCAACTGCTGTCTGAAATCCTGCAGCTATTTATTTTAGATCTTTTCTATGCCACCTTGCGTCACAATCAGGCTCCGCTGGAAAAGCCTAGCAAAACTTGTCTAGCTGGTCACCCTCTCTCTCCAAAGGACACTTAATATTGCCAAGATCTGTTGAGATCTGGAATGGAATGGCAACAGATCAAAATCCTGTTCCTCACTTTGCTTTTCTGTCTTTTATGGTCCCTTCATATACTTAGATGTTCAGCTTCGGGGTTGGTGTATAGTACTGTGGAATATGGTGCTTCAGCGTGGCTCAACAGCCCCCATGTCCACAGATTTGATGTCCAGCTCAATAAACGGGGACCATCAGCAGATGTATGAAACTCGCTCTGACCTACTTGGCTGCCCACGTTGTGCCACATTGCTCCCCTGCATCTCCGAAGACAAGATGCTCTTCTTCGTGAATATAGGAAGATCATTGAAAAGAGTTGCCCATCCACAAAGACATGTGTGACGTGGGCCTATACAGACTAAGATTTTTAAGCATTGAGCGGGAGGCGATGAATCAAACAAACAGGCTTTTATTCAAACACATTGCTTCAGCTCAAAAGACAGCTCTATGAGAGCGGCACCTTAATTTATACGGTTTCCAACTCATAACTTCAAACAATGTAACTATGTACAAACAACCCTATTGGACCTAAGCGAGGCTCAGCAATTGGTTACCTAGAGTGGGTTAAGGACCAATGAGAGTCTTTATTTGTAGCCAATCAGAAAGGGCCTTTTGCATCCCAAAGTCTCTGCAAGCTGTGGCTGTAAAATAATAAGAATACAACAAAGATCCTGACACCCAACAATAAAATCTGCACAAATCTTGCAATTTTTAGTGATTTTTTACCATTCTGTTTTAGTGTTACTGTCTGAGCTTCAAAAGAAAAACACACACACAGTTCACAATTTTATCTGCTGTCAGTGCTTTAAACAGTTCAGGCTAGGTAAATCCAGGCTCTTACTCAGCTATGCCACTTGAAAGGTGGTCTCGGAGGCCAGTCACACATTCTCCGCTCTAGCCTCTCTCATAGGACTGTGAGGATGGAGTTGTGTGCATCTTCTGAAGTTTTTTTGAAACTTGCAATAAACAAAATCACACCCACTGTGTTATACTACAGCCTTGTAGTAGAACACCACGATGGGCCTGGATATAAATATGCTCTGTTACTGTGGGGGCGGTCCCTAAAAACCTTGAGTGGAAACACCTTTTTTGTCACATCTTCATGTTCGGTGAGACAAAGTAAGTGTAGTGTTAAGGATAACTAACAATGGCACGTCAGATATATTGTACACAGTACAGTTTGTTGGAATGATTTCATGATATGTAGATCATCAAATGGCTCCTCTAAGTTTACACACTTTATAAACTTCTTTAAAAGCCTTGGGTCCCAGAGTACATAGCTTACCCATGCATTCAGCCTAAAGCCAGCTCTTATATGAATTACTTGCTATCTTAGGGTGCGATCACACGGGCATTTAAACCCGGGTTCTCCCGCGCTGCTCTTTCAAGCGCGATGGCTCAAATGGAAGGTACTTGTTTTTCCTGGTGGTTGGAAAAGCGGGCTCGAGTGCGGGGGGGGGGGGGGGCGGCTTCGAGACAGGAGACAGATGCGGCCGTCTAGTCAGCCCCTTTAATTGCGATGGGGAACAGCCACGAGGCCCGCAATAAACGTCCGTGTGATCGCACCCTTACACTGCTTCCCTTATACACTTGCACAAGGATTTGTGGGTGTTGGAAACCGGTCGCCAGCATATTTTCAGCAGCCACCTGCCGCCAGGTTAAAGATGTGTAAAATTTCTCCCGTTATGTACTTTAAGATCTTCAGAAAGAGTGCGTTTTTTTCTTGGTAGCCACAAGACACATAACTAGAACTTGTGCAAGAGAAACAACATTTACCAGTATTTTATTTAAAACCCATATCTGAGGTAAACCTATTATGATGCTTAGAGATTGTGATGTTTTATATGTGCACTGCATACTACACATATGTATACTGTGCATATTGTGCAACTACCTGTTTTGTAAAGTATCAATTTTATCACCAGTGTAAAATTTAACAATAGATATCTTTTAAGCTTAAGCTGCTCTGTCATCCAGCAGCCTCTGTCTGTCTGTTTTTCCAGGTCTCTTCCGGTATCCAGATTGCATTTTCTTCTCTCCCATACCCACTTGTCCTCTACCCGCAACCAGAGATCTCTCCACACCTGAAAGGCTGCTCGACTAGAGCCTTTAAGGGAGACAGCCACAGCCGTCGAGGAAACACTGTCTGCCTGGCGGGGGGGAGGTGGCGGCGAAGCGCCCGTGATCAGCCGCCAAGCCCGCTCCAGTATTTTGAAATGTCAGCGCTTGCTTGCTTGCAAGCCTTCTCGGGAGGAAGACGCTCCCAGGACCGCGACGCGGCTAGAGCTCCCCCTCTGGCTAGGAGGGCGCACCTGTGTCAACAAACCACTCAACTGTGTAAAATTTTATTTACACAGACAGATTTATATATAGATCAAGACGGGTAGCCGTGTTTTGTCTGTCTGTAGCAGCAGGAAAGAGTAATAGTCCGGTAGTGCCTTAAAGACTAACAAAAACAGGGTATTAGCATACCCTACAAATTTTGTTAGTCTAAGGTACTACTGGTCCTCTTGCTCTTTTCTACATTTATATATACATCAATCCCTAACACGATATATAGATAAGGCAGGAGGCCGGTGGTGGGATCTTGGAGACTAGCCAAGTTTATTCCTTAGTCAGACCTTGCACTATCGGATTCATCACCTGACTCCTGTTATTTCATGCGGGAATAATTTTGATTAGCTTCCAAAGATTATGCTGGAATAAAGACCCTAAACAGATCTCGAATGCCCCGTCCTGTTGATCGTCTTGACTCATGCTGTGTAATCTGCCTTGAGCCCCAGTGAGAAAGACGAACTAGGAGGAACACAAACAAAATACATTCAGGCGGGCAGCCGTGTTGGGCTGAAGCAGTAGAACAAAGTCTGAGTCCAGGGGCACCTTTAAGACCGACAAAGTTGAATCCTAGATATAAGTTTTCGTGCGCCGGCATGCGGAATTAAACTTCCGTGACCTTCAAGATGCCTCTGGATTCAAACTTTGCTCTGCTTTCTTCTGACCAACACGACTACCCACCTGAAAATGCTGCCTGAAGCAGTGCACACGAAAACTTATCCCCAGAACTAAACTTCGTTGGCTTTAAAGGTGCCACTGGACTCAAACTTCGTAAAAAAAAACCCACACAAACCACCCACATCCCATTTTATTAAACGAGGCAAGCTCACAGGGTTGGACTAGGAAAAAAGCAAGAGTCCAAGTGGCACCTTAAAGCCTAACAAAATACGCGGCAGGGGATGATCCTTCGGTCACTGCTCGCTTCTTCACTGTCAACCGCCTTCGCCTTTCAGTCAGAACAAAACCTGACTAAAAAACCGAGAGGCTACAAGGCGATCTAGCCACCCCGGACACCTCCACCTGTTCCCCACCCCCTTGTAAGCGGTGGGCATTCCTTTTTATCACACCGAGGAGGGGGGGGGGGGCGACTTTCCTGTCAGGAAAGAGGGGCGAGGCGCCCACCAAGCGCGGCACGACCCTCTCCTCACAGGCGCCTCTCGACGGCGGCCCTCCCCTCCTGAGGGGGGAGCTCCGACTTCCCCTCAGCAGCAGCGGCGCCGCCGAGCCCCCGACTAGGACGACGACGACGACGACGGCAGCAGCGGCGGCCGCCCTCCCTCCCTCCCGCTCCGCTCGCCCTCCTTCCCCCTCCCCCGCAGCTGCCACATCCTCCGCGGCTGTTGGCGTCAGCCGAGCGCCGCCATATTGGAGGAGAAGGTGCCGCCGCCGCCTCCGGAGCCGCAGGGGGAGCCGGCCCGGCCCATCTCCTTTCCCCTTCCCCTCCTCTCGGAGCGCCCCCGACCGGCCTCGGCGACCGTAGGGAGAGGGGCGGGCGACCGAGGGAGTGCCGTGCCGCCCTCGGCATCTCTCCCGCCCCCCTCGCTCGCTCCCGTCTCCTCCTCCTCCGTCTCCGCCGCTGCTGCCGCCGCCATGACTTCCCTGACCCAGCGAAGCTCGGGCCTGGTGCAACGCCGCACCGAGGCCTCTCGCAGCGCCGCCGCGGCCGACAAAGAGCGGGTGGCCGGCGGCGGCGGGGGTGGTGGCGGCGGCGGCGGCGGCGGCGGCCCGGAGGAGGAGAGCCGGCGGGACGAGCCGGGCGACGACGAGAAGGGCGACTCCAAAGAGACGCGGCTCACCCTGATGGAAGAAGTGCTGCTCCTGGGCCTCAAGGACCGAGAGGTGGGGGGAGAGAGAGAGAGGGGGAGGCGAGGCCCGGGTGGTTGCTTTTATTGGGGGGGGGGGTTGCATAAAAGTCCCCCCCACCCCGGTGTGTGTGGGAGGGTCGTGAGGGGGAGAGTGGGGCAGCAGGACTTTTGGGGAGGGTGGTAAAATGAAGCAGCACATTAAGGAATCGAGTGGAGGGGACGTCGGTCGGGGAAGGGTCTTGGGAGTGGGGAGGGTGGATTTGGGGGGCGAGCCTTAATGGGTGACAGAAGGCTTAGATTTGGGGCTGGGGGGGAGGTCCAGTTAGGGAGGGTGGGTAGACTAGAATGTGTGCTTGGTGGCCAATAGCCAAAGCTGTGATTTTTGACATATAAGAGCCAGCCCGTTTGAACTCGGTGGGACTGACTTCCAAGCAGCCTGTGCATTTAACTATTCCGGCCCCTTGCCAGGTGGAAATCGGAGGTCGGGATTGGGCCTTGCCTTGGCAGAAGTGTGTTGGTAGCCCAAGAGCTGCTGATGCTGACAGTGCTATATCCTTTCTGACCTCTTGTCTAGATTTCAAAAGACCCCCCCCCCCAGGCTTACAGTAAAATTAAAAGGTATCCTGTTAGATAGGACTCTGACTTTTTGTCTGGCTGACTTACAGTAAAATTCAAAGGCATCCTATTAGATAGGGTTTAAGATAACAGACATTAACCAGTGAAGACCACTTGGGCATGGCTGAGGGAGAAAGGTAGGTTGCTTGGAACTTAGATTGCAAATTATAAATATTTGTTTGGGTATAAGCGAAGTAGGAGGGCGAGCTGAGGGATTGCAATTAATAAAGATCATCCAGGTATAATAGAGTAAGGGGAATGGTCTGGTGTGAGAAACATATAAACAAAACAGTTAATAAGGATTGCCAGGGTGTGGGATAGAGAGAAGGGCACACTTTGTGAGGGACTTTGTGTTGGGAAAAGGCTTGGTGTTTGAGGATGTGCTGCCGTCTGAATAACAGTCTGATGTTTGAGGCAAAATGAGTCAGAGTGTCTGGAGTAGAGCAACAGGGGCTGGTGATAATCAAAGGGGGGGGGGGAAAGAGAGTTGGGTAGGTGCTGTAGGGAGGTGATAGGAAAAGAGGCTGGACAGTAAACCCCAGCAAGGTCTGCCTGTCTTCCCATTTTAGGTGCCCGTATACCAAAAATATGCTTATATCTGGTGTTTGCATTACAGTTAAATGAAATTGAGAGAATCAAAGTCTCAGTGATGGGTGTAGATGAAAGTTTGAGGAGGAGATTTTTATGATGAGGAAATTGGGAGAGGGGAGGAGTGCTTCCTCTAAGCTGTGGAGTCTTGTGAATAAAAATTCTGCCTTGTGAGCGACTGGCATTAAAGCTGTGAGCGAGTGATCTGGCTACTTCATAAATCAGTTTGCTCTGGAGCCATCCTTCCTGAGCTAAGACAAAAATGTGAGAGCTGGAGGCTAAAAAACTGTGAGCTAGCTCACACTAACTCAGCTTAGAGGGAACACTGGAGGGGAGTCCAAGCTAGAAGAGTTGGTTTTATAGCCCACTCTTCACTACCTGAAGGAGTCTCAGACCAGCTTATAATTGCCTTCCCTTCCTCTCCCCACGACAGACACCCTGTGAGGTAGGTGGGGCTTAGAGAGCTCTGACAGAACTACTCTTGAGAGAACAGCTTTGAGAGAACTGTGAACTGGCCTGAGGTCACCCATCTGGCTTTATGTGGAGAAGTGGGGAATCAAACCTGGTTCTCCAGATTAGAGTCCACTGCTTTTAACCACTACACCAGCTGGCTCTTTAGAAGGTTTTAGCTTTTGATAGGAGAGGCCTGCATAGGAGATGAGAAACAACAAGGATGCATGAAAAAGTTCTCAGGGAGGTAGTGGACTTTTGGTTAGCCTACTTTTGTGATTGCCTTGACTTGGATAGCCTAGGCTAACCCAGGGCTCTGTTACATTCTCATTTTTGTCACACATTTGTCCTTATTGATTTGGGTTCCCACCCCCTTTTTCACATGTGTTTGCTCCCTCTGGGACTACTAGAGAGAGCAAAACACATGGGGGAGGGGAACCCTGAAGCAATAGAACGCACAAGGGATGAAAACTAGAATGCGGAAGAGCCCATAATCTGATCTGATCTTGGAAGCTAAATTGGGTTGGCTCTGGTTTATACCTGGATGGGAGATCACCAAAGAAGTCTAGGGTTATGAGGCAGAGGCAGACAATGGCAAAAAAACCCTCTGTTAGTCTCTTGCCTTGAAAACCTCGCAGAGTCACCATAAGTCAGCTGTGACTGGATGGCAAAAAAACCGAACAAACCCCAAACTGTTGGAATTAGGGTTCCCAGTAACCGGATTTAGAAGTCTTCCCCTGGCACATTTTGTTTCTACTGATGTAAACTTCATTGTATTCTATTCTGTTCTGTAGAAGGTGCAGCATCACAGGTGTATCATGTTCTGTGCACATTTCTTGGTGCAGCAGAGTCATAGAATTGGGACCGTATCAGTCTTCTGTATATTTCAGATACAACATCTGTTCTCTCTCTCTCCCTCTCTCTCGTCTTCCTCTCCCCCGCCAACATACTGCATGGTACTCTTGGGTATGGAGGTAGAAGTTGGCAGACCAGACTGTGTTGCCCTAATGTAATTGGAATGCCTAACTAAAGGAACGGGAAAAAAATTCTAAAGCATATGGAAAATATATTCCTCTTAAAAACATGACCTTTATGTAGGATAAGTCCTCACTTTGCTTATACGAATGTTGATGGGAATACTTTGTTCTCATGAGAACATTCTGAAGCCTGTTAGTGGGTGCTGCCTTCAGTAGACTTGCGGCTCAAATTAGCCGTGTTTCCCCCCGGAAAAGTGTGGGCTTTATCATATATGCTTAGTCCTTGGTATGATAAATTTGTGAGGAAGCCCACTTTGGGTAAGGTAGTTGGCACACTGTAAATGGTGCTGCCTTGTCAGTGTGTGTAGCGTCATCTTAATTAATTAGCCTTGGCATATCCAGTTGCTGGGAAAGTTATAAACTGTGTTGGAGGTCGTAGGAAGCAAGTTCAAAATGGAATTATTGCTGAAGTGTAACAGGAGATAGAACTCTTGATTATCTCTGGTTTATATGACAATTAAAACTGGTCGGAAAAGGGTTTTTTTTAGCAGTTGTGTTTAAAATAAATCCTGCCTCTCTCTTCTGTGGTAGTTATTGACTTGGACTGTGATCCTTCAATTAAATGTACGTGGTTCTAAGTACATTCAGATGCAGTGTCTATTTTCATGAGTTCCCTTAGTTTCTAGAAGTTTCTACATGCAGCTTGGACACTGAAGTTCATTCTACATCTCAGGCTTTTTGAACAACCAAAAGTTTATGAAATAGTTTTAATTTAAATTATCTATAACCTGCCTTTCTCCCCAGTTGGGATCCAACATGACTTAACATCATTCTCTGCTCCTCCATTTTATTTTATCTTCACAGCAACCCTGTGAGGTGAGTTAGTCCGAGAGAGTGTGACTGTCCCGTGGTCACCCAGACAGCTTCCAGAGCATGAACCTGGGTCTCCCGGATACGAGTTTGACACTCTTAACCACTACACGACACTGCATTGCGCTGAAAGACAAGTTCGGCATTTACAGATCAGAATTTTTTGATTGATTGATTCGGTTCAGATAAGGGGTTCCCATCAGATGGGAACGAACCATCAGGGTTGCTTGCGTCTTCTTCCTCCCTCCCTCCCGTGGTTTAAAAGTCATAGGTTATCCTAATACCCAAATCAAGCTTCAAGTAAAAGACTGAAACTGTGGTTTCAAATTGGTTTTTAGTCCTTGATATTGAGGCAGACTGTGGTTCGTACCAACTGCAGGTTGCCTAATTTCAAAGCCATGGCAAACTACAATCAGCTGTAACCACAGAAGGTAAGGGAAAGAGCATGAGCTCAGGAAGGCCACCCTGTTCACAAGACTGCAAGTTGGTGATTGGCTCCGTGATGTCTCCGTTGAGCCATTGTTAAACTTACCTGGCAAGGAAACTTCTGTGTTGTATACATGGTGGGTTCCAGGTTGAAAGGCAGGCTGTAGCTATTGAATGCAGCATTCAGAGTACAGTTTGCTCTGATGTATATCAGGCAGCATTTGTTAGCCCTTTGCAGCCTGTTCCGCAGACTAGAATGCTATGGAAATGCTGGTTTGCTAATCATTTATATTACTTGCCAAGTGTTTTGTCAGGACAAATATATGAATGCAGCATGGTGCATTTAAGGCCCCCATGTGTAAGGCAGTAGCTGCCCGTGGCGTCTTCCATCTTACCAGAACAATATTGTACAGTATGTAATGATTCTGCATACTTCTACCCAAGCCCCCTAGTGTCATTGAGAAATCTTCAGCACAAAAAGAAAGATGTGGGGACATATAAAGGGGACAGAAGTGAGACTATCAGATATAGAGGATCCTTGATACTTATGTGGGTGTGATTTACTGTGAGATTTGGTACTCCCTTCAACACAGTCCTATGTAGTTGGACAGGATTTAGCTTTTGAGCTTGTAATAGACCTTGTACCACCAGGTTCGAAGACGAGATCTAGCTATACTGCTGTAGACAAATATTAAGATGTTTAGATGGAGCACCATTTATGAACCATATCCCAGTTGCAATGACTTATTTAGATGAAGAGTGAGGTATATGGATAAAATATAGGCCCAAATCACAGGTAAATAGTCCAGTGTTGCATGAACAGAAGTAACTCCCTCACTTGTGCCAAACACACAGCACTCTGTGAAATCATGTGGTGCTTCCACTGTGAGTTGAATCTTCAGTTTAATGTTGCTCACCTTTCACTAGTTCGATTAGTATCATAAGAACATAAGAAGGGTTCTGCTAGAGCAGACCAGCTGTCTGTCTAGTCCAGCATCCTATTTCATGCAGTGGCCAACCAGTTGCCATGAAGGATCAGCAAATGGGGCATAGAGGCCAAACCCTCAGCTTGATGTTGCCTCCCAGCACTGGTATTCAGGGATGTGCTGTCTCTGAATTTGGAGGTTTCCTTTAGTCATCAAGGCTAGTAACCCCTGATGGACCTATCCTCCATGAATCTCTCTATTCCCATTTTTAAAGCCATCTGTGCTTGTCACCATCACTGCATACACTGGCAGTGAATTCCACAGAATTTCTGTTCAGTGAAGAACTACTTTGTTTTGTCTCTTCTGGGTCTGTTGCTTCTCAACTGTTTTGGATACCCATGAGTGCTACTGTTATGGAAAGAGGAAAAGTTTGTTCTCTCTCCCCCCCCCCTTCTATGCATCATTTTATAAACCTCTATTATGTCCCTCCATAATTGACTTTTCTTTAAACTACCCTTTCTTTAGCCAGCCCTTCTAGAAAAGGTGCTTTAATCGCTTAACCATCTTTCTTGTCCTTTGCTGTACATTTCCAGCTCTGCAGTATCTTCTTTGAAAGACAGCAAGCAGAACTATGCACAGTATCCTGAGTAAGGCTGTACCACATAATTATACAAGGGCATTTCAGTTTTATTTTCAGTCCCTTTCCTAATAATCCCCAGCATGGAGTTGGCATTTTTTACAGCTGAATCAGTGTTTTCATTTTGCTGTCCGCCGTGACTCCAAGGTATCTTCTCAGTGGTAAGCGTTATGTAAAGTTAGGATTAGTGTCCCAATTTGTGTCCCCTAAGACTTATTTTGAACTTCATTTGCCACATTTCTGTGCAGTCCCCATATCTGGAGAGATCATTTTGGAGTTCTTCCCAGTTTGTGGTGTCATCTGCAAAACTAGCTACTGCATTGATCACCCCAATTGGATTTCATTTATGAACAAATTAAGTACTTGATTCTTGTAGAACTCCATGGCTTCCTTTCCACAAGTGCAAAAACTGTACATTTATTCCTATGTTCTGCCTCCTGTTCAAGAAGTTTTTAATCCATTCAAGGACCTGTCCTCTTAACGCATGACTACTGAGTTGACTCAGGAATCTTTAGTGAGAGATTTTGCCAAAAGATTTTTGGGAAGTCTCAAGTGTATAATGTGCCCTAAATTGCTGTTATCAAAGAAGTGCAAAAGGTTCTTTGTGGGTTTTCTCAGCAGACCTTGGACCTCTGTGCGTAATAATTTTGGGTTGAGTTCAGGTGTAATTTCTGCTTTTAGAAGAGACTTCCATCAGTGGAACAGGACTTCTTAATTCCCTCACTGCTGCAGCCCATAATGCTCCCCAAAATGCTGGTCCTGGGGGAAGGGGGACCCCAAATATCAGCATGGGAGCCAACTGGAAGCCTGCAATGGGAGGAAGGAATCAGCAAAAAACTCCCTGGCCTCCATTATCTGAAACTTACCATTGGATCCAACTTTCTGTCTTTATAAGTTTTACTCTTTTCCCTGAAACAGACATTAGGCTAACTGCCCACTAATTTCTTAGAGCTCCTTTGGACTCCTTTTAAAACTGGTGTTGCATTTGTGCCTTTCTAGGGCTTTGGTTGGGAGACTGATTTTTGCAGCAAATTACAAACAGTAGTTAGAAGCTCAGCTGTTTGGATAGAAGTACACCTTTCACTACTCAGAATAGCTCAACTGGGTGAGACTGTGTAGCCAGAGTGGTGATTATGCAGAGCTCCTTCACCAAGGAATAAGCCTTTAGAAGTGGAGCATCTTGTTGCAACACCCTTGCAAAGGTTAGGCCAATGATTTTTAACAGGGCTATGCAACCCCTCAAGGGACAATCCACAAATCTGTGGTGGGGCATTCAGAACTTGGGGAGGTAAGGGGAAGGGCATTTGGAAGTTTAGGCAGCCCTTTGTTCCCATTTACAGTGTTTTTTTTATCAGAGGAGAGTTGTTTTACCCATCTCACCCCATCCTGAGGACAAAAATCCCAAATGTTGTGTCTTAATCGTTTGCTTTTGACTTGGAGGACTTACAGTGATAAATTGTTTATTTGATGGTTGGTAGTAGATGACAGGTTAATAATCACAAACTTTAAAGAACCCATGATCTGGTAGTGATCTGCCTATGTGAAAGGAGCATTCAGTGGCTCCTTTTCCTGCGGATCACCTCGCTCATCTTCAAAAGAAAGCCTAACTACATGTGGCTTGCTTGAAGCTTTGGGTGTGATGCACACTGAGACAGTGATGGTTGTGTGATTTTATTACCATTTTGGTGTGATTTTTTTCAACATACTATTATTTAACTTTCTATCAATATATCTAATTCTCAACATAGTCAGCTTATTGGATACTTAAATTCAGAGACTGGAACTATGAACAGGCAAGACTTGAGCAGACAAAACACCCCAGGTTTGCAGAAAAGAAATGTAGAAAATAAATATATTGAGTGGATAAACTCATTATATCAGCCCTGTGGGCTATTGCTAGGCTCCCACAAGGGTATTGCCAGCATTCAAGCCTTGGTTTCTGTCCGTAAAAGGTGGGTGGGAGAGGCAGAGCCCTTTCCAGGGCTATTTTAGCTTTTGAGCAAGGATTCATAAGGGCCAGGCCTGGCAGCAACTACTGGCTGACTTGCTACTGGGCAACTCACAGCCACCGCCCGATAGCTAGTATGGAGTAGTTAAGAGTTTTAGATTAGAATCTGGGAGACCCAGGTTCAGATCCCCTCTCTGCCACAGAAGCTTCTTGGATGACTTTCGGACAGTCACACGCTTTCAGCCTAGGGTTGTTGTGATGATCCAGTGGTGGAGAAAATAATAATGTAAGCTGCTTGGGGTCCATGGTGTGGAGAAAGGCAGGGAATAAATGAAACTACTAATAAACATAGCTGCAGATGGGGAGCAGATAAAGGTTGGTTGGTGGGTAGCAAGGAGAAGAGGAAGCAGGATATCAGACTTTCCAGGAGGAGGGAAAGAGGAAATAGTGGGGGAGGGGTATGGGGGAAGTGTGGTGCCTCTGCAAGCCCTTGGGAGTTTTTCTCTGTGCAGCTGTGCCTAGCCCAGCAGCTTGTACCATGCAACTAAATTTTCCCCAGGAGAGACTGCCGGTGAGAGGAAGGGAGGAAGAGCTGAAGACAGAGGGCCAGATAAAAATAGGCTGTCGTGTTGGGTGGGAAGGAGAGAAGAAAGCAGGGAAAGGGGAGACACTGTAAGGGCTCTAATGGAAGGAACAGAGGTAATAGTGGGGGGAAGGGGAAATAAGATGCCCCCTTGCAAGTTCTTGGGGGTCCTCTGCCTGTGCTCCTTATTGTTAAAGCTAAAATTGTAACAAAGTTGATGTATATTAATATACACAAAACTTTAGATCTGTTGGCTCAGTTCAGATCTGCATTTACTTGGTGGTGCCTAGAATACAAAAACTTCTAGTTCCATAATCAGATATTCATTGGAAAGGTAAAGATTTCAGAGCTGTGGTCCCCTATGGTTCAGGTTCACCAGAGTAAATTTTCCTGCCTGTGTAATGTGCTATCATAAGCAAGTCTGCACAGACCCCATGTGTTTTGGGAGCCATTCATGCCGTTAAAATGGGATGCAAGTGTTTCCTCACTCCCCAGTGAGAGCAATCTATACATATCGTGCTCCTGGATGTGTCACTGGAGCAGCAATTTTGTGTGCAGGACAGTATAGGATTGGGCTCATTGTTTATTTGAAGGAATTACGCTCATCTTAGTACATACAACTTTCTGTTGTCAAGTTATGACGAGCCAAGTGAAATCCATTACTTAAAATAGCAAAGTTATAATAGTATGGACAGAACATTGTTTTAGATAGATAAAAGAGCAGCATAATTTTTGTAGGGTAGACAAAATAATTTCCCAAGGTTATCAGGAGGGAATATTGTTTGGTTGTATTTTGCTAAAGTATCTAGCATACTCAAAACTTGCACGAGTTTGGTGGTGGATAAATCATAACAGAGTTATGGCTGAATAGTTTCCCATAATAGCAGTGTTGACAGTTCTGCAAAGGGATAAATCCTTGTCTGGTTGTCTTAACAATCTTGCACAGACTCTAATACTCACAGTCTGTCTGTTTAAAGCATTCTAAAGCTCATATAGGAGCATCTTGGTAGGAAGTTGTATGCTAAAGCAAAATATTAAGTTACACAGGTGGTTCAATAAGCAAAAGATAACTAATTACTTAATTAGCTTCTGGCACCCTTTGATGATGTACAGGCCTTCTGGACAAACTTGAAATGTACAACCTAAAAACAACAACAAAAGTCTATCAGATATATTTCAGATTTAAGAAATATTTATGTGCTCCCCTTCATATACATGTTTAGTAACTGTTACATCAACCCTATTGAATAGGCCAGTAATATTACATTCCTTGAGGGGCCGTGGTGGCTCAGAGGTTAAGTCGCTGAGCTGCAGACCCAAAGGTCAGTAGCTCAGCAGTTCGAGACCCAAGTGCCATGTGTTGAAGTGAGCTCCCGTCTCTGGTTCCAGCTCCTGCCAGCCTAGCAGTTCGAAAGCAAGAAATTGCAAGTAGATAAATAGGTACTGCTTCGGTGGGAAGGTAATTGCGTTCCATGCGCCTCAGCATTTAGTCATGACCACGGAAAAGTCTTTGGCCAACGCTGGCTCTTCGGCTTGGAAACAGAGATGAGCACTGCCCCCTGGAGTCGGATTCAACTGGCTTTCGTGCAAGGGAAACCTTTACCTTTACTTATTATATTCCTGTTTCAGGGCTCAACAAATCCCAGGTGTCGGGTCACCACAGTGGCACCTAGTACTTTAATTGTGGCACCTAGTTTTATTGTGCTATCTCTCAGTGATCAGGTTTTTCTTTGGCACAGAACTAAAATGAAGAAAGGGCAAGATAGGAATTTGAATTACAAAAAGGGTGACAGGTCTTTCACGGTTCACATGAAGAGTATGAGAGACTTGCCTCCAGAATTCCAATTATTATACCTGAGATCAAGTTGGGCTATGCAGTGCTGGGAAAGCGTCTTCAGGGCCAAAGGTATTTGTGGTGCAATGAAAATAGTGTGATGTATATGTAATGAACCAAATGTTAACGTGGCAGTCGGCCCTGTCTGTTCATAAGGTATCATCAGCCAAGGTCAGTCTCTGTATTGAATATGTAAAGCAAATTAAATGCGGTACAAAACTCAAAAAGATGATCTGTCATCATCAGTCTTACAGTCAAAGACTATAACCCTTTATTGGGTTATAACCCTCCTTGCTTGAACATGAATTCCCTCCCCCACCTTTACATGTGACCAGCCATTTGAAAACCACCTCAGGTTGCAGATCTTTTTTTTGTTTTACAGCTCAGTGAATTCATTCTGTTGGTGGGTTTGCCAGCATTGGAATGTAGTCTATAAAATGCCGTACCTACAGAAACCCAACATGCTGAAACAGCTTTAATGCTGTGTGTGACATGGTGTGTTATTCCCTCCTGCAAGGATGTAGCAGTGAACTTTTGGGAATCAATAAGAAACCGCTTTTGCATTCATCTGAAAAATATCACACTGTTAATTTTCTCTTTAAAAAGATTTTAGTTATTGAAGCATTTCATTGTGGCTCTTACCACAAGTTAATAGTTTGTATTTTTCAATCCCCGCTTTACCTTGGAAGCTTGCTGAGTGACCTTGGGCCGGTCGCATCCCTTGGGCCAGCCTGACCTACCTCACAGGATTGTTGTAAGGTTAAAATGGAGAGAATGATGTAAGATACTTTTGCTGACCTTCAATTTGCAGCCAGTGTCATTCTACCCAGTGTGTATGATTCTTTGCACAGCTAAAGAGACTGTAGAGTTTGCCGAATAGGCACCTAATGTTGAAGACAAGGTCAGAGGAGGATCAGAGGAGAGAAAGATGAGATATAGGTTACATATCACATTTACATTTATCGTTTCCCGTCTTCATATATTGCCTTAAATGTTTATAAGAAATTATTTTACAGTTTTAAAACAAATGTAGAATTGTAAACAAGCAAACCATACTTTCTATTGATTGTATTTAAAATTTGAAAATCTGGAAGAATAAAAAAAAAGATTTTGAATGTCTCCCCCCCCCCCCCCAGTCAAGACCACGTGACTGCACACAGTTGGGGAGGGGCAGATGTGCCACAGCTCTGGAGCCACAACCAAAGAGACTCTGTTCCGGGTGGAAGCCGGTCTTACTTTTTGAAAAAATTATACCTGGAGCAAAGCCTGATCAGCTATCTGAGTGGGTGGGAGTCATACAGGAGAAGGTGCTCCATCATATACTCTGGGTTCAGACTGTATAGGCTGACAGTTTTAACACTAAGTGTTAAAAT
This sequence comes from Lepidodactylus listeri, assembly GCA_029233225.1. NCBI lineage: Eukaryota > Metazoa > Chordata > Lepidosauria > Squamata > Gekkonidae > Lepidodactylus > Lepidodactylus listeri. The sequence continues at coordinate 23,964,960 of JARCFY010000004.1, read as the reverse complement.
ACAGTTAAGAGTTTTGGGTGTAAGGAACATCTAAGCAATAGAGAGTTTGTGACTATAAGAGTGGGAGAGCCAAGTTCTTGCGCTCAGATAGATATTCTGACAGTTGGAAAGGCTTTGTTGAGTCTTGAAAGGAATGCTTGGTGGTTTGCGGTGAGGATCAATAGTTCTGTTACAAAGGGTTTTGAAAAGATGTGACTGAGATTCCAAGTGATGGAGAGGAAGAACTGGCTGTAATTTCTTTGTTTTGTACAAAGAAATTCTGTGCCTGTTGAGTAGGCTTTGGTAGTATTTTTTGGAGTTGCTTCTTAAACAGAGAGCTTAGGTTAAAGATATAACATCAGGCGATGGTTTGGCATTACATCAGTAAGTCTTGAGCTTTAGGTAGCCCTGTTGATCCACAGAAAGTTCCAAACACAAAACTAATTTAATACCTTATTAGGTGCAGCCACGATATCAGAAATGCTTGTGCAAGCTTTCAAGTTTCCCAGGCTTGATACTGAGTACAAGAAAGGGGTGGGGAGGGGAGAGAGATGTGGGGCATCAGGAAATCTCCCTGAATCTGCAGTTTCTAGGGTTTAGACAATACAGGTTGTGTTGCAGATTTGATTGGATTGCTTGGTGTTAGGTGCAAAATGCATCAAATCACTTGAGATAGAGGAGTTAGGTTTGATCTTTTTCCCTCTATGAAATATGTCACTCTTCAAATAGGAGATTTCTTTTGCTACTTGAAGGTTTTCCTATGGGCGTTGGGAAAGTTGAGCCTGGTTTTGCAGGAGGCCATGAGAGGCCGTTTGTCGGACAACGTCTTCCTCTCAGGTATTAACTTATGCTTATGAGGTCGATTGTCGAGTTTTAGCCAGTAAATTGTGTCTGTTTTAGGGGAAAACATCCTTCATAGATCAGTCCTCAGGGGTGTAACGGAGTCATCCTACTAGCTCACGTTCATCTTGAGATGCCATGTGCTAGGGCAGCAGGCCCTTCCCAGAAGCAGCACCTGCTCATATGTAACAGATTCGAGTCCAGTAGCACCATCGAGACCAACAAGATTTCCAGGGTATGAGCTTTTGAGAGTCAAAGCTCCCTTCTTCATTCTGCTCTCAAATCTTAACTGTTCTACAGCAGACCAACATGGCTACCCTTATGGCTCTCATGTATAGAGAGTAACATCACCGCACTTCTGCCTCTCTTTGCTCTTCTCCTTCTCCCCCTCTCCTCCTCACAATGTATAAGAGGGCATAATGCCTTAAAAATATACAAAACAGTAAAATTCAATATACAGTTTGATAAAAACTAGAAAACCAGAATGTAATGAGTGGCAGGTTAGTGAGATATGGTCACTCACTGGAGAAGATTACTTTTTACCAAAGGGGGGGGGGGCTCCATGCCACAAGCACGGGTGAGGCATGTTGGATGACCGGGTTGTGACTGTTCTAGGAGTGGGAGGGAAGGTGACAGAGAGGATTTTTGGTTCAAAGAATCTCGCAACCTCTCACTAACTATGGTGAGGCTTGTGTTTTCTCTCCTCCAGCTCTCTTGGTCTGCTGCCCGTGACCCCAGCGGTAACACTGGTGAGGTCATAACTCTGGCAGCTTCTCCCAATTCTGTGTGCATGCAGCTCAGTGGGTCCCTTCCTACCACCTGGAGGCTAAAGGTAGAGCCCAGGTCTGGAAAGGTTGGCGACCACTTATCTAGTAAGTTCTTACCCAGGAGAGATTTAGTCCAGGAACTTCCCAGCTTGCAGCTTGTATTTAGCCACTAAGCTACCTGTTGCAGAATTAAGAGCTAGTTCATTCCTTTTAATTAGCTCTTAATTCTGCAGCAGTCTTACTTTATCTGTTCCTGGGCATCTGTGCTGCTCTGTGAACTCAGGCCAGCTAATGGTGCTTTGGGAAAAGGAAATGGTGCGATATGTTAACAGGCTGCTATGGTGAAATAGTGCGCTCGCTTTCAGCAGCTGAGCAAAAAACAGCACACGATTGTTTTTGTGTAGTCAGCTTAGAGCTGTTTTGTGTATGTCTGCTGGGGTAAGGCATTCCGAGTTTTGCTTACGTCAAGTTCACCTCTATGTTGTGGAACTTCTCAGAGCCCATTAGTGTTAGCTGTAGTATTTTTTGTCTTATTTCCCCCCACCCCCCACCCCGGATGGTTCTGTGCCTCTTGAGACACTGCATGCTAGCTCTCCAGATTTTCATCAGTATGCTTCTACATAAAGTGAATATACTTAATAGGCGTGGAGGGATTAGCTTGAATCAACTTGTATATTAATAGAAAGTAATTGGCGTGCATGATGGCTGCTTCCTTGTAGATTATAATTGGGTCAAAGCCACTGATGTGTCCAGTAATGTTGGAGATAGTGTGCACTCTTATTACATACTTGTTTACATGAGGAGCTGATGCAACAGATCTTGGCAGATGAGCCAGCTTTCCCTGTATGAAGCAGCCAGTCCCTTAAGAGCTGTAAGCAAAACTGTGCTTTAATTCCCCTCTGGCACAGTACATGTAGGTGGATGTTGGGCTCTTTGTCTTTTTGCCTGACTTTGATGCCCATTTCCAAGGTTCCCGTCCCTCAACTTTCACGTTTCAGAGAGCAGTGTGAGATACCTTTGTTATCTTTCTTTTTGTGGACTTTTAGAAGATCTATTTAGAAGATTTATTAAAAATATTTTGTTAGCTCCTTAACTCAGCTTTTAACAAGGAGCCAGTTCCCTGTTCCTAATTTTATTGCTAGTTTGTGGTTTTCACTTAAGATTTTTAAAAAAGTTATATGTCATTGAAAATACAGCACTTGGTGTGTAAGAAATGTCAGCAGATTAAAGAGTTTTAATTGATCTCTTTATCCAATTAATAGATTTAAATAAATTTGCTTATTATGAGAACCTTAGCATTGGTAACTTTTGCAGATATGGAAGACTGCAAAAATTCACAGTGCTATTAAAAGTCAGTCATGTATTGTTAGACGAAAAGGCCATTTTTAATTGGGTTTTTTTTCATTCCCTTACAGTAATCACTAGCTCCCAAGTAGCCTTGAACAATGAACAAGGGTTCCCTTAACCAGTTTGGTTCTCCCTGATAAATCTTTATTGATTTGTTTGTATCTTACCTTTCTGCCAACAGATGCTCTAGGTGATTAATCTACTGATTAAAGGTTGCAGGCCTGTGTTTTTTGCATTACTATCTTGCATGACTAATTTGATTGTAAGTTTCATTGTACTTTTTGTGAAGAGGAAGTACACATTTGACACAAAACATAACCTGTTTTGCTGCTGTACAAGACTGATTTGCCTGTGGCATGAAATGATGACAGCAGGTCATCCAGACAAAGTGGGATTTATGTGTTCCCAGTGACGCCACTGTGGTGGGGAGGGCGGGGTATAAATCAAATAAATAAGTGAACACAACAACTTGGAGCAATTGCAGTGTTACAGCACCATTAATACCACAATCACAGGTGGCGATGTTCCTGATTCAATGAGTATTTGAAGAACACCTGGTGTAGTTTTAGGATGTGGGTATGTATCTTTTATAATGGAACAATTTTAATTCTTTAATTGTGCATGACTATCTTATAAGTGAGCAAATTCTCCTAAACAATATTGCAAGTAATGAGCCACTCCCCCCCCATCATTCCTCATACATGCCACGGTGTCAGTGATTTATAGATCATGACGTTCTGGATCATGGAATTCTCATGATATGGTAATGTAGCAAGTCACTGCAAGCAGAACTTGATTGATAAAGGAATGAGTGTCGGTGGAGTGGCCCATCCTTTAGCCTTCTTGCGTCTGAGCAGAGGGCAGTGGTTTGTCATGCCAGAGAGTAGGCTCACTGTTTTATGGCTGATGTCAATCAAGGCTACAGACCCTAGAAAGTGAGATCTTTTTCTCTTTCAACAGAACTGGCAATAGATAGTTTGCTATAGAGCCAGTTTGGTGTAGTGGTTAAGTGCGCAGACTCTAATCTGGGAGAACCGGGTTTGATTCCCCATTCCTCCACTTGCACTAGCTGGATCACCTTGGGCAAGCCATAGCTCTGTGCCAGCTGTTCTTTCAAGGACAGTTCTCTCAGAGCTCTCTCGGCCCCACCTACCTCACAGGGTGTCTGTTGTGGGGAGGGGAAGGGAAAGGAGTTTGTAAGCCATTCTGAGACTCCAAGTGAAGGGCGGGGTATAAATCCAGTCTCTTCTTCTTCTATAGTATTTGTTAATGTATTCTGCAGCATAGATGAGAGGCTATGAATCTTAGCTTCTTGTATCCAAAGATGTAGAAAGAGGCAGAAATTACGTCTTTTCTCATGTAGAAGTAGTAACTTGGGATGTGGGAGAGGGAATGTGTTTTCGTAAATGAAATTGCAATCAAGTTTCATTGAACTGGGTGTCAGCTTCTTTTTAGATCGATATAACAAAGCTGTTGTGGCTCAAATCTTCCCTGTCTTACTGTGATGGTGTGGGGAAACTATGGGAAGAATGCACGCAGAAGGAAGGAAGTCTTATGTCATGCAGGCAATCACAGCAAAGATACTTTTGGTCACCAATGATTACATTTTTATTAGTGAGTAATCTTAAGGTGGAAACAGCATGCCTTGGGGAGAGGATGTTTGTAGAAATCAGAGATAAAATGAGGCAAAGTGGCAGGAGGTGTGTGTAAAAACTGGCTGTGTGGGGACATAGTAACATTTCTTAGGATATATATGTATAACTAGTGAAGTTTATAGTCCAGGTTTATCTGGAGAACTAGTAAAGTGAGAATACGTTTGTTCTGTAACATTTTAGAAGCCCTGGGCTGTGAAACATTTGCTGCTTTCCACAAACACACTCCCCCCCCCCCCAGTGTTCCCTCTAAGCTGAGTTAGTGTGAGCTAGCTCACAGTTTTTTAGCTTCCAGCTCACACATTTTTGGCTTAGCTCAGGAAGATGGCTCCAGAGCAAACTAATTTATGCAGCAGCCAAATCGCTCGCTCACACCTTGTGAGCCAGTAGCTCACAAAGTAGAATTTCTGCTCACAGGACTCCATAGCTTAGAGGGAGCATTGGCAAGTAATTAACTTGAATACTGGATTACTGTGTGGAGTGTCAGAAATGGGTAAGACATGTGCCTACAAAGCTTTATTGGTAAACTTTGGAAATGAATGTAATCCTGTGTTGTGCCTAGGACCTCTCCTGGGTAGTATGCACAGTATATGAATAAATGCAGTGATCTGAAAGAGGCCTTATCCTGGGGTGAAAGTGTACCTTGGGTGACTGTGCCCAGATTGCTCGTGTGTTGTGTAGCAGGCCTGCTTCTTTTCAGCCGCTTCTCTATAAATGGTTTTACAAGCTGTAGTGGCTGAGTAGATGAACTATGAGCCAGGAAATGCCTTGTTGGAAATATTTTGGCCGCAAATTTAGTAGGTAGGCATAAGGCAGGCCAGTTCCTCTCACTTCAGCCTTGTCATCTGAAATACGGGGATAACAAAACCTTCTTATGTTACCAAACTGTTGTAAAAGTCAGTGAAAAATAAAGATTGTAGGCATTTCTGTTGCTCTTTAGAAACATTCCAAAAGGAATAATATGTATTAAGACCAATTTAAATATCACGAAATTTGTAATACTTTGCTTGTTCTTGATAAAAGGTATTATGTAACTGTTGTGTTTGAAATAATATGTGTCAAACACTGTCAACAGTTGAAATATGGTGTGTAAATGTCAAGTATTTGTGAGGCATTGGGGAATGGGATTCATGGGAAGTAGGCACTGGTGTCACAGGGTTACCCACAGCCTGTGCCACAATCTGCCACCTGCAAGGATGTGGGATTCATGAGACCTGATTTTAGTCTTAGCAGTAAGCCAGAAATTGGGGACCTGTCTATCTTTAAGAAGGAGAGAGCATCAAAACAAAAGCTGGTTTGTTTGGGCCATTTGCTCCAGTATTCCTTTAGCACTGAGTGTATATCTGTTGAAACAAGAGGGTGCTGTTCAGTTTTGAGTCTATCCTGCAAACATGTACATACTTGTGTTCAGTTGGTGCTGCTTTAGTTCTTTCAGAATAGTTCCCTGGTGTAGCTGAATATTTATATATAGTTAATGCACATCACAAACCAACTGTATCTGCTTTGAATTTCAAAACAAAACATTGTTTGTCGTAACACAGAATGATCAGCAAAGTACTGAAAACGGGGTTCCTGTTCAAAAGCTTTCATGCATACATTGTGTTGAGGGCTTCTTTTGTTTTAATTGTGCATTCAAAGGAACACTCATAGTACTTGAAATGAACTGTTTTGACAGCTGGGAACATGTTAAAATGTTCTTTCCTTTGAATCTGTTTTGTGGAGGAGAGAAACAGGTTTGCTGAAAATTCCTTGGCCAGCATTGAGGGGATACCCTTAGATGGGGTTTGGGAGAGCTAATTTCTTGTTTCCTTCAACCAGGATGAAGAATTTTAGCATGTTATTTGTGGCTTTAACTGTGTTGCCCTCACAAACTGATGAAATAGCAATTATGCCTGTTTCAAAAGTGATGTTTTTCTAGGCCTGGGATTCTGTTGGCTGTTAAAATTGCTTGAATAATCAGAAGAATCATGGGCTTAGTTTGAAACAGCTGTGTTTTTTTTATTTCTTATCAGTTAACAGCCCAACTTTGACCAAACTGTGTCACACTTCCTATACCCTGGGAAACATATCATTTTGTCACAATTTGTGGTGTCCAAATTATAAAGAAAGCCAATATTTCAGGTCTGGATTACATTACAGGATTTTCTGTATAGATGTATGTGTTTCATGAAACTTCATGAAGGCTCATTAGCCAGATGTTCTCACAGTCTGTAGAACACAGACAAGAAAACCCCCCTCGTCTCCTGTATTTAGACTACAGCTAAATTGTATAGCTCCTTTGGGTAAATGTAGGGAGGGCGGAAATTACTTTCATATGAAGTTGTGATTGTAGCCATATGATTTATCTTTTACAGAGATATTTTCTTAAAATTTGCTGAGACTCTTTTTGTTCACCAGGGTTACACATCTTTTTGGAATGATTGCATTTCCTCTGGGCTGCGTGGCTGCATGTTAATTGAGTTGGCACTGAGAGGGCGTCTTCAGCTGGAGGCATTTGGAATGAGACGTAAAAGCCTGTTAACTAGAAAGGTAAGAAAAGGATGAGGGCAAAATTGTGTTAGCAGTGTCTCATACAGTTTTACAAATGCTAATTTAGGGTGGTGGTACTGTATCATGCCCACTGCAAAAGCACACCACATTTGTACAAAGTTTAGGATGGGGCATCAGACCTGTCAAAAAGAGGGGGTCATTTGGTTAGTCAGAGGTTGATCTAATAATTGCAAGCACTGATAAAAGATTAACTTCATAACAACAAAAGTATAATTTATCTGTTGGGGGACCTGCAAGATTCATTGGTGCAAGATTCACCCTGCTTGCTTACTGGACCAGCCACTTGCCAGCCAGCCCACCTGCAGCGCTGTTGCCTCTGCTAGTTGCTGGTGGGTGGTGGCTCCCACTCCCAGTGTGCCTACAGCACTGCCCCCTCCCTCTGTTCTGGGTCACACAGTGGCCAGCAATGGTGGTGGGGAGCAGGGGGCTGGTTCCTGCTCCCCCCCACCTGGCAACAGCAGATTGGGCTCCTGCTCCTCCCCCCAACCGTGCTGACTCAGGGACCCACATGAAATTGGGGGGCCCCCCGAAATCCTGCCGCTCTGCCTTCTCCTCGCCCCATTTCTCCATTTTTTTAACTGTTGGCGCTTTTTTTTCTTTTTTTCTTTTTGGCAAATCTGGAGTCTGAGGGGAGGGCCAAAAAAACTTCATTCTCTGTATATGACCCCAGTCTCTGGATTTAAGGATCTGCAGATGGCACCATGTTGAGAACTGGATACAATGATTATCGGAAGGTTTGCTCATATGTCCATTGCAGAAGCAAAGTAGCTTGCTGCTGTTATGAATCCATGAAATTAATCCAAATCAAAATTAATATACCCAGGTGATCTTAGGCCTTTGCCACTGTTGTACTCCTGTCTTGAAACGGCTGCACTTCTAGCAGGTGGCCAGTTGGAGAAGATTTGTGGTGCTGATGGGTTTGTCCCAGCTATGGGCCACTACTGAGAAATGACAGTGTTGTGAAATAAAAACTGGTCGAATATTGTCAAAGATCTCATGAACCCAAGAATACCATTGTGTTGTTATCACTTTGCCGTTTTAGAGGCTGCTATCCATGTGGTGGCATTCTTGGCTGCTTGAGATATTTGACCAGTCAGTTGCCTAGCAGGCCTTTCTGAAAAAACCTCGGTAATGTTAGATGGGCAGATGTGCTAGTCTGCAGCAGGAAAACAGAGCAGAAGTACAGTGGCACTTTAGAGGGAATAACAGCTTAAAATGGATTTTTTTTGCTCCTGCAAAGCTTCCAGTAGTCTTTAGTTTGCCAGAAACGTAGGAGTGTTCCTTGCAATACCGTACTACAACAGTATAGTACTATAACTGGTTGCATGACATGGCTTGCTTTCTTCTGTTTTACTGCAGTAAAGGGGGTCTAATATATGTGTGTTATTTAGAAAACAATCTCCAGTCAGTAATCGAAATTCCCTAAGTCACATATTTAATGTTCTAGGCAGTTTCATAGGTTTATGTACATACAGTTTGCTTAAATCAGAAGCCTAGTAAAGGGATTAATCTGCCTGTGTTGCTCTTTGCAGTTGATCCCCCCCTCCCCCCCGCAATGTTAGTTTGTTTTTCTGAGGTGATCCTGTGGTGGAAAAGATATTGCATTGCCTTCTGCCACAGACTTAGTTGTGTGGGCACTCTGCCCTGTCAATATTATTTTTGCCCACCTATTTAAAAAGCACATTTGAGAAGTTTCCACACACTGCCTCCCTGAGCAGAATTGAGTCTTTGTGTAAGCAGGAGTTACAGCTTATGTTAATTTAGTTCAGCTGCATTTAGTTATGATTAGCTTGAAATGGATCTTTTTCCTCCTGCAAAGCTTCCAAAGTTCTTCGGTTTAACAGACATGCAGGAATGTTTCTTGAAATACCAAAGCCCTTAATCACTTGCATGACATGACTTTCTTTCTAAATGTTTTAGTGAAGTACTTTTAAGGAAGGTCCAGAATATGCATTATTCAGAAAATGCATCTGATGAAGCAAATCACCTTACAGTTTCTGTATAATTTAAGCTATATTGTATGACAAGGCTCCAGCTGTAGAGCATCTGTGTCGTGGGGGAACCCGCCAGAGCTGCGTTTGTTGGCACTGGAGTTACATTCATGGAGCTTCATATACATGGTCATTCCCCAGATTTTTGATGATTAGAGCTTATGTGCATTAAGCATATGCTTACTGGGCCCCACATTTGTAGTTTCTGTTTAAATATCTCAGAGAGTGCATGGATGTCAGAAGAGCAGATGTGGTTCTGCTCTTCCATTACCTGTAGAGTCTGCTCCATTGGATTTTTGCCTGAAGCTTCCCTTCATTGTTTTATTCCTCTGACAGAGATAAAGATGTTTTTCACAGTTGTGTTATGTGTGTCATGAACATAACAAGAACAGAAAGATTGCCCTAGATTTAAGCAGTAGTTTTCCCCCTCTGAAACAGGACTGGGAAAACTTCAGCTTTTGAGGATTTTAAAGAAAAATTAAATCCAGGCTCCAGGGTCAAGCTAGTAACAAAATTGCAGCTCAGGGGTCCCAGTGTACCAGGGCATGTGGCCTATAGAAAACTTGTATTTACATATTTATTTAATAAACACTATTATGCCGCCTTTCCATCCAAATAGGGTCCCTAGGATGGCGAACAGCAAGGTATCAAAACATGTAAACAAATACAACGTATCCTGGGAGGAGGGGACAATTAAAGTTTACTGGGGGTTACGCCAAATGAAACAGAAAACTCTTCACCTGCTGGTGGAAGACAAGGATTGAGGGAGAAAGACAGATCTCCCTGGGGAGGGAGTCCCAGAGTTTTGGTGACACAACTGAGAAGATCTTTCTTTGAGTTGTCACACATCCAGCCTCAGGTGCCTGGGCAGCCAAAGCAAGACCTCCAAAGTTTACCTGAGTAGACAGGCAGGTTCATATGGGGGAAGGCAGTCCTTAAGGTATGGCAGCCCCAAGCTGTATAGGGCTTTATAGGTTAATATCAGCTCTTTGAATTGGGCCTGGAAGCAAATTGGAAGCCAGTGCAGACTGGAGTGATATAGTCTCTGCAACCCACTCCAGTGAACATTTTTGCTACAGCCGTCCTGTACTAACTGCAGTTTCTGGACAGTCTTCAGGGCAGCCCCATGTAGAGCACATTGCAGTACTTTAATCTGGGCGTTGTCAGGGTATGCACCACAGTGGCAAGGTCTGTCCCACCCGTGAAGGGCTGCAGCTGGCTCACCAGCCAAAGCTGGTGAAAGGTGCCTCTGGCCACTGTTGCCACCTGTTTATGCGGCAGGAGGCCCAGGTCCAGCAGCGCCCCCAAGCTACAAACCTGTTCCATTAGGGGGAATACAACCCCATTCAGAAGAGAAGATATTCCTGGGTCAAACCTTCCCCCCACCAGTAGCAACTCCATTTTGTCAGGATTGATTTTCAGCTTGTTAGCCCTCATCTATCCCAAAACTGCCTGCAAGCACCTGTTCACCTTGTGTTACCTATTCCCTTTTCACCAAGCTTCTGTTCATCAATGTGCCTACTAATCCTATCTTTAATAACAGATTCCACCAATTTACCTGGTATCAATGTTAGACTGACTGGCCTATAATTTCCTGGGTCTCCACTGGAACCTTTTTAAAAGATAGGGGTTACATTAACTACCTTCCAGTACTTGGAATGGAGGCAGATTTTAGAGATTGCCTATTTTTGTCAGGAGATCCACAAGTTCACATTTGAGTTCTTTTCAGAACTCTTGGATGTATGCCACCTGGGCCTGGTGATCTGTCAGTTTTTAACTTATCTGTCAGTTAATTTTTCTGTCAGAGACCTCCTGTCTCATCACTTCAATCCGACTCGGGTCTTTCAACCCCCCTCCTGAAATCTGGAGTGGGCCAGTACCTGTGTGAAAGGGGTGGGGCCAAGGCTCAGCCACAAGGTCCTACAGCAACTGGCTGGTGTTCCAAATCCCGTTTAATGTTGGTAAAGGTTACTTGCCACATCTTCAAGCAGTGTAGCAAAATGAACACTGTGCAAAATTTATAGTAGTAGTTTTGAATCATATCCTATAATAGTTCCACAAAAAGTACAATTGTTTGGAACAGCACACAATATGTGATCGACAGTCAACACATACTGTGCCTTTAAAGGTGTTAGTCAAGCTGTATGTGGTGGAGAACCCCATTGCCAATTTGAAATTGACTAGACAGTGGTTAACGCTGGCACTGAAGTGTTTTTGAACTGTTACGTTTACTTATTGGAGGCTTTGGGTAAGTTATTCTGGCCCTTGAAAAATAGTTGTAGATATGTTATTTATCTTCATTATCATTATTATTTGTTGTATTGCTTTGTACCCCCCCACCCCTTTTTGCGACTCAGTTCCATTTAAGCGGTCCTGATGAATTTATTTATTTATTTATTTCATGAGATTTATATCCCGCCCTCCCCACCACACGACAGCTCAGGGCGGCTGACAACAGAATACACAACAACAAATACAGTATCCTAAAACACTAAAACATATAAAACAGCATAAACATTATACAGATGGCATGTCTTCAGCTTGGTACATCAGAGCAGCACCCAGATGTAATCCTTATAGATGATCACACTGGCTGACGGATAAGATCGAATACAATAAAATCGGGCCAAGAGGTATATATTGGGCGGCCACTACTTAAACGCCTGGTGGAAGAGCTCCGTCTTACAGGCCCTGCGGAATTGTGAAAGATCCCGCAGGGCCCTGATGTTATCCGGGAGCTCGTTCCACCAGTGCGGGGCTGCCACAGAAAAGGCCCTGGCCCTTGTGACCGCCAGCCGAGCCTCCTTCGGCCCTGGGAAGTTCAAGGAAGCCCACTGATACCTCTGGAATAGTGCATTGGCTGCCTGGAGTCTTCTTGGAACTTTGTAATAAGGACTTCTCACACTGAAGTGTAATATATATTGATTGTTGATCACATATCGTGTGCTGTTCCAAGCAATTGCACTTTTTGTGGAACTATTGTAGAATATGATTCAAAAGTACTAATATAAATTTTGCATGGTGTTCATTTTGCTACAATATTATATTTCACCATTGTCCCTTTATTGTTTGTAACATCTTCAAGTAAGGCAAATATAAGCAGATTCTAAGGATTATTTAAAACAAAAGCCTCCTGTGAGGATCGACCAATATAGTGTGTAAGTCGACCAATATAGTGTGTAAGCTTTTGAGTTCCCTAGTAAACTTGTACAGTAATTTGTGATATTTCTGTGTGTGTTTGGATTTTTCTTCAGGTTAGTGTGTTAATCTGCCATCTCATTCTAAGGAACCTAATTTACTGGGTATCTGATCAAAGCTTATTCGTAGTTGTGGAACTCCAGAAGACAGTGTGGTGTTTTCAGCTCAGCTCTAGAGAATTAACTGTGTTCGTCTTTGTTAATTTAATAGTTTGGCCATTTCTGTTGCTTGGTTCCAGATTAAAATATAAATCCTATTTTTAGTGAGTTGATTTTTGTGAAATAGAATTCCTTTATTAAACATTATTTCTTCATCAGAATGTACATGCTTGCAGGCCGGGGTCATTTCGTAGAAAAAGAAGTGCAGGAGCTCATTAGCATAACTCATTAGCATAACTTATTTGCATATGCCACACCACCTGACATCATCAGAAGTATGTCAGAAGGCAAGAAAGAAAGGAGAGAGAAAGAGAGAGAGAGAGAAAGAAAGAGCTGGCAGAGAGGGGACAGCTACTAATCCAAGCCTTAGAAATACCACTATTCTGGGAGGATAGCTTCAGTGGTGGCTGAAGCCTTCAGAGGGCTGGTCGGAGGAACCAGGACCTTTCCAGGGGACGGGGTCATTTTGCTGCAGCCATGACACAAGCAGGCACTCCCCCACCGCGGTGGGGGGAGCTGGCACCAACTCCCGGAGCTGCGCTCCCGCGAGCTCCTGCTCGAAAGGACCCCTGCTTGCAGGGCAGTTTTCAGTGGAAGGACTGCATTTATGGAGACTGCTAATCACTTCTCAGACTACAAAGTGTGCATTTAGATTTTTTATCAAGAGATTTACCTCTGTTGTGTGATTTGAGGGGATTAGAAGAAGAGCTGGATTTATACCCCACTCTTCACACGGAGTCTCAGAGAGGCTTACATCACCTTCCCTTCCCCTCCCCACAACAAACAACCTTTGAGGTAGATGGGGGTTGAGGGAGCTTTGAGAGAACAGCTCTGAGGGAACTGTGGCTGACCCAAGGTCACCCAGCTGGCTTCATGTGGAGGAGTGGGGAATCAAACCCAGTTTTCCAGATTGCAGTCTGCCACTTTTAACCACTACTCCAAACTGGGAACGGAAGAGACTCTAGGCAGAGGGTGCCTGCCTCCATGGAAGACCTGACCAGGGTGTGTGTGTGAGAGAGAGACAGACAGACAGACAGACAGACAGAGAAATAGAGATGGCTGCTGAGTTAATTATCTCCATTTTCCCATTGGTCCCTTATAATTCCATGTGGTATCATTTTATAATACAGGTTAGGCAGGACTGTTCATAATCTATTTCATTAAACTCTTCTAATTGACCATCAGTAACTGATATTGGGGCCACGGTGGCTCAGAGGTTAAGACGCTGAGTTGCAGACTAGAAGATCAGTAGCTTGGCAGTTTGAGACCCAAGTGCCGCATGACAGAGTGAGCTCCCATCTCTGGGCCCAGCTCCTGCCAGCCTAGCAGTTCGAAAGCAAGAAATAGCAAGTAGATAAATAGGTACCGCTTCGGTGAGAAGGTAACTGTGTTCCGTGTGCCTTGACATTTAGTCATGCTGGCCACATGATCATGGAGAAGTCTTTGGACAGTGCTGACTCTTTGGCTTGGAAATGGAGATGAGCACACACACACACACACACACCCACACACACACACACACCCGAATTGGATTCAGCTAACTTTTGAGCAAGGGAAACCTTTACCTTTTTAACTGATAAGACCTTTGTAACATTTGGAACCCAAACTCTTTGCCCCATAATTCCCTTTTATTTGATACCTCAGTAATTTAACATACTTTTTCTTAAACTTTTTGAATGTTTATTTGAACTATAAAACCAGGCTATGAAACAGCAAAACAGACAGATAATTAGTAATATTTGGCAGACCAAATCTCAATGTTGTATTTGGCTGCATAGTATGTGGCTTAAAGGAAACAAGGTAGCTGAGAGAGACTTTTAGCGATCCGTTCAATCAGTAAGTGAACATCAGGTTTGTAGAACATTTTCTGGTTGTAAAAATGATTCTGAGGATGACAGTGACAAATCACACTGTTGTGGCCTGAGAATCCAGGCAGGGTCAGACTCCAGGTGTTGTCTGGAGGTGCCATGCTGGCAGTAACCGTAGCCATGGGTTTCTGCATTAATATATCTTTTGTAAAAATTGCCGGACTTCATGTGTTCACAGAAGTAATTTGGAAATATCTGGTTAGCTCTAAGGTCTGAAGAGTTGTTTGTTTCAGAATCACAGTCTCCACTGTATGTCCGAAGGGAGGAGATGCATTGTCCCCCTTAGTTCTCCAGAAAAAAATGCAGCAGCATTTGGGGACAATTTTCCAGGACTACTTCTCTAAGAGTTTGAGTTTAGTGGCACCTTTAAGACGAACAAAGTTTAATTCTGGTTATAAGCGTTCGATGTTCATGCACACTTATAAGGAATCTGATCTGTATCTGATAAAGTGTGCATGCACACAAAAGCTTATACCCAGAACTAAACTTTCTTGGTCTTAAAGGTACCACTGGATTCAAACTTTGTCATCAATTGTGGCTATGGTCAGTGTCTCCAGTATTCTTAAAGAGTCACGCATCAGTAGAGGCTTGCATCCACTGCTTGAAACTTAGTAAAGGGGCCATTTGTATCTAATCTTCCCAGCACCAAATCACTTTTTGGGAAGTTCATTCAGCCTATGAGTCTATGGCTGATAAATCTGCCTTGACTATGCAGAAACCCATCTGCTCGGTGTCAGTGCCACTGATCATCTTCTAGCACCAGAACTGTCAATACCGACCTCCTCAGTACTGAGTCAGCAGCAGGCCATGTTGCTGAAGCAGAGCCCTCAGCCCTGATCACCGTTGGAACCAAACAAGAAGAAACACAAGGAGAGACATCAACCCAAGATAGACAAGCAGTGATCTTCTCATTTTCCTTGGTCCTGGCCCCTGGGGCAGATTTTTCCCTGTGTGTTTTGGTAGACCAGTGCCACCAGAGCCAGTCTTAGAGGTGGTTCAGGAGATCATTCCAATCCTGAGAATACCATCAACTAGTAGGAGTCAATCCCTAGTAGTTCAACACATGGGATTCTATTCTGAAGGCCATTTGGAAGAATCCCCATGGAACTTTCTCCATCCACCATACCCTGAACCACCACCAGAGGATAGATTTCCAATCCATCAAATCCTGACTCTGCCATTATCAGGGACCTGGAGGCAACATCATCAGTCTCAGTATCTTGAGTATGGTCTGGGTCCCTGGGATTGATTCTGAACGCTGTCCTTATTTAGTAATGGGAGTGGCAAGACCATTCCAGCAGGAGCCTCCTACTTTTCTCTGTGAGCTTCTTCACTACTTCACATGCATCACTGTCTGCTACCAGGGGGTTGATACTGAAGTCTGCAGAACCTGTCTGGAAGTTCCTGTTGCTGAAGGAGCTGCTATTGATCCAGATCCCACCGGAAGTCAATGAGGCTCCTCTATTACTTCTTCTCATTTAAAGGAGGAAGATGATTTTTTGCCTCACAATCTGATGGCTTCACACTCTTTTCTCAGCCTGCTGATATTCTGGCCCCCACCGAAGGTGTGAGGGTACGTGCAGAGCAGCTAATTAGATTACCGGCCTCTTTGGGATTGAATAGAAAACAGCCCACAAAACTTCGTGACCCTGTTTGATCTCATAGATGCTGGTGGTCAATGGTGTATTCCCTGCGTTGCTCTGGGTGGCAAAGGACTCCTCGGAGAAATCAGCTTCTGCACTTCCCACGTCGACAAGGCTAGATAGCTTGTGCAGGGATCAGCTTTGCTGCCTCAGCCATATGTCAGGTGAAACATTTCTGTAACTTTCTCTTGTCCTTCCTCCCCCACATTCCACTGTAGCAGAGGCCTCTCGGGGCAAAGGGACCCCCTCTTTCCCCACAGATAAAAAGGGGAGAAAACTGAAAGAACCTAGAGCCTTCTGAATGCAAAGCAGAGGCTCTAGCACTGACTTACAGTCCTTCACGCGTATAAATTCCTCCTTGGTTATATCTCAAATTGAGCATGGGGACAGTGGGCGCCTCTGGCAGTAGAGATGCCGCTCCATTTCTTGGGTCTCAGGTAAAGAGCAGAAGGATTTTGCATTGAGTGGGGGAGAGCGGTCAGCCTCCACTCTTTCCTCTCGTTTTCTCCAGATCTCAAAATTTCCATGTTCTGTTAGTTCATATCAATGCCCTCCACTAACAATGTCGAGTAGATTTTTACCATATTGTTAATCCTCGTACTAATATACTCATACTAAACTATTTAGAATCAAATACATTGCTGGTTAACTTCATTTCTCTGGTCAGTTCTGAATATTTATTTTCATTTATTCATTTTATTAAACTTTTAACCCTGCACAGCAAGGCTCAGAGTGGGTAACAAGAAGTTAAGAATGACATCAGAAATTATTTGTTAAAAACGAATCAACATAGTAGCAAATCAAAATTAAAAACCGATGGTGACTTAGGCACTAATAACAGAAATTATCCAAAGTGAGGTCGTGCAGCCGTAGTGTCAGTGGAGACTGGTACAAGTGACAGAATGGATGGCAGGGAGGGGACTGAGGGAGGCCAATTTAGATGGTAACTTTGCTGCCTCAGCCATATGTCAGGTGAAACATTTCTGTTTTATAGGCCCTGCGGAACTGGACCAGATTCTGCAGGGCCTGGATGTCATCTGGAAGGGTGTTTCACCAGGTCGGGGCCCAAGCCAAGAAGTCTCTGGCCTGGGTTGAGGCTAGACAGATATTTTGGGGCCAGGGACCACTAGAAGCTCTCTGGGAGGCTGAATGTGTCTTCAATAATTGTGTTTTGTCTTTTGTTGTTCTGCTTCTGTCACTCTCTGTTACTCTTGGAGTTTGTTCGTTGCACAAGCCTGTTCACATGTCAGTGCCCTATAAGATACAGCTTCAAGATTCCAGAAGACACAGTAATACTGTTTGATTGTTCCCTGTGAAGGAAGCTTCCCTGTCCTAATATGGTGGCATCCTCACTCATTTGTCTGTAGAAGGCTGTTAAAGACTTTTTGCTTCATTAACACTAATGAATGCTTTGCAGATAATTTTACCTGTGGTTGTAGTCTTTTTAAAATCTCCATTGTGTGTTTTATTTAAGCATTATAAGCTGTAAATTAAATTTCGTTACCTATGTAATGAAGTTCTACATTAAAATTTTACAGAATTCACTGTGTTGAATCACAGCATTTGTGGAAACTGTCACTGCGAAACTAAAAACAGAGGTGTATAAGCTAACAAGGCCCCAAAGATATCCGGCTGTCCTTGACCAGAGCCAGGGATTTTTCGGCCCTGGCTCCGACCTGGTGGAACTCTCTGCCAATTTCCATCAGGGCCCTGCAGGACCTAATGCAATTCCGCAGGGTCTGTAAGGCAGAGATGTTCCTCCAGGCTTTTGGTTGAGGACAGAAATGGCTTTCCATCATAGCCGGCACCCTCCTCTTTACTCCTACCCTGTCCACTTTGGCCTCCTCCGTAACCTGCCCATGAGATGGAAGAACAGTCCAGAGTAGGTTTTTAAGGTAAATTATAGACACCATCTGGAGATTGTGCAATTAAGATAAATTGATTGTTGATTTTAATCTGTATTTTTTTATGTTTTAATTTGTTATAAATCACCCAGAGGCGTGTGTACTTAGGGATAGGGCGATTCAGAAACCTAAATAATAATAATAATAATAATAGTATGGTCTGGAAGCAGCAGGCTTGAACTCTGTTAAAAGACTTAATTATCAGGACATTGAGTTACACTTCCAGAATCTTGCAGTGCTGGTCCAAGGAGAAGCAGTGGGTTGGAAAATCTCTTCTGACAGATGTTATTTCCATCAGTGGAGTGGGTCTTTCTAGTCTTCCTCACCCACTACAGGCCAGAATGGTGGAAATTGCTACTGGATTCAACACAGTATTCCTTTGTTGGGTCTTCTGATATAAAAAGAAGCACTGTCATAGTTTTGCAGGCATACTTATTTACTCTGCTTGGCATTTAAGAAGCTAACAGTAGCATTCGGAGGTACTGGAGTGACCTCTTGTATTTCCCACCAGGTTATCTGCAAATCGGATGCTCCTACGGGGGACGTTCTGCTTGACGAAGCCCTGAAGCACATTAAAGAGACGCAGCCTCCTGAAACAGTGCAGAACTGGATAGAGCTACTCAGTGGTAAGAGATATCCATAGAAAATTAACCTTTTACATCGCTCAATAACCTAGCTCAGGCTGCAGTGCAGTACTAGGTTTTAAAAGCGAAGATTTCAAGCCTATGGCTTACTCCTTCCTACACTTCCTTCAGAATCTGGGGTACCATGATGAATTTAACAAAATTAATGTTCATATGTCACATCGTTGAACGTACAAGTATCCATTATTTTGCCCATTGTTGAGGAGGTGAGATGAAGATGAACAATTGTTAGTTACCCAGCACTGCCACTGAAAATCTGGGCCCTAATTTTCCCCAGTGGGTGAATACTGACCAATAAGGAACACTTGCAGACTCAGTAATTTGACTAAAATAGCTTACTAGGTGCAATATAACTCATAAGCAAAGAAAGCAGAGAAACCAAACATAATACACGGAGTAAGAAAAACATGACACATAGTGAGAAGAGATGATAAAGACAGATAGCAATTAAGTTGTGCAGTAGTCTGCCCTCCTACTCACCTCCAGTCTGTGTACTTAAAAATAGCTAAGCTAAGTTACTCTGTGTTCCAAGCAGTTTCATAGCGGGGCGGTGGGGGGGGAACTGAAGCTACAATGGCTTGCCCACTATGAACAGGCCACAACAACAATTAACTCCTTGAAATCAAGCCAGTACTGTGGTTTTGGCCAAGTGCGTTCCATAGGAATAACAGGTGGAAAGTTGTATGGCTCGATTAAAGATTGTATCCTAGTTCTGTGCTCAGTGACTGTAATGTGCATACAATGGCATGATTGTAACATTCATGCCATTGTATGCACATTACAGCCATTGTAGGCGCATTGCAGCATTCTCTGAGTCAAGCATCTATTTCTTGAATGTCTATTTCTTTCATCTGCTTTCCGAGCCTCTTAATATACCCAGGCACATAATATACCCCCATACAGACTTTTTCTGGGAGAAAATGCTGAACTGTATGATCTTCGACGTGGTCTTTGTGCTTCACACTGATGGGTTTCTGCGCCTGCGCAGTAATCCTTCGGTATAGTAGAAAGCTCTTGACGGATTTTCGCACCCAGCGCCTCCGGGCATGCACGGAGCCCCCACCGCGCATGCCCAGAGGAGTGGGCGCAGACATTCCGCCAGTTCTCTTCTGACCGCTGTGCTGCCAGCAGCTTCTGCGTTTAGCTGAGTCCTTTGAGGAAAGCTCTCCTTTGCCTCGCTTTCTTCTTACTCTTCTCCTTAACTTTCAACACTTTCATTCTGTATCTTGTTTAAAAAAATTACCAAAAAAAAAATCTTTCTCCTCGGGTGGTGGGGTTCTTCCCTTTCTGCCTTCAGGCTCCCCCCCCCCCCCATTTTTTTCATCTCTGTTTTTCTACTTTATGGCTACAAAGTGGGGCTGCTTCAAACATTGCTCAGCTTGCGGCAGCAAATTGGCGGCTCCTGACGACCACTCCTTGTGCATTCTCTGCCTCGGAGAAAGTCACCGGCCCGATTCCTGCCCTCATGCTAAGTTTAGTAACCAAACTCAGAAAAATAGGGCAGCCCGCTTGAAGGTCGCTTTACTGGAGTCGGCATTGCTTCCTGTATCGACCTTGACCGCAATGACCTCCTTCCCATCGTCGTCAACGGTATCGACAGCCGACTTCACTGCCCCATCAACATCTGAGGAGTTCCAACGATTGGTGATCTTGTGATGGTAGTGATACTTTTATGTGGTAAAGACCACCTGTTCACAGGATAATTTTACCTGTGGGACAGACTCTGCATGGTGACCACTCCACTGGTACATAATTGCTTGTAAAAAGTATTATAATGTAATAATTCAGGTGGGTAGCCGTGTTGGTCTGAAGCAGCAGAACAAAGTTGGAGTCCAAAGTTTCATCCAAGGTATAAGCTTTTGTGTGCATGCACACGTCTTCCATCTGAAGAAGTGTGGGTGGCACATGAAATCTTATACCTTGAATAAAATTTTGTACCTTGAATAAAATAGTCCACAAACTACTCCCATCCAGTGCATCCACAAACCTAGAAGAAGAGGAGATTGGATTTATACCCCGCCCTTCACTACCCAAGGGAGTCTCAGAGCGTCTTACAAACTCCTTTCCTTTTCCCTCCCCACAACAGACACCCTGTGAGGTAGGTGGGGCTGAGAGAGCTCTGAGACAGTAACTGGTACAGAGCTATGGCTTGCCCAAGGTCATCCAGCAGGTGCAAGGGGGGAGTGGGGAATCAAACCCGGTTCTCCCAGATTAGAGTCCGTGCACTTAACCACTACACCAAACTGGCTCCTAGCGTTGTTCTGCCAGTGAACTACGGTTGCCAACTCCAGGCTGACGAAATCCCTGGAGATTTGGGAGTGGAGGGTGGGGTTTAGGGGAAGGAGGGACCTAAGCAAGGCATAATGCCATGGACTCTACTTTCCAAAGCAGCCATTGACCTGATCTCTAGTTTGGAGCTCAGTTGTAATTCCAGGAGATCTCCAGACCCCACCTGTAGGTTGGCAACCCTAAAAAATCATATTCAGCGTACTAGTTCTGCAGGAAGGCAAGCTGATTTTCATGGGAACCTAACCCTTAGGAATTGATTCCAATCCAGTGTGGGAATAATTGTTGGACATAAGATATTGGTTCAGGTAAGATTTTGTATAGATGGGACAGAAAATAATGTTTTTATTGGTTTTGTCAAAACTGTTTTGACAACAAGGTAAAGAATAAGAAGCAAAAGGTGGATGTGGCTGGATGACCACACTTCTGGTAGCATTGGGTGTGGCCTAATATGTTAATGAGTTGTGCTGTCAGGGGTGTGGCCTAATATGCTAATAATTTCCTGCTGGGCTTTTTCTACAAAAAGAGCCCTGGTTACTAGCCATGGTTACTGAGGAAAACTTCCACATTCTCAGAATCCCAGAGCCAGGGGGCAACATCAGGGGAAAGCCTCGGTCTCTCTGCCCTGTTGTTGGCCCTCCAGAGGAACTGGCTGGCCACTATGTGAGACAGGATGCTGGACTGGATGGACCATTGGTCTGATCCAGCAGGGCTCTTCTTCTGTTCTTATTAAATAGCCTGCAGCGCAGTGACTTTAATTGTAGTGAGTAAGGATTACATCCTTAGTGTCATATCTGTTTTTCTTTTGCTCCTGTCCTCACTGTGCAGCAATGAGGTTGGCAGATAAACATTTTTGAAGTTTTTGTGGCAGTGCTGCATATGCAGTGTGCTCAGGAAAATTGGATTCTGTTGTTTGAGTCCATGGTCAGATGTTTTTATCAGAGCAGATAGTATTAAATAATAGCAAAGAGAATGGAGTTGACTGCTGGAAATCCTGGCACACATCACGCTTTTGCTATAAAAACGGTGCACGTTCTGTCTTAATCCTGCCAACTATAATGGAAGTACTGGCCAACTTTGCAGGGCTTCCGAATAAGCACTTGGAGAAGTGTGTGTGTGTTTACAGAGTTTATATCCAC
Source organism: Lepidodactylus listeri (assembly GCA_029233225.1). Lineage (NCBI taxonomy): Eukaryota > Metazoa > Chordata > Lepidosauria > Squamata > Gekkonidae > Lepidodactylus > Lepidodactylus listeri. The sequence goes on along the minus strand of JARCFY010000004.1, from coordinate 23,942,994 downwards.
CTTTCTGCCCTTACAAGGGCCACCAAAGCAAGCTGACAAATTAAAAACATAATAAAACAACATGTTAAAACCCATTAAAACCAGTAAAAAACACGTTATTAAAACCAAAGCTAAGGTAGTTATATAAAACAACAGTAAACTCATAGGGCATGAAGAAGGGATCAGTGAGGGAACACCAAACAAAAAGAAAAGTTTTCACCTGTTGGCAGAAGATGACAACAGAAGGGGACAGATGAGAGTTCCAGAGTTTTGGTGCCACTTCCAAGAAGGCTCTCTCCTGGATGGTCACTTGCCTAATCTCAGAAGGTGAGGACACATGAAGCAGGGCCTCTAGAGGTGACTGTGGTGGTTGAGTAACTTCGTAAGGGAGTTGGAAGCCCTTCAGGTATCTTGGTCCCAGGAAGGAACAAGGGTCATATAAGCAGGTGGTAGGCCTCAAACCTGCAATAATCCTTTATATCCTTGTATCCTCAGACTCACCCCCCCCCCCCACAATAAAGTATCCCTAACAACTGAACAAAGTTGGTATCCTGGCACCATATGACCCTGTCACAGCTAACGGGAAGTCCAAGTTGGTATGGAAATGAGAGATTTTGCCCACAAAGTGCAAAAAAAAGTTCACCAACCAGTCTGCCTCTTTCTGCAGGCCAGGTTCCAACAAGCCTCTGACCACCTAGAACAGCTCTGCTGGCCTACATTGTGTAAATGCAATGGTAGCAGAAAAATGTTTCTTTGCCACCATAACTGCCATGGAGTAATGACCTTTCTCCCATATCTTAGTGGATTTGTTCTCAGTGTTCTCCCACTGTTGCTCTAGCTGTCTCCCTTGTCTGTTCATTGCCTGCAACCCCTCAGTCAACAACCTATGTTATTTCATCACTACATCCAGGGCATGGACAGAAGCACCAGCCATATCAACAGGAAATTCTCTAAAGCCATCACCAGGACATTCCTTAGAGCCATCAGAAAGCTGTTTGGATTCATGTAGCTGTGGGATGGTTCAATTTAATAGATATCCCACCCTTGCAGAATTCTGGTATCCCTTTGAGTCTAAACCCAGGCAAAAAAGTGATATGTTCACAAAAAAGAAACCATCATTAGTTCCTGGCCCCTTAGATCATGTTCAGACTACCTAGAACAAAATACTAGATCAGGAGTTTAACCTGCACAATGTGTAGAACTGGTTATTATCTGAGACAGGTCCATGGGTGTCATGGAGGCCGTTCCTGACAACATAGCCTTAGCATGAGTGTTGAAGCTACCTAGGACAACCAATCTAGGGGTCCTTAATGCCAAATTCTCAGGATTTTTGAGAATGTGGGAGAAAACCTGAGAATAGATGAGGCACTGAGATATTTTCATGGGAAATGGATTTAGGGGAACCTGAGAGGAGATTCCCGGGGGGGGGGGGGATTGTGCAGAGCATGTGAGCTGCAATGCTGATAACTGAAGACCATGCACAGCACTCTGGTACACTAAGCTCTGCCTGCACATACCCACATTCTCTCTGGGTTGTGTTTTGTTTTAAACATAAGCTGCTGTTTGTAAATTGTAAATTTACACAGTAAATTACTGTGTTTCTGCTGCTGAGCAAATGCATACATCCATGCAATACCCACAGTCCCTTTTTTGTGTTGCAAGTGGTAGACCCCAACTAGATTTCTGCTGATGGAAATTTGCTCATTCTTATTTAAGACTTGACTCTCAAGCGAAGATAAACCTTGTCTGGGCTGTATCGCTGCAGGCAGGAGCTCAAATAGTTGAATGCTCCTCCGTAGAAAACAGTTTCCTGCATGGAGAAAACTCTGAAGTTGAGGGGAAGCTTAGGCCAGAACTATGGGTTTGTCCACACACAAAAAATAGTATTTTTGGGGTTTGGGTATATTAAACCCGAAAAATATCGGTATTTCCCGATATTCCCGAATCCCAGTATCAGACCAGAGGGTCCAATTCTGTGGGCTCCACAAGAAGGTGCCCCCATCCTCCATTGTTTCCAATGCAGAAAAAAGGAGTTTAAAGGGACTTGGTCCCTTTAAATGCCTTCTCCAAGCCACACAGCGGTGAGTGAACTCTGAAGTGTAGTGCGACTGTGGTTATCCAGTGGCCCAAAAAAATCCCAAATATTTTTTGGATAGCCAAGTAAAAGGTTCACTCACTAATCGGCCCGAAAAATATCCAGAAAATACCAATTTGTGTGTGTGTGTTTTGGTTCAGTTTAGCCAGATGCACACCCCCAGCCAGCAACTGTTTTTTTTCATATGAGAGAAATTTCTTCATGAAGGAAATTATTTTGTGTTAAGAACACTCACATCACGAGAGCCCCACCTGTAGTCTGAAGTAGTGGCACAGTCTGGAGACAGGTTTACCACCCCATTGTTCCTTCTTAGAATGTAGAGTGCCCTTGGACAGAACTAATGCCAGGGTCAGTTAGCACTGGAGGTTTTTGTCCCTTTCTGGGTACATCTGTTGTCTGCCCTAAAGTGACCCTGCATTTCCCACCAGATCGTATCCTTGTGTGTGCGGTGGGGGTCAGTTCAGTACTTGCGATGAAAGCACTGTTATTGCCCTACTATGATCGCCTGAATGCCTTTGCAGAATTTGGTTCAATATGTTCAGTCTTAAAAGTCCAGATGAATGAACAGTTCAGTCTTGTTTAAGATTTGGACTTTCTCCACTCCTGAAGTGATCCAAAAATCTTCTGTCAAGAGTGTGTGAACTGATGGAAGAGAAGCCCAGGAGTAGAGAAGGGGAATTATCAGCCACCTCCCTCCCATCACCATCTTTTAACGTCTGGGTTTTTTTTCTTTCGTTGCCTACAGAGACTGGGGACACTGTGCTATTTTTTCCTAAGTGCCATAGGAACACACTTGTTGACACTTACACTGTCTTAAGAACATAAGAGAAGCCAATGTTGGATCAGGCCAATGGCCCATCCAGTCCGACACTCTGTGTCACACAGTGGCTAAAAACACCAGGGGCCATCAGGAGGTCCACTAGTGGGGCCAGGACACTAGAAGCCCTCCCACTGTTGCCCCCCCCCCCCAAGCACCAAGAATACAGTGCATCCCTTGCCCCAGACTGAGAGTTCCTATCTATACCTTGAGGCTAGTAGCCACTGATGGACCTCTGCTCCATAGGTTTATCTAATCCCCTCTTACCATTTAGGTACATTGGCATTTCCATGTTCTTAGGGTTCCCTGAAGTTTTTGTTGGTGTTCAGTCGCACAGTCGAGTCTGACTCTTTGTGACCCCGTGGACCACATCACCCCAGGCCCTCCTGTCTTCTGCCGTCCTCTGGAGTTTGCTCAATTCCATGTTCGTTGCATCGATAACACTGTCTAACCATCTCATCCTTTGCCGTCCCCTTCTTTGACCTTCAATCTTTCCCAGCATCAGGGTCTTAGACTCCGTGCTCCCTTCTCATTTGGTGGCCGAAGTATTTGAGCTTCAATATCTGGCCTTCCAGGGAACAGTCAGTGTTGATTTCCTTTAGGACTGACTGATTTGATCTCCTTGCAATCCACGGGACTCTCAAGAGTTTTCTCCAGCACCATAATTCGGAAGTTCCCTGAAGTCAGAGAAACCTAATTACTTCTCTCTAAGTGCCATTAAGGGACATGGTGCACTTAGAGGAGTTCAGTTAGCACTTAAAATAACTTTTAAAATTCTTATATTTTTAATTTAAAAAAAATATTTTAAAAATATTTTTGTGTGCCCTAAGAGTGCCCTTGTGCAGTCTTGCAGTCCAGAGGCCTTGGCACATGCCAGAGGTTTGGGGAATCTGAGGGAAACCATGTTGGGGTCATTTTCAGGCATCACTACAGTAGATGAGCACATTCCTGTGGCACATAGAAACAGATTCTCCCCAGGGCCTTTGATCTCTGTAGGCCGAGAGGTGGGTAAAATATGAATGACTTGGTAGGACTGTTCACCAGAAGGGAATTTGATCCATGATGTAGTCTGAATGTGAGTGTTGGGGCGCCCCGATCAAATCGCAAAATCTAATCAGATTTTGCAATCATCCAAACTTAAAAATGCAGCACTATGATGCTTGGTAAAATATCCTGTAATTCAGAAGTAGTGACCTTACAGTTTACCTGCGGGATTTGCATGCAATAAAGGGCTGGTCCCCCTGAATGTGATTAGAACAGCAGCCCGGCTCTGTTGTTCAAAAAGCTCTTGTAGTTAAGAGTTTTAGTCACAAGGTGTCACCAGGCGCCTGATGGAAAATATTCATTGTGTTCTTGCTGGAGCAAAGTTTTGTCTCCTTCAGTTTCTCCTAAGAGTTCTTTATGGGGTCTTTGATCATAAGACTGTGGGACAAAGCATGGTTTATGGAAGCACCTACCATCTTTTTAGGCACTTTGAATAATATATTTTAAAGAATTTGGTTGGAAATTTTCAGCAGGAGAGAGACATTTTTTTCTGATGTACTTCATGTATAAGTAGTATCCCTCGATGTGAAGGTATCCGAATTACTCCTAATAAGACAGAGGTTGTGATCTTTTGGGGGGCGGGGGGGCGACACAGTTCTGCTGAATGGGATGAGTCTACTGCCTTGGCAATTTTATATATTCCTTGTTCTTAAAAATGTATGCTTTTTCCTTGTATTTAAAAATGTGTGCCTTTTGTTTTAAATCCTCAAGGCAGCTTATAACATTTAAACACACCGCAATGAAAATGGAATAAAAGGGTTCAGCAATAAAAAGTGAGTCCTTTATAAGCTGCAGTTTAAAAGCCAGCATAAGAAGGATGTTTTTATTGTCTGTCCCATGACCTACAAGGTCAGGTCTTGGAGGGTAGGCCGCAGATCTAGACGCCCTGACCTAAGCTTTAATCAGTCCCACTTCTTGCGTAGAAGGGACTTTGCATGGGAGATAGCAAGAAACTTCCTTATTGGTTAATAACTGCTAGCCACTAACTTCCTTCTGAAAACTTGTCCCTGGTTGTTATTGTGTATGGATGCAAAGTGGCCACTCTCTTGCTCCCCCCCCCCCCCTTTCAAAAGTGAGAGAGTTTGTTCGCTTTCCTTGGAGGTGGATTCTGGCCCATTCCTAGAAAATTGTATCTTTGTGTTAGCCAGGTGGCACAAGATAGACTTGCCCTTGTCCTTCAAAAGGATTCTTGGAGTACCCCAGCCTAGAGCATCTTGTATAGTTGATCATTAAGGACATAAGAGAAACCATGTTGGATCAGGCCAATGGCCCATCCAGTCCAACAGTTTCACACAGTGGCCCAAACCCGGGTGCCATCAGGAGGTCCACCAGTGGGGCCAGAACTCCAGAAGCCCTCCCACTGTTGCCCCCCAAGCACCAAGATACCGAGCATCACTGCCCCAGACAGAGTGTTCTATCTATACCTTGTGGCTAATAGCCATTGATGGACCTCTGCTCCAGATGTTTATTCTTGAAGCTGTCTGTGCTTGTAACCGCCACCACTTCTTGTGGCAGTGAAGAGAAGCTTGCTTTCTTCCCTGCCTAAGGTGATAACTGTGTCTTTGGCATTGGAGAGTTGATGCCTCCTCTACCCTTGTTTGTTGACCTCTGCTAGCCATTGTGGAACTGACATGACATTTCTGGTTGCTTCTCTCTCCCCCATCGCCAGGTGAGACATGGAATCCATTAAAATTGCACTACCAGCTACGAAATGTACGTGAGCGATTAGCCAAAAACCTAGTGGAAAAGGGGGTTTTGACGACGGAGAAACAGAACTTTCTTCTCTTTGACATGACCACGCACCCTCTCACCAACAACAACATTAAGCAGCGCCTCATTAAGAAAGTCCAAGAAGCTGTTCTTGACAGATGGGTCAACGACCCCCACCGCATGGACAAGCGCTTGCTGGCCCTCATTTATTTAGCCCACGCTTCGGATGTCCTTGAGAACGCTTTTGCCCCGCTGCTGGATGAGCAGTACGACCTAGCGACAAAAAGGGTGCGGCAGCTCCTGGATTTAGACCCCGAGGTGGAATGTATGAAGGCCAACACGAACGAGGTCCTGTGGGCGGTAGTAGCCGCCTTCACGAAATAACCGCAGTCAGACTGTTCCAAGTGTTCCTTTTCTCCCCTTTTATTGTAAATCGGTTTCTCTTCTATTGACGATTCACGTTTTTCCTGTTATTTGTACCTCTCCTCATATGATGAAAGTCAGCTTTTGTTTCATGGGAATGGTAGGTGGCGTGTTTGGCTGTTTGTCTGTGTGCGTCTCTTTCTCTCTCCTACAGGGTTTTGCCGATGCAAGAGAGCTTCCTTTTCTTCAACACATCTGATTGCCATGTTGGTATTCTGTTTCATATCTGATGTAAGTTACATTATCTGGGTTCAGGTTGTATGGTTTCTTCCACTGGAATGGTTTAATGGGGCAAGCAAGCACCTAGTTTTCAGTTGATTCAGGTGGGCACATTTTAGCAGGTCTCGTTCCGTGGGGATCTGATTGCAGTATTCTGCTTAGATGGGGCAGGGGTTGGTTCAGCAGCAGCACCTGGTAGATCGTGCCTTTTTCTTAGCTGTTTGTTTTGAAGTGCTTAAAATCAGTTTTAAAATTGGGAGTCTCCACATACTGGCTCAATAAATAGTTAAGCCATCCCATATGTCGTCTCCCCCCCCCCCCCCCCCCCCCCGTTCATGTAACTCTGTGTTGATTTGTTTACTTTTAAAAAAGTTAAGCTCTAAATCCTACGGCTAGTACAGAAAGGGTCCTGTAGTTTCACAAAGAGAAGTTTTTGGGGATGGGAATACATTCCAGTGTAGTCTGTATATAGTGAGAATTGTACGTTAACACACAAGCGCACACATTTTGATAACTGTAGTAAATTTCCAAATTTGTACACCTGGCGATCCGTTACTTCCTTTCAGCTGTTGCCTCTTGGTGGAGAGATGGGACTCTTATAAGGAGTGTGTGTGTGTGTGCATTTGTGTGTGTGTCCTATGTTTATAGTGTGTCTGGGGTTTGTACCAGCCAGGTACAGTCTGCCCATTCATTGCCTTCCTAGCATTCATTCTATGACAAGACCACTTTATCATTGTTTCTGTTAGGGGGATGGTGGGGGGGGAGGGAAGAGGCTTGTGACCAGTACAATTCTTGAGTGCAATTTTCTTTTTTTTTTCCTGTTTGAACACAAAGTTAACAGTTGTGTCTCATGTCATTAATCTACTTAACACTTCAAAAACAAACAAACAAATCAATTGTCAATCTTAGCAGATGTTGCATGTAAATTGTTAGCAGGTGATGACTACAGTTCAACCAATTAAGATTTCTGTAGTGGGAAGCTCTACTATGTTTTAATTTTTATATACAATTATGCTGATTAGCACATTATTGTAAAAAAGTATATATAAACTGGCTTTTTAAAGTTTATTACCTCTTTTGCCATTGCTTGTTCTAGCTCCAGTCACAATGTAAATATTATGCATTGAAACAAATTAAAAATCGATTTCCCCCCCCCCTCCCCTTTTTCTTTCAAATAACAACACACTAATAGTGGGGCAGGTATCTAGAAACGTTCTGGTTAATTTTGAAAGCAAAAAAAAAAAGTTCTAGATGGTGTATAACTGTAGTTGAAATGTAAAGGGATCCCCAATCTGTATACTAGCTTTTTATCTACAGTAAATAAACTTCTGATCTTGAAAGTGCCTGAAACATAGCAAGCATGTCATTTGTATTTTGTTTCACTCTCCAAAGCACAATTCTGTACAGGGCAAGCCAGGTACCGATGAATACACTTGAGCGCTGAGTCTTCCTGGCATTGGGAAAGCCTGTAAGTACCAAATCCCCATCTAAAAGTCTAGGTTGGTGGTGGAAATGGGGGACAGAAGCTTGTTCCCTGGTGATCTGAGGTTTGCCTAGCTCCCTGTGGTGAGCGGCTGTGGCTTTTTTCTGGAATGATGCTATGCCCTGAATACTAGAACACGAGGATCTAAAAATCACAAAGTGTGTGTCTTTGTTAAAGTGACTGCTGCCTACTGATTCTAGCCCTGAGAGAGCAAGCAAGTTTGGGCACAGTCCCTCTAACCACCTTGCGCCAAGAAAGAAAACAAGGTGCAAATATTTTAATTAATAAATAAATGGCTTGGATTTTCCTCCCCCAGCCATGCTCTTCCATAATTCAGTATGGTATCCCATAAAACTTGGGAATATATTTTAGGATTTTGATTCTCTGTCATCTTTGCATTTTATGCTGGAAGCCTAAACAAACTTAAACAAATTGCTTGTGTGTTTGATATGGACTCTGCTGTAGTCAGTAACCACTCACACTGTAGCCAGGGCACTCAAACTCGTTTTCGATACAAGTTTAAAGAAGCTCACAAAGTGCAAACTGTGAGAATAGCAGTATTTGACTACTGTAGCATGGAATACTGTCGGTGAAGATTTCTTACTGAGCCTTCTGGAAATATCTAGATTATTCGCTTGCTACCGTATACCTTTAGCTCTGACCTGGATAGCCTGATCTTGCCAGATCTTGGACCCTGGTGGGGTTTTCAAGGCAAGGGACTTTTAGAGGTGGCTTGCCATTGCCTGCCTCTGCGTAGTGACCCTGTTTAGTATTTGGAAGTCTAGGGTCACTGTGCAGAGGCAGGCAATGGCAAGCCACCTCTAAAAGTCCCTTGCCTTGAAAACCCCGCAAGGGGGTTGTCATAAGCCAGCTGTGACTTGACAGCAGCAACAAACAGTGTACCATAGCAACCATGTTTGCCAGAACTCTATTGCTTTCACAGTTTTGGGCATCTGAGTCTTATGCCTGGAAACCACTCTTGATATGATGGTAGCTGTGTGGAAACTGGTTGTATGACTGTTGTCATGACACAGCCAAGCAAGATAGTCCAGGTGGGAAACGAGAGAGCTAAGTTAGGAGAATTGATGTGGCTTGTAGCGTTGTAGACTACCTGAGAGCACAGAGGTAGCGTCCAAAGTGTGTGATAGGTGTATGGAGCTACTGTGATTGGTGGGTTCTGAGTTTGTTCTGTTTGGCTTCCTTCAGCATGTTGTCTTCCAAGTCCAGGAACTCAGCCAGGCTCTTCAAAATCCTACCTCTGTCTTGCAGGAGGGTTTTTTTTTTAATTGTCTGCACTAACCAGACACTTGGAAGACTTCACAAGATGTGCCAAGGCAGTGACGGTAGGGATAAGTCACAGCATTATGTGTTGACAGTGTTATCCGTTATCAACAATGCCTGTGGATTTGTTTCCCACATAGTCTTGCCAAAAAAAAAAGTGTCAGGCACCAGAAAGCCCCGGCCTTATCACATCTGCTAGAATAATCACAGCTTTTTGCATTCATTGCATGCCTGATGATGAGCTGGGTGACGTAAAATCTTTGAGGGCTATATTTTTGCTGCAAGTAGATTCACAGTTGGAAGGTGTTAGCCCAATTTCCTTAATTAGTTATTAATATTGGGGAATTGTGAACTTTAAATAAACTGGCAATAGGCAAAAACGGATCATCACCTGTGTATACAGAGGCTGCGCTCTTTCCAGACAAACCAAAGAGTAGACACAGAGACTGAAAAATGATAAAACAGTGTTTCTTTACTAAGAAATTATATCTCATTCAAACAATACAGAATCACACGCACACATACAGATTCTAGGAAATTAGAGAGATTGAGAGACATTTGCATGAGCAGGAGATTGTTGGTTTCCTGTAGAAGGCAATATTTACCTCTCCAGTAGCTGGTGTGATCCTTCTGGGAAAATAAATGATAGGCTGGGAGAAAGATGGGGGGGGGGGGGGAGCACATGTGCTGAACCAGCAGCAGCACATGTAGGCCCTTGGCTGTGCAGACCAAGAGTCTTGAAGGTAAGGGAGGGCAGGAGATCATTGAAGCAAGAGAGAAAGCTGGCTGCTGGGAGCTTTCTTTTATTGGGGGGTGGTCTCTGGGGGCAGGCTTGGCCAGATGCCTGTCCTGAGATCACCCCTTGCTGGTCCACCCACTAGCTTTTGTCCAGTAGGAGAATGGGGGTTGGGCAATGTTAGATTCTACCTAGCATGGTCAGAGGAATACCTGGGGCTGGAAGCTGACATCATCGGCTAGGAGCATTGTCTTGTAGATGGGATTAACCTCTCTGGGCAGCCAAACCAGTTTTTAGCTGGTCAAGTCCATTGTTTCACTGGTCAAGGAATGTTGGAGGGGGGGGGGTGCAGCCTGCGATGTGTAGAGAACATGTACTGTAATGGAGTCTGCGAGCACATGTCTTTAGCCAAAATGACAAGATGGCCATTTCCTGTGTAAGTGTCTGTGTGTGTTAAGAAAAGCCTCCTGGGGTTGGCAACCTTGGGAACCGCTGTCTCAAGCATTTGCTGGAGTCATTTGTAGCAGGTTTTTCTCCTTGGGTATTCCTCCGAGTTCCTCTCACACAATTAACAACAGTCCATTTATCACTTATGAATTTATCATTCATAAGAGTACAAAAGCACCTTGCTGGCTTACAAAGGGCAAGACCTCACTCTCCCCCACTACCATAACTGTTGCTCTGTGAGCTTGATAAAACGATGGGGAGGCAACCTGAGTTGAAACGAACCATGTACAAAGCTGGTCTGAAGCTTTGTCTCTCACAGAAACCATCCACCAATTAGCTATGGCTGCCAGCTGTCTTTGTGTAGTAATTAAGTGTGCGGACTTTCTCTCCACTTGCAGCTGCTGGATGACCTTGGGCAAGCCATAGTTCTTTCAGAGCTGTTCTCTCAAGGACAGTTCTGGAAAGAGCCGTTCTCTTAGCCCCACCTCACAGGGTGTCTGTTGTGGGGAGGGGAAGGGAAAGGAGATTGTAAGCCGCTCTGAGACTCCTTTGGGTAGTGAAGGGCAGGGTATAAATCCAATCTCTTCTTTCTTCTCTTTGTGCCCCTTCTCTGCTGCTGCGGGTGCCCATCCCAGCCAACATGATTCCTAACATCTTCCAATGCACTAGGCCTGGATCGGGCAGTTAGCCAACCGAAGCAGACGTGGCACGGGTCTGTTCGGCACAGAATCTCCTGCAACGCCTAGGGTTTTCCTTCCAGTCTTTTATAGAGCCCAGACGTGGCTTGCGCAACTTCTTGTACACATGAAAAAAATTGCTCAGAATACTCTGTTTAATTTATTGCAAGGGTGTTTTTTTCCACACTTCCAGGTTTGCAAGGACCCTAGCATGTGCAGAAATCGTCTGGTTGATCCAAGCCTTTGTGCTTTCTTGTGCCAAATTATGCCAAGCAAGAGAACACCTTGGGGGGGGGGTAAGTACCTGTGGTTATTTTTAATGAGCAATTAAAGTTGCTAGCCCAATGAATAAGGAGCAAGACTGTCTTCAGGTCTTAGAGTAGCCTGGGCATGGTGTCTGACCGCTGCCCCCCTTGTAACACTGCTAAGTGCAGAGCTAAAGCCGCTGTGTAATTCAGACAGAAGCACAAAGCAGGCAGCTGTCGCTTCTTGGTTGCCACCATTGCTGCTCACGTGTGAATTTATATCGTTTATATTCCACCTTTCTCACCGAGACTCAAAGTAGAAGGAGCCAAACTACCCTGGGAGGGGCCAGTTTTTCATTTATTATCTTTAGTCTCTGAGTTGGAAGGGACCACCAGGGTCACCTAGTCCAACCCCCTGCCAAGGCAGCAACTACAACTATAATATCCCTGACAAGTCAGTTTCTAATTGATGCTTAAAACGTTCAATGTCTAAGAATCCAGAACATCACAAGGGAGACGGGAGCATGTTATAGTGGTTAAAGTGTCGGACTAGGATCTCTGGGAGACCCAGGTTCAAATCCCCACTCTGCCATGGAAGCTCGCTGGGCGACCTTGGGCCAGTCAGACCCTCTCAGCCTAACATAATTTACAGGGTTGTTGTGAGGATAAAGCATAGGAGAGGACAGCAATGTGAGCCACTTGGGTTCCCCGTTGGGGAGAAAGGCAAGATATAAATAAAGTAATATCTAGCGCAAGAGGGCAGGCGCTGGTGGATTCCGCTGCTGTGTCTCACTCGTGTAGGGGTCAGCAATGTGTCCTTCCTGGGCCCTTGTGCCTCTGCCATTGTAAAACCTTGGTGTCAGCCCTGATCTGAAATTCCTTTTAAACTTCTCAAAACTGCATATTAATCAAACCTTGCAGTCCCGGTCCCGTTCAGCAGTCATTGTATTCTGTTCAGTGGTGGTGATTCAGTATCCAGAGTATTGGGATGTGACTGCAAGCTGAAATGTCTGCTCCAAACACAAATGTATTGGTTGGTTGGGCTCGACTAGCCACTCTCTCTGTCCTCTATAATAGTGCTCTAATTCATGGAAATTGCAGCGGTGAGGTGCTGATTTGTCTTGTACTATCCCTCCTCAATAGAGTGGGTAGAATTTTATGTTCTTTCAGAGCTGCTTTTTGGGAGATGATTCTGTACATTTCCCTTTTGGGGGGTGTGTGTGTGTGTGGGGGGGGGTACATAGTAGACGTTTAAATCCACCATTTCCCCTGGCATGCAGATACCTGGGCACTGAATAGATTGCAGCTTGGCAGACCACTATAATGTAGGTCACTGAATAACAGATTGCTCGCTGTCTTTCTGGGGAGTTAAACTAGAGATCTGTAGAGACAATAGAGTTTACCTTCCCACAGGTGATGGATCTGAAGGCATGCTTTGTTTCTTGCTGTTACCTGCATTTTTCTGTCTCTCTTGCCTCCCTCCCCCAAATAGGATTTTACAGTTCAGCTGAAATGTACTTTCATCAAAAGGATGCCATTTCAAAATGAATGTATGAAGTTGCCTTATACTGAGACAAGTGGTCCTTTCCCCCGGGGGTTTCAAGATTATCACTGGAGGGAATGGAAGGAGGAAAAAATATATTCTTGTATCCAAACTACCAATATACCCCGACCTTTTAAATAACTATTTCTTAATTCTCCAACAACAGTAACATAATTTATTGTGGAGTGGGTGTAGGATGAAAAATCCAGCAGTTAAATTTGTAGCAAAATCCTTTGACTTGCATCCTGAACCTTGTTTCCATTCGCACTCCACTTTTTGTGTTGTGGAGCCAGTGTGCATATCTTTTAGTGCTGCGTACCTCTGTTCATGCAAGACCCTCAAAACTGTGTAGCAAGAATGCCTCTGCAACAGAGAGGAGTGCATGCGATAACATGTATAGGTGCTCATTTGAGTAAGGTCTTCTGCAGGTGCCAACCTGCACATAGGCAAAATCAATGACTGCCCATATACGGGCCTTCTTTGCTGTGGCCCCCACCATGTGGAATGCTTTGCCTGAGGAGGTCAGGAAGGTTTCCAAACTCCTGGCTTCCTGCAAACTATGCAAAACTGAATTATTCAAGAGAGCTTTTCTATGCAGGCAGTAGAGTTGCACAGTACTAAATGGTTCACAAAGTTACCTCGATTAATTATTAGGGTCTATACTATTGTGTTTAGCTGGCTGAAACTGGGATCCTATTAGTTCCAAGGAGCCCAAATCTTGTTAGTCTCTAAAGTGCTGTTTTATGGCAGACCAACACGGCTGTCCTCTGAAATAAGGATCCTGCTATGTGATTTTTGTATCATTTCATGTGTCATGTTAATACTTGCGCATTGCTTCAGTTCTGGTTTTTGATTTCTGGTTGGTTCCACAACCCTAATCCTGTTTCATTGTCCATTGACTGTTTGGTCCTGTTGATTATATTGACTTACTTTGTGTGATCTGCCTTGAGTCCAAGTGAGAAAGGCAGACTATAAATTCCACAAGTAAAATAAAAATAAAAGCCTTTGTGTGTAACTATTCTCAGGCTTTTATATTTCAGGACTGCACCTCTGATGTCCTGCCAAGCTCAGTGCAAATGATCAGCCATAAATCCTGGCCTACCAGGAGCTGGATAAACCCTCCTCTTACCTAGCTTTGAACCCTCAGGGCTTTTCTGCATTCTCATTTTCCTTGCTTGTGTGTTCCTGTTGTTTCTGGAGGGGGGGAGTGGATAATCTGTTCCACATGTGTTTTGCTCCCTCTAGTGGTTGATTTGATACTACATTGCTTTATGTCTGGTATGCCCCCCTGCAGATTTTTGTCTCTTTGCCGGGAGATAGGCCAGACATAAAGTGACGTAATATCAAATCAACCACTAGAGGGAGCAAAACACATGCCGAACAGAAACATTCCCCCTCTCCAAGCAACAAGAACGCACAAGTGAGGAAAATTAAAATGCGAAAAAGCCCTCAGAGGTCTAGACCTGCAATGCAGTTGCTCTTTTCATGTAGTTTGGAGAACTACATCTAACTTTGAACCTGAGCGTATTACGGAGGAGGATATCCTTACCTCTCCCTTCCCATGCTCTATGGAAGTTTGTTGGGGAGGGGAAATCGGTGGTGGCTTTGGGAGGAAAACTTGACAGTGCACAGCAGGGCTCGGTGAAATTGTAGCAACTTGAGTCTATGTGCAGTTGTGAGCAGGCATGTGTTCCTTGTTTAGGATGGGCTCTTTGGCCTTAGTGTAATAATAATCATACTTTGTGTGAGGATTGTAGAAACAGCTTAAGGGGGATGTTGCAGGTGGGTAACAGTCTGCTGTGTTGGTTAAGTGAAATAACACAGGAACAAATCAATAGGGGGAAAGCAGCTAACTTGACAACAGAAAGAGAGAAATCTTTCAGTGATCCATGCGCAGAGTGTACCAGCCCATAAAAAATTCAAGAGACAGAGCACTTAGTTTGGGGAGTGGGCTGCCGGCGGTGGTGGCTTACATCAGTGTAAAACGGCTGCATTGACTTTAGCAAGCGCATCCACCTTTTCATGAGGCACTGGGGAATGAGAAGCTCTAATTCTGCATTATGAAAATGAACCACCTGGGGGGGGGGGGAAGGGCCCTCTAAGCCATTGAGGGTGGAAAACATGATATATCTCGGGAAAGAACGCCTGAAAGAAAGTTGACTGTGCAAAAAGGGGCGGGACAAAAACCTGTGCAAGATTAATCGCTTGCCTAACTTTGCCTCCATAGGGATGTCGTGTGGATAGAGGGGGAGAACTCCCACAGGTTCTGTCCTGAGCTGCTTGGGAGAAGAGTGAGGTACAAATATGTACCTGTTAGTGGAAACACTTGACTCCAGTTTGCAAGTAGCCCTTTAAATACTTTCAATATGGAATCAGTTACTGCAGCCCTGGCTTCTTTACTCTGAAAAATATACAAATTCGTATAGGCCAGAATCAGTTCTAATACTAGTTGTGAAAACTGTTTAGTAGATCTGCAGGGAATAAGCATGAGGAAATCAATGCGTTAGTGGACTTCAGTGACTGAGGTGGACGGGTGGGAAGGTAGAGAGAGATTCACTCAGGGCTCATTTCGTAGCAGGAGCTCCTTTGCATATTAGGCCACACACCCCTAATGTAGCCAATCCTCCAAGAGCTTACAGAGCTCTTCTTACAGGGGCTACTGTAAGTTCTTTGAGGATTGGCTACATCAGGGGTGTGTGGCCTAATATGCAAAGGAGGTCCTGCTACGAAATGAGCCCTGGATTCACTGCTTGTGACTTCAGTCTCTGAAGGAGTTGTCTTTTGTTCTTTTTGTAGAACATGACAAGAGGGAATTAGATAAACATATAGAGCAGAGGTCCATCAGTGGCTATAAGCCACAAGGTATAGATAGGAACTCTCAGTCTGGGGCAAGTGATGGTCTGTATTCTTGGTACTTTGGGGGGGGGGGCAACAGTGGGAGGGCTTCTAGTGTCCTGGCCCCGCTGCTGGACCTCCTGAGGGCACCTGGTGTTTTTGGCGACTGTGTGACAGAGAGTTGGACTGGATGGGCCATTGGCCTGATCCAACATTGGCTTCTCTTATGTTCTTATTTTCTTATGACATGCAAAATCTTTGCCAGAAGGCCTGTTAAAAGAATTTTGTCTCTCTTGTGGGGTGTGTTAAATAATTTCAGCCCCTGACCCACAGTAGTAGCCACCGCGGGGAAGGGTAGTCTTCAGAGATTTGAATGTTCAGATCCACGATCACGAAACTGAACTGAGGTGTTTCTAAATGTGGAAACTGCCCTGCCTTTGGATTTTTCATCCTGGTGACATGTAAGTTTGCTATCCTCCAGGTGGGGTGTGGAGATCTCCTGGGATTGCAGGTGTTCTCCAAACAACAGAGATCAGTTCCCCTGGAGAAAATGGATGCTTTGTGGGGTGGACTCTGGCATTGTGCCCCGCTGAGAACCAACCCCGCCTTCCCCATGCCTTAGCCCCAAATATCCAGACATTTCTCATCCTATAGTTGGCAGCCATAGTGACCTGTTAAGGTTTCAGTCCTGGACTACTGTTCTCAATGTTTGACATGAGACGGAAAAGTGTACAGGAGATTATGGATCAAGTTAGATATAACATGAGCATACCTGAGGCGTCAAAAAGGATGTGGACAGAATGGAGCAGGGGCAGAGGAGAACGAAGAGGATGATCGGGTGCTTGGAGATGAAGCCCTCTGAGGAAAGGCTGAGGGACTTGGGAAGGTTCAGTCTGGAGAAGAGGAGGCTGGGGGGGGGGGTGACATGATTGCTCTCTTGAAGTATCGGAAGGGCTGTCCCTTGGAGGAGGGCAGGGAGCTGTTCCTGTTGGCAGCAGTGGAGAGAACTCACAATAATGGGTTTAAATTAGGGGTGGGAAGGTACCGGCCGGATCCAATCTCTTGTTCTTCTTCTTAGGGAAAACTTTTTTTCAGTAAGAGTTGTGCAACAGTGGAATCAGCTGCCCTCAGGAGGTGGTGAGCTCCCCCTCCCCGGCACTCCTTAAGCAGTGTCTGGACGAACCCTTGTCAGGGATGCTCTAGGCTGATCCTGCATTGCCCCTTCCAACTCTGTGATTCTGTGATCATCCCAGTGTGCTTTATAGAGCTAGAAAAACTACTGTTGGAAAGGGGGCTGGGGAAGTGTTGAGGGGGAGATAGTCCTTAGTCCTTTCCCTACCTGCCTAGCAAGTAGCTTCTTGCTTTGCAAGCCTGAATGGAAGAAAACACACCAGTAAGACGGGGGGGGGGGGAGCAATTTGGAAGGGGCAATTTGAGGTGAGGAAAGGATTGAGTGCCCCTCCCACCGCCACTTCCTTATCCTGCTCACCCCTCTAGAAGCACTTTTTTGAGATTCAAAAGGACATTATGACGACACATTCATCTGTGCACAATGTCTCGTTTGGCTCTGAGAGTACAAGCTTTAAGCTTAGAATGGGTTCCCCAATGTGGTGCCCCTGGGCACCACAGCCAGTACCTGCTAACCCCTTGTCTGGTGCTCATCGAAGAAAGTGGGGGTGGCCATATGGGGCTGCTGTTCAGCAGGGCTTCTGATTGGCCACTGGGGGTCTGACTGGCTGTGCAAATTAAAATAATGTTACAAGATGTGAGTGAAGCACTTTTGAACCCTTGGAATGGCGGTGGTTGTAAGGATATCTAATATGCAGAATGACCTTTCACCCCTTTTGTAGTACTTTGGGGGCAGATGCTTCCTTCTCCTTGTCAAGTTTTGGGAGATCATAACGTCGTATTATGACCCGGGTTGTATATAGGTTAAAAACTATTCTGCACGAAAAAAGCCAAATTCTGTAAAATATATTAAGCAAAATGTACATTGGTGTGAAGAAGAAAAGTTGGATTTATACCCCACCCTTCACTACCCAAAGGAGTCTCAGAGCAGTTTACAATCTCCTTCCCTTCCTCTCCCGACGACAGACACCCTCTGAGTAGTGTTCCCTCTAAGCTGAGTTAGTGTGAGCTAGCTCACTGTTTTTTAGCCTCTGGCTCACGCATTTTTGTCTTAGCTCAGGAAGGATGGCTCCAGAGCAAACTAATTTATGCAGCAGCCAAATCGGTCGCTCACAACTTGAATGCCAGGAGCTCACAAAGTAGAATTTTTGCTCACAAGACTCCACAGCTTAGAGGGACCATTGAGAGCTCTTTTGAGGACTGCTCTTGAGATAACAGCTCTGAGAGAACTGCGATTGACCCAAGGTCGCCCAGCTTGCTGCATGTGAAGGAGTGGGGAAACAAACCCGGTTCTCCGAGATTAGAGTTTGCGCTCCTAATCACTATACACCAAACTGGCTGTCTGCCACTTTATATAATTAATTCTACTTCTGCTTTCCCTCGGAGAGCTCTTGAGTCCTGATATTCCAGCACTGGAAAACCTGTTCTCTCCACGTCAGCCCAGGGTTTGAAGGCTTGATAGGATACCACCCAAACAAGAAAAAGCTCCTTTAGAGGCCCTGAGGACTAGGAAGTTGACTTTGGGGTGGATGGGTGGCTTGGTTGCTGCTTAGGGTGAGCTGAGGTTATCAAGGTACTGTAATTCTACAACCCGCCAGTCTGGAACTGTCATTACTGAGTACGGCAGTATCTAATTTTTCAACTGGCAGATGTTTTGAGTGCAGTCTCGCATAATCCCAACAGCTTCTTGTGACAGTAATGACAGTTGGATCATCTGCATACGTGGAGTGCTATTAACAAAGAGTGACGCTGATAAAGATCTCCCCGGAAGATGCACCGGGAATTCTGCTAACTAGGAATTATGAAGATCTCTTTTTAAAAGGCGTGTGGCAGTTTAGAAAAACTAATTGGCTTTGTGTGACAAAAGCCAGAATTTTCTTCAGCAGGTGAATGCTCAGACAATGGGAGTTGCACAGAACATAAGAGCCACCTTATCGGCAGTGTGGGGGCGGAGGGAAAGGGAGGATTCGAAATGGGGTCATGGTTTAGATTTTGTAGGTCAGCTTTCCGCCAGGATTTCAGCTGATTGATGTGATTCGTCAGTCTTCTGAATTTTTCATGCTTCCTTCAGCGCACCTGTGCCTCTACTTGGGTGAAAGTAACATCTCTTTCCATGTTTTTAGCTTCGTGTCTGAAAGGGCCACCCATGCAGGCTGCTCTCGAGGCATAGGGGTATTGTTTCCTAGAGGTTTCGAAGACTTGCGCTTTATTTTTCTTTAAAAGATTCTGTAGATCGTTTATGGTTATTATTGCTGAAAGAGATGTGGAAATTGCTAATAGTTCTACTTTACAGCCCTCCCCCCCAACTGATATCTGTACATTACACATAGAAACTTTCTCCATTCCAGTGTTCCCTCTAAGCTGAGTTAGTGTGAGCTAGCTCACAGTTTTTTAGCCTCCGGCTCACACATTTTTGACTCGGCTCAGGAAGGATGGCTCCGGAGCAAACTAATTTATGCAGCAGCCAAATCGCTCGCTCACAACTTGAATGCCAGTAGCCCACAAAGTAGAATTTTTGCGCACGAGACTCCACAGCCTAGAGGGAGGATTGCTTCCACTCCGCTGTTTGTATTTCTGTTTAGTGCAGCATATTTGCAAAGTTGCCCCCCAAAAGGTATTAAAAAGTATTAAAGTGGAGAAAAAATTCTGACTGCATGCAAGCTTGACTCTGAGAAGATGAAGGCTTGGGGGGGGGGAAATAACTGGATTTATCTATCTCACAAGTAGTCTTTAATAGAAAATGTGGTGGTGGAAAGTTCCATCAAATCACAGCTGACTTGTGGTGACCCCTCGTGGAGTTTTCAAGGCAAGAGACGTTCAGAGGAGGTTTGCCCTTGCCTGCCTCTGCATAGCATCCCCAGACTTCCTTGGGGGTCTCCGGTCCATCTACTGGCCCTGCTTAGCTTTTGAGATCTGACAGGATTGGGCTGTCCAGGTCAGGTGAATAGAAAATAACCTTTCAAGATATTTGCTATTAGTTCAGTTCCGTGTTTTAGCTGCTGCTGTCTCTAGGATTTGCCACCTTCCAAGTGGGGCCTGGAAGTTTCCTAAGATTACAACTGATCTCCTGGCAATATAGGTCATGGCAGCGTCAGAGAGCGGACTCTGTGGTGTCTTACCCCCTCTGAGCTCTTTCTCTGCCTCAGACACCTCCCTCCCTAGACGTTGCCCCTAAATCTCCAGGGGTTCCTCAAAGTGGAGGTGACAACCTTTAGGTCTTTCTCCTGCCACAGACCTTTTAATGCAAATGCTATGTATAACCAGTGATTGCAAACAATTCACTCTGAGAATGGGACATTGCTGTGTAGCCGTAAACTAAGCGTTTCAGAAATCTGCAGTTGTGGAGAAATCATTATTATCATATTCAGTTGTTCAATTAACCAATGATGTGAGGGATAATTTGGTTCTGGCCTCCGTCGCTTACCGACTGCACCTCCCTCTCCATTCAAGCGAGAACTTGATGCGAGTGAAAACCAGCCTAAACCCAGCTTGGGTATAAATGCTGACAGCTGTCAGCTCAATCTCCTTTCTCTTTCCTCGGCTTCTCTTGTGTGTCTGGCTTTTTTAGATTTCGAGCCTGAAGGCAGAGCTCGCATCTCTTAATTAACCTGAGCCACTTTGCTAGACAATTCTCTGAAATGCTGGCTGCAATATAATTAAGTAACCCAATCAATCACTCAGTATTTCTCTGCCTCTCTCCGCTTCCCCCTCTCTTAAATGGTCAGACACTGGATTTAAAGACAAAGAGCTGAACTCCACACCATTCCCTGCGTTGCAAGAACTGAAAATCTGGGGAAAGACTTGTCTATCTCACCCCAGTGGCAGGGCATGAATGAACATAGAGAACAGACTCTTCTCCAGTGGTTCTTCGTGGGACAGTCCTCACGTCTGGGATAAGCTCCTCCTCCTTCCGCAGGGTCGGCTCCAGCTTTGATCCTGGTGGGGAGGGGCTTATTCCTCCTGAGGTGCCCCCAGTTTCTTAGCCGGCCCTGCTTGAAGCAGGACGGAAACCAGCAGCGCTAGCAAGCGCAACAGGCTAATTGAGGAAGAAAGAAGAAAAAAAGATTCAGAAGGCGGCAGAGCGGGCTTGAGCAAGTCAGCCTCGGGTGGTCCCCGACGGCGGCGACTCGCAATTGGCCAAACGGCCCCGCGCCGGCTTCACCCGCCAAATCCTTTGAGCGGAGAGCCTGCTCCAACCGAACAGGAGCGCGCCGGGGGAGCGAGTGACTACATAAAAAGGTATTCCCCTGCCCCGGGTTCCGTGCCGCTCTGGATTCCCTCGCCGCCGCGAGGAAGACGACCGCTCCCTCTCCTGCGCAGGGAAGCGGACGCCGACCGCTCACTCGTCTAGAGACTTCAGCCGGGGGGGGGGGAAAAAGCCGAGACCTCTCCCCTTATCCACCCTCGGCGGCCATTCTCTCCCCCGTGCGGGGAGGCGGAGGTCCGGCTGTCCGCCCGCCCTCAGGGTCGCCGGCGACAGCCCCTCCCCGGATTCCCGGTGAAAGGAGCCCAAACGCGAGGCCATTGCCGGCACCCCCCCCAGAGACAAGCCCGGTTAGAGCCCGGGGCTCGGAGCCGGAGCGGACTAAAAGGAGGGGGGGGGGGGGTGAAAAGGAGAGGTGGCAAAAAGGGGAAGGAAAAGTTTGCCACCAGAAGGGCTCCCTCACCAAGGTCCCCGGGCAGCATAATTTCCCAGCCGTTTAGGCGGGAAAAGTGGCGGCGGCCATCTTGGGTACTCAGGAACCCACTGCCTCGTGTTCCCCTCCAATTTCTCCAAGGGCGGCCATCTTGAAACAAGATTCCCGACCCACCAATTAGGACTTTTTGGGCGGACCCGACCAAATAGCCCCCGGGAACCACCCCAGGACTGAGACGTCTCTGTGAGAGATGGACCCGTCCCCCCCCCCCTGTTCCCCTACCTCAAGCCATACAAGGGAACAAATAGAAGCACAGCCCAGAAGTTTTCTGAGCTGAAATTTTCAAAGGGATATTCCTTAAGCAAATCACAGGGGGGGGGATTCAGAACTCCTTTTTTCGGAAAGAGTATGGCACTCTCCTTTTCTCTCCACAGGTCTAACACTGGGAAAAAATAATGGATAATAGCCCACAGCACAGTGAACCCTTTGGGGAACTGAGTTCACCCAGATTGTCTGTCTCCTTAGTTTCTCAGGAACCCACAGAGACTCAGGACATTCAACCCAACCAGGCCACGCAGGCAGCCCTCCTGGGCTGGTTTAAAAATGAGATGAAACAGGAGGTGGCAGAAATGATAAAAGAGGCACTTCTTGGCAAAGAATTGCATACCCCCCCCCTAGAGAGGGGCAGATCAACCAAGAGGTCCAGAACAAGACGCAACTCTCAGAGTGCCTCCAGGTCACCCAACCCAAACAAACGACAGAAACAGGGCTCGTCCAATAGACCGCACAGCCCCCTTATGGGAAATGAGGTCTCCTTCTCGGGATCCTCTTCCCCTTCTAATTCAGAACTGGAGGAAGGGGAACTGTCTGAGGATGAGGAGGAGGTCATGCCATCTGCTCAGTCCAGGTTGTTCCCTCAAGATCTATACTCACGCCTACTCCCAAAGGTACTTAGGACCCTAGGCCTCACTACTAAAACCAAGGAGGAATCTCAGGATTCTGAGTTTCAAACAGGCTCGGGAAAACTCATGCCTAAGGTGTCTGTCGCCCAGACAGGGCTGCCCCTTCCAGCCCCGTTCTTCGATATCATAAAAGCGGAATGGGAGCACCCAGCCAAACCCAAGGCTAACCATGGGCTCATTTCAAAATTTTACTCTCTTATGCCAGACGCCACCAAAAAACTTAAACTTCCGGTGGTAGACGACCCAGTCACCAGCCTATCCTCCAATTCGGTACTCCCCATGGATACAGATGGGATGCCCCGGGACCAGACCGATAGACGCATAGAACAAGCTCTGAGAAAAAACTTTGAAGCCTCAGCTTCGGTAGTTAGAGCCTCGACTGCTGGATCTATGTTCGCCAGAGCCGCTTACGACTGGGCAGAAAACCTAGCAGCAGCAGGTAGCAACGTGCCAAAAGAGTTCAAAGACGAACTTAAAAAGATCTCTCTGGCAACCGCCTTCGCAGCGGATGCCACACTGGATGCCATCCAGCTCACTGCCCGGGCCATGGCATGCAGCGTGACTGCCCGGAGGAATCTCTGGCTACGTCATTGGGACGTCGATGCCCTTGCCCAAGCCAAAGTAGCAGCGCTTCCCTTCAAGGGAGGAAACCTATTTGGCGACGGCCTAGATAGGTACCTAATCGAGGATAAGGACAAAAAGAAAGTCCTTCCTTCCAAAAGTAAGGGCACAAAACACAGGAAACGTTTTCAATCCTTTCGGCCTTTTCGAGATCACAGAAGGGGACAAAAACCCACTTTCGCCAAATCCTTTAAAGGGAAATGGCATGCCAGGCAGACAGGCAACAAGCCCTTCTTCAGCAACAACAAAGGAGATCAATCAACCTCCAAGAACCCCAGGAAAGGCACAACATGACTATCTGAGAAAATTAGATCCGCGAAAAATAGGAGGACGTCTTCTGTTTTTCGCAGATCAATGGCATGCAACGGTTTCCGACCGTTGGGTGCTAGAGACGGTGACACACGGATACAAAATAGAATTTGCTCGCCTACCAGGGCGTCACATTATTCAGATACCAAAATACCAAAACCTTTCCAAACACCTGCTCATGGAAACGGCAATTCAACACCTATTGGACATAAGAGCCATAGAGAAAGTGCCCCTTTCCCAACAGGGTCAAGGGGTCTACTCCATCCTCTTCGTAGTTCCAAAAAAGAATGGGGACGCCAGAGCAATTTTGGATCTAAAATGGCTAAACTCCCATGTCAAACACAAAAAGTTTCGAATGGAGACCCTAAAGTCCATCCTGAACGCGTTACAGAAAGGAGACTTCCTAACTTCTCTAGACCTCTCAGAAGCTTATCTGCATATTCCCATTCACAGCTCACACAGGAAATTCTTACGCTTTTCATACGCTGCCCACCATTACCAATACAGGGCCCTCCCCTTCGGTCTGAAATCCTCACCCCGGGTATTTACCAAAGTGTTGGTGACCCTGGTAGCTCACCTCAGGATAAAAGGGGTGGAGCTTTTCCCCTATCTGGACGATATTCTGATCAAGGCCCCTACGGCCCAGGAGAGTTCTCACTCCTCCAACATCACCATACAGATCCTTCAAAACCACGGCTTCGTGATCAACAGAGAGAAGAGTCACCTTGTGCCTCGGCAACAACTAACACACTTGGGGGCGAGGATAGATACCATACAGGACAGAGCCTTCCTTTCCCAGGAGAGGGAACTAAAGATCAGGGAACTCCTGACAGGGGTGGTGCAGTCGCAGCGGGTTCCCCTTATGACACTGACAAAACTACTGGGGATGCTGGTATCGTGCCAGGAACTAGTTCCGTGGGCACGCTTCCATGCCAGACCCTTACAGAGGTTTCTCCTACCTCATCAATTTGCAATCGCACACAAACAACACCAATTGCTGCAGCTACCATCAGATCTGAGTCAGCAGTTACAATGGTGGCTTCAGCCGGAGAGGTTCAGTCTAGGGTCTCCCCTCAGGGATCCCCAGAGGGTAATGATGACAACAGATGCGAGCCTCTGGGGTTGGGGGGCGCATTCGGAGGGCCACATGGTACAAGGGGAGTGGTCGAAGGAAGAGACACAGGAAAGCATCAACTTCCTAGAACTCAGAGCAATTCGTTTGGGTCTCCTAAGCCTCTCGGCTCTCCTCTCAGGTCGCCATGTGTTGGTCCAGACGGACAATGTGACGGCGAAGGCATATGTGGACAGGCAAGGTGGAACTCGAGTCCAGAAGTTGCACTTAGAGGCAGCTCGACTGTTGTCTTGGGCAGAGACGCACCTTCAGTCATTGAGGGCGACTCACGTCGCCGGAAAGGACAACGACCTGGCAGATTGGCTCAGCAGAGAACGTATAGATCAGACAGAATGGATGCTGAACAGAGATGTATTCAGGATGATCTGCGACAGGTTCGGGAGAGTAGAAATGGATTTATTTGCGACAGAGACCAACTGTCAAGTACCAGTTTTTCTATCAAGAACAAAGAACGAAGCGGCAACAGGTCTAGATGCACTGACTTACCCTTGGCCACAGGGCCTCCTGTACGCCTTCCCACCGATCTGCATTATCCCAAGGGTAATACAAAAGATACGACATCAAAAGGCAGAAGTGATCCTGATCGCCCCATACTGGCCTCGACGCGCATGGTTTCAGGACCTGTTAAGAATGTCCATAGCAAAACCATGGACTCTGGCAACAAGACAGGACTTGCTGACCCAGGGATCTCACCATCATCCCAGACCGGAACTACTCAAACTCACAGCCTGGAGGTTGAGCGGGAGGCTTTAGCCGGGATGGGATACTCCGAGAAAGTCCTAACTACGCTCTTAGCCTCCCGCAAGGCTTCCACCAATCGAACCTACAACGCCACTTGGCGTGTTTTTCACTCATGGTGTAGGCAACGAGGGATCTCACCCCTCAAGGCCTCCGTTAGGGTTACCCTAGATTTTCTACAAGACGGACTGGACAAAGGTCTTAGTCCTAGCACCCTTAAAAGGCAGGTGTCAGCTATCTCGGCTGTTCAGGGAGTCAGGAAAGGGAGGTCCCTTCTTCTGCATGCACATATCAAACGTTTCCTAAAAGGGGCAACACTGATAAATCCCCCCCAGGTTCACCGGTTCCCCTCCTGGAGCCTGAACCTGGTTTTGAAGGCTTTATGCAAGCCGCCGTTTGAA
Organism: Lepidodactylus listeri; assembly: GCA_029233225.1. Lineage (NCBI taxonomy): Eukaryota > Metazoa > Chordata > Lepidosauria > Squamata > Gekkonidae > Lepidodactylus > Lepidodactylus listeri. The sequence goes on along the minus strand of JARCFY010000004.1, from coordinate 23,917,532 downwards.
CCAATGGCCACCTGTCCCCCTAAGGAACTAACTTTTAAAACTTTGTTCCTGGTAGGTATCACTTCGGCCCGACGGGTATCAGAACTGAGAGCGCTCTCGGTTAATAGGGAGCTATGTGTCTTCCATAAAGAAAAGGTAGTACTGCGCCCTGACCCGGCGTTCATACCCAAAGTAAACTCTATTTTCCATAGGACAGAAGAATTAGTCCTACCATCGTTCTGCAGTAATCCTAAGCATGAGATGGAAAGACAATGGCATTGCCTGGATGTACGTAGGGCCCTTAGTTTCTATATAGAAAGGTCTAAACAGTGGAGAAAGACAGAGTCTCTCTTCGTGTCCTTCAGACACCCTTCGGGGGGGAGTCAGGTGTCCACCGCCACCCTTAGCAGGTGGATCAAGGGGTGCATCGTGATGGCCTACAAGGCACAAGGGGTGGATCCCCCACAGGGGATTCAAGCTCATTCCCTGAGGAGCGCGGCTACTTCTGCAGCCTATAGGGCGTTCCCTACCTTGGACACAATTTGCAGAGCAGCCACTTGGAAATCAGTCCACTCATTTACTAAGCATTATAGAGTGGATAGAATTGCTTCAGCGGAGGCGGTTTTTGGACGGAGGGTACTGCAGCACGTCGTTGTATCGGCGGAAGCGGCTTCCCTCCCATAATCTACTGCTTTTTTACGTCCCAGACGTGAGGACTGTCCCACGAAGAACCACTGGAGAACGGAAGACTCTTTCACTTACCGTGAGGCTTCCTTCTCGGTGGTTCTGAAGTGGGACAGTCCGGCCCACCCTTGATGGGCACGTTTCCGCTGATACAGAGGGTGCTGTAGTCCCTTGCAGTGCTCTCAGTCGCTCTTAGGACCCGCCTGGCCCGTTCAGTATAGTATAGCATGGCTAGGTGTTACGCTGAAATGTAGATAGTTTCAAGTATAATCAGTTAAAAGATTATAGCTTCCCTGTTGGAAGCGGAGTTTTCTTCTAGTTTTTTCTTCCCACGACTGTGGGGATTATGGGCTTATCGACACTGGGGCACCTCAGGAGGAATAAGCCCCTCCCCACCAGGATCAAAGCTGGAGCCGACCCTGCGGAAGGAGGAGGAGCTTATCCCAGACGTGAGGACTGTCCCACTTCAGAACCACCGAGAAGGAAGCCTCACGGTAAGTGAAAGAGTCTTCCGTTCCGCTCTGCCAAAACTCTAGAACTTTGGTTCACCCAATTAAGTCAGTCATCAGCTGAAGGAACTTGCGTCGGTAACCATCTTGTGGAATTCACTGCTACAAGATGTTGTCATGGCTACCAACATTGTTTTTTAAGCCCATATTCATGGGGGTTAGGGTATGCCAACTCTGGGTTGGGAAATTCTTGGAGGACTGGGGGGGTGGACCCTGGGGACGGTGAGGTTTGGAGAGGGGAGGGACTTCAACGGGGTCCACCCCTCCAAAGCAGCCATTTTCTTCAGAAGAACTGATTTCAGCTACCTGGAGATCAGCTGTAGTTCTGGGCCCACCTGGATGTTGGGAGCCAGTTTGGTGTAGTGGTTGAGTGCGTGGACTCTAATCTGGGAGAACCGGGTTTGATTCCCCACTCCTCCACTTGTACCTGCTGGATGGCCTTGGGCAAGCCATAGCTCTGTCCCAGCTGTTCTCTCAAGGACAGTTGTCTCAGAGCTCTCTCAGCCCCACCCACCTCACAGTTTGTAAGCCGCTCTGAGACTCCAAGTGAGGGAAGGGCAGGGTATAAATCCAATATCTTCTCTTCTTCTCTTCTCTTCTTAATGGAGGTCCATCAGTAGTTATTAACAATTGCCAGTAGAAAAGAGCAAGAGTCCAGGAGCACCTTAAAGACTAACAAAATAGGTGGCATAGTATGAGCTTACATGAGCCACTGCTCACTTCTTCAGATACACTATTGGATTCTTGCCCTTTTCTAATGCTTAGACAGACTAACGTGGCTACCCAACTTGATCTAACAATAGCCAGGAAGAGATACTCTCGTGTGCAAAGGCAGTAGCATTCTGTTATCCAGTAGTAGAGAATAAACAGGGGCTGGCCTTCATGGCTTGCTTTGCAAACATCCTAGAGTCCCTTGTGTGGTCACCTCTGGGAGCAGAATGTTGGACTCAGCAAGACCCTTGATCTGATCCAGCAAAGCTGCCTTGGGCAGGAACCTGGACAAGCAGCATAAAAATGTGATTAATAATAAAGACCCCCTGTGACAGGCCCCACCGATCTGTTTCCTAGTGTCTTTCTTCCTCCAAAGCAGAGAGCCAGCCCCGGCTTCCTCCGTATTACGAGCATGAGGAGTGGTTTAGGAGAACTCCGGTGGCGTCACCTTTGGGTCTGTCTGGAGCACCCCTTCAGAAACAGCTCTGTGGTTAGCGTGTCGGACTAGGGCCTGGGAGCCCCGGGTTCAAAACCCCGCTCTGGCGTGGAAGCTTGCGGAGTGATGTTGGGCCAGTCACACACTCTCAGCCAAGCCTCCCTCACAGGGTTGTTGTGAGGATAAAATGGAGGAAGGGAGAATGAAGCAAGCTGTTTTGGGTCCCCCTTGGGGTGGGGGTGGGGCGAAAGGCAGGGTAGAAATATCATAGGAGAGCATGAGGTGAGAGAATTTCCAACGTTTTGTGATTGGAATGGAAGCTATTTCGTGGTTGGCCGTGTCTCTCCTGGCAACAGGGGGGGGGGCAACTGCTACCTCTTTTCGAAATACCAGAAGGGCTTATAGGTTCAACAGGGTTGGGGACTCCACAGACTACAAAGGTGACTGCATATGGCTAGGATGTGATCTGTGGCCACAGAAACCTTGGTCCTGAATTGTCCTCAGCCCAGCACACAGTCCCGTTTGAAGCAGGTACTTCAAGTTCAGTGATGATGGATGGCAATAGCATTGAAACGACTCACGGACACAGCCTGGATATATATAAAAAAAAAATACAGGCTGTGTAATTTTATTGTTTCAAGACCTCCTTGGATGTCAATGTTTCAAGAGTGACCTTTGGCTTCTTCCCTTCCCTTCTTCCTCTTGATCAGGGGACCCCGACATCGTGCCCATGGGCGCCAGGGAACCTGCTGGGAGCCAGTTTTGTGTAGTGGTTAAGAGTGGTGGGCTTCAGTCTGGAGAACCTGGTTTGATTCCCCCACTCCTCCACGTGCAGCCAGCTGGGTGACCTTGGGTCAGTCACAGTTCTCTCAGGAGTAGTTCTCTCAGAGCTCTCTCAGCCCCAGCTGCCTCACAGGGTGTCTGTGGTGGGGAGGGGAAGGGAAGGAGATTGTGAGCCACTCTGAGACCCCAAGTGAAGGGTGGGGTAGAAATCGAATCTCCTTCTTCTTTTCTGGTGCCCGCCAAATGTTTGTAGGAAGTAGGCAGGGCCACACAGCGCTTTTGCTCAGCAAGGCTTCTGGTTGGCCACTGTAAATTTGATTGGCTGTGCAGATTTTTTAAAATGTTGCTTTGACAGCAGCTGCCACCACCGCACCAAGATCTGCACTGTGTCACTGAAGTGAAGCTGCGGCAGCCATTTTGTGGCTGGCTCCGCCTCCTGTCAGAATTCCAAATGTGCCCACAGGCTCAAAAAGGTTGAGGACCCCGCCCCATGATTATCAACATGCGACTACTGATGCTGCCAACAGACTCTAGGGAAATTCCTTTTAAAATCCTCAGTCTGAAAGAAAACATGGAATTCCAAAAATCTCTCTTAATTCTCCATATTGAAGTTCGTCCTCTAGAGAGAAATAGCATGCAGTCGCCTGAAAAGTTAGGTATACCTAGGTCCAATTGAAACCAGGGAGACTTGTTAGTCTTAACCCAGTCCTATTGCTTTTAATGAGATGTGGTTGTGACTAATTTTTGCTGGATTGCGTTAAAAACTTCTTTGATTCTGATAATAAAAATGATCATAAGAACGTAAGAGAAGCCATGTTGGATCAGCCCAATGGCCCATCCAGTCCAGCACACTGTGTCACACAGCGACCAAAACCTAGATGCCATCAGGAGGTCCATCAGCAGGGCCAGAACTACAGAAGCCCTCCCACTGTTGCCTCCCAAGCATCAAGAATACAGAGCATCACTTGCCCCAGACCGAGAGTTCCTGTCTATACCTTGTAGCTAATAGCCACTGATGGACCTCTACTACATATGTTTATCTTGAAGCCGTCCATGCTTGTAGTCGCCACCACCTCCTTTGGCAGTGAATTCCACATGTTAATCACTCTTTGGGTGAAGAAGTACTTCCTTGTATCTGTTCTAACCCGACTGCTCAGCAATTTCATGGAGTGCCCACGAGTCTTGTGAGAAAGGGAGAAAAGGACTTCTTTCTCTACCTTCTCCATCCCATGCTTAATGTTGTAAATCTCTATCATGTCACCCCTCTGTTGTCCTTTCTCTAAGCTAAAGAGCCCTAACCCCTTTATCCTTTCTTCATAGGGAAGATGTTCCATCCCCTTAATCATTTTAGTTGCCCTTTTCTGTACCTTTCTAAATGCTATAATACCTTTTTTGAAGTGCGGTGGTGACCAAAACTGTACACAGTATTCCAAATGAGGCTGCACCATAGATCATTTATTAACTGCAGAGAACAGAAATCTTTCCGGTCATAAAATCTTTGCTGATACGTCAGTACAGATGTGTGCATGCATAGCTGCGTGTGTGAGGTTATCTAATCTTCTCTGGGGTAGTTTGTATGTTTAATGCAATACTGATAAAGTTGGCTGATGTTCTGACTTGCCAGCTGAGGTTGTTTGTGTATTAAAGATATGCACATTAACTATGGAGAGAGCTTACTAACGTGGCGCATGGCTTTAAAAGGGACCTGATGTCTACTGTAAAGAATGCATGCATAAGTCCTCAGCGGCAGGCTCCTTCAGAGCCTTATTTACATTCCTGCTGGAGCAGCAGAGAGGCACAATTGCTGTGCGTTTCAATATGTTGGTATCGGTCGAATAACTTCCAAGTCTTTAATTTCCACATGCTCCTGTTGCTTCGCGTGTCTTAATGTAGACGGTCACGCGTGCAAAATAAAGCTCAAAACAGCCACGTGGGGCGGGAGGCTGCACGTGGATTGCTTTAGGCCATTTCCAAGCTGTTCCTTGCATTATCTTTTCCAGGAAAAGGATTATTTCCATTATGAGCTCCCCAGCACGCAAGTGAACAAGTCGTCCTGCAGTTCAGGCATCTGCTTTTGGAGCTCGTTCAGTAAGGAGTCTAGGTGCTGGAGAAATTATGCCATGTCTCAGCAACTTTATGTTATTTATTGAGAGAAGCAGGAGTTCTTATTTTATATAACTTTCTTCTGGGCAGGGACTTTCCTAAGTGTGTTTACTCAGAACCAAGTTCCACAGCATTGTGCTTATCATCTTGTCTTGCCCAATCAATGTAATTATAAGAACATAGGAGAAGACCTGGTCTCTTGATTGGTCTTTTGTGTGCCTTTTCCAGATGTTCTTTATACATTCCAGAGTTGTATTCATTCTAATGGAAAGAACCTGGGTAATGGTCCAAAGCTGGCTGCTGGACAACAGTTTTTAAAGGGAAGTTTTTGATCATTATAGGTTAAAATTTATACATGGTGCCTAATTCAGAATTTTTGAAGCAAATGCACAATTGGTCAGTTGCACTGAAGGCCAACTCCCAGTAAAATATTCCAGACCTATATATCTTCATTGGTTCAGATCTCAAAGAGGGTAGAAGAAGAAGAGATTGGATTTATACCCCGCCCTTCACTCGGAGTCTCAGAGTGGCTTTCAAACTCCTTTCCCTTCCCCTCCCCACAACAGACACCCTGTGAGGTGCGTGGGGCTGAGAGAGCTCTTTCCAGAGCTGTCCTTTATATCTGTCACCTAAGTCTGAGCACATGAAGAGGTCCAGTAGGCCAGGCCAGTTACAAGTATATTTAGGAACTGAGGCATGATTCATACATGCAGTAGAACGCAGTGCAATGGAAAACAGGACGGTTCAGGTGATAGGGCTCTATTGCAAGAGAATGGTTTCAAGATGATGTTTTGGGAAGGGAACTGTTCCGTGGACTTTACTAGTGTGTACGGTATGTGGCATCGTGTAGCCCCATCTTGTCAGTACTTGGAAGCGAAGCAAGGTCGGTACTTGGATGACAGACCACCAAGGAAGATGCGGCCGAGGAAGGCAATCGCGAACCGCCTTCTTCTCACTTGCCCCGAAAGCCCCTCGCTGGAATCACTGTAGGACGGTTGCGACTTAATGGCGAGTATGTGTTGCCTGCTGCTATATGCAGTTGCTTGTTCTCAGTGCGCTGCATTTCTACTACACAACCCCATGTACTGTTTTTAGCATGTCATGCTTAGTGCTTTATGTTTGTTTCAGGCTTCTACTTGTTCCAGATCTCTGATCCCAGTCCTATCCAGTGTGCCCTCTAAGCTGAGTTAGTCTGAGCTAGCTCACAGTTTCTTAGCCTCCAGCTCACACGCTTTTGTCTTAGCTCAGGAAGGATGGCTCCAGGGCAAACTAATTTATGCAGCAGCCAAATCACTCGCTCACAACTTTAGTGCCAGTAGCTCACAAGAGTAGAATTTTTGCTCACAAGACTTCACTGCTTAGAGGGAGTGTTGTTCCTATCTCATTTCTAACTAGATGTTTCATCTTACTGATTGCATTGACTTACACTATGTAATCTGCCTTGTGTTATCAGTGAGGAAGGGAGACTATAAATAGCATTAAATAAATAGGAGAGATACATACATAGAAGCAGCTTCCATGTGTAGATTCCCTTGCAGGATCGGGATCTGTTCCCAGAGTCTAAGCGTGGATATGGTTTGGCACCTCAGCACAAATTTGGGTATCAGTTATCTGATACGGTCTCTCAGTTTGGTGTAGTGGTTAAGAATGCGGACTCTAATCTGGGAGAACCGGGTTTGATTCCCCACACCTCCACATGCAGCTGCTGGTATGACCTTGGGTCAGTCACTGTCAGAGCTGTTCTGGAAAGAGCTCTCTCAGCCCCACCTACCTCACAGGGTGTCTGTTGTGGGGAGGGAGAAGGGAAAGGAGATTGTAAGCCGCTCTGAGACTTCTTTGGGTAGTGAAGGGCAGGGTATAAATCCGATCGCCTCCTTTTCTCCTCATTATGTCTGTACGGGATGAATGGGAGCATGCAATTTCAGGTGTAGCAAAACTCAGGTGGGAATATTTATATATTTACTTCATTCATACCCCACCTTTCTCCTCAGTATGGACCCAGAGCAGCTTTCGTCATTCTCCACTCCTCCATTCACGACTTCTCAGTAGGGTCCCCAACTCTGCCTTGGCAAATTCCAGGAAATTGTGTGTGTGTGTGTGTGTGTGTGTGTGTGTTGTGTGTTATACCTGTGGAAGGCAGAGTTTGGAGAGGATGTGATGTCACTTCCAGGTAGTGTTCTAGACTGCCTTCCTTAGTCTCTATGGTCATGGCCATAGAGAGTAGGGGAAATTCTTGGCATATCACAATGTAGAATGTTTTTTTCTCCAGCTACTCAGTTTCTTGAGGGTTGGAATTTGGGGCTGGAGGAAGGTCATTCCTCACCCCAGGCAGGTAAATGAGAGCCCTGTGCTTCAATCACAGTGTAAGACTGCACAAGCATCAAAACACACAGGAGTCCGGATCAGGGCCATAATTTATCAGGGAAATAATTCTTAACATATGCTCAGGATGTATCTCTTTTTTTTTTTTCCATTATTCGGTTTTAATCCTTTCAAAAAACCCTTTGTGAAAATAAAGGTTTATAAAAGAAAATATGCACAACATGAGTCAGCTTTGAAAACGGGGCCGTGGCCGGTTGGTAGCAAAGGGCCATGAGGTCTCGGCGCAGGACAAGATGCGCCACGGGCTGGAGCGGCTTCTCTTTACAGGCCCAGCTTGGTCCTTCTCCAGTGCCTCCTTTTGGAGTTGTACCTGATCTTATTGCCAGTTTTCATACGGATCCATTGTGGAATGGGCCGGTTCTGTTTCTGCTTCTTAGCAAGAAACCGTTTGATCTTGAACGTCTTGTGGGAGGACATGGCGAAGACTTCACAGCCGATCACCACAATGTCGCAGCGGAAGAGAGAAAGGAGAGGCGGAGCATTGAGTGATGGGGGAGCGCAGAGACAGGAAGGATGTATCTCTTGAGAGACATCATCTCTGTCTTGAGAGCAAGCCAGTGTAGTGTAGGGGGGTTAGGATGCTGGACCTGGACCTATGAGACCCAGGTTCAAACCCGCTCTCTGCCGTGAAGCTTACTAGGTGACCCTGGGCCGGTCAGTCTACATCAGTCTGACCTACTTCACAGGGCTGTTGTGAGCGTAAAACAGAGGGGGGTGAGAATGATGTATACTACTCTGAGCTCCTTGGAAGATGGGTGGGCCAAAAATGTATTACATAACTAAAATCAGGGCTTTTTTTTTTCCTGGAGGAAGGTGCTGGAACGGCGTTCCAGAAGCTCTTCAACAAAATTCTTTTAAAAATGTTTAAAAGTCCGTGAGTTTTCAGTATACAGATTGAAAACTTCATTTTCCTCATGAGAGTTCCGGCACCTCATTTTCTTGAAAGGAGGGGAAAAAGAGCCCTGACTAACTCAAGTAAAGTATTTACTGGGGAGGTTCACTTCTAGAAAACACTCAGAAACCTTTTCCAGATCCAAAGAAAGAGCCAAATAAAAACGTCCTTGTCTTCTCCGAAGAGATCAATTGATTGAAAGCGATAAGAAAGGACAGGCCTGCCTCTCCGCTCATACCAGTTCTGCAGCCGCAGAAGGGTGTTTTCACACTTTCCATTTTGCAAGTAATGAAACGCAACGAGCAAAGCCAGTTCCTTCATCAAGATGCTACCCTTTGCCAGGAGCAGGTGAAATCGGAAGTGCTTGTCTTCCCCCAGCTAGCTTCAGGACGATCTTTCAAAGAAGTAAACTTGAGCTGCCCTAGCCCTCTCTTGGTGGGGCTGTAATTAAGCAAGCAAGTATATATCGCCCCCAATCCCTTTAAAGAGCAGGCTGTCAGTGTGTTGCAGGTGTGGCCGAACAGTTCTAGGTGTTGCCCAGCATGCAAAAGACTGTGGAATTCAGCCCTTGTTCTATAGACTTGTGCAACCTGTTAACCTAAATAAGAAGTTTCATTCTCTCCCCCTGATTAAAGGGAAGACTGATCAGCCTGGGAGGGAAAGACTTGTAGGGGTTCCTGATTAAGGAGTGAAACTTCCTGACTTCCGGCAAGACTTGCGAGCATGGCGGACGTGCTCCTCCGCATCTGCGGGGAGCGCGATCCGTACCCGGCGGGAAGAAGGGGCTCTGGACTGGTGCCGAGCCCCCAGAGACCCCAGTGAGGGGGCTCTGCCTGGGGTGGCCCGAAGGGGATCTCTCCCTACGGTGGCGACCGAGGGATAGAGATCCCTTTTCATCACCCCCATAGGTTCCCCCGCCGTGGGAGCCGTATGGCTGAAAGCGCAAATCCGAGAAGCAGCAGAGAGTGGGAAGCAATGAGGCTGGAACTGACAGTTACGCATGGAGAAAACGTGAGTCTGAAGTAAGAAAAGCAGAACACAGCGGGAAGACAGCGGGAGGAGTGAAACCCCCCCCCCTCCGGGACTAGCGTACTTACGAGACTCTTTACGTGGCGTTACTGCAGGAATAAAAGCCCATCCGCCTTGCTAGATGGCAGCATCGCTCACTTGGAGATATAAACTTTAGAAGGACATAAGTGCTGTTTGAAAATTTGCTCCTTTCGTTCATCTTATCTATCTATAAACAAAGAGCGTAGCCTCAACAATGACGGGGAAACCGAAACCTTCCCCCAAACTAGGAAGTACAGCTCTGAGTTCAAAGGTTGACACCACGGAGATGAGTGCGGTGTTCTCCTCGTTATTGCGACCTCTAGTGGACCAAATGACAGCTCTCAATGTTAAAATGGACAAAATGCAGCTAGAACTAAAAGAGTCGAATAAATCCACAGAGAAGCTGCAGCGAGAACTTCTGGAAGTAAAAACTTCAGTAAAAAACCAAGACGCAAGACTACAAAAGGCAGAGAAGGAAAAGGCCTTCCACCACGATCAGCTTTTGAAATTACAAATGGATAGATCGAATTTTTTCCTAAGACTTCAGAATGTGCCAGAAAACACAGGAGAAGACCTTAAAAATTTGCTAAGTGAAGCACTTGAACCAGTGACAGGCATGAAAGCAGCGGATATAAAAAGCGATATGGATATGGTTTACAGAACCTATCCAGATTACACTAAAAAGAAAAGCCTGCCTGGTGAAATTATGATAAGGTTCTCCAAAAAATCTACAAGAGACGTGGTGCTTAGGACCACAAACAAAGCAGCTCTGAAGATCCTGGGAGAAGAAGTAAAAGTGATGAAGGATATCCCATTTGAAATAAGGAAAAGAAGGAAAGCCTATGGAAAATTGACATCTTGGCTCCAGTCTGAGTCTATCATCTTATCGTTGGAATACTCCAGAAGGACTATGCTTCAGCATCAAAGATAAGAAGTATAAGATTGACTCTGTTCAACAAGCAAAAAAAATTCTGGAAAAAAGCAAAGAGCAGAAAACTGGGAGAGACTCAGATGGTTCACTGGCCTCGCAAGAAAGCATGTATGGATTTGATAGCTCAAAGAGTGAAGAAGTGTCTGACTTGGAAAAGGGAGCTGCAGCTCCAAAAATAGTTGAGACTGTTAAGACAAGAAGAGGACGAAAGAAGAAATAGTGATTAAACTGTTTTATTAAGCATTGCACTTATGTATTATAAATGGTTTAATTAACCGTATTTCTCTAGGTGGGCGTGCCTGCCAAATAGTTTTGATAACTTTTATAGTAGCAGTAACAAGTAATTGAAATTTATCCAAGGTTTTAAATGCTTCATAATTATTTTATGTAACAAGGTAGTATTAAGCAAATGATAAAGTACTCTCTGTATAAGGTATATGTAGCTTAGATTGTAGCGTTATAGTTGTAGTCATAGAGAAAAATCAATAAAAAATTTATAAAAAAAAAAAAAGGAGTGAAACTTCCTGCGTGTAAGGTTGCTGGCCTCTCAGTAGGGGAGGGAGATCTGGAATGACAATTGACCTCCAGACTACAGAGATCAGTTCCCCTGGAGAAAATGGCTGCTTCGGAGAGTGGACTCTATAGCATTATACTCTGTTAAGGTCCCTCCCCTCTCCAAACCCCGCCTCCCTCAGGCTCCACCCCCCCATCTCCAGGAATTTCCCCACTCGGAGTCAGCAAACCCTACCTGAATGGCACCACTTCAAAAAAAGCCTATTCGAGATTCCTGGCTCCAAACCTGAAGCTGCTGTGCCTGGCCCAAAGCCTGCTTCCACAGGGAGGTTTCTCTCCACCTTTGCTTCCAACCTGGAGTGTTTTTTTCTTTTCTTTTTGGTAGCATCCACACAATATTGTCCCGTAACTGTCCACGCTCTAGGTTTCTCCCCTCCTTGGCATGCTCTTTCTCAAACCTGCTTTCATTTGATCTTTTCAGAAAAAACGCAGTCCAAGTGTATTATCATGCTGTTTAGATGGCATGACAAAATTAACTCTCTCTTCTTCTTTTTTTTGGGAAGGTCTCGCCTGCATCGGCACCATTTCCCTTTGGCCATCCTCCTCCTCATTTTTAAAAAGCCCTCCAGTGGCAATACAGGGGAAAGGTCCCTATTCTTCCTTTTGTGCACCTGGAATGCTTTCTAGAAAACCAGTTATTGCTGTAGGGCTCTAACAGAACCCTGAAAAGGCCCTCTGGTAATGTGGGGGAGGGAAAATGGCAGCTGCTGGAGGCAACTGTTGTTTTAAAGCCCTCTTGGGATGCTTCCTGGCCAATGCAAGTACCTCCGCGTTCGTAGCAGCCACAAATGCAAAACCGGAATTCCTCCCTGTGTGGCCACTGCTGCAATTCCTCAACTGTACCTTTAAGTATCATCCCATTCATTGGTACGGCTTCAGATGCCCTCTGCTAAAACATGGTCTCATCTAGGGCTAGCCCACCTGTCCTATCACTATCTCTCAGGCGGCACCTGAACCAAGGGGTGGGTGTCCCTTTGCTTGGCATAACCAAATCATGTGATCGATCAAGGTGAGTAGCCGTGTTAATCTGTCTGCAGCAGCGGAAAAGGAGAAGAGTCCAGTAGCAGCTTAAAGACTTTAAAAAAAACGTGGCAGGGTATGAGCTTTCATGAGTCACTGCTCCCTTCTTCAGATACAATTCCAAACCACTTCTTCAGTATCCAAATCATATGAGAGACTGAACGTTCCTGGCAAGAAGCCTGCATGAATCAGACGCATTAGAATATGTGTCAGACTCTGCATTCTCTCTCTGCAGAAATCAACGGATGAAAATTACCAACTTTTTGACTTCTACAGGAAGAAGATAATGGGCGGAAGCTACAGCACACTTCCAGTTCTATCATCTGGAGCCAAATCGTGCTCCCATTGATGCCAGTGGCAGGAACTACCATAATTAAGCAACCATAATTCACTGCCAAGACTGTGTTAGACATACAGTAGAGCCCTATAATACGATTCACAGAACTAGCAAAGGAGTCCATTGTGGCTGTCATCGTTAGCACCCCGAAAGAACAATTATTCTGGTTTAATACTTTGGGCTTCCATGGCAGTGAGTAACACAATGGTGCTTTAAGATGTCACATTCACCTTGTTATAATAGTACTGTCGCTCTGATGGGACCAGGGGATGTCTTGTTTCCCATGCTTTCTGGTATCCAGCCATGCCGTGGCGTGCATGTTTCCACTTTTCTGTTCCTCTTTCAAGTGGCTCCACTGTGGTGACCGCCACCATTCCATCTGGAGAGGCACTGTCTTCAGAAGAGCTTTATGATTTCCAGGCAAGCAGAAGAACTTATTTCTCCACTCATCATTCAAACACAGGATTTACTGACACCAGACTGATAACCCTAGCTCAGAGGAATATAAAAAAGGATTCAACCAATTCATGAGCCATCAGCGGCTATTAGCTAAAGCGAGACTTCTGCAGTTAGAGGTGGTACAATTCTAGCTAGTGAGTACTGAGGACAAGTGTCAGGGACTGGTTGCCAACAGTGGGATGCAGTGTTTAAGAGTGTCAGACTAGGATCTCTGGGAGACCCAGGTTCGAATCCAGACTCCGCCACGGAAACTCACTGGGTCACCTTGGGCCAGTCACACCCTCTCAGCACAACCTACCTCACAGGGCTGTTGTGAAGATAAAATGGAGGAAAGGAGAATGAGGTAAGCCACTTTGGGTTCCTGTTGGGGAGAAAGGCAGGGTATAAATGAATCCAATCAATACAAATAAATAAAAGGTGTACCTACGTATGAAGGGAGATAGGTTGAAAGTGGGAAAATATAGAATAAATCCAACTGACGCCTGCAAAATTTTAAAAAAATGAAATGGTAATGCACAAGGCACACACAAAAAAATCAACAATAACTCACTATTCATACAATATGCCAACATGATAATAATACACCAGAAAACAGGTACAATGCCATCAGTAAAACATTTACAATGAATCCATAAACAGAAGGGATGGAACAAACATGAAACAGCGCAACATCTGCTAGCAAGTCATTTCGATGTATAATCTTCCTCGGGTCCAAAACATTTCTGTCTCCTTATGATTAACAACCCATGTGCAGAGAAACTCTTTTTATAATGAGGCCACCAGAAAATACATGACCGCAAGTGTTTGATTGTGTACTTCCTCTCCAGAAATTCAAGGTCTGAGCTGAGGAGGGATTGGTTATCTGTACCGTGCCTTGCATGTCAAATTCCTAGAGGTATCTGAAGACCAGATGCTGGGACCACAACAGGGGAAGGTTTTCCCTTCCTGCCCTGCTTGTAGACTTTCCAAAGGTAGCTGGGTAGACACTGGGGTGAACAGAAAACTAGAAGGACATACGGTCAGATCTGGTTTTTATAAAAATCAAATGCTTCAGTCCAGCAGGGAGATTGTGTGTGGTGGGAACGATTGGAGTGTAGTGGTTACCCAGGCTAGCCCAATTCTCATCAGATCTCTGAAGCTAAGCAGGATCGGCCTTGGCTAGTATTTGGAAAGGCAACCTCCAAGGAATACCAGGGTCGTGACACAGAGGCAGGCAATGAAAACTACCTCTGAAAGGTCTCTCTGGATCACAGCAACATATGTTTAGTATTCCACATCAGAACACAGAAATAAAACACACACCAGGTATTTACAGGGCAATTTCTGAAGCATCTCCAGCTCAAGCAAAGTAGAGGTAAACTGGCTCTTTGCTTTAGGCAAGAAGAAACTGGGCACCAGGAAACACAGTGAAGGCTTGCCCAGGCAATGCAGGAACACTGCTGTGCGGAGAGGAAGGATATCACCACAGCCTCGGAAGATAAAATAATTATTATCGGGATGGTTTTGCACCTGAAGCAAAAAGCCAAAATGACGCCTACTGCTCTGAACCAGACACTCAAGGCCAGAGACTGAAGATGGGGAAATGATGCCCCATATAAGCCTGCTGCCTTAGCAGATACTTCATGTCGTTTCATGGTAAGGCAGGGTTGGAAGTGGGGGCAGGTTAGGGTTGCTAACCTCCAGGTGGGATCCGGCGATCTCCCAGAATTCCAACTGATCGTCAGACTACAGGGGTTAGATTTCTTGGAGAAAATGGTAGCTTCAGAGAGTGAACGCTATGGCATTCTACTCCACTGAGGTCCCTTCCCTCCCTAAACTCCACACTCCCCAGGGTATGCCCCCAACTCTCCAAGAGTTTCCTACCATGAAGCTATGGAATTTAACAGTCCATACATATCGGTAGAGGGTGGGCAATACAGTAGTATACAGCATCATGAAGATATTTAACAGCTGCAAGGACCAAATAGGAATAACAAGCTTAAGCTACCATTTGTTTTGAGTTTAATTCTGGGGAGGAAACATAGTGAAGGAAATAAATATGTCAGAACTGGAGAGTGATGAGCAGATGTGTCCTTAACCATGGAATGCTGAGAGTAATTAACAGACCCTGCCCGTCGCCATGCCTGAGAGGAGATGGATGGAGCGTAATGGCAGGGCCTCGGTTAATTACTCTCAGCACTCTGCAGTTAAGGATACATGAATCTGCTCATCTGTCTCCACTTCTGACATTTATTTCCTTCACTGAGTCCCCCCGCCCCCCAGAATTAAACCCAAACAAATGATGACCATATAAACTAAACTTGTTATTCCAGTTTGATCCTTGCATCTGTCAAACGTCTTCAATACAGCTGTATGCTAATTTGCTGCCCACCCTCTGTCTCTGTGTATGGACTGGTAACTCCCATTTCATTGTATCTGTTGTTGGTCTTAAAGGTGTCACTGGACTCAAACTCTGTCCTGTTGCTTCAGGCCAACACGGCGGATTCCACCGTGGAGCTGGCAGTCCCAGGGCGGGTACACAGTTCTTGCTTACTGCTCTTGCGGGGAGATCCCCTCATGGATCCATCACGGGATCTTGGTGTAGTCTGGGTCCCTTTTTGTTGCTTTCTTTGCCTTGGAGGTTCAAAGCTGTTGCTTTGACTGAAGCCAGGCTGACTCTGACCAAGTCTAAGGCTCTCTGTTTCCAATCTAGACCGAGCCTTTTTAACGCACAGCGTCTTCTTGGCGGCCAGCCGACCAGGGAGGAGGGAAGGAAGGCTCAGGACGCCCAGGAGCCCCGGGATGATGATGATGGCACAGGCCCAAAAGGAGGCCCTGGCGCCCTCCCACTCGCTGGGCTTGCAGCTGCCTTGCGACTCCCGAGCCCCGAGGGACGCGCTGCGGGATTTAATAAGGCCGCAGCGACGATGTCGCAACCGTTCCAAACGAGGTGAGTGCCTCCTGTTTATTTCCCCTCTGCCTCCCCGTGGCGGCCTGGAAGCCGGATGCTCTCCGCAGCTTGCTCGTTCCCAGCGAGCTTGTAAGTTGCAATTAGAAAACAGAACCCACAAACAAGCCTGTTCCGTGTCGCTTTCGCCTCGGGGGCTCCGCAGCTGCCGCCGCCGCCAAATCGGGCTTCCCGTTTCCTCCTACAGCGACCAACCGCCATCTGCACAAGCGGAGGGGGGAAACAACCCCGATTGTCTTGGCTGCCTGCCTTTGATTCCCCCTCCTTTCGGCCACGCCTCCGCTCGTAGAGAAGGTTGGGTTTTTTTTTTCTAGAATCAAAGGGATCCCACCAGTCATTCAGAAATCCACCGCTTTTTTAATGCAGGGGGAATCCCCGCCCCGTTATGCCATTCAAAGAGGAACTCCCCGCCCCGCCCTCTCGTGCCCTTAAAAGGACACTCGCCTTTGCCCCGCCCCCCCATTCAAATTAGGAGGCGGGCCCGGCTCCTCTTGAATGAACGCTGGAGGCAAAGGGGAGAAGGGGAGCGCAGGGTTTTCCATCTCTCTCTACCAAAAAAGCGGGGAGGGGGAGGGAAGAGGGGGGGGGAAAGAAAAATTGCAACTCTGCCAATCAGAGTTCTCCTTCCACCCCTTTCACCTATAGGAGAGGAGGAGGGGCGGGTAGTCCGGCCGGCGCTCCCCCAATGGATGCAAGCGCTGGAGCTAAATTGAGAACAACAGTAGCGGGAGGACGCGGGTTTCGCCCCCACCAATTCTGGCTTTGGACTGCGGGGAGTCTCTGGGTCGCTTCTGGACGGCAAAGGTGAGAGGCGGGGCTGCTGCTGGGGTGGGGGGAGCAGTCTGGTCCGCTGTTGGAATCAAGAGGCGGGCAGTTCCCCAGGCTGAGATCCCCCCAAGCGGGTGGCGGCAAGGGGAGACCCAGCAAGTAAAACGGGAGCTGAGTTTGGCAGCCCGGCTTGCAGTCTCTCGCTCCCTCTCCTTGCAGGAGCTGAGATGTGTGTGTCCCCGCGTGTGTGGGCGCCGTCCCGGAAAGTTGCGCCGTAGAGTCTCCTCGCTAATGGGAACGGGACGATCCCGTCCCTCCGGCCTCCTCCTCAGCAAAACAAGCCCCACGCGTTGGTCCTCTGAGCCTGCCGCCCGGCTGAGAGATCAAAGTGGCCTCCCCGGAGCACGGCTGGGGGGGGGGGGGGCGTGCTGGAAGGCTTTGGGTGCTCGTTTGCACAAGGGAGGTTTCTCAAGGTCGTCCTTGCAAGGACCTTTTTGGAAAGGCTCGGAAACGGCTTCGGAATTAAGCCGGCTTGGGGGATCGCGAGCCAGACTTCGTTCTGCTTGCTCAAACTCTGCGCGGGATCCTAGGTTTTCACCTCCCCCCCCCCCCCCCCGGAAGAAGCAGATCAAAGGGCTCCTTCTACCTACCCGCCCCAACCCCGAAGGGTCCCGATCCGCCCGGTCTGGCGCGCGTATTTCCTACCGGATGGTGGGGAATACCAGGCTGGGCGTGGAGGGTCTACAGAGCCGCTCCCCAGCGAGCCCCAGCTGCTGGCACTTGTCAGGCGGTGGTCAGGGGTGGGGCTGGGGCGGCTGCATTACTGTCTTGCGCGAGAGAGCAAGCGCCCGCCGCGGACCCTGGAGTCTGGGAAAAGTTTGTCTCCACCACATGCCGCGAGAGGCTCGGAGGCCGGATGGCATCGCAGAGCGCCTCCTAGAGGACGGAGCCTGTAATGGCAGCTGCGTGGGGCCCGGGTTGCAGGCTGCCTCCTTTGGCCAAAGGGCCGAGGCCCAGTGGTAGAAGCCTCTGCTTGGCATGCAGAAGGTCCCAGGTCCAGTCCCGGGCACCTCCAGTTAAAAGGACCAGGCAGTAGGTGATGGGAAAGACCTCCACCTGAGACCCTGGAGCGCAGCTGCCGGTCTGAGGAGGCAGTACTGACTTTGATCAGATTCCGTGTAAGGCAGATAGATCAAGATGGGTAGCCCTGTTTGTCTGTCTGTCTGTAGCAGTAGAAAAGAGCCAAGAGTCCAGTGACATTTTAAAGATTAGCCAAATTTGTGGCAGTGGGTGAGCTTTTGGGAGTCACTGCTCACTTCTTCAGATATCTGAAAAAATGGACAGTATAAGGCAGCTTCATGTGTTCCCAGGATAGATGTCTTTCTTTGCTCATCTGCATAAATTACTCATTTTAATTGCTTACGGCTCAGTACCGTGATTGAGGTTTTCCCTAATTCTAACACTGGGTTTAATTAAATCTTATCTTCTCCCAGCTTTTCTCAAGAGAAGCCTTCTGGGGATCAGGCGTTTCTCCTCCCCCCCCCCCCCCATGAATTACCCTCTATAACTCCTGATGGAACAAGATCTCCAGGAGCTGGGAGGCATCTAGAGTTGGAAATGGGGGCAGCCACAGACAGTGATAAGGCAGAGATGTGATGGGGCGGGATCCTATGATAATACAGACAAGTTCTTCCCTGCTGGGGCTGTATTAAATTGCAGGATGGCATTTGAGAGTGGCAGGGGGGAGAGCTATACCTGACTTTTTGCCTGGATTTCACTCCTGTAATGCCCTGTAAATGTGGAAAATTAGAACTCAGCTCTTCTCCTGACCTGTGAATGCCCCCTGGGAAAAATGTGTTATTACTTTGGCTCAAAGGGAGAAGGAAGAAGAAGAGTTGGATTTATACCCTGCCATTCACTCAGAGTTTCAGAGCACTTTACAATCTCCTTTCTCTTCCTCTCCTCACAACAGACACCCTGTGAGGTAGGTGGGGCTGAGAGAGCTCTGAGAGAACCCCTCTTGAGAGAACAGCTCTGGGAGAACTGTGATTGACCCAAGGTCACCCAGCTGGTTGCATGTGGAGGAGTGGGGAATCAAACCCGGTTCTCCAGATTAGAGTCTGCCACTCTTAACCAAACCACTACACCAAACATCTTTTGCCTTCTGGCAGTGTAATACATGAAGCTGTCTTATACTGAATCAGAACCTTGGTCCATCAAAGTCAGTATTGTCTACTCAAACTGGTAGCGGCTCTCCAAGGCCTCCGTCTCATCACCTCCTGCCTGGTCGTTTTAACTGGAGATGCCAGGGATTGAACCTGTGACCTTCTGTGTGCAAAGCAGAGGCTCTTCCACTGAGTCACAGACCCTCCCCAATCCTATGCATAGTTATTCCAGTCTATGCCCAATGGAATTGGGCTGTATCATCATTTATTTTCTTGAAAGGTGGCCATGGGACTCTTAATATTTAGTTACCTCTTGCCTGCATTCTTGAAGTAGGGTGCCTATGTGTGAAGACTTCTGGGCCCTGGTTTCATCTTTTTACCAGTTTCTTTTGGGAGGCTGTACGGAATGAAAGTCACCTAGCCATTTATTCCGTTGTGTGCAGTTGAGTGTTCACAGGATTTTATTTAAAGCATTTTTTTACGCCATAGTTCCAAAGCTCCCCATGGTTTAACAGCCATAAATACAGTGGCATAATGTAAAATCTAAAGAGCAATTAAAAAATAAAACAAACACCAAGCAGTGGTGGATCCCTAAATCAAATGCATCATTTCTGCATTATTTCCATTAATGAGAATAGCTTTTCAAACGTTCCCTGGAACAGTGTCCCAACATTTAGGGGCCATCACTAAAAAGGCCTGTTTCAGGTTGCCTCATCCTCACTTAAGTGACAGCACAGTTTGTGTGCTGTCCTAAACTCAATTGGTGCATGGGTGGTCTGGTATGGAGAGAGGCAATCATAGACTTAGGATGGCTTTTGGCATCAACTTGCTATGCCAAGGGTTTCTTGTATGTGTGGTGCTCCCCTACTATGCTTGGAATGTCAGGTTCATTCATTTGGGGATCCAGGAGCACGAATTCACAGATCCTTTGTTCATCCAGGTTGCCTTGTGATGCCCTGAACCGATAGAATTTCTGCTGACCCACATCTTTCTGCATTGCATACGGTCAGGCTTAGTGAGGTGTGGTGAGGGATGGGTGTGCCCCACCTCATGCCCTTCCGGTTAGATGGAGGCAATCTGATAGGCTGTTGCTCGTCTGACGTAAGAGCTAAAAAGGGTCATGGCCTTAGGCAACAATCCTAAGCAGGTATACTAAAAAATAACTTTTAATTTTATTAAACAAGGAAAAGGCTCTTAGGTTTGCAGCCCTAATTGTGGTTTACTTTGGTTTGTGAAGACTTTTCCACCAGTGAAGGTTTTAGATGTTCCATCAATAGTGGTAGTCAGGCTGCAGCCGACTTATGGTGACCCCACAGGGCTCTGAAGTCATGAGACGTTTGCCATTGCCTGCCTCTGCATAGCGATCCTGGACTTCCTTGGTGGTCTCCCATCCAAGTACTAACCAGGGTCAACACAGCTTAGCTTCTGAGATCTGACAAGATCAGGCAACAGACCCACCGTCGTTCCCCTGAGACATCAGAGATTCTGTCAATTCATATATGAATAAAAAATTGGAAGAGGGGTGGCTGTATGGAAATAATATTGATGGTGGATCAAAGAAGCTTCTTAGTTTGAAGAAAGTGGTAGAATAATTTGAGTGTTTTTCAGTACTTACTGATTTTTTGTAACATAAGCATTCATGGACTTCATTGATGCATGAAGTGTTATCGTCAGCCGATGGAGCGATTGTATACTCGGGGAGGGGGGAAATACACATGGCTAAAATGCTGTGAAATATAAGATTAGGCATTTCTTTGCAAAGATCAGGTGTATACAAGATTATAGGATTTTTAAAAAGATGTATGAGGAAAAAGTCAATCAGAATCAAACTGGGTAGAGTATCTAGTGTGCAGAAGGTGTATAATGGACAATAATACAATTTCCCCCAGATTTTATAAGCCAATTTCCCCATTTGTACTGGGAAAGAGAAAAAGTCCATGATCCCGGTGATGACCTCGGTACAGCGGAGGAACTCAAGTTCAGCAATTACATACCAGACTCTCCCTTTTGTAATTTTTTTTTGAGGGGGCTGAAGAATTAGGTCAGTAGCAGAATGTCTTGGGAGACTGGCGTAGTTCCTTTAGTTTTCGATTGTTGTCTTTTTGTAATATCTTTGTCTCTATGTGTGTATATTTCATTCAGTACATTAGTATCCTACTCCCCCCTTCCTCCAAGAAGCACAAGATTGTTTGTGTGCTTCTTCACACCTCCATTTTAGCCTCACAACACCTTTGTTGAGGGTACAGTAGCCTGAGAGAATGACTAGGCCAAGATCTCCCAGAGAGCTTCAGGGAGGAGGCTTAAGTTGGTTCCTTATTCTAAGTTCCTTATTCATTCCTTATTTGGGTCTTATTCATAAATTCATCCAAAGACACTGAGGAGAGTTTGAAAGCTCTGAATCCCAAAATGAGGTCTGGACTACCACATATCATATATCCCCAGGTTCACAGTACTCTACCCTTCAAGAGGGTTTTCAAGGCAGGAGACATTCAGAGATGGTTTGCCATTGCTGGCCTTTGCATTGTGACCTTGGACTTCCTTGGTGGTCTCCCATGCAAATACCAACCAGGGCTGTCCTTGCTTAACTTCTGAGATCCAACAAGATCAAGATAGCCCGGCCTATCTAGGTCAGGGTGTAATTTGCCTAAGGTGCCAAAAAACTTTGGACTGGCCCTGATTGGGTCACTTGCCAAGTAAATTTGGACTTCGTGGGTCACTGTACCAAAAAGTTTGGGAACCGCACTGTCCTAGATCCTAGTCTTTCTAGCCCCCACATCACACTGACCCATCTTTACATAGAAAATGTGATGGTCCTTTTTCTCCTGTCCTCCTGCCTTAGGGGAACTGGAATTGAGAGCTGATGTCATACAGTGAGTCGGGATAATAGACAAATTCTTTCATACCCACCAAAGATGAATAAGAATGCAGTTGGTACCTGCTTGCTTTTTAATTATCTTGTCTGTTTGAGTTCCATGACATGCAATAACAATATTTGGTGGGTTGGATTTGGTCAAGGAAAGAAGAAGAAGAAGAAGAGATTGGATTTATACCCCGCCCTCCACTCCCCAAGGGAGTCTCAGAGCCGCTTACAAACTCCTTTTCCCTTCCCCTCCCCACAACAGACACCCTGTGAGGTAGGTGGGGCTGAGAGAGCTCTTTCCCAAGCTGTCCTTGAGGGAACAGCTGGTACAGAGCTATGGCTTGCCCAAGGTCATCCAGCCAGGTGCAAGTGGAGGAGTGGGGAATCAAACCCGGTTCTCCCAGATTAGAGTCCGCGCACTTAACCACTACACCAAACTGGCTCTCAATATTTGGGAAGGAATATTTGATGCTACCACTGCAGGGCCCTCTGCTCACTGAACAAATATTGTGGCAGATCGAAGACATTCGGGGATCTGGCAAAGGGGTGCGTGTGCTGTAGCAGAAAAGGGGACTCTCACACATCCCCTGCAATATTTGCAAAACTTCTGCACTCTTCAACAAACAGCTTGTGTGTGAGTAGGGCAGATCTGGAGGGGGCTGTGGCTCAGTGGTAGAGCATCGGGTTGGCATGCACAAGGTCTCAGGGCTCAATCCCTGACATCTTTAGGTAACAGGACCAGGTAGATGGTGATGTGAAAGATCTCAACCGAAGACTGCTGCCAGTCTGAGTAGACAATACGTACCTTGATGGACCAAGGCTCTGATTTAGTATGAGGCAGTTTCATGCATTCATATGTGATCATCTTCTGCTGTCTCCCCCCACCCCCCACTTCTGAGTGCCACCTCACATACCTTTCCTGAGGATCTGTGAAGATCAGGAGTGGCTCTGCCCAGCTGCCGTGGGAAGGGACAAAGAACCCTTCTGCAAAGTTTGTCTGTTTGTGGTTGGTTAGATAAATATTGAATACGATGAACATTAAAGTCATAGAGATGGGGCAGAGGCTGCTGAGGGGTAGTATCTTTTCTAATGTCCTTTAGCGAGTTCATAGCCAAGGTGAAATTTGAACAGCTCCTCATGATACTACCTTCCTTTTTATGGGCTTGCAAACGTCGCTAATGAACCTCTTGGATTTTGTGAGCTCTTGATGAAGGTTCTCCAAAACCCCTGATTTATGGAAGCTGGGGGGGAAAAGGAGCGAAAGGAAGGAGGGCCATAATAATCCAGTTTTTTCTCTTTGCTGCCAAGTGTCTGAGATTGGTTGCTGTCCAGGAGAGCCCTGAAAAGGCCATTAATGTGACCCATTAAGGTGGTGATTAAGCGGCTTCTGTTTTTTGAGGGCTGCTAATTATGTTGACAGTTATGGCTTTTCTCTAGAGTCTGCAGGTTCAAGGGTGGCTTGTCCCTTTCCTCCCATCTGTAAATGCCGGTGGGGAAAAATTGTGTTGTCATTTTGCATGCTCAATTATAATTATAAGTTCCACTTTGAGAAGAAAAGGTGAAGATGGGGTATGGGGAGAAGAAGAGGTCAACTGAAGCAGGTGTCCCCTTGGTGCTAAGCATCTCCAGTGTGTCCCTCTCCCCCCCCCCCCCCCCCCTTATTTTAAAGTGTCTTGGTTTGCTTTCTCTGTTCTGCACCCGGTGGTTGAGACCAAGGAGTAGTGTGCGTATTTAAACAGATGGTCATGGTTAGAGGCCAGGATAGTTGGTTGCCACTTTCTGTTGGAATATGCAGGGTCTAAAGTGCAGCCTTGTCAGGAGGATATGAAGATCACCCTATGGGGGGACAGCTGAAGGACTTGTAGTTAGTACAGCAAGATGAGGGACCACCCATAATTTTAATGTGTCCTTGCTGTCTCCTGATTGGCTCTTCTGGAGACTTCCTGCTCCTGCAGCGCTTCTTGTTGCTTGTTGCTCCTCCTTCAGCGGTCAGGTTAGACAGTTAAGTTTCTCTCTCTTCTGTGTTCTATAACAGCTTGTTCTTCTTTAATAAGCCTACTTATTTTTCTCTTAAACAGCCAGTGCTCCACTTCCTTTGCATATTTAAACTCTGCCAACACTTTCTGTTTGTGCCCTGGCTTACAGTGGCCCATCTGGCATCTACTAGCCAGTTTGGTGTAGTGGTTAAGTGCATGGACTCTAATCTGGGAGGACCGGGTTTGATTTCCCACTCCTCCACTTGCACCTGCTGGATGATCTTGGGCAAGCCATAGCTCTGGCACAGCTGTTCTTGAAAAAGAGCAGTTTCTGACAGAGCTCTCTCAGCCCCACCTACCTCACAGGGTGTCTGTTGTGGGGAGGGGAAGGGAAAGGAGTTTGTAAGCCAATCTGAGACTCCTTTGGGTAGTGAAGGGCAGGGTATAAATTCAACCTCCTCCTCCTCCTTCTGATGGTTCCTTTTCTTATAGTGATTCCCTATAGCGGCTCCTGGACAATGCTCCCTGTAAGCTGTGGAGTCTTGTGAGCAAAAATTCTACTTTGTGAGCTACTACGGGCATTAAAGTTGTGAGCAAGTGATTTGGCTACTGCATGAATTCGTTTGCTCTGGATCCATCCTTCCTGAGCGAAGACAAAAATGTGTGAGCCGGAGGCTAAAAAACGGTGAGCTAGCTCACACTAACTCAGCTTAGAGGGAACGCTGCTCCTGGATTGTGGAAGAGGCTGCCTGGGAAGGTGAGGCAGGGCACCATCTTCTATAAGTGTTTTTTGTGTGTGTGTCTTCAGTGCCTTCGAGTCACTCATGGGAACCGTGTGAATTAATGACCTCCAAAGTGGCCTATGGTTAACGGCCTTGCTCAGGTCTTGGAAACGGAGGGCCATCACTTCCTTGATTGAATCAAGTCATCTCATGTTGGGTCTTCCTCTTTTCCTGCTGCCTTCCACTTTTCCTAGCATTATGGTCTGTAGATGTAATCTGGATAGCCTGGGCTTACTGAACTCATCAGATCTGGGAAGCTAAGGAGGGTCATCCCTGGCTAGTGCTTGGATGAGAGACCTCTAAGGACTACCAGGGCCACAAGCTGGAAGCAGGCAGTGGCAAACCACCTCTGAACGTCTCTTGCCTTGAAAACCTCATGGGGTCGCTGTAGGTCAGCTACGACTTGA
The DNA here is from genome assembly GCA_029233225.1 of Lepidodactylus listeri. Lineage (NCBI taxonomy): Eukaryota > Metazoa > Chordata > Lepidosauria > Squamata > Gekkonidae > Lepidodactylus > Lepidodactylus listeri. Next base: position 23,892,778 of record JARCFY010000004.1, on the reverse strand, counting down.
CGGCGCTTTCCAGTCTACTACTACTTGTCGTCTTGTAATGTGACCAAAGTACGATAGCCTCCATTTAGTCATTTTAGTCAAGTGTTGTGAGAATTTTGTTCAAGTGGAATTAAGCGGTGGGCATTTTCAGGGCGAGTGGGGGTAGATGATGTTCTGCTATATTCTGTACGTTTTTTACTTTTTGGAATTGTAAGCCACCTTGAGCCGCAAGGGGGAGGCGGGTCATAAATATTTCGATAAATTAAAAAATACGATGGGGCTGGTTGCGATTCATGGCCCAAAAGCTTTGGATTACTTAACACTGTGGCTATGAAGGTTACAAGCATTATAAATGAAAACTGAAATTGTCAGCAGGCCCAATTAACGTTCTTGGCAACAGATTTTGCACTGTGTTACGTTTTGTGTGAAACTGCAATGGCCTGACTTGGATATTGCTCCTTATTTTATCTGGTTACACAATTTGCCCTAGATCCCCACGGTTCTATTGGATATTACCAAGTAGATATCTCTTATCAGGAAAGGCTTAAATGTAATTCCCCCGGCTTTAGGGTTTGAATTCATTTTTAAAAAATACCTTCAGTATAGTCAGTTCTGTTTCGGCGAACTAAAATCTGGGGCGGAAGTGTGTAGGTGGGGGCAGTGAATACTGCCAAGTAGAAAACGGGTTAGGAGATTATGTATACGTTTTAGGGAAAAAAAGAATGACTTGTGCTTTTTATGGAGTGACCTAATAAAATCAGACAGCATGAAACATCTGGCATTTCTTTTCCATGGGCAAAATGTAGTTCAGTGTGCCATTAAATACGTCCGTCTACAGGCTTTGATGCATAGTGCTGTAAGCCTGTGAGGAATCGTGGAGGGGGAAGGGAAGGGGAGAATAGCCGCGAACCAGTAGAAGGCTCGCCACCCAAAATAGGAGCTTGACCTTGAAACCTAGAAATGCAGTGGAGTGCATTGCAGAATGTCATATGTGCAATGTTTGGGCATTGAAAAGCCACATGTCTATCGATGTGAGTCTGTGGAACTGTCTGGCTTCCATTCATGATTGTTGCTTTGTCATTGTGAGAGTCCTGCTCAAAGTAGTCAAGGATCAGATCTCGGTTGGTTAACCACAGTTCTTTATTACCTATTCCTACATTAGTACAGCATCTCGGGTTATTGTCAGAGATGAGACAAATAATACAAGCGGGTCTATTATACCATTCCAAGGAGTTTGAATTACCCATAGGTAGCCAATCCCCTGAAGGGAAAATTGGCGGGCTAAAAGGTGTCTTGACCGTTTGGTTCACACAGGAAAAAAGTGAGGTGTTAAGCAGTAAATTTCCCCTCTCAAACCAGACCCCTCAGTTCACATAACAATTCATGGCTCCAAGGTTCTTTAGCATAGATAAGAGATGAGAGCCGTCCTCCCCTTGAAGTTACTGCCGGGGCAGCTGGAATGCGGAGGCAGGGATGAGAGGCCTCCTTGTTCTCACCCTTAAGGGTTGTCACCCTCCCGACCAAAACAGGATTAATACAGGTCCAATACATAATGGTTATGAGGTTACATAGTATGCATGCAAGATTACATTGACTGAATTGACAGATTCTGACAGTCATTGCTTTCTAAAGCTGCATTCACCTATCACTGGATACTGCACTGTCTCTGCCCTATAGCACAAGTTGGCAAATGGTTTATTCTGTGCAGATGAGGCAATGCAGTTTTGAATGACAGCGCAGTGCCCGATGCAGTCTAGGGAGTGAGGGACTGTAGCTCCAGTGGCAGAGCATCTGCTTGGCATCTGGAAGGTCCCAGGTTCAATCCCTGGTACCTCTACTTGAGGATATTGGAATTGTATTGAATTCCCATGTAGTGCCTGCTTTGTGCCATGGAAGTGGCCTTAGTACTTGCCCTGTAGGCAATTTTTTCATCTGGAGTGCAGAAAGAAGTTCAGTGTCGATCTGTATAGATATTGTGTTTGCAAGCAAGAGGGACAAGAGACTGGGGTAAAATGGGTAAAAGACGCGTGGAGACTACTAGGAGTACACATCCCACTAAAGCTAAATGAACTAGCTAAATTTAATTATCACAAACTATTCTTAAAAGTTAAAACTGATCTGGACAGATGGAAAACTCTGCAACCCTCGCTGCCCGACAGACTCCATCTGATCAAAAGTTTCATCATCCCCAAATTTATATACTTATGCCGAACATTACCAATTGGCATCCCAAAAAAAGATCAACACTCCTGGCAAAAGACCCTGACACGTTTCCTTTGGGAAGGGAAAAATGCAAGAATGAATAATAACATTTTATATAAGAAGACCAAACAAGGAGGCCTCAACTTCCCATCACTCAGTGCATATCATCAAGCCACAATCTTATCACAGGCTGTGCAAATGCAATACAAAGATCAGCAGAAACACTGGATGAAAGTCAAACAAACATACACAAAACCCTTCGTTTTGGGCCAGTTTGGTGTAGTGGTTAAGTGCGCAGACTCTAATCTGGGAGAATTGGGTTTGATTCCCCACTCCTCCGCTTGCACCTGCTGGATGACCTTGGGCAAGCCATAGCTCTGTCTCTCAACTCATAGCAACTGTCTCTCAAGGACAGTTGTCTCAGAGCTCTCTCAGCCCCCCTACCTCACAGGGTGTCTGTTGTGGGGAGGGGAATGGAAAGGAGTTTGTAAGCCGCTCTGAGACTCCAAGTGAGGGAAGGGGGGGGGGTATAAATCCAATCTCTTCTTCTTCGTTCTCCAATAAATTTGTTGGATAAAGCCAAAACAAAGACCAAAACCCGTCAACGACAACATACTCCTTTCATCAGCAATCAAAACTTGGGACAAAAGCAAAAAAATTCTACCAACAACAGGAATATCTCAACTTTCCCCCTATACACATCAAAGCTGGTTTGAACCAGGCAAAACGAGCAACGCCTACACAGACTGGAAAAATGCAAATACAAGCCGCCCATTCGACTTAAGAAGGTAAAATCAGAGAAAAACAATATTTTGACCAAAAAATTGGCAAACAAACCCCCTGGCACCAATGCTTCCAACTCAGAAACCTCATAGAACACCTGGCAGAACAAGGAACATTTCATAGAGAACTGACAAACATGGAAAAAATCATTACAACTTTCCAAAACTCACCGAAAGGGCTCCTATCTAAATTATACAACCTGATAATTACAGAAGACAATAACACAAAATTTAAATACCAAACAAAGTGGGAAGAAGAACTGAATACACACTGGCAAACGACAAACTAGGATACCATCTGGGACTCACCCGCCAACAACTCAACATATATATATATATAACATAAGACTTCTATTTTTTAAAATAATGATGAGATGGTACATTACCTCAGCACAACTACACATATTCAATAGAAATAAGTTTTCAATGCTGGAGGGGTTGTGGACAAGAAGGATCATACCTGCACTGTTGGTGGGAGTGCCCAAAAATCTCTCAATTCTGGAAAGAAGTTAGACAACAGATAAATATTGTTATGACACAAAACAACACATTTAAACCAGAAATTTTCCTTTTGAACCACTGGGACAAGTCGGTAAACAACACATTGAAATATCTCACTTCGATTCTTCTCGCAATTGCTCACCTGGTAATAGTGTCCTGCTGGAAATTCCCGACTCCCCCATCAATCTCAGCCTGGCAAGAAAAAATTTGGGAACATTTGTTACGGCAAAGATAACAGACCTAATCAATAGACCTCAAACAAATACAATGATCTCTAATAAATTTGTGACAACATGGTATCCGCTCTTCTCTTACCTACAAGCAAGGGAAATTCTCCCTTCAAACCTTTTATACCACAAGTGACTAACCCTATAAGAATAAACGCAACCAAAGCACAGCCTAATAAAACAGAACACTACACTAAAAGTCTACATAAAACTCTTAAACCTCTACAAAAGACATCATCCCAAGGTTATCAAATGCTACAGAGACAAATAAGCTCATAAGACACCAAACTAACACCAACTAAGATCTAAACCACTATCCACTAGCTGATGTAATCCTCAACCAATGTTTAAGTTATGGATGTTTTCTAATGTATTTTGCTGTATTATTGCGTAAACTTACTGTTATGTAATGTTAACCTGAAAAAATGAATAAAAATAAATTAAAAGAGAGAGGGACTGGGCCAGATGAGTTTGGAAGAGACTGAGCACCAACAGCACTGCCATCCCCTCAGGGACTTGCTTTGGGGCCAGCTAGCAGCTGCGTAGGTCCAGGACGTGATGGCAAGCATAAGCCAGGCCAGCAGTGACAGGGCCTGCTCCTCAGGGTTCCTTGGACTGAGAAGCGGTCCTGCATGCTGGGCAAAATAATGTCCTGTTTGGCTTTGTGTGCCGGTTGCCTTCCTCTGCTCTGGATACAAAAAGAGCGCAGGTAGATTGGCCCAGGTTAGCCTGATCTTGTCAGACCTCAGAAATTAAGCATGGTCGGCCCTGGTTAGCACTTGGCCCTTCAAGGAATTCCAGGGTTGCTATGCAGAGGCAGGCCACGGCAAACCACCTCTGAACGTCTCTTGCCTTGAAAACCCCATGGGGTTGCCATAAGTCAGCTGTGACTTGATGGATGGGAAAACAACAACAAAGATTCAGGATCTAAACCTATTTAATTCTTTTGACTTTAAGATAATCAGTAGGAGGCTTTAGGGCTCACTCTGCCCCTCACACCTTGGTAGTTGGCCCAGAGTATAATGCCCTACTTGAAGAGCACCACTGTGCACCTTCAACAGGTTTCTCCAAGGCCAACGTATGCATTATTATAAAGTCCTCCTGTCCCCCCGCCCCCGGTGTCCATTCTGGTTCTTTTGAAACTCCACTCTGGGAGTCTGATGCTTGAAACTTCATTCTCAGACACATGTGGACCCGTTTAAGATCAGGTTACACGTGTACAGGTGGGCTATATGTTTTATTATTTATTTAATTCATTCATTTATACCCTTTGGGGACCCAAAGAGGCTGACATCATTCTCCTCTCCTCCATTTTATCCTCACAACAACCCTGTGAGGTAGGTTAGGCTGAGTGTGTGCGACTGACCCAAGGTGACCCAGCAAGCTTCCATGGCATGAGTGGGGATTTGAACCTGGGTCTTTCAGGTACTACTCTGACTCTCTTTATTTATGTACTATTTATTTGTTAAATTAGATTTCTTAACCACCCTTCCCCGCTTGTGTGGGGCTTAGGGTGGTTTACAGCAATTAATTCAGTACAGCAATTAATTCAAATCAATTAAAACCATTAAAAATTCAGTATTAAAAACATTAAAAACATCAGAACAAGACGGCAGTGCTAGCATTCAGTCATGGGGGGGAGGGTGCCTGGTGGAACATCTCTGCCTTACATGCCCAGCAAAACTTTAATCAATCAGACAGGACACGGATGTCATTCGGCAGAGAGTTTCACCAGGCTGGGGCCAGCGGAAAAGGCCCTGATTGAGGCCAGCTGGATATCTTTGGGGCCGAGGACCACCAAAAGATTGTCTGCTGATCTCAATGCCCTTAACCACTACACCACACTGGCTCTCATGAATATATGTACATTTCCCTCAAATATATGGAGAAAATAGCAGCTCCGCAGGGCAGTTTTGGGAAAACATGCCCCTTTCCAGTTTGCTGTAGCCCTGACCAGCAGAGAGTTTTAACAAAGCAGAACAACTGGATGCAAACATCAAATCTTAACTGACTGAAGGAAGCATGTGGTTTCTTCCAGTGTTGAATGTATTTGGTTTTATGACGACGGGCCCTGGTTTATATTCCAGGAGCAAAAAAGCAAAATTGGCAGTGTTAGGGGCAGGTCAAGTAAGGTTTTCCCCCCTAAACCCCCAATTGCTTGTGAGCAACAGCTGTCTTTGGAGCCACATATGGAGTACCTTGAGTGTTAGCTTCCTGGGGGTTGCATCCAATTAGACGACCAATTTTCGGAGCTTCGGAGGAGCCAGTTACCATGGACGAGTTGCACAGCAAATCTACACCTTGATCCATGTGGAAGAGTTGTTCTGGGAAGCTGTCACGTTTGAAAACCTGGGTGTGTGTCCGTATAATAGACGGGCACGACCCACACACCCCAACCTCAGTTTCACCCCTCCCCCCCAATCCCAGGCGGCTTTGAACTGTTGGAAGCTCCGCCCCTTTACAGTTTAAAGAGCCCTGGATGGTGCAGTTAATGAGAATCAGAAGAAAAGCGTTTGTTTCAGTCCTAATCCATCCAAGATGCTCATAGCTTAGATGTGGTCAGAGCTCTTAGAAATTCTGAGCATCTTGGTTTGTTGAGAGGGTGGGTGACATACATCTCCTGGTTCGATTTCCCCCTCTAGGACAAAACTATTAGGGGCTGGAGCGGGCGAGTTTCCCTCTTGTCTGTCCTGTTTTCTCTCTTGCACTGACGTTCCATTGCCCTCAATATTTTGTGGCTCCTGGAGCATGCTTAGTACTCACTGATCAAGTTCATTATTTAGCATATAAACTAATATGCTAAAACCGCCTACTTGAGGGACCGCCTTTCCCCATATAGGCCCCAGAGGTTACTGAGGTCGGGCACCCAAAATCGCCTGACTTACCCCGGTCCAAAGGAGGCCGGGTTAGCTAGTACTAGGGCCAGGGCTTTCTCGGTGGCGGCTCCTTACTGGTGGAACGAGCTCCCAGATAACATCAGGGCCCTGCAGGACCTGTTACAGTTCCGCAGGGCCTGTAAAACGGAGCTCTTCCACCAGGCTTTCAAATAGGGGCCGCCGCCGGGGAGAAAAGCCAACTATACCATCATCTGGCCCTGGCGTTCGCACCCTGTTGCAGTCACCCACCGGAGCGTTAGTAAGTCGCCATCTTGTGGTAATCAATTAATTTTAATGCTGTTTTAAAGGTTTAATGGAAATGTTTTAATCTGAAAATTGTTTATGTTTTTATATGTTGTAAGCTGCCTTGAGTCGGTTGCAGAACTGACTAGGCGGGATATAAGTTAAACAAATAAAATAAATAAATAAATAAATAAATACGGGGTCCCCAACCTTTTTGAATGTGCAGGTACCTTTGAAATTCTCACATTGCATGGTGAGCATAGCCACAAAATGGCTGCTGCAGGAGGTGGAACCAGCCACAAAATGGCTACTATAGCTTACTTTCAGTCACACAGTGAAGATCCTCATGCTGCAGTAGCAGTGGCTGCCGAAGCAACATTTCTAAAAAATCCACACAGCCAGTCTGAAGCCTTGCTGGGCAAAAGCCCTACCTGAAGAAGAAGAGGAGATCGGATTTCTACCCCACCCTTCACTCAGGGTCTCAGAGCAGCTTACAGTCTCCTTCCCTTCATCTCCCCACCTGTGAGGTAGGTGGGGCTGAGAGAGCTCTGTCGAGAACTACTCTGAGAGAACCATGACTGACCTAAGGTCACCCAGCTGGCTTCATGTGGAGAAGTGGGGAATCAAACCTGGTTCTCTAGAGTAGAGTCCGTTGCTGTTAACCACTACACCAAACTGGCCCAACCCACTTTTAAAAAAACACTTGGTAGGCACAGGAAGGTTCTCGGCAGGTGCCATAGCGACCATGGCCGCCATTTTGAGGACCCCTGAACTAATGTTTTACTATACTCTTGGGGTGTCCTTCAGATACTTCAGATACTTGGGGTGTCCTTCAGATACTTGGGGTGTCCTTCAGATACCGCCCTTGCCATGCCCCCCCTGCTACTTAGTGACCACCGAATGCGCTATTTAACACCACTTTTAAGTCGCTGAGGACCTTGATGCTACCAATAGTCAGCTACGAGTAACACCACCTGACACGCCATCAGATAGCACTAAGCACTTTAACATCTGTCTAGGTTTTGTTATATAATGTTGTAATGTTTTAATTCGTTTTAACTGTTTTAATTGTTTTATTGTGAACAATGTTCACCTAACTTTGTAAGCTGCTCTGAGCCTGCTATGCGGGGAGAGCGGCCTAGAAATTGAATTAAATAAATAAATAAGATATGCAGAACGCTCTATATTTTGTGTAGATGCCCCAGTTTTATTTCTGTATGGGTAGGCATGGCTCTCCCAGGGCTGCTGTCAGAAGGGGTCATTGTAGATTGGGTCACTGCAAGACTGGCCGAATGACTGTTGCCTTATGTCAAGTGCATGTAAGGAAGAGGGCGAAGATTAGGGCGACTCTTTCCTAGGTAGAAGATTTAATGCGCTGTCTGCCTTTGAGTTCATGCTATTGTCAGTAGTTTCTGGGCCCAGGTTTCCAAAGCTCAACAAAGATACCTTGAAAGGAAGTTTCTCAAACATGGTTGCTCCTTAGAAGTGGAGTTTCTACCCATATAGGAAGTTTAGGCCTGTGAACTAGTTTCTGCTCATGTATTATTCAGTGTTGTTTGTTCAACCAAGCTCAAGAGATGCCTCAACTTGATTTCTTCAAAGCCAAATGCGCCCCCATCCCTGATCCCTGTGCTTAGCTGTCACTCCGCAGCGAAACTTACGCTGTTGGTTAGAAGGCTGCACAGATCCTGGAAATAATATTTCCCTTGCTGAATGCTCCGTGCGTCACCAAATCTCCTGGCTCTTAGGGGGTCATTGGTCTGCTCAGCAAAATGATAATGCTGATGCTTCCGTCAGAACTGTAAGCGGGAAAAGTCTGTAGGGGAAAGAGGCTGGCTTCCTAAGGAGGCAGGGGAGCAGGCCTCAAGCCTGCCGGGATTCAATCGTGACAGAAATAGATGTGGAGAAACACACTCAAGGAACCTGCAAGTATTGCTTGTGTGCGCCGGAAGGATTGAGAGCGTTTAGAGCTGGACCCCTCAGGAGGAAGAATGGAGGAGTGCAAATTATAGTGACACGAACTGAGTCTCGAGAGGTGAATGACTGGGGAACTTTCCCTGACCCAAAGCCCCCTTTCATAATAATAGGTGGAGAGTGTTGGGGTTAACTGGTGTAGTTAGTCCAGTTCCCACTAGTTAGCAGAGTGCTTAAATGAAGCTACAGACACAGCAGCGTCACTTTACCAGGTTTACCCAGCTTACAGAGCTACACAGAGCCCACATGTTGAAAGTTTAACAGAGAACTACTTCTCTGAAAATGTGGAACTCTCACATGTTTATTAACCCTTTCCAGGCCAAAATTTATTTATTTATTTATTTAATTTGATTTATACCCCGCCATTAAACAATAGTACCACAAAAAGCACTGAGATGCATTACAGACACTCTAGAACAATATTCTAGAAGTGAAAACGTGGAACTCTCACACATTTATTTACCCTTTCCAGGTCAAAATGCCTCCGGAACACCCTGGAATGGGCCAGAACAGGCATTAAACCAACAATACTACCACAAAAAGCACTGGTATACATTACAGACACTCCGGAACAATACTCTAGAAGTGAACAGCTCTGAGAGAACTTTTGACTGACCCAAGGACACACCAGCAGCTGCATGTGGAAGAGTGGGGAATCAAACCCAATTCTCCCAGATTAGAGTCCGCGCTCCCAACCACTACACCAAACTGGCTCGCATTCTCCTTTAAAAGCAACTAAACAAATGACCAATCGCTACATCCTATAGCAGTGAATTCCACAACATGACAGACTTCAGAAATAAAGAGAACGATGCTACTTTACCTTTACAGAATTATTACAAGAGTTTTATTATTTTATTCAGTACATTTTCCCCCTCCTTTCCTCAGAGAACCACAAAGTGGTGTACATTGTTCATCCCTCTTTCATTTTATCCTCCTAAAAACTCTGTTAGGCTGACGGAAATGGCTGGCCATAAGGTGACCTATATTTGAAGCTGAGTTTCCCCAGGGGTAGTCAGACACTTGGATCACTATACCACGTGCTATATACAAATGTTAACTATCATATGTAACTGGTCCTTTAATATTAGCATTTTAGCCCAGAGCTGGATAGCCTTGGCAAGCACGATCTCCTCAGATCTCAGAAGCTAAACAGGGCCAACCCTGGTGAGTATTTGGATGGGAGACCTCCAGAGATTACCAGGGCTGGGAGGTCAGAGGCAGGCAATGAAGCCAGTTCTCTGAATGTCCTCCATGCCCAGTAGGAGTCGTCAGAGGTCTCCATGACTTCCAGGCATAGGCACACACATGCACGAATGCAAAAATACAAAAACAATAAGAGTTTTGCATCTGAGCAAAGGGAGGGGAGGGGGAAGCATGCTTCTTATATTGCTTCCAGAACAGTTTCAAACTTGGTCTTAAAAAATGTCAAAAGTCTGTGCCAAGGTAGCTCAAATCAGCCAGTAACATACCCCAAGTCTTATTCAGTCTATAAAACAACTCTTAGACCCCTGAAGAAAGAAGCTGTACCTCCCATCAACCTTTCACTAGGCATAGCCCTTGCATTTTTGAACACTTAAGGAACTAGAAACTTGCTTTTAAGAAATAGCTTTAAAATCATGTTGGGGATATTCTGAGCCCAGATCCAGTTTTGGGCACTTTCATGGAATACACAAAACCCTGAATACGCATGAAGATGCCTATGTGGACTCAGACCATTGGTCCATCAAGACTATTGTCTACTTAGACTGGCAGCTGTTCTCTGGGGTCTCAGGTAGAGGCACATCCCCTCCTGCCTGGTCCTTTTTAACTGGAGTTAGCTGGGGATTGAACCTGGGAACTTCTGCATGCAAAGCAGAGGCTCTTCGACTGAGGTACAGGCTTTCCCCGTACAACAGCACATATTGTGAAGCGTAGCTTACAAGGTGATATAATAAGCTAACTTTGAGTATTTCTTCTGCTGCTTGATGTGTGGAGTAGAAGCAGCGCATGGGTTATGTAGGTGTGTTTGCAAATAATATACTAATGCAGACTTTTGCTCATGTGAACACATGAAACTGCCTTCTACTGAATCAGACCATCGGTCCATCAAGGTCAGTATTGTCTGCTCAGACTGGCAGCGGCTCTCCAGGGTCTCAGACAAAGGTCTTTCACATCTCCTACTGCCTGGTCCTTTTAAATGGAGATGCCAGGGATTGAACCTGGGACCTTCTGCATGCCAAGCAGAGGCTCTTCCACAGCCCCTCCCCTTTGTTATTAAAGAATACTAGATCAGCAGTGCTGTGAAGCATAGTTTTAAAAATTAATTTGGATGGAAGATCTTGCCGTGTAATTTATTCGTTCTCAGCCTCATGGTGGAAAAACTCAAACAGAATTTTCTTTATGAATTAATGAACCTCTGTGCTGTGGCTCTTGTACAGTTTCAACATTGGCTTGGCCCTTCCGCCGCTCACTCTGGCCTTCCAGGGTCAATTTTAAATTGGGCAAGAAGAACTCACCTTTACGTTCTTATAGGGAAACACTCCATCAGTGAGTAATTAAATTGTGGAATTCACAGTCAGGGGACATTGTAATGTCTGCCAGCAAAGATGACTTTAAAAGGGGATGAGACAGACTCAAGGAGAATACATCCATCAATAGCTACTGGTCACAATTGCTAAAAGTCCGTTTGTGGCTACTGAGAGCCAGTTTGGTGTAGTGGTTAAGAGCGGTGGACTCTAACCTGGGAGAACTGGGTTTGAATCCCCACTCCTCCACACGCTGCCAGCTGGGTGACCTTGGGTCAGTCAGAGTTCTCTCGCTCAGCCCCACCTACCTCACAGGGTGTCTGTTGTGGGGAGAGGAAGGGAAGGAGATTGTTAGCTGCTCTGAGTGAAGGGCGGGGTGTATGCACAGTATTGGCTGGCCCTCCATTGTGTTGGACTAGACAGACTAGTGGTCTGTTCTAGCAGAGCCATGATTATCTTATGATCTTGCATGTATCTACATCTCATTAAAAAAACCCAGCACTCAGTTGCTGCATGTGCCACTGGCACACCAGAGCTTCATAGCTCTTCATGGGTGTTGTGCTGCCATGCCAATGACCCATACATTGCATGAGCAACGGCACAGTATAACCAAGACATTTGGTTGTGCAGGATCGTGTGGTGAGTGTAGACATGCTCCACACAATAAACAGTTCACACCTTATTCAGGATTTGAGTGTCCTTTGTTTATCCTGTTTTCTTTGCTCTGTGGAATTCTGTCTCTGTGTATTTGTGTTCTGCCAAAGTCCTCTGGAATCATTGGTCCTTTCTGCATTTGCCTGCCAATCTGGATTTTCTCAGTGTTCAAGTGGAGGCAATTTAAGTCCACGCAAAAGAGCATCCAAATAACTGGGGCAACAGCAGGCTGAAACTGGGCTGACCATAGAAGGGAGGTAATGTAATGCAGAATGGGGAGAAAACCTGGAATAAAAAGAAGGTGGAACTCGATTTTAGTTCAGAATGGGGGGAAAAAACCTGGATTAAAAAGAAGGTTGAATTTGATTTTAGTGCAGAATTGCTTGGAGGAGACTTCCGGCAAGACTTGCGATGATGGCGGATGCTCTCCTCCGCAACTGCGGGGAGCGCGATCCGTACCCGGCGGGAAGAAGGGGCTCTGGACTGGTGCCGAGCCCCCAGAGACCCCAGTGAGGGGGCTCTGCCTGGGGTGGCACGAAGGGGATCTCTCCCTACGGTGGCGATCGAGGGATTGAGATCCCTTTTCATCACCCCCATAGGTTCCCCCGCCGTGGGAGCCGTATGGCTGAAAGCGCAAATCCGTGAAGCAGCAGAGAGTGCGAAGCAATGAGGCTGGAACTGACAGTTACGCATGGAGAAAACGTGAGTCTGAAGTAAGAAAAGCAGAACAAAGTGGGAAGACGGTGGGAGGAGTGAAACCCCCCCCCTCTCCGGGACTAGCGTACTTACGAGACTCTTTACGTGGCATTACTGCAGAAACAAAAGCCCATCCGCCTTGCTAGATGGCAGCATCGCTCACTTGGAGACATAAACCTTAGAAGGACATAAGTGCTTTTTGAAAATTTGCTCCTTTCGTTCATCTTATCTATCTATAAACAAAGAGCGTAGCCTCAACAATGACGGGGAAACCGAAACCTTCCCCCAAACTAGGAAGTACAGCTCCGAGTTCAAAGGTTGATACCACGGAGATGAGTGCGGTGTTCTCCTCGTTATTGCGACCTCTAGTGGACCAAATGACAGCTCTCAACGTTAAAATGGACAAAATGCAGCTAGAACTAAAAGAGTCGAATAAATCCACAGAGAAGCTGCAGCGAGAACTTCTGGAAGTAAAAACTTCAGTAAAAAACCAAGACGTAAGACTACAAAAGGCAGAGAAGGAAAAGGCCTTCCACCACGATCAGCTTTTGAAATTACAAATGGAAAGATCGAATTTTTTCCTAAGACTTCAGAATGTGCCAGAAAATACAGGAGAAGACCTTAAAAATTTGCTAAGTGAAGCACTTGAACCAGTGACAGGCATGAAAGCAGCGGATATAAAAAGCGATATGGATATGGTTTACAGAACCTATCCAGATTACACTAAAAAGAAAAGCCTGCCTGGTGAAATTATGATAAGGTTCTCCAAAAAATCTACAAGAGACGTGGTGCTTAGGACCACAAACAAAGCAGCTCTGAAGATCCTGGGAGAAGAAGTAAAAGTGATGAAGGATATCCCATTTGAAATAAGGAAAAGAAGGAAAGCCTATGGAAAATTGACATCTTGGCTCCAGTCTATCATCTATCGTTGGAATACTCCGGAAGGACTATGCTTCAGCATCAAAGATAAGAAGTATAAGATTGACTCTGTTCAACAAGCGAAAAAATTTCTGGAAAAAAGCAAAGATCAGAAAACTGGGAGAGACTCAGATGGTTCACTGGCCTCGCAAGAAAGCATGTATGGATTTGATAGCTCAAAGAGTGAAGAAGAAGAAGTGTCTGACTTGGAAAAAGGAGCTGCAGCTCCAAAAGTAGTTGAGACTGTTAAGACAAGAAGAGGACGAAAGAAGAAATAGTGATTAAACTGTTTTATTAAGCATTGCACTTATGTATTACAAATTGTTTAATTAACCGTATTTCTCTAGGTGGGCGTATCTGCCAAATAGTTTTGATATTTTTTATAGTAGCAGTAACAAAGTAATTGAAATTTATCCAAGGTTCTAAATGCTTCATAAGTATATTATGTAATAAGGTAGTATTAAGCAAATGATAAAGTACTCTCTGTATAAGGTATATGTAGCTTAGATTGTAGCGTTATAGTTGTAGTTATAGGGAAAAATCAATAAAAATTTAATTAAAAAAAAAAAAGAATTGCTTGGAGGACACCGTGGTGAACATGAATTAAAAGGAGAGTACAGAAAGGGCCATAGAGTAAAAGGTAGAAGGACTCCATGTTACTGTTGCGCCTGCTTTCTTAATAAAGAACATTCATCATGGGAAGCTGGGAAACATCTATGTACCTTTGAGATATGGGGAGTTTAGGATGTTGATGTCCTGGAAAATGAGCATTCTGGCATAACACGTTGTTATCTAGAGCAGGTGGTCTTGTTACTCCGGACAGATGGTATGAGTAGTGTTTACATCCCATAACTCCATGAGTCGTGTTCATATTCCCCAAGAATATGATTCGGTCTTCCCCCACCCTCCAGTGTTGTGATCTGCATTTACTTTGCAGTCTAATTCTACATGACACGATGAAGACTGGAAGGATATCCATGCTCAACGTAATTAGGCTAATTTTTTGCACGCTCAGCATGAAGGCAGATGGGATATTCTGATACACAGCAGGACAAAGCAACTGCTTCAGCACTTTAAGGATCTGTCCAAAATAATTAATAATCTCATGTTGGGGGAAGAAGTCGTGGTGACCTTAGGCTGGCGAGAGCTGGTGTGGAGCTGAAAGTCTTGATGATTTAGTCATGTCTGTTTCTGTGGTCGGTGCGAGTATACAGCTCTAGGCAGAAGGATGCTTGGAAATGAAATACTAGTGAGGAGGGCTTCAGAGGGAAGCTGTGTTGGTTGGTGGTAGAACAGCTAGGCTCCAGTAGAGATCAACTAGATTTTTGGAATATGAGCTTTTGAGAGTCAAAGCTCTGACGAAGGGAGCATTGACTCTCAAGTGTTCATACCCCGAAAATTCTGTCATCTCTAAGGTGCTACTGGACTTGAATCGAACTGTCGAAAACTTGTTCACCTGTCACTTCCAGCAGACATTGGAGGAACTTGCCTGCATAACTGGTGGGAGGGGGGAATCCTGTGACAGAGAACACCTTGGATCCAGAATTCTTTTGGTAAAAGCCAGGAGGTGTGACTTTGCCTATTATTCTGGGTACGTGAATGTGTTTTGCATCTGAATGTGCTGGAGAAATAGTGTGCAGGCACATGCAAACATCACTGAAATGATGGGGAAAATTACAATCGATGATGTGAAGAAGTGCATTTTTTCCTGGGAGGTCTGAAATAAGCAAAAACTCCACTTTGCATTTTAAAAGGTTTTTTACTCTGGGCAGAGAAGAGGCAGGAGAGGGAAGTCAGTGCAATTTCTTTCCAAATGTACCTCAGCCCACCTTCATACAAATGCTACTGGATCTAGCAGGAGAGATAATGGGTGGGTCAAGATCTCCCTCTCCCTTCCTCCCTGCAGGAGATTGGGAGGAATGAAATGCTACAGGGACTCCAGGAAGCAAATGTTCTGGAGATCTCCAGGGAAAGCCTCTTTGACCTGGTGTGACCTGGTCAGTGGAGGGAGAAACAGACATGATAAAAACTCCTTGCAGAAGGAAGGAGGTCTCTTTTCCTTGAGTGCTGAGTCCATGAGGGGACTCCAACCTCTTTGCTAGGAGGATAGCCGTTGACCAAAAGCTTCAAAGTAATAGGAACCCTGTAGAGATCTAGAACTCCTAAGGAAAGGAGCCTGTCCTATATTTTAACATCAGATCGGGCATGTATAGAGAGAGGGATGGAGGATTTGTTTTTTACCCATTTCTTTTGGATCCCTTGCTCTGTCTGGTGCCGTGCTGAAAGTATGTTTGCGAATCTTTTCTTTTTAATAAATAGTTTAGAACTTTTGATGCTGGCAGTGGTTCTCTGTACCACATAGAACTCCACCATCTCATACACACTATTTTGGAAGGAGCACCAGGGGGAAGGCAGGCAGTGGCTATCCCTCCAGTGGTGTGCAAGGCAGTAAACTGTCCCTATGGTGACCAGGCACTGGGCTGTGGGAGAGACAGAGGCAAGGCCTCAGAGCTGGGAAGGAAAGCTGGGAGCACTGATCCTCCTTGTGGGGCAATCCCTTATACAGGTCAGGTGGTGGCGGCGGTTTACTGGAGAGTGGAAGAAAAGCCCTGCCAGAAAAAAACTTCGGAAGGCAGGGCAGACTAGGGCCTGAGCAGGCAGATTCTGCCACAGATGACATTGCTCTTGCTGAATTTTAGTTGAAGTTCAGGTTGTCATTCTTGTGCTTTCATCGGCTGCTGGGCAGAAAGAAACCATCAAGTGAAACTTTCTGTTTGCTAACTCACCATATCTGTAAATTGCTACTCGCGCTCCTCAGAGGCAGATAAGCCCTGTCGGGGAAGAAAGGTGGCAATCTTTCTGGTGGTTATAACTACCACTTACTGCCTGGGCTAGTTCATGTAGTTGCTTTTCTGCTCTGTCCTCTCCACAGATCTTCCAGAGGCTCTCTAAACAATATGGCCTCTATGTTCGAGTCCAGGAACACCTTAGAGATCAACAAGATTTCCAGGGTATGAGCTTTTCAGAGTCAAAGTTTCTTTGGTCTGATAACTTCGTCAGATAATGTGGTTACACATCTTTGAGCTGCTGTTGTGAATGGTTCATCAACATCCGGTCAAATGCTGTGAGCTGGACTTCTTAAACTATTCACAAGATCTTTCCAACATGTGCTTATTCAGTCCCGGTTAATCCAAAATTAGCGTGTGTTAGCACAGGGTAATAGGTATGTGTAGCAGATCTGTTTTCCTTCTATTGAATTTCAGTTGCCAAACTGACAAAGGCCTAGGCCTGTAGAGGAGGACAGAGCCAGATAATACCACCCTCCCGACTCTAGTCTCCTCAGAATTAATTTATGATACAGTAGATATGATTCTGTATATCTTGGTAGCTTCAGGACAACAAAATGGTATCTGGACAGACATATGAATTGGTTGAAAATCATAATGTGTTTTCCCCCATATCTGGTAAGATATGTTGGGAAAATATTTCCTTAAATCTTCAAGAAACAACTTTGGGACGAGTATAGGTGTCTTCCCGGTGACCTGAAGACCTGGAACCTCTTTCTCCTACCACTTTAAGATTTATTTGTTTATTTATTTTATTCGATTTATACCCGGCCCTTTATTCATACCGAACAGACTGCTGTTGAATGGTTCTAGCTGGGGAAAAAAATAGTGGTATTTTATCCTATATTTGTTTTCATTTTAGAAGATGGCTCCCCGTCAATCTTTACTCTTTTAGACTTGAACGTTTTATTGAGAAGAATATTGGTCCAAAGTGAAAAGTGTGAATTGCTATGAATTATTAAGATAAACAGAAGCTTGCTGAAGTACAGGAAGGGAAAACGACTGGCACGTTACACTTTCCTTTTCAACGTTTGTATTAATATTTTAGCAGACTGGGTTCCATTTCCTCATTACGCTTTCCTTCAGTTTTCTCCTACAAACATTCTGGCTGGAGGGAAAACTTGCTGATTCCAGCTCCAGTGTTCGTGTAAACAGGACTCTCGTTTAATTTTGGAATGATCACTGAACAGCAGTTGAGGGCTATGCAGTGTGGTGAATGTGTTTTACAAACAAATGATCCCTGCTTGAGGGTTTTAGGACAAAGCAGCCTCTCTTGGGGCCAGTTGCAGATTGGGGTGTCTTTATAACTCTCTTGAACAAAGCTGTGTACCCCAAATGAGGATGACTTAAGGGAGGGGTTTCTAAGGTGGAAGCACCGCAGACATGTCAACAATTCATTTCCCCAAAACTGGTGAATGTTTGACCATCCAGGGCCAGGGTTTTTTATATCTAAACCCCTGGAAATATACCAGTGATTGTGAACACATGATTGTCCAGGAGTTCCCAGTAAATAGGCACTGAGGCGGAGGTCCGTTTAAATGGTTTTTACTGAAGAATATTCTCAGGCACACAATACAGATTCACACACACTAACACACAGTTCCTAAGAAACTTTAGATAGATAAATAGCACTTTCACATTAGCAGGAGGTTCGATGGTTGGGCAATACTTTACCTGTCCTGGAGATGGGTTGTCCGTTCCAAAGGAAGAGTTGAGGGATTGAAAGGAAAATATGGAACATGTTCTGAACCAGCAGAAGCACGCTTACCTCTGGCTGCAGACCAAGAGATCAAAGATGGAGGGAGGGTATTGGGATAGCAAGCTGGACTTGAGAGTGGTAAAAGCAGATAGGGGTCGTGGAAGCTCAAGAGATCGGCCGCATGGTAGGCGACCTCTTTAATTAGGTGAACTGGGGGCGGGCAGCGCTGACCATATCCCCCTAACACACCTACCAGGTAATCCGTCCCTACAAACCCTACCATTGGTTAAAGGAGAAAGAGGAGGGGATGCTGGGGGGTGGTCAGTATTGAGACTCTAGGAGCTAGACAGGAACTGACACCTGGGCAGTGTCAGCCATCCTATTGTCTCTTGATGGCCCTAGCTCGGCCAGTTGATGGGTTGAAGATTAGTTGCCAAGCAACCTCATTCAGCATCTCTCTGGAATGTGTGGAATCCCACAGGTATGTTTGGGGGGGGGGTTGCCTAGCGTAAGTCGACAGGAACACCTTTGGGCAATGGGGTCCTCAGCTCCTTGTCTCTGTCTTTGTGTGGACAATGGTGGGAGTGTGCTTCTTGGCAGTCAGGAATAGACTGGAACCTCTTGTAGCAGGTAAGAGGGCATGTGTGCAGTTTGCGGCTGGCATCACAATACAGTCCTTTAAGCATACACTTAGCACAGTCCAGAGTTCAAACTTATTTATTTATTTATTTATTTATTTATTTATTTGTTTCATTTATATCCCGCCTTGCCAGTCATTCGACCGGCTCAAGGCGGCTAACAACAACATGTAAAACATTTAATAAATTAACAATATAAGCATTTAAAACATTTAAAACATTTAAGAACAAGCTACATTAACTCCTCAAGATGGCAGCTTTCTAGCGCTCCGGTGGGTAAAGGCAGCAGGGAGCGATCAACAGGGCCAGGAGATGGTATAATCAGCCTTCTCCCCGGTGGCGGCTCCTATTTGAAAGCCTGGCGGAAGAGCTCCGTCTTACAGGCCCTGCGGAACTGCAACAAATCCCGCAGGGCCCTGATGTTATCCGGGAGCTCATTCCACCAGTAAGGAGCCGCCACCGAGAAAGCCCTGGCCCTGGTACAAGATAGCCGGGCCTCTTTTGGACCGGGGCAAGTCAGGCGATTCTGGGTGCCAGACCTCAGTAGCCTCTGGGGCCTATATGGGGAAAGGCGGTCCCTTAAGTAGGCGGGCCCCTGACCATAAAGGGCTTTAAAGGTTAACACCAGCACTTTGAACCTGATCCGGTACGCTATAGGCAGCCAGTGCAGCCGCTGCAGTACAGGCCGGATGTGGTCCCGCAGAGAGAGACCCATCAGCAGCCTGGCCGCAGCGTTCTGCACCAGCTGCAGCCTCCGGATCAGGGACAAGGGCAGCCCCAAGTAGAGAGCGTTACAGTGGTCAAGACGTGAGGTGACCATAGCATGGATCACTGTAGCTAGGTCTTCTCGTTCGAGGAAGGGGGCCAACTGCCTAGTCAGCCGTAGGTGGAAAAAGGCTGCTTTGGCAGTGGCTGCTACCTGGGCCTCCATCGTCAAGGAGGAGTCCAGGAGCACACCCAAACTCCTGACCCTCAGAGCTGGCACCAATGGCGCCCCACCGAAGGACGGAAGTGGGTGCCCCAACCCCGTCCCGGTCCGACTCAAGCACAGGACCTCCGTCTTCAGTGGATTCAGTTTCAGTCGACTCAGTCTCAGCCAGCCCGCAACCTCCTGCAGCGCCCGTTCCAGGTCATCTGGGGTGGATCCGGACTGGCCGCCCAACAACAGATAGAGCTGGGTGTCATCAGCATATTGATGACATCCCAGCCCATACCTCCGGACAATCTGGGCAAGGGAGCGCATATAGATGTTAAATAACATCGGGGACAGAACCGCCCCTTGAGGAACACCACACACCAGTGGGTGCCTCTGGGAGGCCTGATCCCCGAGCGCAACCCTCTGTCCCCGATCTTGAAGAAAGGAGGCAAGCCACTGTAAAGCGAGCCCCCGTATCCCAGCATCGGCGAGGCGGTGGATCAGCAACTGGTGGTCGACGACATCAAATGCCGCCGACAGATCTAACAACACCAGAGCTGCCGTACCGCCTCGATCCAGATGTCTCCGGAGGTCATCCGTGAGGGCGACCAGAACCGACTCCGTCCCATGACCCGGTCGGAAGCCGGACTGAAACGGGTCCAGCATGGAGGTGTCATCCATGAAGCTCTGTAACTGAATCGCCACCGCCCTCTCCAGTACCTTACCCAAATAGGGTAGGTTGGACACCGGCCGATAGTTGGCCAAAACAGTCGGGTCCAGAGATGGTTTTTTAAGGAGAGGACGGACCATCGCAACCTTGAGTGCCTCCGGGAACAGTCCTTCTGAAAAGGACTTGTTGATAATCTCCCGGAGCGAATCACGCAACCCCTCATGGCAAGCTTTTATAAGCCACGAGGGGCACGGATCAAGGCTGCACGAGGTTGGACGTACAGTCAAGAGCAGCCTGTCAACCTCCTCAAGACTGAGAGGACTGAAATGATCCAAGAATATACCTGAAGACGTGCATGGAGCCTCAAGTTCACACACTGTCTCAACTGTGGCCGGGAGTTCATGGCGGAGTAGCAAGATTTTATCTGCAAAATAGCTCGCAAATGCCTCACAGCCAATTTCCAATTCTCTATCATTTAAGGTGCTCTGTGGCACTTCAGTTAATGACCTAATAGTTCTAAATAATTGGGCCGGGCGAGAGCTAGCAGATGCAACCTCAGCTGCATAGAATTGTTTCTTAGCAGCCTTGATTGCCATCTCATAGGATCTCATAAACGTCCTATAGGATGTTCTTGATGCTTCGTCGCGAAAACGCCGCCACCGTCTCTCTAGCCGTCTGAGACCCTGTTTCATCAGCCTCAGCTCCCCCGTAAACCAGGGAGCCAGCTTCGAGCGAGGGCGCAGAGGGCGTCGGGGAGCAATCTCATCGATGGCCGCCGAGAGCCGGCCATGCCAGTCCTCGACCAGACCATCTAATGAGTCGCTGGGAGGCATGGGATCCCGCAGAGCCGTCAGAAACCGCTGAGGGTCCATCAGGCTCCGTGGGCGAGCTAAAATCCGCTCGCTGCCCAAACGGAGTTGGGGCGACACCATCAGACGAGCCTTCAGGGCATAGTGGTCAGACCATGGCACTGCCGTGGCAGTCAACTGGCCCACCGTCACCCCCGCCGCGAAAATCAGGTCGAGCGTATGTCCGGCCTGGTGCGTGGGAACCGTCACAAATTGAGAGAGCCCTAGTGCCGCCATGGAAGACACCAGGTCCCTCGCCGGAACAGAGGCCGCATCGTCGGCATGGACATTGAAGTCACCCAAGACTATCAGCCTTGGGTGCTCCAAGGCCCAGCCCGACACCGCCTCCACCAGCGAGGACAGGCAGTCGGTTGGTGCGTTGGGCGACCGGTACACCAGCCAGACAGCCAACCTCTCCCCGGCTTCCCACACCAGGCCCGAACATTCTATGCCCGCCAGTTTCAACGGCGGGAGTGCCCTGTAGGAGTAAGCCTCCCGAATGAACAGTGCCACTCCTCCTCCCCGGCCATCAGTCCGTGATTGGTGGAGGACCGAGAACCCGGGTGGAGCCAGCTGGGAGAGAGCCACTGTCTCCCCCTCTCGCACCCAGGTCTCGGTCACGCACGCCAGGTCAGCACCTTGTTCCAACAGGAATTCCTGCAAGGTAGCAGTCTTGTTATTAATAGACCTGGCGTTACACAACATCAATGACGGAGGATGGTCCCTCCCAGCCTCCTTGCCCGTCACTCTCGGGATGGGCCGCAGGCTGGAAGGAGGCCGAGCTTCTCTATTTCTCTGCCTCCTTCCCTTCACAACCTGCCTGCTCCCACCACTATATTTCCCCTGCCCCAGAAGCACTGGAATCCCCAGTCCGGAAATCATTGGCGCCGATGGCCTTCACACAGCACTGCTGGTCACAGGCCAAATCGGCGCCGTCAGCTGCCCGGCTAAGGTCCCACCCCAATGCTGCCCACTCCAACCCAAGCCACTTCCTCCTAAAAAAAAAAAAAAAAAAAAAAATCCGTAAACCCCAATTCCAGCAGGTTAATATTGTATAGATTAGCACTACCTAATCCTCGAATTATTACCCACCCTGACCTCCCTTCATTACTGCCCCAATAATTTATGGGCAGCAAGATTAAAATTACTCTCCTAGCTATAAGCTAAATTAAATATAGAGTAGGCCTAACACTAACTCAATCACCCCATCTATACCTAGCCTAAAACTTCCAAATAACACTGCTGGATAAAACAACCAGACCTTCCCCCGCGGGGATCCTAAAACCATTGATGTTAAAGTCTCCATCGCTAAACTCCCGGAGTGGCCGTCCCAGACTATCCTTGGCCCCGGCATTATCAGTGCCAGACCCGGACCGTCCCGGGGCGTCCCCGAACTAGATGTTGCGCTTGCCCACAGGGCCCAGGGCGCCTCCTGCCACCAGGCACCCCGAGACCTGGGTTTCACCTTCCTTCACTCAGTACCCTGGAGCCGGCCTCAGCACGCCTCCTGCCACCAGTCGCCCCGAGGCCCACTCCCCACGCCTGGCCCCGACTTCGGGCCCACCGTCTCAGGACCGAAACGAGAGTCCCCGCGGTCTGTTCAGGACCCCAAGCGCCCCCACGGCTTCTAACTCACTCCCAGGCCCTCCGAGCTGCTCCAAGTCCTTCCAGGCCGTCCGGTTCTTTCCAAGGCCTACCGCACCGCTCTAAGTCCTTCCAAGCCGTCCAGTTCTTCTCAAGCTCTATGAACATTAAGAGTCCATAAGAGCACGTAAAGTGCCTTGCTAGGCAACAACACGGGGGGAGTGCCCCCCGTGTGTAGGAAAACCTCTCTCCCACCAAGTGCCCCCCCGCACAGATTTAGATATCCGCACCGGGGGGGGCACTTCAGAATTAGTATATAGATATATAGAGATACACACACACACACACACACAAAATTCTTTGTGCATTTAATTCTGGGCTTGTGTCATTGTGAAATAAGAAATATTGACCACTGAGGAAGGCCTATAGGGACCGAAATGTGTATGGTCCTTAGGTCAAAAGTTTAATCCATCAATTTGATATGTATAACAATCGGTTCTGAATGAAATAAGCTCTTAGAGTCTGAAATTTAGACTGTTTCTTTTAACTTCATTATGTTTTATTTATGTGTACACCCTAATAAATATTTGTGTTTTTATATTAATTTACTTGTTAGCTTGACCCTCTTAGATCGCAGCTTGCCCAAGGTCACACCAGCAGCTGCATGTGGAGGGGTGGGGAATCAAACTTGGTTCTCCCAGTTTAGAGTCCGCGCACTTAACCACTACACCAAAGTGGCTCAGTTGTTGTGGAGGAAA
The DNA here is from genome assembly GCA_029233225.1 of Lepidodactylus listeri. Lineage (NCBI taxonomy): Eukaryota > Metazoa > Chordata > Lepidosauria > Squamata > Gekkonidae > Lepidodactylus > Lepidodactylus listeri. The sequence continues at coordinate 23,869,260 of JARCFY010000004.1, read as the reverse complement.
GAGTGCTAAAAGAACTTGTGACTGACCCAAGGTCACACCAGCAGCTGCGTGTGGAGGAGTGGGGAATCAAACCCAGTTCTCCTAGATTAGTATTCGTGCTCTTAATCACAACACGAGACTGGCTCTCTGAAGGGGGAGAAAGGAGGAAAAGAGCAGTAAGGCAGGTGGAGGAAGATATTCCCTTTGTTTTTCTGAATGGGGCTGTTGTCTAGGGCAGTGTAGGAATTTGCATATGAGAAGATATGAGTGGTCCTTAGACCTATCCTAACCTGGAGGTTTGGGATTCCAGGGGAGGAGGGGGGAGTTGCTTGGCATAGGAATAGAATGGAAATCGAGGCAGCAATTAAATCAGGACTAGGAATTTTTTACCTTTTAGCCTGTCCGTGGGACTCTGATGTCGGGAGTTGCGTATGCTGTTCAGAGAAGGAGTTTGCAAATAGACGTGAGACTGTTTTGCCCAAGATGGCCTGGGCTGATAATGTACCAAGCTTCCTGCCAGAACAGCACGTACATTTTAATTGTAAATTAGATGACAAGAAGCAGTCAGAGATGTAAAGGAATTTGGTTCTTGTGATGCCCCTTTTGTTGCTGAAAGGTTTAAGTAAGGAAGTGGGTCGCTTCTTCTCTCAGACTTGGGCTCTGCTCCTTTTCAATTGTGACCTAGTGGCTCCCCCCCCCCCCCCCCCGGAGGAGGGACGCCTCCCTCTCAGAGTCTTTATAAAGAACAGACGGTGCTAAACCTTAAAAGTCAGAAATCTGTACAGTATTGTACTGTCTGAGCCAGTTTTATCTTCCCTGTCTGAGGATTAACCAGCTCGACAGTCTGACTTTGTGCTACCTACGGTGGTGAAAATCTTTAGCCTTTTTCATCTCAAGTCTTTACTTCCCTCTCTAAACTCAGTAATAGAGAAACTGCTGATGGCAGAACAGTTTCCCATTATTCCTCTTTTATCGCAGGGTTCAAAGCTGGGATAAAAAGTTGGTCTGCCTGGACTTTCTAAGGAGATCTGAAATTGGTCTGAGAAGGGGCTTTCCTTCCCCATAGTGTGTGGACTTGACTCTTGTCCCTTTGGTCAGACAGCATGGAAAAGTTTGGGGAACAATCCCCCCCCCCCAAAAGTGCAAACCCTGATTACTGAGAGGTAGAAGTGGGATTAGTATATAAACCATAAGCAGCAATCTCTGTTTCCAGCCATCTTCAATTTTCGGTGATGGGGGGATCCTTTTATTTGTCTCCAGCCTTATTTAATTTCTTTAAAGGCCATCTGTTAGTGCTTGGGATCTTTTCATTGTACTTTCCTAGGCAGTAAGCATGAACATATACAACAAATGTACACGCGGGCTCTGTTCAGAACGGCGGCTTCTAAGTCTGACTTTTGATTGCTTGGGCTGACTTTGGAAGTTTCAAGTTTATGTCGGTAAAAAGGAGGTTAAGTTATTCTTTTCAGTGTTTCAAGATGAGAGTTGTTATAGGTTCGTTCTCTCTCTCTCTCTCTCTCTCTCTCTGTGAGCCGACGTATGGCAGCTCCATTGGGTTTTGGTGTAGTGGGAGCCAGTTCAGTGTAGTGATTAAGTACACAGACTCTAATCTGGGAGAACCGGGTTTGATTCCCCACTCCTCCACTAGCACCTGCTGGATGACCTTGGGCAAGCCACAGTTCTGTCAGAGCTGTTCTTGAAAAAGAGCAGCTTCTGTCAGAGCTCTCTCAGCCCCACCTACCTCACAGGGTGTCTGTTGTGGGGAGGGGAAGGGAAAGGAGATTGTAAGCCGCTCTGAGACTCCCTTGGGTAGTGAAGGGCAGGGTATAAATCCAATCTCCTCCTCCTCCTCCTTCTTCCTCTTCTTCTCTTCTTCTTCTTCTCTTTTCAAGGCATGAGACCCTTAAAAGAGGTGGTTTGCCATTGATTGCCTCCATGTCCCGACCCTGGTATTCTTTCAAGGTCTCTCATCCAAATACCAGCCAGGACCAACCCTACTTAGCTTCCAAGACTTGGCGAGATCAGGGGAGCCTGGGCCATCCAGGTCAGGGTGGTTATATATTCAGTGTATGCAGAATGTGTTGCAGGCATTTTGGGGGGAAATCATCCCAGCAGATAGGGAGTTTAAAGCATAAATCAGAAGAAGCTGTGGTACCCTGAGGTGGTTGTTGTTAGCCATTCAGTCGTGTCCAACTCTTGGCGATTCTGCGGGCCAGCTTTGTCCATGTTTTCTGATCTTGCACTGTTTCTTCGAGTCATTCCATGCTCAGGCTGGTGTCAACTTTTATGGTGTCTAGCCACCGTGTTCTTTGGCGGCCCGGCTTCCTTTTGCCGCTAACCAGTCCGAGCATAAGTGCTTTTTCTCTTGAGTTCTTCCGCATGACATGGCTGTAATAAGTCAGTCGCAATTTTATGATTTTTCCTTCTAATGACACATCTGGTTTTATGCGCTCCAGTACTTGCTTGTTTGTCACCTTTGCTGTCCAAGGAATGCGCAGGAGCCTTCTCCAGCACCGCAGCTCAAATGGGTCGATTTTCCTCCTGTCTTCCTCTTTCGTGGTCCAACTTTTGCAGCCATAGGTGGCTGTGGGGAACACAGTAGCCAGACTACTCTGCATCTGGTTGCTAGGCTGGTGTCCTTGCTCTTCCGTATCCGATTCATGCTCATCATTGCTGGGCGACCCAATGTGATTTGACGTTTCATTTCTGGACTGCATTTGCCGTTTTGGTTGATCTGTGATTCTAAGAAAGTTAATTCTTCTGCACATTCGATCTCTTAATTGTCAGCTATGATTTTGACGTTTCTTTTCTTCTCGGTGGTCATGAACTTGGTATTTTTGATGTTTAGGAAGAGGCCAAACTTCTCACTTTCCTCTTTGATTTTCTTGGTCATGTATTCCAGGCCTTTTTTCGTTTCCAAGAGGAGGGTTGTGCCGTCCGTATATCGAAGATTGCTGATATCCCTTCCTCTAATCTTTACCCTGAATTTTAACTCTTCCAGCTCTAACTTCCTCATGATTTTTTTGGCATACATGTTGAATAGGAAAGGTGAAAGAATGCAAGACCTTGTTGTACTCCTTTCTCTAGCTTGAACCAATCAGTATCTCCATATGGTGTTCGCACAGTGGCTTCCCTGTACAATAATTGTGTACAACTTGACCAGATGTGCTGGCACTTCCAGGTCTTGTAGGGCTCTCCACAGTTTGTCATGTTCGACACAGTCAAAGGTTAGGAAGATATATTTTAGGGAAGATCTAACACTGTTATGAAGCCTGAGACTTTTAAAATCTCCTTTCGGTGTTGGTCTTTCTAAGTATCAAGGCTCGGTACTTAAACATTACTAGGATTCATTCGTTTATTATGGCAAGTGCCAGCAACAGTGTCAGATCACAATAATAGCCAGTGGTTCAGTGATAATACAAAAATAAAAATCTAAGCTATAAAGAGACTAGAATCCAAGATAAAGAAAAACAAGTTAAAGTATATCTTCTATTACAAGGGATTCACGTTTTCTGATCACTAGGCAACAAAATCTGGCCACAGCGTAAGATACGAGGCTTTGAGAATCTTCTAGGACAGGGGTGGGCAAATTGCGGCCCAGGGGCCACATGCGGCCCGCTACAGAGTTTTTTGTGGCCCGCCAAGACAGACGAACACGTGGTGTGATAGGGTACATTTGTCTCATTAAACGGATTCTAAAATTAAATGTGCTTGCAGCTATTGATGATGTGAAATTAGCACAATAAATAAATTGAATAAAACTACCACTATTTTATTTAATTTATATTTATTGATTTTTATGATACAATTTATACCTTTTCTGAAATGCAAAGTTAACTAATGAATGCAATCATTTTAAAAGGTGTGGCCCTCCAATAACCCCTGCTCCCACAAAGTAGCTCCCGAGCCAAAACAATTGCCCACCCTTGTTCTAGGAGAAAGTTACTCAATATTTCTGGCCTAAATTTCAGATCAGATTGCAGGGGGTTAAATTTAGACAAAAGTGGCAATATTAGTGAGGACCATTCTTCCTGATAGTCTACAATACAAAAGTACATGGATTCCACCATATTAGACTTACACGGACATACTTGGACCTGGGGGAGTCTTGGACCATACAGCTGACCACTGATGTGTGTGTGTAATGTGTCATCAAGTCGCAGCTGACTCATGGCGACCCTGTTGGGTTTTCGAGGCAAGAGACGTTCAGAGGTGGTTTTGCCATCGTCTGCCTCAGCAGAGTGACCTTTGTTTTCCTTGGAGGTCTCCCATCCAAGTACTAACCAGGGCCAACTCTGCTTAGCTTCTGAGATCTGATGAGATCGGGCCGGCCTGGGCCATCCAGGGCAGGGCATTCTGCAACTGCCTCCTTTAAAAAAAATCTGTTCAGCCCACCTCTTTTCACACTCTTCTCCCCCTCCCGTTTCCCCTGTTGCTGTTGTTCAGTTGCACAGTTGAGTCTGGCTTTTCGCGACCCCATGGGCCACATCACGCCAAGCCCTCCTGTCCTCCGCCACCCCCTGGAGCCCGTTCAACTTGATGTTCATTGCATTGATAACACTGTCCAACCATCTCATCCTTTGCTGTCCCCTTCTTTTTTGACCTTTAGTCTTTCCCAGCATCAGGGTCTTCTCCAGTGAGTGCTCCCTTCTCATTTGGTGGCCAAAGTATTTGAGCTTCAGCTTCAGTATCTGGCCTTGCTGGGAACAGTCAGGGTTGGTTTCCTTTAGGATTGACTGATTCCCCTGTTGTAGTATCTTTATATTATTGAGCAAACAATGCAATAAAACATTATTCAGCCGAGACAAAAGTATGTCACGCCTGTTCAGATCACAAAGATTTTTCACGGTGCCCTATTTCTCCAACTGGTGCTGCTGAGCACGAATGTGGAACACACACAGCTTAGACTTGTGTATGCAGCATCAGCGTCAGCTGCCGAAAATGTTTTACAAAAAGGGGTCAGTCAGCCTTCACAGGAATTCTTAATTGTTCACAGACTAATTTCAAAATACCTGTGGCATGGCAAACTGCGCTGTGCATACAAAGAAGCATTTTCCAGAGCGGGCAAAGATTAAACCTTTAATCCTTTTTTATCCAAACCACAAAAGCCTGTATTGGTGGCATATCGACAACAGAAGACTCGTTTCAAAACTCATGACCACAGCCGTTCACATCACGTCCCGCTCCGCAGAGGGTTTAATTTTGTTTGTATGTATTTCCTACTTTTGAAAAACTGGCTGCCTATAGTTTGATGGGTCTGAACGGCACAGGACTGGGTTCGAATCACTGGCCTTACTCTTTTTGAAACTTTGCATCACCGATTGCTGAACTGCTGTGATGGGTTATGCACATACACATGAATTTATTTATTTATTTGGCTTATATGCTGCTCTCCCCGCCAAGCAGGCTCAGAGCAGCTCACATATAAATACATTAAAACATTTAAATACAAGTGAAGCTGCTTTATACTAAATCGGACCGTTGGTCCACCAGTGTCATTATTGTCTGCTCAGACTGGCAGTGGCTCGCCAGGGTCTCAGGTAGAGATCTTTAACATCAACTATGGCCTGCTCTTTTTAACTGGAGATGCCGGGGACAGAACCTGGGACCTTCTGCATGCCAAGCAGAGGTTCTTCCACAGAGCCACAGCCACAGTTAGCTGCTGGAGCATAGTTAGGAGTTTGTAAAACTGGTACTTTTTGTTTGTTTCCAAGATACATGCTCTGTTTCTTTCTCTTCGGCACACAAATGCCATATAATTGACATAAAGCTGCCTTCTATTGAGCAAATCTGTTGGTCTATCAAGGTCACTAATGTCTACTCCTACAGCAACTCTCCAGGGACTTCCAGGTGGCGGTCTTTCACATCACCTACTGCCTGATCCATTTTTAAAAGCTGGAGATGCTGGGGATTGAACCTGGGAACTTCTGCATGCAGGGCAGGTGCTCTACCGCTGAGCCTCTCAGTGGCATGCGGGAAGGCTCTATCTGAGTTGATATGTTGAAAGCTGCACAAGCAGGGTAAAGGTGAAGAAGAGAGTTCCAGGCATGGTGAGAGAGGGATAGACAGGAAAGAGTTAATTAGTAGGAGATACATAGATCAAGGGGAGAAAATTAGGGGGATGTGAAGCATATACTTGGCATCAGGCCCGTAGCTAGGAATTTTTTTTTAGCTAGGATTTTATTTTCTGCTGCTCTTCTTGCTGCTGGCAGATGAGCGCAGGGAGCAGCAGGTGGCCCGCGGTGGCTCAGCGGGCGCAAAAAGCAGGAGTGTGCACCTTTAAAATGTTTAAAAAAGAGTTTTCAGGACAAATTCCTGTGCGGCCGTGCCTTTAAGAAAGGAGGCGGAGCCCCAAGTAGCTCCACCGTAACTATGGGCCTGCTTGGCACGGTGAAGCTGTGGCACTTCCAACTGAGAAGATCTTTGGTAGTAGTGCTGGCAAGTATTTGGATGGGAGATCTCCAGAGAATACCAGGGCCGGGAGGCCAGAGGCAGGCTGTATCAGCTACTTCTCTGAATATCTTCCATGCCCCAGTAGGAATCGCCAGAGGTCACGATGACTTCCGGGCATGGACACACACACACACACACACACACACACAAGCAAACACACCCACACCAAATTACAGCTGACTGATGGTGACCCCTTGGAGTTTTCAAGGCAAGAGACATTCAGAGGTGGTTTGCCATTTTCTGCCTCTGCATAGCAGCCCTGGACTTCCTTGGTGGTCTCCCATCCAAGTACTCACTTGGGCTCGCCCTGATTAGCTTCCTAGATCTGAAGAGACTGGGCTAGCCCGGCCTGTCCGGGTCCAGGGGGCGCACACATTAGACATCGAGAAACCCTGGGTTTGCCACTGAGTATACGTTCAGCATGGTGCTTCAGCCAGCCTTGGTTCTCTGACACTTGTGCAAACAGATATGGAGGTTTCAGTCAACTGTTACCACATTTATGCTTTGGTTTCAGGTGTGCACCTGTGGAAACCTAATACGTGAAGTGAGCTTATGTATAAGGCAAGCCCCCATACCTATATACCTCTCTTCACAGACTGGCATGGAAGGCGGGCGGGCGGGACTGCCACATGGATGAGTATTTAGATTTTGTTACTTTTATGTCTTCTGTGCCAAAGTGCTTTTTTTACTCCTCCCTAGTGCAGATCTGCAGAGACTAATCAGGAAGACTCTTCATGACATAGGACTTACTAGGATATTTCCATAAAATATTATCCTGTTGGCCCTCGTCCGTAATATATGGATGCAGTCAAATTGACCTTAATACTGAAGCAGGATTGTTTACTCAAAATTTCTGCTGGGGTTCTGGGGTAAATGCGAATCTGGCAATTATAGCTGAACTAATAGTATTCTTGGGCTTCATTTTTTTAAAAAAGAGGAGCATTGTGCTTCCAAGTGAACAGCCAGCCCCCACCTTAACGAGGCCTTCTGTTTTGCCGACATAAATTATTAACTGGCGCTGCGTGTCTTGTTGAAGACTTAATAATTCTTGCTCTGATAAACAAGCTACCTTGTTACACACACACACACACACACACACACACACACACACACAGAGCGAGCGAGAGAGAGAGCTAGAGCTGCCTGTCTCCACGGCTTATCATTAAACCTGTGGTGCACTTAGTACTCATCTAAAATGAGGAATTGTGTATTTACATTGACCATAAGTGGACTCGGCCCCTTATAAGTTTGTACTACTCCACTGCAATCCTCAAGCATCTGTTTTTTATGGTTAGTATAAATATGTTCTCTTTCCCCCTGAGCTTTCATCTTCTCCTGCTTTCTCTCCCTCTCTCTCTCTCTCTCTCTCCCCTTTGGTATTTTTTGTATTTTTAAAATCTCTCTCTCTCTGTGTGTGTGTGTGTGTGTGTGTGTGTGTGAGCACCTGGAAGTCATGGCAACCTCTGGTGACTGACCCCTACTGGGGTCTGGGGGATATTCAGAGGGTTGGCTGAATAAAGCCTGCCCCCGCCTCCCAAGTGCTAGTATTCCAAGGGGCTCTCCCTTCCAAGTACTTACCAGGGTCGGCCCTACTTTGCTTCTGAGACCGGGCTTGCCTGGGCTATCCAGGTCATGGCATTTTCCTGTTTTCTCCAAATTCACTCACATAGCCACTGTCACTATAGAGCAGGCACCAGGCTTTGACTTTTATCTGTAACTCTCATCTTTGTTTCCCGAGTCCTGTTGCTTTTCCCTTCACAGCACTGCATGTGTACAGCCCTTCCTCTCTACCTGCTTGACAGAAACTCTGGTCTTGATAACGGCAACCTTCTCCTAGTCTGCTGGCCCTTTTGCCTCTCTGCAGAATCTTGCCACCTGAGTCTGTTTCCTATGCAAGTGATGCTACAGGAGATTCAGAGTGCAAGTCAGTGGAAAGCCCTTCTTTCCTCATTATAACACTGGCTCAGCCAATGTTACATTCAGCAGATTTGCATGGTACAGCAGAACAAAGTTTGAGTCCAGTGGTGCCTTAGAGGCTGCAGTCACACGGCCCTTTAATGCGGGAGGAAGGGCTGTTTCCTCCCGCATTTAAAGGGACTGTCTAAAAAGGCCGGGGCTAGTCCCGCCCGAAGCAGGCTCAAATGCGGATTCCTCCTGCATTTTTCGACCCCGGGAAAATCGACTGTTTTCTCGGGAGTCGCGGGAGGAACCCGCATTTGAGCCATCTGGCCAGCCCTCTCTCGCAATCATTGCAAGAGCAGGGCTGTCCAGATGGTCCTGCCCGCCATTTCCCCCCCCCCCTTTTACACTTGGGCGCTTGGCCACTCAAGCGCCCAAGTGTAAAAGGGGGGGGGGACCCCAAACTTACCAGGCGGCTGGCAGGGCTTGGGGAAGGGTGCCGTTGCTGCAAAAGCTGCCACCGCCTCTGAACGACTCAAGGCTGGGGCCGCCCACCGCTTCTTCCGCCGCCGCTGCCGCCTCCTACATCCGCCGCTGTCACCCTCCGCCGCCACCGCAGGGGAGGGCTCCTGGATTTAAAGGGGCCATGTGACCACAGCCTAAGACTGACAAGTCTGATTCTGGGTATAAGCTTTTGCATGCATGCATATTTCTTCATATACTGTATCTGAAGAAAGATCCGAGTGGGTAGCCGTGCTGGTCTGAAGCAGTAGGACAGAGTAACAGGAGACATAACACAGCACTACACATCACCCGACCTCAAAGAAAAAGATATTAGGTACCCCCATGCTTCAGAGGAGGCGGCTGGAGCATGGCAGCATGGTCTCAATTGATTGCTCTTAGCACTCCACAATTAAGAAGGATACCTTTATACATCTATCACCAATTTTGACATATTCAGAGCTCATTTCGTAGCAGGAGCTCCTTTGCATATTAGGCCACATACCCCTGATGTAGCCAATCCTCCAAGAGCTTACAGTAGCCCCTGTAAGAAGAGCTCTGTAAACTCTTGGAGGATTGGCTACATTAGGGGTGTGTGGCCTAATATGCAAAGGAGCTCCTGCTATGAAATGAGCCCTGGCACATATTTATTTGCCTCACTGTTTTCCCCAAGAATTAAATCCAAACAATTATGATCATATAAACTTAGCATTATTCCTGTTTGCATCTGTTAAAACATTTCATTATATTGTACGCTAATTTGCTGTTCAGCCTCTGCCTTTTATGTATGGACGGGAATGAATGAATGAATGAATGATTTTATTCACGGCAAAAGCCAGCACTTTTAAAACAGATAAAACCAGAATAGGTTAAACTAGAAAACCAATAAAACAATTATAAAAATATAAAAGAATAAAATGTAACGTGCAGATATGAGGACATGGCAATTATGACGGACATAGCCGTTGTAACACACATACAAAATGGCTAAAAGCTTCGCATTTACCTGCCTGAGCTGCTAATAACTTTCTAGTTCTTAAGGCAAGCCAACCAAATGTGGCTAATTTAAGTATAACCTCAGGGTTCCTATTATCCATTTCATTGTGACTAAGGAAGTGTAGACATCTAGACAGTTTGAAGTTCCTTCTTGGGCATGTATGTGAGTGCAGAGGTGGAAAACTCTCCTGCCCCCTTCCCCACACTCATAACATCTGGCTGCTGGCTACATGTGTCAACACACTTCTCTGTATATGCCAAAGGAGGGCAACTGTATTATTTAGATGAGACCCAATTTCTCACTTCCGCGGTGTTCAAAGATGCCATTCTATAACCATGTAGCCTCCTTTTACCAGGGTATTTTCCACAATGTTAGCTGCTTCTGCCCCCCCGGCCCCCTTTCTGTGATCTGGAAGATGCCTAAGATTATTTGGATCTTGGCGGGTCCAAGGCTTTGTTTTCACTGAGATGCTAGACTGCTTCAGCCTGCAGGTAGGACCCGACATGGCTGGATGCTCCTCTTGTTTTGCTTTTTTAAAAATAATTATCTCCTCTCATATGGACTTTATTCTAAATGGCCTTCCCCTTCTGCTTGCATGCAGCCAGTTATGCTAACAGCTTCTCGGTAATTCCATCATCCCATGAAGAATCCTGGAAGAGCTGACATTTGCTTCCATCATTTTGAATGCTGATTGGGCCTTGTAAAGGTAAGAACATAAGGAGAGCCTTGCTGAATCCAAGTCTTGCTGGATCAGACCAATAGTCCATCTAGCCCAGCCTCCTGACTCACCAGTTCCTCTGGAGGGCCAACAACAGGACACAGAGGCCGAGGCCTTCCCCTGGTGTTGCCTCCTGGCTTTGGGATTCAGAGGGTATGTGCCTCTGAACGTAAAGGTTCCCCTGAGTCACCATGGCTAGTAGCCATTGATAGACTTATCCTCCATGAATCTATCTAATCTCCTTTTAAAGCTGTCTATGCCTTTGGCCGTCACTACATCCTCTGGCAGTGAACTCCATATTTTAATCACTCTCTGTGTCGAGTAGTGTTTCCTTTTGCCATCCTGAACCTATTGCCTGTCAGTTTCATTGGATGCCCTCAAGTGCTGGTATTTTGGAAAAGGGAGAAGAATTTCTCTTGGTCAACTCTCTCCACCCCATGCATAATTTTATAAACCTCTGTCATCTCTCCCCCCCCCCCCCCCAGTCGTCTCTCTTCTAACCTGTAAAGTCCCAGACGATTCAGCCATTCCTCATAGGGAAGGTGCTGCAACCCCTGAATCATCTTGGTTGCCCTCCTCTGTACTTTCTCCAGCTCAGCAATGTCCTTTTTGAGATCTTGCTTTGCTTGTTCTGTGCTCCTTGTCTTTTTTCGGAAAGATTGACTTCTCCATCGGTGTGGCCTCGTCAGTGCCAAGTGCTTCTGTGTGCCGTAAAAAGTAACCCTATTCTAAAAAAAAATTAAAACATTCAATACATTTTTATCATGGCGAATCTATATGCCTTGTGGGATGGAATGTGGCTCAGAACTTAGTTTCCCATAAACCCAAGCTCTTGTGCAGCTCCCAGTCATTTCAGTGGGACAACTTCCCAGTAAATTGTGCTCCGCAATGGGAGGGTGCTCACAACTGCACGGTTGGTTGCTCTTTGCTGCATTTGCACATCTAGCCAATAATCTGGTCAGGCTATCTCTGTGCCACGCCTGCCTTATCTGGTTTCAGGGTTTTTCAAGAGCCCATTTCGTTCTCCTGAGAAATTAGCCTTGCAGACAAGTTGCGGTCAAGTCTGGGGTGACTTTAACTCCACTCTCCCACCGTGCCTATTTTTGACTTGGCTTCCTAGTACAATGGGGTTGCTAATTGGGGGGTAGGTTTTTGCCAAAAGGGCCTGATGTTTTCCTGTCTTTTTAAAGTAGGGAATTCAGTAGTGTAACCCTTCTCTTGGGATCCTTCCAGGCTCTTAAGTATAGTGATGATGAAGGAAATGCAGAAAAACCTCTGGACACATCTGGTATCCATTCCATGCACGTATTTATGGAAAGATTGGCTGTTTCCAAATCCCCACCCCCACGTACCAATGTAGCTTTTAAGACGTTAGAACAAAGGGGTCAATTATTGCAAATGAGTTATCATTTCACATACTTTTAAATATGTTACTCCAATAATTGTCACCTACCCAGGCAAGTCTAATCAGTTTTATTCTACTCTTCTTTTAGCTGATATTTGCAATGAAACTACTGCTAAGGTAGCAAGGTTTTGTGTTATGGCTATCCCAAGCAGACAGAAGACTATTAATTCTAGGAAATTTTAAAATTCAAGTTGTCTTAACTGAATTTTTTACCCATACCAATTGTCTGGCTGTATTTTGCAGTTAACTATATGTAATATTTTAAGATAGTTGCTGATCTTTGATCGTAATAAATTGAATTGATTGATTGACATACTTTGAATACTCTTCTGGTTACACAACTGTAGCGGTGGAAAAGTGGCAAAAGGGCAGATTTTCCTATACTTACTCTGGGCCCTCTTCAATTAATCAATTGCCAAAGTGGCTAAAAATCCGTAAATAACAAAACACCAGGTTTTTATTTTATATAAAAAATTAAGTCATAAATATCAAAAAGAGAAGCAGCAGTAAATAAACCAAATAACAGCGGAAAGAGAAATGATTTGGAAAATCTCAGCAACCAAGGGAAGAAAGTCTTTAAAAGCCTGTCAGGTAGTTATCTGTGTAAAAATGGGGTCTACGTGAAAACCATGATCAGGGGGAGGACAGCACAGACATGGCTTGGGACCCAGGTGTCTGAAGGACCATCTTCTCCCATATGTTCCTGCCTGGGAATCAAGATCATAGACAGAGGCCCTCCTGATTGTCCCATCAATCACAGAAGCTCATTTGCAGGGTACCTGACAGATGGCCTTTTTCAGTGGGACAACCTTTTGCCTGGCCCCCTCCCTTCTAACCTTTAGGAGGCAGCTGAAGACAGTTTTGTTTAGGACTGCTATAATCAAATGCAGTCCTAAATTGTGATTTTTTTAAAAAAACGACAATTTGGTTTTCTGTATTTTTTGTATTTGTTTGTATGTGTGTGCGTGCGCGCGCCTGCCTGCCTGCCTGCCTGCCTGCCTGCCTACCTGGAAATCATGGTCGACTTCTGGCAACCCCTAGTGGAGCTTGGACATTTCGGAGAGGTGACATGCATATTGCCTACCTCTGCGTCCCGGCCCTGGTATCCCTTGGAGGTCTCCTATCCAAGTACTTGCCAAGGTCGGCCCTGCTTAGCTTCCGAGCGCTGACAAAATCGTGCTTGCCCAGGCTGTCCAGGTTAGGGTAATTTGCTGTGTTTTGATGTGCTGTATTTTATGTGTTTGTTTATATTCTAAGCCCCCTTGAGCTCTGTAAGAAAGAGAGGGAGCTAATAAATACTTTAAATAAAATAAATAATATGAAATAGATGAACATGACTCCAAATGAGGTGCAGGGTCAGAAAGGCATTCAAAGGAAAGCCTAGGCAAAAAGAAATACAAGCTAGCTGCAAAACCTAAGGTTGCCAACCTCATAGAGTTGCCAGCCTCCAGTTGTGGGCTGGAGATCTCTGAGAATTACAAGTGACCTCCAGACTTCCTAGATCACTAATTTATTTATTTAAAACATTTATTCCACTTCTCCTGGAGCAAAAGGCTGCTTTGGTTTGTGGACTGCATGACATTATACCCTACCAAGGTCCCTCCCTTCCCTAACCCCTCCCCTCCCAGGCTCCACCCTCAAATCTCCAGGTACTTCCAAACACAGCGCTGGCAACCCCTGTTCAAAACTCTGATGAGCTTGTTGGCGTTCAGCAAGCTTACCGGGTGCCGTTCCAGTAGTGAAGTGTTGCATCAGAGAAAGTTCTGTCCTTTGTAGCCATCCTTCTTGTTTCAGAACACGGGGTTGCTCCAGTCACTCATCCCCTTTTTCTATCATTTCAGCCTACAGATGATGGTGGATGACTATTGGTAGGGACTATTACCTAGCAGTAGAACCAGTGCTGTGCAACTTGCAAGTCTCCTGGTACCTCCAGGGGAAGAATCGTGAGTCATGGAGCGAGGGAAGCCTCTTGGCTGACTGAAAAACCAGTCCCTGTAAGAATAGATAACGGCCAGCTAGAACAGTGGTCTCACTCTGCATAAAACAGCTTCATATGTCATGGGTGGTGTGTGATGGATTATGACATGCATCTCACTCTGTTCGTAGGACTGAGCCATAACAGGTTTATGGAGTGGGGCTTTTGCTCAGCAGCAGAGCACTTCCCTTGCAAGAAGAAGGTCCCAGGTTCATTCTCCAGCATCTCTAGTTAAAAGGATCAGGTTGTAGGTGATAGGAAAGGCCTCTGAGAGCCAGTTTGGTGTAGCAGTTAAGAGGGGTAGACTCTAATCTGAAGAACTGGGTTTGATTCCCCACAGCTCCACATGCAGCCAGCTGGGTGACCTTGGGTCAGTCATCGTTCTCTCAGAGCTGTTCTCTCAAGAGCAGTTCTCAGCGCTCTCTCAGCCCTACCTACCTCACAGGGTGTCTAGTGTGGAGAGGGGAAGGAAAGAAGATTGTAAGCCGTTATGAGACTCCAAAATGAAGGGAGGGGTATAAATCCAACTCCTCCACCACTTCCTCCTCCTCCTCCTCCTTCCTTGTCACAATAGACAATATGGACTTTTTTAGACCAGTGGTTTGATTCAGTATAAGTTAGATTCAGGCATCATCCAGGTTCACCTGAGGACAAGATTATAATATTTTTAAAGCATGTGGAACTATGTGCTTAAAACCCTGGTGTGTTTGTGGGGGGGTTGTTGTTGTTTTTTACCTGTTGGAATCGGTTCATAATTCTGGCCTAGTGTTCTAAGTACATACAGGATAATTAGGCAGTATGGGAACTTTTGATCCGTGCAGATTTAACAAATAATTTCTACTGTTTCTAGAAACAATGGTCTTCCAAACATTTATTTAATATCTGATTTAAGCCAACTCAAACAATATTTTATTGTGTACGTACGGCAAACTTTGCTTATACAATAATAAAAAGGTTGTAAAGAACAAAGAACGGAAACTTGGCGCAGAAGGAACCTGAAGTCTGATGCCCAGAATTTGACCTGTCCTATTGGAATCTGCTGACCTGTCCTATTAGAACCTGCTGCCCCTTTATTAACCGTCTCTGCAAAAACCTGATACTTTGCACTGTGACTTTAAATATGTTTTGAAGAATGACGAATGTTATCTTTTGCTCCCTTCGTTGTACCTCCTGTGGGTAACACCGTACCACAAGCCCAACTTTAATTAAAAACCTGAAGGGTAATCAAAGTGAGCTCTTGTATAAAGCAAAAAGAGCTTTTGCCAAGGAAAGAAACTCCAGGCTCCAAATTCCAATAAAAATTATAATATGGGGAAAAAAAGATTCCATTTGGCCGGGCATCCAGCAGTGCACTCCCCTCCCAAACAGTAATTGTTCTTCATTCCTTCTGAGGTTGTAATGGTAGAGCAGCGGACTGAAGACTGCTGTCAAAGTAATCATAAATTGCTGGCTCAGTTTGGGCTTGGTAAAAAGGTTTTACCGAGGGAACGGTGGTTCAGAGGTAGAACCCGTATCTTGCAAGCAGAAGATCCTAGTTTCAAGGCCCGTAGCCACGTTGGTGCACAAGGGAGCAGGGCTCCACCAATCATTTTTCATGCCTCTCCAGTCAGCACTAGGGGTTGTTGTGAAATTTGTCACAAGTTTCTGCCAATGAGAGAGGGCATTTCCTTCCCTCCTCCCACCTTCCTCCCAGGCTTTGCCAGTGAGGCAGAGATTCTCCTTCCCTCCTCCTACCTCCTTCCAGGCTTTGCCAATGAGAGACAGACTCTCCTTCCCTCCTCCCTCCCAGCTTCTACCAATGAGAGAGAACATCTTTTTCCCTCCTGCCAGGCTTTCCCTTTGCACTTTGCTTCCTGCATAAAGCAGTTGCTCAGGCTGTGCTCTGAAGCACGTGATACAGTCGTTTTCCTGCCTTAGCTTGCTTGAGAACCAGTGTGGTGTAGTGGTTAGGAGCACGGACTCTAATCTGGGAGAACCAGGTTTGATTCCTCGCTCCTCCACATGCAGCTACTGGTGTGACCTTGGGTCAGTCATAAGTTCTTTCAGAGCTGTTCTCTCAAGGGCAGTTCTCAGGAGAGCTCTCTCAGCTCCAACTACCTCACAGGGTGTCTGTCATGGGAAGGGGAAGGAAAAGGGATTGTGAAAGGCGGGGTAGTGTCACTACCTTCGGGTAGTGAAAGGCGGGGTATAAATCCAATCTCCTCTTCCTTCTTTCCAGTCATAGATTCCTCTGATCTGCAGCACTTGTTGCACATTAAGGTAGAAGCTTTGGAGGGGGGGCCCCTCTATTTTAGCCCAGGTGGGTAACAGTGTTCCCTCTAAGCTGTGTTAGTGTGAGCAAGCTCACAGTTTTTTAGCCTCCAGCTCACACATTTTTGTCTTAGCTTGGGAAGGATAGCTCCAGAGCAAACTAATTTATATAGTAGCCTAATCACTCACTCACAACTTTAATGGCAGTCGCTCACAGAGTAGAATTTTTGCTCACAAGACTCCACGGCTTAGAGTGGAGCATTGGTGGGGAGTGTTCAAAGGTGGTTGGAATCAGAGGGAGTGGTTGGCAGCTGCAGCCGCTGCATTCTGCAAACTTGTGACCATTTTACAGTCTGTGCTGGTGACCACGCAGCTGTTTTGGCCCTTGAAAACACTTGCGGTGTGGGGAAAGAGGTCTGCACCACAAGCCCACATTGGATCGGGGCCTCACAGCATTTTAAAATCACTGTAAAATGGTGATAATGAATTGGTGCTGGCAACCATTTTGCCTTCTCTTTAAACTGGGCTCAGCAAAACCAAAACAGAAGTCCTGTAGCATCTTTAAAGACTAGCAAGTTTTTATGCTGGTGAGCTAGCATAGCAAGATCTTAGTGAAGAAGTAGTTTTTTTTATACCCCGCTTTTCTCTACCCTAAGGAGTCTTAGAGTGGCTTACAATCGCCTTCCCTTCCTCTCCCCACAATAGGCACTTTGTGAGGTAGGTGGGACTGAGAGAGCTCTGAGAGGGCTTTGACTGGCCCAAGGTCACCCTGCAGGCCTCACGTGGAGGCGTGGGGAATCAAACTGGGTTCTCCAGATTAGAGTCTGCCCCTCTTAACCACTACACTACGCTGGCATATGTGGTGCCAGAAGACTCCTGTTTCTATCTCTATTATTGAAACAAAGCATAATTAGATATCACATATTCTGTGAGAAAGTGAGAGATGATCAGAAAACAGTTGCGTTGTGGAAAAGGCATTATGTACATGCCTAAAGGCTCTTTTTGTTAAATCTTGTTTCAGACTGTTTCTAGGACCGAGCTGCATCTCAGATTAAACCTTGTACTCAAAACGTTGGCTGTGTTTTATGTAATCTGCTGATGGGTTCAGCCACAATGTGGGATGAAAGGGGCTGGATGCAAAGCATAACACAGCACACACTCAGACTTGGGTCATTCTGCTGGGACCACATAGGAAGATGATGTGTGTGTGTGTGCAAAGTTACTAATGTCAACCTCCTTTTAATTACAGTGATGAATGGTGTGTGCTTGGGTGCCCAGTCTCTGTCATTACAACCGCATTGCTTCTGCTTTCCCTGAATTTGGAGGCTGGTGGTAGAGTTTTCCCCAGCCTCTTGTAGCCATTGCATGCTCTTTTAGCTGGTGTGAATTGCAGGGGGAGTGAAATCTTCAAGCATATATTCTTATTGGGACCATAGAGTTGCAAGGGGCCATACAGGCCATCTAGTTCAACCCCTTGATCAATTCAGGATCAGACTAAAGTGTCACTGACACTCTTAAAACATCAGCCTTATTAACCAGGGAATAGTAAATCACATTTCTTATTTTTGCTTTTTGGGATGCCTTTTTAGAGCTTTTGCAAATGCAAGATGCTATGGTTGTCATTCTTGAGCTTCCTCGCCAGGGCCTCCGGAAGAATTCTCTGAGCTGCATCTTGCCTCTAATGCACAAGCATAGAAATACACGCCCACGAACGCTAACAGCCAAACTAGATGTTACAGCAGCCTTGGCTCCAACCCTTGGCTGTTGACGCCATTTCAGAGAAGAACTTGGCTGCTTAAAATTTTTGCAAAGGCCTGCAGGGCAGTGGGCGAGGTGATCTTCATTTCTGCACTTGAGAAGGTGCAGAGTGTGTGGGGGGGGAACAAGATCTGGTCCCACTGCACTGCATTGGTCAGGCCACACCTGGAGTGTAGTGTGTAGTTAGGGTTGCCAAGTCCCCGAGGGGGGGGCAGAGAAACCCCTGCACAATTGGCCCGCTCCCTGCCAGCCCATATTGGGCTACCGGGGGAAACCCTACCCCCAAATTGCCGGACTGCAGAGACGTGCCCAGCGTGATGACATCACCCAGAGGTGACATCATCACGTTGGGCACGTTTCCGGGGGGGGGGGAGGGGGACGACACTATTATTTGAGGGAAAACTCTACGGTTTCCCCTCGAATTATAGAGGTCCCGCCCACACAGAAGACTCCCAAAGAGGACTGGGACTTTCTCTGCTAAAAAGTAAGAGGGACTTGACAGCCCTATGTGCAGTTCTGGAGGCCTCACTTCAAAAAGGATGTGGACCGAATGGAGTGGGTTAGGGTTGCCAGCCTCCAGGTGGGGCCTGGGGATCTCCCGCTTTTACAACTGATCCCCAGCTGACAGAGAGCAGTTTCCCTGGAGAAAATGGCTGCTTTGGAGGTGGACTCTATGGCATTGTACCATGTGGAGGCCCCTCCCCTCCCCAAACCCCACCCTCTCCTGGCTCCACCCCCAAAGTCTCCAGGTATTTTCCAACCCAGACTTGGCAACCCTAGAGTGGGTGCAGAGGAGAACGATAAGGATGATCGAGGGCCTGGAGACCATCCCGTGAGGAAAGGCTGAGGGACTTGGGAATGTTCAGTCTGGAGAAGAGGAGGCTGGGGGGGTGGGGGGAAGACATGATTGCTCTCTGGAAGTATTTGAAGGGCTGTCGCTTAGAGGAGGGCAAGGAGCTGTTCCTGTGGGCAGCAGAGGAGAGGACTCGCAACAATGCATTTAAATTAAGGGCGGGAAAGTACCAGCTGGATATTAGGAAAAACTTTTTTACAGTAAGAGTTGTGCAGCAGTGGAATCGGCTGCCTAAGGAGATGGTGAGCTCTCCCCTCCCTGGCAGTCTTTAAGCAGCGGCTGGACAAACCCTTGTCAGGGATACTCTAGATGGATCCTGCATTGAGCAGGGGGTTGGACTAGATGGCCTGTATGGCCCCTTCCAACTCTGTGATTCTATGATTCTGTGTCCAAATTCTTCTTTAAAATGGTGGCAGCAGCCGCAGGTCGGACGTGTGGGTCATTATGACAGAGTGGTGCTAAGGCAGAGATCCTTATTTTCATCCGGGAAGTGCTGGAAGTTACACTTCTACTCTGTTGCCACCAAATTCAGTAACATAGAAGGAGGAAGGAAAAAGGTGAAAATGAGAGATGGAAAAAGAGGAAATAATTTGGCAATAGAGAAGCAGTGCAGTGTAGTGTGAAAACTCCCTGTCTCCAGACCTAGAAGCTAGGAAGTTAATTTTCGCACCCTACAGACTTTTTTAGTTTAGTTTTTTCCTTCTCTACTTTTATTCATATACTTGAGGCAGTTGTCAATAAGGCAAAGCTTGGATTCAGGATGCCACACACCATTCCCTTCTTCTGTCATGAGGGAATTATAGGCTTGAAGGAACCACATTGTAGGCCTGAGGAAAACAGCTAAGAAATAGGTTCATTTCAGTAGTGTGCGTGGCTTGGTTATTTCTTTGTTGTTTCTTTTCTCCAGCCCTTTCAGTATTACAGCAGTAAGCATACTGGAGAGCTGAAATCTGAGAAAACGTTAACAGTTATATAAGCGGGTTTCTCGTTTGGTTGATTCGAACTTGTATCATGGAATAGAAAGCCTTTTAACTGTTTTTGACAACAACAGTATCCAAACCCTTCTTATCGTTAAAATACATGAAGTCCCTGACGTACTCCCTTGCCCAACCAGCAGACCTCCAGTTCTAACTTCTCTGACACTAGAATCCCACCTACAGTTGCCAGATCTAGGTTCGGAAACTCCTGGAGATCTGGGGATGGAGTCTGGGGAGGACGGGGACCTCAGTGGGGTACAGTGCCATAGAGTCCACCCTCCATAGCACCCATTTTCTGGTTTAGGCTGACAGATGGTGATTGGCCCAAGGTCATCCAGTGAACTTCATGGCAAGGATTTGAATCCCAGGGCCCTCAACGGCTCTAACAACTGCCTTACAGTATCACCAGACTTTAATAGAATAAGACAGATATTGTTGCTTAACTCTGTAATTGTTACTCCTTGGCTTAAGGGTGTGATAAAATTGCATGGGGTTAGTAATAACACAAACATGGCCCTCAGTTGTGACAGATTGTGTTCCCTTTTGGCTAAAGCGGGTTCTGAGCTGGAGCTGTGCATGGCACTACTAGGTGAGAAGAAGAAAAGGTTTGGTGGTGGTTGTTCAGTCGCACAGTCGAGTCTGACTCTTCGTGACCCCATGGACTACATCACACCAGGCCCTTCAGTCTTCCGTCGTGCTCTGGAGTTAGTTTAATTTCATGTTTGTTGCATCAGTAACACTGTCTAACCATCTCATTTGGTGGCCAAAATATTTGAGCTTCAGCTTCAGTATCTGAAAGCATCTATTCTTCGGTGCTTGGCCTTCCTTATAGTCCAGCTCCCACAGCCATAAATTACTAGTGGGAATACCATTGCTTTGACCTCAAAGGTTTTAACATCCTGCTTTTCTCTACCTTAAGGAGTCTCAAAGCGGCTCACAACAATCTCCTTCCCTTACTTTCCCCACAACAAGAACCTTGTGAGGTAGGTGGGGCTGAGAGACTGGCTAAAGGTCACCCAGCAGGCTTCATGTGGAGGAGTGGGGAATCAAACCCAGTTCCCCAGATTAGAATCTACCACTTTTACCCCCTGTACCATCCTGGTTCTCTGATGCTTCACCAACGGTCTCTTAACAAAGCTCTTGTTACCTTTGACTGCCTTCCTTCCCTCTCATTATGTACACCATTGTTAAAATGTAGACTGTAGGCTCCTCAGATCAGGAACCCCCGCCATCTTTAAAAAAGCAGATACTCTGTAACGATGGGTTTCCCACCCTGAGCTATTTGTGTAGCTGGAAATTGCTCTGTGGTCTGCCTTCGAAGTGAGGTAAGGGCAGAGGGGGAAACTGAAGTGCTGCCTGTCTATCTCTACATCTTTGAACCCCATGGCCAAGATATCCTTCCCCTTCTGCCTTCCTGTGTCTGACTGAATAGGAACCCCATTGTCTACAAGATTGGCTCTCAAAGGCTATGGCCAGAATACTTATTGGGAGTCAGTTAAACTGCACAATGAAATGTCCTGTCTTTCTAGTCTCAACTGAGAAGCAAACTTCCTTTTTTTCCTTTTACTACTTCAAGGGCACCCTGAGGCAAACCTGGGTTGTTTTTTTCTTCTTTAAGCATGCTATCTTCCTGTCATTTTTTTTTTTTTTGAAGTCCTTTTTTCGGTTTGGAAATTTTCTGCTGCTGAAGGATTAACCGTGGATAATCAATTTCTGAGACTTCTTGTGATAAGAAGAGAATTGATCGAGTGCCTGCTCTTTTTCACTAATTGCTTGGCATCTTGCACAAGAATTTTATATTTTTATATATACGTGTGTGTCGTGTGCATGTGTGTGTGTGTGTGTGTTGTTGGTGATCCAGGACCTGGGAATGGATTACTGGAAGCAGATAAAATTAAATTGAATCTGACAAGCTTACCTTCCCGTTGTGAGGAGAAGAAGTGAACAACCTGCTGGTCCATATGTGAGCTTCAGCATATAAATGTAAAACGGAGTGTTGGACGGTGGGCTATTTTGTTCTGGAAGAGTGTTAATTAAGCTTCCAGCAAGCTCTGGGGCTTAAAGGTTCTCTCCATGCTTACCAGCAGATTAATTAAAGTTTGCATTAAAAAAAAATCCGTTCACATTGCATTGTGGCTTCCAGCTAGGGATCCAAGATTTCATTTTTCGCTGTGTTCTGTCATACTGCTAGACCTCCCGCAATCTTCTTTTTAATTGATGTGAGAATTAAGCCACTTTTCCAGGCTTTGTTTTTGAAAGGGAGAGTAAAACCTTTTCAGTGCTATGTTTGGGGGGAAGGGGTGCGGATTAGCCCCAAAGGCTTCACTATTTTTTACATTTAGCAGCATCTCTCCAAGTTCTATTTTTAAAAAACGATGATCATGATTGATGTTTTAATATATTTTTATCCTGTCCTTTATCCACAGAGCTCAGTACAGGGGTACCTGTTCAGCTTTGTCTTTACGGCTTTATCCTTACAAGAACCCTGTGAGATAGTTTAGGCCAGAATGGTAGCCTGTCTTCCCTGCTAAGTAGGGCTGCCATATTAGAGGGTTTCAGAATATTGAATGCACATTTCATGCGGAAATCCCCTGATTCCCACCCCCCCCCCCCAAAAAAAAACTTCTTACGCTCTTGTCAAACCCAGGTGTTGCTGTGTATTTTGGTGTTAATGAAGTGCTCTTTTCAGAAATGAATCAGTGCAACAAGAACATGGTGGTGGAAAATGGTGACAAGTCACAACTGACTTATTGCCACCCTGTAGCGTTTTCAGGGCAAGAGATGTTCACAGGTGGTTTGCCATTGCCTGCCTCTGCGTCCCGACCCTTGTCTTTCTTGGAGGTCTCCCATCCAAATGCTAGCCCAGGTTGACCCTGCTTAGCTTACGAGATCTGACGAGATTGGGCTATCCAGGTCAGGGCACAAGAAGAAGAAGAGGAGATTGGGTTTATACCCCACCCTTTGCTACCTGAAGGAGTCTCAGAGTGTCTTACAATCCCTTTCTCTTCCCCTCCCTACCACAGACACCCTGTGAGGTAGGCGGGGCTGAGAGAGCTCTCTTGAGAACTGCCCTTGAGAAAACAGCTCTGAAAGAACTTATGACTGACCCAAGGTCACACTAGAAGCTGCATGTGGAGGAGTGGGGAATCAAACCCGGTTCTCCCAGATTAGAGTCCGTTCTCTTAACCGCTACACCAAAGAAGAATAGTTAGGTTCAAATTCAGAAGTTTTTACCTGCTTTTAACGGACACTTAAGTAAATAACACCTTTCCTTTCTATGCACCTGAGATGACCATAATAGCCTGAGAGGATCACATATTGGATCATTTTGGAAACATGTGCTCTAAGGGGAATCCTGGCTGCTCTGAGCTAGTTAGGTCAAGGAGTTGGCATTTGGATAGTTACCACTTTGGGTGGGCACCCCTAAAAGATTTCTTTTTAAAACAGGAATGTTCCTTCTTTAAAAACAAGCTATACTATCTTAGAGGTATTTCTTAAATGCTTAGGTGAGGTGAATCAGTGAACTAAGCAGGATGCTGTACCTATTGAACCCCTCTCCCCCCACTATAGCCCTGGTTTAGGCTGACAGATGGTGATTGGCCCAAGGTCATCCAGTGAACTTCATGGCAAGGATTTGAATCCCAGGGCCCTCAACGGCTCTAACAACTGCCTTACAGTATCACCAGACTTTAATAGCATAAGACAGATATTGTTGCTTAACTCTGTAATTGTTACCCTTGCCAAGATTATGGAATAGAACACTTGTAGTATAATCTCTGAATTAGGATCAGTTTGTATTTATAGTTGAAATGGACTGAAGAACCCTTGTAATATTCCTTGGGGTAGATCCAGCCGTCTTTTCTTCACCTGGAAAAAGGAAGGAGGGGGGTCCCCCCTCTACTCTGGGAATCATGTACAAAGCCACATAGGAGGGGGCTCTTGTATTTAGGAGTACTGGGTAAGATTGAGTGAAAAAGTTGGCTGGATCCAGCCCATTGACTCCTTATGGGTGTTCATCAATGAATAAGCGATTGTATAAAATCTTGCTTGGCAACCTGAAGGAGCTTCAAGGTCAGGGACTTGGGGAGGGGGCACATTGCATGCACTATGATGTCACTTCCCGGAAAGCCTGCAAGTGACCTCAGGTAGTTCTAGGAATAACTAGAAACTCTATTGTTTTACCATTGAGTTTCTGGAGGTTCCTGGAGCTACCTGCTGTTGCTTCTGGGTTTCCCCCAGAAATGATGTCACAGTGCATGTGTCACTCACATTTAAAATAATTTTTTCCTGGTGCTGCTTGGAGCAACTGCAGGCAACTGAGGTAGCCAGTAGGAGGCCTGGTAACCCTATATAAGAGGGAGGCATGTTTTTGAGTATGCAAGACAGGGGTGAAATTAAGTAGGGTTGCCCCCCCAACAGGGGTGGTTTCCCCCCAGCTTTTGGGCCCCAATCCCCGCCCCCAAAGAGCCCCGTTGCACCCGAAGTGACATCATTGCACGGGGCATGTCATGCGGGGGGACACACTAGCATTTTACTCAAATGCTAGAGCATCCCCTGAATGATGTGCCCCGCATGATGGCATCACTTCTGGGTGACATCATTGTGTGTGCCAGAAGACCCCAGGAGCTCGGTTGAAGCCCCCTGCTGGGATGTAGGTAAGACTTGATAACCCTAGAAATTAAGAGAGTAGGTGTGGGGAATGAGTGTCCCAGGATTTCTTGCCAAGTAAATAAATATTGTTCATTTGGGGGTAACACCTTCCTAGATTCAACTAGCTTTGTGAGCAAGCCACTGGAATCTGGATGGCAGCAGGAAGGATGCCTTTTGATTCCAGCTGTGATCCCAGCTGACACATATGGGAAGATGAGGTCCACAGCTATCAGGCTGGGTTTTTCTCTGTCAAAAGGGGAAAGCCTGCAGTCATGCATTTCTCTAGGAATATTTCTTATACAAAGTTCATTCTGTCAGTCTTGTGCTCTCTGCAGAAACCCTGTTTGCCTTTTCAGTGTAGTCCATGGGGGAAGATGGACTTCTCCATTCTGCTTGTGGCCTCTGATTCTCGGTGAAAGAAGGACTGTGCCTGGAAACATAAGTATAACGACTCCTACTAATTGTTTCTTTGTGCACAGTAAGTACTAATGTACCCTTGTATCTACTGCTCTAACTGATGAATAGCAGATCATCAATGGAGTGAAATAGAACCAATTTAACAAAGCTACCTACTAAAGTTTTAAAAAATCAGTGTCAACATTTAAACCTCAGATCTACTTCAGATAGCTTTGTCTGTTGGGACAGATAAGCTTTTAACTAGGCTTGTATGGAGATAGATCAAGATGGGTAGCCGTGTTAATCTGTCTGTAGCAGCTGAAAAGAGTAAGACTCCTGTAGCACCTTAAAGACTAACAAAATTTGTGGTAGGGTAGGAGCTTTTGTGGGTTACTGCTCACTTCTTCAGCAGTGACTCATGAAAGCTCATACCTTACCACAAATTTTGTTAGTCTTTACGATGCTACTAGACTCTTGCTCTTTTCAGCTAGCCCTGGGAAAATCAGCAAGGACAAAGCATGGCAGGCATCCCTAAGGAGGACATTCCTCAATGGTGCCACCACTAAGAAAGGCCCTGTGCTGTGGCTTTGCTGTTGTTCTTCATTGAGATTTCCTTGGGAAGCCTCTTCGCCCCAAGTTGATTTAGTCCTTCATCCAAGCTCCCTATCTGGTCTCCCCAAGACTGTCATGTGTTCCTTGTCAGTGAAGTCTCAATCCTGGTCCACCACAACCTTATTAATGCATGCTCTTGACAACTTCTGGGTTGCCCAGGGCACATTCTCACTAACCCCTTGGTTCTATGTCTTAGCCTGATTTCTCTGTTTTAAAAGAGAGCCCTTAGCAGTTCACAAAACTACAAAACCCTAAAAATACTGTATGGAAAGAAAAATCAATAAAACAGCAGAATAAAAATAGCGCCAGAAAAACAACTTCAGTAGACAGTTTAAAAGGTATGATAAAACTGTCCTCAGCAAGAACAAGCCAGCAGACAAAAGTCTGGAGCCTTCTCCTGGGTTTTTCACCTGGCCCCTAGAGTTTAAAAGGCCGGGCTCCAGGTGGCTTTTATCTAATCATCTACTGCATTTTCTCTAAGGAGGTCAGGGTTGCATAAATGGTGTCTTCTGCTCTTTGTTACCCTCACAACAGCTCTTAATGTAGGGTTAGGGAGAGAGTGAAGAAGAAGAGAAGAGATTGGATTTATACCCCGCCCTTCACTACCCAAAGGAGTCTCAGAGCAGCTTACAGTCTCCTTCCCCTTCCCCTCCCCACAACAGACACCCTGTGGGGGAGGTGGGGCTGAGAGAGCTCTCTCGAGAACTGCCCTTGAGAGAACAAGTTCTGAAAGAACTTGTAACTGTCCCAACTGTCACACCAGCAGCTGCATGTGGAGGCGTGGGGACTCCAACCCGGTTCTCCCAGATTAGAGTTCGTGCTTCTAACAACTACACCAAACTGGGGAGTGACCTGAGATCACCTGGTGGGTGGAGATTTGGACCTGAGTGCGAAGTGAAGGGAGTGGCAACTAGAAAGTAGGAATATTCACAGCAGGGACAGTAATGCTGATTAACTGGTGGGTAGATCCCGCGCACTTGGATTCCGTAGATCCCGTAGATTATGTGTGCCTTGGAGTTTAGTCATGCCAGCCACATGACCACAGAAACGTCTTCGGACAGCACTGGCTGTTCAGCTTAGAAACAGAGATGAGCACCGCCCCCTAGAGTTGGCTTTGACTAGCTTTCAAGCAAGGGAAACCTTTACCTTAGATCTATATGGGGGCAAGGTGGTCCTTCAAACATCCTGCCTGAGTCTTGTTCCACTGATTCTGCCCATGGCAAATTAGGGCTTGGGTCCCTCTTTCCTGATTTATTTAGTATGTACCTTGTTTGACTTCCACCCTTCCTCCATCACATTTGTTCAGCGACCTCTGAAGTAGGTTGAGAGAGAAGCTGACAGGCCCCAGATTACCTAATGAACTTTGTGGCTGAGAGGGGATTTGAATCCAGCTTCCTCTGCTCACAATCCAGTGCTCCCCCTCCCCTTTAGTTCTTGGGTTCATTCCAGAGAAATCACAGTCCATCACAGAGGCCTCAGATGTCTTTTGCATGTTAGTTAAGAAAACATTTTGATGATTGATCAGGTTAAAGCTGGAAAGACAGTCCTATGTCCATATGTGTCTACACAGTTCTTCACTTTCTCATCCTTGCGTTTGAAAGACGAGCTCTTCTTCCCGAGCAATTTCTCCCCCCCCCCCCCCCCCCCACTTTCCAAATTATGGCAAAGAAAGCTGGGAATGATTTGCTGGGTATCTTAATGCGAGTTTCCCTCAGAATCTTTTGGTGCTGGAAGCGAGGGAGAATTTAGAAGCTCTTTTGAAGGCTGTGTTTATTAACTGAGTGTCGTCCCCCCCCCCCCCCCGGGCATTAATCACCTAGTTTTTGGACTTGCAGGAAGTTGAGCATAGCTCTCTTTTTAAAAGGGCAGTGGAACTTCATAAAAATTAATGTCTGGCGAATGCTGCTGCACATGTGGAAAGTGTATTTGTGGTAATGCCAGAGAGCCCTGTTAAGTCTGGAGAAGAAAAATAAAACCGGTGCCCCACGGGCAGTGGCACCTTGAAGACCAACGTGTTTTATTCCATCATACACCTTCCTGAATCTGAGGAAATGAGCTCTGACTCCCCAAAGTTTGCGCTGGAATAAATTTTAGATTCAGGAGGGTAGCCTTGTCAGTCTGAAGCAACAGGACAAAGTTTGAGTCCAGCTGCACCTTTAAGACCAACAAAGCTTTCGCGTGCATGCAGACTTCTTCAGATACGTGGATGGGGTGCATTGCACACGAAAGCTTTGTTGGTCTTAAATTAAGTGTCTCATCCTGAATCTCTTGTCTGTCAATTTCGTGGGCTGCCTCCAAGTTCTGCATTATTGGAGAGGGAGTATGAGCTCGCTCTCTTAACGTTCTCTGCCCCTTGCATAATTTTATAGACCTCTGTCATGTCTCTCCTAAGTGCTGATGGACGCTCTTTCACAAGGCAGCAGGAAAGCACCCTGTTGTGTTCCAGCAACTGCTTGCATTTTGCTCATGAGGAAGTGTTGACAGAGCAAGAGTGTAAAATGTTACCTCAACTTCTCCTAAAGCTCTGAGTTATGAAGATCTACCTGACAGGTGTAAAGATATTGGTTCAGGTGTAAAGATATTAGTTCAGTGCATGCCGATTGTTTAGGTGTATACCATGTTGTATTAAGGGTACATGTGGAAAACAAGCAGGGTATTAGAAACATGCAGTGCAATTCCCTGTATATTTTTTGGAAATGCCATTGGATGGAAGCTGTTCTTGCGTCAGGAAGGCAGGGTAGCTATGGATCCTTTTTGAGTTTAAGTTTGCCTGTGATGTGGGGAAAAGACATTTAGTAAAATGGAGAATGAAGTTGAAATGGATAGCTAATGTCTGGCTGCTTTGGGTTAATTCAGATGCCTGGAAATGGCAATTAAAGTGATAGGAAAGGGGTTTTTATAAAGAAGAATGGATTTATACCACATCCTTCACTACTCAAAGAAGTCTCAGAATGGCTGACAATCTCCTTTCCCTTCCCTCCCCACAGCAAACATCCTGTGAGGTAGGTGGGGCTGAGAGAGCTCTTTCGAGGACTGCTCTTGAGAGAACAGCCCTGAAAGGACTTATCATTGACACAAGGTGCATGTGGAGGAGTGGGGAATCAAACCCGGTTCTCCCTGATTAGACTCCATGTTCCTAACCACTACACCAAACTGACTTTCTAAAGTCAGATCTCACAACCATCCAATTTTTGCTATTTAAAATATATGCAGGATGCCGATTGAGTGATTAGCCAAAGATGGGGTATATTTTTGTCTTCCACAAATCCTCCTAAATTTAATAATCTAAAGCCTTGCTCTTTTGTAACTTTTAGCTCAATGGACAAAGATGGGCGGTAAGTATGGCCACGGTCACACGGCCCTTAAATGCGGGAGGAAGGGCTATTTCCTCCCGCATTTAAAGGGGCCGTCTACAACGGCCGCAGAAACTCCTGCGTCAAATGCGGGTTCCTCCCGCATTTTCCGACCCCGGGAAAATCGACAATTTTCCTGGGAGTCGTGGGAGGAACCCGCATTTGAGGTATCTGGACAGCCCTCTCTTGCAATCATTGCAAGAGCAGGGCTGTCCAGATGGTCCTGTCGGCCATTCCCCCCCCCCCCCCCTTTTACACTTGGGCGCTTGGGCAGTCAAGCGCCCAAGTGTAAAAGGGGAAAAACCCTCCCCCAAAACTTACCAGGCGGCTGGCGGGTCCTTTGCTGCTTCTCCTACCGCCGCCACGGCCGCCTCCTTCGCCGCCTCTTCCATGGCCACCACCACTTCCACTGCCTCTTCCGCGGCTGCCGCCGCTTCCGCCACCAACACGGCCGCCTCCCTCGCCGTCTCTTCTGCAGCCGCCGCCGCTTCTGCCACCGCAGGGGTTGGGATGTGTAGTCATCCCAACCCGAGCTAGAAAAATGTGGCCCCTGTAATCCGGGAGGGCTCCCGGATTTAAAGGGGCCCGTGTGACCGCAGCCTATATCTTCTTGTAAGCAGTGTTTCCTCTAAGCTGAGTCAGTGTGAGCTAGCTCACAGTGTTTTAGCCTCCGGCTCACACATTATTTGTTTTCGCTCAGGAAGGAGGGCTCCAAAGCAAACTAATTTATGCAGTAGCCAAATCGCTCACTCACAACTTTAATGCCAGCAACTCACAAAGTAGCATTTCTGCTCACAGGACTCCACAGCATAGAGGGAGCATTCCTTGTGAGTATTAGTAGACCTTGTGAAGGGATACTAGAAAATGATGGCGCTGATGAAGAGAGCTGGAGCAGTAGCCATTACTGGAGATAAGTATTGTGGTACCCATCCATCATCTGGTGGAATGGCATTTCTATTTGCAGAAGAGGGCTGGTCTTGAAATTGTGGAGCTTCGAATCTCACTCAGTCATGGCATTTACAAATCGCCGTCGACCTCAGTGACGCATCTCCTAGGATTGTTGTGACGGCAACCCTGGTGAAGATTTTGTGGTACTGTCTACCTGATAAATAGCAGTCCTGTGCCATGGATGAGGGTAGAGAGGAGAAGCAAACAGAAAAAAGTTTTCCAGGTTTTTCTGTTTGTCCAGCTAATGGCTCTTGGCAAAAGCTGGCATGTTGTTATAAAAAGCTTGAATGGGAGCCACATACAAGCGAAAACATTTCCCCCTGTGATGTGGTGTGATGTGCCTTTTCTTCAAAATTATAGCTTGTGATAGCTAATTACAAGCTTAAAGCAGGCCCAGAGTTAAAGTGATTACTACTTTGAGAGTTTTGTGTTGCGCATTTCCCAGACTACACCCTGGGAAGAAACGGAAGAGGCCCTGATTTTTCTGGCACTCCAGCAAGTGCCTGAAGGGAGGCAGTTACCCACCTTTACTGAACCCCCCCCCAGTGGTTGCATTCTGTTCCCTATGAGTGACCTCTGGCTGGCATGACTAGATGCTGAGGCATATGGAACGCCAAAGCAGTACCTTTCCACCAAAGCAGTACCTATATATCTACTTGCAATTCCTTGCTTTCGAGCTGCTAGGTTGGCAGGAGTTGGGACCTGAGACAGAAGCTCACTCTGTCACGTGGCACTCGGGTCTCGAACTACCAATCTTCCGGTCTGCAGTTCAGTGTCTTAGCCACTGAGCCGTTGCGGCCTCTATGCAGAGGCAGGCAATGGCAAACCGCTTCTCTCTTGTGTTGCAGAGCCAGTGTGATTGTAACTTGATGACGCTTTACACGCATACCTCCACCTTTTGGGGGGATGGTGTCGTCACTGGTCAGCCTCGTGTAGATCAGTATCCATTCCAATTTGCACCGCAAGAGTTGTTCTGCAGAACTAATGGCTCCAGATGACTCAGCCCAGCGAGTTGAGCTTTAAATTGCAAAGGGAAGCAAAAGCAAACAAAAAATCCTCTCTCTTTTATCAACAGCCTTCTGCCTATAGACTCTTAGAAATGAAAACCCTTCAGTGGGCCATGATTTGACTGATGGATGGGAACTTGTGTGTTTCTAATTTTAAAAAAGACATCTGCAGCACATCTTTTCAGTGCAGTGTGTTGCATCCGGCCAGCTTTTCTGCTCAGTCTCACCCATTTTCCCTGCTTACTAAACTCCTCTCTAATCCCACACGACTTTTGTCCAGGCAGATCCCATGATCCTCAGCAAAGTGTTTTTGGGTGGTCCAAGGAAGCCGCCTTCCCACCAGCTGAAAAGCTAGCTGTATTCAACCCAGTGAATGAAATAATGTTACTAATGGCAAAGACGCTCACTGAGCTTTCGTTCTCCCACTTTAAGAGCATAAGAGACGCCATGCTGGATCAGGCCTATGGACCATCCAGTCCAACACTTGGTGTCACACAGCAGCCAAAACCCAGGGGCCATCAGGAGGTCCATCAGTGGGGCCAGAACTCCAGAAGCTTTCCCACTGTTGCCCCCCAAGCACCAAGGATAACAGAGCATCACTACCCCAGACTATAGTGTTCCATCTATGAGGGAACACCGGCAGACCTCTGCTCCGTATTTTTATCCAGTCCCCTCTTGAAGCTGTTTATACTTTGAGCTGCCACCACTTCCTGCAGCAGTGAATCCCACGTCATAATTACTGTTTGGGTGAAGAGGAGCTTCCTTTTATCTGTTTATCTATTTAAGCCTACTGGCTTTCCACAGGCTCTGCCAAACTGAATTATTTAGGTGGGCTTTTTTAGATAGGTAATAGAGCTGTATTGTAGCAAAACAGTTCTGAAAGTCATTCTGGTAAAGGTACAGGGACTGTGGACTAGGCAACTGTGTATAAGTACATAGTGTCTCTTGCTGTAAGCAGGGCTATTTTTGGGCAGGAACGCACAGGAACAGAGTTCCGGCTGGTTCCTGAGTTGGCCACACCCAGCAGGAACTCATTAGCATAATATGCCACACTCAATAGCAGAAACTTATTAGGATTGGCTACATTAGGGGTATGTGGCCTAACATGCAAATTAATTCTTGCTACAAAACAAACAAGGTAAGCAGAATAAGAAGCAAAAGGTGGGTGTGGCTGGATGACCACGCTTCTGGTAACATGGGGGTGTGGCCTAATATGCTAATGAGCTGTGCTGTCAGTGGTGTGGCCTAATATGCTAATGAGTTTCTGCTGTTGGGTGTGGCCGATTATGCTAACGAGTTGCTGCTGGGCTTTTTCTACAAAAAAAGCCCTGGCTGTAAGTATGATCCTACTGTGTAATTTCTGGTGCCAGTGATTATGTCGAAGGTTGCATCAACGTCCACCGATTCCCAGGACTTGAGGGAACCCTGAAAAATGTGCCAGGA
Organism: Lepidodactylus listeri; assembly: GCA_029233225.1. Lineage (NCBI taxonomy): Eukaryota > Metazoa > Chordata > Lepidosauria > Squamata > Gekkonidae > Lepidodactylus > Lepidodactylus listeri. The sequence goes on along the minus strand of JARCFY010000004.1, from coordinate 23,837,086 downwards.
CTTAGTACCAGTGAGTACTGTCACACTAAAATGCCAATTTTGGTTGTGTACATTCAAGAAGAAGAAGACGAAGAAGAAGAAATTGGATTTATACCCTGCCCTTCATTTGAAGTCTCAGAGCAGCTTACAAACTCCTTTCCCTTCCCCTCCCTGCAACAGACACCCTGTGAGGTAGGTGGGGCTGAGAGAGCTCTTTCCACAACTGCCCTTGAGAGAGCAGCTCTGACAGAACTATGGCTTGCCCAAGGTCATCCAGCAGCGGCAAGTGGAGGAGTGGGGAATCAAACCCGGTTCTCCCAGATTAGAGTCCACGCACTTAACCACTACACCAAACTGGCTCAAAGATACCACTCAGCACAATTCCTAGTGCTGTGTGGAAGCTGTATTGTCAGTAGTGCTGTTCTTGATGACACCGCAAGTCCTTGCCCCATGGATTTCTGGGTTTAGGATGGTGAGGAGCTGGGGGCAATAACTGTATCTCTTTCACAGGATCTCTTACTGCTTAAATTGTGCGGTGAAAACGCTTAGGGGTTGCACAAATTCTTGTGCTGTTTCTGCAAAGGCATATTGCTTCTTCCCTTTGCTCTTTTAAAAAAGCTTCATAAAGGGGAATAAAACAGAATTTCAGATGCATGCATGCATAGATAACATGCCCGTTGGGGAACTCTGTGGTTTGTTTGCTGACTGTGCCTTGACCCTTAAGTCTGCCCCGGGCTCCGATGGGGACTTCTGTAAATAGCAGCTCAAATCTCTGTGTCTTGGGTTAAGAAGAGCAAGGTGAGCTTGAACACTTTAGAGCGCCCTCTGTTCCTTTAGGCTTTGAGTTGGCCAGATGTGCAACCTACATCTTATACAGCTTACTAGACCTGGATCTTAAAATCCTTCTGAGGACCAAACCTGAAATGCAGCAACTAGTTTATTTCTGATTCTCATCAGTTCACTAGGAGCCCCTTGCTTTGGAATCTTCTTTTGGTAGAACTCAAAATGCAGATCTCAATGCATAAGCATCTTAAATCCTCCAGGATTGTTTTGCCTGTTAGAGTGGTAGCGTTTCATGACAGCTTGAACTGGGACATCAGAGCTGGTTTTGGAAGCCCCTTCCCCCTTGAACTGGGACAGACAGAATGGTGTGCCCTTCTGAACCCCCTGCAAAAGCTATGTGCCAGAAGAAGAAGAAGAGGAGGAATCATGGAAGGGACCTCCAGGGTCATCTAGTCTAACCCCCTGCACAATGCAGGAAATTCACAAATTCCTCCCCCTTCACACCTGCAGTGACCCCTGTTCCACACCCAGAAGATGACCAAAAACCTCCAGGGTTCCTGGCCAAATTGGCCTGGAGAAAAATTGCTTCCTGACCCCAAAGTGGCAATCAGCATTTCCGTGGGTGTGTAAGAAAGGGCCACATGAACAGAGCACTGAGGCAACCCTTCCTGCCCTCCCTCTCATGATCTGCCTAAATTCACAGAATCTTCATTGCAGAGATTGGATTTATACCCCACCCTTCACTACCTGAAAGAGTCTCAGAGCAGCTTACACTCTCCTTTCCCTTCCCCTCCCCACAGCAGACCTATGAGGTAAGTGGGGCTGAGAGGGCTCTGAGACAACTGCCCTTGAGAGAACAGCTCTGAAAGAACTTATGACTGACTCAAGGTCGCACCAGCAGCTGCATGTGGAGGAGTGGGGAATCAAACCTGGTTCTCCCAGGTTAGAGTCCACGGCTCCTAACCACTACATCAAACAGTGGTGGTGATTTGTTAAAAAGGGGGGAGGTGTTGGGGTTATCTTCCCTTTTTATTTCCTCAAGGGTGGCCTTTGCAAGTTGTGACTTACTGCCCTGAATACTAAATACGATCATGTATGATGGCCTGTTAAGTACTTGATAAATATCCTTGTGTTTGCTGCCTGCTGGAGATTGTTTGCCAAAAGTCGGTGAGGTGGAGTGGTGATATTGTCAAGAACCTGGGAAGTTGCAGCCAATGCTCCCTCTAAGCTGTGGAGTCTTGTGAGCAAAAATTCTACTTTGTGAGCTACTGGCATTAAAGTTGTGAGCGAGTGATTTTGCTACTGCATAAATTAGTTTGCTCTGGCACCCTCCTTCCTGAGCTAAGACAAAAATGTGCGAGCTGGAGGCTAAAAAGCTGTGAGCTAGCTCACACTAACTCAGCTTAGAGGGAACACTGGTTGCAAATACAGGACCTTTTGGCAGTACTTGGCTTAGTGGGTTCCATGTTCTTTAGCCCCGCGTTTAGAAGACTTAAGACTGCTTTTGGGTGGTAAGAAGCAGTCTTATGGGAGGCAGCTTTTGGTTGTTGATGCTGCTTTAGCATGAACACTGCCTGCCTCCTTCCCATCTGCTGCATATTTCAAACTAACTGGAGTTCAAAAGCACACTGCTTTGGTCGTACAAAGAAATTGACTGCCCTAGAATTCCAGATTGCTTGAAGAACTGGGGCATGCAAAAAAATATGGAGCTATTTCACACGTGTCTTTCCTATTCTGTCTCTGGGGGCAACATCCGCCAAGCGTATGGCCTCATTTGCTCATTCCCTTAGTTACTATTTCACCTGTGTGCTGATGTCCAGATTCTGTAGGCCTCAACCCACCCAGTCTTTATAGTGGGAACAGAGCTTTCCTCAGGCTAGGTGACTTCTGATGCCTCTGCTTTCTGTTAAATAATTAAAAACAAACCCAGAGTACTGAGGGTGACAGAAAGGGCTCTGTAATCAAAATGAAATTCTAACAGGTAAACATTTCCAAGATTTTTTGGGGGGGAACGACGACCCTGGAAACTGTAGTTGTCAGAAATTCAAAAGAAGCCAAGTTAGAACAGAAGTTTGCTTTCTTGTCCTGGCCAACTATATCCTATACTCAAGAGTTTCCAAGAACAAAATTTAAACGGTACACAGTGTCATGACTTTCCTTTTGCTTGGTTCTTTCCATCTCACCAGCAGTGGTGGCTTTAGCCCATAAGAAGAGGGGGAAACTGACCTTCCTTCCTCATCTTTTCCTCCTTTCCCACTCATCTTTACCTCTTGTCCTCTGAGGAGTTTCCCCCCAAGATCCTCAGTTGTTGTTGTTTTTTTTACCTCAGCAGGTAGGTTGTGGTGGTAGGGTTGCCAGGTCTGGAAACTTTGGGTGTGGATTTGGGGAGGGGAGGGGCCTCAGCATGGTACAGTGCCATAGAATACAACCTTCAAAGTGGCCATTTTCTCCAGGGGAGCTGATCTCTGTCAGCTGTAAAAGTGGGAGATCCCCAGGCCCCACCTAGAGGCTGGTAAAGGGACGGTGGTAAGTGACAGAGCTGAGTTCAGGTGCTCCAGTTTGGTGTGGTGGTTAAGTGCGCGGACTCTAATCTGGGAGAACCGGGTTTGATTCCCCACTCCTCCACTTGCAGCTGCTGGATGACCTTAGGCAAGCCATAGTTCCGTCACAGCTGTTCTTGAAAAAGAGTAGTTTCTGTCAGAGCTCTCTCAGCCCCACCTGCCTCACAGGGTGTCTGTTGTGGGGAGGGGAAGGGAAAGGAGACTGTAAGCCACTTTGAGACTCCCTTGAGTAGTGAAGGGCGGGGTATAAATTCAATCTCCTCCTCCTTGTTCTTCCTTCCCACTCCTCCCACTTGTGGAACTTTTGGTCATTTTTGTACAGAGACAATCACACAAGACTGGAATAAAGTCTGTTTCCACCATACTTTGGAAGAAATGCTGACTAGCCTGCATTCCCGGGGGGCGGGGGGGGCGGTGAACCAAAGGGAGCTGATCCTAGATCTTATGTAGGAGAGCTAACTGTGCTGAAACCCCACGGTAATATTCTAACACTGAACAGAAAAGTTATACCAAGTCATCCCTTCTTGCCATTTTCTTTTTGTCATTGATCTGTTCAGGATTTATGATTCAAATGGATCATTTAAACAATATTTTTAAACCCCGATGATCCTGAAAAATGTTCTCTCCCCCCCCCCCCCGCCCTGCATCTGAGAAATGGGCTTCAATTGAAGGTCTATTGTGGCTAACTTAGACATCCTGAGTATTAAGCAACTGGTTGTTCATGGTATACACAGCTGTCTCTGAGGGTATTAGCCGTTAACCTTTGCAGCCAAACTCTAGCAAGGCCTCATTTGCTTAAGCTGCCATTTTGAAAGGCCTCGGCCTGACCAAAATCTTCAGCTCCCACAGTTCTTTCACAGGATGCTTAAGTGTTATACGGAGGCAGGAAAACAGACAGTTCAGTCCTCAAAATTAGTTACTTGAATGCATTAGGAGGCTGTTGAATCTCTCTCCAGTGTGCTGACGTTGCTTCCAGCAGCTCTAGTGTTGCCTGAGCTCTACAAAGAAAACCTGAGATTCCAGCTCCTGGAATAGTATTAATTTTTATGCTACTGCTGCAGGACACCATGGGGCTGTGTACAGGAAATACTGAGTTCTCTGACTTGCACTGCTGTTCTTTGAATCAGTTTAACCAAAAGGACTACATGCAATAAGAGTTGTTTCCCATTTAGGGACTTTGGCACAGTGGCTCCATAAAATGCCATGGCTTGGCATTACACAAACCTAGCGCTTGTGCATTTTCTCCCTTCCCTCTAACGGTTGCCAGATCCCCCCGGCCACCAGCAGGGGATGGGGGGGTAGGGTTACCCAGTTTGGGAAACTCCTGGAGATTTGGGGATGAAGCCTGGGGAGGACAGGGACCTCAGTGAGCTACAATGCTGTAGAGTCCACCCTCCAAAGCATCCATTTTATCTAGGGGGAACCAAGCTCTGTAATCTGGAGATAAAATGTAATTCTGGGGGATCTCCAGGTCCCGCCTGGAGGCTGGCATCCCTGTTTCCCCCTTCTTGAACTTTGGTTCCGTCTCTGACTCTTTTTTCTTTTTATATAATAACATTTTTATTTCTGATAAACAGACAAACAAGACACACATACACAAAAATTACATAAAACGTGTGGAGGACAAAGTATGGCTTCCTGTATCACAGGAAGTTATGGTTTACATTGCATCTAAGCTGGCAAGCTGTGGCTTGTGGTCACCCTCCAAACCACATCTGGACCATGACAATTAAGTTTCAATTTCTAATTCTGCTTTGGAAGGCAAGCACAAAATACAGCCTGCTGCTTTGGATGCAGTGCTAAGCTGGTGATCCCAGATGTGTTCTTAGGCACCCTGGAACCTGCTGATGTGTCTTTTGGCATCTACTTCCTTCTTCCCTGAAGCCAGGGGCCAGTCCTGGTTTTCCTCCTCCACCTCCCTGCAGCAAGTGGTACTTCAGCAGAGCCGAGGAGGCATCAACTTCCTGTCTTGCCTCCTCTCCTCTCTGCAGAGAGCACCCAATGTGGAAAAAGCTGTCTTCATTATAGGAGGTGCCTGGCTTGGACTGCCCCAACTTTGTTATTAGCCTCTCCCCCCACAGTTCCGTGGCACGCCCCCCTGACAGTTATTTTGCAGTGGTGTCCCCTACCTGTTCTCAGAATTCTGTCTGCAGCAGCTGCATCTCTGTGTTCCACGTCACGTTTGTGCTGCAGAGAACTGTAATTAACTTTAGCTCCCCGGTGCCTGCACATCATGTGCAAAATATGAAGCCCTAATAATATTCAAAAGTGGCAACGTGCATGCATAATAGGTTCTTTAAAATCGGATCTTAACCAATTTCCCTGGAAATGAGCCCTGTTAAACTCCGTAGGGCTTCCTTCCAAGTAACTTTTGTATAGGTTTACCACGTTAATCTGTAACATCGGAAGCAGCTCTTATTTACCTCCTTCTGGTTTGCAATTCTTTCTGTCAAGATCTTCTAACAAGAAGTAGTAGGAAGCCATTTAAGGAGGCAGGGACTTGGGGGATAGCCCCATGTTTCAGACAACATGTGATTATTCCACTGTCGCCCCCATATCTCTGGCTGTTTTATAATGTCTCGAATACAGGGTGGTTTGGCTTTTGTTTCTGGCAATTTATTCTTTGAAATATCCAACAACAGATCATTTAGTCTTGCTGCGAGTCTGTAATTTGTATTCTGTTTTTGTTTTAAATTAGCTCTTGACGTAACAGCCTTTCCCACATGTTCTTGATGCAGTAGCCGACGTGCAAACATACGAAAGGCCTTCAGGTTTCTATCAGTGCCATCCTAAGCAGAGTGATTTCAGTGGATTTAGAAACAGTGGATCTGTTTAGGATTGCACTATAGGTAGGGTCGCCAAGTCCAGGTTGGGAAGTACCTGAAAATTTTGGGGGTGGAGCCTGGGACATGGGGTTTGGGGAGGGATCTCAGTGGGGTATGATGACATTGTCCACTTTCCAAAGAAGTCATTTTCTCCAGGGGAACTGACCTGTGTCAGCTGGAGATCAGCTGGAATTCCAGGAGATCTCCAGGCCCCACATAGAGGTGCAGAAGGCACTTCTGAAGCAGCTGTTGTGTATTCAGAGCTGTGAGGTGGCCAAAGGAATTATGTCACTCCGATATTATGTCTTCCTGTTTCCTATTTTGCTTATAGTTCTCGCCTGAACTTGCAGACTTCCTACTCCCAGCCCTCTGGCAAGCAGCGGCCTTCCTGTTTTCTCAGCCAAATGTGTGAGTTCTGTCTGACCTGCTGAAGGGTTTCCCCCCAAAGGCTTGCCTTTAAAAACACCTTTCAGAGCAACTCAGGAGTAGTGATTCTAGATTGTATTGATGGTCCACTTTTTCTCTGTGTTCTGTCTGCCAAAAGAGAGGGTCTGTCTTTACTGTCTGTACGTGCCTCCCACAATTCCAGACTTCTTCCTTCAGCGGTTCACTTCTGTTGTGCAAATATATCTAGGAAAAAGTGATATAACCCACATAACATTTCAGTCGGGTAGCTGTTTGGGTTTCCAACCTTCAGGTGAGGCCTGAGAGAGCCAGTATAGTATAGCGGTTAAAGACTATTGGACTAGAATCTGGCAGACCAATGTTCAAATCCCCATTTCTGCCAAGGAAGCTCACTGGGTGACCTTGCACCAGTCACATTCTCTCAGCCTAACCTACCTCACAGGGTTGTTGAGAGCATAAAATGGAGGAGAGGAGAATGAGGTAAGGTGCGTGGGATATCCACTGGGGAGAAAGGCAGGGTATGTGAATTAAATAAATAAATCTCCTGAAATTATACCTGATCTCCAGACACCAGAAATCACTTCCACTGGAGAAAATAGTGGCTTTGGAAGGTAGACGCAGTCTATGGCATTATATCCTACTGTCAAGGAATCCAAGCCTGAACCCCGTGGGGCCTCAGGGCAGTTTGCACACGAGTAGCCAGACCGTAGTTTATATTTAAAAAGATTTATAAAGTTTATTTCAATTTCTGTCAATAAGAAAGTTTACTTTACAGCCAACACATTACTTTAACATCATGCAGCAAGAGAATAATAAAACTAACTCAACTGTCTGACACTGTTAGGGCTTGTATTAGATGCCACCAACTATGAATTCCAAAGTCAAAGGCCAAGACTCAGGCATTGTCTATGTTGCTGGCAATCACAATTTAAGCAGGTCATAGTTTAGGCCAGGGGTGGCCAACCTGTGGCTCGGGAGCCACATGCGGCTCTTTCACACATATTGTGCGGCTCCTGGCAGGGCGGCTGGGGAAGCAAAGGGGAGGCATGCTTTTTTTCTCTTTCTCCCTTCCTTCCTTCCCTCCTCCCTCCCATCTATTTGCTTTCCTAGTTTCTCTCTCTCTCTTTCTTTCCACTTCTTTAATTCTTTCCATCTCTCTCTTTTTCTCTCTCTCTCTCTCAATATCATTAGCAAACAAGTAATATCATTATCAATAACCGGTTTTCCTCATTTGTTTTTATTTTTGGCAGTCCCATTTAACATTAATAAAATGCAAATTTGCATATTTTAAAAAATAAAAACGTGTGTGTGATATTTGTTCCTGTCTTGCGGCTCTCAGACATCTGATGTTTATTCTATGTGGCTCTTACGTTAAGCAAGGTTGGCCACCCCTGGTTTAGGCTTTTGGTTCATCAGGATCCCAGCTAGTCTCTCTTCTTTAGGGCCTAAGTTAAATCATAGTTTTTGGCCTGGTAACGTCAGGTGAAGATGACATCCAATCAGAACACGTTCTTAATTGAAGTCTCTGGAAAATTACCTCATCACCCCGGCTCTCCTTCCATCTACAGGCCGCAGGTTCTCCTGAGAAGCTAAACAGGCCACTGCTATCTCTGGTCTTAAAGATAAGGCCAAGAGAACAATTAGTAACATCTGCAAGATGGACCAGGCCCGTTATTATTCACATTAACCCTTGAGGGGAAGGACAGGGGTGCTTTTCCTCACACCTACTGAGGTCCTTCAGGGATTTCCCACCCTGGAGTTGGCAACCCTAGCAGTCATGTCAGCTACAGCACAAATAAGAGTGGTGGCACTGAAAAACTATATCTTAAAAATGAAATACTGTATCTGAAGAAGTGAGCAGCAACTCACAAAAGGTCATACCCTGCCACATATTTTGTTAATCTTTAAGGCGCACAGGACCTCTTGCCCTTTTCTACTGTTACAGACTAACAAGGCTACCCGTCTTAGAAACCAACATAGTGATTGTAGGATTAGCTTGAAAGCGACTGCCTCTGAAGGCCCTTCTGACAAAATCTTATACAGGGCCTTTCCTTTCTCACTCCCATAATAGGACTGCCAACCTCCAGGTGGTGGCTGGAGATCTCCTGGGATTACAACTGATCTCCAGGCGACAGAGGGTCATTTTACACCTCCCCTCTAAAGTAGTTTGACTGCTGTCTTTTCCTGTGCTGATTTCACAGTGGTGTGAAATTTCACTCCAGGGGGTCTAAGTGCACTAATCAACAACAGCAATTGTTTAAAGCAGAATCAAGCCGGTTTAATACTAGCTTGACCACAGGAGGGCAATTAGTAGATGTGGACATTTCAGTAGCAGCACGGTTTCACACCGCACAGAGGTGTGGGCAGGTTTTTTTGGAACTAGAATGATTCCAGCGGGAAAGTCAGATGTAAAAACAGCCAGAGATCAGATCACCTGGAGAAGAGAACCAATTTGGAAGGCAGACTGTATGGCATTATATCACATTGGTCTCTCCCCAAACCCCACCCTCCTGATGCCCCTCCCCCAAAATCTCCAGGTATTTCCCAACCCAAAGCTGGCAACCTTTCTCCCAGGATGATGGCACTGGCTGAGAGGCACGTAAGAAAGGGTTTGTGAAGCAGAATTGCTCGCTTCCTTGCTGCATCATAAACTCTGTTTGATCCCAGAACTGAAAAACGATACTGGGTGTGATGTTACGACTCCTTAAAAATTACCTTGCTTTTGACTTTTCTGTACTTATCTGTCTCTTGTGCCTAGGAGCTCAGGCTGACTTATATGAGGTTATTCAATTTTTTTTAAAATCACAACTCCCCTCTGGGATGACAGTTGGGACTGTTTGAGGGATGTGGATTTGAACACAGCTCTTCGCAGTTCCCAAGAGTATTCCTCTCTGAATCCTCTGATTTGACAGCTGCAGTCTTAGATATATCTTTGTGACCTCTGGTGGGTTTTCTGTAGAAATGCTGCACTTCCAGTCGCATAACTTCTGTACTCTCTGATAACTCAAAAATACAGAGAAGCCATTTTTAAAAGCTCTTTTGCTCCTTCTGCTTCGTCATCCAGTCCAGGATGTGCTGAAACATCATCTAAAGATTCCTAGATAGTAATACTTGATGCAGGTGCTAAGAAGATAAGTCTGCATTAACCAAACCCCAACTCACTGTGGCTGGATACACAATTTATTCATTGGCTGCTTATATTTAGCTGCTGCGTTTTTAAAAATAAACCCCCTTCCCCTGTTACAATGAAGAGAAATCTCATTTCACTGTACTTACAGGCACTATTGGTCTTGGGGAAAAATAACCTGTAGGGTTTTTTTTTCATATACGGACATTTTAAGCAGTAGAATTTTTTTTTTGAAAGCTCCATGTAAATTGCTTCGGATATTCCTCATATGGAGGAATTTCTCACACTGTTGCTGGAAGTGTGATTTCTCCGCTTTAAATGAATCCCGAGCTACCACATTCATGTTTCTTTCCAAATGTATGCAACTGAAAGCTAGCAAGACAAGCTATTAGAGGCACCACTAGTATCTTCAGCAGAGTGCCAAGGTGTGAAACGCAAGTTTCTCCCGCGTTCTCAGTTGTGTGTGTGGTAACGTCTCTTCAGATAACTATGCAACAGGACAGGACAGCCTTATCTGTCTGAAAAGTTATGGTGCGCAAGGAAGGAAAATGCTAAGCAAAAATTTACATACGCAGCTAGCTATTGAGGCTCCGAAGCCACATGCAAAAATAATGTAAGGTGCTCCAACCCCCCAATCATCTGGGTTGCCCTATTCTGTACTTCTTCCAGCTCTGCAATGGCCTCTCCTCCTCCCACAGGTGGTGGTGGGGTGGTGGAAAGTGGTGTCAAGTCACAGCTGACTTAGTGACCCCATGGGGTTTTCAAGGCGAGAGACGTTCAAAAGTGGTTTGCCATTGCCTGCCACCATGTCATGACCCTGGTATTCCTTGGAGGTCTCCCATCCAAGTACTGGCGAGGGCCAACCCTGCTTAGCTTCCGAGATCTGACGAGCTCAGGCTAGCCTGGGCTATCCAGGTCAGGGTTCTCAGAGCATACTATATCCAGTACTGAACTGGACCCATTTCCTAGAACAGCAAAGCTGCCTCTAGACCAGTGCGAACACTCCCTCTGTTTCATAGGCTGGCCAGCCTCAGCTGCAACCAACATCTCTTTTTTTTTTAATTTTAATTTTTACTCTTCTTGCAAAGCAATCTGCTGCTTAAGTCTACGTTTCTGGAATAACATTAAATGGTTGAGATGATTCCTGATGACATTGAAAGCAAAGACGGTCCTCTCTCTCTCCTCTCTCTGCTTTCCAGCAGTGGCAAATGTGCTCAAGTCATCACGGGTCTGCATTTGTCAGCGGCTGCACCCTGGGAAGCCCTTCGGCATATTCTGCAGTGTGCTAAACAGGCAGAAATGTCATTGATGGGTGAGGTGACCTTTCTGTGACCAAAATTTATTCAGAGAGGTGGGGGGAAGCAAAGAGTAATGCGCTACTTGCCGTTTTAAGTTGGATTTGACATTTTCCTGACCGCCTCTCACGGATTCCATGCCCAATGACGGCTGCACTTAAGGCTTTCGGGGACAACATCGGCAGAGCAGAGACGGCCTTGCAGCCTTTTCCAGGGTGCCTTGGGAACTGAGCCAGGAAGGGGGTTTTTTTGGTCATGTGATGCTTCCTATCCCTGCAATGAAAGAATTAAGTATTAGAGACAGAAATAGGTGCATCCTCATTGTTCCCCTTGTGAGTGAAACACTGGTTATGTTCTCAGTTGGCTGTACGCCATGTTATCACAGGTATATGAATTAATCGTCAAAAATCTGTGTCACAGAAACCGACGTCTTTTTTTATTGAATTTTGCAAATATACATACACTTGCTTTGCGTAACAGTTTGGCTACAATATCGAAAGGTGGAGGTTTTTTTACACTAGTATTTGGAATAATTAAGAAAGGACGGGATAGTGGAGGTGGTTGGGTAGAGGTATAAGCACAGAGCTGTGCTGAACAAGGGAAGATGAGTTTTTCCTTGACAGCAGTGCCCTGCCCTTATACATGTCCTTGGTGCGGTTGCATTTGGAATACTGAGTATGTTTCCAGTTGCAGAAGAGGGCAACCAAAATCAGTAAGGGGTTGGAGGGTCTTTTCTGGGAGGAGTCTGGGACTACCAAGTTTAGAAAAAGGACAATTAGAGGTGGGGAGGGCAAAATAGAAATCTATAAAAACCAGGGCTTTTTTTGTAGAAAAAGCCCAGCAGGAACTCATTAGCATAATAGGTCACACCCAACTGCAGAAACTCATTAGCGCAGCTCCCTCCCAGGATCAGCTTTCCCTTGTGCCCCGCAGCTTGTGGGGCACATGGGGAACTCAAGGGAAGGAAGGCAGTTTCCGGATCCGCTTCCCCAGGAGGGAAGGCAATTAACTGCCTTCCCCCGCTGGATTGGCTTGGCTTCCCCAGGCACCCCTCAGCTTGCGAGGTGCCTGGGGAACCCGAGCTGGGGGAGGCTGTAGGCGTGGCCAACTTGGAAGCCAGCCGGAACTCCGTTCCTGTGCGTTCCTGCCCCAGAATAGCCCTGTATAAAACAATGTCTGTGGTGAAAGAAGTGGACAGAGGGAGCTTATCTCCTTCCTCTGTAAAACCAGAACTCAGGGCGACCCACTGAAATTGCTAGGCAGTGGATTCGGGAAAGGACAAATGGAAGTACTGCTTCATGCACTGAATAAATTAATTGTGGAGTTCACAGTCAGTGGCTGCAATGATAGCCATGAGCACAGAGAGAGGCCTTTAAAAGTGGATCAGACAGATTCACGGAGGGAGGTCCATCAATGGCTATCAGCCACGGTGACTCAAGGGAACCTCCATTTTCAGAGGAAGCAATACCTCCAAATACCGCTGGTAGGAGGCAACGTCAGGGAAAGACCTTGGCCTCCAAGCCAACTGGGTGCCAGAAGCACCACTGGTCTAATACATTAGGGCTCTTCTTATATTCTTATGTACAAATGTTTGTGACAGACACGGAGCTGATTAAGCAGGTGTAACCCCTTCTCTGTGAGGAAATGGTGAACCATCTGGGACTATCCAGTTTGGAGAACAGATGACTAAGGTGGGAGTCATGAGAGAAAGGGGATGCAGGACTACGAGGACCTTTGATGTGGTCCAGCATGGCTTCTCTGACATCCATTGTTTTGATTCAAGATTTGTAGACAGTTCTGCACTGTTCGCCACAGTTTCCCTAAATCAGGTATTACAGCAAACCCTGGTTAGGGAGAATCAGGGAGAAAGGAAAATGTGCACAACAGGTGTAGTGGTTAGAGTGTTGGACTAGGATCTAGGAAACCCAGGATCAAACCCACCTCTGCTGTGGAAGCTTGTGGGATGATCTTGGGCCTGGAACACGCTCTCAGCCTAACCTAACGTACAGGGTTGTTGTAATGATAAAATGAAGAAATGTGAATGTTGTAAGCAGTGTTGGATCCTGTTGGGGCAAAAGGCATGGTATAAATGAGGTAAATTAGAGCCACTTTGGTGTAGTGGTTAAGTGTGTGGACCCTATTCTGGGAGAACCAGGTTTGATTCTCCACTCCTTCACTTGCAGCTGCTGGTGTGACCTTGGGTCAGTCACAAGGTCTTTCAGAGCTGTTCTCTCAGGAGCAGTCCTCAAAAGAGCTCTCTCAGCCCCACCTACCTCATGGGGAGGGGTAGGGAAGGGAAAGGAGTTTGTCAGCTGCTCTGAGACTCTGAGTGAAGGGCGGGGTATAAATGCAATCTCCTCCTCCTCAATAAATAAACACATTCCTGATTCTGCAACCTGAAGGATTGGAATGAAGTCCGAATTGAACCAGTCGTGTAGTGTCGTGGCTAGTCGTGTTATAAATGCACAAGCGTGTCCTTATTTTCCTCTATGAAATGTTGGTGGGTGTGGCATTTTTCCTGATCTCATGGAGTGTCTAGAGCAGGGGTTCCCATGGTAGTGCCTGTGAGTGTCATGGTGCCCCTGATACCTTTTCTGGCACCTGCCAAATTTTTTTAGAATTTGGGCCAGGTGAGGCTTTTGCCCAGTAAGGCTTGTGATTAGCCATTGGAGAGTTGATTGGCTGTGCAGATTTCTGAAAACACTGCTTTGACGGCATCTACCACCACATCACAAGGATCTTCACTGAGTGACTGAAGGTAAGCCGTGGCAGCCATTTTGCGGCTGGCTTCACCTTCGGCGGCAGCCACTGCGTGGCAGCCATTTTGCGGCTGCTCCAACCATGTTGCGTCAGAATTCCAAAGCTGCCTGCAGGCTCCCTGATCTGTAGCTACAGCGTGCTTGGGAAAGACATAGCTTTGCAATATTTGTTCTTCGTGTGAAACAGAACCCCCGCTCCACATATCCCCCAGAGAACGTTGTTTTGGAATAAATCTACAAAGTTAACCTACCACAATTACATTTAAAGAGCAAAACTCTCTTTAACATGGTGGTGTACCATCTGCCAGAGTTAAGAGCTTTTTTTTTTTTTGCTCTGGCCCAATTTCTGGTATGCTTCTGGCAGCTGTTCAGAGAAATAACTCCCCCCACCCCCAAGTTCTGTCCCCAAAGGCTGGCCTGGAGGAGGCTGCGCATAATTTGACTTGAAGGCAAGGTGCTGTTCAGCAGAGCAGGAAATTAAGATTGCTATTTTTAAATTTTCAAAAAACCCCACAAACCCCTTAATAAACAGCTTTCTATAGGATGAGAAGCTTTAGGAGTCAGCGGAGGTATCGTCGTTTCACTGGATTGTTTTCAAGGGCCCCAAACCAGCGCTTGTCGTTATAGACAGATTATTATCCTTCTGGGGCAACTGAAATGTGCTTGCAGTTAGAAATGGAGAAAACGCTGGGCTCAACAGAGATCCTTATTCTCGTCCTTGACGAGCTCTGAAGATTGTTCCCTTTCTTGGGGTCTGATATTGTCGGCAAATGAGAGAGAATGTGTCTACAGTGGATATTCATTTTGTTAGGACTTCAGCCCAGACGCTGGAAGTTTCTTCTGGACAAGCTACAAATGACCTAACCTGGTTTGCCTCCCACACACTTTCTAAGTACAAAATAGCATCTTGTGACTTTTGTTTTTCTGCCAAAATGTATATTACCGCCAGCAGAGTTGGAGAGCGCTATGGAATGCAACTGGATAATAGTGGTCAGACAGGAAAGCTTTTGTTTTTCTCAATCCAATATTCTGTCCGTTTTATCTTCATGGGGCTATCGCAAATCGTTTCGAGGATGGACAAGAATCCTGTTTGTCGTCAAAGACTTCCCCCCTTCCATCTGTGAATTATCTGCTGGTCTAAGAAACAAGCCATTGGTTATATACTTTTTGGCAAGTCTAGCCACTTCTCTGTGGTTCCTTGGAGGATAGAACATGGGACATATAACTTTGAGAGTTGATTTAAAAAAAATAGAAGAGGAGCTTGGATTTATACCCTGCCCTTCACTACCCAAAGGAGTTTCAGAGTGGCTTATAATCTCCTTTCCCTTCCCCTCCCCACAACAGGCATCCTGTGAGGTAGGTGGGGCTGAGAGAGCTCTTTCGAGAACTGCTCCTGAGAGAACAGCTCTGCGAGACCTTGTGACTGACCCAAGGTCACACCAGCAGCTGCATGTGGAGGAGTGGGGAGCTGACTCTGAGTGGTGAAAATATCTGAGTGGTGAGAAAGTACCAAATGATGGCATGACTACAAATCACTTTGAACCAGGGCTTTGTGAATTCAGCTTATTTTAGAGGTCATTGCTTTCCTTGGTGCACAGTTTGACTTGCCTATGCCTGCTAGCATTTTTTAAAAAAAAGCAACATTGCACCATTTCGGGGGGCGTAACATGTTCTTCATCACTGCATTTTACTCTTGTTGATAGCCACTGATGGACCTCTGCTTTCCCACTGGATGATGTTGTTGCTTCTGCGTTTTGGTTCTCTGCTCGGCGTTGGCAGCTTTCTCCTCCAAGACTTACTTAATAAAGGGTATCTCAAGCTAGGCTTATTATCGATTCTTGTTCTCTTTAAGTCAGTTGAAACATCCACTGGAAGGGGTTTGGTATTTCATGGTGAGCATTGCTGGGGAAGTGCGGGTATCTGGGAACATCTGGAAGGAGCAGTGGAGTATCTGCTTGTTGTTCAGAAAGCTCTTATGGCCCAGTACTTGGTGCCTGTGCTTTGAGCTCTTGGCTTGCTTTGATGATGAGCAGTACTGCAGCAATGTGTAGCCCATATGGTTTATAATGGAACCCCCCCCCCCCTTTCTGATCTTGAAAGATGCCTTGTGAGTCTTCACCAAAGGGGAATATCGGATGCTGGTAAATGCCGGAGGAGGACCTTTTAAAAAAGTATTTCTCTTTCTTGGATGGCTTTGGAGGTTAATGGTGTTTAAACTCAAGGAGCTGCTTGATGAAGCGAAGACAAGAAATGTGTTATTTCTCACGGTTGGAGCCATCGAATGAGGGACCATAGTCTTTGATTAGGCTTAATGAACCGCTACCTGTCTGGGGAAAAGCCTGAATGTATGACTGTACAGGCTCAGGTCCACACAAATTAGCAGCCCTTCAAAGCTATTAGCCTGCCCAGCCACCCATCCTTCGGTATGGAACTATCAGTCCCTCATTTCTGGAAATCCTCTGTACCCAGGCACTCGGACATTGCTCTTCGATACTACAGATGACTGCTTCTCCATGTCTTCAGGCAGCTCAGAGTCAGGGTTCTCCTGGTGCAGTTCATTACCTTGGTTTTTAATGTTCTTAATTATATTTTATTTATTTTTTTAAAAAATCGATTTATACCCCGCCCTCCCCGCCAGGGCAGGCTCAGGGCAGCTGTTCTTATGTTTTAAGGCTTCCTTTTAAAACTTTTAAAAACGTTTAATGAGGATGGTCCATGGCTCAGAGGCAGAGCATTTGCTTGGTATTCAGAAGACCTCAGGTTCAATTTCTGGCCTCGCTAGTTAGAAGGACCTGGTTAAAGATGATGTGAAAGACTTCTGCCTGAGACTCCAGAGAGCTGCTGCCAGTCAGAGCTGGCTTTGCTAGGCTGTGAGTGGATATTTGGAGGTATAAAAGTGGTGCAGTGTGTGTACAGTGTGGTGTAGTGGTTAAGGTGTTGGAATAGGATGGCAGAGACCCTGCTGGCCATAAAATAGGGTTGCCAGGTCTTTTTCTTCTGCCAGCGGGGAGAAGGAGGGAGTTTCCCAGAAGGGGTGTGTGGTGACTTTGCCATGTGTGACATCAGGTGGAAGTGAGTCATCATGCCAGGGACATGGCATGATGACGCTCTAGTATTTTGGGCAAATGCTGGCAAGGTGGGATATAAATACAAAGTGGCATGATGATGTCACTTCCGCATCATGCTGGGGACATTGTGCCTGGGCGTGACGGTTGGGGGCAGGACCCCCCCCACACACACACCTGCTAGCTGGCTGGTAGCGGGAAGGAGCCCCTGAAATTAGGGAATCCCCCTCTCCCACCTGGGGGCTGGCAACCCTACTGTAAAACTCCCTGTGTGACCTCTCAGCCTACAGTTGCCTGGGGAATTCCAGGAGATTTGGGGGTGGAGAATGAGGAAGGAAGTGTTTGGGAAAGGGAGGGGCCTCAGCGGGGTATAATGCCATGGAGTCTACCTTCCAAAGCAGCCATTTTCTCCAGGGGAACTGATCTGGAGATGAGCAAAAGTTCTGGCAGATCTCCAGGCCCCACCGTGTTCAGTGAAATGGTCCATTTTTATACACCTGTATTTTTAAATTGTTTGCCTCCACAATAAATGGTATGCACGATAAAGTCTGGCAGTGACACACTTAGCCAATCTCTTCAAAAGAACTGGGGGTGGGGGTGGGAGGCGCATAGCCGGGGAAAATGCATGTGGCTGATTGGAACTGAAGCAGGCCAAGAGGATTTATCAAACGAATTTTCACAGTAAATATTTAACAGATAAAATTATAAACTCTGAGGAGCTTAGGAAGGAACATATGGAAGTGGATCTTTCGGAGGATGTTCAAAGAGAATAAAAAGCTGCTTTGGAATTAAGAAGCTGATAGGAAAAGCAAAATCCTTGATGGCCTTTGTGTGCCCACAGATAGCGGATGAAAACGGCTCAGAAAACGAGGCAAAATGGGATTTAGAAATAACAATAGGGTAATAAAACGGAATGAAATATTATATCCCCCCCTTTTGTTTCTTTCTGTGAGCTGAGCAAGATGTGTTTTTATCCTGCCTCCCAACACTTTCCCAGTCTTGTTTGCATCTTAATTTTGTTGTGAGGTCTGGGAAAGTGGAATTAATTTTTAATGGTAAATTAGCAGATTGGTTGGTTGTGGTTGTTTTTTTAAAAATGTGTGTGTGTGCATGAAGTAGGATACTATAGCTTGGCGGGGACTGAGGAAATGATGCTTCCGGCAGAGGACTGACCCCCGAAGTCTCTGACATTTCAGAATTTTCGGCTAGAATTTTGAGAGTCTGGAGGCAAGAGTAAATGCAGAGAGAATCGGGGGAGCTCTGATTCTTGATTGTCCAGTGCTAAACCGTTTATTTAAAAGGGACATCTTTTTGGGTATTTTCCCCAAAAACTGGTAGCACACAGCTGCTTAATATAATACATGGGACTGAAGTCTGTTTCCTTATCAGAGGCTTGCAGCTTGTCATACTTTAATAAAGAGCTGCACTGAGGGTTTAACTTGAGTGGAGGCTTACCAGACTCCTGTTATCAAATCACCTGGTGCCTGAGAACCAACATGTGGGGAGTCCTTTCTGAGGTGTGTGGAGACTACTTTCTGGGGTGTGTGGGGAGTACTTTCTGAGCGTGTATGGGGAGTACTTTCTGAGCATGCATAGAGACTACTTTCCGAGGTGGGTGGGGAGTACTTTTCAAGCTGATCGGGGGAGTATTTGAGTGTGTGTGGGGAATACTTTCTGAGGTGTGTGGGGAGTACTTTCCAAAGTGTGTGGGGATTACTTTTTGAGCATGTATGGAGACTACTTTCTGCGGTGTGTAGGGAGTACTTTTCAAGGTGAGTGGGGAGTACTTTTTGAGTGTATGCATGAAGTGCTTTCCGAGGTTTGTGGGGAGTACTTTCTGAGCGTGTGTGGGGTGTACTTTTTGAGTGTGTGTGGGGAGTACTTTCTGAGGCGTGTGGGGAGCACTTTCCGAGGTGTGTGGGGAGCACTTTCAAGGATGTGTGGGGAGTACTTTGAGCATGTGTGGGGAGTACTTTCTGAGCATGTGAGGAGACTGATTTCTGAGGTGTGTAGGGAATACTTTCTGAGGTGTGTGTATCTGACAAGGTGTGTATAAGCATAAGCTTTTGAGAGCCGAAGCTCTCTTAATCAGATACACGTTGGAATTGTGATTTTTATTAATTAATTAATTATTTATTAATCACATTTATACCCCACCCTCCCGGCCATAGCCGGCTCAGGGCAGCTTACAACAAGATAAAACCACAATGTAATAAGTAATCATAAAACGTATCAATTATTAAACATTTAAAAGGTGCTAACACTAGATTTAACATTGATATTAAAATTAAAATTAAGATGGCGCTCACTTCCATGCCAACCCGCTGGTCGATCTCAGTTTTGTATTGTGTAGATAGTTCAGATTACCTCCAGATGTCAGAGGGCAGGTAGTTCAGGCTGCCTCCAGGTATCAAGGGGCAGGGCCCTCCCTCCGGGGCAGCTCCTAGTTGAACGCTTGACGGAACAACTCCGTCTTGCAGGCCCTGTGGAACTACATAAGGTCCCTCAGGGCCCTGATCTCCTCCGGGAGCTTGTTCCACCAGAGAGGAGCCGCCACTGAGAAAGCCCTAGCCCTGGTCGAGGCTAGCCTGGCATCTTTTGGTCCGGGCAGGGTGAGTCGATGTTGGGACCCTGAACACAGTGCTCGCTAGGGGACACGTGGGGAAAGGCAGTACCTCAGGTATGTAGGTCCCTGACGATAAAGGGCTTTAAAGGTAAGAACCAGCACCTTAAAGTGAATTCGGTATGCTATTGGTAGCCAGTTCAAAGCTCTCAGCACAGGTTGGATGGGCTCCCATAATGGGAGATCCATCAACAGCCTGGCTGCGGCATTTTGCACCAGCTGAAGCTTCCGAATCTGCAATAAGGGCAGCCCCATGTAGAGAGCATTACAGTAGTCCAACCTCGAGGTGACCATCGCGTGGATCACTGTTGCCAAGTCATTGCGTTCAAGGAAGGGAACCAGCTGCCTAATCAGCCGAAGATGATAGAAGGCCGACTTGGAAGTGGCTGCTACCTGGGCCTCCATTGTTAAGGAGGCATCCAGGAGCACTCCCAAACTCCTAACCTCTGGTGCTGGCACCAACGGCGCCCCGTCGAAGGTCGGGAGTGGGATCCCCACCCCCTGTCCGCCCCGACTTAGGCACAGGACCTCCGTCTTTGTCGGGTTCAGTTTCAGTCAACTCAGCCTAAGCCAACCAGCCATGTCGTGTAACGCCCAGTCAAGATCTTCCGGTTTGGAGTCGGACCAGCTGCCCAACAACAGATAGAGCTGGATGTCATCAGTGTACTGGTGACATCCCAGCCCACACCTCCGTGCAATCTGGGCAAGGGGGTACATATGGATGTTAAACAACAATGGGAACAGCACCGCCCCCGGGGCAGTCGCGTGTGTGCCTTCGGGAAAGCTGTTCCCCCAGCGCTACCCTTTGTCCCTGGCCTTGGAGAAAGGAAACAAGCCACTGCAAGGCAAGCCCCTGAATTCCAACGTTGGCGAGGCAGTAGGCCCGTAGCTGATGGTCAACTGTGTCAAACACGGCTGACAAATCTAACAGCAACAGCACCACAGATCCGCCTCAATCCAGATGCCTCCGGAGGTCATCTGTGAGGGCGACCAGAGCTGTCTTCATCCCATGACCTGGGCAAAAACAGGATTGGAAGGGATCTAAAATGGAAGCGTCATCCAAAAAGCCCTGGAGCTGCACCACCACGGCCCTCTCTATTAACTTGCCTAGATAGGGCAAGTTGGAAACCGCCGGTAGTTCGCCAATACGGCCAGGTCCAAAGATGGTTTTTTGAGGAGAGGATGTACCACCACTTCCTTGAGTGCTCCCGGGAACAGTCCTTCCGAAAAGGACGTTGACTATCTCCCTAAGGGCACCCTGAAACCCAACATGGCCAGCTTTAATCAGCCACAAAGGGCATGGATCCAGGGAGCAGGTGGTAGGGTGGACAGTTAAGAGCAATTTGTCGACTTCCTCTAGGCTGAGTGGATTGAAGTGATCCAAAACCAGACAAGGAGACGTGCAAGGGGCTTCGAGCTCACTCACTGTATCAAATGTGGTGGGGAGGTCACAGCGGAGTGACAAGACTTTATCTGCAAAATAGCTCGCAGAAGCCTCACAGCCAATATCCAATTCCCTAACATTTAGCCTGCCCTGTGGCAAGGTAGTAATAGACTGAGTCGTTCTAAACAATTGGGCTGGGCGTGAGCTCACAGATGCAATGTGGCTGCAAAGTACTCCTTCTTCACTGTTTTGACTCCCATCTCATAGGATCTCATAAACGTCCTATAGGATGCTCTTGTGACTTCGTCACGAGCATGATGCCACTGTCTCTCTAACCGTCTTAGCCCGCGTTTCATAAGCCGCAACTCCTGGGCACCTGGGAGTGATCTCGTCAATGGCTGCTGAGAGGTGGATCTGCCAATCCTCTACTAGCTCATCTAATGAGCCACCAGGGAGCATTGGATCCCGAAGAGCCATCTGAAGCCGCATTGGGTCCATTAGGCTCCGTGGGCGAGCGAAAATACGCTCGCCACCCAAACAGGGTTGGGGTGGGACATTCAGTCGGGCCCTCAGGGCATAGTGGTCCGACCATGGCACTGCCAAAGCAATGATCTGGTCCACTGTAACCCCTGTCGCAAAGATCAAATCGTGTGTTCCCAGCTCGGTGAGAGGGGGTCGTTACGTATTGGGTGAGTCCCAGCGCTGCCACGGACAAGACCAGGTCCGCTGCCTGGATAGAGGTCGCGTCATCAGCATGGACAATGAAAATATGTGGCAGGGTGTGAGCTTTTGAGAGTCACTGCTCACTTCAGATACCTGAAGAAGTGAGTGGTGACTCGCGCTCTTACCCTGCCACATATTTTGTTAGTCTTTAAGGTGCTAATGGACTCTTGATCTTTTTCTACTGCTACAGACAGATTAACACGGCTTCCCATCCTGTGAATAAAGAGGGAGTAAAGTCCAAGCTGTGAGCAAGGGAAGGGAGGCAGGAAGCAGATGTGGGTGGGAAATGCTAGGTAAAAAGGCAGAGGAAGGAGAAGAACTTGGGGACTGGAAGCATTGTGGTAAGGACATGATGCTTTGGAGGAGAGCAGTGGGCAAGATTGGGAGGGTTCATGCCCAGTGACAAGAGCAGAAGCATTCCCGGCTTCAGCTGAAAGTCACCAGGCCACGTGTCCATGAAGCCTGTTGAAGTGACATCTTCCATTACACCGAAGACTAACTTGCTTCCAGTGTGCATTGGCTGATGTTCCTCTGTGGGGAAAGGGTAGAACACTTGGACAAGGAACTGCTCTGTCTTGTTGGGAGCCTCACATGCGGCCGTAATAAAACCATATCTACTTTGCAGGGCAGAACTGGAACGTTTTCTTTCTGTATTCCGCATCTGTCAGCTGTGAAATTCAGACTGAAGGCATTGGAAACTCGTGTGCTCAGTGTGTGTGTTTTGAATTTTGAATTCATGAGCCTTTGAAAGAAATATGTTAGATCACAATGAAGGTTCCCCCTCCCTTGTTTCCTGAGCAACTTTCTTATCAGAGGCTTTTCCCACAGGAAAGGGCTTGGGAAAAGAATTAAACATATTCACAGATGTGCCAGAGCGTTTTAATCCCTAATATTTTCCGATTTCTCACGAAAGGCTAACAATGGTCACTTGCAATTACACTGGTGGACAAAATTTGCAACTGTGATATGCTGTATTAAAAAGAAATATTTTATTAGTTACAAAAATGACTAAGTGTCTTGTGACAGGTGTTTATGTGCCTGATGTTTTGGAAATATATCAACCCATCTAAGCCGTGCTTTCATCAGGCCTTGGATCGTCCAAATATCGGCTCGTGTATAAGGTATCAAAGCACACCTCATCAGATATATAATGCAGTGATAACAGGAAGTTGGTAGGAATGAGCGTTCAGAAAGCAGGTCTGTTAAAATCAGTTGACCCAGCAGGAATCCAGGCCAGCTTAAACAGGTCTTTGAGAGCCAGTTTGGTGTCGTGGCTAAGAGCGGCAGACTCTAATCCGGAAAACTGGGCTTGATTCCCTGCTCTTCCACATGAAGCCAGGGGGGTGATCTTGGGTCAGTCACAATTCTCTCTGAGCAATCTCAGCCCCAGCTACCTCACAGGGTGTCTGTTGTGGGGAGAGGAAGGGAAGGTGAATGTAAGCCACTGAGACTCCTTAGTGTATTGAAAAGCGGGGTATAAAAACCAACTCTTCTCCTCCTCCTCCCTAGGAGGAAGAAGCCTGGATTTTTCCATATGTCTTTTCTAGGGCCTGATCTTGAAGGGAGTCCCCCAGCAGGGTATAATGCCATAGAGTCCACCCTCTGAAGCAGCCATTTGCTCCAAAAAACTCAGCCTCTTGTCTGGAGATGAGTTGTAATTCTGCCCCACCTGGAGGCTGGTAGCCATGTCCAAGCAGGTTTCTTCGGATGTATGAGTTCATACACTAGGGGGGCTGTGGCAGAGTGTGGGGTCTCATGATCCCCTGCTCTTCACTAGAGAAGTCTGTTCTTCTCATGTCCTTCTGCTCTGCCTCAAGGGAGGAGTTTGTCCAGGGGTCCGACTCTGGGGAATCTTGATTGGGTCCATCCTCTGTCTGCTTGAATTATTACCCTTGAAGTTCATCATTGCGGACAGACTTTCCCACAGCCTTTCTGGCACGCCCTGCAAAAATCTGGTGGAACCCTGATGCAGCTGTATCGGGTCCTCAGAGTTTGCTCCAGCTGACAGCATCCACGTTCTGTCAGTTGTTGTGGCTGCTTGGCCCCTTGGTCCTGGGGACTGACCTCTTGCTGTCCTCTGTCTACGCAGCCGAAGAGAAGCGAATGTATGAAGGCGTCCTGGGACAGCAGCTGCCTTCCTGTCCCGCTTATAAGCTTCCCAGAGGTACTTAGACGTGCACAATTGGAAAGAGGATGTTGGTTTACATTGACTTTGGGTCTGGTCCATCAGGACTGCTCTTATGCGAGAGTCTCTGAATTTGTGCCCAAGTACTTTTCCTTCAGGATTATGAACATAAGAATTGCCGTGCTGTATTAAACCAAGAGTATTTTCTCCCTCTGAAGTTCAGGGCAGGGTCTCTTTTGGTGCAGTGGTTAAGAGCACAGACTCTAATCTGGGAGTAAAAGGTAAAGGTAAAGATTTCCCTTGCTCGAAAGCCAGTCGAATCCGACTCTAGGGTTGCGGTGCTCATCTCCGTTTCCAAGCCAAAGAGCTGTCTGTGTGGTCATGTGGCCGGCATGACTAGACTCCAAGATGCATGGAAAACCAGGTTTAATCCCCCACTCCTCCACATGCAGCTGCTGGGTGACCTTGGGCAAGCCACAGTTCTTTCAGAGTTGCTCTCTCAAGAACAGTTCTCAGTCAGAGCTCTCTCAGCCCCAGCTACCTCACAGAATGTCTCTTGTGGGGAGGGGAAGGGAAGGAGATTGTAAGCCATTCTGAGACTCTGAATGAAGGGTGGGGTATAAATCCAGTCTCCCCTCCCTCCCTCCCTCCCCCCTCTCTCTTTCTCTCTCTCTCTTTCTCTCTCTCTCTCTCTCTTTCTTTCTCTCTTTCCTCCCTCCCTCCTCTTCCTCTTTCTCCTCCTCTACCTCCTCTTGCTGTGTTTATGGAATCTCTCATCAGGGAAACGTACCAGGGCTCATCTTTGCGTATAGAATGTGGGTTATGATATTCCTTTTGTGCTGGGCCTATTAGAGCTCCCCCACCCATTTACACTGCAGTCATGGTCCCCTGGGTACAGTGTCACTTCATTCGTCTGCCTGTAACAAATGCCAAAACTATGAGTGACAGATGGTGTTCAGAAGAGCTGTCAAGTCACAGCTGATTAATGGTGACCCCACAGAGTTTTCAAGGGAAGAGATGAGCAGAGGTGGTTTGCCACCTGCTTCCCCTCCCCCCCACCTGCCCCACACAGCAGCAGTCATGGTGGTGGCTCTCCAGGAATGACTTCAGATCTCCCGGCTCTCAGAGATCAGTTCCCCTTTGGGAGTGGAGCCTTGCGAGGTCGAGGTTTGGGGATGGAAGCGACCTCAGCAGGGTATAATGCCTTGGGCTCCACCCTCTAATGCAGCCATTTTCTTCAGGGAAACTAATCTCTGACATCTGGAGAGCAGTTATAATTCTGGGTGATCTCCAGCCCTCACCTGGAGGTTGCCAACCCTAGTTCCTCTGGAAGGAACTTCTACCTCGGGGGTGTGTAGAGTCTATGGCATTATACCTGTCTTAGGTCCCTCCCCTTCTCAAGCCTCACCCTCCCCAGTCTCCACCCCCCAAATATCCAGGAATTTCCTAACATGGAGTTGGCAGCCTTATCTCCTTCCCACCCAACAGCCAGCCTACCTTTATCTGCTCCTCTGTCTTCCGCTTTCCACCACCTCCCTCTGTGCAGCCTCTACCTAGGAAAATCACGGTCTTTCTCCTCAGTGGGGACCAAAGCAGCTTACGGTCTTTCTCCTCTCCTCTTTTTTTATCTGTGAGGCAGGTTAGACTGAAGGCACGTGACTGGCCCCAAATCATCCAGTCAGCTTATGCAGCAAGATGGGGATTCGAACCTGGGCCCCCCAGACCCTACTCTAATGTTCTGATCGCTATATCCAGGGCTCATTTCCTAGCAGGAGCTCCTTTACATATTAGGCCACACCCCCTAATGTAGCCAATCCTCCAAGAGCTTACAGAGCTCCTCACAGGATTGCTGTTCTCACAGGCTTGCCGCTCTCAGCTCTTCCTTCAGAGGACGTATAGGATAAAATGTGACAATTTATCGTTAATTTTTTATCTTGTAGGCCTCAAAATGGCCGACTGGCCCTTCTGAATTTTTCAATTTGCATGAATTTCAAAGCAGATGACATTGAAACTTCCAGCTGAACCACTGCACCTAAACAGGTTCATCAGTTCAACTGCAGCAGCAGCAAGCAAAGTATATTGTAAACAACTTTATTTGTAAGGGAATAGCTATCTCTCCAAAGCTTTAATGTGAAAGTTATCATTGTGGGGTCTTTGAGGTGAATAAAAAAGACTTGAAAGGCAGTGAGCGTGCTTAGATTTTGGTTGTGTCAGAAATGCAGGCTTTGAGAAAATGGAGTCTAAAGAAGGTATTCAAATCAGCTTTTAAAAGTCAGTAACAGGACATTTTAATGACCTTGTATATCTCCTTATAAGCCAGGAAATAAGACATTGAGGGCACTTCAGGCATTCTCTGGGGAAAGACGTGCAAGGAAGGAAAAGCTCAATTTATTAGAATGAAACAACAGTGTGAGGGTATTCAGGATATCCCAAAATGCTTTGGGAATGTTTGGATAAAGCAAAGTATTTGTAAATAGTGTTCTTCTTTATGCACACGCCCACTGCGGTTGAGTGGTCTTCTCTTTTCAGCTAGACTTGGTGCCAACTCTGACACAATCCATCTACCTGTAAGGACAAAGCCAGATTTGGAAAATCTATTAAGGTACTTGGGATGCTTGCAGTTGTAAATAATAGAATAAAAGACAGAATATGTAAACTTGAAAAATAAGAAGAGCCCTCCTGGATCAGACCAATGGTCCATCTAGTCCAGCATCCTGTCTTACACAATGGCCAACCAGTTCCTCTGGAGGGCCAATAACAGGGCATAGAGGCCGAGGCCTTCCCCTGATGTTGCTTCCTGGCTCTGGGATTCAGCGGATTAGTGCTTCTGAATGTGGAGGTTCCCCGCAGTCACCATGGCTAGCCTAGTAGCCATTGATAGACATCCTCCGTGAATCTATCCAATCCCCTTTTAAAGCTGTTAAATCCTGTGGCCATCATTACATCCTCTGGCAGCGAATTCCACATTTTAATTACTCTCTGTGTAAAGCAGTGTTTCCTTTTGTGCATCCTGAACCTACTGCCTATCAGCTTCATTGGATGCCCTCAAGTTCTAGTATTTTGGGAGAGGGAGAAAAACTTCTCTTAGTCAACTCTCCCCACTCCATGCACAATTTTATAAACTTCTGTCATGTCTCCCCTCAGTTGTCTATTTTCTAAACTGAAAAGTCCCAGACTCTTCAGCCTTTACTCATACGGAATGGGCTCCAGTCACCTAATCATCTTGGTTGCCCTCCTCTGGAGTAGGTGAACAGGAAATGCAACCATCATAAGAACTGCAAACAAAAATCCGTGTTTTCTGCCATTTATTACAGGGATAGTTTTGCTTGCTCAGCATAAGGACACCTGCTGTATCAAGTTCTGATTTATGAATCTAGTAAACGTGGGGCAGAATAGCACAAAAAGGATGGGTCTGATTGGCTTCATTATGTATCCAAAACAAAAATAACAAAGGAACGTTTGGAGCGTGTAAGTGTGGGGAAATAATATAGGGATTTTGAAGGCAGTTTAAGATTAGTTTCTCTATATCTCTAGCATGGTGAAAGTAATTGGAAATTTGTGGAGAACCTCCTCACTCAAAGCTGTGGAATTCCACCCCACCGTTCCTTCTTGCACGCAGCTTGAAGACCAGAGTCTTCCTGGTACCCAACAAACTGCAGTTTGTTAGAATGTCTGAATCAGATGAAACAACTATGGCTTTGTCTGCAAACTGGGGTTCTAATTTTCAAATCAGAATTAAATTGTCGTTCATAATTCTGATTTCTGGCTGAGACAGCAAAGCACCATTTATCATTTTATCCAGTTTGGATTTCACAGCAAACTGGAGATTATTTTTTTTTTTGGAACAAGGAAGTATTCAGTTTCTGAGCTGCACACAAGGAGCGGAGAGAGGAAAGATACACAAGCCCCTGGGTTTCCAGAGCTCTGTACTGAACCGTTGTCTCTTGCTCCATCTGAATGCAGCCAGCTAGTGAATTCCTTCTATTACAGTGTACTCCTGCAAGAACTTATGTGTTTGTGTGTGCAATTGGTCTTGTTTTGTTTCTTGGTCGCACTAGAATCTAATGGCATCTTGGAAAGTAGATTTGTGCAAGGCTGGGTAGCTGCAAGATTTGTCTATGCGCGCATATGAAGAAATTTGTTTTCACATTCATGAACATGCCATGTGCGCTCTCTTTCTTGTTCCTGTTCTGCTCTCTTTTTAGAACACCCTGGCTGACCGAGTACCCTGGTCTGTAGGAAGCGAAATAAACAGATTACAGAATTAATGAGCCAACAGAATAATATTAAAGGAAAGCTTTCTTGTTAATGAGCGTTGCAGGCAGCTTAAATCCTTTATTTGAACGCGAGAATTATAGTTTTAACTGTACCGTTTCCCCCCTTTCTAGGTCAAGTCGGCTGGTGGTTGTGGAGGGGCATCACCATTGCTGTTAGTGGAAAACTGGATGTCTGAGTGGGTTCTTTGTGTGGACAGCTGTGGAGGTTGTCGGACAAGAAGCCCCCATTGCTTCCTTCCTCTACTGGCTGAGCACTCCAGAGTGACTGGTTGCACTCTTTTTCTTTTGGTCCCCCCACAAAAAGGCGTTCCATTATCTTTGGCCAAACTGGGGAAAGAGCGACTCCCGTGTTGATTTTTGGCCTTCTGTGTTGGACTTTTTTGTTTTTGCTTGTAGTATGGCTGTTGGTAAAGTAGGTGGTTCCCTTGACAGCGAAAGGCACGTCAGTAAAGTTTTGATCATCCAATCCCGCAAAGGGTTCTTCACGTAATGGAATCCTGGAGTGACCACAATGCCCATCACGCCGGAGAATGCGGTGCTATTTCTTCCCATCCTTTGTCGGTGGCTGCAGAATCATTTGAAGGAGGAGGTGGAAGAGCCAGAACAGAGACTTTGCCGTTCCGCCATAAAAAAACTGAGGGAGTACATCCTCTTGAACTTCCCGGTGGAGGAAGGCATATTTCAACATGGTACGAACCCTGTGGACATGGAGATCTGTACTGTGTACCTTACCAAGGATCCAGGAAATGCGGAATCCCTTGGCCTGAGTTTCGGGAACATACCTGCTCTAGGGGACTATGGAGAAAAGCGGAGAGTGGGGAAAAAAAGGAAGGGGCTTAAAGGCCCAGTACTTGACGTTGGAAGCATCTGGGTCACTGACTTAAGGAAAAACAGCCCAGCGGGGAAATGTGGAAAGGTTCGCTTGAGAGATGAGATCCTCTCACTGAATGGGCAGTTGATGGTTGGCGTAGATATCAGTGGTGCAAGGTAAGAAGCTTAAATAGACTTGAGTGCCAACAAATAGTATATATCGTGTTTACAATTTCACAGAATGTTTTTAACAGTAATAATATCTCCTGGGTACTGTTCTGGGTACCTAGTTGTGTAGGTGTGAGGTTGGACTAGGGCTTTTTCCGTTGCTGCCCTGGTGCTGTGGAGTAGCTCTCTCCAGGGGCTCTCTGTCACTTGCAAGAAATTGGAAGGAAGATCCTTGTTCCGCCAGGCTTTCGAAAGAGATTCTTCTGTTTGGCCAGTGCTTTTAGACATGCTGTTTGCTCCGTTTTATTGACTCTAATGTTATTTTTAGCATATTCTTATTTGTGTTGTTTGTATAGTTGTAAACTGGTACTGATAGTTATGTGAATTTAGTAAGTAAACGAATACACAGACATGTATACTACAGAACACACTATGAGTCCAGTGGCACCTGAACGTATAGTACGGTAGAAGAACCATTTGCTCTGTCTACTCCGTGCTGCTTATTATCTGGATTTACAGTGTGGCAAACATTTTAAAAAACGGGGGTTATGGTTAAAATAAGCAAAATGTTTTGTTACCTAAGGTAGAATACCTGGTTCCCAGGTTGGTAAAAGTATAATGATGAATGAAATAATTGATCGTTTGTTGCCCTTTTAGCGTTCCAAAGCCTGCTTCCTGTACTGCTTTGCTGCCTTGCTCACTCTAATAATAGGGCAAGCCACTTTCTACTGCTTTCTGCATGTATGTATCCTGGAGAATGAAGAATCCCATAAATACTTCTGTGACTGCATTAGTCCTCATCTGATTGCACGAAGGGAAAGCTGTGGGGTCTCCACTATCTTTTGGGCATGGGCAAGACATAGCACAAGGGAGTTGGTCCCGTATACTGTCAAAAATAAACTGAATCGAATTGGAGACCAAGCCCAATGAGGAAAGGCTGAGGGACTTGGGAATGTTTAGTCTGGAGAAGAGGAGGTTGAGGGGGGACAGGATTGCTCTCTTGAAGTACTGGAAGGGCTGTCACTTAGAGGAAGGCAGGGAGCTGTTCCTGTTGGCAGCAGAGGAGAGGACTCGCAATCATGGGTTTAAATGAGGGGTGGAAAGGTACTGGCTGAACCTTAGGAAAAACTTTTTTACAGTAAGAGTTGTTCAGCAGTGGATTCAGCTGCCCAAGGAGATGGTGAGCTCCCCCTCGCTGGCAGTCTTTAAGCAGTGGCATTGAGCAGGGGGTTGGACTAGATGGCCTGTATGGCCCAACTCTGTGATTCTATGATTCTAATAACAGGGTGAGCCACTTTCTACTGTTTTGTATGCGTATGTGTCCTGGGGAATGGAGACTCTCATGAAATATTTCCATGCGTGCATTTGATTGCACTAAGGGAAAGCAGTGGTATCCCCACTGTCTTTTGCACATGTGTGAGACATAGCACAAGGTCTTGTATACTGTCAAAACCAAATTGAATGAAATCATGTGAATGGTCTTTTTGTAAATTCCATTGCTCCGTATGCACATTGTTGTTGCATTGAAATTGCGTTAGGGCACTCTGTGTTGCTACAGCCGTTGTACTACTGCTATTGCAAGCAGAACTGCACTCAGAACATTAAGTACAGGTGTTTGTGTAATTTTGGTTGGTTGATACTGATTTATTAATACTGCAGAAGATGACATTTGCATACCCTGAATGAGGAAAATGGGAGTAGGCTATTGGTCCCACTCAGCTAAGTATGGACCTAGCCTTTGGTGCAAAACCTTTCTGCTGCTGGAACAGTGTCTTTTGCTGGAGGATGGTTCCACATTTAGTTCATCATACGTTCGTGATGCCAGGGGGAAGTCTTCTGTGGCTGAGCCCTCCTAAGAACATAAGAGAAGCCAATGTTGGATCAGGCCAGTGGCCCATCCAGTCCAACACTCTGTCACACAGGGGCCAAAAATACCAGTTGCCCTCAGAAGGTCCAGCAGTGGGGGCAGGACACTAGAAGCCCTCCCACTGTTGCTCCCCCCCATCAAGCACCAAGAATACAGAGCATCACTTGCCCCTAACTACCAATGATCTCTGGAGATCCTTAATGGTGACCTAGACCCCTTATGAGCTAGAGTTGCCAACTCCAGGTTTGGAGATTCATGGAGATACTGGGGGCAGAGCCTAAAGAGGGTGGATTTTGGGAAAAGAAGGGAGTTCAGTAGGCCATAATGCCATAGAGACCACCATTCAAGCAGGCCTGTAGTCAGGATTTTGTGGCTTGTGGGACAAATTTTTTTCTGGTGGGGCTGAAGTTCTCAGTGCAGAAAGAAAAGCTATTTAGCCAATAGAAAGCTGTTACCAGGATAGATCTCTAAATTGCAAGCTGTCAACCGCTTTAGATGACAGTTCTCAGCTGCTGCAAGTTAATCACTTCTGCCAGCCTAAGCAGCAGTTCTGATAACAAGCTGGCAGGTGGGGGCGATGACTTCTATAGTCAAGAAAGCTAACACTTAGGCAAAAAAAAAAACCCTAAAGGAGACCAGTTTCTTGACACAGAGTTAGAAGGGATCATAGAGGTCACCTACTCCAACCCCCTTGCTCAGTGCAGGAATCAGTCAACGACAGCACCCCACTCTGCTTAAAAGAGTGCACACCTTTAAAAAATGTTCAAAAATGACTGAAAAAAAGCATTTACAGGAGAAATTCTTGTGGGGCTGTGCCTTTAAGAAAGGGGGTGGAGCCCCCCAAAGCCCCACTGTAGCTATGGGCCTGCATCCAAGGCACCCATTCCCCACCCCCTGGGGAACTGATCCCTGCCATCTATAGATCAGTTGTGATCCCAGGAGATCTCCAGGCCACACCTGGAGGTTGGAAACTCTATTCTGAGCACAGTCTTTTGTGAGGCATTGTCTCAATGTTGTTAATTCCCCCCCTACCTTGCTTTTTCTGGAGCAATCCCAGCTAGCGTGTTAGACCTAGGTGTGGCCTCTTTCTTTGGAAAATACCCCCAAAATCTTGTGGTTGTCTAAGATGCTGCTGGACTCGAATCTAGCTGCAACATTACTACAATAGCACATGCTCTTGTTTAGCTGACCAGCTATCAAGTTCTTGACTCTTTCTTCTTTTTTTTGCCCTTGTTGCTGTCATGCTACCATAATCAGGGATCCAAACATGCGGCTCTCGCTAGCATCAGTGGAGGTACAGCTGGAAACGTTCCCCAAGTCGTCTGCTGAGGATGTCTAGTGGGTAAAAAGCATCCCTGTTTACAGTGCTGAATTTTTGCGGCTAGCCAGACATGAAACACAGCATTGGAAGGTTAATGCTTCCAATGCTGCCGAGGTACTAACTGTTCCTTCAGGTCAACAAGAAAATAAAGAGCCGCACCAGTCATAGGATATTAAAAATAGGGCCAAAGCTAATGGTGCAAAATCAGGTAAAAGAGCATTACGCTCTTCACAAAACAACTTTCTGGTAGTCCCCAGCCCTAGAGATATCTGGCTCTCCTCAACCAGGGCCAGGACCTTCTTTGCCCTGGCCCCAAACTAGTGGAACTCTCTGCCAAATAACATCAGGGCCCTGCAGCAATTCCGCAGGGCCTGGAAGGCAGACATGTTCTGCCAGGCATTTGGTTGATAACAGTGATGGTTCACATCATGGCTGGCTGTTAGACTCTTGAACAAATGTACTCTCAACAACACTCTCTTGGCAGTGATTTGTTTACTGATCTCGAGATCAGCATGTCCCAAGCTAAGATCATCTGTGTCGGAACTGACCAGGTTAGCGCCAGTTCAGAAGTTATACATGATTCAAACAAGCCCCCCCCCCCGCCTCCCGCAATCCATCCAATCACTCCTTTCATTTAGCCTGCCTAAATCTAGCACACACCGTTAGGCCTCCTTCCCCCACCTGCAACCTACTATAGTTTATCTATGACAAGCAGCTAGCAGAGACAGGCATTCAAGGTCATTTCAAGTCAGAAGGCTTCTTTAGGAAACAGTTGCAAAGTGGCTAAGCATGTTTCCACATATACACTCACTCCAGCCCCCCCCCCCAAGAGATGCAAACAGGAAACATGGCAAACGAGGGTCCGAGTTTGACAGCTGGCACCCTTCCTGGACCCCTATCCCTTGAAGGGTCTCCTCGTCCCCCCACCCCTGTGCCCATGAAGCACCCACAGGCCAGAAACGGGAGGCAACCCCAAAATTTCGTCATTTGATTTCTAATTAATGAATCATATGTTCTGATGATAGTTTCATGATTTTATTGTTCTTAAATCTGTACATCGCCTATATTAGGCAATTTAAAAATGCAATTAAATAAAGAAATATTTGTTATTATTCAGTTAGGGAGTTTTTGGAAGTTTACTTGAGTAATAAAAAATATTTTTACCTGATTTTGTATCATCAGCCTTGGCCCTAATTTTTATCTCCCGCTCCTTCAGGTCACGGAGGGAACATTGATCTCGCCAAGTGCCAGAGGCACGAGTGCTGAATCCCACTGCAGTTGCCACAGATCACTGAGTTAGCCAGTGTTAAGCTCCATAAGAATTAGGCAGGATTAGAAGATTTTTGCTTCTGAGATGTTAGATTGTGGCTGCTTTGCGAAATGCGCAGCAGTTGCTTAGGGGGGGAAAGTGGGGAGACTGCTAAGCTTTCTCCAAAACCCTTTTGTTTGCAAGAGCAAAAAAGGATGGGAGATTCATTGTCTTCCTTGTTGGTTGTTTGGAATCCCTGTTTCTTAACCTTCTCTCTTGCAAGGGAGAAAGTTTCAAAAGAGGGCATAGTGTGGTAGAGTGGTTAGAGGGTGGGATTAGGACCTGGAATGACAGAGCAGTTCTTCAGTGGAACAGGCTTCCTCTGAAGGTGTTGGGCTTCCTCTGGAGGTGTTGGGCTCTCCTTCTTTGGAGGTTTTCAAACAGAGGCTAGATGGCCATCTGACAGCTATGCTGATTGTATGAACTTAGGCAGATCACGAGAAGGGAGGGCAGGACGAGCTGCATCAGTGCTTAGTTCTTGTGGCCCTTTCTTACACGCCCAGGGAAATGCTGATCGCCGCTTTGGGGTCAGGAAGCAATTTTTCTCCAGGCCAGTTTGACTGCAGATCCTGGAAGGGGTTTTTTATCACCTTCTGGGCATGGAACAGGGGTTACTGTGAGAGTGTGTGGGGGAGGTATTTGTGAATTTCCTGCATTGTGCAGGGGGTTGGACTAGATGACCCTGGAGATCCCTTCCAACTCTATGATTCTATGACGGGTTTGAATTAGGGGTGTGCATTCGGCTTTCCGAAAAGCCGAAAAAAATCGAAAAAACCATTTTGGGTTTTTTCGGGTTTTTGGGATATTGGAAAGGCTCTGATGAGACTCCCCGGTATCCCGAAAATAAAAAACCCAAAAAATCCGGCTTTTTCCGGCTTTTCGGCAAACTGAAAATGGCAGCCGCGGGGGGGGGGGGGAGTTAACTGCAAAGGGAAGCCCATCACTTACTCTTTCGTTTTCCGGCATTGTGTACCCTCTTTCCCTCCTTTTGCTCATGGTCCCAGGAGGGGGCCGGGGGGGAGGGACCATGGATGGCCAATCACTGCAAGGCATTTGCAAATGCATTGCATCAGGGCAGCTTGCCTTGCAAAGTTTCCAAATACTGTGGAACTCCTAGGCACTAGGCAGCTTACACTGGCAGCCAATAGGATTTTGGTATCCGCTCTCTGGCCAATCACAGAAGGTTGTTTTTGTTTGAAAACCTCTGTGTATGCCCAGAGAGCATAAAAGCAGACCTGCACCCCTGACTCCCTGCTGTTCCTAAACGGTTGGTGCTGCTGCTGGACTGGTCAGAGTTGAGAGAGTTTGGCTTGGAGAGTGTGGCTGGCTGCTGCCCCTGCTCTCTCACCACTGTTAAATAGGCTTTAAAAAAAGGTTGTAGGTTTATTTTCCAATAATATCTTGAAATAAATCTCAGTCTAGGGCTTTAGTTTTGGTTTGACCTGAGTGAGTCCTGTTGGGTCAAACTTTGGGCACTGGCTGGCATGGTGGCCCTGTTTCTGGGGGGCAGATTGCACAGGTTCTGCTGCTGCTAGCCTGGCAAACATGCCCCTCTCACCACCTCACTTACTTTCTTGGAGAGATTTTTCAGGAGACACTGTCTGCTGCCTGCCTGCCTTTTTTCCCATAGGAAACAATGGAGAATGGGGCAACCTCTTTGGATGCCCCTAGAATTGGACCCCCTGGTCCAATCTTTTCAAAACTTTGGGGGTCCTTTGGGGAGAGGCTTGAGCAGCTACAGTCCAAATTTGGAGCCTCTACCTCAAACCCCCTCCCCCCCAGCCCCCTGGAAACTTTTCAGACTTTTTTGCTGTTGATTACAATGGCCCCATAGGGTATAATGGACCCGAATTTTTCGGGAATCCCGAAAATTTTCAGAAATCTACCCTATACCGGTATAGATATTCGGGTTTTTTCGGGAATACCAAAAAATTCAGGTTTAATATACCCGAATCCAAAAAAAAACTGAAATTTTTTTTTTGCACACCCCTAAGTTTGAATCTTTCTGCTATGGAAGGCTGCCAGTCAACCTGGGGCTCTCACTGTCTCTCAGCTGAACCTACCCATACAAGGTGGTTGTTGCGAGCATTAAGTGGAGGAGGAGGAGGAGGAGGGAACAACATGAAAAGCCGCCTTGGGTCTCTGATCAGGAAGAAAAGCAGGATATAAATTTAAGGCAGCATTGACCTTTCCAATAAAGAATCAAAGCTCTCTCTCTTTGCTTGTCTAAAATGGCTGTTTTATTTTGCTGTTTTTGCTGGCTCCCTATAAAATAAATTTCTCTCCTGCTATGCAAACAAATGCATAGCTCAGGAAAACGTCCCCAGTAGCAGAAGGCATTTCTTGGAAGTTGCGTGGATTGCTTTGCCAAGTAACTAACTGCATTTGGGTTCTGCAGTGCCATGCATAGCTGTTCCGATCTGGTGCTGGTGTTGGGCCAGGTGTGCTAACAACACTGTTTTGATGCCTCCCTCCCCCACCAGTTTCTAGGTGGTACCCCAGAGTGCATGCACAATACCCTCTTCAAGTAAAAATATAGAACAGTCCGGACACAGCTGTGCATTTTGGTTGTTCTGGAAACCTATGTTTGATTACCTGAGACATGTGAGCTTTTCCTAGGGAGTGGGGTGGGGAGAACAGGTGAGCGTGCTAACTGGGAGGGGCTGTGGTTCCTTGGAAGAGCATCGGCTTTGCACGCAGAAGGTGACAATCCCCAGCATTTCCACTTAAATGGACCAGGCAGCAGGTGTTGTGAAAGACCTCTGCCTGAGACCCTGGAGAGCCGCTGCCAGTCTTAAGTAGACAATACTGACCTTGATGGATTGAGGGTCCGATTCAGTATAAAGCAGCTTCATGTAACTACATCAGAGCTGAAGGAAAGGATGGTTGGTTGCTAGCAAGCTGGTCATTTTATCTGTTCCTTAGTGTCCATGTGGCCCTGACCTGGATAGCTCAGACTAGCCTGAACTTGTTGGATCTCCGAAGCTAAGTAGGGTTGGCTTTGGTCGGAATTTTGATGGGAGACCACAAAGGAATAGCAGGGTTGCAACGCAGAGGTATATACACACGATAGCTCGTACCTTGAATAAACCTTTGTTGGTCTTAAAAGTTGCCACAGGACTCTAAATTTGTTCTACTGCTTCAGACCAACATGGCTGACCACCTGGAACTATCTTGTCTTAAGTGTTAGAAGAACCACATGCGAAGTCCCTGTTCCTCACCCTCCAAGAAGCAAGTGACCAGGGAGTTACAGCTAGATAGACAGACACTAAACCACCTTCCTGTTTACTCTTCTGTCACTGGACCTTTTGATATGCAGATTCCTACACTTGGGGAAAACATCTTCCTTCCATCTTCTCTCTTCCCCAATGCATACGAAGGGGGAGGACACATTTCTCCTTTGTCACCATGGATGCCAGATGCCCCCCGCTGCATCCACATCCATCACTAGCCAGGTAGCATTAAACCTGTCCCTTTCTCTATGCTGCACTATGTGTTTCCTAAAAAATTATGTATGTATTTCCTACAAAAATTAGCTCTTATTTTCTTTTAAGCTGATAAGTGGGTCTGTGTAACTTTGTAGTCTTACAAGCATGCGCGGCGCAAAGGAGCTCTGGGGCACTCTACAATTTAGCAAGAGATCTGACTTAACATACCAGCTCTCCCATCATTAAGAACTCCACTGGGGGTTGCCATAAGTCAGCTCTTTCTTGCCGCGGGGGTTGGGGGGAGAAAGAATATTTGTGTCATGTTTGAAGCAAGACACTCTAAAAAGTCCGACTCCTAGTGGAAAGGGAAATGTTTTCAAACAGTGGAAAACAAATATCACTCCTCTTTAAAGAAAAATTCTCTCTCTCAATTTGGATATAATATACAAATGCATAGAATATATGCAGTTTTGCCACTGAATGCACATTCTCTGAAAAACTTCGAAGAACTGAACTGGGAAATGGAACCATGCAAGCGAAGTCTGATCTCTGCAGTATGTGTGTTTGTGTGTCAAGAGGACAATTTGTGTAGCTAAATACTTTGGCTCTCACTGTTTGGAGACTAGAGGAATTCCCTATGGTGGGACGGCATCTCTAACAGCGATAGATAAGCTGCCAGAGTGACAACATATCTAATATTCTTTGGGGCCAGAGAATTCTAAATTCTGTTAATGTCTCCCTGCTGTTCAATGTCCAGTATCCTTTGCTTAACCAGGGCCTTTGCTGGATCTAATCCCCTGGAGTGCAGATGTGCAGTAAGCAATCCCCATGAAGGCCAGTTGTAGCAAAAGCAGGAGACGTAGTTGCTAGGTAGAACCTGTATGTGTATTGAGTACTAGGAGTGCTGGCTCTCTTAACAGGAACTACTCTAATCAACCACCTGGTGGCAGTGTAGATACCTAGAGAGGGGGTCAGGTGGGGCTGGGAGAGGGTTTGCTGCCAAGAGGATACTCAGGATGTCCACTGAGTGTCTCGACCTGTCAGAGGGCCCAACGCGGAGTAGCCCTTGTGGTTCAGCAGGGTGTTCTGTGACATGCTGTAAGACAGGAAGGCTCTGATTCAAATGTGAGTTCAAGTTTATCGGAGGTCTGCAGGCAAGCTGCTATGTTCATAGTCACCTTTGCCACATCTGTAGTACAAGGAAGTTAAACCTGGTTCTCCTTCCAGGGCTGTTGTAAAGATTAATGGGGCAATGTATCATTTCAGATCTGTAGCTTGACTTGGATCCTGGATGTTCTTCTTCCCGGGGGTTTTCCATGGAAAAGAGACGGCGTCTGGGTCTTCTGCAAGGCTTAGCATGGGAAACATGCCTGCCCTCCGTGGGCCGTGTATGTATGTGCACACAAACGAAAAGAAAAAAGAGAAACCTCTCTGAACAAAACCTGCTCTGTTTCGCGGTGGGAAGGTGTTTCAGAGCCCTGTGAACAAGAATGGTCTTGATTTGTACAGATGGGCAGGGAGAACCATTTGCCCACTGGTTTAG
The DNA here is from genome assembly GCA_029233225.1 of Lepidodactylus listeri. Lineage (NCBI taxonomy): Eukaryota > Metazoa > Chordata > Lepidosauria > Squamata > Gekkonidae > Lepidodactylus > Lepidodactylus listeri. The sequence continues at coordinate 23,798,709 of JARCFY010000004.1, read as the reverse complement.
GCCTCTGTGCAGAGGCCGTGGAGGCAGCAGATGAAATCCACAGAGTAGTGAAAAGACTGTAGTAGCTGCTCTGGAGGCAAAGCGGCAGGCAAAGTGGAAGGGATCTGATCACAGGAGAAAGCAGACCTAAAGAGACAAGAGAAGCTCATGTGTCAAAGTACTTTGCGGTGAAGTCCTTTTCTTTCTGTTACAGGGCTCTACAGTCTGCTTATTTGACATTCTTCCCCCCCCCCCCCGGGTTGGAGCAATGCCCCACACTTTCAGAAGTTCATTTCCCCCCACTCTTTTCCTTTTATACCAGATGCATACTAAGGGAATGTGGAAGGCACTGCCACATCCCGCACCCAGCCGAGCTTTGCTTCCTTCTGTCCTATCTTTCCATTCCACTTTCGTACCACTGGCTGCGTTCAGTTGTCACAAACAGAGATTTGTTCCTGACAGGCACAAACAGGGCTTGCTGTCATGTTTCCGCAGGCTCCCCCCCCCCCCCCCCCCCCCGCCCCCTCCTTGTATGCAGAGCATAACTGGTATATTGCCTAGTTTTAGGATCCATCACTCAGTTTCTCCTGATGTCTGAATGTTAGCAGCTGGAGAAACGGGAGTTTGGGCCTCCTTCATAAAGTGGGCAGAATCAGAGGAAGACACATTGTACTCTCTATGGTACTGGAGAACTAGGGTAGTTGGGTCCCCCCAGCTGCCAGAAGGGGGTTAAGGGGTAGCATCACTAGATCCAGGTTGGGAAGCTCTAGGAGGTTTGAGGATGGAGTCTGGGAAGGATTGGGACCTCAGTGGGGTCCAGTGCTACAGAGTCCACCTTCCAAAGCATCCATTTTTTTCCAGGGGAACTGAAATCTGTCGTCTGGAGATGAGGTGTAATCCCGGGGGATCCTCAGGTCCCAACTGGAGGCTGGCATCCCTGCAGAGAACTGGTCTGTCTCATAAGCCACTGAAACATCCTTCTTTGTTCAAAGGTGTCCTTGGGTTGGAGCTAGTAGGGTAACATGGACTCTTAAGTCCTAAACACACTTACTAGGGAGTAAGTCTCATTGAGCTCAGTGGGATTTATTTCTGAGCATACAGGTTTAGGATTGCACTGTTGATGAAGAAGAAGAAGAGAACTGCTGAGCAGTCAGGTTAGAACAGATAAAAGTAAGTACTTCTTCACCCAAAGAGTGATTAACACATGGAAAGTGGTGAGAGCTATAACCATGGACAGCTTCAAGAGGGAATTAGATAAACCTATGGAGCAGAGGTCCATCAGTGGCTATGAGCCACAAGGTATGGATAGGAACTCTCAGTCTGGGGCAAGTGATGCACTGTATTCTTGGTGCTTGGGGGGGGGCAACAGTGGGAGAGCTTCTAGTGTCCTGGCCCCACTGCTGGACCTCCTGATGGCACCTGGTATTTTTGGCCACAGTGTGACAGAGTGTTGGACTGGATGGGCCACTGACTTCTCTTATGTTCTTAAGAGAAGAGAAGAAGAAGAGATTGGATCTATACCCCGCCCTTTACTCGGAGTCTCATAGCGGCTTACAAATTCCTTTCCCTTCCCCTCCCTCACAACAGACATCCTATGAGGTAGGCGGGGCTGAGAGAGCTCTTTCCAGGACTGCCCTTGAGAGAACAGCTCTGAAAGAACCATGGCTTGCCCAAGGTCATCCAGCAGCTGCATGTGGAAGAGTGGGGAATCAAACCCGGTTCTCCCAGATTAGAATCCACACATTTAACCATTACACCAAACTGATGTGGGCAATATTTATATTTTATTTATTTAGCTGTTTCTTGCTCACTTCTCATTCCCAGTGGGGACCTGAGGCAGCCTACAGAACTCTCTCCTCTTCTGATTTATCCTTACAACAATCTTGTGAGGTTAGTTAGACTGAGAGAGGGAGTGGCCTAAGTTTGCACAGAAGAATGGGGATCTGAACACAGGTCTCCCAGATGCTAGTCTGGCTCTCTGTATAATCTCTTGCCTTGGTCAGAGCCGCGTGGAGAGCACTAGTGTGAATTTCTTGGTCCAGTTTTGCGGTTTCCTGCAGGCTAAAAGGATGCAGAAGCTCCTCTTTGATCACACAGTAAAGGTAAAAGCCAACTCAGAGCAAAAATACCTGTGACGGTCCTCTGAGAACTTAAAAGTATCCCATCGTGTACTCAATACAAATGCTGCTACGCAACTTAGATTTTTTTCCCTTTTAGCTGCCTCTAGGGGGCACCATTCTTATACACTTTGAACAGTTCTTTAATTTCTTGTTCATACTGCACCATTAAAGTTTACGTTTCTTGTGGTCCATATATGTGTGTAATATATATCTAACATATACAGTGGATTTGCCATTTGGCTGTACCCATGGGAAAACAAAGTTTTCCCCCACAAAAGTAAATAATAAACTCTAGCAACGGTAAGTCTAAATCTCCTCTTGTCCTGGTGTAAATGTATAACAAATGAACTGATTTAAGCTTCAAGCTCTCTCTCCCCCCCTCCTCCCGGTTCACTTTTTCAGATGCCTGCAAATTTGTTTCGAACAAAAGGTATATTTCATGGCACTCTATGGCTGAGGACAGACTGGCAATCTGCCGTGAAACGGCAGCGGGGCCAAAAGCTGGCCCGGGGCTGGCTGTTCACGCTGGCCAGACTCCTGCGGGAGCCTTCCGGGGAGGAGGCGCAATGACGTGTACATACTGCTGTGGAGCAGCCCTTGGCGGGCCGGCCTCCACGGCTCATGGTGGGGCTGTTTTTGGCAGCAGGCGCATGGGGCAGCAGCAATTCAGCCATGATCCAGTGGCACACATAGCACATATGCGCATCTCTCCGCGGCGGCGCATTCACACTGCCGCCTCCGCTTGAATCCCACCTCTTCCCATCCACACAGCTGGGAAGCAGGATCCAAGTGGAGGAAGGCCCCTGGACACCACTTTCTGCCGGTGTCCATCTGAGGTGACAGGGAAGCGCTTCAGAGATGGGTGAGTATGGAAGGGAGATGGAGGACAGCTGCGGCTGTCTGAACTGCCTCCCTTCCCTTGCTTCTGAAGCGGAGCTCACCCAGGCCACATTGCCAGTCTGTCCTCAGCCTGTCTGTCTTCCTTGTTCACCAGAACACAACTGAGAGTTGGTGTGGAATAGTGGATGCACTGTTAGATCAGGATCCTGAGAGACCCTGGTTCTAATCCTAGCTTCCACCATGGAAACTTGCTGGGTAGCTGGAGTTCAGCTCCAGCTTGGGAAATACCTGGAGATTTTGGAGGTGGAGCCTGAAAAGGTGGGGCTTGAGGAGGGGGAGGGACTGCAGTCGGGTATAATACTGCCATAGAGTCCAACTTCCACAGTGGTTATTTTCTCCTGGTGAGCTTCTTTCTGTCACCTGGAGATCAGTTGAGATAGCAGGAGATCTCCAGCCACTGCCTGGAGGTTGACAACCCTGCTACCAGGTGACATCTGGCCTGTTAGATAACTCGCAACCTGACCTGTCTCACAGGGTTGTTGTGAGAAAGTGGAAGAAGGGAAGATGATGTTCTAAGTCGTTTTGAGACATAACTGGAAGAAAAACAGGGTATAAACAAATGAATCTGAAAGCAGCAGGATTCTGTATCATATTTTCAACATGCGTCCTGTTTTACAAGCTAGCAGTCAAAAAGGACAAAAAGGTCCCTGCCAAAGTGGTTTACAGTTCCAGTTTAGACACTGAAGGGAGTCTATACAGAACACAAGAAGAGAGTAACATCTTGGAGAGGCATGGGAGACCCCAAAGTGAAAAAGGACTTATAGCTAAGTCAAACAATCTTACAGGAATGCAACGCTGTAGAATTCCGCACCCAGAACTGCAGAGGCACCTACGCATAACTAATCTTTCTGTTTCAGCTGGGAATGCAGACTAAGAGGCTATACCAAGGGCTTTTACAGAAGCCGTGGCTTTTGATCCAGGCCATCTCAAATTAGGACCCCCCTGCACTGCGATGACAGTTTGGCTAGCTGTTGACCTCCTAGGACAGGGGTGGGCAAACTTGCTCAGTGTAAGAGCCACCTAGAACAGGGGTGGCCAAACTTGCTTAACGTAAGAGCCGCATAGAATAAACATCAGATGTTTGAGAGCCACAAGACATGAACAAATATTACCTGCTTTTATTGGAAAATAAGCAAATTTGCTTTTTATTAACATTAAATGAGACTGCCAAAAGTAATAACAAAAGGGGTAAAAGCAGATATTGATAATGATATTAATTTGTCCAATGATATTTGTTTGCTAATGATATTTAGCTTCCCCATCTGCCCTGCCGGGAGCCACATAAGATACGTGAAAGAGCCGCATGCGGCTCCCGAGCCACAGTTTGCCCACCCCTGTCCTAGGACTTGCTGCCAGCCATAGCTGGGATCTCCTGGGAAGTTCAAGATTGTGGGGTTGGGTGGTAATGTTGGTACAGAGGAAAACCTGATTCTGCGTTTGTTGGAGAATCCAGTAGGTTGCCCGTATTGTGTTTGTTTTGCACACAGTCCAGTTTCATCAAATTAAGAAACAAATGACACAGCCCGAGCAGTCATGAACTGTGAAGTCGGAAATCTATGACGTGAATGCCCTTTTTACCAGGAGAGGCTGTGATGGGTTGCAGTGGCAACACAAAGCTCTGGTTGCAGCTAAATTGCTTAATAGTTTTGAGTGTTTTCATTGTTGATACATCCCAGAACTGTGACTTGACAGATAATAGAGGCGGGCTGCACATTTAATATTTCTGAATTAGCCTTGGCAGTGTGAAAATGGATGTACGGCACAAACTAGTCATGGAATTTCTGTCTCAAAATCACCTGTGATTTTTTTTAAAAAAAATCTCTGGCATGGTTTGTGTTATACTTCTTTGCAAAATATTTGCTCAAAACTAAATGCAAATGCATAAGTTTTAGTTGCCAAGATTTCTAACTGAACTGTTTCCTTCACCGCCCTGAAAGGCAGTTAATTCAGTTTTATAAGACATTCCCAGAAATGTCATAACTTGAAAGTGTGAGGCTGTAAGTCAGATGGCCAATTTTCCTTGCGAAATTCTTGGATTACTCAGCCAGACGAGAAAAGAAACTTGGGTGTCTGGTTGATTTCTGAGCACACAGGAGCCCTGCAAGCCTGTGCAAATAGAAGTCAATTCTGTGCCAGAGATGTAAATTTCAGTTCCTGACCAGATATTCTTATCTCGAGAATGAGACATCTGATTAACTAGGGCTACAATGAGGCTTGAAAAACAGCAGCATGAAACGAGGGCATGGATAGGAGCTTTGCAAACTGTGCTGTTCTTCCAGGAAGTGTTTTAGGAAGTGTTTTAGAAAGTGAATGGGGACAACAAAGCTTCTCATTGGCTGCTGGAGATCTAACAGCTATTGCCAAATGAGTGTTTCTTAGCTTGTTCAGCAGAAATACTTGTGTATATGCGAGAAAATATTTTTAAACAGTACGTTCACTTTAAAAAGCATCCTGTTAAACAGAGCATCTGCCTGAAATGCTGAATGGCTACAGTCAGAGTTATGCATAACCTCACACCCTGACATTGTGTAGTTGGCTTTCCCTTTTGCAAGACCCATTTTGTGGTTGTGCCCACCACCTTGTGTCAGATTTCCAAAAGTGCCCACTGGCTCCAAAGGACGACCACTGGTCTGGAGGCTAGGCCTAGTTGCTGAGTCTTTTGCTTTACTTATATTACCTTTTGTGGGGACAGTAAACCGGACCTTCGCAATTTCAAGGTATTGCACTCAAGGGATGGTGAGCTCACCGGCAGCCTCTACCTTTTACTGCTTTTTTGGTGGCAAGACTGACTAGACATGGTATGTTTACAGAGATCTGGCTTTGAACATTCAAAAAAGGTTTAATGAACAAAAACAAAAGAGTACACATGGTCTGTTCAAGCATCAGGCTGGCTGAGCAAGGATACAAAGAAAAGGTGAAAAGATGCACTCCTCTTACCTCTGAATTTATCCTAACTGTGCTTCATTAAGTGAGGCTAGTAATTCTTGAAGTTGCAGCATTTAGAAGTCCATCATTACCTTAGTTCTCTGAGTTGGGACTTCTTACATTGTGTCTCAACACGTGGTCAAGATGGAGTCCCTAGTTAAAGGTTTAGTTCTTCATAGCTTGTGCCCATCCCAGAAAGATGAACAAGGCGGAGAAAGCATAAGAGACCGTCTTCCTTGTGTCCTGAGAATTTATAATCTCCCTTTCAGAGTCTATCCCCATTTTGGGGTCAGTCCTGATTTTCTTGCCTCAAGAAGAATTTTTTTTTTATCTAGCCCTTTGGCTGTCCCAGTCTCTGTCCCTTTAGGTGTGACGTGGTAGTGTTCGTACTTCAGCCAGATCTGTTTGCATAAGTAAGATCAGTGCTTGGAAGAGAAGTGACTCGTCTCTTGTAGCTGTCAGTTTGACAGGTCTTGTTCTAACATTGCAGTTTCTGGAGCATGTGTAGAGTATAGCCAATTAATAAAATATCTAGGGTGGTGGATTCTTGGTTAAAGGGCATTTCTGCACAACCAGAGTAGCCAAAGGATGTTGCAACAACAGGTATTCCCATTGTGTGTGGTGCGGGGGACAAGAATCCTACAACGCTGGGCACTCTTACCTGTTTTAATATCAAATGCATGAAATGGTCACTTAGTATTTCATACAGCCTAGTCCAGAGCCTTTCACACTGGCAGGCTCCAAAGAGGTAGGTAGCTATGTTAGATCGTTGCGGAATGAGAGAGTCTTGTGGCACCTTGAGGTCTCATGAACTTGCCATGGGGGTTTCTGTTCTTTCCTGAGATGTGAGTATTTGGCATTGGACGCCAGCAGCACACTATTCTGAATAATTTTAAAATATAACAATGGCAGAGAAAGATTTTGTAAAGGTAAGGATACAAAATGATACAGGACATAACAGTCCAAGTAAGATTCTAATTGCTGCTCATGACTCTAGACTAGGGATTCCCAACATGGTGTCCACCAATACCTTTACTGGTGTCCATCTGCCTCCTTTTTAAAAACACTTTTTCCTCAAAGTATTGTGCCAGTGCTGGCTATCTTCTATGTCACTGGAGCAGAAAGTATTTTAGAAGGCCCCAGGAAGCATCAGCTTTGGGTCTGCATGGGAACAGGTGCCCCTATCACAGTAGGAGGCTTGGGGTGGAATCTCATGACAGGTTGCCGTTACCTCCCCCATGGCAGCCATTTTGCGGTGTGGCTTGCTACCGGCCCCGTCCACACGAGCAAGATAAGCCAGACGGGAAGTGACACAAATTTGTGCCGGCGCAATTTGCGCTGCTTTTGCGGGATCACACAGGTCCATGGACCTCTGAGGGCGAACCGCCACTGTGTGATCACACGCAGCCGCGGGCGAGTTGGGGTTTTTCCCCCCAGCCGTTTTCAGTGCGCTTATCTGCTTCTACAAGGGATCGATGATTTGCCTCTCCACCTTGGGGTCGTCCAATGATGCGCATACCGAGACCGGGGGGGGGGGAACCAAAAAGCCTGCTCACCGATGCCACTTGTTTGCACTGGCGCAATCACACCGAGAAAGGCCGGTTCTGCGCCGTCGCAAACCATTTGAGACTGCCCTTTCACTGGTAGCTAAACACGCCGATTCCCCGCTGGCTCAAAGCGGCTTGTGACAGTTTGACACCGGCTGCAGGATGCTTCCCAGATGTGCTTGTGTGATCGCGCCACTTTGAGCCGGCAGGGAATCATCCTTCTTGTGTCGCAAATGGGTGCGTATGATCGCGCCCACCATTTCTCAAATTTCCAGTAATGCCCACAGGCTCAATGAGGTTGATGGCCCCTACACTAGACCATCCCAACAACGAAACCAGTTATATCTGTTAGCGACATGTGGCCCCCATCTGCGGATACCTAAATCCGTGGATCGGGGTCACAGAGACACTGAACAGATTTTTCAGCAAACTTGGGAAACTCCCCAGGTTTGCAGAAAAATCTGAAATCAACATTAAAATATATAGGAGGGTTTAAATCCCCCCAATACTTTTGCATTGTCTGGGTATGCACAGACAACGCTCTCACCCGATCAGAATGGAACCGCTCCTGCCCGGCCCAGTGGCGGATGCCGGGCTGGTTAGGAGGTGGTGGTGCCTATGGGATTTCTCCCGTGAGTCTCCTGCCCCCACACCCCATCATGACAGGGCGAGGGAGTCTCCCCCGTGAGTACCCCAGGTCCCCACTTGTGCTAACTGAATGCTGTGACACAGGAACATACGCCAAGTCTGGCTTGAGAGTTGGTCACTGCTGTTTCTAAGAAATGATAAGTGGCTCCAGTGAGCTACAGGTCAAATGAAATTATTACAAAATGCAGAGAATTTGGGATCGATGTCAGTCTGGAGTTGTGAAATGACTGCCCTCTTGCCAAATGGATGTCAGGATTCTTAGCCTATTGGAGTAGCTATTAAATCGCTCCCGGAATAGTTGACATTGGGTGTCTCCTTGCATTGGTGATGACTGTCCAAACATTACCAGAATATAACACATCACACAAAATACCACTCTCTGGCTCCCTGAACGTCCACAGTACCACTGGCACTCTTAATACACATGTAGTTGTGTATGGTGGGGGACCCCAACCATTTAGCTTCTTTTAATTAGTTTTCCAGATGTCATGAAGTCATAGGAAAATAACGCAACACATTTTGTTTAAATACATCAATGAGGTCTGACGGATTTGTGTACATTAAGGAGTCTTGCAACCTGATGGTTCATCTCCGTGCAGTTAATGCATCTAAACATTACCAGCTGGCTGGAATTGGGAGGCTGTCGTTATTAATAACCTTCTGGTGACTACAAGTCTTGTGGTATCTTAAAGGACTGACAAATTGCCAGGACCAGTTTGTCACGACAGTGTGGTCTGGCTCATAAAAGTTGAAAGTTGCTAGTCTTCACGATTCCACAAAGTTTGTTGTTATTTTGGCTGCAGCAGACTAAGACACACTTCCCTAAGGGCCCATATCCTAAGAACACTTCCCTAGGGATAAGACCCTATAATAAAAAGGGGATCCACTCCTAAATAGACCTGCTTAAGCTTGCTCAGGCAGGGCATTGGACTGGAAGAGATTTGGTGCGGTAGAACTGACCGCACTGCTTCCACTTGTGGGCAGAAGATCACTGCGGTGATCTTAGATACAGCAGTGGCTCGTTTGGTTGCTTGATGCAACAATCGCATTTTGGAAAGTTTCCCAAAGTTTAAAGCTCACTGAAGACAGAAAACCAGCTCCCCAAGTATGGAGCCAGTTTGGTGCAGTGGTTAAGAGCGCGGACTCTAATCTGGGAGAACCGGGTTTGATTCCCCACTCCTCCTCCACATGCAACCAGCTGGATGACCTTGTGTCAGTCATAAGTTCTCTCAGAGCTGTTCTCTCAAGAGCAGTTCTCGAGAGAGCTCGCTCAGCCCCACCTACCTCACCAGGTGTCTGTTGTGAGGAGGGGGAAGGGAAGGCGATTGTAAGCCGCTCTGAGACTCCTTCAGGTAGTGAATGGTGGGGTATAAAACCTTCTTCTCCTCCTCCTCCTCCTCCTCCTCCTCCTCCTCCTTCTTGCCTACTGTGCTAGTCTTCTGTTGAATGGAATTTTTGGACATAGGAGCCTCCAAAGCTGAAACCCACTACCTGCAGGCTGTCCTGGCTCAGCCAATTCTGTCTCTTTAGAGCTTTGCCACCAATTTTCCCTTGCACTGCAGAATCCCCCATCCCCCCCCCCCCCCCCAGTTCTGTTGCTGCAAACCCACTGACTCCTGAAAACAAAATGGGGTTGGCCAGAGGAAGGTGGAAATCACTGCCCCCCCCCCTTAAGAAAAAAAGTGCCTTTAAGCCTTCACAACTGTCTGGTTGGCTATAGGCCAAGTTTGCTGTTTTAGTAATATAGAAATGTGATGATTGCATTACAAACACAGTAGCTGAGATGAAACCCAGGTAGTGATCTTAGCATTTACAAACTTAACCAAAGCTGACCTCGCTCTCTGCTGGCAGTTTGCTTGGAACTTAAAAAAAGTCAAGATCAGATCTGGATGTCCAATTTTTGTCGGGCAGGGATTCCTGGACTGTCACATACCCACGTTTGAATTTAATGAATAAAAGAGATCCGCTCCCTATTTGGCTTCTTGGAGTTCCTTAAGTAGAACAAGCACAAGCTCTTTTAGTATGTCGACAGTGCCTAGGGCCACATCGCCCTCTGGTGGTATGTCGTTATGACAGTGAACAGCAGGCTAGCCTGATCTCATCAGACCTCAGAAGCTAAGCAGGGTCAGCCGTGGTTAGGATTTAGATGGGAGACCAGCAAAGGAAATCGAGGATCGCTATGCAGAGGCAGGCAAACCACCTCTGAACAACTCTTACCTGGAAAACCCTATGAGTTTGCCATAAGTCGGCTGTGACTCAATAGCACTTCCAGCCATCGCAGCAGGTAACGTCTTGGGAGTGATGAATGTCTTGTGGCTCGGCCTTCTGTTTGTGAGGCTCAATCTGGTCTGGTAGCATCTTGTTATGTCTGCAAAAAAAAATAATGTTGGAGTATGAATGATTACAAATACATGAAAATGTGACAGATAATCCGTGCATGTGCCATATTTTTCCATCCCCTTATTCTGAGATAATTAACGAGCACGGAAGCAGAGCAGCCGTTGGTATTCCCTTTTCCTTCCCTAAAGTTCAAATTCCATCTCTTGTGGTCCAAAGCATCCCGTGTGCTGGGACATACATGTGGAGCATTCCATTTGCAAGGGTTTTCTGTCACTTGAGGATGGCATGCACATCTTTCTCTGTGTTTCGGAGTGGATACCCCACATTGAAATTAATGGGGAAACCTCTATGGATGTCGGGCTCTACATAAGCATCTGAGCTCCTGCGTCTGTGAGATGTTGGGGCTCCCATTATGGTTTTAGAGGAACGACTTCTAGTTTGGTTTTATCGGCAGGACAGAACGCACTTGCAGATCTTCTGCGTTTTTGTTATCCTGAAGCATTTTTTGTTACCTTGACTGGTTTTCAGTTGATTCTCTCTGTTGCATAAGATTTAGCATACAAAATGGAGTTCTAGCAAGTGGGAGAGGAAGAGGCAGATACCCTATCATCAATGGAAAATAGGTCTTGATTCAGGTAATCCATTTCTTAACCATCATCCTCATGCTCTAGAACAGTCTTGTTTGTTTTCCCCGGGTTGATAAGTCCAGACAAGGAGCAAAGACCAGTCAAATTGTCATTAATAGCACCAATAATTTGTTCATGATTGGGGGCTCCGCATGCAGCTGCTGGTGTGACCTTGGGTCAGTTACAAGTTCTTTCAGAGCTGTTCTCTCATGAGCAGTCCTCGAAAGAGCTCTCTCGGCCCCACCTATCTCACAGGGTGTCTCTTGTGGGGAGGGGAAGGGAAAGGAGATTGTAAGCCGCTCTGAGACTCCTTCAGGTAGTGAAGGGTGGGGTATAAATCCAATCTCCTCCTCCTCCGTCCTGCCCCCCCCCCCATGGATAATTGATATTACTGATAAGCAGGCTAAGACTTAAAAAAATAAATCTCAGTTTGCATTTGATCGCCTCTTTTATGTTGGCTCTTTACTAGACACTATGGGATTAGCTGGTTTTATCCGCTGCTGATTTCTTTGGTTTCTGGGATATGTGTCACATAGGGTTGCCAACCTCCAGGTGGGGCCTGGCGATCTGCTGTCTTCAGACAATAGAGATCAGTTCCCCTGAAGAAAATGGCTGTTTTGGAGGGTGGACTGTGTGACATTATATCCTGCTGAGGTTCCTTACCGCCCCAAACCCTGCTCTTCCCAGGCTTTACCCCCCAAATCTCCAGAGCTGGCAAACCCAGTGTCACACTCTAGTTACAAGACATTCATTTTATAGTTATTGCCCAGTATCTTGTCCACAGTTATTTTTAAAAAATAGTAATTGTGATTGTGCATGCAGGCCGGACTTTTGATTGTTGCCTTTCAGCCTGGGGAGAAATGCGCACGCTTCTTCTCTTGTGGGGTGTTTAGAACATAAGCAGTAGATGCAGAAGATCAGGAAGTTTTGATTCATAAATCCTTTGTTCAAATAAAACCGGGTAATGCAGTTAAAGGAGACAGGAATTCAATCACTTGCTCCTTTGCTTTGGAGAAAGCGACAATAAAGCTGATTTATAGTGATGGCAAAGTTCTTGTGGTGTTTACCAGCGAGAACTCTGGGGTTGAGCCGGGCTTTTTCTTTTTTGAAATGCACAGTGCCAGTGTGGGTCTTAAACAAAGAACTGTAGAAAATTAGGCTCTCTTGCCGCTTTCAGCAAGCTATTTTTATTTTTTCAGTGGATGTAGCTTCCCATGGAAGATTAAAAGTCACATCATCGTGGATCTTGGGGTCACTGAATTATTGTAATCCATACGAGCTGCAGTGCTGTTTGTGCTAGCAGGCAATGCAAGCCAGACAGTGAGGGTGCAGAGTGGAAATCTGGGCACAAACACGTATCGCTTCCCTCTACTTAGTCAGACCATTGGTCTATCAAGACCAGTCTTGTCTGGTCTGACAGGTAATGGTTCTCTAGGGTCTCCGATAGAGGTCTTTGATATCACCTGTTACCCGAAATCTGCCAGAGGATGTAGTGATGGCCACAGGAATAAGCAGCTTTAAAATGGGATTAGATACATTCATGGAGGATAAGTCATAGAATCATAGAGTTGGAAGAGACCTCGAGGGTCATCTAGTCCAACCTCCTGCACAATGCAGGAAATTCACAAATACCTCCCCCCCCCCGCCCCCACACACACCCTGCTGTTCCGTGCCCAAAAGATAACAAAAAACCTCCAGGATCCCAAACCAAACTGGCCTGGAGAAAAATTGCTTCCTGACCCCAAAGTGGCCATCAGCATTTCCCTGGTTGTATAAGAAAGGGCCACGAGAACTAAGCACTGAGGCAGCCCTTCCTGCCCACCCTCTCATGGTCAGCCTAAGTTCACAGAATCCGGAGAGCTGTCAGATGGCCATCTAGCCTCTGTTTGAAAACCTCCAAAGAAGGAGAGCCCACCACCTCCCAAGGAGGCCTGTTCCACTGAGGAACCACTCTAACTGTAATGAAGTTCTACCTAATGTTTAGCCAAAAACTCTTCTAATTTAATTTCAACCCTTTGGTTCTGGTCCGACCTTCTGGGGCAACAGAAAACAACTCCGCACCATCCTCTATAAGACAGCCCTTCAAGTACTTGAGGATGTTTATCATATCCCCTCTCAGTCGTCTCCTCTCCAGGCTAAACATACCCAGCTCCTTCAACCTTTCCTCATAGGACTGTCAGTGGCTACTAGCCATGGTGACTCCACATTCTCTGAATCCCAGAGCCAGGAGGCAACATCAAGGGAAGGCCTCGGCCTCTATGCCCTGTTGTCAGCTATCCAGAGGAACTGTTTGGCCACTGTGTGACACAGGATGCTGGACTTTCTTACACACATAAGGAAATGCTGATTGCCACTTCGGGATCAGGAAGCAATTTTCTCCAGACCAATTTGGCCAGGGATCCTGGAGGGTTCCCCCCTTCTTCTTTTCCCTGTTCTGGGGATAGAGCAGGGGTCACTGTGTGTGTGTGTGTGGGGAAGGTATTTGTGTGAATTTCCTGCATTGTGCAAGGGGGTTGGACTAGATGACCCTGGAGATCCCATTCCAACTCTAAGAGTCTATGATTCTATTATTAGATGGACCATTGGTCTGATCTAGCAGGGCTCTTCTTATGTTCTTGACACTTTTTAAACTTGGAGGTACATGGGATTAAACCTGGGACCTTCTGCACGCAAAGCAGATGTTCTACCACTGATCCACAGCCCTTCTTAGATACCATACAATCTACACAGTAGGTCTGAGACACACACTCCTTCCCCTCTCCTCATTCAATAGCATGTCTTCCCAAGGATTGTTTCCTGCATTCTTTACTGTTTCTGCATACGATTTGCAAGCAGACACTCCCAGAATCTCCAGTGAGAATCATCTTGGGTAATAGGTGTTGAGAAAGGCCTTTCTGTGCATGAAGCGGTGAAAAAAAGCTGCCAGTCAGAGTAGGCTATACTGAGCTGGATGTTCAATGGTGGCAGCAGTTAGTTCTAAATTCTGGATTGACGCAATGACTCCCGGTCACTTCAGCCTAGGGTTGCCAAGTGTATCAAACTTACCGGCGGGGGGGAAAGCTCTGCTGGCCGGGAGCTTCCCCGGCGCGCGCTGGGTGGAAGTGACGTCAGCACGTTGGGGGCGTTGCCAGGGCGACGCTCTGGCAATCGCCCCAAAACTCTATGGTATCATAGAATTTTGGGGCGATTGCCAGAGCATCGCCCTGGCAATGCCCCAACATGATGGCGTCACTTCCGGGTGATGTCATTACGTGAGGGAGGTTGTCCAGGCTGGACGACCTCGGGGGTGGGGTTTCCCCCGCCGGCCGAATGTTGGCCGGCGGATCGGGAACCCCTGTAGCAGGGGATCCCCCGCCCCCCCGGGCTGACTTGGCAGCCCTACTTCAGCCCCTTAGCCAGGAAATTTTCTGGTGGGGGGCTTTGGGGTGCTGTTCCTGGGGGGCTCCACCGCTCCTCTAGGGGGCATTCCTGGGGTCACAGCTGCTGCAGCAGAGGAGGGGAGGCCGTACAGTTCACCTTTATGTACCTAGTGCTTCTCTGCCTGGGCTAAATAAAAATCCTTTCTAAAGAACAGGAAGGATAAGACCTGTAGAAAATCCAGTTTGGTTTTGGGCCACGGAGAAAGAGTCTAGGGATAATCACTTGGACAGGAGGCTGTTTTCAATTGGTGAAACCACACAGCTCGAGTGTATTGATGTTCCTCTTCTCCGTAAAAGGGTCCTGAGCAGAATCAGGCCCTCTGGGGGGCAACTTATCTTTAAAAAAAAAAAAAAAGAGCCTGGAAAGATCTCCCAGCATCACGTCTGGTTTGACCCATAAATTTCAAGAAAATCTTGCCCCGTTCAGTGCCTCTTGATGGGGAGATACGTATATGTCAGTGTAAGTCTGTAAATTATCTACCAAATGGAATAGCTGAGCTGTATTTTTCCCATAACTTTAAGAAAGCCCCCCCCCCCTTGGCCCTGATCTGTCTCTCTTTATGTTCCTTGGGTATCCACTGTGAAATAAACCTTCTTGCGCATTGTTGTTCTAGCCAATGTACATAGCGAATTTGGCTTTGAAATATATGTATTTTATGTTTGCTGTAAATTCAGCCTTCAAAGCCAAGTGATGCTGGGCCTGCCAGTTTTCTATTTTGGATTTTTAAAAAATGATCTCCAAACAAAAGATGCTCGTGATATTTATAAAAACTCCTGTCCGTACTGATTTATTCCACAGAGGCCAAGTGGCTCCAAAGCCTAAAGCTTAAACTCTGCACGTTGGCTTTTTCATGAAAAAATAATCACTAGAACAGAGGAAAATGTATTTGTTTAGATGAAACTTTATCCTGTTCACTGGGGGGGAGGGGGCGGAGAAATCCCAAAATGAAAATGTCATCTTGTGCAAGTTGAAACAGGTTTTCATTGGTAAAGCAGTTGACCAAGAATTAAGACGACACTCATGAGCAAGATAAACAGATGCAATGTCTACATCCAGACAGTTTCTCATTATGCTGAGTTTGGACACAGCCACAGTGGGTCATGGGGTTCCATGCTGCTGTATCCTCCAGCTTCCCTTTGCATGCACCATTTGGAGGGGCCGTGGCTCAGGAGTAGAGCGTCTGTTTGGCATGCAGAAGGTCCCAGGTTCAATCCCCGGCATCTCCAGTTTTAAAAAGTATTTATTTTCCATACACTAAATTGTAAACCAGCAGGCTCAACCATTCCAAACTGGGAAAGTTAGAATTCTAGACTGTGAGGAGGAGCAAACAAGCTCCAGTTTGCTGAGGCACCAACATTTAGATGCTGTGTTCGAACGAAACCTGACTGTTCATTACAGCTGCCACACAACCCTGCTTTGAATTGCTCTGTGTCTTCATTGCTTCTATGTCTTTAGACCCGGCCGAATCGGTGAACTATCGACCGGTCTCTAAGCTGCCCTATTTGGGCAACTTAATTGAGAGGGCGGTGGCGTCACAGTTACAGGGCTTCATGGATGACACTTCCATATTAGATCCCTTCTAGTCTAGCTTCCGTTCTGGACGCAGGACGGAGATGGCATTGGTCACTCTTACTGACGACCTCCGGAGGCATCTGGATCGGGGCGGTTCGGCAGTGCTGGTGTTGTTGGACTTGTCGGCTGCATTCGATGCGGTCGACCACCAGTTACTGATCCACTGCCTCACTGACATGGGTATTTGGGGACTTGCCTGACAGTGGCTCGTTTCCTTTCTCCATGGTCGGGGACAAAGGGTGGCACTAGGGGAACAGCAGTCCATGAGGCACCTGCTGGAGTGTGGAGTGCCCCAAGGGGCAGTACTGTCCCCGATGCTGTTTAACATCCCCTTGCCCAGATTGCCCAGAGGTATGGGCTGGGTTGTCCCCAGTACGCTGATGACCCCCAGCTCTATCTGATGTTGGGTGGCCGGTCAGACTCTAGACCGGAAGATCTGGACCGAGTGCTTTTTTGAAAACTGAAATGACATCTGCTCTCCTTCAGTCTTGTGGCACATCTCCCATCCTCCAAGAGATCTGGAAGATGATGGACGAAGTCTCTGTAACCTTTCTAGAAAGTTATTTGAGCCCTCTTGGGTGCATACCATCTGGCCCTGGGGATTGGTACTCATTCAGGGCAGCCAGGTGCTTCTCAACTCCCTCTCTGTCAAACAGCAGCCCGGATGCCGTGCCTTGTTTACTACCATCTCTAGATGAGCCTGTTCTCTTCTTCGTGGATGCGTGGATGGTGAAGAAGGAGGAGGAGGAGGAAGAGGAGAAGATTGGATTTATATCCTGCCCTTCACTACCCGAAGGAGTCTCAGAGCAGCTTACAATCTCCTTTCCCTTCCCCTCCCCACAGCAGACACCCTGTGAGGTAGGTGGGGCTGAGAGAGCTCTTTCAAGGACTGCTCTTGAGAGAACAGCTCTGAGAGAACTTGTGACTGACCCAAGCTCACACCAGCAGCTGCATGTGGAGGAGTGGGGAATCAAACCTGGGTTTCCCAGATTAGAGTCCGTGCTTCTAAGCACTACACCAAAGTGACTAGGACACAGCTGAAGCATGCCAGCTGCCAGGTGGATCGCAGTCACCCAAAGGTCACCCGAAAAATAGCAGCATTGCATGCCCTGTGGAACCTAAGGAGGTCCCACAAGGCATGCACCTCTTCGGGCAGCTGGTTCCACGGGGCGGGGGCCACTACTGAGAATGACTGGGGAAAGCTTTGGCCCCTATGCCCTGCTGTTGGCCCTCCAGAGGCACTGGTTGGCCACTGTTTGAAGCAGGATGCTGGACTAGATGGACTCTCACTGGTTTGATCCAGCTAAGTTCTTTTAATGTTTTTATTGAAATGAGTAAAATGGTGTGTGGGGGTGGGGGGTGAGGGTGTTCCTCTGGGCTAATTGCAGCTGAGATCACATCCAGGGAGGGCCAATAACACATCACGTGCTTCTGATCTGTGCCAGATTCTGTTGGCAAATGAAATTAAGACTGTAATGAAGATGTATGTTTGATGCATCCAACTCCTTGCGGTGGCGGGGGGGGGGGGGGGGAGGGATTGGGGAAGAATCCCAGCAGTAGATGTTGCACGTTGTG
Organism: Lepidodactylus listeri; assembly: GCA_029233225.1. Taxonomy (NCBI): domain Eukaryota; kingdom Metazoa; phylum Chordata; class Lepidosauria; order Squamata; family Gekkonidae; genus Lepidodactylus; species Lepidodactylus listeri. The sequence goes on along the minus strand of JARCFY010000004.1, from coordinate 23,781,057 downwards.
AAATCTTTTGAGTACTCTAGCAGATGCAAATGAATGTGGACCAAAGACTTGGACTTCACAACCCAGTTTTGTATTCCTCTAGGTGCAGAAGATAGATCCTGCCATAGGCTGGGGTGAGGGAAGCCAGGAGGGAAGACCCAGGATTTTAAAAATGCAGACGTTGTATGTTGTTGCACTTTAAAAATCAGCATCTGAAAGGGTGCCCAGACTTCTGACTGGAGAAAGTGATCAAGGGGAAAATCCTGGCACAGAATCCTCATCCATGATTTAAGGCAAGGGTCTTGAAACATTAATAAGTGACAGGCGTAAGGCACGTTTTGGTCATGCATTGGATGATGCTCAAAAATAAAACGGAGACAGCCTGGGCAGATAATAAAGTTCTGTAGTTTGGAATGTACGTCAGGTGTATACGTGTGTAGACGCTAAGGGCCCGTGTGGAATCATGGGGAAATAAATGGCTGAGAGATCTCTTCTGGTCCCAAAGCAATCAGGGTGTTATTTTTTTTTAATTGCAAGCTGATGTTTTTTCTTCACTGTTGGGAGACCCACTGCAAAGGGCAGCGACGCTAACCTTGACTGCAGGTGGGCATCTCACTGCCTTCATGGTAGACCCCGGTTCCCCAACGTGGCGCCCACCAGTAGTTTCCTTGGCAGAAGGCACCTGCCAAGCTTTTCGAAAAGTGGGTGGGGCCATTGTGAAGCAGGGCATGTTATTGGCTGCCCTCATTCAAATTAAAGGGTTTCCCCCTCGAGGTCAGGAGGACTGATAAGCACTCGGGCTTCCTTTAGTCAGTGTGTGGTTCCATTCTGTCTTTGGGCTTTCCTTGTTTTCAGAAGATATGAAGAGGGAGGTCCTCTATTTGGTTCTGTGTCCCATGGTAGCCATTTTGGGATGGTGCTGACTGCCCCCTGTCAGCATTACAAAAGCACTTAAAAAGGTGCAGGCTTGAAAAGGCTGGGGGGCCCTTGTGATAAGACGCTTGACCATGGAGTTTTCTTTGGCAAGGAGCAAGCTTGGGGTTGGTCTAGGACGTGAGCGTGCTGGTTTCTCTTCCTCTTTCCCTTTTAACTGATTCTCTGCTTAATTGCTCTCAACATTCCATGCCTCCTGGGGCACAAATCTTTATTTGTTAAGATCTCAGGATCGGTGTGTGTTTGTGTGCCTGTGTGTATTTTCCTGAAGCAATGAGACAGTTGGAAAAAGGCGGCTGTACAAATGGTCCTTCCTCCCCATCCAGCAGGACTTTCCTGACATGGTGAATGGCAGAGTAATTGGCCTCCTCTGCCCGAATCGGCCTAGTCTGTTTGCACTGTGCACTTTATTAAGCTGCTCCATTGGTGGTTGTTTTGCCCACCTCCCTTAGGCACACTTACAGCTTACACCAGGGAGTTCTGTTCTATTTAGCTTGCCATCATGCTTTTATATGGGGCTGCGGTGGCTCAGAGGTTAAGACGCTGAGCTGCAGACTGGAAGGTCTGTAGTTCAGCAGTTCGAGACCCAAGTGCCACATGACAGCGTGAGCTCCCGTCTCCGGCCCAGCTCCTGCCAACCTAGCAGCTCAAAAGCAAGAAATTGCAAGTAGGTAAATAGGTACCGCCTCAGTGGGAAGGTAACAGTGTTCCGTGCGCCTCAGCGTCTAGTCATGCCGGCCACATGACCACGGAAAAAGTCTTCAGACAGCACTGGCTCTTTGGCTTGGAAACGGAGATGAGCACCTCCCCCTAAGTTGGATTTATGGTTGCCAGCCTCCAGGTGGGGCCTGGGGATCTCCTGCTTTTACAACTGATCTCCAGCTGACAGAAATCAGCTCCCCTGGAGAAAATGGCTGCTTTGAAGGGTAGACTCTATGGCATTGTACCATGCTGAGGCCCCTCCCCTCCCCAAACCCCACCTTCTCCTGGCTCCACCCCCAAAGTCCCCAGGTATTTTCCAACCCGGACTTGGCAACCCTAGTCGGATTCAAATGGCTTTCGAGCAAGGGAAACCTTTACCTTTACATTCTTTTATGCCGCTGGGTTTATAGATGTTAAATGCATCTGTTATAGATTTTAAATGTATCTGACCTATCTGTTGTGACCCGCCCTGAGACCGCCTGCAGGGAAGGGTGGGATAGAAATCTCGAAATAAATAAATCTCAGCGAATGAAGACGTCAGAAGAAAAAAGTCAGTTCTCAAGAGCAGATGCTTTTAAAACCATTGTCTACAGTAGGATGGGCCACACCACCGTTCTTCTGGGGATAGGTTTGCTAGAAATATTTTAAATAAATAACCAACCTCCAGGTGTTCTCCTGGAATTACACCTGATATACAGACTATAGCGATCAGTTCCTCCGCAGAAAAGTGGTAGCTTTGGAGGGAGGGACTCTATGGCGTCACATCCCCATTGAGTTCCCTGTTCTGCCTCGCCCTTCACCCTCCCCAGGCTCCACCCCCAAATCTCAATGAATTTCCCAACCCAGAGCTGGCAACCCTGTCTGCCAGCATGATGCAGTGGTTAGAATGTTGGACTAGGATCTGGCAGAACCAGCTTTGAATCCCCACTTTTCCACAGAGGCTTACTGAGTGACCTGTCACGCACTCTCAGCCTAACCTACCTCTCAGGGTTGTTGTGAGGATAGAATGGAGGAGAGGAAAAATGTGTAAGCCACCTTGGGTCCCCGTTAGGCAGAAAGGAGGGGGTCTATATGAAGCAAATCAAATCAATCAATCAATATCTGGGGGCCAGACTGCCCACATCTACACACAGCAGTCGTGGGAGGAAACCCAGTGGTGGAATGGGTCCTGCAGGGAATAAATAGTACCGCAAATGGAGACTGTTTTAACCGTGTAAGTTGTACCACCAACAACCAGCGACCTCCTTTGGATACAGACAAGGAAATAAAATATGCGTGGGACCATATAAACTCTACAAAACTGAACCAGTTGTTGGATGATGCCAAGTCGCTTGTATGGTCTTTAGGGTGTTTGCCTGGAAAATACGAATTACAGTTGTTTTTCTTTGGAGGGGAAAAAACAACAACCTCAGCCTTTCGATAGCTACGCTCCTTCTGGTCATGAGTGCTTCTTGTGTTACTCTTAACATTAAACAGAATCAGAGTTAAAAATAGGTTTTTTAATATATATTTGAAATCTCTCTCTCTAGAGTATAAATGTCCTCAGGTTGTTTTCTGCAGTGCTAACCTTTGTACCAGACAAGGGACAAAACCATTCAAAATGCCTCTGTTCAGCATGTGACTGAACAAAAGTTCACTTTTTCATTTGTGGAATGGTATTGGGAGCTCTGATGAAATGGCAGCTGCCCTTTCATGACAAGAATGTTTTAAGCTGGTAGTTTAAAAAAGCAAGAGGTACACGTTTTATGATGATGTTTTGGGGTGTTGCAAATTTTGGGTAAGGGCTCCATGTGGTGTTAACAGCTTCTTTACACATTAGAGAAGGGAAAAGTAATTTTGTACTGTGTACCGCTAATAGGTATGTTCGTCATTTTGGGGGGTTTCTTTGGCTTCAAGTCACAGCTTACTTATGGTGACTCTGTAGGGTTTTCAGGGCAAGAGATGTTCAGAGGTGGTTTGCTGCTGCCTGCCTCGATATAACAACCCTAGACTTCCTTGGTGGTCTCCCATCCAAGTATGAAACAGTGCTCACCCTGCTTAGCTTCTAAGATCTGATGATATCAGGCTGGCGTGGGCTATCTCGGTCATGGAATGTGTCTTTTACATGGGACAAAATGTGGTTGCTTCTCTTTGTTGGAGAAATGAGCATGTAATGCAAGGCCTGAGAAATTCAGTCATTATAGGGTTAACTATGCAACTTGTTTGTTTACCTATGTTAGCCTGGAAGTGATACCTGGCAGCTGGCCAATTGACTGTAGACCCGGGAAAACTAAAGGTGTACTGTCTTGCTAATTGGTCAATGATATCAGGTGTTTCCTTTCAGGGGTCAAGAAGAAGGAGAGATCCTCCATTGCAATCTCTCACTCTCTATCAGTATGTCTTAGTGTGAAGACGGAGCACAATGCAGCTCCTTAGAAAGCATGTTTTGTTTATTTGTAGCTAATCCCGTTTACCTTTTCCCTTTAGTAATAAACTTCTTTTAAACTAAAAGAAGCAATCTCTTCTTTCCAGAAAAGCAAGGTTCATTACTCTGATTTTTCTGATTATTGGACAAAAGTCCTAACAAATGGTAGCAGAGGATGGTTCTTAAAACATGGTTTCTCTTCTAAAAAGCTTTCTGGATTGATTGAGAAAGAGAAATAGGGAATAAGAGCTAGAGGCATTAAAAACCACTTTTTTTCCTTCCTGCTCTCAGAGCAATCTTGCAGCCAGAAAGGCCCAACCCTGTTTCCTTGCTGATCAGGGGAAAACCTATGCTGGATTGTAGTTTGCCAGGAGCAAAGGATCTTTTTTGACTGGATTAATTTTTGCCTGCTGTAAGTGGAGCTGAGCCTTGGAGCACTGGAGAAACGACGCTGCCCGGAGAACAAAGGAAGGCGAGGCAAAGAAGCTTTTGAACTTCGCGCTGCTGCTTCTGCTGCAGAGAAAGGAAAGATTAACCCTGCCAGCTCCTGGAGAAGTAGATGAGTGAGCCAGAACCTGTGCTTCTACCTCAAATCCAAAGGGACGTGAGTAAAAAAAAAATGGCTTTTAATGCCCCATCCCAGGAAATGCCAAATCTCAGACTTACAAAGGCTAACTATCAGTGGTGGGAGGAGTATTTGAAGAGTTGCCTGCAGACTCACAATGCCCTTCAAGTATTAACAACTGAAAATCCTCCAGAAACTGACCCTGATAAGACACAATTCCTTATGATGGATGGTTTTGCTAAAGCCCTGATTTTAGGGAGTATTCCCTACACAGAGGTACCAGGATTAAGAGGGCTAGCCACGTCCAGATTGATGATTAAACACTTAAAGGATAAATTTGATAAGCACAGCAAGAGTAAAATCTATTCCCTCAAGGGAAAGATTTTTGATTTCAGGATGAAGGAGGGAGACTGCCTTCCCAAAGAGATGGACAAATTAATGGGCATTTACACACAGCTTAAAGACCTGAATGAAGCACCCTCTGATACAGATATGATTTCTTCAATTCTCAAGGGTCTGCCTGGTTCCTATAAGTCTGTAACCAGTATGATTAGACTGAAAGATGATCTGACTTTAGAAGGTCTTTTGTCTGCACTAACTGAGGAATATGATTCTAGAAATTTGAAAGAAAGTTTGTCTGATGAGATGTCTGTTTTGAGTCTAAAGCATGGACAGAGATTTAAAAGGAAAATAGAGTGTTTTATATGTGGGAAAAATCATCTTGCAAAGTACTGCTCTTCTAAGTATGCACCTAATAATGAGCCCCAAGAACAAAGAGCCACAGGAGCACATGGTTCCAGTAACAAAGAACCAGCCAGTGGAAGGGGAAGCCATTATGGGAGGAGCAGAGGTCACGTTTCACATGCACAGCACAGAGGCAGAAAGTTTGCAGCTGGGACACAGAGCAAAGGTCATGCTTTTAGGATCACTGATGATTTTAACACAGATGATAAGAAAATATTTTTAATCGATTCTGGCGCTTGTACACACGTGTGTAGAGAAAAAGCCTGGTTTAGTAACATAGATGTTGAGAACAAACCAAGAATTTACCAAGCTAACAGGGAATTATTAAATGTGGAAGGTGTTGGGACTGTAAAATTACAATTGTCTACTACAGATAATCAAATAATTGAAGTCGAATTGCAAAATACAGCTTATGTGCCTGAAGCTGTTGAGAACTTAATTTCAACAAAAAGTCTCATGAACACAGGACATCATGTCCTGCTCAAACCAGAGCAAGGAAGCAAGGTCTCTACCAAGGATGGAGAGCTTGAATTTAAAGTGGAAGAGAAAAATGGCTTTCATTACTTTGTAGCTTGTGATGATGAGGAGACAGAAACTTTTGATGTTGATCCTGATGAGGAAATAGAGACTGTTGATGATAAGGAACAGATTTGCCAGACTAAGGATGCTTGTAAACATGAAAAATGTTTATTTTCGTGGCATATTAAAATGGGACATAGAAATTTGAAATCTGTTGAGCAATTGTTAAAGCAATGTGGAATACCTGTTGTGCATTGTGAAAAGAGTGAAACTAGATGTGAGACATGCCTCAGAGCAAAGGGAGATGCCCCAAGTTATTCTGGGAAAACTCCAGCACAAAATCAAGAATTTTTGGAAACTGTATACAGTGATCTTGTTGGGCCTTTACCTGCATCCCTAGGTGGGAACAAATATTTTGTGACTTTCACAGAGAATAAAACAAAATACACTTATGTGTATATGCTGAGAAGTAAGGATGAAACACTGCGTAGATTTAAAAATTATGTGGCTATTGTTAAAAATAAATTTGGCAAAGCACCTCAGAGCTTACTCACAGATGGAGGTGGTGAATATTGTAATGCTGAATTCAAACAATTACTACAAGAGCAAGGAATTCAACATAAAGTATCCATTGCCTATTCACCCCAGCAAAATGGAGCTTCTGAGAGATTAAATAGAACACTGCAGGGGATGTGCAGAGCTATGCTAATGCATTCTGGACTGCCAAACAGTTTATGGGCAGAAGCCCTGAACACAGCAGTGTACTTACACAACAGATTACCCTCAAAGATTATTGGAACCTCCCCTTTTCAGGCTTGGTTTGGAAGACAGCCTGGTCTAAGGCATATCAAAGCTTTTGGCGCAAAAAGGTATGCACACATACCAAAGGAAAAGAGGGGAAAGCTTGATTCCAGATCTGAAACTGGACTTATTGTAGGCTATCCTGTTGGTGGGAAAGGGTACAGGATATACAATCCCCAAACCCACACAGTAGAAGAACGCAATGTTGTTTTTATTGATGAGACTGTATTGCCTAGTGTTTCCACTGCAGCTGATCCAAAGATGCCTGGGACTGCACCTGATGAGTTCGTTGCTTGGCTACCTGTAGTGACTGCTGGTGAACTGGCTGGGGAACTGGCAAGTGAAGCAGCAGGTCCACCTTCTGAGGAAACTACTGAAACAGAAGGGGAAGCAGGGGCCACACCAGAGGAAGCGGCTCAACCCACGGCAGAACCCACAGCAGAACCCACACCCAGTGTGAGGCAATCAGAAAGGAGCACTAAGGGACAACCTCCAATGAAGTATGGATTTTGTGAACTTGTGCAACCTGCAAAGGAACCCAAGAACTGGAAGGAAGTTTGCAACTTACCTGCGAGTGAAAGAGGCAGATGGCTTGAAGCAATGGAACAGGAGCTGCTATCCATTAGCGAAAAAGAGGCCTGGACTCTCACTCAACTACCTCAAGGCAGAAACCCTGTTGGATGTAAATGGGTCTTCAAAATAAAGCACAAGGAAGATGGAACTGTGGAGCTATACAAAGCACGCCTAGTAGCTAAAGGCTACTCACAGCAATATGGGACTGACTATTTTGAAACTTTTGCTCCAGTTACTGACCAAGCAACATTCAGAACACTTCTAAGTGTTGCAGCATCTAGGAACATGATAGTAGAGCATCTTGATGTAAAGACTGCTTTTCTCAATGGAGAACTATCTGAGGAAATCTACATGGAACAACCTGAAGGTTTCAAGGTCAAAGGTCAAGAAAACTTAGTCTACAAACTTAATAAAGGACTCTATGGCCTAAAGCAAGGCGCAAAGGCCTGGTATGACAAACTTACTGAACTTTTAAAGAAGCAAGGCTTCAAGCAAGGGAAAGCTGAACCTTGTCTGTACACTAGAATCAGAAATGGACAATACCAGTATGTTCTTGTTTACGTTGACGACTTGATCGTGGCTTGTCAAAACAGAGGAGACATCAAAGCAATAGCTGATGGACTGAATAAGGAAGTGGAAGTCAAACAGCTAGGAGATGTTCGACAATACCTCGGAATGCAAATTGAGAGACTCGAGGATGGAACTTTTCTTTTATGCCAGAAAAGAAAGATTATGGACTTTATAGAATCTGTTGGCATGAAGAACTGCAAAGCTTCATCAATCCCACTTGAACCTGGATATCTGAAGGAGAAGGACGGCACACCACTAAAGGACATAGGAGGATACAGAGAGGCTGTCGGAAAGCTCTTGTACCTGAGCAAATCAACGCGTCCAGATATTACAGCGGCAGTTGGATTTCTAAGCAGAAAAGTAAGTTCGCCAAATCATCATGATTGGAGCGCAGTAAAGAAGATGGCACGTTACCTAAGAGGAACAATGGACTTAAAACTGAAAATTGCACCAACTGAACAACCAAGACTAGTCGGCTACATGGATGCCAGTTGGGGAGAAGAGATGAACAACTACAAGTCTACCAGTGGATACCTATTCTTTTATGGAGATGGACTGATAGACTGGACTAGTAGAAAGCAGACTGTTGTAGCGCAATCCACAGCAGAAGCTGAGTGCATTTCAGCAGCAAGTGCCTGCAGCAGACTTGAATGGATCTTTGAGATGTTGAAAGATTTTGGAATAATTGAACCTGTACCTATACTTATGTTAGAGGATAATCAAGCTTGTATAACTATATGTAAGGAAGAGAGCACGACTGCTAGAAGTAGATCTATTGGTATTAAATGTGCATTAGTTAAAGATTTGTACCAGAAAAAACTGATAGAGATTAAGCATTGTCGTACAGAAGAGATGGTGGCTGATATTCTGACTAAGCCACTGACCAAAGACAAGTTTGAAAGACTTCGTGGAATGTTGAATATGCTTGATGCTAATGTTGAATAATGTTTGTGTATGCATGTATAATGACTTGCATTTCAGGTCTTGAGAAGGGGTGTTGGAGAAATGAGCATGTAATGCAAGGCCTGAGAAATTCAGTCATTATAGGGTTAACTATGCAACTTGTTTGTTTACCTATGTTAGCCTGGAAGTGATACCTGGCAGCTGGCCAATTGACTGTAGACCCGGGAAAACTAAAGGTGTACTGTCTTGCTAATTGGTCAATGATATCAGGTGTTTCCTTTCAGGGGTCAAGAAGAAGGAGAGATCCTCCATTGCAATCTCTCACTCTCTATCAGTATGTCTTAGTGTGAAGACGGAGCACAATGCAGCTCCTTAGAAAGCATGTTTTGTTTATTTGTAGCTAATCCCGTTTACCTTTTCCCTTTAGTAATAAACTTCTTTTAAACTAAAAGAAGCAATCTCTTCTTTCCAGAAAAGCAAGGTTCATTACTCTGATTTTTCTGATTATTGGACAAAAGTCCTAACACTCTTGACAAGGCTTTGGCATAAATACACTGTATTTATCTACATTCTAAAAAACTGAACACACAAAGCTGTGGCCCAACATGATGCAGCTGTAGATAAAAGAGAATTTTGTTTTGTTCTTTTTTTCCTTGAATTGCTTTCCGCTGACACAAATTCCAGCCTAATGTCCCAAATCTACCAATTCTTATTGAAAATGTAAGAACTGTCTAGAATACTCTTCTCTTTTTGAGCTGGGGTTGCTGAGACTTCTTGGAGTTTCACAAGCTGAGCATGAAGATGAAAGGATCACCCTGTTGTTTGTTCCTCGGCATTTAGCATAATTCTGATGCATCCCATTTGCTCAGATGAAATCTGTTCGGAAGGCATACAATTTGATGCCAGGGCCTCCTTCTCTATGGCTCCTTCATTTGTTTAGTTTTTGTAGGAGCTTCTAGAAGGCAGTTGGACAAGTTCTAAAGAACAACGCAAGACAAACTGTGGCCTACGGTGGCAGAGTGTAGCAGCAGTATGAGCCTCACTTCTCTGATGCGCACGACGCAGTTTTTGTGGACCAAGCTTTGAAACTGACAATATGGTGTTCAGGTATGTTTGGAACCTGTTGTATCATAAATCTTTCCAAAAGACCAGCCCTGGCTGCTGCAGAATATGTGAGAATTTCCTTTGATCTACCCAGCAGCAAGGTTTTAATTCTCAGCAGCTCTCCAAAGGTTTCAGACAGAGGTCTTTTCCAGCAAAAGGTGCCTGGAGATTTATTTATTTTTTTAATTGGAGGTGACAGGATTGGATCTGGAACCTTTTGCATGCATAGCATGTGTTCTACCGCTAAACGGTTGGCTGTTCCCCATTGGGGCACATGAGTCATCTGCTTTGCGTAGTGGGATCCAGATGCCGGAGGTCCAGATAAATGGAAGCGTTCTTGTGTATCTGTTTCTTTTCAGCCTTTATTGGCATTAGATCTTTCAAAGAATGCTCACAGTAATGCATTATTTATGTTGCCCTGTGGGAATGTTTTGTACTTCTCCCCTCTCCTTTCCCTCCCACGACACATCCTCATTCTGTAGCTTATTTTATATTTTTTAAGAACTAAAGTTACTGTTCTGTAGGGCTATCAAGAGACTGTTCTAAATGGGAAATGAAATACGGGGCTCTTTCAAGTCTGGAGCAAGCGAGCAGCTATCTTGCATTCCATTTCCATGTTTAAGTAATGGTGAACTGAGAATAAAATGTATGTCTGTATGTTAAGTGAGTTGCAGGTTGGTTTTTTTGCTTTTAGTACTGGTTTTAAATGTTTTAATGAGGTGATGATACTACTTGGTTGGTTTTCATGGTTTTAAAATGTGGTTTTACTATAGATGTTTTAATTTTTTAGCTGCTGTGGTGGGTCTGGTGAGGGCTGAAAGGTAGGATATAAATGTAAAATGAATTTTAAAAAATAAATTGGGAGGGTGAGTAACTTCAGAGCTGAAACAAATTTACCCTTCCCTGAATTCTCTGGAGGGCTGTGGTGGCTTAGAGGTTAAGACGCTGAACTGCAGACCGGAAGGCCTGTTGTTCAGCAGTTCGAGACCCAAGTGCCGCATGACAGAGTGAGCCCCAGCTCCTGCCAATCTAGCAGTTTGAAAGCAAGAAATTGCAAGTAGATAAATAGGTACCGCTTCGGTGGGAAGGTAACAGCATTCTGTGTGCCTCAGAGCCTAGTCATGCCAGCCACATGACCACGGAAAAAGTCCTTGGAGAGCGCTGGCTCTTTGGCTTGGAAACAGAGATGAGCACCGCCCCCTAGAGTCGGATTCGACTGGCTTTCGAGCCAGGGAAACCTTTACCTTTTAATTCTCCTGAAAATTCTCCTCTACGAATTTGGATGTCAAGTATTCAAATAGTTTCATATTGCTATTTGTAATTCTTTGCTTTCTAAAAAAAATTAAATATGAATGTCATCCTTTTCTTCCCACCGGATTCGAGCCCAGTAGCAACTTTCAGACCCACAAAATTACTGAGGAATAAGTTTTCGAGAGTCAAAGATCCTTCTGTCGGATTTGACAAAGGGAGATTTGACTCTCGAAAGCTTCAACCCGGGAAATCTTGTGGGTCTCGAAGGTGCTACTGGACTCAAATCTAGTTGTTCAACTGCAGACCGACATGGTCATTCTCTGAAACCTTCTCCCCACTGGAGATCCAAAGTGACTTATACTGCCCCACCCCTCGCAACTATATCCACTATCTATAAAATTAACAACTAGCAACAGAAGGTAAATCTAGTGGCTACTCTAAGATCAGCTGGACTGGTTCACTGAAAGCCACAGGCTGTGAGCCAGGGATCCAGAGCCCTTTGGTTTGTGCCCTTTGGCCTCCTCTTCTGCCCCTGCTCAGACTTCAGTACCTGAAACAAGAAAGGAGAGAGAAACTCCGTGTGAAGAAGCAAGCCATCAGAAAACAAAACAAAAAAGTTCCCCTGCTGAGGTGGTGGGCATCCATACTTTACTGGGTCTCTCCTCCAGTGACCCAGATCTGAGTAAACAGCTGGAACCCAATTTGTGTAGACTTCGTCCGTTGAGGCTCTGGTTAGAAGCATCGAAATTGTAATCTGTATTTTTACTCTGATGTTTTTTAATTGGTTTATGTATGACGGAGCCCGCCCTGAGCCTGCTTCGCTGGGAGGGCGGGATACAAATGAAATAAAATAAAAATAAATAAAAAGTATTGTAAGATGGTCAAGTTTTGAGACTGATTTATGTATTTGAAAGCAGAAATTTGAAGTTCCATCGATTTTCAAAATATTTCAAGGTCTTGTTTCCAGTTCTGGTCCTCTGTGTGGCGTAAAGGAGCCACAGCTGAAATAAACCACGGTCTGCTGTTATATCTGAACTAAGCCTGTGGCTGCTTCCACGTTTTGCTGCATGTTGCACTGTCGTTGGGGTTCAAGGTTTTGGTTCTGACCTTTAAGGGCCTTAACGGTCAGGGGCCTACATCCCTTCGGGACTGGCTCTCTCAGTATACCCCTGGAAGAGCATTGCGCTCAGGAAATAAGAACTTCCTGGTGGTCCCCGGGCCGAGAGAGACCCAGCTGTCCTCAACCAGGGCCAGGGTTTTTTCGGCCCTGGCCTCCACCTGGGAGAACTCTCTGCTGGAAGACATCTGTGCCCTGTGGGAGTTATAACCTTTCTGCAGGGCACGTGAGGCAGAGATGTTCCGCCGGGCATTTGGTTGAGGACAGGGACGAGGGGGATAGTGTGACAACTGGCACTCTCATACCCTTCCCCATCCCTTGCGACCTCTCCCCCCAAGGAGGCATGGGGAGCCGATTTTTCCGCTATTTGGTATATGTACTTTGTTTCTGTTTATTAATCTGTTTTAAATTGTTTTAATGCTGTTTTAAACTAAAGATTTTTGTTATTACTCTGTTGTAAGCCGTTCTGAGCCCTACCTGTGGGGAAGGGCGACATAGCAAATCTAATTTAATAAATAAATAAAGCAGTTGTTGGCAGCTGGGTTTAGTTGTGTAGTGGTGTCTGAAGGGCCGTCCTCTCCCATATGTTCCTGTGTGAGAATTAAGGTCACAGGGAGGGGCCCTCCTGACTGTCCCACCAATCACAAAAGCTTGTCTGGTGGGCACACATGATTATGGAACAGCCTCCCCAGGGGGGTGTGCCGGGGCCCCTCACCTTTGAGCATCAGGAGACAGGGGAAGATGGTTTTATTTAGGACTGTGTTTGCCTGAATTAAGGGGTCGTGGGACGGAGTGAGCTCCCGTCTCTGGCCCCAGCTCCTGCCAACCTAGCAGTTCCAAAGCAAGAAATTGCTAGTAGATAAATAGGTACCGCTTCGGTGGGAAGGTAACAGCGTTCCGTGCACCTCGGCATCTAGTCATGCCGGCCACGTGACCACGGAAACGCCTTCGGGCAGCGCTGGCTCTTCAGCTTGGAAACGGAGATGGGCACCGCCCCCTAGAGTCAGATTCGACTGGCTTTCAAGCAAGGGGAACCTTTACCTTTATTTAGGACCGTGTTCGATTGAGTTAATTTTTATGTATTGGCCTTCTATACATTTTTTATAATGGTTTTATTTACTTTGTGAGCTGCCTTGATTTCTGCAAGGTAGAAAGGTGGCTAATAAATTGTTTTAAACAAATAATAAATTACTAGTACAGTGATCTGGTGGGTGGAGCCGAAGGGTACTAAATCGGCGTGTAGTAATGCGCAGACCTGGATAGCCTGGGCTAGCCTGATCTTGTACGATCTCAGAAGCTAAGCAGGGCTGGCCCTGGTTGCTTATTCTAGGGATGGGAGATAGAATTCCAGGGTTGCTATGCAGAGGCAGGCAATGGCAAACCACCTCTAAATGTCTCTTGCCCTGCAAACCTCACGGGGGTTGCCATGTCAGCTGAGACTTGTTGCCCTTCCCCCAAAAGAGGGATTTATCTGTCAGAATTCCCTGTTTTGTTGCTAAATACCAGCTTTCTTGCGTTGGTGTAAAAAATCAAAGAACTTGCATGCCATCTACTGAGTACTGAATAATGTATAAAGCTTAGTGCTGGATTGGCACAAACACTTAAAGCGTTTGTGGTATTTAAATGTAAAAATAAGAGGGTTGCATCTACACAGTGCTGGCGGGGAGCCTGCTTTTAAATTAAGATGTAAAGCACTCTGCAATAAGGTTTGTCAGCTGCAGGTTTCCGTGGAAGCCCTTTTCCGAGGCCACAGTGCATTTTCCTGCTCTGAAGAGCTGCTGTTTCGCGCCACATAAAATGCACATAGCTGCTTTCTTTGGAAGAATGTGGGTTTGTTTCCCCAGTTGTGCCACATGTAATACCAGGCATGGCAGCAGAAGCAAGGGGAATTCTTCATTTCCCTGAGGGATTCTAAATCCCACACCTGGCAGCTGAAGTGCTGCATTTGCTAGAGCACAAGTGGGCAAGGAGAATAGGTTTTACACACTTGGGGAAGCTGTGGACCCATTGGATAAAGGGAAGTATTTCTTCACCCAAAGAGTGATTAACACATGGAATTCACTACCACAGGAGGTGGTGGCGGCTACAAGCATGGATGGCTTCAAGAGGGAATTGGATAAACATATGGAGCAGAGGTCCATCAGTGGCTATTAGCCACAAGGTATAGATAGGAACTCTCAGTCTGGGGCAAGTGATGCTCTGTATTCCTGGTGCTCGGGGGGAGTAACAGTGGGAGGGCTTCTAGTGTCCTTGCTCCACTGGTGGACCTCCTGAGGGCACCTGGTATTTTTGGCCACAGTATGACAGAGTGTTGGACTGGATGGGCCATTGGCCTGATCTAACATTGGCTTTTCTTATATTCTTATGTTCTTTTTGGTAGAGTGACCTGCTTCCATTGTGTTCAGATGGTTGCCTTTGTGTTGGCCTTGAGATTGGGGAAAGCTGGGCTGGCTCCAGACTTGGGGGGGGGGGAGGTATTGAGTGCAAGATGCCTTCCAGTGATCCCCCCAAGCCCATCACACATGCACACATTGTCCTGAAGGAGGAAGGAGCATGATGTTTTGGGGCTCCTTTAAGCTTAGTCAGTACCTGGTGGTCATGAATGGGTCGAGGAACTCTGGCCAGTGTTGGGCCTTCTCTCAGGATATGGACCTTGTCAGATGCTCCACTGAGTCGACCCTTGATGCTGGCCCTTCAGTGAAGCGCGGGTGGTGTAGAAAAGGCTGAGTTGAGGAGATTTTGAATGTTCAAAGGCTGGAGACCCTGAGGAACTCAAGCTTCACCTGGGGTAGGGGACAGCCACTCTAGGACAAATATTTTCTCAGTGAAAGCCAAGGTTGAGGACCCCTTTGGGCTGACTGAAAGAGATCTGGGTTGAGCTTCGGTTCTTTCTCTGTAACAGGCTGTCATGACCCTCTCCAAGTCGTTCAGTGACTCTGAGTTGACGTCTTCATGGGCGAAGCCTTGAGGGACCATGGTTAGTGACTGAAGAGAAGACCAAAGGGACCAAAGGGAGGGACCAGCACTGATAGAGGCGCCAGAGCCTGCAAGGGAAACTGTGCCACCAGATCCTGAGTTAGCCATTAGGCCTCTGCTGGGGAGGACTTGAACCCTGGCCTGTAACCCTTCAGGCTTCTCTCACAACTCCACAGGAATGGTAGCAGCTGAAGGCCTGGGCCGAGATGGCACAGAGGAGGCACAGTGCCAGACTGGCTGCACACAACCCCACTGTAGGACTGCAGCAGGATGCTGAGGGCAGGACTTCTTTGCTAGATCCTGGTGGTCAATGCACGGCTCAGCCTCAGGAACTCCAGCACCTACTGGCACTACAGCTGGGCCCAGTTACCTCCCAGCCTACTTCAGCTGAAGCCTGAGAAGACAGTCTTGCGGGATCAACCAGGCCACCAGGCACAAGCCTTGACTTACCAGCCCCAGCAGACTGGTGCCACTCCTAGGAAACCCGACTGGGCCTAACGGCAGAGCATGGGCCACAGGCCTGGGTGTGGCCAGAAGTGAATTAAAAGGCAAAAGCCAAAGGGCTCATAGTTCTTAGCTCTTAGTGCATAGACCTGCCTGAGCCAGATCAGTGGTTTCGGGACCAGCCCGGGAGCTGCAGTAGTATCTCCCCCGCCTTTGCATATCTAAATTAAATTTTTGTTTTTCGTTGTAAGCTACTTTTCAGTCCCCAGTGGGGAAGAACAGCAGGATAGAAATAAATATTTGGGAATGTCAGATAGCGGGGTGAGGAGGCCTCATTTCTCCACCTCCCACGCCACCCCAGTTTGTTGCATTGAGGCAGTGTGCTAGGACAGAATAACAAAATAATATGTCAGAAACTGGCTAGAACACTTACGTTTTTTAAAAAGTCTTGGGGGGGGGATGTTAAGAAACCACACGAGGTCTCATGTATCTTGGTATTTCAACAGCAGTGCATCTAGCAAATACCTGAGAGTTATTAATATGACTTTACTTTAATTGGTGGTTCGAGTGTTCTTCGGTTGTAATCCTCAAAATCATTTTCTCTATCCCTGTGGAAGTCAGCAGGCCTACTTTTAACAGGTTACTGATTTAATTAGAGCCAGTCTGGTATAGTGGTTAAGAGCAGTGTTCCCTCTAAGCTGAGTTAGTGTGAGCTAGTTCAGTTTTTTAGCCTCCAGCTCGCACATTCTTGGCAAACTAATTTATGCAGTCGCCAAATCACCTGCTCACAACTTTAATGCCAGTAGCTCACAAAGTAGAATTTTCGCTCACAGGACTCCACAGCTTAGAGGGAGCATTGGTTAAGAGTGTTAGACTAGTATCTGGGAGACCCAGGTGTGAAAACCCCCACTCATGCCATGGAAGCTCACTGGGTGATCTTAGGCCTGTCACACACTCTCAGCCTAATCCACTTCACAGGGTTGTTGTGAGGATAAAATGGAGGAGAGGAGAATAATGTAAGCCGCTTTGGGGTCCCAAAGGGGAGAAAGGCACAGTATCAGTGAATTAAATAAAGAAATAAATTTGATCCCACCCTTTCTCCACAATGGGGACCTAAAGCAGTTTATACCATATCTACACGACAACCCTGTGAGGTGGGTTAGGCTAAGACTGTGTGGCTGGCCTAAGGTCACCCAGCAAGCTTCTATGGCAGATGGGAGACTGGAATCTAAAGACCCTAGTCCAATACTCCGACTGCTAGCCTGATCTCGTCCAATCTCGGAAGCTAAGCAGAGTCAGCCTTGGCTAGTATTTGGAAGGGCGATCTGAGCCAGTGCTCCCTCTAAGCTACGGAGCAAAAATTCTACTTTGTGAGCTACTGGCATTAAAACTGTGAGCAGGTGATTTGGCTACTGCATAAGTCAGTTTGCTCTGGAGCCATCCTTCCTGAGCCAAGTCACAAATGTGTGAGCCGGAGGCTAAAAAACTGTGAGCTTGCTCACACTAGCTCAGCTCAGAGGGAACACTGGCGACCTCCAAGGAATACCAGGGCTGTGGCGCAGAGGCAGGCAGTGCCGAACCACCTCTGAAACGTCTTAAAAAACAAGTCTAGCTTGCCACCTGGTGGTGCATAACTTTGGGCTGCCAGATGATCTTAGGATCTCCTGGCTATTCTACACCCAATGCTGTATGATAATAACAACTCCAACCCCAGCTCTAGGCTAGCTTGTTTACCACCCCATCTGAGGAACCTCTTTTTCTGTGGTTTGCCATGAATGACCAGTCGCCTGAAAAATGTGGGCGATCCTTCCTCCCCTCTGACATATCAGAAATAAACAACCCTCCCCCCCCCCCCCCCCCGACTGTTCTTCCTTGTCAACTTGGCCGCTCCCATTAATTCAAGACAGGAAGCCCTTCGGAGAGGAGAGAGAGAAACCGTGTGGCTGCCTAGGTCAGGCGTTCTAATCGCTTTGCAGCTGGACGTTGGTTGAGCTGCCCCGGGTAAGAAGGCTGCGCTTTTTCTCCCCCGGGGAAGGACCCTGCTGATTGACATGAGCTGGAGAAAGGGGGGGGGGGGGGGGGGTTAGGAGGTGGAATGCTTTTGCAAAGCGAAGGTGGAAAGGAAATGCTTGAGCTGTGTCGTCAGATCATACTCTTTGAGCCAGCGGGGTTGAAGGGAGGTATCTGGCTACAATTGAATTCCAGGGGATCTTTCAACCCCTTTCCTGACTTTTCTTGCCCTCTGGATTAGTTTTAAGAACCCACACTCAGGGAGGGGGAGCAGAGCGTTGAAAGCAGGGATTAGCGGGCAGAAATGAGGCTGAGGTTTTTTTATTTTTTAATGCTTTTCGGCACGCGAGATTAGAGCGTTTATCTGCGCCGCGGAAGACTTTTTAATCTTTTAAAAATTATCTTCCCCGCCTCCGTTATTGGCACACCCCCTGGCGTCAGATTCACCTGTCTGAGCTGGAATCTCTCATCTCTCGCTAGCCGGCATGGCCCTCCCTTGTCTTTAGCATGTGTGTATGGCGGGGGGGAGAGTGTGTGGGCCGTTTTGACAGCTGAACACATTGCAGCTGACAGAGCAGCGTCAAGAACTGGCCAAAGTGAGTCTCTTCATCGCTCCTCTAGCCAGCGGAGAGGCGGGAAGGCAGTTCTCTCCCAGCCCTTCTGGAAACTCATGTAACAGTGCCGCTGGAGAAAGCTTTGCTCTCTCTCTCTCTCTCTCTCTCTTTTTAAGGGTAAACAAGCCCACTGGAAAAAAGGGAAAAGCTGCTTCTCGGAGAGAGGCGGCCGGCTCAGTAGCTGGCTCTGTCTTCTCCTTGGGTGTCCAAGTGGCCTCTTCTCTTGGGTGCCAGCCAGCGATTAAACTAATTAACAGCCTCATGGGATTGCCGAACCGCCCGCTCGTGGATTAAGCCGGAGACGCCAGCTGCTCCTGATAGAAATTCCGGGGAAGATGAGGTTATCAGAAAGCAGGCAGAGGAAAGGAGAGGAGAAAGCCGCGGAGGAGATTTGAAAGGGAAAAGAGGTACCAGGAACCTCCTGGAGGAGTTGCCAGTAAGTGGGCATGTGTTTTTGGAAGGCGGGGGGGTCCCCTTTGCAGCATGGGCTCGGCTAGAGTGGGCATCTGGAAGCCGAAAAGTTACATAACCGAAAGATTCCAGTTTCAGACTCCAGCTGTGCCTCCCCTGGAAGGTAACAGAAGGCACAGATAAAAAAACCCAGGCAATTTAGACGGCAGGGTTTAGGGCTAGAGGAATATGTGGTTCCAGAACTGTATTTACAGCTCAGTTGTTTTTAAATCGGCTCAGCGTTGGCTGGGGTAACATGCTAGGATGCTGTGAGGGGACTCATGAGTGATGCACCTTATATATGTATCTATAGGTGATGTATATTACAGGGCGCTTTTTGTGGTGGCACTCACTGGTACTGAGTACCAGAACGCGGGGGGGGGGGGGGGGCTGTCCTATGTCCTGAGGGGAGAATTGGTGGAAGTTGATACAACCTTATATATGAACCTTAAAAAAAAAGCCTCTGGTATATTATATACAATGTTGACTGCTAGCAAGACTTTCTAAGGAATGTTTGTAATCAGACTGATCTTTCCTGATTCCAAAAACACTCCATGGTGCCAAGGTAAAAATTTGGCAGAAGAGCGTGCCACACAGAGCACTACAATCCAGTATTTTACAATATTTTAAAACATTTTTTTTTAATCTGCTAGTCTGAGACCACTCGCTTTGCTTTCCATTGTGGTTTGGGGTGTTGGAGTTTTTGGTAGCGTGAAACTGGACTCCCTTCTGGGTAAAGCTTTGTTTACGATCTCACCATGAGATTACGTCCTGGCCGGAGGGGAACAGAGCTCTGTCCAAACGCACTAAACACTTCCTGGGGAGAAAATGCTTTTACCGTTGAAACCAGCAACCTGTAGAACATACAGATGCTGGTGACAAGGTTCCCTAAATTTGACCATGAGAACAACAATAAAACATTTTATCTCCTGCAATTCCTTTTGTGCTAAATTTGCAAGCAAGTGCATTATAAGCAAATCCGTACCTCAAGCTGCAATCCGCAATGCCTCCCCCATGGCAAATAAATAAATAAAAACTATGTGAATGAAATAGCTGAGTTTAGATTATTGGTCTTGCGGGGAAGGTCTTTTTAAAATCGGAATGTTGACTTTTTGTGGAGTTTGCGCGCACCAAGTTTTTGCAGACTGTGCTGTTTCAAGGTTGCCCTGTCTTTTGCATTCACTTGGCATGGTTAATTTTTTATTTGGAAGAAACACACATGCAAAATATCTGGTTAAGGGTGGCTTTTGGCAGAGTCCTGGCTTGCGTTGGAACTGCAGGAGGAGGAGGGGGAGGAGTGGGTGAGAGAAATATTGTAAATGAAGCTAATAAGTAAAATATGGCTTGGAAATAAAAGGCAGCTGGGATTGTTAAATACTGGATTGCTCAAGAGCATCTTTCCCATGGCAGCAGCCCTTGGCAAACACATCTCCGCGCTCAGAGTCTTGTTTTGGAACTGTCTTCTTAGCAAAGATGAAACTATCAGCATACAGACTGCTCTGATTAAGAAAGCAAGCTAGCCAGAAGATGGCCAATTAGCACCTCTCTCTCTCCCCCCCCCCCTTTCGCCTGTTGTGAACTGGTCAATAGAATCTCATAAAATATGTATTAATAAATGAATAAATGTTTATGTTCTTTAAAAGAGCATCAAGTCACGCAGAATGATAGCCTTGATAACATTGCCCCGTGGTGTCTATTGGGCTGTTCCCCTCTAAGCTGTGGAGTCTTGTGAGCAAAAATGCAACTCTGTGAACTACTGGCATTAAAGTTGTGAGCGAGCAATTTGGCTGCTGCATAAATCAGTTTTTCTCTGGAGCCATCCTTTCCTGAGCTGAGACAGAAATGTGTGAGCTGGAGGCTAAAAAAACTGAAAGCTAGCTCATACTAACTCAGCTTAGAGGGAACACTGCCTCACACCCCTCTCTTCTGCATCCTCTGTGTTCATTTCCTGGTACATAGTACAGTATCTTCCTTGCTTGAGTTCTCATCTAAAAGCAGCTGTATGTGTGTGTGTGTTGGAAGTCCTCCTTGAACTTATGGGAGAATATGGAGCTACCTTTTTTTTTTTTTTGCTGTCCAGTCTCAGCTGACTTTTGTTGACGCTGTGGGGTTTTCAAATCAAGAGACTACCAGAAGTTTGCCATCACCTGAATCTGCGTTGCAACCCTGATATTCCTTGGTAGTTTC
Organism: Lepidodactylus listeri; assembly: GCA_029233225.1. Lineage (NCBI taxonomy): Eukaryota > Metazoa > Chordata > Lepidosauria > Squamata > Gekkonidae > Lepidodactylus > Lepidodactylus listeri. The sequence goes on along the minus strand of JARCFY010000004.1, from coordinate 23,760,211 downwards.
CCATCCAAATACTAACCCAGGGCTGACCCTGCTTAGCTTCCTAGGTCTGATGCGATCAGGCTATCCTGGTCAGGTCAACAGAGCTACTTTATATGGAGTCAATCAGCTGGTCCCTCTTGTCTTCTTAAACTGGTGGTTGCTTTCCAAGGTCTCTGGCAGAGGACTTCCACAGTGCAGCTACCCTGGAGGTTTTCTTCCCCTTGTCTGGAGACATCAAGGACTGATCCTGGGGTCTTTTATGCGTGCTGAGCATGTGCAGTGCCACTCGTTCAGTGTACCCTGTCCCTGCAACCCACATGGAACCCATGTGTGAAGGGAGTCTTTACTTGCCCACATGGGAAACTTGGCTCCCCATGATGAACCACTGTTGCCCATTCATAGCATGTACAAGTACTCAGAATGTGGATTGGGATGTAGGTCATATTGCTCGTACTGTCTGTGGCTGGAAGCCACCTGGACATGGAGATGAAGGAGACGATGACTCCAGTCCTCTTCCTTGGGTACTCAGACTGAACTGGTTGCTTTTGACTGTATTCTGTGGTAACTGTAATGTGCCCTCTATATGGCTTTGAATTCTGAAAGGGTCAACACCTGAAGAAGACTAGTATGTGTGTGCAGAATCGATTTTCCTTTTTCCATGGAGTAACCGTAGCCTGCTCCTGCATTGCCTGCTCCTGCATTTCTGCGAGTAGGGAAGCAGTAGTCTTACCAAGAGAGCATGGTTTAACCTCTCTAGACTATAATCACTGCCCAAAGTGCATTTGAAGTGAGGTGCAGTGGCTTTATTTATTTACTTTGTTTATTCCCCGTCTTGTTTCCCATTGAGGATCCAAAACAGTTTACTTTGCTCTCCTCTCCTCCATTTTATCCTCACGACAACCATATAATGCAGGTCAGAGTGCGTGGCTGGCCCAAGGCTACCCAGTAAGCTTCCAAGGCAGAATGGGGATTTGAACCTAGATCTTCCAGATCCTAGCGTAACAGGACCCTGGCTGTTTCCCTCTTCCTACTTTATGCCAGGGCTCTCCTGAGTGCAACTGGGTTCCCTTCCCCTTTTCACGGTATTCATGCCCTCATGATCCAGTCTTTCTCAGTAAGAAAGCAATGTGAACCATTTTAGAAGAGAAGAACAACAAGCCAGTGAGGTGGATTAGGCTGAGAGTGTATGTTCAGATCAAGTTCACCCCCTCTGTAGGAAGTTGTAGTTATTTCTTTGGGGAAGACTATAGTTTTGTAGATAAACACATAGCCCTCAGTCTATGTTAGGATGCCTTCTCATGTTCTTGACCAGCAAATGGAGCAACTTATGTACAAAAGGTTGTGATGCCCAGCCATTTCATGTTTTCCCCTGGGTCCTAGGCTGAGAACACTGAGCATGAGATTTCTGTAATAAATGTCAATAAATCAAAAGTAGGTTTGCAGCTTACAGACACACCCCTGAACAGCATATTCAAGATTGCTACAGCACAGACATTTTGATGCAATAATTCAGAGCAGAGGTGTCAATTATCAGAGACTGTTAAATAGACAGTGCTAGTGTTTTAAGCATGTTTTATTTAAAAGTTTTAAAAAATCTTTAATTGTGTTTGTCTGTGTCCTTTATAAAGTTTATATCTCCTCCACCTGGCATTACATTTTATGACACACATGGCCCGGCCCAGCAAGGTCTCATTTATGTCAGATCCAGATAACAAATGAGTTTGACACCCCTGCTCTAAACATCAGACCACACTGCCTCTTTTTCAGAAACATCTTTCCTTGCAACATGTTCCAGCTGTGCACTTCAGCACGGAGCAGGAGACCTGGAATTTTCCTGTGATTAGGCACCTTGGGTCCCATTCTACAGCATCATTGCACGATCCCATAAATGACAGCTGGATTCTCAATAGCAGCTGGCTTGGGCAGACTCTGGAACATGCAGGATAGAAATACATAGTGGTTCATGGGAGCTAAGTCTGTGGAGTCACTCAGTGGCACAAAAAATTTCCTGTAAGGTGGCCAGGGAGACTCCGACAACTCCCAGAAGGGCATCCCGGGGCTGCATAATATTATGTCTGTTCCGATTTGTAAAGCTGCTCCCAGGAGAAAAGGCAGCATGGTACAGCCCGATGGTGTCTGATCTCAGAAGCTAAACATAGAATCACAGAGTTGGAAGGGATCTCACAGGTCATCTAGTCCAACCCCCTGCACAATATAGGAAATTCACAAATACCTCTCCCCCCACACTCCCAGTGACTACTGTTTCATGCCCAGAAGATGTCAAAAAATCTCCAAGATCTCCAGCCAAACTGGCCTGGAGAAAAATGGCTTCCTGACCCCAAAGCGGCGATTCCCTGGGCGTGTATGAAAGGGCCACAAGAACTAAGCACTGATGCAGCCCTTCCTGCCCTCCCTCTCATGATCTGCCTAAGTTCATGTTTGGTGCTTGGATGGGAGGCCACCAAGGAAAGCCCTGCAGAGGAAGGCAATGCCAAACCACCTTGGCTTCTCACTTGAAAGCCTCTTGACGGGGTCAGTTGCAGCTTGATGGCACTTACTTACATGAAGCTGCTCCTGGCATTTACTTGGGGGGGGGGAATTCACCTACAAAGCCCTTAATGGCCTTGGAGTCACATATCTGCAGAACCGCCTCTCCTACTAGGCATGGCCAGAACAGCTTCACTTGCCTGAGCAAAGGTTTCTGAAGGTGCCACCGTGCGAAAGGGTAAGATGGGCAACTGTCCATACATGTGCACTATCAGCGGTGGCTATTATTGCTCTTCTATTGTTCTGCAGAATGCACAAAATGGAAAGTGTTCATGAAGGCATTTTTGTAAAGGTATTAGATCTATAAAAGAACAGAACCATCCAGGAGGGCGTCCTTGTAATGGAATATTGTAGGTATCACCTTACTTTTACTGCATTGTTGAGGCCGTTTTTTGCTGGCAAGTCACAGCTGACATGGTGAGCCCCGGTGGGGTTTTCATGGCAAGACACTTCAGAGGTCTGCCAGGATTTCCTCGGTGGTCTGCCTCCCATCCAAATAGACAAGGTAGAGAAAGAAGAACTTTTCTCCCTTTCTCATAATGCTATACAGTCGGCCTTGCCTCAAGTAATCCGTTCTTGGCGTTGGTTTTGCCCACGGGTTGTCTTATGCTGTCTGATTGCACTGTTTTATATTCTGTAATCCATCTTGAGTCTCAGCAAGAAAGACAGGTTATAAATAAACAAATAAAGCTGATTCCTCCCGTCGTTATTAAAAATTAGAGTGCAGCTGCCAGGGTGGGGGTGGGGGGGGCTGCTGTTTAATGGGGAAACAAACCCAGAGGGTGAGGGTGACCCTAAATTATTCTCAGTGAAGCTGGCCTTTATTAGAGTTGTATGTTTTATATGTTTTAATGTGGTTTTAATTGTGGGATTTTATGTTGTACTGTATATATATTGTTGGAACCCGCCCTGAGCCTGTCAAAGGGAGGGCGGGATATATATCCAAATAAACACAAACAAAACTAAGCCTTTTAAACACTTCCCCATGGTGCCATTTTCCTATCAAGAATTGCTACTTCTGACCTATTTTCAGCTCCTACAGGCACCTGTATTCCTCCCTCTACCAGCAGAAGTAAAGGCACTTTGAGAGTTGTGATTTTCAGCAGAAAAAAGTCAGGTGGGGAAAGAGTTAGATTGCGCCTTCTTCTCTGCACTGGTCTCCCCCTTTTAAATTGCAGCCCCCATGGCTGCCTCATGTTTTGAAAAAGAGCAGCTTGAAAACTATTTATTTATTTATATTAAATGTATGCAGACTGGAAGTTTACAACTGTATGTCTATAAAACACACTACGGAATCAGGTCAGTTGAAAATACAATAAACCACATCTAATTAATAACAGCTTGTCAGTCGAACATCATTTCCATCACGGTGGTCTGAAGCCAGCGTCAAAGCATCCCGCAAGACTTCCCCTTTGAAGCCTCATTCACGTGTTCTTGAGGGGGGAATAGATTGCCCAGCAGGCTTTAGGAAACTGAGACCGGGATGGGGTGGCCCGGTGGCAGCCCATTTCCAAAGCATCGGGCCACAATCAAGAAAGCACTGGAATAGGCTTGCCAAACTCCAGCTGGGGCCTGGAGATCACCCACTATTATGACTGATCTCCAGACAACAGAGAAAAGTCCCCCTAGAGAAAATGGCTGTTTTGGAGTGTGAACTCTGTGGCACTGTCCCCTTCTGAGGTTCCTCCCTTCCCCAAACCCTGCCCTCACCTCCCCAGGCTCCACCCCCAAAATCTCCAGGTTTCCCCCCTCCTAGAGCTGGCCACTGACACTGGAACAAGCCACCACTGTGCAGCTCTCCCCAAGGGAGGGGACTTCGAGGAGGAGCTGGTGTGACCAATGAAACAGGTTCATACAGAGGGAAGCGCTGCTTCAGATAGGTGGGGCATAGGCCGTGAAATCATCATGGCACTGCACACGAAATGTAGCTCCATCCAGACGATGCTTTTCTCTTGCTATGTCCTCAATAGGGGTGGAATACAGTGCCCTTCATTTTGGTTCCCAACTGAAAACCACATAGGAACAGTGAAGGTATTCTTCTACATTTAAGGTTGCCAACTCCAGATTTGGAAGTTCCTGGAGATCTGGGGGTGGAGCTTGGAGAAGGAAGCAACCACAGTAGGGTATAATGCCATAGAGTTGACCCTCCTAAGCAGCCATTTCCTTCAGGGGAACTGATCCCTGTACTCTGAAGTTCAGTTGTACTCCAGGCCCCGCCTCATTCCATCTCTGGTATGTCCTGCCTTGTTTGCCTCTCATACAGCTGTGTTCATTCAGTGACAGGCCTGTACTTCCATTGTGCATTTCTAGCGGTTATTGTTTCTGCTTTGTCCTGCCGCTTATGTTCTGATCCATGTGTCGCAGAGTCTAAGGCCCTTCTCTGGCTAACCTCATCTTCTGAATTAAAGTGAGAGCCAGTTTGGTGTAGTGGTTCAGTATGTCAGTCTAGAGCTTGGGTCCCCCAGGTTTGAATCCCTGTTCTGCCAAGGAAACTTGCTAGGTGACTTTGGTCCAGTCGGACTCTTTCAGACAAACTAGATCTGAGTCCAGTAGCATCTTAAGAGAATAACAAGGTTTTTTGGGGCCTAAGCTAGAAGATAAGAAGATACTGGATTTATACCCTGCCCTTCACTATCCAAAGGAGTCTCAGAGTGGTTTACAATCTCCTTCCCCTTCCCACAACAGACACCCTATGAGGTAGGTGGGCTGAGAGAGCTTTCTCCAGAACTGCTGTTGAGAGAATAGCTCTGAAAGAACTTTTGACTGACCCAAGGTCACCCCAGCAGCTGCATGTGGAGGAGTAGGGAATAAAACCCAGCTCTCCCAGATTAGATTCCGCGCTCCTAACCACTACAACCAAACTAGCTCTCTTAACCAGATAGCCACCTTAGCCTAATCAACCTCACAAGCTGGTTGTTATGAGGGTAGAGAAGGGGACCATGATGTTGTAAGCTGTTTTGGGGTATAAATATCTAAACAAATAAATGTGGGCGGTGAACAAAGAATAGGTCCTTTGCTGTGGAATTTCCTCCCCACGTTGGTTCAGCAGGGTTGGCCCGGTTAGGACTTGGATGGGAGACCACCAAGGAAGTCCAGGATTGCTACACAGAGACAGGCAATGGCAAACCACCTCTTTTCAGCTCTTGCCTTGAAAACCTCATGGCGTCATTGTATGTAGGTTGCAACTTGACGGATCTTTCCACCACCGTTATAACACACACACACCCCACACACACACGCACTGTTTCAGTGTGTTTGCAATCATATATCCCTCATTCCTGATCAGAAATATCAACGTGCTACATTTTTTTTGCACCAGTTTAAATCTGCAGAATTGTAATAACACGCTAGCAGCCTTTCCTCTTCTCTCATCTAAGGCCAGTTCATTCCTACACCCAGCAGGGTGGCCAGTGCCTTCCAGCTGCTTTGAGCCTCAGCAGCTGAAGAAAACCTCTCCACCTGCTGCCTCTTCCCTGACGAAGCCGTACAGGCATGCAGGGAGTTGTCCCCCCTGCCCCCCCCCCCCCCCGCCCCAGGGTTGCCTGCGTGGCCCTCAGCCAGCAAGAAATCTGTGTTTGCTGCTCTGAATTAATATACATTCTAATTTGGGGTTTTGAAAAAAAGACACTGAAACCCTGACCCTCCTTCTCCCAAACCAATTTAGTTTTACATGGTACGAATGAAGGAAGGAAAAAGAAACGACATTGCTTGCAATAAGGCCGATGAGGTTTGGTGCGCCGAACCTGGTGCTGTGAGCCAGGAAATAGTGACAGACACAGAATTACAAAAAAACAAAAACAAAACCCGACTCCCTGTTTGGCTTTAATTGTGGTTTCAATTAGTTTTGCAATGCTCCATTATGCCCTGCAAAGCGACTGTGTCAAAGGCACTTTTGGCATGAATGTGTTGGCAGTCGTATCTCACATTTCACTGGTTGGAAATGTAAATCTGATGCATTTTTGTACTGGTTAAAGGTGCAGAATTATAACTGAGATAGTGTGTTAACTTTCAAAATACGTTGGTTGTCTAAAAGAAACCCCCCAAAACTGGTGGTGGTGGTGGTGAGGAAATGCCTGCAAATCAACCTAAAAGACAGAGCAAACAAAAGACTTTGAGGAAAAATCTGAGAGAATACTGAGGTAAAAGATGTGTCAAATCGGAAATAACCACCCAGTTTGAAATGAACACACACATGAACAATATAAATGACAAGTGGAGACCCGCAAGAAACTTGCGGGATGGCTATCCCATTCCTCACACCTTTGCTTCCTCCCTTCTCCCCCTACCTCTCTCACACTCTTTCTCCCTTCTGCCCAGCTTTCTTAATCTCTCTCTTTCCTCCATGTATGTTACTTCCTCTCTTTTTCTGACTTGTCATCATTATCTTTGTTTTCCTGCCTCCCCACCTCATCACTCTTTCTCTCTCTGCCTCCCACCTCAAATCCCACCCTCCTCAGGCTCCACCTCTCAAATGTCCAGGAATTTCCCAACCTGGAGTTGGCAACCCTATCACTGCTGCCAGTAAAAACCCTGCTTTTTACTGACAGAAACAGTTAGAACCTCTCCCCTGAACATTCTAATTTCCTCACAGTTGACGCCTGGAGCTGATGCCATTTCAAAAGATATTTGGGGGAATTCAACGGTCCCTGAAGGTTTTTTTTAACTTTTTGGATTTTTCTGCAGACCAAGAAAGGGGCCTGACTATGTAGGAAAAGCTGTTGGGGGAGAGTGAGCTCTCTTTTGGCAGATATAAACATCCACACAGAAAAAAACCCCTCTCGGAATTAGATATATAGACAAGAGGTGGGACCCGTGATACTCACGGGGGGGGGGGGAGAAGGAGCTCCACATGGAGGAGGAGGAGGAAGCAGCCACAAATAAGCCTCCCCCCCCCCTCGGGGCAATGACAGCAAGGCCTGGGCTGCCAATCCTTCCCTCCTCCGCACCAACGACGAGGCCTGCGTGGCTCTGAGCCGCTGGGCCTGCCAATCTCCCCCCACTATGGGCACTGGCGGCAAGGCCTGGACACCTCCCAACCGCTGGCCAGCTGCAGAGATCCCAGAGCATTCTCTGCGCATGCGCAGGGAACACTCTTTTACTTTTGGGGGGATTCAAATATCCCCCGTATAGGTTTTTTAAAACTTTTAGGATTTTTCTGCACACCTGGGGAGCTGCCAGCCATTAAGGCCTGGTTCACATGTTCAGTCATGTTACTCAGTGCTGGATTGGCTGCCAGCTGAGTATGTGAACAAACTACACTGGAAGATGTGGAAAGAGCTAGTTTCAAGTCCAGTAGCACCTTAGAGACCAACAGAATTTTCAGAGTATGAGCTTTTGAGAGTCAAAACTCCCTTTGTCAGGTACACGGGTTGGAATGGAGGTCTTATATCCTTATATCCCACTAAGAAGGTGGGAGGGGTGTTTCAGAGAAAGGACTCAGGATGCAGAGGTACAAATGCAAATTTGTAATTAGCTTGATTAGAGCAGGGGGAAAATGCTTGGGGGCAGAAAATTAGCATCTCTAGTGAGTTAAGTATCCACTGCACTATTGGGGGGGGGGTGTCCATTGTTCTGAACTTGTGAAGGAACTTGTGAAGTTCAGCAATGTTGTAATTTCCTCTTGAATCTTCTCTGTTTGAGGACTGCCACTCTTAGATCAGCAGGGGAATGCCCTGGAGGATTAAAAATGTTCTCCCAGTGGTTTTAAGCATTGTGGTTTTTAATGTCAGATTTATGTCCATTCAGATTTATGAACCAGCTTCATAAAAAGTAACTGAACAATGCTCATGTCTGTCTGATATTTATTCCGCCATTATTTTAAGGAGTTCTGGGAAGGGTGCATAGGGTTTCCTCCTTCTGTTTGTTTCATTTGTATGTGCTGTCATCACAGCTGATTTCACATGACCTCACAGGCTCACAGATGACCTCACAGGGTTTTCAAGGCAAGAGACAAACAGAGGTGGTTTCCCATCACCTGCCCCTGCGTACCAACCTTGGACTTCTTTGGTGGTCTCCCATCCAAGTACTAACCGGGTCCCAACCCTGTGTAGCTTCTGAGACAGGGCTAGCCTGGGCCATCCAGGTCAGATATATATATTTAGACATGGGTGTAATGGCCCAATTTCACCAAAAGAAAGGAAGAGCGCTTTGCAAATGAAAGAGGAGAGGCTGGGTTCAGGGTGAGATTTCTGTGTGTGAATCATCCCTGTTGTCATCCCAGGGATAAAATGGAGATTAAACTTCTGGTCCAGATATACCTGTTGCTCTCCTTCATGCCTGTTAGAACACTGTTGAGCCTGGTAGCAAGTGAGGTGGAAGTTAAGCATGTATTATCCATCTTTAATGATGTGCAATGCGTGCGAAGAAGAAGAGGGGATTGGATTTATACCCCACACTTCACTACCTGGAGGAGTCTCAGAGCAGTTTATAATCCCGTTCCCTTCCCCTCCCCACAACAGACACCCTGGTAGGTGGGGCTGAGAGAGCTCTTTCAAGAACTGCTCCGGAGAAAACAGCTCTGAAAGAACTCGTAACTGACCCAAGGTCACGCCAGCAGCTGCATGTGGAGGAGTGGGTAATCAAACCCGGTTCTCCCAGCTCTGAATCTACACTCCTAACCACTACACCAAATTGGCTGTGTTCTAACCACTCTACCAAGCTGTGAGATGTAGTCTGTGCTCCATTCAGGCCTCAGTCTGCCAGATAAAGCGGGGGTGTGGGTGAATTAAGGACCTTTGGTGCCAAGCAGCTTCATGGTGCTTGCAAACTGCTAGCAGGGCAACTTCCTGCCTGTTGCAAATGTGGTGCGTCCAGCAGGAGAAAATTATCCTTCCCCAAGATTCTTCTCTGCTGTTTTTTGTGTGCAAATATTTAGTTAAAACATTATGACTTCCTGGTGTCAGTGGTGTCAACCAGTGACCTCGAGATAAGTGAGATTAAGCGAGCTGAGCTGCTTTTCATTGTGAGTTCAGAGATGGGCCCAAGCATCTCTGGAATTTTGCCTTTGAATGGCAGGAGTTTTCTCTCTGGCTTTGGTCAGCAGAAGACAAATTAGAAGCGGTAGAATTGGCTTGTGGTGAAGCGAAAATATGTTGGGGAAGGCAGTGTCTGGCGTGCAAAGAAGAAAAGAAGACGACCCTGCAGGGGGCAGCAAGAAAATTAGATAGGATAGTGAGTTCAGCGCTGTTATCTCCAAAAATAAGTGAGCTGGAGGCTAAAAAACTGAGCTAACACTAACTCAGTTTAGAGGGAACACTGCTTATCTCCTGCCAAGTGTCATTTCCTTGCCTGCCTCCAGATTGCTACTCTCAGGGCCATTTCCCCCTTATTCAGTGCCTCACGCGGTCTTTCCCTCTCTCTCACTTAGAGATGTCGTTAGGAACCTATTTCTGTCTCTCTGCTTTCCTATCAAGCCTGTTAATTCCTAAATAATACCTTTATCTACTCTTTAATCAGGTCGTGCACAGTTGCTGTGTTAATTACTCTGCCAGCAAACTACAGATCTGAGGTCCTATCCCTCCAGAGGGTTTCGGTGTGCTGTCTTCTTCAGCTCAAAGATCTCCTACTCCCCTCAACAACTAGGCCATTCTCCTGTTATGCCTGGAACATCTTCTCCGGAGGACATAAGAAGAGAGCTTCTGGATTAGATTTATCTAGTCTGGCATCCTGTTTCCCATAGTGGTGGGCCAGAGGCCAAAGCCTCCCCCCACTGTCACGTAGTGCCATGTGCCCCCTCAAAGCCCATCTCTTCCTTGAAGTCTTTGAGTTGACCCTGTAAGCCATCAAGCTCCACTGGCTCATCTCCATCCCATGACTGTGGTGTTGTGCTTCCCTTTCTGCCCTTTCTCCCATTGCCCAACTTTTCAGACATGCTAAACCTCCGAATCCCAGAGCCAGGAGGCAACATCGGGGAAGGCCTTGGCCTCTGTGCCCTGTTGTTGGCCGACCAGAGGAACTGGTTGGCCACTGTGTGAGACGGGATGCTGGACTAGATGGACCACTGGTCTGATCCAGCAGGGCCCTTCTTATGTCCTTATGAATGTAAGCTCCTTGAGGCAGACTCTTGCTCATTTTACTTTGTAAAGTATCATGTACTTTGTTGGCACTGTACAATAATTATGGTGGCAGCAATTCTGCTGTAGTAGGGAAAGAAAGACTTTCGTCACACACCAGTCAAAATGTATGCTAAGCAGGAAAGAACTTTGGGCTGCCTTTGCCTATATATAATAGGCAAGCATTATGCAAGTCTACTGAATTAACGTGAGAGGCTAAGCTTAAGCTCAGTTAAATTATTTGTTAAGGAATTGTGCGGCAGTGCTTAATTTTTTCTAGTATCATTGCAAGGGAGGAAGAGGGGGACAAAACAAGAATCAGTTGGTTCTGCCTACCGTTGACTGTCTCCGCCCACCGTTGACCACCCTGCTGTCTGCCCTACTTTTCTGGGTACCAGCTGCAAATGAATCCAGAGGATAGGTGTTCAAATGTTTTAGTTGCTTGTTCTTCTTTTTTACATTGTACAGTCTTTTTTTTTTTTTGTCTATCCCACTCGAAAATTTCAACATCCTGGCCAGTAATATCTGTCTTTCTCTCTGTTGGCATATTATGTCCTTCCCTTACAGAAAGATAGTTCCAGGTGGATACGTCCTCTGTATTTTAGTATATTTCTTTTTCAGAATAGTATATTAGAATACTGAATGTAATGCAAGGAATATTGGAATGTTTTGCTGACATACCACTACTTGCTGTTCAGTCAAGTCTGACACTTCACAACTACACCCATTTTTTAAAAATGCTGCTAGTTACCTCCACCCTGAAAGGAGATGAGTCTCAATTTACTTTTCACAATTAGAAAAGATCCCTGTACACATTTATCCCCTATTTTGACATATTTGTTGCTTTGGTGTCCTTCCCCGCCTTAATTAAATCAAAACAACTGTTGACCTCAGAACCTTAACTTGTTATTTAGTTTTGTTTTTGCATAACTTAAAACATCTTCATCATGTTACCTGTAAATTTGCTGTTCAGCCTATCTATAAGTTTGAACTCTAACTTCCATTCCAGTGTATTTGAAAAAGTGCGCCTTGCACATGAGAGCTCATATCTTGAATAAACTTTTGTTGGTCTTAAAGGTGCCGCTGGACTCTAAATTTGTTCCCTTGCAGAAAGAGGCAGGGAGATGTTCTCACTGTGGCTTCTTGCATGTGTCCTCGCCCACTCTAGAGTCACTTAATTGTGCAAGCTGCCAAACAGTCATTTGTGAAAAGCAAAGCGTGGCTTCAGTCATCGCAATCGCCTTTAAAGATTCTGGGTTTTTTTCCAACTGGGTACACTTTGAATCGGAAGCATTCCTGATCTGATTCCCAGGGGTCTGCAGCCAGGACTTCAAAGCGTGCTGGAAAATGCCCAACAAAAACAAGTAAAAGAAAAAGGGAGTGGGGGAACTTGTGAAACGTATTTTGAAAACCGCTCTGCCACATTTGGAAGTTGATTGAAACAGCAAATACACCCACCCACCCCCAGTGAGATGGGGCTGCTTCAGTCTTTTTAAGTTGTTGTGTATTCCAGAAACCTGTTATAAGGGAGCCATGGCACACTTATAATTCAGTATGTTATCTGACATCTTCGATAGGGATACTTCAAAAGACACTCCACCCCCCACCCCCAGCACATTCTTGCTGCCCAGTCTGGGCGTTGTGGTTGTTTTCCAGAAGCAGCTGTTAGAAACCCCAAACACCACTTCACAGCTGCATATTCGGCTGTCTCCAGTAAGATCCTCTAAGGTTTTAAAAAGTCCAGCTGCTTGTAAAGGACGGCAGTGGCGTAAGATCTGAAGACGGGACATACTAGCAACTATGTACCATTCCATTCCCACAAACATATGGGATTGCAGTTCCTGGGCTTGTATCACTTCAGGGTTAGGGAAAAGGACGGAGTGGCTGAATGCTGCTCCATGCAAAAGGATATGGAAATGACGGGAAAGTAATTTCAGGTGGGTAGCTGTGTTGGTCTGCAGTAGAAGAGCAAGAGTCAAGCCCAGTAGCATCTTAAAGGTCAACAAGATTTCCAAGGTATAAGCTTTTGAGTGGGAGTCTCCAACGTGGTGACCTCCGAGCGTTTTTAGAAAGCAGGTGGGGATCAGTGGGGCTTCTAATTAGCCAGTGAAGATATGATTGACTGTGCAGATTTTTTGAAAATGTGGCTTTGGCAGCCGCTACCACCACAGCATAAGGATCTTCACTGTGTGATTAAAGGTAAGCTGCAGCAGCCATTTTGTAGCTGGCTCCATCTCCTGTGGCAGCCATTTTGTGGCTGTACCCACTACCCTGTAGGGTTGCCAGGTCTTACCTTGGCTGGAGCGGGGAACTTTGAGGGGCGTTCTGGGGGTGGGCGGGGATGTCGCACAGGGCGACACTCTGGTATTTGGGCAAACTCTATGGTTTCTTTGGCCTCAAAACCATAGAGTCTGCCCAAATATCAGAGCGCCCTGCACAATGTCCCCAGCACGATGACGCCGCTTCTAGGTGGCCTCATCACGTTGGGGACATTGCGCAGTGATGTCCCCGTTTGGGGGTGTGCCTTCCACTGAAGCCCCGAAAATCAGAGGATCTTCGACGTAGTCTCTGTGCTTCACACTATGGGTTTACTGCGCCTGCGCAGGAATCCATCGGTATCGTAGAAAGCTCTCAATGGATTTTCGCGCCCAGCACCACAGGGCATGCGCGGAGCCCCCACCACGCATGCCCAGAGGAGCGGGCATGGAGATCCCGCCAGTTCTTCTCTGACCGCCGCGCTGATAGCATCGTGCTAACCTCTCTCCGGCACCGCCAGGGGAATGGTAACCTTACTTACTACCCTTTGTCAAAATTCCAAAGGTGCCTACGGGTTCAAAAATGCTGGGGAATCCTGTTTTTGAGAGTCAAAGAGACTTCTGAGAGTATCCGAAGAAGGGAGCTTCGACTCTAGAAAGCTTATAGCCTGGAAATCTTGTTGGTCCTTAAGGTGCTACTGGACTTGAATCTGTCTGTTCTACATAAAACCAGGTGTCAGAGAGCAGGGTTCTGGCTTAGGGTTCTCCTCTGCATGCTAGCTTTCTAGGTGGAGGGTTTTCCTTCCTCCCACCTGGGTCATTCCAAAATGAAATTCTGTCCCCTTGTTTAACATAATTTTAAAAAGGTATTCCTGGCCTATACCTGATTTACTGTTTTTAGATTTAGAAGCTTTTGCATAGTACAACATTTATAGCAGGAAACCGTATTTTTAAATTCAGGATGGAGATATGGTAGTACTCCAGTAGTCTTGAACTTTTCATTGTACTGCAGTCCGCCAAGAGCAAGGCTCTTGACTGCATCTTTCTGGCCCTTTCGTGACGTCGGCCTCACCTATTGCTCCTGAGCAACTGCAGCCTGGTTGTCTGCTACGAGTCATTAGCAAGCCTCCTGGGAAATGTAGATTAAATAAAACAACAGCAACAACCAGACACCCTTTAGCAGGGGTCATTTTGTAGAAAAAGAAGTGCAGGAGCTCATTAGCATAACTCATTAGCATAACTTATTTGCATATGCTACACCACCTGACATCACCGGAAGTAAGCCAGAAGGCAAGAAAGAAGAGAGAGAGAGAGAAGGGAGGGAGGAAGGGAGGGAGGAAGGAAGGAAGGAAGGAAGAAAGAGCTGGCAGAGAGGGGACAGCTACTAATCCAAGCCTCAGAAATACCACTATTCTGGGAGGATAGCTTCAGTGGTGGCTGAAGCCTTCAGAAGGCTGGTCGGAGGAACAAGGACCTTTCCAGGGGACGGGGTCGTTTTGCTGCAGCCATGACACATGCAGGCGGTCCCCCGCGGGGCGGAGGAGCTGGCACCAGCTCCCGGAGCTGAGCTCCCCCGAGCTCCTGCTCGAAATGACCCCTGCCCTTTTGGAATCGGCACTGTAGTAGGTGGCTGGCTGTTTGGCTCACTTGTTTTACTTTCCAGGCTGGATTTGTCTGTTTGTAGGACCCTGATCTCCCAGACGTCTTTCCTGCTAGATTCCCTGAATTTTGGATTCCTTTTAAAACTGAGTGTATTGAAAGCAGGATAGAACGGCATGTGTACAGCACATGGACGAGTGGAGCTGTGGCTCAGTGTTTCAGCATCTGCTTTGCATGCAGAAGATCCTAGGTTCAACCTCCAGTGTCTCCAGTTAAAAGGACCAGGTAGTACGCCATGTAAAAGATCCCCACCTGAGACCTCTGAAGGTCCTTGCCAGTCCAAGTAGACAGTACCGACCTTGATAGACTAGCGGTCTGCCTCTCACTAAGGCGGCTTTGTGTGTTGTATTATCTTCAACTTCTAGCCTTGGATTGCTGCCACTCTTCAGGCTGAAGATGGACAATTTTTTTTCAGAGAGTTGGACAAGGTGCAAGAGCGGCATCTGTCTGCTGCGTACACACTAATTTCTGTTCCCTGTTGTTGGTTCATAGTCCAGGCTAGCCTGGTCTCGTCAGATTTCGGAAGCGAAGCTGGGTTGGCCCTGGGTAGGAGACTGCCAAGGAATACCAGTGTCTGCTATGCAGAGGTAGGCAATGGCAAACCACCCCCGAATGTCTCCTGCCTTGAAATGTCTCCTGCCTTCTTATGGGGTGGCCATAAGAAGAAGAAGAAGAAGAGATTGGATTTATACCCCGCCCTCCACTCCCCAAGGAGTCTCAGAGCGGCTTACAAACTCCTTTTCCCTTCCCCTCCCCACAACAGACACCCTGTGAGGTAGGTGGGGCTGAGAGAGCTCTTTCCCAAGCTGTCCTTGAGAGAACAGCTGGTACAGAGCTATGGCTTGCCCAAGGTCATCCAGCCAGGTGCCAGTGGAGGAGTGGGGAATCAAACCCGGTTCTCCCAGATTAGAGTCCGCGCACTTAACCACTACACCAAACTGGCTCTCAGTTGTGTCTTGATGGCAAAAGGAAAAAAAAAATGGTTCAGTCCTGACCTGGATGGCCCAGGCTACCCCGATGTTGTCAGATTTTGGAAGCTAAGCAGTGTCAGCCCTAATAAGGAATCGGATGGGAGACCATCTTGGAAGTCCAGGGCTGCTACACAGAGGCAGACGATGGCAAACCACCTCTGTTCATCTCTTGCCTTGAGTACCAAATGAGGTGCTTCTGGGCATGTTGCTTCTGGGCAAAGAGTTTTTGCAGGGTTTTGCGACGGGATGAGCTTGGGCACCAGGCGCAGCAATGCCTCTTCCATTCCTCCTTCAAGTCTGTGAAACTGCTTTCCTCCGTTTCCGGTCTGAGCTCCGTGATAAATGACTGCCGCGGTGACAATATTTGTGAATGGGTGGCGGTTGCATTCAAGGATCCTACGAAGGGGAGGCATATTTTTTTGTTTTGCTACAGCAGCGTCTGCCAAATCCCTGATTGTCAGAGAGATCTACATCTGATGTGCAGAAACTCCATATTATGTTTGGCTGGAGGAGTCTTTACAGCTCTGTAACGAAATACCGATGTATACGGGTAACTGATCCCTCGGAGTAGCAGCGTAGAGCCAAGTCACGTTCTATGTAGATTTTTGTACGGCCAGTGAATGCTATGCACACAATGCAAAATGCTAAAGGGAGGAGGGGTTCACGGTGAGATTCAGCACACGAGGATGGAAATGAAAGAACAGAGTTCGAGTTCAGGGGCACCTTTAAGGTCAACAGAGTTTTATTCAAGGTATAAGCCTTTGTGTGCATTCACACTTCTTCAGATACACTGAAATGGATGTTACCAGTATGTACATGCTTCCAAAATCATGTACAAACAACTCCGCTCTGTACTTATATCTATAAAAGGTTACACAGTACACACCTCGTTAAGATTAAAAGCAACAAGGTCACACCTAGTAGATAGCATTGTCCTCTCGAGCTCTCTTCAGCATCATATTGTTTTTGGCATTGTAAAGGGAAAGTTAGCAAAAGTTGTAGTTGTATTAGCAAAGTGGAAGCTATTGTTATTTTTTTGCTTTCTGTACCCCTCATGAAAACCCTTCAATAAACCAGTTTTTTTTTTAAAAAAAGGAAGTTACCAGTTCATTCATATAGTTAGAGAGTGAGCAG
Organism: Lepidodactylus listeri; assembly: GCA_029233225.1. NCBI lineage: Eukaryota > Metazoa > Chordata > Lepidosauria > Squamata > Gekkonidae > Lepidodactylus > Lepidodactylus listeri. Next base: position 23,743,615 of record JARCFY010000004.1, on the reverse strand, counting down.
CAAATCAGCGTGTTTGACAGATGCAAGGACCAAACTGGAATAACAAGCTTAGTTTATATGGTCACCATTTGTATGGGTTTAATTGGGGGGGGGGGGGAACACAGTGAAGGAAATAAACGTGTCAAAATAGGAGATTGATGGGCAGATGTACCCTTAATCATGGAATGCTGAGAGTAATTAACTGAGAAATGGGAATGGAAATGGGAACTCTTGTCTTGGATAGCATTTTAAAGTTGTTTGACAGGTGCAGGGACCAAACTGGAATAACAAGCTTAGTTTATATAGTTACCATTTGTTCGGGTTTAATTCCGAGGGGAAACATAATGAAGGGACTAATTATATCAGAACAGGAGAATGATGGGCGGATGTACCCTTCTCAGTTGTGGGATGCTGAGGGTAATTAACTGAGACATGGAAATGAAAATTCTTGTCTTGGTTAGTGCTTGAAAGTTTGTTGCTTTGTTCTGCAGCATTTCCATGCATATGGATATATGGAAGGGTAGATTTGGATCACATGATAATTGCATGTGAATCATACAACAGCTGATATGGATCAGTCATCATGGACGGTGGTGTGGTTTATACAAGCCTCTTCGTGTGAGCAGTCCCAACCAGACAGGGCACTGATCTGCAGATACATAGAGGAAAAGTGAATTTGAACTGGGTGACACATGGGGTAAGCTGCAGCAGTCCCCACAAATACACTGGCTGGGAAAGGCATAGCTGTAAGGGCAGAAGTTCCTACTGCCCTTGTCTGTGGTCACCCATCCATTTCATCAAGATATCTGACAGGCAGTTGCGCACAGAGAAAAGCAAGTAGGAAAACTGAAGCAACCTATACTCTTCTCTTCCACTGAGTGATGTCAAGATCCCCCAGGTCCCTGTGACCCCATCTCTTCCATATCTGTGTGGGTTTGCCATACAAGTAAAGAATCTGGACCCCACAGCATCCAGATTTTCAAGTTTCAAGACCTTAGAAAAGCTAGGAAGTGTCTGGGCAACTGGCTGCCACTGGCTGCCAATAGCATACCGGATTTGGTTCAAGGTTCTGGTTTTGACCTTTAAAGCCCTATATGGTCAGAGACCTGCCTACCTGAAGGACTGCCTTTCCCTGTATGTGGCCCAGAGAGCACTGAGGTCAGTAGCACAACATCGCCTGACCCTCCCTGGCCCAAGAGATGCCAGGCTGGCCACCACCAGAGCCAGGGCCTTCTCAGTGGCGGCCCCATACTGGTAGAATGAGCTCCCAGAGGACATCAGGGCCCTGCGGGACCTTTTGCAGTTCCGCAGGGCCTGTAAAACGGAGCTCTTCCACCAGGTTTTCGATTAGGGGCTGCCACTGACGAATGTGCAACCATTGTATGCGTCATAGAAACATCTCAAGGCCCTTAGGACATACTGTTGGACTGTTTTCCATCCTTGATTGTATACTGAATGCCGCCAATATTTGTATTTATATTTTTATACTGTTTTTATTGTATTTCATATTGTATTTGTGATTTTAATGTATTTATTGCTCTATTGCCTTATGCTATACGCTGCCTTGAGCCAGTTCATTCCGGCAAGGCGGGATATAAATAGAAATAATAAAATAAAATAAATAAAATAAAATAAACCTCAGAATCCAGAGAGGAGGGTCAGCAGGACCCAGTGGTTGGGGGAGTAGGACGTCTCCACTCTACATAGGCCTTTGCTCTTCTCTGTTGTTAATAGCCTTTTTCCTATCTCTTACTTGATCTATATCTTCATACTTGCTACTCCATTTCTGTTTTGACTAGTACTCATTTGGGGGGGGGGCGGAATCCATGTATTTTGGAAACCTGAATCTGGGAAGCAGAACCAAATGATCCAAAATCAGCAAATTGGTTTATATTTGCAAAAGTGGTTGTTGTTGCAGAATTCAGCACTGTTGGTCCAGCGCTTGGAATTCCTCCTTGAGGCCGTAGCAGATGCCCCTTCTCGTACCCTCCAGTGGGAAACACGTTCAGTTTTGTCATTTGATATCCTACAAAGAGCTGATCCGGCAGCACCTGAGTAAGACCACACTTCCTGCAACTTATTTTACCGTGTTTTAATAATAGCACTCTCTGTCTACTGCTGGACCACGTGCAAAAGAAAAGTCTCTGCCCCAGGAAGATGTCTACATTTAGATAGGGGGAAGGGCAAGGGAGGAAGTCTTATTAACCTTTTTTTGACGTTTCTGAAAGAGTTGCATTAATTGGCAGGGAGGGCGGGATATAAATTGAATTAATTAATTAATTTAAAATGTTGTAATGTCAGATTCTGCTCCGTAAAGGCTGTTGGTATGCAGCAGACACTTAGTTTGCCCCCAAATGAATGCATTAACGAAAGTACTGCAATATTCATAAATGTGTGCTTTCTTGCAGAAGCAGTGGAAGAAGGTAGTTTTCCTTCATTAACGCCGAATGCCGCATGGTGGCTTCATTAAAAGGCTTGCTGCTGTGTTAACACTTTCATTGTTAGTCTGCTTGAGTCAGGCAGGGCTGCTAGCTTTCTGCACAAAGCCCCCATTAAGCCCTTTAAACTCTGCTTGGCTTGCTTTGAATGCAGGCCTATCTCTATTTCCTTGTGTCTCTTCTCTCCCCCCCCCCCCTTAATAACCTGTCCAAATCCAAATTCAGCACTGCAATAGGACCATTGATAAATCTAGGCTGCTTTTCCTCCAATTAAGGTGTAATGTACTACAGTAGGGCCTTGATATTTTGCCCTACTTTTCACTTGGGGAGCAAAACAAAAGCTGGATGTATCTGGAAAGCTGCTTTCCATAGACAAAGAATTCATCAGAAACAGATGTCCTGGCTGGAATGTGGCAGGTGAAAGTGCTGATTCCCCAGGAAGTCCATTGGCTACATGTGGCAGGTTGGGATTTTAGACATACTTGGTCTAGGAGTGGAGCCAGAGATGCATTTTGTTTGGTCAGGAGTGGAGCTAGGTGAAGGGGGCGGTTAGGTCTGAGAGTGGAGCTTAGGGGGTTTGGTCAGGTCAAAAAGTAGAGTTTGGTAGAGTTTGTTGCATCTTTGAGCAGAGGTAACCGAGAACAGAGGGTAACACTACTGTCAAAATATCTGGTGCAAGCTAGAACCCAAAATAATGAATATGCTGGTCAATGTTCCCTCTGAGCTGGAGTTCACATCCTGAGCAGAAGATAACTGCTGTAATCTTAAAATGGGCGATGGGCAGTGCAAGACCCTGCATGGCTCCAGACTGCTGCTGAGCAGGGCTTCCTGTGTTAATGAGCGGCCACTCAGGTTCACAGCATAGAGGGAACACTGCATGGTAATTAGCTGAAGGTTAGCAAGCCTTTCATTAGTGAGGTGGGTGGGTTTGGAGGAAGGACTTCATCCTGCCTGGCTCTTGAAAGCCTTTTCCACATAGTAAAGGCTCTGCAGCTGAAGAGCTCTTTTACCAGCTTCAAGATCTTCCCTGCCAGCAGATTTGGTTAGGAGGTAGCACTCCATATGACTTGCACTTAGGCTTGCCGGACCCCAGGTAGCAACAAGGGATCCCCTGCTTTTGTGGGCTCCGACCCACTGTTGGCCAGCTGGCCATCAGGAGAAACCCCATTCCCAAAATGATGTCCCTCGGCGAAGCAGTGATGTCACTATCAGAAGTTAGGTCATCACGTTGGGGTGATACTCTCCTTTTTTGGGCAAAACTCTATGGTTTGTAGCCATTTTTACCATAGTGTTTCCCCCAAAAGAGTAGAGCGTCACCCCAATGGTGCTGATGTGATGATGTCACTTCCGGAAGTGACATCATGACATCACTGACATCACCACCCACCCATGGAACGTCCGTCCCCCCCCCCCCCCCCCAGTTCCCCCGCTGGCAGAAGGTAAAAGACCTGGCAACTTTCCTTGCACTGAAGTCATCTTCTGCTCTTGGGAACTACAGAGTTCTGAAGAGCAGCAACTGCAGAATTTTCTACGAAGGCGAAATGACCTATTCTGCCTCCTGGTAAAGAACTGAGCAGTGCATGTACCGCTCTGCGGATCGGGTGAGAAAATCTCTGTCTCCCAGACAGACACAGAGAGCAATTGAGTGGGACAACAGCCTGTCAAAGTGTATTTCACGCAACTCAGTTTATGCAAAGGGAACCTTTGCTTCCAGCCTGAGCCCAGAGTATGACAAAAATAATGTCTCACAAGTCATGGGCACATGTGATGATGGCCACATCATGACTTGCATGCACGTATGGGCCATCAGAAATATAATGCCACAGACAGAAATCACCACAGATGCAGTGGCTCACACATTCAGCTGTTGGCCTTCAAGCACACAGAATGCAAGTGATGCGTGTTCCTGTCTGAACTGGGCCTTGGGCTTCATTGAAGTGATGGCAATAGGACATGAGCTCCCTTTGACTGTGTTGTGAATAAGGACATTTGGTGTCTATTAGCAATAATCTGTGAACTGTTTTTGCAATTTTAGTAAAATGCAATAATCTGTACTATTAGAGCACCATCCTCGCTGGTGACTGGAATTGCCTGCCGAATGTTATTACTCTCAGTCCCCAAGCAGCACAAAAACATAAGCTGCTTCTGGCTTTTCTGTACAACAAAGCTCAAGATGACGAAGATAATAAGTGCCTGAGTAAAAAGATTAACAAAGAAGATTACCTTCAAAAATGTGTGCAAACTAAGTTTATATGTGATCTGGCATCACTTCCTGGTGCACTGGAGAGAACATTTTTGTGAATATTTCGCTTCCACCCTTTTAAAATCACTGCAACAGAATGATGCACTAATTGACTTTTCTGTACTGAGGCAGCCATAATAGACATGTGGTCTGTGGAATCACTTACTTCATATCATAGAGAGCCGTTTAAAATATGCTCTGCTTTGCAGTAGTCTGCCTTGAGTCTCAAGGAGAAAGGCAGACTATAAATGAAGTTCGTGAGTAAACAATTGCAGCCTTCACTGAATTCCATTCTCTGATTATCCATGTGAAATAGACCATTATTATTTCCACTTTGTAGAAGATGAATGAGAGAGAGGGTTTGGCCAACCAATGCATTTTTAAAATTTATTAATTTTTGCAGAGAAGATTTAAACTGCTTGCCCTTCACACCCCCTCCACCACCTGTATCCTTGATGTGGTATAATCCAGGGACAAGGTGACAGTATGATCTGCTGTTTATGTCAGCTTTTAAACTGTCCCCGCTAGCTGTCGCTGGAATACGAAGTTGATCCGCGAGTAATTAGCAAGCGATGTTCTCTAACCATGCGATCACTGATCTATTTCCACTTATTGAACCTCTGCTAAAAGGACAAGATATTTCTTCCGTGTCCCATCAGCAGCCCGGGTCTCAGTGTGCCTGCAAGTCTGCAGCCCTTTCAGAGAAGCCTGGATGGATCAAATCCGTTTCAGTCATATTTCAAGAGTGTCGTGTAAATAATGTTCTCAGAGGCAAGACTGCAGCTGCATAATTGCCATAGCCCTGGGCAATCGAACTACGAAGCATTCTGCCACGGCAAAAGAAATGGCCTTGCGCAGCTACACAGGTTCATGTACAAGGGAACATCTGTGGGAAACTGGCTCCAAGAACATGTTGGCTCAGTGCAAAACATTCTCTTGGTTTCTATGCCCTTCTGGAACAGAGCTTGCCAGGCAGGGATCTAATTAGTGCCAGTTGAGTTGTGGACATTCTTGATGGGTGAGGTTATGTTAGGGCTTCCTGCTGCTCTTCCCTCCCTGAGATCTGCGGCTGTGCCGAGTTCCCTTAATTCGGTGGTCTCTCCTCCACAATTGCTCACTGTTTCCGTCAAAGCGAGCCCCAGAGTTCACCATAGGAATCTTGGCGTGATGCATACGAGGTTAATTCCTTTCATAGGTGGGGCAGATTTTCATTCCCATTGAAGTCAATGGCGGTTTTTGTCCTCTGGAGAGCTGAGCAAAAGAATTTTTTGGCTTTGAGCGTGAAGCTAGCGATTGCTAGGTAGGAACACGTGCGCTCGCTTCCATTCCGGGACAGCTCGGGATCCTTGCGTGCTTATCGATTTCATGCCACTTGCAGAGTCTTTGCATCCGACACAATCTCGCCCGCCTCTTTCTCTGAGACACTGGAACCGGGGATGCATACTTAATTAACCATCCCTGGATGCAAATACACCTCGCCCCCGTGAATCTCGAAAAATGCTGTAAGCAAAACTGGAAGATTTTTTAAATGGTTATCTCCAAATAGAAGGTTTAAAAAAAAAAACTTTCAAAGGCCCTTTGAAGAACCTTAGCTGTATAAGCTGCAATTTCACGAGCAAACACTAGCTTTGAGGTTTTGGAAGCTTGACTGGCAGGTTCATAATGCTGGGTATGAGGCTGGAATCTTGGGCTGGATATAGTTGTTTGTGTAGCTCACTGATGGCGCACATCTGAGAATCCTCCTATGTATATGAGAATTCAAGGTCTCTGTATGAAACCACATGCGCTCCTGATGTTTTTAATTACACATTTTAACATCCTTTTTAGAGGACCGTGTCCTAGAGAAAGTGGCACCCTCTAGTGTAATTCTAAAGCATCTTTGTTTTTTTATGGGGGATGTGTTGGGAAGGAGGGAGATATCACCTGAGCACCATCTCTGGGGACAAACATTACATAAGAATGCATTTGGAGCAGGGCTGTCAGCCTCCAGGTGGGACCTGGGGATCCCCCAGAATTTCAGCTCATTTCCAGACTACAGAGATCAGTTCCCCAGGAGAAAATGGATGCTTTGGAGGGCTGACTCGATGGCATTGTACCCCGTTGAGGTCCATGCCCTCTCCAGGCTCCATCCCCAAATCTCCAGGAGTTTCCTAACCTGGATCTGGCAACCCTATCTACCCGCCCAGTCCCTTGCCAGTGGCCAGGAGGGACCTGACGATCCTAATCTGGAGATATCGTTGTCTCTGAACACGAAGGTTCCATCTTTTCTTTTTAAACCTTAAACTGTATCTCGTGGTCGTCAATTTTGTATGCTAAGTATGTATAGAGAGATCTGGTTCAGCAGGGATCTTCTTACTTGAAGAAGAATTGGATTTATACTCCACCCTTCACTTGGAGAGTCAGAGTGGCCTCTCCTTCCTTTTCCCCTGTGAGATACGTGGGGCTGAGAGAGCTCTGGGAGAACTGTGTCTGACCCAAGGTCACCCAGCAGGCTGCATGTGGAGGAGTGGGGAAATCAAACCCAGTTTTCCAGATTAGAGTCCGCCGCTCTTTAACCACCTATACCGCTGCACATTTGAAAGCTGGCCTGTAATTGAGTCAGACCACTGGTTAGTCTGGCTCATTATTGTCTCCGTCAGTGGTCTTCAGCCTCTCCATTCTCCAGGGCCCATTGGGTATTGGACCCACTGAACTGCAAGCCAGTAATATCCAGGTCATGTGACAGGAACAGGGGAGTTACAACCTCACCACTCTGAAGTTTAGGATCATGGGCAAGAAAGCCGGGGAACAGGAAGCACCAGGAAATGGACTTGAATGAGGAACAAGCCAAGGATCCATGGAGAAATTGTCTCCCTCACTGAATGACTTTTGCCTCACTGTCATGCTGCTCCTTCTCTTTTGCATGCAAGTAGAGACAGGAGGCATAGTGCCCTTACCATCTATGCATGCCCTCTAGCAGCAGGTTGTTGTTGTTGTTCAGTCGCACAGCTGAGTCTGACTCTTCGTGACCCCATGGACAACATCGCGGCAGGCCCTCCTGGCTTCCATCGTGCTCCGGAGTTGGCTTAACTTCATGTTCGTTGCGTTGATAGTTCTGCCCAAAATGGAGGCCCTGTTGGGGCTCTTGACCCAGAAAATGGTATTCTGTGACCCCTCCCCCTGAGTGTCCTCCACCTGTGAGATGAAGGCTGCTGCTCTGACTGGCGGGCTGGAGTCTTGGGTAGAGAAGGGTCTTCCTTCCCTTCCCTCCTTCGTTCCATTGTTTTTATAATGGAAGCAATCCTGCTATCATTTTGTGAAGTCTTAGATGACATTCCCGCATGGTGTAGTGGTTAGGGCAGTGCCCTGGAGAACTAGTTCAACTCCCTGTTCTGCTGTAAATAGGGTTGCCAAGTCTGGGTTAGAAAATACGTGGAGACTTTGGGGGTGGGGCCAGGAGAGGGCGGGGTTTGGGGAGGGGAGGGGCCTCAGCATAGTATAATGCCATAGAGTCCACCCTTCAAAGCAGCCATTTTCTCCTGGGGAGCTGATCCCTGTCAGCTGGAGATCAGTTGTAAAAGCGGGGGATCCCCAGGCCCCACCTGGAGGCTGGCAACCCTAGCTGTAAAACATGTTGCGTGACCTTGACCAGTCACAAAACTCTAAGTCCACCCCACCCCACAGGGTTGTTGTGAAGTTAAACTAGGGGAAGGAGAACTACTTGCACTTCCTTGAGCATGGGAAAAATGTGGGATTTTTTAACAAGTCAGTCAGACCCGATAGAATTTAGCGTATCAGTTCAAGGTTACGTCATTGCCGGAGATTTGTAGGCAAGAGTATTCATAGCTGGGCTTCAGTTCTTGCTTTGACTATTGTAGACAGACTGACTTCAGGGTCCAGCCAGGTCAGATGAGAAACAGATTGCTCATGTGGGGGGGGGGGGAGAGAAATAATTCTTTTATGTCTTTAGGAATGCTTTTAATACTTGGCTGGGAAATACTAATACTTTCCCCCTTTAGCAGGTATGATTGAAGTGATAACTGCATCAGGCACGATGCAGCCAAAATTATGCATAAAGGAATAAAAATTGCCTTGCTGGATCTGATCTAGTCCAGCTGTGCAAGTGAGATATTCTAGACCCTCGTAGGGGATGGCCTTCCCCGATTTCTTATCCCCAGCAAAGATACTTTGCCCATCTCTGAAGATTACATTTTATTTCCATGCTTTTTCCGTCACTGTGAGGTGAAATTTGGCAAGTGTCTTGACTGTTTATCTGTGGACAGGGAACGTGAGCTGGGTTTAGGCCATCGTGGTAATTTCACTTTGCTGTTGAGTCGCCACAGACTCAAGGTGACCCCATCCATGGGAACTTTCCAGGCAGGAGACGATGATCAGTGGTTGTAAATCAGAGCAGCCAACGCTACTATCTGTGGTATTAGGTATTGGGGCTAAATGCCTTTGCGTCAGAATCCACTCCCCTTTCCATTGGGGCTTCAGTTGGCCTTGGATAGAGAGGCCACCCAGCCTGGTGTGGAGAGCTGTCTGGCTTGGAAGAAGGTTATGGCCCCACGGAGCGCCACACATTCGTGCAGAACCTGATACTAAATCACTGGCAGAAAACCCAACTCTGGGGCTGAGTTTTCCTATACAGCAGAGCATTTCCCTGTACTGAAAAGCAGCCATTGACACAAGCTTTTGTTGCAAGTTTGATTTTTGAAATACCAACACTGTTGTGGGCAGTGTTCCCTCTAAGCTGAGTTAGTGTGAGCTAGCTCACAGTTTTTCAGCCTCCGGCTCACACATTTTTATCTCAGCTCAGGAAGGGTGGCTCCAGAGCAAACTGATTCATGCAGGAGCCAAATCGCTCGCTCACAACTTGAATGCCAGTAGCTTACAAAGTAGAATTTTTTGCTCACAAGACTCCACAGCTTAGAGGGGCCGGAAGGTAGTGATGAAACCAACCAACTAACAAATTAAACAGTAATTAACAATCCTTGAGATGCCTATCCTGGGTGGATTTCTCCAACACCTTTTTAAAGCCAGGTAGATGAGTTGCCATCAGTATACCTGGGTTGCGATGATGTCCATAAATAACTGTCGCCTTATGTAAAGAGATGATTATTTCCTGAGACTTTTGCCACTGTTTTCAGGCTAGGGAGTCTCAGGTGCTATTTTCACAACCTCTAATTCTGGCAGCAAATCTTAGGGATCTCGGACAGAAGAAACCAGGCCAGTCTTCTTAGTTTCTTCTGCCAGTCAGGTTCAACATCCATGCCAAGGCTGGGTTTTTTTTTAGGAACAGGCATTTATGGCTGCCAGGGCAACTGTGAAATGTCCCAGGGTTATGACAACTGCAAGCCTGATGCAGAATATCATTGGCTGTCTGGTGAGGAGGAGGAGGAAGAAAAAGAAAATCTGGGGGTGGGATGCTTTTCCAGGTGTCCCATTGTCACAAACGGGTGACGTTCTGGTCAGATTTAGGGCCAAACTAGATGTGGCTGTGTCCCCATGGCCACCATGAGGATGCTGTCACCATTTTAAAGTGATTTTAAAACACGGCTAGGGCCTAATCCTGATTGGTCCTGCAGGGTAGCAGCCTGAGAGGCTCTTGTTCCCGCCCCCGCCCCCACTGTTACCCAGTGGGAAGGTAACAGTGTTGCGTGCGCCTAGGTGTTTAGTCATGCCGGCCACATGACCACGGAAAAAGTCTTCAGACAGTGCTGGCTCTTCGGCTTGGAAACGGAGATGAGCACCGCCCCGTAGAATCGGATTCAACTGGCTTTCGAGCTAGGGAAACCTTTACCTTTACTCCTAGGTCCCAGTCTTAGCACTCTGGTTTTAAAAACATCTGGGAAATTAGAGGAGTAAGGGGTACTCTGAGACAGTGGCAGTTGGGGGTCACATCCCTTGCTGTGCTACCCCCGACAGATCATTAGACATCATATTAATTTGGTCATGCTGTTGCAAACCTCAGTGGTAGGGGGATATATTTGTGAGATCACATTTAAATATCAGGGCCTAGTTAACATGGGATTGGGTGGTGTGCGATTTCTTTGCTTTTGATCACTGTATTCATGACAACTGGCAGATGAACACGTTGCTCACATTTGTGAGGGCGTGAGGATACACGAAGGCTGTAACTTGAGGTGTTATTTCTGTTGTGGCCCATTCAGATCCTTGAGTAATCATTGGATGTTATGCAGTTATCACATGATGAAAGTTCATACGTGAAGAAGAAGCACATGGAGTCCCGAGCACAGCTAGAGAATGGATAGCAGCATGAGCACAGCAAAGGATATTAAAGTAACAGTCTCACATACAATTTGTACCACAGCTTCGCCCTCCCAGGCAGGGGGTGTGACTTCCGGCTTACTACTGTCACCCATTGTTTCTCGTCTTAGAAATCAAGCACACAATATCTGTCCAGATCTTGCACTTCAGTGTCTTAGGGCACTTCACATTAGTCAGTAACCCTGTGGTAACTTCCGTGCATTATTAAAAAGAGATGTCAAGAACTGCCTTGTCAAACGAGGGCAAGAGGGCTAACTTAGCAGGGTACTTTTAGCTCTATTTCCTATTTGGCATTTATGTCTATAGGCTGCAAAGTCAAACCACTTGATGGTTGTGAAAACCCGGCATCTTTCAGTGCAACCACAGGACTGGCCAGACTTAGAACAATTTATTATCTCTATGTCACTTTTCCCATGATGGGGAAAACAATTTCTTAATATCAGCCACATATTTTTAAGATCCCAGCGCTGTTATTGACAATAGGCCCCTTTTAAGGTCTTAATGGAATAGGCAAAAATATTTCTGCTTGTGAAGAAGTCTGTCAGTGAGTAGTCCTACGTTACTGTATAGATCCCATTCATTGGACAAAGGGCATAATCCAGTTGTGGTAGAGAGATACTTGGTGATGTGGTGGTTCTTAGCATTGCCTTTTGTTTTAACAGACAGATCTTACTTAATTGGGATTCTACTTGGTGTTCTGTATACTGCCTCTCAGAATACACATGGTGGTGTCCTGTATACCCCCTCTGAGAACACCTGGGTGCCGTTGCTTCTTCCAGTCCTTCTAGCTCAAAACTGAGAGCCAGTCTGGTGTAGTGGTTAAGTGCGCGGACTCTAATCTGGGAGAACCGGGTTTGATTCCCCACTCCTCCACTTGCACCTGGCTGGATGACCTTGGGCAAGCCATAGCTCTGTACCAGCTGTTCTCTCAAGGGCAGTCGTCTCAGAGCTCTCTCCCCTCCACCTGCCTCACAGGGTGTCTGTTGTGGGGAGGGGAAGGGAAAAGGGGTTTGTAAGCCGCTCTGAGACTCCCAAGTGAGTGAAGGGCGGGATATAAATCCAATCTTCTTCTTCTTCAAAACCTGTCTTTTTTGAAGTGCCAGAGACTCCTAATCATTCTGTTTTTTTGCTGCAACAGAATAATAATGCCATCTTAAGTGGATCCAGAGGAATTAGAAGTGTCCGTCTGTTGCTGCAAAATAGTCAAAAGCCCAGTGGGCACCTTTAAGACTAACAAACTTTATTGTAGCATAAGCTTTCGAGAAACACGGTTCTGCATCTGATGAAGAGAGCTGTGTTTCTCGGAGGCTTATGCTACAGTAAAGTTTGTTAGTCTTAAAAGGTGCCACTGGGCTTTTTACTGTCTTAAGTGGAGTTGCATGCTTTTAACTGTCAGTTTATGAGGATGGAACTCTGCTTAGGATGACACTGTGACTGTTACTTTTTTTGGTGACGCCTTTGGTTTAGGATTCGTGCAGAACAGGACTCAGCAGCTGAGACAGCCTGCATTCACAGTTACCTTTTGTTATCTTTGCATCCCCCCCCCCCCCCAATCTCTTGGGTCTCCCCTCCTATCTAAACTTACATTGTGAACTTCTTCAGGTAAGGGATCTGTCCCTTGGTCAGGTTGGCCAGTCAGTTTCCATATGTCCTGTATACAGAAGAATAGCCATTATCTTTTACTTTTCTGTGCCCTGATTCTGCCAGCCAAATCAATCTAGCGTGGTTGCCACCAATGCTCCCTCTAAACTGTGGAGTCTTGTGAGCAAAAATCCCACTTTGTGAGCTACTGGCATTAAAGCTGTGAGCGAGCGATTTGGCTGCTGCATAAATCAGTTTGCTCTGGAGCCCATCCTTCCTGAGCTGAGATAAAAATGTGTGAGCTGGAGGCTAAGAAACTGTGAGCTAGCTCACACTCGCTCAGCTTAGAGGGAACACTGGTTGCCACCCTCCAGGTGATGCCTGGGATCTCCTGGAATTACAGCTCATCTCCAAAGGTTTGTTCCCCTGGATAAAATGGATGCTTTCGAGGGTGGCCTCTAAGACTGAGACCCCACCCTCCCCAGGCCCCACCCCCAAATCTCCAGGAATTTCCCAACCTGGATTTGGTAACCCTACTTAATATAGTGTGCAACCACATTGCTGGTAGACATTGCTGGTAGTCATAGGCGTCAACTATGGGGGGGCTCGAGGGCTTGAGCCACCCCCGAAATTTCCCGAGGGGGACTGAGGCCCCCCCCGGAAAATGGTGCACCCTCCGCCGCGCCTCCCCGGGCCCTTCCTAGGGCCTCCGCTGCCGTCTCTCTCTCCCCGCCCCCTGCCTGACCACTCCGTCCCTCCCTCCGTCTGTCCAGGGGCCAGCTAAGCAAATGCCCAGCTGGCCCCTGGACAGACGGAGGGAGGGACGGAAGCAGGAGAGGTCAGGCTGGGGGGGGGGAGGCGGAGGCGGGAACATGGTCCCGGCGGGCACGTGCGCTTCGTGCGCGCACACAGAAGAGCTCCCGCCCCCCCTGGGATTTTGAAGACTTGACGTCCCTGCTGGTAGTCCTTATTTGGGTTTTGTAACTTCTAATTCTGCCTTGATTATGGTGGATCACCACAGTGCCCATGAAGAATCTTCACCTTGATGAAAGAGAGGTTCTTGCGCAAGCTAAAATGCTTCTGAATGACTTAGGCACAGGCAACAAATCTGTGCAGAGTGTTGTCTTTGTGATCTTTTTTTTACCGGCAGTCTTACCGCTCCTGCAGCACAAGCGATCAAACCAGTTCTGGAGGCTGCCCTCTTCCTCCTCCTTTCCTCTCTCTCTCTCAGTACTACCAAGAGTATTTCCAAGAGCATATTCTTCAGCCTAAATCCTCCCTTTCAACTATCAGTCAGGGCACATCTCTAAGCTCTGGCAAGAGAGCACTTACAGACCATCTGCTTTCCATTTTGGAAGCTTCAAAAGGAGCAACAGCAAGAGCAGAGGGCCTTGCCAGCAAAAACCCAGAGAAGGATGGAGGATCACTGAAGAGGGCTTTAAAGCAGCAGGTTTTAGGGATTGTCTTAAGAAGCGAGCCTTTCTGGGTGGCCACAAAAGAGCTGTCTAATTTAGATTTTGCTTTCCTCCTCGCAATAGCTCTGCTGTAGAACCGACATTTAGGAGATCAAACTGTGAAAAGTGAAAATTGCTTAGGCGTGAGAATGGAAAACATCCTCCAATGCGAGAGGCCTCGTAGGAAGATAAAACACCCACATCTCAGCCCCAGAAGTACCAGTTTGGTGTAGTGGTTAAGAGCGGTAGACTCTAGTTTGGAGGACTGGGTTTGATTCCCCACTCCTCCACATGCTGGGTAACCTTGGGTCAGTCACAGTTCTCTCAGAGCTGTCAAGAGCATTCTCTCAGAGCTCTCTCCCCTCCACCTGCCTCACAGGGTGTCTGTTGTGGGGAGAGGAAGGGAAGGAGATTGTAAGCTGCTCTGAGACACCCAGTGCAGGGCGAGGTATGAATCCAACTCTTCTTCTCCTCTTTCTCCTCCTCCTCCTCCACCAGTTTGGTGTAGTAGTTAAGAGCGTGGACTCTAATCTGGGAGAACCGGGTTTGATTCCCCACTCCTCCACATGCAGCTGCTGGTGTGGCCTTGGGTCAGTCACAAGTTCTTTAAGAGCTGTTCTCTGAAGGGCAGTTCTTGAGAGAGCTCTCTCCGCCGCACCTACCTCACAGGGTGTCTGTTGTGGGGAGGGGAAGGTAAGGAGATTGTAAGCCACTCTGAGACTCCTTCAGGTAGTGACGGGCAGGGTATACATCCAACCTCATCTTCCTCCTTTTCTCTTCTTCCTCTTCCTCTTCTTCCTTTTCCTCCTCTGCAGTGCACATACCCAGCTCTTCCTCTGTGAGCTGAAGAACTGGTGGGTTGCGGGGGCAATGTATGCATGGAGGAGGTTCTCTTTTCAATTAAGTGGTTGCGTAGAGGGCAAACTCAGTCAGTTGTGGCTTTCGCTTTGACTGTATCACTGAATCATTGTAGCTTGGCATCTGTAAGAGCTTTAATAAGGGCCATGAACATTTTATTTTAATGGATAGGTGTGATTGCCACTAACCAGCCAAGCTGCCAATTCGCATCCACACTTTAATGACCGTCAATTGCCACATTAAACAAAACGGCACCTACCTGATTTAGAGGGGTTGGTCAGCTGAAAATATTCAGAGCGGCTCAGACAGGCTAGATGTGGCGTATCAGTTTACCGAATTCTTTTGAAGCGAGTAATGTTTGGCCTTCCTTAAAGTTTCCTCACACATATCTTAACTGCCTGTACTTTGGGGCAGGGGGGAAGTCTATCTAAAAAATTTTCCTGATAAATGCAGCAAGAGTTTCATTGATTCCTTGTGTTTGGCTGGACTTCTTCCCTGCGCGGCTGGATCGGGAGCAGGCTGCTTCCACATCCTGGGATTTCCCATCCTGTTAACCTCCAATACAGGATCCGTCTCCATACAAAGGGCATAGAATGCTGTTCTGGGATTTGGTGTCTCTCAGTGGTATGGTGGTTAAGGGTGGCAAACTCTGATCTGGAGAACCGGGTTTGATCCCCCGCTCCTCCACATGGAGACTGCTGGGTGACCTTGGGCCAGTCATAGTTCCCTCAGAACTCTCTCAGCCTTATCCACCTCCGAAGGTACCTGTTGTGGGGAAGAGGAAGGAAAGGCCACGTTGGTGTTTGGTGTAAGACAGTTTGGTGTAGTGGTTAAATGTGTGGACTCTAATCTAGGAGAACCATGTTTTATTCCCCACTCCTCCACTTGCAGCTGCTGGATGACCTTGGGCAAGCCATAGTTCTGTCAGAGCTGTTCTCTCAAAGGCAGTTCTGGAAAGAGCTCTCTCAGCCCCACCTACCTCACCGGGTGTCTGTTGTGGGGAGGGGAAGCGAAAAGAGTTTGTAAACCACTCTGAGACTTTGAGTGAAGGGCGGGGTATAAATCCAATCTCCTCCTCCTCCTCCTCTTCATTTTCTTCTTCTTCACTCCTTAAGCGGAGTATAAAAACCTCTTTTTCTGGGTCCCAGGTTGAATATTACCATTCGACATCGTAACAAAACTACAGTGACTTTTTACCTTGTTGGCCAATACAGGCTCGGCAATTTCTTTAACTGACTGAATAGGCTTTACTAGTCCAAGATATCTTCCCAAACATCTCCAAATCCAAATGGGCTCCTTCCATTACCCCTTACTGTCCCCTCTGCCTAAAGTCCCATCTCTGAATCATCTGTGTGATGTAGGGATGCCAGCCTCCAGGCAGGAACTGGCAACTTTAACCCCACCAGCCCCACACCAATGGTCGGGGCGACTTGGCAACCCTAGACTTCTCTTCCTTTGATTCCTTCTTAACTCACTTCTTTGAACATATGGAAAGTACTTCTTCCTGTAAAGCCCTTTCCTGACCTTCAGTCGTTCTTAACCTCTTCACCAATTCATGCATTCTGTGGGGCTGTTACCCGTTCCAAATCTGATTTTCAATCTTCCTCTCATTGCAAGTTTCATATTCTCCTCTTGGCACCTTCTTTCACGGAGGATCCATGACCAAAAATATTAATGCGGAGTGTCGTTTCGGCAAGGTCTGTGCAGCACAGATGATAAAATTTCGGTTAGGAAGCAGAAAATCTTTTATCTCTGCTTTCCTGTAAATTCAAGCCGTTTTGCATAGTTTTTTTTTATTTACCACTTCTGAAGAGTCTCTTTTTCTGCCTCCTTACTAGGATTTCCAAGGAGGATTGTAGTTTATTAGGTTAGGAGGTAAATTCCTCTGACCTACTTTCCCCAGTCTTTAAAATAATAAAATCCCCAACTCAAAATATGATAATATAATCCCCAACTCAAAAGCGAATGTTTGCCAAACACATTGAAAGGAAAATGACAGTCATGCGCTAAGCATTGTTATTTTCGGAAATTTGACAGAAGTCAGATTTCTTTGGTTGCTGTTTTGTGAAGGAATGAAACTAATAGCATTCATGCCTGAATATTAAAATGCAAATATCCTGGCAATTAGGATTCGCTCTCTTCAGCTTCCTTGAGTTGTTGCAATCACCTACCTTTGGAGCTGGGAACCATTTTGTGATATCCCTTTTCATCTTCTCCAAAGCCCCCAGTATACAGTGAGGTTCTCTCTGTGTAACTATAGGGTTGCTAGCCTTCAGGTGGGACCTGGGGATCCCCTGGAATTACAGCTCATCTTCAGACTACAGAAATCAGTTCCCCTGGAGAAAATGGATGCTTTGGAGGGTGGACTCTGTGGCATTGTACCCCACTGAGGTCCCTGTCCTCCCCAGGCTCCATCCCCAAATCTCCGGGAGTGTCCCATCCTGGATCTGGCAATCCTATGCCCCCCATCCCCTGCCATTGGCAGGGAGGGACCTGGCAATCTAGGACTAGGCAAGTTATTTGTTTTGTTTTCACAAGCTATTTGGGTTGGATTTGTGGTGTAAGGGAACTTGGGACTGGGAGGGAATGTTTTCTGGAGGCCACTGGGGACTCTCGGCAGGCTTGCTAGGTTATGGTTCTCCGGTTATGGAGCTGGCTTCCTAGTACAGTTTATGAGATTTGAGACCTTACTGTGTTCAAGAGGAGCGTCAAGACTCATTTGTTTGTCTAGGCCTGTCATATATGTTGACTGGTGGGTGATAAATCTGCCAGTGGTGATTTATGATTTGCCAGTTGTTTTGTGTATTGTTTAAATTTTATTAAATGTGTGTATTGTTCTCGTATTTTTGTACCTAGTTTCTTAAGAACTTTTCTGTGTTAAAAAGCAATTAATATATATTTATTATTATTATTATTATGCCTTAATTATTTTGTGCTCTGCATACCTTTCCAAATATGTTAGGGATTTCAAGACATGAGAAAGCTTAGAATCTTCCTTCCTAGATTTTCAAAGGTTTGCAGGAATGTATAGGAACTCCTGATTAGATTGAGTTTGTTATGTAAATGGAGATTTTAAACAAATAGCACTGGAGCAAAACATAAATTTGCATCCCCCCCCCCCAAATGCTGTCAGATAACATAGCATAGTGCATGGAACACTGACATAATATATAACATAGTCTACTGTCTAGTCCAGTGATGGTGAACCTTTTAGAGACCAAGTGCCCAAAATGCAACCCAAAACCCACTTATTTATCGCAAAGTGCCAGCATGACAATTTAACCTGAATACTGAGGTTTTAGTTTAGAAAAAAGAACTCATACATTAACATCTTTTGTCTTAAAAGAAAAGCACAATAACTGAGCTTTCAATTATACACTTTTGAACAATTAATGTGATTTTTGCTGTTGTATGCATGCTAATAATTTGTCTAACCTTGGCTCATACTTTGTAAGTTTGAGAACAGCCCAGCTTCGAGTTTGTGTCATCTTTTTCCTTTTAGAGACTGAGTGCCCAAACTGTGTGCGTGCCCACAGAGAGGGCTCTGAGTGCCGCCTCTGGCACATGTGCCATAGGTTTGCCACCACTGGTCTAGTCTGTCTATATAATAATTGTGTTCTGGTCATGGACTCTCCTGAACATTCCACATGCTCCTAAACCAGTTGGCTCCATGATGTGTCACTCAAGCTGTCCCTATCCACTGACTGCGTTGCCTGAGTCCCGCCTCCAACATTCTAAACAGTTTGCTGTTCCTCTCTCCCCCATAGCCAGGCAGAACACAGAGGTCATTTGCATATACGGCATGATTGGGCTTTGCCTCTAACATTCTAAATGGTTTGCTGTTGGGAGTCATTGAATGTGTTCTAAGGTAAAGTACATCTCCCAATCTTCCCTTCAGTGGTCACTGGAGTTGCCAGTCACCGTGTTCCGCAGCCACAGCACATCATTTCCCCTACACAAAATTTCCCAACTATTCCAGCTGATCTCCAAATGACCAAGATCAGTTCTCCTGGAGACAATGGCTGCTTTGGGCAGTGGACTCTCTGGCATTGTACCCTGCTGAGGTCCCTCCCCACCCCAAAGCCCGCCCTCCACAGGCTCTACCCCTCAAATCTACAGGTATTTCCCAACCCAGAGTTGGCAATCCTGTAACTGGCTATGGAACCGCTTTCCAGACCCTTGGAACCCGAAGACATGGCATAGGAGGAGGTGCTTTTCTACCTTAGCTGCCACTGCATAGCCCCAAGTCAACATAAATCAGTGGTGGAGGGAACCATACCTGTTACCATGAGGCTGTCCTCCCATACTACCCACATGGGGCAGCAAAATGACTTGAGACTGACCTTATAGGTAAGCAGAAGGAAATAAACATGGCTTGTCTCCCTCTATTTTCCCCTTCCCACTGCTGCCCCACCAGCCACAGGACAGGACCCTCACCTGGAGCTTCCTTCTAGAGTCTGTTGTATTTCTTCCCACAATGGGCCTTACTCCTAGTATTTAATGATGATAATGAATTCACTAGGATTCCTGTTTGTAAGCAACTGCCCTGAAGGTCAGAGGTGAGAGGTGTGATAGGCACAAACTTGTTTATTCGCTAATATTAGGCAAAATGTGCCAGTCCCTCAGATTGTGGGGTTCTGGGGCAATATGCTATCTTAGTTTGTCTTTCAGAACTTCCTTGGTTATTGTCCTCAGCTATAGACAAGGGCAAAACATTATTTCCTCACTCAGAAACATCTGGTTTCATGTTTGAATGTTTTAGAGATGGAACAGTTCTATCATGCATCTCTAAAGCTTGCATCATGAATATGGGCCGGTGATAACAAAGATGGTATTTTGCTAACTTTGTGGATTTCGTTATAACGGATTCTCATGGTTTCCTGTTTTTACAATTAGAAAAAAAGAACTGTATGGCATTGTGTGTAGTGTAGCCAGGAGATCCTAAGATAGTCTGGTAGCCAAAAGTTCTAGCTCTTTTAGTGATATGCACCACTAGGTGGCAAGTTAGACTTATTTTTTAGGCTGAGAGAGCTCTGAAAGAGCAGTGAACCAAGGTAACCCAGCTGGCTTCATGTGGAGGAGCACGGAATCAAACCCGGTTCTCCACATCAGAGCCCGTTGCTCTTAACCACAACACCATGCTGGTTACAATACTAAGCAGTGTTACAGAAATTGCAGGGGGGAGGACTGTGACTCAGTGCTGTCTGAGGAAGAAGATAAATTTTCTGTGTGTGTTGTACTAATGCAACAAAATGTTTTATTGTTTATAGTATATGATGTTAGCCGCCCGGAGCCCGCTGAGAGGTGGGGAGGGTGGGATATAAATTCAAAAAATAAATAAAATAAATAAGAGCCTCTGTTTTGCATGCAGAAGGCACCACATTCAATCCCCGGCACCTCTCGTTAAAACAAGTGGCAGGTAATGGGAACGATCTCTGTCTGAGATCATGGAAAGCCGCTGCCACTCTGAGTAGACAGTACTGACCATGAGGGGCCACTAGCCTGAATCAATGTAATGCAGCTTCATGCGTATTCATGTGTGTATTCAGATGAAGGGATGGCTCGCACTAGGTTTTCTTCTGGTGAAAGAGAGAGGAGGAACCTCTTCCGATTGCCTACAAAGTTAGGCTGGGGATGGTGGGACCATGAGGACAAAAGCCACGTGAGAAATGGGCTATCGTGCGGAGGGAAAATGGCCAAGGTCAAGTGGAAAAGCTGGTAGGGGCCGACATGGTAGGTCAGGGGGAAGAGCGTGCCTGACAAGAATCAAGAGGAAAAGCCTCCCAGGAAAGTTTTACTTATGACACATATTTGGCTTGTATTCACTTCTCTTTTCAGTTGCTCATAGCTTAGGGTTTTGTTCTGAGGAAGAAGCTGCCCAAACACAGAGAGCTTCACTCAACACCTTGTAAACATGAGTCAGGGCAGAGCTGATTGGTTTTTTTCTCAGCACTTGAAGATGGGGCCTCACCTAATTAACCAAGGGCCAGGTAGCTGCGGAGTTCTTTGCTGGAGGGCTTTGATATCCAGTACATTCGCTTGGAACGGGATAAACTGTGGCAGCTTGGGATCTGCCTTTGAGGTAGATGCTCTCAGCCCTGTGAGAAATCTTGCCCAACCATTTAGCTCGGTAGAAGTGGGACTGGCAGCTTTTTTGGGGTGTGTGTGTGGTTTGTTATCTGACAGGCACTCTGCGGCTCCTTCAGGAAATACAGGTAGTTAGGCTTTGGTTCCTCCTGGCTGGCAAAAGGAACGGGCTGGTATCCTCCCAAAAAATTGGGGCTTGCAGAAACGGGTAATATGACTTTCTCTGAACGAGCCACAGCCTGTTCGCTGAAGTAAAGCTGTTGGCAGGCTGGTTTCTTATTGTTGGGAGATAATTTTCTGTGCGTGTCGTACTAATACAACAAAATATTAACTGCCATCTTTTGTTTGAATGCATGAATGTCTTTTATCACCCCAGCTGAGGATTAAAAGCGTTGGGATTCCTGGCATACAACATAGCTAAAAATACGAGGATATTCTTTGAATCAATATTGTTGATATCCAGCATTTAGTTCAGGCTTGGAAATAGTCTCGTGATGTTATTATTGTTTTTATTACTGCATTTATTCTGCTTGTTCTTGGGGAGTAACGATCATCATGGCCTAGTTGGGGGGTGGGGGGTTAAACCTGGGTCTCCCAAATTCTAGTCAAAGACTATACAGATTTTGTTTTTGAGGATACTCCACCCTAAACTGATTCTATCAAACTGAGGAAGAACATGTTTGATGGTTTACTTTTACACAAGAAATCTGGTCACTGGAAAAATACAATAGTAGAAAGTATTTCTAAAGCTACACCAGGAGTAGGGTTCCGGCTTACCCACTGGTGGCAGGAGACCTCTCACCCCCTGATGATGTCACTTCCAGCACAACCCGGAAATGATACCATCACATCACACATACCCTGGTGTGGTGATATCACTTCTGGTTCCTGCTGGGGGCACCAATTGCCTCTCCCCTCCATAAATTCCCTCCTCCCCCATCGCTTGCCGGTTGCCATGTTGTACTGTACCTTGCAACCCTGATCAGTAGCCAAAAGTGTGAGTCAAATGGAGATTTTATTGCTTTTCCTGCAGTGTGTCTTCAGGTGGTAGTTTCCCAGGTAATAACGTGTTACCAAAATGAGTTTAATATACTTTAATATACACTAATACACTGCCTTCTCTAGGTATTGGGGGCGTTTTAATTCCCAAGCCAACCCACTAAAGCAGGGGTGGGCAATTGTTTTGGCTCTGGGGCCACTTTGTGGGAGCAGAGGTTAGCGGAGGGCCGCACCTTTTAAAATGATTGCATTCATTAATTAACTTTCCATTTCAGAAAAGGTATAAATTGTTTCATAAAAATCAATAAATATAAATTAAATAAAATAGTGGTAGTTTTATTCCATGTATTTATTGTGCTAATTTCATATCATCTATAGCTGCAAGCACATTAATTTTAGAATCAGTTTAATGAGACAAATGGCGAACTGTCTTGGCGGGCCGCAAAAAAGTCTGTGGCAGGCCGCAATTTGCCCACCCCTGCACTAGAGACAAGTGGCTAAGCCAGTCAAGGAAGGGCTGGGCCTATATAAGCTCTGCCTCTGACCTGGCTCTTCAGACTCAGCGACTACTTTAGTGTGAAAGGACCTAGTTTTCCTCTGCTTTCTCCTTAAACCTGTTCTCCTGCCTCTCCTCACCTATGCTTCCTGCCTTTAGAACCACTGCTCCTCTTTTGGACTTGACCTTCGGCCCGTCCTTACTATACCTTCTGCTTCTGGCCCTTCTGATAGCTTTTTGAACATGACTTCCTTTTTGCCAATAACCTTGATACGGGCCTCAGGCATACCTAATTCCACCTTCCTGCCCAAGGAAGTTGACCAGATGTGATTCAGCTCCAGCTGATGTTGACAGAGTCCCACCCTTTAGTAAGAAAAAGCTGTTCGGCGTTGGTCGCAAGATGTGCATCCCATCCCATCTCAGGTGATACAGACTGGCATCTCAGAAGTCTGGCTTGTGGACAGCCAATCAGGAAGTCTGTTTCTCCTTCCCTCTCCAGTGGATGTATTTCCCGCTCATTTCCTTGGCCGCCAACCACTTTACTTGGAGGGGTCAAATGCAGTCTAAGAAAGGTTAGAAAGGGAAGATAAATATAGAGAGGTTCAGAAAGTGGGATAAGAACACATATTGAGAGCCAGTTTGGTGTAGTGGTTTGGAGTGTGGACTCTAATCTGAGAGAACTGGGTTTGATTCCCCACTCCTCCAGATGCAGCTGCTGGTGTAACCTTGGGTCAGTTACAAGTTATTTCAGAGCAGTTCTCTCACAAGCAGTTCTGGAAAGAGCTCTCTCAGCCTTACCTACCTCACAGGGGAGAGGAAGGGAAAGGAGAGTGTAAGCTGCTCTGTGACATCTTTGGGTAGTGAAGGACGGGATATAAATCCAATCTCCTCCTCCTCTCCCTCCTCTTCTTCTCCTCCTCCTCCTTCTTCTAACGAAATGCTATTGTCTGCCTGGTTTCCTAGGCCAAATATAAGTGGCCATGAGAGACTATTTGTGGTTCCGTTGAAAGTTGTAATGTGAATACCTAGTTATTAGGACTCACATTTTGCTAAGCTCTTTGAGACTGCCTGCAGGCAACCAAGCTGGCTAATGTGAGCTGAATTTTAAATATGTGAAGCTTCCCGTTCATGAGAATTACAAAGGCAATTAGTACGGATCTGGGAAAGCATCATTATTTCCCATGTGTTTGCAAAAAAAGGGGGTGTGTGAGTGAATTCGGCTAAGACTCTGTGGGTAATTTCAGATACTGCATAGCAATAATAAACTTGGCTTTGCCATCAAGCGTAAAACCACACATGGTATTGGAGTGATCAAATCTCCCAATTGTCTTCTGGATGTAAAAAGCAGCCACTGTGGCTTAAGACCATTTTTAGGCCACTAGGGAAAAGGACAGGCACTGTGCAGGTTGGTCTCCCCCCCCCCCCATCCGAAAGCGGCTTAGGGGTGCATTTTGATTTGGGGTAATAGCACAGCGGATGTAGGGCTGCCAAGTCCAACTTGGGAAATATCTGAGGACTTTGGGGGTGGAGCCAGGAGATAGGAAGTGACATCATTTTGTGACGTAACATCCTGTGATGTTGCTTCCACATGCTGACACATGAACTCATGAAGTTTCCTAATACTGAATCAGGCCATTGGTCCATCAAGGTCAGTATTGACTACTCAGACTGGTAGTGGCTCTCCAGGGTCTCAGGCTGAGATCTTTAATGTCACCTATTACCTGATCCTTTTTTAGCTGAAGAGGCTGATACCTCCTGCATGTCAAGCAGATGCTCTATCACTGAGCAACGGCCCTACTGAATCCTTCCTCATCTCGGCAGAATATGAAGCACTAAATGCTACACAAGTGCTAAATATGATTTTCATATCATAAGGAGAGAAGCCACAGTGGATCGGGCCAACAGCCCATCCAGTACAACACTCTGTGTCACACAGTGGCCAAAAATACCAGGTGCCCTCAGGAGGTCCAGCAGCGGGGCCAGAATTCCAGAAGCCCTCCCACTGTTGCCCCCCAAGCACCAAGAATGCAGAGCATCACTGCCCCAGATAAAGTGTTCCATTTAGACCTTGTGGCTAATAATAGCCACTGATAGACCTCTGCTGGATGGGGACAGAGAGAGACAGACAGACAGACAGAAAAAAGAAAGAAAGAAAGGGGGAGGGGGAGAGAAGGAAAAGAGCTAGCAGACCCCAGCAGCTTACCCCAGCAGCAACTTTGCACGCCACATGCAAAAGCCGGCCCTTCAGTAGAAAGAGCCTAGTCCCTCCTTAATCTCTGGGCGGGGCTCTCTTGCTCGCTCAGCTCTTAAAGGGGAAATGTCTGTTGAGGCTTTTTACTGCAGGGCAGGCTCTCTGCAGACATTTCCCTTTTAAGAAGTTCAGGCCTGGCAGGGAGAGGCCAGGGCAAGCTCCGACGTTCCCCTGCTGGCAGCCATTGCCTCCCCCGGTGGCCAATTTTGAAAAAGCGGGGGTAAGCTTTAAAAATCGATGTTTTCCCCGCCCTACCGGGGGACTTGGCAGCCCTAAGCGGATGGGTAAGCAGCCGTTTCCCCAGCACTAAGGCCCTGGTCCTAAAAAAATTCACTTGACTTTCTAGAGCATTTATATCCTGTCCTTCCTTCAAGGCATACGTGTTTCTCCCTTTCTCATTTTAGTCTCACGTCAGCCCTGTGAGGTAGGCTAGACTGAGAAAGTGTGAGTGGCCCAAGGTCACCACCAAGCTTTGCATCAGTGTAGGGATTTGAACCCACGTCTCCTAAATCCTAGTGGGACATACTAAGTGCTCCACCGCCAAGGCAGTCCACATTGGTAGTTCCAGCCATGGATCTCAAATATGCCTTGAGCTTAACCCTAAATACCTAAGTGGGCTCTTTGTCCAATCCTCTCTAGGTATGCCTGCAGGACATGTATCTTCAAACCTTTGTCATTTTTATATTTGATACTGTAGTGTGATCAAAGAAGCCTTATCGTATGAGGGCATGACTGAGCCAATTAGGAACTCCACCAAAGCTATCTAAACTTCCCAGCCTTTTGTACATGACTGACCTGTATTTTTTTAGAACTATATTTGCATGCAATGTTGAGAATTATATCCAATAAATACAGATTTCGGGGAAGGGGGCATAACCTTATTTGTCTGCTGCAGCCAAAACAGCAGAGAGCAGCACCGTAAAGATTAATGGACATTTTGGCATACGCTCACAAAGGGTTGTGCCACGGTAACTTTGTTAGTCTCCAAGGTGCCGCAAGGCTCTCTGTTATCCAGTAAATCATTTTTATATCATCCCAGTTTCATTATATTAATATTACCCTTATTGTTGTTAGGCTTGCAATTTCTAGACAATTAATTAGACAATTAGATTAATCTATTAAAACTCCTGATTTGTTAAATAAAAATGCCTCTGCTTAAGCTGGCAGCAATATTTAAAACAAGTATTTTAAGTACCAGTAATAGATACCGCTTCGGTGGGAAGGTAATAGCGTTCCGTGCACCTTGGCGTTTAGTCATGCCAGCCGCATGACCACGGAGAAGTTCTTGGACAACGCTGGCTCTTCGGCTTGGAAACGGAGATGAGCACCGCCCCCTGGAGTCGGATTCCACTGGCTTTCGAGCCAGGGAAACCTTTACTTGTAGAAAACTTCTCATACGCAAGATGGAATGCCTCAGTGTTGTGATCATTCTTTTTATCCTCAGCCATTTCTCCTGTCCCATTGGTTTCAGTCAAGTTATCATGGCTAATAACTGTTGATAGGCCTGTCCTCCATTAATTCACTTGATCCTTGTTTAAAGCTATCTAAGGGTGCGATCACACGGACGTTTATTGCGGGCCTCGCGGCTGTTCCCCATCGCAATTAAAGGGGCTGACTAGACGGGCCGCATCTGTCTCCCGTCTCGAAGCCCCCGCCCCCCCCCCCGCACTCGAGCCCGCTTTTCCAACCACCAGGAAAAACAAGTACCTATCGCGCTTGAAAGAGCAGCGTGGGAGAACCCGGGTTTAAATGCCCGTGTGATCGCACCCCTCGTTAGTTCCATAACAGAGAGTTCCATAACTTAAGAGTGAAATGGTTCTTCGTTTTGTCTATCCTAAATCAGTGATGATAAATATTTCATTGAGTGATCAACCAAGTTTGAGTCCAGGGGCACCTTTAAGACCAACAACGTTTTATTCCTGGTATAAACTTTCGGGTGCGTGCACACTTCTTCAGGTTTTAAAGGTGCCGCTGGACTCAAACTTTGTTCTACTGCTTCAGACCAATATGGCTACCCACCTGGATCTATTGGGTAATCAAGTTCAGAATTAGATGAGAAAGAAGAAGGGTGGTGGTGGAGGGGCTGTGGCTCAGGCATAGAGCATCTGCTTGACATGCAGAAGATTAGAGGTTCAGTCTCTGGCATCTCCGGTTGAAAGGTATGTGATGTGTCTCTACCCGAGACTCTGGAGAGCGGCTGCCAGTCTGACTAGACAGTGCTGACCTTGACGGAACAGTGGCCTGATTCAGTATAAGGTGGATGCGTGTGTTATTCTCTTCTTCCATTTCAAATGAGAAAACTGATTTTTAAAATCCCCCGTGCACAAGGTTTTATAACGGTCCTTGCTCGCTGCGGCTAAAGCAATTACTTTCTCTGTTTTTCAAAAATTCCATTGTCCATTTCCCTTTGTTGATCTCATAAAGCGTCCCTGAACTTTGGGCTGAGCAACATGAAAGGCACACAGGCGCTAATAACTAGTTCCTTACGTGGTGGTGTTCTGGCTTATGCTAGAAAGGTCTTCTGCCACAGCAGCACATGTAAAGTTGACAGGGGCTGTTTTTTCTTCCCTGTCCAATTAATGCAGTTAATTAAATTCTTCTTTTTATTTCTAGTCTGTGTTTCTTCATGACTGAGGTGCAGTTGGCCTGTTTCAGGAAGTTCTCTGCATTCCCTCCACCCACCCGACACAGTAGATCTCTAGTGTACGTAGCATTCAAGTCCCATCCCAGCTCGACTGTCTGTAATCGTTAGTCCTTTCAAGAACTAGTACCTTTGTGCCAAGGTATTTCATCTGCTGATGGAGCCTTGTCTAAATGCCAAAGACACTCGGATAATTCTCCCTCTTTCTCTCTCCCCAAACACTGATGCGCTGAATGCTACATTACCTTATTTGCTTCAGTGATCGTTATTAATAAAAATATCACTTTCACATTTGGCTGATGGCCCTTAGAGCCCAGTTACCGTACTAAAATATTTCTCTGAAGATCATTTAAAATACTAACATTATGTGGGGGGTGAAGTGCTGTCAAGTCACAACCAATTTATGGCCACTTAGTAGGGTTTTCAAAGTAAGAGGCTAGCAGAGGTGGTTTGAAGAGAAGAAGCAGCAGCGTTGGGTTTATACCCTGCCCTTCACTCGGAGTTGCAGAGCAGCTTACAACCTCCTTCCCTTCCTCTCCCCAAAACATACATCCTGTGTGGTAGGTGGGGGCTAAGAGAGTTCTGAGAGAACTGCTCCTGAGAGAACAGCTCGGAGAGAGCTGTGACTGACCCAAGGTCACCCAGCTGGCTGCATGTGTGGACAAGTGGGGGACCAATTCCGGTTCTCCAGATTAGAGTTTTCCACTCTTAACCCACTACACCAAACTGGCCATTGTCTGCCTCTGCACAGCAACCCTGGAATTCCTTGGCGGTCTCCCATCAAGTACTAATGAGGGCTGACCCTGCTTAGCTTCCAAGATCTGATAAGATTGGCCTAGTGAGGGCCATCCAGGACAGGGCAAACATTGCATTAACATTGTGTGTGGGGATTCCCAGAAGAACATACATGGGTGTTTTGAATATTGATGGCCAAGTTCCACCCAGACTGTCCTCATAACTAATTTAGTGCTTTGGCGCTTTCTCCGAGGATTCTTGGGGTGGAATCTCAGGTTCTTTCCCCAAGACTTGAGAATAATAAAGGGTGAGTTGGAGACCGGCTCCCAGCCTCTTCCTAGGAAGACTCTGGTGAAACATGTCCGGACAGGCTCTGCATAATACTAAATTAAAATGGATTCTAGAAACTTAAGCTTTAGTAATAGCAAGAAGAGTTGGGTAAGAAGCCAACTCACCTCACAAAGCTGCAGGATTTGCATGTGTGATTTTTAAAAAATTAAAATTTCAGGAGGCTCTGTTCTGCACCAGCTGCCTCGGCTTGTGTGGCATCCCCTCTGTACCCGTGCGTGTTCTGTCTACCACCCTGCTATGGCACCGATGCATTTTTCATGCTACAGTTCCACTCGTAATCTGGCTTGTCTCAGCAGTTCCTTGCCGTTTGGCAAAATAGGTCTGTTTGTTCCTGAGGTCACTATGGGTTCAGCAACCTCACAAGCTGGTTGAAGTGAACGGAAATCTCACACAGTTCATTGTTAGGAAAGGCTGTGGGAAATTAAGTGAAACTAGAAAGTGAGAAGTTATGCAGCTCTCAAAATCCATAGATGCTTGAGAGCTGTAACAGGCTGGGAAACTGGTGGGTGAAGGAGTAGGGAACGTGATCCCGTAAATGGCATTCAAGACAAATGCTTCTTATTGTTGTCTGTAGATCTGCTGTTGTCGTGACTGTCACAAGCCACCGCAAAGTGTGTGTGGAGAGTTACATACTTAGAGGGCTCCTTGTTGTTGTTGTTCAGTTGCACAGTCGAGTTGGACTCTTCACGACCCCATGGACCACACCACACCAGGCCCCCTGTCCTCCGCCACCCCCTGGAGCCCATTCAACTTGATGTTCATTGCATTGATAACACTGTCCAACCATCTCATCCTTTGCCGTCCCCTTCTTCTTTGACCTTCACTCTTTCCCAGCATCAGGGTCTTCTCCAGTGAGTGCTCCCTTCTCATTTGGTGGCCAAAGTATTTGAACTTCAGCTTCAGGATCTGGCCTTCCAGGGAAAAAGGTGTGCAGAAAAATATGACTATAAATTATCAGAAAGGTCCCACCACCCAAACTAATCTAATTAGGACTGAGTATGCTCAAGGAGACTACTGAGCCAGTTGACCGGGGCGGGGGGGGGGGAGGATATGCCAGATTAGCTTAATCAAACCCCAGGGAGTTTACAGAATCCTGTAAGGCAAGAATTGGGCTGGGGGTGTGTGTAGATCTATAAACCATTTACCTCGGGGCTGTATTACGACTCCAGTGGGTCCTAGGCACTTTTGCCTTTGTTGGCCCCTCCCACCTTAATAATATCAATATTAAAAATTATTTTCAATACAACTTTAAATACTTCAACATGTTATTTTATTTTTCTGTTTAGAGCAAAATTTAATAGATTTTCGAGCAAAATTTCTAGAAGTTCCCCTTAGTAAGGTAGCAGGACAACCGGATGGAAGTAAGCTACATTACCTCTTTACTTCTCTAGATCCAGAGATTATTGAACTGACTGCTAAGTTTCTTCATGGTCTTATAAAACGGAAGAATCTTCCTGATCCTTTTGAGTTTAATAAAACTGTAAAATTTAATTTTAAGACTTTTAGAATTTAAAGATTCCTCTGATACACCTCTAATGGTTTTAGGGTTAACTAATTTTTTTTTTACAAATTTTGGGACTGTTTTATCTTAATGGGAACTGCTTTTAATATTTTATGCCAATAAAAGGTATTTGTTGTTGTTGTTAAATAGATTTTCATCGGCCCTAAACATTTCATTTTTTTTTCTGATGTGAGAAAAAAATTAAAGCATTTTCTTTCTGATTTTAAAAGAACTTAAAACATTTTCTTGAGCCCCTAAAAGTATTGTGGGCCTTACGTAGGGCTGTCTTTCGGCTATGCTCCTGCAGAGTGCAGGGGGTTGGACTAGATGACCTGCAAGACCCCTTCCAACTCTAACATTCTGTGATTCTACGCACTGTGCCTAATGAATAAGTCGGCCCTGGCTTATCTCTCTTCTCCTCTGACTATTGATCAGTCCCCAACTTGTTTGCTCTAATATCAAAGATGATGGTGATGTACCTGTCACAAAAGCAGCCAAAACAGGTCATTTGCAGAGAAGATTAGGGGCTGTTGTTGTTTTGTATACTTGAGAAATTGTGCAGGTACACAGAAAAAAATTAGTTCAATTTTTTTTAAGGGGATCAGCAACAACTTGCTCATTGCTCTTAACAATGTTAGGCAACATTTTATGGGGGGGCAACAGCTAAAGAAAATTAGGGGTGGTGAAACTGGTTTACCAAAGCCCTTAATGCCTGGCGTGGGAGATTCTGGTGGGGAGGGGAGATGTATGATGGAGGGGGCTTCATTCCCTGGGGGTTACCTGCGGGTCCCCAAGTTGTTATTTGTACAGAAATGTCCTGTTTTTTGCAGAGTTAGCAAAAGAAGATTGCCCGTGAGCCTTTAAATATTTCCAACTCCCCCAAAGCAAATCTTTGTGACTTCATGGTAGCTTTTATCAAGTTTTAACCACAGTGTGGTCAAAGGCCTGCTTACAGTTTCACTTGGTAAAGTACAAAGGAAACCCGGTTTTCAAGTTGGCAGGACTTGTTGACACATGAATGTTCTATCTTTTTTGGATTTTCAGTGTAACATCCCATTGTCTTCCTCTAAAGGGAGGGGCTGTGGCTTAGTGATAGAGCATCTGCTTAGCACGCAGAAGGTCCCAGGTTCAACCCCCGGTATGTCCAGTTGAAAGGACCAGGCAGTGGGTGATGTGAAAGACCTCTGCCTGAGACCCTGAAGAGCGGCTGCCAGTCTGAGTAGACAATACTGACTTTGATGGACCAAGGGTCTGATTCAGTATAAGGCAGTTTCATGTGAGCCCAGCTCTGCCGAAAAGTGGGTAATGGAGAAACCCTTCTTGCTAAAATGGCACAAATTTTGTTTCAGAGCCTGATCATCTGTGAGGATATTATTCTGGCCCCAGGACTCCTCCGAGAGAATTCTATTGCCATGATAATTCTGGAGAATATAAGTTGTTGGCCGCTCTAAGCAGCCAAGATGTGGCCTAGGAGATACGTAGTTAGGGTTAGAGTTCCTGGAGAGTAGGTCTGTCCGTTTCTGTTGGCCATGACAATTAAATGGAACTTCCACATTCAGACACAGAATTAAGGTAAATAGCACATGGCAGAGATAAACAATGTGTAGGGTTGCAACCCCCAGGTGAGGCCCAATGATCTCCCATATTACGATCTGTCTCCAGACTACAGAGATAGTTCCCTTGGAGAAAATGGCTGCTTTGGAGGATGAACTGTGTTTATTTGTGTTTATAAATTAAAAATTCCACAGAAAAGAAAAAACCTTTTGCATATTTTCGAGCCTAACCACTAATGTTTACCTAACCATATATACAGTTTCGACCACCTATCATCTTCCTCGTACAATACGCCTTCCTCTTCCCTTAGTTGCACTTGACCCATTCAACTTCTAACAGTTTCTTTACAATTTCATCTTGAGTTGGCACACTGTCTGATTTCCATTTTTTTGCCCATAAAATTCGCGCAGTTGTCAGCACATATATTAAAAAAATTACATCTTTGTATCTTGCTGAGATCCCTCCCCTCGATAAGCCCCACCCTCACCAGGACCCACCCCTAAAATCTCCAGGTATTTCCCAACCCAGAGCTGGCAACCCTGACAGAGTGTGTGCGGGCGGAGAGGCTTTTGTGTGTGTGTGTCCTACCTGTAAGCTTTCGAGAAGCCACACTTAGAAACACGAGTGCTAGATTAGATGGAGTCTTCCGTTATGATTCTGTAAGGTGGTTCTTCTGTAACATACAGTTCCAGAAAGGACTGTTCGTAGCTAGATGGCTATATGTCCTTTTGACCATCATGTCGGAAATCAGGGGCTAAACAAAAATGATAGCAGTATCTTGTTTACAGCCCAAACTAGCTTACTGTCAGGAAGGGTGGTTTCCCCTTACGTCAAGAAGGAAAGTCGTATCCTAGAAAACATAGACATTGGTAAAGAGACTATGGGGCACAGGAAATGGGGGTCATGGGTGGGTTGGGAAAGATAATACGAGAAACCAGTGGAACTAGGGCAGACCTGATTAATCTGTGTGTGCTTGAGCCAGATGCCTGATGCTAAATGTGTAACATGGCTTGGCAGGTGTTTGCCAGTCCCCGTGGTCTTGCCATGACTAAAACACATGTATGATTCTTTTCTCCCTGACATCTAGCAAGAAGAGAGCTCAGATTGCATTTTAGAATGATCATTCTGTGCAGGTTAATGTGTATACTGCAGATTTGTTTGAGAGATGGTTGATCCTGCATTGGGAAGTGCTCTCTGGGCTTGATGACATGAGCATCTTCGATTGGTCTTTTCCTGGCAGGGGCCATGCTCAGGGCAGAGAATGCTTCAGGGTACTGAAGACAGCTGAGACAAATGAATCACAGGGATATCCTCTAGAAGTCATCTGCTTAGGCTATCTGAGGCGGAGTTTGGGGTTCAAAACGAAAATTGAGAGGAGGAGGAGAGTTAGATTTATACCCTGTCCTTCACTCAAAGTCTCAGAGCATCTTACAGTCTCCTGTCCCTTCCTCTCTCCACAATAGACACCCTGTGAGGTAGGTGGGGCTGAGAGAGCTCTGAGAGAACTGCTCTTGAGAGAACAGCTCTGAGAGAACTGTGACTCACCAAAGGTCACCCAGCTGGCTGCATGTGGAGGAGTGGGGACTCAAACCCGTCCACTGCTCTTAACCGCTATGCCAAACTGGAGAGACATGGGGCAGTATGCCCAATCAGCCACAGATTGGCGGATTCTCCCCTCCCCAAGCCAGCATTTCACAGAATGCGGAAGGAGGGGCCATCAGACCCATCTATACGGAATCAGAATGAATCGAAACTTGAATGCAGACTCCAAAGTAGTGTAAAAACGCAAACAGGAATCTAGCAGTTTGCAGTCCTAAACACAGTTATGCCCTTCTAAACCTGTTGACTTCAGTGTACTCGAAAGGGGTATAACTGTTTAGGATTGTTCTGTAAATGTCTGAGAAGGGGAAACTGTGATGGGTACTGTATTATGTTTAACATCTGCTTTTATATTATATAAAATAATAAAATAAATATTATATAAAATAATAAAATAAAAATGATGTGTTGAAACCTTGCGCTCCCAGAGGACGGAAGACATTTACATGATTGCGGAGCCTTGTGAAACGCCTGATGAAATTGCTCACCATTGCCCTGAATTGCTTTAGTCAGAAATGACAGCGATTAGTGTCATAGGATGGTTGGTATTCGGGCAAAGGTTGTTTTCTTTTTTTAATGTTATGGTGAAAGTCAGTGAAAAAGCAATATTCTGTTTTTGGGGGTGGGGGTTGAGAAAAGGATTGTGTCCCCTCAAGTGACCTAACAAAAATGTGCTGAAGTTCACTCTGCTTCAAGGCTTTGGATGCTGTGTGTCTCTTTCAGGCCATTTTCTTCTGGTGCTCACAGTGGCCCACCCATGCCTCATAGCTAGGCCTCTCTGAAGAATATGTCTCCAGTTCTCTACCTGTCCTCACCTTTGTCCTTACAGCTGCTCTGGGCCCCAGTGGTCTGCATGAGCTAACAGAGGTCTAGGACAGGTGGTACCATTGGGATTGGGAGGTCAAGGTGGGTCAACTGTAAATATGCAAGAAGGAAAGCTGCAGTGCGGTCCTCAGTAGACTGGCAGCCTTCGAAACCCGTTGACTGACCCTTTAGAAGAGGGGTCACCAACCTCTTCTCTAGTGAGAACTATTTCTGAGTACTTCTTCCCTTGCCACGTTACCAAGTTTTGTCCTGCCCTAGAAACAGAATGTGAACTAGGAAGCAGATGACAAATGAAGCTAAGCATCACAGAGAAAAATCTGATCAAATAAAAGCGCCCACGCCACTATGAACTTTCACTGGGTCTTCTCGGGGCGGCAGAAGCTACTTTGCAGTGTGATGGAGACCAATGCTCCCTCTAAGCTGTGGAGTCTTGTGAGCAAACATTCTACTTGGTGAGTTACTGGCATTGAAGTTGTGACAGAACGATTTGGCTACTGCATAAATCAGTTTGCTCTGGAGCCATCCTTCCTGGGCTAAGACAAAAATGTGTGAGCCGGAGGCTAAAAAAACTGTGAGCTAGCTCACACTAACTCAGCTTAGAGGGAACACTGCTGGGTGGCGACCCCTGTTTGAAACGTTTTGACCTCATTAGGTGGCTGCATCTTGTTCTATACAAGAGGGGACCAGTGGGCAAGAACAGGTCAATTTTATTCATCTCTGGACAGTGCTAGAGCAAAATCCGAGTCCGGTAGCATATTAAAGGCCAACAACATTTTCCAGGGTAAAGGCTTTCATGAGTCAAAGCTCACTATTGTCAGATAACACAGTTTTGTGTCTGACTAAGTGAGCTTCCACTCCCAAAACCTAACACTCTGGAAAATTTTGTTGGTCTTTAATATGCTTCTGGACTCAAATTTTGTTCTACTACTACAGACTAACACAGCTACCTGTCTGAAACTATATTGCTATTGCTAGGCACTGCAGGGAAAGGACAGGGGGTTAAACCTCCACTCAGTTTTGCCGATCAAAACTGTCATCCCTGTTTTGTTGTCCGCAATTTAAAGGAAAAAGGAGAAGATTTCAAAAGGGCAATTTTTCTCCTTTAGAATGCCGATAACAGAATGGGAAATCTGATTTCAATTAGTCTAGGGCTGGCAGGCACCAGGAGAAAATAACCTCAGAAGCTGCCTGGAGAAGTTTGGCCTCCATGATAGGTTGTGTCCCACAGTTTGGAAAATCCAAAACAAAGACTGTGTAAAGGCCTTTTACTCACAAGGCATGCAAAGTTATGTGATCTTCGATGTGGTCTCTGTGCTTCACACTGATGGGTTACTGCGCCTGCACTGGAATCCATCGGTATCGTAGAAAGCTTTAACGGATTTTCGCGCCCAGCACCACCGGGCATGCGCGGGAGCCCGACCGCGCATGCCCAGAGGAGCGGGCGCGGGAATCCCACCAGTTCTCTTCTGACCGCCGCACTGTTCACAGCTCACCTAGTCAGCTCCGTCGTGGAAAGCTCTTGCCTATTCCTACTTCTTCGTTTTTCTTCTCTTCTTTATCTTTCTCTAAATAACAAAAAAAAAGAGAGAGAGAGAGGTGATTCTTGGTGTGGGGTTTTCTTACTTTTTCACCCTGCCTTCGGGCCTCCCCCCCCCCTTTACTTCTCCCCTCTTCTGGCCTACTGCATGGCTCAGAAGTGGGGCTGCTTTAAAAGGTGCTTGGACTGTGGGAGCAAGATTGGCCATTCGCTCTGTATCCTCTGTTTAGGCGAGTCCCATCGCCCTGATTCGTGCCCTCACTGCGCTAGGTTCAGTAACCAGACACGAAAGAACAGAGCCACGAGACTGAAGGTCGCCCTACTGGAATCCGCGCTCCTCCCATCTCCGTCCAAAGCCATGGAGTCGACCGGTACTTCTGCTCCAACCGCACTTCCGTCGACATCGACATCGAAGACCCCATCTCGACCTCCTTCGACGTCGAGACCGGCGTCGGACATTGTGCATTCGGGGTCGAAACGCCCGGCTCTTACTCAGTCCGCGGCCTCGACACCCTTGAAAAAGAAAAAGAAGGACAAGTCCCAGAAGAAGCACAAGGATTCTTCAGGGCATACTGGGAAACTGCCCAAAAAAGCCTCCGCGCCTCCACTCCCTATCCGATCGGAGCCGAGTGCGCCTCTCCAGTCTCCTCCAGTTGTGCCGGCGTCGTCGAGGGAGATTCCTACCATTCATCTCCTCGACTCCCCGGTCCGTCAGGTCGATGCCGTGCCACCAGACACCATCCTGGAAACTCAGCCTTTTCCCGATGACGACCACGAACGGCCGGAACCGCACCGACTGCGCTCCATCTCGAGGTCGCCTCTGTCTGCAAGGTCCTTCTCACTGGAGCCCAGCGATCCAAAGCTCCCTGACATCCACCCGGACGACGTTGAGCATCCCCAGTATGTGGATCCCCACCGCAGGGACTACCGATCTCGATCTCCTCGATACAGATCCCCGCATCGCCATCAACCTTCCCGACATTGATCTCCAGGCCCGTCCCGATGGGACCTCCCTCCACAGCCCCTTCCTCGGTGGGACCGTCATCGATCTTACTACCTCGACACACACCGCTCCGCTGCTTCGAGGCCGTGGTCACCCTCTGCCCACCCGGAATGGGATTGCTTCAGTTCCCGCTCGCGGGTCTCTCCTCCGCATCACCTGCCTTCTGCTTCTTGGGCCAGACCGCACGCTTTCCAGGCTGCTGAGCCTCGTCCGCTGTCGCCACCACAACAGCTACCCCCTCGACCGCCACCGACTCACCCACCGTCACGCTCAGCGCCTCAAGGATCGATACCGACCCCGACCCAGATCACACAGACAACGGAACCACCGTCGGCACCGACCCCTTCGATACCGATGCAACCGTTTGAACCGCCCGCGTCCTCATCTTCTACAGAGGACAGCTATGACCCTGAATCCGATGAGGAACCACCTTCTCGGCCCTCCCCTAACCCTGATGTGGTGGAGAATCTGCCGATTTCGCCCTCAGAGGACATATCCTCTTACGGGGAGCTGGTCAAGCGAATGGCCCTCTCCCTAGGACTTCCTATTCTTCAACCTAAGCCAGCAGTTGACGACCCCGTTTTCGATATCGTCCAGGCCGATACGTCCACCGCAGTCTCCCTTCCCATGTCTGCCGTGCTCCTTCAAGCTGCTAAAGCTCCCTGGGACAAACCAGCATCTGGTCCGGTGTCCTCAAGATGTCTGGACCACATGTATCGCATCCAGGAAGCAGGAGCCAAGTTCCTCGCTTCACATCCTAAACCGAACTCTCTGGTGGTGAACTCTTCCACCAAGACTCGCAGGTCTATGTCCACTCCGTCCGATAAGGAGGGTAGAAAGCTCGACGCATTTGGTCGCCGCTTCTACTCAGCAGGAGCCCTCGGCGTTAAAAACGCTAATTACCTTGCTTGCATGAGCAGGTATCACTATGCTCTATGGGAGCAACTCTCAGGCATGCTTGCCCACCTTCCAGAGGAGCATCGCCTTGCTGCCCGTCGCCTCCAAAAGGAGGGCCTCATTCTGTCTAAACAACAGCTTAACTCATCGAAACACGCTCTGGACACCTTTTCTAAAACAATGACCTCAGCAATTGCCCTCAGGCGCCACTCATGGCTCAGATCCACATCACTCCAGCAGGATACCAGATCCTATGTGGAGGACCTTCCCTTTGATGGCCTTGGCCTCTTCCACGCTTCTACCGACACTGCCCTACAAGAGCTCGATAAGAGCATTAAGGCTTCTAGGACCCTGGGTGTTGCCCCCTCCACCAGGCAATTTAAACCAAGATCTTGGTCCAGGCCATGGTCTCGCCGCTCTTCATCTAGAAGCTCTCCAGATCGCACCTGGCACCCCCGCTCTTCTACTGCACCTCAGCGTCCCCACTATCAGCAAAAGCAACGCTTTCCTGCACCTCAGCAGTCTAACCGCTCCAAGCAGTCACGCCAACAAAAGCAGAGTCTTTGACTGTGCCCCATCAGACCTCCCGCGCCTCGCGCCATTTCTCCCTGCTTGGCGAACCATCACCACAGACCAGTGGGTTCTCTCAATAGTCACCAGAGGGTACCTCATCGAGTTCCTTTTCACCCCGGATGCTCCGGTGTTCGTTTCAACCCCGCCCTCCACCCCACTTCTGCAAGAGGTCTCCAATCTCCTCCAAAAGAATGCCATCGAACCCGTTCCCGCGCAGCACCATCACGCAGGGTTCTACTTCAGGTATTTTGCGGTACCAAAACGGGACGGCGGAACCAGACCAATTCTGGACCTCAGGGAACTCAATCGCTACATCGAATACCGCCGGTTTCGGATGGTGACCCTACCCTCCCTTCTACCCCTCATTCGTCGGAACACCTGGATGGCCACCCTAGACCTCCAGGATGCATACTTCCACGTTTCCATCTGCCCTCCTCATCGCAGGTTTCTCCGGTTCGCTATAGGACAGGAACATTTTCAGTACAAGGCCCTTCCATTCGGCCTTTCTACCGCTCCCAGGGTCTTCTCCAAAATTATGATTGTAGTCGTCGCCTTCCTACGCCTCCAAGGCATTATGATTTTTCCTTATATCGACGACTGGCTGCTCGTCGCCAACTCCAAACCAGACCTCCTCGACGCCATCTCTACAACGCAGTCTCTCCTTCTGCAACTGGGTCTCCGCATCAATTCCGAGAAGTCCCATCTCGTGCCCTCCCAACGGGTGCGCTACATCGGAGCGGAACTCGACTCCACCCTGCTTACAGCTTTTCTCCCACTGGACAGAGCCCAACCTATTCTTGCGCTAGCCAGCCAGGTGCGCTCGCAACCCTCCTCCACAGCCCTCTCCATCCAACGGCTGCTGGGATTTATGGCAGTGACCACGTTCGTCCTGCCATTTGCCAGGCTCCGCATGCGAATCCTTCAACTCTGGTTCCTGCGTCGCTTCCGCCCGTCCCAACACCAGCAGACCATGCTCCTCTCTCCCACGACCGAGGTCAGAGACTCCCTCGTGTGGTGGACGGTATTGCCACATCTGATACAAGGGACACCCTTCCATATCCCCACCCCCCAGCTCACCCTCACTACCGATGCGTCCAACTGGGGCTGGGGAGCCCACCTCAACAATATGAGGACTGGCGCAGCTTGGGACATCTCTTTACAGTCCCAGCACATAAACTATCTCGAACTACTAGCCATTCTCTATGCACTGCGCGCCTTCCTTCCCACCGTCGCGGGCACCTGCGTGGCAGTCCTCTCGGACAACACCACGGCCGTAAGCTATATCAACAGACAGGGTGGCACCGCTTCTCGCCGCCTCTGCAGGCTCGCTCTCACCCTTTGGGACTGGTGCATAACCAACAGCATCTATCTGAGGGCAACGCACATCCCAGGCATTCTCAACACCCAAGCGGACCTGCTCAGCCGGGGGCACGCCCAGACCCACGATTGGGAACTGTCCGATGCCTACCTCAAACCGGTTTTCCAGACCTGGGTTGTCCCCCAAACGGATGTCTTCGCCACCAGACGCAACTCCAAGTGCAGGACGTTTTGCTCCCTGGGCGGTCGAGATCCCCTCTCCCTAGGCGATGGTCTTCTCCACCCTTAGAACGAAGGGTTCCTATATATCTTCCCACCCTTCCCGCTCCTGACCCGAGTAGTCCACAAGATCCTGCAAGACAGAGCGGACTGCATCCTCGTCTGCCCCTGGTGGCCACGCCAGCCGTGGTTTTCAACTCTCCTCTCCTTGTCAATGAGGCGATTTCATCACTTCCCACCCCAGCCAGACCTGTTACAGGTCGGCGACCCCCCCCTGCTTCATCACGACATTCCTCGTTTGAAGCTAACGGCATGGAGATTTTCCCCTCCACCTTCTCGCAGCGGGTGGCCAACGTCCTCTTGAACTCCCGCAAGGCATCCACTAGGAAGTCTTAAACCTACAAGTGGGCGCGCTTTTGCTCAGCCTTGTCTACCGACCATGTTTCTCCTTCCTCGGCGGGCCTCTCTAAGATCTTCGAATTCCTGCTCTCTCTGGCGGACGCTGGACTCGCCCATTCTTCACTCAGGGTATACCTCGCTGCTATCTCAGCCTTCCACAACCATGTGGATAACTGTACAGTTTTTACACATCTGCTGTCTAAGCGTTTCCTCAAAGGTCTTCGCCACCTCTATCCTCCACGCAGGATGCCGGCCCATCCCTGGGACCTTGCGCTTGTACTCCGCGCCCTCACAGGAAAACCCTTTGAGCCATTGGCTACCTGCGCTCCACACCTTCTAGCGTGGAAGACCGCTTTCCTTGTGGCCATCACTTCTGCACGCAGAGCTGGAGAGATTCTGGCCTTTCGACATGACGCACCATACCTGTCATTTCTACCAGACTCTGTGCGGCTTTTCCCGGACATCTCCTTCCTGCCCAAGGTGGTTTCAGACTTCCACCTACACGCTGAGATTGTTCTGCCAGACTTCTACCCAAACTATACGTCACAGGAGGAGAGACTCCTCCACAAATTAGACGTCAAAAGGGCCCTTTTGTTCTATTTGGCCCGCACAAGGGCGTCTTGTAAAACACCGAGACTATTTGTGTCATACGCCTCTAACAAACTGGGATCTCCCATTACAGCACAGAGATTCTCCAGATGGATAGTGGCCCTCATAACCCTATGCTACCAGCTTGCTCGGACGCCACTCCCGGGCCCGATCCAAGCCCATTCCACCAGGGCCATGGCGGCTTCAACGGCCTTCCTCAAGGGAGCCTCCTTTACGGACGTCTGTAACACTGCCATATGGGCCACTCCTACCACTTTTATGAGACATTACGCCTTGGACACCCGGGCCGCTTCTCGCTCATCCCTGGGTCGTCGGGTTCTATCCACTGCCTCTAAGTGACAGCCTGCCTGCACCCACCTCCAGGTAGGACACTGCTCGCTACTCTCCCATCAGTGTGAAGCACAGAGACCACGTCGAAGATAGACAGGTTTCCTACCTGTAACTGGTGATCTTCGAGTGGTCATCTGTGCATTCACACGACCCACCCTCCTTCCCCTCTGCTGCCAGGCTCTTTCTATCTCTGCTTGGTCGCAGCGGCCAGAAGGAACTGGTGGGATTCCCGCGCCCGCTCCTCTGGGCATGCACGGTCGGGCTCCCACGCATGCCCGGTGGTGCTGGGCGCGAAAATCCGTTAAAGCTTTCTACGATACCGATGGATTCCAGCGCAGGCGCAGTAACCCATCAGTGTGAATGCACAGATGACCACTCGAAGATCACCAGTTACAGGTAGGAAACCTGTCTTTCCCTACTGTCCTCTTGGGGAAGAACATGAGGCTGTTCTACATCTCAGCCCCAGTTTGGGAAAGTTGACATTACTGGATCAGCTGAGTAATCAAGCACTACAAGCTGCATTGGAACTGATTCTGGACTGGTGGTTGTGTCAAGACTTTGGGCTAGCCCGGGCCAACTAGGTCAATCTCATGAGATCTCAGAAGCTAAGCAGAGCCCGCCCTGGTTAGGACATGGATGGGAGACCACCAAGGACTTCCAGGGTTGCTGGGCAAAGGCAGGCAATGGCAACACCGCCTCTGAATATCTCCTACTTAGAAAACCCTACAGGTTGGCCATAAGTTGGTCGCAACTTGACTGCACTGTAAACTGCCACCAACTTGCATTACGGTGCAGTCCTACACAGAGTTAACACCTTTGACTTCAAAGACCATTGGCTTCAGAGGTCTTAGAAGGGAATCACTCTGTTTAGGTTTGCAGGACCAACCTGTTGCAGCTATTACAACAAGGAACCTTGGGGCGCCAGAAATGTTCCTGCCACAATCATTTTGCTAGTTTTTAAGTTGCGACAAGATTGTAGCAGATGTAACTTTTCCTTCATTCTCTTTTTCTTTTATAAGTGCATTCTTCCCTAGTTCGCGCCTGATACAGGAACAAAGCCATGAATGGGAATGAAGTTGTTGTGTTTTGTTTCTGGCACATATAAGCGCTTTTGCGTTGCAACAACTGCTGCTGCCTCTTAACTATTCATTCACAGTACTTGCTGCCCATGCAGCTTTCATTATCAGAGCAAACCAAATCTATGAGCATCTTCCCCCATCCCGAAGGTTGGTGTGAATGAATGCAAGCAAAGCAGAAACTTCGCTAATTTGATTAGAGGGTTTACATGGATAGCATCTAAAAATATTTCCTGTGTACATATAGTAGCATTATTTGATGAGAGACGGAAGATGTTATCTGCTGCATGCTCACTTAATCGGGTGCCTTCTAGTCAGTGTGATGAATGTGAGTTTCGTGTTTTGCTGGCTTTGGGGTTTTGCCAGCGATCCCTAGCTGTTCCTCTACATGTTTGGCAATGCTTTCTGTTCTACAGGCTTATGGGCTTTTGTGCAAAAATAAAGTGTTTGTTACTCAGCTGGTTAACTTCTAGTTTACTGACAGGCATGGCCCTTTTGGAATAGGGTAGATGAGCATAACATCATAGTTTGGTAGATGAGCATAACATCATAGTTAGGAGACAGCACGGTAGTGCGCTGCAGTTTCTCATGGAAAGCATGCACTGAAGAGATGTGGGGGCAAAGTAGTTACACTCTTGTCTGCAGTGGTCAGAGACAAGTCATGGCCAGTGGAGACATGCAGTTCAGTAGCAGAAGTTCAACTTCTGTGCCATTCGATTTTTTTTTTAATTACCTCAGGGTGCCCATCAACCTTTCTGGGCGCCTGCCAAGTGTTTATAGAAGGTGGGTGGGACCAGGCGGGGCTTTTGCCCAG
This sequence comes from Lepidodactylus listeri, assembly GCA_029233225.1. Lineage (NCBI taxonomy): Eukaryota > Metazoa > Chordata > Lepidosauria > Squamata > Gekkonidae > Lepidodactylus > Lepidodactylus listeri. Next base: position 23,700,980 of record JARCFY010000004.1, on the reverse strand, counting down.
CAAAACTTCTGATTGGTCATTGGAGATTTGACTGGCTGTTCAAATTTTGAAAAACTTTGCTTTGGCAGCAGCACCATCAGAGCACAAGGACCTTCACTGTGCTGTGGCAGCCATTTTGTGGCTGGCTTCTAGGGTTGCCAGTTCTGGGTTGGAAAATACCTGGAGACTTTGGGGGTGGATCCAGGAGAGGGTGGGGTTTGGGAAGGGGAGGGGCCTCCAGATCGTACAATGCTATAGAGTTGACCCTTCAAAGCAGCCATTTCCCCCAGGGGAGCTGACTTCTGTCAGCTGGAGATCAGTTATAAAAGTGGGAGATCTCCAGGCCCCACCTGGGGGCTGGCAACCCTACCGGCTCCAGCTCCCGAGGCAGCCATTTTGTGGCTGTGCCCACCACACTATGTCAGAATTCCAAAGGTGCCTGCAGGCTCAAAAGGGTGGGGACATCTGCTCTATGTCATATACTTTGGAGGGAGTTCAACTTCCTTTCTCCTGAGCATGAATTCCTGGGGGAGTCACCTTTTTTAGAGACAGCATCCAGGTCTATTGACAGCCACCACAGGTCTTCAGAGTTTCTCTCTGTCCCTGAAAACATTTAGAAGAACATACACAAGATGCTGATACTGTTCTCCCATATAATCTTGCCTGGCCTCCGAGGACCTCAAGGTGACCTGGGTCCCAGAATTTTACCGACTTGGCCCTCTCTGATGCTGCCAACATCCTCCTCCAAGTGGAATGCAAGGAAACATGAGATGTTGCTTCTTCTCACTGTGGAGACAAAGCAAAGTGGAATAGCAGCATTTTAATCCCGATATGAGATGATTCAAACGTTCTGTTTGCAGCATAGCTACTGCCACATGCTAGGGAGCAGAGGTCCCCAGCATTGTGCCCATGGGTGTCATAGTGCCCTCCAGCATCTCTCCTGGCAGAACCAAGTGTTTTTTAGAAAATGGGCGGTGCTATGTAAGCGTCTTGGCAAGCAGGGCTTCTGATTCACCATTGGAGATCCGATTGGCTGTGCAGATAAAACTGGTCTTGTTTCAGTGGCAGCTGCCCCCACAGTGTTGGTTCTATATTCTCCTTCATTCCTTGTTCCCAACGTACGTTTTAAAATTACATTTATTGTGCCTGGCAATTGGGCTTCCTCTATAAGTGTCCACTTTAGTGGCAGCCATTTTGTGATGGGCTTTGCCTCCCGTGGTGGCCGTTTTGTGCTTCCACCCACCAGCTTCTGTCAGAATTCCAAAGATGCCCACGTGCTCTAAAAGTAGGGTTGCCAGCTTTGGTTTGGGAAATACCTGAAGGTTTGGGGAGGGGAGGGACGTCAGAATGGTATAATGCCATACAGTCCACCCTCCAAAGCAACCATTTTCTCCAGGGGAACTGATCTTGGTCATCCGGAGATCAGTTGTAATAGCAGGAGATCTTCAGGTGGCAACCCTGTCAAAGAGGTTGGAATGTTTAATGCTCTTTCTATATGGTTCTGCTATATCAGGTGGTATATAACCATGCTGGTGCAGTTGGCCTTCATTGATATGTAAGGGGAAAGCTCTCTGCCTCAGTGGCAGAACACAAAATTACATGTGGAACAAAAGAAGAGCCCTGCTGGATCAGACCAGTGGTCCATCTAGTCCACCATGTTGTCTCATACAGTGGCCAACCAGTTCCTCTGGACAGCCAACAACAGGACACAGAGGCCAAGGCCTTCCCCTGATGTTGCTCCCTGGCTCTGGGATTCAGAGAACGGGGAGGTTCCCCTCAGTCACCATAACGAGTAGCTAAGCCTATCCTGCATGAGTAGCTAAGCCTATCCTACCTTATCCTCCATGAAACTATCTACCTTTTCAAGCTGTTCATTTCTGTGGCCGTCACTACTTCCTCTGGCAGGAAATTCCACATTTGAATCACTTTCTGTGGAAAGTAGTCGTTCCATGTTGGGTCTATGGGATCTAGGATTGCCAGCCCCCAAGTGGGCCTCAAGATCTTTTGCTTTTACAATTGATCTCCCACTGACAGAGATCAGCTCCCCTGGAGAAAATGGCTACTTTGAAGGGTGGACTGTCCCTTCCCTCCCCAAACCCCGCCCTCTCCCGGATCCACCCCCAAAGTCTCCAGGTATTTTCCAACCCAGAGCTGGCAACCCTGCTTAAAGTAGCTTAGGAAGCAGGTGTTAGGAAAGACCTTCATTGCCCTGAGATCCCAGGGGTCTACTACCAGTCTGAGTAGACAGTGCTGATCTAGAAGGACCAGTGATCTGATTTTCTGTAAGACAGCTACATATATTCGAGGCAGAACTTCAAGCGCAGCCTGACTCATGTGTGAAGAACAGTTAATTTCCTGTCAACTACAGTTTTCAGTGGCAGCCCTGCTACAAATACAATATTTAAAGGAGGCCCCTGTGGGGGAAAAATTGGAGAAGTTCACTGCAGAAATGAGCATAGGGATAAACTGTCACTGTGTGAAAAGCTAGATTTAAATAAACAACATGCTCAGTGCTGTAACTATTTTTATTCTCTCTCAGCAATCAATTCTATAAATGCAGGGAGACCTAAACATGATGTTTATTCAAATGTTTTTGTTGAGATGCTGTTCACTGGCCATGCTTCTTCTTCTTCCTGATCATTTCTTTTGGATTTTCTAGTCATGCTGCATATTTTTGTGTGAAAAATCATGTACCACTTTCAAGGTTTTTTCCTTTCTAAGGCTGTCATCACAGCTAGGCAAGCCTAGTCAGCTTCCTAGGGTGGTGTGTCGAAATGGAAAGCTGCCTTTGGCTGCTGCGCAGGAACTATCCTAAAGTTTCCTTGGGTCACATGATTAGGTTGCTCACAAATTGCAGAGGCAGGGGTGGACTGGGAGGGGAAATGGCCTGGAAAAGCCTGCCCCCTGCTCTACCCCACTCCAGGAAGGACGGAGAAAGAGCCTGCCCCACCTGGGATGGGGCTTGGCTGGGCCACACACCTCCATCCCTGCCTAGCAAAGGGCTTAGGCTGCTGGCTTGGAGTGGTGCCTCCCACCTGCACCAGACAGACAAGGGCCACAATTTACTTGGGGCTGTGGTGGCCCCAGCAGTGTGTGGCCCTCCCAGGGCATCGTCCCTCCAGGACTTTTCCCGGGTGGCCTTAATGGCTAATTACTCTTCTGAAGGGAAAGGGCTAAGGCAGGAGACAGAAGGGCATAGGTTTGAACCTAGGGTTTCCAGCCTCCAGGTGGGAGCGAGAGATCTCCTGCTTTCGCAGCTGATCTCCAGCTGACAGAGATCAGCTCCCCTGGAGAAAATGGCTGCTTTGGAAGGTGGATTCTATGGCACTGTACCATGCTGAGGCCCCTCTCCTCCCCAAACCCCACCCTCTACTGGCTCCACCCCCAAAGTCTCCAGGTGTTTTCCAACCCAGACCTGGCAACCCTATTTGAACCAGAGTTTATAAGGAGGCTAGGACCATGCAGACACTAATATATTGCCAAATCCCAGTTCTTGTAGACTTTGTTCTCACTGAGGTGGTGCCCGATGTTGAGACTGTCCCACTGCACATCGTGGCTCACACGACGAACACTTTTTATACAAAAGAAGAAGAAGAAGAAGAGATTGGATTTATACCCCGCCCTCCACTCCCCAAGGGAGTCTCAGAGCGGCTTACAAACTCCTTTCCCTTCCCCTCCCCAGAACAGACACCCTGTGAGGTAGGTGGGGCTGAGAGAGCTCTTTCCCAAGCTGTCCTTGAGGGAACAGCTGGTACAGAGCTATGGCTTGCCCAAGGTCATCCAGCCAGGTACAAGTGGAGGAGTGGGGAATCAAACCCGGTTCTCCCAGATTAGAGTCCGCGCACTTAACCACTACACCAAACTGGCTCTCTTCAAAAGAAAGATCCCTGTGCCTAGAAAGCTAGCATATGACCGAAAGAAAAGGTTGTGCTACGACCAGTGTTCCCCCTAAGCTGAGTTAGTGTGAGCTAGCTCACAGTTTTTTACCCTCCGGCTCATGCACTTCTGTCTTCGCTCCAGAGCAAACTAATTTATGCAAGTAGCCAAATTGCTCTCTAGTGCTGATAGCGCACAAAGTAGCATTTTTGCTCACAGGACTCCACAGCCTAGAGGGCGCAGTGGCTACGACTCTTCTCCTTTCTCCACATGGGGAATATTTTGCCTGGAGGAGCCATGCAGCCACCCGAGCTCCCATCTGAAGCAGCAAAGCTCTGACCCTGGTTTACCACCTCAGTGGGCATGGGCCCCCAATACAGTCTCTGTTTAGACTCGGTGGTCTTACAGGTATTTATTTTCTCTCCTCTTCCTGATTCTTCCCAACATGGTTTGCATCTTCCCCGGGACGTCTTCGGTGCTCATGCCAAAAAGCGAGTTGAAAACAAATGCCTTGCCTCGTAGTTCAGCCAGAGCAGCAGATAACTTTTCTGTGCATGCTGTGTGGCTGGAAGCAGTCTTAAAAGAAAAAAAATAGAAATGCTCCAACTGGATTGGGTGGGGCATTCTTGTGCTTGTGGGTGGTGAAGTAGAAAAGGGAGGCGGCCCAGCAGGAGAAATGAGACCCGGCGCACACTCGAAATGTGGATCATCAACTGGAAATACAGGGTATGAGTCTTGCGCGCTTTACGTGGTTCCTCACAGTAAGTTAACCCTGTAAAGTGGCAGGTGGAACCGGGAGGGTCGGTGTAGAGAAAGTCATTCTTTTGCCACTGACACGGCTGCTTGTCAGGTGATGGAAACGGAGAGGGCAGCCGGCAGGTGAGAAACAGCAGGTCTGTACTCCTCAGGAACACTTTTTTTTTTTTGCATGCTCACGGAATACAGCTCGGTATGCCTGACCATTCCCCCCACCTGCACTTTTGATTGGAAGCTTAATTCATAGAGTCTGAAATTGTGTTCCATGCACTAAACAAGAGATTTCACTCCTCCTAAAGTTAGTTTTTGTTAGCAAGTTGACTCATCAGCTCTGGAATAGTTGAGCAAAGGGGGTTGGAGATGCATTCTCTCTTTGGGTTGCTTCTTAAAACTTTAATTCTCACCCTCATTCACGTTTGCAAACGCCATCGTTATTTCTTATTTGGTTGTGCTAAAAGCAGTCGTGTTGGTGAGCAGGGGCTGTACTTTTAAAACTGGGAATGCAAAGAGAATGCAGGCAGGATAGACAATAGCTATATTTGACCCCCTGGGGACAAATTGCACCTGGCTGCTGTGTTATGCTAGTTCAGGTATGCTCTTTTGAAAGGCGCAGGTAGCTTTGGGGGGTAAAGTGTGAGATCAGAAAATCAACTGAATATGTCAAAGGCTAAGACTGAATTCGCAAGTGCTACTTGAAGCACTTTTCAGCTCCTTCCCTGTTGGTGTTTCCATGCGAAAAACAGGCAAAGCACATTATTCTCCAGGTTCCTGAATGGACTGGCCATGCAAGGAAGGCTTATTTGCAATCATGTTTTAACCTTCTGGAATTTGTCACCACGTGACTTTCAGTTTTTCTTTCCGAGTGATCTGTAGCTGCAGAATGCTCAGGCTGCGTCCCGCAAGCTCAGCTCAGCAATGTTTGAAGTCACGTTATTGAAGTAACTTTGCCTGGTGCCTATCTGTGCTCATGGTTGTGGTGCAGAAGGCGCAGGGTTTGGGTTGTTTGTTCCGTGTGTTCCTCTACTGAAGTACACTGGTGTAGAAATAATTGATTCAGGCACTCTTACCAGTGAAGTACGGCATGCCTTGCCAAGCCTTCCTGTAATTCATTTTTTAAAAACCTTGTTCACGAATAAGCGTTTATTAAAAATATTTATATGTCTCCTTTCCACCCAAATAGGGTCATCGAGCCAGGTGGGGTGTTATGCTATCTTGGGTCTTGTTAGAAGGTATCAGGTTTCCTCACTCAGGATCATCAAGGGCATCTGTTCCCCAGGATGGTTTTCAGCCTAGGGTCTTAGAGCAGGAGAAAGGGGGTTGACTAGCATCTGTTTCCCCCTTCCCCTGCCGTTCAGTAAGGCCTACCCCCTCACTTTCTCTGGGTCTGCTGAGAGAGGTGGCAGGAGACATCTCCTTGAACTGACTTGACTAGGACCTAAACATCTACAGACAATATGTGCAGTTTGGCCCTCCTTCTGACCTCTCATGGGTTGTTAGATTCCTCTGAGCTCCGCTTTCCTTTCTTTTCTTGGTATTTTCTGTGTGTGTGCGCGCGCACATGTATGTGTGTGTTTAGAGAGGCGGCCGAATAAAGCCTGCCTCTGTCTTCCTGACTTGGTATTCCAAAGAGGTCTCCCATCTAAGTACTAACCATAACCACAGTCAACCCTGCTTAGCGTCCAAGACCTGACGAGATCGGGCTTGCCTGGGCTATCCAGGTGAGGTGAGCCCTGCTTTCGTGACAACAGGCTGGATGCTCTCTGGCCTCTCACTCCATAGCCAGTTGCCAGGGTACCAAGCACTGCCAAAAAGGTGCATTGGATGGCAGCGCATTGTTGCTCCTGGTGGCTGTGGGATCTCAGCTTCAGACAGGAGAAGCTTCTCCAACTGGTGGGCCAACCAACTCCTGTGCCTTCTTGCCCTCGGCAGTTGTGCCCATTCCGCCAGGGGATGGAGGCAGGTGGCAGGTTGAACCCCCAATTGTGTATTCTGGTAGATTTATCATGTCCTGACATTAAGGTAGGTCTGGGCATAATAAGTCTACCAGAATACACAATAGTAGTTCCAGCCATTTTTGGTAATGTTCCACAACTCCATTCTGGAGCATGCCTCTCTGTTATACATTGCAGTTGTGATACTTATCTCCCTGCAACCCAGGCTTTGAGCTGGTTTTGCCTTTAGTGTATACTGAGTGGTGAATCAGGAAATTGGGCTGTGAAAGAGAGGCAGACGAGGAGTGCAGGTTTGCGTTCCCTCCTGCCTATGTCCAGACATGTCAGTAAACCACTGCTGCCCATGCCTCGGTTCTTCCAGAGCAGTTATTTCAGGAGCAGTTCTCTCAGAGCTTTCTCAGCCCCACCTACTTTATAAGGTGTCTGTTGTGGGGAGAGGAAGGGAAGGAGATTGTGAGCCGCTCTGAGACTCCAAGTGAATGGCGGGGTATAAATCCAGTCTCCTCCTCCTCCTCTTTTCTGTGGCACCCCTTTCCGGAATGTGAGAGCCATAGTATTTAAATCCTGGCAGAAGACCCAAAATTATCAGAGAGCCAATGCTGTAGAAGTAGTTGGACTGTTGGAGAGCCAATTTGGTGTAGTGGTGAAGTGCGCGGACTCTAATCTGGGAGAACTGGGTTTGATTCCCCACTCCTCCACTTGCACCTGCTGGATGACCTTGGGCAAGCCATAGCTTTGTACCAGCTGTTCTCTCAAGGACAGTTGTCTCAGAGCTCTCTCAGCCCCGCCTACCTCACAGGGTGTCTGTTGTGGGGAAGGGAAGGGAAAGGAGTTTGTAAGCCTCTCTGAGACTCCAAGTGAGTGAAGGGCGGGATATAAATCCAATCTCTTCTTCTTCTTCTCTGTTAGAGTAGGAGGCCCAGATTCAAATCCCCACTTTGCCATGGAAGCTCTCTGGGTGACCTCAGACCAGTCACGGTCTCTCAGCCTAAACTACTTCATGGGGTGAGGATAAAACAGAGATCAGGAGTGCAATATGAGCCACTTTGGGTGCCCACTGAGGAGGAAGGAAGAGGATAAATGGAAGTAAATACATAAATAAACCATCCCAGTCTTAGAATCATAGAGTTTGAAAACCTCCAAAGAAGGAGAGCCCCTCACCTCCTGAGGAAGTCTGTTCCACTGAGGAACCATTCTGTCAGGAAGTTGTTCCTAATGTTTAGCCAAAAACTCTCTTGATTTAATCTCAGCCCATTGGTTCTGGTCCGATCTTCTGGGGCCATGTTGGTGAAAACCATCCATCTTGATCTTCAACAAGAAGTTCCTCATAACTACGTAATGTCAGGTGCATTGATTAGTCTCCAGGATAAGAGCTTAGGGAACTGATAGTGTAATCCTAAAGAGAGTTACACCCTTCTAAGCCCTTCGACTTCAGTAGACATAGAAGAATATAACTTCTGCTTAGTGTGCTCTATAAGCTTCCCTTTTCTAGGGCTGCAGCCCAAGAAAATTGATGAGAAAGTTTGTCCCATTCGTCTTGCGGGGACTTAGTTCTGAATAAACACGAAAAGGATCTTATCTTCAAGCAGAATGGAAGAGGCATACATTTATTTACTTATACCTAAATTGCTCTGGGTTGGAAAATTCCTGGAGATTTTGGGGATGGAGCCTGAGGAGGGTGGGGTTTGGGGAGGGGAGGGACTTCAGTGGGTATAATGCCATATAGTCCACCTTCTAAAGGGCCTGATTTCTCTAGGTGAACTGATCTCTGTCACCTGGAAATCAGTTGTAATAGTGGAAGATGGCCAGCTACCACCTAGGGTTGCCAAGTGACTTACCTTTTTTAGCGGGGAAGAGTTGGTCCCGTTCTGGAACATTCACACACACGCAAGTGCAGTGACACCACCCAGAAGTGATGTCATCATATTGGGCATGTCACCAGCTGACGCTCTATCAATCAGCCTGGAAACTCTATGATACCATAGAGTTTTCAGGCTGATTGCTAGAGCGTCAGCTAGTGACGTGCCCAGCGCAATGATGTCACCTCGGCGGGGAACACCCCCCCCCTTGGGGGGACCTGGCAGCCCTAGCTACCACCTGGATGTTGGCAGCCCTACTTGTACCCCACTTTTAATTCCAGTGGGGCCACAAAGTTGCTTACATTGCCCCCTTTTCCATTTTATCCTCCCAATAACCCTGTGAAGTAGGTTAGGCTTCAGAGTGAGTGATTGGTCCAACATCTTCTAGCAGGCTTTTATGGCAGGCTGGGGATTCAAACCCAGGCCTCCCAAATCCTCATCCAACACTGTAACCACCAAACCCTGCTGGATGCCAGGAAACAGAACATTGCTTTGGAAAAAACCACGCTGCTGCAAATAGTTTGTTTTGCCTTTGTTTGTTTACAGTAAATTCCCAGGAAGTCCTTGGGTTTAGGTGCTTGTGACATGGTTTTCAAGGTGGAGCAAATGTGAGAAAATCCTTCTTAAAAGGTGTGGGGGGGAGGTCATTTATGAATCAGTTCTTTCCACCTGCTCACCTACCTATCACAGTTATTTCTGTATTTAAGTTATTTATATGCCACCTACTAGCCCATGGGGTTCTCATTGGCATCCCACCGTTCATCCTGGAAGCTCAGGGCAGAATCTGTGCAGCATAATTCTGGTTCTTCCTCCCAGCAGCACGACCCTGTGATGTAGGCCAGGCTGAAAACTAGTGACTTCTTCACCGCCACTCCCAAATCATATAGACTTGAGCAGTGTTCCCTCTACGCTGTGGAGTCTTGTGAGCAAAAATTCCACTTTGTGAGCTCTTAGCATTAAAGCTGTGAGTGAGCAATTTGGCTCCTGCATAAACTAGTTTGCTCTGGAGCCATCCTTCCTGAGCTAAGACAAAAACGTGTGAGCCAGAGGCTGAAAAACTGAGCTAGCTCACACTAACTCAGCTTAGAGGGAACACCGGACTTGAACAAGGATCTGAAATCAGGTCTTCTTGTTCTGAATCTACACCTTTGTGAACCCTAATATATATATAAAATTGTAATGAACGTTAATGCAAACTGAAGCACTGCTTCATTTTTTAATTTTAATTAACATAATCCCAACTATGTTAACTTTGAAAGGGATTCCATGTTCCCTGAACTGAGGAAATGTTCCACGATTCGTTTTTCACCAAGAGCAAAGGCACTAGACATTTTTGAACGGGTCCTAAAAGCCTGGGAAATCACAGAGCAAGCATCCTTCAGGCTGGTTTCTCAGTAGTGACTCACGAACTGTCAGGAATCAGGTTTCCACAGGGCATGATTCACAGGGGCTGCTGTGAGGGTTGCCAACAGGCCTGGAGGAAAAAAACATCCCGTTCATTTAATAGAGGCTTCTTATCTCTGGGCAATGAAAAGCTCCAGCCGCCTGTTTCTGCACATGAAGCTGTTCTTAAAGGACAGATATTTTTCTCCAGCCCTGTGGGCGACCCTAGCTGCTGAAAATTGGAGTTCTTTGCACAGCAATGTTTTGGACAAGAGATAGGGAAAAGAGAGAGAAAAAAGCAGGTGCAAGGTGAAAGTATTTATACACCTATTCATTACCTTGGGGTGGAATTTGAAAAACCATGTAGAACAGGGGTGGGCAATTGTTTTGGCTCGGGGGCCACTTTGTGGGAGCGGAGGTTAGCGGAGGGCCGCACCTTTTAAAATGATTGCATTCATTAGTTAACTTTGCATTTCAGAAAAGATATAAATTGTATCATAAAAATCAATAAATATAAATTAAATTAAATAGTGGTAGCTTTATTCAATTTATTTATTGTGCTGATTTCATATCTATAGCTGCAAGCACATTTAATTCTAGAATCAGTTTAATGAGACAAATGTACCCTATCACACTTTTCTACAATTTTTTTGAAATCAGGAGTGAGATTGCTTGTTGAGATTCTCATCACAGCCTGCAAGTTAATGTCTGTCAAAGAGCATCTATATTTACTCTTGTTGATCTTCATGCAAGAAAAACTTTGCTCACAAATATATGTAGAACCAAATATAGAGAACGCTTTCCCATGGCCGACTGTCTTGGCGGGCTGCAAAAAACTCTGTGGCGAGCCGCATGTGGCCCCCGGGCCGCAATTTGCCCACCCCTGCTGTAGAAGATCCCCTGAAGAAGCTTTCCTGCAAAATGCATAGAATACTTTCATCATGCACCAGTTTTGCCTCCCTCTTTTCCCTCCCTACTAGTGCGGCCATTTGTTTCTCCAGCATTGTTGGATGATGACAATCCCGGCAGCGATCTATCCTGTGCCCAGGACATGACTTCCATTATTCCATGCAGGCGTAATGATGTCTTCCTGCAAACCGTAGTACACAAAGCAGGAGTCATGTATTAACTGTGGTTTTATTTATTTATATTCTGCCTTTCTCCCCAAAGGGAACCCAAAACGGCTTACATAGTTCTCCTCTCCTCCTTTTTATCCTCACAACAACAACCCTACAAGGTAGACTAGGCTGAGAGTGTGTGTGACTGCCCCAAGGTTACCCAGTGAGTTTCCATGGCAGAGTGGGGATTCAAGGCCAGGTCCTTGTCCTTCCCAGATCCTAGTCCGACACTTTAACCATGACACCATACTGGCTCTCATTTTGCTTTACAAGCACCATTTTAAATCATTGCTTAGTCTGAGGAACAGAGGAGATCCCCTGGTTTAAATGCATGTTGACACTAATCAGATTCCTTCGTAAGTTACAATAACCATGGTTTCCAGACCTCCTTCATACCATGATGTCCTGCTGTAGACTGCACAGGAACTATAGTTAGTGTTAACTGCTATTAGCACTGATGCCCATGTAAAGCTAAACCATAGTTAAAGCACACAGAGGGAAAGGGGATAATTTGCTTTGGAACCAGAAGGGGGACAAAAAGAGAAACACAGTTTCTTGGATGCTTTGACATTGCTTGAACTGCCCCATTAAAGAACAGGTTATTCTATAGAAACTGCAACCAAGTGCCATAATCTTCAAGTGGCGCCACAGATCAAACATCTTATAAGAGCAACTCTCTTTTTTCCACTGTATGATCCAATCATGAAACGTCCCTATGATTCAGGATCCGGTGTGTGCTGTGGTGGTCACAAGGAACCTTACTGTGTGTAGCCTGATGCATAAATGGCGAGAGGTATCAGAATATCCTTGAGTGGGAAAGGAATGCATTGATGGTTCTGCTGCTTCCATTTAAAAATAAAAATTTGCAGGAGTGGCAGCTCTGTGTGGGGGTGCAGGAGCTCCCCATTTGCAAGACACTGGCGCCTACAAGAAGAATCATTAGCATACCTTTGACCTGCACCTTGGTAAATATTCAGATGGTTACACCCACTCTGGTGCCATGGATCTTTAAACCCTTGATCACTGGAGAGCAGGCCCGACTTGTCTTTTCTCTGGGCCATCATGACTGTTGGAAACTGCAGCTTCCTATAGTTCTGTCTTTAATACCATGCCCCATTTCTCCATAGAGTGCCGAGATCTCCTCAGTTCTTCAGACTTAAGGGCTGGTGTGAACGTGACGCTTGTAAGGCAAAATGACTTCAGGGGCACAAGGCTTTGTTTCAACTGGGCTGCAATTTTGTGTGAAGCAGCCACATGTGTTTGGTTTCCATACCAAAGGTTTGTAATCTTTGCCAGCAAATGTACCGGCATGCTAGACTAAGCACAGATAACTGCTTGGCACGTTTAAATGAGACTCTAAGCCCGTGAAAAGTCAGAGGTGGAAACACTTGTGCTTCACCATCCTCTGGTTTCAACCAGAAGGGCTAAACTCACGCTAAGGACTTAGAATCATAAGAGTTGGGACCTCCAGGACGATCTAGTCCAGCCCCCTGCCCAATGCAGGAAATTCACAAATATCTCCCCCCTCACACCCCCAGTGACCACTGTTCCACACCCAGAAGATGACAAAAAAACTCCAGGATCTCCAGCCAAACTGGCCTGGAGAAAAATTGCTTCCTGACCCCAAAGTGACAATCAGTATTTCCCTGGGCGTGTAAGAAACGGCCACAAGAAATAAGCTGTGAGACAACCCTTCCTGCCCTCCCTCTCATGGTCTGCCTAAGTTCACAGAATCAGCATTGCTGTCAGATGGCCATCTAGCCTCTGTTTGAAACCTGGAAGTCTCTCTATTACCTTTCCTACTATTTTCCAACTTCTTTGATCCTAGGTTTCCCATTCGGCTAATGCCTCGTTGACCGATTGTTTGGTCTTCATCAGTCTCCTGTTCCTCGATCCCATATTGCACCACAAACTCTCTGTCTCTTGATGTTTGTACCCAATTCTTCTCTCCAGTGGCGACCCCAAAGCGGCTTATGACATCATAGCTACTGCACACATGGCCGCACCTTTGGCCTTGGTGACATGCATATGAATATATCAATATATGTATGTAATTGCCTTGATAAAGGAAGCCATGGCCCTCAGTTTGCAATACCTGAGTTTGCAAGGCAGTTAACGACAGGACGTTTTGGAGGTTCTTAATTCATACGGTTGCCATCAGTTGGAAGGGACTCGATGGCACAACACACGCAATTGCCTTATTCCACGACTGCTTGAACACCTTGGTGTGCAAATAATGGCTCAAATTCACCTTCTGACTGTCATATGTGTGGAGACAGGCTCACGCGTAGTCCAAATGTTGCAATGTGCAAATTATTTCCAGTGGGCCAGCTACCTGACAGGGAATTGTGAAATATATAGGCTGTTTCCAATGGTACGTAGTGGATCGAACAATGCAGCTGAACTCTGAGACTTTTTCGTGCCCCTTTGCATGCTGCTTCATGTGAAAATAAGCAAATCTCTTCTCATCTGGCAATCGTTCCAGGTTGTGCATTAGCACATCAGTGGCTTTGCAGAATACGGGTGCTTTTAGCGCTGAATGTTAATACCTGGCATAGTAGTAAACGTACAAAATAATCAAAATTAATCTTCAGTTGTACTGAGTTGTCATGCTGTTGTACTGTTTACTCCCCCCACAAAGATATAGATTTTCACTGGAGGCTTTTAAACCATTGTCTGGGTGATCTGGAAAAGCCAAGGGATAATGACACATCAGGGTACATATGAAGTTAATTGGAAGACAGTGCTAAATTAAGCCAGTTCAGCAATGGTGTCTTCTTCAGACCACATTACTACCTGCGGAGCAAACGGACATGGTTTAGCCTCTCTCCTTGGATCTCCTGGATTAAGACTGCAGCCTTTACCATAGTCTCAGCTTTGCTGCTAGGGATATGAACATATGAAACTGCCTTATACTGAATCAGACTCTTGGTCAGTCAACGTCAGTATTGTGCCTGCTCAGACTGGCAGCACTTCTCCTGGGTCTCAGGCAGAGGTCTTTCACATCACCTGCTACTTGATCCTTAACTGGAGATGGTGGGGATTGAACCTGGGACCTTCTGCGTGTCAAGCAGATGCTCTACCACTGAGCCCCAGCCCCTCCCCAAATGTGATGCACCAGTTTTGCTTCTGTTTTAATTTTAAAAGTGGGCCTTACTCCCCCCCTCCCAAACCTCCTTAAATGTGTGGATTTTTCCCCTTCTGTTTATATCTCTCTCTCTCTTGCACACGCGTGCCAGTCCAGGATCACATAAGACAGCATGATGACATAACTGAGGGCAATTGAGGCCTATTCAGGGCAGGATTTCCTGAACGGAAACTTGTGTTGCCTTTGACAACAACCCCTGAAGATGGTAGGAGAGGAGGTTGATGGTGACCTAAGTCTTTGCAGGGGAAAAAAAAATCACACTCCTTTTTTTAACTCAACCAAAGCTTTTCCCTTAAGCGAAATGAAGCAGAACCAGTAAGGATGTGACCACATAATGCATTTCGTTGTGCTTTAGCTCTTTCCATTGATCACTAGACCTGCTTTTTGCACAGTAAATGAAGCCACAGGTTCTCAAGGCATAAAGTTGAAGGTCCTTTAACTGGCATAGAATTGAGCTACTGTGTCAACACCAAGGGCAGGCATGATTTAATTTCACATCACCTTGTTTAGTTCTTCTCTTTTTGTGTGTGTGTGGTATTCCTTTATTTATGGGAGGGATAGTAAATAGGATTACCAGCTCTGTGTTGGGAAATTCCTGCAGATTTTGGGTGTGGAGCCTTGGAAGGACAGGATTTGGAGAGGGGACGAATTTCAGTAGGGTATAATGCCGTGCCGTGTTCCCTCCAAACCAGCCGTTTTCTCCAGGGGATCTGTTCTGTCATCTGGAAATCAGCTGTAATGCCAGGAGATCTCCCAGCCCTACCTGGAAGTTGGCAACTCTAATGTTTTGCAGGCAAAAGGTTGCATGTTTGGTTCTTGGCCTTTCCAGTTAAAGGATCACAGGTAGCAGCTCTTAGGAGAGACCTTTTGCGCTTGGGACCCTGGAATACAGCTGCCAGTTGAAATGTGCAGTGCTAATCAAGGTGGATTTTCTGTCTGACTCAGCATAAAGCAGTTTCCTATGTTCATTTCTACTTCCACATAGGAATTTTGCAAAAATCCCAATTCTTGGCAGGGGGGTGGGGTGGCGGTGGCTCTCACACCATTTTCTTTGCTGTGTTCTTCTGTGTCGTTCCCCAGTGCTCCTGCCTGAACAATTTAGCCAGTATCCCCATCCTGTCTATGAGTCAGCTAATTCCCCCTGCTGCCCTGTGCCCGGAGGTTCAGTTGTACAGCCCTTAAGAGAGAAATCTGTATAAATCAAACAGACAGAAAGTGCTGCGGCTGACAGCGGCCTGAGCTGTCTTGGGCAAGAGTTTTACTTTACCTGATGAAAACAGTCTTAGGTTAATGTTGATCTCAGAACTGGCACCGTCCCACAGGGATTCCTTTAAAAGTCATGCAGCATTGATTCATGTTGGGGCTTTGTTCTGGGCACGCAACCAATAAGGCCTCCTAATTGAAATTAGCCTACATGAAATTAGCCTTCTGGAGGGGCACAGAGAGAACAACCACTGTCTGGCATTCGCAGCTCCCTTGTAATTGTTCATAGAAGACGCACGCCATGTCTGAGTACGGATGTTCTTTTTTTCCACTGGTATGATCCGGATGGGGTCAGAAACGAGGCAAGTGGCCAAGAAAAGGATCTGGGAGCAGGGAGGCTGTCAGTTCCACTGCTACAAACTCATGCCCGGACTCAATCCATACTTCCTATGAAAACAGATCTCATGACTTACCCAGTTCCATCACCCTCTCGGATGACCAGGGCTCCTGGGGTATTGTCCCCCTTTGCCTCCTCCTCTTGGCTACTCTGCTGGATAGCGCCAGTACCTCATCTCTCAATGTCCTAGAGAGCCAGTTTGGTTTAGTGGTTAAGAGCGGTGGACGAGTTTGATTCCCCACTCTTCCCCATGCAGCCAGCTGGGTGACCTTGGGTCAGTCACAGTTCTCTCAAGAGCACTTCTCTCAGAGCTCTCTCAGCCCCACCTGCCTCACAGGGTGTCTGTTGTGGGGAGAGGAAGGGAAGGAAATTGTAAGCTGCTCTGAGACTCCCAGTGAAGAGTGGGGTATAAATCCAACTCTTTGTCTTCCTCCTCCTCCTCCTCTTCCCTTAGGATTTTGTACATTCTACTCCAGAGCATATGTGTAGGTAGCAGCGTAAGCAAATATCATAGCTGTGACTGAACAAGAAAAAGAACAGGATAGACCAGTGCACGGCTGGATTATGTATGCATTCACTTTGCACACACACACACATGCACACAAGAGTTCTGTGCCAAGGTAACCCAGATTCTGCAACAAGGAAAACAAGATTCTGTGATGTGTATAAATCCTGCAAATGACGAATGTGCTCACATGTTTCCTGTGGGCATAAAACACATCCTCCTGAGACTGCCTCACCTCCTGCAGAGTAGGATTGCCTTCATGCTCAAGGACCTGGACTGCTTGTAGGCTCTTACTTACTCAGTCTGGCAGCAGCTCTCCAGGATCTCAGGCAGAGGTCTTTCACATCACCTACTGCTTTGTCCTTCTTATCTGGAGACGCCAGGGATTGAACCTGGGACCTTCTGCATGCCAAGGAGATGCTCTACCACTGAGCCACAGCCAGTCTCCATCTTGTATAACAGTCCAACCATTGAGAGGTGTGGCTCACAAGCCATGCTGTGGTGGGTGAAGGAGAAGGTTCGTTGAGGCCAATGGGCCATCTTCTTTGCTGATACCTCTGGGCAGATGTCTAGTAGCCTTCATTTGTAAAGGTGAAAAATCTTGAGGCTTGTCTGTTGTCTACCCTACTCTCCGTTAGGCACCAGACCAAGCATTGCTTTTTTTTAACCCAGCCTTTTAAGCAGGGATTTAATCTTTTTAATTACTTTTACAATCTGCTTCTAGCTCGAGGACTGTGATGAAGATCATTCAGGCTGCCAAATGTTTTACGCTTCTGAGTTTTATTGGCTGTTTTTAATGGGTGTTAATTTTAATGATTTTAAGTGTTATGATTTTATCTTTTACATTCTGAGCCACCTCGAACAGGTGTCTGAAGAGGTGGCATATAAATGTTTTAAAACCCTTGAGGCCAGTGAAGCTCTGTCCAGACTGGCCAAAGCGGTTTGCTCTTATCAGTAGCTGGGCAGTCATGTTCTAGACCAGTCACAGAACAAAGTTTGAGTCAAATTGTACCTTTAAGACCAATAGAGATTTATTCAAGGTATAAGCTTTTGTGTGCCTGCCTGCAGAATTAAATTTTGTTGGTCTTAAAAGTGCCACTGGACTCAAATTTTGTTCTGCTCCTTCAGACCAACATGGCTACCCATTTGAATCTAGAGCAGTCACATTTTCTGAGAAAGGCCGCTCTGGAGTGTTGTAATCCAAAGCAGAGGTCTCGAACTGTGGTTAGTAGAAGCGTCTCCAGAAAAAAGGCTGCATTTTAATATCTACCTAAGCTGACAAAAAGCATTTCTGGCTACTGCATCCAGGATCAAGGACAGATCTTGGAGTTACTCCCAAATTGTGAATCTTAGTCTCCAGCTCTGATGGAAAATCTAATCCCTCTTGTTCCAAAAAGAAACCACCCCTAACCTTTGTGACCGATCACTTGTCTACTGCAACAGCCAGAGTGGTATCGTGGTTAGAGTGTCAGATTATGGTGGATTTTACATTACCTTTTAAAACCGCATGGTTTCTGGTATTGGCCCACCATAGAGGAAACCGGTACAGGGATGGCTGTTTCACACAGCATTTCCCTTCTGGTAAGGAGCCATCTCTGAAGTGCTATGGCCATTTCAAACTGTGCCGCTTTCTTTTCCCGCCATTTTCATTCGCACAATCTCCCTGAGGGTTTTTTAAAAAAACCATTTTATTGGGAGTGCTATGACGCTGATTTGACGTCCTGTTACAGCACTCCCAATAGAACATTTTAAAAAAAAAAAAGAGAGAGAGAGAGAGAGATTGCATACTGGGGGGAAAGGGCGTGAAAAACCCGTCACTGGAGAAAGTGCTATGGAGCATTTTACACAGCCCACTGTCGCAATTCAGATCCAGAAGAAGGGATTGGAAGACCTGAGGAGAGCAGTTTTCATCAACGCCTCAGACATTCTTCCCAAACAGGAGACAACCGGCATTGTATGAACAGGTAAATATATTCCGTTAACAGCCAGTTACTAAAACGGGTCTGTCTGAAGTGACAGGAAAAAAACATGAATAACCAGTTCCGGAAACAGAATAGATAGGCTGTCTGAAATCCTTCTATGTCTGGTGAGACCTGGTGTTTTTTAATCCCCAGTCTATCATTCAGCCTTGTTTGCAACCTTGGGCAGCTGCATACTCTCAGCCTAACCTACTCTATACAGAGGGAAGGGCCATGAATGCTGGCCTGAGGTTGTTAGAGAAAGGGAGAGAAGACAAATGTGTAATAAAGGGATAGATAAATTGGAAGTGCTTCAGAGGAGCTGCCTGGGCAAAGAAGAGACTCTGGGTACTTAAATATGCAAAACTGTTTATTTTTTTTAACAGTGTGCTGCAGCTGACATCTTCCTTGCTGTGGTGTTGAGGCCTCGAAGGCCTCTCTGGAGATGCGAACAAATGTGCTACCTCAGATGTCTGAGCAGAGAACTTTTAAAGTGGGAATTTTGACTGATTTGGGTGTCTGTTATCTGACCAGGCAGCGGCTACCAATTCAGAGTGCCAACATTTCTAATGGATGCAGGTCATTAGAACGGCTGGCTCTCCCTACTGGTAGCCGTGGCCTGGGAAGCTCTCTGGTTGTGACTGGAACCAACATTTGATATGAGGAGGTGTGACAGTCCAAGCCCTCCCTGGCGTTTTGTGTTCACACGCACCGTTAAAAATAATACGTTTTGTGTTGTATGGATATATTTAGTTCTTCAAATGAATGGACTGGTTATTGTAATTTAGCCTTTTGAGTGGAACTGTGGGTGGGTAAGCTTACGATAACCGAACTGTTGTAGCACAATTGAGAAAGAGCGCAGTGTACTGGCTCAGTGTCCTGTGGAAGGGATTATTAGTTGTTCTTTCCCTCTGGGAAGCACGAAGTGTTTCTGCCCGGTCTTTCTCGGTGGTTGCACCCGTGCTGTGGGATGGGCTTCCTGAGGAGGTGAGGAAGGCCAGAGATCTCAGAAGGTCTGTGAAGTAGAGCTCTGCCATGAAAAGAGATCTTCTGGAATTACAGCTGATCTCCATACTGCAGAGAACAGTTCCCCTGGAGGAAATTATTGTTTTGGAGGGCGGACTTTTATGATATTACATCTCTGCTGAGCCCTCTCCCCTCTCCATACTCTGCCCTCCCCAAATCTTCAGGAATTTCCTAACCCAGAGTTGGCAACATTAGCCGGCATGCTTTTAGTGGCTTGGGAGCAGAGAGTGTGGTTAACTTCCTTGGCCTTTTAGATTTGAGGCCAGTAGCCCCTTAGAGACCACCAAGAGTTTCAGGGTATAAGCTTTCAAGAATAAAAGCTCTCTTGCAAATAGGAATGGAGATTTCTGAGCCTTTTTATCCCAGTCAGAAGATGGGAGGGGGTGTTGTAAAGAACGCTTGCAAAGAATGCAAAGGTACAATGCATATTGTCAATCAGCTCGATTACAGCAGAGGGGACATGCTGTGGGGCAGTCTTCAAACAAAGAAACTTCAAGGGGGAATTGCAGGGGAGATTGCTGAGCTGGAGTTCATTCAGGAGTTCATAAGAATAGACCCCCCCCCATAGGGGCATTGGATTCTTGCCTCACTAGGGATGCTAATCTTCGACCCCCTAGGCATTTACTTTCTGCTCTAATCAAGCTGATTACAATATGCATCGTACCTTTGCGTTCTTTACAAGCATTCTTTACAAAGGTTGAGTCCAGCGGCGCTTTTCAGGCCAACAAAGTTTTATTCTGGGTGAAAGCTTTCGTGTGCACAAGCATGCGCATGAAAACTTATACCCCAAATAAAACTTTGTTGGTCTTAAAGGTGCCGCTGGATCCAGGCTTTGTTCTGACACATTCTTCACAACACCGCTCCCGCCTTCTTATTGGGATAAAAAGATGCAGATCTCCATTCCTACTTGTGTCCGACAAAGGGAGCTTTGACTCTCAAAAGCTTCTACCTGGAAACTCTGGTTGGATTCGAATCTAGCTCTTCTACTGCAGAACAACACAACTACCCTCTGAAGCTATCTTCCTTTGACCTGGATTTCTTGCCTGTGAGTTTGTTTCTTGTTTTAAAATTGGATATAAGCCACTTTGGGTCCCACTTGATAATCTAAATAAGTAAAGGGTCACTTTGGCAGAGGCAGGAAGTGTTTGAGGGACTCTGGGGCAGGAACAGGCAGTCTGGCTATGGCTTAAGGCTGCCTATGGGCAATTCCTGGAGATTTGGGGGTAGAGCCTGGGGATTGGGGAGGGACTCCAGCAGGGTATAATGCCATAGAGTCCACCCTCCAAAGCAGTCATGTCCTCCAGGGGAACTGTAGCCTGGACATAAGTTGTAATTCCAGGTGGTTTCCAGACCCCATCTGGAGATTGGCAACCCTATTTATGGCAGAGAGATAGCTGTGGATAGTGTTCCCTCTCAGCTAGGTCAGTGTGAGCTAGCTCAATATTTTAGCCTCTGGCTAAATTTTTTTCTCTTGGCTCAGGAAGGATGGCGCCAGAGCAAACTAACTTATGTAGTAGCCAAATCGCTTGCTCTCAACTTTAATGCTAGTAGCTCACAAAGTAGATTTTTTTGCTCACAAGACTCCACAGCTTAGAGGGAGCATTGGTCACGTGAACGCCTCTTTCCCCCTGCCAATGTGGTATGGTTGCCTGCTTTCTGAAGAGCCAAACTTCACAAAGGGATCAGGGGTTCCAGGTGTTGTATAGTGCATGGTTAATGGTGCTACCAAGGCTTTTGTTTTTCGACTATGACAGGGGTGGGCAAATGGCGGCCCGCGGGCCACATGCGGCCCGCCACAGAGTTTCTTGCGGCCCGCCAAGAGATGAAGATCAACAAGAGTAAATATAGATTCTCTTTGACAGACATTAACTTGCAGGCTGTGATGAGAATCTCAACAAGCAATCTCACTCCTGATTTCAAAAAAATTGTAGAAAAGTGTGATAGGGTACATTTGTCTCATTAAACTGATTCTAAAATTAAATGTGTTTGCAGCTATAGATGATATGAAATTAGCACAATATAAATTGAATAAAACTACCACTATTTTATTTAATTTATATTTATTGATTTTTATGATACAATTTATACCTTTTCTGAAATGCAAAGTTAAGTAATGAATGCAATCATTTTAAAAGGTGCGGCCCTCCGCTAACCTCTGCTCTCACAAAGTGGCCCCCGAGCCAAAACAATTGCCCACCCCTGGACTATGGTACACTTGCCGGGAAGACTGGCTACCACTTGGGTGGAGTGTAAAGGCACCCGGAATAGGCAGCCGATGGCAAGAATAGACATTAAAAAATGGTTTGGGGCCTGATTCATCCAGCATTGAGCACATTTAAATCCCTTTCGTTTCAGCAGGAGAGGCTCCACTCTGTGCAGTGGCTTTTAAAATGGATTAACTGTGACTTGATTCCACCTCTAATGAAGGACCACGGGTGCACTGCTGTATGCTAGAATCTTCATAAGACCAGTGTGTCACGCATTGGATAGTTCTGGGTAGGACAGGTTCCAACCCACCTACAAGGCTTGGACTCCGCAAGTCAAAACTAAGGGCAGATCGCTCTTTGGTTTTTGTAAATGTAGATCTGTTTCACTGATTCTGCTGGCATGCTATTTAAATTGCTAAGCAACCAATTCATTCTTTTCTTCATTTCAATTCTGTGCATTTGGAAGGTTAGAAAACCTCACCGGAACTTTGTTTACAAAACTGCTGGAGAGGAAGTGGGAGTCCTGGAGCGGCTCTGGAGGGACCAGACATGGGAATCAGCAGCCTGATCAAACCAGAGCCGAAACTATAGGGACAGGAGAATGTTTCTGGGTGGGTGTTTGATGTTGCAGTAGCAGAAATGGACTGGTGATTTCTTCTTAAGAGCAAATGCCCGAATCGTAAAAGCCGCTCTCACTTTGGTCTGGTAGCTTTAATTAAGAAAATCCCTGATTGATTGGACCGTGAAACCAAAGCATGGGATATGCAAATATTTGCATAAGAAGAAATGACTGTGAAAATCAGGAAATCCTACTGGCTGCCTTGAAATGCAATTGACTTTACTCACTGAGCAGTTTCAGTATTCTCCCATTACGGTTTTCTTTCATTTATTTTCTTCTTCTTTTTAAGAAACAGATTTTCACGTGCTGTATGGGACTGGGGAGAGGGGAAGTCAAGTATACCCTAATGGATTTTTTTTGTGTGAACTGTTTTTTGATCCCATATTAAAGCTTTCGAGGCAATTTACATTCTGAAGGATAAAATAATTCCATAGTTTAAAGGAAATATCAGCCACAAATAGATACCAGTGTCCCTAATGATCTGAGCAATAGAAACTAAAAAGGTGTAAAAACACTAAAAAGAAAATTGTACCAGCTTCAATCAGGGCAAGAGATCAACAGTATGTAATCATGGACAGATGCCTTGGGAGATGAACAGTATGAGTTTGGGCGGATTTCCTATGCAACCTGTAATGTCACAAACAACCATTCTTCTGCACTGAATATCTGAAAGTTGTGCATCCACATGTTGTTGAATATTGCACGATTGTTATGTTCTAGCAACCACCGGCAGCTAGACTGGATTGTCCACACAGAATAAACCAGTTGCAAGTGATGGCTGTACGCACAGTGACGCTGAATATCCAACTACTTGTAAATGCACCTTTAGTCTCTAGCTAATTAGAATCATTATTACATTAAATATTCCTTGTAATGAGCTCAGGGCCAGTCTATACTATCAGTTCCTGGTTCAATGAATACATAGTAGTTTCTTATTCACAGTTCCTTATTTCTTTATTCTGAGTCCTGGGTTTTAAACCACCCAGCTAAAAATGAGGTGGGGAGAGCAGCGATCAATGAAGTAGATACTCCATGTACAGAAACAGTCTATCTTTAGAGACAGTTAACAGGGGAGGGCTTTTGTACCTCCTTTTTGACCTTTCTGGATGGCCTTTGAGTATAGGATGCTGAACTAGACGGAGCTTTTTGTCTTATCCAGCAGGACAGTTTTTACACTGCCTTATTAAGATCGGAACAGAGTCTGAAGTCCAGCATTCCATTTCCAAAAGAAGCTCATCTGTTGCCTCTGAAAAGCTCCCAATGGGGCATAAAGCCCCTAAGGACTGTCTGTGCCCATATGGCCTGCGTATAGTCTTGAGGTTTCATTTATCTAAATCTATATAGACTGCCATTCCCCAGGTAGTGATACCAAGGCAATTTACCAAAGTTTGCTTTACAGACATATGTAACAATTAAAACCATAAAACCATAGCCAATGAAACAGCAGCCTATATCCAAACCCATAGTCCAGCGGTAAAACCCAACATCATAAGTAGCAGAAATCTCTCAAAAGCAGCACACATGAAACTGCCTGATAACTGAACTGGGCCTTTGCTCTATCAGAGTCTACTTTCACTGGCAGCAGTTCTCCAGGGTCTCAGGTGGAGGTCTTTCCCGTAACCTGCTACCTGATCCTGTTATCTGGAGGTGCGGGGATTGAACTTGAGACCTGCATGCAAAGCAGACATTCTGTCGCTGAGCCACCAGTCCTCCCCCAAATATAGGCTTAAAGAGCAATAGGGAAGTGGTAGATTTCACTAATGTTGGCATCCCATTTCAGTGGTGGAGCAAGAACTGAAAATGTCCTGGAATAGGCTGTCACAGATTAAACCTATTTGTGTGCTGGCACAGAGAAAAGGCCCCTGAGCTGGATATCCAAGGCTGGCTTGAATTCATCAGCTAAGCAGGGTCAGCCCTGGTTAGTGCCTGGATGGGAGACCACCAAGGAAATCCAGGGTTGCAAGGCAGAGGCAGGCAATGGCAAACCACCTCTGTTCCTCTGCCACCTTGAAAACTGTGTGGGGTCACCACAAATTGGCTGCAACTTGATGGTGCTTTCCTCCACCACAGAGAGAAGGAACCGAAGGGAGGCATGAAGTTGGTGCATGGGCTTACACAGGGATTGCGTGGGCTCTGTTTTTGTTTTGTTTTTTTGTAATTTCTCTTTTATTGAAATCAATAACATAACAAAGTACAAAGAAATTGAACAATAGCAGTCATAATACATTAACCATGATGTAGAAAAGTGCAAATACAAATATAAGAGATGTACTATTTAAGAATACATCTGTAAATAAGCCAGAGTGCAATAAACAACAATAGTGCTTAGGTTGTCAACCGAAAGGTCTCAAAAGTCAGGTAACCAGATAGCAATTGTTTGATAAATATGAAACAAATTACTTGTCCGAATGAGAAGGAAATGAAAAAGATAACATATGAAGGGATTGAGGTAAGTGCACCACTTAATTAAGGGGATTTGTGTCCAGGAAGTGTATATTTTAATCACCTGAAGAGGAAATGAGTGCTCACAGCCATCTTTGAAAGTCAGACCAGCTAGGAGGTACAAAGCCAGCTTTATTTAGAAACTCTAATATCGGTCCCCATTTTGACATAGAGTCTATTGGGTGTGTGGAGGCATTGTTCAGTTTGTTGGTGACACAGTCCATTGGGAACTGATCCCACAATTTGTCGTACCAGAGATGGACCGTGGGGGAAGGGGGGGGGGGGATCAGGAGCTTTCCAGCAGGTTGCAATGGATGTTCTTGCTGCAAAAATCATAACATCCAATGATTTCATAAATTTATGACATTTGACACGTTGAGGCCAGATACCAAGAAAGAGATTTTCAGGTCTGATAGGTATGTCTGTAGAAGTGATGTCTTTGATTTTGTCTCTGATCAGCGTCCAAAATGAGTGGATGAGTGGGCTCTGTCATGGGAACCACCATTTGTGCAGATTCGTTTGATGGGGATCCGTACAAGGGTCTTCTTAGCAGCTGCCCCCGAACTGAAATTCTCTCCCCCAGAAGCGTCGTGTCACCCCCCTTTTTACCAGCCTTTTCAGCATCAGCTCAAGATTTGTCTGTTGATCTTGGAGTTGTGTCATCTCTGGGTTTTCTTCTTTCATCCTGCTCTGTAGCTTCATGCAGAATTGATTTTTTAATTAAAATTCATTTTAATCTTGTAATTTGCCTTGGGCGTAGTTTTTCCATGGAAAGGCAGCACATAAATTATCTAAGTAAATAAATAGTGCAGCTGGTATTCAGAAGAATGTTGCCTTTGGACATGGAGGATCCGTTTAGCTTTCATGGTTAATAGCCATTGACGGACTTTTCCTTGCACGAAACTACCTTCTCTCCAGGCATCATGATGTTGCCTGCGACTTGCAGGCCTTTTCTTTCAAAAAACGCCTTGATTGCATGCTTCGAACTGAGTCTGATCTTCTGAATCCAGACGCCTGGCATTCTTGGACAAAGTCCGATCTGAGTTTCTGCTTTGGAAATCAATGTTAATGCCCTTCTTACCAAAGTCAGAAGGCGTCTCTGCCTGCGTGGCTGAACTTGAACAGGGCTTGCGCGCTGCTCTGTAGCGTGACTCATTCATTAAATGCAATTACCGCTGTGGCCAAAATATTAGTGGCTGATTTTTGTCTTTTGGGGGCATGTGCGTATTATCTTTCAAAACAGGTGTTGCCTGCTTGCTCGGGCTCTCGGGAACACTGCGAAATGCAAATTGACAGACTGAATTAACTGCTGAAGTGTCCTTATGAGTAAACACCTCTCTGCTCCAGTTTAGAAGTCTGAAAGGGGGTTCCGAGTGAGGCAGGCATGTTGATTTACAGCCAGCGACAAGCGTCAATTAGTTCTCAGCCTGTGTGGGAGAAACGAGATAGCCTGATGCAGAACAGAGGCTCAGCTCCTCTATGTGACTGTTGATCCTCTCCTGGCTCCAGGCCTCTGACAACAGTCGGGAGCGAGAATACGGTCACCCTTGTGTCCCCTTCACAAATCAGCACAAATTAAACCCATTGAATGCACAAAAAGGTTGCTATTTTTAGAAATGTGTTCAACATTTTTCAGTCAATGGTCTTCTCACGTGGGAGGCCTACTCACTGCAGAACTAGGGGTTTCGGGAGGCGCCAAGTGTTGCTGACTTAGGTTGCACCTGGGAGTGGGAATGTGCTCTGTAAGCTTCCCTGTCTGAATGGATGCCAGCATTATGGGGAGGGGCTGTGGCGCAGTGGAAGAGGTCCAGCTGTCCTCAACCAGGGCCAGGGCCTTGTTAGTCCTGGCCCCGACCTGGTGGAACCCTCTGCCAAATAACGTCAGGGCCAGTTTGGTGCAGTGGTTAAGTGCGCGGACTCTAATCTGGGAGAACTGGGTTTGATTCCCACTCCTCCACTTGCAGCTGCTGGTGTGACCTTGGGCAAGCCATGGTTCTGTCCCAACTGTTCTCTCAAGGACAGCTCTGGAAAGAGCTCTCTCAGCCCCACCTATATCACAGGGTGTCTGTTGTGGGGAGGGGAAGGAGTTTGTAAGCTGCTCTGAGACTCCAAGTGAAGGGTGGGATATAAATGCAATCTCTTCTCCTTCTCCTTCTTCTGTTCCTCAGCGCCTGTAAGGCAGAGATGTTCCGCCAGGCTTTTAGTTGAGGGCAGCAACGGGAGGTTAAGACACTGGCACCCTCTCTCATTTCTCTTCTATGGCCTCCATGTACCCTTACCTACCCTGCTGTGCGGGGACAGTGGTGTGACCAGCGATCTTGATGGGTTTTAATTTCTGTCACTACTAGTAATTTTAATTATAAATCAACTGTATTTTAAATGTTTAAAATGTTGTCAGTCACCCCAAGCCTGCTCTGCAGGGTGGGCGATTCGTAAGTTTAATAAAATAAATAAATAAAACAAGAGCCTCTGTTTTGCATGCAGAAGGTCCGAGGTTCAGTCCCCTGGCATCTCTAGTTAAAAAGGTTCAGGTGACAGGTGATGTGAAGGACTTCTACCAGAGACCCCGGAAGAGCCACTGCCATCTGAATGGACTGTACTGACCTTGGTGAACTGATGGTCTGAATCAGTATAAGGCAGCTTTGAGTAGGCGGGGCGACAGCCCCACGATAGAACATCTGCCCAACATGCAGAAGGTTCCGGGTGCAGTCCCCAACATCACCAGCCACAGGTGGCAGGTTTTTTGAAAGACATAGAATCATAGGGTTGGAAGTACCTCCAGGGTCATCTAGTCTAACCCTCTGCACAATGCAGGAAATTCACAAATACCTCCCTTCCACACCCAGAAGATGATTTTAAAAAAAACCTCCAAGATCTCCAGCCAAACTGGTTTGGAGAAAAATCGCTTCCCGTCCCCAAAGTGGCAATCAGCATTTCCCTGGGCGTGTAAGAAAGGGCCACGAAAACTGAGGCCACCCTTCCTGCCCTCCCTCTCATGATCTGCCTCAGTTCACAGAATCAGCATTGCTCTCAGATGGCCATCTAGCCTCTCCTTGAGACTCTGGAGGCTGCTGCCAGTCAGAGTCGAATATACTGGCTTTGATAGGCTAGCTGTCTGACTCAGTATAAAGCAGCCTCACACATTCTTGTGACATCTCGGAGAGTTCGTGTGAGTGGCAGCCATATTTTCCCAGTATGCTGCACCTCTGCAGACTGAGACGCTTGCATGATTGCTGGCCAATACATGCAGAAATCATCTCACATAGGGTCCTGTGCCTGGGCACAGTCATTCAGAGAGCCATGTTCAGGACTGAGTGCAAGCTGGTCCAAAGTTGCACCATCATCTCAGGCTACGTCACCCTGACGCAGATCAATAGTTGACGTGAGATTGTGGGATTAAGCCCTCAGGAGGTGCTTCAGCCATCACCTACAGAACTCTGTGTGTGCGGTACTAAAAGTAGTCACTTGTGTAACACCAAAGTTATGTTTCGTTAAAATAGATGTAACTGAAAGAACAAGTCTGTGCCTGTTTTTTGTCTCCACTCGTCTGCTTCGCGAGTTAAAAGGAAACTGAAGGTAGGGAGCGGAACCAGATCTGAGACCTGCTTTTAGTTCGTGCCTGCAGGTATTTGATTCCAAAGGTATAGCCGTGTGAGTTGGCTGTAGCCAAAAGAACCAAGGGTCCTGTGTCACCTTCATGATGCACAATATTCTCTTGGCATAAGCTATTGTGGATTAGAGTTGGCTTCGTTGTGCACCTGATGAAATGGGCTTCAGCCCACTCACGGCACAACAAAACGGACGGCCTCAAAAGTTCTATAGGTAGGGTGGCCAGCCCTGGGTTGGAAAATACCTGAGGACTTTGGGGGTGGATCCAGGAGAGGGTGGGGTTTGGAGAGTGGTGGGGCCTCAGCATGGCACAATGCCATAGAGTCCACCCTTCAAAGCAGCCATTTTCTCCGGGGGAGCTGATCTCTGTCAGCTGGAGATCTCCAGGCCCGAACTAGAGGCTGGCAACCCTATCTGTAGGACTCGTTGAAGATTTGGATCGTTGAGAAATCAGGAGGAACTGCAGGAAGAAGGACTACCATATTTGTTAAGCAGAAGGCACTTTTCAGTGCGTGAACCACTATATGCCAGAGATAGGCAATGGCGTCCTACCCCATTTCCAAGATGGCGCCACCTGTGTCTGCCCTCTTGTTTGCTGCCTCTGTCACTGTTCTTTACCTCCATTGCCTCTATATCGATGTTATCAATCCAGGTCAAATAATAACTTTTTAATATGTTGGAAGTGGAGGAGTATGTACTTTTTGGTCCACTTAGAGGACCATTAAGTTGTTTATGACCACAGTGACTCAGTAGGCCAGAGGTGTGGAGGACCAGTAAGTTTTTTATGACAACAGTGACTCAGTATAGAGGTGTAGAGATAACGTAGGTAACCTCCACATTCAGAGGCAGTCAACCTCTGAATCCCTGTGCCAGGAGGCAACATCAGGGGAAGGCCTCGGCCTCTGTGCCCTGTTGTTGGCCCTCCAGAGGAACTGTTTGGCTACTTTGTGAGACAGGACGCTGATCTAGATGGACCCCTAGTCTGATTCAGTAGGGCTGAGGGAGGTGCCTCACTGCCCACCTAAACTGCACCTCTTAAAGTTTAGGAGCACCCATTTGGAGCACCTTTTGAAGTTAAAATGTAGTCCGTACACACTTGTAGTACCATAGACTGGATACCTCCAAGGTGCCACTCGACTCATTGAGGGTGTCTGCCTGTTGACCATTCCATAACCACTGCAGAAAAGACCTTAACATGAGAAATCAGGAGGAAAAAAGAGACGCTAGAGTAGCTTATTTGCCACACAAAATGGTGCCTCATTCCTCACAGAGAAGATGTAAAGTTACTGGCATTGTAATTCTGTATGGGAGTGAAGACTCTCCAAATTATCAGTGAGTATATGGGACTGAATTTCCTCATAATTTGTGGCAGATAACCATGGCTGTTGAACCAGTTCAAAAATCTGGTGCAGATGTGCATTTGTGGGTGAGCCATGGACTAAGGGAACATGCTGAAGTGACCCTTCTCTCTCTCTCTCTCTCTCTCTCTGGTCCTTTCTGCACTTGGATCTCATCCCTGGTTTTATCAGAGTTCAACTCGTGACACAATACTCTGCATTTATCCTTGGTTATAACAGCATCCGTTTATCCCGCATCAAGTGTGGGGCAAAACCGGGGCGACCTTAAAGTAATGTGGAAACAAAAAATACCCTGAGATTATTACAGGGATGAACTTAAGTCTAGTGTAGAATGTAAGTTCGGGTCAGAGTTGAACCAGGATTTAAGGTCTAGTGCGGAATCTCCCTCTCCCTCTCCTTTCAGTCCCACGGCAGTTGAAACTGGCGGGAATTTCGGTGCCTGATTTGACTGACTAAGCCGTGGGAGCTGCCTGGCAGCCAAAACTGCTGTCTGAAAACAGCTTGAGCGCTGTGTTGATGGGATTTGTACCGCAGAGGCAATCTAGACTGTGCAGTCGTGGGGTGGCTTGACTGATTCAGTGCGTTGATGTGAATGTTGTGTGGCACATGCCCTTAAACATGAGCTTAATATAACTTTTTCTTTTCTCCCCACCCCCACCCCCTTTCTGCATATGTCCATGTCTGTCTGATGAGATTTTCCTTTCAGGCCTTGATCTTCCAGGGTGTTGTGTTAACGGTAGAGCTCTGGGCAGGAGACAGATGCCCTCATCAATAAACCAAACGGTGTTACCATCACATCTGACGCCTTAGTTTGGAGTTGTCTGAAAGATTTCCAAGACTAAAGCAAGGAGCTTTCCTTTAAAAGCAACTACTCTATACCAAATTTTTTTTTTTTACGTGAGAGACTCCTTGTCAGAACAGCTATCTGTGTTAGCTTGGTCTTACTCTTGAGCGATGACTATGAAGGATCGTCTCTTCCCATACTATCCTGCCTGCCAGTTACAGTCTGCTCACCAAGCCCTGTTCTCTGCCTGCAGAGATGAGACAGGTAGCAACGAGAGACGGGGCATTTTCAGTGGTGGCACCTTGCATTTGGTGGCGCCAATGGTGGTGGCACCTATCACCCACCTTACTGTCCTTTAGCTGCCATGCCAAAATATTTCCATGCACCCAGGCTTTTAAGTAAAGGGTTTTATATCTTTTTAAAGCTGCTTTGTGATTGGCTTTCCTGCTGTTTTGATGCCAATGGCTTGTTTTTAATATTGATAATTTATACTGGCGTTTTTATAGTTTTCTGTGATCTTATTTTTACTCATCAGCTGCCTCAAGCAGGTTCTCTGGAGAGGCAGTGTACAAATTCCCTAAATAAATAAAATTCGTAATGTGCTTGTGTATAGCACAGTGGATGCAAGCTGGAGGCCTCTGGGGCATCATAGGATGGAAGAACAGTTCTGAAATCCCATCTCTTCCCTCAGCCTATTCTCACTCGAAGGGTGGTTGCAACAATAAAACTCAGTATTTAATGATCTTGTGTCTTGGATCTTTCAAGTCCTTGGTGGCCCAGTAAACGGCTCTCCCATCTGGAGGATCTGCTCGCCTACCACAGTCTTTCACTCTTCTCTTGCAAACTGCATAGAGGGAGAGGAAGGGTCTCCTGTTACCTGTATAGCTTTCCAGTTTGTCGGTCCTCCTCATGATGAAAGAATCAGCCACAGGCCTACTATGGAGCCATACAGGGAAACCTACAGAGAAAGGGGCAGTGCTGCTTTTGGAACGGAGGCCAAGGGTATACATGACACTCAGAATATACCAGAGCAGTTGCGGAGTTTGAATATCATTTTAAATATGGGCCTCTAGTCAGCCCCATACATGGCCGCTGAGAGCTCTCTGCTATTCCAGGCCAGTTGCTTCCTATTGCATCCTGAATTAAAGATGACTCCCGGGGATGCCACAATACAGAAACGTTCTGGGTGACAGAAGCTCAAGTACTGCGATGTCGCCTTCCTCCCATGTGCCAGGTGTAAATGCTGCATCACTGGTTACATTGGAGTGTTCCTGTGTAATTTAGTGAGGTGCATGGGTGGAAAAAAGAATCCGGGATACCTCCCAAAGGTTAATTATCCAGCCCGACTTGTAATATGACTCATCCGATGGCTCTATTAATAGTGGGATGGATGGCAAAGTCAGGATGATGCAGCAGAAGAGAACAGAACTTGCGCTGCCCTGGGAGAGGGTGACGGCTCGATGGTGTGTCACTTTTGGATCAAGCTGAACAGAGGAGCTGTGACTGATGCTGTCACTGCATTTGCTGGTGATTCTCTCTTAAAAGGATGACTGTAGAGAAGAAGAGATGGGAGGGAGCCGGAGACTCAAGATGTCAGTACAGCGTTGCCGCCTTTACAGCTGTGTTAGTCTGTCTATAACAGTAGAAAAGAGTAAGAGTCCAGTATTACCTTAAAGACCAATAAAATTTGTGGCAGGGTAGGAGCTTTCGTATGCGGCCGCATTGGCTCAGAGGTTAAGACGCTAAGTTGCAGACTGGAAGGTCTGTAGCTCAGCAATTCGAGATCCACGTGCTGCATGATGGAGTGAGCTCCCGTCTCTGGTCCCAGCTTCTGCCAACCTAGCAGTTCGAAAGCAAGAAATTGCAAGTAGATAAATAGGTACCGCTTCGGTGGGAAGGTAACAGCATTTCATGCACCTCAACGTTTAGTCATGCCGGCCCCATGACCACAGAGAAGTCTTAAGACAGCGCTGGCTCTTTGGCTTGGAAATGGAGATGAGCACCGCCCCCTAGAGTCGAATTCGACTAGCTTTCGAGCAAGGGAAACCTTTACCTTTACCTTACGAGCTTTTGTGAATGAGTGAAGAAGTGAGCAGTGACTCACGAAAGCTCATACCCTACCACAAATTTTGTTAGTCTTTTAGGTGCTCCTGGACTCTTGCTCTTTTCTACACCTTTACCGTGACTCTGCTCCTGAGCCTTTAACCGTGGTTGGGCATGCACAGAGCCAATGCGGCAGTGCATCCATTGTTGGACTTAGATGAAGAAGATGGTGGGACAGAATTGCTTTTTGACTATGAAACTCATCTGGGTAATCTTGCATCACTTTCTCTCTTTCAGCCCAATTTGCCTCACAAGCAGGGGCATAGCCAGAAATTTTGGTTGGTGGGGCATTGGGAAATCCAGGGGGGAGGGGAGCAGGGGGAGAGAGAGAGAGATCCCATTGGCAGGTGAAGAAGAAAAGGGTCTTTCCTTACCTGCCAACTGTGGTTGTTCGCCTCGGCTGCCGTAGGAGAAGGAGAGCCGGCGGGCCGGTGCAATTAATACTCAGAGATTATGTACTCTGTGCTACAGTAGTGGCAGGCCTCACCCACTCACTGTAGCAGATAATGCATTTTCACCAAGTATTAATCACACCGGCCAGTTGGCTCTCCTGTAGTGGCTGAGGCAAACGAGTGCAACCAGCAGGTAAGGGCAGGGGCAGCAGGAGTTGAGGGGCGTGGGCCACGGGTGAGAGGGCACCGCCCCTAAATGCCCTACGGTGGCTACGGGTCTGCTTACAAGAGGCCGGATAAAATGAGAAAGCCACCATGTAGGCCAACTTACGCTCGTTGGAGGGGTAGCATACAGTTTTGACAAACACACTGAGCGTGTGATGGAAATTAGCAGTAGAAAAGGGCTCGCCTGCTCATGTTAGGTGGCCATTCTAGGTACAGGAGAGACCCACTAGAAAGGCTGTGTATGAAGTTAGACCAAGCATATTCCAGCAAGCTGCAGCTTATAAAGACTCAGCATTACCTTATATGAGGCTCTGTTGCCCAAGGCAACTTGAACTTCATGGCCTTATCAGAGTCGGGTGAATCTTTAAATGACGATGCTAAATGAGCAAGGCGATTCCAGAACTGGTTCCTCTACTTGTGCTTACCGCCACCCTCCTTTGAAATTTGCTGGCTGTTTTGTGTCTCTGCACCCCAGAAACCTCATTTAGGACAGTTCCCCTCCTTCAGCCTTTTGCACCGTCATCATCACACACAGAAGTCCCAACTTCTCTTCTTCCCTGAGCTGCACCCTCTTGCCTCGGGTCCCAGAATGAGTGCTACGGCTTCTTCTCAGGTAGCTTCTGGTTTGAGTCCCAGGTAGCCTCAGTGGTAGAGCCACAGTGCTTTTATGTCCAGGCTTTTTAGAAAAAGTGGTGCGGGAACTCTCAAGAGGGAAATGTAGGTTTCAGCCTGTATACTGAAAACTCATGAACTTTTAAACATTTTGAAAAGAAGTTTGTCAAAGAGGTTCCAAGGGGTCAAAGGGATGTCAGGTGGCGAGTGTTAGGAGAAAGAGGAGTTGTGGCTCATGGGCATACAGCATCTGCTTTGCGTGCAAATGGCTGAGAGCCAGTGTGGCGTAGTAGTTAGAGTGCTGAAGTAGGAAGCCCAGGTTTGAATCACCATTCTGCCAGGGGAGTTTGCTGGATAACCTTCAGCCATTCACACACTCCCAGCCTTATCCTACCTACATCTCTAGTTGATCAGGTTACAGGTGATGGGAAAGACTTGAGGCCCTGGAGAGCTGCTTCATATACGGCAGCTTCATGTCTTCATGTGACACTTTGGAGAACCGCTGCCAGTTGGAGAGGGTGTTGCTGAACCAAATGGACCAACGCTCAGATTCCATATAAATCTCTGTTTTGGCTATTAGCCACAAGGTATAGATAGGATCTCCCAGTCTGGGGCAAGTGATGCTCTGTATTCTTGGTGCTTCGGGGGGGGGGGGGGGGAGGGCAGCAGTGGGAGGGCTTCTAGTGTCCTGGCCCCACCTGGTATTTTTGGCCACTGTGTGACAGAATGTTGGACTGGATGGGCCACTGGCCTGATCCAACATTGGCTTCTCTTATGTTCTTATGTTAATTTGTGGTTGAAAGGAAGTGAGCCTGCAGCAGTCTGGAACTTGGCAACCCAATCTGGCTATTCCAGTGGAGCTGGGATCCACATTCTGGGAAACCTTTGAGTGGTTTCAGACTGAAGTTTAGTTCATACAATAAGATGCATCGAAGCCTAACCCCAAGGGTCACCCGTCCACCACGGATGAAGAATCGCTCCTCTTAACACAGAGCTGTTAGGAGATGTGCAGACAAGTTGGAGCTTTGTTTGTGGCGTAATGATTTATCAGACTGAGTCAGATGTACGAAGAAGAACTGGTTGGTTAAGTTAAATCAGTTTAGTAACTTCCTTTGCATCGGGGATTTTAGCTGGGTCCACCCTTCCCCAACGTAATCCACCCCTTTCCCCAATAAGTTATACAAGAGCGATTGCCGTTTCTGTTTTCAATACTGTAACTCAACCTAGATCTGGTTAGCAATAATATTTCTCTCCCTCTCTCTCTCTCTCTCTTTTTAAAAGATTGAAATATGAAAGCAACACTGAAAAAATAAATAGCTTTCCATGGGAGCCTGGGGCTTCTCAGTCCATAATGAAAGGAACATATACAGACTGAGAATAATGTAGCAAATTCCAATATAGCTGAAATCCTTATGGTATTTGGATTTTAAATGTTGAAAATAAAACACAGAACCCCTGCGGATACTCTGAGGCCATATTCAGAGAAAGGGTTGGCTGGTTTCAAGCACTTTACAAGCTGCCAGAAGTTAGGTTTGAGGTCTTTTTTCGGCTTTCTGA
The DNA here is from genome assembly GCA_029233225.1 of Lepidodactylus listeri. Taxonomy (NCBI): domain Eukaryota; kingdom Metazoa; phylum Chordata; class Lepidosauria; order Squamata; family Gekkonidae; genus Lepidodactylus; species Lepidodactylus listeri. The sequence continues at coordinate 23,665,912 of JARCFY010000004.1, read as the reverse complement.
TTGCCAAAAAGGAACACAGAGTTTATTGGATCCAGCTTTTATTTGCATTATGCTGCAGCGTCAGGACTTGGTAAGGCGGGGGTCCACTGAACTGTAGCTGTGCAGCACCGAGCGCCCTGTGACTCAAACTGGGGAGTTTAGGTTAAACAGGGTAAGATGCGCGAGAATGGGAAGTGAGCCATACTATGGCTCCCGGGTGCAGTTTCCTGGCTGCCCTTCGTGTACTTCAAGGTCCTATTCAGGTAGTGATGTGAAGACCTGTGAAAACCAGAAAAAGCTGGGGATGAACTATTCCTGTCCCCACGTCGGCCCTTTTCTTTTTCATTTTTTCCCAACAGCATAACTGGAAATTCGGGGAAGCGTTGGAGAAACTTCTGATTAAATACGGTCTCTTTTGGAATTAGAAATACTTTTTTTTTTTTTTAAGAGGAGGCTTTACTCACTCAAAGTTTGTTGGGTTTTCGCCATCAAGTCACAGCTGACTTATGGTGACCTGGCAGAGTTCTCAAGGCAAGAGATATTCAGAGGTGGTTTGCCATGCCTGCCTCTGCGTAGCAAACCTGGAATTCTTAGGTGGTCGCCCATCCAAGGACTAGCCAGGGCTGACCCTGCTTATCTTCCGAGATCTGATGGGATCAGGCTAGCCTAGGATATCCAGGTAAGGGCCACTCAAAATAGCATGATGATGTCAATGTAAGACAATCTACAGCACTACTTTGCGTATATTTCCATTTGCCCTAGGGAGGGGGGAATCCGTGGCTTCTAAAAGTTCCACAAATTTTATGTCTCTATCTCTATGTACACCATGTGCTTTGGAGTGAATCCCCAGCATCTCCAATTAAAAAGGATCAGATGGGAGGTGATGTGAGAGATCTCTGCCTGAGACCCTGGAGAACTGCTGCCAGTCTGAGCAGGCAATACTGACTTTGATGGACCAGTGGTCTGATTCAGTATGAGGCAGCTTCGTATAAGTGGGCCCCATTGAGTAGGCTTCCAAGTAGACCTGCTTGAGGTGGCTCTCTTAGAAAATGAATTGCACAGTTGTGCTTGGGAGGAGCCCCGTGGAGGCATACTTGCTTAGCACACATATTGTACCTGGTTCAGTGTCTGTCATTTACTACTTGATGAGCAGATGTTTGTTTTTGGTGTAGTGGTTAAGAGCGTTGGACTCTGATCTGGAGAACCGGGTTTAATTCCCCACTCCTCCCCATGCAGCCATCTGGGTGACCTTGGGTCAGTCACAGTTCTCTCAGAGCTGTTCTCTCAAGAGCAGTTCTCCCAGAGCTCTCTCAGCCCTACGTACCTCGTAGGGTGTCACTTGTGGGGAGAGGAAGGGGAGGAGATTGTAAGCCGCTCTGAGACGCCGAGTGAAGGGTGGGATATAAATCCTCCTCCTCCTTCTCCTCCTCCTTCTCCCCTCCCCCGACCTGGGTGGCCCAGGCTAGCCTGGTCTCATTAAACCTCTGAAGATAAGCAGCGGCAGCCATAGGTAGTATTTGGATGGGATTCCACCAAGAAATACCAGGTTCGCTACGCAGACCCAGGAATTGCAAACCATCTCTGTTCGTCTCTTGCCTTAAAAACCCTACCGGGTGGCCATGCCAAGCGTGGGGTGGGAAAACACTCTTCAAATAACCAACACCTGTTTTTCAGCACCTTGGTTTCCCTCGGCCTGTTAAGATCTGCTGAGTTCCTCACTGCCGGAGGCCATCGGGCTTCTGTCCAGCTTACTGCTGTGACTGCTTACCAGCTTCTCTGTGTCAACATGTTTAACAGCTTTTATATAAATTGATGGCACACACACAGATCCATCCCTGAGCTTTTTTCTCAGAACTTGTAAAATCTGACTTTGTGAGAGGTCGAGCGAGTGGAAGACTTGTTCCATCTCCTGTAGAATCTCCGGACAGTTCAAAATTCTGAAACTGAAGAAACTCCCTGGGAAGTTAATTACAATGAGAACCACTGATCTCAGTTAGGTAAATTTAAGACTGCTTCCAATGCATTTTATTCTCAAAAACAAGGCTATTCGTTTTTGGCAGAATGTTTTCTGTGTGTGCTCAGTGTAAACTGTATTACAATCCTGTGAGACAGGCCAATATTGTTATCCCAGCATCACAGACTCGGGGACTGAGACTTAAAGATCACCCTGAGAATTCAAGGTGAGAGTTGAATGAGAAACTGACTCACAGCTCATTCTCTTGACCATTAGTATATTAAAGAACTGTGCTAAGTGAAGGAAGTATGTTGCTGTTCTCTGACTAGCTGACTCAGTGGTACAATGAGTAAAGAACCAGTTGCTGGCATTTGCTAACACTCTGTTGCTATGTTTCATTCCCTCAGAATGTTTGTGAATATTCTGTAACAGCAGCAGAAGAAATCAAGGTGTTGAATAAATCCTTTATTATTTTTATTATTATCTCCTGATACCGACATGTTTCACCTATGGCTTCGTTGCACATTATTACGTTCACACTGGCTCCATAAAGCTTTTGAAATTGAATCTCTTGGACAAAATAAGAAGGTACACAATTGAAACACCATTTGGGTTATGTATACCTTATTTGGACACAGAGCGATATCATATGAGTCCTATATAGTACATCTTTGCCTTGAGTCACTGATATTTATCAGAACATAATTTTCACTTGGTCCTGTATTGATTAACATTATTAGTGCAATAACTGAGCCTTTGTGTAACATTCATGCTTGACCACTGAAGAAGAGTAGTAGGCTGAAAAGCGTCTGTTTTAGAGTTGTGTCAGGTCCTAATTGTGAACACTGTACACTTTGAATTTTTATCGAGGCTATATCTGGGCCTACAACTGTTTTTAAATCAATTTGTAATAAATACAAGTATTTTTATACAATTTGTACTATCTTTATATTGATATTGTATATGTATTGATTTTAATATTGGGCCCCCTGATTTGTATCAGGGGTTTTAGTCAGGTTAGAACAGATAAAAAGAAGTACTTCTTCACCCAAAGAGTGATTAACACATGGAATTCACTGCCACAGGAGGTGGCGGCGGCTACAAGCATGGACGGCTTCAAGAGGGAATTGGATAAACATATGGAGTAGAGGTCCATCAGTGGCTATTAGCCACAAGGTATGGATAGGAACTCTTGATCTGGGGCAAGTGATGCACTGCATTCTTGGTCCTGGGGGGGCAACAGTGGGAGGGCTTCTAGTGTCCTGGCCCCACTGCTGGACCTCCTGAGGGCACCTGCTATTTTTGGCCACTGTATGACAGTGTTGGACTGGATGGGCCACTGGCCTGATCCAACATTGGCTTCTCTTGTGTTCTTATGTTCTTATCCAGTTAACCTTTCAAGTTCTTAATAAATATGCTTGTCGCCGCCACCACTTCTTGTGGCAGTGAATTCCCCGTGTTAATGACTCTTTGGGTGAAGAAGGACTTCCTTTAATCTGTTCTAAGATTACTGCTCATTATATAGGTGACCTGATTGAAACCTGCCCTGATACACATACAATCTCCCAAAAGTTAGAGACAGAACCCATCCTGGTAACCACTGGTGTCTTCTATGCTTTTGGAGTGCTGCTCAGGGATAATTGTGGGGAACTGGGAGGAACCAAGCAGTACCACAGTGTAATACTCCTGCCAGCTGCCTAAATGGCCTGGAAGCCACATTGTCAGTGCAATTGTTTGTCTCTTCCTTTTCAGCATTGAAGGATTTTTTTAAGAATTCCATACGATAGTAGATCTACAAGGCCGTCGGTCACTTTCCAAGCAGACTGCTGTAGCAAAAACAGGAGCTGGTGGCACCTTTAAAGACTTATTATGCTTTACTTCAGTTCCGTTTTCAGGTTTCTGATTGGTTTCAGATTTTCTGCAATCCAAATCCCATTGCGTTGTTCATTGATGCCCCATCCCGTCGATCGTGCTGACATACTCAGCGTAACCTGCCTTGAGTCCCCGTGAGATATGCAGACTACTTATGATGTAAATAAAATAATAAAATAAATCAGAAAATAAACTTTTTGTGCATCCAACAAAGTGGACTCTCAAGGGGTTTTTTGGGGGGGAGGGGGGTGTTTTCAAACTTAGGGTCCTGTTTTAATTTCACCAGCCCAAACAGCTCTTTGCATCCCTGCAGCTACTGTGAAATCAGCCTGCAAAGAGTTACAGGAAGTTCAGGAGAGAAGCGGGTGGCGTTCTGGTGTACCCAGGGATGTTGACAAAATCCACATGAGGAGCAAGCTGGCAGAGCTCCAGGCTTCTGACTGTCACGTGGGCCTCTCTTGCCAACCTTCTAAGATGGAAAGTTTTAAATCCCTGTGTCTCTACCTTTCCTTGCAGCTACCTTGCTGACCAGTGCTGGAATGGCGGCTTCATCTACCTGATCATGTTGCGTCGCATCAAGCGCAAGGCCCCCCTTCCTCCGTCGAACGGCAACAACAGCAACAGCAGCGAAACCAAAGCCAGGCCCATCTCCGAGCCCAGCGGGAAAGCCTCCCAAAATGGCAAAAGGACCAGAAAGTTTGGGGTCATCACCAGAACACCCTCCAGTGGCAAGGAGGCAAAGGGCAGCAAAGGCAGCCCCAGGACTGACCGCGAGAACGGACACTGCGCCCTCATGGAAGTGGATGGGATACCGCCGGAGGCATCCAAAACGGAAAGCAAGGTGGAGAATCCGCTTCCGAGAGTAGACTCTCCTTTTCCGGCAGGACAGTACAGGGCTCGGCTTTCCGACGGAGGGATCCTGGACCTAAATGCAAGCGAATTGTCCCTGCAGGTGGGAGTTTTCTTGTTTGTCTTTCATTGTTGCTTGGGGGTGTTGGCACGTTTTCAAAAACCAGAGCTGTCTGCATTGGTATTCTCCCAACTGCAGTGCCCTCAGCAGTTACTTGGGTGGCTTGGCCAAAGAACCAATCCCATGGCTTCCAATGCCCTTTGTTGGCTGCTGCTTACAAGGCCCAGGGAAAACCTGAGCATGAAACTATCATGTGGTACTTGAAGGGGATGCTTTTTACTGTGTGTGTGCGTGCGCACACGTGCTATTAGACAAAGGGATCTGCAGGACCCAACCCCTAATCTTCTACTTGATGCCACCTGGAATAATCAACCAGAGGAGTTAGCTGTGTTAGTCTGTTGCTACAAAATAGTAAAAAGCTCAGTAGCACCTTTAAGACTAACAAACTTTATTGTAGCATAAGCTTTTGAGAAACGCAGCTCTGACGAAGAGAGCTGTGTTTCTCGAAAGTGTATGCTACAATAAAGTTTGTTAGTCTTAAAGGCACTACTGAGCTTTTCGCTATTTTGCAGGAATATACAAGTAAGCTTGTGAACAGTGTTCCCTCTAAGCTGAGTTAGTGTGAGCTAGCTCACAGTTTTTTAGCCTCGGGCTCACACATTTTTGTCTTAGCTCAGGAAAGATAGGTCCAGAGCCAACTAATTTCTGCAGTAGCCAAATCGCTCGTGAATTTTTGTTGATAAGACTCTACGGCTTAGAGAGAGCATTGCTCGTGAACAGGATGCGACATAAATAATACTGCAATTATTCTGAAAAGGCAGTGAAGTCTAGTATCAGCACAAGCATGTCAATGGAATTGCTTTATGCAGGTCAGGGTTTTTAATAGTTATAAGGGAGACTGTTCCTAAAGGTGCTGTGTCCAGCGATATAGGGGAAGGTGTTTCTGTCCTTCATGTTTTTTGTTACAAAACTTGGCAATATGGATAACACGAGAAACTCGAGCATTTAAAAAGTATTTTTGTGATTTAGAAGTTAGTGGTTTCATAAGAATGATCTGGTTGTGCATTTCCAGGAATCTGTAAATGGATACAGCAATCAAATGATGGATTGACTTAAATGGGTGAAATTGGTTATTTAGAAAGAGGCCAGAGTAGGGAATCATGCAGAGATGCAGTGGGCAGCCTCCTCTATGGGTTGGTGGCTTGGACAACGTGTCTCCTGGTTTAGTGCCTGTAACATGCAAGAAGTGAGCAGTGATGCCTGCCTCAGTTGTCATGTTGACCTCCTGCTTGTCCACTGGCGTGGGCTTTCAAGAGCAGAGTTTTGCATGCCAGCTTCCATGCCCATTTGACCCCTTGCCTTCAGCAGACAAGAGAAGATGGCATTGCCCAAAGTCTAGGATAATCACTCCAGAAAATTTGTGCATGTTTGGTACCATCTGGGCAGCAATCTATTGCTTCTGTTGCCCCAGGCGTTTGGGTGCCACTGACACGAGGGTACTTGTAGTACACCAGTTTGGTGTAGTGGTTAAGTGCGCGGACTCTAATCTGGGAGAACCGGGTTTGATTCCCCACTCCTCCACTTGCACCTGGCTGGATGACCTTGGGCAAGCCATAGCTCTGTACCAGCTGTTCTCTCAAGGACAGTTGTCTCAGAGCTCTCTCAGCCCCGCCTACCTCACAGGGTGTCTGTTGTGGGGAGGGGAAGGGAAAGGAGATTGTAAGCCACTCTGAGACTCCGAGTGAGTGAAGGGCGGGGTATCAATCCAAACTCTTCTCTCTCTTCTTCTTCTTCTTGAGTGGCGTATTTTGTTCAAAACACCACTACATTTGTTACTTTACATTGGACAAAAAAGGATAATGCAGTCTTGGGGTGTATCAAAAGAGGAATAACATCCAATTTGCAAGGTGTGATAGCCCCGCTGTACACTGCACTGGTCAGGCCGAACCTGGAGTATTGTGTGCACTTCTGGGAGCCTCACTTTAAAAAGAATGTGAACAGAATGGAGTGGGTGCAGAGGAGAGCGACGAGGATGCTCAGGGGCCTGGAGACCAAGCCCTGTGAGGAAAGGCTGAGGGACTTGGGAATGTTCAGTCTGGAGAAGAGGAGGCTTGGGGGGGAAGACATGATTGCTCTCTTGAAGGATTTGAAGGGCTGTCGCTTAGAGGAGGGCAAGGAGCTGTTCCTGTGGGCAGCAGAGGAGAGGACTCGCAACAATGCATTTAAATTGAGGGTGGGAAGGTACCAGCTGCATATTAGGAAAAACTTTTTTACATTAAGAGTTGTGCAGCAGTGGAATCGACTGCCTAACGAGATGGTGAGCTCTCCCCTCCCTGGCAGCCTTTAAGCAGCAGCTGGAGAAACACTTGTCAGGGATGCTGTAGGCTGACCCTGCATTGAGCAGGGGGTTGGACTAGATGGCCTGCCTGGCCCCTTCCAACTCTATGATTCCATAATTCTACTTTTAGTCCACCTCACGTCCAGGTCAGCCTTGAGCTTGAGAGCAAGGAAGGTGTCCCATGCAAATGGCACTGCCAAAGGGGGTCCCCCAGTGGGCACTGCCGGTTGTGCAGACAGGTGGGCAACCAACAAGGGCTTCGACTTCCCACCTATCTATGCAGCAGAGATTGGAAGCGTAGCTGACGTAGCGCTTGGCATTATTCCAAACGAGAGCTCTCTGGACGGGTCTGGATTTTGATTGGAGCGCTGACTTCATGCTGTTTTTCCCATTACCATCCTCAACAATAGCAAGCGGAGTTTATTTGTTTTCCATGCGTAGATGGCAGGGAGGAGGGGGAAGAACCTGCTGGGGACATGAAGCCTGGTGGGTCTGGGGCGATTAAAGGGCTGCAGAATGCAGAGGCACAAAAATCAGCCTTGCAGACGACAACCGAGCCACAAACTTCTGTTATTGCAGCTCGCGAGCCGAATGAGCTCCAGGGGAACCATCTCTCTCTGCAGGCCGACTGCTGACATAATTTCCTTGGCAAGGGCTGGGAAACGTTTTATCAGGCTATTGCAAGCGCCTGAACTGTGCAGTCGCCCTTTTGGAAATGCCACCAGCTGGACCGAGACGGAGGAGCTAAAAAGCTCTCTGTCTCCTTCCTTCACTGGCTCTCACCCACCTCTTTCTTCTGTCGATTAACCAGAGACCTGACTGAAACTCAGAGCTGGCTAACGGAAGAGGACTCCCCCCCCCCCCCATGGGATTTTGCCCCTGGTATAAGCATCTCATTTGAACAAAGCTGCTCGCCATGGGCAGTCCGGTTTAACTGAGATGCCGATGCCAAGTCCTACGGGTGAGAGCCAGTTTGGTGTAGTGGTTAGGAGTGTGGACTCTAACCTGGGAGAACCGGGTTTGATTCCCCACTCCTCCACATGCAGCTGCTGGTGTGACGTTGGGTCAGTCACAAGTTCTCTCGGAGCTGTTCTCTCAACGAACTTGACAGCATTTAACACGTACTGGGTATTTCAATAGATACCTGAAACTATATTATGTCTGGGCAGAGATGTCTGGCATGGTGGACAAAATGTTGGGTTTGGAGCAAGGAAATGTTCCTAGCTGACACATGAGGTGGATTTGAATGTAGCTCAATTGGGGGCCTTAGATCTTACTGCTAGACATCACTGCCTTTCAAGTTAATCTAGGGGAACCGGGAACCACATGCAGCTGCTGGCGTGACCCTTGGGTCAGTCATAAGTTCTTTCTTAACTATTTAGAATTTAGCAACTAGTTCCCTATCCCACTTTTTGGTGGCAGCCCTGTGTTTCCTGTGTCTGTTGATTAGATGTCCTTTTTTGGTAAGGTGTTCCTGATAGGTTGACTGTATTCCAGTCGCGAATTTTGGATGTGTGATCATTTAAGTCACATGCGCACAAATCAATTTGAGAGTTCTCTTTTAAGAGCAAAACATTTTTAGCATTGGCTGTGATTTCACTTGTGAGGGAAGTAAAACAGCATTCTCTTTTGTTTTATTAATGATGGAATTTGGAGCTTATGGAATCTAGGGATTTGAATGGCGACGCCCGGGGCCAAGCACAATTTAAGATGACCTGCATAGTTTTCTGTGGTTGTAAACAACACACTCGCTATTCGAGACGTAGATGTGTTCCAAAGACAGATATATTTGAATGTTGATTGATAACCCCTGGGAGTGCCATGAAACGAACAGATTTTTGTTCTCGTTCGTGGCCCGTTATATAACATAGATAACCCACTTTCTCATATAACGAGATGGAAAATAAGATCCCTGCCACTTTGCACATAGTTTAATTGCTTCTGTCACGTGTGCTCATAAAACGATATGCTCCTTTTAATTGCAGATTTCAACTACGTCTCATTATGTGACCCAAAAAGGGGAAGAGTTTCAAGGCGGGGAGGGGGAACTCTCGTGTAACAGAAACTACTGTAAGGCATGGTCCAGCCGAAATGTATCACGACTTTCCCATGAACAAAGGAAACTCCGATCAGAGGGAGGAGGGGGTATCCTTCTGTTGCAAAGATTTCTCTGCAGCATCCAGTTTTCGGAGGCAACCCTGTTCAACTTTCTTTTTTAGGTTTGGAAGAAGATGTATTATAGGTATAAAATAAGTGTGTATGGAGGGAGTCCGGTTAAAGAAGAGAAGGCGTTTGAGATAAATTAAGGAAGAATTTAATAAAGTTTAGATCACGAACTAGAGGAAGTTGTACAGGTCAAGGGGGTAAAGAAAGGGAATATGATAACAAGGATGGAGATTATCTATAGGCTTTTAGTGTTTAATATGATTTCTTGTAAGAGTAGAACTTAAGAAAAATGAAGTGTTAAGATATGTATAAAACATCTGGGTATATGAACGCTTAATAAAAATATTTTTTTTAAAAACCAAAAAATGATCAGTACTGCACTATGACTAGCATCAGTTATTGAAAACGTGCGGCGTGGAAATTCCTCCCAAGTTCTCCTTCCTCGCATCCTTACATGGAGATGCTGGGACTGAAGTTGCGACTTTTAATGGAGAAAACGCATGCTCTAGCAAGGAGCGATTGCCCCAGGATGGAAGAGCTATGGCAGAATTATGTGTCATGGGAAACACAGGGTAGTCCTGCGTCTCCTCTTGTTCCATGGTAAAATAGATAAAAGAAGCATGTAATATCATCATCATCTGAGTTTTCCCGCCCCTTCTCCCCTTCAGCCAATGAAAATGTAGAAAGTCCGTATGGTGACATCACATCGTACGTTAGAGGAAAGACATAAAGGAGGGGAGACATAAGGACTCCCTGTTTTTAGGTGCAGCCACACGTCTCTCTCAGTTTGTATTTTCATTGCTTGAACTTGTAGTATTGACGTGGTGTTTAAATTGGTACCCGGAGGTTTCATTCCAGTGCGTGATGATGATGAAATGCCATTAAATATAGGACTTTAAACTTTTGAACAACTCTGCGTCAGGCTGTCCTTGGAAGAGAACCTGTAAACTGCACCTGGTTCAGAATGCAGCATCCTATTCACTGTTAGGAGCTAGCCGGCAGGCATGCAGTCTCATCTGTTTTATGACACCTGTATTGGCTGCCAATTTGTTTCCTAGTTCAACTCAAAGTGCCGGTCACCACCTTTAAAACCTGAAGGAGCACCTTATATCCATAAGTACCAACAGTTTCTGGTTGGCACTTCTAGTTGTCCCCATGCTTAAGGTGGTCCACTTGGCAGCTACTAGAGCCCATGCCCAGTGGCCGCCATCTTGTGGAATGGGCTCCCTCGAGGAGGTGAGGCAGGCACAATCTTTAGAAGTTTTTAGGAGGCACAGAAAGGTTGTTTTGTTTTCACTGGATTTTAATGGGATTTAGGCTACAGGTGTTTTCTTCTGGCGGAAGGAAGTGGCATTTTACTGTGTGTTGAATGTTTTTAGTTTTCAAAGTAGCAAGCTGCCTTGAATCACATGGGAAGGGCAGGGTGTAAATATTTTAATAAATGAACTGTCCTTGCAGTTAAAAGGCTCAAGGCGTCCTTGGGGGCCCAGTGAAATCAGTGGTTCTTAAATACACGATTTTGCCCTGTATTTCGTGATTAAACACGGAGACATGTTTGTTTATTGGTGATCTCTGCTACGCTCCTTTTGGAAATGAATGTAGAGCATTTCAGGGAAACTCTTGGGCTACTGTAAAGTCATGATATACTAGATGATATACTAGTCATGATATACAGTGGCCTCACTGCTGGACCTCCTGATGGCACCTGGTATTTTTGGCCACTGTGTGACAGAGTATTGGACTGGATGGGCCATTGGCCTGATCCAACATTGGCTTATGTTCTTAGAAATTCGGTAAGCGATTTAAAGGTCAGCTTTGGTAGCGGTTAAGGAATAGAAAGAAGTGGTCCCATTTCTAGAGCCCAAGACATGAGCAACTTAAGGACTGTGGACTAGGCTGGAGAAGAAGCAGACCAGGCAAGTTTGAGTGAGGAGCAGCGCACGGTGTCACGAAAGAAAGTGATGCCACGTTTGAGGAGACTGGAACTACTGCTCAGCTTCGAAGTTGTTCAACAGCTGTTCAAGGCTATTGAGTGGAGGGGCTGGGTCTCAGAGGCAGGGCTTCTGCTTGATGCGAAGCAGGTCCCAGGTTCAGTCCAAGGTGTCTCCAGTGGAAAGGGTCAGGTCGGAGGTGATAAGAAAGACCACTGCCTGAGACCCTGGAGAGCCAACGCCAGTCTGAGTAGACAGTATTGACCTTGATGGATCTTGACGGACAGGATGGGCTGGGTCAGTATAAGGCAGCTTCGTGTTGTCATGTGTTCAGGGTTGTTAACAGAAAAGGGGATAGTGCTCAGTTTTTCAGAATGTAGGCGATTTTTCCAGTGAATGCAGCTGTCGGTCAAGGTATGTTTGACCGTTGAGTATGTGTGCTTAAAAAATCCTGAAATTTCTAATCCACTGTGAGAGGCAGTGCCTCCTCTGTGTGTCTGAGGTCATCCCCCCCAACCCAAATAAACAGATTAGGTTACACCCCCCCCCCCAAAAAAAACCAGTTGAGTGAGCAAGCTCCAAAAAATGTATAACTAGAGCAACCAAAATAAAAGTACACTTTAATAGTAACTTAAAATAGTAATTATATTGCATATTGATTTACTGGCTATTTAGCTTTGGGAAAACTATCTGTATTATGTTATGCTGTTTACTGTTCTGTATCTTTTATTGTTACTATTAAAGGGTACTTTTATTTTGGTTTCTCTCTTTATACCCTTCTGGAGTTTGCTCAGTCGTCCCTTTCCGAGGTCACCAGAGTCCATCTCTCCATGAGACCCCACCTTCTCTAAGGTCTTATCTCTGCACAGTGTTCTTCCAGATGTTTAAAGGCAGATGGGAGGGAGCAGAGGCCAGTCAGCTACACAGCAGTTTCTGTTTGACAATGGACATGTGGCAAAGAGAGGAAGAGATGCACTGAGGAACTGCCGGTTTGGTGTAGTGGCTAGGAGTGCAGACTCTAATCTGGGAGAACTGGGTTTGATTCCCCACTTCTCCGCATGCAGCTGCTGTTGTGACCTTGGATCAGTTACAGGTTATTTCAGAGCTGTTCTCTCAAGAGCAGTCCTCGAAAGAGCTCTCTCTTAGCCCCACCTACCTCACAGGGTATCTGTTGTGGGGAGGGGAAGGGAAAGGAGTTTGTAAGCCACTCTGAGACTCCCTTGGGTAGTGAAGGGTGGGGTATAAATCCAATTTCTTCTCTCTCTCTCTCTCTCTTCTCTTCAAGTTCTCTGTGGCCTCCTCACATCTCACAAGATGGCTGCCAGTATGGGTAGACAATAGAGACTTTGATGGACCAGTGGTCTGAAATTCAGTATATGTCAGCTTCACATGCATATGCATGTGTAAGAAATCTAGTCCCTCTAGGTGGGAGGTGGTTACCCTGACAGGTGAGCCATGCTGCTGCCTTGTCCTGAGCATCTGGAATTGGTGGAGAGGGGCTAAGAGCATCTGCCTTGCATGCAGATTTCCCATCATCTCCAGTTAAAAAATTCAGCTAATAGGCAATGTGCAAAAACTGACCCCAGGGAGCTGCTGCCAGTCAGAGCAGGCAATACTGACCTAGGTAGACCAACGGTCTGACTCAGGAGGAGGCAGCTTCATGCGGTCATGTCCTTTCCGTGGGCATTGTCTGGGCCTCCTTCCTTTCCTGTGGTGTAGTGGTTAAGAGCCATGGACTCTAATCTGGAGAACCGGGTTGGATTCCCCACTCCTTATGCAGCCAGCTGGGTGACCTTGGGTCAGTCACAGTTCTCTTAGAGCTTTCTCAGCCCCACCTCCCTCACGGGGTGTCTGTTGTGGGGAAAGGAAGGGAAAGAGACTGTAAGCCTCTCTGAGACTTTGAGTGAAGGATTGGGTATAAATCCTCCTCCTCTGTCTCTTTCTCAACATGGGATACTGGTGGAGAAGTTGGTCCAGTCATAGGAGTTCAGTTACGTGTCCCCAGTTCTCTGGTTCTATTTTGTGTAGCGAAGTTTGTGGAATCCAGTGATGGAGTCCAAAGTGGTAAAACGTTGCAGTGCAGTAAGCCTCATTGTTCCAGTCACAAGCCCTGTGCCATGGGACTCCCTTACGGCTTTTAAAATTTTAAGAGCCTTCTAGTGCTGGAATAACCTCTTCTTCTGGAAACTGTTACATTCAGCCATTGCCAAGGCTTCCCTCTTTCACTGAAAGCGCTGCCCGGCTAAGTGTTCAGGGCCTGCTGCCCGCTCAGCGCTGCCTGCCGCTGACAAGGATGGCGTGCCAAAAAGCAGGCAGCCAACTCTGGCACTTCGTCTTTGCAGGAGAGCCTCTGCTGCCTGGCGCAGAGAAGTGGCCTCCCCCATCCCCCAAATGGGAGGCAGTTTCTAAAAATGGGGCTGAGTTCCTTTGCAGCTTCTCTGTGTGCTCTGCTCCAGACAAGGGACACAAGTATATGTGGTTTGCCTTCAGCAGCAGCAGCCGTAGCAGGGAGTCCTTAGAGCACCAGACTAAGACTGGGAAGATGCAGGTTCAAATCCTTGCTCAGCCAAGAGGCTCACGGCTGGCCTTTGGATAGTCTGTCTCGGCCTAATGCACCTCTCAGGTTTGTGAGAGCAAAGGAAGTATCCCGATTGATTGTCCTTGTTGTTGTTCAGTCGCACAGTCGAGTCCGACTCCTCGCGACCCCATGGACTACATCACGCCAGGCCCTCCTGTCTTCCGTCGTGTTCCGGAGTTTGCTTAATTTCATGTCCATTGCATCGATAACATTGTCTAACCATCTCACCCTTTACCATCCCCTCCTTCTTTGACCTTCAGTCTTTCCCAGCATCAGGGTCTTCTCCAGTGAGTGCTCCCTTCTCATTTGGTGGCCAAAGTATTTGAGCTTCAGCTTCAGTATCAGTCCTTGCTGGGAACAGTCAGGGTTGATTTTTTTTAGGATTGACTGATTGGATCTCCTTGCAGTCCAAGGAGTCTCCAAGATTGACCTACTATTTATTATTTCTAAAGTGACTAAAGTGCTTGTGCAAAAAGAGTTCGGGGCAACGTACTCACAATATGCTGTAATATATCTGCACAATTCCTTCGGTGCAGGTCTGTAAATGTGTGCAGTGCCACGTAGAGAATTTTCATCTCTGCCATTGCTGTGGCATGGATTCACAAATATGATCTGTGTCGCAATCAGTTGGCTTTGACATTGGCATCAGAACTCCATGAGCTTGATAGGAGGCATCCAGATTTTGGGGAGAGGATGATTGGTGGCCATTTTGTCCCTGGCCCCCTTCTTTTGGTCACCCAGACTCAGAACAGCTTCAAGGTCAAGGGGTATATCTTTCCAGTTGCCTGCATAAATCTGTAGGGACAAGTCAGCCAACCCAGATTGTAACTGAATTATCTACTTGTAATTACAGTTCCCCTACAACCTGGGCATTAACTTCAATAGATTCAGTTCCCTGCCGTAAATCATGCTGGCACTGAAATATTTAGGAGACGCATAAATTAAGTTCGTGCTTCCAAATCTGCATGCATTAAATATGACCCACGGTACCTCAAGTGCACCGGTCACCTTTGCTGATGGTTGCGAGGCAGAAGTCTGTAGCCCAAGGGTACCAAGCCTTTTTGAGCCAGCGGGTACCTTTGGAAATCTGACACAGGGTGATGGGCGCGACCACAAAATGGGTGTCACCGGAGGCGGAACCAACCATAAAGTGTCAGGGAGTGAGGATATGCATAACTCTGTTTGTAGCCCTTCAGCATTTCGGTCAGAAGCTCCTTTTTTAACAGCGTGCCTTTTAAAATGAACGTATTGTTAAAAATATTTTCTTGCATACACACAAGTATATGCATTGAGCAAACTAAGAAGCCCTCATTTGCCAGTAACTGTCAGAGCATCAGTGGCCAATCAGAAACTCTGCTGGCCCCACCTGCTTTCTAAAAACACGTGGCGGACTACAGGGAAGGTATCAGTGGGTGCCATGTGGGAGACCCCTGCTGTAGCCCATCTATCTGCCTTACTACTCACAACAAAGCAAAAGCCCAAGTTGTGTATGCTGACCCAGTGTGCTAGATAGGGATGGGCATAAACTGGCTCATTTTGGCCGGTTCATGGTTTGCGAACTGAGGTTTGTGACAGGTCAACCGGTACAGACTTTCCACAAACTTTCAATCAGTTTGTGACAGTTTGTGAATGAATGTTAGCCAAATTGCTCTATTTGCTTTAATAAAAGGTTGGGGAATTATGATATTACTGTGTGACTGGCATAACTACAGGATCATGGCCTTTGTATACCAGAGTCCCACCTTATCCAGGTCACAGAAATAGACGCAGAGACTAGATAATTAAAGCAGTGATCTTTTTACTGAAGGATTCTTAAATTTATAAACAATAGTCAAACATTCATACACACAATACAGAACTAAGGAAGCAGAGGTGAGTGATAGGGAATAGAGGGGGTGAGTTATGGGGTGATACTACCTGTCCAGATGCGCAGAGGCCCATGCAGAAAGGATTATGGTCTAAACCCAGAGGGTAAAGGGGTGGCCTGCCAGTTGGCATCAGGGCAGAAACACATGGTCTAAAACCATGTGGTCACGGATATAGGCATCGGAAAACAATGCAGACCAATGGAAGGTCTTGGGGACTGGTCTCAGGTGAGAACAATAGATCATCTGGACCAATGATGAGTCCCAGGGGTGCATGGCATCAGGATGGGCAAGTTCTAGATGGGGCCAATGAGCTTTCAGAGGGGGCAGATTCTGGATTAACAACTGGAGCCACGTGTGCTGGGGCTAGCTGAATGGATTTTATGACCACTGATGGTTCTGCCAATGCAGTTGAATAGGTTCCCAGATACAGACAAAAGAGGGAGATGGGCCCCTGATTAGCGTCAGGAAGGATTGTTAATAATTTGAATGTTTGGTTGGTTTATCTTGGTATCCTGAGGGATGAAGAGCTAGGGAGGACAAGTACCACACATAGGCATGAGATGACACACAAAAAAGGGCTGGGTGAGGTTCTGGAGACAGAAGGACTATTTGCCAGATGGCCTCTGAATAGCCTTTAGAAATGTAGATACTTCACCTGGTGGAACCCAGTGTTATCCAATAAACATAATCTCGTCTGGGTGGAGGGGGAAGACTGGAGGTTTGCTTTGAGGGTGCCTTTTGAAACTTGAATGTGAAATCCGTTTCCAGAGCTATGGCTTGCTCTCTGTTCCAGAACCAGGAATGTCTTCCTTGACCTGAGTTTTGTGGGTCTCTGATTTAAGTTAGAAGTGGGGTGCCCCTTGCTATTGGGGCTACCCAAGAGTAAAGACAGCACCTCTGGCAACATGGATACATTTCCAAACTGTCTCCGCTCAATCAAAATGTTCGCTAAACTTCAAAGCAACAGGGGAGAGACTGTAGAGAAGTGGGCGGCAGGCTGAGCTTCTCTGTAGGTTTGGTGTGTGTAACTTGCACTTTTGAACCGGGCATTTTCCCTAAAAGCTCTTTCCTGGGGGCATCTCCTTTGGGGGAGAGGCATAACTCAGACTGCCTAAGTCCAATCTGCACATAACCTAGAAGACATGTAGAGGAGCATCAGGGGGAGATCCACTGAGAGTTGATTTCTCTAGCTTGCACAGGGTCCATTCTATACATTCCTGGACCTTCTGAACGTCCACCTGTCATTTCCCCAGAAAACACTCTCCTTGGGGCAGCTTCTCTGGGGGGCTGTAACTCGGACCCCATAAATCCAATCCTCACCAAACGTGGAGGGCAAGTTGAAGAGAGTCAGCCGGAGATCACCTGTGAATTTGGTCTCTTTAGCACACCAGTGTGTGTGTGTGTATTCTACCCCATCATGAACCTCACAAACCGAACCAGTTCATTTGGTGCCTAAAAGTTTGTGATGGCACACCACGAACCAACACAAACCACATTTCCCCGGTTTGTGCCCATCCCTAGTGCTAGATACCAGCCAGAGTGAAAAAACAGATGCAAGCAGAAGGTGTGTATGTGTGTGTTGTCTAAATAAAAATGCAAGAACTCTTTGCAAATTCCCCTCCCAGCGAGAAGGCTGCCGGATATGGAAGATGACCATGATGAAGGGGGCAGACGGGCTGGGAATCCAGATCACCGGTGGTCGAGGGTCAAGGCGCTCTCCGCATGCCATCATAATTGCACGGGTGGAAGAAGGAGGCTCTGCACACAGGTACCATTTGTTCCATTGTTATGTTGTACGAACCTGATGGTTCCACCGCCCTGTCCCTCTGCAACACTTCTGTTTACAAAAGCAATTTAGAGTTAGAGGTGGGTGATATAGTACAAGGCTTCAAACCCTCACTGATAGTAGAGTCCTAAGCAGAGTTGCATCCTTCTAAGCCCATTGATTTCAATGGACTTGGTGGTGGAAAGCACCATTGAGTGGCAGTTAACTTGTGGAGACCCTGTAGGGTTTTCAAGGCAAGAGAAGTTCAGGGGTAGATTGCCATTGCCTACCTCTGCATGGCAACCCTGGGCTTCTTGGTGGTCACCCATTTAAGTACTAACCAGGGTAACCCTGCGTAGCATCAAAGATCTAATGAGACTGGGCTAGCCCGGGCCATCCAAGTCCAGAGTCAGTGGTCTTAGAAGGGTGTAATTCTGTTTAGGGTTCCACAGCAAAACTGTTAAGTCCCTTACAGCCCTCCAAAAAAGGTGCATGCAGGATAATTAATATAAAATGTTATGAGCAGTTTTCCTAAGGCTTGCTTGGGAGGCAGAAGACCTTGCATGTAGCTTTCTCAGTCAGGAATATCAACCAACTTGCCTGCAACAAATGAGATCCCTTCCTCCTCTATTTCTCAACGGGATGGCATTTCTTATGTGAATATGGGGGAGAAGAAACCCGGAAGGTTACTTCCAAATACCCCTTATTTTATAGGGATGCCTCTGTTCTCAAATGCAGGAACCATCATCCTGGATGTCTTTTGATTTGGTGGTTTTGCAGCTGGTCGTTTTTTGAGTTCTAGGGCTTCCTGCAGATCTGTAAGAAAAGAGGGTGATTTGACTCTTGCTTAAGAGGAGGCTGGTGAGGCCTAATTTAAACGAACCGCAGGTGGGCAAGAAGAAAGTTATCCATGGGCTGTTGCATGTTCCTAGTGTTTCATCGAAACTGCAACCACAGCCTCTATGCATGCAGCAGTTGCTGGCCGAGGTCAACAGCATGTGATGTGGGCATACTAACAGTATGCATGCATCACTCCAGTTTAAATGAGAAACTGGGTTTGTTCACGACCCAGTGTGGTAATACTGGTTGAGTGTTGGATTAGGATTTTGGAAGAACTGGGTTCAGATTTCCCCATTCTGCCATGAAGGTTGCTAGGTGACATGTGTATGTAGCTGCCTTATATCGGATCAAACCCTTGGTTTGTCTACTCTGTCTGGCAGCAGCTCTCCAGGGTCTCAGGCAGAGGTCATTCACATCAGCTACCATCTATCGCTCTCCCCTCCTCCATTTTATCCTTGCAACAACCGTCCTGTTAGATCAGGCTGAGGGAGAGTGCCTAGCCATGCTCGCCCAGAGAGCTTCCGTGGCAAAAGCGAAGATTTGAAATTTGGTTATCCAAGATCCTAATCTAACACTCTAACCCAGGGGTGTCAAACTCATTTGTTACAAGGGCCGTATCTGAAATAAAAGTTACTTTGTTGGGCCGGGCCACGTTTGCCATAAAATGTTAATTCCAGGCACCGGAGATATAAACTTTATGAGTGACACAGGCAAACTTAATTAATGACATTATTTTTTTTACTCAAAATACAAACAAAAGGAATTGATTCCTAAGAGTGAAAGTAATTGATTTACTAGGGAATCCATAAAAGCCCCAGTAAATGTATTTATTCATGTGCAAGACTAGGTTTTTTTCCAAGAGATATCATACCCGCCAGCCATTTCCTTTCATTTCTTGACAGCTTTGACCACACACACCTTACTGTGTGTGCCCATGTGCCCACTCCCCCCGCCCCCCGAGCAGCCTCCTGCCTTCCCTCTCGTCCACCAGTTGCTCGCAGGCCGAATCAGAGCCCTAGATGGGCCGGTTCTGGCCTCTGGGCCACATGTTTGACACCCCAGCTCTAACCCCTACACCACGCTGATTCCTGGATGCTAAAACAGGCAGCTCAGAATCTTTGCCACACCTACACAGGGAATGACTGTTTCTTTGAATGTTCCTGTCTAATTATTTCTTCTGAGTACTCCTTTCTGGTAGTATATTGAGGGTCGGCACTCCCTCACTGAGGAAGTAGGTCAGACATTTGCCACTCTGGGGAAAGGCCCAGTTTTCTACGTAAAATATAAAGACCCAAGAAAACTGGCTGGTGGGCGCCACATCCTCGCACGAATACGGTGCTCAGCGCTATTAGTGGAATGAGGTCATGCAGCGCTAACTACTCCGCAACAAGGGGAGGGGGTGTGTGAGTTAACTACTCCACGGAAGATTTAATATTAAAGCTGACCTACTTAACCAGCGATATCGTTAGTGTTTATAAAGTGCTTTGGAATGCTCCAGAGAAAAGTGTTAAGTAAATGTGGAGTGACTTGATTATTTATTATTAACCAAAATGCAGATGGAATCTCTTATGTTCAGCTTTGAATTTCCCCCCTAAAAGAGAGCCCTGGCTTTCATCCATTCTTTCTCAGGTTGGGGGTGGGGGGGAGAATCGTTAGAAAGTATTTCAGCCCCGTCGGGTTTCATGTTTCTCTTTGAGCCACTAATATCCTCACAGCCTTTCTGCATACCATACAGCACCCTCAGCACCAAGATAGCTTCAAGAAACTCTATGAACCATGTGGGGTGTTTTTTGTCTTTTGCTTCCCCAGGGATGGTAGACTGAAAGTGGGAGATGAGCTCCTAATGATCAACGGCCAGTCTTTGGTTGGCCTTTCCCATGAGGATGCCGTTCTTCTTCTCCGGTCAGCCGAAGGCCTCGTATACCTGGTAGTCGCAAGCAGGGTAGGTAATATATCCCTATCTGATTCCATGAATGGTTCGTGATTCACCTTAGATTCACCTTTTAAGAAGGGCTGGAACAGTTCAGGACCGACGGAAGGAAGTACTTCTTCAAGCAGTTCGCAAGTGGCACATGGGATCCACTGCCACAAGACTGTGTGACAGCCACTTGTTTAGATAGCTATACAGAAGTCACTGAATCGAGGTCTCTCAGTTAGCTAGGTCAGCTAACGTCCATCAGCTAGATTAACTAAGGTCAAACACAGGCATTCTAAAGTGGAAGTGGTTTCTACACAGTTCCAATGGAGTAGCCTTGTTGGTCTGCAGTTGAAGAACAGTCTTCTGTGGTACCTCCTCTGGTGTGTCCCTGGGAGAGCATTATGCGCTGTGGAAAACAACCTACTGGTGAACCCTGGCCATGCTGGGCTTAACCAGAGCCAGGGCTTTTTCGGCCCTGGCTCTGACCTGATGGAACTCTCTGCCTGGTACCATCAGGGCCCTGCAGGACCTAATGCAACTCCACAGGGTCTGTAAGGCAGAGATGTTCTTCCAGGCCTTTGGTTGAGGACAGTGATGGTTCCATCATAGCTGGCACCCTTCTCCTTTCCGCCATCTTTTCGCTTCGGCCCCCTCCTCGCCCTGCCAGCTTATGATGACTAAAGACAACCTCCATGTTCAGAGGCAGCAGACTTCTGAATATCATTGTTGGGAAGCAGAACCCGGGGAAAGCCTCAGCCTCAATGCCCTGCTCCTCGGCCCTCCAGGACAACTGGTTGGCGGCTGTGTGAAGCAGGTTGCTTGACTAGGTGGACTGCTAGTCTGATCCAGGAGAGCTCTTCTTATGTTCTTCTTATGTTCTCAAGTTGAACTTTAGGGTGAAGGAGGCTTTAGTTCTGCCGGTTAGTGTCAATGCAACAGAGCTTGCTGAAGCACCCCGTGTGCTTCATGTCCGCATTTTGAAACCCAGCCTTACCCATCCACCCCGTCGCTGGACTACTTTTGCAGTACTTCACTGGGAGCTATTAAATATTAGCTGGGTTTGGCAGCAGCTCAGCTGTCTCTTCTCACCTTGGCAGTAAAACCGTTTGTGTTTAGGTTAGAGACAGCTGGGCTGCCTTCCAAGGCCGGATATCAGCTCAAACCTTCTTAAAATTCTTTCCCTCGTTACGCTGCACCTGCATCTATACAACTGACACGAATTTTCACAGAAGGGAGCCCTGCCAGGATCACATTCATTTCCATAAGAGATACTGTGGGCTGTTTCACAACATGCCCCTTGATTTCTCCTCCTTTGCTTAATCAGCATTCCCTTTTCATCTCTGTTGAGAAGTATTGCGTTTGATGCAAAAGTGCTGTGGTTTGCTCTGTGGCGATATTCATTCACATCTGTCAAGTCATCACTTGATGTGCTAAGCTATCTTGTTGACTCCTCATCTGTGCAACCATGTGGGGGAACGGTTGTCGCCATCTGTCGGGTTTCCGTCACTGCTGTTACCAGATGATTCATCACTCATGAAAGCCCTTTTGGTGTAGTGGTGGACTCTAATCTGGGACAACCAGGTTTGATTTCCCACTTTTCCACATGCAGCCAGCTGGGTGACCTTGGGTCAATCACAGTTCTCTCAGAGCTGTTCTCTTGAGGGCAGTTCTCTCAGAACTCTCTTAGCCCCACCTACCTCACAGAGTGCCTGTTGTGGGAAGAGGAAGGGAAGGAGATTGTAAGCCGCTCTGAGACTCTGAGTGAAGAATGGGGTATAAATCCAACTCTTATCCTACTCCTTCATTATCATCATCATCTGGGTTTTGAGTGATGATGAGGGGTCTTCTAACAGACCGGGTATTCTGTTAGTATATTGCCCACCAGACTGCCCAACGGTGTCCTCACCCATGCTCGTGGAGCTGGTCTGAGATTTGGAATCATGGTCCCAAGGCTGGTAGTCCTTGGTGACTCCAATAGACATGCCGATGCCAGCTTGACTTGAACTGTCTGGGACTTCGTGGGTGCCAGGACAATCATGGCACTGTCGTAATACGTCATGGACTCCAGTCATGTGACTGGTCATGTAGGAGAGGCCATAATGTAACTTCTGCTTTGTGTACAGAAGGTTCCTAGTTCAGTTCCAGGCAACTTCAGTTTAAAATACTTGGCAATAGGTGATGTGAAAGACCTGTACTTGAGACCTCAGAGACCTGCTGCCAGTCAGAGTAGGCAATATTGACCTTAACAGGTGAATGCTGTGACTTGGTATAAGGCAACTATGTATGTATTTGTACTTGACCTGGTATTCAGTAGTTAATTTCATTAGGGTATGCTTTTGCGACCCCTGTTGTTATGGACTGACCATTACCTGATAAAGTTTAAACTAATGTAACCTCCATGGTGGTGCTGGGCCTCTTAGGAAAGTCCACCCCACAGGCAGATGGATTCATGTCATCATGATTGAGGAACTATTTCAATGTACCTTTAGTGGAAATAATTACTAGATGTCTCTGGCAGCTGATAAATGACAATGTTGCAGTTTGAACTATGCATTTTTAATTTATGTGTTTTAATTATCTTCCTAATTGTGTATGTTTACATTTTGTAAGCAACCTTGGGCATTGTGGAAAGGTAGGATATGAATAAATAAAATACCTGGTGCCTCCGTTGAAGTCCCAGTTGACATCTGGAATGCAAACGCGGTCTGAGTGGCTGACCTAACACCTCCCAAGTGTTGTCTTCATTCTTATAGAGCTCATGCACCCTGGGTAACTCAGAAGGAGGATAGAAGCCTTGAGTGCAAGTGGATGAAAACTAGAGGCAAACTTGACCAAACATGGGCTAGAACTCAGGTTTAGGCCTGCTGTGGTGGTGATGGTCACCTAGTGATGGTCATCACTTTACCACCACCATTGCTTGGGTGTAAAACCATCCAACTGAGCTATTCCGAGTGACAAAGAGGTTTTTAAATCAATCTCCTTATGATTTAGACTTGGAGCATTCTGATTTAGTCTCGGAGCTCTCTGTGACATGTTTACGAGTCCTTCTGCAGATCAAAGTTGCTCACATCTGCCTGGACTTGGACTCTTCTCTCTTTTTTTCCAGTGCTGTTACGTAATGTTATCAGTGCCCCATCAAATCTCAGGTGCTCATTAAAAATAGGAAGCAGATCCAGCTGCCTTGCAAGAAGGACTGGAGAGTCCCGTTTTGAGACAACCCCTGCTCCACTCTTGATAATTGTTTCCCTGTGGCTAACGCTCCCGTTTCATACAAGGTGCCCGAGCAAGTGGTGGTTTGATATCTCTAGGCTTTCTTGGAGGAAACTGATTATCTAGACTGATTTCAAGCTATGTTCGGACTTGGTTGTGGAACTGAAACTGACTTGGTCTTCCTGATGGATTATCTACTTCAGGAAGGAAGCAAGGTGGAGTACATCCCTCTGGATTCTCCTGGACCTCTCAGTAGCTTTCATTAACATTGACTAAGATGCCTACCTGGGGCTCTCAATCAAGATGGGGCTTGAAGGCACCATGCTTTGGTGTTTATAGTCCTGTGTCTCATCGGTACCAGACGGTAGTCTTGGGGGATGACTGCTGAACTCTGTGGCACTTGTACAGCAGGATGCTGTAGGCTTCTATCATACCTCTCCCATACACAAAATTGGTGGATGAGATTATGCAGAAATTTGGAGTAAGGGGTCACCAGTATATGGATAGGTAAAGTGAGGTGACAAATGTTCTGAAGCCTTGGTTGAAGGCAATAATGAGTCGGATGAGGGCCAATAAACTCAAGTTTGGTACAGATAATATGGAGCTGTTGTTGGTCAAGAGTTGAGGAGACGACCTCTTCTGAATGGTGCTGCCCTCCCCCTGAAGGTGCACATTCATAACATACAGTATTGTTTGAGCCAGATAGGAATGTATATCCATATTCAGTATGCCTTGCAGAACCTTGAATTGGTGCTATCTTTCTCAGCATCCACCTGTGATGCCAATTCTGGCCTATCTTGTGAGACTGTTGTATGTAATTACTTAGCAGATAACATGTAATTATCTTCGCAATTTTTGACAGGATGGGGCGGAAGAGGATTTTCTCAATTACCCATCGACAAGTTTGCCAGACTTAATTAGCACCTGCTCTGTTCAAGATTCGACTCCCTGGACTGAGAATAAAGAGAACGAAGAGCCAGAGGAGGAGGATGTCAAAGGGAAGAACCTCGTCCCAGAAGTCCAGGAACCTGTAAGTCATTCGTTCTGTACCCTTGTGTGCTCTGTGTGTGCCTAACAGACATTCAAGGCAGCTGACATTTACAATATAAACAGATTCACTATGATTACAACCAGGGGTCATTTCGTAGAAAAAGAGGTGCAGGAGCTCATTAGCATAACTTATTAGCATAACTTATTTGCATATGCTACACCCCCTGACATCACTGGAAGTATGTCAGAAGGCAAGAAAGAGAGGAAGGAAGGAAGCAAGCAAGCAAGCTGGCAGAGAGAGGACAGCTACTAATCCAAGCCTCAGAAATACCACTATTCTGGTAGGATAGCTTCAGTGGTGGCTGAAGCCTTCAGAAGGCTGGTTGGAGGAACAAGGACCTTTCCAGGGGACAGGGTCATTTTGCTGCAGCCATGACACAGGCAGGCATTCCCCTGCTGGGGGAGGGGGCTGGCACCAACTCCCGGAGCTGAGCTCCCCCGAGCTCCTGCCCGAAATGACCCCTGATTACAACAGTAATTTAAATAGATAAAAATGGCCGATATTGTAATGCCCCTGCGTAGGTCTATGGTGTGGCCTCATTTGGAATACTGTGTACGTTCTGGCCACTGTATCTTAAAAAGGACATTGTAGAGCTGGGAAAAGTCCAGAGGAGGGCAACCGAGATGATTTGGGGGGTTGGAGCACCTTCCCTATGAGGAAAGGCTGAAGAGTCTGGGTCTTCTCAGTTTAGAAAAGAGACAACTAAATGTGATTGCACACACACACATCTTATTCCTGCCATGTTAGATTTTTTTCTTCAGGGCAAGGACTTTGGCAACGCAGTTGTGCTCTGTATTTGGCAATGGTAACCACTGTAGTAAAAATATAAGAATAATTACATGTTGTAGTCAGTATTCATCAAGTGATACCGCTGAGTGATATAAAACTGCACAGTTGCCCTTCCCTTAAGAGTCTGCAATCTTTGGCAGCTGCAAACAGTGGGGTGATGGTGGATGTATACATGCAAACGCAGTTGTAGTTCGTAATTCTTTAGTTTCTGTAGGAGATGACAACTAAGGATGGTTTGGCTTCATGGGAGTTTTGAGGAGACATCTTGAAGGACCAAGGAGAGGGACCCTGGGAAGGAAAGCAGAGTCTTTTAAGAGGAGAGAGACCTTTGGGCAGCTACGAGTGATAGAGCTGGAGGAACAAAGGTCAGGGTAATGATATTTTAAGATACAAATGCCGAGTTGTAAAGAAGTCTGTTGAGGGATTGAAAGGTAAGGACTTGTGATGGATGTTAAGAGGGAGCCAGCACAGGGATTTAAGGAAGGGTGATCGTATGGTTTGAACAGTGAGATTGGTGAACAGTTTTGGTGGCAGAGTTCAGGGTAGAGAGCACTGAGTTGTGACAATAGAGGGAGAGAAATAGCAACCCGCAGTACTTCAGTGACACAAATAACTTGGTCGGTTCACAGCGCAAGATGTAATACCACAGTTTCTATGCAGGAGTAAGAGTATGTAATGTTTCTGGTACCGTGCAAATTATTGATAGCAAAATGTGTTGTAGGATCGGGATTACCAGCAGTTGTTTATAATTAATTATCAGGAATGATAAATTACCATGCATATTCCATGAATGTTTCTTTTTTAAGTGAGAAACTCTGTGCCTTTGTTCGGGCTTTTTTTTTTTTTTAATGTTCTTGTTAAATTAAGCACCCCAAAACAGAATAAAAAATAGATCTGATGCTTGTGATCCGGCAGTCCTTCCAACATCCCTTTCTCTTTGTTTTCCGGGGGAGAGCTACATCTTTTCAGACAAGGCTGTGTTAGCTCCTTTCAATCAACCTTCATCCATAGACTAAGCCTTTATCAAGGGAAATGAAACGTTTGGCTTTGGTGTCCTGGATGATATGTCTATCAGTGACTGTCAGCCATGACAACTGAAGCAAACTTTTATGTTCAGTGGCAAGATGCCCTCACAGTACAACAAGCTAGACTGCCTTCATCCCAGGGGGCTCTTGTATTGCTTTCATGGAACCATGCAAACTGTGTAACATCTCGATTTCTTTCACATTATACCTGTTGAGTGTAATGTGTACTTAGTTCATTCTTCACCACCACAACACAGCTGTGACTACTCTGGATACACTGGAGAGGAGCCAACCAAGACTTGTTCCTCCAAGATCAAACCAGGGGTCTGGATCCTATGCTTCTATCTTTTCTTTCTTTGCTTCAATACTTAGTTTCCGTTTTACGCATATAAAAATATTTCTAGCCCCTCTGGTTACAAGCAGGGCTTTAAAAAAGAGAGAGAGAGAGGTGCCGGAACTCTCAAGAGGGAAAGGAAGTTTTCAGTCTGTACACTGAAAACACAGGAACTTTTAGAACAAATTTAGAGTCCAGTGGCACTGTCAAGGCCAACAAAGGTTTATTCAAGGTATGTGAGCTTTTGTGTGCACGCACACTTTTTCAGATACAGTGGAATGGGATGTAAGGTTCAAACTTATAGATGGGCTAGAACCGCAAATTAACATGTAACATGATGAAAATGTTTTAAGCTATACAAAAACAGAATTAAATAACAAGCTAGCTGTTTTTGCATAGCTTAAAACATCTTCATCACGTTACGTGTTAATTTGCTGTTCAGCCCATCTATAAGTTTGAACCTTACCTTCCACTCCACTGTATCTGAAAAAGTGTGCTTTGCACACCAAAGCTCATACTTGAATAAACCTTTGTTGGTCTTAAAGGTGCCACTGGACTCTAAATTTGTTCTGCTGCTTCAGACCAACACAGCTGATTACCTGGATCTATCTTCATGAACTTTTAAACATTTAGAAAAGGATTTTGTTGAAGAGGTTCCTGAACTCTATTCCAGAAGGTCCCCCCCCCCCAGATAAAAAACCATGGTTACAAGTATCTGAGTAGTCAGAGATACAGAAGATTTCTAGGAATCGAAGGGAAGGTATCAGTGGCTTGCTTCCCTCCCTATCTTCTCCTGTAACCGGCAGAAGCCGAAAAAGATCTAAACTATGCAAAACCATTCCGATTTGGATAACATACCCAGGTTACAGAATCCTGCTTTTCTCAGTGCAGAATTTGAGTTAGCATGGTGCAGAGTCCTGAGCCCACTTTTTGAGTGGCGGGGAACTGAAGTATGGATTTGTTATTTCCTGGTCCCCCCCACTCCCAATCTTTTGGAACGAAAGGAGCATTTTTCCTCTCCATATGGGCCTTGTCACAGCGTCTGGCCAGAGTGTTGCTTCCTCGTAATTAATAAGGCTTAAAGATGGATCCAAATATCGGTCAAATAGGATTTCTAAGCATGAAGTAGTTTCCCAATTGTATAAGCCGCAGCAGCATGTTTTTCAAAAACAGTGAGGATTTTATTCTCCTCTGATGGTAACCATATGGATTAGTCAGTGCTGTGGTTTGAACCCAGTCATCCTGATAGCAAAACCTTTTGGGAAAAAACAGCAAGACTCATTTTTCTCATTCACCCTTCAAGGGAGGGGGAACACAAGGTACTGGGGGGGCGTTTCCTGCAGGTGTCGAAATGTCCAATATAAGTGGGTAATCTAACACCCTCTCTAATAATAACCATCTGTCAGCAGGGAGGGAAAAGGGGTTTCTGGAAGTTTTACAGTGTAGCAAAATAGCTGGCTCTCGTTTGGATTTGCTTTGTACAAAAATCCGTTCCGTTGTACAAAAAGCCCACCCCAAACCTCCAAAACAGCAACAAAAATACCACTCTGCTCTCCGACTCAATAGCGCTTTATTTGCAAATTCTTCTTAACGTGTATTCATGGAATAATGTTTTAAAACCTGTTTTATCCTACTGAATTCTGAACATGATCACGTAAGCATATCAAGCTGACTTCTACTGAGTCAAACCTTTGGTCCATCCAGGGACCATGAAGGGAGGGGCTGTGGCTCACTGGCAGAGCATCCGCTTGGCATGCAGAAGGTCCCAGGTTCAATCCCCAGCATCTCCAGCTAAGAGGTCCAGGTAGCAGGTGATGTGAAAGACCTCAGCCTGAAAGACCTTGGAGAGCCGCTGCCAGTCTGAGTGGACAATACTGACTTCGATGGACCAAGAGTCTGATTCAGAAGAAGGCAGCTTCCTGTGTTCATGTGCCAGTCTTGTCTACTCTGACTAGTTGTGGCTCTCCAGGGTCTTACTTCCACAACACTTACTACCTGCTCCTTCCCACTGGAGGTGCCAGGGATTGAACTTCAGACTGCCTGTATGCCAAGCAGCTGCTCTGTCTCTGGACCGCTGTAGTGCAGGGATAGGGTCAGGACTCAAGATACCAGCCCAAGATGGCACTTTATTTGTTTAGATCTTTATATACCACTTTTCTCCCCAATGGGGATCCAAAGTGGTTTACAGTTTCAGTCTCCCCTCCTTCATTTCATCCTCACAACTGTCTGAGATCCTTTAGGCTGAGGGAAAGGAGAAGAAGAAAAAGAAGAGATTGGATTTATACCTCACCCTTCACTTGGAGGCTTACAAAGTCCTCTCCCTTCACCTCCCCACAACAGGCGCCCTGTGAGGCAGTTGAGGCTGAGAGAACTCTTTCCAGAACTCCTTGAGAGAACAGCTCTGACAGAACTATGGCTTGCCCAAGGTCATCCAGCACCTGCAAGTGGAGGAGTGGGGAATCAAACCTGGTTCTCCCAGATTAGAGTCCACGCACTTAACCACTACGCCGAACTGGGCCAAGGTCACCCAGTGAGATTCAGTGGCAGAGTAGAGGTTTGGGTCTGGGTCTTCCATATCATAGTCTGACACTGCAACCGCTATGCCACACTGGTTCTTTATCTATCTTTGAACGCTGTCTCTGATGCAAGAATCATGTAAAGAACAGCAGTACCACTGTAACAATAGTGCAAAAGTTATTAAATAAAATCTAGAACGCATAAACCATGTTTTAAAAATATTGTGATATGATGTAATTTTCTATCTATAATCTATCAACTTTCATAGTCATTTAGTAACCAAATATCAACTACAACAACATCAAAATACAGTGTTCTCCATACTGTGGAAATCAGAGTACAGCAGAATAAGGATCCATAATTCTTTAGACAATCGGTGTCGCTTACAACAGTATCAAAGTGTGATATTCTACGAACAAAAACGAAAATCCGAGTACAGTAGCAGGATTCAAGCAAAAGGATTCAAGAAGGATTCACACGAGGCTCCCGAGTATATTGTCCTCTCGTTTCGAATGTCTTCTTCAGTGATGCTAAAAATAAACTTAAACTGCTTACTATTTTGCTGTACAGAAAAACATATGCTATATGTCTCCGTTGCAGGGGCACCACCGGCCTTTCTTATGGCTATCAAAACGAGTGCTGTGTCAAATTATCTTCAGGGGTGGGAAGAACTCCTCAGCAAGGTTTAATGACCAACTCCACATGGGTTGCTGCCAAGATAATGCTTTTGCTTTGGAGAGTTAATGCCACTTTATGATCCCTGTCTAGATGTTTGCTGGCTCCCATCTGTTTTGCTTGTATGGTAGGAAAATAAGCAGATATTCCAGAAACATTCTGTGTCTCTGCTGACATGACACAGAGCCACTGTTGAACACCAAAGCCGCTAAGGTTAATAGGTGTAATCAAGGTTCGGTTTTCAGCTGATCACTCAAATTCTGGTTAGCCTTGATAAATGCTGGCGGTATTCCTTGTGTCCTGGCCTTGTGTCTCCATAGCTGGGAAAGTTACAAAGAGGAACAAGCCAGTATTAAACCGGGGTGTCCACATTTATGCATCAGGGAAAACAAGATTAACTTGGATTCAGGTGGGTAGCCATGTTGGTCTGAAGCAACAGAACAAAATTTCAGTCCGGTGGCACCTTTAAAACCAACAAAGTTTAATTCTGGGTTTAAGCTTTCCTGTGCATGCACACTTCTTCAGATAACAT
Organism: Lepidodactylus listeri; assembly: GCA_029233225.1. Classification (NCBI taxonomy): domain Eukaryota; kingdom Metazoa; phylum Chordata; class Lepidosauria; order Squamata; family Gekkonidae; genus Lepidodactylus; species Lepidodactylus listeri. The sequence goes on along the minus strand of JARCFY010000004.1, from coordinate 23,635,660 downwards.
TGAAACAGACTTCAACTGGAAACAGACTTCAGTTGGAAAGACTTGTGCAAATTAGCATACAGATAATAAAAGAGTCAACACATCATTAACTCTTTTATGATCTGTATGCTAATTTGCTGCTGTCCACAGGTCTTACCAACTGTGTTAATCCAATCTTAGCTGTACTTATTGCTCAGTTACTTATGCATCTTGACTCTGATTTGCCATTCCTGGCAGCTAAACCCCCCCTATATGTAATGTTTGAGGAAATCTGTTTTAATGTATCTGAAGAAATATGCATCTACACATGCTAAGTCACTCAGTTCTCACTTATACCCAGAATTAAACTTTGTTGGTCTTAAAAGTGCCACAAGCTTAGTTTGCACGTCTGTTTGTTAAGTCTTTTATTTGTGTGCTAATTTGCTGCTATTCACAGTTCTTACCAACTGCTTTAATCCAATCTTAGTTATACTGATTGCTCAGTTATTTATTTATTTATTTATTATTTCACATTTATATCCCGCCCTCCCCGCAGGCGGGCTCAGGGCGGCTCACATGGGCCCAAGGCCAATTCAATACAATAATCAATAAAATCAGTTAAAACATTCTAATAAATATTATTAAAACATATAAATTACCCATAAAGCTTCCTTTATATAGCATTCGATGGCAACCAAGTTGTGGGTCAGAGCCCCCCCCCCCCTCCCCGCGGCCATAGCCGAGGCCGTGTTGGACCAGGGCCACATGATAGATGGTAGATGGTATCCATAAAGTCATCTGTGGCGGCTCCTAGTCAAAGGCCTGGCGGAAGAGCTCCGTCTTGCAGGCCCTGCGGAACTGCATTAGGTCCCGCAGGGCCCTGATCTCCTCCGGGAGCTCATTCCACCAGACAGGAGCCGCCACCGAGAAGGCCCTGGTCCTTGTTCTGGCCAGCCTGGCATCTCTAGGGCCAGGAACACATAATCTGTGCTCTGACCCCGACCGTAGTGCTCTCTGGGGTATGTACGGAGAAAGGCGGTCCCTAAGATATGCTGGACCCTGGCCATATAGAGCTTTATAGGTAAGAACCAGCACTTTGAAGCGAACTCGGTATGCTATAGGCAGCCAGTGCAGCGCCGCCAGGACAGGCTGGATATGGTCCCGCCTTGCGAGACCCATCAACATCCTGGCCACGGCATTCTGCACCAGCTGCAGCTTCCGGATTTGCACCAAAGGCAGCCCCATGTAGAAAGTGTTACAGTAGTCCAGCCTTGAGGTGACCGTCGCATGGATCACTGTGGCAAGGTCGTCACGGTCGAGGTAGGGAACCAACTGCCTCACCAGCCGTAGATGGTGGAAGGCTGACTTGGCAGTGGCTGCTACCTGGGCCTCCATTGATAAGGTAGGCTCCAGGAGCACTCCCAAACTCCTAACCCTCGGCACAGGCACCAACAGTGCCCCGTCGAAGCTCGGGAGCGGGACCCCCCACTCCGGGCCGCAACGACCCAGACACAGGACCTCCGTCTTCGCCGGGTTCAATTTCAACCTGCTAGATCTGAGCCAGTCAGCCACGGCGTGCAATGCCCGGTCCAGATCGTCTGGGTTGGAGTCCGACCGGCCGCCCAACATCAGATAGAGCTGGGTGTCATCCGCATACTGATGACATCCCAGCCCAAACCTCCTGACAATCTGGGCAAGGGGGCGCATATAGATATTAAACAGCATCGGGGAGAGCACAGCCCCCTGCGGCACACCGCACTCAAGCGGGTGCCTTGAGGACTGCTGCTCCCCTAGCACCACCCTTTGTCCCCGACCCTGGAGAAATGAGACGAGCCATTGTAAGGCCCGCCCCCCTATCCCCACGTCGGCATTTATGCATCTTGACTCTAACTAGCCCTTCCTGGCAACTAATCCCTCACCCTCTCTCTACTTATATGTAAGGCTTAAGGGAGTCTGTTTCAACGTATCTGAAGAAGTGTGCATGCACACGAAAGCTTATACCCAGAATTAAACTTTGTTGGTCTTGAGGGTGCCACTGGACTCAAAAGTTGTTCTAAGATTAACTTGGGTTAATAAACCAACTTTGAAACTGTTGCTTCAGATCTTGATTTGATGTATCCTAGCAAAGCATCATTAGTGGTCCGCATTTGTCTGATCACACTAGCTTTAGTTAGTTTAACATAACCATGGTTTTGCACAACGTGTGAACCAAGCCCAAGAGTCTCCTGACTCTACAGAACTTCCTCTGGAACTTCTCCCCCATTCAGGGAAGTTAGGATCATGAAACAGTATATACAGCAGGATATAATGACTCTTATTCCAGCTTCACTGCCAAAGCTAGAGTAACTGGCACCTTGGGCAAGGAGTGTGTTTGGCGTTCTCCGTTTAGTCAACTTTTGAATGCTTTATTTTTTAATGACATGTCTGAGCTGCAGTGGCTCAGAGGTTAAGACGCTGAGCTGCAGACCAGGAAGTCGGTAGCTTGGCAGTTTGAGACCCCAGTGCCGCGTGGCAGAGTGAGCTCCCATCTCTGGCTCCCGCTCCCACTAACCTACGAAAGTGAGAAAATGCAAGTAGATAAATAGGTACCCCTTTGGTGAGAAGATAACAGCGTTCCGTGCACCTCAGCGTTTAGTGATGCTGGCCGCATGACCACGGAAGAAGTCTTCGGACAGTGCTGGCTCTTCAGCTTGGAAATGGAGATGAGCACCGCCCCCTAGAGTCGGATTCGACTGGCTCTCGAGCAAGGGAAACCTTTTACTAGCATTAATGGTTTATCCCAGGGGTGGGCAAACTTGCTTAGCGTAAGAGCCACCTAGAACAGGGGTGGCCAAACTTGCTTAACGTAAGAGCCGCATAGAATAAACATCAGATGTTTGAGAGCCACAAGACATGAACAAATATTACCTGCTTTTATTGGAAAATAAGCAAATTTGCTTCTTATTAACATTAAAAGAGACTGCCAAAATAATAACAAAAGGGGTAAAAGCAGATATTGATAATGATATTAATTTGTCCAATGATATTAGTTTGATAATGATATTTAGCTTCCCCAGCCGCCCTCCCGGGAGCCACATAATATATGTGAAAGAGCTGCATGCGGCTCCCGAGCCACAGTTTGCCCACCCCTGGTTTATCCCTTTCGTGCATAGATGTGCTGGCTAAGATTCTGCAAGGTGTGCTATATATAAACAAATGCAAACTAATGTTATAGGGCTGGATACTTATGAATCTCATGAAGTTAAATTGTTTTTGTGGTATTGATGCCATGACAATCATTTGTACATTACTTGCTGAGTGGGCATTGATCCTGTACCTTTTCCTTCTAATAATAATAACTGGTAATCGAACTTTTGTGCAACACTGGTCAGGCAGATCACAGTTGCCATCATTATAAGTGAAGAGAGATCATTAGTATTGTTTGTCAAGTGGATGTTTGAGACGGGTGCTCCTCTAGGTGGTGGCTTGGCTGTACAGCGCTAAGTAGAGTTACACCCTTCTAAGTCCATTGAAGTCAAGGGGACTAGGAGGGTGTAACTCCACTTAAGATTGCCGTGTGGGTGGCCCTGACCTGGATAGCCTGGACAAGCCCGATCTCATCAGATCTCGGAAGCTAAGCAGGGCCGACCCTGGCAAGAACTTGGATAGGAGACCTCCAAGGAATACCAGGGCCAGGACACAGAGGCAGGCAATAGCAAGCCACCTCTCTAAAATGTCCAAGCCCCACTAGGGGTCGCCAAAAGTCAGCCATGATTTCCAGGCGGGTGCACGCACACACACACACACACACACAAAGAGTACTCAACAACAACAAAAGATTGAAGTGTGTGGGTGACCTGCCCTGAACTCTCTGACCCTTTGCAGCACTGCACTTTATCAGAACCTGCACAATCCCATATTTTAAACCCAAGTTACCGTCTCCTTTCATGAAGGCATCCAGAGGAGTAAAATTGCGCTGGTGATTTGCAGGCTAACATCAAGATTATTTTCATGGTTTGTTTGCGCTCTCTGCCCGCTGAAGTAATTAAGTTTCATAACTACAGTTTAAAAGTAAGGCTCTCCTTTATTGCAAAGGCTAAAAGGTAAAGTTTAGTAAAGCATAAAACCTGCAGAAAAATAATCCAAACCAATAAAAATGTATGCCGCAAGGAGGGGAAATGGATTGTATTAAAAATCTGTAAAGACAATGCAGCCAGAATTATTGGTAACAGATATTTTTTGTTAAATTGTCTCTCCCCACCTTCTAAACTGGTTAGTGGTTTTAAGAAAAAAAGCAAGTGACTCTGACACTTGTGGAGTTTTCAAAATTGAATTTCTAAAATATACATATGTTAAAGCAGGGAGAAAGTAAAGCAAAATTACATTTTCCACAGAGATTTGCATATATCTTTCTTTTCATACTGGAACTTTTCCTGCGTTGTTGAACTTTTCCAATTCCCACTCTTCCATTCTGTTACTACGTTGTCATAAGAAATACACACTACTACTCCAGTCTGGTGTTTTCTCTGTACACAGGATGTAAAAACCCGTGTGTGTGTGTGGAACAGCAGTTTTCATGGGTTAGACACCAAATGAAAGAAAAATAGCCACTAGTGGTATTTTGCAAATTCCAGCACGGTTTATTTAAAAAGGGACAATAACATTAGAATTTTCTTCCCATAAAACAAATTAAATTACAACAAGCCTGAGTAATTTATTACCTAGTCAGACATAGCTTTCGCTTGAATTTTCTCAGCTACCGATAGGTAGAGACAGACCATGTGACTTACAAAAGGTTCTGTATTGGATTGTTTATTTATTCATTCATTTATTTACAAACACTATGCTGCTTCTACCAAATGCAACAGGTCTGACAGCCCTGAGATAAAAACAATATGACCATGTTAGTAGACAGGGTTGCCAGACTCCAGGTGGGGCCTGGGGATCTCCCGGAATTACAGCTCATCTCCAGACTACAGAGATCAGTTCCCCTGGAGGAAATGGATGCTTTGGAGGGTGGACTCTGTGGCATTGTACTCCACTGAGGTCCCTGTCCTCCCCAGGCTCCATCCCCAAATCTCCAGGAGTTTCCCAACCTGGATCTGGCAGCTCTACACCCACCCCTCAGTCCCCCACCGGTGGCCAGGGGGACCCTGGCAACCCTATTAGCAAATCACTTTACAATGTACCAAATCTTCAGGCAGACTCTGGCACGACGGTTCAGGAGTGCCCACCCTTGGCAAGGATGCTGCTTAATTTCCAGAGCCTTCCAGAGAGCCAGTTTGGTGTAGTGGTTAAGTGCGCGGACTCTAATCTGGGAGAACCGGGTTTGATTCCCCACTCCTCCACTTGCACCTGGCTGGATGACCTTGGGCAAGCCATAGCTCTGGACCAGCTGTTCCCTCAAGGACAGCTTGGGAAAGAGCTCTCTCAGCCCCACCTACCTCACAGGGTGTCTGTTGTGGGGAGGGGAAGGGAAAGGAGGTTGTAAGCCGCTCTGGGACTCCCTTGGGGAGTGGAGGGTGGGGTATAAATCCAATCTCTCCTCTTCTTCTTCTTCTTCTTCTTCAGGAATAGGGTGGCTTTGCACAGTTCCTGAAACCTTGCCAGAGCAAGTGCCCCCCGCATTCCCTCTGGCACACCTCTTCTTGTGTGGGCATGAAAAGGTGGCAGACCAACGTAGGTTTGTTAAGGGATGGAAGTGTTGCCCCCCCCCCCCCCCCCCAATTGGGTGGAAATAGAAAATCCGGAAACTTTTATATCAAGTGGTGGCGCCGGATTGGCTGGCTGGATCTGCCATCTCTCAGGCCAGGATTACTATTGTGTGAGTGTCCTGTTCAGTCCCTTGTGTGAGTGTCCTGGTTCAGTCCCTTGGGGCTGACCCTTGCCGTTTTTGTCAGACCTTACCAATGTGAATGTGTGCCCATACGAGACGTCTGTATCATTCAAGTCCATTTTCCCCTATGCTGTATTAGTGCCATGTTGTGTCTTTTTTCCATATGTGAATCTTTGGATGAAGGCTTCGGTATATTTACTAATTAGAGATCTTTAATTGCTCCACTGGAACAAATTCATTAAATAATTGTCTTAAACCAGGCCCATAGAATCTCACTGTAGCTTCAGTATGTGAGCTTGTTTATGTGAAGATAAGCGCCAGTGAAAACAATGGGATTTAGTATAAAGTCAGTGAGCTCATGCTGGGGAGATTTGGCCTCTGTGCTTCTCTACATCTCTGAATTTTTGGAGAATGGACAACCCAACTTTCCCCCATTCCCTTGACCCTCATCCAGGTTGTAACTTGGGCATTTATTGGAAACCTGGGTTTTTAAGACCAGTCTGCACTTTACTATAACGCCCAAACCAGTGTGGTTACTCTTTCTGCACTGCCATATTGTTTAGTGCAGAATGGCTCATGGACCCAACCTAATGTTCATGGACCTAAAATTAATTAGCTAATTTACTCTTGTTTCTCTTGAAATATCTGGAGAGCTGTTGGACTAATTGACAATAACTTGGTCAAATAAGGGGGGGAACTTTGCTATAGCTATTAAGTAGTTTCAGTGTGCCATTCAAACTAGTAGTTTCTCAGCAATTAGTAACGCAGTGTACCATAACTGTACACAGGATGGATGCATAGATCTGTGCTCACAGCAGCACATCTGTGCTCACAGCAGCACATCTTCCCAAATGCTGCAGTCCACAGGAGTAGCTGAGAATGTATATATGCGTAGCCTATAGTTTTAAAGTGGGAGTACTGGGTGGGAAGCTTTGGACACAAACCAGCTTGGCTTGGTCTACTATCAGGGTTGCCACATTCACACTTCCAGTGGAATATCCCCTGCTTTGAGCCCCCACCACTGTTCAGTAAGCCGGCAGGGTAAAAATAAGACACAAAATTCCCATTCTGCTGATGGTATGATGCCATAGAGTTTCCGCTGAACCCTAGAGTGGCAAGACCTCACTTCCAGGTTCACCCTGGAAATGGTGTCATGCCATCAGCATGATAGCACCCCCTGTGTCTCTGTTCCCCCAGTCACCCAGCAATCCTGTGTACAACTGACATCTGTTGAGTGGGCAAGATGTATTCAAAGTGTCCACAGTAATGCTAATGTGGTGCAAAACTATCAAAACATGCATTTTTATCTCTTTGTTACCAAGAGCAAAGGGATGCGCTATCTATACCATCTCTTGTGGGTCATGTAATGTCATCGCAAAAGGTTCTCCCATTTGGTATTGTATTAAGAAACAACTGGAGGTGCTGGGGATTGAACCTGGGACCTTCTGCATGGCTGTACCACTGAGCCATGGCCTCTTCCCCAAAGGACAGCCACCTGTGGCCGAGCTAGATGTGCATGTATACACAGACTTTTATATCACCAGCTCTCTCTGAGCCATGTGGAAATTATCATCCTTTGGAAACATAAAGAAGAACCTCTGTGGAAGATTTTAACGGCGTAGCAGACACCAGCGTCGCTCTGCAGTCTAGCAATTATTAGCATAACGATAACAAGAGATATCATAGCAGTGAAATTCACTTGATGTGCTGCTCGAACACATCTACCCTTTTGCATCCCCCCCAAAAGCATGATTGCGGCTTGCAATTTGATCCCTGCTGGGCTCTCTTAAACTGTATTTTAAACACACTGTGCTCCAACAAGCCTCATCTGCATAATATGAAAATTGGTCTTTCGATCATTTGTTTAAGGAGCATAATGTGCTACTTGTGCTATTTTTTTCGAGCAGTGCAGAAGTCCCACAGAAGAATACCTTGGGAAACTATTCTTCCATTTCTTGTTATCTTCGACAGCAGGCGAGGACGGTTCCCAAAACTCGAGTTATCTGTGGCAAGTTTACATAGGGGCTGCTTCCTCCGGCATTGTTCTTCTCCTTTCTCTATATAAATCAAAAAACCATCTTAACAATAATAATGTTGGCTGTGCAGTTGCGTGCGCCTTAGTCAAGCCTGGGCATTCATTTAAGTGATTTTCAGTGGTTACAGAAACAGCTGAGAAAGGTGCTGTCTAGGAACATCTCACCTACAGACACAGGAATCACTTAACCACTCCTGATGCCTCCTATAGGCAGTTCCTGCGTCAGCATGTGCAAATGTCCCTGGACAGCACCAGGATTCTCACTAGGACCCATGCTGATTTTAGGACTAGTGGCATTTGCAAGGAAAGCAGCCATGTTGTGTGTCTCATCCTGTGTGTTTTCCCAGTTATCATAACAATCATCAGGCTTCTTGATGTGCTTAAGTTTTCCTGCAGAGCCAGCTTTGGATATTGCAGCCTTGTGTTTGGCATTGAAACTGGACCTTCCAAGTAGGACCATGCAGCATGCTTGTTTTGGTAGAAATACTTATACCCCACTTTTCCCCCAAATGGGACCCAAAGCACCTTGCAAATTGGTGTAATGGTTAGGAGCATGGACTCTAATCTGGGAGAACCGGATTTGAGTCCCCACTCCTCCACATGCAGCTGCTGCTGTGACTTTGGGTCACTCATGGCTCTCTCGAAGCAGTTCTCAAAAGAGCTCTCTCAGCCCCCCTTACTTCTCAGGGTGTCCATTGTGGGGAGGGGAAGGGATTGTAAGCTGCTCTGACATTCCTTCGGGTAGTGAAGGGCAGGGTATAAATCCAGTCTCCTCTTCTCATTCTTCTCCTGTCCTCCGTTTTATCCTTACAACAACCCTGTGAGATAGAGTAAGCTGAGAGTTATCAGTCCAGAGCCAGCCTGTGAGCTTCCATGGATTCAGACCTGGAATTCTGAGTTCCTGGTCCAACCACAGTACTTGGATTTCCCACGATCCTAGTCCAGTGTTCTAACCAGGGGACATTTCGTAGAAAAAGAGGTGCAGGAACTCATTAGTATAACTCATTAGCATAGCTTATTTGCATATGCCACACCCCCTGACATCACCGGAAGTGTGTCAGAAGGCAACACCTACTGCTCAGTTTCCACCCCAAAAATCTCCAGGTATTTCCCAACTCAGAGCTGGCGAGCCAGCCTTACACTTTGACTAAAGACACTTTAGGTTTCCTTTGCTCTTGCAGGGCAGCTACCCTACAATTAGCATGAAAATACAAATCAAGTTAGTATGCTTTTGCTTTTTTCTACAGTGCATCGCCATATGTGCCCACTCCTGGGCTTGTTACTCCCTAACTCCCGGAACGGCGTTCCTGTGTGTTCCTGCTCAAAATGACCCCTGGCTCTAACCCCTAGACCACATTGGCTCTCTTGTTGTGTTAGCTGGTGCTTGACACAGAGGAGTGAATACATCATCCTTGCCTTCAGGGAATCACAACTCCCAGAACGGCCTCCTCTTGAAACAGGTTCCAAAGATGGAGAGAAATTCCAGAGTTCTTGGGACATGACCCTTCGCTGGTGCCGTGGGATGGAAGCTTTTCATCCTCTGGTCGTACTGGGACAAACGAGAAACACACAGTTTCCTCTGTTTAGAAAGGAAAGTGCCAGGAATCCTTATTTGCAAGTCTGTCCGAAGAAAAAAGAGATCAGGAAGCGAGATAAATTTTCAATCACCGGATCTGCCTTGGGATTTTTCCTCAATAGGTGGAAATGCAAAGTAAACAATCGGGGAGCCTTTAAAGGACTCTTCATAAGAGCCGTTTGACCCCTTGTTTTCCTCTGACATCCTATATGCAAATGCAGCGACATGGAAATCAGGTTTCTAAAGAGCTGTTTGGCAGCCCGAAGCGCCCGGCTTACCCTGAACATTTCAGAGCTCGGGAAGCAGCAGCAGGGCTGACCACCAAGGGTTGCTATACAGAGGAAGGCAATGGCAAACCGCGTCGGCTCGTCTCTTGCCTGGAATGCCCTGTGGATGGGGTTGCCATGACTTAGGGATCCCCTGGAATTACACCTGATTTCCCGACTACAGAGATCAGTTCCCCTGGAGAAAATGGAGGCTTTGGAAGGTGTGCTCTATGGCATTGTACCCCGCTGAGGTCCCTGTCTTGAGGTCCGAGGCTCTATCCCCAGATCTTTTGGAGTTTCCCAACCTGGATCTAGCATCTCTACCACCCATCACCCACCAGGGGGAATCAGGCTATACCATGCCACTTTCTCTCCCAGTGACCAAATCAGGAGCAGTTAAACTCCAGGCTATAGAATCCCGAAAGTTTGTCTTAACTAAAATTCCCCTTCAATGTCTTTTCTTTAAGAAATTAATAATTATCATCTATGGATAGGAAAGTCCTCAATACTGGGGCCATTATTTTACAGGCCCTGTTCCTAACTCTCACTGATGTCATTTTGCATTGGATGGTACAACAAGCAAGGTTCCTTTTGTTGATAATGCGGGTTGGTTTAGAAGAAGAAGAGAAGAAGAGATTGGATTTATACCCCGCCCTTCACTCCTCAAGGGAGTCTCAGAGCGGCTTACAAACTCCTTTCCCTTCCCCTCCCCACAACAGACACCCTGTGAGGTAGGTGGGGCTGAGAGAGCGCTGAGAAAACTGCCCTTGAAGGAACAGCTGGTACAGAGCTTTGGCTTGCCTGGGGTCATCCAGCAGGTACAAGTGGAGGAGTGGGGAATCAAACCCGCTTCTCCCAGATTAGAGTCCGCGCACTTAACCACTGCACCAAACTGGCTCTATGGGGAGAGTATGGGGGGAGCTAGATGCTTGTGTGGGGAGTATGGGGAGAGCTAGATGCTTGTTACCATATTCCATAACTCTTTACAAAAATATCATAGAGAAATGCGTATCGATATTGGGTTATCAGACTTAATATTCTGAGGTTGTTGGGAAGAAAAAAACCATCTGGTTAAGGCTTTGTTGGTTTAGATAAGCGAACTTCTTGCCTTTCGGAGAAGAGATTCCTCACAGACTTGTGCACTAAGAAATCTTTGTGCATCTTCTTAAAACTCAAGATGCGGCCAAGAGTTCTGAATTGTGTTCTAGGAGTTACCCTGGGGTCCCACCCAGTGAAGTCAGTGTGTGTCCTGGAATATTTTTCTGCCGTTCCACATGGCAAGAGGAGTTTGGCAGGAGAGGGCAATCCATTATGGACATCGTCATTGTGGGGGGGCCCCATAAGCTTCCAGAGAACCCCAGAGTTCCCCGAAAGTGCTTTTGCAAAATCGCTGGTTTTGATTAGCAATATGAAATCAGAGTGGAATAAGCTTCATTTCCTTCCCCCCACCCCAAAAACCTTGCAGTGGTGTGGTTACTGTTTTGGCAGAGGGAGCCACCGTTTCAAAAGGTTACATTTATGTGTGGCTGGAAGAATAAGGCCAAGTTGCATTTTCATTGAGCTGGGACACCGGAGACCCCTTCCTACCGCCAAGGATTACAAATCATGGCCCATGAGAAACGTTTAGAAGCGTAATGGGTAGAATTTCTGTTTATTTTCAGAACAGGAAGAAATGCAGGTATTTTAGAAAGTAGAGAGGCCGCAATGTGTACTGTATTTTCGAAAGTAGAGGTTATTTTAGGAAGCAGAGAGCCCGCAACGTGTACAGTAAACTCTATGCCCTGGCATGTGTCGGTAAATATGGAAGACCTTTGCCCCCGACTTATGTCCTTTTAGAACAATATTGTGTTTCATAACAAAATTCTACATAACTTTTGTGCCCAGTTTATGTTTTTCCCCCGAAACCTGGAATGCTGCAAGTTATCCAGCATGCTAATGAGATTGCTGCAATGTTATCATTGGCATCTGGCATACCTTGGGGCCTTTTATATTCCTCAACCCAGACAGCAGTAACAATAACACTTTAGAGTTTTATATTAAACGCTTCACACATATTATCTCAGTATCTCTTACCTAGAAGCTGGCAATGCTTTCGTTCCCATACTACAGATTTGTGCATGAGAAGACTGAGGCTGAGCAAAGAGTGGCTTTGCCTGAGGTGGCTCTGCAGTGCAGAGTTTCCTCCAGCCTAAGCCCATTGATTCTGGGGTAAACCCCAGCTTGGTGTAGTGGTTAAGAGCGGTGGAGTCTAATCTGGGAGAAACAGGATTGGTTCCCCACTCCTCCATGTGAAGCCAGCTGGGGGACCTTGGGTCAGTCACAGTTCCCTCAAAGCTCTCTCAGCCCCACCTTCCTCACAGGGTGTCTGTTGTGGGGAGAGGAAGGGAAGGTGATTGTAAACTACTCCGAGACTCCTTTGATAGTGAAGGCAGGGAGTAAAACCAACTCCTCCTCAGGCTCATTTCATCAGATGCAAATACTGAAAATGTATTGTTCCTTGCGATGATATAACTTATCCTGAGTATAAAGAGGAGCCTTATACTCAACTTGACAGACATTTATGCCACAATAAATATGTTGGTCTTTAAGATGCCATAAGACTCTTCGTTATCCAGGCTGCCCAGCCTGGTTTTCCCTCTGGACTTCCTCTGATCAGACGGCTTTCTGTAATTAGGCCACAGCGAGAGCTCTCCCTCTGCCTGAGGTCCGGCTTCTTGGCTTTCCTCAGGATCATGGTTAATCCCGTTTTAGAAGTGAAGGCCAATTCCTGCCTCTGAGCTCAGGCCGTAAGCTTTCCCCATTTTTCTTCTCTTTCAGATGACAGATACGGATAAATCTCCAGATCCGTCTTGCACTGAGGGCTCCAAAGAAGACTGCCAAAGTCCAACTCTGGGAGGTGGTATTTTGAAGTACAGAAGCCGATCGCAAGGTAGGGGCGGTCTCATGGAACGGGTGAATCAAGGTTTGCAAAACATAAGGAAAAGATGAGAGACGTTTGGTCCAACGGCACAGTCCTTTCCTGTGGGTCACCTTTAAAAAAAAATTAAAAGCTGCAACACGAAGATACTGAGAGAAATGGAAAGGGGTCCTCTTCAGTGAAACATCCCCCCAGCCCAAGAACATGAGAACATAACATAATTAGAACCGGCTGGATCTGACCAGTGGTCTATCCAGTCCGGCATACAGCTCATTCCTAAACACCACATTCTGACAGTCAGTACGAGAGATGATGAAAGGAGGATTATGTTCCAGCCCAGAGTGCAATTTCCCTGGACTTTTAAGGCTAAATATTAAAGAAACAGCCTGAGGAGATGTGGTTCAGGACACGTACCAAAGGGGCACCTTCAAGGGATCTCCCTTTCGTATTAGCCTTTGGGTAAATTTAGGGGAAATCTGGTGGAGTGCAGTATTTTAGAAGAGGACAGTAGGAATATAAACTATAACAGGTATTGCAGACTTGTTGATGAAAACAATTGAAGGTTTGTGGTTGGAGATTGTCAGAATTTGCCCCAATGTGTGCTCCTTGCACCTCTTCTATAAGGATCATAGAGTGAGTCAGGGAAGAAAAAAAAATACCACTGTATCCTGTCATAGAATCATAGATTTGGAAGGGATCTCCAGGGTCATCTAGTCCAACCCCCTGCACAATGCAGGAAATTCACAAATGCCTCCCCAAACACACACCCAGTGAGCCCTGTTCCACACCCAGAAGATGACAAAAAACCTCCAGGATCTCCAGTCAAACTGGCCTGGAGAAAAACTGCTTCCTGACCCCAAAGTGGCGATCAGCATTTCCCTGGGCGTGTAAGAAAGGGCCACGAGAACTAAGCACTGATGCAGCCCTTCCTGCCCTCCCTCTCATGATCTGCCTCAGTTCACCAAACTATGTTTGTTCCCAACTGCTCGGCAGTTTTCCATTAAAAAGTGAGGGGAAAGCAAGCAGAAACTTGGTCTATACTTGTTCCAGCTCTGTGTTTCTTGCATTTCTATTCTGCTTCCCTGGACTCCTTGCCTGACCCTAGACTGGAACTATCAAACGCATATGATAGTGAAATATTTCAAGCTGACCTGTTTTGTAGGAAACTTCCCATCCCTGGTGGGTATCCCACAAGGAAGTCTGAGACCGATTTCCCACAGGCTGCTGTTTTTTGAGGATCACTGAAGCCGCGGAGGAAATCGGGCAGAGCCGCGGGTCAAAATGCGCCCTGCACCAAATAGTGGGAAATTCAAGCACACAATCGGGGCAAACGGAGGAACGACGCCGGGGCGGCACCTGTGGGAAATCGGTCTGAGCTCCTGAAAGAGACTGAAGAGCCAATTTAATATGTTTGCATTTTGTTTTTCAGAGGGGGGTAAGAGGAAAACTCTGGTGTCAAGATTGTTTAGCTTTAAAGGACTTTTTAAAAAAAGAGCTTTCTGTATTTTCAAGTTTAAGGATATTTAAATTCTTGCTCATTTCATAGCGATGCTAAACTGGTCTTTGTTTCCATTTCACTTAGTTATTTTAAGTATTTGTGATTTGGGGGCTCCACTGGATTTACAAACTGCTTTTTGTCAGCTTTCGACTGAGATTAGTCTTAAATCTTTTAAACTGGAAATGGCCCCTGTGTTCCTTGCCAGTAATTTTGGCAGCAATCCTTTAAACACACCAGCATGAAACTGTCAGGGCTTTGCTACAGTATGCTTTTTGAAAATGGTTGCTTGAATGATAAACTGTTGCTACCAACTTGTAGGCTGTGTGTGTATGTATGAAAAGATAATATCTATCACAGTTTGTGTATGTGATTTAGGAAATGCATCCATCATTTTTGAACGTGCGTACAAAATGTTGAAGTAGCACACCTGGCTCTATCACGACTGTCTGATCTTCAAAGATGCCCTGATAGATGTGTAATAAATGGCATCTCTCGGTTATTGCTCAGGGGCAGCAACTCGTTTAGAATCCGTGGGAGAAGATGACGAGTTGACAGTGGAAAATGGAGACGTGGGTTATGAAATAGCCATGAAATATTCCCGGGGAGGGAGAAAACATTCTCTGCCACAGCATCTGGACACAGGCACCAGGCAGGTGAGAGAGAGGGTACAGTTTACTGTCTTTATGTAGACAGGGAACCTCGGTTTGTATTCACAATATTTTGTTATGCCATTGTGGGATACTGAGAGCCAAACTAGATGCAGTGCCTGCTACTAGTCTGGTTGGGGTTCGCACTAGACCTGGCTCAACCCTGTCCCGGAACTTAAATTCTACACGACACGCAAGTTCACCCCTGCAATAATCTCAGGATATTTTTTGTTTCCACATTACACTGAGGTCACCCCGGTTTCGCCCCACACTTGTCATGGGATAAATCATGTTGTTACAACCAGAGATAAATGCAAGGTATTGTGTCGTGAGTTGAACTCTGATAAAACCAGGGATGAGATCCAAGTGCAGAAAGGACCATAGACAGATGTTACATTGGGGAACTAACATTCCCAAATGTGCTGAAGCCTGATTAGACTTGGGATTGAGATGCAGTGGGAGGATGAGCTTGTCCTCAGCCCCACCCCACCCCATTTCCCCAAGCTGAAACATGGGAGAGTGTCCTGAATTTGTCCCGCTGTGCCCGACCCAGTTTATGGCAAGGCTTCATGTCTAGTTTGGCCCATACTCTCAGGCCATTTAGCATTAGAATTGTATCACAGGCACCGTCTAACTTTGAATATATGATCCTTCTCTTGCTTATGTGGTCACGAATCCTGAGGCGTACCAGAAATCAAGGCTTTTGCTTCCAAGAGTCTCTTAATGTGTTATTTTCATTTTTTTTTTAATCTTTGAGTACATCTGTGACCACATTACAGAAATATCGTTTTTTAGAAAACTCTCAGGTTGTCTAGTTTGCCTGCTTTATTGTCAATTGCAAAATGGGGAATTTTTACTAATTAGCAGCTTCTGAGGAGTGACCTCCTCCCCCTTGTGCCAAGTTTAAGAATTGCACTGCCTTCATGATGACCTTGCAGGAGCAGTTGACTAGCTAGTATTGGAAACAAGACACTGGGCTGGAAGGATTCTCAGTTTGCCCCAGCAAGGCCATTCCAGGGGTGCAACTGAGTGGTGCAGGGATACTACTGAAAATGGCATCTCCGTGCTGATTTCTCCCATGTTGGGGATAGAAGCATTTACACATACAGTTGCTTCCTGACCCACTGTATATCATTAGCTACTACTGGTCAGACCAGGAAGATGCAGTGTCACAACACGGGGCACGTGTGCCTACACTTTGTAGGGCTGAAGGGGAGAACTTTATTCAGTGCTGCCATTTTCAGTGGCATCTATGTGTTGCTCATACCATGTAGTTCTCCCTTTCCTCCTTACCAATACCGGGTAAGGCATTTTTCTAGTTCTGAAAAGGGGATAATTTGTCGTACTGAGCCAAGCATTTATACATCTGGGTCAGATTTTGTTGATATATGTAGGGGGAGTCTTTTTCATCAAATAAGCATGTAAATTGCAGAAAAATCAAAGCTGTTTTTCTTTCCCCCCCCCCAAACACATAACTGCTCACAGATCCCCAGAATACTGTTTATTTTGTTTGCTTTTTTAAGACTCCCAAGATGCTATGCAGTGTGTGAGCTAGCCCATCCTTATATTGCCGAAACACTTGGGAAATGGAAGATATAGGTGCTCCTGTTGAAAACAGTACGGAAGAGCACGTTGTGACTTCATAATGCTTAAGATTATTTTATTTCAGCAGGAGTACCAAATTGTTAAAAAATCCACCCGATCATTGAGTGCAGCTCAAGTAGAATATCCCTGGCGCCTAACTCAGCCATCAATTATTTCCAACATTGTCCTGATGAAAGGACAAGGCAAGGTAAGGACATTCTCACAAGCACTAGTAGGTGTGTCTGTGTGCCTGGAAGAGCATGTGAGAATCTTGACAAGCACGAAATATCGGGGGGGGGGGGGGGGAATTAGGGTGTGATAGTCACAATTGCGACAATAAGAACATCAAAATATATGTTACTACCTCTGGAATACTTTCAGGAGGGTAGACATGTTGGTCTGCCGTAGAAAAGCTAGATTCAAGTCCAGTAGATCTTTTGAGACTAACAAGATTTTTGGGGTTTAAGCTTTCAAGAATCTAATCTCCATTTGTCAGATAAGGGAGCTCTGACTCTTGAAAGCATGTACCCCGAAAATCTTGTTGGTCTCTAGGGTCCTCCTGGACTAGAATCTGAAATGCTCTTGCTATATCATTCCTGTGAAAGTGAAGGTTCCAACCAGGCCCATAGCTAATGCGGGGCCCATGGGGCCTGGCTCCCTAGCATTTCTTCCAGGCCCTCTCCCTCCTGGGTTACCCCCCACAATTAAATTAATGTAATTAACTTTGATTTAATAAGCTGTGCCCCCCCAAGGCCCCCTCCCCCTACAGGGCTGGTTCCGATAGGCTGAGCTGCTCTCATGCTCAGAATGTTCAGCTGCTCTCATGCTCAGAATGTTCAGAACAAAACTGTCTTCCGACAAGCTTCTGTGAGGGAAGGAGAAATAGTCAGTTTGGCTGGGACTAAACCCTCACACATACAATTCAACTGAGAGAAGGACCTGGGAGGTAGGGAGACGAAGGAATACAGTTTCTTGAGGCAGAATGGTTGGCAGAAAGGTCAAGGTCAGGCAATGGACTGACAAAGAAAAAAGTGAAGAAAGGAAAGGCTTGAGGTGGAAGAAAGCAAAGGAGACAGCGGTTTGATTAAAGAAGGAGTTAATCAGAGACCAGACATTAAAGAGGTTTCACAGTGCTTATAAGATGCTGAGGAGCTGTATGAAAACCATTGTATAAAACAAAACAATGGGTTGGTTGCAAAAGTGTATTTCTGCTAGCAGAAGGGAGGCAATTTTTGACGAGTCCCAATTCCACTGCAGACCCCCAGTTCACCCCTCATACTGTTCATTAGGGCCTCTTCTCCTCTAGAGGTTGCAGTTTGGGTTGCAGCTGGACAGGGTAAGCAGGAAGGTCCCATTCTGCTGATAGAAATGTCTTCCGTCAATGGAAATTGCTGCCGGACCTGGCTGAATAATTTCTTCATATCGGCTTTTTGGCTTTGCAGTTCAGCCTCTCAATCCAAGCAATTTCAAAGTCGTAGTTTCCATTTTCACCCAATTACTTTAGGCCCAAAACTGCTGTCACAGTGAAGATCTGTTAATGTTTCTCTTTCCGCCCCAATCCTCTGCAGGGTCTTGGATTCAGCATTGTGGGAGGTCAGGACTCTGCTCGGGGACGCATGGGCATTTTTGTGAAGACGATTTTCCCGACTGGAGCCGCCGCTGCCGATGGGAGACTTAAAGAAGGTACTGTAGCAAAGAGAGTGGATGTCTGGGAGAGAGGACATGTCCCATTTTGCAGCCATCCCACTTCTTCTCGGGGGCCAGTGAGCATTGTTAAGGGAAGAGAAATAAGTCCATGGACCAGCTGGGCAATGAGCTGGCAGTGTATGGCCTTCCTGACCTGCTCCCCCATTTTTGGCTTGGACTGGTGGTTAAAGAGAAGTTGAGGTCTGGTAGGGATGGTAGGGATCCCCACAGCTTTGGAGTGCGACTTTCCCGCCTCCCCCTCCTTCTGCAGACCAAAATACCTCCTCAAACGCTGCTCCTGTTGAATTCATGCCAGGGTCTTCCACTTCCACTTCCTGTCTTTCTGGTACGAGCAATTAGCTGGGTGGGGGGTGGGGGGAAGTCTGTAAGATAGTAAAATGGAGACAGGAAGTTAATGTGCTTGCAGAGTGAATGCTACCAAGAATCTATTCATCGAATTGCCCATTACCCATATTGTCAAACTCAAGGTTGTCCTAATACATTAATGCTGGTTCATGAATTGCATTTCTTTCCTACACAAACAAACACTGCTTCTTAACAGGTTGTTAAGCAGTGTGCATTTTTTGCAATGTGCGTGGGTGCTTTAGGCAGCTATAACAACATTTAGCATCTGTATACCACTGCTTTGGGTATTCAAAATGCTTTGTTTGCGTTCTCTTGGTAATACAGCTACCCTGACGGTAGTATTGTTTATCAGTCTCCTTTTGCAGCTCGGAAAGATAATCTTGCTTAAAACTACCTAGTGATTTGATGCTGAGGTTTGAATTGGGGTCTTCCTGGTTCAGTTTTTAGCCACCAAGCTAAAAACATAAGAAGAGCCCTGCTGGATCAGATCAATGGTCCATCTAGTCCAGCATCCTCGCTCACACAGTAGCCAACCAGTTCCTCTGGACAGCCAACAACAGGCTGGTTAGTGCCTCTGAATGTGGAGGCTCCCCTCAGTCACTGTGGCTAGTGGCCATTGATAGACTTCTCCTCCATGAATCTATCTAATCCCCTTTTAAAGCTGTTTATTCCTGTGACCATCACTAAATGCTCTGGCAGCAAATCCCACATTTTAATCACTGTCTGTTTTGCAAAGGCTGGGTGCTTATCTAGCCCTAGATTAAGACCCAAAAGGAGTCAGTAGGAATGTCATAGCTGTCCCTCTTCTTCCTCCCTGTAGCAAAGGTTACCCATCTGATCCCTTATATGAAGGTGGATCTGTTACTGAGAGTGCACCCTGGAACACCACAAATGTACCCCTCTGGCTGCACAGAGTGTGTGTGTGTGGGGGGGGACATCAAGACTAGTTTGCAAACTGCCTCTCATGGAAGCTTGCTCGCCACTCCTGATTTTTCTTGAGGATCCCCTTACGAGCTTTCAGAGAACTCCAGGCTCATTGCAGCCCAAAAGTACAATACATTTTTAAAGTGTGTGTGTTCTGATGCAAGTTCAGGGTCAGAGGGCAAAGCTTTGGGAGCGTTCTTCCACAACGGTTAATCGTAAACTGGCTGGTTCCTGGGCAGAAAGTGGGCTCACTCTCACGACAATGGGAACACGTGGAAATAAACAGAAAGGGGTTTTGTTTAAAATACACAGCAATTGGCCAGAAACATGAAGAAGCCTATGACTGCAGTTGGCCCAGGCTACCCCAGTCTCCTCAGATTTTGGAAGCTAAGCAGTGAGTGTCAGCATAGGCGTCAGGGGAGCTGGGGAGCTGGAGCCCCCCCCCCCTCAAACTTTTCCAGGACGTGCTGAGCCTCCCCTGGAGACAATAGCCTGTAATGTCTCTGGCCCAGCCCCAGCCCCAGCCCCCCCCCCCCCGGGAAATTGGAAAGTCTACGCCCTTGAGTGTCAGCTCTGGCGAGCAGTGTTCCCTCTAAGCTGGGTTAGTGTGAGCTAGCTCACAGATTTTTAGCCTCCAGCTCACACGTTTGTCTTAGCTCAGGAAGGATGGCTCCAGAGCAGACTGATTTATGCAGCAGCCAAATCGCTCGCTCTTAGGTCCAGTAGCTCACAGAGTGGAATTTTTGCTCCCAAGACTCCACCGCTTAGCGGGAGCATTGCTGGTGAGAGTTTGGGTGGGAGAAGTCCATGGTTGCTACGCAGAGTCAGGCAGTGGCAAGCCACCTCTGCTCGTTTCTTGCCTTGAAAACCTTGCGGGTTGCCATAACTTGACAGTACTTTCCTCAGAGGTGGTGAACGGTAAGAACTTTTATCATTCTTGTGTCCAGATTTTAATGTGGATCTTCCCTTTGGTTACTAGGCGACGAACTCCTGGAAGTGAATGGGGAATCTTTACAGGGGCTGACCCATCAGGAGGCCATTCAGACTTTCAAGGTAACAGAATTATTAAGACAAGTTTCTAGAGGCCCAGAGCGCAGCTGTGGACACTCAGATGCTTCATGTTTGCATTTGGTTCGATGATTTGGGCCTGGGCTGCTGTATCCAGTGCGTGTTGCAAACCGAGTGGCTGTCGGTGAAACCAAACAAAATCATCTTGCATTGCAGATCGATCTCATTTACTTTTCCAGCCACCCATAGGTTGAGCCAAGTCCTAAAAACAATAAAATAACGTACAAAGAGCCCTGCTGGATTGGACCAGTGGCCCATCTAGTCTGGCCTCCTTTTTCTGACAGTGGTTACCAAAATATCCACAAGGAGGGCCCAGAGGACAAAGCCATAGAGAGATCCTGCTTCTTAACATGGAGGTTCCATTTAGCTATCATAACTAATATGATGGACCTGCCCTCAGTGAATTTATGTAACCTGCTTTTAAGGCCTTCTAAGCTAGTAGCTTTCAGTAGATCATGTAACTGTGAGTTCCACAAGTTAGTGATGGTGTACAGTGTGAAGAAGTACCGTCTTTTGTACTTAATCTACTGCCCACTGACTCAGTGCCTCTAGTTCTAGAGGGTTTTAGTTCTAAGAGGCACACTACTTAGTGGTGCTGTGAGAACAGATAATGCAAGGAAGAAACTTAAGTTGTATGCAATTGGGAGAAGTCACAACAGCAACAAGAATAATAAATCCACCATTGGTTGCCACCAGCGGTTGGTGGCGCTAGCACTCCAAAATAATACGATAATGATATCCTCACTCCGCACCATCTCTAAAAAGTGATTATCGATCAGTGCTCCCTCTAAGCTGTGTAATCTTGTGAGCAAGAATTCTACTCTGTGAGTTACTGGCATTAACGTTGTGAACGAGGGATTTGGCTACTGCATAAATTAGTTTGCCCTGGAGCCATTCTTCCTGAGCTAAGACAAAAAGGTGTGTGCCGGAGGCTAAATACTGTGAGCTAGCTCACACTAACTCAGCTTAGAGGGAACACTGCTAGTGATACAATTAATTTGCAACAAGATCAGCTTGTTTCCCTAGGTTGTTTCCACATGGCTGGGTATCATCTTTCTCACTGGGTGATACATTTACATTTACACAAGCAAAAGTGGTCTTTCCTGGATGACTCAGGTCAGGCCTGATTCAGCTCTAGGCACCTGAGAAGCCCCAGGCATCTAGTTGGCTTCCCCTGTACCAGATAGTTTTACTGCTAGCCAGAGATACACCTCACTAACGTTTTAAGTTTGTTACTGACATACTACAATTAGTGGATCTCCTTTCCATTTTAAGCTTTTATTAAATAAATTACTATTAACAACTGTGGTAAGGCCCTCTCTGCCATCACAAACAGCCTGTGATGTGCTGGATGCTGACTTTGGCCATACTCCTTTGTCACCATCTTACCATGGCCTGTTGGGATCACTATATATTGTTATCCCACCAGCAGCACTTCATTTGTTATGTACATGAGTTTTATGATTTTTATCATTTGTGTTTTAATGCTTTTAAACTTTTAATGTAAGCCGCCCTGAGCCTGCTTGGCAGGGAGGGCGGGATATAAATCAAATAAATAAGTAGCTATTATTATTAACCCACCCTGATATCAGCACTATTTTAAGGCCGCCTGGTTGGTGCCTGCACACTAGAAGGGCAGCTGTGCCTTTGAAATAGAGCTTCCCTCCTTCCTTTTTTCTTCCGCAGCCTGCTCTACTTCCTCAAGTCCTACTCTTGGTCAGTGGAACCTTGGCAATAGCACGGGGTGTCTGAAGTGGTGGTGGGGGGATCAGCAGAAATCTCATGCGAGTGGAATTGCATAAACGTGGGCTTGGATCTTATGATTCTCTTCCGCTAAGCCTTGCTTCAACGGAGAAGGACTTCCTCCAATGGAGAATGGCTTTTTATAATGGAGAAAGGTTTTCTCTGGTGGGAAAAATTCTGTCTTCTTTAAAAAAACCTTTCTTGGTTGGCCGAATGGCTCAGTGGAAGAGCTTCTGTCTTGCATGCAGAAGTTCCCAGGTTCAATCCCCAGCATCTCCAGTTGAAGGAACAGGTAGTAGGTGATGTGAAAGACCTCTACGTGAGATACTGGAGAACTGCTGCCCAGTCCAAGTAGACAATACTGACCTTGATGGACCAAGGGTCTGATTCAGTATAAGACATCTTTGTGTGTATGCTGGAAAGGATCCTTAGGATCTAATCGATAGGATCCAGCTCATAGTGTTTTAGAGTGCTAATGATAACGAATTGCGTCATTGCTCCTCAGCAACTCAAGAAAGGTGTGGTGACCCTCACAGTACGGACCAGACTTCGTAGCCCCAGCCTCACCCCGTGTCCAACTCCTACGTTGCTGAGCCGGTCCAGTTCCCCAAGTTCCAGTGGAGGAGCCCCTTTACCCAGCGCTGAAGATGTTGATGTTTCCCCCTCAAGTCGTAAGGGGCCAGGACCAAAGGACAGGATTGTCATGGAAGTGACCCTCAATAAAGGTTTGAGGACCATTTCCTTCTCATTATCTTGCTACAGGAGCCATTTCTCAAATGGTCATGCTGGATCAGAAAAACTCCAGTTTTAGGGGGGAAGAAAAGGTTTGGGGGGGGAAGGCGGGGAAGAAAAACCAGGAAAAGGCAAAGTTGCTGAGTCTGTACTGTACAGAACTGGAATCGATGCTACTGTGTTTATTCCAAAGGAAGACAACTCTGACTTTAAGATGACCCCCCCTCAATGTTATACACAAAAAGTTTTTTAGTGTTGAACATAACCATAACTTGTATTTGAATTTTAAACTCCTTCCTTCCTTCCTTCCTTCCTTCCTTCCTTCCTTCCTTCCTTCCTTCCTTCCTTCCCTCCCTCCCTCCCTCCCTCCCTCCCTCCCTCCCTTGGCATTTGAATAAATACTGTATAAAAGCAAATTAGTTTAAAACTAGATTTTAATAGTTATGCCAGCAGTTACGGTCCCTACAGATCACATTCCTGTTGTGGGGTGAGGCTGGAAATCTCTCAGAATTCCCAGAACAGAAAGGATCCATTTTCACAACCTTCCTTTGTGCATGAGCAGAAACCTGCCATTGACTTCTGTCTCCCACCTCCATCTATGGAGGCACGCATGTGCAGGCTGATGATATGAAAAGAACACTGTGTGGACTGGCTTTTAAGCACACTGCTGAGACGATTTGTCAGGCTAGTCTTCAAGGGCACCACAGGCAGCTAGAGCGCTTTATAGGCAGCTTCACAAGAGGGAAGGCGGCATAGCATAGCCTGGTCTCGTCTGATCTCAGAAGCTAAGCAGGGTGGCTACTTGGAAGGGAGACCACCAAGGAGGACTCTGCAGAGGAAGGCAATGGCAAACCTCCTCTGCTGCTCACTTGCCTTGGAAGCCCCTTGCTGGAGTGGCCATAAGGTGGCTGCAGCTTGACAGCACTTGGGGCTGAGAGAGCTCTGAAAGAAACTGCTCTTTTCCAAGAACAGCTGTGCCAGAACTATGGCTTGCCCAAGGTCACCCAGCAGGTGCAAGTGGAGGAGTGGGGAATCAAACCCAGTTCTCCCAGATTAGAGTCCGCACACATAACCACTACACCAAACTTTACAAGTGAAGGCACTTCTCCACCCGATTGGGAACCCAAAAAAACAGATTCCCACTAGCACAGAAAGAGCCTTTTTGCATAAGAAGACTTCACATGAATGCGTGCATATTGGGGCAGAGCTTCACAGGCTCAGCCTCCGTGTGTATGTGTGTGTGTGTGTGTGTGTGAAAGGGGCTGTTCTTTAGCAGGGCTTCAAACAGTTTATCCAGTGAAAAGAATAGCAGGGAGCATTCCCATAAAGAAGAAAGAAAACCAGCCATGAGCTCTTCACTCATAATTTACCAAACAGACAGATGTGACAACAAGAAACGGGAAAAGATGCAGTCAGCCTAATAAGAGCATTACCAGTTTCGATTTGGCTGTTCTTACTGTTGGCTTGTACCAAGACTGAACCTTCATTGTACTAGCAGCTCTTGGGACTGTTGTCGGGACAAGTGGCCTAAGCAGCTTCCTTGCTCTCTCTCTTATCACAGAACCAGGTGTCGGGCTGGGTATCGGAGCTTGCTGCCTCACGCTGGAGAATAGCTTACCGGGTATCTACATTCACAGTTTGGCCCCAGGCTCTGTGGCTAAGATGGACGGAAGGTTAAGGTCAGTTCTGAACTTCACCGCACGAAAATCACACCGGCTCCCATTTTTCAGGGCTGTGCTTGTATCTGAGTGGTATCTGACACCAGCAGTCTGTGCCAGGTAGGCAGAGAGAAAGGAATTACGAAAAACCTGAATAAATTGTATGGAATTCGTTCTGCTTCCTGACAGGAACTCTGGGTTTGTCATGGGCAAACTTCTTCCAGTCTAGTTATTAGTCTAATTAAAATATGTGTGATTTTTTTTTTAACAAAAAAAGTTTGGGACTGTTAAGCA
Organism: Lepidodactylus listeri; assembly: GCA_029233225.1. Taxonomy (NCBI): domain Eukaryota; kingdom Metazoa; phylum Chordata; class Lepidosauria; order Squamata; family Gekkonidae; genus Lepidodactylus; species Lepidodactylus listeri. The sequence goes on along the minus strand of JARCFY010000004.1, from coordinate 23,610,893 downwards.
TCATTGTGCTGCCAGTAATATTATCGAGAGTACAAATGGATTTTCGCGCTTCCCCGCCACGAGCTCTTCTTTTATTTATTTATTTATTTATTAGATTTATAATCCGCCCTCCCCCGCATAGCAGGGCTCAAGGCAGGTAACAACAATAATTTAGGTTAAAACTTTTAACAAATATCTAAAAAGAACTATACAAGTTACAACAGTCAAATAAGATGGCGCTTAAAGAGAAAACAGTAGAGTCTCATTTCCTGACAGTAGGAGGGGAAGAGATGATGTAAGGAACAGGGAAATGGAGGAAGTCAGCCTAGTTAGAGATCACTGCTGCCCTCAGCCGTAGGCCTGGTGGAACATCTCCAGGGCCTGTGGGACGGCATCAAGTCCCTCAAGACCCAGATCTCAGTAGAGAGTCCCACCAGGCTGGAACCAGGGGCCGAAGAAGTCCTGGCTCTGGTTAAGGACAGCCAAACACTCTTTGGGCCAGGGATCACCAGTAGTTTTTGTCACCAGTAGTTTTCTGTCCCCCTTTCCAATGTTTAGCTGGCAGAGAAAGTAAGTTTACAGCAGGGCTTCCGTTAGGCCTTACATGCTGTCACGAGCAAGTCTAGATGAGGCTCTGCGTTTCCTTTAGTTCCTGACAGAGCTGGACACCACCACACAGTGGTTGTGGTGGGCCCGCCATGGCCCCTTGCTGCCACCAGGTAAATCTTGGGACAAGGAAAGGGAGAGGGGCAAGAAGGATGTGCTGCGAGGGGCCCCCAAACAAGCCCACAGTGGCCTTGGAAAGGAGTCTGGGCCTGGCTTGGCATGGGCTGAGGCCGTGACGATGGTGTTGAACTGCAGGAGTTTTAGTTTTGGACTCTCCTCCCCATTTTCAAGACACATCCCACCATTGTGTAGCATGCGTTGTGGTGTTCAGTTGTATCCTTGAAAATAACAGTGTAAAGTTTAGTCAGGGTGAGGGACAGTGATTTCTCAGGACTAGCCACTGCACCTTGAAACTGGGTGGGGATTTGAACTCGGGCCTGCCTAGCCCAACATTTGATCTGCTAGACCACACCAAAAAGGGAATCCTGTTTTTTTAAAAAATCCAAGTCTCCGCCCCCCCCCCCCCCCCGCTTTTTCCTTTCGGGATATTAGTTTATGTGACCTTATTAACTGATATATAAGCCACAAATTCCATCGGGGGGGGTTTTGCACAGAGTCTGGGTTCCCATGGGGCAGAAACTGTAAATTACATACAGGGTATAAATAACCCTGCCTTCCAAAAACCAGTTAGAGTATCGCAAAAACTGTAGTGGTAATGGGGTTCCAAGGAAGGATGCTGCTGATACAGAGGTGCATAGCCATTGATCTCTGGGTCAAAAGTCATCAGACAGCTAAGTGCAAAGTCAGTTTTACTGTGGAGGTTTCTGCTAGGAGGCGGGAAACCAGGAAAGCTCAAATTATGGTTTGTATCCTGCCTAGAATTTCTGCAGTCGCAAGGGGAGTGGTGATTTTCACCAATTTCTCCCTCCCATGGCTACCCAAAAGGTTCCACAAAGTGATGCTCCAGGTCAGGAGGCGGGGGGGGGGGGACTCCCTAGGAGTGGACTGGAGGGGGATTGGTTCTCCTGAGGGAGGGGAGAGTTGTTGAAAAGCGCCCTCCCCTCCTTGCCTTGTGGAAATTTTAGTGGGATCCTAGCTCTTCTGTGTGCCACAAACTCGCCAACAGTGCAGTCCTGGGCAGAGTTCCCTCTAAGCTGAGTTAATGTGAGCTAGCTCACAGTTTTTTAGCCTCTGGCTCACACCTTTGCCTTAGCTCAGGAAGGATGGCTCCAGAGCAAACTAATTTATGCAGCAGCCAAATCATTGGCTCACAACTTTAATGCCAGTGGCTCACAAAGTAGAATTTTTGCTCACAAGACTCTACAGCTTAGAGGGAGCATTGGTCCTGTGCAGAGTTACTCCCACCTAAACCCACTGCTTTCAATTGCTATTTACATCCCCATGGATCGCAGTCTTGATCAGAGTCACAATTAAGTTTGGTGTCCTAGCAAATTTTCAGTCTAGACTTAAAAAAACCCAATTTAAAATACAACAAATCTTTTAAAAGTTGTTTGGTGCTATTGTGGTAAATATTTTAGTTATAATCTGAAAGGATAATCCTGGGCCTGAACAGTTCCAGATGTCTTAATAGCCCAGAACTGTACAGGGTGAAGTAACGGGAATTAATGTTTCCCCAGCCTTTCCCTTAAGAGCTATTGATCCTGTGGTATTTCTGTTCTTGGTGTGAAGAAGGAAACAGCCCTGTGTTCTTGCACAAAAAAGCCTGCTGTTGAAAGGACGCATGTTAATCCGTGCAAGATGTGATAAAGAACCATCCATCTGTCTATAATTCAGCTTTTCTGCACTCAGAAAACATATAGCTGGAACCAAAGCAACCCTTGTGCTGTGTCTTACGGCCAGAATACAGAGTTCTGTGACTGGAAATCTGGGGGGGGGGGGGGGGGTGTCACTGGTGAAGGGAGATAGTATGAATCTTCTTGAATGTGTTGGAGGTGGGAGGGGGCCTCTTCTCCTAGTGCCATTCTTCCAATTAGAAATGCATGTGTCTGGCCTACCCTGCTTTTAGTTCTGGTAAGAAAAAAAGAGGGGTGTTCATAGTGCATCTGTCTTTTTTGTTGCCTGGGCTGCCTGCAGCTGGAAAGAGGAGCAGTTCTGATCAGGGAAATGGGATGTGTCGGAAGGGAGAACTCCCCCTTCTCTGTGTTCTTGGTCCATTTTGGGGGGCTCCCATTAGCTACTTTTTAGGACAAACAGACGAGTCTGAAATTCCAGTTATGGAGCTCAGGCTTCGTGTAGATGGTCTTCATACACGTAGCTAGAGGTGGGGGAGTCTCATCCCCATGCTCAAGTTCCGCTGAGGCGGGCCAACCATGTGCATCTCTTCCCACCATCGTATCCACTGGAGAGCTGCAGCCGCATAGAATCGACAGCACTGGGCTACATGGGACCACATTGCTCTGGTTTACAATAAATCAGCCATTCTGACCTTCATGTTTGGCCAGCATTTCTGTCCTGCAAAAAACATAATGCTCTCGGTGTAAGTTCCAGAAGGCACATCTAGCTGGGTGTGTTTGTTTCCTCAGCCGCGGCGATCAGATCCTGGAAGCTGATTCGGTCAGCTTGCGACACGCAGCTCTGAGCGAAGCCTACGCCATTTTGAGTGAATGTGGTCCGGGCCCAGTCAGCCTCATCGTTAGCCGCCATCCCAACCCAAAGGTAAGGAAAGTAACGTAATAAATGTACAGCGTAGGTCCGCAGTGACTACAGCCTGCTTTCCTGGCCTGTTGAAAGTGTTATAGACACATGCTCTGGTTTCTCTTCTGTTCATACTAAAAAGCGCTTGTGACATAAAATGGCCTGTTGTAATGGAAAGAGCAAGAGTCCAGCAGCACCTTAAAGACTAGCAAAATTTGTGGCAGGGTAGGAGCTTTTGTGAGTCGCTGCTCACTTCTTCAGATACAGCTAGTATGTGAGTCCACCTGTTTCATATCTTGCAGAAAGGAGTGGTTTCAGATTGCAAATAGCAGTAGCAGGTGAATGACAGTAGCGGGTGTGGATGGATTAAGTGTGATATGCAGAGGGGTAGCAGTGAGAAATCGGCATTGATAATGAGACAGGAAACCTAGGTCGCGATTCGTCCATGTGAGTGCATTGTTGCAATGGGGTGTTCAGGTTCCTCATAGGTTATCGCCAAGCTTAATTCCTAAAAATTCTGGTTCAGTGATTGCTGGTGAGCAGGTTGCTTAAATGGTCCCATCAAAATGCGGCTTTGGAGCCACAGCTTTCAACTTGTATCTCACAATCTAGAACTAAATGCACCATCAATTACCTTTTAAAGCCCTGAACGGTTGTGGCCCTGCATACTGCAGATAACGTCTTCATATGATCATCCGCACACATTAAAAATGACAGACAGGTGTGACTTTGTATCCTGAAATAAGAACAATTAGGGCATAGAAGGTGGCTTTTTCTATGGGGCTACTTGCATTAGGGAACCCTGCTCCCCAGAGAATCCCATCAGGTCTCCTGGCAGGCCAAGGTCTCCTTATGAAAGCCTTTTTTAGCTGCTGTAGCATGTTTTGGAATTCAGTGTTTGCTCCCAGTTTTTATATATTGTGTTGGAACCCGGATGCAAAGAATGCAGATCTTTCCCATGATGCCCTCCACTTAACAGTCCTTTCTAATTACAGAAAAGCCTATTCCCTGGATCAAATATCCATGCAGGTCGGGAGGCTGCATTGGGAAGGAGAAGGGCACAAAATCTCTCCTACCATGCTCGTTGGCAACCCTGGGTTAGGAAATTCATAGCGTTTGTCGAGTGGATCCGGGGGGGGGGGGAATGTTTGGGGAGGGGAGGGACCTCAATCAGGTATAATACCATAGAGCCCAACGTCCAAGGCAGCCATTTTCTCCAGAGCCATTTTAGTGTAGTGGTTAAGAGCAACGGACTCTAATCTGGAGAATCCAGTCCTCCACATATAGCCAGCTGGGTGACCTTGGGTCAGTCACAGATCTCTCAGAGCCGTTCTCAAAAGAACAGTCTTCGAAAGAGCGCTCTCAGCCCCATCTACCTCACAGGGTATCTGTTGTGGGGAGGGGAAGTGAAGGAGATGGTAAGCTACTCTGAGACTCAGAGTGAAGGGTGGGGTATAAATCCAACTCTTCCTCTTCCTCTTCTTTTTTTAAAAAGACTGTTAGGATTAACGGGGAAAAAATACAAAAGGGATCACTCGCTGCAAAGTTTTTTTAAAAACCAAAAAAGAAGACAAACCATCATTAACTTTATTATTATAAAAATTGTCTTCTAACTTCCTTTGTGTAACATTTTATAGCAATGTGACGTATTCTTATATAAAATAAAAGGCTTCCTTCTCCTCTTTGAAATATCCATATCATTTTACAGTTAATTCATATTCCATCGCACAGAATGTTTCTTGTTACCAAATTACCTGAAATTCAGAGTATTTGTGTACTTCCAAAATCAGTACCACAAATTATATTTTTCTTCTTTTTTCATTACCCCAAGTGAATGTGACAGCAAAACGTCCTGTGAACTGCTGAGTTTCTGGCTTTGGGGTTTATTCAGATCCTCTCTGTTCAAGGCAGTCCAGACTTCTGACCTGTCATTGTGGCAAAGTTTAATTCTTGAGAACTGTGTTGGATTTATATCGGCATCATAAAGCAAGAGACTTCATTATACCTTTCAGTTCCTTTGCAATTCCTCTATTTAAATATAAATGCTGGTAACGTTTCTTGAGGCAAAATTATCCTGAGGTAGCGTGGCTATTAAAAAAAAAAATCCAGCAACAAAGATCACAGAATATTTTCTTTTTTTCCGAAAAGAAAACATGGATTTGATTAAAGTCTTGATCAAAGCGTACAACTTGAGTAGAATATGAAGGCAATTTAAAATGCAAACTTAATAATAAAAAGCTTTTCAGGGGTTCTTTTCTTTTTATCAAGAGGTGGGATCTTTTGTTAATTCACAATTTCATAATCTTATCCTTCTCTCAATATTTCATAAAGGCACCTATATTGTGGCTTTTGGTAATACACACATTTAATAATATAGGCTCAAACAAATGTTATTAAACAGTTGATTCACAGCACCACCCTCAGGAGATTTCTGCCCTTTTAAGCCCATTGAATTCAGTGGACTCCAGTGAGCTTAGAAGGGTGTAACCCTGGCACTGCATTATCAGTTATCAGCATTGTTTTTATATGGGCAAAACCATTACACATTAGCATACACGTTAACATAATATATTTGTCCTCTGAGTCATCATCCAAAGAGTGATTAACACATGGAATTCACTGCCGCAGGAGGTGGTGGCGGCTACAAGCATGGACGGCTCCAAGAGGGAACTGGATAAGCATACAGAGCAGAGGTCCATCAGTGGCTATTAGCCACATGGTATAGATAGGAACTCAGTCTGGGGCAAATGACGCTCTGTATTCTTGGTGCTTGGGGGAAGGGGCAACAGTGGGAGGGCTTCTAGTGTCCTGGCCCCACTGGTGGACCTCCTGAGGGCACCTGGTGTTTTTGGCCACTGTGTGACAGAGTGTTGGACTGGATGGGCCACTGGCCTGATCCAGCATTGGCTTCTCTTATGTTCTTATCCATACCTCTACATTCTGGAGGTAAAGGAAGATACATTTCATCGCTTAGATTTGCTTCCTGATTTCCCCACAGCATCTCTCTGGTCTCTGCTTTTTTTCTTTCACAATTTCTTTTAGCAGAATAACATTTCAACTGTTTCAGAAGTTAGCCATGTTGGTCCGCTGTACAAGAGTTAGATTCGATTCCAGTAGCACCCTAGAGGCCAAACAAGATTTTACGGGTATTTGATCTGTTGTATTTCATTAGACCAGTGGCCTATGAAGAAAGGTTAAAGAAGTTAGGGCTTTTTAGCTTGGAGAAATGGTAACTGAGGCGTGATATGATAGAGGTTTAAAAAAATATGCATGGGATAGAGAAGGGAGAGAGAAAGAAGTACTTTTCTCCCTTTTTCACAATACAAGAGCTTGTGGGCACTCAATGAAATTGATGAACAGTAGGCTTAGAACAGATCAAAAGAAGGACTTCTTCACCCAAAAATTAACATGTGGAATTTACTGCCACAAGAAGTGGTGGTGACTACAGGCTCAGACATCCTTAGAAGGGGACTGGAGAAACATACAGAGCAGAGGTCCATCAGTAGCAGAGGTCCATCAGTAGCCACAGAGTATAGATGAAACACTGTTTAGGGCAGTGATGCTCTGTATTCTTGGTGCTTGAGGAGCAACAGTGGGATTGCATCTGGAATTCTGGCCCCACTGCTGGACCTCCTGGTGACACCTGGGTTTTGGCCATTGTGTGACACAGAGTGTTGGACTGGATGGGCCATTGACCTGATCCAACATGGCTTCTTTTATGTCCTTAAGTTCAACATGGTCTCTACTGACAATGTTTGCTAGAGCTGGCCCCAGCATCTCAAGGCTGTGGTTGGTACTGAGACCCCCACAAGAAGTATAAACGTTGCAGGGATCGTCTTTTGATGCCGTACAGCATAACCCTCAGTATCCATTTTTCAATTCAATGTTAGGTTTCTGAACAGGAGATGGATGAAGCCATTGCACGCACCACTCAGCGTGAAAGCAAGGATGTCCCATCCTCTCAAGTCACAGGTACTGGCCCATGTGTCTGTAACATGTATCACATCTGGTTCTCATGATCTACACCATGGTCACCTACTGCATAGTTTTGTACTACGTGTGTTCTGTGCAAAGGAATTCCAGCTTCTGTTCCCAAAATCAATTAGACAAATTAAGTAGGTTTGTTGGTACCTAAGGAGCTTTTCCCTGACATGGATATCCCAGGCTAGCCCAGATCTTGGAAGCTAAGCAAGGCCAGACCTGGTTAGTACTTGAATGGGGGACCTCCAAGGAATAGCAAGGTTGCGACTCAGAGGCAGCCAATGGCAAACCAGACTGCTGAGCGTCTCTTGCCTTGAAACCCTGCGGGGTTGCCATAAGTGGGCTACGATGATGACAAAAGGGGGGGGGTACCCTTACACAGGATCTTGCCAGTCACTGCCTCAAAACAAAGTTAGAATTCAGTGGTACCTTTAAGACCAACAAAGTTATATTCAAGGTGTATGCTTTCATGATCAGGTGCCACTGGACTCTTAACTTTGTACTGCTGCTTCAGACCAACATGGCTACCCACCTGAATCTGCCTCAAAACATTAACGCAGAAGAACGAGCTATTAGCCTAGCCTATCTTCTAAGACTCTTTATAAGTGGGTGCATGTCAAAGCTCTCGTAGGGTGGGGGGCAGCCATTTTGTGTCTGTGCTGCAATGATGTATATTATAAAATATCCAGTCACTTCAATGATTTTCAAGTTCAGACTATTTGTTTATTATTTAACTTACTTCACTGGTATCCTGTCTTTCTTCCAAGGAGGACCCAAAGCAGCTTCCATTGCCGTCCTCTCCTAAATTTTTCCTCACAACAACCTTGTGAAGCAGGCCTCCATTGCACAGTGGGGATTCAAAGCTGGGTCTCCCAGTTCCAGGTTGACCCTTGTAGCGCATGAGAGAAGGCACATGGCAGACAAAATTGCTTGAATGCAAAAGACTGTGTGAAAAGTTTTAGCCAGAAAGCACATCTTGCTAGGTGGGAGAGAAGCCGTGCTGCAGAAAAACAACTTTTAGCATCAAGTCAAAGAGATGGTCTTTCTGTTGGTGACTCCCTGAGAAAAGTTTCCTTCACCTGAGTCTCCTGGGTCTTAATGTGATGCTTTGACTGCTGCACCACGAATCTCCACTCTGCCATGCGGCTTGTTCGCAATCTGTCACTACCTCACAGCCTCTACTTACCTCACAAGATTGTTGTGAGGACGAAATGGAGTGGGGGGAACCCTCTGTGGTGCCTGAGCTCCTTGGATGAAAGTGGGAGATATGGGAAAGAAAAAGATATCAATGTGGTCCATTCTGTTTAATAGGGAATCTGCCCAAAAGCCCATCCCCAAGCGTGAAGTCCAAACAGAGCGAAGCCTCCTCACCTCTGAGCTGGACAATGAAACGTTTCCTGGAGCCAGTGAGTCGGGTTGGTACAAGACTTAAAATTCAGCAGCGTGATCTTATTTTGAAGGCAATGTTTAATAAATAATTATTAGTATTGCTTGAGGGGGAAACCTGACACTGCTTCATGCATTCATCTGGCAATACCCATCCAGGGAATGTGGCTCAAAACACCTCAGGAATTCCTTGTTTGCTTAGGCAGTTCAGAAATAAAAGTATCCAAATTCTGTTTGAACGCAGCAAGCCTCAAGGCGATACCGATGATAACCGTTCGACCTAGAGGCAGAGAATGAGCTAACATGAGATGGATTGACTCAAGCGCTACGGCCGGGGTCGCAACATCGATTTGTTATCCCAGGCCCCAGGGATGCCAGGCTTGCGGCCACCAGGATCAGGGCCTTTTCAGTGGCGGCTCCTTACTGGTGGAACGAGCTCCTGGAGGAGATCAGGGCCCTGCGGGATCTCATGCAGTTCCGCAGGGCCTGCAAGACAGAGCTCTTCCACCAGACCTTCAACCAGGAGCCGCCCACCACTACCATTGTGAACATCTATGGCCGGCCGTAGTTGAGATTGAGCCATACTACCTTGAAGAGCCGGAGACAGCGGAGTGGGGTACATTCGGAGCCCTGTATTATATGGCACGACATCTTGCCTTAATAATTCATGTGAGCCCTTTATTTATATTTTATGGTTGTTTAAAATGTTTTTAAATGTTTTATATGAATCTTGGCACACTGGCCACGCAATGTGAACCGCCCTGAGCCTGCTTGCAGGGAGGGAGGGCTATAAATGCAACAAATAAATATAAATAAATAAAATGGAAGCCAGGACCTTCAGTTCGCAAGACCTGAGCAAGGCTGTCCACGAATGATTTATCAACTAGACCAGCCACAGTAACCAAAACTTAGTGCCAGCAATATATCCTGTGGTTGCAACAGCATGACAGCAGTTTAAATGAACAATCACAGTGTATTCTAACGATAGATTATATAATCAAAATATTACAGTAGAGTTTGAACTAGTTTTGTCCAACATAGAATATTCCCAAAAACAAAGAAACATGGTTCTTCCTTCTGATACTCGTTACGTATACATTGTGGGTTGGTGAGTACTTGGTGACCTTTCGCACCCTGAGGCCTTTTGTACTGGGTTTCACGATACTGTGTATATTTTATTGCACGTTCTTTATAATTTTAGAATTATGGAATCTGCTTAGAAGAAGGTTTCTCCTCGGAACGTGGAAGCAATCTTGAAAACAAGTCAGCATTTTAAAAGGGAAGATTCCTATTTGTTATCGATGGACTTCTATACACAATAAGAATGTATACATAAAAGAGTATTAGAAGGAAGAACCACGTTTCTTTGTTTTTGAGAATGTTATATGTTGGATAAAACTTCTGTTCAAACTCTACTGTAATATTTTGATTATTTAATCCATCATTAGAATACATTGTGATTGTTCATTTAAATTGTTGTAGGGCTATAGCAACCACAGGATATATTGTTGGTACTACGAATGATTTATCAACAGGTTTCCCACGAGCGCTGTGTGGTGCACTACAAGGAGAGGCGGCCCCCTTCTGGCCGTGCCCTGCTCCCGAAGCATACAGCTCTCCGGACCGGGCCAGGTGGCCTGGCTACCTGAGGCCAGTCGACGGTCCTCAGCACCGTGGCTTGTGTCGAGGGCTGACTTTCAATAGGTCGCAGTGAGGGAGCTGCTGTGCTACGTATGAAACCCTGACCCAGAATCAGATCAGAGCAAGGCAGTCAGTGAGGTCACTGATAAGTTGGAAGCAACTTGACGGCATGTAACACATACACAGAGTGTAAGAAAATCTGAGAGCGTTTCCAAGGGAGCAGTTTACTGAGAGACTATAAGCCTGACATCGTCACAGGTGTCAGACTGGTTTTGGGTTATTCCTGCCACTGAATGTTGCCTAAAGCAAAACCTGGGGAGTAACATTGGAGGTCTCTGCAGGAAAAAGCAAAAGGCTTCAGGGGTGCCGCTGCATATTTAGCATGGGAGCTCTGGACATTCCACCTACAGTGTCCAAAGTAAAAATAAGAACAAAATAGCAGGGCAGATGGGTGGTGTGCTAAGATCTTCTGTGTGGGGGTGCATGTTGACAACAGGGATTCGGGTTGGGGGGGGACTGTTAATTCCTTGCTGTGGAGCCATCCTCGAAGCGTTTGGCATTGGCTTACTTGGCCATCCTTCCTTTCAGCAGGGATCCATCAATTCCGAATCGGAGCTTTCCCAGTACTTCCTGCAGGATGGGGCTAGCCACTTGTCCCTTTCAGAGACGACGATAACAGGCTCCAGCGATGAGGAGCAGCTGCGTCCCAAGAGCGGGAGCAGCTCTCTGGACGAGAGTTTCCCTTCTCCTGGCGCTCCAAGTAAGCGATCATCACAGAGGTGTGGCAGCCACTCCCTGTGTTGTTGTACAACTGTTACAGCTTAGGCGGTCAGACTGTGTTTGTGTTCAGACTGGTAGTTCGGCCCAATATAAGCACATTTCACAAGTGGATTAAATGGGCCTGGTCACACAGCCACATCTGTCAGGCGTTCTGCAGGCGTACTCACCCCATCAGAAGATGACTTGGAGCCAGGTTAAAAAGCCACCAGCTCCAAAGTGGTGTTTTTGTTTCCCTGCACATTCATTGTGCATGGCCGGATGTCTGAACACAGGGTAGCATGCGCAGAATAGATTTGGCAGTCTGAACCTGCAGATCTGTTCTGCCCCTGGGGATGTGGGTTTTTTAGAGAGCCAGTTTGGTGTAGTGGTTAAGTGCGCGGACTCTAATCTGGGAGAATCAGGTTTGATTCCCCACTCCTCCACTTGCACCTGGCTGGATGACCTTGGGCAAGCCATAGCTCTGTACCAGCTGTTCCCTCAAGGACAGCTTGGAAAAGAGCTCTCTCAGCCCCACCTACCTCACAGGGCATCTGTTGTGGGGAGGGGAAGGGAAAGGAGTTTGTAATCCACTCTGAGACTCCAAGTGAGTGAAGGGTGGGGTATAAATCCAATCTCTTCTTCTTCTTCTTTTTCTTCTTCTTTTTTTAAAAAAATTGCCTATGTTTGCATGTGTGAGTGCATGTGCAGTATGCGTGCATATGCATTTTGACAATTTTTGGCAGTGCGCTCCGTGGCTGATGCACTGCAATAATGTGGATGCTTTACCACAGCATGTCTCTGTAGGTAGCCTGCAGCAGCGTGTGCTGTGTGGCTAATATGCCCCGCAATACTTTCAACTGGTTCAGTTAGAGGTGGCACCATATCGTGCCAAGCCGCCAGTGTGATCACAGCCTATGAGAGGGGACAGTCGTCGTCGTCCCCCCCCCCCCCCCGGGGGTATGGGACACCAGGGAAAGGAGTGCAAAGTGCTAGGGACGGAGGGGCTTGTGAGGCAGATTAAGGGTTTCATTCAACAACATGCAAGCAGGAGGGAAAATATACTTAGCACAGTTTACCTTGGACAAGCATCTGTGCATCAGCCGCAGCAGCACATGGCATTTCAATATAATTTTTAATGAAATAATGGCGTGCATATGGATTGATGGAATATACAACAGATGACTTCTCTCAGTTTCATTTAATTTGGTTTTGAAATCGTGCTGGAAGAAATGCCTTGCATGCTATGTCTTAAGCCAGTTTGGTGTAGTGGTTAAGTGCACGGGCTCTAATCGGGAGAACCAGGTTTGATTCCCCAGTCCTCCACTTGCATCTGCTGGATGACCTTGGGCAAGCCATAGCTCTGTACCAGCTGTTCTCTCAAGGACAGTTTTCTCAGAGCTCTCTCAGCCCCACCTACCTCACAGGGTGTCTGTTGGGGGGGGGGGAAGGGAAAGGAGTTTGTAAGCCACTCTGAGACTCCAAGTGAAGGGCGGGGTATAAATCCAATTTTTTCTTCTTCTTAAGAACGTAAGAAGAGCCCTGCTGGATCCAACCAGTGGTCCATCTAGTCCAGCATCCTGTCTCACACAGTGCCTAACCAGTTCCTCTGAAGGGCCAACAACAAGGCATAGAGTTCGAGGCCTTCCCCTGATGTTGCCTCCAGGCTCTGAGATTCAGAGGATTAGTGCCTCTGAATGTGGAGGTTCCCCTCATACATACGTACAGCGAAAAGATGGTGAAGATAGAGTCGCTTTCATTTAGCACCAGCAGACATTGAGGAATAATTTTAACACTTCCGTTTGTGCAGATGCTGTTGCACGTGTGGAAATGTTCCCTAGGTGCACTAGGGCTCTGCATCCAGTGCTTATAGCTTCTGACATGGAAAGGGGACAGATTTTTCAAAGCCTTTTCTCATGCTGGAACTCTCAAAGGCACACAAAGTGGATGTCTATCACAGCCAGAGATGCTCCCAGCCTAGGACACACCCACACCCCAATCTCCCATGCCCCAATGAATGGGGAGTGGGTTTTTTTTGCAATTCTGCTCTCCTGTGGGAGACCTCCAACACCCCCTAGTGCTGTTCCTGTGTCACAGATATCCCTTTTGGCAAGGCTTGGCAGGCCAGGATCTAGGAAGCCATCAAGCTATCCAGTTATTTCAGTTGCCAATCTTCAGTCCACCAGAATCCATTACAGGGGGAGAATCCATTAAATAAGATTATTCTCCTACAGAATAAAAAGAGGGTCCGAAGCACTGTGTCCTTTTTGTGGATATTTTTGTTATATAAGTGTATTTTGTTGTTCAGTCGCACAGTTGAGTCCGACTCTTCACAACCCCATGGACCACATCACGCCAGGCCCTCCTGTCCTCCATCGTCCTATATATACCTATATACCTATAAAAATAAGTGGCAGGTTTTAAGGAACAAGCATGGATAAAATTACAGCCAGAATCTTTGGCATCATTTCAGGCTCTCTGTCCTCCTAGTTGATTCTACCTCCTCATTTAAATTAAAAGTTCATGGAAGTTTCCACGAAGCTTCACAGAGCAACATGCTAGGGCGCTGTGACTCCGTTGGCATCAACAATTTCAGCAGGCAGGATTAGCTCCTTCAGACAGGGGACAGTGTGACCTCCCCAAACCCCAGATTTTCAGAAATGCTGAGCAGGGCTATCATGTACGATGATAAGCATGCCATGAGAAATATAACATAACATTCCACAGACCGGACATCAAGGATTCACTTATCCCACCTCCCGGGCAGGAGATGGCAGCATTAGCTGACAATACCCTGCCCTTCACTACCCGAAAGAGTCTCAGAGTGGCTTACAATCTCCTTTCCCTTCCCCTCCCCACAGCAGTCACCCTGTGAGGTAGGTGGGGCTGAGAGAGCTCTCTCGAGAACCGCTCTTTCCAGAACAGCTCTGACAGAACTAGGGTTTGCCCAAGTCATGCCGGCAGCTGCATGGGGAATCAGACCCGGTTCTCCTGGATTAGATTCCACACTTCTAACCAGTACACCAAACTTTCAAATCCTCAAAACCAGAGTAGTCAAGACATCGTGGATGTTCAAAGGCGTCATACTATGGCCAACCATGACACCTGGGGTCTCCCTTTCCTGCAGGAGCAGCATTTCAGGGGGCTTTTGGGGCTGTACAGGCAGGAAAAGTCAAGGAGGTCCTGCTCCATGGTCAGAAATACCTGTGAGAGACCCAAGCTAGGCTTTGGAATTTTTTTTGGTTGTTGGCAGAGTTTGGATTCTCTGTATTTGTATGCATATATTGTCTAATCTTTAAATTGTAAACTAAATACACATACATATGTATGTATGTATTCTTTCTTAGCTACCAAAGAATCAGGCCTCTGCGATTCTCCCGTTAGCGGAAACTCGCCAGCTCTTGTGAACAAGCACAGGGAAGCTGTTCGGCACGTGAGTTTCAGTGACAGCCCCAAAGGCAGCCGTACTGCATTCCAGAGGCAGAGGAGGATTGCTTTCTATGACGGCGACGCCAGTGACGAAGAGGACTTTGCCAAGCAAGATGGCATTCTGTTCCAGAGAGGACCAAAGCCCAAAGGCCAGAAGAAGGCGGAGGGCAACTGTGATATCCTCACTGCCACTGGTCCGACAGAAGGCGTCGATGCAAACCGGGAGAAAGGATTTTCAGCAGATAGCCACCATGCGTCAACTGCGAGTATCTTCAGGGATTCGGTGGAGAGTGCCAAGGAGTCCCCAGTCAAATCACTGGATCCCTCGCACGCATCAGAGCATCACCTGAGCTTGAAGGACTACCGAGAGGCACAGCTGGAATCTAAGAGGTCCCCTAAATTGGAGCACAAGGCAGTCACGAGAGTTAAGAGCCTCATGAGCATCGAGTACCATGGGGTCCCGAGGCCGAAGAACGAAGAGCACGGCCCTTGCCATAAGCCTGTTGGGAGGGCGCTCCCAAATATCTGGAAGAGTGAGGCACAGGAGGGTCCCCTCGGGCTGAGCCATACAGAAGTGGTCACCCTGACTCGGAATGAGAAGGAGTCCTTTGGCCTGGATTTGGAGATCCATGCCACTCCCTTGCGGGTTGTGATAACTGGGTTGCGCCCTGGTGGAGCAGCTGAAAGGGTAATGTTCTGAATACTCAGCTTTGAAGTTTTCCATCTGTGTGTTTCTTTTCCCTGGCGGGCTATTAATGCTAAACAGAACCGAGATTTTGCAAGCAGATTTAAGAGTTACCTCCGCGGCAATGTTAAATCTGTGAGTGCCGTTTTTGTCTTCCTCCAGTGCTGTTAAGTTGAACAATCGTAGCTGACTTAACCTCCGAAGAGTCAATAGAAAAATACGTTGTACTGAAATATCCTTTTCCTTTTTGTAAGGGCTCCAGGGAACATTGCCGCTCTGCGACTTTAGCAGAAAGAGTGATCGTATCCACGTAGCGTGCAAGTCATTTAGAAGCGGGGAAGTATTACATTTTCAAAGGCACGCAGCTTCTTGAAAGGGAAGAACAACTGGATAGCCATTTAAGTTTTAAAAATTTAACTCTTTATTATTTATTCATCCCTCTCTCTTTTTTTTAATCTAGATATGATTTTCAAATTATGGCCTCCTTTAAGAGAAGCCCGTCGAAATTCATTAGTATAAGGTAGTGGGATAACTGGAGCCAGCCCAGAGGGGTTTTTAAAGTAACACAGTGACACATATATCAGTGTTATTAGTTATGATTGCTTGGAATGGAATTTCCATGTTCGCACATAGTTTCCCCTCTGATTGTCAGCTAAACAACGGGGAAAGGCCCTCCGCTTATGCTTGGCGTGGGAGCATCTCAGAGGCTTCTTACTGGCTATACTCAGATACAGAGACCGATTTCCCACAAGCGCTGCCCTGGCGTCGGGTCCTCCGTTTGCCCCGATTGCATGCTTGAATTTCCCACTATTTGCCACGGGGCGCATTTTGACCCGGGGCTTCGCGCGATTTCCCCTGCAGCTTCAGTGATCCTGTTTTTTGAGAATCTGATCCTGTTTTTTGAGAATCACTGAAGCTGCGGAGGAAATCACACGACGCCCCAGGTCAAAATGCGCCCCACAGCAAATAGTGGGAAATTCAAGCAGGCAATCGGGGCAAACGGAGGAATGACGCCGGGGCAGCGCTTGTGGGAAATCGGTCAGAATTTTGGACTCAGTTGAAGTACAGTGTAATCCATGATAGCTCAGTGACTGAACATGAGTTGGTTGGCGGAAGGTCCCCGGTTCAATCCTGGCAGGGCATCTCCAGGTAGCAACTTTGGAGAGCTGCTGACAGTCAAATAAGACAACATTGGCCCTGACCTGGACAGGCCAGGCTAGCCCGATCTCATCATATCTTGAAAACTAAGCAGGGCCAACTCTGGCATGTACTTGGATGGGAGACCTCCAAGGAATACCAGGGCTGGGACGCAGAGGCAGGCAATAATTGCAAGCCACTTCTCTGAATGTCCAAGCCCCACTAGGGGTCACCAGAAGTCAATGATGACTTTCAGGCATGCATGTATGTACACACACACACACAATATTGGGCTGGAGAGTAGAATGGTCTTAGTATAAGGTAGTTTCATATATTAGCTGTCAAGGCAGCTCGTACGTTTCCCATGACAGATTCTCTTGGTCTTTTGGGGGTAGCTGTGTTTATCTGTAGTAGAAGAGCTAGACTGAAGTCCAATAACACCTTAGAGACCGACAAGATATTCGAGGTATAAGCTTTGGAGAATAAAAGCTCCCTTCATCAGATATCTGATGAAGGGAACTTTGACTCTCCAAAGCTTATACCCCAAAAATCTTGTTAGTTTCTAAGAAGCCACTGGACTGGAATCTAGCTCCTGGTTTTTGGCATGCCTTGAATGGTAGAGGGGAAAAGAATCATGTGAAGGAAGCTTGGCCTTCTGCTAGGTGCAGCATTTCACGGTACTAAGAAGGCAGTGAAGTAACTCCCAAGCAAGATTTCTGCCTAACTTCCGAATTCACTGAGAATGGCACATTCATAGGATGTAAGGAATTGCCTTATGCGGACCTCTCTAATAGGCCACCTAGCTGGATGCTGGCTTTACTGATTGGCAGAAGCTCTTCCCTAGGCCATCTACTTGAGATCGTCTATCACAAGAGGCCAGGAGGTGCTGAACCGCTGGGCTGTAGTTGGAAGTAGTCCAAAGGCCTCAAAATCCAACTCTGTACCCCAAGTCAGGGTCTTCCACCGGTCCAAGCTCAAGGACTGCCAATTAACCCCATGTAATCTAAACCATAAGGGGCCACGTTGGCTCAGCGGTTAAGACACTGAGCTGCAGACTGGAAAGTCGGTAGCTTGGCAGTTCGAGACCTGAGTGCTGCGTGACGGAGTGAGCTCCCGTCTCTGGCCCCAGCTCCTGCCAACCTAGCAGTTCGAAAGCAAGAAATTGCAAGTAGATAAATAGGTACCGCTTCGGTGAGAAGGTAACAGTGTTCCGTGCACCTCGGCATCTAGTCATGCCAGCCACATGACCATGGGAAAAGTCTTTGGGCGGTGCTGGCTCTTCGGCTTGGAAATGGAGATGAACACCACCCCCTAGAGTCGGATTCAACTGGCTTTCGAGCAAGGGAAACCTTTACCTTTACTTTAATCTAAACCGTAGTAATCTTGAAGGAGGATAAATATGGGATGAATGGTTCCTGTGCAAATGTAAACTGTTCACTAAGGGCACTTTCCACACCCGCTGAATAGGACATCCAGCTGTCCTCGACCAGAGACAGGGCCTTTTCGTCCCTGGCCCTGACCGGATGGAACTCTCTGCCGGATAACATCCATGCCCTTCTGGGACGTAATGCGGTTCCGCAGGGCTTGTAAGGCAGAGGTGTTCTGCCAGGCTTTCCGTCGAGGACCGCAGTGGGTTCCATGTTGTCTGGCACTTCCCCACTATTTCCCGCCTCCCCCCACGAGGCAGTGGCACGATCTGAAGTCTTTTAGCGCCATCTGAAAATGTTTTAAATTGATTATTATTGTTGTTGTTGTTTTAAATTGTCTTACTAATTTGTGAATGTGCTTTGTCGTCGTTCACCACCCTGAGCCTTGTTTGCACAGGGGAGGGTGGTCTAAAAGTTTTAATTTATAAACACAGTACACTTTCAGTCCCCTTTCAGTGCAATTCACCGACTGTTTGCAAATGGATTCTGCCCCTTTCAAACAGTAACATCCAGTTGCCAAGTGCACTAGATGCCAGAGTATCTTTGTATTGTTAACTGCAGAACTAGAAACAAGGAATCACCGCATTTTATGCTTGTTTCCAGGAAATACGTTCCTCTGAAACGGCTCCTGCTATTGTTTTAACGATTACCATTTTAACAGGCATCTATGGGAAGGATGACTGCTGGAGATGAGATCCTTTCTATCAATGGTATCCCCATCCACGAATTCTCCTATGACGATGTCTGTCAATATGTACGGTGTCTCCCCACATCTATCTTGCTAGAGGTGCAGAAGTCTGTTTCTGGTAAGAGAATTAATCCCCCCCACAATCAACGCTCCCTCTAAGCTGTGGAGTCTTGTGAGCAAAAAATCTACTTTGTGAGCTACTGGCATCAAAGTTGTAAGCGAGTGATTTGGCCACTGCATAAATTAATTTGCTCGGGAGCCAGTCCTTCCTGAACGAAGGCAAAAATGTGTGAGCCAGAGGCTAAAAAACTGAGCAAGCTCACACTAACTCAGCTTAGAGGGAACACTGTGATTTTTCTACTGTGGATTTTGAGTCTGGGAGATCCAATGACTGGGTCAAGAGGGTCCCTTTGGAAAAAAAAATGAGGCACTAGTTGTGTGTTGTGTTGCTATTTAGGTAGCTCAGCGAATAAAACTACTTTGCTTTCTTCCTCATGCAGCTCTGAGCAGGCTTACGAATCTCATGGCATCTTCAGAAGCAGAGGAGACAGTTCAGCAGGATCCGGCTGACGTTCTCATGATTGAGGAAGAAACCAGCTTTGCCTCTCATAAAGAACCATTGCGCGGGGATGATCTGGATTACGCATCAGGAAGGGCAGCGCCGCCATCTGATGCCAAGACCAAGGAGCAGCCAACAGATGCCTTTGCCACCAGCTGTGCCCCGGACAGCACTGTGGTTCCAGTTGCTGATACAGATGACTTCCTTGGCACATGCAATTTGTTGGAAGAAAAAGATTCCAAGTGTTCATTAATTGGGGCCAGATGCACCAAGGAAGACGCTTCTGTGCTGGCAGAAGATCGTGGCACTAATTCTCGATCAGATCTTGTTAAGAGTGATGTAGTTGGAAGGCCACTGAATTGCGCAACAAACGCAAAAGAAATCTTGGGGTTTTCTGCCCTAGATTCCATTAGCCCCACCAAGATTTTCACTGCGAATCAAACCCGCTTGAGTAACTATTCCAGGAATTTTAGCAATTTAAATGAAGATGCTTTGGCTGGAATGGAAAGCGAGAACAGTGTGGTTTCAGAATCTATGTACGCAACTGCAGAAGATTCCAGCTCAGACACGGAATCGGTTGTTGAAGCTCCTGGTCTTTTGGGTGGTTCGTCACTCTTACGGTCTGCTCATGACAATCCCTTGGAGACACATAATACTACTGAATCAGACGAGGAACAGATTGAAATTTGCTGCTTGAATAACGAGCAACAACATTTTACTCAGCAGCTCCCATCTACTACAAAAGTATTTCATCATCCAACCGCATGCAGTCCTTCAGACCAGGTTTTACCAGCAGAAAGCATGGCAGAAATCACTGCCCTGGGAATATCCAATGGGAAATCCTCCTTGGAAGAGCCACACTCTCCAAACCCCAATACACAACATGCCGCTCCATCCACTGCCTTTCACTCTCCTTCTCAGGTTTCTCCACCAGGTATAGATAGGTCAGATCATGTGCTGGATAACCATGCAGTTGACTCTTCCCATGACAATGTGGCCTTAAGGAAACAAGGGGGGATATGCCAAGAGAGACTTACGGAAACACACGGGACTTCTAAACACGATGCTCAAGAGGCACATTTGTGCATGACAAGAAATGTCAATGGGTGGGACAGTAGGTTTGTCAGCAATAATCCAATGCCAAAGTCAAATACAGAAAATTATTTTGGAACAGATTATGGCAAACACTCAACTGGTTCTCATTCTGCTTTGACAAAAAGGGGAAATGGTGGTTCCACACCGTTGGGTAAACCAGAGACCAGTCTTATAGATTGTGCGTCACAGAGGATGGGGTGTGTCCCCAAATCACCCCTCCTGACAAAATCAAAAGATCTGAGTAAGTCCGCTGTTCCTCATGATTTACCAGGGAAAAATGAAAAAGCCAGCACAGTTCCTGCATCAAAATGTTCAAATGCAAAGATTCAGAGTTCTTCCAGTCAGTGCAAAGGCCTTTCAGTCCCATGCAGTCCAGCCTCTTCCAAAAAGCTGCCTCAGGAAACTCGAGGGATTCCCCAGAAGAGTCTTGTGGAAACTCTTTCAAATAACCTGCGAAACAAACCAGGGCCAAAGTTAAAGGGTCTTACAATTAAAAGCAAAGCCAAGGCAAATTCAGATGCCGTTGGAGCTCTTCCCACCAAAGGTGGCGGCACCGATCAGAAAAAATCTTCCCTTCCTGTCCAGCTTTCGCCCAGGCTTCTTACGAAGAAAGTCACGGCACTCCGTAATTTAGCTGCACATTTGGAACCACACGTCAGGAACCTTGCCTCAGGCTCCAGGGCTTTTCAGCAGGAGGGAGAGATGGCAAATAAATCCTCTCCAGCAGTGCCTCAGGGACCACCCTTGGCTGTACCGAATGGTGAGAACACCGCTGTGAAGAACAACAAGGATAAATCCGCGAACCATTTGGAATTAAGCAATGCGGAGGAACAAAAACAGTCGCCAGTTCCAATTCGGGTGGTCAGCAATAATGAAAAGACAGAGGACACTGATGACTACCAAACTAGAGAAGGTCCATCCCTGATGAATGCACCTTCCAAAACGACGCCCAAGAGCAACTGTATGAGTGACCAAACTGAAAACCATGGAATGGGTGAGAGGGTGCCAAATCCCGATGGATGTGAAATTAGCCCCTTCGGGACTTACAATACCGGGTCTTCTAAAACAGAGTCTTCCAGTCTTCTTCATTCACAAGCTCAGCAGGAGCAGTCAGGTCAAGAAATTCAACGCAGTTTCATTGAGGTGAGACTCTCTTCCTCTCCGTTCACATCAACCTCATTGATTCTGCAGGAGTCTCCAGAGAAGGAAGACGGTACTAATAAGAAGATCGACCGACTAGAGCGCAGGATGCACAATTCTATGCGGGATGCCTTTGAGGAAGAAACCATACATGGTGCATTAAAACCTGTGACAAGGACTTACTCAATGCCCACTCAGTTATCGAATCATTTGAGAGAGGAGAGCGGCACCATGAATGTGCCAGCTCATCACGTTCAGGATATCCTGGGCAATGCTTCAGGTGGAAAGTACTCCCATTCAGAGATAGGCGTGCTGAAAATTGTCCATCTCAATCTGATGAATGGCCGGGGCACCCAAGATGGCAAAGAGACGCTTAACAGTATCCCAAATCCGAACACTCAGGAATTGCCGTTGACCAACAACAACAGCAATCGCATTACAGACAAATTAAAAACGTGCAGAAGGAATTATTACTATTACGAACTCAACTGGCCGCATGACCCCATTTCGTCTTTCTCTGTGAAACAGAGAATCAAATCTTTCGAGAACCTGGCCAGTTTAGACAGGCCTATAGTTAAAGCCATTGACATACATTCCACTGCCCTCAACTCTAAGCTTCCCATTGGGCGGAGGCTGTCCGGTGGCATTTCTGCAGTTTCGGCCACCAGTGTAAATGACGCGGTTCAGGCACTGAGACGAAGCCTGAGCTCGTACTGTGAAAGCGAAGGCCCAGCCTCCCCACAGATGACAAAATCATCAACCACCCCAACGTTAACCCAGCTGCAGCAGAATTCCACAGAGAGCAGCAGCACAGATGACACTCCGTGGGAGGACAGTAAACGAGATGGTGCTTTGGGAGGTCCAACCAGTTTGCAGCCGTCTACCCCCAACTCCCGAAGAAGCAGGGCCTCGGGAGGGCACATCAGACACACGCCCTTATCCCGTTCCAAGATCCGGGAGCTCAGGGCTTTGAGCATGCCCGATCTCGACAAGCTGTGCAGCGAGGACTTCTCCGTGGAATCCGACTCCTCCCGTTTCCAAAGTGAAATGGAAATGGCGCCTGCAATGCGGTCTCTTGGCCTTCCTGTCGAAAGTGCTTCCAGCCTGAATGAACCTGTGGAGCTCTCCAGCCTCGGGATGACAAACAGACAGCGTTCAAAAGAAAGCAGTCCCTGGACCAGTGGTTCTGGCACTCCTGGGTCAGCATCGGATGAGGAACTACTGCAGCATGAAGCCCCCCTAAACAAAATGCACTTGGGGAAGAGCTGGTCCATCAGGTTGGTTTCACCATTTGCCTGATATTATTGGTTAGGATCAGGACTGGTCCAAGCTTAATAGCCATATAGCAAAACTTTTTCATAGCCCTGAGAAACATGGCCTGTGTTCAGGGCTGCTTTGGTGGTGGAAAGAGCTGTCAAGTTGCAGCTGGCTTATGGTGACCCCGTAGACTTTCCAGCACAAGAGATGAACTGGGGTGGTTTGCCATTGCCTGCCTCTGCATAGCATCCCTAGACTTCCTTGGTGGTCTCTCATCCAAGGACTAACCAGGGCTGACCCTGACTAGCTTCCAGACTGTGATGAGTTTGGGCTAACCTGGGCTATTTGGTGGTGAAAAGGGCCATCAAGTCGCAACTGATTTAGGGTGATCCTGTAGGCTTTTCAAGGCAAGAGACAAACAGAGGTGGTTTACCATTGCCTGCCTCGACGTAGTGACCCTGAACTTCTTTGGTGGTCTCCCATTCAAGTACCAACCAGGACTGACCCTACTTTTCTTCAAAGATCTAACAAGATTGGGCCATCCTGGTCTATCCACATCAGGGCTGAGGCTGCCTTGATGTGCACTAACCTTGTAAAATCTGACCCAGAAATTTTGGTTCTGCAACCTACAAATTTGGAGAAATGTGCATGCTTTCTTGGGGTTTTTTGAATTGAGCAATTTTATAACTGTCTAATTTATTCTGAGTGTGTTAGGCATAGGGAGAAGCAAGGATTTGGGAGAGCCCTTAAGGGCCAGCCCTGGCCTCTGAAAATATCTTTCAGATGTCTGGTTTCTGAGTAGGGATGGGTACAAACCAGCTCAGGAACTAAAGTTCATCATGAATTTTGGCGGGTTTGTGGTTCACTAAGCGATTTCGTGAACTGAAGAACCACTGCGAACTTCCACAAATTTTGATGCAGTTCATGGGGGTTCATGAAGAGCAGAAAGCAGGGGTTCAAATGGCTCTGCGGCATTTAAGCCCCTGCTTTCTGCTCTTCATGAAAAACAGCTGAGCTCAGCTGCTTGGTTTAAATTGTTCAGAGCCATTTAAACCCCTGCTTTCTGCTCCCTGCCGCTTTTTTGCGGGGAGCAGAAAGCAGGGGTTCAAACTTTAAGTGGCTCACAAACCAATACAAGCCAGTTCAGTTCATGAACCGGCATATCAGTTCATGGCAAAAATATGGTTCATGGTCATCCCTATTTCTGAGATCTCAGCAGAATTGCCTGCAGCCTTTCAGACATGCTATTGCAGCATCAGTAAATCAAATTCCACAGTCAAGAACCCATTCTATACTTTTCCTGCACTCCTGCAGAATTGCAGGGCATAGTTTGCTCTGCCTGCTTTACGTTGTGTCTTGTTTTTCAGTACCCTCACTGCAGATAGCATCTTAGATATGTAAACATATGACGTTGCCTTTTACTGAATCAGACCACTGGTCTATCAAGGTTAGCATTATCTGCTGACTGGCAAGCAGAAGTCTTTTATATCATCTGTGTCCTGATCCTTTTAACTGGAGATGCTGAGGATTGTGCTTGGGACCTTCTGCATAGAAGACTGATGCTTTACCACAGAGCAGTGGCTCCCATTTCTCCCTCTCTCCTTTCCTCATTGTCCTTTCTGCTAGCATCTCTCCATCTATCCTGATGCACAAAGACTCCGCTTCTTCCTAGCAGCCCCTCTATCTGTTTTTATTCAGTGCATTGCTCATTTCTTTCCACCCTGCCTTCTTGGGGCCTTCTTTATTTCACCACTACCCCCTGCCTCTCTTTCCTTTTCCTCTTTGGCTTTTTTCTCCCCAGCATCCCTGTGAATTTGGCTCTTGGAGACCCGCACACCAACTCGGTTTTGATCAGTCCTATTGTGTGGCTGAGAAAGCAGATCTTCCGTTTCCACCAACAGCAAATTATCTGTAATGATGACCTTCTTGTTTTAATTATGCATTTATTCATGCTCTTTAATCTCCTGAGCCAAATGTGGTTCATGACTCACTTTGCCATTTTTCACATTTCTTTAAAAATGCAGGTGGAAAGGGGGAGAATTTTCCAAGCAACATTTTCCTCCCCAGAATCCAAGAGGAGGCTATCTTTTTTTCCCCCGCTTCTGTTTCCATTGTTGTGAGCCTTATAGTGCAATCTTCAGCAGTGTTACACCCTTCTAAGGGTATGGAGCCCTGACCTGGGTAGCCCAGGCTACCTGATCTCACCAGATCTCAAAAGCTAAGCGGGGTCAGCCCTGGTTAGGACTTGGATGGGAGACCACCGAGAAAGTCCAGGGTCACTACACTGAGGCAGACAATGGGAAACCACCTCTGAACGTCTCTTGCCTTGGAAAACCAGCTGCGACTTGACGCAAAAAAAAAAAGTGTATGGGAAATGCCGATCACCACTTTGGGGTCAGGCAGCAGTTTTTCTCCAGGCCACTTTGGCTGGAGATCCTGGAGGTTTTTTGCCATCTTCTGGGCACGGAGCAGGGGGTCACTGGGTGTGTGGGGGAGGGGAGTGTTTGTGAATTTCCTGCATTGTGCGGAGGTTGGACTAGATGACCTTGGAGGTCCCTTCCAACTCTTTGATTCTAAGTCAGTGGACTTAGAAGGGTATAACAATATTTAGGATTGCCCTGTAAGGCATTTTTAGTAAAAGGCAAGAAGAGGAATCTCTTCCAAGCCTCCTTCTGAGACCAATGCATGCAGAGGAAAGATCCAGACCTAGCTATCATATGGTTGTTTCAGGTCCCTGTCTTGTCTGAAACAGACTTTTAGTGGATTGTGTCCTACCAAACCCAGTATTTCAAGATAATGTAAATTTCCCCACGTCTTAGTCGTATCTACATTCAAGGGGTGGGGGAGTGTTTGAATTGTTCATATTATACCATTGAACACATCTCTCCAGTCTTACTCAGCACAGCTTTTCCACCCGTTTATATTTGTTTTAGCTTGGATGAACTCTCGGTCTCCACTCTGGACCAGCAGAAACTGCAGTCTGTTTTGTCTTCGGTGACAACCAAGTGTGAAATTTCTTCTTTACTCCAGGAGGCCAGAGCCCAAGCAGAGGTAAGCTGAGGCCAGGCCAAAACGAAAACAATCCCCAGTGTTTCCTGTGGAAAAGATGAGTAGTGGTTAAAAGGAAGACGGTTCCAGGGCACTCACAGGGACGCTTTCCTGGAAGTCAGCCCCGCCCCCACTCAGGATCGCTGTTCATATATATAGTTTCATATTGTGTGATCAGTCCCAGTGACAGAGGCGGGCTATGATTAAAGTAAACATGTGTTTGCCCTGATCTCCTACATACAAAAGGGCACAAGGTGGTTCACTTGAATTCAGATGAGTGGATCTGGGGGGACTAATTATTTAAGTCTATATATCTAATAGCCCCTCTCTGCGGATACCTACATCTGCTCATCTGTGGCACATGGAGGGCAAAAAGATTTCCCTGCACACTTCGGGCACTCCCCAGGTGTGCAGAAAAATCTGAAATGTTGAAAAAACCATATGGGGGATATTTAAATCCCCCCAAAAGTAAAAGAGAACTGGGAACTGTACCTGCTAGGCTCGCCTGCGGCTGCTTCCTCCTCCTCCTCCTCCACATGGAGCTCCTGCTGCTTCAGCAGGGGAGCTGTGTGGAATACTCCCCCCACCCGGAGTATTGCAGGTCCTCACTGTTTGTTCTTCCTATTACCCTGGATAGCCCAGGCCAGCCTGGTCTCAACAGAACTCAGAAGCTAAGCAAAGCCAGGCATGGTTAGTCCTTGTATGGGAGACCACCCAGGAAGATGGGGGTTGTTATGCGGAGACAATAACAAACCACCTTTGTTTGCCTCTTGCCTTACAAAAAGCCATGTGCTGTTCCCAGTGGCTGCCCGCTCCCTAAGCCTAGGCCGCCATCTGTCTTCTTCATCATCTCTTTACACAGTCCCAAGGAGGGGGTTCTGTGCCCGCAGAGGAGTTGATGAGACTCACCCAGTTCTAATGCTGTCAATGTCTATCAGTGCTCAGATTCAGCTAAGGAGATCTGTTTCGTGTAGTGGTTAGGAGCGTGGACTTTAATCTGGGGGAACCGGGTTTGATTCCCCACTCCTCCACTTGCAGCTGCTGGTGTGACTTTGGGTCAGTCACAAGTTCTCTCAGAGCTGTTCTGGAAAGAGCAGTTCTCAAAAAAGCTCTCTCAGCCCCACCTACCTCACAGGGTGTCTGTTGTGGCGAGGGGAAGGGGAAGGGAAAGGGGCTTGTAAGCCGCTCTGAGGCACCTTCGGGTAGTGGAGGGTGGGGTATAAATCCAATCTCTTCTCTTCTTCTTTCATACAAGCATGCTGGAAAGAGCACCCAGCTGTAGCTGTTATCAGTATAAATTGCATTGATTTCAAGGAAGCACCCATTTGAACGTGTGTCCAAATTGGTAACTGTATTCTGGCACTCTCATTCATTGGATCTGGACTATGTTGCTGCTCTTTAGTCCCAGGCTCATAGATACATGCGGAAGCAAGCCAGGAATATTTAGCAACTGGTGGAACTTCTTTCTGCTCTTAGTCCTCCCTTAGCATTGGGCTATCCAAATTCCACACTCCACTGCAGAAAACTGTGTAGTAATTCATTAATTTTAGCTCCCATGGGCTGTTACGTAAAAAATATACAAGGCAAAAGCTTCAGTATACTTAAGTTTATGTAAAGGATTTCTATCAAAAGGATTTCTATCTAAATATCTCAGGATATAATTTTTGTTGCCTTTGTTAAAGTATTCCAGGTCAGAAAGCAAAGGGTAATTTCTGCTCTTTCAAGCAGACGTACAGAATGGGTGAAGCACAGAAGCGAGGTGGGGAGTAAACGTGTTCTTCATTTAAGCAGAACTGAAGACTGAGAACGCTGCAATTTCCTGAAGCCAGCTATTCAGCACTGTCTTTGCGATGGCTAGCAGTCTGCTGCTTCCTCCCGGGGGGGGGGGGGGGCAGGGATCCGTTCTCCCCATCGGGCCCCCTAAAGCCTCATTGCAGTTGGGTCCCAGGACCCTTCTCCCAGTTTACAGTAAAAGAATCCCGCTGTTCTTCTCGAATACCTGCAATCAAATTCTAGACACAGAGATGAAAAATAGGGCGGCTTGCTGCCGTGCATGGCTTGCCAGTTGGGTGCTGGCCAGCCAGTCTTTCCACAGTCCCGAGTTAAGAACACACAAAGTTGTTCCAAACCATGATTGAAGACAAACACTCCAGTCGAGGAAGGAATCTGGCTAACCAGGTCTGGGCTTCCTTCCTCAGGTCTGAGGCTGGCAGCCGGACTCTCTCCCTCCCGCCCTCCCTCCCTCCCTCCCTCTCTCTCTCTCTCTCTCTCTCTCTGTGGGAACAAGATCTGTGATTTCTCAGTGTCGGTTTCCACTTCATGGAGGAGTCATGTGGGTCTACAGTGGAGCACTTGGCTTTGCATGCAGAAGGTGTCAACGTCCAAGTCTCTGTAATCTCCCACTGATGATCTTGCAGGTGTCAGGCAAAACAGTGTGCTCTGCCTAAGACCCAGAGAGCGGCCGCCAGTTGGAATAGCAAATATTGTGCTGAATTGATCAACAGTCTGGTTTTGGTGCAAGGCAGCCTCATGTGTTCATATGGCTGGGGGCTTTTATGTATAAATACTGAGTTTGACTGAAGATTACGGAGTATGGCATTCTGCTTGGTCTGCTTGACACCTTCAGCCTGAAAGAGAAAGCCAGTTTACTGCCAGTTCCCATCGTGCACCTGTCCCAGGCACCCTCCTGAATTTCTTTCTGCAGTTTTCCCAGATGTTTTGATCCCTACTGATAATCTTCTACCATAAGCAATTTTGGATTTTAAATGCCTGTTAAAAATCCCTTGGTTTAGTGAAAGGGCTTTATTTCCAGCCATGCTTTGGGCTCTGTTTATTTTCTGTCAAATGTGAAATGTATTGTGATCCTGCAATTAAACTGGATGTTCTAGAGCAGGGGTGGCCAAACTCACTCAATGTAAGAGCCGCATGGAATAAATGTCAGATATTCGAGAGCCGCAAAAGTGGAACAAATAGGACACATTTTTATTTTAAAATATGCAGATTTGCTTTTTATTAACATTAAATGAGACTGCCAGAAATAAAAAAACAAAAGGGGTAAAAACAGATATTGATAATGATATTTATTTGTTTGATAATGATATTGATTTGTCTAAGAGAGAGAAAAAAAGAGAGAGATGGAAAGAATGAAAGAGGGAGAGGGGAGAGAGAGAGAGAGAGAGAGAGAGAGAGAGCAATTAGATGGGAGGGAGGGAGGATGGGAAGGAGAGGGGGAAGGAGAAAAGGTATGCCTCCCCAGCTGCCCTGCTAGGAGCCGCACAATATGTGTGAAAGAGCCGCATGTGGCTCCCGAGCCACAGTTTGGCCACCCCTGTTCTAGAGAATCCATGAGGGGGATCCATCAATGGGTGATTTATATGCATTACTCTACCTAAGAAATGCCTTGAATTTTCCTGTAGCTGCCAGTGAGTTATATGATTTAAACACCTGGCTTATGTGTTTTTACAAAAAAAAATCTTAACTTATAAAGACAATTTCAAGGCTCACTTCTTTTTTTTGTACAAAGATGTTGGCATCTTTGAAAAAGAAAAGCTATGTGTGTGGAGGGATATTTTAAATAGAGATCAAGTATATGCAAAGAACAGATTCGTAACCCTTTCCAGTTTGGTGTAGTGGTTAGGAACGCGGACTCTAATCTGGGAGAACTGGGTTTGATTCCCCACTCCTCCTCATGCAGCTGCTGGTGTGACCTTGAGTCAGTCATAAGTTCTTTCAGAGCTGTTCTCTCAAGAACAGTTCTCTAAAGAGCTCTCTCAGCCCCACCTCCCTCACAGGGTGGGGAGGGGAAGGGAAAGGAGATTGTAAGCTGCTATGAGACTCCTTTGGGTAGTGAAGGGCGGGGTATAAATCCAATCTCCTCCTCCTCAGATGTTTTTTCTCTGTTCTAAAATGAGATTCAAACACAACATTTTGAGCTATGCAGGGAAATCCACATGGGGTGATTATATGGAGCAGAGATATGGGTGTTGGGGGCAAGGTTAAGCATTCTTCTCCCCATAAGTGTTTCTCCACTGCAGGCCCTACCTCTAAGGTGCTTTTCCTTTAAAAAAAAAGGTGGCATCAGGTTAAATGTCAATAATTACACTAATTTGTGAACCAAGCATGCCACTCTGAGCTCTTAATTCATGGCTGTTGTGAGAATAAAACTGAGTGGAGATTCCTGTATGCCACCTTGGGCTCCTTGAATGAAAGGTGGCATAAAGATCTAGTAGATATAGAGCCTTTTCTGCCTCAGTAATGGCTAGATGGGGGGTCCCCAATGTGGTACTCATGGGTACCATGGCCCTTGCAGACACCTTTCCTGGTACCCACCAAGAGAGCCAGTTTGGTGTAGTCGTCCGGAGCGCAGACTCTAATCTTGGAGAACTGGGTTTGATTCCCCACTCCTCCACATGCAGCTGCTGGTGTGACCTTGGGTCAGTCCTAAGTTCTATCAGAGCTGTTCTCTCAAGGGCATTTCTCTCAGAGCTCTCTCAGCCCCACCCACCTCACAGGGTGTCTGTTGTGGGAAGAGGAGGGGAAAGGAGATTGTGAGCAGCTTTGAGACTCTTTCGGGTAGCGAAGGATGGGGTGCCCGCAGAGGCTCAAAAAAGGTTGGGGACCCTAAGGCTAGCTTTTGATTTGGCTGTGTATGACCTTTTGAAAGCAAGTGCCACACCATTCTGCCCACCTCTCACTCTGCAGCCACATGTATATTTTTCTGTCTGTTGGTCTGTGGAGATGTAGAATTATGAGAGATCCCCAGAGAAGGAGACCTCCCCAAACCTCTTCCTCCTATCCCCAAACCTGGTTCAGGCTTGTCGATCCCAAGAGGTTGGTGAGCCAGGTGGATCTGGCAAGTCTGGCAGAAACGCAAAGAGTGGGTTTTGTTTCCAGCCAAAAGCCATCAAATGTACTTCTAAGTATTTTCACATGAATCTTTTAAGAGGGATTATTTATTGGAGCTGCTTTTTTAAAAAAACAAAATCCAAGAACGCAGGCGTTTATGAAACTGAATGCTCCTTGGAACGCCGGCCGTGTCTGCATACTTTCTCACATCTGCTCTTAAGTCCAGAGTGGCACAGGGTCTGGAAAACATTATTCAGTTCAGACACGGGCTTTTAGTCCACTGTTGGGTGAATCTCCGTCTTCCCGGCTTGTAAAAACAAACAAACCAGCCTTTCTGGACCGGTGTGGTTTGATGACAACAGTTTTCAGCAGCCTGCAGTACTGGGCATCCAACATGTCTGGTGAGCCCAGAGTGTTCAGGCGCCATGCCACTAAGATGGCTGATCTCGGGGCAGAACCTTCCTAGCCTTGGAGTCAGGTGATCAGGAAGAACCAACCACCTCTCACTTCCTTCTAGACCATACAGGGCCTACTGCTGCTTTTCAGCGTAGTAGTTGGTTCACCCATAGAGAAAGCATTCAGTTGGTAAAGGTAAAGGTTTCCCTTGCTCAAAAGCCAGTTGAATCAGACTCTAGGGAATGGTGCTCATCTCTGTTTCCAAGCCAAAGAGCCAGCGCTGTCCAAAGACGTTTCCGTGGTCATGTGGCCGGCATGACTAGATGCCGAGGCGCACGGAACACTGTTACCTTCCCACCGCAGCGGTACCTATTTATCTACTTGCAATTTCTTGCTTTCGAACTGCTAGGTTGGCAGGAGCTGGGGCCAGAGACAGGAGCTCACTCCGTCACATGGTACTCGGGTCTCGAACTACTGAACTACCGATCTTCCGTTCTGCAGCTCAGCGTCTTAACCTCTGAGCCACTGCAGCCCACATTCAGTTGTTGCTCAGGACCTAATAAGAGCCTCATAATCACCCCTCCCTTGTGCTGGACTGTACAGGCCACATTCCCTGCCCTGTGCCTGCCTCTGGCAGCCTGTGAGGTGCAGTGTTGGGCTGGGGCCCATTTAACCACAAGGTGACTGGGTGGCCTCGAGCCAGCCATTCACTCTCAGCCTAGCCCTCTTCAATGGTTTGCTATAAAGAGAAACAACGGGAGGACAATGTGTCGCGCTGCACGTTCCTTGGAAGAACGGCAGGGTAAAAACGTGGGAAATAGGACCAATTTACAAATGCTTTTAAATGTTGGATTCTGGGAGGTTCACCAAAAGGGTAATGTTTGAATCTGCTCTCAGCCATCCGTATGTGCTTGTGACTCCATCCCAAGAGTCCTGGCACATCCATTCACATCCCTTTGCTTCACTGGATTTCTAAGCAGGCACGGAGGGGGTGGTAGCACGAGGCTTAATCACATGGTCATAGGTTGCCAGACCCAGCCTGGCCACCAGCAAGAGGGTTGGGGGCAGGGACATGGGGGAGCATGTGACATCAGCTTGGAAGTGACAATGGGTAGGTCTAGGAATCAACATAAACCCTGTGGTAAAACCATACCGTTTCCTGCAATTCCTTGTTAAATTGTTTTATTTTTCATATATTACATTGGTCAGTTTGAAAGACATCCATATTACATAGAGTAAAGCATCTCCATAATGTTTCATATATTCTAAACCATGTCTTTGATATGCATTATGCTTTTCATTATCTAAGGCAGGGCCCACACAGACCTCTGCCTCTAACATTCAAATTACACATACATATATTTTTTCGAGCCTATCTTTCCTTATTTCGATCTAGCCAAATACAGAACATATTCTATCTTTTTATAAACCTTTCTAGATCTTTCCCTTGTAGTAATAAGTTCAGCTTATCCGTTTCAGCCACCTCTAAGAGTTTTTGAATGAGACCCACTCTAGGTGGTAACTTTTCTCCTTTCCAATTCTTAGCCACTAAAATTCTTGCCGAGGTTGAAATATAAACTATTCAGTACTTCACATCTTTGCTATAATCTTCTGCTAACATGTTTAAGTGAAAGACTTGAGGTGTCATGGGTAACATTATTCCTGTTATTTCATATATCATATAATGTATTTCATACCAAAATTTTTGGATTTTCCCACATTCCCACCACATTCCCACATTCCAATGTCTCTCTTACATTTTCAACATATGTTTGAAACATTCTTATAACATTTAGCTAATTTATCTGGCGTCCAATGCCATCTATGGAACATATTTACAATATTCTCTTTATACGGGATAGCTCTCATAAACTTTACGGATTTCCAGGTCCTTACCCAATGATCTATCTCAATATTATACCCAAAGTCTTTCATCCAGAGTACCATAGTTTTAACCTGTTCATCTAGCATATAATCCACTAATAGTAAATTATATAATTTCTGTATCAGCTTGTCACTTGAGGGTAACCAAATTTTATCCAATTCATTGTTTTCTTTCTGAAACCCTTTCTTTCGATCTTCATTAAATATGGATTTGGACTTTATCCCACCTCATCAAGTTTAATTTTTTCCACATACTATTTCCTTCCGACTTCAATTCATTATTTTTATCTAGCAGTATGTCATATGTTACTTTTTGTGCACTGATTATTACGGAGGGTTTGGTCAATGCCTCTAAGGGTGCAACCCACTTAAGGGTTTTATCATAATACCGCTCTTTCATCAAACTCCAAATCTTCATTAAAGCTCCCCTTATTATGTGTTGATTAAATATAGAATGCACTTTTTCCTTTAATAAATATATGAACGCCACCCCATTGGTAAATTAAATCCCTCCAATTTCAAGAGCCACACATCATCCAAGGTGATCCAGTCCCGTATCCATACCATAGCCGCAGCTCTATAATAAAGCTCCCAATTGGGAAGACTGAATCCTCCTCTTTCTTTTTTCTCTTGTATCACTTTCTGTTTAATTCTAGGTCTTTTACCTTCCCAAATAAACTTACTACAACTTCTTCTAAGTTCTTCAACATATTTCATGCTTCTTAATATCGGGAGATTCTGTACTAGGAATAAATATCTCAGCAGAATATTCATTTTAATCATGGAGACTTTTCCCATAAAAGATAGTTTCAAATTGTTCCACCTTATTAAATCCTTTTGAATATTATTAATCAATTTATTATAATTGTCTTCTACCAGTGTTGTGTTTCTGTCAGAGATGGTTATTCCCAAATATTTCACTTTTGTAACTACCTCTATATTTGAAATTCTCTTTATATTTTCCACCTGTCGTGGCATACAATTGGTAATCACATGTGTTTTTTGGAAATTAACCTTCAATTCAGCCCCTAGTCCGTACTCATGTATTGCCTCTATCAGATAAGTAAAGGTGCTTTCTGGGTCTTCCAAAATAAATACAAGATCATCAGCAAAAGCTAAAAGTTTATATTCTTCCTGTATTTTCAACCCTTTAATTAAAGTATTATTCCTAATCTGATCATTCAATGACTCTAGTGCGAAGATAAATAGGAGTGGGGACAACGGACATCCCTGCCTGGTCCCCTTTTGAATTTCTATGTTCTGGGAAAGTTAACCAAAATCTTGGCATTCTGATTTTTGTATATAGCTCTTATAGTTGTCAAGAAGTTTGTTCCACAATTCCACCTTTCTAATTTGCATATCAAGAAGCTCTAATTTACATTGTCAAATGCCTTCTCGGCGTCCAAAAATATTAAAGCTATTTGTTTACCTGGATGTGCATCTTAATACTCTAAAACATTAATTATTGTCCTAATGTTATTTTTGATCTGTCTTTTTGGGAGAAACCCTGCCTGGTCTTGATAAATCACTTGAATGAGCACCATCTTCAGTCTAGTAGCAATTATTGTTGCAAAAATCTTGTAATCAGTATTCAATAATGAAATTGGGCTATAATTTTTTATTTCGCCTTCCTGAGTATTAGGTTTATGTATTAGAGTGATTAGTGCCTGGTTCCATGTTTCTGGTACTACTTCTGTTAAAGAGATTTCTTGAAAAAGATCCTTTAAGGGTAACATTATATGATCTTCTAACATTTGATACAGTTCCATTGGGATACCATCCGATCCCGGAGTTTTGTTCTTCTTTTGTTTTCTTATTGCTTCCACCACTTCACTGACTGAAATTGGATCATTTAATATCTTTTGCTGTTTTTCATTAAACTGTTTTATATTGTATTTATTTAAGTATTCTGTTACTAAAGCCTCTTTCTGTTGTTCTTGCCTATATAATTTTTATAAAAAATCTCTTATCTTTTTATATTTTGAATATTATTTTTTTCTTTGCCCTTTTCATCCCTCAGATTCTTAATTATTTTCTTTTCCCTTTCTTTTCTTAATTTATAAGCCAACCATCTAGAAGGC
This sequence comes from Lepidodactylus listeri, assembly GCA_029233225.1. NCBI lineage: Eukaryota > Metazoa > Chordata > Lepidosauria > Squamata > Gekkonidae > Lepidodactylus > Lepidodactylus listeri. Next base: position 23,576,218 of record JARCFY010000004.1, on the reverse strand, counting down.
TTGTTAGCATTCTCAAAATAATATTGTTTCGAATATTCTATCTTTCTTGCAACTTCATATGCTAACATTAAATTCATTTGGTGTTGCAATAACTTTAATTTAAGCCTTGTTTTCTTTTCTCCTTGCTCATTTCCCTGTTTCAGGTTATCTTCTTCCTTTTTGAATTGTGCTACCAGCTCTTCATATCATATCCTTCTTTGTTTTTTCCTCCATACATCTTGATTAATGAACCAGCCCTTAATAAATGCTTTAAGTGCATCCCAAACAACTCTCATTGGCATATCTTTTTGTATGTTTATCTTAAAATATTCCCTAGTTTCCATTTCCATTTTCTTCATAAATTCCTGATCTTTTAAAATATTTTTGTCTAAGGTCCATCTTACTCTCTTAATTCTCGCTTGCAAGGTTAACATTAGCGGACTATGGTCCGTGAACGTATTAGGGAGTATCGCACATTCTATTATATCTCTTATTAAAGAAGATGAAGACTAGATCATGTCTATTCGAGACCATGCATTGTGTCTAGCTGAGTAATAAGTATAATCTTTTTTGTCACTGTTACGGGCACGCCAAGTATCTATTAAACTGTATTCTTCAGCTAATTGTAAAAATGATTTTGGAAGTATTTTACCTACTTTTTTCCTTTTTGTTTGACTCTTTCTATCCAATTTGGGTTCAAATACTGCATTATAATCTCCTATAATACATCTCTCTTCCATTTTTTTGTTTTGCAATTATTTTATGTATTGTTTTAAAGAATTTTTCTTGGTTCTGATTTGGTGCATAAATATTTAAAATTAGTATCTTCTTATTCACATTGAGTATCGTGACTGCGATTATTCTCCCGTCTTCCACTGAATATATCAATTCCAGTGACATAATCTTTTGCATAAGTTGCAACCCCTCTTTTCTTTTTCTTATCTGCCACAACAAATACTTTGCCCAACTTCTTATTTTCCAAATAATGTTCATGTTTCTCTTTAATGTGAGTTTCTTGCAAGCAACATATATCCACTTGTAGCTTATTAAGTTGTAAAAAAGTTCTTCTCTTCTGAGGGCTATTTAGCCCATTAATATTAACTGAGAATAATTTAAGATTTTTCATTTTCACTATTTTTTCCTTTCTCTCCTTTATCTTTTGCTTTCTGTTGGTATCTTGTTAGTACTTGTGAAGGGGGTGCATAAGCTGGTTTTTTCCTTTGGGATTTTTTATGTTTTTTCCCCTTCTCCTTTTTATCAGTTGTTGCCTCTTCTTCTACTTCTTCTTCACTACTTTCTTCTTCCTTCTGCCAACCTAAATCTTCTCCAAATTTATCCAGGAAGTCCTCCAGCTTAAAGACAGACTCTAGCCTGTATCTTATCCTTTGATAATTAAAGAGCAAATCCTCTGGTGTTAGCCACTTATACCAAATTTCATTCTTCTGAAGTAAATTAGCTAGTTCCTTATAATTTTGACATTTCTCACATATCCTCCAAGGTACTTCTTTTAAAATTCGTATTTCCCTATCCTGTATAAAAACCTTAGATTTGTTTGCTTCCCTCAGAATCTTGTCCCTTGTTGCTCTTCTATTCAGCTTAATGTGCACTTCTCTGGGCAAGTTGTTCCTTCTGGCAAAAGCAGTGTTTTTCCTGTAAATTTGATCTATATCCTTCTCGACTTCTTCTACAGATCCTATATCCAATTATTCCATTAAATTTTTAATTATTTCTTCCTTTAGGTTCTTCTCAAGCGATTCAGGTATATTTTGACATCTAATCATGAGTGCAGCTTTTTCTGCTTCTGATTCTATTAAAGATTCTTCCAGTTTATCTGCTCTTGATTTGACGTCTTGTAATTCTTGTTCTACCTTTTGTAATCTCTCATCTGTTTTTTGGGTGTTTGTAGCAATTTTTTGTATCTCATGCCTGTTTTCATTTTTCTGTTTCTTAATCTCATCAGTCTCTGTAGTAATTTGGCCTGCTAGCTCTCCTATTTTTGAATTTATTGGTTCCATACACTCTATAATAAGAGCTTTTAAATCTTTTATATTCAACTGTGAGACACTCATTGTACTTTGTTTCAAGAAGTTTTATATACCTACTTGTCCTGGTGATTTTACTGAGGCTTTTCTTCCTGTTCCTGGGTTAGTAACCATTCAGTTATAAGTTCCTTTTTTATAGCAAATTCGTTATTTATCTTATATTTCATATTTAATAACTTTGTATCAGTATTATGTTGTATACTTAATATTTATATCTTGCAACTATATTTATATTATATTCCAGCCTACTATCTCACTACAGTATTTTTATATATCCCTTCCTCTGGTTTTTCTTTCTCTTCCTATTTTCTAGTGTGTTTTATTACTATATTACTATATTACTTAAACAGTGGTACCCAGACCTTGTATGCACCAAATTACCCACAACACACCCTATACAGTATTACATAAAACAAGGTTTGCAGCCAATGTTCTTGTGAAAAACCTGCTACTCCCCTTATACACTCTTATAAATCCATCCACTCGATAACCTTTCTTTACCCAGCTATCCAAGTCTCTTTTTCTCTTCTTTATCACTGAGTCCTGCAATTCCTAGAGCCACCCATTGTCACTTCCAGGTTGTAGCCAGAAGAGATATCAGCAGTGGCATAGTGGAACATCTGGCAGTCCTGCATGGTTCAAGAGAGATAAATGATCATCTCCCCATGCTGATGAGAGTGCCACATGTCCATGGTTCCATCCCCAGTGGTGAGTCAAAGGTGCCCTGCACATGTGCAGAAACAAGTTGTCCCATGACTCTGAAAATTGGTTCCAGGGCTGTATACCTTAATAAAGTGTGCCCTGATTGGGTGGCTCTTTGTGTTCTAACATGTCATCTGAACCCAAAATGGCCCTTATAGTGATGAACTGCCTTAGTATTTTGATGTCAACATAAACAAAACTTTGCACTGGGAGGTTTTAAACTCCCAGGAAGTGTTGCTTGAAACATATGGCTGTACTCATCTCCCAGACATTTTGAGTGTTATGTTCATACTTCTTCTTGTTTTTTTAAATCTTTGGTTATTTCTTCATTTTGTTCTGTTTTTTTTTAAATCTCAGCGCAAAGAAGATGTTTATTTTGTAGTCTTAAATAAAGACGAAGGATCTGGCCTGGGCTTCAGCGTTGCTGGAGGAGTCGACCTGGAACAGAAATCCATCATCGTAAGTGGTGACTGCATCTTTTTCTCATAAGCCAGCTGGAAATTAGATCAAGGGCTCATTTATCATGTCAGTCCCCAGCCAAAGAGCCCCACTGCGGAGGGCCTTCTTGCGCTGGTTTCCATGCATGCCATCTGCTTCTGCAGTCAGAGAGGAAAAGGGCACAGGTGCCAAATAAACTTTGACGTTTGTTACTGAAGAGGAACTTCGGGGGACTGCCTTCACCCACCCAAACTGCTGGTCGTGATGGCCCCTTCCACAAAGTACAACCGAGTCCCAATGGGCATCTAACATATCCCCTTATTCCAGAAATTCCCAATTGCGTATCAGGTACCGTGAGAAAAACATCACGTGTCTTGAAAAACAGATGAATGAAATCATCTCATCTGAATCCAAAGTGGGTATCCCTAGAAACTGCCATCATGTTTTTTCCCAGACAGTCTACAGTGAAGGCTCATGAATCTTGGCATCGGGTTGATCCAGGTGGGTAGCCGTGTTGGTCTGAAGCAGTAGAACAAAGTTTGAGTCCAGTGGCACCTTTGAGACCAACAAAGTTTTACTCTGAGTATGAGTTTTCATGTGCATGCACACTTCCTCAGATCAGGTATGGTTTAATCACATCTGATGCAGTAGTTGCATCAGAGGAGGCTGCCTGTTGCATCTCTGTATGAATTACTGCTCTAAATTTGCTACATTCCAAGGAGGGGGTGACCTGACCTGGATGGCTCAGGCTAGCCCAATCTCTGAAGCTAAGCAGGGTCAACCCTGGTTAGTACTTGGATGGGAGACCACCGGGGAATACTAGAGCAGCTACAGAAAAGAGTAAGCATCCAGTAGCACCTTAAAGATTATTTGTGGCAGGGTGTGAGCTTTTTGTGAGTCACTGCTGCTTCTTCAGAAGACGTAAGCAGTGACTTACGAAAGCTCCTCCCCTGCCACAAATTTTGTTTGTCTTTAAGGTGCTCCTGGACACTTACTCTTTTCTACTGCTACAGACAAATTAACATGGCTATCCATCTTGATCTAGGGCAGCTATGCAGAGACAGACAATGGCAAACTCTAAACGTCTCTTGCCTTGAAAACCCGATGGAGTTGCCATAAGTCAGCTGCAACTTGACAGCATCACCACCAAGGGGGGTGGGGGTACACCTAGATCAGTGACTCTTAATAAACACAACAAGTAGGCAGTTCTCCGGGGATAATTCTTATTTTTGCGTCCTCTGGAAACGAACCTTTCTGAGGCATGGGTCTGCAACTATGTCTCTAGTTTTAATTCAGAAGTTTGGGAAACGAAGTCTTCTTATAGTCAGTGTGTTACTTGGTTAGTTGATTGGACTGATAACCCAACCAATCCCTAGTTGTTTTAAGAGGGAGAAACAACTCTTCCTTGCCCCCCTACAGTGAAGTGGATTGACTCAATCAAGGAAGCCACGGGCCTCAGTTTGCAAGACCTGAGCAAGGCTGTTCAGGATAGGGCATTTTGGAGGTCATTAAGTCATAGGGTCACCATACGTTGGAAGCAACTTGACGACACTTCACACACACACACACACACAGGTTGCCAGGTCCCCCTGGGGGGGGGGCGGGGAAACCCCTGCTCGATTGGTCCATTGCCCGCCCTCCTGGATTGGGCTGCTGGGGGAAACCCCACCCCCCAAATGCCAGGATTGTGGAAATGTGCCCAGCATGATGACATCATCCAGAGGTGATAGGTGATAATAGGATGGGAGCTAAGCAGGGACAGTACTTGGAAGGGAGACCACCAAGGAAGACTCTGCAGAAGAAGGCAATGGCCAACTGCGTCTGCTTCTCATGGGATGACTCAGGCTAGCCTGATTTTCTCATATCTCAGAAGCTACTTGGATGGGAAACCCCCAAGGAAGTCCAGGGTTGCTCCACAGAGGCAGGCAATGGCAAACCACATCTAAAAATCCCTTGCCTTGAAAACCCTATGGAGTCACCATAAGTCACCTGAAATCTGACAGCACTTTTCGCCACCAATTGCTTAAATAGACTAAGTTTCTAAAAAGCCAGTGTTAACTAAAAAATCTTGAATCGGTTGCCAGCCTTCATGTGTAATGACGTCTCTATTTGCAGGTCCATCGAGTGTTTTCAAAGGGGGTTGCATCCCAGGAAGGAACCATTCATCGTGGAGACCTCATCCTTTCAATCAATGGCGCTTGTCTGGCGGGTTCTGTGCACGGTGATGTACTCAATGCCCTCCACCAGGCAAGGCTCCACAAATACGCCGTCATCGTCATCAAGAAGGAGAAAGGCAGAGAAAAGATGTCTTCTTCCCGCCCTGAACTAGCTACTCCTGACAGGCAGACCTCGATGGCGAGGAAGGACACAGTTGCTGAAAGGGGAACAGGTATGGTGTCAGTTCAACAAAAGCTGGAACGAATTCCCTCCAAAGAAAAGTCGACGCATGGATAAAGCATCATATGGTTTGCATTATAACTATTAGTGCAATTGTGCAGTTGGACCAGAGCAAACGAAAATACGCTTGAGTTTTGACTTGAACTCTTCGGGAACCGAAAGAGCATTTCAAGAAGCCATCATAGGCAAGTCAATATCCCAGGCCAAGCGTAGCTCGTGCGGAATTGAGTTGGTCGGTTTCCACCCAGATCAGCTGGAAATCAGATCAGGCCTCTCAGATGCTGGTTTATATGAATAATGCAATAAAGATGAGCACTTAATAGCCTCGTTTCCAGAGTCAAAAGTATATTTGGATTTCTACATCAGCTTGCGATCCCAGATCATAGTAGTCAAACAGAAAATCTGTGCCAGTAGGTAAAAAAAGGAGAAGAAAACCATCCCCAAATTGCACTTGGCTGTGTATTAGTTCCTAGAAATGGAAACAAGATGGGGAAGAAAAGACTGGGGAGTTTAATTGATACCTCCCTAAGGGATGGGTAATAGGTAGGTCTGTGCACCTTTGTCAAGGACTGTCCCGAGCTCTGTTTTGGCATGATCTTCCAGCGATGGTGATCTTTTAAAGTCTTGGTCGCCTGTAGTCAGTGCTTTGTCTGTTGTTGTTTTTTTCCTGTCAAAGGTCCAGCTGGAGAGCTGAGTGATACCATTTGCATCAAACTTTTGAAGACTTCTGCTGGCTTGGGGTTCAGTCTGGATGGAGGAAGAGCTTCCCTTTCTGGAGACCGGCCTTTGCTCATTAAAAGAATATTTAAAGGTACTTGTTGGGGGGGGGGGGGGAGAGTTTTTCCAGAGTTGGTGATTGGCATTTCCCTGGGCGTGTAAGAAAGGGCCACGAGAACTAAGCACTGAGGCTTAACCCTTCCTGCCCTCCCTCTCATGATCTGCCTAAGTTCACAGCATCAGCAGTGCTGTCAGATGGCCATCCAGCCTCTGTTTGAAAACCTCCCAAGAAGGAGAGCCCACCACCTCCTGAGGAGGCCTGTTCCACTGAGGAACTGCTCTAACTGTCAGGATGTTCTTCCTAATGTTTAGCTAAAAAACTCTTTTAATTTCAACCCGTTGGTTCTGGTCCAGCCTTCTGGGGCAACAGAAAACAACTCCGCACCATCCTCTATATGACAGCCCTTCAAGTACTTCAAGATGGTTATCATATTACTTCTCAGTCAACTCCTTTCCAGGCTAAACATACCCAGCTCAGAAAGTCCCAGGTTCAATCCCCAGCATCTCCATTTAAAAGGATCAAGTAGAAGGTGATATGAAAGATCCCTGCCTGAAGTCCCTGGAGATCGCTGCCAGTAGAGAAGGCAATACTGTCCTGGATGGACCAATGCTCTGATTCAATTTAAGGCAGCTTCATGTATCCATGTGGCTCTGGTTCATGAAAGTGCCTGCCGTAATAAATTGGTTAGTCTTCAAGATGCTACAAGACTTTAAAGGGAGGGTCGATATAGATTTGATCACACTCTGCAAATTTAGAGCAGCCATTTACTTTGTCTACAGTCCACCTTTCCCACTGAGCCTCAAGGCAGGTTAGGAGGGGCTGTGGCTCAGTGGTAGAGCAAGTGTTTTGCATGCAGAAGGTCTGAGGTTCAACCTCTGGCATCCCCAGTTAAAAAGACGAGGCAGTAGGTGATGTGAGAGATCTATGCCTGAGACCCTGGAGAGCCGCTGTCAGTCTGAGTAGACAATACTGGCCTTGATGGACCAGGGGTCTGATTCAGTCTAAGGCAGTTTCATGTGTGTTCAGTACACCATTTAAAAACAGTGGAATCAGAACAGTGTAATACATGCAGCTAACAAAACTGGATTTCAAAATTAGAGAAATGGGGCAACAGTATTACACACACACACACAAAAAGCAATAAACAAAGCATAACTTAAATTAGCCAAATTTGGTTGGCTTGCCTTAAGAACCAGAAAGTTGTTAGTAGCTCGGCCAGGTACATGTTAGGCTTGTAGCCATTTTGTACGTCCGTATAATTGCCATGTCCTCATACCTGCATGTTACATTTTATTCTTTTATATTCTTTTATATTTTTATAATTGCCTTATTGGTTTTCTTGTTTAACCTACTTTGGTTTTACCTGTTTTAAAAGTGCTGGCTTTTGCCGTGAACCGTAAATCATTAATCGTTAACCAAGCAATGAAAACTGCCTGATGTATCATGTACATTAACCATGGCTCTACTCCCTTCATAAAAGGCCTTCTTGAACAATTAGAGAAACAAATATGACTTTTAGATGAGACTCCTGTGTAATTTTTCCACAACAGCCTAACATGGCTACTACTCCTCTGTAGGTTTAGTGGTTACCATTCAAAACATTTTTGGTTCAAACCCTGTTGTCTTTGCCCTGTTTATAATGGAGTGGAATTCCCAGGGTTAAAAATTCAATTATTTCCTTGGATCGGCACAATTTAGAACTTTCTGGGAGCAATTTGGAACTTTTGGGGAGCCTTTCTGATTTTCACTTCTTGTCCAATAGGTGGCGCTGCAGAACAAGCTGGGAAACTGGAGGCCGGCGATGAAATCCTTGCCATCGGTGGGAAATCCCTCCTCGGACTCATGCATTATGATGCCTGGAACATCATTAAATCTGTCCCAGAGGGACCGGTACAGTTGCTTATCAGAAAGCATCAGTCTCTAGTATGACAGGCGCACTATTCAGAAGTTGAACGCACCTTTTCAGTGGGTCCTTCCAAGCTTTGTGTGTCAGGTAGCTGATACCTACCTTTCAGAAGCCTCACAGAGTCAGCAAGTGTCCATCTCAGAACGTTCCAGTCGGAAAAGAAAGCGCCAAGATGCAACAAATTCGCATTGCTGCTGGTTCCCTACCAGGACAGGAGACATCGAAGTGCCACATATTTCCCCCGTTGGCTATACGGACATCTAAGTCTCCTTTCTCCAGTCCTGGACACCTCCTGATTAATCACCTATGTGGACATCAACCAAAGCAAAGCTATTGGTTGGCCTTGGGATCTGTTTTCAGTATATAAAGGTCTTACCCAGGAACTTGTGAAGGGAAGAGAGTATCTTTGAGCACGTGCAGAGTGCATTTGCCTCATCATCTGAGCAACCACAGCTACCCTCACACATCTCTGACTTTGGGGGCAAAGGCTGATGGGGTCACAGGAAGCGACTGCTTAGCAGAACTTGAGCCTTTGGCCGGTTCCCTTTTGAGAATTAATGACTGGCTACTTGTTCACTTTGTCCTTATCTCATGGGGGGGGGGGGGACATAGATGGTACTTTGCGTAGGTTGCATAGGAAGTCTTAGTAGCAGATACAAAAGGCAAATTATATCTGATTTCTCCCAGCTGCCATCGTAGGGTTCGGTATCCTCTTTGGATAGCCCCAGCCAATACAGTGGGCCCCTAGCTCATTGCTGGCGTTTCGGATCTGCATATACACTTTCCCAGGTTCCACTTTTTGACACCTCCAGTTACAGGGTTTCAAGGATCAAGGCTGGGAAGGACCTCTGCTTGAGGCCACTGGATGCGTTCAGAGCAAGACAGCACAGAGCTAGATGGGGCCAGGGTGGGATCCTCTACAAGGTCCAGATTTAGTGGTTATCACTTCCTCCTCCTCCCGGTGATACAGTCTTGCAGAGTTTCAGTGCCTGAGACATGATGTGGGGTTTCTTTTAATAGCTGGCACTTATTTAGGAGGAAATTTTGGAGGATTTTTCTCCCCCTCGAAACTACTTGTGGAATACCTGCCTTTTGCAGATTTACCCCTTTGCAAGCTGAGAGAGGAAACCACTGTCCCTTGTTTGTGATTCTCTGGTTTGACTGCAGTTTCAGCCTCAGGACTTGTGATAATTTTTTAAAGGCAGGAGGGTCTCGGGAGAAACCTCAGTGAGACAGATCCGATCATGCTCTTTCCTGGTAATAGCGGCTCTTCCAGCGGAATGGCTCTGGCAGAGAATCGAGGAGCTCTCTCCAACCACGCTAATTCTCTGAGTGTAATAAGAGGCTATTTAGAGCTTGCAATCAAGGTTTCCAAACATGGTGCCTCTAGCTAGTTAACTAGAAGTTAGATGACCTGGCTTTCAGGAGAACTGGTGCTTTGATAGTTTAATGTCAAGGGGAATTGGTTAGATTTGCTTGGTCTCCAGCGCTTCTGTAAATTCCGTTCTTTAAAACAAAACCAAAGTTTCCTTAGGGTTGCTTTAACAGAACTACACCTCGGGCAGTGACCAAAAGAACAGACCGAGTCCGAATACTGAGGAGATGCCGAAAGAGGTACAAAAGTTTGCCTCTTTCAACTTTTGAACGCCAAATGGGGGATTCTGTACTTGAACTATTCTGAGCGGCCATATTTCCGGCAGGCTGTATTCAGGAACAAGTTCTGCACCTGTCTCCTTGCTGAATTTCCCAGTAAGGATGCCGAGTTGCGGCCCGTAGATGTGCCATGCTGAACTGAAAAACTTAACGTCTGTTTGGCAAAACAGCTGTTTGGAGCAGTGGCACATTTGTGATGTGCAAATCTGCACCTGAGCCATACTTATCGGGCTCCAGTGAACTGGCTGGATGTGTCCTTTGATGTTTGGGGGGGGGGGCGGGGTGTTGCTCCTCCTCAGCAGCCACCAGCTGTTGTTTGTGACTAGCTGTCCTTGATCGCCTGGGCTGTGTGTTTGTACTTCATAGTCCATTACAAATTATTCATACAAGGGATCTTTCTTTGTAATAGACTATGAAGTACTCAAATGCACTGAACTTCTGTCTTTCACACACAGTCTAAACACATGTCTAATGTGTCATTTTGACTGATGAGTAAGTTGTTGTAGGAACAGGGTTAAAAACAGCATAATTTTTTTTTTCTAAAGCAGGCCTGGCTGAAAAATACAGAGGGTACAACGTAAAACAAGATCGCCATCCTTAATAAATCCAGGGGAAGACTAGTTGTCTTCCAATTGCCTTAAATGGATCAGGGATAGATTCAAAATTCCAGCTGTAATTAAACACTGTTAATAAATTCCAAACTTTTGCGAATAGCTCCTGCGCTTACAGTCTATCCCAAGCCACTCCAGCCATATCCTATATATTTACAGATATGGTTTCCATGTGTTTATAAACATTCATAACTTGCCTGCCCATTGCTTGAAGTGGGCAACCAAGTGAAGCCTTTCAGTGTTTTCTCCATTACCTTCTTAAGAGCGATTGCAAGTGGTTTTCAGCTTCCACAGTTGCGTTCTAGATCGCAGCCTATGAACCCTGTCTTGTGAAAGTCAATAGGAACCAATTTATAACATGCCAGCTCCAATTTATAACACGCTAGCTCCTATCTGCAGGGTCCCACCTTGAATTCTGTTTCTTGGTAAATGCTGCTTTTTATAACAAGAATGCAACTTTAAAAGGCCTGTGAGATTTTGTAGGCATAGGGAGGGGGAGGGTAGACTCCACCCCTTTCTTTCTTCCAGAAGGCTTGGTGAGCTCCTCTTTCCCTGCCTGCCTTATCAACAATTTCTCTTCAGATGTCCCCACCCCACCCCCGTTGCCTCAAGAAAGCGGCATTTAACTAACCTCTGGAGAAAACTTGTAGGTACCTCTATCCCCCCTCCCCAAATGTGTAAAAGTATGATGAGGTAATAAAGTATTAAAAATCTGGTCTTTCCCTTCAAACTGAAGCTACATTCTGCAAAAACAACAACAACCTCACAACACCTCTTTAAAGCGCACACATGGTAGCTCCACCCAAAGTGTAATGGAACATTAGGAACCAGTGACTGAATACACAGTTGTGCAGGATTGACTTTAGAAAATTGTAACCGTGTTTTAGCTGTTTAGTTTTCTTTTACGACTGGCGGCATCTTCCCAACACTGTTTATTAAATCCTGAGCTGTGTAAACGCCTCCATTCTGCATCAGGATGAATTTAAAATAGGGAGATATTCTGTAAAAGCATTCACTGTCATAAATTTCATGCCCCTGGAAACAGATATGTAATATGTAAACTCTTATTCCTGAATACAAGCCACTGCAAGGAAGTTAGTCAGAACATCTCTGAACTGTCTACAGACTGTCTTGTGTTTCCCATCTGCTGTGTCTAACAAACAGAAAGAGATATTATTCAGTGTTTTATCACGTAATATTTTTAAGGCACAGTAAATAGAACACCTGCGTTGGTATTTTCATTTGTTTTCGACATCAGTAATGTGTGGCTGTCTTGTAACCGTCAAATTTTTACTATTGAACTCTAAATTTGGTTTGATGATAACTGCTCATCGACATACGGTGGTTCGTGCCAAAAATTGAAAACGTGTATTGATTCAAGAGAGCTGAGCTTGAAGTCTTCATTTCTCAGACTCTGTGTGGCGTATGCGTTCCTCATAGAACAGGAGCTCCGCCTTGTAGGAAGCAATCATACGTTACAAATTTCACCTTTAAAGTACAGGAAAGTGATTTGTAGCAGTAAATGAAAATAAAGATTAGAGTTGGAAAGATCTTCTATAAGGAACCAAGACTGCAAACAAACCTTGATCACCAAAACCACAGGGAAGGTTGTAAACCTGTATGTAGGTTGTACCAAGTAGACTAAAGGTGAGAGGACTACTTAACTGAAAGCTTCTTTATTTAAAAAAGGCGTTACCTGTGCATGGATGTCGCGGAGAAGGATGGATTCCCAGCCATTTCCCTGACCAGCTAGTTTTCTATGTACAGACACACACACATACACACACACACCCCGACGGAAGCATTCAGGTACATGATCTACACCCTCCATCTAGACACAGGGTTACTGCCTCACCTGCCATCAGCGTGAACCAGGCCGTCATTTGTGTGTTATTTTTAAACTGTGACACACCACTTCTTGTATGATACTGTATAGTGACACCATTATTTATATAACCTTTGTGTGAAGAACGTTTTTAAAAAATGCCTTGTTGATACAAAAGAGAAGTGCAATAATAAGAACATAGCGTGTACATTTTTCCAAACGTCGTTTTGCCCCCATTTCTGTAAATCTGCATCTCGGTTAATCCTCTCCACCCCCCCCCCCCCACCCCCATCTCTCTCTTTTTTTTTGTAGCAATTTTTGAAAATAAACATGATGCTTAGTACTACGCTTAGATACTTTGTGTTTATATGAGCAGGGGTAAGGTGTCTTGAATGTACTAAACCTTTGTTATACCCCATTCGCACTACACACTACAGTCCAGTCCCATAAAGATGACTCCAGGATATCCCATAAATTCTTTATCACATTCACCAGCCCAGCACAAGAAAGCCTTGGAAAAAATACTGAAAAGGGTAACTAGAATGATAAAAGGGTTGGAACACTTTCCCTATGAAGAAAGGTTGAAGCGCTTGGGGCTCTTTAGCTTGGAGAAACGACGGCTGAGGGGTGACTATGATCGAGGTTTTTAAGATTATGCATGGGATAGAGCAGGTAGAGAATGAGGTACTTTTCTCCCTTTCTCACAATACAAGAACTCGTGGGCACTCCATGAAATTGCTGAGCAGTCAGGTTAGAACAGATAAAAGAAAGTCTTCTTCACCCAAAGAGTGATTAATGCGTGGAATTCATTGCCACAGGAGGTGGTGGCAGCTACAAGCATGGACGGCTTCAAGAGGGAATTGGATAAACATATGGAGCAGAAGTCCATCAGTGGCTATTAGCCACGAGGTACAGATAGGAACTCTCGGTCTGGGGCATGTGATGCTCTGTATTCTTGGTGCTTGGGTTGGGGGCAACAGAGGGAGGGCTTCTAGTGTCCTGGCCCCACTGCTGGACCTCCTGAGGGCACCTTGTGTCTTTTGGCCACTGTGTGACAGAGTGTTGTACTGGATGGGCCACTGGCCTGATCCAATATTGGCTTCTCATGTTCTTAAAGCCTATGGCGACCCTGTTTGGTGTAGTGGTTAAGTGTGCGGACTCTAATCTGGGAGAACCGGGTTTGATTCCCCACTCCTCCACTTGCACCTGGCTGGATGACCTTGGGCAAGCCATAGCTCTGTACCAGCTGTTCTCTCAAGGACAGCTTGGGAAAGAGCTCTCTCAGCCCCACCTACCTCACAGGGTGTCTGTTGTGGGGAGGGGAAGGGAAAGGAGTTTGTAAGCCGCTCTGAGACTCCAAGTGAGTGAAGGGCGGGATATAAATCCAATTTCTTCTCTCTTCTTCTTTAAAGACAGGGAACCATAACATAACAAACCATCCCCTAAGGAACAATCTATGCTGTCCTAATCAATGTTTTAAAAAATCAGAAAGTAAAAATTCTATTTAATTTTAAAGGGGGGGACCCAAAATGTCCTGATGAGGGCCACACACACTAAATAATCTACTTTCAATCCACTTTCAATCCACTTTCAAAGTAGATTTTGCCAGTTCATGCTGGCCCAATCTGCATTTAGCATTTGTTCCACACTCTTACCAAACCCATGCTGGAAGAACACAAATCCCCCTCTACATTGCATGCCACTTTCACTTCGATTGATAGTTGAATTTTGTGACAAGTGTTCAGACTGCATGCCCCTTTCACTTCATTTGATCTCTCGGTTTTATTGGTACCATCTGCATAGATTTTTGCCAGTGTTATGGCCATTCAGGAGTGAATCTGCAGTCAGTACGGCATTGGCCTGGGGTATCGTTGGGCCACAGTGTAAAAATCCAGTTGGAAAGTGCACTGAAAGTGGATTGAAGGTGGATTATTTAGTGTGTGTGACCACAGCTGATCACTGAGTAAACTCCAGGAGACAAAGAATGTTGAGGTAGTGGTGTTTCAGCTAAAAGCCCATCGGTCTGCCAGCAGGCCTGGTGAAAATGCCCTGTCTCTTTAACAAAAGCTTCATGTGTGGAAATGAAGTTTTTCATGGCCGTGGGTAAATAACGTCACCTGGTAAACAACAGCCTATTAAGCCTTCATTAAAGAGACAGGACATTTTCTTCCCAGCTAGTTGGAAACCTCGTGAGGAAAGAGGGGAGACCTGAAGATTGGTGGCAAGGTAAGAGACAAACAGAGGCAGTTTGCCATTGCCACCTCAGTATAGCAACCCCGAATTTCTTTGGTGGTTTCCCATCTAAGTGTTAACCAGGTCTGACCCTGCGTAGCTTCCCAGGTCTGACAAGACCAGGCTAGCCTAAGCTGCCCAGGTCAGGGCAGTGTATAAATTAGCCAGCTCAAAATCCCAGAGAGTTTATAGAATTCTAGATATGGTGGGTGGCTGGTATTTATACATTCATCCTCCTCCCAGAATTCCTCTGGCTTGTACGCATCTGTGTATGAATGCTACTCCTGTCTCTCAGAAAATTCCCCAAACATCCTTCTGTTAAGCAAAAAGGTGATAAAATCCTGCTACTCCAGACAAAGAGTAGAACAAGGTTGGATGTGTTTTTTTACAAGAACCAGGCTTTCTTCTTCATGAGACTTCCTCTTTTTCTCAATCTCCATTTGCTGATACCATACTCTCTTTAGGGGGTTCAGATAACCATTTCACCACGCAACTACATTCAGTGTGGGATCCACGTTTACATTACTGTGTTTCAGGAGGACAATGCAGATGACTAGGTTACCCCTTGTGTGTGAGAGAGTTCATCCTCAGGTAGTTTGCTAATCCAAGTAGGGTTTTCATCAGGTGAAGTATGGTGGAAAGATTTTGCTTTCCAGTTTGGAATGCAATGTAGGTTGTAGACAAATGACCAGCTTAGAAGAAGAGGAGAAGAGGAGAGGTTGGATTTATACCCCGCCCTTCACTCAGAGTCTCAGAGCAGCTTACAAACTCCTTTCCCTTCCCCTCTCCTCAACAGACACCCTGTGAGGTAGGTGGGGCTGAGAGAACAGAAACTGCTCTTTCAAGAACACCTCTGACAGAACTATGGCTTGCCCAAGGTCATCCAGCAGCTGCAAGTGGAGGAGTGGGGAATCAAACTTGGTTGTCCCAGATTAGAGTCCACACACTTAACCACTACATCAAACTGTTTTAGGGTGTGGCAGTCATACCTTCCTACCCCTTCCACAGCCTCAAGAAATCTCCATTTTAAACTGGGCCAGACTTATTCAGCTTGAAAGTTGCCCACATTTTTGAAGAACAGATATCTTCGTGGTGCTTGAGGTCTTGAATGCATCTCAAGAGTCAGCTTGGCTCTGCCAGAATTGTTTTATGCAAATCTTGCTGGTCTACAAATCTAAACATTGATTGGATGATGTTAGAGCGTTCAATGACATTCTGCTTACAAAAAGGATGGAGTAGAGTGTGACAGGCAGAGAGCCTGAAAAAATCATGTCATAGAGGCTGCTTTTGATTTTAATAATTAATTAATTTTTGTATGGCATTGTGTGTAGTATAGCCAGGAGAGCCAAAGATTGTCTGGCGGCCTTAAGCTCATTTGCATCATGCTAATGGCAAGCTAAACTTATGTTTTGGGCTGAGAGAGCTGTGACTGACCCAAAGTCACCCAGCTGCCTTCATATGAAGGAGTGTGGAATCAAACCCAATTCTCCAGATTAGAGTCTGTCGCTTTTAACCACTACACCAAGCTGGCTCTCCATGCTTATTCTTTTAGTTTTTAAAATCATGCTTATTCTTTTAACACGGGAGGGAAAGCAGCATGGTATAGCCCAGCCTCATCAGATCTCAGAAGCTAAGCAGGGTCCGTACTCAAAAGGGAGACCCCCAAGGAGGACTCTGCAGGGGAAGGCAACGGCCAGCCACCTCGCCTTCTCACGGGTCTTGAAAGCCCCTTGTTGGAGGTCACCATAACGGCTGTGACTTGAGAGCAATTTAAACCCACTTTCTTTTAATAAAATTAAGAAAAAGGACACGTTGCTTCAAGCCCATTTTTATTTTCTGCTGGGGAATTAATTTGTATTAAAGTTCTTTTTTTTTAGGTGGTTAAAGGTGGTCTGTTTACATAACTGAGCGATCAGCAATGGTTCAGAACTCTGGCTCCTGAACAGCCAAGTCTCCCCAAAATAGTCGTCTGTGGTGAGGGATTTTTTTCCCCTACCATGTCGTTGTCTGTATGTAAACCAGGTGTAATTTGTTTCCTGCCATGCACTCCTATCCATGGGGAAAGCTAGCTAGCTAGCTAGCTAGCTAGCTATTTATTTATTTATTTATTGTTCACATTTTTATCCCACTTTTCCAGCAAGCTGGCTCAAGGCGGCTTCCAACAATAAAACACCACTGAAATGGTTTACAAATTTAAAACATAAAAACAACATCAGAGTTAAAACAACTCTACGGGTTGTTCCTCAAGTGGTAAAGCTTTCCAGCATGTTCCATGTGTTTGTCTGCATTAGTAGACTGGTGTCTTTGAACAGGGAATGTATTCTCCTTTGACAGCTAGTTTTGGGGAGGCCGGGGTTTGGGGAGGGGAGGGATTTCAGCAGGCTCCAATGCCACAGAGTCCACTTTCCAAAGTGGCCATTTTCTCCATCTGAACTGATCTCTGTCACCTGGAGATCAGATGTTATCCCAAGAGCTCTCCAGCCACCACCTGTAGTTTCATGGGTGTTTGTAAGAATCAGTTTGCTTTTTCTCCATAGTTTTCAGATTTCATGCCATGTTGTTTACATGATCCCCCCCCAAAAAGACATCACTCATGTATTGATGTGCTTTTCCCTTTTACTAAGAAACCATCTCTCAAATGTTTTGGTTGTATGTTGAATGATAAAAGAGTTAAGGACAAGTGTACATGAGTGTACACCCCTGAATGGCATTGAATGGCCCAGGCTAGCCTGATCTCGGAAGCTAAGCAAGGTTAGCCCAGGTTAGGACTTGGATGGGAGACCACCAAGGAAGTCCAGGGTTGCTACACAGAGGCAGACAATGGCAAACCACCTCTGTTCATATCTTGCCTTGATAAACCCTACCTGACTGTACCTGACTGCATTTCCCACCATAAACTAAATGACAAACAGACAGCAAAGAAAATGAAATGTCAGATAAGTTTGTAAAGAGAACCTTTTGCCAAAGCTGTTTAATCTGGAAGGTTTTGCTGCTCATTAAGTTTGTGATTGGCTTCTCCTGTTTGAATTTACTTTCGGGACTAAGAACGATAACATAAGATAGCATCTATCTATGGAGTTGATTCATCTCTGAGGACGACGACCAGAGAAATGAGCTGAAACCTGGGCGCTCGTCAGCTGGAACTTCCAACTGAGTTTTGATGCAGATCTCTATTTGGAACTGGGCAGATGTTTTGTGTGAAGTTTATTTTGTCTGCATTGTGATCCAATAGTCTCAGAGCGGCTTACAATCTCCTTTCCCTTCCCCTCCCCACAACAGACACCCTGTGCGGTAGGTGGGGTCGAGAGAGCTCTGAGACAACTGTCCTTGACAGAACAGCTGGTACAGAGCTAGGGCTTGCCCAAGGTCATCCAGCAGGTGCAAGTGATGGAGGTGTCCAGATTAAAAACAATTAGAGATTTGATTAAAAACAATACATTTCACATCCAGGAGTATTTTTTTTTCCAGTTTACTGTTTCAGATACAAAAGGAAATGTGTTGTGCTGGCGAGTCTTCAGTAATAAAGTCTGTGAAAGGAGGACACGCCACATTTAAGTGATATTGTGGAAATTCAGAGAGCCGATATGTTCCATTTCAGGAACTGTTCACGAAGAAGTTTGTGTCTGACATCTCAGACAGCACCATTTTAGTAACGGTTCTCTGACGGAATATATGTGGAATTTCAGACAGGTACGCCTCTGTCCCATTAGAGAAGCATTCCTGAGCCGCTTTACCTGAAGAGTGCTTCCAAGCGGTCCTCAATTCTTTTATTGGTCCTGAAGCGCTACGGGGTGCTGTGTAAAATGCCCCTGTAGTGCTTCCTCCGATGATGAGGTTTTTGCACCCTTTTTCGCCTGTGCGAAATCTTGAACAACCATTTCATTAGAAAGGCATGGTGTCACTATGGGCCTCTCATCAGAAATTTCTGAGTGAGGAGTCCCTCACTTCAGAAGTCAAGCTCAAAATTATTAATTCCTTCTTTACAATTTTATCATTTGCTGAAAAAGGTCAACACTGTTTTAATATAGCGCCTTTAACAAAATGAACGTACAATCCGATGTTCCCTCTCCTTAAGATAATCAGTTTTTATTTATTTCGTTCATTTATACCCTACCTTTCTCCCTAATGGAGACACAAAGTGGTTTACATCATTACTCCCTTCATTTATCCTAACAACCCTGTGAGGCAGGTTGAGCTAAGAGGGTCACCTAGTCAGTTTCCACAGCAACGTAGGGATTTGAACCTGGGCCTTCCAGATCCCAGCACTACACTCTAACCACTACACCACACTGGATCTAATGTAACAAGTCCTCCTCTCCTCCTTTCTTTTTCTTTTTCTAATAACTTCATTTTTATTTTCATTTCAAAGATTACAATAACAAAACAGCATATAAACTACAAATAACAAATAAACTACAAATAACTTGCAAGCTAGCTAGCTAGAACAATAATACCAATATTTTGTAATACAGAAGGTCTTCAGTAAAATACAAAGTTGACATATTTCTTTGGTAATGTCCCTCGTTTGTTTTCATTCTTGTTGATGTATTCAAAGAAAAGGGAACCATTTTTCCAAAAAGTTTGTTTGTTTGTTTTTCAGATTTGTGTCCCGCCCTCCCCACAAGCGGGCTCAAAAGTTATTTGTCCTTTGCGGTGTTTCCATTACAGAAAGCTGTATAGCCAATTTGTCCATTGCTGCTATGTCCCACAGTTTCATAAACCACTGAGTTGTGGTTGGGATCTTATTAGTTTTCCATTGTTGGGCTATTAATGTTTTATCTGCAAGCAAAAATAAGGATAAAAGTGCGCTACAATTGCTAGATATAGTTAATTCCGGCCAATAATTTAAAAGAATAGATTCTGGGGTGAAAGGGAGAAATACCTACGATTTTGTTCCTCTCCTCCTTTCTGAGACACACATATGTACACATGCACACACAATATACCTCCCTCCCCGCAGCTGTGCGGGCATCAGATTTGGTGCCTTGAGACTAGAACATGCTTTGGCCTGTACATATCCCCTTCCTGAGAGACAGTTTGGTGTAATGGTTAAGTGCTCAGACTCTAATCTGGGAGAACCGGGTTTGATTCCCCACTCCTCCACTTGCAGCTGCTGGATGACCTTGAGCAAGCTACAGTTCTGTCAGAGCTGTTCACTCAAGGGCAGCTCTGGAAAGAGCGCTCTGAGCCCCACCTACCTCACGGGCAGCATTCCCTCTAAGCTGAGTTAGTGTGAGCTAGCTCACAGTTTTTTAGCCTCCAGCTCACACATTTTTGTCTTAGCTCAGGAAGGAGGGCCCCAGAGCAAACTAATCTATGCAGCAGCCAAATAGCTCACTCACACTTTTAATGCCAGTAGCTCACAAAGTAGAATTTTTGCTCACAAGACTCCACAGCTTAGAGGGAGCATTGCTCACAGGGTGTCTGTTGTGGGGAGGGGAAGGGAAAGGAGTTTGTAAGCCACTCTGAGACTTTGAGTGAAGGTATAAATCCAATCTCCTCCTCCTCCTTCTTCTTCCCTGTCCTCCGCCGAGTGCCTCTGCAGCAACCCAGGGGAGTCGTCTGAATGCATGGACCTCGCTTTTCCTGAGGGGGGCCAGGTTTGGTGCTTTTCACTGCAATGGGGGGGGGGGGGGGGCAGAAAGGCTCAGAACCAGAGCAGCTGCCACGCTGGTGTGTCCTCAAGAGATGCCAGCACAAGCTGAAGGCACATTGCTGGAGCAGCCTAATGCTGCCATGCCATTGTCAAGCGCTTGCTTGGCAATGCCACAGCCTCTCCACCAGAGCATGGGTGGCCCGATCCCCTGTGCCAGTGTGTGGTGCTCCCACTGATGGCTCTGGGGGTGCAGGCTTGCTTTGGGTGACAGTGTGCAGTGCCCACTACACTCCCCTGTATCCTCTCCATGTTGCTGCCTCCATTCTATTTAGTGGAGGCCTGTGCCTTTAAGGAGGGGGGGGGCATAGACATAGCCCAGCATTGTGTGGACCCCCCCTCCCCTCTTGTGTTTTGTCATCCCCGTGGCCACCACCCTGTGGTCATTTGTTTCCCCCTCTCCATCCCTGCTATGCCCTGTAGTGACTGCGCTGTTGCTGGGGACGTTGGCCCAGTCGCAAGTTGTACAGCACCACTGCAAGGTTGTTTGCTGAGTCCCTGGCCTGTCCAGTTTCTAGGGCTGCCAGTAGGATTGCCAGCAGGGTGTGTGTATGTGTCCTTCTCTCGCTCTGGGATAGCTTCGGTGCACATGCGTTACGCACACGCTGCAATGACATCACCCGGAAGTGATATCATCGCACAGGGTACATTGTGGGTGGAGCCTCAGAAACCATAGAGTTTTTGCTTGAATGATAGAGCAACCTCCGCAATGTGCCCTGCGTGATGCCATCACCTCCAGGTGACGTCATAGCACTGGGCACATTGGTGGGAACACAGGACTTTGGAGGCAAAGTTCCCCTCACCAGCCAGATCTGGGCTGGCAGATCAGGGGCTCTGGAAGTGGGCAAAGAATGGTTGCTCTCAAGTCATTCTCCACCCAAGCCACACACACACACACTGTTTCCTCTTAAGGAAGCAACGATGAAGAAAGAAATTGCAAAACTAATTTTATTGCCTTAGTAAACCAATTCTTTGAAACTGCAAGGCCAGCACAGATACAAACATGCATAAAGAATTCTACATTGTATGTTTGTGCTTCAGCAAAATGCTCATACAGGAGCTTATTGTTTTAAGTTGCAACTGCTTGCAATGGTCTATTATTCCCAGCACATTCTAGCTTAGAGAAGATGCATGAGAAAGTATATTGATTTGTAACAATGTATAACTTAACATTCTTCATTCCTTTTCTGTAGCTGACATGCGCAAGAATGAAATAGAATACCTTTGCTTATGAGAATGATGTCAAATGTGTAAAAATGACACTAGTTTCATCCCACTGGACTTCTCTGCTTCCTTAGTATAAAAGATTAAGCCCATCTGTAAACAGGGCTCACTTGTATCTGAAACTGTTATTCAGATAGAGACTTATGGTACCATAACATTTTGGCTTTCCCTATTCCTGGTGACTGTGTGCCTTCTTACTGACTGGATCGGGTCTTTAAAAGTAGTGCTTCACAACTGGAAGCTACAGCGTTGAATCAGCAACTGGCTGTGGAGTCCTGTGAGCAAAAATTCTCCTTTGTGAGCTACTGGCACTAAAGTTGTGAGCAAGTGATCTGGCCCCTGCATAAATTAGCTTGCTCTGGAGCCATCCATCCTAAGACAAAAATGTGTGAGCCGGGGGCTAAAAAACTGTGAGCTAGCTCACACTAACTCAGCTTAGAGGGAACACTGGAGGGCAGCCCTCAGGATTTTTCTTAATGGAGGCCAACCATTTTACTGTTTACAGGGGTGATTTGAGGAGCCCTTATGGTTGGATCCCAGCGATGCTTCTGAAACGTCTTTTCCTCCGCCAGAACATTCGCAGTGTTTTCCTTTTAAGAGGCAAATCTCATGCCTGTGGAAGCTCCACAACAGAGCGCGTGAACCTGAATCATTTTCTAACCGAGTTTACTCAAGGGTTCAAAGTCTTCTGAAGCGATCATAGTCTCAAAATATGTTTTTGCAGAAGGGAAAGTTTTATTTCCCAGTAAACGTTTGCATCAGGGCCCTGCCCTCAGGGAAGTCCCTGTTGAATAATGGACTGTTTTTCTCCGCTCTCTTTTTCAAAAGAGCCAGATAGGAACTGCTGGACCCCAAAACCAAATTAAGAGGAAGTAGCTGGCTGTTAGCCAGTGAACTTCTCGATCGTAGTTGTTTGCCCTTTCTAAAGTGCGATTTTGTGCTGGGTTGAGGGGGGCAGCTGTCAAGCTCTAAGCTCCGCTCCTGCTTGCAGGCCAGACTGACTGATAAGAACATAAGAGACGCCATGTTGTATCAGGCCAATGGCCCATCCAGTCCAACACTGTGTGTCACACAATGGCCAAAACCCAGGTGCCATCAGGTGGTCTGCCAGTGGGGCCAGAACTCCAGAAGCCCTCCCACTGTTGCCCCCCCAAAGCACCAAGAATACGGAGCATCACTTGCCCCAGACAGAGAGTTCCATCTATACCTTGTGGCTAAGAGCCACTCATGGACCTCTGCTCCAGATGTTTACCCAGTCCCTTCTTGAAGCTGATAAGGCTGAGGTGGTGAGGCTCTTGCAGTAGGGGAGCAACTTTCCGAACTGCCCATGCTCTGGGACCTTTTGATCCCTAGGCCATAAATTAATAGAAATGAAACAATATATTAAAGTGAAAAATGGCATGGGTTTCAAGTAGGGTTGCCACTCTCCAGGTGGTACCTGGAGATCTCCCACTATTACAACCGTTCTCCAGAGGGCCAAGATTGGTTCCCCTGGGGGAAAAACGGCTGCTTTTGAGGTGCCTCCCCACCCCAAACCCTGCCCTCTCCAGGCTCCATCCCCCAAATCTCCCGGTATTTCCCAACCCAGAGCTGGCAACCTTAGTTACTTGTAGTCTAACAGTATCCTCAAGAAAGATTGATTTCTGGGATATTTCTGTGGTGCATTTACAATGTATGCACTCTTAACACTGTGCTTCGACTCGTAAAGAAGAGCAATGCCCCACCCCTGCAAAAATCATGATCAAGGCCACCACCTGCCCTGCCTTCTGAGATTCCACCACACTGTGTCCACACATTTCCAGCTCTCTTTTCATACTGATAAGGACCAGAAAGTTTTATTTATTTATTGTTATTTAAAACACGTATTAGATGCCTTTATACCTTGCAGAACCCAAAGCGGCTTTCCCGATAGGTGAAATACATGAGACTGAATACATAAAAATAAAATACATTTTAAAACCCCAAAATTAAAATTACAATTTAAGACTGTCAGTAGATTCATCAAAAGCAGTCCCAAATCAAACTGTCTTCAGCTGCCTCCGAAGGATCGAAATGGGGAGGGGGGGCAGGCACACCTCTCCAGGGAGGTTTTCAAGAATTGTGGGGCTGCCGCTGAAAAGGCCCTCTTCTCACATACCCACCAAATGAGCTTCTTTGATTGACGGGGCAGTCAGGAGGGCTTCTCCTTATTTATTTATTTAATTTATTTATTTAATTTATAGCCCGCCTTGCCAGTTTTTCACCGGCTCAAGGCGGCTAACAACATAAAACAGATAAAACAGATTTATAATATAAAACATTTTAAAACCAACACTACATTACAAGTACACAAGATGGCGACTTCAGATCATTCAGGTGGGCAAAGGCAGCAGGGTGCAACCAACAGGGCCAGGGCGATGGTATAATCAGCTTTCTCCCCGATGGCGTCTCCTATTTGAAAGCCTGGTGGAAGAGCTCCGTCTTGCAGGCCCTGCGGAACTGTAATAGATCCTGCAGGCCCTGATGTCATCCGGGAGCTCGTTCCACCAGTAAGGAGCTGCCACCGAAAAAGCCCTGGCCCTGGTGCAAGTCAACCGAGCCTCTTTTGGACCGGGGCAGGTCAGGCGATTTTGAGTGCCTGACCTCAGTAGCCTCTGGGGCCTATATGGGGAAAGGTGGTCCCTCAAGTAGGCGGGCCCCTGACCATAAAGGGCTTTAAAGGTTAACACCAGCACCTGGAACCTGATCCGGTATGCTATAGGCAGCCAGTGCAGCCGCTGCAGCACAGGTCGGATGTTGTGCCGCAAAGAGAGACCCATCAGCAACCTGGCCGCAGCATTCTGAACCAGCTGCAGCCTCCGGATCTGGGACAAGGGCAGCCCCAAGTAGAGAGCGTTACAGTGATCAAGACGTGAGGTGACCATAGCATGGATCACTGTGGCTAGGTCTTCGCGTTCGAGGAAGGGAGCCAACTGCCTCGTCAGCCGTAGATGGAAAAAGGCTGCTTTGGCAGTGGCTGCTACCTGGGCCTCCATCGTCAAGGAGGAGTCCAGGAGCACACCCAAACTCCTGACCCTCGGAGCTGGCACCAATGGTGCCCCACCGAAGGACAGAAGTGGATGCCCTAACCCCGTCCCGGTCCGACTCAAGCACAGGACCTCCGTCTTCAGAGGATTCAATTTCAGTCGACTCAGTCTAAGCCAGCCTGCAACTTCCTGCAGCGCCCGTTCCAGATCATCTGGGGTGGAGCCAGACCGGCCACCCAACAACAGATAGAGCTGGGTGTCATCCGCATATTGATGACACACCAACCCATGCCTCCGGACAATCTGGGCAAGGGAGCGCATATAGATGTTAAATAACATCGGGGATAGGACCGCCCCTTGAGGAACACCACACACCAGTGGGTGCCTCTGGGAGGTCTGTTCCCCGAGCGCAACCCTCCGTCCCCGATCTCGGAGGAAGGAGGCAAACCATTGTAAAGCGAGCCCCCATATCCCCGCATCGGCGAGGCGGTGGATCAGCAACTGGTGGTCGACCACATCAAATGCCGCCGACAGATCTAACAACACCAGTGCCACCGTACTGCCTTGATCCAGATGTCTTTGGAGGTCATCCGTGAGGGCAACCAGAACCGACTCTGTCCCATGACCTGGTCGGAAGTCAGACTGAAATGGGTCTAGCATGGAGGTGTCATCCATGAAGCTCTGTAACTGAATCGCCACCGCCCTCTCCAATACCTTACCCAAATAGGGTAGGTTGGACACCAGCCGATAGTTGGCCAAAACAGCCGGGTCCAGAGATGTTTTTTTAAGGAGAGGACGGACCATCGCAACCTTGAGTGCCTCCGGGAACAGTCCTTCTAAAAAGGACTTGTTGATAATCTCCCGGAGCGCATCACGCAAACCCCTCAAGATCCTTGAGATCTTAATTCCCAGGCAGGACGATAATCTGGGAGAACCGGGTTTGATTCCCCACTCCTCCACCTGCAGCTGTGGGTGTGACCTTGGGTCAGTTGCAAGTTCTTTCAGAGCTGTTCTCTCAAGGGCAGTTCTCGAGAGAGCTCTCTCAGCCCCACCTCCCTCACAGGGTTTCTGTTGTGGGGAGGGGAAGCGAAAGGAGTTTGTAAGCCGCTCTGAGACTCCTTCGAGTAGTGAAGGGCGGGGTGTAAATCCAATCTTCTTCTCGCTCTCTACTTGTTAGATAGATAGATAGATAGATAGATAGATAGATAGATAGATAGATAGATATAAAAGATATGATTTTCAAATTACCATATAAAACACCAGTTTCTACCAGTGGTTGTATCGATCCTATGGCTCCCAGCTCATTCAAATGCTCCTTTAAAATGATGTCCCAAACACCACCCTAATCGGCACTGCACAACAGCCTTGAAGCATCATGTTTACAAGGAGCAGGTGTGGAGGGGCAAGAACCCTAGCTCTGTTACAGGTGAACAGTGCTATTATTCCAGAACAGAGATCCTTAAACCCATTCTTGGACATTGTAGAAGACTGGGGTTGCCAGGCTCCAGGCGGGACCTGGGAATCCCCAAGAAGCAGGGCTTTTTTTTGTAGAAAAAGCCCAGCAGGAACTTATTAGCATAATAGGCCACACCCAATGGCAGAAACTCATTAGCATATTAGGCCACAACCCTGACAGCACAGCTCATTAGCATATTAGGCGGGGGGGCTGGGAAAGCACAGGGCAGGCATGGAAGCTTGCCTCTCCCCACCCCACCCCACCCCACCCCACTGAGCTTCTCCGCCCCACTTCAGCATCGCCTTTCTAGTCTACACCTTCCCCTCCGAACCAGACAGCCTGGGAAAGGCGCTGCTGCACTTCAGCATCGCCTTTCTAGTCTCCTACCCCGCCCCCCAACCAGATGGCTATTGCAGAGAGACTTGGGAAAGTGCGGGGGGGGGGGGGGGGACACATGGTTAAATGCCTTTCTCTCCTTTCCCCAGATCGGGGAGGGAAAGAAAGGCATTTTTAACGTTCCTGGATTCCCTGCCTGCCCTTTTCCAGCTGCAACCTTTTCCTTGTCAATTTCACTCTCAGCTGACTGTCAGACAGTGAAATTGACAAGGAAATCCCCATGGGCTCCCCAGGGGGAAAGATGGTATCTTAACATGCCGCCTTTCCCTCTTGTGTGTAATGTGGGGAGGGCAGCATGCTCTGTAGCCACACATGCCAGAGGTTTTGGTTGTAGGCGTGGCCAACTTAGGAGCCAGCCGGAACTCTGTTCCTGTGCGTTCCTGTCCCAAAATAGCCCTGCCAAGAAGTATTGCTCATCTCCATAAGAGAAGCCATGATGGGTCAGGCCAATGGCTCATCCAATTCAACACTCTGTGTCACGCAGTGACCAAAACCCAGATGCCATCAGGAGGACCACCGGCGGGGCCAGACTGCAGAGATCAGTTCCCCTGGAGAAAATGGACGCTTTGGAGGGTGGACTGTACCCCACTGGGGTCCCTGTCCTCTCCAGATCTCCAGGAGTTTCCCAACCTGGAGCTGGGAACCCTCCCCCCCCCAGCCCCTACTGATGGCCAGGTAGAACCTGGCTGCCTTATAGAAGACTACTGGCTTGAGTCTTTGATTGACTTGATTTCAGGCACTGATTCCAGCTTATCAGCCTGTTACTCTGGTGCAAGATGCTACAGCAGGTGGATCCCTTTCTCCTAGGCATACTTACTGGGCCTACAAATTGTTTCCTTATAATTAATACAGCTTACATTCTAGTAATGACATAACTATATTGGAGAGTGTGTATGTTTTGACTCCACCTTCTGGTAGGGTTGCCAGCTCCAGGTTGGAATGTGCCTGGAGATTTGGGGGTGTAGCCTGGGAAGGGCCCAGATGGGGAGGGGAGGGATCCCGGGGGGGGGGTACAGTGTCATAGAGCCCACACTCCAAAGCAGCCATTTTCTCCAGGGGAGCTGATCTCTGTAGTCTGGAAATAAGCTGCATTTCCGGTATATCTGCAGGTCCCACCTGGAGGCTGGCATCCCTACCTTCTGGCCCCTAGAGTCAAAGGCCTTCCATAATGGAAATGTTGACTAGGACACCCCACCGTCTCCCTGTGAAACTCCAATCTATGATTCAGTTCCAGAATACCTGCATACTGTCAGGATCGTTACCAAGCATTCGTGAGCATTGCTATAAAAGGAGACAAACACTACTGAATGTTACTATAATGGTAGCAGGAATATTTATATGTCGTGTCTGTACAAGGAAGTAGCTAATGATGCCTTTCTGCCCAGTAAAACAATGACCCCTCCGGTATAGCCAATGGCCTCGCGCCTCTTCCAATCTGCCTCTCCCAGAAAAACACCTCTGATAAGACGCCAGGATCTATCCACCCCCTGAGTGACTGGGGAAAACACATTTTTTTTAAAAATAACCACACGCAGGTGTGTCACATAAGCTAGCGAAGATGACTCAAACCAAACAGCTTCACTTGATACAAGGAAACCGGCAACTCCAAACTACCCTCTAATCTGTATTATAGCCAACTGGCACCCCCCCCCCCCAAAAGACCCTGGCCTGACCAGATTTGGGAGGTGTTTGCCTTTGGGACAGTCTCCAGGACAAAAAGGGCCAATTTGTAAACCTTAAAATAAATAGCATTTATTTATTTTATTGCTGGCATCATTTTATCCTCACAACAACCCCCATGGGGTAAATTAGGCTGAGAGGGTGTGACTGGCCCAAGGTCGCCCAGCAAACTTCCATGGCAGCCTGAGGATTTGAACCTGGGCCTTTCATATCCTCATTCAGCCTTTAACCACTACACCACTGTTACCCGAAATAGCCTAGTTAATTAATTGGTTGGTTGGAGAATTTAGATTAGCAAGTGGGGGTAACTTGAGATCTTTCCACCTGCGTATACCAGGATTTTCCCCTCAGAGAACACTCAAATAAAGCAGGCTGATGTTCAACTAAAAGAATTTTCTTGTAAACTATTAAAGGCAAAACACACAAACGGAATGCACAGTAAGTCAAGCATAAGAACATAAGAGAAGCCAATGCTGGATCAGGCCAGTGGCCCATCCAGTCCAACACTCTGTCACACAGTGGCCAAAAACACCAGGTGCCCTCAGGAGGGCCAGCAGTGGGGGCAGGACACTAGAAGCCCTCCCACTGTTGCTCACCACATAAGCACCAAGAATACAGAGCATCACTTGCCCCAGACCGAGAGTTCCTATCTATACCTTGTGGTTAATAGCCACTGATGGACCTCTGCTCCCTATGTTTATCCAATTCCCTCTTGAAGCTGTCCATGCTTGTAGCCGCCAACACCTCCTGTGGCAGTGAATTCCACGCGTGGATCACTCTTTGGGTGAAGCAGTACCTCCTTTAACCCGACTGCTCAGAACTCAGCTTCATGGAGTGCCCACGAGTTCTTGTATTGTGAGAAAGGGAGAAAAGCACTTCTTTCTCTACCTGCTCTATCCCATGCATAATCTTGTAAACCTCGATCATGAACATCTCCAGGCTCCATCACCAAATCTTCAGGAGTTTCCCAACCTGGAGCTGGAAACATCCCCCCCCCCCCGCTGGTGGCCGGGGGGGGGGGGGGGGGACACGGACGGACGACGACACCTGGCAACCCTACTCCAGTCCCTCTGTGTCCCCTCTTTGGCCAGAAGGTCAGGACGAGGTTTACTTCCCTTGCTTATGTTCTCTTCTGTCTTCACAAATAAAAAGGCTAGAGACTTGCTTTTTTAACAACAGAATCTGAACAATATTCCTAGGTCTGCCAACTGTAGATTGAGAAATTCCAGGAGTTTGGGGCCTGAAGCTTGGGGCGGGTGGAATTCGGGGAGGGGAGGGACCTCAGAGGGTAATGGTCCACCCTCCAAAGAAGCCATTTTCTCCAAGGGAACTCTGTCGCCTGCAGGTCAGTTGTAATTCCAGGAGATCTTCCTCCGACTGGAGGCTGGCAACTCTGTTGGGTCTGGTCCTTCTCCAGTGATCCCTGTGGCTACAACTCTGCTATGCCAAAGCCTGGAGACACCACAGCGCTGCATACCTGGCTCAGAATGGTGTTAGCCTCGCCTCACATGCTATTTCCAGACTGGGCCAGGTTCTGGGTCAGTTCCAGGAAGTTTTCTGCTCCAGTTGTAAGCCAGTTTCTTGTGGAAATTCCAACTGGGGCTTAAATTTTCCTGTATCCTTAGTGGTTAAGAGCAGTGGGCTCTAATTTGGAGGACTGGGTTTGATTCCCCACTCCTCCTCCACACAAAGCCAGCTGGGTGACCTTGGGTCAGTCACAGTTCTCTCAGAACTCTCTCAGCCCCACCTGCCTCACAGGGGAGAGGAAGGAAAAGGCGAGTGTAAGCCGCTCTGAGACTCCTTCAGGTACTGAAAAGCGGAGTATAAAAACCAACTCCTCCTCGGCTCAAAATTTCAGCTCTAAAGATGCACAAGGATTCTGTGTGCTCCGATTCATGGACATCACATAACAGGAAATTACCCCACAACACATAATTAACTCGCTGTGCCGGATGTCATGGCAGCTGCCAGCTTAAATGCCATCTTGGGGTGTGTCAGTGTGTCTGAAATGCAGCTGGACACCCACGCAGAGAAGTCACAATGCCTGCCATAGGAAAGAGCATTTTGCTACTGTGCTCGGGATTCCCCAAACGCCCATCTGCATGGCAGCTGGGGTAACTAGCACTGGGGAAGGATTTCTCCACTGCAAATCCCTATTGAGGCCTAAATCCCTACAGTAGTCTGTTGAGTGACAGCTCGGCCACCCAGTGTCTGGAGTGATGGTCAACTTTCATCCACACCACCATGTTGTCTTTCCCTTCCTTCTAACAGTGAATAGTAATCACTCATTTACAGTGCAGTCCTTTGTAGTTACTACAGTCAATACACTCTGAAGCCAATGGGCTTAGATTGGCATCAGTCTGCTTAACCTTGCAGTGTTGTATAGGAACATGGGAAGGTGTGCTACGGCGAGTGGGTGTAAAGTGCTGGCAAGTCACAGCTGACTTCTGGTGACGCCATGGGCTTTTCAAGGGAAGAGATGTTCAGAGGTGGTTTGATATTGCCTGCCTCTGCATAGTGACCCCGGACTTCCTTGGTGGTCTCCCATCCAAATACTGACCAGGGCTGACTCTGCTTAGCTTATCTGATGAGATCAGGCTAGCCTGGGCAATCCAGGTCAGGTGAAGGCATTAAAGGCATTAAAACTATTTCCCGTCTTGCCTGGAAACTGAGAAAGAATTAAGCCCTCAGAGGGGCTGCAGATGTAGGGTATCCCCTGGTTTGGAGCCCCTCCCTCCACTTCAGGGATGTCATGATGTGGGGGGGGGGGAATGGCTGCTGGGCGCTCCATTATACTCTACGGAGACCAGTCCCCATAGGGTACAATGGAGAATTGATCCGGGGGTATCTGGGTCTTGGGGGAGAGGCTGTTTTTTGAGGTAGAGGCGCCAAGTTTTCAGCATAGCTGGTGGTGCCTCTCCTGAAACCCCCCCCCCCCAAGTTTTGAAAAAATTGGACCATTTTCCAATGGAGGGAAAGCATTTAAAAGGAATGCTTAAAGGTGACGGTCAGAATGCCCTTCCAGCGTGTCGGCCTCCTGTGGCAACCCTAGTGACATAACAAAAGTGATGTCACCTCCTGGCTCCACCCCCAAATATTTCCTGAGTTGGACCTGGCAACCGTATGCAGATGTCTTTTTTTGTTTTTACTCCCCAAATGTTCAATCCCATCTCCGTTTGGCAGTCACCAAGCTCCTGCTCCTGCTGCCCAGTACAAACATTTCCCTTCCTGGAATGTATTTCAAGCAACAAACCACTGCAAGAGCAGAGAGAGAGAGAGTAAGCTTTGAGAGGAGGTGCATTATCAGCCTCTCCCTGCCTCCTTTCTAAGATTCCCAGCTTGTCCAGAAGCAGAACAAAAACCAACAGGGCTCCTCTAGAGTGCCGAGTCCGGGTTGGAAATTACCTGAAGACTTTGGGGGTGGATCCAGGAGAGGGTGGAGTTTGGGGAGGGGAGGGGCCTCAGCATGGTACAGTGCCACAGAGTCCACCCTTCAAAGCAGCCGTTTTCTCCAGGGGAGCTGGTCTCTGTCAGCGGGAGATCAGTTGTAAAAGCGGGAGATCCCCAGGCCCCACCTGGAGGCTGGCAATCCTAGGCTCCTCTGGTAGCTTTTTAAACTGCAGCTGGATAGGCAGGAATGAGCAGGTGAACCTTGTGTCATCTGGAGAGAAACATTCTCACCTGCTAATTGCTACAGATCAAAGCACTTTGAAAAGCCCCCCCCCCCCTTCAGACACTGGCTAGACCCACCAGGAGGAATGCTGGCAATGTTTGTCTCAAGCACACTGAGTGATTTAAAGGACCACCTGGGGCCATTTCAATAATGGGCTGATTCTGCATTGGCTTTTCCCTCCGTTGTTTTACGAAACCCACTCTGGAACAGAAATTCCCCTCCGCACTGTGTGCTGCTTTCACTCTCTATGATCATCGGGTCTTATGGTAGCTTCCATACTCCATGCCACTTTTGAGTTCTTAGATCGTTGGATTTTATTGTACCTTCCCGCATAGATTTATGGCCATTTTATGGCCATTAAGGGGTGACTTCGCAGTCAGTACAGCTATTTGGATGTGGTCTTGAGCTGCCACAGTTGAGAAAATGTGGAGCGAATGCTAGATGCAGAATTGCCCAATGCCTCTACTAGAGAGTAATCACGCCTGCCCACCATTTGTGGCTTTCTGGCCCTGGAAAATGACTGAATTATACAATTACACAGATACACAAGGGAGATGCCCCTCCCAAAGGATCAGCACCCTGTATTCTTGTCACCCGATTCGACAGAATGTTGGCAACTGGATTTTAGAGGCATGCAAATCGATGTCCTGTCCCTGATGTATAGCCTGTGTTTCAAGTGCAAATGAGTCAAGTGGCACGATGTGACTCTTCCAGTTCTGAAGAAGTGATATGGCCAAGCACGTTTGCAAACACGT
Source organism: Lepidodactylus listeri (assembly GCA_029233225.1). Lineage (NCBI taxonomy): Eukaryota > Metazoa > Chordata > Lepidosauria > Squamata > Gekkonidae > Lepidodactylus > Lepidodactylus listeri. The sequence continues at coordinate 23,543,813 of JARCFY010000004.1, read as the reverse complement.
CAACTTTATTTATTTTAGCAAAATGGCATCACAAAAAAAGTTTGTAACACAGAACAAAAAAACCCGGAGCGGTTTGAAAACAGCAGCGCACAAACGTTGCGAGCACAAAACGGAGAAGATACTCCGAGCGAGCTCTTTTGCTGTAAACTGTGTCCCTGACAAACACCCACATTTAGCAGAGCAACATCCTCTGCAGCTCATCAGCATCAAAGACATTAAACAAGGGAAAGGAGGAAAAAACCCTTCGTAAATTGAAAACATGGAAATATAAATAAATATTGTACCACAGACTTGAAATGACACTTCATTAATGCACAAGTGTTTGCTTCCACTAAAACACCAGTCCTATCCAGAATGTGGCCTACACAATGGATGAAACCAGTGTTACCCATTCAGATTTGAAATGGTACTTGCAAAGCTAAAAATAAAACAAAGCCACATTTATGAACCAAGAGGAAACGGACTGACCGCATGAAACGATTTTTAAAACTGACTCTGGCAAGCAAGGCAGTCCAAAGTGTGTGTGGGGGGGGGAATCAAAGCAAATATGCTTGCTTTGTGTTCAAGACATTCTTGAAGAAATTCTGTGATTCATTTGGCAGAAAGAGATGAAAGATGTCTCACTTCTCAGCCAGTCCAGATAGGGTTGAATTAAGGCCAGTACATTTCATTCAACTGTCAGCCAGTTTTACTTCATACAATGTACATTAAGACAGCTACGGAATAATTGTTGAGGTCTGTCTGGTGTCAGTCCAGATCCAGGGCCTGGGCAGTTCATTCTGGATGCCAAAAATGTGACACGGATCTGGACTAAACAAGTCTTTCTACGGACACTTCGGCAGAAGCATCCAATCCTGACTACTCATTTCCCTATAAATCATTCTTCTCTCAAGCAACGAAAGGAAACCCTGGATCTAGAAGAGATCCCTGTCACCTTCTGATATGACACGGATCTCTTGGATGGGGCAAAGAGCTATTTTCAAATCGCCCTCTCGAAAAGTACCTGTAACAGTTAATCCTACAGACGTGGTGGTTCTTTTTTTCTTATAAAGTATAAGAATTGTGTTATTTTTCTTCAAAAGTTTATATTGTAAGGTGATTTCCTCTTTTCATTGACTGTTCCATTCTAAAGCTTATTCTGTTCAAGCACTTATAACACTGTAAGGAAATCTGTCACCTTCTATACACACAAAGAACCATACCTTTGATTAATTTGTGCCATTTATTTCTGTAATGCTAAGAATTCTGACCCTTTCACTTTTACTCACAGGGCTTTCTGATGAAGCCCTTACTGCATTGTTTGAACAGTCACTATATCATTTAGCTTTGGTTCAAAGTAATTAATTACAGCTTCAATAACAGTAACAACAACTTATAATTCCTACCCATAGGGCATATCCTGGGATGTCAAAATAGAAGCTGTACCAGCTTCATCATTCATAGTTTTACCATTTGTTTCCTAATGAATTTATTTATTGACATAAAACATCTTCAACAAATAAAGGACCTCTCAAGGAAAACATTCCCAGTTTACTAAGTCTGGGACTCCAAACTCTGGAAAATGAGGATGACCAAGAACTGAGGAATTGACTTAGACTGTATATCAGAGTCCAAAGTTTACAAGATATCATAGTCCTTTGCTGTGCATGAAATTCCATCAACTTTTTCGGCACGGCATAACAGCTGAGCGAACAAATTCCAGAACTACGGAAATCAGAATGCCAAACTCTGGGTTAGATCGCCACTCCCAGATTCCTTCTTCTTCTTTTCTTCTTCCAATGCACTTCACAGTTCAACATCACCAGTGAACTGTAAATCCCAGTGATTTTCTTCTCCGCGTTTCCAGACGCATCACCTGAAGAAATCAATATTACAGCAGCCTTCCTTGGAAACAGGAAACCGGCAGCACAAATTTGCAAGACACATTCTGTCTCCCCCGGGGTCTTGCGGAAGTCTCGGTAGGACACACACACCAGCTCTTCCCAAACACTCGTCGTTTCCTTTCAATCTTTTCCTTTCACTCCAAACATTCTTGAGTTCCCGGGCAGAAGAGCTTTGCGATCAGGTTCAGAATCCTCTGGCGGAGGTTCAGTTTGTCCCCAATCTTGCGCAGCTGCAACGCGCATTCCGTCACCTCCTCGGACTCTGTAAGGCAAAAAACACATACGAATGCATCATTCCTCACCTGTTCTGATTATGGCTGTAAAACTGTAAAATTCCATTCTGAACATGGTACTACGGAGATATTAACCACAGCCTGAAATGCTTCGCATTGCTGGCTTCTGTATCCCCCAGCGTCCTCATATGCTTCTGTGGACCGGGTGGCAGTATAATAAATGCATCCAACTGTCTAGTCCAGTGAAAGTAGTAGGAAAGACCTTCAGGCATGCAGAAGGCACATCAGAGTCCCTGCCCAAGTTTTTTTTAACTGGGATATAAAACAGAGGGATCGTAAAATGCCCCAACCATTTTTTTCCTTGAGTGATAACAGCGAAATATGCATTTTGAACTACCTTAGACATTTGAACACCTTAAACCAAAAGCATCCGAAGACAATTGGTGAAAGCTTTCTGCAACCATGGCCATCGCTGCTATTACCAGCAGGATGAAATAACTTTTTAACAAAATGATATACCCATGGATCCCCTTCCCCTGCCCAAAACTAAACTGATTATATCATACTGACAAATATACATGACCAAAATATGGCCATAATGAGGCAGATTTTAATGCACAATAGTTTGGAGTATTCCAAAGATGCATAAAGGCATGACTCTTGAGCTATGTACTATAGTAAAAATGTTATTTGGAATAGGAAAAAGGGCAGATGGGTTAAACACAAAAACATTGGATCTTGTTCCCATGCTTCCCTTTTGACTGATGAATCTGATAGAGGAGAAGCCTTGGCTCAGGGGTAGAACATCTGCTTTGCGCACAGGAGGTGCCAGATTCAAGTTCTGGCATCTCTTGTTGAAAACATCCGTTAGCAGGGGATACAGCAGTCCTCCCCCCCACCCCCCGGAGACACTGGAGAGCTGCTGCCAGTCAGAATAGTAAAGAAGTCAGGGCCACCCCAGCAGTAACAGCAAAAAAATAAACCAAGGCACTGAGTAAACCCTCTATTATTATTATTATTACTATTATTATTATTATTTCCTGATCCCTGATAATAATAATAAAGGGTTTATGCCACACCTTGATTTCTTTTCCTGTTGCCGATCACAGCAGCCCATTCTGGCCTTGCTAGACCAATGGTCTGCTTCAGCAGAAGGCAGCTTCGTGTATTCAACCTGTCAACTCAAATAAGAAAGCCCCAATAGTCAGGCAAACAGGAATGAACCCAAGAAGAGCCCTGCAGGATCAGACCAGCGGTCCATCTAGTCCAGCATCCTGTCTCACACAGTGGCCAAGGTAGTGCATAGGGAATAAAATCTTAGCCTGCTATTGCCCTATCGTGCCTCTGATCTATCCACTGTCCTGCTGAAGTCCGTACCTGAATAACTTGGGAGCCTAACGTAGGTTCTAAAGCTCAGGTCTTCAGCTCGTGGGTCACGAACGGCAACAGAGCTGGGGCTGGACATAGGGTGGGTTGCATCTGTAACACCATGACCAGGAGAAAGAAGGACAGATAATTATTTAGGTGTTTATTTTACTAAAATATTTATCCACCTGCCTTAGCAACCCTGGACTTCCTTGGTGGTTTCCCATCCAAGTACTAGCCATGGTCAACCCTGCTCAGCTTCCAAAATCTGACGAGATCAGGCTAGCCTGGGCCATCCAGGTTAGGGCTCCATGAGATTGACAGATCTACAGGTCCATGAGAGCCCTTATGTCCAGGTGAGAAGGTGGGAGGGGTGTTGGAAAGCAGGGCCAGTTGGAGTCAGGATGCAGAAGTACAGGACCGATGGGCCTTCATTCTATCAGTATCCGATGAAGTGAGCTTTGATTCAAAAAAGCTTACACCTGGAAAAATGTGTTGGTCTTTAAGGTGCCATTGGACTCAAATTTTGAACTAAAGCTTGTTCAACTGGGCTTCCAGTGAGGGGGGCAGATAGCTGGAGAAGGACCTGTGGCTTGGGTCGTCTTGATCTTGGGGGGGGGGGGGGGGGTGTAGTGGTTGACTGGATGAGCAATGGGTCCCTTTTATTCTCCTCCTTTCCCTAAAGAATACATGAAGCTGCCTTACACTGAGCCCATCCGGTGGTCTCTGGCTGGTGGCAGCTCTCCAGTGTCTCGGGCTGAGATCTTTCACATCACCTACCGGTGGAGCTGGAAGGCACCCTCAAGTCACCACAGGGTTTTCAAGGCAAGAGGAGACAGACAAAGGTGGTTTTGCCCTCACCTGCCCCTGCACAGCAGCCCCGGACTTCCCTGGTGGTGTCCCCTCCAGGTACTAACCAGGGCCCACCCTCATTAGCTTCCCAGATCTGACGAGTTTAAGCCAGGCGAGGACCCCTCACCTCCTACCTGATCCTTTTGAACGGGAGGTGCCCGGGACTGAAGCCGGGACCTTCTGGCTGCCAAGCTGACGCTCCGCCACCGAGCCACCCACCCCTCCCCGTCCCCTCCGTGTCCTACAAGAAGATCCCCTCGGTTCCCCTCACCCCCTGGCCCCAGGTCAAGGCGCGATCGCGGGCTACTCACTTGTCCCGGGGGCGGGAAGGACAAGTCGGGCGCGGTGGCCTCGTCGCTCGGGGGTGCCCGCGGGCGCCGCGTTGTGAGGCGCGGGCTTGCGCAGGCTTTTGCTCCGCATCATTGCGGGAAAGGAGCGCAGGGCCCCAGCCGGCTTCTCTTGGAGGGAGGGCTCGAACCGTGGCAGTAGCAGCAGTCGGAGAAGCTCCCGTCAGCGGTGAGTCCCCAAGAGCGCGAGTTTCGCCCGGGCGCGCAGAGCCAAGTCCCAGAGCCAGGGGGTTTTCCAGTGACGTCGTAGAACCCAGGCAAGGAATCTCCGCCCCCTTTGCGGCGAGCCCCTCCTCCAGCAGCCAATCAGAGGCCGGGGTGCCGGGGCAGGCGGGGACAAGCCACCGGGCGAGGGGCGTGGCTGCCGGGCGTGTCGGAGCCCGTCCCGGGGCGCACAGGCGCGCAGTGGCCCAGCGGGGGCGGGAGCCGGAGGTGGCGGCGGCGGGGAGCTGGGCCTGGCAGGTCGGGGGGAGGCGGCCGGTGCCCTTTCCTTTCCTTTCCCTCCCGCTGGAGTGCGCCGGCGGCGAGAAAAACAAAACCCGCCCAGGCTGAAAAGGGAATCGAAACGGGTTCAGCCGCGGCTGGGCGGGGAGAGGAAAAGAAAACTGCCTGGTAATGATTAATTCAGCAATTCGGAGCCGCTCTTTCCTGGAGGAGGGCGCGGGACTCAGAGACAGGCAGACACGCACACGGATGCGAATGGACACTTAACACCCGCATGTGCTGGATCGAGGCACGCAACTCTTGGGATCGGGGCCAGCGCTTCCGTTCCACTCCCTCCCTCCCCGAACATAGATTCAGGTGGGGTCGCCCTGTTTGGGCTGAAGCGACAGAACAAAGTTGGAGTCCAGCGGCACCTTTAAGACTAACAAAGTTTAATTCTGGGTGTTAAACTTTCGTGTGCAAAGCACACTTCTTCAGACAACTGGGGGGGGGGGGGGGAGATAACGCTTGAAGAAATTCTGTTTCATTGTGTCTGAGGAAGTGTGCATGCACACCAAAGCTTAACACCCAGAATAAGACTTGGTTGGTCTTAAAGGGGCCACTGGACTCAGACTGTGTTCTGCTGCTTCAGACCAAACATGGCTGCCTGACCTGAATTCCCTTCCTGGTTATGCTTGCCAATATTGGGCATTTGGGGTGTTCCGTTCTGGGCGAGCAATATTTAAATGCATTTGATTTCAAGGGGAATTAAAAAGAAAAATCCCTTTGAGCCCCTCTCATGCTCTGTGTGCATGGGATTGGTGTGAAAGCCAGGCAGCCGTGGGTGTGCCTCTTTGTGTGTACAGATGCTGACGCTACAGCCCCTCCCCATCTTTCTGTTATGTCTCTAATCTCCCTAGTGGATGTTTGCTGCAGAACATCCGAAGAATTCTACTCAGGGTCAGGAAACCTCATGCTGGAGTCAGTTTTGTGAGTCTTTAAGGTGCCACTGGAATCCCATTTTGTTCCCCATCCCAGGGTAGCTAGCACCAGAGCACAAGAAGCTAAGAAGAGCCCTGCTGGATCAGACCAGTGGTCCATCTAGTCCAGCATCCTGTCTCATACAGTGGCCAACCAGTGCCTCTGGACAGCCAACGACAGGGCATAGAGGCCGAGGCCTTCCCCAATATTGCCACCTGGCTCTGGGATTCAGAGAATTAATGCCTCTGAACGTGGAGGTTCCCTTTAGTTACCATGACTAGTAGCCACTGATAGACCCATCCTCTGTGAATCTGTCTGATCCCCTTTTAAAGCCATCTATGCCCGTAGCCACCACTAAGTCCTCTAGCAGCAAATTCCACATTTGAATCTCTCTCAGTGTAAAGAGGGAACTCTTTTTGTTCATCCTGAATCTGCTGTCAGTCAGCTTCATTGGATGCCTTCCAGTTCTAGTAGTTCAGACGCCTGCCGCGGAGAGGACAAAATAAACAGGATCTGAAGATTTTTGTTGCACCATAAGCTTTCTTGCATGTCTTGGCATTCTTTAAAGGACAGAAGGAAATATTTCGTACTGCTGGGCAGGCGGGTAGACAGAGAGGGGACAAAGGCAGGCCACCAAGCTTCCCATGGGGGAGGGGGTCAAGTATCTGTCCCTATTATATATAAGCCAGGTGGAGTGGCAACATTCCATGTGCTCTCATTGGCTGTAAAATGCTCTCTCTCAGCCATTGGCCCATCAGTCACCAGTCAAGAATATTCGCATGCCATTGGCTGGGTGCTGAGTCTGCTCCTCTTCCCCGCCCACTCCCCTTTCAGCCACTGTTTTCTGTCAGAAGCACTGTGTCTCATGACAAAAACACTTCTCTTGCTCAGCTCCTGTGTGGGACAAAGTTTTCCCTCTGCCCCATATGTTTATCCAGCTCCAGGTAAGGAAGCCAGTTTAAGGAAGCCAGAGTTTGGGGAGGGGAGAGGAAAGGCCTCAGCTGAATAGAATGCCATAGAGGCCAGCGGCCAAAGCATTCTAACTTTTCCCTCAGTGGCTGTTGGTAAGCAACCAAGCTTGGTTCTGTCAGTAAAAAGACAAAGAAACAAAACCCTTTCCACGGCTTTGTGAGGAACTCATTGGGGCCAGTCCTGAGTATGGCTGCCAGCTCCAGGTTGGGAAATTCTTGCTGAGTCCTTCCACCACCCTGCCAACGCTGCCCTCCACAGGATCCACCCCCCAAATCTCCAGGTATTTCCCTACTCAAAGCTGGGAACCCTACTTTCCCATCGGTGCCTGTTGCTGGTCAACCAAGCTTGGTTTCTGTCAGTAAAGGGCCCTTTCCACACCTATTTTGGCCTTTGGGAGACAACTCATTGTGCCCTTATACCCGGCTGAGATGCCCCCTTCCCCATGACAGCCAATGTGATGTGGCAGTCAGGGCTTCAGAGCATGGTAGAGGCTGCAGGTGTGGGGGGGGGGGTGTTGGAAAGCTGAAGAGTGAGGGGGAAATTAAGGTAGGTCGATGCGTAGCTGGAAAGGAGATAGAGTTGCCAACTCCAGGTGGGGAATTTCTGGAGATTTGAGTGGTGGAGCCTGGTGAGGTTTGAGGAGGGGTGGGGCCTCAGACAGGTACAATGCCATAGACTCTGCCCTCCAAGCCAGCCATTCCCTTTGGGGAACCACTGCTGCCAATCTCCAGGTGAGAGCTGGATATCACTCAGAATTACAACTGCTCTCCAGATGGCATTGATCAGTTCCCCTGGAGAAAACGGTGGACTCTGCGTCCTTATACCCTGCTGAGGTTGCCACAGCAAATTGACGCTGAGTGCTCAAGTCCTTGGCACTCTCACAGAGCCTCTTTCTAGAGCCTGTTGTGTTTATTTCCACAATGGGCCTTATTCCTAGTATATTTATACAACATAACCCACGGCCTCAACAAAGTTCACAAGGCAGAAGCGAAGGTTTCGTGGCCCCTCCCCACATGCAAACCAAACCAGACACAATGCAAGAGATCAATTGTGAAACAGGGTCAGGTTGTTTCTATATGTGTGAGAGAGCTCCTGATTCAGAAGCTGAGATCTCGGCCGTTTCACGAGGCAACTGTGCCCCCCTCTGTACAAGTCACCCCATCGGCTGTAGCCCTGTCAAAGGTAAACAATGGCAATCCCTCCCATTCCTACAGAAAGATAAGTTCTTTTCTTTTTCATTTTCTGAGGTGGATGGACAGGGGTGGTCTCAGCCAATGGGTAACAAGGGCAGATGCCTTGGGCCCCTTGCTGGTGGGGGGGTCGTGGCCACCCACAGCCCCACTGGAGAAGGGAAGCACAGTCTCCTACCAGCAACATGCAAACATGAGAACATAACATAATTAGAACCGGCTGGATCTGACCAGTGGTCACCCCATCGGCTGTAGCCCTGTCAAAGGTAAACAATGGCAATCCCTCCCATTCCTACAGAAAGATAAGTTCTTTTCTTTTTCATTTTCTGAGGTGGATGGACAGGGGTGGTCTCAGCCAATGGGTAACAAGGGCAGATGCCTTGGGCCCCTTGCTGGTGAGGGGGTCGTGGCCACCCACAGCCCCACTGGAGAAGGGAAGCACAGTCTCCTACCAGCACTCCTGCCTGCCCAGCTGTGTGTCTGTCTGTTATGTTCTGGCCAGGGAGCCGCGCACACGGTCGGCCAAACACGTGGCCAAGCGAAGCTGTTGAGCTTCGTTCCCAGGGACAATAGACCCAGCGGATCCTAGTAGGGACCAATGGGGAAGCCTGCATCCTGAGACAGACTAATAGGATGCAGGAGCACTGTAAATAGCGAATCATGGGTGATGGGTGTGTGCATGGGTGTGGTCGAGAACAGGGATATAAGCGGACCTGCGAGTCCAGCTAAGCAGTCTTGTTCCAACCTCTGAATCAACTTACGAGCTGATTTCACTGAACATGTCTCTGGACCAGTGTTCCCTCTAAGCTGAGTTAGTGTCAGCTAGCTCACAGTTTTTAAGCCTCCAGCTCACACATTTTTGTCTTAGCTCAGGGAAGATGGCTCCAGAACAGACTAATTCATGCAGTAGCCAAATCACCTGCTTATAACTTTAATGCCAGTAGCTCACAAAGTAGAATTTTTGCTCACAAGACTCCACAGCTTAGAGGGAATATTGCTCTGGACCCAGTACTTTACACTGTCCCACGGGACTGAGGGTGATGTGCAGGGGTCCTTTGGGGCCGGAGCGAGCCCAGGAGTGGGCAGTAGGGCAGCCACAGGCCAAATCAGATTCTCTGATCTGATTCGGCCCACCACTGAAATTCGGCCACGGCTTTAAAAGCGGCTGGAGGGGAGAGGGTTTGAGGGAGAGGCTCCAAACTTGCAGGGTAGCTTCTGGGACCTCTCCCCCAAATACCCAAGTTTCAAGAAGATTGGACCAGGGGGTCCAATTCTACGGGCCTCCAAACAGGTTGCCCCCATTCCCTCCATTGTTCTCTATGGTGGGGAAAAAGTAAAATATTTGGGGGAGAAGTATTTGGGGGAGAGGTCCCAGAAGCTACCCTGCAAGTTTGGAGCCTCTCCCTCAAACCCCCTCCCCTCCAGCCCCTCATATACCCTATGAGTTTTTGCCATTGACTTCAATGGCCCATAGGGTATAATAGGGCTGAAACTGACATTTGGCCGGTTATGCTAATGAGTTATGATAATAGGTATGCTAATGAGCTCCTGCACCTCTTTTTCTACGAAAGGACCCCTGGTGATGCAAGGTGTCTCTGCTCCACCTGTGGGGCAGAGGTGCGGTGCCAGTGGTTCTAGGGCCCAAGATCCCTAAGACTGCCCTTGCTGGCGGAGACAAAAGCCCTCCCCCGTGTGACTTTGCGCTCACACAGTGTCTTCTTTAAACTGGGCTGCCAAACCACTCCATGTGGAATTTCATCCCTACTCAGGAAGGGGAGTCACATCCAGAAAGGTGCTTTCCATTTGAACTAATGGAAACTTCTGTCCGATCGATTTCCTAATGCAACCAACTTTTACTTCCAATATTAAAGAACAAGAGTTCAGTAGCACCTTACAGTCTAACAAAATATGTGGCAGGGTAGGAGCTTTTGTGAGTCACCGCTCACTTCTTCTGATACAGAAGTGAGCGGTGACTCACAGTATCTCATCCTCTCCCACATGTTTTGTTAGTCTTTAAGGTGCTTTTGGACTCTTACTCTTTTCTACTGCTAGACAGATTAACACGGCTACCCGTCTTGTTCTATTTCCAGCATTAAAGAAACCAATTTGCGTTTTCTTGAAACGATATACAAGTACACTCCAAATCCTGTTCTTTGTAACATCTCCCTTTCTGTTGTTTGCTGCTTTTGATATTTATTTCTGTACTTCATTTGTACCGTGCCTTTCTCCCTAGTGGAAACTGAAAGTGGCCTCCATCATTATCCTCTCCTCTACTAGTTTGAGAGAGTGTGACTGTCGTGTGTTTTTATTTACTTTACTTGTAGTCCACCTTTATCACCAAGATATCGTATCTTAGCTATTTTACCAGGCTAGCTTGATTGTGTCCGTTCTCAGCTGAGCCCAATGGGGCCTGTGGATCCAGCCCGCTATGTCCTCTGTGCTGCAGTAATTAAAATTCTGTGACTGAGGTAACAACTTCTGTGCTGAGAAAAGCTTGACTATACTGCTGGTGTGAATCATGCAGACTCACACACCAGTCTAATTCCTGCTCCTTTGCATGGATTATGCTGCTTTTAATTGTTTTGTATAAAGGGGAGGGCGGGATATAAATCCAAATAAATAAATACATTTTATTCTGGCGCTGGTAGTCATGCAGATCATTGAAATTCCTCCCTTGGACACTGTCAGTCTCCCTCAACCTCTGAGGTTCTGTGGGCCTCTGTGGGCCTCTGTGAACTGTGTGTGGGGGGGGAGCCTGCCCTTTAAAGATTTAAAGAGCCCCGGCCAACACCATTTCTCCTGCTAAAAGTGAGCTAAGGTGTGCTGACTTTGAGAGACTGTTGTCCACATGTTGATCGGATGCCTGTCAGCCACTGATTAAGAAAACAGTAGAGGAGAACCTACGCTAGGCTATGTATAGTGATTTCAGCCACTTTGGAAGTTGAAGTATATATTGAAGATGTCTTCGAAACAAAGAATGCAAGCCAGCGTCTTCGTTGTGTCATTTCAAGACATTAGTGAAACCTTCTATTAAGGAGATTTGTCTCTGTGTTGCAATAAACCTTTATTTTTAAAGAGATATTGTCTCTTATTCGTATTGCACTTGTATTTGCTGAGATTTGTTTCTCTCTTGGAGTGTATCAATTATATATTGTTGTGGTAAAGACTGTTTGCGTTATTCAGTGTTATGCGATTGATTTAAAAGTGATTTTAGTGCCATCGGCTCTGCATTAGCTGGGCTGGTTCCGGATTTTGCAGGACTCTGGGCAGAGAGTCCCCCCCCCCCACCCTGTTGGAGTATTTGCAAGCAATGCTTCCCTCTAAGCTGTGGCTTAGAGGGGGCAGGAAAGAGAGAACCTGTTTGTTTATGTATGTTAATTGTTAGTCAGCTCAGAAGCAAGTATTTCTTGCCAGAGAAAGGGAGGCCCTATTCATAACGAAGTGCCCTATTCTGCCAGACTGTTTATTGTTTTATTTGTCTGTTTATATCTTTGATTTATAACCCACCCTCCCCTGCATAGCAAGGCTCAGGGTGGATAATGACAACAAATTAGGTTAAAACCTTTAACAGACATTTAAAACAACTCTAAAATTTATAGTAATCAATAAGATGGCACAAAGAGAGCACAACTAGTGCCTCATTTCCTGGCATATCTTAAAAACATCTCAACCAAGTTACATGTTAATTTGCTCCTCATCCCATCTATAGGTTTGAACCTTTCCTTCTTTCCCTGATTGACAGTACTGCCCACTTGGAGTGGGATTACAGACCCTCCTTCCCAAACTGTGATCAGTGGAGCCTCATCACCAAACCTAATGAAGTCTGGAGTGGATCTGGCGCTTCACAACTGGGTGTCCAGCTTTCCACTGGCCACATACCTGGCTTCTTGGGCCACCTGGACCCAGCTTGTCTGCAGCAGAATAGCCATATAAGGCAAAGAGGCAGTGAGGACTTGTCTTGTGGGCTCCGTGCCAGGAAACCTCGCTGATCTCAACTAACGCTGCCTGCAGAGAGAGGATGGAATGTTATGTTTTTTGTATGCTGGGGTGGGGGTGGGGAAATGCTATAGGATTAAATGCCAATACTTACTGGGAATCTTTAAGCTCTTCTTTGCTTTTAAAACATCACTTCACAATGGTTACAATTATTGTCTGAATGTTGATTTCCCTTCTAGGGTACCTTTACACTGCCTGGTTCAGCTTTCTTTGAACACCTGTCTGTAGAGCATTCCTAAACTCACATTGTTAGAAGAAGAAAAAGAGATAAGATTTGTACCCCGCCCTTCACTACCCAAAGGAGTCTCAGAGCAGCTTACAAACTCCTTTCCCTTCCCCTCCCCACAACAGACACCCTGTGAGCAGTGTTCCCTCTAAGCTGAGCTAGTGTGAGCCAGTTTTTTAGCCTCAGTTCTTAGCCTCTGGCTCACACATTTTTGTCTTTTGTCATCAGGAAGGATGGCTCCAGAGCAAACTAATTTATGCAGTAGCCAAATTGCTTGCTCACAACTTTAAAGCCAGTAGCTCACAAAATAGACTTTTTGTTCACAAGACTCCACAGCTTAGAGGGAGCATTATGAGGTAGGTGGGGCTGAGAGAGCTCTTTCGAGAACTGCTCTTGCGAGAACAGCTCTGACAGAACTATGGGTTGCCCAAGGTCATCCAGCAGGTGCAAGTGGAAGAGTGGGGAATCAAACCCGGTTCTCCCAGATTAGAGTCCGCGCACTTAACTGCCACACCAAACTACAAATCTTCACCCCCTACAACTACAGCAATGAACTCATTCTCCTGGGAGGCTGCTTGCAAAGGGATGGAGAGCAACCGTAGCTGGCCCGTGCAACAGATTCTGTTGCCACATATGTGTCCTGATTCTGTTGGCACATGAGTGCAGTGGTAGAGCATTTGTTTGGCATGCAGAAGGTCTCGGGTTAAATCCCCGGCATCTCCAGTTAAAAGGAAAAGGCAATGGAAGAAATGAAAGACCTGAGACCTGAGACCTCTCTGCTTGAGACCCTGGGGAGCCGCTGCCAGACCGTACCGACTTTGATGGACCACTGGCTGACCCACCATAAGGCAGCGTCACATGTTTCCTGAGAAATCATCCGCAACACAGATAGACACACCAGTCTTCGGCAAAGAGCTTGTCCAGTGAAGAACCGAATCACGCTTTAAATCCAAGCATGGAAGAATCAGTCCATCAAGGCAGCAAATTCCAAAAAGGGTAGTGACAGGATCCAGAATTGAGGCACAGTCCAAAGTTAACAAGGAGGAGGCAGATAACAGTAAAACACAGGAACAATGCAGCTAACAGACAGCAGACACAATGAACAGCAGCAAGGGTGTAGATCAGCAGATAACAGGCTGTTTCCAAGCCCGCCCACCCCACGGCTGCTGCTTATAACCCACTACTGACCCTTGGCCTACGCGGGGTCATTTGACCACAGGTGCAAACCATTACCGCACACCTGAGTGCCCAGCTGAGTGCAATCTCCCTACACCGAGTCCTGCAGAGACTCTTCTGCATCAGACAGAATTGAACGCCGCTGAGCTGAGTGATTAACACGTGGAATTCACTGCCACAGGAGGTGGTGGCAGCTACAAGCATGGACGGCTTCAAGAGGGGATTGGATAAACATATGGAGCAGAGGTCCATCAGTGGCTATTAGCCACAAGGTATAGATAGGAACTCTCGGTCTGGGGCTAGTAATGCTCTGTATTCTTGGTGCTTGGGGAGGGGGGCAACAGTGGGAGGGCTTCTAGTGTCCTGGCCCCACTGCTGGACCTCCTGAGGGCACCTGGTGTTTTTGGCCACTGTGTGACAGAGTGTTGGCCTGGATGGGCCACTGGCCTGATCCAACATTGGCTTCTCTTATGTTCTTTTGAGCTGCCAGTTGGGCACTCTGGCACCTACACATTCCTTCTAACCCAGCTTTGCTGGTGCTCCAAGGGCTCAGATGATAGGGTTGTCAGACCTCCACAGTAGAGGCAGGGGTCCTCTGCTGCCAGGCCCCACCACCCCGTCATCGATCAGCTGGCCAGTGGGGGGAACTTACCCTGAAAAAGAGGGAGATCCAGCCAATGTGCAACAATGTGTCTACATCACTGCCCATGTGACCTGGAAGTGACACTATCACACCGAGAACATCTGGGTGACACTCTGGTATTTGGGCAAAACCTCTATGGTAGAAGCCAAATTTACCATAGAGTTTCCCCCCCAAACGCCAGAGTGTCTCCCCGACATGATGAAGTCACTCCTAGGTCATATGGGCTGTGATGTAAGCATGTCGCTACGTATCAGCTGGGCCTCCCTCTTACTCTTGGTAAGTCCCCCCATCCCCTGCTGGTTGCCAGGAAGGACCTGGAATCCTATCAGGTGACGACAGAGGTGATGCTACATGGCAGTCCCAGCCCCAGTGGCTGCATCAATGGTACACCAGCCTTCATCCCCTGAAACCAAAGGAACCACTTCCACTGGCGGAGCACCCATCGTTAGTTGTGAACCTGGGCCCATCTCAACCTCCTCCTCCTCCTCATCCGACGAGGCTTCTGCATTTACCAGCTCCACAACTCCTAGGTGGCCCATGACAATAATGTCTCTTTTGTTTCTAAGTGGGAACTTGTGTGTGTGTGTGTGTGTGTGTGTGTGAAGGGTTTAACTTGGCCAGAGAGCCGCCATTTGCTTATCCCTGCCCTAAACCCTGAAGTTCTACTGGGCAGTGTTGTACCTGGAACAGGTGAGGTTGATGGTTTGTGCCATCAATATACAGCTGTGGTTCGTGCCACTGATACACAAAACTGTTGTGAAGTGACACATACCTTGGTCTGCAGCCCTGTTATATGTTCTGTGGTGCATGCACACAGCTTTTGTGTGTACAAGTTGCCCCATTCATTTGAATGCAAAGCAAGTATGTTTTCGTACAGAGATGTGCAGGTGGCTCTGTGGCCTTTGCGGAAATGAATGGGAGGGCCCTGGCAAGCCGTACATGTCAAAGTGCTCCCTCTTGTAAGAAATGGCTGCATTAGTGTAACAACAGTTATCTGAAAAAGTGAGCAGTGACTCACAAAAGCTCATCCCCTGCCACATATTTTGTCAGTCTAAGGTGCTACTGGACTCTTGCTCTTTTCAACAATTATGTTAAAATTATATCGGTTGGAAAGTAGCATACTTTTTTTTTGCTTGTCCTACTGGATGAGATCTACATCTAGTGAATGGTGTTAAATATGTCCTGCAGGATGTGACATCAGAGAACAGAAGTCATAAAAATATTTCGGCTAGAGAGTCCAAATCTTGCTCTGGGAGTCCATCCAAGTGGTTTTCAGGCAATTTCTCAGAGATCATGAACTACGGCTGTTTTTACATCTGACTTTCCCACTGGAATCATTCTTGTTCCAAAAAAACCTGCCCACACCTCTGTGCGGTGTGAAACCGTGCTGCTACTGAAATGTCCACATCTACTAATTGCCCTCCTGTGGTCAAGCTAGTGTCCAACCAGCTTGATTCTGCTTTAAACAATTGCTGTTGATTAGTACACTTAGACCCCCTGGAGTGAAATTTCACACCACTGTGAAATCAGCACAGGAAAAGACAGCAGTCAAACTACTTTAGAGGGGAGGTGTAAAATGGCCCTACGATACCCTAGATGTTCTCCAGTCTTTCATCCGGAGAAAGAGTTGAAAGCACAGGTTAAAGCCCCAGACGGTTAATCTGACCACTGGTTGGATGGAAGTCCACGTGGCAACCATGTTTAAGCTGCTTTGAAGTCTTGGGAGGAAGGGCAGGACAGACATGTGACCAGTGTTTTCTTGCAGGCCAGACTTCTAGACCTGGGGTGATGAGGACAGTTACAGAATGGACAACAGTTGACAGTGCAAACACACAAAGAGGAAATGAAAACAGGTGAACAAAAGATGCCAGCAGGTGAAGTCAGACACACGAAGCAGCCCAGCACAAAACAGATTTGTCACTGGAAAGGGAAGCCGACTGGAGATGAGTCTCATCAAAGCGTATTTACCTAAGGGTTGAAAAATGTGATAACAGGACACTTGCCTGTGCAGAGCTAACAAAAAGGCATCGTTTTCTCCTCCTGAGGTCACTGAGTTCCAAGACGCTGGTAGCAGGAAGGGGAAGTTGCAAGAGAGCACACAACGAGTGACTCAGAGAACTATTATTGGTTGCATATGTATACCCACATCTGCTGCGATGACAGCAAAAGCAATTAAACAAAAGCATGTTTGGAAATGAGGCTGTTGTACGAAGGGAAAAGGGAAAGAGCAGCTTCACTTGCAAGCATACCGGCCGTGCCCTCTTTATGTGTTTGGCTTTGGGGTAAGTGGGTGAAAAAGTATTGGAGTCAGGAGGCTGGTAACATAAAAACCCCTGGGCTCAGAGCCCTCTTTTATGTTGGTCAGAGATGATCCCCCGACCTCGCCCAAATGTCCTGAAAGGACCTTAAGATAGTGGTTACAGTTCATAGGTCCCCGGGTGGAAACCTAGGCTCATGATTGGTGGTCGTTTAGGATCTGACCAGCTATTGTTCTACCTGGCAGAAACTCGGGTAGACTCAGGCCATGTGCAAATGTCCATGAGGCGGTCGCCATTACGGGAGCACATGGTGACCCAATCTTGATACACAAACCCCCCCCCCCATAGTCCAGTTCCCCCTTGCAAACATAGTCCTTTAAGTACCCCGGGCGGCGACGTTCGTGTCCTGAGCGCCAGGGAGTTGCAGGTCCTGCTTGCACTGCCGGGGTGGTGCTCAGTTCGGGGAGCGGGGCAGCAGGCGACTGTTCATGAGTTCCTGTAGGGAGGTCCGGCAGTGGTGCCGGCGGTGTCAACTCGCCTGGGCTGTCAGGCGGTGGGATCTCCGCAGGCTCCAAGTCCGGGTATGATTCCTGGAGCAGGAGCTGGTCTGGTACTGCGGGTGCTGGAGTCTCGGGAATGTTGGGTGCATTGCTCAGGAGGCGCTGTTGGAGCTGGTCAAAGTGGCGCTGCCACACCAACCTGTGTGGTTGGTGACCTCGTAGGAGACCATTGAGGACCTCATAGGAGACCGTTGAGGACCTCGTAAGAGACCGGTCCTGTGGAACATATAATTCTTCTGGGAACCCACTCCAGACCTCAGGTGTAGTTCTGGACGTATACTGGATCCTCAGGGAAAAATCCTTGGGGAGCTTGTCGGAGCTTGTGCTTGGTATTGCCGTTGGCAACGCAGTCAGGGTGGAGTTGGTCCAGCATGGAGCCGGGGCGCTAGCCCATAAGCATCTCTGCTGGGCTGCGTCCTGTCCCGGTGTGTGGGGTAACCCACTGGCTGAACAGGAATCTCGCCAGCTTGAATTCCCAATCCCCCTGGTCCATCCTCTTGTTGGCCTCTTTGGTCGTCCTCACCATTCGTTCTGCTTGCCTGTTGGTTGCAGGGTGGAAGGGCGCTGAGCGGATGTGTCAGATGTCTAGGCAGTCCACTGTTAGCCAGCAAGGCACTTTCTGTGCTCTTATGGATTTTCATATCTATACGTCTGAACTCTGTGTCACCAACAGTGGTAGGGTCTTGCGCTTTCTTCTTGAATAGGAGCCAGCTCCAGCCCAAGCCAGGAGGCTGACACCCTAAGCAGTTCACCCAAAGCAAAGACAAAGGATTCCTCTTGCCATGAGGCTTCCTTCTGTCAGACATCCACTGGCTGACCCCCACTCCCCACTCTACATCTGGATAGTTATGCTAACTAAACTGCCTAGCAACTAATGTGCCAGCCATCAGATACTTGGCTAAAACCATCAACTAACAATAGATATGGCCAGGTGAGTCATCGGACCCCAGACTCAGTGTCTGTTTCCTGGTGAGGTCATACTCTTGCAACACTGACCAGCCCCTGGACCTCCTCCCTTTGTTCACCTTTAACCTATAGCAAGGTCCAAGAGGGACGGACCGCCTAGTAGGTGTGTTAATGGGTTGTGGTCTGCAAAGCCCGCCCCAAGACTCCCAATAAAAGCCCAAACCGAGAGTCACTCGGCCTCTTGAGCCGTCGCCCTCTATCTAACCTATTGACCCTTCAGTCCAGCTCTCTGTACCCAACCCTTGCCTCCATCTTTGAACCCCTTTTTCTCTCTCTGGACTCGCGATCCAGGAGAACCACGTGGTCTTGTTGGTTCAAGCCTTGTGGCCCCATAGCTTTTATACCTTTCTACCCCCATCCAACTCATCTTGACATCGGACAACGCATCTAAGGTAATGTGCTTTCCCCACCAACGATACCTGCTCATGCAATAGTGCTATTTTCTATCTTTATTTTATTAGGCCTGTAAGATTGTATGTGTGATTACATTTTTGGTATGCTTGATTACATGATCCAGTAAACAACATTGAACTTGGAATCCGTCTCACGTGCCTCTTTCCTTGAGAACTCCCGGGAGGGGTGGGACTCTGGTATAGTTGGCAAGAACCCGTGTATTTCGCTGATTGCTCAACATAAATTAAAGCAATTCGGCTAACAGAATTGGGGGCTCGTCCGGGATTTGCCCTGAGGGTTAAATTTCGCGCCATAGTCAACAGGCGTGCCTTTAACCCACAGACGTAAGGGAAAAACCACTTCCGGAGTTCTTGGAGAGGCTGTATGATTGGTTTCTGTCTGCGTGCCTGGCTCTAGCGAGCAACCTATCGTGGGTGGCTTCCCCCTTCTCTTTCTCTCTCTTTGAACCCCAGGTCAAACTGTGTGACCGTCCGCGTGTCTATCTTGTGGGAAGGGATCCAAAGAAGACCAGAGTAGGGTGCTAGACCAGTTGCACCAACACTACATACACCACATACACGACATACACCCGCTGAGTCCGGAGAAAGAACCTTTTTCTTTTCCCCTTTTGAGCGCACCCTCGCTCTACCCTCTTTGCTTCACTTCGCTCAACGAAGTGAAATCAATTGCTTTTGGTTAGGGGTAAGCCTGCTGGAACATATTGTTTCGAAACCCCGCTGGTTAGTAGGTTATCCAGTGAGAACTTGCGAGCCCAAAACCTTCATTTGGTTGTGTGGTTATCCTTAGGACGAGAGGTTTGGCCAACCCGTTCCTGAAACCCTCATATAAAGAGACTGGGTGTCTCTGAGACTGGGTGTCTCCTTTTCGGGATACGAGTAATCCCTGGGTATCGTGTGGGTGTGAGTCCCCGGCTCTAAAAACCGAATTAAGGCTGAGAGTGCCAAGTTTAGGGTTAAAAGTAATCCCCGAGTGTCGAGAGAGGTGTGAGTCCCCGGCTCCAAAAACTAATTAAGGCTGGGATAGCCTGTTCTGTGGTGCATTGGCCACCTTGAGCCAACAACTGTAACTTAAGAAGCCGATTAAGGCAGGGAGGGAATTCCAGTCCCCTTTTCTCGCGCCCCTGTTGTAAGTGAAAACAGGAGAATCCCTACAAAGATGTTTCGTACCAAGGAGGACAAACCTAAGCTAGAAAAATGGCTGGTAAAGAAGGGTAAGTCTCCTTGGAAGGAAGGATCTTTCAAGGGCCCCAATCCATTGGAAATAGTCCAGAACGCTTTCCAGGATTACTGTAAAACGCAAAAACCCAATTCAGCAGCCAAAGATACAGCCGCCAGTTGGGCTCTATATACGGCTTTGCGAGACGCTGCCTCAATCATTAACCGTCTACAGGCAGACGTGGAAAAACAAGAAGAACTTGTTAGGGAGAACAACCAAAGACATGCCCAGGAAACTGAGGAATTAAAGACCCAACACAAGGCCGCATTGGAAAGAGAGGTGGCCAGATTCGACAAATTAGAATCTAAATTTGAAGCGACCAAAGAGGAATTAAGAGAAATAAAAAACAAACATGAACAAGATCTCATAGACCAGAGACAAAATTACAATGAGCTAATGGAGGAGAGACTAAGCGAGATCGAAGTTGAGGGCCATCAATTACAAACCGACAAATTGACCTTGACCCTAGAGAATCAAGGGCTAGCCCTCAGCATTCAGAAGGCTGAACAAAAAGCCGCAAAGGCTACAGCCAGGGCTGAAGAGGCAGAGAAAGCATTAGAGAAAGCTAATACAGCTCTGCTATCGGCGCAGCAAGGAGCTAAGTACTTGGCGCAGGAAAACCTCTTTAAAAGAGAGCAGGCGAACCATGACGCCTGCCACAGGGAAATAGAACTCCTGCAACAGCAATTGGAGGCCCAAAGAGCGGTGGTGTCAGCAATACACCTGGAGAGTTTAATTGACCTCTCCCACACCGGGGAGAACCCTGAAGCCCCCATAGAAGAGCTTACTGAGAACCATGCCCCCATCCACCCAGTTAGCACCAAACAAATGGTTACTAGGACCGGCAATAGAACCACCACCCAAACCGTAACAGAAACTCAACTATGGAAGCCCGATGAGGTTAAAGCCATCGCAGAGCACGTAGGCTCTCTCTCCAAGGATACTGCCATACAATGGATGACGCACATCCACACTATGTATGGCGGTGTCAATGGAGAGGATCTCTGCCAGCTCGCCAGGCGCTGTGCTTCAGGCACAGATCTAACAGCCATTAATTCAGCCATAGCTACCAACGGTATCGCAGCCGGTACTCGGATCCAATGGATGCAGAAGGTTTTGGAATATCTCCATCCGAACCGCAGCTTATCTGCGTTGTTCATCCTAGAAAAGCAAGGGCAAGGGGAAGACCCTGAGGCTTATATGGCTAGGAAACAGCTATTAGCCCAATTGGCAGAAACACTATACATTGACCCCGCAACTAATGAACCCGAATTCGATGATGATGCGTTTAGGCGAGCACTCATGCATGGCTTCAATGCCCAAACGCAGCTTGCTCTTAATATTCCAGACCCCACTAGGGGAACCTGGCCCAATATGGAACTCAAAATAAGACGGGTGGCTACCTTACTAAGAAGCACAGGAGTCACAAAGACAGGAAAAGGATCTAAGAAACACAAAGACAAGGAAGAGGAAGAACCCATCCAAGCCATAACGTACGCCAATCACGGCCCCCATTCTCAGTACCAACCTTCAGGTAGATATGATAACCGGAACGATAGGAACCACGATAGGAATTATGATAGGAACAATGATAGGAACTACGATTGGAACTATAAGAACGATCGCTATGACTGTAACAAATCTTGGCAAAGAGGCGGTAATAATAATTATAGAGGGAAAAGAGACTACAATAACAACAGAACCAACCCCGCGCAGGCATACATGCATCCATCTGCTCCACCACTCCCGGCTGACTATAACAACGGCCCCGACAACCAATATAGTCCCGCTCCTAACTCTGGAAATCCACACCCGGCTGCCCAGCCGCTGATGCCCGGTCCGCAGCCATATCACCAAAAGGTCAATAGGGATGCCCCTCCAAATGGAGTAAGTCCATTCCGATGGCACCTTTGGATGGAGCTCAAGGAACGGGGATTCGAGATGGAATGTTTCCATCTACAACCCGACTCAGTCCTCCTCCAGGCACTGACAGATTCGGCCAAGCAGCAGGAACGGCCTCTCAACCCGGTAACGACCACCCTCACCCGCATTGAAGAAGAGAGGGGGAACCAAAGCTAGGGCTGCCCGGAGTCCCGCAATCTTCCCAACGGCGTCGTGGCTCCTTTGAAGCACGACACGTGGGGGAGACCGACTGTGAAAGCAGGGGTCGGGACTCCAGGGAACATGAAACCTGCTACACTCCTTGTAGATACAGGAGCATCCACAAATGTACTCACACCTCAATTGGCCCAAACAGGACAGCCCTCTTCAGCTACCCTCTCCCTCTCAGGTTTTGCCGGAGGCAAACTCACCGCTACCATCTGGAATTCGATTCCCTTAACAGTGGGAAAGCTTTCCACACGTGTGTCTGCCTGCGACAACCAGGGCGAAGATGATGGCATTCTCGGGGCTCCATTTTTCCGAGACCATGGACTCACAATTGATTTGGCTAATGGCTTCCTCTGGCAGATTCCGGGGGGCCCTAGCGAAATCAATGCAGTCCATCGATGTGCCGCCCTAAAGGCTCCTCTTCCCCTGGCCCCGTTGGAACCTAGTGACTCTTGGATCCAAGACTTCCCTGAAGTCTGGATTCAAGACAAGGCAGAGTGCGGCACCGTCCGTGATGCCTGTGTGCTAATAGAAGGGAAAGACCCACCTCCACAAAAGCAATACAAATATCCCGCCGAAGCTGAAGCAGGAATAGCCAAAACTATTGAGGGGCTTCTCCAATGGGACATTATCCTCCCAATGCAATCTATCTGCAATGCTCCCCTCTGGCCAGTCCTCAAAGCGGATGGTGTAACTTGGCGAATGACCGTAGACTTCCGTGCTCTTAACGCGGTAACCCCACCAGTGGCTCCTGTAGTAGCGAAATACCATGAAATCCTAGCCGCCATTGCAGCTGGCTCCCGCTACTACAGTGTGATTGATTTGGCCAATGCGTTTCACTCCATCAAATTGCATGAGTCCTGCTGGTATAAATTCGCTTTTACATTCCGTGGCCAGCAATATGCCTTCAAACGCACACCTCAAGGTTTTCACTCCAGTCCTAGCATCTGCCATGCACACGTTGTGCGTATGTGGGAACACCTCAGAGCTACGTCTAAAGATCACGTGCTCTCTTACGTGGATGACATTCTTGTCCACGCCCCCACGGAAGAAGAGGTCACTGACGTAACCAGGGAAGTTTTAACTCTTCTCCGGGAGGCAGGGTTCAAGGCTAGCAGGGATAAGGCCCAGCTGGTTCAAACGCGGGTCAAATACCTCGGCCTGGCCCTGGGTCCCGACGGCAGGACTCCTGATGCCCAGCGCATAGAAGTTATTGCCAAGCTCCCTGCTCCTACAGATGTGCCCTCCCTAAGAGCTCTGCTAGGGACATTCAATTTTTCCCGGGACTTTGTGGAAGGCTTTGCCGACAAAGCGCGCCCTCTGTACTCTCTCTTAAAAAGCAACACACCTTGGTTCTGGGGACCTGAACAACAATACGCTTTTGCCAGCCTCAAACAAAGTCTTGCCTCTGCTCCCACTCTAGCCCATCTGGACCCTAACAAACCTTTCTACATCCAATTGGCACATTCCGAGAAAAGCATCGGCGCCACCCTTATACAGCATCATGCAGGCGCCCCGAGAGTAGTTGCCTATGCCTCCCGCAATCTCTCCTCTGTTGAAATAAAGTTCACCCCATGCGAGAAGGTCTGCCTAGCCCTTGTCTGGAGCCTTACTCACTGGGAATTTATCATCGGGGGTGCGAAGGTCATAGTGCAAACCACTCACACACCCCTGAAGTACATTCTCTCAGGGAAGATTCAGGATGGCCAAGTGTCTAATGCCCGCATTGCCCAGTGGACGCTTGCACTGGTCAATAAGGGAGTAGACTACAGAAAGGAACAGAAGGAGCCCCCTGCCCCGTATGGTCTCATCATAACCGGGGAAGAGCATGAGTGTCCCCTACCAGTGGTAGACCATGTACCCTGGCCGGCC
This sequence comes from Lepidodactylus listeri, assembly GCA_029233225.1. NCBI lineage: Eukaryota > Metazoa > Chordata > Lepidosauria > Squamata > Gekkonidae > Lepidodactylus > Lepidodactylus listeri. The sequence continues at coordinate 23,520,132 of JARCFY010000004.1, read as the reverse complement.
ACATGGGGAGTGCCGTTCGAAGAAGCCAAGCAGCTCGGTTTTCACTGCTGGTTCTGCGATGGTTCCTCCTTCCATGTAGCAGGTACCCCCTACACCGGTTATGGGGCCATCCGGGTCCATGACGGCCACACTTTGCAGGAATCTGTCCGCCCCCATTCCAGTCAAGCCGCAGAGGTTGCCGCCCTGCGCGCAGTCCTAGCCTTTGAACCACCCGACTTTCCAGTCGCCGTCTTTACCGACTCCGACTGGACTGCCAAAGCAGCCACGGTTTGGCTGCCCCACTGGGAAAAGCAAGGCTGGGTAAACGCCGAAGGCAAGCCGGTAGCTCACATAGCACTATGGAGAGATGTCGTACGGCTCCTCCATAGTCGCTCAGCTGAGACACAGATCTCACATGTCAAGGGTCACCAGAAAAACGACACCGAAGTAGCATACTGGAACGACCAGGCAGATTTCTTGGCTAAAGCCGCAGCTCAGACCCCACACTCAGAACAGCTCGACCTCCCATTGCAGGCCGTTACCACCCGCAGTCAGCACAATAGAGAATCCATTCCACCAGTTTTTGTTGACCTGGGAGAACTCCAAGCCAATGACTCCGATGTGCAAGATCTTCTTTCTTAAGGCAAAGACCCCACAGGAAGGTATTCCATCCAGGAACACGAGGGTGTAATCTGGGCTGTAGATAGCACTGGAGCCCGTCACTGGGTAGTCCCCATGGAAGTTCGGGCGGACCTCATTCAGTTCATTCATGAACAAGGGCATAGGGGAAAAGATCTAACGTTGGAGCGAGTACGAGATGCAGGATGGTGGCCCGGGATGAGACAGGATGTCACCCAATGGGTAGACAACTGTCTCGCCTGTGCCATGGTCAACGCAGACTCATCTGGCCCCAAGGCCCCTATCCAACACCAGCGTATTGAAGGACCCTGGGCACGAGTCCAGATTGACTTCATAGGTCCCCTTCCTAGGACTAACCGAGGCAACAAACATTGCCTCACTGTTATCGATCCATTTTCCAAATGGATCGAGGCTTTCCCCTGCCGGGATAATTCCGCCGGCACTGCTGCTAAAATCCTGTTTTACAACCTCTTTTCGCGCTGGGGCATTCCTAGAGTCTTAGATTCCGACCGCGGGTCTCACTTTATCGGGGAAGTCACCCAGGAGCTCTGTAAAGCTCTTGGGATCACTCAGAGGTTCCACATTGCCACACACCCTCAATCTTCTGGTGCTATTGAACGGGCCAACCGCACATTGAAAGAAGCCCTTTCCAAGGTAGTCAGATCAACGGGCAGATCTTGGGACGAAAAACTGCCCATCATTCTCATGGCCATAAGGGGAACCACGGCCTCGCATGGCTATTCCCCGCATATGGTCATGACCGGCAGAAAGATGCGCATGCCAGAAGCTTTTTGGCTACAGAATGATGTTCCCTCTGAATTCGAGCCCAAGGAGGCTAATGATGCATGGGTTCGCACTGTCATCACGGACCTCCTTGTAATCAACCTACAAGCATGCTAGGAGAAAGCCAACTCGCAATTGACAAAAAGTTGGGCTGGGTTAGAAATCCCCAAGTTTGGGATCCAGGGCAGCAAGTTCTTTACCGCAAATTTAGCCGTAAGCAGCATGCTCTGATGGCTAAATGGGCTGGACCAGTCCCTATCGTTGCTCGGGTCAGCCCTGCGGTGTACAAGCTGGCCATCCCCAGGAAACACGGTCAAATTTGGCACAAGTTTTTCCATGCATCTCAGCTTAAACTCTGGAAGGGCAAACCGGTTCCAGTTCCACCTGACCCTCCTCCAGACCCTGGAGGCGACCAGCACGCCATTGCTGCACTCGTCCATGGTCCTTTCCGTCCGACGGACATGTTCGAACTCTTTCCCTTTTTCTCCCTTGGAGACGCTTGCTTGTTCCACTAAGTGCTTCCTACTGGCTTCAGCCGCCAGTTAGTAAGCAAGGGGGGAGGGAATAGCAGAATTTTAATTTCAATGCCTCATTCTAAGAACAAAAGCCACGGTAGCGTGCAGCAGTAACCACACCGGGCTCACATAAGTGCCAAACGCACATCAATGAACAAAGAATCCGCAAGCACATTTAGATAAAGGGGAACCATACTGTGACTACTTGGGTTTGTCGACTGCAGTATGAAGTACAGGGATCTCACTCACACACCCCTCAAACATTATATTACAGAATGCATCCAGGAAGTTTCACCCCAGCAACAGGCAAATGGGTAAGACCATTAAAATTTTTATTATTTGGATTGTCATTGTTTCATTTCACATCGGCAACACAAATAGCCAACCATACGGTAGTCTTGAATAGATGGAGATGCGTGGGAATCAACATGCCTTTTAGGATTTTTACCTGTGTAACAGGACAGCATGACAGAGCAGTCACACTCACACCCATAGATCAATGTCCACCACAGCAGCTCACACATTGCATTCACAGTCGCACCGGAGAAAAGGTGACTCTATGCACCTCCGGAAAATATGCTATGGATGAAATGGAAGTGACCCTGTGCAAACAGCCACAAGACAAAATCAATACATCCACCATTGAATATACTGCTCCTACCCCCATCTCCCTCTACACTGACATAGCTGTAATATCAGCTGCCGTATGGGACATTGGCGACCCTTTAAAATTAATCATTTCTATTGGCTCCCGCCACTTCCACAACAACACAGAAGTCCCGATAACGCTCACGGACCCATTCGGTGAAGACATAGACCTAGAACCACTGGCATGGGGCAAACTCAATTGGCATTTTAACTGCTCTGCGTTAAAGCAGCAGGGTCCCCCAGACTGGACCCTCCTTCTAAACACCTCTGTCTGCCTCAATGCCACCGATACTGTAAACCTTACAGCTATCGGCACAACAACTCTACAGCTCACCCATCAGGAAGGAAATTACACTTTAATAATTGGTGATGCAAATCACACACTCGATTTGGACCCACTCATCCAAAATGTAGACTCACTAACCTCACTGACCTACCCGGTAGTGGGAGCACACACTTTAAAATTTAATCATCAGGAAACAGTCTTGATGCAGCCGCAAATTTCAGTAAAAAGGGTCAATGTCAGCTTAAACGGGCTTGGCACATCTTTTAGCCATGCCCTCTGTGACTCTTACTTACACACAACCCAGCAAGGTTGGGACAATTGGATCCTAATGTGGCGTAAAGGAGAGCTCTCTAAAAGAACTAAACGCGATCTTTCTGATTGGGTTGCACCCGTAGGAGCGGGCATGGCAGCCATAGACGCTGCAAACATAGAGGTGATAGCAAATAAAGCCTCTAAGGTTTCATTTGATATCTCTCAAATGAGCCTCTCCCTTACGCAGTCATTGGATTCACTTGCCCACATGCAACGCTCCACTAACCCCCTGCTGGTTACTTGGGAACAAATCATGGAGAAAGATTTCAACAATCTCCTTGGTGGCATTCAGTCTCTACAAAACAATATTTCATTGGCTCTCGCTTGCACTCAAGCACAAACTCTTAACGTGGTTACTGCTATGACTATAATCAAACAGGCTATGGCTGGAGTTATACCCTTAGAAATAAGGGAATTAATTAAAGGAAATTTAACTGCCAGTGAAATCTCCCTTGAGGACTGGTGGTCTTTGGCAAATGCCTCTTTTGACGCTGTAACCCAGACCTTGCAATTGATTATAACCACAGTGACCGCTAAAGAAATTTTTCAAATCTATCCAGTAGTTCCGCTGGGTATTCAAGTTAATTCAGACACAGTATTATACGCCAGGAACAGTAACCGGTGGACTAAGTAAGCTCATCCACCTGGCATATGATCAATCTAGTCGGATGCACCCACAAAGAAAACCTAGGCTTCATCTGCGACGACGAGGCTCTAGAGAAACACCACCCATGTTTGGTTCCCAAGAAACACGCCATATCTCACTGCCAGTTTGACGCGGTCAGCGAGACCGGGTCCACAATCATATATATAGGCAGAGCCTGTGTCTGTCTCAGAACAACATGTGAACACATCCACATAAACACACTATATTACCAACAAATGTTGCCTGGAATAAACCGATGCTTCTGTAACATTACCTCGATCCGAGGATGTGACTTTTATTTTGAAACCCCTATTTGGACGCAACAAGAAATGGCCATATCCCCAGAATTATATGACTCTATTGCTCCAGTACCTTTGGGGTTAGGTCTGGAAGCCCTCCGTAAATTGCTCTCTCACCCAGACCTCCAAGAACGCCTCGCTCAGCTAAAGAAAGCTGGGGACAAAGCTGCCTTGAATGTTTCCCACAATGGCGCCAGGATTAAAGAATTGGCCGTGGAAATTAAAGAGGCGGGGGCCCATAGTTGGTGGGAGGCGCTTCTTGGTTGTAGCCCGACAACGATGGGATATTTAAATTTAATGCTCCACCCCATAGTTGTTATTTTGGCCTTCCAAATTATTTTAATTGTGGCGCTACTTACATTGACTTGTTGGGTGAGAAGACAAGTCCACAAATTGGAAGCTCAATCTAAAGCCACAGATTTCCAAGCCTTGATGCATGTCGCAGCCAAGGTTTCGAATTCCTAACCCCTCCTCTCCAAGCTCTGGCACACCTTGACTGTTGCCCTTTTATGTTTTGTCTGTTTTCCGTCTGTTTTAGCTCCCTGTGTGTGTTTGTATTTGTGTTTCTACTCTTTAACCATTATTGGGTGGGCCTTTTTAGAAAAGACCCATGAGGTAGGAAAATTGGCCTTTAGCAGCAGTTTACCGAACCCAAGGAAGTATGAGCGGGGCTACAAAGGCAACCGAAGGAAAGCCGATTCCGCCTCCTGCACATACTCAGAAGATCTCAATCATGCTGCCTTTTTAACTCCTCTGTAGCATCGCTGAAACCAAAAAACCATACTGCCAAATCGCGAAGAAGCCAGCGGAGCTTTTTCAGGATGCCTGAGACCCATTGTGACAGTATAGTCATGCTTTGAGTTCAGCGAGACGGAGCAGGCCAAGAAAGGAAGTGCAAGTGTGCAGGTCCTACTGGAAAGCCAGTTGGAAAATGCAATCCTTTCAAAAGGTTAAGGCGAGCCACGGTCTTTTTGCGTGCTCTCCCCCTGCAATGGCTTTTTAGCTCATAGGAAATAAAACTTTTGTATTATCTCTCTCCTTTGGGTTCCCAATTTGAAACCTCTTAAAGTATTATTAATTTTAGCGTTGGTATTTTTCAAATAACAGTTTTTACAACCAAAATTTGCGTTAAAAGGATCCAGATCCGGCGTGCTCTGCGGCATCGCTAATTTGCATGCGCACCAGCACGCTGATCATGAAAAATATTTTCCCAAAAATTTCGCTACTGCTTTTCCTTTGCATTTTTCGCTCATTTTTCAGCTTGGTTTAACTTTTTACAGCAACCCACGCCCCAGGCTTGCTACACAAGTTTTATTTTAGTTTCACTTTTGCAAAACTCTCTCACTAAAGTTTTTTTTAAAAATGTCCAACTAACAAACGCCTCCTTTTTCGTTCGCTGCCATCTCCCCTCTGCTTTCAGCAGTACCTTGGTATTACAACAAGCCTCTGCTTGTTCCCAAGATTTTTCTTCTTCTATTCTTTTACCAGTATTGGGTGGGCCGAAGCCTTAACGAACCATGGGGAGTAATGCGAGAAAGAAGAGGGAGATAGGGGGTGGGAGGACCAGAAAACATTTCTTCATGGGAGATCCGAAGAGCCGAGAGCTCATCAAAGATGCCGTCGACAAAAGCTCCGTAGTTGCATTTGTGGCTAGCACGAATGTCAAGCTTAGTGGGCGGCTCCCCTGGTGGTGCATGTAGAAGTTGGGTTCGGAAGTTACTCCAACCCCCCCTCTCTCGCCCCTTCTCCACCAGGCGTGCAATCCCATCGCCACTCGAGGCAGCGACGGGTGCCTGGGGAAAGGCCCCAAGGTTAGCCTGCCCCAGCCGAGAGCTCTCCAGCCACTTGTTACTGCATCTCTCTATGTTAGCGTGACCTCTTCACCGACCATCTGCCCAGGCAGCCTACAGCCCAAAACACACAGCTGCCTCAGTACTGGCCTCTAATTCGGTTTTTTTGATTTTTGACAAATTTATTTCACTCATAATATTTCCTTCTCCCAGCATGCCCTCATAGACGCACAATTTGCATGCGATATAGCCTGTCAATCATCATTAACTTAAGTCCATTAGTACTATTCTGTCTTCCTAAGTACTTTTCTTTATTCCTTTTTTTTCTCAGTAAAGTCTCATTGCTTTTATAAACGGTTTTTCGTTGTGCACGGTTTTGTTTCTGCCTCAATAGTTTTGTTTGTGCACTCCACGGGCAAAAGACAAGCTGTTTGTTTGCAAACCAAGCCTCATGTTTGCAAAGCAAACCACTTGCTTGCCACAACATTTTTGCTTTTTGCTTTTCTATTCTTTAACCAGTGTTGGGAGGGCCGAAGCCCAGACGAACCGTAGGGAGTCATTAGTGAGCAGGACAACAAGGGATAGGAGGACATGGAAGCTCGAGAGACAGCTCAGGAGGAAGATATGGGACAAACGAAGCCTTTGTCTCCCTCTGCTATGCAGCTCCTCCAAGCCATACCGCTTCGGAGGACATGCAGAAGTTGGGTTCGGAATTTAAATCCGGCCCATGCTCCCCTTTCACCAGGCGTGCAAGCTCTCCCTGCATGAAGCAGTGGAGAGTGCCTGGGAAGGACTCCCGGTTAGCTCGCGCTCCCTGCAAAAACCTCCTGCCCCCTTTTTCCAACACTTTTCTATGTTAAAGGGAGATTTTCGCCAGCGCTCCCCCTGAAGTGCCTGCGGTCTACAACATATTCGCGCCCCAACACTGGTGTCTAATTCAACTGTTTTGATTTTTAATAAATTTATCTATCTTGAAATGTTTATGTATCCCAGAATGCCTAAACAGTTTACTCATTTGCATATGCGACAGCCTCTAGCCCTAAGAAACACAGCCAAGTCAACAGCATGCGACCTTTAGGGGTTCTGCCTAGTAACTAGCTGCCCAGTCCGCTCCTCATTGAGTATAGGACGGTACCACTGGGATTGGGTTTAGAGGGGAAGATTGTTCTATTTTTGTACTGTATTGGGGGAGGGCCCCCCGAAGGGAGCCCTCCAGGTTAAAACGGGTACGACTTGACATCGTCCCCACGGAGCCACCCGACTCCAGATAAAAAGGCCGGAGTCAGCTAGACGCAACTCCCGAACCCAGCTTTTGTACGCCCCATCGAGCGAGTATTCGCTAATACTCCCCAGGGTTCGGGAGGCGTGTCCGGAGACTTCGCCAACCCCGAAGGGTGAATAGCCTGCCTGTAATTATTCCAGCCATGCCCCCAATCTGATGTGTCTTTTATAATACAACGATTCCAGATGTATGACCTGTTTTGACCTTTCCCGCATTTCTTGGATGCCTTTAGCTATTCTACTTGCAAATGCACTGAACTAATTCTTATTTTAATCCTTTTCCCCCAACTTAAGAAGGTACCCATGATGCTTTTAGATAGCAAGGGGGGGGCGACTCATCAATATGCAAACCGGTCTCCTCCTTCCCGGCCGAACTGACTCGTGTCCATGCCGAGAAGTGACGAGCGTAGCCGAGAGCTTCATGAGCTATTGATTAAGACCCGAATGGCTTCCGAAAAGCCGAAGATATACGAGGCCTGGTGTTCCATTAGATACAATGTAAAGCGCGCCTCTCTCCTGTGTAGAGACACCAGTAGCCCGGTTCCAGCAGAAAAGCCTTGCCGCTCAGGAGAGATGGACGAAGAATTGTTTGTAACCATTTTATTTCCTTGTGCATTCCTTGTGGATTATTTTTATTGCTACAAATGTATGTACTCCTACCATAGTCATTGATATATGTTATTTTATGAACGGATACTACTTTTATAAGGAATTTATCATGCTGTTACAATGAATTTAAGACAAGCATTTTTAGCATTGCCTTCAGTATTTCAGTTAAGAGTGTTGCTTTTATTTAGAGACTTAAATATTTATACATAGGCTTCCCTTGGTGGTCAAATGCACAAGCCTTGCTTTTTATGTCCTTCCAGCAACAATTTGGCATTTTTTTACTGAGATAAATTTTTGTCATCTTTTGCCTCCGTCCCTTGCCAGCTACTTCTCTCAGGATCATCATCATTCAGTCCGCCCCAATCTTGTCATCAAGCCGTCCAATTCGGAGACCTTCACCTGATGCTTTCAGGTCTCCGAGGGGGGGAAATGTTAGCCAGCAAGGCACTTTCTGTGCTCTTATGGATTTTCATATCTATAAGTCTGAACTCTGTGTCACCAACAGTGGTAGGGTCTTGCACTTTCTTCTTGAATAGGAGCCAGCTCCAGCCCAAGCCAGGAGGCTGACACCCTAAGCAGTTCACCCAAAGCAAAGACAAAGGATTCCTCTTGCCATGAGGCTTCCTTCTGTCAGACATCCGCTGGCTGACCCCCACTCCCCACTCTACATCTGGATAGTTATGCTAACTAAACTGCCTAGCAACTAATGTGCCAGCCATCAGATACTTGGCTAAAACCATCAACTAACAATAGATATGGCCAGGTGAGTCATCGGACCCCAGACTCAGTGTCTGTTTCCTGGTGAGGTCATACGCTTGCAACACTGACCAGCCCCTGGACCTCCTCCCTTTGTTCACCTTTAACCTATAGCAAGGTCCAAGAGGGACGGACCGCCTAGTAGGTGTGTTAATGGGTTGTGGTCTGCAAAGCCCGCCCCAAGACCCCCAATAAAAGCCCAAACCGAGAGTCACTCGGCCTCTTGAGCCGTCGCCCTCTATCTAACCTATTGACCCTTCAGTCCAGCTCTCTGTACCCAACCCTTGCCTCCATCTTTGAACCCCTTTTTCTCTCTCTGGACTCGCGATCCAGGAGAGCCACGTGGTCTTGCTGGTTCAAGCCTCGTGGCCCCATAGCTTTTATACCTTTCTACCCCCATCCAACTCATCTTGACATCGGACAACGCATCTAAGGTAATGTGCTTTCCCCACCAACGATACCTGCTCATGCAATAGTGCTATTTTCTATCTTTATTTTATTAGGCCTGTAAGATTGTGTGTGTGATTACGTTTTTGGTATGCTTGATTACATGATCCAGTAAACAACATTGAACTTGGAATCCGTCTCACGTGCCTCTTTCCTTGAGAACTCCCGGGAGGGGTGGGACTCTGGTATAGTTGGCAAGAACCCGTGTATTTCGCTGATTGCTAAACATAAATTAAAGCAATTCGGCTAACACCACAAAGTGCTGGAACTCCCCGGAGGTAAAGGCCATCCCATTGTCTGTGACGAGGGTGTCGGGAAGTCCATGGGTGGCAAATATGTGCCACATGGCTCGGATGGCCGCCTCGGTCAAGGTAGCCCACACCAGGACTACCTCCAGTCACTTGCTGTAGCTATCTACAATGATAAAAAATAACTGCAAAGTCCAGGTGGAGTCGAGACCAGGGCTTGTTGGTCGACTCCCAGGGCTGGACGGGGGCGTGAGAAGGTTCGGGATGCGACCCCTGGCACTTGCCACATCAGTGGACATGGTCTTCGATCTCTTTGTCCATGCCTGGCCACCATATGTAGCTGCAGGCCAGGGCCTTCATCCAGACAATTCTGGGATGAGACTTGTGGAGGGCAGCCAGGACCTTGGTGCGGAGCAGCCCTGGAATCACCACCCTCATTCCCCAGAGCAGGCACCCCTTGTGGGTGGACAGTTCATTGCGCCTTGCAGTGTAGGCTTCACCCCTGGAAGACCTTTTAAAACAGAGTCCATTAATTGTTGGAACAACGCAGGGGCAACGCTGACCCCCTTATGGGTGACGATTGTTTGTGCCTCTGCCGTTGCATCATCCATGGGGAGCTGCTGGTAGGCCTGGGCCAGATCCAGCTTCCCAAAGACGTTGGCCGCCACAAAGGAAGCTGACCACCGGTACCGGGTACGCGTGGTCCTGCAGGGCATGATTTAAAGTACATTTGTAATCTGCGCAGATGCGGATCTCCCCATTCACCTTTAACGGGGTGACAATCAGGGTCTCCCACCTCACGTGAGAGACCAGCTCAAGCACCCCTTGTGCCTTCCACATGCAGCTGCTGGTGTGACCTTGGGTCAGTCACAAGTTATTTCAGAACCCGGTTCTCCAGATTAGAGTCTACTGCTCTTAACCACTACATCAAACTGGCTTTCACGTGTATTGGAAAGATTCATAGAATCATAGAGTTGGAAGGGATCTCCAGAGTCATCTAGTCCAACCCCCTGCACAATGCAGGAAATTCACAAATACCTCCCCCTCCACACTCACAGTGATCGCTGTTCCACACCCATAAGTTGACAAAAAAAATTCGATAGGATCTCCAGCCAAACTGGCCTGGAGAAAAACTGCTTCCTGACCCCAAAGTGGCGATCAGCATTTCCCTGGGCGTGTCAGAAAGGGCCACAAGAACTAAGCACTGAGGCCACCCTTCCTGCCCTCCCTCTCATGATCTGCCTGAGTTCACAGAAGAATCAGCATTGCTGACAGATGGCCAAGATGGCCACCTAGCCTTTGTTTGAAAACCTCCAAAGAAGGAGTGTTAGCTCCTGGTAAGCATGGTAAGACATACTGACTAAAAAGAGTGATTGAAACAAAAGTAAAAATGGAGCGAAGAAGCATACATAATGCAGAAAACAGAAACAGAAAACAGAAACAGAAAATGATGCATCGAGAGAGCGCTTATTTCCTATTTTTCTTAAAAAGATCTAGCCACAGTTAAGCCCGTTGAAGTCTCGGTGAACTTAACTTTTGGGAACCACTGATTTATAAATATTTCTAGGGACCTGTCCTAAATTAACATACACTGAAATACTCTAATCATACCAGTAAGTGATACTAGTCAATTTTTGTTCTTTGTGTTTATACAACAGGCCTATCTTTGTTTTTTCCCCTCTTTCTCCTCAATACAGACTTTGTAACAATGCTTTAAAAATACCTCTCTTGATAAGCTCAGAACTAGCCCCGATCGCTTGTGACTGACACTCAGCATGCCGACGGGGAAAGTCCCTAAAATCACAGGACTCTCCTCCTCCCCCTAGACTTGTTTTCCAAAATTGTTTTAAAAACTTGCCAGGCCAGTTAGACAGGTCAGGTACCTCTGGCATGACAGACTACTGTTAATTGTGAAAGTTTTATCGCCAGAAATGGTGGGGGAAAGAAAGAAAGAAAGAAAGAAAGAAAGAAAGAAAGAAAGAAAGAAAGAAAGAAAGGAAGGAAGGAAGGAAGGAAGGAAGGAAGGAAGGAAAGAAAGGAAAGAAAGGAAGGAAGGAAGGAAGGAAGGAAGGAAGGAAGGAAGGAAGGAAGAAAGAAAGAAAGAAAGAAAGAAAGAAAGAAAGAAAGAAAGAACCACAAACTATTTCATGGAACAGTACTGTAAAGAAACTTGTTCCTCCGGGACTGGGATAGTTTGCAACCCATTACAATCAGCAAGAACATAGAAGACTGGCTGAATTTCCCCTTAACTGAGGCCCAGTTTAGACAATCAGCAGAATCAAAGGGTAACTTCCCCACAACCAGGACTGTACCGTCAAACTGCAGGGAGAATTAAATATGACTGCAGGGCTCATTTTGTAGCAGGCGTGTCTTTGCATATTAGGCCACACACCCCTAACGTAGCCAATCCTCCAAGAGCTTACAGAGCTCTTCTTACAGGGGCTACTGTAAGCTCTTGGAGGATTGGCTACATCAGGAGAGTGTGGCCTAATATGCAAAGGAGTTCCTGCTACAAAATGAGCCCTGTATGACTGTATGCTCCTCTGTCATTATCCTTCCTTTTGGCACATGCAGAAAAATCTTAGAACAATGTTTGAGTCCAGTGGTACCTAGGGTTGCCAGCCTCCAAGGTGGGGCCTGGGGATCTCCCGCTTTTACAACTGATTTTCAGCTGACAGAGATCAGCTCCCCTGGAGAAAATGGCTGCTTTGAAGGGTAGAGTCTATGGCATTGTACCATTCTGAGGCCCCTCCCCTCCCCTCCCCAAACCCCGCCCTCTCTTGGCTCCAGCCCCAAAGTCTCCAGCTTTTTCCCACCCAAACTTGGCAACCCTAGTGGCACCTTTAAGACCAACAAAGTCTAATTCTGGGTATAAGCTTTTGTATGCATGCACACTTTATCAGATACCAAAGTGTGCATACACACGAAAGCCTATACCCAGAATTAAACTTTGTTGGTTTTAAAGGTGCCACTTAGGCTCAAACTTTGTTTTGTTGCATCAGACCAACATGGCTATCCACCAGAATAGAAAAATAATGTTGTGGAGGAGGAGGACTCAGATTAGATTTTTCTTCTCCCTGACGTCATTTTCATGCGGTGGGAGATTGTTTTGTGGGGGAGTATTTAAACAAGCGATCTTCACCCACAACCTGAAATGTCAGAGTCCAGAAAGGGTGTTTATCTCTCATTGCTGATGGTTGCGTAAGCGGCTCCTTAATTAAGGATTAACATTCTAATCTAGAGCCCTGAGTTTTAGAACTGAAGTGGGAGATCATGGTATGGGACTGAGCCATTTGGAATTGTCAAGTGATTTCAATCAGGCCTTAGGGTGCGAGGCTGGCCTGGTTCACATATGTGGCTTCCTGCCCTTCAGCTTTCCTCAGTTGAATGTGTGGACAACACCATGGAGCGTTCATGTATCTGAGGTGAAGTCGGGTGACATGAAAATTCCGCCTTGAGTCGTTTGAGCTGTGATGTCTCAGTTCAGGGTTGCCAACTTCCAGGTGGTGGCTGGAGATCTCCTGGGATTACAACCGATCTCCAGGCGACACAGACCAGTTCCCTGGAAAAAAGGGCCACTTTGGAAGGAGGACTCTGTGGCATTTTACCTTATCAAAGTCTCTCCCCTCCCCAAACCCTGCTCTCCTCAGGCTCCACCCCCCAAATCTCCAAGTATTTCCCAACCCAGAGCTGACAACCCTATGACAAATTTGGGATTTAAAGCTGCTCTTACCAAATGATGGCCATGAATGTGTGAGGCATATGTCATAATAATAAACCTGGGTTGCTTGTTTGTTTATTTATATCCTGATTTTCTCCTTGACTGGGGACCCAAAGCAGCTCTTCATATTGTTCCCCCCTCTCCCGCTTAATCTTCACAACAACCAACTTGTGAGGATAGGTTAGGCTGAGAGACGGTGATGGGCCCGTGGTCATCTGAGAGCCTGTGTGATGTAGTGGTTAAGAGGGGCGGACTCTAATCTGGAGAACCGGGTTTGACTCCCCACTTCTCCACATGCAGCCAGCTGGGTGACCTTGGGTCAGTCACTGTTCCCTCAGAGCTGTTTGCTCAAGGGCAGTTTTCTCAGAGTTCTCTCAGCCCCACCTACCTCATACAGGGTGTCTGTTGTTGGGTGAGGAAGGGAATGAGATTGTAAAGCGCTCTGAGACTCCAAGTTTGAGCCAGTTTGATATAGTGGTTAAGTGCACGGACTCTAATCTGGGAGAACTGGATTTGATTCCCCACTCCTCCACTTGCACCTGCTGGATGACCTTGGGCAAGCCATAGCTCTGTAGCAGCTGTTCTCTCAAGGACTGTTGTCTCAGAGCTCTCTCAGCCCCACCCACCTCACAGGGTGTCTGTTGTGGGGAGGGAAGGGAAAGGAGTTTGTAAGCTGCTCTGAGACTCCAAGTGAGTGAAGGGCGGGATATAAATCCAATCCCTTCTTCTTCTTCAAGTGAAGGGCGGGGTATAAATCTTCCAGTTTGGTGTAGTGGTTAAGTGTGCAGACTCTAATCTGGGAGAACCAGGTTTGATTCCCCACTCTTCTACTTGCAGCTGCTGGATGACCTTGGGCAAGCCATAGTTCTGTCAGAAGAAGAAGATTAGAAGGAGGAGAGGGAGGAGGAGGAGGAGATTGGATTTATACCCTGCCCTTCACTACCTGAAGGAGTCTCAGAGTGGCTTACAATCTCCTTTCCCTTCCCCTCCCCACAACAGACACCCTGTGAGGTAGGTGGGGCTGAGAGAGCTCTCTGAGAACTGCCCTTGAGAGAACATCTCTGAAAGAACGTCACACCAGCTAGCTGCATGTGGAGGAGTGGGGAATCAAACCCAGCTCTCCCAGATTAGAGTCTGCGCTCCTAACCACTACACCAAATTCATACATACTATCTTTCCAGAAAGATTGTACTAAAATAAGATTTGGTAAAAGAACAGAGCAAAGTAAGGAAATGAATGACCATTGGACAACTGGGAGGCAATGATGTGTGGTGGTTCTAAAAAAACAACAACCACAGATACAGTTTGAAATCCAAAACAAAGCAAAACACCAGTGTGTGGAAGTGATTTTTGTGAGGTAATGAGAAGTCTTAGCATTTCATTTTAAAAGAATACGCACGATTGATATCATGGAACACAGCAGAAGAAGTCATTATACGTATTTCTAAAAGTGCATTCCTGGCTGAGGCACAAGCTGCAGTTTCCCCAGCATCTCACAAAGACCTTTGGATTCAGTGAACGCTTGTATTTGTTCTCTTTCCACCTTCTTTCACAGAAACTGGTTTGCCTGGTTCCATTACAATGCCTGGGAACACCGCCAAGGCAGTCATGTGTCAGCTGCTAACAAAAAGATAAGTTACAATAACTTGTTTGGGTGGCTCTGCCTTCTTTGGAAGGACTGTAGATGTGACCAGAGATATTCATCAACATCTAGGGTTCACAAATACGCCTGCATAAGTTACAGAAACAAACATTAGATTCAGACGCAGGAGCAAGAGGCCGACAAGACTTTTGGTGCTTTGAGCTTTCGGGAGTCAAAAGTTCCCTCCATCAGATACAAATCTGACTTATAGCTGATGAAAGGGAGATTTGACTCTCAAAAACTTCTACACCGAAAATCTTGTTGGTCTCAAAGGTGCTACTGGAGTTGAATGTAGCTGTTCTACTTGCAGACCAACACGGTAGGGTTCCCAAGTCTCCCCGGGGGGTGGGAAAACCCCCGCTCCATTGACCTGCTTCCCACCAGCCTGGGATTGGGCCGCCAGGGGGAACCCCGCCCCCCCAATTGCCGGGCTGCGAAGACGTGCCCGGCATGATGATGTCACCCGGAAGTGACGTTATCGCTTTGGGCATGTTTCGGGGGGGACACTCTCTAATTCGAGGGAAAACTCTATGGTTTTCCCTCGAATGAGAGAGGTCCTGCCCCAATGTGCCTGATGTGATGACGTCACTTCCGGGTGACCGCATCACGGCATGCGCTCTTTGTGTGCGCGCCAAAAACCTCCAGGACAAGAAAGGACTCCACCCCCCCCCCACTCCACAATGGTAAGGACTTGGCAACCCTACAACATGGCCACCCACTGAAACAAATAAACACAGTCCCCGTCCCCCCCTTTCAGTAGGACAGCAATTTTTGGGGACCTGCTAAACCCAAGCAAGGAGCATATCTGACTGGTGATCAAAGGATCCTTGTGCTAGACCAGCGAATTGGACCTTATCATCATTTGCAAGGGTTCACAAAGCATGGGAGATGGCCAGTGTTTGTCTCTACCAACTGATGCTGGCAGCATGTAAAAGAGCTGTATTCAAGTCCAGAAGCCCTTTCGAGCCCAGCAAGAGTTTTAGGATAGAAGCTTTCGAGACTCAAAGGCTGCAGTCACACAAGCAGTTTGCCGTGATATAGTGGCGTTACCTTTGCTGATTTGAAAAGCACGATCAGACAGCAATATATGCCTTCCATGCCCCAATCACTGGCATCCCGTGTTGCCCTGCTTTGGAGGCGGAATCATCCGGCACTGGGGAAAGTCTGGTGTTTATGGATACCAGCGCTTCCACTTGTCAGAATCTGCGGATTCAGACATAATGTTATTCATGTCTGTACTTTCAAAGTAGCATATGTCTCTTTTGTTCCATGTAACTATTATGTATTAATGCTTGGCCAGACCGGGAGGCTGTAGTCGGTAAGGCGGGAGGGTGACACCAGTGAAGTACGTGGACAAGGAGGCCTCACATCCCTGCCTCCGCATTCCAGCTGCCCCGGCAGGAACTTCAAGGGAGGATACCTCTCATCTCTTATCACATGCAAAAGCCTTGAGGCCATTGATTGTTATGTGAACTGGTAACATCTGAGGGGTCTGGTTTGGGAAAGGAAATTTACAGCTTGACACCTCACTCTTTTCCTGTGAGAACCAAACGGCCAGAACACCTCTGTGCCCACCAATTTTCCCTTAAGGTGATTGGCTACCTATGGGTAATTCAAACTCCTTGGAATGGTATAATAGACCTGCTTGTATTATCTGTCTCATCTCTGACAATAATCCGAGACGCTGTACTAATGTAGAGATTGGAAATAAAGAACTGTGGTTAACCAACCAAGATCTGATCCTTGACTACTTTGAGCAGAACTCTCACAGATTGTCAGAGATCTGTGACTGGGACTTAGCCGTTCCTGACCATGTCAGACGACGACACGGTCCCCATCCCTACCCCTGAAGACATCCCCGCTACCCCGATGGACCAGGGGAACGGTGGTGGAGGCGGCGGAGGGCCCCCCGAAGTGCCGGTGACTACGATTCAGGGGGCTCACTACATCCCGCGCCTACCTCCTCTTCAGAGCGGGACCCCCAAGTACGCTTGGAGCCAGTTCGGTCGTGGGACCGTGGACTCGTGGGTGCACGACCGGAAAGGGGCACGGGTTTCGTTCCCTGGCGATCAGCTCGATCGAGGGAGACCGAGCTACCTGGGAGACGACTGCGAGCCGATCTACGGAGGAGAACCGCGTCGCCCGCCCATGGAAGGAGAGAGGCCCGGCCCGTATGGGCCCGATCCGTATCGAGATCAGATGCCACATCTAGACCGGATGATGGGAGACTTACGGCTCCAACTCACCGCCGAACTACGAGAATTGGCCCTCGATCTCCAGTACCAATTTCGAGACGCTATGAGGGTCATGCAAGAGGCTCTCCCAGGCCCGGTGACGGGAGTTCAGCAGCCGCCGGTGGTTCCCGGAGGAGCCCCGGCTCAGCCACAGGCGCCCGTGCAGCCGAGGCCGCCGGCTCCGCCGGCTCCGCCGGTCGCCCCTCCACAGATGCCAGGTCCCGCCCCAGCACCGGGCCCGGCGCCGGCCGGCCCGATCGCCCGCCCAGCCCCCTCCGACCCTCTGACGACTACTTTTGATGGGGACCCCGAGAAGCTGCGTTTCTTCCTGTTGGAGATCGAGCGGTTCCTGGACAGCTGGGGCCACCTCTATCCTACAGAGAGGGAGCGGATTGGCTACATCGGATCCAAGCTGAAAGACACCGCCAGCGATTGGTATGTGAGCCTGCACGATGCCCCCGGACCTGAGCTACGTTCGTTGAACAATTTCATGTGGGCCCTCCGGCACCAATACGAAGACCCTCTGGGAGAGGAAAAGGCCCGGAACCAACTGCGGAAGCTGTTCCAGGGGAGATCCACAGTGAGGGACTACACCGATAAGTTCCGGCGCATTGCGGCCAAAATCCACGGTTGGCCCGAAGAACTTTTCATGGAAAAGTACCGGGAAGGTCTTAACCCGGAAATCTATGAGACCGTTCTGCTGGGAGGCCGCCCGGGGACGTTGGCTACTTGGATGCGGGCAGCAACCGACGTGGAGGAGCGCTTTACTCTCATTAAGATGGGGACGTCGGCTACAGCGGCCAGCAAAGCAGCGCCGAGAGCAAAGCCAAAGCCCAGTGTGCAAGACATTCGGGATGCCCGGTTTCGACAAGGGTTGTGCATGAAATGCGGGGAAAGCGGCCACTTCGCCTCAGCGTGCCCAAGAGGGGGAGGGAAGGGGCCGAAGACCTCGACACCCGTGGCGGGGAGCACTCCTAGCAGAGGGAAGACCCCGCTCAAACCCCGGGCGTTACAACTAGAAGGGGCCACAAGCGAACAAGGGGAGCTGGAGCTGATGGAAACGCAGATGTCGGGAAACTCCAACGGCCTGCAGTGAGCGGCGCAGAGCTGCAGGTCCCCCGCCAAGAAGCGCCATCTCCGGTGAGCACCCCTGGCCCCCTGTTATATATGGTAGTGACAGTAATGACCCCGGGATCGGGCACGCACATGAGAGTCCGAGCCCTAATTGACTCTGGGTGCGCTCGAGACTTAATTAGCCCGTTGGTGGTGGAAGGGTTGGGACCAAGAGTCACCCCGCTGGCTGAGCCCCTAAAATTCACCCAAATGGATGGGTCGGAAATGAAGGAAGAGTGTGTGGCTGAAACTGAGGGTCTGATTCTGGGAACAGGGGAGCATTGGGAGAAGCGAGCCTTTGTCATCACCCCAAACGCCCAATTTCCCATGGTGCTGGGCAGCCCCTGGCTGAGTTCGCACGACCCTTACATCAAGTGGAGTGAAGGGAAAATCTCCTGGGTGGATGACCGGTGCCTGACGCACAAATGGGACTTGGAGTGGGGCCCGGGACCGCCAACCCCTTCTCCCCAACCCACCGCCCTCGCCCTCGCCCCCTGCCTGGTGCCAAAGGAGTATAGAGACTTAATGGAAGTGTTCAGCGAGACCGAGGCGGATGAGTTACCCCCCCACCGACTGTCGGACTGTGCCATCGAGCTACTCCCGGGCGAAAAACTCCCTAAGGGAAAGCTCTATTCCATGAGTCCCTTAGAGCGGGAGGAGCTTCGTAAGTTTCTGGACAAAAACTTGGCGCGCGGCTTCATCCGGCCAGCGAAGTCCCCCTTTGCCGCCCCCGTTTTATTTCGGAAAAAGAAAGACGGGGGCCTGCGCTTGTGCACGGACTATAGGGGGCTGAATGCTGTTTCCACTACTAACGCCTACCCCCTCCCGTTAATAAAAGACTTGTTAACCGAAGCGGCCAAGGGAAAAGTGTTCACCAAGCTAGACCTGCGGGATGCTTATTTCCGGGTGCGCATAAGGGAGGGGGACGAGCCCAAGACTGCATTCAACACTCCATTGGGACAGTTTGAATACCTGGTGATGCCGTTCGGCTTAAGTGGCGCACCCGGGGTCTTTATGAGTTTGATAAATGAAGTGTTGCACAAGCACCTGTTTAAGGGGGTGTTATGTTACATAGATGATATCTTGATCTATTCTACTGATAAGAGAGAGCACGTAAAACTAGTCCGAGAGGTCCTTTCTACCTTGCTGAAAAACCAGCTGTATGTTAAGCTATCAAAGTGTGAGTTCCATCGTGAGTCGGTAGACTTCTTAGGGTATCGCATTTCACAGAGAGGGCTGGAAATGGACCCAGCGAAAGTGGAGGCGGTGGTGCAGTGGGAAGCCCCGCGAACAAGAAAACAATTACAGAGCCTGTTAGGATTTTGCAACTTCTATCGAACTTTCATAAAAGACTTTGCGACAGTCACCCTCCCCCTAACGGACTTGCTGAAAACCAAGGGAAGGGGGACGGAGGCCGGGAAGCCGGGGGAGAGAATTGCTTGGAATGGAGAATGCCAAAGGGCGTTCGAAACTTTAAAAACCCTTTTTACTTCAGAGCCCATATTAGCCCATCCAGATGAAACGAAAGAGTTTATAATCCATGTAGATGCTTCCGATGTGGCTATGGGGGGGCCATGCTACAGCAAGGGCCGGATGGGAAGTTACACCCCCTAGCTTACATCTCAAAAAAGTTTAACGACACAGAGAGAAATTGGTCAGTGTGGGACAAGGAAGCCGCGGCTATCTGGGTAGCGCTCACTACATGGCGGCATTGGCTGGA
Organism: Lepidodactylus listeri; assembly: GCA_029233225.1. Classification (NCBI taxonomy): domain Eukaryota; kingdom Metazoa; phylum Chordata; class Lepidosauria; order Squamata; family Gekkonidae; genus Lepidodactylus; species Lepidodactylus listeri. The sequence continues at coordinate 23,500,464 of JARCFY010000004.1, read as the reverse complement.
GGGAGCGAAAACCCCGTTTGAGATCTGGACTGATCATAAAAACCTAGAAGCCCTGCGCACGCAGCGATCACTCAATGCAAAGCAACTGCGGTGGGCTGATTTCTTTTCCAAATTCAATTTTGTGTTGAAACACTTCCCTGGAAAGGCCAACTCCTTAGCAGATGCACTCTCTAGGTTGCCTCAACACGAGAGTGTGAAGGAAGAGGTGTTCGATTCCATGTTCTCCCCACAGCAGTTAGGAGGGGCAGTAGTTACTAGGAGCCAGCTTAAGAAAACTCAGCTGGACATTGGGGCGTGCGATTGGGGGGGGGATTATGCTCCCGAGGAAATCGAAGAACTGGAGGCAATAGATGAATGTTCCAAGAAAAAAGACCAGTGTTGGTATCATGGGGACAAACTGGTGGTGCCCCAAAGCAAACGTAAGGATGTGCTGCTGGCATGCCACTCTTCCAAACTGGCAGGGCATTTTGGATTTTTAAAGACGCTTAACTTAATTCAACGTCAGTTTTGGTGGCCGTGCATGCGCCGGGATGTTTCCGATTTCGTCTCGGCCTGCCAGACTTGCTTAATGTGCAAAAAGCGGGGGGGAAAGGTTCCGGGACTGCTGCATCCTTTACCTACCCCTTCTCGCCCTTGGGAGGCAATAGCTATGGACTTTATCACTAACTTGCCACCCTCGAAAGGGAAAACGGTTATTTGGGTGGTGGTGGACACGTTCTCAAAGCAAGCCCACTTCACCCCTTTTAAGCAGTTGCCCACGGCCAAGGGAATGGCTAAAGCTTTCTTCAACCACGTGATAAAATTACACGCTTTCCCTAAGAGGTATCCGACAGGGGCAGTCAATTCGTTGCCAACTTCTGGCGGGAGCTCCTGAAAATGATGGACATAGAACCTGCACTGAGTTCGGGTTACCACCCAGAAACCGATGGACAATCCGAACGAACTAATCAAATATTGGAACAATTTTTAAGATGCTACACCAACTACCATCAAGACAATTGGGTGGAATTATTGCCATTTGCAGAGTATAGCTACAACAATGCCGTGTATTCTTCCACGGGCGTCTCCCCCTTCATGGCGGTGGGGGGGTTTGAAGGAAAACCGTTGCCTACCATTGAGAATGTGCCCAATGCCCCCCCCTCGGATTTTAAGAGTTGGTGGACGACCTTGCAAGATTCATGGCCCTTAATAGGCAAGGCATTAGACCAAGCGAAAGAGGACTACAAGAAATACGCGGATCGGGGCCGAGCAGCAGGCTGGGATCTCCAGCCGGGGGACTCTGTCTACCTCTCCACCAAAAATATACATGGCCTACAACCCAGTAGGAAATTGGGATGGAAATACGTAGGGCCTTATAAAGTGTTAAGAAAAATTTTGGATGTGTCTTTTGAACTGGAATTGCCTAAATCACTGAGTTCTGTGCACCCTGTTTTTCATTTCAGCTTACTGAAGAAAGATCCTGGGCCGAATGCATGGCATCCAGTTCCTCCAGCTCCTCTTCCACTGATGAAGGAGGGGGCCCCTCATTTCGAGATAACTGAAATTCTAGATTCTAAAATGCGTAGGGGCCGACTGTATTACCTAGTTAGATGGCTTGATTTCGGTCCAGAACACAATGAATGGATTCGTTCAGAAAATGTGCATGCTCCTAGACTAGTTAAAATCTTTCATAAAATGTTTCCTGATAAAGCTAGGTGAAGTTAATTATGAGGAGGCCAGTGTGTCAGAATCTGCGGATTCAGACATAATGTTATTCATGTCTGTACTTTCAAAGTAGCATATGTCTCTTTTGTTCCATGTAACTATTATGTATTAATGCTTGGCCAGACCGGGAGGCTGTAGTCGGTAAGGCGGGAGGGTGACACCAGTGAAGTATGTGAACAAGGAGGCCTCACATCCCTGCCTCCGCATTCCAGCTGCCCCGGCAGGAACTTCAAGGGAGGATACCTCTCATCTCTTATCACATGCAAAAGCCTTGAGGCCATTGATTGTTATGTGAACTGGTAACATCTGAGGGGTCTGGTTTGGGAAAGGAAATTTACAGCTTGACACCTCACTCTTTTCCTGTGAGAACCAAACGGCCAGAACACCTCTGTGCCCGTCAATTTTCCCTTAAGGTGATTGGCTACCTATGGGTAATTCAAACTCCTTGGAATGGTATAATAGACCTGCTTGTATTATCTGTCTCATCTCTGACAATAATCCGAGACGCTGTACTAATGTAGAGATTGGAAATAAAGAACTGTGGTTAACCAACCAAGATCTGATCCTTGACTACTTTGAGCAGAACTCTCACAGCACTCCGCTTTCCCAGATGTTCGAACTCTCCTGCCTCAAAAGGAACCCGGAAGGGAAGCCTGAACCACATATCCGTTTCTGCCACTGATTTTTTTGGGAGTTGCTGCCTATATGTGCATATGCACCTGAGCACATATGTGCATGCACCTGCCTGCAGTAAAACAAAAATGACCAGGCAGCGTGCTCCATAGTTGAGGTGCTGCAGTGATATGAATGCCTGAACACCAGATGAGTGTGTGGGGAAACCGCCCCAGGATGTGCTGTCTGGTTGGTCTGCCCCACAACACTTTAAACTGGTGCAGTTAGAGGCATGCCCAGATTAGGGTTGCCAGCCTCCAGGTGGGGCCCGGAGATCTCCCAATTTTACAGCTGATCCCCAGCTGACAGAGATCAGCTCCCCAGGAGAAAATGGCTGCTTTGAAGGGTGGACTCTATGGCATTGTACCATGCTGAGGCCCCTCCCCTCCCCAAACCCCACCCTCTCCTGTATCCACCCCCAAAGTCTCCAGGGTATTTTCCAACCCAGACCTGGCAACACTAGCCCAGATCGTGGCAAGCCTCCAGTGTGACCACAGCCAAAGCTTCCTTCGACTGGTGTCTGAGGATGGAAGGGAGTTTTGACTCTTGAAAGCTTCTACCCAGAACCTCTTGTTGGTCTCTAAGGTGATGCTGGACTTGAATCTAGCTCTTCTGCTGCAGACAAACACAGCTACACTCCCGAAAACTGCCTGGTTGGATAACATCACGGATCATCTAGCCCAGCCTACTCTTTCCAACAATGGCTAAACCATAAATCCTTGGAAGATGACAAGCAGGGTGTAAGGACGATAGCCAGTGTTCCCTCTAAGCTGAGTTAGTGTGAGCTGGCTCACAGTCTTTAGCCTCTGGCTCACCCATCAGGAAGGATGGCTCCAGAGCAAACTGATTTAGGCAGTGGCCAAATCGCTCGCTCACAACTTTAATGCCAATAGCTCACAAAGTATAATTTTTGCTCACAAGGCTCCACAGCTTAGAGGGAGCATTGATGATAGCTACCCCCTGCTCTTGGTTCTCATAGCATTTGTTATTCACAGCTAGGGCTTTTTTTGCTGGGGGAACATGCTGGAACAGAGTTCTGGAACCTCTTTGACAAAATTCTTTTTATAATGTTTAAAAGTTCGTGAGTTTTTAGTATACAGACTGAAAATGTCATTTCCCTCTTGAGAGTTCAGGCACCTCTTTTTCAAGAAAAGGGGGGTGGGGAGCCCTGTTTACAGCTATACTGCCCCTGAACATTGAGTCTCAGTTCAATTATCATTTCATTAAATATCATCAGACGCAAGAAAACTCACAGATTTTTGAGCACAGATTTGGCTCTGATTCAGACCAACTTCCTGCTACAGGAAAAACTGACTTCCTGTAGGACACAAAGGGAAAAAAAAAAACCTTTACAGCAGAATGAATTGGTCTCTTGTTCTCCTAACCAGAAACAAAAACGTATTTTTAGACACCCGTTGCTGTAATACATAAAAATGACAAGTCCCTACATGAAGATAATTCTAAATGTGACACTCGTAAGTCTATTCATGATTTATGTAGGGACTTTTTAGCATAAAATGTTTTGAAAAGCAACGTCCTCAAGAGACCACAAAACCACATCAGAGTTACTTTTTGGGGGGAATCAAGCATAGTTTTCTGGCTGGTTCCAAGAACGAGGAGAGATACATCCCACATCTTGCCTAGAATTGGTTAACTTGTCTGTTTTCAATTGTCAGGTCTGGATTTTTGACTCATAGTTTGTCTAAGTTTAACCACAAAAGTAGGTAATAAAGGAATATCACTAGTGTGATTTTAGGTACCATATTGCCTGTAAGTCCACTGAAGCTGTTCCCCCCTTCCTAGATGTGTGCAGTGTGCTCTGCCTCCATCTTGGTTAAATTCACTTTGGCAGCCATTGTATCAGCTAGCAAGGCCACGCTTTGCAGAAGGTAAGGCCAAGGCTATGCTAATAAGTAGCCAAAACTTCGGGCAGGAAACTGATTCACCAACGGGGACATCGGCATGCTTACTCATTGCTAGTGCTGCCAACCTCCAGGTGGTGGCTGGAGATCTCTTGGGATGACAACTGATCTCCAGGCAATGGAGATCAGTTCACTTGGAGAAAATAATACATAAGCCTTGTTGAAACTTAACCTTCAGTCCTGCAGATACCTGACAAAACAACATGCAAATACGCAATAACCAGTATTTGTTCCTTTGGTGCTACCCCTTGTTCTCCACATGGAGTTGATTGCGATCATTTCCTGACCGTAATAAACAAATCTGTCCGATCGATACTTTCATTCTAACCAGTGTCCTAAACTGTTCATGGTGGTTTCCTTGAAACTTAAAGTGTTATTATGAAATGAGCTGTTGTGGCAGTCATAAATGACCAAAGGTCTCCTTGGGAAAAATAACAAGGGTGGGGACCTGGGCGAGTCAGGCTAAAAATTTTAATATTCCTCGAAGAGATATGCTTTTATCATTAATTTCTGTGGGGAAAGTATTCCATTAGCTTGTTTTCTTCCTCTGTATTCCGATTGTCACTTCCCAAAGCTTTCCCAACTCATTATATGCCAGTAACACCTCCTAAACATCCCGTGGCATCTGTCCAATCATAGGGTAGTTCTAAGGGCCAAACACGAGAATTTTTTAATGAGCTAGGAACCCGCCCTGTCTCTTGTACTTTGGCCCTACAGAATCCAATTTAAAGTCAAGGCAATTTCTGAGATCATAAGTTTTCTTGCGTGTAGAAGGGACGAGAAAACGTTTGACACTCTATTTATACATTTCCTGAGCTAAAGAGCTCAGGAACAGCACGTGTTAGTGTTTCCCCTGCTAATTTTGCCACACAACAATGTTATGAAGAAGCTGTGGGTAAGAAAGAGTGACTGGCCCGAAGTCACTTCTTGAACTTCGTTGTTGAGTGGGGTTCTGAACACATGTCATCCCAGTCCCAGTGCAGAAAAGAGCACCAAAATGATCAGGGGCCTAGACCAGATGTCCACTAACACTTTTCCTGGTGCCTGACAAGTGTTTTTATTAAGTAGGTGGGTCAAGTGGGGCTTTTGCCCAGCAAGGCCTCTAATTGGCTACTGGATATTTGATTGGCTATGCAGATCTTTACAAACATTGTTTGGGCAGCAATTGAAACCACAGCACAAGGACTGTCACTGTGTGACTGAACATAAGCTGTAGCAGCCATTTTGTGGCTAGCTCCACTTCCTGTGGCAGCCATTTTGCAGCAGTCATTTTGTGGCAACGCCCACTGCACTTTCTCAGAAATCCAAATGTGTCCACAGGTTCAAAAAGGCTTGGACCCCCAGTCTAGAGCAGCTGCTCTATGAGGATCAGTTAAAACACGTAGGGCTGTTTAGCTTAGGAAAAAGGCAAGTAAAGGGAGACGTGACAGAGGTCTATTAAATTATCCATGGTGTAGAGAGAGCGGACAGGAGGAAACTTTTCTCCCGCTTCCATAATATTAGAACCTGAGTAGGGCTGCCAAGTCAGCCCGGGGGGCGAGGGATCCCCTGCTAAAGGGGTTCCCGATCCACCGGCCAGCATTTGGCCGGCGGGGGAAACCCCACCCCCGACGTAATGATTACCTTGCTGGACGACGTAATGATTACCTTGCTGGACGACGTAATGATGTCACCAGTTGTGACGCAGCACGTTGGGGGCGTTGCCAGGGCGATGCTCTGGCAATCGCCCCAAAACTCTATGACACCATAGAGTTTTGGGGCAATTGCCAGAGCGTCGCCCTGGCAACGCCCCCAACGTGCTGCGTCACTTCCGGTGACGTCGATGGGTGCGCGCGCAAAGCACGCGCGCCAGAAGAAACTCCCGGCGGGAGGAGGACTCCCCCCCGCCGGTGAGTTTTCAAGACTTGGCAGCCCTAAACCTGAGGTAGAATAGAACCATAGAGTTGGAAGGGGCCATACAGGCCATGTAGTCCAACCCCCTGCTCAATGCAGGATCAGCCTAGAACATCCCTGATAAGTGTTTGTCCAGACGCTGCTTAAAGACTGCCCGGGAGGGGGAGCTCACCACCTCCCTAGGCAGCCGATTCCACTGTTGCACAACTCTGACTGTCAAAAAGTTTCTCCTAATATCCAGCCAGTACCTTCCCGCCCTTAATTTAAGCCCATGATTGCGAGTCCTATCCTCTGCTGCCAACAGGAACAGCTCCCTGCCCTTCAAATACTTCAAGAGAGCAATCCTGTCCCCCCTCAACCTCCTCTTCTCCAGACTGAACCTTCCCAAGTCCCTCAGCCTTTCCTCAGAGAATCATCCACTGAAGCTGAATGGTGGGAGGTTCAGGGTAGACCCAAGGAAGTGCTTGTTCACACAGCACATAGTTAAACTGTGGACCTTGCTGCCGCAGGATGTGGTGATGGCCGCCAACTTGGAAGGCTTTAAAAGAGGAAAGGACACGTTCATGGAGGACAGGGCTATCTCTGGCTACTTGTCATGATGGATATCTGCTCCCTCTAGTACCAGTATGCTGCTCTGTACCAGTTGCTAGGCAGATGCTGTTGCAGTTGTCCTGCTTCTGGGCTTCCTAGAGGCAGCTGGTTGAGAGCTGTGTGGGCAGAATGCTGACCTAGGTGGGCCTCTGGTCTGATCTGGCCTGGCTCTTCTTACGTTCTCATGTTCTTGAAACACTGAATCGACTCTTATCATGATATGAATGACCTAACGTATATCTTTGTGGCTGTGTGAGGATAAGACCCCAGTATGAAAAGCCTCACCTATGGAGAAAGCCTTAAGAACTCAGCTAGCTGTACGCCTTCTGTGGCTGGAGTTCCTTCACTGGAACTTCAGTTGTGGAAAGCTAATGAACAGACGGGCATGGGGAGGGATAGGCTAGGGTCATAGGTTCGGCTGAAGGTTGTCTATTTTTCAATTCCCCACTGTTTTCCAAGTTAGAAATGGCTCCCCTCCAGCTGGGGGAGAAGCCTGCCAATTCACACATTACCATTTCCTCACAGTTATCCAATTTGGTGTAGTGGTTGAGCACAGATAATCTGGGAGACCTGGATTTAGTTACTCACTCCTCTACATGCAGGTGCTTGTGTGACCTTGGGTCAGTCACAAGTTATTTCAGAGCTGTTCTCTCAAGGGCAGTTTGCGAAAGAGTTCTCTCAGCCCCACCTACCTCACCGGGTGTCTGTTGTGGGGAGGGGAAGGGAAAGGAGATTGTAAGCCGCTCTGAGACTCCGAGTGAAGGGTGGGGTATAAATCCAATATCACCCCCTTCCTCCTCCTCTTCTTCTTCTTCCTCTTCCCTCCCTTTCATTGGAGTCACAAATACAGCCAGGTCACAAATAAAGCCAGATGCAGACATAGAATGGGAAATTTGTAGCTTCCAAATGCACATGGCCCTATTCTGATTGTGCCTGTGACCTGTGGGGAAAAACTGGCTTCAGCATCCTCCCTCAGGTTGCTAGCCTTCATGTGGGACTAGGATTCCAGTCTCCAGAATAGAGAGAGCAGTTTCCCCAGAGAAAACAGCTACTTTGGGGTGTGAACTCTATGGCATTATACCCCACCCACTAAGGTCCTTCCCTTCCCCAAACCCCATCCTTCCCAGATTCCACCTCCAGATCTCCAGGAATCTCCCAACTTAGAGTTGGCACCCCTGCTCCCCTCCTGCACTGCAGTCTCAAGGGGGACAGTTTCTGTTATGTTCTCAGTTCATTCTATGGCTGATTTTACATCTGACTTTCCCGCTGGAATCATTCTAGTTCCAAAAAAACCTGCCCATACCTGTGCGGTGTGAAACCGTGCTGCCACTGAAATGTCCATGTCTACTAATTGCCCTCCTGTGGTCAAGCTAGTATTATACCGCTTTATTCTGCTTTAAACAATTGTGGTTTCTTAGGGCACTTAGACCCCCTGGAGTGAAATTTCACACCACTGTGAAATCAGCACAGGAAAAGACAGCAGTCAAACTACTTTAGAGGGGAGGTGTAAAATCAGCCTATGTTGTATGGTTTTGGCTCTGGTATCGTAATTCCCTCACTCAGATTGGCCGCACAATAAAGACCAACCATTGGTCCTGAAGCCACCCTAGGGAACCAATCATAGAGCCCTGCTTAGGTCCAATAAGACCTCTTGTATATAGTTACATTGTCTATCGTTCACTGTTGAAATTGTATAAGTTGAGTGCCGCTCTTGCTAGAGCTGTTCAGAGCTAAGTGATGTTCAGAATAAACGTCTTGCTTGGTGCTTGGGGGGGGGGGCAATAGTGGGAGGTCTTCTAGTGTCCTAGCCCCACTGGTGGACCTCCTGAGGGCACCTGGTGTTTTTGGCCACTGTGTGACAGAGTTTTAGACTGGATGGGCCACTGGCCTGATCCAACACTGGCTTCTCTGATGTTCTTATGTTCTTATTCATCATCTCCTGACTCTCAGTACTTAAAAGTTTCCATCAGGGAAATGGTCCAGGGGAAGAATCAAGCCCCCCTTCCCCAACACTGTGACCCCAATCCACGTCCGTCCTCCTACATGGAGTTCCCATGACTTGACTGCCTGATACTAGACAAACACGTGTCGCTCCAGACATTTTCAGCGCACACATAGTGAAAGGTGCCTTGTATGATCCTTCTGAAACCAAAAGCAGAACCCTGAACTCCTGACTCCATGGTTTAATAGACCGTTCGCATTTTCAGCAGCGTTTTTCTTCATTTGCCTTCAGTGTGGTTTTCTTGTTAAGAGATAAGCAGCTCTGAGACTCTCCTCTTTCCTGTCTTATTGTACTGAGGTGTTACTTCCTCTAAGCAGCTAGCTGCATCAGTCACCTGTTAATGACTCGTGATTTCTTTAAAAAGGTTAAAGAAACCCCCCAACCCACAAAAGCTATGCAGTGCTTTTTAACATAACCAGCCTTCCTGGGTGATGACTCTTTCCCCATAAGAAATGTACTATCATTTTTCCAGAAAGTGCCTCTGTTGAGGGTTTATTGTATTCTTCCAGCATTGCTGCATTGCTAGGAAATTGGAACTCTGCACTCAGCTACTATTTGTATCAGTGACTGATGGGCGGTACTATAAACATTACAGGGTACTCACTAATCACATGAGGGTGAGCATGTTGGCCCTGGAATTTTACTTATGTGAGAAAAGGATGGAAAGTTGTAGACTAGGAAACCCACATCCCAAAGCAGATTGTTAACAAGATAAAAGTCATTTATTTATTCACTTGATTTAAAAGTCCGCCTTTCCTACTGAGACTAAAGGGGGATTCCACAGTGTAAATTGGCGCAATCAATAGGATGTAGGATTGCTCGTCTCCAGGTGGAACCTGGGGATCTCCCAGAAGTACAGCTGATGTCCAGACAACAGAGACCTGTCCCCTGGAGAAAATGGCTGCTTTGGATGGTGCGTTATCTCTGGCTGAGGCCCCTCCCCTCTCCAAACCCCGCCCTCCCCAGACTCCACCCTAAAATTTCCACAGATTTCCCAGCCTGAAGCTAACAACCCTATTTAGGACGAAACATCTAATAAGCGATGTAAAAGGACCGGAATTACAGAAATCTGAAAAAAAGCATAAAATATTAGACATGGTAAGCTGAACAATGAAGAAAGTGGTATGGTATAGGTAGAAAAACAAAGCAAGGAGGGTAAGGTAAGGTAATACATACGTTTGCAAATCAAACAACCAGGGCTAGTTAGGAAAGGAAGGAGTGCTGTTCCTGCCCATGCGCATGGCCCAGTGGGCAGAAGGCATGCTTAGGGTTCTTGGGAGAAGGGTTCTTCAAGATCCACTAAGGCAAGAATCATCCCATAAGTGTCTCATTTAGGAACAAGGCAGACCCAAAGACCTGCTGAGGGGGCAGGGGTAACCAGACTTCCTGCTCCATTAAGCAGCTCCATAGCTACACCCCTTCACTCCTCCATAGCCTCATGCACCTAGAGAGTAACTCCAAACGGACCCAAACTAGAAGAAAAAGAAGATAAGGAGGAGGAGGAGATTGGATTTATATCCCACCCTTCACTACCCGAAGGAGTCTCAGAGCAGCTTACAATCACCTTTCCCCTCCCCTTTCCACAACAGACACCCTGTGAGGTTGGTGGGGCTGAGAGAGCTCTTTCGAAAACAGCTCTGAGAGAACTTGTGACTGACCCAAGGTCACACCAGCAGCTGTATGTGGAGGAATGGGGAATCATACCTGGTTCTCCCAGATTAGAGATAAGAGTCTGGAGGAGTCGAGCCTCATGGGTTGACTTTGCACTTGAACACGTTCCCTCTGCACTGTTCCCCCCCGCCCGGTTTATTTATTTGTGTATTCTGTATGCATTCTTCTAATTAATATGGAAACATCACGTGAAGAGAAAGGCAAACATCTTTCAAAACTTTTAACTGTAGACCCAACCCCCCCCCCCAGTGATTCTGCAAAAAGAAAAGGGAAGGGAGGGGGCAATCCAGGCCCACAGATACAAGACTGACACATTGGGGAGCAGGGAATCCCCTAGTCCTTTCTGTTTACCGATTCCTTCTTATGCTCTCTCTGGCTTTTTTAAAGTTCACCTGAGTGGGAAGACACGTCCTCTTTTGTCTTTGGAGAAGGAGGGAAAGAAAACAGAACCGGGAAGGGATCGTCAACCTAAAGATCGCAAGGTGAAAATGCGGGGGGGGGGGGGGTGTGTGCAGTGGGCAGCACTTAAATACCCGCAGAAAAAAAAATGCTACTTTAGAAAGGATTAGTGTTTTGAAAGTGGATGGGAACAAAGAATTGCAGCAAAAAAAGTTTTGGTAACTGTGGGGCAACAGTGTTCTGGAAGCTGTCTGAATACAGATTCCTGTAAAACAAATGCAGAAACAAGAGATAGCCCTGACACAAACTGGAAGTGAAAGTGGGAGGGAATGGAGAATGGAAGAATAGGATGCGCTCAGAAACTGAGGCAAAATACGGGTGCAGAAAGGGCCTTTGTCTGTAGCACGTTCTTCCATCAGATGAAGCTGACTCAGAACGTGGATCCATCAAGTATTGTCAACTCAGACTGGCAGTGGTTCACCAGGATCTTAGGCAGAAGTCTTTCCCATCACTTACTAACTGATCCTTTCAACTGGAGATGCTGGGGATGGAACCTGAGATCTTCTGTATGCCAAGCAGATGCTCTACCACTGAGCCATGGTTCTTCTGCTGAGAAAAGTTTAGAATAAGGTTCCTTAGTCTTGAAGAAGGGGTCAAACTTTGCTTAGCAAAGTAATAGGATACAGCTAGTGCTGGTATCTGCAGGAACGACAGGTAGATACCAGTCTGCCAGCAATGCATAGCTCAGAAAGCCCAGCTGCTGAACCACAACTAAATCTGGATCAAAGTTACGATGATACTCCTTAAGCTAGGTAAAAATACATTTCTGAAATTGTCTATCTTTTGACCACCCTGTTGGAGAGCAGCCAATAATTTTACAGTTCTGGTTTCTACAGTTTGTTGATTGACGTGAAATAGGGCAGAAATAAAAATAAAGAGATATGTTATTGTGCCATTTTTAAATTGACTACTACATAAATATGGTTTGCACCAATGTGACCGCTTTGACATGTCCTTATAAAACCAGCAGCCCTTGGTGACCGATGACCAGCAACACGCCGGTAAATAGTAACGCATTATTGACTTGCGGTTGCTGTTTACGAGGCAGCTCAAATGACATGTGAAGAAAGAGGGATGGAATTCTTTGAACGGCTCCATCACCTAACAACATTCCTTTGATTTCCAGACATTATTTTCGAAGGCAGAATTCCACTGCTCTAGGAATGAGTAAGAGCCCGTTCAAATGTTAAGCCAGGGCATGCTGTACAGTCCCTTGAAGACTGTACCACCAAACGATGGCCATAGATGGGTCACACTGGATAAGAACATGTAAGAACAACTTTCCTGGATCAGACTAAGATCCCTCTCCATGGCATTGTCTTTCCAACAGCCAGATGACTTTGGGAATGGGTACATGTTTTTAAAATTGCTCTTTGCACAGGTAAACCTAGTTTTAGAAAGAAATATACTGTTCTCTGCCTTCTCCTAGCACTCAACGTCAATGCTTCCTCTAAGCTGTGGAGTCTTCTGAGCAAAAGTTCTACTTTGTGAGCTACTGGCATTAAAGTTGTGAGCGAGCGATTTGGCTGCTGCATAAATTAGTTTGCTCTGTAGCCATCCTTCCTGAGCTAAGACAAAAATGTGTGAGCCGGAGGCTAAAAAAACTGAGCTAGCTCACACTAGCTCAGCTTAGAAGGAACACTGCTCAACACCTGCCCCTCCTGACTGTTTTCTTGATCAACTTCCAGCTTAAACTGTTGAGATGACATGCCCCCCTGGACCAGACTCTTGCCCTCCTGGTTGCTGTTCTTCACAAGTGTGCCGGCAAAGATGGTGACGAGAACTCCCTGAACAAGGAGGAGTTGAAGGAACTGATCTGAAGGAGTTGACCATTGGACCTAGGGCTGCCAAGTCCCCCCAGGGGGCGGGGAATCCCCCGCTATAGGGTCCCCAATCCGCCGGTCTGGATTTGGCTGGCGGGGGGAACCCCAGCCCCGAAGCGGCCCAATCCGGCTGACTGCCCAGCGGAGGTGATGTCATCACGCTGGGCACGTTGCCGGGGTGACACTCTAGCAATCGCCCATAAAACTCTATGCTGCGTGCAAGGCCTCCAGACCAGGACCGGGACTCCCCTGCCAGGAAGGGTAAGTAACTTGGCTACCCTAATGACTGATTCTGAGATTCTGAGATTCAGGGACTGAAGGCTGATCTAGATTGCAATAAAGGCCAGGAGGTGAACTTCCAGGAATATGTGAACATGACGTCGATACCAGGTGTCGTCGATACCAGGTAAGTTGGTGGAAACTGTTATTAAGGAAAGAATTAGTAGGCACATTGATGAACAAAATCTATTGAGGAAGACTCAGCATGGGTTCTGTAAGACCTGCAACAAAAGAGGCTAGAGACTTACTTTTCATAACAATGAAAGCCGGGATTTCAGAGAGCCTGATACACAGATTGTTGTATATTAATATAAAGGTATTCAATTGCTGATTATAAAAAAAAATTCCTCCCAGTGGAGGTGGTGGGAAATGGGCATAAGAACACAAGAGAAGCCAATGTTGGATCAGGTCAGTGGCCCATCCAGTCCAACACTCTGTCACACAGTGGCCAAAAACACCAGGTGCCCTCAGGAGGTCCACCAGTGGGGCCAGGACACGAGAAGCCCTCCCACTGTTGTCCCCCCCCCCCCAAGCACCAAGAATAGAGAGCATCACTTGCCCCAGACTGAGAGTTCCTATCTATCTATACCTTGTGGCTAATAGCCACTGATGGACCTCTGCTCCATACGTTTATCCAATTCCCTCTTGAAGCTGTCCATGCTTCTGTGGGGGCAGGGGCAGGGGCAATGGCTGCTGTGTAGGTGGGAAACTCTGAACTCTCCCACCTCCATGGTAGCTTTGCTGTGACCTTTCCCAAAACTCTGCAGAAAAGCAGGTTTGGGAAAGACTGGAGAAAAGCCTGGGAAACTCTGGGAGGCTTACTACGATGCTGTGGGGAAGCTGGGGGGGGGGGGGGGGAGGGGGAAGGACCACATTCCAAAAGCATCGGGGCAAACGGCCAGTGCTAAAACAGCCCTTAGTGTAATGTAATTTTCAGACTAATGTCTTCCCTCTGCATAGATGAGTGACATCTTGATAAACAGGGCTGCTGGTCTCCAGGCAGGGCCGGGAAATCTCTCAGAATTATAACTGATCTCCAGACGATAGAGATTGATTCACTGGGAGAAAATGGCTGCTTTGGAGGGAGGACTGCATGGTGTTGTAACCTGCAGAGGCCCCTCCCCTCGCCAGACCCTGCCTTCCCAGGATCCCCCCCCCCCCGAAAAAAAAATCTCCAGGTATTTCCCAGATGAGTTGCCAACCCAACAATAAAAGGGAGTGAGATTGTGTTGTAAGACCATTAGCTGTGCCTTATCTACAAACAAAGTTATCCTCCTCAGAGATAGAAGCGGGTTGAGAAAGAGAAAGCCGGAGGAAAGCTAGAACTGTGAAAAAACATTGTCTTAAAAATGTCTAATATTTATTTACAAGGGGCAAGGAAGAGACAGTTTTGCTTGCTTTTCCTGCCTCCGGGTATAAAGCCTGGGGCATGGGCGGAGGTTCTTTGAGCAGGCAGGACAAACGGAGGTTTTGTTTGCTCTTCTTATCTCCCGCTATGAAGTTTGGACCTCAGATAAACTAAGATCACTCCAGCCAACCGACCTCATACCATGAGGCTAAAATCCTGCTCTGAACTCCTTTGAAGAAAGATGGGCTACAGCTGTGATGTAAAAATGTCATGATAACTTGAGTGCCGACCACCTGTGCTGGTGCAGGTGTCTTAACAAAAATAAACAGTGCCTTGCTGAGAACTTCCCTCTCATGGTTCCAGCTGTGCCCAGCTAGGTATCTGTGAGAAACTCACAAATGTTGATGGTAACCATGACCAATGGCTTGTTTCCAGCATCAGGTAACCGAAGTTATAATACCGAGTACTGAAAACTCTGTCCAGCACCCAATGGAACTAAGATGTTAGGACCTTTTTTTTCTAATCGGGTCATTTTGCGTTTCCGTAACAGGTGCTGAACACAGCTGGTCCATTCTCCAGCAGAGACAAAACAACACTGGCTCTTGGGGTGAACCTCAGGGCAACTATGCTTGGTATTTCGTATCGCTCTAGGGCGTGTAGGCAACCTGATCCGAAGAGCCTGATGCCCACCGACACATGCCGGTTTATATATCGTTTAAGCTACTGGCGCTCCATTCGTACAAGCTGTAGATTTTTTTTAAAGAAATGGAGAGAAACGTGTCATCGGCCATCTTGAGTGTGAGAGCAATGGCAGAGATTGCAGGCATACCCCTTGTGAAATGTGCCCCTCGGATTCCAAAGGCTGCAAGAAAAGGATGCCAGCAGTCAGCCCATGCTTGGCATACCAAAGAGATTCAGAAAAGTGTGGCGATGACTGACATTCGCCGTTCATCATCCTGTCTGCTGGAACATCTGCTTTATCTTGGACTGGAATCTGAAATGTGGGTTAGGGGGGTGGGGACACAGGAAGAGCTTCAAGGTCAGGGATAGAAGCTCCATGAAAACAATCCGAGTTATCAGTATTCTGTGGGATCATAACAGCAAACGGGCAGTGGAGAGTTAATTCAGCCTAATGTCCCCTGAAATACGAAGCAGTTGTTGTTTTTTGCTCTCAAGTCCACAGTCAACTTATGGTGACCCCATAGATTTTTCAAGGCAAGAGACATTTAGAGGTGGTTTGCCATTGCCTGGCTCTGCATAGCAACCCTGGACTTCCTTGGTGGTCTCCCATCCAAGCACTAACCAGGGCTGACCCTACTTAGCTTCCAAGATCGAGACATAAGAAGAGGTAATTTGCCATTGTTACCGATATTCCCAGTAGAAATGTACGACTGTGAGAGTTGGACCATAAGGAAGGCCGAGTTTGAATCCTTTACGCCATCTTATACATGCTGTATTTTTCGCCATCTCATTTATACCGGTTTTTTTGTATTGGTATTTTTTGGGTTGTTTTAATTTACTTTTAATCTGAGATCTGTATATCATTTCATTGTAAGCCGCCCTGAGCCCTACTTGTAGGGAAGGGTGGCCTAGCAAATCTAATTTAATAAAATAAAATAAATATTCTTTTTTGGAACTGCCACAAAGCACTGCAAGAATGTCTGTAAAGTTTGCTTCTGATGCAACACAAAACCATTGCGGGTAGGCACTGTTGCCAAGTCCTCGTCAACACCCTTGCGACAGAGTTGTCAACCTGAAAGAGGGGGAGCAAGAGACGCCAGCACCCGGTTGGGAAATACCTGGAGGTTTTGGGGGTGGAGCCTGGGGAGGGCGGGGCTTGGGGAAGGGAAGGGTCTCAGTGGAGTCGAAGGCCATGCAGTCCACCCTCCAAAGCAGCCATTTTCTCCAGGGGAACTGATCTTTGTCACCTGGAGATCAGTTGTCATCCCAGGAGATGTCCACCTACCACCCAGAGGCTGGCAGCTCTAGGGTAGGTGACAGCATTCTGTGAAAATGATTTTTAGGAGCCTTCGTTAGTGGATATGAAAACACAAGTAGTAAGGGAGTGCATGACATTCCTGGGATTCTTCCTCCAAGAAACAAGTAGAATCATTCTTTCTGATCTGGAACCCCTTTTCCTGTCAGAACTGTTATCAGATTATGTCCCTCGTTCCAGAGCACAGATTTCTCAGGCTGTGCATTTGGAAAAGCTTCGGGACATTTCCTGACCCTGAGCGCCCCCCCCCCCCCCCCATGCTTCTCTTAGAAGCCCTGAGAAACCATCCTTCAGGATAGTGTGTGTGTGTGTGTGTGTGTGAGAGAGAGAGAGAGAGAGAGAGATGCAAACAACTCTGCTCTGTCTCTTCTTTTGATCAGATTCCAGAAAAGCTGTGGAGAGAGTGAGCCAGTGGATGATTCTGTACCTAGCATTCGCTCCACATTTGCTCGACTGGGAGGAAAAAGTGCAGCTCAAAACCACATTCAGATACCGCCGTACTGACTGTGAAGTCACCCCTGAACGGCCATAAATCCATACAGAAGGTGCCATAAAATCAGATGATCAAAGAGAGCGAAAGCGGCATGGAGCGTGGAGGGTACCATAAAATCCAATGACCAAAGGAAGTGGCAGCGGCATGCAATGCAGAGGGGAATTTCTGTTCCAACGTGGGTTTCGTAAAACAACAGAGAGAAAAGCCCATGCAGAATCAGCCCATGCTTGACTGCAGACATGATGGAAATACTTCTGGTCAGCAGAGCTGATCTGAGAGTTGACGTTTTGAATGGGATGGCATTCCCCTCCAAAACTCAGGCATCTGATACAGCCAGGTTTCAGCGGATGCACCAAGAATGACCTTTCCTGAAGAAGGCAAATCTGGCCTCCGTGAAGCGTGCCTTCATCATGACATTTAATTAGATTATTTATTCATTTACCACGTGCCTTGCCTGAATTAGAAAAGAATACTGTTCGGCGTGTAAGACTGCTTTTGAAAACAGCATGGAAACTTCAGCTGGTGCAGAGAGAGTCTCCCTTTCCCCAGCATTGCATGACAGCATCATTTTATAGAAGAACAGAGAACACTCTTGTGCATGAATGGAGAGGGCTGTGGGCAATTTATTTTATTTATTTATTTTAAAAATTTCTATCCCGCCCTCCCTGCCTCTCAGCAGGCTCAGGGCAGACACCAACATGGTTCATATACAATAAAATTCCATAAAAACATCCACAATATAAAAACATGCAATACACACTTTAAAACTACAGTGCAAGATGGCAAACTTCATCGCCCTCATCCGAACGGTGTCAGCAGGCATTCTTCTGAGCTTTCGATTGGTGCAGATGGTCCAATTGGTGGTCTTCAGCGGTCGGGCCAGGGCTAGAAAGTCGAGGTGGCCCCTACTTGAAAGCCTGGCGGAAGAGCTCTGTCTTGTAGGCCCTGGGGAACTGTAAGAGGTCACGCAGGGCCCTGATGTTATCCGGGAGCTCATTACACCAGTGCGGGGCCACCACTGAAAAGGCCCTGGCCCTCATGGCTGACAGCTGGGCCTCCTTAGGTTCTGGAAGAAACAGGCAGTTCTGGGAGCTGATCGTAGTGCTCGCTGGGGTACATACGGGGAGAGTGGGTATACAGAAAAATTAATCTGGAATAATTCAGTTTTGCACAATCTGCGGAAAGCCAGGCGAGTATGAGCTTTCCTGACCCCCTCCGGCAGTTTGTCACCCACATTCTCCAAAAGAAGTCACATACAATTTGTATTCCTTATATGCAGTTCAGGGCTGCCCTTAGTTTGCACATATTGTCTCCTGATTTACGGCTGACGATACGCGGTGTATGCTGATGTCCGTAGAATGCTTGGAGCTCCAGAGACGCCAACGCTATTAACACAGCCGGGAAGAAACTCCCTTCCTCACCTAGCCAAGCCTGCTCTTTTATCATGCAGCTTATTTAGATTGTGACCCCTCTGAGGGCAGAGGTGCATTTGGAAAAGCTGCCGTAAACCACTTTAAGCCCATCGGATAGAGCCAAATATAAATCAAACGAATAAACAGAGAAGTAATTAATATAATTCATCCTGGAAGGAGGTTCCTGTCCTTGAGAAGCACAAGAGGAAAATCTACAAATGTTTAGCAACACTGACACCTAGTGGTAAATTCAGGTGGCGTAGCCGCATTGGTCTGAAGCAGCTGAACAAAGTTTGAGCCCAGCAGCACCTTTAAGGCCAACAAAGTTTAATTCAAGGTATGAGCTTTGGTGTGCCTCTGAAGAAGTGAGCATGCACACAAAAGCTCATACCTTGAGTAAAACTTCGTTGGCCTTAAAAGTGCCACTGGATGTGAATTTTGCTCTCCTTAGTGGTAAAGTGCAGCTTACCAGTCCTGGATTTTTCTTTCCTGTTCTATATTTCAGACGCCCTGACCTGGATAGCCCAGGCTAGCCCAATCTTGTCAAATCTCCGAAGCTAAAAGGGGGCAGCCCCTGGTTGGTATTTGGATGGGAGACCACCAAGGAATATCAGGGTGGCTATGCAGCAGCAGGCAATGGCAAACCACCTCCCGACATCTCTTGCCTTGAAAAGTTGATATTTTTCTTTAAAGCCTGCTATGTTATTACTTACATGCTCCTAAAAGACCTTTCAGGGCAGTTTCAAGGCAGAACTGGGTCCAGATGACATTAAAGTTTCAACTGCTTGCTTCTTTCCTCTGGCACTGTGTGTGTTCAGAAAGTGGGCGTGTCCAGAAAATCCAGAAAGCAGCCGTGGAAGCCACAAGAAGGAATGGAAGGACAAGCAAGATCATTGTTTCTTGCCCTTGTCCACCTGAAATCTTGTCACACACCACCCTCCTCCCCTGCTGTTTCCCCATTTATTCAGGTGCCAGAATACTGGATCTGCACAGCAACCATCGAGCTACATTTGCATAACTGTGAGGAAGATGACATGTTGAGGAGGGGGAACATCTGCTCCCAGATGTGCTGGGTACTTGGCACTCGGATTTTCAGATCCTCAGCATCCCAAACCCTGAGGCTCATGGGTGGGTGGGAGGGACCTGCCAAGGTCACACTGAGTAAAGCACTGATGGTAGAACTTCCCGCCACCACTAGGAATGGTGCTTCATGATGCCTGAGAACGTATGTAGTTGCAATCATGTTGTTTTGAAGTATGGTTGCCAACTCTGGGTTGGGAAATCCCTGGAGATTTGGGGGGTGGGCCCTGGGGAGGATGAGGGTCAGGGGAGAGGAGAGACTCCAGAAAGGTCCACCATATAGTCCACCTTCCAAAGCAGGCATTGTCTCCCATCTCCAATTCAAATGAGCAGTGTTTCCCACCACAGCAGGCATATATAGAAATCTTTTTAAAAAGCCTGGAGAGTTGAGCCTGCTGCCCTGTAGAAGGGTCCCCAAACTGGTTTCGGGACCAAAGCTTAGGGCCTTGGTGACCCTAGCGGACCTATTTCTTCTTTCTCTAAATTTATTTCTTGTTTCCTTTATAGGCCACCTTTATTGACAGGGCTCAGGGCAAACTGCACACATCACAAACAAGTTAAACGCAACAATTCTAAGAACACAATAAGCACCTCGAATGCCTATGTCTAAGTTTAGGTGAGCCCTTCGTAAGCTAGCAACCTTCTTTACGCTCTGTATAAAACTAAGAAACCTTCAAGAATTTACAGATGCCTGTATTTCTATTTTAGTTTATTTTTTAAATTAAACTATACCCTGCCTGAAGACTCTAAAGCCAGATGCATTGCAGTGAACACTCGCAGAATCCTAGTACACGATTTTTCTTTGTATGCACATTGAGTAGTTTCTGGTGCTGCTTTCAATGCACACGTCGCTGAATTTGTGGTTTGCAGCACAGTCCAAAGCAGCTTCCCCAGTTCCTGGTCCCCAATTCTATTTTTAAAGTGAAGGTACACTGGCTTTTTCTTACAAGCAGCTGTACCTGCAGAATATACCTGGCTTCACTGTAACTCATGTACAAAGTTACAGTGTCCTTGGGTATCGAATATGCTGAGCACCCTAGACCTTCCAAGGGAGACCAACTTGTCTCGAAAACAGACTGCGCCCTCTAGTGATTGCTTTATGTGATTCAGAAGAGTTTGTCCTTAAGGGAAAAGGGACTCCCCCCCCCAAAAACAAACGTAATATATTTTTGGAAAGTGTTAAGTGTTAAGCTTTACTAGTGACAATCACGTTTCATGAGCAACAGGTTCCAATCTGAGTGCCTTCTGAATTCTTTGAATCTTTCTGTGCGACTTGAAGAAGTTCGTCGAAACGCACAACTTACCCAGGGGACGCGTAGTCTGCACGGGATCCAGATTGCAAAAGAAACCACTCCGTGCTACAGAGGATTTAATTCTTATGTTGAAATCTATGAAATTCCCAGGAGTGAGTTTCTAGTTGGCATATTTATGCAACATTTGTTGTGGGAGCTGAGCTGTTTTGGAACAAAGTTAGAGTCCAGTTAAGACCCACAACATTTTATTCAAAGTGTGAGCTTTCGTGCGCGCCCACACTTCGTCAGATGATGAAATGGAATGACATGTTTCTTTAACTTGTATTGTAAAGGATATGTCACTTGAAACCGTCCCTTTAAACTATATTGTGTCTGCGAACGCCTTAATGCGATTGCGAATTGTATGTTGTGAACAGCAGAAGTTATTGCTGTGAGAGAGCCAGTTTGGTGTAGTGGTTAAGTGCGCGGACTCTAATCTGGGAGAACCGGGTTTGATTCCCCACTCCTCCACTTGCACCTGGCTGGATGACCTTGGGCAATTCATAGCTCTGTACCAGCTGTTCTCTCAAGGACAGCTTGGGAAAGAGCTCTCTCAGCCCCACCTACCTTACAGGGTGTCTGTTGTGGGGAGGGGAGGGGAAAGGAGTTTGTAAGCCGCTCTGAGACTCCCTTGGGGAGTGGAGGGCAGGGTATAAATCCAATCTCTTCTTCTCTTCTTCTTCTTCTTCTTCTTCTTCTTCTTCTTCTTCTTCTGTGACTGTAAGGATTTTGAAACCTGAGACTATAATAATTACATTGAAATTGCTTTATGGTTTAGGTTATATAATTTATAAACATTACACAAAAGAAAAAATGATTCTGGATGTATTGCAGTTAAGTGTTTGTAATGGCTATAGACTTGGTGTTTCTTTGGAATAATTTTTTTTTGTGTTAACTTCTCTGCATATATTAACTTAATTAGTGTTCCCTCTAAGCTGAGTTAGTGTGAGCTAGCTCACAGTTTTTTAGCCTCCAGCTCACACGTTTTTGTCTTAGCTCAGGAAGGATGGGCTCCAGAGCAAACTGATTTATGCAGGCGCCAAATCACTCGCTCACAACTTTAATGCCAGTAGCTCCACAAAGCAAAATTTTTGCTCACAAGACTCCACAGCTTAGAGGGAACATTGGATACTAGCAGATAAGAGAAAAAAACTGCTACAGAAACAAACTCTGGATACAAAGGAACCGCTAGGCTAAACTTTTAATGATAGTTTTATCTGTAAAGCGACAAAAATCTGGCTTGACCCAATTGTAACAGAATTTGGTATACACTCAGTTAATATGATCTACTTAAACAAACAATAGGTTTTTTTAATCTGTGACTCCTGTTTTAACATTTTAGATTTTTTAGATTTGATTATTTTGACTGTAAATTTTGAATTTTGAGAGTAATGCTGTATATCTTTCTTTGATAACTGATCACTTTGGCTGAGCTTAAGACCTTTGGTCATAGAAGCTAATAAATGTTATTTATTTATTTATTTGATTTATATCCCCCCCTGCCAGGTAGGCTCAGGGTGGCTTGCATTAAAAAGTTAAAAAGCATTGAAACACAGATAATAAACATCATAAAACTAATGTACATAACAAATAGAGTGCTGGTGGCGGTATAACATTATATAGTGATCCCAAGAGGCCATGGTAAGATCACAAAGGAATATGGCCAAAGTCAGTATACTGCGACGTGTTCAGATAAAGCAAGAGAAAATTAGAGAACCACAACCCCAAAAGACCAGTGCAAAAAAGATACAAAAAGGTTGTGAAAACGCAGTTGTAATATACAATGAAAAATGTTGCATAAATACACAAAATTCTACAAATGATGGTACAATTTGATTCTACAAAATGATGGTTCAATCAGGACGAGGTTTTCCAGAATGAAAAGTTCATAATTAGCCTTCATATGACATGTCTTAGATGTATCGATTGTAGTCTTTCTTGGCTGATGTAACCTTTGGCAATTTTGCCCCTATTGTATGCATCACGCAACCTGTCAAATGTTATTTCCTGCTCAGATGAAGTCTTCGGATGAAATGAGTTTTTTATTCCGGAAAACCTCGTCCTAATTTGTAGAATCAAATTGTACCATCATTTTGTAGAATTTTGTATATTTATGCAACATTTTTCATTGTATATTACAACTGCGTTTTCACAACCTTTTAAAATCTTTTTTTGCACAAAGTCGGTATCCAGCATATCACAGGCTGTTGGTGATGGCAGAGAGGGCCTTACCACAGTTCAGTTGTTATTGGTAGTGGCTCCTAATCAAAAGCCCGGTGGAAGAGCTCCGTTTTGCAGGCCCTGCAGAACTGTAAAATTAAGTAAGTAAGAAACAAACTGCAAAGGTGTACTCTGAGTACTACTGGAGTCAACCCTCTCAAACTTAAGTATACGATATTAGACAGGGAACCAAAAGATGGTGCTGTTGGAATGCCAGAATATTTCTAATGCTCCGGAGTCCAGCGGACTTCATTGCTAACGTTGGTTTTCTCAATGAATGGTTGAATGTTTCCAGGATACATTTTTTTTTTAAAAAAATAATTGCTTGCATAATGTGTGAGCTTCAAAGTTCTGAGTTTTTTGCACATTTTAAATTCAAGACAAGGGAGAAGGACATACATCCGTAACAGCAAAACAGGAAAAAAGAGCTTTGTGACATCATAAAAGATGCAAGGATTTCTTCTGGCATAAGCTTTCATGGACTAGACCCCATGCCATTGGGGGCATGATGAACAAGGAAGCTAAACCTGGGCTTCTATCCATATGTCTTTCCACCTATCTATCTCTGCCCACTGAAGATAACACTTCATGCATCTGATGAAGTAGTCCCTAGTCCATGAAAGCGTAGTTTCCCTTGCTCGAAAGCCAGTTGAATACAACTCTAGGGGTGCAGTGCTCATCTCCGTTTCCAAGCTGAAGAGCCAGCGCTGTCCAAAGACATTTCTGTGGTCATGTGGCCGGCATGACTAGACGCCAAAGCGCACAGAATGCTGTTACCTTCCCACCAAACTGGTACCTTTTTATCTTCTTGCTCTTGCTTTCAAACTGCTAGGTTGGCAGGAGCTGGGACCAGAGATAGGAGCTCACTCCGTCATGGAGCACTCGGGTCTTGAACTGCTGAACTACTGGTCTGCAGTTCAGCGTCTTAACCACTTGAGCCACTGCAGCCCCCCATGAAAGTGTACACCCTAATAAATATCCTAAAGCGCCACCCAAAAAACACTTTCCTGGAAATAAGCCCCATTGATCAAGATTCTCTGTTCGAAATGCTTCAGATTGCTCACTTGGTCTTTAAAATCCTGCAAAGTTTCTTTCTTTCCTTGTTCTAAATGGAAGTGAACCTGAGGTTTTGCTTTGGTATTTATGTTTCTTGGCTTTTAGGGTGGAAATAGAGGGCTGTTAATCACATGCTGGGTGCTTTATAATTTCATACATGGCTATCTAAGCCCTACAGTCATGCCATAAGCCTTGCTTTGCCCCTCCCCTATGTAGGGTTGCTAACAGGGGGACTTCATGAATAAAGATCATTTCAGGGGGTAGAAGCGTGGGTCTGCAATAGAAGAGCTAGATTCGAGTCCAGGAGCACCCAGTTAGAGACCAACAAGATTTTTGTGATATAAGCTTTTGAGAGTCAATGCTCCCTTCATGGTATCTGATGAAGGATGTATCGAAACTTGAAAACTTGTGTCGCAAAAATGTGGTTGGCCTCTAAGGTACTACTAGACCTGAATCTATCTGTCCGTGCATAAGTGTTAGAAGAAGAGAAGAAGAGATTGGATTTATACTACCCCAAAAAAGTCTCAGAGCGGTTTACAATCCCCTTCCCTTCCCCACCCCCCCACAACAGACACGGAATCATTACAATTAGCTCGTTACAATCTTTTTTAGTGTTGTAGGTTATAATACTTTTACTGGATTGGCAACTAAGTATAGTCTATTTGCTATTCTATGGCCTTATCTATCCTATCCCGATTCAACTGATTGATAAGGTCAAATGGTAAAACTTATATACACAGGATTGCTAATGTGGTTATTATGGCTTCATCCTCACCTTACAGTATTGACTGAATAACATTCGTCTACATAAATACTATCCTTTGTCAGAGTAAAGCTCCGGCCTATACACTTTAACTTGTTAGTGTATTTTTAGAATTAATGCCTTTTCCTGTGGTATTGTGTTAAATTGATTTACCTATATTTTTATGTTTTTTCATTTGTTAAGTGTTTTTGTGCCCACTTGTTATTCTCTGTATACTTACCATTGTTCTTGTTATGCTTTTTATAAATTTAATAATAATAATAAATAAATAAATAAATAAAAAACAAACAAACAAAAAACTGTGAGCACTACTCCCTCTAAGCTGTGGAGCCCTGTGAGCAAAAATGCTACTTTGTGAGCTACTGGCATTAAAGTTGTGAGCAAGCGATTTGGCTGCTGCAGAAATCAGTTTGCTCTAGAGCCATCCTTCCTGAGCTAAGACAAAAACGTGTGAGCTGGAGGCTAAAAAACTGTGAGCTAGCTCACACTAACTCAGCTTAGAGGGAACACCGCCTGTGAGGTAGGCGGGGCTGAGAGAGATCTTTCGAGAACAGCTCTGAGAGGACAGCTCTGAGTGAACCCAAGGTCACACCAGCAGCTGCATGTGGAGGAGTGGGGACTCAAACCTGGTTCTTCCAGGTCAGTGTCCGCGCTTCTAACTGCCACACCAAACTGGCTCTCCCCCAAACTGGTTAGTGATGGCTGAACCCACCCCAATCCTCTCCAGTATTAATCTGGAAATGAGACCATAAAGCGAGTCTTGCTGGATCTGCCTAGGCCAGCATCCTGTCTCACACAGAGGAGGCCAAGGCCAAGGCCAAGGCCTTCTCCTGGTGCTGCCTCCTAGTGCTGGCATTTGGCGTACGACTGCCTCCAGGGATGGAGGTTCCCTTTAACCATCATGACTGACAGCCATGATTCTTCCGCAAATCTGTCTACATCCCCATTAAAGGCCATCCAAGCTGGTGTCCCTCACTGTGTCCAGCGGCAGACTCAGGCGGGGTAGCCATGCTGGTCTGAAGCAGCAGAACGAAGTCTGAGTCCAGTGGCTCCTTTAAGGCCCACCAAGTTGAATTCTGGGTGCAAGCTTTCATGTTCTGAAAAAGGGTGCAGGCACACGAAAGCTTATACCCAGAATTAAATTGTGTTGGTCTTAAAGGTGCCCCTGGTCTCAAGTGTCCAGCGGAAGTGAGATTCACTGTTTAATTACTTCTGGTGTTTAACTGGAGCACTGTCCTAGAAACATGCAGAATGTCCTGCAAATGTATTGGACGCTGGACTGAGTCTGAAGTGGATCTGGCCTCTCTGGTTGAGGAGGTTCTGTCCCACTGTATCTGAAGAAGTGTGCATGCCCACGAAAGCTTATACCGTGAATAAGACTTTGTTGGTCTTAAAGGTGCCACTGGATTCGAACTTGGACCTTAAATGACTCAGCCCTTGCGGTGGCTTCCTTGGGACCTTCTCTGCTCCTCAACCCCCCTATCTTATGCAATGTATTGGATGAAGAAAGATGATGGGGAAAGGCCCAGGTAGGACAAGTGGGGAGGGAGGGTCTTTCCTCCTTTCTACTGCCTATTTCAGCTCAAAATTATCCTCCCCGAGGTGCTCTCTCACCCAAGCAGAGAACAGTTCAGGGCTTCCACCTACCCCCTATCTCGGCCTCCTGAAAAAGCAGCCGGGGAGGAGTGGTTTTGACCTGGGGAAGGTCTGGGGAAAAGGTTAAGCAGTCTGCCCTAGGATTGCCAACCTCCAGGTGAGACTTGGAGATTTCCAGGATTTCCAGCTGTTTTAGGGTTGCCAGGTCTGGGTGGGAAAATACCTGGAGACTTTGGGGGTGGATCCAGGAGAGGGCGGGGTTTGGGGAGGGGAGGAGCCTCAGCAGGGTACAATGCCAGAGAGTCCACCTTCCAAAGCAGCCATTTTCTCCAGGGGAGCTGATCTCTGTCAGCTGGAGATCAGCTGTAAAAGCTGGAGATCCCCAGGCCTCACCTGGAGGCTGGCAACCCTGGCTGTTCTCCAGAGAACAGAGATCTGTTCCTCTGGAGAAAATGGCTGCTCTGGAGGGTGGACTCTATGACATCATACTCTGCTGAGGTCCCTCCTCTCCCCAAATCCTGCCCTCCCCAGGCTCCACCTCCAAATCTCCAGGGATTTTGCAACTGGAGTTGACAACCCTACCCCCTCTGCCCCGCCCCGCCCCCGTTCAGATGCTGCCTGGTCTCTGAACTCCAGTTCTACTGTCTCCACACTAGAGAGAAGTACTTGTGGAAAACAGCCCTGCCAATATTTACAGGACTCTGCCCTCTGACTCCTGGGTCCATCTAGGAACATCCTTCTTCTGAAGCCGCTCGCTGTCTCCGTTGTTTGCGGTCGTGACGTATTTATTTGCCAAGCCTGTCCCGTCTCCTTATCTCTATTCTTTCGCTCGCTTGTTGAACTTTGGGTCAGTTTATTCAGGTTTAATGACTCTTCTCCCCGGCCTGTTTTCGTTCCAGGCGGCAGGGAGCATTCAATGCACTCGATTGTTTCTTTTTTAAAGGGGTTGATCTTGGGTCACTGGCTGAATTGCCAAAGGAGTGATTAAGTTGTTTGCAGTAAGTTAATTCCCCCCCCCCCCCCCCTTCTTCATACACACACGATTCTGTTCCCGTCTCCTTCCCTTACTAGCGGCTCAAGCTGCCAACCCACTAAGGGGAAAAGAAGAAGAGGTCCCGACCAAAAAGTCCACCGGGCCAGTAGCCATATATTTCTGCGTAGAAGCCAGATTCCTTTGTTTGCTAGTTGAAGCTGTGATGTTTGGAATAAAATCCAGCCAGTGGCAGCGTTTTAACTTTGCTTGCATGCTTGAACTCTGCGACCCACACAAGGGCATGGGGCGGGGGGGGGGAGACGCTGAGCTCAGCCTGGCTGATCGTATCACGTGTTGCTGAGGCATGAGGGGGTCAGACTGTGTATGCTTATTCCAAAGCCTTGTCTCAAAATTCCCCTCTGCATTGCATGCTGCTTTTGCTTTCTGGGATCATCGGGTTTTATGGTACCTCCTGCATAAATTTAGGGCCATTCAGGGGTGACTTTGCAGCCAGTATGGCGTTGCCTCCAGGTATCTGAATGTGGTTTTGAGCTGCACCTTTTCTGTTCAAACGTGGATTTGGTAAAACGACGGAGGGAAAGCCGATACAGAATCAGCCACAGACTCTGTGGGCAATTCTGCATCTGGCATTCGCTCCACATTTTCTCAACACTGAGGAAAAGGTGCCGCTCAAAGCCACACTCAAACACACCAGGGCAATGCTACCGCACTGGCTGCAAAGTCACCCTTGAATGGCCATAAACCTATGCAGAAGGTACCATAAAACCCAATGATCAAAGGAAGCGAAAACGGCATGCAGTGCAGAGGGGAATTTCTGTTCCAAGGTGGGTTTGCTAAAACAGCGGAGGGAAAAGCCAATGCAGAATCGCCATCTGTCGGGCTCATGGAAGCGGGGTGGCTGAAAAGGGCACTCCTTGTCTCAGCTGATAGTGCAGAAGTTGCCTGCCCACCTTTCCCCACTGTTACCATTGATCTCCAGATGACAGAGATCAGCTCCCCTGGAGAAAATGGCTGCTTTGGAGGGTGGACTCTATGACATTGTACCATGCTGAGGTCCCTCCTCTCCCTAAACTCCACCCCCCCGGGCGCCACCCCCCAAATCTCCAGGTATTTCCCAACCCAGAGCTGGCAACCCTACCTTGGGCCAGTCATAGTTCCCTCAGGACTCTCTCAGTCCCACCTGCCTCACAGGGTGCCTGTGGTGGGGAGAGGAAGGGAAGGCGATTGTCAGCCGCTTTGAGACACATGAGGCCTGCTAGGTGATCTTGGGCCAGTCACAGTTCCCAGGGGCATCAATTTTTTAATTTCCGGGGGTGGGGGCTCTAGCACACACGTGTGCCGGGATGATGTCCCCGCCGCCACCGCCGCCACCACTGCCGCCACCACCAGAGCCTCCCCCCTGCCCGGCTCCTAGCTCCTCGAACCCACTTGCTCTCTCCCTCCCTCCTCCTCCCTCCTCCCTCCCGTGGCCATCCAGACGACTGGCCTGTGTGATGACGTCACCTGGAAGTGACGTCATCATGCCGGGCACGTTGCTGGGGTGATGCTCTGGCAATCACCCTGAAACTCTATGGTGCCATAGAGTTTCGGGGCGATTGCTAGAGTGTCGCCCCAGCAGTCACCTAGATGGCCCTGAGAGGGAGGGAGGAAGGGAAGGAAGGAGGGAGGGAGGGAGCGAGTGGGTTCAGGGGAGCCGGGCTGGAGGGGAGCCCGGGGGGGCGGTGGGGGGGCCTAAGCAGGGAGGCGTGGTGGCGATGGACGGGCGACCCATTTAGCCGGGGGGGCTCAGTCCCCCCTGGGAAATTTCAGGGGTGGCCTGAGCCCCCGAGCCCCCCCGCAGTTGATGCCTATGACAATTCCCTCAGGACTCTCTCAGCCCCACCTGCCTCACAAGGTGCCTGTTGTGGGGAGAGGAAGGGAAGGCGATTGTAAGCCGCTTTGAGACTCTGAAGGGTAGAGGAAATCAGGGTATGAAAACCTGCTCTTCTCCTTCAGCTGTAGACAGGTGGGGCCTGGAGATTTCCCTGCATCACAACTGATCCCCAGACAATAGCGATCAGTTCCCCCGAAAAAAATGGCCACTTTGGAAGATACTCGGTGCTTGTTATACTAAGTATAAAATGTCCCAGAGCACCTGAGTCTTTGATTTTGAAAAGCAGTTCTCACATGGAGATGGTAATCCTTTGCCTGAATCTGTCTGTGCTGTCCCCATCAGTTCCCGCATTGTAGGTTTTGGGGTATGGGAATGTGCCTGGCTCCCTTCCTTGGGAGCCATCCAATCCTACTCACTAAGCTGCCCCGGAGTTCCATCTGTCCAGCCTTCAAACAAGGCCCCGTTGTGAAATTAATTTTTGTAGAAATGTACAACAAGAGATTGAGTTCCTAGACGTGAGCCAGCACCATTTCCCAGCTAACCACAAAGGGCTGTGAGTGGAAAGAACAGCAGAGTGGAGCTCCGCACGCCAGAGGGGCCGCAGAACTCCTGATGGCTCTCTGTGATATTTTTGGGACAGGTTTACAGGGTCCTGAAGCGCGAGGCGAAGGATGTGCTTCTTACTCACACACGAGATCCCGTTGAAAGCAACAGGGACTTACATGTGAGTAAATACACTTTAGGATTTCCCGCTGGGCCTTTCTTGGATATTAGACTACAGAGAATTCCACCACTGCCCAACACCTCTTTTTCTGGGTTGAGAAACTCCTGGAGATTTGGGGTCGAAGCCTAGGGATGGTAGGGTTTGGGGAAGGAAAGGAACTCAGAAGGATAGGGTTGCCAGGTTCCCCCTGGCCACTGGTGTGGGGGGGGGCAGGGTTGCCAGCTGCAGGATCCCTTGATAAGGATCCCTTGATAAGACCTCGCAAGGAACCACGGCACGCTCTTAAATGTCACTTGAATACCACTGGCACAGACTGTGGAAAGTCAAGAGAAGTCACCAGAGGGGCACAGAATTTGGGAGACCTGCTGATGAGTGTTGGGGCTTGGGGGGATCGTCTGGCTATCAAGAAGCATGCTGAAGGGCCCTGGCTAGAATGATCTGTCAAGGAAAAAGACAGGGTCGCTGCCTTCGAGGTGGGGCCTGGAGATCTCCCAGAATTACAGTTGATCTCCATTTTTCTTAAACAAACACTGCCATTTCAAAGGGACAAAATAGATGTGATGGTGAGGGTGGTTAAAGCCCAAATTTCCCCCTTGAAAAGTTCCACAAACCGGCCTTCAGGACCACCTTTCCCCAAATGCTCTGGGAGTAGAGTGGGAAACCAAGGAGAAGGACAAGGGCTGTCCACAAGGAGGTACAAGGGATCATTTTTAAAAACGTTTGCCTTTGTACCTAAAATGTCCTTCCTCACAGTCTTTTTCCTTGACAGATCATTCTAGCCAGGGCCCTTCAGCATTCTTCTTGGTAGCCAGACGGTCCCCCCAAGCCCCAGTATAAACAAATAACAGTTGTGTCTAACTGAAATGGTTCCAGCACGTGCACGGCGGAGGTGCTAAAAGAGACAACAGAGAAAATCGCACTTGGGAACAGGATCAGAGCGGTTTCGGTTCAACTGTCGGTTTCTTTGAATCCCTTGGGGTCATGCCAGTCCCACCTAGTGAAGAGGGTTGATTACAACCTCGGATAAAGTTCTGAAGACAAACAAGGAAATGACTTGAGGCTGTATCTGCAGGTCATTTGGGGGAAACATGTTCTTTCTATTTATTATGTATTTATTTATACACTTATACCCCACTTTTCTCACCGATTCGTACCCAGAGTGGCATACAACATCTTTCTCCTGTCTTCCAGTTTAGCCTCACAACAACAACCTGATGAGGTAGGTTAGGCCAACAGAGAATGATTGGCCCAAGGTAACCCAGTTCGCTTCGCTGGCAGAGTGCGGATTGGAACCTGGTCCTCCCAGATCCTAGTCTGACACTGTACCCCAAGGGTTCTCGACATTTTCCAGCTGGTGGGCACCATCGGAATTCTGACTCTGTGTGTCGGCCCCAGGCACAAAATGGCTGCTGCATCTTGCCTAGGATTGTCAGCTCTGGGTTGGGAAATACCTGGAGATTTGGGGCTGGAGCCTGGGAAAGGTAGGGTCTGGGGTTGGAGCAGGGTATAATGCCATAGAGTCCACCCTCCAAAGCAGCCATTTTCTCCAGGGGAACTGATCTTGGTCGTCTGGAGATTAATTGTAAAAACAGGAGATCTCCAGATGCCACATGGAGGCTGGCAACCCTAATCTTGCCTTCAGCCATACTGAAAATCCTTTTGCTGTGGTAGCAATTGCAGTGCCAATCAAAACCAAAAGCCCTGCATGGCCACTCCCACTTTCTAAAAAAACACACATACTTGGTGGGCACCAGGAAAGGTTTTGGCAAGTGCCATGGTGCCTGCAGGCACCATTTTAAGTATTGAGAGTCAGGAGACGATGAATCAAAGCAAGGCTTTTATTCCAAACATCATTCAGCTCTGAACAGCTTTAGCAAGAACGGCACCTAAACTTATACGATTTCAACAGTGAACTATATACATTGTAACTATTTACACGAGGTCTTATTGGACCTAAGCAAGGCTCTACGATTGGTTCCCTAGGGTGGCTTCAGGACCAATGGTTGGTTTTTATTGTTTGGCCAGTCTGCACGAGGGAAATACGAGCCAAATCTATACAACAAATAAAGAACTCAGAACATAACACACCACATTGGGATTTTCTGCTCTAACCACTAAATAGTGTTGTCAGACCTTCCAGTCCAGGTGGGGATTTCCCCGATTTCCAGGGCTCCACCCCCACCCCCAAACAGGCACATCATGCATTGATGGCATCAGCGTGATGATGTCATGCGGAAGTGACATCATCATACTGGGGAAGTTGTGCAGCGATGCTCTAGCGTTTTGGCCAAAACTCTACAGACTTCCATGTGATGACATTGCGCCGGTACTGTTGCCCCCCCCCCCCCCCCACTCCTGCAAGGCTCCCTCCCACACACCCCACCAGCAGAAAAATCCAACCTGACAACCCTACCACTACTCCATGGATAGAATAGAGAACAGAGAAAAGAACAGAGAGGTTGTGGGATGCATGTGTCTTCCTTACGGGCGTCTTGTTTCCTCTGTGTTAATTATCTGACTGCAAACTCCTTGGGGCAGGGACACACCCACCCATTTGTTGTTGTTCTCTAAGGCACCATGAACGTAAAGAGCTCTAAATCAATGAACAAATCCTGCCTCTTTTTCGGGCCCACTCCATATCTTCAACCAGCAGATACCCCCAAGAGAAGCGGTTGGCATGACCTGTACATTCCCTTCCACAAATGCTCTTTCCATCCAGCATCACTGAATGAATTGAAGCATTTGGTTTCAGTTTGTGAAGGTTTAGGGATCTCTCATGAAGCATGTGGTCACAGTTTAAATTTAATCAGTGTTAAATGTTTGCAGTGAACCCTATCGAGATGTTGCGGCAGTTTTATCCACTTGTATAATCTAAACCTAAGACCATTTTTTTAAAAACCAACATTGCAGAGAATTGGGCAAAGATGGGTAAAGTGCTTTTAAAAAGATAGACATATGCTTAGCAGTGAAATGGAAAAAGTGTGCCACTTATAGAACTTTACAAATATTTAAAAATAATGATAATGATATTTAATATTCCTAACACTTCAAAAGCCATGATTTTGCTTCAAAAAGCTTCGGAGCAGCCGTATATTGTTTAGATAATTTGGCTTGTGTTCCACGTGTGATGTGAGCTGTTAAAATGCTGTTGTTTGAACGAAGGAACATACAATGGGGACATCTATGTTTGGCTCAACCAATTTTCCAGATGCAGGGTATGAATGTTTGAGTTAGATTACATCTGGTTAGGGTGCCTGAATTTTGGATTCTGAGATACAATTTCAAAATGCAGAGCCACATTTAGAATATAGATAGTGAAATCATCATCTCGTAGGCTTTACACTACCACTCTATGTTTCTAATTTTTCTAATTGCCTTCCCCTGCAAAGGGTGGGGAGAGAGGGAGCAGGCAGAATATACAATGAAGTAGTTCTACAACCCTTTTTCTTTTAGGTAGGACATTGTCACCTGCGTCTTAGTAAACAATGTCCCCAAAGAACAGCCGATTACCTCTTAAAATTTTCTTTCTGTGAACAGAAAACAACCCGGGCAGAAAACAACCCAGTGAGCCATTAATTTTAAGTTTTCCACCAAGTTTCCAAGGATTTTAAATATTCTCGTGTTCCAAATTCCATTTTCCCTCTAACTTGCCAGGTTGTCTTTTTTGGGGGGAGTGGGTGAAATCCAACACTGTGGTCCCAGTGTGGGCAGCCTGCATGAGAAAGCGGTGCTTACGCACTGACCCTTTCTCTATTAGTAGCAGCATGCAGCAGTCTGCTACTGACAGGGAAAGGGTCGATGCATAATATGCCCGTGGCACTGTCGCGAGACTGCACATGGGTTGCCCATCATGTACGAGTTCTTCTCACAAACATAATAAGGGCCACAGGACTGCCCCCAGGAGAGTGTTGTGGAACACAGTTGCAAAAGATGTCTGCTGATCCGAAGGAATGCGGAAAAAGAACAAGACAAATATAAGTTTTCCATTTCCTGTCTTCTATTTCTAATTTCTGGCCACATCTTCGCCTGAAGTATGATGTGTTTAGACACAATCCTCTTGCTGTCATCTATCAAATCTCCCCATCTCTCTTCCCCCCCCCCTTCTCTCTGGCCTCTGTTCCATTCATCATAAGCAGGATGTGCCGGTTCCAAAAGGGAGAAAGAGAGAATGAAGAAGGAGTTCAAGGGCTGATGGAAAAACGTCTCTTTTCTTCCCTCTCCCCTAGTCAAAATGGAACCCAATTTGTATTGGGGGCGGGAAAGATTCTGGTATTTATCAACCGTAGGAAACTTGGATCCTGATGTGGAGATGGGAAGAGGTTGCAACATCAGGCCTGGCTTGTCATGCTGTGTAGAACAGCCCTGTTCTTCATTATTGTGTCTGGGAGAGAGTGGAAGAGAGAGATCAGCTTGCTACAAGGACAAATTGTGGCCCAGTGGCCCAATGCATACTTTGTGTGACAAGCGCCACTGCCCAGCCAGAGCAGACAGACCTGATAAGGGTTAGATGTACCACTGGGCTGACTTGTGTGGTTGGCTTTGAGGCACAGTGAGTGGGGTGGCCTGACCTATCCGGCTTCATTTCTGCTCTGTGGCCAGTGCACAGGAGATGCTGCCGGCTTCTGTTTCAAAGTATGTTCTTATTATCTTTGCAAAAACAAAACACTCTTAAGCGCTTGAACAAACTCTTGGAACAAACTTTATTTGAATAACTTATTTATGGACTACAGAAACAGTGGCAAGGTTTATCTCCTGTGCACTGGAACACCGTAATCAAGTCCTGAAACTATCTGCTGACTGAGTGGGTTCAGAGGACTGATGTAACACTGATAAATAGGCTTACTGATATTTTAGTTGACTTTTAAAATGTACTAGTTCCATCCTCTTATCATGTAAACTTTTGAACCTGAATTATGTATCTTTTGAAGAAGAGAGAGAGGAAGAGGAGATTGGATTTATACCCACTCAGAGTGGCTCACAAACTCCTTTCCCTTCCTCTCCCCACAACAGACACCCTATGAGCAAAGCTACCTCTAAGCTGTGGAGTCTTGTGAGCAAAAATTCTACTTTGTGAGCTACTGGCATTAAAGTTGCAAGCAAATGATTTGGCTACTGCATAAATTAGTTTGCTCTGGAACTATGCTTCCTGAGCTAAGACAAAAACGTGTCAGCTGGAGGCTAAAAAACTGTGAGCCAGCTCACACAAACTCAGCTTAGAGGGAACACTGCCTATGAGGTAGGTGAGGCTGAGAGAGCTCCGAGAGAACTGCTCTTTCAAGAACAGCTCTGACAGAACTATGGCTTGCCCAAGGTCACCCAGCTGGCTTCATGTGGAGGAGTGGGGAATCAAACTGGGTTCTCCCAGATTAGAGTCCGCGCACTTAACCACTGCACCAAACTGGCTCTGTGTCCTGTATCTTACTGATTGTTTGTATTAGATCCAGGCTAAGCAAGTCCAACAAGCCATTGAGCTTTATGAACCATTTCATTGAGAATAAAACTGAGTAGGAAGGGGAGAAGGAGAGATACAGCTGGCATTCTGGGCACATCAAATATTTCCCATATGCCTACTTCCGAAAACATTTTCTTCATATGGGAAACAACTTATTTGCAGCGCTCTCTCAGACTGCGGCCTTTCCCACTCTGCTCAGGCCCAGCTGAAGAGAAACCAGGAAGTGAGTGTGATGCCCTTCCCTACTTCCTGTCTCCTCCCAGGCATTTCAATAGTGCTACCACTTCAACTAGAGTTGCCAACCTCCAGGTATGAATTACAGCTGATCTCCAGACTACAGAGATAAATTCCCCTGGAGAAAATGGCTGCTCTGTGGGTGGACTCTAGGGGTGTGCACTAGGTATAAACCGAATCAAAAAAATACCCCCCAAAATACCTTATTGGTATTTTCAGGTATTTTCAGGTATTTATTCAGCCGAATGCAGATTAGACAGTCTGATTTGGCTACCGATACAGCTGGCCCAAATAAAAGTCAATATTATTCCACTTTTTTTCAGGCCAGCTATATTGCCTAGTTATGCTGTTGCGGCTGCAGCGGCATGGCTTGGAGCAGGTGGTGTGACTCCAGAAGTCACCTTGGCAGCATGCCTCCACAAATGAAAAGAGAAGACATTTAACTTCCTTTTATTCATGGAGGTGTGCTGCTGCCGCAGCATGACTCCGTGGGTGAAGGGAAGGCATTTTTAAATGCCAAATAATTTCGAGTTTCCCAGTTATTTACCCAATATCCAATGGACCCGAGTCTGAGTCTGAGTAAAGCCGATTCCCCCCCCCCCTGCACATCTGTAGTGGACTCTGTGGTATTATACCTCACTAGGGTTGCCGGTTCCATGTGGGGAAATACCTGGAGATTATGAGGGTGGAGCCTGAGAAGGGCGGGGTTTGGGGAGGGATTTCAGTGTGGAATAATGCCATAGTGTCTACCTTCCATAGCGGCCATTTTCTCCAGGTGAACTGATATCTGTTGCCTGGACATCAGTTATAATAGTAAGATATCTCCAGGTGCCTCCTAGAGGTTGGCAGCCCTAGACCCTGCTGAGGTCCTTCCCTTTTCTAAACTCTGCCCTCCCCAGGCACCACTCCCAAATGTCCAGGAATTTCCTACCCTGGAGTTGTAATCTCTAGCTTCACCTGGAGAAATGGAGAATTTAATTAGTGTTGCCAGACTGCCTTCTGCCAGTGGGGGGATGGAGCTTCCCTTCTGGGAACTTCTGGTGCACGTGTGTAGCACGTGCACTACAATGACATCACTAAGAAATGATACCATCATGCTAGGCGCATGGCCAGGGGGATGCTCTAGCATTCGGCCAGAAACTCTATGGTGCCATAGAGTTTTTTTGGCTGAGTGCTAGAGCGTCCCTCTGGTGACGTGCCCGGCACAATCCTGGCACTTTGGGGATGGGGTTCCCCCACCAGCCGGACCCAGGCCGGCGGATCGGGGGTCCCTAAAGTAGGCAAACCCTCGTCCCCAGCGGGGGAATGGCAGGCCTAAATTTAATACAGACAGAGAGACTAAAAAAACACTAAACACAGGACTCAAGTGAGTGCTAGTGTTGCCAACAAGCCTAGAGAAAATGGCCCTACCCCCTCACGGAGGCCAAATGTGTAGAAATTAGGAGGCAAAGCTTTTCATGGCATGGAGGTAAATCACATCATTTGGTAAATAACAAGGAAATCTTCAATAAACATTTTAAAAGGCAGAAAATTTTCCTCCCAACTGATCCCAAGCAGGAAATGCACAGCTACCTCCCTCCTCCAGTGACCCCTGCTCTATGCCCAGAGGAAGGGGACATCCTACAGGATCCCTGGGCAGTCTAGCCTGGCCATTCAGCACGCTAAAGAATACATAGAGGGAGGGGCTGATTTTTGCATGGGCAGCGGTGGCAGCACACTACCAGAAACGGAGGGGTGAGGAGAGACTTTCTTTCCCAGCTTCTCGACTGGGCTGTGAGCTGGCTGGGGAAGTCTAGAGAGAAAGTACCCTCACATTTCCGGGGCTGTGGTGGCTCAGGGGCTAAGACGCTGAGCTCTGCAGTTTGAGACCCTAGTGCCGTGTGACGGACTGAGCTCCCATCTCTGGCCCCAGCTCCTGCCAACCTAGCAGTTCGAAAGCAAGAAACTGCAAGTCGATAAATAGGTACTGCTTCGGTGGGAAGTTAACAGTGTTCCATGTGCCTCGATGTTTAGTCATGCTGGCCAGATGATCACGGAGAAGTCTTCAGACAGTGCTGGCTCTTCAGCTTGGAAACAGAGATGAGCACCGCCCCCTAGTGTCGGATTCGACTTGCTTTTGAGCAAGGGAAACCTTTACCTTAAGGCAGTCCTACCGCAGGGGGTAATGAGGGGAATCAGTATCAATCCCCCACACTGAAAACTGCAATGCACTGGGGCGATGCTCTAGCATGCACCCAAACCTCTAGTTTTAGTCTAGCAACCCTAGATCTTAATAATTACAGGATTCCTTTCCCAAGGGAAATCAATCTCTTCCCCTTGTCTTCTGCCAACGAGCAAAGCCTTATCTGCTCTCTTTGCTCTTCCTTCCCTCGGTTTGTTTGTCTTAATTGTCTGTCTGCTTGTTTAGCGGGTTTCTTTAATTGTTGTTTATATTTTTTAATTTGCTTTAATAATGCACTTTTTTTTTAAAAAAAGTTTGTTTTAGTGGTTTTGATTGTTCCCCCTGTTTTGGGAACCCTAAGCTGGGTGGAACCGCAGCACAGAAATGTTTCATATAAATAATTTTTTTTTTAGAAAAAGCGATGCCAGAGTTCAAGACTGTCTGCAAACAATGCCCTTAGATCTGGATGCTCTTTCCTCAATCCCTGGTGTGTGATTGTGTGTGCGATGGTTGTGTCAGCCTAGGCCTTTCTCAGCTTAATTGCAGTAAGGAACAAGACTGAACAATTGCAACAGCCCGTGTCTTGGTTTGTTTTGTCTGGCATGAGGAATGCAGTTTGTGCTATAAACAGGGAGCTGTGATCAGGAAAAGATCAGCCGGGAGATTCCAATAATACACTGAAACCTTCATTTGCCTTACACTCCAATTAAATTGTTAGCGGTTGCCCTTGGTCTTCATCATTGCAACGATGAGGGTCGGGGCGGGGGATCTCTTTCTTGACTGGTAGGGAAGACTTCTGGATGACCCAATGGGGTGCAATAAATTATAAATTATAGTCTTCTGGCTCTGCAAACGAGTTCTAGCAGTATGCAACTGTGGTCAGGTGCTTTCTTTGCCTTATACATCAAGATGACTACTCAGTTGTCACGGAAAGATAACTCTGCTCAAGGACATTGGCTACTCATGTTATTATTGTCACTTACTGTATTTATGGATTGCCCAGTCCCTGCCACAGCAAGGCTCTGGGCATGCACGAAGCCATAAAACAAAGATAAGATAAAAACCAGGTAGAACATTTTAAAAACATTTCAACAATCAGATGGTGAATAATTAATCAATCCCAGTTCCAACTTCTGGCTACCTTGCAAACTGGAGGGAAGAGGGTGAGGTAGATGTGGATAGCAGAAAACAGAGAAGGGTGCCAGCCAAGATGGAACAATCGCGGTCCTCAGTCAAAACTCTGGCGGAACAAAAGCCTTGCAGGCCCTGCAGAATTGCATCAGATCCTGCAGGGCCCTGGTGGTGCTCGGCAGAGAGCTCCACCAGGTCGGGGCCAGGACCAAAAAGGCCCTGGCCCTGGTCGAGGACAGCCAGAAATCTTTGGGGCTGGGGACCACCATCAGATTGCTGTCTAAGGAGCGTAACGCTCTCCCAGGGACAAAATGGAGGAGACGGTCCCATAGGTACATCAGTCCCTGACTGACTTCCTACTCTCTTATGAACCTGCCCAACTATTATGGGCATCTTCAGAGGCCCTGCTTTGGGTGCCCCGACTTCTGAGGTGGGGTGGGTTTGCAGCCCAGGAGATGGCCTTCTTGGTCATGGCACCACAGCTCTCCCCCCCCCAAGGAAATGCATCTGTCCCCTTCTGTTGCTGTATTCGCCTGAGGTGTAAAGACTTCTTTATTTCATTCGGCATTCCCTCAGTGATCCCTCCTTCCTGATCAATGTCTTAATTGCTGTTTGTATGTTTTGTATTTATCTTAATCTGTTTTTAATTTTTAATGATGTATGTTTTGATTTTAATGGTTTTAAAATGTGATTTTTATCATGTATGTTTTGAATTGTTAGCTGCCTTCACGGCCCAAGCAAGGGCAGAAAGGGGGGTTCCAGACTTGGAAATAAATAAATAAGCCTGCCCTATGTGTTTACACCAGTTTGAAAGAGGATTCGTTTCCCATAGTTTCACAGATCGTAAACACATGAAGGTGATCGGTTGCGATTCATTGCCATTCACTGCATTTGAACATGGCTTAAATTTGCGGTGTAGACCTATTAGCTTCAGCAGCATTATATGGGGATAATCCTACCGGCCTACCTTGCAGGACTGTAGTGCATTCTGAGATAATGAATGTGAAGTCTTTTGAAGCACTATATGGATACTAAAAGCATTACGTAAATAGTGAGGGTTTTTTGTCCAGAGTAACCTGGAGATAGCATCTTTATTATTGTGTTACATTAGCATCCCATTTTCCTCTATTCCATGGAAACATACCAGGAACGAGTTCCCTGGAGTTTCCTTTCTCTCCAAGCCCATTCCGAGCTTCAAAGTACATTGCACTTTTAATGAATAAAACATTTTCTAATTCCTCTTCCATTCATCCTTGCCACATTCATTAAGCTCTTCTGGTCTTCGTATAGCAGAGATTGTGGAATTTCATCCCATTGTTCCTGGCACTGAATCGAACCTTTTGCTGAAGAGCTTCACATCATTCTTGTTTTGTCCTCATTTGGCAACACTCATGTAGCTCCTCTAATCCTTTTCTCTGCTGTTCGCTTTCCTCTCCAAGCTCAAGGATATTTCTCAGTTTCCAGCAACAGAATCAAAACACTAGTACAGACGCTGCAAATTAGCTGGTGTTTGGAGTTGCAGTCCAGAGACAACCCTTCACTTTGCCATTCTCAGAACTAGCTGCCCCTGTTCACCAGGCTGGTGTAGTCGTTAGACTTTGACCAATTTCCCACGAGGTGCTGCTCTGGCATTGTTCTTCCCTTTGCCCCGATTGCGAGCTTGAATTTCCCACTATTTGCCCCGTGCCGCATTTTGACCCACGGCTTCACCGGAATTCCCCCGTGGCTTCAGTGATCCTGTTTTTTGAGGATCACTGAAGCCACAGGGGAATTCGGGCAAAGCCGCGGGTCAAAATGCTGCGCGGGGCAAATAGTGGGAAATTCAAGCATGCAATCAGGGCAAAGGGAAGAACGACGCCAGAGCAGCGCCTCGTGGGAAATCGGTCTTTGGGACACCCGAGTACCTGCCAGTTTGCCGCACATCTTGTTCCCCAGTTCTGAACAAGGAGCTGATTTTCTCAATGGCAAACTATTTATTTATTTATTTATTTATTTATTTTCCAAATTTATATCCCACCCTCCCTGCGAACGGGCTCACTATGCATTTGTCAGCCTGGTTGTAGCTTTTTGGCAGGTTGCTTCATCATATTCTTTCTTAACAACACACTACAGGGCAATCTGATTTTTTGTGCATGCGCATTCTCACCCAACTCAGTTTAATTCTTCCCCCATTCCTGCTGCAGGGCTCGACAGGCAGCTATTTCAACAGACAGTTCAATCAGTCACAAATCATATAAACTGGTCATAAATAAATGCAGTTAAAAATACTACTGTCTTATGTTTGCTTAAGTGGAACTTAGCAACATTAATGGCTGCATTTCTGTTTGAATTGGCAGCATTTTTTGGTACATGTGCAGTTTTGCAAGAAACAAATCCTGATGCAAAACTGTTTGGCAGGCGTTTGAGTTGTTCAGTGCTGAACAGGCCTGGTGATCAGCTCGCACCTGATTGTCCCAATTGAATATGGTTAGGGTTGCCAGACCCCTGGTGGAGATGACAGGCCCCGCCTCCCTGCCACTGGTGAGCAGCCCAGTTCAGCACTGAAAAACTTGGGGGAACTTCCCCCCCAAAAGAGGGCAGTATACTTGCTTTTTTCGTAGGGCTGCCAGCTCTGGGTTGGCAAATACCTGGAGATTTAGGGACTGGAGACTAATGAGAGTAGAGTTTGGGGAGGGGAGGGACTTCAATGGGGTTTAATGCCGTGGCCCAGAGTCCACCTTCCAGAGCAGCCATTTTCATCAGGTGAACTGACCTCTGTCACCTGGAGGTCAGCTATAATCCCAGGAGATATCCAGCCACCACTTGGAAATTGGAAACCCTATTTCCCCCTCTCCCATTTTACCCTCTTTAGAAGACGAAGAAGAGGAGGAGGAGGAGATTGGATTTCTACCCCGCCCTTCCCTACCCGAAGGCGTCTCAGAACGTGGGGCTGAGAGAGCTCTTTCAAGGACTGCCCTTGGGAGAACAGCTCTGAAAGAACTTATGACTGACCCAAGGACACACAAGCAGCTGCATGTGGAAGGGGGGGGAATCAAACCCGGTTCTCCCAGATGAGAGTCCATGCTCTTAACCACTACACCAACCCTGAGAAGTAGTTTAGGCTTGCCAATGGGAAGTAGGCCAAACATTGACCATTATGGCAGCCTAGTGACTTGAACACAAGAGAGTTTTAGAAGGTAGCATTATTGGTCTGTTGTAGAACAGCTAGATTGGAGGCCACTAGCACCTCAGAGACCAGCAAGATTTTGGGGGGCATGAGCTTTTAAGAGTCAAAGCTCCCTTTGTCAGGGATCCCCCCCCCCACCAGTAGATTTATGGTTCCTAGGAATAGTTTCCATACTCTGGGTCTGAAATGATGGCTTCAGAGTGGAATGATAGATTCTGAGAGTGTCCATAAGTGTTCTAGAACTGGAATAACGGTCCCTTAGGGTTACCAGACCCCTGCCGGGGGTGGAGGAACCCTCACTTTTGGGGGGTGCTTCCTTGCCGCTGGCTAGCAGGCCGGTGGGGGGAAATCCCACCCCCAGCTGGCCTGAAGGTGACATGATGATGTCACTGAGAAGTGCATCATCATCTTGCTGCCATCACACGGCAACGCTCTAGTTTTGGGGCAAAACTCTATGGTAAAATTGTCTATGAACTAT
Source organism: Lepidodactylus listeri (assembly GCA_029233225.1). Lineage (NCBI taxonomy): Eukaryota > Metazoa > Chordata > Lepidosauria > Squamata > Gekkonidae > Lepidodactylus > Lepidodactylus listeri. Next base: position 23,457,979 of record JARCFY010000004.1, on the reverse strand, counting down.
AGAATTTTGCCCCAAAACTAGAGTGTCACCCCCTCCCCGATGTTGGCAACATGATGACTTCTCTTCTGGGTGATGTCGTTGCTTTCCACGTGCAAACATCCCAGGAAGGAGACTGGATCCGCCGCTGGCTGCCAGGTAGGGCCTGGTAACTCTACAGTTCCTGGACTTGAATCTAGCTGTTGAACACAAGGCTTTCTTGATCCTCGTTCTAATCTCTGCTGGCTACAGACATTGCTCTAGCTCCCAACGTGGCTCATAGAAAGCTAGTGTAGTTGAGTGGCAAAGAGACTGCTTTCAAACTGAGAAGTCCCTAGTTCCACTCCCGTCTCGGCCCTGCTGCTAGGTGGTCTTAGCAAGCTACTGCCTCAGCCTCCTCTCTGCAGTCAGGGGATCATAACACAGACTAACTTTATGTGGCTGCGAAAGGATTGGCGAATGTATCCGAAATGCTCTGAGCATGATTTCAAAAAGGAGCACATAAGTACTTTTTATTGCACACAAATTATTGTATATAAATGTTATTGCTAGATAGCGGCCAAAACAAGGCTTTAAGCGGCCAGTAATGTAATGGTTGCCTGGCAACACTATTGGTGTGGTGGTAACTTAGTCTGCTGTTTAAAGCTACGGTTGTATTGTCTTCTTTATAGAGGCCAAGAACATGGGGACTGGAGGTTAGCCCTTGGCAACGATGCAAAATTGTTTTGAAGATATGTGTGCAACCCCCTTGTGCTCCACCTTGTTTTCCTCTAAAAGCAGAGATTTTTTTGGAAAACTTCACCACAGCCTAACCGTTCTCAGGCCTGACAAAAATAATTACTGGCATAAATTAGTTCATGTAGAGGCTTATGGCTTCCCTAGAATGTGTTTTGATGCCAATGGAGAATTATTCCTTTCTCCCACACACTCTCTTGTACAAATATACCCATTATTCTCTTGCTTTTCCTTCTTTTTGTTCTGGGATAACCTTTGTACTAAACACCAGCACAGAAAGGGGAATTAATAGTAGGATTCTCAGCATACAGGGAGAGATCTGATCTATAAATATGCCTCTTTTTCTAAGGGAGCTCTCAGATGAGCAGAAGTTTCCCACATAAAATACTTGAAGGTCTCAGGCGCTGTAATGGGTCAATACACCCGCTTTCCTCTGCAGATGCAGGATTGATGGTATCAAGGTCACGAGTGATACAAACGTGGCAGTCATTCCTTAGCTGCTATGAACAGTTCATTAGAATCCCTGTTTGTGAGCAGTGCTCCCTCTAAGCTGTGGAGTCTTGTGAGCAAAAATTCTACTTTGTGAGCTACTGGCTTTAAAGTTGTGAGCGAGCAATTTGGCTGCTGCATAAATTAGTTTGCTCTGGAGCCCATCCTTCCTGAGCTAAGACAAAAATGTGTGAGCCGGAGGCTACAAAACTGCAAGCTAGTTCACACTAACTCAGCTTAGAGAGAACACTGTGAGAGAAATGTGCCACTTTGTGCGGAGAAGTTTTCTCTCATTTTTAAAACCTTCTTCTCTAGAGAGCTCAAGATAAGTTATACAGTTCTCCCCATTTTCATTTTCTCCTCACAATAAAATAATAAATAAATAATAGCATTCTGGTTTTCCAGTTGGGAGAATGGAGGTCTGACACGCTTTGCAAATGCGCAAGGCGGACAGCGGCTCTTCCTGACAGCTTGGGTGGGTTAATCCACCCGACGCAACCTCACACAGGTAGTGTGAGGACCAGCAAGCAATATAATCCAGGTTTGAGCAACCTCGGTGAAGGGAAAGTCTCGGAGGAGACTTTTCCGACACCTTGAGCACTGCAGCCGAAGAGGATTCTTGCGAGTATCTCTAAGGAGCCGAGCTGAGCTGAAAAATTCAGCATAAAACCTCCAATTCCCCTGATTCCTTAACAAAGAAGACAAAGTTTAAACGTTGGGACCACATCTGAAGCGAAGTAACAACAAAAGGTAACGGAAAAAAGTTTTTTGCCTTACCATTGCCGCGTTTTGAAAGATGAAAAACAGATCGGGTGAAGCAATAGACTGATGTTGATTGGATGAGAGCAGTTTCGAAGTGCTAAAAAACCGAATTTGAACTTAAAAAGCCAAAAAAACAAGTTGTTTAACATTCCTGCGGTTAAAAGGAGCCGGGAGGGGAAGCCAAGCATCGCGAGACAAAGAGGGAGAAGGGAACCAAGCATCGCGAGATTAAGACGTGAGGACTGAATCAGGAAGTGACGGCTAGAAGAGCAGACAAGAAGGAAAAAGGAGAAGAACCGGAAGAAGGTAAAGGGGACTCTAAATACTGCCGGACCAGAAAGGGGACTCTAAATACTGCCGGACCAGAAAGACCATAACAGGAAGTGACGTGCAGAGAGCAGACAAGTAAAGAAAAGGAAGGGACAAAAGGAAACTACGGCAAGCCAGAAGCAAGGTAAAAAGACTATAACCTTTGACATTAACCATAGAGAAGTCGCGGCCGCCATTTTGGATTTATAAAATTTTTAAACTGCAATATCTCAAAGATTATATAACGTAGAAGGCTGAAACCAACATAATTTGACTTGGCAAGATTAGCTTGTTTGAATGCACTAATTGGTGTTTGATTTGGAAGACAAGATAAAATCGATCCTTTTAAAGAGGCAAAACGGACCGAGGACTAAGATCGAGAGCAGCCACATGGTCCTCTCCTACAATGGCAGCAAAAAAAGAAAAAGAGCTACTAGCTGTTATGGAAGCAATGGAAAAGAAAATGTTAGACGCTATAGGAGAGGTAAATGTTAAAATGAATAATATAGCGGCTCAAGCAGATAAAAATTGCATGGAATTAAAAGCAGAATTTCAAAAATTATCCACAAGAACACAAGATATAGAAACTAAAGTAAAAGAACTGGAAGAAAACACCCATAAGACAATGAGAGAGAACGAGAGGATGGAAAAGATGATGCATTATAAAGATATGCAAAACCACTTGAGATTTCGAGGGATTGAGGAAAAATTGAATGAGGATATTTTTACAAGAATGCAAGAAGCAATAGCAGATTTTTTACAAGAACAGGAAGAAGTTGTTAAAGAACACATGGATCTTGTTTATAGAGTTAATTCTACATATGCAAGAGACAAAAACATACCAAGAGACGTGGTTGTCCAATTTACAATGAAAAGAACAAAAGAACAAATCTACAGGAAGTGCTTTACTGACCCCTTTGTAATAGATGGAAAGAAAATCATAGTAATGAAAGAATTGCCTAGAGCAATACTGCAAGAAAGGAAAAAATTCAAGCGTCTGACGGATAAACTGAAGGAGAAAAAAATCAGATTTCGTTGGGAAATACCTCAAGGACTAAGTTTTTATTATGGCAGCTCCAGAGTGGTGATTAAAAGCACAGAAGAAATGTATGCATTCCTGGGAGAGAATAAAGACGATTTTGGAGATATTTAAGAATATATCAAAATGGATTACAAAATACTTACATGGAATGTAAATGGACTAAATTCACCCCAAAAACGTAGAATGGTAGGTCACTGGTTGGAAAAACAAAAATGTAATATAATTTGCTTGCAAGAAGCTCATCTTAAAAACCAAGACCATAAATATTTAATAAGGAAAAAATTGGGAGAAGAATTTTATTCTTTAGCAAGCAATAAAAAAAATGGTGTTGTAACATATGTCAAAAAAGATTTGGAACCCAAAGTAATATTCAAAGACAAAGATGGAAGATATTTAGCTATTGAAATTTTACTGCAAGGAGTGAAAACTTTGATTGTGAACATTTATGCTCCGAATGGAGCTAAAGAAATTTTTTTTAAAGAACTTCAAATGGAATTGGACAATGTAAACTATGATCAAATTATGATGTTAGGAGATTTCAACGGAACTGTAGATAATAAACTAGACAGGCGCTCTAAAAGAAAGGATGAGACGTTAGGGAAGCTTCCAAAAAACTTTTTTGAACTGATAAAACAAGAAAAGTTGGAAGATATTTGGAGGAAAGCTAACCCACAAGGAAAAGACTTTACCTTTTACTCTAACAGACATGACTCACATTCAAGAATTGACATGATTTGGATGACTACTAACCTAACCTTTAAGACAAGAAAAGTGGAAATTTTACCCAGAATAATCTCAGATCACAATCCGTGTTTATGGACAGCTGGGCAGATTAAAAAACAAAAGAGATGGAGAATAAACGAGGACTTATTAGATAATCAAGAAATAATTAAAAAATTACTTGAAGAAACAGACATATACTTCCAAGTAAACATGCAGAAAGAAGTTAAAATTCAAACCGTATGGGATGCATATAAAGCAGTGATGAGAGGACTATTGATATCGTTAAATGCTAAAGATAATAAAAAGAAAAAAGAGCAATATGAAAATATTTTACAAGCCATTAAAACAAAGGAAGAAGAACTGAAGAAGAAACCAGGGAAAAAGAAACTGCAAAAGGAAATTTGGATGCTACAAGACCAAGCAAAAGCCATTTTGAACCAGGAGATGTACTGGAACTTAAAAAAACTTCAACAAAAAGCATTTGAAGGTGCAAATAAACCCGGAAAATACTTAGCATGGCAATTAAAGAAAAAACGTGAAAATAAATTTATCACTAAAGTGATAAGAGATAATATTGAGATAATAGATAACAAAGGAATAAAAAGAGAATTTTTTAAATACTACGCAAAACTTTTTAAGAAGGAAAACAAAGACAGAAGAAAGATTAAAGAATACCTGCAAACATTAAAGCTACCAAAACCAACAGAGAAAATTAAAGAACTATTTAATAATCCAGTATCATTACAAGAGATCAAAAATGCAATAAATGACTCAAAATTAGGTAAAGCACCTGGACCGGATGGATTTACAGCGAAGTTCTACAAAACGTTACAGGAGTCAGTTTCACCGGTGTTACTGCTATTGATGAACAATATAAGAGTTACTGGAGAGGTACCAGAAACCTGGAAAGATGCATCCATCTCACTGATCCCGAAAGAAAATCAGGATTTGACCAATGTTAAGAACTATAGACCGATCTCTTTACTGAATAATGATTATAAGATTTTTGCTAAGATTATAGCGGATAGACTAAAAGAGCACCTTAAAGAGACTATACAAACAGAACAAGCAGGGTTCTTACCTAATCGACAAATAAGGGACAATCTAAGAGTAGTAGTGGACGCTATAGAATATTACGACAAACATCCTGAAAAGGAAGTGGGCTTTTTCTTTTTAGATGCGGAGAAAGCGTTTGATAATTTAAACTGGGATTTTATGTTTGAAGTTTTAGAACATCTTGAGATCGGTGAATATATGCTTAACTTCATTAAAGCAATATATAAAGAACAGAAATCCTCAATAATAATTAATACTGAAAAGACAGACGATTTTAAAGTTGAAAAAGGAACAAGACAAGGATGCCCGCTTTCGCCGCTGCTATTTATTTGGATTTTAGAAGTTCTACTGTTAAATGTGAAGGAAGACAAAGATATTAAAGGCTTAACAACTAAAGGTTTTTCTTTTAAATATAGGGCCTTTGCAGATGATGTGATGTTTATAGTGGAAGACCCCTTATCCACATTACCACATTTGTTACAGAGAGTAAAAGAGTTTGGTGACTTAGCAGGATTTTATGTAAATAAAAACAAATCGAAAGTAATGTGCAAAAATATGTCAAATAAGAAACAAAACGAGTTACAAAAACTTACAGAATGTGAGGTGGTGAAAAAGACAAAATATCTGGGTGTAAACCTAACTATGAAAAATATTGATCTTTATAAAAATAATTATGAAAAATTATGGTTGCAAATTATGCAGGATATTAAAAAGTGGAATGTATTGAATTTGTCATTGCTGGGTAGAATTGCGGTGGTCAAGATGAATGTGTTACCACGATTAATGTTTTTGTTTCAAACTATTCCAATTGTGAAAGATGTAAAAACATTCAAATGTTGGCAGAAGGAGCTGTCTAAATTTGTGTGGGGAGGGAAAAAACCAAGAATTAAGATGAAAATAATGTGTGATGCCAAAGAAAGAGGAGGGTTTCAACTACCAAATCTAAGGTTATACCATGATGCAATATGTTTGACCTGGGTAGGGGCATGGACTATGTTACAAGATAGAATGTTATTGTCCCTGGAAGGTCATGATTGTAGATTTGGGTGGCATGCATATTTGTATTATGGCAAAACAAAAATGGACAATATGTTTAAACATCATTATTTGAGAAGAACACTAATGGATACGTGGACAAGATATAAAAACTTTTTTTCAGAAGAGATACCCATGTGGATTGTACCCGCAGAAGTCTTACATCCAATATCAAGATATAAAGGACAAGATTGGCTGAAGTATAGAGACTTATTAATAAGACATGGCAAGGATTTCAAACTGAAGGAGCAGCATCAGATTGATTTTGATTATGGTTGGTTAAGATATAGACAAATATATGACTTGTATAGAAGTGATAAAAAACACGGTTTCAGGGAAAAAAATAATGAAATAGAACAAGTTTGGGAGGAAGGTGGGAAAAAAATGATTTCTAAAATGTATAAAGTCTTGCTAAAATGGTTTAATGCTGATGAAATGGTAAAAGAACAAATGGTAAAATGGGCGATAAACTTTAACAAAGACATTGAAATGGAATCTTGGGAATTTTTATGGAAAAATGCTATGAGTATATCTACGTGTTATAACTTAAAAGAAAATTGTTTTAAAATGATGTATAGATGGTATATGACACCAAAAAAAATTGCAAATATTGGTCAAAATATGTCTAACAAATGTTGGAAGTGTAAAAAGAAAGAAGGGTCTTTTTATCATATGTGGTGGACTTGTGATAAAGCAAAGACTTATTGGTCAAAAATACATGCAGAAATGGAAAAAATCTTGAAATGTACATTTAAGAAGTTGCCTGAAATGTTATTGCTAGGACTTAAACTAGAAGAGATAAATGTAAAGAAAAGGACAATAATATGGTATATGATTACAACAGCAAGAATGGTGTATGCACAAAACTGGAAAAATGAAAAAATACCAGAGGTGTGGGAATGGTTGAAAAAACTGTTATATATGGCTGAAATGGATAAGTGGACTAGAAAATTGAATAATCTCTACTCAGAGACCTTTCTGGAAGACTGGAAAGATTTGAAAGAATATGTTGAAAAGTATTGGGATATGAAAAACTATATCTATACATGGTTATAATAGCATAAAGGAATAGAAATATATTATATGAATGTTTTAGTTAAAATTAGACAATGAAACTGTTTTTATTTAGAAATACATAAGAGTATAGAAAATAAGAATTGGTGTATAAGTATAAGTATTTTAAAGCTATATAACCGTTACCAGAAACGAAACATAGATATAAGTATTACTATTTTGAATAAAATGGAAAATGTGTTATGCTTCAGATGTGGTGGGAAACCACCAAAACAAGATAAAAATAGAATGTACAAATAGAACAAAATGTTATCTAATATGGAAAAAGGGATTTGTATAAGGTTAAATGTATTATTTTCGATGTTTTTTTTTTTTTTTGAAAAATAAAAATTTCTTTACAAAAAAAAAAATAATAATAGCATTCTGAGGTAAGTTAGGCCAATGGTCAGACTTGCTTAAAGTCACCCAGTGAGCTCAATGGCACAGTAGGGATTAGGACCCTGATTGCCCCACTCCTAGCTTAACCATTGTGCCACACTAGATTCAATTTCTGGTTGATATATCAAGGCTCTGGATATATCAAGGCCCTCTGGGGTGGGAGAGCTCCTGAGGAGACTGCCTTCCTGCTGGAAAAACTGGGCTTTCCAGAAGGAAAATGATGACCAAACTGGAGAGTTCATGCATGTATGGTTGTTGGAGGGTAGACGCTCTAGCTCTACTCTCTATGGCACCACTGAGAGGAGAGATGGAAAGCTAGAGCATCAGCATTCTTCAGTGAACCTCAGCCGCTGGCTTTTTGTGTCAGCACAGTCTGCTGTATGGAGGTAGTTTAGTTTAGTTTATTATAATGGTCTTAAGACCAGCATACTGTACGAAGGTAGAAACAGCAAGAATAGCTGATGCTCTCTTCAGCCTGCTTGCCAGCAAAGATGGCTCATCCTGTATTGGATTCATGTGGTGAATCCCCAGCCACTCTCCATGGTGGTCCACTAGGGTTACCAGCCGTCAGGTACTGGCTGGAGATGTCCTGTTATTACAACCAGGCCCATAGCCAGGATTTTTTTAATTTGGGGGGCCTTTAAATAAGTCGGGGGGCACCCTGCACAGACACCCCCCCCAAAGGGAGTGCCAGAAATAAAGTAAAAAATTGGAAGTTGGGGGGCCTGGGCCGGATGGAAAGTCAGGGGGCCTGGGCAGTAAGCGAGATGCCCCGCTGTAGCTACTGGCCTAATTACAACTGATCTCCAGGTGACAGAGATCAGTTTTAAGCCACTGCTTTAAAATTACTGCTGTCCCCCCCCGCCCCCCCCCCCCCCCAAAAAAACAGTAACACTGTTTTGCTGGTTTCACCGAAACCTGGTCAGCTGTTTTTGTTCCTGCCGCTGAGTTCAGCATCCAAGCTGTTCATCTTTACAACAGATGTTTTTCCTTTCTGTGGGAACCTTTCTGAGTGTGTTTCTACCCCGCTTCTTTTACCAAGTAAATGCCAGCGTAGTTGAAGTCCAAAAGAACTGGGTGTAACCTCCAGACTGTGTCGCTGTTAGAAAGCTGGGGTGTTGGGTACCCTTGAATCTTCCTTACACAGTGAACTGGAAGTCCCAGGTTCTGGTTTTTATTTTTTTAAATTATTTTTTTTGCAAAATAGATGGCATTGATTTGTCTGTGGTTGTCTTCACAGAAGTAGATTTGGGGGGAAATCCTGCAGAGCTATTGTGGAGCTGGAAATTATGCAAGAAGGGCCCAGTTTAAGCAAGCTGTTTATAGCGAATAAATGAAGAACACAAGGATTGGGGTTGGACGTGGGAATGAAGACGCTCGGCATTCTCATTTTGAGTGATTTCATATTGCATACTTGAGCGGACTGTTGAGGCTTGGCTCAGGAGTCCATAGCCTTCATGCTATTTATAAGTACATAATAATATGTATTTATATGTGTTACTGAGATATTTCTTAGCTATGCTTCCCAAGGCGATTGACGGAAGAGGCTGATATGGACCAAATTAGAACTGTCAGCCCTCAAAGATCCATCCTCTGAGGAAATTAGCTTTCAACCCTGTCAAATTTGAGCTGAACATTTGCAGTTGGTGTTTAATCTCATTGTTTCTCCCTGAGCCTTTCTTGTTTTGTTCCCCTTTTCCAATTTCAGGCTTTTCCTTCCTTCCTTTTTTTGTTTGTTGTTTCTTTTCTGTTCATGTTCTTTCTTTCTCATTCTTTCTCCAGGGCCCCATTCATATAACTGGTACCAGATTGGCATGGGTGTGCTGATCCCCAGTAACATTTAAAGGATGGAATAGTATGGGATCATCAGGATCATCGGGACACCATCCGTATGGTACCAGCAGCCCTAATGATAGGGGACCACATCAGTATGGTTAGGACCCACATGATCCAGCCATCTCGAGTTATCCCGTTCTGCACATTTCACCCCAGAAGTCAAAAGGAACTGGCAATGCTCTTGCAAAGAACATATCTCCCATTTCAAACATTTCTCCTTTCCCTGTGCAGCCCTTAGAAAAATATTGTATTGAATTTAGGAGTTTAACTCAGGGGCCCAAAACAAACAGTTAGGGCCGATGAAAAGTTTATACTTTGAATTGTGTGGTATTAATATCTAGGTGTCAAAATATGTCTTCTGTGAATAACGCACATCCACATTTGAATGGCTGGCTTCCTCCGCAAGGTGTCCCTGAACGTGGCAATCAGGAAGAGGTCAGATCCTGATTCAGGGTATATCGTGGAGAAAACTGAGAGCCAGTGTGATGTAGTGGTTAGAGTGTGGGACTAGTATCTGGAAGGCCCAGGTTCGATTCCCTGCTCGTGACATGGAAGCTCACTGAGAGGCCTGGGGCCAGTCTCTTCCACAGCCTGACCTACTTCACAGGGTTGTTGTGAGGATAAGATAGAGGAGTGGAGATCAATGTAAGCCACTTTTGGTCCCCGTTGGGGAGAAAGGCAGGGTATAAATGAATTAAATAAATGACTAAAAGTTGCCCCTTAAACACACGGGTTACACAGTATTGCATTGTTGAGTCTCCGTAAGGAAAGCGGATTATGAATGAAGTAAGTAGGAAGGTAAGCCAGTCAGTAAATAAATAAACGTGCTGTATGCAGTTGATCATGCACTAAAAACAATGCATAAAGTAGTCTTCCCGTTGATGCTGCTCCATTATCTGGCCCTCTCCTCCATTGCTCTTCCTCTGTAATGTTTGCCGCAGCTCCTAATCCATCCATAGCTCTCCTCTGTTCAGAAAACGAACAGGATACACTGACTGAATACATGGGAGGACAATGGAATGGCAGTGTGTGTGTGTGTGTGGGGGGCTCACTATTGAACTCAGCTATGTGTACGCCTGATGGAGAAACGTGCAAAAGGCAGGTTCCCCGATCACATCTTGAGATCATAGGTCCATACCGTTGTATACCCGTGGGATCTATTGTAGACCTTTTGTCTGTATGCACATAGGTCAGGAGGCAAAGACTTTCCCCTCCCGTGTGTTCACTATCATCCACCCGTAGGGCTGTGGCTTCTCACCTTCAAGTGGTTCATGAGATAACACTGCGTTTTGCTCTTAACCCCGTCATGATTGTGGGCCTGTAGTGCGGCCAAGTGGCTCCTGGGTGGCCAAGTGGCTCCCGGGAAGCCTGTACTGGAGTAATCATCAGGGCCTACATTTCCCAGATTCCCTCTGGACCCTGTGATTGGGTAACAGGAGATTTTGGAGGGAAAACTACACCACCAGGGGAACAGAGGGTGGTGCCTGGGAGGAGGAGATAAAAGGCCTTACCCACAGCAGAAGGGTGTTCTCTCTCAGGGATAGGGTTGTCAAGTTCTACCTTTGCTGCGGCGGGATAGTCCCGGCTCCTCTCCAGGACGTCAACTGGGAGTGACGTCATCGAGTCGGGCACGTTGGGGGTGGGACCACTATCATTCGAGGGGGAAACAGAGTTTTCCCTCGAATGATAGAGCATCCCCCCTGCAAGGTGCCCCGCGCGATTCAATGCTCCCTCCAAGCTGTGGAGTGTAGCGAGCAACTATTCTAATTTGTGAGCAACTGGGCATTAAAGTTGTGAGCGAGTGATTTGGCTGCTGCATCAATTGGGTTGCTCTGGAGCCATCCTTCCTGAGCTAGGACAAAAATGTGTGAGCCAGAGGCTAAAAAAACGGTGAGCTGGCTCACACTAACTCAGCTTAGAGGGAACACTGGCGATGACATCACCTCTGGGCATGTTGCCACAATCCCAGCACTTTGGGGGTGGGCTTCCCCCCGGCGGCTGGATCTGGGCCAACAGGTAAGGGGCCCATTGAATGGGCAAACCCCACCCGCCGGGGACCCGGCTCAGGGAGCAGGGCTGACGGAAGCTGCTGCAGACAGAGGGATCCCTCATCCAAGGAGGTGAGTTAGACTGTGAACAGGCACCTAGGGAAGGCTAGGACTGTGCAGACAGATGCATTAGGATTTATTATTTTATTGATTTACCTGCCTTTACTTTGCTCATTTTCCCTACTTGTTATAGATCTAAAATGGTTGTTGAATCTCTTAATAAAACCAGTTGTTACTCTGCCTGGGTCCTCACGCCTCATTTGGTCACGCACAAGGAAAGAGCTGCTGTAAAAGTACTGTAACGGGGCAGGGTGGGTGCTCTGGGCCCTCCTGAGGAGACCCATACCAGAGTGGTGGCAGCCAGTAGTGAACCTTCCTAGCTGCTGCCCGCGACGCCCCCCCCACCCCGAAAGAAACTTTTTTCCATGGGGGGAAAAAGGTGTGTTGTTTTTATAGCAGACAGGAACAGCGACACTCTTTCTGGGGGGACCAAACCCTGCTGAACTGTTAGACTTTGGGAAGAACCAGCATGTAAGGCTGGAGAGATTCCTCCAGGAGGCGCTTAAAATAACTGTATCTGGATGAGGAGCATAAGAGTTCTTAAAAACCGTGCCAGCATGGCCTATAAACCGAGGCGCAGGAAGATGAGTGTGGCAGGCAACTTCCACTTGATGTTCTTTTCAAACTCACCCCTCCACCCTTTGACAGGCTCAAGGCTACCCAGCTGCTTTGAATTTACTAGTTTATTTCAGGATGTTTTGGGAATGAAGAAGGAAACAAGACCCACTGGGTCCGTCCTTATGCGCTACCAGATTATCTGCTTGCTGGCTTCGTGATTTGTCTTGCCTAGGACTGCATGACCTCATGGCACCCCCCGCCCCTTAAAAATAATTGCTGGTGGAGTATAAACAACTAATGCGCACCTGCCGCTTCATTCCATCCATAGGACAACACAGCTCACAGTTCTTTGGCTGCAGAAAGGATACAGTGGGTGTTTGTGGAACATATGCTGACTTGGCGTTGGAAAGGTTCTGTGTTTCTGGGAAAGGGGGATGATTCGGTCTGTGCAGGAGGGACCTTTGGAAATTGAACATGCCTGGTTTGCAGCTTTAAAAAGCGGTACTTCACACGGTTTTGCCTCTGCACGGATGGTAGAACACTGCAGAAAAACGTCAAGGGAAGACCATCAAAGGCTAAATGCACTTGAAATGTCTAAGTATGAGCTATATTAAGTAAATGTTTAAATTGCAAATAAACATCTATAATTAGTTAGTGGTCCACAACCTACAACAAATACAAATACATGATGTGCTCATGGCATATCATATATCAACACTGAGATACAAATAAACATAAATGAACATAACAGTTTGTGCTCCCAGGCGCTGATAACAAGGTATGCACATAAATCCAACCGGTCGATTCTCCTTGCTTAAATGCAATAGAAGTAGTAGCATCCAGCATGGCAACTGGCTGAGTTGCCATTGTTGACTCACACTCACAGTTCACAGGTTTGATGGGCTTATGTATGCCCCAGAGTCATCATGGGCAGGTCACATGCTATTTAATGCAATTTAATGGGAGCTAGGGGTCCGTTGGGGCCGGAGCGAGGTGGAGCAAAGCTCCGCCAGCTCAGGACTGGCCAGTAGGGCAGCCACGGGCTGAATCAGATTCTCTAATCCGATTCAGCTCGCCGCCGAATTGCCGCTGAAATTCGGTGGCAGCTTTAAAAGCTACTGGAGGGGAGGGGGTTTGAGGGAGAGGCTCCAAACTTGCAGGGTAGCTGCTGGGGCCTCTCCTCAAAATGCCCACCAAGTTTCAAGAAGATTGGACCAGGGGGTCCAATTCTACGGGCCCCCAAACAGGTTGCCCCCATTCCCTCCATTGTTCTCTATGGTAGGAAAAAAGTTAACATTTTTTCCCTCCATAGAGAACAATGGAGGGGATGGGACAATCTGTTTGGGGGCCAATAGAATTGGACCCCGTGGTCCAATCTTCTTGAAACTTGGTGGGTATTTCGAGGAGAGGCCCCAGCAGCTACCCTGCAAGTTTGGAGCCTCTCCCTCAAACCCCCTTTCCTCCAGCCCTTCATATACCCTATGAGTTTTTGCCATTGATTTCAATGGCCCATAGGATATAATGGGGCTGAAACTGACATTCCCTTTCTGACACACTTCTGGTGATGTCAGGGGACGTGGCATATGCTAATGAGTTATGCCAATGAGTTATGCTAATGAGCTCCTGCACCTCTTTTTCTACGAAAGGACCCCTGATGGGAGCCAATGTGGTATAGTGGTTAAGAGTGGTGGGCTAGTATCTGGAAGACCCAGGTTCGAATCTCCACTTGTGCCATGGAAGCTGACTGGGTGACCTCGGGCCAGTCAAAGTCTCTCAGCTTGACCTACCTCACAGGCAGGGCTCATTTCATAGCAGGAGCTCCTTTGCATATTAGGCCACACACACCCTGATGTAGCCAATCCTCCAAGAGCTTACAGTAGCCCCTGTAAGAAGAGCTCTGTAAGCTCTTGGAGGATTGGCTACATTAGGGGTGTGTGGCCTAATATGCAAAGGAGCTCCTGCTATGAAATGAGCTCTGCTCACAGGGCTGTTGGTAGGATAAAATGGAGGAGAGGAGACCGATGTAAGTGGCTCTGAGCCGCCATTGGGGAGAAAGTATGAGTACAGATGGATTTAATTAATTAATTACTACATTATTTCTATATGTGCTGTTTTGCGCTTGTACTGTTGACTGCATTAATCAGTCACCAGCATTCCTCATATTGGCCCATGATCGGCATAAACTACAGTTCCCAGACGGGAGTGCAAAAAACACAGAAAAATATCTGCAATCCAATTTAGAGCCCCTGAACATACAAAACAGGCAAGGCTGGGATGTGAGAGGAAAAACCACACGGTTTCCCTGCCTCCCACCAGAGCAGGCTCAAGGACCAAGGAGAGCACCCCTTTGTGTGTGTGCATGAATTGATTCCCCCCTCTTAGTTAGTTTTGCTGGACGGTCACAGGACAGCTGCAGGAAAAGCAGAACAAGGGCTGAGGACAGACTGGCAATCTGGAGCGGGAGAGCTCCACTTGTGAAGCGGGGGAAGGGCTCCCTTCCGTACTTACCCACTTCCATGCCTCTTCCCTGCCGCTTCAGAAGAACACCGGGAGAAAGTGGTGTCCAGGGGCCGTTTGCTGCAGAAGGTGGGATTCAAGCGGAGGTGGCAGTGTGAAACGGCCCTGCCACAAGCTGAGGAGGCCGGCTCACCCGGGGCCGCTCCGCAGCAGTCTGAACACTCCGGTCCGGTATGCTAACGCAGGAGTCTGGCCAGTGTGAACAGCCAGCCCCGGAGCAGTTTTCCCCTGCAACTTTCAGCCCCACTTTCCTCCCGCAGCAGATTGCCAGTCTGTCCTCAGCCAAGGAAATATATGCACAAAAGATTGGTATGTACAATTCTGAGCACTTGGGAGGAAAGCTGAACTCCCCCCAAACATGCTCACACAGGTTACAGTACCATTGCTTTTCAGATGGGGATGTTTGCTCCATTACTAATCTGAAAGCAATGGTAATATAATACCTTTATTAGGCTCCACTGGGAGTCATACATTAGCAGCCTGTTCAGACAATTGAAAATCTACATTAGGCTAGATATGGAGTAAAACAAATGGAGGGTTGCTGTGCTGCCTAGCTGGGCAGAAGGGCAAAACTATAACATCTGTGTCAGAATACTATGACAAGAGCATGAAAACCAGCTGTCAGGTGAAATAAGAGATTGAGGACCTGAGTTTGATATTGTGGATCTCAGTTAAAGTGTTATGTATAAATGCAAAATTTCCATAAGAGCCAGTCTGGTGTAATGGTTAAGCACGTGGACTCTAAACTGGGAGAACCGGGTTTGATTCCCCACTCCTCCTCTTGCAGCTGCTGGATGACCTTGGGCAAGCCATAGCTCTGTCAGAGCAGTTCTATCTTCTTCTGTTCTTCCAGTTTCTCCCAGAAGCGTATGGTCCATGCAGATCCCGGCTTCTGATTGGAAGGATCTGTTTATTCCTTTGGCAGCGGATATTGCGCATCAGCGTATATTCTGTCAATACTATCTTGACAACTCCTGACAGTGCAAGAAACGAAGGTGATATCTGGAAGTATCTGTTGGAGAGGAATCTTCAGAGCAATGACCTTCTACTTCAGGGTGTGAAGAAGACGCCAGTTGCCTACCAACATTGTTAAGTATTTGTTGAAGACCTGAAAGAAAGAAAAAACAGAAAGTCTCAGCCAGGGATTCCCCAAGGCTTTTGAGCCTGCAGGCACCTTTGGAATTCTGACACAGTGGAGGGGGGGGGGAACAGGGCTACAAAATGGCTGCTGCAGGAGATGGATCAAGCCACAAAATGGCTGCTGCAATTTACCTTCAGTCACACAATGAAGATCCTTGTGCTGTGGTGGTAGGTGGCTACTTCCCAAACAGCATTATAAAAAATCTGCACTGCCAATCAAACCTCCAGTGGCCAATCTGAAGCCTTGCTGGGCAAAGCCCCACCAGGCCCCGCCCACTTTCTATAAAGACTTGGTGGGCTCCAGGAAAAGTGCTAGTAGGCACCGTGGTTTTCCATGGGCGCCACGTTGGGGACCCCTGGTCTAAACATCATCTTGAGCTGGTTGTGTACAAGTAGACTGGAGCCTGCCTTCGGATAAAGACCCCAAGAGGTCTGTTGCATCAGGAAAGGAAAGGGGATTGTTCTTGGTAAAGAAATCCGTACTGTGATAGGAAAGACAGGCATTCTAACTAGGGGACCATAAAATCTATTGGGAGTTTAGATCGAATATACTCATTGGTATTTTAGGCCCAAATATATACCGAATCATCTGAATGATTTGTTCAGGTTTATGGACTATTTTGAGCCATATCTGAAATTATTGTTGGACTATGAAACCTACTGGAAGTTTGGACTGAGTATATTCATTGGTATTTTTGGCCCAAACGTATATTGGATCATTTGTATGATTACAGATTGATAACTGATCTTTTTGAATATACCTGTTGAATTGTATGTGGTTAGATAGTTTTGTCATGGTCAGGTTTGGCATGTAATATTTTGTGGAAGTGTTATATCATTTTTTGCCATATTTATAGCTGTTAGTGAGATATATGTATATAGATGGTTTATATGACTGATTACTTTCCATGTATTTTGTACCACTTCTCTTGGATTATTCTAACTAGGAGAGACAAAGGCTGTGATTGGACGAGCTGTCTGATCTGGTGTCGTTGCTGTTCCCTTCGGGATTTAAAATGCATGATCAGACAACAGCATCAGTCTCCTGTTCACCAACATATTCTCACCAATCTTCAAATCAGAGTTATTTGACACTAGGAAAAGTCCAATCCTTCCTGGTGTCAGCGGTCTCTCCCTGCATCTCTGGGAGTCTGATCAACTGATTGAACTCTCAACCTGTTTAGGAAGTCTGAACGTTCCCTTCTGGTTTGGGGAGTATTTTTTAAGGCAGTTAGTTAGGTGTGCATAACTGCTTATTCGCACCATGACTATGAAGCGCTGCATGTACGTTTATTTTTTACAGACATTTTATAGACATCTCTCTCTCACACACACAGGAGCTTCTCAAAGCTGTGTTTTTCTTTTAAAAACTTCCAAATCACAGGTTCGAAAACACTTCCTGCACACTGTACTACAAATCCCAGCAGCCTCCTTCTGCGATCCCATTGGCCACCAGCCGCCACCATCCTGCCAGGAGTTTGAAGCGCTGCTTCCAATACTCGCTTATGCGCATGCTCAAAAGACAAATAATTTTTTAAAAGCTGCTCAGCCGCCCCACTCCATGGCTGCTGCATCCGATCAATCAACCATGGGGTGAGAGTGTAATGAAGTGGGTTAAGGGTAAGATGTCTGATCAAAGCTCTCTGTTACAAAACCCCCTGGATTAATTAGAGCCGGGGCCAGACCGTACTAAGCCAGTCGTCTGACTGCAGCCAAAGAGTGTATGTTGCCCTCCTGGAGGCTGGAAAAAAAGAGCATGAGGAGAGGCAACAAGAAATAAGTCCCTAAAAACAGCAATCTAGGAGTCAAACTAGATGTTACAGATGACACACAAGTTAAACTCTTCTGCCAGGAACTCTCTGTTTGCTGCTTGCTGTGAAGCACAGCTTTGACCTGGGACCACTGGCTGTCTCATCCCAGTGATTGCCCAAGCGACATGTGGCAGTCGTTTCATTCCCATTCCATCTCCTTCCCTTCTGCTCTCTTCCTCCAGTCTTGTTTCTTGTTCTCTTCCATTCACAGAGATCAAATGCCTAACAACATAGTCTAAATTATATTATTGGGAACATTTCTTTTGGTTTTTCTCTCTCTCTCTCTCTGTCTCTCACACACAGCCCCTGACCTGGTGGCCTAGGCTAGCCCAATCTCATCAGATACCAGAAACTAAGCAGAGACAGCCCATTTCGGTGGGAGACCCCCAAGGAAGTCCAGGGCTGCTATGCAGAAGGCAGGCAGCGGCAAACGGCCTCTGAATGTCTCTTGCCTTGAAAACCCTGCAGGGTCGCCATAAATCAGCTGCGACTTGGTGTGGGGGAAAAGTATTATTTCAATAGATTTACGGACCTGTGCGTGTCCAGATTTGTAGCATATGAAGGGCAAGTGTCAAGAATAGAAGGTTGCAAAGCTCCTTTTTGTGGCTTCAGCCTTTTCTCATGTTGCTGTTGTTTGTGGGGGAGGGCGATATAGGAGAATGCTGATGTGCTATAAGGAGTTGCGGTGGAGGTTGTGCTCTGTCTTGTATCATCTTTCCAAACAGAAACATGTTCAGAGTTCATGTTCTGTATTTCTAAATCAGAGAAGGTGGGCAGGTAACTTATAGATTAAGCCTTAGCTCCCTGTGACTTACCTTTAGTACTACCGATGACATAAGTCTCCCTTATTACAGATGTGGGGACTAGACGGAGAAACACCTGCCACGAGTAATTAGTGGTGTGCTGCCATCTAGTGGCATTTGATAGTGCTGGTGAAAAACAGGACTAGTATTTCATTTGGGCAGGGTGGGGGGCAATGATAGAAGCATAGTGGGGTGCTGGATATGAATGCCAAAACCTGCAGTCTGTTTGGGCTGATCAAAGACTCGAGCCGTGCAAAAGAAGTAAATCCATGTCACATTTCCCAGCTGTTCGAAAAACGCCCTCTGTACTGAATATTCTAGTCCTGTGCCCCAGTCCAGCTAAAATGCACACGTGAATCATGTTGCTGGGTGGGGTGTGTCCGCTCCCTGTCAAGCAGCTGAGGCTGTGCATGCGAAATTCTTTTGAAAAGGTAAAAATCCCTCCCCCCCCACACCCAGCAGTTGTTCAGGAGAGATAACAAAGAACCAGACTGAACCCCTGCCTTTCCTTCTGCCCTAAACAACTGACTGGAAGATTTTTTTTTAAAGGATATACATGCATACCCCTGGCAGCTCTGGATACACTGTGGAGGACAGGAGTTCCCGAACTGATTTAGATGTTTGTACATTCTGCATCATGGTGTTCTTGGGCACCTTTCCTGACACCCACCAAGTGTTTTTAAGAAAGTTCATTGGGCAAGGTGTGGCTTTTGCCCAGCAAGGTTTTTGATCGGCCCCTGGAGATTTGATTGGCTTTGTAATTTTTAAAAGCGTTGCTTTGACAGCGGCCATTGTGTGACTGAATGGAGGCAATGGCAGCCATTTTGTAGCGGCCGTTTTGTGCCTGCGCCCACCATGCTGTGTCAGAAAATCCAAAGGTGCCCACAGGCTCAAAATGGCTGTGGGCCCCAGTTTAGGAAACAGTGCACAACACGCACATAGATCATCATGCATGACTGTACTTCGTTACACGTGTGTGACCCATGAGCCAAGTTGTGATTGGCTGGTTGTGCGTGTTACAGATGAATAGGCTATCACTCTTTGGGACCCAGTTTTAGGGATGAGATACATTTTGAAAACAGGTTGGCTTGATTTGAATATCCTTTCTCACTTGCACAAAAAGAACCCATGACTTTTCATTTTAAAGTCACTTTATTTAAACTTACATTTGGAAGGGGCCCCTGGGGTCATCTTAGTCCACCCCTCTGCCAACACAGGAACTACAGCTATAGTTTCCCTGACAACTATGAATCTAATCAATACTTAGGTCCTTTCCACACTTGGATCTCATCCCTGGATTTATCAGCATTCAACTCACGACACAATACCTTGCATTTATCCCTGGTTATAACAGCATCCGTTTATCCCAGGACAAGTGTGGGGCGAAACCAGCGTGACCTCAATGTAATGTGGAAACAAAAAATACCCCGAGATAATTACAGGGGTGAACTCGAGTGTAGTGTAGAATGTAAGTTTGGGGACAGGGTTGAACCAGGATTTAAGGTCTAGTGCAGAAAGGAGAAACCTCCAATGATGAAGAATCGACCACCTCAGTTTCTGGTTGTGCATAAGGACCATATAAATGCTATGTCCTTATAAATGAGGTTGAAGAGCAGCACAACAAACACAAATCATTGAGGAAAGCAATGAAAACCAAAACAGAAAACAGTGACCACATATGGCATCCAAAACAAACAAAAACATCTAACCTGGATATTTTTCTTTCTTTCTTTTCTTTCTTCGTACTCAGTGCTAAGCCTTAACTTCCTGAAAATAAGATCCGGTTTGAGTTCTTTCGTGCATACTTGGTGAGAACAAAATTAAAACGATGTGTTGTCTGGCCAAACTATTCTCCAACTTGGTTTGCTGCTTTTTGAACAAAGAAATGTTTTTACGATGTGGATATTGTAGCACATAATTCCAGATGTATCTTTCCCCTACCTTAGATTATCACATTACTATGAGAAGGACTAGACAGAAGAATATTTGGGGCTTCGGGGGGAAAGATCATAGCCTTCTCCTTGTATCCTCTCGCTCCCATTTCATCAGTCCCTCCTCTTTGCTTTAATCCCTTCTTTCACACAGCCCCTGGCTCTGACCATAGGCTTCTTCCTCTCTCATTTTGTCTAGAAGCAAAAGACAGGTGCCAGAGATGGGAGAGGTAGTGGAAAGCACTGTCAAGATTTATGGCAATCCCATAGGAATTTCAAGGCACGAGACAAAAAGAGGTGTTCTTTCATTTACCATGGCTTGCCTCTACATAGTAGCCCTAGACTGCCTTGGTGGTCTCCCATCCAAGTATTCACCTGGGCCAACCCTTCTGAGGTCTAACAAGATTGGGCTAGCCTGGGCCACTCAGGTCAGGGCAGAGGCCAGAATAGGTAAAGGTTTCCCTTGCTTGAAAGCCAGTCGAATACGACTCTAGGGATGCAGTGCTCATCATCGTTTCCAAGCCAAAGAGCCAGCACTGTCTGAAGACTTCTCTGTGGTCATGTGGCTGGCATGACTAGGCACCGACGTGCACAGGACGCTGTTACCTTCCCACTGAAGCGGTACCTATTTATCTACTTGCAACTTCTTGATTTTGAACTGCTAGGTTGGCAGGATACCTGACTTCTTTTGGGCGTTATTGTCTTGCTGTAGATCAGTCTCCAACAGAGAAACCAAAGGGGTTGCTCTGCTCATTTATGGCTGCCCTGAAGTCAGTCTCCGCAAAAGAGGATGTAGGACATTCTGCTCACCAGATGCAAGCAGGAAGCTCATTTTCCATTGGGTAGTTTGGGTGTGAGCAGCTCAAACCTGTTGGGTGGCTTACTTTCCATGTATCCAGACGGTACAGTGAGTACAACTGGCAGCATTTCATGTATGCATGTTCTCCTACAATCCAGACAGAATCCTACTTTCCCTTTATCCACAGATCTATCATTACTGATAGGGCCACGGTGACTCAGAGGTTAAGATGCTGATCTGCAGACTGGAAGGTTGGCAGTTCGAGACCCGAGTGCCGCATGACGGTGTGAGCTCCCATCCTTGGCCCCAGCTCCTGCCAAACTAGCAGTTCGAAAGCAAGAAATTGCAAGTAGATAAATAGATACCACTGCGGTGGGAAGGCAAACAGTGTTCCGTGCACCTCGGTGTCTAGTCATGCTGTCCACATGACCATAGAAAAGTCCTTGGACAGTGCTGGCTCTTTGGCTTGGAAACAGAGATGAGCACCGCCCCCTAGAGTCGGATTCGACTAGCTTTCGAGCAAGGGAAACCTTATCATCACTGTATACCACTTGGCATCCAATTGTTTAAATAAAAAGTGCACAAACAAATTTGCTGACTAGTAAATGTAAACAAACACTGTTTTTAGAAAAACTTCTTACTATTTCATGTTCATTCACGACTGTCTTATGACTGTTATTTCATGCATGTACATTTTCACATAGCCTTATGGGAGTTGTAGTCCCTCCCTGAATCATTGAATGACCTGACCATGGGGGCGTGATAGCCAATGTTGTCTCCTACTCCATTTTATCCTCACAACAACCCTGGGAGGTAGGTTATGATGAGAGAGAGTAACTGTGAGCCCAGTGAGCTTCCACAGGAGGGTGAGGATTTGATCTTGAGTCTGCCAGGTCCTAGTTTGACACTCTAAGCAGAGCTAGCTTCCAGGTTTTTTAGGTGGGGCTGGTAGAGTCTCCAGGGCTGTGACACCCTCCTCCTCCTCTGTCCATCACCAGGCCTCTTACTCACGCCCTCCTTCCCACCCACTCACCCCCCCCCCGTCTATCACTTGTCTGCTTATGAGCCCTCCCACTGCCCATGCTCACAGCTGCCTGCAGCCCTTTCTCCGCGGTGCTGGGAAGTGCATGCAGCTGGAACCATGGGTGGTAGAGCTCCAGTAAGTGAGTGAGCAGTAGCAGTAGTAGGAGATTTGATTTATACCTCCCCCCCTTCACTCAGAGTGGCTTACAGTCTCCTTCCCTTCCCCTTCCTACAACAGATACCCTGTGAGGTAGGTGGGGCTGAGAGAGCTCTTTCGTGAGCTGCTCTTGAGAGAACAGCTCTGAAAGAACTTATGACTGACCCAAGGACACACCAGCAGCTGCATGTGGAGGAGTGGGGGGTCAGCAGCAGTGGGTCAGAAGCCTTGGGCCCCAGCAGCCGTCCCACCTAAGGGAGGCAGGCTTTGCTGACACTATCATGACTCCAGCCACGATGCAACACCTTCCCCCAACCATAAAAATACATCAGTGGGATGGTATTGGTGCAACTCAGCTTAAGTTGACGTGCAAGCCAAATCTGGGTCCTGGCATAGAAGATGAATGCCGGGAGGTATACAATAGAAAGAATAGCAGGGAAAATGCAGTTCGCTGTCTATTTTTTTCACCGAGTTGCTATCTTTACAGATAATAATGCCTTAACATTATGTAAACAGCTTTTATCCCAAGGACCTAGTCTGCAGGCATTTTATAAACGGCACATATCTGACCCAAAACATTTCATGTCAAAATTAAACGAGACGAAGAACAGTGCAGTCGTATGTGTGGTGGCAGCATTCTAGAAACAGGCCTGTTTTTTTTTTTAAAAAAAAGATCGCTCATTTATCATCATGAACCCTCTCTCCCTCCAAAGACTCATAAAACTTCATTTTAATATGACATTCACTGAAATATTAGGCTGTCGCTACATTCTAAGGTTTTGATTGGCTCCCTGGAGGGATGGAGACAGTTCATACTTTCTACAGACATAAATTAAGTTGATTAAATCATGATCTGATGTGAAAAATAATTAGAATTGTGTTCTCCAGCTGAAACTTTTCTAGAAATGGAAAAAGAGCAGATCTGAGGCATAGTGTATCATCTCTGCAAGCAATAATTTCCAGTCCCCATCGTGGACTTCTGGCAAGTTTTTTTTGATGCAAGGAGAGACAGTGACAGCTTGCCAGGGATCCTGGGGACCTCATTACCTACTCCAGGGCCTATTGTAGGCTGCTTGCACTCAGGATGGAAGAGATGAAGAGAAGAGACTGGATTTATACCCCACCCTTCACTACCCAGAGGAGTTTCAGAGTGGCTTACAAACTCTTTTCCCTTCCCCTCCCCACAACAGACACACTGTGAGGTAGGTGGGGCTGAGAGAGCTTTGACAGAAACTGCTCTTTTCAAGAACAGCTGTGCCAGAACCAGGGCTCGTTTTCGGCTGGAACGCACCGGAACAGCGTTCCGGCTGGCGTCCGGGCTCGCCCCTCCCCTCCATCTCGAAAGCACCCCACACCCGGTCCTGCATGGAGACTGGGCATCAGGCACAGTCCCTGTAAACACACAGAGCGCACCTGGTCTCCGTGCAGAGACCGTGCATTGGGCACCTTTCAGCCTCGGTGGGGCACAACGCAGTTGAGCCACCCTCAAGCAGCCCTTGTCTCCAGGGGAGCTCGGCCATCTGGCGATACATCTTAACCGCGGGAGCTTTCCAGGTGCCCCCTGGAGGTTGGCGACCTTACTTTCCTTGGCCCGCTCTCCAGCCGCGCTCACCTTACCGAACCATCACTGTCGGGTGCCTCACCTGACCTCCGCAGTCATGGGGAGAGCGGCGGGCCTGCGGGCCTCTTCGCCAGCAAGCAGCAGCAGCAGCAAAAACCAACACACGGCTTGTGGATTTCTCTGCCGCTTCCCTCCACTTGCCGAACAGGGACCCTGCCGGCCCCACATTTTGTTTATTTCCCCGGCTCTTCAAATGGCAGGCAGATTGGGCACAATGCAGGGCACGAGGACGGGGAGAGGAGAGGAGATCTGTGTGCCGGGCTGGGGAGGAGGAGGGGGCGGGGAGAAGAGAGAGAGCACCGTGCACGGTTTTCTCAACTACGGGGCCCTGTCCGGCTTGAGTGATGGCTTCCCCCTCCGGCTCCTGCAGGGCGTCGCTGGTGCTTGCAAAGTGACCTGAGGCTGGCGCGGCGTGCATGGCTGGCTGTGCAGGGGCTACTTGCACGTTTGCAGCGCTCAGCGACGCCCCGCGGGAAAGGGCCTCCTCAAGGTTTGCGTGCCTCCTTCTCCACTTTGCTCTCCCTGCCCCTGGTAAGTGCTGGTGCAGGGAGGCAATGGTGGGGACTTGGGGGGGGGGTGGCGGAGCCTTGATGGGGGAGCCTCCCCCATCTCTCTCTCTTTCTTTCTCTTCCTTCCTTCTTCCTTCCTTCTTCTTTTCCCTCCTTCTTTCCTTCTCTCTTTCCCTCTCTTTTGTCTCTTTCCCTTCTTTCCCTTCTCTTTCTTTCCCTCTTTCTTCCTCCTCTCCTTGTCTTCCTCCTTCTTTCCTTCTCCCTCTCTTTCTTTTCTTTTTCTTTCCCTCTTTCCTTCTCTCCTTTTTTCTCTTTCCTTCTCTTTCCCCCCTTTCCTTCTCTCTCTGCCTTATTCCCTTTCCCTCCTATCCTTCTCTCTCTCTTTCTTTCCCTCCTTCTTTCCTTCTCTCGCTCTCTTTCTGCGCTGTTGGGGGTGTGGCCTAATATGCTAGTTAGTTCCTGCTGGTGGGTGTGGCCTATTATTCTAATGAGTTCCTGCTGGGCTTTTCTACAAAAAGAGCCCTGGCCAGAACTATGGCTCGCCCAAGGTCATCCAGCAGCGGCAAGTGGAGGAGTGGGGAATCAAACCCGGTTCTCCCAGATTAGAGTCGGCGCACTTAACCACTACACCAAACTGGCTCTCTCAGTTCCCAAGGAAAAAACAACTGCTTTAGAGGGTAGACGCTATGGCATTATACTCTGCTGAGCTCCCCCTCCCCAAACCACACCCTCCCCAGGCTCCACTCCCAAATTTCCAGGAATTCCCCAACCAGAGTTGGCGCCCCAACAAGGCTTTCTGGACTTCATTCTCCAGTTTCTCCAGGGCTTCCAGCTTCTGCTGCAAATGCCACTGAATATAAAGTTCCCGAGTAAAAGATGCCCTCTAGGCCTGCAGCTGGCTGTAAATAGCCCTAGTAGCATTGCTGTTTCCAATCTAGGGTGTTTTCTCTGTTCTGTTTTTGATAAACTGATCATCTGGCAAAGTGTCTTCCTGAATACCTGGTGAGAAATCCTCAGAAACTACTGCAAAAAGGGGAAAGGAAGGCTTCCCTATTTGTACACACATCCTCTGTCATGGGTCGTGACCCACCAGCTGAATACCAATATCATAAGATGCAGGAAAGGTGCAAACAGCTCCTAATCCTCAATACTGAGAACCCAGATGGCTAAAAAAATAAAAGAGATGAAAGGTGATGCTTACTTCATGCATTCCTCCTTTACCCTGCTGCAATTGATTGAACCCACCTGGAATCCGTGAGAATCTAAAATGAGAAACGACGGACCGTTGGATAGAAATTTACCTGAGGTCAAAAATCTGCTAGTTGTTGGTAAAATTTGGGAGGTATGAATTGCCAGATTGAGATGGAAGGCAATTAAACTAATTGTTTGCAGGGCAAGTCACCAGTTAAGTTTACTGGGTCTAAGCTCAAACAAACTTTTAAAAGGCTATTCAGAGCAATTCTGGGCTTCCTGGAATGGGGGCGGGGATGCTGTCTTTGATCTATGGCAGGATACATAATACCTGTTTGTTCTTCTCTCTGAAGCTTTGGCTCTAAATGTCATTAAGCCAGTCTGAAGACTGCAGGTGGAATGCCACCATGCTGTCACTGCCTAATAGTGGCTGTGAAAGAAATTTATGTCCTTAATCCTAGGGCATTGGTATTGGCAATTTGGCATTCGGTTTTGCGTTCCCTGCTCTATCGCATTGTTCATTTGTATGGTTATCTGGATATCTTATATTGCATCAGTAGAAAAGAGCGAGAGTCCAGTTAGCACCTTAAAGACTAACAAAACATGTGGCAGGGTAGGAGCTTTCGGGAGTCACTGCTCACTTCTTCAGATTGTATGTTTGCATTGTTGCTTGTGTTGTCATGTAGTCCTATAGCGTTGTTCATTTGACGTTCTATCCTCTACGATTACCTTTCTCCCCCTCTCCCTGTACATTGTAATCCACCTTGAGTGAGAAAGACGGGCTATAAATAAGTTAAAGAAATAAATATATAAATGTGTCAGTGAATGTCATAGAAATGCAATGGGTACGATACAGCCAGCGCTAAGCACTTTGAAACCCACCGTCCGTATCGACCGACAGCTTGGATCCCCGTGGAAAATCTCTCTTAGTGGAAGCGATTTCTGTCATTTTCCATCACAGTTTTGTCCCACCTGCCCTCCCAGAGGCTCAGGTGGCATGCCTGGTTCTCCACTCTGTTTTAGTCTGGGAACTCTGTTAAGTATGCTAGACTGAGAAAGATGGATTGGTCCAAAAATGAAGGGGATCCCTGGGATTTTGGCGTTCAGAAGCTTAAAGTAGCAAGAAGTCCTTGCATGGACTTCTCCTGCAAAGTGTAGCTCAACTTCCTTCTGGATTTTGCCTCTGCAGATACCTTCCTGCAGTTCAGTCGTTCTCGTCTGTGGCCACTGCAGTCTGCAATTGCGTAGCTTCCTCTGCCAGCTTCCTCTGGCTGACACTGGTACAGAATGAAGGCAGGGCTTGCTGCCCTCAGTCGAAATGGGCTTAATGACACCATCGTGGATCCTGATCTCATTGGCACAATGATGTCCTCACATTTACTACTTTAAACTTCCAGGACATTCCATTGCAGTCCTTAAAAAGAGAAGCTTCAAGGAGAGATAACAATGTGATGGCTGAAACAGAATCCATTCACAAATTCAGAACAACAGACCCCCCCTCCCCCCCGCTGAATAGGGACACAGGATTCTTATCTCACTACAGATGTTAATTTTCTGCCCCCAAGCATTTCCTTTCTGCTCTAATCAAGTTGATGACAATATGCATTTTTACCTCTACAACTTGATTTCCTTCCTTCCTTTCTTTTTTTTTATTATTAATCATTTTTCTTTTATAACAACCTAACCAACAATAGATTATAATACAGTGCAATTTACACGTAAACATAATAAACTTGTATTATTTTTTACATTATAAACACCTCACTAAATTAACAATATAACATAATTAAAGCTTCATTTCACAAATATATCATTTTCTGATAGGCTTGGTTCGCTGGAAGTATTTTTTTCTTGGTTAAATAAGTTATTATTGTAAACCATACAGTGACAACTTACTTTTGATATAACCTTGGAGGACTATCACTAGTTAAATAAGATAGCTTTGATAAAAGAAAATAATCCCACAGCTTTTGCTGCCATTTAACTATTGTTGGAGCAGATGTTTCTATCCATCTACTAGCAATAAGATTCTTAGCTACTGTTAGTAGTATTGAAATCTTTACCTTTTCAGTTTGTATTAATTTTAAATTTCCCCAGTGTTCTAATAGAATAACTTCTGGTTTCATTGGTAGATTGCTTCCGGTAATCTCTAAAATACAATATAAGATTTTTTTCCAAAACAGCGCAATTTGCGGACAGTCCCACCAACAGTGCATAAAATTAGCTCTTTGGCCACATTTCTTACAGTTTGGTGAGAACTCGCTATTTATTCTATTAGAAATAGTAGGGGGAATATACCACCTTGATATTATTTTAAATGACTGGAACTTGATTGCATATATTTTTGACATTATACTAGGAGCTGACCATATGTCCAACCAATCTTCGTTCGTTAAATCATTATTTAGATCTTGGTGCCATTGCTTTTGGTATAGAGTTACCTTTTCCTCTTTAGCTTCTATTAGTTGTCTATAAATTTTTGTAGTTAAGCCTTCTATAGTACCTTTTGCTTGACTAATCAGTTTCTCGAAAGGAGTTTTTGTTCTATTTCTTGAAGCTTGTAATTGGGGAGAGTCCAACAAATGTTTTATTTGTAAATATTTATACCAGTGCACTGGTTTTTTAATTTTTAATTCTATTGCTGCTTTATCTATTACTGCGCCTTTCTCAATAAAATGTTCTAGTCTAGTCAATCCTGCATTTTGCCATTCTGAATAGGTTTTTTCTGAATTTCCGGGTTCAAACCAAGTTTGGTTTGTATAGGAGGCTATGCTTGAAATATCGGGAGCTAATATTTTTCTCCAACGTTCCCATAGTGTTAAAGAAGTAGTTAAGAGACTTGGTTGTTCTTTTTTTAAAGTCTTAATTTTTTCTGAATTCCAAAGCAAGTCATATAAAGGAATATGTTTAAACTGGGAAGCTTCTAAATCTATTTGCCTCCATGCCGGGGGGACTTTAGCAATTGCTGCTTGGATAAGGGTTGCTATAACAGTGGTTTCGTAATATAATAATAAATTAGGGTAATCCAGACCACCTCGTGAAGATGTTCGATATAATGTTTTTTGGTTTAACCTTGGCTTTTTGTAGTTCCAAAAAAATTTATTCAAATCTGACTGCCAAAATAAAATTTGTTTTTTCGGAATTAGTATCGGAAGAGTTCTGAAAAGGTAAGTGTATTTGGGCAAGATAAAAATTTTTATCAAATGAAATCTATCATTCCAAGTCAGTATTTTAGCTGATCAATCCTTTAAAGCTATTTTAATATCTTTATGTATTCTCTCATAATTATATTCAACCAAGGCATCTTGTTGTAGTGTAATATGGATACCCAAATATTTCCATGATTTTTCTGGAATCTTATATTTGAAAGTCTTAGTTAAATAGTCTAGCTGAGTTTGTTTAATATTTAGAGGGTGCATATATGACTTATCCTTACTAAATGTTAGGCCAGAGATCCCTCCAAAGTGTTCTATAACTTTTTGAAACTCTGTTAATGATTTTTCTGGATTTGTGATATATATTATAATATCGTCTGCGTATAAAGTTTGTGTTGTATGTTTCCAATTTGTATGCCCTTAATATCTACATTTTTTCTAATATATTCAGCTAAAGGTTCAATTGCTAAAATAAAAAGAAGTGGTGACAGAGGGCACCCTTGACGGGTCCCTCTTTGCAGCTGTATTGGGTTGGAAAAATAATTATTAATTTTTAATTTAGATGTAGGGCTGTTATATAGTGCTTGAATAGTTCTTTGTAATTTTTTGCCAAATCCCATATGATTTATTAGTTTTTGAAGGTACTGTATATTGATACTGTCGAAAGCTTTTTCGACCTCTAACGCAATTAATAAGGCCTCTTGTTTTTTTATATTGCAATAATTTATGATATCAATTAGTTTTCTAGTATTATCCAAAATGTTTCTATTTGGAAGGAATCCAGTTTGATCTATATTTATATAATTTGGAAGTATTTTTTTCATACGATTTGCAATGATTTTTGTGAATATTTTCGAATCTGTATTGAGTAAAGTAATTGGGTGGTATGACGATGCTAATGATTTGTCTTTGTGTGGTTTAGGAATTAGTATTATTTCTGAATTCAACCATGATTTTGGTGTAATGCCTGATTCCATAGTGTTATTGACCAAATTTAGATAATGTTCTACTAACTCAGTTTTGAAGAGCTTATAGAACTCATATGGGTAACCATCTGGACCTGCAGTTGAATTATTTTTTGCCTGTGCTATGACTTCTAAGATTTCTGTTTTAGTTATTGGAGCTTCCAGATCTAATCTGTGTTGATCTGTCAATTTTTTAAATAGTTCTTTTTTTTCAAAGAAATTATTTAATATTCCCTTTTCTAAGTTTTTGGCTTTGTATAAAGTATTAAAGTATTCCTCCATGATTTGGATAATTGTGTTTGTGTCTGAGTGTGTTTTTCCCTGCGTATCTCGTAGAGCATGAATATATCTCTGAGATTTCTTTTCTTTTACCCTCCAGGAAAGTATTTTTAATGTTTTTGGAGATTTCCTCCAATATTGTTGTCTTAGGTAGAGTAAATCTTTCTGTATTTTTGGTGAGGTTTTTGTTTCTAATATTCTTTTATCAGCCATCAATTGTTTAAGTATTTTTTTGTTTCCTGATTCTTTATGTTCTTTTTCAAGCTTAATTATATTTCTTTGTAATAAGGTGATTTTATCTTCTCTATCTTTTTTTAGGAATGTTGCTGCGGAGATAAGGTGGTCTCTAATAACTGATTTCACAGTGTCCCAGTTGTTTTGGTGTGATGTGTCTTCTGGTCTATTCAGTTCAAAAAATTCTTTGATAACCTTTGAAATATGTTGTTGGATCTCTGATTTTAATAAAATGGATTTATTTAAAACCCATTTTTTGTTTGGTGATTTTTGTTTACCTAGATCTATTGTGCAGGTGACTGGAGCATGGTCTGACCAAATTTTAAGTTCTATATCTGAGTATAGTGTCTTAGAAAGTAAATCATAGGAAACAAGGATAAAATCTATTCTAGTATAAGAATTGAATCTATAAGAGTAAAATGTATAGTCTTTAGTGTCTGGGTGCTGTATTCTCCAGACATCAGTAAGCCCATATTTTCTTATAATATTTTGAAGTTCAGAGTCAAATCTGTCCTTTGGTGATTTTTTTCTAGATTTCCTTTTTGATTTGTCTAACTGTGTAGATTTCCTTCCTTTCAATGCCCCTCCCACCTTCTGACTGTTGGGAGTGACTGTATAGGTTAATCCAATATCCTTTTTCAATTTACCAGAGTGCTCCTTGGCTACACACAACAGAAGCTCTTTGTTCTTAGTGTGCTGGCAGAGTGACAAGAGTTACACAGAGCCACTTGTCAGTTTCAAGACTAATAGTTCTTTTTATTGAGGCACTACATTCTAGATATAAAGCTTAGAGATAGGGATAGGGTACAATCTAACTACCTTGGATAGATCCGGATGCAGAGGACAGAAGGACGGAAGGCAATTTCCCTGTGTTATCAGTCTACACATCAAAGGGACAGATGCAGTAGAGTAAACAGGAAGGAAACCCACATCTTTGCCCGATTAGGATGTAAGGGCTGGGGGGGGGTATCCATTCCTACATGTATCTGATGAAGGGAACTTTGACTCTCAAAAGCTCATATCCCCAGAATTTTGTTGGTCTCTAAGGTGCTCCTGGACTTGAATGTAGCTGTTCACATTTACTACGTGAGCCTCAATTGGCTGGGCTCATTAAGGGACAGCGAGCCGTGGGAAAATGCTACTGAAGCAGCAGCAGAGAATGGTGGTGTGGAACGTGCCATCAAGTTGCAGCTGACTTATGGTGACCCCTGGTGGGGTTTTCAAGCCAAGAGATGTGCAGAGGTCGTTTGCCGTTTCCTGCCTCTGCATAGCTACCCTGGACTTCCTTCGTGGTCTCCCATCCAAATACTAAGGGCTGACTCTGCTTAGCCTCTGAGATCTACAAATACAATAAAGGACAATGGAGTGAGAGAGCTGCTGTTACCAAAAATATTAAACTCTGAAAGCGGGTTTAATATTTATAGTTTCTGAGATCTGACAAGATCAGGCCACTCTGGGCCCGGGGCATCCAGCAGAGAATACTCCCCCCAAAAGAAAACACCAAAAGTACCGTGGTAGTGTTTTTTCAGGAATCCCTCTTTTGCACCTGGAAAATTTCCACAGATGAAATCTGATGCGTCCTTAGGCACTACAAACTTTGGCTCATTCCAGCATGAATTCTCCTCCCTTGTTTTGCATCCTGCCATTTCGACCATTGCGGTGAAGACAGGGCAGGTTTTCCCAGAAGTAAAACAAGAGAACAGATAAGCCGTCATGTTTTAATTTAAGTTATGCAAACAGGGTTCTCCCACCTGAATTCCTGTGCAACCAACCGACGAGAGTGGGAGAACTTTGCATACCGCCAAACAAGGGTGACAAATTGTATAACTAACTATGCCACGGCTGGCCTAAATGACCATTAGTCAGCTAATTTTTTTTTGCCCAGGAACTATATCCAGATGATGTAAATGCATTCCATAAAATCCAAGGTCCTTGCTCTCTGTCTACAAAGATGATGCTTGTTAGTAACCAAAAGCGCATTCTCTTATGTTTTTTTAATTGTTTGGACACAGTTCAGGGTTCTGTCTATTACTTACAATCAGGAGTCATTTCGAGCAGGAGCTCGGGGGAACGCAGCTCCGGGAATTGGTGCCAGCCCCCCCCCCTTGTGGGGGAATGCCTGCTTGTGTCATGGCTGCAGCAAAATGACCCCGTCCCCTGGAAAGGTCCTTGTTCTTCCGACCAGCGTTCTGAAGGCTTCAGGCACCACTGAAGCTATCCTCCCAGAACAGTGGTATTTCTGAGGCTTGGATTGGTAGCTGTCCACTCTCTGCCAGCTTTCTTTCTTTCTTTCTTTCTTTCTTTCTTTCTTTCTTTCTTTCTTTCTTTCTTTCTTTCTTCCTTCCTTCCTTCCTTCCTTCCTTCCTTCCTTCCTTCCTTCCTTCCTTCCTTCCTTCCTTCCTTCCTTCCTTCCTTCCTTCCTTCCTTCCTTCCTTTCTGACATATTTCCAGTGATGTCAGGGGGTGTGGCATATGCAAATAAGTTATGCTAATGAGCTCCTGCACCTCTTTTTCTATGAAATGACCCCTGCTTACAATAATAGGACTTACGTATCTGTAGAACCATCTTTCCTATTCTATTCCCCCATGACAGCTGCTAGGGTTGCCAGCTCCAGGTTGGGAAATATCTGGAGATTTTGGGGGTGGAGCCTTAAGAGGGCGGGGTTTGGGGAGGGGAGAGACCTCAGTGGGTTATAATGCCATAGACTCCACCTTCCAAAGCAGCCATTTTTTCCCAGGGGGACTGATCTCTGTCACTTGGAGCACTGTTCCAATGCCAGGAGATCTCCAGCCATCACCTGGAGGTTGGCAACCCTAACAGCTGCTCTCATCTGACCAAAACCTTCTGCAAGTGCCACCCTGATTAACTGAATGGTCTGTCTTGTGCTTGTAGTCTGCCCAGCCCCGCTGCTTTATTCTGCAGAACCAAGTTTGAGTCCAGTAGCACCTTTGTGTGTGCATGCACACGAAAGCTTATATTCAAAATAAAACTTTGTTGGTCTTGAAGGTGCCGCTGGACTCAAACTTGGTTCTGTTGCTTCAGACCAACACAGCTATCCACCTGAATTGGCTTTATTCTGTTTTACTAGTAAACTTTGTTGTTAGACCCAGATGTTTCATCATACTTTGTAATCCCCTTGTTCATTGGCTAATTTCACACACATTGGATAATGCACTTGCAACGTGCTTTAGCAATTGCTTGCAAGTAGATTTTGCTGTTTCACATTGGAAAATTCAGCTGCAGAGGACTGCTAAAGCATATTGAAAGTGCATTGTCCAACGTGTGTGAAGTTAACGAAATAGTTCTGATCATATTTGTAATCTGCCTTGCACCCCAGTGAGAAATGTGGAGTATAAATGAAGCTGCTGCTGCTAATAATAATAAAAATGATTAATAATAGTAATAAAGATATGAGTCTGCCTTATACTGAATCAGACCACTGGTCCACCAAGGTCACTATTGTCTACTCAGACTGGCAGCAGCTCTCCAGGGTCTCAGGTAGAGGTCTTTCACATCACCTACTGCCTGGTTCTTTTAACTGGAGATGCCAGGGATTGAACCTGGGACCTTCTGCATGCCAAGCAGATGCTCTGCCACTGAGCCACAGCCCCTCCCAATAATAATGTATCTAAGAATGCCTTATTACATTTTGAATGGCCGGTCCAATGAAGAGTAAGCAATCCTAAGAATTCTTTCCTGGGAGTAAGATTCGTTGAATAAAATGAGACTTAAATCTGAGTAGACATGCTTACGCATTATCCCCAACAGTGCCATCCTAAGAGTCCCACACAGGATGCTGAACAGACTTGCTTTGGAAGGCACTTTGAGAGAACAACTTCAGTTGGTCTAGAATGTGAAAGGAAGACTTAGGAGAACAATCCTAAGTAGGGCTGTGATCACACACACTAAATCAGGGGTGGCCAAACTGTGGCTCGGGAACCACGTGCGGCTCTTTCACCTATATTGTGCAGCTCCTGGCAGGGCTTCCCTGATTGGTCTTCCCTTCCCCAGCCAGTGTCCCCCTCCCTGGGCAGGCTTGAGATGGGCGGGGAGCAGAGAAAGAAAGCAGCTTTAACTTTAAATGTGTTCTCAAAGCCCCCCCCCCCATCGGCCAGCGTAGAGAAGGCATTTGTCTCTTTAAATCCCTTTTCCAAGCCAAGCCCGCCACCATGGGGGTGTAGGGGGCTTGGAGGACACATTTAAAGTTGTTTTCTTTCCACCTCTCCCTCCCCCATCTATCTTCCTTCCTTCCTTCCTTCCTTCCTTCCTTCCTTCCTTCCTTCCTTCCTCCCTCCCTCCCTTTCTTTCTTTCTTTCTTTCTTTCTTTCTTTCTTTCTTTCTTTCTTTCTTTCTTTCTTTCTTTCTTTCTTTCTTTCTTTCTCTCTCTCTCTCTCTCTCTCTCTCTCTCTCTCTCTCTCTTTCTTTCTTTCTTTCTTTCTTCCCTCCCCATTTAACTTAAATGTGTTCTCCAAGCCCCATCACACTGGTAGACTGGCTTGGTTTGGAGAAGGGATTTGTCTCTTTAATTTAATAAGAAAATTTGCATAGTTTCCAATAAAAAAGTGTGTGTTCATGTCTTGTGGCTCTCAAACATCTGATGTTTATTCTATGTGGCTCTTATGCTAAGCAAGTTTGGCCACCTCTGGACTAAATAATCCACTTCCAATCCACTTTTAATGCAGTTTCCAGCTGGATTTTGCCAGTTCACACAGGGCGGTTCTGCACCCAGCATTCGCTCCATATTTTCTCAACTGGGAGGAAAAAGTGCAGCTTAAAAACACATCCAAATACCTCGGGGCAAGGCTATGCTATACTGACTGCAAAGTCACACATGAACGGCCATAAAACGGCCATAAATCTATGCAGAAGGTTCAATAAAATCCAACAATAAAAAAAACTCGAAAGTGACATGGAGTGTGGAAGCTACCATAAAACCTGATAATCAAAGGCAGTGAATTCAGCATGCAATGCAGAGGGGAATTTCTGTTCCGACGTGGGTTTCATAAAACAACGAAGGGAAAAGCCAATACAGAATCAGTCACAGTAAAATCCAGTTGGAAAGTGCATTGAAAGTGGATTATTTAGTGTGTGTGACTGCAGCCTTGGTCTACTCAGAATCCTACTTGAATCTAGTAAGTAGGGCTTACTCACAGGAAAGTGCTCTGTAAACCACTTGAGCTATGAACCGTGTGATAGCTTTGTCAATAGTAACGTCACGAGGAGGGCTCATCTCTACTCCACTGGCATCCTATTAGTTTAGCTTCCCAATTTTGCTTCTCTTTGGAAATTTTTCAGACATCTCTTCCACTCAGTCATCTGAAATGGGATCATAGGAGATAGAACATATTATTATCTTGTCAGCTACTCAGATAGCTGATAATATCGCTTGGGCTGCATGCACAGCTGCTGCCTGTACTCCATAAAACAAGGGGAGATGGAAACAGTGAGTGCATGGGATCGGAATTGTTTTGGCTGAATAAGGCTGTGTTACAGTTATAATTTCACCTTTGCTGACAGATCCCTGGAGCCCAGAACTCCCCCAGCTGTCGAATGGCATTATCTGTTGTTCTTTACACTGAGATCCCACCTGTACATTGGGGCAGGTTACGACCATTTTGAAATCTTGTAAAACAACCATAAAATATCCATTAAACAATCAATGAAGACACCAAAGAAATACACCAGCTGTAAGGAGAGGCAGGTGGGAAGAGTTTCTGTGAAGAGAACCAGTTTGGTGTAGTGGTTAGGAGCGCCGACTATAATCTGGGAGAGCTGGGTTTGATTCCCCACTCCTCCACATGCAGCTGCTGGTGTGACTTTGAGTCAGTTACAAGATCTTTCAGAGCTGCTCTCTCACGAGCAGTCCTCAAAAGAGCTCCCTTAGCTCCACCTACCTCACAGGATGTGTGTTGTGGGGATGGGAAGGGAAAAGAGATTGTAAACTGCTCTGAGACTCCTTCGGGTAGTGAAGGGCAAGGTATAAATCCAGTGTCCTCTTCTATTGCAATGCTCCTCTGTGTAAATTAAAAAAAAAAACCACTTTCCTGCTTATGGAAAGCTAATTTTTTGGGCAGAAAGTTTCTAGCTTACACTCCTTATCTTGCTAGTTTTCTAAGTGCAAGGATTCTGTGATTGATTGATTGATTTTGTACAAATGAAGTACAAAAATAAACAAGCACCCACTTCATTTCAAGGCACCCAAAGTAGGACTTCCCCCTGGTTATTTTATGTGTCAGGGTGGATCATACATGAGCAGGTGGCCTTTTAAGTATCCTGATCCCAGACTGTTCAGGGCTTTGATGCTAAGAGTAATCACTTTGGAATTGTACCCAGAACTGGACTGGAAGTCAGAAGTTCCTTCAGAACCGGTGGGATACATCCCAGCTTCCTTCTGTGTTCAGAAGTCTTGCTGATTCATTTTTTCGACCAACTGCTGTTTCCAGACAGTCTTCGGGGCAGCCCCACAGAAAGCATATTGCAGCAGTCTAACCTGGCTGAGATCAAAGTATCAATGACTATGACCAGATTTTGCTTCTGTTGGACGTGGTACAGCTGATAAACCACCAGCTGCGGCCTGAGTTTCTGTCTTCACTCATGGATTGAGTGGCATTCGTAAACCAAAGACCTGCATGGGTGCTGTTGGCTACCATATGTGTGTATGTGTGAGTGAGTCTGCAACTGACTGTCTCTGACCTTTCACACATGCTGAATAATGCACTTTCAATCCACTTTCAGTGTGTTTTGCAACTGACTTCTACTATGTGAAAGGGCAAAATCCACTTGCAAATGATCACTAAAGTGGATTGAAAGTGCATTGAAAGTGGATTGAAAGTGCATTATTCAGCATGCATGGAAGTGAGCTAAGCCACCTTTTCCAATCATTGTACAAGTCAGTGTCAACAGGGTATGGGCCAGGGATCAAAGCGAGGTTCTTTCTTTTTATAGCCCCTGAGTTGCTGAAGGATTTGATGACTAGTTTGGGAGGCAGGACGCATAGGGAGAAAGGAATTGTGCCACTGTTACATTGTGGGGAATAATGAGGCTCCCCTTTGATTGGACCACTGAGAACTGGAAGGTGACATTTGCAACCATAATGTGGCGCATAGCTTCACTTGTTTGCAGACTCACCGGACAAGGGACTCTTGGGTGTATTCTCAGTTTATGTGTCCCACCCCCTCTGCTCCTCACTGGTTAAGGACTTCATGCCCACAGCTTGGCACAATCCTGCCACGCTAGTTGGTGTCATGAAACCAGGCACTGCAAAAGAGTGTTCCTGATTTCCATTCCATTTAGAAGAAGCTACTTAATTACCATATATATTGGCACAGTGAGAAATGGAGGAAATAAAACAGCAATTCTATAAATTGGTCCCAGGAGGTGGAAAATATCATATATCTATCAGGCAGAAGTTTTAGTCCCCTGATCCAAAAGCAGTCATAAACCTTTGGAGTCCGTCCAATGCTTCCATTGCTCACTCGGTGGCTCAGCCATGGAGCTCAACGGGTGGTCTTGGATGTGTCTCTGCCTTTTCAGCCTAACCGTCCACAGCCTTGTTGGCTGGCTTAAACGAGGTGGCCCCACTCAGGCCGCTCCCAGTGCCCTGGAGAGCCAACTAGCTCCAAGACCAACAGGACGATCCTGTGCAAGCCTCCTGAAAGTAAGCCTTACCGTGTTCAGTGAGGTTTGCTCCCAGGTAAGGGTGCATTGGTCTGAAGAGAAGAAGAAGAAGAAGAAGAAGAAGAAGAAGAAGAAGAAGAAGAAGAAGAAGAAGAAGAAGAAGAAGAACAACAACAACAACAACAACAACAACAACAACAACAACAACAACAACGAAAGAGAAGCCAATGTTGGATCAGGCCAATGGCCCATCCATTCCAACACTCTGTCACACAGTGGCCAAAAATACCAGGAGGTCCAGCAGTGAGGCCAGGACACTAGAAGCCCTCCCACTGTTGCCCTCCCCCAAGCACCAAGAATACAGAGCATCACTTGCCCCAGACTGAGAGTTCCTATCTACACCTTGTGGCTAATAGCCACTGATGGACCTCTGCTCCATATGTTTATCCAATTCCCTCTTGAAGCCATCCATGCTTGTAGCTGCCACCACCTCCTGTGGCAATGAAGTCCATGTGTTAATCACTCTTTGGGTGAAGAAGTACTTCTGTTTATCTGTTCTAACCTGACTGCTCAGCAATTTCATGGAGTGCCCACAAGTTCTTGTATTGTGAGAAAGGGAGAAAAGGACTTCTTTCTCTACCTGCTCTATCCCATGCATAATCTTATAAACCTCAGTCATGTCACCCCTCAGCTGTTGTTTCTCCCAGCTAAAGAGCCCCTAGCGCTTTAACCTTTCTTCATAGGGAAAGTGTTCCAACCCTTTTGTCATTCTAGTTGCCCTTTTCTGCACTTTTTCTAGTGCTAGAATATTCTTTCTGAGGTGTGGTGACCAAAACTGGAAGAAGAAGAAGAAGAGCAGGAGGAGGAGGAAAAGATTGGATTTACTCCCTGCCCTTCACTTGGAGTCTCAGAGTGGCTTACAATCTCCTTTCCTTTCTTCTCCCCACAACAGACACCCTGTGAGGTAGATGGGGCTGAGAGAGCTCTTTTGAGGACTGCTCTTGAGAGAACAACTCTGAGACAACTTGTGACTGACCCAAGGTCATACCAACAGCTGCATGTGGAGGAGCGGTGAATCAAACGCAGTTCTCCCAGGTTAGAGTCCACGCTCTTAACCACTACACCAAACTGGCTCAGTACTACCCTCGGCAGAGTTAGGTCAAATCTACATCTGACTTTCCCGCTGGAATCATTCTAGTTTCAAAAAAACCTGTCTATACCTGTTTCTAGTTTCAAACCATACTTGTTCTAGTTTAAAAAAAACTGTTTACATTCGTTAATTGCCCTCCTGTGGTCAAGTTAGCATTTTACTGCTTTAAACAGATCCTGTTGCTTCGTACTGTTCAGACCAGGGAGTGAAATTTGAAACCAGCGTGAAATGAGCGCAGGAAAAGACACAAGTCAAACTACTTCAGAGGGAAGGTGTAAATTGGGCCTTACTCTGGTTTAAGCACACTGAAATCAATTTTTCTTTAGGCTTACCATTTGGCCACCCATGGCAGGCAAGCTTCACTCCCCCATTTGCCATTCTTGTGAGCAGTGGGAGGGAAAGTGTGGTTGGGGTGTGTGTGATGTGATGTCATCTGTGATGATGTAACTTCCAGGTGGGAAGTGAGGTCACAGTGTCACAGTGTCCACAGTGCTCCACCCCCAAAAGCTCCCAGGCTGTGCAGCCGGAGAACTGGCAACCTTAACTCTGCATAGGACTGCACTACTAGGAAACAAGAATAGCTGTAAGTGGGCATGAGCATGCACAGCACTGGAATTGCAGCACTGCGGTGCAGTTGGCTCAGGCAGCAGGAAATGCAGAAGAGCTGTGGGGTGAGAGACCCCACTGCTGTTGGCCGTGTGCGAGCATCTGGCCCAATCCCCATATGTAATCTCCACAATCGTAGGGTAGAGGGAACAAGTGAGCGGAGTCCAAGCAGCCCAGCCAAGGGAGAGAGTCTAAGTCCAGGCTAAAGGGAACAGCCACTGCCCAAGAGAGACTTCGTGTAACCAAAGGAGACCCTCTCAAAACCACTTCAGAGGAAACTGACTCCAGGCTAGTATAGGGGTTAGTCCAGAGGTTCCCAAACTTATTTGGCCTACCGCCCCCTTTTCAGAAAAAAAATTACTCAGCCCTGTTAAAAAAAAAAGAAGTGGACAAAAAGATGCAGGTAGAGTCCACCACGAACCACGCAGCCAGGCAGGCCAAGGCAGGCACAGAGCAGCAGCAGCTGAAGGCCTGAGGCCAGAGGCCAGCAGCAGCTACCATACAAGAGCCCAGCAGCAACACCAGCCTTACAAGGGTGCACATGGAATGGATGGCTGTGATTGGCTGTGGGGACCCTCTTCACCTCCCGCTCCCTCCCAGATCCCAGGGAAGACCAGGAGAAGGCAGGAAAAAGCTGCTTTAGATAGGTTCTGAACTCTTCTTTCTTTATGCTTCCACCACCCCCTTATTTTTATTCAATGCCCCCCCCCCCAATTGCACCCAAAGCCCCTACCGCCCACCTGGATGGTTCCAGCGCTCCTCAGGGGGCAGTATTGGCTACTTTGGGAATCAGTGGGTTAGTCCAACAGCATGCAAGCCAGAGCAGGACTCAGGGGACCTGAAGGCCGGTTCTGAACCAAGAGAGGGGTCAGCACAGAGGAAAGACCCCCCCTGCAGTTCCCCACAGTAACAAAGATACAGAGCCATCTGGACAGCTCCTTTTTGAACAGTTCTTTTGTAAATACCCTGGACATGAGTGATTTTGTTGGCTTACCTGGGCATGCTTCTAAGATATGGTTTGTCAAATTATAAACAGCGGGTGACGAATGTGTTCCAGGAAAACTACTTAGCAGCACATCTTTGAAAGGAGAACGAGCAAGTGAGGATGGATGAGGCTGCCAACGGTGTCCTGCATGCCAAGCCATGCACCATTAGGTTTTATTTGAGTATCCCCTCTTTTATTTGGTGAAAATGAAGAACAGTAATAGCAGGCTGGCCGCCGGTGTTCCTTATTTTCAACGAACAGTTCCTTAGTTGTTATTCAAATGCAGCCTTCCTTAACAAAGGCAAAGATATAAGCAACTTTACGTTAATCGTTTACAAGGCTGGTATATTCGAACAAAGGGCTGCTAATGTTCTAAATCTGCTTAACACATCGTTAGGCTTCACAGTGTGTATTTTCGAACTTTCCGAAGGAGAACCATAAATAGTAACTTCCAGATGGCTTCTTCTGGGACTGGTAGTGTACATGTTTAGCTGGTAATTCCATAAGGTGGTTTAGTGATTTGGGGTGGTGGTGTTATGTTCTTATGTGCAGAAGAATGAGGTGCTCCAATGGACTGCACCAGTACGTTTGGATCAGATGAGTCCAAGAGAGGATTTAATCTTTGACTGAGGTATAACTGTAGATTGCCAGTTCCCAAGTCCGGGTGGGGTTTCCCCCAATTTTCAGGACTTCTGCCTGCCGCCGGCCAGCTGGCTGGCAGGGGATTCCCCGCCCCCAAACAGCCACATTCCTGCATGACGTCCCTGACATGATGATGTCACTGATGTCACGGGGGGGGGGGGGGGGTGCTCTGGTTTGCGGGCAAACCTCTATGGCAAATTTGGCCTCAAACCATACAATTTTGCCTTCAAATCAGAGTGTTGCTGCACAATGTCACTGACACGATGACATCGCTTCTGGGTGATGTCATCACGTCGGGGACATCACATGACATCCCCTCCCCCTCAAGGGACACCCCCCCCCCAAATCCCCTCACTGGCAACAAGGTATGACCTGGCCTGGCCTATTTACCCTTTGTAACTGGTAAAAAGCACTTTTAGCAACAACACCAACCTGTCTTTCCATCAACAAGGGCAGCTCCAAAAGTACTCTCCAGTTCAGTGGTCCCCAACGTAAGCCGCTCTGAGCCCTGCTTGCAGGTAAGGGCGGCCTAATAAATTGGATTGATTGAATGAATGAATGAATGAATAATTGGTCCCACTGTCACATTTGCTGACACCTGCCAAGTGTTTTCAAAAAGTGGGTGGGTTCAGTTGGGGCTTTTGCCCAGCAGGGTTTCTGACAGGACATTGGAGATTTGTTTGACAGGGCATATTTTTAAAAACATTGCTTTGGCAGCAGCTGCCACCACAGCATGAATATCTTCACTGGGTGACTGTGGATAAACTGTGGCAGCCATTTTGTGTCTGGTTGCGCCTCCTGAGTAGCCATTTTGTGCCAGAATTCCAAGGGTGCTTGCTGGCTGAAAAGGGTCGGGGACCCCTGTCCTAGGTCTTTCCAGATCCCACCAGAAGGAGGATTACCACATCCAAAAAGGGCAACAGACGATTACTATTAGCTTTTCTGCAAAAGCAACACTTCCATTTTATGCAGATTTAGATTCAGCCTGTGCTTCATAGCCGCAAGGCCATGACACTCAGGCAGTCAACTAGGACAGTAACGGCTGCTTTAGCTTAAAAACGAAAACACAGAGCTGGGAGTCATCAATATATTGAGAGGCCTGAGGCCAGCACTGAACTGGGCTGGACTTTTTTTTAAAGGCTGGATTTTAGTCAACATCGTTTAATATTTTCTTTTTATTATTGTGGGCACTATGGAAAGGTGGGATATAACTATTGTAAATACATAAATAAATGAAGGAAGTCTGGGGGAGAAGCAGAATTGGGGAGAGGACAGTGGGGAAAAGAGATACCGCAGGGGCTGCAAAGGGGGAGAGAATTGGTCAGAGAGTGGGGAAAGAAAAGACTGAGTGTGGGGGGCAAGCAGATGGGAGAGGAAGAATGGGCAGATCACTGGGTGAGGGACAGACTGGAAGAAAGACTGGGTGGGTGGAAGACAGGGTGGAGGAGGAAAGAAGAAGAAGAGGAGGAGGACGAGGATTTATGCCATGCCTTCACTCAGAGTCTCAGAGCAGCTTACAATCTCCTTCCCTTCCTCTCCCCACAACAAACACCCTGGCTGCGGTCACACACACTAAATAATCCACTTTCAATCCACTGTCACTGCACTTTCCAACTGGATTTTACGGTGTGAACTGGCAAAATCTAGTTAGAAAGTGCATTGATAGTGGATTGAAAGTGGATTATTTAGTGTGTGTGATCACAGCCCCTGTGAGATAGGTGGGGTTGAGAGAGCTCTGAGAGAACTGCTCTTGAGAGAACAGCTCTGAGAGAACTTGTAGCTGACCCAAGGTCACCCAGCTGGGGAGAGGCAGTAGATCCAGAGTGGATGATGAAAAGGAAAACAAGCAATCAGAGATAGAACAAGACAAGGAGAAATGAGGGCCAGGAGGGGGTGGAATTTCCCCCCCTTCAAGTCCTCAGGTCCCATTCCTGTTTTTCTTTCAAAAAATGTTTCAAAACTCACATTATTTACTGTGAAGCTGTTCATAACAAAAGTTACAAGCATTAAACTGATATAAAACTCTTACACAAGGCTCTGCGGATCCAGCTTAGGTTGACTTTCAGGTTGGACCATGTGAACTCATGAAGTTACCTTATATTGTGTCTGTTAAGGAGATTAGTCTTGTCTATTCTGCCTGGCAGTGGATTTCCAGGATCTTGAGTCAAGGTCTTTACATCACTTACTAGTTATTTTTAACTGGAGATGCCAGGGATTGAACTGCATATCAAGCAAATGCTCTATCACTGAGCCACAGCCCCACATGAGCTGTTCTGTTCGTGGGTATACATTGATGGAGACAACAAGTAGGAAGATGTTTACAGAAACTGCCATTGCCATAGCAGGCATTTCTGCTGGCTATAATTCACCCATTATGTTGGTTATAGTTCACCTGTTACGTTATCTATGGGCTGCTGGTGTAAGTTACGTGAAGAAGAAGACAACTTGTTTGAATTCCTCCTGGATGACTGACAAAATGGAGCCTCCACGTTCAAAATATCAGTGCTGAGAGCAGGACTGGGAGGAGTCTTGTACTGATTGTTGCCCATGGTGTGAAACAAAATGGCTGATTACTTGAACCACTGGTCTGATCCAGCATGGCTGCTCATATGTTCTTAGGAAGCTCTTCCCTGTTTCTGAATGGCTGATGGCCCTCACTTTCTTGCTATTTCTTTGTAACATGTGGCTTGGCTCATTCATTGGTGTTAACAGGAGGCATCTTGGAAGGGAATCTGTTCTGTTCCAGCTCACTGTGTGTGTTACACCATCATCTGTTTTGTGTGCAGTAACCTCGGC
Source organism: Lepidodactylus listeri (assembly GCA_029233225.1). Classification (NCBI taxonomy): domain Eukaryota; kingdom Metazoa; phylum Chordata; class Lepidosauria; order Squamata; family Gekkonidae; genus Lepidodactylus; species Lepidodactylus listeri. Next base: position 23,413,966 of record JARCFY010000004.1, on the reverse strand, counting down.
ATGTGTGTTCATTGAGGAGGGGGAAGGTCGGATTTGACTGTTTTCTGGTTCCTTCCAGTCTTACAATCCAATGAGTCAATCCCTTGCCAGAAAGGAAATAATGTCATTGTGAGTAATCTGGTTTACAAATCTATAAAAAGTCGGGCCCAGTCTGGTCCAATCACCTGTGGCCCTATTTTGTGCCAGATGTCCCTACAGACCACAAGCAGCCATGTGAAATAGTGGCAGAATGCATAAGGTCCCTGGTCGCTAATACTACTTAAAGTACTTAGCACATGCCTGACGAATGACATTCTGTGGTATTCTCTACCAAGTGCAATTTTGAGACAATGCTGATTACAGAATGAGTGGAGAGACAGAGCGTGCGAGCGAGCGTGTATGGCATAAATAGACAGAAGTATGTAGATTGTAGGGCTGTCAGCTCTGGGGTGGGAAATACCTGGAAATGTTGGGGGTGGAGCCTGAGGAGGACGGGGTTAGGGTAGGGAAGGGAAGGGACTTCAGTGGGGTATAATGCTATAAAGTCCGCCTTCCAAAGTGGCCATTTTCTCCACATGAACTGATCTCTATCAACAGGAGACCATTTGTAATCCCAGGAGATCTCCAGCCACCACCTGGAGGTTGGCAACACTGGTAGATAAAGCCAGTGTGGCGGTACAGTGGTTAGCATGTCAGGCTCGGATCTGGGAGAACCGGGTTTGAATCCCTATTCTGCCATGGAAACTTGCTGGGTGACCTTGGGCCAGTCACACAGCCTAATGTACTTCGTAGATTTGTTGACAGGATAAAACAGAGGACAGGAGAATGATGTAAGCCACTTTGTGAGAGTGTTCCACCAGGCTGAAGTGTTCCACCCTGGCTGAGGCTAAGCAGATATCTTTAGGCCCAGGTATCACCAGAAGATGTTGAGAATAAAGCACTTCGGGGGGGGGGGGGGACATATCAGGAGAGATGAACCTGTAGAACAGTCTTAGAACGTCTCTTGTGTTGAAAAGCCTATGGGGTCATCATATGTTGGCAGAGACTTGGCGGCACTTTCCACCAAAGATGTAAAACAAAAGTTGGGCCTATCAGTGGCTGCCATAACAACTAAAATAAATTTGCTCGTTACTTACACTACAGTCCTAACCAGAATGGACATCACTCTGTTTAGGGCTGTAAGTAAAAATCTGAGTACCAAATAAACAGTGACCAGAGATGGACATCTTGTCCGGCTTGAACCTCTGAAGGCATCTGACTGCTGGTGGTGGAAGTAGAATCTGGGAGGTTCCTGGTTCCTTCCAGCCTTGCAGTTAAAAGAGTAAATCCTTAGCCAGGAAGGAAATAATCTCATGATGAGTAATTTAGCGTAGACTCCCATAAAAAGGGATATTAATGCTAAGTGGATGCCTCTCATAGGCGTCAACTTCAGGGGGTCTGGGGAGTTGGAGCCCCCCCAACTTTTCCAGGAGGTGCTGAGCCTCCCCCGGAGACAATGGCCTGTAATGTCTTTGGCCCAGCCCCAGCCATGCCCCCCCCAGGGAAATTGGAAAGTCTACGCCCTTGATGCCACTCATTCTGTGTCTTAATTGTTCCAGAACGTCTCTGCTCTTACTGAATTCCAGTCAAGTTAGAAAAAGTTCTGCAATGAATTCTGGAACTGGAAGATGCACAATTTGCGGTGGCTTGAAGTTCATTTGCATCTTTCATTCTCCCTGCCTCCTCCCCCATTTCCTGGCGTCCATGTGTGTGGAGTTCAGAAAGCAATTGGGATGTAATTGTCATAACACTGAAATTTTTTTGTAGTGTTTTACGCATGCGCTTTTGTTCCATGGTGAAATTGCTGTGTGTACAATCACATTGGGATTGTTTTTTCCCCACGTTTCATTGCACAGATTTGCATTAATAATATGGGGTGGGGAGATATGAAGAAATTGAAAGATGCTGCAAACAGATATCAAATTTAGAGTCCAGCGGCACCGTTAAGACCAACAAAGGTTTATTCAAGGTATCAGCAAAGCACACTTTATCAAATTCCATTGTATTTGAAAAAGTGTGCATGCACATGAAAGCTCATACCTTGAATAAACCTTTGCTGGTCTTAAAGGTGCCACCGGACTCTAAATTTGTTCTGCTGCTTCAGACCAACATGGCTGACTACCTGGACACAAGCATATCATTCTATACAAAATTGGGGGGAGAGGCAGCAGTGTTCTATACAAAATGTGTGTGTTGGGGGGACTTTGGAGAATTCCTTACATCCTGAGTCTTCTGTGAGAACAAGGTGAGGCACTTCAGAATTCCGACATTTATTTACTTCATTTATAGTTTGCCTTTCTCACTGAGACTGAAGGCAGATGACAAAAGTAAAAAAAAGTAATAAATAGCAGAATACATATAATAAACAATGCAATAAAGCAGTATACAATAAACAATGGAGTAAAAACTCAACAAAGGAAGCCACAGCCTTCCGTTTGCAAGACTTGAACAAGGCTGTTAATTATAGGACATTTTAAAGGTCATTAATTCATAGGGTTGCCATAAGTCGGATGTGATTTGACAGTACGTAACACGCACAAAACCAGAATAATATGTGCAGACAATGCACTGAATCTGCTGAATGTTATTTCTCAGAAACTGCAACTCCATCTACAATCAAAATTAATTTAGACAAGGAGATTTTCAGAACTCCTGAAATTCACTTCATACTGCAGTATTATGGGGCGAAGGTGATCAAGGGAGGGAGGTAATTTGCTCCCAGGAGAGATGGGGCTGTAGAGAAAGGGTGCATGTTCCTAATTGGTTACCTGTACTGAATAAGACCCTGTACATAGAGCCTGAATTTCAATGCAGACAAAAGTATTTTGGGGAATGGGAATTCTACATTGTGTTCATGTTGGGACTGATTCTCTCTCTGTTATAATGAAATATACTGTTTGTTTACTATTTGTTTATGCATGGTGATGTCTGAGCTAGTTTTAAGTTAGAGACCGATAGGGGAAGCCGGCATATAGTTACCTAGTTGCTGCCAGAGCAAGGTAACAAAATGCAAAATTAGTTAGCATTGGGATTCACCAGTTGGGTAATCAATATTTTGGGGGTGGACTAGAGAGCAAGCATTGGGTTTCAGGTTTATTGCTCTTTGTCCTAAAGAACATAAGAACGTAAGAGAAGCCAATGCTGGATCAGGCCAATGGCCCACCCAGTCCAATACTTTGTCACACAGTGGCCAAAAACACCAGGTGTCATCAGGAGGTCCACCAGTACACTAGAAGCCCTCCCACTGTTGCCCCCCCCCCAAGCACAAAGAATACAGAGCATCACTTGCTCCAGGCCGAGAGTTCTTATCTATACCTTGTGGCTAACAGCCACGGATGGACCTCTGCTCCATATATTCTTCCCCAGTTGTTCCTCACATGAAGTATAGAAGTCTCTAAGAAAAGATGTAGGTTAGAGAGTAGCAAGACGGGATGATTCTCCTGTATAGTTTTGAGAAAGGCAGGCTATAAATGAAGTTTACCCTCCCTCATTAGTAACATTTCCTTGTTTAAAAGCTAATTCAAGTATTCTGCTGTGTTTATTAACTATGCATTTACATAGAAACCCCTAACAGTTCATCACTTCCTCTGTGTGATTGGACAAGGGGATGTGTACATCTTTGGGCTGTGGCTGATCAAGTCTTTGTGTGGTGCTATTGAGGAAGGATCACCTGAGGCACCAGTATGAAGAGAGGGGATTAATACTTGCCAGGTCTTTTTTTACAAAGTCCCAAATAGCCATTCAGCTTAGCATCCAATAGCCTCTGGTGCTCTCTTCCCAGAAATATGGGAGCATGAATCAATCCCGCCCAAGTTCTGCCCGGCTGGGAAAACAGAAAAGGGCTCACTTTTGGCACAATAGCCCTCCCAAGAGTCCTGCGGCTGATGCCAATTAAAAGGCAAAGAAGAGAGGGAAGTTGCAGGAATGACCAACCAGGTTGCCAGCTTGTTTCTTTCCCCCTTGGCAGGACTCCTTTGACTTTAATACCTGCGAGACGGGCAGAAATCCCACAACCGAGCTTTTCCCGGCACTGCAATGCCAGGCCAGGAAGCGCTGCACCTGTTGAATGCTCGTTCTCCACCAGCAAAAAGTGCTGTGCCAGGAAGAAGGCCAGGTGATCCTAAGTGATAGAAAGACCTGAGGAGCGTCTGCCTTGCAAAGGGTAAAAAAAAACAACCTTCAGTCGTGTTGTGCGATCCTCTCACAAGCGAGAGGCAGGCCATGCAGTTTCCCCAAAAGACACACACGTTAAGGATGATGAACGAGGCATAGAGGGACTTTTAAAAACCTGTTCTGTTCTTGGAATACTGCTTTAATATGCCCTGGAGGTGCACATAACGAGCAGTCTTGAAGGTATTTTTTGCCAAGTAGAATGCAAGCCTTTGTGTATTTAATCTGAAGAAAGTCCCGTTGAGTTCAATGAGGCTCTCTGATTTCAGTGGGTGTAGGGTTATAGTCTAATAACCCTGTGAGTATGTATGTAAAGTGCCATCGAAGTTTCAACTGGCTTATAATGACCCCAGCAAGGGGCTTTCAAGACAAATGAAGAGCAGAAGTGGGTTGTCATTGCCTTCCCCTGCAGAGCCTTCCTTGATGGTCTCTCCTCCAAGTACTGACCCTGCTTAGCTTCTGAGATTCGGCTATACTATGCTGCCTTGCCTCCCAAGAAACCCCGTAATGTGAGCTAAATGAGAAGTGACTGTACTGTATTGTACTAAATCCCTGAAGGACAATATAGTCCCTGTATGCTCTGAAACACTCTTCACTCCAGGCTGTGGGTGAAAAGCAAGACCCGATCCACCCGATGAAGTTTAAGTGCTTTTAAATCTAGTTGTCTGAAACAGAAAAGATGTAACCGAAACTGTCATCTTACTTATAGTTTTAATATTTTTATTTAGTATTCCACTAGTATTCAAATGTTTAGTAAGAATAAAACTTAGATTTAGACAAACGAGTAAGACAATATTCAGGTTTTTAACGATGATTTGATTCAATTTAAGATTGTTCAGCCGTTAAAGATGTAATCTCTTTAATTGGTAATAGATTATCGCTAACATTAGGGAGATTCTTGTTTATTCTTTGAAAGCGATACCCCATTCCAAAATGCTGTAATATTGATGTTCTATTGTCTGTTTCTATATTTGGAATATGTATTACATCTGATAATACATCTGATTTTACTTGTATGTCATAACCCATACTATTCGATACATATGATGAATTGATATTTTATCCTACGCCCTCTTCCCTTTTGTATCCCACTTTTTTTTAGAAAATAAAAAAATTAAGAAAATGAAAAGATGCAAGTCAATACTTACTCTCTCATTTAAATGAACAGTGTTTCAGTCTGTTTAAGGTCGTGTGGATCCTGCCTGTTCAGTTCTCTGCTCCTGCTTCCCCAAACAGCAAGCAGTTCAAGTTGCTCTTCCCTGGGAAGAGGGAGAACTGAGAACCTTTGATGCATTTGTACTTTAGAAAGGTTCAGGTTAAATAGGTTTTACAGCATAGGCGTAAACTACGGGGGGGGGAGCTCGAGGGCTCGGGCCACCCCCGAAATTTTCTGGGGGAGACTGAGCCCCCCCCGGCAAAATGGAGTGCCTGCCACCGCCATCAGAACCTCTTTCTCCCCCCCCGGCCCGGCTCCCCTGTACCCACTCCTCCCTCCCTCCTCCCTTCCCTCTCCCTCCTGGGGCTCTGGGCAAATGCCCAACGTGGGACCATAGAGTTTTGGGCCGATTGCTAGAGCGTTGCTCTGGCAACGTGCCCAGTGTGATGGCGTCACTTCCGGGTGACGCTATCACATTGGGCATTCACCCGGAGCCCCGGGAGGGAGAGGGAAGGAAGGAGGAGTGGCCAGGTGGGGGGGAGAGGCAGCGGTGGCTTGGTTTTGGAGTGTGAGCACGCAAAGCGCGTGCATGAGTCCCTGCCCCCCCCGGGGATTTCAAAACCCAACACCCCTGCTTTACAGGAGCTGGAGTACAGAAACCAGCACACAGGTGGGCAATGCTAGATCTAAAGTAACCTCCACATTCCAGAATACTGAAAACATCCCAGGATCACAAAACTTCTGAGTGGCTCAATGCAGGCCAGTCTTGTGGTAGAACTCACCGACTTTGCCCAATCAGCCATGGACTGAAAAGTCACAAACCGGAAGTGGTACTAGGTTCCTGTTATCTATTTATTTAATTCATTTCTATCCCACTTGTCTCAAAGCCACTTACATCGTTAACCTTTGTTCCATTTTATCCTCACAAAAAACTTGGCGTTCTCCAGCCAGCAGCCACCTTTTGGGTTTCCGTTAGTGTTGTGGCGGGATCCGATGATCTCCCTATCTGTGTGATCAGTTCACACTGACGTGTTTGCTTCACACTGACCAGTTTATCAGTGTGCGGACTCTAATCTGGGAGAACCGGGTTTGATTCCCCCACTCCTCCACTTGCAGTGGCTGGATGACCTTGGGCAGGCCATAGTTCTGGCAGAGCTGTTCTCTCAAGGACAATTCTAGAAAGAGCTCTCTCAGCCCCACCTACCTTACAGGGTGTCTGTCGTGGGGAGGGGAAGGACATTGTAAGCTGTTCTGAGACTCCAAGTGAAAGGCGGGGTATAAATCCAATCTCCTCCCCCTCCTCTTCTTCTTCTCTTCCATCTGTTTGGATTCACATTTGAGAAAGGTTGGGGTTTTTTGCTTCCCCTCCTTTTTTTGGCTCAGGTATTGAAGGGTTGCAATGCCGCAGCAGCTTCAAGGAGACCCCATAGACTCTATTTCCTTCTATTGCACTTCAAGAAGCTCTGGATCCCCTTTTCCTTTGGAGCAGACCCCCTTTCCTCCTGCACATCCCAAGATATTCTGCCCCCCTCCAACACTGAAACGTTTCAACAATAGCATGCAATTTTTTTAAAAAAATGCCACATCCACACCCCATTTCTGGGTGGGTTTGGGCAACAATGTTCAGATTCCGAGGATGAAGATATCTTGCGAATCCATTTCACAATGGGGAAAAAAGTATGGGAAGAACAAGTTTTAAAAAGGGGGGGGGGTGAGGAAAAACTGGGACAACGATGGGATGTTAAAGAAGTTGTCTGGACACAAGAAAAACCCAGGGTAACATTGGGGAATGAAAATGGAATATTAAGGCAGTCTGGAAAACACTCTTATGAGTTAGGTTAGATTGAGAGGGCGTGGCTGGTCCAAAGTCACCCAGCAAGTACTTGAAGGGCTGTCATAGAGAGGATGGTGCGGAGCTGTTTTCTGTTGCCCGAGAAGGTCGGGCCAGAACCAATGGGTTGAAATTAAATCCAAAGAGTTTTCAGCTAAACATTAGGAAGAACTTCCTGACAGGTTAGAGCGGTTCCTCAGTGGAACAGGCTTACTTGGGAGGTGGTGGGCTCTCCTTCTTTGGATGTTTTAAAACAGAGGCTAGATGGCCATCTGACAGTGACACTGATTATGTGAATTTGGGCAGATCGTGAGAGGGAGGGCAGGAAGGGTTGCATCAGTGCTTAGTTCTTGTGGCCCTTTCTTACATGCCCAGGGAAATGCTGGTCGCCACTTTGGGGTCAGGAAGCAAATTTTCTCCAGGCCAGTTTGGCTGGAGAACCTGGAGGGGGGAGGGTTGTTTTGGATGTGGGTTTTTTGTTGCTATCTTCTGGGCACGGAGCAGGGGTCACTGGGGGTGTGATGGGGGGAGGGTATTTGTGAATTTCCTGCATTGTGCAGGGGTTAGACTAGATGACCCTGGAGGTCCCTTCCAACTCTATGGGTGCGTTCAGATGGCTCTTTTGAGCTCGTGCTTGGCAGATTTAAAGTGCACATCCAGACCTCAACATCTGGGAACTGTGCCGCTTTAGTTAATAGCCCGTGGATCTGTACTTAAAAGATAGTGGTTAAAGTCTAGTCTAAAGCTGACCAACGGGCCAATGCCAGACTTTCCACCATCAGGTCGTTCCACCAGCGTACAATCAGCCTGTAGGGATGGTCTTCAGATCATCCCGAATGTTCACCATTTTAAAAAACTCTTAGTGATGCGCACATAACCACTTAAACATGCAACATCTGCAGATGGTGAGGCACATATACAGATAAGCACATATGCAGTCAGCCCAAACAGCTGCCATTTCAAAAAACTTTTAGCGATGCGCACATAACCGCTTAAACATGCGACGTCCGGAGATGGTGAGGCACATAAACAGATATGCACATAAACAGATATGCACGCATGCAGATATGCACATATGCAGATAAGCACATATGCACATGCACAAATAGGTGTTTTTTTTTTTAAGCCAACTGCATGGCTCCTTATGGTGGATGCTGTCTAGACAATCCACCACAGAGTCACATGCGGTAAAGCGATTCACGGGGGAGCTGTCTGGTCATGCAATGCTGGATTTAAAAGATCTAGATGAAATTACAGCTGGGCCAATGGCGGGATTAGCTGCCTGTCTGAATGCACCCTATGATTCTAAACTCTGATAGCATGAGTGTTTATTCCAACCTGGGCCTCCCAGATGCTAGTCCAACACTCTTAACCACTATGCCCAGGGGTCTGTTGGGGCCGGAGCGAGGCGGAGTGAAGCTCCGCCAGCTCAGGACTGGCCAGTAGGGCAGCCACGGGCTGAATCAGATTCTCTAATCTGATTCAGCTCGCTGCTGAATTGCCGCCGAAATTCGGCGGCAACTTTAAAAACCACTGGAGGGGATGGGGTTTGAGGGAGAGGCTCCAAACTTGCAGGGTAGCTGCTGGGGCCTCTCCTCGAAATGCCCACCAAGTTTCAAGAAGATTGGACCAGGGGGTCCAATTCTACAGGCCCCCAAACAGGTTGCCCCCATTCCCTCCATTGTTCTCTATGGTAGGAAAAAAGTTAGCATTTTTTCCCTCCATAGAGAACAATGGAGGGGATGGGAAATCTGTTTGGGGGCCCATAGAACTGGACCCCGTGGTCCAATCTTCTTGAAACTTGGTGGGTTTCGAGGAGAGGCCCCAGCAGCTATCCTGCAAGTTTGGAGCCTCTCCCTCAAACCCCCTTTCCTCCAGCCCCTCATATACCCTATGAGTTTTTGCCATTGATTTCAATGGCCCATAGGATATAATGGGGCTGAAACTGACATTCCCTTTCTGACACACTTCTGGTGATGTCAGGGGACGTGGCATATGCTAATGAGTTATGCTAATGAGCTTCTGCACCTCTTTTTCTATGAAAGGACCCCTGACTACACCACACAGTTAACATCCAGCTTCATACATTCTGGGGCTCTGCAGGAGATGTAGACCATCAGGGATGCTGACAGATGTGGAGAAAAATGTTTGGTCCCTTTAACAGAGGCATTTCCAGTTAAAAGGACCAGGCAGTAGGTGATGTGAAAGTCCTCAGTCTGAGACCCTGGAGAGCTGCTGCCAGTCCGAGTTGACAATACTGACTTTGAAGGACCACAGGTCTGATTCAGCATAAGGCAGTTTCGTGCTTTCATGTGTTCAAGGGGATGTTATTTCCTTCCGTTTCATGAAAAGCTTCTGCTGCCTATTTCCACACATTGAACCTCTTTTGAAAGCACCAGGGCATTTTCTCTCTCTCCAGGCGGTTGGCAGCCATATATGGGACTCCTGCTATGGTGACCCTTGGCCTAAACAGAGCTTGATTGCAGGGAATGCAACCCCTCACCCACTTCTTGCATCTGCTAAACTGCCATCTGTCTTCCTTGTACTACAGAAGTCTGATAAAGATATTGTAAATGCTGGGATTATGGGGCTTTAACTGCAAACCTGAAGAAGATGGAAACTGACTGCCTGAATGTAGGAAAGACCTTTTGACAGAAAACATTCTGTATTTACCTTAGCCCTTAGGAAAGGAACTGGGGGGTGGTAGGGGTGGTCAGATATGCATTTCACATTTTAATCTGGAAAATAATATCTTGCCCATCAAAGAACATTTCCTGTTTTAGGCTCAATGAACTTTGAAGTCTCCACTGCTTATTGGAACATATTTCAGGCTTAGTCTTTTTAAAAATGTTTGTCTCACTGATTTTCCAGTTTTTCAGATTGTCTAAAACCACTACTTGAAGTGTTCTAAACCTCAACAATTCAATGCGTAGTACTCGGGCCAGTAACCAATTTTAAGTGAGTATGAAAAAAAAGAAAAGTATGATTTATTCTAGCAAATATTTTCTGTCTTTTCCTGGGCTGCAACCCTGCATTTCGTTAGGCTGCTGCTGAGCCCCAGCAAACAAAATCTCTGTCTACGCATTACAAAATCGTCGTGTTGTTCTCCAGCAAACTCAAGGACTTTGCAATGTCTCTCGATGGAGCCTGTGGGCGCAGTTGTGGCAATGAATGATCAGAGGCTCCTTCAGAAGACAGGCTATGGGACAAAGTAGGGTTGCCACTCTGGGTTGGGAGCAGTGTGCCCTCTAAGCTGAGTTAGTGTGAGCCAGCTCACAGTTTTGTAGCCTCCGGCTCACACATTTTTGTCTTAGCTCAGGGAGGTTGGCTCCAGAGCAAACTCATTTATGCAGTAGCCAAATCGCTTACTCACAACTTTTTTATTATTTTTTAAAAATAATTTTAAATTAAGTTTTTATAAAAGAAAAGGAAAGGAAAAAACAAGAAAAAACATACAAAGATAAAAACATACTAACAGATACGGAGTCCGTACTATATATATCTATATTCACATTTCTACTAGAATCAATATCTAATTCACCAAATTAGCTTATCCCAGTTTTATAGGAGCATACAGTTAGAGATAGTTCATTTTAAAAAATATTGTTCCAACCATTTATAAAACCTTAACCAGTTATTTTCAAAGATTTCCTCTCTTTTATCTGCTAATTTCAATGTTAAATTGTCCATTTCTGCAGTCTCCAGTAGTTTATATATTATTTCCTCCTTAGAAGGAACTTCTTCTCCTTTCCAGTACTTTGCATAAAGAATTCTAGTAGCAGTTATTTACATGAATAATCAGATATTTATCTAATTTGTTAAAAGTTTCTGGAATCATATTCAACAACAAAAAAAATCTGGCACAAATGGTATAGTCAAATGCAACATATTTTGCAATATTTCGTGAATCCAGGTCCAATATTTTTTTACACATTTACACAACTTTAATGCCCAGTCGCTCACAAAGTAGAATTTTTGCTCACAAGACTCCACAGCTTACATGGGGGCGTTGGTTGGGAATTCCCTAAAGATTTTGGGGGTGGAGCCTGGGGAGGGTAAGGTTTGGGGGGGGGGGGACTTCAGCAGGATATAATGCCATAGAATCGATCCTCCAAAAAGCCATTTTCTCCAGGGGAACAGATCTTGGTCGTCTGGAGATCAATTGTAATAGCGGGAGATCTCCAGGTGCCACCTACGACAAAGGGACTTTTCTGTGCTGGCACCCCAGTTATAGACCTCTCTTCCTAAGCATAGTTTCAGAGGGTAGTCATGTTGTTCTGCAGTAAAACAGCTAGATTCAAGTCCAGTAGCACCTTGGAGACCATCAAGATTTTTTGGGGTATAAGGTTTTGAGAGTCAAAGCTTTGGCAAAGGGAGCTTTGACTCTCCAAAGCCTGTACTCTGAAATCCAAAGCACATTTGCCTGGTTCCCATCACAAAATCCTCCCTTGTTTACTCAAGACTTTTGTAGCATTTAATCTTGTAGTTCCGTCTTTTTAGAAGTCTGGGTTCACAAATGCCTCTGTGGAACTGCTTTATACTGACTTAGATCATTGGTTTGCCAAGGCAAATATGGTCTACTCAAATTAGCAGCAGATCTCTGAGGTCTCAGGTGGAGGTCTTTTAGTCACCTACTAACTGATCCTTTCAGCTGGAGTTGCTGGGGATCGAACCTGGGACCTGCTGCCTGCTAAGCAAGTGCTCTACCACTGAGCCACTGTGGTGGCTATATTTCTCTTAATAGGAAACAGAGAGTGAGTATAAATGGACAGTTTTCACAGTGGAGGGTGGTAAGCAGTGGGGTACAGCAGGGATCAGGACTGGGTCTGATGCTTTTTAACTTGTTCATTCCAGATTTGGAGTTGGGAGGAAGCCATGACGTGGCTAAATTTGCAGATGACACTAAATTGTTCAGGGTGGTGAGAACCAGGGAGGATTGTGAGGAACTCCAAAGGGATCCGTTGAGGATGGGCGAGTGGGCATCAATGTGGCAAATACGGTTCAGTGTGGCCAAGTGCAAACTGATGCACACTGGGGCCAAAAATCCTAACTATAAATACATGTTGATGGGGTCCAAACTTGCAGAGTCATAGGCTGAGGACAGTCTGGCAGTCTGGCCCGCTCTGCCTCCGCTTTAAAAGCGGAGGCAGAGCGGCAGTCCAGACTGCCACATCGGCCTGGAGGAGGCGGGCCGGACGCAATGCGTCTGGCGCCGCGGTCCTCCCACAGCAGCCGGGCACCACTTAAAAGTGGTGTCTCGGCTGCTGCGAGCACGTTCCATTCGCTTCCAGCGGGTGTGAACGCGCGCCAGCCAGGGGAGCCGTACGGCATTCGCACTCCGCTGCTGGAAGCCGCCCACAGTCTGGACACTGTGGGAGGCTTCATTGCGGCAGTGTGCGAATGCCGCGTGGCGGGGGCAATTCCCCCCGCCTTGTTCTGCCGCACCGCGAGTCTGTCCTCAACCATAGTAGATAACTCACTGAAAATGTTGAGACAGTGTGCAACTGCAATAAAAAAAGGCCAACGCTATGCTGGTGGTTATTAAGAAGGGAACTGAAAACAAATCAGCCAGTATCATAATGCCCCTGTATAAATCGATGGTGTGACCTCATTTAGAATACTGGGTGCAATTCTGGTCACCACATCTCAGAAAGGATATTCTAGCATTGGAAAAAGTGCAGAAAAGGGCAACTAGAATGATAAAAGGGTTGGAACACTTTCCCTGTGAAGAAAGGTTAAAGCGCTTGGGGCTCTTTAGCTTGGAGAAACTATGACTAAGGAGTGACATGATCGAGGTTTACAAGATTATGCATGGGATAGAGCAAGTAGAGAAAGAAGTACTTTTCCCTTCCTCACAATATAAGAACTCATGGGCACTCAATGAAATTGCTGAGCAATCGAGTTAGACTAGATAAAAGGAAGCATTTCTTCACCCAAAGAGTGATTAATTCATGGAATTTACTGGCACAGGAGGTGGTGGTGGCTACAAGTATGGACGGCTTCGAGAGGAAAGTCGATAAACATATGGAGCAGAGGTCCATCAGTGGGTATTAGCCACAAAGTATAGGTAGGAACTCTCAGTCTGGGGCAAGTGATGCTCTGTATCCTTGGTGCTTTTTTGGGGGGGGGACAACAGTGGGAGGGCTTCTAGTGTCCTGGCCCCACTGGTGGACCTTCTGATGGCACCTGGTGTTTCTGGCCACTGTGTGACAGAGTGTTGGACTGGATGGGCCACTGGCCTGATCCAACATTGGCTTCTCTTATGTTCTTATGTATTTGCTGCTTTTTAAAAAGTCTCTTACTGTCTTTTTCTCCTCCTCCTTGGAATACCAGCAGCCGGGAGGCAGGGGCAGGCTTTATTCAGCCACCCAAGATCCTCTAGGCCTCCAATAGGGGTCAGTCACCAGTGGTTGCCATGACTTCCAGATGTACACGCACTCACATGCGCACACATATACACGGACATATGAAATTTTTCTAAAAACCAAAAAAAAGAGGAAAGCTTCTTTAGAGAGAGAGGAGAGGGGGTGGTTGGGGAAATGAGAGGATGGGAAAGAACTGTTCAATCTTCTTCCACTCACACAGGCTTGGATCCAATCCATTGAATTTTATGTGCAGAAAACTGGAATTTCTCCTGTTAGATTAACTTTTTCTGGAACTGGTTACCAAAGATAACTGAAATTACTTCATCATACCTCTTTGAGACTTTATATCTGAGCCTGTGTTATAACAATAGTGAAATGTGGCCAGTGTTGTCATTCCCATCAGCGTGGTTTTCAAACGGCACACTTTTAGCACACACTGAAGAATGTTGTTTGGGGGAATAGATAATTTTTCACCCTGGCCCTTAATCTCAATTCCCTGATGTCAACGAAGGCTTTATTTCTGAAGCACAACAGCAGCTGCTTGGAGAATATTGACCAGTGAAGAAAAGAATGTCTTCAAGTATAAAACGCCATACAGAATCAAATTATGCAGGGTGAGCCTTAGGGAAATTGCATGTTTGCAAAACTCTACAAAGATTCCAGAAAAAATTCTCTAATGAAAGCTTAAAACTCCCCCCCCTTTTAATTTACTCTTTCACAAAAGCTTATTATGTTTTCCCCATTTTCCCAAGCGGTGAGAAATTCCAGCAGAAGTGCTTGATGGAGGGTTGATTCCCGCGGGAGACCAGAGCTCTGGAGACTTACAGCACTTTGTACTATTTAATGAATCACAAACATTCAGGTAGAGCACAGGGGATGGCAAGAAGCACTCCTGTCCAACCTGATATATGCAGCAGTGTGTCATATATCAGTCAGCATTGGCAGCGCTCACTACAGATTCTGAAACAATACTTGCGTGAAAGGAATCACTTCAAAATTAAAATTTCAAACTAGGCCCAGTTTCAGAAAACATAGTATGTAACTAACAATCATAGCTCAGTCTTCTTCCTAGCCTTACCAAGTTTTTCAGCATTTTACTTTCATATAATAAATGAGGTTGTTGGGGTTTTTTAAAATCTAAATATCAGTTTTTCAGGCCTGACTGTAAAACATATCATTTTTAAGGCAACCTTTCCTTCCTTCTAGCCAGGAGAGCCTGGCATGATGTGGTCCATGGGGTCGCAAAAAGTCAGACTCGACTGTGTGACTGAACAACAAAATTCCTTCCTTCAGAGAGGTTATGGCAGTATACATGGTTCATAAGAACATAAGAGAAGCCAATGTTGGATCAGGCCAATGGCCCATCCAATCCAACACTCTGTAACAAAAAATCTAGGTGCCCTCAGGAGGTCCACCAGTGGGGCCAGGACACTAGAAGCCCTCCCACTGTTGCCCCCCCCCCGTCAGGCACCAAGAATACAGTGCATCACTTGCCCCAGACTGAGAGATCCTATCTATACCTTGTATCTAATAGCCACTGATGGACCTCTGCTCCATATGTTTATCCACTTTCCTCTTGAAGCCATCCATGCTTATAGCTACCACCACCTCCTGTGGCAATGAATTCCACATGTTAATCACTCTTTGGGTGAAGAAGTACTTCCTTTTATCCATTCTAACCCAACCGCTCAGCAATTTCATGGAGTGCCCACGAGTTCTTGTATTGTGAGAAAGGGAGAAAAGAACTTCTTTCTCTACCTCCTCTATCCCATGCATAATCTTATAAACCTCAATCATGTCACCCCTCAGCTGTCATTTCTCCAAGCTAAAGAGCCCCAAGCCCTTCAACCTTTCTTCATAGGGAAAGTGTTCCAACCCTTTTATCATTCTAGTTGCCCTTTTCTGCACCTTTCCCAATGCTATAATATTTTTTCTGAGGTGTGGTGACCAGAACTGTACACAGTACTCCAAATGAGGTCACACCATCGATTTATACAGGGGCATTATGATACTGGCTGATTTGTTTTCAATTCCCTTCCTAATAACCCCCAGCATAATGCCGGCCTTTTTCATTGCAGTTGCACACTGTCTCAACATTTTCAGTGAGTTATCTACTACGACTCCAAGATCTCTCTCTTGGTCAGTCTCCGCCAGTTCGGACCCCATCAACGTGTATTTATAGTTAGGATTTTTGGCTCCAATGTGCCTCACTTTGCACTTGGCCACACTGAACCCCATTTGCCATGTTGATGCCCACTCGCCCATCCTCGACAGATCCCTTTGGAGTGCCTCACAATCCACCCTGGTTCTCACCACCCTGAACAGCTTTGTGTCATCTGCAAATTTAGCCACTTCACTGCTTACTCCCAACTCCAAATCATTAATAAACAAGTTAAAAAGTATCATTCTTCCCTGCTCTACTTTATCCTCACAATAACCCTGTGAGGTGGGTTAAGCTGAGGGACAGAGACTGGCCCAAGGTCAATTAGTTTTAGAGCTAAGTGGAGACACAAAGCCAAAATGTCCCCAATGTTAATCCAATTACACAGTTGCCAACCTCCAGGTGGTGAAATCCAAAGACAACATCCGTTACATAAATAATGAAGAGTCAATAAAGATATGTTTGCAAAATCATTTACTGTAGTGATTCTGTAGAAAATTCTCTTCTATAATTGCTCATGCACAATGAATGCTGCACAATGTAAACAATGTAAATACATTCTGAAGACCTTATTAGAGAGTCAGCATGGAATGTCTCCTTCAGGAGTTGATAAGTAGAAATCGATAAGAACTATGATTGTTACACACTCAGATAAAACAATTATTGTGAAACAAATTGTTTACATTGCGCAGCATTCGTGGGGAACCTTGACAACAGGGTTTGTAGCAGCAGAAAAAAGCAAGAGTCCAGTAGCTCCTTAAAGACTAACAAATTTGTGGCAGGGTGTGAGCTGTTGTTGTGAGTCACGGCTTTAGTGACTCAAGAAAGCTCATCCCCCGCCACAAATGTTGTTAAAGACTAAGGCGCTATTGGACTCTTGCTCGTTTCTACTGCTACAGACAGACTAACATAGCTAGAGCCAGTTTGGTGTAGCGGTTAGGAGTGCGGACTCTAATCAGAGAGGACTGGGTGATTTCCCATTCCTCCACATGCAGCTGCTGATGTGACTTTGGGTCAGTTACAAATTCTTTCAGAGCTGTTTTCTTAGGAGCAATTCTCTCAAGAGCTCTCTCAGCCCCACCTGTCTCACAGGGTGTCTGTTGTGGGGAGGGGAAGGGAAATGAGATTGTATGCTGCTCTGAAGCTGCGGTCACATGCGTCAGTTGGAGCGGGGGGAAGCAAGGCTATCTCCTCTAGAGGAATTTGACATGCAGTTGCGAGCTCACACATCCCTTTGTAGCTGCAGGATCAGCCCATCACTGTGTGATCAGATGCAACCACAGGCGAATCATTCATGCCCCCATTTGTTTCCCATGCGCATAAACGAGGAATCGCACCCCTGCACTGAGGGCTCCCTATGGAGTATGCAAATATGCGCATACTGTGAAAGGGGGAAACGGCACTGAGTCGGGATGTAATTATCAGACCATCCCGATGGCATAAGAGTGTGCTTGTGTGATCAGACAGGGGAAAGTCCATCTGTGGCTTGTGAGAACCAGTTAGAGCTGGACTTTCCCTGGTGTCTTTTAACTCCGCTTCTGTGGCAGAGCAGCATGGATTGCCAACAACTGCGGGATGTTTCCCAGATGCTGCTGTCTGACCATGCCCTTTACATCTGCCCAGCATTCGCAGCTATGTTGCATCTAAAGGCGCATGTGATCACAGCCTGAGACTCCTTCGGGTAGTGAAGGGCAGGGTATAAATCCAATCTCTTCTTTTTCTTCTACCCACCTTGATCTATCAACAGTTTGCAATCGCCTTGAGTTCCAGTGAGAAAGTCAGACTATAAATTAAGTAAATAAACAAATAAAAATCACTTAATTGTCCTATCTATGTGTATGTTTGTGTGTACACACACACACCTCTCTGCTTCATATGTGACCGCATGGAATACATGCACACAGATCCTCTTACACTTTGGCCTTTAGCACTATAAATCTCTTGCTTACCTCCAGCATCTGAGCAGCTGGAACAACCATGAAAACGAGAAGGTGTATCTACTTCATGGGCTTTCCATTAATCGTCATCCCCAAGGAACACTGGGATCTGAAATTTCGTGAGGGAAGTGAAGGAGAAAACAAATGTAATGCAAAACAGGTTCTCCATCATGCATGCTTCAGACACGCTATCTTTCTGGTTTCACAGTGGAAGCAACAGACAATGGAAACAACATACCATCCAATCGACTGAAGCATTTTAGGGTTCCAGGACCTCTCTTCTCTTTCTTTGGAGATCGAGGGTGGTGCAGGGGCTCCCACTTGATCCCAACTCCATTTCCCTCCTCACTGCAGTCCCTGTTCTGCTTGGCTTTTGTCCTTATAGGACCCAGGATTCCCAGGATAGACATTTCTATGACTGTCCTTTCTCTTTCTCCAATTGCAAGTAAGTTAGGATTCAGCTCATAAGCACCTTCTTTCACGTCCACACCTCTCTTGCAAGAATAAACCAAATGCAAGTCTGCATTTGGATTATGTGCACAGTGGGATGTATAGAGCACAATCCTTCCTTTGCTAGGGGATGATTGCACACAAATGGCTGATGAAGCAAGAGGACATTGACACACACACATGCACGCACACACACACCCAGCTGAAAACAGCCACCCAGAAGCCTGAGAGTAGAGTGCCCTCGGGCTGAAAAATATCCCAGAGAGGAAGTCAAGGGAATAGTAGGGAAAGGTCCAGGGCTCAGGAGACAAGCCCCAAGATTCCCTGTCCACAAAATAGTGTCTTTCTTGTACTGTCAGTAAGAGACAGTTTGGGTGAAATGGTGCACATTCTACTTAGGACTAACCTGCTAGGGATGCCAGCCTCCAGGTGGGATCTGGAGATCCTCCAGTATTGCATCTAACTACAGACTACAGAGGCCAATCCTCTGGAGATAATGGATGCTCTAGAGGGTGGACTGTATGGCATTGTACCCCACTGAGGTCACCGTCCTCCCCAGGTTCCACTCCCAAATCTCAGGGGGTCTCCCAACATGTAGCTGGCAACCCTATGTCCCCTGCTGGTGGCTGGGTGGGGCTGGCAACCCCATGACCTCTGAGGAAAAGTGGGAAAGTTCCAAGTAAACATGCCCAGGACTGTTCTGACCGTCATCTAAAGAGCTTCACATTTGAGAAGGAGCTTCTACAAGGCAATCATTCTGTCGATTTGGTGTGTTGCTACAACAACGAAGTGAAGGCAGCAGGAACATTCTAAAGGAAGAAATAGGTTCCTTTCTTCATGCACAAAAAGGAATAAGCCTCACCAATGAAATTTTGTAAAAGCAGACAAGGGACTGACATTCTATGAAGCTGCCAGCCTGTGGATGCAGCGTTTGGGAATTGGTTTGCATCAATCGGCCCCCTCTTCCAATCTGCCAGTCAGAGACTGCCCTTCATCGAGAACTAGGTCATTAAAAATCCTTCTTTTCGTCTTTCAAAGACCTGTCAAAATCACTTATGAGGATGAAGATAAGATGGCTCATTCACTGCCATGCTGCATGCGTCAACATTCACTACAAAGCCGATGGCGCGCAGATGCATTTATTGCTTCTTTCTCTTACCCTAAAGCAGCTACTGGCCATCTGCTTTTGAAAAGGTACCTCTCTTAAGACCAGGAGAGCAACATCATTGAAAGTTCCAGAGAGCAACTGCCAACATTGCTACCCTGCTGCTTATACACTAAGACAGAAGGGAATCTGGCAAGTTTGCAGAATACATGCCTATTTACCTGAAAGGAAGGGCTTCTCCACACTTTTTATCTTCATCGCTTGTGTGCCTGGACTGTGTTGGGGTTTTTTTTTGTCCTTTTCTACGTGTGTTTCCCTCTAGTGACTGCTTCGATATTTCAACGCTATATCTCTGGGTTATTTCCCTGCACTTTTAAATAAACCTCTTCTGGGTTTATTCCCTGCTCGGGAATAAGCTGGTGAGACAGCGATGAAATATCGAAGCAACCACTAGAGGGAGCAAAACACACATGAAAAAGAAAAAAAGATGCAATATGGACACACAAGTGATGAAATAACATGTGCAGAAAAGAAGAAGAAGAAGAGTTGGATTTATACTGCGCCCTTCACTTGGAGTCTCAGAGTAGCTTGCAAATTAGACACTTTGTCTAATTAAATTAAATTAGACAATTTGTCTATCACATGCAGTGTTGTCTGCTTTGAGCGGCTGCTGCTTTCCAGGATCTCAGGCTGAAGTCTTTTGCATCACCTCCTACTTGATTCTTTTAACTGGAGATGCTGGAGATTGAACCTGGGACCTTCTGCATGCCAAGAGGATGCTCGACCCCTGAGCCATGCCCCCCACCTCAGCAGGGAATGAAGGTGACAGCCCTCCCCTATGTTTGGTCTGGTTCTCAAAGGTATTTAGTCTCTGAACATGGAGGGTTCTCTTAGCCATCATGGGTAACAGTTGCTGACAGACCTACTGATTCATCCTCATCTAAATGAGTCAGGATGAGCCATAACGAGTTGCGGGCCGATCATTTTTCCTAGTAATGCAGATAATATGTCTGTGCACTTAAGCTTCGGAGAGTGAATCCTACAGGGCATTTGGAGTCTAAAAAACATTAGCACCAGGAACCCCCTGCATTGCCAAGTGGAGAAACAACAAATGTTTCCGAACCCTGCAGTCACGGCATGTGATATATAACACCCCAAAAAACTATTATTTCAGAAAGCACACAATGCAGCTGTGATGCGTTCAGTTCCCATTTAAACAATCCCTGAGAGCTTTTGCTGACCCGCCTCGTGGTTCTGCTGAATCCTTTGGCTTTGCTCTGAAAATGCTCCCAAATTTCACGTGCAGCTTTTATCGATGTTATATGTGTCTGAGTTATTTAAATCAAAAGTAAGGCAGCCCACTGGGGGGGAGGAACAGAGAGAGCATCCTCACACCAGAAAAAACACACTCTATTAAATTTTGCTAAAGGAAAACCGTAGCCAAAATATCTCTGCCCAGGGCAATGGGGACTCCGACTGTTTCTTCAACTCTTGGCACTTCTTCCTGCTTTTTGGGATGTAACCCCCTGTTCTCTTAATGGGCTTTGCTGTTCGTCTATTACAAAAGAGATACAGCAAGACTGTATCCACATCTTTTACGTATTAGTTAGTAATATGATTACCAACTGCAAAACATTCTGTTACATTATATCACATTATATCACATGGCTGGAGTTTTTGTTTACTTTTTGCCGTCGCTCTTCGCGCTGAGGCCACATTTATGATATTGCTTGCACTGAGACACTGATTTCAGAAAAATAAGTGTCTGCGGAGTGTTTATCTCTGAGGATTACATCCGCTAATCCATCTGGAGCCAAGGCAACTGTTTGGCTGCTTAATTAATCAGCACATTTGCAAAGACGGGATTTTAATTTTTTTCTTAGAGCAAATGTTGATAAAGCACTTGCCGTATACGTATGTGCTGTATTATTTGAAGTTGCACAGAAGTTTTCCTCTGTTGGATGAAACAGTTATTTTTGTCTGATGAAAAGTTCTGAGCAGGGTAACATAAGAGCACAAGAGAAGCCAATGTTGGGTCAGGCCAGTGGCCCATCCAGTCCAACCCTCTGTCACACAGTGGCCAAAAATACCAGGTGCCTTCAGGAGGTCCAGCAGTGGGGCCAGGACAGTAGAAGCCACTGCTCAGTAATTTCATTGAGTGCCCACGATTAGAAACATGCGGACTCTTTCTCTAGTCCACTGAGGTTTGCTAAATAAAAAGTCACCCCATTTCTGCTTCTCTGGAATCACTACAGCTAAGGGTTATCATAATAATTACTGCCTTACATAGGTAAGGGCTTACTTCCATAGAAAGGAGTTTCCTCCACAGGTTCCCCCCCATTCACATGTGCACATTTATTGATCAGTGACTTCACTCAGCCGAAATGTATTACTGAGCGATGCAAAGCAATCTGTTGCATTTATGTTGGGAGTGTCTGTGGAGGACATGCAAGCTCCAGTCCCTTTTAGTCTTTGAATGTGGCACACTTATGGCTGCTAGATGCTGGGAACCAACAGGAGGGCATGGTTGTCTCCATCATGCCATGTTCTTCAGGTACTGCCCACAGCAGAAGACAGCATTCTGGGCCAGGCACGCCCTGTGCCAGTGCCGGTTCAAGGCTTTGGGGGGCCACCAGGCAGAAAGTTCTGTCTATGATCAGCAGGGATTTGTTTTGCCAGTAATGGGGAGGAAACTATTCTGCTGGATACTGATGTCCTCCTCCCAAACGTCCGAAATCTCCTCCATCTTCTGAAATTTCAGTAGACATGTACCTCACCCTTCAAATGTAACTTTGCAGACAAAAGGACAGAAAATATGCATATTTAAAAATGAAAACTGAGATTTTTCAGGAGCTGAATTCTATGCCCAGCTGTAGATTCTGCACCTCCTCTGCTCTCCCATGAGACTGTGGCATACATGGGGAGCAATCCTAAGGAGCTCTACTTTGAAGTAAGTCCCATTTTATTCCATGGATGTGTTCTTAGGACTATGAGAAGGGGCCATGGCTCAGTGGTAGAGCATCTGCTTGGCAAGCAGAAGGTCTCAGGTTCAATCCCCGACCTCTCCAGTCAAAAAGACTAGGTAGGAGGTGATGTGAAAGACCTCAGCCTGAGACCTTGGAAAGCTGCTACCAACCTGAGAAGACAATACTGACCTTGATGGACCAAGGGTTTGATTCAGTATAAGGCAGCTTCATATGTGTATATGTGACTGCAGCCACAGTCACCTGTCTATGCCACGCAGCAGAAATGTAAAGAGCCAGGATCCTTCCTACCGTTAGACCTTTGAGTACTGCTATCAACTGGAAGTGGAATTTTAATTGTGGTTTTACATGGCACAATATGCAATGCTGTATTCTCATTACAGTTTGGTGAGCCAGTTTGGTGTAGTGGTTAAGTGCGCAGACTCTATAATCTGGGAGAACCAGGTTTGATTCCCCACTCCTCCACTTGCACCTGGCTGGATGACCTTGGGCAAGCCATAGCTCTGTACCAGCTGTTCCCTCAAGGACAACTTGGGAAAAAGCTCTCTCAGCCCCATCTACCTCACAGGGTGTCTGTTGTGGGGAGGGGAAGGGAAAGGAGTTTGTAAGCCGCTCTGAGACTCCAAGTGAGTGAAGGGCGGGGTATAAATCTAATCTCTTGTTCTTCTTACAGGCCAGCTAGTGCTGCCAGCCTCCAGGCGGGGCCTGGAAATCTCTAGGAATTACAGCTGATTTCCAGACTGCAATATAGTGATTAAGAGTGGTGGATTCTAATCTGGAGAACTGGGTTTGATTCTCCATTCCTCCATATGAAGCCAGCTGGATGACCTTGGGTCAGTCTCCTTTCTCTCAGAACTCTCTCAGCCCCCCAAAACAAGTCTAGCTCACCATCTAGTGGTACATAATGCGAAAAGAGCTAGAACTTCTGGCTGCCAGACAATCTTAGGATCTCTTGGCTATACTACACACAGTGTCATATGATAATAATAATAATTATTATTCCATTACCCTGGAGAAAATAGCTGCTTTGGAGGGTGGGCTCAATAGCATTACTCTGCTAAGGTCCCTCCCCTCCCCAAATCCTGCCCTTCCCAGACTCCACCTTGTGTTGCCAACCTCCAGGTGAGGACCAGAGATCTCCCAGAATTATATCTGATCTCCAGGTGACAAAAATCAGTTCCCCTGGAGAGAATAGCTGCTTTGGAGGGTGGACTCTATGGCATTATATACCACTAAGGTCCCACCCTTCCCTCCCCAGGCTCCACCCCAAAAATCTCCGGGTATTTCCCAACCCAGAGTTGGCAACCCTAGCTCCACCCTTAAATCTCCAGGGATTTCCCAACCCAGAGTTGGCAACCCTAGCTCCACCCTTAAATCTCCAGGGATTTCCCAACCCAGAGTTGGCAACCCTAGCTCCACCCTTAAATCTCCAGGGATTTCCCAACCCAGAGTTGGCAACCCTAGCTCCACCCTTAAATCTCCAGGGATTTCCCAACCCGGAGTTGGCAACCCTAGCTCCACCCTTAAATCTCCAGGGATTTCCCAACCCGGAGTTGGTAACCCTAGCTCCACCCTTAAATCTCCAGGGATTTCCCAACCCGGAGTTGGCAACCCTAGCTCCACCCTTAAATCTCCAGGGATTTCCCAACCCGGAGTTGGCAACCCTAGCTCCACCCTTAAATCTCCAGGGATTTCCCAACCCAGAGTTGGCAACCCTAGCTCCACCCTTAAATCTCCAGGGATTTCCCAACCCAGAGTTGGCAACCCTAGCTCCACCCTTAAATCTCCAGGGATTTCCCAACCCAGAGTTGGCAACCCTAGCTCCACCCTTAAATCTCCAGGGATTTCCCAACCCAGAGTTGGCAACCCTAGCTCCACCCTTAAATCTCCAGGGATTTCCCAACCTGGAGTTGGCAGCCAAGGTAACAGTGGCTGATGCATTCCTGACCCTTCTCGTATTTTTTTTCTGAAAGCCAGCCACCTGTCTCCAGTCTCTGGTGTGCTCTCCACTCTCAGAAGCACTTCAAATAAATTCTTACATATCCACAACGAACCGTGACTCCAGTGAATCTTTTTTCCGACTTGAAGTACAAGCCCATGGACATACGTGAGAACTGGACGTGGCAGGGATGCATCTGCTTACATGTGTCCCCCCTTTTGTTGTTGTTCTTCAGTCGCACAGTCGAGTCTGACTTTTCATGTCCCCGTGGACCACACCATGCCAGGCCCTCCTGTCTTCCATCGTGCTCTGGAGTTTGTTCAACTTCATGTTCGTTGCGTCGATAGCACTGTCCAACCATCCCATCCTTTGCGGTCCCCTTCTTCTTTGACCTTCTGTCCCTCCCAGCATCAGGTCCTTCTCCGGTGAGTGCTCCCTTCTCATTTGAGAGAGCCAGTCTGGTGCAGTGGTTAAGTGCGCGGACTCTAATCTGGGAGAACCGGGTTTGATTCCCCACTCCTCCACTTGCACCTGGCTGGATGACCTTGGGCAAGCCATAGCTCTGTGCCAGCTGTTCCCTCAAGGACAGCTTGGGAAAGAGTTCTCTCAGCCCCACCTACCTCACAGGGTGTCTGTTGTGGGGAGGGGAAGGGAAAGGAGTTTGTAAGCCGCTCTGAGACTCTTAAGTGAGTGAAGGGCGGGATATAAATCCAATCTCTTCTTCTTCTTGGTGGCCAAAGTATCCGCGCTTCAGCTTCACACTATTCTAACTTCTGTTTTTCCTCCTTTCTTCTTGCTTTAAATGAATCGTTAATTCTGTTGTTACTAGTGTTCCCCATTGTCTGTTTCCCACTTCTTCCCTTTCTAAAAAAAAAAAAAGTGTGTTCCAACAGCTGTTAACTTTTATTAAACCACTGATTTGAAGATGCTGATGACAACCCCAAGTAAACATGTCGCCTTGGGTTGTTTTTGGCCATGGGTACGGCAGCCGCCATGATTGTAAGTTTATTCCACCCACTCCCTCCTTAGTTTCCAGGCAAAGCTTTGTTCATGCTGGGAGTCTTGGCAGTATGCAGATAGTCACCCTCCTGCACGGAAATGTTACGTGCAGTGAAGAGATTACAGCTTGAGGAAGGTTTCTCGGCCATCGGTCCAGAATGCCTCTGCGCACCACAGCCCTGGTGACTGTGTCGGACAGTCCCTTGCCCTGAATGCCTTGTTGGAATAAATTCACCCAGGGCTTTTCCACACGCCTTTTATATACTTTTTACAAACATTTGCTTATGTATTTATTGTTTGGATTTTTATCCCGCCCTTCCCTGCGCACAGGGCTCAGGGCGGCTCACAACAGATTAAAAATAAAGCTAAAACAATAAAAACACTCTGCAGTTCAGTAATTTCACATAATTTGACATACCAAGATGGCTCATAGGTCCATAAAATGCCCAAGATTTTAAAAGGGCAGTGGGCGAATACCCCCCACAATTACTAAATAAGCTAAGTTGGGCGGGGGGTAGGTGGGTGGAGCAGGGGGTGCCAGAATGATGAGACACCCATCGCCTCAACCAAAGGCCTGGCGGAACAACTCCATTTTGCAGGCCCTGAGGAACTGAAGCAGATCCCACAGGGCCCTGATCTCACTCGGGAGAGAGGGCTGTGTGATACAGTGAAGAAGGGAGAAATCCTTATGCTGCTCTGAGCTTCTTGAAGGAAGGGCGAGGGGGAAAAAGATGCTAGTCAACTTCAGATTCAGATTAATTGCAAGTAACGTTAGGAAACCCACTATTTTAAAAAGAGATTTATCAGTTGTGCTGCTTTACTGTTTGGTACCTACAAAACTGAAACTTATAAGCAATGTCCCCTATGCAAATTTACCGGCTCTGGCTTCCTCAGCCCTTCAATTAATCATATCCTAATTCTTCCCCTCAGCACGAACCCTCCATTTGCTCTGTTTTTAGTCAGTCTGCTAGTGGTGCTACTTCACAATTAAGCACCAGAAGAACGGAAAACCATTTTTTTTTAAAAAAACACCCACACTTGTAAACAAAATTACCCCCCCAACCCCTGGAGCTCATGTTCCCCCCCATTACTGCAATTGACTTTTTAATCACACAATTACTGATCTCATTTCTTCAGCTGCAGCTGTTAACAATATAATAGGACAAGGGACTTCATTGCAGAACATTTTAAAATGGTGTTGTAATCAAGAAATGGCCTGGCATGGCTAGCCCCATCATCAGCTCAACCACTAGTCCTGCTGGGAGTATTGATAGCGCTTCACCAGTCCACACCAAACGTGCTTCCCTAACACTGAAACTATTTCCAAAGCCAAGAATATAACCGCAGACCAACTCAGAAAAAAAGACGGGAGGACAACATAGTAAAATGGGATTCAAGGATTCAAAGTCATATTGCTGAATTAAAAACACACAATTAAATGGTGGTGAGTCCAGTTAAAATGGTTAGCGAGAGAGCACCCAACTTTGCAGTGGCTGCTGAACCCCAGGATTTCCCACCCCTGCAGAAACTCAGCAAAATTTACACTGGCCCATAGCGGGGGAGGGAGGCTATTTGGGGCTCCGCCCCCTTTCTTAAAGGGACAGACCCACAAGATTTCCTTCCTTTTTTGCCTTTTAAGAACACGTTTTTAGAGGCGCATCCTTGGATTGCAGCCTGAGCCACTAGGGAACAGAATCCTACCCCCTCCAGAAATCACAGCCAAGCTATTCAGCTGCGGTGAGGCTGGGGGACTTCCGAAGGGGGGGGGCCCTCCTCCTCTTCCTCCTGGCTGGCTCACTTGGGTGGGGAATGGCTAGTCTTGCAAGGAGAGGAAAAGAAGCAGGAGAGCTTGGGGGAGCACACATCCTCTTGGCTCTGTGCCCCTGCAGCATCCCAGGAAAACGCCCCCCCATGCCCCGACCCTGCATGATGCACTGCAGCCCTCCTTGCATCCTTCCCTGCCTGACAGCCCGAGCCTCAGTGGGACTTGGCAGGCATTCATCAGGGCGAGGACTGGAGGGTGGGTTTTTTATGCCCTGCAAGTGTTGTATGCATGAGGAGGACATGTTGTATGCATGAGGAGTCCCCTTAAAAAATTTAAAGCCCCCCCAAGAAATAAAATCCTAGCTAGGGGCCTGCGCGTGCAGCTGAATACATTCAGAGTTTTGCCTTTCAGACTTGGGTTGGTTCCCTGACTCACTGGGATCCTATCACTAGGAGTGGGTTATACTATTTCTGATTCCCATGTGGAGTAACTGGAGGGCACTTCTGCTGTAGGAGACAGGATTGAGGAGCCAGCAAGGACCCTGTCCATAACTTAACACGCTGAAGGTCTGAGGTTTTTATGCGGTACTCCATGACTGCACAAAATACACTGAACATGTGCAGGCAGGGCTGTCAGTTCCGGGTTCAAAGACCAGGAACAATTAATATAACTACTATAAACTTGGAGAAACTCTAACATGAACTGCACAGAATCTGACTGAGTGACACTAGCTTTATTAATTATATAAACGAAAGAGATCTGGAAACAAAGAATTAAAATGGAAAAGTTGCAGCAGCTATTACATAAACTTGATGGAACTTCCCTTTTATGTCTCATCCCTTATACCCTTCCTGCCCTATAATGTGTTAAAACCAAATAAAAATATATAATAATTAAAAAAATGTGTATAGCACTCACTCCCCTTGTTCAGACCTCTCTCCCAAGTCATTATCTGTATAATCCTTAAACCAGCCTGTAATGTAGACCAGTGTCATTCCCATAGATGGGAGGGCCATGGCTGAGCGTGTCTGTCCAAGGCCACCTAGCGAGTTCTTGGCAGCGGTGACATTTGAACCAGGATCACAGCTAATTCTCTTAGCCATTGTGCTATACAGGCTTCAAGGATGTTCTTGGCTTTTACTGCAATTTTACAAGTTCCAGGACCAGCACCAAAAATGTCTTCTGGTTCTCATCCTTAGGGCATCCTCTCATCCTGCCCAGCCATAAAGCTCACTGGGTGGCCTAGGGACAAGTTGCTGCTGGTCATCCTAGCCTGCCTTGAAGCCAAACTAGAAACTACACTGCTACCCCAACAGTGGATCTCCCAGCCTTGTGTGCATCTTGTAATGTCTGGCTTGGCCCTCACAGCCTTATACCCCACTGGACCATCTGGCCCAGGACTGTCAGCTCTGACTGTCAGCAATTTGGAGTAGTGGTTAAGTGGGAGAACCGGGTTTGATTCCCCACTCCTCTACTTGGAGCTGCCGGATGACCTTGGGCAGGCCATAGTTCTGTCAGAGCTGTTCTTGAAAGAGCAGTTCTTGAAAGAGCTCTTTCAGCCCCACCTACCTCACAGGGTGTCTGCTGTGGGAAGGGGAAGGGAAAGGAGTTTGTAAGCCACTCTGAGACTCTGAGTGAAGGGCGGGATATAAATCCAATCTCTTCTTCTTCCCCCCTCAAAGAGAGAGAAAAGGCTTTCCCAGCCCTGATCCTTGAGATCTTTTATGACTAGATGCTAAGGACTGAACCTGGGACCTTCTGCATCACTGTTACTGCTGGGCCACGTCTCTTTCTCGGGTGTTTCTGGAAAGACAAAAAAGAGTTCATATATGTTTTGTATTCTGTTCTGAGCTTAGGAACACAAATTGTTATTTGTAATTCATTTCTCTTTATTTTTTTAAAAAAAGCCTTGCCAGTTGTTATCCTTCGTGACTAAACTGTTTGTGTGAACTGCAGGGATTTCCTCAGTCTTTTAGCACTCTCTCTCTCTCTCTCTCTCTCTCTCTCTCTCACACACACACACACACACACACACACACGCACGGTGGCACTTGGCTCACAGAGATCTATATGCCTCCTGCTATTCTTGAGAGAAGAGGGTTAATCTTTGGGGAGGGGCTGAGGCTCAGTGGCAGAGCAGCTGCTTTGCCTGCAGAAAGTCCTGGGTTCAATTCCTAGCTTCTCCAGTTAAAGGGATAAGGTAGTAGGTGAGGAGAGAAATCTCAGACTGAGACCCTGGAGAGCTGCTGCCAGTCTGAGCGGACAATACTGACTTTGACGGACTGAAAGGACTGATTCAGTATAACTGATGGACCTGACTCAGTATAAGGCAGCAGCTTCACATGTTCGTATATGTGTCAGCACCAATGCTCCCTCTAAGCTGTGGAGTCCTGTGAGCAAAAATTCTACTTTGTGAGCTACTGGCATTAAAGTTGTGAGTGAGCGATTTGGCTGCTGCTTCAGTTAGTTTGCTCTGGAGCCATCCTTCCTGAGCTGAGACAAAAATGTGTGAGCCGGAGGCTAAAAAACTGTGAGTTAGCTCACACCAACTCAGCTTAGAGGGAACACTGGTCAGCACCCTCATGAGATCTACTCATATTCGCTCCTGCTATCCTTGGAGTTGTTGCCTACAGGGAAGGCAACTGATGGGCAGTCAGGAAAGGAGAGATGTTTATTTGGAGTCCCTGAGCCTCAGAACAACACCCGAGAGGAGGCAGCTTTCCAACTCCGGCTTCCAGGGACTTAACACCCTTGTGGAGAAACAGCTCTCCTCTCCAGGCCTCAGGCCCCCGGAGCTGGAAACTGCCCCCCCCCCCCTCCAGGAACCAGGCTGGCACCAGAACTCGTTTCATTTTCTCTGGGTCTGATCTCTGCATCTCGCAGCGGCTGTCTCTACGCAGCCTCTTCCCCCCCACTCGCCGTCTCTTCCCAGTCCGGCGGCAGAGACTTCTCTGTTTCTCCTCCTGCACCCTCCTCGGCTGGTTCATCGACCACTTCCCAGGCTCTCCTTTCCAACCCAGACCTCTTGCCCCCCCCCCCTCCTGCCCTCTGGTGAACTCCCGGCCTCCGCATCCTCACCCCGAAACATCTGGCCACCCCCCTCCGTGCCTAAAGCTCCCGGCTGCCCCCGATTCTGCTCCTTCTGCCGCATCTGGCGCTTTCCTCTCCCCATTCTCCCCCCCCCCCCCCACGTCCCGCTCCTCATTCCTGGAAAGCTGATCCCGTCCGGCTGCTGTCCCGTTTTGGAAACCTGCTCCCCTCCACTTGCTGGCTGGCTGGCTGGCTGGCACCCCCGGGTCCGCGCAGGCAGCCCGCCGACTTCTGCCCACACCTTCCCGCCTCGCTGGGCGAGGACAAGTTCTCCTTCGGGGGCTCCCGCTTTCCTTCGAAGGCGACGCTCCTGCCCAGCCGCTGTCTGCCGGCCCTGTGCTTCAGGATCCTTTCGACCCCCTTCCTTGTCTCAAGGAAAACCTGCGGGCCGTCTCCACCTCTGGCACAGACTCGGCTGCCCCCTTTTCTCCTTCTCTAACACCCCCACCCCCAGCATTGTCTCCTTCTGCGCCTCGTATCCAGCGCCGTCTCCCTTTCCCCCTCTCGCCCGCCCGCTCCCCGGCCTTTCCCCGTCCCCTTCGGGCAAGCCGAGCCCTCCTGCGCCCACTCCCGTCTGGCTCCGCCGGCGCGCAACCCCCCCCCCCCCCCCGCGCCTCTCCTCGGCCACTGCCGCCGCCGGCCGCCCCTTCCCTTCTCCTCCTCCTCCTCGTCTCCCCGCGCTTTCCCGGCGGCGCCCAGGGACCCGCGCGCTTCCCGTCCTGTCGTGTCCTCTCCTGTCCTTGCCTCCCTCCCTCCCGCCCGCCCCGTCGCAGGAGTGACTCCCACCGGCCGCGGGGGGCAGCTCCCGGCCTCTTCCTCGCCACACACGCCGCCGTCCCCCCACCAGCGCGCCGGCAAGTCGGAGCGCCGCGCGCGAGAGCCCGAGGGCCGCCCGATGGTGCTGCCGGGCGGCGGCGGGGGAGGAGGAGGTGCCCGGCGGCTGCTGCTGCTGTTCGCGCTCGCCTCGCCGGCGCGGAGCCTGCGCCCCTGGCTGCTGCTGCCCCTCCTGCTGGCGGCGGCCCTGGGCCACGCGTGGACCTACCGCGAGGAGCCCGAGGAGAGCGACAGGTGGGTGGGCGCGCGGGTGGCGGGCGGGACGGGACGGGACGGGAAGGGCAGGGCGCCCCCCTCCAGCCCTCCACCCGCAAGCCCACCTGGCCCTGCCTTTCCCGTCAGGCCAGCAGCCCCGCTGCGCCTCTTTCCAGGAGTCTCTCCCTCGCCGGCCCAAGGCGGTTGGGTTTGTTATGACTGGCTTGGGGGAGGCGGTTGTTGTGACGGAGGACTTTGCCAGGCAGACAGACAGACACCCGCTGTTTTCCCCCCCTCACCTCGCAGGGAAGTCTGTTCGGAGAGCAAAGTCGCCACCACCAAGTACCCGTGTCTGAAGCCCAGCGGGGAGCTCGCCACCTGCTTCAGGTCAGTGCCGCCGCCGGCCTTCCCGCGCGCGCTCCGGGCGCCTGAGGGAGGAGGGACATCTCGGCCCGGCCCTCGGGGCAAACTGGGGCATCCGCTAGCGGTGGGGAGAGTGGTGCCCCCTGGCACAGACGGCTTGAAAAACACAATTAGATAAATTCACAGAGGTGGCATTCCCTGCCAGAGGACGTATTGATGGCCACCGGCATAGATGCTTTGGAAAACAGATAAATTCATGGAGATGGCATTTGCTGCCAGTGGAGATAGTCTGATTCCCCCTGGCACAGATGGCTTTAAGAACAGAATTGGATAACTTATGGAGGAAAGGTCTATCCATGGCTACTTGAAATGGCGACTAAAGAGAACTAAGGGAGAAAGATAAATCAGGCTATGCCGAGGAATGTGCCAGCAAGCCAAAAAAGGAAAAGAGATGCTAGGTGACAGTTTTATTATAGGAAGTTCTGTTTGCAGAACTTAATTGCTGTGGAAGGGTTCAGAACAAAGTGGACTCTCTGACCCCCCCCCCCCCCCCCAATAAAGTTTTCATGTTGAACCCTGTAGGGGCTGTGTATAATAATAAAGCCATCACCTAGCTTCTCTTTTCCTTTTTTGCCCAAAGAGAACCTCCACATCCAGAAGCAATGGACTGCTGATTCCCAGTGCTAGGAGGCAATCTCAGGGGTCTTGCCCCCTCTGCCCTGTTTGTTGGCCTCCATGGACCACTGGCTGACCACTCTGTTAAACAGGATGTTGAATTAGAGGGACTGCTAGTCTGACCTGGCAGGCTACCTCTTAAGTTCCCCTCCTTTGAGCAAGAGAAATATTTGATCCAGGGTGCCAGTAGTCAGGAGCAACTACATATTTATCCCACACACTGTATTTTTGTTTTGTTTTGAGCATTTATGTTCTGCAGTCCCCTACCAGTTCTGTGTATTTCTGCAAAGTGTATAACTGTGACAGATACAGTGCAGGTGCCTGAGTTGGTACTAAAAGCAGCTCAGGAGAAAGTTAAGCTTCCTTTCTTCAGAACGGAGGCCTTGCTGATCCATATCAGTCCCCACCCCACCCCACAGCTGTGGTTGGTTTTTTAGGGCCAAATTACATATCAGGGTTTCCTGTCATTTGCCCTAACAAAAGGAACAAAACAAGCCCCCCCCCCTCAAATATATTTTACCCCCTCCCCCTGCTGTTTTCCCTATAGTTATAATCTTGCTATTAAAAATGATCATAGCATAAGACTTAAAATATATTTGCATTTATCCTGCTTTAGACTGGAGGAAGTTTTTCTAGGTTAAAGAGCCTTCATCCAACTTTAAGTGGCTGTTCCATTGGAAGGAGAGCCGCTTAAGTTGAAAGAAGACTCCAGGCTGGGGAAAGCTTCAGACTCTGAATGCTATGTCGGTAGAGTGACACAGGCTGCGATCACACACACTGAATAATCCACTTTCAGTGCACTTTCTAACTGGATTTTACCGTGTGAAATGGAAAAATCCAATTCAAAAGGGCATTGAAAGTGGATTATTTAGTGTGTGTGTGATCACAGATAGTATCTCTTTCTCACTCCCTTTTGGATACTGGATTTGGATAGCTCCTCTTGCAGCGATCCCTTTGCCCACTCTTTAGTGAAATGGTCTTCCATTCTGTGCTAAACCCCTATAGGAATTCAGCCCGTGTGTTCAGTCATCCCATTATTTCTTGTACAGAAGCCTTGATAAATAGTACGTGATGAGAATTTATGCTCTGAACCTAAACCCATTTCATTGGGGGGCAGGCTGAAGCCCTAAGTACACACACTGGGTGGTAAGTTGTACTAAAAACCAGCATGGCTTGTTTCTGGTAAATGTGATTGATTAGGGGGATGTCCTGGCAAGATTCATTGATTTAAGCTGAGTACATTTCTCTGTCAAGGCTCTTCTCACGTTAAGTTTTAAAGTGTCCACCTATACAGATTTCTTCCCAAATGCATGAACCCAGGTCTGTCCTGCGTTAAGCATTGCATAACTCCAAGTATGCATAGGATTAAAGCTGCCACTTAAACTGCTGGTTTATTGCTGTGAAGTTCATTCTTGACCTTCAACAGACTGGTGTTGCATTAATGCTGCTGGAAGAGCAAGCACTAGATTGCTGCTCTTTCTCCTGGGATGGTGCAAGAAAAGACTTTGGAGGATTCTGGAACAGTGAGGAATTTCTTAGGCTGGTAAAACATCCTTTTCATCATGGCTCACTCAGTGCGAGAGGTTGTGAGTTAGCTGCTTCTTTTCTTCTCTGCACTGCAGGGAAGGAACAGTTGCCGTAAACCATGTGGCAATATCCAGGCAAATGCTGCAGAAGTAGAGTTGTCCATTACTAAAGTTAATGTGAGTGCTGTTAACTACTGCTGCCTGGGGGAAAAAATGGTTTGCGAGATATAATGTGTTTGGCATGAGACCTTTTGTGGGTCCAATAAAGTGTTGTGTGAAACTGGTGTGATTATAACACACACTGTGATGGTGTTTTTCACCTCTCTTCATACTATGTCCTGCGGCAGCTTGCCCTATAGTGTACCTTCATCTCTTGTGTACACAACTCTATCTGCCCATTTGCCTTGTGGATCTGTCTTTGAGTTTCTGGTGCTCAGCGTACTTGTGCCTGACTTTGAAACATACCTGGCAACTGTGCCTGTATGACTGGTGTAAACATGGTGTGCCCTAACTGGGAGAGCAGAGATCTCTGTCATAATCGCAGAAGTCTGTAGTTTTGAAAGTGCTAGTATTTAAAGGATGAGGTCTTTGCAACAGTGAAATATAGAATTTTTAGAGATGGTGTTTTAATACGAAAATGTGCTTTTTTGTAATGGAGTTACTTTTGCAAGGACATCTATCAAGCTCTCCACTGTGCTGGGATATCAACACATTGTAGGGTTTCAGTCTTACAAACTGAGAAAGGAGTTGTAATAGTGAATCAGGCTAACAGTTAATTCACACATCCCTTTGTGTTGCAGATGCTTGTGTTGCATTCTAGGACCTAAATATACAAATGAGAAACATGCTGTCTGTAGGACTGAACCACTCCTCTTCTTCTTTTGCATTCTTCACATGTGAAATATTAACGTGCTTCTGTTGAGCAGTGTGAATTTTTCCGACATGTTTGCCTCTGGGGTGGTATTGTCAACCATGCCCTGTCTGCGTTTCGTATCTGGTGGTGTTTCTCCGTTACGCTAAGACGAGGCAGGGAAGCTCATGTGCTCTTTTCTGTGGTCATGGCTTGTGTTACGCGGTTGTCAAGCGTTGTGTACTGCTGGTGGGAAAGTGTGAGGATATTGTGTTTCTCCGAGTCTCAGCATGCGCCTTAAGAGAAGCAGATTGCGCTGCACATGTAAACATTTGCCGCAGGCCGACCTAGGAGACGTATGACTGGTTTAATGATTTGCATGCTGTTTATAAAAGTTGTTAACTAAATCCAGGCCGGCAGCAATGATTAACATCGGAAAGGGTCTGTCATCTGTAGCCTCTTTTCATGCTCAGTGTTTAAAGAGAGCTGAGGTTATTTTGTACAGTAAATGAAATCAGATCGACTCTGTGTGCTCGTCTGCTGTAGGTGCACCTGATTAAAGCAGAGGTCCTTAAATGTGGCTCTGATTGAAGATGACGAGTCTAATTTGCTTGTTCTTTGGAGACCACCCTGCTTTTTTTTTTTAACCTTGGGCACCGCATCGGAAAACCCTCCCAACGCTTCCATATCAAAATACAGCTGCTGTGTTTGTCTTTGTGGCCATAATCCAGCAATGTTAAACATACACACACACACACACACACAGAGGGGAGCATGGTGCACAAAGCCAGGGGAATTCTTGGAAGTACTCACTGTAACTAACATCTTGCACTACTGCAAGAAGGAGGTTGCTTTTTTTTCTGTTCAGAGTTTGAAATTGAAACTGAACAATGAATTGCCTCTATAGCAAATGATAGGGATCTTAATAAAAAACCCAGCTTCTCCAGCATTTCTGTTTGTTATTTTTGTCGTGGTGTGGGGGACCACTGGAAGAGTCAACTAGGGGAACCTGGTGGCCCTTGGGTCACAGGTGAAGAACCACTGAAGGGGCAAAGAGAAAACAAGGGGGGAAATGCCAAGTAAATGGAGTTAGAAGAAGAAGAAGAAGAGATTGGATTTATGTCCTGCCCTTCACTACCTGAAGGAGCCTCAGAGCGGCTTACAATCTCCTTCCCCTTCCCTTCCCCTCCCCACAACAGACACCCTGTGAGGTAGGTGGGGCTGAGAGAGCTCTGACAGAAACTGCTCTTTTTCAAGAACAGCTGTGCCAGAACTATGGCTTGCCCAAGGTCATCCAGCAGGTGCAAGTGGAGGAGTGGGGAATGAAACCCGGTTCTCCCAGATTAGAGTCCGCACACTTAGCCACTGCACCAAACTGTAGTTTGTAGTTTGCAACAAACTATAGTTTGTTACATGCATTTACATTTCATTTTAGTAGGCTATGGAAAAACAAGGGTTAAGTCAAGGCTTCAGAGAAGTTTGGGTCCTTGAAATGGATGAAGGGGAGCTGAATATGTCTTCTTAGCAGGGGTCCTTTCGTAAAAAAAGAGGTGCAGGAGCTCATTAGCATAACTCATTTGCATATGCCACACCCCCTGATGTCACCGGAAGTGTCAGAAGGCCACACACCCCTGACATCACTGGAAGTGTGTTAGAAAGAAGAAAGGAAGGGAGGGAGGGAGGGAGGGAGGAAGGGGGGAAGGAACGAAAGGAACAGGAAGGAAGGTAGGTAGGTGGGGGAGAGAGAGAAGAAAGAAAGAAAGAAAGAAAGAAAGAAAGAAAGAAAGAAAGAAAGGAAGGAAGGAAGGAAGGAAGGAAGAGGAAGGTAGGTGAGTAGGTGGGGGACAGAGAGAGAGAAGAAAAGGAAGGAATGAAGGAGGGAAGGAAAAGGAAGGTAGGTAGGTAGGTGGGGGAGAGAGAGAAGAAAGAAAGAAAGAAGAAGGAAGGAAGAGGAAGGTAGGTGAGTAGGTGGGGGACAGAGAGAGAGAAGAAAAGGAAGGAATGAAGGCGGGAAGGAACAGGAAGGTAGGTAGGTAGGTAGGTGGGGGAGAGAGAGAGAGACATTGAGTGGGGTGAGTGGGAGGGAGGGAGTTTCTTTGCGTGGGGGGTGGGAAAGGATTTGAGTGGGTTGGGGTGGGTTGGGAGTTTCTTTGCGTGGGGGGGGTGGGTGGGAAAGGATCTTTTCCCCGGCCAGCGGCCTGCCGCCGGTGCGGGGACATGGGGAGTGGGGTGGGTGGGAGGGAGTTTCTATGTGCGGGGGGTGGGGGGTGGGAAAGGATCCTTTCCCCGGCCGGCGGCCTGCCGCCGGCGCAGGGACATGGGGAGTGGGGTGGGTGGGGGGGAGTTTCTATGCGTGGGGGGTGGGGGGTGGGAAAGGATCCTTTCCCCGGCCAGCGGCCTGCCGCCGGCGCGGGGACATGGAGTGGGGTGGGGGGGAGTTTCTATGCGCGGGGGGTGGGGGGTGGGAAAGGATCCTTTCCCCGGCCGGCGGCTTGCCGCCGGCGCGGGGACATGGAGTGGGGTGGCTGGGTGGGAGGGAGGGAGTTTTTTTACGCGGGGGGTGGGAAAGGATTTTTCCCCCGGCCGGCGGCCTGCCGCCGGCTCGGGGACATTGAGCGGGGGTGGGTTGGAGGTTTTTTCTTTCCCCGGCCGGTGGCCTGCCGCCGGCTTGGGGACACTGAGCGGGGTGGGTGGGTGGGAGAGAGGGAGTCTCTTTGCGCGGGGGTGTGGAGTGGGAGAGGGTTTTTTCCCCGGCCGGCGGCCTGCCGCCGGCTCGGGTACATTGAGCAGGGGTGGGTGGGAGGGGGTCCGACCCAGCGGCGGCCCTGCTGGGGGCGGGGCTTTGTAATGTGCTCGCCCCCAGCGTCTTCACTGGCGGAGCGGTGCTCCGCCTCGCTCCGGCCCCAACGGAGCCCTGCTTCTTAGCAAGACTCTTCACAGTGCAAGAGACTGGGCTTCCACTCTTTTTTAAAACACAAGTAAGATTAATAATAAAAATGGACCTTGCTTATCATTAGCCTACTGCTGACCAGGTTTTCTCCATGCAATATTCTGGTCTTTGATTTCAATCAAAAAACACCCCCCCCCCCCCCAATCGATTTGCATAAGCTTGTATTCTTACTTGGCGTTGGTGAGGGGAACTGGGAAGATGGATGTGTGATGGTTTTTTGGGTTTTTTAAGAACTGTTTTTTTGGGGGGGACCCACCCCAAATTATATCCAGATAAATTTCCAAGTACTGGAGATTAATGGACAGGGTCATGTAACCAGGACACACTTTTCAAAATAAATAGCAAACAAGGTATCATGTGACTAACCTTCCCTAAGTAACTTGATCCACTTTCACTGTAGATAAGGCTTTTTAATGAGGGAGAGGTATTTTGAATCACAGCAATTGCTCCAGTGAGATCAACACTGAGACAGAAATGAAGTGCATTTAAGCCTCTCTCTTGCAGTGTTTATATGCCATGTGTGAACGCTGCTAATATGGAAGACAAATAACAATTGAGATGTTACGTGTGTGGGCTACGACACAGTTTCAAAGACCCTGAATGCTAACACACCGCAGGCTCCGTTGCACAGGGTTATCAGCCTTTATACTGTACAAGTTCCTTCCACATTGTCCTCTTGCAAACAGCAATCCTCAAAGACATTTTTAGAAGTATAATTGGGGGTCTCTTCTAGGGTTGCCAGCCTCAAGGTGGGACCTGGAGATCTCCGGCTTTTACAACTGATCTCCAGCTGACAGAGATCAGCTCCCCTGGAGAAAATGGCTGCTTTGAAGGGTGGACTCTATGGCATTGGACCATGCTGAGGCCCCTCCCCTCCCCTTACCCCACCTTCTCCTGGATCCACCCCCAAAGTCTCCAGGTATTTTCCAACCCAGACCTAGCAACCCTAGTCTCTTCAGGCCAGACCAGTAGAGGCCAAAGGGCTAACATCAAAATAGGTTGCTGAATAAAGCTCTCTGTCTCTTCATATCTGTTATGAAGGATCCTGCAAATGAGAGATGAGGCACTCAGCTCATCCCACACTGGGCTCCTGAAAGTGCTGCAAAAAAATGAAATATTGCATGTAATCACGCAACCTTTATCAGTCTGTGGATCTAATCATTCGACTGTATATAAACTCTAAATATTTAAGCGTCTCTTGGTGGGGGTATCCAAGGATAATGCAGATATTTGCACTTAACAAAGGTTGTGCGTTTCAGTGAAAAGTTGAATTTCATGTCAGTTTTATTTCTTGGAACTAAATGAACTGGTTGAACCTGTTATATTGTATAAAACATACATTTTAGGCCAAATGGTAGTTGGTTGCCTTCAGTGTGTGGAGCAGTTTACAGTGCAACCTAGGATTCCCAGGTCTCACCCAGCTTGTAGCAGGGGGTTCCTGGTCTCTCTCTGGGACTCCTTTGGTGCACGTGCAAAGCACGTGTGCTGCAGTGACGTAACCCAGAAGTGATGTCATCGTGTCGGGCACGTTGGGGGGGGGCACTGCCATTTGAGGGGAAAACCATAGAGTGTCCTCTCAAATGCTAGAGCGTCCCCCACAATGTGCCCCCCACATGATGACATCACCTCCAGGTGACATAGTCACACTGGGGCTCGTTGCTGCTATGCCAGCACTTTGGGGGTGGAGTTCCACCCGGTGGCCGGTTCTGGGCCGGTGGGTAAATGGCCCGTCGGGCGGGCAACCCCTCGCCCGCCTGGGGGACCTGGCAACCCTAGTACAACCTAAGCAGAGTTATGCTCAGTGTTCAGAAACGTCTGTTGGCACAGAATGCTGAAACCAGGATGTTGAGTTTAGGGAGTTGTAGGGACTGTATTGCTCCAGTCTTGGCTGGTCTGCACTGGATCTCAGTCTGTATCTGGGCAAAATTCAAGTTGCTGGTGTTGACCTTTAAAGCCCTGGGACCAACATACTCTGAAGGACTGCAGCTCCCTTACAAACCTACCTAACCACAATGGTCATCTTTCATGGCATTGCTTGGGGTCCCTTCGCCTCCTGAGATTAGATGGATGGGAGCCTGGAAGAGGGCCATCTCAAATGTGGTACCAAAACTCTGGAACTCCCTCTCAGGGAGACTCATCTGTCCCCATCTATTGCTGTCTTCCACCAGCGGGTGAAGACTTTCTTGTTTTGTCTGGCATTCACTCAGTGACCCCTCCATCCCATCCAACATTTTAGTTGCTGTTTTAATGTTTTGTATGTGTACAAACCTTTGGTTTGAATTGTTTTAATGATGTGTTTTTGCTCGGTTTTAATGGATTTTAAGAAGTGTTTTTATTATGCATGTTTGGTGCAGTGGTTAAGTGCATGGACGCTAATCTGGGAGAATCAGGTTTGATTCCCCACTCCTCCACTTGCAGCTTCTGGATGACCTTGGGCAAGCCTGTCCTTGAAGGGGCAGTTCTCGAAAGAGCTCTCTCAGCCCCACCTACCTCACAGGGTGTCTGTTGTGGGGAGGGGAAGGGAAGGCGATTGCAAGCTGCTTTGAGACTCTGAGTGAAGGTTGGCATATAAATCCAACTCTTCTTCGCCACACTAGTTCAGTCAAAGGTCCAGAAGGGGTATAACTCTGCTCAAGATTGTACTGTTCATCTCTGAGGAGTTGGTAGCTTTTTATATTGGTGGCCACAGTTCAGACTAATCCGTCATCACTCACCATCTGTTGTGCCCCTGTAATAAGCTTTTGAATAATACAAGTATACACTGCAGACAAATTTAGTATGAATATCCAGGTACTTGTGAAAGAACATTGGAGCAATGATGACCACTAAAGAGCAATTTGCAAGACATTTGTATCTTCTATATTTGTATTTAAGCTAGCTTCATTTCATTGGGACTAAGCCATGCTGTTGGCTCAAAGTGTCTTGTGGACGGTAGCCAAAAGACCCATGACCAAGGAAATAATTTGAATAGCACATTTTGAAGTACTGTGTAGTATTGTCTTATGTTGACTTACTGAAGCTTTCTACTCAGTTGACACTTGAAATATTTCTCATAATCTCTGCCCTTAAAGTTTTGGGGGATATTAGTGGTATTATCCCATCCAGTTTAGCTCACAACAATTCTTTACCATCAATGTTTTACAGATGAAGAGCTAAGAACGATACAGTGTGAGTTTTCCAAGGCCACCCGCAAAATCCTTGGCTGGAGTGTGCTGTGATTTGGAGTCAAGAGTTAGGGTGGACTATTTTTATTTATTTATTTAGGGATTAAAAACAAAACACTGTCAACTCAGAAACTCAGAATGCTGGGGACAAAAATGCTGCCTTTATGGCTAGAATGCTCAGGGGTGTGGAGGGGCAATCCCTGGTCAGCTATGAACTCTTTTGACCATTGTGTAGATAATGCATTTTATTTTGAGCCCTGGGCTTTGCCCCAAGCCTGCACTTGGTTTTTAAAAGTTTTTCTTTGTGAACAGTTGACAGACAGAATGAGGGAAGTCAGTTGCTCCCAAGTATCTCCCATAATGTTGATGACTACAGAGCACCAAACCATCAAAGCTTTGCAAACACAAATGGCCATCCTGGTCAGAGACAACAAAATGGCCAGCTCACACCTTGGCTGGAATCTTAAACCCAGAAGGTGACAGATATTTGGGAAGCAGAAGGCTAGATAGGACCTTATTGACCCAAGGAAGAAGAGTTTTGACCCACAGAGGGTGTGGGAAGATAGAAGAGATAAAATCCCTTGGAATGGAGGGAGAGGGCTACAATTTTGGCTGATTTCATCTGGAGGAAAGAGCTCTCTGACCTGGATTCCATCTTGATTGCTGCATTTACCACATGGAGAAGCCAAAGGGCTGGCTGCCTGCGCAAGGACCCAGAGGTAATTGGAAGCTTTCAGAAAACTGTTAACTTCTATGTCTAAGAACTTGCCTTAAAATAAGATCAGGTAGGACATGTATAGAGAGACAGGGGACTGTGTTCATACACCATTTCTTTGTATTCCTTGCTCAGTCCATTGCTATGCTGAGTATAAGTGTGGAATCATTCATTTTAATAAGCGCTTTACTATCTTAAATGCTGGTAGAACTCTATACCACTTGGCCCTCCACTGTTTAAACATGCTATTCAAACTGGGCACCAGAGGAAAGGAGGCCATTGATTGGCTACGTTTCTAATTCCCCAGGAGTATGCAAGCATGGTAATTCCATCTCTGTGATAATCAGTGGCTGGGCAGTGGAAGACAGAGGCACTAGGTGAAGCCTTTAATTGGGCAATATAAAAGGGAAGCTGGGAAGTGTTGGTCATCTTGGCAGGTAATTCTGAAGGTGAACAGTTTGTGGCGACATACTGAAGGAGAAGTTGTACTAGCTGGGAGAGTGGTGCGTTGCCAAGTGAAGGCTCAGGACAACTGCTTGTGCCTAGATGCCTCAGAGGGCCAAAATAGAATGGGGTTTGCAAATCAACAAGGTGTACTGGCTTGTAGGCTTTGAGTAGCAAGTTTCAGAAGTCAGGCGGGGTGGCTTCATCCAGTCCAAAGTCAGGGTTCCAGAAGTCAGGTTAGGCAAGGTCATTGAGTCTAACTCCCTCCAGCCCTGATTCAGCTAAGGTTAGGCTTCCAAGAATTAGGCAGTGCAAAGTCAGTGGATTAGCATCTATTGTACACATTGCATCCATGTCTCACAGCCTCTCTTGGCTGGTTTTTATAGCCCCGTGCCTAAGGGTCATACTTGCAGCTGGCTGCTCAGAAGTAATCCTGCAACTACTAATCTTTGTCAAGCAGCTGGTGTTGGACCAGGAGGCATGCTCTCTGCCTTCTTGCCTGTAGTTCTGTTCTCAGCCTCTGTCTGTGGCACTCTATGGGTGTAGGAGATACTGGTGGGCTGGGAACAGCTAACTGAGGTTCACTTGCTGAATCAGGGCTGGAGGGAGTTGGTGGTTCTGCACCTGCTGTTGGCTGTGAATCCTAACAAGCCTGCATCTAATTCTCTTGGTGGTCAACGTTTGTTAATTCAAGGCTGGCTACACGGGCCTCCTCTTCTCCTGAGGAGTCCTCGCTGTTGCCGAGCTCTGGCTGACCCAACAGCACGGGGCTGTTCTACCACAAACATGAATAAATGTGCATCCCGATTGTGTTCCTGTCAACACAGAAGTAAGTCCCATTGTGTTGCATGGTATTTCTCGTGACTACGTGTACATAGAATTGCATTAGTACAACATGGATCTGTGCATGTCTGCTTGGAAGTAAGACTCACAGTATACAGTAGAGCCTACTCCCATGCTACAGTTTCATGCATACTTTCTGAAGAGTAAGCCCTGTTGAAACCCTGGTATACATCTCCAGCCACTGAGAGAAAATTTCTCTTTAGGGCTGAGAGGAAATGAAAAATTAATTTTTACAATATTTTATTCCTCTTTGTACCAGTGTACCACCACCCGCTTCAGCATTTTGTGTGTGTGTGAAGCACAAGTTTCTACAAAAATGGACTTCCTCCAATAGATTCAGGTGGGGTTCTCCATGACAGCCTCCACACTGCCCCCCCAGCAGTCATTCAAGTAGCAGCCCCTGCACTTCCACAACAATCTCTTTCCAGCCCTTTTTAGCTGTAGGTTCAGTACCATTTTGTTTTTTTAAATCAAGCTTCTTGTTGATATTGAGTTTTGTGTTCAGATCTGCTCGGTCACATAATAGCATAGTCATTACTAGAAAGAAGACTAGTAATTTTAAAGCATAAAATTGTACCCAGTTTGGTGCAGTGATTAGGAGCGTGGACTCTAATCTGGGAGAACTGGGTTTGATTTCCCACTCCTCCACATGCAGCTGCTGGTGTGATTGCGGGTCAATCATAAATTCTTTCAGAGCTGTTCTCTCAAGGGCAGTTCTTGAAAGAGCTCTTTCAGCCCCACCAACCTCACAGGGTGTCTGTTGTGGGGAGGGGAAGGGAAAGGGATTGTAAGCCACTCTGAAAACCCTTTGGGTAGTGAAGGGTGGGGTATAAATCCAATCTCTTCCTCCTCCTCCTCCTCCTCCTCCTCCTCCTCCTCCTCCTCTTCTTCTTCTTCCCAAACTATAGCAAACTATTGTGGAGGAGATAAGCTTCTCGGGTTTTCCAGGAAATATTTGAGGCTTTCCAAAAGCCCTTTTCCTTGCTGAAAGTATCCATTCCCAAATATTTGTCTCACCTCTATTTAGTTCTATTTTTATGCTGTGATGGTGATTATTAAAGCACCTAAAAGCACTAAAATATTCAAAACAAGTTAAAACAGACTCTGTCATGTAGGGTTCTCAGTTGTGGTTAAAAAAGTTCTTGGAGATCTGGGGAGGGTGAAGTTTGAGGAGAGTAAGGAGGGGTGTGATGCCATAGAGTCCACCCTCCAAAGCAGCTGTT
Organism: Lepidodactylus listeri; assembly: GCA_029233225.1. Classification (NCBI taxonomy): domain Eukaryota; kingdom Metazoa; phylum Chordata; class Lepidosauria; order Squamata; family Gekkonidae; genus Lepidodactylus; species Lepidodactylus listeri. Next base: position 23,370,214 of record JARCFY010000004.1, on the reverse strand, counting down.
TCCTCCAGGGGAATTGATCCTTGTAGTCTGGAGACCAGATGTAATTCCTGGAGAGCTCCAGGCTCCACCTAGAGTTTGGCAACCCAGTGTCATGGATAAATTCCTTGACATAATTACTGTAACATATTTTGCATATTCTACATCAATGTGAGAAACAAATAATGCCAGAACTAAATATGTCTCCGTTTTGGGATCTGGCTTTTCCGAAAGTTCTCATACTCTTCTTTAACATTGATCTGATAAACAACCTGCTGATAAGTTTTGAAATTCTGTGTATGAATAAATGCTAGCATGATTGTGCTATTAAAAACATCTTGATCTGCATTCACTTGCCCTCGTAATTATCTTATACACAAACATGCGGATATATATATTTATACACACCTCTTTCATGTGAAACTCTCTGGCTTGGTTTCGTTTGTATTTTGTTTTAGAATCTTGCCTTTATTTATTTTCATTAAGAATGCCGAAGAACACATGTTAGTTGTTGTGGACTTGGGCAAAAACTTTTCATGGTATGAATATCCAGCTTGCATTGCATATTTGAACTGTCTAGCAGTTGTTAAATCAATAAGGTTGCACAGAAACATCATCTGCCTACGATTATTCAGCCATATCTGCCTAGGTGAGTTGATACTTTATTATGGGTGTAATATTAATAAACAATATTGTGTTTATTTGGGAATTTTATTATGCAATCCTTATTTCTTGAGGGATGTTCCGTTAACATTCTCGTGTTATGGCTGTCAAAATGAGGTGCCCTAAAGGCTTTCATTGCTGAAGAAAGATGTAAACCCATGTTCTCAACATACTTCTCCAGGACAATCAAGTACACTCCTTTGATTTTTTTTGACTCCCTCTATTTTCATGTGGATAGTTTCAGAGAGTAGCCTTGGCCGAGGACAGACTGGCAATCTAAAGCGGGGCAGGCACGCTTCGCAAACGGAAGAAAGGAGCACGTTCAGACATGCGCATCTGTCCGTCGGCTCCGTTTCGTACTTACCCGTCTCCCAGTCACTTTCCTTCCGCTTTAACAGGACACCGGTTTTACCCGGTGTTCAGGGGCCTTCCTCCGCATGCCTCCCGCTTCCAAACAGTGTGAACTGGAAGAAGTGGGAGGCATCCGGAGGAAGTGTGAACGCACCGGCAAAAAGTTATGCGTACACTCCTTTGATTTTCCTTGACTCCCTCTATTTTCATGTGGATAGTTTCAGAGAGTAGCCTTGGCCGAGGACAGACTGGCAATCTAAAGCGGGGCAGGCACGCTTCGCAAACGGAAGAAAGGAGCACGTTCAGACATGCGCATCTGTCCGTCGGCTCTGTTTCGTACTTACCCGTCTCCCAGTCGCTTTCCTTCCGCTTTAACAGGACACCGGTTTTACCCGGTGTTCAGGGGCCTTCCTCCGCATGCCTCCCACTTCCAAACAGTGTGAACACATCAAAGGAAAACAAAAAAAAGCGCGGCGGCATGCGCAAGCCGCGCGCGCTGGCTACGCGGCAGTCTGAACGCTCCGTGGCAGTCTGAACGCTCCGTATTGCCGCTGATCCGCATTGCTCTGGCCAGTGTGAATGGCCAGCTCCGTGGGGTTTTCCCCCCGCTCCAGTTCCCTCCACTTTGCCTCCGCTTTAGATTGCCAGTCTGTCCTCGGCCCCTGTTGATGTAGTAGTTAAGAGTGTGGACTCTAATCTGGGAGAACCGGGTTTGATTTCCCACTCCTCCACATTCAGCTGCTGGTGTGACCTTGGGTCAGTCACGAGTTCTCTCAGAGCTGTTCTCTCAATAGCAGTCCTCAAAAGAGCTCTGTCAGCCCCACCTGCCTCACAGGTTGTCTGTTGTGGGGAGGAGAAGGGAAAGGAGATGGTAAGCCACTCTGAGACTCTGAGTGAAGGGTGGGGTATAAATCCAATCTCTTCCTCCTTTAGTTTTGTTTTATATTTTAAATTTTTATATTGCTTAAAATTTTAACCCAATTTGAACTCTTGCTTTGCTTGAGTTCTTGCTTTGGTATTTTATATGTATGTTGTGGTTGTGCTTGAGACCATTGGTCATATGAGCTGAAATAAACTAAGACCAAGACTCTCAAAAGCTTATACCCTGAAAATCTTGTTGGTCTTTGTGGAGAAACCCTCACCCCCACTCTAAGTTTTAAAAGTGTGGGGGTTTTTCCCTCTCTGGAAGTGACAGGAAGCCTGGTCAATTGCCTGCTAGATTACCTCTATACATATCCTAATAGCCCAGTAGAGAAACTAAGGAATTTGGTGCTAAGAAGTCTCCAGGTGATTCTTGGAGATTTCCCAGAATGCCTTCCAGAAGGGCTCCCAGGAGGCACCTGCAACCTGGGCAGACGGGGTCAAGAGGGTGTAGGGAGTGATATAAAGGGGATGGAGACACAGGTTGGATAAAAGCCCTTGCTTCAAAGAGGAAGGGTCTCTTGGTGCTGATTCTTTGAAGGGGACAGACTTCTGAACGATGGTCAGTCATGGTGGCCATCTTTTTCTGACCATGTGATCTCCCAGGTAATGGGGCATTGATAGGAACCTTGTAACTTTTTAAGATCCTTAGTGCCTGCCCTATTTTAACATCACTTAGGGTATGTCTAGAAAGGGGAAAGAGGATTCTGTTTGCTGATCTAGTGCCATGCTTAAGGATGCTTGTAAATATTTTATTTCCAATAAATCTTTTGTAACTTTGAAAGTTGGTTCTCAGTCTTTGTACCACCTAGTTTTCCCCACTGTCTTGGACACATAAGTGCAAGTGGGAACCCCAGGTTGGGAGGAAAGCAGTCAGTGTGTGCATGTGGCTATTTCTCCAGGGGAACCCCAAAGTTGTAGTTGGTCCCCCTGGTAACCAGGCTCTGGGTAACAGAGGACACAGAGGCAGCGTGTCAGGTTGGAAAGGGGGACTAGGAACCCTGTCCCTCCTAGCAGGACCCCCCTAAAGGGCAGGTGGTAGCAGTGAGTTACCCTAGTGGAAGGAAGAAGTGTCCCCCTCCAGCAGTTGGCAACTCCAAGGAGGGGTGGGCAGAGCAGGATGCAGGCCTGTTCCATCACTGTCTCTAAGGTGCTACTGGAATCTAGTTATTTTCACTTGGTAATTTACTACCTTTGGTAAAGTGGACCTGCAGTGTGCCATCTAGGATTACCACTTCATTGTATCTCACGGTAGAGTCAATCTTGCTTTTAAGAATACATGCGCAGAATATACATCTGGAGCTGGCCAGGAGAGAGCCTGTAGCCTTCTCTACCAAAGGCTGAACATCTCCAACAAGGAGTCTATGTCACACTTTCAGAATTTGGGTTCTAGTAAGTGCTTTTCAGACATTTACAGTTTTTAAGTATTGAGCAGGAGGCGATGAATTCAAACAAACAGGCTTTTATTCAGTGACATTGTTCAGCTCAAAAGACAGCTCTATGAGAGCAGCACTTTCATTTATACTGTTCCATCACATAACTTTCAACTATGTAACTATATCCAAGCAATACTATTGGACCCAAGCAGGGCTCAGTGATTGGGTATCTAGATTGGCTTCAGGACCAATGGGAGTCTTTATTAATCAGCCAATAGGAATTGGAGCTTTAGGATACCAGAGCCCTTTTCAAGCTATTACTGCTTCTAAACAAACACAACAACAGTACAATCCTATGTAGAATTACTCCAGTCTAAGCCAGTTAGTTTTAATTCTGCTGTTAGCGTCTGTGCTTGGAGCTCTGTCTACGTGATCAGAATCCCTGGAAGATAGGGTTGCCACCTCTGGGTTGGGAAGTATCTGGAGATTTGGGGGGGGGGGGGTGGAGCCTGATGAGGGCAGGGTTTGGAGAGTGACTTCAGTGGGGTATAATACTATAGAGTCTACCTTCCAAAGTGGCCATTTTTTGCAGCTGAACTGATACCTGTTTCCTGGAGATCAGTTGCATTCACCTTGCTGGAAGAAGTAGGGGTCCCAGTTGTACTGAGAGGGGAGTATGCTCTGTCCTTCCATGTATGTTCCTTCTTACTGTATGTAAAGAGAGATGTGGTTTTAAAATGAAGGCTAGGGAGAAATGGATCTGGTATGTTTTTATTAAAGTACCTTTCCCATTCACAGGAAACCTAGGTATTGTTCAAGACCTCTTTCATCTCTGTGGTTTTTTGTTTACAGACTTTGAATAGTTGATAAACTCATTCACTGCAAATGCACAGAGACTTCTGTTTAGTTAGTCTTTGGCTGATAATTCAGTTCTTTTTGATGCAGCGCAGCAATTCTTTATAGTGATTTCTGCTGTTGTTAGAGGTAAAATGTGGGATATATTACTTTGACTTCTACCTGCTGTTTGTTCCCATACGGAAAAAAAAGAGAGATATGAGACCAGCAGTCCCTGCTTTTACCATGAAATAACTCCTTTGTGTTCCCATGAGAACCTTTTTTGCCTCTGCAAATACACAACTTTGAAGTTAAGGGACTTGAGCCTGCAATTTAATTGGTCAAAGCAGAGAATGTCAGTGCATATAAACAACTTCTAAAGCTGATTTAAAAATATAAATAAAGAAAAGTATGTCTGACGTTGCACTGGCTATCTTGTATATGCTGTCTCTTGAGTGCCGAAGGGAAATGTTACACGAATAAGTTGGAGCTCTATGCGGAAATATGTGATAATATATTTTGCTGAAATAATTCAGTAAAACCAATAATAACTATTTTAAAAAATCTCCAGGAAGGAAATATTTGCCAGCCTGTATTGTGTGTGTGTGAGTTTGTATTTGCTGGATTAAAATACAGGAATAACACACAAAAGCCACTGGACTAAAACTTTTCTAGACAAAACTTTTGTAATAATACGTTTCTGACAACTGAAGTAAAAAGAAAAGATCCTCCATCCCCCAAAGCAATAGCCAGAATGAGATATGATATAATCTTGTTATGCACCTGAATTCAGCAGTTCTTTCCATTTTACTGTTGCTCTTTGACAGGACTGGTATGTGGGCTTGCCAGCTTCCAGGTGGGGCCTGGGGAGCTCTAGGAATTACATCTGATCTTCAGACTACATAGATCAGTTTCCCCAGAGAAGGTGGTCATATTGGAAAGTGGATTCTATGACAGCATACCTTGCTGAAGTCCTTTCCTATCACAAAACCTTCCCTCCCCAGGCTTTACCCCCCAAATCTCCAGAAATTTCCCGACCTGGAGTTGGCAGCCCTACTGGTTTGTTTCCAGTGAAGTAGAATGATGCCTCTATGCAAGTTGTAGGCCAGGTGGTGCCCAGGGGTGCCACAGCACTCACTGATAACTTTTCTGCTGCCCACTAAGTGTTTTTAGAAAGTGGGTGGGGTCAGGTAGGGCTGTTGCACAGAAAGGCTTCTGATTGGCTACTGGAGATCTGTTTGGCTGTGCAGATTAAGGCTGTTTTTACATCTGACTTTCCCGCTGGAATCATTCTAGTTCCAAAAAAACCTGCCCACATTTCTGTGCAGTGTGAAACCGTGCTGCTACTGAAATGTCCACATCTACTAATTGCCCTCCTGTGGTCAAGCTAGTATTCAACCGGCTTGATTCTGCTTTAAACAATTGCTGTTGATTAGTGCACTTAGACCCCCTGGAGTGAAATTTCACACCACTGTGAAATCAGCACAGGAAAAGACAGCCGTGAAACTACTTTAGAGGGGAGGTGTAAAATGACCCTAAAATAATATCTTTCAGGGGTTAATCTAATTTTAATGGCTATTAATGTTTCTGCTTGTTTTCTTGCTTTTTTAATTAATCTGTTTTGGGTTTTTTTTAGCATTCTGGGCATCTTCTGATGTTTGTGTCCTGGTTTTGGCACTGTGGATTTTAGCTCGTTTGTAGATTCTCGGTTGGCTGCCTTTTGGACTGCTTCAGTCAAAAGATAAAAAAATATTTTAAGCTAATGAATAAGGTACATAGACGTATACAGAGGTCTGGTTGGCCATTTCTTGAGAGCTCTGGCACTTGGGGAGGACATCTGAACATTTATTTATTTTGTTTATTCAGTTTATACCCCACCCTCCCCACCAAGGCAGGCTCAGGGCGGCTTCCATAAAATGCATATATAAATACAATTAAAATCCATCATAAAAACAACTAAAAACCACAAACAAATCAGTTATCCTAAAGTGCTGGAACAGTATTCAGATAAAGTGCTAGAGCAGAGAATTTCAGATTTAGACAATACTCCATAGGTGGCAGTAATAATGACGTTCCTGCACCAGCTCCATCGATCTCCTTATATACATGCAGCATGGGCAGGCTGAAGATGGTGAGGCCAGGGCACAGGGACACGCCTCGGGGTGTAATGCGGCTCCTTAGTCCTTAATCCACTAGACAGATTTTCTTCCTAACCCAGTAGCAAAATAGTTAGAAGAGTGTAAATTAAGCCACTTAGCCAGGGGCGTAGAGTTTTTTAAATTCGGGGGGGGGGGGGGACTCTTTAGCGCGTGCGTGCTCGCTCGCTGGGGCGATGTTCTGTCCCCGGGAAACCGCTGCACCTCCCCAAGCCCTTCTGAGGCCTGCCAGCCGCTGCTGCCGGTGCCTCTCTCTCCCCCCTGCCCTGGCCACTCCTTCCCTCTCCCTCCCTCTTTTCCGGGCGAAATGCCCAGTGTGGTGACATCACCCGAAAGTGACGCCATCACACTGGGCACGTTGCCAGGGCGATGCTCTGGCAATCGCCCTGAAACTCTATGGTGCCATAGATTTTCAGGGCGATTGCTAGAGCGTCGCCTAGCAATGTGCCCAGCGTGATGGCGTCATTTCCGGGTGATGCCACCACACTGGGCATTGCGCCCGGAAAAGAGAGAGGGAGAGGGAAGGACGGAGGCATGGCCAGGCGGGGGGGGGGGGGGGAGAGAGGCACCGGCAGCAGTGGCTGGCAGGCCTTGGAAGGGCCGGGGGAGGTGCGGCGGCAGGCGCTCCATTTTGCCGGGGGTGGCTGAGCCCCCCCGGGAAATTTCGGGGGTGGCTCGAGCCCTCGAGCCCCCTTGTAGTCTACGCCTATGCACTTAGCCACCCAAATAGATATAATACAAAAGGAAGAACAGGGTTGATAGGAAGGATGGAAACCTTAAAGATGGGAGTCTGTATAGCATAGCAGTGAAGAACACGAACTGGGGAAAATCTGCATTCAAAGGTCATCCGTCTCAGTAACCATCTTACTGCAGCTGCATTCAGAGATCATATCAAGCCACCCTTAAGCCTAAATGTGCATGAAAACTAGTTTGCTGCTCACTCTGGCTCGAGCCTCCCCCGAAATTTCCCGGGGGGGACTGAGCCCCCCCAGGAAAACGTAGCGCCTGCCACCGCACCTCCCGGGACCCTTCCGAGGCCGGCAGCTGCTGCCGCCGGTGCCTTCCCCCCCCTGGCCTGGCCACTCTTCCATCCTTTCCTCTCCCTCCCTCTTTTCCCAGCAAAGAGAGAGGTAAGGTGTGTGTGTGGGGGGGAAAGAGGCCCCGGCAGCAGCGGCGGGCGGGCCTCGGAAGGGCCCAGGGAGGCGCAGAGGTTTCCTGGCGGGGGGGGGGGGACATTGCCCCAGCGAGCGCGCGTGCTTCACGCACGCACTAAAGAGCCCCCCCCCCCGGAATTTACAAAACTCTACGCCCCTGCTCTGGTTACTTGTGATGTTTGAGTGCAAGTGCCACTGCCCCCAGAATCCCCACCACCCACATACCAGGCTTCTGAACCAGGTTTTAATTAATGCTTAGAACCACATTTGTGCATGTACCTGCATCTGTAGGTAACCAGAGTTAAACTAGGATTACTTCCTTTTTTCTATTGTTTGTGAGGAGGGAGGGGAGAGGGGAGGAGCAAATAATTTGCATGAGCCCAGTATTAAGAAGAGTTCGCGCACATTCAGACTTAGTGTTGGCTCTATCAGGTACCTAAATGCAGCCTAGGTGGTCTTAGCCTCAGCTGCTGCCTGTAATATGATGTATGGCTGCCAGCCTCCAGGTAGGGCCTAGAGATCTCCTGGTACCAGACATCAGTTCCTCTGGAGAGAATGGCTGCTATGGAGGGTAGAATCTATGGCTGAGTTCAGACTGGCAGTTTGGCCTGACATAGGCCTGCTTTGCAAGTGGATTAAGAGAGCCTGTTCACACAGCCACAGCTGCCTGGCGTTGCCGTGCCGCACTCACCCTGTCCTGAAGCGCTTTCATCTCACTTTACAAAGGTGCCTGGTGAAACCAGTGTCAAGCTGTCTGGGTGCGCATTCATCCTGCTTCCTGGCAGCGTTGATGCAAATAAGCCGCACATCGAGCGGTGCTGGTAATGTGAACCTGCTGATCAGGCTGCTGTGCCCATGTGCCTACATGCAGGTTGGCAAAACGGACCAAAGCTGCATGTCGCCATTGCCAGGGGCCGCCCCACAATGTGAATGCTCCATTCCGCCTCCTCCCCAGTATAGTCCCGCATCAGTCTACGCAGTGCGAACGGAAAGCCCCACGACAACTTGGCCCAGGTCTTTTTGCCCCACTTCCCTTGTGCTTCATTTTGCCAGTCTGTCCTCAGCCTATGTCATTGTACCCTACTTGAGGTCCTTCCTCTCCCCAAAGCCTCCCCTCCCCAGGCTCCATCCCCAGATGTCCAGGAATTTCCCAGCCCAGAGCTGGCAATCCTCGATTAGAGCAAAATAATACTGACCTACATCGCATGGGTAGTGTAAAGATAACTGTGATACTGTACTCAGTTGCTTCTTTATTTGTATGTCAGATATGCAAAGTATCTTTCCCCACCGTTACCTCTGATGTTGTACTTTCCATTATTTTGTTTGTGACACCTGCCAGGTTGATGGTGTTAATGTCAAAGAGTGACTGACCCTTGCGTGTCCTCATGAAATACAGCAAAATATTGACTATTTGTTTTAAAAACATATCAGCAGCTTCTTTATAGATGTGTACCCGATGGCAGGGTGTATAAACCCTCAGATGCAATTTAAAATTTAATTCCAGCAAGGCGTATAGTATCTTTGAAAACAGGATCTAAGCATTGCCCCTTTGCGGGAAATTGCCTAGGTCTTTATCTTAATTGTTGGAACATTTGCCAGTAGGGATACAGTATTACAGGCTCTTGATTAGAGTATGAAAGAGATACTTTAAGCCCGATAACATCAAGGCAAGGCCACATACTCAGCAGAAAATACACTTGGGCTTTTGTCAATTGGCTAATTGGGGTGCTAACTGGAGAGAATTTTTTTTACAAAAGAAAGCAAATAGCTCTCCCATTATGTCTTTCTACTCAGTGCCATTGCTCACACAGTGTGGTATATTGAAAGACCATTCTGCTTTACACATTCCTAAAGGATGAAAGCCGCAGCGAGTAACTGGGTTGCACCACAAAAGGTGTCACTTTTGCTGATAGTCTCTCTGGACTACATACAGTGGCCAGTTCCCAGAACCCGCCAAAGAACATGTTGCATTGCTTCCAGTTCATTTGACTCTCACTCACATTGTGCATATACCCACTGTGAAGAAATCTCGGAATGCTGTTGTGCAAATGAAATTACAAAACAGAAGGAATTTTCATATTGGACATAGCAGGTAGCATACAAGATATATCTATATCAGCATGACTGATAAAGTAACCTGCTTTGGGGTGTATATTCAGCAGAAGCAAGCCACATATCAACACGAATAAGGCCTTATTGGAATTATTCGGGCATATATTCAGCTGAATGTGATTCTCCTTTGTGTATTTGGCTGCTGAATAGAGAATCCCAAATATTCGGGATTCTCGAATATGTTCGCCTCCATTGTCTCCTATGGGGCCATTGTAGTCAGTGGCAAGTCTCTCCTGGGGTATATTCAGTGGCCTGGGGGAGAGGGGGTTTGAGATGGAAGCACCAAATTTGTAGTGTAGCTGCTGGAGCCTCTCTCCAACAGAACCCCCAAGTCTCAAAAAGATTGGACTGGGGGTCCAATTCTAGATGCACCCAAAGTGGGTGCCCCCATCCCATTATTATTTCCAGTGCTGATCTGGGTAGACGATATTGGCCTTGATGGACCAAGGGTCTGATTCAGTATAAGGCAGCTTCATGTGTGTTCATATGTTTTCAACCAAAGGCTTTGCAAAAGAGGTGTGAATCGAAGGGAGAGGAAGAGAAAGCAGGACGGGGAAGGAGGGAGGTGGTAGCATATCACTGGCATCGAAGGAAGGGATTCCAGGCAGCAAAGGGAATTGCATGAAGTCACTGAAGAGAGGAAGGGACTGGTGTGTGGATATCTCAACTCCTCTGGTATTGATGGTGGAAAGTGCCATCAACTTGCAGCTGTCTTATAGCAACCCCATAGGGTTTTCAGGGCAAGAGAAGTACAGAGGTGGTTTGCAATTGCTTGCCTCTGCATAGCAACCTGAAATTTCTTGGTGGTCTCCCAGCCAAGTACTAACTAAGGCAACCCTGCTTAGCTTCTGAGATCAGCTGAGACCGAGCTAGTCTGGCCCATCCAAGTTGGGTCTCATCTACTCTAAGGATTTCCTAACTAGAGCAGTAGTGGCCTGCTAAGGACTAAGCAGCAGCTGTGTTTAGAGATGTAGCCTAAATGATAGACTTTTGGAAAATGAGATGATAATGAGATGATGGTGTAATGAACTCAAAAATTAAATTTGACCTTTTTAGATTTATCCATTATTCTTGTTTATTTTATTTTTTTGGGAGCCTCTGGCATTTTGGTTTCTCTGGTAACAGCCATGCATACATGACTTTTCACTCTATATGGAAAAGAAACCAAACATTAAATGATTTCAAAGTGAAGCAGTGTGAGTTCACTAGTATGTCAATGGAATGTTCATAGCTTTAAGATCCTTTTACTGTACTTTCCACTGTTCAAGCCCCTCATTCAGATGATTACACACCAATTACCCTGCTTACTTTTTGTAAGCCATAAAGCTTTGAGAATAGACAGAAGTATTGTCTCCTGTATGATTTGGTTGACAAAACATTTAATTTAGAGATTGCTTGTTCTTGATGGAGAATGGATTAAAACGGTTTGCTACAAATCTAATTTAAGGTTGCTGAAGAGAAAACTGTCTGCTTGAACATTGCTTTAAAACGTACTTGCCTAGTGAGCTTAGAAAGAAATCTGTTATTGCTCAATAATGCTGTCTGGATAACACTAACATTAGGAAACAGCATGCAGGAAAGAGGAGCGTTAGCAGAGTTTAGTCTGAGAGCACATGTGTCTTCAGTTGATGGCAAATCATTCCTGATGGGACGTCAAGAGAAGCAGTGAGAGACACAAGACAGAAAGTGAGACCTTTTTTTAAAAAAATGGAGGCACTCAGAATCCATGTAATGATATGGAATTTCTCAGTGTTAAGGCACTGAGTAAGAAGAGAAGATGAACAAAGGGGAAAACTGTGTGCTGTTCAGGATGTCACAGCCCAGTGGTCCTGCTGAGTCAGTTGTAGGCCTGTAGCCATGGAGGGCACATGAGGGCGTAAATAAGCCCAGCCCCTGCAGTAGGGAAGGGAGCCAGCCAGGAGGGGAGGGAGAAAGGCAGCCTCACCGGGTCTTCTTGCTTCCACAGCCAGCTTCTCCCTCCCCTCCTGTTTGGCCGTGGTGACCACACGGCCTCACCATGTCTTTCTGCTTCTTGCTGCAGGGCAGCGAGCCAGGGACAGGAGGAGGTGAAGGAGCTCTGCTTCGGATTGCCCAGACTTCACCAGTGGGGCCTCCCTTCTGTGGTGCCTATGCCAGCAGGGAGGGCTCCTTTCCCAAGAGGAAGTGGTTGCTAAAAACCACCATTTTGCCAGGTGGACAGCCACAGCAAGACAGTGGAAGGAAGGACTGATATTCCAGTTGGAGAAGGCAGCCAGTCCCCCTAGCCCAGTGGGCTGAAACCCATAAATTGCTCCCACACACACAGTTGGTGAATATACTGTATGATAGGTACATGAGGAGATAGGGATATTGCAAGGAAGTGGGACACATGAGCAAGAAAGAATGGAATCTGCAACTGAAGGCAGCACAAGAAACTGCCTTCTAGAAAATATGATTCAGTTCCACTCTTCCATTGATGTTGCTCCTGATTTGAGAGCTCCTCTGTTGGTGGTGGTCATCAAGGCAATACCCATCCTATGGACTAGTTGGGAGTGTTTCAAGGTACTATATGGGTTGACCTTTCTCTTGGTAACAAGAAAATAAAGAGCCGCACCAGTCACAGGAGATAAATTAAATCTCCAAAAATCCCCTACGCATTTCGCCGACAGGCTTCGTCAGGGGAATCTGTTTGTCTTGCAGTAGTTTTTCAGAAAGAGAAAAAGATCACAGATTCCCCCAATGAAGCCTGTTGGCGAAATGCATTGGCAATTTTTGGAGATTTAATTGAGTAATAATAATAATAATAATAATAATAATAATTATATATATATATATATATATATATATATACACACACACACACACACACCTGATTTTGCACCATCGGCCTTGGCCCTGTTTCTTATCTCTTTGATCTTTCTCTTGCCTCTGATTCTGCAAGGAGAAAAGGGGTCATGAGTGTTTGGTTAGTAGTACTGATATAATTGGAATAGAGTATTTAGGGTTTACTTACAATGGTGGTCGTGCTCTCCATTGGCTTTACCAGAACATGCTGGGGAATTTACCACCATAGGAGGGTTCATGCATTCGTACCCCACGTACAGGAGACACTGCTTCCTGCCTAGTGATTTCTGGAAAATAGAATAGGCAGTACATAGTACAGGCGGGGTTGGGAAGGAACGGGGCTGTGGTTCAGTGGCAGAGCATCTGCTTGGCATGCAGAAAGTCCCAGGTTCAGTCCCCAGCATCTCCAGTTAAAAAGACTAGACCAGGGGTGGCCAAACTGCAACTAAGGAGCTGCATATGGCTCTTTCACACAGTCTAATTTAATGTTAGTAAAAAGAAATTTTGCATATTTTCCAATAAAAAATGTATGTGTAATATTTGTTCATGTCTTGAGACTCTCAAACTTCTGATGTTTATTCTATGTGGCTGTTACATTAAGCAAGTTGGCCACCCCTGGACTAGACGGTAGGTGACGTGAAAGGCATCAGCCTGAGACCCTGGAGAGCCACTGCCAGTCAGAGTAGACAGCACTGATCTTGATGGACCAAGGGTCTAATTCCATATAAGACAGCTTCCTGTGTCCTTGTGAGTGAGAGGCACAGGCAGGTGAAATGCTTTCAGGGGTGGACCCCCACGCCCTGGTAGATTCCCCGTTCTTGATTACTTATTTGGAGTGACTCGGGAACTTCCCTGTTTGTACTGCCTGACAAAGGTACCAAAGACATGAAACCTGCACAGATTTTAACAACAGTTATTCTCCTGTTTAGCAATGCTTCTCTTTTTTTGTTCATACCTCACATTTAATGGAGTGCAGAAGGGTTGTGTTTTAGCTGAGATTTATCACTGTTTGCTCTGGAAAATATACTGATTTTCCAAAGCAATCTGCAAAAAAAAAAAAAAAAGTTCCCTCATTTTTGCAGATATTTCCTCATTTCTGTTTTCCTGCATGCTGGCACCCCAGGCAAAATGGATCCACGTCTTTGCTGTGTATCACGAATCATGTATTCTTATATGCCACCATGCATCCGGTTCTCCATTTAAAAGCATGGGGCAAGGTACAGATCTGTAGCCCACTGCATGAACAATCAGCTTCCTATTCCCTGATGAGAAACCCTGACAGTGCTATAAATTGATTGGAATCAGATTCTTGTTGCAGACATAGATCCAACAATAATAACCAGCAAATATGCTGTCTGACTGTCTCAGACTTTTATTCAACAGCATCATTGTGAAACACAATATACAGTTTTCCCTCCAGGAGTGGAAAATCACGGTATTTCTAGCACCCCTCTATTATTTTCGCTATGATCTCAGGGACCACCTGAACATGCTTTTGAGACCATTGGTGGTCCATTCACCACCAAATCACTGGTTTAGGATTCAAAGTAAAACAACAAGCATTTCTTTTATTTACTGTTCAGAGCAGTTGCAGTTTGGAAGCGGATAATAATGTTTCCATCCAAGGTGAACTGGTGTCTGAACACAGAATTATTTTAGCGTACCTTGGTGAATTCAAAACCCACCGTTTCTGTTGCTTTCATAAGAGGCAAGCAGTGTGCCTTAGATCTTTGGATAAGTTCTTTTTCTCTACCCCTGAGGTACCTCTGCTTCTAGCATGAACAGATGACTGTTGGCATATGCTGGTAATTTACTTTCTGTATATGTATGTATGTTTCTCAACCAACTGGAAAATCCAGTATAATTTTAGTAAGATGGTTGTTCTGGTATATAATGTTTCCTGACCTCCCTGAGGCATTTACCTTCCCTCTGAAGACCCACATGCTTCCTTTCTGCTTTGATGGGATGAAGTTTGCAAATGTATGAGAGGTGGTGAGCAAAACAACTATAAACAGGAAAGTTGATAGGATAATGAATATTTCTGAATGGTTGCTTTAGTTCACAGGGCAGCTTGGGTTACTGTTTATGTGTCACACTCAAATTAATAAATGCACAGGTGTAAGCAAGTGGCTTCCTTAGAGATAACACAAGCCTTGGGGGCAAAGTCATCCCTATCTGTCCTTCAGCTCCAGCAGAATGGAGGGGCTGCAACTTAGTGGCAGAGCATCTGCTTGGCATGTAGAAGGTCCCAGGTTCAATCCCTGGCCTCTCTAGCTAGGAAGATCAGGTGGGAGGTGATGTGAAAGACCTCTGCTTGAGACCCTGCACAGCTGCTGCCAGTCTGAGTAGACAAGACTGACCTTGATGGACAAAGGCAGAGTCATGTGTTCATGGGTTTATTTATTTATTTATTATTTCTATTTGTATCCCGCCTTGCCAGACAAGCTGGCTCAAGGCGGCTTACAGGAATTAAAATATCGTAAAACAATAAATACAAGTTAAAACAGAGTCAGTTACAGATTAAAAAAACCAAAACAAGTGATGGTGGCATTCAGAATCAGATCTGGTGGTAAAGGCACCGTCCAACAGAGTCTCAGGCCAGAAGATGTTTCAAGGGCAGGTTCGGCGGTGGCGTATTCATCAGTGACGGCTCCTAAACTGAGAGCCAGTTTGGTGTAGTGGTTAAGTGTGTGGACTCTAATCTGGGAGAGCCGGGTTTGATTCCCCACTCCTCCACTTGCAACTGCTGGATGACCTTGGGCAAGCCATAGCTCTGTACCAGCTGTTCTCTCAAGGACAGCTTGGGAAAGAGCTCTTTCAGCCCCACCTATCTCACATGGTGTCTGTTGTGGGGAGGGGAAGGGAAAGGAGTTTGTAAGCCACTCTGAGACTCCAAGTGAGTGAAGGGCGGGATATAAATCCAATCTCCTCCTCCTCCTCTTCTTCTTCTTCTAATCAAAGGCCTGGTGGAAGAGCTCCGTTTTACAGGCCCTGCAGAACTGTAGGAGGTACCGCAGGGCCCTGATGTCCTCCGGGAGCTCATTCCACCAGCATGGAGCCACCACTGAAAAAGCCCTGGCTCTGGTGGTAGCCAACTTGGCTTCTTTTGGACCAGGGAGGGTCAGGCGGTGTTGTGTCCCTCACCTCAGTGTTCTCTGGGGCACAAGTCTTTCTTTCTTCCATTACCCCCAGAACTGCTGCTGTAGAAAGATACGTTGCTGTCCACTTTCTCTCTATCTACATAGTTCAGTTGCTAGCTTGCCAGAGTTGAAACTTACTGGCTATCATGTTGTTTCAGAAGAAGAGGATTTTTTTTTTTGCTGACAAGTCATAGCCGACTTATGGTGACTCCTGGAGGGTTTTCAAGGAAAGAGACATTCAGAGGTGTTTTGCCATTGCCTGCCTCTGTGTAGCAGCCCTGAACTTCCTTAGTGGTCTCCCATCTAAGTACTAGTCAGGGCTGACCCTGCTTAACTGATCAATGATGGAAAGATCAAATAGTAAAGGAAAGGGCCCCGGTCTTCTTATTAGATAAGACTGCCTAGAAATCAGAGATGCTACGAATTTCATGGCAAAGACATTTGGTACTTGAACATATCCTGTGAGCTGAACAATTGATCTTTTCACCTGTCTATCGGACCACTTCAAATGGCTCTAGAACAGCTTTCCAGCTGCACCATAGCTGCAGTGGTGGAGTTTTCTTTTCTTGCAGAGGTAGAGTTTCATTCCCTTGCCTGGTAGGGACTTTTGCATTTTTGCCATAGGTGGGATTGATTCTAGGGTTATGGATGGCTCACCCAGGTCATTAAATGACACATGTACATGTGAATTACACCTCCCTCAAGGCTTTGTGAAAATACAGATGCACAAATAACATTGATAGCACAGACTCAAATGAAACCAAACAGTGAGATTTTTTAAAAAAACAAATTGCATGTTTATAATTGCCTGCTGACTGATTTGCTCACTGTTTATATTGTTGTTTGTCAAGTAGCATGTAGTGACAACAAATTTGTGGGGAAGGGGGGAAGTAGGATTCCTGTTGTGCTGCGTGAGGATACATGTGCATGAAACAGTGTCAATTGCATTGCACTGGTTAAATATTTGAAAAGTAATCTGATGAACAGGCTTGAACTGTTAATGAACCGTGCACCACCGATCATGGACAATTGGCTCTCTGTTCATTATCAGAAAACATTTGGTAAACCAAACCGATGGGTGTTCAAGCATCTCTACTAGGATACCACTGCTGTAAAGTGGGCATTTAAGATCAGAAGTAAATTTAGAAGCAATGCAAAGATGGTGTGTGACAAGAGCAATGGGAACTTCTTTACTTCTAAATATTTCAAAGCCTACTCATTATGACAATTTCAGTCTTGTCTCTGTATAGTTTCAGTCAGCTCATCAACATCAGGTTCTCAACCATGGACAGTTATTGGACAAGCTCTAAGAAAACATAAGGGAAGCTATGTTGGATCAGGGGCCCATCCAGTCCAACACCCTGTGTCACACAGTGGCCAAAACCGTGACATCAGGAGGTCCACCAGTGGGGCCAGAACTCCAGAAGCCCTCCCAATGTTGCCCCTCAGGCACCAAAAATCCAGAACATCACTGCCCCAAACATAGTGTTCCATCTATACCTTTGGCTAATAGCCACTGATGGACCTCTGCTCCATATGTTTATCTAATGCCCTCTTGAAGCTGTCCATGCTTGTAGCTGCCACCACTTCCTATGGCAGTGAATTCCATGTGTTAATTATTCTTTGGATGAGTTAGATCTAATTATTTCCTTCTGCTCACTGAGGAGTCTTTCACTAATGAAGGGGATCTTTCTTTGTTGGAGTGAGGCTTCCTTATCAATTAATGGAAAGGAGTCACTGGACCTAACCCTAAGTCTGCAGGAATACCATGTTTTCATATGATCTTACCCACACATTAATCAGGAGGGAGGACAGAATTGTCATTGTAGGACTCAGTTGCCTGTCATTATCTTCTGGGGTCTCTCTACCAGGGATGAGTGGAACAAGTGAATAAAAAGAATACCTGTCCCCTTCAGCCGTTGTATCACCGTAACACGGTCAAAAGGTGCTGAGCAAGGGTTCTGAACCTTTTTGATTCTGCAAGCACTGTTGGAATTCTGACACAGGCAGTGGGGCATAATCACAAAATGGCTGCCCCAGTAGGTGGAGCCAATCACAAAATGGCTGATGCAGGAGACGGAACCAACCACAAAATGTCAGAGGTTTATTTAATTATTTATTACATTTATACCCCACCCTCCCAACCGAGGCTCTGATAGTAACTCTAATAGTAACTCTTCAGCTGTTCAGGTAGAAGCTCTGTTTAACAAGATGCCTTTTAAACTGCACAGCCAATCAGAAGCCCTCTTGGGCAAAAGTCCCACCTAGCCCTGCCCGCTTCCTAAAAGCACTTGGTGGGCACCAGGAAAGGTATTGGCGGCAGCCATGGAACCCATGAACACCATGTTGGGACCCCGGGTCTTGAGGAATACAGAAAAGACTAATAGGATCAATAGGGTGCAACTCCTCTCATTAATTTCTAAATAAAGACAGTTGGTTCTTCATACAAGTGGAATCTCAGTGTCTCAACCAGGTTGAAAAGTATGGCAGCCTTAATACTCTTGCCCCTCCACTATTGGGTTCCAACTCATCATTTAAGGATTGCTGCATTAGCCTAGTGGTCTTGGTTCCTTGAGATGGAGAGGACATGTTTCTTATGCATCTGAGTCGATCCCTTAATGAATTTATCAATTGTGCTTTGTGCCTAAGGAGGCACTGTCATAATAAATCAGTGTGCTACTGCTTCTGGATATAGGAAAGAAAAATATTTATTGCAATTTTTTAAAGAGTGCTTTTTGTATCCACAGAGACACCGAGTAGATTTTTGAAATGTTTTCTTATGTTGCAAAAGCATCCGAACCATTTCTGCTGTGGGAATAGGTTAACGGTACATTGCTTGTAACGTTTCCAGTAAAAATAACTGTGGTAGAGCTAAGGCGGGGGGGGGGGGGGGAGGAGTGTAGAACAGAAAAACAATGGGTTGACAAACATATAGTTATTTATTCCCCCGCCACCCAATAGTGTAGGTTTCTGCCTAGTTCCATTAGTAAAAGATAGAGGGGAAAAGGCATTTTTTGATCTCTACATTGAAAGAGAGAAGTGTGACATATAGATTAGAGCAGCAGTGTCAAAATTATTTGTTATGAGGGCCAGATCTGACATAAATGTCACTTTGTCAGACCAGGCCATGTGTGCCATAAAATGTAATGCCTTGTACCAGAGATATAAATTTTATAAAGGAAATTGTTGTTGTTGTTGTTCAGTCACACAGTCGAGGCAAACCCAATTAATGATACTATTTTTTACTCAATATACAAGCATGCTTAAAACATTAACACTCTTACAGTACTTTATTTAAAAATCATTGGTAACTGACACCTTTTTCTCTTATTATTATTGCATCAGAATTATTGCATCAGAATCTGGAGTCAACATCTGTGCTGTAGCAATCTTGAGTATGCTGTTTAGGTGTGTATCTGTAAGCTGAGAACGTACTTTTGATTTATTGACTTTTTTTTTTTATAGAAAAGAGCTGTTCACAGACATATGTTGTCCCAGACATAGAATGTTAGAAGCAAAGACCTTAAATTGGTGGTAATTCAGTTAAACCCCAAACATGGTAAAATTTGCTAATGCCAATTTCAGAAAGCTTATCCTTCAATACAGCATCATCACATAGCTCCCCCACCTACCCAAGATTTGTGGCATCCTTTCATTGGCAGGTGGGGAGCAGTGTGAATGTCCCATTTTGTTAACTGTACTGATACACTAGGTTAATCTGTCTTGAGTATGCCTCCCATCTTAGAGAAACTTTTCCTGTCCATCCTCCCTGCCTGGCACAAGTAATCCCAGGGAGGCCCTCTTCTCTCTCTGAAAGTACACTTCCCCACTACACTAGATCATCATCCTGTTTCTCTGCAACCCTGGAAGCATTTTTGTGCGTGAAGCAGGGTTTTTTCCCCACTTGGAGAGGTCCACCCCAAAACGTACTTATATAATATAAATTCTGCATGGAACTGGAAGTGGTGCCCTCAGCACTTACTCAGTACACCACAAAAACAATGAACCCTCCACAGATTCACCAGCCACTTGTCAATGACCAGAATTCCTCAGTCAGCCCTTTTCTCCCACCACCTCTTGTGATTCGTCCACACCAATCCACTCTCCCCCAAATCTCAAGTCTGCTCCCACTGACAACTCCTTTCCTTGCACTTCAATCCCACTTAGAGACCTGATGTTCCACGAAGACACACATACATCCCATGATGCTGAGTAGGGATGGGCACAAACCATAGGGTTGCCATCCTCCAGGTGGGGCCTGTGTATCTCCCGCTTTTACAACTGATCTTCAGCTGACAGAGATCAGCTCCCCCAGAGAAAATGGCTGCTTTGAAGGGCATTGTACTATGGCATTGTACCCTGCTGAGGCCCCTTCCCTCTCCAAACCCCACCCTCTCCTGGATCCACCCCCAAAGTCTCCAGGTATTTTCCAACACAGACCTGGCAACCCTAACAAACCAAGAAAATGCAGTTTGTTACAGTTCATGGTTCGTGGCATGCCTGGTTCACAAACCATGAACCATCACGGACTTTTAGGGGCGAAACAAACTGGTTTGGTTCATGAGGCTCGTGATGCAGTCGAATGCCCCCCCAGTGTGCTAGAGACACTGAACTCACAGGGGATTTCTGGCTGACTCTCCTCTACCTGCCTTCCAAGTTTGGTGAGGATTGGATTTACAGGATCTGAATTACAGCCCCCAAAAGAAGGTACCCTCATCTTCCCTTGTTTCCAAAGAGGGGAAAACAGCAAAAAAAAAAGGAAAAAGCAAGAGCAATAGGAGCCCAGCAGAACAGAATCAAAGTCCCAGAGAATCTCTGCAGTAGAAACAGAAGGTGGGGAACATTTTTGCAAGCCCAGCAAAATCAGTGACACTGTGGCAGTGCAAACACAACAGGACTAAGGTCAAGCCAGAGAATCTCTGCAGTAGAAACTGAAGATAGTGTGTGTGTGGGGAGGAATTTTTGCAAGCCCAGCAGAACCAGTGCAATGCACAGGGCACCCAGCAGTACCAGTGCAATCAAAGAGTGCCCAGCAGAATCCAGTGCCATTGTGGCAATACCAACTTAACTGGACTGATGTGAAGCACTGAATCACTCTCCCAGCAAGGGCGGTGCAAGCCCAGCAGAACCAGTACAATGTACTGGTGCCCAGCAGAACCCAGTGCTACTGTGGCAATGTCAACTCAACAGGATGTATGTAAAGTACCGAATCATGATTGAAGCAAGGTTTTTTTGTTTTGCAAGGCCAGCACAACCAGTTCAGTGTACAGAATGCCCAGCAGAATCCACTGTAGCAATGCAAGTAAAAGAGGATTGATGTCAAACCAGGGAATCCCTGCTGTACAAACTGAAGGGGGACTTTTTTCACACACAATACAACCAGTTCAGTGTACAGAATGGCCAGCAGAACCCATTGCCACTGGGGCACTGCAGGCTTAAAAGGGCTGATCTCAAAGCAGAGTCACAAGAAATCCAAGCAAGGGGGGGAGGATTTTGCAAGCCCAGCACAACCAGTTACAATTGCAGAATGCCCAGCAGAACCCAATGCCATGGGCATTGCAACCTTAAAAAGGCTGATCTCAAAGCAGAGTCACAAGAAATCCAAGGAGGGGATTTTGCAAGCCCAGCACAATCAGTTACAATGTGCAGAATGCCTAGCAGAACTCAGTGCCACTGGCATTGCAAGTTTAAAAAGACTGATCTCAAAGCACAGAGTCACAAATTCAAGCAGGGGTGGGGTGGGATTTTGCAAACTCTGTGCAAGAAAATGGGACTTGAACACAAAAAAACAGGGGCAAAGGGGGGGACCCTCCTGAAACTGACATGACTAGTTTAAAACTGACAAGAGTGTTTCCAAGGCTGGAGAATCCCTCTCCCCCTTTGAAGTTTCATAAACATTTTGTTTGAGTGGAGACAGTCTGTCTCCAACCTCCAACCTCCCCAAACTGCTTGAAAGTTCATGAAAAGTTCTTGCTGGTTGACCTGCCATGAACTTTAGTTCGTGAACCACGAACTGGCCAAAATTCATGCCCATCCCTATTTACGAGTAAACAATGGAGAAGAACTGCAGCTATTACAAATCAGATGGTAATGAACAAAATAGCTGCAAAGCACTAACAATATGATATAACAATACTGGGATTTGATATATAATACAAAAATATTGATAACAAAGCTAAGGGTCCAGTATTCATTTTATGACAAACATCCGGTAACTATTCAGTTTTGAAGAATCTTTATCAGAAGAGGACCATCTAACAAGCTTGATGTATATATTGTATAAGGTTTCTCTAAGGATCGGGCCATTCCAACAATTTCACAAATTCAATGTAGAGAAAAAATTATTTTCCCAAGATTTCTTAACCTGACCGTGTGGTCTGTATGTTCATAGCTATTTGGAGATCCTATCTACAAGACAATTGGAGAAGATGAAGATCTCCCATTGCTGAAATTGCTGAAAACATGGTAGCTGTTTGTGGAGCTAGCTGCCATGTTTTAGTGATGTCTGCTTCCACCAGCATTGTTAAGAGCAATTCTCTTAATTCCTCCTTACCCGCTTTCCCCCTGAAACTCAACAATCCATTTATTTTCCTCTTTTTTTTGGAATTGGAGTCAGTTTCTAATCAATTCCTTTTTCATCAATGAGAGATTCAAAGAGATAAGGGGCAAGAAGGGAGTGCCTGAAGAATTTAAGAATTTCACTCTGTATATTCTCAAAGGCAGGTAATATCTTCCCAGCCTTTCCTCTCCTTCTGCTAGAACACCATCCTGTGATGTGTAACATAAAACAGCTGCAAGGACTGAAGTTACAAAAGGGTGCATTGATTCCTCTATAAAGAGAAATGAAAGAAAAATCCCTCTTGAAAAAAAGAAAATGAGAGGAATCAAAGGCTATATCTAAAAAGTGAATTTGTTGGGGGGGGGGGATTATCCTCCCCATAACAATGTTACTTCCACCTAAGAGTTTCCAAAAACTTTGACTTTTACTTGCAAAGGTATCTGCAATTCCATCCCTTTTCTGCATGCATCTCCTTGACTGAATATAAATTAATTACTTCCTTAATTAAGATTTATATCCCGCCTAGCCAGCACAAGTCGGCTCTAGGCGGCTAACAGCATAAAATCAACAGCATACAAAGGTTAAAATCACATTGAAGTATACACTAAACAATTAAATCGTAACAGATGGCAGCAAATACAAACCAACACCAGGGATGGCATCCTACGTATTTCTGTCCAGGGGGGCTTCCACCACAGATGTTCCAGAGCGAGTGACTCACCAGCCATCTGCTAAAGGCCATTCCCCCCGCCGGCGGCTCCAAAAGCCTGGCAGAAGAGCTCCGCTTTGCAGGTCCTGTGGAACTGCAAAAGGTCCCGCAGGGCCCTGATGTTCTCCGGGAGCTCGTTCCACCAATGGGGAGCCGCCACCGAGAAGGCCCTATTCCTGGTGGTTGCCAACCTGGCCTCCCTCGGGCCAGGGAGGGTCAGGCAATGTTGAGTGCCTGACCACAGTGCTCTCTGGGGTGTATACGGGGAAAGGGGGTCCCTTAGGTAGGCAGGCCCCAGACATATAGGGCTTTAAAGGTTAAAACCAGCACCTTGAACCAGATCCGGTACGCTATAGGCGGTCAGTGCAGCGCCCTCAGCACAGGCTGGACGTGGTCCCTCACTGAGAGGCCCATCAACAGTCTGGCTGCGGCATTCTGCACTAGCTGCAGCCTCTGGAGCTGGGTTAAGGGCAGCCCCATGTAGAGAGCGTTACAGTAGTCTAACTTCGAGATGACCATTGCATGGATCACTGTCGCCAGGTTGTTGCGTTTGAGGAAGGGAACCAACTGCCCAATCAGCCGTAGATGGTAAAAGGCTGCTTTGGCAGTGGCTGCTACCTGGGCCTCCATAGTTAAGGAGGCATCCAGGAGCACTCCCAAGTTCTGGACCCTTGGCGCTGGCACCAGTGGCGTCCCCCCAAAGGCCGGTAGTGGGATCCCTACCTCTGGTCCACTCCGATTCAGGCACAGGACCTCCGTCTTCGTAGGATTCAGTTTCAGTCGGCTCAGCCTAAGCCAGCCCGCCACGTCCTGAAGCGCCCGCTCCAGGTCATCTGGGGTGGCTCTGGACTGGCCGCCCAACAGCAGATACAACTGGGTGTCATCAGCGTACTGCCTCTGGGCAGTCTGGGCGAGAGGGCGCATATAGATGTTAAACAGCATTGGAGATAGCACTGCCCCTTGTGGCACACTGCATACCAGCGGGTGCCTCTGGGACATCTGCTCCCCCAATGCCACTCTCTGTCCCCGACCTTGGAGGAAGGAGACGAGCCACTGCAAGGCAAGCCCCTGAACCCCCATGTCGGCGAGGCGGTGGATCAGTAACTGGTGGTCGACCATGTCGAATGCAGCCGACAGATCTAACAACACCAGCACCGCTGTTCCACCCCGATCCAGATGCCGTCGGAGGTCATCCGTGAGGGTGACCAGTGCTGTCTCCGTCCCATGACCTGGCCAGAAGCCAGACTGAAATGGGTCTAGCGTGGAAGTGTCATCCAGGAAACTCTGCAACTGAATCGGCGCCGCCCTCTCCAAAATCTTGCCCAAATAGGGCAAATTGGAGACCGGCCGATAGTTGGCCAATTCGGCCGGGTCCAATTTTTTTACTAATAGTCTGTTGCAGCGAAACAAAAAGAGAGTCTTGTGGCTTCTTAAAGACTAGCAAATTATAAGATTAAAAGAGATCTGATGCATATCACACATATGTACCACGGTTAAATTAGCTTAATATAACATGGGGGAGACGTGTAATCACCATTCACAGCTGTTATGAATGCATGCTGTGCACATGTTTCATATTTTTAAGTTTTGCATATGGATGTTACAGATTATACTTCTTGTATTACATGGCCTTAGAATACTACTGTTCACATTTCCCTCCTCTATATTCATGAACTAGGGTGGCCACCTCTGGTGAGAGGGTGATTCCCCACTCCTAGCTGATACTTTTTGGAGAAAAATATAATTTAAAAAATGACCATCAGCCGTGTGACATCATTTCTAGGGAAACCAGTGTGGTGTAGTGGTCAAGAGTGGCAGACTCTAATCTGGAGAATCAGGTTTGATTCCCCACTCCTCCACATGAAGCCAGCTGGGTGACCTTGGATCAGTCACAGTTCTCTCAGAGCTCTCAGCCCCACCTACTTCACAGGGTGTCTGCTATGGAGAGAGGAAAGGAAGGTGATTGTAAGCCGCTCTGAGACTCCTTCGGGTAGTGAAGAGCGAGGTATAAAAACCAACTCCTCCCCCTCCTCTTCTCCTTCTCCTTCTCCTCCTCCTCCTCCACTGAAACTTTAGGGTAAAACCATAAGATCCCTTTATAGGATTCACCAAAAACTCTGATTTTACCATAGAGTTTGGACCCATTCCTAGAGAGGTGTGACGTGGCTTCTGGGTTTTCCTGGAAGTGACGTTACATACAATGTCAGCCGGTGGACTATCCCACATCCCTTTCCCCCCTGGTCTTCTGCTGGTTGTCAGGCTAGGCTTGGAAACCCTACCAGGAATGTGACTAAAAATTCACTTCTTGCATTTGAATCAGTGGGCTCTAACTCATTAAAGCTTACGCTAGTCCTTTAATAGATATCACAACAATCCTTTTTTTTAAAAAACAAACAAACCAAAAACAAAAAAATGAATATTGAATCTCTAGCCTTTGCAGTATTTTTAGGAGGGCTTTAAAGATAGGTGCATGCTGAATTAAATTACATGATTAACTGTATGAATACCCTTATCGTCTCCCCCCCCCCAGGTTTTCTATGAGGAAATCCAGTATCAAAAAGAATGCAATTAAAATAAAATCCCAGAGTAGTCTCAGAGTCTGTATCAGTGAATTTGAACAAAGTCACAAGCTAGAAATAACAAAGCTGAAAATTACTGTATAATTTGGACTGTGCTTCAATATTCATCCATCTCTTTCCCTCCTCCCTCTAGTTTATGAGTCCCTGGTAGAGTTTCACATACCACCCTTAAAGTGGCATGTTGCCTATAAAATGCAATTGATCGGAAGATTTTGGAGGGAGGCAAACCTTTATTTCGGTGGAAGTCTTGAGGTTTCCTGAAATATTTTTTACTAATGCTAATAAAAGGATAACTACGCTCCCATAGCATCCAAGCCAACCTGCCAGTAACTCATTAAGCCTGATGTGTAGGTGGGAACTATTACTTCTAGAGCTTGAGATGGTTTCCTCTGATCCTAGAGAGAAGATGCTACAGTGTGGTGACTGTGTAGCAGCTCAGGCAGGTGCATAGTGAAGTGAGAAAGCAAGTACAAGTTTGCTACTAGAATTCACATTTTGGATACTGGTTCCTGCCTTTCTTTTATGCTGAGGTACAGATCTTGGCAAAGGAAGGAAATCTTGCCTGTTTCTTAGAACGCCTTGCCTGTAGCCAGCAACACAAACAACTTGGTTCTACTTCTTTTGGTGTTTTTTTCAAATCATTCAGCCAATATCTCTAGGCCCTTTGAACTATTTTTATTTTTGGCGAGATCAAGGTGAAAAAAAAGTGCTTTGGCTTTGCAGAATGTGTCTGCTCCGTCGTTATGTAGTCAGCATTTCTGTACTGTTTATAAATAATGGCAGAGAGACCCGGATGCTTATGAAGTAGTGGAAATTTCCGATAGGTTAGCATGTCTGTTGGAGAGTTTCAGAAGATGTTTCATAACCCAAGTCTTATATGGTCAAGATCAGTCGGGGGGGGGGGGGGGAGGAGGGAGGCCTTGAGTTGTGAAACCTGGGGAGTGCCAAGGCTTCTCTTCTTTTCTGCATATTCCTGGGGCCAAATTCCATGTTATGTAGGAAGTACATGATCAGATAAAAATGTAACAGAAAGACAGGAGCTAATCCAGGGCTTGGATTCATGGACTGCTGCCTTTGAAAATGCACATAACAAAAACATGCAAGCAGCAAAGAATGTGTTGGTCTCAATGGAAAAAAAATAATGGCATGTGTTGCACAACAATGTAATTTGGAGGAAGGCCGGGGGAGGTTGGCCGTTGCTTCTGAAAGACGTCATGTTTGAATGTTGAGCTGTCATCAGGGACTGTAAGTGACTCTGTTTCAGGGCCTGTCAACAACTATAGTTAGATATATATATGAAGAATCATGGCTGGATTCATATGAACAAAACAAACATTATCAAAATCCTGTCTAGAGGCACTTATTTCTCTGTGTTATAAATGTATGAAACCAAGTTCAGACCCCTGTCTCTCTGCCACGTTTTTATCCCACCAAAGGGCTCAGAGCAGCATTCATACTTCTCCCTGCCTCCATTTTATCCTTAGCCCTGTCCTGGATAGTTCAGGCTAGCCTGATCTTGTCAGATGTCAGAAGCTAAGAAAAAGAGATTGGATTTATACCCCGCCCTTCACTACCCAACGGAGTCTCAGAGCAGTTTACAAACTCCTTCCCCTTCCCTTCCCCTTCCCACAACAGACACCCTGTGAGGTAGGTGGGGCTGAGAAAGCTCTGGCAGAAACTGCTCTTTTTCAAGAACAGCTGTGCCAGAACTATGGCTTGCCCAAGGTCATCCAGCAGGTGCAAGTGGAGGAATGGGGAATCAAACCCGGTTCTCCCAGATTAGAGTGCACGCACTTAGCCACTACACTAAGCAGGGTTGGCCTTGGCTAGTAATTGGATGGGTGACCTCCAAGTGATACCAGGGGCATAATGCAGAGGCAGGCAATGGCAAACCACCTCTGAAATGTCTCTTGCCTCAAAAACAAGTCTAGCTCGCCACCTAGTGATGCCTTAACTAAAAGAGCTAGATCTTCTGACTGCCAGACAATCTTAGGATCTCCTGGCTATTCTACACACAGTGCTGTACGGTAATTAATTAATTAATTAATTCTTACAACTACCACATGAGGTGGGATAGGCTGGAGAGAGTGAATGTGTGCAAAGTCATCCAATGAACTTTGTAGCTGAGCAGGAATGAGAATCTAGCTCTCCAGCTTGGTGCCCGTGGGTGTCATAGCACCCACCTACACCTTTCCTGGCATGCAACAAGTGTTTTTAGAAAGTGGGTGGGGCCAGGTGAGGCTTTTGCCCAGCAAGGCTTCTGATTGGCCATTGGAGATTTGATTGTGTGATTTTTTAAAAACATTGCTTTGGCAGCCACTGCCCCTACACCACGGGGATCTTCACTGTGTGACTGACAGTAAGCTGTGGCAGCCATTTTGTGTCATTTTATGGCGAAGCTGCCTGCAGGCTCAAGAAGGTTGGGGCCCCCTGATCAAAGTCTTCCAAGGCCTACCCCAACACTCAAACCTCTATAGCACACTGGTCCATTTCGCTCAGGGTTCTCTACTCTGACTGGCAGTGGTTCTTCAGGTTCTCAAGTCAAGCAAGGATGGTCTTTCTCGAACCTTGCTATCTGGTTCTTTTAAACTGGAGATACCAAGGACTGAAACTATGACCTTCTGCATGCAAAGCTTGTGCTCTGCTTCAAGCCCTTTGGACCCCAGATTGTTTTGCAAGAAGACCTGTGTTCACCGAAACATACTCCTTTATTTACCTGCTGTATAACCTGCCAGTTGGCTTTTATACGAGCACCCAGTGTGGCTTACAGTCATAACACCCAACAAGCAATATCAGCATTAATAGATGAAATGATAAAGCCACAGTATAAATAAATAGCACAGATTTTAAAAGTATAATTAGCATCAGAAGCAGTCACAAAAGAGGCAGCCATAAAAGAAATCAGCAGTGATAATGTGAGGATATACCAGTGTTTTGCTGCTCTTTGCTTTCTAAATAGGAAGTACTTATTTATGGTGGACAGAGGCCCTTCAATAGGGTAGAGACAATTCCTATAATAACATCTCTCCTTCCTACCTACCTACCTATTTAGAAAATTTCTACAATGCTTCTTCATGCTCAAAGCTGCTTACAAAGTAAAACACAGTAAGAATATTAAAACACTGTAAAAATCATTAATAACGAACTATTTTAAATCCAGAATTTAAACCCCAACATTAAAAACCAGTGTTATACTTCTAATAGCCAGGGGTCCGTTGGAGCAGGAGCGCACAGGAGCGCAGCTCCGGGAGTGAGGAGCCCAGGGGGCGGGCACATGACCAAGCCCCACCCCCTCCTCGGCTTCCCCGAGCAGTGCAGAGGCACAGCGCCCCGGGGAAAGCCCTGCTAGGGTCTTTATTGTTTTAAATGTTTTGTTTTAATATTGATAATTTTATCATTGTTCCTTTTATGATTGTGTGCTGCTTTTCCAGAGACTTGCTCAAGGTGGCATATAAATTTTCTAAGTATACCATTTTTTATCTGGGCACATGGCCCATAAGTACTGGAGAAATTTCACCAACACTTCAGCAGCTTCCACCTTATCAGTTTGGTGTAGTGGTCAGGAGTTGGACTCTAATCTGGGAGAACTGGGTTTGATTCCCCACTCCTCCACATGCAGCTGCTGGTGTGACCTTGGGCCAGACACAAGTTCTCTCAGAGCTGTTCTCTCATGAGCAGTTCTCAAAAGACCTCTCTCAGCCCCACCTACCTCACAGGGTGTCTTGTTGTGGGGATGGGAAGGGGAAGGGGAAGGGATGGGTGGTGCACATGTCCTGGGTATCTCAAGTCTACTTGAAACCTGGTGGTTTCAAGGGAGCAGGAAGAGAATGAGGGTGTGTTCTTTACGCTTATTTTTATTGCACCAAGTATTGGATGGGGAAGGGAATGGAGGAAGAGCAGGTCAGTTTCACTCACCTGTGGAGTGGAGCCTGAGGGGTGGGTGTTGCCTTGTGACACACTTCCGGTATGTTAGGGGGTGTGGCATATGCAGATGAGTTATGCAAATGAGTTATGCTAATGAGCTCCTGAACCTCTTTTTCTACGAAATGATCCCTGCTAATAGCCATGGGCTAATTATTGTGTGGGTTAAATTATCTGCAAAAATAGGGCAGCTCCAGCTACGTTTCAGGATTCTGTAAACCCGGTAGAACACCCAGATGTACAGAAAAAATATGATTTTAAATTTAAAATAGAAGCAAGGGGCAAATCTCTTCCAACCTTAAAAAGTCTCTTGCAGCCTGAGATCATGTGAGAAGACCTTGCATCCCTTAGATGCATCCCAGCAATTGTATCCTTGGCAATGCTTTCAGTAGCAGTTTCCCCCCCCCCCCCCCCTATAACTACAACTATAACGCTACAATCTAAGCTACATATACCTTATACAGAGAGTACTTTATCATTTGCTTAATACTACCTTGTTACATAATATAATTATGAAGCATTTAGAACCTTGGATAAATTTCAATTATTTTGTTACTGCTACTATAAAAAATATCAAAACTATTTGGCAGGCACGTCCACCTAGAGAAATACGGTTAATTAAACAATTTATAATACATAAGTGCAATGCTTAATAAAACAGTTTAATCACTATTTCTTCTTTCGTCCTCTTCTTGTCTTAACAGTCTCATCTACTTTTGGAGCTGCTGCTCCTTTTTCCGAGTCAGACACTTCTTCTTCACTCTTTGAGCTATCAAATCCATACATGCTTTCTTGCGAGGCCAGTGAACCATCTGAGTCTCTCCCAGTTTTCTTTTCTTTGCTTTTTTCCAGAAATTTTTTCGCTTGTTGAACAGAGTCAATCTTATACTTCTTATCTTTGATGCTGAAGCATAGTCCTTCTGGAGTATTCCAACGATAGATGATAGACTCAGACTGGAGCCAAGATGTCAATTTTCCATAGGCTTTCCTTCTTTTCCTTATTTCAAATGGGATATCCTTCATCACTTTTACTTCTTCTCCCAGGATCTTCAGAGCTGCTTTGTTTGTGGTCCTAAGCACCACGTCTCTTGTAGATTTTTTGGAGAACCTTATCATAATTTCACCAGGCAGGCTTTTCTTTTTAGTATAATCTGGATAGGTTCTGTAAACCATATCCATATCGCTTTTTATATCCGCTGCTTTCATGCCTGTCACTGGTTCAAGTGCTTCACTTGGCAAATTTTTAAGGTCTTCTCCTGTGTTTTCTGGCACATTCTGAAGTCTTAGGAAAAAATTCGATCTTTCCATTTGTAATTTCAAAAGCTGATCGTGGTGGAAGGCCTTTTCCTTCTCTGCCTTTTGTAGTCTTGCGTCTTGGTTTTTTACTGAAGTTTTTACTTCCAGAAGTTCTCGCTGCAGCTTCTCTGTGGTTTTATTTGACTCTTTTAGTTCTAGCTGCATTTTGTCCATCTTAACGTTGAGAGCTGTCATTTGGTCCACTAGAGGTCGCAATAACGAGGAGAACACCGTGCTCATCTCCGTGGTATCAACCTTTGATCTCGGAGCTGTACTTCCTAGTTTGGAGGAAGGTTTCGGTTTCCCCGTCATTGTTGAGGCTACGCTCTTTGTTTATAGATAGATAAGATGAATGAAAGGAGCAAATTTTCGAACAGCACTTAAGTCTTTCTAAAGTTTATATCTCCAAGTGAGCGATGCTGCCATCTAGCAAGGCGGATGGGCTTTTATTCCTGCAGTAACGCCACGTGAAGAGTCTTGTAAGTACGCTAGTCCCGGAGAGGGGGGGGTTTCACTCCTCCCGCCGTCTTCCCGCTGTATTCTGCTTTTCTTACTTCAGACTCACGTTTTCTCCATGCGTAACTATCAGTTCCAGCCTCATTGCTTCGCACTCTCTGCTGCTTCACGGATTTGCGCTTTCAGCCATACGGCTCCCACGGCAGGGGAACCTATGGGGGTGATGAAAAGGGATCTCGATCCCTCGGTCGCCACCGTAGGGAGAGATCCCCTTCGTGCCACCCCAGGCAGAGCCCCCTCACTGGGGTCTCTGGGGGCTCGGCACCAGTCCAGAGCCCCTTCTTCCCGCCGGGTATGGATCGCGCTCCCCACAGTTGCGGAGGAGAGCGTCCGCCATTATCGCAAGTCTTGCCGGAAGTGAGTAGCAGTTTTTTAAAAAGCTTTTCTTATCTGAGGATTTGTACCCCTCAGGGACCAGGGGAAAATAAATATCAGCAAAGATTTGGCAGGAGGTAGCTTCAAGCGGGGATTATCTAGTGCATCCCGAAGGCAGCTTTCTGCTTCATAAATGCACATATCCTTTAACACGCAAGTTATATGGAGGTGAATTAAAATGCTGGGACAGATCCATCACTGGTTCCTATGCTGCCATGTTAATTTGTTCCCTTCAGTTCAGCTAGATTGATGAGTTAGGTTAGGCTGAGAGAGTCCCATGTTCACCCACTGAACTTCATGGCAAGGGTGGGAATTTGAAACCAGGTCTCTCTGCTCCTGATCTAATAGGAATCTTAGCCACTACAAATAAACCTGGCTTCACATATTTTCCATTCTTAGGGTTGCCAGGCTGCAGCTGACAACCCTGGGAGGAATGGGGTCGTGGGACCTGGTGCGCTGGCATTGCACTGACACACCGATGTCACTTTTGGTATGAACTGGAAGTGACGTATTTAGACACTCCAGTGTTCCCAAAATACTCTGGTTTTATTATAGAGCTTTTGTAAAATACTGGAGCATCCACTTTGACACTTGCAGTTTTTACCAGAAGTGATATAAGCAAGTGATGGCCCCACTGGTGGACCTCCTGGATGTCACCTGGTGTTTTTGGCCACCGTGTGACAGAGTGTTGGACTGGATGGGCCATTGGCCTGATCCAGCTTTGGCTTCTCTTATGTTCTTATTTTCATGCTCCTTTCCCCCTTTCTTCTTCCCAGGTTCTGGTGGGCAACAAGTTGGGATGCCAGAGGCCTCCTGCTATACTGGGAGACATGGCATCCCTGTCCACTTTTCCTCTAAGGCCATTTGGTACCGAAGTGGCTGTCCAGTTCAGGTAGCTTGTAGGGCTTGGGTCATTTAGCAGTAATTCATCATCCTGTTCTTGTAGGCCATTCTCTACGTTTCAAAGAATGTAGCTCTTTCTCAGTAATATTATTCTCATCCAGATATTCCTCAAATGGAATGTTTCTGAAAAGTACTGGAGTCAGGAGGCCGGTGGTAGTGATTTCAGCATAGCAAGTTCATTTCAGGTCGAGATGAAGCATTAGAAAATGGAGGTCAGGGGGCCTGCTTATATACACAGGTAAGCTGCACCCCTGACATCGCCCAAACAAGGCAGTTGAATAAGGTAATTGAATAAATTCCAAGGTAATTGAATAAATTTCAAGGTAATCCCAGGATAATAATTGGATAATCCCAGGGGTGGATAAATCTCAAGATAATTGAATAAGTTTCAAGGTAATTGAATAAGGTTCAAGGTAATTGAATAAAGTTCAAGGTAATTGAATAAAGTTCAATAATCACAGATTTAATCACAGAACATAACAGTTTCCAAGGAGCTCATGACCACGTACATATGGCTGCCCTGCTTTATTCTCACAAATAACACATGATGGGGCAGGATTAAATTGAGGTAGCACAAGATTACTCATTGAACTTCATAGCTGAGGAGGGATTTGAACTCATGTCTCCTTGATCTCAAACCTATCAGGAGAGACAGCTTTTCAGATATAGTCTTTTACTTTTTATGTTTTTCTTCTGTGTATAAAAGCCAAAGACATGGGGATTCAAGGGGGTGGAGGAAAGATGATTTCTGTGATCATGACTATACAGAATTTGGGGCTGAAATCAATGGCCAGATACACTTATACTTATCTTGTCGAACAATGTAAGTGAAGATACTTGGGGGGGCAACAGTGCTTGGGGGGGGGCAACAGTGGAAGAGTTTCTAGTGTCCTGTCCCCCACTGCTGGACCTCCTGAGGCCACCTGGTGTTTTTGGCCACTGTGTGACAGAGTGTTGGATTGGATGGGCCACTGGCCCAATCCAACATTGGCTTCTCTTATGTTCTTAAGCTACAAGTGGGTAGCCATGTCAGTCTCCAGCAACAAAGTTTGAGTCCAGTGGCACCTTTAAGACCAACAAAGTTTAATTCTGGGTATAAGCTTTCGTGTGCCTACACAGTTCTTCACACTTCCAGAATTAAACTTTGTTGGTCTTCAAGGTGCCACCGGACTCAAGTTTTGTTCTAATTAATTATGTAATCTTGGCATATTTTCTGTGGATATAGTTTGGAAAAGTAGAACCTGCCACTTATTCCTTTCTTCCTCATTCCAAATAATTCCAAACAAGTAAGGGCTTCCCCAACATCTACTACCGGATGGGTAACTGGAGATGCTGAGGGCTGAACCTGGGGCCCTTCTGCATGTCAAGTAGATTCTGTGCCACTGAGCCATGATTCCATGTAAGGCTAAAATGAAATTGTCTGTGTTCACAACGGATTTTGCTTGATTTGCCTTTATTTTTCTGTTGTGGGCTGGCATCAGTTACTTTGCAATTTGTTTTGGGTCTGTAAGTGTGCTACCTTTAGTTAAAAAAAAAAGCACAGGACATCTTTTTTATGCTCTAGAGTTTTGCTAGTCCTAAATGATATTGTTTTGAGTAAAAACTTGTGGAGTAAGCAGAAAGGGAAAATAATGCGTTGTGAGCCATTTGAGCCTAGACAAGCAGATTTTAAAGAAAATAAGATGGAGATAAAAGTTGAACCTTTCCAGAAGTGCTGGGATCAGGAAAATCCTGAGCAACAAGCCATTTCATGCATCTGACAAATGCATCAGGGTTCAGACTGCCAAAATTAATACCGGGCGTGTATGTCATTATTTGTGAGATGCCTTATGCCCATAAGTAATATGTGGATTAAAACAACTATTTTAATACTATTACTGATGTAAGCTTTCCTGTGATACTGGGCTGTTGTCAAAGGAACAAATGCAAGAAGGAAGGGGAGGCTTATCATTAAGTGCTTTCCCCAGATGAATTGCTTTTGAACGTCTCAAATTTATTTTTATTTAAAATAGATACTCCTACATAAAAATGCTCTAAGAGGCTTACTGTGTCCAAAGAAAGAAAGAAAGAAAAAACTTTTTTAAAAATGGCTCAGATCTCTGAATTTTTCTGCAGATGGAAGGATTTTTTCTCATGGACCCCAGCTTCCTTACCCCTTCGCTCCCGCAGCAGCCTAAAATGCCCACTGAAATTGTGTGTGTGTGTGTGGGGGGGCCTTTGTCCAGCATGTACATCAGGGGTGGCCAACCTTGCTTAACGTAAGAGCCACATAGAATAAACGTAAGAGCCACATAGAGATGCCTGAGAGCCGCAAGACAGGAACAAATATCACACACACGTTTTTATTTTTAAAAATATGCAAATTTGCTTTTTATTAACGTTAAATGGGACTGCCAAAAATAAAAACAAACGAGGAAAACCAGTTATAAGAAAGAGAGAGAGAGAAACTAGGAAAGCAAATAGATGGGAGGAAGGAAGGAAGGAAGGAAGGAAGGAAGGAAGGAAGGAAGGAAGGGAAAAAGAGAGAAAAAGCATGCCTCCCCTTTGCTTCCCCAGCCGCCCTGCCAGGAGCCGCACAATATGTGTGAAAGAGCCGCATGTGGCTCCCGAGCCACAGGTTGGCCACCCCTGATGTACATGATTTCACTGTGGGAGAAGAAGAAAAGTTGAATTCCATGAGCAGAAGTGCTTCTGCCTGTAGAAAAACTCTGGGGGCTCTAAGCTCTCATAAAGAATAGATAACAGCAGAATGAAACAACAATTAAAAACAATGAAACAATAAGACAAAAAGTCCCCTGTGAAAAAAAGGGTACAGAACTGTAGAAATAAAATATTCATCCATTGCCTGAAAGACTGAAATTTTTTTTGCTTGGCACTTGAATCTTAACAAACAGGGTGCCTGGTGAAGCACTATGGGAGAGGCATGCCCCTTCAGGGGGGCACAACAGAAATTGCTCTGTTTGTGGTACTTCCACAGGGAGCTGTTCCTGCTGGCAGCAGAGGATAGGACCTGCATCAATGAGTTTAAATTACAGGTGGAAAGGTTCCATCTGGATATTGGGATCCCACCCCCAATAAGAGTAGTTCAATGGAATCAGCTGCTTAGCGAGGTGTGACCTCCCCTCACTGGAAGTCTTCAAGCAGTGGCTGGACAAAGATTTGTTAGGGATGCTTCAGGCTGATCCTGCATTGAGCAGGGGGTTGGACTAGATGGTCTGTATGGCCGCCTCCGACTCTATGATTTTCTGATTCCACACCAATGGGAGTACATAGAGCACAGACCTGATGCTGATCTTAGCTAATTGGAAGTCCTTCAGATACCCTGATAACAGAGTGTTGAGGGCTTTAAAGGTAAGAGCTAGCACTTTATCCTGTCTATTGCCAGACAACTGTCAAACAATGTAAGGATGCGGTCACACATGCCAGATAAAACGGGGCGGGGGGGGGGGAGAAGCGAAGCTATTTCCTCCAGAGGAATTTGACCTGCAGTTGCATGATCACACCTCCCTTTGAAGGTGTGGGCACAGTCCGTCAGTGTGTTATCAAACACAACTGTGGGTGAGTCGGGGTTTTTTGTGCTGTTTGTTTTCCATGCGCTTAAACGAGGGATCAATGAATCGCACTTCCACACTGAGGGCTCCCTATAGAGTTTACAATGATGTGCATACTGTGAAGAGGGAAAAAACAATGGCACGTAGTCAGGATGGCCTGATCAGACTATCCCGACACCATGAGAGTGTGCTGGATCAATCAGACAGAGGAAAGTCCTTCCGTGGCCCATTGCAACCTGTTTCCTACTGGATTTTCCCCAGACCGATTTCCCACGAGGTACTGCTCTGGCATTGTTCTTCCCTTTGCTCCGATTGCGTGCTTGAATTTCCCACTATTTGCCCCTCGCCGCATTTTGACCTGTGACTTTGCCTGAATTCCCCCGCGGCTTCAGTGATCCTGTTTTTTGAGGATCACTGAAGCCACGGGGAAATTCAGGTGAAGCCACGGGTCAAAATGCAGCATGGTGCACATATTTATTTATTTATTTATTTATTTAGATTTGTATCCCGCCTGACCAACATAAGTGGCTCTAGGCGGCTCACAACATTAAAATCAATACAAACAATATAAATTAGTACATTAAAAACAGTACAATTCCAATTTCAATTGGCGGCAAATTACAATATAATTGGTGGCAATTTAAATACCAACACCAGGGCAACGACAGCTCCCCCCAGCCTGGAGACTACCACTAACTGTTATCCTGGGCCTGTGTACTTCTCTGGCCATCTATCAGTGGCCATTTCCCCCAAAAGCCTGGCAGAAATAGTGGGAAATTCAAGCACGCAATCGGGGCAAAGGGAAGAACAACATCGGAGCAGCGCCTTGTGGGAAATCGGCCCCAGTGTCTTTTAACTCCGCTTCTGTGGCAGAACAGAACAGGTTGTCGGTGGCTGCGGGGTGCTTCTCAGATGTTGTCGTCTGATCATGCCCTTTAAATCTGCCCGGCATTCACACCTATATCGGGTCTAATTGTGCGTATGATCTCAGCCTAATTCTTTTAGTACAGGCAGAATGTGCTCTCTGTAATCTAAACCAGTTGGCAGTCTTGCTGCTGAATTTTGCACCAAGTGATGATTGTGATAAAAAAGAGAGAAAGGCACAATCACAGCTTCTTTCACCTTCTCACTTTGTAGGTTCTTTTGCCTGGAAATACGGAGGATCTTTACTTCCTCATCCCATGAAATAGAGCACACGCAGTAGCTTCATTAAGTGAGTGAAAAGATTCTGATACAGAAAGAGTTAACTCACAACTGAATGCAGAAGTAGAATGGATGGAGTTATACTAACTCTAATGAGAGATGTGCGAATGCAGCCAAAAAGGCAAAACCAGCGTGGGAAAAAAATGAACTCACCTGAATCTTTTGACAAGAAAGGGTATGGAGGTTAAGGCACACAAGGAAAGTTTTATTGTATAAATCCAAGAACTAGATGAGTTTATGATGTAATTGTAGCATTTATAATGAGAAGTGTTTTTGATCATTAATTTAAAATACCAAAGCTCCACACCCCTAACAACAGCACTTGCATGATTAAACCAAATCCCCTTTAAATTGAAAAATAAATCACCAAATGGAAAGCAGATGAACTTTTTTAAAAAAACAGGTAATGGTTGAAAGTCACGCACATGATTGTGGGAGGGGACTTTAAAAACAACGTGTGTGATTAAAAAACGTTTTCAAAGCATGTGCAGGAAATTATCAAAGACGTTTAAAAGTGTTGCACTCATGTCAGTAACCTGCAGGAAGAGCAACATGTTTCTCTAAGAGTTATCAATTTCTGGATTCTGAATTTTTTCCCCATCAGAGGTTATTATGAAGCTGCACTGGGTTGCCAGCTCCAGGAGGGATCTGGTGATCTTCCAGTGTTATAACTGACCTCCAGATGACAGAGATCAGTTCTCCTGGAGGAAAAAAAGGCTGCTTTGGAAGGTGGACTCTATGGCATTGTACTTTGTTGAGGTCCCTTCCCTGCCCAGACTCCATCCCCCAAATCTTCAGGCATTTCTCAACCCAGAGCTGGCAAACCTAAGCAGCTGAGTGCAACTTCAGCCAGTTAGTTCACACGTTATGTTTAGGCAGGGGTCATTTCGTAAAAAGAGAAGTGCAGGAGCTCATTTTGCTGTAGCCATGACACAAGCAGGCACCAACTCCCAACTCCCGGAGCTGAGCTCCCCCCGAGCTCCTGCTCGAAATGACCCATGTGTTTAGGGCTGCCAACTCCAAGTGGCACCTGGCGATCTCCCACTATTACCACTGAGGAAGGGGTGTTTTTTCTTGTAAATCACATAAACTTACAGTTAACATCCCAGGTTCCATTGCTGTCAACCCCTTTATTATTTTCCCCTTTCCCCTTGGCCGAAGACAGACTGGCAATCTGAAGCGGAGGCAAAGCGGAGGGAACTGGAGCGGGGGAAAAAACTCACGGAGCTGGCCGTTCGCACTGGCCAGAGCAATGCAGATCAGCGGCGATACGGAGCGTTCAGACTGCCCACGGAGGGTTCACACTGTCGCGTAGCCAGCCCGCGCGGCTCGCGCGGGCCGCTGCACTTTTTTTTGTTTTCCTTTGATGTTTTTCGCATATGCGCATATGCGCATATTAGATATGCACATATTGCATATGCGCATATGCGCAAATGCGCATATGCGCAAATGCGCAAAACTTTTTGCCGGTGCGTTCGCACTTCCTCCGGATGCCTCCCGCTTCTTCCAGTTCACACTGTTTGGAAGCGGGAGGCATGCGGAGGAAGGCCCCTGAACACCGGGAAAAACTGGTGTCCGGGTAAAGCGGAAGGAAAGCGGCTGGGAGACGGGTAAGTACGCAACGGAGCCGACGGGCAGATGCGCATGTCTGAACGGGCTCCTTTCCTCCGTTTGCGAAGCGTGCCTGCCCCGCTTCAGATTGCCAGTCTGTCCTCGGCCCTTGTTCACATAATATCCAGTATGTCATTCTCTGAGTGTTGTTGCAATCTTTTACTCAGTATTAGAGGTTTTGATTATTCCGTGCACTGAACTGAAAGGTTTACGGATCTTCCAACTTTTTTTTTTGGCCCTAATGGAAAAGAGAGGGGTAAGGTTATCAAGAGTGGAAGTAAGAAGAGAACACTAACTGTTACCAGCCATCGAAGACAGATTATTCTTGAGTGATTTGGGAAAATATCTGAATCTAGGAAACCCTTCAAAGACGAAGTATTTCCTGAGTATAGTTAAGATCATCCCAAACTGTCAGTGTGCCTATTCACAGAAGGGAATAGCCATGTGGATAGGAACCCTGATAATCCATGCCAAGAGCCGAAAAAGCCATGACACCATCGTCATTATACTGTGTAAACTGAGAAGGTTCTACTAATTTTGTATATTGCAGAAAAGAAGGGAAATTGGAAAAGGATATTGTCAGCTGAGCTGAAAGGACAGGAGTAGACATACGTAGCTCTTACCCATGCGGAGATAAGTGTGTTTAAGGAGTTCAGACTCCTCTCTCTCCCCCTGCCTCCCCCTATTTTGGATTACACTGTTTAGGGTCCCTCAGCCTTTGGAATGTCCTGGTTGGAATGATACATTTAGCAAACATAAGCAGTTTTGGTAAGCATGCTAAAAACACACACACACATTTTTTGAATTATTTGCTGTGCCATATTGCACAATTTTGACATGTCTCTGAATGGCAGTCTCCTAGCAGTCTTCCCTAGCAGTCTCCCATCCTTTCCTTCTATATATATATATAAAAGAAAGTCCCCTCACCGTAAAATCAACGCCCAGGCCAAACCGCTGGACCTAGAAGCACCAAATTTGGGGAGAGCACTCCTACCATGGCATAGGTGCTCACTAAGAAGGGATTTTTAGAAATTTGACCCCTGAGTGGGTCAAAAGGGGGAAAACGTGCTCCCCCATTAATTCCTATGTGGCTGCCTCCTTGCACCCCCTATTCTCTGATTGGTCAGCTGCAGATCTCAGCATTCTGAGGTTAAAAAAAAAACTAGTAACAGGAGACTGCAGAGAACTAACAGCAGTTGAGGAATTCAGGAATGGCCAACAACCATCTGTGAGGTGCAGTGATGTTGCTGGCCCAGCCTCTCCAATGGCTTCCAACACACTCCCCCTCACCTCCTACACCTAACAAGCAGCTGTCTGTCAGGTGCAGCAGTGGTTGCAGGGTGCTTAAAGCCATGAGGGAGCCCACCCCAGCAGTAACACCTTAGTGATCCTGCTTGCCCCACCTCCACAGTGGCTTCTAATATTCCTCCCCCTCCCCCTCCTACACCGGACAGGCAGCTGCCTGTCCGGTGTAGGAGAGGAGGTGGGATGCTTAGAGCCACCAGGGAGGTTTGCTCAGCAGGATTGCCTTAGCCCTGCTGTTGGCCCAGCCTCCCAGATGCTTTTAAACATAATTCCCCCCTCACACACCAGACACCTGTCAGGTGTCAGAGCAGGGCCTGGGTACTTTAACACTACAAGGAGGAGGCAATTTAGGAATGCAGCAAAGAGATTTGCACATAGTACTCCTGCAGGGCACTGAGCTGCGCAGGCCAAGTACCAGCAAGATCACCCTGAGGTGCTCA
This sequence comes from Lepidodactylus listeri, assembly GCA_029233225.1. Taxonomy (NCBI): domain Eukaryota; kingdom Metazoa; phylum Chordata; class Lepidosauria; order Squamata; family Gekkonidae; genus Lepidodactylus; species Lepidodactylus listeri. The sequence continues at coordinate 23,329,740 of JARCFY010000004.1, read as the reverse complement.
GAACAACGTAGTCTCTATATGAACAAAACTTCTTCATTAGAATTCCTACAACAAATGTTACATTTCAAACTTCACATCATCAGTATTATAACTGGACTAGGAATAAGGCCCATTGTGGAAATAAATACAACGAGCTCTAGAAAGAGGCTCTGGGAGAGTGCCCCAGCCTTGGGCACTCAGTGTCAATTTGCTGTGGCGACCTCAGCAGGGTATAATGACACAGAGTCCACAATTTTCTCCAGGGGAAGATCTCTGCCATCTGAAGAGCAGTTGTAATTTAGCATGATCTCCATCCCTCCCCTGGAGATTGGAAACAGTGGGTCTAGCAGATCCTGCTTACTGGCTTGTAATAAACTGGAACAGTGACAGCTGTTTCAGACAGCCCTTCCCCTACCATTTTGGAGCTGTCTTCGGAGTGGTTTGCCATTTCAGACTGCCATTTTTTTTCAAGCCTCTTCACCACACACTCACACACACAAACAAACACACACACAAACACACACACACACAAACAAACACACACACAAACACACACACACACAAACACACAGACACAGACACACACAAACGCCTAGGGTAGCCAACCTCCTGGTGGAGCCAGAAGATCGCCAGGTATCACAATTGAACTCCAGACAACAGATCCTCCCCCCTCCCTTGGAGAAAATGACTGCTTTGGAGGGTGGCCTCTATGGCATTCTGTTCAGCTGGCCCCAATGAGTTTTCTCCCAAAGGCCAACATAGGGGTGGATAGGGGCTTTCAGAGAAGCAAGCTTGGTTGCCTAGCAGTGGGCACTGAGGGGATAGTTGCCGGCTCTGATGATGGAATAGGGTGCCCAACCTCCAGGTGGGGCCTGGGGATCTCCCGCTTTTACAGTGGATCACCATCTGACAGAGATCAGCTCCCCTGGAGAATATGGCTTCTTTGGAGGGTAGACTCTATGGCATTGTACCATGCTGAGGCTTCTCCCCTCCCCTCCCCAAACCCCACCCTCTCCTGGATCCACCCCCAAAGTATTCAGGGATTTTCCAACCTAGACCTGGCAATCCTATGATGGAAATACCTGACGATTTTGGGGGGTGGATCCTTTGGTGGGCAGCATTTTTGTGGGGGGTGGAATGGAAGGACTCAGTAAGCTATAATGCCATAAGGTCTACCCTCCAAAGCAGCCATTTTCTCCAGGGGAACTGATCTCTGTCATCTAGAGATCAATTGTAACAGCGGGAGATCTCCAGGTCCTACCTGGAGATTGGCAACCCTAGGGGGAAAGTCAGCCACACTGCAGGGGGTTGAAGGGAACGGTTTGATGGTTGCTGGCCCACCTCATTAGCCAGCCATGGTGGAGCTAAGCAGGAGAAAGTGCCTGAGGAATTTCACACAGCCAACATGTTCCGTTTCAGGAACTCTTCAGTAACAGTTTCTGTCAGGCATTTTACACAGAACCATATTAGTATTGGTTTCCTAACGGAGCATAGTGGCCCTTTCATACAGAAACATGCCTCTCCCATTGGGGAAGCGTTCCTTAGCCGGTTTACCTTGAAACCTCCTCCCAAGTGTTCTTCAGTTCTTTGTACCTGAAGCGCTACGCTAGAGGTGCTGTGTGAAATGCCCCGTTTCTGACAGTTTATTCTGACAGTTTATTCTGGGCAAGCTGGCAGTGTGCAGTGGGGGGGGGGTTATGCTGATAGTCCATTGTCTTTTCACTGACAGAAGCAGGCCACTGAGGGAACAGTTAGACCCACCTGGCAGTGGGCGGAGGAAAAGAGTGGACCCAGCACCCAGTTGGTCCTTCCCCTTCTCTGACTCCCTCCAGACTGAGGCCGGGACACTGGCCGGTGGCTCTGTGGGCAGAACTGAGGCAAAGCAAGGAGAGAATGCAGCCAATGGCCAAGGACCCCCTTTTAAGTGGCAGTCCGTCCAGCCTACTGATTTTGGCACCCCATGGAATCTTGCCACTTGAAAATGGCTTTATATAATAGGAAAGATTTACAGAACTTAAACACTGTAGCAAAGCATGGGTATCAGGATAGTATTATATAAAAGCCAGTTGGGGTGGCAAAATTCCATGGGGTGCCAAAATCAGTTGGCTGCAAGAACTTCCACTCAAAAGGGGTCCCTGGCCACTGGCTGTATTCCCTCGCTGTGTTGCCTCAGACCCACCCACAGAGCTGCTGGCCAGTGTCTTGGCCTCAGTCTGAAGGGAAGTTGGAAACGGACTGGGTGCTGGGTCCACTCTTCTCCGCTCACTGCCAGTTGGGACTAACTGTCTCCTCAGTGGCCATTGGTAGGCAACCAAGTTTGCTTCTGTCAGTAAAAAGACAATGGACTTTCAGCATAACCCCCTCCCCCGCCCACTGCCAGCTTGCCCACTTTCCTGTCAGAATAAACTGAGAAAACGGCTTTCTCTCCTGCTTAGCTTCACCATGGCTGGCTGGCTAATGAGGTGGGCCAGCGACCATCAAACCATTCTCTTCAACCCCCTGCTGTGTGGCTGAATTTCCCCCTAGGGTTGCCAATCTCCAGGTGGGACCTGGAGCTCTTCCACTGTTACAGTTGATCTCCAGATTACAGAGCTCAGTTCCCCTGGAGAAAATGGCTGCTTTGGAGGGTAGACCCTATGGCATTATACCCTGCTGAGTCCTTTCTTCCCCCCCCAAATGCCGCCCTCCACAGGATCCACCCCCCAAATCTTCAGGTATTTCCCTAATCAGAGCTGGCAACTGTACTTTCTCCTCAGTGCCTGTTGCTAGGCAACCAAGCTTGCTTCTGTCAGTAAAAGGCCCTTTCCACAGCTATGTTGGTCTTTGGGAGAAAACTCATTGGCGCTAGTCTTGATAGGGTTGCCAACTCCAGGTGGAAAATTCATGGAGACTTGAGGGATGGAGCCTGGAGACAGGGAGGTTTGAGGAGGAGTGGGACCTCAGACAGGTACAATGCCATAGACTCCACCCTCCAAGCCAGTCATTCCCTCATGGGGAACCATTGTTGCCAATCTCCAGGTGGGGGCTGGAGATCACTCAGAATTACAACTGCTCTCTAGGAGAGAGGGGGAGGAGATGGGAAGCTGAAGCCAGGGGGCAGATAACGTTACGTTGATAGTTGGCTTGGAGGGAGATAGGGTTGCCAACTCCAGGTTGGGAAATTCCTGGAGATTTGAGGGATGGACCCTGGAGAGAGTGAGATTTTAGCAGGGGTGGGACCTCAGACATGTTCAGTGCCATAGACTCCACCCTCCAAACCACCCGTTCCCTCCACCCACTCCAGGCAGCACTCTGGCCACAGCATTCTGTATCAACTGCAGCTTATGGACAGTCTTCAAGGGCAGTTCCACATAGAACACACTGCAGTAATTTAATCTAGATGTTACCAGGGCACGCACCACAGTGGCAAGATGTTTTCCACCCAAGAAGGGCTGAAGCTGGTGAGAGGCACTCCAGGTCACTGCTGCTACCTGACGCCTGGGTCCAGGAACAGCCCCAAGCTGTGAACCTCCTCCTTTAGGGGGAGTGCAGTCCCATCCGGAACAGGGGATAGCCCATTTCCTGGATCAGACCTGCCCCCTGGGGTTGCCAGGTCTAGGTTGGAAAATACCTGGAGACTCTGGGGGTGGATCCGGGAGGGGAGGGGCCTAGGCATGGTACAGTGCCATAGAGTCCACCCTTCAAAGCAGCCAATTTCTCCAGGGGTGTTAATTCCCATCAGCTGGAGATCAGTTGTAAAAGCGGGAGATCTTCAGGCCCCACCTGGAGGCTGGCAACCCTACCTCCCCACCACCACCAGCACCTTTGCTTTGTCAAGATTAAATTTTGATTTGTTAGCCCTCATCCATTCTTAAAGCAAGAGTACAAGTTCAGGATCACTGAAGGAAGATTAGTTATGCCTTAATCATGGGTAGGCATTCCTACCATTTCACATTGGGTGCATTCAGACAGCTTGCTGGAGCCGGCTCAAATGGCGCCGCTTTGATGCAGATTTTTTTTTTGCTCCAGACAATCGTGATCACATGGAGTGTATGTTGGGGCGGTTTTTAAAATTTTTTAAAAGTTTGCGCATGCGCATAAGCAATCATCTGGAGCTACAACCTTGTGCATGCACAAAAGCAGGATAGCAAAGCCTCTCAAAGCTGCACAAGCACCGTGACTTCCCTGCTATCAAAGAACACGTCCCTTTAAACTTTCCCCTTGAAACTGGCCTCCTTGGGATCCCAAACTCAGAGGTAGTGGCCATTTCAAAAAAAATAAATTGCCACGGAGGCGGAGAAGTGCTTATGCGCATATTGGCAAGGCAAAAATAAAAATGGCAGGCAAAAAAGCAGAAGCCAGAGGGTTCCGCGGGGTGTGTGTGTGTTAAAAGACTCGGAAGTGGCTTGATGACGGCTCCACGCTCAGACAGGGGAAAAGAGGGCTTGAACCGGGAAAGCATGGGAAACACCACCTCGGGACCTGATATCAAAATACCACGCTTTGCTCCAGTATTTGCTCTGGTAAGCGACGGCTGGGAATGGGAGGCAGCTGCGGCTGTCTGATCACGCATGTTTGATCCGTTTCGAAGCATTTTGAAAGCCGGGTCAAATGGTGCATCTGAATGCACCCAATGAGTGTCAGAGCAGCACTGTCGGAGCAGCGAAAGCCTGTTGGTCTTTCAATAGTAGTCTGCATCAGTAGTCTTTTCAATTAGAGCTGCCAATCACATGGCTGTGTTTTTATTATTGCTGCCAGCCAAGTGTTTGCTAAATCTCCAGTTATTTGCGGCTGACTAATAATGCAATCTTAAACAAAGTCGTGCCCTTCTAAGTCCATGGACTCCATTGGGTTTAAAAGGGTATAACTGTGTCAAGGATTGCATTGTAAATCAGGGTGGATTATTAACTGCCTAGCAGACTTCATCACATGGTTGGTATTCTGCGTATGGCCTGTGGGACAGTGAGTTTGTCAGGCCTATTTTAAATAATGTTAAGAGAATTAGATCCTATTGCTTCATGCAGTTAAATCATTCCCTAGACCCTCATTATGGTTATGCATTTGCAGTCTTACACAAATTGTCCTAGAATTAGGGAAACCACAAGAGTCTGCTTGGATGGCCTATAAAAAAATTAGCGTTCCGCACAGTGTATGATTCAGGAAAGCAGCAATATGATTGCAACATTTTCTCAGCCCTACTCTTTCTCCATTTTAACGTTGAGGTTTTGCCCAAATACCAGAACATCACCATTGTTGGAGAAATGAGCATGTAATGCAAGGCCTGAGAAATTCAGTCATTATAGGGTTAACTATGCAACTTGTTTGTTTACCTATGTTAGCCTGGAAGTAATACCTGGCAGCTGGCCAATTGACTGTAGACCCGGGAAAACTAAAGGTGTACTGTCTTGCTAATTGGTAAATGATAACAGGTGTTTCCTTTCAGGGGTCAAGAAGAAGGAGAGATCCTCCATTACAATCTCTCACTCTCTGTCAGTATGTCTTAGTGTGAAGACGGAGCACAATGCAGCTCCTTGGAAAGCATGTTTTGTTTATTTGTGGCTAATCCCGTTTACCTTTTCCCTTTAGTAATAAACTTCTTTTAAACCAAAAGAAGCAATCTCTTCTTTCCAGAAAAGCAAGATTCATTACTCTGATTTTTCTGATTATTGGACAAAAGTCCTAACAACCATGACATCGCAGTGTGATAACACCACTTCCTGTGCACGCCAGAAATGACATCACCTCATCTCCATTGCCTGGGCTTTCCTCTTTCTCCTGGTAAGTCCGCCCCATTCCCCACTGGTTGCCAGGATGGACCTGGCAACTCTACCCACAGGCTAGATCCCAATAGGCTCCCAACAATCACAAGATGTCCACAGGCCTACCTTTATTTATTTATGTATTTAATTCAATTTATATCCCGCCCTCCCCGCCGAGGCAGGCTCAGGGCAGCTTTTAGGACACAGTGATGACTCCAGTTCCATATAATGTTTTCTAGTCTTCAAATATGACTCTTTGGCATGATTTATTTGTATTTATTTGCATATACCATTTTGGTGTAGTGGTTAAGTGTGCAGACTCTAATCTGAGAGAGCTGGGTTTGATTCCCCAGGTCTCCACTTGCAGCTGCTGGATGACCTTGGGCAACCCATAGCTCTCTCACAGCTGTTCTCTCAAGGACAGCTCTGGAGAGCTCTCTCGGCCTTACCTACCTCGTAGGCAGTGTTCCCTCTAAGCTGAGTTAGTGTGAGCTAGCTCACAGTTTTTTAGCCTCCGGCTCACACATTTTTGTCTCAACTCAGGAAGGAAGGCTCCAGAGCAAACTAATTGACACAGAAGCCAAATCACTCACTCACAACATTAATGCCAGTGGCTCACAAAGTAGAATTTCTGCTCGCAAGACTCCACAGCTTAGAGGGAGCATTGCTCGTAGGGTGTCTGTTGTGGGTAGGGGAAGAGAAAGGAGTTTGTCAGCCACTCTGAGACTCCAAGTGAAGGGCGGGGTATAAATCCAATCTCTTCTGCTGCTGCTGCTGTTGCTGCTGCTGCTGTTGCTTCTGCTGGCAACACATTAAACCTGGCTAACATATATGCTCGACAGCAGGACTTCTGAATGGCTACAGGAGAACTGATTAAAATAACACTGTTGTAGCGGTGGCGGCAGCAGCCACCATAGTGTGTTTTTTTAATTCTCTCTCCTCTTTCCCAGTCTATTTTTAAAATTACCCCACTTCTCCCCTGCCCTTGGGTAGGGCTGTAGCCAAGATTTTTTTTGTATGTGGGGCATTTTTTTCCTTGTGGGGCACCCATTATGCAGACATTGGGATTCTCAAACTGTAATTCCAGGGCATGGATCCTTGGGTCTCACCCGGAGTCTGGCATCCCCCCCCCCCCCATGCAGCTTGATGCAAAACAAAACACCTTCCCCGCACCGAGTAAACTTCAGCCTAGCAGGCAGGCAAGGCTTGCCTTGCCAGCTTCGGCTTGCAGGCAATGAGGACGGCCAATGAGAGGAGAGAGGGAGAGCGGCCAGAGCATAGGATTTTATTATTTATTTATTTGTTGTACTTATAGGCCGCTCTCCCCGCATGCAGGCTCAGAGCGGCTCACATAGCTTGGCCAAAGGAGCCAAGGTTCATAAGAACATCTAAAACATCTAAAATCAATTAAAACAGACAACGATCACAATTTACAATTGGAGGGCAGTGGGTGCAGGGCTTGCCTTGCCGGTGAAGAGAGAGAGCAACTGGAGGGAGAGGGCAGCACGGGGCTTGCTGGTTGATCTGGCCCAGTATTATCTACTCCAACTAGCGAGTCCTCCCCAGGCTCCACCCCCCAAATCTCCAGGTATTTCCCAACCCAGAGCTGGCAACCCCAGTCATAATTCGAAAGGTGTCAGCAGGCTCCAAACGTTGGGGACCCCTGCTCCAAGCATGGATTGAGTTAATGAACGAATATTCTCCCTTGTTCTTGAGAGTAAATTTTCTCATGCACTGTAAGCTACCCTCTTTTTGCGACCTCCTTTGTGAAGAAAGGGTAAAACAGTCAGGCCTTTTTAGTTTAGGTGGAAGAACAACAGAGAGTCCACTCCATTTGCCAGCTTGCCAAGCCCTGAAAAACGTTTAGATGTATACAACAATATAAAAACGGCAGACAAGTCTATCTTGAATTCATTTAATGTTTTATATATCCCTGTTGAGCAGGTCTAGCATCTGATAAAAAAAAAAAAGAACAGCAAGGATAACATTGTTACTCAGTATCATATCCTTGGTCTAAATCCCCTTCAGCGCATTACTGTTAGCTCAATAAGGAAAAAATACATTATCTGTGATAGCATAAGAACATAAGAACATAAGAGAAGCCAATGTTGGATCGGGCCAGTGGCCCATCCAGTCCAACACTCTGTCACACAGTGGCCAAAAACGCCAGGTGCGATCAGGAGGTCCACCAGTGGGGGCAGGACACTAGAAGCCCTCCCACTGTTGCCCCCCCCCCCCCGCACCAAGAATAGAGAGCATCTGTACTTTGTGGCTAATAGCCACTGATGGACTTCTGCTCCGTATGTTTATCTAATTCCCTCTTGAAGCCGTCCATATTTGTAGCCTCCACCGCCACCTGTGGCAGTGAATTCCATGTGTTAATTACTCTTTGGGTGAAGAAGTACTTCCTACTTCCTTTTATCCGTTCTAACCCGACTGCTCAGCAATTTCATGGAGTGCCCACGAGTTCTTGCATTGTGAGAAAGGGAGAAAAGGATTTCTTTCTCTACCTGCTCTATCCCATGCATAATCTTATAAACCTCGATCATGTCACCCCTCAGCCGTCTTTTCTCCAAGCTAAAAAGCCCCAAGTGCTTTAACCTTTCTTCATAGGGAAAGTGTTCCAACTTTAGTTGGTACATATTTGATAATATCTATACTACCTGCAGGGCAGTGAGCCATTCCACTGCAGCTAGGTTTTCCAGCTCTGAGTTGGGAAATACCTGGAGCCTGGGGAGGGACCTCAGCATGGTATAATGCCATAGAGTCCACCCTCCAAAGCAGCTGTTTTCTCCAGAGGAACTCATCTAGATAATCTGGAGATCATTTATAATAGCGGGAGATCTCCAGGTGCCACCCGGAGGTTAGTAACCCTAACTGCAGCACCCACCCAAGTAATTTGTGGTTTAATGGATTCTGTTAAAGTTTGCAGTCCTAATACACAAAGAAGAACCACAGCAACCAGTAGTAAAGGAATAATTAAAGCTAATAACATGAAAAATTGCCTTTCTGTTCAGTGATCATGTTAAATGCTTGCTCCCCAGATACGAAACATAAGTTCCACAGAGTTAACTTCTGAAACATTTTGTGACTACGCAGAAAGCAGGAAATCAGAAGAAGTGTCAGGATGAACCTCTAGCTCAATCCTGGAACATACTCCAGCTGCAATTTGTATGGAAATCTGTGACTCTTTTAATAGTGGCAAGGAGGGAAGAAGTAGACCAGTCTCAAAATGTAATTAAAGTCCACTTAGAAGGCTTAATTGGAGGCTTGGGGCTTAATGCTAATTCCAAAGTTTAGAATTTAGAAGGATTTCATTGTCAAAGATTAAATAAATCCCAGCTTCATTTTGTCAATCATTTTGCTTTCAAACAAGTCATATGGTTCCCTTTTAAAAGCCCAATTAGGACGGTTTGATAAAGTTGGTTTTTTTAAAAATATCCATAATTCCTGTGGCATTAGCTTGTGAGCCAGTGAGGTTTTTGGTTTCTCACTCAGATTTGCCACCTAGTTATACTTTTAGTTCAGACTGAGTTTTTAGAGACTTTATTGGACTAGTGAGATTTATTTAAGTTATTTGTGTTTCTAAAACCAGCCGAATTCTGTGCTTGTGAAGTCCCTGAAGTGATGTTAAAGTCAGAGCTGAAAACACAATGTGCTGTCAAATACCATAATTCAGACTAGCAGCCTTGGAGGAAAAAGCCACCGCCACTGCTTTAGATGCAGATATTTTCACCTTTGATCTGTGGTAAACATAGGGTTGCCAGGTCTGGGTTGGAAAATACCTGGAGACTTTGGGGGTGGATCCAGGAGAAGGCGGGGTTTGTGAAGGGGAGGGGCCTCAGCATGGTACAGTGCCAGAGAGTCCAGCCTTCGAAGCAGCCATTTTCTCCAGGGGTGCTCTGTCAGCTGGAGATCAGTTGTAACAGCAGGAGATTTCCAGGCCCCACCTGGAGGCTGGCAACCCTAGGTAAACATCTTTACTTGATGATGAATTTCTGCTTTTAAAAAGTCAGCTGGTAGACACTCTGAAGACACTTTGAGGCTGTGGTCACACACATGAAATAATCCAATTTCAATGCACTTTCCAACTGGATTTTGCCAGTTCACACAGTAAAATCCAGTTGGACAGTGCACTGGAAGTGGATTATTAGTATATGTGACCACAGCCTGAGAAGGCTTGTACGCTCCTAAATCACAGGCTTAGACAGGGAAGCTCTAGTGGAAGACACTCCCCCCCCCACACACACACACACTGAAGCTCGGCTGGGTGACAGGAGAAAACTGAGGGAGGAATGGAAGGTGTTTGGCATCGGATAATTGGAGTAGAATAATGGATTGGGGAGGGGATTTAACACTGGGAAAGGCAAAACTCTGGAACTCTCTCCCCAGAGAGAGCGCCTGTCCCCTTTTGTTGCTGTCTTCTGCCAACAGGTGAAGACTTTTTTGTTTGGTGTATAACACCATAGTCTGTTCATCTTTATTATATGGTCTGTGGACGTCTTCTAGTAATTCAGCCATTAAAATTACAGCGTTTGTACATATTTGCTTAACAGAATTTTTTCAGCATCCAGGATACTCATTGTAACCCCAAACAAAGCTACACCTTTCTAAGCCCATTAATTTCAATGGAGTTAGCAGGATATAACTCTGTTTAGGACTGCACTGATAGTCCCAGTGGTTACATTAAAAATATATATCCATCTTTTCAGTAATATGTACATTTTCCCCAGTGAGAAAAGGGGTAAATACCTCTTTTGCAGAATGGCCTAGTTAGTACCATTGTCAAGAGCAGCACAATTGTTTTGTAGTTTCTATAAAAGATGCCTGTTGTATTTTAATGCACCCTTTATATCTGATGTGGTACTCTCTGCCTATTATATTTGTAACATTTTTTATTGTAGGGGAGGGTTCCTTAAATTCTTTTTATGGGTTTTTTGTTTTTCCTGCTAATTTTCGTGCTAACTCAGATGTATCTTCCAGGAAAGATTAGCCTAATACATTACCCCCAGATGTCTAAACTGCTCAGCTCGATCAATATTATGACCAGCAATTGACCATTTGTACCTTCTGTTCCTTCGTTTCTTACTAAAAAGGAGGACTTTAGATTTAGAACAATGAATAACCAGTCCTTCTTTGGAACAGTAATCTGAGAAGGAATGTAAGAGTCTACTACGCGTTCCCACTACTGATCTTGTGAGCAATGCTGTATCATCAGCATATAATAAGGCTGGCAATGTAAGGGAGAAATATGATGTATCAAGTATTCCCATAAGAGGCTTTTTGCGGTATTGCATTGGCAAAGTGATCGATGCATTACATCCAAACCAGATTTTCTGGACCAGCAAATTGGAGGTCTGCTTCACATGCTTTGGAAATTAGCAGACACACATCTGTGTATCGTGTCCCGCCATGCTGGGCCTTATTTTCGTAACACGCACTTTATGGAATAAATTTCCCATGGTTCCACTTGAACCCTGTGCAGAGGATCTTCTGCAAGCATGAGGGAAAAAATGGTTATTTGTGGGCCAAACAGGATGAGACACAGTGAGATCCAATCATGGACCTCACCATGGTTTTAAAAAAATGAAAAAGCCATGAGCACTGGGGGAGAGGTGTTTTAAACCTTTTCTCCTAATGATTTCCTGATGCAAGTTGCCCCTTCCTCCAAAGCTGCTGTTTTCCATGCTGGGAAAAACATACAGATATATGGCAGTCGTTGTATGTTTTTCTCTATATAGTGAATAGCAGCTTGGGGAGGGGAGAATTACATTAGAAAAACAGCACCAGGAAGATGATGGAATCCCCTCCCATACCGCACTTTGTTCAGATTTCATGTCTCCCCATGACTGCTTTTAAATTTTTAAAAACCAGATGTTTTCCTGCTGGTTTCATAGAGTAGCCATGTTGGTCTGCAGTACACTAGATTCTAGTCCAATAGAACCTTCGAGACCAACAAGATTTTTGGGGTATGAACTTTCAAGAGTCAAAGCTCTGGACACTGAGCATGATGTCTGACAAAGGGAGCTTTGACTCTGGAAAACTCATACCTCAAAAATCTCATTTATCTCTGTAGTGCATGCGCACTACAAAAGTGACATCACCACACTGGGCACGCTGTCAAGGGACGCTCTAGCATTTGGTTTTAAAACTCTGTGGTACCATAGAGTTTTAAAGCCAAATGCTAGAGCGTCCCCCCCCACAACAACATGCCTGATGAGATGGCCTCTGACAGCTGGATCCAGGCTGGCGGGTTGGGGGCCTCTAGAGCAGGCAACCCCATCCCTCGGGGGGACCTGGCAGCTACTGGACTTAAATCTAGCCATTCCTGGTGGGTTAACAAAATATTTGCTTAAATTTTCTGAGTTATTCATTGCATCTAACTGTCTTGCATGTTCATTCCTGCTTTGTCACATTCATTCCTGCTTTATCATTTTCTTGTGCTAAAAGAAGAAGAAAAGAAGAGATTGGATTTATACCCCGCCCTTCATTCAGCTTACAAACTCCTTTCCCTTCCCCTCCCCACAATAGACACCCTGTGAGATAGGTGGGGCTGAGAGAGCTCTTTCCAGAACTGTCCTTGAGAGAACAGGTCTTGTCAGAACTCAGAGAGCCAGTCTGGTGTAGTGGTTAAGTGTGCGGACTCTAATCTAGGAGAACTGGGTTTGATTCCCCACTCCTCCACTTGCACCTGGCTGGATGACCTTGGGCGAGCCATAGCTCTGTACCAGCTGTTCTCTCAAGGACAATTGTCTCAGAGCTCTCTCAGCCCACCCACCCACCTCACCGGGTGTCTGTTGTGGGGAGGGGAAGGGAAAGGAGTTTGTAAGCCACTCGGAGACTACAAGTGAAGGGTGGGGTATAAATCCAATCTCTTCTTCTCTATGGCTTGCCCAGGGTCATCCAGCAGCTGCAAGTGGAGGAGTGGGGACTCCCAGATTAGAGTCTGCTCATTTAACCACTACCAAACTGTATACAAATAAATACAAATACAAATAAATAGCTCAGAAGAGTCATATTTGAAGACTAGAAGACATTATATGGAACTGGAGTCACCCCTGTGTCCTAAAAGCTGCCTTGAGCCTGCCACGGCAGGGAGGGTGGGATGTAAATTGAATTAAATAAATAAATAAATAAATAAAGGTAGGCCTGTGGACATCTTGTGGGTTGTTGGGAGCCCATTGGGAACTAGCCTGTGGGTAGGGTTGCCAGGTCCCTCCTGGCAACTAGTGGGGAATGGGCTCCATTGGTAATGGACTTACCAGGAGAAAGAGCAAAGCCCAGGGAATGGCGATGAGGTGATGTCACTTCTGGCGTGCACAGGAAGTGATGTTATCACACTGCAATGTCATGGTGATGTTCTGGTATTTGGGCAAAACCTCTATGTTAAAATGGCTTCTACCATAGAGTTTATGCCCAGATACCAGACTGTCACCCAGATGTCACTGGGGTGATCATGTCACTTCCTGTGTGTGCCGAAAATGATATTGCCATGTCACTGGTGATGTCACCTAGGCCTTCCATTTTCTCCTGGTAAGTCCTTCCACTGGCTAATTGATCAGCAGTGGGGGCAGGGCCTGGCAGCAGGGGACTTCCTGCCTCTACCAGGGGGACTGGCAACCCAACCTGTGGGAGGAGATGGACTGCTTGGTAGCCTGCTGTGACCAGTTTGCTCGACACTTTGTGGATAAAATCCCTCATATCCATGCTGGTGTTGATTTTATATCAGCAATAATAGGGTCAGATGGTGCTGGCTTGTCCATTTTCATTTCATTCAGGCTGCATATGTGGACAGAACAGGCTGCCATGTGATCCTGTGACCCTTGTCTAGGGTTGTCTGGCCTGGCAAACAGTGGGGTGGGGAGAAGCGGGGTCATTGGCAACAGCATGATGTCCCTTCTGGGAAAAACCTGGAAGTGGCATCATGCTTCTCTAGGAATTACCAGAAACTGATTCCTAGAGAGGAGGTGTGACATCACTTCCAGGTTTATCCCAGAAGTGACATCACACCAATTGCCAGCACCCATTTTTAAAAAATTTGGCTGCTCCTGCCACTTGGAGAAGTGGCAGGAACACTTGGGGGAGTGGCAACTCTATCCTTGTTCCTCTTGATTGCTTAAAACTGCTGGGGGTGGGGGGTGGTTCACGTGGTCCAGGAGACAGTAAATGCCTCCTTCAGAGAGAGGGTGGCTCCTCTAGCCTTAAAACAGGTTGTGGAGTGTTCATTCCTGAAGAGATCTACTGTGGGAGGCATCATTTTATGATAGTTTCAGTCCTACCTGGAAGGTAGTTTTCCAAAGATGGTACCGGGGGACTGCTGCTCAGCTTTTGACACCTGGGTTCCCAAAAGATCCCATGTTATCCCCCATGCTTTTTAACATCTCCATGAAACTTCTGGGAGAGAGGTCATCTGGAGATTCAGTCTGGGTTGTCACGAATACATCCACCACAATCTTGCATTTCAAAAAGATACTAGGGAGGCTGTGGAAACCCATGAATCAGTGTATGAAGTCAATTTCAGGATGGATAAAGGCTAATAAACAAAAGCACAATCCTTACAAGATAGAGATGCTAATGATGGGGCTGTGAAGCTGACATGTGAATTGTGGGGTCTCCTGTTCTGGATGGATTTGCATTCCCCTAAAGGAGCAGGTTGCCCTGACCTGGATAGCCCACGCTAGCCCCATCTCATCAGATATAGCAGGGGTGGCCAACCTTGCTTAACGTAAGAGCCACATAGAATAAACGTCAGATGTCTGAGAGCCGCAAGACAGGAACAAATATCACACACAAGTTTTTATTTTTAAAAATATGCAAATTTGCTTTTTATTAATGTTAAATGGGACTGCCAAAAATAAAAACAAACGAGGAAAACCGGTTATTGATAATGATATTACTTGTTTGCTAATGATATTGAGAGAGAGAGAGAAAAAGAGAGAGATGGAAAGAAAGAATTAAAGAAGTGGAAAGAAAGAGAGAGAGAGAAACTAGGAAAGCAAATAGTTGGGAGGGAGGAGGGAAGGAAGAAAGGAAGAAAGGAAGGGAGAAAGAGAGAAAAAGCATGCCTCCCCTTTGCTTCCCCAGCTGCCCTGCCAGGAGCCGCACAATATGTGTGAAAGAGCCGCATGTGGCTCCCGAGCCACAGGTTGGCCACCCCTGAGATATAGGAAGCTGAGCAGGGTTGGCCCTGGTTAGTATTTGGATGGGAGACCAACCAAAGAAGTCCAGGGTCACTACACAGAGGCAAATCACCACTGGATGTCTCTTGCCTTGAAAACCCTGTGGAGCATTGAGTTGCCAACCTCCAGGTGGTGGCTGGAGCTCTCCCACTATTATAGCTGATCTCCAGGTGACAGAGGTCAGTTTACCTGGAGAAAATGGTTGCTTTGGAAGATGGACTGTATGGCATTATTATACCCAACTGAAGTCCCTCTGCTCCCCAAACCTCACCCTCCTCAGGCTCGAACCACAAAATCTCCCAAGCATTTCCCAGTCCAGAGCTGGCAACTGTAACGGGGCACCGTAGATCAGCTGTGATTTGATGGCACCACCAAAGGGGCAGGTTCATATCTTGGGTTGGTTTTGGACCCAGGCCTCCTGTTGATTAAGCAAGTGGCAGCAGTGGCCAAGAGTGAATTGGGAACTATATCACTCCAGTCCTGTTTCACGGGCTTTCAGTTTGCCTTCCAGGCCCAGTTCAAGGTGCTTTAAAATCCTATACAACTTGGGACCAGGATGCTTTTAAGGACTGTCTACCCTCACGTGAACTTACCTGACCATGACAATGCATCTTTGGGTCCCTACTTCTGGGGCCCCTGTCATCTGAGGGCAGAATGGTAGCAGCCTGAGAAAGGGCCTTCTTGGTCGTGGCACCAACTGCCGGGGCACCAACTGCCAGTCATGGTGTGGAACTGCTGGCGAGTGCATGCGGGGCCTAAGCCCACTCCTGACAGCTCTGTGACCAAGTCCCGCAGGTACCCGGGTGGGCAGTGGGCAGCCATGGGGGCGACGCCTGCAGGTGCTCCGCTGACCAGGGCCGCACGGGGCTGGACTGTTGCTAGAGCGTTGTACATCAGTACAACGGGCCTTGCTCCTAGTTTTAAATAAATATAGAACAGGGACTCAGGGAAAACTATGATTCCTCAGGTAGGATTGCCAGCCTCCAGATGGGGCCTGGGGATTCCCCGCTTTTACAACTGATCTCCAGCTGAGAGAGATCAGCTCCCCTGGAGAAAATGGCTGCTTTGAGGGGTAGACTCTATGGCACGGTACCATGCTGAGGCTTCTCTCCTCCCCAAACCCCGCCCTCTCCTGGATCTGTCCCCAAAGTCTCCAGGTATTTTCCAACCCAGACTTGGCAACCCTATCCTCAGGGTATGTCAGCATAGTTCATAAAAGACAGGCATAGATATCACAGATTGGGGTGGGGGGGTGCTACGTGACCATGCATACATTCTGTTTCATCTAACAAGTGAAAAAGTTCTTGGAATTGGGCCATAAGAGTTTAAAAATCTATCTGTCAGTGACACTGTGCTATAAATTATCTCTATAAAGGTTTTGTTTGTTATTCTCTTGCATGACATTGGGGATTGACTTTTTCAAATACTTATTTGACCACAAAAAATGTATGCTTGGGCCAGCATATGGTATGTATCGTGAAGGAGCAGAGAATGTTTACTGCTTTACTTGAAGGCCATTATTCATAAGATGTCATAACAGCCTTTTCTAGCTATCGAGTGCAGCAATAGCCCAATTTTGCAAAAGTATGTGGCGTAAAAAATACGCTGGAATGAGAGCAAGTGTTCTATAAGGGGATTTGAACTTACCGATGTAACATACAATTGGCACCCATTTAAAAATATCCTTCCATGTATCATTAAGAGAGTATTTCTTAAAATAATGTTTAATTTGGGAGGGAGAGGCTATGGCTCAGTAGTAGAGCATCCGCTCGGCATGCGAAAGGTTCCAGGTTCAATCCCCAGCATCCCCAGTTAAAAGAACTTCCAGTGGGTGATGCTTAAGACCTCTGCCTGAGACCCTGGAGAGCCATTGGCTATCTGAGTGGACAATACTGACCCTGATTGGCCATGACTCTGATTCAGTATGAGGCAGCGTCATGTGTAAATTCAGGCTCAGTAAATCCTGGCATGATTGCTATAGATTCATAGTGCTGTTAGAAGAATGGACATTATTTGATATAGTTCGTGCTGGATTGCTAGTCCAAAATATTGACGTATGCCCCAGTCGGCCTCACTTTTTGCTTCCATCCCAGTGAACATCAGGGTTCCTTTCCATTTCTGAATCTGTCCAGTTGTCTGATGCTGATCACTGCAGCCCGACTTGTTAGATTATAAGAAATATATTTTTTTAAATAAGTGTACGTATTTCTGGGGCATGAGAAATCACTGCTGAAAAACAGGGTGGAAAAGTTCAGTGGGATATCCGACGCTTCAGATCTTGCTTTTGAGATAAAACGTGATCTCTTGTTTTCAATGGAGAGCTGCGCTCTTTTAATCAGTTTTGTGGGTACGCTGATTGTTTAAAGCGGGCCAACGCAATTTGTGAGCCACCAAGATGAACAACAGCCGGCCAGCAGTGTCTGGCAGACCCCCAGAAGCTCAGTAAATGCCCCCCCCCCGGTTCTGCTCCATTCCTGCCTGGCACTGTGAAAAGGTTGGCAGTGGAATTGTCCAGTGTTTGGCAGGCCACAATGTGCATGGCGGGGGGGCTTTGTTCAGCTTGGTGGTTACAAAGTTTGAATGTCCAACCTTAAGCTTTAGGAGATTAATTGGAGAAGGCATATTTTAACTGGTGACGGGGAGGCTGAAGGACACTGTTGTTTAACTTTGGAAGTCAATTTGGCTTCTGCGTGCAACTGCAATAGAGAATGAGAAGGAAAAGTTTAGAAACATTTTCTGTGTAACAAAGAGTGATAGCTGTTGCTGTCCTTCCTTTGGCTTATCAGCTCCAGGTGGGGCCTGGAGATCTCCAGACTACAGAGATCAGTTCCCCTGAAGGAAATAGCAGCTTTGAGTAATAGATTGTGGGTATTATATCCTGCTGAGCTCCCTTCATCCCCAAACCCTGCTCTCTCCAAGTTGCACCTAGGGTTGCCAGCTCCAGGTTGAGAAATACCTGGAGATTTTGGGGGTGGAGCCAGAGGAGGGCGGGGTTTGGGGAGGCAAGGGACATCAGTGGGGTATAAGGCCATAGAGTCCACCTTCCAAAACAGCCAATTTCTCTAGGTGAACTGATCTCTCTCACCTGGAGATCAGATGTAACAGTGGGAGATCTCCAGACCACCTGGAGGTTAGCAGCCCTAGCTCCATCTCCAACATCTCCAGGAATTTCCCAGTCCAAAGTTGGCAATGCTATTTTTTCAGTATCCTAAAAAAAGCTAACAATATTAAGGATTTGGTGACATGCAAATATATATATATATATATATATATATATATATATATATATAAATTAAAGGCAAGTGATTAATAGACTAAAAATTAAACAGGGCACAATCGTAGTAGTATGTGTTGGTACGGGTCCAGCTATGCACGTGGAAACATAAAATGGACTTAGTGAAGTTCCTGATGCACAAGATCTTGTGCAATACGTAGTGCTTTTCACCCTATGTATTATGGCGCCTGGAAATTGGCTGTGTAAAATCTTGTGCAAGAGCAAGCGCGAGTGGGGGTGCAATAAGTATGACTTGATGCAAGTAACTACTGCAGTCTTTTTCTTGCATTCCCATCTGTGCAAGAGCTGTAGCGCAAATGGACGTTTTGTGCTGGGCCCAACTCAGTTTTTCCTCCCCGGCTTTCGACTCCAGTTTCAAGCAGAAAAGGAAAACCATTCTTGGTGTTCTACTACTAGGAAGCCTTGAAAGTTCCGTCTTCATGTCCTAATTGTTTAAAGATGCTGGAAATGCCTTGTGAACAGTTGTAGCATATTCCAAACAGAGCCTTTGTAAGTGGAAAACTGTTCAGCGATTTGATTAAAAATCTTGGATTAACTAACTCAGGCTGTGTCATCTGTTTTACACCCACTTTTTATTTGTGTATTTTACTAACCTTGGCTTAATCTGAAAAAAAATTCCAAATTTATCAGTGGGTTACGCAATTCAGAAAAAGCAAATAAATCTGTCATATTACTCTGTCCCTTCCCCTCTTATCTTCCATTGTTTATCCTTGGGTTATGTTCCCTTCATATCTGAACAAGAATAAGTCAAACTAAGTACAGACTGATGATGAAAATCAGAACGGCCTTTACATATATCATTCAGGGTAGTTTTTAAAATTAAAGTCATAAATATTGTTCAGTATTTTTGAGTCACCATCATTTCTGGGTTTAGTTATGCCACCTGAGGGGCAGGTTTGTGGCCTTTGCCCACTCTGTAAAATATAAAGTAGGACAGGCCATCGGGGGAAGGGCCAAGGCTCAGTGGCAGAGCATCTGCGTGGCATGCAGAAAGTCCCAGGTTCAATCCCTGGCATCTCCAGTCAAAAAGGATCAGGTGATATGAATGATTGAAACCCTGGAGAGCCATGGAGGGAGCCTATGTGTCATGGGCTGGGCTGGGCCGAGAGGCAGGAGTCAAGTCCGGTCTGAGTTCGTTGCCGGGACAGTCAGAACGAGAGCCAAGTCATGAGTCTGAAAGAGGGGTTGTCCGAAGCAGGGGTCAGGAATCCAGGAATCCGAGCCAGAGTGTGGGTCTGAGAACAAGAGCCGAAGGTGGATGCGAGGCACGCACTGAGGTGACTCGTTGCTTCCACGGGATGAAGAAGAGTTGGGTTTTTATACCTCACTTTCCTCTACCCTAAGGAGTCTCAGAGCGGCTTACAATCGCCTTCCCTTCCCCTCCCCACAACAGACACCCTGTGAGGTAGGTGGGGCTGAGAAAGTTCTGAGAGAACTGTTCAGGGGTGACTTTGCAGTCAGTATGGCATTGCCCCGAGGTATTTGAATGTGGATTTGGGCCGCACTTTCCCTCTCCCAGTTGAGAAAATGTGGAATGAATGCTAGAGGCAGAATTGCCCTACAGGTGGGCCCGGAGACTTCCCAGAAGTTAAACTGATCTCCAGACTGCAGAGATCAGTTCCCCTGGAGAAAATGGCTGCTTTGGAGGGTGCACTCTATGACATTATACCCTTCTGAAGTCCTTCACCTCCCTAAACTCTGCTCTCCCCAAGACTCCACCCCAGATCTCCAGGAATTTTCAAGTGTGAAGCTGGCAACCCTACAGTCTGGCTCATGCCTGCTTCTCATGAGTTGAGCACCACTGGCTCACGGTGGTGGCAGCTCATGTCTGCTTTGCGAGGGGGGAAGGCTGCCAGCTCACTTTGGCTGTAATTCCATTCACCTCCTGCAGGGTCACCCTGCATGTGGTTTCGCCTCGCTTGTGGCTGAAGTGGTTTCGGAAAGAGATGCCACCCCACCACCACCACACTATTGTCCCACTGATACTTCCCTGGTGGCCTTAATGGCCAATCTGCCCCTGTTTACCCAGAAATTTATTCTTATTCTGGTATGTTTATGTGCCATGTTTTCCCCCTTATAAGCCCTTCAGGTGGCTAACAGTTAAAATACTGTAGAATTATAGATAGTTTTTGTTTTGTTTTTAAATCCATTAAACAAATCAGGAGAAAGCAGTGCAAAACAAACAAAACAAACTTCACCATCTCTTGATATCTCAGTTCAGTGGAGTAAGCATGTCTTAAGTTTGCCCCAGAAGTCCTTCAGGGATGATGAAAAAGAAGAGTTGGTGTTACAGTTGCCTTCCCTTCCCCTCCCCACAACAGACACCCTGTAAGGTAGGTGGGGCTGAGAGTGTTCTGAGAGAACTGTGACTGACCAAAGGTCACCCAGTTGGCTTCAAGTGGAGGAATGGAGAATCAAACCCGGTTTTCCAGATTAGAGTCCCCCACTCTTAACCACTACACCAAGATGGCATCCATCTTAACTTCACAGGGAGAGAGTTCCACCATTTGAGCTTCTGAAAAAGCCTTCCTGTGGGTCCCAGAGAATCTCACCTGAGATAAAAGTTGGTTCCCTCAGTAAAGCACAATGGGGACGTTGATAGCACTCTTTAAATACCTTGAAGGCCTTTCATATAGAAGAGGTCAAGACCTGTTCTGTGTAGCTCTACAGGGCACAGCCTTATGGGCTGTAACTTATAGGATGATAGGTGTCTGTTGAGTTAGGGCAAAATTCCTAGTGGTCAGAGTGGTTGGGCAACAGAACCAATTACCTTAAGGTATGGTGGGCATTGACTTGGAGGTTTTTAAGCAGAACACATGAACATACATGGAATTGTCTTATACTGAATCAGACCATCAGTCCATCAAGGTCAGTAGTATCAGACTGGCAGAGGATTTCCAGGGTCTCAAGTGGAGAGCATTCGTATCACCTACTATCTGGTCCTTCTTTTAACTGGAGATGCTGGCGGATTGAACCTGGGACCTTCTACATGCCAAACAGATGCTCTACCACTGAACCCTCCACAAAGCCAGATAGCCATCTGGCAGGGATGCTGTGCCTCTGGATTTCCTGCACTGAGTAGGGGGTTAGTCTCTTCCCACTCTAGCTCTTGAGTTTGTGAAGCTGCATATAAAGGAGGTCAGCTTTGATGGCTTTGAGAAATTCTGGAAGAATTAAGTGTTCAAAAATATGGCCTTTCCAGATACCCCATTTTCTAGCCATGTGCAAATCAAATCCAGATGCAACATGGGATGTATCTTCTAAGCAGGTACCTGTTTGCCTAGGTATTTGGAACTACTTCTGTTGGGCTGTTTTAAAAGCAATGGGTTGTTTTAAAAGTGACATCGCGACTGCTTCCTTATGCTGATTGCAGCAAATCTGTTTGGACTAGGAGTAACCTCGTGAGGGCTGATCCGGTGTCAGAGAAGGATGTTGAGCCCAACGTGGCATTCAGAATCCAGGGAGTTACTGGAGTGCCTGTGACTATTCCTGTGGGTTGGATGCTGGTGGAATGGAGAGGGACAGTAGGCCTCATAGAAATGGGGGTTATGGAGAACCTGTCCTATCCTGTGATGGTCAGATGAGATCTTCTTGCGTATTCAGTGGATGTGGTAACATGCAGCCAAACCCTAGAAGGTGAGTGGGAGGAGGAAAGGGTGGAGGAGGAAAGAGCCAGTTTGGTATAGTGTTTAGGAGTGTGGACTCTAATCTGGGAGAACTGGGTTTGATTCCCCATGCCTCCACATGCAGCTGCTAGTGTGACCTTGGGTCAGTCATAAGTTAGAGAACAGGCAGTCCTCGAAAGAGCTCTCTCAGCCCCACCTACCTCACAGGGTGTCTGTGGTGGGGAGGGGGAAGGGAAAGGAGATTGTAAGCCACTCTGAGACTGCTTCGAGTAGTGAAGGGCTCTTCTTCTTCTTCTTCTTAAATTACCCTGAGCCTGTGACCGCAGCCTTGGTGTCTTTGTTGAATAAAGGTAAATCTCTGGAGTTTGTTACCTATTCTGAAGGAGAACTGATATCAGAAAAAATAAAACTGTCATAAGGAATCTGTATAGGTAGACAGCTTGCTTTTGGTTTCCCTCTTTTGCTGAAGTACTTTTGCTGCCATCCTTTAAAAGATGTCAAATGCACTTTAAAGCAGGGGTCATTTCGAGCAGGAGCTCGGGGGAGCACAGCTCCTGGAGTTGGTGCCAGCCCACCCCCCGGCAGGGGAATGCCTGCTTGTGTCATGGCTGCAGCAAAATGACCCCATACCCTGGAAAGGTCCTTGTTCCTCTGACCAGCCTTCTGAAGGCTTCAGCCACCACTGAAGCTATCCTCCCAGAATAGTGGTATTTCTGAGGCTTGGATTAGTAGCGGTCCCCTCTCTGCCAGCTCTTTCTTTCTTTCTTTCTTTCTTTCTTTCTTTCTTTCTTTCTTTCTTTCTTTCTTTCTTTCTTTCTTTCTTTCTTTCTTTCTTTCTTTCTTTCTTTCTTTCTTTCTTTCTTTCTTTCTTTCTTTCTTTCTTTCTTGCCTTCTGACATACTTCTGGTGATGTCATGTGGTGTAGCATATGCAAATAAGTTATGCTAATGAGTTATGCTAATGAACTCCAGCACCTCTTTTTTCTACAAAATGACCCCTGCTTTGAAGCACTTTATAAAGTCAGCATGACTGCATCCAGAAGACTTTAAGACTGAGAGCTGGCAGGGAGGTGCAGAGCAAAGCTTTTAACTAGGAGCACCTTTCACTGTAAAACTTTTGCTCTTAACATTTGTGATTGTACCACATGGGATCTCTCACACACTGTGGATGGAGACTGGATTTTGCCATCACAGACCTCCTTCAGTGGGAGCCCAAGCTTCAGTCTTTGCTTTATTGGCCAAGGTGACAGCTGTCAAAATATCAGCTGGCAAACTGCTGAACAGATTGATTCCAAAAGTGTGCATGCAAACTGTGCAGGAAAAATAAAGGGAGCAAGGAAATGCATTGCCTTGATAAAGCTGATATTAAAAATTGAAATAGGAGCATTGCCCTGTCTTCTGCACAAGAATCTCGTGGTACCTTAGGAAGCAATCATAAGCAGGTCTACGTTGAAGTAAATCCTATTTTATTCTATGGGTCCCAGGAAAGCATTCTTTATGACTGCAGCCTTAAATACTAAAGTGTATCTCAGCATAAGCTTTCTTGCAGCCGGATCCTACTTCACAATGTGAATGGAGTGTAGTCATTTTGCAGATACCTTTACAATCAAAGTTACAAAGTGGGGTGGGGGAGTGGGAAGGGGGATTTGTATCCTGTTGTAAATAATTCAGGCTTGTTACCCTGTCAAAGGGACTGAAACAGACATGGTTGTTACACATAGTGGATGAAGAAAGAGAATTCTCAGTTTCTCCTAGGGTACAGGTTATTTGTTTTTTTATTTACGTTATTTATAGGTTGCGATCACACATGCCTTTAGATCCGACATAGCTGCAAATGCCTGATGGATCTAAAGGGAACTATCAGACAGCAACATCTGGGAAGCATCCCGCAGTCATCAGCAGCCTGTGCTGCTCCACCATGAAAGCAGAGTTAAAAGACACCAGGGAAAGTCTGGTTCTAAATGGGTTCCAGTGGGCCACAGATGGACTTTCCCGTGTCTCATCGTGCAAGCATGCACTCATGCCATCGGGATGGTCTGATCAGGCCATCCTGACTTGATTCTGGTCCCCACCCCCCCTTCGCAGTATGTGCATAATCGCATACACCATGGGGAACCCTCAGTGTGGAGGTGCAATTCCTCATTTATGTGCATGGGAAACAAACAGCAACCCCCCCGACTTACCCGCAGTGCGTCTGATCACACAGTGACAGACTGCGCCAACAGCACAAACAAAATGTGTGATCTTTCAACTGCAGGTCAAATTCCTCCAGTGGGAATAGCCTTGCTTCTCCTCTGCTCCAACTGGTGCATGTGACCGCCACAATAGTCCACCTTCTCACAGGGACTCAAGGTGGATTACACATAGTGAGCCAGTACAATCACAAAAAAGGAACATGTGATAACCAATGCATTAGGATTTTAGAACTTTGGAACCACCAGAAAGAACTGAAGCATTGCATAAGTATTCACAGGACACATTAAGTAGTACAGAAATTACATAAATTGGATCCTACTTGTGTGTGTGTAAAGTGCCATCAAATTGCAGCTGACTTATGGTGACCCCAGCAAGGAGCTTTCAAGAGCAGAGGTGGTTAGCAATTGTTTTGGTCTGCAGAGTCTTTCTTGGTGGTTTCCCTTCCAAGTACTGACCCTGCTTAGCTATACCATGCTGTCTTCCTACTTGCAATAAGCTATACACAGCAGTATAGACCACAATCCTTAATCATTTATCCAAGCAAGTTTGTAAAACCATTTTGTGCAGTGCAGCCCTATTACCTGCGCAGAAAAGCACTCTTGAATAGTTTGGTTTTGCATACTTGTGGAAAGCCAGGAGACTGGGAGCTTTCCAACCCCCTTGGGCAGGCCATTCCACAAGGTGGGAGCCAGAACAGAGAAAGCATGCATTTGTTGATTTTGCCCATATGCAGGTTGGTACCAGCAGCCGCGGTGGCTCAGAGGTTAAGATGCTGAGCTGCAGACTGGAAGGTCTGTAGCTTGGCAGTTTGAGACCCGAGCCACGTGATGGAGTGAGCTCCCGTCTCTGGCCCCAGCTCCTGCCAGCCTAGCAGTTCGAAAGCAAGCAATTGCAAGTAGATAAATAGGTACCGCTTCACTGGGAAGGTAACAGTGTTGCGTGCGCCTCGGCATTTAGTCACATTGGCCACATGACCACAGAAAAAGTCTTTGGACAGCGCTGGCTCTTCGGCTTGGAAACAGAGATGAGCGCTGCCCCCTAGAGTTGGATTCAACTGGCTTTCGAGCAAGGGAAACCTTACCTGCAGAAGCTCCTGCTGATTTGAGCGAAGTTGTTGCGCTGGAACACAGGGTGAGAGCCGGTCCTGCAAATAAGAGGGGCCAAGGCCATGAAGGGTTTGTGTGTGATAGCCGATACCGTAAACTGAGCCCAGTAACAGATGGCACTTCTGCAGAATGGCCAATGGCACTTCTGCAGAATGAGAGTGATAATACATGCTCCATCTAGCTCTCGTTAATAGCCAAGCCAAACAAAGCAATAGATCCAGTCATAGTGGATGAGGATAAACTGTAGGACAAATATACATTCCAAATAGGGTTTTTTTTTAAATTATTTATTTATTTAGGATATTTCTGTGCCACCTCTTTATGGTCCTGCTCAAGGCAGCCATGAAAGGGAATCTGCAGCGGGATGGGCGAATGGGTAGAAACTGCCTATTTAGTCTGGATCCAACCCCTTACATGTTCTTAAGCTCATAAAGTGGAGTGGTGCCACTCCCTGACCCTCTTCAAAACATGATTTAAAACTGTGTATCTGGGGCGGTTCTTAAAACTGCTTTGGGATTCAGACATGACATGGTTCAGTGGTATGTCAGTTAGTCAGACCGATTAGTACTGCCTTCCCATGTAAGGTACACTGTGGAAATACCACATGGCAAAGACTCTAGATGTACGTGTAGATTGCGTGTGTGCTTTCAGAGGGCAGATCATGCCGTAAGCTGGAAAAGCCGTCATATCAAAGCCAAAGTGATTCTCCCTCAATCCCCACTTAACATATTTCTGAAGTTTTGCCCTTTTTAATTTGAGTCTTTTTTTGAGTGTCTTCCAGCCGTTGAAGGGGATTGGATGCACTTCAGATTCAAATGCTGCGTACCTTTGGAAGATGATATATATATGGTTTTTCTAAGAACTATATTAAATTAACAAATACCTTTTTATATGCAGGGCCATTACAGAGAGGCAGCTTTTGCAATTTGGGCCTTTGGCGAGAATCCAAGAGCTTTCCCCAATGCTTGAACCCCGCCATTCCACATTTTGTCAAAGCCCTCATAAAATCTCCAGTGTTCTGGTTTCGATTTACCAAAAATTGGCTTTTTGTTCTGTTTTTTGGCTGTAAGGGACAAAAGCTGTCAGACACTAGGCAATGCTTTCAGAGCTACAGGGCCCTTTTCAATGGCTTATACCCATCATAACTTGGAAGAACTTCTTGAATTTGTGCGCAAGTGACTTCAAGCCCTTGCTTAGGTCACCTGTGTTTGCATATTACCCTCTGTAAATCATCTTTCTCTTCCCAGATGCTTTCATTTTTCTTTCTTTGGTTCCTCTCTGAGCCTCTCTGATGCTCCTTGGAAGAGATATGGTTTCACTGATGGGTCACTAGGGTTTACTTGGCAGATGAGTGATGAAGTTTGTCTTGGCCTCTCACGTTGACCTCTTGGAGCAGGACTAAGAACACCAGAGGCCTGATGCTGGCCCCTTCACACCGCAGTATGAAACATGAGGGCTTTTGAAACTGTTGGTGGAATTAATGAGGATAGCAGCTCTTTATGTTGTACTATCAGGGACTTAGAAGAAGAGAAGAGATTGGATTTATACCCCACCCTTCACTACCCGAAGGAGTCTCAGAGCAGTTTACAATCCCTTTCCTTTCCTCTCCCCACAACAGACACCCTGTGAGGTAGGTGGGGCTGAGAGAGCTCTTGAGAACTCCCCTTCAGAGAACAGCTCTGAGAGAGCTTGTGACTGACCCAAGGTCACACCAGCAGCTGCATGTGGAGGAGTGGGGAATCAAAACCAGCTCTCCCAGATTAGAGTCTGCACTCCTAACCACTACACCAAACTGGCTTAGCACACAGATCGAAAACAACACTGTTGCTAATGGCATTTCGCATACTTTGACAATGGAACATCTGGAAAACTTGACTGTTAAAACGTGCATGCTGATTACTGAGCTGGTTAAGTAGTTTAGAGAGACTGATCTTGGACGTGGGAACTCTCTGGCGAGCCACCTTTGGCAAGCCACTTGGTCAGCCTCAAAGGCCAGGTCAATATGCAGATAATATTAATAACAGCCTATCTTACAATGTCTGAACTCTCTTATGAGCCTGAACTCTCGCTAGAAGCTAAGATGACCAATCTAAGGCTGTTGTACTTTGGTCACATTATCAGAAGATGAGAGTCACTGGAACAGACAATATTGCTAGAAAAAGCTGAAGGCAGCAGAAAAAGAGGAAGACCCAACGTGAGATGGATTGACTCCATCAAGGAAGCCACATATCTCAGTTTGCAATACCTGGGCAAGGCTGTTAATGATAGGACGTTTTGGAGGACATTCATTCATAGGGTCGCCATAAATTGCAAGCAACTTGATGGCACTTAACTAACACACACACACGCATCTTACAGGTTGCTTATAAGAGTTACACAGATAATGAATGTGAAGCAATGTGAGCACTTATGAAGATTGCCATATAAATGCTAAGCATTAGTTTAATAGTTATAACTTAAATGTTTATTATTATGCATTTGTTGTGTAGTTTTTTTAAAAAAAACCTGAGCTAAATTTAATCAACAGCCAAAAACGTCCAGGTTGAAGCCAGGTAAACAATTATGTTAGGATTTATCTATACGAAATTTGCACTCTATGCACAGTGAATGATTATCCAGTGAGAACACATGAAGCTTCCTTATACCAAATCAGAATGTTTGGTCCATTAAGATCAGTATTTTCTACTCAGATTAGGAGCAGCTCTTCAGGGTCTCAGGCAGAGATCCTTCACATCACCTACTACCTGATCCTTTTAACCGGAGATGCCAGGGATTGAAAGAAAAGAAAGGAGGGGAACAGAGTACTTAGCCCAATTGAATTAAGAACCAGGAAGGTTAAATGAATACAAATATGAGAGCCCTCGCATTCATATTCATTTGATCTTCCTGGTTCTTAATTGACGCCAGGGATTGAATTTGGGACCTTCTGCTTTACAAGCTGATGCTTTACCACTCAGCCACGACTCCTCTCCAGGGAGAAGAAGACCTATATCATATGATTGGCCCAACCTTTTATGCAGGACAGAGAAGAAGAAGAAGAAGAAGAAATTGGATTTATATCCCACCATTCACTCAGAGTCTCAGAGTGGCTTACTTCCTTTCCCCACAACAGACACCCTGTATGAGGTAGGTGGGGCTGAGAGAGCTCTGAAAAAACTGCTCTTGAGAGAACAGCTCTGAGAGAACTGTGACTGACCCAAGGTCACCCAGCTTGCTTCATGTGGAGGAGTGGTGAATCAAACTCAGTTCTCCAGATTAGAGTCCGCCGCTCTTAACCACTACACCAAAGGCAAGCCCAGTCTGGAATTTCAACTGCACTTGAATGAGATCTGGCCTAGGAGTGCTAGAAGAGGGCTAGCCTGAACATAAATTCCTTTACTGAAAACTGATGTCTGGGGTAGAAGGGAAAGGATGATGATGCCTGTAGACCACAACTGCTGTCCCACCAACATCTGAATTAGGAACAGCTAGATTTGAGTACAGTGGCAGCCTAGAGATGAACAAGACTTTCAGGGTATGATCTTTTGAAAATCAAAGTATTTGGAAAATTTGGGAGAGACCTTTTCCACACCTCAGTGCTGCCACTATTTCCCAGCGAGTTGAATCCCCAGCTGATGCTCCGACTTTGCGGCACCCTTCCGCAAAAGGGCATTTATTTCTGGGATTTTTTTCTTGAATTCAAATCCGACCCTCCCCATGTGTTCCACATTTCCTTTGAAAAGGGGTTGTGTGGCCGTGTCATCATGTACTTCGTTAGCAATGGAACCTTCTTTTTTTTGCTCATGTGCATTAATGTTATAACATCATAACATTGGGGGGGGGGGAGGCTGAATGTATCGTGGGAAACAGCATGGTTGTGGCCATTTCAAAGCTCTCTTCCCCCCCTTAGTCGCCAACTAAAATGTCGGGCAATCATCGAATTGAATATACCAATTCGTAACAGTGTTATTCAATAATTATGAAGCATGCTAAATGTGTTGCCATGTACTTCGTCAGTGATGGAACCTCCTTTTTCTTTCGCCTATGCGGTAACATTATAGCATCATAACGTTGTTTAAAAAAGAGGCCGGATATATTGTGGGGACCAGCATGGTTGCTGCCATTTCAAAGGTTCCCCCGCTCCTCCTTAGTTGCCAACTAAGAAACTAACTGGCGATTGTCAAACTGGATACAGAAATCCATAACAGTGTTATTCAATAATAATGAAGCACGCTAAATGTGTCATCATGTACTTAGCCAGCGATGGAACCACCCTTTTTTTGTACTTATGGAGTAATGCTATAACGTCATAACCTTGTATAAAAAAGCCTGGCTGCATCAGGGGGAACAGCATGGTTGCCGCCATTTCAAAAGTCCCCTGCTGCTCCTTAGTCTCCAACTAAGAAAATGGCCAGCGAAGATTCCCACAAAATCCTAATGAAAATAGTATTTCATTTGCATTCGTCGAACTGGGTACAGCAGTTCATAACAGTGTTATTCAATCATTATGAAGCACGCCAAATGGAAACACTACACATATTGAGTTTCCATGATTATCAAATCAATTATATAATTCTGTTATTTTTAGATTTTTAAAAGACTGAATAGTTATTGAGAACACACTATAAGGGAAGAGGAGGAAAAGGGAGGAGAGGAGAAGATTGGATTTATACCCCACCCATCACTTGGAGTCTCTTACAAACTTCTTTCCCTTTCCCTCCCCACAACAGACACCCTGTGAGGTAGGCGGAGCTGAGAGAGCTCTGACAGAAACTGCTCTTTCAAGGACAGCTCTGACAGAACTGTGGCTTGCCCAGGGTCATCCATCAGCTGCATGTGGAGAAGTGGGGAACCAAACTTGGTTCTCCCAGATCAGAGTCCTCACCTTTAACCACTATACCCAAGCTGAAGGGGGGGGGGAATGAAGAAACAGTACAGGCATGAGGCAATAAAACTTACCCATTGTGGTGGTGGTGGTAGTGGTAGAAAGGAACATCATGGATGGGTAACTGCCTGGAGAAGGCTACATGAAACCTTGCTGGCCGTTTTGTCCCAACATTATAACTTTGCTATATTTAAATGGGGGGGAAATGTGTTGTAACGCAGTTAACAGTACACTTTAAAACAAATCAGCAACTCGCTCAAGCAGCTCGCACAAAAGGGTGACAGGAAATAAAATTTGAAATCGGAAAACTGCGAATTCAGATCTGAAGGGGGGGAAATTGTGGCAAAAGTGGATTAGGAAAATGTGGGGTAACAGGGCACAAAATTTGGATCTACTCCTGGGGAGGCAAAAAATTGTGCAGAAAGTTTTACAGAATTTGATTATTTAGGGATGCTGATGCAGAGGCCTGCACTTTTGTGGAAATGGCCAGAGTCAAACCTTGGGAGCACTGACTCTCGAAAACTCATACCCCCAAAATCTTGTTGGACCGTGTAGGGGGGTACTGGACTCAAATCTGACTGTTCTCCTACAGACCAACAGGGCCACCCTCTTAATTAAGAAATTTATACTATTCCTTAGTTATCCCCCTTCACAAGGCAGAACCTAATGATGTTCTGGTTGTAGGTAAAGAAAGACCTTCAGCTGTCCTGAGCCAGTTTGGAGTAGTGGTTAGGAGCGCGGACTCTAATCTGGGAGAACTGGGTTTGATTCCCCACACCTCCACGTGCAGCTGCAGGAGTGACCTTGGGTCAGTCACACGTTCTTTCAGAGCTGTTCTCTCAAGGGCAGTTCTCAAGAGAGCTCTCAGCCCCACCTACCTCACAGGGTGTCTGTTGTGGGGAGAGGAAGGGAAAGGAGATTGGAAACTGCTCTGCGACTCCAAGTGAAGGGCAGGGTATAAATCCAATCTCTTCTTGACAGTTGTATGCCTCCTTATTTGCAAACCCTCCTCTGTTCTCCTAAGGCGAAGGTAATCAGAAGGCGTTTGGTTCAGTAGCTGCAGTCTGCATACAATTCAGTAAAGATTCCCTGTTTCTCAGATGAGAAGATCTCTCTGCCTGACTCTTCCTGGGTTCTGGGGTCTCAAGTACCATCCCAGTGGCCTTGTTTTCATTCTTTCCCCCTCTCCCATGTCACAACACCCGCAGATTAGTGCACGATTCCCGCCTTAACCAAACAGTTTTTGAGACAAACAAACCAAACCCAGAAAGTCATGAGGAGAACCTGTGCCAAACACTCTGTTAATGTCGAAACTGGTAACCACAATAAAGTTGAGAGCGATTTAAAGTTATGACAACCAAAAAAAAACTTGGCCACCTTCGTAAGCAGACAAAGGCAGTGAAATTAACACCACACACAATAACAAAAGAATGTCAGATGTGCATGAAGAGGTTGTGAGTTGCGGTAGCTGTGGGAGCGGGTTGCTTTGAGCAAATATGTTTTCCTTTTGTCAGACTTGGAACAGTGTGGCTGGATGGTGTGTATAAGATACACTCTGCACCCCCTTCCTCTTCTCCTGCCCCAGACTTACATATCTAATAAAAACTATTTCCATTCCTTTGGAACAGTGAAGAGCTCCTGATATAGACTGCCAGATGCCATGGATGGAGGCTAACAACGCTGCTGGGATAGCTCTTGTGGACTTTGTTGCATGAGGTTGTATGTAACTATCCATCATATCTATGCACATAACTATCCATCGTGGTTGGCTGCATGTATGGCCTGCTTTAAGACTGAAGCCAGCTAGGAAAAGGCAGTTTCCCAGAAAACTTATGTTATCGCCAGCGAAGCGTGACCTGAATGGGCACTGCTCTGAGCCAGCAAAGATGGTTAGCTTTTGTGGTGTGTGTCTTTCCCATGCTGGATCCACACTCCCCTACAGGAGGTGGGCCCCACAGGCAGCTTGGTGGAAAATGGAAGACGTTAACTACATGTTTCAGCCATGTGCTCCCAGCTGTGTGTTTTCTCCTAAGATAAGTACAGAGGTGAGAGGGTGTTTGTTTGTAGTGGTTAGGAGCATGGACTCTGATCTGGGAGAACCAGGTATGATTCCCCACTCCTCCATGTGCAGCTGCTGGTGTGACCTTGGGCCAGTCACAGTTCTCTCAGAGCTGGTCTCTCAAGGGCAGTCCTCGAAAGAGCTCTCTCAGCCCCACCTACCTCACAGGGTGTCTGTTGTGGAGAGGGGAAGAGAAAGGATATTGTAAGCCATTGTGAGACTCCAAGTGAAGGGCGAGATATAAATCCAGTCTCTTCTCTTCTTCTTCCTTCTTCTTATATTCACCAGTTCTCCCTTACAAATGATCCCCTATGTCTTTTTAATCTTTTTGCTCCAGCCAGACTTGGACAGTGGACACAAGGCTGGTCGAAAGGACATAACGGGGAGAGGTAATTGCAGGGAAAGATCAGCAGGCCCAGGAAAGGTTTTGCTTGCTTCTGCTGATTTTCCCACTACAAATGCCATCTTCACTCTTTCATTAATGTTACCATGGCATGAGTAGGGCCTTCTGCAGGTGCCAACCTGCAAATGGGCAAAATCAACAACTGCCTATACACGGGCCTTCTCTGTTGTGGCCCCCACCTTGAGGAATGGTCCACCCAAGGAGGTCAGGAAGGCCCCCACCTTCCTGCCTTTCTGCAAACTATGTAAAATTGAATTATTCAAGGGGGCTTTTCTATGCAGGCAATAGGGTAGCACTGTACAAAAGGCTTCACAAATTTACTTAGATAAATTATTAGGGACTGTAGTGTACTGCTGTGCTTTTTAAAAATTTTTTATTGATTTTTTCCCTACACCTATACTAAAAACTACAAAAAGAAAAACTAAACTACCCTAAGGTGTACAAGATGGACAATTTGTTGCATAATGTATACAGTTAAAATATCTAAGAAGCGGTTTTTGTACTTGGATCCACTCTTACAATAAATTTTTTTGCTGATACAATTAAAACATGTTGAAATTCCTGTCTCGCAAACAGATTAAAAGATTTTTACACTACGTTTACATTAATACATGATGTGTAAATAAGTTTATACAGTAACAACATTATTTTTTCTTTGGTTCTCTACTTTTCTTCTGCCTTTTACTTTTAGTTTTTGGGGCAGCCGCCCCTTTTTCAGAATCAGAGTTCCCACTCAATGTTTCACTACTCCCTGAGTCATCAAAGCCATACATACTGTCCTGCAACGCCAGTGAATCTTCTTGTGCAGCTTCAGCTTCCTTCTTTTTGTGTTCATCCAGGAATTTCTTTGCTTGTTCCACACTGTCAATTTTATATTTTTTATCTTTATAGCTGAACTGGAGACCTTCCGGAACTTGCCAGGGATAAGAAATCGATTCAGATTGTAACCACAAAGTCAAATTTCTATATGCCTTTCTTCTCTTTCTTATTTCAAACGGAATGTCTTTCAATACTTTGATTTCCTCTTCTTGAACTTTCAAAGATGTTCTATTGGTGGCTTTTAGCACCATATCCCTGGTTGATCTTTTGGAGAATCTAACCATTACTTCCCCTGGCAGGTTTTTCTTCTTAATAAATTCTGGGTATGTCCTATAGGCCATATCCATATCGCTTTGTATTTTTTCTGCTTCCAAACCTGCCACTGGGGCCAATGCTTCACTCAACAGCTTGGTTAAGTTCTCTCCCTTTTGTTCTGGTACATTTTGAAACCTCAAGAAAAAATTAGAACGATCCATCTGAAGTTTTTAAACACAGTCTCCGTGTGAGGCTCTGTCTTTTTTCAATTTTGCCAATCTTGAATCCTGCTTATGCACAACATTTTTAAGTCCGAGAATTCCTGTTTCAGCTCCTGAGAATTCTTATTTGACTCTGTAATTTGCCTTTGCATGGAGTCCAGCTTAGAATTGATTGCAGTTAGTTGATCCACTAAGGGCCGCAATAGCGCCGAAAATGCCACGTTCGACTCAGTAGTTTTGCTCTTTGATCCCGGAAGGTTTCCTCCGACTCTGGGTCATCTTCTTTCGTTTCATCTTATTGTTTACAGTTAAATAAGGGACACCATGAAAAAGCAATGTCTATTCTTCAAATTTACATCACCTGGAAGCTCTCTTTTTCCTCTGCGCGATCCAGCAATTCAACACCGTCTAGACACTTTTACTTTCACAGCAAAACCGTGGGAAAGTCTTCCGTCTTAAGGTAAATAACGCCAGTGAAGGGTGGGTGGTGGTGGGGTAATACCTCCGTCCCTCACCCCAAACGCTTTAATTCCAAAATTAACGGAGACTCACACTTTAGTCCATTGTGTAGCTATTTAGCCATCGCCTCTGTGAGCAGTCCGTCTTGCAGCTTCACGGCAGCGCTTTGTAGCCCGAGGGCTTCTCCGGTGGGGGGAATCTATAGGGGTAAAGAGATGCCTCGATCCCGCGGTTGCCACCGCCGGGAGAGGCAAACTCCAAGCACCTGAATATTTTTATCAGCATCATCAAACATTTAGGCTCACTAGTAGCAAACTGTTGATGTTCTCCCTTCCAGTTTCTAAACCTACTCATTAGAAGCAAATTATATTACAACAGTAGAAAAATTAATGCCCTCCTGCAGTAATCCCATGGAGTGGGGACCATCCAGCTTTATTGACGTTTAAACGTATGCTATATTGACGACAGTTGCTCGTGGACATATTTTAAATATTTAGAAACCTTTCACAGATGCTTATCTGTAGTCTTGCCACCGTTGTTGTAGTAGTAGTAGTAGTCATTTTTTAAATTTCTTTTCTGTTGGGGTAATTTAAAAAAATTAGAAGCAAATTAATGGGTTTTATTTCTAGATAGTGAGGCAGTCAGATTCTCCTCCAACTTAATTTTCCTGTGTCCATGTCTGTTTTTACCTCCCTCGTTGCCACTGTTGGTTTCCCCTAATCATCCGGTCACACTTTGTGCACATTTCTGCTTTGGTTGCTGTTGATAAAACCTCCTTATGCATCAGGGGGTTGTTCTCCCCGCCTCTTGCCTGAGCAAAGAAGTACATGCAGGATAACCGTGAGTGAATGCATCCTGATTTCTCACATCTCTGGCAGAACTGCAAGGCAATTACCGTCCAGTCATGACGATCGGAATTACAAATAGCATGTCGGTGTCAGAACGAGGGGGACCTAAGTCACTGAGCCTTGTTTCCTGATTTGCTTCCTAAATGGGCTTTGGGGAATAGGCAGAATTCCCTTCCCTGCTAAATGAGATCAGCAGCTGTTGCTGGCTTGGACACTTTCACACTATGAGTGCTGCTGCCGTGGACAGGCCACTGTGTACTTTAGGAAATGGAATGCTTCTATACCAGGTGGCAAAACTTCCCATTTTCTTCTTCCCATGGAAGATTTATATATCCCGTTACTATTTTTGGTCACGGATGTTATGGCTTTTGCAGAGCTCGTGTGAAAAAGCTATCCTGGCTGATGATAGGCTAAGTCCTTTTTTGATTATACAATATTCAGTATTAATAACTTTGAACTGCTACATACCAGCCAGGTATATTTTGTAGACCGCATATATCTGTCTAAGACAGTGCACAGAGAAGGGAAAAGGGAGGTTGACCTGAATTAACTGATAGCAGCAGCTGGAACTAGAGATGTGCATTTGGATATATCTGGTCCGAATATATATTTGAAGAATAACTTATCAGTATTTTCCAGACATAGGCTGAGGACAGACTGGCATTTTGGCCTGATATAGGTCTGCTTTTCAAGTGGATGAAGAGAGCCTGTTCAGACAGCCGCAGCTGCCTGGCGTTGCTTTGCCGTACTCACCCGGTCCTGAAGCGCTTTCATCCTGCGTTAAACAGGTACCTGGTGAAACTGGTGTCAAGCCGTCTGGGTGTGCAATCATCCCACTTCTTGGCAGTCTGGATGCAAACAAGCCGCACCTCAAGTGGCACCAGTAATGTGAACCCGCTGATCTGGCTGCTGCGCCCATGCGCATATGTGCACCTCGGCAAATCAGACCAAAGCCGTGCACCGCCACGACAGCACTGCCAGGGGC
This sequence comes from Lepidodactylus listeri, assembly GCA_029233225.1. Taxonomy (NCBI): domain Eukaryota; kingdom Metazoa; phylum Chordata; class Lepidosauria; order Squamata; family Gekkonidae; genus Lepidodactylus; species Lepidodactylus listeri. The sequence goes on along the minus strand of JARCFY010000004.1, from coordinate 23,293,709 downwards.
CGCCCCACAGTGTGAACACTCCATTCCGCCTCCTCCCCGATATGATACCGCATCAGTCTACTCAGTGCGAATGGAAAGCCCCACGACAACTTGGCCCAGGTCTTTTTGTCCCACTTCCCTTGCACTTCATTTTGCCAGTCTGTCCTTGGCCATAGTCAGGTCTCCAGATGTTATCTGGGATTTTCCAGGATACCAGGAAATGGGTTCTGAAAAAATACTGGAAATATTCAGGGTTAGTAGGAAATATCAGGAGCCAGAGTTTTCAGGCTCCCAGGAATGCTTTTCTTTACTTTTCCAGTGTGTCTTTGTCTTCCCGGGGCTTGGTATTGGCTTGCCAGGTTGGTATGGCTTTGCTTCTGTCCTTTTAAATTGTTTTTTGTTGGCCTTGCTACATTGTATACTGTGACTTTGAGTCAGGTTTGCTTTTTTGCTGTGGATTTTCAGGTTTTACATTGCCTCAGATTCTCGGGTTGTATATTGGCTTGGATTCTCTGGTTTTTACTTTTGATGGGCATGCACAGTGATTTGATTCAGTTTGGCTCAGGTGGACCAGGTCACAGGAAAACCCATTTACAATTTATTGCCAGGGGTCCTTTCGTAAAAAAAAGAGGTGCAGGAGCTCATTAGCATAACTTATTTGCATATGCCACACCCCCTGACATCACCGGAAGTGTCATAAGGCCACACATCCATGACGTCAGGTGTGTCAGGAGGCAAGAAGGGAGGGAGGGAGGGGGAAGGAAGGAAAGGAACAGGAAGGAAGGTAGGTAGGTGGGGGAGAGAGAGAGAAGAAAGAAAGGAAGGAGGGAGGAAGGGGGGGAAGGAAGAAAGAAAGAAGGGAACAGTAAGGTAGGTAGGTAGGTGGGGGGGGAGAGGGAGAGAAGGAAGGAACGAAGGGGGAGAAAGGGAGGAAGGAAGGAAGGGAGAGGGGAAGGACGGGGAAAGGAAGGAACAGGAAGGTAGGTAGGTAGGTGCGGGAGGGAGGGAGAGAGAAGGAAGGAAGGGAGAGGGGAAGGAACAGGTAGGTAGGTAGGTGGGGAGAGAGAGAGAGAAGGAAGGAAGGAAGGGAGAGGGGAAGGAACAGGTAGGTAGGTGGGGAGAGAGAGAGAGAAGGAAGGAAGGGACAGGGGAAGGAAGGGGGAAAGGAAGGAAGGTAGGTAGGTAGGTGGGGGGGAGAGAGAGAAGGAAGGAAGGGGGGAGAGAGGGAGGAAGGAAGGAAGGGAGAGGGGGAGGATGGGGAAAGGAAGGAACAGGAAGGTAGGTAGGTAGGTGGGGGAGAGAGAGAGAAGAAAGGAAGGAAGGGAGAGGGGAAGGACAGGGAAAGGAAGGAACAGGAAGGTAGGTAGGTAGGTGGGGGAGAGAGAGAGAAGGAAGGAAGGAAAGGAGAGGGGAAGGAACAGGTAGGTAGGTAGGTGGGGAGAGAAAGAGAGAAGAAAGGAAGGAAGGGAGAGGGGAAGGAACAGGTAGGTAGGTAGGTGGGGAGAGAGAGAGAAAAGGAAGGAAGGAAGGGAGAGGGGAAGGAACAGGTAGGTAGGTGGGGAGAGAGAGAGAAGGAAGGAAGGAAGGGAGAGGGCAAGGAACAGGTAGGTAGGTAGGTGGGGGAGAGAGAGAAGGAAGGAAGGAAGGGAGAGGGGAAGGAACAGGTAGGTAGGTAGGTGGGGAGAGAAAGAGAGAAGGAAGGAAGGGACAGGGGAAGGAAGGGGGAAAGGAAGGAAGGTAGGTAGGTAGGTGGGGGGGAGAGAGAGAAGGAAGGAAGGAAGGGGGGAGAGAGGGAGGAAGGAAGGAAGGGAGAGGGGGAGGATGGGGAAAGGAAGGAACAGGAAGGTAGGTAGGTGGGGGAGAGAGAGAGAAGGAAGGAAGGAAGGGAGAGGGGAAGGAACAGGTAGGTAGGTAGGTGGGGAGAGAAAGAGAGAAGAAAGGAAGGAAGGGAGAGGGGAAGGAACAGGTAGGTAGGTAGGTGGGGAGAGAGAGAGAGAAGGAAGGAAGGAAGGGAGAGGGGAAGGAACAGGTAGGTAGGTAGGTGGGGAGAGAAAGAGAGAAGAAAGGAAGGAAGGGAGAGGGGAAGGAACAGGTAGGTAGGTGGGGAGAGAGAGAGAGAAGGAAGGAAGGAAGGGAGAGGGGAAGGAACAGGTAGGTAGGTAGGTGGGGAGAGAGAGAGAGAAGGAAGGAAGGAAGGGAGAGGGCAAGGAACAGGTAGGTAGGTAGGTGGGGGAGAGAGAGAAGGAAGGAAGGGAGAGGGGAAGGAACAGGTAGGTAGGTAGGTGGGGAGAGAAAGAGAGAAGGAAGGAAGGGACAGGGGAAGGAAGGGGGAAAGGAAGGAAGGTAGGTAGGTAGGTGGGGGGGAGAGAGAGAAGGAAGGAAGGAAGGGGGGAGAGAGGGAGGAAGGAAGGAAGGGAGAGGGGGAGGATGGGGAAAGGAAGGAACAGGAAGGTAGGTAGGTGGGGGAGAGAGAGAGAAGGAAGGAAGGAAGGGAGAGGGGAAGGAACAGGTAGGTAGGTAGGTGGGGAGAGAGAGAGAAGAAAGGAAGTATTGAAGGGGGGAGTATTGAAGGAAGTAGTAAGGGGGGGGAGGAAAGGGGCTTCCTGGGGCCAGCGGCGCTCTGCCGCGGCCCCGGGAGCAGTGGGAGGGGGGAGGGAATGGCCTCTCCTTCCTGGGGCTGGCGGAGCGCCGCCGGTCCTGGGAGTATTTAAGTGGGGGGGGGAGGAAAGGGGCTGGGAGGGGGGAGGGAAGGGCCTCTCCTTCCCGGGGCCGGCAGCGCTCCGCCGCGGCCCCAGGAGCAGTGGGAGGGGGGAGGGAACGGTTCTCCTTCCCGGGGCTGGCGGAGCACCGCCGGCCCCGGGAGCATGGCTGGGGGGGGGAGGCCGGGGGGGCGGGGCCTTGTTAAGTGCCCGCCCCCCCGCCTCCTCTCTCCCGGAGCGCTGCTCCGGCGCGCCCCGGCCCCAGCGGAGCCCTGTTTATTGCTATAGTGCAGGGGACCCCAGCATGGTGCCCGTGGGTGTCATGGTGCCCCCTGACACCTTTTCTGGTACCTAAGTGTTTTAAGGAAGGGGGGGGCTGGTAGGGCTTTTGCCCAGCAATACTTCTTATTGCCTATTGGAAATTTGATTGGCTGTGCAGATTTTTTTTTAAAAAAAATTGTTGCTTTGGCAGCAGTTGCTACTACAGCACAAGGATCTACAGTGTGTTATTGAAGTTAAGCTGTGGTGACCAACTTGTGGCTGACTCCACCCCCTGTGGCCACGCTTTTATAACAGCCATTTTGTAGCTGTGCCTACCATGCTGTGTTAGAATTCCAAAGAATAGCTGGAGACCACAAGATTAAGCTAAGAAACCCCTGGCCAAAAGCCTCTCAAAGCAGACAGAACCAACAAATCCAAAAAACCAATACAGAATCAGGGAACAGTTCTGTGTAAAAAAAAAAAAAAAGGTTGGAAAAGGGTGGGAACATTTTCCCTATGAAGAAAGGTTGAAGCACTTGGGGCTCTTTAGCTTGGAGAAACGACGGCTGAGGGGTGAAATGATTGAGGTTTATAAGATTATGCATGGGTTAGAGCAGGTAGAGAAAGAAGTCCTTTTCTCCCTTTCTCACAATACAAGAACTCGTGGGCACTCCATGAAATTGCTGAGCAGTCAGGTTAGAACAGATAAAAGAAAGTACTTCTTCACCCAAAGAGTAATTAAAACGTGGAATTCACTACCACAGGAGGTGGCGGCAGCTACAAGCGTGGATGGCTTCAAGAGGGAATTAGATAAACATATGGAGCAGAGGTCCATCAGTGGCTATTAGCCACAAGGTATAGATAGGAGCTCTCGGTCCATGGTAAGTGATGCACTGTATTCTTGGTGCTGGGGGGGGGGGGCAACAGTGGGACGGTTTCTAGTATCCTGGCCCCCCTGCTGGACCTCCTGACGGCACCTTGTAATTTTGGCCAATGGGTGACAGAGTATTAGATGGGCCATTGGCCTTATCCAACACTGGCTTCTATTATGTTCTTAATACTGGTTAAAACCATGGGGCGATGTGGCAAGCCTAACACAAGACCCAAGAATTCAAGGTAAAAGGTAAGGTTTCCCTTGCTCAAAAGCTAGTCTCCAAAAATTAAACCTGATGTCAAATCAGAGAACCGTCTGATCCAACATGGCTTCTCTTATGTTCCAATGTTCTTAAGTCACTGCCCATTTTGAATGACTCTGGCCCCTGTAAAGATAGATCAAGGTGGGTAGCCGTGTTGGTCTGAAGCAGGGGTCATTTCGTAGAAAAAGAGGTGCAGGAGCTCATTAGCATAACTCATTTGCATATGCCACACCCCCTAACATACCGGAAGTGTGTCAGAAGGCAACACCCACCCCTCAGGCTCCACTCCACAGGTGAGTGAAACTGACCTGCTGACCTGACCCGGAAGTGTGTCAGAAGGCAACACCCACCCCTCAGGCTCCACTCCACAGGTGAGTGAAACTGACCATTCCCTTCCCCATCCAATACTTTGTGCAATAAAAATAAGCGTAAAGAACACACCCTCATTCTCTTCCTGCTCTCTTGAAACCACCAGGTTTCAAGTAGACTTGAGATACCCAGGACATGTGCACCACCCATCCCTTCCCCTTCCCCTCCCCACAACAAGACACCCTGTGAGGTAGGTGGGGCTGAGAGAGGTCTTTTGAGAACTGCTCATGAGAGAACAGCTCTGAGAGAACTTGTGACTGGCCCAAGGTCACACCAGCAGCTGCATGTGGAGGAGTGGGGAATCAAACCCGGTTCTCCCAGATTAGAGTCCAACTCCTGACCACTACACCAAACTGATGGGGTGGAAGCTGCTGAAGGGTTGGTGAAATTTCTCCAGTACTTATGTGCCATGTGCCCAGATAAAAAATGGTATACTTAGAAAATTTATATGCCACCTTGAGCAAGTCTCTGGAAAAGCAGCACACAGTCATAAAAGGAACAATGATAAAATTATCAATATTAAAACAAAACATTAAAAACAATAAAGACCCTAGCAGAGCTTTCCCTGGGGCACTGCGCCTCTGCACTGCTCGGGGAAGCCGAGGAGGGGCGGGGCTTGGTCATGTGCCCGCCCCCTGGGCTCCTCACTCCCGGAGCTGCGTTCCTGTGCGCTCCCGCTCCAACGGACCCCTGGTCTGAAGTAATAGAACAAAGTTAGAGTCCAGTGGCACGTTTGCTGGTCTTAAAGGTGCCATTGGACTCTAACTTTCTTCCAGCCCCTGTATTAACATGAAAAATTGAGGATAAGACCTTCTAAAATAGAATGGCACTGTTTATATATGAGCTTGAACAAGTTACTGCTTTATGTGCCACTGGCAGGTCAGTGACTTTACAGAACCGTAGTAAGACTTCAGAAATAATTGCTGGCAAACAGTCTTCAAAGTCAGTGTATAATCCCCCTCCAAGGGGAAACCTGCTTTTGTAAGGAATTCCCAGCAGCCAGCTGGCAAGGCTGAACAGTCACATCCTCTCCCCGCCCTCCCAGTACTGTGATGTTCTTTGAACCTTGAATGAACATTCATTCATTCAGACACAAAAAAGAAACACAAAGGGGGCAAGTAAAGGATGTGGGGTGGGTGGTGGGTGGGGAGGGGTTCTGTTGCAGTGGGATGCCTGAGTCAAGGTGAAGTCTTAAGCCACAGCTCTTACTGAAAGGCCGAGTGATTACTTATGAGTCTCTCTGGAGGGAGGTAATAAAAGATACGCTGTCCTGGATTTAATAAAAGCAACGGGAGAGATACAAAAGAGCTATTTCTAGTCCCAGTTACCCGTTGCTTCTTTATGGCGCAGTGCGGTTTTCTGTTGGAGGATGCCCAGAGAACTAGATTGCATGTGGAGGAGCAGGGTACCTTACTTGACCACTTTCCATTCCGTTAGTGCTTTTGTGGAAGTGTGTTTGAAACCCCCCCCCCCCAGGTCATCTAAAGCTGTTTTATATACTGTATCTACTTCCACATGTTTCACCTCCTCCACTATGCATGATGGCAACGTACTGCTTACTATAACCTAGTATTTCCCTCTTCCTGGACATCAAATTGTTAGATTTCTCTTGGTGCTCGGTAAAAAAAAACGAAACAAGAGGCCTGGGTTGCAATTGAAATGAATATATATTAGAACTGTTTCACACAGCCCTCTGGGCACACTAGCCTGAGCATCTCCGATTGAAGCATTGATTGACTGATTGATTCATTCATTCATTTATTCACTGTCTTATCCATAAGCCATAACAACTGGGTTAAAAAAGGCAAGCACAGAAATAAATGTGTATTGTACTGTAAGAGAGGCATACTGAAGTTTCAGGACACTCATTTCCTCTCTCAGCAGAAGGCATTATTTAGAAATCAGAACTGTGGAAACCTTTGTAGAATTAATTACTTGTCTCTGTGGACCAATTCATACATTCATCATAGACAGCTGAGTACAAAAATACAAGAGTAACAGGTTAACGATATGTTTATATGGCTGCGATTGATATTTATTATATTTACTTTCAGCCTTTCTCCGTGATGGACTCCAGGTAGGTAACATTAAAATAATAAACCAGAATACCAGATTCTCAGTTTGTGAAAACAAGGTGGCTTCTTGTTCTGCTTTCTCTGGTTATATCCATGTATCCCACATTTTCCTGGGTTCTGTTTGATACAAAAGGAGCTACTGCTATACAATGGCTAAGTTAGCAATTTGGAAGCCCTACTTTGAATCGCACTTCTGCTATAAACTCAGTATAAAGGTAAAGGTTTTCCTTGCTCGAAAGCCAGTCGAATCTGACTCTAGGGATGCGATGCTCATCTCTGTTTCTTAGCCGAAGAGCCAACGCTGTCCAAAGATGTATCCATGGTCATGTGGCTGGCATGACTAGACGCCAAGGCGCACAGAATGCTGTTACCTTCCCACTGAAGCAGTACCTTGCAATTTCTTGCTTTCGAACAGCTAGGTTATCAGGAGCTGGGGCCAGAGATGGCAACTCACTCCGTCATGCAGCACTCGAACTGCTGAACTACTGACCTTCTGGTCTGCAGTTCAGTGTCTTAACCACTTGAGCCACCAATAAGGTCACCTTAAATAAGCCTCTCTCTTCTAGCTTCACTTATGCAGGGACAATATTCTGTCTTTTCTTAGCAGGGCTGTGATGTTTACAACAAAATAATATGTGTGAAACTCTTTGGGACACTCAAATAACCCAGTCCTCTGCATGTTTACAGTAAGTTCCACTGTGTCTTAATGATACTTACTCCCAGGTCACTGTGTGTAGAATGTTGGTCTAGGATCTGGGAGACCCAGGTTCAAATCCCCGCTCTGCCGTGGAAGCTTAATGGGTGATCTTGGGCTGGTCACACTCTCTCAGCCCAACTTGCATCACAGGTTTATTATGAAGATAAGATGGCGGATGGGAGAGCCATGTATGCCACCTTGGGGAGGCAGTGCAGGATCAAAATGTGGCTACATAGATTTATAAGTACTAAATACTATTATTATTGATGATGGAAAGTGCTGTCATATCACAGCCAACTTATGGTAGCCTCATAGACATTCAGAGGTAGTTTGCCACTCTCTGCCTCTGCGTAGCAACCCTGGACTTCCTTGGTGGTCTCCCATCCAATTACTAACCAGGGCCGACTGTGCATAGCTTCTGAGCTCTGCTAAGATCAGGCTAGCTGCTAACTGGTTATACATGTCTCTGCCTGGTCATCTGGGTTGGGCTGGATAGAGCATGGGGGGATGGATTGTGGAGGACTTCCCAGTCATCAAGTCAGATGAAGGAAGAGTTTGTTATAATTTATTCCACATTTTGGTGAGGTCCCATTCAGTCTTTATCCTTGTGTGTTTGGTTTTCCCACTGATGAATCATCTTGTCTATAGTGCTGTTGTCCCTTCAGTGTATCTTTGTTGAAAGATGAGCTACTAGAGGTTTCCACATGTTGGTTAGCCTTCACCAAAATGATTGAGGTTTCAGACACCTTGTGTTCTTGAATTATGTGCATTGTGACATACTATGCATTCCTGTAGATTTTCTTCTGTGAATTGAACCTTCAAGACAATTCATATGGTCCGGTTCAGACGAAGTCTTCTGAAACAAACTTTTATTCCGGATAATTTTGTCAACTACCTAGAGCCTTTTTGGACCTCTGTGTATTTTGCAAACTGTTTAGCTTTAATTCGTACTCTGTATCACTTAGTTTATAAACTGTATTTAGCGCACTACGCGGCTTTTTGTTATCTATATATTTTTGTTGAAGGATGAGCAAGGAAATAACACTGGAATCTTGGGCCAGGCATAGCTATCCTGTGCAAAACGCCAGGGATGTTAGGTCAGAATGAAAAAGGAGGCGGGACTGAAAACAGTGCAGTCCACTGAGTGAAAATGTTGCCTGGATGACCAGTGGTGACCATTGTACACAAAGCATCTGTTGTGTTCCCACTGACAGATATACACTAACCAGGACCGATCAAGTTGAGAGCATCCTACCAGCTCTTGTAGTGTTCAGTAGGTGGCAAAACCAGGATATTCACAGTACGGTCCTAAACTGAGATGGTGGTGGAAAGCGCTGCCAAGTAGCAGCTGTTAGGGAAACCCAGTAGGGTTTTTAAGACAGGAGATGAACAGAGGTGGTTTGCCATTGCCTGTCTCCATGTAGCAACCCTTGGTGGTCTCCCATCCAAATACTAACCAGGGCCAAGCCTGCCTGGGCTGTCCAGGTCAGGGCAAACTGAGATACACCCTTGTTTAGGATTGCACTATTAGATAAGCCCAATAAGTATGTTGTTATTCTATAGTATGTAATTCCAGGTCCAGCCTGGAGATTGGTAACCTGGGTCATTTTGAGCAGGAGCTCAGGGGAGCGCAGCTCCGGGAGTTGGTGCCAGCTCCCCCCCACGGAGGAATGCCTGCTTGTGTCATGGCTGCAGCAAAACGACCCCGTCCCCTGGAAAGGTCCTTGTTCCTCCGACCAGCCTTCTGAAGGCTTCAGCCACCACTGAAGCTATCCTCCCAGAATAGTGGTATTTCTGAGGCTTGGATTAGTAGCTGTCTCCTCTCTGCCAGCTCCTTCCTTCCTTCCTTCCTTCCTTCCTTCCTTCCTTCCTTCCTTCCTTCCTTCCTTTCTCTTTCTCTTTCTCTTTCTCTTTCTCTTTCTCTTTCTCTTTCTCTCTTTCTCTCTCTCTTTCTCTCTTTCTCTCTTTCTCTCTTTCTCTCTCTCTCTCTCTCTCCTTTCTTTCTTGCTTTCTGACATATTTCCAGTGATATCAGGTGGTGTCGCATATACAAATGTTATGCTAATGAGTTCCTGCACCTCTTTTTCTATGAAATGACCCCTGTTGGTAACTCGAATAGCAAGGCATTATTTCAGTCCTTTCTTCCTAGCAAGCTAAGAAGCCAGCATTGTGTAGTGGTTAAGAGCAGTGGACTCTAATCTGGAGAACCAGGTTTGGTTCCCCACTCCTCCTCCACATGAAGCCTACTGGTGACCTTAGGCTCCCAGAACTCTCTCAGCCCTGCCTGCCTCACAAGGTGCCTGTTGTGCAGAGAGGAAGAGAAGGCAATTGTAAGCTGCTTTGAAACTCTTTGGAGTAGAGAAAAGCAGAGTGTAAAAACAAACTTCTGCTGCTGCTGCTGCTACTACTACTATAAGAACATAAGAGAAGCCAATGTCGGATCAGACCAGTGGCCCATCCAGTCCAGCACTCTGTCATACAGTGGCCAAAAACACCGGGTGCCATCAGGAGGTCCAGCAGTGGGCCCAGGACACTAGAAGCCCCCCCACTGTCCCCCCCCCAAGCGTCAAGAATACAGAGCATCACTTGCCCCAGACTGAGAGTTCCTATCTGTACCTTGCAGCTAATAGCCACTGATGGACCCCTGCTTCATATGTTTATCTAATTCCCTCTTGAAGCCGTCCATGCTTGTAGCCACCACCACCTCCTATGGCAGTGAGTTCCACAGCAAGGGTACTGTTCTCTTAACCATCTTAAGCATTTTCTAATTCGGGTGGCTGGTCTACATAAAAGGGCTTATTTGTAATGTAGTTTTACAATGTCCTTAGTCAATTGTGATTTGCTTTTCCTTTTCCTTTTCTTTAACCATACAGAGTACATTTAGGACTCATGTTACCAATTTCTTAATTTATGGTAAAAAAATATTTTTACACCAGCAATAAACTTGTCCTCAACCGGACGAAACTGAGCAAGACTTAAATGATCTAGGGAGTTACGTATTTTGACATTTCTCACATAATATTTCTGGAAAAGTGAATTGGTGTGATATGATATCATTCCAGGAGCATGGCTTTGGGAATAAGGCCGGCTTACATTCTTTGGCCTGATGAGAAAGTGCTCATTTGAAACCATTGTCCAAACAACCCTCAGGAAAGTCATTGTCCCAAACTGGAAAGAATGCACAGTTCTTTTATGATTAATTGCAACAAGGGAGGAGGTGGGGAAGGCAAGAACTGAAATTAGCTTAGAATTGCAAAAGTCAGTCTGCGGGAACAGGAAATTATGACCCATTTATATTCAAGTCTCCCCTTTCACTGCAGCTAGCAAGTCATTTCAGCACCTTAAAAGGCAGGGGTTACAACAGGTACAGTAACATTACTGTTGTAGAAGAATGTGGGTTTGTTAATCTGATCTGTTACTGTAGATGATTTACAGAAAGGTCATTGATTTGCTAGCATGCAGCCTGTCTGTTTGTCTGTCTGCTGATTTAAAAGACCAGTTGGTTTTCTTTACAAAAACATAGACTTGTAGGAGTTTGTAATTTAAAAAAAACCCCATGAAAACTACCATGTGTGTGTAACGTGCCATCAAGTCGCAGTTGACTTATGGCGACCCCAGCAAGGGGCATTCAAGGCAAGTGGGGAGCAGAGGTAGTTTGCCATTGTCTTCTTCTACAGAGTCTTAGGTTGTGGTCACACACACCAGTTGAAGCGGAGGGGAAGCAAGGCTATTCCCTCCAGAGGAATTAGACCCACGGTTGCAAGATCACACAGCCCTTTGTTGCTGTGGGCCCAGCCCGTCGCTGTGTGATCAGACGCAACTGTGGGTGAGTTGGTTTTTTTTTTTTGCTGTTTGTTGCCCATGCACATAAATGAGGAATCACACCTCCACACTGAGGGCCCCGCACCAAGGGCCCCCTATGGATATGCAATGATGCGCATACTGCGAAGTGAGGAGGGAAACAACACCGAGCCGGGATGACCTGTTCAGACCATCCCAACGGTTCGGAAGCATGCTTGCCTGATCAGACAGGGGAAAGTCAGTCTGTGGCCCATCATAACCCGTTTACTATTGGATTTTCCCTGGTGTCTTTTAACTCTGCTTCTGCAGTGGAGCAGCATGGGTTGCCAGTGGCTGCAGAATGCTTCCCAAGTGTTGCTGTCTGATCACTCCCTTTTGATCCGTTGGGCTTTCACACCTATGTCGGATCTTCTGGTGAATGTAATCGCAGCCTTACTTGGCACTCTCCCCTCTAAATACTGCCCCTGCTTAGCTTCTGAAATCTAACAAGATTGGGCTACAACATGCCGCCTTCCTTCCCCAAAACAATTTTATGTAAGAACAAATTAATGTAATCTCTTTATTTAATAATACCTTAGTTTCCAAATGGTACTAATCTCCACTCACAATCCCAACCCCAGCAATACACAGGCAACGTATCTTCTCTAGCTTCATCTTCCATCCTTTTTTTGCTTGCCATTCACCATATTGCTGAGTCGATTTGTCAGATTTCAATCTCCTCTTCTCTTTCTCCAATCTCTAGAAATTGCCTTTGCCTCCACTTCTGACACTGGAATCAGCAGTGTCCGGACTGCAAGGGATTTATTTATTTACTTCATGTATACCCTGCCTTTCTCACCACTTAGGACCCAAAACGGCTTAGAAACTCTCTACAATGGGAATATCCCTGAATTATTTAGCCCCCTTTTCAGATAAACAAGCTTATGCCATTATTAAACAAAGGTTTCTTGATATTGAAAGGCAAGAACTCAGGGATCGTGCAGCTAGTAGATGCTCCCCAAGCAGGTTGGGGATCTCTTATACGGATTCTATTGTGAAATATCTGTCATGTCTAACAGCCCCGCATCATTGAAGAGCATATATGCCAGCACCCTTTAATGTTCTGCCATAGGAGGTGCTTTTAGGGAGGTACCGCCAGATACCATATGTAGACAGACTTTGCCCTCGTTCTCTAAAAGATATCAAATCCACTATTCACATTATTGTCCCTTTTATAGGGATATTTGATCTCGTTTTATTACTCCATTCTTAGATGGTAAGCACTGATGACTCAGTTACTCACTTTCTTCTGTTTAATTCTAATTGTGAAACAATGGAGGCTGTTGCAAAAATTTTACATTATGCAGTCAGAAGACGTGGTTTGAATAGCCAAAGTGCAAGTGATTGATGTATCTTGGTATTTTGTTGTTCCTCATAATGTTTTGTGCTCTCAGTGCCTGCTTATGGGGAGGGCGGGATACAAATGTAACAAACAAACAAACAAATAAATAAAATAAAGGTTTGTCATATCGTAATAAATTAACAGTCTAGATGGTGGTACAGACCCCTTTACCCGGCTACAGTGCTGTCTGTGCAGCGGGACAGGGAAGGACAAGGGGGGGTCATAGGAAAAACAGAAAGGGTTCCAGTCTTAACTGTTGCTGCCCTCTACTAAAAGCCTGGTGGAACATCTCTGCCTTGCAGACCGTGTGGAATTGCATCAGATCCCACAGGGCCCTGTCATTGTTCAGCAGAGAGTTCTACCAGGTCGGAGCCAGGACCGAGAAGGCCCTGGCCCTATTCGAGGACAGCCAAACTTCCCTAGGCCTGGGGATCACCAGCAGGTTGTGCACCCAACAGGGCACCCATCTCAACAGTGCACCCAGTCACACCTCTATTGCCTCCATACAATGGCTCTTCTATAGGCGAAAGTAAGGAGACTTCAGCCAGGGCTAGCTCAACCATACGGGCGGGACAGGCAGCTGATTAGGGTAGCAGGATTCAAGGGGGAGTGATGATGCCAGGAGAAAGCCACATCCACAGCCTTGCACTGTTCCTGACCCGGCTAGTTCCCCATGCAACCTGAATATATGTTGACAAATTCTCTGTGCTCACAAGAGGCCTGGAGTTCATTCTCAGTTCCTAAAAGGATGCCCTCAGGGTATGTTTGCTCCTTGTACTTTAGTATCAAGGACAGCAAAGAACAAGAGTCCCTTGGTCTTGGATGCAATAGGGGATGTAATTGACACAGAGACAAAATGGGAACTGACATATATAAAGGGTATAGGTTGACTGCCATCAGCAAGTAATAAATAGTAAATGGTGTGGTTTGAAAGAAGACTCCCCTTAAGCATATCACCTGCCTCATTCCTCTTTCTTACGTAATGGATACAAATATCTTCTTTCTGTAAACCACTTTCCCTGGCTTAGGAAAATCTCTTTTTATATGACACATTTAAACTAGCAACTGAAGCAATCTGGAACAGGACAACAGGATGGCGTTTTTAAGTGACAGCAGTAACGTTTGTTAAAGCAACCACTTCTTTAGCTGTTTTTGCAAGAGGATATTGTTCTACACACGGTGGATTTGAAACTCTTCTCATCTTCCTATTGCCTTTTGCATTTCCTCTTCTTATTGAGTTTGCTTTTTTGGGGGGGGGGGGGATTGGCATTTGTTATGGAATATCAGCTAGTAGTCAGGCTCTTCCTCCCAAGTAATTCCACTGAAAATAATATTATTGTACAACAGCTGTATTTGGAACACTGTCTATTGTTTCAGTAACAATTTGGTATTGGCTGAGCACATTGTCTATAACTGAGCATCTGCCTTGGAAGTGACCTTTTTAAAATTTCTTTTTAAAAATGTATTTTTGTTTAGCAGTATGTGCAAGTTACAAGGCAGAGGCTCTGGACAGCCTGCATAAAGATTTCTTCAAATGGGGGAAACAAAGAGATACTTAAAAAAAAACAAAAACCTATCATATTGGTTTCTAAAATGGAGCCTGTGGACTCTGCCTTTTATAATCTACAATATTTCATATTTGCATGTGTTTATATTTAGAGAAGATAAATTTTGCACGTGCATGAAGCAGCATAGCCCAAAAGATATATATTGTAAATGGAAGCCAAGGGGCTTTTAAAATTTATTATGTTAAAAAACAGCAACCCTTGCAGACTGTTTACAGTGTCTGTTTTATTCAGAACTGGCAGTTTGGATAGTAGCCTGTGAATTATGTATCTATATTGCTGCTTTGTTCTGTACAGATCAATCATCCCAAACACTTCATGTTCAGAAGCTGGTAGGGTAACATCTTAGAATCCTAATCCAGTGTTATTTCCTGTATTGGTAGTGCACAGAGAAAGTTCATGGCTGGAGTGATTTTTCTATATTACTTATTTAATTTAGTGAAACATTTAAATACCTTTTCTGCACCTTTTCCAAATGCTATAATATCTTTTTTGAGGTGCGGTGACCAGAACTGTACACAGCATTTCAAATGAGGCTGCACCATAGATTTATATAGGGGCATTATGATACTGGCTGATTTGTTTTCAGTCCCCTTACTAATAATCCCCAGCATAGCATTTGCCTTTTTTAAATTGCAGTTGCACACTAAGTCAACATTTCCAGGGAGTTATCTACCACGACTACATGATATCTTTTCCTGGTTAGTTACCACCAGTTTGGACTCCATCCGCATGTATTTATAGTTAGGATTTTGGGGTCCAGTGCGCACTACTTTACACTTGTCCATGTTAAACCTCATTTACCATGTTGACACCCAATCGCCCAGTCGCGACATGCTCTGGAGCATCTCACAGTCCTCCCTGGTTCTTGCTGCCCTGAACAACTTAGTATCATCTGCAAACTTAGCCAATTCACTGCTTACTCCCAACTCCAAATCATTAATGAACAAGTTAAAAAGCACTGGACCTAGTACCGAGCCTTGTGGTACCCCATTGCTTACCACCTTCCACTGTGAAAACTTATTTTTTTAACTCTCTGTTTCCTGTTAATTAACCAGTTTTTAATCCACAAGAGGACTTGCCCTCTTATCCCATGACTGCTGAGTTTATTGAGGAGCCTTTGCTGAGGAACTTTATCAAAAACTTTCTGGAAGTCTAAGTAAACAACATCTACTGAGTCACCCATGTCCACATGTTTGTTCACGCCCTCAAAGAACTCTAAAAGGTTAGTGAGACAAGACCTTCCCTTAACAGAATCCATGCTGATTCTTCCTCAGTAGCTTTTGTTCATCATTGTGCCTACTAATTCTATATAGAGGGATGGGCACGAACTGGGAAAATGTGGTTCAGTTCAATTCATGGTTTGGGGCGCACCCAAGAACTGAACCATGGACTGTCATGGACAAAACCCCACTTGTACGAGCCAAACTGGTTCAGGAAGTTTGTGATGCGGTAGAATGCCCCTTGGTGTGCTAGAGACAACAAACTCACAGTGGATCTTCAGCTGACTCTCTTCTACCTGCCCTCCAAGTTTGGTGAGGATTGGTTTTTACGAGGTCTGAGTTACGTTTCCCCTCCAAATGTGCCCCCCGGAAAGTGCTTTCCGGGGAAATGATGTGCATGTTCAGGAGTGTATTGAAAGCCTCCATGGCATGCTAGAGATACCAAACTTGCACCACATCTCTGGCTGACTCTACTCTACCTGCCCTCCAAGTTTAGTGAGGATTGGATTTACGTGGTCTGACGTACACTCCCCAAAGAAAGGGCCCCTGTACTCTATTGTTTCCAAAGGAGGGGAGGAAACAGACCAAAAAAAAAAAAAAAGGCAAGGGCAGAAGCCCAGCAGAACAGAAACAGACCATTTCCCACATAAGTGCAAACCTCCACATTGGCATTCTTAAATAATTGAAGTTCATAAAACTTTCTACACAACTTTTTACCTTCCCAGGAGTAGATGCAAATTTAGTCCCCCCATTACCCTGTGTTTTTCCAATCCACTTTCCCCACTATTCCCCTCCCCTCCCCCCGGTGGATCTGAACTCCCAGTTTTCCAGTGAGGAATTCCCGATGTCGAATTTTGTTTCCCGCCACCCTTTTGTATTATCAGTGTTGCGTGTTCACCCCCTCCCACCCCCCACCGTTTCTCAGGTTGTCCCCTGAGCAATCTACTAATTTTTAAAGCTTAATGTTGATTGTGTTGTGGTGTAGGTTTTTTTCATTATAAAATAGCAACGTTATAACATCGGGACAAAACAGGCAGCGAGGTTTCATGTAGCCTTCTCCATGCTTTCACCCGTTCATGAAGTTCCTTTCCTTTTTCTTTTTTGGTGGGTAGGTTTTGACGCCACACACTTGTATTGTTTCTTCATTCTCCCCCTTCTCTTCCCCTATAGCTACTGGTGTGTTTTCTTTTTTAAAAAGCAATGTTGTGATGTTATAACACTACTAAAACGGTAAAGGTAAAGGTTTCCTTTGCTCGAAAGCCAGTCAAATACGACACTAGGGATGCGGTGCTCATCTCTGTTTCCAAGCTGAAGAGCCAGCGCTGTCCGAAGATGCTTCTGTGGTCATGTGGCTGGCATGACTAGACGCTGAGGCACATGGAACGCTGTTACCTTCCCACCGAAGTGGTACCTATTTATCTACCTGCAATTACACTACTGCATATGCACAAAAAGGAGGTTCTGCCGCTGACCAAGTATGTGACGACATATGTAGCGTGCTTAATAGTGACTGAATAATATTGTTAGGAATTAATGTATTTACATAAATACTAAACTTAATACCATTACTTAATATATTTCCACCCACAGTGTTTCTGTAAGCATAGACTCCTAATCTGTGCCTTGTCTAGCTGGCCCTGCTTGTGAACAGGCAGCACTTCTAAGAAAGCTACCCTGAAGGCTCTGGCCTTCTCTTGCCTAGCAGTCTAGTTTTTTTTTCTCCAGGACCACACGACAGCATTTCCCCACATCTTTGGTGGCAACATGTACCACGACCATTGGCTCCTCCCAGCATTGTCTACCAGCCTATCTAGACCACGTATAATGTCCACTACCTTCACACTAGGCAGGCAAGTCATCTTTCAGTCAGTTATGTGGGTTCACAATCCATCTGTCTACATGCCTAAGGACAGAATCACCAACTACCAAGAGCCCCCCCCTCCCTGCCCAGGGGCGGTTCCTTGTTCACTAATTGTTTTGAGGGAACATTTCCCCTTTCTTCAGCACAGTGTTGTTCCTCCTTGACCCTCATGTTCCCTGACAGCGGTGGGGCTGCCATTTTCGGAGTGGGACACATCTGACAAGTCCCCAAGAGTATTATCTGTGTGCCTGACTCAGTGTCTCTGCTTCTCCAGGTCAGCCATCTTGGCCTCGAGAGTGTGAACTCATTCTCTGAGAACCATAGGCGTCAACCAATGCTCCCTCTAAGCTGTGGAGTGTTGTGAGCAAAAATTCTACTTTGTGAGCTACTGGCATTAAAATTGTGAGCGAGTGATTTGGCTACTGCATAAATTAATTTTCTCTGGAGCGATCCTTCCTGAGCTAAGACAAAAATGTGTGAGCTAGAGGCTAAAATCTGTGAGCTAGCTCACACTAACTCAGCTTAGAGGGAACCCTGGCGTCAACTAAGTGGAGGCACGGGAGCGCCGGCCACTCCTGAAATTTTTCAGGGGGAACTGAGCCCCCCAGGTAAAATGGAGTGCCAGCCCGCCACCACGCCTCCCGCCCCCCCAGGCCCCCGGGCACCGCTTGCTGCTAGGGCTTCAAAAAGCCACCGCCGCCACAAGAGCCGGAGCACACACACCCCAGCTCCCCCGCACCCACTCCTCCCTCTCCAGGGGCGATTCAGGTGACTGCCCAGTGTGATGATGTCATCCATAAGTGACATCATCACTCTGGGCACATTGCCGGGGCAGTGCTCTAGTAATCGCCCTGGAAACTCTATGGCACCATAGAGTTTCAGGGTGATTGCCAGAGTGTTGCCCCAGCAACGTGCCCAGCATGATGACATCACTTCTGGGTGACATCATCACGCTGGGCAGTCACCCAGATCACCCCCGGAAGAGCGAGAGGGAAGGAGAGGGGTGCAGGAGAGCCAGGCAGGGGGGAGAGGCACTTGTGGTGGTATTATCCTGGTGCTCGAAAAGTGCGCGCGAGAAACTCCTGTTTCCCTCCCCCCTCCCTCCCCCCTCTGGCCCAGCCCCTGCCCCCCCGGAAATTGGGAAGTCTATGCCCTTGCCGAGAACCAGGAGCTCCTTGCACCGAACATCCCCCCCCCCATGATTTCTGTCCAGCTGGCAGATAGTCATATAAGTGATCGACCTTAAACCTCATGGTCATAGAAGTGATTAACCTTAGCGAGCCTTTGGAAAATTAGAATGGACACACAACAGTTTGTAGCAGAAACAGAGGGGAAATGGGAGCATATGTTATCAAATAAAATAATAAACAATAATATTTCTATTGGCTGTGTAACTTTCTAGCCTACTTCTTGGAAGCAAACACGGAAAGTATTTTCTTGTAGGAGGAATGAAAGGACATTGTTCCTCCAGAAAGATCTGCTCAGATTAATTGGAATAAAATCTACGTGGTAATTATTTTGTATAGAAACAGGGGGAAAAATACTTTTACGTTAATGCTCTGTGGAAATTTGAGATGAAAAAGTTTTTCTTAATAGAATTGGCTGCAGTAAACCATGGCTCATCAATTCAGTAGGCACGTGCAAGGGAAATGAGATTAAATGGTTCCAGAAAGCAAGAATGCAATATAAAAAGTATTTATCTGATTCTGTCCTCATTTATTTCAATGGAACTTGTATGGGAACCATGTTTTGTAGACTATGCAATATACTAAACTTTAATCATATCCTATGAGATCACATCCCATGAACATATAAAGTTGCCTTCAACTGAACTGTAATACAGGTCCGGCATTTCCTACTCTGAACGGCAGCAGCATTCCAAGGTCAGGACTGTGCTATCTCCAATGTTTAATAAGATGCCAGCACTTAAACCTGTATGCATAACACACATGAAGCTGCCTTATACTGACTCAGAATCTTGGTCCATCAAGGTCAGTATTGTTTACTCGGACCAGTAGTGGCTCTCCAGCGTCTCAGGAAGTGATCTTTCATCCCACCTAGTACCTGATTCTTAACTGGAGATGCTGGGAATTGACCCTGGGACCCTCTGCATGCCAAGCAGATGCTCTGCCATTGGACCATGGCCTCAATCCCCCAGCAGAGACTTTCTGCATGCAAAACATTTGATTATCACTAGCAACAGAAAACAAATATAAATGTGCTATCTTCAATTAGACAACTAGAGTTGGTGGATATTAGGTAAAGGTAAAGGTTTCCCTTCCTCGAAAACCGGTCGAATAGGACTCTAGGGATGCGGTGCTCATCTCTGTTTCCAAGCTGAAGAGCCAGTGCTGTCCAAAGACGTTTCTGTGGTCATGTGGCCGGCATGACTAGACGCCAAGGTGCACAGAATGTTGTTACCTTCCCACCGAAGTGGTACCTATTTATCTACTTGCAATTTCTTTATTTTGAAGTGCTAGGTTGGCTGGAGCTGGGGCTAGAGACAGGAGTTCACTCCATCATGCAGCATTCGAGTCTCGAACCTTCCGGTTGGCAGTTCAGTGTCTGAACCACTCGAGCCACTGCAGTTTAACATTAACATTAAATCCACACCTTTGCCTTTTAGGACCTTAGTTCTTTTCAGATGTTTCATCCACGTGTACAAGAAGCCTCACAGCCATGCGAAGATCCTTCTGACAGACATGGTCACCATGTTGTCTGAACAGGGGCAATATACAAATTTTGCTTGCACCTACAGCTTTGGTATGTGGGAACTGAACAGAGTGGATTTTCCCAGGGTTCTGCTTTCTACATGCAAAATACATGCATACCCTTGTTCAGACAACATGGTGAGCACACGTATTGGGAGCACCATGGGTAGCAGTTGCTCCTTATGAATGGGGTTGCCAGGCTACTGACAACATGTGGGTGTGACATTCTTCATTGTCCAGCATTCACACCCATACATAGTAATGGGGAATACTTAGGGTTGCCAGCTCCAGCTTGGGAAATACCTAGAGATTTTGGGGTTGGAGCCTGTGGGAGGTGGACTTTGGGGAGGGGAGGGACTTCAGTGTGATATAATGCTATAGAGTCCACCTTCCAAAGTGGACATTTTCTCCAGGTTAACTGATCTCTGTCACCTGGAAATCAGTTGTAATTCCATGAGATTTCCAGCCTTCACCTGAAGGTTGGCAACATTAGGAATACTATGATATGAATTATCTTCATTTTGGTCACCAGCAACACATCCTTACACTTAAGGATCTTTTCTATCTCCTTCATGGCTGCCCTTCCCAGTCTCAATCTCCTTCTGAGTTCTTGGTTGCTGTCTCCCTTTTGGTTGATATATCTACCTTGGCCTTTCTTCCTCAATACATTCCTGCTTTCAGCCATCATCTCTACCACCTGTGGCCACCTGAAGGTCTCATCTCTTAAACATCACTGTCTAATCCCTTAAAGTCCCTCTTGATTACTTGTTTTATTTTAACAGTGGTTCGTTTGCAGCACTCCTTCCCCATATATAACTCGTCTCAAATCCCAATTCCTCCAGAAGACCATTGGTTTAAACCTTAACAGTATTTTCCAACTGTAACCCTGTAAGGAAAAATGGCTGGAAGCTGCCCAAAGGACCGTAAATGAGCACTCCATCTCAAGTAAATGTCACTGTGCGTTTACTCACATCTATCCGTTGCTGTCTTTGACTCTCTCCACTCTCCCTCTGTCTTCCTCTTTTATCTTCACATATTGTTAAAAAGAGAGAGGAAAAAAATGTAGATTATAAATCCCTTAGGGAACTTAAATTGCTGATAAAACTCTCTAAGGCTCCACATACCTTGATAACTCTGTGCGGATATATTAAACAAATACTCCTAGAACAATAACCAATCTGTATTCCTCTTGTGGAATTTATACCTATTGGACTTCACTGCCATGAGATATAGTTATGGCCACCCGTTTAGTTCTTCTTTCTTTTGCTAGCTTTGTGGATGTATCCTCTTGGCCGCAACAGCAAAACATCTAACAGCAGCGCTTCGTTAATCAGGCTGTCAGGGGGAGAAAATTAGAGGGTGGGTTACAGTTCATTTTCACTTGTGTTTGCTGATACGAGTTGTTTGCACGTTTTGGCATGAAGTCACAACTCCTGCTTTATCGTTGCCCGGAGACAAGATGCAGCTGCGCCCCGCCACACAGACAGCTTGAACGTTTCCTACACTGCTGACTTCTCCCATCTGTCACCGCAAATGTGAAGCTTGTTGGCGTGTGGCACTTTCCCACTGAACGGGCTCATGTGAAGGTGAAGGCAAAAGCTAAGGAAGGGGTGAAGAGTGGAGTGCAGGGGAGACAGTCTTAACAGGAACTCAACTGTGGATGCACATATAATACCAGTAATACGCCAGTTTCATTTGTTTCTGGGCATGGTTCAGAAGGCTGGGGATGATGTTTAAAGCTCTAAGCAGCATAGGACCAGATCTGAAGGGCCACCTCCATCTGGTTCTTCCACCCTCCCATGACCTCAGATCTTCTGCTA
This sequence comes from Lepidodactylus listeri, assembly GCA_029233225.1. Classification (NCBI taxonomy): domain Eukaryota; kingdom Metazoa; phylum Chordata; class Lepidosauria; order Squamata; family Gekkonidae; genus Lepidodactylus; species Lepidodactylus listeri. The sequence goes on along the minus strand of JARCFY010000004.1, from coordinate 23,272,131 downwards.
GGGCACCTCTGTGTGTCCCTATAATGAGAGAAACAAGGAGAATGCATGTATTGGATGGCTTCCTCAGTTATGGCACCAAGACTACATTCCTTGGGGCGTTCTTAAGGGCACCCATCCGGCCTCTTGAGTCCTCCTGATACTTCATGCAAGATGTTAAGATAGAGAATTTGGAGGTGAAGTTTACTGCACTGGCATCTGTTAATGATTCTTTTCAATCAAAAGCTTTAATGCTTTGCTGGTTTGAATTTATTTGATACTCCTGTGTTATGAGTTTTTCTATAAATTGTTACATGGGCTGCGATCACACACACTAAACAATCCACTCTCAATGCACTTTCAGTGCACTTTCCAACTGGATTTTACTGTTTTGTGAACTGGCAAAATCCGGTGGTGGTCACACGCATGAGATAAAGCTTGCGGGGAGGGGGGAAGCAAGGCTGTTTCCTTCGGCGGAAGTTGACCCACAGTTGCCCAATCACACAGACTTTTGTAGATACAGGCACAGCCTGCCACTGCATGAACAGATGCAACTGCGGGTGAGTCGAGGGGTTTTTTAACCGTTTGTTCCCGATGCGCTTACATGAGGAATTGATGAAGCACACCTTCACCCCAAGGTCTCCCTATGGAATGTACAGCAGTGTGCGCTGATGCGCATACTGTAACGGGGGTAAAAAAAAACCAGCATGGAGTCAGGATAGCTTGATCAGACTATCCCGATGCCATGGGAGTGTGCTGGGGTGATCAGACTCCAGAAAGTCTGTCTGCGGCCCAGTGTAACCTGTTTGCTACAGGACTTTCCCAGGTGTTTTTTTAATCCACTTGTGCGGCAGAGCAAAACGAGTTGCCGACGGCTGCGGAGCACTTCCCAGATGATGTTGTGTGATCGCGCTCCTTTAATCTGCCCAGCATTCGCGCCTATGTTGGGGCTAATTAGGCATGTGATCGTGACCTCCAGCTGGAAAGTGCGTTGAAAGTGAATTATTTAGTGTGTTTGATTGCAGCCATAGTTTGATTTTTTATGTATTATAGATTGCTTTTACTAGGACCAGCAAGAGATTGCGGGGATGGGGACTAAGGTTTTTGGCATCTCACCGATGCCATGATGTTAGGTGATGCCGAGGCACACGGAACACTGTGACCTTCCCACTGAAGCAGTACCTATTTATCTACTTGCAGTTTCTTGCTTTCGAACTGCTAGGCTGGCAGGAGCTGGGGCCAGAGACGGGAGCTCACTCTGTCACGCGGCACTCGAGTCTCGAACTGCCGAGCTGCTGACCTTCCAGTCTGCAGGTCAGCGTCTTAACCTCTGAGCCACCACAAGAATAGATAGCTTTAAAAGGAAGTTAGAGCTGTGGATGATCGGTCCATCAATGTCTTCCAGACATAGCAAGTAAAGTGAACTTTCATATTAAGAGGCAATAAACCTCTAAATCTCAGTGCTTGGAGGCCATATCAGGGGGAGGGCCCTGGCCTCTATGACCTGTTTGTTGGTCCTCTGGGACAACTGGTTGGCCTCTGTGAGATGGGATGCTGGACTAGATGGACCACTGTTCTGATCCAGCAGAGCTCTTCGTATGTTCTTACGCCTTGGGCACTATGCAGGTATAGAAAGGTGAGGCAAATTCCTGCAAAGCCAATAAACTACCAAACCTATCAATAGATCTTTTGGTGTCACCAGTGGCATGAGATCAACCACAGGAACAGAGATGGAAAGAAAGAGGATCCGAAACAATGCAGCTGGGAATGGTTGTTGGCAGGGGTCCTTTCGTAGAAAAAGAGGTGCAGGAGCTCATTAGCATAACTCATTAGCATATGCCATGTCCCCTGACATCACCAGAAGTGTGTCAGAAAGGGAATGTCAGTTTCAGCCCCATTATATCCTATGGGCCATTGAAATCAATGGCAAAAACTCATAGGGTATATGAGAGGCTGAAGGAAAGGGGGTTTGAGGGAGAGGCTCCAAACTTGCAGGGTAGCTGCTGGGGCCTCTCCTCGAAATGCCCACTAACTTTCAAGAAGATTGGACCACGGGGTCCAATTCTATGGGCCCCCAAACAGATTGTCCCATCCCCTCCATTGTTCTCTATGGAGGGAAAAAATGTTAACTTTTTTCCTACCATAGAGAACAATGGAGGGAATGGGGACAACCTGTTTGGGGGCCTGTAGAATTGGACCCCCTGGTCCAATCTTCTTGAAACTTGGTGGGCATTTTGAGGAGAGGCCCCAGCAGCAACCCTGCAAGTTTGGAGCCTCTCCCTCAAACCCCCTCCCCTCCAGTGGCTTTTAAAATTGCCACCAAATTTTGGCGGTAATTCGGCAGTGAGCTGAATCAGATTAGAGAATCTGATTCAGCCCGTGGCTGCCCTACTGGCCAGTCCTGAGCTGGCGGAGCTTTGCTCCGCCTCGCTCCAGCCCCAATGGATCCCTGGTTGTTGGCCTCCACATCCTTCTGATTCAAGTGGGAGCAAAAAATAAAATGTCCCCAAGGAAATATGAAGTTGTGATAGCCGAGGTCTGTGGGAACACCACAGCATGTGAAGTCCTCATCCGGACAGACAGGGACAGGCAGCCCTCTAAGTGCTCTCAAATGCAAAAGCTAAGGAACCATTGATGGTGCCTAACACTGAGGAAGAGACTTCCAAGGAAACTGGGACTATTACCAAGATACGGTGAAAGTTGCAAACAAATAAGCAACTATAAAGGCATTGCTGTTTCAGAGGTTTTCAGAAGGCAAATTTGGGAAGGAGAAGCTGCTGTTATATACCACTAGGAGGGACAAAGAGAAGCTCCACAGGGACTTCTGTTGGGGGACTTCTGCTGGTGAATGATTCCATGGCCTCAAGATGTACAGTTCATTAAAACAAAAAATTTAAAAATCTCTGTCTTGCATGTTAAATATGGTTGCATGTTAAGTATGGTTGCCAGCTGTGGGTTGGGAAATACCTGGAAATTTGGGGGATGGAGCCTGAGGAGGGCAGGTTTGTGGAGGGGAAGGACTTCAGTGGGATATGGTGCCATAGAGTCCACCTTCCAATGCAGCTTATTTGTCCCAGGGAACTGATCTCTGTCACCTGGAGATCGGTGGTAATCTCCAGGAGACCTCATAACAATATAAGAACATAAGAGAATCCAATGCTGGATCAGGCCAGTGGCCCATCCAGTCCAACACTCTGTCACACAGTGGCCAAAAACACCAGGTGCCCTCAGGAGGTCCACCGGTGAGGCGAGGACACTAGAAGCCCTCCCACTTTTGCCCCCCCCCCACAAGCAGCAAGAATACAGAGCATCGCTTGCCCCAGACTGAGAGTTCCTATCTATATTTTGTGGCTAATAGCCACTGATGGACCTCTGCTCCATATGTTTATCTAATTCCCTCTTGAAGCCGTCCATGCTTGTAGCCGCCACCACCTGTGGCAGTGAATTCCATGTGTTAATTACTCCGGAGATTTTAATTACTGCCTGGAGACTGGGAGCCCTAATGCTGAGTCCCACAACATATGGCATTTACTCATAACTCTACTATTGCAGCTTATCCTGAGCAAGAGCTTTAAGAGCCTTTACTCTCATTTTTTTTTTGCATGCACTGTTTCTCCTGGCTCTTTGTGCCGTGCAAGGGCATCCGCTGTAAGAAAAGGAAAAGCTCCTGACAGAGGGTCAAAGTAGATGAGGAAGAAATACGTTCTGAGACTTGTGTCTGTAGTTCTGCCTTCAGTATCAAGTATCCGGCCAAATATTTGTCTAACCTGCCGTTAAGATTGTGAGCACTTCAAGGCAACCTCCTCCCATTGTGTTCAGAGTTAGAAAGCTCATTCCAATAGCCCACCTCTTTCCTTTTTTTCCTTTCTAGTCTCAGCGCAAGTCTTTAGTTCTTGCTTTGGCCCCGTCCACCATCTTGTAAGCTTCTGGGATGATTTGGCACGCTGTTTCCCTGTTAGAAGGATGACATTTTTCATCATCAGGCACTTTTGCTAATAAGACAAAAAGGAAGAGTCTCTTTTGTTTCTTTCACAAGGTTTCCACTGCCAAGAACGTAAAGTTATTCATAACAGATGATATTAATCAAACGTTTCATAATGCCCCCATACCTTGGAGGCTGCACATTTATAGTGGGTTTTTTTTTCTGGAGGTCGTAGGGGGCTCCCGGGGAAAGGGTAAGGTAGAGAAGATCTTTGAGTAAAAGAATTTGTAATAGCTGCATTTAGGCCACTATGGATTTTAGATTTCTATCCTTTTCGTGTAGCATACTTTGCCTGTCTGAGGCTAGACCTTCTCCTGGACTTACCCAGGCCACAGCCGGTGGCCATGACACCAGCCCCCACTTTCAGGCTGCCAACCATTCCTATGGCCAGCACTCCTGGGCCAGGAAATGCATAGCTGCTGTACATCACCAAATGGTCTATTTAAGGAGCTGCCTGCAGTAGCAGGGCTAGACATAAGAACATAAGAGAAGCCATGTTGGATCAGGCCAGTGGCCCATCCAGTCCAACATTCTGTGTCACACAGTGGCCAAAACCCAGGTGCCCTCAGAAGGTCCACCAGCAGGACCAGAACTCCAGAATCCTTCCCACTGTTGCCCCCCAAGTGCCAAGAATACAGAGCATCACTGCCCCAGTTGAAGCTGTGGCTCAGTGGCAGAGCATCTGCTTGATATGCAGAAGGTCTCAGGTTCAGTCCCTGATGTCATGCGAGGGAGAACATGGATTTCATGAATGTGACTGGAATTTTTTAAGGGCTTGTTCACTTAGTGGCAAACCATGGTTTTTCCATTATGTCTGAAAAAGGGCATCGAGTATTGTCACTTCCATTTACATCCTAAGAATCACATCAGTGACAAATAATAATTGTCATAGCATAAGGCTTGCTATATATAGGCTGTGATCATACACACAATTAGACTCGACATAGGGAGCGATCAGACAAAAACATCTGGGAAAATCCGGTAGTAAGCTGGTTGCGACGGGCCATGGGCAGTCTTTCCCCTGTCTGATCACTCCAGCGCGCTCTCATGGCATCAGAATGGTCTGATCAGGTCATCCCGATTCTGTGCCATTGTTCCCCTCCTTCTCAGTATGTGCATCATCACAAACCCCATAGGAAGCTCTAGGTGCAGAAGTGCAATTCATTGATTCCTTGTTTAAGCACATGGGAAACAAACAGCAAAAAAACACACAACTCACCTGCAGTTGCGTCTGATCACACAGTGAGGGGCTGCACCTGCAGCTTCAAAGGGAGGTGTGATCTCGCAACTGCGGATCAAATTCCTCCGGAGGAAATAGACTCACTTCCTCCTGCTTTATCTGGCACATGTAACCGCGACTATAACTAAGCATAAATTTGCACTCAGCATTTCCCCCTATAGTAACGGCATTGCAAAATTACTCCTGCTATAAGTAATCACCCATCTTTTCCATCACACAGTGAATCATGTGGAACTGTCATTTTGCCCCAAAGCATAAGGTCAATAAGAATGGGAGGCAAGCAGCTTTCATTGCACCCTTCTTTGCAGCATTGAGAAAGGGCACAGCAACTCTGGCTTGGGCTCGCACACCTCTGTCAGCCTCTCTGTTTACTCTCCTTCCCTGCTTGCTGTGTCTGGTGGGAGATGAACAAGGGGGAGAGTGAAGCTGCAAAATGGAAGGCATGCTAGCTACGTCTTCTCTTGGCCACTCAGAGTTAAAAAATGAGAGTCACCTTACAGCCTTCATATCTATATGTGGGATTAAATGTGGTGCTTACCAGAGTTACTGCCACCAAATGTCACCCTTGCAGTTAATTCTCTGCACTTGCACCATAAAAGTTAGGTAAACTACTTTGATTTCATGGCATCCTCACATCAAATATCTTCCCTGCTCTACTCAGACTCATTGGTTGCCTCTGGCAGTGGCTCGAAAATGACAAGGGTGGACTTCCGGCAAGACTTGCGACTATGGCGGACGCGCTCCTCCGCACTAGCGGGGAGCGCGATCCGTACCCGGCGGGAAGAAGGGGCTTCGGACCGGTGCCGAGCCCCCAGAGACCCTAGTGAAGGGGCTCTGCCTGGGGTGGCACGAAGGGGATCTCTCCCTACGGTGGCGATCGAGGGATTGAGGTCCCCTTTCATCACCCCCATAGGTTCCCCCGTCCGTGGGAGCCGTATGGCTAAAAGCGCAAAACCGAGAAGCAGCAGAGAGTGTGAAGCAATGAGGCTGGAACTGACAGTTACGCTTGGAGAAACAGTGAGTCTGAAGTAAAAAGAAACAGAATACAGCGGGAAAGGCGGGTGGAGTAAACCCCCCCCCCCTCGAGACTGGCGTACTTACGGGACTCTTTACGTGGCGTTACTGCATGAAAAAACGTATGTTCGGCTTGCTTGATGGCAGCATCGCGCTTTAGAGGATATGAACTTTAAAAAGATATAAGCGCAGTCGTGGAATTTGCTCCTTTCGTCCATCTTATCTAACTATCAACAAAGAAGCACAGTCTCAACAATGGCGGGGAAACCGAAACCTTCCCCCAAATTAGGAAGTACAGCCCCGAGTTCAAAGGTTGATACCACGGAGATGAGCACGGTGTTCTCCTCGTTATTGCGACCTCTAGTGGACCAAATGACAGCTCTCAACGTTAAGATGGACAAGATGCAATTGGACCTGAAGGAGTCGAATAAAACTACAGAGAAGCTGCAGCGAGAACTTCTGGAAGTTAAGACTTCAGTTAAAAATCATGATTCAAGACTACAAAAAGCGGAGAAAGAAAAGGCTTTCCATTCTGATCAGCTCTTGAAACTACAGATGGAAAGATCGAATTTTTTCCTAAGACTTCAGAATGTACCAGAGGATAAAGGAGAAGACCTTAAAAATCTGTTAAGCGAAGCGCTTGAACCAGTGACGGGCTTAAAAGCAGCGGAAATAAAAAGCGATATGGATATGGTTTACAGAACCTATCCAGATTATACTAAAAAGAAAAGCCTGCCTGGTGAGATTCAGATAAGGTTCTCCAAAAAGTCAACAAGAGATGTGGTGCTTAGGACCACAAATAAAGCAGTTCTGAAGATCAAAGGAAAAGAAGTTAAAGTGATGAAAGATATCCCATTTGAAGTAAGGAAAAGAAGGAAAGCCTATGGAAAACTGACATCTTGGCTACAGTCTGAATCTATTATCTATAGGTGGAATGTTCCGGAAGGACTGAGCTTCAGCATCAAAAACAAGAAATACAAGATTGACTCTGTCCAACAGGCGAAAAGTTTTTTGGAAAAAAGCAAAGGAAAGAAAAAAGAGAGAGACTCAGATGGTTCACTGGCATCGCAAGAAAGTATGTATGGATTTGATAGCTCAAAGAGCGAAGAAGAAACGTCTGACTCGGAAAAGGGAGCAGCAGCTCCAAAAGTACAAGAAGAGACTGTTAAGACAAGAAGAGGACGAAAGAAGAAATAAAGGCTGAAATGTTTTTTGAAACTGCACTTATATATAATAGATAATTTGTATAATTAAGCATTCCTTCAAAAGAGCATGTCTGTCAAACAGCTTTTTTTATTTTTCATGTATCATCAGTAACAATTTTATCTGAATATTAGCCAAGGTTTAAAACGCTTCATATGTATTAATGGCATAGCAATATTAAGCAAATGATAAAGCACACTCTGTATAAGGTAAACATAGCTTAGAAAAGTAGCGTTGTAGAATTAGATATAGATAAAATCAATAAAAATTTAAAAAAAAAAAAAAAGAAAATGACAAGGGTGAGCCAGGAAAAATGTTAGAGGAAGAACGTCGCATGAGGTTGCAGGGGAATAAATGAGAACCAAAATCTAATGAATTCTCTGCACCCATTCTGGATTGCCTAGGCAACCACCACTGTTGTTTGTGGTTTTCTAGGCAACCCGAAATAGTTCAAGATCTCATTAGATAGCAAAGAAATCTCGCAATAATATTTTTTGAGGGGGTTTTACCACCTCTCCTTTTAATGTTAAGATTTTCCTACACACCTGGGGTTTCCCTGAGTTTGTAGAAATATCCACACAACCTGTGGGTGGCCCCATTGTAGGGTTGTCAGGTCTGCATTAGAAAATACCTGGAGACTTTGGGGGTGGAGCCGGGAGAGGGCGGGGTTTGGGGAGCGGAGGGGCCCCAGCATGGTACAGTGCCATAGAATCCACCTTTCAAAGCAGCCATTTTCTCCAGGGAAGCTGATCTCTGTCAGCTGCAGATCAGTTGTAAAAGCAGGAGATCCCCAGGCCCCACCTGGAGGCTGGCAACCCTACCCCATTGTGCAGATTTTTTTTTTGATCCACATGGTTGGTCTACCATGGCTATGAGATATATGATAACAAGCCAGTTTCAATGGAGATGAATAAGAAAAGGTGTATGAATCACGAGGATGTGTGCTTGCACATGAAAGCTTATACTGTGAATAAAACTTTGTTGGTCTTTTTTTTAAAAAAAGAAATTTATTGATGAAAATGTTAAACAGTACAGTTTCGAACCATTCTGCAGTTGCATATGTCAAAAACAAGTATTACAGAGTGAACAGTACTTTCAAGAAATCAGAACAAAGAGACAAGTATGGTAAGATAAACTGGTGGTCTTAAAGGTACCTCTGGACTCAAACTAGGGTTCCCAAGTCCCCCCCGGGAGGCGGGGAAACCCCTGCTCGAGTGGCCCGCTCCCCACCGGCCTGGATTGGGCTGCTGGGGGGAACCCTGCCCCCAAATTGCTGGGCTGTGGCGATGTGCCCGGCGCGATGACATCACCCCGAGGTGACATCATCGCGTCGGGCACATTTGGGGGGGGATGCTCTAGAATTTGAGGGAAAACTCTATGGTTTTCCCTCGAATTAGAGAGGTCCAGCCCCAACGTGCCCAACGCGATGACATCCCTTCCAGGTGACGTCATCGCGGTGCGCCAGAAACCTCCCGGACGAGAAAGAACTCTCCCCCGCTGCAGAGAAGTAAGTACTTGGCAACCCTAACTCAAACTTTGTTCTGTTGCCCACTGAAAGTACCATATAGGTGATGAAACATAATAGAGTGTAATTCAACCTTTCCTGGCTGTCTTTAAAAAAGACTAAATTGTCTCCTCGGGTCAGTGTGCAGCTGTTTTAAGTAACTTATTTCCAAAAATGTAAAATGCTGACTTGGAGGATGAACCAGTTTTGCCAGCTCTTTTTGCTTTTATTTGTAATAAAACTTAATCCCAGATAGGAAGATAACCTTGTCATCCTCCTGTGGTCTCAGCTTGACACATTGCTTCCCCTGTATGCAAAGGACCCCCGCGGACTTCATTGTTAGCCTTGGCTTTTGTTCCACATCAAAAACACTTGGGTCATCATCCAAGCCTCCTCATTTCTGCGGCAGGATGTGCTGGCAATGGGAGTCGCACACATGCAGGGAAGGCACGATATTGCTGTCAGCGTCCACCAGAGAACAACATTCTAGTTGTTTCTTTACATCTAAGTGTCTGGTTTTAATTTTCATCCCCTCCCCCTTTTACCTCCTAGTTTTAAGGGAAGGGAAGGTGGAGATGATTCCGTGAGAGGCAGTTAAGGGCCGCTGCCCTCCTGTATAGAATAAAATTGCAGCCCTGGCCGTATGCATTTTAATTTCTATCACAACATCTTTCTGCTATGTCTTATCCTGAGTAATGCACCCAAGTCTCAAGTTTTGCTCAGAAATCCAGGGGTCATTTCATAGAAAAAAAGGTGCAGGAGCTCATTAGCATAACTCATTAGCATAACTTATTTGCATATGCTACACCACCTGATATCACCAGAAGTATGTCAGAAGGCAAGAAAGAAGAGGGAGGGAGGGGGAGAGAGAGAGAGAGAGAGGACAGCTATTAACCCAAGCCATGACACAAGCAGGCATTCCCTCACCGGGGGGGGGGGGGGGCTGGCACCAACTCCCGGAGCTGCGCTGCCCCGAGCTCCTGCTCAAAATGTCCCCTGCAGAAATCTATCCTCTAGATCAGGGGTGGCCAAACTTGCTTAACATAAGAGCCATAGAATAAACATCAGATGTTTGAGAGCCACAAGACATGAACAAATATTGCACATACTTTTATTGAAAAATATGCAAATTTGCTTTTTTAATTAACATTAAATGAGACAGCCAAAAATAAAAACAAAAGGGGTAAAAACAGATATTTACTGATATTTATTTGCCCAATGATATTTATTTGTTTGCTAATGATATTTGTCTAAGAGAGAGGGGGGGGGGTGTGGAAAGAAATAATGAAAGAGGTGGAAAGAAAGAGAGAGAGAGAAATGAAGAAAGCAAATAGATGGGCGAGAGAAGGAAGGAAGAGAGAGAGAAAGGAAGGGCGAAAGACAGAAAAAGAGAAAGAAAGGTGGAAAGTGCGAACTCTTTTAAAGTTGCTTTCTTTCTCTGCTCAAGCCTACCCACGGAGGGGAACACTGGCTGGGGAAGGAAAGATTGACTGGGGAGGCATGCCTCCCCTTCACTTCCTTAGGCGCCCTGCTGGGAGCCACACAATATGTGTGAAAGAGCCGCATGCGGCTCCCGAGCCTCAGTTTGGCCACCCCTGCTCTAGATCACGGGCTCTCCAGCTGAAACTCCCAAGTAAATGGGTCAAGTATTGAAACATTCCCTGAGTGTAACTGCGAGAAAACAAAGAGGTGTCCAGCTATGGTCACACAAGCAAGTTACAGCAATATTGTTGCAGTACCTTTGCGGATTTAAAGAGCACGATCAGACAGTGACATCTGCCTTCCATGCCCCAGTTGCGGCCACCCCATTTTGCCCTGCTTCAGAAGGAGAGTAACCTGGCACCAGGGAAAATCCAGTCTTAACGGATGCCAGCGCTTCCATTCCTCTATTCCAGCCATCTGAACTTCCCTGTCATGAACTGAAGCCAGAGGGGAAGTCTGAACTGTCAGATCCATTTCCACCAGGTGGGTTTTTTTTTTTAGTAGCTGCTGATATTTGCATAAGCATGTGAGTGCATATGCGCATGTGCCCACCTGTTTTTTTTAAAGAAACCGACCAGGTAGTACATTCCGTGGTTGAGATGCTGCAATAATGTAAACGCCTCATCACTAGATGAGCGCATGGGAAAACCACTGCAGGGTGTGCTGTCTGGTCGGTCTTTCCCGCAACAATTTGAACTGGCACACTTAGAAATGCACCCAGACTGCACCTAGCTTCCAGTGTGACCACAGCTCATAAAGCAGCTATGTAGGTGTTAACATGGTATTTGTAGATTACAGCATGCTGGTGTAAACTCAGAGCAACGACATGATCAACGCATAGAGAAGTTAGCATCTAGATTAGAAAGTGTGATCCAGTCACAGCTGAGTTATGGGGACCCCTGAGGGTTTTTAAAGGCAAGAGACGTTCAGAGGTAGTTTGCCATTGCCTGTCTCCATGTAGCAGTCTCCCATTCAAGCAATAACCATGGCCAACCCTGCTTAGCTTCCGAGATCTGATAACATCAGGCTAGCCTGGGCTCTAGGTCAGGGGTGTTGAACTCATTTGTTATGAGGGCCGGATCTGACATAAGTGAGACCTTGTTGGGCCAGGCCATGTGTGTCATAAAATGTAATGCCAGGTAGCGGAGTTAGGAACTGTATAAAAAATACAGACAAACACAATTAAATATTTTTAAACTTTAAATAAAACATTCTTAAAACACTAACAATCTGGCAATATTTTGTGTATTCAACAGTCTCTGATAACTGACACCTCTGCTCTGAATTATGGCATCAAAATGTCTGTGCTGTAGCAATCTTAAGTATGCTGTTCAGGTGTGTATCTGTAAGCTGCAAACCTACTTTTGATTTATTGACATTTATTACAGAAAATGTCATGCTCAGTGTTCCTAACCTAGGACCCGGAGGAAAACATGAAATGTCTGGGCATTGCAACCTTTGTACATAAGTTGCTTCATGTGCTGGTCAAGAACATGAGAAGGCATCCTAACACAGTCTGAGGGTCATGTGTTTGTCTACAAAATTGTAGTTTTCCCCAGAGAAATAGCTACAACTTCCTACAAAGGGGGGTGAACTTGGTCTGGACACACACACTCAGCCTAATCCACCTCACTGGCTTGTTGTTATCCCTCCTCGAAAATAGTTCACATTGCTTTCTTACTGAGAAAGACTGGATCATGAGGGCATGAATACAGTGAAAAGGGGGTGGTCAGAGTCTCAGAGCAGCTTTCAGTCTCCTTCCCTTCCGCTCCCCACAACCATAGAGTTTTGGTCAAAATGCTAGGGCGCTGCTGTGCAATGTGCCCAGTGCAATGTGCCCAGCATGATGATGTCACTTCCGGGTGACGTGATCACACTGACACCGCGGGCTTCCCCCGCCAGCCAGAACCCCCACCCTGACCAGGGGTCTGGCAACCCTACTAGCCAAGTTGGGCTGCCTAGTCATATTCCCTCTGCCTAAACTACCTTGCTGAGTTGCTGGGGAGGGGGGGGATGGAGGAGAAGAGAACCATGCAGTACTCCCTAATCATAGCCCAAAATGTTAATCAGCACAGCACATTGGCTCTCCAATGAAATTCAATATGCTGCTTTTTCCAGAGGAAAACCACACAACAAATTATCACAGGGGACTGCTGTTTCTGGTTTGTACAGTTTCAGAATACACAGAGCACTCCACGTTCAAAGGTTCTGTCATATAAAACAGAACTTAAAACGTAAAACATAAATAGTAGGTAAGTAACAGTGGCCGGGTTTGAACTCTTGTCTCAGACATGCTAGCGTTCCACAGGTGAGGAGTTTTTGATACGGGCTGAGAAACACTCGTCATATGAATCGTCCCTCGCAGTCCGAAGTGGACCAGAACAGAGAGGGCTGAAAGCGGTCAATAGCTCTGGACACAGTTGTAGTTTGTTTATATTTTTTTCAACAAGAAACACATAACCGTGTGATTGTTCGATAAAGTCTTCCTCAAACATTCATAAAATTTATCTTTCATTCATTCATCTTCAGATGAGACAAGAGGGGGACCATAAAAGTCCTATGTGGAAGGGGATATCTCGCCGTTGCAGCCACTGCTCCCTCCCCTCTTGTTTGCCCCCCCCATTACTGCTTTGTCTCTTGCTTGCTCTTCTTTGCCGCATTGCCGCTTTCTCTTTTCCTGCCTCCCTGGTCTCCAGGCTTTGGCTCAGACAAGAAAGCACATCCTTCCTCCTGCTGCATTCCAAGACCCTGCCCTGGCCGTTGCTGCTGGCCAGCTGATTGGGGCATTTGGAAGGGAAAGCACCTGTAACACAGACAACCATATCAGCTGGGTGGCTGCAGCAAGACACTATGTGTGCGTTGTGGTGCTGGGGAGATAATGCAGAAGAGACAGTGGGAGAGAAAGCAGCAGTGAGGGAAGAGCACTCTCTTCTTGTCACCTCTGTTCTTCTTCCCTGACCCTGCCTCCATATCCCACCCTCCTCTTCTCTTCTGCAGCCTCCCCCATGAATAGTCGCAGTACACTGTGGTACTGTTTACAGGTGTTACTAAGCAACCACTATAATGGCAGCTGAGATCTCACAACACTATGTCACGATACCTCATTCTTTCTTTTAGGTTTCTCTTTTGTTGTAGTGGTTAAGAGCAGGGGACTCTAATCTGGAGAACCGGATTTGATTCCCCACTCGTCCTCCACTTGCAGCCAGCTGAGTGACCTTGGCTCGGTCACATTTCTCTCAGAGCTGTTGTCTCAAGAGAAGTTCTCTCAGAGCTCTCTCAGCTCCACCTATCTCACAGGGGAGGTAGGTTTGTTGTGGGGAGAAGAAGGGAAGGTGATTGTAAGCCACTCTGAGACTCCAAATGAAGGGCAGAGTATAAATCCATCTCCTCCTCCTTCTCCTCCTCCTCTTCTTCTTCCTTTCGTAATTTTTAGATTTTTCTATGAAATTATATCATACATGGCACTACTGTGTGGATTTTTTGATCTGTACTCTATGGCCATTGTTTAGAATGAGACAGAATGACTAAAACAGAAAGGAAAATCTGGAACGTATCTTATTTCTGACAGGGATCAAAGGAATGTGTGGGAAGAAACTGCCCCCCCCCCTTAGCTGCAAGCCTCTCTATTAGCTTGCCCACCAAATATTATTCAGACAAGTTTTCATACAATAGCCTTTTATTTCTTGGACCATCTTTTAATCATCAGTCATGTTTTCTAAAAGCAGCTATAAAAGGGCCGTCCTCTGTATTGTCTAGCTCCCATAAAACATAAATCTTGGGTTTTATTCTCTTCATGTCCTTTAAGATGATTTCTCAGAATTTTTTTTCCAAAAAAACCCACAAACAATTCTGTAATTTCCTGTCTATTGGGCAACAGCAGATTATTTTTAAACAAATTACACAGTACAAAATTTAATCATTCCCACTAACTGTTTGTATATAAAAAAAATGGGAAAACTTCATTAATTACTGTACTTGAACTCGTTTTTGCAAAATGGCTCCAAGTTAAAAATATTTTACATTATTTTTGCTTACTTGGAAATCACAGGAAATGGCACAGTGCGCTGATTCAGAGATGAAACTAATTAGACCCGCTTTTCTTTTCTTAGTGGGTCCCCACGACAGTTTGTTTTGTACACTTGTACCTACCTGTTTCTGACCCAGATATGAACAGCAGCCTCTTCTGTGGATCACCCACACATATGAGGTTACATTTGTTCACATGCACACCAGAGACTACTTTTTATCAGGGGTCATTTCGCAGAAAAAGAGGTGCAGGAGCTCATTAGCATAACCTATTAGCATAACTCATTAGCATATGCCACACCCCCTGACATCACCGGAAGTGTGTCAGAAAGGGAAGCAAAGGGGGGGGGCATCTTCAAAAGCCAGTTTGGTGTAGTGGTTAAGTGTGCGGACTCTAATCTGGGAGAACTGGGTTTGATTCCCCACTCCTTCACTTGCACCTGCTGGATGACCTTGGGCAAGCCATAGCTCTGTACCAGCTGTTCTCTCAAGGACAGTTGTCTCAGAGCTCTCTCAGACCCACCTACCTCACAGAGTGTCTGTTGTGGGGAGGGGAAGGGAAAGGAGTTTGTAAGCCGCTCTGAGACTCTAAGTGAGTGAAGGGCAGGGTATAAATCCAATCTCTTCTTCTTCTTCTTCCCCAGCTGGCCGGCCAAATGTCAGTTTCAGCCCCGTTATACCCTATGGGCCATTGAAGTCAATGGCAAAAACTCATAGGGTATATGAGGGGCTGGAGGAGAGGGGGTTTGGAGCCTCTCCCCCAAACCCCCTCCCCTCCAGCTGTTTTTTAAGCCGCTGCTGAATTTTGGTGGCAGTTTGGCAGCGGGCTGAATTAGATCAGAGAATCTGATTCGGCCCATGGCTGCTGTAGTGCCCACACCTGGGCTGCTAGCTCCGGCCCCAAATGACCCCTGATTTTTATTATTTTTATCCCATCTCTTTTCCAGTACAGTACTCAGCACGGTGTACCTAGACTTAAGAACATAAGAGGGTAGAGCTTGAGGAGGGTGGGGTTTGGGGAAAGGAGAGGCCTCAGCCAGGTACAATCCCATGGAAAACACCCTCCAAAGCAGCCATTTTCTGCAGGGGAACTGATCTCTGTAGAGATCAGTTGTAATTCTGGGAGATCCCCAGGCTCCACCTGGAAGTTGGCAACCCTAGAGCCACTCCAGGTATGCACTGCCTCTGGAACTCTGGAGAGTGAATGATATATTTCTTCCACCTCTGGTGTCGTACCTTAACAAAAGCACACGGCAAGGCTGTGTGAGAATCCCTCAGCAGAGATGGTTAAGAACATAAGGAGAGCCCTGCTGGATCAGATCAGTGGTCCATCTAGTTCAGCATCCTGTCTCACAAAGTGGCCAGCCAGTTCCTCCGGATGCCCAACAACAGGGCAGAGAGGCTGAGGCCTTCCCCTGATGTTGCCCCCTGGCTCTGAGATTCAGAGGATTAGTGCCTCTGAATGTGAAGGTTCCTCTCAGCAACCATGGCTGGTAGCCACTGATAGGTTGCAATCACATGCACAATTCGCCCAGACATAGGTGCGAATGTCAGGCAGATTAAAGGAGCGCGATCAGACGACAACATCTGGGAAGCGCTCTGCAGCCACCAGCAACCCGCTTTGCTCCGCCGCAGAAGTGGAGTTAAAAGACACCTTGGAAAGTCCTGTAGCAAACGGATTGCTACGGGCCACAGACAGATTTCCCTGCGTCTGATCGCCCCAGCACACTTCCATGGTGTCAGGATAGTCTGATCAGGCTATCCTGACTCTGTGCCAGGTTTCCCCCCCCCCCCCCGGTCACAGTATGCGCATCAGCGTACACTGCTGCACACTCCATAGAGAGACCTCAGGGCAGAGGTGCGATTCATTGATTCCTTGTGGAAGCACATCGGAAACACGTGGCAAAAACCAAACAAACCCGACTCACCTGCGGTTGCGTCTGATCATGCAGTGGCGGGCTGTACCTGCAGCTTCCAAAGTCCATATGATCTGCGAGTCAACTTCCGTTGGAGGAAATAGCCTCGCTCCCCCCCCCCCCTGTATCTCACACGTGTGACCGCAACCTTAGACTTTTCCATGAATCTACCTAATCCCCTTTTCAAGCTGTTTATTCCTGTGGCCATCACTACATCCTCTGGCAGCTAATTCCACACTTTAATCACTCTCTGTGCAAAGTAGTATTTCTAGGAGGTGTCCCTGCCCAGCAGCAACCAGACCTAGACCTTTTTAGAGTCAGCAAGGTGGAGGCGTTATATGTCTTCAGATAACATCTTGCACTTCCTAGATGATTCCAAGGCATTGGTGTGTATACCTCTGCTGCCAGTCTGAGTAGACAATACTGACCCAGATAGACCAGTGGCCTGATTCAGTATAAGGTAGCTTCATTTGTGTGTACTTAATCTCTGGTGGCCCAAGCCACTAGTTCTAGCCATGGCTTAATTCCTAAATCGTATTGGGAGCAGAGAATTTTCAACTGCACTGAAGTGATCTAAAGATGCAAGAAGCCCAAGAATAATAAACACCACCTGGAATTTGAAACGGCTGGAAATGAGATGCCAGCTACCTGTGGGGTCAGTTTTAACATTTCCAGCTTTTCAACAGTACAGAGGAATCCTTCCTCCTCAAACAGGGTTTTCTTTGGCTTCATTTGCTATTATGCGGTTATGCTTCTCTTTAATATTCCCCCATGGTTCAACCCTGCTGGTCTTCAGGGATCAAACGTTTGCCCCCCCCCTTTAAAGTAGTTCTCCACCACTTATGTTTATATTATTAAACTTTACTCAGGGAAAGCAGGGGGAGATTTATTATCTATTTCTTAAAGGTTGTCTTTAGAGTAATTGATTAACTGAAAATCTTCTTGCAGGATCCAATAAAAAAAGAGCATTGGCTTGAACTGTACTTTCTGTAGGCTGCCGTGAGCTGGAAGAATTGGGTTTCTTACTCTAAAATGCAGCTTGAACCTCGGGCCCTGAGCATCAGTAGTCTTTAACTGGGAATCCAGTCCATGATTCACATTTCATGCTTCAGATCTTCTGTCTGAGCAACTCACCCAGAAGCCAATGACAATGAAGGCTCCATGGCCTTCCCCCTGTACCTGCCCACAAACCAGCTTCTTTCCTTGAACACACTTGAACACATATGAAGCTGCCTTAAGTCCTTTCTGCATTTGCCTGCCACTCTGGATTTTCTCAGTGTTCGAGTCAAGGCAATTTAAGTCCACAGCAAAACCGTATCCAAATAACCTGGGGCAACAGCAGGCTGAAACCAGGCTGACCACTGAAGGGAGGTAATGTAATGCAGAAGGGAGAGGACCCAGAATAGAAAGAAGGTTGAACTCGATTTTAGTACAGAATTGGGGGTGGGTGGGAACTGGTTTAAAATGGAGGTTGAATGAGATTTTAGTGCAGAATTGCTTGGAGGACACTGTGGTGAACATGAATTAAAAGGAGAGTGCAGGAAGAAGAAGAAGATTGGATTTATACCCTGCCCTTCACTACCCAAGGGAGTCTCAGAGCGGTTTACAAACTCCTTTCCTTTCCCCTCCCCACAACAGACACCCTGTGAGGTAGGTGGGGCTGAGAGAGCTCTGACAGAAACTGCTCTTTGACAAGAATAGCTCTTGTCAGAACTATGGCTTGCCCAAGGTCATCCAGCAGGTGCAAGGGGGGGACTGGGGAATCAAACCCAGTTCTCCCAGATTAGAGTCTGCGCACTTAACCACTACACCAAACTGGTTCCTTATACTGAATCAGACCTTTGGTCCATCAAGGTCAGTACTGTTTACTCAAACTGGCAGTGCTTTCCAAGCTGTGACTTCCTTCATTGAGTCAACCCATATCATGTTGAGTCTTCCTCTTTTCCTGATGCCTTTAGCTTTTCCTAGCATTATTGTCTTTTCTGGTGACTCTTCTTAAACATGGCCAAAGTACGATGGCATCAGTTTAATAATTTTAGCTTCTAGGGAGAGTTCACGCTTCATTTGATCTAAAGTCCACTTATTTGTCTTTTTGGTGGTCCACAGTATCCATAAAACTCTCCTCCCAACACCACATTTCAAATTAATCAAACTTTCTTTTTCAGCTTCCTTCACTGTCCAGCTTTCACACCCATACATATTAATAGCAGGGAATACTATAGTATGAATGATCTTGATCTTGTTCACCAGTGAAGCATCCTTACATTTAAGAATATTTTCAATCTCTTTCATGGCTGCCCTTTCCAGTCTCCATCTCCTTCTGATTTCTTGGTTGCAGTCTCCCTTTTGGTAGATGATGGAGCCAAGAAATAGAAAATCTTTAACAATTTCCATTTCTTCATTGTCACACATCACCTACTTGCCACATAAGTACAGAGTTTACCACCACCCAAAAGATTATAGGGTTGCCCTGGCCACCAGTGGGGGATGGGGGTAGAATGCCAAATCCAGGTTGGGAAATTCCTGGAGATTTGGGGGTGGAGTCTGGGGAAGACAGGAACCTCAGTCAGGTACAGTGCCATAGAGTCCGCCTTCCAAAGCATCTGTTTCCTCCAGGGGAACTGATCTCTGTAATCTGGTGATGAGCTCTAATTCTGGGGGGTCCCCAGGTCCCACCTGGAGGCTGACATCTGTACCTCTGGTGCCATAGAGTTTCGAGGCAATTGTTAGAGTGTCACCCTGGCAACGTGCCCAGTGTGAGGGTGTCACTTCCGGGTGACATCATCATGCTGGGCGGTCCCCGGATGGCCCCGGGAGGGAGGGAGGAGGAAGGGAGAGAGCGAGTGGGTTCAGGGGAGGGGAGCCGGCCGGCCAGCTGTGCTGTCGGGCGGGCGGGAGGCTCTTGCAGCAGCGGCGGTGGGTGGGAGGGCCTAGCAAGAAGAAGAAGAAGAAGAAGAGATTGGATTTATATCCCGCCCTTCACTCACTTAAGAGTCTCAGAGCGGCTTACAAACTCCTTTCCCCTCCCCTCCCCACAACAGACACCCTGTGAGGTAGGTGGGGCTGAGAGAACTCTTTCCCAAGCTGTCCTTGAGGGAACAGCTGGTCCAGAGCTATGGCTTGCCCAAGGTCATCCAGCCAGGTGCAAGTGGAGGAGTGGGGAATCAAACCCGGTTCTCCCAGATTAGAGTCCGCACACTTAACCACTACACCAAACTGGCTCTCAGACTGGCAAGAGAGGCGGGGAGGTGTGGCGGGGGGTGCCCCATTTCACTGGGGGGGCTCAGTCCCCCCTGGGAAACTTCAGGGATGGCCTGAGCCCCCGAGCCCTCCCCCGTAGTTGACGCCTATGCTTGTTAGATATGTCCCACTCTGAATCTGCAGCCCTGCTGCTGTCAGGGAGCATGAGGGTCGAGGGGGAACAGGATACCGTGCTGTGGATAAGGAGAATGTGCCCTCAGAAGGGACCTCTTCTTTAGCTGGTGAACGGGTCTCCTTTTGCACCAAGGAACCATCCCTGGGCAGGGAGGGAGGGAGGCTCTTGGTAGTTGGTGATTTGATCCTTAGGCAGGTAGACGGGTAGGTAGGACTGAATTGAGACCTAGGTTTCCTGTCTTATTACCAAAGCTGATTTCTCCATGCCTATTGCCCCTGCATATCTCACCTAAATCCAATCACGCCTGCTATTGCCATTCACCTGCTATTGTCATTTGCCTGCTAATGTCATTCGACATCTGAAATCACTCCACTTTCCAATAAACAGGACAGATGGACTCCCATTCTAGCTGTAGTGAGCAGTGACTCACGAAAGCTCCTACCCTGCCACATATTTTGTGAGTCTTTAAAATGCTACTGGACTCTTGCTCTTTTCTGTTGGTGGCTTTGCAGATAGTCTTCATCTCTTGGGACAGCCCAGACAACAAAGATGCCTATCTCCAAAGACGAGGAAGCAGGGAGTCTCGAATGAGATGCATGTGGAGAACATCCACGTTTGCTTTCCTTCCACCACCTCCACGGCCCGTTGTTTCTGCGCAATAATGGTAAACAGGGTGATTGTGTAAGCCCCCTTATTGGTGGAGCACAGTGCTCAAGATCAGCAACACAACCTGGAGGCACAGGAGGGTCACAGTCACAGGCCAGCAAGTCAGTCAGCAGGCTGTAGCCCTCTTGCCCATCAGATTACTCGCTTACAAGCAAGCAGCCCAGCCTGCTGCTTTAACACGGTGAAGTTGAGTGCTTATTTGGAAGAACTTCACATGCTGCTCTTCATGCATGTGAATTACATACACAGAAACTGCGGTACAGGACTGTGCTGGGACAAAAATGGATTGTTGTTCTCTTCCTTACCCCAGAAGGTATTCACTGGTGTGGGCAAAGCCTAGGACTGCCAACTCTGGTTTGGGAAATTCCTGTAGATTTGGGAGGTGAGCCACCCTCCAAAGCGGCCATTTTCTCCATGGCTTTGAGACCAGTTGGAATTCCAGGAGATCTCTAGACCCCAGCACAGCTTTGGGGCTAAACTGCCCTGATGCTGGAGTTCCATGTTTGGATCTCTTTTGTTTTAAAATGACAGGCACAAAAGACTCTAATTTGGATCCAGACTTTAGCATGGGGAAGCAGTGTTGAATCTTTCCCCTGCACCTCATCATTTCCTCTGCCAGAAACAGTTTTGCAAAGCTGCTGTTTAGTCCTTTGGGGCAAATATGCAGACATGCTGTGCTTCCTGTATTTTTTCGTCCAAGGAAGGCTGCTTGCACCTGTGTGGAGCCATCTCAGACTGGGAAAATGTTACAAGGGCAATGGGTCCAACCCTACTGCGCTACCTGGGGTATCTGGTTATACTGCTGCAGCAGGAAATGTCGAACCCTGGACTTCCTGTTCCCCACCACTGCTCAACAGGTCAGTGGGAGAAAATGGGTGGGGCACAATTTGGTGTTGCACCAATACTGCGGCCTCACTTGGTGTGACACTCTAGGATCCAGCCAGAACTCTATGGTTAGACCGTATGCTGACATCCTGGGCATTGGGATAATTTCAGTCATGTACATCCCCACTCCTCACAATCTCACTGATACTATGTTCTTAATCCAGTTTGGGGTTATGTTTTATTTAAAAGGGGGGAGGGGAAGCACTCAGGAACTCCAGACAACAGAACTCATAATGTTACACATAATTTGGCCTCAAGTGAGAAGCTGATGAAGTTAATTCCTTTCAAGGGTTGCCATCTCCCCTTATTTCTCAGGTGGGGGGGATTTGGGGGGCATTCTGGAGGTAGGCGGGGATGGCGTCATTGTTTCCACCCTCAAACCATAGAGTTTGCCCAAATACCAGAGCATCCCCGTACAACATCCCCAACGCGAAGATGTCACTTCCTGGTGATGTCATCACGTCCCTGTTCAGGGGCAGGGTTTCCCCTGCTGGTCAGCAGCGGAGAGAAGCCCCTGAAATCGGGGTATCCCCCCACTCAGACCTGAGGGCTGGCAAGCCCATTCCTTTCTTACAATTATATCCATGGTGCACTGAGTCTGTAGCTTGGCCTACCAGAGGGTCTGCATCAGGTAGCATCTTCAGAAACATTATGGACAAGCTGTAATGTAGCAGTGCAATTGATAGGACTCAAAGCAGCTTGTCCAGGCAGAAATATATGGCCATGAAGAATGAGTTTACTTGGAGCTAAAAGGCTGTGTGGCCTTTGAATAAGTATTGGGCCCCTTTTCTCGAATCTGGGATATCAGTGGAACTGTTTACAACATGTGTTTATTCAGAGGGAGTCATCCTGAGGGGTAACAGCTAATCGGAGGCTTGCAAGAATAAAGATTAAGATAGGGGTGGCAGGGTGAGGAGGGGGAGACTGTGAGACTCTGGTATGTTTTGGCAGCAAACGATAAACATGGACAGAGCGAAGTATGAAATTTTACTGCCCAGTTTTAATGAGGGAGATCTCGACCATTTTACAGCCCTTTTCCGTAGCTGTCCGAAATGCAACAACAAAAACCTGCCTGTAAATTTGAGCCAGATGGCATGTTTTTGTTTCTTTAAAACGTTTGGACTCCTTTTTTTGGTGGAATTTTGCCATTAAAAAAAAAAAGAAATAACTTTCCTTTGCCATTTAGAATTCTAATATATGGGCTTGAAGTCATCGGCTCCAAAATGTTAAGAGCCTTAAATGTCGTGGATAAGAAGAAACAGGAGCCAGACAGCTCCCTGTCTCTGGAGGCTTTAAAATTCCTACATGACAATACCATTTGCCGCTAGTTCCCAATGAGCCTAAGATATATTGCATGTTTTCATTAACATATGTAAATGAAAACAGCCGTTTCTTCATCCCTTGCCTTTTTTTTTTATGAAAGATGTCATCCAGACACAGAAAAGTAAAGTAAAGTAGTTTATGACTGCAAACATATGGAGGTTAGAATGTGGTAGGTATTAGAGTGGAAAACCTAGGGTTGCCAACCTCCAGGTGGGGCCTGGAGATGGCACACTTTTATGGCTGATCCCCAGACTACAGAGATCAGTTCTCCTGGGGGGAAATGACTGCTTTGGAGAGCGGACTTTCTGACTCTGAACAATGCTGAGGTTCCTCCCTTCCCCAAACCCCACCCTTTCCAGGCTCCTTCCCCAAAATCTCCAGGCGTTTCCCAACCCAGAGCTGGCAACTCTAGTCTGTGCTTTATGCACCTAGGAAAAAACTGCAGAACCTAATATACTAAGACCAATTCCAATCTAGAATAATATCAATACTGAAAAATCCTTTGGAATCCTCTATTCACTAAGCAGTGACAGTGTATTCCTAAGTGAAGTGAGCCCTTGGATTGACTTAAATGTATTTTTGGAAAGGTGTAATTCTGCATCGGGGTATAACTCTATATAGCAATTGCCTTGTTCATTTAGTCTTACATGGACAGAGAGAAACTTGGCACCAGTGGTCATTTCAGGGAATAAGCAGGTAAATTAAATAGTCAAAGAATTTTCAAGTAGATACTGTATACGGAAACAAAAATTGGATGTGGAGTATCACCATTAAAATGTTTATCTGCATCTCCCCCACTCTGCAATCCACACTTTCATAAAATCAGACATTTTCTGGGAGATTTAACTTCAGGTATGCGATATCTGCTGACGGTGTGAATGATCTGTAAGGTTGTTAAAAGTTTTGAGTGTGATCATGCAGTGAAAATACACAGCCTATATTATTCCACCGAGGGGGCCATGTTTGAACTGCCTATTTAGAAATAACTATGCGTGACCCGTAATTGCTGGTATTGTAAATTTACTGTGTGGCCATCTGGACTTATGCATAGCGATGCACAGGAGGGGTGGGCTGCGCGGATGCCCCGAGACACTTTTCATTTAGTTCAAGGATGTTAATTATAGAACAGTGGGAGCAATCCTAAACCGTTCTACTCTGAAGTAAGTACCATGTTATTCAAAGTGTTTTTGAGATTGTCATTGTTTCTATACACACCATGCGGAAATGGTTTGCTCTGATCAGGTCTGAGATTTTGTGGGGGTGTTGGAATGCACCTTCAAGTCACAACTAACTTATGGAGACCCTGTAGGGTTTTCATGGCAAGAGACGAAGAGAGGTGAGTTGCCATTGCAAATCAGTGGTTAAGGCGCTGAACTGCAGACCGGAAGGTCGGTGGTTCAGCAGTTCGAGACTTGAGTGCTGTGTGACGGTGTGAGCTCCCGTCTCTGGCCCCAGCTCCTGCCAACCTAGCAGTTCGAAAGCAAGAAATTGCAAGGAGATAAATAGGTACCGCTTCAGTGGGAAGGAAACAACATGCTGTGCACCTTGGCATCTAGTCATGCTGGCCACATGATCATGGAGAAGTCTTTGGACAGTGCTGGCTCTTCGGCTTGGAAACGGAGATGAGCACCGCATCCCTAGAGTCGGATTCGACTGGCTTTTGAGCAAGGGAAACATTTACCTTTTTACTTTACCTCTCCGTACTGATCCTGGACTTCCTTGGTGGTCTCCTATCCAAGTCCTAACCAGGGCAGACCCTGCTCAGTTTCTGAGATCCGGTGAGATCAGGCTGGCCTGGGCCATCCAGGTCAGGGCTTAAGAATTTAATTTAGAGTTTGGTGTATTATTATAGTCCATGACTGCTTATAGCAATTTTTAAGATTTCTTCTGCCCTGGGTCAGGTTTATTCTGTTTTATGGAATAAATAGGCTAAAGGTATATGGTAACTTATAAAAGATCACTGAATAGGTTTGCCAGACACCCCCACCCCCCACCCCGGTTTGGTGGGGGTTGCGCAACTTGGAGGCGCTCCTTCCTGCCAGCCAGTTTGGTGCAGTGGTTAAGTGCACAGACTCTAATCTGGGAGAACCGGGTTTGATTCCCCACTCCTCCACTTGCACCTGGCTGGATGACCTTGGGCAAGCCATAGCTCTGTCAGAGCTGTTCCCTCAAGGACAGCTTGGGAAAGAGCTCTCTCAGCCCCACCTACCTCACAGGGTGTCTGTTGTGGGGAGGGGAAGGGAAAGGAGTTTGTAAGCCGCTCTGAGACTCCAAGTGAGTGAAGGGCGGGGTATAAATCCAATCTCTTCTTCTTCTTCTTCTTCTTCTTCAGCCCACCAGCTGGTGGGTGGGGGGAAGCCCTGCCCCAAAATGACCACCCAGCATTCCCCCCTACCTCTCCCCAGGAAGTATTAAATGCTGCAGTGGCGAGGCGGGGGCCTGGCAACCCTACCACTGAAGAAGGCTGTATAGACTGAAACATGTGTGGTTGACTGATTATAGAATTTATTCCAGATATTTGAATGTGATCCTTGTATTTGCCCTTATTCTGTTTCCGAATTTTTCAACCTAGAGGCTATATTTGTAGATACAACTATTTTAATTTCTGTATCATCATCGTCGTCGTCATCATCATCACAGCCTTTATTGGCACAGCAGTAACATCAAAGGAGAACTAACAATACAGTTTGCCAAACAGCCAAAGTAAAAGCAATGTAAATACAAATAACTATAGTGCTGAACAACAATAATAGTAATACTAATAAAAACAGAAAAAAAACACAATAATTTCCAGTGTGACTAAGATTAAAACCAATTACGGCGAGTAAGCTTAAGAAACAGAGAAGGAAAGAGAAACGTTATAAAACATGATTAGACACTATATAGTCTCTCTCATACACATAAGAACATAAGAACATAAGAGAAGCCAATGTTGGATCAGGCCAGTGGCCCATCCAGTCCAACACTCTGTCACACAGTGGCCAAAAACACCAGGTGCCCTCAGGAGGTCCACCAGTGGGGCCAGGACACTAGAAGCCCTCCCACTGTTGGCCCCCCCCCAGCACAAAGAATACAGAGCATCACTTGCCCCAGACTGAGAGTTCCTATCTATATTTTGTGGTTAATAGCCACTGATGGACCTCTGCTCCATATTTTTATCTAATTCCCTCTTGAAGCCGTCCATGCCTGTAGCTGCCACCACCTCCTGTGGCAGTGAATTCCATGTGTTAATCACTCTTTAGGTGAAAAAGTAATTCCTTTTATCTGTTCTAACCTGACTGCTCAGCAATTTCATGGAGTGCCCACGAGTTCTTGTATTGTGAGAAAGGGAGAAAAGGACTTCTATCTGTACCTGCTCTATCCCATGCACAATCTTATAAACCTCGATCATGTCACCCCTCAGCCGTCGTTTCTCTAAGCTAAAGAGCCCCAAGCGCTTCAACCTTTCTTCATAGGGAAAGTGTTCCAATCCTTTTATCATTCTAGTTTCCCTTTTCTGCACTTTTTCCAATGCTATAATATCTTTTTTGAGGTGTGGCGACCAGAACTGTACACAGTACTCCAAATTAGATTGCACCATCGATTTATACAGGAGCATTATGATAGTGGCTGATTTGTTTTCAATTCCCTTCCTAATAACTCCCAGCATAGCATTAATTTTAGTAATTTAGTATCACTGCAGTCGCACACTGTCTTGACATTTTCATTGAGTTATCTACTACAACTCCAATATCTCTCTCTTGGTCAGTCTCCACCAGTTCAGTAGTTAGGATTTTTGGCTCCAATGTGCATCACTTTGCACTTGACCACACTGAACCCCATTTGCCATGTTGATGCCCACTCACTCATCCTTGACAGATCCCTTTGGAGTGCCTCACAATCCTCCCTGGTTCTCACCACCCTGAAAAACTTCGTGTCATCTGCAAATTTAGCCACTTCACTGCTCCACACTCTCTCTGCCTCCTTTTCCCTTCCTCTTTTTCCCCTTTTTCCTTCTCCCTTTCTATACATTTGCCAAGAACTCTGCCACCTGCTTGGTAATTTCAGGGAATTTGTCTGCCAGCAATAATTGAATGCCTCTAGAGGTCGGGGTCTTAAAGGTTTGGAGGAAAGGGCCAATCAAATGTAAACATAACTGAGTGAGGTAAAGGTAAAGGTTTCCCTTGCTTGAAAGCCAGTCGAATACGACTCTAGGGATGCGGTGCTCATCTCCATTTCCAAGCCAAAGAGCCAGCGCTGACTAAAGATGTTTCCATGGTCATGTGGCCGGCATGACTAGATGCCGAGGCACACAGAATGCTGTTCCCTTCCCACTGAAGTGGTACCTATTTATCTCCTTGCAATTTCTTGCTTTCAGACTGCTAGGTTGGCAGGAGCTGGGACCAGATATGAGAGCTCACTCCCTCATGCAGCACTCAGGTCTTGAACTGCTGAACTACCAGCCTTCCAGGCTGCAGTTCAGTGCCTTAACCACTTGAGCCACTGTAGACAATGGGCAAACCTCTGTGTTTTATTGGTTTTTATTCTATTAAAATGGATGTGTTAATCTTTTAATTTTAGTAATTCTCTTACTATTTGTTCATTTACATTTGGGGGGTTTTCAGCCTCCTGGTTACTGAACTTATTCCAGGGTTTGATTCCCCCACCTTTTTCCCCCTCTCGGTCTTTAGACTGTATGAAAATTTTATATTCCTATTACATTATACTGAAGACTACGAGCACAATCTCAGTCTGATTTTGTTCCATGTCTGCAATATTTTTATGGATAGATTCTTGATATTTGGTTTTATAATTTATCCACAGTGGATTCAATATTTATACAAATACAGCAGGGTTTATTGGGGGGCGGGAATCAAATATATAAGCATTCGCCTATTTTTTATTAAAGCAAAGTGTCTTTGTTACATTTGTGCATAGGTAGGCAGATCAAAAGAAATCTGTGCTTACCAAACAAACGTTATAACCATTCTAAGTCATGACGTTCTTGGATAGAATAGGCAATTTGGTTGCCATAACTTGCACACATGGTAAACTGCCTGTGTAAACAAAATTTACTGTTACTTGATAGCTTGAAATGGAGCGCCTTGTTGAGCAAGAAAATTTTGGCACTTCTGATATTGCAAAACTTAGTAAATTTAAACGTTTCCAGCACATGGCCGGAAACATTCAAAATGTACCTTGCCTATTCTAATGTGGAATGCATAAGGCCTTCAGAGCTGTAAGACAAAATTTTGAAACCTTAGCTGGTGGAGACTGTTACTGATTGGTACTGTTTTAGTAACCACTGTAATTAGGGCTGCCAAGTCAGACCAGGGGGTTCCCGATCCGCTGGCCAGCATTCAGCCAGCGGGGGGAACCCCACCCCCGAAGCTGTCCAGTCAGGACGACTTCCCCAGCGTAATGACGTCACCCGGAAGTGACGTCATCACGTATGGGACGTTGCCGGGACGATGCTCTAGCAATCGCCCCCAAACTCTATGGTACCATAGAGTTTTTGGGTGATTGCCAGAGCGTCGCCCTGGCAACGCCCCCAACGTGATGATGTCACTTCCGGGTGACATCATTGCAGCGCGCGCGCAAGCGCACATGCCAGAGAAGCTCCCGGCCCCAGGAGGACTCCCCCCCTGCCGGTAAGTCAGAAGGACTTGGCAACCCTAACTATAATAGTAAAGTAACCAGGGCTCCGTTGGGGCCGGAGCGAGCCGGAGCGCCGCTCCGGGAGAGAAGGGGCCGGGGGCCCCCGCAAAGGAGCCCCGTCCCGCCCCCAGCCACCTTCCGCGGGGCCGCGGCCGGCCGCCGGCCCCGCAAGCGAGCCCCGTCCGGCCCCCAGTTACCTTCCGCGGGGCCGCGGCAGGCCGCCGGCCCCGCGAGGGAGCCCCGTCCCGCCCCCTGCCACGTTCCGCGGGGCCGCGGCAGGCCGCCGGCCCCGCGAGGGAGCCCCGTCCCGCCCCCTGCCACGTTCCGCGGGGCCGCGGCAGGCCGCCGGCCCCGCGAGGGAGCCCCGTCCCGCCCCCTGTCACGTTCCGCGGGGCCGCGGCAGGCCGCCGGCCCCGCGAGGGAGCCCCGTCCCGCCCCGCCCCGCCCCCTGCCACCTTCTGCGGGGCCGCGGTTGGCCGCCGGCCCCGCGAGGGAGCCCCGTCCCACCCCCAGTCACCTTCCGCGGGGCCGCGGCTGGCCGCCGGCCCCGCGAGGGAGCCCCATCCCACCCCCAGCCACCTTCCGCGGGGCCGCGGCTGGCCGCCGGCCCCAGGAAAAAAACTCTCCCTCCCCCAGTCACCCCCCCTCCCTCCCCCACTCACCCCACTCCCTGGGCCCAAGGGAGGGAGAAGCCGGGCCTGAGTGGCTTAACACCACTCAGGCCCAAGCAAGGGGGGGGAGGGAAAGCCAGCCCCAGTGTGGGGAGAAGCGCCCCTCCCTTCCTTCCCTCTCTCCCCCCACCTACCTACCTGTTCCTTCCTTCCCCCCTTCCTCCCTCTCTCCCCCCTTCCTTCCTTCCTTTCTTTTCTCTCTCTCCCAACTACCTACCTACCTTACTGTTCCTTTCTTTCTTCCTTCCCCTTTCTTCCTCCCTCCTTCCTTCCTTTCTTTCTTCCTTCCCCCCTCCCTCCTTTTTTTTCTTTCTTTCTTTTCTCTCCCCCACCTACCTACCTTCCTTCCTGTTCCTTTCCTTCTTTCCTTCCCCCTCCCTCCCGTCTGGCCTTCTGACACACTGCCCATGACGTCATTCCGGTGACGTCAGGGGGTGTGGCATATGCAAATGAGTTATGCTAATGAGCTCCTGCACCTCTTTTTTTACGAAAGGACCCCTGAAAGTAACTAATCCCTCCTTCTGTTCTGGCTTACCAGCAATCTCTGCTAGTGCAAGGGGGAGGAGAGAAATAAGGACTTGGCATTGGGCCCCTAACACATACTGATGTTACTCAAACGAAATTAGTTAATTATTTTGTATGTAGATTCAGGTGGGTAGCCATGTTGGTCTGAAGCAATAGAACGAAGTTTGAGTCCAGTGGCACCTTTAAGACCAACAGTGTTTCATTCCAAGTATGAATGTGTGCTCATACCCAAGTATGAATGTGTGCTCATACCCAGAATGAAACTTGGTTGGTCTTAAAGGTGCCACTGGGCTCAGACTTTGTTCTATTTTGTGTGTAGTGTTTAACAAATGGCGCTGTTTTG
Organism: Lepidodactylus listeri; assembly: GCA_029233225.1. Lineage (NCBI taxonomy): Eukaryota > Metazoa > Chordata > Lepidosauria > Squamata > Gekkonidae > Lepidodactylus > Lepidodactylus listeri. The sequence goes on along the minus strand of JARCFY010000004.1, from coordinate 23,242,362 downwards.
AAGTCCCAGGGTAAGCCACAATAGATGACATGCAAAATACTGCATCTGGTTTAAACTAGGGATGCTTGAACCCTTACCAGTTTGGCTCTCACCCAGTTCGCCAGCTGAGAACAGAGATCTGATTTTTCAACAGCTGTTTCGACAGTTTGTCAGTTTGTTCGGCAGGGTTCAGCAGGTAGTTTCACTGGATTCCTTACTAACCATGCAGTGCAACGCAATTGGCTTTTCACACATGCATGTTCTATAGGGTTGCCAGCCCCCAGGTGGAGCCTGGGGATCTCCCGCTTTTACAACTGATCCCCAGCTGACAGAGATCAGCTCCCCTGGAGAAAATGGCTGCTTTCAAGGGTGGACTATAGCATTGTATGTGCTGAGGCCCCTCCCCTCCCCAAACCCTGCCCTCTCCTGGCTCCACCCGCAAAGTCTCCAGGTATTTTCCAACCCAGACCTGGCAACCCTAAAGTTCTACCATGGCCGGACTGATTTCTACCACCCTCTCATCCTTGCTGGGCAGCTACTGCAGGCAATTGTTTAAGTAGAAAATGAGATCACTCTCGAATCATATAGATCAATCATCCATAAATGCTGTGTTTCAATAAAGTCCTACCCTTTGGCATAGGCGTCAACTACAGGGGGGCTCAGGGGCTCAGGCCACCCCTGAAGTTTCCCAGGGGGACTGAGCCCCCCCAGCGAAATGGGGCAACCGCCCGCCCACCACCGCGCCTCCCTGCCCGGTTGGACCATGTCCCCAGTTGGACCGCTTGGATCATGTCCCTGTTGCCGCTTCCACCTCCCCCTGCCTGCCCGCTCGCCCGCCCGCTCACTTGTCCAGCTCCCCTGAACCCACTCGCTCTCTCCCTCCTCCCTCCCTTCCTTCCGGGACCGCCCAGCGTGATGGTCTGGCAATCGTCCATAGGGTTTTGGGGCGATTGCTAGAGCGTAGCCCCGGCAACGTGCCCGGCATGATGATGTCACTTCTGGGTGACATCATCATGCTGGGCGGTCCCCGGATGGCCCCGGGAGGAGGGAGAGAGTGAGTGGGCTCAGGGGAGCCGGCCGGCCAGGCAGGCGGGGGGGAGGTAGAGGCGGCAGCGGCAACTTGGAAGCGTGCATGCATGAGCCCCCCGCCCCCTTTGGGAAGTTAAGAAGTTTACGCCCCTGCCCTTTGGTGCTCATCTGAGTTGTCCTTAGTGATGTTCCTAGCTGCTGATCAGTTTCAAATCAGGATCTCAGAATCGGCTGGCCCTCCCGGATCCGAAAGACACCAGACTGGCCTCTACCAGGGCAAGGGCATTTTCAGTAGCGGCTCCACACTGGTGGAATGAGCTCCTGGAAGACATCAGTGCCTTGCAGGACGTTTTACAGTTCTGCAGGGCCTGTAAAATGGAGCTCTTCCACCAGGCCTTTGATTTGGAGCTGCTACTAATAACAACTAAGGCCCTGTGAATTAACACCAACAGCCTGTGATATATTGGACATTAACTGTGGCCATACTTTGTTATTATTCTGTTACGGTCTAGAGGGATGTCATCGCCACCAGCCCTTTATTAGCATTTAATCTGTATTTGTGATTTGCTTATGCTTGTGAGTTTTATGATGCGGTACTCTGTTTTAATGTGTGTGTTTTTTTTACTTTTAAATGTATGCCGCCCTGAGCCTGCCTTGGCAGGGAGGGCGGGATACAAATCTCAATAAATAAATAAATAACAGGCACAGTTTAGGGGAGACCTGATACAAATCAGTTTGGCAGGCAGTCACAGCTGCTTAGCACAAACTAAACGGACAGTTATTGGCTGACGTCTGATGACCACCACCCCCTTTGAACTGGTTAACTGATGACCACCACTTTTCAACTCCACTGATTTTATATCCCATTAGAAGCAAGTAAATGGCCCTGCTAAATCCTGATACCAAACTTCCATTTATTAGAAGTAACAAAATGACCATCACAAACACATGAAGTTGCCTTATTCTGAATCAGACCAACAGCCCTCCAGGGTCAGTATTGTCTACTCAGACTAGGGTTGCCAAGTCTTGCTTGGAAAATACCTGGGGACTTTGGAGGTGGATCCAGGAGAGGGTGGGGTTTGGGGAGGGGAGGGGAGGGGCCTCAGCATGGTACAATGCCACAGAGTCCACCCTTCAAGGCAGCCATTTTCTCCAGGGGAGCTGATCTCTGTCAACTGGGGATCAGTTTTAAAAGCAGGAGATCCCCAGGCCCCACCTGGGGGCTGGCAGCCCTAACTCAGACTGGCCCTGCCTCTCCAGGGTCTCAGCTAGAGGTCTTTCACATCACCTATGGCTTGATCTTTTTAACTGCAGGTGATGGGGATTGCACCTGGGACCTTTTGCATGCTAAGCAGATACTCTGCCAGTGAGCCAGAGTCCCTCCCTATGGGTTTATTACATGTGTAGAAACCTGGATAAGGCTCATCCCCCATGGAATTCCCGTCATTGAAGGGCAGGCTGTCTAACTGGTCCCACAATCTTGTCCACAAGTATATTGCTTTAATAAAACTTTCCTATTATATAAAGCCATTTTAAAATTCCAAGGGGCAAGATTCCATGGGGTGCCAAAATCAGTGGGCTGGACAGACTGCCACTCAAAAGGGGGACTCTGGCCACTGGTTGCATTCTCTCCCTGCTTTGCCTCAGTCCCGCCCACAGAGCCACCGGCCAGCGTCCCAATCTCTGTCTGGGGGGAGCCAGCGAAGGGGAAGGATCCACTCTTCTCCTCCTCCCACTGCCAGGTGGGTCTAACTGTCCCCTCAGTGGCCTGCTTCTGCCAGTGAAAAGACAATGGACTTTCACCATAACCCCCCTCCTCCACACACTGCCAGCATGCCCAGAATAAACTGTTAGAATAAACTGTCAGAAACGGGGCATTTCACACAGCATCCCATAGTGCTTCAGGACCAGTACAAAGAACAGAGGAATGCTTGGGAGGAGGTTTCAAGGTAAACCGGCTCAGGAACACTTCCCCAACGGGAGAGGCACGTTTCTGTGTGAAAGGGCCAATATGTTCTGTTTGGGAACTGGCACTAATACGGTCCCCTCAGTGCCCGTTGCTAGGCAACAGAGCTTGCTTCTCTGAAAGCCCCTTTCCACACCTATGTTGGCCTCTGGGAGAAAACTCATTTGGGCCAGCTGAACAGAATGCCATAGAGGCCACCCGCCAAAGCAGTCATTTTCTCCAAGGGAGGGGGGAAGATCTGTTGTCTGGAGTTCAATTGTAATACCTGGTGATCTTCAGGCTCCACCTGGAGATTGGGTACCCTAGGCGTAGCAGTAAGCACTTCAGGGCAGGATCTGCTAGACCCAGGTTCCTGCTGAGTGGGTAATTTGGGGCCAGTCACAGACTTTAAGCCTAACCTACCTCACAGGGTTGTTGTGCAAGTCAAAAGGGGGAGAGGAGAATGATGTCAGCTACTTCGGTCCCTATTGCAGAGAAAGACTACTTTTCCACCAGGGGAAGTATGGTTGTCAATCTCCAGGCGAGTGCTGGAGATCACTCAGAATTACAAGTGTACTCCAGATGGCAGAGATCAGTTCCCCTGGAGAAAATGGGGGACTCTATGTCCTTATACCCTGCTGAGATGGACCCCTTATGACAGCCAATGTGACACAGCATCCAGGGCTTCAGAGCACAGTGGAGGCTGTGTGTGTGTGGGGGGGGGGGGATGGAAAGTTGAAAAGTGAGGCTGATGTTGGCTGGGAAGGAGATGGGGTTGCCAACTCCAGGTGGAAAATTCCTGGAGATTTGAGGGATGGAGCCTGGAGACGGTGAGGTTTGAGGAGAGGTGGGACCTCAGACAGGTACAATGCCATAGACTCCACCCTCCAAGCTAGCAAGTCCCTCATGGGGAACCATTGTTACCAATCTCCAGGTGGGGACTGGAGATCACTCAGAATTACAATTGTTCTCTAGGGGGGAGGGGGGAAGATAGAAAGCTGAAGCCAGGGGGCAGATAATGATACATTGACAGTTGGCTGGGAGGTAGGGTTGCCATCTCCAGGTTGGGAAATTCCTGGAGGTTTGAGGGGTGGACACTGGAGAGGGTGAGGTTTCAGCAGGGGTGGGACCTCAGACAGATTCAGTGCCATAGATTCCACCCTTCAAACCACCCGTTCCCTCATGGGGAACCCATTGTTGCCAATCTCCAGGGAGGGATGGGGATCACGCTGAATTACAACTGCTCTTCAGATGGTAGAGATCTTCCCCTGGAGAAAATGGTGGACTCTGTGTCATTATACCCTGCTGAGTTCACCACAGCAAATTGACACTGAGTGCCCAAGGCTGGGGCACGCTCCCAGAGCCTCTTTCTAGAGCCCGTTGTATTTATTTCCACAACGGGCCTTATTCCTAGTTCTCCATAATCATGAATTACCTGTTTGGGAGAAAATATAGGCTCAAACTGTTCCCAGCTCCTGGTGAAGCCATCAATCTATAATACCATCCAGTGTTCAGTATCTTGGTCACACTAAAGTATATAGAGGAGACTGTAGGGCAGAATTATACACAAAAGATCTTCAGCATCAGGTAATCTAGTAATACTAAACCAAGGGCTGGTTTTAGCCAACTGTTTTGCTCAAACTTGTCCAATTCCCCTCCTTATTATGGGCTTTTGATCCCCAGCATAGCCTTTTTGGTGGCCAAAGGGACCCCCCCCTCCCTTTTCACTAGTAGAAAAGCTGGCAGGATCCAACCCATACAGTAAATCAGACCCCGCAGCGTCGCTGTCATACCGTTTCCATTCAAATAACAACATGAGATTAAACACAGATGGGCCTGATTATGGAATATGCTGAGCATTAATGGCTTTGTAGTTTTTGAAAACTTTGCCAAGGATTATCTGTCCAGTCACAGTGACATGTTAAGCATGCGCTTTTCTGAGTCTGTTGTAGTCAGTGGACTTGGAAGGGTGAAACTGTGCTTAGGATGGTACTATCTAGGCTTGCCAGTACTGGGTTGGGAAATTCCTGGATATTTGGGGGGTGGAGCCTGAGGAGGGCGGGGTTTGGGGAAAGACTTCAGCAGGGCACAATGCCATAGAGGTCATCTTCCCACACAGCCATTTTCTCCTGGGGAACTGATCTCTGTTGCCTGAAGATCACTTGTAATTACAGGAAATCTCCAGCCACCACCTGGAGGACAGCAAACCTGGTACTATCAGCACCATAAGATATTCATTTAGAGTCCCATCTCTCTCATTTTTGCAAATTAAGCACCAATTTTTAATTTACGTTAGTATGCCACCAAGAGTGTAGAGAAAGGAAGTGAGAGAGGGTCATCATAGTTATTTAAAAACTGTTTTAGACATTTCCCCCGTACAGGGAATACACAGAACTCGACATTTGGGAGCAGTGCATTATGGGTCCCTAGCGGTGAGTTCTCATCGAAGTGCATTTCCCAGGATCCTTTGGGGGAAACCCTGACAATTAAACTAGTATAAATCTAAGTTTGTAATGTGGGTGGGCCCAGAGGGGGGGGGGGAAACTGCCATTGGCAAAGAGACGTAATGGAGACATCGATCAAATGTTTCTTTCAGATAAGCATCCTTGTACTGCCATTTACAGAAATAACAGCCAAAAAAAAGGAACCCATCAGAAATAATGCAAACATTTGTGGCTTTTCTTGTTTGTTCTGTTTTTGAAGCCGAACGTTTCTCTTGAACATATGTATTCAAGAGCCAAAGACTGAACAACGTACCCGCAGAATGAACAATGTCCCAACATTTGTATATCAAAGGGAAACCTGATTTACCCAAGTGCTCTTTAAAGGCTAACACATGCCTATTGATAATGAAAAGGGACATGACTCAGTGAACTTAATTACTTTCAGAGTTCCATAACAGACATTCCAAGAGGTCAGAAGCCACTGATCTTATCTCTCTGCCTCACCTTAGTGACCTCTGGAATACAAACAGTAAGTATATCTATGACACTGATAATCTGGCAACTCTTTTAAGTATGCCTTGTGTCTGCCTTGGTTGGAGTGGGCTGATTGCTTACTGATTGGCTTCATAGTTTCACACTCTTTGGGTTTGCTGTTGACAATCCTTTGACTCAAACCATCCATCCATCAACACTCTTGTCTCACAGACCAAGCTAACTCATTCCGTTCCAGATGTATACCTGTGTTGAGTACCGTCAAGTCCCTCCTGACTTCTGGTGACCCTATGAATGTCCTCCAAAATGTCAACACACATCCTTAACAGCTTTGCTCATGCCTCGCAAACTAAGGGCTGTGGCTTCCTTGATTGCGTCAGTCCATCTCATGTTGAGCCTTCCTCTTTTCCTACCACCTTCCACTTTTCCTAACATGATTGTCTGTTCCAGTGACTCTTCTCTTCTCATGATGTGACCAAAGTACAATAGCTTCAGTTTAGTCATTTCAGCTTCTAGGGAGAGTTCAGGCTCGATTTGATCTAGAACCTAGTCCGGTGCTCTCTCTAAGCTATGGAGTCTTGTGAGCAAACATTCTGCTTTGTGAGCTACTGGCATTAAAGTTGTGAGTGAGCAATTTGGCTGCTGCATAAATTAGTTTGCTCTAGAGCCATCCTTCCTGAGCTAAGACAAAAGTGTGTGAGCCGAAGGCTAAAAAACTGAGCTAGCTCACACTAACTCAGTTTAGAGGGAACACTGGAACGTATTTATTTGTCCTTGGCAGTGCACGGTATCTGTAAATCTGTCTTCCAGTTCGAGCTAGGATGGAATAAAACAGCTAGGAATGGGAGGTGTGTGTGTGCTGCACTCATTTCAAATTGGACAAATTTCTCAGAGTGCAAATCTGACTGCTTGAAATTCAGGTTCTGAACATTTAGAGAAATCTCACTGACGGACATCTTCAAACTTAAACATTCTGCTCACTGTACCCACCCTGAATAGCTCTAATTCTCTGGGCAGCATCTTCTTCTGGGCACTTCAGAAGCAGAATTGTACTAGTGCAATATCAAAATTAGGAACTCGGAGTAGACAAGACTGTTTTAGAAGAGGACCCGTCTTCTGGAGCTATACCATTTCAAAAGGCGGGGAGGGAATTGCAGGTGCTGCTCACATTTTTTAAAAACAAATCCCTGCTAGCAGGAAATCTACTATGTCAGAAAGAAGGGCCACGGGAGCTTTTTACTTATTTATTTATATTTATATATTGGATTTATTAATCACCCAATCCCTGCTATTGCTGGGCTCTGGGTGATATACAATATCCACAAAACACAACCAGGTAAAATCATTAAAACATTAATAACACGTATCCGAAGAAAAGAGATGGCAAATACTAATTAATCTGATTTCAGACTGCCAGCTACTTCAGATTTCAGACTGCCAGCTACTAATTAATTTTGCCTTACAAGTTAATTAGTTGTTTTTTTCTGTGGGGAAATGATTCAAACGTGAAATCTCCCACTGGTATCCAAATCTCCTAGAGGAGCCTGGATTGGGGGAGGAGCCTGGATTGGGCAGGGTTTGGGCAAAGGAGGAACCTCCGCTGAGTATAATGCCATAGAGTCCATGTTCCAGAGCTGCCATTTTCTCCAGGAGAACCAATCTCTGTATAGAGTTGTCAACCTCCAGGTGGGGGCTGGAGCCCCCCTCCCGAATTACAAATGATCTCCAAACTTCAGAGATAGTTTATTGATTTATTTATTTAAAGCATTTATTCCACATCTCCTTTAGAAAATGGCTGCTTTGGAAGGTGGACTGTATGGAATTATACCCTCCTGAGGTTCCTCCCCTTCCCAAAGTCCACCCTCTCAGGCTCCACCCTCAAATCTCCAGGTGTTTCTGAACCCAGAGTTGGCAACCCCATACTCTGTAGTCTGTAGATCAGTTGTAATTCTGGGAGAGCCCCAAATCCCACCTGAATTTCTGCAATAGCTCCAAGAAAGCTGGTTCATGTTCTTTCTATGAATGTGCAATTCACTTCTGTAAGATAAACTCCAACTTCATACTTCCATTGCCATTTTAACAGGCGCTAAAGTGAGACTGTAAAATAATTTTTTCAGGGCCTTCCGGATTAGGGTTATATTTAGAACACACCTTCTGTTAATGTTCATCTTCCTGCCCACTGGCTTATTTCATTTAAGTATTTCCTTTCAGTAAATGTCTCATCTGTTTAAATGCTCGTTTGAAGGAACATTGTGTGCACTGCCCATTATGTCTCGTAATTAAATACTCCCCTGGACAGATTTTTTGGTCAGTTTTATTCTACGTTCATCAAATCATTCAAAAAGACCTTGTCCAACTAAAATACACGTCCCTCCAAGATGCAAGAAGTCCAAATTCTAGTCTTCTGAGTGCATATCTATAATTAAAGTTTTGGACGAAGTTCAGAATATCTCCCACATCTCTAAGAGCACGAGCCCCAGTCCAACTTCTGTCACTGTGATTTGTGTTTAGAAGAATCTAAAAAGACGGCAGTTCTTTCATTTTTAAAGATGCATGGCTTTCTTAAATCATGCATCCAGTAGAGAAGTAGGAGTCCAGGAGCATCCTGTGGCCACAATCCTAAAGTTGCTTTCTTGGAAGTCTCACTGGAATAAAGTGGGTCCTACTTCTGAGCAGACTTGCTTAGGATCATCCCCATAGTCATGCTGATGCTGAGCAGGCTGAATGGATAGAAAATCACACAGCATCAGCTCTGAGTTTTCCAGGAGTCAGATGTAAATGCCGTGAATAATTCCTTCAATAAATTCTGTTTGCATTTGAAGACCTTGCTGAGGAACAGCACTAATGTTTACACAATCTTTTCCTGTATTATAGGTTAAAGCAAGGAGATCGATCATCTAGGCGGTCTGGGGAACAAACCCATTCTCCCTGACCCCAAGGATCTCCCCACATACATTCTTTGTTATGCACCAGTTTGGTGTAGTGGTTAAGTGTGCGGACTCTAATCTGGGAGAACCGGGTTTGGTTCCCCACTAAGAACATAAGAGAAGGCAATGTTGGATCAGGCCAGTGGCCCATCCAGTCCAACACAGTGCCAAAAACACCAGGTGCCCTCAGGAGGTCCACCAGTGGGGCCAGGACACTAGAAGCCCTCCCACTGTTGCCCCCCCCCCCAAGCACCAAGAATACAGAACGTCACTTGCCCCAGACTGAGAGTTCCTATCTACGTCCACCTTCTAGATGACCTTGGGCAAGCCATAGTTTTCTTTTCCCAATTACAGTTTTTATTAATTTCAAAATCTTACAAATTAATTACAATTTTTTTACATCAGGAAATGAAATTAGTAGAAACATTTTCTACTACAAGTTACCAACTCTATTCTGCTACTATTTCATTTGTAAATTATAATCATTAATTAAGTCAGATAGATATTGGCATACCTAAAAAAATATTTCTGCCTCTCAAAATTACTCCAGTACATCTGCAATTATAAACTCTGTTTCCCATAGCTTCCCATTAGATCTTCTTATGTTTATAACCATATGTTCTATATATATTTCATTTTCATTTCAAAACTAGTATACTAAGATGATTCACAATAAAGTAAGACAGAAACAACATAATATTCCATTTCGTTACTCTGCTCTCTTAAGATTTTTTACTGAATTCTGTTCTTCCTCTTTAACTGGAGCTCTTCTAATCAGCATTCCCCCCCCCCCCCCCCGGGACTCCAGAGCAGTTCTGGAGCAGACTCAAAATGTGAGTCTTGGGCAAGCCATAGTTCTGGCACAGCTGTTCTTGAAAAAGAGCAGTTTCTTTCAGAACTCTCTCAGCCCCACCTACCTCATAGGGTGTCTGTTGTGGGGAGGGGAAGGGAAAGGAGTTTATAAGCTGCTCTGAGACTCCTTTGGGTAGTGACGGGTGGGGTATAAATCTAATCTCCTCCTCCTCCTCCTCCCACTTCCTTCTTCTCCAAAGCATCTTTCTTACAAGCCCAGGGAAATGCTGATCACCACTTTGGGGTCAGGAAGCAATTTTTCTCCAGGCCAGTTTGGCCGGGGATCCTGGAGGGTTTTTTTTGTCATCTTCTCAGTGTGGAACAGTGGTCACTGCAGGTGTGGAGGGGGGGATGCATTTGTGAATTTCCTGCATCGTGCAGGGGGTTGGACTAGATGACCCTGGAGGTTCCTTCCAACTCTATGATCAATTTCCCCATGATGGCTGTTTTGTGGTGTCATCCAGTGTTTTGTTTCTCTAGGCAGAAGAGGAAGTCAGTGGGCTTGTACCTCAGCCAACCTTCATACAAATGCTAAGCCAGTTTGGTGTAGTGGTTAAGTGTGCGGACTCTAATCTGGGAGAACCGGGTTTGATTCCCCACTCCTCCACTTGCAGCTGCTGGATGAATTTGGGCAAGCCATAGTTCTGTCAGAGCTGTTCTTGAAAGAGCAGCTCTCTCAGAGCTTTCTCAGCCCCACCTACCTCACAGGGTATCTGTTATAGGGAGGAGAAGGGAAAGGAGATTATAAACTGCTCTGAGACTTCCAGAGAAGGGCGGGGCATAAATCCAATCTCCTCCTCCTCCTCTTCCTCCTTCTGGGTCTAGACCAAGGGGGATGGTCAAGCTTCCCCCTTTGCCCTCCCCAGCCAGGGAACAGAGTTTGGAGGGCTTTGGGCTAGAACAACTCCAGGAATAATCTCCAGGAATGGGCTGGAGGAAACACTTCTTTGACCTGGGCTGACTGCTTCAAGTGGGAGGGGAAAAACAGAGGTGATAAAACCTCCTAGCAACAGGAAGTCTCTCTCTTTCTTTGGGATGCTGCGATTAGGAGAACTCTTGAGTTGAGCTCTGCGAGCAAGCAGCTATTGACCATGTGCTCTCCTAGGAGAGTTGGAGCAAGCTTTGAGGTAAAGGTAACTCTGTAGAGGGCTAGAACATCTAAGCAAAAGAGTGTGTCCTATATTTTAACAGCTGATAGGGCATGTTTAGAGAAAAGGACAGAGGATTTGCATTTCCCCCCATTTCTTTTCTATCCCTTGCTCAGTCTGGGGCTGTGCTCACAGTATACTTGTAAACATCTTCTTTTTAATAAACACTTTTAAACTTTCGATGCTGAGAGCTGTTCTCTGTGCCACATAGACCTCCGCCGCACTGAACACGCTATCTGAAGAGGGGAGCCAGGGGGAAGGCAGGCAAGCAGCTGTTCCTCCCAGGGTGCCCAAGGTATTAAACTGCTCCCACGGTGACCAGATGCTGGCCAGCAGAAGACTCCGAGGCAAGGCCTCTGAAAATGGAAGGGAAGCTGGGAGTCCTGTCCCTGCCAGTGGGCAATTCCTTGCAGAGGGCAGGTGGTGGTGGTGGTGGGCTACACAGGGCTCATTTCATAGCCGGAGCTCCTTTGCATATTAGGCCACACCCTCCTGATGTAGCCAATCCTCCAAGAGCTTACAGTAGCCCCTGTAAGAAGAGCTCTGTAAGCTCTTGGAGGATTGGCTACATCTGGGGTGTGTGGCCTAATATGCAAAGGAGCTCCTGCTACGAAATGAGCCCTGCCCAAGAGTGAAAGAAAAGCCCCTCCAGGGAGTTGGGGACCCCTAGGAGGGCAGGGCAGAAACGGGGCCTGCAGGCCGGAGGTATCACAGGGTTATTGTGAGGATAAAATGGAGGATAGAACAATGTAAGCCCCTTTGGCTACCCACTGGGGAGAAAGACAGGGTACAAATGGATTAAATAAATAAAGTCCTGCCTTTGAGCACCCTGATTCTCTCACCAGTGGCTGCTCAGCCATGGCAGCTGTACAAATAATAACTATTTTACTATTTTATAGCTTTTTCGGAACAGTTTAAGCAGAGTACCAAAAATATAGCAGGTGTTGAAAGTCAAGTGTTGGCAAATGACAAGGCTGGCATGAGATCCTCTGAAACGGTTTTGTGGCCACTTTTAGTGAGAACGCCTTAAGTCTTAGCTGTTTGCCTCGAGCCATTGGTGGGGGGAGCCCGATGTGTATTTAATTGTCTTCAAATGTCTCCTGATTACTCAAGGTTGTGAAATAAAACTTGACCTCCCCCCACAAAGGCCCCCAGTGGAATTTTTGTTGACCTCCCCGAAGCCAAAAAAGCAAGTTATAGGAGCCCCAGCTCATACTTGATTTATTAAAGAATGGCTTGTTATTTCCAAGTTGTTGTCTTGAAATATTTTTAGGAGGGCTGACTCAGGCTTTCTGAGCATTTGAAATGGGCTGAATCATTCCTGCCAGTGGAAAGCCGGCCAATGTCTTTAAAGCACGCTGGATTGGCCTCCTGTCACGGTTTACGTCGAGGTTTAAAAATTCCTGGAGAAGCACAGCCTGGAAAACGAGCTGCTTGCCGTGTACATTGCTGCACATCATTTTGCTCTTTGCCTGCATCCTTGCTACGTATGCATTTAAATTGGGGGGGGGGGGGGTTGTTGTTTTGTTTTGTTTAAGTCGCAATGCTGCCTGAGATAGACTTCCATTCAGTCCCACCAAGGACACTCACGCACTAGCCAAGCTAGCAACAAAATTAAAACCAGAAGCAGAAACTGAACAAGCAATGACACAAAGCACCAGCCAGAATCTGTTCAGCTGAGGGTTGCCAACTGGGAAACTTCTGGAGATTTGGAATTGAAGCCTGGGGAGGACATGGCTTGGGGATAGGGATGCCAATCTCCAGGTGGTGGCTGGGGATCTCCTGCTAATACAACCAGTGCTCCCTCTAAGCTGTGGAGTCTTGTGAGCAAAAATTTGACTTCGTGAGCTACCTACTGGCATTAAAGTTGTGCACAAGCGATTTGGCTGCTGCATAAATTAGTTTGCTCTGGAGCCATTTTTCCTTCTCCCCCCCCCCCCAAAAAAGGTTTTTTATTTTTATGACAAACAAAAAACAAACATAAATACATACAGTTCGAGGGTTCCATGTACATCTTTGTTATATCTGATACGTTACCTCATACATTATCTACTTATCTATTGTCCATTTTTATCACCACATACTTTTGTACATTATTTTGCATTGTGGTTAAAAATACATTTTGTAATTTCTTCTAATATGATTATATGTCGATATTGTTTATTTATTGTACTCTTCCAGCCACTTCTAGAATCTCGCCCATGTATTTTCAAAGTTTTCTTCATCTCGTCCTTTGAGCGAAGACAAAAATCTGTGAGCCGGAGGCTAAAAAACTGTGAGCTAGCTCACGCTAACTCACCTTAGAGGGATCTGATCTGCAGGCAACAGATGTCAGTTCGCCAGGAGAAAACGGCCACTTTGGAAGGCAGACACTACCTGGAGTTGCAACCCTGTTTGGAGAAGGGAGAGACTCAGCAAGGAATGGTGCCATAGACTCCGCCTTATAAAGCAGCCCTTTTGTCCTGGGGATTTCTGTAGTCTGGAGAGCTGTTATAATTCCAGGAGTTTTCTAGGTCCCACCTGGAGGTAGAGTTGCCAGCTCCTGTTTGGGAAATGCTTGGAGATGTTGGATGTGGAGCCTAGGGAGAGCAGGTCTGATGAGGAGAGGGACCTCTTCAGGGTACAATGCCATAGAGCACACCCTCCAAAGGAGCCATTTCCTCCAGTTGAATAGATCTCCATTGTATGGAGATCAGTTGTAATTCTGGGAGATCTCCAGGCCCTACCTGGAAGTTGGCAAGCCTACCCAGAGCATGGCAACCCTAATCCATTTACTCTGATTAGCAGAACTCTCCATATTTCAGAGCAAGAGACCACCACTTTCTGGAAGCTTAGGGCAGCTAATATATACGTACCTTATTCACATTCAGTTATGATTCAGTCTAAATACCTAACTGTATTTAAAATCCTGTTAGCCCCAGTCCGAGGCCTGATTCATACAGGCAGCCAGTCATTTGAACTACAAGAAACAGCCATTTGTAAGAACCAGTGTTGTGCAGTGGTGCGCATGCCGAGACCAGATGTCAGATCTTATTTGACTGGGATGGGGGGAGAGGTAGGAAAGCCATCATCGCTGTAACTGCATGTTCCGACAATCATGGTGTTGTGCAGCTCCTGTTCATTTCAGTGCTCGTGCAAGGGAATGTCTGGTGGATTTCATGCCATGTTAATTGGTGGGAAGCGGCTCAGTTTTGATTGTCTGCCTCAGGTACCCATAGGGTTGCCAGGCCCCCAGTGGGAGAGTTGGATGGTGGAGATTGGGAGGGGCATGTGACATTGGTGACATTGCCAGCATCACTACATCACTTCCAAGTGCAACCCCAAAGTGACAGTGAGTGGCTTTGTAAAACCATAGTGTTTCTGGTGATTCCTAGAGCTACCCATTCTCACTTCTGGGTTGTACACAGAAGTGACATACTGGCACAGAGGCTGGCAGCAGTTTTTATTTATTTTTCCCCCTCCACTGCTTGCTGGGAAATGAAGACTTCCCACCATAGCAGGAGACCTGGCAACCCTACATACCCAGAATTCCTTGGGCCGCCCCAGGAATTGGGACATTAATCTTACAGTTACACAGCTTGATTCAGTCCATTCAGATGACCCTTTATTTTGTTAGTGGTTAATATAGAGGGCTGTAGTGGCTCAAGTGGTTAAGACGCTGACCGGAAGGTCGGAAGTTCAGCAGTCCGAAACCCAAGTGCCGTGTGACGGAGTGAGCTCCCATCTCTGGTCCCAGCTCCCTCCAACCTAGCAGCTCGAAAGCAAGAAATTGCAAGTAGATAAATAGGTACCACTTTGGCAGGAAGGTAACAGCGTTCCGTGCGCTCCAACGTCTAGTCATGCCGGCCACATGACCATGAAAACGTCTTTGGATGGCACTGGCTCTTTGGCTTGGAAACGGAGATGAGCACCGCATCCCTAGAGTCGGATTCGACTGGCTTTCAAGCAAGGGAAACCTTTATCTTTATCTAATATAGAGTAAATCAGTGGGTTGTCGTGTCTGGAGCCCCCCAACTTTTCTGAGCTATGTGGGACAGGATGGGGGCAACAAGATGGAAGGGAATTAGGTGAGAAAGAGTGAAAAAAAACCTGGCCGGATCCAACCCAGTCCCTTTCCTCCAGCATTTTCCGTAACATGCAACTGCATGGTCTTCACGGTCCTGCAACATGCAACCTGTGGTTCCTCACTTCTAAATATAACCTTGGCTTCATCACTACAGCATGGTAACACTCCATAATTCTCTGCTGCGTTATCTTCCCTTTAGTGTTGGGAGGCACTCAAGCATCCTCTTAATGACTTTTCGATCCGCAGCACATGTTGTGCGATCGTCCCCCTGAGCCATAAACGTGTCTCCGTCTGGCTTTAGAAGAAAATGTTTGTTCGCTCAAAGAGAAAACTCTCGCCCGTTCCTTTCTTTCCCCATCTCTGCAACTCTTATCGTCCAGTTTATTAAGTCACTGCACTTCATTTCAGAATAGTCCAGCTTTAACGATGCCCTCCCTTAAAACAATGAAACAGGCGTGTAAAGGAAGAGAGAGAGCGGGAGAGCGACATCTGGATCTCCACTTAAGCATGAGGAGCCACACATGAAATGTTTTCTTAACTTTTCGTTTATAGAGGTTTTGGATGGCTCTCGTTACAAACTCAGCCCCACTTACTGCTGTTGATGTTAGCAAACGTGTAAAAAAAGAAAGAAAAAAACCCCACAAAATTTTAACCAGACCTCATTGGTTTGGTATGTTCTCGTTAGCAATTCAAAGCGAGATGGCCTCACAGCTTGCTTTTCCAAATTGAGCCAGACCAGCACAACGTCTTCCAGTTATCCTATGATCGCTAGTACAGATGGCTTATTTGTTTGTCGTGTCTGGATCCCACCTTTTCTTCCATCACAGCACTCAAGGCGACTTACCTAGGGGGGGTCACCAGTTGGGGATGGGGAAGTCGGGTTACCAGATCCAGGTTGGGAAACTCTTTGAGATTTGGGTATGGAGCCTAGGGAACCTCTTTGGGGGACAATGCCACAGAGTCCACCCTACAAAGCATCCATTTTATCCACGGGGACTGGTCTCTGTAGTCTGGAGATGAGCTGCAATTCCAGGGGATCCCCAGGTCCCACCTGGAGGCTGGCATCCCTACCAAGTACATACGTGCTTAGCTTCACCATGCTGGCTGCCTCATGTGCCAGAAGACCCTACTTGGGCATAGTGCCAGAGCATCCCTGAGGCTCTTCAGTTTACATAAGTCTTTTTATCAGGGTACCAATAACAGCTGGGGGAACTGCAGCTACTGTGCCATCATAGACACAAATGCTGTTGAAACGATTTCAGAGAAGATGTGCTTGACTGGCAGTCAGTATGTGAACCTGACCACGATGGCCCAGACTATCCCAGTATCATCAGATCTCAGAAACTAAGCAGGGTCAGCCCTGGCAGAGGCAGGCAAAGGCAAGCCAATTCTGCTTTTCTCTTGCCTTGGAAATCCCGCGGGGTCACCATAAATCAGCTGCGACTGAATGGTCCTTTCCACCTCCTGTGCATGATTCCCACAGGGAGGAGTCGTGGCTCTGTGGCAGAGCAACTGCTTGGAATACAGAAGGTCTCAGGTTCAATCCGTGGCATCTCCAGTTAAAAGTACAAGGCGGTAGGGGATGTGAAAGGCCTCAGCCTGAGACCCTGGAGAGATCCGTTCAGTTAGAGTAAACACTAGGTTTGCCAGGTCCCCTCATTGCTCCAGTGGGGGGATTTGGAGAGCATTCTGGGACATCCCCGACGTGATGACATCACCTGGAAGTGACATCATCACGCTGGGGACTTCATGCAGGGACACTGATTTAAGGGCAAAACTGTATGGTAAAACCGGCATAAAACCACAGACTTTTGCCCTTAAACCAGAGCATCCCTGTGCAACGTCAGGTGACATCATCATGTCAGGGAAGTCACTCGGGGACATGGCTGTTTGGGGGCGGGGTTTCCCTCACTGGCCAGTTGGCTGGAGTGGGTAAAAGCCCCCAAAACTGGGGGAACCGCCACCCCAACCTGGGGACTGGCAAGCCCAGTAAGCAAGCGCTACTGACCTTGATGGACCAATGGTCTGATCCAGTATAAGTAGGGCTGCCAGCCTCCGGGTGGGGCCTGGGGATCTCCTGCTTTTACAACTGATCCCCAGCTGACAGAGATCAGCTCCCCTGGAGAAAATGGCTGCCTTGAAGGGTGGACTCTATGGCATTGTACCATGCTGAGGCCCCTCCTCTCCCCAAACCCCACCCTCTCCTGGCTCCACCCTCAAAGTCCCCAGGTATTTTCCAAGCAAGACTTGGCAACCCTAAGTATAAGACAGCTCGATGGGTTCATGTGAGTACACAGGCCTTGGGAGTTCAATTTATTTTGTTAGGAGGAATTGAGTCTGTAACAGTCCTTGAACTTCAGACCAGGTCAAACAGTCAAGGAAGCATCTTAACACCAATCGACTGGATTTGTTCATGTATTTCCTCCCCCTCCTTCTATAAAAGTGACCTGAAAAGGCATAACCTCCATAAGTTAAATGGACAGACCTGTTTTAGGGCTGAACCTTTCTTATCAACGATGCACGTACTTTAAAGTATGTAATAAATCTATCTGCCATTAAATGAGACTTTTGCAAAGTACTCTCTCCTTTGGCATTTCCCCCCAGGTCTGTGGTCTATAATGTAGCTTTAGCAGACTGTAAGCAGGCAAACAGGTACCCTGGGGAAATCTGTGGGCTTTTCTCAAGAGAGAAGAAGGCAGATTCTAAATGGCATCTTGCGTTGCGCTACATGGAAGTGCCAGCGGTCTTTCATGCATTGATTCATGGGGTTATTTAATGCTTGTTTTAGATAAGGTTGGGAACTGATTGGCGTTTTGCTGCAAGGAACAGATGTGGCTTGAAAAGGGGCCTTCACCTAGAAAACTGTAAAAAGAAAATGCGTGGGCATTCCCGGTTTTTCATGTAATAAGGGCATCTTTAATTTTCAGATATCGTGGACAGTCCTCACTCATGTCTCTCCTCAAATCTGTGCCCTTGCTGTGCGGGACAACACAGGATGTCTCCAAAGGGCTTTGATTTTACTTGAGGGCAAATGAAAGGGCTCAAACTGAAGCAAGAGCATGGTGTTGAGGGAGGGTTTTCCCTAGTCTAAATCCCTCTTCTGGAAATTGCTATTTGTACTTCTGCGGAAAGCATACAGATACCTTGTGTGTTATTTATTTAGTACATTTTTGTCCTGTCCTTCTTTTAGGGGTTGCCAGCTTTGGGTTTGGAAATGCCTGGAGATTTGAGGGTGGATCCTGGGGGGGCGGGTTGGGGAGGGTCCTCGGTAGGGTATAATGTCGTACTGTCCATCTTCCAGTGCATCCATTTTCTCCAGGAGAAGTGGAGTAAATGTTGTAATTAACTAACTTAATAATAAGCAGTCTGCATAGTCTGGAGGTTAGTTGTAATTCCATGAGATCTCCAGCCCCCCACCTGGACACTGGAAACTCTACCTTCCTCCAAGGGGTTCAAGGTGATGTACATAATTCTTCCCTCCCTCGTTTCATCCTCACAACAACCCTGTAGGGTAGGGTAGGCTGAAAGAGAACAACTTGGCTAGGATCACCCAGGAAGTTTCAGGGCAGAATAGCAATTTGAACCTGTGGCTGGTACCCAATGACATAGGTGGCAGCTTCAGGATAGGCTGGGAATTTAGACTATGAAAATTACACGGACAGAAAGTCATGAGCACCCCTTCTACCAGTTCTGATGCAGTTTGGTTTCAGAGGAGATGAGTAATCCTAAAGCAGTCCTAAAGATGCATTCCCAGGAGTAAGCCGGCATGGAATGACGTGGCACGTAACCAAGCAGACCTGCTTAGGATCACCCTGTAGGGATTTGCTCGTATGTGTCCCATGTCTTATCTCGTTTCAAGCACTCAAAAGCACAGTATATGGTGAAGATTTTCAACACCTGCGTCATTGCTGGTGTCTAGGTTGTGGTTGTACAAATGCCGTAGGCAGCTATTAGGTCTCTTTGTCACATGGTGTGATGAGGATTCTTTCTCTACCCCTCCCCCTTCCTAAGTACGGATTCCAGTTTGTGAGCCTTTAAACATATAAGGCTTTTAAAAATCCATTATAGGCTCAGCATAGCTCCTATCAACTTTAGCACACGTATTAATCTTGCAGACATCACTTCATGCAGGCACCCGTTGCAGTCTCACAGAACTGCTTCTTTCTTTCAAAGCGGAGGAAGAATTCTTTGCGGGCAAAGGAGTTCCACAAGCACATGGGAATGCAAAGTGCTCAATCGGTATGCATTAGCACAATCTTGATTCAGGAGCAACGTGGCTTAAATGAGACTCTGTTGTCGAAAGATCTCATGTGTTTGTCATGAATGTTAATGGCAAAGTTGCGGCGGATTCTCACGGGCTCCATATAACTTTATGAAGCAACTCCCCAATATTGTTAGATTATGTTATTTGACTGCATTAGAAGTTTATAATGTATTTTGGAAAACAAACTATGCCTTCCATGTTTATGAATTCCTTGTGCCACTCCGTTATGGGGCCCCGCGTGTTCACACGTGTGCACCCTTCGGTATCGTCTGCTTGTAATTTCAGTTTGAAATCACATTTATTAGCCATTGCTTATACAGCATTTTTGTGATCTTGTTGATGAAAGATTCTGTATGAAACTGGACCAGAGCAGATTCAATAAATCTAACAACGTGCCAGCGACTTGTTACTGTTTGACTCTGGTGACCTAGCAACAGAGAGAGTCTCAGCCATCTAATGAGATCCGAATTCCTGCTTTGGCACTTCCTTCGTTAGTGAAATGGAATTTATGGCTTTCTATCTAACTTGCATTTTTTTTGTGTGAAACTGGAGTCACAAACGAAGAGTCAGGGAAGTTAAGAAATCCAAGAGAGGCCAGACAGACAAGCAGTGATTAATACTGTGTTCTGTTTCACAGTATTTGTTTAGACAAATAGCTGACAGTGTGGGCCATCAACAAAACAGTCTGCTTGCAGGCTTGGAAAGAAACTTGGCTTGTGGACTAATTGGGCGCTGGGGCACAGTGGAAAGGACATTTGCATCATCTCTTTGTATACTGAGGATTTCAGCTTTGCTCATTTTAAAAGGCGAAATGGCGTCTTCTTTGAAAATATTCAAATGAGGTAGAAAAGATAGATGGTTTTCTTGAAGAAAAGAAACTCATGCCTGTGGCTGGACTGTCTGAATAACCGTGTGTTTGTAGAACAAAGTCCGAGCCCAGCGTGTTATTTTTCATCAATAAAAAAAAAATTGCCGTTTTAACTGTAAACAATGTTAGGCAAGGTTTCCAGAAATGGGACTGATTCATTATCAGTTCTTCTCTTTGGCTTTTATCCTGGAAGTGCGAGGGGTGCTGTGTCTGAAATAGTAGGGCTTTTCCTTTGCATTCAGAAAGTCCTGGATTCAGTCCCTGAAGGATCTGGTAGGAGACACTGTGGAAGACCTTAAGCTGAGGCCCCTGGAGAGTTGCTGCCAGTCTAAGTAAACACTCCTGGCTTGATACAACAGCCTGACTTAGCGGAAGACAGCTTCATGTATTCATCTCCGTTTCCAAGCCAAAGAGCCAGCGCTGTCCACAGACATTTCTGTGGTCATGTGGCCAGCATGGTGCATGGAACGCTGTTACCTTCCCACGGAAGTGGTACCTATTTATCTACTTGCAATTTCTTGCTTTCAAACTGCTAGGTTGGCAGGAGCTGGGACCAGAGACGGGAGCTCACTCCATCATGCGGCATTCTGGTCTCGAACTGCCGAGCTACTGATCTTCCAGTCTGCAGCTCAGTGTCTTAACCACTTGAGCCATCACAGTCCCCCGGCTCCAATTAGCTGCAATTAAAAAATGCACCCGAAATGTCAACATAATCAAAGCAGTGTAACAGCATCTATTAAGAACAGCGTGCAGTTGTGCTAAGTGGGCAGCAGGGCAATTTGTGCCATTTTGAGATGACTGCAGTTCAGTGACACCTTCCCCCGCCCCCAATCTAGCCACCCTTTATGGTTGCCAGCTCTGGTTTGGGAAATACATGGAGATTTGGATCCTGGGGAGGTGAGGATTTGGGGAGGTGAGAGACCTCAGAAGGGTTTAATGCCATAGACTCGACCCTACAAAGCAGCCCTTTTCTCCAGGAGGAACTGATCTTATTCATCTGGAGATCAACTGTAATAGCAGGAGATCTCCAGGTGCTACCTGGAGGTTGGCAACCCTACCAACCCTGCTCAGCTGAAAATCAGGGAGAAACTGTGGGGAGAAAGGGGGGGCAATCAGTGTCGCCACCTGTGCCATGACATCACTTCTGGCACAACCTGGACATCACTTTGGGCTATGCGCTAGCTCAGAACTCTGTACTTAAAGGCTCAAAACTCTATGGTTAAACCATAGATACTGCCTGTAATGTCTCCTCCCAAAGTAGACTCCCACCAGCTGCCAGCCTCGGGCAGCTCTATCTAACTGGTGGCCAGTACCAGAAGGTTTGCTGCCTTGCTAGGGTTGCTCTGATAACGGCACAACATGGAGGCAAGCAGCCCGCACTCCCACCTTTGCTAACAGATTATACTACAATGAAATTTAAAAGGGAAACATACAGTGGCTTCATGGAATGTTTTTTTTTTTACTGTACCCAGAATGTTTTTTTTTTACTGTACTGTCCTGTTGATTCATCACTCAGCAAAATTCTGAGGATGGACGCATTGAGAAAGAATTTTAGAGCACCAGAACCAGAGGTGTACAAAGCTATGCATGGAATAGAGAAGGTAGAGAAAGAGGTCCTTTTCTCCCTTTCTCGCAGTACAAGAACTCGTGGGCACTCTATGAAATGAATGAGCAGTAGGCTTAGAACAAGTCAAAGGAAGCTCTTCTTCCCCCAGAGAGTAATTAACATGTGGAATTCAGCAGGAACTGGTGACAGCCACAAGCATATACGGCTTCAAGAGGGAATTGGCTACACATATGGAGCAGAAGTCCACCAGTGGCTATTATCCACAAGGTATAGATGGAACACTCTGTCTGGGGCAGTGATGCTGTATATTCTTGGTGTTTGTATCACTTTGTATATTGTGTTTCATTAACATATGGTACTTTTGTAATTTTGTTCACTGTTTATAAAAATGTCTTTCTAGCAATTATACACAGCTTTTCTGTTCTGAGTAGTTTTCTATGCAGTGTTTCATTATTCACTACGTTGACAGCTGGTAATGCCTGCTTCCACATGGATCTTTTGCTCTGCTTTGGTGTCAGTGAGGTTTTTGGGGTATCTACATGGCATCATCCTCTAATCAGTCAACTTCTGCATTCCCCCCCCCCCTCCCCGGTTTGCCACAATCTTATCCAAACCTGCTTTGGCGTGATCTTTGGGAAAAGTACCTTTGCACATATGTGGATGGGGAGATATGGATTTTTGCAGATCCTGCCCACATTAGTGCCATCTCCTTTCCTCCCCTATGCCTCTGTAGGACTCCTAGGGGCTTTAAAAATCAGTAATTGACATGTTGCCATAGTATTGTCAAGATATACCAGTTACTGATATATGTGAATTACCAGTTGAAAAAAGCTTGGAAAAGGTGGTGATGATGGTGGGGAAATGGTGGCTGTGGGGTGCTGGAGCTAGAGGACAGCGTTCCCTCTCAGCTGAGTTAGTGTGAGTTAGCTCACAGTTTTTTAGCCTCCAGCTCACACATTTTTGTCTTAGCTCAGGAAGGAAGGCTCCAAAGCAAACTAATTTATGCAGGAGCCAAATAGCTCGCTCACGACTTGAATGCCAGTAGCTCACAAAGTAGAATTTTTGCTCCCAAGACTCCACAGCTTAGAGGGAGCATTGCTAGAGAATATTACCATGTGGACATTCCGTTCCCACTGTAAATGCCCCTGCATTCACAGTGGTAACGGAAGGAACATGAGAAATAGCAAATAGCTGTGTCTTAACAAAGCCCGCTGTACCATGTGACAACTGAGAGACTGATTTCTACCTGAGAAATAACCATGGGTCCCATAAGAACATAACAAGAGCCCTGCTGGATCAAACCAGCAGTCCATCTAGTCCAGCATTCTATCTGCCCCATTCCAGGGGCCAACTAGTTACTCTGGAGGGCCAACAACAGGGCACAGAGTTTAAGACCTTCCCCTGATATTGCCTCCTGGCCCTGGGATTCAGAGGTTTACTATCTCTGATTGTGAAGATTCCCTTTAGTCCCTATGGCTAGTAACGGGTCCTTTCGAGCAGGAGCTCGGGGGAGCACAGCTCCTGGAGTTGGTGCTAGCCTCCCCCCCCCCCCGCGCGGGGGAATGCCTGCTTGTGCCATGGCTGCAGCAAAATGGCTGCAGCAAAATGCCCCGGAAAGGTCCTTGTTCCTCTGACCAGCCTTCTGAAGGCTTTAGCCACCACTGAAGCTATCCTCCCAGAATAGTGGTATTTCTGAGGCTTGGATTAATAAGTGTCCCCTCTCTGCCAGCTTGCTTGCTTGCTTGCTTGCTTGCTTGCTTGCTTGCTTCCTTCCTTCCTTCCTTCCTTCCTTCTCCCTCCCTCCCTCCCTCCCTCCTGACATACTTCCGGTGATTACAGGTGGTGTAGCATATGCAAATAAGTTATGCTAATGAGTTATACTAATGAGCTCCTGTACATCTTTTTCTACGAAATGACCCCTGGCTAGTAGTCAACGATAGACCTGTCCTCCGTGAATCTGTCTAACCCCCTTAAATAGCTGTCTATGCCTGTGGCCATCACTACATGCTCTGGCAGTGAAGTCTACATTTTAATCACACATTGTGTAAATAAGTATTTATTCTTCAGTTTTATGCTCGCCAGTAAACAGCTTCGGTAAGCTGCTGGTCTCTTGACAGCCATACAACAGACCCCTGACCCAAACAATGGTGAAATGTAACACAAGAAGGACAGTAGCTGATTCAGAATTTTGGTTCGTATCCCAGGAAACATCCAGTAAAGAAAAAATCCTCCGGCTTTCAATCACACTGTTCCAAACATTAAGAAATGTTTAAATCTTTTGGTGTGTGAATTATTGCTGAACTCCCTCTTGCTACTGGGTTACTTGACAAACTTGCAACCCATATGCTTGTTATTTGTCCATATAAGCTTTTGGCAAAGAGTGAAAGGCCTCAATGGGGTTTCATTTGAAATGTGCATTTAAAATAAATACGCATTGTTTCGACTTGTTGGTTCACTGAATAGTTTACCAGGTTGTTATAAATTATCTTTATTTTTATTATACAGTCTTGCTAAAATTCTGCTGTATGAAAGGCATTCCATCAAACCCTGTAGGACTGGTTGCCCACATAATCACATATATTTATATTGCTTGGAAATGATAGCCAAATGGTCCTTTAAGATATGTCATAATGGATTAGTAAGGATTTGTGTGCACCAAAGAAACTGGGGCAAAATTTTGTTTTGGAGGGATCTGAAAATCCCTTTCATTAGTCTTTTCGTCCTTATTTTTCACACAATTTCCGACTTCATTAAGAGTTCCTCCCCAGTCACTGTGTGCTCCCAAACAGTCAGGGATCACACAATTAGTGCAATGACACTAAGGTGCCACACAGATTTGGCTGTGTGGTAACATCGAGGGACAGCTCTGAGAGCAAACGAAGTCTCTGCATTGATATTCCCTCACTGTGAATCAGAGAACAAAGTTCAAGTCCAGGGGCACCTTTAAGACCAACCAAGTTTTATTCAAAGTGTAAGCTTTCATGTGTGTGTGCACTTCTTTAGATACATTGAAATGGAAGTCACCAGTCCATGCATATAGGTAGTGGGTGAGCAGCAAATCAGCATACAGCATAGTAAAAGGTGTTCAACAGATGCAAGGACCAAACTGGAATAACAAGTTTAGTGTCTATGGTCACCATTTGTTTGGGTTTAATTCTGGGGGGGAATATAGTGAAGGAAACAAATGTGTCAAACTCAGATACAGATGGGCAGATGTGTACCCTTCTTAGTTGTGGAATGCTAAGAGTAATTAACTGAGGCTGTGTGTGTGTGTGTGTGAGAGAGAGAGAGAGAGAGAGAGAGAGAGATTTTTTTGCTGAAGCAGCTGTGTCAGTGCTTCTGTCTTGTCACACTCTCCTGGTGAGCTCATTATCTGTCAGGGCGCTGTGGCACGACGTAGATCATCAGCCCAGATCAACCTCCTCTCGTGAACACTTTTTTTTGGTATTTTTGTATCTTTTGAATCCTTCTTTTTCCGGCTTTTTTTTTTTTTAAAGGCAGTAGGCATATCACAACAGTGTGATGCTGCCATGATATACTTGATTTTCTTGCAACGCAAAAAGTTCACACATGCAGGTGGGTGGGGGACAGTGGATTTGAAGGGAAACCAAAACTGGATATGGACAAGGAGGTGTTGTGGAAGCTCTTTCTGAACCTGCTCCTATTTGCGAGGGCTGGGGGGGGGGGGGGAGCACAGAGCAAAAGCTTCGTGTGGCAACAAGCCTGGATTTAAATATGAACTCAAGTCATAAATCCACTAGATTACCTTGGCTGGAATTTCTGCTTTGATTCCCCAATTGCTTAATGGACTGTATGTAATCTGTCCTAAATGGACTAACAGCACTGTATCTGTTTAAACCCATTAACTTCAAGAGAATGGCGTAACTCTGTTTAGGATTTGTGCTGCCACACAGCTACCTACAGTTTTTAGAAGCTAAGTCGTATAGCTTTTTAAAAAAAATTGAGAAGAATGGGACTTATTCTTTGCCTGTTTCTTTTTCGGAAGTTGACTCCGAAGGAAATAGGCTAGGATGGCCTTATTTCGTCCCAGCCAGTTGATAAGCCTAACATTTACTGAGTTGCTGCTTCCAACTAAACAAATTCAGCCCGGCTTCTTCCTATTGCTGGTCCCGAGTTCCAGTAATATCACTTGAACAATGCTAACAACAAACTTGATTTTAGCCTCGATCGCATCCCCAGCAAAGCATGGCAGTCCTCCGGCCTCTTCCTGACAAATGTGTCACTTTTACACTTCACATCTTTGAGTGGTTTACCTGAAACACTGTAGGAGTTTGCTTAAAGGTTCTAGTGTGCGAAGGAACTCTGGGACTACTTTAACGGGCAACCAGAGGGGCAAGACAATAAGGATACTTCTTTTAATCCATTTAAAGAGCTCAACAGCAGCCCGGTTGGCCTGTCATTATGTCATTTGATGAGAGAATATCTGTCCACCTGTTGCTGCCTATCTGACAATGGGGGGCTTGTCAGGAAAATACCTTTGCTAATAACCTCCTCCAATGCCACTCATTTTGATCAATTGCTTCTGCAGTGTGTAATTGGCAGGAAGAATGCTGGAGGTCACCCGAGGTCTTGTAATTTAGAACCATATGTGCAAGTTTAATTTTCAGGCAGCCATACCATCTTTCCTGTGTGTTTGAATCAGTGACCTGTCAAAGGACCTGCTTATGCAGTCAGGCCATCTGCTGGGTTTAGTAATGGGGGGGGGGGATTTAATATTAAGATGCCATTTCCAGGAAGAATAGGTTTATGGCTTTTGCCTTTTTGAGAGCCAGTTTGGTGTAGTGGTTAAGTGCGCGGACTCTAATCTGGGAGAACTGGGTTTGATTTCTTTTAAGTATTGAGCGGGAGGTGATGAATTCAAACAACAGGCTTTTATTCAGTGATATTGCTCAGCTCCAAAGTCAGCCGTATGAGAGCGGCACCTTAATTTATACTGTTCCAATACGTAACTTTCAACAAAGTAACTATATACAAGCAATACTATTGGAACCTAAGCAGGGCTCAGCGATTGGGTATATGGATTGTCTTTAGGACCAATGGGAGTCTTTAGTCATCAGCCAATAAGAATTGGAGCTTTCAGATACCAGAGCCCTATCAAGCTATTGCTGCTTCAATACTCCAAACACAAACACAACAATTTCCCATGCCTCCACTTGCGCCTGCTGGATGACCTTGGGCAAGCCACAGTTCTGGCACAGCTGTTCTCTCAAGGACAGTTGTCTCAGAGCTCTCTCAGCCCCACCTACCTCACAGGGTGTCTGTTGTGGGGAGGGGAAGGGGAAGGAGTTTGTAAGCCGCTCTGAGACTACAAGTGAAGGGCAGGGTATAAATCCAGTCTCTTCTTCTTCTTCTTCTTCTTCTTCTTCCTCTAGCAGGGGTCCCCAGCGTGGCTCACGTGGGCACCATGACACCCGCTCACACCTTTTCTGGTGCCTGCCAGATGTTTCTAGAAAGTGGGTGGAGCCAGGTGTGGCTTTTGTCCAGCAGGGAATCTGGATGGCCACTGGAGATCTGATTGACTGAGCATAGTTTTAAAAAACGTTTCAGAGGCGGCTGCCAACACTGTGTTGGTTTTATTCTCTCTCTCACACACTTCTCTTTCCCAGTGTATTTTTTCAAAATTAACCTTCTCTCCTGTCCTTGGGCTTTGTCTCTGTGTATCAGGCTCTGCCTCCCGTGGCAGCCGTTTTGTTGTTGTGCCCACCAGCCTGTGTCAAAATTCCAAAGGTGCTCACAGGCTTGAAAAGGTTGGGGACCCCTGCCCTATAGCATTCCACTCATTTTCTAAGTTCTCTCAAGGCTCTCCGTGGAATAAGTCCACCGTGCCTGGTATTGCAGATAAATTCACTTTGGGTTGGTCCAGTGCTAATTCATATTCCCACTTGCCTGCTTATTATCTCCCATGCTGACTGGAGGTATTTGTTGGTTTCATGCCTGATTAAAGGTAAAGGTTTCCCTTGCTCAAAAGCCAGTCAAATCTGACTCTAGGGTTGCAGTGCTCATCTCCGTTTCCAGGCCAAAGAGCCAGCGCTGTCCAAAGGCTTCTCTGTGGTCATGTGGCCGGCATGACTAAACGCCGAGGCGCATGGAACGCTGTTACCTCCCCGCTGAAGCGGTACCTATTTATCTACTTGCAATTTCTTGCTTTCAAACTGCTAGGTTGGCAGGAGGTGGGGCCAGAGACGGGAGCTGAGAAGTATTGGGGTTGGGAGTCCATGGAACAGTGAAACAGCTAGATCTTTATTGCTGGTCCGGATGAAGCATACAACCCAGGGCTCCGCGCCCTCCTTTTATGCTGGCCTGACCTCACCCAACTGGCCTGATAGGCTATTATCAGTCTATTTACATCTCATAGGTTCCCTGGGAGAAACCTAGGTACATGATTGGTGGCCGGTTAGAATCCACCTGGCCTTTGTTCTACCTGGCTGAAGCTCAGGTAGTTTCTTGGCCATGTGCTCTGGCCACAAGGCAGTCGCCATTACCGGAGCACATGGCGACCGCATGGCCAATACATAACAGGAGCTCACACCGTCACACAGCACCTGGGTCTCGAACTGCTGAGCTACCAACCTTCCAGTCTGCAGCTCAGCATCTTAGCCGCTGAGCCACTGCAGCTCCATCATGCCTGATTCTTTACTTGTAATCTAACACAATTGTACCTCTCTTCTGGCCAATTTCAAATTCCTCTGTTGGGGATGGATCAGGGAATGGTGTCACAGACCAGGGTACTAAGTCCTGTTCACCAGGTGAAGAGGCTGAAGACTCAGAGGAGACTTGGAACCAGCACTCAGGGAAGCAGCTGAGACACCTCCAGGAACCCTCTTGTTGTCTGGGAAGAGCCCCAGGAGACTGGGCCAGCTCTCTTACCCTGGGATATGGCCCTGCCTTCCTCTTTGAGCTTCAACCCTGAATTCCCCACTCCAGAGATGACTGCAGTACCTGAAGTCTCCCCCCCCCCCCCCCCCATGGACCCCCACAAAGTCAAGAACCACCTCAACCCCACTGGAGCACTTGCCACCGTACTAAGGTGTGGCACCTCTAAGGGCTAGTACCCAGCTCCTGCAGGAGGGGTGGGGCTTGCATCTCCACCACCTGGCACGTGTCTTTAAAACCTCAGTCCACCCTCAGTCTTTTCTGAAACAGCATCTGAGCTATTTTGCTGCAGTCACCAAGCCTAGTAGCTTGACCTCCTACCCTGACACCTGGACCTCAACCTCTGGCAGGAAAAACAGACACCCTGTTTGTTCCCTAGAGTATGGTGGAGAGCAGGATTAGTAATAAAACATGTGGCTTACCTCCTCACTCCACCCTGGTACCCTTACACCAAGTTTGCAAAGTTGAATAGGACACACATACATGTGGAATCCAATGCACATAGCTTGATTCCTGGATTTTATCAAGCTGTGGAGTCTTGTGAGCAAAAATTCTATTTTGTGAGCTATTGGCATTAAAGTTGTGAGCGAGTGATTTGGCTTCTGCATAAATTAGTTTGCTCTGGAGCCGTCCTTCCTGAGTGAAGACAAAAATGTGTGAGCCGGAGGATAGAAAACTGTGAGCTAGCTCGCACTAACTCAGCTTAGAGGGAACACTGGAACTGACCACATGAACATGGGTTGAATTCGGCATGCATACATCAGGGGAGCTCCTGCCCCTTTCCTACCATCCCACTGAGCAAAATTTCTCTATATCTATCTGTTCATACCCTGCCTGTCTTTCCTTTTGGCTCAAGATCAGTCTTCCTGCAGATTAAGTGGCTCTCAAAGTAGTTTGTCGTCTTAATGTAGTTTGTTTAAAAGCAAACGTTGGCTGTGGATTTTTGTGCTCACTGTGCCCATTCTGTGCTTACAATAGTGCAATAGGGTTGTTTGTTTGTTTGTTTATTATATTTGTAGGCCGCTCTCCCCGCAAGCAGGCTCAGAGCGGCTAACAAAGCTTGGTTTCAAAAACATTATTGTTGCTGTCGTTATGTCGGTGTTACCATTTTTAATTGACACTGAGGATTTTATTGTATTTTGTAGGATTTTTTATTGTGAGCATCTTTGAGGGCCTAAATTATATGCGTGAGTATACATTTGAAAATAAGTAAGGTAAATAGCAGCACTGAGATCCTAGCAGGGACCACCTTTGGTTGGAGTGATCCTGTTTGGAGGGGGCTGTGGCTCAGTGGTAGAGCATCTGCTTGGCATGCAGAAGGTCCCAGGTTCAATCCCCGGCATCTTCATTTGAAAGGACCATGTAGCAGGTGATGTGAAAGACCTCTGCCTGAGAGCCGCTGACAGCCTGAGTAGACAGTGCTGACCTTGATGGACCAAGGGTCTGAGTCAGTGAAAGGCAGTTTCATGTGTTCATGTGTATGCAGACATTTCAAGGCCACTTTGCAGGTGGAATTGTTCCTACACTCAGATAATCTGTATCCAGGAGCACCCTCACACATTTGCCACAAATCTACATTTTAGGCAGGCTGCAGATCCAGTCTGCTCAGAATGAAAGAAAATGTACATGCTTTCCTCTGTATGGGGGGGGGGGGGGGGACATGACGCATTAATCAGACCTGAGACTCCAGAGGCAGGAAGGAATTGGCCAGTTCTTCGTTTAAACATCTGATTTATTTAACCACATCTGCAACGTGTGCTGGAATCTGCATCTCTTTACAAGCTGCACATTTAAAGAAAAAGAAAGAAAACCCCACATCAGCCATTCCCTTTAAATGTAATTTTAGACGAAGCTGAACTAAAGAGGTTATTTTTGGTTTGAGTCCACAAACTGGAGGTCCCACCACCAATGCATTCAGCATCACAAAATGAGTTCAATAAGGTTTTAAATCCATTAGCACAGTCATTACCAAGCTGCGTGGGATGAGTGAGCTGCTGGTGAGCCGTGAGGAATGAAGATATTTTAAAAATCAAAGCTCTGCACTCTCAGAGAGGTTGCCCTCTGCTTCTCTGCATGATCCACTGTTCTCAGCTTGCCTCCACTTAATCTAGGGTTGCCAGACCCCCAGTCAGGGTGGGTTTTCCCCTGAATTTGGGGTTTCCAATCCACTGCTGGCCAGGAGGGAAGCCCCACCCCCAAAAAGCCTCCTCTCTCATCGACATTGTCAGTGTGATGACATCACCCAGAAGTGATGTCATCATGCCGGGCATGTTATGCAAGGACTCTCTAGCATTTTGGCCAAAACTCTATGGTAACCATGGAGGTTTGGCCAAAATACTAGAGCATTGCAGCACAACGTGTTATCATGCAGCATGAGCGCTTGCATGCACCAGATGATCCATGGACAGACCCAGGAGGCCGCTGCTGGAAGCCCAGTAAGACCTGATGACCCTAACTTAATCAGCTACTGCTGGAAGCAGGTAATTCTGCTTTGTCTTTGCATCAGGATTCCATCACTCCTAATACAGAAATACAGCCGCAGAATTATTTGCCCTGTTGTATTTCTGGATGAGTCACTGCTCAGGGCTTGCTACTTTCCGGTCATGTGTCCAGACAGTGACTCACACAGTACCGTGGCAGTGGACTTCTCTTAAAGCAGATAATTCGTGGTTGCGTATATACTGTGGAAGTCGACTCTTCAGGGAATGAGAGTGAAACACATCTCCTGTTTTAACTCACAAAAGAAACAAAAAAAAAATGTGCCCTGCTTATCAGGAGTCTGGGTAACGTACCAAATTAACGTGTACTTTAAAAATGTTATCATGATACCATGCATCACAGCCTTCTCCTCCTAGATGCGCCGTGCAAAACAGGAACAGGCAAATAAAAACACATGTTTCAGACTACAGGGTATTAGAAACACATGGCGCCCCCCCCCCCCAACCCGGGACCCATTTTGTATCTTGAGCTGAATGAAAAAAATCTCTGACCATTTAGAGCCTCGTTCGTATCTAGAGGAACCTCTTTCCAGAACATCAGGACCGCATGCTGTGTGGATCCCCTTGGGGGTTAAAATATGTTATTCATTTCTTCTAGTTTATTTTCCATTCTCTTTAAATTATGGACACGAAATTACAGCGTTGACTCTTGAATGTCCTAGTAGCTGAAATGTTAATTTGTTTTCCCAGCCAGCCGGCTTTCAAGCATCCTTCGTCAAATTAGGCAGGGTGGGGCCAGAGGGTGCAGCAGAACACTGCCTCCCCCCCCCCCCAGCGCTTGCTTCAAGAACAAAGGCTGACTTTTATAATAGAAATAACAAGTTTATTATTTTTAAAATGAACAGTGGTGGCTGCTGTCCCACAACCCTGTGGTTGCTCCAAACTCCTCCGCTCTATACCTGCACCATATAAAACTCCCCTGACCCAGGCAGTGTCCACCCCCGCCCCCCCAAATCAGGATCACTTTTATCAAATTTAAGTGATCAGGGGGCACGCAGGAAAAGCTTTATCTAGCTTTACCTGATGCTTCAAGTGAGCCTGGCTAGGACAAAAAGCCCCCCCCACACACACACTACAGAGTCCCTAGTGGGGTTGCCAGCCTCCAGGTGGTGGCAGTAGGTGTCTCAGCTGATCTCCAGGATGCAGAGATCAGTTCCCCTGGAGAAAATGGCTGCTTTGAAAGGTTGACTCAGAGGCTGACTGCCGCTGAAAGTGGAAGTTCCCTTTAGTCCCCATGGCTAGTAGCCACTGATAGAGCTATCCTCCATGAATCTGTCTAATCCAGGGATGGGCAATTGTTTTGCCTCGGGGGCCACTTTGTGGGAGCAGAGGTTAGCGGAGGGCCACACCTTTTAAAATGATTGCATTCATTAGTTAACTTTGCATTTCAGAAAAGGTATAAATTGTATCATAAAAATCAATAAGTATAAATAAAATAAAATAGTGGTAGTTTTATTCAATTTATTTATTGCGCTAATTTCATCTTACCTATAGCTGCAAGCACATTTAATTTTAGAATCAGTTTAATGAGACAAATGTACCCTATCACACTTTTCTTCAGTTTTTTTGAAATCAGGAGTGAGATTGCTTGTTGAGATTCTCATCACAGCCTGCAAGTCAATGTCTGTCAAAGAGCATCTATATTTACTCTTGTTGATCTTCATGCAAGGAAAACTTTGCTCACAAATATAACCACAAATAAAAACCACGTGGCCGACTATCTTGGCGGGCCGCAAACAACTCTGTGGCAGGCCGCATGTGGCCTGTGGGCCGCAATTTGCCCACCCCGGTCTAATCCCCTTTTCAAGCTGTCTATGCCTATGACTTCCAGACCCAAAGTTCACGCAGTGAGAAGCATCTTGCAACAGTGATTAAAGCCATCAAACTGTTTAGTGTCAGAGGAGAACATAGAACAAAGTCTGAGGCCGGTGGCACCTTTAAGACCAACGAAGTTTTATTCACAGTGTATGCTTTCGTGTGCATGCACACTTCCTCGGGTACAATGGAACAGAACCTCCTCAGCCATTGCTTATAGGCGGTGGGTGGAGGTTGTTGTCAGGAAGGGCCATTTACAGTCAAGACGCAGAAGTACCGGGTGATTATAGCTGAGATTGGATAAGCAGGGCTTTTTTTCTTGGGGAACCTCTTCGACAAAATTCTTTTTAAAATGTTTAAAAGTTCATGAGTTTTCAGTATACAGACTGAAAACTTCATTTCCCTCTTGAGAGTTCCGGCACCTCTTTAAAAAAGAAAAAGAAAAAAAGCCCTGGATGTAAGAAAGATCTGTGAATGGCAGTAAATTAGCATACAAATACGAGAGTTAATAAACAGACGTGGGGGATGAGGTTTGAGTCCAGTGGTGCCTACAAGTAAAGTTCGGTTCTGGGTACAAACGAGAACTGAGAGACTTAGTACATACACTCCTTCAGATTCATTGAAACAGATAGGTGAGGGGTTCATTAATGATTTGGAGTTGGGAATAAACAATGAACTGTCTTAAGTGTGCAGACAACACTAAGTTGTTCAGGGCATTGAGAATCAGGGAAGACTGTGAGGTACTCCAGAGGGATCTGTCGAGGCTGGCCGATTGGGAGTCAAAGTGACAAATGAGGTTCAACATGGGCAAGTGCAAAGTAATGCATATTGGAGCCAAAAATCCTAACTACGAACATACATCAACAGGGTCTGGATGGAAAATACCTAGACACTTTGGGGGTGGATCCAGCAGAGGGTGGGGCTTGGGGAGGGGTGGGGCCTAGGCATGGTACAATGCCATACAGTCCACCCTCCAAAGCAGCCATTTTCTCCAGGGGAGCTGATCTCTGTCAGCTGGAGATCAGTTGCAAAAGCGGGAGATCCCCAGGCCCCACCTGGAGGCTGGCAACCCTACAATGGGGTCTGAACTGGTAGTAACTCACCGGGATAGAGATCTTGGAGTCATGGTAGATAACTCACCAAAAACGTCAACTCAGTGTGCAACTGCAATAAAAAAGGCACATTTTATGCAGGGGATTATTAGGAAGGGGACTGAAAACAAATCAACCAGCACCATGATGCCCCTGTATCAATCTATGGTGTGGCCTCATTTGGAATACCGTGTCCACTTCTGTATTATAGCATTGGAAAAGGTGCAGAAAAGGGCAACTAAAATGATTAAGGGAATGGAGCATCTTCCTTAGGAAGAAAGGTTAAAGATGTTAGGGCTGTTTAGTTTGCAGAAACAACAACTGAGGGCTTACATGATAGAGGTTTACAAAATTATGCATGGGATAGAGAAGGAAGTACTTTTCTCCTTTTCTCACAGTACAAAAACTCATGGGCACTCAACGAAATTAATGAGCAATAGGCTTAGAACAGATCAAAGGAAGTACTTCTTCAGCCAAAGAGTAATTAAGTCATGGAATTCACTGCTGCAAGAAGTGGTGGCAGCTACAAGCATATACAGCTTCAGGAGGGGATTGGATAAACATATGAAGCAGAGGTCCATGAGTGTGTCTGTTAGCCAGAATATTTATCACTGTCTGGGGCAGTGATTGGGGGGCGTTAGGGTTGCCAAGTCCGTTGAAGTTACCGGCGGGGGGGAGTCCTCCGCCAGCTAGGAGCTTCACCGGCGCGCGCACAAAGCGCACATCGGCTGACGTCACCAGAAGTGACGTCAGCACATTGGGGGTGTTGCCAGGGCGACACTCTGGCAACGCCCCCAACGTGTTGGCGTCACTTCCGGGTGACGTCATTACGTGGGGGAAGTCGTCCAGGCTGGATGACTTTGGGGGCGGGGTTACCCCCGCCAGCTGAATGCTGGCTGGCGGATCGGGAACCCCTGTAGCGGGGGATCCCCCGCCCCCTGGGCTGACTTGGCAGCCCTAGCAACAGTGGAAGGGCTTCTGGAGTTCTGCCCTCACTGGTGGACCTCCTGATGGCACCTGGGTTTTGGCCACTGTGTAACACACAGTGTTGGACTGGATGGGCCGTTGGCCTGATCCAACATGGCTTCTCTTACGTTCTTAAGAGCAGAGGTCCATGAGTAGCTATTAGCTACAAGGTAAGAGGGAACACTCTGTCTGGGGCAGTGATGCTCTGTGTTCTTGGTACTTGGGGGGGGGGCAACAGTGGGAGGGCTTCTGGAGTTCTGGCCCCGTTTGTGGACTTCCTTATGGCACCTGGGTTTGGCCACTTTGTGACACAGAGGGTTGGACTGGATGGGCCATTGGCCTGATCCAACATAGCTTCTCTTATGTTCTTAAAATCAAATAAAAATAGCACCTGCATGCAAGCCTTCAAACAGCAGGCCAGGATCTTGGCTTGAGGGCCATACCTGAGGTTAGCAATCTCCAGGTGGAGGCTGGAGATCTCCCCAAATTATAATTGATCTCCAGATGACACAGATCAGTTCCCCTGGAGAAAATGGTTGCTTTAAATGACAGACTCTATGCTTCTGTGTTGTATATTTTTATTGTATTTTTATTGTTTTAATCATTGTTGTCAACTACCTCCAGCTCTGAAGAAAAGGAATGAATATAAATAGTGTAAATGAAATTACTAGTATTATTAACATCATCTGGTCTAGAAAATGATGTGAACTTAATCAGATCATGAGAGGGAGGGCAGGGAAGGTTGCCTCAGTGCTTAGTTCTTGTGGCCCTTTCTTACACACCCAGTGAAGTGCTGGTTGCCACTTTGGGATCAGGAAGCCATTTTTCTCCAGGCCAGTTTGGCCGGGGATCCTGGTGGTTTTTGTCATCTTCTGGATGTGGAACAGCAGTCACTGGGGGTGTGCAGGGATGGTATTTGTGAATTTCCTGCATTGTGCAGGGGGTTGGACTAAATAACCCTGGAGGTCCCTTCCAACTCTGTGATTCTATGATTCTATGTTGGAGCAGTATCCTTTTGGCCTACTTGAAATATGACATTTTTAAAGTGTTTTAATATATAATTATTATCTCTCTCTTTTTCTTTCAGGAAAAAGTGCTGTAAGGGTTATAAATTTGTTCTTGGGCAATGCATCCCGGAAGGTATGTGATTAAATTGTTTATTTGCTCTACACCAAACTGGCTCTCTCTCCATACTGTAGACGAGAGGTGTCGAACTCATTTGTTACAAGGGCCAGATCTGACATAACTTTTATTTTGTTGGGTCAGGCCACATGTGCCATAAAATGTAATTTCAGGCACTAGAGATATAAACTTTATAAAGGACACAGGCAAACCCAATTAACAATATTATTTTTTCTCAAAATACAAAGAAGAACAATTGATTCCTAGGAGTGAAAGGAACTGATTTACTGGGGAACCTACAAAAGCCACAATCCATTTGCCAATGCCCCTCATGGTCACCGTTTGGTACAGCAGTAGCAGTGACAGCTGCTCAGCTCTGCCCCCCCGCCCCCCATGTCGTGGGTTCACCAGTCCTCACTGAGCAGTGGTCAGAGGGAAAAAAACACCATGCCTCCTCTTTTTCGCCTTCATCTCCGTTCTCCCCACACTATTTTACCTCAGCCTCTTAGCCTTGCCCCTTAGCTACATCCTTTCTGTTTCTTGACAGCTTTACCACACACACCTCACCAGCAGCCTCCTGCCTTTCCTCCCTCACACCAGTTGTTCACATGATTTGTAAGAGCCCTGGATGGGCTAGTTCTGGCTCCCAGGCCAAATGTTTGACACCCCTGCAGACATTCACTAGACCAGGGATGCCAGCCTCAAGGTGGGGCCTGGGGATCCCCCAGAATTACAGCTCATCTCCAGACTACAGAGATCAGTTCTCTTGGAGAAAATGGATGCTTCTGGAGGGTGGACTCTTTGGCATTATGCCCCACTGAGGTCCCTGTTCTCCCCAGGTTCCACCCCCAAATCTTCAGGAGTTTCCCAGCCTGAAGCTGGCAACCCTAACCCCCCCCCCCCATTCTCCACTGGTGGACAGGGTGTGTGTGTGTACCTGGCAACCCTAACTGTAAAGCACACAACATTGTCAACTGCATGTGCCATTATAAGGTCTCCCTTCTACCAGTACTTTGGGGGACAAACAGTGGGTCCCACTTACTTGCCATCTGAGAGCCAGCACTAGGTAGTGGTTAGACTAGGAACATAGAGACCCGGGTTCAGATACCCATGCTGCCATGCAGTGTTTCCTCTAAGCTGAGTTAGTGTGAGCTAGCTCCAGCTCACACATTTTTGTCTTCACTCAGGAAGGATGGGCTCCAGAGCAAACTAATTTATGCAGTAGCCAAATCGCTCACTCACAACTTGAATGCCAGTAGCTCGCAGAGGAGAATTTTTGCTCACAAGACTCCACACCTTAGAGGGAGTATTGCGTGGAAGCTCTCCAGATGACCATGGGGCCAGTCACACATCCTTGCCTATCTTACCTCATGGGGTTGTGTTGAGGATAAAATGGAGGAGGTGAGAAGGACGTAAGTCACTTTGGGTCCCCCCCCAGTCTAAAGGATTTCTCCAAATGCATCTAGCAGCAGGCTGTTGAGTAAGATATAAATAAATCGCCTTGTTCCAGGCTTCAGAGACCCTGACCACCAATCCCGGGCTCTGCCACTGAGGTGGGCCAGCAGGACTCTGCCTCAGGGCAGTTTGAGATCATCCATCCTGAAGAAAAGCACCCAGCCAACCACCCAGAGGAAGAAGGTTCGGTGCCACTGACCCTCTGTTGGGAATCTGGGATTCCTTGTCCAAGGAACCAGAGTCCACTTCTTTCTTCTCACGTCTGCAGTTGTCCTGTTCCCTGCTCCAGTCACCTCCTGGCTGAAAAGGCCGGGGGGTGGCAGTAGAGTGGACTGAACAATGCTGCCGTGCCAACCGTTGCAGGTATTGCTAAAATGGCTGCTAAGGCCCAGTAGAGAACAGTCTTTAGGAAGAAGGGCAAAGCCATCTTGTTTCAGAGGGCATTTTGTGGCTGGTTTCTTTTTTTTTCTTTTTCATTATTTGAGCTGCGGGTGGGGAAGATGATTGACGTTAAAACTAGGCTACTTGACCTGGGTTGATCAGTTTTATATTTTTACTGTCAAGAGCGGTTAATGCAGAATGGTCTTAATTAGTTATATTGAGGCACGTTTTGTGATCCGCCTTGGACCCTTGCTGGGGGGGGGGGGGGAGTTTGAGTCCAGTGGCACTTTTAAGACCAACAAAGTATGTACCTGAAGAAGTGTGTATGCACACGAAAGCTCATCCTCAGAATTAAACTTCATTGGTTTTAAAGGTGCCGCTGGACTCCAACTTTATTCTCTCACTTCAGACCAACGCAGCTGCCCTCCTGAATCGACCTTGCAGGAAAAGGCAGATATAAGTATTTTAATCAACCATCCCTGAATCCACACTTTTGAAGTCACAGTGCTGCAAATAGGGAAATGCTTCCCCACCGCCAAAGTCAGAGTTTTAAGAGAACCGAACGTGGGTTGTCTTTAAATTACCAGTTTGTGTTGTTGCTTTTTTTGCATCTTTTTTACTTTATGCAAATGAGCACGGCCTGTGACTCCTCATTTAGTAAGGCTTTACACTTACCGTATGTTACTCGGAACAGTAGTGTTTTACGAGTCATATGGTCTCCGCTTTGGCAGTCGAGGGCCGAGCTTATACCATTAGAGCAAGGTCCTGCCAAGACAGGTGCTTGTACTTAACTTTACACAGTGCTGATGTGAACCCAAGCCAGCTGAAGTCAACAAAAGGACTCACCTTGATTTTATCAGGTTGATTTATTGTCGGCAGATGTGCTGATCTAACAGCTCAAAGCCCTTTGGGAACCTTGGCATCCCAAACACTAGCCCAATAATGAATTGGGACAGGACCAGAAAATATGGACAGAAAACTTAGCAGGTGACAAATCCAGTTGGTGATTTCACCTAAGCTCGGCTCGATCATCAGCTTGTCAGACTGCACTGAGAAAAACTCGGGGATCATCAGCCCTGCAAAACTGATCCTCTGAAATGGGGCAGGAAATACTTTTGCAGTGAGAAGACCCTGACATAGCGGACCGCACTTACGTCATGGACAGGCTGCGTGATTGCAGCCAATTTGAAACCAATGGGGCTTAAAAGTAGATTTCAGCTTTGGGTATATGTAGGGGAAAATAAACATATGTGCAACCCTCTAAAACTGTGATGGTGTGTGGGTTCCAGCCCCCTTAAAAGGGGGCCAAAAAAAGAGGAATATGTAGATGTACACCACTGCTAATGGTTGGAAAAGGGAATCGTATTTCAATAGCCCAGTGAAAACACAGTGAGGAACCCTCTTCTAAGGAGAGCCTCAACAATACAATGGCTAAGAAGCACCAGCCACCACTGAAGCCAGACACAGACATTTCTAGAGATCCATGGCGGCTGCTGAAAGCATCATCCCTGTGTCCCCTCCTCTTTTCTACTCGGTACAAGACACACGCCGAAATTGTTGTGCTCTGAGATCCTCCACCCCTGTAAGCATTAGCTAATGAATCCCCCTCCCCCTCTCTAATTCTTGGATTCTCTGGTTCTAAATTTTAGAATGCATGCAGTGATCAGGGAGGTTGTACAAGGGGGCCCTTCCCCATTGTGGGATTCTCTAATTCTAAGTGGAGTTGGGGAGTGGGAATCTTGGAGTGCCACGACATCACGGCAAGTCTTTTGTGAGCCAGTTTGGTGTAGTGGTTAAGGAGTGGCGGACTCTAATCTGGGGAACCGGGTTTGATTCCCCACTTCTCCACGTGCAGCTGCTGGTGTGACCTTGGGTCAGTTACAAGTTCTCTCAGAGCTGTTCTCTCATGAACACTTGCTGCACATTATTGTGTGGAGGTGAAGAGAAGACTTCAGCAGCTGCCGTGCACAGCCAGTAACATGTGTCATTATTGTGCAGAGAGGAAGAGAAGACTTTCATCCATTGCCAACCAAGCATGGCCAGCCAGCATCATAAATCTTCCCTTCTACTTTATAATCCCTGCTTTGGTTCTTGGTGTAACATTGGGAGGCTATATAATGCAAGCACTGATTTGTATAGAGTACCAACCACATAACGCTCAGCTCATCATCATCATCATCCTCATCAATGTATTTATTTAAGTATGCTAAGAGTCAGTGGGCATAGTGATTAAGAGTGCTGCTACAAAATTTTTAACAATGGTTCTATCTGTAAAGCGACAAAAATCCGGCTTGACTCAACTGTAACAGAATTTGTAATACTCAGGTAATATGATTTATTTAAATGAATTGTAGTTTTTATCCGCTTAACTTCTGTTTTAACATTTTAGATCCTTTAATTTGATTGTTTCAATTGTAAATTTTGATTGCAAATTTCATATCCTGAGGCGAATGCTGTATACCCCATGTTTGATACTTACTTTGGCTGAGCTTAAGACCTTTGGCCATAGAAGCTAATAAACGAAAGAAAGATTAAGAGTGTCAGACTAGTAACTGGGAGGCCTGGGTTCGAATCCCCACTTGTGCCATGGAAGTTCGCTGGGTGACCTTGGGCCAGTCACACACTCTCAGCCTGGCCTACTTCACAGGGTTCTGGTGAGGATAAAACGGAAGAGAGGGAAATGATGTAAGCTGCTTTGGGTCCCCATTGGGATAACTTGAGATATTAAATCTTGAGGATAAGTAGCAAATTGATGTCCCACTGTTTAACAGCCAGTGTACATTTGTTTATATTTTGAGCGCATTTTTTCCTTCCACTCTCTCTCTTTCTAGACTATGATGTCTGCGCGGATGCTCCTTGTGAACAGCAATGCACAGATAACTTTGGGCGTGTTCTGTGCACCTGCTATCCTGGTTATCGGTACGACCGTGAAAGACACAAGAACAGAGAGAAGCCCTATTGCCTAGGTGAGTAGAAAACAAAAACCCCACCACTGAAAGAATAAAATCCTGCCAACTGGCCAGATTCAGATTTTGCACAACTTTGGCAAAGCGTGGGTCTTTAAGCAGTGAACTGCAGCTTTCAGGGTCTAGGGAGCCAGTTTGGTGTACCACTGGGCCAAGAGTGGCAGACTCTGAGCTGGGGAACCAGGTTTGATCCCCCACTCCTCTTCCACATGCAGCCAGCTGGGTGACCTTGGGTCAGTCACAGTTCTCTGAGAGCTGTTCTCTCAAGAGCAGTTCTCTCAGAGCTCTCTCAGCCCCACCTACCTCACAGGGTTTCTGTTGTGGGAAGAGGAACGGAAGGAGATTATAAGCTGCCCTGAGACTCCAAGTGAAGGGAGCGGTATAAATCCAATCTCCTCCACCTCTTCTTCTTCCTCCTCCTCCTCCTCTTCTACTACTACTACTGCTACTACTACTACATGCCAATGCAGAGGTATTGAAAGTGTTATAGGGTAGGGGCTAAGTCAGTGATTTACAGTCAGGGAAGTCCCCCATTCAAATTTTGCCTTGGCCACAAACTCACTCATTGGTCTTAGGTAAGCCAGTCTTTCCCCTCACCCTATGTCTGCAGTAGGGGAATCATAATACTGGCCTAGCTTACAATGCCCTGACCTGGATGACCCGGGCTAGCCTGATCTCATCAGATCTCAGAAGCTAAGCAGGGTTGGCCCTGGTTAGTACTTGGATGGGAGACCACCAAGGATGTCCAGGGCTGCTGCTATGCAGAGGCAGGCAATGGGAAACCACCTTGGTTCATCTCTTGCCTTGAACACTTCTTGGGGAGTCACCATAAGTGAGCGGCGACTTGACAGCGCTTTCCACCACCAATAAGAAGAGGCCCTGACCCAGATGGTCCAGGCTATCCCCACCTCATAAGGTCTCAGAAGCTAAGCGAGGTCAGCCTTCATTAACGCTTGGATGGGAGATCGCCAAAGAAGATAGGTATAGAAAAAAGCCTGCATGGTTAATAACAAAGTAATGGAAGCTGTAAAAGGTAAGAAGGATTCCTTTAAGCGGTGGAAAGCTAGTCTCAGTGAGGCTGATAAAAGGGAACATAGGCTGTGGCAAATAAAATGCAAGTCTGTGATCAGGCAGGCAAAAAGGGGATATGAGGAGCATATCGCAAAAAAAACATACAGACCAACAATAAAACTTTCTTCAAATACATTAGAAGTAGGAAACCAGCCAGGGAAGCAGTGGGGCCCTTGGATGACCATGGGGTAAAAGGTGTAGTGAAGGATGATAGGGAAACGGCTGAGAAGCTGAATGCATTTTTTGCCTCTGTCTTCACTGTGGAAAATGAGAAGTTCCTGCCCACTCCAGAACCACTGATTTCGGGAGGGGGGTTGAAAGACCTGATTCAGATTGAGGTGACCAGAGAGGAGGTCCTACGTCTGATAGACAACTTAAAAACAAATAAATCACCAGCCCCGGATGGCATACATCCGAGAGTTCTGAAAGAACTCAAATGTGAACTTGTGGATCTCCTGACAAAAATATGTAATCTTTCCTTAAAATCTGCCTCCATTCCTGAGGATTGGAAGGTAGCGAATGTCACTCCTATCTTTAAAAAGGGTTCCAGAGGAGATCCAGGAAATTACTAGCCAGTCAGTCTGAAGTTGATATCGGGTAAGTTGGTGGAAACTGTTATTAAGGGAAAAATTAGTAGGCACATCGATGAACAAAATCTATTGAGGAAGACTCAGCATGGATTCTGTAAGGGAAGATCTTGTCTCACTAACCTGTTAGTGTTCTTTG
Source organism: Lepidodactylus listeri (assembly GCA_029233225.1). Taxonomy (NCBI): domain Eukaryota; kingdom Metazoa; phylum Chordata; class Lepidosauria; order Squamata; family Gekkonidae; genus Lepidodactylus; species Lepidodactylus listeri. The sequence goes on along the minus strand of JARCFY010000004.1, from coordinate 23,199,796 downwards.
AGGGAGTAAACAAACATGTGGACAAGGGGGACCCAATAGATGTTGTTTACCTTGACTTCCAGAAAGCTTTTGATTAAGTTCCTCATCAAAGGCTCCTAAGTAAGCTCATGGAATAAAAGGGCAAATCCTTTTGTGGATCAAAAACTGGCTAATTAAAAGGAAACAGAGGGTGAGTATAAATGGGCAATTTTCTCAGTGGAGGGAGGTAAGCAGTGGGCTACCGCAGAGATCAGTACTCGGTCCGATGCTCTTTAACTTGTTTATTAATGATTTGGAGTTGGGAGTAAGCAGTGAAGTGGCTAAATTTGCAGATGACACGAAGTTGTTCAGGGTGGTGAGAACCAGGGAGAATTGTGAAGCACTCCAAAGGGATCTGTCGAGGATGGGCGAGTGGGCATCAACGTGGCAAATTGGGTTTAATGTGGCCAAGTGCAAAGTGATGCACATTGGAGCCAAAAATCCTAACTATAAATACACGTTGATGGGGTCTGAACTGGCAGAGACTGACCAAGAGAGAGATCTTGGAGTCCTAGTAGATAACTCAATGAAAATGTCAAGACAGTGTGCGACTGCAGTGAAAAAGCCCAACGCTGTGCTGCGGGTTATTAGGAAGAGAACTGAAAACAAATCAGCCAGTATCATAATGCCCCTGTATAAATCGATGGTGCGATCTCATTTCGAGTACTGTGTACTCTGGTCGCCACACCTCAGAAAAGATATTATAGCATTGGAAAAGTGCGGGAAAGGGCAACTAGAATGATAAAAGGGTTGGAACACTTTCCCTATGAAGAAAGGTTGAAGCGCTTGGGGCTCTTTAGCTTGGAGAAATGACGGCTGAGGGGTGACATGATCGAGGTTTATAAGATTATGCATGGAGTAGAGCAGGTAGAGAAAGAAGTCTTTTTCTCCCTCTCTCACTATACAAGAACTTGTGGGCACTCCATGAAATTGCTGAGCAGTTGGGTTAGAACAGATAAAAAGAAGTACTTCTTCACCCAAAGAGTGATTAACACATGGAATTCACTGCCACAGGAGGTGGTGGCGGCTACAAGCATGGATGGCTTCAAGAGGGAATTAGATAAACACAAGAGGCGGGACCCACGGGGAGGGGGGGGGGAGAGAAGGAGCTCCAGTGGAGTGGCAACCCAAGGTAAGGCTTCCTCTCCCCTCCACCTCTGGTTGCCCTGGCGAGGCCTGCGCAACACAGAGCTGCCGGGCCCACGGCAGTTCCCAGAGCGTTCCCTGCACATGCGCAGGGAACACTCTCTAACTTTTGGGGGGATCTAAATATCCCCCCCCCAAGTTTTTTTTAACTTTTAGGATTTTTCTGCACATGTGGGGAGTCTCCTATGTGTGCAGAAAAATCTCCCTGCCCCCCAGGTGCCCCCCCCCCCGTGCAAATTTAGATATCCGCACACAGGGTGCACCTTCGCTATTAGATATATAGATATGGAGCAGAAGTCCATCAGTGGCTATTAGCCACAAAGTATAGATAGGAACTCTCAGTCTGGGGCAAGTGATGCTCTGTATTCTTGGTGCTTGGGGGAAGGGGCAACAGTGGGAGGGCTTCTAGTGTCCTGGCCCCACTGCTGGACCTCCTGAGGGCACCTGGTGTTTTTGGCCACTGTGTGACAGAGTGTTGGACTGGGTGGGCCACTGGCCCGATCCAACATTGGATTCTCTTATGTTCTTATGTTCTTAAGACCAGGGTCGTTATGCAGAGGCAGACAATGGGCAAACCATTTCTGCTCCTCTCTTGCCTTGAAAACTTCATAAGAAGTTGCTGTAAGTCATCTGCAACTTGATGGCACTTTCCACCACCAGCTTATGGGGTCGCTATGTACAAAACTGCCTTATTTGATTCAGGCTTCTGCTTTGTCCAATTCAGTATTGTCCCCTGTGTCTGGAATCAGCCCTTCAGGGTCTTAAGCATAGAAATGTCTTCCCCAAATCCTGAAGATAGGTAGGTAGTCACATTGGTTTGAAACAACAGAACAAAGTTTGAGTCCAGTGGCACCTTTAAGACCAACAAAGTTTAATTCTGGGTATAAGCTTTGCTTTGCTTTTTTTTAAAAATTAAAATTTTGTTTACAAAAGTAACAATAATAACAACAAATATACCAATTCAGGCTCTTCAATATAGGTAAATAATAAACAAATCAGTGTTAATGTTTTAACTAGTTTTCAAAACATCAACTAAAATCTTTCTATTATCTTACAGGTAAGTTTCCATAATATCATCAACCCAAGTAAAGTATATCAACAACTTAAATTCACTTTCAAAAGTATAATAAGGTTTCATAATAACTATTGACTGGTAAGACTCCTTGTTGTGTCAGATAATCTACAACAGGATACCATATTTTAATAAAGGTGTCTTCCTGTTTTGTTGTTTGGTTCATAGATGAGTTTTCAGCTATCTTCCCTAAAATAAAATATTCCCATAACTTTTTTCTCCATGGCTGCATCGATGGTATTGTTTTATCTTTCCAATAGTAAGCAAGCAGTGTTCTAGCAACTGAAGGCAAAATTGAAACTGTCATATTTGTTCGTTTAGTACGCTTCTCAAAATCCCAGTAGTTTAATATTACAGTCTCCAATGTAAGAGGTAGGTTGTGATTTATAATCCGTTTGATTTCATCCCAGATTTGTGACCAGTATTGTTGGACATAAGGACAACTCCACCGACAATGCCGAAAGTCTGCTGAAGAGCCGCAGCCCTTCCGGCAATGAAAGTCTATATTAGAATTCATTTTATGTAAAGTCAAAGGTGTCTTGCACCAATGTGTCAATATCTTATACGTTTGGGATCTTATATTAAATTTTTTTGAGGTGTTAGCTGGAGATGCCCAGATCTGTCTCCAATCTTCTTCAAGAAGATCTTTGCCACAGTCCATTTTCCACTGTATCTCATATTTCATTGGCTTATTTAAACTGATTGCTAAACTGATTCAATACAATTAGGATAGAAGGCCTGCTGTTTGTCCATTAAAATTTTTTAAATTATTTTTATGCTTCTAGGAAGGAAAAGATACTGGGTCTTGAGTCCCCTAAAGAGAAACCTTTGTTTCTGATCATTCTTTTTTCCTTATTTTTTTCCCACCCAGATATCGATGAGTGTGCCGCAAGCACTGAACCTCCCTGCCCCCACATCTGCATCAATACAGTCGGCAGCTACCGATGCGAGTGCCACGAAGGCTTCATCCAGGAAGATGACGGCAGGACATGCACAAAAGGAGAGAAAGGTTTGGCATTGGTTCAGTGATCCAACATGGACACGGAAGCGGTCTGAGTAAACTAAATCTAATCCTGCCAGGAATACAGCCCCTTGCGCTCAGAAGCAAATTGTTCTGTTAAAACCAGAAATCTTTACTCTAGAGCAAATGTTTGTCTGAATGTATAACCATGGAGTATATACACTTTGCCCAGCGTGTCATGAAAGTGCAGGGAAATACGAGCAGGGGTGGGGATGGTAGGTTCCCCTAAATTCTGAATCCTGAAAATCCCCCCCTTTTAACCCAGCTCTGCAAACTACTATTTATTTTTCTTGCCAATGCAGCAGTAATCTATCACCTGCGCCCCTTTACCTCCCAGCTCTTGCATCGTTTCCACCTACCAATGTTGTAATTCCTCCAAGTCTGTATTTTTAAAAATTGGAGAAATCAAAACTGTGGAAGAAGGAGGAGGAGGAGATTGGATTTATACCTGCCTTTCACTATCTGACGGAGTCTCAGAGCAGTTTACAATCTCCTTTCCCTTCCCCTCCCCAAAACAGACACCCTGTGAGGTAGGTGGGGCTGAGAGAGCTCTGACTGAGACTGCTCTTGAGAGAACAGCTCTGAACGAATTTATGACTGACCCAAGGTCACACCAGGAGCTGCATGTGGAAAAGTGGGGAATCAAACCTGATTCTCCCAGATTAGAGTCAGCATTCTTAACCACTGCACCAAACTGGCTCTCAAATAAAATGGAGCCAGTTTGGTCTAGTGGTTAAGTGTCTGGACTCTAATCTGGGAGAACCGGGTTTGATTCCTCACTCCTCCACTTGCACCTGCTGGATGACCTTGGGCACAAGCCATAGTTCTGGCCACAGCTGTTCTTGAAAAAGAGCAGTTTCTGTCAGAGCTCTCTCAGCCCCTCCTACCTCACAGGGTGTCTGTTGTGGGGAGGGGAAGGGAAAGGGAAAGGAGATTGTAGAGCCAGTTTGGTGTAGTGGTTAAGTGCGTGGACTCTAATCTGGGAGAACCGGGTTTGATTCCCCACTCCTCCACTTGCACCTCGCTGGATGACCTTGGGCAAGACATAGCTCTGTACCAGCTGTTCTCTCAAGGACAGCTTGGGAAAGAGCTCTCTCAGCCCCACCTACCTCACAGGGTGTCTGTTGTGGGGAGGGGAAGGGAAAGGAGTTTGTAAGCCGCTCTGAGACTCCAAGTGAGTGAAGGGTGGGGTATAAATCCAATCTCTTCTTCTTCTTCTTCTTCTTCTTCTTCTTCTTCTGTCATCTGTCCACAATGCTGATTCTGTGAACTAGGGCAGATCATGAGAGGGAGGGCAGGAAGGGTTGCCTCAGTGCTTAGTTCTTGTGGCCCCTCCTTACATGCCCAGGGAAATGCTGATCGCCACTTTGGGGTCAGGATGCAATTTTTCTCCAGCCAATTTGGCTGGAGATCCTGAGGGTTTTTTGTCATCTTCTGGGTGTGGAAAAGGGTCACTGGAGAAGTGGGGGGAGGTATTTGTGAATTTCCTGCATTGTGAAGGGGGTTGGACTAGATGACCCTGGAGGTTTTCTTCTTCTTCTTCCCTCAACAGATAAACATATGGATCAGAAGTCCATCAGTGGCTATTAGCCACAAAGTATAGATAGGAACTCTCAGTCTGGGGCAAGTGATGCTCTGTATTCTTGGTGCTTGATGGGGGCGGGGGGCAAAAGTGGGAGGGCTTCCTGCCCCCACTGGTGAACCTCCTGAGGGCACCTGGTGTTTTTGGCCACTGTGTGACAGAGGCTGATTTCGCACTAGCATTTGCCCCAGGTTTGCCCTCATGCTTGCACCGGAGCTTCTGGTCAATTTCACACCAGTTGCTCTGGGCTCACGTTTTGCTCTGGAGTATCACCCTGCTGCACCGGAGTTTCCCTGGAGCAAACAAATCCTGTTTTTAGAGGATTTTCCTGTTTGCTCCGGGGGAGAACCCAAAATGAAAACACGCCCACTCACCCACCTTTCATCAGGGCCACCCCATTGTGGGAGTTTCTAATTTATTTTTGAAGAAAACCCTTTGTCACGCTATATTTAAAGGGCTGAGGTTCCAAGTGGGAAAATGAAGAAAATACTCCGGAGGAAACTGGGAGGGGAAATTCCGGAGAGAACGAGAGGCAACTGGCCAGTGCGAAATCGGCCAGAGTGTTGGACTGGATGGGCCACTGGCCTGATCCAACATTGCCGTCCCTTATGTTCTCTTACATTCGTAACAGTGAATTGCCCTCTTGTGGCAGATATAAGGACCTGCAGGACCACCACCTTTCCAGATCTTGAGATGCGCTAGAGAGCAATAGCTTTCCCATAATTAGGTCATTGACCCTGATCTTCTGATTAATTTCTCTTTGTAGAGAACATTCATAAGGCACTGATATCCCTTCTCCCTCACATCTTGCCTGTTTCCAAAGATAACAAGCAGCGCTGGAGGAAAATTAATCAGCCTGTGTTTATTCCTCCATGCCAGAGGCCGCCCACCTCCCTTTGGCCTTCAGAGACTGAATTTTGATCTGCAGGTTTAACGGGTTTTTTTTTTGGGGGGGGGGGTTGCACCAAAGTGGTGCAGCATCTTTGTGACTTGAGGGATCATCTTGCATTTTTCCAAGACGGCACAGCAGCCACGTAGTCCGAGGAAAACATTCTGCAGATAATACAAGACAGATGATAAGCTGTACGGCCCCAAGGAAGGAAGGAAAGAATGCTTGCAAACCACCTCTTGGCCAGAGCACCCAGCACAAGCGAGGCAAGATCTTCATGCTTTTATGCTAAACAAATACGCTGCCCAACCAAACTGACATCTTCTCATTAGAGGCCGCTGGGGCCACTGGCTTGCTTTGGAAAAAAGGAGCTTTAGGCATACCAGCAAAGCCCAGAGGGTTAGCTGTGTTTGAAAACCAAACAGAAGTCCAGTGGCACCTAACAGACTAGTAACCCTTGTGCCAGCAGGAGCTTTCTTGAATCGAGCTCAGTTCTTCATTCGGAGTGTTAAAGGCAGAGCTCAGTTAAGGTTAAGTTGAGAGAGAGAGAGAGAGAGAGAGATTAGTCTAAGGTCCCTGCCAGAGCACAGTAGCAGAGTGGGGGACCAGCCTCTGGTCTTCCCAGCCTTAGCCTGTCACTGATCAGTACACCACACTGCCTTTCCATACTGATTTGGTCAGGTAGACAAGCCCTGCAAGTCCAGAGAATGGTGTACCCAATTCAGCCTTTTTCTGCTTCCCCTCGTGCTTTCCTACATGGCTGAAAACATTGTGTGCCTCTGTAACCGAGGGCGAAAATAGCTACTGGAAACTGATGGTGTGCCGTTCGAACAATAAATAATTTGTCCTTCAAAATATCACTATCTCGAGTTTCTTTCTGTAATCAGAAGCTGTTTCCAAAGGATCGATAGTTTCCAGTTCCGAACCTTCATTTCTATCACCGTGGGCTTCAGAGAACTGAAAGGGCTGCAGGGATTTTAAAACAAGCTCGTTTACAATTCTTCCTTGTATTTTGAGCCCGTGTGGATATCTCCAAAGACAGACACACCATACCTTTCAGAAGGCACAAGAAGGTGAAGGGATCTAAAGCAGGAGAGGATTTGAGATTGGAAAGAAAGAAAGAAAGAAAGAAAGAAAGAAAGAAAGAAAGAAGCCTCCTGGGGACCCCCCCCCCTTCAGTTTTGTGTGTTTTATTCTGGAAATTCTTCACATCCTTGCTTGGGACCTGGCTGCCGGGGTAGGGGTAGGGTTGCCAACCTCCAGGTCCTGCTATTACAACAGGTCTCCAAACAACCAAGATATGTTCCCCTGGAGAAAATGGCTGCTTTGGAGGGTGCATTCTATGTCATTATACCCTGCTCCCCCCAAGCCCCGCCCTCCCCAGGCTCCACCCTTAAAATCTCCAGGTATTTCCCATCCCAGACCTGGCAACCCTAGTGCGTGGGATTGCCATCTCCATGTTGGGGAATTCCTGGAGAGCTCCTGGAAAACTCCTGGAGATTTGGGGAGGGAGGAGGGTAGAGTTTGGGCAGGGGAGGGACCTCAGCAGGGACCCAGGGCCTTTTCAGTGGCGGCTCCTTACTGGTGGAATGAGCTCCCGGAGGACCTTATGCAGGGACCTCATGCAGTTCCGCAGGGCCTGCAAGACGGAGCTCTTCCACCAGGCCTTCAACTAGGAGCCACCCCCCCACTACCATCAATGGCCACTGTGAACAAGCAATACCATCTGCAGAAAGGGAGACGGTTGAGGTTAGAGATGCCATCTTGTATTGTCAACCACTACGAGCACTTTAATTGAAAATTGTTGATTGTTGACTGTTGATTGCTGATCGTTGATGTTTTAATTGATTGTAAATGTTTTATTGGAACCTTGGCACATTGGCCAAGCCTGTGAGCCGCTCTGAGCCTGCTTGCGGGGACAGCAGCCTATAAATATAATTAATTAATAATAAATAAATAATGCCATAGAGTCCACCCTCCAAAGCAGCCATTTTCTCCAGGGGAACTTATCTCTGTAGTCTAGAGGTGAGCAGTAATTCCAGGGCATCCCTAGGACCTGGTATCACATATTGGTCTTTGGAGTGGGGCAAAAAACCCACCAGGAATGAAGGTTCATTGCCAATGAGTCCCATTATCTTAGCTGTATCTTCTAAAGCCCGCTGCTAGAATGAGACCCATTCAGTCATGACTGTGTGAGGAAACAGCCCTCACCACAATACAGGTTGCTGTTGGTTACTGGTCAGAACAGCTTGGGGGAGGGCGATCTGTTTCTCCTGACCTGTGATTTAGTTTCTGGCCTGGTCTCACCCTGCACCCAGCTTGGCTGGAGCCACATCGGGCACTGGACAACTAGTGGGATAATGAAGGATGATAAATAACACAAAGAATGGGTAATTGGATAGTGCTGTCCCCAAGTTTTGGAATCATTGCAAAGGATGTTACCCTGACCCTCCGTGTTTTCAGGGTGACACTCCACATTCCAAGGACTCCAGCACTGCATTACTAGAGATTACAAGGATCTTTGGAAACTCATCTCTGGACCTTTGTTCCACTCAGAGAGGCCATCAAAATAATCAGCGGCGATAAAGGCGGCTTTTGTGCAGATTGCAAGCAAAAAAAAAAAAAAGGCCCCTTGCACGGGATATATATTGGCACAATTTATAGCGTATGAAAATTGGCCCTCGGAGGGGGATTATAAATCACTTTTGGACCCGTCTTTGTTCCTGTACAGTAAAGGCTCAGATAAAAAGCATAGAGGTAAACACATTTTTTTCTCCCCGTGAAATATAAAAGGTGTTTTTTCTGAAGGCATTAAGTCCTGCTAAGTGGAAACAGCTGTTCTTAAGCCAGTTCGCAGCCTGCTTGCTGGGGATTTGTCCCGGCCTCTCACAGGGATTCACAACTGAAGACGGTTGTTAATGCCAGGGGCACCTCTTCCTCTCGGAAGGGAAACTTCAAAGGCTTCTCTGTGCACGGTTTCCTTTGCCACCTCTTTCCCCTGCTCGTTTTTCTTCCCTCTTTTTTAAAAAACAATGTTTTGAACGTGATTGGCCTTTTCTTTTTCCTTTCCAAACAGGGTTTTCTGAGAAGACCGATAATGTCGTGAAGCCAGGGGCCTGCTGTGCTTCCTGCAAGGAGTTTTACCAAATTAAGCAGACGGTGTTGCAATTGAAACAAAAGGTACAAGATTTACTTGGTTGGGTTTTTTTTAATATATATATATATATATATATATATATATATATATATATATATATATATATTGTACTGCCTATTTAAATAAGGGAAGTGGAATAGCATTGATGGACAGACATGTATCTACTGCTATGAAAGCAGTGCACCATTGAAATGAATTGCTGAGAGAGGAATATTGTGTCTTGGAGGCATTAAAAGCAAAACAGGGCCGAGCTGGGTACTTCTTGGTTGGGTTGCCAACCTCCAGGTGGGTCAAGTAACAAAAAATGTACACTGCAGCTAAGATTCATGGGCGGAGTGCTCCTGTCATTCTCCGTCCATGAATCTTAGCTGCACGATGTGTCATTTGTAGGACCGGCAATAAGCATCAACACAACTATAAATGAAATCTCCCCCCCCCCCTTTTTGGAAGACTTTGTGCAAGTAGAAGCAGGCTTGTAATTCTGGAAACTCCCGTTGGGGCTTGACTTTTAAAATACTGATGCAAAAACGAGCTGAATATTATTATGCTGAATGTACTGAAGATATGTATCTGACAAGGATGTTATAATAGCACACAATGCACTTTACAGAATAATAGTTATAAATAGAACACGTTTATTTACAAAAGTTTCTTGCAGTGTATATTTTTTGTTACTTGAACCTCCAGGTGGGGCCTGGTGGTCTTCCAGAATTTCAACTGATCTCTAGGGTACAGAGATTAGTTCCCATGGAGAAAAGGGCTGCTTTGGAGGGTGGACTCAAGAAGGAGGAGGAGATTGCCCATCACTACCTGAAGGAGTCTCAGAGCGGCTTACAATCCCCTTCCCCGCCCCACAACAGACACCCTGTGAGGTGGGTGAGGCTGAGAGAGCTCTTTCAGGGACTGCTCTTGAGAGAACAGCTCTGAAAGAACTTCTGACTGACCCAAGGTCACACCAGCAGCTGCATGTGGAGAAGTGGGGAATCAAACCCAGTTCTTCCAGATCAGGGTCCATGCTTCTAACCACTACACCAAACTGGCACTCTATAGCATTCCTTTGCAGCAACTATTTTTTTTGTTTACTTCATTTATAGCCTGCCTTTCTCATTGAGACTCATGGCAGAAAGGAATTTCAGTGGGTTTCTGTTGTTTTTTAATAGATGTAGTAGCTGGTTTCACTGCTGATATTTGTCCCATTTGGGAGCCCGTAGGTTTGTTGCCAGGCAGACTAGACCCCTCCATACCGAAATGGAAAAAGCAGAGCAGATGAGGAGGAGGAAAGAAAGAAAGACTGAGGAGAAAGCAGAGCAGGACAGAGCAATAAAACCTTGTGTTAAGGATTCTGCCTTGTGTTGTCTCCTTCCCTGCACCAAGTTACACAACATTGGCTTCACACAATCATTTTTCTCAGCTCAAAATTATGATCCCCCCCCTCCCCAATCACCATGGAGGAAGTCCACATGGAACTCCAAGTTTGGACAAGGATGAGTGTCGTTGTGTGGGGTTGTTCTGGAAGGCCAGTCCTTCGAGGATCTTGCCATCTACCAGGATGGGAGAGAGAAAGAGAACTGTTCATTCATTTGCAGTGTTTGCCTGCTTCAGTGAAACCTGCAGGACCTTCCCAAAAAACGGATCCATGAGGGAAGAAATTATTCATCGAAGGCATAGGGTATCCAGACCAAGCCTGGCAACCAGTGGGATGGTTGGAGGGCAGGTACATGGGGGGATTGGCAACATCACTACTTCCCGTTCAGGTAAAACCTGGAAGGGACAGTGTGTAGCTCTAGGAATCACCAGATACTCTGTGGTAAAACCATAGAGTTTCCAATGATTCCTAGAACGACTCATTGTCACGTCCAGGTTGTGCCCAAAAGTGGTGTATTGGTATAGAAGCTGGTAGTGGGTTTTTTTTGTTTGTTTGTTTAATTTTCTCCCACTGCTCTTTGGAGCAGCTGTGGACAACAGGGATGATCCATAGGAGGCCTCCCACCATGGTGGGATTCCTGGCAACCTTTTTTGGGCAGGAGAAACAAAGACCAGTATTGCAACAGTACTGATAAAAGAAGAGTGTTTGCATGTTGGGGGTATTACAGTGTTTTTCTGAACAGTGTTCTGGAGATCCCTGAGGTCATTTGAAAGTTTATTAGTTGTTCATCAGTTAGAAAATCAGTAATGGGAGCAGACAAGTTTCCTTGGCACGGTGCTTGTCCACCATTACTGGTTCTTTTCCCGCAGTATACCCAGAGCCACAGAGGAATGCTGGGTTGCTTCATGGAGGATGATGGTGATGCCCAGGAGATCTGAGCACTCTTGTGTGAAATGAGTTTGAGCCCTAGAAAATGCCCACAGGATTCTCTGCAATGCCCAGGAATTCTGTGGCAGGCATGAATGCTTTCCTCACTGGGAAAAAATAAGGAAAACACGGACAGCATTCCCTGAAGGTAGGCAGTTACAAAAACCTCTGGTTTTCCTCCTCCTTTCCCACCATCCCCTTGACAGAGTAGCTAAACTGATCTGAAGGAACCCCTTGCCAAAAGAAACAAATAGCGAGCAATCCGTCCATGCAAGCAATGCCATTTGTGGGGAAAGTGAGTACCCTTGTGCATATGCGTTCACTCGGAGACGCACGTCGGTATGTCTCTGATTAGAAGCCAGCATTAAAACCAGACCCTGGGCATTCCATCCCTGAGCCCCGTCAGCAAGAGTCCTTGTGGAATGTCTTCGGAATTACGGTGCAAGACGGCAGGTGATGGCAAGGATCCTGCCTCGTCTCCGCAACTGTCATCCCTTTGCGCTTACCCCTTCCAAAGGCTTGCAGCCTCATGGGGAGAAGAAAATAGTGCGGGAGGAAAGAAGACAGGAGTGAGGTCATTTTGGGCAGCAGTTGCAAGCCCGAATTAAGGAAGTGGGACGGAGCAGACCTCTAGTCCGAACCTGTTGTTAATCTCCGGCGAAGAGGACAGCACTAGATGTCGAAAGCACAGGGCTTGGCACGGGAGGCAGAGTCTTCTTTCCAGGAGATATTGGAGAGCGTGCTGCCAGGAGAGAGGGTGGGTGGTTGCGCGCACATTTCATGTGCTCCCAAACCAGGCTGACTCAAGAGGTTGGCATCTGGGGGACCTTGGTCAGAGCATCTGTGCTATCTGGTACAGATAAGTGAGTTGGCTGTGCAATTGAAAATGCGTCTGCGTGCCTGCCCACCCCCACCCCCCAGGTGGGGGGGAGTCTCCTCATACTTTAAGTATTCCAGCTATTTGAAAATGAAAACCACCCTGAACATAGAATCATAGCGTTGGAAGGGGCCATAGAAGCCATTCAGTCCAACCCCCTGCTCAAGGCAGGATCAGCTTAGATCGGTTCACCCGCTGCATAAAGACTGCCAGCAAGGCAGCCTAGGCAGCTGACCCCACCACTGAACTACTCTTACTATTAAAAAATTCTAATATCCAGCCAGTACCTTTCCACCCATGATTTAAACCCATTATTGCGAGTCCTCAGCTGCCAACAGGAACAGCTCCCTGCCCTCCTCCAAGCGGCAGCCCTTCAAATACTTCAAGAGAGCAATCCTGTCCCCCCTCAATTTCCTCTTCTCCAGACTGAGGGCCTTTTCAGACTGGCCAGTTACCTCTCACTTCCTCCTAATTTCCCCCTCTGCGACTCCTCCTGAGCAAACCTGCCGTTTTCGCACTATAGCAATCTGCTCCTCTCCCCCCCCCCCCGAAGTTTTCTGTTCCCATTTGGGTTGCTTCGATGCTCTCTGTGCCCGCCCCTTGCATTTCCCCTCCCCTTCCCTCCCCTTCCTCCCCCCCAGCTCCTCCCTCGTTCCCCGCTTTTCCTTTTTTTTTTTAAACGCATGTGTGGTAACGTTATAACGTCATAGTGGAATGACGACAGTGCATCACCCGCCTTCCTCTTCCCAGAATTCATCAAGTCCCTCCTCAGTATTCAAATTTTCCCGCCGTTCTGGGTTGGTGCAAAACGATTGGCGGGCTACAAGGAGGACCCCCCCCCAATGGGTGGATTCTCCGATGTGAACTGAAATGTCGTGTGCTTAACCCGATCAAGGCAACAAAATGGAGGATGGGCAACATGGCGTCAGCTGGCCCGTGTTAAGAAAAAAAAATTACATAAATGGTGGTGGTGGTGGTGGCGGCAGCTGAGGAGGAGCAGCATGACACGCAGAGCAGTCTCCCCGCTCCGCAGGAATAGTTATAGCCCCTTGAAAACAGTTCAATCCATTTCTGTGACTTTTCTGCAAAGAAGCGCGCCCAGCCTGCTCTGCAGGGGCTGCCAATAAACAGCAAATTAACCCCCCCCCCATAGTAGATGTGAACGTGTGTTTATTATATAAAGACAACAATTGTGCCGTCTTCCCTTGCTGCATCAAAATTTCATTATGATGTTATAATGTTATAAGGGCCTTTTTTTAAAAAAAAAAAAAAAAGGAGGGGGGAAGTGTTGCTTCAGGATCGTGGGACCGCACACAGGGAGCGGAAAGGAAGGCAAGTTTCCCCAGCCCACCCGCCCGCTTGCCGCGGCTTCTCCACGGATTGCTAGAGGAAAGCACCCACCACCAGCTCTGCACGGGCTGTTGCCGGGGAAGCCCAAACAAAGGGCAGCAGTTACCGGGGAGCAAGCACATGGAGCTCTCGGGCCAATGGCGCCCGGCTCCTGCTCCCAAGAAACGGCAAATCCACCTCGCCAACGCAGTCCCTGTGGTGCGATCTTGCCTCCCTGCCTCCTTATTTCGATATAATGTTAGGAGGGCTCGTTTCAAAAAAAAAAATTCAAGAAACGCCCACCGCGGGGCAGGCCAGATGGAGGGCGGGCGAGTGGGTGTGTTCTCATCTAGGTTTCTCCAACGGAGTAAACAGGAAACACCGCCAGGAACAGGATTTTCTTGCTCCAGGGATACTCCTGAGCAGTGCGGTGAAACTCCAGAGGAGTTTGTGAGCACGGAGCAACTGATGTGAAACTGACCAGAAACTCCGGTGCTCACTCCGGTGCTCGCCCTGGAAAAAAGCCAGTGCGAAAACGCCCTGAACATTCCCAAGTCCCTCAGCCTTTCTTCGCAGGGCTTGAGCTGATTCTGTACCCAGCTGTCTCCTCACAGTTTTTCCACAGCCACATTGGGAGGTTAATCTCCCTCTATACTGCATGCCACTTTCACTTTCTTTGTTCATCGAGTTTTATGGAACCCTCTGCTTAGATTCATGGCTGTTCAGGGGCGACTTCAGCAGTCTGTACAGCATTGCCCCCAGGGTATCTGAATGTGGTTTTGAGTGGCGCCTTTTTCCTTCCTCCACTTCCAATTCGAAGGGAACAGTAAGCAGACAACTTGACACAGCTTTATTGTTCCCCCGCCCCTATTTCCCCCCCTGTATTTATCACCTCACCATAAATTACTTGGCTCAGGTGGCTAGTTTGGTGTAGTGGTTAAGTGTGTGGACTCTAATCTGGGTGAACTGGGTTTGATTCCCCACTCCTTCACTTGCAGCTGCCATAGTTCTGTCAGAGCTGTTCTCTCAAGAGCAGCTCCTGAAAGAGCTCTCTCAGCCCCACCTACCTCACAGGGTGTCTGTTGTGGGGGGGGGGGGAAGGGAAAGGAGACTGTAATCTGCTCTGAGACTCCTTCGGGTAGTGAAGGGTGGGGTATAAATCCAATCTCCTCCTCCTCCTCCTCCTCCTCCTCTTCTTCTTCTTATGATCGCTGAGGTATGCAGGACCGACTGTTGAAAATAAAATAGATGGCAAGCAGACACTAACCAGTGCAGAAACCAGGATTTGAGGGAATGCAATGAAAACAGATATTTTGAGGCAAGGGGGAACCAGGTTGAGTGCTGAGAAAATGTGGAGCGAATGCCAGATGCAGAGTGGACCTTTGTCTTCAGGCCTCTGATCAACTTTGTCGCTCTCCTCTGCACCCACTCCATTTTGTCCACATCCTCCCTGAAGTGAGGCCTCCAGAACTGCACACAAGACTCCAGGTGTGGCCTGACCAATGCAGTGTACAGTGGGACTATGACATTTGTATGTTATGCCTCTGTTGATACGCCCCAAGACTGCATTAGCCTTTTTTGTTGCTGCATCACACTGGCTGCTCATATTTGGTTTACAGTCAACCCATGTCCCAAGATATTGTTCACACACACATGCTTGGCTTGCAGAAGCCCTTTGGATCCATCCCCAGTACCTCCACTTGAATATATCAGCTCAAGAAACAGGGTTGAGGAAGACTCCTGGGGGGCCACTGTCCATTGGGATAAGAGGAATGAGTGGGCAGTGTTGGCATAAGTCAGATGTGCATATTCACCTCTGCACTAACTTTTAGTGAAACGTTGGGGTCACTCTGTTGTTTTTTTTAAAGTCCATAATCAGTTGCATGGCCCTCAGGTTGTAATTCAGTTGTGATTTGAACTCAGGGCCAGATCGAGAACCCCCAGCTCCTGAAGCCCTCCGGTAACAAAGGGCAATTCTCAGTTTGGATTTTGTGCTTGGTTATATGCAACTAAGTACTAAACACATATGCAGCCCCAGCAAGTGTGGTGAGTGATAACATGTGTATAAAATTAGGTTTGTGTCTCTTTAAAAACAAAGAAGCAAGAAAGAATTGGGTTTTTGTTTCAGAGGGTTTCTTTTTCAAGGAACACGTGCCTATTTGAATTCACATTGAGCGTACCAGGCAGTATAGCCATGTATTTGTAATGTGCAATAGTGAGCTCCCCCCTCTCTGGCAGTCTTTAAGCAGCGGCTGGACAAACACTTGTCAAGGATGCTCTCTAGGCTGATCCTACATTGAGCGGGGGGAGGGGGGGGGTTTGGACTTGATGCCTTGTATGGCCCCCTCCAACTTGATTATTCTATATCCAGGTATAAAAGTCAGAAAAAGCCCTGTATTCTAGACTGTTGTTAATACTTTCATTTGATAACATCTGCACGCTGTTCTTCCTCCTAGAGGCATGGGGAGGGGGGTGGGGTTATGCCATTTTTATCCTCACAATAATCCTGTGAGGTAGGCTGGGCATAGTTGGAGCATCTGACTTAGATCACGCAGTGAGCTCCAAAACTGCACCTTTTTCAGAAGCCAGAAGCACTCAACATAGCCCCAAATTCAAATCCTAGATGAGGGAATATCCCAGATATATATAATTTCATACAGACTAGCCCAATCTCATCAGATCTTGGAAGCTAAGCAGGGTCAGTCCTGGTTAGTACTTGGGTGGGAGACCACCAGGGAAGCCCAGGGTCACTTCGCAGAGGCAGCCAGTGGAAAACTACCTCTGTTCATCTCTTGCCTTGAAAACCTTGGGGTGGCCATGTCAGTTGTGATGAGAGGGCACTTTCTACAGCCACTGTGGGTTCAAGTACCACCCCTTTAAAGGTAAAGGTTTCCCTTTCTCGAAAGCCAGTTGAATCTGACTTTAGGGCAGTGGTTCTCAACCTGTGGGTCGGGACCCTTTTTGGGGTCGAACCACCATTTCACAGGGGTCGCCGGCTGGTGTCCAAGCCTGTCTCGCCCCTCCCTGCTGGCAGGAAAGGGCCCCGCGCTCGATCGAGTGCGAGGTCTGGCCTCCCGGCTCTTTGCCCTCAAAGGGAGCTTTCCCTTTAAGGGCAAAGAGCAGAGTTGGTTGGGGACAGAGCCCCGCCCCCTGTTTCCAACAGCCCTTCCAGCAGGGGCCACGAGGAGGAAGAAGCCAGCAGGTAAGTCAATGGCCACTTCCCCCTCCCCGCCGCCACCTTTAGGGCGTTCCACCGTTGCCTTCTCTGGGCTCCACGCCGAAGTGCAAAGCCCAGGAAAGGCAGCAAAAGCTGCCCCCCGCTGCCTTCCCTAGGTTCCACGCCGAAGTGCAGAGCCCAGGAAAGGCGGCAAAAGCCCCCCCCACCTTCCCTAGGCTCCGCACCGAAGCGCAAAGCCCAGGAAAGGCGGGAAAAGCCCCCCCACCTTCCCTAGGCTCCGCACCGAAGCGCAAAGCCCAGGAAAGGCGGAAAAAGCCCCCCTGCCATCTTCCCCAGGCTCCGCACCAAAGCGCAGAGCCCAGGAAAGGCGGCAAAAGCCGCCGCCCCCCATCGCCTTCCCTAGGCTCCGTGCCAAAGCGCAGAACCCAGGAAAGGCAGCAAAAGCCGCCCCCCCCGCCTTCCCTAGGTTCCGTGCTGAAGCGCAGAGCCCAGGAAAGGTGGCAAAAGCCCCCCTCCCACCGCCGCCTTCCCCAGGCTCCACGCCAAAGCGCAGAGCCCAGGAAAGGTGGCAAAAGCCCCCCCCGCCGCCGCCTTCCCTAGGCTCCGCGCCAAAGCGCTGAGCCCAGGAAAGGTGGCAAAAGCCCCCCCCACCGCCGCCGCCTTCCCTGGGCTCTGTGCCGAGGTGCAGAGCCCAGGAAAAGCGGCAAAAGCCCCCCACCACCTACCTTCCCCCCTCTCTCTTCCCCCACTTTCTCTGTCTCTCTTCCCCCTTTTTCTCTCTCTCTCTCCCCTCTCTCTCTCCCCCTCTCTCTCGGTCTCCCCTCTCTCTATCCCCCCTTTCTCTCTCTCTCTCTCTCTTCCCCCCTCTCTTCCCCCTTTCTCTCTCTCCCCCCCCCACCTGCAACAGCCTCTCCCCCACACCTGCCTTCATTTTCTCATGGCATCTTCTGTTGAAGAAAAGTAAGTCTGAAGCCTGAGTGTTTGTTGTGTCTTGTTGGGACTAGCTTGCAAATATATGTGTGTCTAAAGTCTGTATTAAAGTTGTTTGGTGCTAACTACCATGCAAGAGAAAACATCTGAAAAAGTAGCTTCATCATTGTGTGTGTTGGCAGAATTTTATGGTTGGGGGTCACCACAACATGAGGAACTGTATTAAAGGGTCACGGCATTAGAAAGGTTGAGAACCACTGCTCTAGGGGGTGGTGCTCATCTCCGTTTCCAAGCCAAAGAGCTAGCGCTGTCCAAAGGCTTTTCCATAGTCATGTGGCCAGCACAACAGATGTAATTTGTGCTGGCTGAGCGGCTTTTGGCTGAGGCTGCATTCTTCTCTCTTCTTCCCAGGTTGCTTTGCTCCCAAACAATGCTGCCGACCTTAGCAAACCAATCACCGGGGAAAAGGTGCTCGCATCCAATGTCTATATAGCCGGTCCCCCTGGACAACCAGGTGATCGGGGACCTCCAGGTAAAGTGACAGAGAAGATTATTCCTGTATTTAAGAGGGTCATGCAGGGGAGCCAAAAAGCCAAAGACCTCAGGACAGAATAGGTGGAATTATTCCATTTGATTTCACAACACCCCTGTGAAGTTGATTAGATTGAGAATCAGTGGCTTGCAAAGGCAATCCAGTGGGGTTCAGGAGAGGGGGGGTTAAAAGTGCTCTCCCAAGAACAAGCTTTACCCACAACACCCCTCTCATCCCAGTGTTGGATAGGTGATGGGCATGATTCGAGCCATCTGTATCAGGATTCTGAAACAGACAAGGCAAACCGGAACAACCCCAGGGAAAAATTTCTGCCAAGTCACAGGAGCTGTGTGTGTACTCTTACATACTTCAGGGAAATGTGGGGGGGGGGGGGGGGGGAAGGCTGGAGGCCCTTCCTCCCCAGCACCTCTGTTCCAATCCAAATTGGGCCCTGCAGCACTTGGATAAGTTAGTTATATGTGGAGGCCAAAAGTTTCCTGTCATTTGGCCCTCAGGCTGGCTCCAGCAGATGGCCAGTAGAAAGTTTAGAGCCACGAACACACACAATGCTGCCTTTCATTGAATCAGACCGCTGGTCCATTAACTTCAGTATTATCTACTCATACAGGCAGCAGCCCTCCAGGGTCTCAAGTCTGGCTCTTCTACATCACCTACTACCTGGCCCTATTAAATGGAGATGGCTGGGATTGAACCTGGGACCTTCTGCATGCCAAGCAGATGCCCTACCACTGAGCCATAGCACCCTCACCAACACAAGGCTAAAAACCACCATTTGTTTCTTAAAGCATGCGCAAGATTCTGCTGGGTCATTTTATGAAGTAGAGCATGTGTATTGTAGCCCTGTTTTTTGCAAGAGGTCTCCCCCTTAAGAAGCATTGTTCTATTGTTTAATTGGTTTATTAATTAGCCAAGCCATTTGTATATCTTAGTCGCTAAACAGATTTGGCACCCAAGGAAGCTTACAGCTTTACCAGTCAGTGGAAACATATATCAGTAAAGTAGCTATTAAAACAATTAAAAAGTGGCCGCATTAAAGTTTTAAGTTTTAAGCTTCCTTGGGTGCCAAATCTGTTAGGGACTAAGAGATACAAATGGCTTGGCTAATTAATGAACCAATTATAAACAGTCTCTGAGCAGAAAGCATTAAAAACAGGAACGGCTGAGGCTGCCACCAATAGAAGCAAAGGAACCGCCCTCTTCCTCAGCAGCCTCAATCAACCATCAATCAAACTGGCAGAATGTCTGAGAAAAACAGCCAGGCATTAACCCGGCACCAAAGTGCATATTCTGCAACTGGGGGACATCTCTGGCTTCCATCTACATGGGCTCTTCCTGGTTTGCTATTGCAAACTTCCACACTGAACATACTGGCCCTATCATAGGACTGTACCAGATGAAAATGCACAGAGGGGTTGCTGGTCTTAAAATGTTCTGCATCAGGTGTTTCAAGCATGGCAGGGCCATCAGCATACCCTGATGTACAACATCTGCTGAGGCCCAGGTTATTTGGAGGAGCCCACTGCCACCCTTGCAAAGCAGCTGTGCCATGCGGCACTCGCCTGGGTGATGGAATTCCGGCATGCTAGCTGAGAACCCGTAGCCGTCTTGGCATGGGTAGCAGCCCAGTTTAAACTAGAAGAGGAGGAGAAGGAGGAGACTGGATTTATACCCCGCCCTTCACTCGGAGTCTCAGAGCGGCTTACAATCTCCTTTCCTTTCCCCTCCCCACAACAGACACCCTGTTAGGTAGGGGGGGCTGAGAGAGCTCTTTCGAGGACTACTCTTGAGAGAACAGCTCTGAGAGAACTGTGACAGACCCAAGGTCACCCAGCTGGCTGCATGTGGAGGGGTGGGGAATCAAACCCGGTTCTCCTAGATTAGAGTCCACACTCTTAACCACTACACCAAAGTGGGGCATGCAAAGGGGTGTGCATTTGGACCTACCCAAGCCAAAAATATGCCCCAAAAATAACTTAATGGTATTTTCTGGGTATGTTTCAACATCCCAAATGTATCCAGGTTTTCTCTGGAACACCAAAAAAAAATCCTGAAAAAATCCTGTGTGTATTTGGGAATTATCGGTAAGATCTGAAAACAATGGATTGCTCCCACCTCTCAGCTGTTTGTCGGGCTTCTACTGCAGTCCTTTTAAAGTTCAAAGGGACTGCAGAAGACCACCTGAGGATCAGCTGTGCTGGTGGGGAACAAACTATTCCTCATGGCTCAGCTTGAGGCTAGCTTCTTGTTCTACCCGGTTCTACCTGGCAGGAAAAGCCAAGCCAGCCCCAAGATCGGCCTCGCTTTTTAAAACAAACAAACAAACAGTATTTCTCTTCTCAGGTCTATAGGATCTGGGAAAAACTGGGTTTTCCAAAAAAATCCTGGATTCCAATACTGTATTGGTATTGGAATCCAGGATTTTTCAGAAATCCCGATTTTTTTCAGGTCCAATAAACCCAATTTTTTAAAAACAA
The DNA here is from genome assembly GCA_029233225.1 of Lepidodactylus listeri. Lineage (NCBI taxonomy): Eukaryota > Metazoa > Chordata > Lepidosauria > Squamata > Gekkonidae > Lepidodactylus > Lepidodactylus listeri. The sequence goes on along the minus strand of JARCFY010000004.1, from coordinate 23,179,277 downwards.
ACAAAACAAAACTGGTTTTAAAAAATAGCACACCCCTAGTTCCAGGTTTAGTCCCCACCATCTCCAGTTGAAAGGATCGGGTAGTAGGTGAAGTGAAAGCCCTCATCCTGAGACCCTGGAGAGCTGCTGCCAGTCTGAGAAGACAATACTGACCTTGATGGACTGAGGGCCTGACTCAGTAAGAGGCACCTTCATGTGTTAAATGTATTCAGGACAGGGAACTGGTGCAAAGCTATATTACTGCATGTCTTAAGGACTGTCCACTCCCATGTGAGCTTACCTGACCATTATGATCTCCTTGAGTACCTTTGTTTCGGGTGCCCCTGCCTTCTGCAGTTATATGGGGAGGAGCCTTCTTGGTTGTGGCACCGGAATTATGGGATTTCCTCTCCAGGAAGATCTGTCCATGCCCCTTGGTGATTGCCCTCTGCTAGCTGTTGAAGACTTTTCTGCTTCATCTGGTGTACCCTCAGTAGCCTTGTTCACACGTTACAGTGAATGCATGTACATCCTGCCTGTACGGGCATACTGTTTTTTGTAAGTAAGAACCAACACCTTTTCACTTGACCAATGACACCAGGGGCTAGGAACCTGAATAAAAATGGTGCGTTAAACATAATATGAGAACTACTCAATGCACGTGTAAAGAATAAGCAAGTACACTCAGTCCACGGACTGTACATGCATTCACCGTAACTTGCAAACAGGGCTACCGACTGACCCTTGTTCTTGTTTGTTTTTTTAAGCTCTGGTTTTTATATATACATATATTGCTTTCAAACTTGATTTTTGTCTGGCCGACACCACAGTTTAGTGGTTAAAAAAAAAAAATGCTTGCATCATTGTATACATCTTCCCTGAAGACACCTGTGCACACCTCTCCAAGGAGATGTTAAGAAGAGATGGGCAGCGTTGTCACCATGCTGCACTGAAAGAGCTGCCATTTGAGAGGGCGTAAAAATGCGGAATGTTTCACATCACAGATTTCTTTTACCAAACGTTACCAGAGAGCGATGCCCTCAGAGCCTTGACGTCTTCCCTGAGCTGTCCGAGGTGCTGAAGGCCTTAAATTCTTTTGCTCTCCTAACGGAACACCATCCATCCCAAGCTATAGCTTGCTGTGACTGATAGTCATAGTGGCTGGGAACGGCGAGAAAGTTTCTCAGCTGCAATCGATAGTCTTCACTTGATGGGGAGTTATGCCCAGCTAATAAGTATCTCTGCTTCCACTTCTAAGCAGGTCTTGTGCTAATCCAAATCCAGCTAGCCAGGGGTGAGCCTGTTTAAATATTCCCAGCCATTGAACTTGGGGCAAGATATGGCTTAAGTCCGAAGTACTGCTGCTGCTTCTTGTGGTTTTCATACAACCCCATTCATCAGCCACAAATATTACCAATTCAGGGCCAAACTGACCATTAGGCTAATAAGGCTACAGCCTAAGTCCCTCTTTTTTTACAGTCCTCTGTTTCCCATCTCACCCACAAAGTTCACTAAGTGGCCATGGCCCAGTCACTGTCTCTCTCAGCCTTATCTACCTCACAGGGCTAGAATGAGGACACGGAGGAAGTGAAGACAAGGTCTTTTGAAATGTAGTATGTGCAAATGCCCATTTCGGTGGCTTTCAATGCCTAATATACACAAGAGAGGGACTGCCACGTGGTGAGAAGGGCACACACTCCAGGATGGTTCTGAGACAGGATATTTTAGCACTTTTCAGTTCATTAAGGATGCAAGACAAAATGGCTTCTTTGGGGCATGTTTTCCTCTTTAGGAATGGAAAGGCTCTTCCCTCAGCCAATGGAAATCAGCTGAGCCATAAAGAGACAATATAGTAATATATTACAGTGAGATTGTAAGGGTGTCCCAGTAGAGTGTTACACTACAGTTAGCGGAGGAGGGTTTTTCCGCTCCCTTTCCAAATGTTTCCTCATGTTCATTTCTAACTGCCTGTAACTATAAAACACCAGGAAAAGGACTGGCAAACCTTTCTCCCTATTGTGTTAATTTTCAACACGATTCATGTAGGAAGGGGTGTGTGTGTGTGTTTTTAAATATGAGTGAGGATTCAAAATTGCCTGGCCCTGCCCTGACTTGGATAGCTCAGGCAAGCCCAATCTCGTCAGATCTCGGAAGCTAAGCAGGGTCGACTGTGGTTAGTACTTGGATGGGAGACCTCCTTGGAATACCAGGTTGGGAGGACAGAGGCAGTGGCTTAATTTGATAACCTTTTGATTATGATGATTTTGCAGTATGTAAGTATATACTTAGCCTGACCCGGATGCAGGGGCGTAGACTTTTGAAAATTCCGGGGGGGGGGGGGGGGGCATGCTCGCTGGGGCGATGTTCTCCCCCCCCCGGGAAACCGCCACACCTCCCCGGGCCCTTCCGAGGCCCACCAGCCGCTGCCGCCGGTGCCTCTCTCCCCCCTGGCCACCCCTTCCCTCTCCCTCTCCAGCAGAGGTGGCCGGGCCTCGGAAGGACCCGAGGAGGTGCGGCAGCAGGCGCTCCGTTTTGCCAGGGGTGGCTGAGCCCCCTCCCCGGGAAATTTCGGGGGTGGCTTGAGCCCTCAAGCCCCCCCCCGTACTCTACGCCTATGCCCGGATGGCCCAATCTTGTCAGATCTCAGGAAGCTAAGCAGGGTCTGCCCTGGTTAGTACTTGGATGGCAAACCTCCATGGAAGTCCAGGGTTGCTGCGCAGAGGCAGGCAATGGCCAACCACCTCGGTGCCTCTCTTGCCCTGAAGACCCTACGGGGTCACCATAAGACTTTCCACCACCAAGTATGTCCTCAGGCTCTCCCCTTCTTTTAGGCTCTTTTAGACCTCCATGCCCACAGTCAGGCTCTTTCTGCTGAACCTGCGTTTCACTCCCTGGCTAGTCCAAAACCGCCCCGACTACCTCCACTGACAACTCTAACTCTCTCCTTTTGGTTGCAGGTGCCCCAGGACCAAAGGGGAGCCCCGGATTTCCTGGCTCTCCTGGAACTCAGGGTCTGCCGGGCCCTAGAGGACCAATGGGGCCCATGGGGCCTTCTCCAGACTTGTCCCATATCAAGCAAGGCAGAAGGGGCCCTGTGGTCAGTATCGTACCTCCATGTCATAAATATACATACATATTGAATGTTGCTTGTTCCATTGCATGTTTTCTTGAGGACTCTGTTTCTGTTTTGCAGGGCCCTCCGGGGGCACCAGGGAGAGACGGGGCAAAGGTCAGCAAACTAATCTTATCCCCCCCTCACCCCCAGAGAGTATCTTTTTATTTCTTGTGATATGTCAGGCAGTTCCTTTAAAGTTGGGGAAAGGTGGGTGCGAGGTGAAGGCAGGGCCAAAGGAAATGCACTCTGTTGTACTGGATAGCAAACAGGGTCCCATCACTGATCAGATGAGTGAGGGATGCTTTCATCCGTCAGTTTGGTGTAGTGGTTAAGTGCGCGGACTCTAATCTGGGAGAACCGGGTTTGATTCCCCACTCCTCCACTTGCACCTGCTGGATGACCTTGGGCACAAGCCGTAGTTCTGACAAGAGCTGTTCTTGTAAAAGAGCAGTTTCTGTCAGAGCTCTCTCAGCCCCACCTACCTCACAGGGTGTCTGTTGTGGGGAGGGGAAGGGAAGGAGTTTGTAAGCCGCTCTGAGACTCCCTTGGGTAGTGAAGGGTGGGGTATAAATCCAATTTCTTCTTCTTCTTCTTCTTCCATACTGAGTAATGCACTGAGTAATTCCCCACTCCTGCACATGAGGCCTGCTGGGTGATATTGGGCCAGTCCCAGTCCTCTCGGGACTCTTTCAGCCCCACCTGCCTTATAAGGTGTTTGTTGTGGGGAGAGGAAGGGAAGGCGATTGTAAGCCGCTTTGAGACTCCTTAAGGTAGAGAAAAGCGGGGTATAAAAGCCTACTCTTCTTCTGATGACTGTTTTGATTCAATATATTTCCAATTCTGACACCTTTAGGTTGTTTAAGGGTTCCTTCCTTTTCATAAAGTATCTTTCAGAGAGTAGCTGGGTTGGCCTGCAGTAGAATACCTAGATTTAAGTCCAGGAGCACCTTAAGAGACACCTTTAGACCTGGATCAAAGGACTCAGATCTACGTTCCCACTCTATTGTGTCTCAGGAAGGGAGCTTTGATTCTCAAAAACGTTTTCTCAGGAAATCTTGCTGGTCTCTAAGGTGCTACTGGACTCAAGCCTAACTATCAAAACACATTCAAAGCCTGATTTAGTGATCTGAAGTCTTGCAAAAGGGTTACAGATTGGAGTAGGAAATACGATACTTGATTAAATGGTAAATGAAATCAAGGCTGCAATGCTAAATTCCTTTCTGGGAAGCAAGTCCCACTGAACTGACTACCACTAGCTTTCAAGTAACTTCCCTGACTTGCACATAAGTCTTACTTGTGGCGGAAACATGTTGGCTTTGGGATTTGGCTGAAAAGGTAGCTGATCAGCAGCAAACTGATTTTGTTTAGTGAGAATGAGAGACGCTTCCTAGAGAGACTGTTGCATGCAAAAAACCGTGGCCTGAATGTGAGAGCTCCTTGCGTACGCCAACGAGAGTCTCATTGTGGAATAAGTCTACCTGTTGTGGTTCCGTGCAGATTTAACAGAGCGGTGTTTGTTACAGGGTGAGAGAGGTGCACCCGGAGAAAAAGGCTCCCCTGTAAGTACCTTGTTCAATTCCAATCTCTTAAGAAGGAACAGGCGGGAACTGCCACAGGCTGATACTGTAACCCTTGCTAAGACTGATGGTTACTGGGGGTTCATCAGCAAACCACGGTTGAATGAACGGTCATGCCTTTTATCGGGGTATGCATAGGGCCAGCACTTCCTCACCCCCAAGGCTGCCCCCCTTTCTTTCACTCGGGGAACTTCAATCACACATGCCACCCCCCTTCCTTCTTACATTAAATCAAGTGGCGCAGCCTCCGTATGTGCTTTGGAATCTTCCCTGAAGCATTTGTGGAGCTCTGAATTAATGTGATTGACAGTGTGCGTGCGCATGTGTGTTTGTTTTGCTCCAGATAAATCCATGCTTTATTTTCCCTTTAAACTGCTGGAATTACTTAGTAGGCAGAAGTGAACACCATAAAATCCAGCCACCCCTTTTTTAGAGTTTTCTCTTTCCACCCCCTGTTGATTCTGCATTAAGTCGTTCAGCTGTGAGGAGAGAAAAGTCTGACACATTGAATCGTGGGCTTTTCTGCATTCTCATATTCCTCGCTTGTGTGTTCCTGTTGCTTTGGGGTGTTTCTGTTCCACATGTCTTTTGCTCCCTCTAGTGGTCGATTCAATATTACATGGTTTTATATCATGGCAATCAAAATGAGAAATGGTGGCTGAGAGTAAGACGCTAAGACAGTCATAACAAAATACCATACCATATATCACGGCCCCATATAGTTGATGGGGTCCTAACTGGCAGAGACTGATCAAGAGAGAGATCTTGGAGTTGTAGTAGATAACGCAATGAAAATGTCGAGACAGTGTGCAACTGCAATGAAAAAGGCCAACACTATGCTGGGAGTTATTAGGAAGGGAATTGAAAACAAATCAGCCAGTATCATAACACCCCTGTATAAATCGATGGTGCAACCTCATTTCGAGTACTGAGTACAGTTCTGGTCGCCACACCTCAAAAAAGATATTATAGCATTGGAAAAACTGCAAAAAAGAGCAACTAGAATGATAAAAGGGTTGGAACATTTTCCCTATGAAGAAAGCGCTTGGGGCTCTTTAGCTTGGAGAAATGATGGCTGAGGGGTGACATGATTGAGGTTTATAAGATTATGCATGGGATAGAGCAGGTAGAGAAAGAAGTCCTTTTCTCCCTTTCTCACAATACAAGAACTTGCGGGCACTCGATGAAATTGCTGAGCTGTCAGGTTAGAACAGATAAAAGGAAGTACTTCTTCACCCAAAGAGTGATTAACACGTGGAATTCACTGCCATGGGAGGTGGCGGCGGCTACAAGCCTGGACGGCTTCAAGAGGGAATTAGATAAACATCTGGAGCAGAGGTCCATCAGTGGCTATAAGCCACAAGGTATAGATGGGATCTCTCAGTCTGGGGCAAGTGATGCTCTGTATTCTTGGTTTTTGGGGGGGGCAACAGTGGGAGGGCTTCTAGTGTCCTGGCCCCACTGGTGGACCTCCTGAGGGTGCCTGATGTTTGGACTGGATGGGCCACTGGCCTGATCCAACATTGGCTTCTCTTATGTTCTTATGTTCTTATCAGGCATAGCTCCCCAAAGATTTAAACCAGGAGTGTCAAACATAAGGCCCAGAGGCCAGAACCGGCCCATCTAGGGCTCTTATGCTGCCCACGAGCAACTAATGCAAGGGAGGGAACAGAAGACTGCTCTGGGAGGGGAATGGATGGAGCGACTCCGATGGTGGCTTCAGCATGGCAGAACAACCTCGTCTGCAGCAGTGAAGCAGCATGGGAACATCTGCCCAGTGCTGCACCACTGGCTTTCCAGTCCACTCGTGTGGGTTTTCCTTTATACTCCCTCCCAGCCCAAGCAGCCTTGCAGTGAGGACACAACTTGGAGCTACAAGCTGTTGTCCTTTATATCTCCAGTATCTGACATTATGTTTTATGGCACACTTGGCCCAACCTGACAAAGTCACATTTGTGTCTGATCCGGCCCTCATAACAAATGAGTTTGACACCTCTGATTTAAACTGCAGGTTTTTATGCCAGACGTAAAATGATGTAATATTGAATCAGCCACTAGAGGGAGAGAAACACTTTTAGAAAAAAACCAAAGCAACAGGAACACACAAGCGAGGAAAATGTGAATGCAGAAAAGCCCCACGTCTGTTTGAAATATATATCTAGCTGGTGATTCAGGTCAGGATATTTTTATTTCATGCTTTTAAATTAAATCATTCATGCATGCTTCTCTGATGACCTTTCAAAAATGGAGCTTTGAAAATTTAAAAGCCCCGGGACCATGAAGGACGAGTAACTTGATCCTTATACTTGGAACATTTTGTAGGGGCCACCGGGTTCTTTCGACTTCCTGTTGCTGATGATGGCAGACATCAGAAACGACATTGCAGAGCTGCAAGAAAGGGTGTTTGGGCACAGGACTCATTCGTCGGCGGAAGAGTTTCCACTACCTCAGGATTTCCCAAACTATCAGGACGTGGTGGATCTGGGATCTGGAGAAGATTACAAGCAAAGGACTACGTCGAGGAACTCCCGAGCGCACAGAGAAAGCCAACATTAAACACAACTGGCAACTGGAGAAAGAATACACATTTATAGGGTGGTGATCCACAAGTCACTTAAGCCAGCACACTTGCACATCTCCCAGTTTGCATCAGTGGAAGCCAATAGAAAATGAGTTTATGTACTTCTGTTGGGACTACTACATCCCTTTCCCTAGTTTCAGAGGGCCGCCTTGTCAGTCTGCGGCAGGAGAGCCAGATCGGAGTCCAGTACCCCTTAGGGACCAAGAAGATTTTCAGGGTATGATCTTGTGAAAGTCAAAGCTTCAACTCTTGACAGCTCATACCCTGAAAATCTCATTGGCCTCTAAGGGGCTACTGGACTCAAAGCTAGCTGTTCCTTTCCCTAGACACCACTGGTGAGGCCAAATGCAGAACCAAGCTATACAATTGACAGATTTCTGCAATACATCTGTTGCTGGGACAGACCACTTCAAAATGTTTGGATGTTCCCCTGCATCTTATTTTTTTAAAACTCCCATCTAGAAATCTACCATGTCAGGAAAACAAAGGCTTTATACTAGTCTTTTTGAAGCCATGCTGGTTTTTCTAATCCATTGGGGGAGGGTTAATTTAAATTTGGTTTCCTGTCTGCAATCTGAAGCACTAAGGTCCAACCATAGATGAATCCAGTGAGTCTGCTGATGGTGCGACTCATCAAGGAGCACTGGTGCTAAAGCATATTCTGAGCCATCGCTTGCCTGTGACCCATAAATCCCTTATCTTGATTTGCTGACTCCAGTGGAAGGACAGTGTGAAGGCGACTATGGCTGCCCACAAACACCCACAGCCTCTCTTCTCATCCTCCCCAAAGGTCCTTCTGCAGTCCAAACATGCTACTATTCTTTAGTGTCCTCCAAAGTTATCTACATCAAGGGGACATTGGACTTTTCCGCATCCTTATTTTCCTTGCTTGTGTGTTCCTGTTGCTTCAGTTTGGTGTAGTAGTTAGGAGTGCAGACTCTAACCTGGGAGAACCAGGTTTGATTCCCCACTCCTCCACATGCAACTGCTGGCATGACCTTGGGTCAGTCACAGTTCTCTCAGAGCTGTTCTCTCAAGGGCAGTTCTCGAGAGAGCTCTCTCAGCCCCGCCTACCTCACAAGGTGTCTGTTGTGGGGAGGGGAAGGGAAAGGAGATTGTGAGCCGCTCTGAGATTCCTTCAGGTAGTGAAGAGAAGGGTATAAATCCAACCTCTTTTCTTCTTCTTCAGGGCTTCCCCCCCCCTTTTTTCCGCATGTGTTTTGCTCCCTCTAGTGGACAATTTGATATTACACTGCTTTGTGTCTGTATTAAAGCCTGCAGTCTAAATCTGTAGGGAGATATGCTGAAACACACAAGCAAGGAAAATGAGAATGCCAAAAGCCCATTCTGTTCTCCCCTGCCCTGTTTAGCACTTGGAAGAACTATGCAGTTCCTTTCCTTTCTTGCCCCAGTATTCTTGGGCATGTAGTGCAGGGAATTGGACTTTCTGTATAGAGGTACTGGTGTAACACCAGCATGGGTCAACTTTGATCCCGGCAAGGGTGCTCTGCTGGCATCTGCCTAGCCTACTATGGCCATGTGCCCTGTAAACTGTGTCAAGTTTGAGTACAGTGGCTTGAGTGCTTTGTAGATTGCACTGTTAAAGATTAACACACTATTTTAGAAATGCACTGATATTCTATAAAAGTGTATACACACACACACACACACACACATATATATTATTGCCCAGAGTTTCTCCATTTTCTTCCTTGCAGAGATGCTTACGGGCAGTAAATACAGTCCTGCTGTAAATTTCTAAATCAGAAACTAGCCCTAAATCTAAATCTGTACTTGCAGATGGATTCAGTTCTAGGGGGGAAAATCCATAATGCAAAGGTCCTTAAGTTTTGAGACTTCCAGCTTTAACAATTTGATTTGCATCTGCAAACCATCACAAATGGGACCGTTCTCTATTGCTCAGTAAAAAAGTGAACTGATAAGCATTTTAACCGGCCCGGTGTTGGCCTTAACAATCAGGCAGATTGTATTTTTTAGCCATGAATTATTTCCATTTTATAAGCAACGAGCATGCGGACAGTATGGTCCTCACACTATGTGTGAGAATTTCCCTACCAAATATATAACGGGTCAGCTCTAAAATGCTGATCACATATTGGATGGGAGAGGAAGCTGTTGCAAAATGCCGTTTCCCAGGGACCAGGGACCAGTGCCGGTATGATATGCAGAGTTCATGACTCAGGAATGTGTCCCTTGTGGGTAGAAATAGGACCCATCCCTGATGCAAGCACACACAGGATCCAAGTGTGGATGTGCACGTGGGAATCTGCTTCGACACATCAGTTGCCCTTGCTGGATGATGGCCATGGTGTCGATGTATTTATGGTGATAAAAAGTGCTTTCAAGTTGTAGCTGACTTATGGTGACCCTGTAGGGTTTTCAAGGGAAGAGATATTCAGAGGTCATTTGTCATTGCCTTCCTCTACATAGCCAGCTCGGATTCCCCATCCCAGTGGTCTCCCATCCCAGTACTAACCAGGACCAACCCTGCTTAGCTTCCAAGATCTGATGAGGACTGACTCGCCTGGGCCACCCAAGTCAGGGCTGCTCATTCTGCAGCTTCTGCTTCTGCTGCTTCTGCTCCCAGACTGTCAAGTGCCCCCTGCTTCCCCAAGCAATGAGAAATCCAGCGCTGACACCACAGGATTTGGTTTCTGATGGATGAGGGAGAGTGCTGGACTCCTTGGGTGTTTTTACAGGATTTGTTTTATTTACAAATATATGTGCAGACAAATAAGTGGGGTTCTAGATCAAATCAAGCCTGAACTTTCCCTGGAAGCTAAAATGCCTACACTGAGGCTTTCATACTTTGGTCATATTCGGAGAAGACAATAATGCTAGGAAAAACTGAAGGCAGCAGAAAAAAGAGGAAGACCCAACATGAGATGGCTTGATTCAACAAAGGGAGCGATGGCCTTCACTTTGCAAGACCTGAGCAAGGCTGTTAATTAACGACAGGATGGTTTGGAAGTCATTAATTCATGGGGTCACCGTAGGTTGGAAGCAGCTTGAGGGCACATAATGCACATGCACATGCAGGGGTCCTTTGGGGCCGGAGCGAGTGGAGTGGGCACTAGGGCCCGCCACTGAATTGCCGCCGAAATCCGGCAACGGCTTTAAAAGTGGCTGTAGGGGAGGGGATTTGAGGGAGAGGGTCCAAACTTGCAGGGTAGCTTCTGGGACCTGTCTCCCAAATACCCACCAAGTTTCAAGAAGATTGGACCAGGACGTCCAATTCTATGGGCCCCCAAACAGGTTGCCCCCATTCCCTTCATTGTTCTCTATGGTGGGAAAAAGTAACTTTTTTCCCACCATAAAGAACAATGGAGGGGATGGGGCAACCTGTTTGAGGCCCCATAGAATTGGACCCCGTGGTCCAGTCTTCTTGAAACTTGGTGGGTATTTCGGGGAGAGGTTCCAGAAGGTACCTTGCAAGTTTGAAGCCTCTCCCTCAAACCCCCTCTCCTCCAGCCCCTCATATACCCTATGAGTTTTTGCCATTGACTTCAATGGTCCATAGGGTATAATAGGGCTGAAACTGACATTCGGCCGGTTATGCTAATGAGTTATGCTAATAGTTATGCTAATGAGCCCCTGCACCTCTTTTTCTACGAAAGGACCCCTGCGCACATGTATGTGCAGAAACAAGCACACTCCTGCGGAGGGTTAGCAAAACTTCTGATCTGTATCCGACAGCTGAAGAGCTGTTCTGGTAGCCTCAGAGGCTATAGCGGTCTCCAGTAGAAAAGCTCCCAGTTTGCTGTCTCCAAATTCAAACTGCCAACATAATTTTTCTCGCATGCTCTGATGGATGCGATACCGGGGATATTGATTCTCTGAGCTCCATCATGCAGTGCTTCGGTCAGCAAAGCAAAACAAAACACCGAGACAGGGATTACTATCCCTAGTAATCAAGAGAAGCCTAAATCATAACAATGCAACTTCATGAGAATTCCCCCAGCCAACAATGTTCCGTCTTGGTATGGGTACGAAGCGTGTCTTTATCTGGAAAACGGAATGTGCCAGTTGGCCCAAAAATCATGCCGGATTTAAGCCAATCCTCATCCAACACTCTATTCTGTGATAAAAATCACTATAATCCAATTTCTGTTGCATGTATTGAAAGCTAAAAGCAGGGCGGGGCTGGGGGCAGCATTCCTTCCACATCCTACGTCTCAGAGTCAAAGAACAGCTGCAACTACTTGAGTGCTAGCAGCAGTCCCAATCGAGTGAACCTGGCAGAGCAACTATGGCTGGCCCACAGAATCTGCCTGCTGTTATCCTCCACCCCACCCTATTAATTCAAGGGCTCATTTGAAGATTGCATGGCTCATGGGGTATTCAGGTCACTTTGGGAAATTCTCTCCAGATCATCTTTCAGTTTAATTTAATTCACACAACACAACCCATCCACTCTGAATCCTGTGGCTACACAACACAGCTGCACAGGGGCCAATACTGTCACAAGTACCTACCAACCCCTCCCTGCTTCCTGCATACCTCAGCCACAGAGATTGCACCTCCAGCGCCATGTAGAGGAGGGGTCTTTTGCCACGAACTCACCCGTCTCTGTCAGCAGCCCCTCAGTAAACGGGGGAGTTACACATGTTCTGCTTCCTACACCCCAGACCAAATTGGTCTTATACAAGTTATTAGTTTTTTAAAAAAAAGAGACGTATAGAAAAGATCAAACAAAAAAACCCACAAGGAAATAGAGTTAGTGCGATCCAGCAAAAGTTAAGTACGTGTAAGTCCTGTTGGTTACAATGGGAGTGAGTTACAGGGACAGCCTGAGTTGAGTCACACCCTTCGAAGTCTATTGAAGACAATGGGTTTAGTCCCCGCCCACCCATTCCCTTGTCCCTGGGGATGCCCCCAATTCAAGCAGAAAGGTGCGTTCTGACGTTTTGTGTTCCCCAAGCCAATGCTGGCCCCACTTGGATTAGGACAACAGAGAAGGAGGCTTAAACCTTCTCCTGCACCGCTGCCTCAACTTGAAATCACTACTAGTGGAGTATTATCGTATTTTTCACTCCATAAGATGCACCTGACCATAAGACGCACCTAGCTCCGCTCGGTGCTGTCGCTTGGGAAAGGTGAGGGGGGTTTAAGACACACACACTTCCCCCCCCCCACTTTTTGGGGGAGAAAAAGTGAGTCTTATGGAGCAAAAAATACAGTATTTGCCCTTTTGTGGAAACGCAAAGTGTGGCTCATCGGTACACACACAGCTCCCAGCAGGGTGAACAGAAGGAAGGCCTAAGCGCTTGGAGCAGTGGCAGGAGGGAAAAAATCAGTGAGTGGCATGACATCACTTCCAGGGGAACCAGAAGTGACCTCACACTGTGCATGACACCAGCATCCTTCCGTGTCACCGCCCCTCCATCTCCTGGTGGTTTGCTAGCCATTGCTACCTCTCAGCCCAACTTGGGGACATCCCAAAGGAAATCATCATATATTGTTAGGCCCTGAGATGGGTGTAACTGTACTTAGGATGACACTGTTACACATGCAGTTTGACTTGATTGTGCCTATTGTTAGTTTTTTAAACAGCAAAACAACTATAACCGGGCAATCTGCAACACCTATTAGTGCATTTGTTGGTACGTTTGTTGCTTATTTAAAAGCTGTAGATCTATGTGTTTTCAGTAAAATAGTGACTTACTAGAACATGCTAAATAAGCCCAATACTGATTGCACAACATTATGCTGACCTAACGTGATTACTAAAGAAGTCCAATTAATTTGAATGTGTAATGATCCCGCTTAAAAGATTGAAAAGTGTGTGTGTGTGTGTGTGTGTGTGTGTGTGTGTGTGTGTGTGGCCAGGCATACAAAATAGATTCAGGTGGGTGGCCGTGTTGGTCTGAAGCAGTAGAACAAAAAAAATGTTTGTGTGATAGGGGGTGGAGGGGAGAAGAAGCTTAAATATAAGCCTTAAAAGGTTTTTCCCCAAAGTTTTCCCACTTGCTATGAATCAACAAACTATAAGAGGAAGAAATATTATATGGCCTTAAAGTAAGCCCTTGAGATCCTGGTGCAATCCCTGTCTGAGCCAGTCGGGAACAATGTAGACAATTTACTAGGAATTCCTTCTCTGCATTCCTGGTTGAACTGAGTGGGTCTGGAGCAGCAGCCCAGCGATCCCCAGCCGGCTGTGCCCGCTCTCTCTTTTCAGATCATACTTCACAGTAAATGAGCCATGGGGGGTTAACGATGACACTTCTCATAATTTTGTCCCCCTGCTTTTTATTTCATTTAAAAAAATACCCATGGCTCTGTCGCTTTGTGCACATTTAGAAAGCTATGACAGCACACATTTATTTATAAGATTTATATGAAGTACTAGAGAAGGTATAAAAATGAATGTTATTATGCAGTGTATTTGCAATTAAAGAAGAGTATTTTTTCTTAACACGCGTGTTGCCTTGCTTGTTATCTCTCCAACTTATTTCCTTGTACCTTTAAAGGACTGAGAGGGCAGGAAGCGGCTGTTGGCGCATGCTCAGAATTCGGCAAATAGAACAATAAGTTAAGGGGCACGTAGGTTTGGCTCATGATAAAAGCAGGTATTACAAGCGGAGGAGACTAACGGTACAGACCTCGTCTTTTCAGACCACTTGGCATCACTGACTAGTGCATTTTTTTTTCATCCCACCCTTTCCCCGCAGAACTCAGAGTGGTGCCCATGGTTCTCCCTTCCACCATCTCTATGAGGCTGAAACTAGACTGAGAGAGAGCAACTGGCCAAGGTCATCCATCCAGACTCAAGACAAGTAGGGATTCGAACCCAGGCCTCTCCAATTGCAGCCCAGTCACATAGGGTTGCCAGCCTCCAGGTCGGGCCTGGGGATCTCCCACTTTTACAACTGATCTGCAGCTGACAAAGATAAGCTCCCCTGGAGAAAATGGCTGCTTTGAAGGGTACAGTCTATGGCATTGTACCATGCTGAGGCCCCTCCCCTCCACAAACCCCGCCCATTCCAGGCTCCACCCCCAAAGTCTCCAGGTATTTCCCAACCCAGACTTGGCAACCCTACAGTCACACCACATTAGCTACTGCATGTGATTAGAATTGCCAGCTCTGGGTGGGGAAATTCCTGGAGATTTTGGAGGTGGAGCCTGGGGGGGGTGAGGTTTGAGGAGGGGAACGTCCTCAACAGAGTACAATGCCATAGAGTCCACCCTCCAGAGCAGCCATTTTCTGCAGGTGAAGTGATCTCTGTCATCTGGAGACCTAGGGTTGCCAGACTGCCCAGTGTAGGCGGGGGTCTCTTGCTTTCAGGCACTCCTCTCCCCTCCACATCACCCCCTCTTACCAGTAGCAATCATCATGATGTGCCTACGAAAACTGGAAGTGATGTAGGCAAGTTGGGGATGTCGGGGGGCGACACTCTGGTTTGGGGGCAAAACTCTATGGTTTGAAGCGAATTCTTCCATAGAGTTTTGCCCAAAAACCAGAGTGTCACCCCTGACGTCCCTGATGTGCTTATGTCACTTCCTGTTTACATATGCACTTCATGATGCTCCTCCCCACTCCTGGAAAGTCCCTCACCTGCCGGCGCAACGTTTGGACCTGACAGCCCTATGGAGACCAGTTGTGATTCTGGGAGGTCTCCAGCCGCCACCTGGGGCTGGCAACCCTACTTGTGATTGACCAAGCCAAATGCAGCCCAACAACAACCCTATCCTGTGTCTTGGCTGGCCCTAGCCTCCCCAGCTTATGCAGTCCCCGGTAGGCAACCTCGACAAGATGTCTATTTAAATCCTGGTGGACCAGACAAGACACTGTTTGGCTTGGCAGGTCACACATTTGCAGGCCTGCTTTAGGTATACTGCAGCCACTCTTCGGGCAATATCTTCTGTCCTTGGACCACATGCTGTCTATCCTTTATCCAGGACTGCAGGATCTATTAGGTTCATTTGAACTGTATGGTTCATGGTTGGTTTGTTTTTAAAGTGTATTTTGGAGATCAGCAGGCTTTTTAAAGCCATTTTTTATCTATTTACCACCACATAAATACACTGGATACGTTAATGAGAGAAAAAGACAGAAAAATGAAAAAGAAAAACAAAGTCAGAGCTTGCCTTAGAGCTCTAAAAGGCAAGCAGACTTCTCACTAGGTGTGAACCATCACGTGATTTCTGCAAGGCCAAAGAGAAGTCGCTGATGCACAGGAATCTGTTGGGAGCGCAAGCATTGGGAACATTTGACTTCTCCCTTTGCCAGCATTTGTACCATTGTCATCCTCCTCCAGTTTTGCTGGAGATCACTGACAAATGGGTCGGACTGGATGTTCTGTAGGCCCCTTCCAACTTTATGATTCTATGAAATCTAATTTTCATTCATTAGCTGTGCAGATGGGAATCTTAAAGCTGTTCTTGCTTTGGTGGACGGCCCACAGAGCTACTGGATCCATTCCATCACATCCACTGAGCTCCTCCTTTTGAAAAGTCCAGAATTTAACATTTGCTGTAAGTGATGGTTCCTGTGGGATCAGAATACATTTTGTTCTGACAAGTGAAAAGGCACGTCGGGTGGCTCTCCCTGGCACCTTTGGAGTAGAAAAGAGCGAGAGTCCAGTGGCACCTTAAGGACTACCAAAAATTTGTGGCACGGGATGACCTTTCATGAGTCACCACTCACTTCTTCAGATACAGCTAGAATGTGAGTCCATCTGTCCTATATATTGGAAAGTGGAGTGATTCCAGATGTCAAATGACATTAGTGGGCAAATGACCACAGAAGGTGTGATTGGATTAGGTGTGATATGCAGAGAGGTAGTAGGCATGGAGAATCAGCATTGGTAATGGGACAGGAAACACCTGGACTGAATCGAGACCTGGGTTTGTTAGTTGGTGTCGGTTGACCAACTGCTCCCGCTCCACTGCCGCCATTTTGTTTGGTGCTCCCTTTTGCTTGCAGATCAGCAATAAATTACTCACTCAGGTTCCTGCTCTTAGGTTCACACAGCAGAGGTGGGTGTGTCCAAAGCAACATCCATTTATTAGCAAGGAGCTACAGGGATGGGAAAATGGGTTTCAGGAAAAGTTTGAGCTCAGACTGTTCCATTGTAATGTATACAATAAACACACTTGTTTGCAGGAGAAGGCAATGGATGAGCCAATGTCCATTGCTGACACAGCTGAGTTGAGCGACCCTACAGTGCCAGCTCGTAACACCTCTGGTACCACTCAGCTGGACTTGCCCCAGGCCATTCCCCCTTGCCAGTCCACCCCTGATCTTCCCTTTCATTGACAGTGAAGCTCTTGGGGGCCCCTGCACTCTACACATCTGTCCAGTCCATAGCAGTGGAGAGGAACATATGTCAGTGATTTGCCTTTCAAAGGGCTAGCAGCACCGATGTTGCACACTCTGAATTAGATCTAGGTTATTTAAAAAGCAAACAACAGCTGGAAAGCATTCTGCAAGCAGAACGGCTTCTTCTCTGCTGCATCCACGCCCATGTGAAAACTCTTTGCAGATTTCTGCCACATCTCATTAACCATCAGACCACGAGAGTCCTTTCTCTGTCCCAAGGTCAAAGCCCAACATTTGGCTTCCAAGAATCTTAATGGCAGCCTCTGGCCCAACTCTTGCCTGGGGGTAGGGTAGCCTCAAGGAGGAATATAGTTCTGTCTGGAAGGAATCAGAGAGTCACCCAGCCCAACCCCTGCCCCCCAGATCCAACCACACATGAGCATGTCTGCATACATACATCAGAACAGGGAGTACCATAACTGACTAACCGGATTAGTCTATATCTAGATCAGCAATCTCTATCGCTGAGCCCACCAATGCGCCTCCTGGTGTCTGTCTGAGTCTTGGGGATTAAATCCCTGGCAACTTCAGCTAAAAGGATCAGCTAGGGGGTGATGTGAAAGATCCTGGGCAGCTGCTGCTGGTCAGAGTAGGCAACACTGACCTTGATGGACCAGTGGTCCGATTTGGTATCGGGCAGCTTCACATGTTTCCCCAAAGGGTTTTGAAAGGAGCAGAAAAGGACTTTCAGATCACTTATTACCAGCTGTCTGGCCTGCAAAGTGAAGAAGAAGAAGAAGAAGAAGAAGAAGAGGAGGAGGAGGAGATTGGATTTATACCCCACCCTTCACTACCTGAAGGAGTCTCAGAGCGGCTTACAAACTCCTCTCCCTTCCCCTCCCCACAACAGACACCCTGTGAGGTAGGTGGGGCTGAGAGAGCTCTTTCCCAAGCTGTCCTTGAGAGAACAGCTGGTACAGAGCTATGGCTTGCCCAAGGTCATCCAGCAGGTGCAAGTGGAAGAGTGGGGAATCAAACCCGGTTCTCCCAGATTAGAGTCCGCGCACTTCACCACTACACCAGACTGCTCATCCTGGGCTGGCAGGTCCTTGCCAGGCACCATCCGCTTGGCAGAAACAAAGACTTTCTTACCTCTCTTGGCTCGGCAACCTCTCACTTTGGCTGCACAGGGAGCAGACTCTCCCATGTCTCTGGAAACTGGAACCAAACAGCAGCAGTTTCCCCGAAGCCAACAGCAGATCCTGGCTTTCCTTTACCTCCGCACAGCATCAGGTGCTTCAGGAGGAGTCCAGGAGGCATCAGTGGGGATTGCCCATTTGGACTCTTGGCTTGGAACCTTCTGACATTTTGTGACTGGGGGCAGGGTTGCCAACTCTGGGTTGGGAAATTCCTGGAGATTTGGAAGAGGAGGAGGAGAGTTGGAGTCTCGGAGAGGCTTACAATCTCCTTCCCTTCCTCTCCCCACAGCAGGCAGCCTATGAGGTAAGTGGGGCTGAGAGAGCTCTGAGAGAACTGTGACTGACCCAAGGTCACCCAGCTGGCTGCATCTGGAGGAGTGGGCACTCAAACCCGGTTCTCCAGATTAGAGTCCGCCACTCTTAACCACTAACTGGCTGGGCCTGGGAAAGGTGGGGTTTGGGCAGGGGAGGGACCTCAGCAGGGTCCAATACCATAGAGTCTGCCCTCCGAAGCAGCCCTTTTCTCTAGGGGAACTGATCTCTGTAGCTTGGAGATCAGCTGTAATTCCAATTCCAGTTGTGAGGCTGGCAACAATAACCTGGGCCCCTCCCCTGGTGGTCAGTATGCTGTGGCCTCCTGGCTACCCCCCTTTCTCAAAATTCCCAAAGTGCTCACAGGCTCAGGAAGTTTTGGGACCCATGACCTAGCTTATCAGCACTAGAAGAGGAGACAGAGAAGCAATAACGCTTCCAGAGTGGAGGGCACTTAACAGCATATTTTGAGCTGGATGTAATGTTGTCAGCAGGCATCCATTCAGTATTCTAATATACTAATCTTAAAAGGAATACACTGAAATACAGAAAGAAGATATAATCAGCTGGGCCTTTCACAAGCAAATGGAATGAGCCAGGATCCTGCTTTTCACACCCAAAACGTTGATACACACTTTATTTGGAGTGATATGGACTGTATATTGCCCTTGGCCAGGTCGGATCCAGGTTTTTGAGGGCCCTGGGTAGACAGTTCCCAGGGTCCCCCTCCTCTGCCCACCACCAGGCACTCGTGCCCTCTTTCCCACCCACTCACCCACATGCCTCCCACTTGCTTGGGTGTCGTTTGCTCACAAGCACGCCCACTGTCCATACACCCAGCTGCCCGCAGCCTTTTCCCAGTGGCACCAGCTAGTGCATGTCGCAGGGGGCACAGGTGGTGGAGCGCTAGCAAATAAGTGGGCAAGGGGTGCTGGCATTTGTGGGCCCTGCCAGAAACCCTGGGCCCCAGTGGCTGCCCCACCTGAGGGTATGCTGGTACCAGCCCTGATCTACACAGTGACACCTCCCAGGTGAGGGAATAGGTTTCTGCAAACCTGGAGGAAAACCTCAAGTTGCAGAAAAATCCAAAAACTTAGCAAAAATGAGGAGAGGAACTCTCAGCTGGAGAAGCAGGATCCAGGTATGCTGCTATGACGGATTGCACAGAAAAGCAGGTTTTTAAGATGTTGCTTGTGTGACAGAGAGTCCAGAGGGGTTGTGATCCAGAGGAGTTAGCTGTGCAAAATAGTAAAAAGCCCAGTAGCCCCTTCAAGACTAGCAGACTTTCTTGTAGCCTAAGCTGTAGTGAAACCCGGCTCTCTTCATCAGGGAGGTTGTGAGTTAATCTTCCCTGGAGAGAAGAGCTTATGTGATTGGCTGCTCCGCTTGCTCTCTGATTGGCCACCATCACCTGAGAGAGGAAATAAAAAAGCTGATCAGGCGGGGAAAGATTCATTCACTTTTTGGTCTTTGTCTGAAATCTAATGTCTGAATCAGTAGCCAAAGGATTAGGATTCTGAGGGAAGAGACTTTGGAAGTCAGTGGTTTCTGTCAGGGAATTGTCAGAAAAGTACTTCTAGAGAGAGAAGAGGGACTCCGTTGTCTAAGATCTATTAAAAACTACCCTGACAGAGAATTCAGATTCTCAGTCAAGAAAGCTACAACACTGCCTTACACAGACATAGTACTGGAAGAGGAATTTGGCAGGAGGTTTGAGGAGTTAGAGATAACTCCCAGACGAGCCAAGTAGGAAAAGGAGTTACAGCTTCTTAGGGACAAGAATAACTTCTAGCCAGTACTGAGGGGTTGGGAAGAGAACCCTGGAGAGCTTAGACACCTCAAGAGTAGCTGGAAAGCTAAAACATTTAAATGGAAAACCTAGATCTCTGAAGGGAAAAACCAAGAAGCACTAAGACAAAGCTATTCTCTACGAAACTGTATTTAAGAATCCTCTGTAACAGCTGATACCTATAATAAGCCCACTCTCTTGTACGTTCAAAAACCTCAATTCTGTATATATTAGAAAGTTTTACCTCAGCAACCTCTACACCTTGAATTCTCTTATTTATATATTCTCTGCCTATTAAAATCTTTATTCTGTTTTGAAAGTTATTTTTGCCTCACATGCCATTTCATGAGGGTATTTTAAGTCAAGACAGCTCCTGTGTTTCCCTCAAGTTCCTGTGCTGGGTCAGAAGCCTAAACTAATATCTGTGACAGGGTGGGATAGTTAAAGCTTATAAAATAAAAAATAAGTACATGCTACTATAGATCAGCTCAGTCACCGAGGGGGGAAGAAATATATATAGTTTTGGGGGAAAATCTGCCTTGGGGGGGGGAGCGTCAGGTGTCTGTCATAGCTGCATATGGAGAGATTAACTTTCCCCTCACACCATATTTGCTATTTAAATGGCCTCCTGTGAAAATGACAGATCAGTACCTATTTCCCTCCATGGGTCAAATAGCAGCATAGAAGAGGCAACTGAAAACATGGAAAATCCCCCTCTGCATGCTGTGGCCCTGATCTTATGTACTCACTCCTGATCATGAGTCCATTGTAGCCCTGTTCACAAGTTACAGTGAATGCATGTACAATCTATTTACATCACACACTTGATTTTTTTAATACATGCATTGAATAATTCCCATGTTACAGTCAAAGCATGAACAGCTGAACATGTGATTTAAACTCCACCATGAATCCAGGTACTGGTCCCTGGTTTCATTTGTAAAGTGAACATGCATTGGCTTTTTCTTACCAACAGGAGTATGCACTTACATGATGGTTGTCTGCGTACTCACCGTAACATGCGAACATGGCTTGTGTCTTGCCTGACTCAACTTTGGTTAGATCAGGGGTCCCTATACGCCCTTGGGCCCCATGATACCTAGCAACATCTTTCCTGGTGCCTGCTAACCGCTTTCAGAAAGTGGGTGGGGCAAGCAGGGCTTTTGCCCCACAGAGATTCTGATTGGCTGCCCAGGTAAAAAGGCATCCTGTTAAACAGAGCTTCTACATGAGATAAGGAAATACTATCTCGCTCCCTGACATTTTGTTGTTTGCTTTACCTCCTGCAGCAGCCATTTTGTGACTGTGCCCACTGCCACTGTTTCGGTATTCTAAAGGTGCTCACGGGCTTAAAAAGGTTTAGGGACCCCCTGGGCTAGATGGTGCACCACATTTATACAATTAAAAGCTGATTGACAGGATGTGCATTGAAACTTAATTGCTTGTCTATTGGGATCCTTTTGCTGGAAACAGACTCGGGAGACATAACCAGAGCTAGATTAAAAATGAGGGTGATGGGTGCTTCAGCAGCTAAAAGAAGAGTAGGATTTATATGCTGTTTTTCTCTACCTTAAGGAGCCTCAAAGTGGCTTACAACAATCTCCTTCCCTTTCCCTCCCCACAACAGGCACCTTGTGAGGCAGGTGGGGCTGAGGGGGTTCAGAGGGAACTGTGACTGGCCCAATAGGCCTCATGTGTCTTAAAAGCGGCTTGCAATCTCTTTCCCTTCCTCTCCCCACACCTTGTGAGGTAGGTGGGGCTGAGAGGATTGTGAGGGAACTGTGGCTAGCCCAAGGTCACCCAAGAGGCCTCATGTGTCTCAAAAGCAGCTTACAATCTCTTTCCCTTCCTCTCCCCATACCTTGTGAGGTAGGTGGGACTGAGAGAGTTCTGAGGGAACTGTGACTGGCCCAAGGTCACCCAATAGGCCTCGTGTGTCTCAAAGCAGCTTACAATCTCTTTCCCTTCCTCTCCCCACACCTTGTGAGGTAGGTGGGACTGAGAGAGTTCTGAGGGAACTGTGACTGGCCCAAGGTCACCCAATAGGCCTCGTGTGTCTCAAAGCAGCTTACAATCTCTTTCCCTTCCTCTCCCCACACCTTGTGAGGTAGGTGGGGCTGAGAGAGTTCTGAGGGAACTGTGACTGGCCCAAGGTCACCCAATAGGCCTCGTGTGTCTCAAAGCAGCTTACAATCTCTTTCCCTTCCTCTCCCCACACCTTGTGAGGTAGGTGGGGCTGAGAGAGTTCTGAGGGAACTGTGACTGGCCCAAGGTCACCCAATAGGCCTCGTGTGTCTCAAAGCAGCTTACAATCTCTTTCCCTTCCTCTCCCCACACCTTGTGAGGTAGGTGGGGCTGAGAGAGTTCTGAGGGAACTGTGACTGGCCCAAGGTCACCCAATAGGCCTCGTGTGTCTCAAAGCAGCTTACAATCTCTTTCCCTTCCTCTCCCCACACCTTGTGAGGTAGGTGGGACTGAGAGAGTTCTGAGGGAACTGTGACTGGCCCAAGGTCACCCAATAGGCCTCGTGTGTCTCAAAGCAGCTTACAATCTCTTTCCCTTCCTCTCCCCACACCTTGTGAGGTAGGTGGGGCTGAGAGAGTTCTGAGGGAACTGTGACTGGCCCAAGGTCACCCAATAGGCCTCGTGTGTCTCAAAAGCAGCTTACAATCTCTTTCCCTTCCTCTCCCCACACTTTGTGAGGTAGGTGGGGCTGAGAGAGTTCTGAGGGAACTGTGACTGGCCCAAGGTCACCCAGTAGGCCTCGTGTGTCTCAAAAGCAGCTTACAATCTCTTTCCCTTCCTCTCCCCACACCTTGTGAGGTAGGTGGGGCTGAGAGAGTTCTGAGGGAACTGTGACTGGTCCAAGGTCACCCAGCAAGCTTCACGTGGAGGAGGACTGGGGGATCAAACCCGGTTCTTCAGATTAGAGTCTGCCGCTCTTAATCACTAGACTATGTTGAGACACAAATAAAACCTTCTCTGGAAAGATGTAGTAATTTCCTTAGCAAGATCCTGGCCCCGGGGCTGTTTGCGCATCATTTCTTCACAGCTCCTGGCTCCCACCCCATTACTTCCTGGCTGGCACGCTGACATTTAAATGGAACTGAATCTCCGATGGTTGTTTTTGTAACACCTTCAGATTAAGCCTGAAAGGAATTTGGGAGGTGATCCCACTGTTCAGTACTGGGCAGAGCTCCCCTCTCCAAGAGAGATGGAAACGCCAGGGAGGATGAGTCAGGTTGGCAGAACCGAATGGAGAAAAACAACCGAGCTCGTTTGTCTCCCAAACACTTTTTTTCTCTTTCTCTATCTGACCCTTTTATGTGTAACCTCTGTTAAGGCAGCTCTCTGTAGAGTTCTGAAGTGACCTTGTGTGTTGTGCTCCTTCCTGGCCTTCCTTATTTTCACTGCCACCAAAGGCATTTGCCTGAGAAATCTTAGTTGGACCCCAAAGAACAGGATGGCTTAATTGTATATAGTAGAATGACAGAACGGTCAGTGTGTGAGAGAAGCTCTGAGGTAAAAGGGGATCCTTTACTTAGAGTTGCCAAGGGCAGGGGAACCCTTACTTTTGCGGGGCACTTCCCTGCCACCGGCCAAATGGCCGTTGGGGGGAAATCCCATCCCCAACTGATCTGAAAGGCCATGTGGTGATGTCACCCAGAGCTGACAGCACCACGTATCTGACATCGTGCAGCGACGCTCTCGTTCTGGGGCAAAATTCTATGGTAAAATCACCTACAAACTATAGAGTTTTGCTCGCATGGCAGAAAATCCGGGAACAGACCCGGGATCCCCCCGCTGGCTGCCTTGCAACCCTAGCTTTACCCTAAAACAAACAGTTGTCTTTGTCTTAAACGCAGATTTTACTTATAAGTAAAAAGGCATGGTTTCTATATGGTTAGTAAGCACAGTGGGTTCAGATAGGTACATAAGCATCATGGTTCCTTAAAAAGACATAGCCACACAGGCTTTTTTTCTCACTTGCCACTTAGGCCAATAGCTTCCACACAGCTTAACAACCCAACTTGCCATCCAGGCTAATAACTTCTACACAAAGATCCAGATTTTTCTCACAGCACTCTACAGCACCTTACTCAAGCTCCTTCGTACACACACACGCACACGCACGCATGCACTGCTCAGCACTATCTCTCACACAGAGCTTCTTTCTGAACAAAACAGTCACCTCCACCCCCACCCACCCCGTCCAGCTACCATTCAGTCATAACACACTTCACTCACCCATTCACCACCCTCCTTTCTTACTCTACAGGCCTACGTACCAGAGCACAGCAACATACATTTAAAACTCCACCTTAAAACATAGAAATAAAACACACACATACACACACACACACAACACCACTCCCTGAAACTCTTGTTGGTCTCTAAGGCGCTACTGGACTGGACTGTAACCTAGTTTGTGCATTATTTTTAACTTCTGGCCTAGCAGTTGGATTTTTGTATCTCCCCCCTCCCCCCCCCCCCCCCCCGATAAAGCCAGAATTCGTTGTGTAATTTTTGCCTGTGCAAAAGTCAGGATTTGGGGCTGACAGTTGGGATTTTCAGAATAAAGCGGAAATGTTGGGAGTCCAAAGCCAGCAGAGTCATTTTTGTCAAGGGAGCCAGACCCAACGACACAAGCCAACTGAGATTTGCTACCCGCGTCCTCATACAGGTTACCTGGCTCTGATGCGCATGTTGGGAGGCCATGCATCAAGTTTGCTGAGTTCAGCCCCAACTCCCCCCCCCCCCATACCACACTTTGCCTAGAGAGCAGTTCAGTTTCGACAAGATGCTGGACAGGGCATGTACCGAGTCTTGAGGGAGAGTGCCTGCTCAAGCTAGCGTTATGTTGTTTATTTTTTACCCAACTGTATTTTTACCCTACTTCCCAGCTCTCCTGAACTGGCTCCCAGTGCAGCTTGTCTGTGGGTTTTGTTTTGCCATCAAGTGGCAAACCCCATGGGGTTTTCAGAGGTAGTTTGCCATTGCCTGCCTCCATGGAGCAACTCTGGTATTCCCTGGTGGTCTCCCATCCAAATACAAACCAGGGCCGACCCTACTTAGCTTCTGAGTTCTAACAAGATCAGGCTAGCCTAGGCTACCCAGGTCAGGACCAGTGCAGCTCACAGCCAGCTAATACAAACATCCATGGAACACAGGCTTATCATTCCCCTGGGGCGTGGGGGGTTGCCCGCTTTAGGGACCTCCGATCCGCTGGTCCGGATCTGGCTGGTGGGGGGAACCCCACCCCCAAAGTGACAGGAGCGCAACAATGGGCCTAGTGCAATGATGTCACCCGGAGGTGACATCATCGGGCCGGGCATGTTGCCGGGGGAACACTCTAGCACTCAGCCTAAAAACTCTATGGTACCATAGAGTTTCTGGCTAAATGCTAGAGCATCCCCCTGGTGATGTGCCTAGCATGATGATGTCACCTCTGGATGATGTCATCGCAGCACGGCACACCAGAAGATCCCAGAGAGGATGCTTGGTCCCCCTGCCGGCAGAAAGCAGGGAATTGGCAACCCTAGTGGAACATAGGGTTGCCAAGTCCTACCTGTTTGATGGCGGGGGACTCCTGGCCCCAGTCCGGGACTTCTACATGCGAAGCATGTGTGCACCGTGATGACATCACCCGGAAGTGATGTCATCACGCTGGGCACGTTGCCAGGACAACGCTCTGGCAATCACCCAAAAACTCTATGGTACCAAAGAGTTTTGGGGGCGATTGCTAGAGCGTCACCCCAGCATTGTGCCCAGCGTGATGACGTCACTTCCGGGTGACGTCATCACGTTGGGGCAGTTGGCCCGATTGGGCCAGTTCGGGGGTGGGGTTCTCCCCGCCAGCCGAATCAGGGCTGGCGGATTGGGGACCCCTTTAGCGGGGGATTCCCCGCCCCCCTGGGACGACTTGGCAGCCCTAGTGGAACATAATTTTAGAGAAATCTAAGGCCAGCCACCATAGAAAGATACCCAGCTGCTCCCACACACACACACACCTCACACCAAAAAAGTTCTCAGTTGCAGCTGGAGCAAAGCATGCCAGGTGCTACATGAATGAGGTTTGCTACCAATGTCCCCATACAGATTGCTGTGCAATTTTGGGCTGAATTTGCTTCCTTTTAGTCTGATTTACATAAGAACATAAGAGCATAAGAGGGAGGCCAGCTTGCATGTTTTGTGATTCCCCCCCTCCACACACATAAAAGTTGTTTTTTTTAAAAAGTGCAGTGTGGCTACCACTGACTTCGAGTGAACCCAGAGTACAGGGAGGGGATGGGAGGGGTTTCCTTTATTTCACTTCCTTCATTTGTACCTTGCCTTTCTCCCCAGGGTGGACCCAAAGCAGCTTCCCTGACTCTCTTCTCCTCTGTATTACTTTCACAACAAGCCTATAAGGTAGGCCACCTGGCATGCTTCTTTGGCAGGACAGGGACTGAATGTGTTCACTTATTTATTTTACATCATTTATAGTCTGCCTTTTCCCCTGGGACTCAAGGCAGGGTGCACAGAGTGAGTCAACGCAAGCAACAGGATGGGACACTCAATAAACCACAAAATAGGATTTGGGCTCTAGAGCCAACCAAAAGTCTCAAAAGCAGAACTGGAGCAAAGCATAAGTGTTAACACGACACATTAAACGATGCAAAATTACACAATGGGAACCGACCCACAGAAAACTATACACCATCGTAAAGACCACAGTCCCCAAGTATTTATCCAAGTAAGTTTTTGAAGCCTTTTGTAGCAGTGCCACTCGGGGTTTCCCAGTGTTGGAGAAGGGACAGCCTGCTACAGCTGAAAGAAGAGTTTAGTCTACTTGGACACTAGGGGGTGCTGTGGAGCATTCTCTAGTGTTTAGGGTTTATGGACTGTTTTGCAGTTCAGCCTATGTGTGGTTGTTTCTCTTTCTGTTGTGTGTTAGCATGTGTCTTTGTGCTTGTGCTCGGAAGGCCTCTCTGTTCCACTAATGGCCTGCAGTCAAATATTGTCTTTTTGCAAAAATCCTGTTGCAGTAAATTCACTAAAAGCAAATTCCAAAGCATTAGGGTTGCCAGGTCTGGGATGGAAAACACCTGGAGACTTTGGGGGGTGGAGCCAGGAGAGGGTTGGGTTTGGGGAGGGGAGAGGAGAAGCCTCAGCATGGTACAGTACCATGGAGTCCACCCTCCAAAGCAGCCATTTTCTCCAGGGGAGCTGATCTCTTGAGAGCCAGTTTGGTGTAGTGGTTAAGTGCCTGGACTCTAATCTGGGAGAACTGGGTTTGATTCCCCACTCCTTCACTTGCACCTGCTGGGTGACCTTGGGCAAGCCATAGCTCTGGCACAGCTGTTCTTGAAAAAGAGCAGTTTCTGTCAGAGCTCTCTCAGCCCCACCTACCTCCCAGGGTGTCTGTTGTGGGGAGGGGAAGGGAAAGGAGTTTGTAAGACACTCTGAGACTCCTTTGGGTAGTGAAGGGTGGGGTATGAATCCAATCTCTTCTTCTTCTTCTTCTTCTTCTTCTTCTTCTCTGCCAATTGGAGATCAGCTGTAAAAGCGGGAGATCCCCAGACCCCACCTGGAGGCTGGCAACCCTAGTAAGCGTGGATCTGATTATTTCTGAGCTCTGCCAACACCCAGATCCTAGTCTGACATTAATCACCAGGCAACTCTGGCTTTAAGTTGTTTAACCTTTCCCTGTCAGTCAATCCTCTGTGCAAAACTGCACTTTATACAAAGGAGAAATTATACTGGGCCCTCCTTGTTTGGGGTTGCCAGTTCTGGGCTGAGAAATACCTGGACATTTGGGGGGTGGAGCCTGGGGAGGGCTGGGTTTGGAGAGGGAGAGACCTCAGCAAATTATAATGCCAAACAGTCCACCCTCTAAAGCAGCCATTTCTCCAGGGGAACTGAACTTGGTTGTCTAGAGATCAACTGTAATAGTGGGAGATCTCCAGTTGCTATATATACATGGCTTTGGTACCTGGCTGACTGTCTGGATTTGGTTTGGTAGGTGTAAAATACTCCAGTGCTTAAAATAACAGATGGAGGGGTTTTTTTCCTCCTTTCTCGAGCCCATTAAATGTTATTAACTCCCAGCCAGATGTGAGACTTGAAGAACAGTGTTGCATTTTTGATGCTGACATTCTGGGTGAGCCTCGTGGAAACGGGGATTATACCGTGGTGGCACTCAAGGGCATTTTTATACACAAGACTTCATAAAAATTACGTTGTCTCTTTTCCACCACAAATGGGTCTCTCCCCCATTTACAGGGACTGCACCTTCAGATAAATTTGCACAATGGAGGCTGAAAGCCAGCATAAGTTTCCCACATGCAAAGGTTTCCCACATGCAAATGTCCAAAGCAAGTCCTGTAACCCAAGGCTGCCAAAACATAGCGTGCCAAAATGGCACCTTAGAAAATAAAAAACAAAATACCAGAATACAAACAAATAGACTCCACTCCAGCAGAATATGGCTCCTACCTCAGCTTGACTATTTTTGAATCTCACATTATTGTTACGCACCCACCCCTGGCCCAATTCTCTTTGCATTTCTTGGCCCTGCTGTTTTACAACTTGCACTCTGCCTAACCTTGTGTGTGTGGATCTGTCTGCCAAGGGAGGACCCATTCATGCATCGGACGAAGTGGATCCAGTCCATGGCCTAACAGAAAACAAGTTAATCTTAAAGGTGCAACAAGACTCCTGCTTATATGAAAAGGCAATGAAAAATATGCGTGCCGATAAAAACTCACTGCATGTGCTTCCTCCCCCCCCCCCCAAAAAAGTGTTATTTATAGTTTTTACAGTATGCAAAGATTACATAACATAAAGCAAAATAAGTTTGAGTCTGTTATGTCCTGGATGCCTTTCCACAGACAACCAGGCTGCGATTCTCTATGGGTACACTTGTATGACTCTTTGATGTGACCAAACATAATGGCGCCGGCCATGCGGTCTGACCACATGGCCTGGAAAAGGTACAAGCTTGAGGTAAAAGAACAATTGCACCCAGGCTCCTAAAGATCCACCTATCAGGGGCTTAGCATATTCAAAGGAACCAATGTAATCTCTGGTGGGAAAATTAATCTATCCCAAAGTTGGTTGTGGGGGGGGGGGTGAGACTTTTCTGTGCCTATAAGCTGACCCCCGGGCCACCTCAGGCATGCTTGTTCCTGACCTACAATAAACTTGATCATGCTGAAACTCACTCCACCAGCCTCCACACTCCAGTGCATTTCAGAGTCTATTAACTGTTATTTTCATCTAACCACTTATACACCTTACAGACTTAATATCTTGTTACAAGGGAAAGATGAGGCTCTGTTTGACAAGAGATGGTCAAAAGTGTATAACTGCATGTGCTTCTTGTTTAATGAAATGACACGGTGCACTTGGCATGCACAAAAGGGGCAGTTGGCAGCCCTCTAGGGAAGGTGTCTTTTCTTCAAGGACACCTGAATGGTACGTAGGTATGTGTAATGTACCATGCGGGATATGTTCAATGGCTACTCGCCATGTGCTCCAGTAATGGCGACCACCACATGGCCAGAGCACATGGCCAGACAGCAACCTGAGCTTCGGCCAGGGGAAACAACAGATGGACGGATCCTAAGTGACCTCCAATAAGGAACCTAGGTTGTCCTCGGGGAACCTATGACACGCAACCCAAATGTAAGACCCTATCAGGTCATTTGGGTGCGGCCGGAGGTGTGGCTCCGGCCAGCATAAAAAGCGGGCCCTGGAGCCCTTTTCCCCATGCTTCATCTGACCCTCAATAAAGAGCTGACTATGCTGAAATCACTATCACCTGTCTCCCAACTCCAATACTTTCCAGTATGTAAGTGCCGTCAAGTTGCAGCCGACTTATAGTGACTCCAGCAAGGGGATTTCAAAGCAGTGAGAAGCGGAGGTGGTCCACCATTCCCTTCTCCTGCAGCATCTTCTAAGGAGGAGGAGGAGGGGATTGGATTTATACCCTACACTTAACTACCCGAAAGAGTCTCAGAGCGGCTTACAACCTCCTTTCCCTTCCCCTCCAGTCACCCTGTGAGGTAGGTGGGGCTGAGAGAGCTCTTCGAGAACTGCTCTTGAGAGAACAGCTTGGAGAGAACTGTGGCTTGCCCAAGGTCATCCAGCAGTTGCATGTAGAGCAGTGGAGAATCAAACCCGGTTCTCCCAGATTGGAGTCCATGCTCTTAACCACTACACTAAGCTTGATGGTCTCCCATCGAAGTACTGATCCTGCTTAGCTTCTGAGATCTGATGAGCTATACTCTACTGCCTTTCCTCCCACATCCATGGTAATTATAGTGTTGCCAGCTCTGGTTTGGGAAATACCTAGAGATGTTGGGGGTGGAGCCTGAGGACCGTGGTGGTTGGGAAGGGGAGGGGCTTCAATGGGGTATAATGCCATAGAATCCACCTTCCAAAGCAGCCATTTTCTCCAGGGGAACTGACCTCTATGGCCTGGGGGCTGAAGATCATTTGTAATCCCAGAAGATCTCCAGCTACCACCTGTAGGTTGGCACCCCTTGTAATGTATGGCAGATCTGTTTTGTCCCCTTCAGCTGTGTGGGCAAGGCATCCCTGAGGTGCAGACTGCATTCCCAGCCTCTGAAATGAAAGCCACCTGGGCCAAGCTGCAATCCCTGCGACCATAACATCTTTCCATTCTTCCAGTCTGGCAAACTGATTCTTCCTCCAATGCGACCTTTTTCAGGCTAATGAGACTTGATTCTCAATAGGCCATACTGATGCACTCAGAAAGAAAGGTAACCTGTGCATTAACAGTGGCGACGCTCTCTTCTGTGGTCACTTGCATACGATTCGCTTCCCCCTCCCCCCGTAGATGGCTCCCTTCCCTTTTATGCCCGTTTTGTTCCCACGGGGTCCTTCATTGTCGAGGAGATCTGCTGACCACACTTGAGTCCAAATATCTGTGCTATTCGGGAGTGAATTGCTCATTCAGCCAAACGCCTGCGATTGTACCAGGGTTCTTTTAATGAGGCAGAATTCCTGGGTCAGGTGCTCTGCAGAGATCCTTGGGGCCGGGAAAGACTTGTTGTGCGCATGGAGCACGTACAAGTAAATAGCTGTTCCAAGGAGCCTTGAAGGATCTCCAGCAGTGCAATCCTTTTGATTTCAGTGTGCTCAGACCGGAGTAAGTCTACATAGGACTGCACTGTAAATTGCACACTCGTGTTATGCTCACAAGATTACCAAATTCTAGGTGGGTCCTGGGGTTCTCCTGAGATTATATCTGATCTCCAGACTAGAACAGTTAGATTCAAGTCTAGTAGCCCCATAGAGACCAACAAGAGTAAGGTAACAGCGTGCCGTGTGACTCAGCATTTAGTCATGCCAGCCATATGACCATGGAAACGTCTTCGGACAGCGCTGGCTCTTCAGCTTGGAAACGGAGATGAGCACCGCCCCCTCGAGTCGGATTCAACTAGCTTTTGAGCAAGGGAAACCTTTACCTTTTTAAGGTGCTACTGGGCTCTCAGCTTACTGCAGATCAACACGGCCACCCTCTGAAAGTATTTCCAGACTATAGACATCAGACCCCCTGGAGGAAATGGCAGCTTCAGAGGGTGAGCTTTATGCTATAGGGCCGCCAGGCTTCCCACTGTGGAGGGGAGGCCTCCTGCAGGCAGTCCTTCTTGTCTGCTGCTGCTCTGAGAGGTAGTGGGAGGGAAAAAATTAAAGCATTGGCACTGTGTGTGCCGTGATGTCACTTCTGGGGACATTAGGTTGCTCTAGGAATCTTATCATAAAGATTTTTTTACCATAGAGTTTCCAGCAATTCCTAGAGCTACCCACTGTCACTTCTGGGTTTTCACAGGACATGGAACTGTAGTGCACACGATGCCATGTCCCCCCGTGCCCCCCAAGCTTACACCATTTGCCAGGCAAATCCCGGAAACCCTACCATGGCATCACATCCCTGCTGAGCGCTGTCCCCTCCCCAAACTCCACCCTCCCCAGACCCAAAACTCCAGGAACTTCTGAAGCCGGAATGGGAAACCTGATATCCACGAAGGGTGGGAACTCTTGCCAGTGCTGGTCCTTCCCATGCTACTGGATAGAACTGCCAATTTCGGGGGGGGGGGGGGAGAGAGATGGAGTCCTGGAGCTGATCTTCAGACTACGCAGATCAGTTCCCCTGCAGAAATGGCAGTTTTAGGGGTGGACTCTATGCACCACATCACTGCAGAGCTCCCTCCTCTCTGTAGGCTCCACCCCCAAATCTCCAGGAGGTTCCCAACCTGGAGTTGGCAACCCCTGATTGGAGTCAGCTGAGAGGCTCCAGATCAGGTGGGAGAGGCCCACAGTGCAGATTCTTCCCATGCCAATATCAGACTTTGGAAAACTGGGCTATCACAGGCTTGGAGACGAATCACAGAGCGGGCATTTGCCAGTGATATAAGTGCAGGCATGGTCAAGATTCAGTATCCTATATATAGAGAGAGAGAGAATATATATATATTCTTTAATTTAGTAGGTCTGTTCATGCCGGATAGTGAGTGGGTATAAAGTGGCAGTAGGGTGAGATATTGGAATGGGGGGAGGTATTCAGCTCAAAAAGAACTGGGCATTGCAAGTGGGGTGGGGGACAGTTTTTCATTGTGTTTGCTCCATGTTGTTGCCCTGTAGGAAGGCTCAAGTGGTTAAGACGCTGAACTGCAGACAGGTAGTTCAGCAGTTCGAAGCCCGAGTGCCGCCTGACAGAGTGAGCTCCCGTCTCTGGCCCCAGCTCCTGCCAACCTAGCAACTCGAAAGCAAGAAATTGCTAGTTGATAAATAGGTACTGCTTTGGTGGGAAGGTAACAGCGTTCCATGCACCTCGGCATCTAGTCATGCCAGCCACATGACCACGGAAACATCTTTGGACAGCGCTGGCTCTTTGGCTTGGAAACGGAGATGAGCACCGCATCCCTAGAGTCGTATTTGACTGGCTTTCGAGCAAGGGGAACCTTTACCTAGGAAGACAAAAAGGAATAAGTAACAATCAATGGTCTATCACACACAGGTGTTTTCCCTCACTTTCACCACGCATGTCTGTTGGGTTTTCTTTTTCATTCTGCATTGATTTTCCTCCCTTAGGCACTCAGTTCACTTTCTGGTCGCTGTTTCCCCAGATTTTCTGAGAGCACTTTTATGCTGAATTCCCTTGTTTCAGTTCCAAGCCAAAGGTAATACAAAAACATACAGATCCCCCCGGATCCCCCCCCCAGCGCTTTTGCCCCCCTCAAAGCCCACTCCTCCGCCCCCACTGAGGTCATTCCGCCCACTTTGCATTTTCAGCTTTCCTCTCCCCTTCATCAGTGTACAAGCTCATTTATAAATTTTCCCCTCCTTGTTTTAATTTTGTTTTTGACAAGCAGCATGAGTCTAGCGATATGAGACTAAAAAATTTAAATGATGGGGGAAATCGAAAAGTTGTGAGAGAGGATGAGGTCCATCTTGGGCTTCTGTTCATATTGCTGGAGAAAGTCAGATGGGCAGGAATGACTAGTCTTGGATCGCTGAATTTTTTAAAAAAATAAAACGATGGGAGGAAAGTTTAAAAGGTGCTGCACGAGGGTTAGTTCCCTGCTGGTATCGACTTGAAAGGGGGATTGGAGAGGAGGCAAGCGGCAGCGTCCCCAGTGCGAAAAGGGGGGGGGGGACGGTGCGTAAGGCAGACACAGAATCAGAAGTCAAGCTTAAAGGTTTACTACTCAGAAGACCTGCAATAAGCTGTGCATATGCTAATAGGCCAATGAGAAGTTAGAAAGCATCCTTTGAAATCAGCGTGCCTGATTTTGCTCTTTTGTGACCTCTAGTGGTATGAAAAAAATATTGCAAGCCTTTTATCCAAGCTGTGACTCCGGGGAGGTGTTTTCTCTTTGGCTTCATTCTATTTGTTTATGTAGTACACTTTTTACCCCACTCTGACCCTCAATGAGCAGTAAGAAGAGGAAGAAAAGATTGGATTTATATGCCACCCTTCACTCACTTGGAGTCTCAGAGCGGCTTACAAACTCCTTTCCCTTCCCCTCCCCACAACAGACACCCTGTGAGGTAGGTGGGGCTGAGAGAGCTCTGAGACAACTGCTCTTGAGAGAACAGCTGGTACAGAGCTATGGCTTGCCCAAGGTCATCCGGCAGGTGCAAGTGGAGGAGTGGGGAATCAAACTCGGTTTTCCCAGATTAGAGTCCGCGTACTTCACCATTACACCAAACTGGCTCCCCCATAACTGGCATGGGGGGGGGGCCTTTTATCCCCACAGCAACCCCGTGAAGTAGGTTAGGCTGAGCGTATGCGACTTGCTTGCCCAATGTCACCCAACAAGCTTCTGTGGAAGAGCAGAGATCCAAACCCAGAACTTCCCAGTCCTGGTTCAACACTGTAACTGCTACCCCAAGCAGGCTGTTTACTCCTTTAAAGCACATTGAATGCTGATTTGTAATTGACAGTATAGGAGGAGAGGTGGCCCATTCCATTTCTAGATACAGCACAAAAACAGAAATGCTCCGCAGTATGCCTCCTAGTCTTCCTTTCTCCCAGAGACTCCCAGGCGGACAGTGAGTCAGCACAATCACAAAAATTGAACATTCAATAGTCAGTGCATTTAGATTTTGGAAGTCTGGAACTACCTTCATATAAAGGGGATGTTTACTTTGTAAAACACAATAGTTTTGGATCAAAAGGCCTCTTGTAACACTGCTGTGACCCACTAGTTCCAGAGAGAGTTTTGCGGTTTATTTTCATGGCAGAGTTTCTTTGATTTTAATAGCTGTGTGACATGTAAAATAGTAAAAAGCCCAGTAGCACCTTTAAGACTAACAAACTTTATTGTAACCTAAGCTTTCGAGAAACACAGCTCTCTTCATCAGATGCATCTGATGAAGAGAGCTGTGTTTCTTGAAAGCTTAGGCTACAATACAGTTTGTTAGTCTTAAACAGGGGTGGCCAAACTGTGGCTCGGGAGCCACACGCGGTTCTTTCACACATATTGTTCGGCTCCCAGGAGGCTCCCCCATCTATTTGCTCTTTCTTTCTGTCTCTCTTCCTTCATCCCTCCCCCTCCCCCTCCCTCCCCCATCTATTTGCTTTCTTTATTTCTCTCTCTTTCTCTCTTTCTTTCCACCTCTTTCATTCTTTCTTTCCACCTCTCTCTCTCTTAGACACAGAAATATCATTAGCAAACAAATAAATATCATTATCAATATCTGTTTTCCCCCTTTTGTTTTTATTTTTGGCAGTCTCATTTAATGCTAATAAAAAGCAAATCTGCATATATATTTTTTTAAAAGTGTAATATTTGTTCATGTGTTGTGGCTCTCAAACATCTGCCGTTTATTCTCTGTGGCTCTCACGTTAAGCAAGTTTGGCCACCCCTGGTCTTAAAGGCTTTTACTTAAAGGCCTTTTACTATTTTGCAGCAACAGACTAACACGGCTACCTCCTCAAAATTCAACAGGTGGGGATTTTCCAGCTTTGGAGATGCAGAGATGGGTAAAGAATTCCTTCTCACTCCCCACTGCTTAAAACCTGCTCTCATCAGAGCAAGGGTCCTTCTAGTCCAACCATCCTGTGCCCAACAGTGGGCAGCAGGTTGCTTGAAGGAAATCCCCTGGTAGAGCAATAAGGCCTGCTTGACCCTTCTCTGCTCTTTGTGTCTTTGTTGTCTGTCACCCACGCCCCGGGAACTGGTCATCAGAGGCATACCGGCCTTGGGAATTCTTGCAGTGTCAGATGCCTCCCTCCCCACCTTGGCTCCAGAGCAGACTGCAGCTCTTGGCTACAGAAGGAATACAATATGTTAACTTACTGGTTCTCAGACTGGGGGTTGGGAGTGGAACCACAAAGCAGTTCTCAACTCTCTCAGGTTTAATGGCAGATCTGGGTTTCCTTTTGCCTAATGTGCAAATTTGTCATGAAACACATCCTCTTGATCTGCAGTGCTACATATTTAGAAATACTAAACTTGGGGGGGAGGACACAGAATATAAACCCGTTCAGTGGTAGCTGATATGAGCTTCCTGCTCTTTATGCTGGGGAAGGGGAAAGTAGCATAGAGTTATTTTGCGAGCGGGTGCCAGAAGGTCCAGTAAGTTTAGAAGTGGGTCCTATTTCAATAAGTCTGAGAACCACTGTATTAACACCACCATCCCGTTCAAAGGTCCAGGTAGTGGGTGATGTGAATAACCTCTGCCTGAGACCCCACAGAACTGCTGCCAGTCTGAGTCAACAATAACCCTGACGAACAAATGGTCTGACTCAGTATAAGGCAGATTCATGTGTTCAGTTCCCTAAATGCTTCTCAGGGTGGATTGAGGTTGCCAACCTCCAGGTGGGACCTGGAGACACCCCTGAATTACAACTCATCTCCAGACATTCGAGATCAATTCCCTCAGAGAAAAATGGCTGCTGAGGTCCCTCTCCTCCCCAAACCCTGCCCTCCCTAAGCTCCACCCCCCAAATCTCCAGGGACTTCTCACCCCAGAGCTGGTAACCCTAGGGTAAAACCAACCATCCTGCTGGAAGTGACCATCTTCCAGCTGAAGGAGGCTTTTGCAAAATTAAGCAGCTCATCCTCCAACAGGTGAGCCACTTAATTTGGAGAAAGGCTTCTAAGATTGGAAGAAGGGTTAAGAACATAAGGGAAGCCATGTTGGATCAAGCCAATGGCCCATCCAGTCCAACGCTCTGTGTCACACAGTGGCCAAAACCCAGGTGCCATCAGGAGGTGGGACCAGAACTCCAGGAGCCTTCCCACTGTGGGCCCCCCTAAGCACCAAGAATACAGAGCATCACTGCCCCTGACATGATCCAAAAGGAAATGTGGGATATAAATATTTTAATAAACACATAAATAAATTTTGCTAAGGGGAGTGGTAGTATAGGGGTAGGATCCATCCCTCTGGATAATAATAGCAAGATTTGCCTCAGTGGCATAGTGTCAGAGTCTCTGTTAATTGTACTTCTTCCTTAGAACCAGTAAGGCAGCAGGTTCACAAGGGACAAAAGGAAATACTACTTTACGCAGACAGTGATCCAAATGTGGAATTCGCTACCAGAGGATGCAGCAATGGCCACAGGAATAAGCAGCTTTAAAAGGGGATTAGATAGATTCATGAAGGATAAGTCTATTAATGGCTAGCAGCCATGGTGACTGAGGGGAACCCCCACATTCAGGGGCACTAAGCCTCTCAATCCCAGAGCCAGGAGGCAACATCAGAGGAAGGCCTCGGCCTCTCTGCCCTGTTGTTGGCCATCCGGAGGAACCGGTTGGCCACTTTGTGAGACAGGATGCCGAAATAGATGGACCACTGTCGGGTCCAGCAGGGCTCTTCTTTTGTTCTTAACCATCTTTGCTGAGGGATTCTCACACAGCCTTGCAGCGTCCTTTTGTTAATTTATGACTCCAGAGGTGGAAGAAATACGTTGTTCACTCTCTCTACGTCTCCAGAGTTCCGGGGTCAGTTCACACCTGGACTGGCTCTAGGATTGCCAACCTCCGGGTGGGGCCTGGGCATCTCCCAGAATTACAGGGATCAGGAGAATATGGGAAGCTAAATTAATCTGTCTGTAGCAGTAGAAAAGAGCAAGAGTCCAGTAGCACCTTAAAGACTAACAAAATAAGTGGCAGGGGATAAGCTTTCGTGAGACACTGCTCACTTCTTCAGAAGTGCTGAAGAAGTGAGCAGTGACTCACGAAAGCTCCTACCCTGCCACATATTTTGATAGTCCTTGGGTGCGTTCAGATGCACCGTTGGATCCGGCTTCGGCACTCTTCAGAAACAGATCAAATGTGCGTGTTCAGGTGGCATGCAGCTGCCTTCTGTCACCAGCCATTGCTTTCCGGAGCAAAACCCGCTTCAAACCGGAGTATTTTGATACTAGGTCCCAAGTTTTCTCAGCTCTCCTGGTTGAAAACGCAGTTTCCCCTCTGTGATCACTTCACCGTCGTCGAGCCACTTCCGAGAGTTTTTTTTTAAAAAACCCACCACTGCGGAAGCCAGAGACTTCGGTGATATGCGCATAAACACTGCTCCACCCCCACATTTATAAAAACAATGTTTATAAAACCAATCTTTTTAGCATTTAGAGGAATTAGTGATCATGTGGAGGCTCTTTCCGGGTTAAAAGTTTAAAGGGAAGTTATGTTAGAGGGGCTGGCTTGAAGTGGAAAAATTAGTATGAGCGGTTATGCGCATGAGCAGAGAATTTAAAAAAAAAAAAAAACCAACACACGCTCCCACGCGTCGGTAGTGTAGACGCTGGGGAGCTGTGTGATTGCGTGTTGATGTGGGATGAAGTGGGGTAAGTGTGATTGTGATTGTTGAAGCAGGGTGATTTGAGCTGGCTCCAGCACTCCATCTGAACACGCTCTTTAAGGCGCGACTGGACTCTTGCTCGCTTCTACTTCTACAGAGATCAGTTCGCCCTGCAGAAAATGGCTGCTTCGGAGGGTGGTTTCCATGGCATTGTACCCGGCTGAGGTCCCTCCCTTCCCCAAACCCCGCCCTCCTCAGGCTCCACCCTCAGATTGCCAGGCACCTCCCTACCCAGAGCCGGGAAACTCTAACTGGCTACCTTTGGAGGAGAGAGCACTGGAGGGCTTGTATTATTTTGTATGAGATTTGCTTCATTTGCAATTGTGCCAGTAGCCCATAGGTGGAGGCAAAGAGGCACATCTTCAAACCTGCTACTCCTACCCCAGTGAGATCTATGCATGGACAATGCTGTTAACTCACAGCCTCATGGGGTTTTCAGGGCAAGAGATGAGCACAGGTAGTTTGCCATGGGTGGGTTCTAGAACAAATCAAGCCTGAACTCTCCTTTAGAACCTAAAATGACTAAGGCTATCATCCTTTGGTCACATGATGAGAAGACAAGAGTCACTAGAAAAGACAATAATGCTAGGAAAAGTTGAAGGTAGCAGGAAAAGAGGAAGACCCCGGCATGAGATGGATTGATTCAATCAAGGAAGACACGGATCTCAGCTTGCAAAGCAGGACATTTTGGAGGATGTTAATTCGTAGGGTTGCCATCCATCAGAAGCGACTTGACAGCATTTAACACACACCGTTGGCCGTTGCCTGCCTTTGCATCACAACCCTGGACTTCCTTGTCGGTCTCCCATCCAAGTACTAACTAGGACTGACCCCCATGTAGCTTCTGAGATCTGACAGGTCCAGGCTTGCCAGGAACATCCAGGTCAGAGTGCAGGGCATTAACCAGAGAGAAAGAGAAGACTTTATCCCAGGTGGATCAGACAACTGACAGCAGTGCATCTGTCTGCTTCCACCTCTGGTCTTTCTCAGAATACAAACTGCTGTTTTAGAAGAATAAGAAGAGAAGAGATTGTATTTATACCCCACCCTTCATTATGTTCACTAACTGAAGGAATCTCAGAGCAGCTTACAATCCCTTCCCCTTCCCCTCCCCACAACAGACACCCTGTGAGGCAGGTGGAGCTGAGAGAGCTCTTTCAAGAACTGCTCTTGAGAGAACAGCTCTGAAAGAACTTCTGACTGACCCAAGGTCACATCAGCAGCTGCATGTGGAGGAGTGGGGAACCAAACCCAGTTCTCCCAGTTTAGAGTCCACGCTCTTAACCACTACACCGAACGCAGTGACATGTATCTGCCCCCTTTCTTCTCCTGGGCAGATGGATCCCCTCTTCTTAGGGTTGCCATCTCCAGGTTGGGAAATCCCTGGAGATTTGGAGAGGCAGAGCATGGGGAGGGGAGGGAGCTCCCTGTGGATATGATGCCATAGAGTCCACCCTCCAAAGCAGCCATTTTCTCCAGGGGAAGTGACTTCAGCTGTCTGGAGAACAGTTCTAATTCCAGGAGATCTCCAGTCCCCACTGGAGGCTGGCAACTCTACTTCATCTGAACTCTGAAGGGTGCTTAGACATGACCATTCCCTTAACAATGAAGGCCCACCACAGAGAAAGTTCTTACAGTCCTTAAGAAATGTTACCATTCCTCTTGTAATAAGTTCTGATCCCCCCCCCCCCCCCCCGCCCCGGGCATGCCATTTTAGACTCAGCCCTTAAGACAGAACAGTTTACTGCAAATTCACAACATCATATATTCTGAGAACTGGATGTTACTTGAATCAAGTACTTGCAGGTGGAAAATTCCTTATTGTTCCCTGTTTTATTTAACATACAGATCCAACCATGGATGAAATCCACGAATCAGCCATTCGGGCGTTACATTTTATGTAGATACTCACAGATAACAATGATCTCTTTCAAACTGCATCCAAGTCAACTCCCATACAGCCATGGTATTTATCTTCGCCTGCATGGGTGAAAGAACCACATTTTCTCAGCAACTAAAAACAGTGTCCGGTTGCTGGGGATGAGGCGGGAATGTGATATCCCAGTTTTAAATCAAATAGAAATGCTTCTTTGGAGAGCGCTGGGCAGATTCCATTCAATAACACCACCGTGAAGGATGATACTGAAAGGCCGTGCTTATATTTAGTAAATAAAATTTAAAGGAAACTCTGCAGGAATGTATAGCAAAGCTGTGCCAGATATTCTCTGATTTCAATTTTTGGATCAAAAAGGTATTACTTTCAAGGGGCAGACATATTTCTTCTCCCCACAAAAAAACCACAAAACCTTAGTCGTGAGAACATTCATTTTTTCCCCCAGTGCTGCTGGCTATCGTGGCTGGCTATTTTCATTATTTTATCATCTTCTTCCTCTGTTCATCATGTGGATGATCCCAGAAATGGCTTTCAGAGGGCATCACTGAAGGCAGAGCTTCCTGCGCTGAACCAACTTGAAGCACACAAAGCCATGTCAGGAACTATTAGGCCATGACTTTGTCACCCCAAAAGTAATTTACACGCAGAATTCACTGCTGCAGGAAGTGGCGGCGGCTACAAGCATGGACAGCTTCAAGAGGGGCTTGGATAAACATAGGGAGCAGAGGTCCATGAGTAGCTATTGGCAGCTTGATGGCACTTCACACATACACATGCATGCATTCACACACGCGCATGCACACACACACACACACACACGCACACGGCAGCAAGCCAGGATAGTGCACACCAAAGCTCAGTTCTGGCTTGATGAGACATCTGATTGCACCTCAATGTCTCCAGAACTCCTCTACTGCTTCCTCCCTTGTCCACTAGATGGCACTGGCAAGTTGTAAATTCAGAAAATCAGAAAAATTCACTCTGGTCCAAGACTTCTAAGTACCAACAGGCTGATGACAGGAAAGGAGTTTTGCACTGCCTTAGATGTTTAAGAGATCTACTGTGGCATAGGTTTTCACAGGCTATCGCCCTCTTCATGAGCTGCATGATGCTGGACCTCTGAGGACAGAGACAGGCAGATGTGATCAGCGCAGAGAGCAAAAAAGTGGCAAACGGTGTAGTCAGACCTTCAACTCAAGAGGTATAACGTTTTTATCCCAAGTGAGAAAACCTTATGATAATCCACAATAATTGTGGTGTGGGATAACTAATTTGATAGCGTTAAATTTCCTGGTCCTTCTGATTCAGCAGTTTCATGTCCATGTGTGTGTTCGTGCTTTCAGTGAAGTTCTGTCAAGTCGCAGCCGATTTATGGCAATCCCAACAAGGTGCTTTCAAAGCAAGTGAGAAGCAGAGCTGGTTTGTCATTGCCTTGGTGGTCTCTCCTCCAAGTACCCACCCTGCTTAACTCCCGTCCAAGTTCCAATTCTTTTTAGCTTAGATTTATGGTGACCCCAGCAAGGGGCTTTCAAGGCAAGGGAGAAGCAGAAGTGGTTTGCCATTGCCTTCCTCTACAGAGTCTTCCTTGGTGGTCTTCCTTCCAGGTACTGGCTCTGCTTAGCTTGCAAGATCAGACTATACCATGCCACCTCCCCTCCCCAGCAATTTCATATTGAACTTAAATGTACAGAAGCCACAACCTCGGCTGCAGCCTGCAGATGACCCCCCCCCC
Source organism: Lepidodactylus listeri (assembly GCA_029233225.1). NCBI lineage: Eukaryota > Metazoa > Chordata > Lepidosauria > Squamata > Gekkonidae > Lepidodactylus > Lepidodactylus listeri. Next base: position 23,137,489 of record JARCFY010000004.1, on the reverse strand, counting down.
CCAACAGCGCCAGGATCTTCCTTCAACAGCAAGGCCTGAAAAGCAGAATGTTAGTTGTACAGTGCCAAGAAATGTCAGGTGCATGTGGATTCACTTACGGTTCAATAGCCTTGCGGCAAAAAGCTTATCTGTTTTGCCTTGATAAATATGTTTTTGGAGAAACTTTTAGCCAAAGAATCTTGATAATATGAAAAAGATGAAGTGTGTTATATGAGTCAATTTAAAAAAAAAAAAAAGCAGATACAGTCGTTCTTTTTCATACCAGTGAAGGACCACAAGACTACAAATAGCAAGGTTTGGGAGGGCATCCAGCTCTTTCTAAAGGCCCCTGATTGCATTATAAGGATGCGGGGGAACTCCTGTGATTGCATTCCTGAGGACTGTGTGGGGCACCGAGCAAGGAAAAAAGCAAGAATTACAATGAATAAACACAACAACAACAGAAGATCGGAGCTAAAGCAGGCCGCGGCTTTATTGATTACAGGATTCCGAGCATTTGGTGCAGCACAGGGCAGGATCCAAGCATCGGGCAACCCAACCATCGGCTGGTGAACCCCAACCCAGCCCGTGTGCTGGGGGAAACCAGGAGTGACAAGCAGGTGGCCCCACAAAGGCACAAGCTCCTGCGTGGAAGCCTTGCAGTTTGGGAGTGGAGCCAGGCAACTGCCCCTGAGCTGGGCATACCGCTAAAGGTCTTGACCCCCAAGATCCCATTAGGGGGTCCCCACCCGGGGAGGTGGGCATTCTGGCACAGCCTCCCTGCAAATGGATGCAACCCAATGCCTAAAACCACCATAAAGCTGTGACAAAGATGATTTAAGTGAGATGCCCCCAAGTCCCCATGGCTCCCTACATTTCCAATCTAATAGCTCCGCTTCATCGGCAGGTTTTCATGTTAGCAAGATTCAATCTTTTTCCCTCAGCTGTTGTGTCAGGGGTATCCCTTTTAGGGATAGAACCTGTAGCTGCCTTTCTAGTGAACCCGACTCAGTGGCCCATATCCTTCTACGCTGCCCCCATTACTCCACGATGCGTAGCTATTTGATTGGCCCCCACCTACTCCCCTCAAGGAACTTGTCCAACAGTGACCTAAAAATTTTACTGACCGACAAGTTCTCGGCAATTTCTCTGTCTGTAGCCAAATTTTTAGCTTATGTTTGGAAGTTAAAGATAAGGGAGTATAAGGCTTAATCCTTGCTGATTAGTTCCATCCAGTCATGTCGGCTACTGTTTGGTTTACTGCTAGCTGTTTGCTACTGTTTCTTTATTGATGTCCCTGCAGTGTATGCCATTAAAGGTTGTGTATTGTGTGAGATGACACTCACAAGAACCAAATCAACATAAAGGGGGGGGGGAGTCTGAAGCAGAGGAGAGGACCAGCCACAGGTTGCTGATAGATTTCAAGTGTCTTTTAAAGCTAAATTGTAGTTCTTCAGGCCTCATACTGAGAAAGCAGCTGCATGAGGAGGGGAGAGAGATGGTTTAATCCACAAGCACATGCACCCCTGCATGATTTTGCATATTAAAATTTCTCTCCCCCACTGTTGTTAGCCCTGGAATGAAAAAATAGGGATGATAATATTGATTCCCACCCCTCTTACAGGCTCTGAATCCAGCAAGGGTAAAAACAGCGTGCATGAACTTGTCTTATGCTGAATCAAGCCGTTACAGTGCAATCCTAAAGAGTTACACGGGTTTATCATTTGCCTGGTGACAGCGGGCAAATTCCCACCCCTCATTCTCAGTCCTCTGCCTCTGTTAATTAATAGAAAAATTGGGGAGGAAGGGCAGTATAAGTGACACTCCAGGAATCCCTCCCCCATCTCTATGGTCAAGACCATAGAGATTAGGAGATTTCTAAAGTATCCCCTGGAAGTGACATCATATCCATTGACTTTCCACCCAGAAGTGGTATCCCATCATCCATGCTGCTTTAGGAATTTCCCCAATCTCCAATGACCACAAAAATTGGGGGAATTTCTAGAATTTCTACCTATCTATCTATATTGGCTGCGGTGGCTCAAGTGGTTAAGATGCTGAACTGCAGACCAGAAGGTCGGTCGTTCAGCAGTTCGAGACTCTAGTGCCGCGTGATGGAGTGAGCCCCCATCTCTGGTCCCAGCTCCTGCCAACCTAGCAGCTCGAAAGCAAGAAATTGCAAGTAGATAAATAGGTACCACTTCAGTGGGAAGGTAACAGCGTTCTGTGTGCCTCGGCGTCTAGTCATGCCGACCACATGACCACAGAAATGTCTTTGGACAGCGCTGGTTCTTTGGCTTCGAAACGGAGATAAGCACCGCATCCCTAGAGTTATATTCAACTGGCTTTCGAGCAAGGGAAACCTTTGCCTTTACTATATCAAGATATGCCTCCCAGTTGTGAGTGCTGGTTTGTGGATGCTATTGATTTTAATGGGCAGTTTGTTGCTGTTGCGTGTATTGTACATTGAGAAGTTTTATGTTTATTGTTTACCACTTTGAGTATTTAAAAAAAACAAAACAAAGTCGGGACATAAATCTTTTAAATAAATAACCAGGCCGTCCTAAGCAGAGAGAACGTCCTTCTAAATCCATTGAAGTAATTGGGTTAGAATGGTGTAATTTAGCTTACAAGGGCGCTGGAAATCTCTAACATTCTCCTCAATCACCCATTCAACGGGAGACGGGTCCTTAAGTTGGCTGTAACATAAAACGGTGCCCCAGTTTAACAACGGTCACAAATGACGAGGCCAAGACAAAAGGAAGGTCTGAACTCATCAAGGCCGCGTTGATTTAACTGCAAATCTATTTAATTCTTGTTTATCCAAACCATCTCTTTCGCTTCCCAGACCCGAAGGTGCGGTTAATTCCGGGGGAGAAGAAAACTCAGCAAGTAACACAGTGTATGCAGTTAATAGTTGGTAAGACTACATAGGCCAGCTTTGGAAAGCGTCTAATATTCTCTGAAGTGCTGCTTGTATCCAATTATAACTTGCTACTTTCCATCTTAATAATTTAAATCTGTCCACTCGGTAGAGAGAGAGAGAGAGAGGCTGGGGGGGGGGGGAAGCAGTAATCAAACCATGAAGACTCTCCCCCCCCCTTTGCTTTTGACAGCATCAAATTAAAACTTAAATGGGAACTCCTGAATGAGTTACTGTGCAAGAAGAAAGGCATTAATGAGGTAATTTCATTATGGAGATTCATCCAAGCCTATGTGAAAACAAGGGGGAGGGAACCGGGGCTGAGGAAATTAGGGTTCCTTCCACACTAATTAATGTTTAAAGGCATTTAGTACAGTCACCAAATTAACTGCTCCAAAGAACTCTCGTTGGGGGGAAAAAATACATTGTTGCCCTTCCCCTGTAATTAGAAGACAGTACAAGGAGGGCACTTAATGAGGAGAAAAGCGGCCTTTAACTTGTCCGCCGGGGCCACTGAAAACATGTTTTTTGTTGAGGCCTAGGTTTAAGGAAGCACAGAGCGTACAATATAGGATTGTTTAGGCCCCTTCTGCTCCCTGAGCTGTAAACAGGTAGCCCCTGAATGAGGTCCTCTGAGACTTCTGGGGGGCCGTCTTCCCAGCAAAGCCATCCTAAATGCATCCATAGGGAAGCAAGAAAGGGTGAATAGGCCTCGGCTCTCTTCGAGCCCTGAATAGTCAATGCTGTCTTAAGTGATTACATGATGTTATGCCATCCCCTCTCATTGAGTTATCCCTACACGGCTTTTGTCTCCTCTAATTGAAGCTGATGAGGTGCTAATTGGTCGCTTTTTTCTGAGGGGGGGAAAGAGGGGAAAAAATTTAAGTGCTACTTAAGCATCAGCAAACAGAGCGAGACAGCGTGAGTGGAGTTAATGAGGGTTTAGCCAAAAAGGGGGGGAGAAAACGGGGAGGGAGGGGAAGGACAAAAAAGGGAGAGAAAAGAACCTCTTTAAAAAAAACAAAAAAAACCCCATAAGTAGGGAAAGCGTGTATTTGTGTGAGGAGAAAGGGGACTGGGGTTGGGCGAAGGGGAAAATGTTTTCAACACAGATGCTTTGGGGGGCGGTCGAATTCGGTAAGAGATAGGGCCAGGTCGGCTTTTGATCTCCGCGGAAAAATGGAAAAGAGAGAAGCAAAACGGAGCATGGAACTGGTGGTTTTCTTTCAACACTAGAGGCAGTGATGTAGAGGTACCCTTCAGGCCAGACTCTTGAGGCAAAGCACCAGGGAAACGCACAACCCACAGTTAAAACCAGTCAGGGACTAGAAGGAGACATATACAAATCAACAACAACAAAAACTCCTCAGGAAACAAAAAAAGTTTTCATCAGGCATCTAAAGGTGTCAAGACTAGGTGCCAGATGAACAGCTTTGGGGAGGGCATTCCATGATTAAAGTGCCACCACTAAGAAGGCCATATCTTTAGTGACCAGCTGCCATGCTTCTGTGGGTTAAGGTGTACCGAGCAGGGATTCCAAAGTAGATCCCAGGTACCAAGCAGGTCCATTTGGGATCAAACAGTCCTTGTAAGGTCAAACAAGTACCTGAGCTAAATTTTAACTCTTTTGTTTTAGTACTATATAAATCTAATTGATGACTTTATTTGAATGTCGATCGTTGTCTGCCGTCTTTCAGATAAGAGCCCAGGACGTCCAAGAACAGGAACCAGCATAGCACAGTGACTAAGAGACTATATTGTGATTTGGGTGTCCCCAGTTCAAATTTCATCTGTACTCAGAGCATTTCTTATTTATTCACAACATTTATACCCTGCCTTTCTGCCCAGGCCTAACTCAGTCTCATCAGAGCGTGGAAGCTAAGCAAGGCCAGCCACAGCGAGAAACTGGATGGGAGACCACCAAGGGAGATGCAGAGGCAGGGAATGACGAACGACCTCTGCTGATCTCTCGCCTCAAAAACCCAGTGGCCCCGTGGTCACCATGACTTGGTTGCGACTTGGCAACACCCTGAATTATTATTTCTGCCCAACCAGGGCCACCAACAATTAAAAGGAGAAAATTATAAAACACACCATAAAACCAATTTAAACCAAGTGTAAAAAGAGGTCACTGAGGGAATGCGGGACAAAACATAAAAGGCTTCACCGACTGGCAGAAGACAATGATGGACAGATAAATGTTCCTGGGCAGGGAGTGCCACAGTTTTGGTTGCCATGGTGACCAAGAAGGCCCTCCCCCTGGGTTGCCAGCTGCCTAAATTTAGAAGACAGGGGCACCCAAAGCAGGGCATCAGAAGATGACCATAGCAGTTGGGTAGGTTCGTACAAGAAACGAAGTCTTTACAGTATGTTGGTTCCAAGCAATATAGGGCTTTAAAGGTCAGCACCGGCATCCTGAATTGGACTGAGAAACAGGTTGGGAGCCATTGAAGATGGTCCCTATGACCCATTCCAGTCAACATCCTGGCTGCAGCATTCTGCACCAGTCGAAGTTCCAGACACTTTTCAATGGTAGCCCCCTGTACAGCACATTACAGTAATCTAATCTAGTTGTAATTAGGGCATGGACCACAGTGGGAAAACCTTTTCTGCCCAGGAAAGGCTGCAGCTGGCTAACCAGTATGATTGCCAGACCCCCACCAGGGGCAAGGGAACCCCCACTTTCGGCCGGGCGGGAAATCCCACCCCCAAATGATGTTTTTGGGCCACTTCCTGTAAAACTGGAAGTGCTTGTTCCAGTGTGCTGCTGTCACCTGGAAGTGACATGGGCACGTCAGGGATGTCTGGGGAAGGGTGGGTTGATGCTCGGGTATTTGGGCAATCTCTATATACATTCGGCTGAATTTACCATAGAGTTTGTCCAAATACCAGAGCGTCACCCCAGACGTCCCAGTTGGGCCTACGTCACTTCTGGGTGATGGCAGCACTTCGGAATGGGCACCAGAAGTGGGCCGGGAGCCCCCATCAGCCAAGTAAGCTGGCAATCCTGCTAACCTGTTGAAGCTGATAAAAGGCACTTCTGGCCACAGCTGCCACCTGTTTATACAGCAGGAGGCCGGGGTTCAAGAGCACCCCCCCCCTCCAGTCTATGGAACTGTTCCTCTGAGGGGACAGCAACCCTGTATACCTTAAATCCTGGGTCAGTTGTGCCCTTCACAAGTAGCACTTTGGTCTTGTCAGGATTAAACTTCGGTTCATTAGCCCTCATCCAGTGGGTGGCCTTGGGACACTACTTTTTTTCAGCTCCCCCCATGCATTATGGGTCAAATCTTCAGACTCCTGGACTGCCTAACAGCACCTTTGTAAGGACTACAATAATTATGCGAAGTGCATCAAACACTGAATGTCCACCATGTTATTATGAAGTATGGTTAATGAACGTCCATTATACAGCAACCCCATGACCCTCATATAGGCTTAGGTTGCCCGGTCCCCCCTAGCTGCCGGTTGGTGATGGGCGTGGTAGAGTTACCAGAGCCAGGTTGGGAAACTCCTGGAGATTTGGGAATGGAGCCTGGGGAGGACAGGGACCTCAGCAGGGTACAATGTCATAAAGTCCACCCTCCAAAGCATCCATTTTAACTCAAGGGGAAGTGATCTCTGCAGTATGGAGATGATCTGTAATTCCAGGGGATCCCCAGGTCCCACCTGGAGGCTGGCATCCCTAACTGATAGGCTTGATCCAAACCCTGTTCTCTGCTAATAGAGAGGGGGGGAAATTTCGCCGGTTCCCCTTCTCACTGTTGATCCCTGCATCACCTCAATGTAACCCTGGGGTGGGTCTCCTGAAGAAAAATTCCTGGAAACTTGGGGCCAGAGCCTGGGGATGGTGGGGTTTTGGGAAGGGAAAGGCCTCAGCAGGGTCTAATGCCATAGATTCCACCCTCCATAGCGGGCATTTTCTCTGAGGAACTGATCTTGGTAGGCTGGAGATCAGCTCTAATTACTGGAGATCTCCAGACCCCACCTGGAAGTTAGCAACCACAGTCCTCTGACCCCTGGGGACAGCATGGGGGAGCTACAGTGGGCAAGCAGAGACACAGAGGGGTCTGTCCCTCTCACTTAGCGCCGCTCATGCTACTTTGGATCCAAGCCATAAAAATGTTCAACTGCAAATATAAAACAACAACCCGCAAGGTGCCAGCGACTTCAGCATAACAGCTTGTGTTATATCTGTCTCTACTCAGTGCAATTGATTGGACTTTGACTGAGAAGAAGTACCCATTTAAAGAACCCTTTCTTATAAATTGGCTTGGCATGGAAGGATGGCTGGCGAACGGCCAGAGTTTTGGCTAAATGTTTATTGGTGTAATTTGTAACCCTCTGTTCATGCCTTCGTTCTTGGGAAGCTCCTCATCTCCAGATTCCTTTGAAGCTTTTGTGCTTGCTTTTCTCCCTAATTGTCATGAAAATTGAGGATTTCCTAGTATCCGGAGAATGTTTGAGGGTGGGGAGGCAGAAACTTCCTAATGAACAAGTCGTGATTAACTGTAAAGATGTAAGCTGTAAATGAGGTTAATCTAATGCAGGACCCACAGAAGTGAATGGCTGCAGCGACAGCTCCGAAGTCTTTGGCTAGCTCCCCCGGCCCATAAACCCCAATAAACCAAAAGAATGGGATCCTCTAGCTTGTAGAAGAAGGCATGATCAGTTGCTCTAGAACAGGGGTTCCCAGCACGGTCCCCCCTTGAGCACCATAGTGCCCGCCAACCAGTGTTCCCTCTAAGCTGAGTTAGTGCGAGCTAGTTCACTGTTTTTTAGCCTCCACCTCACACAGTTTTGTCTTAGCTCAGGAAGGATGGCTCCAGAGCAAACTAATTTATGCAGTAGTGAAAAGTACTGGGTCCAGACACGTTGCAGTGAATTCAGCTCATAGTTTATTTAAAGCATGCAAACACGAACTGACAAGCGGAACTCGGGGGGCTGCTTATATGCCGGTACAAACCACACCCCCGGTCACAGCTGTGATAGGGTTATTTACAAGGCACCTTTGAACATAGGTCCCCTTTAGGATCCTGATGGCCAATCAGTCCAAATTACAACCTGCATGGGCTATTGTCTACCGATGCGAAGCTCCGGTAGTTTGCCCAATGACGTGTGTGATTCCCGACCGCATGCGCGGTTGCCACTAGAACACAACAAGTGGCCAAATCGCTCACTCACAACTTTAGTCCCAGTAGCTCACAAAGTAGAATTTTTGCTCACAACAAGACTCCACAGCTTAAAGGGAGCACTGCCGCTGGCACCTTTTCTGGAGCCCACCAAATGTTTTGAGAGAGTGGGCTGGACTGGGAGGGGCTTTTGCCCGGCAAGGCTCCCAAGTGGTCATTCATATGAGATTTAACTGAAGTTAAGCTGTTGGCAGGCATTTTGTGGCTGGCTCTGCCTCCTGCAGCAGCCATTTTGTGGCTGCACTCATCATGCTCTATCAGAATTCCAAAGGTGCCCACAGACTCAGAAAGGTTGGAGACCCCTACATCTTAGAGTTGCCAGCCCCCAGGTCTGGGGGTGGGTTTTCCCCCAGTTTTAGGGGCTCTAATCTGCCCCCAGCCAGCTGGCCCTCTCCCTCCCTCCTGTTAGAATTAAAGGGCCCTCCAGCTGATTGGCGGGCCATTTGGTTCCCAGCCATCAGCTGAAGCCCTTTAAACCATGCAGGAGGGGAGGGAGAGGGGTGGCCAAGCTGTTGGTCAATCTTGGGGGTGAGGCTTGGGGCATCCCTGCCCACCCCCGTAATGTCCCCCAAATCCCCCCGCCAGAGCGACAAGGGGTCCTGGCAACTCTAACTGCACCATTGTGAAGGTAAAGAAGGTAATAAAATGCATAGGACAGAACTCTAGTCCAAGTGAATCACATCTAAATTGGGTTTTCCCAGAGATTCGGTGGGTGGAAACTGAGGAAGGTGTGATTTAGGGAGGGGAGGGACTGCAATGGGGTATAATGCCACAGAGTCCACTTTCCAAAATGGGCATTTTCTCCAGGGGAACTGAACTCTGTTGCCTGGAGATCAGCTGTGATCCCAGGAGATCTGCCCCTCCATCTACCCCCTGGAGGCTGGCCACCCTACATGTAAGCCCAGATCATTTAATACATGAGAGAAGGAAACCTGTGCCTTGATCCTACACTGCAAACAATAGAGCTTGAACATGCTTCATTTAGGCTGGACGGCGCCCCTGCGTCGTCTTGCATGCTTCAGATTGGCTATTTATCTTCCAAGGGAGCCTCCAGTGAGAACTGGCTTTTCAGGGCATGCAGCAGATGCAGGATGAAGAACTCTAATGGTGGCAGCCAAGCAGGTTGCCACTTTTGCTCCTTATCTTACCTTCTCCAGCCAAACCCTTCAGAGTATGACCTGTAGACGAGGCTGGAGTCCAGCATGGCTTGTATGGCCACAGCTCAAATCATTCCTCACCACAGCAACAGTATAATGAGTATCGTGTAATGGTTAGAGCAGAGGTGTCAAACTCATTTGTCAAACTCATTTGGTACTTTGTCAGGCTGGGCCGTGTCTGCCATAAAATGTAATGCCAAGTACTGGAGATGTAAACTCTATAAATGACAAGCAAACTCAATTAATGATATTATTTTTTACTCAAACTGCAGACAAAAGCAATTGATTCCTAGGAGTGAAAGTAATTGATTAACTGGGGAATCCACAAAAGCCTCAATAAATGTATTTAATCATAAGTAGAGACATCACCCTGCCAACAAAAGTCTGTATGGTCAAAGCGATGGTATTCCCAGTAGTAATGCATAGCTGTGAGCGTTGGACCGTAAGGAAGGCCGAGCGCCGAAGAATCAGTGCTTCTGAATTATGGTACTGGAGGAGACTCCTGAGAGTCCCTTGGACTGCAAGGAGATCAAATCAGTCAATCCTAAAAGAAATCAACCCTGACTGTTCCCTGGAAGGCCAGATCCTGAAGCTGAAGTTCAAATACTTTGGCCACCAAATGAGAAGGGGGCACTCACTGGAGAAGACCCTGATGCTGGGAAAGATTGGAGGTGATAGAAGAAGGAGATGGCAAAGGATGAGACGGTTAGACGGTGTTATCATTGCAGCGAACATGAAACTGAGCAAACTCCAGAGGACAATGGAGGACAGGAGGGCCTGGCGTGATGTGGTCCATGGGGTCCTGAAGAGTTGGACTTGACTGTGCAACTGAACAACAACAATCATATGCAAGACTAGTTTTCCCCCAAGGAATATAATACCTGGCCCCTAGCCATTTCCTTTCCTTTCTTGGCAGCTTCAGCCACACACACCTTCTCGTGTGCACCCGCACACCCACTCCCCCCCCCCCCCGGCCTCCTGCCTTCCCTTTCTTGCACCAGTTGTTCATGGACTGGAGAAGAGCCCTGGACAGGCCAGTTCCAGCCTTTGGGCCATATCTTTAACCAGGGGTCATTTTGAGCAGGAGCACGCAGGAACACCATTCTGGGAGTAACAAGCCCAGGAGTGGGCACATATAGTGATGAATGCCCTGTGGAAAAAAGAAAAAGCATACTAACTTGGTCTGTATTTTCATGCTTGTTGTAGGGCAGCTTCCCTGCAAGAGCAAAGGAAACCTAAAGTGTCTTTAGTCAAAGTGTAAAGCTGGCTCACCAGCTCTGAGTTGGGAAATACCTGGAGATTTTGGGGGTGGAGCCTGAGCAGTGGGTGTTGCCTTCTGACACACTTCCGGTGATGTCAGGGGGTGTGGAATATGCAAATAAGTTATACTAATGAGCTCCTGCACCTCATTTTCTACGAAATGGCCTCTCTCTTTAATACCCTTGAGTCAGCATATCAGACTAGGATCTGTGAGCCCCAGGTTTGATTCCCCACTCTGCCATGGAAACTTGCTCGGGTGGCCTTGGGCCAATCACGCATGAGGCTAACCCACCTCACAGGGTTGTTGTGAGGGTAGAATGGAGGAAGGAAAACAAATATTGTAAGCTGCTTTGGGTACCCCCTAGGGATTCCCAACCTCCAGGTGGGAGCTGCAGATCTCCCAGAATTACAGCTGATCTCCAAACTCCTGAGAGATTGCTGATTATTTATTTATTTAAAAATTATTCTACTTTTCCTGGAGAAAATGCCTGCTTTGGAAGGCAGACTGGATGGCATCATACCCTACCAAGGTCCCTCCCCTCCCTAAACGCCACTCTCCCAGGCCCCACCCTCAAATCTCCAGGTATTTCCGAACCCGAAATGTGCATCCCTACCCGCTGGGGAGAAAAGTTCGTCTTGTAGTTAAGGTGTTGCCCTTGACCTGGGGAGACCCAGCTTCATATCCCCATTTATTTTTGTTCTGTATTAGGGCTGGAACATCCCAGGATTGGTTCTACCAGAGACTGGCTGAGCTTGGAGCTCTAGAACAATAGCCCACCAGGACTCTAGAGGTGACCAATGAGGAAGTAATGTTATGTAAACAGCCTGTCATTGGGTGTGGTGTGTGAATGCTATTTAAACGGGGCTGTTGCCCTGGGGTTTTGTCCTTGTTCTTGCTGAATCACAAATAAAGCTGAGCTGATCACTAGACTTGGGGTCTGCTCATCCATGGAACCCAGTATTTGACAATTTCATTTCATTTCTTCAATTTATATCCCGCCCTCCCCGGAAGGAGGTTCAGGGCGACTTATAAGGTCACATAATATATTGTGACAGAGAAACAATATATACAATTCAATAATTAAATTTTAAAATTTAAATTTAAAATGTCAACATTTTATACAGAAAAAACCCCATACATACCTGGTGGGAATGTCACCACATCAAGAACTTTTGGAACTCAATCATATCTAAGATTAATACAATAACGGGTCATAAACTGGAAATGAATCCCTTAACAATTCTGTTAAACTACTGGCAAAAAGAATCTTTACCCAGTTTAAGAAAGGAACTGATTATTTTAATGCTTACGGCAGCTAAAGCAGTAATTGCTCAGCACTGGAAAGACAAATCTCCTCCAAATTTAATGCAATGGTACAGTAAACGGTGGGATTACTTTGTGTTTGAGAAATATTTTATGTATAACAAAGGGGGAGAATTTGAACGTGAATTGTTTAGTCCAATTGATAAATGGTTTCCTTTCCTGGACAAAATGGCTAAAAACAGAGACAAAAGTGAAAGCTGGTCGTATTACGAATATTGGCCCATAATCTCTAGTTAAAGTCTCTTAGTAATGTAAAGGTGGAATATGAGGAACTTTGAACTGTTGTTACTCTGTTTATTATAATCGTTTGGATGATAGTTAAATAGGCTTAATTTCAGCAACCCATGTATTGAAGTGTCAAGAACCTTACTTTAACAATATGTAGCGGAAATGTTTGTTAATGTCTGAAACGCCAAATAAAATGTTTATCAAAAAAAAGAAAAGAAAGAAAAAACCTCAGAAATGAAAGTTGCCTCAGTAGTGACCATAAAATGCACTAGAGGAACCCAGGGCCAACCAATCTCTCTCAGCTTGAGACGAGGAGACGAGGAGACATCTCTCTCAGCTTGAGACATAGAGACGAGGAGAACTCTGTTGGAGGACGCATAGGATAAAAATGTGGTCCACAAAAATAAATGCAGGTTAAATCGGGGCTACGGAGAATATGCTACCCATCTGTCAAGCCACTCTAGTCTGTGTATACAATACGTAAGTAACATAAAATGCAAAGAGAAAGGACTGAAGCAATATAATGGGAATAAAAACTCGATAATTGAAACTCGCACAATGGAGTCATGATTAAAAACACACCTGAACCACTCTTTATCACGTTCGTCACTCTGAAAGTAACCATTCAGTGCGGGTTCTTCTGGGTGACCATTAAGTAATTGTCCCACTGAAAGGGGATGTTAGATTTGCTTAAAAGAGGAATTGCAAGACAGTAAAGAGAACACGCGCAGAGGTCGCGTGACAGAAACCCTGGTTGCTATGCAGATGCCAAAGAAGAAGGAAGTTTGAAATAGGCCCATCTTTTGTCAGGTCAGCTTTTTGTTAATGAAAGAGCAAGTGAAATAGCCGAGCAGCAGGGTGTGGGTGCAGGGAGGGCTGGCATATTGCTTAGATCCCAGAAGGGGGCAACATATGGGGGGGGGGGGTCTTCGTTCAGTGGTAGAACATCTCGTCTGTATGCAAAAGGTCCCAGGTTCAATCCCTGGTGTCTCCAGTTTCAAACTGGATCTGGCAATAGGTCATCAAGTAAAAGAGCTGAAACCCTGGAGTGCCACTGCCTGTCAGAGTGGACAATGCCAACCTCAATAGACAAAAGGTCTGACTCAGTCCAAGGCAGCTTCATTTGTTCTACACACACCCTCTCCTTTTCCTCCAGACTTGTTTTGGTGTTCCTCCTCTTCCCCTGCCCATAAGGGGGCGGCACAGTCCAGAATGTGAAAAAATGATAAAGTCATGCCATCTAGGATTCTTTTAAGAGTAATTTATTGTTGTGTTTATTTTAATTCTACTGTTTTTTATGTTATATATGTTGTACATTGCACAGAGACCTGTGTGAGCAGGGTTTGGGTGATTCAGAAATTGAATAGATGATGATGATGATGACGACAACGATGACGTGGTGCCTCTTTACATGCTACAGCACCAGTCCAAGATAATTGCATGTGTAGTGGTTGTAGTGTAGTGGTTAGGAGCACAGACTCTAATCTGGGAGAACCGGGTTTGATTCCCCACTCCTCCACATGCAGCTGCTGGTGTGACCTTGGGTCAGACACAAGTTCTTTCAGAGCTGTTCTCCCAAGGGCAGTCCTCGAAAGAGCTCTCTCAGCCCCGCTTACCTCACAGGGTGTCTGTTGTGGGGAGGGGAAGGGAAGGGAAAGGAGATTGTAAGCCGCTCTGAGACTCCTTCAGGTAGTGAAAGGAGGGGTATAAATATAAATATAGGTGCGGCCTTGGTCAGTGGTTGGAGGGGAGGCCATCAATGAATTCCAGAGGCTCTTTTCTTGAAAACCCTACAGGGTCACCATAAGACAGCATTTTATACACACACACAGTGTTGTCCAAAACCAGTAGAAGGAGAGGTGTGATGTTTTCCCAGACCCCATAGTGTCAAGGGATAAGTGAATGTTTCCTCTTTTGTTTCCTTTCACATCTACTGACACCTTCACTGTTGGTTTTATAAACTACTAGGAGTAAGGCCTGTTGTGGGAAGAAATACAACAGGCTCTAGAAGGAAGCTCCAGGTGAGTGTCCCAGCTGTGGCTGGTGGGGCAGCAGAGGGAAGGGGACATTAGAGGGAGGCAAGCCATGTTTATTTCCTTCTGCTTAGCTATGAGGCAGGGCTGTCTCAAGTCCTTTTGCTGCCCCAAGAGGGTAGTATGGGAGGAGAGCCTCATGGTAACAGTCATGGTTCCCTCCACCCCTGACTTATGTTGATTTGGGGTTATGCAGTGGCAGCTAAGGTAGAAAAGTACCTCCTCCGATGCCATATATTCTGGGTTCCAAGGGTCTGGAAAGTGGTTCCATAGCCAGTTACAGGGTTGCCAACTCTGGGTTGGAAAATACCTGTAGATTTGAGGGGTAGAGCCTGGGGAGGGCACGGTTTGGGGTAAGGAGGGACTTCAACAGGGTATAATGCCATAGAGTCCACTGCCCACAGCAGCCATTGTCTCCAGGAGAACTGATCTTGGTCATCTGGAGATCAGTTGTAATAGCTGGGAAATTTTCTGTAGGGAAAATGATGTGCTGTGGCTGCGGAACACAATGAATGGCAATTCCAGTGACCATTGAAGGGAAGATTGGGAGATGTATTTTACTTCAGGACACATTCAATGACTCCCAACAGCAACAACAAACTGTTTAGAATGTTAGAGGCAAAGGCCAATCAGGCCACATATGCAAATGACCTCTGTGTTCTGACTGGATATGGGGGGGGGGGGGAGAGGAACAGCAAACTGTTTAGAATGTTGGAGGCGGGACTCAGGCAACGCAGCCAGTGGATAGGGACAGCTTGAGTGACACATCATGGAGCCAACTGATTTAGGAGCATATGGAACGTTCAGAATGTGCCACCCCACTCCTGAATTATATATAAGGAGAGACTTGTATTGCATGCAGGTGCTGAATAGTTTTTATACACCAGTGACACAGTATTTATAATATAATGTATGTAATTTATTCCCACAATATATCTATACTGCTGATGTCTTCTTGACACTCAAATAACATTGAAAACATGCGTAGTTTTTTTTCAGGGGGTAAAATATTCAAGTCTGGAAACAGAAAGCGGAAAGAAAATAATCCCGAAGGAGAAGCAAAATGGCAGCCACTTTTCAGGTTGACATCAAAGGGGTGCGAAATTTAAAACCCTCTGTAAGGGTGACTCCTTATATAAGGCAGCTGATTGGCTCTCCCTGACTCAGTAGTGGTATGAAAGAAGCTAGGCTCAGCTTGGTCTTCAGGCTGCCATACTTGGCTCCAGTGTTTCACTGGATTCTCATTCACCCTGCTCTCCCCTTTCCCGGTTCCCTGTACAGCTCTATAGTCAGGTGGCCAGCCTGGACCTAGCTCGCCCAGCAAGCTTTGTGATCCGGTCTGCTCTCAAGTCCAATGCTCAATTCACTGCAGCCCACTGGTAATTTCATGCAGGACCAAAATTGAGAAGGAGGGGGAGGAGAGAAAGATTTCCAAAATCTAGTCACCTTCCTGTACATAGGAACATTGTCCTGCATACTGGGAGCAGAAGTCAAGGGCTGGAAAACATGCTAGGCAGAAAGGACCTGTGGTATCACTAAGCCTAACCCAAGTTTCCTCCTGTCCCTGTCTCACATGGTTTTTCTCCACATAGGTCCCATGATCCTCAGCACTGCCCATTTGAGTGGTCAAAAGGGTACCCTCCTCCATTTCCTACAAATGGAAAAGTTAGAGTTGCCAGCTCTGGGTTGGGAAATTCTTGGGGACTGGATAGGGTTGCCAGCCTCCAGGTGGGACCTGGAGATCTCCCGCTTTTACAACTCATCTCCAGCAGACAGAGATCAGCTCCCCTGGAGAAAATGGCTGCTTTAAAGGGGTGGACTCTGTGGCACTGTACCATGCTGAGGCCCCTCTCCTCCCCAAACCCCACCCTCTCCCGGATCCAACCCTAAAGTCTCCAGGTATTTTCCAACCCAGACCTGGCAACCCTAGGGCTGGAGATTTTGAGACTGGGGTGGGCAGGATTTGGGAAGGAACCTCAGTGTGGTATAGTGCTATAAAGTTCACCTTCCAAAGCAGTCTTTTTCACCAGGGGAACTGATCTCTATAACCTGGAAAACAGTTGTATTTCTTGGAGATCTCCAGATATCCCCTGGAGCCTGGCAACCCTAATTGCTGGATCCAGCTTATGGTCACCACACACCATCGCATCTGCCTGTCTCCATAGTTAAAACAGTTGTTGAATGAAGTTGTTCACAAGAGCGGGTATTTAACAGGAGAACTGCAGACAGAGGGTGACCTGAAGGAATCAACAGCGGCCTACGAGCTGTTCTCCAATCTTGTCCAATTATAAGCAATTAAGTGGTGGCCCGATAGCCGGAATTCTGTCTCTCTTTAAGTGTCTGGTAACATAATTAAATTACAGTCTCCTCTGAATTATACTGCCAGTCTTCCCCTTCACTGGGATTTAATTAAACGTTTTCTAAAAGATACCCCCTTCATTTTTGCATTCACAAATGTTTGGGAATTGATTGACAGTTCCACTTTCAAATTTGGCAAAGCAGGCCAGGGCAATTACACAACTTGGTCTGTGACAAACCAGCCTCTGAGAGCATTTCTGGCATTTGTAATCCCAGGGACGCAGGGTGCTTCGCAACGTAATCGGTCTCACAATTTCGTCAGGTGTGTGTGTTTGGCGGGAGGAGGCTTTAATGTTCCTATTTTCCACCTGGATAATTGAAGGTTATTTGCTCTAGAGCAGGGGTGGGCAAATTGCGGCCCGGGGGCCATATGCGGCCCGCCACAGAGTTTTTTGCGGCCCGCCAAGACAGTCGGCCACGTGGTTTCTCAACAAGCAGTCTCACTCCTGATTTCAAAAGAATTGTAGAAAAGTGTGATAGGGTACATTTGTCTCATTAAACTGATTCTAAAATTAAACGTGCTTGCAGCTATAGATGATATGAAATTAGCACAATAAATAAATTGAATAAAACTTCGACTATTTTATTTTATTTTATTTATATTTATTAATTTTTATGATACGATTTATACCTTTTCTGAAATGCAGAGTTAACTAATGAATGCAATCATTTAAAAAGGTGCGGCCCTCTGCTAACCTCCGCTCCCACAAAGTGGCCCCCGAGCCAAAACAATTGCCCACCCCTGGTCTAGAGCCCAGGGCAAAATGGAGAAGGTCCATGGACTTTTTGGATTTTTATTAAAGATTAGGCATGTGGGGGCCAAATCAGGATTGATGCCACGGCAATGAGGGGGAAAGGATTTGACCCTTTCATCCTGAACCATTTCCTGGATGCAAATATATTCCCCCCCCCCCCCCGAGCTACTCTTTGCCCCAAGAGGGAAAACAAGGAATGTATAGGTGCTTTATTATATGGACTCTCAACTCAGAGATTTCTTTTGAACTCAAGTCTTAGAGGAAACCAAGTCCACAGGGCTCCTGTTAAAATTTATGAGAGGCAAAGATGATGATGATGATGATGAAGAAGAAGAAGAAGAAGAAGAGATTGAATTTATACCCTGCCCTTCTCTACTTGAAGGAGTCTCAGAGCAGCTTACAGTCTCCTTTCCCTTCCCCACCCCACAAAAGACACCCTGTGAGGTAGGTGGGGCTGGAAGAGCTCTCTCGAGAACTGCCCTTGAGAGAACAGCTCTGAGAGAACTTGTGTCTGACCCAAGGTTATACCAGCAGCTGCATATGAAGGAGTGGGGAATCAAACCTGGTTCCCCCAGATTAGAGTCCACGCTCTTAACCACTACACCAAACTGGCTCTATGTCTGGCTTTCCAAAGTGTGAACAACGGTTAGAGTGTGCAGTGGTTAGACTGACGGAGTAAAATCTGAGAGGCTCGGGTTCAATCTCCTCCATCCTGCCATGTAAACTTGCTGGATAACCTTAGGCCAGTCACACTCTCAGGCTAGAGGGTTGTTGCAAAGATAAAACAGAGGAAGGGAGAACAACATGAGCTGCTTTGGATCCCAACTGGAGAGAAAGGCAGTGCATATATGAAGTAAACAGATTTAGGAATCACTACATCTAATAAAGTGGCTGTCCCATTATGTACCAGTCACTGAGGCTACAAAGCCAGGCCCACCTCCAGACAATGTAAAGCTTTCTATATTTGTGGGAGACTCTCCAAATATGCAGAAAAATGTGACTTTGTAAATTTACCAAAAGATACCCCCCCCCCCCCCGGCCACAAACACACACACACACAAAACCTTGATAAGGAGGACTGAATATGCTCCAGGAGGCACAGAATGTTGAGAACAGATGAGAGTAAGCTAAAGCAGGAAAAGGGAAAAAGAGGAAATCAGCCTGATGATATGGGGATGCCAACTTCCAGGTGGTAGCAGGACATCTCCTGGAATCACAGTTGATCTCTAGGCAACAGAGATCGCTTCATCCGGAGAAAATGGCCGCTTTGAGAAATCGGACTCTATGACATTATACCCCATTGAAGTCCCTCCCCTCTCCAAACCCTGCCTTCCTCAGGCTCCACCCCCAAAATTAACCAGTCTGGAGCTGGCAATCCTATGAAGCCCCTGGGCAAATCCTTGATGAGAAAATGTGAAGGTTGGGGGGAAATTCCAAAAATGGTTCCCTTCCATAATTCCATAAGCTTATCCTATCTGTTTGCAGTGTTACGGATCAATGCAAGTGAGATGGTTTCGGCCTTACTGAGAAGTAAATATAGTTGACATCAGGGCTCTTCTTGTAGAAAAAGCCCAGCAGGAACTCATTAGCATATTAGGCCACACCCCTGACAGCACCGCTCATTAACATATTAGGCCACACCCAATGTTCCCAGAAGTGTGGTCATCCAGCCACATCCACCTTTTGCTTCTTATTCTGTTTACCTTGTTGTCAAAACAGTTTTGACAAAACCAATAAAAACATTATTTTCTGTCCCATCTATACAAAACCTTGCCTGAACCAATATCTTATGTCCAACAATTATTCCCACACTGGATTGGAATCAATTCCTAAGGGTTAGGTTCCCATGGAAATCAGGTTGCCTTCCTGCAGAACTAGTACACTGAATATGATTTTTAGGGTTGCCAACCTACAGGTGGGGTCTGGAGATCTCCTGGAATTACAACTGAGCTCCAAACTACAGCAATCAGGTCAATGGCTGCTTTGGAAAGTAGAGTCCATGGCATTATGCCTTGCTTAGGTCCCTCCTTCCCCTAAACTGCACCCTCCACTCCCAAATCTCCACTCCCAACCTGGAGTTGGCAACCCTAGTTCACTGGCAGAACACTAGGAGCCAGTTTGGTGTAGTGGTTAAGTGCGTGGACTCTAATCTGGGAGAACCAAGTTTGATTCCCCACTCCCCCCTTGCACCTGCTGGATGACCTTGGGCAAGCCATAGCTCTGTACCAGCTGTTGTCTCAGAGCTCTCTCAGCCCCACCTACCTCACAGGGTGTCTGTTGTGGGGAGGGGAAGGGAAAGGAGTTTGAAAGACGCTCTGAGAGTCCCTTGGGTAGTGAAGGGCGGGGTATAAATCCAATCTCTTCTTCTTCTAGGTTTGTGGATGCACTGGATGGGAGTAGTTTGTGGACTATTTTATTCAAGGTACAAAATTTTATTCAAGGTATAAGATTTCATGTGCCACCCACACTTCTTCAGATGGAAGACGTGTGCATGCACACAAAAGCTTATACCTTGGATGAAACTTTGGACTCCAACTTTGATCACCAATCGTTGGAACTCCTCAGAAGCCGAAATCTCTCTTATTAGGAGGTTTAAGAACATCAACTTTGCTGGCCCATTAAAGGCAGATGTCAATCCAGTGGCAGGAGAAGAGGGACAATCATCTTCTTTAGAAACTCTGCCCACTTTTTTAAATGTCACAAAACAGGCAATCTCCAAAGTGCAGCTGACCATGCTCATTTTTAGTTACAACTCTGTTTCTCTACAGATGACCCCCAAAGTGCCCCATGCAACAGTCAAATGTTCTGCCAACACACACAACAATAACGTTACTTTTTCAGATTTTTCTCTTACATGGCAGTAAGCACCAAACCACTTTAATACAGACTTTAGACACACATATATTTGCAAGCCATTCCCAACAAGACACAACAATGAACTCAGGCTTCAGAGTTACTTTTCTTAAGCAGAAGATGCCATAAGAAAACTAAAGAGATTCTCAAAAATTAAAGATATTGTCAAAAAAAGCATTTCCTGGGCTCTCTGCTTTTTTACATCCGCCCCCCTTTCAATATTTTTTTTTTAAAAAACAGACAGAACAGAAGGAAGGAAGGAAGATGTAGGTGGGGGGAGAGAGAGAGAGAAAGGAAGAAAGGAAGGAAAAGGAAGGAAGGAAGAAGGAAGGAAGGTAGACAGACAGAGGAAGGAAGGAAGGAAGGAAGGAAGGAAGGAAGGAAGGAAGGAGGGAAGGAAGGAAGAAGTAGGTGGGGGGAGAGAGACAAAGGAAGGAAGGAAGGAAAAGGAAGGAAGAAGGAAGGAAGGTAGACAGACAGAGAAAGGAAGGAAGGAAGGTAGGTAGGTAAGTGGAAGAGAGAGAGAGAGAAAGGAAGGGGGAGGGAGAGAGAGAAAGGAAGAAAGAAAGGTGGGGACAGAGAGAGAAGGACAGAAAGAAAGGTGGGGGCGAGAGAGAAAGAGAGAGAGAGAGGGAAAAGAGAATGGCAAGGCACTTACTGGAGCAGGGAAAGCCATGCGACGTTGGCAAGCCAAATGCAGAAAGCCTAGCCCCTGTGCTTAATCTCTGGGCGGGGCTTTCTCCTGCTCTTAAAGGGAAAGCACCAGGGGGAGCTTTTTCCTGCCAGCTCTCTGCAGGAACTTTCCCTTTAAGTGTAAAAAGCTCAGGCCAAGCAGGGAGGGGGCGGGGCAGGCTCGGACGCCAGCTGGAACGGCGTTCCTGTGCGTTCCTGTTGAAATCGAGCCCTGGTTGAGATAGCCATTTTAGAAGTGGCACAATAGGGGGAAAGTTCCATTTCATTATTCTGCTGTTGAAAATTATTCTAAGGCCAATTGGAACACACTCAAAGCGAGTGATTAAGATGTGGGATTTGATGCCAGAGGATGTAGTGATGGGCACATAGCTTTAAAAAGGGATTAGAAAGATTCATGGAGGATAAGTCTATCAATGGCTACCATCCATGGTTGACTGAGGGGAACCTCCGTGTTCAGAGCCAGTCAACCCCTGAACCTCAGTGCTGGGAGGCAACATCCGGGGAAGGCCTCGGCCTCTCTGCCCTGTTGTTGGCCCTCCGGAGGAACTGGTTGGCCACTGTGTGAGACAGGATGCTGGACTAGAGGGACCACTGGTCTGATCCAGCAGGGCTCTTCTTATGTTCTTATGAAGGCCTCAGCCTCTCTGCCCTGCTGGTGGCCCTCCGGAGGAACTGGTTGGCCACTGTGTGAGGGACAGGATGCTGGACTAGATGGACCACTGGTCTGATCCAGCAGGGCTCTTCTTATGTTCTTATGAAGGCCTCGGCCTCTATGCCCTGCTGGTGGCCCTCCAGAGGAACTGGTTGGCCACTGTGTGAGACAGGATGCTGGACTAGATGGACCACTGGTCTGATCCAGCAAGGCTCTTCTTATTTTCTTTTGCCCAAATGCCTGTTGCTGTACTGTACCCTTCATCCAAAGAACAAGCCTTAGGAAACAGAGGTCCCACAGAGTTAAGGTATCAGAAAGCAATGGCGTATGTAAGCATGCTTTTTCCCCATGTTCACATCAAGGCTATAGTAAAGTCCATGAATGACGAATGAAGGGAGTTGTGTTCCAAAATACAAGGCTTGTCCAGCGTCACTGTTTTCAGTTTCCCTTGACCTGGCTCAGCAGATCGCTCCCCTTTGGACTGCACTCTTTTTGTCAGGCAGGGTTTTTTTTCCTCCTGTGGCAACCGGCTTTGTATGCTTTTGTTTCCCATGATCCAATCATTCAATGGTAACGTAATTGTTATTTCGATTTCCATGCCTCTAACATGTTCTGTAGCCAGTCGCCATTCCCAGTTCATTAACTGACTGACCTCGGCATTAACACCCCCCTCCGCTGGGGTTGCCTTGGAAACAAAGCTTCCTGTGCGTAATCCAAGATTATCTAGCTCTTTATCCTACATGTGACCCTTAATTACTTGCTAAATTAGAATGGTTTTCTAAAAATCACAAGAGGAGGTTAATATGTTCTTCCAGAGCTGGTCAAGCTGAGATGACACTTAATTCACAGGGAATTCAAAATACATGATCCCTGAAGGCGTCTCTTTCAGAGCGGAGCTGAACTTCCCCGAGGAGAGGCCGGACCCCTTAAGAATGCGCCTGTCACTCAACTTTTCCTTGGCCCACTTCTCGAGCCCTGACTTAATCTGTCCTGAACAAATTAACTAAGTAAATATTGGGTAAATTAATTATGACATGGGATCCATTGTCCATTTGTCTTCTGCGATTAATGTTGTAATCTCAATCAAGCAATTGGCTCTCGTATGTATATATTTTTTAAAAAATCATGTTCTATCAAAGGACGACATATGGAAAGGAAGGGAGGGGGAAATCCTTCTGGAAATCTGAGATATCATAGAACATAATAGAAAATTACATATTGACCTGTTAGGAAAAAATTCAACATTGACAGCAAGACAACACCGTTATTAGATAGTTTCAGGTCTGCAGTAAAAAAAAAAGTGTGCTTTGCACATGAAAGCTTGTACCTTGAATAAACCTTTGCTGGTCTTAAAGATGCCATTGGACTATAAATTTGTTCTACTGCAGTAAAACAGTTAGATTCGAGTTCAGATTTGAGTCCAGTAGCCCCTTACAGACCAAAAAGATTTCCATGGTAGAAGCTCTTGGGAGTCAAAGCTCCCTTCTGACAAAGTAATCTGACAAATGGAGCTTTGACGCTTGAAAATGTATACCCTGAAAGTCTTGTTGGTGTCTAAGGT
Source organism: Lepidodactylus listeri (assembly GCA_029233225.1). Taxonomy (NCBI): domain Eukaryota; kingdom Metazoa; phylum Chordata; class Lepidosauria; order Squamata; family Gekkonidae; genus Lepidodactylus; species Lepidodactylus listeri. The sequence continues at coordinate 23,114,521 of JARCFY010000004.1, read as the reverse complement.
GCTACTGAACTCAAATCTAACCTTTATTAGAAACAACGATCTCTTTTTTGGTATTTTTTTATATGTGTGTGTGTGTGGAAGTCATGGTGACCTCTGGTGACTGACCCCTACTGGGAGCCTGGAGGTAGGGTTGCCAGCCTCCAGGTGGGGCCTGGGGATCTCCTGCTTTTACAACTGACCTTCAGCTGACAGAGATCAGCTCCCCTGGAGAAAATGGCTGCTTTGAAGGGTGGACTCTATGGCATTGTACCATGCTGAGGCCCCTCCCCTCCCCAAACCCCGCCCTCTCCTGGATCCACACTGAAGTCTCTGGGTATTTTCCAACCATGACCTGGCAACCCTACCTGGAGGTTATTCACAGAGGTGGCTGAATGAAGCCTGCCCCTGCCTCCCAGCTGCTGGTATCCCAAGGAGGTCTCCCATCCAAGTACTTGCCAGAGTCGGCCCTGCTTAGCTTTCGAGATCTGACGAGATCAGGCTAGGCCTGGGCTATTCAGGTCAGGGCCCTTTCATTACAAACAAGTTAAAACATCACAAACTAGTGAACAGGCTTTTGAGTTCTTCTTCAGATGCTTAATGAAACCATGGTAAGGATCCCAGTTACAGAGAAAGAATTAAACCCCTGTTTAAGGCAACCGCAAAAGGACTCCACAACACATCAGAGTTCAGTCTGTTTCTGTATTCATTCACTTCGTTTATACCCAGTCTTTCTTCCCCGTGGGGACCCAAACTGGCTTACTTGGCTCTCCTCACCTCCATTTGATCCTCACAATCCTATGAGGCATGTTGGGTTAGGCTGACAGGAAGTGGCTGGCCCAAGGTTCCCCAGCAAGCTTTCATGGCAAGGTGGAGGGATTCACACCTGGGTCTCTCAGACCCTATTCCAGGGATTTCTAAAGAGGTACCTGTGGGTGCTAGGGCACCCGCCAACACCTTTCCTGGTGCCTGCCAAATCCTTTTAAAAACAGGTCAGATCCTTTCTTAATCAAATATGGTTTCTTCCTGGTCTGAATAACCCACCGTACAAACCATGGGAAATGGCTAATATTAAAACACTTCAGGATCTTACATCCAGAAGGATGCTTTTACCTAAATCTGACCTAGAAACCTAAATACAATGCAACATTCCATGGCTGCAGTATTTCCAGATAACAAATGCGTGTTCACATAACAAACCCGATACTATTCTTAAACAGCCTCTCACAGTGTTGAAACCAGTCATTAGCATTGCAGGGATCAACCAAAAGGGTCTCATCTCCAAATTATAAAAAATGCTGGCATCTTTGGATAACTCAAATCTATGTGGCAAAAGGACTGCCAAAGCATCCTGTCAGATGAAGTTTGGAACCAAATTTGGACTACTCCCCCGTTTAATTCTAAAATTACAGCTATGAAATTACAGTAATTCAAAATTCTGTCCCATTGGTACATTACTCCTCACAAACTGGCTCGTATAAACCCTAAGTACTCACCATACTGCTGGAAAAAAATGTGGCAACATTGGAAATTACCTCCATTGTTGGATGTTTTGTCCTAAAATTCTTCCTTTTTGGACTGAAGTCTTAAACCAAATAAAATCCATTAATGGAATTGATATACGCCTCACACCAGAACACTTGTTTTTGAACGGATGGGCTGAACAATGTTCCTCAAGATCCATCATAGAGGGGGTCTCCCTAATGTTATATGTAGCTAAAATGGTCATTGCCTTGCATTGGAAAACGACAGTGACACCCACTCTTTCACAATGGCATAAAAGGATGGGGGATTTATGTATAATGGCTAAACTCTCGGATAATCTTATGCGCTTTGATAAGATTCCTACCTCTACCATGTTTGTATCAACATGGTTTCATATTTTAGAATATCTCTCACAGCAACAAGAAATTCCTACAGTGATGGATGAGTTACGGCTATGGTAGTAATAGAAATCAAAATTTATACCAATGTGGTTAAGAGTTTCTGCTAACCTTAAAATAAGTTTTTAAGAGTTAAGGTCTCAAAGCTTGTTTTTAACCACACAACAGTGTTTGCCCAGATGGTTAATGTGTACTTTGTCTTTTGCTATGTTAATTGTGTTCACTTGCCTCACAATAGTGTATAACACACAAACATGTTCATTTTCTAAGCTTTAAATCTGTATTATACTCTAAAATTTAATAACATATATTGTATTAAAAAACGGGTCAGATCCAGGTGGGGATTTTCCCAGCAAGGCTTCTGGTCAGCCATCACAGCACAAGGATCTTCACTGTGTGACTGAAGTTAAGCTGTGGCAGCCATTTTGTGGCTAGCTCCACCTCCTGCAGCAGCCATTTTGTGGCCACGCTCACCATGTTCTGTCAGGATTCTGATGGTGCCCACAGACTCAAAAAGGTTAGGGACCACTGCCCTAGTCCAACACTACACAAGGGTATCTTAACCCAGGAAGGTTTCAGTTATAGCTCTGAGGGGAGGAGGAAGGGAGCATTCAGAAGCTGGGCTCATTTTCCTCACAGACAAAATTCTGGCTGATTTGTAGTGTTTGAACAGAGCCTAAGGCTGCATGCTGATCTTACACTAAACTGCAATCAAATTTTAATATGGCATGAGAGGCAGTGGCTGTTTGTTGTACCTATGGTCTCTCCTCACCCCTCCTTTCCCTCAGGCCGAGGACAAAAATAAACTGTAATTGATCGTGATGTGATGTCTCCATACAAGCGCCTCGGTGAATGGGAGTTACTTTGTCCCCCCTCCTGGTGGGATGCTAATCCGAGGCTGAATCTCAGTTTAGAATCCTGGTTTGTGAGAGGCAAACAACTTCCAGTTTGCCCATGCATTTGCCTTCAGACATCACGGGCAACTAGAATTTGTTTTCACGCTATGCCCGAGAGGAGGAAGGCGAACATGCAGGCAAAGGCTTTGGGCCTGTTGTGGCAAACTGAAATTGTGGTTTAGTGCAACAACAACCAAATACTGCAATCCTTATTGTCCCTCCTTAAACCTGCACTGACTTCCAACGCAAGGTTTGCACCATACAGGTGGCACTCTACACTGAGAGAGAGTCGTGGCCAGAAGTTACCGGATGTTGTTTTAGTTGAGGCTTTGGGTTTGTCGCTCTTGCCTCCTTATGCAGACACTATACCAGTTCTTTCCTTCCTTCCTTCCTTCCAAAAAATGCTTGCAGTTCTGCATTGCTGCCTCTGGGAGCCCTTCTTTCCCATCAAACATGTTTCTCAATACTGAAAAGCCCAACTGATTCTCTTTTCTTCAGTCATGCAAATCTACATTGACAAATTCCATTCAGGGTCATCATGTCTCTAAATATTACGGCTGGAGCTTCCGAAGTCTATATAATCCATATTTTTAATGCTATTTTTTTTTCATTCTGCCTTTTAACCAGTTATCAAAATGGCCCCTATTATGAAAAGGTTAGAATCCTACAGACTCCAATAGAAGTATGACTCGGATCCATTGTAATTCCCCGTTCCCTTACAGTTGTTAAATATTATGGTTGGACGGCTATTCGAAACTCTTCTCCCAAACATAAACTGGCTAACCACACAATTAAATATTAAGGGTTAAAGATTGCCTGCTTTTAACACAGAGGTAATTTGCCTTTGAATTCTGAAGAGCCAATTAGTAATGTAACAACAATCATTATGGAATGCCCAACCTGTAAAGTCTTAAATGTAGAGTTTTCTAAAGAACAGAGGTGTGAACAGCTGCAAAATGGCCAGAATCAACACGCCAGGAAGGTTTTCCTGGAATGGAAATGTGATGATGGAAAAAGGTTTTGCTTGCTGATTTCTGCTTTTTATGCTGCAGTTAAAAGGCAGAGAGTCTTGGTCTATTTTTTTAAAAGTAGCAGTTTTCTTTAAAATGATTTGTAGATCAAATAAGGGACAACTGGTATTTATTTATTTAGGGTCCCCAATACATCAGGTTCCTTTGTTGCTGTTGTTCAGTCGCACAGTCGAGTCCAACTCTTCGCAACCCCATGGACCACATCACGCCAGGCCCTCCTGTCTTCTGTCTAACTCCAGAGTTTGCTTAATTTCATGTTCATTGCATCGATAACACTGCCTAACCATCTTATCCTTTGCCGTCCCCTTCTTCTTTGACCTCCAATCTTTCCCAGCATCAGGGTCTTCTCCAGTGAGTGCTCCCTTCTCATTTGGTGGCCAAAGTATTTGAGCTTCAGCTTCAGAATCTGGCCTTCCAGAGAACAGTCAGGGTTGATTTCTTTTAGGATTGACTGATTTGATCTCCTTGCAGTCCAAGGGACTCTCAGGAGTCTTCTCCAGCACCATAATTCAAAAGCATCGATTCTTCGGCGCTTGGCCTTCCTTATAGTCCAACTCTCACAGCCAGACATTACTACTGGCCTGGGAATACCATTGCTTTGACCATACGGACTTTTGTGCGCAGGGTGATGTCTCTTTGTTATGCTGTCTAGGTTTGCGATCACTTTTCTTCCAAGGAGCAGGCATCTTTTAATTTCACGGCTGCAGTCACCATCTGCAGTGATCTTGGATCCCAGGAAGGTTCCTTATATCATGCTTATTGGAAGATATGTTGAATGTCTGCTAGAGTGATTTACTAGCATTTTTGAAGCGGATTCAGATCCCTTCAAACTCTCTCCAGCTGGGAGCGGATGCGAGTTATCTCTAGCTTACCTGCCTGGACACTAAGGCACCTTGCAGTGTCCACTCTGTTCCCCTACACAGAGCCACAGCTGAGGAATGTTTTGAACTCTTGATATCGTATGTTATAGGAAAACTAAGTTTTTTCTAATAGATCTTTACCTTGACCTGGATAGCACAGGTCTCAGAAGCTAAGCAGAGTTGGCCTTAGTTGCTTGGTTGGCAGGGTCGCTATGCAGAGGCAGGCAATAGCACACCACCTCTGTTAGTCTCTTGCCTTTTAAACCCTGTTGGACTGCCATAAGTTGGTTACGACTTGATGGCAAAAAAATAGACATTAAAATTATCTTTAGCCTGAAAGAATAATCACCCTCTTGACTTTTAAACTGATGGAGAACAGAGTATCAAATGGGCAACCCCTGCAAGCACCAGCTGGTGGGGAAATGTGTTCCATACTGTGAGACAACAGGCTAAGGAATCACAGGACAGGGGAACAATCTGGAAATCCAACCCAATCCCCCCCTCCCGGAAGCCCTCACAGGCTTAGAAGTCTTTTTCCCCACCCTCTTCTCCTTTAACTGATGTGCGACATTCTGTGCCTCCTGAAGCACTCTCAGTCCTCACCAGGATATTTTGGGGTCCCCCCCTTATTTTGGTTGATGTACAAAGTCACATTTTTCTGCATACCTGGGGAGTCTCCTGAGCATAAAGACCCCTGCCTTGTCTGTGGGAGGGCTGGGCTTTCCGCCTTAGGGGTGAGCGCAGGGACCAATCCAGGCCCATAGCTACAGTGAGGCATCTCGGGGCTGCCCCTCCAACTTACTGCCCAGGCCTCCTGATTTTTCGCCAAGCCAGGTGGACAGAGCTGTTTCAGGCTGTGTGGCAAGGGGAGGCTCAACCCTACACCAGTTTGGTGTAGTGGTTAAGTGCGCGGACTCTAATCTGGGAGAACCGGGTTTGATTCCCCACTCCTCCACTTGCACCTGGCTGGATGACCTTGGGCAAGCCATAGCTCTGTACCAGCTGTTCCCTCAAGGACAGCATGGTTCTCTCAGCCCCACCTACCTCACAAGGTGTCTGTTGTGGGGAGGGGAAGGGAAAAGGAGTTTGTAAGCCACTCTGAGACTCCCTTGGGGAGTGGAGGGCAGGGTATAAATCCAATCTCTTCTTCTTCTTCACTATGCCTCTCCTTTGGCGGCTTGTATGAGAGACCGGGGCTTCTATGGGGTGCTCCCAGGCCTGGGTTTGTGTACGGGCGTGCCCCCCAACTTATTTAAAGGCCCCCCGAATTTAAAAAATCCTGGCTACAGGCCTGGACCAATCTCTTCCGTGGTGTTAGTGGAGACGTTTGGGCAGCACTCCTCGGTATGAGACCTGCAGTGTTGTAAGCAGGCCCCAGTTGTCATCTGTGAAATGTTAGAGGAGATGCATGTAATCATAACCCACCAAAACAAAACAGGCTGAATCCTTTCAGCTGTCAGTTATATTATTTCCCCCCTTCCTTCCTCGAAAGAACTCAGGTCAGGGCACGTGGTTCTTTCCTCCTCCGTTGCCCCTCACAACAAACCTCTGAGGTAGTTCAAGCCGACCAAGAGCAACAAGCCCAAGATAAGCTTCATAACAGATCAGGGATTTGAACCCAAGCCTCTTTGGACCACTCCAACACTTTCACACTGCAGAACACTTGCTCTCTCCTATGACAAGCCTTCACGACTTACGACCCACCCAGCTGAGAGCATGCATTTCTGGGGCTCCCACCAACAGTATGCAAAGCCTGCCAGACATGTATTCAGGCCTGCATCCGGGCTGCTGCCTCTCTGCTCTACCCCACCCACCCCCATGTTTGCAGGATCAGGAAAGTAGCAAAAACAAGTGGTTTGCAAAGCTAACGGTTGTTTTCATGCATGGTTGGAAGTGGGAAGTGATACCGGTCGGGTAGGCAGAGATCTTGAAGGACAATGTGCTTCCCACTTCTGAAGCCCATACATGTTCATTCTCTATTGTGGCCCACACCTTATAGAACGGGCTGCCTGGAGAGATTAGGAACACACGACACTGACTTATGCCGAATCAACTCCTGTACCTTCAAGCGTGGCGGAGCTGGGCAAATGCCACCAAGCCCAGCTTTCTCCTGTAGCTGTAGCAGAGTGATGGGGAAAGCAGTCCCAAGGGGCACTGCTTTTTGCATACCTGTATCACTCCTTTTTTTTAAAAAGAAACCCATTAGCCCTACCTCCCTACTCTTCCAGAACTATTCTGAGGCATTTCAGAAACCTTTGACCACCTGCCTTTCTTCCTGTGCCAACCACTTACCCTTTGGGGGGGGGGGGGTTATACTGCGTCGGCTTTGCCAGCTTGCTTGTGCTGCGCTCTCTGTTGGTCCCTCTCCACAGCCTCTTTTCTCCCCCTTTCTCTCTAGGCTGCCCATCCAGCCTTAATTTAATTAGCCAGATGGAGAGCTGGGCAATGGTAAAATGGCTCAATTCTCTCCCCCCCCCCCAATTACTATTATTATAGCTATACAGAGTTCCTGTGCTAGCTGAGCTAAAGTGCTCATGAACCCGTCTGCAAATTTAACACATAAATGCTAGTGCTTAGCAGCTAGAGTCCCTGGGCTCTGTTCTCCAGAGGGGTGTTTTATTCGCCCCCCCCCCCCCCCGAGTTATGGATTCAGAGCCAAAAAAACATGTAGAAGAGTGAACGTATGAGTCAGCCACCCTGTTTCCAAAAGCCAATTGCGACAGAAAACCCACAAACAGGGTCTGGAGAAAGTGCCACCCTACCTGCTGCCTGCTCCCCAGCAAATAGAATCACGGAGTTAGAAGGGGCCATCCAGGCCATCGAATCCAACCCCCAGCTCAGTGCAGAGCCAGCCTAGAGCATCCCTGACCAGTATTTTTCCAGCCGCTGTTTCAAGACTGCCAGGGAGGGGGAGCTCACCACCTCCCTAGGCAGCTGGTTCCACTATTGCACAATTCTTACTGTCCCCTTTTAAATCGATCTAAGCCACCAGCCATTGTCACATCTCATAACAGTGAGTTCCACAAGTCAACCTCTGTCTTGAATCGAATGCCAATCAGGTTGATTTGATTTGATGTATTAGATTTTTACCCCACCCTTCCTGCTGAGGCTGGCCCAGGGCGGCTTACATAAGAACAAAATAAAACTCCAACAATATAGTATAAAATCATCAAACATCAGTGAATACAAATAACAATGCTAAAACCCTAAACATAATAAAGTGCTAGTAACTTAAGTTTCCTCATCGTATGGTGGCCCTGACTTCTGGTACTATGGTGGGAGAGACAGAGGTGGGATTTGTGGGAACAGGACCTGGCACAAGGCCAAACTCCTTCTACCTTCTCATCCAAGTGACTCACTAGCTGCTGACAAGGGTCTTAAGTGATAGTGGGAATTGTGTTGCAGTTAAACTGAAAAGGAGCAACATTTTCCCGACAATATTAATAACTGTTGAGTCTATCCACATACAACTTCTTTAAAACTCAGAGACTGACACAGAAATGGGGGGGGAGGCGTGTTGGTTGTCCACAGCTACGTCACGAGAGTTGTCCAAGTGGTGCCCCCAGCACTTATGCAGCAATGTACTACACTCGCTATTGCCATCGATATATTCAGGTGGGTAAACATGTTGGTCTGAAACAGCAGAACGTTTGAGTCCAGTGGCACCTTGGAGACCTTCTGTGTATAAGCGTTCATGTGCATGCACACTTCTTCAGATACCCACATCACCATAGATGTTCTAGTCAGAAGCAAAACAAAGTTTTCCCCAGGGACAAAAACCTGTAATTTGAATGCTGAGGCACACCCATAACAGGAGCACTGAGCTCAGTTGAGCAAAAGCAACCAACAGCTGTGTTTTTATTGTGCTATAAATGAACACACCATAAAGAACAATTTGCCGCTTTTTTCTACTTCTCCATAGAGCGGCCACATATTTAGTGGTTTAGAAATGAAGCACATCTCAATGAATGTGTTCAAAGAAGCCCTAAACCCAATTAACTTGCTAAGATTCTTATAAATTAACGTGTTCTTCTAATAAAGGCAAAAAGAATGCTAAGGAGGGTATGACAGAGGTGTAAAATTAGGAATGGTATGAAGAGGAGAAAGAGCTGGGTTGCCAATGGACCGGAAAAACCCAGCCCTGGCCTACTCCTGTGACTTCAACAGCAGCTGAAGCTGCAGAAAAGAAGGAAAACTGACCATGGAGCAGGAGTAAGAATTATTGCATGCGAATATGACCCAATCAAGCTTCCACTAAAGGCAACAGCTACAGGGACTGGTTCTTTCTCCTTCTTTTGGGGTCACCCAATCAAACGGATTGGAAGTAAGTAATGAACAGACAAAAGGAAATACTTCACCCAACACACAATTTAGAAAATTGGTTGCCACAAGCTGTTATGATGACCACAAGTTCATAGCGCTTCTCAGGGCTATTTTTGGGCAGGAATGCACAGGAACGGAGTTCTGGCTGGCTTCTGAGTTGGCCACGCCTACAGCCTCCCCCCCCCCCCCCAGGTTCCCCAGGCGCCTGGGGAATCCAAGCTCACCCAGGGAGGGAAGGCAGTTTAAACTGCCTCCCCTCCTCGGATTCCCCAGGTGCCCTGAGCTGCAGGGTGCCTGGGGAAGCCAATCCAGAAACTGCCTTCCATCCCTTGGGTTCCCTTGGGAGGGAGCTGCGCTGTCTGGGATGTGGCCTAATATGCTAATAGAATTCTGCTGTTGGATGTGGCCTATTATGCTAATGAGTTCCTGCTGGGCTTTTTCTACAAAAAAAAGCCCTGGGGCTTCTTAAAAAAACAAAAAGACAAACTCATGAAGGGGACATCTCTCAACAGCTATTAGCCATGACACTAGAGTTGCCAACTCTGAATTGGGAAATTCCTGGAGGTTTGGGGATGGAGCCTGGGGAGGGACCTCAGCAGGGCATGTCACAAGATTCCTCCAAAATAGCCATTGCCGCTGAAGGAACTGATCTCGGTAGTCTGGAGGCCGGTTGTAATTCTGGGAAATCTCCAGGCCCCACCTGGAACTGAAGCCTCCCAGTCCAGATCTCTGAATACCATCTGCTGGGAATGAACAACAGGATAGAGATGCGGCCTTCCTAACTTACTTGCCAGCTTTCTGGCAGTATTTGGTTGGCCAAAGTGGTTAACAATCATCAAACTGGACTATAAGGATTGGATTCCATGCTATATTATGTAAGAAAAAACAGCAACATAGTAATGAAAAAGACTTGTAAAAGCCACAACCATGCCAATGGAAGGTGGAGGTAGAAAGTGCCATCACAGCTAACGGATGATGACTCCAGAGGGTTTTCAAGAAGAGAGATAAATGGAGGTGGTTTGCCATTGCCTGCCTCTGCATAGCAGCCCTGGATTTCCTTGGTGGCCTCCAAACAGGGCTGCTCCTGCTTAGCTTCCGAGATCGGATGAGATGGGGCTAGCTTGAGCCATGCCAATAGAAACACAGCAATAAAACAACAAAAGGCACATTGATAAACACAATAACAAGCACAGCAGTTGTTAAAGTTACTTTTTCATGTCAGTAGGTTATTACAGAAGCAAATTACCAGAGCACTAATAAATAACTTCCTTTCCAGCTGACACCAGGGCATAGAATAACGATGCCAAGTTAAAGTCAACTGCAATACAAATGTCTTTGCCTAATAATGACATGACAGCAGAGATGGCTCAAGCCTCTGAGCAAGCCCTCCTGGGGAAGACTATTCCAGAACTGTGGTGCTGCAACTGAAAAGGCCCCGCCCAAGTGACCACCACCTCCGTTCAGCTGGTGGAAGCACCCAAATCAAGGCCTGTGATGAATAGCTTAGGGAATGGGTCAGGCAGTTTTGTCAAACAAAGTACAATACATAGGAAATATGCTGCATGAGCGTAACGATAATAAGTAAAGACATGGTGTGTTGAGAATTTTCATGATCTCCACACAGGAATTTCTTGAGGAATTTTAATGGCCATCACCAGGTTGGCAGGAAAGAGATCACTGGGCTGGCTGCCGCTCCTTGGGAACTGTGGTTTAGGATAACTGAAGTCATGTGTCATCATCTTCTACCAAAGGATCATCATCTATTTACTTCACCTTCCCCATTTCCACTTGTGTGCAAAGGCTGTGTCTACAGTTCCCTGGGAATTGTATAGGAAAAACATGTGGTGTATAATCAACACCGAGACACAGTAGGCGGCTGTTGTCCTCTAGCTTGTCAGATTACATTTCAGGGTCTTCTCTTTTGTTGTCTGACAGAAGGCAGCCCTTGATTAAAACCAACTCGATCAGGATTAAACAATTCCTGAAAGAAAGTCTGGGATTTATTTGCTGGAATCTGAGCCAGCAGTCAGAGTTGACCTTCAGGTTTGGAATAGGGAGCTTTTGTTTCTTGGGGTGGTTCCCATTTTTAAACAATATCTAAATTTTACATCAGATAATGGGCGTAAGAGAATGAGAGCTTTGTGGCTGAATTTCTCATACACAACTCGAAGGTATGAAATGCTTCAAGTCTTTTGCTTCCTGGTCCAAAGATCTCTGTATATGTTCAGATGGTAACCAGCGTTGATCAAACATTTCTTGAATTATTACTCCTAATACAAAAGGAAAATGCTTGAGCCCATCCTACCCCGAATAAACTTGATCTAGACATGCGGCAGAAAGAGGTGGGAATGAGAAGGCAAAGTACTGAGTTGGTTGAAGAGATTTCATCACTCCAGATTGCAAACAGGAGTCACATTTATGAATGCTATTTTCATTTTCCAAAATCTTCCTTAAAAAACAACAACATAATCATACAACTTTTTTAAAACTCAGAGGCTGACACATCTCCCTGAGAGTACAAAACAAATATATTAGGGGAAAAGGTTCCAGCCCAACATCCTCTCGGCTGTGCTGGCATCATGTGCGGACCAGGTCCAAGGGCACAACTAGATGAGAACACGGGGCATCCATGATCTGATGCACTTTGGTATAGTGGTTAGGAGCATGGACTCTAATCTGGGAGAACTGGGTTTGATTCCCCACTCCTCCACATGCAGCTGCTGGCGTGACCTTGGGTCAGTTACAAGTTCTCTCAGAGCTGTTATCTCAAGAGCAGTTCTCGAAAGAGCTCCCTCAGCCCCACCTACCTCACAGGGCGTCTGTTGTGGGGAGGGAAAGGGAAAGGCGATTGTAAGCCGCTCTGAGACTCCTTCGGGTAGTGAAGGGCAGGGTATAAATCCAGTCTCTTCTCCTCTTCTAAGGTCAAAATGCAGCCACACTGACACAGCCTGAACAGACGGACATAAGAAGTGTCTTGCTGGATCAGACCTTAGGGACGCCAGCCCTGGGCTGGGAAATTCCTGGAGATTCAGGGAGTGGAGCCGGGGAGGGCAGCATTTGGGGAAAGGAGGCACCACAGTAGGGTATGATGCCAGAGTCCACCTTCCAAAGCAAGCATTTTTTCCAGGGCAACTGATCTCTGTAACCTACAAACCAGTTGTAATTCCAGGAGATCTCTAGCCACCACCATCAGGCGGGCAGCCCAATGTGTTCCATCTGGTACAGCATCCTCACTCACACAGTGGCCATCCAGTTGCCCCGGAGGACCAACCAACAGGGCACAGAGGCCAACTCTACAGCATCCTGGGAAGAGGGGGATGGTTAATCCTTTCCCAATACAAATTAGCTATGGCAAATTTCTACTAGCTGTAGGGGATACCTGTGTTATTCCTTTCACTTTCCCCCACCAGGATTAATAACCGACTGAGAATGGGGAGGAGGGCAGATTTTTGCCCTCTGATACACAGTTGCTTGGGAATAAAGCCCATCAAACTCAGGACTGACCTGTATTGCAGTGGGGGCTCAGTTTGGCAAGAGAGGCACACTAACAGAAGATATAGGAAACTGCTTCATTCATACCCTCTGCTGCAAAATAACACAACATTAGAATGCCCCAGCATTGTGGAAGTGAAGACTCATCCCCACATACAAAGTCAACTGTTATTACTCAACATACCACATTGCCAGTCACCTGAAGCTTCTTTTTGACATTGTTTAATTATTATGAGAAGCATTAAAATGTCATTGGCAAGCTTCTATGTGCTATAATCCTTATATATCTAAATTAATTCAGGGTGTTCTCCTAAAGCCTTCCTGCAAACGGTTTAGGCTGGCAATCAAACCTAACAGCACTGTAAGATGGAGAGATGCCAGAAATATATTGGTGTATCTGGAGGTATACAGCTGACGCTGTGCCAATTTATATCCAGTGCCGGAGTAGCTGTGCCAGCATGGGAGTCAGAAAGGACGAGTGCTGAGTTTGTGCCAGAGGAGAAATGGAGATTAGCTGGTATGATAGCTTCTCAGCCCATACGCTGTTCCCAGCACCTGGGTAATGTTATGCTAGCAAAAAAGCAAGCATCAAGTACTCCCACTGAACTAAACAAAATCAAATTTCTCCTGCCTGCCTCCTGCCAGAATCACACAGCCACAGCACAGCTGAGGACAGCTGCGAAATCTGTAGCCCATCATATTACTTATATATTAGCATTTTATAAGCCCCCGCCAGGGCACTCATATCTCAGAGACGGGATCTGTCAGGGCTGTACCTCTCTGAACTCATGTCAGAATACACACATTTTGATAATGGGAGCTACAGAGCAGGGGTCCTCAACCTGTTTCAGCCTGCAGCCACTTTAAGAATTATGAGAAGACGTGGGGAGCGCCACCACAAAATGGCTGCTGCCAGAGGTGGAGTAAAAGACAATTGCTCCCAGCCCTGACTTGGCCAGGCCATGCGAGCCCGATCTCGTCAGATCTCGGAAGCTAATCAGGGCTGGCCCTGGCTAGTATTTGGATGGGAGACCTCTAAGGAATACCAGGGTCATGACACAGAAGCAGGCAATGGCAAGCCACCTCTGAATGTCCCTTGCCTTCGCACCCCACTACAGGCTTCCAGGAGTCAGCTTGACTTGATGACAAAATAAAATACAATAGTTACTTCCTCGCTTTGCAAAAGAATCATATGGCAGCAAACCAAACTAAACACATGAAGCTGCTTTATTTAGAGTCAGGTCCTTGGTCTATCAAGGTCTATACTTTGGTTAGAAGCCTGGTACAGCCACTAGAAGAAAACCAAGCCTGGAGAAGGATGGGTGGCCTTCTACTCCTGAACAATCATCATCTCTCATGCAACAGCCCAGCTCCCTCTGGACTTTGTGACTAGAACACAGCTCCCTCCCTGCTTTGGAAAGACACAGCAACAGTTGGTCAGGCCTAAAGGAGGAATGATGAAACTACATACTGGCTAAGGGAAGCCTGGGTACTTGCCAGTCCTCCCGATTCTGCAGTGGCTGAGGCTGTTACTGCAGCCATGGGAAACCCTACCATCTGAATGAAAGGGGCAGCCAGTAACAAGTCCTGCGTTATAATGGCCTGCATTCTGAATGTTGGCAGAGTAATTAACATAGCAATGTGCACGACCGGATTAAATAGTAGATAAAGGTTTATTTAGGAATTAACACACTTGATTGGAAAGAGGAGAGACAGAGAGAGGTTCCTAACTATATCTCAAGCTGAGAGAGAGGGAAAGACTCAGTGTGTCATTTCCAAGAAGGGGGAATGACCCTGAGAGTAGCAATCTGGAGACAGACAAGGAATGTCATTTAAAAGGAGAGAAGTTGCTGACCTCACTATCCTATTTAATTGTCTTCTTGTTGCCCCCTGCAGGGTCTTCTTCTCTTTTTCTCTGCCCACCAGACATTGTCTTTTCCAACACTGAAAAGGTGCCAGGGTAAGCAGTTGTGAGCACTAAGTTGGGGGACCCTGCTCTAGGGAAAGAGAACTTTGCATGAAAAGGGAGCACTTTGCACTTTGACAACCAAGAAAGAAAACAAAGCTTAAAGCATACTGCTAGCCCTAGCCAGCTCAGGAACTTCACAAGTGCTTCACTTCAGGACACACACACCAAACTGGACTCCCTGCTCGTCCAACTGGCAATGCAAGGACATGCCTCCTGCACATGTAAGTAATGCTTCCAGGTTGTCCAAGCTAGCCCCACACAGGGCTTGAGCCAGGAACCTCATGCATGTTAAGGCTGTGCTGTTAAGAGGCTATAACTTTCTCTCCAGTCTTCAATTCCCTTGTTGCATATGGCTGGGTTCAACACCAGGGCCAATGGAGGATTCCAAATACCCCATGGTATGTTTTTGACCTTTGTGACCTGATGGGTATATGATTAATGCAATGGTTTACAGTATGAAGCGTTGGTTCATCTTCCTTCAAGTTCATAGCTGGACAAAAGACAAAGTTTGCTTTATCCCCAGTTTTTCTCTTGAGGAGATTCTACCCCATTTCTTCCTGTTTTCCCACAGAAGTGCTTTCCCGCCTGTTAATTATTGGGGAAATTCTGAGAATATTCTCTTGTTGCCGTGTCCTCCTTGCCTTGCCTTTGGTTGTTTCTCAGGGACTTATCCCCCTCTCTGAGATTTGAATTGTTGCTTGAAAGAAGCTATGAGCTTTTGTTGGGGACTTTTTTTCCGCTGAGTGGTGGAGATAATGTGGCTGATATGGCTGAAGTGGCTATGTCTCCTTCCCTGTGTGGCCAACTGTCAAAGAAGAGTATGTTTGCAGGAACATAAGTAGAGCCACGCTTGATCAGATCAAAGGTCCATCAGGTCCTACATTTTGTTCATTCAGTGGCCAACCAGCTGCCTCTAGAGCAGTGTTTTTCAACCACTGTGCCGTGAGATATTGTCAGGTGTGCCGCGGGATTTTTTCAATGAAAGAAATGTGCCTTCCGGGCTGACCTTCTGGGACGCGTTTGCGCATGCGAGAAAGAACAGTGGCGCGCTCTCGCTGATTCCGCTCGCACGCTCTGTGGCCGGCCTGAGGTAGGAGGGAGCCGCCGTTGAGGCTCACTTTGGATCTGTAACTTACGATTTCAAGTTGAGTGGCTATTACGTGTATTTGTAATACTGTCATAGTTAATACTTGAGCTGAGGCAACTAATGACCCATTTATCTTGTATTTCAGTGTTTTTCAACCACTGTGCCGTGAGATATTGTCAGGTGTGCCGCGGGATTTTTTCAATGAAAGAAATGTGCCTTAGCTCGAAAAAGGTTGAAAAACACTGCTCTAGAGAGCCCACAAGATGACCACAACAGCATCCTCCTACCTTTGCTTCCCAGCAACTGACACAAAGAGGCATACTGACTCTGATATTGGAGGAAGTAATCATCCATCATGACTAGTAGCCATTGATAGCCTGTCCTCCATGAATTTGCCCACTCCCTTTTTAAAGCCTTCTAAGTTGGTGGCCATCACCACATCCTGTGGCAGCAAGTTCCACAATTTAACTATGCACTGTGTGATGAAATATTTCCTTTTGTCTCTTCTGAATCTTTTGTTGCAGTGGATGACCATGGGATCTAGTATTATAGAAGAAAAGCTTCTTCCTGTCCACTTTCTCCACATGTCTATCACATCTTACTTGCCATTTTTCTAAGAGAACTGAACCTCCAGCTGTGAAGATACCAGCAGTGTAGAAGACATGGGGTGCTTACAGGTCACGGTGCTGTTTCCTTTGTTTCTTCCCTCATTCTGTTTTATGTGCGGGCAAGGCAGGGTGATCTCAGGAAGGTGTGTGGCCATTATTATCTATGCACTGATTACATCCAGGTGAAACTAGTACAATTTGCTTTATGTTAGGCTGGCTATGAAGACAGTTCAGAAGTTGACTTGCCAGATTTCTTTGCTGGTGATCATGTTGGCTAGATCATGCCAGGGCTGAGAGAACTGCACAAGTTTCTAGTCTGCAGTTCAGAACTGTTCTGCATGGCTTTGGCCCAGAGTACATGAAAAAACATCTTCTCCTATATGTAACTGTCAGGTATGATTTTCATCAGAGGCCTGCATATGTGCTCAAACAGAAGCAGTGCCATGCACCAAAGGCAAGGCTTTTTTTGTGGTAGTGCCTACACCACGGAACTCCCCCCCCTACACAATCTGCCAGTCTTCAAGTGCCTAGCAAATAAATATTTATCAATTTTTAAAGATTTTACAATACTTACCTCATCTTAAAACCACTGACCCAAGTTTGTATTGAGTCTTCCACATTACCCTTTCTTGAAAATTCTGCTGCCTTGTCTGAAATTTTGACCTCTATTTGATCACTTATCGTCTGTCTTCTAGATTATATTACCATCAAATCTTTCTTCCAGTCTTGTTGCTTTATCATGTTGCTTTTTCTGCTTTTTGTAGTTTTAGGCTTCTCAAAAAGAATATTCGGGCTTTTTATGCCTATAAATTTGATTTTCGCATGGTTTTAATTTTTACTTATTTAATTCCTTTACACTCCACCTTTCTCCCCAAGGGGGACGCAGTTTTGCATCTTTCTCCTCTCCTCCATTTTATCCTCAGAATAGCCCTGTGAAGAAGGTTAGGCTGAGTGTGACTGGTCCAAGATCACCCAGTGAGCATCTATGGTCTGAGTACATTCAAACCTGGTTTTGGCCCTCTTAACCACTACATCACACTGGTTCTAATAGTAATGGTTTCAATAGTTCTCAATCATGTTATAAGCTGCCTTGAGCATCCTTTTAAAGATGAAATGTGAGAGGTTAATTTTAAGTAGAAGATATGGACACAAAATAGAACCATACTCTTCAAAACGACACACATTTACCTAAACACGATTTCTAATAACAAATGGAGTATTTTCTTCACTAGAAACCATAGAATTACATTTGGAATTTTCCACAGATCTTGACTCGAATTAAATTATGTTCTCCTGTGACGGATTCCTCCTAAACCAGATTCTTAAAACAGAATTGATCCGTCAGATCAAAGATTGTGACTCCCTTCAGCTAGCTCCACTACAAGACGCATAACGCATTATAGCTCAGCCCTCCGTGCAGGAAACAAAACCCCCAGAAGTCTGAAGTGACCGAGAGGACCGTTGCCGCGCGCTTTTAAAATCGCGGGGAAGCTGTGGGCGGGGCCACCGCTGAGAGAATGGCTCCGAGGCTCCCCGCCCCCCTCCCCCCTCCCCCCTCCCCCCTCCCCCCTCCCCCCCCCCTCCCCTCCCTCCAGCAGGCATTTCCTCAGCTTTGTGGGCCGGGCTGAGCGGAAAGACGGGAACAACTCGGCCACGCCCCCTCGCACTGAGTTGTCCCGCTCTTTGCCCTTTGCCCGCGGACCAGCCCCGCCTTCCCGTCCTCTTGGCCAATCAGGTAGCGCCCTGTTGGCTGAGCCGGGTTGCATGCAGCAGAGTCCAAGATGGCGGCGGTTTGGGTGCTGAAAGGGAGCCTGTTGGTGCTCTTCTGCCTGGGCAGCCGCTTGCTCCACGCCACAGACTCCACCGGCCAAGCGGAAAAGGGGCCTCCTGCGCCTCACCGGCGGTTCGAGTACAAGTACAGTTTCAAGGGGCCGCATTTGGTGCAGGCGGACGGGTCGGTGCCTTTCTGGGTGCACTCGGGCAGTAAGTACCAGTAGGTGGAGCGTGGTGGGACAGGAGCTGCCAGGCTCTGGCTTGTTTTGGAAATACGGCATTCAGTTCTAGAGCACATTAGGTTGTGGGCGAGAGCACCTGCGAGCATGTGCAGAGTGCAGCGTCTTCGCCATCGAGTGTGCTACGCACCTGGTGTTAGAGACGGCTAGAGATCGGAGGAGTGTTTGCAAATGAGTCTTCTGCCCGTCCGCCTTCAGAAGTGAGCCATGACAACCTGGTGGAAGGAGGGGTCGAGGGATGAAGAAGCAGGAATAGCTGACGTTGGACCCATTTCTTGACTTCCTTTTGTATAAGTTACTCATCAGGCAGGTAGATGTCTGTAGGAATCTCCCTTCCTCCAATACCTTCGTATTTGTGTCTTCATTACTGCATTAGGTACCCACTAATTTCATCTTGCAGTTTAAAACCACACTGGTGGATGATGGAAATAGGAATGGTCTATTTAAAATGCTGGCCATGTAAACCTGTAGTCAGCTGATCTGTGGGAGAGAGGGTGGCTGCTCACAGAAATGATCTGGGTTAGGGCATGGCCTCATGAGTGTGGACACTTTTGTGTTGTCCTCTGGTGTGTAGGATGGTGACAGAAAGCCTGGAGGTGCAGATCTTAGCCGTGTCATACTAATCCCTCTGTAGGTATGCCTTTTCGTCTTTGGGGCAATGGCCTTATGATTGCAGGCCCATTTATTTATTTATTATTTTACATTTATACCCCACCCTCCCCATGAACGGGCTCAGGGCAGCTTACAAGGGCACATAGTGCCAAATTCGATACACCATTGTGCCATTACTGTTACTGCTGATATCTTTTTATATACTGCCACCATTGTGTGAGGTGACCTATAGAGGTGACTCAGCAGCTGCTTGGAAAAAATTGAATTTGAAGATAGCAGAATAGGTTTAGAACTTGTTGAGTAGTCCCAAACTTCCCCCTTTTCCTTAGAGAGTTGGTACTTACAAAGTTCTGTCACTTATACATAGAGGTGCAACCTTACTTTTCTGATCTTATATGAGAACATGACATCCTCACCCATTGCTGCGTACAGAGGCAGGTAGTATGTCTAAACTTTGACATACCTCAGAGTGCAAAAATGTTACGTATATGTCTTCAGTGCAGCAGACCAGTGTAGGTGTGTTATCTACCTGAGCCTTTGTTACGCAAAACAAAGTATAGGTAATGACATAAGCCTTTCTTTTGAAATGATCAGGTAGGATTTCTGTCCTCTCTAATGATTTAACTTAAGCAATGCATACCAATGCTCCCTCTAAGCTGTGGAGTCTTGTGAGCAAAAATTCTACTTTGTGAGCTACTGGCATTCAAGTTGTGAGGGAGCCATTTGGCTACAGCATAAATTAGCTTGCTCTGGAGCCATCCTTCCTGAGCTAAGACAAAACTGTGTGAGCCAGAGGCTAAAAAACTGCTAGCTTACTCTAATTCAGCTTAGGGGGAACACTGGTTTCAACATGTTTCTAGAGCCCTGTAGATCTTAGGGGCTGTGTCTTTGGTTATATTGCCTGCTGATAGAGAGCTATTACAGAGCTTGTTTACTGTTGTTCATCAGTATTGTGCTGCTCTCCCAAGATAAGTGATTAGTGGCATCTTGCATTACCAAAGCACACCATATGGTGCTTAGCTAACCCACAATGGTGTCCCAATAACAGGTTTATTCTTCAAATGCCTTCTGACAAACAAGTTGCTCTGTGTTAGTCTTTCTTGCGTTACCATTCTGTCATACACTTAGCAAGAAATGTTAAATCTGCAGGATTTTCCCACCCTTTTCCGCTGGGTATTATGGCCATTGAGGATTTGAATGTATGTGGGTGATTGCGACTGTGGTATAAGAAGAAGAAGAGATTGGATTTATACCCCGCCCTCCACTCCCCAAGGAAGTCTCAGAGCGGCTTACAAACTCCTTTTCCCTTCCCCTCCCCACAACAGACACCCTGTGAGGTAGGTGGGGCTGAGAGAGCTCTTTCCCAAGCTGTCCTTGAGGGAACAGCTGGTACAGAGCCATGGCTTACCCAAGGTCATCCAGCCAGGTGCAAGTGGAGGAGTGGGGAATCAAACCCGATTCTCCCAGATTAGAGTCTGCGCACTTAACCACTACACCAAACTGGCTCTTAACCACTACACCAAACTGGCCATAAGAGGATGGTTGTTGTTCCATATTGACTTGCATAGAATACAGGGGTGTTTGGCTATCTTATCAAAGTTCTGAGCCAACTGCAGGGCTGAGAAAATTCTGATATATTTATTTTAGCGATTTCAAATCATTCCTTGATTTTCTGCAGCTAATGTAGCTTATGGCTAAAGGACAGGTGTAGGAGTTGCATACAACTGTGTTAACTTGAAGCCTAAAGTATTGCTTGAATGTACTACTTAAGAACAAGTGTATTTTTTCAATGTAATATGTGAAACTTACTTTGGATTGAAGTTTTCTATGCCATTTATCTATGTTGTTCTCATGGAACTAATTGCATTCTTTGTCTAATGACATTGTTGAAGTGTAGTGGAACTATTACAGTCTTTATGATGATGTGTCACTGCTCAGACAATTGAGAGGCTGGCTTATAGTGTTTTCCATCTTGCCTAGCGGCCTTTTCCTCCAATTCTCCCCCCCCCCCCCCCCCCCCGCTTAAAATCCTTCCAGATAGTTTTTAAAAAATTGCTGGCTACTCAGACTTTATTTTGGTCCTAAATGTATCTTGTTACTGTGGACTTTGATTTTTGTTTAAGTTGCCCAAACGGCTGTTTGCAGCCTTTATAGTGCTGTGTTGACTATTCTGTCATTCGTTAAACCTGTGCTTGAGTTATAAAGCAAGCATCTTCTAATAAGTTAAATAAGGACTAGGTAAAAGCTCAGATTTTACACAGTAGGATTGAAAACCAGCTGGGGAAAATAATAGGAAAACCCTGCAATCTTTAAAAATGGAATAAGAACATAAGAGAAGCCAGTGCTGGATCAGGCCAATGGCCCATCCAGTCCAACACTCTGTCACACAGTGGCCATAAATACCAGGTGCCATCAGGAGGTCCAGCAGTGGGGCCAGAACACTAGAAGCCCTCCCACTTTTGCTCACCACATAAA
Source organism: Lepidodactylus listeri (assembly GCA_029233225.1). Taxonomy (NCBI): domain Eukaryota; kingdom Metazoa; phylum Chordata; class Lepidosauria; order Squamata; family Gekkonidae; genus Lepidodactylus; species Lepidodactylus listeri. The sequence continues at coordinate 23,093,297 of JARCFY010000004.1, read as the reverse complement.
CACCAAGAATACAGATCATCACTTGTCCCAGACTGAGAGATCCTACCTATACCTTGTGGCTATACCTTGTGTATTTCAGTGAATGCCTGCTGCTTAGTATAGAAATGTATCTGCAAGTACTGACTTTGCGGGTGGAAAACAAAATGGGGGTTAAGAGTAAGGAGACAGATGCTTAATAGGAACATTTATTATAGCAGTAATTATCATATGGCAGTGTATGTCATATAGCTAGGAGATCCTACAATTGTCTGGCAGTCAGAAGTTCTAGCTCTTTTAATGTTATACACCACTAGATGGTGAGCTAGACTTGTTTTTTAAAGCAAGAGACGTTTCAGAGGTGGTTTGCCGTTGCCTACTTCTGCCTCAGGACCCTGGTATTCCTTGGAGGTCGCCCATCCAAACGCTAGGCCAAACCAACTCTGCTTACCTTCTGAGATCTGACAAGATCGAGCTAGCCTGAGCTATCCAGGTTAAGGCATTTATTGTATTGAAAGAGCATGATACTCATGCCATGACTGCATGATTGTTATTCTTATGTACCATGCGAAGCTTTAGTATGTGCTCTTCCAATAATGGCCTGGTTTAGAAACTGCACATTCTCATTTACTACATGTGGGCACCTGGCATGCTGGTTTATGCTTGCATTAGTGCCTAGATACGCTCCCTCTAAGCTGTGGAGTCTTGTGAGCAAAAATTCTACTTTGTGAGCTACTGGCATTAAAGTTGTGAGCGAGCGATTCGGCTGCTGCATAAATTAATTTGCTCTGCAGCCCTCCTTCCTGAGCTAAGGCAAAAATGTGTGAGCTGGAGGCTAAAAAACTGTGAGCTAGCTCACATTAACTCACCTTAGAGGGAACACTGGATATGGCCTATGTGTTTGCTGAATGTGTTTTGTTGACTGCAAAGGATCCTAAGAAATAAATCTGTTTTGTCCTATCCGTTCTTGCGTAAGGGTGGTGAGCCCTCTATAGTAGAACGCTGGGGCTGTGTCATGGTCAGTGTTCCCTCTAAGCTGAGTTAGTGTGAGCTAGCTCAGTTTTTTAGCCAGAGCAAACTAATTTAGGCAACAGCAAAATTGCTCGCGCACAACTTTAACGCCAGTAGCTCACAAAGTAGAATTTTTGCTCACAAGACTCCACAGCTTAGAGGGGAGCATTGGTCATGGTGTACCTTAATTGTACTTAATTCAACCCTTAACCAGTTTTCTTTGGCTCTAGGAGCCAGCGCAAACTTTTAGGAGCTAGATTCACTTTCTATACCTCAGGGGTTTGTATTGTAATGACTATATTTCCTAATTATTGCTATCACAAACCCTAATCCAAACCTCTTGACAAAAGTGTTGTAGTATATAAGTTCATGAACATATGAAGCTGCCTTATACCGAATCAGACCATTTGTCCATCAAAATCAGTATTGTCTACTCAGACTGGTAACAGCTCTCCAGGGTCTCAGGCTGAGGTCTTTCGCATAATCTACTCGCTAGTCCCTTTAACTGGAAATGCTGGAGATCAAACCTGAGACTTTTGGCATGCCAAGCAGATGTTCTACCAATGAGCCATGGCCCCTCCCCATTAATTAAATACAGGCTATTTTAGATGTCCTCACAGCAACAAAAAGCTAGACCTAACCTCTCCCCAATTTCTCATAATTTGATCATTACTTCTAAATTGAACATTAGAGCCAGCATAGGAAGCAAATAGTTAAGAAATTCATGTAGCACCATTGAATGGCCCCAACCTGGTAGAACTCTCTGCCAGATAACATCAGGGCCCTGGGGGATCTTATGCAATTCTGCAAGCCCTGTAAGTCGGAGATATTCCGCTAGGCATTCGGTTGAGGACAGCAATGGTTAAACATCATGGCTGGCACCAATGTTCCCTCTAAGATGTGGAGTCTTGTGAGCAAAAATTCTACTTTGTGAGCTACTGGCATTCAAGTTGTGAGCGAGCAATTTGGCTGCTGCATAAATCAGTTTGCTCTGGAGCCATCCTTCCTGAGCTAAGACAAAAATGTGTGAGCTGGAGGCTAAAAAACTGTGAGCTAGCTCACACTAACTCAGCTTAGAGGGAACACTGGCTGGCACCCTACTTGGATCCCTTTTCCTTATAGAGCTTACTCCCCCCCCCCCCCCCCCCCCCCCCCGAATGTGTGAAGCACCCACAGACCAGACATGGGAGGGAGCTACAAAATTTTCGCCACTTGCTTTAATTACTGTATGTTGTTGGACTTGGTTTTATGCTTATGCTTTTAGTACTCTGTACATCACCTAGAGCCCCACAACTGTGGGGATAGGCAATTAATAAATGGAAATAAATAAATAAAAACATATAAAGAAGCAGGGACTTGAATGTATTTTTATGCTATACAATTTTCTAACTGCGAAATGAGCTATGTACCTCTACTGAGGATCACAAAGACAGGCTACATTGCTGAAAACGCTAGGTGCCACAATAAAAAATTCTAGCTGCCATGGCAACCTGGCACCTGGGATTTGTTGAATCCTGATTTAATTGATGTTCTAACACAGTGACAGAGGAGATTATGAGAATTTAAGCAATCCTTTTTTTAAAAAGACACCAGTTTACAGAAAAAGAGCTTCAGTTTGTTTTTTTCTGTTCTGTATCTCAGATGGTGGATGTATGTGGCCAGGGTTATCACCATCAATGGACTGATTTCTAATACCATTTCTGCTGCCCCATCACAGGTTTTCTTAATTACACTGCATTTTAATAATGTTCCTTTGTGTGCATAATAAGCTCCAGATCACCTGCCAAGTTTAAAACTGAAACCTCCCTGACCGTCTGACTGGAGCATTTCCTCATAAAAGTGAAATAAAACCGTTTATGTGTTATGAATTAATATCAGTCTCCCGTGTACCATAATCAAACACATGTCAGTGCAAGGTTTTTCAGTTTCCTGGCATCCTAGGCTGTGTAAGAATATATCTAGATACATTTTAAACATTGGGGGGGGGGGGGTGGAACAGACAGAGAAACAAAGAAGGAGCCATTCAGCTGGTGGGGGAGAGGGAAAAAGAAAGCAGTAAAACAGTCATAGTGGCATGCACGAGTCCTACAGAAATCATAAACTTTTAAAATAATCAGTTTACTGATGTTCGTTTTTAGATGCTATACCCAGTGCAGATCAGATAAGGATAACTCCGTCACTGAAGAGCCAAAGGGGATCGGTATGGACAAAAAACAAGTCTATATTTGAACATTGGGAGATTGACGTGACCTTCCGAGTGACTGGCAGGGGACGAATAGGAGCCGACGGACTGGTACGTTGAACGGTTGCTTTTGCAAACGATTCCATTGTTTGAAACTGAGAACCTAAAATCTGGGATTTGAATTTCTCTGTACAGGCAGTCTGGTTTACTGAAGGGCAAGGTTTAGAAGGCCCTGTTTTTGGAGCAGCCGATAACTGGAATGGCGTCGGCATCTTCTTTGACTCCTTTGACAACGATGCAAAGGTTAGTAGAAAGCCTTGCCAAATGTTTGTATCAGGAAAAATGTTTGGGAGCAGGACTTGATCTGTTATGTCAGAGTCCTTGTACAATGGACATCTGATATAGGCGCACAGGTTAAAACAAGCATGTTTTACGGCTGGTTCCTGTGCACATTTTCTCAGAAGTCCCATTGAGTTCAAGGTTTTAGGTGACAGTTCTGTGTAAACTGATTTAATTGAATTTACGTCCCCTTAGAGATAATCCAGCTCCACCGTCGTATTTATTCCATTTTGAGAATCCCAAGCAAAGAAGGGCTTTTTCCTTAGTGAGGAGTTCGTCCCTACCATCTATGATTTTGGAGAGTAGATTTAATAAAATCCCCTTCTCTCAGCGTTTTTGCCCTTGTGGTGCGCTTGAAGTTGAGACTTTATAACATGTTCTACCACAGTGACCTGGTAGGAGGAGCTGCGCATGAAACTTTTCCTTGATATCCAGAGTAAAATTTATGTATCTAGTCTGGATTGGATTCAACATTTTATTCTCTCGGATGTGAATTTAGAGGTTTCTCAGGCTGCTGCAAGATTTTGGGCAGCCTGTCTTGCAATACTTAGAGAGAAGATGATCCTTACCCCATGATTCAAACATCCTAATGTTGGACGATTTTATTATATATTATACCATTTTAACTCATATCTCATATTTTATTCTGTGTATTCAGTTTTACTCTCTATTATAAACTGGTGAAAGCTGTTAAATAAACTTTGAATTTTGAATTTACTGGTCTGTAACTCACACCATTAATCTTCTCTCAGGTGAATGTTGAAATAGACTGGCACATTACCTTAGCATGTGAGTAGCTGTAGCTCAGTGTTAGAGCATCTGCTTGGGATGCAGGAGGTCCCTAATTCAATCCCCAGCATCTCCCATTAAAAGCATCAGGTAGCAGGTGATGTGAAAGACCTTCACTTGAGACCCCAAAGAGTCGCTGCCAGTCTGGGTAGACAATACTAACTTTGTCGGACCAATGGTCCAATTCAGTATAAGATAGTTTCATGTGCTAAATGTGTTCAAGACAGGGCACAGCATCAGCGCAGAAGCTCAAACAAATTGTAAAAAGTGCACAGATTCTTAAAGATCACCTAACTCTTAACATTGGTATTCCATCCTATGTTTTAGGGTGGTAGAATTTTGAAAAGGTAGAGCAATGGGTTTTGTTTGTTTGTAATGTCAGGAAAAAAGGAAGTCCCTGACAGTCATCTCCTGCGTTGCAGCTCAAAGATCAGCTTGTACTTTGAAAAGCGCACTTCTTTCAGTACTGTGAGAGGAACATGCTGTCATGGACTAGGATTCAGTGGTTAATGTGCATGTCAGTGCATGTTTAGTCTGGGCATAACTGCTGCCATCTATGAAACCCAGTGGATTGTATGCAATTAAGAATGTGCAGTTTGCTTCCAGCCCAAGTGGTGTAATGGGAGAGTGGCTTTGCACATTAAAGAGGATGCTGTTGTGAATTTCCCACTTTGCACAGCCTGTACAAGCGCTGAGAGATGTGCAAGTAACTTGGGCTGCTTCTGTAGCTGCTTCCATGTTGCAGTACGGCTGACGGTGGAGGTAGCAGAATATTTTTAAATCATTAAAGCATTTGAACAATTAAAAATACATTTGAGATTATAAAATAATTCAATAAAAATGCAAAAACAACTCTGGGACTAGGAAGGATGGCCAGTGACCATTCTTGGGGCTATGTCAAACAAACAAACAAATCTTCCCCTGCTGGTGGAACACACCAATAGTGGGAGACAGAAGAATCTCCCTAGGGAAGGGGTTCCAAAGCTTTGGTGCCACAACTGAGAATGCCCTTTCTCAGGTTTCCGCCTGTCTAGCCACAGATGGGGGGAGGCAACTGAAGCAGGGCCTATGAAGGTGAGCGGTTTAGGTTCATTTGGGTGGAGGTGATCCTTAAGGTATGTTGGTCCCAGAGCGTATCGGGCTTTAAAGGTCAATACTAGGACCTCCTGATGACACCTCGGTTTTGACCACTGTGTGACACAGAGTGTTGGACTGGATGGGCCATTGGCCTGATCCAACGTGGCCTCTCTTATGCTCTTAATCATGGTCCGTATCCTTTAAAATCATGTTGTTGTTTTTAAAAGCTATTTTCCTTGGGTAGGTCGAGAAATATGTGGCCCTCTGTTTCCACAAAGTTTAGAAACACTTTTTTGGGGTATTTTCTTGTTTTGCATGTGTGTGCGTGTCCGTGCCTTGAAGTCATGGCGACCTCTGGCGACTCATGCTGGGTCACGGAGGACATTTGGAGAAGTGGTTGGATAGCCTGCCTCTGTCTTTCCAGCCCTGGTATTCTGGAGGTCTCCCATCCAAGTGCACGCCAGGGTTGGCCCTGCTTCGCTTCTGAGATCAGGCTTGCCTGGGCTATCCAGGTCAGGGCAAAGGTTTTTGAAAGCTGTGGCCCTTAAGCTTGGAACAGTAACCAGTTGGCCAGAGGTTAGTGATCTCCTTAATATGGCTACTGCCAGCAAGTGTGGTCCAAGGCACAAAACAGTTTTGCAGGAATTCTCTCTCCCCTCTCCACCCCCATCCAGTTTATAGATAGTGGTGTTGACTAAGTCCTTGGCTTTGATTTCTCTAGCTGTGTTTAATCCCTTTAGTTTGTTCACGTCGTATTTCTGAACAATGCCTTTCATTGTAATCCGCTTACTGGCTAAGAATGAACCACTAAATGCTTCAACTCAGTCTTGTGTATTATCTGATAAGGCATGTGAAGTCTGCATTACATGTCCATGAGTTACTGAACTATGATTGGTGCAGGATTTTAGAGTCTCCCAATTTAAAAAAAAATACTTTCTACTGCCATTGGACTGTTGCCTGGTGATATCACCTTGATAGGGGTAGGAACAGTAACTTACACCTGAAAGCTACTTTTGTACTGTTAATATGTCAAACTCAGTATCGTCTACTCAGACTGGCAGCGGCTCTCCAGGATTTCAGGCACAGGTCTTTCACATTGCCTGCTTACTTGATCATTTTAGCTGGAGATGCCGGGGATTGAACCTGTGACCTTCTGAATGCAAAGCAGGTGCTGAACCACTGAGCCGCAGCCTCTCCCCATCTCAAGTTTATATAGTTCTGGCTTAACGTCATGGTTAAATCGGAGTGTGTTCTTGCTTGTGTTTCCATTTTCCTGCAGAAAAACAATCCGGCAATAGTTATCGTTGGCAACAACGGCAAACTGCATTACGACCATCAGAAGTAAGTTGTGTGTTGGTTGGGTCTCTGTTGATTGCGTAAACCAACTGGGAGGATTTCTATATTAGGAGGAAATGGTTTTAAGGATCCTTCCATTGGGTTGTTTTTTCCCTCACCCACTGAATCCCAGGGCCTTCGAGTGTGTTATAATTAATTTAAACGCAACCGCAAGAAAAGTTTAAATTTAGGCTTGAAAATAGCGTTGACTCCACACAGTCCCTCATTCCTCCCAGCTCCCGTGCAGTACTTTTTACTTTGAAAGCGTGTGTGGAGTGTTGGGTTAGGACTGGGATCTGGGTTCAAATCCTCGCGCAGCCCTGAAACTACTGGATACTTTGGAACGGTCACACACTCTTGGCCCTTAACTTACGTATCCCGGGATTGTTCTAAGGATAAAACGGAGGGAGGAAGAGCTGTGTAAACCGCCCTGGGCTCTTTCGAAGGAGGGTGAGATAACAAATGTGATCAGGCTCCTTGCCTTGTCCCACCCAAGTGTGGCATATCAGTCCATCATCCAGTTTTCCAGTTCCCAGCAATCAAACCCCGGAGCAGTTTAAATCGCCTTCTGGCTCTTTTGCCTTGCACTCCCTTCTGAGTTGAACCCTCTGAATAACTGGGTAAGAAATATCCTCCTCTTTCTAGAAGCAATAGTCCTTTTCTGTTTGTCTAGACTGGCAGCTTTCAACCTCCTGTTCAGTCTTTTCTGTCAAACCTAAACCCCAGTTCTGGAGACTGTGAATATATGGAAATCAACTAAGGTTGACACTTAGACTTCAAGTTCTATTTTTTTAAAACATATTTTATTTATAACTTTTATGATCTTGTGCAAGGGCTTTATCCTTCTCCCTCACATTTCTGCATTAGCACCTTGACATACTAGCGCCATTAGTTGTGTTGTTTTCTGCCCCCTCCCCGAAGCTTCCCCAAAGGAATCACCAGGGATTACCTAGCTGTTATTAGCCTCTCTTCTTGTTTCATGTTTTCCAGCATAGCGGCACAGAGTAAAGTTCCTCTTCCACAAGATGCTCTCTTCCTTTCCCCTCTTCTTTCCCCCTCTCCTTCCCACCCTCCTCAGCCAGAGTGGTGGATCTTGATCCAGAGGCATACCCGGTACAAGGATCAGTGACCTAAATAATTTTAAGCGCTGAAGCTGAAAGCACCACCAGCCGGATGGGTGGAGACAAATTTATTGATTGATTGATTGAGATTTATATCCTGCCTTCCCCGTCGCATGGCAGGCTCAGGGCGGTTAACAACAAATAACAATAGACATTAATATTTTAAAACATATAAAATTAGCAAACCTAATACAGATGGCGGTTCTTCAGTTTAGAGCATCAGAGCAGCGCCTAGATGTTAACCGCATAAGACGGTCACACATACTGGCGGAGAAAATCGAGGCCAGGGCCCATGATGGAACTGTTGGCGGCCCCTACTTAATAAGCCTGGTGGAAGAGCTCCGTTTTACAGGCCCTGCGGAACTGTAAAAGGCCCCACAGGGCCCTGATGTTATCCCGGAGCTCATTCCACCAGCGCGGGGCCGCCACCGAGAAGGCCCTGGTCCTGGTAACCGCCAGACGGGCCTCCTTTGGCCCCAGGAGGACCAAACGGTTTTGGGAACCAGACCGAAGTGCTCGCTGGGGAACATTTGGGGAGAGGCGGTCCCCCAAGTAGATAGGTCCCAAGCCCACAAAGACTCAGAAGAGCTGCTCAGAACTCGTCGGCTGTCCCTGAAACTCCCACTGGAATCCAGCCTCTCTCCCTCTCAGTTTGTCCTCCATTTGTCAGAAAAAGGGAACACTAAACTGGAAAGGCTTCCTCCAGTTGGCTTTGCTACACAGCTGAAGGCTTCTCACTGAAAACCTGGCTGCGGCACCTTGCCACGCTGTGACTGTGTGTGCAGGAAAGATCTCAGTTCAGATAATACAAAAAGTAAAACATTACAGGCTTCTTTGCCACTCCCCGCACCTCTCCCCCCAAGGTTAGAGCATTAGTTTTGGTGCGGTGAAGCACAAGCAGTCGTTCCTTATAATGGGAACGCAGATTTGCTCTCTGGAACGTATTCTTTATTTGCCTTCATCGTGACCTAGCAGTGACTTTCAGGTTCAGGGTTGTCTCGCTTCAGGGAACCCTTTTTGGCCTCAGTTCATTTGTCGTGAACCCTTAGATGTCAATCGTGGAAGAATGGGGTTTGGGGGTGAGGAGAGAAGTTAAGCAAGCGGGTTGTGAGAAAGTTTGAAGGGGTGTGTTTGTGTCGTAGGTGGTGTTGGCCAGGCCTTTTGGGCCTTGCTGTTGCCTTGTGTGCATCCCAGGTCAATTCTCTAAGCACCTGCAGCCTGGGTAGTCAGTGTGGAGTTGTAACCGCAACGTCAGACTAAAGCTGAGATAATCTGATCTCAGATCCCCACATGGCTGTTAAACTCACTGGGTTTGGGCTGGCCAGTTGCACTCTAATTTACGACATAGGATGGCTGTGAAGATAAAATGTGGAAGGGGGAACCTGTTTGTGCCATCTTGAACCCCTTGGCAGAGCGGCAGGCAAAATTGCCCAGAGAAGACTGGTAATTGCTGACAAGCCATCTTGCAGAAAAGTTTGTGCATCATCATTCTAGCTGCTGTCTTCCTGCACAAGAGCCCGTGGTAACATGTGCAGAGTTCTTTGGAACACATTTTGAAAACTGTTGGTTTAATGTGGCCCATGCGCTGATTCTCTCCTTGCCAACATTTGGAAACCCAAGGGAAAGAGGTTGTAAGCCACTCTGAGATCCTTTAGGTAGTGAAGAGTGGGGTATAAATCCAATCTCTTCTCCACTTCTTCTCTTCTTTCTTCTTCTTTGGTTTCTGGTCCAGAGGCTTTTTCCGATGGTGTATTTCTCTCTTTTTAAAATCATGATTTAGTGTTAATGAACTTCAGTTAAAGTTGTTCCTAAATTATTTCAGTTTGTGAGTAAATCCCTTGCACTTTTTTGTTCATTTACAGGTTTCTTTTAAATCTCTTTAGCTGTTCTCTTGGCTACATTTGTTTTAAATTTAAGCTAAGCAACTTTTCCTCTGGTTTTTTCAAGCTGGTGTTTGTTCTCTCTCTCTTTTCAGCGATGGTTCCACACAAGCGCTGGCATCGTGTCAGAGAGACTTTCGTAACAAGCCTTACCCTGTCCGAGCAAAGATCATATACTACCAAAAGACCTTGCATGTAAGCGTTCCGAATTCTTGGGCTCTCCTGCATGTGTGTATTTAACGGTCTCCCTGACCGTACAGACATCCTGATGACCTCCATTTTGACAGTTGTGAAAGGAGAGATAAGGCTGTGTGAGATAAGATGCGTGCGGATACCAGGTGGGGCTAGTCACTTTCATCTAATGCGCTTTCAGTTTATGCACTCATTGTGGTGGTCTGTTAATGTAGCACATCCCACGCACGTACATGAACACACATACGCACGAAGCTAGGCAGAGAGGCCCAGAGGTTGGGTGATGGTACAACACAGAAAGACTTTACAAATTAGCAGAGTTTGGTTGGTATAGGGGGATTTTAGGGGTCCAGACCTCTTCCAAGGATCCCCAACCCCATTAGGGTTCTTTTCTATGGGTGGGTGGAGTCTGGCTAGGGAATTCAGGCCTCCAAAGGGAGAGGAACACAGCAAGAACAGTTGCCTTAAACTGAAAGTATTTATTAACTCTAATACTAATAGCCAAGTGTCTCCTGTGTGTGTGTATATCTAAATCTGTACATTGGGGGCACTTGGGGGGCAGAGAGATTTTCCTGCACACTCGGGGGACTCCCCAGGTGTGCAGAAAAATCTGAAAACTTTAAAAAACTATACGGGGGATATTTAAATCCCCCCAAAAGTAAAAGAGCATTCCCTGCACATGCACAGAGAACACTCTGGGAACGCTGTGGCGGGCCCGGCGGTTAGGAGGCACCCAGGCCTCGCCGCCGGTGCTGGGGGGCGGGGGAAGATCGGCAGCTGGGTGCTACTTGGGCCTCAATGCTGGTGCTGGGGGGAAGCTTACCTGTGGCCGCTTCCTCCTCAGCCGAGAAGTCATCCCCCCACCCCGTGAGTATTGCGGGTCCCTCTTCTTGTTAACTCTAAAACCATACACAAGTAAAACTCAATAGCATATATTCATTATCAATACCCGGTAGCCTATAGAAAAATCCCAATACCTCATGTAGTGTACACTTAAGAAAGAACAAGGAATTCCTGGACCGTGGACCAAGACCTCACTCAAACCTAGGTGAGGTGTTGGCCTAGCAGCCTTGAACAAAGCCTCCTTTTAAAACTCCTTTCAGCCATTAGGAATCAAGGGAGGAGTTAATTAAAATATACCAAACTTGCCAGATACCAGCCCATCTTAAGATGGACTTTTGCCTAGATATATTTTCTTAACTGCGATGTCAGAAAGACCGAGACAGATATGTTCGGGCTTTGAAGGCCGTGAAATGTGAATTCAGGCAAAGGTACATCTACAGGGCAAGTCTTCAGTTTTTATGCCTAGGTTGCCAGCAAAAGAGCAAAGGCTTATGGGACTTCTGAACCAAGAAACCAAAGTCAGTTATAGCAAAACCTACATAAGCATAGAAAAACAGAAAGGCCCAGGCTCATTGAACCCCAAATTCTGCCACAGTTGGAAAAGTACCATGTAACTTCAGTGGATCTGTAACAGACAGTAAATGGTTAATGCTTTAACCCGGTCTGAGAACTGTGAGTGGTGGGATTCAAATGGCACTATAGTGAAGAGTGGCAGTTAAGAATTGACAGTTGGCTGGGAAGTAAGTTTAATAGAGTGAGGAGGATCAAGAAGGATCCCCATTCAAGCCTGGAGAAAATAGCTCCCAGTAAAGGGGGGTGAGCTCTATCCAATTTGAGGGAAATACGTCCTTGAAAAGGGGGGTGATCCCTGTCAAATGGTTAAGAAGGGATACCAGAACTTGTATGAATGTTCCTGCCTTCACCAGCTTAAGTGTCTTGGAGACAAAGAAGCTTATGCTAGTTTATTTAAGCAGAGACTGCCAAGAGATCTCTCTCTTCAGTGTTTAAAGACCTAAACAGTGTTTGTGACAAAGTTACCTCATTCCTGTTGGCTGTTCACCTTCTAGGCCCTAAATCTGATACATATCTGACCATTTCCCCTCATATTCAATAAAACAATTCACTAGTATTTAAAAATTTAATAATTTTTCTTGTTAAATGAATATAAAACAGTTGATACAGAGAATCCCAAACAATACAACCTGTGTAACATCAATAATAATCTTGGTATTCTGTTCAGTATATCTGTCTAAAACTTAACTATTTAAAACTCCTAACCTGTTTTCTAATAATACTGCTGGGTTAGCCAACCAGCTTATATAAATGAAAGAATTTGAGTTCAAACTAGCTAGTATTTACTGACAAAAATTAAAACCTACTCTAAGTCTGGGGTTTATAGAATAAACACTTTGGATGAAACTAAGCAAGCAGGAACGGTTTGTTGGTTTTGAATTATCAGCCTCCCGTGTGCCATTAACAAAGACAAAAGCAGGATTTTTAGTCAGTCCCTCAGATCCCTAGTCTGGATCAGCAGATATCTGTATGCATTTAAATACCTGGGTGGGACAGACTGAAAAAAGAAGCAAGAAAATGGGCTGCCCAGCCAAGAAGAAGATAAAAAGAGATCTCGGGGCAACCATCATAGCATCCCATTCCTTCACTCCATGTGGGCGAACCACTGATCGTTAGTTTTAAGATGTGGAGTTGGAACCTGTAGTGCAGCTTGCTCGTGAGAAGCCACCAGCTTAGATGTTGCCCCCTTTGTGTGTTAAGTGACAACTTCATCACAGTTTGCTAAGGAACTTGACGTAGTTCCATGGGATTTTAATATGTAGCATTTCTTTTGCATGAGCGGTAGAGGGCTTAGTGTGTGCGTGACTGTTATGACCTAGCATCTCTTCAAAGGAGGCTAAGCGGTAGGGATAAGAGGAAAACCTTGGGAAGCCACCTCCAGCTGGAGTAGACAACGTGGGGCTTGGTGGGCCAGTAGCTCTGACTCAGTATAAGGCTGCTTCATATGTTCACATTTCTCTTTTTAGGTGTTGATAAACAATGGTTTTACTCCAGACAGAGAAGACTATGAATTTTGTGCCAAAGTTGAAGACATGGTGCTGCCATCTCAGGGATACTTTGGGATCTCTGCAGCTACCGGTGGTCTTGCAGGTGAGTTCTCACTATTTAAGTTGTACCTCCTTGTGTTTGTGTGTCGGGCTTTTTTCAGGTTTTTTTTTTTCCCTTTGAGCAAACAAAGCTTGTGTCAACCCAAAAAAAAACACAAATGCAAACTCAATAATTAGCATCCATTACAGGCATGAAGTGGGTCCATTCTTGGAAGGCTGAAGCAGGAAGGAGCTGTGGACAGGAGGAGCGAGTTCGAGTGTTGCCTTCAAGGATTTTCCTTTTAGCTGGCCAATGGACTGTCTTTAAAATACATGCTGTAGAGGTTTTGGTTCTCCCTTCCCATTGAAGTGGTTCTGAAGGCTTAACAACGTGGATAGCTAAAATTCCCGAAGTCATTATTTGCACCTGTAGCCTATTTGTTGCTGGGAAAAGAGAAATTCCCGTATTCTTGTACCATTTTTATCGATTCAAGGTAGTGGTGAGATTTAGGGATCTTCTCCAATTAAAGCTCCATTTAGTAGGATTGTGGAGCCCTGTGAGGGAAAACCATGACATCACCCTTCAAGAAGATTTATCTATGCATACCATGTTCTGGATTAATAGGAGTCACCCAAACTAGGCTGACCCTGCACTGAGCAGGGGGTTGCAATATGTAGCTTCTTGCTTTGTATGCTAGAACCCTGTTTTGTTTTGGTTTTTTGTCCTGGATTCCTTACGGACATTTGTAAATACCTACCTAGGCACTAAGAAATCGTCTGCTTTTGGAGTTAGGTGTTATGTAGTTCCACCTAGTTTTGTAGTTTTTCTTCCATACTGAAGTCTGAAAATGTACACTGATTTTTTTTTTAAAAAAAAATCCTCTTTTCATTTAAATAAATCCTTTTCTTATATTTTAAATGATGTGGTTTGCTTGTAGGGCAATAACATCCCAGAACCTGCGTGTTTTCTGGCAGGCTTGCCCAGTGTTAGGGGCGCTTGTATTGTTTGCTCGGTTTGAGGCAGTACAGCTACCCAGGGGGGAGTAGTTGCTTCCCAGAGAGTAGTTTGGACCCCAGTGGCTTCTGGGTCCATTATCTGTGGAACCCCACTGGGCCAAGTTTCCCAGGTTGTGCACACATGAGTATTGCTTTAACATTTGCTGAATTCACAGTTGCGGTGGAGGAAATACTGGTGTTAATCTGCAGTGCTTGGCACCACGTTTCTCACTCCCCTAAGAAATGACACCTTCAGGCAGGCCAGAGGATAGGAAGTCTAGCCTTCCACATTGACGATAGTTCTATGCTGCCAAGATGCTTCACCCCAGTAACTCAATGTCTTTGGGATTTTTTTTTCTTCCCCTAGATGACCACGATGTCTTGTCTTTCCTGACTTTCCAGTTGACGGAGCCCGGTAAAGTAGCGGTAGGCATCCTTTGGCAGTGAAATATCTTGCTTGTGGGGTGATCCCAGGGGGGTGTCTTGGAAACAAGGGTTTTCTCTATTCTCATTACTTGAGAAACTACTCCCGCAGCACAAAGAGCATTCTCCAGTATCTACAAGAAAGGTGATACGAACATGTAATTTGTAGCTGGTGGAATCATTTAAAGAGAGGCCAGATCCTGGAACAATCTCTTTATTTCTGTTTAATGGGCTTCATTGTGTGTTTTGAATTCTGGGTGTTGTCAAAAGAGTAATGCGCAGTCTTTCATTAAGGAGAGTATCTCCAGTGTTAAGCTGCGTGTTCTACTTAAAAGATAAGCTATTTGTTTAAGATAGTTAAAAACCTGCCTCATTGCTACGTATGCATTTGCATTATATATTTATACTTAAGGTAGCTTCTAGCGAGACTTTTTAAAAACATAAAACAAGCAATGTAACAAACAGTTTAAAAGAGCTGCAGTAATCAAATAATAAAAGCACAAATAGTAGGAGAAGGATGACGTTGATGATGAAACCAGCATGAAATATTTGTGTGAGCCGTGTAAACAACACAGGGAAGCTAAATGGAGCACTGGGAAGCTGGGCAGGGCAAGAACAGATCAAAACAGCCCAATCAGAATTGGAGTGGGGGAGAGAGTGTTTTTCCTCTGGTGCCTGAAACTCAAGAACTGTGCCATCAGGGTGAAGTGGCTATTACCCAGTTGGGCACTGATACAGAAGAACACTACCCTCCCCGATACATTCGTGTTTTTCTTTAATGGGGAGGGCACAGTTCTGGTTTGACATCAGCCCTTGTTTTTTCCCCACCACTGGAAACATTGGAGGATGGGGGCACCTTTTTTGGAGGAACCACAGAATTGGATCCCCTGGTCCAATTTTTTTGAAACTTGAGGAGAGGAATCTTTTGAGGAGAGGCACCAGAAGCTACACTGAAACGTTTGTTTCTCTGCCTCAAAAAAACAGCCCCCCCGACCCCTGCATACCCCCCCCCCAAATTCCCCATTGACTATAATGGTTCTGTAGGCTATAACGGAGCCGGGGGAAAAACAGGTTTTCCAAAAAATTCAAACACCGTACCAGTATAGGGATTTGGGGGGAGGGGGAATCCCAAATTTGGGGGGGGTCAAATATATTCAAATCCAAAAATCCTCCCCCCCTTTTTTTTTGCTCACCCCTATGCTGGCCACATGACCATGGAAATGTTTGGACAGCGCTGGCTCTTCAGCTTGGAAACGGAGATGAGCACTGCAGCCCTAGAGTTGTATTCGACTGGCTTTCGAGCAAGGGAAACCTTTACCTTTACCCCAGGCAGTGTTTCCTCTATACCTTGTGGCTAATAGCCATTGATAGACCTCTGCTCTTAAGAACATAAGAGAAGCCATGTTGGATCAGGCCACTGGCCCATCCAGTCCAACACGCTGTGTCACACAGTGGTCAAAACCCAGGTGCCATCAGGAGGTCCACCAGCAGGGCCAGAACTCCAGAAGCCCCCTCCCCATTGTGGCCCCCTCAAGCACCAAGAACACAGAGCGTCACTGCCCTAGACATATTAACTACTAACGAGAAAAGTCTGCCCAGGCAAAAGGCAGGTCCTTTACATAGCAACTTCTTTTAAAGGAACCAGCAGGCAAGGGGTGGGGCGGTGCTGCTGGAAAAGCTCAGCCTAGATCACAGAGTCTCCCCAGCCAAAATTGCCTGTACCGAATATAATGTGGTCATCTTTAGGAGATGGTTGTCTATATAGTCACTATGGTTGAACAGTGGTAGAAGTAGACATTTTCCCATTCCTTTGGGGTCTTTCGGTTTTTAATAGAGTGGTGACTAATCCATGCTTTTGAATTGACATGTGAGGACCAGCCCAGGAATAGCAATGGATTGAAGACTGATGATTCCACAGTATTTTAAAAGAAAAAGAACTTTTCTTGCAGTTAGGGTGGGGGCATAGTCCCCTTGCTAAGAATCCTCGGCGGAAACACTCGATGACGCCTGCCTAACCAATTTTCCTCTTTAAAACTTGCTTTTACAGCCTCCCCCTGACACAGAAATTCCTGAGAAGGACAAAGAAAAATATCAAGAAGAGTTTGAGCATTTCCAGCAAGAGCTTGATAAAAAGAAGGAGGAGTTCCAGAAGGTGCACCCCGATGTGGAAGGACAGATAGGTAGGTAGCAAAGTGACCAAGCAGAAGAGGCATGTTGCAGTTTGTGGACCTGCCTGTCCTTTGAAGTACACAAACCTTGATACATTCTGAACTTAACAGTGCATCTTCGCTAATGGTTCTGGTGAACCTTACTGTTATGGGAATGAACCCTGGGGGTCCTCTGGTTTGTGCTCCCCCTTCCTCCACAGATAGTTTGGATACTGAAGACTTCATGGTTCCCGGCATACCATGGTTTGTCGTGATGTCAGAGGAAACAACTAATAGTGGCTTGCTTTTCTGCCTACAAATAAAGGTTAAACCACAGTTTGGAATCCATTTTTTTAGAACACAAACCAAAGTTTGTTGCCTCCAAATCAGACTCCACAATAAAGTGTGATTTGCTATGTGCCAGATCTCTTATAACTGACGCACCCGGGAAGGGGAGAGAACATGTAAGCCTTGAGGACTCTTAAGGCTCGTTCTTATAAACAATACATTATGGTTTGTAGATGTTTTCAAATACAGCTGTGCTGTCTATCCAAGGAACAGCCAGGGATCAGTAGAAAAGAGCAAAAGTCCAGGAGCACCTTAAAAGACTAACAAAATTTGTGGCAGGGGATAAGCTTTCATGAGTTACTGCTCACTTCTTCAGATACAGCTAGAATGTGAGTCTGTCTTTCCTGTATATTGGAAAGTGGAGTGATTTCAGATATATATAGGACAGATGGACTCACATTCTGGTTGTATCTGAAGAAGGGAAAGCTCATATCCTGCCACAAATTTTGTTAGTCTTTAAGGTGCTACTGGATTCTTTCTACTGTTACAGATAGACTAACACAGCTGCCCATCTTGATCTATAGCCAGGGACCAGTAAGGCTCCAGAGCTGGTGCACCTGAAGCCATATGGAATCTGAAGAGTGGCCCGGATAAGCTACTTCCCTTTGCCGTGGGATGTTAAGTCGGATGCTAACGTGGCCTCGATCTGTAGTTGGTCATGTCCTTGTGCCATCCTTACACTATGTTTAATATACGCCGCTGTGTCTTGCCCAGTCTATGGCTTAGTTTCCTTTCCGCTTGTTTCACTCTTGTGTTGCATTCTTTGGAATAGTTCCTATTGAAATCAAAACTAGTCTTCCATTTTTTCTGGAAGCAAAGAAATCCGCTTGGCTTCTGTGCGCCATGGGCAGCTGCAATGGGCAAAATGGCCACTCCTACATCTCCTGCCAGTTGTACTTTTGCAGGTGTGAGTGTCTTTGTTTGGAACAAGAGACAGAAAGTTTTCCCCACTCTCATTCAATTTATTACTATATCCAAATGGGCCTCTCAACCCCTGGCATTGCTTTTTTAGGAGCTCCAGGGGGCTGCTGGGAAAACTGAAGATAAGCCACATAACGCCTCCACCAACACCTTCTGCCAGTTTGAATAAGGACAAATGCATTGTCATAACAAGAACTGGATCTTCTTTATTCCTAATCTTTGGATCCAGAAAGGTGTCCTATCCTTGGGAAGGGATATGAGAAGGGTTCCTATCTTGCACGTTCACTGACGGATATAAAAATTAAAGACGCTCTGGTTTTGGAAATGTCTTCTGTGTTTTATGTAGCAAGTAGAGGCTTAACTGCTCTGGCGTTGTGTGCAGCTGCACTCAGGCTCTAAACGGTGACGCACAGTCCTACTGCATGCATAAAAAATTTTGCAGTAGGTGCGAGAAGGCATCACATTGTGCAAAAGATTTGAAAGTGAAAGCAAAATCCTACGACGGTTGCCAGTATCGTAAAACACTTTGAGCATGTGCTGGAAAAGTAGGATATTAAATACTTCAGATTCAAAGCAACTAGAATCTCTTTTGTGTTTTTTTCCCCATTTTTTTCCCTAGGGGATGATTTCTTTGAGTCGGTGAGCGACCGTGAGCTGAGGCAAATTTTTGAGGGCCAAAACCGAATTCATCTTGAAATAAAGCAGCTCAACAGACAACTGGATATGATTCTGGATGAGCAGAGGAGATACGTCTCTACTTTGTCAGATGAGATTTCCAAAAGAGGAGCTGGTGTCCCAGGCCAGCAAGGGCAGGTAGCTTAAGCTTCTCCATTGGTGAACATGTCACAGATGACACCGTTCAGTATTTTGCTGCTCTTGGCCTCACCAGCATGCTCTGTGTGACTTCTTCCTCCTCTTCCCTCCCCTCCCAAGGTGTCTCTTCAAGGACTCGATACAGTTGTGAAAACTCAAGAGGAGGTTCTGAGGCAAGTTGGTGAAATAAGGTGAGCGAATCGAGGGACACAAGCAAATGGAGGGTGTCACAGCCCGGGTCAGTTCTGGCAGAGGCACCATGTTGTCTGATGAATAATAATAATAATTTTGTTAAACTGTTGGCAAACAGATAATCCCCCCACAGGAGGCAGGGAATTAATTTTGTTGATGCTAATGGTGGCAAAAGCCACAGTAGCACAGCGATGGAAAGACAAATCCCCTCCTAATTTATCACATTGGTACAGTAAACTGTGGGACTATTTTATGTTTGAAAAATATTCCATATTCAATGAAAGAGACAATACAGAAAGAAAATGGTTTAACCCAATAGATAAATGGTTTCCTTTTTTAGACAAGATGGCAAAAAATAGAGATAAGTGTGAAAGTTGGTCATATTATAAATACTGGACTATTGTGAACAATTAATATGGAATTATAAAGTAGACAACTCGTTGATTTAAGTTAACAACGAGAAAAATTTGTACTTGTAATGCTACATTACACACTAAGGTATGGGACTAGAAAAACCTTTGTTTTACCCATGTATCCTATATAAACAGCTGTAAGAACTGTAAAAAAAAATGTTGTCTGATGAAAATGGTAACCGTAAGCAGGGAAACTCCAAGAGGCTGGTTTTGGATTTCTTTGTATTGCCCGCCAGCATGAGTTGCATACGGTTTAGGTGGATTTGAAAGTGGATGTTGAACAAGTTTATGGAGGATGGATATTCCCTGGCTGTTGGCCATGGCAGCTGACATGGGTCTCCAAGTCCAGAGGCCCAGTTGCTTCTGATGGTCAAATACTGGGAAGCAAGTCCTGGTTATGGACTTCCTTGTGGCACCAGACTGTTTCCTGTTGGGAACAAGATGCTGAACTAGATGGAACACCCCCTTGACCTAGCACACCTACTCTTACATTCTTATGGGCCATCCTAAAAAGTTTTTCAAACACTATATGGAACCATTTGAATAGGCATAGAGCTACACACCTAATGTAAGTTGTTGTTGGGTTATAAATTGCTTTCCTTGTATAGGGTCCTGTCATAGCTGCATTGGTGGACTCTGTGAGCAGTGAAAAAATTCATTATGGAATGGCTGAGAGTAGAGCACAGTCAACAAAGCATTTTTTTTCTCTTTCACTGCTTTGAGCTCTTTAAATACCTTGCAAGAAATTTTGTTGGGATCTTTGTGTAAACAGTTCTAAAATGGGATGTCTCTCAACATTAATAGTTCAAGGACAGCTCTTTCAGGGTTATATAAGTAGGTCAGCTTTTACAGAATAAAGATTAGAATTGTTGCCCTTGTTTTTCAGGGACATCTTTCACTTTAATATTCTTGTCCAATCTTTATGCCTGGCAAGTAAATTAGATTTCCTTATTAACATCAGAAGCCTGCCCTTTTTAGTGACTACTTATTACAAATGCCTCTGCGTAACATCATCTTAATATTTTCAGCTAGAGATTAAAGAATGTCTTGTAGTGGATAAAAAAACCCCCAAAAGATCATCCTTCTGGCGTCTTGGTCACCCTTGAGAAAAAAGACTTATTGTCCATGTAATTGTCATGTCCAGACTTGCGCATTTCCTAAGCACTTGATTAGTAAAGACTTCTAGCCTATGTAGACAATAGAAGAAATCAGTCTGTTCCCCCCCCCCCCAAGTGATATTGTTCGATGCGGGCAGTTTTTAATCATAGAGCTCTTAATCCTGAAAACTTGCTTCTGTTTGCCTTCAATTTCTGTATTTCAAAGAGTCTCTCTTAATTGATTCAAGTAATTAATTTGCTCATCGGTTAAATTTGTTAGATTCTTTCCTTATACACTTCCAGCAGTAAACATTTCTCATCATCAGAAGAAGACTGTGAAATAGCTGAGGTGAGGAAAATTTTAGCCTACGCTCATTGACTTCTATAGCTCATCAGGGTTTGAACATTGATTTCCTGGATCCCATAATGTGAACCACCAAAAAGACAAATAAGATCAAATCAAGCCTGAACTCTCCCTAGAAGCTAAAATGACTAAACTGAGGCTTTCATACTTTGGACCCATTATGAAAAGACAAGACTCACTGAAATAGACAATAATGCTAGGAAGAGTTGAAGGCAGCAGAAAAGAGGAAGACCCAACATAAATCAGATTGGATGTTTTGGAGGTCATTAATTCATAGGGTCGCCATAAGTCGGAATTGGCTTGGCAGCGCTTCACACACACCCCGAACTCCATGCTTGTTTCCCCTACAAAAGAGTTCCAGAATGGTTTGGGATGCAGTTCTAATGAACATCCAAGCAATTACAAAAAATACCTCCTTACCTGCTACCCAACTGAGATACCAGTAGGTCATATTTAAGTGGAATTTTTAATTATTTCTAGCCCACCGTCCTTTTTTGAAACTCCAGGCATGATAACATAGTATAAAGCAGTGTACTCAGACACCACAGGACATCCCACAGCAATGCAATAGAAGTAGGTTCACAGAAATTAGAAACGGTGCTAAAAAAGTATGAGACACGATGTGTTGTACATGGTGCAAAAAATTGAAATTACAGAAGAAGAAAGTAATGCCGTAAGCGTAAGATAATACATTAAATTAGAGCTACAGGGAGCCCTGATCTGGGTTGTGGCCTCACAGGGAGAGGAGGGAGAATTTAACCCTTCCATCCCTCCATGGTTTTGCTAGCAGATACACATACCCCTATGCTATTATGGGCCTTTGTAGAAAACAAAAGACTAAGAACAGGGGGCCTGGGCTCGATCAGGAAAGCCATGCAAGTGTGGAAGGGTTAAATCCCCTCTTTCCTTCCTGATGGGGCCGAGTCCAAAACAAGAACTTCCAAGGCTGTAGTTGAGCCTTAAAAGGCAACGGGAGACAAGTCATCTTGATCTAGTTTGATCCTGTGCGTGAATCAGATGAAATCTCCCAAGACGTGGCTGACACACGTTCTGTACCTCTTAAATTGTATAATCCATTAAGTGAGAAAGTGATAATGCCAGCAACTTCAGGGTTTTTTCAAGTCACAGTCGACTTCCGCCAACCCCTGTAGGGCAGTGTTCCCTCTAAGCTGAGTTAGTGTGAGCTAGCTCACAGTTTTTTAGCCTCTGGCTCACACATTTTTGTCTTAGCTCAGGAAGGATGGTTCCAGAACAAACTAATTTATGCAGCAGCCAAATCACTCACTCACAACTTTAATGCCAGTAGCTCACAAAGCAGAATTTTCACTCACAAGACTCCACAGCTTATAGGGAGCATTGCTGTAGAGTTTTCAAGGCAAGAGACGAACAGAAGTGACTTGCCATTGCCAGAAGCCAGTTTGGTGTAGTGGTTAAGTGTACGGACTCTAATCTGGGAGAACCAGGTTTGATTCCCCACTCCTCCACTTGCACCTGCTGGATGACCTTGGGCAAGCCATAGCTCTCTGTACCAGCTGTTCTCTCAAGGACAGTTGTCTCAGAGCTCTCACGGCCCCACCTACCTCACAGGGTGTCTGTTGTGGGGAGGGGAAGGGAAAGGAGTTTGTAAGCCGCTCTGAGACTCCAAGTGAGTGAAGGGCGGGATATAAATCTGATCTCTTCTTCTTCTTCTCATTTCGTAGCAGGAGCTCCTTTGCATATTAGGCCACACACCCCTGATGTAGCCAATCCTCCAAGAGCTTACAGAGCTCTTCTTACAGGGGCTACTGTAAGCTCTTGGAGGATTGACTACATCAGGGGTGTGTGGCCTAATATGCAAAGGAACTCCTGCTACAAAATGAACCCTGGCCATTGCCTTCCTATGCATAGCGACCGTGGACTTCTGTGGTGGTCTCCCATCCAAGTACTAACCAGGGCCACCCTGCTTAGATTCCGAGATCTGATGAGATTGGGCTAGCCTTGGGCCATCCAGGTCAGGACAATAGCTCCTTTAAAACACTGAAATTCTCCACACTGGATACAGAACATAACTTTTTGGCTTTTTGATATTATGACAGCCAGATCACTCGTACACATACATTGTTGCTGCTGATTGGACCAGAGAGATCCAGATGTGGAAAATTTTGGAGCTTGATTTTATATAAAGAGTATATAATTCACTCCAAGAAACTAATGTGGTTATCTTGCTGGCTCTTTCGATTTGTTATGTCTTTTACAGTGTGAGTTAGAATAGGGATGCCAGCCTCCATATGGGACCTGGGGAGCCCCTGGAATCACAGCTCATCTCCAGACTACAGAGATCGGTCCCCCTGGAGGAAATGGATGCTTTGGAGGATGGACTCTATGGCACAGAAGATCCCTGTCCTCCTTAGGCTCCATTCTCGAATCTCCAGGAGTTTCCCAATCTGGATCTGGCCACCCTACCCCCATCCCCCACTGGTGGCCTCCTAGTGACCTGTCAGAACCCAGATATGAATGTGCCAGTTATGGTTATAAACCACTGGTGAAGGCTGTGTGCTGAAAGGCATTTGGCATTCTGTTTTATTGTATTTGGGAGTGTGTGTGTTGTCTTGTTGTGTGTGTAGAATTGTTTCCAGTTCTTGATTCATTTATGTATTAAATTACCCCTGTTATGTTTGGTGCACATAATTGAAATTGCCCATTTAGATTGTGCATCGTACTCCCCCCACCCCCCCACCCCCGTTTCTTTGTGCTCAAACCCTTTTCGGCTTACGTTATCTTTGTGCTCTCAACCTTTTTGGCTTACGTTATCTTTTTTTGGTTAGGCGTCCCCCCCCCCCCCTTTTTGTGGGGAGGAGAAGGCTAAGCCAAGAGTTGCAGTTTCAAGTAAATGAAAATCAGGTTCAAGACACAAATTTTGATTGTTCTGTTAACATTGAGATGAGATTATCATTCATAAAATGATATCCAGCGGTAGGTATTAATCCTCTTTGCAACTGGAAAGAAGCATCATAATAAGGAAAATATATATATAAACATATTGATTAAGAACCATCCTGGCTACCTCGTCAGCTCAGTTTAGATGTCTAATCACAGCTTCAGCATCTGCACCATTCATGGCTTTAATTTGTTTTCTGTATGAGTCGAAAGGCCAAGATAATGCCACGTATTGCATTGATGCATGCAGGAAATGAATTTGTCCTGTAAAAGGTAATCATGACCCTCATCCCTAAATCTTTGCTGATCCCTAAAGCTTCTTCCTTATTTCTTACATGAGGGCTTTTGAACAGTCCTGCTTGCCTTTTTTGAAGTAGAATTTTGCTTCTTTGGGAATTATGATATTATTGAAAGCTTTGGGAGACTCAGATTGAAAATACTGTCAGAAACCAAGCTGCAACTTGTCCAAAAACTCCTTTCTTAACACACAGCTTTCCCCCCCTCAGCTCTTGAAACACCCAAGCACCAAGCTCTCCAAATTATTTACTGCCTTTAGAGACTGCACACAGTAAATAATTTGGAGAGCTTGGTGCTGGGGTATTTCAAGAGCTATGGGGGGAAAGCCTGTTCCAGTGGAAAAACTGAAGATAAATTCACCCATCTGATTACAATTTAGAAAGTACTTAAAGCTGTGATTATCCATCTTAATAAGTGTCAATAATGTGAGTGGCGGTTTATAGTGACTGCAAGATAAAGACGTTCCGGTGGATGCTTAGAAGACACATGATTCAGCAACCTTGCTAAAGTTAAACAGAGCGGAGTACTGATGTAGGTCTGGAAAAAATGGAGGGAATGTCTTTTCCCAGTGGGAAAATTGTGATATTTGGGGGAACGCTGGAAAGCAAACTCTTGTATGAGCTAGTTTTTTCTCAGATGAGCGAAAAATTTTTAAGACAAGGTTTAACTCTTTAAGTAGCATGAAATTTTCTGCAAATCTGCAGTGCTAGGTAATCCCTGTGTACGCTGCAGACATATGCAACATGTTTCTAAGGATGCGTTTGCTTAAAGGTGAATAGTTTGGGCAAGAATATGTTATAATATGCTGGATTAACAAATTATTGGAATAATTCAGTGTTACAAAGTTAAACTTGATATCCAAATGTGCTGGTAGTCTTTTGACTGTACGTGTCTGTCCAAAGAGCACATTTTGTTTTGTTCACTAAAAATTTGGGGTTTTTTCTGCCTTCATGTTCTGTTCTGTTCTATTTTATTCTGGGGGGTGGGTAGAAAGTGCCATCAAGTCTCAGCTGATTTACAGTGACCGTGTCGGGTTTTCAAAGCAAGAGATGTTCAGAGGCGGTGTGCTGTTGCTACCACCTCTGCATCACAACTGTGGATTCCTTTGGTGGTCTCCCATTCGGGTACTAACCAGAATTGATCCTGCTTAGCATCCAAGATATGGCAAGATTGGGCTAGCCTGGGCCATCTAAGGAGCGGGGGGGGGGGGGGGGGGAATTAAGATACATGTATTCAGTCAAGACAGAGTCCAGCAGCATGCGGCTCTCTCAAGTATCGGGTATATTGACAGTCTTGCTTGCCGGAAGCTGGGGCCTTTATACTTTTAAACTCCCTATATAATAAGTAGTACAATTTTACACGCTCTTAAGTTATAAACAATACATTTTATGTTCAAGCAGTAAAATTAGTTTAGGTTTGATAGCAAATTATGTATAGCACTTATTCCCCCCCACACACAAACACAAAGGGGGGAAATTATTCTCCTCTCCCCAGTGGTTTCAAAACGTTTAGAAATGTTACATTTCTGAGTCTCATCGGGGCTATTAATGAGCCCTGACCTGGATGACCCAGGCTAGCCCGATCTTGTCAGATCTCAGAAGCTAAGCAGGGTCAGCCCTGGTTAGTACTTGAATGGGAGACCATCAAGGAAGTCCAGGGTTGCTATGCAGAGGCAGGCAGCAGCAAACCATCTCTCTGAATGTCTCTTGCCTTGAAAACCCTACGGGGTCGCCATAACTCAGCTGCAGTTTGACAGCCCTTTCCACAACCACAACTTCCAGGACGGCAGAAAGGTGGCTTATATAAATATAACGAAGACTAAGAGTAAGGCCCATTGTGGGAAGAAATACAACGGGCTCTAGAAGGAAGTGTCCCGGCTGTGGCTGGTGGGGCGGCAGAGGGAAGGGGAAAATAGAAGGAGGCAAGCCATGTTTATTTCCTTCTGCTTTATTTATTTATTAGTTAAACTTTTACCCCGCCCTTCCAGCAAAGGCGGCTCAGCTTAGCTATAAGGCAGGGCTGTCTCAAGTCATTTTGCTGCCCCAAGTGGGTAGTATGGAAGGACAGCCTCATGGTAACAGGTATGGTTCCCTCCACCCCTGGCTTACTTTGATTTGGGGTTATGCAGTGGCAGCTAAGGTAGAAAACCACCTCCTCCTATGCCATGTCTTCTGGGTTCCAAGGGTCTGGAAAGCAGTTCCACAGCCAGTTTCAGGATTGCCAGCTCTGGGTTGTGAAATACCTGTAGATTTGAGGGGTGGAGCCTGGGGAGGGCAGGGTTTGGGGTGCGGAGGGACCTCAGAAGGGTATAATGCCATAGAGTCCACTGCCCAAAGAAGCCATTGTCTCCAGGAGAACTGCTCTTGGTCATCTGGAGATCAGTTGTTATAGCTGGGAAATTTTCTTTAGGGGAAATGATGTGCTGTAGCTGGGGAACACGGTGATTTCTGGGAGATCTCCAGACCCCACAGGGAGATTGGCAACTTCAGTGACTATTTAAGGGAAGATTGGGATATGTATTTTACCACATTCAGTGACTCCCAACAGCAATCAGTGACTCCCAACAGCAATCAGGCCGCATATACAAACGACCTCTGTGTCCGACTGGCTGTGCCGGGGGAGAGGAACAGCAAACTGTTTAGAATGTTGGAGGCGAGACTCAGGCAACGCAGCCAGTGTGAAGGGACAGCTTCTTAGTGACACATCATGGAGCCAACTGATTGGGAGCACGTGGAATGTTCTGAAAGTGCCACCCCACTACTCAGTTATATATAAGGAGAGATGACAGGATCTATCCCAAGCAGCTTAAAACCTAAACCAGAGAGCACCTGTTTTGGTGCTTCTTGGGAGCTGCAGGTTAGCTGCTAGGTGGAACCGCATTCTATTTTGCCACCTGGGGATGGGGTAGGATGCCTTGTACAGTCAGATTCCATACCTCATACAGCATAACACAAGGCTTGTGCCCCTGGATCAGTTATGATCAGTACAAGATGGGGATCATTTTGAGTCATGTGAGGTCTAAACAGCCGCAGCAGGATTTGTCAGCTGGTTCCCACAAGCAGCACAGCCTAGCAAAGAGCTTCGTTGACCCCTCTTCCCCAGCCTTTGGTGGGATTCTCCCCTTCTGCTCCTAGCTGTCCCCCCCCCCATCTGTTGCAGTGCAGGGATGAAGAGCTACAGGTGTATAAGGGCAAGATCCTGCTGGAACATCAGTTGTGCTGGGAGAAGGAGAGAAGAGACCTCTCTGTCCAGGGGCTCTGCATCTTCCCTCTTTCTCTGAACCAGTTGGCCTTCTACCTGGCAAATGGAGTGCTGCCAAGGAATTATTGGTGTCTTGGAACCGGAGTAAGAAGCATTTCATCTTAGGGAGGCCTACAATGGAAGTGATTGAAAAGGTTGCTTTGTCTCTTTCCAGAAACTCCATGGGGGAGACGTTGAGGCTGGTCAGTGGCGTTCAGCATCCCGGCCCTGCTGGCGCGATCTACGAAACAACCCAGCACTTCAACGACATCAAGGAGCACCTCCACATAGTGAAGCGGGACATTGAACACCTAGTCCAGAGAAACATGGTACGGGCAATATTTGCGAACGTGGCAGGGTTTGGTCATGCAGATCTGCATGCTGTCGCTAAAAGCCAGAGTAGATGCGATGGGGCCATCGGTCGCATCCACCATGGTGGAAAGGGCTGTGAAGCTGCAGTCAACTTATGGCAACCCCAAAGGGTTTCCAAGGCAAGAGACATTCAGAGGCAGTTTGCCACTGCTTGCCTCTGTGTAGCGACCCTAGACTTCCTTGCTGGTCTCTCATCCAGTTCTGCAAAATTCCTGACAGAGCGATTTGACAGTGGCACCAGTGACACGAAGGGTGTGGGACTCGGTCGGAGGCCTTCGAGCAAAGACTGGGCAGCTCTGGCTTTAGATTTCCTTCACAGGGAGTTGGACTACGTGGCTCCTAAGGTCTCTTCCAACTCTGATTCAGCCCCGAACCCTGCCTTTCTAGTCTGGAAGTAGATTTCAGGTGGGTAGCCGTGTTGGTCTGAAGCAATGGAACAAAGTTTTAAGCGCAGTGGCGCCTTTAAGACCGACAAAAGTTTCATTCTGGGTATTGAACTTTGTTGGTCTTAAAGGTGCCACTGCACTCAAAACTTTTGTTCTAGGCTGAAGCTGTTATTCCAGGCACTGCTAGTAACTGTTGCATGCGCAAGACTGAGGTTTGCATGACCTGGCTGGCACAGCTGTTCTTCAGTTGACCACTGTTTAGGTCAGTTGCAAGCGGGTTTGTTTCACACCCTGTGGGCTTCTGGGCAATGGCCCTGAGCACACTGCCTTGGGAACAAGTCTCTCTGACGAGCGTTCCGCATCTAAGTCAGCACGCTCAGCATCACGGTCCCCGTCTGCTGCACCTCACCTTGCCGAAGTCTTTGGTGTGTCGGTGGGAAGAATTAACATAGGCTGGCAGAATCCCAGGCATCTTACCGAGAACTCTCCTGGGCCAGGCCTGGCTCCAGTCATTTGAGTGTCTGATTCCAAAAATGCCAGAGGCAATCCTGGCAAGAAAGTCCAGGGTTACTGAACACTGAAGCGCTGCTTTTAAGAGTGTGTGTGTGTAAAGTGTGGTCAAGTCACAGTCGGCTTATGGCAGCCCTGTAGTAGGTACTGAATATATCTGTCCACTTGCTGAGCGATCCCTCTTGCTTTCCAGCCATCAAACGAAAAGCCCAAATGTCCAGAGCTGCCTCCATTTCCATCGTGTTTATCGACAACGCACTTCTTTATATTCGTAGCAGTCCAGACAGTACTGTTTATTGGCTACATCATGTACAGGTAAGTCGCGGTTTGAATGTGGCTCAGAATGAACCGCTCGTAATAATGCGCTTCAGTTGAATTGACTAGTTCAGCTTGCCAAGTGGCCCCTTCTGAGGAGGACCCCTCATGGGCCTCCTTGGTCTCTGAACCAATTGATAAAGTAGCAAACCAGCCAAGAAACAGAGAGTTGATTTTTGTCTTGTCAGGTCCTGGGTGTCCGTGGTCCACAGCTAAGAACCCTTGTTCTCAGGCCATTTTCCTTCCTGAAACTTGTTCCCCCACCGCAAACCCCTGGTCCAGTAATGGCGGTTATCTCTCAGATCCAGAGAAAGCAGCTGGTGTGTTTGTGTCGTGGTGGGGATTTGCATTATTTGTGGCCCACTTTTTCTCACAGGAAAAGGGGTCAGGAAGCCATTTTTCTCCAGGCCAGTGTGGCTGGAGATTCTGGAGGGTTTTTTGTCATCTTCTGGGCGTGGAGCAGGGGTCGCTAGGGGTGGGGGAGGGAGGTATTTGTGAAGTTCCTGCTTTGTGCAAGGGGTTGGACTGGATGATCCTGGAGGTCCCTTCCAACTCTATGGTTCTATGAACTCAAGGTGGACTACGCATAGGGAGTTAGTACGTTTAGCGAAATGGGATATTCAATAATAAATGCATTAGGAGATTAGAAACCTGGAACCACCAGGAAGAAGTGAAGTATAGCTTACATATTAACACCTAAGTGGTGCAAAAAATGATATAATAGGATCCTGCTTACAATAAGCTATATGCAGCCGTATAGACCAGTATCAGTCGTTTATCCAAGCAAGTTTGTGAGCCATTTGGTATAATGTAGCCTTATTACCTGTGCTGAAAAACCCTCTCAGATAGTTTAATTTTGCATAGTTTGCAGAGGGCCAGAGTGGGATCTTTCATGGCCTCCTTGGCCAGGCCGTTCCACAAGGTGGAAGCCCCAACAGAGAAAGCATACATAAGGGCAGTTGTTGGTTTTGCCCATTTGTGGGCTGGTGCCTGCCCAAGTGGGAAAGCAGCAAAATGAAAGACGAAGCACTGCCTTCACAAAGGTATTTTGCAGTGGAGGCACTGCACTCCTATTTGCAGCTGCCATGTAGTATGTGAGCCAGTTTGGTGTAGTGGTTAAGTGCATGGACTCTAATCTGGGAGAACCGGGTTTGATTCCCCACTTCTCCACCTGCAGCTGCTGGATGACCTTGGGCAAGCCATAGTTCTGGCACAGCTGTTCTTGAAAAAGAACAGTTTCTGTCAGAGCTCTCTCAGCCCCACCTGCCTCACAGGGTATCTGTTGTGGGGAGGGGAAGGGAAAGGAGACTGTAAGCCGCTCTGAGACTCCCTTGCGTAGTGAAGGGCGGGGTATAAATCCAATCGCTTCTCTTCTCTTTTTTCTTCTTATCAGCCTGGGCCCTAAAAAACACTGGCAGCTCAGGCGATATTCGTTCCCATGTGATTGTTTAAAAAGATGGTCCATCACTTTCCCTGTCTTTCTCCAAGGCTTGGCATCACATCCCAGAAGTCCATGTGCCTGGTTTAAAGAGTTCATGCAGTAATGATTCTTTAAAAAAAAATAATAAGACAGTATAATTTGTATATAGGGCTCAGTCTAAGCAAAATTCAGTTGGTAGATCCTAATGCTGGAGTCAGCGCTTCTTGGAGCCAGCACTGTTTGGATTTAGTAGTTTCCAGGTGAAGCCCGTGGTTCGTGTTTGCCCTTGACCTGAAAGCTGCCCTGCTGCCTTCGAACAAGCAAGTCTGGCCTCCTCCTCTCCATCTGAACTGATGGGTTTCTCTCTTTTTGTGTTCTTTCAGGAGTCAGCAAGAAGCGGCAGCTAAGAAGTTCTTTTGATGGCCAGTCATACGGGCAGAGCAGTTCATGAGTTTGCGAATGAGGGAGACGTTAGTGTTTAAAAATGCTTCAATATTGTAAATTATTGAGTTTTCGGCTGAGTACACTGAATTCCGGATTTAAAACATTGTGAAATTGACTGACTGGAACAAAACCGAGGCAGGTTCTGCCCTTCTCTAGAAGCTGGAACATGTTCTTTAACCTGCGGTCAAGACATTTCCCAGGTTGAATAACCAAGACAGAAAGGTCCCTGATTTATCATTTTGGTCTGTGGGAGATCTTGTCACGAATTATATATCTGATTTCTGTTGTGTGTGGGGAGGGGAAGACTGCCAAACTGCACCCCCTTCTGTTTTTATGAAAAGAGGGTTGTAAAAAAGTCATTTAATACCTTGCGAGCCTGACCTTAAAATGACTTATCAGCCAAGGCATTTAAGGACGACATCTCCGGAAGAAAAAAAATGTATGGACCAACGTTTGGGGGAGGTTTTATTTTTTCTTTTGTGGATGCAACAGGAGAGAACAAGTCCAGCAGAAGCATTGTGCCCCTTTCTGAGCATGTTTTGATATTCTACTTTGTACACCAAGTAGACTTTTGTAAAAGTGTTCTTTAATCTCTCTTCAGCGAAGAGATCCTAATGTGCATGACTTTAAAATCCATCCAGCTTGGTAGCATACGATCTAGTGGTGGTACTGAGTCACTGAGCGTTACTGCAGACCATGCAGATGTGTCAACGAGCCCTTCAGAGTGGCAGAGCTGTCCCCAAAACGTGGCATGTGTTCGGCCAGGAGCATAATGCATATTACCTTGACAGCGTTCCTACAGGCTGTGTACCATCATTTACCCTCCAGTTCTTACTGAATGGTTTTGTGTATAATCCACTCATGTATTGGACGTGTATTTCCACCCGGAGTCATACTATCATGTAAGTATTTTGTTATTGCAAGTTTTTTTTTTGGGGGGGGGGGGGGGGAGGATGAAGCCGATTCCTCAACTCAGAACGTGAACCTGATCTGCCTTGGTTTGACATCTCGAACTTGTTTTTCCATTGCTGTCTTCGAGGCCCATTTTTAAACGCTGACAAAACTGTTAACTGATGAGAGGATGCTCCTTACCTTAGTTCCCAGACAGAAGACTCCAATATGAGTTGAAAAGCGAACCATTTGGAAGACCTCCAAAGGCGGCTGCTGTCTGACCACCTGCAGTATTACGTACCTTGTGAATGCTCTTGCCCCCCGACAATTTGAAGAACAGATCTATGCAATGCGTATCTGCGTCTCTAATGGAGTTGCGCGTCTCTCCTTCCAGATGGTGTCCGTTGCTTTACATGCTGGATTGTACATGATAAACTTTTCTCAGTGGTGTCGAGCCTCTGTTTACAGCCCTTGATGAAAGAAGCGGCTGCTCCAAGCGAACCCCTTGTCTAAAAAATGAAGTCACAAGTAAGAGCGAATGAATGACAGCGTCCTTCTGATCGACCAGAACAGCGCAGTGGTGTTGTGCCATGTTGTGCTCACTCAAAAGTTCACACCAGCAAGTATTCTTACAGGTGCCTTGGACTAAAACAGATACTAAAAAAATTAGTGTTGTTAAATTAAAAAGTGTTTTCTTCTTTAAGGGATTCTTTGTGTTTTGAACTTTTTCACCCCTGGCGGCTCACGACCAGCGCCAAAGAGGAGCCCCCTTCTGTAATATAAGGGTAATTTTCAGTGCATTTTTTTTCTGCTGAAAGGACTGCTGGGGGTGTGTGTTTCCTTTGGGATATACTTGAGCAGGTGGGAGAATGAAAATCCATTTGCAAACGTCACCTATATTTGGTTCCTGCATAACATGACTCTTCCCCAGCTGTGATGCGTTCCATTGGAGAATTAAAATATTGAAGCAACTAGTGGTATTGTATCTTGTGTTCAGGAGGGATATAAAGCCAGGGTTTTGAAGGCATTCTGCAGGCCGAAAAGACATGCTGGGCGTGGTCTTTTGGGAAGCATACAGAAATTTGAACTTTTCTTAACAGGGGTGGATAAAATACAAAACGGACCGCTTCCAAGTATTCCTTCTACTTCACCAGTGAGCCTGATTTGGCCAATACAGCCTCACTTGAAAGTCTTCAGAAGGGCTGAAATCCAAGATGTGTTCCTGGGTAGACCCAGGCATACTTCTGTGGATTCTGGCATGCTCTGTCTCCAAAAGGCTATTTGCTAATTAGTCCCTGTCCTGTCTCTTTCTCAGCCTGCAGAACGTGTTCACAAGTTACAACCGAGTACAAGGCAACTTGCATCGATGTTGCGTTGATCACCATTGCACGTGTTGTCGCTAGTGGGGGGAACTTAGAACAGACAAGTGCTGTGAAGGACTTAGCTGTATGGTGTGTGCAAGCCCTTCCTGCTTCCGTTGTCCTTTTGTAGAAACGCGACTGAAAGAGAACTTAATTGTACCGTCGACTTGTAATGCTTAAAGAAAGCTGTCCTGATGTCTCAATTCCAAACAGTCCGCAAGATCAGAATCTTGTTTGAATAAATGCACATATTTTAGTACGCTGTGTTGAGATTTGTAAGTCAGCCAAGATAGACTGATGGGACAAGGTAGTGAGGTCTCCAGCATTCTTTATGTGGTGTGTGGGTTTATGTGTATAGAAACTAGAAGATCCTGAAGGCTTTCCTCTGTGTATTTCATCCTGCATGATTCTGTTGTTCCATCAGTATTATTTTGGTTCTACAAAACTGCCTTACACTGGACCATAGGGCTAGCTAGCCCAGTGTCTGGATCACAGCATACATGGGATTAGTTAGACCAGTGGTCCAGATGAAGTTCAGTGGGTGAGCTTGGATCTTTCCTACTACTAAAGATAGATTCAGGTGGATGGGTAGCTTAAGATATAAGAACATAAGAGAAACCAATGTTGGATCAGGCCAGTGGCCCATCCAGTCCAACACTCTTGTCACACAGTGGCCAAAAATAGCAGGTGCCCTCAGGAAGTTCAGCAGTGGGGCCAGGACACTAGAAGCCCTCCCACTGTTGTCCCCCCCCCCCCAAAAAAGCACCAGGAATACAGAGCATCACTTGCCCCAGACCAAGAGTTCCTATCTGTACCTTGTGGCTAATAGCCACTGATGGACCTCTGCTCCAGATGTTTATCCAATTCCCTCTTGAAGCCGTCTATGCTTGTAGCCACCACCACCTCCTGTGGCAGTGAATTCCATGTGTGAATCACTCTTTTTTATCTGTTCTAACCCGACTGCTCCGCAATTTCATGGAGTGCCCACGAGTTCTTGTATTGTGAGAAAGGGAGAAAAGGACTTCTTTCTCTACCTGCTCTATCCCATGCATAATCTCGTAAACCTCGATCATGTCACCCCTCAGTCGTTGTTTCTCCATTTAAATGGAGAAGCTAGAGATGGGACCTGAGATCTGCAGGCTCATTATTGCTAGTCCCCTGCACAAAACTTAGCATCCGATTACTGCTGGATCCTCTGTAGCAGAATTTCCTGTGCTTCCCTGCCCCCACATTTTCAACCATCAAAGGATGCTTCCTCATTGATTTGTAAGCAAATGAACCCTCATGTGCCTACTGTAGAATCCTTGGTAGAATTTTGAAGTATGAGTAGACACATGTTCTGTTCATAATGAAAATGGGCCAGGCCAGTTGGACCTTGAAGTTGCTTCAGAGGACAGGTGTTAATGTATGGAAACGACTGTCTCACACAGCCTGTTTCTCAAGAGCTGAATGAAGTAAGGCAATCCTGGAGAGAGTAACTTAGCAGCTAGTGGAACTCTCAGGGGCATCTTCCACCCAGGCACGCTAACAGATCTTCCCACCAAAGAAGAGCCATATGTAAAGCGGTTCTGTACACAGCATTCCACTTCCTACCAACAGCTGATTTTTTTTCTCAATTCTCTTAAGTTACAGGTTCTCTGCTCTGATGCTATATCTGATCACCTGCCAACATCACATATTTTGCTTGGCGCAGTCTGAAGGTAGACCCCCCTCCCCCCGGGCAATGCACTTGAAAGGAAAAGCGATATATTATTTGTTTATATGCTTCAGTCAGTAAATGCAAGGAGGGGGTAGAGATAAGTGTCTCCCCACCCTAAAAAGGAAGAAGAAGAAGAGATTGGATTTATACCCCGTCCTCCACTCCCCAAGGGAGTCTCAAAGCGGCTTACAAACTCCTTTTCCCTTCCCCTTCCCTCCCCACAACAGACACCCTGTGAGGTAGGTGGGGCTGAGAGAGTTCTTTCCCAAGCTGTCCTTGAGGGAACAGCTGGTACAGAGCTATGGCTTGCCCAAGGTCATCCAGCCAGGTGCAAGTGGAGGAGTGGGGAATCAAACCCGGTTCTCCCAGATTAGAGTCCGCGCACTTAACCACTACACCAAACTGGCTCTCTAGGGCTTCACCAACTGATATCTACAATGAGGATGAATACACATGAGATGTGAATGAAAAGCCAACTTCATGTAAAACCAGCTGCACACTTTCCCAATGCAGTCCTGCTACCACTTCCCTAGCTGCTAGTTGAGGGAAAAGGCAAACACCCACTGACATGCTAAGAAAGCAATGCGTGGAGTGTCTCTGTCTAAAAAACCAGAGCATAAGACAAGTGGAATGAAACCTGCCGTCTTTTTTTTTTAAGGAGATTGGATTTATACCCCGCCCTTCACTACCCGAAGGCGTCTCAGAGCAATTTACAATCTCCTTTCCCTTCCCCTCCCCACAACAGACACCCTGTGAGCAGTGTTCCCTCTAAGCTGAGTTAGTGTGAGCTAGCTCACAGTTTTTTAGCCTCCAGCTCACACATTTTTGCCTTAGCTCAGGAAGGATGGCTCCAGAGCAAACTAATGTATGCAGTAGCCAAATCACTCTCTCACAACTTTAATGCCAGGAGCTCAAAAAGCAGAAGTTTTGCTCACAAGACTCCACAGCTTAGAGCGAGTATTGCCTGTGAGGTAGGTAAGGATGAGAGAGCTCTTCGGAAAACTGCTCATGAGAGAACCGCTCTGAAAGAACTTGTAACTGACCCAAGGTCACACCAGCAGCTGCATGTGGAGGAGTGGGGAATTAATCCCAGTTCTCCAGATTAAAGTCCGTGCACTTAACCACTACACCAAACTGGCTCTAAGGGGTGTGTATGTGGAAGAAAGGTGCTAAAATGAACAGCCCAGTGAGAGAAGGTTGTGGATGTGGCCGGGTTCAGCTCCCCCTTGCCCAGGCACTCTGGGTTTTTGCTTTGCAAAGGAGGATTTTAATTGGACACTTGCTCCTATCTGCTTGCATTTAAGCATGGCGGTTCCCTTGGCACCAGGACTTGAGAATTTTTGTCCCAAGAAGTTTGTGGAGGGAAATTTGAAGGTGCAAATGCATCTTGCATAGAAAATGAAAATCATAGTAGGAGTCTAAATAGATGTTAATAATAATAAAAGAAAACTTATCCAAAGGAAACTTATTTTTGTGAATTCCTAACACTCTTCTGTGTCTGCAGACGTGTTGGGTAAATGTCGTCTGTTTTTACTGTCCTTCTTGGAGAACCCTGATATTATCCATTGGAAATTTTATAATCCCATTTTTCTCTCTGAAATGGAACCCAGAGAGGGGAAGCCTCTAAGGAAATGTCCAGGGAAATGCCAATTGCCACTTTGCGGTCGAGAAGCAGTTTTCTCCAGGCCAGTTGGACCAGGGATCCCGGGGGGGGGGGGTTTGCCATCTTCTGGGCATGGAGCAGGGGTCACTGGGGGGGGGAGGTAGTTGTGAATTTCCTGCATTGTGCAGGAGGTTGGACTAGATGTCCCTGGAGGCCCCTTCAAACTCTGTGATTCCCCAGAATACCATTTGAAAAGTAGTGTGCTACATTTTTAGACTCTTTCTCACAACCATATTCAAGATCAGATCAGCTAAACGCAGTTGTGGAAATCTACCTTCTGTAAGTCAGCCATCCACATTAGATGTGCAAGGAAATGTATTAAATGTGTTAGGCAATTTTAAAAAAGAAAACAGCAAAATAGATTTGTTTACCTTTCTGTGAAGTAATTTGTTTTCATATGCAGGCATGTTTTGTCTCAAATGCCATCCTGTTTTCTAAAGGAGAGTCTATGGCTACTGATTAACAAGTGATAATCTTGGATTACTGAACATCCTGTACTTTTTTAAAAGTAGGGTGTGCTTTAATTAGAAAGGTAAAGTGGATTAAGGGATTAGCTAAGAATGACTCCTCCCAGATGTCCACAGAAAATGGTGGCTGTATTGCAAGGCCCTGTTCACATGGGAATAATCTCAAAGGTTGTTAAATCTATACCCAATAATTGTCCATAAAGGTTTTTTGTGATAACCCACAAGCAGGCTTGTTACAATGCTATATTCCCCTCCCCCCGAGGAGATTCCAAGTTATGATGCAAATGCTCAGAAATCCCTCTTTGAAAGGTATGGAATCCTAGTCAAATCATATGTGCGTGCATCCCTTTAAAGGAGAAATTAAAAGCAGCCTGGGGCGTGAGCCCTTCTGACAAAATCGACGCTTTCTTATTTGGCCATGGAAAAAACTTCCAGCTGGATGTTATTTTTTGGTCTAACTCCTGTTTACATACCATAAACTTCTAGCACACTTTTAAACATTATTTACATTATTTGTAGTCTGCCTTCCTCTCCTGGACTCAAGGTGGATTACAACACTGAGGATGGGACATTCAGTGAACAATGCAATAGGAATTAAGGCTGTACAACCATCCAGAAGTCTAAAAATAGAACTGAAGCCAAGCATGAGTATTGGCATGACACATTTGATCATGCAGAAGTTACATAACAGGATCCTAATTTCAGCACACTGTCCACAGTAGTCCCTAATAACGTTTCCGAGTAACTTTGTGAAACAGTCTAGTAGAAAAGAGCAAAGAGTCCAGTAGCACCTTAAAGACTAACGAAGTATGTGGCAGGGGATGAGCTTTCGTGAGTCACTGCTCACTTCTTCAGATAGATATCTTAGTACAGCATGATTCTGTTGCCTGCATAGAAAAGCCCTCTTGGATATTTCAGTTTTGCATGGTTTGCCAAAAGCCAGACGAGAGGGGGCCTTCCTAACCACATCAGGGCAGGCCATTCCATAAGGTGGGGGCCACGACAAGGTGCCCGTTTGCAGGTTCACACCTGTGGAAGACCCTGCTCCGGTGTGCAAAACTGGCAGAGTGGAGGAGTGGAGGCAGTCTTGCAGGTTTGAGGGTCCAAGGGCATGAAGGGCTTTGTGTCTGATGTTATATGCCTTTTGATTTCCCCACTCCACATGAAGCCAGCTAGGTGACCTTGGATCAGTCACAGTTCTCTCTGCCCAAAGAATAAAACCTAGCTTGCCACAAAATAGCTATGAGTTTCAGGCTGCCAGACGATCTTCAGATCTCCTGGCTACACTACGCCCTCAGCCATGCGATAGTAATAATAATTATTATGGCATCAAAATCTTTGTAGCTTGTCTTGTAGCTGCAGAAAAGAGCAAGAGCTCATTAGCATCTTAAAGCACCATAAAGACTAACAAAATTTGTGGCAGGGTATCTGAAGCAGTGACTCACAAAAGCTCATGTCCTGCCACAAATTTTGTTAGTCTTTAAGGGGCTAGTGAGTGCTTGCTCTTTTCCACTGATATAGACAGACTAACGTGGCTACCCATTGTGTTCTTTTTGTGATATTTCCTTTCACATAAATCAATGACCTGAGTCTTTTTCAGTACACCAAAATCAAAGATAGACTCTAGCAAGGGTCAGCCACTGCCATCCCTCAAAGAGGTACTGGGACCCACCTTGTGTGTTGGTTTATGTTGACATTAGCCGGTGTGAGTTGGCTACGAACTGGCCCTTGGATATTCATAACTTGGTATCACAGGCAGCGGCTAGAAAGGTTCTCTAATGGCTGCCACCACTCTGGTATAGGTCTCCTCAGGAGGGCCCTGAGCACCCATCTACCGCTTTATAGACTCCTTTTCCAGTAGGTTTCCCCTTATATGTGACTGAATGAGGCATGAGGACCCAGGCAGAGTAACAAACTTTTTATTAAAGAGATTAATAACAACTGTAATTTAATAACATGTAGGAAAAATAAGCACAGTAAAGACAGGTAAACCAGCAAAATAAGAAACCCTAAGGCACCTGACTATACTGCCCCTAACCTTCTCTAGGTCATTAGCTTCAGGCTGACTCCTTTTGGATGAGGGATCCCTCCATCTGCAGCAGCTTCACACTAGCTCTGCTTCCTAGGAGTGAACCACTTCCCACTTCGGGCAAAGCCTTTTATCACTTCTTCCCAGGCAACACCCTCTTACTATTCTACTGGTATAAGTTTTCCTCCAAATCCCTTGTTAGCCAAGAACAGTGTCCAAAGGGGACCTGGAAAATGTAGGCCCTGACAGCTACTCTAATACAGGCTTCCCTGGAGCCACTAGGCCTGTAGGCCACACCACTATAGGCTCAGGATCATGACACTTGGTCGCACTGGATTGTATTTCTGGACTGGGACTGATGGCATTCATTTATCCACAGTTATTACGAATGCATGGGAAACTGCTTGACACATTTCCTGGTTCTTCAGAACCTTTAATGGAATCTCACAGATTTTGAAGGCTATTCATCCAGTTCCCCCATTCTGTCATAGAACCCTGTATGTGAAGCTGCCTTATATTGCCCTTGCTGTGCCGTCCTGTGGTCTTCAAGTCAATGGGCTTGGAAGGGACAACTCTGCATAGGATAACACTGTTGGCCTCTCAAGGTCCGAGTAGTCTGCTCTGATTGGCAGCAGCTGTCCAGCACCTCAGTCAGAGGTCCTTCACCTTGCCTATTGCTAGATCCTTTAAGCTAGAGATGTTCTGGGTTGAGCCTGGGGCCTTGGACAGACAAAGCAGATACTCTCCCACTGAGCAATGCCCTGTTTCATACACTTCCCTTCAAGCAAAACCAAAAAGGGTCCAGTCTTCCTCTACAAGTGTTCAGACAGAAGTCTGAAAATAATCTGAGGAGACTGTCCAGTTGCTTCCCCTGCCTCATGAATCCAGACACCAAAACAAATCCAACCAAACATTTGTCCCAAGTATTTTCCGATAACCTATTCCAATGCTAATTCTTTTTCTTCTAGAATGTTCTTAGTGGCCAATCAAACAATTTGAATCGTTTATTTCTTGCTGTTTCCACAACAGACACAGAGAACAACAACCAGCATAACCAGGGGGCTCACCTGAGGTTGGTGTCACCCATTCAGAACGGCTGCCAGTTTGATGCCGGTGGCCTGGGCAGTCCAGTCACAGACATGCAAGTGACTTGGGTGGTCACTATGGGAGTGTCTTGCACACACATGAGCCAAGTGACTTGGGCGTGTGCTAGTGAGAAGGCAGCAGTCCAGAGCGGAAGGTGATGGAGTGGGCTGTGGGTCTTGGCCATGGTGCTTAGTTAATTATCGTATGGCATTGTATGTAGAATAGCCAGGAGATCCTAAGATTGTCTGGCAGCCAGAAGTTCTAGCTCTTTAGTGTTATGCACCACTAGGTGGACATCTAGTCTTGTTTTTAAGGCAAGAGACTTTTCACTGGTGGTTTGCCATTGCCTGCCTCTGCGTCACAACCCTGGCATTCCTTGGAGGTTGCCCTTCCAAATACTAGCCAAGGCCGACCCTGTTTAGCTTCTGAGATCTGATGGGATCAGGCTGACCTGGATAGCCCAGGCGTTGGCTGCTGCCTAGATGGCTCTCCTGCCCTTTTGCTGCCTATAAAAGCTTTGTTGTCTGGCATATTTTGTTTAACTGGCAGCCCCCATTCCTGATGGAGGCTGGTCAACAAAGCTTTTACTACATATTTCAGTAAAGTACTAGTAATTGTCTGACATGCATAAATCCTCTTTTTCATATGCCCTCACCAAGTGTTCCACCTTTTGGAAGACAGTAACGCTCCCACTGACTTACATTCAACATCTCATCTGCCATGAGCACTCTGCTGCTAGAATGACAAACTGCCCTTGGTAATAGTTTTTGTTTTGTTGTTGTTCATTCTATTTATTTATTGCTTAGTACACCTATCAGATCTGTGGTGGCTCAGAGGTTAAGACGCTGAGCTGCAGACTGGAAGGTCTGTAGTTCGGCAGTTCGAGACCCGAGTGCTGTGTGATGGAGTGAGCTTCTGTCTCTGGCCCCAGATCCTGCCAACCTAGCAGTTCAGAAGCAAGAAATTGCAAGTAGATAAGTATTGCTTCAGTGGGAAGGTGACAGCATTTCATGCACCTCGGTGTCTAGTCATGCCGGCCACATGACCATGGAAAAGACTTTGGACAGTGCTGGCTCTTTGGCTTGGAAATGGAGATGAGCACTGGAGTAGAGTCAGATGACTAGCTTTCGAGCAAGGGAAACCTTTACCTTTATCCCACCTATCGCCCTGACCTGGGTAGCCCAGGCTAATGTGATCTCTTCAGATCTTGGAAGCTAAGCAGGGCTGGCCCTAGTTAGTATTTGTATAGGATACCGCCCCTCCAAGGAAGTCCAAGGTGGTGATGCAGAGGCAGGTGGTGGCAAACCACCTCTGAATGTCTCTTGCTTTGAAACCCCCTCAGGGTCGGCATAAGTTAGCTGTGATTTAATGGGGGGAGTTCATAGAACTCGATGGCTTACATAGGAGGCCCACGATGTCCACTGACCTAGGCACTGGCCAGATATGAGTATCCTCAGCAAGGTTCCTGTATATTGTGTGCCCTTTAAAAATACTCCAGGGCCTTAGGAAGCTGTGGGGGCAATGTTCTTTCCCAGTAGTTTGCAACCTTTTCAGTATGGTGACCCGCAAGTCCAAATCTACTTGGTATGGTGACCCATCCAGGGCTGGCCCAAGGTTTTTTGGCACCCTAGGCAAACTATGACTTTGGCATTCATCTAGTTCAACATTCCATTACCTACAGAGGCTAACCAGATGGTTTTGAGAAACCAACAAACACTGCACAAAGGATGCAGCCCCTCCCACTATGAACCTGAGGTAAGTGGCATTCCTACATACACGGCCTTTGCATATGGAGGTTACATTCCAGCTTCGACCGCCTTCTGCTTCTCCACTACTCCCTCTAATTCTCCCTAAGAGTCTAAGAAACTCCCTCTAGTAACCATCAGGACACATTTTACTCGTTCTACATGTATATGCAGTGAATAAGAAAAAACATCGAATGCAGCAAAGATACTTTTTCCAGGGTCAGATCTTGATTTCCAAAATACAAAGAGAGCAATGGAAAGGGGAGGGCTGGCCATTAAGGAGGGCTGGCCTGCATCTCACTTCCAGAGGCTTCGTGACCCAC
The DNA here is from genome assembly GCA_029233225.1 of Lepidodactylus listeri. Classification (NCBI taxonomy): domain Eukaryota; kingdom Metazoa; phylum Chordata; class Lepidosauria; order Squamata; family Gekkonidae; genus Lepidodactylus; species Lepidodactylus listeri. The sequence goes on along the minus strand of JARCFY010000004.1, from coordinate 23,051,575 downwards.
TTTTGGGTCCTGACCCACAGGCTGGAAACACTGTTCTATACAGTACTTTTTCCTCTGTAGCAAAAGTCCACTGTGGAAGGTGCTGATTGGCTAGGGCCAGTGATGTCAACAAGATACCTTCCCTTCATCTCCAGAATAGTTTTGAGATTGATTTTTTAATGCTTTATCACTGGTCTACAGCTCCGCCTCTGAACTCTCCCTGTTATAAAAATCTTCCCTCACCATATAAAACAAATTATGGGGGGAAAGAGTTCTAGCCCAGCCTTTCCCTGACAAGCTGATTTCTATGTGTAGAGATATTTTTTGTTGGTTGGAGGCACAGTCATCCACGTAAGCCAGCATCTGCAGTTTGAAGTGATAAAAACTGACCTCAGGTTTACCACCTTGATGAGAACTAGGCAAAGTAATGCACACCTGTCTCAGGTATGGTTCTGGTTCAATACAATCCGGACCTTGTCCCTGAACATCTCAGCATCCAAATGGATGTCTCCCGGTTTCTTAAAATTGTAAGAGTCTTCTTACAGTGGAGGCTAACAGCATAACAACAGCCGCAATCCGAGACACTTTCCTGGAAGTAAGCCCCATTGAATAAAATAAGACTAACTTTTGAGTAGACCCACTTAGACTTCTTCCCTTAAACTACAACAGCATCTAAGGTAATAAAATAATTCACTGGTGGTGAAAATTTCCATCAAGTCGCAGCTGACTTATAGGACCCTTTCAGGTTTTCAAGGCAAGAGATGAACAGAAGTGACTTGCCATTGCCTGCCTCTGTATAGGCTATACAGTATAGAGAAGAAGAAGAGAAGAGATTGGATTTATATCCCGCCCTTCACTCACTTAAGAGTCTCAGAGCGGTTTACAATCTCCTTTCCCTTCCCCTCTCCACAACAGACACCCTGTGAGGTAGGTGGGGCTGAGAGAACTCTTTCCCAAGCTGTCCTTGAGGGAACAGCTGGTACAGAGCTATGGCTTGCCCAAGGTCATCCAGCCAGGTGCAAGTGGAAGAGTGGGGAATCAAACCTGGATCTCCCAGATTAGAGTCCGCGCACTTAACCACTACACCAGACTGGCTCTCTGGTGACCCTATAGCGACCCTGGGCCTTCCTTGGTGGTCTCCCATCCAAGTACTAGCCAAGGCCAATCCTCCTCAGCTTCCAAGATCTGGCTAGACTAGGCCATCCAGGTCAGGGCACAATTTCATAAGCATAGAAGAAATAATATGACACTTTTTAATATGGATTTTAGGCCATTAGTCCCTTTAGTTAGTTGCAGTGGTTAAGAGCCAGTTTGGTGCAGTGGTTAAGAGCACGGACTCTAATCTGGGAGAACCGGGTTTGATTCCTCCACGTGCAGCTGCCAGTGTGCCCTTGGGTCAGTCATAAGTTCTTTCAGAGCTGTTCTCTCAAGGGCAGTTCTTGAGAGAGCTCTCTTAGCCCCACCTACCTCACAGGGCGTCTGTTGTGAGGGGGGAAGGGAAAGGAGATGGTTAGCTGCTCTGAGACTCCTCCAGGCAGTGAAGGGCAGGGTATAAAATCCAATCTCTTCTCTCTCAGTCTCTCCAGTTCATTACTGGCTCCCCTGAGTGGCCACAGCTTTCCTTAGCTCTGTTAACCAGAGATGCCGGGGAGTGAACTTTGGACCTTATGCCTCCAAACATTGCCTAGGTTACTGACTCACGCACTCTAATGAACAAACATGTGGCTATATATTAAAATAAGACATGAAAAGTGCTTGATTTATCTTGTAAGGCCAATCAATATTATTCCCATTCTACAGAGAAGAAACAGAACCCAAGAATGACAAAACCATGTGCTTGCTAGAGCTAAACCGACTGGAACATTTTTCTTCCTCAAATGCGATCTGAGCCAGCGGACCTCTCTTCCCCCACAATTTTAAAGGGAAAAAACTCCCTGCCACATTCTCCTCATGGTGAAGGTGCATACTCTCTCATCTGCGCATGCACGCCTGTTGTCAGCACCACGGAGCTGGCTTCTACCCAAGAAAGCTGAACCAGAATACAGCATCCTGTGTTTCACAAGTGATTTCTAAAACATCTGAATATGCTTAGGAACTCTTGATTGTCATGTTTCTTCTGGCTGAGCAATGCCCTGCAAACAAATCTAATGTTGCAGTGAAGGGCAGATAGGATGACGCCCCAAGTTTGGTGCAGTGGTTAAGTGTGCGGACTCTAATCTAGGAGAACCGGGTTTGATTCCCCACTCCTCCACATGCAGCTGCTGGTGTGACCTTGTGTCAGTTACAAGTTCTCTCAGAGCTGTTCTCTCAAGGGCAGTTCTCAAAAGAGCTCTCTCAGCCCCACCTACCTCACAGGATGTCTGCTGTGGGGAGGGGAAGGGGAAGGAGTTTGTAAGCCGCTCCGAGGGAAGGGTGAGGTATAAATCCAATCTCTTCTCTTCTTCTAACTGCATTATTTATTCATTCATGAATGTATTTGTTTAGACAGGGTAAGGGTGTTTGTTCATACAACTATTTGAAACCAGTTCCATGATAAGGATACAAAACATGGAAGACAGAAGATGATGGCTTTGATCCCATAGAGGATTTCCACCTGTAGAGAGGGACTTCCCCGTCTCCCTCTGCTGAATGCTGCACCTAGGAGAAAGAGACTTCCCAGGAACAGGTAGTGGGGAGTTAGTGAAACGGCCCCCTTGTGTCCATGGAAATCCTCTGTAGTTGGGATCTAGAGATTCATGAGTGGAGTGGGGCTTGTGAAGTATGTCTTGGTTCCCTCATAGAATCAGAATTATAGAGTTGGAAGGATCTCCAGGGTCATCTAGTCCAACCCCCTGTACAATGTAGGAAATTCACAACTACCACACACACACATACCCAGTGATCCCCTGCTCCACACCCAGAAGACGGCAAAAAACCCTCCAAACTGGCCTGAAGAAAAATGGCTTCCTGATCCCAAAGAGGCCATCAGCATTTCCCTGGGCATGTAAGACAGGGCCACAAGAACTCAGCACTGATGCAACCCTTCCTGCCCTCCCTCTCATGATCTGCCTAAGTTCACACAATCAGCATTGCCATCTAGCCTCCGCTTGAAAACCTCCAAAGAAGGAGAGCCCACCACCTCCCGAGGAAACCTGTTCCACTGGGGAACCATTCTGTCAGGAAATTCTTTCTAATGTTTAGCTGAAAACTCTTCTGATTTAATCTCAACCCGTAGAGCAACAGAAAACAACTCCACACCATCCTCTATATGACAGCCCTTCAAGGACTTGAAGATGGTCATCATATCACCTCTCAGTCGTCTCCTCTCCAGGCTAAACATACCCAGCTCCTTCAACCTTTCTTCCTGGGACTTGGTCTCCAGACCCCTCGCCACTGCTGACTGGAGGCACATTCCTCCTTGCTCCAGCTCCCTGCTCTGCTATTGTTAAGGGCTGGCCAGCCTCCAGGAATCGTCTAGGCTGTAGTGCAGGGGGGTAGTGGAAAAAGGAAATATGTAGGACCCTATCCCCCTATTTTTTATGCAAGCAGAAGTGATGTTGTAATCATATATGTGGGTGGGTGTGTATTGTAGAAGATGAGGTATTGTTGTTGTTATTGTTGTTGTTATTGTTATTATTGTTATTATTATTATTGTTATTATTGTTGTTATTATTATTATTATACCTCGCCCTTCACTCGGCATCTCAAAGTGGCTTACAATCACCTTCCCTTCCTCTCCTCACAACAGACACCCTGTGAGGAAGGTGGGGCTGAGAGAGCTCTGAATGAGAACTGCTCTTGAGAGAACAGCTCTGAGAAAGCTTTTGCTTGCCCAAGGTCACCCAGCAGTTGCATATGGAGGAATGGAGAATCAAACTCAGTCCTCCAGATTAGAGTCCACCACTCTTAATCACTACACCAAAACAGTATAGTCAAGATAACAATTGTAATAACAGCATCAGGAGTAACCAGATAAAACCCTTCAGCAACCTTAAGGGTAAAATTGATGGGTTGGATCCCTGCTATACATTTTTACAAGTGGAAGGGACTTATGTCAGTGGATAGGGACTTCCTTGCCTCCCACTGGTTCTGTTTGTGTGTGTGTGTGTAAAGTTGCAGCCAATTTATGATGATCCCGTAGGGTTTTCAAGACAAGAGATGTTAGAAGTGGTTTGCCATTGCCTGCCTCTGCATAGTGACCCTGGACTTCCTTGGTAGTCTGATTAGCCTGGGCTATCCAGGTTGGGGCACTTCCTCCTTTGCAAGCCAAAATGATTGTTGACATGCTACTTCTGGGAGACAGAGGATCCCCTAGGAACAGTATGAGGGGGAGTTGGAGTTCTGAAGGGGAAGTGGAAAACTGGTGAAAATTGCTCCCACTAACATTATGGAAACGTACAGCAAGACTCAAGCCATTATTACTCACTAGGAAAACTCCTGTCTTTATGTTAGCAAAGATGTGTATGGAGGGAAGACACCTGGAAGGTTCATTTGCTTCTCTGTGCTTTGTGGCACAAACACACACTGTGCTACCTCATTTCCTTCAGGATCCCTGCCGATGAGGGCCAGGGTACACAATACGGAGGGCCACTTCTGCCATTCACCTCTACTGTATTTTTCCTCATGAAACTGAATGGCCAACCTCTTCAGTGGGAGAAATGAATGAGGGCTAAAGTATGAGGCCTTGTCCTTCACGATTGGGCTACCATCCAGGAACTCTTCCCCCTCTTCATAATAGCTGTGCCCTGGGATGTGCCTCTTGGTCACTGTGCCCAAGAGACTAATGACCAACACTGAGGACAAGATGGCGTTTCATGTCAAGAGTAGAGTTTTGTTTCAGGACAAGTTTGGCCTAATGCCCCACTAGCCAGCCGCAAAACTCTTAGAAGTCCAGTCAGAGAAGAATGAAATTAAGTCCAGCCTCCAGTGGGATAAAACAACGTGAACTGATAAAAGGACTGGTTTAATAAAAGAATCCCATGCCCCTCCCCCACACGCATCCCGCCACAAATCTCTTTTGATCACATCCATCCAACATGATTTGCTGGGTTCCATTTGGCTCGTGTGATCAACTGGGTCCTACCATGTGCATCTGAGTAACTGGATCCACTAGAGAGGCTCGAAGATCTCAAAAATGAGGGAAATTTTTAAACTTATTGCAGTGACAACTGTGATTTTTTTTTTAAAAAAAATGAAAATTGGCTTAAAGTATTAATATAAAAAGTAGGTAGCTGTGTCTAATGATTTTTTTTCTCTGAGTAATCTGAACCATCTGCCTCTGGATACTAAGGAGTTCACTGCCTTAATCCAGATTATGGCTGACAACCTGTTTTTGGCATAGCGGTTTCACTAGTGCTGTACCCTTCAAGATCTGCCTGGGCTATAGAAATTCCATTTGCTGCCTAGATTATTCTTTTACTTAGAGGTTTGCTTTGCTGCCGTTGGCTTGTTTCCCCCCCCAGATTTTGAGGGTTCGAGACCTAGAAGAAAATGGCCTTCATAGTGAAAAGTATGTTGAGCAACCAGGTGAAGAATTTGGGACTTGGTGGTGGGGGTGAAGAAAAAACGGAAGATGCAGCCCCTGCCGATCCTGCTAAAGCCGCTGGGATGACACGAGAAGAATATGAGGAATATCAAAAGCAGTTGATAGAGGAGAAGTGAGTACGCATTTCCATGTTCTCATCATAGAGCTAGTTCGTAATATCTAAGTTCACAAAAGGGTGGGGGGAATATACAGATCCATCTCTACCCTACATGTTTTCTGGAAGGCCCATGGATTTTTCATGGCAGGAATTCCAAAGTCAAAGCCTGGAAGACTGATAGAGAGAGAGTGTGGTGGAGTGGTTTGAGTATCGCACCAGGCTCTGGGAGACTCAGGTTTGAATCCCCACCCTGCTATGAAAGCTTTCAGGGTAACCTTTGGCCAGCCATACACTGTCAGCCTAACCTATCTCAGGGTTATTGTGAGGATAAAATGAAGGAGAGAAGAATTATGTAAGCCACTTTGAGTTCCCATTGGGGTGAGAGGTGCAGTATAAACAAAGCAAATAAACAATATCATACTTCTGTCTCCTTCAGTCAGATTCCTGGTGTGTGGGGGGGGAACAGATAATGGAACCAGATATGTTCTCCACAACAACAGTTCAACAAATATTAATATATTTGATATTTCACATTATCCTTGCCCCCCATACCTAACTTGTACTTCTGTCCTAAGAAGAGTATTATCCTTCTCAGCCCATTGACTCCAGTGGACTTAAAGGAGTGTAACTCTGTCTCAAGTTGTGCTGTAACAGAAAATGTTCTTCTTTTGTTGTGTTAGCTGGACAGTTTCCTTTAGTTTGATTTCAATAACATTGTTTTTATTCTAAAAAATGCAAGTGGTTAACACTGAGGGTTATGTGAGTGCTCCTTTGGAAATCCCAATAAAGTGTGCTTAAAATATCCGTAAAATTCCCTGTTACATTTCAGTTAGGCAAAAATAGTAAATGCAATCTACTAAAATTCTCTTAACTTTAAAGGACAGTCCACTGATTAGAGATAAATGCAAATGTCTTTATTTGTCCTAACTGTTCCCCCGATCCTTTACTCTTTGAAATGCTTAAAAGGAACAAAGGAGAAAGGGGTAGCTAAGCATGATGCAGGCATGTATATGTGTTAATTGCAGAATATTTGTATCATCAGTTACAGCAGTAATCTGCTTGTAGGATTCCAAGCAAAATAAATGGTTTCAATCATATAAGCATTAAAGCCGACCACAATGACAGCAACGGCAACAACTGAAATTTCAAATCTCTAGAGCATCATTTCGCTAATGATCAATTACATAATGGTTGTCTAAATCCCCCACATCTAAGATGATTATGGGTGAAAGGTTAATTACATATGGAATTTAAGGTGGAGCGGAGCTATACTTAGAAAGCATTTCTGCAATGCGGCTCTCTAAACAAATGAAATCTTTAAATGTGGCGTCTTTTGCAATCTATACTTTGGCTTTTTAAAGTAAGGGACCAAGCATCTAGAAAACAAGGCTACAGGAATTAAACTCCTCCCCCTCGAAAACCTGGAAGCTTCTATTGAACAAGGAGAACCATCACTAATGGTTTTCAGCCAGGTTGCATTTAATGCTCAGTTGCGTCTTAGCATAAGATAGAAGGGCACTCTTTTACAAATCGAAATTAAAATTTATACACGTTACAACATAAGGGGGAAAGGAGCAGCAGTTATATAAATGGGTGACTTTGTTCATCAGGGTTGATGGATCTCACACACACACACACACCAGTCTCAGTTTTACAGCTGAACAACCTGAGGTTCACAGAGGTTGGAAGAGTTGTCAAAGGTAACACAGTGCATCACTGGCTTGGGCTGGATTAAACCCTGGGTGACACTCTTGTTTTCCTTTTAGCTTGAACTACGTTATACCAAGTCTCTCTCTCATTGGTCATTTGCACACCTCTGTAATTGACAGGTTGGCAGACATTTTGACTGCGCTGTATAATGCATTATCAAACACTACTAATGCAATTTGGACGTGGAAGCAATACCATCATACAGGTTTGATGGGCTGATTCCATGGCTGGGGATCAGTCACGGTGCTTCCGTTCACCGGAATTAATTAACTACCAGACCCTGAAAGAATTACAGCACTGGTAGGGGTATGTGTGTGAGAGAGACCACAGACACAGTTCCCTGTCCCTCAACCACCCCACTGAAACCTCCAGCTTCATTACAGGCAGATGGAAATGCCCTTATTCGCCTTGGCAAGAAGCAGGTCACGAGGTTGTATTATGGGATAGTATTCTGCTGGGGGGATTACTGTCTCAAAGAAAGACACTCAGTAGCTAGACTTACAAATGCTGCAGAGTGAAGGACAAGCAATACCACTTCAGACTGCTGGTGGAAAATCGTGTTTTCAAATGCTCCATTATGTTTTTAAAAAAATCAACCCTCAAAGCTCCGTGCCAGTAGGAAATCCACACATCAGGAAGAAAGGATCTTAACCAGCCCTCTCTATGTTGTACTTATTTTCTACTCCTAGAGAGCGTTTTTAAGAGGGGGGCATTCAAAATGTCATTCCTTCCCTGATGTGGTACAGCCCACTCAACCATCACAGGACTCTACCACTTTACGCTGCTCCATGGGTAGATCCAGCTGCCTCCACCTCCCTGTGACCCCTATGAAAGCAACAGCTGGAGGAAGGAGTGTTTCAGTTCTCGTCTCTCTGTTCGATGTCCGGGCAGCTGGCCAGATCCCATTACCTCCAGAATTAGTGAGGGACTGGCCTTTTTGTGTGTGTGTGCAACCCTAGTTGACAGAGGGGCTGTGGCTCAGTGGTAGAGTATTTGCTTGGCATGCAGAAGGTCCGAAGTTCAATCCTAGGCATCTCCAGTTAAAAGGATCAGGTGGTAATGAATGCAGAAGACCTCTGTCTGAGACTCTGGAGAACCACCGCCAGTCTGAGTAGGCAATACTGATTTTGATGGACGAAGGGTCCAATTCAGTATAGGGCAGCTTCATGTGTTGACTAAAGACAGGAGTTGAAGCAAAGCGTGGAGTAGAATGGGCCCTTCTTGCCTGAACGTCCTTTGGTAATCCCTTCATCTTGATCCAAAGGTTATGGCAGGGAGATATCTTCTGCCATTTACAAATCTCTCTACACAATAACCTGCCAGGCAGATGTGTGTTATGATGGCTAGATTCGTCCATTACAGAGTCTGGGATCCCTATCCTTTGTAACAGTCAGACATGAGTTGCAGGTTCTGTTCCATTCCTGTGTGGGAGGTGCCTAATTTGCACTCAAGACCACATTAGACACAGCAAAGGGGCTTCAGCTAAACCCCTGCACTGTTTTCCTGATAAGACTCATCCATGAAGCTGCCTTATACTGAATCAGCCCATTGGTCCATCAAAGTCTATACTGTCTACACTGACGGGCAGCTGCTCTCCAGAGTCTCTGACAGAGGTCTTTCCCGACACCTACTGCCTGGTCCTTTAACCTGGAGAAGTCAGGGGTTGAACCTGAGACCTTCTGCCCCTCTCCTAAAACATATAGTGTTTTTTTTTCAATAGGTCAAATAGCAGTCTGCCTCAGACATTCCAAGGTTCCTCAAAGAGTTTAAAACTGGGACAGCATAAGGAACAGCATAAGGAGGAGGCTGAACCCCTTTCTACATGTGACAGAGTCCTGATCCAAACTGGGCACCCCTCACACAGGAGCAGAGGAGACCCCACAAGTCACAGCTGTTACACTGGGTGGGGAGCCCAGATCCAACCTGTGTAGTCTGTAATACACAAAACAGCCTTTACAAGGGAGACCTAACTGGAATGCAAGATCAAACTTCAGCCCATTATTATTTATTATTAGAAGTACCCAGGGCTGTCTCGGTTTCTCCTCACTATTGTCCTGTGAGGTAGGCCATGCTGAAGGCAAAACTAGTTGTGATAGAGGGGCCCTGTGTATTTTATTCACATACTCATTTATGTGTAAAGCATGGGTGTAGGTGAGTGAATTTTCAGCAGAAAAGAGAGCAAGGGAGCTCAGAGGAGCGAAACCCTACTCTCTGCTTTGCCTTGATTCACTTTACCCTGCTGCTTTAAGTATCTTTCTTCCCATGTGGTTCACTTCTGGTACTGGAACTGGTTTGGGAGTAGGGTTGCCAAGTCTTAGGGACTCACCGGCGGAGGGGAGCCCTCCTCTGGCTTGGAGTTTCTCCTGGCGCATGCGCTTTGCGCACGCGCCCAGCGACGTCACCAGAAGTGACGTCAGCACGTTGGGGGCGTTGCCAGGGTGAAGCTCTGGCAACGCCCCCAACGTGCTGACATCACTTCCGGTGACATCATTACGTCGTCCTCGCTGGACGACTTCAGGGGTGGGGTTCCCCCCGCCGGCCAAATGCTGGCCGGCGGATTGGGAACCCCTTTAGCGGGGGATCCCCCGCCCCCCGGGCTGACTTGGCAGCCCTGTTTGGGAGTGAAGCTGAATTTATGCACAAGCTAAATAAAGACTCAGATTATAAGAGTCTTCTAAATTTTAAAAAAGCTAAAACTTACGAAATCACTTTTTTTTTAGTAGTAGTTGGGCTTCTTTGACTTGACCTGGCATCAGGCTTCAACATGTCTTAATCTGGCCCTGGGTGGGAGAAAAATCCTTCAAAGTATGGAAAGTAGAAATAAGGAGGAGAGGCAGAGTTTGCCTCCTTGCTCCATTTTAGGCAAAAAACAGACTCCCATATTTAAAACACATCGGCAGGAACATAAATAATTTTTAAAAATGTTTATAATTCATGTATTATATTGAGTTTGGCCCAGAAAGAGTGATTTGCCACTCGACATTCGAAGAGCTGTAGTATGTTCCTCCCCACTCAGAACTCTGCCGTCTGAGGTAAATTTACCTCATGTGAAGTTCATGGCTGAGCAGGGATCTGAAACCTAATTTTCCGCCTCAGTGCTTCATGAAGCACAGATTGGTGCTTCAAACTGCAGTTAGAATCCTAGAATCCTAGAGTTGGAAGGGACCTCTGGGGTCATCTAGTCCAACCCCCTGCACAATGCAAGAAATTCACAAATACCCACACACCCCAGTGACCCCTGTTCCACGCCCAGAAGATGCATTTTGCCATCTCTGAATGTAAAAGAGAGTCACATAACTTTGCAAACTTGTCGTGGCTATTTGTCAGCAGGAATGCTGGCCTCCAGGTGGGGTCTGGGGATCCCCCAGAATTACAGCTCATCTCCAGACTACAGAGATTAGTTTCTCAGAATACAGAGATCAGGAGAAAATGGATGCTTTGGAGGGTAGACTCTGTGGCATTGTATCCCACTGAGGTCCCTGTCCTCCCCAGGCTCCACCCCCAAATATCCAGGAACTTCCCAAACTGGATCTGGAAATCCTATGCCCCCATCCCCTGCTGGTGGCCAGGGGAAACCTGGAAACCCTACTTTGTCAGAGTCTTGTGGCCTATCACAGCTGTCCAGCTTACATCCACTGTGAGCTCTGGAGAGTTTGGAGACACATACTTAACCATTTATTTGTATATGTCTCACAGTGTGTGATTTGACCGTCCTCCCCAACTACATTTGCCAGCATGGTACAATGGTTAGAGCAATGAACTCAGGTCTAAGAGACCCAGGTTCAAATCCCCACTCTGCCATGGAAGCTTGCTGGATAATCTTGGGCCACTCACTCTCTCTCAGCTTAAACCAGAGCCAATTTGGTGTAGTGGTTAAGAGCAGCAGACTCTAATCTGGAGAACTGAGTTTGATTCCCCACTCTTTCACATGAAGCCAGGTGGATGACCTTGGGTCAGTCACAGTTCTCTCAGTCCCACCTGCTGAGTGTCTGTTGTGGGAAGAGGAAGGGAAGGTGATTGTAAGTTGCTCTGACACTCTTTTGCCTAGTGAAAATTCGGGTATAAAAACCAGCTATTTTTCCAAAACCACCCAGAGAAGAAGAAGAGAAGAGATTGGATTTATATCCCGCCCTTCACTCACTTGGAGTCTTAGAGCGGCTTACAAACTCCTTTCCCTTCCCCTCCCCACAACAGACACCCTGTGAGGTAGGTGGGGCTGAGAGAGCTCTGAGACAATTGTCCTTGAGAGAACAGCTGGTACAGAGCTATGGCTTGCCCAAGATCATCCAGCAGGTGCAAGTGGAGGAGAGGGGAATCAAACCCGGTTCTCCCAGATTAGAGTCTTAACCACTTAACCACTACACTTAACCACTTAACCACTACACCAAACTGGTTCTGGTTTAAAGCTGAGAGAGAGTGAGTGGCCCAAGAGAGCCTTGGCTACAGGCGGTATAGAAATTTAATAAACAACAATAATAAATAATAATATTATCTCACAGGGTTGTTGTTCTGAGGATAAAACAGAAGGGGGGAAATATTGTTGGGGAGAAGAACAGGGTGTATGTATAAACTGGAGTAAATTCACTACTCTGCCTCTCAGACTGCCAAGCACAATCCAGACATTATGAAAAGAAAACATTCAATTATGAAACATTTCTGCTTTCAGAATGGAGAGAGATGCCGCGTTTACCCAAAAAAAGGCAGGGAGAGCTGTTGTGAGGGTTCACTTGAGAGAAAAGTACCGGCTACCCAAGGTAAGGTCGAACATTATAATGAGTATGCTTGTTTTGCAGTTTATTATTTGTCCCTCTTCTCAGAAGACAGCAGTTCTGTTTGAACAGGTATCTTGCTGTACATAAAAGACTTAGAACATTTTGCTTCAGCATAAATTTTCACCCACTTCTTGAGATTCTAAGAAATTTTATGGACTTGAAACAAAAGGAAAGAGGGGATGGGCAGGCAGGGGAATACCAAGATTTTAAAAATGTTGAATGTAAAACTAAATAGTTAGATGTTTTGTTGAATTATTTTTGTTTTATGTCTCACATTAGCCCAAACACAAACATTTCTGTCCCCGGAGAGCTCACAGTCTTAATAATTACATAGTTTATGAGATAAAAGAATCCAACTGAAAGTTAGGAACTGGAAGAGGGAACACGGAAGCTACCTGGAAATCTGATGTGTTTTTTATGGAGGGGCTGCAGAACTAAAGCTTACTTATTAGAGGGCACAGGTGGACTTCGATTCCAAAGTAGAGAGGGAGAGGGTGGGTTTTTTTCCATCTTTATTTGAGACTCCACCCAGCAGTTCCTAGGCTCTGAACAAATTGGAAATTGTGTGTTATGATTCCCCCTCACACACACAATACAGCAAGGGGTGTGATTTAACAGAGGAGATTGGTGTGGGAGGAGAGGGACTTTTGAACTCTCCCCTCACATGAATTTCCTGTTTGACTGACCCCCAACTGTCTTTCACCCATTCTGGAGGGAGGGAAATGATGTCAATATACTTTGGTGTAGTGGCCAGGAGCATGGACTCTAATCTGGGGGAACCAGGTTTGATTCCCCACTCCTCCACATGCAGCTGCTGGAGTGATCTTGGGTCAGTTACAAGTTATTTTAGAGCTCTTCTCTCAGAAGCAGTTCTTGAAAGAGCTCTCTCAGATCCACCTGCCTCACAGGCAATGCTCCCTGTGGAGCCTTGTGAGAAAAAATTCTACTTTGTGAGCTACTGTCATTAAAGTTGTGAGAGAGCAATTTGGCTACTCAGTAAATTACTTTGCTCTGGAGCCATCCTTCCTGAGCTAAGACAAAAATCTGTGAGCCAAAGGCTAAAAAAACTGTGAGCTAACTCATACTAACTCAGCTTAGAGGGAACACTGCTCACAGGGTGGAATAAACACTGCTCACAGGGCTCACGCTGGCTAGGCGGGATATAAATCTCAATAAATAAATAAAATAAATAAGGGTGTCTTTTGTGGGGAGGGGAAGGGAAAGGAGATTCGTAAGATGCTCTGAAACTCCTTTGGGTAGTGAAGGGCAGGGTATAAATCCAATCTCTTCTTCTTTACCCAGCAAGGATATGGAACAGGGCATGGAACAGAGGCCACTGGGGGTGTGGGGAGAGGTATTTGTGGATTTCCTGCATTGTGCAGGGGGTTAGACTAGATGACCCGGGAGGACCCTCCCAACTCTATGATTCTAATTGGAGAGGGGTTAAAGGAAACACATAAGGAGAAAGAGTTAAATCACCCCTTTCTTGCCCATCTCCCTCTTTCAATGGCAGTTCCCACAATTGCATTTGATATATACACACAAGGGGGACCTGTGTAACTCACAGGAGGAGGAAAATCCCATCCTCCTTCCTCACCTGCTTGCTTACCCAGCCAATCAGGCACTTTCCCATCAGCCTGCCCCACAGGCTCACATGGCAGAGGAGGGGGCCATGGGGGATAGTCCTGCTCTTTCTCCCCTACTCCTGCCAGCCTGTTGTGCCCTTGCCTCAGCAGCCAAGGGGGTTGAAGGTAGTGGTGGCTCCCAGTCCTCCCCCTCTGCCCCATTTCCAGTGCTGCCTGGGAAGCAGGGAAGGGACCAAGGTTCCTCTTCTGCCCACTTCTCCTCCCTGTTCCCCTCCTGGGCCACTACCAAGGTGGCCATGATGGGGGGCAGTGGCTCCCACTCCTTCCCTCTCCTCTTTCTTGCTTGCCATCCTGCTGTGATGCTGTCTTAGTGGCTTAGGGACGGGCAACAGCAGCTGCCCCCAAATGCAAGCCCAAGGGGAGGGGGGGATTTTGCTTGCCTGTCCCCTCCCCTGGTCTGCCTGCCTTTCATCTCACCAAGTGTCTGTCCTCCTCCCCACTGCTCTGCGGGGAGCAGGAGGGTGGCCTTGGCAGTGGTGACTCCTGCCATCCCTTCCTATGTGGCTCAAGTGCTGGGGGCCCCTCATATTCTGAAGTGTCCTGAGAAGGGTGGAGATGGGTTAGGGTTGCCAAGTTCTTGTGACTTACTGGCGGGGGGGAGTCCTCCTGGATCTGGGAGCTTCCCCGGCGCACGCACCGCGATGATGTCACCCAAAAGTGACATCATCACGTTGGGGGCATTGCCAGGGCATGGCACCATAGAGCCAGGGCATGGTACCATAGAGTTTTGGGGCGATTGCTAGAGCGTCGTCCTGGCAACGTCCCCAACGTGATGACATCACTTCTGGGTGACATCATTCCGCTGGGGAAGTCATCCTGACTGGACGACTTTGGGGGTGGGGTTCCCCCCGCTGGCCGAATGCTGGCCGGTGGATCGGGAACCCCTGTAGCGGGGGATCCCCCGCCCCCCAGGCTGACTTGGCAGCCCTAAGATGGGTTGTTTGCACTTATGTGTACTTGCAGGGAGGCATCTCATTTCCCCCTCCCCCACTCTTTCCCTCCTCCTGGCAGCCCCTATAGCCTCTACCCTTTTCTTGCTTCCTTCTCTCCTTCCCACCCACCAGCCAACCTACTTTTATCTGCCCCCCATCTTCAGATTTCCCTCCCCCTGGCAGCCACTCTTTGGGAAAACTCTGTGCAGTGCCAGCTTCTAGGCGGGCTCAGCTGCACAGTGGGGGAACCCGCAAGAACTTGTAGAGGGTACTTCCCTTTCTCCCATATCATCCTCCCCACACCATTTCCTCTTTCTCTTCTCCAGACAACCTCCGTATCTTCACCTTTCCTTACTTTCCTTCTCGCCTTCCCAGCCACAACCAACCTACTTTCTATCTGCCATCCATCTTCAGCTATATTTATTATTTTCATAATTTATACCCTGCCTTTCTCCTCAGCCTGCTGGGCCACTGCCTCACACAGTGGAGACCCAAAGCTGCTTATATCATTCTCTTCTTCTCCATTTTTTTCTCACAACAAGACTCGCAAACAGAATGAGAATGTCAACAGGCCCAAAATCACCTAGTGAGCTTTCACAGCAGAGTAGTGATTTGACCTTAGGTTTCCCAGGCCCTAATCTGAAACTCTGACCACTACTCTTTCATGGAGTGAAAGAGTGGCTTTCATGGAGTGGCTGCTGTTGAACAGTAGCAGGCAGCCATTCCCGGGTCAGTCATACCAATCAGGTGGCAGCAAGTCAGTTGCTCCCAGGCTTGGCCATAATGAGTCCTCCCTCAAAGGCCAAAACAGCCCTACAAAGGGTTCTGCCCCTTCCCCCTGCCTTTTACTGTAAGAAACCAAGGCTTGAAGGTTTGAAATACTGTTGTGGTTACCTAGCAACAGCCACTGAGGGCATTCATTTCTTAAAGCTACAGGTACTGATTCCAATAATTTGAGGGATTACCGTATTTTTCGCTCCATAAAATGCACCTGACCATAAGACTCACCTAGCTCTGCTCGGTGCCGTGGCTCGGGAAAGGTGAGGGGGGTTTAAGACGCACACACTTCCCCCCCACTTTTTTGGGAGAAAAAGTGAGTCTTATGGAGCAAAAAATACGGTAACTCCTCATGTATTTTTTTAAGGTTTCTGATTTATTCATTTACTGCAAATCTGGGGTGTTTTTCAGGTTTGTAGAAAGATCTGTCTTGTCTGTTCATGGCTTCAGCCTCTGGATTTAAGTATCCGCAGATTTGGTCATGTTGAGTATGAGGTATACTGATGATGAGCAGGCACATAAATAAATGGGAGGATTCATTTGCAGTTTGGCCATCAGCAAGATGTGTGAAGCAGGAACACTTACGTGGTCATCCTGAGATTCTACTTAGCATGAGCCAGAGACATTTAAAGAACCTCTCACATTTAAGTACTAGCTTGCTTTTGAGGCCTAGGATGAGCATCCAAAGTTGCCTTCCTAAGGATGAGATGCAAAGGGAACTCCTAGACTTCCTTTGGCATGGATATGAGTTCACAAAAAATCAGCAGGCATTTCCCAGGTCTTTTGCAGAAGAATGGCTAATCTCGACAGTTGAACACAATAGGAATTAATTCTGATAGTCTCTTATACCTGAAAATTGCTGGAGAATTTGAAATGAATAGGAGCTCTGCTCAGTTTCGAAAAGGGCTTATGAGGGCAAAATTCATGGTAATTGTTCCTACGCCTCAGATTCTGTCCTGAGAATGGGAAGATTCTAGATGTGGAATGCAATTATGTTTGCTTTGAATATGCAAATGTAACGTCTATGCATGCCCCTTTGAAATGGAGCACTTTCAGAGCATTTCAGTGGGGCTTTCCAGAGGTCACTGTGTTTACTTCTGAGTTACCCAACCTTGCTGAGCTTGTGGGCACCTTTAGAATGTTGAGAACAGGTAGTGGGATCCCTTCAAAATGGGTGCCACACTGGAGGTTTGGCCAACCACGAAATGGCTGCCGTGGGAACAGGAGCCAATCACAAAATATAAGGAGGTTCCAAGCGATGATGTGTGATGAAGCGTAACTGTGATGAAGGCAGCTGCTGGGCTCTTCAGAAACACTTTCTGCTCCAGTGAGGTGGAGGAAAACCACAAATGGCTCTTTGTTTTGGAGAGGAAGAATGCGGGTGCCAGGAAACACAATGTCGTGTGCCGTGTCATCTACAGGCACTATGTTGGGGGTCACCGATACCCAGGAAGGGTCCCACAAGGGGTACTGCCGAAGATCGCCACCCTTGCCATAGCTGCCCCCCAGTGAACACCTCCGCCCCTCACTTCCTTCCTCTCAACAAGTTCATTTTTACAGACGCAGCACCTTTTTTTAAGCTTCTTGATCGACAACTGGGGGGGCAGGCAACATCCCTTTGGCATCTGGCTTTTGTCTTGAGTTTTCTTTTTTCTTTTTTTTAAAATATTTTTATTCAGTTTTTAACAATAAGCCTTACAAATTACCATACATATTTTCAGAAGCCATAGCTCTTTAACCAAACTTGAGTTTTCCAAGGGTTGAGTTTTCCAAGGGTTGGTCCTTGCTTTAGGTTTTCCCTTTGCATCCATAAGGAATAGAAACATCAGGTGGGGCTGTAGCTCAGGGACAGAGCCTCTACTTTGCATTTGAAGGTCCCAGGTTCAGTCCCTGGTATCTCCAGTGAAAATGATCAGGTAGCTGTTGCTGTGAACACCCTTTCTCTGCCTGAGACCCTGCAGAGCTGCTGCCAATCAGAGAAGACAGTACTGACCTTGATAGACCAATGGTCTGACTCTGTATAAGGCATCGTCATGTTATGTGCATGCTTTTAAAAAAAAAGAGCACCAGAATTGACATTTTGCATCAGTGCAAATTTTGTGGCCTTATTACTTGTGCAAAAGGAAAATATGCACAGATGCAGGTAATGATATTGTGTCCATTTATACCACTTGTCTCCTGCTGTAATGATTAATGAGATCGTCAGAATGCAACTAAAAGACACACCAGCTCCAATAAATAACAAGTCAAGCTTTTAATCAGTAAGGTATTCCTGTAAGAGCAATCTCAGCAGTTAGCTACTGAAATCCCCCCAACAGTTTTCTTTATTTTTTTTGCTTCTAAACCGAGTTCGGTATTTATCGGAAGTGATGGCCCCATGACATTTTCGGAAGTCTCTCTGCAGCCTGATAGATTCTGTATAAATTAAGCTGCAGTAATTAAATTATTGGTCCACAGGGAGTTCAACACATTGGGAAATGTCCTCATGTAACCAATTATGTAATCCCCAGGAAACTTCATTCATGATTGCTTCGAGTCACAATCACTGAAGCTGTGGAACAGCAGGGAAAAAAGAGTTAACCTTAGGTCTATGGGCAGGCACCTTATTAAGATTCAACTTAAAGAAAAGTTAACTGGAAAATCTTCCCAGGAGCTGTCCAGTCTTATAATGTCCACTTTTTCAAAAGCTCTGGTTTAGGAACAGTTTTTTCTCAGAGCATGGGGAGGGGTTGTGTTAAACCTTTGGCATCCTATTTCTGCTGCAAAAAAATGTACTATAGATTGAAAAGGAATCACGGAGAAGTAAAATGCCAGACACAGGCTAGAAGAGGTGTCTCCTTAAGAGAAGCTCGCCAGAACTGATTTGAACCAGTTCTAAAACAGAAGTTTCAGTTGTTCAGTTAACAGACTAAAAAGCCACTGCAGGAGATTAATAAACAAGCTGAATTATGAATTCACTCTCTAAATACTCTTCATGATCATAAATATAATGCAGGCTGCTTGCAGACATCAAAATTAACCATGGTTGGTGTAAACTGTACTTTGCGCAGTGCTTCAGATGTCACAATAAGGGAACAGCCCCATACACTGCAACAAGGTAATGTATTACTTCAAAATGATCTGCAACTCTAAAAACCAATGGCCTATCGTATCCTGATTTTCCATCATTTAAGATGCGTAAAGAGTTAAGGGCCAGAGGATTGCGTGTTATCACCTTTTCTTTTAATCTTTACTCTCTCTGATGCGTTTACAGGTCCTGTGTGTACTTTTTATTTTCTTATTAACCTTAATATTTGGATGCTGCAAGTCTGTCTCTGTGAGTCATTCAGTCATGCTTATAAAGGAGTAGTGGTGGGTGGGGGAACAGCAGTTGATCCCTGCATCCAGAGAGCGCTCAAGTGAGTGTGCTAGTCATTGTAGTAGCTGGCAAAAGTGAAACAGGAGACAATGAATCCTGGTTTCATAAATTAACCATAATTAAAATGAACAATAGTTTTGTGTTTTCTCTGAACTGGGATCTTCTGCACCACTCAGTGAGGAGGACATCTGCCGCATCCTATTGTCTCTGTGGCCAGGTGGATGCAAGGGGTGTGCTACCAAATAAATTGCAGTTTGTGAATTCAGATGCCATAGTTTGGCGTAATGGCTAAACTGGTCGGATTAGGATCTAGGAGTCCGCACTGCCTTGAAGCTCCCTAGGTGATGTTAGACCAGTCCCTCTGCCTTAGTCTGATCCACCTCAGAGGGTTGTTCTGTGGATGGAATCAAGGAAGGAAGGTCCATTTATGCCACGTGGAGCTCCTTGGAGGAAGGGTGGGATAAAAATGCACCCAATACACCAACAGCAAAGCATAATTAGACTGACAATTAGGTAATAGACCACAATTAGTACAAATAATTGTTAAGCCTAGTTTCACTTCACACCCTGATTTATTGGGTCATCTGCATTCAGGCATCAACCAGGGCAGCCAGAATTAATGCATGTTCAGGCCTATTTATAACACGTTTTCCAAACAGTTTCCCTTATATATCTACAATGAAAAGAACTAGAAACTTACCTTTTAAAAAAGCTGGGAGTTCAGAGGAACTAGCAGATCATGACAATGGATAGTTGTTACATTACAACACCACTGTGATCTAGCAGTTACTGACTTTTTAAGCCCTAAAAAAGCTTTTGGCAGAGGCACAGTAAATATTACTGATTGGATGGAACCACCAAAAATGTGCTTCTCACAGTCCAAACAGCATGTAACGGTACTTTGACTATGATTCTTCCAATAACATTGACTCAAACAAGAAAGATTGTAGCAAATTGGGGGGAGAAACTGAAAAGTGGACAATTAGGGGACAACATCTTGTGCATACTTCAGAAAAACCCTGCTCCAGTTTAGATGCCAAATTGCAGCAAAACATCTGTGTGGAAGCAACCCATATTTGATTTTCCTGAACTATTAGAAGGTAGATGAACTATGGAAAGAAGGCAATGTAAAAAACTAAACAAAATCTAAGCAGCTTAAAATTGATACTCATTGGCAAGTCACATGATGACAACCCTTCAAATAAATAGTGGCTCAGAGGTTAAGACGCTGAGCTACAGACCAGAAG
Organism: Lepidodactylus listeri; assembly: GCA_029233225.1. Classification (NCBI taxonomy): domain Eukaryota; kingdom Metazoa; phylum Chordata; class Lepidosauria; order Squamata; family Gekkonidae; genus Lepidodactylus; species Lepidodactylus listeri. Next base: position 23,031,533 of record JARCFY010000004.1, on the reverse strand, counting down.
GTCGGTAGCTCAGCAGTTCGAGACCCGAGTGTTCCCATCTCTGACCCCAGCTCCTGCCAACCTAGCAGTTTGAAAGCAAGAAATTGCAAGTAGATAAATAGGATCCACTTTGGTGGGAAGGTAACAGTGTTCCATGCCCCTCGGCGTTTAGTCATGCTGGCCACATGACCACAGAGAAGTCTTCGGACAGCGCTGGCTCTTCGGCTCGGAAACTGAGATGAGCACCACCCCCTAGAGTCGGATGTGACTGGTTTTCGAGCAAGGGAAACCTTTACCTTTATGTAAACAGTCTATCCACTGTTGTTCTGATGTGTTATCCCACCCATGACTTATTGTCAAAGGGAACCCACCCTTTGGGGCTTTGGCAAGTGTACAATCCCAAGGGGGCCTGGGGGAGGCAGAATTTAACAGCAGCAGTTAGCAAATGGAGGGAAACTGAGAAGGCATCAAGGTGGACGCAGGTAGAAGGGGAAAGGGAGTCATGCCAGCAACATCCAGGAAGTATGAACACATGAAGCTGCCTTACACTGAACTGGACCATCATCATTATTGTCTACTCATACTGGCAGTGGCTCTCCAGGGTCTCCTTTGAACTGGAGCTGCCAGGGATTGAACCTGGGACTTTTTGCATGCCAGGCAGATGTTCTACCACTGAGCCACAGCCACAGCGAGCCACAGAGTGAAGGCTCTAATCTGGAGGACTGGGTTTGATTCCCCACTCCTTCTCCACATGCAGCCTGCTGGGTGACCTTGGACCACTCACAGTTCTCTCAGAGCTCTCTCAGCCCCACCTACCTCACAGGGTGTCTGTTGTGGGGAGAGGAAGGGAAAGGGATTGTAAACCACTCTGAGACGGGCGAGGGGAATCCAGTTTCCTCTTCGGCTTCCTCTGTGTTCTGGCCTCAACCTGCTACCCTCACAAATGAGGGGAATCTTTTACGGGGAGTGTAATGGTTGTCCATCAAGCATCAACCCAGCAACTGTTTCCAGCTCCTTCGAAGAAGGATTGGATACAGAGGAGAGACATAAACACGTCTGAGATGGTCTAAAGTGCTAGAGTGCTCTCCGGTGAAAAAAGGTGCAAGAAGAAGTATTTTAGGATTTTAGCAGTTAAGAGGCCCCAGGTTTTTGGTGCAAGCCTTAAAGCTCCAGTGTATTTGGGGCAGACTTACATGACAAAACATGTCCTTAATGAACCTTAATCCTATTACTGGGATTGTCAGTGCAGATTTGTCATTGAAAAGATGTTTTCATCCATGAGTCCTATAGTGGCTTCTCACAGGTCAAACTGTTTCACTGGAACTCAGTGCTGCATCAAAGGCCATGACGGTCACATGCGATTTGACAGAGACAGCAACTCTCTCCGTCGGGTGGTTCAACATGTCCACATGGCTGATTGATTGGGGGATGCAGGTGGCTCCGATGTGCATCTAGCCTCTGCAGTTCACATGTACTTATGGCTTCACCTTCTCTGGACCGCCTTTGGACTTTACCCTCCACATTGCAGTCATTGGTGGTTACACAGCCAGCACTGAACAGAGGGAGTTACACTTTTATCCAGAAAGATGTACTTGTTTCTCAAGGTCTACACTTTGCCTTTTCTTGACCTGGATAACCCAGGCTAGCCCAGTCTTGTCAGATCTTGGAAGTTAAAAAGGGTTTGCCCTGGTTAATGCTTGGATGGGAGACCTCCAGTGAAGTCCAGAATTACAATGCAGAGGCAGGCAATGGCAAACCACTTCTGAATGTCTCCTGCCTTGAAAACCCTACGGGGCTGCCATATTTCTTCTGCTTTTGTTTAGTATGCAAATGGTGAGCAAAGAAGAAGAAGAGATTGGATTTCTACCCCGCCCTTCACTACCTGAAGGAGTCTCAGAGCAGTTTACAATCTCCTTTCCCTTCCCCTCCCCGCAACAGACACCCTGTGAGGTAGGTGGGGCTGAGAGAGCTCTGACAGAAACGGCTCTTTTTCAAGAACAGCTGTGCCAGAACTGTGGCTTGCCCAAGGTCATCCAGCAGGTGCAAGTGGAGGAGTGGGGAATCAAACCCCAGATTAGAGTCCGCGCACTTAACCACTACACCAAACTGGCTCTCAGATATGCCTTTATCCAGCCTCTGAGGGTCCATCTACACATTACGAAGACCTCATGTTTCTTGGGGCCAGTTTGGTGTAGTGGTTTGGTGTAGTGGTTAAGTTTGCGGACTCTAATCTGGGAGAACCGGGTTTGATTCCCCACTCCTCCACTTGCACCTGGCTGGATGACCTTGGGTAAGCCATAGCTCTGTACCAGCTGTTCTCTCAAGGACAGTTGTCTCAGAGTTCTCTCAGCCCCACCCACCTCACAGGGTGTCTGTTGTGGGGAGGGGAAGGGAAAAGGAGTTTGTAAGCCGCTCTGAGACTCCCTTGGGGAGTGGAGGGCAGGGTATAAATCCAATCTCTTCTTCTTCTTTTTCTTGGGGGAAACACAAGGATTTTGCATCACATGAGCAATGGGAGTTTTGTATCTCCCGGACACACACACATTTTGTTAGTCTTTAAGGTGCTACTAGATTCTTGCTCTTTTCTAAGGTTATATTCTGTTTGTGACCACAGCACCCAGGGGCAAGCACCTGTAGCCTCCTCCCCCGGGCACTTCTGCATTCTCAAACTGCCCGCTATTGGCCCCATTGTGAGACTTCTGTGTAGCCGCAGAAGGAATGTGATTTTTACACAGTAGCCTTTAGCAGATTCATGGGGCAGTCTGAGGATGCGAAAACAACAGAGGCCCTGGCTCCAGCTGGGGTCCCACATAGAAAAGAGCTGGGGTGTACCAGTGGAGGCACAAAACTCCCCTAGCACGTGGGATGCAAAGTCCTCATGCTGTTTCCCAGTGAACACGAGACCTTCGCGATGGGCTGATGGAGCCTGAGTCTCCTCCAAAGACATACCTATTTAAGGGTAAGTTGTCCCAACCATTGATCAGGCTGAATTTGCTTTAAGGGCATGTTTTAAAAGAATATTCATGGTTTGTTTCATTTACAATTCCTAATTTTTAGTTTATGGGTGCCAGCTGGATTTATTCAGTATTTCTTCACATTCACGGTGTCACCCTTCATACTTGGGCACCTCTTTTGTTGGCATAATGGAAGGATAACCTCCCTTCCTTTCCCCCCTTTCCTTTCTGTTTTATTTACATTCATTATAACTAGCACCTTAATCTATTTATATTATGAGTTAGTGTGTGCGGACACATGGCACGGATCATGCAACATGTCCAGAGGAGGGCAACGAAGATGGTGAGGGGTCTGGAGACCAAGTCCCATGAGGAAAGGTTGAAGGAGCTGGGTATGTTTAGCCTGGAGAGGAGACGACTGAGAGCTGATATGATCACCACCTTGAAGTCCTTGAAGGGCTGTCATATAGAGGGCGGTGTGGGGTTGTTTTCTGTTACCTCAGAAGGTCAGACCAGAACCAAAGGGTCAAAATTAAATCCAAAGAGTTTCCAGATAAACATTAGGAAGGGCTGGCAGTTAGAGCGGTTCCTCAGTGGAACAGGCTTTCTCGGGAGGTGGTGGGCTTTCCTTCTTTGGAGGCTAGATGGCCATCTGACAGCAATGCGGATTCTGTGAATGTAAGGCAGATCATGAGAGGGAGGGCAGGAAGGGTTGCCTCAGTGCTTAGTTCTCGTGGCCCTGTCTTACACACCCAGGGAAATGCTGATCACCACTTTGGGGTCAGGAAGCCATTTTTCTTCAGGCCACTTTGGCTGGAGATCCTGGAGGTTTTTTGTCATCTTCTGGGCATGGAACAGGGTTCACTGGGTTTGTGTGTGTGGGAGAAGTATTTGTGAATTTCCTGCATTGTGCAGAGGGTTGGACTAGATGGCCCTGGAGGGCCCTTCCAACTTTATGGTTCTATGGTTCATGAAGTGGTTACAAAACCTAAAGCCACAAAGCCCTGTCACCAATTTTGCTAATCTTTTAGGTGCTGCTGGACTCTTGCTCTTTTCTGCTGCTATGGACCGACTAACACCATCTTGATCTAAAGCCACATGCAATACTTGATGAGCAAGATAGCAATTAAATGGCCCAGTTCCATGTGACTGGTCCATCTAAAAACCTCAGAGGAATGTAGATATGTTTGTTTCAAAGCAAGAGCACAGCTTGCCGTTCTCCTCAGAGGGGAAGAAAAGGAACCACCAACCAAGCTGGCACGTGTAAATAAGAACTGAAGAGCTCTTCCATGATTTGAACTCTAAATGCAGAATTTGGCACCTGAGAAGCAGCTATAGGGCAATTTCAGAAGCCCACCATACTGGTCTGCAGTAGAACAGCTAGATTCAAGTCCAGTACCACCTTAGAGACCCCCAAGATATGAAGACAAAGATGATGATGATGATGAAGAAGAACTGGATTTATACCCTACCCTTCACTCGGAGTCTCAGAGTGTCTTACAATCTCCTTCCCTTCCTCTCCCCACCACAGACACCCTGTGAGGTAGGTGGGGCTGAGAGAATTCTGAGACAACTGTCCTTGAGAGAACAGCTGTGCCAGAACTATGGCTTGCCCAAGGTCATCCAACAGGTGCAAGTGGAGGAGTGGGGAATCAAACCCGGTTCTCCCAGATTAGAGTCCGCTGCTCTTAACCACTACACCAAACTGGCTCTCAAACGTAAGCTTTTGAGAGAGAAGGTATCTAATTAGGGGAGCTTTGACTCTTGAAAGCTTATACCCCACATACCTTGTTTATCTCTAAGGTACTACCGGACTCGAATCCAGCTGTTCTACTACAGACCAACAAGGCTCCCCTCCGAAACGAGGGGAAAGAATGTAGTAGTCCCAATGGAAATACATGAACTTATTTTCTAGTTTGGTGTAGTGGTTAAGTGTGCGGACTCTAATCTGGGAGAACCGGGTTTGATCCCCACTCCTCCACTTGCACCTGGCTGGATGACCTTGGGCAAGCCATAGCTCTGGCACAGCTGTTCTCTCAAGGACAGCTTGGGAAAGAGCTCTCTCAGCCCCACCTACCTCACAGGGTGTCTGTTGTGGGGAGGGGAAGGGAAAAGGAGTCTGTAAGCCGCTCTGAGACTCCCTTGGGGAGTGGAGGGCGGGATATAAATCCAATCTCTTCTTCTCTCTCTTCTTCTCTTCTTCTATTGACTTCCACACTTTGAGGGTGGAGGTGTGGATCGTGCTTGGAGCTGTCCATGGTCTGATCAGTCCTGGTGTACATATGCACCACTGTACATAGGCACACTCAGCTCTCCTTTGCATCCACGCCTTCCTTTAGGCGGGAGGTTGTTGATCAGATCAAAAAAGAGCCACGCAATGGAGCTCACCTGGGGCAAAAAAAAAAAAAACCCACCAAGCTGCTGCAGCAGGCTGCATAGAGTACTCAAGGCTGCTGAATTCCAGACCATTGAAGTCCACCCAGCACGGCCTTCGTCTTACATGGATGCAAGCCGGTTGCTGTCCTTTGGTGGTGGGAAGGCGTCATTCCACACATGTGCAGAGGCATTCCTTTGTGATTCATTTTCATATATCATATCTTCACATTTTGAACCTCTGTGTTCTATCGCTATTGATACAATAATAATTAATTATTATCGTATGGCATTGTGTGTAGAATAGCCAGGAGATCCCAGGATTTCCTAGATCTCCCCCACTAAAGGATCCTAGAACCACGAAGCTGTAGCTCTTAGCACTGTGCTAGTGGTGAGCTAGACTGGGTTTTAGGGGCTGAGTGAGCCCTGAGAGAACTATGACTGACCCAAAGGTCACCCAGCTGGCTGCATGTGGAGGAGTGGGAATCAGATCTGATTCTCCAGATTGAAGTCTGCCATTCTTTACCACTACACCAAACTAGACACAAAAAATGTAGGTTTATTTCATCAGTATAGGGAAATGTGCTTTCGGAGTTGGGGGAGGTATATCTTTTGGAAGACATTACTTCAAATATTCTTTGATGGTCTAGGCACCAGGCCTGGTGGTTTGAATACTTCCCCATTACCCTGCGTTCTCTTGGTATTAAAACCTCTTTTCTGCTATCAAATGCTGAAGGATAGGACAGGGCAGGCATTCTGCATGGGCTTTTCCATCCGTTGTTTTAGCAAACCCACGCTGGAACAGAAATTCCCCTCTGCATTGCATGCTGCTTTCATTTCCTTTGCTCATCGGGTTTTACGGTATCTTCTGCATAGACTTATGGCTGTTTTATAGCTGTTCAGGGGTGACTTTGCAGTCAGTACAGTGTTGGCCCAGAGCAGGGGTGGGCAAACTGTGGCTCGGGAGCCGCATGCGGCTCTTTCACATATATTATGTGGCTCCCGGCAGGGCGGCTGTGGAAGCTAAATATCATTAGCAAACAAATATCATTGGACAAATTAATATCATTATCAATATTAGCTGGCTCAGATCAAGCAGGTTGAAATTGAACCCGGTGAAGACGGAGGTCCTGTGTCTGGGGCGCTGCGGCCTGGGGCGGGGGGTCCCGCTCCCGAGCTTCGACGGGGCGCCGTTGGTGCTTGCGGCGAAGGTTAGGAGTTTGGGAGTGCTCCTGGAGCCCTCCTTAACAATGGAGGCCCAGGTAGCAGCCACTGCTAAGTCAGCCTTTTATCATCTGAGGCTGGCGAGGCAGCTGGTTCCCTACCTCGACCGCGATGACCTAGCCACGGTGATCCATGCGACGGTCACCTCGAGGTTAGACTACTGTAACGCTCTCTACATGGGGCTGCCTTTGGGGCAAATTTGGAAGCTGCAGCTGGTGCAGAATGCCGCAGCCAGGCTGCTGATGGGTCTTGCGAGGCACGACCACATCGGGCCTGTGCTGGCGGCACTGCACTGGCTGCCTATAGCATACCGAGTTCGCTTCAAAGTGCTGGTTCTTACCTATAAAGCCCTATATGACTAGGGTCCAACATACCTTAGGGACCGCCTTTCTCCGTACATACCCCAGAGAGCACTACGGTCGGGGTCTGAACACCGATTATCCGTTCCTGGCCCCAGGGACGCCAGGCTAGCCAGGACAAGGACCAGGGCATTTTCGGTGGCGGCTCCTATCTGGTGGAATGAGCTCCCAGAGGAGATCAGGGCCCTGCGGGATCTAATGCAGTTCCGCAGGGCCTGCAAGACGGAGCTCTTCTCTTTTAAATAGGAGCCGCCACCGATGATACCATCCATCATTTAACATCTATGATGACCCTGGTCCTGCTCGGTCCTGTACGGTGGGGGGCGGGGCGTATGCCTGCCATCTAGCTGCCATCTGAAACGATACTATGGAAGCTTTTATATCTTTTAATGTATTTATTGTATTATATTTATATGAATGTTTTAATGATTTTATATGTTTTAATGTTTGATTGGCCGTGGGCCCATGTGAGCCGCCCTGAGCCCGCTTGCGGGGAGGGCGGGATACAAATCCCAAAATAAAAATAAAATTATATATATATATATCTGCTTTTACCCCTTTTGTTATTATTTTTGACAGTCTCATTTAATGTTAATAAAAAGCAAATTTGCTTATTTTCCAATAAAAGTAGGTAATATTTGTTCATGTCTTGTGGCTCTCAAACATCTGATGTTTATTCTATGCAGCTCTTACGTTAAGCAAGTTTGGCCACCCCTGTTCTAGGTGGCTCTTACGCTGAGCAAGTTTGCCCACCCCTGGCCCAGAGTATTTGAATGTGGTTTCGAGCTGCACCTTTTCCTCAGTGTTGAGAAAATGTGGAGCGAATGCCAGATGCAGAACCAGCCACAGAGGGAGGAGGACCGTAGAGTAACCAACTATACTTTCCCTACTGTGGCTGGGCACAGAAATCAGATCAGAACCTATTGTTTTTTTAATGTCACTTATGTTGGCAGAGTTTAAATATGCAAAGGAAGTGGAGCACTGACTGTTTAGAGAAAAATAAGTAAGCTTTATTAAAGGAGAACCAACTGTTATAGAATATAGAAGAGAGAGAACCTTAACTGTCTAACCTAACTGCTGAAGGAGGAGCAACAACAAGAGAAGGAAGCGCTGCAGGAGCAGGAAGTCTCCAGAAGAGCCAATCAGGAGACAGCAAAGCCATAATTTGAAATTGTGGGCAGTCCCTAATCTAGCTTCAACTGTCCCCCTGTGGGGTGATCTTCAGATCTTTTTCATAAGGCTGCACTATAGACGAAGAGGAGATTGGATTTATACCTCACCCATCACTACCTGAAGGAGTCTCAGAGCGGCTGACAATCCCCTTTCCTTTCCCCTCCCCACAACAGACACCCTGAGAGGTAGGTGGGGCTGAGAGAGCTCTCTTGAGGACTGCCCTTGAGGGAACAGCTCTGAAAGAACTTGTGACTGACCCAAGGTCACACCAGCAGCTGCACATGGAGGAGTGGGGAATCAAACCCATTTCTCCCAGATTAGAGTCTGCACTCTTAACCACTACGCCAAACTGGCTCTTGCATAGACCTTGCATATTCCAACAATTTATACCCCGCCTTTCTTCCACCATGGAACCCAAAGAAGGATGTATTTGGTTCTCAAGTGGTCTGCTTTCCAGATATTGAGACACCCAGACTCAGCTCCAGCAAGGTTCCAGTGTCCTGTGCCTTCTTTTCGTAACCGGCATCCCTGTGTCCCTTTCTTTTAGGATCGGAGAAAACTAGAATCTGGGCCTGCTTACGGCTATTGACCTTTATAAAGAATATCCATTTCATGGTCCCAATGGGATGTGGCTCTGCACTGCATGTATGTCATGGAGAGGGGTGCCAAGCTCCAGGTGGGACCTGGAGATCTCCCGGTATTCCAAGTGATCTCCAGCTGACAAGCGATTATTCCCCCTGGAGAAAATGGGTGCTTTGAAGGGTGTTCGCTGTGCCATTGGACCTCACTGGGGTCCCTCCCCTCCTGAAACACTGCCCACTCCAGCCTCCACCCCCAGGAATTTCCCAACCACAAATTGGCAACCTTAGTAACGGATCATCTACCTTTGCTTTTTATATCACTAAAAAGATGTCCGGTGCTCTGGTTTAGTACTCACACTGCCACCTAGTGGTCTGGTGCTTAGAATGCGGCTGAACGGTGTGTACAGTACTATAGATAGATCCACTTCCCTCCTTTTCCAATGATTAAACCTCCTAAAAAGTATATTTTAAAATTTCATTTGCAAGTTAAGAACTGTTGGCCTCCAGTATTTATTTATTTATTTCCTTCCTTCCTTCCTTCCTTATTTTCTCTGTTAGATGCTGAACTTTTGGTTAGATGCTTGCCTCCTCCAAGTTTTCATACAGTGCTTGGTTTTTATGCATTGTGCACATCATCATGCTTGATAGATTCACTGATTTCATGCATTTTTTCACCCCACCCTGCCCCCTTTATCTTTTCAAAAGTGCCTAAAAATGAGCATTTTCATTTATTATGTTACACTTTATCCCACCCTTCTTCCAAGGAGGACAGGGCAGGATAAATGGTTTTCCCTGCCCTGCTCACCTGTCCTCACAACAACACCTGTAAACTGGGTTAGGCTGACAGGTAATGGTTGATCTGGAGCAGACTAGGAAATTAAAATGGGAAGAGGTTGTGGTTCAGTAGTACGACATGAGAACATAAGAAGAGCCCTGCTGGATCCAGTCCAGCATCCTGCCTCACAGCGTGGCCAACCTGGAGGGCCAACAACAGGACAGAGGGGCTGAGGCCTTCCCTGATGTTGCCTCCTGGCTCTGGGATTCAGAGGCGTAGTGCCTGTGGTTCCCCTCAATCACCGTGGCTAGTAGCCGTTGATAGACTTATTCTCCGTGAATCTACCCAGTCCCCTTTTCAAGCTGTTTATTCCTCTGGCCATCAGTACATCCTCTGGCAGCGAATCCCCCATTTTAATCACTCTCTGTGTAAAGTAGTAGTTCCTATTGTCTGTCCTGAACCTACTGCCCATCAGCTTCATTGGATGCTCTCAAGTTCTAGTATTTTGTTTGCGAGAGAAAAATTTCCCTTTGTCAACTCTCCCTCCCCCATGCATGCAGAAATGTTGAAGTCCAATCCATGGCATCTCCAGCTAAAAGGTCAGGATCAGACCTTGACCTGAGGCCCTGGAGAGCCGCTGCTGGTCAGAGCAGGTAATGCTGACTTTGATAGACTACCCACGAGATGGATTCAGTGTAAGGCAATATGCGCTTGATACAGTGTTGGGGCTAGCCAGGCTTCAGTGAGCGCTCCTAGCGGCCAAAAGCCCACCAAGACAGCAGTGCAGGAACTTTGGTGTAGTGGTTAAGTGTGCAGACTCTAGTCTGGGAGAACCGGGTTTGATTCCCCACTCCTCCACTTGCACCTGCTGGGTGACCTTGGGCAAGCCATAGTTCTGTCAGAGCTCTCAAGGACAGTTGTCTCAGAGCTCTCTCAGCCCCACCTACCTCAGAGGGTGTCTGTTGTGGGGAGGGGAAGGGAAAGGAGTTTGTAGGCCACTCTGAGACTACAAGTGAGTGAAGGGCGGGATATAAATCCAATCTCCTCCTCCTCCTCTTCCTCCTCTTCTTCCTCCTCCTCCTTCTTCTCCTTCTCCTTCTCCTCCTCCTCTTCCTCGTCCTCCTCCTCTGTAAATTAAATGGCCAGTCCACCCCTGGGTTGATCCCAGTTAGTTATTATTGTTATAACTGATAAGACCTCGATCTGCAAAAAGTGATCAAAGATTCTTTGGGGGTTTTTAAATTGTAAGTCAGACCAGTAAAATGTTTGAACTAGCAATAGTAGAATAAGACTCGTGGCAAATGACGGTGAGCCGAGAGGCCCCCTTCCAGGAGGTGACGGTTTAAAGGAATTCATTAATCATACCTTTGAATACTCCCAAGATTCAGCCCTCCAGCGAGAGTTTGAAACTCAGAGTCACACAGGAGATTTCATGTGAATTATCTGAGGTTGTTTAATGTTGACTTGTACCCAAAGGAAACCTCCATATCAGGATGCAGTGCTGATCCTATATGCATGTTTACTCAGAAATAACCCCCATTAAGTTCAGTGGGCTTACTCCAACTAAGTACGCATAGGATGTAGCTGTTTCTTGCATATCTACTGTAAATCTATACCAATAGTACTGGTTGGTTTGTCTCAGCCAATGGCCATGTCGCTCAGATTTACATGATGAATCTTGAAGGACTTGGCCAGGGCCGGTGCTACCATTAAGGCCAGGTTAGGCGGCTGCCTAGGGAAGCAGAGCCCTGACGGGTGCAGAGGCCAGCCAGCAGGGTGAGGACAACAGCGAGAGCAACGCTGGCAATGAGCAGGAATCCTTGTCTCCAGCTGCCTCGGGGCACACCTGATGGGGAGAAGAAGAAAGCAGCACCACGCCAGTGCTGTGGGTGTCCCTTCCCAGTCACCCTCGCCACCCCTCCAGGCACCCCCGGGCCTGGTACGCAAAGCAGGGATGGCCACAAGGGCACCGCCACCACACTGGCCTGCTGCCCTACCCCCTTGCTGCCCCTCGCCAAAAGCCCTGGCTCGGCTGGGCTCCTCCTTGATCTGAGATGGTGAAAGTAGCGCCTTTCTCCCAGCCGTGGGGGGAGGGGGAGGAGAGCCTGACAGGCCCTGCTTCAGTGTCTCGGATCTTTCCAAGGTGCTGCTTCAGTGGGCACATTGGGGGGGGGGGGGTGTGCCAGAAGGCAGCCTCGCCTAGTGTGAAAAAACCCCTGGCACCAGCCCTGGACTTGGCCTTTATATATACATTTTTACACTGTTTGCACATGAAAGATAAGCACAACTGCCTCATCACCTCTCCAAAAGGACAACAGCGAAAGGCCAACAGGAATGAGGACCCATGTTGTCAGCAGGTCATGTTTCAGAATATAAAATGGGAATGTGGACCTGAATAAAACAACAAACCCATATCCTGGCTCTTTTGAATAAGTAAACCAATAAACCTATAAACCAATAAATGATAAACCAATAAACCTACACCCTGGCTCTTTTGCTCAGTGATAAGGATCCCAAAGATTACTGTAGCAATAGCAAAATCTGTCCTTTTAGCCCTTGCATCTAAAAAGTAAGAAAGAAGTGTTTTCTGCTGCTCGGGATTCGTGAATCGATGAGCTTCTAAGGGTACAAAAGGAACAAAGGATCTGAATAAAAGTAGACACAGGGCTTTTTTTTCTGGGGGAATGCACTGGAGCAGAGTCCCAGAACCGCTTCGACAGAATTATTTTTAACATGTTTAAAAGTTCGTGCGTTTTCAGTGTACAGACTGAGAACTTCATTTCCCTCTTGAGAGTTCTGGCACCTCTTTTTCCAGGGGGGGGGGGGGGAAAGCCCTGAGTAGACATGAATGAATGAACAAGTGTGTATATTCACTGTAGGAGTAGGCATAGTCCTTGAAGGGCAGGGAATGAGATGCTCACCTTAAGATCTGTAAAGGGTAGAATATGGAAGCTGTTCACATCTGTAATGAGATAGGAATCCAAGGTCCTTGTTATGTCCTGGGGGAGGGACATTGCTGGATTAGAATTTATCATTTATTCAATACAATCTCATGTTGGATCCTACCTATGAAGTTCTTTTGAAGAAGTACTTGTTTTGTACTTTGCACTGAAGCAGATGAGGAATTCCTGAAATGTCCCCTGTATGCCTTTGATATCTCCAGATCTGGGAAAGGGTGTTGAGTGGCATTTTTATTTATTTACTCCATTTATGCCCTGCCTTTCTTCCCCAATGGAGACCCAAAACAGCTTACAACATTCTCCCCTTCTCCATTTTCTCCTCACAACAGCCCTGTGAGGTTGGCTAGGATGAGACTGCATGACAGGCCCAAAATTAACCCCGTCAGGATCCAGAGTGGAGTGGGGGGTTCCAGCCTGTGTCTCCCAGCTTAGTCTGCCATGCAAGTTACGTTCCTGGGTAAATCTTAGTGGGGCGATTTTCATATTCTGCATCCAGTTTTGGTGGAATACGGAAGAATTCGAATCTGTATGATGCCCCGCTTGTGACCTCGGGGGGGGGGGGGCATGTGGCTGGCAGGGGGTGGGGGACAGATAGCTCACCTGGATTCCCTTGTCTGCCAGTGCCACTTCTACACTCTGGAATGGCTCCCCGTGCCCAGTCGTGTCTTAGGAGAACGTAACCTCGTTTACACGGTGTGAAAATGTGCTTCCATTGAGCAGGTGACAAAACAAGGAGTGTATCAAATAAAACAGAAGGTTGCCTTGGCCTGGGTACCTTAAAGAGCACCATTTGGGGTCCAGCACAATAAATGTGGCCATTTCTGCACAATTTTATTGTTCATTATTTCACTGCTCGGCTCCGACGTGTAGTCTGGCAAATATGATGTAGTGGAAAAGGGAACCGGCAGTAAATGCTGGCTTGCAATGAAAGGAGGTCAGAAAAAATGACTCATGGTGGTTCTAATTGGGAGGAGCTGGCAACTTCAAAACGTTTAAAAGTGGCCACATTCTTAAAGGGCTACTGATGCCTCGCTGCTGATCTTTCAACCTGCAGCTTCTCTACTCCCCAAAGCAGAGGCTTTTCATTGGCCATGAAGCTACAGGTGGGGTGCATTTCTTCTGTGTAAATGGATACAGCAACTCTGCCTTAGTGGGCTGCAGATTAGCGGCCAGAGCATCTGCTTTGTGCGCAGAAGGTCCGGGCTTCAGTTGTGGCAGCTGCACATTCAAGGATCTTGTACAGCAGGGACTCTTGGACTGAGGCTTTGGGGAGCTGCTGCCCGGCAGAACAGACAGGACAAAACTAGGTGGACCAATCATCTGGTATGAAGAAGAGAGAGAGAAGAGATTGGATTTATACCCTACCCTTCACTTGGAGTCTTGGAGCAGTTTACAATCTCCTTTCCCTTCCCCTCCCCACAGCAGACACCCTGTGAGGTAGGTGGGGCAGAGAGAGCTCTGAGACAACTGCCCATGAGAGAACAGCTCCAAAAGAACTTATGACTGACCCAAGGTCACACCAGCAGCTGCAAGTGGAGGTGTGGGGAATCAAACCCAGTTCTCCCAGATTAGAGACAGTACACCAAACTGGCTCTTCGTCTCTTCAGTGGTTCCTTTAACAGTACGAACAACCAGCACTGAGGGCAGGCAGCTTCAGTGAATTGAATTATTGAATTTAGATGCCCTTTTCCTGGTCAAATTGAACTCCCAAGGCAAAGCACAGAATACAAAACACAAAATACAAATCTGAAAAGGAAACTAAAGTAAGTTCTAAAATGGATGCCTGAGTCCTCTCTTCTTCCACTATTTTGCAAACAGTTGACTTGCTACTAGGACCCCATCAGGTGATTTTTGCATCATTTAGCTTATCATGTTAACACTTATGGAGGAGGAGAGAAGGAGGAGGCAGGATTTATACCCCACCCTTCACTACCCAAGGGAGTCTCAGAGCGGCTTACAATCGCCTTTCCCCTCCCCTCCCCACAACAGACACCCTGTGAGGTAGGCGGGGCTGAAAGAGCTCTGACAGAAACTGCTCTTTCAAGGACAGCTCTGACAGAACTAAGGCTTGCCCAAGGTCATCCAGCAGCTGCATGTGGAGGAGTGGGGAATCAAACCCGGTTCTCCCAGATTAGAGTCTGCACACTTAACCACTACACCAAACTGGCTTTGTTTCAGTTCTCTTTTTAGACTTCTGCTTGGTTCTGCACCCTGAATTCCCATTGCATTAATCAACATGTAACAGGATGATGTTTCAGATATGCAAAATGAAAGCTTCATAACAAGTTAAGGTTATAAGGTCAACAGTTGTAAAGCAATAATAACTGCATAAGTTGTCTCCTCAACTGCGTTTCAAAATAAAAGAAAGCCATATATGCCATAGGCCCACTGAATAGAACCAAATAGGATTCCAAGCAGACCTGTTTAGTAGGGTGGTGCTATATAAATAGCACATTTCCTTTGGTGTAGTGGTTAAGAGCGAGATTGGTGTAGTGGTTAGGAATGCAGACTCTAATCTGGGAGAACCAGGTTTGATCCCCCACTCCTCCACATGCAGCTGCTGGTGTGACCTTGGGTCAGTCACAAGTCCTCTGAGGCCCATCCTGCATCTAGCATTCACTCCGCTGTTTTACCAAACCCACACTGGAACAGAAGTTCCCCTCTACATTGCATGCCACTTTCACTTTCTTTGATTGTCGGATTTTATGGTAGCCTCCACACTGCATGCCGGTTTCACTTCCTTTGAGCTCTTGGTTCTATGGTACTGCCTGAATAGATTTATGGCCGTTTTATGGCTGTTCAGGGGTGACTCTGCAGTCAGTACAGCATTGGCCCAGGGTATTTGAATGTGGTTTTGAGCTGCATCTTTTTCTGTTCAACGGAGAGAATGCTAGATGCAGAATGGGCCTAAGAGTTGTTCTCTCAAGGGCAGTTCTCGAGAGGGCTCTCTCGGTCCCACCTACCTCACAGGGTGTCTGTTGTGCGGAGGGGAGGGGAAGGGAAAGGGACTGTAAGGCACTTTGAGACTCCTTCGGGTAGTGAAGGGTGGGGTATAAATCCAATATCATCATCTTTCCATATTGATCTAACCACACACAGAGCACAATTCTGTTGTTTTAATCTGCAAATACTCAGAATCTCTGTGCTGATTTGTGCAAAATAAGAGCTAACAGGTAAATCTGCATAATTTATGCCAGTCGCGGAATTCCCTTTTTCTTGGTGCAGAATCTGAATCAAGCCGACACACCATTGTAATGTGTTGTTCTTCTCTTCTTTTCTCTTCTCCTCCTCCTGTCTCTCTCTCTCTCCACCCCCCACCTCTCAGAGCGAAATGGATGAAACTCAGATCCAGCTGGCCGGTGATGATGTCGACTTGCCAGAAGACCTTCAGAAAATGGTGGAAGACGACCAAGTAGAAGAAGAAGACAAGGATTCTATTCTGGGGCAGTTCCAGAACATTCAGAACATGGACTTAGACACCATCAAAGAAAAGGCCCAAGCGACTTTCACGGAGATGAAGCAAGCGGCTGAGGAGAAATGTTCTGTGATGTAACAGAGACTTCTCTAAAAAATCTGTGTGTGACTGGCTCCCGAGGTGTGGGCGGCTACTCACTTGCTACCCCTCTGTGAGGATTTTATTTCCTCAAGTAATTTTTTAAAAAGAAGTGTATTTATTGGAAAATGTTGGTGGGTGGAGGGAGTGGGATTCTAAAAATGCAGCCCATGGTCCAAGACAGTGGCTGGAGTTGTGTGAACTGGACCACCCCAAACGCTTTCAGGTTATGAACTGTAAGACGAGATTCACCTCCTCGCAGTCACAAAAAGTGGCACCTGGATTTTGTCCACTGTGTGACACAGAGTGTTGAACTAGACGGGCCACTGGCCTGATCCAACGTGGCTTCTCTAATGTTCTTATGTGGAAGCTGTTTCAGCCACTGAAGCTGTTTCGACTTCCTGAGTTTTGAAAATAAGGGTCACATTTCTTATTAGGGATAGTAGAGCAGAGGTTTCGTAGATGAGTGACACTGAAGCCATTTGGGACCATGTCTTTATACAGACTTGGCTAAGCAGTAATAAAGAAGGGATTTCATCCCCCTCCCCCCCCATTGAGCAGAGTTGTAATAGAGTTAAAGGGGTCAGTGCTGTGATATAAAAGATCAGTGTCCAGTCTTACCATCCCCATAGATTTGGTAGAGTTTTTTGAGGGGAAAGGATGGGAGGAAAAGAAAATATGCCAGATACTTTCAGACCACTGAATGTTGGCAGTTGCTTCACATAAATGCACAGGACTGCAACTGTATTTATTTGCAAGATTTGTACCCCAGCTTTTTGCCCTATCAGAGCCACTAAGGTTGGTAACAGTTAAAACAAAGCACTGTGAAAATTCATCATAAAAACAGTTAAACCCATATGTAAAAAAGCACAGGAAACAGTAATTAAAACAGAGCAGGGAGGAAAGATCGAGAGAATGCCAGACAAAACAAAAAAGTCTTCATCTGCAGGCTGAAAACAATGACAGAAGGGGTCAGATGAAATACCCCCAGGGAGAGAGTTCCATGCTTGTGGTGCCATATTCAAGAAGGCCCTGTCTCCAGTTGCTACCCACCTAAGCTGAGAAGATGAGGGCACATGAAGCAAGGCCTCAGACAAAGACTTTAGCAGTCAAGTATGTTCATATGGGAGTAGGTGGTCTTTCAGGTATGCTGGCCCCAAGCCATACAGGACTTTAAAAGTTAACACCAGCCCCTTGAATTGGGACCAGAAACAAACTGGAAGCCTGCACAGATGGGCAAAGACTGGAGTGGTAAGGTCCATATGACCCACTCCACTCAGCATACCAATTTCAGGTGACATTTCAAAATACTTTTCATACAGTTCTCAGATCTGTAACTTCTACAGGGTTTAGGATGGCCACTTAGTTTTTCTGGTCCTTCCATGCCTTTACAATAGTAATTTCTCACAGAATTTTTTTTAATCCAGGGTAGATGTTATTTCCTTTCCAGGACAACTGGCAGCTACTCTCATGCTGTCCTTGAGAAATTAGGAGCCAGAACAGGTTTTTAATGCGTATTATTTTAAAACACTTCTTTATTCCCCTTTAAAATGCCAATAAAACAAGAAGGGAGCCCAGTTCTGAACAGTGAGACACAGAGGAGACTGAAGTGTTAAACTTCCCCTCACTGCCCTGTGTAGCCCAAGGCAAACTGAGGCTCTGAGTCAGTACAGAATGAAGGCGGGAAGGTGTGTATGAACTCACAGTCCAGAACAGTAGCACTGCCACTACTACCCACTATGATAGTTGGTACTTCTTGCTTGAAATATTTTTCCTCCATTAAAAAATAGATACCAATAACTAGTGGGAGGGAAGAGCGAGAGTCCAGGAGCACCTTAAAGACTAACAGAATATGTGGCAGGGGATGAGCTTTCGTGAATCACTGCAAGTGAGCTACCCATCTCGATCTATCTCCTAGGAGGAGGGGAGAGGAGCCCTCGAGTGGGAATAGCCTCAGTCAGAACTACAGGTCTGAGACTCCTTTTTTCAAATTGCCCTGCCAGTCACAAAGATGACTTGTGTTGAGTTCCAAGCCAGTCCATGTGTATGTGCTGAATGTTGCTGATATTCAGAAGTATCAGGGAAGGGGGGAAACTGTAGCTATTTTTATTAAACTGCTTTTCTTAGCATCTGCTTTGGGACATTTTTGTTTGCTTGCTAAATACACAACAGATTTTTAGCAATGTTTCTCTAATACAGGGCTCCCCAACAGGGCACCAGGGCGCCTACCAACACCATTCCTGGTGCTCACTAAGTGTTTTTAAAAAGTGGGTAGAGGTCAGTTAGGGCTGTTGCCCAGCAGGGCTTCTGATGGGTCATTGGAGATCCAATTGGCTGGGCAGGTATAAATAACACCGTTTCAGCAGCAGCTGCTACCAGTGTCAGTTTTAGGCTGCGATTACATGCGCCTTTAGATCCGACATAGCCGTGAATGCCTGATGGATCTAGAGGCAACGATCAGACAGCAACATCTGGGAAGTGTCCCACAGTCATCAGCAACCTGTGCTGCTCCGCTGCAGAAGCGGAGTTAAAAGACACTGGGGAAAGTCTGGCTCTAACAGGTTTTGACGGGCCACAGATGGACTTTCCCGTCTGGTTGTGCAAACGCGCACTCATGCCATCGGGATGGTCTGATCAGGCCATCCTGGCTCTGTGCCATTCCCCCCCCCCTTTGCGGTATGCGCATCATCGCATACTCCATACTCAGTGCGGAGGTGCGATTCCTCATTTATGCGCATGGGAAACAAATGGCAGAAAAATAACCCTGACTCACCCACGGTTGTATCTGATCATACAGGGATAGGCTGCGCCCGCTGCTACAATGGGCTGTGTGATCTCACAACTGCAGGTCAAATTCCTCCGGAGGAAATAGCCTCGCTTCCCCTCCACTTCAACTGGCGCATGTGACCACAACCTAGTTCTCTTTCACTCCACTTTTCCACTGTATTTCACTCCACTTTTCTCTTTCACTCCACTTTTCCACTATTTTTAAAAATTATCCTTCTCCTCCTTGCATTTGGGCTTCGTGTGTGTGTGTGTGTGTGTGTGTGTGTGTGTGTGTGTGTGCGCATTCAACCACCTCCTGCAGTGGCCCTTTTGTGGATGACCCCACCTCCTGCAGCAGCCATTTTGTGTTTGTGCCCACCACCCTGTGTCAGAATCAGAGCTAATTTCATTAGCCGCATATAAATATTACATTTTTATATTAGATATTAACTATGTATTACACATAAATATGAGTCCTGTTCACAAATTACAATGAACTCACATACAATCCATGTCCAGTGTACATTTCACAGTTCTTTATATGTGTGTTGAGTAATTTTCCTGTCACAGTCAACATACGTATAGCTGAGCATGTGATACAACCCCCACATTTATCCAGGGACTGGTCTATAGTTTCATTTGTAAAGTGAATGAACGTTGACTCCTTCTTACAAACTGATGTTCACTGTAACTTTCGAACAGGGCTGTAGTGTCCCCATCAAGTGGTGGAACACAAAGCCTCAGCCTGCATAGGTACAAAGCAAAGTCTCTGCCCCAATTTGTTCGCAATACAAGAGTGACCTGGGGTGTGGGGTTCCAACCACATGATGGGATATTTCTGGAGACTTGAGGGATAGAACCTGGGGAAGGTGAGATTTGGAGAGGGGAGGGACCAGCCTGGTAGCCAGGATTTTGTGGCTTGTGAGGCAAAAAAATTTTTCTGGTGGGGCTGAAGCTTTCAGTGCAGAAAGAAAAGCCATCTAGCCAACAGAAAGCTGTTAGCAGGATAGATCCCTAAATTGCAAGCTAAATTGCAACCACTTTAAATGATAGTTCTCAGCTGCCGCAAGTTAATCACTTCTGCCAGCCTAAGCAACAATTCTGATAACAAGCCGGCAGGTGGGGTGATGTGTTCGATAGCCAAGAAAGCTAACACTTAGACACAAAAACTCTTTGAAAGGAGACCAGTTTCTTGACCCAGAGTTAGAAGGCATCCTAGAGGTCACCTACTCCAACCCCCTTGCTCAGTGTTGGAATTAGTCAACTACAACACCCCACTCTGCTTAAATTTTTTTTAAATGATTGAAAAAGGAATTTACAGGATTCTTGTGGGGCTATGCCTTTAAGAAAGGGGGCAGAGCCCCCCAAAGCCCCACTGTAGGTATGGGCCTGGGAGGGACTTCAGAGATGTATAATGACCACCTTCCTAAGTAGCCAGTGTCTCCAGGGAAACTGATCTCTGTATGGAGATCAGTTGTAGTTCTGGGAGATCTCCAGGGCCCACCTGTAGGTTGGCAACCTTACTAAGAAGAGAGAGAATGAAATATTGGATTTATACCCTGCCCTTCACTGTCCGAAGGCATCTCAGAGTGGCTTACAATCCCTTTCCCTCCCTACAACAGACACCCTGTGAGGTAGGTTGAGGCTGAGAGAGCTCTCTTGAGAACTGACCTTGAGAGAACAGCTCTGAAAGAATTGATAATTGACCCAAGGTCATCCCAGCAGCTGCATGTGAAGGAGTGGGGAATCAAACCCAGTTCTACCAGATTAGAGTCTGCACTCTTAACCACTACACCGAACTGTCTCTCTGGGGAGGAAGATTCCAGAACAAGGACTGGAGAGGCTCAAGAGGCCTGTGAGCATCTGGAGCTAAGCATCCTTCAGCTTTATAGCAGTTGGGGATAAGAGATTAAGTGGTTAAGCCAAGGTCTTTAACTAAAGAGGTGGGTTTGAGGAGGGATTTGAAGAGAGACAAGTGGCACCACGGGGCAATTCTTGGAGGAACTCCAGGCATGAAGTCCAGAGCTATATTTACAGGAAGCAGAAGTCTCTGGAAAGAAATGAGGGTGATGGAACTCAAGGTCATTGGCTGGGAAGCAGCCAGTAGAGGCATGTTTCAAGATGAACATTGCATGGCCTGGAGTCTAGGAAAGTGGTTGAGGTGGGCAATGGAGCTTCGGACAGGCAAGGAAGTGCAGAGGAGGAAAGGATTCCAGGACTTAAGACAACCACAGAACAATTCATCCCCAGTAGATGTACAAATGCCCATCAGATGCCACCCTGGCACAGCTGTCTCCTCACACAGCCTCCGTTTTCTCCTTCCCAGCAGTCAAAAACCCATTGTAAAGGGCGAACCCACTCCATGGAGATATTTGAAAGTGACACTGATGGGCACTGGCCGACCTTGTTTATACGACAGCACCCAGCCAAGTAGATTTATTTGTCTTAAGTGGCACCTTACTATAATTATCCATTTTATTAACGAAGCAGGAGCTGCTAATCTCTTAAGTGCCCAGAAGAGTTTCCAAGTATCGACTAATCCTTAAAAGTCCTTTACAAATCTTCTTGTTCCCTTCGTGACAACACCAGGCAATATTTTCCCCTGCAAAGCAAATCATTGCAGACTTGACGAATGGAGTAAACACAAACTCAGGAGGAAAATACCAGCTCTTCCAAAACTTAGGTGGCAAAAGGAGATTCTTGGGTTGTTGTTTTTTTGTTTTCTTCCCTGCCTAAGGTTGTCAATGGGCCTGGAGGGGGGGAAATGTCCTGTCCCTTTAAGAGAGGCTTAACAGGATGCTGTTTACTTGGTGATGTCATTTTCTTCCCTACCATGAAAAGCTCCAGCTGCCCATTTCTACACTTTAAGCCACTCTTAAAGGGACAGAATACCCTATTTCTGAATCAGAGTTTATCATAATTTTTTCTCAGGAAAACGCATTTGAATGACTGATATTTTAATTAATTTATTTAATTTTACTAGACTTATAGCCTGCCCCCCACACATTGTAGGCTCAGAGTGTGCTGCCATGCTATCAACACAGAGTTTTGATCCTCTGATATTGGTTTTGTGGATCAAGAGATTCACTCTAAAGTGTGAGATTGCTCTAGCACAACTCTCAGACTATGGGTTGTAACCCAGATATGGTTACCAGCCTGTCCCCTGCAACTAGTGGAAGATTTGGGGGACAGGACCCTTGAAAAACCAGTGTTGCAACATCACTTTCCACAGAAACCTGCAAGTGATGTCATAGCTGCCCATGATGTTCTAGGGATTTCCCAGAACTCTCTGGTAAAGACAGGACAAAATACGTCTTTGCTCATCGGAAGCTTTGATTAACACACAGCAGCCCTTTCCCGTGTGTTAAGCAAAATTTCCAAATATTTAAACAAAAATTATATTCACTTTCTGTTTTGTATTTGATTATACAACACAGCGGTATCTATATCAGATTACATCAGCGATGGCAAAAACAGATCATTTCTCAAATTATTCCAAAAAGTACAACAAAAAGGCTGCCAGAGCTGCCATATAATGATTTTTCTGGCACGGGAGGAAGTGTGAAGGCCCTGCTGGCAGCAACCCAGCAGATGCTGAGTTCTATCTGAGCGGAGTCTGCATTCTTCTTTAATGTACTTAGCCTGGGTAGGGCGGGCCTGAGGCACGAACCAAAGAGCTCCTGGCTCACAGCCTAGGAAGGCGGCTTGTTGGAAAAGACCAGCCCAAATGTCTAATCTGTTTAAACGAATTTGTAATTTTATGTAAGTTACTGTGGATTCCTAAGCAGCGTAAACATGCTCCAATCAATATGTGCAATCTGAAAACAATCCTAAACTCATAAAGCTGAGTTCTGCTGAGTCAGACCCTTGGCCTATCCAAGTCAATATTGTATACTCAGACTGGCAGTGGCACTCATTGGTCTTAAGCACAGGTCTTTCACATCACCTGCTACCTAGTCTGGAGATGCCAGACAGTAAATCCAGGACTCTCTGCATTTCAAGCAGATGCTCTACCCCTGAACAATCTCACCGCCAATATAATAATTTCCTGCACGTAGTCCCATACTTTGATGTCTCTTTGGGTATACCCATGATCCCCCATTCCTCCACCATTGTTATTTTAGCATCTATGATAAAATTTAATACTATAGCATTCTCTATTTAACATCATCTTTGAACAGTCTTACAGCAGGTACATCCACAAACAAGGGAAGTCCACACCCAATCATCTGATAAATAATAACAACGCTTCCCTCACTAATTTTTGTCTGTGGCCGCCAAATATTTTTATTAGATATAGTTTACCTTTATTGGCATTATAAAAGGGAGAACTTTAAGACAAATATGTAAAAGAACTAAACATAAAATGAACCACAAATTGAAATGTCACAAAATTACAGTATCCACCAAATATGAAAAAGTAGACAGGATCAGAGCTTATATTCACTTTATAATTTTTTCAAGAGTACTCGTAAAATCTAACAAACCCTTAAGGTTTATTTCTCCTTTTAAGAAATACCAAAAAGCTCTTGCTGTGGCAAGGAAGACTTAGGGAAATGGACTCACAACCCAATCCTAAACAGAATAATATCCTTTTAAGTCCATGGAGGCAACAGACTTAAAAACATGTAAATCCTCTTAGGACAACAAGTTCTACATTCTTTTACACACAGAGAGATTTCTATGTAGACCTACCTTTGCATTACTTTATGAAGCAAAGTGCCTTATCTAAAAGCGCTGCACCAAACAAGCCTAAAGCTCTTGACCTTTGAATTAAAATGTGACAGGAACATCTTGAAAATCTTATTGAAAGCATCTGGTGGTTTAAAGGAGCTAATTAAATTCGTCAGCAGATATAGGATCAGCGTTTTCCTGGTTTAAAGGGTCAAAGGAGAAAGTACCATCGGAATCACCAAACAAGTGATTAGTACGATCCCATCAAATTTAAGAATTGATGGGAGTTAACAGGTCTGAAATATAATTATAAGGACTTGGGAGGGGGACACCTCTTGCTCAAAGTTGCATTAGATGCACATTGACAAGGTCAGGCACACAGCCACGTCGGTCCACTATTTTTTAAAAAAACATGAGATTACATTTGATCTTTGTAGCCATTATGCTTAATTAAGAGGCGTGTGATAGGTAGGAAGGACTCATACAGGGATTAGGTAGATTCATGGAGAATAATCAATGGCTACTAGCCATGGTGGCTGAGGGGAACCTCCACAGTCAGAGACACTGAGCCTTTGAAGCCCAGAGCCAGGAGGAAACATCAAGCCCTTGGCCTCTAGGTCCTGTTGTTGGCCCTCCAGAGGAACTGAATGGCCACTGTGTGACATTTAATACTAGGTTCATAAAGAACTAATTGCAGTGCATATCAAGCTGATGGATAAAACCTTTGACCTAAGGACTATACGCATTTAGGCCCCTATGGGCCTTCCTCAGTGGTCAATATTCCTTATTATAGAGCAAAACACATTCAAAAATGCATACAGAATTTTGTATATACATATGTGAATCTATATAAGACCAGGTGTTGCTGTCTTGAATGTTATATATTTGCTACAACAAGTCAAATAAGCCTGTGGTAGTTGAGCAAATTCTCCAAATTAGTCTGGTATCAAATGTCCCATTCATCAGTGATGTGTGTCACTCCCATCAAGTGAAATGGGAAATGGCATTTTTGGATGTGTGTCACTTTATAATAAGGAATATTGACCACTGAGGAAGGCCCACAGGGGCCGAAACGCATATTGTCCTTAGGTCAAAGGTTTTATCCATCTGCTTGATATGCACTGCAATTAGTTCTTTATGAACCTAGTTTTAAATGTCTGATACTTGGACTGTCTCTTTTAATTTTATTTTGTTTTATTTATGTGTACACCCTAATAAATGTCTATATTTTCCATTATAATTATCCTATTAATCAACGGGCCAGTTATCAATAACACTCAGTTGTACAGTTTCAGCTGTGCAAATGGGATTTCTTACACTTTGCTGATCTCTGGCTCTGAATGTTGACCTCGTTTGCCTCTTTAATTATAAAAGGTTGCTGACCACCCCCCTGCCCTTTATTTAATACAACAAAGTTAGAGTCCAGATGCACCTTTGGGACCAACCTATGTTAGATCTGATAAAGTGTGCCTTGCACATGAAAGCTCATACCTTGAATAAACCTTTGTTGGTCTCAAAGGTGCCACTGGACTCTAGCTTTGTCGTACCTCTTCAGACCAACACGGCTGACCAACTGGATCTTTCTTAAATCGTTGCCGTTTTCACATCTTTTGGCAGCCTGACACACAGAAATTAAGCAGGCGAAGTTTTTTCCGTCCCTCTTATTTTTCAGCTTGAGGTAGGCGAACTCGCTCCACTCGCCAGCTCACCAGCTCCACAGCCCACTGTGCTTGCAGTACTTAAGGACAGCTTGAATACTGAATGCCTCCTGCCAAAAGAGCTGCCGGCGCAATACTTAATAATGAAGCAACAGCAAGAGTGTGATCCTGTGTGATCACTCTTGCCCGCTTTGGGTTGGGAAATCCTGGAGATTTGGGGGTAGAATCTGGTGGGATGGAATTTGGGGGGGGGGGGGGAAGGACCGTAGCAAGGTATAGTGTCATAGAGCTGACCCTCTGTGGCAAGGTATAGTGTCGAAGAGCTGAGTCAGTGTGAGCTAGCTCACAGTTTTTTAGCCTCCGGCTCACACATTTTTGCCTTAGCTCAGGGAGGATGGCTCCAGTTTGGTGTAGTGGTTAAGTACGCGGACTCTAATCTGGGAGAACCGGGTCTGATTCCCCACTCCTCCACTTGCACCTGCTGGATGACCTTGGGCAAGCCATAGCTCTGTACCAGCTGTTCTCTCAAGGAGAGTTCTCTCAGAGCTTTCTCAGCCCCACCTACCTCCCAGGGTGTCTGTTGTGGGGAGGGGAGGGGAAAGGAGATTGTAAGCCGTTCTGAGACTACAAGTGAAGGGCGGGGTATAAATCCAATCTCCTCCTCCTCCTCCTCCTCCTCTTCTTCTTCTTCTTCCAGAGCAAACTCATTTATGCAGCAGCCAAACTGCTCACTCACAACTTGAATGCCAGTTGCTCACCAAGTAGAATTTTTGCTCACAAGACTCCACACCCTTAGAGGGAGCATTGCTCTTCAACAGCCTTTTTCTTCCAGGGAACTTCATCTCTGTAGTCTGGAGACTGGCCGTAATTCCAGGAGATCACCAGGGCTGAGGCTCAGTGGTAGAGCATCTGCTTGGCATGCAGAAGGTCCCAGGTTCAATCCCCAGCATCTCCAGTTGAAAGGACTGGGCAGTGGGTGATGTGAAAGACCTCTGCTTGAGACCCTGGAGAGCTGCTGCCAGTCTGAGTAGACAATACTGACTTTGATGGCCCAGCAGTCTGATTCATGTGTTCAGGGCCCACTGGGAGGCTGGCAACCCCATGTCTTAGACAGGATGCTGGACTAGTTGGCCCAGTGGTTCAGCCCAGCCGGGCTCTTCCTGTGTTCTGCCTGCGCAGCTGTGTAAAGCTGGGGGGGGTGGGGGAGAGACAGCTTGCCAGGGTCCTTGATGTGAGAACTGTTGCTGTTGTTGAAACCGCTGCCCTCCTTGGGATTTGCATTCCTCTCACGGCTAATAGGATCCCCGGAGCTCAAAGCCCGTCATCCCATCAAGCTAAACGTTTTGGGTGCCCACTTTTAAGCATTGTGGATTCAATTAGGCTAATTAGAAAGCAAGTAGAGAAGGATTGCATTAATGTAGCTTTACAGGATGAAACGCAAAAAAAAAAATCCCGCCTTCTTGAGAGAAACGGGAGGAGGGGGAGAAAGCGTGTGAATCCTACACCACTGGTTTTGCTAGAAAGGCCAAGGGAAATGTGCTTGCCCAGGGGTCATTTTGTAGAAAAAGAGGGGCAGGAGCTCATTAGCATAACTCATTAGCATAACTTATTTGCATATGCTAAACCACCTGACATCACTGGAAGTAAGTCAGAAAGAAAGAAGGAAAGAAAGAAGGAAAGGGGGGGGGGGGGAGTTACATATCCAAGCCTCAGAAATACCAGTATTTTGGGAGGATAGCTTCAGTGGTGGCTGAAGCCTTCAGAAGGCTGGTCGGAGGAACAAGGACCTTTCCAGGGGATGGGGTCATTTTGCTGCAGCCATGACACAAGCAGGCATTCCCCCGCGGGGGGGGGGGGGGCACCAACTCCCGGAGCTGAGCTCCCCCGAGCTCCTGCTCGAAATGACTCCTGTGCTTACCATTTTTGGACTGCCTCTGTTCCTGCGTCTTTGCTAAATGCAACAGGGAATACTCTCCCCCCTCATAAACCAGGGAAAATTTTTTCCACTGCTACATTTCTGCATTTTGTTTTATTTTGCTCCCCAAATGGCTTCAGGTGAGGCCTGGAGATCATCTCCCAGAATTACCACCGGTCTCCAGACTACAGAGATCAATTCCCCAGGAGAATATGGCAGCTTGGGAGGGTTGACTCTATGGCATCACATCTGACTCTGCCCTTCCCGGGATCTGCCCCAAAATTGCCAGGAATTTCCCAGCCCGGAGTTGGCAACCTTACTCAATCCAAATAAAAGCCAATAAAGCAAAAACAAATAAAGAGGAAGAGAGATGGGGGAAGGCTGCAAATTGCAGGGCAGGTCCCTCTCCCCGGAAATATTCCTACCAGTTCTATGGTATAACCATCTGAGTAAGAGCTAGGGCCCTTGAGGTCCCAGTGGGGGTGGGGGGTGGGGGAATTCCCTGCATCCAGCTCCTGTTTCCAGCTGCCATTCTAAGCTGCGGTGGAATATATATCAACGACAACAACAAAAACAGCTGTCAGGCTAACAGCATAGCATTGCTTCTAGGGAAAACCTGGAAGTGATACCTGTCCTGTCTAGGAATCACCAGAAACTCTATGGTTTTACAATAAAAGTTCCAGTGCTTCCTAGAGAGGTATGGCATCATTTCTGGTTTTCCTTGGAAGTGACATCATGCTGTCATCAAGGGTGGCCCCTCATCTCCCCACCCCTCACTCTCCCACTGGGTGCCAGGTAGGACTGCCAGGCCTGGCAACCGGCAGGAACTTGGGGGGAAGTGTCATGTACGCAGCATGACATGTAACATGAAGTCACTTCCAGGGAAACCCAGAAGTGATGTCAAGTAGCTCTAGGAATTTCTGGAAACGACACTTCTGGATTGTCCCTGGAAGTGACCTCACAGTACATGTGACACTTTTTCTCCTCCCTTCCACTGCTTGAAGGGGTGGCAGGAGTTGCCAATTGGAGGCCTCGCACCATAATGGAGGACCTGGCAACCATATTGCTGGGTAGGGTTGCCATCTCCAGATTGGGAAATGCCTGAAGATTTGGGGGGGGGGGGGGCGGACGAGGGACCTGAATGTAGAGCCAGCCCACCCTCCAGAGCCAGCCCCCATAGAGCCAGCCCACCCTCCAGAGCACCTTCAGATCCCCCATTAAAAACCTCTTTGCCATTTACACCAACACTGCCCTGACTGCTGCAACCTCTTTTTCCCCTCCCATTTCTCACTAGTTCCTCTGTTCACACCAGCTGGGATCCAGCATCCCCAGCCACTCTCGGGTACACTGACTAATTATCAAAGATCCCAGAGATTCTGAGCACGTCCAGAGCGTGATTCCCTCCCTCCCCAGCCAGTTTGGTGTAGTGGTTAAGAGTGGAGGATTCTAATCTGGGAGAACCGGGTTTGATTCCCCACTTCTCCACTTGCACCTGCTGGATGATCTTGGGCAAGCCATAGTTCTGTCAGAGCTATTCTTGGAAAAGAACAGTTTCTGTCAGAGCTCTCTCAGGCCCACCCACCTCACAGGGTGTCTGTTGTGGGGAGGGGAAGGGAAAGGAGTTCCTAAGATGCTCTGAGACTCCAAGTGAAGGGTAGGGTATAAATCCAATCTCCTCCTTCTCTTCACCAACAGACCCCCCATCCGATGATCCAGTTTAAAGCAGCTGGGACCGGAGGGAGAAATCCCCCTGGAGCCCCGCGCTGCAGTCCTAAGACCCCTGTCCTGGGTTGGCTGAACTTCCAAGTCGACTTGCTTGGGCGTGTTCCCTCGCCCCCATCACTCAGGTTCCGTCTCCAGATAGAGATCCCCCCCTCTCTCTCCCGAAACGGGAGCCCGGATGAGGCGGGAGACGCCCAGGCGTGGACTAGGCTCTATGCGTGGAAACGCACTCTGCAGGCGCCCAGAGTCCCTCGTGTCTGTTCGATGGTGTCCCAGGAAGGCTGGGTGAGCGCCGGCCCCTCTCCACAGCCCGGCCGCTGCCCTGAAGGCCTTGCGCGGCATCCAGGGCCCCCCGCAGTTCCCTCCTCCCCCTGAGCAGCGGCATCCTTCTCAAGACTGGCCGGCCGCCGCCTGGGTCGGAGCTGCAGCTTCCCGCGCCCTGTCTCCAGCGGGTCAAGACCGCTTGCCTAGGCCGGTACACCACGGTGGCGCTGTCCTGAGTGACTGACACACGCACGCACGCGCGTTGCCACTTATAGGTCGCACTTATACTTGCTTCGCTACTGTGCTTAGACTTCTGGTGGGTTCTGCAGCCCGGAGCCTCCTGCGCTGTTAATGGGACGCCCACCCTGCTGGTTGTATTCGACTCATTCTGTGTCATCCGCCTTGAGTCCAAGTGAGAAAGGCGGGCTATTAAAAAAAGTGAATTTATTTTTATTTTATTTATTTTTTAAAATTGCGCCGAACTGGCTCTTGGAGATCCGGGGGAGACAGTCCCGTTTTCTCAGCAAAATTGGATGATGATTGGGGGGGGGGGGGTGATGATGACGACGATGAAGATCGATCGATTGATCGATCGCTAGAGGATAGATGAGATTAGAGACAGCTAAAAGAGGGAGAGAGAGAGAGAGAGATGATAGAAGAGAGATTAGAGAGAGAGAGATGATAGACGACGGACGGACGGACGGACGGAGCGACAGACAGATAGATAGATGATAGACAGACAGACAAATAAACAAGCAAACAAACAAACCAATGGAAATGAAAGCCAGGGGCAGTGCAGCGAACCACAGACTACAAACGGAGGGAGGGACATTTCCCCGAGGATTTGCCAGGGCGCATCAGAGGGCTGGAAAAACAAGCCGTCGACGAGGGGCCTGACGGGAGATTGGGTGCAAAGGAGGCCCTTGGCGAGGAATCGGCGACTGCTCGCCTCGTGGGCTCCGCACAGCCCCGATGGAGGGGAGGGGAGGGCAGGGGGGGGGGCGGGGCGGGGCGGCCGTGGAACCGGCTGGACGTCCCATGGCGCGGGAGGGCGAAATTGGTTTTGCCGATGGGGTGAAATCGGCTTGTGGTAACCCCTGGCCGAGTTTCGCGGAGCTTCCTTCGGGATCCGCTTGTCCGGGTATTTCGGGGCTTCAGGGCACGTGTTGGGACGGACGGGGGAAGGAAACCGGGAGCGCTTGGGTGGCAGAAGGCGCCGTCAAGCCACTGCAGACCTATGACGGACCCCCTCCCCCCCCCCCTTCGTGCTTTCCAGGTGGGAGAGAGTTGGCCTTGGCCTGCCTCTGGCGTCGAAACCCAGGACTGGCTGGGTGGTCTCTCCCACCCAAATGCAGACCAGGGCTGGCCCTCCTTAGCTCCCGAGACTGGGCTAGCCGGGGGGGGGGGCATCCGGGTCACGGCAATCTCTGGTTTAAAGACGGGCAAACCGTGGCGAGGGGCGAGGGTTTTCAGATGCGCGCCAGGCTTGACGGACGCTCCATTCTTCCCGAGACCCGCTAGCTCCCCCTCCTCACCCTTCCCTGTCGCCGTGCGTTGGGTTTACCCGTTTACCTTCACTGAACGACCGAGCAATTAATCAATTGCTTAGTACTGCGATCCTAGACACCGTCACACACCCTTCCAGGGCCATCGACTTCACTGGATTCAGAACAGCGGAACCTCTAGAACAGATTTTTGAGCCCAGGGGCACCTCCAAGAGCAACAACGTTTTATTCAAGGTATAAACTTTGGCGTGCAAGAACACTTCTTCCGATATACTGAAACAGACTTCCTCAAGCCTTACATATTGGGGGGGGGGGGGGGGAGAGTTAGTTCCCAGGAAGGGCTAGTTAGAGTCAAGATGCAATAAGTATAGCTAAGACTGGCTTAAACCAGTTGGTAAAACCTGTGGATAGCAGCAGATTAGCACACAAATAAGAGTTAACAAACAGAGGTGACGATTAAGTTTGAGTCTAGTGGTACCTTTAAGACCCACAAAGTTTAATTCTGGGTACAAGTGTGAACTGAGTGACTGAGGGTGCGTAGTGAGATAAGAACCTGATATCTCTGCTAAGCCCTTGGGGTTCCATTGTCCTGAGTGTTATAATAACTTGTAATTCAGCAATCTCCCCTTCCTTTAAGAGTGCACTGCTCCCAAAAGGCGTACTGTACCATCCTACGCAGAGTTACTCCACTGGTTAAACCATCAGAGGACTTCCTGGAGTAAGGCTGTGCCGAATAAAAAGTCCAGAGTCCAGTGTCACCGTAAAGGCTAACGAATGTATTCCAGGCGGGTAGCCCTGTTGGTCGGAAGCAACAGAGCAAAACTGGAGTCCAGTGGGCACCTTCGAGACCAACAAAGTTTCATTCTGGGTAGGAGCTTTCCTGTGCATGCACACTTCTTCAGAGACTTCTGGTCTTAAAGGTGCCACTGGACTCAAACTTTGTTCGAAATTTATTCCAGTACAAACTTTCTTGAGTCACAAGAGTCTTTACGCTGGAATGCCTTTTGTTCTCTTTGGACTTCTGTTTAATGTTGTGCTAACAGACGTTCCCCGGGGGAAAGTGCGACGTAGGGTTATCCGCTCTGGAAAACGTTTCGCCGTGGCCTGGTGGTCTCAACAGTAACTTGACCTCCATCTCCGGAGGCAGCAGCATCAGGGGAAGGCCTCGGTGGCCCTCCGGGGCAACTAGTTAGCGTGAGACAGAATGCTGGACTAGATGGACGGCTGCTGGGTCGTCTTTTTTTTGCAAAGGCGGGTAGCTCATTTCCAGGGAGCTTTTGAAACTCTCCCAAACGAGTCGACTTGGTTTAGAACGATGCCTCTTCTACCGTTCGTTTCCCCTTAAATTTGGGTCTTTATTTACGTTTTATTTATTTGCCTTCATTATAGTCCGCTTTTCTCAGGGGGACTCCAAGGCGGATTATACAGAGCGAGTCAACGCGATCAACAAGTTGGGGTATCCAATGAGCCAATGAAATAGGATCAGGATTGTAGAACCAACTAGGAATCTTTAAAAAAACAAACAGAGCTGAAGCAAAGCGTAAGTGTAAAGGAGACACCTTAAATGATGCAAGATTACTAGAGGAAGACCCAGTTTGCCCTCTTCCCCCCGCCCCCTCCATGAAGCAGCCAGCAGTGGGAGTTGGAATGGGGACTGGTTATTCGCCGCCCGATTGTCTTTAATGTTCTACTTGTGTTTTAACTGTTTTTAGCTTGTTTTATCTGTGGTTCTACATCGCCCAGGGCCCTGCAGAAGCAGGGGTTTGGGCGATTCATAAATACAATTGTTATTGTTACTGATGATGGTGGTGAAAACTACACACAGTCGTAAAGGCCACGGTTCCTAATAGTCCACAGCCAGTGTTCCCTCTAAGCTGAGTCAGTGTGAGCCAGCTCACACTTTTTTAGCCCCGGGCTCACACATTTTTTGTCTCAAGAAGGATGGCTCCAGAGCAAACTGATTTATGCAGCGGCCAAATCGCTCGCTCACAACCTGAATGCCAGTAGCTCACAAAGTAGATTTTTTGCTTACAAGGTTCCACAGTTTAGAGGGAGCATTGGTCCAAAGTAACTTGTTGTGAATCTTAAACCGATTTGCTCCTGCGAGCAAGGATCCGGATAGCCTCTCTTGGCAAAAGTCGTCTAATACAGTCACCTCTTCCCCCACAGAAAACGATTAAAAAAATTATTGTTTTTCAATCCAATTCGATTTCTCTCGAGGAAGAAACTTTGCGCGAGGTCTGCGTGGTGCTTTCTTCGGGCAATCGACTTGTGCTCTGGTGGGTACCTCGCAGACCCTCCGTGGGAAATTGGTTTGCCGGGTTTTACTGTCTCTTGTTCTCTCGGACGGGAGTCACTCCTCATTCTCCTCGCGCATAAAGCGCGCTCTTCTGAGCGCCTGTGTGTGTGTGGGGGGGGGGGAGTATCTCTTGGCAAACACGTTCCCCCCCCCCCCGCAGCCAGCCAGCCACCAGCCCTCCCCCCCCCCCCCCGCCACTCTCCAGGCTGGTTAATTCCCGCGTGTCAATTTCACCCCCGAGGGGCGGTCCTTTCGGCGGCTGGCCGGACCGAGGGGAAGGAGCCCGAAGCCCGGGAGGGGGGGCGGCGCTCCATTAACTCCGCTGCTCTCCGGCCCCCACGTCGCACAAAGCCCCCAGTCAGAGCCGCAGGCCCTCTGGATCCGGAGCCCCGAGCGAGGAGGGTGGCGGACCAAGGCCCACCCCGGCCGCGCCCCCCAGCCGCCGCCGCCACGTCGAGGGAGGTCGTCGGTGTGGCCGAGCCTCCTTCTGTGCCGGGAGAGAGGTCAGCGCTGGACGGCTGATCCGCGGCTCTTCCAGGCCAATCCCGCTTGACTCTCGGAAGGAGACGGCCCGGCCGGGGCTTAGCGCAGAGCCGAGGAGGACTCAAGCCTTTCGCCTCCTGCTACTGCTGCCACCGCCGCCGCCCTCTGACATCCGAAGCCGGGGAGGTGGGGGAGAGCCGTCCGTCTGCTGGCCAGGGCTGCGCCAAAGCCTTCCCCGCGGCCGTCGGAAGGGCCCGCCGCTCCGCTCCGCCGCCAGAGAGGCGCTGGGGCTGCCCGAGGCGCGCCGTCGCAGGCGAGAGAGCACGGGACGGGAGGTTGGAGGCCCCGGCTGTTCCCCCGGCGCCCGGCCAGGCCTCCTCCATGCACCTGCAGCAGCAGAACCCCCTCCTGAACATGACCGACGGCAGCTTCTCCCTCGCCGGACACTTGGTCAGGAGCCCCGGGGGGAACCCGTCGCGGCTCCACAGCATCGAGGCCATCCTGGGATTCACCAAGGAGGATCCGCTGCTGGGCGCCTTCCAAGCCCAGGAGGCCGGCGGCGGCGGCGCCAGGACAGTGGACGAGGTGGAGAGGAGGAGCCCCCCGGACTGCTTCCCCAAAATGCAGGCCGACGAGCCCCGGGGGCCCGAGGGGCCCGACCTGGAAGATCCCACCGCCCAGCCCTTCGAAGGTGAGAGGAGGGGCCGGCCAGGAGGCTGGGGGGTAGGGTGGGCAGGTCCAGGCTGGGAAACTCCTGAAGATGGTCTGGGGATGGAGCCCCGGGGAGGACAGGGACCTCAGTGGAGGGATAGCGCCATAGAGTCCACCCTCCAAAGCATCCCTTTCCTTCAGGGGAACTGATCTCTGTCGTCTGGAGATGAGCTGTAATTCCGTGTGGGGTCCCCAGATCCCACCTGGAGGCTGGCATCCCTAGCTCAGGGGGACATCCCAGCAACCCTGCCCAGCTGGAGGGAGGCCATCTGAGGGGACTGAGAC
Source organism: Lepidodactylus listeri (assembly GCA_029233225.1). Taxonomy (NCBI): domain Eukaryota; kingdom Metazoa; phylum Chordata; class Lepidosauria; order Squamata; family Gekkonidae; genus Lepidodactylus; species Lepidodactylus listeri. Next base: position 22,997,320 of record JARCFY010000004.1, on the reverse strand, counting down.
AACCACAGGGGAAAGGGGCTGGGCCTCAGGACAGAGGAGCATTTGTCACCTGGGTCCCAGACACACATATTGTGAGGATCGAGGCCCCTTGGGACTGGGGGAGGGAGGGATAAGGTTCTTAAGACCACACCTGCCAAGGTGTGAGAATCTCAGTAAGGAAGAACAACCCCAGGGAGATAGTTTCAGGTGGGCAACCCTGTTGGTCTACAGTAGAAAAGCAACACTGGCCTTCAGTAGCTCCTGAAAGACCCACAAGATTTCTGAGGGTCAGAAAATTCCCTGAAGGACCCACAAAGATTTCTGAAAGTCGAAAAGCTCCCTTAAAGACCCACAAGAAAAAAGCTCCCTTAAAGACACACAAGATTTCGGAAAGTCAAAAAGCTCCCTTAAAGATCCACAAGATTTCCAGAGTATAAACTTTCAAGGGTCAAAATTCCCTTCGTCAGATACCAGTAGGACGAGCATCTCAGGAAGGGAGCTTGCGCTCTCAAAAGCTTCTTTATGCCCTGGAAAACTTGTGGGTCTTTCAGGTGCTCCTGGACTTGAATCTTGCTCAATGCCAGTGAAAGATAAAGGTGGGGGAATTCACCAACAGGGTCCTTTGGAGGTGGCCGGAGTCCGAATGACAGAGGCCTGCCTGAGTCCTTTCCAAACACCTGCTCTTGAAACCCAAATGCGTATAAAGGATCGTAACTTTGGCAGAAACAGCAAGACGGTCTGACCAACAGGAAAACCAACAGACCGTCCGTGTTTCCTCTTCCTACACTTCAGTGCCAGCTGTGGTGTGGGACTCCCCAGGGCTGCAGAGCTGTGTGTGCTTCCTTGGGAGTAAGTCCCACTTGACTTCCACGAAAACACGCATTGCATCAGGTTGTTCCTTGGATGCCCCACACTGTCCGCACCAGTGGTGTTGGCTTTCAAGTAGAGCAGGGCACTCCTCAACAAAACCACAGCCTTTGAGGGCCACTGAAAGGACTGGCTGCCCCAAGTGATCCATTCAAAGACAACTGGAGGAAAGTAGCAAGAAGTTGGTGAATCGCAACAGTGGCATGTCTCCCCCACGCTTCTTCCGTCCCAGCCCCATTTAGCATTTAACGTCCATGCCAATAAAGTGCAAATCCTCCTCTTCCTCCCTCTGCAGGCTGATTCCCCTGCTCTTTCCCAGAACAGGTTAAATACGATCTTCGAAGCATCAGCCCACCAAGCACAGCTAGTGGAAGAAAACCTTTCAACCACTGTGGAATGTGCCTGCACTTAAGAGTAGCTCCACTGAAGAAGTCCTTGGATTTTTTTCAAGGGGGGACTGTATCCTCTCAGCCTGTGGTCCCCAAACTTTTTGAGGTGAAGGAGATCTGTACCCCAACCCATAACATATTGACCCAGAACGCTTTGGTTTTAGAGACAGAAGTTCACAAGGAAGTGCAACCAGCTGCCACCGCGAAACAGGCGTTTCTATCTAGGGCCAAGAGCTTTTTCCAGCCTCCCGATACACTTCTCCACCAGTGTTCCCTCTAAGCCGAGTTAGTGTGAGCTAGCATGCAGTTTTTTAGCCTCTGGCTCACACATTTTTGGCTTAGCTCAGGAAGGATGGCTCTAGAGCAAACTGATTTATGCAGTAGCCAATTCGCTTGCTCACAGCTTTAATGCCAGTAACTCACAAAGTAGGATTTTTGCTCACAAGACTACACAGCTTCGTGGGAGCATTGCTCTCCACTCTGCCCCAACTCTTCTTGTGAGTTTCCCAGGCCTTTCTAGCCGGTACTAGAAACAAGAATGCTGCATCGGTCTGATCCAGTGACACAGTCGTTTTATGGGCAGTTTGTCACTGTGTGGTTTTGCACACGGCTGTATGTCTTTCCAACGTGGGGAGGATGACCAGTGGCAAAATCAGAATTTGTGCCAGTGAAGAAAGGTGAGCGGTTTCCTGGTGCAATTCAGGGGATGGGGAGAGAGCAGTTGTGTGAATTGGTCTCAGTTCACTTTGATTTCAAATGGGCAGGCGACCGGACCGGAATCTTATGCACTCTTACCTGGGCTCTATTAAATTCAGTAGAACTTGCTTCCAAGTAAACACACACAGGATTGGGTAATTCAGATTACAGCACAGAGGCCAGTTGAACTGAGAAGAATGGGATCTACCGCTATATGACTGTGTTTAGGGAGCAGCTGTGGCTCAGAGGTAGAACATCTGCTTGGCATGCAGGAAGGTCCCAGGTTCAATATCACTCGCCCCCAGTTAAAGAGCTCAGATAGCAGGTGACGTGAAAGACCTCTGCCTGATACCCGGGAGAGCTGCTGCCAGTCTGAGTCGAGCGGACAAATACTGATCTTGCTAGACTGATGGTCTGAGTCAGAAGAAGGCAGGTCCATGTATTGATGCTGCTATTATGGCAGCTGCATCTTTATTTCCCCTTCACTTAAAAACAAACCCCTGAAAGCGATGTGCAGTCCGAAAGGGAAAAACAACACCCAAAATTAATGAAATCGTCACGAAAGCAGCTCAAATTGTTTTAAAAGGATTATTATTTAGCACATTTTAAATCCTTAATCCCACCAGGGAGCTCAGGGTTGTTTTTCCTCTGTTGTGCCATCACAACAACCCTGCGAGGGAGGTTAGGCTGAGACACAGGGACTAGTCCCGGGCCTCCCAGTCAAGGTAATGGCAAGTTGAGATTTGAACTCGGGCCTCCTAGACCCTTCTGTGGCACTCTAACCGCTACACTCCCTTGAGAGAAGTGGAAAGATGTAGCCATCGAGGACTACAGTTCTGACTGGAAGCAAATCCTGTAGAAATCAAACGTGCTTAGATGAACCGGGGATGCAGAAATCAGCTCCAGGCTCCATGATCTGGCATAACCCACTGGCAGACGGGACTTTACGTTTCTCTTCTTGGCCCTCAGACCCCTATTGTCCGAAACGCTCCGAGGACTGCCTGAGCCCAGAACTGCCCGCCTGTAACAACAGCGACGGAAAACTTTCCGATGAAGACCAGCCCAAGAAAAAGCACCGGAGGAACCGGACGACCTTCACCACCTACCAGCTGCACGAACTGGAGCGGGCCTTTGAGAAATCCCACTATCCTGACGTGTACAGCCGAGAGGAGTTGGCGATGAAAGTCAACCTACCCGAAGTGAGAGTTCAGGTAGGAAATGTGGGGTTGTCTCCTAACCGAGCACCACCAGTGAAATCTTGGTCCCTTAATCCTCTCCCACTCCTGGTTTCCTTTTCCTTAGGAGGCCTCAGTCAAAGGCAGCCTCGGTTTGCTAATCCAGTTTAAAGAGCTCTCCCTCTTTTCTCCCCCCCCCCCCTTCCAGGAGATAATTTCTGACTCACACATATGCTAAATGATGTGTAAAGAGATTTCCCCTAATCTGGTTTTTTTAACATTTCACATAGTAATCTCTCTCTAATTACCAGCTTTTGATTTCGGACCCCTTTGGCTAATGTTCCTCTTGCGTGTAGCACCACCCCCCCCCGGCCGCCAGCACATAGAACATATGTGCAAGCACCGTTTGCAACACGCTGGTGCGCTTAATTGAAGGCCCCTGCCAGTGCTCCCTTTAAGATGTGGAGTCTTGTGAGCAAAAATTCCACTTTGGTGTAGTTTGGTGTAGTGGTTAAGTGCGCGGACTCTAATCTGGGAGATCCGGGTTTGATTCCCCACTCCTCCACCTGCACCTGGCTGGATGACCTTGGGCAAGCCATAGCTCTGTACCAGCTGTTCCCTCAAGGACAGCTTGGGAAAGAGCTCTCTCAGCCCCACCTACCTCACAGGGTGTCTGTTGTGGGGAGGGGAAGGGAAAAGGAGTTTGTAAACCGCTCTGAGACTCCCTTGGGGAGTGGAGGGCGGGGTATAAATCCAATCTCTTCTCTTCTCTTCTCACTTTGTGAGCCACTGGCATTAAAGCTGTGAGCAGGTGATTTGGCTACTGCATAAAGTAGTCGGCTCTGGAGCCATCCTTCCTGAGCTAAGACAAAAATGTGTGAGCTGGAGGCTAAAGAACTGCGAGCTAGCTCACACTAACTCAGCTTAGAGGGAACACTGGCTCCCTGCTGATCCAAAGATCTGAGGTGGAAGAGCAGAGACATGAGGCAAACGAGAGATGTAGCCAAAAATATAGGACATGTCTTGGTCCCCTGATTTTCACATGGATTACAACCAGGAGTGGGACACGGAAGAGATGGTAATACCTGCGGACTACCTCTTAGTGTGAAAGTTAGTGCTTCACTAAGCGCATACTAACCTTTCCATGACGTTTGTGCAAGCGTTTCCCAGCGTTCTTTGTCTTGGCTATTCTCCTGCTTCTGTTTCTTCATTCTTCTCTTTAAATATATAATTAAAGGTTGGCTCTTGAGAATGTGCATTATGTGCCATCAAGTCTCTTCCAATTTATGGCGACTCTGTGAATTGACAACCTCCAAAACGTTCTTATCCCTGGCAGTGTCGCCCAGGTCTTGCAAAAGGAAGGCCGTGGCTTCCTTTATTGAGTCACTCCGTCTCCCGTTGGGCCTCCCTCTTTTCCTTCTGCCTTCAACTTTTCTTACCTCTTCAGTATATTCTCGAGAATATATAACTCTTGTGTATATTCCTCTTGGGTATATTCAGGATATCATTGCAAAAACGTATCTTGAGAACAGTTGGTTTTATCCGTCATAACTATAGCAACGTTAAAAGTCAGTCCCTTTATTTTAAGCCGACGGGTTTCTGCCTTTGGTAGGCAGACCAAGGAAAGTGTCGTTGTTTAGTTCAAGTCATACAGTATGTAGAAAACATGTGATTGGCCAGTAACGTGGATGCTCCTGAAATCTGAAACAAGGGGGGTTGGGAGTGACAGTGGAGAGAACCGCACACCCCTTTGCCCTTAGATGTCTATCTGATTCACTTTGATCCCAGTCACCCTGCAAGAAACTTTGGGCAGCACAAATGGTTTTCCCTTCCTCACAGCAACCCTGTGAAGTAGGCTAAGCTGAGAGTACATGGCTGACTAAAGATCACCAATCGAGCATCTGTGGTAGAGCAGAGATTTGATCCTTGGTGTCCTGGATTCTAGCCGGACATTCTAACCACGACCCCACACTTCCATCCCAGCGTTCCCTTCTGATAGGCAGGTTTCTTCAGGGACTTGCTTGTTAATTAGAACGAGCCAGTTGGCTGCATCTGTCTTCCAGACTCATTATTGATGTCAGGGACTCTGTTCCAAGCCATTCCTGACGCTCTGGTCAGCAGCAGGTGATATACTGATATACTGCAGGCAGTGCAGACACCCTGTATCTTGTGACCTTTGGACGCAAGTATTTTTCTGAGCCTAGAAATCTTTTAATTCTTCCTGTGCTCTAAAAGATAGATCACATGGGGGTGTCTTCTCTTTTATTAGAAGATAATAGCAGACCCGTCACTCTCTGAGGTGCGAAATGTTATGCATCTGTGATAGATTTTCGCAGCCGTTCAAATGGGGTCTAGTTTTTTAAAAAAACAACTATAGTAATCTGCTTAAAACTCATAAGTTCAGAAGCCGTATAAGGTAGAGAAGTGATATATTGAGGACATGAGGACGGGGGGCGGGGGGGAATCCATCTCCCAGACACCGAAATACCCCCCTCAAAGCAGCGACTGTGAGCTGCCCTTCCTCTCTCCACCGGCTTACCAGTCCACCCCCTTCTTGGAAGAGAGGAGAACCACGTAAGCTGCTTTAAGTTCCCGTTGGGAAGAAATGAAGTTAATAATCATAATAATAGTAATGTGGTCTGTAGCACACCTGAAGACTGTAACGAGTGAAAAGGTCGTTTCAGCGGGTAGCCGTGCTGGTCTGCAGGAAAAGAGCTAGACTGCAGTCCAGGAACACCTTAGAGACCAATAGGAGTTTCGGGGTGGGAGTTTTCAAGATTGAACACTCAATTTTGTCCATGGAAAGGGCAGGTGGTGAGATGGCAGGACCAGGGAGCAAACATTTAGGAAGAGCATCGTCTATATTCTCTCCCACTGCATTTGGGAGATATACAGGTCCGTGTCTAGAGTAAGAGGTAGCAATGCTACTGTCGGTGGTCTTGGGCCTAAACAAAGGTTCTGTACAACAGGGCTGCCCCTTTTTGCTTCAGAGGAGCAAAACGATGGATGCGGCCTACACCCTTCTGTGCCATTTTCTCCATGGAATATATGTGTAGAGGAGCTCCATGTATCATCATTGGAGCCCACACGAAGCTCTGGGTTTTATTTGGCACCAGCTTGAGGGTCACCCTTCTCCCTGTATTTTTTTTTTTAACCTTGATGCTGCCCCATCTTTTGGGACCAATCCAGGAAAACCCGTGCTTATCTTACAAGCTAATGTCACTTTAAACTGTAAATGTAATTTATGAATTTTATTAATTGTGCATTTTGTAAATGGTTCTCTTTGATGTACCCTATTTTATAGGGGAGGGCGGTTTAAAAAATCCAGGCAGATAGACAGACAGACAGATCTGTGCTAACATTTACCCCAATTCATGTCATTCCTATTCCTTCTGCAACCCTGGGAACTGTAGTTGTGTGAGGAGGCTACAGATATTTAACAAAGACTCCTCAGCAGCCTAACAAACTACAAACCCCAGAATTCTTTGAAGGAAACCATGACAGTTAAAGTGGTAGGAATGTTTGTAATATAGATACACCCCCAACCTTTAGCTGTATCTGAAGAAGTGAGCAGTGACTCACGAAAGCTCATCCCCTGCCACAGAATTTTTTTTAGTCTTGAAGGTGCTACTGGACTCTTGCTCTTTTCTTCTGCCCTTAACCTTTGCCATGGTGTCTCCATGCGTTGCAAGGTGGAATGAGGGCCCAAATTTGCTTAGACGGTATGGCTGATCGTTGGAAAACATGTTCAAAACAGCAAGCACGTACTTTAGAAAAAAAATGGAAAAGAAATTCAAGTAATTATTTAGCTCCTTTCTGGAGCTAAATCCTACTGTGGGTGGAATAATAAGAAATACTGTTAGTGAGAGGGTCTTAAAATGCTTAACTTTCCCTGCTTTGGGCTATTTGTGAGTTGCACAGAACATGCATTATAAATGCTTCTCTTTTCTGTACTCCGTTCTTTTAGTTCCCACTGCAAAGAAGAAAGTTTTTTTCCTTTCTTTTTCCATAATTGTAAGAGGGAGGATTTTTTTTTAAAAAACAACACAGGCTTAATTAACGCTGAATTATCTTTAATCCCTGGGTCATGAAAAAGTTTGAAAAGCCTGAAATATTTACTAGTCATCTGTAAAAAATGTGGGAGGGCTTCCAAAACTGGGGTGGATTTTTTTTAAAAAGCTGCCTCCGAACGGTTGGAAAAATGGTACTAATTTTATCCCATCAAATGGGTAATGAGAACAGATTTACCTTTATGGGCTAAGGGGTTTTGTGTTTTTTTTATTGGGGGGGGTGAGCGTGAGACAAAAATTGCCTGGAAAGGGATTGTCTTTAAAAAGATCAGGTTTGGACTCAATTAGGGAGCTCAGGAGTCTGATCAGGTTTAAATCTTTTAGACAATCCCTTCCCCCAACACTGACTTGTGTGTGTGTATGTGTGTTGCCAACTCCAGGTTGGGAAATTCCTGGAGATTTGGGAGTGGAGTCTGAGGAGGGACCCGAACAGGTCTAACGCCAGAGCCCACCCTCCAAAGCAGCCCCTTCTTCCAAAAGAACTGATCTCTGTACTCCGGACATCAGTTGTAATTCTAGGAGATCTTCACCACCCCCTCCTACCCGGAGGTTGGCAAACCAATGCACGGCAGGTTCCTTTTTGGGGAGGCCCCCAAAGGTAAATGGAAAGTAAAAATCTTCTCCTGAGCAATGCTCCCACTAAGCTTTGGAGTCTGGTGAGCAAAAATTCTATTGTGTAAGCTACTGGCTTTACAGTTGTGAGTTGTGAGTGAGAAATTTGGCTACTGCATAAATCAGAAGAAGAAGAAGAAATCGGATTTATACTCCGCCCTTCACTACCCAAGGGAGTCTCAGAGCAGCTTACAAACTCCTTTCCTTTCCCCTCCCCACAACAGACACCCTGTGAGGTAGGTGGGGCTGAGAGAGCTCTGACAGAAACCGCTCTTTTTCAAGAACAGCTCTGACAGAACCATGGCTTGCCCAAGGTCATCCAGCAGGTGCAAGTGGAGGAGTGGGGAATCAAACCTGCTTCTCCCAGATTAGAGTCCGTGCACTTAACCGCTACACCAAACTGGAAACTGATCTGGAGCCATCCTTCCTGAGCTAAGACAAAAATGTGTGAGCCGGAGGCTAAAAAACTGTGAGCCAGGTCACACTAACTTAGCTTAGAGGGAACACTGCTCCTAAGAGCATTCTTAAATCTCAGTGTTTTACTTAACCTTAAATATTTATTTAGGGCTCAAAACAGATCACCACACTTGGGTTATTTGCTTTGGAGTTAGGTCACTATCACTAAGGTTGCTTAATTAAATCAGTAAACAAATGGTTTGGATCCAGGCCATACTGGGTTGTGTCCAAAGATACGCTACACTCATGGAAGATAATACTCGTAGGGAGGGTTGCCAGCTCTGGGATGGGAAGTGCCTGGAGATTTTGGAGGTGGAGCCTGAGAAGGGTGGGGTATAATGCCATAGAGTCCACCTTCCAGAGCAGCCATTTTCTCCAGGTGAACTGATACCTGTCAGTTGATCAGTTGTAATCCCAGGAGATCTCCAGCCACTACCTGGAGGTTAGCAACCCTATAGGTAGGCTGTTATATGAAGAAGAAGAAAAGGAGGAGGAGATTGGATTTATACTCCACCCTTCACTACCCAAAGGAGTCTCAGAACGGCTTACAGTTTCCTTTCTCTTCCCCTCCCCACAACAGACACCCTGTGTGGTAGGCGGGGCTGAGAGAGCTCTTTTCAAGATCTGCCCTTGAGAGAACAGCTCTGAAACAACTTGTAACTGACCCAAAGTCACACAGCAGCAGCAGCTGCGTGTGGAGAAGTGGGGAATCAAACCTAGTTCTCCCAGATTAGAGTCCACACTCCTAACCACTACACCAAACTGGTTCTGTGAACAGAAAGGCATACTTTGATTCAACCCTGTGGTTTGGATCTTACCTACTGAGTGCTGATAGCATTTCATGTGTCTGAAATTTGAGTCCTAAAACCTACCCTGGCTAGGGCACAAGCCAGCTTGGTGTAGTTGTCAGAGTCTCAATTAGAGCTGGAGTTCGCAATTCAGGGTTGCCAGCTCCAGGTTGGGAAATACCTGGAGATTTGTGGGGGGTAGAGATTTGAAAAGGGCAGAGTTTGGGGAGGAGACTTCAATGGTGTATAATGCCATCAAATCCACTGTTTTCTCCAGGTGAACTGATCTCTGTTGTCAGGAGATCAGTTGCGATAGTGGGAGATCTCCAGCCACCACCTGGAGGTTGGCAACCCTATTTCAAATTATGTTCAGCCATGAAGCTCATTGGATAGTTTGGGGGGCTACATTCTTTCTCTCAACCAGCCTCAGAAGATTGCTGTGAGGTTAAAATGCTGGGAGGAAAGAATCTTTGGAGAAAACGACATAGAATGTAAATTTGATTTAAGCAGATAGCCAAATTTAAATCAAATTTACATTTGATGTATGTCTGAGCATTAGTACTCACATAAACAACATTCCCAAGAGACTTGTTTTAGTCACTTGGGAAAACACTCTTACATTCGGTCTCTTGAAGTTGCTCAGAGCGGCCTGTCTGGGTACCCAAGTGATTTCCCCATCCGCAGGGTAGCTATGCCGAGACCTGCTCAGATACCCCAAGCGGTACTGTCTAGTGTTTTCGGCACTCTTTTCCACATAGATTTGTCTCCCGAGAAAGGGCTGAAGCAGATTCTGGAGAATCTTATCTCAGGCAATGGGGGGGAAGCAGTGAAGTCTGTCAGGCCTGGCCATTTCCCAGGGCCAGTTCAAGACATTGTGCAGCCCCCCCCCCCCCCAGCAAAGTGCAGCCATCACCTCATGGGCCGGCACCAGTGGCTGTTTGGGCTAGCAACTGGCGGGGAATGGAGGGGAATTTACCAGGAATAGGAGAGAGGCGCAGGCTACATCACCAGTTATCTGGCAGTGTCACTTCTGGCATGTGCAGGAAGTGATGTCATTGCTCTGGGATGTCCCAGTGACACTCTGGCATTTGGGCAAAAACTCTATAGTAAAAATGGCTTCTACCAAAGAGTTTTTGGCTCAAGTACCAGAGAATTGCCCAGATGTTGCTGATGTAATGACATTGCTTCCAGTACACACCAGACCCTATGGCATTATGCCCAGCTGAGGTCCCTCCCCACTCCAAACCCTCCCCAGGCTCTACTGCCAAAATCTTCAGGAGTTTTTCAGCCCGGCAACCCTAGTAAGGGTGGAACCGAATACCTCCAGACTGAGTCAAGCCCTTATGGTGTTTTTTAGCACCCTTCTCTTTGTCCTCAGCATTCACTTGGGCGGTGTGACCAGAGAACAAACTCTGCCAGTCGTGAGCTGAAAATGCATATCCACTGGTCTCCTCTATGGCTGTGCATTTGTACATCAGAAACAGAGGGCAAGGTCTTGTTCAAGGAAGCTCATCCACCATTCCTAATCTTCTCATCACCTACAAGAAGCTTCTGAGGAAGCCCCAAATTCCCGGCTGCAAAGTCTGAAAACCATCCAGAGAATCTTGGCCTTGAATAGAGGTAAAGGTAAAGGTTTCCCTTGCTCGAAAGCTAGTCAAATCCGACTCTAGGGGGCGGTGCTCATCTCCGTTTCCAAGCCGAAGAGCCAGTGCTGTTCAAAGACATTTCTGTGGTCATGTGGCCGACATGACTAAACGCCGAGGTGCATGGAACACTGTCACCTTCCCACCGAAGCGGTACCTATTTATCTACTTGTAGTTTCTTGCTTTCGAACTGCTAGGTTGGCAGGAGCTGGGGCCAGAGACGGGAGCTCACTCTGTCACGCGGCACTGGGGTCTTGAACTGCCGAACTACAGACCTTCCAGTCTGCAAGTCAGCATCTTAACCCCTAAGTCACAGTGGCCTTTGGCCTTGAATGGTCAGGTCGAAATCCCCACTTATTATGATGCTTCACTGCCAGTCACTTGGCTCATTCCACCTTGCCAGGTTGTTGTGAATCTAAAACAGGACGACACCCCTGTATGCTGCCCTTCATTCACTTTGGTCATGTGGAGCAGAGGTAAAGAATGACCTGCATCATGGGCTTGTTATGAGAATCAGTCAGGCTCATGCAAATAAGATTTCTAAATGGTGTGCTGTCCAACACTACACGTTTACTCAGAAAGAATCCCACTCAATTCACGTAAGATTGCAGCTCTATTTTATTTTAAAGCTCCATAGACGCCAGTGAAATTTTTACGGAGAATGTGCTGGATTTTTGTAGGCTGTAATGTTACATTTTTAAATGCACAATCAGGATTGTAAAAAAATTCAGGCATCTTGTAACCATTTAACAGGTGCTCAGACCCTTCCCCACTCCCAAGTGGAGCAGGTACACTTCCAGGAATAACAGAGTTTCAAAGAACAAAAGGGACTTATTCTCTCGTCCTCTCTCTCTAATATAGCGTTCCTACTTACTCTGTTTCAAAAAAGTGCACCATTCATAACAGTTATTTGTGATGGTGCAACAAATGCTAAACTGGATAACAATCCAGATGTTATCAAGATTCTAAAAGAAGTCTATCCCCATGTAGAGAAACTCAGAAGACAAGTGTCGTTTACAAATGGGAATGACCCATAAGACCCTGTATGTGAACTGGGGAGTCCTTGTTTTGCGTTCTTCCCTACATGAAGGAGACAAGGGGCAAGGTATTTTCAGTGGAGGGAACCATAGCTTTGGAGCAAACCGGCCAGAGAAGCGCATTGGATAGGGTTGCCAGCTCTGGGTTGGGAAATCCCTGGAGATTTTGGGTGTGGAGCCTGTGGAGGGTGGGGTCCCAGGAGAAGAGGGACCTTGATGGGGTATAATGCCATAGAGTTAGGGCTGCCAAGTCAGCCTGGGGGGCGGGGGATCCCCCACTAAAGGGGTTCCCGATCCACCGGCCAGCATTTGGCCGGCGGGGGGAACTCCACCCCCAACGTCGTCCAACGAGGACGACGTAATGACATCACTGGAAGTGATGTCAGCACATTGGGGGCGTTGCCGGGGTGACACTCTGGCAATCGCCCCAGAACTCTATGATACCATAGAGTTTTGGGGCGATTGCCAGAGCGTTGCCCTGGCAACGCCTCCAACGTACTGACGTCACTTCTGGTGACGTTGCTGGGCACGCGCGCTTTGTGCGCGCGCCAGGAGGAACTCCCGGACAGAGGAGGACTCCCCCCCACCGGTGAGTTCCGAAGACTTGGCAACCCTACATAGAGTCCAGCTTCCAAAGCAGCTGTTTTCTCCAGGGGAACTGATCTCAGTAACCCTCGCATTGGACTACTTCAGTGGATGGAATGTGTGCCCAGAGTGGAAGCTGTGTGTGTGTGTGTGTGTCCATGTCTTGATTTTTATTGGTTAAGCTGTGTCTGTCTGTCAGGGAAGGGGAGGGACTGTGTATTGCCTTAACAGCCTTTCAGGTTGCAAGACTATTTTAAGTCTAATTAGCGGATTGAATATTGATATTCATGTGTGAAAAGCTCAGTCTCAAGCTGCATTGTGATCAGTTCTATTTTCCGGAGACATTAAGAAAAAGATTCAGTAGACATGGCCGAGCGCTAAATCATCCTACCCGAAGGACGGTGGGTGGTTTTACTATACGAAAAGCAAAAAGTTACACTCGTGCTGTTGTTTCTACATATTAAAGAGAAAACTCGACAATGATCCAGGAAGGTTCCTCCAGGAAAACAGCTAACCATCCTGAGAGTATCTTTGGCTCTGGTTGTTGTTGAAATCGATCGACAGCAGAACGCTGTGGTGTGTGACATGCACAGACCCACAATACATAGTCACTTCATGCCTTACTTCCTATGCAGTCCTCCTACACCTGTACACAGAAGTACGCCCTGTTGAACGCCCTAGTTAAGTCCACTTAGGGTTTCATCCCTGGACACGGACCGTTCGGACCACCTAGCTCAGTGCTGATTATTCTGCTTGGCATTGGCTGCCCTGGTCTCAGGAAGAGAAGGCCCATCCCAGAGCTTGTTACCTGAGATCCTTCTGCTGAAGATGCCAGGGATTGAGCCGAAGACCTTTCATGTTCTACAGATGAGTCCCTGCATTGCAGCCCTCCACATTTCTGTGTTGTCTAGTCCCGTTATCAGCCACACACATCCTGCCCATCTGTTGGGAGCCCAAGGGACTCCAGGGCTCCCCACTCCAAGGAAACTGGAGGTGTCTTCCTCTGCATCCACTCACCAAGTCAGCAGTACACATGATGCTTTTACAACGATGCCTGCAGGCTGGGGTGTCAGCTGCCCACTGGAGACGAGAGCTCTTCTGCCCCTAGCGCTTGTTGCCTGCTGGTGCTCAGCTGGGCGGCAGGACGAAACAACCCAGGCAAAATAAAGAAGCATCATCGGCATTCCCGGTGTGATGAAATTGCGTCTGGCATGACCAGGAAGTGATGTCAACACGCCAGGTGCTGGATCTAACATATCCCTCAAACTCTATCGTTAAGCCATAGAGTTTGGGGTGAATGCTAGAGCATCGTGTCCGGTGCAATGCTGTCACTTCTGGCCCCAGCCGGAAGTGATGTCATTGTGCCGGGGATGCTGAGTATTTTGCTGGTGATTATCATCAGTAACACGAAACCAATACAAATCTGACATCAGGAATCACAAGACTGAGAAACCTGTAGGAGAACACTTCAACCTTCCAGGATATTCAATGGATGACCTCAAAGTAGCTGTTTTATTACAAAGGAACTTCAGGAACAGAGTGGAAAGGGAAATTGCTGAATTACAAGTTATTACAACACTTGGAACAAAAACCTCCCTAGGACTCAACAGGGATATAGGTTTCTTATCTCATTACAGATGCTAACTCATTCAGTCCTCACATACGTATTCTCATACAGAGAGACTATACATCCTTTGTATTTTAGGGGGTTTTTTTCAGAATAGTAAATTAGAATACTGAATGTAATACCAGGAATATTGGAATGTTTGGCTGACATAACACTGCATGCACCTCAAAAAAGAAAAACATGCTGTTAAGTGACCTCCATGCCTGAGAGGAATGAATGGAGAGTCTCTGTCTTATTTTGACATATTTATTGCTTTACAGCTGTTGACCATATAACCTTAGCTTGTTATTTAGTTTTGTCTTTGCATATCTTAAAACATCTTCATCACCTTACATGTTAATTTGCTGTTCAGCCCCTGTCTATAAGATTAAACCTTACCTTCCATTCCATTGTATTTGAAAAAGTGTGCATGCTTATACCTTGAATAAACCTTTGTTGGTCTTAAAGGTGCCACTGGATTCTAAATTTGTTCTACTCCCTCTTTCTTTATGTCCTACTAACTCTTGACTTTGTTTTTTTTGCAGGTGTGGTTCCAGAACCGAAGGGCCAAATGGCGGAGGCAGGAAAAGCTGGAGGTGACTTCCATGAAGCTGCAGGATTCCCCCATCCTCTCCTTTAACCGCTCTCCGCAACCCTCCACCATCGGGACCATCGGCAGCAATTTGCCCCTGGAGTCGTGGCTGAGCCCCCCCATGTCTAACAGCAGCCCCCTCCAGACTCTGCCAGGTTTCGTGGCTTCCCCGCAAAGCCTCCCCAGCAGCTACACCCCTCCCCCTTTCCTGAACTCTCCTCCCATGGGTCACACTCTGCAGCCCCTCGGGGCCATGGGGCCCCCTCCACCCTACCAGTGCGGGACCAACTTTGTGGACAAATTCCCCCTGGAAGAGGTAGACCCTCGGAATACCAGCATAGCTGCGCTACGGATGAAAGCGAAGGAGCATATCCAGTCCATGGGGAAACCGTGGCAAACGATTTGAGGTGGCCGTGTCCCTTGCACACGCATCTTACATCTTTGGGAAGAGAACTCATTCCGTGAAGAGCTGGTAGATCTTCCTTTGGACAGACAGATAACTGGCATCGAACGATCACCTATGTAGAAGGGAAATGAGCACTCAACAGAAGTTCTTCCGCCCTCCGATCGCCCCCCCCCACGCGCATTACCCATTGCATTCTTTGTGTTTTTTTCCGTCTTCTGCACCAGACTTAGGGTTTGATTCTAGTTTTCTTTGTTCGCTGTGTATGTGTTTTTTTTAAAAAAAAAATGATCTAATCATCAGCAGGATATGTAGTTGTGTAAGAAGCTATAATAGAGACAAAGAATTTTTAAGAACCCTTTGTAATCCTCCTAGGGGTATTTTATAACATTAAAGCACAAATATTTTCAGAAGGTACTTTGACCTGTTAATTGAATCTCCCACTGAATACAATTCTTAAGAGGCTTCTGGATCCTTAGTTTTTTATTCTCACACAAATGAGCACGTAAGGTTAAGTGTGTGAAGATCGCTAGCAAGGGAACTGCATTTTCTTATGTGTTTGAAAATTTCTGCCCCACCTGTTAACAGGATGCATCACCTTAAAATAAACTTTTTAAAAAACAAATTAAAAACAGACCAAACTACAGCACCACAATAGCATCGTATTTCTTCAAAGGCTCACTGCAAGAGCACAACCTTGAGAGCCCTTTTCAAAGGGCCAGGGCCCCGGGCAAAAGGGCTCTCTTGTCCTCCCAGAGAAAGTCCTCACCCAACAGGCAGATGGAGCCATTATGAGAATCTTGTCTGAGGAGCATTTAAGTTGGTGTGAATGGCTTGTCATGATTCAGCTGTGGCAGTTTGGAGACAGAGAGGCTAAAGAGATCTATCCATGCAACAGAATGAGGTGGTAAAATCCTGAGTCATGTTCTGGATTACTCTGGTGAGGCCTGATTTGGATATAGGCATGGACTCACTAAGTCTTAGCAATACAAGTTTGAGTCCAGTGGCACCTTTAAGACCAACAAGTTTAATTCTGGGTATAAGCTTTCATTTTTTCATGAAAGCTTATACCCAGAATTAAACTTGTTGGTCTTAAAGTTGCCACTGGACTCAAATTTTGTTCTGTTGCTTCAGACCAACATGGCTACCCACCTGAATCCATATAGCCATATAGAGGAGGAGGAGGAGGAGAGATTGGATTTATACCCCGCCCTTCACTACCCAAAGGAGTCTCAGAGCGGCTTACAGTCCCTTCCCCTCCCCATAGCAGACACCCTGTGAGGTAGGTGGGGCTGAGAGACCTTTTTCGAGGACTGCCCTTGAGAGAACAGCTCTGAGAGAACTTGTCACTGTCCCAAGATCATACCAGCAGTGCCATAGAGTTTCGAGGCGATTGCCATGAGTGTCGCCCCGGCAACGTGCCCAGTGTGATGACGTCACTTCCGGGTGACATCATCATGTGGGGCAGACGGCCCCAGAGAAAGGGAGGGAGGGAGGGAGAGGAGAGGTGTGTGGGGGAGCAGTGGCGGCGGCAGTGGTTTCTTCTTCTTCTTGGGCCGCGGGCCCTGGAGAAGAGAGGTGTGCGGGGGAGCAGCAGCAGTGGTGGCGGCTACTTCTTCTTGGGCCAGGGGTCCTGGAGAGTGGAGAGGCGTGGCAGTGGGCAGTTCACCCAGGGGGGCTCAGTCCCCCCTGGAAAATTTCAGGGGTGGCCTGAGCCCCCCTGTAGTTGACGCCTGTGTACCCAAAGGAATCTTAGAGTGGCTTACAATCTTTTTCCCTTTCCCCCTCCACAAAAGACACCATGTAAGGTAGGTGGGGCTGAGAGAGCTCTGTCGAGAACTGCCCTTGAGAGAACAGCTCTGAAAGAACTTATGACTGACCCAAGGTCACACCAGTAGCTGCATGTGAAGGCATGGGGAATCAAACCCGGTTCTCCCAGATTAGAGTCTGCGCTTCTAACTACTACACCAAACTGGCTCTTCTATTTATAAAATATTTCTTGCAAGAAGGCAGCTAGTACAGCAGAAAAGGCCTTTTCCATGGATGCCCTAGTTCGGTGTAGTGGTTAAGTGTGCAGACTCTAATCTGGGAGAAGCAGGTTTGATTCCCCACTTCTCCACTTGCACCTGCTGGATGACCTTGGGTAAGCTGTAGTTCTGGCACAGCTGTTCTTGAAAAAGAGCAGTTTCTGTCAGAGCTCTCTCAGCCTCACCTACCTCACAGGGTGTCTGTTGTGGGGAGGGAAAGGGAAAGGAGTTTGTAAGCTGCTCTGAGACCCCCTTGGGTAGTGAAGGGCGGGGTATAAATCTAATCTCCTCCTCATCTTGCTATGTGGGGTGTGTGAGAGAGATATTTTACATGAGGAGCATTCAAAGGTATGATTCCCTTTCATCACCCATCTACAGCTCTCTCTGCTTCCTCATTCTACTGTGCATATAAACCACCTAGACAAAGTCTTTGAGCAGCTTTCTGCTGCAGCATTGAAGAGAGTCAACATCAGAGCTGGGATCTTGTATACGATGGATCTTTGTAGAGGATCAAGATCTTTTTTATCTGGAGGAAGCCTCATGGATAAGTTCATCTGTTTCCAACGCAATGACTGTCAGACCATTTATCGTTGCCACTAGGAGTCAGGACAGATCCCCTGCCCTTTGCATTAGGCTAGCTTTAACCTGAGAATGCAGAAGGTAAATATATCAAGCTGCCCCATACATGTAAGGCTGCCCTCTACCGAGTCAGTCCATCTTACTCAGTGAACTTCGGTCCTCCAAGGCTTCAGACAGTGAAAACTTATTTCCTATCACCTGCTGTCTGAGATCCCTCGGTCTTAAGATGCCATGGATTGAACATAGAACATGCTGCATAAACACATGTGTTTTGCCAGTGACATGCGTCCCTAAATACTGTATCGGGTCATTTCGAGCAGGAACGTGCAGGAACAGGAACGTCGTTCCTGGAGTAACAAGCCCAGGAGTGGGCACATATGGTGATGTGGAAAAGAGCAACTTGGTCTGTATCTTCATGCTTGTTGTAGGGCAGCTTCCCTGCAAGAGCGAAGGAAACCTAAAGTGTCTTTAGTCAAAGTGTAAAGCTGGCTCACCAGCTCTGAGTTGGGAAATACCTGGAGATTTTAGGGGTGGAGCCTGAGCAGTGGGCGTTGCCTTCTGACACACTTCCGGTGATGTCAGGGGGTGTGGCATATGCAAATAAGTTATGCTAATGAGTTGTGCTAATGAGCTCCTGCGCCTCTTGTTTTACGAAATGACCCCTGCGTGCTTGTATTATTGACATATCACCAAATACTTAAAGTACTAAACACTAGAGTATTGTGTCTTTGCTTGCTTGCTTGCTCTGGTGCTGCTCTAGATCTAAATAAAAGGTATGCAAGCTTTTGGTCTTCAAGGATGCCTTTTCAATGTTGACCTACTTGCCATGGAAGCCCCATAAACTTCAAAGGATTCTACAGTGCAAATTTTTGGGCTACACAGTCATTTTGTACAGAGCTAAGCTTAGTGGCAGAGAAACTGTCATACTGCGAGAATCAGGGGTCCTTTCGAGCAGGAGCTTGGGGGAGCGCAGCTCCAGGAGTTGGTGCCAGCTCCCCCCACCCCCGCAGGGGAATGCCTGCTTGTGTCATGGCTGCAGCAAAATGACCCCACCTCCTGGAAGGGTTCTTGTTCCTCCGAGCAGCCTTCTGAAGGCTTCAGCCACCACTGAAGCTATCCTCCCAGAATAGTGGTATTTCTGAGGCTTGGATTAGTAGCTGTCCCCTCTCTTCCAGCTTTCTTTCTTTCTTTCTTTCTTTCTTTCTTTCTTTCTTTCTTTCTTTCTTTCTTTCTTTCTTTCTTTCTGTCTGTCTGTCTGTCTGTCTGTCTTTCTGTCTTTCTGTCTTTCTTCCTTCCTTCTTTTCTTCTTTCTCTCTCTCTCTTCTTTTTTCTAGCCTTCTGAAATACATCCAGTGATGTCAGATGATGTAGCATATGCAAATAAGTTATGCTAATGAGCTCCTGCACCTCTTTTTCTACAAAATGACCCCTGGCAAGAATACATCCTAGAACACTCTTTTGGAGGGGATGCGGCTAAGTAGTAGACTGGGGTGGCAACTAAGGTTGCAAACCTCCAGGTGGGACCTGGATATCCCACTAGGGTTGCCAGTCTCCAGGTAGGGCCTGGGGATCTCCCGCTTTTACAA
The DNA here is from genome assembly GCA_029233225.1 of Lepidodactylus listeri. NCBI lineage: Eukaryota > Metazoa > Chordata > Lepidosauria > Squamata > Gekkonidae > Lepidodactylus > Lepidodactylus listeri. The sequence goes on along the minus strand of JARCFY010000004.1, from coordinate 22,978,230 downwards.
CTGATCCCCAGCTGACAGAGATCAGCTCCCCTGGAGAAAATGGCTGCTTTGAAGGGTGGACTCCATGGCACTGTACCATGCTGAGGCCCCTTCCCTCTCCAAACCCCGCCCTCTCCTGCATCCACCCCCAAAGTCCCCAGGTATTTTCCAACCCAGGCCTGGCAACCCTATCTTCCAATTTTACAACTGATCTCCAGGCGACCCTGGAGACAGTGGCTGCTTTGGAGGGTGGACACTATGGCATTATACCATGCTGAGGTCCTTCCCCAAACCCCGCCTTCTCTAGGCTCCACCCCCCAAATCTCCAGGTATTTCCCAACCTGTAGCTGGCAACACTAGTAAAATACATGCCCAAGGCTGATGTGGCTATGCATTGCAAGAAAATATCAATAAGGATACGTGATCTGTTTTTCGGAGAAACTTTTCTGTCGTTCATGGCCTGCTCACTGAGGAACGCCAGAGAGGCAACCGAAGAACCGTGGGACGCAGCTGGAAGAGCACTTATGTAGATCAGAAGTCCTTATACAGTGAAGTGGTCCTCTGTGAGAGGGCTTTGATAGCTGCCAGGACAACTTGATACAGAGGATATATTTTGAAGATATTTCACAAAGACACGAGATATCTATAGAAAGTTCAAATAGCGTTGCTGGCACTAAACGTCCTTTCATTACCCAACAGATCCAACACTGTTCGTGGTAATACCCTGCAGATAAAGACTTGAATGGCTAGTTATTCTGTATACCAGGGGTGGCCAAACTTGCTTTGTGTAAGAGCCACATAGACTAAATGTCAGATGCTCAAGAGCCGCAAGGTGACTGTGGAGGAAAAGGCAGGTCTGGGGGAGTGGCCTGAAAGCGACATCACAGGAAGGGGTGGGTTTTGGTATATGATATTTAGCCCTTCTATTAGCTTTGGGTCTTCAGCACTTCAAATCTCTTCTGCTTTCCTGCCAACTGTATACTTTTCTGCCTCCACATTTTGCCTGAGGCTTTCCTACAGAGCCTTCTTCTGCTTGGCCCCTCAGTTCTGTGACTCCTCCAGCCCTCTTTTTTTCCTGAGGCCTTGGCCTCTTCCACCTGGTACTTCTACCAGGTCCCTACTTTTCATCCTGCGGCTACCTTTTCTGTCCCCTTTTGTTCCCTTCCCTCTGACTCTCAGCTCTCTTCCAGCTCAGTTTTCCTGCCCTATTCCCTATAGGGTTGCCAGGTGAGGCTGAGCCTCTGGGAGAGGGGAGAGAAGAAGCACGACTGAACTCCAAAGGGAGTTCTGGCCGTCACATTTAAAGGGACTGTGTTCCTTTTAAAGGCCTTCCCTCCATTGGAAATAAGGAGGATGGGGCACCTTTTTGGGGGGGGGGGGGTTCGATCTTTTTGAAACTTGAGGGGTTTTTTTTTAAAGAAAAGGCGCCAGATGCTATGCTGAAAATTTGGTGCCTCTTTCTCAAGCATAGCTCCCCCCCCCCCCCGAGCACAGATACCCATGGATCAGTTCTCCATTATATCCTACTAGGAATAAGGCCTGTTGTGGAAATAAATACGGGCTCTAGAAAGAGGCTCTGGGAGAGTGCCAATTCAATTTGCTGTGGCAACCTCCTCAAACCCCACCCTCTCCAGGCTCCACCTCTGAAATCCCCGGGAATTTCCCAACCTGAAGTTGGCCAACCCATACACTTCCCAGCTAACCATCAACCTACTGTTATCTGCCCCTCTGACTGCAGCTGACTTCTGCCCTCCCTCTTGGAGATCAGTTGTATTTCTGAGTGATCTCCACCCTTCACCTGGAGATTGGTAACAGTGGTTCCTCAGGAGAAAATGGCTGGTTTGGAGGGTGGAGTCTATGGCATTGTACCTGTCTGAGGTCCCACCCCTCCTCAAACTTCACCCTCTCCAAATTCCATCCCCCAAATCTCCAGGAATTTCCCACCTGGAGTTGGCAGCCCTATCTCTCTCCCAGCCAAGCATCAACCTACCTTTATTTCCCCCTCACTTTTCAGCTTTCCATCTCCCCACCACCACCTGCAGCCTGTACCCAGGAGGAAAAGTAGTCTTTCTCTGCAATGGGGACCAAAGCAGCTTACATCGTTCTTCTCTCCCCTTTTTGACTTGCACAACAACCCTGTGAGGTAGGTTAGGTTAAAAGTCTGTGACTGGTCCAAAATCACCTTCTCAACTTCTACAGCAAGAACCTGGATCTAGCAGACCCTGCTCTGAAGCACTGGCTGATATGCCTGCCATGTGGTGGGGAGAGCAGGATAGAAATCTAATAAATAAATAAATAAATAAAAATGCCTAGGATAGCCAGCCTCCAGGTGGAGCCTAAAGATCACCAGGTATCACAACTGAACTCCAGACAACAGACCTCCCCCCCCCACCAGAGGAAATAACTGCTTTGGAAGGTGGGCTTTATGGCATTCTGTTCAGCTGAAGCCTCTTCCCTCCCCAAACCCTGGCTTCCATAGACTCTACCAGAAAATCTCCAGGAATCTTCCTATCTGGAGCTGGCAACCCTAGTCTGGACTGGCCTCAATGACTTCCTCACAAAGGCCTGCGAAGGGTTTCCTTCCTTTGTCTGAACCAAGCTTGGTTGCCTGCTGTGGCAAAATGGGCTCCAGTTTACAATTCAGCTGGATGGGCTGGAGTCTATATTGATGCTGCCCTGCCCCCTTGGACAGTCCCTCTTTTCCTGTACTTTTTGGCCTTGGGGTAGCTGGAAACTGTAGGCCAGCAGATGAGGAAGCCCCATTCAACCCAGTTAGTGATACCCCTGCAGGCCCCTCTCTGGAACCACAGCTCAATTAAACCTTATGGAGGAACATTTTAAACAACCAACCACAGATGGCAGCCATCTTGCAAACCCAGGTAACTGCCATTTCGTTACACCTATCAACAGCCACTGAGGGAAGAGTTAGTTCCACACAGGAGTCAAGCAGGAGAAGTGTCTTTGTCAAGAGAGAAAGCCATTTGCCAGTAATTCTAACAGGGCACAGTGGCTGAAGGGGGAGTGGGTGAGGAAGAGGAGCAGACCCAGCACCTGGCCAATGGCACGCAAGTACTCTTGAGTGGCGGCTGATGGGCCAATGGCTGAGGGAGTGCATTGCACAGCCAATGGGAGAGCTGCAAAGGACCACTCCAAAAGAGAATTATATATAATGATGATGATGATGATGATGGGAATCGGTGCCCATAGGGTATAATAGAGTGCCCAGTGGACATTCCCCCCTCCCGCTTACTGATAACCCTGAAGAAGGGGGAGGGCCTCCAAACCAGGGGATCCCCTGCTCCCAACTGGGGATTGGCAACCCTAATTTCCCATCTCCTTCTCCACAATAACACACTGGTTTGGGGTAAGATTGCCAGCTCTGGCCTAGGAAATTCCTGACAATTTGGTGGCAGTGCCCATGAAGGGGGGAATTTAGGGAGGGATTTCCCCTAGAAGCTATTATATGCTATGGAGTTTGCCCTCCGAAGCTGCCATTTTCTCCAGGGGAACCAACCTCTGCAGTCTGCAGATATGTTGTAATTTTAGGAGGACTCCAGGCAGGGTTGTCGGGTCTGGGTTAGGGTTGCCAGCCTCCAGGTGGGGCCTGGGGATCTCCCGCTTTTACAATTGATCTCCAGCTGACAGAGATCAGCTCCCCCGGAGAAAATGGCTGCTTTGAAGGGTGGACTCTATGGCATTGTGCCATGCTGAGGCCCATCCCCTCCCCAAACCCCTCCCCCTCCTAGATCCACCCCCAAAGTCTCCAGGTATTTTCCAACCCAGACCTGGCAACCCTAGTCTGGGTTGGAAAATACCTGGAGACTTTGGGGGTGGATCCTCAGCATGGTACAATGCCATAGAGTCCACCCTTCAAAGCAGCCATTTTCTCCAAGGAAGCTGATCTCTGTCAGTCGGAGATCAGTAGCAAAAGTGGGAGGTCTCCAGGCCTCACCTGGAGGATGGCAACCTAACTTCAGGCCCTACCTGGATGTTGGAAATCCTAACTACCAGACTTATGATTGCCATCCTTCAGGTGCGGCTTGGAGTTCTCACAGAATTACAACTGACCTCCAGACTACAGAGATCAGTCACCAGGAGGAAAATGGCAAGCTTTGAAGTGATAGCTCACATACCTGCTCAGCTTCCTCCTTTACCTAAACTCTACCCTCCCCAGGCTCTGCTCCTAAATCACCAGGAATTTCCCAATTTGGAGTTGGCACCCTACTCACAGTCCTTGCAAGGAATCACAAAAGCATGTGCGTGTGTTTCTGGAGTTAGTAGGGCTGACTCACTAAATCAATAATTGGTGGTTGTTGGTGGAACGTGCCATCAAGTCACAGCAGGCTTATGGTGATCCTGTAGAGTTTTCAAGACAAGAGATGTTCAGAGGTGGTTTGTGTGACAGTCCTACAGTCAGTCACCAACAAGTGTCCTTAAACAGGAATGCTTTATTGAGAAAGGTATGCTATGGTCATCTGCACTTCTTGTGTTAGTAATGGCTGACACAGCCCCAAACAGGATAATTATACAGAATTCCAGTAATGCATTGCAACCAATCACCATGTCAGAGAAATGGCGCTTAAATTACTGGTTTACAGTTCCCAGGGGAAAAGCGGGAATAATTAGAGCCAGACAGGAGAAGAGATAACATGGACAGGCACTAACAGTCTCCCAAGGTCAGAGCAGCTTGCAGAGCGATAAGCATGCCATGAGAAGTATAACATAACATTCCACAGACCTGACATCAAGGGTTCACTCATCCCACCTCCTGGGCAGGAGATGGCAGCATTAGCTGACAGTTTGCCATTGCCTGCCTCTGCATAGCAACCTTGAACTTCCTTCGTGGTCTCCCATTCAAATACTAACCAGGCCCCACCCTGCTTCACTTCTAAGAGCTGACATGATCGGGCGAGCCTGGGCCATCCTGGTCAGGGAAATAATAGGCTAAAATAATCAATTTAAAACTTTTGATTAGCTTTTTTAAAACTGTGGAAGAGGGCATCAGCACCCTCTTTACAAGTTCTGGTGGGTTCCAGGTCCCAGTCACACTGTCACACTGTGAGGAATCACACTAGCTAACGAGCAAAACAACATTCAAAATACAAAATATATAAAAGACAACCTGTCATTTAATAGGGTAGGTACCACAGCGAAGCTTGCAGCCCCTGTTCCAAATAGGTGCTAAATTTAACAGTAACTGAATAGAAAGTGTAATTATGCAGGGCTTGAACCAGGTTTCTGTGCTTGCCAGCTATACAGAGTTTCTACATTCAGCCCTGGAGCGACAAAGCATTTATAAAAATCTGTACAATGTTTCTATGGCACCAGGCAGTTTGTTCTAAATACTCAGGTGCTAGACTATTTCACTTTTAAATAGCACTGTGAATTAAGGCCAGAAACAAAAGGCTGAACAGGTAAGGGAGCATGCACAAAAAAGCTGTCCATTCCACACCAAGAACCCATTCCTAAATGCCAGAAACAAATTGGGCAGTTGTGGTATTTTCTGTGTCTCAGTCATACACGATGTGAGAGAACAGTAGCTTCTGTGGATATTCCGTTCTCTTCGTGCAAACTAGGAGCCTACTAGCCATGTGTTATCAGGAGTGCGATATATGTAGCCACTATTCCGTGTAAATTGGATGGCATGTGAATTTTCTGTAGGGTACAACTAGTTTTGTATGGAACCTACATATTCCTGATATACTTGGACTGCTAGGCTCCCTATTTGTATCAGGGCTCCAAGGAACAGAGAAAACGAGCTTCGCTAAAAGCAACATCCTGAGCTCTTGAACTATTGTTCTTTAACTCAAAGAATGTGTGAGAAAAGATTTTTTTTTTTTAAGTGGGTTTACTAGAAAGGTTCCACCAGTTATTTTTTCTAAAGGCATGTTTGCACATGGATCGTGCTGGGATAGATCTGTAAAGCAGCAATGAAATCAATCAATCTTTATTTATTACGGCACCAGGCCAGCCAATCAGCAACAACATACAAAACTGATATAAACAATTTGTTAAAATACAAATATACAAATATAAAAAATATAAAAACTATAGTCTAAAAGATTTGAAGGGTTAAATAATCTTTTAATTGCAGATACAGTAACAAGCGGCACAGAATTTAGCTACAAGTTTGGTAATGGTCTGGTTATCATCTGACAATAAGTAATTGACATAGTCAGAGTCCATCAGACCAGGCAATTCCTTTACCAAAGGTAAGATATATTTGGCTCAAACCAACTTGTACTGTGGGCACCTGAGAAGCATACTTTCAATAGTCTCAACTTCTCCCAAATCTATGTGAGCGACAAAGTAGATGTTCTAGATATTGTCCCATACAGACTACATTTGTCTGTGGCACAAACTGGCAAGAGGGATTCAAGCATGCTTTTAAATACCGAGCGCATTGATATTTTAAGGGTGTTTTTTTAACACACTCAAAAGGCACTTATGAGCCTCTTTTGTGCCTATGTGGATGTTGGAGTGTGTGATGTAAAAAGAAGAAGAAAGAAAATAAATTTTAAAATCAAATATACGTTTTAACTGATGGAGGTTTTTACATTTGTGTGACAGGGGAAACAAAACGCTCTTTCAGTGTTTACAGAGAATGGCTTTTCTGGGGAGTTGAACTACTGGTCATTAAAGGCCCAAAACAGTGAAAGACCAGGATGTCTCTTCAGGTCTCTCTCAGGTCTTATAGCTGAAGGCTTCCTCTGTCTCACTTTGTTAGATGTGAGGGAAGTGGCTACGATGTGAGATGAGGCCTTTTCAGCCAACATACCCCAGTTCTGGAACTACTCTTTCCTTCGAGAAATCCCCTTCATTCCCTCAGTCCACATCTTCCATCATCTTGTGAATGCCTTTTTGTTTCCACAGTTTTAAGGTATTTCTGACCATATTCTAGAACTGCCGTTTGTAAATTATTTTTATCCGAGTTTACCTGTGGAAGTTTCCTCTGCTCTTTCTGAAATCACTGCTTGATCTTGCTGCGTTGCTACTTCGGTATGTTTTTTGAAGTGTCGCGATAGTTTGTGACCTGTCCTAAATAACAGAATAGTAGGGCTCATATGTATTAAAATAAGCAAATCTCTCCCAGCTTGTTTGTAAACTGCCTGCCCCTCAACAAGCTATTGAATCAAGCCGATTTTGTAAAGACGGAAAAAAACTTTCAACATTTGTTTGACCAGAGGCCTTAGTGGAATAGGAAAAAATGTTATTTTTGTACCAAGGGTGAAACACTGTATGCAGCTTTATTAATGTCATATGTGAAAAATGCTGTTAAAAAACGCTTTCATGTTCTCTGACACACCCTTCTATTTTATGCCAGCTAGCAGTAATACTAATAGACTATTACTACTAGTAGTAGTAATCAATACTCCCTCTAAGCTGTGGAGTCTTGTGAAAAGAAATTCTACTTTGTGAGCTACTGGCATATCAGTTGTGAATGAGCGATTTGGTTACTACATAAATTAGTTTGCTCTGGAGCCATTCTTCCTGAACTAAGACAAAAAATGTGTGAGCCAGAAGCTAAAAAACTGTGAGCTAGCTCACACTAACTCAGCTTGGAGGGAACACTGCTAGTAATAGTAGTAGTAGTAGTAGTAGTATTAATAATAGTAGTAGTGATATTAGCAACAATAATATCCTTTCTCTTCCCCCATGTTTTACCAAATTCTTTTCAACAGCATCCACCTTTCTGGGTGGAAGGTTGCATAGAACACTACAGAAATCTGTCAGATCCTAGCTTTATTGACTCTGAGGAACAAAGTTTGAGTCCAGAGGCACCTTTTAAGTCCACCCGAATTTCACATCTGCTTTGAGCTGTGCCCTATTGTCCAAGCCGTAGAAATTAAAAACACAGCATTTTTTATTTTCCATTATCTCTGTTACCACATCTAATAGGGCTGAGAACCTTTTAAATAAAACACTCCCCCCCCCCCCCAGGCACAGGGTGCTTTACACACTCTGGAAATTGTGGCAATTAACGTTTCTCATTAGGGGAAGGAGCAGGGCTCACAAACCCCTTCATTGTCTCCCAGGGGGACGGTTCAATAAAGACGGGGAGACCTCTTCTTTCAACATTTTCCACTCATTGTGGACAGACAAAAGGAGGCCTCTAATTATATTTTCACAATCTCTGCGTATCTTTAAGGGGCCTGTCAGGAACAAGCATGTCATCTTTGTTCGGCTTCGTTTCAGGGAGCTTTTTAACCTTAGACAGCAATTTCTTCACATCCCTCACCGACGGCCTTCCCCACAATGCTTCCCTCCACGTTTCCCGACTTGAGAGCTTCTTTCTCAGATAATAATAGGAATCACTGTATTTTGAAAACAGCCTCTCTCCTCCTTCCTTCTCCTTCCAAGCCTTTGGGCCTTCCCTTTTCTCTTCTTGTAACCAAGTCGACAATCCCCTAGCAGTTGAAAGACAATTCAGTTTGTTGGGCGGCTTGCAAACAAACACAAGAACTGTGTGGACTTTGTTAAACAAGGCCCTGCTAGACTGAAAACAAGACTTTTTGGTGGTTAGGGAGACTGCAGGTTCTAGCATGAGGTTAATCTCTCGCATGGCTTCTTCTAAACACGGTTCTCTAATTATTGCTGCTGCAGGAACCTGATTGGGATTTGAATTCAGAGAGACCAAACTCTTATCAGATACACAAGGGGGAAGTAAAAAAATGTCTTTGTTGACTTCAGCTTTGGACACTTCTATGGCCCAGCACCAGATTAAACTTTTTTTTTTTGTCTTTTCATTTTGATCCATGGGCTGATTCAACTTTCCCCAAAGAAATGGGTAACAACAATGGGCATGATTGAGACAAAATAAATTGCATTGAGCAGCACTGAAACTAGGGTTGCCAGCCTCCAGGTGGGGCCTGGAGATCAGCTTTTACAACGGATCTCCAGCTGACAGAGATCAGCTCCCCTGGAGAAAATGGCTGCTTTGAAGGGTGGACTCTGTGGCATTGTACCATGCTGAGGCCCCTCCCCTCTCCAAACCCCACCCTCTCTAGGCTCCACCTCCAAAGTCTCCAGGTATATCCCAACCTAGACCTGGCAACCCTAACTGAAATCAACAAGACTTAAAAGGGTTTAACTTGATAGGACAACCAGTTGGTGGAGCGTTTAGAGTATCAGACCAGGATCTGAGAGATCTTTGTTTAAATCCCTGCTCCGCTATAGAAACATGCTTATTTTTATTTATTTACTTTATTTATATCCCACCTTTCTCCTCAACGGGGCCCCAACATTTTATCCTCACAACAACCCTGTGAGGTAGGCTAGGCTGAGAGTGCACGACTGGCCCAACGTCGCCCAGCGAAATTCCATGGCAGAGTGGGGATTTAAACGTATCTTTGGGACTGTCTCTCTTGGCATACCCCCCTGGAGAGCACTGCGCTCAATAGGTCAAAATCTGCTAGTGGTCCCCGGCCCGAGAAATATCTGGCTGTCTTCAACCAGAGCCACAGTGTTCTCTGCCCTGGCTCCAACCTGGTGGAACTTTCTGCCAAATAACTGGCTAACCTGGGACTTTTGTGTGGTTTTCAAGCTGCAGATTGTGGGGGGGAGGGGCAGTTAACATGTGAGAGCACTCAAAAATGCCTATCTCACAATCTCACAAATGCAACCAGAGGTGGTATTGTCTACTCTATGACTTCAGGACTCCATGGTCTTATTGTAGTACAGACCAGGTAGGGTTGCCCCTCCGGGTTGGAAAATACTTGGAGATTTTGGGGGGGGGGGTAGACTGAGGAGGGCAGGGTTTGGGGAGGTGAGGGACTCCAGTGGGGTATAATGCCATAGAGTCCACCGTCCAAAGCAGCCATTTTCTCCAGGTGAACTGATCTCTGTGGCCTGCAGATTGTAATCCCAGGAGATCTCCAGCCACCACCTGGAGGTCAGCAAACCTAGGACCAGCCCTTACCATGTTTCGGGAAGATGTTACCATTTGACATTGGACCGGTTTCTGAGGGAAAACTATTCCACAGTAGAGACCGGTGACCTTTGGGACCACCCCTCTGTTTGTTTTCCTTTCAGTTCTTAGCTTGCTTCATCATATATAATGAATTTACTTGAACACGTTTTTCCTTCTGTTGAGAATAAATTCAAATCTTTCCATAAAAACTGAGGAGGTACACAAAATGTCCCCCCCCCCCCTTTATTACAGGAGATTCTTAAAATTTACCTTCACGTAATTTTTCCCACACTGACCTGTGGCATTGTTTAGGTCCTATTTGTAAAGGGGATTTTTCTTTTCTTTTCTTTTTTTTTATAAACATCTTCTCTTCCTTAATTGGGTGCTGAGTCTAATAATCCCACCTCAGCTTGTTAAATGTACAATGGCAGTCGGAGTTAATGACCCATTAGTGATTAATTCCTTAACCAGCATCTAATTGCTTACTGTAAAAGCTTTTCTTAAAACTGGATTAAATCATCTGGATCCTTAACCACTTCTTTACTTTAATTTCGCCAAAGGCTCTTAATCAAGGGAGTGTGCTTCCCCTTTTTCTGGAATTACTCTTTTCCTTTCGAACTTAAACTCTTGTTTAGCGGACAGAAGAGGATCTTTAAGCACGAACAGCAAATCCCAATCTTAAGCATGTTTGTTCAGAAGGAAGTCCCATATAGCATTTTAAGTCTCTCTGGCTGCAATCCTAAAAAAACACACTTTCCTGGAATGAAGCCCAATTAAACAAAATTACCCTCACTTCTGAGGAGGATAGCTTCTTAGTTGGAGTGATCAGTGACATTCACAAATGAGATTTCTGGTTGAGGTCAACCATTCAGAAAACTACAGGTATCTTAAAATACATGGGAAGAACACAACAGACACCCTGTGAGGTAGGTGGAGCTGAGAGAGCTCTCTGAAGAATTGCCGTTGAGAGAACAGCTCTCAGAGAACTTATGACTGACCCAAGGTTACACCAGCAACTGCACGTGGAGGAGTGGGGAATCAAACCCAGGGCGAAGACAGACTGGCAATCTGCTGCGCCGCAGGCGCGGCAGAACAAGGCGGGGGGAATTGCCCCCGCCGTGTGGCGTTCGCACGCCACCGCAAGGAAGCTGCCCGCAGCGTCCAGACTGGAGGCAGCTTCCAGTGGCGGCGTCCGAACGCCGCACGGCTCCCCTGGCCCGGAGCGCGTTTACACCCGCCGGAAGCAGGTGGAATGCACGCACGCACAGCAGCCGGACACCACTTTGAAGTGGTGCCCGGCTGCTGCGGGAGGAGCGCAGCACCGGACATATTGCGTCCGGGCCACCTCCTCCGGGCAGATGTGGCACTCTGAATGGCCACTCTGCCTCCGCTTTTAAAGCGGAGGCAGAGCGGGCCAGACTACAAGTCTGTCCTCGGCCCCAGTTCTCCCAGATAAGAGTCTGTGCTCCTAACCACTACACCAAACTGGCTTTCCAAACACTTGGCCATGCATTAAGGTTGACAACCTCCAGGTGGGACCTGGAGATCTCCAGGAATTACAACTCCAGACAACAGATATCAGTTGCCCTTGAAGTAAATGGCAGCTTTGGATGATGAACTCTATGGCATTATACCCTGCAGAGGCCCCACCCCTCCCCAAACCCCTCCTTCCCCAGGCTCCACCCACAAAATCTCCAGGAATTTTCCAATCCAGAGCTGGCAACCCTACTGGGCATCCAGTGATTGGATGAACCATGCTGTCTCCTATCAAGCAATCCCCAGAAAGGAACTTTAAAATGGGGTTCTGTAGTCTTGAGAGTCCCTTGGACTGCAAGGAGATCAAATCAGTCAGTCCTAAAGGAAATCAACCCCGACTGTTCCCTGGAAGGCCAGATACTGAAGCTGAAGCTCAAATACTTTGGCCACCAAATGAGAAGGGAGCACTCACTGGAGAAGACCTAGATGCTGGGAAAGACTGAAGGTCAAAGAAGAAGGGGACGGCAAAGGATGAGATGGTTGGACAGTATTATTGATGCAACAAACATGGGGTTGGGCAGACTCCAAAGGATGGCGGAGGACAGGAGGACCTGGTGTGATGTGGTCCATGGGGTCGCGAAGAGTCAGACTTGACTGTGCGACTGAACAACAACACCATAGTCTAGTCATACTGGATTCAGAGACCTTGCTTACTTGGAAAGCTAAGTCTAGAATCCAAACATACTTCAAAAATCTTGCCTCTATATCACTGGGTAGGAAGGTGTCTTTTGGCAATCTAGATGCCTCTGTTTCCTCCTGGGTTGGAAATATATATTGACAGCACAGATGCAGGACAAAGATGATGTACTTAAGAATGGTCAGCAAGAGTAAAGACTCAGGGAAGGAAAGTAGCTTTAAGGTATTACTGTAAGCTGAACTATCAAGGTCAGCAAAACACGATCTTGTTTCGACCAAAGGACTTAATCAGTTTCTTTCCAAGCAGACTGATGTCAGAGCAAGCAAGACACTAGGCGTCATGATTAAATATAAAAGCATATTTGATCTCTGTAGATCTCCTGCTAGACTTTGGTTTTCAGTGAGGTTATAAATATAGAGCTAAATCCATCTCCCCGTGATCTTCAGTAGCACCAAGAGTGGGAAACAGCAGTGATTTCTCACTGTGTGTATTAAGAACATGTTCGCATCCTCCCAGATTTAAAACAAATTTGTATTCTACAGACTTCTGAAATTATTGCTCTTGCCCCATTGATAGAAATGTAAGCTTTGTGTGTAAGTCAGAGGAAAGAAATGCCCTTACCCCAAAATTTAGTAATCAGATTTGGTTTAGGCCTATGTAAAACAGGCAGATCGGATTTATAATATAAGGAAGGTCATTTTACAGACTGTCACCACTGAGTGAAGCATCCCTCATGAGGTAAATTTTGCTCCCTCAGTGGGAGTTGTACAGGGTCTACCCACCTTAAACACCTCAGTAGTAGTAATTTTAAGACTGGTCATTTAGAAAATGCTATAAGGTTTTAAGATGTTCAAACAGTCAACATGTCTGTGCCTTATGTGGCAGAAGCTCTAAGGATAAAAATTCCATCTCCCCAGTACCTCAACCTGCAAATATGCTTCCAGCTGATCCCAGGGAGGCTGTAAAAACCCTGAACCCTAGGGGCAGTCTTGGAGTGGATGTGGGCAAATAAACTGCAGCTTAATCCTGACAAAACAGAAGTGCTACTGGTCAGCGGAGGTGTTTTATTTATTTATTTATTTATTTATTTATTTATTTATTTATTTATTCCTTCAATTTATATCCTGCCCTCCCCACCTTCCGCCCACCCCACCTTCCGGCGGGTTTCATTTGATGTTCCCTCAATGATTCCTCCTTCCTAGCCAATATTTTAATGGCTGTTTGTTTTTTTTTAAATACTCATTTTTATTGATTTTCTCACTTTACATACATAACATTCCTCAATAATTTTTTCAGTAGAGAGAACATTCTAATACATTTCTCTTTGTTGGGCACATACATAAATATAGGTGACAAGTCACCTTTGCAAGACTAACATACTATAATATAACCAGGTACCAATTTTAGTTTTCTTGTTTCCCTTTACTTAATTACTTAGCTCTTTCATTTAACCAGTTATAAACTTTAGCCCAAGCAATCTTAAAAGATTCTTCATCTTTACCCTTTAAGGTTCTAGTCAACTTATCCATTTCGATCACTTCAAGAAACTTTTGAAGAAATTCCTGACTACTTGGGATACTAGTAGTCTTCCAATATCTTGCATAAATAATTCTGGCAGCTGTAAATCCGTGTATTAAAATAAATTTGTCTGGTTTTTTATATGTTTCTGGTATCATATTAAGGAGAAAAGACTCCGGATTTAATAATAATTTTTCCTTAATTACTTCTTGTAGTAGGGTTTGCACCACTACCCAAATTTTTTTTGCTTTTTCACACCGCCACCACATATGAAAGAAACTCCCCAAATTCTTTTTACATTTCCAACAGACATTTAACACTATTTTTGAGTACTTAGCGAGTCTTTCTGGTGTTAGGTACCATTTAAAAACCATCTTATAGAGAATTTCTTTAAAAGCTACCGATCTGGTGATTCTAATATTTGTGGACCATATTTTGTACCAAGCATCTAGCTCAGTGGTATGTCCTATGTCTCTAGCCCATGAAATCATAGTGGGTTTTACAACTTCATCTGTCATCTTTGCATCTAGTAAACAGTTGTAAATTTTTAAAATATTTTTATTGTTAGTTTCGAGCCAAACCTTATCAAAAGCAGTTGGTTCCCTGTAAAAGCCTATCGTTTTGTCTTTATTATATCTATCTTTAAGTTGTAGTGTTTCCCACCAGGTTAAACTAATTTTTTGCTGATGGAATAGCTCTTGCAGCCTTAGGTTATTTTCTTTGTCTAAAATAGCTCCATAACAGATTTTTTTGTCTTCTTCCAACAACGAAGGTCTAATAAAGGCTTCGCAAGGTGACACCCAGTATGGGATCTTGGTGTAAAAGTTATGCCTAGTCTCCTCCCAAATTTTAAGAAGCGCACCTCTAATAAAGTGTTGTTTAAAGGAGGAACTCATTTGAGTATACCAAAGACCAGCGTGCCACCCCATTGGCAAATCAAAACCCTCTAAATTTAAGACCCTAATGTCTTTTAAGATTACCCAGTCTTTAATCCATAGAAAGGTGGCCGCTTTATAATAGAGTTGCCAGTCCGGAAGTCCAAAACCACCTCTATCCGTTCTTTCTTGTAGATCCTTAAGTCTAATCCTTGGTTTTTTATTTTGCCAAATAAAACCCGCCATCAACTTTTCCAGTTTACAGAAGAATTTCTGATTTCTGATTATAGGTAAGGTCTGGAATAAAAATAATATTTTAGGGAGGACATTCATTTTAATTACGGCAATTTTGCCCAACAATGAAAGCTGTAAATTCCCCCATTTATTTAAGTCCTTGCTGATCTCTGTGAGGAGTGTATTATAGTTGTCATCGAACAGAGAGCTGCACCTACTCGGCAGGTTAACTCCTAAATATTTAACCTTTTTAACTATTTCATAGTCTGTCTTTTGTTTCAAATGTTCCCTGGTTTCTTCAGTGCAGTTTTTTGTTAAAATTACTGTCTTTTGCACATTGATCTTCAGGCCCGCCAACTGACCAAATTCTTGTAGTACTATAAGTACCTTATCTATTGAGACTAATGGGTCTTCTAAAATGAAGACCATATCATCTGCAAATGCTTGCACCTTGTATTGTTGGCCTTTTATTTTTAGTCCTTTAATGTCTTCTTCTTCCCTAATTCTCTGCAATAATGTTTCTATTACAAAAATAAACAATAAAGGGGATAAAGGGCATCCTTGCCTGGTACCTTTCGTTATTTGGAATTTTTCTATGACATCACCATTTATCGAAACCCTTGCTTCTTGCTCATCATATATTGCACTGGCCATATTAAAGAATTTTTCCCCACAATCCCAATGCATTAACTGTAACATAATAAACTGCCAATTAACATTATCAAATGCCTTCTCGGCGTCTAAAAAAATAAGAGCTAATTGTTTGTCTGGTCTTGTTTCAAAAACCTCCAAAATACCTAAAATAATTCTTACATTATGTCTGATCTGTCTTTGGGGGAGAAAACCTGATTGATCCCTATAGATTGTATGGGTTAACACTTTCTTAAGTCTACTTGCCAAAATGTTTGCGTAGATCTTATAGTCTACGTTTAAAAGTGAAATTGGTCTATAGTTCTTAATATCGTAACTGTCTGCACTTTTCTTTGGAATTAGAGAAATTAAAGCCTCTTTCCATGTTTCTGGAGTTTTTTCCCCCTTCAATTATGCTTTGTATAGTTGACTTCAATGGGTCACATATCTGGTCTTCGAAACATTGATAAAATTCAGTGGGAATGCCTTAATGGCTGTTTTTAATGTTTTGTTTGTATTTTAATTCTGTTTTTAATTGTTTTAATGATGTGTGTGTGGGAGTTGACTTCAGTGGTTTAAAATGTGATTTCATAATATGTGTTTTAAATCGTTAGCCACCTTGGTTGCCCTGAGGAGGGCAGATACAAATTTTGTAAATAAATAGAATAAAGTTACCGCTGGATGTTATAAAGCGAGGCTGCTCCAAGATTAACAAATATTTACATATGTTCCACAAAGATAGTTTGGTTATTTATCTGGATTTAAAACTTTTTAATTCCACTTTTCTCTCAAAAACTGGATCCGAAGTGGCTCACAGAAGAGTTTTTAAAAACAACAATAAAAACACAAAAAATGACAGTCCAGACAGATTCATAGAGAAATGGTTGATGGTTATTATATATCGGAATGATGAAACCTTGGATAAAGTTGTACTTTGTATATTTTTTCATCAGATTTGAAAGTTGGTGGCTTAGATATTTTACATGTTAATTAATATGGTGGTGGTGGAAAAGTGCCGTCATGTCACACATGACTTATGGCAATGTTGTAGGGTTTTCAAGGCAAGAGACATTCAGAGGTGGTTTGCCATTGCCTCCCTCTGCATAGCAACCCTGGAATTCCTTGGTGGTCTCCCATCCAAATACTAACCCGGGCCAACCCTGCTTAACTTCTGAGATCAGGCTATTCTGGGTCATCCTGGTCAGCGTTAAATTAATGTACCAGTGACATATTTTCTGTTTCTGTTTTGTATGTTGTATGCTGTAAAATAAAAGTACAGTTTTAAAAAATCATAAAAATAAACTACTGTACCATAAAACACAGTCCAACATCACTTATCATCTCTAACCATCTTCAAAGGTCCTTCTGGACAGTTGAACCTCCTGCAGGTCAGAAGGGAAGACACTTTGTTGACCTTTTCAGGAAGGACTGAGTAAAGGGGAGGCCCTTTGCATCACAGTACTGGACCATGGTGGAGACTAGCCACAAAACCAAGTGACAATGGACCACATACTATCTCTAATCCATCTTCACAAGTTTCTCTTGAGGCTGAAAATGGGAGGACTCCCATGTATGCATCGCTGAACCACTTGGAAGGAAAAAAGGGGGGATTAATATGTGGTTAATAAACCTGAAATATTTCCTAAGAACATAAGAGGAACCATTGTTGGATCAGGCCTGTGGCCCATTCAGTCCAACACTCTGTCACACAGTGGCCAAAAACACCAGGTGCCCTCAGGAGGTCCATCAGTGGGGACTTCCTTCAAGAAATGGCTATAAGGAGATCCCCCCCCCCGAGAAATCAATGAATTGCAAGCTACCCTCTTCATTAAACAATCAAATGCAGAAAGTTTTCAGCCAGTGCTAGAAACGTTATGTAAGGGGTGAAGATTTTTATTCTCCAAATTTGTTATATTAAATTCACTCAACTGTGAAGGAGCTGTTATTCTTTCCTTTTTCTTTTCTTTTTTAAAAAAATAAACGATAGAATGGCCAATGTGGGACTTTTTACTTTGCAACTCATGGTTATAAGGCTTTTTAATAGGAACATGGTTATAATTCTTAGCATGTTGTGCCTAAAGCACTTCACATAACATTACTTCAGATAATTTACTATTATTATTACTATTATTGGTGCTATATTGCTATTATTTCTGATGTGGCAGAATGGTGCTTGCTGAATCTATGACATTGTTGGTGTTTCAGCTTTTCTCTCAGACATTTCTTAAATAACCAAAATTGGCCTGATTTTTATTCCAACCAGGTTATGTTAGGTAAGAGTGCCACCTGGTGGAATATGCTAGAAGTTTGTCACAACAAACCTACGGGTAGTGCACAAAAATGCATTCTTAAATGGCCAGAGCCCTTATAAAAACGGGAAGGGGAAATGGATAATGTCTATCCCATTCAAAGATTGACTTCACCCTCCCAAATTGTCACTTAACTGTTGTACTGGGGAGAAGAGGCAATTTATAAGGAAGTTTGGCATCTAGTAACAAGTGAGATGGGAGTTTCTGTCACACAGCTGCACACAGGGATGTACATTCAAATATTTCCAGGCTGAATACATATCTGAAAAATACTTTGTTGGTATTTTTGGGATATATTGGGTATTTGAAGCGATAGTCAGGTTTTCCCGAATACTGGTAATAGGATCCTGAAAAATTACACGAATATTCGGGAATGGCATTTTAAAACTCCCAGGTCTGTTTTCTTTCATCTTATAGGTTTCCCAAGCAACATGAGGAAGGGGGGAGTGAGGGAACTCTTCCAGTCAAATGGGATCAGATGTTAGGGGGAGCCCTGGAACTGTCTTCCCAATCATTGTGATTCTGTCACAGCACTCCGTGGCTCTCTGAGCATGGGCAAAGGGGCAAAACGTTGGCCAGCAGCATGATTCCATTTCAGGGAAGTGACATTTGTGTGTGTGTGTGTGTGTGTGTTTGTGTGTGTGTGCGTGCGTGCGTGTGAGAAAGAGAGAGAAAAACAGAAAAATAGGTATAGAAAAATAGGAAAGGCACAAATAGGTATAGAAAAAAGCCTGCATGGTTAATAACAAAGTAATGGAAGCTGTAAAAGGTAAGAAGGATTCCTTTAAGCGGTGGAAAGCTAGTCTCAGTGAGGCTGATAAAAGGGAACACAGGCTGTGGCAAATAAAATGCAAGTCTGTGATCAGGCAGCCGAAAAGGGAATATGAGGAGCATATTACAAAAAACATAAAGACCAACAATAAAACTTTCTTCAGATACATTAGAAGTAGGAAACCAGCCAGGGAAGCAGTGGGGCCCTTGGATGACCAAGGGGCAAAAGGTGTAGTGAAGGATGATAGGGAAATGGCTGAGAAGCTAAATGCATTTTTTGCCTCTGTCCTCACTGTGGAAGATGAGAAGTGCCTGCCCACTCCAGAACCACTGATTTCGGGAGGGGGGTTGAAAGACCTGAGTCAGATTGAGGTGACCAGAGAGGAGGTCCTATGTCTGATAGACAACTTAAAAACAAATAAATCACCGGGCCCAGATGGCATACATCCGAGAGTTCTGAAAGAACTCAAATGTGAACTTGTGGATCTCCTGACAAAAACATGTAATCTTTCCTTAAAATCTGCCTCCATTCCTGAGGACTGGAAGGTAGCGAATGTCACTCCTATCTTTAAAAAGGGTTCCAGAGGAGATTCGGGAAATTACAGGCCAGTCAGTCTGACGTTGATACCGGGTAAGTTGGTGGAAACTGTTATTAAGAAAAAAAAATAGTAGGCACATTGATGAACAAAATCTATTGAGGAAGACTCAGCATGGGTTCTGTAAGGGAAGATTTTGTCTCACTAACCTGTTAGTGTTCTTTGAGGGAGTAAACAAACATGTGGACAAGGGGGACCCAATAGATGTTGTTTACCTTGACTTCCAGAAAGCTTTTGATTAAGTTCCTCATCAAAGGCTCCTAAGTAAGTTCAATAGTCATGGGATAAAAGGACAAGTCCTTTTGTGGATCAAAAACTGGCTAATTAAAAGGAAACAGAGAGTGAGTATAAATAGGTAATTTTCTCAGTGGAGGGAGGTAAGCAGTGGGGTACCGCAGGGATCAGTACTCTGTCCGATGCTTTTTAATGTTTATTAATGATTTGGAGTTGGGAGTAAGCAGTGAAGTGGCTAAATTTGCAGATGACATGAAGTTGTTCAGGGTGGGGAGAACCAGGGAGGATTGTGAGGCACTCCAAAGAGATCTGTCGAGGATGGGCGAGTGGGCATCAATGTGGCAAATGGGGTTTAATGTGGCCAAGTGCAAAGTGATGCACATTGGAGCCAAAAATCCTAACTATAAATACACGTTGGTGGGGTCCAAACTGGCAGAGACTGACCAAGAGAGAGATCTTGGAGTCGTAGTAGATAATTCAATGAAAATGTTGAGACAGTGTGCGACTGCAATGAAAAAGGCCAATGCTATGGGGGTTATTAGGAAGGGAATAGATAACAATGGGGGTTATTAGGAAGGGAATAGATAACAAATCAGCCAGTATCGTAATGCCCCTGTATAAATCGATGGTGCGACCTCATTTGGAGTACTGCGTACTGTTCTGGTCACCACACCTCAAGAAAGATATTATAGCATTGGAAAAAGTGCAGAAAAGGGCAACTAAAATGATAAAAGGGTTGGAACACTTTTCCTATGAAGAAAGGTTGAAGCTCTTTAGGTTGGAGAAACGACGACTGAGGGGTGACATGATCGAGGTTTATAAGATTATGCATGGGATAGAGCAGGTAGAGAAAGAAGTCCTTTTCTCCCTTTCTCACAATACAAGAACTCGTGGGCACTCCATGAAATTGCTGAGCAGTCGGGTTAGAACAGATAAAAGGAAGTACTTCTTCACCCAAAGAGTGATTAACACGTGGAATTTACTGCCACAGGAGATGGTGGCGGCTACAAGCATGGACGGAGGGAATTAGATAAATATATGGAGCAGAAGTCCATCAGTGGCTATTAGTCACAAAGTACAGATAGGAACTCTCAGTCTGGGGCAAGTGATGCTCTGTACTCTTGGTGTTTGGGGGGGGGCAACAGTGGGAGGGCTTCCTGCCCCCACTGCTGGACCTCCTGAGGGCACCTGGTGTTTTTGGCCACTGTGTGACAGAGTGTTGGACTGGATGGGCCACTGGCCTGATCCAACATTGGTTTTTCTTATGTTCTTAGATGTCATGTTCATGCCTTTGTACTAGCTTATCAAGTTGGTTTGGGCTTGGATTCGCTGGTTTGACATTGGTGGGGTTGGGCTTGTCACATTGGCCCTAGATTCTACTTGGCTTCTGTGGTTTGACATTGGTTCTGTTGGGCTTGCAACACTGTCCCTTGCTTAAGTTGGTTTGGCTTGGATTTTCTGGTTTGACATTGGTTGGTTTGAGCTTGTCACTTTGGCCCTGCATTCTGCTTGGTCTCTGTGGTTTGACACTTGGTTCTGCTAGGCTTGCAATGGTGTCCCCTGCTTAAGTTAGTTTGACTTGGATTGTCTGGTTTGACTTTGATTGGACTGTGGTTTTGCTGGGATTGTCTGGTTTGACATTGGTTCTGCTGGGTATGTTGGTTTTGTTTGCATTTGGAGGCTTTTGGCCAGTGGTTGCTCTTGTGAGTTTGTCTGTTGGCTTCTTTACCCTGAAGAAAGCATGGATTTTTAAAAGTATTTGTTTGTTTGTTTGCCTTATATCCCGCCCTTCCCACAAGCAGGCCACTTTTCCAGCTAGCTTTCCTTCCTTAGCAAGTGAGAACCTATTCCAGGTACTGCAACAGCTATACAAAGATTTTGTTCATTTTGCACAAGGAGTTAAGAAGCACCTGGTAGTCTCCAGGAAAGGGGAAAAGGCATGGCTTAGTAGTCAGCTTGGCATGCAGAATCTGGTAGTAGGTGATCTGAACAACCTCTACTTAAGGTCCTGGAGAGCTGCTGCCAATCAGAGTAGACAATGCTGACCTTGATGACCCAATGGTCTGAATCAGTATATGTTAGCTTCATATGCCCATAGGTCTGGCAATGGACATTAGCTGAATGGGCACTGTTTTGCTAATCTATCTTAACCAGTGCTAAGACCAAACCACCCATGTGATGATGTATGTATGTATTCAGTTTGCTTTGCAGTCTCACACAAATCACATAGATAGGTTTCCAGAACCCACCTTCCTTTCCTTCATCTGCAAAAGGATTGAAAGTCTGACTTGCCTGTTGCATACTGGCTAGCTTTCAACTAGAGACAACAGCTTTCTCCTATCGATTCTGAATGGCTAGGTTTTCTCTCCCAGAGAACCAGTGCAGGGGCAATGAACTCTCTAACATCTTTTCTGTAAAGAGAACCAACCAGTTCAACACAGGTCTTGTCTCTCGAAGGAGTGAATTTCTAGTCCTGTTCATTCTTTACAGTTCTGGTAATCCAATATGTGCAGTTGCCATTTTGTGTGCATGCATGTGTATTTGCCAACTTTGGCTGGTGCTCGTGATCGGAAACCCAGTTTTTGGAGGCTGTGTGTTTGTACATAGTAACGTTGGAAAACACACACACTGAAAATACACACAGAGTTTTCGACTTCCTCAGGAGGTGGTGGGCTCTCCTTCTTTTGGAGGTTTTCAGAGGCTAGATGGCCATCTGACAGCAATGCGGATTCTGTGAACTTAGGCAGACCATGAGAGGGAGGGGCAGGAAGGGCTGTCTCAGTGCTTAGTTCTCCTGGCCCTTTCTTACACGTCCAGGGAAATGCTGATTGCCACTTTGGGGACAGGAAGCGATTTTTCTCCAGGCCAGTTTGGCTAGGGATCCTGGTGGATTTTTTGTCATCTTCTGGGTGTGGAACAGCGGTCACTGGGGGAGTGGGGGAGGTATTTGTGAATTTCCTGCATTGTGCAGGGGGTTGGACCAGATGACCCTGGAGGTCCCTTTCAACTCTATGATTCGATGACTTATTCATACAACGTATTTACTGTGTGTATTGGAACAGTCCTGTTACACAAGGTTAGAATGCCAAAATCATGTCTAAAGTGAGTTTCGGATTGCCATTTGCCATTTAACCTAAATAAAAGGAATAATCACACTTTTCCCCCTCTTTTTAAAACATTTATTGTGAATGTTGGAAAAGTTAAATTATTGCAACATAAAAGCTGGAATGATTGGAAAGAGAAATGGCGAAGGAACATCCGAGGACTGGAAGACTCTTCGTTGACAATTATTTACAACAAAGCAGTGCAAAGGAGGAAAAAGGCTGCCCGGAAGGGGGGGAAAGCCACTGAAGAGTGTTAAGTGGAATACAAATGAATGGGTTATTTTGCATCAAAGAAATCTGATTAACAGAAAAGATTTTTTGTTTAATCATTCATCATATACAGTTAAATGCTTATGAAACCACAGTCTCTTAAAGGATATTCTTCTATGCCTTCGGAGTCAAGGAACGGCTGTTTCAGCTGGGAGAACTCTCTTTCCTCTCCACCGCTTGCAGCAGGTAATCCATCATCTGATTAACAAACAAACAAACAAATAGCGAGAGAATAATATTTGGAGAACTGCCTTGTAAAAAGACACCAGATAGTTCAGTGCACATTTATGCATAAAGCACTACTTTTGCAAACAAAAGCATCATTTCTGAGCGTCGACCGCTTTAATGAACATCAGTGATCTTATCTGTCTTGCTGATTGCCGATAAGGTAGGAAAAGAAAAGTCTTCGTGTCTCAGATAAGCAGCAGCCAACCACTGGGCGGGGGTGTTAGAAACATGTACCTCTTACTAGAGCCATGGACTAAGGCTGATTTTACACCTCCCCTCTGAAGTAGTTTGACTGCTGTCTTTTCCTGTGCTGATTTCACAGTGGTGTGAAATTTCACTCCAGGGGGTTTAAGTGCACTAAGAAACCACAATTGTTTAAAGCAGAATAAAGCAGTATTATACTAGCTTGACCACAGGAGGGCAATTAGTAGATATGGACATTTCAGTGGCAGCACGGTTTCACACCGCACAGAGGTATGGGCAGGTTTTTTTGGAACTAGAATGATTCCAGCGGGAAAGTCAGATGTAAAATCAGCCTAAGCCCAGCCTGGGCTGCGAGCTCATTATTACAATATGGTCTATCGATGCAGTTTTAAGAATACAAGCAGCCTTTTCAGTCCAGGAGATTGTGTCTATGGCATACGAGGCACGTTTCAAGTCCATTCCAGACTCCCCAAAAGGATGCTTGGACCCTCTCCTGTATAGTAGTGCTTTTTAAAAGACTGCCTACTTTCCAGGAACTCGTTCCATGTGAATTGGTCCAGGGGTCCCCAACATGGGGCCCACAGGGGTCAGAGGCAATGCTCCCTCTAAGCTGTGGAGTCCTGTGAGCAAAAATTCTACTTTGTGGAGCTACTGGCATTCAAGTTGTGAACGAGCGATTTGGCCACGGCATAAACTAGTTTGCTCTGGAGCCCATCCTTCCTGAGCGGAGACAAAAATGTGTGAGCCAGAGGCTAAAAAATGGTGAGCTAGCTCACGTTAACTCAGCTGAGTGGGAACACTGGCCCTAGCACCCGCAGACACTTTTTCCGGTGCCCACCAAGGCTCCTGTGGGGCCCCTGGAGATCTGAATGGGTGTATGGATTTTTTTAAAAAGTTGCTTTGGCAGCAACTACCACTGCAGCACAGCCATTTTGCAGCTGGCTTCACCTCCCGCAGCAGTCATTTTATGGCTGCCATTCCATGGCTGTGCCCCCCCTCCCCCCGGCCATGTCAGAATTCCAAAGAGACCTGCAGGCTCCGAAAGGGTTGGGGAATCCCGAGAGAACACCGGTTTTCTGCCATTTGCTCTAGAATGTCCTCATAAGGAATCCATTTTTTACAAGATCTTTTTTGAGGAGGAGGAGGAGGAGGGCAGATCGTGAGAGGGAGGGCAGGAAGGGCTGCCTTAGTGCTTAGTTCTTGTGGCCCTTTCTAACATGCCCAGGGAAATGCTGGTCGCCATTTTGGCATCAGGAAGCAATTTTTCTCCAGGCCAGTTTAGCTGGAGATCCTGGAGGTTTTTTGTTATCTTCTGGGTGTGGAACAGGGCTCACTGGGTGTGTGTGTGGGGGGGGAGGTATTTGTGAATTTCCTGCATTGTGCATGGGGTTGGACTAGATGACCCTGGAGGTCCCTTACAACTCTATGATTCTAGGAGGAGGTGAAGAGTTGTATTTACACCCCCGCCCTTCACTCGGAGTCTCAGAGTGGCTTACAATCTCCTTTCCCTTCCTCACCCCACAACAGACACCCTGTGAGGTAGGTGGGGCTGAGTGAGCTCTTTCAAGAATTGCTCTTTCAAGAACAGCTCCGAGAGAACTTGTGACTTAACCAAGGTCACCCACCTGGCTGCATGTGGAGGAGTGGGGAATCAAACCCGGTTCTCCAGATTAGAGTCCACCACTCATAACCACTACACCAAACTGGAAGAAGCTTTTTCCCCACCCTACAAACAATTATTTGAATTTGGCTCCGAGGTATTCAGTTTTAAGGTGAATTTATTCTTACTCACTTCAGAATTCTCATTAATCTTGCTAACTGCAAACACACACACACATAATGCACTTTCCAACTGGATTTTGCAAGTTCACACAGTAAAAATCCAGTTTGATAGTGGATTGAATGTGGATTATTTAGTGTGTGACCACAGCCTAAGAGAGTTAATTTAAATATTCAGCAGGAACATATGGTACAGCCCTCTCCTAGGACTGTGATGCTACGTAATGCACACACCTTGCTTGAAAAGATCCTCATGCCATGCTCCTTGTGCACGTGAAAACCTTCATCACAAAGAGAGGGGACATACAAACTTTCCACACAAAGACAGATTCTGATGTGGAAATGTACTGCATTTTCTACTGCAGCAAATGTGGACTAGTTTAAGGTGGTCAACAAAACAACTTTTCAAGAAATACTGTTTTGCTCAACGGTTAACCAAGAGCCCTTTTTCTGGAAAATTATGAGCACTTCAGACAACAATCTAACACACCTAAATCTGTACTGGATTGTGGCCCTTGTCTTCTTGCTTAGGGCCAAACAAGATGCTAAGATCCACCATGCATCTTCCCAGCATTCATAAATGAAAACTGCAGCTGTGAAGCAATTTGGATCAGGGCTGCAGTGGCCAAAGGGGGGGGGGGGTTAACTTCCCCCTGCATGTTTTCATCTTCTGAAACTGACAACACCCCACCCACCCACAAGGTGTTTTGGATGGCAGTCACACCTTCAGTGCAACACCTGGTTTGGCACCAGGAAGAAAAGCACAGCTGGAAACACAACTTCCAGCGACTTAATTTAAAAGCATCAGAAAATTACCGCTCTCTTCCTTTGGAGAAAATATCATAATGGACACTACTGGCATGTGAAGAAATAAGCTCTGACTTGTGGAAGCTTTTGCCACAACACATGGCTGTCTTAGGGCTGCCAAGTCTGTCAGAAACGCCAGCAGGGGGATGGGGAGACATTCCGGGAGTGGGAAGTGGCATCACGCAACATGCCTACATCACCCAGAAGTGATGTAGGCACATCGGTGACGTTAGGGGCAACACTCTGATTTTTGGTCAAAACTCTATGGTCAAATCAGACTCAAACCATAGAGTTTTGCTCAAAAACCAGAGTGTCACACACACCTCCAAGTCACAAATGTGCCCATGTCACTGGGAAGTGACATAGGCACATCACGTTTGTTTCCAGCGATGTAGCTTTGCAGGGGGCGGTTCTGGGTAGAGCATTTCGTGTGCACACACACTTATACAGGTTTTTGTACTGTTCCTCACCTGTCCCTACTGGGGCTTAAAGAAACCAGGGCAAAGAGAATTTTTAATTCAGGAAAATGGTATGAGGGCAAAAGGTTAAATCCCCTTTCCCCAGGCTGAGGCCTTGATCCATACTCTACAGCTGCTTTTTACCATTCAATTATATAATCCGCAGATCCAGTCATGGATAGCGTTGCCAACAAACTGAACTATCCTTTTCATAGAGGCTTACAGACATGTTATTTACTTCCACACGACAAAAAATGTTAACTGCCTGTTTCTACATATTAAGCCTCTATTAAAGGGCTTTCTCCAGGCCTGTGGGGAACCCCAGCCATCGATCAAATCCTGCCCCCCCACCCCGCCATGAAGCAGAGACTTCGGACTCGTCATTCCCTCTCAACCTATCCTGCCTCACAGGGCTGTTGTGAAGACAGAGGAATGAAGAAGGAAATCTATGCCCCTCTGAGCTCTCTGGAGGAAGGGCAGGACAGAAATGTATCAGGTAAATCAGATATTCAGGCAATTTTGAACTTTAAAACTCACGTCTTTAAGACTGCTGTTATCCTCTGCCTCCCAAGCGTTCTTGGCGGGGAATGGCAACTCTTCCCTGAAAACCTGAGCGCTTTGGCTGTCACTCGCCTCGAGAAGTCGCAGGAGCTTCTTTGCCGTCTCCGCCCAACGCGGATCCTCCTCGAGCCGCTTGACGTCCTCCAGCAGCAAAGAGAAGGGGGCCTTATTTTGCTCTTCATACATGTAAGGGAAATCGCCAGTGCTCTTCTTCCCCATGAAATGCCCTGCAAGGGTTAACAGGCAGAAGGCTGAGAAACGAGTCCCAAGGGCAGGATCGTAACCTTGAGCAAGGTATGGCTGAAGTGGATAAGATCCCATTCTAAACTGGCTTCCGCATGAGGATGGGATTCTCTCCCCCCCCCCCGCATTCTTTTAAAAATCAGAAAATTACATTAATTACAAAAATTTAATTGATGGCATTAATCACACCAAAAATTGTAATATATACAAAATGCATAGTTTTATAGATATACATATAATAACCAGTCGTCAATTAAAACATTCCATACAGTTCTTCAGCGTGGGAGCCAAACCCTCCTCCCTAAACTACCACATATATTTCACTTCTTCCATCAATTACAGTCAGACAATTAGATCTATCTTTCGAATAATTTCTTTGACCTGTTCTTTTGGCCAATATCTGATAAATGGAGCGCAAACTTTAACAAACAAGTTCCTGAGAGCCCCTTAATCCCTTCGCAGATCTTATGTGCGCTGTTATTTTATTCATCAAAACCACACGCATTTACTTTACCTACCCACTCATCTATGCCCAGCAGACATCACTGCTTCCAGGCCTTCAGAACGTTTGCCTCGCTGCTACCAATAAGTTTTTAATTAGATATTTTCCACTTTCCAAGAGGATGGCATCTTGTGGTTTCCCCATATTGCCAATGCAGCTGCAGATAAAGTGCAGCCACAATGGGGCTTCCATGTAGCAGGTTTCCCCACAGTTGCCTGCCCCAAGCCCCTAGAAGTGGCCACCCCACCCCCCACTCCTGGGGCCACCAACAGGGCTGCCAGCCTCCAGGTAGTGGCTGGAGATCTCCTGGAATTACAACTGGTCTCCAGGTTACAGAGACCAGTATGCCACACTAATGCAGCCTGCGATGAGAATAAACCATATCCAGATACCCCTTTCGCATGCTCCTAAACAGGGCAAGTCACCCCAGTAAATACATCTTCAGAGTTTCTTTGCTGCTTAGAAAATAGCACTGCCACCTGTGGCCATCTTGCCCCCAAAATCCTAAATATACTTATTTGGGATGTGCCACCCTGTTCCAGCTGCAGCTAAGTGCTCTCCAGGCTGACGTTTAACTCCATGGCTGCAACAGTGCTCCCTTGTACTTCGCATTAAACAGTCTAAGAAACAGACTGGGTCTGTCATTCCCAGTCTTTAAAAGTGGATTAGAGTCCCACTTTGCCCATCAGTATGTACTGAACAGGCTGTGAATAACTTCTGTGTCTCATTCACAGTGGAGGAAGGCTGCCGGAGGTAACGGATCCATGCCAAATCTTCCCGAGTCTGCCCCCAAAGGAGACGAAGAACCCAGTTATACCGACGCTAAGGGTTTCGTGCAATTTAAGTTAATGGAACTGATCAGACATAAAATCCAAAGGACTTAAAAGTAAGGTAACTTCTTTGGTTTCACCTTCCGGGGGGGGGGGGGGGGGGATAGCTACTCTTACGTGAAAGATGTACCAGTAAAAAGGTCTGAAAAAAAAAAAAATCTGGAGAGAAAGCCAGGTTGAGTCTTGCGGTGCCTAGAAGATGTAACGTAAGAGTCTTGCGGTGCCTCATAGGCCAACAAATTGATTTGGGCATCGGCTTTCAGAGAAAATGCATCTCAGAAAACGGACTCTGGCGTATGAAAGTATACGAGGTAACCAGTGTTTTAGCCTTAAGGGCTCCACAAATACTACTTGGTATTATGTGTGCATGAAGCTGCAGCCAGCTTATGGTGACCCCGTAGGGTTTTCAAGGCAAGGGATGTTCAGAGGTAGTTTGCCATTGCCTGCCTCTACATAGCAACCCTGGACTTCCTTGGTAGTCTCCCATCCAAATATTATCCAAGGCCAACCCTGCTTAGTTTCTGAGATTTATTGCAATCAGGCTAGTCTGGGATATCCAAGTCAAGGCTTGGATACCCAGTTTGGAGCCAGTCGGGTGTAGTGGTTAAGTGTGCAGACTCTAATCTGGGAGAACCGGGTGTGACTCCTCACTCCTCCACTTGCAGCTGCTGGTGTGACCTTGGGTCAGTCACAAGTTCTCTAAGAGCTGTTTTCTCATGAGCAGTTCTCGAAAGAGCTCTCTCAGCCCCACCTATCTCACAGAGTGTCTGTTGTGGGGAGGGGAAGGGAAAGGAGATTGTAAGCCGTTCTTCGGGCAGTGAAGGGCAGGGTATAAATCCAGTTGTTTCTCTTCTTCTTTTTCTCTTTTGGCATTATGGTCCCAGTAAAAAGAATCACTTTCATTCATTCCATTCTCTTTTCACAGACAGGGCCACTAACAATGGGTACCCGTACAGTGCAATTCTACGTAGACTTACTACAGTCTAAGACCACTGAATCCAATAAATTTTCCCTGGAGTCACACAGCACATATTTGCACTGTTACAACCCATTAGTGACATTTTTATTTTATTTAATTTATACCCCACTTCTTCCCTAACGGTGACTCAGATTGGCTTACGTTGTCCTCCCCTCCTCCATTTTAACCACACAACAGCCCTGTGAGGTATATTAGGTTAAGAGTGTGTGACTGGACCAAGGTCACCCAGAAAGCTTCTGTGGCAGAGTGGGATTCGAACCTGAGACTCTCAGTCTGGCATTCTAGCCACTCTACCACACTGGTTCTTTCTAAATGAACCTGAAAGGGGCAGAGAGAGGATCAAGCAGTGACAACAGGGTCCTGTGGATCAAATATGCTTGCAGATGGAGAGACACACCCTGCATTTTTTAACCAACAGGAAAAGAGAAGCATCCTAGGAGATGCTGACACCATTCCATGCAGCTAATATTTCGTATGTGTTTGCATGTTAAGCGCCATCAAGTCACTTCTAACCTACGGTGACCCTATGAATTAACGTCGTCCAAAATTTCATCATATTAACAGCCTTGATTGGGTCTTGCAAACCGAGGGCTACGGCTTCCGTGATTGAATCACTCCACCTCCTGTCGGCCTTTCGTCTTTTCTGCTGCTGTCAACTTTCCCCAGCATTATTTTGGAGTTATGGAAATAACTAAACATTGGGATGAACTTCCTGACAGTTACAGCAGTTCCCCGGTGGAACAGGCTTCCTCGGGAGGTGGTGGGCTCTCCTTCTTGGGAGGTTTTCAAACAGAGGCTAGATGGCCATCTGGCAGCGATGGGGATTCTGTGAACTTAGGCAGATCGTGAGAGGGAGGGCAGGAAGGGTGGCCTCAGTGCTTAATTTTTGTGGCCCTTTCTGACACGCCCAGGGAAATGCTGATCGCCACTTTGAGGTCAGGAAACAATTTTTCTCCAGGCCAGTTTGGCCAGGGATCCTGGAGGTTTTTTGTCATCTTCTGGGCATGAAACAGCGGTCACTGCGGGTGTGGTGGGGGAGATATTTGTGAATTTCCTGCATTGTGCAGGGGGTTGGACTAGATGACCCTGGAGGTCCCTTCCAACTCTATGATTCTATGGGAAGGGCAATGCCTCTATCACACCACCTGCAGCTCGGCAAAATATACCATCACCCATTGAAGCAGCTGGAAAGAATCACAGAGAACCATAGAGTTGGAAGGGGCCACACAGGCCATCTAGTCCAGCCCCTGCTCAGTGCAGGATCAGCCTAGAGCATCCCTGACAAGTGCTCCTGCAGCCGCTGCTTGAAGACTGGCAGTGAGGGGGAGCTCACCACCTCCCGAGGCAGCCGATTCCACTGCTGCACTACTCTTCCTGCAAGAAGTGCTACTCGGTTCACAGTCATCGCCAATGCCGATATCTAAGGGCGGACATCACTCACCACTGCAGCTTACCTACGCACAGGACTGTGAGAGTAAACTCACTGAAGAGACACCCCAGAATCACAACAAGGCCTGCGGGCTATCAGCACGGACAGCTCCATGCAGGCAAAGGTTATTGTAAGGAAGACAGTAGCTTGCGTGTAGAACAACAACACTGAAGAACTGAATGAAGAAGAAGAAGAGATTGGGTTTATATCCTGCCCTTCACTCGGAGTCTCAGAGCGGCTTACAATCTCCTTTCCCTTCCTCTCCCCACAACAGACACCCTGTGAGGTAGGTGGGGCTGAGAGGGCTCTCTTGAGAACTGCTCATGAGAGAACAGCTCTGAGAGAACTTGTGACTGACCCAAGGTCACACCAGCAGCTGCAAGTAGAGGAGTGGGGAGTCACACCCGGTTCTCCCAGATTAGAGTCTGCACACTTAACCATTACACCCGACTGGCTCAAACGAGGGCAAGGAGGCGGAGGATTGACCTTGCCAGTCATTGCAGGAACTGTCCGCTTCTCAGCTCCGCAAGAGCTGCACAGCTGAAATATCTTAATTAACAGCTGGGCTGGCTAGAGGGAGGGGTAGCGTCTTAACGGGTCCTTCTGAGGATAAAAGCCAAAAAAGTGGTGGGGGGGGAAGGAGGTGCACGTCTTTTGGGCAGGATTTTTCCTACTTTTTGGAGTCTGAATAACTTTCAACTGATTCTAATGACTATTTGTATTTTGGCAACCATTGAAGGACCTTGAATTTTCCTTTGTTCGTCTAATTATTGTTAATCAAGGTTGCTTTGCCTTTTCTTTGATAATGAACTTTTGCCTGATTTACTGGAGGGTAGAGCCTGAATCCGAGTGTTCTGACAGAGAGCCCAAAGTCGGTGTCGTACAGTCATGCTCGGTGATCCAGGACCCGAGAGGGATTGCACACCAGATTGGGGTCGTGGTCAAAGTGCAGGGCTAAGACCCAGGAGACCCAGGCTCAACTTCCTGCTGTGCTTGCTGGGCGACCTTGGGCCAGGCACACGCTCTCTATCAGCCAAACTAACCTCAGAGGGTAGTTTCGGGGGGGAGCCTTCTTGGTCTGCAGTAGAACAGCTAGACTCGAGTCCAGCAGCACCTCAGAGACCAAGAAGATTTTTGGGGTATGAGTTTTCATAAGAAGAGCCCTGCTGGATCAGACCAGTGGTCCATCCAATCCAGCATCCTCATCTCACACAGTGGAGGAGGAGGAGATTGGATTTATACCCCGCCATTCACTCGGAGTCAGAATGGCTTGCAAACTCCTTTTCCTTCCCCTCCTCACAACAGACACCCTGTGAGGTAGGGGGGGCTGAGAGAGCTCCCTCGAGAACTGCCCTTGAGAGAACAGCGCTGAAAGAACTATGACTTGCCCAAGGTCATCCAGCAGCTGAGGGGAATCAAACCCAGTTCTCCCAGATTAGAGTCTGCACACTTAACCACTACACCAAACTGGCCAACCAGTTCCTCTGGATGGCCAGCAATAAGGCATAGAGGCTGAGACCTTCTCCTGACGCTGCCTCCTGGCTCTGGGAATCAGAGGCTTAGTGCCTCTGCATGTGGAGGTTCCCCTCAGTCACCGTGGCCAGTAGCCATTGATAGACTTATCCTCCATGAATCTATCTAATCCCCTTTTCAAGCTGTTTATTCCTGCGGCCATCCCGACATTTTCTGGCATCGAATCCCACGTTTTAATCATTCTCTGTGTAAAGTAGTGTTCCCTTCTGTCCATCCTGAACCTACTGCCCGTCAGCTTGACTGGAATCCCTCAAGTTCCAGTATTTTGGGAGAGGGAGGAAAATTTCTCTTGGTCAACTCTCTCCACCCCGTGCACAATTTTATAAACCTCCATTATGTTCCCCCCCTTAGTTGTCTCTTTTCTTTCCTCATAGAGAAGGTGCTCCAACCCCCTAATCATCTTGGTTGCAATCCTCTGTTCTTTCCCCAGCTCAGTGTCAGTGAAGGAAACTTTTGACTCTTGGACACTTATACCCCCAAAATCTTATAGGTGTCTAAGGTGCTCCTGGACTCAAATCTAGATATTCTACCTCACAGAGTTGCTGTGAATGTAACACGGAGGAAGGCATACCGGTATACGCTGCCCTCAGCAACCTGGAGTAACAGCTGGATAAAAGTGTACTAAATGAGAAAGTAAGTCCCCCACTGCTACCAATGAGCCCAGCCCGTAGCCCTAACGTCCGGCTTCTACCACTGTGCCCAGGAAGATCATGTAGTGGCAAACTGTTTGGCGGTAGGGTCATTCCATCTTATATGATTTATGGTATCAGTACTAGCCAGGGGTCCTTTCGTAGAAAAAGAGGTGCAGGAGCTCATTAGCATAACTCATTGGCATAACTCATAAGCATATGCCACGTCCCCTGACATCACCGGAAGTGTGTCAGAAAGGGAATGTCAGTTTCAGCCCCATTATACCCTATGGGCCATTGAAATCAATGGCAAAAACTCATAGGGTATATGAGGGGCTGGAGGAAAGGAGGCTTGAGGGAGAGGCTCCAAACTTGCAGGGTAGCTGCTGGGGCCTCTCCTCGAAATACCCACCAAGTTTCAAGAAGATTGGACCATGGGGTCCAATTCTATGGGCCCCCACACAGGTTGTCCCATCCCCTCCATTCTCTATGGTGGGGAAAAGTGTTACTTTTTTCCTACCATAGAGAACAATGGAGGGAATGGGGGCAACCTGTTTGGGGGCCCGTAGAATTGGACCCTCTAGTTCAATCTTCTTGAAACTTGGTGGGTATTTCGAGGAGAGGCCCCAGCAGCTACCCTGCAAGTCTGGAGCCTCTCCCTCAAACCCCCTCCCCACCAGTCGCTTTTAAAGTTGCCGCCGAATTTTGGCGGCAATTCGGCAGTGGGCGGAATCAGATCAGATAATCTGATTCGGCCCGTGGCTGCCCTAGTAGCCACTCCTGAGCTGGCGGAGCTCCGCTCCACCTCGCTCCGGCCCCAAAGGACCCCTGGTACTAGCACTTTGATTTTTATGTTTTTATTGTATCTGATAATTTAAACTGGTTTTATGTGTATTTAACGGTCATTATAGACCAATTATGTAAGCCGCCCCGAGCCCACTTGCGGGGAGGGTGGGGTATAAGTTAAATAAATAAATAAATAAAGCTTCACATTCACATGTGTGAAAGAGCCCAGTAATTTCCTGATTCACAAATCATTTCTGCTTCCACAAGCTCTACTCAGGGAAGGCTCGGATTGCCTCCACGGCTGACAACCCGATTGCACGGGCCATCTCAAAGGTATAAATGAAAAGAAGACAGAGACTAGAAGATATGGCAGCAAATGATTCCACTGGGGCAGCCGTGTCCGTCTGATGCAGCAAAAAAATGAAACGGAATCTCCTTGTGACATCTTAAAAACTAACCTGTTTTTATTATACCTTAAACTTTCACAAACTGAAAGCTCATGCTAGAATTTTAAAAAGAAACTTAGTCTTTCTGGGGCCGCAAGATTCCTGTTTGTATGAGAGTTAAATGAGGAAGAGAAGAGAAGAGATTGGATTTATATCCCGCCCTTCACTCACTTGGAGTCTCAGAGTGGCTTACAAACTCCTTTCCCTTCCCCTCCCCACAACAGACACACTGTGAGGTAGGTGGGGCTGAGAGAGTTCTGAGACAACTGTCCTTGAGAACAGCTGGTACAGAGCTATGGCTTGTCCAAGGTCACCCAGCAGGTGCAAGTGGAGGAGTGGGGAAGTCCGCACACTTAATCACTACACCAAACTGGCAAGGGGAACAGACAGTCACTCCCTGGTTTCTCCTTGCAACCAGATACCTAAAGCCTCTGTGACTGATGGTTACCCCCCAAACTTAAAAGCTCAGCTGGATCAGACCAGTGGTCCATCTAGTTCAGCATCCCACAGTAGGGCTGTGGCTTGGTGCATCTGCTTTTGCATGTGGATGGTCCCTCCCAGGTTCAATCCCCAGCAACTCTGGCCAAAAGGATCTGATTGTAGCTGATAGGAAAGAACTCTGCCTGAGCCCTGAAGAGCAGCTGCCAGTCAGAGTAGACAATACTGACCTTAATAGACCAATAAGGTCTGATTCAGTGAAAGGCAGTTTCATGCATACTTCCAGGGATTCAGCTGTGTCGGTCTGCAGTGCAAAAGCAAGATTCAAAGCCAGGAGCACAGCAAAGACCAACAAGATTTCCAGGGTAGAGGTGTCAACTGTGACAAGCGTATACCTGGAAATTTTGTTGGTCTTTATTTATTGTATTATTTATTTATCTATTTAACTGAAAGCCAGGGTGGTGTAGTGGTTAAGAGTGGCGGACTCTAATCTGGAGAACCGGGTTTGATTCCCCACACTTCCACATGAAGCCAGCTGGGTGACCTTGGGCCAGTCACAGTTCTCTCAGAGCTCTTTCAGCCCCAAAACAAGCCTAGCTTGCCACCTAGTGGAGCATAATGCAAAAAGAGCTAGAACATCCAACTGCCAGACAATCTTAGGGACTCCTGGCTATACTATACCCACTGCGATGCGATGATGATCTATTTAACTCAATTATATCCCACGCTTCTCTCCAATACATCATTTCTCTTCTCCTCCATTTTATCCTCACAACAACCCTGTGAGGTTGGTTATGCTGAGAGTGTGTGACCGGCCCAAGGTCACCCAGCGAGATTCCATCGGCACGAGTGGGGATTTAGACCCAGGTCTTCCAGATTCTAGTTCGGCACTCTTAACCACTACACTACACTGGCTCTCTAATCTTTAAAGTGCTACTGGATTCGAATCTTGTTCTTCGGGTATACTGCTTCCTACAGTGGCCAACCAGATTAATCTAGGAAACCCACAAGCAGGGGAAAAAGATGACGAAGAGGAAGACATAGTTGGATTTATACCCCACCCTTCACTCGGCATCTCAGAGTGGCTCACAATCTCCTTTCCTTCCTTTCCCCACAACAGACACCCTGTGGGGTAAGTGGGGCTGAGAGAACTGCTCTTGAGAGAACAGCTCTGATAGAACTGTGACTGACCCAAGGTCACCCAGCCAGCTGCATGTGGAGGAGAAGTGGGGAATCAAACCTGGTCCTCCAGATTAGACTTTGGTGCTCTTAACCCCTACACCAAACTGAAGGTAACAGCCCTCCCTGTACTCCTTAGTTACTAGGGCCGGCTAATAGCCATCATGGATAAAGTGGCTAGCGACCACTAGATCACCTGGCATCACGACTTGATAATTCTTCCCCTTTGGTTTTGTACTAAACATCCAGCCTGGTGAAGAATTCTGGGGAAACTCAAGATCATGCACCGATTATTTGGTGTCGTTTTGTTTTGATCCTAATCTATGCTACCCCACTCTAGTTTCGGGATTGTTCTGTGGACCTACACAATCCACACCTGCCTTATTGCTAGACACAGACAAATCCAAAGTGAATTATTCTTCATCGGAGGAAGAAAGCAGCGATGGCAAGGTCTACCCAACCCCAGGCACATTTAGAAAGAGCACTTTGATACAAAGGAAGGGGACAAGACCGAGGAGGGGAAAGCAATGAGTGGACAGTGCAGGGCTAGAGGTGACTACTGCGGGGAAGGGGCAAAGTTCCAAGACCCTCGGTCATCATAAGAACATAAGAAGAGCCCTGCCGGATCAGACCATTAATCCATCTGGTCCAGCAACCTGTCTCACACAGCGGCCAACCAGTTCCTCTGGAGGGCCAACAACAGGGCATAGAGGCTGAGACCTTCCCCTGACATTGCCTCCTGGCTCTGGGATTCAGAGGATTAGTGCCTCTGAATGTGGAGGTTCCCCTCAGTCACCACGGCTAGTAGCCATTGATAGACTTATTCTCCGTGAATCTACCCAGTCCCCTTTTCAAGCTGTTTATTCCTGTGGCCATCGCTACATCCTCTGGCAGCGAATTCTACATTTTAATCACTCTTTGTGTAAAGCAGTATTTCCTTTTGTCCATCCTACTGCCCATCAGCTTCACTGGATGTCCTCAAGTTCTAGTATTTTGGGAGAGGCAGAAAAACTTCTCCTGGTCAACTCTTTCCACCCCATGCACAATTTTATCAGCCTCTTACCATGTGTCCCCCCACTTAGTCACCTCTCTTCTAAACTGAAAAGTCCCAGACTCTTCATCCTTTCCTCATAGGGAAGGTGCTCCAATTCCCAAATCATCTTGGTTGCCCTCTTTTTCCAGCTCTGCAATGTCCGTTTTGGAGATACGGTGACCAGAATTGTACACAGTATTCCAAATGCGGCCGCACCATAGATCTATATAGGGGGATTATAATATTGGCTGTTTTATGTTCAGTCTCTTTCCTAATAATCCCCAACATGGAGTTTGCCTTTTTCACCACTGCAGCACTCTGGGCTGACACTTTCATTGAGCTATCTGTTACAACCCCAATATCTTTCCCCCTCACCCCTCAGCAAGTTCAGACCCCATTAGTCGTATACTTGAAGTTGGGATGTTGTGTGGGGGTCTCTGATATGGTGCTTCTGGTGTATAAATTCTGCATTCCATTTACTGAGGGGGAAGAGTGACCTTGGTCCCCTCATGATTTTTTTCAGTCTAACCTACCTCACAGGGTTGTTGTGAAGACAACATGACGGGCATGTACACTGCTGAAGAGGCTTGGTCAGGGGAAGATGCACCCTATTAACAGCACACTCAAAACAGCCAATTATTTGCTCTCATATGAAGTTGAAATCGGTTGGGGGGAGGGCAGAGTCTTTGAGGGGGGTATCCATGGTGACTCCCGACACCCCTCTTCTGGATAAATGGACTGGGTCCCCAACAGCTCTATTGAGAGGGAAAGTAGGGAAGCTGTGGAAGTCCAGATCATAACCAATGCTCTCTCTAAGCTGTGGAGTCTTGTGAGCAAAAATTCTACTCTGTGAGCTACTGGCATTAAAGCTGAGAGCGAGCGATTTGGCTGCTACATAAATCAGTTTGCTCTGGAGCCATCCTTCCTGAGCTGGCACACAAAAAAGTGTGAGCCGGAGGCTTAAAAACTGTGAGCTAGCTCACACTGCATCAGCTTAGAGGGAACACTGATCATAACTCACACATACACACACTTTAGCAGTAAAAGGCAGTTAAGCAGCAAAAGGCAGTGGACGAGACGGGAAGGAGACGGATCGGGGCCGCAGTACTCACTTTGCCTACTCGAAAACCACCACCACCACCGGGGCACTCAGTACAGAAGCGTAATATCGGATCCAGGGTCCTCACCGTCACGGAGGACTGGAGAGTGACCTTTTCAAAAGTTCGAGGGGAGGCTCCTGGCACCCCAAACCCCCACCCTGTCCCTCTCTCTTCCCCGATTTCCACCGGCGCCCGACACTCCCTCCTCTCCTGCAGCTTTCCTGCGATTGGAGTCTCCCCCGGGCCGAGCCCTCTCCTCCCCCACGTGCCGCCACCCGTCCCTTCGCGCTCCCCCCCCCCCCCCGCCTCTCCCTGGACAAGACTACGCCGGCTCCCCACTCACCGACGGCCCAGTGGCTGCCCCGGGGGTAGATCTTGGCCATGGGGGGCGCTCCCTCGTTGCCTTGCAAAGGAGCGGCGCTGCCGCGGCGTCCCTCGAGCAGGAGGGCCAGGGCGAAGGCGGCCAGGAGCCAGAAGACCCCGCGGGGCTTGGGCAGAGACGGGAGCTGCGGGCGCGCCATGCTGCCGCGTTGGTTGCCTCGACGGGACGGCTCGGAGGGCGAGACGTGGGGGTGGCGGCGACTGCTGGCGGCACTGAGAGCCCGGCGATGCCTCCTCCGCCTCGGCTGACCCGCCTTTATATGCCGGCTGGGCGAGGGAGAAGCAAAGGTCAGGCCCTCGACGCCTCCCCCCCCCCCCCCCACACACACCTCGAGGGGGCTCCGCCGAGCTGGCTGGCGAGGAGGAGGAGGAACGCTGACTGGCTGGCGAGACGGCCCTCCCCTCCCCAGCCGCCCACCCGCGCTCACCCCCCTCCCCCCGGTCTGCCGCTGGCTCGCTCGGCTGAGCGTGTTTACTCGGAAGTAAGCCCGACCCCAGTGGGCTGGAGGGCTCGGCGCCTCTCTTCCCCGCTCCAGCCGCGCTCCCGAGCAGCAGCCTCTCTCTCTCGGCAGACGGCACTTCGACGGGGAGCGCCTGTTCTCCGCGGGGAAAGTCGCCTCGGTGGGAATCCTGTCTGGCCCCCAAACGACCCTGCAGAAGGGGGGAGTGGCAGAAACCGGGATTTTCCCCCTCCCCCGGTCCGAATTCGGCACCAAAGTCCAGCCCGAATGGAGTGACAGAGGGGGCTGGGTAGCAGAGGCAGAGAAGCCTGTCGGGGACGGGGGGACGAGACGAGGCATACCTAGGGAGGCTGAATTCCGACCGAGCTTTAGCGCCCGAACTTGTTCACATGACGCCAGGCTTTGCTCCTGGTCTGGAGGTCCTAAGAAAGTGGGGAAGCGCCACTGGGAACAGGCCAGGTATGTTCCCTTCTCCTCGAAGGGACCCTAAGCGTCCATGGCACACCTGAGTTTACAGGTAAGGGCATGTGACATGTGTCTTCTTCAGATCCAGGACCATTCATGTGAGAAATAACATACTGAAAGGAACCCCCCTTTTCAAGGAAGAATTAAGAACATAAGAAAAGCCAATGTTGATCAGGCCAATGGCCCATCCAGTCCAACATTCTGTCACACAGTGGCCAAAAACGCCAGGTGCCCTCAGAAGTTCCAGCAGTGGGGGCAGGAAGCCCTCCCACTGTTGCCCCCCCCCCCCCAAGCACCAAGAATACAGAGCATCACTTGCCCCAGACTGAGAGTTCCTATCTATACTTTGTGGCTAATTGCTACTGATGGACTTCTGCTCCACATGTTTATCTAATTCCCTCTTGAAGCTGTCCATACTTGTAGCCGCCACCACCTCCTGTGGCAGTGAATTCCACCTGTTAATCACTCTTTGGGTGAAGAAGTACTTTCTTTTATCTGTTCTAACCCAACTGCTCAGCAATTTCATGGAGTGCCCACGAGTTCTTGTATTGTGAGAAAGAGAGAAAAGGACTTCTTTCTCTACCTGCTCTATCCCATGCATAATCTTATAAACCTCGACCATGTCACCCCTCAGCCGTCGTTTCTCCAAGCTAAAGAACCCCAAGCGTTTCAACCTTTCTTCATAGGGAAAGTGTCCCAACCCTTTTATCATTTTAGTTGCCCTTTTCTGCACGTTTTCCAATGCTATAATATCTTTCTTGAGGTGTGGCAACCAGAACTGTACACAGTACTCTAAATGAGGTCGCACCATCAATTTATACAGAGGCATTATGATACTGGCTGATTTGTTATCTATTCCCTTCCTAATAACCCCCAGCATAGCATTGCCTTTTTTCAATGCAGTCACGCAC
Organism: Lepidodactylus listeri; assembly: GCA_029233225.1. Taxonomy (NCBI): domain Eukaryota; kingdom Metazoa; phylum Chordata; class Lepidosauria; order Squamata; family Gekkonidae; genus Lepidodactylus; species Lepidodactylus listeri. The sequence goes on along the minus strand of JARCFY010000004.1, from coordinate 22,938,245 downwards.
TGTCTCAACATTTTCATTGAGTTATCTACTACGACTCCAAGATCTCTCTTTTGGTCAGTCTCCGCCAGTTCGGACCCCATCAATGTGTATTTATAGTTAGGATTTTTGGCTCCAATGTGCAATTAAATGTGCATGACCATAATCCCAAATATTGGCCGTGGTGTACCCCCCCCCCCCAATGTCTCCCAGGTTTGTATCCCAGACCTGATTCCTCCTGACTTTCTGCATCATGCTAGGATGCTGGAGACCTATTACTGGCCACTCGAGCATTTGGACAACTTTGGGTGGGTGGGTGGGGGAGGGATTCAGAATGCTCCACAATTGCCAGGGGAATGTGATTCCCAGTTATAAACATAGTGCTCAGACAGGCTCTGAGATCCAACATTGCAAACATACACAGGGACCAGTTTCCCTAAATGGGGATAGCTTCAGGAAGACGGCCAGGTTGGTCTGCTGTAGAGGAGCTAGAGTCCAGTAGCACCTTAAAGACCCAAAGCTTTGACTCTTCAAAGATGATGCCCTGAAAATCTTGATGGTCTCTAAAGTGCGGCTGGACTCGAATCTGACCCTTAATGGGGAGAAAGGGAAGCCAGTCCTGGCCCACTCCCCTGTCTCATGCACCCCCCCCCCCCCCAGCTATGAAACAACTCTTTTCAGCATGTTGTCACACTCTGGGGAAGCCCTTCCTCTGTGTGTGTGTGTGTGTGTGTGTGTGTGTGTCCGCCCCTGTGGGAATCTCAGTTATTACATCTTTTTTCTTCTTTTCTAAGTCTGTGCCTATTTATAAATAACATTGATTTGGTAATAAACATATTCAAATTCAATACAGATATATATATTGAAATATATTAATTACACATGTCAACCAATACCATATATTACTATAATAGCAAAGATAGACAAGATAACTGAACTAGTTTACCAGAGGTTTAAATCCTTAACAACTGCAGGTACTTCATCTTGCTGTACCATATACTCTAATATAGGAAACCAAATTGTAGAAAAATCTAAAGCAGGCTTAGCGATATCCATATCATTAATCCTAGCAGTAACTTTTGACAGTGTATACATTTTCCGTAGTTTGGCATGCCAGTGCTGTATGTGCTCGTGGTACTTTTCCAAAGGGATGCAACTGCTGTTTTGGCTGCTGTGTCTGCGCCTATTTAGAAGGCAGCTAGATTCTCCCGTTGAGCACACGTGCCCTTGAGACCGGTGCTCTTATTGTTTATGATAGACGGAGACACCCGATCAGAGGACAATTGACAGACATCTCCTTTCCCTTCAAAGGACCCTAGTTGCAAGCCCCTGATAGTTTCTGATTGATAGGCAAACCTCACTCCCATGGGGGGCTCCATTCATTCGTCTTCCATTGAAATACGAGGCTTACCTTGTCTCCAGCAAGTGCCATCTCCCCCCTCCCCATTTCGGGACCCTCCCCATCCATAAACCCTCTGGAGAAAATGAGAATCATTGTTTCCCCCTTGTGGATGGTGAGACTCGATAAGGCCGTGCATTCCCACCCACCCCCCTAAGCTGGGGAAAGGGGCTCTTTATTTCTGGAGTTCCTGCTGCTGATAATTTCGAGGGGGCAGTCATAGGTGGGCACCCTTTCTGCCTGATTGATGGTGCCCTACATTGTGTCAGCAGAATTTGAAAGATAGTCGGGAGAACACCTTTGCTAACACCCACTGTGCGATTGGATCTGTTCCCCACTGGTGTTATCCGGTTTTCTAAACGCGTCTTTCATTTTGGGTGCCCCCTCCCTGTCATCTCCACACCGACACATGTGCCTCCTTCACACAAATACACTTGGAGTGCACACAGCTTCTGGCACGTTTCGGCAGCTTCTCAGCTCTGGCAGGAGGCCCAAGTTGTAAAAAGCAGAAACACATCAGACCCGTTTTGAGAATTAATGTATTGTAGTGGCAGCTTGGCTCATTGTGTATATAAAAGTTGTTGTTCTGTCTCTCTGGGTTTGGGGGCTTTGGCTAAGGTTATCTGCACTGGTGCTCACTGATAGGCCTGCTGTTTGCCAGTTTCAGTGGTGGCGTGGGGTGTCAAATTGGCGATTTTAGGAAATTAAAATCCCTTCAATATGACATAGATTGTGAAAAAAATTCCTTCCTTCCTTCCTTCTGACAGAATGTGTTCTTTCTTTCTTTTGTAAGAGAAAATGTATCCTTCCTTCCTTCCTTCCTTCCTTCCTTTCTTCCTTCCTTCTTTTTGTAAGGAAGAATGTGTTCTTTCTTTCTTTTGTAAGAAAAAATGTATCCTTCCTTCCTTCATTTCTTTCTTCCTTCCTTCTGTAAGAGAAAATGTGTTCTTTCTTTCTTTTGTAAGAGAAAATGTATCCTTCCTTCCTTCCTTCTCTCCCTCTCTCCCTCCTTCCTTCCATAAGAGAGAATATGTTTTGTCTTTCTTTTGTAAGAGAAAGTGTATCCTTCCTTCCTTCCCTATACTGCTCAACATTATTTTTCTTCCACTTTTTCTTTTTCTTACCTGAATTAGTCATGTGAGTGACCCTATCCAATCAGAGATGGTTGGATTTGATTACCTGAGAACAAGTGAGATCAACAGGTCTATTGACTTTGACTTTGTTTTATGAAAACATTATATCCTGCTTTTCGTTGTGGTTTAAGGCCCACTCCAAAATCTAGACCAAGTCTCCCCAACCTTTTTGAGGTTGCAGGCACATTTGGAAATCTGACACAGTGTGGTGGGTGCAGCCACAAAATGGCTGCCACAAAATGGCTGCTTCAGGAGGCGGAGTCAGCCACAAAACAATTGCCACAGCTTAACTTCAGTGACACACGGTAGATCCTTGTGCTGTGGTGGCAGCTGCTGCCAAAAAAGTTGTCATGACCCTTGTGGGTTGCCACCTTCTGCCGCCACCACCCTGGACTCCTGCCTGGACTCACTCCATCCCACTGAGGGATTTCTCTCAGCCCAGACTTTCCCCTCAGCTTGACTCTCTGTTTGAGGAAAGGCCGCTTTCAGTTACACAGTTAAAGTTCCGTCTCACTCACATTCCCTGAACTCCTATTGGCTACCACCGCCACCAAGCATCATGGGAATTGTAGGCTGACAGCTCTCTGCCCACAGCACAGGTCTCTCCTGCCTAGGCCGCACTAGGCCTGTCTCCCCGAGCAGGCACAGATCATGACAGAAGTATTTAAAAAAAAAAAAAAGCACAGCCAATCAAATCTCCAATAGTTGGTCAGAAGCCTTGCTGGGGAAAAGTTTTTCCTGGCCCCACCACTTCCTAAAAACATTTAGCAAGCTCCACAAAGGGTGTCAGTGGGCACTCTAGGGTTGCCAGGTCCGAACGACAAGCTAGTGGGGGACTTATTGGGACGCTACAGGAGGGGTGGGGAAGAAGTGTGATGTACCTACGTCACCCGGAAGCTAATTCTACCATAGAGTTTTGCTCCAAAACTAGAGCATCTTCCCCCCTCCCAATGTCACTAACATGCCTAGGTCATTTCCCGGTGACATAGGCACTCTCCGTTGCTGGCCAACTGGCTAGTGCCAGGGGGGGATGCCAGAAACCAGGAGATCCCCTGCACTCCGGGGTAACCTGGCAGCCCTAGTGGGCACCATGGCAACCACAAGCATCATGAATCAATGTCTTCCAAAATGTCATTGTTAACAGCCATTCTCAGGTCTTGCAGCCTGAGGGCCTTTGTGGCTTCCTTGATGGAGTCAATCCATCTCCTGTTGGGTCTTCCTCTTTTCCTGCTGCCTTCAACTTTTCCTAGCATGATTGTTTTTTCCAGTGACTCTTGTCTTCTCATGATGTGACCAAAGTTCAACAGCTTCAGTTTAGTCATTTTAGCTTCTAGGGAGAGTTTGGGCTTGATTTCATCTGGAGTTTAATGTGATACAAATACAGAGAACTTCTTTTGTATGGTATAATTATCTTGTGTGCCTACACAGTCATAATTTCGTATTAATCTTGATGTTACCTGGCATGTAGAAAGGAAGAGAGAATCCAGGTACAACTGGAATCCTAATCCACTTTAAGTGACTCAGCTCTTTTCCTTTAAGACAGTCATGTCCTTCTTTCAGGTAAATGGCAGTCACACGTGGGTACAAATCCAACGGATAGCTCTCCTAATTTTCAGGGTTTTTTTTCCCTGACTAGCCTTGGGCAAACTGTGACCCAGCCAAGCATCTGACTATCAGGAAGATACATCAACGGGTTTTAATTTCCATAATCACATTGTTGTTATTGTTCTTTTGTTTCCTTCCTTTGCATTTTAGCCAAATGGGATTTTTTTCCCTCTAGTAAAGGAGGTTTTATAGAAGAATAAGACAAATTAAAGATGAAAATGACATTGTTACGGTTTGTTTAATTACTTTGTTAGCTTAAAATAAAAGCTATATTTAAAAAAAAAAAAAGATGAAAATGACATCTATTTTTCCTCTTGCAGTCAGCTGTCAGAGGGTTTCAGGGAAAGCATAACTCAGATCCAATATACTCAACCACATTTCACGCGTACAGTAAGAACCTCGAATCCAGAACAGTTTGCTCTGCCAAAGCCTATTTCGGTAACCAGAGGTGGGGAATGGGTCAAGAAAGCTGCTTGGTAAGAGCCACATCATGCAACTTAAAGGAAAGTACATAAAAACACCAAATCCAGTGGCTCCAATAAATCTTGGAACTATTAGTGTCCATTTTGTGGTTAAAAAACCAAGTTTCTAGCGCTTATGAATGCAGAGGATGACTGAAAATGACATGTTAAGTTTTTGTTGAATGCAAAACAGCAATTATACCCTTGAGCTATGCTCAGTTGGCGAGACAGGATCACTCCCAATCCACTCACCCCTACACCAGCACACAAAGCTGCCGTGGTGAAAATCATACATTAGACCAGGGGTGTCGAACTCATTTGTTATGAGGGCCAGATCTGACATAAATGAGAGCTTGTTGGGCCGGACCACGTGTGTCATAAAATGTAATGCGAGGTAGTGGAGATATAAACTTCATAAAGAACACAAACACAAAGATTTTTTTTTACTTAAAATAAAAACATGCTTAAAACATTAGCACACTTGCAATATTTTGTTTATTTAACAGTATCTGATAACTGAGTCCTCTTGCTCTGAATTATTGCATCAAAATGTCTGTGCTGTTGCAATCTTGAGTATGCTCTTCAGGTGTGTATCTGTAAGCTGCAAACCTACTTTTGATTAACTGACATTCACCACAGAAATCTTATGCTCAGAGTTCTGAGTCTTGGACCCAGGGAAAAACATGAAATGGCTGAGCGATTGAGAGAGTCTGGGGAAGCAAGCTATGATGCAGCAGCAGCAATAGAACTGGAAGCAGGAGATGGCCAATTTCAGTGCAGGCCTGTTCTGGCCCCCGGGCCGTATATTTGACACCCCTGCATTAGAGTAAGATATCTCTGCAACCATAGGAGGGAAAAGTTGTTGTACCATTTTGGACAATATGGGGGAGGTGGAATTGGGTAGAGTTAAGACCTGGTGGGGGAAGGAATGGATGTTAACCAGACTCGTGTGCTCACCTGGGGCTCATTTTCTTCCCCAATCACTGTAATTTTATATCTGAAAAAAGTGCTTTAAATTAAAATTAAACTCCCACTGAAGGCAACAGAAGCCAGAACAGCTGCTCCGCACAGTTACAATGATGAGCGAACTTCATGGCAAACCAGGATTTGAATTTGGGTTTCTGTATTCCTAATCCAACATTCTAACTAAGACACCATCTTGAGCCTCTAGAATGACATTAGGGTTCCAGAATTAGAATTTCAGGTGTGTAATTTGTTCCTAAAAAGCAGCCACTGCAGGAGCACTAACATGGATCAGGACCATTTCAGAAGAAGAGATGAAGAGCTGGTTTTTTATACCCCACTTTTCTCTACCCCAAGGAGTCTCAAAGCAGTTTACAATCTCCTTCCCTTCCTCTCCCCACAACAGACACATTGTGAGATACGTGGGGCTGAGAGAGCTCTGAGAGAATTGTGACTAACCCAAGGTCACCCAGCAGGCTTCATGTGGAGGAGGAGTGGGGAATCAAACCCGGTTCTCCAGATTATAGGCTGCTGCTCTTAACCACTACACCATCTGGCCACTACATCTCACTGGGGAATGGGGTTTAATTCTTCCATGTGCTATTTCCTCTGATTAAAAATCACCTCCTGGGTAGTCTTAAGCCTTGGTAGGACAAAGGCTGTCAGTAGGGGAAAAGACAGGTTGCCAGTAAGGAAAAAGACAGGAAGCCAAATGGTGCCTGTCTTTTGCCCCTATACTAGAACTTAGCACAACCCAAGGGAGGAGGTATCTTTCTAGTTAGAGAAATAGCATTTGAAAAAGACTGCTCCTCTTTGCCAGTAGCAGAGCTCTAATCCATATCCCTCCCTCCCAGATTCTTTTTAGGGTCAAACTGCAGCTCTGAAATCACAGTCATGGAATGCCAGTGTCATGCCTGTAGCTTGGTGGCAACTTTGTATCCATTGACAGCATTTATGTGGAGAATCCTCAGCAAAGGATCATACACACCAAGACACACAGGATGGGTCTATATCTCTCCGTCCCCCAAAAGAACAAGGTGTACCCAGGTGACAGCAAACACCCAACAGCCAGGCAGAACAATGACAACATAAGAACATAAGAAAAGCCAATGTTGGATCAGGCCAGTGGCCCATCCAGTCCAACATTCTGTCACACAGTGGCCAAAAACGCCAGGTGCCCTCAGAAGGTCCACCAGTGGGGGCAGGAAGCCCTCCCACTGTTGCCTCCCCCCAAGCACCAAGATTACAGAGCATCACTTGCCCCAGACTGAGAGTTCCAATCTATACTTTGTGGCTAATAGCCACTTATGGACTTCTGCTCCATATGTTTATCCAATTCCCTCTTGAAGCCGTCCATGCTTGTAGCCACCACCACCTCCTGTGGCAGTGAATTCCACGTGTTAATCACTCTTTGGGTGAAGAAGTACTTCCTTTTATCCGTTCTAACCCGACTGCTCCGCAATTTCATGGCGTGCCCACGAGTTCTTGTATTGTGAGAAAGGGAGAAAAGGACTTCTTTCTCTACCTGCTCTATCCCATACATAATCTTATAAACCTCGATCATGTCACCCCTCAGCTGTCGTTTCTCCAAGCTAAAGAGCCCCAAGCGCTTCAACCTTTCTTCATAGGAAAAGTGTTCCAACCCTTTTATCATTTTAGTTGCCCTTTTCTGCACTTTTTCCAATGCTATAATATCTTTCTTGAGGTCTGGCGACCAGAACTGTACACAGTACTCCAAACGAGGTCGCACCATCGATTTATACAAGGGCATTATGATACTGACTGGTATCAATGTCAGACTGACTGGCCTGTAATTTCCCGGGTCTCCTCTGGAACCCTTTTTAAAGATAGGAGTGACATTCGCTACCTTCCAGTCCTCAGGAATGGAGGCAGATTTTAAGGAAAGATTACATGTTTTTGTCAGGAGATCCACAAGTTCACATTTGAGTTCTTTCAGAACTCTCGGATGTATGCCATCTGGGCCCGGTGATTTATTTGTTTTTAAGTTGTCTATCAGACATAGGACCTCCTCTCTGGTCACCTCAATCTGACTCAGGTCTTTCAACCCCCCTCCCGAAATCAGTGGTTCTGGAGTGGGCAGGCACTTCTCATCTTCCACAGTGAGGACAGAGGCAAAAAATGCATTTAGCTTCTCAGCCATTTCCCTATCATCCTTCACTACACCTTTTACCCCTTGGTCATCCAAGGGCCCCACTGCTTCCCTGGCTGGTTTCCTACTTCTAATGTATTTGAAGAAAGTTTTATTGTTGGTCTTTATGTTTTTTGCGATATTCCCCTCATATTCCCTTTCCAGCTGCCTGATCACAGACTTGCATTTTATTTGCCACAGCCTGTGTTCCCTTTTATCAGCCTCACTGAGACTAGCTTTCCACCGCTTAAAGGAATCCTTCTTACCTTTTACAGCTTCCATTACTTTGTTTATTAACCATGCAGGCTTTTTTCTATACCTATTTGTGCCTTTCCTAACTCACGGTATATATTTTCTCTGAGCCTCTAGTATAGTAATTTTAAATAGTTTCCAAGCTTCCCCAATGGTTTTGACCCTTTCTACTTTTCCTTTCAGTTTTCTCCTCACATATCCCCTCATATTACAGAGAAGTTACCCCTTTTAAAGTTAAAAGTGCTTGTGTCAGTCTTTTTGTGCAACTCCCTATTTATACAAATGTTGAACTCAATAACATTATGGTCACTGTTCCCAAGCGGTGCAATCACTTTAACATTTCTCACCAGGTCTTGGGCGTTACTTAGGACCAAATCCAGGATCGCCTCTCCCCTGATCGGTTCTGTAACCATCTGCTCCATAGCACAGTCATTGAGAGTGTCTAGAAACAGTAATGTAAGAATGCCCTGACCTGGATAGCCCAGGCATAGCCCAATATTGTCAGATCTCAGAAGCTAAGCAGGGTCAACTCCGGCAAGTACTTGGATGGGAGACCTCCTTGGAATACCAGCAGTCGGGAGGCGGGGGCAGGCTTTATTCAGCCACCTCTCTGAATATCCTCCAGGCCCCCAGAAGGTGTCAATCACCAGAGGTCGCCATGGCTTCCAGGTGCACACACCAGAGGTCACCATGACTTCCAGCTGCGTGCCCACACAAACCAGTACATATGAAAAAACACAACCCCCCCCCCCAATAACATAAGAATGAATGGCTGATGAGTAACACTTCCTGTGTTTGTTAATTATCTGTGATATTTGCGTGGAGCTTTTCAACCAGAAAAGTGCTCAAAGCAGAGAGCAATCATAACATCAGCTAAATACTGTCCTGATAATCACAGATCTCGTGCAGTGCATCTGAGTATCAGAGAAATACTTTCTGGGTACTTGTATCCTGCTGGTATGAGTGTTGTCTTCCCAAGACATTGATGCTTCAGGGCTCCAGGCTCCAGTGCACAGCAGGATCCCCTGTTTCCGCGGATACAGCCAGGGCAGGCTCTCTAATGAGGTGCTTTGGGCAGCAGAGCTTGGGGGGCTGGCAACTTCCCACTCCACCAGCCAGCCTATCCACCTGCCTCTCACCTGACTTCACTTCCTGCCTGGGAGGAAATCACGACCTCCTTAACTCTTTCTTCCCCCAGGCCACTTTAAAAGCACCTTGGCCAGCCATGCGCATGCCAGTTTCCTGAACTCTCACGAGATTCCTTCTTCTCATGAGAGTTTGAGAACCATTTCTGGTTGCCTGTTGCCTGGGCAACCCCATTTCATGCTCGAGCTCTTGCAACAGGAAGTAGTCCTGCGAGAGTTCAGGAAGCCTTATAGGATGCAGGTTTGCTGTGCTATTTGGAAAGAGTGAAGTGGTAAGGAATGTTATTTCCTCTGGTTCTTGGGTGTGCGGGTAGCCTTAATTCTACTATCACTGGCACAGGCAGCAAAACACTTTGAACCACCACTGATGGGGCTGCAAAGACCAGGCAGTCTATGGGTAGTCCCCTCTTGGCCACAAGCGGGGTGGGGAGGTAAGGCATCTCCAGGCTGGGGAAGCCCCTGGAGATTTGGGGATGGAGCCTGGGGAGGACAGGGACCTCACTGGGGTAGAGTCCACCCTCCAAAGTGTCCATTTTCTCCAGAGGAACTGATCTTTGTTGTCTGGAGATGAACTGTGATTCTGGGAGATCCCCAGGCCCCATCTGGAGGCTGGCATCCCTGTATGTAATTCCCGTTCTTCTGACATAATAGAATGGAGGGTAGGTGAACAAAGGGAAGGAAAAAATGTCTGGGAACGGATTAGAGAGAAGACGAGAAGAGGAAGCAGGAGAGATGAAAGGCGAGAATCGTACTGAGACACCTCTCTTTCCATCAGATTCTTAAGTGTCCAACGTGTATATGTGTCCCTTCTGCAGTGTTGCCTGTCTTTGATGGTTCCATTCTTTCTTTTTGGGTCTCCATTTCTAGGCTGTGCTGGAGAATGTTCACCCTGTTAAACCAAACACGACCCACCGATTGGGGTGTGATGTTAGAACAGCCCTGGAGCAAGCTGAGGCAATGATGCCATCAGTGCTGGGGAAGGGGACAATTCATGACTGCCATGGCAACCACTGTCCCAGGTTATGTGGGGCTTGACACATGAGAGGGGTTGGACATGAGATCTTTTCTGTATTGGGAATGTCCTACACTGGGTCCAATTGCTACTTACTGAGCATGAAGGATATGATATCCAGCTTTCTCAGGGTTCATTCAGGTGGCTCTTTTGAGCTGCGCCAGGCATGAGTGCCTGGTGGATTTAAAGTGCACATCCAGACCTCAACATCTGGGAATTGTGCCACTTTCGTTAGTAGCCCGTCAATCCCCATCGGGGATCCATACCTAAAAGATACTAGTTAAAGTCTGGTCTAAAGCTGGCTGACAGGCCAATGCTGGACCTTCCACCATCAGGTTGTACCTCCAGTGTGCAATCAGCCCGTAGGGATGGTCTCCAAACCATCCTGAATGGCCGCCATTTTAAAAAACTCTTAGCGATGTGCGCATAACTGCTTAAACAAGCGATGTCCCCAGAGCTCTGCTCAAGCAATCCAAACAATGTTATGTTTCTGGCAGTCCCCTGAACTTTGTCAACTTTATTAAGAAGAAGAAGAAGAAAAAGAGGAAGAAGAAGAAGAAGAGATTGGATTTATATCCCGCCCTTCACTCACTTGGAGTCTCAGAGCGGCTAACAAACTCCTTTCCCTTCCCCTCCCCACAACAGACACCCTGTGAGGTGGGTGGGGATGAGAGAGCTCTGGGACAACTGTCCTTGAGAGAACAGCTGGTACAGAGCTATGGCTTGCCCAAGGTCATCCAGCCAGGTGCAAGTGGAGGAGTGGGGAATCAAGCCCAGTTTTCCCAGATTAGAGTACACGCACTTAACCACTACACCAAACTGGTTAAGTGAAAAGTACCTAGAGGAAGGTACCGCTGGCCATGTTTTTACCATTTTTAGTACATGCATGTGCGGAGAAACAAGTATATGGTGAGGCGCCTATGCACATGTGCAGACAGGATTTTTTTTAATAAAGCCAACCGCATGGCTTCTCACAGTGGATGCCATCTAGACAATCCACTGCGGGAGTCACACACTGTGAAGCGCTTCACAGGCAGGCTGTCTAGTCGTGCAATGATGGATCAAAAAGATCTAGCTCAAATTACAGCCCGGCCAATGGCTGGATTAGCTGCCCATCTGAACACACTCTCAGAAAGGAAGAAAGACCTGTTAGGATGGTCTGACCCCTAAAAGTCAGTGTGGTGTAGTCCATAGAGTGCTGGACTGAGATACAGGTGACCCAGGTTCGAATCCTAACACTGCAATGGAAGCTCACTGCGTGTCCTTTGACCCACCACTCTCTCTCAGTCTGTGAGTGCGTTAGGTGCCATCAAGTTACTTCCGATTTATGGTGACCCTAGGCTTCCTTGACTGAATCAATCCAGCTCATGTCAGGTGTTCCTCTTTTCCTCCTCCCTTCCACTATCCTAGCATTTTTGTCTTTTCCAGTAGCTCTTGTCTTCTCATAATGGGCCCAAAGTATGATAGCCTCAGTTTAGTCTTTTTAGCTTCTAGGAAGAGTTCAGGCTTGATTTGATCTAGAACCCATTTATTTGTCTTTTTGGCAGTCCACGGTATCTGTAAAACTCTCCTCCAACACCATGTTTCAAATAAACCAACTTTCTTCCTGTCCGCTTTCTTCATTTCCCAGCTTTCACACCAATGCATAATAATGGGGAATAGGGCTGCCAAGTCAGCCCGGGGGGCGGGGGATACCCCGCTACAGGGGTTCCTGATCCGCCAGCCAGCATTCGGCCGGTGGGGGAAACCCCACCCCCGAAGTCGTCCAGCCTGTACGACTTCCCCCACGTAATGACGTCACCCAGAAGTGATGCCATCACTTTGGGGGCGTTGCCAGGGCGATGCTCTGGCAATCGCCCCAAAACTGTATGATACTATAGAGTTTTGGGGCAATTGCCAGAGTGTTGCCCTGGCAATGCCCCCAACGTGCTGACATAATTTCCGGTGACGTCGGCCGGCGCGCATGCAAAGCGCACGCACCGGGGAAGCTCCCAGCCAGCGGAGGACTTCCCCCCGCTGGTAAGTTTAACCGACTTGGCAACCCTAATGGGGAACAGGGCGCTTTTTTAAAAAAAAAGGCCAGCAGGGACTCATTAGCATAATAGGCCACACTCAACAGCAGAAACTCACTAGCATATTAGGCCACATCCCTGATGGTGCAGCTCATTAGCATATTAGGCGGGGACTGGGAAAGCACAGGGCAGGCATGGGGAGGGAAAGAAAGGCATTTTCAACCTGCCTGGGTTCCCTGCCTGCCCTTTTCCAGCTTCTACATGTCTTTTCCTTGTCAATCTCACTCTCAGCAGGGGGGGGGGGGGGCGGGGACTGGCAAGGAAATCTGGACAGGCTCCCCAGAGGGAAAGACTGCCTTTTAACATGCCACCTTTCTCTCTTGTGTGTAACGTGGGGAGGGCAGTGTGCTCTGTAGCCACACACGCCAGAGGTTTTGGCTGTAGGCGAGGCCAACTGAGGAGCCAGGCGGAACTCCATTCCTGAGCGTTCCTGCCCCAAAATAGCCCTGATGGGGAATACCAGAATGTATCTGAGGATTCAGCTGTGGTCACACACACTAAATAATCCACTTTCAGCGCACTTTCCCACTGGATTTTACTGTGGCAAAATCCAGTTGGAAAGTGCATTGAAAGTGCATTGAAAGTGGATTATTTAGTGTGTGACCACAGCCGAAGTGTGCGTGCACATGAAAGCTTCTACCCAGAATTAAACTTTGTTTGTCTTAAAGGTGCCTCTGGACTGAATTCAATTTCTTCAGACCAACACGGTTACCCACCTGACACTAGAATACGAATTATCTTGATCTTGGTCACCAGTGACACATCCTTACACTTAAGGATCTTTCCCTCTCAGCCTTGCCTACCTCATTAGGTTGTGGAGACAATAAAATGGAGGCAAGAAGAATGATGCAAGCCACTTTGGGGGGGAAGACAAGGTATAGATGAAGTAAATAAAAATTCTGCCGTAACAAGATAAACTTAACCACAAAAGTACAGAATTCGAAGAATGCCAGAATTACAGAGATTCCCCTTGTCCCCCACCTAGTGAGATGTCTGCACAGAAGCTGGCAAATAATAGAGTTGTGTGTCTATGTGAGACCTTGAGGAATGACTGGAATATTAATAAGGGACCTGGTGATTTCTGCCAAGGATGGAGAGCAAGACTGACGTTCCTTTTGGTTCCTGAGTGGTCCAGAACTTTTGGCAACCAAATCAATAAGGCAGGTGACATCTATGGCTATTTCCCTTGCCTCATTCTCTGCCTCATTCCCTTGCCTCATTCTCTGCATTATTCATGCCAGAAGGTTCAACTGTCATCCCTGTTGATGTAGATCCTGTGAGACAAGCGTAACCCCCCCATCTCTTTGCCCCAATATACCTCAAGAAGAGGAAATTTATGTGAGGCACACCTCTGAAAAGAAGTCCATAATCTATCTCCTTCCTCTCTTTTGGGAGATAGATGTCAGAATTCAGAAGAAAGAGGGTAAGATGAAGTGAGATGAGGTGAAGTGTTTTTGTCATGCTTCTTAGATATGGGGTTGCTACCTGTACAGATTGTTCATCCTTCAGATGCTTTCTCTGTAACAAGCCGAGAGGTTATTATGGACAGAATTTGTTCACACTTCTTTGAGGGCAGAATTTATGTGTCTGGACTTAATTCATTCCCATCCTGTCTTTCTATATGTTCGGAGGATAAAAAAGAAACCAGATTTACCATAGATTTTTTTTTGCCCAAATACCAGAGTGTCACCCTGACATCTCAGATGTGATGACATCACTTCCGGGCCTTGTGGTCAGTGATGTAGACACATCAGAGGAGGAGGAGGAGGAGGAGTTTGGTTTATACCCTGTCCTTTACTCAGAGTCTCAGAGCAGCTTACAATCTCCTCCCTTCCCCTCCCCACAACAGACACCCTGTGAGCACTGTGAGCACTATTCCCCACAGTCACCATGACTAGTAGTAGACTTATCCTCTGGGAATCTATCTCATCCCCTTTTCAAGCTGTTTATTTTTCTGGCCATCCTTACATCCTCTGGCAGCAAATCCCACATTTTAATCACTCTTTGCGTAAAGCAGTATTTCCTTTTGTCCATCCTGAACCTACTGCCCATCAGCTTCACTGGATGTCCTCAAGTTCTAGTATTTTGGGAGAGGCAGAAAAGCTTCTCCTGGTCAACTCTCTCTACCCCATGCACAATTTTATAAACTTCTTATCATGTTCCCCCTTAGTCGTCTCTCTTCTAAACTGATTCTAAAGTCCCAGAATCTTCAGCCTTTCCTCACAGAGAAAGTGCTCCAACCCACAAGTCATCTTGGTTGCCCTCTTTTTCCAGCTCTGCAATGTCCCTTTTGAGATGTAGTGACCAGAACTGTACACAGTATTCCAAATGAAGCTGCCCCATGGATCTACACAGGGGCATTACAGTATTGGCCATTTTATTCTCAATCCCTTTTCCTAATAATCTCTAACATGGAGTTTCCCCTTTTCACTGCTGCAGCACACTGGGCTGACACCTTCTTAAAAGAAGAAGAAGAGGAGGAGGAGGAGGAGATTGTATTTATACCCCGCCCTTCAGTACCCAAAGGAGTCTCAGAGCAGCTTACAATCTCCTTTCCCTTCCCCTCCCCACAACAGAGGGAGAGGAGGAGCCTCCGCAGAGCGTAATGCCATAGATCCCACCCTCCAAGTCACCCATTTTGCAACTGATATCATCTCTGCAGCCTGGAGAGTCTCCAGGCCCCACCTGGAGGTTGGGAAGCCTGCTTGCTATGCATGCTCAATAAAGTAAAGCTTGAGTCCAATGGCATGTTCAAGACCAACTAAGTTTAATTCCGGGTACAAGCTTTCATATGCATGTACACAAAAGGTTATACCCAGAATTAAACTTGGTTGGTCTTAAAAGGTGCCACTGAACTCAAAACCTTGTTCTGTTGCTTCAGGCCAACATGGCTACCCACCTGAAGCTACGCTCAATAAAGGTACGGGTCAGGAACCCTGTCCCATTCCCAGCTGGCCACCCTGTGAGCTGTTGTATTCCCCCCTCAGGAGGTGAAGTCGCTCTAACTCCCCACGCCTCATGCCTCTCTTCGCTTTCTGGAAAGTATTGGAGTCGGGAGGCGAGTGGTAGTGATTTCATAGCAAAGCTCTTTATTGAGGGTCAGATCGAACATGGGAAACCCCGGGCTCAGAGCCCTCTTTTATGCCGGCCAGAGACAATGCCCCGACCTCACCCCAAAGTCCTGATAGGACCTTAAGTCCGTGGTTGCAGTTCATAAGTCCCCCAATGGGAGACCTAGGCACGTAATTGATGGTCACTCAGGATCCAACTGGCTATTGTTCTACCTGGCCGAAGCTCAGGTAGATTCTGACCATGTGCGCTGACCGCGTGGCGGTCGCCATTGTGGGAGGCCAGGCGACCGCGGTCTTAGTACACAACACTTTCCCTTGCCTAAAGCAAGCCGTGAGAGAGGAGGCCATGAATCCTGCAGGTCCGATTAGTGATGAGGAGTCATCACCCCTCCAAGTCTTCTTAGTAACAAGACATACAACTGAGCAAGTCACTAGAGGGCCATTGATCCGCGCTTCATTAATCTGGCCTGCTTATGTTTCTCAGCTTTTTTTACTGCCTTCGGGAGATCCTTCTCAATCAAACTTGGGTGGCTGTCCAAGCACACAGTAGACCTTGCATGTAACCGTGCGTACAAAATCAATGGAGTGTTCCACACAGCAGGAAGAGGACATGGCTTTTTAATGACGAATTTGGCTCTTAAAACACACGTACTTTGTCCCAGGTCTGAGCCCCAAAGGACAAATGGTAATCCCCCCACAGAGTGGTTTCCTATATTTGTTATGGATGTTTTGCAAGAATTCTTCTGACTCAAACGGCTCGCACAGGTGGTTACAAACAACTCTCTGCCCCAGTGTTCCCTCTGAGCTGAGTTAGCGTGCGCTAGCTCACAATTTTTTAGCCTCTGGCTCACATATTTTTTGTCTGAGCTCAGGAAGGATGGCTCCTGAGCAAACTAACCTATGCAGCAGCCAAACTGCTCGCTCACAACTTTAATGCCAGCAGCTCACCAAGTAGAATTTTGGCTCACAAGACTCCACAGCTTAGAGGGAGCATTGCATCCACATTGTTCAGGGTGAGTCTGCTCTTGAAGCTTCAGAACTGTGTCCTGCAAACGGCCTTGCATTGGAATGGGCCTGGGGCGTGTGGGTGGGCTGTTGGAAGCAGGTGACAACCCCCTGCCCACCTGCTGTCTTCAGGTGCCAGTGGAAAGGACGGGGCTGCCAACCTCCAGGTGGTGGCTGGAGATGTCCCAGAATTACAACTGGTTTCCAGCCAACAGAGGTCAGTCCCCCTGGAGAGAATGGCTCCTTCGGAAGCTGGCCTCTATGGCATTCTCTCTGCTGATGTCCCTCCCCTCCTCAAATCTCACCCTCCCCAGGCTCCACCACCCCCCTCCAAATCTCCAGGAATTCCCCAACCTGGAGCTGGCAGCTCTAGGAAAGGATGGCCCTGGCCTCTCTATACTCTTCCCATGTTGTGTGAGATGTGGTTGTGGTCTGCAGCTTCCTGCAGTTGTCATTCCTCCTTTCTAAAATGAGCAGAAAAACAGCTGGCCAAAATCACCCATCCTATCATCTTCAGTGATGCCACACTTGCATGACCTGTTCTGTACAAGAGGCGGGTACGCTTTTCCACAGTGGGCAAGATGGCAGCAGGTGTATTTGAGAGCCAGTTTGGTGTAGTGGTTAAGTGCGTGGACTCTAATCTGGGAGAACCGGGTTTGATTCCCCACTCCTCCACTTGCACCTGGCTGGATGACCTTGGGCAAGCCATAGCTCTGGACCAGCTGTTCTCTCAAGGACAGCTTGGGAAAGAGCTCTCTCAGCCCCACCTACCTCACAGGGTGTCTGTTGTGGGGAGGGGAAGGGAAAGGAGCTTGTAAGCCGCTCTGAGACTCTTAAGTGAGTGAAGGGCGGGATATAAATCCAGTCTCTTCTCTTCTTCTTCTATTTTTCCCCGGGCTCTTCAAACAGACAGAATGCGTGCATAAAATATTTCCAGCGTGCTCTCACTGGAAGAGACTAATTAACTCTTGCCGTTCTACCTCAGCCTGCTTCCCAAACTTTTTTTTCTGGTCCTCATTTCCGACGACTGTGTGTGTTTGTGTGTCTGTCTGTTAACATCATGGGAAACTGTACCAGTAAACAGCAGGTTAAGAAATCTCTGGATTGCGTGATTAGAAACTGGTCAAAGATTGCGGGTTCCACAGCGGAAATGTCAGGACTCACATTCAGAAATCACAGTCATTTTTCCCTTGTCCTACACTTCCACAAAGGCTTCAAGCCTTCCTCCCAGCCCTCCCTGGGATCACACCAAGCCTTCCTCCCTCCCTCCCCCTGCTGTAATTTTCTCCTAGGAGAATTCTCAAAATGATTTCCTCTTCATACCTCTGAAGAAGTGAGTGCAGACTCATGAAATGTTAGTCTTTAAGGGGCGGCTGGGCTTACTGATCTAATTCATTTGTTTAAAAACATTTATTAGCCACCCTTCTATCTTGTGAGACTCAAGGCGGCTTACTGTGATAATATAACAATTATAAGGTTGCCAGCTCTGGGTAGGGAAAACACCTGGAGATTTTTGGGGTAGAGCCTGAGGAAGGTGGGGTTTGGGGAGGGGAGGGACTTCAGTGGGGTAGAAGGCCATAGAGTCCACCTTCCAAAGCAGCCATTTTCTCCAGGTGAACTGATGTCTGTCACCTGGAGATCAGTTGTAATCACAGGAGATCTCGAGATACCACCTGGAGGTTGGCAACCCTACACTAAAAAAACATAACATACAACAATTTAAAATCCCCAGTTAGGACTGCCAATAAATAAAAACTAAATCAATCAAACGCCATCCTAAATAAAACTTGTATTCAGTTGCCTTCTGTAGACCAAAAGTTTTTTTTTAAAGATTTTTTATTGAAGTCACAATTTTCATTAAACAATACATTCATCTTATTTTTTACCGACCTCTTTTTATTTTCCTCCTCCTCCCCCCTTTTAGGCTTCCAGCAGACCCCACACCTGTACTTAAACTTAGATTAACAGGTAAATTACTAATTAAAAAAGATTTAAGTATTTAGCTCTTTTTCTATAACATATATACCTCTAATATTTTATAACCTTCTGTAGACCAAAAGTGATGGGGAGGTCAGGCACATCACCGTAGGTAGGTTGTCCTTCCATT
This sequence comes from Lepidodactylus listeri, assembly GCA_029233225.1. NCBI lineage: Eukaryota > Metazoa > Chordata > Lepidosauria > Squamata > Gekkonidae > Lepidodactylus > Lepidodactylus listeri. Next base: position 22,919,895 of record JARCFY010000004.1, on the reverse strand, counting down.
TTATTTTGCTGCAACAGACTAATGCAGCCAGTGTTTCACAATTGTCAAAGGCCAGTTTAGAAAGCATGGGACCCTTCACGTTGGAAGAGCTACAGAAAAGAGCAAGAGTCCAGGAGCACCTTAAAGACTAACAAAATTTATGGCAGATACCTGAAGAAGTGAACGGTGACTCACGAAAGCTCATCCCCTGCCACAAATGTTGTTAGTCTCTAAGGTGCTCCTAGACTCTTGCTCTTTTCCACTGCTACAGACAGACTAACACAGCTACCCATCTTGACCTAGCTCCATGGACGAGCTACAGCAACTTCTAAGTACGTGACTAACCTAAAATCACCCAGTGAGCTTCCACTGGAAGGTGGAGATAAGAACCTGGATCTGCTAGAGTGCTCTGAAATTCTAACCACCACATCACACTGACTTTCATTGGGTGGCTGCTGTTGAACAGAAGCAAGCAGCCAGGCCTAGCTGAGTCATGTACGCCAGGTGGCATCACATCATCCAGAGGTTGCTGTCAGGCAGCATGTTATGTAGGAAACCCATGATGGCATCGATCCTACCACACTTTCCCCAAAAGCCAACATGGCTTCACTTGACAAGCGAAACTGGGGATCAGTACCTGGATAAATGTGCATTTTGAATCACAGGTTCAGCTGGACATGACTTGAACGTAACATGAAAATTACTCAATGCATGTATAAAGGAAAATCAGGTAAACACCATGCATGGATTGCACATGTGGTCACGGCAACTTGGGAACAGGGCTAATAGAAGGCAGCTTCGTGTGTTCAGCTCTGATTTATGCGTAGGATGTCCATAGGTTAGAGGGAGGAGAACAGTTTTATAGCCAAGGGCAGGGAGTGGAGATATAAGAGCTGACTAATAAGGTATTCTGAAGGCAGCAGATTGAGAGGGCTGCATGTACCGAGGGTTGCCAACTTCCAGGTGGGGCCTGGGGATCCCCTGCTTTTACAACTGATCTCCAGCTGACAGAGGTCAGTTCCCCTGGAGAAAACGGCTGCTGTGAAGGGTAGCCTCTATGGCATTGTACCATGCTGAGGCCCCTCCCCTCCCAAAACCCCACCCTCTCCCGACTCCACCCCCAAACTACCCAGGTATTTTCCAACCCGAACTTGGCAACCCGATCTGTACCACTTTGGTTGATATTACATATCAATCTTGAGAGCTCTTAAACAAGTGATTTCAGCTTTATTACTAAGAACAATCAATAACAACAACATAACAGTGAACAAGCTCAATTTATATCCTTTAGGGGCTGGTAACCACGCCCCTAAGTTGTTAAGAACCAATCATTAACTGTAGATAAAAACCAATAGTTGTTGCTCCCTCCAAAACTATCCCTAAGCTCTGATTGGCCCGCTATGCAAAGTAGCCAATCAAAACATCCAGTTTAGGATACCAGGCTTCTATGGAGCTATGGACTGAAGCTCAGGGGAATTCAACTGTATGTATTAAAGGCAATGCATAACAGTAGGACATTCCAGATGAATTGAAATTCCCTACAGAATTATCTTGTGAACAGATCAGAGAAAGGTTGCAGATGAAGTAGTCCATAATCGGCATACAAACACTCAAGAAAATTTATTTGAATATTTACAAAAAGGGGAACTTGAAATGACTCGCAAGGGACATCTCTATTTGTCTAAAAAAAAAAATCTAAAAAAATTATTAGCTACCTTTCTCCCTTAGAGAACTTAAGGCAGCTTGTAATATAAATAAACGACATAAAATACATTACATCAAAATTTTGAAATCACAATTCAGGACAGCTTTAATCAAATGTAGTCCTAAATAAAATTGCCTTCACTTGCCTCCTAAAGTTGAAAGTGATTCCACTCCCCTGCTATTTCTTCTTTCCTTTTGCTGAAAGCCCCCATAGCCTCTTGCCTTTTTCTGCCTCCCTCTCTTGTTTACACCCACTAGCCAACTAACCTTTACCTCCCCCCACCTCCATCTTCAGTTTTCCCTCCTTCCCTACCCCTGGCAGCCTCTCCCTGAGAAAAGTCTGACCTTCTAACCACTCTACCACACTGCCTCTCAAAGCCAGCATATCATCTTTCGCTACTGGAAACGCAAAAAAGGAACAAAATGTTGTTTGGTTAGCATTAGAAAACTGCCGGATGTCATAGCACACTGGAAATTATCGCACATAAGGAGAGCTGATGACAGTCTCTTTCGGACAAAGTTTAGTAAATGTTATTGTCGTTATTAACCTACAAAATACTGTAAGGAGTGAGTCAGAGGTATACACTATCTTATCTGCTCTGTGAGGTCATTTTTTCTCTTACGGAAACTGCAAATGTAGAACAGGCAAGCAATGCCTCCTGGTTGATTTAACATGAGAGAGAGCTTATGCCTTTTTAAAATAATTGTTTTTAAGACTTTATAATTTTGAGATGCTCAACTAGGTAGAGCTTTGAAGAACACCTTCTTCTGCTTTGGCACTATGATCTTCTCTGCCCTAGATGCCTATTTTATAACTTAAGGAAAGCCAGGAAGATGGAACCAGCCTGTGACATTTGGGTTTTTTCCCCAGTTTGGCAGCTGTATGTATTGGGGTCAATCATTAACTTCTGCAAAAAATGCCCAAGGACAGTACCACCATAAACTGGATGGGGCAGTGGCTCAGCTGGTAGAGAACAACATTTGGAAATGGAGGATCTCAAGTTCATTCTGCAACCAAAAGATTTCAGGTCAAAGACTGGTGAACACATGAAACTGCCTTATATTGAAGCACATGATTGGTCTGTCAAGGTCACTATTGTCTACTCAGACTGACGGGCTGCCAAGGGTCGCTGGGTCTTTCACATTGCCTCCATCGATCCTTTTAACAGGAGATGCTGGGGATTGAACCTGGGACCTTCTGCATATTAAGCAGGTGGTCTCCCACTGAGCCATAGCCCCTTCTGTGAAAGGACATAAGAGCACAAGAAGAGCCCTGCTGGATCAGAACAATGGTCCATCCAGTCCAGTATCCTGTCTCACACAGTGTACCTTACAATCCTCTGTTCATATTGCTTTGACTACCGAGAACAGAGATTTTAGTAACAATAAGTACCGTTTTTAATGGGTTCTGAAATGGCCATCATTATCGGAAGAAACCTAGTATTCCCTTGATAGGCTGATTTATAGTATGATGGAGTTTGCTTGCAGGACCAATTTGTGCATGAATGTAAGAAGAAAGACTGTTAGAGAATAGAATCGTGGGGAACCCGATCTTCTCAGTAATGCACTGGAACAACAAATTGCATAATAACATGAATTGATATTTCTATTGCATTTCTATTGCTTCCACGCTCCTCACTGTATTTAATAAAAGTGGTTGCTCATGCTGTTAACGAAAGTGGACCACAAACAGGGAAGGGATTGTGACATACTTGGGGAACTCCCCAGGAGTACAAAACAATGACTTGGCCAAGAGGCAAAAAAAGAACAGTAAATTCTGATAAAGATTCAGAAAGCTTCAATAAGTATAGAATACAGCGAGGGGAGGAATCAGCTACAGATTTAGAAACTGACTTGTTCAAGTCCCTGATCACTGATAAAACCCTGGAAGGGGAGATCTGGACTATGTGCCTGTATGTTTGGAATTTCCAAACCATTTTCTCTATTCTTGCCCCTCTCATATGCACATACACAAATCCTCACAGGTTCCATGTTTGTAATCTGTTGTTGTCAGAAGGCTTCATGTACTATGCAGTGTGGCTGAGATTGGGCCACATGGCTAGCAATGATTCAGAGTTCATTTATGTTCTTGGGGCTAAAATATACATGTAAATTATTTAGCATATAATCCCACATCGGAATCAGTCCACTTTAGGAGTCTATGTTCTTCCTGGAAAGGAAATCTGCCACCACCTTGTCGAATCCAGCAATATGTTCAATCTTTATGTTGAACTCCTCAATCTTCCAAGACCACATCTGAAGTTTGGTGTTTGGGTTCTTATAGAATCACACAGAGTTGGAAGGGGCCATACAGGCCATCTAGTTCAACCCCCTACTCAAATGTAGGATCAGCCTAGAGCATCCCTGACAAGTGTTTGTCCAGCTGCTGCTCAAAGACTGCCAGTGAGGGGGAGCCCACCACCTCCCTAGGCTTTTCCACTGACAGAAGTCTAAACTGTACTGCCCTTCCACTGGCTTGAGACTCATTGCCAACCCGCCTCTCTCTTCATTTGATCTCAGAAAGAATCCCTCTTCAAAATGATTCAACAAGCAGCTTGGGGTAAAGAGTTAGGGACTGTAGACTATAGGACTGCGTGTAGTTCATACTATCTGTTGCTGAAGCAGGTTCATACTATGTAGATTTTGCATTGTTTAATGTGTCATTTGATGTGTCATTTAATTTAATGATGTGTCATTGCTTCACCATTGTTTCTTGATTCCTGATTGGTTCCAGATTTCCACAAGCTAGATCCTATTGTATTGTCTATTGGATGTCCCTCCCTGTTGATTCTATTGACTTGTGTTCATTGTATTGTACTGACTTATTCTGTGTAATCTGCCCTGATTAATGATTTGGATTTGGGGGGAAGCAGTGAAGTGGCTAAATTTGTGGGTGACACTAAGTTGTTCAGGTGAGAACCAGGGAGGACTGTGAGGCACTCCAGAGGGATCTGTTGAGGCCGGGCAAGTGGGCATCAAAGTGGCAAATGAGGCTCAGCTCAATGTGAGCAGGTGCAAAGTAATGTACATTGGAGCCAAAAATCTTAACTATAAATATACATTGATGGGGTCTGGTGGTAACTCACTGGGATAGAGATCTTGGAGTCATGGTAGATAACTCACTGAAAATGTCAGCTTAGTGTGGAACTGCAGTAAAAAAAGGCAAATGCTATGTTGGGGATTATTAGGAACGGGATTAAAAACAAATCAACCAGTATCATAATGCCCCTGTATAAATCTATGGTGCAGCCTCATTTGGAATACTGTGTCCAGTTCTGACCATCGTACCTCAAAAAAGATAATATAGCACTGGGAAAAGGGCAGAAAAGGGCAACAAAAATGATTAAGGGGATGGAACTCCTTCCCTACGAAGAAAGATGAAAGAAGTTAGGGCTCTTAAGCTTGGAGAAATGATGACTGAGGGGAGGCATGATAGAGGTTTACAAAGCCATATGGGATAGAGAAAGTAGAGAAAAAAAATACTTTTCTCCCTTTCTCACAATACAAGAACTCATGGGCACTCAATGAAATTAATGAGCAGTAAGCTTAGAACAGATAAAAGGAAGTACTTCTTCACCCAAAAATTAATATGTGGAATTTACTGCTGCAAGAAGTGGTGGTGACTACAGGCATAGACAATTTCAGGAGGGGACTGGATAAACATATGGAGCAGAGGTCCATCAGTGGTGATTAGTCACAAGGTATAGATGGAACACTCTGGGGTGGTGATGCTCTGTATTCTCGGGAGGGCTTCTGGAGTTCTGGCCCCACTGGTGGACCTCCTGATGGCACCTGGGTTTTGGCCACTGTGTGAAGCAGAGTGTTGGACTGGATGGGCCACTGGCCTGATCCACCATGGCTTCTTATGTTCTTAAGTCCCAGTGAGAAAGGCAGATTATGTATTGTAAATAAATTTGTAACTAACTGAGGATCTGAAGCATTTGTTTACCTATACTAGGGTCGGGGAGAGGAGCTAGGCAGGGTGCTGACGCCTGCAAGATGGATCCAGTATTTAGCAGCTCCTGATTTCTGATATTTCAGTAGCCATAACTGTTTATTTGCAACCATCAGGGACTAAAAACTTGCATTCCTAAAAAGAGCCAATATTCTTAGGAAGTTGAATTTGCACCCAGTACTGTAGTGCAAGCTTTTCTGCTCTTCTGTCCTGAAGAACTGCAATATACAATATCCTGCAGTTTATCTATTAAGCACCATTACCTCTGCCTTGACATGGACAGCCCAGGTTAGCCTGATTTCATCAGATCTTGGAAGCCAAACAGGGTCAGCACTGCTTTGTATCTGGATGAGAGACTGCAAAAGAACCCCAGGGTCATGACGAAAAGCCAGGCAATGGCAAACGACCTCTGAACATCTCTTGCCTTGAAAAACCTACAGGGTCGCCAAAAGTCTGCTGAGACTTGACAGCACTTTCCACCAACACGGCACTTGCCTCCAAATTTGGGATCCTGAAGGGTCAAACTGGACACAATTCAGATCACAGACGTCTTTTAAGGACAAATTATAGCTCTGCAGGCTCCTGATTCAGATCAGCAGTGCCCAGAAAAAATAGCGTGCATTTAACCTTTCCATCCCTGCAAGGTTTGGTTAATCAAAACCACTACTTTACACAATATTACTGGCCTTAAGACTCCGCCTTCTCCCCTTTAAAAGATATGACAACACAGGACGGCCAGTTTTAATTAGCAAAAGGGTGCAGGGACAAAAGGGTAAAACACCATCCCCAAATTACCACAGAGTCCTGATTTGAATTGGTTCTGTGCTTAGCTGTATTTAGGCACTGAGAGAATGTCCAATTAGAACTATTTGTTTTGTGTCCAAAGTTGTTGCTCTTCCATCCTGAACTGTGGGCTGTTCTGTTTCCCAGACTGACCCATCCAGGCCAAGTTGGGAGGGAGGTCAGACATTTATCCAGGAAACCATACAGCCGTGCCCCCCTCCAAAGCATAACTGTTGGCAGTTTCACAGGTCCCAAAGATCAGAGGCAATGAGAGAATTCTGGGGTTTGCACAGTCCTGCCTTCTCCAGGATGGGGCACTGCCAGCGGTCCCTTGCCCAGGCACCCCAAAACCCTGAAGCAGACAAGGAGGCTCTGCTGCCAATTGGTCCTTCCAATTGCACAGAAAATGGAGGGGTTGGGATAACAGAGCAGGAAACTTTTATTCCATAGTTCACAACTGACCCAACAGCCTGTAGCAGTCCACGTTGGCCGAGTTATTGCCATGCCAGCTGGGTCACGACTTGAAGAACCGGATGCATCTTCCCCTGAAATTTGAACCCAAAGCAACCATCGCTGCCCTTCGGCTGGGATTCGCGAGGCAGTTGATTTACTGAAGGGCTCTTTCCCCTTAAATGTTTTGGAAAAGCAGTGCACATATCTAGTGGAAAACAGCCTTTGGGAAAGGCAAAGCACCTTTTGTATGCTCAGTTAAAAATATCCTGGAGTCCCTGCCAATCAATACGTACAGAATTGCAATAGCTTCCTCCGTCCCCTCCCCCCTAAACTGCAAAAAGGGAGAAAGGAGAAAGAATACAGAGCTTGATTTATGTTTCCACAGTCAGGCAGAAGAAATAGAAATATGGTTACCTGCTGCATTGGAGACCAGCAACTGCTGACATCCGTAGGTCCCTGGAGTCGCTCTGCTTTTCCAAACAGCAGCCAGGGGAAAAAGCTGGGGAGATATTTCATCACACAAACGGAGCCTCTGGCTGTGTGGTCTAGTTGACTGGATGACCTCGGCCCAGTTACTCTCTCTCGGCCAACTATACAGGATAGTTATTTTATGGGAGGGGGATTACATACCCCCCCCTGAGTTTCTTGGAGGGTGGGGTTAAAAATCGAAGAAATATGTTTCTGAGCAAGGGCTTCTGAAGAATGACACGTGTTCGAGCATTAACTTTGCATGCAAATGCACCTATGTTTATGTGCTGCATACATAGCACACAAAACATGAGACTGGGTAACGGGCACGTACAGAGTATTTCCCCCCATTTTACATCTCAAGAACACCTCGCTTTTACTTGGGGAGACGTGGATTTCCCCAGTTCCTTGACGGCTGGAAATTTTTGGCAGTCGGGATGCGAACACCCACAACTGGAAGAGGGCCAAAGTACAATCCCCCCCCCACTTGCAAACACAAAAAGCCCTGGAGGCTGGTTCTGTCTGCAACCCTCCTGTGTACAGAGGAATGCCATCTCCAGGGTGTGTGTGTGTGAGAGAGAGTGGGGGGGGGGGGAGGCTGCATTTTGAGGCTTGGACCTGCAGACAGAGAGCAATTTCCCCACCTTCCTGTCCCACAGCAGTGCAAAATGCCCCTTCAAAACCCTGTTTCCCGAAGGAGAAGGGATCCCCAGGGACAGGATTGGTGGATGGGGAGAAATTCCAGGCTGCCCCAGGAGACAGGGAAATTGTACTACATGGACAGAAATCCTTGCACTTCCGGAAATGTCTGCTTTGCATCCAACCCAATGGGAGGGAATGGGGGCAATCCCCAAAGCGGTTAGTAGTTTGTTTCTGAATAACCAGAAGGGACCATGGCTCGGTGTGAGAGTGGCTGTGTTCGGTGTGCAGAAGGTCCCAGGTTCAATCCCTGGCAGGTAGAGAAAGACATACCTTTCTCCCTTTCTCACAGTGCAAGAACTCGTGGGCACTCCATGAAATTGCTGAGCAGTCGGGTTAGGATAAAAGTAAGTACTTCTTCACCCAAAGAGTGATTAACACATGGAATTCACTGCCACAGGAGGTGGTGGCAGCAGCTACAAACATGGACGGCTTCAAGAGGGAGTTAGATAAACATATGGAGCAGAAGTCCATCAGTGGCTATTAGCCACAAAATATAGATAGGATATCTCGGTCTGGGGCAAGTGATGCTCTGTATTCTTGGTCCTTTTGGGGGGGGGGGGCAACAGTGGGAAGGCTTCTAGTGTCCTGGCCCCACTGCTGGACCTCCTGAGGGCACCTGGTGTTTTTGGCCACTGTGTGACAGAGCGTTGGACTGGGTGGGCTGTTGGCCTGATCCTACATTGGCTTCTCTTATGCTCTTATCTCCCATATAAAGGGTCAGGTAGCAGCTGATGTGAATGACCTCCACCCAAGACCCTGGAGAATTACCACCATCAGAGCAGACCAAATGGCCTGGCACCAGATCAGCCGACTTCATGTGTTAGGTTATTGCAATGAACTTGGAAGCACCAACATGAGACTGCCCTGGAGGGGCAGGGGGAGAGGAGAGAAAGGAAGAAAGCGTCATAAAACAAGACAGGCTTTTAATGATGATATTGCATAGCGTGATAAAAGACAAAAGAGGGGATATTCCTGGGGCACTGGGTCCGTTAATCAACATAACCCAAAGACCCGACAGAACATAGTTTTTCATTTAATAAGTCTCACAAGTCCTCTCAGAAACCCAGTGAATGTCGATAAAGCAGCCTCTTGATTTGTAAAGGCAGATGGGTTAATGGAATTTATGACACATTTATGACAACGGCTTTTGCAAAAAAAAAAAAGGCAAATATATATATACCCGAAGAGAACCCCCAAACATTCACATTGTTAAAGTGACTTCTCTAAGGCCACAGAGGGGATGCTAAAAGCTTGGGGGGGGGGGGTCTCAAAGGCAGATTTTCTTCCAAAACGTGAAAAGTGATTTGAGCAGAAAATACACCGCACCGTTACAAAAATTCTGTTTTTCGGGGAAGCTTGGGAGAAGCCGCAGTAGTTAAAACTTGCAGTGTAAACATTTGGGGGGGGAGGAGGTCTGGAGCACCTCTTCTTCCCAGAACAGCTCTTTGACTTTATGTTTTTGCCTGTCCAACCACATCTTCCACCAACCCATTCCCATTCGCCTTGGGGTCACTTCGTATACCAGGATTGTTATTGAGGAGGATTGCTCCCTAGAGTCACTCCTCAAAATGAAATACGACACCCGGGGAGACTGATATACACCTTCTCGCTTGTGAAGTGTGTGTCCTGCCCCAGAACCCACCAATGACGCTGAACATCTATTTCTGGCTTTGTGAACTGGCCGTTAAAAGAACGGCGCTTTACTCCAGAGAGGAACCCTGGCCAACATAAATCGCAATGGTCAAAGCAGTTCCAACTTCCCAATCGATGTTGGTGAACTGTTTCCAGAGCTCAGGGGATGCTATGGCGTTAGATGCATACGTTAACTCAGTCACACAAGGTGGGCACAGAAATGGGGAAGTGATTCTGGATGGATCCGTACGGCGATCGTTTTGATCAACAGTCATCCCTGACAATTTGACAGCATGATACACACCTCCTGGGATGGTGGTGGGGGGGGGTAGGTGCACTCCACCACACTAGGCCGGTCATTTGTGCAGGCTCAGTGGTGTGAACAGGTCACTGGTTCTAATGAAGGAATGTTTCGTTTTCACTTAAGATAGCACAAGGATCTCATCTTGGAAACGGCCAAGACGACTCCACATCATTCTGCTCGAGAAAGACCGATTTGATAATGCCGCTCTTGCAGTATGATTCCCCTTTGCAACCGACACATAGCAAGTCTATTTACAAAAATCCCAGATATAGCGGGATGCTTGGTACAAACTCATTCACAAGAGCAGTTCTGCAAGTGGTTCACCAAAGCAGAGATCACCTCAATTTGAGGGGGAGAGAGAGGAAGAACAACTAAGTGAACAGATCCCCTCTGGTCATCTTTGTCTGCAAGTATTTTAGACCTCTCCTTTAGTCCCCATACACTGCAGATCTCCTTCACTGTCTGGATGTTTCAGAAGCGGCACCTTTCAATCAACCCTTCCCACGAAGCCCCCACGATCGTATGGCGCATTTCCGCCAACCCCCCCCCCCCTCCATTTTGCATTGTTCTGGGTTAACAGCAATGGTGTGACCAAAACACGAATAAACTGAAACAACATTGTTAAAGAAACATATGAACGTCACTGTAATCTATGGAAAGCACAGCCCCGTCCTGACAAAACCAACTGGGCTCACCCACAGAAGGTTTTTGGTAGGATTGCGGCATGGACAAGACAATTCATTTGGACAAGACAATATTGTTTTGCACACCACAGGGTATTATGTACAGACACGGAGACATTTCAAATATATTAGTATATCTTTGTTGATCTGTGTTCAGAGTCGTGCAAAGCAATTCCACGTTCTTTTACGATTCTCTTTTCAGCAGCACGTATGCACCCATTACAGCCAGAAGAGCATACTGTGAAGAAAATGTACAGATAATTACTGTATATATGTATCTTATTTCATAGGGAATCTTCAAAACGGCACACTGGGGTGGATTCGACCTTCCTCCAATGAAGCCTTCCTCCAGCAGGAGAGCCACTTAAATTGGGGGGAAGCTCCTTAGACTGGAGGAAACCTTCAGACTTAAGCCAAAAGGGAATTTAGGATATAAATATTTGAATACATAAATTACAAAATCAATAAACTTTGCACAGTGGAGTCATTAGACAGGGCTAAGATCCACACCCACAACTTCAAAATACATATGTTTCGTAACTTAATGTTTTAACACCTAATTAAAGAAAGTGGAGCGCTGCCCAAAAATGCTAAATGCTACAATCCGACGGGGGAGCTTTGGGGAGGGGCTGTGGCTCAGTGGTAGAGCCTCTGTGTGGCATGTGGAAGTCCCCAGGTTCAATCCCTGGCCTCTCCAGGGCTTACCCTCGGTAGCAATCTGAAAGGATGCTCAGCGTGTGCGATATTTTAACCCAGGGCAGCCGGTAACTGCAGGAACTCCCTCCAAGCATTCTGGGCTTTGGACTGGCGCGCATGCAGTTCACACATGCTTAGGAGATCTAACCGCTATTAACACTGAAACTTCAGAGCATCAACGAATATACCCCATCGTCGCAGAATTAACCACATGGGAAAATTATACCCCCAGGGGCTCTTCTGCAGAACCATGGGTATTTTAACACTGCCTATGCTAACCTGGCTCTTTATTCAGAATTCTGTTGAGCAAAACCAAAGAACAAAACCTCTATTTAAAGGCGATACGTGGATAGTTTTCTCTGGGGCATTCTGCTGCACAAAGCTTATTATTGCATCTCCGGAAGCCTGCCCTTCGTAAGGTAACTGCTGAAGGCTGAAGCCCAGCTAGCACTGCCAAAACCAGGGCAGAGAAACGTCTTGTTTTTTTAGAACCTACCCCTCCGAGAAATTTTCCCACCTGCCAAAGAACAGTGAAGAACATCGAATATGGAACTGTTGTGTGCTGCAGGGGATTCTGGGGCATAACCTGTGATGGGACAGCCTAGCCTGCCAAGTTTCGCTCTCTATGAACCAAGACTGCATTCTGGAGCAAGTCCAAAATTTCTCCTGTCGTTCCATTTCATAGGGGATGTCTTTACGACAGTGTTGACCCCTCTCACTGAGGAATTCCTGATGAGCTTCCAGGGACCCCAAAGTTCAAAGGGGCACAGCGGAAAGCTGCAGCCTCATTGTTAACACTAAGATACGAGGCAGGTGTTAATTCTGACTAAGCTGCCAACTTTTTTGGAATGGTGACCAATGCTCCCTCTAACCTGTGGAGTCTTGTGAGCAGAAATTCTACTTTGTGAGCTACTGCTGTTAAAAGTTATGAGCGAGCAATTTGGCCAAATTAGTCTGCTCTGGAGCCATCCTTCCTGTAGACAAAAATGTGAGCCAGAGGCTAAAAAACTGAGAGCTCGCTCACATTAACTCAGCTTAGAGGGAACACTGAAGACCCACAAGTACAAATTTACAGGGTATGGTGACCCATCCAAGGCTGACCCAAGGTTTTTCGGCACCCTAGGCAAACTACGACCTCAGCGGCCATCCATTTTCCACAGTGGCTAACCAGACACTTTTTAGAAACAAACAACCATCGTAGAAGCAGAAAAGCAGCTGGATATTAGGAACTTTTTTCCTCCCCAGTAAGAGTAATTTAGTAGTTCAGTCAGCTGCCTAGGGCGGTGGTGAGCTCCCCCTCACTGGCAGTATTTAAGCAGCGGCTGGACAAACCCTTGTCAGAGATGTTCTAGGCTGATCCTGCATTGAGCAGGGGGGTTGAGCTGATGGCCTGTACGGCCCCTTCCAACTCTGTGATTCTAAAAGGTAGAAGTCAACCAATATGTTGACTCTGTCAAGGACAATCTCCTCTCCAATGTCTGTGTTTTCAAAGCATGCAAATCAGAGCTCATTTAGCAGTGAACCACGTTTTTGTTGAACAGAACGTGGTCAGCATGTGTGTGTCATTGCAGCCACTGTATATTCTTCAAAGCCTTGTGCAAGAAAGTTTTTTTGCTGAAGCCAAGCAGGGCTGGGTATAGTCAGTGGCCTACGTACTCCCCCTTGAATAGTCGGAAAAAATGGGAGGTTGAGCGTCCAAACAAATGAAATGACATCTTTCCTTACCTTGAATTTTGGATAGTCGTTCATGATTATGGTAACCATTCCAACATAAGGCAAAAACCTGATGAAAGAAGAAAACCATGAACCAGCTTAAAGTAGTGCTTATACCAGAAATCCAGATCAGCACCAGTGGGAAATTCCCAAGGTGCCTTTGTGTGGCTCCCATTTTCCCCCTAAAATACGAACAATCACTTTAAAAAAAATCAGCTGTCTCATGGCTACAGAGTTTGAGAATCTGAGGGTTGAAATTGCTAGAATAAAGGAACAAAGCCAATGCTAGGCAGCTATGTTAGGAAGGCCAAGCAGAAAAGCATTCATGCTCCCTGCTGAATTTGATTTGATTTGGAGCAAAATATACCTGTATAAGAATTATAATTATTATTAGCAGCTTCATTTATAGTCCACCTTTCTCACTGGGACTCATAAGAACATAAGAGAAGCCAATGTTGGATCAGGCCAACAGCCCATCCAGTCCAACACTCTTTCACACAGTGGCCAACAACACCAGGTGCCCTCAGGAGGTCCACCAGTAGGGCCAGGACACTAGAAGCCCTCCCACTGATGCCCCCCCCCCAAGCACTAAGAATACAGAGCATCACTTGCCCCAGACTGAAAGTTCCTATCTATACTTTGTGGCCAATAGCCACTGATGGACCTCTGCTCCATATGCTTATCTAATTCCCTTTTGAAGCCGTCCATGCTTGTAGCCGCCATCACCTCCTGTGGCAGTGAATTCCACGTGTTAATCACTCTTTGGGTGAAGAAGGACTTCGTTTTATCCGTTCTAACCCAACTGCTCAGCAATTTCATGGAGTGCCCACGAGTTCTTGTATTGTGAGAAAGGGAGAAAAGTACCTCTTTCTCTACCTGCTCTATCCCATTCATAAGCTTATAAACCTTGATCATGTTGCCCCTCAGCCGTCATTTCTCCAAGCTAAAGAGCCCCAAGCGCTTCAACCTTTCTTCATAAGGAAAGTGTTCCAACCCTTTTATCATTCTAGTAGCCCTTTTCTGCACCTTTCCCAATGCTGTAATATCTTTTTTGAGGTGTGGTGACCAGAACTGTACACGGTACTCCAAATGAGGTTGCACCATCGATTTGTTTTCAGTTCCCTTGCTAATAACCTCCAGCATAGCGTTGGCCTTTTTCATTGCAGTTGCACACTATCTCGACATTTTCATTGAGGTATCTACTACGACTCCAAGATCTCTCTCTTGGTCAGTCTCTGCCAGTTCAGACCCCATCAATGTGTATTTATAGTTAGGATTTTTGGCTCCAATGTGCATCGCTTTGAACTTGGCCACACTGAACCCCATTTGCCACGATGATACCCACTCGCCCATCCTTGACAGATCCCTTTGGAGTGCCTCACAATCCTCCCTGGTTCTCACCACCCTGAATAACTTCGTGTCATCTGCAAATTTAGCCACTTCACTGCTTACTCCCAACTCCAAATCATTAATAAACAAGTTAAAAAGCATCCAATCGAGTACTGATTCCTGTGGTACCCCACTGCTTACCTCCCTCCACTGAGGAAATTGCCCATTTATACTCATTCTCTGTTTCCTTTTAATTAGCCAGTTTTTGATCCACAAAACGACTTTTATCCCATGACTATTGAGCTTACTTAGGAGCCTTTAATGAGGAACTTTATCAAAAGCTTTCTGGAAGTCAAGGTAAACTACATCTATTGGGTTCCCCTTTCCACATGTTTGTTTACTCCCTCAAAGAACACTAACAGGTCAGTGAGACAAGATCTTCCATTACAGAACCCATGCTGAGTCTTCCTCAATGGATTTTGTTCATCAATGTGCCTACTAATTTTTCCCTTAATAACAGTTTCCACCAACTTACCTGGTATCGACGTCAGACTGACTGGCCTGTAATTTCCCGGATCTCCTCTGGAACCCTTTTTAAAGATGGGAGTGACATTCGCTACCTTCCAGTCCTCAGGAATGGAGGCAGATTTTAAGGAAAGATTACATATTTTTGTCAGGAGATCCACAAGTTCCCATTTGAGTTCTTTCAGAACTCTCAGGTGTATGCCATCTGGGCCCGGTTATTTATTTGTTTTTAAGTTGTCTATCAGTCGTAGGACCTCCTCTCTCATCACCTCAGTCTGACTCAAGTCTTTCAACCCCCTCCCGAAATCAGTGGTTCTGGAGTGGGCAAGCACTTCTCATCTTCCACAGTGAAGACAGAGGCAAAAAATGCATTCAGCTTCTTAGGATTTCTGTATCATCCTTCACTACACCTTTCACCCCTTGGTCATCCAAGGGCCCCACTGCCTCCTTGGCTGGTGGATCACAAACTCAAGGTGGATTACAAATAGGCGGAGAACTATTCAAGAACAACATAATTTATACAATGACTACATAAACCATGATGCAATCCAACTCTGAACAAAGTACAGATGTTAAAAAAAAACCCACCTGGGTGCTACCACTAAAGCAAGACATTGTATGGCAACACGAGTAAGTCTAGCCAAAGTTCCTGTAGAATGGATCTTCCATGGAGAGCCATGACTCTGGCAGGGGAAGCCAAGCAGCTAGGCGGAAATCCTCATGAGGGTCTCTCATATTCCCCAGAAGGTTGGACCAGAACCAATGGGTTGAAATTAAATCAGAAGGGTTTTTGGCTAAATGTTGGGAAGAACTTCCACGCAGTTAGAGCAGTTCCTCAGCGGAAGAGGCTCCCTCAGGAGCTAATAGACTCTCCTTTGGAAGTTTTTAAGCATAGGCTAGGTGGCCATCTGACCACAATGGTGATTCTATGACTCAGTATGAGTTTAGGCAGATTGTGAGAGGGAGGGCAGGAAGGGATGAGCCAGCGCTTGGCTCTTGTGGTCCTTTCTTATATGCCCAGGGTAATGCTGATCGCCCCTTTTGGGTCAGGAATGAATTTCCCTCCAGGCCAGATAGGTTCAGGGATCCTGGAGGTTTTTTACCTTCTTTTGGGCATGGAGCAGAGGTCACTGGGGGAGTGAAGGGGGGAGGTAGTCAAGAATTTCCTGCATTGTTTTTTTGTGTGTTTTTTTTGTTTTGTTTTTGCCATTTTTTTTAAAGAATTAGTGTGAGCTAGCTCACAGTTTTTTAGCCTCCGGCTCACACATTTTTGTCTTAGCTCAGGAAGGCTGGCTCCAGAGAAAACTAACTTATGCAATAGCCAAATCACTCGCTCACAGCTTTAATGCCAGCAGTTCACAAAGTAGAATTTTTGCTCACAAGACTCCACAGCTAAGAGGGAGCATTGGTTCAGAGGGTTGGACTAGATGACCCTTGGGGATCCCTTCCAGCTCTATGTTCCTACATCCCGACTTTAAAATTATACATTTGGTCCTTCACCACAGAGACAGCAAAGCACAGACAGGCACACTTCTTACCCTCGTGCTCTTCCCACCACGTCCTTCTTTTCAAGCCAGTTCTGGCCTTCTTTGTACAAGCCTCTGTCATCGACTTCATTGTTATCGCCCTTGGTCAGAAATTTGATGTTGCCGTTCTCTCTGCAAGCCAACAGGACGGCAGATTCATTAGCACCTCCATTGAAAGTCAAGCACAAAATGTTTGCAGAACACAAATTACAAGATTAGATAACCGACATGTGCAAGCTGCCCTTCTGGAGTTTTAATAAATATTGAGGCATTCACCGTATATAACATTTAATGACAGATTTTTAGAAAACCCAGTTTATTTCTTCCGTAACCCGCTGTTAATGTACCGTGGTCAAAACAGAAGATACCCGTCCTATTAAGAGGAATTATCTTGCTTCTAGACCAGGCAAAGAGGCCCTGGCACACCATCATAAAGAAGCAGCTATGTAATAACAGAATCTTAGCTGTCAGGGAAGTCATTCCAATTTAAGGCATTCTGGATGCAGTAGAGGGCAGAGTGAACTGGCCCAGAGTTTTAAACCAGACACTAATTCTTTGAGCAAGATACAGAAGTTGAGACCGGACAGGGAGCCATCGGCAGGCCCAGCTGCAGCAGAAACATGCCCAAGGGAGCAACACTGCCTGGTTTTATTCAATCCTGCAAGCAGTATATTTGCAGTACTAGCCTTTGTGTGTACGTACCACACGGGGAGGGGGGCTGTGGCTCAGAAGCAGAGCCTCTGCTTGGCGTGCGAAACTTCTCAGGTTCAATCCCCGGCATCCCCAGTTAAAAGGACCAGGTGGTAGCTGATGCAAAAGAGCTCTGCTTGAAAACCTGGAGAGCCGCTGCCAGTCTGAGTAAATGATACTGACTTGGACGGACCGCTGGTCTGATTCAGTATAAGGCAGCTTCATCTGCACATATGTCGGTCACCGTTTAAGGACCCCTCCCAATGTTGCCCTTCGTGGGGTGAAGGCCACGCCACTGGGCGACAATGGAAGTCAAAAAAAAGTCTTGCGGGTCTCCTTCCTGTGCCAGGGCTGATCCAGCTCCCCAGGAGAGGGCAGAATGCAACGGCATAAGAGAGCTGGCATGCCACAGACTCCATCCTTGCACTCTCAGAATGCTAACATTACCTAGTACTGGCTGGAAGAAGTCACACGACAACGGC
This sequence comes from Lepidodactylus listeri, assembly GCA_029233225.1. NCBI lineage: Eukaryota > Metazoa > Chordata > Lepidosauria > Squamata > Gekkonidae > Lepidodactylus > Lepidodactylus listeri. Next base: position 22,902,271 of record JARCFY010000004.1, on the reverse strand, counting down.
TTCCGCTGTGCGAAAAGTTGATTTACTCTTTAAAGGTCCATACAAGTTGAAAGCATCAGCAATGTGGGATAAAGGGGGAATCTAAGGGTTTTCCCGCATTCTCATATTCCTCCCTTGTGTCCTCCTGAGAGCCAGTTTGGTGTAGCGGTTAAGTGCGCGGTCTCTAATCTGGGAGAACCAGGTTTGATTCCCCACTCCTCCACTTGCACCTGGCTGGATGACCTTGGGCAAGCCATAGCTCTGTACCAGCTGTTCTCTCAAGGACAGCTTGGGAAAGAACTCTCTCAGCCCCACCTACCTCACAGGGTGCCTGTTGTGGGGAGGGGAAGGGAAAGAAGTTTGTAAGCTGCTCTGAGACTCCAAGTGAAAAGTGGGGTATAAATCCAATCTTTTCTTCTTCTCTTCTTTTTCTGTTGCTTCGGGGATGGTTTCCGTTTAGCATGTGTTTTGCTCCCTCTAGTGGTCAATTCAATATTGCATCTCTTATGTCCTGTTTAAATCTCTGCAGACCTAAACAGGTTTTTATGTCGGACACAGAGAGGTGTAATATCAAATCAACCACTAGAGGGAGCAAAACACAGTGCAGAACAGGAAAAAACGGCAAAGCAACAGAACACACCAGCGAGGGAAATTAGAATGCAGGAAAGCCCTAAGTTCTCCAGTCCGGAGCCCCCACCTTCCAGGTACCAGTCGTTACCCTACTTCCGATTCTAACATTCCATAAACAAAATCCAGTTCCATTTGACACAAGCCGTCTTATTTCTCTTCTATACCTTAGTGATACAATTCATACTTTTTCACACCAAGCCTTACTGAAGGGGGAGGGGTTGAATGTTGGTTTTAATTCTCGCCACGATGTGTGACTAATTTCAGTTTTCTGTCAAGAGCATGCCTCCAGTTCTTCTTTCAGCGCAAGATATCTGTTCCTTCTAAAATTCTACAGCTAAGGGGCCAAGCAATATTTCCCACGGTGAAAAAAAAATGCTTAATTTAAGGGTGCGCCATATTACTTTTCATGAACCTTGATTACTCTGTGCACGATCGGGATGTCTCTGCCTTCCACTTTGAAAACGACAATTTCTCCGGCTCTGATGGGGTCATCTCGGAAGTTTGTCAAGAACAAGAGGTCTCCCCTGTGAAAGGCGGGTTCCATGCTGCCGCTGTAATGAAACAAGTCATGAACTGGATTATATAATCTGCACGGTGGGGCAGGAATCCCGCCCCCCCCAATGTACTCAAAATGCCTACAAATAAAGTACTTTGACTGCGATCAATACAGCAGAAAAATACGTAAGTTATAAGACACTGAGTTTTCAGCGAAAAATTAGGAAGAACTTCCTGGCAGTTAGAGCAGTTCTTCAGTGGAACGGGCTTCCTCGGGAGGTGGTGGGCTCTCCTTCTATGGAGGTTTTCAAACAGGGGCTAGATGGCCATCTGGCAGCACTGCCGATTCTGTGAACTTAGGCAGACCTTGAGAGGGAGGGCAGGAAGGGTTGCCTCAGTGCTTGTCGCCCTTTCTTACACACCCAGGGAAGTGCTGACTTTGGGGTCAGGAAGCAGTTTTTCTCCAGGCCAATTTGGCTGGAGATTCTGGAGGTTTTTTGTCATCTTCTGGGCATGGAACAGGGGTCACTGGGGGTGTGGAGGGGGGACATATTTGTGAATTTCCTGCATTGTGCAGGGGTTGGAGTAGATGACCCTGGTGGTCCCTTCCAACTCTGTGATTCTATGACAGAAGTAGGAGGCAGGGTGGAATGTTATAGCCCAATTTTATCAGATCTCGGAAGCTAAGCAGGGTCGGAACTTGGACGAGAGACTACCAGAAAAGGCTCTGCAGAGGAAGGTAAGGGCAAACCTCCTTTGCTTCTCACTTGCCTCAAAAGCCCCTTTGCTAGGGTTGCCATAAATCAGCTGCAGCTTGACTGCATACTGCACTGAGCTGACTCTGATCTCCAGGGATTCTAAGGCTGCAATCACACACACTAAATAATCCACTTTCAGCGCACTTTCCAACTGGATTTTACTGTGTGAACTGGCAAAATCCAGTTGCAAAGTGCATTGAAAGTGGATTATTTAGTGTGTGTGACTGCAGCCTAAGTGTCCTCAAGAATGCGGAAATGGCTAATTAAAAGCTTGACCGTTACAGCCCCGTATCCCACCCATGCCACCTCGATCACAGTGAGTGGGGTTTATCTCTGCAAGCCAAGAAAATCCCATCAAACTGACTGTTGACATAGAAGACCCTTCTGCCTTCTTATCCCCTGTGAGTTCCTTCCATTGCTTCAGCATAGGGACGAGGGCAAACTTTACCAAGGGGCAGCAAGTTGCTGAGCAGTCAGGTTAGAACAGATAAAAGGAAGTACGTCTTCACCCAAAGAGTGATTAACACGTGGAATTCACTGCCACAGGAGGTGGTGGCGGCTACAAGCATGGACGGCTTCAAGAGGGGATTGGATAAACATATGGAGCAGAGGTCCATCAGTGTCTATTAGCCAAAAGTTATAGATGGAACACTATAGTCTGGGGCAAGTGATGCTCTGTATTCTTGGTGCTTTGGGGGGGGGGGGGAACAACAGTGGGAGGGTTTCTAGTGTCCTGGCCCCGCTGCTGGACCTCCTGAGGGCACCTGGTAATTCTGACCACTGTGTGACAGAGTGTTGGACTAGATGGGCCACTGGCCTGATCCAACATTGGCTTCTCTTATGTGCAGAATTCCTTCACAGACATACCTCAAGACTACGACGATGGGGCTCTCGCTTCCCGTGATCACGATGAGGCCTTTCCAGATCATGAGAGCCGAGGACACGATCATGGCAAAATTTAAGACTTGGTAGTAGAGCTGCCAAGGAAGCGAAAACGCTGCAGTGAGTGCAATCAGCGAATTAAAAATAAAATGCGGACTTCCCCCACCCAGAAGCCTAGGGTACCCATTTTCTGAAATTACACCCTGAATAATCTAAAAATATTTCTCTCCACTCATCCTCAAAGCTTCACACCAACATTCGCTCTTAGTGGGGCCACGCTACCCACGCAATGGGAAACAAACTACTTTGGAGAACCATTTGGGGACGTATAAGTGAAGGGAAACCCCCATGCAACTGCTGAATTCAGGTACCTCCTACTTCAGATGTGCAACCCTCCTGCAGGTTACTCACCCACATCTCTATTTAATATAGCTTCAATGGAACAAGAGGGGGGGAAAGATGCATATGGAGAGAACTATTTTTTTTCTTTAAATGGATGTTATTGTCTGGTCTGGGGAGAACCAAGCTATGCAGACTCAAGTTGTTTGTTGTAGGCATTAGAAACACCTGAATGGCCCCCTGAATCTGGAGATGTAAATAGCTGAGAAGTGTCATATTTTAAAGCCTTTCCCCCCAGCACTGCGTATCGTCCCAGGGTGCCGTCTCTTTATAATGAGGGAAGCAATGGGGTGGAGATTCACAAAGCGGGGCAATCAATGCTGGATCGTCAAGAAGCAGGGCACGCTGGTCGGACCACCGTCGGAGAGGAACAAAGCAGCACAGCGGGCAGGAAAAGTAGGACATCCAGTGCCATGGCCTGAAAATGGGTGACTGTGCATCGCCCCCAAACTTAAGGCTGCCCTACTTTTCGGGGTTCTTTTAGGCCAGATACCTCCTTTCAAAAAGAAAAGGTACACAGGGTCACTTTGGTTTCATAACAAACCCTACGTAGAATCATAGTCACAGGGTTGGAAGGGGCCAGGCAGGCCATCTAGTCCAACCCCCTGCTCAATGCAGGATCAGCCAAGAGCATCCCTGACGAGTGTTCGTCTAGCCGCTGCTTAAAGACTGCCAATGAGGGGGGAGCTCACCACCTCCCTAGGCAGCCGATTCCACATAGTTTGGCCAGGTGCAAGACTGAAATGGTGAACCAGAGAACAGGTCAAAAAAGCCCTTACATGCAAAAGTCTCCTGGTATTACACGTTTGCAATTTGTGGGGCTGTGGCTCAGTGGTAGAGCTTGGAATGCAGAAGGTTCCAGGTTCAGTCCCCGGCACCCCCAGTTTAAAAGGACCCGGCAGTAGGCGATGTGAAAGACCTCTCCCTGGAAAGCCACTTGGCACTCTGAGTAGATAACACTGACCTTGAAAGAACAGTTCAGTATACAGTAGTTCCATGTGCTTGGGTCTGCTCACACTCGCAGGTATTTTGCTTGACAACACGTAACTGAATGCATGAGCCTGTTCCAGTGAGCCAGTGGGAAGGGAAGATCTAATGTGTCATGTTTGTCCTGTGATGCACAAGTGGCTTATCCAGATGTGAACTCTGAACTGGCAGTGCAATCCTAGGCAAAGTTACTGGAGTCATTCTGCATAGGACTGCACTGTCCAACAACTAGACCAGGGGTGGCCAAACTGTGGCTCGGGAGCCACACGTGGCACTCTCACACATATTGTGTGGCTCCTGGCAGGGCAGCTGGGGAAGGGGAGGGGAGGCATACTTTTTCTCCCTCCCATCTGTTTATTTATAATATTTATGCCCCGCCTTGCCGAGCAAGCTGGCTCAAGGCGGCTTCCTTTGTTTCTCTCTCTCTTTCTCTTTCTTTCCACCTGTTTCAATCTTTCTTTCCACCTCTCTCTCTGTTTCTCTCTCTTAGACAAATAAATATCATTAGCATACAAACAAATATCATTGGACAAATAAATATCATTATCAATATCTGTTTTCCCCCCTTTTGTTTTTATTTTTGGCAGTCTCATTTAATGCTAATAAAAGGGAAACTTACATATTTCCCAATAAAAACATATGTGTAATTATTTGTTCATGTCTGGTGGCTCTCAAACACATGATGTTTATTCTACGTGGCTCTTACGCTGAGCAGGTTTGGCCACCCCTGAACTAGGCTGTGGGTTTTGTCAGCGGATCCACACAGATCTCAGCATGCAGCACGGTGGTTATGGACCTGATCCAGCCAACGTGCAGATCATCCTACATCTGCTGTGTGTGTGTAAAGTGCTGTCAAATTGCAGCTGACTTATGGCAACCCTGTAGGGTTTTCAAGGCAAGAGACTTTCAAGGTGCTTTGCCATTGCCTGCCTCTGCATCACTACCCTGGTATTCCTTGGAGGTCTCCCATCCAAATACTAGCCAGGGCCGACCTTGCTTAGCTTCTGAGCTCTGATGAGATCAGGCCAGCCTGCACCATTCAGGTCAGGGCTATGCTATCCATCTGCTATGCTACCACAAAACAAGGGAATAGTAAGATGGGAGACGGGAAGACAAATTCATGTGGGGTAGCCATGTTGGTCTGAAGCAGCAGAACACAGTCTGAGTCCAGTGGCACCTTTAACACCAACAAAGTTTCATTCAGGGTATAACTTCTCGTGTGCATGCCCACTTCCTCAGATACAGTGAAACAGAACTTCCTCAAGCCCTACATACAGGAAGATTTGGGGCAGGATGGGGGGGGGTCAGCCATCAGGAAGGGCCAGTCGGAAGTCAGACACAGATAAAACTGAAGGTGAAACTGTCTCAATAGCATCATACAAAACCTTTCTGATGACATAAACGAGAGTTTTTTTCCCTCGGTCTTGGGTCACCCCAGTGCCACTCATAGTTCATAAAGACTGAGCCCACCTTGGGTCAGTTTTTGGATGTGTTCTGGGTCTTGCTGCCTTTTATCCTAAGCTCTAATGGACCAAAGGGTCTACTGAGCAATTTCTGCAACTGTATGATGTACTGTTTTAATGTTCACCTAAATTTTTCTTTCCGTTTGCTGTACCTACAGAGTATTGTATGTGATTATACTTGTTGTATATTCTTAAGAAAGTAATAAAAACCATATATATATATATATACACACACACACACACAGAGAGAGAGAGATGGAAGGGCCAGTCAGAGCCAAGATGCATAAGTAAAGCTGAGATTGCATCAAGGCAGCCCAGTAAGATCAATGAATGGCAGCAAATTACCATGCAAATGCAAGTGCTAACAAACAGATGTGAGGACAAAGCTGGAGTCCAGCAGAACCCCCCAAGACCAACCAAGCTTAACCCGGGGTACATGAGAGAACAGAGAGACTCTGCATGTGTAGGGGCACACTTCTTCAAATACACTGAAACAGACTTCCTCAAATATTACATACAGGTAAGGAAGGCAAATGTAAGTTCGAGCTGCTTCATTACACGCAGCCTAGTTTGTAATTCCCTGACCCATCTGCCGCAAGCAAACCTCTGTACAGGTTCACTTTTTAAAAAAATAGATTTTATTGAATTTTAACAAATTACAGCAGTTATGTAAAACTAGTAATACAAATCAAGCAGATTGTTCAAAATAAGTCAACAGTATGGTTGAGAACAATACCTTGCATCACTAAATTGTTTCTAGCTTCACAAACAGGAGGAAAAAGGATATCCAAATTTTTACATTCCTAAAATATCAAAGGGTGATGAAAAATTAAATGAGTCAAAAAATTTTGATATATAATCTATTAGAGGATACCATACTGCTATAAAGGAGGAAAGTGCTTTTTCTGGATTTGATTGTTCAAGCTGAAGACAGGTTTAATTTGAGTTGAGTCCATAAGCCAAGGATGTTGGTGCATGAACCACCTGCTCCTCAGTCCCAGAGCAGGCCTTTTGGTGCCCAATTCAGATCGTGGTCTAATTTAGCATGTTTATTTTCAACTACCGACTGAACACATTTTAAAAGTGCCTCATGTTAGGCTTACATTCCAATAGTGACAAATACTGGAGCTGAAATATTTGATCAGAAAAATAAATAAATAAAATGTTGTTAAGACCATAAGAGAAGCCAATGTTGGATCAGGCCAATGGCCTATCCAGTCCAATACTCTATGTCACACAGTGGCCAAAAACACCAGGTGCTGCCACACAGTGTAGCTGTTAAGATGCTTATACAAATTACACTGATGCAATAAAGATTTCAGTACAAAAAAATGATTGTCCAATTCCTATAAACAATAAAGGTCCATAACAACATCAAAGTGTCCGGTAATCATTTTCGTTTCCAGAAGTCTTCATCAGGGTGGGACCGTCATGAAAACTGTACAATACTCCCCAAAGGGTCAGGCTAGTGACTGTAGCAAAAATTCTTTCAAAGTGGTACTCTTAACATTGTTTCAAAGAACTCTAAGCAGAGCTGCACATAACAAGAAATCTAGCCTGACCCATTTGGGAGTTTTTCCATATGAATACTGAACAGTTTTCATGATGGTCCCACCCTGATGAAGAATTCTAGAAACAACGATTACTGGACACTTTGTTGTTGTTAGATTTATGGACCTTTATTGTTTATAGGAATTGGACAATCACTTTTTATATTGAAATCCTTATTGCATCAGTGTAATTTGTAAAAGCGTCCTAACAGCTATACCGTTCCTTCATCAATGCTATTCGTTTATAGTTGTTGTTCTTAGCTACTTTGCTGTCACACAGTGGCCAAAACACCAGGAGGTCCACCAGCAGGGCCAGAACTCCAGAAGCCCTCCTGCTGTTTAAGAGTGTGTGTTTGTGCCTTCAAATCTCTTCTGACCTATGATGACCCCACAAATTAATGACCTCCAAAACGCCTTATCATTAACAGCCTTGCTCAGGTCTTGCAAAATGAAGCCCGTGTAACATTAAAAAAAATGTGGAAACGACTTTAATTGGAATTGTCCTTGTAATAAATAAAATATATCATGTGATTTCTCTATGTTGTTTAAATTTAAGGAGAAAAAAGAAGGCACTGAAAACTGTTGACTTGCTAATTTGAGCCCGTTGAAAGAACCACGCATGGTATTTTGTGGTTGTCTAGCTATTGCATCAGACTTTAACCACAGAAGTCATTTGGGGTACCTATAAACTTTCATTCCTTATTAGTTCTGTATTAGATTGGCGATTACAGCATCCCTTCTCCCATGTGAGAGAATTTTAGCTTTGCTTTTGGTTTGACCTACGGAGCCAACAGGCAAATTCATAACTTGTGTCTTTTAACATTTGTATTATTATATCATAGTTGTGATTTTATCTCCCCCCCCCCCAAATTTACAAAAGAATAAAACATACAATGATAATCACCTGCAATATATTAACTTTGCAATTGCAGACCTTCCCTAATACCATACTGGCAATGGGGTGCGTTCATTAATGCATTCAAAACTCTTTAATACATGAAGCTCCTTTATAACTAAATTAGACCACTGGTCCATCAAGGTCAGTATTGTCTGATTAGCAGTGGCTCTCCAGGATCTCAGACAGAGGTCTTTCACATCAGCGACTGCCTAGTTCTTTTTAAGTGGAGATGCCGGGAATTGAACCTGGGACCTTCTACATGCAAAGCAGAGCCTCTTCCACTGCGCTGCCACTCCTCCCCAAATGTTACAAAGCAATGGATCTTTAGAAATGGAAAATTTTCCACAGGTAAATAAAACACTGGAAATTCTTCCACCCCATTTCCCTGAACTTTAATATCTTGACAATAACATTCTCTCTTCTTTCTGTTACCAAAAGAGTCTCTTCTCGAGCAATTATAGAATTATGCATTTTGTTTCTGCATCCTAATTGGAAGGGGGCACACCTTTTTTTCTCCCCACCGTCTCTCTGAGCATCTCTAAGAACCCATTTCTTTAAAAGATTCCAGCACCCAGCCATACCAAGATTCCAACTGCAATGGGAGACCGAACACCAAAAACGACAGAACTCTGGAAGCACCACGAACAGACATTCTTCTCAAAGCTCATCTTTTGTGAAAACAACAGGGTTTTCAAGAGGTAGCCTTTTTGCCCCCTCACTTAGGGGAATAAGAAAACTGACAGTAAAAGAAATATCAAAACTTCTAGAAGTCAGCCTCAGCCAGGTTCTAAAAAAGTCAATATGCAAACGATGTGCTGCACTCAAGCATGATGTGGCCTCCAGTGATTGCATGGCTCAGAGCAACCCGCTTCCTTCCCTACCAGATTAGATCTAACTCTAAAGGAAGTGCAGTTCAGACACCTGTTTTTGAGGCAGTGAAGGCAAAATGAGTGTACTTCTCCAACGCACTGGGCAAGTACAAACAATGCACACAAATTCAGCACCCACACAAACCTGGCTTTCATTTACTTTTAAACAGGCTTCTTGACTTTTAGGCAACAAAGAGGCTTCAGTAGTGCCCTAGTGAAGTGTCATGCCACAGAGCTGAGCGGAATTTCCAATAATTAAGGAGCAGAGATACACATATAGATCTTTCCACCATCCTACAACTAGCCTGACCTGGACAGGACAGGCTAGCCCAGGGGTGGCCAACCTGTGGCTCGGGAGCCACATGCGGCTCTTTCACACATATTGTGCGGCTCCTGGCAGGGCGGCTGGGGAAGCAAAGGGGAGGCATGCTTTTTCTCTCTTTCTCCCTTCCTTCCTTCCTTCCTTCCTTCCCTCCTCCCTCCCATCTATTTGCTTTCCTAGTTTCTCTCTCTCTCTTTCTTATAACTGGTTTTCCTCGTTTGTTTTTATTTTTGGCAGTCCCATTTAACGTTAATAAAAAGCAAATTTGCATATTTTAAAAAATAAAAATGTGTGTGTGATATTTGTTCCTGTCTTGCGGCTCTCAGACATCTCTATGTGGCTCTTACGTTTATTCTATGTGGCTCTTACGTTAAGCAAGGTTGGCCACCCCTGGGCTAGCCCAATCTTGGAAGCCAGGCACAGCCATCCCTGGCTAGTAAATGGATGGTAGACTTCCAAGGAAGACCAGGCTCATGACACAGAGGCAGGCAATGGCAAGCCACCTCTGAACATCTCTTGCCTTGAAAACCCCCATGGGGTCACCATAAGTAAGCTGTGACTTGACAGCACTTTCCACCATCCTACAACTAGCAAGAGAAACATTATGCACAGTAAGCAGATCCGTTGACAAATGTGGCTAATTTTCACAACTTCTACTGATTACAAGACATGACATACAATCCTAAACAGAGTTACACCCTTCTAAATCCACTGGGCTCAGGAGGGTTATCTTTGCTTAGGCTTGCACTGTTGAGCTCTGTAATTATCATGCAGAAAATTTTTGGTGCACAGTCCCAAACCATTTGGGCCTTGAAGTCACTGGACACAGTTTGGGATTTACATCACCTCTGGGAACCCACCCCAGTTAAGAAGTGCAGAATTTTGCAGACACAGCACTATCAAAACCCACCCTAACACACGCTCACAGCACACACAAATATAGGCACCCTTCTGCTTTACCTGGCGCTTGTTCATTCGCCGCAGGTCCCCAAAGATATCCATGGTTGCAGCTGTCCAACGGTGACGAGAAACAAGAAATCGAAAATGAGGAGGGAGAGGAATAGAACAGTATTTTAAAGTAAAATGGGAAGAAGAGCAAACTCTTCTACATTTATCTTTTATAGAAGAGGTACAAACAAGATCTATGACGAGCTGTAGGACAACAGAACATTGAACTTCGACAACAGAACATTGAACCTTCAACTATCCATTGTCTGGCTGAATTTAGCAAGCCATACACTCTCAGCTTCTGGCCTATCTGTAAAATAGGAATACCATAATCTACCTCTTTTGGCATTCCTACAAGGACAAGCAAGCCGATGACTGTAAACTATCTTTATAGCTTTGTAAGCTACCTTGAGTGCAAACATTGGAAATATGGGGTACACACAGCCTCAATAAAATTACAGCAGTTCAAACTCCACATTAGGATCTGCTACAAATTATGTCTCACCATCAGTCTACAACGTGGCACACTAGCACTTAATGACTGGTTTTTAGAAATGTATTGTTTTAGCTGTTTAAAAAAAAAATTAATGTAAGCCGCCCGGAGCCTGGCTTGGTGGGGAAGGCGGGGTAGAAATGGAATGAATGAATAAAAAAACAACGGCAAGCCCCTGACCCCACAAAGAATAAAATACAATCGAAATTAACAGGAGTCTCGTGGTACCATACAGGCTAGCTCAGTTTTATTCCAGCACATGCTTTCGCAGCCAAGCGCCCACGCCTTCAGGTTGCAAGGAGTCAACCCCTGTATCTGCAGAAGGGGGCTCTGACCGACAAAAACCTCGTGCTAGAATGTAACTGTGACGTCTTTAAGAAGTCCCAAAGCTCCTCTTTGGCAGCCCACTAACACAGCTGTTCCTCCAGCATGAAACACACCTTTCCAAGCCCCCCACCCAGCCTCCAAGAAGCTACAGCCCTGAGCTCCCAAAGCCAGCCCCCTTGACAGCACTCCCCCCACTCCCCCCAGAAAAGCGCAAGAAGGGCGACACCCATGACCCACCGATTTCTCTTCCTCCTTCTAGGCTGAGGCACAGCTGGGGCTGAAGGGCTGGAGCTGTTCCCCGCCCCTCGACCACCAGCAGCAAAGGTGGGTCAGGGGGGGCCTGCTAGAGCCCCCTAGCCCGCGGTGGTCCCCCCACCTTCCTCCCCGCAGACCAGTCCCAGCAGGCGCCTGACACTCAGGACCATTCACACTCCCCTGGGCAGCCTGTCCAGGAGGGACACACACACACCCAGGCACCCTCGTGTTAGCACGGGGATCTGGGAGCTGTAGTTTCTGCCCTGTCCACTGTCGCAGCAATCCCGGCACACGCCGAAGGCCTTAGAGACTACATTGTCCAGAATGCAATTGAGTGGCAAAAGGGGCCCTTTCGACTTTCAGGCATGGTGCCCGCACTGTTGCCTGTTTTATAGGCGGTTTTTTCCCCCAAAGAAGGAACAGAGAAGTGTTTATTAAAAAATTGCGACTGAAACAGAATAAAACAAGAGCGTACCGTCGAGGTGATTCAATAGCGAAACAAACTGCGAAGGGGAGAGGCATTTCTTTTAAACAGCTATAAGTTCGGGAGGTTTTGCTAAACCGTGGATGTCGTTCATTGGCGAGAGGGGAAAAGGTAGGGAGGGGCTTAACGGAGGCTAGTGGGCGTGGCAAGGGCGGTAGAACTTGGAAGAGGGTCTAAGAAGAAATGGGCGGGGCTCGATGAATGGGCGGTGACTGTGTTTTGACACTGGAGCTTGATCGTATTTTATATAGCAGCAAAAGTTTTTGTGCACTAGCACTCTAAGCTGCAATGTAGAGAGTGTCTAGTATTTTACTGTTTTTATTATTTAGCATATTAATACCCCACCTTTCTCCCCAGTAGGGAACCAAAGCAGTTTACATCATTCTCCGCGCCTCCATGTTAAGCTGAGAGTGTGTGACTAGCCCAAGGTCACCCAGCAAGCTTCCGTGGCAGAGTAAAGTTTTGAACCCAGGTCTCCTAGATAGCAAACCACTTCACCAGGCAGGCATCAATAATGTGGACATGAATGACACAACTTGGAGGGTGGGTTATTGAAAAGGCGACTTAATGTCGATAATAAAAAGTTCTAGTCCTCGAGCTGTACCCTTTTGAGGGCCATTTACTCCTTTCTGGCTATATCGGGAGAGACAGTGGTTAGACTCTTGCACTAGGGTGACATGCTCGACCCAGGTTCTAAAGCCCCCGTTGACCATGGGAGCTCCCTGGATGACCTTGGGCCAGTCACGCTCCCGCAGCCTAATCTATCTCACAGGACTGTTACAAGGACAAAATGGAAGACAGGAGAATGGTGGACACCAATCTGGATTCCTTGGAGGAATGGCGGGATAAAAATGTACCCAGTAGTAAATAAATTCCACAATAATCGATTTTAAGTTGCCAACGAAGCACGTTAACCCAGAATATACAGAACCACGCAAGGATGAAGACACTCAGACACCAGGATAAGGAGAAGCCGATTTATTGACATCAGACTTGGCCTTAATAAAAGTTTTTCCAGAAGCAAGTGCCGAGCCTCGATTTTACTGAGGCTTGACCTTTTATACTAGGGGGCGGGAGAGTTTACAGAAGAGATGGGGGTTGGTGTCATTTGTGCACATTCTACGCAATTTTCTTAAGCAAAGCATTCAAATACAATTCTGCACATGTCTATCATCGGCAAGCAAACAGGAATGTTCATCTCAAATAATGTTGCGAGCTGCCAAAATTCTCACGGTCTCCTGGCATAGGCTATTTTGAATAGTAGCAAGCACAACAATGGGTGCTTGTGTGCTGTTTCGCTCTTACGCATGCGTTTCAAGTAACATCAGAGAATCATGTCCTTTCGGCCTTGCGGTTTCGTAGCTGGCTAACTAATCAATGGTTCTGAACAGTGGTTCATATTAATGGCTTTAAAAATTCTATTCCTTCACCAACTCCAGGTTGGGAAATTCTTGGCAATTTGGGGGTGGCGCCTGGGGAGGAACCCCAGTGGGGCATAATGCCATAGAGTCCACCCTCCAAAGCAGCCTTTTTCCCCAGGTGAACTGAACTCTGTAGTTGGGATATTCATTGTGATTCTGGGAGATCTCCAGGCACCACCTGTAGGCTGGCAACCCTAATTTTTAACCCAGGCATTTCCAGCATCCACATTTTTTTGCAGCGTTCAGCAGGGCCTTTGCACAAGTATCTGGATAAACCAAGAACTCAGGGATTCTTTGAAATGAACACAATTCGAGTTAGAATTGAAACTCTGTAGGAGTTTTCCCTATGCTGCCTAGATAACTCTGTAGACTGTTTAAGGTAGATATGGATGTGTGCTTCACACATTACGTATGTAGGTTGGTCTGGGTCCCTTACTCTGTGTTAGATGTATTTAAGTAGAGTTGCCAACTCTGGGTTGGGAAATTCTTGGAGATTTGGTCTCTCATCCAAGTACTAACCAGGATTGACCATTTAAGACCAACAAGGTATAAGCTTTTGTGTGCAAGCACTCAAACTTTGTTCTGCTGCTTCAGACCAACATGGCTAGTGTTATGTATTAGGGCTGGAACATTCCAGGACTGTTTACCAGAGACTGGCTGAGCTTGAAGCTCTAGAACAATAGCTTACCAGGACTCTAGAGGTGACCAGTGAGGAATCAATGTTATGTAAATAGCCTATCATTGGGAGTTGGGTGTGGTTGGGTGTGGTTTTGCATGCTGTTTAAATAGGGCTGTTGCCCTGGGGTTTTGTCCTTGTTCTCGCTGAATCACAAATAAAGCTGAGCTGATCGCTAGACTTGGGGTCTGCTCATCCATGGAACCCAGTATTTAATAGCTACCTGCCTGAATCTATCTTCAGGTTGCCCCTGTTTAGCATTTGAGATCTGACAAGATCAGATGGGCCATCCAGGTCAGGGGAAAATACTGGAAAATAGATTCTATCCAAGGTAAATGAGGGACTGTAGGTGTATATATGAACAAAACCTGTGGAAACCATTATAGGTTGTTTTTCAGCACTGAAAATAGAAAGCCTCTGTTATGCAGCAAGGGTTCTTATGCTTTTCATTAGCCATTTCCTCATTCTTGACATCACTTTGCTGGAAATCTCAAGTTAACATAGTCCCATAACACTGGATCCAGTTTAGTACAATATGCAGTTAATCTGTAACCGATTTATGGCAACCCCCAGCAAGGGGCTTTCAAGGCAAGTGCAAAGCAGGGGTGTTCTGCCATCGCCTGCCTCTGCAGAGCCTTCCTGGGTGACCTCCCATCCAAGTACTGACCCTGCTTGGCTTCTGAGATTGAGCTATACTGGCTCGCCACCTTCCCTCCCTGCTCAGTGCGGCAGAAGTTCATAAATGTACAGACCCTACAGTTCTGACCGCCCTATGACTCTGGATGGCTTCTAGGTGTTACTGCTGTCCATCTAACAAATGAGCCCAGTTTGTGTTGGGCTGTTGGGCTTTCTGAAATGCTGTTCGGTCCTGAATAGCTAGCTGCTTCTATCTTAGCTGGAAAATGTAGGTTAACAGGCAGAGCGATTACCCACGCGGTTTATTACCTTTTTGGGTACCAGGGCGAAGACATCAACAGCCATAATTACTGGTTAGTCCACCCTGCATCAGTGAAAGTACATCACAAACAATTCTCTTTCATCTCCAGCCCGATCTACTGCTCTTGGTAGCAGCCTACAGCAGGACACAAGCAACAGGCGAAGGTTCCCCCATTGTGTGATAATTTAATTCAGTCCCAATCCTACAGTTGCGAAGTCTCCACTTGGTCTTTTGATGTCAAGGCAATGTCCCAGATAGGGTTGCGAGCTCTAGGTTGGAAAATTCCTGGAGATTTGGGGGAGTGGAACCTGGGGAGGGTGGGGGGGGGGAGCGGAGGGAAGAGGTCCCACTTGGAGGCTGACAACCCGAGTCGCAGAACATGTTGCTGTTCTTTTGAGACAGGTAGGGTTGCCAGGTTTTCCCTGGCCACCAGCAGTGTATGGGGGGACGAGGTTGCCAGATCCAGGCTAGGAAACTCCTGGAGATTTGGGGATGGAGCCTGGGGAGGACAGAGACTTCAGTGGGGCGCAATGCCATAGAGTCTACTCTCCAAAGCATCCATTTCCTCCAGGGGAACTGATCTCTGGAGCCTGGAGATGAGCTGTAACACCGGGGATCCCTGGGTCCCACCTGGAGGCTGGCATCCCTATAGTGTGTGATGGTAGGTAGAGAGTCTAATGAATACTGGGGAGTGCTGTCCCCCATACTCCTCACCCATGTCTTCTTGCACCCCCCAATCTTCTGGCTTTAATGGCTCAGAGGCTCAGAGGCTCAGTTGATACTGTCAGAGTTTCTCGATTAAGGCGTGTCTTTCCTCCAGGCCTTTCAAGAGAAAGTGGCCTGGTTGCCATGAGAACTCCATGAGGTGCATTAATTAAGGCTGTTTTAAGTGTGGTTCTTCAAAAATTCCTCCCACCCTGGCAACCAGTAATGACCCTTGTTCATAGGACGATTACCCACCCTCAGAATCACACTCACAGTGTAGACTTCTCTGGAAATCTCAGCTCAGTCATTTACAGTCAGGCACATATCTCCTTCCTATTATATCACTGATAGGCAGCATCCCTCACTAGTACCCCTTATAACCAATCACAGTGCAACCCTAATTTCACCAATGAGCAGCCAGATCCTGAAGTCTGGCCCAATACCATCAAGGACCTTAGTTCTGCATCACTTCCAGCCAATAGCATGGCTTCTCCTATATGGGCCCAGGTAAATCCAGGTGCGTAAAAAGGGCTTACCAAAAGGGCCTCTAGTTGGTTTTGCTCCGGAGCCTTGTTTAATCACTACTGACTCTGAAATTACTAGATTTCCCCAATGTGGTGCCCTATCTCTGACGCCCTTTCTAGTGCCCACCACTTGTTTTTAGGAAGTGGGCAGGGTAAGGTAGGACTTTTGCCAGCAAGGCTTCTGACTGACCATTGGGGATTTGATTGGCTGTGCTGATTTTTTTTCTCAAATGTTGCTTTGACAGCAGCTGCCACCACAGCACAAGGATCTGCACTGTGTGACTGAAGTTGAGCTGTGGCAACCATTTTGTGGCTGGCTCCACCTCCTGATAGGTTGCCAAGTAGGGTCAACTTACCGGCGGGGAGGAGTTGTTCTCCCCCCGGGAGCTCTTCTGGCACGTGCGCTTTGCGCGCGCGCCACGGCAACATGATGACGTCACCTGGAGGTGACGTCATCATGTTGGGGGCAATCGCCCCCAAAACTCTATGGTATCATAGAGTTTGGGGGCGATTGCCAGAGCGTCGCCCTGGCAACGCCCCCTAAGTAATGACGTCACCTCCGGGTGACGTCATTACACGAGGGAAGTCGTCCTCACCGGACGACTTCTGGGGCGGGGTTCCCCCCGCCGGCCAAATGCCGACCGGTGGATCGGGAACCCCTATAGCAGGGGATCCCCCACCCCCCGGGCTGACTTGGCAGCCCTACCTCCTGAGTTAGCCATTTTGTGGCAGCCATTTTGTGGCTGCCCCTCCCATGCTATGTCAGAATTCCAAATGTGTCTGCGGGCTCAGAAAGACTGGGGGACCCCTGCACTAGACTCTCTCATCAAGTAGCGTATGAGTTTGCCTCTTCCCATTCCGCTTCCGTTCCTGAAATTGACCTTCCTTAGTTTTCTACCAGTGCCAGTCCCTTAGATCAGAGGTGTCAAACTCATTTGTTAGGAGGGCCAGATCTGACAGAAATGTCACTTTGTCGGGCCAGGCCATGTGTGCCATAAATAGGGTTGCCTGTGTTCCACGTGAGGCCTGGAGGTCTCCCGCTTTTACAGCTGATTTCCAGCTGACAGAGATCAGCTCCCCTGGAGAAAATGGCTGCTTAGAACAGAGATCTTCTGCGCTGGCTATTGAAAAACAGCTATCAGTCCAGGTGGACACTGCTGGGCTGATCAATTCGCCTGTCACTGGATCCACCGTATGTGTGTGTGTGTGTGTGTATATGAATCCATTATTAACAACGTCAAAGAATAATCTGCAGATTAAGCCACCAGACTGTGGGGGATTTGGATATGCCAACCCTAACCTGATTTGTTGCGCACATCTCTGCCAGAGCTGGTGAGCCAGTGCACTGATCTGGAGCTAAACCCTGAAGGAACATCAGTGCTTGGATGTTCCATGACTGAAGCCGGCCTACAGTGAGAGAGCACAGTCTAGGAGTGCGGTCCGCAGGGTGTTTTCTTTTGGTGTTTACAGAGGATATGTTTCCACTGGGCCTACCTGCTGTCATGAAGATGGATCTTGTTTTTGCACTTGGCTCTGATTTGACCATCTTTCACCTCCATCTCCCATCCTAGCCTCCAGAAGGCTGAAGACACATTGGATAGTAGCCATTTTGTTGTTGTTGTTGTTGTTGTTTTAAAAATCCCCTGGATATTCCCTCCATCAGATGGACATCAAACTTCTTGTTACCTTTTATCCTGATTTCCCACACACAAATTGGTTTTGCCGTTTCTTATAAACATTTTTCAGTATTCTTTTTCAATTGCCCTCTGTCTACTGATGCCTCTTTTAATCCTGCTATTAAACCACTCAAAACATCATTTTCCCTTCACTGTCTGAGCAGAATGCATAAAAGGAAGTACTTCTTCACCCAAAGAGCGATTAACACATGGAATTCACTGCCACAGGAGGTGGTGGCAGCTACCAGCATGGATGGCTTCAAGAGGAAACTGGATAAACATATGGAGCAGAGGCCCATCAGTGGCTATTAGCCACAAGGTATAAATAGGATCTCTCCATCTGGGGAAAGTGAT
This sequence comes from Lepidodactylus listeri, assembly GCA_029233225.1. Classification (NCBI taxonomy): domain Eukaryota; kingdom Metazoa; phylum Chordata; class Lepidosauria; order Squamata; family Gekkonidae; genus Lepidodactylus; species Lepidodactylus listeri. The sequence continues at coordinate 22,884,239 of JARCFY010000004.1, read as the reverse complement.
GCACTGTATTCTCGGTGCTTGGGGGTGGGACAGTGGGAGGGCTTCTAGTGTCCTGGCCCCACTGGTGGACCTCCTGATGCCACCTGGTGTTTTTAGTCACTGTGTGACAGAGTGTTGGACTGGATGGGGCATTGACCTGATCGAGCATTGGTTTCTCTTATGTTCTTATGTCTGGATTGTGCTAGGATTTACCAACCTCCTGGTGTGGGCTGGAGACCTCCCAGCATTACAACTGATCTCCAGTCCCCGGAGATTAGTTTTCCTGGAAAAAATGGGAGCTCTGGAGGGTGGACTGTATGGCATTATATCCGGTTGAGGTACTTCCCGTCCCCACACCCATTCCTCCCTGAGCTCCACCCCCAAATTTCCAGGTTTCCCCCCATCCAGTTAGCAACCTCAGTTGCTGTTCTCCAGAAATGTATCTTTCCCCTGCTCCTGGGTTAATATTTGGGCTATAACACATACCCTCCACTTCTGCAGCTATTACACACTCTTATTTTTTGGGGGGGGGGGGAGATGAGATCTAGTTTAGCTCTGAACTGACTATGCAAAACTTATGTGGTCTGCAAGGGAAAACATGTAGGCACCACTTAAACCTTTATTTAACTGTACCTAGTGCCTTCTATTCCTTGGCTCCATCATCTACCAAAAGGGAGACTGCAACCAAGAAATCAGAAGGAGACTGATGCTGGGGAGGGCCGCCATGAAGGAGCTCGAAAAGATTCTGAAGCATAACGATGCGTCCCTGGTGAACAAGATCAAGATAATTCATACTAGAGTATTTCCCATTACTACGTATGGGTGTGAAAGTTGGACAATGAAAAAAGCTGACAGGAAGAAAGGGGATTCATTTGAAATGTGAACAAAGTTTGAGTCCAGTGGCACCTTTAAGACCAACAAAGTTTGGGTATAAGCTTTTGTGTGCATGCACACTTCATCAGATGTACTGAAACAGGTTTCCTCAAGTCTTACACATAGGTGGGGAGGTGAGTTGCCAGGAAAGGCGAGTTAGAGTCAAAAGGCATAAATAACTGAGCAATAAGTATAGCTGAGATTGGATTAAAGCAGTTGGTAATACCTGTGAATGGCAGCAAATTAGCATACAAATACACGAGTCAACAAACAGAAGTGAGAACTGAGTTTGAATACAGTGGCACCTCCAAGATCAACAGGGCTGCCAGCCTCCAGGTGGGGCCTGGGTATCTCCCTCTTTTACGACTGATCTCCAGATGAAACAGATCAGCCCCCCTGGAGAAAATGGCTGCTTTGAAGGGTGGGCTCTATGGCACTGTACCATGCTGAGACCCTTCCCCTCCCCAAACCCCACCCTCTCCTGGCTCCACCCCCAAAGTCTCCAGGTATTTTCCCACCCAGAGCTGGCAACCCTAAACCAATGACGTTCAGTTCTGGGTATAAACGAAAACAGAGAGACTTAGCATGTGTAGATGCACTCTTCTTCAGATACATCGAAACAGATTTCCTCAACAGTTACATATAGGCGGGGGGGCAGGTTAGTTGCCAGGAAGGGCTAATTAGAGTCAAGATACAAAAGTGCAGTTAAGATGGGAATCATGTAGTCAGTAAGATCTGTGGATAGCAGCAAATCAACATACAGATAATAAAAGAGTGAACAATAGAAATGTTAACATTTGAAATTTGGTGTTGGAGGAATATTTTATGGATACTGTGGACTGCCAAACAAGCAAATATGGGTTCCAGATCAAATCAAGCCTGAAAATGAAACTAAAATGACAAAACTGAGTCAGTCATACATTGGTCACATGATGCGAGGGCAAGAGTCCCTGGGAAAGACAGTAATGCTCAGAAGAGTGGAAGGCAGCAGGGGGAGGGGAAGACCCAACATGAGATGGATTCGATCAAGGAAACCACAAAGGCCCTCAGTTTGCAAGACCTGAGCAAGGCTTTAAACCAGGGGTGGGCAAATTGCGGCCCGCGGGCCACATGCGGCCCACCACAGAGTTTTTTGCGGCCCACCAAGACAATTTCCAACTTTAGTGAAACCATGAACCCTCCAAAAAAACGTAAAATTGATGATGAATGTTGTGTGTTTAATGAAGAATGGACAAACAAATATTTCTTTGGTAATACAGGGAATAAAGCAGTGTGTTTACTGTGTCATGAAATAAATGTTTAATGCTGTGACATGAGTTGACTTTTACAAATCTTTGTTTGCTGAAAAATTTCCATGTATGAAGAAATTTGCTGGGAAAATGTCCTCTATATTTGGGTCTACCTATATTTGTGAGCAAAGTTTTTCTTGCATGAAGATCAACAAGATTAAATATAGATGCTCTTTGACAGACATTAACTTGCAGGCTGTGATGAGAATCTCAACAAGCAATCTCACTCCTGATTTCAAAAAAATTGTAGAAAAGTGTGATAGGGTACATTTGTCTCATTAAACTGATTCTAAAATTAAATGTGATTGCAGCTATAGATGATATGAAATTAGCACAATAAATAAATTAAATAAAACTACCTCTATTTTATTTAATTTATATTTATTGATTTTTATGATACAATTTATATTTTTTTCTGAAATGCAAAGTTAACTAATGAATGCAATCATTTTAAAAGGTGCGGCCCTCCGCTAACCTCCGCTCCCACAAAGTGGCCCCCGAGCCAAAACAATTGCCCACCCCTGCTGTAAACGATAGGTGTTGTGTACTGAGCATGAATCATCCCTGAGCTAGCACTGGGACGGGTTGAGCTTGTTACCCCAGGACAATAGCTTACCAGGATTCAGGAGTGGGCCAGTAGAGATGTAGTATTATGTAAATAGCCTATCGTTGGGAGTGGGGTGTGTTAGGGTGTGGTCTTTGCATGCTTTATAAACAGGGCAGCCAGCCCTGGATTTTTGTCCTTGTAGTGCTTGCTGAAATCACTAATAAAGTAGAGCTGATCACTAGTAGTGACTGAGGGTGGGATCACACGGACGTTTATTGCGGGCCTCGCGGCTGTTCCCCATCGCAATTAAAGGGGCTGACTAGACGGGCCGCATCTGTCTCCCGTCTCGAAGCCGCCCCCCCCCCCCCGCACTCGAGCTCGCTTTTCCAACCACCAGGAAAAACAAGTACCTATCGCGCTTGAAAGAACAGCACGGGAGAACCCGGGTTTAAATGCCCATGTGATCGCACCCTGAGTCTGCTGCTCCATGGAACCCAAACCCACTATTTAACAATAGGACATTTTGGAGGTCATTAATGCATAGGGTCGCCATACGTCAGAAGCAACTTGATGGCACTTAGGATACACACAGCACCTTCACTGGCATTTGATTCTGTCACTTGTACCAGGTCTGGCATGCAAGCCAAGTTGTTGCTTTATGTCTAAACCAGCCCGGATACACAAGCTCAAATTTGGACACACGCCCAAACCACTAGATCTGCATGAAATGTATATGGATGTCACCCGAGTCAAATGCACATTGGATTGATAAATAGCCCACTTCCTAACAAAGCTTACAAGTTCTAATCCCATAATAATTAGTCTTGCTCCAGAGAATCTTCGTACAGAGTCAAACTAGCAATCAACAGCACTTCTGTTGCTGGATCTTTATTGAGGAAAATTAATGAGGCATTGTTTAGGGACCGGGAGGCTGCAAGAATTTTGGCAAATGAAGAGAGCTATTCAGCTGCTAAGACGAGAAATAAAACCCTGGGTTCAGTCTGGATTTGATCTGACAGTTTATGGGGATCTCCTCTACAGATGTGTCTGAGAACTCCGCAAGAGCTACAATTGGCAATTCTGGATTGGAAAATTCCTGGAGATTTGGGGGTGAAGCCTGGGGAGAGTGGGATTTGGGGAGGGGAGGACCTCAGCGGGGTACAATGCCATAAAGTCCACCCTCCAAAGCAGCCATTTTATCCAGGGGAACTCATCTATGTGGTCTGGAGATCGGCCATAAGTATGGGAGAAGTCCAGGTTCCACCTGAAGGCTAACGACCCTCGATCCCATTGCCAGACTGGTCTCCTTCCATTCCCTCTTTGTCCAGGAAAATATAAAAAGGAGTTGTCGTCAATCCAGGGAATTAGATAAATGTGGATGAATCGGTTAGTAAGAATATGACGGTTTCATGCCAATCTGAACTTTGTTTGGAGCAGAAGCATTTCTGATGCAAAACTTTGGAACATATGAACATGTGAATCTACCTTATACTGAATCAGACCCTTGGTCCATCATGGTCAGTCTTGTCTACTCAGATTGGCAGAAGTTCTCCAAGGTTTCAGGCAGAGGTCTTTTGCATTACCTCCTACCTGATTCTCAATTGGAGATGCCAGGGATGAATCTGGGGCCTTCTCCATGCCAAGTAAATGCTGAGAAGAAGGAGGAGGAGGAGGAGGAGGAGACTGGATTTATACCTTGCCCTTCAATACCCAAAGGAGTCTCAGAGCGGCTTACAATCTCTTTTCCCTTCCCCTCTCCAAAACAGACAACCTGTGAGGTAGGTAGGGCTGAGATAGCTCTTTCAAGAACTGCCCTTGACAGAACAGCTCTGAAAGAACTTGTGACTGACCCAAGGTCACACCAGCAACTGCATGTGGAGGAGTGGGGAATCAAACACGGTTCTCCCAGATTAAAGTCCGCGCTCCGAACCACTACACCAAACTGGGCTCCTAACCACTACACTAAACTGAGCCACAGCCCCTCCCCGTTATAACTAAAAATATGTCTAGCAGGTTCTGGGATTGCTGTGATGCTAGCGTGAAGGTACCACTGCTATTTGGAACATACTAGGCAGTGTGGTGTCCGCCATGTCGCCATAGTCTGTGGGGACTCTAGTCTCCCGAAAGCAAATTTTGCAAAGATATCGATTGTAGTCATGCTAGATGGCCTCTAGAAATTGCTTGGAGCTGTTGTTATTTGCATACAAACAAGGATAATGTTCCTTTCTCCAAACCACAATAGGTTATAACTGCAGTGTGGAAGCTGCAAACTCGGAGACAATGTGTCCTCCAATGACGGGCAAATTGCGTTCTCATGTGCTTTTTAAATGGGGGAGAAGCAGCAGGAACTCAAAACAGAATTCAGTTCTCTTGTTGACCTCGAATACCAATAGGGTTACGTCTCGCAGCAGCGTTTCAGGCACAAATCTGCTTAATGCGTTAAGTGCCTCTTTATAGCTCTAACAATATTGGAATCCGCAAATACAAAACAGTCGGGCTGGGAGACAGAATGCTGGCACACTGGGAGAAAAGCCTCCACAAAATTGCATCTGTGGCTACTAAGCTCAATTTAACAGGACCAAGGCATTATTACTAAAAATTATTTATTTTTCCTTTCACTAAAGTGGATAACTGAAGTATGGGTAAAGGAGTGGAATCGAGTTGTTCTTCGTGCTTTGACTGTCTGGTTTGTTTTGAACCACTCATTTGGACTGCAGACACATCACTTTCCATGCTAACAAGAAAGAAGCTTCTATGACAGCTGCTCTTGGCACAACTTGCTGAAGTGCTGGAAGATCTGTAGAAGTCTCTCCCTTCCTCTGCTGGTTTCAGGAGGTAGATTTCTTCATGGAATTTCTCCTCTCTTGTTCATAGATTTCCATTAATTGTTTCGACTTTTCTCAGAGCAAAAAAACCCCCCTCATTTTGTTATGAAGGCTTCAGTTCATTTTCAAAGACCAAAACCAGAGGAGGCATGAGAGTGGCGGTTATTTATTTAGAAGAAAATTCAAGTCCACTAGCGCCTTAAAGACTGACAAAATTTGCCAGGGTATAAGCTTTCATGAGTCAAATCTCCGTTCCTTAGGTACACATGAGAATGAGGATCCATCAGCCCTTATGTCTTGGTCAGAAGGTGGGAGGGGAGTTAGCAAGAATGGTCAGTTGCAGTTAGGATTCAGAGGTGTAATGCAAAACATTATCAGCTTCCTTAGAGCAGGGAGATATGCTAAGAGATGGGAAATGAAGAAAATTAGCATCTGTAAGGAGGTAAGAATCCTGTGTCCTTATTCAGAGGCCATTGTCCTGAACTTGTTAATGAACTCTAGTTCCGCAACTTCACACTGAAATCGCCCTTTGATGCTCATCTGTAGAACTTTCAGTCTTAAGTGAGAAACGGAATGTCACGGAAGATACATCAGTAGAGAGCCAAAGCAGCTTACAACATAGTTCACTATATTTTCACAACAACCCACTGAAGTACAGGTTAGGCAAGGAGAGAGCAACTGGCCCGAATCACTAGTGCTATCATGGAAGAGTAGCAGTTCGAGCCTAGTTCTCCCAGATCCTAGTCTGATCATCTAACCACTACACTACACTGGCGTTATCAACCAGAAATAAAGGCTAACACATTAGATGAAAAATTCATGCTCTTCCATTCACATTTACCACCACCTCCATCTGACGTGTGCGCTGGAAAACAAAGGCACAGAACGTTTGTTACAATATATTTTCGTTCTTTCGCCTCTCCTCCTTTTCCTTGTGGGAACTTAGACCGGTAACCTTTAAATAGCAATCTGAAATTCAAACAGATAGAAATCCACTCCTACCGTGTTCTAATATTTGTGAAAGGTTTCAAAACAAAGTAGATTTCAAAGCGTCCCTTGTCTGTGTACTCTGGATGCTCAGAGGGCAATAATATTAAGAGACTGGAAAGGTCAGAAAAGTATAGGTAATTCCTTTTTAAACTGGCTAACAGGGTGACCACTAGACGTAGCACAGGAGCTTAAACACCGGTAACATTCGGGCCCCCTTGAGAGGTTCAAACGGCATAGGTAAATGCTCTCCCCAAATATCCTTGGCATAGAGACCTCCCTGCCTCAGGATTTAGATTAACACCTTACTCTGCAAATAGTGTCATTAGCTCGCTCGCTCTCTCTGCCCACATGAGCGCAGCTAGGAGAATCTGGGCCTTTTTCAATACAAGTATGTTGGAGGGAAAAGGCGTATATCCTGAAGTTGGTCAACCTTTATCTATTAGGGCTGGAAGATCTGTAGAAGTCTCTCCCTTCCTCTGTTGGTTTCAGGACGTAGATTTCTACCTTTCCCCAATTAACAAGATAAAATTAGAGGCATACGAAAACCCAAATCTTATTCCAAGCATTCCCTGGCTATACTTGGTTCTTGTTTATTTGTTTAGAGAATTTATAAGGGACCTTTCCTGAGAACCTGCTCGAGGTGGCTTGTGTTAGGAGTTCCAGGTACGATGTCCTTGTGTCTCAGACCGCCAGACTTTGTGACAAGAGAGAGTAGATCGCTAGATGGGCACACTGGCCTGCCTTCCTGTGCTTACTCTTCTGCCTCTGTCCCCTTTGAAATGCAGACTGTGTTCTCAGGGACAATTTCCTTCCTTTCGTTCACACTCTCAAAGCTTTCCCTTCTCCCTGCACACACCAAGAGAGATGACATGGCTATCCTCCCTTGGAACCACAAGGCAGATGGGGCCTCTCGCCATCTGCTTCCATCCTTAGCTAGTAAGTTAGTACTCCGTCTTATCTCGACCCTTTCCTATCCAAATGTGTACTTCTCAAATAAAGAGAGAAGTAGTTCTCTGTTAAACTTGCAATGTGACTCTGTGTAGCTTTGAAAGCTGAGTAACCTGGTAGAGCGATGCTGCTGCGTTTGTAGCTTTATTTAAGCACTCTGCTACACCCGTTAACCCCAACAGCTTGTTCATTTAGGAGCACACCAACTTTGAGATTTGGGGGGTGGGGCCTGGGGAAGGCGGGGTTTGGGAAGGGGAAGGCTTTCAGTGGGGTATAATGCCATAGAGTCCACATTCTAAAGCTGCCATTCCCCCCCCGGGGGGGGGGAATTGACTTTTGTCACCTGGAGATCAGCTGAAATCCCAGGAGATCTCCAGCCACCCCCCTGGTGGCTGTCAACCCTATTTGAAAGGTTGGTCACTCTTGTACCCATTTCACAATAAAGGAACTGTGGCCAAGAGAGGCCACGACTAAACAGGAGTTTGATCCCTGTCCTTCCACAGCCAGTTCTAACCTCTCGCCATCAAGCAGTGCTGGTTTTTCGTGTCGCTGTTCCCTCCAACAAGGGCTATTAGCCCAACAGGAGGGTGGCACCCATTGCTAAATGCTTCTTCTTTGTGGGTTTGTTGCGGTCTCTTTGGAATTGGCTTAGCTTCCTGTGGAGCTAAATGGCTGACGTGTGTCTGTTGAGGGCCTTTATCTCCCTCTGATGTCCCACTTTTCTTTCTTTTCCTGATCCTCTCTGCGGGTTGCCAGGGCACACTTTCCCACAGTCTGCAGGTTTGTTTTCTGCAGGTTGAATGTACCTTTGCAAGCCCCTGCTGAGCAGCAGAAGCAGCACCTTGATGTTATTGTTTTGTTGTCACCACACTGCCCACCTTTACTGTAACCGCTTGGCCAATTTCTGTAATAAGTGGTTCAGAGACTCAGCCTTACCTTAACATCCTACGTTGTTTAAGAAGTCCGGCAATTATCTCCCTCGCCCAAATTACTAGAACTTAAGGGCACTCAATGAAGTTGTTGGGCAAGAGAGTCAAGAGAGATGAAACGAAGTACTATCCTATTCTGCCCTGACCTGGCTGGCTGGCCAGGTGAGGATGCCAGACTCCAGGTGGGACCTGGGGATCCCCTGGAATCACAGCTCATCTCCAGACTACAGAGATCAGTTCCCCTGGAGAAAATGGAGGCTTTGGAGGGTGGACTGTATGACACTGTACCCCACAGAGGTCCTTGCCCTCCCCAGGCTCCACCCTCCAAATCACCTCCAGGAATTTCCTAACCTGGATCTGGCAACCCTATTCCTCCCATCCTTTGCTGGTGGCCAGAGGGGATCTGGCAATTTGAGGCCCAAGCCAGCCCAATCTTGTCAGATTTCAGAAGCTAAGCAAGGTCAGCCTTGGGTAGTAGTTGGATGGGAGACCACCACCACCAAGAAGAAGAAGAGATTGGATTTATACCCCGTCCTTCACTCAGAGTCTCAGAGCAGTTTACAAACTCCTTTTCCTTCCCCTCCCCACAACAGACACCTTGCAATGTTCCCTCTAAGCTGTGGAGTCTTGTGAGCAAAAATTCTACTTTGTGAGCTACTGGCATTAAAGTTGTGAGCAAGCGATTTGGCTGCTGCATAAATGAGTTTGCTCTGGAGCCATCCTTCCGGAGCTGAGACAAAAATGCATGAGCCAGAGGCTAAAAAACTGTGAGCTAGCTCACACTAACTCAGCTTAGAGGAAACACCACTGAGACTACATCTTGGGCTGGTCCTGGATTCATATACCAGTCCCTCCAAAGGCCTGGACTGTGAGTCACGGGCAAACAGACAAAGGATGCTCCCTGGTGCTCCCTTTAAAATAGCATGTTCGAGACGATAGAGGTCTATGTGGTACAGAGAACCACCACCAACATCAAAAGTTATAAAGTATTTATTAAAAAGAAAACATTCACAAGCATACTTTTAGCACAGCACCAGACTGAGCAAGGGATTCAAAAGAAATGGGTAAAGCACAATTCCTCTGTACCTCTCTCAGCCAAACCTACCTCACTGGGCTGTTGTGAGGATAAAAATGGAGGAGAGGAGAAGGATATAAGTCACTCAGGGGGTATAAATGAATTAATTAAATATATACAACCCATTGATGCCCTGACAAAAGGGACAAGTGAGGTATCTGGACAAGCAGGAATGCTGGAGAGACAGGAGGGGAATACATAGCAGTGCCACATAAAGTGCTGTAATTTTCTTTATTCTACAACAATGAAAGTGTTGACAGAGAGGATCAAGCTGCAAAGGTAATTTAGGTGAGAGAACTTCAACAGGAGAGATGGTTCACAGCAGCAACAGATTGAAGTGCATGGAGGACGGGGTTCCTCGGACCAGCCATACCTCTTTCTTTTTCTTTTCTTCGACAGTTTAAATACCTCCAGGGGTCATTTCATAGAGAAAGAGGTGCAGGAGCTCATTAGCATGACTTATTTGCATATGTCACACACCCCTGACATCACCAGAAGTGTGTCAGACGGCAACACCCACCACTCAGGCTCCACCCCAAAAATCTCCAGGTATTTCCCAACTCAGAGCTGGTGAGCCAGCTTTACACTTTGACTAAAGACACTTTAGGTTTCCTTTGCTCTTGCAGGGAAGCTACCCTACAACAAGCATGAAAATACAGATCAAGTTCATATACTTTTGCTTTTTTCCACAGTGCATCACCATATTTATTTTATTTATTTATTTATTTTGAGATTTATATCCCGCCCTCCCCGTAAACGGGCTCATATGTGCCCACTCCTGGGCTTGTTACTCCCGGAACCGCGTTCCTGTGCATTCCTGCTCAAAATGACCCCTGCCTACACCCCACTTTTCTATGCCCGTGTTCAAAGTGGCTTATAGACAGAACAAGCAAACAGAAATCTCAGTGCACTAACAAGCAAGAGACACTGAACAAAGTGCAGTAGAGTGAACAGCAAGTGAGAATGAAACCAAGCTTCTAGGTTGAATTCAGATCTAAGGCATGAGAAAATGAAACCATTTTTGTTCGGCACCTGAACAATAATGATGCAGACAGCAGATGAACATATCTGGGAAGGATGGTCCTCAAGTGTGATGCCACTACACTCGCCTCATCTCTAAAAACAGAGGAATCTATGATGATTGGATGGATAGGCGAGTACATCCAGAAGTAGAACTTCAGACACAAGAAGTGGTTTAGGCCTACGTAGGCCCAAGCCTCCTTATTGGGTGTTTCTCAAGAACCTTCAGGTGTCCTCCTGAAAACACAGACCATGAATAAAAATAGGGCAGGGTTTTTAAAGAGAAGGCCCAACTTCTGCATCCTCCTTTACAATGGAACCACCCGCCGATTTCCACAAGACTGCTTTAACTCTTGAAGAGGCTTCTCAATCATCACCGTCAATGCCAATCCAACAACGAATGTCATCAGGCAGTGTCCAAGGAACAAGTAGAACTAGGAAGAGAAGCACAAATGGAGACAGAGGATAGATCAAGATGGGTAGCCTTGTTCATCTGTCTGTCTGTCTGTAGCAGTAGAAAAGAGTACAATAGCTCCTTAAAGACTAACAAAATTTGTGGTAGGGTATGAGCTTTCATGAGTCACTGCTCACTTCTTCAGAGCTCATATCCTACCACGATTTTTTAAAAGTCTTTAAGGAGATAGATGAGTTATCCTGGAGGAAGGGGGCTATGGCTTCAGTGGCAGAACATCTGCTTTGCATGCAGAAGGTCCCAGGTTCAGTCCTTGGCATCTCCAGTTAAAAAATACAGGTGGTTGGTGATGTGAAAGACCTCCACCTGAAATCCTGGAGAGCCACTGCCTGTCAGAGAAGCCAAGGCTGACCTTACAGAGGCCCATTCTGCATCTAGCATTCACTCCACTGGAACAGAAAAAGATGTGGCTCAAAACCACATTCAGATACCCCGGGCCAACAGGTTGGCTGATGGCTTGAGTCTGTGAAATGGCATTCCAAAATGCACATCCCAACTTCTACCACTCCATTCTCACTGATGTATTAAAATAACATTCATGTATTCATTAAAAAAAATTCAGAAAGAGGGGGGTTAAATGGCCTCTCTCTAGACAAGGTCATAACAGTTCTAAAAACAAACTTTTATTTCCCGAAAGCAACATTTACCATGTTGATGTCAGAATAATGCATGAGAGTTTCCTGAAGTCCATTGTACAGCAAGATCAACATGGGATGCACCAAATAGCAGGCATAGCTGATTTTTGCTACCACAGCCCAAATGCCCCAGGACAGCAACCAGTTGATGAAACCTTTTAAGGGAAAAAATGCATATACCCTAAGAGGCAAGGTCATGTTTCTTTATCTAGGCTTGTCTGCACTCTTCTTTTCGATACTTGTGTGCCCATATAGCTTTGCCCCCACCTTCTTCATGTGTATTGCTCCCTCTAGTGGTCACTTTGGTGTTACATCACTGTATCACTGGAGTATTTCCCTGCACATTTAAAGTGGAAGGAAATACACCAGAGATACAGTGATACAATATCAAAATGAACTCCAGAAGAAGCCAAACTTGGGCGGTAAAGACAAAAACACCCAAAGCAACACAGGCACACAAGTGATGGAAAGAAGAGAGTGGAAATCTGTTCTTTCTCCATCAAAAGCTAAATTTAAAACCTAGGCACCTCAAAAAAGATGGGGAGGGCACACATGCACACAGAAGCATGGATGAAGCGTCAGGAGTGGGCAAGCTCACAATCCACACTATCAATCATGGCCCACTTCACCAACTATATTGTACCACTCCTCTCCCAGTGGCTAATCAGTTAAACGGATTTCCCGAGCAGTAATCAAGGGATGGGCGTGCTATTTTCACATTTCTGTCTTTATGTGTGTTCCTACACTCCAGATTGGATTTCGGAGAGGATCTCCCCAAACAGAAAAATACCCCACACTCCCCTCTGTACCATACCTCCGAAGCCTTCCTCACAAGCAAAAATGATCCACCCCACAGCAGCTGCCCAAACTGTCCGGTGAACAGCCTGGTAAAGGGCCAGGGAAGGTGAGTAGGCATTGAGGGAGGCCTCTAAGGTGTAAGCCAGAGCAACCACCATGAACATGGAGAACATTGCACACAGCCATCCGAGAGAAGCCTGCATCTGCAAAGACAAAAGAACAGATATTAATGTTGCATGCAGAGGGGCTGTGGCTCAGTGGCAGGGCAATTGCATTCTACATGTAAGGTCCTGAGTTCAATCCCTGGCTTCTCCAGTTAAAGGATCTCCAATAGCAGATGTCCAAGACTGGATTGGATGGACTGAATGACTTAGTACCAGAGAGTTTCATATGCTGCTCTTATGATCACCCGTTTGGGGTAGTGGTTAAAAGTGGTGGACTCTAATCTGGAAAACCAGGTTTGATTCCTCACTCCTCCACATGCAGCCAGTTGAGTGACCTTGGGTCAGCCACAGTTCCCTCAAGAGCAGTTCTCTCAAGAGCAGTTCTCTCAGAGCTCTCTCAGCCCCACCTACCTCACAGGGTGTGTGTTGTGGGGAGAGGAAGGGAAGAAGATTGTAAGCTGCTCTGAGACTTCGAGTGAAGGGTAGGATATAAATCCAATTCTCCTCCTCCTTCTCCTCTTCCTGTAGCTGCTGGTGTGACCTTGGTTCAGTTACAAGTTCTTTCAAAGCTGTTCTCTCAAGGGCAGTAGCTGCTGGTGTGACCTTGGTTCAGTTACAAGTTCTTTCAAAGCTGTTCTCTCAAGGGCAGTTCTCAACAGAGCTCTCTCAGCCCCACCTACCTCACAGGGTGTCCGTTGTGGGGAGGGGAAGGGAAAGAGATTATAAGCCACTCCCCTTGTAAAGATTGTAACATTTTTTTCCCACCATAGAGAACAATGGAGGGGATGGGGCAACCTGTTTGGGGACCCGTAGAATTGGACCTCGTGGTCCAATCTTCTTGAACCTTGGTGGGTATTTTGGGGAGAGGCCCCAGCAGCTACCCTGCAAGTTTGGAGCCTCTCCCTCAAACCCCCTCTCTTCCAGCCCCTCATATACCCTGTGAGTTTTTGCCATTGACTTCAATGCCCATAGGGTATAATGGGACTGAAACTGACATTCAGCTAGGGGAATGACTCCGGAATCTGCTTGCATTGCTAAAACTGACATGCAGGGGTCATTCAGCAGCTGGAACAAATGCGGCCTCATTTTTTATTTGCGCACCCCTAGTGGGCACAAATGGCAGTGGTGGCAAGCCCCTCCCCCAGCTCCCAGCGGTCCTGTGGAGGAAGTGAAGCAAGAAGGGGTTTAAAGTTTAAACTCCTTTTGTTTAGAGTCGTGCGACAGCGGCGGCACTATCTTTCTATCATATTCTATGGGGCCCTTTTCCCTTCGCTCCCCCCCACCCGCCTTGGCAGGCCAGCTGGGGAAGGGGAGGGGAGGCTTTTGAAGATGCCCCCCATTTTGCTTCCCTTTCTGACACACTTCCGGTGATGTCACAGGGCATGGCATATGCTAATGAGTTATGCTAATAGGTATGCTAATGAGCTCCTGCACCTCTTTTTCTACGAAATGACCCCTGGACGTTAGACACACATATATTTGCAAGCCATTCCCAACAAGACACAACAATGAACTAGTTACACTCAGGCTTCAAACTTACTTTTCTTAAACAGAAGATGCCATGAGAAAACTAAAGAGATTCTCAAAAATTAAAGATATCATCAAAACCAGCATTTCCTGGGCTGTCTACTTTTTTACATCCCTCCCCTTTTCCAATAAATTTTTTTAAACAAAAACACAACAGAACAAAATGAAACAACAATAAAGAAAGAAAGAAAGAAAGAAAGAAAGAAAGAAAGAAAGAAAGAAAGAAAGAAAGAAAGAAAGAAAGAAAGAGGGGGAGGGAAAAAGAGAGAGAGAGAAAGGAAGGGAGGGTTTTATACCCCACCCTTCACTACCTGAAGGAGTCTCGGAACAGCTTACAATTGCTTTCCCTTCCTCTCCCCATAACAGACCCCCTGTGAAGTAGGTGAGGCTGAGAGAGTTCTGAGATAACTTGTGACTGACCCAAGGTCACCCAGCTGGCTTCACGTGGAGGAGTGGGGAATCAAACCCAGTTCTCCAGATTAGATTCCACCGTGCGGAGATCTGGAGCCTGGGGCCCTTTCCCGCCGGCTCTTTGCACTTAAAGGGAACATTCCCTCTAAGTGCAAGGAGCCAGGAGATCAGACCCCATGCTCAATCTCCATGCGGAGATCCGGAGTGCAGGGCTCTTTCCTGCCAGCTTTTTGCATTTAAAGGGCCTGTGCTGGATCTCCACACAGAGATCCGGTGCACGGGGCCCTTTCCCACTGGCGGGGAGGGGTGAGATGGGCTCAGATGCCAGCTGGAACACCGTTCCGGTGCATTCTGGCCCAAAAAGAGCCCTACTTATACAGCGTCAGACCATCAAGGTCAGTATTGTCTACTCAGACTGGCAGCAGCTATCCAAAGTCTCAGGTAGAGGTCTTTCACATCACCTGTTTTACCTGCTCTTTTTTTTTAACTGGAGATGCCGGGGATTGAGCCTGGGGCCTTCTGCATGCCAAGCAGATGCTCTACCACTGAGCCATGGCCCTTCACCAAAGTAAGTCTTCCTGCTGCTTAATCACTAGGTAGTAGACCTAGATGGTAAGCTTAAACCTAGCAGTAGTGGTCACTCCCAGCCTTAAGTAACAGAACTAATAAAAGTAATGAAACAAGGAAGGTATGAATCAGACTTCTCCATTGGAAGAATTCTGGTGGGATCAGCCAGGGATGAAGGATACTCAAGGCCCTCTTTTTGGAATTGAGAAATGAAAAGTCACCTTTCATTTCAGATATCCTTGCCTTCTTGAAATGATGTGCAAAATGACACATCCAGGCTGAGTTTTGCCTTGAAGTGTTCCCGTCATAACTTGGAGAGAGCAAAGGAACCTTGATATGGCAAGAAGGAGACTCCTGGGTCGGAGGGTTGTTGTTGTTTAGTTGCACAGTCAAGTCTGACTCTTAGCGACCCCATGGTCCACATCACGCCAGGCCCTCCTGTCTTCCACCATCCTTCGGAATGTGCTCAACTCCATGCCCGTCGCATCGCTAACACTATCTAACCATTTCGTCCTTTGCTGTCCCCTTCTTTTTTTACCTTCAATAATTCCCAGCATCAGGTCTTCTCCAGTGAGTGCTCCCTTCTCATTGGGCGGCCAAAGTATTTGAGCTTCAGCTTTATGATCTGGCCTTCCAGGGAACAGTCAGGATTGATTTCCTTTAGGATTGACTGATTTGATCTCCTTGCAGTCCAAGGGACTCTCAAGAGGCTTCTCCAGCACCATAATTCAAAAGCATCGATTCTTCGGCACTCGGCCTTCCTTATGGTCAAACACTCGCAGCCATACATTACCACTGGGAATACCATCGCTTTGATCATACAGACTTTTGTTGGCAGGGTGATGTCTCTACTTTTTATTATGCTGTCTAGGTTTGCCATCGCTTTCCTCCCAAGGAGCCGCCATCTTTTAATTTCATGGCTGCAGTCACGTCTGCAGTGATCTTGGATCCCAGGAATGTGAAGTCTGTCACTGCTTCCATGACTTCCCCTTTGATTTGCCAAGGAGTGATGGTAAGTTTTATAAATTAGGAAGATGTTGGCCAGGAGAGCACAGCGATCGAGAGAAAGGCAGAGCAAAATTATTTGGTTAAGAGCTCCCTTCACTTACCTTGGTTCTTAAGACCGGGGTTGGTTGCTGGTAGGTGAAGAGTCCTAAAAGGACACCGACTAGAAATGGACCATATCGGCAATAAGGTTTCGAATAATACTCCATGAAATACATCACAGTGGATGTTTTCCTGCAAGCAGGATGGAAATTTATTTATTTATTTATTTATTTTATTTATATTTATTTTTATACCCCGCCCTCCCCGCAAGCGGGCTCAGGGCGGCTTACAGGGGCGTAACGCCGGTTAAAACATCATAACAATTTAAAATTCCAACAATAATAAATAACAATAAAATTTCAATTTCTATGCTATCATAATAACAATAAAATATTTCCTACTTCCACTAAAAAGCTTCCAATCTTATTGATCTGATGACGTCTTATCAGGATAAGAGTCCCCCCTCCCACTAGGTCCAGACTGCGTCCAGGGTCAGTTCACCCTTTATAGATGTTATCGTTGTTGTTGTTGTTGGTGGTGGCTCCTAATTAAAAGCCTGGCGGAAGAGCTCCGTCTTGCAGGCCCTGCGGAACTGCATCAAGTCCTCAAGTCATGATTTGACTTGAGTTTTGAATGAATGTTAATATGTAACCGCTCCCAGTAAATGACATTTGGCAAATGACTCCGACGGACCAACTCCACCGATGTAAAACATACGTTCACTGAGCCTGAATGTTACAGTGTACAAGCGATCTGTTGCTTACAGGAGTGAATGCAAAGATCCTTACCTCAAGTCACGTGGGTTCGCAATGGGAAGTCTGTAAAATGACGACAGCAGTGCTGTGACTGTGAAAGTTGCCAGGAAAAGAAAGGTTCCTAATGCTACCAGTGCCTGCTTACTTCTGCCAAGAAAACAGAAGCAACAAATGGGACTTCCTTTTTCAACTCTTTATCTAGATATTGAGGCATCAGCCCCAGAATGCACACAGCGTACGGAAACTGTTTGATTTCCCATCGAATACTTGCCTGGTGTAGAAAAAAAACAGCAGAGGGGTTGTTAAATAGAACTGGAAGTCATTGGCAAGGTACCATGTCCATCCATTGCACTGAAAAGGCGGGGGTGGTGGGGAGAAAAAGAGATGTATTTTAAATTTTTATTTAGAGAATGCATATGCTGTCTCTCCAAAGGCCTGAACAAGGCTGCTCACAAGAGAAAAACGATACCAAACAGTCATAAAAGCAACAACATAAATGATCAGTGTTAAAAACAAGCCATTAAAAATCCAGAGAGACCAAAACATTTTCGATGGTTTTCCTTGAATTTTTGATCACTCCAATTCTAGATTTTCATGGTTCTGAGATGAGTTAAGAAATCACTTTATACTTAATTTGGAGGGGTTGGGGGACGAAGATGCCATATCAGAAGGAGGAGGAGGAGGAGATTGGGTGTATACCCCACCCTTCACTTGGAGTCTCAAAATGGCTCAAATCTCCTTTCCCTTCCTCTCCCCACAACAGACACCCTGTGAGGTAGGTGGGGCTGAGAGAGCTCTAAGAGAACTGCTCTTGAGAGAACAACTCTGAGAGAGCTGTGACTGACCCAAGGTCACCCAACTGGCTTCATGTGGAGGACCAGGGAATTAAACCTGGTTCTCCAGATTAGAGTCCATCGCTCTTAACCATTGCACCATTACAACAAGCCATTAAAAGCCCAAAGATACCAAGACATTTTTGTTGCTTTTCCTTGAGTTTTTGACCACTCCAATTCTAGCTTTTCACGGTTTTGAGGAGAGTTAAGAAATCACTCAATCCTTAATTTTAGGGGCAGGGGGAGGGAAAGATGCCATATCTTAAGACTATCCAGAAACACCTCCTTCAGCACCTCGCAAAGAGCTGTGGCTCAGAGCCTGAGCATTGGCTTGGCACACAGAAAGTCCCAGGTTCAGTCCATGGCATCTCCAGTTTAAAAGTGAGGGGGACCCACTGTTTCCCCCAATACATAACACTGTTTCTGCCAGGGATGCTGCCAAAATCCTTAATTAGTTGCTTCCATATACGAATTCGTGGCGCTCATAATGTTCAGAGGGACCATCTCTCCCACTAGGAAGGCCTTTGATTCTCTGTGCTAAACAAGATCCTGTGTATGTGCATTTGGCAAGCCAGGCACCCACCGTGAAATTCTGACTGGTTTATGCGCATCAGATGGCCAGGCCTGCCAGCTGAGTGACCTTTAGTTTGGAAAGTGCTTAATCAATTCTCTTGGCTGCTTCTCCAACATGTTGTGTGACTATCCCTCATCCAGATCGCTTCTTCCCACATTCAGTGTTGTTGTTGTTGGGATTTGGTGAGAGGAGGCTGAAATCTCAGTCGCCATGACTGGTGCTGTGGGACTGGTGCACGACAACTACAAGTCCCAGCAGCAATCCAATAACACACATCTGCAGGTACCACCTCTGTGTGGGCCTCAGCACTGCAAGCTAGGAAGAAGTGCTTGGAAAACAGACATGCTTTTGCCAAATGCTTGCTCAGAAAGCTCAGAAATATAGAGCCAATGCTAAACGGAGCCAAAGGGAGTCACTAGTTCTGATTCACTGGTGAAGGAAATCTGTTCATGTGTACCTTCGTTGATAGGCAGCCAGGGTTAAGCCCTAGTACTGAAAACAGATGGCTATGGTGAGCCCTGGAAAGCAATGTGGTCCAGTAAAGGGAGACATGAAATCTCTAGCTAAACGCTCAGGGAAGGTGACCTCAGCCAAGTCACCATCTCTCCGTTCAGTTTCCCCCATCTGTTAGTGCGGAATAGTGATAAAAACAATCCATCTGCCTTCACAAGGTTGTTAGGAGGTGATGGAAGTTGACAGAATGTTGTCAGCTAAAAATGTGAGTCACAGAACTAGGAAGTATCCATTGAGTTCAAAACTCTGCCCCAAACTGGAGTATCCTATTTGTAAAACACTGCTGGAGGAAACTTTTTCAAGCTGAAAATATCTAAAGGCCCAGTTCACACGTTGCTGAGCCTGGTTGTTCCAAAAGCACACTTGGGAATGTGTTTGCCCACCTAGACCTGGTTTATACCTTAGTAAAGGTAAAGGTTTCCCTTGCTTGAAGCCAGTCAAATCCGACTCTAGTGGGCGGTGCTCATCTCCGTTTCCAAGCTGAAGAGCCAGCACTGTTCGGAGACTTTTTCCGTGGTCTTGTGGCCAGCATGACTAGACGCCGAGGCACACGGAACGCTGTTACCTTCCCACCGAAGTGGTACCTATTTATCTACTTGCAATTTCTTGCTTTCGAACTGCTAGGGTGGCAGGAGCTGGGACCAGAGATGGGAGCTCACTCCGTCATGTGGCACTCAGGTCTTGAACCGCCAAACTACTGACCTTCCGGTCTGCAGCTCAGCATCTTAACCTCTGAGCCACCACGGCCCCTGTGGTTTATACCTTACTGGGCTACTATTCCTGAGGTGGATGGGACACTATGTGGTTCCTGCCCTCCACCACTCAATAACACGTGATGCAGTGGCAACTCAGACCTGTGGCTGGGTGAATTCTTCCCTCTCAGTAAGCTAGGATCAGAAGATCTCATGAACCAAGCCACTGAATGTACAGTTTATTACAACAAACAATGGGTTTAAAAAAAACAAAACAAATCCCCATTTTTGATTAAATTTCAAAATCTTTGCTATTGCACATTCTTGCCCTGACCTGGACGGCCCAGGCTAGCCCAGAAGATAAAGAGGTTTGGCCCTGGTTAGTACTTTGGATAGGAGGCCACCAAGGAAGTCCAGGGTTGCTTTGCAGAGGCAAGCAATGGCAAATTACCTCTGCTCATCTCTTGCATGAAAACCCTGCGGGGTTGCCATAAGTTGGCTGCAACAGAAGAAGAAGAAGAAGAAGAAGAGGAGAGGATTGGAATGGATTTATACCCTGCCCTCCACTAACTGAAGGAGTCTCAGAGCAGCTTACAATCTCCTTTCCCTTCCCCTCCCCAAAACAGACACCCTGTGAGGTAGGTGGGGCTGAGAGAGCTCTGACTGAGACTGCTCTTGAGAGAACAGCTCTGAAAGAACTTGTAACTGACCCAAGGTCACACCAGCAGCTGCATGTGGAGGAGTGGGGAATCAAACCCGGTTCTCCCAGATTAGAGTCTGCGCTCCTAGCCACTACACCAAACTGGCACATTCTACCATCACACACACACTCATCTTCATTATTACTCCACCGTAATTTTCATATGACCTCCTCCTTTCTTCTGTCCCATTGTGGTGGCCAGTGTGCAAAGCCACCAGATGGGGATGGGCAGGGCTCCGTTGGGGCCGGGGCGCGCCAGAGCACCGCTCCGGGAGAGACGAGGCGGGGGGGGCGGGCACTTAAAGCCCCCCCCCGTCCTCTCCCCCCCCCCGTCAATGCTTCCTGGGGCCGGCGGTGGTCCGCTGGCCCGGGAAGGAGAAGCCCTTCCCTCCCCCCTCCCACTGCTCCTGGGGCCGCAGCAGAGCGCCGCCGGCCCCTGGAAGCCCCTTTCCTCCCCCCCCCGTCAATAGTCCTGGGGCCGGCGGCGCTCCGCCGGCCCCGGGAAGGAAAAGCGTCCCCCCTCCCACTGCTCCCGGGGCTGCGGCAGAGCGCCGCAGGCCCCGGGGAGCCTCTTCCTCCGCCCCCCCCCCCACCTTCCATCGTCCCGGGGCTGCGGCAGAGCGCCGCAGGCCCCGGGAAGCCTCTTCCCCCGCCCCCCCACCTTCCATCATCCCGGGGCTGCAGCAGAGCGCCGCAGGCCCCGGGGAGCCTCTTCCCCCGCCCCCCCACCATCCTTCCTGTTCCTTCCTGTTCCTTCCTTCCTTCTCTCTCTCTCTCCCCCCACCTACCTACCTACCTTCCTTTCCCCCTTCCTTCTCCTCTGCCTTCCTTCCTTCCTTCCTTCTCTCTCTCTCCCCCCACCTACCTACCTACCTTACTGTTCCTTCCTTCCTTCCTTCCCCCCTTCCCCTTTCCTTCCTTCCTTCCTTCCTTCCCCCTCCCTCTCTCCCTTCTTGCCTTCTGACACACTGCCGATGACGTCATCGCTTCCGGTGACGTCAGGGGGTGTGGCATATGCAAATAAGTTATGCTAATGAGCTCCTGCACCTCTTTTTTTACGAAAGGACCCCTGGGGATGAGCAAATGGGAAGAGAATTTCGGATACTGCCTCTCAGATGCTGCTGAAAGAGCAGCCGTGGCCCCAGGGGTGGTGGGAGGAGCCAAAGGGAGAGAAAGGTTCTCTTCTCTGTCCTTGCCTGTTTGGCTCACTGCTGCAATAACTGCCGCAATTTTGATAGGGTTGCCAACTCCAGGATGAAATTCCTGGAGATTTAGGTGTGAAGCCTGGGGAGGGGGAGGTATATTGCCATAGACTGCACCCTCCAAAGCAGGCTTTTTCTATGCAGAACTGATCTCTGTAGTCTGAAGATCAGTCGTAATCCTTGGAGATCTCCAGACCCCTCCTGGAGGTTTGCGTTTCTAAGTCTGGAGCTGCCACAGCGGCATAAACAGTGTGTGTCTGTGGAAGCAAAGGAGCCTCTTGCGATCCTCCCCATCAGCCCTGCACTGTACTTCCGCCTGCAAAAGTTAGGTGGGTAGTGACCAGAGGCAGGGCCTTTTCGGTGGTGGCACCTCACCTGTGGAACACCCTTCTCCTCGATGCTCCCATGGCCCCTACCTTATTTCCTTTTAAGTGCCAGGCCAAAACGTTTCTTTTCACCCACACTTTTAACCAGGGGTCATTTCGTAGAAAAAGAGGTGCAGGAGCTCATTAGCATAACTCATTAGCATAACTCATTTGCATATGCCACACCCCCTAACATACCGGAAGTGTGTCAGAAGGCAACACCCACCCCTCAGGCTCCACTCCACAGGTGAGTGAAACTGACCTGCTCTTCCTCCATTCCCTTCCCCATCCAATACTTTGTGCAATAAAAATAAGCGTAAAGAACACACCCCCATTCTCTTCCTGCTCCCTTGAAACCAACAGGTTTCAAGTAGACTTGAGATACCCAGGACATGTGCACCACCCATCCCTTTCCCTTCCCTTCCCCACAACAAGACACCCTGTGAGGTAGGTGGGGCTGAGAGAAGTCTTTTGAGAACTGCTCATGAGAGAACAGCTCAGAGAACTTGTGACTGGCCTAAGGTCACACCAGCAGCTGCACGTGGAGGAGTGGGGAATCAAACCCGGTTCTCCCAGATTAGAGTACAACTCCTGACCACTACACCAAACTGATGGGGTGGAAGCTGCTGAAGGGTTGCTGAAATTTCTCCAGTACTTATGTGCCATGTGCCCAGATATAAAATGGTATACTTAGAAAATTTATATGCCACCTTGAGCAAGTCTCTGGAAAAGCAGCACACAGTCATAAAAGGAACAATGATAAAATTATCAATATTAAAACAAAACATTAAAAACAATAAAGACCCTAGCAGGGCTTTCCCCGGGGCGCTGCGCCTCTGCACTGCTCGGGGAAGCTGAGGAGGGGGCGGGGCTTGGTCATGTGCCCACCCCCTGGGCTTCTCACTCCTGGAGCTGCGCTCCTGTGCGCTCCCGCTCCAACGGACCCCTGCTTTTAACTAAGAGGCTTTATCTTTTAAAAAATCGTTTTTACAGTATACGGACTGTTTTATGAGAATCATTTTAATGCTTTTTTTAAAAAAAAGTTGGTTAATTTTAATGGTTTTTATGTGATTTTACAACTTTGTTATGTTTTACTTTGTAAACTGCCTTGAGCAGGTTCTCTGGTGATGAGACAGAGAAACATTCTGATTTTTTTAAAAAAATTCTCCCCTTCCTTCTCGCCACAAACAAAACACAGGAGATCTATAAGTGAGTTTTCCAATTCTAACATTTTTGAATCTGCTGTCAAGCCCAATTTGGATCAGGACTGTTCCTGGTAGGGTTGCCAGTTCTTCTTGGGAAATACCTGGAGATTTGGGGGGAGGAGCCTGAGAAGCACGGGGTTTGGGGAGGGGAGAGACTTCAATGGGGTAGAATGCCATAGAGTCCACCTTCCAAGGCAGCCATTTTCTCCAAGTGAACTGATCCCTATCAATTGAAGATCAGTTGTAATCCCAGGAGATCTCCAGCCACCACCTGGAAGTTGACAACCATAGCTCCTGGGGTGGGTGGGATGAAGAAGAAGAGCAGATTTTTATACAGACTCTAACCTTTAAGTCCCTTCCACATGAGCAAGAAAATCCAGAGGGGAAGCGAGGCTTTTTTGCCCCGGAGCAATTTGCCCCACAGTTGCGTGATCACACAGCTCCATGGACCTGCCAGGGCAACTTGCCCCGCTGCATGATCAGATGCAACCATGGGCGAGTTGTTGTTGTTTGTGTGTGTGGTTGGTTTCCAAGGTGCTTAAACGGGGGATTGATGAATCGCTTCCCCACTCTAAGGGCTTTCGATGATGCGCACATGGAGAAGGAGGGGAAAACAACAGCGTGGCATCGGGATAGCGTGTGATCACGCTATCCACGATGCCACACTTCCATGCTGGAGTGATCACACAGGGAAAGTCTGGCTCTGGCCCGTAGCAAACCATTTGATACCACATTTTCACTAGTAGTTTTTTACCCCGGTTCCCCACCAGATCAAAACAGCTTGCAACTGTTTGACGACGGTTGTGGGACGCTTCCCAGATGTGCTGGTGTGATCGTGCCGGTTTGATCCGCCAGTGAATCATCCCTCTTGCGTGGCAAATGTGTGCGTGTGATCGCACCCTAAGAGTCTCAAGCGGCTTACAATTGCCTTCCCTTCCTCTCCCCACAACAGGCACCTTGTGAGGCAGGTGGGGCTGAGAGAGTTCTGAGTGAACTGTGACTGGCTCAAGGTCACCCTGGAGGCTTCAGGTGGAGGAAAGAGTGGGGAATCAAATCCGGTTCCCCAGATTCGAGCCTGCTGCTCTTAACCACTACACCATGCTGGACTGAGCCCTTCTCCTCGTGTGCTATTTCCCTGGGAGAAATCACTGCTTCTTCCAGCTCCTTTAAGACTGTAGGAAGGCTCTTTTTCTCACCAGGGCCTAAAGGAGTTTGGGGACACCAATTTCTCACAGAAAAACAGTGTAAAGGGAAATGGCTGATACCCCTCTGTCATACCCACATGCCTCAAACCTGATCCAAACTGGGTTTCCAGCAGCTTCTTTTTGAGAAAATATTTCCAGTTATGGATCTCCCAGGTATCATCTAGTTAAGCCTCCCAAACCAGGGAAAATAACAAATCAATAAGACCATAAGAACATAAGAGAACCCAATGTTGGATCAGGCCAATGGCCCATCCAGTCCAACATTCCGTCACACTGTGGCCAACAACACCAGGTGCCATCAAGAGGTCCAGCAGTGGGGCCAGGACACTAGAAGCCCTCCCACTGTTGTGCCCCCCGCAAGCTCCAAGAATACAGAGCATCCCTTGCCCCAGACCGAGAGTTCCTATCCATACCTTGTGGCTAATAGCCACTGATGGACCTCTGCTCCATATGTTTATCCAATTCCCTCTTGAAGCCATCCATGCTTGTAGCCACCACCACCTCCTGTGGCAGTGAATGTGTTGATCATTCTTTGGGTGGAGAAGTACTTCCTTTTATCCATTCGAACCCAACTGCTCAGCAATTTCATTGAGTGCCCATGAGTTCTTGGCACTGATTCATTCATCCTGCCCCCATTTGTTTGATTTATTGATCTGCTTTATTGATTTATTTATCCTCCCCTTTAATCCCAATGGGGACCCAAAGCAATTTACAATACTGTTCTCCCCTCCTCAGTTTTATCCTCACAACAACCCTGTGAGGTAGGTTAGGCTGAGAGTGTGTGACTGGCCCAAGGTCACCCAGCGAGATTCCATCAGCACGAGTGGGGATTCAAACCTGGTTCTTCCAGGTCCTAGTCTGACACTCTAGCCACTATGCCACCTGAATACTGTTTTTCAATCAACTGAAAATTAACGCACATCCCTAGCGACATATAGACTTACTGATTCTGTCCCAGCAATTAAATTGTTGATCAGCAACAGATTGGTCCACCACACTCTTCGGCAGTTGTCCACCTGAAGTTTGGAAGGCTCCCATAATGCTCCCCAAGGAACGACAGAATATAAGCCAACCAAAAGACACACAGAGTACATATGGAGTGGCTGAAGTCTGAAACCACAAGAGGACTGATTAGGTTATGCAGAAGGCATCTCTTTTTCGACACCTAGCTAGGCATTGCAACACTTAACACTGTTTGCATTTGCAAGGCAGACTCTCCTCCTCTACCTCTGTTCTTGAATGTATTTGAAATTCAATTGCAAGACACAGTTAATAACCTAATTTTTAAGATTTCAGGTATTTGCAACTCAGCTGGAATGTGCAAGGGTTGTATGCAGGGTTACCAGAACCCCCAGTGAAGGTGGGGGTCCCCCGCTACTAGGCCCCACTCCACAGCCACCCAGTTCGGTGTAGTGGTTAAGTGCGCGGATTCTAATCTGGGAGAACCGGGTTTGATTCCCCACTCCTCCACTTGCACCTGGCTGGATGACCTTGGGCAAGCCATAGCTCTGTACCAGCTGTTCCCTCAAGGACAGTTTGGGAAAGAGTTCTCTCAGCCCCACCTACCTCACAGGGTGTCTGTTGTGGGGAGGGGAAGGGAAAAGGAGTTTGTAAGCCGCTCTGAGACTCCAAGTGAGTGAAGGGCGGGGTATAAATCCAATCTCTTCTTCTTCTTCTTCTTCCCATCAGCTGGCAGGCAGGGGGACTTACC
Source organism: Lepidodactylus listeri (assembly GCA_029233225.1). Classification (NCBI taxonomy): domain Eukaryota; kingdom Metazoa; phylum Chordata; class Lepidosauria; order Squamata; family Gekkonidae; genus Lepidodactylus; species Lepidodactylus listeri. The sequence goes on along the minus strand of JARCFY010000004.1, from coordinate 22,858,388 downwards.
AGTCGAAAGAGGAAGGCCCATCCTATGTTGCTGAGGTAGCACAGGAAGTGATGTAATCATGCCAATGACTTCCAGGCAATGCTCTAGTATTTGGGCAAAAACTCTATGGCAGAAGCTGGTTTTACCATAGCATGTTTGCCCATACAGCAGAGCCTAGAAGTTGCTGGCATGATGATGTCACTTCCTATGCAAAACCGGCAACGTTGACTGGGCCTTTCTCTTTCTCCTGGTAAGTTCCCCTGCTGGCCAGCTGATGGGTTGTTGGGGGACAGGGCCTGGTGGTGGGGACCCCTGCCACGGCAGGGGTGTGTGTGTCTGGCAACCCTACACATAACACTTCACACATTCCAACTGAGTTTCAAGTATCTGCAATTTTTTAAAAATGGGTTATTAACTGTGTATTGAATTGAATGCAGTTTATTGTATATGGCCACTGGCCATCACAATTTTAAAAAATTTACATTTTTAAATGAAGCTGGATCCCTAATATCTTAAAATACACATTTAGTTATTAAATTCAGTTAGAAGAATGAAATTCATTTGTACAATGTCTAAGATGTCCAAATTACCTCAAGTTAAAATTATATACATTAATAAATTCCAATTCCAACTGTAACAATGTTAATGCCTTGCATCTCGGTGGGCTGTGTTCCAACTGAGTTGCAAGTATCTGAAATTTTTTAAAAATTGGATTATTTAACTGTGTCTTACAGGAGGGACCTGGCAGCCCTAGTTATATGGCAGATACGTTGGGGTTCTTTGACAGATGTCAGTATAGGTAGGGGTAACCTGCAGATCAGAAGTTTGAAAACCACTGGTCCCTGTTATGTTCTGTACACGATTCCCAAACAGTAACTCTAATGTTAACTATTTCTGCATACACGAAATGGCGGCCCTGCGCTCGGTAAAATGGCAACTGCCACACAGTTTGAGCGCATGGCCAGGAATTGGCCTGAGCTTGAGGTCAGCAAACAATAGCACCCTAGAATCCTGAACATCCGCCTATCAGAGGCTTCAAATATTCAGATATACCAACCAGAGTCTCTGGCGGGAAGGGTGTCCTATCACAATGTATGGGTGCGGACGGGGGCAAGGCTGGGCCACCTCAGGTATGCTTGTTCTTGACCACATAAAAAACTGCGCTATGCTGAAAATCACTTCGCCGGCCTCCCAAGTCCAGTACTCTTCAGTCCCCAACTAAAAAACAAGCTAATTCACCCTTACCTCCATTGACTCAGATGTTTAAATAGGGGAGAGTCAAATAACCTAGCTTGCTAGCATGGCTAATGACACTGTGACAGCTGATTTCCTTGGTGCCCCTTGGGCTAAACAAAGAGAACTCTTGCAAACTGTACCGGAGAAGTCGGTTGCAGAGATACTTGAGTGCGATGCAAAAGGTGATTTCTTTTTCTGAGCGGCGCAGCATGTTCGAGAGAGATCGGGAACTCAGCAAGCCACTGGTGGGAATTTTTTAAAAAGAGTATTAATTCCACTTCCTCAAAGGTTGTTTTGTGAAATAGCTAGTACACAGTGTTCTGGTGTAGTCTGGATGAAAATACATAATGATTTTTGCAATTCAGATTACTCATATCCTTATATTTTTCTGGTTTTCTTATGGGTTTTTATATTCAGATTCTATTAGGATTTAGTGAAGGCCTATTAAATGGAAAAGCCTCTCCTTTGTAGGCTAAAGTGCCTTTCTAGCTGATGCCAGCAGACAAGAAACAACATTCTTTCCCCCTCTTCCAGTTATTTGGATGGGATGGCTATCTAGCTGTCTGGCGTCTCTTTTAGTTTTCTTTTTAACAGGTTTTCAGTGTAGTGATGATGGTACAGCATAGGAGTATTCGCTTGAAGTACAGAGTTCATGGGTTTAGTTGTTTGGGGTGAAATTCTGCAGTATCTGGGTCAAGAAGGGCTTTTAGTCTCATATCAGAAAACAACTTTTGTTTGGGTAAGAAGAATCCCTGATGATTATTATTGAGGTTAGGTTAAGTAAACATTTAAGATATTATGCAGTCACACCTTTTTCTGTAAATGACCAATAACTGCATGCCTGCTCAAGTGATGCTCTGCCATTTGTAACCAATTATGGTACCTGTACATTATCTTTCAAAGTATGTCATTCTGGGTATAAAAATTCATGTACTTCCTGATATTGGGCAGAAAACTGTCAATTTTTGAAAGGCTAATTTGGCTTAACTGTTTTCCTAGTATTTCTTGCAATAAATACTAAATGAACCTTCCTCCTCATTGTGACTTCAATTTAATTCTGACTTGGAAATTTTGTGTGTGTGATGCTGGTTAGAATGTCGGACTAAGACCAGGAAGACCCAGATACTAATTCCTGCTCGAAATTTACTAGGTGACCTGTGACCAGCCACAATCTAATCTGCCTCACAGAGTTCTTGTAGACTTACCAGGTGGCCCACAACCACTCTCACCTGCTGTTGCAGTGGGAGAGAATGGGAAATGACATCACAAAGTAGTGATATCAGTTCCGATAGCTGGGTCCATGACTCCCTAGGAATTTCCCCAATCTCTATGGCCTTACATTAGAGATATGGGGTTTCCTAGAGCAGTGTGGGGAAGTGACATTGTTGTGTCAGCCACATTACCCCTCCTCACACTCCACCTCACAAAAGCTCCCAGAATTGGCACCCCTAGGTTGTTGTGAGGGGAAAAAACGGAGGAAGGGGAGAACCATGTACATAGCTCTGAGCTCCTTGGAGAAAGAGTCACAGAACCACAGAGTTGGAAGGGAATATACCATCTAGTCCAACCCCCTGCTCAATGCAGGATCAGCCTAGAGCATCTCTGACAAGTGTTTGTCCAGACACTGCTTAAAGACTGCCAGTGAGGGGGGAGCTCACCACCTCCCTGGGCAGCTGATTCCACAGTTGAACAATTCTTACTGTAAAAAAGTTTTTCCCTAATAGCTAGCCAGTACTTTCTCACCCTTAATTTAAACCCATTATTTTGAGTCCTCTCCTCTGCTGCCAACAGGAACAGCTCCCTGCCCTCCTCTAAGTGACAGCCCTTCAAAGATTTGACAGCAATCCTCTCCCCCCTCAGCCTCCTCTTCTCCAGACTGAACATTCCCAAGTCCCTCAGCCTTTCCTCACAGGGCTTGGTCTCCAGGCCCCCAATCATCCTCGTCACTCTCCCCTGCACCCACTCCATTCTGTCCACATCCTTTTTGAAGGGAGGCCTTTTTAAAGTGGGATAAAAATGCAATCGGTTGTAAAGGTAAAGGTTTCCCTTGCTCGAAGGCCAGTCGAATACGACTCTAGGGATGTGGTGCTCATCTCTGTTTCCAAGCCGAAGAGACAGCACTGTCCAAAGACTTCTCCATGGTCATGCGGCCAGCATGACTAGATGCTGAGGTGCACGGAATGCTGTTACCATCCCATGGTACCTATTTATCTACTTGCAATTTCTTGCTTTCGAGCTGCTAGGTTGGCAGGAGCTGGGGCCAGAGATGGGGGCTCACTCTGTCACGCGGCACTCAGGTCTCAAACGGCTGAACCAACCGACCTTCCAGTCTGTAGCTCAGCATCTTAACCACTTGAGCCGCTGCAGCCCCCACAAAATGCAGTACTTAATAATAATTGTGTTCTATATGAGGGAACACCCTGACCTGCGTGGCCTGGGCTAGCCTGATCTTTTCACATCTCAGAAGCTAAGTAAGGTTGGCTTTGGTTAGTATTAGGATGGGAGGCCCCCAAGGAAGTCCAGGGTAATGATGCAGAGGCAAGCAATGGCAAACTACCTCTGAACGCCTTGAAAACCCTAGGTCAGCTGCCATAGGTCAGCTGCAACTTGACGGCGCTTTCCACTACCACTACCACAATATAAGCAGGTCTATCCAGAAGCAAGTCCTATTTTATTCAGTGAGATTTGTTCCCTGGAAAGTTATCTCACAGCCAAATAGTTTGTGAAAAATGGTCTTGGCAAGTGACTTGACACTCTAGACGGCATTTTTTTTTCTTATGGGCATCCTCTTGTAAAACTGGCTGCCCCACTGCCCTCCCTCCCCATACATCCCTCCCTGTTTCCTGCCTCCTTTTTTGGGACAGCCCATAATGCTGTCAGTCTTGCCTCAAGGCTCAGGAAAATATGTCGTTAAAGACACAGTCCTTCCACCGTCTTGAAAAGTCCTGAGAAGATGCTCAAGCCAGGGAGCTTATAATGCCATCAGCTCCTGAGGGGACCACCAATGGTCCGAGAGAATTCTGATGTTTCATTGTTTTGTTGTCTGCATCTTTTTGGTGAGTTTGTGTTTAGTATTTTAAATTGTAAACCACCTTCAGTGTATTGGCAGAAAGGTCATCCATAAAGGCAGTAATAAATATCCGTTTACTTACCTGATCAGGAAAAATGTGTCGACGCCTAAATAAAAGGGCCCACTTTGAGAATATATGTAAATAGGGTTTTTTAGTACTTTGTCTTCCCATTCCAGCACATTATCTGCAGCAACGTAAAAGGAACATATAGGGACATAATTCAGAGCTAGAAGATGCTGGGACACCTTTCTTTACACTGTGGTTATTCTGGAAAGGCAACTGTACTAGTCTGTAGCAGTTAAATATAGAGGCGTTCAGTGGAACCTTAGGGTTCAGGTTGTTGGATCTTCGGTGAGGAAAAATAACTCCGCACACCAGGCTGTTTTGGTTTGTGAAAACGGCATGGGAGTGAAGGCAGGAGACCCTCCTTTCCCCATACTACAACTCCAACCCGAACTGGGCTCCAGCCATTTTTTTTAAATGACATCCACAGCTGCTGTGTGGCCTCAGGGGGAGTGAGCTGAGTCTGGGGAACCTGACTTTTTAAAAGCACAATGTCTAGTCTGGCCCTCAGAAACTAACAAGAATTGACTCTAGCTTAAGATTTCATGAGTCCACACTCATGTCGTCAGATGTATCAGAGTGTATATCCATTATACGTGCATTAGCTTTATGGATATGTGCTCCAACACATATGAAGAAGTGGGCTCTCACTCACAAAAGCTTCTACTGGGATCAGCTCTGATAGTCTGAGGTGCTGTGGGACTGGGGTTGCCAACATCCAGGTGGTGGCTTCAAATCTCCGGCTATTACAACTGGTCTCCAGGTGACAGAGATCAGCTCACCTGGAGAAAAGGGCTGCTTTGGAAGGTGGATTCTATGGCATTATACTCCATTGAAATCCCTCCCTTCCCAAAACCCCGCCCACCTCAGGGTCAGGCTCCACCCCCAAAACCTCCAGGTATTTCCCAGTCCAGAGCAGGCAATGTGGAACTCCTATATTTTTTGACTTCTTTACACAGGAGTTTCCTTTTTCATGCAAGTGAATGCCCCTCTCAGCCAACCAACCAGGCCTGGTGTGGACGTAACTGGAATTAAACAGAGGTTTAGAATCCCATTCTGTTGGGAAGAATTCCAGCATGCTCAGGGGCCTGCATTCAGATCTCAAGGAGCTGATTCAAGGCTTCACAGAATGTTTTTAAAATCTCATTTCACATATGGTGGAGGTAGGGTTGCCAGCTCTGGGTAGGGAAATTCCTAGAAATTTGAGGGGTGGAGCCTGGGGAGGGTGCAGTTTGGGGAAGGAAGGTAGTTCCTCAGGGTCCAATGCCATAGAGTCCACCCTCCAAAGCAGCCATTTCCTCCAGAATAACATGGCTGTCATCTGGAGATCAACTGTAATAGCAGGGGATCTCCAGGCCCCACCAGTTTGAGAGAGCCAGTTTGGTGTAGTGGTTAAGTGTGTGGACTCTAATCTGGGAGAACCTGGTTTGATTCCCCACTTCTCCACTTGCACCTGTTGGATGACCTTGGGCAAGCCGTAGTTCTGTCAGAGCTGTTCTTGAAAAAGAGCAGTTTCTGTCAGGGCTCTCTCAGCCCCACCTACCTCACAGGGTTTCTGTTGTGGGGAGGGGAAGGGAAAGGAGATTGTAAACCACTCTGAGACTCCCTTGGGTAGTGAAGGGCAGGTTATAAATCCAATCTCTTCTTCTTCTAGCTACCTTAGATGGGGGAAGGGAGCAGAGTACGGACGTACAGGAAACACATTGGTGCTCATCACGGACAAATCTCTGTGGGTTATGCCATGTGGGCATGGCCATTGTGATTAACCACTTTATGGCTTTTTCCAGGCTCTCATTGTCCTGTACTGCCTCTCTACAATTGATTACGCCCTGTAAAAACAGAGCACGGATTATATGTCAGCGAGTCCCAGCCCACAGAACCATAGCCCTGGATGTCAAGCGTGGCATAAAACAGCCATCGACTTGATAAGCGAGTGCATAAAGAGAACATCGAGTTTGCTTTAAATCAGAAGTATATCTGCGTTGGTAACGGCGGGGCCTGTACCTAAATTCTGCCAGGCCGCCATCTGACTGGTGTGTCCGGAAATAATCCATAGGAGACTCAGGGCTCTGATCCCGTCTAGAGCTGAGGAGACGTCTCTGGGAGGCTTTGTCAAGCAAATGGCTGAAAGATTTGTTTGCAAGGAAAAACACCGGAGAAACCAGCTCAAGGTACCTGAGAAAGTTAAGTGACAGGAAAGGAATCCACCAGGAGTTTTCATTCCTTTGTTACAGCACCTGTTCACACATATTCTGTCCCTAGGTTGCCAAACTTCGGACTATAGAGATCAGTTTACCCTGGAGAAAATGGCTGCTTTGGGGAGGGCAGACCTCTTTTACACCCCGCTGAGGTTCTTCCCCTCCCCAAACCCCACCCTCCACAGTCCTCCCCACCCCTAAATCTCCAGGAATTTCCTAACCTAGAGTGGCAACCCTGGAAAGTCCTCTTTTGAAGGCTAGGCACAGCCTGGTATTGCATGGGGAACCATCAGTATTGATTAATGGGAAATCAATAAGGATAAGAAATCTTTTCCTGAGGGGACTATGCCTTGAAGTCACATCCTGGGGGCGCCAAAGTAGCTGACCAAGGTACCACTGGGAGATGGCAGCTCCACTCCTATCCTAATCAAGCACATTGTGTGTGTCCTTCTGTGGCCTAGTTCACACACATTCAGGAGAGAACCAGGTGGTGAAAGTACTGAGGTAGCCCAATGGATGGTGCCACTTGAGACCACCGGGGGTGGGGAATTCCAGCTTCGGATGTTCCTTCATGTGAGAAATGCCAGGCAAACAGAACGCTAGCGCAACAAGGAGAAAGCTCTTTGCTTGTTGTGTTTGCTGCCTTCCCAGACATCCCCAGACATCCCCACCACCAGTTCTCGTCCCTCCTGCATTTCCCACAGAAGCAGCAGGGCTGAGGGGAAAGCCTGACAGAGAGGCTGTTTCTGAAACCTCCAAGGGGCGCTGTTTTGTCCTCCCATAACCCCTTTTCCTTCATGGGCTGAGAACAGGTGGGGGGGGGGGGAGAAGGGAGGTCACTATCCCCCACCCTTCCAGACAAGCACTCTGCCCCCCCAGTTCAGCGGCTGTTCAGATGTTCCCCCTGCAAACTTCCCCCCAATCCTGGGTCTGGGCCATTGCCCTCCTTCTCCCTCACCCCCAACTTATTTTCGGTCTTCGAGCCCAACTAAAGGGGAAAAAATAGGAGCTTATATGTACCTTATAGTGTTTGACCGCTAAGGAAGGCCCTACTGGGCTGAAACGCCTTAGGTCATAAGTGTTTCCTTTTGGGGACATGTCACTTTTATCATGTTATGAGGCTTGATTTGGGCCCTTGTATGTTTTTAAATGTCTCTGTAATAGTGTTGCCAGCTCCAAGTTGGAAAATACCTGGCGATTTGGGGGGGGGGGGAGCCTAAGGAGGGCTGGGTTTGGGGCATAATGCCATAGAGTCCAACTTCCAAAGCAGACATTTTCTCCAGGTGGACTGATCTCTGTCATCTGGAGATCAGTTGTAATAGTGGGAGATCTTCAGCTACCACCTGGAGGTTGGCAACCTACTCTGCAATAAATACATACAAAGGTCATTTCGAGCACAGGAACACCGTTCTGGGAGTAACAAGCCCAGGAGCTGGCACATATGGTGATGCTCTGTGGAAAAAAGCAAAAGCATACAAACTTGATCTGTATCTTCATGCTTGTTGTAGGGCAGCTTCCCTGCAAGAGCAAAGGAAACCTAAAGTGTCTTTAGTCAAAGTGTAAAGCTGGCTCACCAGCTCTGAGTTGGGAAATACCTGGAGATTTTTGGGGTGGAGCCTAAGCGGTGGGTGTTGCCTCGTGACACACTTCCGGTGATGTCAGGGGGTGTGGCATGTGCAAATAACTTATGCTAATGTTAATGAGCTCCTGCACCTCTTTTTCTACGAAATGACCCCTGAATACATGTATTTTTGCTTATAATTATTCTCTATTTAGGGACTGGAGCAAAACCTCCCTGTGGAAGTAGCCATTGTGAACTGCCATGCTAACTTTCTTTCTCTCTCCCCCACTCCTTTTAGTTTAAAAGTAGATTGTAAACTCCTCAGGGCAGGAACCTGCCTTTTTATGTTAATCTCTAACACACCATGTTCATTAGGGTTGCCAGCGTCCAGGTGGGGGCTGGGGATCCCCCGCTTTTACAACTGATCTCCAGCTGAGAGAGATCAGCTCCCCTGGGGAAAATGGCTGCTTTGAAGGGTGGATGCTATGGCATCGTACCCTGCTGAGGCTCCTCCCCTCTCCAACCCCCACCCTCTCCTGGATCCAACCCAAAGTCTCTAGGTATTTTCCAACCCAGACCTGGCAACCCTACAAGCAACTGAACATCCTCCCCTCCCCAAACCCCACCTTCTCCTGGCTCCACCCCCGAAGTCCCCAGGTATTTTCCAACCTGGACTTGGCAACCCTAATGTTCACCAATGGCCTTGTAAAAACAAAGTGGATTACTATTAATAAAAGGCCAATATTGCTATGAACTGTCAAGCACAACCAGCGATGTGGAAACCCATTTAGCTTCATCACTTCTTTAGATTTACCCTCATCTTCTTCATTTGAAGACATGCTCCCGTAATTTGTGGAAGACAATGCCGAGGAGTTACGCTTGACCTTCCTCCATGCTTCAGAAACGGTCCCAGTGCTTGCCAAGATGAGAAAGGAGGCACTAACAAAGCTGGGAGAAACAGAGACTCATTACTGCAGGTTGACAGGTGCTTCTAGAAGGGTCCAGGCCTTCCCGCCCTCCTACTTACAGGCAAACCGCTGCAAACACATCCAAGGGGAAAAGGTCTTTTGCGCATCTGGCCACAGACACATAGGAGAGTGTCAAATTCAGAGCTAATGGAGAGGGGACAGGCGGTAGGAAAGAGATGGCCTTGAATTTAAATGTATCTGTCAAGAAAGAATACATTAATCTCTCTCAGGCGGGATGGTATGTATGTTATGATTGCTGTCCTTAGCAGCTCATTCAAGAAAGGAAGTGGAAAGGTTTGTTCTTTGATGCTCGGAAAACATTTCTATTTGGCACAAAGAGATTTTATTATCCTACCTGTAAACACATTTCTTCCTTCCCCATTTTAAACTTTCTGGCATTTAAAAAAAACAAGCCCCTTCTTTCATGCCTTCCATTCTTCTCAGAGAGATGCAGAAGAGGCAGAGAAGATGTACAGCTCAGTTCAAACACAACACAAAACCATGGCTTATTTGAGGTATGGTTTATTAATGAAGTCAGGTTTCAGCACAAAGATGAACTCTTTAAATCCTGGTTTGGTCAATAAATGCTGGTGTCGCTATCCCGCCAGGTGTGTATTATGTGCCGTCAAGTCTTTTCCGACTTATGGCAACTCTATGAATTAATGACCTCCAAAATGTCTTATGATTGACAGCCTAGTTCAGGTCCTGCGAACTGAAGGCTGTGGTTTCCTTTACTGAGTTAATCCATCTCATGTTAGAAGAAGAAGAGAAGAGATTGGATTTACACCCCGCGCTTCACTACCTGAAGGAGTCTCAGAGCAGCTTACCATCTCCTTTCCCTTCCCTTCCCCTCAACAGACACCCTGTGAGGCAGGCGGGGCTGAGAGATCTCTCTCGAGGACTGCCCTTGAGAGAACAGCTCTGAAAGAACTCATGACTGACCCAAGGTCATGCCAGCAGCTGCATGTGGAGGAATGGGGACTCAAACCCGGGCCTCCCAGATTAGAGTCCGTGCTCCTAACCACGACATTGAACTGGGTTCCTTTTCCTCTGCTGCCTTCAACTTTTCCTACCATTATTATCAACAGCAACGTTGGGGAACAGGACAGGATTAGGATAGTATGCCCACTTCATATGAAATCGTAATTAAGACTAACTGTGGTCTATAAACAGGGTTGCCAGCTCTGGGTTGGGAAATACTGGGAGACTTTGGGGGTGGAGCCTGAAGAGGATGGGGTTTGGGGAGGGACCTCAGCAGACTACAACACCATAGAATCCACCTTCCAAAGTGGCCATTGTCTCCAACTGAACTGACCTTTGTCGCCTGGAGATGAGTTGTAAATTGGGGTTGCCAGGTCCCCCCGGCCACCAGCAGGGGATGGGGGGGTAGGGTTGCCAGAGCCAGGTTGGGAGATTCCTGGAGATTTGGGGGTGGAGTCTGGGGAGGACAGGGGCCTCAGTCCACCCTCCAAGGCATCCATTTTCTCCAGGGTAACTGATCTCTGTAGTCTGGAGATGAGCTGTAATTTCGGGGGACCTCCAGGTAACCACCTGGAGGCTGGCAGCCCAATCTATAAACCAACTTCAAGTCATGGTTTCAGATGTGCATTTGAGGGACCCTAACTGTGGGATGATCCACTAACCACAGTTAATTTCACATTACATCTAAACTGAGCCACTGTCAACAGGGGGTCAGGCCAGTGCCGAATCCAAGACTGTGTCACATATTAGGGATAGAACCAGGGGTCATTTCATAGAAAAAGAGGTGCAGGAGCTCATTAGCATAACTCATTTGCATATGCCACACCCTCTAACATACCGGAAGTGTGTCAGAAGGCAACACCCACCCCTCAGGCTCCACTCCACAGGTGAGTGAAACTGACCTGCTCTTCCTCCATTCCCTTCCCCATCCAATACTTTGTGCAATAAAAATAAGCGTAAAGAACACACCCTCATTCTCTTCCTGCTCCCTTGAAACCACCAGGTTTCAAGTAGACTTGAGATACCCAGGACATGTGCACCACCCATCCCTTCCCCTTCCCCTTCCCCTCCCCACAACAAGACACCCTGTGAGGTAGGTGGGGCTGAGAGAGGTCTTTTGAGAACTGCTCATGAGAGAACAGCTCTGAGAGAACTTGTGACTGGCCCAAGGTCACACCAGCAGCTGCATGTGGAGGAGTGGGGAATCAAACCCGGTTCTCCCAGATTAGAGTACAACTCCTGACCACTACACCAAACTGATGGGGTGGAAGCTGCTGAAGTGCTGGTGAAATTTCTCCAGTACTTATGTGCCATGTGCCCAGATATAAAATGGTATACTTAGAAAATTTATATGCCACCTTGAGCATGTCTCTGGAAAAGCAGCACACAGTCATAAAAGGAACAATGATAAAATTATCAATATTAAAACAAAACATTAAAAACAATAAAGACCCTAGCAGGGCTTTCCCCGGGGCGCTGCGCCTCTGCACTGCTCGGGGAAGCCGAGGAGGGGGTGGGGCTTGGTCATGTGCCCGCCCCCTGGGCTCCTCACTCCCGGAGCTGCGCTCCTGTGTGCTCCTGCTCCAACGGACCCCTGGATAGAACCCTTGAGAGAACAGCTCTGAAAGAACTTGTGACTGACCCAAGGTCACACCAGCAGCTGCATGTGGAAGAGTGGGGAATCAAACCCAGTGCTCCCAGATTAGAGGCCACGCTCCTAACCACCACACCAAACTGGTGTAATGAACCGGATACTCATTTATTTAGGAAGGATGCTGAGAACCAGAGGTTTGAAAGGAATCACAACTCAGCTCCCTGTCCCAAAGATGGACACAGAGAGAAGATCAGAGCACACGTTAGAGCTTGAGATAAAGCTCTAACCACAAGCTGCTAGAGAAAGAGGGCCTTCGTTTACCTAGGATGGCTAGTTCTGTGACCTCTTCGTCAGAGCAGGAACTGGGTACGCAAATTCCACTGTAGTAATCAGTGCTGTCCTAGGAGACATAATTCTCTTTAGTAGTTATCTTATCCTCTGAATAAGTTGAAGGGGAAACTGGGTTGATACAGGCAAAAGCAGACTTACGAAGTGGATGCCAAAAAAAGGCACTGATTTCAATGACAGCAAAGGAAAACCCTTCCAAAAAATATGAGAATTCCACAGACACGCACAAAATCGGACGAGTCGATGGTTTTGCAGAAGAAAGAGAAGCATTGCAGGGGACAGAATAGCTGTACCTGCAAAAATCCTTCCTTCTATCCAGTTAGTAATAATTTTTCTCTCTTTGGCCTTCCCAGTTTTTAGCTAGGCTCAGAGTATATCTGGGGTGGTCCCACTTTCTCATCACATAGGGTTGGCAACTCCAGGCTGGGACCTTCCTGGAGATTTGGGGGTACAGCTTGGGGAGGGCAGGGTTTGGGAGGGGCCTCAGCGGGGTATAACGCCATAGAATCCACCTTCCAAAGCAGCCATTTTCTCCAGGGGAGCTGAGCTCTGTCAATTATCTCTGGAGTTCAATTATAATACTGGGAGATCTCCAAGCTTCATAGGGTTGCCAGCTCTCAGTTGGGAAATACCCGGAGATTTTGGGGGTGGAGCCTGGAGGGGTGGGGTTTGAGGAGGGGAGGGACCTCCGCAACATATAATGTCATGGAGTCGATCTTCCAAAGCAGCCGTTTTCTCCAGGGGAACTGATCTCTGTCACCTGGAGGCCAGTTGTGATTCTGGAAGATCCCCAGTCACCACCTGGAGACTGGCACCCGTAATGCTTCACCTGGAGGCTGGCGATCCCATCATCAGAAGAACACCTGGAAATGTTCAGCTGAGAGACAGAACTTTGCCACCCAGTGGTCTTCATTGGGATTTCAACCCAGACCGGAGCCCAAACTTTCAGACTAGTGTTTGATAACCCTGCACTGGTACTCTAGGCTATGCATTTCTTACATGAGATTTTGCATACATCAACTTTGGCTGTATCATTGCAAAATTTCCTTTTAGTTAAGGGACCAGGAGGACCATAAAACCACAAAGGCAAAGGCAAAGGTAAAGGCAAAAGTAAAGGTTTCCCTTGCTCGAAAGCCAGTCAAATTTGACTCAAGGGGGCGGTGCTCATCTCCAAGTTGAAGAGCCAGCACTGTCCGAAGACGTCTCCATGGTCATGTGGCCAGCATGACTAGATGCCGAGGCGCATGGATCGCTGTTACCTTCCCACCAAAGCGGTACCTATTTAGCTACTAGCAATTTCTTGCTTTCGAACTGCTAGGTGGGCAGGTGCTGGGACCAGAGACAAGAGCTCTCTCCATCGCACGGCACTTGGGTCTCGAACTGCTGAACTACCGATCTTCCAGTCTGCAGTTCAGCGTCTTAACCACTGAGCCACTGCAGCCCCTAGCTACATGTGCATTGGTGTACTGCAAAGGAGCTGTACCTGTGAACGAGGACTTTGCTTTTCGAAACGTTCCTGCTGGTGTGGGGAAAAAATACTTGTACAAATCTAGGGCTGCTTTTACAACTGATCTCCAGCTGACCGAGATCAGCTCCCCTAGAGAAAACGGCTGCTTTGAAGGGTGGACTCTATGGCACTGTACCATGCTGAGTCCCCTCCCCTCTCCAACCCCGCCCTCTCCTGGATCCACCCCAAAGTCTCCAGGTATTTTCCAACCCAGACCTGGCAACCCTACAAGCAACTGAACATCTGGAGCGGTCTTATGACAGTAAAACCATTGTGTCCACTATATGAAGTACCACTAATACAACCCCCTACCCCCAAAGGGCTCAGGATGCACTGAACTCCTACACAGTTTCCAATCCTATGCTCGAAATTGTGGTTTCAGCCCATCAATTCTGCTGTGGAGACAAAGGCAGGTTCAACCTACTTCCAACATCAGTGGAGTGAAAACAGACAGACAGTTGCTCTGGGCTGGGAAATACCTGGAGATTTTAGGGGTGGAACCTGGGGAGGGCAGGGTTTGGGGACGGGAGAGAGTAGGGTGGCCACCGGCAGGGGATGGAGGAGGATAGGGTTATTAAATCTAGCTTGGGAGGATGGAGGGTGGAGAGGACAGGGACCTCAGTGGGATACACTGCCATAGAGTCCACCCTCCAAAGTAGCCATTTTCTCCAGGGGAGCTGATCTCTGCAGCCTGGAGATGAGCTGTAATTCCAGGGGATCCCCAGGTCCCACCTGGAGGTTGACATGCCTAGGAGAGAAGAACTTCAGCAGGGTATAATGCCATTGGGTTCAGCTTCTAAAGCAGCCATTTTCACCAGGGCAATCAATCTCTTTGGTCTGGTAATCAGTTGTAATTCCAGGAGATCTTTAGCCACCACCTCGAGGTTGGCAATCCAGTGCCAAGGTGTGGTAGAACTGGTTTTGACATGCATTCACTGCGATAGGAAGCATTGGTTTTCTGGGCAAAGTATTCAAGCTGTTTCTACCACATTTGGCTTGGGGTTTATTTATTTTACAAAATTTATACCCCACCTTTCTGCCCTCACCAGGGCCACCAAGGTGGCTAACAAATTGAAACATACACAATAAACTCACATTTAAAATAATTAACCCCCATCCCCCCAGCCAAAAACCTTTAAAACAAGTGTTAAAATACAAACACATAAGAACATGAATCAAAACATTGGTCAGGAAGGAGGGATTATGGTGGGAACGCCAAATGAATTTTTTAAAAAGGACTTATTTGTGTCTGTTTTCACCCTTAGAATGTTATATCTATCTTCATTCTGAGTTGCTTTGCTAAAGTTTTCCCTAAAGGGGGGGGGGGAACCAATATATTACAGCCCTTAAACAACAATAGCTGTGCACTGAGGTAACACACCTGCTGTACTTGGAGTTTGCAGTACTGCCCCCGGAATGTTCCGGAAGGAGCCTCCGCAGAAACACATTCGCTATAACAGCCCAGTCTGTCCGTATTCCCGCCAAGGATATTGCTGCCGAGTTTCCCAACAGAATCATACACTGGAAATGTCAGAGCAAAGAGGCTGAGCATTGTCCACCCACTAATGGAACAAAAGCTTCCGTTTTATTAAAACGTTTTTATCCTGCCCTTTTCTCATCATTCGCAGCGACTCAAAGGCACCCT
The DNA here is from genome assembly GCA_029233225.1 of Lepidodactylus listeri. NCBI lineage: Eukaryota > Metazoa > Chordata > Lepidosauria > Squamata > Gekkonidae > Lepidodactylus > Lepidodactylus listeri. Next base: position 22,843,237 of record JARCFY010000004.1, on the reverse strand, counting down.
GCCTTCACCAGCCAAAGCTAACTCAGAGACAAAGACAGGAAACACGTTCAAAGCAATATAACAACTTCCCACACATAACAACATGATCGAGGAAAGGGCCCTATGAAGCTCTCAGGCACTGCTAGGCACCACAGTCTTTACACCAAAGTCCTGTCTAGGCCTTATACCTGGGTGGATATTATTGGGGGGTCAGGGAGGGCCATTTGGCCTTGACCTCACACTGACAGAGGGATTAAGACTTTTGAGGTTATCCACAGATGAGGTTATACATACAGTCACACAGACGCGCTGACAGGACTGAAAGAAGATGACATACACCACACAGCTTTAAACCTGTGTCCCATTACAAGGCCACACCACCTGTAGCACTCTGAATTTAACTAGGGTTGCCAAGTGCAGGTCGGTAAAGTCCTGGAGATTTGGGAAGGGACCTGAGCAGGAAATAATGCCATGGAGTCCACCTTCCAAAGCAGCCATATTCTCCAGAAGAAGAGATCATGAAAGATCATGAGAGGAAGTAGAAATCCAAAAACAACATCTGTGACAAAAATAATGAAGTGTCAACAAAGACGTGTTTGCAAAAACATTTACTGTAGTAATTCTATAGGAAATTCTCTTCTGTTATCGCTCGCATGTAACGAATGCTGTGCAATGTAAACAATTCGTTTCACAACAATTGCTTTATCTGAGCATGTAGTAATCACAATTCTTATCAATTTCTACTTATCAGCTCTTGAAGGAAACATCCCATGTTGACTCTCTAATAACAGAACCCAGATCTCTATAGTCTGGAAATCAGTTGTAATTTCAGGAGATCTCCAGGCCCCATCTGGAGGTGAGTAAGCCTATTATACTCTGGCGGCAGCAGCAAGGCTGGGAGCCATTGCTGGGGTTGGTGGTGGTGCAGGAGGCCCCCAGCACAGCTCCCCATCCCTGCCAGAACTGGCCCAGGCCACTAAATTTGAGGCCCTCTGTGAATGTGAAGCCCGGACCAAATAGCTCTTGAACTCTGAGAGGCCCTGGTTAGAGGAAGTCTCCTTACGCTGGAGGAAGACTTCAAACTTTGCTCAGTCAAATGGAAGGACCAGGGGTAGGATCCCCCCCGCTCTTTGCAAAATGGAACAGAGTGGGGACGCTCCTTATGGAGGGTGTTCCAAAGAAGGTGGTCCACTAACAGAAAGGCCTAAGCCCAGATGGTGAGTGGATGCATGAATTTAAGAGATGGCTCTTAAATTCAGCATATTCTGTATGGTTAGCAGCTACTCTGTTCTCCAAAGTGTAGAAGAAGAGAGGAAGAAGAGATTGGATTTATACCCCACCCTTCACTACCCAAAGGAGTCTCAGAGTGGTTTACAACCCCTTTCGCTTCCCCTCCCCACAACAGACACCCTGTGAGGTAGGTGGGGCTGAGAGAGCTCTTTCGAGGACTGCTTGTGAGAGAACAGCTCTGAAAGGACTTGTGACTGACCCAAGGTCACACCAGCAGCTGCATGTGGAGGAGTGGGGAATAAAAACTGGTCCTCCCAGATTAAAGTCCGCACTCCTAACCACTACACCAAACTGGCTTTTGTAGGGCAGCAGCAGTCAAGACAGAAGGTGAAAACGTGGACACTGATAATCGTGACTGAGAGGAAGGGGCGATGACCCCCATGCTAGCAGCTTCATGGGTAAAAGTTGTGCACACAGTGGGTGGTGAGGTCAAGTACCATGTGAATGCAAAAGTACCAACTAGCTAGCAGCATGAAGGGTGAGATACTGATGTCATTTATTGAAGTTAACTGGTGCGGTTAGTCCAGGCACCATTAGTTAGCAGAGTGCTTAAATGAAGCTACAAACGCAGGTGCATCATTTTACCAGGTTACTCAGCTTACAAAGGTACACAGAGCCACGTTGCAAGTTTAGAAGAGACAGACTTCTCTCTTTATTTGAGAAGTGCACTTTGGATAGGAAAGAGTAGGGACACGATAGATTACTAACTTACTAGCTAAAGGATGGAAGCAGATGGCGAGAAGCCCATCTGCCTTATGGTGCCGAGAGAGGACTGCATGTCCTTCTCTTGGTGCATGCAGGTAGAGAGCTTGTCTTCATCAGAATGAGAGAGAAGAAGGAAGGGGAAATGGTCCCTGAGAACACAGTCTACATTTCAAAGGGAACAGTGGCAGAAGAATAGATAACAGGAAGAAAGGTCAGTGTGCCTATCTAGCTATCTAGTCTCTCTTGCCACTCAGTCTGGAGGTCTGAGACACGAGGACATTGCATCTGGAACTTCCAACATCACTAACCAATCATCTGCCCTTCTCTGCCTAGAGCTGACCCACCTGCCGTTGATAATACTTTGGGGACCCCAAATTTATGCCCACATGTACAATATGGACTATAATATCTTGAAAACATTCTGTTCCTGCAAATGAAACTTCTGGCAGACTGTCAGAGCCACGTGAAAGCTCGAAGTACAAGTGGGCCAAAGGGGCTGCTTTGTGGTCCACCAGTTAGTCAGCCTTGAACAAAAGTATGAGTTTGATTAATACAATCGACATTCATGGTCCTATGCTCAATATCAAGGGTGCATTCCTGTTGATACAGACTTTTGGTCTGCATCTAACGGCAGGAAGTTCAAATACAGGTACATTGCGTCTGTGCTTTCTGCATCCAGTAGCAGTAGCTCTTTTCTGTTGTAGTGTTTTTGTCGCCCCAACTGTACACGAGAGGAGATTGTGTTGTGTGCGAATATGGGCGGTTGCAGTTTGTATGAACAGGGCAACGCACATATTCTCTTTTCAGTACATTAAATAAGTACAAGCGTATGTTTTAAAAGGATCACATAAACATAGTCTCCAAAAATGCAACAACTGAAAAGGGCTATTAAATCCAAGAATAATTAGGGATCATCTCAGATATTTCAGTACCCAAGACAGTAAAACCCAACACCCCACACCCAGTGGTTGTAATTACATAACAATAAATAACTGACCATTTTTGTCCTTCACAATTGCCCTCTTGATGCCTCAGTCTGCCTCACTCTGGTCTTGAAGCATAAGATAGCAAAGATCATAGCCGAATACAGTTTATATAAATGTTCTTTTAAAAATTCTACTTACTCCTCACAGCGTAAGCTTTGGGCTTTGCTGCATTCAGGTCAGAAAGAAAGGTGGCAACATCTTCCCAACATCCTTGAGAGAGATTTCCTGCAAAGGAGACATAAGGAAGCAGCAGCAGCAGCAGCAAGAGCTTGAATATGGGTGCCTCCATTTTATCCCCTCGTTTATCTCCAGGATTCTTTCTTTAGGCCGGATGGTATATTTAATAGCCTAAGGGGCGGCTTGCTTCTCACCTTAATTGGAAGAGGCTTAATCTACAACTGCAGTGTGATGGAAATTGTGCTGAGCGTGAAAAGGTACTTAGGCCCCGCCGTTTTCTTGAATCGGGCAGCTTGCGCGTTTCCTTTCTGCCCTTTTCCGCACCTGCCGCAATTCGTTACACAGATCAAGACAAGACGCCTTTGCCTTTGGGTGGTACTCTCGTCACAGCTTCGTAATTACATGCACACATTTCAAGAGTTGTTATGGTTGTCACAGATGGTGCTGAACTGGAGATGGAAGGTCCCTGTTTGTCTACATCAGGGAATAATGTAGTGACAAATTCAGTTCTTTGCCACCAGCATCGTAACTATCTATCACATATCTGTCATAAGAACATAAGAGAAGCGATGTTGGATCAGGCCAACAACCCATCCAGTCCAACACTCTGTGTCACACAGTGGCCAAAACCCAGGTGCCATGAGAATGCTCCCTCTAAGCTGTGAAGTCTTGTGAGCAAAAATTCTACTTTGTGAGCTACTGGCATTAAAGTCATGAGCGAACAATTATAAATCAGTTTGCTCTGGAGCCATTCTTCCTGAGCTAAGACCAAAATGTGTGAGCCGGAGGCTAAAAATCTGTGAGCTAGCTCACACTAACTCAGCTTAGAGGGAACACTGCGCCTTCTTTCTGGAAAGAAGAGATTGCTTCTTTTAGTTTAAAAAGAACTTTATTACTAAAGGGAAAAAGGGAAATGGGATTAGCTTCAAATAAGCAAAAACATGCTTACTAAGCAGCATTGTGCTGCATCTGCACACTAAGACATCCTACTAGAGAGAGAGAGAGATTACAATGGAGGATCTCTCCTTCTTCTTGACCCCTGAAAGGAAACACCTGATATCACTGACCAATTAGCAAAACAGTACACCTTTAGGTTTCCCGGGCTTAGAGTTAATTGGCCAGCTGCCAGGCACTTCCAGGTTAACAAAGGTAAACAAACAAGTTGGCAGGAGCAGGGCCAGAGACGGGAGCTCGCTCTGTCATGCAGCACTCAGGTCTCGGACTGCCGAGCTACCGACCTTCCAGTCTGCAGCTCAGCGTCTTAACCTCTGAGCCACTGTGGCCCCTTAAGCATAGTTACAAAGCTACTAAAAACACTGGTCACTTTGAACTGCAAGGAACTGAGATAATGAGGTGCTTGATGTGGCAGGTGGGTCCTGACAATAAAGTTGGATTTTCAAAGGCCTGTTTTGTGAACATTGACACATCCTAGCACTGTACCAGGTGCCCGATTAGTGGTGTCTTCCTGTTGTCCAACTCACAGTATCACTTCAGTATTCTGCTTTGAAGAAGCATCAGGCAATGCGCGCTCTGCAGAGATCTGTTTTTCTGGGCTACAGAGAAATTTAGAAAACTGAATTTCTCTTTTTCAGAAAAGGGAAACGAAGACAGATCACCAGCCTGCAGATACACTGACCCCCAAAGGATTAAACAACTACATCTTCCAAACATTTTGCTGGCTCAGTCCACTCATGCGTACCCCTTTAAAGACTTCCTACTGATCACCTCTACTTTGTTTCTTCTTTGCCTGAGCTCCCTAATTCCTTGCATATTGCAAGAAAACAGATTTGGAATGGAGGAAACCTTTGAACAGGCTTGTTATTTATTCATTTAATTCCGTTTATACCCCGCCCAGGCAGGCTCAGGGCGGCTTACATAAAATTTCATATAAATACAATTAAAACCTATCATGGGCACATAAACATAAAATAACATTAATTTAAAACGAACGTTCTAAGACTTATCCCTTGATGTGGCCTCTCAAACACAGAAAATGGTCAGAGAAAGAAATGAAGAAGTTGAGTTAGGAGGAGGAGGAGGAGATTGGATTTATACCCCACCCTCACTCAGAGTGGCTCACAATCCCTTCCTTAGAACCAGTTTGGTGTAGTGGTTAAGTGCATGGACTCTAATCTGGGAGAACCGGGTTTGATTCCCCACTCCTCCGCTTGCAGCTGCTGGATGACCTTGGGCAAGCCATAGTTCTGGCACAGCTGTTCTTGAAAAAGAGCAGTTTCTGTCAGAGCTCTCTCAGCCCCACCTACCTCATGGGGTGTCTGTTGTAGGGAGGGGAAGAGAAAGGAGTTTGTAAGCTGCTCTGAGACTCCCTTGGGTAGTGAAGGGCGGGGTATAAATCCAAACTCTCTCCCCTCTCTCCCTGTGAGGTAGGTGGGTCTGAGAGAGCTCTCAGAGTACTGCTCATGAGAGAACAGCTCTGACAGACCTTATGACTGACCCAAGGTCACGCCAGCAGCTGCATTGTGAGGAGTGGGGAATCTCCCAGATTAGACTCTTAACCACTACACCAAACTGGCTTTCTGGAAGTAGAAGAGCTGGAGGTCTAGCGTAACAGGAGCACAAACAAGCGACAAAGCACATCCCACCCAGTTCCCACCTCCTATGCCAGGAAACAAGCTCCATAGTTTATGTTCATACCTCCCTATCTACGATCCTGACTGTCCACTTTTCCCGTTTTTTGATACATGTCAGTGCACTGAAGACAACCAGTGATGGAAGATGGTCAGCCCCGGGCCAACCATGTATGACCAACAGTTGCATTTCCAGCCAGCAGCCTACTTGAGAGCCTACTTTAGTGAATATTGTTTTTGTGTTAGCTCAGCAATAATGGATGATGTTGGCTTAAGGCTCAGTGTGTACGCACATGCCGTCAAGGCACAACTGACTTACGGCAACCCCAGCTAGGGGCTTTCAAGGCAAGAGAGAAGCAGAGGTGGTTTGCCATCGCCTTCCTCTGCAGAGTCTTCCTTGGTGGTCCCCCATCCAAGTACCGAACCCGATTAGCTTCCAAGATCTGATGAGATCTGGCTGTACCATACCATAACCTTACCATTCCACATTCTTTTTCACCATGTAGGCCACAGTTAACAGGAAGGCAATGGGTTGGATCCCATCAGTTCTTCCTTCGATGCAAGGACAATAGTCTCCTTTTGATCCTCAAGGCTATGCGAGGAAACATAGGACACAGTGGCATCGAGGAGGAAAACTGGGCAAGGTTATCCCTTTTCCCTCTTGTGTTAGCGGAAAAGCTGGTGGGATCTAGCCCGTTACATAGGTATACAAAAATAACTACGAGGAACAAGCCCTGTAAGAAAAAGGTAGCCTTTATTATTTAATTCACTCTGTACAAAAAAAAAAAAAATGAGAAAAGAAAAACCACACTGTCATTTGATATACAAGTCAAAAAGTGCACATCAACAAGCGTGAGGGTTTCAAGAGGTACACAGTTTTTTCTTTTTTTAAGGGCAGTGATAAGCTAGTACACATCACTGGCGGAAAGGGTAACGGGATCCCAAATATACTCTGCTAAAGTTTCTTTTTTTCTTTTTAATCCAGAAGTTCTCTGTAACCACCCAACACTTGATGAGTAAAAAGAGAAAGGCAGGGGCAGGAAAAACGAGCATTCAGTCATCAGTGAACGAAGAGCAAAGAAGGTCCGGAGGTGATAATTACTCTTCTCTGACGGGCGTATCTAGAAGAACCTTCAGAAGGATCGGCAGTTCTTCTGTTCCCGCACATCCAAAGCTGATGAACCATTTTCATCAATAAATAACAGAATCTCACAATTCTTTGGGGGGGGGGGAATCCCCCGACATTTATTTACATATGAAATGCTTTTAGTACAGTTGTTATGAACAATGGATTTAACACCGAAAGTGGCCAGAACCTCCCCTTTCAGAACGAAATGTTTCCCTGTTGTATAATCATGCAGATTTCTATGTATATATACATACATACAAACAACATTTTGCTTTTTTAATTTTAAAAAAGTAGAAAATTGGTTTCAGGGAATACATACATGGTATAAAAGGAAACAAAAACAAAGAAACGGAACGCAACTCACAGAGAGCTCAACGTCACGGAGGCAGTAAACGGTACGTTGTATTTTTCCTGAACTTCCTGGAAACATTCACTCGTGGAAACAGGTACACTCAAAAGTGTTTTCTTTTTTTTTTAAAGCACCAGACTTTGCATCAAGGAAATCCATAGTCAGAACTCGTAAAACCTAAATCAAGTGATGCTAATTAATACATTTCCGCCATGAGAGTAGGGGTCAAAAGCCACAGGGGGTACAAAAGCTATGAACTACTCCTCTATCTCCTCCCACATGCCCGGTCAGGCTGTCTTCTGAAAACATTCATTGCATCCAAGTGGTTTTGGTGTAAATGGCGGCAACACTACCAAGTAAATGAAACTCCATGCTCATGAGTCAGGGACAGGTGTATGCACAGAATGAGGAGTCCCGGTTTCACGAATATTTGCCACCACATAAGATGATGCTGGTTACTTCTGTACCCAGCATCTCCAGTTCAGCACTGATGACTGCAAACCTCTGGATTATGTCCATTACCAGCAGTTTTTCATGATATCAACTGCAATAATTTCTCCAATCCACAGTGGGTACATATCCCTAATGGACAGCATGCCCACCCTCCCATAAAGATTAAAAGACACCACGCAGTATGGATTGATGCCTGGTGAATCCAGCTTTAAGGTGGACAACTGGGGTCAACGATTGTCAAATCTCTTACTGCTCCTACACTTTGTACGGTCTACACACTTGTATTTTTTTTTTTAAATGTTCTCAGGAGGAGTCCAAATGCTGCATTCGGTACCATATTTTAGTATAGAATTCTGGGTACTGGGAACACGGCTCTGGGGGTGCTTTCCGAAAGGACAAAGCTAATATCTTTCCACATGGCTTTGGGTTCAATGTTACATGGGCGAGAGCCAGCTTAGTTTACTGGGGAAGGGCTTAAGCCAGGAAACGCCAAGTTCAAATCTCATCTCATCACATCCATTAACTCATTATATGGCCTTCAGCAACCCACTGACTGCCAGCATCAGTGCTTCTTCTCTCGCCCCACTGCATGCACAAGATGAGGATAACAATACAGACCTACCTTACCTTGTTCATGTAAGGATACAAGTTTTATGCCAAAAAATGTAAAAATACACACAATGGGAGTGTCACCCTGAACTGAATCTTCCTTGCATTGTCAGAGTACCATGCAGAAATTATTAATTTATGAAATACTCGTATTCGAGGTGCTTTACAATCCTTAGGCTGCTGATCTCCATGCAATGTCTACAACACGACCAAGTGGCCACAACAGCCACCTTTCATTCTACCCCATAAAGCATTCGACTTCCACGAATCTGTAGGTGTTTTCACACATACTAAATAATGCACTTCCAATTCAGTTTCAACGCACTTTGCAGCTGGATTTTACTGTGTGAAATGGCAAGACCCACTTGCAAACAGTTGCTGAAGTGGATCGAAACGGCATTATTTAGCATGTGTGAAAGCGCCACGATTCTGTCTCATTTACATAAGCAGGTGGCTAAACAGCTCCTGGTTATGACAAGCTCGGGCTCAACTCTGGTTTTAATTCTGAGAGAAACTGCCGTGAAAACAGGATCCTGGTCCAGTTCAGAATTCAAAGCAAAAACACAACAGGTCTACGAGAAATTGTAAACAAGGGCATATGTCAGGCTGAAAAGCAGCCGGTGGACCGTTCAAGATAACAAGATGTGCTGGCTAGGCGGGATACAAGTCCAAAGAAATAAATAAATAAAATAAATAAACAACAGACTCCTAAAGTATTCTGAGTAAACTTCAAGTAGCATCTTAAAGACCAACAAGATTTCCAGGCCATAAACCCCTGAGAGTCAAAGCTCCCTAATGATAAAGGGAATGATAAAGGGATAAAAGCTTATGCCCTTATACCCTGAAAATCTTGTTGGTCTCTCAGGTCTCTTAAAATCTTCTCCAAAGCCCATACGTTCAATTAAAAGTTGCAGATAAGACGTTACTATACTATCAAAGGCTTTCCCCAAGTCTAGTGATAAGGTGAACGAGGAGACAATTTGATTACACTTACAACATCATATGATACTGATGGTTTTCCATGTGCTGTCTGTAAGATCACGACCTGGAATAAACCCAGATTGATCTGGGTGGATGTAATCACCAACAATAGTGTTCAACCTTAAAGCCCTAAGAGCAGTAAAAACTTTAGGTTAAGAAGAGATATAGGGCGATAAGATGTAGTGCTTGTCAAGTATCTTCCTTCCTTAGGTAAGATGATAATCTTAGCATAATTCCATGCATCTGGTATTACTACCTGATTTAAAACTAAATTATAAATATATTTTCAGGGGCCTGCAAGTAGATTGCAATATTTTTATAGAATTCAGCCAGAAGTCCATCCTGATCTGGTGTCTGGCTGTTTTTAAGATTATGTACGGTATCTTGTGATGATATTGAACATAAGAACATAAGAAAAGCCAATGTTGGATCAGGCCAGTGGCCCATCCATTTGTCGCTACTGGACTCCGATCTTGCTCATCTACTGCAGACCAATGCAGCTACCCACCCAAAACTAAGGCATTCTGAGATGTGCAAACAAGACAAAACAAGCCTTGAAGACAGATCACTGTTACATCATAAATTGGAGAGCTGACAGGGACCCACCAAAAACGGCCTAAAACTGACCGCCCTGCCAAGCAGAATTTTCAGTCTAGGAACTGAAGAGATCACCTAGGCCTTCCATGCAATTAAAACATGGCGCCAAAACAAGGGAAGTCAATTAATGGCTGGTGTCATGACCACTCCTTCACGGGGGCAGGTTTGTCTTTGCTTGGTTACAAAAGATCCATCCAGTATCCATCTCATTTGTGCAGACTTCTGCAGCCTATATCAAGGATGTGCATATACCTGCTGACTCTGCATAGGATTTATTCTGCTTCTGCTAGTCATGGGGGAGGACAAGGAATCATACACTGCACGGAAGTATCATCCTTAACAACTAGAAAACTCGCTCAGACTGGTGACTGAGGACCTGGCTGCATGATAAGCTGCCCCCAGGTTGGGTCCTGCCGAAAGGGGCTGCGGCTCAGTGGTAAAGCATCTGCTCGCCATGCAGAAGGCCCCGGCTTCAAACCCAGGCATCTTCCGTTAAAAAGAGCAAGTATGAACTACCTCTGCCTGAGACTCCAGACAGCCACTACCTGTCTGAGTAGACAATACAATACTGCCATTGATGGACCAGTGGTCTGAATCAGTACAAGGCTGCTTTTTGTCTGTGCGCATGCCATGAGGATCGCCAATCAGATGGGCATTTTCAAGTTTCTTAGTGGGAACTCAATTAGTAGGTGGGTGGGGCCTGGTATGGATTGGGACCACTGTGCCCATGAAAAAAAGGCTTCAGCCTGCTCTCCCCATGCTGTTTTCCCAACCCAAAATGTCCCTGGTGGAGTGCTATTTGCCCCATTGGGGAACTCCTGATGTACCCCATTAGTACACACAGAGCCCCCAACATGACAGATACTACCTCCTGTAGACACTTTGGGCCAGGGAAATGGAATTGGGGGGCGGGAGACCAAAGTCCCTTCTCGCACACTACAGTCCAGGTCTGAATCAGGTCCACATGCCTGGACACAGAGTTCCCAAGAAGGAACTCAGAAGCACATGTGGAAAAATGTTGAGTTGGATCCTAACAGCTTTTCCATTGATAAAAAATGGAGGAAGAGCCTTTTTTGACTGCCAGAAAGACCAACCAGGGACATGCACAGACAAAAGTGATGGAAAGATGGAGGGGGAGGAGCTGTACTGAAGATGGGAACTCAGTTAGTTGGAGTGGAAAGGCTGGTAGGATGTGTAGTTAAGCCCTGAATTCTACCAGTTATTCTTTGTAGAAGAGAAGAAGAAGATGATATTGGATTTACACCCCACCCTTCACTACCTGAAGGAGTCTCAGGGTGGCTTACAATCTCCTTTCCTTTCCTCTTCCCCACAACAGACACCCTGTGAGGCAAGCGAGTCTGAGAGAGCTCTTTCGAGGACTGCTTGTGAGAGAACAGCCCTGACAGAATTGTGACTGACCCAAGGTCACACCAGCAGCTGCATGTAGAAGAGTGGGGAATCTAACCTAGTTCTCCCAGATTAGAGTCCACGCTCCTAACCATTACACCAAACTGGCTCCCAAGGACTTAAAAACATGAGATTTTCACAATCAGCCATTCTTCCCAGAGGTTGGATTCAACCAGCTTTTTCACTGGTGAAAAATGGAGGAGAGAGCCATGATGGGGATCATGGGCCCTGCTTGGACCAAGCCATGTGGAATGGGGGATGTCGTAAGGAGATGCTAGCTAGATCCAACCCTCATATGTTTTCGTCATGCACTCACAGAACTGTGGAAGACACAGAACTGTGGAAACCTTTCAGTTTCGTCCAGCCCTAAGGAGTGAAATACATTTGCCCCAACACTGTTGGTTAAGATGCCTGATGGGGAATGCACAAAATATTTAGAACAAGCAACCAAAGCAAAATCTGAGCGTTAGTTGGTCAACCTGATTAGCAGTTGCCCATTTATCATTTAGGTATCGGAGCAGCTGCCTTTAGCATAAATGAGTGACCCCAAACCCTCCAACCCAAGCCACACGTCAAGACTTACAATCCTTCTGAACAAGTTAAAACGGATAATGCCTTATAAATGGTTCCAATATAAGCATTTTTAAGAAATCACATCATGTGCTACCTTCCCCTCCCACCCCGTAACCCTCCATAACTGTAAACGTTATTCACAGAACTGTACACATTTTGATCAGTCTCAAGCAGCTAAGCTTAATTCTGTATCCTATTCTGCAGGAAAATACTAACTTAAATACTGGCTTCACTGATTTTTTTTTAATGAGGCTTATGTGGAGTCCCACCAGCCGTATTCAAAAAGTGCAACAGAGCTAAGAAGAGGGATGGTCAAGAAACACGAGCAGGACGACCAACCGGCAAGTTTTCCTGTGCAAAGTCTACTTAAATGATTAGCAAGAGGTTTGTGTGTGGTTCCTATGAATTTCAATGGGGGCTTTAGGGCAAGAGGACCTCCGAATAGATTAGATCCTAGAAGAAGAGGAGGAGGAGGAGGAGGAGGAGATTGGATTTATACCCCGCCCTTCACTACCAAAAGGAGTCTAAGAGCAGCTTACAATCTCCTTTCCTTTCCCCTTCCCACAACAGACACCCTGTGAGATAGGTGGGGCTGAGAGAGCTCTTAAGAGAACAGCTCTGAGAGAACTTGTAACTGACCCAAGGTCACACCAGCAGCTGCATGTGGAAGAATGGGGAATCAAACCTGGTTCTCCCAGATTAGAGTCTGCACTCCTAACCACTACACCAAACTGGCTCCTATGCAATTCTCCTTATGTGCAGAGAACTGCACTCTGATAATCTTCCTGGATCATGTAAGAAAGTCTCTCCAAGTATGTTGGACACATCAGATGTATGTAAATCCATCCGAATGCCCTCCTGCTCTATATTCCATAGCACTTTCCCATGATGCCTATGCATTTCAACGGCCTTTTTTTGTAAAAGAACAGCCGGATGCCTTGTGTCTAATGTGTTCTCTGAAGGTGGAGAGACTCTCTTATATTATACATGATTTACACACACACAAAAGCACCTAAAAAGGCTTATGCAAGAGATAAAAAGTCACTTGATTCCAAATACTCTCCTTTTGGTCATGAAAAAAAATCTACAAATGCAGTACATTATTTGGGGCTCTGGTTCTGTTTATTATTCAGAACAAAACCAAACCCCAACTTGCTTTCCTTTCCTCTGATTCAGTTTCATCGGGCACAACCTTCTTCTGAAAATACCTCTTTGGGCCCATTCTGACTTTAACTTAAGACGTGTGGGGGATGCTGTTCCATCCATCCTTCCTACATCCCTGGTAAATTCAGAGGCTCTTAAAATTACATGGGGCTGCTACCAACAGCACTACCACCATGGCCCTGCAGGGGGAGTGCTCACATGGAAAGAAATCATGTGATAAGGGCGTCTGTCATGTGATCTTGGAACGGATATCATCAGAGCCCCTTTAGGAAAGAGAAATACAGATCTGTCTCCCACACTGCTTAAGTAACATCATGTGTGAAGCTGCTGAACGGAACCCTAGGTATTGCCCCAATATTAAGAACTCTGCTTTAAACAAATTATTTAAAAAAGACAAAACAAAAAAACAGGGTTTTTCTACTAAATACCAATACAAACACATAACAAAGAGTATAAAAATCATCTGTTTAAATATATACATACTCTGTTCAACTCAAATACTGCTTTATTTAATGCCGTATTTTTGGGGAGGAGGGTAGACTTTATGTGTGTGTAAGTCTGTATCCATATACAGACATATACACAACACTGTCTATATATATCTATCTCTCTACATATATCTATGATCTATAGTGGAGAAGTGAGGAAGATTATATATAGACTATATTGCAACAGCTTGGGCCAAACCGTTTAACACTATTACTGTAGGTGAACTTTCTGTACCAAACCCTCCCCCCCCCCAAACCCATTTATCTTCTGAAGTAGAGAAGGTTTTGTGTTTATTTTTTTGCTTTCGAAATACACCTGTGAGACGGAGGAGAGGGCAGGTCATTTTTCAGCCGAACTCATTCGTTTGGATTTAATGAAGGCCATCCCATGGGTCCGCATGTGAGTGTTTAAGGCAGCTTCCATTTCAAAGGTCTTTGAGCACACTTTGCACTTCCTGTCGGACATGGCGCTGTCGGATGCCTCCTCCTCGCGACTGGGCTTGTTCTCCTGTTGGCTGTCTTCCCCAGATCCGTTCTGCTTGGAGACAGGCTGCGGCTCCTTCAGCTTATGTACAATGAAGAGGTGCCGGGACAGGGAGACATGGGAAGTGTAGCAGAGACCACATTCCCGGCACTGGTAGGAGGAGCCGTCGGATTTGTGCTGGGGGATATGTTCGTGGAACTGAAGGAGGTTCTCCGTCGTGAAGCCGCACACTGCGCACTTGTGGACTTTGAAAACGTTGATCTTCAGCTTCTTCAGTGGCTGAGTGATGGCTCCTCGAGGGGGCCTGAATTCCAGCACGGGTTCCTCCAGTTTACGCTTCGGACTGGGAACCTGAAGTTGATAAGACAGCCATTCTATAAAAACCCAATTACAACTGTGCTGTTATGCTCAGTAATCGCCATTGCTTCTATACTTCGAAAGAAGCAGAAAACCGCTATTTGAGCTAAGGCCTCTTTACACAACAGATCAACCAAATGGACCATTGGTAGAGTTCAGAACAGACAAAATTAAATCAATTTTCACACAGCGTAAGAAGTGCTCTGGTAGTTCACACTAATGGTCGATCTAGTCGACCGTTCTGATTCCTACAGAGAAGAAGAAGAAGAAGAGATTGGATATATACCCCGCCCTCCACTCCCCAAGGGAGTCTCAGAGCAGCTTACAAACTCCTTTCCCTTCCCCTCCTCACAACAGACACCCTGTGAGGTAGGTGGGGCTGAGAGAGCTCTTTCCCAAGCTGTCCTTGAGGGAAGAGCTGGTACAGAGCTATGGCTTGCCCAAGGTCATCCAGCCAGGTGCAAGTGGAGTAGCGGGGAATCAAACCCGGTTCTTCCAGATTAGAGTCCACGCACTTAACCACTACACCAAACTGGCTCTGCAGATAACTGCAGAGGCTCTGCAGATAACTTGGAATGCCCACAGGAGGGGCGTAGAAGCCAAAACCTTTCCCTTTCAGAGATATATTGCCTCCAAACAGGGAGGTTCTATTTAGCATCATGGCTAGATCTCCTTTTGAAATGATGGCATCGCGTGGGCTACTGCTACCTCCTGGGACAGAGGGTTCTAATAATAATTAAATGCTGTCAAGTAGCAATGGGCTAACAGTGACCTCAAGAAGATCCACCTCATGGGATTTTCAAAGCAAGGGATGAACAGAGGTGGTTTGCCACTGCCTTCTGCTGCACAGTCTTCCTTGGTCACTCCCAATCCAAGCCCTGCCTCGCTTCCAACCTCTGACACAGGGTTCCCATGCTCCAGGTGGGGCCTGGGGATCTCCCGCTTTTACAACTCATCTCCAGCTGACAGAGATCAGCTCCCCTGGAGAAAATGGCTGCTTTGAAGGGGGGACCCTATGGCATTGTGCCATGCTGAGGCCCCTCCCCTCCCCAAGCCCCACCTTCTCCTGGCTCCACCCCCAAAGTCCCCCGGTATTTTCCAACCCGGACTTGGCAACCCTACTTAGTCTGGGCTATTTGGACTGCTGGTGCCAAGTTAATTATGCTCTCTGTGGGGGAACCCCCCCCCCTGCCCTTTTAGCCTGTCCAGAATCTATGGCTCATCACTGTGGTACTGCAAATGAGCCACAGCCAGCTGAAACGGCTTTGAACATAAACCACCATGACATTACGGATGGCAGGAGTGACAGGGTGCATAAAGCCACTGAAGCCAGCTGCCCAGACATGACACCAGAGTTCTGTTATTTTAAGTTCTCTGTATTGAACCTTCTCCAATTAAGTTTATGGAATCCTATGTCACGACACTGATGTGACTGTTTCTGGTCAGAAAGGAGAGGATACTCAGTGACTCTCAGGCAGGATTTATTAATTTAGAATAGTTATATTTTCCCCTGAATGGGACTCCAAAGTGGCTTATAACACTGTACTCCTCTGCTCCATTTTATCCTCACAACAAATGTTATGTTGAGAGTATATGGCTTGCCCAAGCTTATCCAATGGTCTTCCCTTCCCCAGCCAGTGTTCCCCTCCCTGGGTAGGCTTGAATGGGGGAAGCAGAGAAAGAAAGCAACTTTAACTTTAAATGGGTTCTCAAAAGCCCCCACCCTTGCTGGCAAACTTGGTCTCTCACCTTGGTATCTTCCTTGACTTCATTTTGTCCTCTGTTGGTTGATTCTGTCATCTCTTTCACATCGGGCTCCTTAATGCCGTGCATCAGCTGAATGTGTTTTTCTAGCATCAATCGCTTGGTGAAAGTACGTCTTGAATCCGGGCAGTGCCTGTAAAAAACGCACAGTCACTTGAATTGCACAAGATCCAGAAGGGCAACAGAGGCAAAAGTGGTGCATACATAACTAACGATGGATTCAGGTAGGTAGCCGTGTTGGTCTGAAGCAACAGAACAAAGTTTGATTCCAGTGGCATCTTTAAGACCAGCAAAGTTTAACTCTGGGTATAAGCCAGTTTGGTGTAGTGGTTAGGAGCGTGGACTCTGATCTGGGAGAACCGGGTTTCATTCCCCACTCCTCCACATGCGGCTGCTGGTGTGACCTTGGGTCAGTCACAAGTTATTTCAGAGCTGTTCTCTCAAGGGCAGTTCTCTCAGAGCTCTCTCAGCCCCACCTACCTTACAGGGTGTCTGTTATGGGGAGGGGAAGGGAAAGGGATTATAAACTGCTCTGGGACTCCTTCGGGTAGCAAAGGGTGGGGTATAAATCCAATCTCTTCTCTTCTTCTTTGTCTTCTTTTGTGTGCATGCACACTTCTTCAGATGTATCTGAAGAAGTGTGCATGCACATGAAAACATATGCCCAGAATTAAACTTTGTTGGTCTTAAAGGTGCCCCTGGAATCAAACTTTGTTCTATGACTAATGATGGAATATCTGAGCTTGCTCATGTCTCCCTTTTGTTCATGCAAGCGGCACAAACTTACTAGATGAGGATCCAACAGACTGAAGTCAGGGAGTCACAAAATAGGCAATTTTGTACTGATGCCCGTGTGAAAACAAACTGGAGTACAACTTGGGGGTACCCACTGAAGTTGATAGGCAATAGATTCAGGACAAAACAAAAGAAGTAGTAATTTCTTTTCTCAACTGGTAATTAAATTGTAGAATTCACTGTCAGTGGACGTCGTGACAGCCATGTATATAATGGCACGACAAAGACACCATTCGTGTAATTTCAGGTTCTTCACCAGAGGACCATAAATGCATTAAAACAAATCTTCACCACAATTAGAAAGCATACAGCCATTCACATTCTGTATTACTATATTTATGTTGCCTAGGACTTTGTGTAATGATGTAATATTTAAAATAAAACCCAGCAAAACCCAGCTAGGACTTAGCCTCAAGAATCTTGGCAGAGCTGGCCCAATGACTGCAAAATGGGTGGGGGGGTTATGTTTGTACTGTTTTGTAGCAGCAGGCCAGTAACCAAGCTTTTGTGGCTTGTGGGGCAAAAAATTTTCTGGCGGGGCTGCCATCATTTGCCATAATGAAGGGGTGGCGGCGTGCGCTTCTCTCCCTTCCCCCCCTCCTGCAAGATTTAAAGGGCCCTTCAGCTGATAAGCACCCAGTGGGTAGCCCACCGATCAGCTGGAGGGCCCTTTAAATCCTGCAGGAGGGGAGGGAGAGGGGCGAGCGCCACTCCCTGCTTCTTCTCAAAAGCATTTACCGGATCCCTTTAAATGCTTTTGGGAAGAAGCAAGGAAAGGGCTGGCCCTTTAAGGAAGGGGGCAGAGTCCCCAACAGCCCCACCATAGCTACAGGCCAGTGCAGCAGGCAGAGAAGAAAACCTCTTTTTGGAAAGCAAGAGCTAGGGGTTATTCTCAGACTCATTGCTAGTGGCCAAGAAAACTTTCTGGCTTGGGGAAATCCTGTAATCTATCCATTACTCTCACCTCACCCCCCTGAATCTCCAGCCCAGGCTAACTTCCCTTATTTGTGCCTTTTTGCTCCACATGAGGGGAGGGAATCCTTTTGGGATGTAACTTCCTGAAGCATTATCTGGAAGGCAGGAACTATTCTGCTTGCTGAACCTCTAAGCATACGGGCTGGAGGAACCCTTGGGTGGTGGGTTCAGAGCATGTTCTGACAACTCTGCAAAAGCCAGAGGTCCTGCAAAGAGAAGATCAGTCACAGGGGACAAGCGGCACAACACGGCTGGAACGCCTTGATTCAACATCCTGAAATAAGCAGCCACAGGGAAGAGCTAGGCACACTCTAGGGCATGCTTTCCGTTCCAAACTGGCCCAATTAGCTCAACTGTTGCCACGTCAACAACTATAATGCCACCTAAACTGTCTACCATAATCCTCCACAGCATGCAAACTTCTACACCAGAAATGCAAAGCTGCTGCAACAGATGGATTAACCTGGAAAGGGTTTCTGGCACGTGCAAAGTTTGAAGTCCCTTTTCTCCCCTAGACCACAGACTTCCTCTACAGGGCCAAATGCTCTGGCAGTGTCTTCAAATAATTAACCCCATACATCCCAACCCCATATATCATTTGATAATGGCTTTGAAAGGGCCATACAAATGCTAAGTATTGTTCATCATCATAATCATCAGGAAATCAGAATAAACTGGCTGCAGTCAATCTTACTCCCTCTCTCCCTTCGAATTTTAGAAACTGAATTTAAATATCTAGATTAGATTACTGCTATGGGCTCTGTTTGGGACTGCCCTTGAAAAGTACACAGAAAATTCAATTGGTGCAGAATGCAGCTTGGATGCTGACTGGAGTGTCATAGGGACCATATTATTCTAGTTGTCCCCCGCACACTGGATACCAGTTTGTTTCGGAGATCAGTTCAAGGTGCTTTAAAATCCCAATCTGTTTTGGGACTAGCACACCTGAAGGACTGCCTACTCCCATGCGAACCTACCTAACCACTAAAATTATCTTCCACGGGCCTGCTTTCGGTGGTCCCACCTTTGAGATTAGGCAAGCAGCAACTGGAAAGAGGACCTTCTTGGTGGTGGCACCAAAACAATGGAACTCTCTCCCCAGGGATATTCATCTGTCCCCTTCTGTGACAGTCTTCCGCCAGTGGGGGAAGACTTTCTGTGTTTCATCTGGCATTCCCTCAAAGCGTTCGCTCTTCATGCCCTATGTTTCAGTTACTGCTTTATGTGTTTTTAATAGGTGTGTTTTAGGTTTAATTTTTTTATGGTATGTTTTTAATAATGTTTTAACTGCTGGCCACCTCAGTGGCTGCGACTGAGCAAAAAGGTGGCATATAAATGTTGGAAATAATGAAATGATATTAACAGAAGCAGGACTTACGAGCAGGTGTATACTTTCCTGATGCCTTTGTGCTTGATACGATTGTGGCGGCAGAGGCTGTGCGAGGAACTGAAAGATTTGTCACACTGGCGGCAAGGATGTTTCTTCATTTGCTTTAAAAGAGAAGGGAAGGCGCTTTTAATATACAGACAGAGTTACATGTTGACAGCAATCCAGAGAGGGAGGTGACCTTCAAGTCCACAGATTTCCCCACCCACCACCCGGTGGCAGAAAGTGCTGCTACAGCTGACTTACGGGTGGGGTGGTTTGCCATTGCCTACTGCTGCATCACGACCCCGGCCTTCCTTAGAAGTCTCCCATCCAATTACTAACCAGGGCTGACCCTGTTAGCTTCTGAGATCTGACAAGAGCGGGCTAGTCTGGGCTACCTACCTTTCTTTATCATAAAAAGGTAAAGGTTTCCCTTGCTCGAAAGCCAGTCGAATACGACTCTAGGGATATGGTGCTCATCTCCGTTTCCAAGCCGAAGAGCCAGTGCTGTCCAAAGTCTTTTCCGTGGTCATGTGGCCAGCATGACTAGACACCAAGGCACATGGAACTCTGTTACCTTCCCACTGAAGTGGTACCTATTTATCTACTTGCAATTTCTTGCTTTCGAACTGCTAGGTTGGCAGGAGCTGGGACCAGAAATGGGAGCTCCCTCTGTCATGCAGCACTCGGGTCTTGAACTGCTGAGCTACCGACCTTCCAGTCTGCAGTTCAGCGTCTTAACCACTTGAGCCACTGCAGCCCTATTTCTATATCACAGCAGACCACATAGAACCTGGAAGCAGCGGCGTCTAGTTTTGAAATCCCGGGGGGGGGGGGGGGGGGAGCTTGTGAGCGCACAAAGCGCATGCTCTGAAACGATGCCACTGCCACCTCTCCCCCCCCCCCGCCGGCCACTCTTCCCTCCTTCCCTCTCCCTCCCGGAGCTCCGGGCAAATGCCCAACATGAGCCCCGGGAGGGAGAGGGAAGGCGGGAGGGAGGGAGGAGTGGGTACAGGGGAGCCGGGCGGGTGGGGGAAGAAAGAGGCTCTGGTGGCAGCGGACAGCCAACTGGCCAGCGGGCCTAGGAAGGGCCCGGGAAGGCGGGGGGGGAGGTGGCAGCAGGCACTCTGTTTCGCCGGGTAAGCTGTCCCCCCAGGAAATTTTGGGGGTGGCCTGAGCCCTCGAGTCCCCCCGTAGTTTACGCCTATGCCTGGAAGCACATGTGCGTGCACACACACACACACTACCCCCCCCCAACATCACAGAGAACTGTTCCAAAGTGATCCATGCACTAGTGAGGCTGTATACAGACAACCCTGTCCACACAGCTACGGGAGAAGGCTCCAACTTACCTCTGCTATGGCATTAGTTATAGAAACCTGCCTTGCAGCACAGGTCCTTGGACAGACCATGCTGTTCTCCTGTGATTGATCATGTTTTGTGGGGGGTTTGGGCAGGCTCAGGCAGGATTCCTTCCACCTTACTACCAGTGATTATTTTACTGGAGATAAACCCGGGACCTTTGGCAGATGAATGGATGCTCTAGCACCAAGCTACAGTATCCTTCTCCTACCTCCATCACAGTGCCACTCCTCATGATCTCCCCCACCCACCCACGCCTCCCCTTCTAAGGTCCTCTTTTGTGGGAGGCTGTGGGGGTGCAGCTTGAGGAAATCCACCAGTCTGTTGTCGACGCCTGCTTTGTGGATGGCCCAAACTGGGGCACTGCTGCCGATGACTCACTCCTGTATCAGTGTAGCAAAGTGGCAATGAGGACGCGCTGCCCATATACGTAAATATTTCTGCCCAACATGTGGGGCCACGAGGCCATTTTATATAGCTTTGAATAAGAACGTAAGAGAGGCCATGTTGGATCAGGCCAATGGCCCACCCAGTCCAACAGTCTGCGTCACACACATTGGCCAAACCCCAGGTGCCATCAGGAGGTCAACCGGCAGGGCCAGAACTTCAGAAGCCATCCCACTGTTGCGCCCCCCCCCCCGCCCCCCCGGAACCAAGTTCCAACACTTTGATGCAACAGAGCATCTCCTGGGTTGACCATGCTGATATCTGGCCGATGTGGGTGCCCCAGCCTAGCAAAGAGGTGTCTGTGGTGACTGTAATTTCTGGTAGGGGGAATAGAAGGGTACCTCTACCAAGACGTTGCGGTTTAGAGTCCACCAGTGAAGGGTCTGTAATGCTTGCCTTGGCATGTTTAACCTTTTTGATTGATGGTGGCAGAAGGGATTGAACATCCCTGACAAACCACTATTGCACAGGGTACGTGAGTAGTCTTGCATGTGCTACCACTGATGCGGTGAAGGACATTAACCCTAGCATACTCTGTATTATTATGGCTGGCTGCCAGGTATGTGCGTTCTGATTGCCAGGACTCTTTCTGAGGGTGAGAAAGCCTTGGCCAGGTTGGAGTTTTATCGTTACACCTATGATGGGTAACTTGGATTTCTTTGCATTGAACCGGGGGTTCAATGCTTTGGGTATTTGCAAAGTAAGGTGAAGGTCTGCTTGTAATTTTGGTTTGGTGTCAACTACAATCAACCAGTCGTCAAGATGTGGGTATTTCTCACACCTGAGCCTTCTTGGGTAGGCTGCTACCCCTGCTACCACTTTGGTATATACTCTGGGCGCTGTAGCTAGCCCAAATGGAAGGATCCTGTCCTGGAAATGGCAGGAACTGCATTGAAAGTGGAGGCATTTCTGGTGGTCCAGTCATATCTGTACGTTGATATATGCATCTAGCAAATCCAGCGTTACATCTAGCAAATCCAGAGAAAAGATGTTGGGGAAGACTGTGGCACAGTGGTAGAGCATCTGGCTGGCACGCAGAAGGTCCCATGTTCAATCCCCGGCATCTCCAGTTAAAAGAGCTGACAGTAGGTGATGTGAAAGACCTCTGCCTGAGACCCTGGAGAACTGCTGCCAGTCTGAGTAGACAATTCTGATTGTGATGGACCAGTGGTCTGATTCAGTATAAAGCAGTTTCATGTGTTCCTGTGAATCGATAGCACTCTGAACTTTTTTTTTATTAACATGAAGTCGTTTAGGCCTCTCAGGTCAAGTGTAGGCCTCATCCCACCCTGCCCCCGGGCTTTCTTTTTGACCAGAAAGTCTCTGGAGTAGAACCACGAGTACCGCTCTTTCGCAGGCCCTTTTACTATTGCTTTCAGTGCACGGTCTTCTGCCAGGAGTTCTGGAGCTGGGATGAGAAGGTTGGATGCCAAGGAAGGATAAGTTAGGAGAAAAGAAGCAAATTCTATTGCATAACCCTTTGTTATGAGCCAGTTTGGTGTAGTGGTTAAGTGCGCAGACTCTAATCTGGGAGAACCAGGTTTGATTCCCCACTCCTCCACTTGTACCTGCTGGATGACCTTGGGCAAGCCATAGCTCTGTCAGAGCTGTTCTCTCAAGAGCCATTCTTGAAAGAGCTCTCTCAGCCCCCACCTCCCTCACAGGGTGCCTGTTGTGGGGAGGGGAAGGGAAAGGAGTTTGTAAGCCGCTCTGAGACTCCCAGTGAGTGAAGGGCGGGATATAAATCCAACTCGTCTTCTTCTTATAGCCCATTGGTCTTGGGAAATGTCTTGCCAGGTGAGTTGACTGGGTACCATGTCCTCTGTTGGGTGATGAGCCCAACGCAGGCAGTGATTGTCAAAAACCCTGCCAAGTGGGTTAGTTGGGTTTGGGTGACTGAGTTCTGGCCTTGCCTCTGAGGGTAAGAAACTGTTTTCTCTGCTCAGCAGGTGGTTGAACTGTAGGCATAAATGCAGGCCTCTGGAAGTAAGTGGGAGCAAGTGATGAAGCCCTCTCCCTCTGGACATTGAGTAATAAGGTCTATAGTGGTGTCCTGGATTGGAAGGTGCTGAAGGGATCACCCCCAGAGTTTTGGTGGCGCGTTTTATCTTTTCTTATTTTATTGAGGACTTCATCTGTGCTATTGAGTGACAGGTCTTCAATCCAGGCACACATCTCTTGATTCTCAGCCAGGAGTGGCGTTGTAACACAATGGCAGTGGCAAGATGGTGAGCTCCACAGTCAGCAGTGTTTTGCACATCGCAGAACAAATCATAAACACCCGAAAGGATCTACATAAGTGAAGATCTATGTGATCCAGGCCAGGGGTTGCAAACAGTTTGAGGGATGTACTGCAAATTCTGTCCACAACTTAAGGGAATGTAGTAGCCAAAAGCACATACCCAAGAATGTACCTTGCTCTGCTACAATTTACTTCTGCCCTTTTCAGCTTCTGTCTTGGAAAGCTGCCACGTATTCGGGAATTTCAATATACTACCTCCACCACCAGGTCCTGATTTTTACGAGGTTTCGGCTGTGCTAACACCTATGAACTTATTACATTTTCACAATATTTCCCATATGGCATCTGTAGCTTTCTCCCTCTGCAACCTCGGGCAGCAAAACAGACATGTTTTTCATTAGTTCTACTCATGCCCAGGGGTTCTGTGGAATATCAGCAATGGAAATTATGAGTAGGGTTTTTCCCCCCCCCCCCTCCTCTCCTCTTTCATTTTACTACTGCAAAAACTCACTTGTTAGGGGAAACCAAAAACCAGGCTGAAGGCCACAGACATATTGGCTTACATAACATGGTGGAGTGGGAAAAGCAACGGCTCAACAGCAGAGCCTCTGCTTGGCACACACAACGTCCCAGGTTCAATCCCCGGCATCTCCAGTTAAAAGAATGGGGTGGTAGGTGTCATGACAGACCTCTACCTTAGACCCCCACCAATCAAAGTAGACAACACTGAGTCTGACAGACCAGTGGTCTGACTCTGTACTAAGTGGTTTTGCATGTGTTTGCAGGGATGGGAACTTCCATAAATCTGCCACACTCCAGCACCATTTCATGCCGAGACAATGTTTATTTCGTGCAAATCCAAGGACTGGCTGGTTGGGTGCACATGATGCCCAGTTACATCTGATCCAGTTTGTGTTGGGGATTACCACAGCTTCACCCACAATTTGCTTTTGGCGTGGGGAATCAGCTCCAGGCTTTGTGGTATAGGGGTAATGGTAAAACACCACCAAAGCAAGTATAGATCACTCCTTCCCTGAGACGGCTAGGTTTCAAGGGAACAAGAGGCAGAGTTTTCACCTCACGACAAAGGCCTTCCTAGCCAGCTTCAGGGGAAACACCCTCTAATTTACAGACTGCCATTGCTAGCCTTTCCAGCGAGGGCTGGCTAGTGGTATGGGAGATCAAAGTCTGGTAGAAAGGCAGGCAGGAAAAGGAAGAAAGATTTGACAATATAGTGAGATCTCCACATATGGAATCATGTACCAAACTGTACCACTAACTTATCTTGGACTGTACTACTTCCTCATTCTTTTCCCACTTTTGGTGGGTAGGGCGATTGGTGGATGTTTCCTCCTTTTATCATTTTTTAAAGGAGAGTGATTCAAATGTGGAATTCGCTGCCAAAGGATGTAGTGATGGCCACAGGAATAAACAGGGAATTAGATTCATGGAGGATAAGTCTATCAGCGGCTACTAGCCATGGTGGCTGAGGGGAACCTCCACATTCAGAGTCACTAATCCTCTGAATCCCAGAGCCAGGAGGCAACATAAGGGGAAGGCCTCGGCCTCTATGCCCTGTTGTTGGCCCTCCAGAGGAACTGGCTGGCCACTGTGTGAGACAAGGATGCTGGACTAGATGGACTATTGGTCTGATCCAGCAGAACTCTTCTTATGCTCTTCAATATCTGGACCGAAATGCATACATGAAATGGTAAATGTGGGAAGGACCCAACAGGGGCATGAAATGAGCAAATTCTGCAATGAAATGAAGGGCTTCGAGTCTCTAGACCGGAAAAAGTTGCTGTTCAGAACCAAACACAGCACCTCGTTGATTAACAACAGCAATTAATGCTGTGGGATTTACAGTGCAGTCCTATGCAGAGCTACACCAGTCTAAGACCACTGATTCCAGCTGGGATAACCCTGCATAGGATTGCACTGCTAATGGGTTTAGTTCATTAGATGTTTTAAGCTTCTGCTGATGAACTAATGGTATAGCCAGTCTTCCCTGGCCGAAAGTTACGAATGCTCTTGTTTTAGAAGCCCTGGTATATTACCGTAACATGAAATGTAATCGGAAGAATACCACCAACTTTCATTCCTAACAAAATAGCAGCTTTGGTTTATTAATTTCTAAATTATTTGGACTGGACCTGAAGGTGTTCTTGTGCAAGCAGAAGGTGCTTCAATTCAGACAAGGGAAAGGTGTGCGATTTCTGCAAATTCTGCTCTGAAGATGCCATTCCTCGTCTCAAACTGTTCCTACTGGTCAAAAGGCTCTCAGGAGCAGCTTTGGGGTGACATGGGGGGGGGCAAGGCTGCAGAAGACAGAAGGAGATGGGAAGATCTGTTCCGTGAGCGAAGTTCCTGCACGTGGTTCTCTGGATCTACTTCATACACTGGGTTGGACCATGCCAGTTTTGTTTTGTTTTTTGCTCAGTCTTCTCCAATTCTCCGCCTTACTGAAGGTCCCATCCCATGTGGCTTTCACCTATGCAGGTGCCATGATTCCTGGCATGACCCATCAGGAATGTCACGGGGATCTTCTCCTTCCATTTTTTTCTCTAGTAGAAAAGCTGTTTGGATCCAAACCACTTAATCTTTGGCAGTTTGGTGTAGTGCTTAAGCATGGCGGATTCTAATCTGGGAGAACTGGGTTTGATTCCCCACTCTTGCACATGCAGCCAGCTGGGTGGCCTTGGGTCAGTCACATGTTCTCTCAGAGCTTCTCTCAAGGGCAGTCCTCGAAAGAGCTCTCTCAGCCCCACCTGCCTCACAGGGTCTCTGTTGTGGGGAGAGGAGGGGAAAGGAGATTGTAAGCCACTCTGAAACTCTGAAGGGCAGGGTATAAATCCAACTCTTCTTCTTCTTTATATCCCACATGTCATTGAGATTCTTTTTGGGGAAGGGGGGTATTGTGTGTGCGTGCGTGTCTGGAAGCCATGGTTGACTTCTGACAGCCCCTAGTGGGGCTTGGACATTTCAGAGAGGTGGCTTGCTATTGCCTGCCTCTGCGTCTCGTCCCTGGTATTCCTTGAGGGTCACCCTTCCAAGTGCTTGCCAGGGCTGGCCCTGCATAGCTTCCGAGATCTGCCAAGACCGGGCTTGCCTGGGCTCTCATCAGGATTCTTGAAGAAATTTACAAAATTCTTCATATAACATAACAAAATCCTATGAGATGGATCAGCTCAGTAAAAGAAACCATGGCCTTCGGTTTGGAATACCTGAGCAAGGTCATTAATTGAACCTTTTGGAGGTCATTAATTCATAGAGTTGCCATAAGTCAGAAGCGACTTGACCCAACACGCAATAAAATCCGCAGTAATTTAAAACTACCACCCACACAGACATGCACTTCACCATTCTTCAGAAGACATCTACATGGAGATTTTGGCAATGTGCAAATGTTGATAGGAGAGAGAGCCCTTTGGAACAGAAAAATAGTAAAAAGAACAAAGTACCAGAAAGCCTATATAGTGAAAAGCAAAAATTGCACTCCAAACACCTAAGTGTTAAACATGTAATACCCCTGTGATTCACAACTTACATACAATACGTCAACAAATATTAAAAAATGAAATAAAATACATGTACACTGATTTTAAAATACTGAAACTGATATTAAGTGCAAATGTAATCAATACATTTATTGACACATCAGTGAAAAGACAGACTGATAAAACCTTTCGGTGCCGGGCAGCCCTAAGAGTGGCTGAAAGGTACCTTCTCATTCTCTCCTTGTACAGGGAAAACACAGCCATTTATTTACCTTTCCATGCTCCTTCCTCATGTGGGATATGTAAACATCTCTCTGCGTAAACAGCCGGTCGCATTCCCAGCACGTCCAGCCGGGATTGGGTACTTTTTTGGGCTCTGCTTTCTTTACAGGGGAGGGGGATTTCTTCTCCGTCTTTTCCGTCCCGTTAACGGACTTGGAGTCCTCTTTGTTTTGACCCACTGAGTTCTGAGTGGTGGGCTTTGTGCTCAGCGGCAGACTGATGCCCAGGTTCGGAGGCCCCTCGACACTCTTCAGCGTCCCGTGCATAGACTAAAATGAATATGAAAAACAAATATATTCACTATTTTGAGAGGGACTCAATGAGCTACCATCTGCTGGCGCAAGGTCGCAAGCCGATTATGACGAAGTGTGCGTGCACGTGAAAGCTCACACCTTGAATAAAACTTTGTTGGTCTTAAAGATGCCACTGGACTCTTAACTTTATTCTAAGCCAAAATACAGTTACTTGTAAGTCCAGCTTCACTGAACCCAAGAGACCAAAGGCCCATATACATGTACAGCACAGTCATATGATACAGCGGAACTGGACCACTCTGGTCTACAGATGAGCACTGCATATTTGAACTGTGTTCCGTAAAGGAAACCACCCCGCACACATTGACATTTTAGAAAACTGGCACATCAGGAAGAAAGACTCTAGGCTAGCATCACAATTATATTCCTGTTTCCGACATTCCCCTACTTGTAATTCCATCCGCACAAAGGCAACCACTTACGCTTTGTCAAATACTGCGAAAACTCTTACAGGTGCTAAGAGGGCTCTCTCATCTGCAAAACCTTACGGTGATATAAAATGCTGCTAAAGCATTAACGTGCCGGAAGACCCCTGCTAAGTTCTTTGCTGCAACAGACTCGCGACGCCATCCTAAACAGAGTTAACACCCTCCTAAGCCCGCTGAGTTCAACGTTTAGGATTCTCCTGGCAAGACCTGTCTAGAAAAAGGAAAAGAAGAGAAGAGACTGGATTTATACCCCACCCTTCACTACCCGAAGGAGTCTCAGAGTGGCGTACAATTTCCTTTTCAGAGTGGCGTACAATTTCCTCTCTACAAAAGACACCTGTTCCCTCTAAGCGGGGTTAAGTGTGAGTTAGCTCACAGTTTTTTAGCCTCCGGCTAACACATCTTTTGTCTTAGCTCAGGATGGCTCCAGAGCAAACTAATTTATGCAGCAGCCAAATCGCTCGCTCGCAACTGTAATGCCAGTAGCTCACAAGACTCCATAGCTTAGAGGGAGCATTGCAGAGCTCTTTTGAGGACGGCTCTTTCCAGAACCGCTCTGAGAGAACTGTGACTGGCCCAAGGTCACACCAGCAGCTGAATGTTGAGGAGTGGGGAATCAAACCCAGTTCTCCCAGATTAGAGTCCACACTCCTAGCCACTGCACCCAGGTGTCTGAAACAGAATTTAGAAGAAGGGGACAACATGTTTGCTCCTGGTAAACTGTTTCCCAGCCCAATGCTATGCCATTATATTCAGAGGTTCTGCTGAATTCAAGAGGCTGCTGACCTTGTGAAAACAGGGTGTCTACCACCAACTGCAATTAGTTGGACTTCCACACCTGTTACGTGCAACAGTCTTATAGCCAAGCGAAATAAGATGCCCACATACCTTGATATGATCCATCATCAGTTGCTTCTGTGCGTACAAGAGAGAACAGTCCGGACACTTGAAGACCGAGACCTTCTGGTTATCAATGTGTTGGTCGAAGTGGCGATACAGCAAAGGTTGCAGAGTAAACACCGTGTCACACATGGAACATTTGTATATTATTCTAGAAAAAAAGAGTAAAGTGGAAGAAATAAAGCCAGTCACTTGCGTAACTGATTTCTGGTGCTGGTGACACTGCAATACTAATTAATTAATTATCGTATAGCATTGTGCGTGGAATGGGCAGGAGATCCCAGAAGGGATTCTTTGGCTGCCGAAGCTGTAGCTCTTCATTGACACCACTAGGTGGCGAGCTATAGTTATTTGTAGGCTGAGAGTGCTGTGACTTGCCTAAGGTCACCCAGCTAGCTTCAAGTGAGGAAGAGGGGAATCGAACCTGGTTCTCCAGATTAAAGTCTGCCGCTCTTAACCAGTGTTCCCTCTAAGCTGGGATAGTGTGAGCTAGCTCACAGTTTTTTAGCCTCTGGCTCATGCATTTTTGTCTTAGCTCAGGAAGGATGGCTCCAGAGCAAACTACTTTATGCCATAGCCAAGTCGCTCGCTCACAACTTTAATGCCAGAAGCTCACAAAGCAGAATTTTTGCCCACAAGACTCTACCACTTAGAGGGGAGCATTACTCTTAACCACTACACCAAACTGGTTGTCCACCCCACCCCCCCAAAAAAACCCATAGAGGCCAACTGCAGGCACTGATGATGATGAAGAAGAAGAGATTGGATTTATACCCCGCCCTCCACTCCCCAAGGGAGTCTCAGAGCGGCTTACAAACTCCTTTTCCCTTCCCCTCCCCACAACAGACACCCTGTGAGGTAGGTGGGGCTAAGAGAGCTCTTTCCCAAGCTGTCCTTGAGGGAACAGCTGGTACAGAGCTATGGCTTGCCCAAGGTCATCCAGCCAGGTGCAAGTGGAGGAGTGGGGAATCAAACCCGGTTCTCCCAGATTAGAGTCCGCGCACTTAACCACTACACCAAACTGGCTCTCACTGATGGAAGGCAGTGCAAATTCTCTCCCTCAAGAGAAAGGCCTGCACCCCACCAAGCCAATAAGCAAAGTTTGAAGCTGTCCTCCAGCCTATGGAGTCTTCCTCCAACTTAAGGGATTCTTCTACGGAAGAAAATCCACTTAAGTGGCAGGAAAGCTCCTTAGAAGGAAATTGCTCTCGCCTAGGGGAGGATACCGCCTGAACACAGACACAATTCCATCAACAGCATTCTTCAGAATAGATAGTATTTAAACTATACACCAGGGTTCCCCAGCGTCATGCCCGTGGGCACCATGGCACCCACTGACACCTTTCCTGGTGCCCACCAAGAGTTTTTAGAATGTAGAAGGGGCAAGGTGGGGCTTTTCCCAGCAAGGCTTCTGATAGGCCGCTGGAGATTTTTAAAATGTTGCTCTGGCAGCAGCTACCACCACAGCACAGACATCTTCACTGTGTGCCTGAAGGTAAGCTGCAGCAGCCATTTTGTGGCTGACTCCACCTCTTGTGGCAGCCATTTTGTAGCAGCCATTTTGTGACTGCACTTACTACACCATGTCAGAATCCCAAATGTGCCCGTGGTCTGAAAAAGGCTGGGGACCCTCGTTACACACCTTGAAAAATCAAAGTTGGAGGTTAAATGAAACTTTCTGACTTTTCTCTAGTCTCAGGAAGAGACTGAATTCTAAGGCAAATTTTACAGAACTAAACCACCACACAGTGCATCTTAGCAGTGGGCTTTCAAATGCCATCTTGGAGCTGCAAATCATTTTAATGGGTTTTGTTGAAACAAGTCAAAATACAATTGCTGCTTTTAAGGAAGAATCTATCAGCCACCTCCTTGGAGTTGCCCCTGGAATGTTGCCTGAGGCAAAAACTGAAGCAGGAAGAATTACAGGAATGTCAAAGGCAAAAGAATTTTGGCAAGACTACTTTTTTGCTGTGCTCAAGCACATCCCTGCTTATTAAGAAAAAAGAATTTTGAGTATATCTATGCCACAAACTTATATCAGTGAGAAACCAGTTTCAATCACCACAGCTGCTCTCTCAAGGAACCCTGGGAATTGTAGTTTGGCAAAAGTGCTCAGCATTCTCCAGTCCTTTCAGACAATGTTTGACAGAGTCTGAACATACATATGGGAAGGAAGTGGGCACCTCAGCAGTAAGTGTGGCCCACATCTTTCTCACTCTCCTTGCTTTCCACTAACTATGAAAAACTGAATTATCGAAGAGGGCTTTTCTGCACTGTACAAAATGCTTCACAAAGCTACTTGGACAAATGATCAGGCACTGTTATCTATACTACTGTATATATTTCGCTTTAAGTTGGATCCTACTATGTAATCTTGCATCATTTAATGTGTCCTGTTAACACTTATGCTTTGCTTCAATTCTTTTTTTTCTAAGATTTCTGGTTACTGTTACAACTCAAACCCTATTTCCTTGTTTATTCAAGGTCCCATCCAGTTGGTTGTTTTGACTCACTCTGTGTAACCTTCCCTGAGTCCCAGTGAGAAAGGCGGACTATAAATAACACAAATAAAATCTTTCTGAAGGATTCCCAGAGAGCTGCCTACACAATCATACTTGTATACGGACAGGACTTTTACACATAGACAGTGCGTATGCTGGAGTGGCACTTGCTACCAAGATGGCGGCTTTCGGCCATGCCCACTCCGTCTCTGGTAGGTTGTGCAAATGTAACACTGGGAACTAGCAGCCCTCACAGAAATACTGTGCTCTGTGTTATCTTGCGGGGAAAGACCAGTTAAACTGGTTTAGCTCTGGAGTGGGAGTAAGACTACCCGTAGGTCTTCAGCAACGAAGACACATTTGGTGATCAGGAAGAGGAAAAAGAAGAGGAGATTGGATTTATGCCCCGCCCTTCACTGGGAGTCTCAGAGCGGCTTAAAAACTCCTTTCCCTTCCCCTCCCCACAACAGACACCCTGTGAGGTAGGCGGGGCTGAGAGAGCTCTTTCAAGAACTGTCCTTGAGAGAACAGCTCTGACAGAACTACGGCTTGCCCAAGGTCGTCCAGCAGCTGCAAGTGGAGGAGTGGTGGAATCAAACCTGGTTCTCCCAGATTAGAGTCCGCACACTTAACCACTACACCAAACTGGCTCTCTTGCCAAACTGATAGGGATGCTAGCCTCCAGGTGGGACCTGGGGATCCACTGGAATTACCGCTCATTTCCAGACTCAAGAGATCAGTTCCCCTGGAGCAGACGGCTGCTTTGGAGGGTGGACTCCATGGCACTGCAACCCACCGAAGTCTCTCCCCTCCCCAGGCTCCTCCCTCAAATCTGAAGGCGTTTCCTAACTTGGATCTGGCAACCCTTCTCCCCGCCCCCCCCCCCCGATCCCCCTCCAATGTCCAGGGAGGACCTGGCAACCCTAGGAAAAGGCTACTGGATTCCTACACGGGAGCTGCTTCTCTGCAAGAGATATGGGCTATCAGGCATACAAATAACTACAGTGTAACATTTTCTTTTCACTTGAGACCTTTCCAATGTACTAAAACCCAACGAATCACAGTATACTCATTTAATTTTCCACCTGAGAGGACAGTGCTCATTAGCGATGACATCTACGTAAGAGAGAGAACGGCAGCAGAGAACTGGGTGCATTTTGGGGAAAAAACTGGAGGCCTTCAAAAGGTCACATTTCGAATATTCATAATACATTAAGGCTGCAGTCAGTGCTTATCCAGTTTCACCCCAGTATCCGAAAGGCCCTAGGCTTTCAAATGTCAAAGACAATTTTTTTTCCAAGGTAAACATTAAAGCTCAGCTGTTTTCATGGCCCCTCCCCTGAGAGCTGGCTTGATGTAGTGGTTAAGAGCGGCAGACTCAAATCTGGAGAACTGGGTTTGATTCCCTACTCCTCCTCTACATGCAGCCAGCTGGGTGACCTTGGGCCGGTCACCGTGCTCTCAGAACTCTCTCTGCCCCAACTGCCTCACAGGGTGTCTGTTGTGGGGAGAGGAAGGGAAGGTGATTGTAAGCCACCCTGAGACTCCTTCTGGTAGTGAAGGGTGGGGTATAAAACCAACTTTTCTTCTTCTTCTTCTTCTTCGCAGTTAATGAAAACAATGCAAATGCAGGGAGCTTACACTAGCAAAAGACCCAAGGGAGACTGGTATGTGTCCCATTGATCCCCAGCATCAAACAAATTGAAGAGTCGGAAGAAAATGGACTAGAAGGAGGGAGAGACCCTGGAAGGAGGCCAAGCCTCCTACAGCCTCTGTTCAAGTCAACTGTTTAAGGGAGCCCACACGGTGCTCTGAAGACATCAAAGGGAAACAGAAAATCAATTTCTTTCAGATGCGTTCATTTCCCAAGCAATGCTCCCTTCTAAGCTGTGGAGCCTTGTGAGCAAAAATTCTGCTTTGAGAGCTACTGGCATTAACGTTGTGACTGATTCAGCTCCGGCACAAATTAGTTTGCTCTGGAGCCATCTTTCCTGAGCTTAAGACAAAAATGTGTGAGCCAGAGGCTAAAAAACTGAGCTAGCTCACAATCGCTCAGCTTAGAGGGAACACTGCTCCCAAGGAGCCAGACGCACTGCGGGTAGGACGCACTTGGGCAGATGAGGATTCACCCTTGGATAAACCACGATCACAAGCAAACCAATAGCAACGTCACATTCATTCTCTCATGTCACATAAACAATGATAACGCCGCCTAAACTGCCTACCAGCCTCCTCTCCAGAATGCAAACTCTCGTGGTGGAAACGCCAAAGCCCCTCCCCTGAGGGGCTGGCTTGATGTAGTGCAAGAGCAAGAGCCAAGTTTGAAGAAGGTGCAAAGCAGGGTGTGAAGCTCGGAAGAAATCCCGGGGAAGGAGGAGGGGAGACACAGAAAACATTACATTCGTTCTCTTATGCCAAAGTGGTTAAAATGTGGAATCCGCTGATCTCACCATTGCCAAGTTATTTTGTGCAAAGGTCAAAGGAGGGCTCGCTCACATGTTATACAGAAGCACCTGAGTTTTCTTTCCCCTCTTGCCCTGCAACACAGGAGACAGGGACCTGATGCACGTGCGAGATCCATGGACCTCCGACGTCTTCTGAAGTGCGTAGGCTGTGAGACACTTAGCACACGATGTGGCCAAAATCCTTGCTTTGCTGCTGGCTGTATGTTCAACAGGGGCCTCTCTGATGACTATACTTACATGATGCACTTTTGCAAACTTCTCTCATTCATGTATTACACTTGAAGTGCACGTCTGGGGGGGGGGGGGAGTGCAGGGCATTTCCTAATTTCAGCAATATGGCAGACGAGGGAAAAAAGAGTATCCGAGTTACTCTCGCCTCACCTTCCCCTGCTTCTCTGACCATATATGACTAGGCCTTTAGTCAGGTTCTATATGCAATACAGACTGAGTAGAATTAGAAGCATAAAAGTGAACATCATTTGTCTAGCAGTTATTAAGAGATAACAAGCAGGAAGCCAAGATGGGTCATGCATGCTTACTTCGGCTCCCCTATCTTGATCCCGGGGTGTTGCGTATAGGCGTGGGAATGCGTGCTGGGCGCTGACTTGAACGCCATCGGACAGATGGGGCATTTGTAGAACACCTCACAGTGCGAACCTTGAATGTGAGACTTGAGCGCCGCCACGTCTGAGTAGACCACGTTGCAGTGGACGCAGCTGTAAGAGAGACAGAAGATAAAGACCACTTTGGTGCATCGCAAGCCCTCAAGGGCCTAGCTAGAACTGCCACCTTGTGACAAGAGAAGCAGAGTCGAGGATATTGCAGAGGAGCTATTCCAAATCCCCATAGTTCTTGTTCTATGCAGGAAGAAACATCGACTACCAAGTCCGCATGTTATTTCTCTCCCCGCCCAACCCTACCAATCATCGTGCCTTGTTAAACATTAAGAACAGTCTGTCTTTTTCACACTGGGGACTCAGACCAGGAAGTGGCTCTAGTGATAAAGCAGACTGGAAGACAGATGGAGTGATTCAAACATGGAATTCAGTGCCAAAGAATGTAGTGATGGCCACAGGTATAAACAGCTTTAAAAGGGGATTAGATGGATTCATGGAGGGCAGGCCTATCAGTGGCTGCTAGCTGCAGTGGCTAGGGGGAAACGCCACATTCAGAGGCACTAATCCTCTGAATCCCAGAGCCAGGAGGCAGCATCAGGGGAAGGCCTCAATCCCTATGCCATGTTGTTGGCTCCCCAGAGAAGAAGAAGAAGAGATTGGATTTATATCCCGCCCTTCACTTGGAGTCTCAGAGCAGCTTACAAACTCCTTTCTCTTCCCCTCCCCACAACAGAGACCCCGTGAGGCAGGTGAGGCTGAGAACTCTTTCGAGAACTGCTCTTTTCAAGAACAGCTGTGTCAGAACTATGGCTTGCCCAAGGTCATCCAGCAGCTGCAAGTGGAGGAGCGGGGAATCAAACCTGGTTCTCCCAGATTAGAGTCCCTGCACTTCACCACTACACCAAACTGGCACCAAACAGAGGAACCTCCAGAGACAGGACGCTGGGCTAGACAGACCACTGGTCTGATCCAGCAGGGCTCTTCTTATGTCCTTAAGGCTGAATGTCTACCAGATGTTGAAAGCTAAAAACTCTGAACTGTTTTCCCCAGAATGATTCTTGAGAGACTTGCTTTCTAGCAGGAATATTGCAGGGGAA
The DNA here is from genome assembly GCA_029233225.1 of Lepidodactylus listeri. Taxonomy (NCBI): domain Eukaryota; kingdom Metazoa; phylum Chordata; class Lepidosauria; order Squamata; family Gekkonidae; genus Lepidodactylus; species Lepidodactylus listeri. Next base: position 22,807,866 of record JARCFY010000004.1, on the reverse strand, counting down.
ATAAAGAGGTGTTTCAACAAAGATTAACAGCCTAATTTTGTAGGGTTGTTTTTTTAAAAAAAAAAGAACACCCCAAACCTACATTTATTTTCAAATAAGAAATAACATAATAGAAAAATACTGCCATCAAATATAACCAAGTAAATAAAAAGGCGGACAAGCGTAACAAAAGAAGAAACGTTTTTCTTAAATCATCAGACAACAAATGTAACAGAACAGCCCCCATCTAACTGTTCCTCTCCTACCCCTTCGGCATCAAATTACAAAAGAAAACCCCACAAACAATACAAAATACAGATTAGACCTGCAGCAAAGCAATCATAACACTTCAATAAACATACTGTCTATCAAAGAATACTTACTGAGCATGACAACATACCACATGGGCAGCCTCAGTTTATTCCAGAAAATGCAACTGAACCACTAAGAAATCAGCCACGCTGACCCCTTTAGGCTGGTGTGTGTGTGTGTGTGTGTGTGTGTGTATGGAGGGGCAAACTTTCCCATCAGCCTTATCACAGCTTTTTACAGGCAAGATCCTCTGCTTTCCAGTGTCTGATGTTCACCAACTTGGCCCCATTATGTGACAAGATGGGATTCAGACACAACACCAAATCATAGTTCGATGGCCCTATCTCCGTGAGGTTTGGGCTCGTGCGTGCCCCCGCCCACATTAAAACGTCACCCCTCACTGTTGCTTGGCAAACCATAATTTACCATTACATATCAAGCAGGAAAATTATAGTTCGCCTGGAAACCGGAACTGCACACCGCAATCAAACGGCGGGTTGCTCTCCAGTTTCCAGGGAAGCTACAATTGTGTCCTTTTGCGCGTAATGGGAAACTATCACTGGCCGAAAATGAGGACGGGAAGGATGGAATCGCCGTGTACAAGGAGTGGAGGGAGAATGGGATCCCCCGCTTGTAGCGCAGAAGTATTTTTAGTGGTACAGCTGAACCAAGCCTCACTTTTTATTTTTTTATTTTATTTTATTATTTTTCAAGCCTCACTTTTTAATGTTGACAATGTGGTGCCTTTGATAGCACCAATGTAGCTCCAGATCCTTTGGAACCTGGGCCTCAGGGACTCTACCAGTGTCAATCAAATCATTGGCTGGGGGGCTGTGTGGCTCAGTGGAAGAGCACCTGCTTGGCATGCATTAGATCCCAGGTTAAATCCCTGGCATCTCTAATTGAAAGGCTCATGTGAGAGACCTCTGCCTGAGACCCTGGAGAGCCGCTGCCAATCTGAGTTCACAGTACTGACCTTGTGGCCAGTGGCCTGATTCAGTCTAAGGCAGCTTCATGTGTTCATCATCCCACCCAGTTCAAAACAACAAAACAGTTCCTCGTCTGGATACGACATATCACTGTTTCCACAACTCCTCCAGCCACCGTCCAGCTCCAGTTCCGCACATTCTAAGATTCCGCACATTCTATCAGGCCAAAATCTGATAAAGCGTGCTTATAGAGTCCATAGGACTAGTCTTTCATAAACAAGTTCTCTGGAACTCCTGGAACCAGTTTACTAACACCCCGTCTTCAGACCTGGCAATATCCTAGACAAGCATTTCCATCTGAGAAAAGATTATAAGATATAGATACGAGAAGCTAAACTGAGGCAGAGCAGCGATACCAAAAGTTTTGAAATGCATTTAATTCCTTAGAAATTTAACACCCTTCTTTAATGTCCTTCTGGCTTAAAAGACTCTGTGTCTGCAAACACCACAACTTAGTACAAAGAAACATAATCTAATTTCTCTTTCATCTGAGCTAGAGATAGGATTTGATACTCAAACTATCCAGGAACCACATTTTGTTTACATCCAGGTTTCCCCAACCTAAGGAGGCTGAATCCTGAATACTCTTACTCAAAAGGAAGTCCCCTCTGAGTTCAGTAGGATTTTAACATTCTTGCAAAGGATCTCAGCCTGTGGTGTTGAAAGATCTCAGCACAGGAATCTTTCTTTTTTAAAAAAAGTAATGAATGGGTAATCCAGCCGTTCATCCAGCAGGGGGAACTTGGTTTCCTTTCAAAAATGCTGGAAGTTGAAAGAAGAAGAAAGGTTCATGGAATTTGGCAGCAGGACCGCTTTCTCCCTGCAATTTCTGGCATGCTTTTCTCATTCATCCAACTCCCAATAGACCTTTGCTCACCAAACTTGCCTCCTGGAAAAATTATAAGGGTTAACTCATTGCCACACATCTTTCCCATCTGTCATGACTCATGCAATTCAGTCAGGAAATGTTAAAGTCAACCCCAAGCAGTTCTCATCCTCATTAAGGAGATGCAAGCTAACACAGAAAGTTTATTACTTATTACAAAACACCCATATTTTGAAATCTTTTTTCAAGGCAGAACTTTTAAATCCTGCCTTGCTCTCCCCCAGTTCAAGGGACTACGGATGCCTGTATGAGTCAAAACTGACAGCAGGCTCATCCAAAAATGCATTTTGGGAGCCCCTCCCACATTATAAGTCTGCAAGGATGCACGTCTACAATGTTGTACAAGACTGTGTCTATTTCTATGGTTAGGGTTGCCAGGTCCTTCTGTTGCATGGGGAATCCCCCGGTTTCTGGAGGTCCCCCCGGTGCCAGCCACCTGGCCGGCGGTGAAAAATTACCACCCCAAACGCAGCATGCCTGTCACCCGGAAGCAACGTAGGCATGTCAGTGATGTCAGGGAGCAATGCTCAGTGGTTTTGGGGCAAAACTCTATGGCAGAATTAGCTTCAAACCAGAGGTGACGTAGGCATGGTATGCTTCTTCCCTCACCTCTCCAAGAGCATCCCGGTAAGTCCCCCGCTAGCTTGTTATTTGGACCTGGCAACCCTATCTATGGTGAAGGGGGAAGGCTGATGGATATTACACATGTTGAAATCAAACTGCATAGAGGAGCTAGCACGAGAGCAGTGGCCCCGCCTCTGACCCACCCAGAATCACTCAGACCGATTTCCCATAAGCAGCTGTGCTGCAGTCGCTCTTCCATTTGCCCTGGTTGCATTTGTCAATTTCACACTGATCGTCCCGGGGTCGCATTTTGATCCGCAGCTCCCCCTGATTTCCCCCACGTCTTCTTGATCCTGTTTTCTGAAGATCGAGAAGACACAGGGGAAATAAGGGGGAGGGGAGCTGCAGGTCAAAATGTGGCTGCGGGGTGAATAGTGTGAAATTGACCAGTGCAACTGGGGCAAATGGAAGAGAAACCATGGCACAGCTGCTTGTGGGAAATCGGTCTCATTGATAAACACAAAGTGAATGTGTGTACCAAATGTATATTTTATTTTTTTTATTTTACAGAATTTATGCTCTTCCTTTCTGCCTCCAGAAGGGCCACCAAAAGTATCCTAGGCCGACTGCTACAGCTGAAGGCTTCCCTCTGAAGCCCGCTGGTGCCATGGGCATTGGTGGAAGGAATTGGGGGGAGGAAAGGCTTGGTGCACCTGCATGCTTATGTCACTTCCGGTTTGAACCAGAAGTGACATGGGACACCCCAGCAGGCTGCAAAAACTCTATGGTAAAACCACAGAGTTTCTGTGAAATGCTAGAATGTCCCCCTGTGTCATTTCTAGTTTAAACTGGAAGTGATGGAGGTGCACTGGCAAGCCATTCCCTGCCCCCCAACTGCCACTGTGGATTGCCAGTTGTGGCCTGGCAACCCTAGCAAGGCAGCTAACAAATTAAAACACACATAATAAAACCATATTTTAAAACCATTAAAACCAACAAAATCGCATCATTAAAACTACTAAAACCAGGGCTAAATGCCATACGTATGTATATGTACAGGAAGTATATGCATGATTGGGAACACCCTTTCTTTTCTTTCCTTTTTTACAAACTTTCTTAGTCACAGGGATGGGGTCTGTGTGCGTAGACTCTGTGGCCATGAACCAAGAACCACACAAAGGCAGGGGCTGGAGCCAACACACTCATGCCCACTCCCCCTTTGTGTGCACTGGATCCAGAGCTTGTAATGCTGTCTATCCTGGGCTAGGGAGCCAACACAGACACAAGAACCAGCACATTAGGGAGAAAGTTTCGGCATATCCATTTTGTTGGTGCGTTATTTACATCCAAGGCAATTTTTTAACACTGGAGAACAGGCGGCCTCATTTTGCTACAATTTTTAAAAATTGCACCCTTTCTCCATGCGGCTCAGAGTAGTGTCCAAAGTTCTCCTCTCCTGCATTTTATCCCTATGACCACCTTGTGAGACAGGTTCAGCTGAAAGCATGTGCCTGGCCCCAGGTCATTCCACAATGCTCACAGCAGCATGGGGATTCAAACTGGGTATTCCCGGTTCTAGTTGTACACTTTGTAAACACTATGGCTGCAGTCACACGCACCAGTTGAAGAGGAGGGGAAGAGAGGCTATTTCCTCTGGAGGAATTTGACATGCAGTTACAAGATCACACAGCCCTTTGTGGGCGCAACCCATCACTGTGTGATCAGACGCAACTGTGGGTGAGTCGTTTTTTTGCCATTTGTTTCCCATGCGCATAAATGAGGAATCGCACCTCTGCACTGAGGGCCCCCTATGGAGTATGCGATGATGTGCATACTGCAAGGGGGGGGGATGGCATGGAGTCAAGATGGCATGATGAGACCATCCCGATGGCATGAGAGCGTACTTGAGCGATCAGACAAGGGAAAGTTCACCCGTGGCCCATTGGAAAGCATTAGGACCGGACTTTCCCCGGTGTCTTTTAACTCTGCTTCCGTAGCGGAGCAGCACAGGGTGCCAACAACTATGGGACGCTTCCCAGAAGTTGCTGTCTAATCACCCCCTTTAGATCCATCAGGCATTCACACCTACGTCGGATCTAAAGGAGCGTGTGATCACAGCCTGTATCACCTGTCTCTTCTGTATAAACCAGGCCTGCGGCTAGGTTTACCAAGCCTCCTCTAGGCCCTGGAATACCAAAATAGCATCCTAGACTATGCATGTCCTTTTAGGTATGTCAGTGGCAGCAAAGGATAAGCTTCTCTGCCTTGACTGATCTCTTTAATGAGGAACTCCAGACAAGCTTCCAAGGCTGGGTGGTGATGATCATACTAAATAATAATAATGCGACAAGCTTTCATTGATTGAGTAGATTAAACAATGAATGATTCATTCATTGGATGAATCAACAGGACTGCCAAGTGAAAGGCACACCTGCCCTTTTTTTTTTTTTTGAGGCACTCTTGGGGCCTTTATGTCTCACACAACACATGGTGGTATTTATTTTATTGTTATTTATGAAGCACCTAAAAGCACTAGGCACTGCACAAAACAACAACAACAATCAAAAACAAGACAGGCCCTGCCCACAGACTTACAGCAGAGTGAAATAAATTATAAGTTATCGTCCTTCACCATCTGAAAGAAAGAGAGACCTATACGGAGGATCTGGTGATGTGCAGAGATATCAGTTAACTGTAGCTGAGCGGCAGAGCACCTGCTTTTGCATGCAGAAGGTCCCAGGTTCAATTCCCAGCATCTCCACTTAAAGGATCAGGTAGCAGGGGATGTGAAAAACCTGCAAATATGCAAACTGCTAAATCTAGGAAAGGCAAACTTAACGCTTGCTATCAATGTCTGGTATAATATAATATGAGAAATTTTAACAGCTGACAAGGTTAACTGCCCAAATTAACATTGTGCCAAATTATTCTTATGTAATTAACTATACAGAAAAAATGGATTCCCTATTTATCACTTGGCAACTCAATGAAAAAGGAATCCACACATACTCTAAATGACTGAGATTCACACATATTTACACGTTAAAGGGTCTTTTCATAAAAGTTATGAAGAGCACTTTACGGTTTACAACAGAATCTATATTTGGGAGCCTCCAGTGGTTTTTGGAAACGTGGATTATTTCCCCAAATCCCTTTGCATTGTTATCGTTATACTGACCGGAATCCAACTCTCCGTGTGTAATGGAGGCAGTTCTTGGTGACGTGGGTCTGAAAATGGGCCGATCTGCAGATGGCACCGCATTCCGGACAGGTGTAGGGAGATTTATGCTGATGGATTCTCTGGTGCGATGCGAAACTGCACAGGTTGGGAAGCAGCATCTGGCATATACTGCAGGTCTTCTACATGGCAAAGGAAAGGAGGTAAAATAACAGATGTCTTAGATACAAATGAAGATACAAAAAAAGCTTACATTTATGGGCATGTCAGGTTTTTAAAAAAAGAACTCAACAAAGCAAAAATCGCAGCAAAACATTATTCACCGGGGGGGGGGGGGGGGGCTGTTACCTGACTTCCTGTCTTTCTAGATACAGCTTAAGAACAGACCCTGCAACCTGCAAACAGTTTGCTCACCTTCAACCTGGTCGTTCTTTCCTAACCCATCTCTGCCACTGCTACACTCTCCCTAATATCAGCATATATCTTGTTTGTGGGCCCTAACCTGGTGGCCCAGGTTAACCTGATTTCATCAAATTTTAGACGCTAAGCAGGCCTTGGTTAGTACTTGGGATGGGAGACCACCAAGGAAGCCCAGGGTTGCTCCATAGAGGCAGACAATGGGAAACCATGACTTCCTGTCTCTTGCCTTGGAAAACCTTTCAGAGGCAACATAAATCAGTCACAACTTGACAGTATTTTCCACCACCACCACCAAGATCCTTGGGCTAGGAACTCATCTTTTTGGCTTAAGCTGTAAATTGCCATGTAGATTGATAGTATAATAATATCCTCCATTTAAAGCCACTTTATTCAACCCCGTGAAAAGATGGCACTTTCCCCTTTCACTGTTTTTTATTTATTTAGTTGTGTTTCCTTTCAGAGACCTGCTCCAGGCAGCTAGTGGCAGAGCGGCCCCACTGACCTGTGGGCACTGCTCCATCTTGCCCTCTGAGGTATCTGGGCAAAGAGTGGCCATCCAATCCCCCCCCCCTCCCGCAATGTGTGACTCTCCTGGCTTTCCTTACCCTCAGAGGGATTTTTCTCTCCCTTATTTGGTAACGCTGCCACCAACTGGTCTTTGTAGGACTTACAGGCTGAGAAGGCCGGCGCACTGAGCTTCTCTTCCCTTTGCTGACATTCTAAGGCCCCACCTCATGCTTGTATCACCCACTACTCAGCACTGGGTTATCATGAGGTCAGCTTGTGCACTTGCGCACCACTAAGAAATTAGTGATTTGCCAGCTCACCGCCCCCCTTCCCCTGGCACCCCTTTTCAACAGCCTGGTTGAATGGTGGAAGTCTGTATGGTACAGCAAACAGCTATCAGCAGTCAAAATTATAAGGCATTTATTAAAAAGAGAAAAGTCCACATACATACTCTGAGCACAGCAACAAATGGAGCAAGGACTCCAAAAGAAAACTGTAAGCACGCAGTGCCTCTGTCCCTCAGTTTGTGCATGCCCTAGCAGCTCTTAATCTAAGGCTGGCTCTTTAATTTAAAAGATAACAGTGTTCTGAAAACTCATCATCTTACCATGGCCTATTGCAGAGGCATTGAACTCATTTGTTATGAGGGCCGGATCTGATATAAATGAGACCTTGTTGGGCCGGACCACGTGTGTAATAAAATGTAATGCCAGGTAGTAGAGATATAAAGGATGCAAATGGAGTTTTTTTTTTTACTTAGAATAAAAATGTGCTTAAAACATTAGTACTCTTGCAATATTTTGTTTATTTAACAGTATCTGATAACTGACACCTCTTGCTCTGAATTACTGCATCAAAATGTCTGTGCTGTTGCAGTCTTGAGTATGCTGTTCAGGTGTGTACCCGTAAGCTGCAAACCTACTTTTGATTTATTGACACTCACCACAGAAATCTCATGCTCAGAGTCTAGGACCCAGGGGAAAACATGAAATGGCTGAGCGATTGAGAGAAGCAAACTATGATACAGCAGCAGCAACAGAACAGAGCTCTCTCAGCTCCATCTACCTCACAGGGTGTCTGTTGTGGGGAGGGGAAGGGAAAGGAGACTGTAAGCCACTCTGAGACTCCAAGGAAAGGGCAGGTTATTTTTTTATTTTATTTTTATTGTATGACTTCAATTTATACCCCGCCCTTCCCGCAAGCAGGCTCAGGGTGGCTTACACAATCAGTATAAATACCCTTAAAACTCATAAAACAGATAAAGACTGTCAATACAATTCAGCATGCTAAAATCATAAAAGCGTAAGGTGCTAATGCTATTAGTGTCCCTTAAGATGGGGTTAAATTGCTTAAATTGGTATCCTGTAACCCGCAGCAGACAGACAGTTACCAATTCCAATGGTCTTCCTGAGTCCTGATGGAATAAAGTCACTATTGAGATGGGGGGGGGGGGGGGCAGGACTCATTGGTAGCAATGGTAGGGTGGCTCCTAATTGAAAGCTGGTGGAAGAGCTCCATCTTGCAGGCCCTGCGGAACTGCAAAAGGTCCCGCAGGGCCCTGATCTCCTTCCGGGAGCTCATTCCACCAGTATGGAGCTGCCAGTGAAAACGCCCTGGCCCTGGTAGTGGCGAGCCTGGCCTCCTTAGGGCCCAGGCAGATCAGCCTGTTCTGTTATAAATCAAATCTCTTCTTCTTTCCTGACCCTTGCGAACTCATTTCCTTTTACCTGGAGGGGGCCGGAGGCACGGACTGTACCCTACGACTCATATCTATGAGTGTACATACATTGCATCAGTAAGTATTCGTTGCTCACTGGGGACGACTGTGTGTTTTATTTAGAGAGTTCTCTCTCTCTTTTGGGAGGGAAGGCTGCATGGTATAGCCCGATCTCATCAGATCTTGGAAGCTATGCAGGGTCAGCGCTTGGAAGGGAGACCTCTACGGAAGACTCTGAGGAGGAGGAAGGCAATGGCAAACCTCCTCGGCTTCTTGCTCGACTTGCAAGCCCCTTTCCGGGGTTGCCGTAAGTTGTTGACAGCACGCCAAACATACACTCTTTTGTCCTGAGATAGGGACCTAGTTGTTACTCTCCAGACCACCCTGACCTCTTCCTTTGGAGGACACAGGTCGTGCAAGGGTATCCTACATTTCCCCCCACCCAACCCCTGCTGCACTCTCTGACCTCATGAAAAGGCCCTTGTCACACTGATCCTCTAAGCATGTGATGACACAAATATCTGTATACCCAAGTACTTCAGCACGGTCGGTAAACACGACAGGTCAGGGCACCACTGAATGGGTGTGAAACTGTGTGCGAAACTGCACACAGACTTCTCTGTCTCTAGGGTCAGTGAATTTAAATTTCACTTGAACAGTTGGAATATTTGTGAGCATTCCCTGGCATCAAAGAAAGTCAGGCAATGGATAGGGAGGACTTAAAAACATAAGAGAAGCCAGTGTTGGATCAGGCCAGTAGCCCATCCAGTCCAACACTCTATCACACAGTGGTCAAAAATAGCAGGTGCCTTCAGGAGGTCCACCAGTGGGGCCAGGACACTAGAAGCCCTCCCACTGTTGACCCCCACAAGCACCAAGAATACAGAGCATCACTTGCCCCAGACTGAGAGTTCCTATCTATATTTTGTGGCTAATAGCCACTGATGGACCTCTGCTCCATATGTTTATCTAACTCCCTCTTGAAGCCGTCCATGCTTGTAGCCGCCGCCACCTCCTGTAGCAGTGAATTCCATGTGTTAATCACTCTTTGGGTGAAGAAGTACTTCCATTTATCCATTCTAACCTGACTGCTCATCAATTTCATGGAGTGCCCACGAGTTCTTGTCTTGTGAGAAAGGGAGAAAAGTACCTCATTCTCTACCTGCTCTAGCCCATACATAATCTTAAAAACCTAGATCATGTCACCCCTCAGCCGTCATTTCTCCAAGCTAAAGAGCCCCAAGCGCTTTAACCTTTCTTCATAGGGAAAGGGTTCCAACCCTTTTATCATTCTAGTTGCCCTTTCCTGCACTTTTCCCAACGCTAGAATATCTTTCTTGAGGTGTGGCGACCAGAGCTGTACACAGACCAGTACTCCCAATGAGGTCGCACCATCGATTTGTACAGGGGCACTATACTTGTACAATGATAGGTAAGAGTCTCACTGTTGTACTTCATTTTATTTTTTTATCAGCTTATTATAATGTAAAACTTTTACACCCTGGAAAAACTATTTTTTTACATGTTCATGTCACTAATCTGATCTCCTATATCGTATTCCCATCTCTGATACATGGTAATATAAGAACCACTCTTAGAGAGCTCAGAAAAAACAGCCTCTCCATACCCTTCTGAACAGCCATTACATACACGAAAAGCGCTTTCAAGCACACAGCCTTCCATCAAACAGCACTTGTCTCTACTATTGGTGCAGGTCTGAGAGCTGGAGCTGGCGTTTCTTTGCCTGTTCATGGGGTCTGCATGTTAATGGGGAAGCTCAAAAGTCAAGCACCCAGAATGCTGAACTTCATATGCAAAACTTAAACCGCTGAAAACCGAAACCAAACCGAGCTGATGACGACCTAACCAAAGACTGAGTTGTGCCATGTAAAGTAATTGAAAAATTATTAAAAGGCTCCTATTTGATGAACTGCATTGTACAATTCAACCATGTGACAAAACTATCACCAGGACTTGCCAAAATTAGTTTGCTTTGCAGAAAGCTCTTGATTCAAAACGCAAGGTATAAAATACAAGCAGGGGATCCGTCTCATTTTCTCACTGTATCTCTCTCCCCACGCTAGTCCCGGTTTCTCTCGCTTTTTGTTGCTTCCAAGGTCTCTTCTATCCTCCTGTTCATCTGTCTACCTACCTTCATCTGCCCCCTCATCTTCAGCGTTGTCTCTTTCCTTCCCCTGGGCAGCCTTTTCCCTTTACTTTGTTCCCACCAACTACCTTTTCATGTTCTCCCCCCCCCCCCCCCCTTTTCAGCTTCTTCTTTCCTCTCTGCAGTCTTTCATTTTTTTCGGTCGCTTCCTTTAACTGTCAGAAGCTAAGACTTGAAAGGGCTGCCAATATTGTTGTGCTTGCCTAGCAACCACTGTCCCAATGGCCGCTGAGATCTCATAATGGCATCTCATGAGATCCAAGTGTGCATTCACCCATTGAAGCTACAGCAATTACTTCTATTAAGGGAGGGGAGGGTTGTCCCAACAATGCCTTTTAAAATAATATTTCAGGTTTTTCTGCAAACCTGAGGCTTCTTTCAGCTTTACAGAAAAATCTCCCACCTGTTCTTGGCCCCACTGTGTGGATTTTTTGATCCATACTCTAGGACTCAGGGGGCTGCAGTGGACCAGTAGTTAAGATGCTGAACTGCAGACCGGAAGATTGGTAGTTCAGCAGTTCGAGACCTGAGTGCCGCATGACAGAGTGAGCTCCCATCTCTCGTCCCAGCTCCTGCCAACTTAGCAGTTCGAAAGCAAGAAACTGCAAGAGATAAATAGGTACTGCTTTGGTAGGAAGGTAACAGTGTTCCGTGCGCCTCGGTGTCTAGTCGTGCTGGCCACATTACCACGGAAACATCTTTGGACAGCACTGGCTCTTCAGCTTGTAAATGGAGATGAGCACTGCCCCCTAGAGTCGGATTTGACTGGCTTTCGAGCAAAGGAAACCTTTACCCTAGGACTCAGTTCAGAATGAGATATGATTTTCAAGTTGTTTAAACAGCCTTTAGAGACAACACAAGTGTTGGGAAACCAGTCACAGTTGGTTACAATGGAAATGAACAGATCTCACCTCTACCATGTCTGACATGCTGGCCCAGCAAGTCCACAACCCTCCTCTTTTTCTGAACCCACAGGGAGGGCAGCCCAAAACAAATAGCTTCACAATTTCACTGACCCACCATAGGTAACTGGTCACCTCTGTTTGGCTTAGCAGACCAGAAACTGCAAATTTGGAACTGAGGTCAGCCAAAGGTGATGTCTGATGCTCTGTGTCCCAGGGAAGTGATCATCAAGGACCGTGAACACAACCAATTCCACTGAAATGAAGGATAGCGTTCTAAAGCAGGAAGTGTTAGAATACATTCTAGGGGCACAGACCTCAAATGACAAGCTAGTGAACTCAATCGAATGTGAAACAAAGTCTACTGGGGAAAAGACTGATGAAGATGTACTTGAAAAACCCAGACTGAATCCTCTCTTTCGCCACTTCTTGTATACTAAACAGCTGAAAAACTTCTTGGAGATCAGAGGCGCAAATACGCTGCCAGTCCTAGAAGGTAGCACTGCGCTAGGCAGACCATTGGTATAACTTTGGATGAAGCATACTTGAGATGCACTTCTTACTCGTGTTCCACAACTGCCAAAATCGAGCAGCTATGCACTCTATGTACCAACCGCAAACTATGTGCACATACAGAGGGAACACATAAAGCATTTTCTATGGTGCTTATCTGCCTAGAGCCCTTACACAGATATTCTGCAACATTCCACACTATCCCCATCCTATCCAGCTCCACCCAGTGAGAAGCAGAGAGGCGAAATCTTGCTGTCAAAGGTGAGTGGAAAGTCCTTGCTGACAATCTTGATTCAGCGATGTATTTTGTGTGTGTTTTTCTCTATCTCTATGTCCATAGGAGAGAAGGCGGCATGGTGTAGCTCAGTCTCATAAGATCTCGGAAGCTAAGCAGGGTCAGTACTTGGATGAAAGACCATCCCCACTGGTGGACCTCCTGATGGCATTTTTGGCCACTGTGTGACAGAGTGTTGGACTGGATGGGCCGCTGGCCTGATCCAACATTGGCTTCTCTTATGTTCTTAAGTTCAAAGAAAACTCTGCAGGGGAAGGCAATGGCAAACCACCTCTGCTAATCACTTGCCTTGAAAGCCCCTTGCTGGGGGCTGCCATAAGATAGCACCTTATGTTTTTATGATCTTATTGTATTGAATTGTTTTAAATGATCTTATGTGGTTTTAATGGTCATTGCGTACCAGTTTATGTGAGCCGCCCTGAGCCTGCTTGCAGGGAGGGCGGGATGTAAGCCAAATGGATGGATGGATGGATGGATGGATGGATGGATGGATGGATGGCTGTGACCCAATGGCACTTTACAAACACACACACGCACACATACACATACAAAGGAATAGGAGTCTATACTGATATTTTCTAATCTTTTTACAATTTCAGAATTCTTTTTTTTTTTTTTTTAAAGAAAGCACATGATGTACTCAGACATTAAGCTGCAAGTGAAGGTAGCATTGGCAAGAGGTGCTGGTGTTAGAATGGAACTACAAGTTATGCACAGACCTCTCTCTTTCGTAGGGCGTTTCATTTTTTGTTTTTTATGGTCTACATGAGCTGGGGTTGTGATTTAAAGGGGAACACACCAAACTGGGTTTTTTAAACCCCTTTTTTTCCTCTAGGTGAATTTCTCACTAAAAATCCCCATCCCAATATTTTTTTTATCCCAGTTTATCCCAGTTTAAGACTGTATGCTTTGATGTTTCCCAATCAGCTTGAGGACAGTGATTTCCAGGGGGGAAGCAGCCTGATATGAAAGGGTTAAATGCCTCCCCCCCACACATCTCATGTTAAACTGATGCCCCACCAGCCATGTTTTTTAAAGGAACAAAACACAGTAACAAAGAATCACAGAATGACAAGCAATACGAACTTCTACGCTTTGAGAAACATTTCCAAAAATTCATTTGTAAAGGGTAAATAAAACAGGGGTTAAAAGTGAAGCTGTGGAGAGTTCCCAGTTCTTATCTCGGGTGCAGCCATGAACTCAGCCAAATACTATCCTATGCAAATTTGCACCAGTCTGACCCATTTATTTCAATAGGATTAGCCTGGAGTAACCCTGCAGGGATTGTATTCTATCAGTGTAGTTCTAAAAAACACTTTCCTGGGAATTGGTCCCACTGAATAAACTTCAGTAGGATTCCAAGTAGACCTGCTTACTGTTGGCAACTTAATGCACACCAGTCTCCAGTTTCTGATGTGGATATGAAGACAGGTGGAGGGAAGGGAAACTAGGGGAAACCTTTTCCTGATTCCCCCTGCCCCTAAAAGGATTTTTTAAGTTTCCAATGCAAAATGTTTGAGAATAACTGAGGGGGGAAAACTCCTAGGAAATTTTTTTCCCCGTTCGTAAGGAGCAAAATGCCTTTTAAGACCAGGGTTTTGTTCACTCTGAAAGTACAGCATGACTATTTTCATACAAGGCAATCTCCAGCATGAGAAAAAAATGGTAATTCTAGTGAATAATGTAAACAAAGACATTATTTTCAAGAATATATTCCATGCTTAAACATGACTAGTTTTACACTACTGAAGAGTGTGATGTTTTCAGTGGTACCAGGTTTACCTCAATATCCAAATAAACTTTTACCCTTATTGTGGCCGCTTCCATCAAAAGAATACACTTTATTTTGTTCACTACAAAAACTTATATTTTCTATTTTCAACTTTTATTTTTTTCTTCTTCCCTCAGAAGCCTAAAACTAAGGTAATGTGCAAAAGAAAGCACAGGGTGCAGAACTCTCCAGCTGTATTTGCAGTTTTTGCCCACAGAAAACTAAGGCATTTATACTTTTAAATTTCATACATATGCCAAACAGTACAATTTGTATGCTAGCTTACACATTATGCGTTTCATACCATTCAATTGAGTATAATAAGAAAGCACATAATGGCATATATTTCAGTCCTCTCACCCATCCTGAGAAAAACAGCCTGTCCCCTGTGGCTTCAAAACTTCTGAAAATGTTAAGTGAGGATAATTCTCCAAGCTGACAACGGGGGATTCAGATGCTTTATTTTGGTTGTCCATCCACAGCAAATCCAATCTGGATCAGACCTGGGCTGGGACCAACATGCGGTCACATCCAAAACAGATCCAGATCTTTAGATGCCCCCATGTCTTGGCACGTGACAATGACATCACCAGCACGGGGTCAGACTACGATATGGGAGACCCAAGTTCAAACTCCCACTCTGTCATGGAAACCCACTGGGTGATCTATGATTCTATCAAAGAAGAAGAAGAGGAGGAGGAGGAGGAGACTGGATTTATACCCCACTCTTCACTACCCAAAGGAGTCTCAGAGAGGCTTACAAACTCCTTTCCCCTCCCCACAACAGACACCCTGTGAGGTAGGTGGGGCGCATAGAGCTCTTTCAAGCACTGCTCTTTCAAGGACAGTTCTTGTCAGAACTATGGCTTGCTCAAGGTCATCCAGCAGCTGAAAGTGGAGGAGTGGGGAATCAAATCCGGTTCTCCCAGATTAGACTCCACACACTTAGCCACTACACCAAACTGGCTCTCTCAGGGATGCTCTAGTCTAGGCTGATCCTGTATTGAACAGGGGTTGGAAGATGGCCCGTACGGCCCCCTTCCAACTCTGCGATTCTATGATTCTATCTTGGACCAGACACACACACTCAGCCTCACCTATCTGATGGGAGTGCTTGTGAAGATAAAAGGGAGAGGGGGAGAACAACATTATAAACCTTTTTGGATTTCCACTGGGGAGAAAAGTGGGGTATATGTATCCAAATAAATAGGGCCCTTGAGCCTCAAGGCTATTCGCTGCAACCTTCAGACCACAAATGGACTCCTCTTCCTTTGAATTACTTGCCAGAGGCAGGAAAAAGCATTCCATGTTTGTATTCAGAACAAGAGACTTCATCACGTTCCTAGGTTTCACTCATGGCATATCTTCGGCTTCTACTCAGAGGCCACATCCACACTGTCATGTTTGTCACTTGTTTGTCCCTATTGCCTTGGATCCGCCCCCCCCTTTCCACATGTGTTTTGCTCCCTCTGGGACTACTAGAGAGAGCAACACACATTGGGGGGGGGACGACTCTGAAGCAATAGAGACAAACAGGGCTCTTCTTGTAGAAAAAGCCCAGCAGGAACTCATTAGCATATTAGGCCACACCCCTGACAGCACAGCTCATTAACATATTAGGCCACACCCAATGTTCCCAGAAGTGTGGTCATCCAGCCACATCCACCTTTTGCTTCTTATTCTGTTTACCTTGTTGTCAAAACAGTTTTGACAAAACCAATAAAAACATTATTTTCTGTCCCATCTATACAAAACCTTGCCTGAACCAATATCTTATGTCCAACAATTATTCCCACACTGGATTGAAATCGATTCCTAAGGGTTAGGTTCCCATGGAAATCAGGTTGCCTTCCTGCAGAACTAGTACACTGAATATGATTTTTTAGGGTTGCCAACCTACAGGTGGGGTCTGGAGATCTCCTGGAATTACAACTGAGCTCCAAACTACAGAGATCAGGTCAATGGCTGCTTTGGAAAGTAGAGTCCATGGCATTATGCCTTGCTTAAGTCCCTCCTTCCCCTAAACTGCACCCTCCACTCCCAAATCTCCAGGAATTTCCTCAACCTGGAGTTGGCAACCCTAGTTCACTGGCAGAACAATGCTAGGAGCCAGTTTGGTGTAGTGGTTAAGTGCATGGACTCTAATCTGGGAGAACTGGGTTTGATTCCCCACTCCCCCCTTGCACCTGCTGGATGACCTTGGGCAAGCCATAGCTCTGTACCAGCTGTTGTCTCAGAGCTCTCTCAGCCCCACCTACCTCACAAGGTGTCTGTTGTGGGGAGGGGAAGGGAAAGG
This sequence comes from Lepidodactylus listeri, assembly GCA_029233225.1. Classification (NCBI taxonomy): domain Eukaryota; kingdom Metazoa; phylum Chordata; class Lepidosauria; order Squamata; family Gekkonidae; genus Lepidodactylus; species Lepidodactylus listeri. The sequence goes on along the minus strand of JARCFY010000004.1, from coordinate 22,791,370 downwards.
AGTTTGAAAGATGCTCTGAGACTCCCTTGGGTAGTGAAGGGCGGGGTATAAATCCAATCTCTTCTTCTTCTAGGTTTGTGGATGCACTGGATGGGAGTAGTTTCTGGACTATTTTATTCAAGGTACAAGATTTCATGTGCCACCCACACTTCTTCAGATGGAAGATGTGTGCATGCACACAAAAGCTTATACCTTGGATGAAACTTTGGACTCTAACTTTGTTCTGCTGCTTCAGACCAACACGGCTACCCACCTGAATTATTACACTATAATACTTTTTACAAGCAATTATGTACCAGTGGAGTGGTTACCATGCAGAGTCTGTCCCACAGGTAAAATTATCCTGTGAACAGGTGGTCTTTACCACATAAAAGTATCACTACCATCACAAGATCATCAATCGTTGGAACTCCTCAGAAGTGGAAATCTCTCTTATTAGGAGGTTTAAGAACATCAGTTTGCTGGCCCATTAAAGGCAGATGTCAGTCCAGTGGCAGGAGAAGAGGGACAATCATCTTCTTCAGAAACTCTGCCCACTTTTTTAAATGTCACAAAACAGGCAATCTCCAAAGTGCAGCTGACCATGCTCATTTTTAGTTACAACTCTGTTTCTCTGCAGATGTTCCCCAAAGTGCCCCATGCAACAGTCAAGTGTTCTGACAACACACACAACAATGAAGCTACTTTTTCAGATTTTTCTCTTACATGGCAGTAAGCACCAAACCACTTTAATACAGACTTTAGACACACAACATGACACAACAATGAACTCAGGCTTCAAAGTTACTTTTCTTAAGCAGAAGATGCCATGAGAAAACTAAAGAGATTCTCAAAAATTAAAGATATTGTCAAAACCAGCATTTCCTGGGCTCTCTGCTTTTTTACATCCCCCCCCTTTTCAATAATTTTTTTATAAAAACAGAAAGAACAGAAGGAAGGAAGGAAGGAAGGAAGGAAGAGGTAGGTGGAGGGAGAGAGAGAAAGGAAGGAAGGAAGAAGGAAGGAAGGTAGACAGACAGAGGAAGGAAGGAAGGAAGGAAGGAAGAGGTGGGGGGAGAGAGACAAAGGAAGGGAGGAAAAGGAAGGAAGAAGGAAGGAAGGTAGACAGACAGAGAAAGGAAGGAAGGTAGGTGGAGGAGAGAGAGAGAGAAAGGAAGGGGGAGGGAGAGATAGAAAGAGAAAGAAAGAAAGGTGGGGACAGAGAAAGACAGAAAGAAAGGTGGGGGGGTGAGAGAGAGAGACAAAGGGAAAAGAGAATGGAGAGCCACTTACTGGAGCAGGGAAAGCCACAGCGACGAGGGCAAGCCAAATGCAGAAAGCCTAGCCCCTGTGCTTAATCTCTGGGCGGGGCTTTCATTTGCTCTTAAAGGGAAAGCACCCGGTGGAGCATTTTCCTGCCGACTCTCTGCAGGAACTTTCCCTTTAAGTGTAAAAAGCTCAGGCCAGGCAGGGAGGGGGCGGGGCAGGCTCGGACGCCAGCCGGAACGGTGTTCCTGTGCGTTCCTGTTGAAATTGAGCCCTGGAGACAAACAAGTGACAAACATGACAGTGTGGACATGGTCAGAATCACGGGAGCTACAGCTCAGCTGAAGCAATGTTATCCTGGATGCACCACTAATACAGGTCAGCATCCATGGCCCAAGACCCTGGCGTGGATTTTGGGTCACAAACCGAGCTCCAATGAGGAACATGGAAGAGGCTGGACCTCAGTTATGGTCCTGGAAAAGGATGCCATTGCAGTGGACTTATATACCTAGTCTGGAGTCTAGATTAATTTTACTGACACTTCCAAGTTAAGTACTATAGGCAAACAGATGCGGAGGCTGAAGACTACATCTTGAGAATCACAGTCGCTTCCAAATTTCAACAGAAATGAGATGAACTCAACAGCAACAGCCACAGTAATGGATTTCACCCACAATACATAAGAACATAAGAGAAGCCAATGTTGAATCAGGCCAATGGCCCATCCAGTCCAACACTCTGTCACACAGCGGCCAAAAATACTAGGTGCCTTCAGGAGGTCCATCAGTGGGGCCAGGACACTAGAAGCCCTCCCACTGTTGCCCACCCCCCAAGCACCAAGAATACAAAGCATCATTTGCCCTAGACCGAGAGTTCCTATCTATACCTTGTGGCTAATAGCCACTGATGGACCTCTGCTCCGTATGTTTATCTAATTCCCTCTTGAAGCCATCCATGCTTGTAGCCAGCACCACCTCCTGTGGGATTTGGCAAGAGATTTTTATACAAATACTTAATTGCTTGAGAGTTTGACTGGCCTTAGCTTTTACACCGATGTATACCACCCTGAGTTGTTGTTGTTTTTACCATGGGCCAAGATCAAAATCCAAACAGAAGGATAAAGCATCACCTTGACACTATCAGTTCATTGCCACAGCAATATCACTTAAGAAGCCAGTCAAGAGTTGTTAAGACCATTATGTTCTTTAAAGAAATAACTAAAGTACCCTTGCGGTTTCCAAATGTTTCATGCCTCACCCTTCCCTCCACATTTTTAAAGAACCTTCTTCTAATCTTTTGACACTTTCCTAAAAAACCAAAAGATAACAAAGAATAAAAACCGGAATCCAGTGACAACTAAAAGACTAAGAAAATTTATTCCAGAGAAAGCTGGCATAAATTTTGTTGGTCTTTACAACGCCACTGGACTCTGGTTTTATCTTGGCTGCCACCACAGACTAACACAGCTACCCATCTGGAATGACAAGAACAAAGAATGTGCATGGAAAAGAAAACAGGCAAAAGTACCAAACTGCCCACGTATAATGCAAAATGTGAGATACTGTACTTGTCCACTTGAGTCCGCAGCATGCTGGAAGTGAGTGGCTAGGGACGTCTCATCTTGGAAAACTTCGTTACACTCCAAACACTTCAGGCTATGCCGGCATAGCTTTGATGAGTCTTCGTCTAGAGGCATAGCTGGAGGAACCAGAGTGCTCGCTGGAGCCGATATGACTGTCCCAGTTAGGCCAGACTGTATCTTCGCTACAGCATGGGTGCCCACCCCAACCGGGCTTTGAAGAACAGACGATGCAATGGAAGTACTACTTGCCGGGGATGCAATCATTTGATCTGTTGGAACCGGTTTCAGAATCAAATGGGAACACTGCATCACAACCCCTTTCTCCTTATGTCCCCGAGCATGGGAGAGGAGGCTGCACTTGTTGTAGAAAACAAGATTTTTTGTGCAATGGTTGCAGGTGACCTCAATGCGCACACTCCTCCTATCGTAGTGCTGCGTCAGACTCTTTTCGAGAGCAAATGAGTCCCCACACTCCAAACACTTGTAACCGCGCGTGGGCAAAGTGATGCCTGCGTTTGCAGGAGGGCTAAGGTTCGGGACGTAAACCGGGACGGGGTTAACACTGCTGAGCACCTTGTTGAAAGCTTCAACCACTGAACTCTGTAAAGACGACACCACCTGGACTCGAGATACTTTTTTAGAAGGCTGCGAAGCTGCCGCGGAAATTATTGCCTGCTTGATCTGTTGCTGAGGTTTCGTTAGCACTTGGCGGAGTTCGGAGGTGGTCTGAGCACTTTGAGGCAGTAGGTTAAGGTTGGCAAGATGGACCGTCTTTGGCACAAGTTTTGCGCTGGCAAGGCTTGAGGCTGGCACCACAACAGTCTGCTGCTGTATCGCGTTGGCGGCTTTGATAATGGCACTGCTGGCACTCTGCACCGACGCAGCAGATATCACTGTCGCTTTCACCGTTGTGTTGTTCGCCAGTTTCAAATTGATAACTTGCGACCCTGCCGTCTTAACAGCTGATACTGGAAGAAAAGCAGTCGCCACGGGCTTAATGGTGACCTGTTTGGGAGTGAGATCTGCTGACGTTACGGCATTGGCGACGACTGTTGACTGGAGAGGTGCTCTGGGAGGAGAAGAAAGGACCGCAGAGGTTGGAGAGGACAACAGCGATGTCATGGAAGCAACCATGGAACCAGTTTGGTCCAGTTTCCTCCCACTGTCCAAGTCAACTTCCGGCAACACTCTCGTAACTGTTCTCTTGATCTCCCCAGATGACGTCTTGATGGTTTTTATGCGAACTTTTGGAATTGCTGGTGTTGAGCCTGCCGGAGAGGAAGGAGACCCTTTACTGCTGTTTTCACTCGATACGCTCCGAGGACTATCAGGCTGTTTCGCTGAGGACTTTTTCGCACAATCAATGAGACTCTGGGATTCCGGTGATTTGTCCAAGGCCCTAGGACTTTCATTCATATCTTTCGGCAGCGGAGAAGATTCTCTTGAATTAGGCTGCGGGTCTTTACTGCTGTCCGTTGCCGCTTTTTTAGCACTAAGTGCTGCGATTGCAGCAATACATGAGGAAAGTTTTGCTGACGATTTCGCTTTAGACTGTGAAACACTGGCAAGGGTTACTTCTCCCTTTTCCATGCCCATCTTCCCATCAAGTGTCCTGTTTTCAAGTAGTTTTTCAGAATTTTCTTTAAGCAGCTTATCATCTATTTTCCTTGTTTTAAAAGGTTCGTACATACCTAAAGACGTCGAGTTTGCTTCAGAGTCTCTTTTAACAACTTTGTTTTTATCTGCGTTACCCAAACCCGCGACTCCAGGTTTAAGGAGGTTTTCTCCTCCAAGTACCTTTAGCTTCTCATATTCCTGTTGGGAGACAGACCCCGTTAATACATTCGCTCTAAAGTTTCCACGCATGTCTTCTTTATCTGGAGGATCATCCACCTCAATTTTTTCATCGTCGTCAAACTCTTCAGCACTTGAGATAGGACTAAACTGGTTAAAGGCAGACTCTTTGAGTGTAGTCTCTGAAACAGAGCTCTCATCCTTCAGAGATTTCCCTTCCTCTTTATTATAACCTTCTAGAGTCGATACAGTTAGAAACCCGTTATGCAAACCATTGCCTGTGGAATGATGGCCATCTTTCTCTGCTCCTTCAGAAGAATCAATAGTCCGCACGTTTTTCACAATGACACTTACACCGACATCTGATGACGAGGGTGCATGGGAATCATCATCGGTGTGCACGTTCTGCTTTATGTGGCTTTCATGATCATCATGTCCAGATTCAATAGCAGCTTTAGGGTCAACCATATCTGGGATGTCAAACGCTGCAAGGAGGTCATCAAAGTCGGGGGTCTTCATATCTCCCATGGTCACGTTAATTGTTTGGAAGTAAATCTACAAAACGAACAGATGTTTTATATGAGTACTACAATATGGAGTTCCACCATACATCTCATCCGCATGCATTACTAATTTAACAGCGCCTTGATTAACAACATGACGTTTTGGCAGAACACGTAATCATCTCATACAAACATATTTTCTTTCTGTAAAGTTTCCTTATACTGACTCAGACCACGCAACTGGAGATGTTAGGGACTGAACCTGGAAACTTTGTCTCTGCCACTGAGCTATAGTCCTCTCCTCCTCCCAGTCTTCATTGTACCATACTTACATATCTTTAAGGCTGTTTTTCCACTGATAATATATGGGGAATTAATTTAAGCCCAGAGGAACATGATCATAGGATGCTGCTAATGGAAGACTTTGATACTTATTGGCAAAGCTCTTCCCTCCCCCCACTTTCCTGTAGATGAACAGTCTTTTTCAGAGAATGATATATTTCTCCCCAGGGACAGGAAGCAAGCATATTTTAAATGGAAGATCACATTCCCAATTCTCCGAGCATAAGGAAAAGCATGAGGGAAAAAATGATTAGAAACAACAAATGGGAGAATACAGGTTTTTAAAATTTTCGCCTTCACATTGCAGCTGACATGGTGACACCATAGGGTTTTCAAGGCAAGAGACAGTCAGACGTGGTTTGCCATTGCCTGCCTCTGTGTAGCAACCCTGGTATTACTTGGTGGTTTCCCATCCAAATATGGCCAACCCTGCTTAGCTTCCAAGATCTGACAACATCAGGCTAGCCTGGGATACAGTTATGAAGACATAAATTATATTTCCAGCTCTGAACATAGAAGAAAACATGGCTGAACAGGTCATTTTATTGGTATTTGCAAAAGATATGGAAAATTCACATATTAGACCTTTATCCTACAATGGGGGAAATGGATTCACAGCAGGGATATGCATCTTACCCCAAAGCAGATGGAGATGGGGAATGCCATACCCATGCACACATAGGACCCCAAGCTAATTTGCATACCGCCTAGCCTAGAATAGACTTGCAAGACCCATTCCCTTGAGTCCTGGACAACTGGGAAAGTCCTGCTGGCAAGGCAAACCTTTTCCTTACTCCAGGGGTGGGGTATCAACTTCTCCTTGGGTAATATAACCAACAAATCCTGCTAGACAAATTTGTACATCTAGCACTCTGAATCTACACTGCCATTGGCTCCACCTATTTGCTATGTCTCCCAGTTCACGTCTCCCAGCTACCATGGGGACAATTTATCACACTTTTACACTTCAGGGGCAGCGAGCTCAACCACTGCCCCTCCCCTTTACTGCTCTTTGGAAGGCAAGACCTAATAGGCATGGTGTATTTGCAGAGATAAGTCTTTGAGCTTTCAAAACATAAAGAGGTTTGATAAAAAATAAATAAATAGAGTACACATGGTCTGTTCAGGCATCGGGCTAAACAAGGATACAAAGAAATGGTGAGAACATGCAATCACTTACCATAAACTCTATACTTATCCTAATGGGGTTGTTGCTAGGATAGGCTAGGAAATCTTGAAGCTACAGCATTTAAAGTCTATCATTACCTTAGTTCTCAGAGTTGAGACTTCTCCTATTGTCCCTTGACACATAGTTAAGATTCAGTCCCTGCATAAAGCGTTCATCATGGCTTGTGTCAATACAAGAGATAAGCGTGTAAGAGTAACAGCCCAATTGAAGAGAGTTTTCCCCTCACGTTCTGATAATCTATACTCTCCCCCTTTAATAAGAATCCGTGCCCCTCTGGAGTCAGTACTGATCTTCTTCCCCCAAAGGAAGAAATTACTATCTAGCTATTTTGCTCTCCTAGTAGATAATGACGTTCCTGCAAGGTGCAAGATGGTAAACCTTTTGTTCTTTACTTTGGCCAGTGCCATTTGCATAACTAAGCTCTGGGGTGCTTTGGCCTTGGCAGAGAAATGACTAATCTCCTGTAGTTTTCCTGTTTTCTAGGTAGAAACTTCCACGATGGTTCCAGTTCATAGACAGAGCCAGTTCCAATTACTGAATTATTGCAGTGAATTCTGGGATAGAGTAAATTTCTCCAGTTTACAACAGTCTAAACAAGAAAGTAAGAATGTCTGTGTGCAAACTGAGATTTTTAATTATTTTTTTAAAGTCAAAATACTAGAAGGGTCTAAAAAACCAGAATACCACAGGAATTGTTTATTTATTTATAAAGAAATAAATTGTTGGGTTTTTTAAAAAAAAGGACAAATTACTAGAAGCGTCTAAGAAACCAACATACAACAGGAAGTCATCCCTAACAACAGCCTCCTTCTCCAAATCTAATTCCAAGCTGGAATGATCAGCTTTGTGACATCTCAGAGTCACCTTAATGCAGTGATTCAGCACTGAGCCAAATAGAGAACAGTTCGGATTTAATGCAGAGATGCATGAATGCTCATAGCAATTGAGGATAATTCTGGCATACAATATTGTGTATGCCAAACATTTCATAAGAACATAAGAACATAAGAGAAGCCAATGTTGGATCCGGCCAATGGCCCATCCAGTCCAACACTCTGTCACACAGTGGCCAAAAACACCAGGTGCCCTAAGGAGGTCCAGCAGACACTAGAAGCCCTCCCACGGTTGCCCCCCCCCCCTTCAAGCACCAAGAACACAGAGCATCACTTGCCCCAGACTGAGAGTTCCTATCTACACTTTGTGGCTAATAGCCACTGATGGACTTCTGCTCCACCACCTCCTGTGTAGCCGCCACCACCTTCTGTGGCAGTGAATTCTACATGTTAATCACTCTTTGGGTGAAGAAGTACTTCCTTTTATCTGTTCTAACCTGACTGCTCAGCAATTTCATGGAGTGCCCACAAGTTCTTGTATTGTGAGAAAGGGAGAAAAGGACTTCTTTCTCTACCTGCTCTATCCCATGCATAATCTTATAAACCTCGATCATGTCACCCCTCAGCCGTCGTTTCTCCAAGCTAAAGAGCCCCAAGCGCTTCAACCTTTCTTCATAGGGAAAGGGTTCCAACCCTTTTATCATTCTAGTTGCCCTTTTCTGCACTTTTCCAATGCTATAATATTTTTTCTAAGGTGTGGCGACCAGAACTGTACACAGTACTCCAAATGAGGTCGCACCATCGATTTATACAGGGGCATAATGATACTGGCTGATTTGTTTTCTATTCCCTTCCTAATAACCCCCAGCATAGCACTGGCCTTTTTCATTGCAGTCGCACACTGTCTCGACATTTTCATTGAGTTATCTACTACGACTCCAAGATCTCTCTCTTGGTCCATCTCCACCAGTTCGGACCCCACCAATGTGTATTTACAGTTAGGATTTTTGGCTCCAATGTGCATCACTTTGCACTTGGCCACATTAAACCCCATTTGCCACGATGATGCCCGCTCGCCCATCCTTGACAGATCCCTTTGGAGTGCCTCACAATCCTCCCTGGTTCTCACCACCCTGAACAACTTCGTGTCATCTGCAAATTTAGCCACTTCACTGCTTACTCCCAACTCCAAATCATTAATAAACAAGGTAAAAAGCATCAGACTGAGTACTGATCCCTGCAGTACCCCACTGCTTACCTCCCTCCACTGAGAAAATTGCCCATTAATACTCACTCTCTCTTTCCTTTTAATTAGCCAGTTTTTGATCCACAAAAAGACTTGTCCTTTTATCCCATGACTATTGAGCTTACTTAGGAGCCTTTGATGAGGAACATTATCAAATGCTTTCTGGAACACAAGGTAAACATCTATTGGGTCCCACTTGTCCACATGTTTGTTCACTTCCTCAAAGAACACTAACAGGTTAGTGAGACAAGATCTTCCCTTACAGAACCCATGCTGAGTCTTCCTCAAGAGATTTTATTCATCTATGTGCCTACTCATTTTTTCCTTAATAACAGTTTCCACCAACTTACCCGGTATCGACGTCAGATTGACTGGCCTGTAATTTTCCAGATCTCCTCTGGAACCCTTTTTAAAGGTGGGAGTGACATTCGCTACCTTCCAGTCCTCAGGAATGGAGGCAGATTTTAAGGAAAGATTACATATTTTTGTCAGGAGATCCACAAGTTCACATTTGAGTTCTTTCAGAACTCTCGGATGTATGCTATATGGGCCCAGTGATTTATTTGTTTTTAAGTTGTCTATCAGATGTAGGACCTCCTCTCTGGTCACCTCAATCTCATTTAGGTCTTTCAACCCCCCTCCCAAAAGCAGTGGTTCTGGAGTGGGCAGGAACTTTTCATCTTCCACAGTGAAGACAGAGGCAAAAAATGCATTTAGCTTCTCAGCCATTTCCCTATCATCCTTCAGTACACCTTTTACCCCATGGTCATCCAAGGGCCCCACTGCTTCCCTGGCTGGTCTCCTACTTCTAATGTATTTGAAGAAAGTTTTATTGTTGGTCTTGTTTTTTGCAACATGCTCCTCATATTCCCTTTTTGCCTGCCTGATCACAGACTTGAATTTTATTTGCCACAGCCAGTGTTCCCTTTTATCAGCCTCACTGAGACTAGCTTTCCACCACTTAAAGGAATCCTTACCTTTTACAGCTTCCATTACTTTGTTTGTTAACCATGCAGGCTTTTTTCTATACCTATTTGTGCCTTTCCTAGCCCGCGGGTATATATTTTCTCTGAGCCTCTAGGATTGTAATTTTAAATAGTGTCCAAGCTTCCCCAATGGTTTTGACCCTTTCTACTTTTCCTTTCAGTTTTCTCTTCACAATTCCTATTAAAAGAGAGTAATTTCATTTAAAAAACGGACTGGCACCATCAGTTGTAGACCCTATTTGTATCTAACTTTGGTATAAGGTTAAATCTTTCATTTTAACACTAAAGGCATGTTTAATGTTCCAAAGTCAGAATCTGCACAAGGGAAAGTGAAGTGCCAGGATCACATTTGCAGCTTACACACAAGAAATACCAAGTCCTCTAAACACAAAATCATGGCTTGTTTGTTTTCAGAGTTTTTCTATGTGCCACTTCCAAGTTTTCCCTTACAACCTCCAAAAGCAAGGCCCCACAATCTCTGTATTTTTAAAAGGACCTTCCTGGCTCTAGAAATAAGTAAACTGGAAGCTGAGATCAGTCACTCATCTTTTGAAATACCCTCAAGATTTAATCCAGCTCTGTCGCTATAACAGATATGTGTCTTATTGTCGCCCAAGATTATTGCAAAAGCAAGATTATCATAATTACATTTGCTGAAGCATGAAGTTGGTATAAGATGCCAAGGAGATAAAAGAACCTATCAAACGAAATCTATTTAAACAGCCATTCCAAGAGTTCTTTGAAAGCTAGAATTCAAATATTGTTAACAACTGTCACCCCACACAATTTGAGGACAAAACTCGAATAAGTGGGAAATGAATCATAAAGTTAGGATATGATAATACTAAACTAGCAATCAAAACAAGCAATTCCTGCCATTTCGCCAACACCGTTACCCTACCATTTAGAAACTGACTTGCAAAAGTAAGCAGCAAGAAACAGAACTCTGCTATAACCTTTTGGTCTCTTATAGCCCTCTAATGGAAACCAGTGACCTATTCACATGAATCTGTAGTGCACACATGAGGAAGAGGATGACCCTCTGGCCCATTCACGCCTTCCATGTGCTAGCTCGCTGGACATATGCTTGGATCCTAAGGTGCCATTTTGTCCTCTGATGGAACAGCTTTTCCATCTGCACAGAGGAGGCAAATGCCCATACGGCAGGTGCCAGATTTGTTCTTTGTTCCTTCAAGTCCACTGAGCTGCAGAAACACAGCTTCAGAACTGGAGATGGGACAGAATACTACAACAAGAGGAGGGAGGTGGGGAAGACATCTTCTCCCAGGGTGAGCCAGCGGTCCCCGCCAAAGTTATCAGGGTAACCGGGACTCTCTCATATGAGGTAGCCACAGAAGACGGCCAGAGGCTCCGCCGACACATAGACCAGCTCAGCAGTTGTCTCCTCCCCACGGAACCTGGGATACCCACACCAGATGACAGCGACGAGGATCTGCTAAGCCCGAAGGAGGTGGAGACAGAGGAGAACATGCCCACCGGCAGCACTCAACAGGAACTTAACGGTCAGCCTTCAGAGGCCGCCGGCGGAACGCCAGCACCAGCCACACGCTCCCAGTCCAGTGGCGGGTTGGGCCACCAACACAACTTCAGAATCCACAGTCCCGGCAGTGGAACCACGCCACTCAAACCGCAAGTGGCGCCAACCAGCATACCTAAAGGACTTTGTCAGTTGAAGAGGCTCTGAACTTTGGAGGGAGGGGTGTTACGTATTGAGCCTGAACTTACTTGCACAAGGACTTAGCTTGGGACGCATAACAATAGATCGCTAGGATCCTAGAATGGGCCAGTAGGGAGGCAGGGATCCTAGAGGAAACCAATTGGGAAACAACAGAGTATAAATAGCCTATCATTGGGAGTGGGGTGTGTTTGGGGTGTAATCCTTTTTAGGCATAAATACCAGGCTTCGGCCAGGGACAGCCAGTCTTCTTTCTCCTTGCTGTAATCACTTAATAAACTGTCTGAACCCAGTATATTTCAGTAGGTTTCAGTGAAGCCTTTGGGTATAGTGTCCAATGATCCAAGGCCCCCACTGCTCAAAAGGTCAGGAGATAAAAATCATATGAGAGAGCCTTACAAGTATTGGAGCCTACTTGCAGGCCCTGTTTAAACATTACAGCCAATACATGGATGCAAAGCACCCTCAAGGGTGGAGCAGCTGTGCCCAGAGTCAGTTTGGTGCAGTGGTTAGGAGCACGGACTCTAATCTGGGAGAACTGGGTTGGATTTCCCCACTCCTCCACATGTAGCTGCTGGCGTGACCTTGGGCCAGTCACAAGTTCTCTCAGAGACATTCTCTCAAGAGCTCGCTCAGGTCCACCTACCTCACAGGGTGTCTTGTTGTGGGGAGAGGAAAGGAAGGAGATTGTAAGCCACTGAGACTCTGAGTGAAGGGTGGGGTATAAATCCAATCTCTCTTCTTCTCCTCTCTAGGCATCCTGGTGGTGGGAAGTGCCATCAAGTCACAGCTGACACCATAGGGTTTTCAAGGTAAGAGGTGAACAGAGGTGGTTTGCTGTTTCCTGCCTCTGCATCACGACTCTGGTATTCCCTGAAGGTCTCCCATCCAAATACTAGCCAGGGTTGAATCTCCTCAGCTTCTGAGATCTGATGAGATTAGGCTAGCCTGGGCTATGCAGGTCAGGGCACCTAGGTATCAGGGCAAGGGAAATCGAGCTCTCCCCCACCACAGGTATAGTCATGAATGCATGAAGTTGCCTTCTATGGAATCAGAAGACTGGTCTTCAGACCCTCGATCTATCAATGTCGGTAGTGATAGGTTGACTCGCAGCGGCTCTCCAGAGTCTCAGGCTGAGGTTTTTCTCATCACCTACTACCTGATCCTTTAAACTGGAGAAACCAATGACTGGACCTGGGACCATCTACATCCCAAGCAGATGCTCTATGGCTGAGCCATGCCCTTTAAAGTATGCCACCAAACTGGCCATGTCCTGCCTTGTCAGATGACGGGGGGGAACTTAGAGAAGGGTTTCCAAGAGGATCATCATCTATGAGAATGGGCGAGTTCTTAGGGGCACAGCCTCCACATCCAGGCTACTGAGAATTTTATAGCTCTGAAGGGTGAATGGAGGCATTACATCATACCTGGCTATAAAATATGGCCAGCTCTACCTTGCTCGCCTTACTGTTCAAGGTGGGAGCTGAGAAATCTCTTTGGACAGTATGCCACTATGCCTGTTTTTTACCACTCTAATTTAAACTACCGTATTTTTCGCTCCATAAGACGCACCTGATCATAAGACGCACCTTGTTTTTAGAGGAGGAAAACAGGAAAAAATGAAACAGAAAGAAAGAGAGAGAGAGAGAGAGAGAGAGAGAGATAAAGAAAGGAAGGAGGAGGAGAGAGAGAAAGAGAAAGGAAGAAAGAAAGGTGGGGACAGAGAGAGAGACAGAAAGACAGACAGACAGACAGACAGAAAAAAGGAAAGGAAGAAAGGAAGGAAGAAAGATAAAGGAAAGAAGTGAGACGTCGGCATGCCATGCAAAGCCAGGCCTTTCTGTGCAAAGTAGCCATGGAGCTTAATCTGTGGGCGGGGCTTTCTGCTGCTGGCTGTCTTAAAGGGGAAAAGCACTTAAAGGGAAAGAGTACTTAGCCTGGTGGGGGTTTTTCTGCCATTTCCCTTTTAAGTCTTAACAGCTCAGGCCCAGCAGGGAGGGGCGGGGAAGGCTGGGATGCCAGCCTGAATGGTGTTCCCCTGCGTTCCTGCTGAAGAAAGAGCCCTGTTACAGATAAGAAAAGCTCCATTTCCGCTCCATAAGACGCACACACTTTCCCCCCCACCTTTTTTGGGGAGGAAAAGTGCGTCTTATGGAGCGAAAAATACAGTATGTATAAAAATAACCCTCTGAGAGTTTTTGTTTAGCCCACACCCCGATCCCAGGATCGGCTTCCCCAGGCTTGCAGGGCACATGGGGAACCCGAGGGAAGGAAGGCAGTTTCTGGATCGTGTATTGTGAATTGTGTAGCAGACTTGGACATAATCATTAGACATCTTACAAGGCCAACTTATAACATGCTCAGACCAATGCTCCCGCTAAGCTGTGAGCAATATTTTACTTTGTGAGCTGCTGGTATTAAAGTTGTGAGCAAGCGATTTGGCTACTGCATAAATTAGTTTGCTCTGGAGCCATCCTTCCTGAGCTAAGACATACATGTGTGAGCCGGAGGCTAAAAAACAGTGAGCTAGCTCACACTAACTCAGCTCGGAAGGAATACTGGCTCAGAGGACTGTTCATTTCTGCATTTAATAATTTTCAGGCAGTATTAATATATGTTTTAAGGAGTTCATGTTTGTATGCTCTATTGTATAACAGATTGCCTGACGAAGCTCATAATGAAACATGAAGGGATCCATAAGAGCTAAATAAACTCTCTACCTTGCACCATTAAGGACTTTTCTATTCCATCTTCCATAGCTCTAGAGACCAGCACATTGAATCATGCTCAGAAAATAACTGGAAGCCAGCACAAGGGTGATAATGTTCGTCACGGTGTGTCTCTTGCACACTTAACACGCTTGCCACAGCAGTATGCCATGCCTCCTGTTTCAAAATTAACGTAACTTATATGCTAAAACTTTAAAATTTAGGTGTTCTTTTTATTATTTTTTAAGTTCACATGTTGTTTTGAACTAACCAGCCTCCCGTTTAGCTTCTGGATGAGAATCCGAGGAAACGTTAAGGCTTCTGGTTTCCTACCAAGCTATCTAAACAAACAAGTCGGAATATCACAGAAGCAACAAAATACATAAAATGCCAATTGTGTTAACAATAAGACTAAGAACCAAACGCATTTTGACCAAAGCTTTCCTTCATCAGGGGTCCATAAAATAACTGTTGTGGGAATTTTAAAGGATATGTTCATAGATAGGTAAAGGTTTCCCTTGCTTGAAAGCTAGTTGAATCCAACTCTAGGGGGCGGTGCTCATCTCCATTTCCAAGCCGAGGAGCCAGCGCTGCCTGAAGACTTCTTCTGTGGTCATGTGGCCAGCATGACTAGGGCTGCCAAGTCCAACTTGGGAAATATCTGGGGACTTTGGGGGTGGAGCCAGGAGACTTTGGGGGTGGAGCCAGGAGAAAGGAAGTGACATCATTTTGTGATGTCACATCCTGTGATGTTGCTTCCACATGCTGACACATGAACTCATGAAGTTTCCTAATACTGAATCAGACCATTGGTCCATCAAGGTCAGTATTGACTACTCAGACTGGTAGTGGCTCTCCAGGGTCTCAGGCTGAGATCTTTAATGTCACCTATTACCTGATCCTTTTTTAGCTGAAGAGACTGATACCTCTTGCATGTCAAGCAGATGCTCTATCACTGAGCAACGGCCCTACTGAATCCTTCCTCATCTCAGCAGAATATGAAGCACTAAGTGCTACACAAGTGCTAAATATGATTTTCATATCATAAGAACAGGAGAGAAGCCACAGTGGATCAGCCCATCCAGTACAGCCCATCCAGTACAACACTCTGTGTCACAACAGTGGCCAAAAATACCAGGTGCCCTCAGGAGGTCCAGCAGCGGGGCCAGAACTCCAGAAGCCCTCCCACTGTTGCCCCCCAAGCACCAAGAATTCAGAGCCTCACTGCCCCAGACAAAGGGTTCCATTTAGACCTTGTGGCTAATAATAGCCACTGATAGACCTCTGCTGGATGGGGACAGAGAGAGACAGACAGACAGACAGAAAAAAGAAAGAAAGAGGGAGAGAGAGAGAAGGGAAAAAAACTGGCAGAGGCACTTACTTCCATTTAGACCTTGTGGCTATAATAGCCACTGATAGACCTCTGCTGGATGGGGACAGAGAGAGAGACAGACAGACAGAAAAAAGAAAGAGGGAGAGAGAATGAAAAGAGCTGGAAGAGAAACTCACCTTGCCAGCCACATGCAAAAGCAGCTCCTTCAGTCCCTCCTTAATCTCTGGGCGGACCTCTCTTGCTGTGGAAGAAGCTCTCTTGCTGACTTCTTAAAGGGGAAATGTCTGGCGAGGCTTTTTACTGCAGGGCAGGCTCTCTGCAGACATTTCCCTTTTAAGGCAGCCATTTTGTCCCCCCGGTGGCCAACTTTGGAAAAGCGGGAGATAAGCACTAAAAATCAGTGTTTCCCCCGCCCTACCAGGGGACTTGGCAGCCCTAGGCATGACTAAACGCCGAAGCACACAGAATGCTGTTACCTTCCCACTGAAGTGATACCTATTTATCTACTTGCAATTTCTTGCTTTCGAACTGCTAGGTTGGCAGGAACTGGAGCCAGAGACACGAGCTCACTCCGTTGCACGGCACTCAGGTCTCGAACTGCTGAGCTACCAATCTTCCGGTCTGCAACTCAGCGTCATAACCTTTGAGCCATCGCAGCCCCTCATGTTCATAGATAAGAACACATATATATAAGGATTGTGTAGCCAAACTAAAGCCTTAAGTCAACATCAAGTCCTATACTGCACTTTAAGAAGATGTCCAACAATGCCATCCCAAGCAAATTTCAACGGACTTCGGAGGATGCATCTTGGCTGAGGATGGCACAGTAAGGAAGGATGGTGATGTGGCTTAATTCTGGGCCACGGCTCTGAGATTGTTAGGGTTGCATTCATGGATGGTACTGATATCTTCATATGCTCGGAGGCACCAAGAGAGGGCCCCCCCCCCCAATTCATTAGTTAACAAACAAACAAACAAAGGAGGGATAAGGCAGGAGACACATGCGGACCCACCTTCTCTTGATATCGCCAATGCATTTGAGCAGTTCAGGTACCCATACCCAGGCAACAACCTGCCCCTGTTTTTAAAAGATCAGGGAGAACAAGAGTTGCTGTGGCTTAGTGGTAGAGCATCTGCTTAGCATGCAGAAGGTCCCAGGTTCAAGTCCCAGTATCTCCAATTTAAACACAGATCAGGCAGTAGGTGATATAGAAGACCAGAGACCATGGAGAGCCACTGCCAACCAGAGTAGACAAGGCTGTCCTTTCCAGACCAACAGAAAATAGTCCAGTAGCACCTTAAAGATTTAACAAAAAATTGTGGTAGGTAGGGTGTGAGCATTTGTGAGTCACTGCTCACTTCTTCAGATACAGTGGTATTCTTCTGATACAGCAGTGACTCATGAGAGCTCATACCCTAACACAAATTTTATTAGTCTTTAAGGTACTACTGGACTCTTTTTTTCTGCTACAGACTGACTAACACGGCTACCCATCTTGATCTCTTTTCAGACCAATCCATCTAATTCAGCTTCCAGCGTTTGTGAGTGGAATGTGGAGCAATCAGTGTCAAGGGGTGGTGGTGGAAGGTGTTGGAGCCACACACCCGCTTTTCTTTTGGTATTTTTTTGTATTTTTTAATGTGTACATATGTGTGTGCATGCACCTGGAAGTCATGGCAACCTCAGTGACTCCTACTGGGGGCCTGGAGGATATTAAGAGAGGTGGCTGAATAAAGCCTGCCCCCGCCTCCCACCTCTGGTATTTCAAGGAGGTCTCCCATCCAAATACTTGTCAGTCGACCCTGCTTAGTTTCCGAGACCTAATGAAACTGGGCTTGCCTGGGCTATCCATGTACGGGCTCCACACATTTTTTCTGAAGCTCTGTCTGCTTTCTTATTTTCCATTAAGACTTCCCCACAGTCCCTACCAATGGTCTCGTAATTTGAACCATGAACACACAAAGGGAACTCTTTAAAATTTAAGCCCTTTGTTCGTAGTGCCACTATGTGGAGATCTGCCCTACCCCCAACTGAGGCAGTCAGAGCTATTTTTGGGCAGGAACGCACAGGAATGGAGTTCTGGCTGGCTTCTGAGTTGGCCACGCCTACAACCCCCCCCCCCAGGTTCCCCAGGTGCCTCGCAAGACGCGGGACACCTGGGGAAGCCAATCCAATCCAGGGAGGGAAGGCAGTTTAAACTGCCACCCTCCTCGGGTTCCCCAGGTGCCCCGCAGCTGCAGGGCACCTGGGGAGCCCGATCCAGAAACCACCTTCCTTCCCTCGTGTTCCCCATGCGCCACGCAAGCCTGGGGAAGCCGATCCTGGGAGGGAGCTGCACTGCCAGGGGTGTGGTCTAATATGCTAATGAGTTTCTGCTGTTGGGTGTGGCCTATCATGCTAATGAGTTCCTGCTGGGCTTTTTCTACAAAAAGCGGCCTGGAGGCAGTAATGTATAACTCTGCCTTATTTGTCAGCAGCCCTTGAGAGGAATATCCACAATCCCACCTGCAGAGGTTAAAGAGGGAGAAAGAATCTTTTCTGGTCCACCAGAGAGATACCATTCCCCAAAACACAGGAGAAGCATAACCAGTCCTTCATGCGTTGTCATCCACACTGAAGGACAATTCATACAGTTCTTGTGACCAAAAGATGGCCCTGCCATGACGTAAAGAAAGGCCAGGCACCACCCGCCACTACCAGTGGTAGATGTGGAAGCCAAAAAGGACAGCAGAGGGGAACATAGAAATCTGAGGCACAATTTGTTTACTTCATTCACAGCCTGACACTCAGTGAGGATCTGTTGTCGAATGCCCACTAAACTGTGTGGGACGATAGCACAAGAATGCTCCTGCATAGCTCTGGTTCATTTCAATTATGTGGGTGCAGGAAAACTGCAGAGTGGACTGTGGAGGAGAGGGTGCTTTTTAGATACTTTACCTCAGGCAGTAAAAATGTCTCGGCCTAGTTTCTGAAATGCCAGGAAGCAGACTGCAGTTTCCATCTTAGGCTCCTTACGTCCAATTTCAAAGAGGCCTTTGGGCCTCTGCTTTGGGTATTAAGATTTCAGGGGTTTTTTTGTTCTGCTGTTAAAGATTTTAATAAAATTTGATCTGCATTTTTTTACTGTATTGTGAGATGGGGCTCCTGAAACGGATTTTGCAAGCTGCTTCAAGAACTGGGTTCTTTTCGGGTAACCCAGAGGAATATAAAATGCTAGACTGAATCCATGAACGAATTAATGAATCAGTAGGTAAATACATTGCTCACAAACAGGGATGTTGGTGACAGATGTTGAGACAAATAATTCCCACCCCACCCCCACCTCCCAGTCTGGTTGATGTGAATAAATACGGCTTCTTGGTGAATCACTCAAAGAACTGATTTACTGTGAGCCTGGTAAAAGCAATCTGGATTTCTTCATCAACCTGCATTCCTTCAGGCCACTTCCTGGCATGGCAGGAAGAGCTGTATGAGGCAGCCCATTACAGGAAATATTGGATGGGAAATTCTATTGAACGCTCGCCTTTCTTCCCTGCCACAGACAGTGTTATTGCTCCCCATCTAAACCACAAGCCAGACTGAGCTGAAATCAAACAAATGCATATTTTATGACCCGATAAAAGCTGGCGTAACGAGCAGTTTTCTCCTATCCTTGCCGTTCTCTTATTTGTCTGGAACTCAGAATAAGTTTGGTTAATTCATTGTGACTTTAGGACTCAATTATAGGACTCACTTCAGGCTGGTGTGCTAATAAGCGTTGTAAGCAAAATGGTGCCAGACAACAAAACATACATGATAACGCAAGGCCTATGAGAGTCAGTCAAAGCTGATGCAGGCCTAGGGTTGCCATCTTCTAGATGAGGCCTGAAGTTCTCCAAGGATCATAAACTGATCTCCAGACTACAGAGATCAGTTCCCCAGGAGGAAACGGAAACTTCAGAGGGCGGACTGCATGGCATTATGTTCCTACTGAACTCCCTTCCCTCCCCAAACTCACCTTCTTCGGGCATTGTACCCAAATCTGGAATTCTGGAAGCTGGAGTTGGCAGCCTTTAACTAAGTTTGCACGATGGGGGCACATTCTGAATTGCAGAATGTAGCATTCACCTGCTCATATACCACCATCGCCCAAACGAGGTCTACCTGGGACCTTCTGCTCGCAAAGCAGGTGCTGTCACTGAGTAATGGCCAATGACTGACCCTACTCTGAACTGTCCTTATTGGTGGGGAGAAGGGAGTAATTTGGGGACTTATTTTGCTGGTTTTAAATTATGATTCTTTTAATTACAATCTGTAAGCAACCCTGACCCACAAGGGAAAGTGTGTGTGCGCACACACATACACACGCACACACACAGCTGTAGCTGACTTATGGTGACCTCATACGGTTTTTAAGGCAACAGGCATTCAGAGGCAAAAGACGTTCACAGGTAGTTTGCCATTCCTTTTGGGTCTCAGAACACCTGTGAATCTAGATCTGCTACAGCCCCCAGGAAAGCACATAGTTCCTTCTTTCAGAAATGCCTGTTTGCACGTCTCATTTGATATCTCCATGCCTGAATGCTTTGCAGTGAAGACCAGAGTGAAACAGGCCAGTCTTCTTGGCAACTTCCCCTCAAGGATCCTGATCTATCCTTTTGGCACTGACACAGGAGACATTTATTTGGGCAGGAGGCTGGATGATAAACTTGAATAATCTTGCTTGCCCATAAGCTACAGTCAGGATGTAGCACACCCCAGAGAAAAGCAGGTGATGCTGCCTACTGGGTAAACCAGTGTCATGATGAGCGCTGTGACAGACTGCACTTTTAAAAGCTTAGAAGTGTAAACAAATAAAGGACTGTGAAAAGTTAATTCGATACAGAAACAGAAAGCCTTGAGTGACAAGTTGCTCCAAGAGATCTGATTGGTTAGCATCAGCTGAACAGAAAAAGACTTCTGAACTGGATGCTGAGGAGAATTCAATCAGATTTCAGCTCTAGCTGAGAAGAGTAGAGAACTGACGGTTTTGGAATTCAGCTCTGACTAAGAGCAGTTTAACACAGAAGGGAAAATTGGGGAAAACTGGCAAGGATGAGAGGGTAGTTAGACAAAGATGACCATTCAGGGCAAAGAAAGGGGATAGATCTTGTAGAGAGAGAAGAAAATTCCCTACCCAGTCAAACAGGGAGTTAGCTCTAAACAATACAGAGATCCCTGGTCTGGTGTGGTTAGAAACTGCCTTTAGAGACTTTAAGAGTCAGTTAAAAACTCAATATGAGTACTGGTGTTTCAAGAGAAAGGGTTTGGGTACTGGCAAAAGTGTACCAGTCATCTGGAAACCAAAGAATCAGAGAATACTCAAAGAAAGTGTACTGGAATGTCTGGGGAAAATACTGGAACAAAAGCCTCTCAATGTAAAGATTTACATCACTGTGAAAAGCTTAAGAAATTCTCTAGCCTGAAATATAAGAAGTCTGTACACGTACTGATTTTACCTCAGAAATTTCAACTCGATTTTACCTGACATTTACCCTCTATGTTAAATAAAATATTTTGTTATTTTTGAATTTCCAAACACCTTGAGTGCGATCTAAGTTGTTTAAGTTAAAGTGGGCTCCTGGTCCTTTCCTCATGTTCCTGGGCTGAGCCAACAGCCTAAATATGGTACTGTAACAGGGTGGGACAGCCAGAGTTCTTCAGCAAAGAAGAGAACACATTACTAGGGCAGCTCAGTCAGTAAAGAGAAAGAAAAATGAAGGTAAAATCTTGCCTCTGTGGGAGGGAAGTGGACAGGCCATCATAGCACCTATGGCCTCAGACCAGGTCCTTGGCTACCTGACTTCACATGGGTTTCTTCCTTGGCTTGGGTGCGTGGATTCCCTCCCTGACATCCAACCTGCCTGCCTTTCTCACTGGTGCTCCCATGCTCCAGCATGCCAGTTTGGTGTAGTGGTTAAGTGTACAGACTCTAATCTGGGAGAATTGGGTTTGACTCCCCACTCCTCCACTTGCACCTGCTGGATAGCCTTGGGCAAGCCATAGTTCTGGCACAGCTGTTCTTGAAAAACAGGAGTTTCTGTCAGAGCTCTCTCAGCCCCACCTACCTCACAGGGTGTCTGTTGTGGGGAGAGGAAGGGAAACGAGTTTGTAAGCTGCTCCGAGACTCCTTTTGTATTGTGAAGAGTGGGGTATAAATCCAATCTCCTCCTCTTCTTCTTCTTCTTCTTGAGGCTGCCCCATAGCTGTACTGCTGGCTCCTCCTTCAGTGGGGCTTCTTTGGAGTCAGCACACCTGGTCCCACCTCCCTTCTCCACTGCCTTGGGTGTTACTGGCCCTCAGCAGGCCATCCGTTTTCCTGGCATCCTAGGCTCCCCTTCAGTCTCTTCCCAGGGTTGTGCTTGGGCCCAGCAGGGTGGGTGCCACTGCCCCTTTGGTGTCCTAGGTCCTCTGAGGCATCATCCCATCTTTACTTCCAGCTCAGCCATCAGAAGTGACCTGACACCACCTGGGATTCACAAGACCACTGGGATGGCTACAACCAGCTACCAAACCTCAAGGACAATGTCTGTCACAAGTGCTTCACATTCTCATCATGGTGCAAGGTATCATATAGTGTCCCAACTTAGACATTCCTCTTCTCTTTAAGACCGAAGGCTTGGAAAGGCTTTCTTCCAACCAGTCCTTTCACCACTTCTCTCCTTCCATCTGCTGTGCTGCACACCTGGAGCTTCACAACTGGAGGATGTTGGAAGATCAAGCAGGAGAAGCCATGACTATCCCATCTCCCATTTCTCAGGTAATCTTAAAGGGACAGAGTGCAACATTGCAGCAGTAGCCCAGGCTCGGCTTCAGAAAGTGATGTCTGGTTAAAAATCAAGCATGCCCCTGAGGCCAAGAACATTCACCTTTCTAGAAGAGGCACCCCTGAAAAACAAATTGGGAACTTCCTTCTAACATTCTTTTTCTAGGAACCCAGCAGACTAAGAACCGGAGATAAATAAGGCCATGGTCACACAGCCATTTTGATCGGGTTTCACTGCTGTTCACTCTCGCATTTAAAATTGCTGATCAGATGCCCACATCCGCACTTCCACACTGAAGTGGGCTCACTCATGCAATCCTCCCGGTTCCCTAACAAGTTTTCCCAAAATCAAGTACTTTCCGGATATTTGCACTTTGAATCTGCGATTTCATCGATCTGGACAGCCATCTCTCGCAGTGATCGCAATTAAGTCATCTAAACGTCCTTCTCGCGATGTCCCCCTCCCAAGCTTCCACCATTGTGCGTACGAACAATACTGCGCTGAGTAAATTCAATGTATAAATATTCAAGCGCACATATAGACTCCAGTGGTTGATTGTACGTTGCCGATTAATTTTGTTCACTGTTGGGGTGGGGGACTTGCAAAAAGAAGGGAGTAGGACGAGTCCCAGTGGGGGTGGTGATTCGGCCATGTGCGCATGTGCATATGCAAAGCCATTTTTTAAAAAAAAGCCATGCTGCCTCTTGGGTGGCACGGCTATCTGGATGGTGCCTGGAGTCTTGTCGCGCAATGCAAGCGATTCTGGGAGGGATGTGTGATCATCCCAACCCCCAAAAAATTATTCCCGATCAAATCTATAGCGCGAACAAATTGGGATAAGCTTGCCATGTGATCACACCCTAAGATATCAGTTTCAGGTTTTTATGAGAAGCCATTCTGGAAACAGAGCTACGTAAGTCTTTCCATTGCTGTGGTTTCAACATCAAATCCCTAGATTTCTAGGCAACAAGTTTATTGGTATTATTCCAGCCCTCAGGTATGTGGATTTTAGTTTCAGATTTTTTTTGTCTGACCCAAATATTATTATAAGGACTTGTCTATACAAGAAATCTATTCAGTTTCACTTTCTAAGTGAAAGATTTTATGCTGGTCTCTGTAAAACAGAGAGTGAGATAAGTACAAAAACAAGGGAGGAAGGGAAGATTCCCACATTTAAAAGGCATTTTCATAGCAGACATCCATGGAGAACTGCTTTCAATTACTTCCGAGCTTGGATCCTTAAATCTGGGGCAACATTCTTGGCTCACCTATGCCTGCTATTTCACATGTTAAGGTGGTCAATGGTTAACAGAATTAATGACGGAAACAGATACATACATGCAAAATCCTGAGCTGATCTCTGCCACTGGAGGCCAAGCAGGACCTAGCAGAGAATGAGAGTTGAAAGGGACCTCCAGGGCCATCTAGTCCAACCCCCTGCATAATGCAGGAAATTCACAAATACGTCCCCCTCACACCCCCAGTGACCCCTGTTCTATGCCCAGAAGAGGGGAGGGAAACACCCTCCAAGATCCCTGGTCAAACTGGCCTAGAGAAAAATGGCTTCCTGACTCCAAAGTAGTGATCAGCATTTCCCTGGGCGTGTAAGAAAGGGCCATGAGAGCTAAGCACTGACACAACCCTTCCTGCCCTCCCTCTCGTGATCTGCCTAAGTTCACAGAATCAGCATTGCTGTCAGATGGCTATCTAGCCTCTGTTTGAAAACCTCCAAAGGAGGGTCCACCACCTCCCAAGGAAGCCTGTTCCACTGAGGAACCGCTGTAACCGTCAGGAAGCTCTTCCTAATGTTTATCCAAAAACTCATCTGATTTCAACCCGCTGGCTCTGATCCATCCTTCTGAGGCAACAGAAAACAACTCTGCACCATCCTCTATATGATGGCCCTTCAAGTCTCCTCTCCAGGCTAAACATACTGAGCTCCTTCAACCTTTCCTCACAGGACTTGGTCTCCGGACCCTTCACCATCTTCGTTGTCCTCCTCTGGACACCTTCCAGCTTGTCTATAACCTTCTTAAATTGTGGTGCACAAAACTGAATACAATACTCAAGGTGAGGTCTTAACCAGAATTGCTTCTTCCGTTGTTCTTAGGACCTTAAAAAACCTCTCACCCTGGAGAAGAAGCTGGAGTGCCCCTGCCCCAGTCCAAGCAACTGCCATTCTACCATCAGAAACAGTGCAGCACCTGTGTTCTCCCTGCTTGGACTTCTGGACATTAAAGCCCTCTTGCCCTGGGAGGTGGAGTTAAAATGTTCATTGCACAGTCGTAACTTATATTTGCTTCTTTTATTGTAAACACCCTAAACCATGAGGAAACGTCCTATAGAAGCACAGTGAACAAATAATGCGGTATATTGTCCTGGTTTAAGCAAAAATTATATTCAGATGCATGTACTGCTTTGCTAGGGCATGGCCCAGACTAGCCCAATCTCATCAGATCTTGGAAGCCAGGCAGGGCTGGGCCCTGATTAGTACTTGGATAGGAGTTGGGATGGGCACAGACCCGAACTCAAGCCAAAGTCCAGGCTGGAATTTGCCTGGTTCTCAAACCCCGAACTGTGGTTTTTTGTTTTTTTGTTTTTTTTTAAAAAAGCCTTCCAGAACACTCACTGAGCTCCTGCGCAGTTCGGGTGTTCAGCCCCCGACACACCCACGCCATTTCTGGGTGGTGTCAAGCACTGCTCCCAGCACATCCGCATCATCCAGAAGTGATGTGGGCATGTCTGGGTAGCGTGGGTCTGCCAGGGCAGCACCCAACGCCACCCAGAGCTGACGTGAGCACATAGGGGGCAACACACTTGTGTCACTTCTAGATGATGTGGATGCCCCAGGGGCAGTGTCCGATGCCTCCCAGAAGTGACATGAGTGCGTTGCCAGGGCGACCTGAACCAGTTCAGTTTGGGCAGGATTTTTGGCTCAGGGGTTCGTTTCAGGGCTGCCCGTTTCACTAGGCCCGAACTGGGTTTTCCTGGTTTGAGCCCATCCCTAGATAGGAGACCACCATGGAGGTCCAGGGTTGCTACGCAGGAGGCGGCAATGGCATACCAACACTGCCCATCTCTTGCATTGAAAACCCCATTGGGTTGCCACGAATCAGTTGTGACTTGATGGCACTTCCCACAACCATGGACTGCTTTACCATGAACCAATTCACAGCACCAACAAGAAGTTCTGAGCTTTAAACCCCCCCTTGGTAGGATCCAGAAGATCAGAAATGGGGCTTCTGTGCATGCACCAAGGCTACTCAAGCCCCTCCCTCCCATCACAGTCCATCAGCTGGCCCATCCCCAAATGTCAGGGAATCCTTGGGAGAAGAGTTTAATGCAGTTTGTGGCACTGGAAGTAGAAGAGGAAATTGGGAAAGCATGAACGCACCAAAGTGATCTGGGGGGGGGGGTGTGGGGGACAGCTCTGGATATTGCTTTTTTATTGGCTTACTTCCTCTCTGAAGCAAAGCAGATGGTGGTTCTTTGTTCCCAACAGCCACAGGTGACTCCCCACCAAACAAGAATTCTGATAACCATCAGGAAAAAGTAGGCCCCAGAAAAACTCGAATGAACATTTTCACACTTGCTCAGGCAAATCAATAGCCAGGTGTACCTGCGATTCTATGTCACTATTTTAAAGGGGGGAAAGGAAGAAAAATCATTTCGTTTCAGGAGGGAGGATCTAAAACCTATTAAAAGATTATTTCCCTTGTCCAGGATCAAGAATGGCAACCAGGCAGATTCCAGCGTGATCTCCTAATAAGGCCAGCGCTCAAATATCAATCTGCATTTTCAGCTTTAAAAGATGGCCTATATGGAGGGGGGGGCATCCTCTAAAATCCTCCCAGTGAACAGAATATTTGAATATATTAAACAGAAACACCCAAAGAATCACAAGACAAAATTTGTTCAGGTTCCTCCTGTTACAGCAAACAGTTCCTACTGCAATATTTAAACGGAAAGAAATCCCCTCTGCAGAGCAAGAGAAAATAAAGGCAGCACAACCCACTCACACACATGCATACACACACACACACACAATGCTACTCCCCAAACCCAAATTCAGAAAACCACCACAAAATGAAGTGTTAGTACTTACAGATTTAAAAACAGCCTACCAATACAATGGTGATCTCATGTAACCCTATGGATTTTAGGTGACCCTTGGAAAGAAAAGCCACAAAACAAAGAGACCCAATGTACAGCAGGCATCAATAATCTCCCCCATCATGTATCATGGACTAGCGGCTTCTGGAAAAACAGTTATCAACAGCCAAGCACTGAAGAAACCCTCCCCGGACAGTGATACTAAACGTTAACACAAACCCCCCGAAATCTCTGCATGCTGGGCTCCCTCGTGCAAGCTATTTAAATGTCTTGTCAAGTACTGAGAAGCACTGTTGCTTATACCTGATTGGGGGGGGGGGGGGGGGGGGAGCTATATATACACACAATATTTCTTCCAGCCTTAACTGATCACATTCTCTTTCTCAATCCACTCCCATTTACCCCTTTATATACCTTAAGTCATCTTCTGCACAATCAGGAAATAGAGGTTCCTTAGTGCTTGTGTCACCCTCTGAATGCAGCCAACCTTGCCTGACACCAACCTCCATGAAACTTACCCAATCAAAATACTCCCAGGGCTTTTAAAGACTCTTTTACTTTATTCCGCTTGAATACAACGGACAACCTAAATTTCAACTGGGATCAGAACACATCCTTTCCCGCCCACCCCTCCTCTTCCCACTGTTTAGCCTCCATCTTTGTTTGTGTCCCCTTTTTCAGACTGCAGATTTATACCACAGAGCTGCCAGCTGGATTTCAGTCACATCAGAATGCACACAGGATTCCAGAGGTGCTGATGGTTTCCTGTTTTAGGAAGTTAACCGTTTCTAGCAAAAGAAACTCTTCCCCCCCCAGGCAAAATATGCGTAGTGTTCCAATATAATCTGAGAAGCTTTGTTCCTTCCCTTTGCCACATTCATTATTGGTTTTCTCCTGCCTCCCCCACCCCACCCCTGCACGCCCTTTGTCTAAAACTGAAAGCTTCAGTATAAAATGCAAAATGCCAGCCCTAATCTAAGTACATGTTCATTTTTCTAGAGAAGGGGGAAAACAAAAACAAATCTTATCCATTATCCAGTGCTCTGAAGCTTGAAGCCAGGAGGAGACATTCCTTACCAGCTGATGCAGTGTCCATCCGGTTTCCTATTTGCAGGTAATTAATGCTCGGTACTGAAATTTATGCCCCTACTAATCCACTGGAGTTCTACGAAACCTTTAGAACACACGTCCCCTCCGCCTGATGGGGGGAAAAACTTCACTGCAACATGCCTTAGTGAACAAAACGCATGCCGTGTTTATTATTATTTGAAGAAAAATGTGTGTGTGTACAGCTTAATACTCTTTTCTCTTCCAAATAAAGGCTGCGATATCTGATTTTGTAAGAAGAAGGGGATAAAACACAGGCTTTTAGATAGATACACACACACATATATAAACTTCTAATTTCTCCACCGTAACAGAGCTGCAAGGCAAACAGCTCTCTGCTATGTGGTCTACAATTTATGGCAGTCATGCAAGGGCCTGCACTTTTATGATTTAACAGGGAGGAGGAAATGTCTGCCTACATGGTGTATCACAGGAAGGCAGACTCCTTTGCCTGGTGATAGAAGAAGCCTTTATAAACAACAGCTTTAATTCTGTTCAGCCTGGATGAGGTTAGCCTGCAGTATTTCTTCACCTTGTTCAGACCCTTGCTTATTCAACCCCTGTGCCTGGAGGGGGGAAGAGGCGTGGGGTGGGAAATAATGAACAGCATTTCGACTTCGTATACATAATCTCCACCCTATTGTGACAGCACTAAAAAACCCCAAAAACGTACCTCACTGTGTGTACTTTGACCCTGGGGTAGATTTTTGTTTTTTAAAAAATGCCAAAGATCAGCCACAGATGCATAACCACTACAAACCTGAAAGGGTTAAAGGCAGCCTCAATCAATAGGCCTACAAGGAAAACAGAAAAAGAGTATGCCTCACAGCCTTTTTAAGAACACAAATGCTTCCCATGCACAATTCTACAACAATCGTTTCTTCTTGGCCTTCAACAGACACACAACACACACACACACACACACATCATCTTAACGTCTTGAGATTTCTTTCTCTCTGACAACACCTTAGAAATACCAGCATGCAAACCAGAAACCCTGAGTCACAAAACCTAACAAGAAATACAAATTGTTTAAATCCATTTCTTTCTTTCTTTTTTTATTTCGTTCAGCTTTCCAACAACGGATCTTGCATATCCAAGTGTCCCACCTAGCAAACAAAGGAAAGATTTTTTTAATAAGGGTGATAAATCTCAGATCCTGTCCGTTCCTTCAGCAAAAAAAAGAGAGAGGAAACAAACAAATGAAAAAAAACAAGAAAAAAACCCAAAGGCATGAATAGCCCAAGTAATCCCAGTCACTGCAAATCTGTACATAGATACACAGAATCTTTTATGACCACAGTAGTCACATACCAGCGCTGTGTGTCTAAAATGTGCATTCACATATTGTTAAGGGAAGAAAATCTTTTTTTCTGCAAGATCCTCTCCTTTTGACGTGCATGAAGGGAGGAAGCTATCCCACTGTAGCAGCTCAGTGACTGCATTGTATTCAGGAGCTGATCTGCCTCAAACCAGTTTCAGCCGGTTCTGGTCACCCTACATAAAAAGCTATGGCAACCCTCCCTGAGTTGCCAACAAGTCCCTAAAAAAAAAATTATAATCAAGAGGGGTTCGGTTGTTTTCTTCATTGGTGTGAGGGAATTTCTGTTCTGTCCCCCCTTTTCGAGCACAGCCCCACTATAAACAGTGCTTCCCTCCCCACACAATTGCATTCTACATACAAACATTCCTTTTTTCTCCCCCACTCCCCTTCCCAACTTACCTCCCAGAAACCTGGCTGAAAAGCTTTCTGTGTGTGTGTGTGTCTGTAGCTAACAAAAGAAAGACTGCAATAAAAAAAAAATCCTCACAGGATCTCCTTTTGCGGCACAAAGGATATTCGGCCACAGGAGCAATAGGGTGACTGCTACGCAGGGTTTCCCCCCTCAGTCCTGCTCCCTCAAGAACATGAGATGCTCGTAATCGACGCCATAGCTGCCCACTGCCCTCAGTACCCAGGGAACTAGGAAACAAGGCTTTCTTACTGAGAAACCAACCTGAGCATGCACATCCTTGCAAGGTTTGGGGGTGGCTGTTAGACATTCTCTCCGCCATACTGATTATTATCATCGGTCTTTTCTAGCCATCAGGAGCCATGTCAAATGGGGGGGGGGGGGGTCGTAGCCACAGCGTTCACTACAAGGTGATTTGCCAGCAAGGCCTTCTCCTCACTTACCTGAGTCTCCATAAAGAGGCCCCCTCTAACCTACTCCCTAGTTCTCCTTTGCACAAGAACACTATTGCCTAAACAACAACACAGAAACATTTCAGAACCTTACCTGGATACCGGATCCACCCTCTACCTTTAATAGTTGTGTATGAGAGAGAATTTCGGATGCTGTTATGTTTCCTCAGGCAGGAAACATTCTGCCATGACAGGCTGAAATTCCTTCCTCCACACTATCGAAGGACAAGATCCCTGCCTCTTAAGCTTGACATACCAAACAGCTCCCGCCTTTACAGTGCATTAAGATAACCTTTTAACCTGGATCTGAGGTCTTTTAATGCCTTCTTTCCCCCACAAACTTGGCCCTCTAACACAATCATTGCTTTGTATCTGTACCAAGATGACTTCGCAGCATCATTTTCAGCAGGGGCAGACGTCTTTAACGCTGTCTTTCCATTAACTCAGCCTTTCATACAAAGATGGCTCGTGAATACAACTGTTTAAAGAATCTCCTCTCTCACCCTCCCCTTCTCTATGTCCAATGGGGGTCAATCACAGCCATTTCTAACAACTTCCCAGAGCTGGGTATTTATTTTGCTTTGGTCGGTTGTCAATCTATGTCATTCAGTGCAAGCTTTGGGGGGGCAGAAGGCATCATTTTGTGAACAGCCTATGGCAAGGCCTAAAGCAAAACCAAAATCCACAGCTAGGGTGCCTAGAGAGTGCAATGAATAATATTGATTCTCTCCATCCAGCAGTCTCTGTCAGCTTTGCACATCTTCTAAATGCGTTATTACCTTCAACCCAAGTTTCATTTTCATACACTGGTGTCTCCTTGTCTAGGACTGATTCATTGGGTGCTTTGGCAAAGAGGTTGCCAGTGGCTGGCTACAATGTCATACCAATAAGACACGGGAAGGCCAAATCCTTTGGGTGTTTCCCATGCTAGTGTTCCCAATAACATCGGTGCTGAGCTGCACACATGACAGAAAGCTTCATAAGTGAAGAACTGAAGCCAGCCGTGGCTTTGCTATGACTATAAGATGCCACTTCTTCACTGTGGAAACCATTGTACAAAGGTAATGCCAACTTTCTCACTGTGGTAGTTTACATGTTGTCATGCCCATTCTCTTCTTCCATACAAGCTTTTCCTCCCGTCTTTTGCTTTTCCTTACTAGCTGTGGTTTTTCCAGTATGGCTGCCACTCTCTGGCTTTACACAGAAACATGATTCGCATAGTATGGTACAGTACTAGGACAGGGGTTCCCAAAATTTCTGAACCTGCCAGCACCTTTGGAATTCCAACACAAGATGGCATGGACAACCGCAAAATGGCCACCACTGCAGGAGGCAGAGCCAGCCACAAAATGGACACCACAGGAGGCGGAGCTAGCCACAAAATAGCAGGGAGTAAAGCTACGCATAACTCTTAACAGTAATTCTTCAACGTTTCAGGCAGAAGCTCTGTTTAAGAGGATGCCCTTTTAAAATGATATTTAAAATATTTTCTTGCATAAGCACAGCTCACTTTCAGTCTTGCAGCGCAGACCTTAAAGACTCTTTTACTGTCTTGCAGTACAGATCCTTGTGCTGTGATGGCAGCTACTCCCATAGAAGTATTTTTTTTAAATCTGCACAGCCAAACAGATCTCCAGTGGCCAATCAAAAGCCCCATATGCCCCTGCCCACTTTCTAAAAACGCTTGGTGGGCACCAGCACAGATGCTAGTGGGCAACATGGTGCCCACAATTACCACACTGGGGACCCCTGTACTAGGAGCTCGGAGACCAAGGTCAAAGCCCTGGTCTACTATGGAAGCTCATTGGGTAGCCTGGGGTCAGTCACTCTCTCTTAGCCTAACCTACCTCAAGAAGTTGTTGTTGTGAGGATAAAACAGAGAAGGGGAGAATGATGTTGTCGGCTGCTTTGGGTCCACACTGGGAAAAAAAGTGGAGTATAAATATCTTCACAAGTAAAATAAACAAGGCAGCCACCCTCTATGAGGTAGGGGCTTCAGGTCATGACACGCAAGTACCAGTCATGTTTAGACATGGTTACTCCCCACAGAAGTAGGACCACATCATCAGAGCCACCGATGGGGAAAGGAACTGTGAAATCCAAATGGACATCATGACTGTAGCTTACATACTGAAACACTGAGGCCCACATAGCAGTGATCTTTGGCTTAGCGGTTCTACCCCCCAAATAATATCACCTTAATGACGTTCTTTTATCCCAAAGAGCTCTGGACAACATGGGTGGCCTCCCCCTCACCCATTTATCAGTGCAGAACCTTGGGAGGAAAAGGCTGAAGCAGGGTTGCCAGATCCCTACCCCGGTCAATAACAACAAAGTAGGGTTGCCAGCTCCAGGTTGGGAAACTCCTGAAGATTTGAGGGTGAAGCCTGGGGAGGACAGTGACTCAGTGAGGTATGATGGCATAGAGTCCACCCTCTAAAGCACCTATTTTCTCTAAGTGAACTGGTCTCTGTAGTCTGGAGATGAACTGTAACTTTGGGAAATCCCCAGGCCCCACCTGGAGGCTGGCATCCTTAGGCTGATGTGTGCTTCATGGAGGAATGGGAATATGAACTTGGGTGTCACTGGTCCAGACCCAACAGTCTCTCTACTCTGGAGGGATTGGATGGCTCCTGACAACCCAAAGCCACATGGCTAAAAGCCAGGAGGTCATCTGTGTCCTCTGATGATGTGGTTAAGCCTTGTTTTATCACCTCTCTGTGGACATATGGAAATCTGAGAAGGGGTCAAGACAGAATGCGTAACTCCACAGACAGCCACTTCTGCCCAGTTACAGGTGCCATGAGTGAAATTCTGAGCTCCTGTATGGTTTACGGTCACCTGACTCCAATTGCTAACCCAGACTAGAACAGAGAGTCCCAACGTGGTACCTGTGGGTGCCATGGTACCTGCTGACACTTTTTCTGATGCCTACTAACTGTTTTTTAGAAAATGGATGGGACCAGGTGAGACTTCTGCCCAGCAAGGCTTCTGATTAGCCCATTGGAGATCTTGGCTGTGCAGATTTTTTTAAAGTTACTTTGGCAGAAGCTGCCAAACAGAAGGATCTTGGGTTGCCAGGTCCCCTCATCAGGGGATCTGGGGGCATTCCAGGATGTCACCAATGTGATGATGTCACCCAGAAGAGATGTCATCGCATCGGGGAAGTTGCACAGTGACACTCTGGTTTAAGGGCAAAACTATGGTTTTAGGCCAAATTTACCATAGAGTTTTGCCCTCAAACCAGAGCATCCCCAATGGAACTTGCAGGTGATGTCACTGCATTGGTGACATCCTGGAACACCCAAATCTCCTGGCCTGGTGAGGGGATGTTGCACCTGGACCTGGCTGTTTAGGGGCAGGGTTTCCCCCACTGGCCAGCAGCGAGCAGAAGCCCCAAAAAGTGGGGGAACCCCACTGGAACCTGGGGACTGGCCACCCTAGAAGGATCTTCACTGTGTGACTGAAGGGCTGTGGCAGCTACTTTGTGCCTGGCTGTGCCACCTGAGGTAACCACTTTGTGGCTGCGCCCACCATACTGTGTCAGAACTCTGAAGGTTCCTGCAAGCTGGAAAAGGTCGGGGGGCCCTGACTTAGCACCCCTCATTGTAAGAATAGTATTATTTCCTATGGGATGTGCCAAGTCGCGATCTGCAAGGCCACCCTTCCAAAACTGACCTCTGGCCCTCCCCCCACCCCTTCAGGCTAGCAGCTCAGTTATAACCACCAGCTCCCATCTTGCACTCAAAATTACATGAGAGTAAACACCAATTGCATCCAGTGGGTCTACTTTTGAGGACATGTGTAAGTAAGAATAGGCGGCAGGAGCCCATCCTCAAGGCCAGGCGATGCGGGTGGCAGGCTAGTATAGAAACTCACCCATTTGATAAGGCTCATTGGCCGTGCTCAAGGGATGCTCCCTGCCTGGGACCGCGATGGAGGCGACGCAGGCTTCGAAGATACTAAAAGAGGCCCCCAGCCGGAGAAGACACACAGACCCTTCCCAAGAGCCAGGTACAAGGAACCCCACCCCTGCATGGGAGAAAGAAAAAAAGGGCTCCCGGGCCAGGGAATTTTGCACCCACCCTCCGGGAAAATAAAAGCCTCGGAAAAAACCAGCAAGCAAAAGCCTGTCCCAGCCGAGACGGCAGACGCAGGCTCAGCGGTTTCCCCCACCCCGGCTCTGAGACCGTCCTTCCTGCCCCGCTGGCCTAGCTAGCCTCTCCGGCAGCAACGCCTGCCTCTTTCCCCGGCTGGAGAGGAAAGCTCCAGCGGCCTGCTTCGCTGGCACACCCGGGGCCCTTGCCTAAGCTATTCCCCCGGCCCCTTTGGGCGGAGGCCGGAGCTGCCAGCCTCCCCGCTCCCGGCTGCTTTCTTTACGCCGCGTAGGCACGGCAGGGCCAAAGCAACGCGGCGGCGGCGGCTGCTGCATGGAGCGAGCGGTACCAGTCATGCGGGGCCTGCAGATATGCATTTCCCCCATCTTTTGTGTGTATGCGTGCAGAAAGGGGGGGGCGGGATAGTCTCTCGGAGCTGCAGCAGCCAGGCCCCACCAGGAAACAAAAGGAGAGAAAGAGAGAAAAGATCATTCCCCCCCTCCCCCCCCAGTCCCCAACACTGCATGCAAACGCCTCACCCCCATGCAAACAGACCTGCTGCTGCTGGTAGCCTTGAGCAAGAGGCCAGTGTGTGCTGCAAGCCGGGGAGGGGCTGATCCTGCCAAGGGTGCTTTCAGGCAGACATGTTTAAAGGCTCCCTCTCACTGCCACAGCAGCCTGCAGAGAGAGAGAGAGCGAGAGAGAGGGAGGCAGAGAGAGGCCTGGCTCTAAAAGATGGTTGCACATAATGGCAGGCAGACAGAGGGAGAGGCTCTTGCTGGGACTAAGGAAAAGGTGGGGGTGGGTGCCTCTGGCTTGGGAAGAGGGGGGAAAAAAGGGGGATGGATGGGGGTGTGTGGAAGAGATCTCCCCTGTGGATTCAATTTAAAACTTGTCATTGGAGTGTGAAGGGGGGGGGGAACGCGCGAGGAGAGAGAGGTGTGCTTTTTTAAAAAAACACAAAAATATTTATTAGTGGTTCTTCTGAGACATTTTCTTTACAAACCAAGGATTTCCCTCTCGTGCAGAAAAACAGGAGAGGGAGGGAGTTAAAAGCCAGCCCCCCCCCTCCTTTGCCCGTTTTAATTACAGGCAAGGAAGAAAAGAGAAAAGCAGTAATGGGAGCCGCAGTAGTACCTCTGTGGGAGGGGGGGATGATGGTGTTTAGAAATCCCCTTCATGAAAACAGACTAAACAGGCCAGAGAGATACTGGATTTATGCGAATCCAAAAGAGGCTCCTCTTCTCATTTCCCACCCCACCCCTTCTTGATAAAAGTCATAAGAATAGAAGCTGAATTAAGCAAAAAAAAATAAAATGAACTTTTTGGGGATTCCGTTTTAAAATGGCTCGCGGTGCCTCAGAGGCTAGCCAATTTATTGAGGATTTTTTTTTCTCATAAGCCACGGCCCACTTCGTTCACAAGAGGCCAGCGCCAGACACAATAAATTTGTGGCTCTTTCCAGGTATCACAAGACCTTTGGTTGTTTGGCCTGCCAAAGTCTACCACCGCTACCCGGGGGGAGGGGGGGGCGGTCTGAACTGAGAATCTGACATTTTATATTCTCTTTGTGTATATTAAGTGCCATCAATACCATGAACAGAAATAACGATCTTTAAGCAATATAAAACCTGCGAAACATAAAATATGAAACAAGGTGTTTCTATATTTCACTAATATTCTCTGCTCGGGGTGGGGGTGGGGGCGGCTCAGTTTAAAAGTCTGTTCCCCCGCTGCCAGCACAGAGAATAAAATACTGCAGCCAAGATAGCAGGTGTGAGAACAAGGCCGCTCTCACAGTTGAATGGTAGCATGGTAATCTTAAGGGCAGTGATAATTCATCTAATTTTGCCTATGTTTATTCATGTCCCCTTGGTCTGCAATTTATCGAGGTGCAAAAGTTAACGCATGTTCAGGGGTTGCGACCAGCAGTGTGCTTCCGCGGTAGCCTTATCTTGGTGGCACTTATCTAGCAAACCTGCCAGTGTTAAAATTGTGGTATGATAAGGCTGTCTTTGTTTTAGGCACGGCTCACGTGGTTTAATGAAGCCAGAGGCCTTTTAAACATCGTCTTCTGTTCATGCTGATATTTTGCAACTCTGCTCTGTGGAAACAAGGGAACAGTTTTAACTTTTCATTTGTTTTGTTCCTCTCCCAGTCCAATTACTTCTACAATAAACATATCTTTTGTAAAGGATGTTTCTGTATGCTGATTGACACAACAACTGCCTTCAAGTGCTCCTCACAAAATTTCTCTGCGTGTATACGGTTAACTCAGACAGCAAATCTTTTTGGACCAGAGATCCCATTGCCAGTTTTAGAACATTCAGTGGGCCATGGGAAAAATTGCATAGGCAGTACTCCTTTGTGCATCACACAAAGGGCCTGTTTCTTTGTCCAGGATTCACATTGATTCACCCTCTTAATTATTCACCAACTGGTTCTCACCTGCAAGAGAATGAAGTGTCAGATTGCTGAGGTGGCAGAATGGATGTTACCTCTTCAGACTGCCGGTGGAGGATCACATTTTGGGATGCTCCTCTATGTTGAAAACTCCCTGCCAATAGATATCCAGCGCATCAGGCAAACAGAGAAGACAGAACCTCTTTTCCTGCTGGACTCCGCAGCTTGCAGTCTCAAGTCCATTCCACTACCTCTGAGCTCTGCCACCTCACTTTCTCTGCATAGGTGAATCAGGCCTTACCACTGGGAGCCTAAAACTGAATTTGTCACCTTTAGTTTGTGCCAAGTGATCAGGAGACTCTTACCCCAGATTTCTGTTCGTGTGCCAGGAGGGGCAATACAAAGATCTCATCCAGGCAGCCATTTAACAACACATGTGTACTTGGTGTGTGGTAAATTCTCCTTCTAGCTGATGCAGCTGACTATGTGAGCTTGTTCTGGGTAGTTTGGACATGGGGATGAGTAACTGGCTTAATATTCAGGCTCACATGGTGGTAATTCCTCACTTGGTAAAAGAGCACATATATTCATCCTCTACCACACAAGTACGCACATTCTTCTCATCCTCACACCAACGAATGAATGCATTACGGACACATCCACAAGAGAATGTCCACCTTCAACAGACAGCAGCAGACTGAACCATAGAGAGGGTTTATACTCTTCTTCAGAGAAACAGAAATACAACATGGAGTGTAAGAAGCATCTCCCAGAAGCTTTTCTGTTGTCATGGCTTCCTGCTCTTTTCTCTCATGTCTGTTGTCCTGTGGTAAAAGACAGAATGTAAATATAGCCATGGGAGTACTGACAAAACTCAGCCGCATCCATTTCTGAACTGAACATCGATATAAACATTGTGTGTTCCACAAGAGAGAGACATTTTCTTCACCCCCCTCTGCTTGTTAAAAAGCCTGTTCTCCATTTATTAGGCCACCTCCTTCTCTTCCAAGACTTTCAAAACCCAATTTGTTAGCAAACTTACCACCCTAGGCTAATTTTACCTATTTCTTGACAACTGCCAGATAATGCGCAGTCTCGGGACTCTTGGAGAGCAAATCAATGTACGTAGCTGGCTTCTGCCGCCCTGTGCCAAATCTGATGAAAAAGGAAACTTCTTGGCTGTCTCCAAAACTAGCAAATGCTTTTGAAATTCTAAGATTTTGTATGTCAGAGAATATGCCAACTTTGCTGCCGTTTTGTAGTATGTATGTTCATTTAAATTGGTTGACAGCCTTAGATCGGAGGCACAGAGATCCTTCCAATAATGGCTTTTCTCCACCTCTTACTGTTGTTTCTCTCCCTTACCACTTATAATTTTATTTTTTAAAGTGCTGGCCTGTTTCTGTGTCTTTAAGATTTCTTTTACCTGTGGAAATGAGAAGGGGCTGCTGTTCAGGGTCCGGTAATTCCTAAAGATCAAGCCCTGGTTGAAGGCCCAACTACAGGACCCAGTTAATATGATGGCAATCTGACTCTCAATACAAACTAACTAAATCGATCAACTGGATGTGTTCATTTAATGAATGTGTGTATAAAGTGCCATCAAGTCACAGCTGAGTTTGACCCCGTAGGGCTTTCAAGGCAAGAGACTAACAGAGGTGATTCACTGTGGCCTTCCTCTGCATAGTAACCCTGGACTTGCTTGGTGGTGTCCCATGCAATTACTAACCAGGGCCAACCCTGCTTAGCTTCAGGTTGGAGATCAGGTTAGCCTGGGCCATCCAGGCCAGGGCATTCATTTTGTACGCTAACCCCCTAATTCCCAGGAAGTCAATATGCTTAGGGTTGCCAGGTCCCCTCATCGATCTGGATTTGGCGGGTGTTCTGGGGGTGGGTGAGGACGTTGCATGACGTGATGATGTCACCTGGAAGTGACGTCATCATGTTGGCAACGCCAGGGGCGACTCTCTAGTTTTTGAGTGAAACTCTATGGTAAATTTGCCCTCAAACCATAGAGTTTTGCCCAAAAACCAGAGCGTCCCCCCACACGACGTCCCCGGTGTGATGATGACACTTCCAGGTGATGTCATTGCACTGGGGACATTGCACAGTGATGTCCCTGTTTAGGGGCAGGGTTTCCCCCGCCGGCCAGCATGTAGGTGGTGGGGAGAAGCCTCTGAAACGGGGATCCCCTGCTCGGACCTGGAGGCTGGCAACCCTAGCATGGCCTGATGTGTTTGCATGCATATGCCCTAGCATGGCCTGATGTGTTTGCATGCATACACATGCATATACATGCATGCACAGTAGAGGATATACAGACAAATTTTTCTCAAAAATGGAATGTGTAGCCACAGGTTGGACCTGTGGCTGCCATAACTTATAGCCTGGCTCTCAGTGTGCTTCTGGTCAGTGATGGTGTCAGAAGAGGTGACTGGTATGGCTCACACCCATGTTGGCGCCAATAAAATCCATACTTACAAACACACATCATAAAGAAAGAACTAAAAAAGAATTAAAATACAGACAAACCACAAAAACAGCAATTAAAACACTGGGTTAGGAAGGCGGGATCATTGAGGGAATGCCAAACAAAACAAAAAGCCTTCACCTTTTGGCGGAAGGCATCAACAAAAGGAGACAGACAAATCTCCCTGGGGAGTGTGTTCCACAGCTTTAGTGCCATGACTAAGAAGGCTGTGTCCTGGGTTGCCACCTCCCTAATCTC
This sequence comes from Lepidodactylus listeri, assembly GCA_029233225.1. NCBI lineage: Eukaryota > Metazoa > Chordata > Lepidosauria > Squamata > Gekkonidae > Lepidodactylus > Lepidodactylus listeri. The sequence goes on along the minus strand of JARCFY010000004.1, from coordinate 22,752,494 downwards.
AAAAGGCTGGGGCAATCATAGCAGGGCCTCCAAAGATGACTGTAGTGGTCAGGCAAGTTCATAAAGAAGTAAGCAGTCCTTCAGGTATGTTGGTCTCAAACAATATAGGCCTTTGAAGGTCAACACCAGCAGGGGTGTCGAGTTTTAAAATCCCCAACGGGGGTGGGGGCTTTTGCATGTGCGTGCGCACGCCAGGACCATGTCCCCTCTGCCACCTTCCCCCCCCCCCCGCCCGACCTGGCCACTCCTGCCTCCGTCCCTCCCTCCCTCCCTCCATCCAGGGGCCAGCTGGTGTCACCCGGAAGTGATGCCATTACGCTGGGCATGTTGCCGGGGCGACGCTCTGGCAATCACCCTGAAACTCTATGGGGGGGAGAGGCGGCGGTGGCCAGCCGGCTGGCCAGCAGGCAGGTGGGCCTAGGAAGGGCCCGGGGAGGTGCAGTGGGGAGGCGCGGCAGCGAGCGCTCTGTTTTGCCGGGGGGGGGGCTCAGTCCCCTCCGGGAAATTTCGGGGGTGGCTCGAGCCCCCCTGTAGTTGACACCTATGAACACCAGTACCTTGAATTGTGCCCAGAAACAAATTGGGGGCCAGTGTGGGTGGGCCAAGACAGGAGTGACATGGTCCCAATTGCCCTGTTTCCAGGCTGGGGTGGCCACCCCATCCCTTAAGGAAGCATGAACTACCTCTTGAACCTGGTCAGCTAGCCCCTCCCCCAGGAAGATTTAAGTAACCAGGAATGGCGAGCATAGGGTTGCCAAGTCTGGATTGGAAAATATCTGGAGACTTTGGGGGTGGATCCAGGAGAGGGCGGGGGCCTCAGCATGGTACAATGCCATAGAGTCCACCCTTCAGAGCAGCCATTTTCTCCAGGGGAGCTGACCTCTGTCAGCTGGAGATCCGTTGTAAAACAGGGAGATCCCCAAGCCCCACCTGGAGGCTGGTGACCCTAGGCAAGCATCATATAAGAGCCAGTTTGGTGTAGTGGCTATGTGTGCGGACTCTAATCTGGGAGAACCGGTTTTGATTCCGCACTCCTCCACTTGCAGCTGCTGGATGACCTTGGGCAGGCCATAGTTCTGTCCCTGTTCTTGAAAGAGCCGTTCTCAAAAGCGCTCTCTCAGCCCCACCAACCTCTCAGGATGTCTGTTGTGGGGAGGGGAGGGGAAGGGAAAGGAGATTGTAAACCGCTCTGAAACTCCTTTGGGTAGTGAAGGGCGGGGTATAAATCTAATCTCCTCCTCCTCCACCACTTCTTCTTCCTCTTCTTCCCATGAACGGGCTCAGGGCAGCTTACAGCAATAAATAATAAAATTATAAATAATACAATAACACAATGAAACCAATTTAAAACATTTAAAATGGGCAGTGCAGTACATTCAGTTCCAGTTTCTACAACCGGGAGATACATGGGCCAACGCCGAGCCAAAATGATCTTATGCAGCAGCAATAAGAAGGCCAGCTGGTAGATGCCCACTTCCTTAACCAATCAGAGAACAAACAGCTTCATTATTCCTCCATTCCAGACTCTTTGCAGGATGGAGAAATACTTATGGAATTATAGGCATCCGATTGACAGCCGACTCTTGGTATTAATTGTACTGCACAAAGATAGTTCCCCCACCACCGCTATCCCATTGCTTGGCCGACTTAAAATTGTAAGTTTAATTAAAGATCTTCTACCTCGAAGTCAAAATTCATTTAAAGATCTATCATCTTTAAAAATTTTATTAAAACAGTAGGAGGCTTTGGAAGGTTAATTGCTGTCTCAAGGCTTGTTCCCAAAGCAATTGGTATGGTGTTATTTATTTACAATGGACTCAGTACCTGTTTTTGAGTTATTTGCTAAGATTTCAATATCTGTAAACAATAAACTGGAAGTTGTTTATGAGTATTCATTTCTGAACGTTCAAAGTTTGGGTGACCTTCCCAGCGTCAACCCACAGGAAGGGGAAATACGGATGATTCCCTTTATCATATTTCAACCCACTGAGACCCGCATGCCAGAATGTACATGGGGTAAGAATGTTTGAAGGCAGGGACATGGAGGCAACATCAACTGCATCGCTACATCATATGGTAGCTCTAGGAATCTCTGGAAACTGTTATGGTTTTACCATAGAAGTGCCATGATGATGGAGCCAATTTTGTTGAAGGATTTTTTCCAAAAAATTTTTCCTGGCGACTGGCTGCCAACAGGTGGCCTGGCAGCCCTAAACATGGGGATGCTGCATTTTATCCTCACAACATGTCAACTGAAGAGCTCACCTGACGGCCCTCAGAATCCTGGACCACTCCCTGATACAGTCAAGTGAAACTTTCCCCGTCATAAACTTCACCTAACTCGTGTGAGGCTCCTCCCTCTCCATCTCCACCAGCTTGCCCTCATCTGTCTTGTTGGGTGTCTCCAGCAGGTCTCCCCAGGCCTTAGACCACCTTATTCCTTCTTCTTTCCCCAGGACCACATCAGAACTGTGTCCTCCTGTCTGCCGTAGCCTTCCTTTAAAGGTCCAAGAAGCCACGCCCCTTCCCTTGGTAGACCCAGCCTCTCTCTGAGGGAGGCCAGTGATTCGTTCCTACCCATCCTAGTGGGCTGCTGGATGGCTCCTCCCCCCAGCTCCTCCCTCCTGTCCTATTGGTTGTGCCAGTGTGTGGGCAGGATAGGCTGCCAGCCCTCAGGCCCCACCCCTGCTTCCCTTTCCTCTGGCCCTCCTTGCTGCTGGGCTTAGCTGCCCTTGTACAGGCTTTTATGGCCCTGCCCTGGGTTCTGTTCTGGCTTCTGTTTGTGCAGGCCTGTTTGGCCCTGCCTTCTGTAGAGGCTGTGGTCTTCTCGGGCCACTCCCATGTTGGGCCCCCACAGGCTCTTGCACCTGCAGCTGGAGTTGCCCGGGAGCCTTCCAGGCTCCCTGTCGACGGGCGGGAGCCACGTCTCCCATGCTGACAATAGAGGGTCTGGTCCTGAGTCCACCAGCATCTCTGGACAGCTGACCGATGTATCTCTGTGTCACATTGCTTCAAAGAGACAAGAACAGAGCTAAAAGTGAAAGTGCTCTTTCGCCCCTCTACCTTCCTTGGGGTTTTCTATACATTCATCACCTAAACTTTGAAATTTTAAAGTCATAAAGCTTGAACCATATCCAGTCATTTCTGTAGTGCAGCCCTTTACAGAACTCCCATTTTGGTAATACAGCCCAAGCCAGCTGTAAAGAAGAAGAAAGGGAGGAGGAGGAGACTGGATTTATACCCCACCCTTCATTCGGAGTCTCAGAGCAGCTTACAATCTCCTTTCCCTGCCCCTCCCTACAACAGACACCCTGTGAGGTAGGTGGGGCTGAGAGAGCTCTCAAGAGAACTGCCCTTGAGAGAACAGCTCTGGAAGAACTCATGACTGACCCAAGGTCACACCAGCAGCTGCATGTGGAGGAGTCCACACTCTCAACCGCTACACCAAACTGGCTCTATACGTTGCCCTATTCACACAAAATGGCAACCACACATTATTGGGATCATCACAAATAACAGGTACTCCCATTATGCGAGGTCGCATCATCAAAAGTGAACATCTGGAAAGGCCTTATATCTTGTAGTAAAGTGAGTGGCACATGTATCTTAGGAAAGCATGGCTAGGTCACTAAGGCTGCGGCCACACGGGCCTTAAATGCGGGAGGAAAGGCAATTTCCTCCCGCATTTAAAGGGGCCAACCAGACGGCCAGCCCCTCGTCCTGAGCCGAAGCGGGCTCCAATGCGGGTTCCTCCCGCATTTTCCGACCCCGGGAAAATTCCCGGGTGTTGCGGGAGGAACCCGCATTGGAGGTTATCTGGACAGCCCTCTCTCGCAAGCATTGCGAGAGCAGGGCTGTCCAGATAGCCCTGCCGGCCATTCCCCCCCCCCCCTTTTACACTTGGGCGCATGGCTATCCATGTGCCCAAGTGTAAAAAGGGGGGAAAAAAACCCCTGACCTACCAAGGCGGATGGCGGCTCGGAGGCCGCCACCGCCACTTGCTGCTCAGCTGGTGTCGCCTCCGCCGCCTCCGCCGACGTCTGGTTTCCGCCGCCGCGGCCGCCGCTTCCGCCGCAGCTGTGGCGGCTGCCTCTTCCCCCGTGGCCTCCGCCGCCTCCGCCAGAGCCACGGCCGTTGTTCCCGCCGCGGCCGCCAGTTCAGCGCCGCGGCCGACGATCTTGGTGCCACAGGGGTTGGGGTTTAGACATCCCAACCCGCTGTTTAAAAATGCGGCCCCTTTAAATCCGGGAGCCCTCCCGGATTTAAAGGGGCCGTGTGACCGCGGCCCCAGAGACACGATAGGAGATTCTACATACTCGGAGGACTTTCCAAGCATACCAGAAATACAGCCTTGCAAATGAAGCAACAAAGCAACACACACAAAATGTCCCAGGAAGGAATAAGCATGTTCCAAGAGGCCTGGAAGAGTGCTGGAAATTGAGGGGCGTCAGTCAAAGTAAGGGGGAAATGGGGGAATGGTGAACTTGACTGGCTCGAGGCCCAAAGATGCTGGAAGAGGAATTTGGTTGGCTGGGGAATTTCCGTATCATTTACCTTCACCTCTCCCCCACCAGTTCTTCGTGGCTTTCTAACTTATTTAGTGTAATAGTAAATTGATGGTTAAGTGCCTATCAATAAGGCATAGAAACAGCCATCCACAGACAAGGAAGCTGCTTATAGTACCTTGGAGAGGGGGACTCTGGTCAGCCAGAAACTTTGCAATGACTTATTTGGCACAAAATTCCTCTACTAGTTTAGAATGACTAAAATCTTAGAAACAAATACAAAACAAATGCACATTAAGAGTTACTCAATGGCTACTGAATATATTGTATAAGATCGAACACAAACAATGTACTATTGGGAGCAAATATTGATTAGCCCAAGGGATTGCCAAGAGCTCTGGACAAGGGAGAAGGCCCGTGGTAACATAAGCTAAACCCTGATGCTTCCCAGCCTGTTTCTAACTCCTTTGGGAAGAACCAAAGGCCCTGTCTGGGGAATGATGGATACAGCTCCCAGCCCTGTAAATTCAGTTTGTAACAAAGGAAACATGATTTCATAAGTTGCTGCTGCAGGCTGACTTTAAAGACTTGGTAGTCTGTTGGTCCCACTGTCTTACTAAATCCAAACATTTATGGAAAGATGGAAGGAAAATTTGATCGTAACTGTGGTAATTTGATGGTAAGGCCATTTCAAGACCTTGTTGGCCTCGGAGAGCCAGTTTGATGCAGTGGTTAATAGCGCGGACTCTAATCTGAGAGAACCGGGTTTGATTCCCCACTGCTCCTCCACATGCAGTGGCTGGTGTGACCTTGGGTCAGTCATGAGTTCTTTCAGAGCTGTTCTCTCAAGGGCAGTTCTCAAGAGAGCTCTCTCAGCCCCGCCTACCTCACAGGGTGTCTATTGTGGGGAGGGGAAGGAGATTGTAAGCCGCTCTGAGACTCCTTCAGGTAGCGAAGGCCAGGGTTTAAATCCAATCTCTTCTCTTCTCTCCTCGCTCTTCGATGCAGTCACTAGTAGCAGTATGCAAGACTACCTGTAGGCGGACAAAACTGACAGGCTGTAGGGATGCCATCCCTCCAGGTGGGACAAGGGGATCCCCCAGAATTACAGCTCATCTCTAGACTACAGAGAAAATGGCTCCAGACTCTGGAGAAAATTGGCTGCTTTGGAGGGTGGGCTCTATGGCATTGTACCCCACTGTGGTCCCCATCCCCTCCAGGCTCCACCCACAAATCTCCAGGTGTTCCCCAACCTATTTGGTGTAGTGGTTAAGTGCATGGACTCTAATCTGGGAGGACTCTAATCTGGGAGAACCGGGTTTGATTCCCCACTCCTTCACTTGCACCTGTTGGATGACCTTGGGCAAGCCGTAGTTCTGGCACAGTTGTTCTTGAAACAGAGCAGTTTCTGTCAGAGCTCTCTCAGCCCCACCTACCTCACAGGGTGTCTGTTGTGGGGAGGGGAGGGGAAAGGAGATTGTAAGCCGCTCTGAGACTCCCTTGGGTAGTGAAGGGCGGGGTATAAATCCAATCTCCTCCTCCTCCTCCTCTTCTTCTTCCTCTTCTTCTCCTCTGTATCGGGCAGCTCTACCTCCCATTGCTCTTCAGGTGACATGGGGACCTGGCAACCTTAGGTGTTTGTAGTAGACTTGCGTTTGCAAAAGAGGTTACGACACTGGGGGTGCTCATGAAACCATCTTTGCTATTTTAAAAGCAAGTTGGAGAAGTGAGGAGGAGAGCCTTCCATATACTGCATCTGGTTCACCAGCTTTCTCAGACTCTGCCATTCTGACCCATGCTTTTGTGCTCGTATAGATGGACAGCAGTAATGCATTCTTTGTGGGGCTGCCCTTGAAGACAAACCAGAAACTGTAGCTGGTTTAAAATGCAGAAGCCTGATTACTGTCAGGGGCTAGCTGATGGAAACACATTTCACCTGTCTTAATACAACACTGGCTGCCAGTTTGTTTCCAAGACCAGCACACGGTGCTGGTTATGATCTTTAAACCCATCTGGACCGTAGAATCACAGAGTTGGAAGGGGCCAAATACAGGCCCTCTAGTCCAATCCCCTGCTCAATGCAAGCTCAGCCTAGAGCATCCCTGACAAGGGTTTGTCCACTGCCCGGGAGGGGGAGCTCACCACCTCCCTAGGCAGCTGATTCCACTGTTGCACAACTCTTACTGTCAAAAAGTTTCTCCTAATATCCAGCCGGTACCTTCCCGCCCTTAATTTAAGCCCATTATTGTGAGTCCTCTCCTCTGCTGCCAACAGGAACAGCTCCCTGCCCTCCTCTATGTGGCAGCCCTTCAGATGCTTCAATAGAGCAATCACGTCCCCCCTCAACCTTCTCTTCTCCAGTCTAAACATTCCCAAGTCCCTCAGCCTTTCCTCAAAGGGCTTGGTCTCACTTCTGTCTCTTTGTGGCCAACTATGGTCTCTAGGCTTCCTTCAATTGGCTGTTCCTCCATTTAAGGTAGCTTGCCTAGAAAAACCAATGCTTTCCTATTATAGCTCCCCCTGTTTGGAACAGGTTCCCTGAGGTGAGGAGCATAGGGATGCCAGCCTCCGGGTGAGTCCTGGGGATCCCCTGGAATTACAGCTCAGACTACAGAGATCAGTTCCCCTGGAGAAAATGGATGCTTTGGAGGGTGGATGCTCTGGCATTGTACCCCACTGAGGTCCCTTTCCTCCCCAGGCTCCATCCCCAAATCTCCAGGAGTTTCCCAACCTGGATCTGGCAACCCTACCCCTATCCCCCGCTGGTGGCCAGAGGGGACCTGGCAACCCTAAGAACAGAGCAGCCATTTTGACTGCGTTTGCTCACTGAGCTGGGGATTATCTGTTTCAGAATTTCAGATTACACAGTCAGAACGGCTCTTCTGCATATGCATTTGCACAACAGGACTTCCAAGGAGCAGTTCTCTATCTAAGTGACAGGAGCAGAAACAATCACCGAGCCGGCCCTGGAGCACACACGAACCCAACTCTGCAGGTATTAAGTGTTTACATGATTAACGCCTGCTCTAATCAGGCTTGTCTGGTTGGGGAAAGAAAGTTCTAAGTTCCGTTTCCCGGCCGCCCCCCCCCCCCCCGCTGCGCCGGTGCCCCTTTTGTTACACCAGATGTACAGTTTTGCCGCTCTTAATGCGTTTCAAAGATACGCCGATCATCGCTGAATTATTCATCGCACGCGAGCCTGATTAGATAGCAACTCGCACTGATTAATAAGCGCATTGCTAGCTTTCTGCGGAATGGACTGTCAGCAGCTATTTAAGCACTGTATGTTCACCTGCATGGAGATGTCCACGTGGTAGGGCTTGGCATCAGATGCTGTCCACAAGTTGCTATACAGATTATTTACTTAATCTCTTCCCTGTTGGGCCTGGGAGGAGGGATGCATTGCTGGGGATTCTGCTGGCTCAAAATGACAGGGGGGCTGAACCCTGAGGCCAAACTGATCTTTATCCCCATTTCTGTCTAGCCCTTATCCTTCCTTGGTGGTGGACTCATTCAAGTGTGCTGTCATGCTAAAAGACTGGGGCTGCGGAGGGGGGAATGGATAAAAGTAGGTAAAAGTAGGTGGTGGTGCGTGAGAGGCAGCTGGCCCACTGATAAAGCGGGGAATGGACAGGTCAAATTTGCAGCTGCTGCCTGGAAGCAGACTGGAGAGACCCATTTAACAGCCAGTGTGGTACAGTGGTTAAGAGTGTCAGACTGAGATCTGAGAAACCCAGGTTCGAATCCCCACTCTGCCATGGAAGCTCGCTGGGTGACCTTGGGCCAGTCACATGCTCTCAGCCCAACCTACCTCACAGGGTTGTTGTGAGGATAAAACGGAGGAGAGGAGGGAGATGTTAAGCTGCTTTGGGCTCCCATTTGGGGAGGAAGGTGGGATAAAGACAGATGAACAGCCGGTGTTGTGTACTCCAGCAATATGACTGGCCTAGAGGGAGACATTGTTCTGGTTTGCCCAATTCCAAATTTTTGTAGCCTTTCCACAGAGACACAACGGCCCCCGGCCCTCTTCCTTGTTGACAAATAAACATGGCTGTGGGGTTCTGTCTGTCTGTATCTGAACATGTTTCATGGCGGGGAAAGTCTGCAAAAGAGGAAAGAACATAGCGAATAGCCCTTAGTTCCAAGGAATTAATGTGTGTGGCGGATTAGAAGAGGAAAACACACACCCTGTGCTGTAAGGTCACTGCCACGCGTGCCCCAGCCTAGGAGAGGAGGCCTCTGTCGTGACTGTGTACATGTGGAGATGCACTCCAAAAGGGATTCCCACTAAAAAGTTGGCATCCTGGGTCTACCCCTCACGTGACCTAATAATGGCCCCAATAAAAGCCGAGTAGATTGCGCCTGGACGGAAGGGTTAAACCTCCTCACAAACCAGTTTTGTGAAGGTTTTACATGCAGCCTGGTGAATGGAATAACTGCTGGCAGGGAGGCCATAAAACCCAAGAGCCTCCGTATCCAAAGTGTCAGCTGGAATCTATTTGATCTGAAACCCACCATTAGGTCCTCATTTAAGGTGCTCCTGGACTCTTGCTCTTTTCTGCAGCCTTTGGGAACAACCTGGTCTCACAGTGTTCAAATTGATCAGAAACTTCTCCAAATGCCTTAGAAAGCCCGTAGCAAAAGTAAATATTAGAGAATTCTACTTCTACCCTCTCTGGGTTATGAAAGCAACAAGATGGAAGTTTAACAAAACAGTATCAAGCTCTTCTTGCGCTTCTTGTCACCCTTCTTCTGGGTCTTGGTGATTGTTTTCTTGGAGCCCTTCTGGGGAACTGGCGCAGGCATTGCTGGCTCAGGCATCGCTGCTTCTTAAAGAGCCCAGTTTGTTGTAGTGGCTAGGAGTGCAGACTCTAATCTGGGAGAACCAGGTTTGATTCCCCACGCCTCTACATGCAGCTGCTGGTGTGGCCTTGGGTCAGTTCTTTCAGAGCTGTTCTCTGAAGGGCAGTTCTGGAAAGAGCTCCCTCAGCCCCACCTACCTCACAGGGTGTCTGTTGTGGGGAGGGGAAGGGAAAGGAGATTGTAAGTCACTCTGAGACTCCTTCGGGTAGTGGCGGGCGGGGTATAAATCCAATCTCCTCCTCCTCCTCCTTCTGTATCTGAGGAAGTGTGCTTTGCACAAGAAAGCTCATACCTTGAATAAAACTTTGTTGGTATTAAAGATGCCACTAGACTCAAACTTTGCTCTTGTTATCATGTATTATAACTGAAAAGGTCTTTGGAATGGCATAGAATAGCGCCATCTAGCAGAGAGAGACTTAAGTACACACAAGATCAACGCACATCTCAAATCTTCCCATTCAGTGCTTGAACTGTTGTTAGCAGGCAGGGAAAGCAATGATCCGTTCACTATTTTTTGGAGACCCACGTCTAGTAGTGAGACAGTACAAAAAGTGAGTCTTTACAAAATGTTGGGAACACTTCAGAGCACACCATTTTGACCAAAGAGTGGGCAAATTTGGAATAATGAGGAGTGTAAAAATTCTCCAACTGTGTCCTTCAAACACTTGTGTGGAGCAAAGAACAGTGTGTATATCCCACTCTTCAACTAAAACACTCCCAAAATATTTGACATAATAAAATACAGCTACTGAAACTTCCACATCTCTCCCCCCCCCCCCCCCAAAAAAAAAACCAGCTTACAATTTAAACCAAAATGATGTACTAGTAAAATACACCCATTCCAAATAGGGTCCCACAGGCATAATGGAAGAAAAACATCTTCACCCATTTTGCACAAAACTGTCAAGGAAGATTAGAGGCAGCCCTCATGGGGCAAGGGTGTTCTGCAACACTGAGGCCACCAACAAAAAGGCCCTGCTCCTAAACAGATGTTCCACACCCCAACAACACCAGTTAAAACCTGCCAGATTAAGCTAAACAAGAACCCATAGCAGCAAAAACATCAGGTATACTTTTAGGTGCCAGGCCAAAATGTATATTCTTATCCAGGCTTTTAGTTAAGGGGCTTTATGTTTTTAGCTGTTTGTTTTGTCTGTTTCTGATCTGAAGTCTGTTTTATATTCCTGACTTGTGTTTAATGGCTTGTTTAGTTTTTATTTAATTTAATCCTAAATAAGATAATTTAGGATTATTTTATATGGTATTATTTTACTTGTAAGTCTCCTTCAGCAGCTGTTTGGAAAGAAAGAATAAAAATGTCCTCAAGCAGCAACTAAATCAGCAATATACATTTCATACATTCTTTATAGCCTTTCATGGGGCTCTTCCACACTTTCATTTTTGCTTATTGCTTCTTGTTTTTCCCTGTTCCGCATGTGTTTTGCTCCCTCTAGTGGTTGACTCGATATTACATCTCTGTATATTCAGCATATTTTCCTGAAGTTTAATGTGCAGGGAGATATGCGGGACCTACAGTGATATAATATCAAACAAACCACTAGAGGCAGCAAAACACATGCGGAAAAGAAACACACACATACCCCAGCAATAGGGACACACAAGCCATAAAAATGGAAGTGCGAAAAAGCCCATGCTCTCAACATACAAACGAACAATTTCCCTACAAGGTAAAAAAACCCACAAAAATAACACAGCAGGCAGAATAATTCTGTCCTCATTCTTTGTTTGCTCAGCCAGTTTCCTATTTTTCAAAAAAAAAATGGTAGGGAGTGCAGCATCACAGCGCCATAATTACCTGCACTGTGTTTTAATTCCTCAATGGCTACAGCCAGCTAACCCACATGTACCCACAAAAGAACTACCAGGTGTGTTGTGCTTACTGAAAACCAAACCACAGTTGCAGGGGTTTCCTTAAAATTTCTACCGGTTAAAGATTGCATTGAAAGGAGAGAGATAATTAACCATTTTTCCATCTCCACTGAAAAATACCTTATGAAAACTTCCTTAGTTAGACATCTTCGCCTTCAAGATGCAATGGAATAAAACTAGTTCTGCAGGCAAAGTGTATTTACTGCTAGGCAGATGGAGGATGTGTCTAGGGGAAGAAGTGGGGAAATTATGTCCCAAGGCTGTATCTGGCCGCCTGCACATAGGTTTGCTAGTTCCAGGTTGGCAAATTCCTGGAGGTTCGGGGTTGGAGCCTGGGGATGTCAAGGTCTGGCAAAGGGAAGGACCTCTGCAGGGTACAATACCATAGAGTCTACCCTCCAAAGCAGCTGTTTCTCCAGGGGAACTGATCTCTGTAGTCTGGAGATCAATAATAATTCCGGAAGATCTCCAGGTCCCCCCTGAAAGCTGCCAACCCCACCTGCATGCCTTTCCATTCAGCCTTTCAAACTGCTTAACGATTTGGAAGGCACATCAGCCCACTGGATTTCAGCACCGCCCAGTAAGTTAACACTCGTGGGGAATTTTAAAATAGCTTGAGTGACAAATCTAGCTCTCCTCCCAGTTTTAAGGGCAATGAATCAACTCAGTCTAAGACTGTATGCAGGAAACAGAGCGGAATTGAGAAGGACTAGACATGACTGTTGCACGGGACACAAGGTGCAGATCAGATATGGGCTCAGCACAACAACCGGATGTGAAATGCGGTTTTTACCTTGTCCCCTCAAACACCCTGCAAATGAAGATCTAGCACATTTGATGAGGTTCTAGGCCAGCCACCTTTATGCTGCGCTAGTTTTGTACTCAGGGGCACTCTTAAGCATCATTTACAGAGATACTATCCTATATTATAAGTGTAGTTATAGATTCAAAATGTGAGAAGTTTTAATCTGGTTTTTGCAATAGATTTAAGAGTTCTGAAGGACAGACATCAGCTACTGTAGAAAGTTAGGAATGCCTGCCCTCTAGTGAAACACTCAGGAAATACTTATCAATGACCACACTGATATCCTGTGTACAGAAATGGTGTTCATTACGTTTCATTCCTGTGCACAAACATATCCAACACTGTTTGTTTTAAATTTTTAACAAATTTAAACAAAACAATTCAAACAAAATTACCCACCATGCACACTGAGCTATGGATCTGCTATAAATTCATCCATTCATCTATGACATCTTATAATTCTGTTTAGGATCACACTATCAGACTGTGCCCAAATATCCCATCTAAGTCTTAAAGCCAATAGGCTGTTTGACCAGAAAGAGGCAGCAGTATAAGATAAAGTTATTGCTGTTCAATATCCATTAAAAACCAACAACTTTTAATTGCAGCAATTATATATTTACATGTATCTAATGTTATACCAAAATCCAGGTCCGCTAACAGTCATTAAATGGTAGTTAGAAGAGGTAACAGGCTACTAATTCAGATGAGGATCCAGAAATTCTCTTCTCAGATCCATACAGATTACATAGAAAAAGAAGAAATGCTCAGTAGTTTCTACTGGAGACCTATCACAGATACAAACTCCAGATCCCCTTTCTTGGCCTGTAAATCACCCATGTAAGAAAGGAAGAGGAATAGAATTCATTCAAGTATAAAAGGTTTTCTAGACAGTTAAAATACTGCAGAAACAAGGGTGAAAGAGTATGTTTAAATCTCACTGGTTTCAATGGGAAATATTGGAACACTCCCGCCCCCCATTCCTCATCAGAGTTAACGAGAAAAGATGCTTCACAGCCTGAAGGGTTTTTAAAGCATATTCTGAAGTATTGCTGCAGAACAGATGAAATACGGGCATCTCACTCAAATAAGATTTTTTTGAATATTCGATAGAGTACTGGAGAAAACAGGAGGAAGAGGTTTTCTCTATGCCCCCCCCATATTACCGACTGTATTATAAGGGTACAAGAAGCAGGACCCTTGATACTTGCGGAGGGGAGGAGTGTTCTCCACACCTCAGGTCCTGCTGAGGCCAGAGGAACTCCGGAGGAGGAGGAAGCGGCAGCAGGTGAGCCCTTATCCCTTCCCCCCAGCGGCAGCAGCGAGGCAGACCTGACAAGCCTTCCCCCTCCCCTCCCAGCGGTGGTGGCAAGGCCGGCCCGCCAAGCCTCTCTCCCCCCCTCAGCGGCAAGGCCAGCCCGCCAAGCCGTCTTTCCCCTCCCAGCGGTGGCGGCAGCAGCGGCAATGGACAGTTCCCCGAGTGTTCTCTGCACGTGCACAGGTAACGCTCCTTTACTTTGGGGGGAATTTAAGTATCCTCCGAATATTTTTTTAAACTTTTTGGATTTTTCTGTGCACCTGGGGAGTCCCCCAAGTGTGCAGGAAAATCTCTTTGCCCCCTAGGTGCCCCTGATTTGCGGATTTAGATATCGGCATGCAGGAGGCGCCTTGGCTATTAGATATATAGATGGAAAATTACTATCATGTCTCTAACCTGACATACTGAAACAGACTTATAAAGCGAGAAGACCTGAAGGTTGGAAAGTTCATGGAACAATGGGCTTTATGATAGCGTCAAAAGATAAAGTTAATGATAGTCTCCCCCCCCCCAATGTGTGAGTGTATTTGGGGTTTTTTTCTGAAGCTTCGTAATGAGCTATTCTTTTGTATTTTTGTGATCTCTCACCCATTCCCCTTTTTACTTCTTAAGTATAATACCATTTTTAAAAATCATAGTTTCAAACTGTGTGTGGGAGGTGGGGGGGAGGGGGAAGATTTGGGAATGGTTTTGAATTTCTTGCCCTGTTGTTCCATTCTGAAAAATGCCCTTCCAGTTTTGCTACTCCCTTGTCTAAAGTGAACTTGCTATTCTTTATTTTTCAAACCGTTTTTTCTCACGAAATGTATACATTTTTTTCTCACGTGTTTTCAATGAATCAGCATTATCCCTTACTGCGTTACAAATAATGTACAGGGTATGTTTCAATTGCATATAAGAACCCAGAGTATAAATACACTGTATGTATTTTGCTCCGTTGGTTAGCCTGAGTTAGACTGAATCAGTTATGGCTCATCAAAGCTGATCCTGAGACAATGCCAAATAGGCATTTTTCCACTCCTTTTTTTTTGCCTACTGCACCTCCGGCACCCTGGATAAATTACTTCAGCAAGCATGAGCCAATCTTTGACAGCTTCTCCTGGATACTTGTCTGTCCCTTGATGTTGCAATGAGCAACCAGTATTTTGCCATCAGAGTTTAACTTAAAAGTATTTATTTATTTCTTCAATTTATACCCCGCCCTCCCCGCGAACGGGCTCAGGGCGGCTTACATGGGCACACAAGCCAAGAATAATACATTAAAATAGCTAAAACAGTTAAAAATTCCTATGACAAGTAACATTGCTAACAGCTTCCTGTGACATATTATCAAAGTGGCGACCCAGTGGTAGGTCTCCATATCCCCCCCTGCCACCAGCCAGGGCCATTTCGGGCCGGTTACATCATAGATGGTATGCCTGATGGGTGGAATCCTCGGTGGCGGCTCCTATTCAAAGGCCTGGCGGAAGAGCTCTGTCTTGCAGGCCCTGCGGAACTGCACAAGGTCCCGCAGGGCCCTGATCTCTTCTGGGAGCTCATTCCACCAGACAAGAGCTGCCACTGAAAAAGCCCTGGCCTGTTCTGGTGAGCCTGGCAGCCCTAAGGCCTGGAATCTCTAGTCAATGGGTTGACCCCGACCTCAGTGCCTGCTGGGGTATGTATGGAGAAAGGCGGTCCCTAAGGTATGTTGGACCCTGGCCATATCACTTGCATGCTCAGGAGAACATCATGAAATAATTCAGCTGGAAACATGACCTCCCCCCCATGCTATACTCTCTCTCTCTCTGTTCCTTGTGACACATAAACTTCTCAGATATGGATTGAGTGAGGGTAGGTTGCTTGCCCATGCCTTTGGGAACAGATTTAGAACTCTGATTCATTAGATATAGTGCAAGTAGGACAGGAATGTCACATATTCTCATTAATGAATAAATGTTAAAGATACATGAATCACACTGACATATATTAGAGCTATTATGAATAACATATGTCAGTGTGATTTATGCACCCTTAATATTCCTTTATCTTATTTTCTCGTGGTTAGATTACTTTTATATAATGTTTTAACTAGAACACTATTTATTGGATGGGTGAAGGATTTATACCCCGCTCTTCAGTCAGAGTCTCAGAGAGGCTTACAATCCCTCCCCCTCCCCACAACAGACACCCTGTGAAGTACGTGGGGCTGAGAGACCTCATTCAAGGACTGTTCTTGAGAGAACAGCTCTGAGAGAACTTGTGACTGACTCAAGGTCACACCAGCAGCTGCATGTGGAGGAGTGGGGAATCAAACCTGGTTCTCCAGATTAGAGTCCGCGCTCTTAACCACTACACCAAACTGAACCTGGAATAAACAAACTACTGATTTTCCCTTTAAGTCAGAAGCTTGAGCCCTGGAAGTAGTCAAATGCCAGAGGAAGTGTGCACACACCACACAATACCATGACTTGGTTTCTCTATTGCTAAAACTTAACCAAAGAGACGTCTTACGTTTCCATGTGGCTGTTACTTTGGTAATACCCCTTTCGCAAGTGGATCTTAGACCAACACAACTTTGTGTTCATCAACACATGATCCCAGCAAATTGCCTTACTCCAACAGACCATTGGTCTATCATGGGTAATACTGTCTATTCCAAGGGTTCCTAACCTTTTTGAGCCTGTGGTGGGCACCTCTGGAATTTTGAGAGAGGATGAAGAGAAGATTGGATTTATACCACGCCCTTCACTACCCAAAGGAGTCTCAAGAGTGGCTTACAATCTCCTTTCCCCTCCCCACAACAGACACCCTGTGAGGTAGGTGGGTCTGAGAGAGCTCTTTCGAGAACTGCCATTGTGAGGACAGCTCTGAAGGAACTTCTGACTGACCCAAGGTCACACCAGCAGCTGCATGTGGAGGAGTGGGGAATCCAATCCGGTTCTCCCAGATTAGAGTCCGCGCTCCTAACACCACCACCAAACTGGCTGTCACTAAGCGTCACCTCAAAATGGCTGCCACAGGAAGTAGAACCAAACCAAAAACGGTTGCAGTGCTTAACAGAAGAGCTGCAAAAGGGGAATAAAAGTAGGAAAGCCTGAAGGGGGAAGAGAACCACAAATCTGGATGCTCACTAGTCATCCTGAAGTTCCAGTGGCAGCTGCTATTGCACCATAAAAAGACCCTTTCATTTGAATAAGGGAAGCCAATAATAAGCCTTGCTTTACACAGACTATGCACACTTTATGAAAAGCTTGGCAGGCACTGGGGGGGAATCCTGCTCTACCCTGGGAGTGGTCTTTCGTCTCACCCATTACCCGAACCTTATAACTGGAGATACTGGAGATTGCGGTTGGCACCTTCCACATGCAAAGGCGATATTCTATTACTGACCACCATTACCACGACCCCTGCCAGTACAGCACTGTGGCCCATTCCTGAAAACCTAGAAATTTAAACTAAGAAGCCGCCATCTTGTGGTATTTATTTAGAGTTTTTAAATGTCAATGTTTTAAATTGTAACTCTGTTTTTATGATTTTATATGTTGTTAGCCGCCTTGAGTCGGTTGTATAACTGACAAGGCGGGATATAAATGAAACTAATAAATAAATAAATAAATAAATAAACTGAGGGCATATTTTATTTTAAAAATTGGCATATTTCTGATGCGGTTCAGCATGGCTACGCTGCACATGGAAAGAATTCAGGATTAGTGATCGGAGAAGGAAGGAGAGAAAGCAGAACATTTTTAATGCGTTCGTTATTTTTTAGTATATTCTGAAAATAAAGGCTTCATCTTGTTTTGTGCAAATCACTTTAATTCAAAGGAGAAACAGCCCTCCTGACCCGTTTCAGCTTTACAGTGCAACTTTCCCCTTAATCATTAAAAAAAATATATCAACTTTTCATTACGAAATCCAGCATTAAAAGACAACAAAGCCATTGATACAAATTACACCCTACAAATTACACTGAAACAATCCCCAATGCAGTTGCTTAAGACCCCCCCCCCCCCAAAAAAAATAACCTGCTCAAGAAAAAGAATGCTCTTTTAAAAGTTGGGAGAAGGTGCCAGAACTGGGAGCAGCAATGCCCTGTACTTCATGGTCCTCCAAACATCCGAGCCAGTGTGGCATAAAGGATACAGCAGAGGAGGAGGAGGAGGAGATTGGATTTATAGCCCGCCCTTCCCTCGGAGTCTCAGAGCAGCTTACAAACTCCTTTCCCTTCCCCTCCCCACAACAGACACCTGTGACGTAGGTGGGGCTGAGAGAACTGTGGTTTGCCCAAGGTCACGCCAGCAGCTGCAAGTGGAGGAGTGGGGGAATCAAACCCGGTTTCCTCCTAACCACTACACCAAACTGGATCCCACTGCAATTCAAAATTTATTCATTTGCTTCATTTATACCCTTTCTCCCCAACAGGGTCCCAACAAGGCAGCCTCCCTCATTCTCTCCTCCATTTTATCCTCACAACATGCCTGTGAGGTAGGTTAGGCTGAGACCGTGGGACTGGCCCAAGGTCACCCAGCGAGTTCGCACAACGGAATGGGGATTCAAACCTGGGTCTCCCAGGTCCAGACCGACACTCTAACCGCTACGCCTTGCTGGGTCTCAGTTACCTGGATAACCGGGGTTTTAACAAATGAAAGGCAGTGACAAGAGTGAGATTTTATACATGGGAAACGAACATCATCAGCACAGATGTGGAGGGGGGAGGACGCTAATTGTGGGCCAGCAAGAAGAACCACGGGGAAGGCGAAAGGGGTCATGCATGGTCAGGGAAAACCTCCACATGAACCAGAGGTTTGATCATTTAATTTGTAACCCAACCAACACAGCATCATGTAACACCCCGGAAAGGTAGGTGACACCGAGAAATCCCGGCTCAAGATGACCCACAGCTGACTAGGGGACTTGAACCTGAGTCTTCCCTGCAAAAGTCCAGCTTCCTAAACCCCAAACTGGCTCATTTTTAATGCACTACTACTTGCAACAAATGTTATGCTCATGATCTATTCATCCAAATCGGACCTCAGTAAGCCCTTCTAACAGTAAGTCATTCTAATGGTAGCCTGGCTGCTCCTATAATGAAAGAAGCATAGCCCTCCACAGACAAGACGGGGGGGGGGGGGCTTCTGCATACCCAGGAGACTCTCCAGGTATGCAGGAAAATATGACTTGGTAAACTGATTGAAAGAAAGCCATCCTCCCACAAGAAATCCAGACTGATGAGGGTCAAATATGACCCAAGGGGCCTGGAACGTTGAGAGCAGGTGAGTCAGCTATCCCCAAATTTATTCCCCGCTCCTCTGATTCCTTGTGGGCCCCCACTTGTCATTAATAGGAAATCTGGGAAGTGGAACACTGGAAAATAAAGTCCCGAAGAATTCACACAGGACTTAAAAGGCAAATGGCTGGTATATTCTTCAGACACACAAGCACCCCCTGCTGGCTTTCCAGTGTCTCCTGCCACTGCAATGGAAGATCATGGATCTCGAGTGCACCAATGTCAACCCTCTTGGGGGGGGGGGATTCATTTCCCCATATTAAAGACTGCTGGTTTTAGTTGCAGCAATTCCTACAATCTCCTGGTCATACCTGCAACAGCTGGGAGATCTCCTTTGCCCCCCCCCCCCCACGTCTTCTGAGAAGATGGAAACTTTAGATGGAGCCTGGAATATCACAAGTGACAGACCGGAGTGCACAGGCTGGGCACAGGATTCAGACCCGCAAGGAGCAGTTAGGTCAGCTAAGGAGAATTCAGAAGTCCATCTGGCCTTGAAGCATTCCCCCTATATGTACCTAGGATCGATTTTGGACACCTAGGAGGTCAGGACTGACAGCAACGCTGACGTATCAACTACCCCCCACCTGGCTTTATTTCTATTTATAGCCCACCTTTATTACTAAGACTCAAGGCAGATTGATGGCGTCTGGCTGGTTGGCACTCTGACCCCTCGCCCCCCCCCCCCCCCCCCCGCAAGATGCTGACACAACCAGAAGTTCTGATCGCCATCTAATTAAATTGACTGCTGTGATTTTACTGTAAGTGCAATGTTTTGATCTTAAATTAGAGTGAATATGGTTGTTTTATTTATTGTCGCACACCGCCCTGAGCACAGTTTACAGGGAAGGGCAGTAAAAAACCTGATTTGAATAAAAAATACCACAAGTCAATGCAATCAATAGGATGTGACATCTAAGGAGGAGAAGAGAAGATGAGATGGGATTTATACCCCGCCCATCACTCGGGAGTCTCAGGGCGGCTTACAATCACCTTTCCCTTTCCCTCCCTACAACAGACACTCTGTGAGGTCGGTGGGGCTGAGAGAGCTCTGAGAGAACTGCCCTTGTGGGAACAGCTCTGAGAGAACTGTGACTGACCCAAGGTCACACCAGCAGCTGCATGCGGAAGAGTGGGGAATCAAACCCGGTTCTCCCCAGTTAGAGTCTGCGCTCTTAATCCCTACACCAAACTTAACCACTACACCAAATCAGAGCCTTGTTCTCCCACAAATGCTGTCTTGAGCTATACCACTTCAGACTGCAAGTGTGTATGTGTGGGAGGAAATGGGTGTCCCTCCATACCAAGGAATAATAACCCCCGCCCCCCCCCCCCACACACAGAAAACTAGCAACAGTTCTAGCCTGGCTTTCTCCCTGGCATGCTGATTTTCTACAAACAAGGATTTTTTATTTTTTTTTGGTATGGAAGTGCTTTTAAGCTTCTACCTGCAGCCTGAAGTGTTGCAGCCCACACAAGTTTATCAGGTCAGTGTACACTAAGCGTTAGACTCTGAACGGGCTTGGTCTGAATGTTCTGCTTTTGAGAATGGAGGGGTAGAAGGGGGACTGAAATCAGGAAGTTTGGTGCCGCCGTCCTGTTTCGAGAATGAGGAAGCAGAGCTATGCCTCTACATTCAGCCCAGCAGACCTGTGACTGCTTTGAATGTCATTCACGTAACACACTGAGAAGTTAGATCCAGGTGGTCAGCCGTGTTGATCCGAAGCAGTAGAACAAATTTGGAGTCCAGTGGCACCTTTAAGACCGACAAAGGTTTATTCAAGGTATGAGCTTTCGTGTGCAACCTTGTTATTTAGTTTTTCACTTTGCATATCTTAAAGAGAGCCAGTTTGGTGTAGCGGTTAAGTGCACGGATTCCCCACTCCTCCACTTGCACCTGCTGGATGACCTTGGGCAAGCCATAGCTCTGTACCAGCTGTTCTCTCAAGGACAGTTGTCTCAGAGCTCTCTCGGCCCCACCTGCCTCACAGGGTGTCTGTTGTGGGGAGAGGAAGGGAAAGGAGTTTGTAAGCCGCTCTGAGACTCCCTTGGGTAGTGAAGGGCGGGGTATAAATCCAATCTCTTCTCCTCTTCTCTTAAAACATCACCATGTTACATGTTAATTTGCTGTTAGATCCTTGTCTATAAGTTTAGGATC
The DNA here is from genome assembly GCA_029233225.1 of Lepidodactylus listeri. Classification (NCBI taxonomy): domain Eukaryota; kingdom Metazoa; phylum Chordata; class Lepidosauria; order Squamata; family Gekkonidae; genus Lepidodactylus; species Lepidodactylus listeri. Next base: position 22,731,692 of record JARCFY010000004.1, on the reverse strand, counting down.
TCACCTACCGTTCTAAGGTATTTGAAAAAGTGTGCCTTGCACACGGAAGCTCATACCTTGAATAAACCCTTGTTGGGCTTAAAGGCACCACTGGACTCTAAATTTGTTACACTGCAAAGTGTGTGGCTTACAAGGTTCTTGGGGAACCTCCATCTCTTCACTTTAATCTTGACGGGCGTCATCTCGCAAGGAGCTGAACAATATCCAGGTGTCTTAGATCTAATCGTAGGAGGCAGTCAAAAAAGGTTCCCCAAGTGCCAAAGGTATGTAGGGGGGAAAACACACACGTTACCATGGCAATGCAAGTACCACACTAATTGCTGCCTCTTTAGCTGGTTGTGAGCCACACAGGTGGAAACGTGCTTGAAAAGCCGCCGCGCCGCTCTTAAAGCAAAGCACAGTGTAACCAAGGGGATGCAGTGATGTTATGCCGAAGCTTTCTAGCATCACTTACGCAACAGCCTCTTTATATACAACCACTGGCAAAACACACTTTGTTGTATAATTGGAAAAGCGACACATATAATTTCCAGAATCACATTTCTTGTTTCAGCTCCCCTCACGAGCGGGAATGAAAAGGACGTGCCCTTTTAAACTTACAAAACTGAGATTCTCTTCATTCTGAAGAGTTCAGGAGATTCGGCGCCAGACCTTCAGAGTCCAGATTTCTAGTCCCACGTCCTCTGAAAAAGCTCAGGGCTGATTCACGTTTCAAAGACATGTTCTGGAGCTCCATGCGGCCCTGTAGCCAGAAATGTTGGGTTGGTGGGGCATGGGGAAATTTTGTGGGGCAGCAGGGGATGTTAAAATGTTTTCTTTCAAGAGGGGGCTGCCTGCGCCTGAACTCCAAGTGGCAAAATCACCACTTGGAGTTCAGGAAAGGTGTGCAGCCGCCCCTCTCCCTCCCTTCATGCAAGATTTCAAGAGCCCTCCAGTTGATCAACAAGTCACGTGCTCCCGCCAATCAGCTGGAGGGCCCTTTTAATGTCAAAGGAGGGGAGGGAGGGGGGGAGAGGGGCAGCAGCTGTTATGGGGCAAGCTTACATTTGAAGGGGCAGAGCCCCTATGGGCCTGGTTCCATGCCTCCCAGGGGCATGTCAGCCAACTTAATTCGCAACCACAGCAAGAGGGGAGAGAGGGCTTGAAGTCTTTCCTGGTTCCATTTTCCCAGCCTGAGTACAGCCCTGGTTAGAGTTGCCAGCTCTGGGTTGAGAAATCTCTGGAGATTTTGGGGGTGGGGGGTGGGTTTAGACCCTAAGGATGGTGGGGCTTGGGGAGGGGAGGGACTTCAGTGGGTTCTAATGCCATACAGCCCACCTTCCAAAGCAGCTGTTTTCACCTGGTAAACTGGTCTCTGTTGCCTGGAGATAAGTTGTAATAGCAGGAGATATCCGGCCACCACCTGGAGGTTGGCAACCCTAGCCCAGGGAGAAAGCTTTTACACACACACACACACACACACACACACACACACACACACACACACACCCTCCCCACATATTGTGGCCTTGGAACCATATTGCCTCACACATACCCCAGAGGAAGGGAACTCCAAAACATATATTTGTCACACATGAATTGGCCCACGTAACAAATGCTCTGTATTCAAGTGCCTGGACAATCCACAGTCCTCACAGGACCAGGCAGCAGGGGATGTGAAAGACTTCTGTTTGAAACCCTGGAGAGCCACTGCCAGTCTGATTAGACTTTGGTGGACCAAGGTCTGGTTCAGTACAAGGCAGCTTCATGTCTTCATGTGTTGTCCAGCAACTGTTTCTGACATGTCCCATCCAGATGTTGAAGCAGGCCAGCGTGCTGAGCGACAGCTGTTAAGTTTGTGCTCGCCATCTGTATTTGGAAGTATGATACCATGCCCTCAACATGTCCCAAAAGTTAAAAGAATGCTTATCTTCTTCCTGTACCGCAACAAGGCTTGCTGTGTTCCTCTTGCCCTCTTCCTCTGTAGGCCTTCAACAGACTGTTCCTTATCGCCATCTTGCTGGGTGATTTGTTGTCTTCAACCCTTCACCAGCAAGGAAAGATCTCTAGGAATGGTGCAATGAATTGTCCTTTCCTGTTGCCTAACAGGTACATATCTAAAGGGTTTGCCGTTGTCAATAAATGCTAATGCCCTTCTCTCAAAACATGAGAGATGAACAAAAGCAGTGCTGCTGCTCACTTCCTCAGTAGCATTGCCAGCAAAACCACTACCCAGTGCAAAGACTGCGGCTACTGTGGCTGAGACAACCTTAAACTTCCTGACAAATGGGACCCCAGTTCTTCACTCATATCATCCGTCGTCTCCACAGGTATATTGCTTGGGTCTGCACCGGAAGGATACATCCAGGTTGACGGCCAACCAATTAACCGGTCCGGAGTCATACCGCAGTGGCATTTCAGTGGCTGTGCAGCGTTTCCTTTGTGAGCAGAGCTCAAGTGGCAAAAGCCCATGTAGGGGTGCGGCGGGAGGTGCTGACTGGAAGGGGGGCAGTGTTTGGCCGCCCCCACAACAGGGGGCTGGGCGAGGCAAGGCCCGTTGGGGACACAGCAGCTCTGGACGCAGCTGTTCTTCCGGAACCCTTGATGAATGCGCAGTTTGGCAATGAGCGGCTTGCCGATGTTCACCAACCTCCTCTCGTCCACGACGTCGTCTATGCCGGTGTATTCATAATGGAGGCACACCGTGAAAGTTAAGTCTTCCTGTGAAATTAGGTGGGGACCAAGGGAAGAAATGGGAACAAATCAATAGATGGCCCAAAGGGCAGCTGATCAAGTTAAAATGTGGTATTAATTGCAGTCGGAACACTTTTGTTTTCACAAATTCACTCCTCTGCCTTTCAGGAAGAACTTTGCCTGGCAAGGCAGGATATAACTTGAAATAAATAAATAAATGTAATAAACAAACTATGCTGGGAAGGTGATTCTCACCTACCAAATGACACGTTCTATGCTGGAACTCTACTGTCTATGTTTGAAACCAGGGGTTTCTGTGGGCACCTCTGGGTTATGACTCAGGATAGTGGGCACTGGGCACAACCACAAAATGGCTGCCCCAGGAGGCGGAGTCATACACACACAGAGGAAGTCCAAGTGCAGCGGACAAGGGGAGTTCGTTTTTAAAAAATACACTGGGAATAAGGAGTGAGAGGGAAAGAATAAAACCAGCGCTGTAGGGCCAGCTCCCACTGAAATGATGTTATTTCAATCTGCACAGCCAATCAGATCACCCATTACCAGTCGAAAGCCCCACCCACTTTCTAAAAACATGTTGTGGGCTCCAGGAAAGGCACTAGTGGGCACCACAGCTATCATGGGCGCTACACTGGGGATCCCCGTTTCACACATGGGTGTTGTTTGCTATAGCTGCTTTTTCTACCTTGTGGCTGATAGCCACTGATGGACCTCTGCTCCACATGTTTAGCCAATCCCCTCTTGAAGCTGTCTGTGCCTGTAGCTGCCACCACTTCCTGTTTTTATAAAGGCAGTGGTTCTCTATCCATAATATGGTAACTGGCTACTTCTCCTGCAGAATATACTGCTTGCTTGGCCAGGTTCTACTCCATTTCCTCGGCTGACACTTCACTGGTCCAATTTATGTTTTGTTGGGTAACTTGGAAAGTTTCATGGCATGGCCGGGATTTGACCCTGGGGTCTCCGAGATCCTGCTGGTGCTAGAGAAGGGTCAAAAACGCTTCTCCTCACATTGTCCTATCTCACAGCTCCCTGTATAGCTGGCGAATTCTACAATTTGCACCTCAGCTTGAAATGCTTGCATAAGCAAGAGCTTCACCTAATGACCTGCACACTCAGCTGGCTTATGATGGCTCCACAACTTCATCCACAGGGCAATGTTTACATTTACAACAATTTATTTAGTCCTGCCCATCTGTTCTTCTCCGTAAACCTTTATGGATGCTGATGGGTTAAGCATCTGCCCTCTAGCAGTGGCTCAATGGATCCAGTCTTATGTTACCTCTACAGCATGGATTATGCCAGAGGTCCTCAGACTTTTTCAGCCTCTGGGCACCCTTGGAATTTTGAGAGGAGGCGCTGAGTGCCATCCCAAGATGGTTGCTGCAGGAAGTGGTACTAATCCCAATGGCTGCTGCAGGAAATTGAGTCAAACCCCAAAATGGCTGCTGCAGGAGGTGGAGTCAGACTCCAAATGACTGCAGACGGTGGAGCTAAATGTAATATCTCCCTTCTCAATTTGCAAAAGAGTCACAGAAAGGGAGTAAAAAGAAATAAAGGACTTATTTTATTCTGCTCGTCTTTCAAAGACCTCCCCTTCTTCATATAGCTAGGAACTCTCGGTCTGGGGCAAGTGTGGGAGAGCTTTTAGTGTCCTGGCCCCACTGCTGGACCTCCTGAGGGCACCTGGTGTTTTTGGCCATTGTGTGACAGAGTGTTGGACTGGATGGGCCACTGGCCTGATCCAATATTGACTTCTCTTATGTTCTTACGTTCTCTTATGTTTGTTTTACTTCCATACGGATCCTCTGAGATTGGACAGACAGAGAGAGTTACTGGGCCAAGGTCATCCAGCAAGCTTCCACGGCAGTGTGGGGATCTGAACCCAGGTGTCTGAGGTCCTAGTCCAACACTTGGTTCACTACAGGATTTTGAGAGGGGGTGGTGAGCACCATCCCAAAATGGCTTCCACAACAAGTGGAGCCAAACCCAAAATGGTTGCCTCAGGAAGCACAGCCGGGCAGAATACTTCCATCTTCACACCTCCCGGGAAGAGGGAAAGCCTGAAGGGGGAGCGGAACCACACACTTGAGTAAGGAAAGCCCAGCTGCTTACCAGTTCTTGTCATCTTCAAGCGGAAAACTCTTTCACTTGAATGGGGGAAGCCAACCGTATGGCCTCCAAACAATGGCCCCACCCACCTTCTGAAAAGCACAGCAGGCATCAAAGGGACGTTTGGGAACCCTGCCCTATACCTATGCTGGCTCTATTTTAGAGTGGAGCTGGTCACTGTGGGCTATTAGTGCTTGTCAAAAGTTTCATCTTATTCCTGCGGCTGACGTAAGAAGCAACATAAAGTGAGTCTGCCAGACAAAAACGCGAAGTAACCTTTAGCTTCTGTAGTGAACTTATTCTTGTGTAAAGGCAGTGTTTGGGCAAGTCCTTTGAAAGCAAATAGCTGCCTGTTTCCTCAGGTGTCCCCTTGTTTGCCTCCTTAGGATCCACATCCAAGTCCTGTCAAAATAAAGCAAGCAAAACATTTCCCTGCGGGTTCAACAGTAAAAAGAGCTATAAAGAGCTATAATAAATATTTTCACAGCGTGGCCTGTCATTATTGTCCAAACACAGGCTCATTAACACACCCTGTAGAGTGAGAGATTAGGCCCCTGAGGGATCTGGTACGATTCCACAGGGCCTGCAAAACAGAGTTGTTCCCCTGGGCCTATGGTTGAGGGCAGTACCAGGCCTCTAGCCAATTGGCTACAGTTAGTTCTGGCCTCCCCCTCCTTCTTTATATGTCTGTATATTGCTCCTCTGTATGAGTTTTACTCCATCTTAGATTTAATAGTAACTGTTTTTATTGTTTTTATTGTATTTATTGATTTGTATACTTATAGATTGCTGCCACCCACTCTGATCCAGTCTCAGGGAGAGCGGGTTATAAATCAAATCAAATTAAAAAAAATGAAACACAAAGAAGACTTATATTTTAAAATATTGACAGTATTTTTAAAAAATGCATTCCAATTTATCATGGTGCTGATTCACACAAGCGTGATATGACCCTCTGTGCGCTTGGCTGGGAAGTATGTTATTTTTTTTATTCCATGAAAGTTCTATTTGTGGTAGGGTGGCAGCGGCGGTGGAAAGTGCCATCAAGTCACAGCTGATTTATGGTGACCCTGTAGGGCAGGGGTGTCAAACATGCGGCCTGGGGGCCGGATGAGGCCCCCAGAGGGCTTCTATCAGGCCCGCAAGGGACTGGCTGTCTCCTGCTTTTTCCTCCAGTTCTGCTGCTGCTGTTGCATCATAGCTTGCTTTCCCAGACTCTCTCAATCGCTCAGGAGAGATAGATAGGCAAGCTTCTGCTCCCTGCACTGGGCCAAGGCTCCTCCCCTCCCCCTCCCAGATTGCTACAGCACAGACATTTTGATGCAATAATTCAGAACAAGGAGTGTCAGTTATCAGAAACTGGAAAATAAACAAAATATTGCAAGAATGCTAACGTTTCAGGCTTGTTTTTATTTTAAGTTAAAAAAATCTTTATGTTTGTGTCCTTTATAAAGTTTATATCTCCGCTATCTGGCGTTACATTTTATGACACACATGGCCTGGCCCGACAAATGTCCAATTTATGTCAAATCCAGCCCTCCATAAAAATGAGTCTGACACCCCTGCTGTAGGGTTTTCAAGGGAAGAGGCATTCAGAGGTGGTTTACCACTGAGATGGTTTGCCTCTGCATCACAACCTTGGACTTCTTTGGTGGTCTCCCATCCAAATACTGGCCATGACCAAGCCTGCTTAGCTTCAGAAATCTGATGAGACCGAGCTAGCCTTCCAGGTCAGGGCATGGTAGTTACAGTGGTAGTATACCCATGAGGTGTACAATGCACACCTAAACAAGAATGTCAATTGCTTGATGTTACAAACATTCCATGCCAGCCTGCATGTGTGAACCACTCTTCATTTCACCCTTTTTAAAAAACCCACATTAAATATATTTTAATCACTCTTTTAGTTTTTAACAGAAGTCTCCTTAGGTGTAATTCATCTTGAGTCACAAACAGTTACAATTTCAGCATGTGGGATCCAGAAGACAAAGGCTCAAAAGCAATAACCCTAATTAAACAAAGTCGGGTATAAAACAAATTCTTCTTCTTCTATTGGTGTTGGGTTCAGTGAACCCTTCTACATAGTTGGAGCCAGTGATTCCATTATGTTAAGACTGTCTCCATAAGAACATAAGAGAAGCCATGTTGGACCAGGCCAATGGCCCATCCAGTCCAACACTCTGTGTCACACAGTGGCCAAAACCCAGGTGCCATCGGAAGGTCCACCACTGGAGCCAGAACTCCAGAAGCCCTCCCATTGTAGCCCCCCCCCCCAACCACCAAGAACACAGAGCATCACTTGCCCCAGACATAGTGTTCCATCTATACCTTGTGACTAATAGCCACTCAAGGACCTCTACACCATACCTTTATCCAATCCCCTCTTGAAACTGTCTATGCTTGTAGCCACCACCACTTCCCACGGCAGTGAATTCCATACGTTAATTACTCTTCGAGCGAAGAAGTACCTCCTTTTATCTGTTCTAAGCCTACGGCTCATTAATTTCATTGAGTGCCTATGAGTTCTTGTATTGTGAGAAAGGGAGAAAAGTACTTCTTTCTCTACTTTCTCTGTTTTGTAAACATCTGTCATGCCACCCCTCAATCATAATTTCTCCAAGCTAAAAAGCCCTAACCTCTTTAACCTTTCTTGATAGGGAGGAATCAGAGGAGTCAGCCGTTTTAGTCTGTTGCTGCAACATAGTAAAAAGCCCAGAAGCACCTTTAAGACAAACAAACTTTATTGTAGCATAAGCCTTTGAGAAACACAGCTCTCTTTGTCAGATGCATCTGTGGTTGTGGTCACATGCGTGAGATAAAGTGTGTGTGGGGGGGAGAGGCTATTTCCTCCGGCGGAAGCTGACCCACAGTTGTGCGATCACACAGTCTTTTGAAGCTGCAGGCACAGCTCGCCACTGCGTGATCAGACGCAACCACGGGTGAGTTGAGTGGGGGGGGGTTGCCGTTTGTCTCTGATGTGCTTAAACGGGGGATCGATGATTCGCATCTCAGCCCTGAGGGCTCCCTGTGGAGTGTGCAATGATGCGCGTACTGAGAAGGGCAAAAAACAACGGCACGGAGTCAGGCTGGCCTGATCAGACCATCCCGACGCCATGAAAGCACGCTGGAGCGATCAAACACGGCTGTGGGGTGCTTCCCAGATATTGTTATCTGATCGTACTCCTTTAATCCGCCCGGCATTCGCTCCTATGTCAGGGCTAATTGTGTGTGTGTGGTCGCAACCTGTGTTTCTCAAAAGCTTATGCTACAATAAAGTTTGTGAGTCTTAAAGGTGCTCCTGGGCTTTCTACTATTTCATAGGGAAGGTGTTCCACCCCCTTAATCATTTTAGTTGCCATTTTCGGCACCTTTGATGCATGTGTTTTGCTCCCTCTTGTGGTTGCTTCAATATTTCATCGCTGTATCTCCAGTTTATTTACACACAGTGCTAGTAAACAAACTAGAGATACAGCAATGAAATATTGAAACAACCACTAGAGGGCGCAAAACATGGAGAAAAGCCTCCTCTCATAGTGAATTTTTTTAAAACTCTTTAAGAGCATTGCTTCATTAGAGATGCTAGCTGTCAGATCATACAGTTTGTGACTTACAAGGAACACATGCGGGTCAAACTGTTAGCCAAGTGCTGATCCCTGCCCACACCAACTTACAAGTGGGAAATCTGTGACGAACGCTTTGCAGACTGTTATTTCGGGGGGTTTCTTTACTATCCTTGTGTAGACAATCATGACGTTGGAAAATTCGGCAGCGAAGCCAAGCTGGATTTGAACACCACATGTAAACTCAAGGCACATGCTTTCAGGAAGCTCTGAAAATAAACACATTAAAAAAAAATCAGTAGCGGTTAACATACCAGCTGACTTTCAAAAATCAGCTGCACAAAGTGCATTCTCCCTTACACTTGACTAGTCCCTCAAACGTTGGGATTCATTTCAGTAAACAAAGTGGATGTTCGGCTTTCGATCAGTCTTCAAGACTGACCCTTCCTGCAACCTAAGAACATAAGAAGGGCCCTACTGGATCAGACCAGTGGTCCATCTAGTCCAGCATCCTATCTCACACAATGGCTAACCAGTTCCTCTGGAGGTCCAACAAGAGGGCATAGAGGTTGAGGCCTACCCTTGATGTTGCCTCCTGGCTCTGGGATTCAGAGGCTGACTGACTCTGAACAATCTCCAGTCAAAAAGGACTAGGCCATAGGTGATGTGAAAGGAGAGTCCCTGCCAGTCTGAGTAGACAATACTGACCTTGATGGACTAATGGCCTGACTCAGTATAAAGCAGCTTCATTTGTGGTTAAGAGACCATTTTCAGAGCAGTCTAAGCAGTGGGCAATCACTGGCCCTTTGCTAGAGTATGGAGGAGAGCTGGGTGAGGGTAGCGTGTTCTCTTGGGTTTCTGTTTGCCACCATTTCCTCTGCGTTGGTCAAGTGTTGAGCCTTTTGAGACCACTAACCTAATAATTCAATGCAAGGGCAACACCGTAGTTCACCCCAAGGAAAGGAGGGGTTATACATTAATGAAACGGAGGGTGCCCATATTTACCATACCGTGCGCCTTGGCCCACTGGAGGTTCCGCACCTGCGCCTTCGCAGAGGTTTCCGTTTGCTGAATGGGATCCGTCAGTGCCCTCTTCTCAGATAAACTGCTGCGGATCTCCAAAGCCTGCTTGCCTTTGGTAAGGTGACACTTGCCCATATCTAAAAATAAGACACAAATCATTTCCTAGGAATCAAAGCTGCTGAAAACTCTAATTAAAGCACCGACATCCCAATAGCGCCGCCACGATTCCAGTTGTGTCAGTGTATCCATGACAGACATGATTTGAAGGGCTTTTCAGAGCCTGGCTGTTCCAAAACTCAGTACCAAAAGGAACAGGCTGTGCAAGATTCCTCACAAAGAAGTACATTACTAAGTGCGAAGCTGGATCAAGTGTGACCCAAACACATTGAATGCAGGAGCATCCGACGTGAGCCAAACATTCCTTTAACATGCCTGCCTGCTTCTTATTCAGTGTTTTTCATCTTCTTCTTCCCACAGGCATTTCTGTTGTCTACTTTCACTTGCAAGAATGCATATTCTCACTGGCTTGCGCTACAGATAAACCAGGTTGTTATTCTTTCCAATAGAGAGCCAGTGTGGTCTAGTGGTTAAGAGTGACAGAGTTTAATCTGGAGAATCAGGGTGGATTCCCTGCTCCTCCATATGAAGCCTGCCGGGTGACCTTGGGCCAGTCACAGTTCTCAGCTCTCTCTCATCTTTACCTAACTCACACCTACCTACCTCACACCTACCTATTATAAGCAGCTTCTCTTCTAGAAGTATCTTTTGAAAACGGGGGGAATCCATACATATTTTTTCAGTCACCAAAATGGTCTTCTTAAACAACGCAGATACATTTTTTGTGAAAAATTCTGCTCCTCAGACTGCTTTTAAAAATTTATTGCAATATTTTTGACAATTAGCATCCTTATTTTTACATAGCTGCCTTTCCTGTAAAAATAAGAATCCTGCAGAGATGGCTATTTGGTTGCACACTTATCAACTTTTTTCACTTGATATGTAAGAAGCTACCTCAGACCGACCAATAACCCACCTAGCTCAGCTTGGTCTATCTGGACACGCAACGGCTCTCTAGGGTAGCAACTCCCTTTCTGTGACATGGGAACTGTGCGTGAGTGGGCCTGCCACGGAGCATTCCGGAGCTCCTTCCTCAGACAGGTTTCTCACTTTTGAGTCACATGAGGAAGGGCAAGGGTACACCTCAGTTCCTCTGATCCACCACAAGAGCCTCACAACTATTCCTGTGACAGAGCTTTCAACACAAACAGAGACAAGCGATAAGTGGCAGAAACACTGCTGTCATCTTTGTGGTCTCCACGCAGTCCCACATGGAAGATTAGTCAGCTAATTTCTTGAGCATCTCGGTTGAACAGGTTACGTAACCCAGCCTCCTCCACTTCTGCATCTCTTCTAATGCTGACACGTAATGAGTAGCGCTTAACGCAGTGACTTTATTTGGATCTTTTATAGCAACTCGCTCACGAATGCAGTTGAAGACGTTTTGTGTTCTGGTCAAGTGGGTGAGGATCAGCAATCCTGCTACATTTTTATCAGAAAGACAATCTAATGGGAGATAGACTGAGCAGATGTTCTCTCTCCTTTCATTTACCACAGTGACCAATGGATGATGTGTCCTCTGGTTCTCTTTTAACAAAACTGAGAGATGGTATGTGTAGTGGTTAGAGTGTTGGGATGAGACTTTGGGAGATCCCACTTGAATCCTCACTGTGGCATGGAGGCTTTCTGGGTGACCTTGGGTCAGTCACAAACTTTCAGTCTTAACCTGTCTCTTATACAGATAAAATGAAGAAGAAGAGAACATATAGAGAGCGTAGCACTCTTCCCTTTACATATGTAAGTTCAAGAAAGAAAACTGGTTAATATACTCAAGATGAAACTGAGAAACTACCTGAGGTAAGAAATCTAGGCCGTTTCCCAGAACTACTTGATATCCTTATGAAAAGGTGAAGGATTTCAGTGTTCTCATTTCACAAATGTGATGTGCAGAAGTGACAGTTAACACACACCCCCCCCCCCCCCCCCAATGTTAAAAGTTGTGGAGAACAGGTGGCAAATGTCATCTCTGTACAGTTCTGGTTGCCACACCTCAAAAAGGATATTATAGCGTTGGAAAAAGTGCAGAAAAGGGCAAGTAGAATGATAAAAAGGGTTGGAACACTTTCCCCATGAAGAAAGGTTGGAGCGCTTGGAGCTCTTTAGCTTGGAGAAACGACGGCTGAGGGGTGACATGATCGAGGTTTACAAGATTATGCATGGGATAGAGCAGGAAGAGAAAGAAGTCCTTTTCTCCCTTTCTCACAAGACAAGAACTCGTGGGCACTCCATGAAATTGTTGAGCAGTCGGGTTAGAATGGATAAAAGGAAGTACTTCTTCACCCACAGAGTGATTAACACATGGAATTCACTGCCACAGGAGGTGGTGGCAGCTACAAGCATGGACAACTTCAAGAGGGAATTGGATAAACATATGGAACGGAGGTCCATCAGTGGCTATTAGCCACAAGGTATAGATAGGAGCGCTCAGTCTGGGGCAAGTGATGCACTGTGTTTTTGGTGCTTGGGGGGGGCAACAGTGGGAGGGCTTCTAGTGTCCTGGCCCCACTGGTGGACCTCCTGATGACATCTGGTATTTTTGGCCACTGTGTGGCAGAGTGTTGGACTGGATGGGCCACTGGCCTGATCCAACATTGGCTTCTCTTATATTCTTATGTTTAAATGGATCAAATGGTTTTAACGCCAATTTCAAAGTCCACTGAGGGACAGACTGTTTCACTACAGGATAGGAATTATTTAATCCTTTCAAGAATACTTTCAATTTTCTCTTATCTTCCGGGATCAAATCTGGAGAGGGGTGTACATTCCCCCACAAGGGCAACTGGTACTGACACAGGATAACCTGGGTAATTGATTATCCTAACAGTTAAACCTGAAGAGGAATATATTTTTTTCTTAACAGATCTTCTCAGTCTGGAGAAGAGGAGGTTGAGGGGGGACATGGTTGCTCTCTTGAAGTATTTGAAGGGCTGCCACTTGGAGGAGGGCAGGGAGGTGTTCCTGTTGGCAGCAGAGGAGAGGACTCGCAATCATGGGCTTAAATTAAGGGCGGGAAGGTACCGGCTGGATCTTAGGAAAAACTTTTAAACAGTAAGAGTTGTGCAACAGTGGAGTCAGCTGCCTCGGGAGGTGGTGAGCTCCCCCTCCCTGGAAGTCTTTAAGCCGCAGCTGGATGAACACTTGTCAGGGATGCTCTAGGCTGGTCCTGCATGGAGCAGGGGGTTTGGACTAGATGGCCTGTATGGCCCCTTCCAACTCTGTGGTTCTATATTCCCACCCACTCTATCATCTGGGGCCCTGGGCTGAACCTGTTAGTTTTCCCATCTCTCTTGAACTAGCAGAAGAATATATAATAGAACCACCCATAATCTTTTGCACATTTTCAATCATATGAAAAAAACAACAGATCCAAGGCTAGTTTTCACCAGGGACTTACTGACATATCCAAAAGTCCCTGGATGGTACAGAAGGCTACAAGACTAACGGTCTACAAGTGAGAAACTTCTGGCGGTCTACAAGTGAGGAACTTTGGATATGAAGCAGATAAACTTAAATGCCTAACAACTTAGCCATTCTCTTTAACTGTTCACTGAAAAGTTTCAAATCCTCATTTGCAGACACCAGGATAAGGTCATCCGGGGTTACTGACTGGGAGTGGTTCCGATGGTATCACTGAAACACAAAGTGGTATCGGTTCCCTTCCTTTGGTCTGATCCTCTGTCACGGACTGTAACCAGGATCCTTTTACATCCCTTTTGTATCTTCTTGTTGATTTCTCGGTTGCTTCTGAGGTGTGGTTTTGTGATTGTTCCTCGAACTGGGGGGGCGTGCTGGTGGACTTCTGCCTCTCTAACTCCGGACTCATCTGTCAGCCCAATCTTTGCTGTAGGCTAAGCAACACAGGGATCTGCAGACAGTGTAACACCCCTGTCAGCGGAAAGAGCATCTGTCCCAGTTATGACACTTTTCTGAACAGGAACGACTGATAAACGCATCCAACTTTTCCCTCCTCCTGTGACCACAGTCCTCTTTATCCCACACAGAAAGGAAATCTGTATGCTTTAGGATCGATACTTAACTTTTCTATATGTATCTGTCTGAAACAGAGACTTTTTATTGGCTGCGATCGCACTCACTAAACAATCCACTTCCAATCCACTTTCAATGCACTTTTGAATTGGATTTTGTCAGCTCACACACTTCTGCACTGTCATTTTTGTCCCTCGTTTGTCCCTGTTGCTTCAGGGTCTTTCCCCACCCCCAATATGTCTCTCTAGTAGTCCCAGAGGGAACAAAACACATGTGGAAAGGGGGGGGGGGGGAAGAGACCCAAAGCATTAGGGACAAACTAGTGACAAAAACGGCAGTGCTTAGAAAGTGCATTGAAAGTGGATTGTTTGGTATGTGTAACTGCAGCCTAGGATTCCGACTTCCTTCATTCTGTGAGAATGAGGGGGTGAAGTTTTAGGGGACTGTGTTTAACGCCCAGATGTTTTCTAAAACTGGCCATTCAGGAAATTCGAGCTTCTTGTACGTCTGGGATAAGCCAGGATTTTCCTTTGTTCTTTGGGTTAGTTTTGAAGGGATTTATCCCTGTGCTTCAACAAAGTCTGAGCCTTTTCGCTGGGAGACTCACATTCACTACAATAAGGAATCTTTTCCCACCTGAGCTTCTATGTCAGAATTTTGGGAAAGACAGACCTACATTCTTAAGTAAGAATCTTTAACAGATGATGTCAGGGACTGAATGGGAAGGGCAAACTGTGTATTACATACAAATATGTGCAGCAGAGAAGTAGCAGGATGTTAACCCTTTCTCTGCCTGCCATTTTTCTGTTCAAAATCACTTTCTCACAACCCCAGCCATGCCCCCATGAACACACATGAAGCTGTCTCACAATGCATCAGACCGTCAGTCTATCAAGGACTCTTCTTCTTCTACTACTACTACTACTACTACTACTACTGTCTACTCAGACTGGCAGCAGGTCTCCAGGGTCTCAGGTGGAGGTCTTTCACATCACCTCCTGCCAGGTCCTTTCAACTGGAGATGCCGGGGATTGAACCTGGGACCTTCTGCATGCAAATCAGATGTGCTCTTCCACTAAGCCACAGCCCCCCTACACAACAGAGTTCCAGAGAAGTATTTAGCAGGGGAGGGGAGTGCTTCTGCAATCCCATGGGGTAAAATGCAGTTGGGGGGGCAGGTTTGAGCAGAAAGCCGGTGGGGAAAGCGGTAGACAAAAACGTATGTGCACACATACCATAATCTCTCCTCAAAACAGCAGCCTCTGGAGGCAGCTTTCAGTTTTAAAAAAGAGGGTTTTCTTACACTCATTTTATCTGACATACAGTTTACATATGTAAAACAGGTGAGGAGGAGAAGAAGAAGAGTTGGATTAACATCCCACCCTTCACTCAGGGTCTCAGAATGGCTTACAGTCTTCTTCCCTTCCTCTCCCCACAACAGACACCCTGTGAGGTAGGTGGAGCTGAGAGAGCTCTGAGAGAACTGCTCTTGAGAGAACAACTCTGAGAGAACTGTAGCTGACCCAAGGTCACCCAGCTGGCTGCATGTGGAGGAGTGGGGAATCAAGCCCAGTTCTCCCAGATTAAAGTCCGCCACTCTTAAACACTACATCAAACTGGCTCACCAAGTTATTGCCCCTACTGGTAATTGCCCCTAGCTGGTTCAGTTATATTTCAGAGAAGATCTTGTACTATCCATCAGTTTCTCTCACCTTCTGCCACCTCATCCAGCAGCACAGTAATCTTCTTGTCTTCTAATAAGCGTTCTTTCAAAAACTTCATGAAAATTCCATTGGCTAATCCAGACTGTTGAATTTCAAAAGCTTCTGCACCTTGGCACCTTTAAAATACAGGACAGTAGATAAGTAAAAAAGTAAACAAACAATGAAAGAGACAAGATACGTATATTGGAAAAAAGGAAATATGAGAATGCAACTTTCTGAAAAGAGTCTTTCCAGCAGTGGCCCCAAATGTGATGCCCATGGGCAACATGGGAGCAATTGGTGCCTGCCAAGTGTTTTTAGAAAGTGGGTGGAGCCAGGTAGGCTTTTGCCCAGCAGGGCTTCTGACTGGCTGTGCAGATTTTTAAAAACATTGCTTCAGCAGCCTCTGCCAACAATCAGCACAACAGTCTGCAATGTGTGACTGAAAGTAAGCTGTGGCAGCCATTTTGTGGCTGGCTCCATCTCCCATGGCAGCCATTTTGTGGCTGCCCCCACCATGCTGCGTCAGAATTCCAAAGGTGCCTGTAGGATGAAAAGGGCTGGGGACCCTGCTTTACAGGATACCAGATTCAGATGGGTAGCTGCGTTAGCAGAAGTCCTCAAAGACCAGAAGTCCTCAAAGACCAACAGAATGTATTCCAGGATAATCACGTACATGTCCTGCACTTTAAGGTGCCACTGGACTTTGGTTTTACAGGATATCGAAAATCAGTTCACATTTCACAGTAACGCATATTCAGACATCGACAACAACAAAAACAACACTCTTTCATTTGGTATGCCCTAATTCAAGATAGCTGATGATACATATTAATACCTAAGTGCAAGTCGATGCACGGCCAGAATTTCTGTCTAAGCTTTATACCCTAGGAAATTTGGCAAGTCCCCTTCAGGCAAGCAAACAGCTGCTGGAGTAATCAAGAGCATTTGTACAGAAGCACTCAACATTAGGGGACAAAAATATGGGAATGTAACATGAAGTTCTTCAGCACCTCTAATTGTAGCAAACAGGATTTGATGGCTGAGGTTGCACCTCACAGATTTTACTAGGTGGCTTTTGACAAACCACTGTTCTCTTCCCTCCGTTCTCTTCACCTAAAATGGGGACAGGAGGACCTGCTCAGGAATTTCACACTAGAATCAGAGAATCATAGAGCTGGAGGGGGCCATACAGGCCATCTAGTCCAATCCGCTGCTCAATTCAGGGTCAGCCTAAAGCATCCCTGACAAGGGTTTGTTCAGCCGCTGCTTAAAGACTGCCAGTGAGGGGGAGCTCACCACCTCCCTAGGCAGCCGATTCCACTGCTGAACAACTCTTACTGTAAAAGATTGAGAATTATCTCCTGAATGAGTCTTGGATTCTCAAGGGCTCCTTCATTTGGCCCAGAGAGTTAAACCAAGCCTGAACCCTAGCCTGAAACTGGCTCAGAGAGGTTTCCCCCCCCCCCCTCCTGTGAACCAGAACTGAATTGAAACCTGAATGTTTTGATTGCCTTGAACCTGAACCAAACCCAGTTTTTTTGTTCCTGTTTAGAGATTCCGTTCTGGTTCAAGGCAACCAAGAGATTTTAGGTTAGGGTTCAGTTTATGGGTGCCAATCTACAGGTGGGGCCTGGAGATCTCTTTGGGGCTATTGCTTAGGTTTAAATGAGCCCACAGGCAAATGGTCATCATTATGGTACCCGCTACTTTTGTTTTTTTTAAAAAAGAATGAGAGAATCTTGATTTAGACCAGGGGTGTCAAACTCATTTGTTATGAGGACCAGATCTGACATAAATGAGACCTTGTTGGGCCGGACCACATGTGTCATAAAATGTAATGCCAGGTAGTGGAGATATAAACTTTATAAAGGACACAAACTCAAAGGTTTTTTTTTACTTAAAATAAAAACATGCTTAAAACATTAGCACTCTTGCAATATTTTGTTTATTTAACAATATCTGATAACTGACATCTCTTGCTCTGAATTATTGCATCAAAATGTCTGCGCTGTTGCAATCTTGAGTATATTGTTCAGGTGTGTATCTGTAAGCTCCAAACCTATTTTTGATTTATTGACATTCACCACAGAAATCTCATGCTCAGAGTTCTGAGTCTAGGACCCAGGGGAAAACATGAAATGGCTGAGCAACTGAGAGAGTCTGGCAAAGCAAGCTATGATGCAGCAGGAACAGAACTGGAAGCAGGAGATGGCCAGTTCCAGGGCGGGCCTGATAGAAGCCCTCTGGGGGCCTGATCCAGCCCCCGGGCCGCATGTTTGACACCCCTGATTTAGACAGTCAAGACCAAATTACCCCAGTTATTCTGATTTTTTTTTAAAGAAAAAGAAATTAAACCTACAGATTTAAAATAATGAATCTTACGTGGCATATCCAAAAACAATGTTAGCTGTAACCTTCAAGGCATCCAAGATTAGAATGGTGTTGTCATATTCATTCCTTCAATAAACAAAAGAATACAAAGGTCAGAACAATCAAACCTGGAGCAGACCAAACAACCAGCACTTTTTTATCCGCATACAGTTTCAACAGCCCTGACCTGGATGGTCCGGGCTAACCCGATCTCATCAGATCTCGGAGGCTAAGCAGTGTCAGCCCAGGTTAGTACTTGGATGGGAGACCACCAAGGAAGTCCAGGGTTGCTACACAGAGGCAGGCAATGGCAAACCACCTCTGTTCATCTGCCCTGACCAGGATGGTCCAGGCTAGCCTGATCTCATCAGATCTCAGAAGCTAAGCAGGGTTGGCCCTGGTTAGTACTGGGATGGGAGACCACCAAGCAAGTCCAGGGCTGCTATGAAGACAGGCAAGGGCAAACCACCTCTGAACGTCTCTTGCCTTGAAAACCCTCCAGGGGTCACCATAAGTCAACTGTGACTTTCGTTTTTGTGGCTCCCTTGAAACATTAGTCAACAAACAGCAAAATAAGACTCATTCTAGTTTACTAATTTCAAGCTTTCCTTGAAAGGTTACACGAGCAACTTGCTCAACTGCACTTACAATTCTGCATTGGCTTTTCTCTCCGTTGTTTTACAAAATCCACGTTGGAACAGAAATTCCCCTCTGCACTGCATGCCACTTTCACTTTCTTTAATCATCGGATTTTATGGCACCCTCTGCATTGCATACCGCTTTCACTTTCTTTGATCATCGGATTTTATGGTACCTTCTGCACAGATTTATGGCCGTTCAGGGGTGACTCTGCAGTCAGTAAGGCGTTGTCCTGGAGTATCTGGATGTGGTTTTGAGCTGCACCTTTTCCTCCCAGCTGTGAAAATGTGGAGCCAATCCTAGGTGCAGAATTGCCCCAGCTGGGCTTGTTTGTTTGTTTTGCAGAAGTCTTACCCGGCACCACTGCAATTTAACTCAGGATTCTGTTTTTAGAGCAAGCATTTCTCCTTTTGTTGTTTGTTTCTGATGCCCTTCTGCATATATAAACAACTGTCAACATATCCCACCACTTCCCCCAGAGTGTTTAAAATGTTGTCACTTAATCTAGACATATATTTAGCCCTGGAAAGATTTTCGCAAATAAAACCTGACCTTGTGGCAGATGGGTTTTGCCAGGGAATGGACCACAAATTGACAAGGATGTATTACCCATACTGACAACCTGGGCATCTCTCCCACTGGGACCACTCCCTATCTGTCTTCTTGGGACTCACCCCACCTTTAAAAAGCACCAGAATTTAGAACCCATGACTCTATTGGACTTAAAGGCCAATTATCTGAACAGAGATTACTCCTTACAACTGTTTGAAACTCTCTTGCTGCTCACTGTATTATAGAAAAGGCACTGCTCAGTGTTTGTATACAATGCACAATAAAATCAGCAAGTGGTCCATCGGATCAGAACAAGGGTCCGTGTAGCCCAGAACTGACAGTAAAAAAGCCCATCTAAAAGTGAGAATTGCTTTCTGCAGCAAGCTACTTGGATTGCCTTCGCTACAGCAATAAGTAGTGAAGGCAATCCGATTTTGAGGTTTCACAATGAAGACTTCCTATGAAACTCTTTCGTTAGAGTGTCACAAGTCGGGATTGCAAACGTTCAGGAAGATTGGCAGGCTACACATTCCCACAGACAGGTTTCTGAGCGTGACCATTTCTAAATGTCCCTAATACGCTCAACCACTCCTGATCTGTCTGGCCCCTGTAAATGGCAAAAAGGAACCCCTGACAGCGAGTGACAAAGCAAACTGGCTGAGCTGAACAGCACTTTCAAGCTTTCTTAGCTTTTCACATAGTTGTGGTTTAATTTTGAAATGCGAGGCACAAAACTTTGGGGAAGAATTCTTGTTGGAAAGCAGCAATTGAAGGCATCGCTCTTTTGTTAGCAAGTTTACTGCATCCCAAATTATTCTGCTGTTGCTCTGAACCCAAGTCCAGAGCAGAATCTTGTGCGGGATAAACAGGCGGTGCCCTTTTACTTATTCTGTGGGTCTCATTCTGCGGAACCAACATAGCTATGTATCTTGACCTGCCCTTGAACCCCTTTGGTGCAGTGGGTAGGAGTGCAGACTCTAATCTGGGAGAAACAAATTTGATTCCCCACTCCTCCACATGCAGCCAGCTGGGTGACCTTGGGTCAGTTACAAGTTCTTTCAGAGCTGTTCTTGAAAGGACAGTTCTGGAAAAGAGCTCTCTCAGCCCCACCTCCCTCACAGGGTGCCTGTTGTGGGGAGGGGAAAGGAAAGGAGATTGTAAGCCACTCTGAGACTCCTTTGGGTAGTGACGGATGAGGTATAAATCCAGTCTCTTCTTCTTTTATCTATTTATTTAATTCATTTATGCCCCACTTTTCTCCCCTGTGGGGACCCAAAGAAGCTTACATCATCCTTCCCTCCTCCGTTTTATCATCACAACAACCCTGCAAAGCAGGTTAGGCTGTATGTGACTGTTCCCCAGCAAGTTTCGTAATGGAATTCCAGAGGGACTACATCTCCCAGCAGCCCTGGCTCCGGGAAAGGCTGGCCTTCCTCTTTCCAGAAGGGGAGGAGAGAGAGGGTTGGTGGGCTTCAGTCACACAGGAGCGGGCTGGTGGTGAGGAACAGGCTGGTGGGAAGCTGGGAAAAGGGAACCAAGGACTGGAGCAGAGAACTTCAGGGATTCCTGCTGCAGGACTGAAGCTCCAAGTGGAGACTTTGTTGTTGGATGGTGTCAGGCAAGCACTGGGAAGAAGGGCCTGGAACCAGTGGACACTTCTTAGTAGACTAGCAAGCATTAAGAGGTCTTGCCAGGGACTTGCAGCCCCTAGCTACTAATTCCACCCCTCACCCCTTTTGGATTTGCTTCTACATTAAAGTTCCCGCTCTATACAATTAAGGGTGAGTGCAGTGGCTGGAAACCACTGGGGTTGGGAAGAGGCTGCCATGCCAGCCCTCAAGGGCCTTCAGCACTCGTCTCCAGTCTTGAGTTGCACCAGGGATGCTACTGAGCTCCATAATCATTAGGCTTCCATGCAATGCTCCCTCTAAGCTGCGAAGTCCTGTGAGCAAACATTCTACTGTGTGAGCTGCTGGCATTAAGGTTGTAAGCGAGCAATTTGGATACTGCATAAATTAGTTTGCTCTGGAGCCATCCTTCCTGAGCTAGGACAAAAACGTGTGAGCCGGAGGCTAGAAAACTGTGAGCTAGCTCACACTAACTCAGAGGGAACACTGCTTCCATGTCAAGGTGGGGATTTGAACCTGGGTCTGACACTCTTTTTGTGTGAGTGTGTGTGTGTGTGTGTGCACGCACACACACACCTGGAAGTCATGGCGACCTCTGGTGACTGACCCCTACTGGGGGCCTGGAGGTTATTCAGAGAGGTGGCTGAATGAAGCCTGTCCCGCCTCCCGACTGCTGGTATTCCAAGGAGGTCTCCCATCCAAGTACATACCAAAGTCGGCCCGGCTTAGCTCCCGAGATCTGACGAGATCAGGCTTGCCTGGGCGATCCAGGTCAGGGCTGGGTCTGACACTCTTAACCACTACACCACACAGGCTCTCTTTATCAGGGAAGGCTTTTTAAAATTTTAACCGATTCGTCTCTTAACCGAAGAAATCTAGATCTCATACCTCTTCCTGCACATATCCAGTAAAAACACATTGAGGCCAGTCTCCTTCGCTTGCATCCGCTTGAGAATGTTTTGTACGCAGAGGCAGTTGGCAGCCCGATAGGGATTCGGGGCGTCAATAGGAACCATAAAACTGTTGCCGTAGTTTTCATAGCCGTGGCCGGCATAATATAATAAGCCTGGGAGGATAAATGAGAGAACTCAGTTAAGCCATGTCATTCAGCACAACCGTTCCTCTAATTCAAAACGACAAAACCCACAAAACAGGCTGCGCTTCTCCTACGGTACCTGCTGACAATATTCATCTGCCTTGACAGGGAAGAAGAGGAGGAGGAGGAGGAGATTGGATTTATACCCCACCCTTCACTCGGAGTCTCAGTCTCCTTTCCCTTCCTCTCCCCACAACAGACACCCTGTGAGGTAGGTGGGGCTGAGAGAGCTCTTAAGAGAACTGCTCCTTTCAAGAACAGCTTTGACAGAACTATCGCTTGCCCAAGGGGTTCGACTGGATGGCCCCTTCCAGCTCTATGATTCTACGGGTGCAGAGGTACTATGCACCTGCTGATAAGGAAGTCCCACCCTCAGTAGCCATCACAGGAGTCCGTACGCTCCCTGCAATTTGTAGCAGCTCCAGGGCCTAGTGTCACCTTTCCTCTTCAAACCTTTGCTTCACAGTTAACGTTTCTGTGCATGCAAAAGCCAGCAACGCTGTACCTCTGCCATCCCATTTTGAGCAACGTCAAACAGCTGATAAGACCGACAGCCATTTAGTCGCAGAGTTTATCTAACTGAAGGCTCTTAAAAAGAAAACCCAGAACAAATCCGCTATAAAAGGTGCTTTGTCCTGAAGATACTGAGCAAGATTTGGCTATCTGAACAGGATTTTGGCACATGGGGGAGGGGAAATACTTCCCTTATAGATTAAGAACATAAGAAGAGCCCTGTTGGATCAGACCACTGGTCCATCCAGTCCAGCATCTGCCTCACACAGTGGCCAACCAGTTCCTCTGGAGGACCAACAACAGGGCATGGAGGCCAAGGCCTTTCTCTGATGTTGCCTCCTGGCTCTGGGACTTCAGAGGCTAATTGCTTCTGAACATGGAGGTTCCCTTTAGTCACCATGGCTAGTAGCCACAGATAGACCCATCCTCCATGAATCTCTCTAATCCACTTTTAAAGCTATGTCTTTTTTTAAAAAAAATTGAAGCTTTTTGAGGAAATTCCATTAAAAAATACATTCAGAACATTAATACATGGACTAACAATTATGCTACAATTGAAGTGATCTAAAAATATAAACATAACAGTTGGAAAGAGCATAATTATAAGGACCACTCTGGAATCAGATTGAGCATGGAAGAAATTATAAAAGAACATAACCTGTCAGCCAGAACATTAAGTATTTGATGCAATATAACATATTGGTGTTTCGCCTCAGGAATATAAGAGATCAATGTAAGTAGACAATGGGGAAATAATTTTCCATTTAGCGGTATTTTGAGATGAACAGCCTCAAAGATGTTTCATTAATGGGAGCCATTTTTCACTAAAGTCAGCCCTTATTTAGATCACCTTGAGACACTGTCTGTTAAAGCTGTCGAAGTCTGTGGCCATCGCTACATCCTCTAGCAGTGAATTCCACAATCTAATTAATCATATAAAGTGGCATTTTCTTCTTGTCCTTCCTGAATCTACTGCCCATCAGTTTCATTGGATGCCCTCAAATTCTAGTATTTTGGGAGATGGAGAACAAGTTTTTCTCTGTCTACTCTCTACCCAATGCATAATTTTATTACGAAAGATGAAACTTTTCAAGATAAGATGGCAGCATATCATTTTTAGAAAGTTCATGGACACGAATACAGCTTTACTTATGCAAATTGTAGATGCAGAAGGAGCTCTGGGATTCTGATGAGTCTGATGTTAGCAACAGAGGGATTTTAAATAACAAAAAGGCCAAAAAGCACACGCAGTTCAAGACAGCTTTTCATTTGAGTCCCTGTCAGTCGGCCACCGCAAGGGCATTGCAGCCACGGATTTAAACGCGGCTGATGAGCCGCCGCCAAGAAAAGAGAATGGGGAAGCATGAAGTCATAAGGTCTGTGGGCACTCTTCCTGTTCCAATAAATTTTCCTGCCATGGTGTCCCTTGGCTCAGCAGCAGAAAGGGCAAGACCTTCTGAAAGTCACATCAGCCACTATGAAATGAATCAAAAGTACCTAATCAAAGGTACTGCAATAACTTCACCTTGGCACCCGTTGCAAAGAGGCAACCAGTGCAGAACTATTGCTTGAACCCCCTGCCCTCCCCCCGTTTAACATCTTGAAATATCATATGAAGTTGCCTTATACTGAATCAGACCTGTGGCCCATCAAGGTCAGTACTGTCTATTGCCAACTCTGGTGTTGTGGTTAAGAGCGCGGACTCTAATCTGGGAGAACCGGGTTTGATTCCCCACTCATCCTCCACATGCAGCTGCTGGTGTGACCTTGGGTCAGTCACAAGTTCTCTCAGAACTGTTCTCTCAAAAGCAGTTCTCTTAAGATCTCTCTCAGCCCCACCTACCTCACAGGAGGTCTGTTGTGGGGATGGGAAGGGAAAGGAGATTGTGTGCCACTCTGAGACTCCTTCAGGTAGTGATGGGTGGGGTATAAATCCAATTCTCTTCAACTCAGACGGGCAGTGGCTCTCCAGGGTCTCAGGCTGAGGTCTTTCACATCACCTACTACTTAAGTGGAGATGCTGGGGATTGAACCTGGGGCCTTCTGCATGCAAAGCAGAGGCTCTACCACTGAGCCACAGCCCCTCCCCCAGGTGAAGGAATCTTCCCTATAAATGCCTTCAACAAAAGCATAATTTATTTTTCACAACAGCAACTGTAATGCAGGGAGGCAGGAATTACACAAATAGCTTTTTAGATGGGGGGGGGGAGATGGGAAGGGGAGGAAACAAAGCTCAGTGAGAGGAGGTTATTTTCATGCAGAAAGGCACAAGTTCAATCCCAGGCATCCCTACTTAAAAGAATCTCAGGTACCAAAACTAGGAAAGAAAGCTGTGGAAGACAGCATGGGGAACCAGCATCGTGACTTGGTATGAGACAGCTTCATACGTTCCGCCTATCCAGTGTTTTTGACCAATGATAAGAGCTGGGTCTGTAGACTGACACCTTCCTCATCCCCCTTGATTACTTTTTTATTTATTTGGTTTGTGTGTGCGTGTGTGCTTGCATGCCTGGAAGTCATTTATTTATTTGTTTGTTTATTTGTTCAATTTATACCCCGCCCTCCCCACCAAGGAGGGCTCAAAGCAGCTTATATGGTGACTTCTGGCGACCTGTGGTGGGGCTTGGACATTTCAGAGAAGTAGCCTGATATTTGCCTGCCTCTCCATCCCGAGCCCTGGTATTCCTTGGAGGTCTCCCTTCCAATTGCTTACCAGGGTCGGCCCTGCTTAGCTTCTGAGATCTGATGAGACTTGGCTTGCCTGGGCTATCCAGGTCAGAAGGCCCCTTGATTACTTTTATTTTTCTAAAAATTGGCTGTTAAGTAATTACAGAAAACAAGTTTTTCAGATGTTAAAGGGAGGGGGAGTCAGAAGTGAAGCCAGGAGGCATAACTGGGTTCCTGTGGTAGCAATTTGTGTTCTGTCATATATTGAAGAAATGAGTACCAAGTGCCCCCGAAGCTAGAGAAGTTAACATCAGTATGAGTGCTAGTAGCCTTTAAATTATCGGTAATTTTATCCATTATAAATTGATCCCACACTCTCTTTTAAGTAGTTTCTACTCACTGCTTTCATATATACACAGTTTCAGGTACTGACTTACTATATATTAACAGATTATACATTGTATATCTTTGACACTGTCATCCCACTTGTTATATGAAAGAAGTTTTTGACTTGTATACTTTATGTTTATATTAATAAAAAAAAAATTTAAAAAGGGAGGGGGAAAGGGTTTTTTTAGCCTAATTGTACAGGACAGGGGTGTTTAACTCAGTGGAGTTTGTGGGTGCTTTTGAGAAGAGGCAGTTGGCACCGCCACAAAATGGCTGCCATGGGAGCTGGGGCCAATTACAAAATACCCCATCGTGCCAAGCACCCTCCTATGATGGCGGCTGCTGTTTCTGAATGGGTTTTCAGATGGGTGACACTTCCTGGAGTCTTCTGAGGCACTTCCTGTTCCATTGAAATGAAGAAAAGAGAGGGCTGGCTCAGTGCTTCAGGAAAGAAATACTCCGGGTGAGCAGGTGCCAGGAAACACACTGGAGGGTGTCCCCTTAGGGGTCACTGGTACAAGAGAAGGCCATTTCGCACAACAACAGCATGAAAAATGTCAGGATATACAAGCAGGTTAATGTCTTCAAACAGATCTGCTTTCACATCGTTTGTTCTTACCGTATACTCCTTTGTCCAGAAGCATTAAGAATTCATCGACAGCGTTCCGCATCTCAGGTTCAGTGAGATCCAGGAGGGAAACCACTTTGAAGTCCAGCTGCCTCAGGAGGTTGGTGAGTTCGTAAACATCCACCAAAGGTGCCTTCAGCTTCGGGTGCCGACAGTAGCTCATGTTCCCCATCAGCAAGGCTACCTTGTCTACCGCTGGAAAAGCAAAGAATGCTTTGGCGGGCTTCCGAGTAGAGATGTGCATTTCCAGACATTTACACTGGGTAAATAAACACTGTAAAAGACGACCGCCCACCCCGCCACCCCCAAGAAAAAACTGGAAATTCTGGGGGAAATTGAAATGTATGCAATACTTCCTTGGTTCTCAAGCTTATCATTATTGTTATGTTTTAACAGCATAAAATGCATTGTTATAGCTTAGTTAACGTATACTATTTGGCGTATTTGTGAAATTTAAACTATGAATGGTTGTGAAAGTTGGACAATGAAGAAAGCTGATAGGAAGAAACTTGATTCATTTGAAATGTAGTGTTTGGAGGCAAGTTTTCCGGATACCGTGGATCGCCAAAAAGACAAATAAGTGGGCTCTAGACCAAATCAAGCCTGAACTCTCCCTCAAAGCTAAACTATTGTACTTTAGTGACATTATGAGAAGACAACAGTCACTGGAAAAGACAATAATGCTAGGAAAAGTTAAAGGCAGCAGGAAAATAGGAAGGCCTAGCATGAGATGGATTAACTCAATAAAGGAAGCCACGGCCCTCAGTTTGCAAGACCTGAGCAAGGATCGTTTGGGAGGACTTGTGAGTCACCATAAGTCAGAAGCAACTTGACAGCACTTGACGCACACAACATGAAATTTAGAAAGCCAATGCCTCAGTTTTCTGCAAGTAGAACTGCATGTACATCCAATACAGGAAGGAGTTCTGTAAACTGCTACACTGTATGATACCTTCGCTTCTGTTGGCTTGGTGGTAACAGAAACTGCTATCAAGTTGTCGCTGACTTATGGCCACTCTGAAGAGTTTTCAAGACAAGAGATGAAGAGAGGTGGTTTGCCATTGCCTGCAGACACTGTGGCGTAATGGTTAGAGTGTCGGACTGGGATATGGGAGACTCAGATTCCAATCGCCACTCTGCCATGGAAGCTTGCTGGGGAACCTTGGGCCAATCACACACTCTCAGCCTAACCTACCCTGTGGGGCTGTTGTGAGGATCAAATAGAGAAGGGGAAAATAGTGTAAGCCACTTTGGGTCCCCAACTGGGGAGAAAAGTGGGGTATGAATGATGTAAATATATAAATAAATAAAATGGGTAGGAAAAAATAGAAAACCACACAGGTGTCCTTTGTAGTAGTATTAATTAGGACAAAAACCGGCCAATCACAATAGGAGTAGAAGCCTCTTAAAATGTTCAGCTGAACTTTTTAACACTGAAAATCTTGAACTACTATAATGCACCTTACAGTGTATTAAATGCGGGCAAAATTAATCTAATTTAAACAACAGCCATGTCCCTTGAAATATGGCTTCTCTCTACTGTACAGTCAAGGATCTGATGATTTAATCGGTTGCGCACGACAGTCTTCACGCTGTGCATTTTTCGGGAGGCACCCAGGCTTAAAAAGCATGTCGCGCATTCCACAAGAGTGGGTTACTGGATCCCCTTCAATGGCAACTAAGAGATGGAGCCAGTCGTAGGAATGTGTTCTTTATCCTCACCCCCTGCCCCTTCTGAGGAGCCGGTCTCCCCCCTCCTTTCTTAACTGCAGCAGTGGCTCACATGGCAATGACACACGGACACACGAAGGTGCCTTATACTCAGCCGGACCAGAGGTCTACCAAGGTCAACATCATCTATGCCGACCAGCAGCCAACTCTCCAGTCTCTCAGATCAACATCTTTCATACTCTCTACTTCCTGATCCTTCTCACTGGAGATGCCTGGGACTGAACCAGGGATCTTCGGCATGCCAAGTAGATGCTTTGCCACTGAACCACAGCACCACCCAAACCGTGACCTTAACCGTGTCTGCAACTAAGCAGAGTTTTATTAAGCAGGGTTTAAAACCAACATGGTTTCAGGTCACAGCAGCAATAAAATCAAAAGAAGACGGGAGGAGGAAGTATGGTTAAAGGAGCACCAACACTACAGCTTTCTGTACTCCATCCTGTAATCTTCAACAACAAAGATTATAATGCCATATACGTGAGCGGCAATGGAAGAAATATTTAATCCTAAAAAGATTTACACCCTTATAAACTTCACTGACCTCAACGGATTTAGGATTAGGGCTGCATTGTTAGGTTCAATTCTGGCATTGTGCCTGTTGCAGAACAGGCGTTTTCTGATTTACAGAACCTGTTCTGCCAGCCCCCTCCCTTGACTTATGCCAATTCCTGGAGGGTGATATTCCACTTCTTCCCACTAGGGAACCGCTGCCACTACTGTCCTGTCAGGGTCTTCCTGCCAGGAGGGACAGACTCCTGACACCCCTTCTCAAACTGAGGCTCTGCCTCTGGTCTCCTGTTACCGAGCTCCTGCTTAACACACGGACCAAATCCCTTCTTTGGTGGCCCCCTGGAGGATTGGCAACGGGTGCCTTGACTGCTTGCCTTCCCCCTTCCTGGGTCTCCCCTCTTACAGTAGCGTGGTTTAAGGCGGTTGAGGGACTATGTGGTCCAGAGAACACAACTAGCGTCAAAAAAGTAAAATGTTTATTAAAAAGAGAAAAAGGTCGCAAGCATACTCTCAGCACAGCACCATATCAGCAACCAGAAGGGCAAAGAAAAGTTGGTCATAATCGCATCCTTCTCTCCCTGGTTCTAAAAACTTACTCTACTAGATGTTGAAACAGGGTAGGCAGTTTCAAGCTTAGAAAGTTACAAAAGGTTCTAAACAGGGGTCCTTTTGTAGAAAAAGAGGTGCAGGAGCTCATTAGCATAACTCATTAGCATATGCCACGTCCCCTGACATCACCAGAAGTGTGTCAGAAAGGGAATGTCAGTTTCAGCCCCATTGTACCCTATGGGCCATTGAAATCAATGGCAAAAACTCATATGGTATATGAGGGGCTGGAGGAAAGGGGTTTTGAGGGAGATGCTCCAAACTTGCAGGGTAGCTGCTGGGGCCTCTCCTCGAAATACCCACCAAGTTTCAAGAAGATTGGACCCCGGGGTCCAATTCTATGGGCCCCCAAACAGGTTGTCCCATCCCCTCCATTGTTCTCTATGGTGGGAAAAAATGTTAACTTTTTTCCTCCCATAGAGAACAATGGAGGGAATGGGGGCAACCTGTTTCGGGCCCCGTAGAATTGGACCCCCTGGTCCAATCTTCTTGAAACTTGGTGGGTATTTCGAGAAGAGGCCCCAGCAGCTACCCTGCAAGTTTGGAGTCTCTCCCTCAAACCCCCTCCCCTCCAGTTGCTTTTAAAGTTGCTGCCGAATTTCGGCAGCAATTCGGCAGCAGGCTGAATCAGATTAGAGAATCTGATTCGGGCCCGTGGCTGCCCTAGTGGCCACTCCTGAGCTGGCAAGCCCAACGGACCCCTGGTTTTAAAGATGTTTCATTACCTAAGGCTCTCTGCAGCCAGCAGGCCAGGCCACACGGCCGATGGCTCCTGGCCTGTAGAACAG
The DNA here is from genome assembly GCA_029233225.1 of Lepidodactylus listeri. Taxonomy (NCBI): domain Eukaryota; kingdom Metazoa; phylum Chordata; class Lepidosauria; order Squamata; family Gekkonidae; genus Lepidodactylus; species Lepidodactylus listeri. The sequence continues at coordinate 22,702,378 of JARCFY010000004.1, read as the reverse complement.
AACTCAGCCGTCTGTCCTCTCCCAAAGATCAGTGTCAAGAGTCAAGAGCCGACCCTCCCTCCTGAGAGCAGGCACTTTTATTAAACCTCTGGCTCCACCCATTCACATCACACTCTCCACCCCCTTTGACCTGGTCCGCCCAGGTCACCCAAGTAGACCCTGGGCCATCCAGGTGCATCCTGGGAGCCCTCCTTGCAGGCATTCTGGGAGAACTCCAGGAGTCCCCTGGAGATTCCTAACACCAAATCCCTCAGTTCCTTTGCAAGTCAGGCCATTTACATAACGATGGCAGGTAACTGACCTCGCTTCCTGCCCAGCCCTGGCAGAGAGAAGAGGGAAAAAACCACGAACACTTCAAAAACTCAGATTGGGGAGGGGTTTTTTCTCCAGAATGCCAAACAATGGTTTGTTGTAACCTGAATTCAGAACCCAACCACGGCTTGAGCTTCCAAATGAACAGGCAAAATAGGCAGTAAAGCCGCTTATGTCCTGAGCAATCCGGTTGCTAAATGCAGTAGCCAATGGAGACAGAACACAGCTGTAATTGTCATGTCAGACACGGAATTTCCTACACCACGGTCTGGCAGGGTGTCTCAACTGAGTCTCGTTGTTTATATTTTAAAAAACCTTTTCTCTGTGATTTTTCTCCACTGATACTGTATATTTTGCTATTCTGTTTAAAAAATACCAATAAGGAAATTTGTAAAAAATAATAAATAGGCTTGAGCTTCAAAAGCCGAATAAGCAGATCTGACAGGTTTCCCGAACACAATCACAGACGGATCTCTTTGCCTTGGACTGATTTCACTGTTCGCACTTGAGGCTTTAGAAATAAACAGATCATTTACAGATGAAATACAAGCTGCCAAGCTGCATCACAATGAAAGCCATTTTACAGAGACAGTTACAAATGATTACAACACTCTCCCCAGTTTCAATGGCCACCTGTTTAGCTGGTTCGTGCAACGGAGTCATTAATACAGGCCTGTTTGCACTGACAGCATAATATCTTTGAGCTCCGCTTATCCCAAGAGAAACTGTAAATTAGCGAGGACAATTTACAAACTGCCAGGCTTCATATAAACAGAAGATAGTGAATGTTCTGTTTCTCTTTTGAGAACTGCAGTCCTGAAAAATACAAAGGCATCTCATTTTTGCATCATTTATCAAACTCTTGGGTAGAGATTCAAACATCCAACCTCCGCTTCGCCCAGGAAGGTCAGGGCCCTTGCTATCTCTAGTGTACCTGTCATAGCAAAATGGATTGCAGATGCCAACGCACTTTGACCTGACTGTATAAAACCTGAATTTAAGCTACAGCAACCTATACCAATATGCTGGCTCACAAATTCAATACTTAATGGAATGAATGCCCTTCCAAGCCCATTGGCTTCCACAGAGGGGAATGTGATCATGGCTCACGAAATTATGCACGGGGAAAGATAAAAGCCCACCTCCAGCGAATCAACAGACCAAAGACCTTAGAACTTTCTATTATTTATTATTTTAATTTATATACCACCAGTTTGGTGTAGTGGTTCGGAGCACGGACTCTAATCTTGGAGAACCGGCTTTGATTTCCCGCTCCTCCAAATGCAGCTGCTGGTGTGACCTTTGGCCAGTCACGAGTTCTTTCAGAGCAGTTCTCTCAAGGGCCGTCCTCGAGAGAGCTCTCTCAGCCCCACCTACCTCACAGGCAGTGTTCCCTCTAAGCTGAGTTAGTGCGAGCTAGCTCATAGTTCTTTAGCCTCCGGCTCACACATTTTAACTCCAGAAGGAAGGCTCCAGAGCAAACTGATTTATGCAGCAGCCAAATCGCTTGCTCGCAACTTTAATGCCAGTAGCTCACAAAGTTGATTTTTTGCTCACAAGACTCCAAAGTTTAGAGGGAGCATTGCTCACAGGGTATCTGTTGTGGGGAGGTGAAGGGAGAGGCAGTAAACCTCTGAATAGCAGTGTTAGAGGAGGCAAAATCAGGGGAAGGCTTTGGCCTCTATGCCCTGTTTGGTAGCCCTCCAGGGCAACTGGTTGGCCACTCTACGAAACAGGATACTGGCCTAGATAGACCAGTGTCTTATCCAGCAGGGCACCTGCCATGGTCTTAGGAGTGCATGCACCGTTAGCTCCTCAGTACCACCCCTGAACCTAAAATGACAGAAATTCTCAGCCACAACGCCTCACTTTTCTACTCACAGCTGGCAGCTAGATGAGAAAAACCTTGAACAAGATGGATCTGTGCTAAACATGGTACACTGTTGACTATTCCTCCATGACTACTACGCAATGGCCTAGGGCCCTTGCTGAGGGACTGCGGCCCAGCTCAAGGTCTTGGGCCTCCCAAATGTCAGATCATGTTGTAAAACCATTCCTTCAAGCTGTGGGGAACAGACCATCGACCATCAAGGACCTTAGAGAACACAGCCGAGGCAGGCCCTCATCCATTTTCCTTGGGGCTTCTGAAGACAAGACACAAGCCAGGGACTACCAATAACCTGAGACAAATTTTTGCTATTTCCTGCATTATCTTGACAGGAAAGTGGTATGCAAATGAATGTTCAAATGCTTCTCATAAGGAAGTAGGGTTGCCAGGTCCCCCCGGCCACCGGGGGGGGGGGGGTAGGGTTGCCAGATCCAGGCTGGGAAACTGCTGGAGATTCGGGGGTGGAGCCTGGGGAGGACAGGGACCTCAGTGGGGTACAATGCCACAGAGTCCACCCAACAAAGCATCCATTTTATCCAGGGAGGAACTGATCTCTGTAGTCTGGATATGAGCTGTAATTCCAGGGGATCCCCAGGGCCCACCTGGAGGCTGGCATCCTTATGGTGAAGAAAGAAACAAATCCTTGAGTATGGTCAGAGAAAAGGCTAGGATAGAATCTTTCTCTTCCATTCTCTGGTTTTCTATAAGGTTCTTCATTTGGTTTGTTTTTAAATATGGAGGAAGGTGTGATTATACCAACACCTAGCGACATTGAAGTAACACAACCCACCCTCCATTTTATCATGTGACGGGTTAGACTGCCCAGGTCAGTCTTTATTTAATCTTCTGCTGTGTACATCCCTCTCTCTCTCTCTCTTTCCCTGTTCAGCATGCAAATAGCTTGTTCATCTCTGGCCACAGTGCTTAATTAGGAACAAGGAAGTTGCCCAGAAAGCCCTCTCTTCCCCTTTTCCCCCAGAGCAGCAAAACAACCTGCAAACGCAATAATGCCAGTGCACAGCTACTGGCTGGCCTTTGCAGAACCAATAACTGGCTTGACGATGCAATCCTAAACCGAGCAGCACCATTCAAAGTCCACGGAAGTCAATGGGATTGGGGGGGGGGGTCACTCTGCTAAGGACTGCAGTGCAAGCGGTCGGTTTTCCCACGAGGCAAACTGCCCCAATTGGTATCTGAAGAGGTGTGTGTGCACACAGAAGCTTATACCTTGAATAAAACTTTGTTGGTCTTAAACGTGCTATTGGACTCGAACTTTGTTCTGCTGCTTCAGACCAGCATGGCTACCGACCTGAATCTGCTCCAATCCAAGTTATTGCAGGGTCACAAAATGGATAAGATGATAATACACCAACTGGTAGTCGCCAATCCGGACAACTTCCTTTCATCATACAGATAAGCTTCTCTCATGCAAACTAAGCAGCCTTACAAGAAGTTGAACACAAGTTAAGCTGCTTTATACTAAATCTGACCACTGGTCCATCAAGGACAGTATTGTCTACTCAGACTGGCAGCGGCTCTCCAGGGTCTTGGGTAGAGGGGTGTTTTACATCATGTCCTATCTGCTCCTTTTAACTGGATATGCAGGGACTGAACCCGGGACCTTCTGCATGCCAAGCAGACGCTCTACCACTGACACGGCCCCACTGTTTAGCAGTGCGTACCCATCTTAAAGGATGCATTAAGTTTCCTTCAACCTTCATAGTACATAGCTGGTGAAAACAAACAGCAAAGAACTACTGCTAGAAAGAGATTTCTGGAACAGATGGACAAGGCAGCTCTCTGTGTCTTAGGATGGGTCAGCCTGCAAGCAATGGATTCATCATCTACATGAACACATGAAGCTGCCATATACTGAATCTGACCCTTGGTCTGTCACAGCCAGTACTGCCTTCTCAGACCAGCAGTGGCTCTCCAAGGTCTCCGGCTGAGGTCTTGCAAATCACCTACTGCCTGTTCCTTTTAAACTGGAGATGCCAGGGATTGAACCTGGGACCTTCTGCATACAAAGCAGAAGCTCTTCTACTGAGCCACAGCCCCGCTCTGAAGCTTACTATACTTTTTTTTCTGCACAGACCTTTCTATGGTGCACATTTTGCTGTACTAATAGAATGCACCCACTTTTTGTTGTTTAGGCCTACATTTTAATCCTTTTTTAAAATATATATATATAAATAATATTCTTTGTCAAAGGAAGAATCTAACAGAGCAGAACCTTCCCCAGATTGGGTGTGAACACCCTCTCCAGAAGGCCAGATCAACACAGCAAGAAATTAATCTCACCTGAAAGAAACAGAGAGATCGTTACTTGATATGAAGTTCTAGGATTGAAATCAAGCCATAAATATTCTATTGCTGGACCTAAGCCAATTGTCAGACTTTCACTGTTTACACAGCTTGGTTGAACTGTGGATACAGAACTGTGAAAGTATCAATACAACAAGATAGCCCTGGAATAACCAGGGGAGCAACACGATTTTTAAGTGGTCACCTGCGCACATTCAGCCCTGGAGTAGGAGTCACTGCAGTGAAACCTTTCAACACGTATGTGCAAAGAAGGAAAGGTGGACAGAAGAGTTCAAAAGAATCAGTACAAAAAAAAAATCTGCTTTTTAGCAGCACCCTATCAGCCTATGCAATGGCTGCATCCATTCATCATTTATTCCATTTAATTACAAAATTCTTATTCCCCGTGTCACTCCAAGCAGGTCCAAGGCAGCTGGCAATTAAAAGTAAAACATTCTCAAATGTATCATAAAATCAGTTAAAACCAAAAATAAAACACACATGAAAAAGCAGCAATTAAAAGAAAGGGCAGGAAAGAAAGGTCACGGAGGGGACACCAGCAAGACAAAGAAGTCATCACCTGCCGGTGGAAGAAAGGGGACAGATGAATATCCCTGGAGAGCAAGCTACAGAATTTTGGTGCCATGACCTAGAAGGCCCTTTAACAGGTTACCCACCTGCCTGAACTCAGAAGGCAGGGGCACCCGAAGCAGGGCCTCATAAGATAACCATAGTGTCATATGGGATTGTATGTTGTGTCCTCACTGTGCTATAGCAAGCATCGGCAACCAGTTTACCCTATGTGGTTAAGCCAATCCGGGTATGAGCATTTGCTACAGTATAGCAATAGTATAACAATATCCAACGATGTGTGGATGCAGCCAATGACACAGATGTTGAGATAGCCCTGGCTAGCCTGGTATCATCAGATCTCAGACGCTAAGCAGGTTCAGTCGTGGTTAGTGCTTGGATGGGAGACCACCAAGGAAGCCCCAGATTGCTACGCAGAGACAGGCAGTGGCAAACCACCCCTGAATGTCTCTTGCCTTGAAACCCCTTCGGGATCGCCATAAGTCAGCTGACACTTAATGGCAAAAAAAACCCCAAACCAGTTGATAACAGCCAGGTGTGAAGAGCTACATTTGTTTTCTATCCACCAGGTACAAAGAGGTATTTAAGACAGAAATCTAAAACATAAAGTTCTAGAGAGGTAATGGAAACTAAGATTTTGTAGCACCATAAAGCCTGACATGTTTTGTATTCTAATATAAGCTTCCACAAGCTAGGCAAGAGACCACCTTCCCAAGCACAGGACGAAGGCCCATAAAAGCTTACGCTAATAATAAAAAGCTTACTAGTCCTTAGCAAATTTAGAATATCTATAGCTGGCCTATTTAAAATAATCCTCTACTTCTTCCTAAAGAGCTAAATGTTCTTTTTTCTCGTGGACTTAATTATTGTGATATTATTTTGTCTAAAAGCCCATGCGCTGTGTAGCTTTTCTTGAATAAACGAATGACATGAATAGTAGCGTACAGTATTTTTTAAAAAAATCTGTGTTTAAAAAAGAATCAGTAAAACCCAAACCCATAAATAATCAGAAAAAGGCAGACCTTAAACGCACGAAAGCAAAGAACTGCAACACAGCTGTTTTGAGAACTGTTTTAGTCACAAAGTGTCTAACTTCCTTAAACAGCACGAAGTTTGAGTCCAGAGGCAAGAAGTGTGTGCACACATGCGAAAGCTTATCCCCAGAATTAAGCTTTGTTGATCTTAAAGGTACCACTGGACTCAAACTTTGTTCTACTACTTCAGACCAGCATGTCTGCCCCACCTGAATCTTCCTTAAACAGCATTCTCTCTCCATCCGGACAAAATACACTAAGGCAGGGGTGTTAAGACTCATTTGTTATGAGGGCCGGATCTGACATAAAGGAGACCTTGTTGGGCCGGACCATGTGTGTCATAAAACGTAATGCCAGGTAGCGGAGATATAAACTTTATAAAGGACACAAACACAAAGGTTTTTCTTATACTCAAAATAAAAACATGCTTAAAACATTAGCACTCTTGCAATATTTTATTTAACAGTATCTGATAACTGACATCTCTTGCTCTGAATTACTGCATTAAAATGTCTGCGCTGTTGCAATCTTGAATATGCTGTTCAGGTGTGTATCTGTAAGCTGCAAACCTACTTTTGATTTATTGATATTCACCACAGAAATCTCATGCTCAGAGTACTGAGTCTAGGACCGACCCAGGGGAAAACATGAAATGGCTGAGCAGTTGAGAGCGTCTGGTGAACTAAGCTATGATGCAGCAGCAACCGAACTGGGAGCAGGTGATGGCCAGTTCCAGTGTGGGCCTGACAGAAGCGCTCCAGGGGCCTCATTCAGCCCCTGGGCCTTATGTTTGACCCCCCTGCACTAAGGAACAAAAGTCAAGGCTGCAAAAAAACCCCTACTGATACAGGGAAAAATCTAAAGACAACTGAACCAAGTCAACTCCTACAGATATCTATACTCCTTTAAATACAAAAAGAACTCTTTTTCTTTTTAATTATTTGAATGATAAGCTCAAAATTAGCCGTTAACTTGTAATGGCGATCCTTGATTCACCACAAAGTTAACCATCATTTTGTAATTGTTTTCATTATGCTTTACTAAATACCGCACTGTATTTTATTTCAATCTTCAATAAACAGTTAAAAAAATTTTTAAAAATACAAAAAGAAGCAACAAGCCTCACTGATTTCAAAGGGGCGTGAATGGAATCTAAAGCCAAGCGGGCACAGCCTTGTATCTAAACTTGTTTGTTAATTTTTGATGACTTCTACAAAGTTTTATGTTCTTATCATGTTTGACTACGTAAGCCACCTCCAGCAGGTTCTCTACAGAAGGCAGCGCAGGCATCTTCTAAACAAGCATGAAAATTAAACGACTCACCAAAATGCCTTTCAGTTGATTGTTCCATAAGACCTACTTTGTAAAAAAAGGGAAATGAAAAAAGTGAATTCACTACTGCCAACAACATCTGCAAACATTCAAAGACTTTGTTAAAAGGTCGCTAGTTCCGAAGCTCCTCATGTTTCAGTTTCATTAAGGTGGCACCTCGATGGAACAATGTGTACACATCAATGTGTACAAACCACAGCAATGGAACAATGTATGGAAACCAGGGTTGTCACAATCTCATTTCTCTCGTCTCCCAACAAGAATTTTTGTCAAACACAAACTCCAGTGACACTGGATGTTTGTTACCAGTGCAGGCACGTGGGTTAAACAGAGTTAGTTTCCCCACTAACTAGGATTCAAAAACTAGATTAAACTATACATAAGTCTAGCGGCTCCTTGAGGACTAACAATAATATTTATTTCAGCATGAGCTTTTTGTGAGGCAGAGTTCACTTCTTCACTTGCAATATTCTCACAAAAATTCATACTGGTATAACTGTGACTGATCCAAGGTCACCCAGCAGGCTGGACCAGATTTACCCTCCTGGTGACTACCCAGCAGCTGCAGGGAATGCCTCTTTTAAAACAACAAGAAGCTGAATTCTGCGGAAAAAAGGAAATAACTCCCCCCCCCATGCCATTGCAGTTCAGGAAAACAGCGCAGGGGGGAAGGCGGGAGCCCCTCCACTCCCCAGGCCACAGTTCAGAGTTCATAACAGACTCTCCCTAATTTTTAAAGAGACATTCCCTGCAGCTGCTGTGAATCAACTGTCGTTGCTGTTTTTTTAAATGCAACATCACATTCGTGCAGAAACCCAAGGCAGGCTGTTCAAAAACACAGAAGATATGCTATACAGAATATCCTGGCACTATAAACGCACTCTTTGCACTGCCAAGGCACAGGTAACATCTGTTCTCTGCTGAGAAGGTACACGGAATGCTTTTTTACTTTCACTGCTGGGTATGCAACATTCCACAGGACAGGATATTTTGGACCCCACAGTAGCACTTGGCCAAAAAGCAAGCATGGACTGCTGCAGCCAGGGAAGGATTGACATGACCTTCAGGCAGGCATTTTGGGGAACGAAATGCCTGGCATAAACCCTAATGAAATCGTTATTTAATACCGTGGATTTTTCCAGACTTAGAACACCTGATGTGTTTCCGTCATTGAATTATCATCTATTTTACATTCAGCCACTGAAGTTTATAACTCTGTACTAGTTTCACAAGAAATCGCTGGAGATGCAATTTTTGTATCGATTTCCCCAGCCTCCTGCAGGGATGGTTTTATGAATTAACATTATACTTACCAGGCCCGCCAATGCCGGTTAAATCTTCTGAAAGGGAATACAGAAAACTGAGCAACCGTGCATTTGACAGACATATTAAAAGGACATTCACGAATAGATCTAACAGAAAGCTAAAGATGGAAGGAAGGTCGTGTTTAATGATTATGGCTTATGATGGTGTGTTAAATACGGTACATTAAATAAGGTGCATTCAGTGGCAAAGGAAAGGACATATCAATATCATTAATCGAAGATATGAATGGAGGAATGAGAACGTGAAGAGGTCAATCAACACGGTACACAGCACAAGCGCCCAACACAGCAAATAGATCCTAGTGTGATTAAGGTTATAACATCTGTAATTCCCAGCATGCAGAATTCACCAAGCAGCTCTACCACATCAAAGGCTGACTTTACCTTCGGTGCATTCTACCGCAATAGACTTCCCACCTTGGGTTTCAAGGAAACAAAAAGAAGAGTTCTTGATTTCATTCGGAGATGGATTATATACAAGTGCAAGATAATCTGGGGTAATTTCAACTTCCTAAAAGATTATGAGTTAGTAATGAGTACACTGTAGAGTGGTCAGACTGTTGGATTAGACCAGGGGTGGCCAAACTGTGGCTCGGGAGCCACATGCAGCTCTATCATACATATGTGTGGCTTCCAGGCAGGGCGGCTGGGGAAGCGAAGGGGAGACCTGTCTCCCCAATCGGTTTTCCTTTCCCTAATTAGTGTTCCCCTCCCTGGGTAGGCTTAAGGTGGTGGTGGGGGAGAGAAAGAAAGAAATCTTTAAATACATTCTCAAAGCCCTCCCCCCACCATTTAGCTTGGAGAAAGCATTTGTCTCTTTAAATCCCTTCTCCAAGCCAAGCCAGCTGGTGTGGGGGGCTTGGAGGATGCATTTAAAGTTAAAGTTGTTTTCTTTCCACCTCTCCCTCCCTCCCCCATCTATTTTCTTTCTTTCTTTCTTTCTTTCTTTCTTTCTTTCTTTCTCCCCTCCCTCCCCATATAAAGTTAAATGTGTTCTCCAAGCCCTGCCACGCCATCAGGCTGGCTTGGCTCGGAGAAGGCATTTGTCTTTTTAGTTTAATGTGCAAATCTGCATATTTTTCAATAAAAACGTGTGTTCATGTCTTGCAGCTCTCAAACATCTGATGTTTATTCTACGTGGCTCTTACATTAAGCAGGTTTGGCTGCCCCTGGACTAGGCTCTGGGAGATTCAATGTTGAATCCCCACTCTGCCATGGAAGCTGGTCAGGTGGCCTTGGGCCAGTCATTCAGCCGGTCCTACTTCACAGGGTTGTTGTGAGGATAAAATGGAGGAGGAGAACAATTTAAGTCGCTTTGGGTCCCCTCTGGGGAGAAAAGTGGGGTTTAAATGAAATAAATAATTAATTAAAATCAAGGTAGAGCTGACTGATGCAGCTTGAGGCCGACATTATTATGTTGTCCCCACCTCTGCAACAGAGACCGGCTGGAAAGCAAAGGCAAACTGAAAAGTGATGCTTTCGATCTAGAAGCTTCCTACATTTATCTCGGCTTCCTGGCTTCCAAACTCCTTTCTCTTCCCCTCCCCACAACAGACACCCTGTGAGGTAGGTGGGGCTGAGTGACAGAAACTGCTCTTTTTCAAGAACAGCTCTGACAGAACTACGGCTTGCCCAAGGTCATCCAGCAGCTGCATGTGGAGGAGTGGGGAATCAAACCTGGTTCTCCCAGATTAGAGTCCGTGCTCCTGACCACTGCACCAAACTGGCTGGTCAGACTCACCAGCAGCATCATGTGCTTGGGAGAAACCTGACCTTAGCCCCCTACATCACTTGGCAAATTTCTAAGTATGCTGCTGTACGATGAAAACTCACCGGTTCCCATATTAAGGTGTGCTTATATGTATGTAGGCTGCAGCTTTCCCACTGTGGCATTTTGACCAAGAGTAACCAAAAAGCTAATTCTGAATTAGATTCCTCTGCCATTCATATACACACAGAGATACGTGTACTGTGGTGCAATAATGAATGCTGAAAATGCATACATGGAACATCACTTATAATGTGACATGAAGAGTTAGATTTGAGTCCAGTAGCACCTTTGGGGGGTATACACTTTCAAGAGTCGATGCTCCCTTCGTCAGACAGGTGAAATTAAGTGAGACAAAAGGATGTGTAGGGAAAGAAGTAGAACCAGATCACAGGGAGGGAGGAAAAGAGGAACAAGATGGGGGACAGGACAGGAGAAGAGGCCTGAGGGGGGGTATAAATGGAATTCCCCTCCCCTGCAAGCTGCAACCTTGCTAGTTTGGCCCATTTTACCAGCAGTCACTGCTGGTTTTCATACGCAGGGTTCTGCTTAACATACTTAGTCAGGATTCTTACCTACAGTAACTTCTGCCTTCTTGCTTTCTTGAGCCTCTTGGTCATTGTATACACGGCACCAGTACGTGCCTTGATGTTCGATGTCCACACAGGAAACCTAGGAAAACACCAGAGCACCTCCTGATAAGAAATAGACAGCTTCAAGAGGGGACTGGATAAACATATGGCACAGAGGTCCATGAGTGGCTATTATCCACAAGGTATAGATGGAACACTCTGTCTGGGGCAGTGATGTTCTGTTATCCTTGGTGCTTGGGGGGCAACAATGAGAGGGCTTCTGGAGTTCTGGCCCCGCTGGCGGACCCCCTGGTGGCACCTGGGTTATGGCCACTGTCCGACGCAGAATATTGGACTGGATGGGCTATTGGCCTGATCCAACATGGCTTCTTTTATGTTCTTATGTTCTTAAATATTTATGAATGGATTCTCTTTTTAAAAAAAAAAACACACCTAAAAACCGAGGTACTCAGAATTCCAGACAACTGCCTGATTTTAAATTTAAAGTATCTTATCCCCTTCTTCCAAGGAGCTCAGAGTTCTCCCCGCCTCCATTTTACCCTCACAACAACCCTGTGAGGTAGGTAAGGCTAAAAGAGAGAGGGAGAGAGATTGGCTCAGGGTCGTCCAGTGAGCTTCATAGCTGAATAGAAACTATAATCCAGGTCACTCCACTCCTATTCCGAGACTCTTAACTATTTCATCAAACTGATTCTCATACCTATGCAGCTTTTTCTTCTTTATGGAACTTAATATGGACTGCCTTAAGGATACAACAGGTCTGGAAAAGCTGGCTTATAGCTTTTATTTTGGGGGGGGGGGGGTGTATCTGGAAGTCACAGTTGACTTCTGGCGGCCCCTAGTGGGGCTTGGACATTTCAGAGACGTGGCTTGCTATTGTCTTCTTCTGCATCCCACCTCTGGTATTCCTTGGAGGTCTCCCTTGCAAGTACTTGCCAGGGTTGGCCCTGCTTAGCTTCCAAGATCTGACAAGATCAAGTTTGCCTGGGCTATCCAGATCAGGGCTAACTGGTCTATAGCTGGTTTACTTCTTCACCCAATTAACACATGGAATTCACTGCCACAGGAGGTGGTGGCGGCTACAAGCATGGACAGCTTCAAGAGGGAATTAGATAAACATAGGGGGCAGAGGTCCACCAGTGCCTATTAGCCACAAGGTATAGATAGGATCTCTCAGTCTGGGGCTAGTGATACTCTGGGGCAACAGTGGGAGGGCTTCTAGTGTCCTGGCCTCACTGCTGGACCTCCTGATGGCACCTGGTTTTTTTGGCCACTGTATAACAGAGACCGATTTCCCATGAGGCGCTGCTCCAGCATCATTCTTCCCTTCCCGATTGCATGCTTGAATTTCCCACTATTTGCCCAGCGCTGCATTTTGACCCGCGGCTCAGCCCGAATTCCCCCGCGGCTTCAGTGTTCCTCTTTTTTGAGCACACAATCAAGAGCAAAGGGAAGAACGACGCCGGAGCAGCGCCTCGTGGGAAATCGGTGAGAGTGAGAGCCATTGGCCTGATCCAGCATTGGCTTCTCTTATGTTCTTATAGCTTTTGTGAATGGGCTGAGATGTAGAAACGCACCATTTCCTAAAAATAAGCCATCAGAATCCCAGAGCAGAATGATTGCAAACATTTCCTGAACCTCCATTATGAATCTCAATAGGCCCACCGTGTAAGAAGGAAACATCTAGCTCTGCATCATGTTTCCAATAACAATTAAAAACCTTTTGCGCCATCTCCACCCACCCAGCTCATACGTTCGGAAACAGGATACAAGGCAATTAAACTCACTTCAGAGTTCAGTACCCCAAAGAGATCCAGGCAAGCCTTTATCAGCACACTAATGACAGAGCACCAGGAAGTTAAAGAACACGTCCCTTGATCGATACACAAGGCTTTCAGGAATACAGTTAAAAATAAACTTACTTTTCGGGAGGCTTTGCATTTTCATTCGATGGAACAAAAATAACGAACACTCACCACATATGCTTTTTTATCCCCATTAGTCAGTGGAGATCCATTCTTGAACCACTGGTATTGAGGCGTGGGAATCCCAGCAGCTCCACACTGAAGCACCAACATCTCCCCTGCTATCAGGTTTTGGGACTGCGGATGGGTGCAAACGCATAGCGTCTTTTCAGGCAGATCGAGAGAGCTTCCTTAAATTGAAGGAGAGGGGAAGAAAAAGAGGAAGAACTGAGATTTTTAGATCTCCAAAGTTAAAAGCTTGCTGTCTGGAGGCAAAAGACACATGGGAAGCGGCCTTGTTTATTTATTTATTTATGAATTAAAGATATAGACCACCCTCCCCGAGAACACACGGCTCGTAGTAAATCACACCATCAGTCCTATGAAGCTCTGTACTGTTTACTGGCGGAAGCACACCAAGGTCTTTCACATCACCAACTTCCCGATCCTTTTAGCTCAGTGGTTCTCAACCTTCCTAATACCGCGACCCTTTAATACAGTTCCTCATGTTGTGGTGACCCCCAACCATAAAATTATTTGTTGCATTGTCCAAATGGTTTTGACAAAACCAATAAAAACATTATTTTCTGTCCCATCTATACAAAATCTTGCCTGAACCAATATCTTATGTCCAACCATTATTACCACTCTGGATTGGAATCAATTCCGAAAGGTTAGGTTCCCATGGCAATCAGCTTGCCTTCCTGCAGAACTAGTATGCTGAATATGAATTTTTAGGGTTGCCAACCTACAGGTGGGGTCTGGAGGTCTCCTGGAATTACAACTGAGCTCCAAACTACAGAGATCAGATCAATGGCTGCTTTGGAAAGTGGAATCTATGGCATTATGCCTTGCTTAGGTCCCTCATTCCCCCAAACCCCACCCTCCTCAGGCTCCACTCCCAAATCTCCAGGGATTTCCTCAACCTAGAGTTGGCAGCCCTACTTCACTGGCAAAAGAACCCTAGGTTTGTGGATGCACTGGACTCTTTCTCTGCAGATGTCCCCTAAAGTCCCCCAAGCAACCGAAGTGTTCTGCCAAACAACAATGAAGAGAGAGAGAGAAAGGTAGGTAGGTGGGGGGGAAGAGAGAGGGAGAAAAGGGAAGGAAGGAAGGAAGGAAGGAAGGAAGGAAGGAAGGAAGGAAGGAAGGAAGGAAGGAAGGAAGGAAGGAAGGACCTGTTGCAGCCTTTCCTGGGCTCTGGGCTTTGGCGTGGAGCCCAGGAAAGGCAGTGGGGGGGGGAGGCTGTTGCAGCCCAGGAAAGGCGGCGCGGGGGGGGGGAGAGCCTTCTTTCCTGGGCTCCCCGCTGAAGTGTGGAGCCCAGGAAAGATGGCGGTGGGGGCGAGGGGGCAGCTGGAGCCTCCTTTCCTGGGCTCCCCGCCGAAGTGCGGAGCCCAGGAAAGGCAGGGGCAGGGAGAAGCGGCCATTGCCTTACCTGTTGGCTTCTTCCTCTTTGTGGCCCCACTGAGGGCTGCAGGAAGCAGGGGGTGGGGCTCCAGCCCCAACCAACCCCTGCTCTTTGCCCTTAAAGGGAAAGCTCCCTTTGAGAGCAAAGAGCCGTGAGGCCAGACCTTGCGCTCGATCGAGCGTGGGGCCCTTTCCTGCCGGCGGGAAGGGGCGGGCTCGGACGCCAGCTGGTGACCCCCGTGAAAGGGTTGTTTGGCCCCAAAAGGGGTCGCGACCCACAGGTTGAGAACCGCTGTTTTAGCTGGAGATGCTGGGAATTGAACCTGGGACCTTCCGTATGCAAAGCAGAGGCTCTACCGCTGAGCCACAGGTAGTCCAGGAACTGTAGGCTGCTCCTTCTCTGCTTCCTGTCTTTCCTGTGCATATGTGTGAACACAGAGGTGTTTCCCCCATGCATGTGCTGTTGTCAAGTCAAGCGGGAAAAGGGGGAGGGAGACACGTAGTATTTCCCAGGGAAAAGCTACAAATTGGGGGAAATAACCTGCCTGCCCTTCTATATTAAAAAACATGTTGTTAGAAAACCTAACTACACGTTTACTGTTTAAGTCCGTATAGTCAAGGCGATGGTATTCCCTGTAGTAATCTATGGCTGCGAGAGTTGGACCATAAGGAAGGCCGAGGGCCGAAGAATAGATGCTTTTGAATTAGGGTGCTGGAGAAGACTCTTGAGAGTCCCCTGTACTGCAAGGAGATCAAATCAGTCAATCCTAAAGGAAATCAACCCTGACATTTCCCTGAAAGGCCAGATTCTGAAGCTGAAATACTTTGGCCACCAAATGAGAAGGGAGCACTCGCTGGAGAAGACCCTGATGCTGGGAAAGACTGAAGGTAAAAGGAGGAGACGGCAAAGGATGAGATGGTTGGACAGTGTTATCGATGCAACCACAACATGAAGTTGAGCAAACCTCCGGAGGACGGCAGAAGACAGGAGGGCCTGGCGTGATGTGGTCCATGGGGTCGCGAAGAGTTGGACTTGACTGTGTGACTGAACGACAACCCAGGTCCTGACCAGCAGGCACAAGCTGGGAGATTCACAAGTGCATTGCAGCCAGATTCATAATAGGACCCCATTGTATGGGGAGAGTGGGGCAAGTCTTATCCCTCCCACAGTTTTGCCCAAGCAGAAATAGTCCTGGGGAGCTAATATAGTTTCCACCAGAGATTTTATATATTTCTTATTAGTTCTTTTGATTTATTTGTATCTTGCCTTTCTCCCCAATGGGGACTCAAAGCAGCTTACACTGTGCTTCTCACCTCCATTTTATTCTCACAACACCTGTGAGGGAGGTTAGGCTGAGAGAGTGTGATTGGCCCGAGGGCATGCAGAGAGCTTCCATGGCACGAGTGGGGATTCAAACCGGGGTCCCCCAGACATTTGTCCAACACTCTTAACCACTACACCACACTGGTCCTTTGTGCTACATGGGCTACATGTCAGTCTCAGCAGTGGGGCAAACAGTGGCTCTCTGGGGCTGCTTCAGCTCAGGAAGGCTGAAGTCCCCCTCTTATCCATATGCCTCGATCCAGATTGGATCCCAGCACACTTGAGAACCCGTTTCAAGAGGGAACTCCCAGCAAATGCCGGTTTGATAGGGTGGACCCATAAACAATGTGACGTGGAAACTGGTCTCCATGAATTCTCAATGGCCACGTATACTTTGGTGTAATTGTTAAGCGCGTGGACTCTAACCTGGGAGAACCAGGTTTGATTCCCTACTCCTCCACATACAGCTGCTGGTGGGACCTTGGTTCTCTCAGAGCTGTTCTCTCAGGAGCAGTTCCCGAGAGAGCTCTCTCAGCCCTGCTTACCTCACAGGGTGTCTGTTGTGGCGAGAGGAAAGAAAAGGAGACTGTAAGCTGCTCTGAGACTTCGGGTAGTGAAGGGCGGGGTATAAACTCCTCCCCCTCCTCCCCCCCCCACCTTAAAAGCCACGTCCATTTTAAAGGTTCTTTCCAAAAGGCGACTCAGACCACTACACATCCCATTTGTTTCATTCCAGCTTATATCTGATTTACTTTTCCTCCAATGAACATGGAAAAGGGTCTTGGCTGGGTTACTGCATTTTGCTTAACACAAGCTAAGATAATACTAATAATAATGAAGTGCCAGCAAGCTGTAGTTATTATGACAACCCCATAGGATTTTCAAGGCTAGTGACACTAAAGAGGTGGTTTGCCATTGCCTGCCTCTGCCCAGCAAACCCTGGACTGCCTTGGTGGTCTCCCATCTGAGTACTAACCCTACTTAGCTTCCTGAGATCTGACAAGATTGGCTAATCCAGGCTATTCATGTTGCTTAGCTAAGACAGTCCACGTAATACACAGATTCTGGCTCACAGCCAAATACCATGACGGGAATGTCATCACTATTTTTCCTTCTGGGGGTGCATGCATTTCTCAAAGAGTACACTGGGAGTGCTGCTCCTGAGCCAGACGAATGAGATTTATCACCCGTGATATACAATAGGAACTGGATGTGACCCCCCTCTTTTATGGGGCGACTGCCTTACAGCCATTACAGATGGGGCGACTGCCTTACAGCCATTGCTACAATGCTACCCCATATGCTATAGTAAGCAAAGGTAAAGCTTTCCCTTGCTTAAAAGCCAGTTGAATCCGACTCTAGGAGGCGGTGCTCATCTCTGTTTCCAAGCCGAAGAGCCAGCATTGTCCGAAGACCTTTCCGTGGCCATGTGGCTGGCATGACTAGATGCCAAGGCGCACGGAACACTGTTACCCTCCCACCAAAGTGGTACCTATTTATCTACTTGCAATTTCTTGCTTTCAAACTGCTAGGCTGGTAGGAGCTGGGGCCAGAGACGGGAGCTCACTCCGTCAAGCGGCACTTGGGTCTCGAACTGCCAAGCTACCAATCTTCCAGTCTGCAATTCAGCATCTTAACCTCTGAGCCACCGCAGCATATATACCACAGTAGCCAACCGTAACTATTCATACCTACTGTAACGTTTGACCCGTGTATACATTTCCCTCATAGGAATTAACATAAAGAAAATGTAATTGCAATAACAATGTCAAGCAAGTTCCCAAGAGAACTGCAAAGGACGCAGGAGGAGTTCACACATCTACGCACTCCTGGGTCCAATATGTGAAGGAAAAGAGCAATTCCCCAAGGCAGAGATATATTAACGATCTAGGCTTGTGCAGTTCCCCCTCCATATTTGTTTTAAGACTGCACAAATTGGCCTTACAAAAATGCATTTACTGCCCGCACCCGCATTGCCTTAGGGAGGGGGGCGGGAATATTTTCCACCCTGAGAATTCCGTTTTACAAGTCTCAAAGCGCGTCAAGAATGCCTGGCACCAGACTACACCTTGTCCCACCGGCAAACTAATATTTAAAATTAATTAATGCACGCTCCTAACTGCATTTGAAATCAAAACAACTAAGCCGTCGGGGCTGGACATTTCTAATGCACATGCTACATTAGTAGGGCTTGAGGCTTGCACGGAATGCGTGAGGAGCGCGCTGAACAATTATGGGTGGGAAGGATCCATGGCGAGTTCTTGACTCAGTTGCTGCGGTCAATCACACCAGTGTCTGTGGATTAGCAGGTTTAGACAATCCAGACGCATACAGCAGTTGGCCCCCAGCCTGTCAGGGACTGGGGGATTAAAGGTTCAACAACGGACGTGTACTGCATGCTTGGACGCCCTCCGGTCTCCCCATTGTCCCAAATCCTTTTGCATTATAGGTCACGTACAACCAGGAGCCTACATTTTAGAGAGAGAGAGAGACCAACAACAGATGCATCTCACTTGTGGGCTGCTCTTATAAGGGAGATCTGATGGTGGTAGAAAGGGCCTTCAAGTGACAGCTGACTAATGGCAACCCTGTAAGGTTTTCAAGGCAAGAGATGTTCAGAGGTGGTTTGCCATTGCCTGCCTCTGCATAGCAACCCGTGACTTCCTTGGTGGTCTCCCATCCAAGTACTAACCAGGGCTGACCCTGCTTAGTTTCCGAAATCTGATGAGATCAGGCTAGCCTGGGCCATCCAGGTGTTAACACCTACTTTTCTGTTTCTCCTCTTTGTAATGGGTACTCGTGTGTGCTATTCAAACACTAATGTTTACGTACTCTTAGAAATTCCATGTCCACCATTCTCGATAGTGAGAGAGATCAGGCACTGACAAGTGTTGGTTCCCTTGGGATGAAAGTCACCTAGGGTTGCCAGGTCCCTCCTAGCCACTGGTGGGGTACGGAGGGCAGGGTTGCCAGATCCAGGTTGGGAAACTCCAGGAGATTTGGGGGTGGAGCCTGGAAAGGACAGGGACCTCAGTGGGGGACAATGGCACACAGTTCCAAAGCCTCCATTTTCTCCAGGGGAACTGATCTCTGTAGTCTGGAGATGAGCTGAAATTCTGGGGGATCCCCAGGTCCTACCTGGAGGCTGGCATCCCTAAATCTGGGGGGCAAAGTTTTTATGGAACATGCTTCCACCAGAGAGGCCCTTATGGCCGGGGAGGGAAACCCACAGGACCCAGAAGTGAGCAGCAACCAACAGCTGGCGAGGGTGGAGATCCCCGGCCCCTAATCATCATTCCCCAGCAACTGACAGCACCAGTTTTGCCAGACCCCTATAGCTACTAGAGCATTTGATAAAAGCAGTAGAGTTTTTTAAAAGGGCTGTGTATTTTCTCCGCAGTCAGCCGCAGAGTACGGAGGGTGTGGAGAAATGCATTGTCTCCTGGTGGGTTGGGAATGAGCAGGGCTCCACTGTGCCTTTTAACCATTTTTCCTCTTCTGAGCTGAGAACAGGCAAGGGGGGGGGGGGGAGGAGATCAGCCCTCCTCCATACAAATGCTAATAGAGCTTGCCAGTAGAGGTAATGGGTGGGGTGAGCTCTCCCCCTTCTCCAAGCAGGGAACAGAGGCTTGGAGGACATTTTACTAGACAGGTTTTCAGGAAGGGGGCTTTCTGGAGCATTCAGGAAATGCTTCTTTGACCTGGTGTGACCTAGTCAAGTGGATGGAGACACAGGGTTAATAAAAACTTCCTTGCTAGAGGAAGTTATTCTCTTTCTCTGGAATGCAAAGGATGTGAATGGATACAGAGACCAGTGTTCCCTCTAATCTGAGTTAGTGTGAGCTAGCTCACAGTTTTTTAGCCTCCGGCTCGCACATTTTTGTCTTCGCTCAGGAAGGATGGCTCCAGAGCAAACTACTTTATGCAGTAGCCAAATCGCTCACTCACAACTTTAATGCCAGTAGCTCACAAAGTAGAGATTTTGTTCACAGGACTCCACAGCTTAGAGGGTGCATTGACAGAGACTCTTCCCTGGAGTAGGCAGCCATCTCTGACCACATGGCTAGCCTGGAGAACTTAAAGGACCCTGGAGGTTATGGAGACTATGGGGAGCTGTAACTTATTAAAGCTAAAGAGCTGGTCCTAGTTTAACATCTGTTAGGGCCCATACAGGTGAGAGGGTCAGAGGATTTGCAATTTACCAATTTCTTTCGTTCTTCCTTGCTTCATTCTGGCGTGGTGCTACAAGTATGCTTTGTCTTTTTAATAAATAAAGCATTGAAAACCTCTGGTTTAAGTTGGTCTTAGGCAAGAAGAACCCACATTTGCAAAAGACCTGTCCAGTCTAGACTTTAGAATGGGGTTTTTTGCAGCTCAAAAACCAACTGCGTAAGTGGGGTGACAAGAATTAACAGAAATTGCTTTATTTCTGCTAACCAAAGGATATGTGTGACTATCACACAGAACCGTTCAGGTGTTCTACCTTTCCCCCATGTAACCTTATCATAATATTAATCTGTTTTTCCCGCATGCTTACCTCCCTGGCGTACGTTTAGACAGAGAACATTGCCATGGCATTCTGCAAGTTCTCTACCGTACTGTCATATGATTATATATACTCTTCTCTTTGGGGATTCAAAATTGCTTCGTGGCTCACGGCTGCTGTGAGTTCTATTATGTCTCATTAAAATTCCAAACCACAGCAAGTCGAGAGTTACGAAACAGTTGACATTTGGGGTTATCGGTATTACTGCATGCCAACAAATTAAATAGGAAGATTTCTAGAATTCTGTGATTTAGGAAACAGCTTAACTGGGGGGCGGGGGGAGAAAAAGACTCACGAAACCAGAAGTATAGTCTGGGGTCTGTGAAAAAGAAGAAACTGGCAGAAGATAACGCATGCAGCTTCTGTGAACATAGCTGACAATCTTTAGGAAAACCTAGAAACTGCTCGCAGAAGGGCTCCCTAAAGGTTCTTTCAGACCGTCTGTTTTTTTCAGCCATTAATGCCATTTTGCTCTTCTTGAAGCAAACAACATAACGTAACTCTTACAGTCCGGACATCCTTCTTTAACACTGGACTTCTGCTGTGGATGAGCCATATTTTCCCGATTGGACGTTTCGTCCCAGGAAAATGCAACTTTCCTCAACCCACCTGGGTAGCAGAACTCAATGGCTACTGGAATTGTCATGTGAATGTGGCTTCCAAACACTGTGGACATTTACTTGCCTATGAGAACACCGTCATTCCACCATTGGTAGTGGTATCCAGTGCCATTAAGTCACATCCGACTAAAGGAAACCCTGTAGGGTTTTCAAGGCAGCAGAACAGCCGAGGTGGTTTGTCATTGCCTGCCTCTGCACAGCAACCCGTGACTTCCTTGGTGGTCTCCCATCCAAGTACTAACCAGGGCTGACCCTGCTTAGCTTCTGAGATCTGAGGAGATCGGGCCAGCCTCGGCCATCCAGGTTAGGGCACTCCCCCATTTTAATTTTTTAATTTTTGTGCCATCAAGTTGCAGCTGACTTACAGTGACCCTGCAGGGTTTTCAAGGCAAGAGGCATTCAGAGGTGATTTGCCATTGCCAGCCTCTGTATCATGGCCCTGGCATTCTTTGGGTGGTCTCCCATCCCAATATTAGCCAGGGCTGACCCTGCTTAGCTAGCCTGGGCCATTCAGATCAGAGCACTCCACCATTAGGTCCTCTAAAACGCTGATTATCCACTCCTTCTCAGAAGGGTTTCCTCGCTTGTGACCTGCTTACTTCTAATAAAACATGTTCATCGGCTCAAGTAATCTCTCGCCTTTAATTATTAATGTAGAAACCACAAATAGTATTTTATATATATATATATATATATATATATATATATATATATATATAAAAAGATAAAATGGAAGCAAGTATTTTCTCATGGGAAATAACAAAGTAACATTGTTATTTCCCATGAGCCAGTTGGGTGTAGTTTGGTATAGTGGTTAAGAGTAGTTAAGAGCGCGGACTCTAATCTGGGGGAACCGGATTTGATTCCCCACTCTTCCACATGCAGCTGCTGGTGTGACAGTTGGGACAGTTACAAGTTCTTTCAGAACTTGTTCTCTCAAGGGCAGTTCTCGAGAGAGTTCTCTCAGCCCCACCTACCTCACAGGGTGTCTTTTGTGGGGAGGGGAAGGGAAAGGAGATTGTGAGCTGCTCTGAGACTCCCTTGGGTAGTGAAGGGCGGGGTATAAATCCAATTTCTTCTCTTCTCTCTTCTTAATACTCCATTTTCAGACTGAGGCACTTACAGTACAATCCTCAAGATTTCGGGGGTGAGCCTGAGGAAGGCGGGGTTTAGAGAGGGGAAGGACTTCACTGCCAGAGAGTCCACACACTCTAAAGTGGCAATTTTCTCCAGGTGAACTGATCTCTGTTGTCTGGAGATCTGTTGTAATAGTAAGGGATCTCCAGCGAACACCTGGAGATTGAAAATGTTACTTAGAATGCTGTAACTCTGCTTAGGACTGGCCTGTTAGAGATGCAAGATTTCTGGAAACTTTGAAGCCATGAGGGGAGATTCCTCCCCCCCTTCTTTGTGAGGGAGAGGGAGAAAGAAATTTTGGTGAAAACTGTAATATATGCTACACTTTCTCATCACAACTTTATTTTACTGCTTTAATAATACCAAATGTGCTACCTTTATACCTTAATATATAGAACTGTACTATCTGGCCTATATATATATATATATATATATATATATATATAGAAATGCTGTACACTGCAGTCCTATGCAGAGTTATTCCCTTTCTATCTCCATTGAAGTCTACAAGCAAAATTGTGAATACACCCAATACTTGAGGGAAATGCACACTATTATACCCTATATAGTATCTTAGAAGATGTATCTTAGGCTTGCTTGGGAGTGGGGGTGGGGGGCTTCCTTTTGACAGGGTAGAAGAAAATAAAATTGAAAGGCACACACAAAATTTTGTTTTTGTAGGAAAACATTACTTGGAGAGGAACAGTCTCATACCGTCTCGACAGGCCGAGCAGCGTATTTGAGTTTCGAGTTAAACTTTATCAGTGAAGACCCTGAACTTTTCAACTGTGCATTATCCCTGTGCAAATTGTAGCATATTAACTGTGGACAAAATTAGTCATGTCTTTGAAAATACGTTACGCATCGAGGGAGGTGGTGAGCAGGGCCTCACTGACAGCCATCAAGCAGTGGCTGGATGAACACTTGTCAGGGATGCTCTAGGCTGCTCCTGCATTGAGCAGGGGGTCGGTCTAGATGGTCTGTATGGCCCCTTCCAACTCTACGATTCTACACTATACACAGGAATGATCGCTCTGACGTTGTAAACCGCCTTAAACAAAATACACACATGCCACACCTTGAGTGATGCCTCATCTTAAAAAGCAACCCGAAAGTGAAAATATTTCAATCACAGATATTGCCCCCATCTCCCCCAGAGGTTCTCTTGTTCCATGGAAAACTTCTTGGGGGATAAATGGAGGAGGCTGGGGAAAGGCCAGGTTCTTCACTTAGCTACCTCTTGACTTATAAGTGGGTGGCCCATTGATCACAAGACAAAGAGAGCCTGAACTTCCTGGAAGCAAATGCCATTCTGTCAACAATGGCTGTTGTCTGAGCCATTGACACTTCTATTAGTCTAACGATATGCTACATAAATCGGTTATCACCATAGCGAACTGTATTATACTATACTACATGTTATACAATGGAAGCTTATTAAGATACTTTACTTTATTTACAGTCCATGACGAGAATACAAATAAGTAAGGGGGGGGGGGGGGGAAATGACCGTAGCCTAATAAAATATAAGAATTAAAAGTGGTTAAAAACAATAATAATACAAATACAGCCATTTCTAACCCAACTACATAAAAATATAGACATAGAATACAATCAGCTACTATCTTCCACACTAAATTGGGAAATATATATAGAACGCAGTTTAATTGCTTGGGAGCAGAATTTAGCAACTTTCTGGGTGATCTCTATACTCACATCAGAGAGAAGTATGTTGATGATCCCAGAGTCAGAAGTGTCAGGACAAAGCTCAAGTAATGGCGGAGATAAGGGCAGTGCGAATTTCATTGTAGAAAGAACCACGAAGAAAGACATGTGCCATTGACTCTGTCTTGCCACCGTTACAAGGGCAAAATCTTTCAGTCCGGGCAATTCTGTTATACCTGTCCTCAATAACGGAAGATGGCAAAGCTGAAAATCTAGCAAGGATCAGGGCTATTTTTGGGCAGGAATGCACAGGAATTGAGTTCCAGCTGGCTTCTGAGTTGGCCACCCTACAGCCTCCCCCCCGCGCAGTTCCCCAGGCTCCTTGCAAGCTGCGGGGCACCTGGGGAAGCCGATCCAGAAACTGCCTTCCTTCCCTCGGGTTCCTCATGTACCCCACAAGCCGCAGGGCACCTGGGGAAGCCGATCCTGGAAGGGAGTTATGCTGCCAGGGGTGTGGCCTAATATGCTAATGAGTTTCTGCTGTTGGGTGTGGCCTATTATGCTAATGAGTTCCTGCTGGACTTTTTCTACAAAAAAAGCCCTGGCGAGGATGAAAGCTCTTCTTTGATTAACATTTTCAAGGTTATAAAGATAGGAGGCCGGAATGAGAAAGAAACGTTTATGAGGAACAACAATAAAATCAGATGGCTTATTAAGGTAGTCTTTGGTCCGAAGTACTTCCTGAACTTAAGATCCCGCCCAATGGTCACTTGCATTCTGTAACTCACCTGGGCAAGCCCTTTGGAGATCATAAACTGTCAGCTGGGCCCACTGGCTGAACACAAAGGAAAAGCCGCTGTTCACTCGGCATATGTAGAAGCCAGCGTCATCTGCATTTACTTGGCTGAACACCAGCTCTGGAGAATTCCCCTGTGGAATCTGTGTTGCACAGGGCAGAGAAGAGAGAAGAAAAGCTTAAGACATACCAGAACACAAAATAAAGCACAGAGATCCTTCCATATGAGGGCTGCAGTCAAAAACCCTCTGATAAGGAAAAAATGAGACTCTGAGACCCGAAAATGATTCAGATGAATACTGACCATCACATTTGATCCCAACATTCCGCAGAGCGTCATGGTGTTTTCCTATTGTTACTCTGTCTTGGGGGTAGGTCTGTGGTTCATTGGTACAGTACCTGTTTCATCTGCAGAATGTATCAGGTAAGATTCAGGTAGTAGGTGATGTGAAAGACTTAAAACGTGAGACCCTAGGGACCTGCTGTCAGTCGAAGCAGACAATACTAGCCTGGATATGGCCTTGATAATAGACCAAAGGTTCGACTCCATATATGGGGAGGAGGAGGAGAAGAAGAAGAGATTGGATTTATACCCCGCCCTCCACTCAAGAGTATCAGAGCGGCTTACAATCTCCTTCCCTTCCTCTACCCACAACAGACACCCTGTGAGGCAGGTGGGGCTGAGAGAGAACTGACAGAGCTACGGCTGGCCCAAGGTCATCCAGAAGGTGCAAGTGGAGGAGTGGGGAATCAAACCTGGTCCTCCCAGATTAGAGTCTGCGCTCTTAACCACGACACCAAGCTGGCTCTCCATCATCAAAGCAGCAAGTGACCCTGATATTACAGCAATTGCACTGGCTACCAATCCACTCCTTGAAAGCCCTACGTGGCTTGTGCCAGATGTTCCTGCCCAGGAATTAAGATCACTGCGAGAGGCCCTCCAGACTGTCCCACCAATCCCACCAATCAAAGAAGCAGCTAAAGATAGTATTTTTTTTTAAGGACTGCACTTGGTTGTTTATTAGCAGTCCTGAGCTGTGATTTTAAATTTTGGTTTCATGGTTTTTTTTAATGTAAGCTACTTTAGGTATTTTATTAATATTATAAGCCGACTTGTGCTCCATAAGGGTCACTAATAAATATTTTAAATAAATAAACACACCCCTGTGTACGCACAGGGAGGTTATGCTGTGAGTAACTGCTTTGATGAAGGCCATCCAGTGAAATTCGAGGCTGAGCAGAATTTCGAAACGATCTGGACATTCTAGGCACTACATCACACCGGCGGGTGGGGTGGGGTGGGGTGGAACTGAGTAAATTCTAAAACAAGTCATCTGACTTAATGTGGTTTAGTGCATCGTGCTGGACTTGAATCTGAAGTCATAACGCCACAAATTAATTAATTATCATATGGCATTGTGTGTAGTGTAGCCAGGAGATACGAAGATTGTCTGGAAGCCTTGCGTTCTAACTCTTTTGTGGAGAGCTAGACTTATTGGGGGGGGGGGGCTGAGAGAGCTCTGAGAAAACTGTGACTGACCCAAGGTCACCCAGCTGGCTTCATGTGGAGGAGGAGTGAGGAATCAAACCCAGTTCTCCAGATTAGAGTCCGCTGCTCTTATTCTCTACACCAAACTGGCTCTCCTATACCAGCAGAGAGACATACATTTATTAGTTGGCTAATCTTCCCCATCAAGAAAATGGCAAAAGAAGAAGAAGAGAAGAGGAGATTGGATTTATATCCCGCCCTTCACTCACTTGGAGTCTCAGAGCGGCTTACAAACTCCTTTCCCTTCCCCTCCCCACAACAGACACCCTGTGAGGTAGGTGGGGCTGAGAGAGCTCTGAGACAACTGTCCTTGAGAGAACAGCTCTGACAGAACTATGGCTTGCCCAAGGTCATCCAGCAGTTGCAAGTGGAGGAGCGGGGAATCAAACCCAGTTCTCCCAGATTAGAGTCTGTGCACTTAACCACTACACCAACCGGCATAAAACGCTGTGAAGACCATCAGATAGGTTGTTGTTACTGCTTTTATTTTTAACTTCAATTGCTCAGTGCTTGAAGTGGCTTAAACCCAGGTCTAACCTCTTGGTGCTACCAGCTTTACCCCATTTTTGTGTGACTGCACTGGCATAACTACTGGCCGGTAGTTACACCCTACCAGTGGAGCCTTTTTGGGCATCAGGTTTTTAAAGTGCTACAGAAATAACAATCTCTAAAGCCTTTAAATAAAACTGAGCTCAAGTTATTGAGGGGAAGGGCTGTGGTTCAGTGGAAGAACCTCTGCTTTGCATGCCGAATGTCCCAGGTTCAATCCCTGGCATCTCCAGTTTAAAAAGGAGCTGGCAGTAGGTGATGGTGCAAAACCTCCACCTGAGACCCTGGAGACATGCTGCCAGGCATGTATTTCGGAGGCCTATAAAGCCTCAGGACAGGCGATTCCCGGGGGCATTACAGCACACTCACTGAGAAGCGCAGCAACCAACGCCGCATTCAACAACAGAGCGTCTGTGGAGGAGGTCTGCAAGGCCGCTACATGGGCCTCCGTCTCCACGTTCATCAGACACTACCGGATCGACACAATGGCGTCGGCAGAGGCGGCATTCGGCAGAAGAATCTTACAGCATGTCTTATCAGCGGAGGAAGATGACAACCCACCCGAATAAGGGACACTGCTCGGGGAGGTCCCATGGAGATGTCCTCCACCTCATAGGGAGAACAACCATTGGTACTTACCGTGAGGGGTCCTTCTCCTATGAGGACAGGAGGACATCTCGGCCCTCCCAGGGTCATCTTAATTCCGCCTTGTTTTCCTTTTCTCTTAAAATACTTTCTGATTCCAAGCTGTGTTGATTCTTCCCCTCTCTTGTTCTTGGTTATCTCTTCTTTCCTTGTTAATTCTCTGGTCCTTCTACAACCCTTACTGGGTTAGGACTGTCTTTTTAAGGCTAATAAGTTTTTGTGTTTGCAGTTATATTCCTGTTTAGGAAAAGTTCGTAGAATAGTAGACCTGCACTGCTTTCGGAGTCCCAGAACTGAGGAATGGGCTATTCTGAGGGCACCTACAGGAAGGAGAAAAAAAACTACTTCCTGCCTCCCTATAGGAACGGTGGGAATAACCCATGGAGATGTCCTCCTGTCCTCATAGGAGAAGGACCCCTCACGGTAAGTACCAATGGTCGTTTCCACAGGTTTCTAATACTCATGATCAATGGGGGGGAGGGGGAAATACTCAACTAGTGATTGGCATTACATCCTTTGTAAAGGACTCCACATGGCTAGCTTGTTAGTTCAGACACTCTCTTCTCTTTGACTGATCCTTGCAAAGATTTCCTAGACATTTTATTAGAAACAGAGCCAGAAAAGCAATTCAGCACGTTGCCTGAAGGTCAACACCCAGTTAAACTCATCCTTAAAAACTGCTTTCACCAATAGCTACAGTCATCATTTTCTAAAGATGGGGTAATCGTGTTACGGCACAACAGGCCCTGGCTAAAGAAAGGCAGAAATGAGCACAGAACTCTGAACAGAAGAGCGACGGACTGCAATCTTCCAGCAAATCAGGTCTTGGACGGGCAGGCTGCAGGCAATTGCTTTTTAAAGCCTTAACTTACTGGAGGCCACAGTACAATCTCCGGACCTGCCACAGTATCTGGATGTTAGTGATTGATAACTGACATTTGGATGGCCTCGTAGATTTGGGTGTTGTTCACCAGACAGAAACTCACTCACTCCCTAGTAAAACAAATCGGCAGAGTTTGAATGCTTGCCCTTTCTTTGGAAAGTGGATTTTAAGCTGCCAAAACAGTGTAGGGAAATGATTTCAAAAAGTAATTTGTAAGCATTCCGTGTTTAAAGGGATAAAATACATCTTCGCAGTGGCTTACTCTGAGTTTCCAGCCAATAACAGCTATACAAAACAAGGGAGGGAAACCATCCATTCCAGGGCTCAATTCGTAGCAGGAGCTCCTTTGCATATTAGGCCACACACCCCTAATGTAGCCAATCCTCCAAGAGCTTACAGAGCTCTTCTTACAGGGGCCACTGTAAGCTCTTGGAGGATTGGCTACATCAGGGCTGTGTGGCCTAATATGCAAAGGAGCTCCTGCTACGAAATGAGCCCTGCATTGGACTATTTGGAGGAGAGTTCTGCAGATACTGTGGACCAATGCTCCCTCTAAGCTGTGGAGTCTTATGAGCAAAAATTCTGCTTTGTGAGCCCTGGCATTAAAGTCGTGAGCGAGTGATTTGGCTGCTGCATAAATTAGTTCGCTCTGGAGCCATCCTTCCTGAGCAAAGACAAAAATGTGTGAGCCGGAGACTAAAAAAACCCGTGAGCTAGCTCACACTAACTCAGCTTAGAGGGAACACTACTGTGGACCACCAAAAAGACAAGTGGGTTCTAGATCAAATCAAGCCTGAACTCCCCCCCCCCCCCCGAAGCTAAAATGACTAAACTGGGGCTATTGTACTTTGGTCACATTATGAGAAGACAAAAGTCACTGGAAAAGACAATAACACTAAGAAAAGTTGAAGTCATCAGGAAAAGAGGAAGATGCAATATGAGATGGATTGACTCAATACAGGAAGCCACAAAGGCCCTCAGTTCCCAAGACCTGAACAAGGCGATTAATAATAGGACACTGGCGAGGGGGGTGTCATTAATTCATAGGGTCACCATGAGTCAGAAGCAACTTGGCAACACATAATAACATGCACACACTTTTCCCGTAGAGCAGGCTGACAGCAATTCACCTTGCTCAAAGCAACCACTATGATTCAGAAGATATAGCAGATGGATACCTCAAAATGTCCATGAGCTTTGAGAAGCATCTTCATCCCCATGGATTCATTTCCCATTTTGAAATTTACAATTTTGCTCCAGCCTTTATCAATACATCCAGCACGCTTTGAGAACTTCCCCATGTGATTACCTCTTTTTCTTGCTTGAACCACTGATAATGTAGAAGTGGATGCCCAGTCGCCAAGCAGTTCAGCTTCACCGTCTGCCCAGAAAACACCTCCTGAGATTCTGGTTCTACAACTACCTTTATACCTACGAAAAAAAGGAGGGGGCAGAAAAGGAGCGGTATAATAATGAATGATTAAAGCCCGTATACTTGACAGTTCTTTACCATTAAAGTAATATGATGACTTAGAAGGAGGAGGAGGAGATTGTATTTATAACCTGCCGTTCACTACCTGAAGGAGTCTCAGAGCGGTTTACAATCGCCTTTCCCTTCCCTTCCCCACAACAGACACCCTGTGAGGTAGGTAGGGCTGAGAGAGCTCTCCCGAGGACTGCCCTTGAGAGAACAGCTCTGAAAAAACTTATGACTGACCCAAGGTCACCCCAGCAGAACCAAACCCGGTTCTCCCAGATGAGAGTCCACGCTCCCAACCACTACACCAAACTGGCGCTATTCGATAGTTCAGTTTGATCTGAGCTATGGCAATGAGCAAAAGAGAAAGGAAGACTTCTAAATATTTTAAATAAATAAAAATACAAAAGATAATCTAAGAGTGTAGCCGTGTTGGTCTGCTGCAGCTGGATTTGAGTCCAGTAGCACCTCAGAAGACAGCTGTATTTTCAAGGCATAAGTGTTCAAGTGTCAAAGAGCTGTGACCCTCAAAAGCTTATTCCTCTGAGATCTCGGAAGTCTCTAAGGTGCTAATGGTCTCAAATCTAGCTGTTCTATCTGTCCTTGCAATCTCCTAGGCCCCACAAATCCATTCATGGACTGAAGAATTCCAGCCTACCTGTTCTTGTATCTCGCATTCTACATTCACTTTCCATAAACTTTTTGCTGTAGCGCTACTACAGGAGTCAGTATGGGGTGGTGATTAGGAGTGCAGACTCTAATCATGCACACTGATTTACCAAAACTGCCAGCGATGCTACAGAACTGTCACAGAGATCAGGCAACAGAATATACCAATTCTGGTTCAGCACGGCCAGGACCCAGGTGACAACATGTCAGATATAGGGCTTGAAGGGTCTCTGGCCAATACGTGCCCCTTCCTCTGTATATTTACTTTGCCTTCCCTCCCCCCAACCATGGGGACCCAAAGCAGCTTACATCATTCCCGTCTTCTCCTTTTTAAACTTCTCCTGTGAGGTAGGTGAGGCTGAGAGTGCATGACTGCCTCAAGGTCACCCAGCAAGCTTCCATGACAGAGTGGGAATTCGAACTTGGGTCTTTCAGTTTCTGTTATGACACCACAACGACTACCAAGCACTGTCTCTGGCCAGTTCAGCCTCCTTCCTTGTCAGTAAAGCTTCAAGCCCCTTCATCCTTTTTTGGTTTTAAAGTTCCGAACAGGGGGAAGCAAAATGGCTTTTCATGTATTTATATATAACCTTCTTTTCTCCCTAATAGAAGAAGACTCTTTGGCCACCAAGAAAATACAACCTAGAGCTGCATCTAAAGACTGAAATATTTTATTTCTGGAGTTTTGGCCCCGCTGCTGGACCTCCTGATGGAGCCTGAGTTTTGGCCACTGTGTGACAGAGAGGAATTTCACACAGCCAATATGTTCCGTTTCAGGAACTCTACAGTAACGGTTTCTGTCTGACATTTCACACAGAACCGTATTAGTACCGGTTCCCTAACGGAACATATTGGCCCTTTCACACAGAAACGTGCCTCTCCCGCTGGGGAAGCATTTCTGAGCTGGTTTACCTTGAAACCTCCTCCCAAGAGTTCTTCAATCCTCGTCCTGGTCCTGAAGCGCTACAGGGAGCTGTGTGAAATGCCCCAGAGTGTTGGACTGGATGGGCCACTGGCCTGATCTAACATTGGCTTCTCTTATGTTTGGTGTAGTGGTTAAGTGTGCGGACTCTAATCTGGGAGAACCGGGTTTGATTCCCCACTCCTCCACTTGCACCTGGCTGGATGACCTTGGGCAAGCCATAGCTCTGGACTAGCTGTTCCCTCAAGGACAGCTTGGGAAAGAGCTCTCTCAGCCCCACCTACCTCACAGGGTGTCTGTTGTGGGGAGGGGAAGGGAAAGGAGTTTGTAAGCCGCTCTGAGACTCCCTTGGGGAGTGAAGGGTGGGATATAAATCCAATCTCTTCTTCTTCTTATGTTTGTACAGAGGGAAGGCGCTTGTGTGTTTTCAAGTATGTTTTTATGAGCACTTAAACTTTTAATATTATCGTTTCTGATACAGTAAGTCTAAGTTCCCTTTTCTGCATCCTAACTGTAATGGCACAGCATTCCCTACTACTGTGTATGGGTGTGAACACTGGACAATGAAGAAAGCTGGCAAGAAGAAAGTTGGTTCATTTGAAATGTGGAGCCGGAGGGGAGTTTAACAGATACAGTGGACCACCAAAAAGACAAGTAAGTTGGGTTCTAGATCAAATCAAGCCTGAACTCTCCCTAGAAGCTAAAATGACTAAACTGAGGCTTTCATACTTTGGCCACATTATGAGAAGACAAGAGTCACTGGGAAAGACAATAATGCTAGGAAGAGGGAAAGGCAGCAGGAAAAGAGGAAGACCCAACATGAAATGGATGGACTCAATCAAAGAAGCCACAAAGGCCCTCAGTTTGCAAGACCTGAGCAAGGCTGTTAACGATAGAACATTTTGGAGGACATCTTTCCTATTATATAAAGCCGTTTTCAAGATTCCAAGGGGCAAGATTCCCTGGGGCGCCAAAATCAGTAGGCTGGACGGACTGCCACTCAAAATGGGGTCCCTGGCCATTGGCTGCATTCTCTCTCTGCTTTGCCTCAGTCCCGCCCACAGAGCCACCAGCCAGCGTCCCGGCCTCAGTCTGGAGGGAGCCAGCGGAGGGGAAGGACCGACTGGGTGCTGGGTCCACTCTTCTCCTCTGCCCACTGCCAGGTGGGTCTAATTGTCTCCTCAGTGGCCTGCTTCTGTAAGTGAAAAGACAATAGACTATCAGCATAACCCCCTCCACCGCACACTGCCAGCGTTCCCAGAATAAACTATCAGAATAAACTGTCAGAAACAGGGGGCATTTCACACAGCACCCCATAGCGCTTCAGGATCGGTACAAAGAACAGAGGAACGCTTGGGAGGAGGTTTCAAGGTAAACCAGCTCAGGAACACTTCCCCAACAGAAGAGGCATGTTTCTGTGTGACAGGGCCATTATGCTCCATTAGGGAACCGGTACTAATACGGTTCTGTGTAAAACGCCTGACAGAAACTGTTACTGAAGAGTTCCTGTAACGGAACATATTAGCTGTGTGAGAGAAAATGGTGGACTCTTGTGTCATTATACCCTGCTGAGGTCGCCACAGCAAATTGACGCTGAGTGCCCAAGGCCAGGGCACTCTCCCGGAGCCTCTTTCTAGAGCCCGTTTATTTATTTCCCCAATGAGCCTTATTCCTAGTTAATTCATATTTATATATTATATTACATTTATGAATCGCCCAGTCCCTACTATCATAGGGCTCTGGGCAATATACAACATAACAACACATTAAAACTATAAAATAAATACAAACTAGGGTCCCAGTCATACGACTGAGATAAACCAGGGGGGGGGGGAGAAGTGAGGCTATTTGCTCCGGAGTAATTTGACGCACAGTTGCGCGATCACACAGTTCTGCAAAGCTGTGGGCACAGCCTGCCACTGCGTGATCAGATGCAATCGCGGGTGAGTTGGGGGTGCCATTTTTTTCCTGATGCGCTTAAACAGGGGATCGATGAATTGCATCTCCACCCTGAGGGCTTCCTATGGCAGTATGCGATGATGCGCATACTGAGAAGGGGGGGGGGGAACAGCATGGCATCGGGATAGCCTGACCAGACTATCCCTGATGCCATGAGTGCACGCTGGAGCAATCACACAGGGAAAGTCCATCTGAGGCCAGTAGCAAACCGGTTTGATATTGGACTTTCCCTAGTACAGGGGTGGCCAACCTTGCTTAATGTAAGAGCCACATAGAATAAACGTCAGATGTCTGAGAGCCGCAAGACAGGAACAAATATCACACACACGTTTTTATTTTTTTTAATATGCAAATTTGCTTTTTATTAACGTTAAATGGGACTGCCAAAAATAAAAACAAACGAGGAAAACCGGTTATTGATAATGATATTACTTGTTTGCTAATGATATTGAGAGAGATGGAAAGAAAGAATTAAAGAAGTGGAAAGAAAGAGAGAGAGAGAAACTAGGAAAGCAAATAGATGGGAGGGAGGAGGGAAGGAAGGAAGGAAGGAAGGAAGGGAGAAAGAGAGAAAAAGCATGCCTCCCCTTTGCTTCCCCAGCCGCCCTGCCAGGAGCCGCACAATATATGTGAAAGAGCCGCATGTGGCTCCCGAGCCACAGGTTGGCCACCCCTGCCCTAGTATCTTTTAACTCCGCTTCTTCGGCGGAGAGAAATGGGTTGCCAACAGGTGTGGGACACTTGCCAGTTGCTCTGGTGTGATGGCACCCTTGAAATCCACGTGGCATTCGTGCCTATCACGCGGCTAATTCTGTGTGTGATTGGGGAGAGTATTAACATTGCCTCTAATCATTCAATACATTAATTTAAAAAATCCAAGAGGCAAAATCTGCTGATTTCTCTGTTTTCGGCCTGTGATTGCCTCATCGGGGTGGAGAGGAATTGAACCGTTTGAGGAGAGGAGGGAAGAAGGCGCCAGCCATAAGCTGGAAGTGACTTGACAGCACTTAACACACGTACAACTGTAACGGCCTTTGACCCTACGCAATAAGTATGACCTACCTATCGAACCGAACGGGAAACCAAACTGGTCACAACAACACACCCTGCTCCTCTATTTTATCCTTTACAACAACCATCCTGTGAGGTAGGTCAGGCTGAGAGAGAGTGACCAGCCCAAGATCACCCAGCAAGCTTCCATGGCAGAGTGGGGATTCGAACCTGGGTCTCACAGAACTTTCACCCACTACACCAAGCACAGCACTGCCCACCTCAAAGAGAAGGTTCAGTGAAAGACTTGACAGAGAAGCGGTTTCTCATGAAAACTCAAAACTTACTTGGAGGACTGAGGCACTGGAGAGCCTCATTGTGTTCGAGTGCCTGCAGCAGCTCTCGGAGGTCCAACACAGTGCAGCCCCTTTCGCCCAGGAGCTGGAGGAGGCTCCGGCTGGGACTCCCATCAGGCTCCAGTACTTGGAGAGAACACTGCTCCAACTCCTTAGAACTGCAAAGAGACCATAATGTCTCAGGCAGAGAAAATAACAGCTGGGAAGTACGTTTTTATATAAATATAAGCACCGACCAATTACGGAAATAAAAATCAATTCTCTCTGAGCGACAGGCTTTCCAAAAACAAAAGTGTTCCTTTGCCAAGAAATACCACTAAACCAAGCACACAACTGTGCGCTTCACAGCTATTTATACCAACATTTTCCTCTGTGCAACTTCTTGGTTCCTTTTAATAAAGGCACACCAGCATGACAAAGCAAGTAAACAAGATGGGGGTACTTGCAATTAATGACGGGGAATG
Organism: Lepidodactylus listeri; assembly: GCA_029233225.1. NCBI lineage: Eukaryota > Metazoa > Chordata > Lepidosauria > Squamata > Gekkonidae > Lepidodactylus > Lepidodactylus listeri. The sequence continues at coordinate 22,667,309 of JARCFY010000004.1, read as the reverse complement.
GAGAAACCCTGAACCCTGATGAAGAGTACTGGAGAACTCAAAAGCTTACACACTGTATTGTGTGTGTGTGGGGGGGGGGGGGGGTTGTTGGTTTTAATAAGCATTATTACGTGGATTTTGTGATGGGCCAAAGCATTCATCCTCAGGGCAGTTCCAGTGAATCATCACCCACATCTGAGGCAGTCAGCCTAGTCTGTTTACCAGCCTATTTCCTCTACCAAATACCCCCCCCCCCCACTTCAGCAGTATTGAGTCACATTTATAGGGAGGGTAAGTTTGCAATCCCACCTTTGCACCTTCTCAGTATACTCCACTGAACACGGTGACCGATTTCCCACGAGGCGCTGCTCCGGCATCGTTCTTCCCTTTGCCCGGATTGTGTGCTTGAATTTCCCACTAGTTGCCCTGCGCCACATTTTGACGCGCGGCTTCGCTCGATTTCCCCACAGTTTCAGTGATCCTCAAAAAACAGGGTCACTGAAGCCGCAGGGAAAATCAGGCGAAGCCGCAAGTCAAATAGTGGGAAATTCAAGCACACAATCGGGGCAAAGGGAAGAACAATGCCGGAGCAGCGCCTCAAGGTAAATCAGTCAAAGGGACATCCTTTTCAGGTTAAAATGCATAGGATTGAGCCAGAAGACAACTGGAAACTTTGCATGGGCTGGAGAGAGTTAACAAAGGTAACTTTTTCTCCCGCTCTCACCAGAACTCGAGGGCATCCAATGGAGCTGATGGGCAGTAGGTTCAGGAAAAGCTTTTCATAGCTGCTGTGATAAGCTTTCAGAAGGGCAGTCATTTTGGATCTATTGCACTTTGAAAAACAGGACTTTTATGGCACCTGGAAGACTAACAAATTTCTATTAGGAACATAAGAAGAGCCCTGCTGGATCAGACCAATAGTCCATCTAGTCCAGCATCTTGTCTCACCTAGTGGCCAACCAGTTCCTCTGGAGGGCCAACAACAGGGCACAGAGGCCAAGGCCTTCCCCTGAGGTTGCCTCCTGGCTCTGGGATTTAGAGGATTTGAGCCTCTGAACCTGGGGATTTGCTTCAGTCTCCATGGCTAGTAGCCACTGATAGACTTATCCTCCATGAATCTATCTAATCCCCTTTTGAAGCTGTTTATTTCTGTGGCCATCACTACATCCTCTGGCAGCAAATTGCACATTTTAATCACTCTGTGTAAAGTAGTATTTCCTTTTGCCCATCCTGAACCTACTGCCCATCAGCTTCATTGGATGTCCTCAAGTTCTAGAATTTTGAGAGAGGGAGAAAAATTTCTCTTTGTCAACTCTCACTGCCCCATGCATAATTTTATAAACCTCTATCATTCCCCCTCCTCCCAAGTCTTCAGAACTGAAAAGTCCCAGACTCTTCAGCCTTTCTTCTTAGGGAAGGTGCTCCAACCCTCGAATCATCTTGGTTGCCCTCCTCTGTACCTTTTTCAGCTCTGCCATGTCCTTTTGGAGATATGGTGACCGGAACTGTACACAGTATTCCAAATAAAGTCTCACTATAGCTCTATACAGGGGCATTATACTGGCCATTTTATTCTCTATCCCTTTTCCTAATAATCCCTAACACAGAGTTTCCCCTTTTCACCGCTGCAGCACACTGGGCTGACACTTTCATTGAGCTATCCACTACAACCCCAAGATCTTTTCCCCCCTCAGTCTCAGCAAGTTCAGATCTGATTAGCCTATTAGCTTATTTTAGTATAAGCTTTTGTGGACTTCTCCAGACACAATAAGTAGATCCTTACTGGACAGTCACTTTATATAAGGGACGTGGAAGCAAAAACAAAGATCAACAGATAGCAGGAAGGTGAGAGCAAAATATAACTGTGTACATTTAACATCTAACCAAAAAAAAAAAAAAACCCAGAAACCATTCGCCAAATGCTTCAAACTAGTAGAACAAAGTTTGAGTCCCGTGGCACCTTTAAGACCAACAAAGTTTTGTTCAAGGTATGAGCTTTTGTGTGCACGAAAGCTTATATCTTGAATAAAACTTTGTTGGTCTTAAAGGTGCCACTGGATTCAAACTTTGTTCTGCTGCTTCAGACCAACACAGCTACCCACCAGAATCTATCTTCAAACTAGTTAACATCTGAAATAGGTGTGAAGTGCAGGGTATGTTAAGATCGTATCTGTGATGAATGAGAAAACACAAGTTCTTGTGCAAGAGAGAGAGGTAGTTAACCAACCCTAACTTGATTCTTGCTGGAGGTTTTTAAAATTTATTTTACTAAGAACAACAGAGTTGCCACCTTGTTTTTCTGGCAAGGCTCTTGTGCCCCTTGACCTCCAAGAAACTCCCTCACCCTCGGCAGATAAAGCTTCACCTGTGGAATTTCTGCCCTGCAACTGTTCCAGAGGCAGAAGAACCCTGGCCTAGCAGAGCCAAAATCTCTTAAACAATCCTGATTTAAAAGATTCTTCCAGGAGAGTTTAAAAAACAAAACAAAAACAGAGTTGCCACCTTGTTTTCTAGCAAGGCTCTTGTGCCTCCAGAGACCTTCAACATTCAAACTCCCCCACCTCAGGCAGATAAAGCTTCACCAGTTGAATTTCTGCTCTGCAACTGTTCCAGAAGGGAGAGGAAACCCCGGGACAGGGTGAAGACGAAGGCATCAACTTCAAACCTTCCTATGAATGCTTTAAACCCTCCCATGATCAATGCTCCCTTTAAGCTGTGGAGTCTTGTGAGCAGAAATTCTACTTTGTGAGTTGCGAGCGATTACTTTGTAAGTTGTGAGCGAGCGATTTGGCTGCTGCATAAACTAGTTTGCTCTGGAGCCATCCTTCTCGCCATGAGACAAAAAAGTGTGAGCCGGGAGGCTAGAAAACTGTGAGCTGGCTCAAAGTAACTCAGCTTTAGTGAGGGAACGCTGCCCATGACCATGCGGGTTTTCAAGGCTGCAGACAGGGCTGCCAACCTCCAGGTGGGGCCTGCAGATCTCCTGGATTTACAACTGAGCTTCAGACGACACGGGTCATAGAGAAAACAAGTGCTTTATGCCATTATACCCTGCTGAGGTCCCTCCCCATACCCGCCAGGGTCGCCTAAATTTCCCAATCCAGAATTGGCCACCGCAGCTGCAGAGAAGGCGACGAAGAACCCCGTGGCGCCCGGAAGACGCCCACGTCGCCCCAGCTCGGCCAGCCCGGCCGCTTCCCACTCCCCCTCCCGCGAGAGACCCCGGCCAGCCGGTCAGCCAGCCGGCCTCCCTCCCCGCCGCGGCTCACCTCAGCCTGACCCGGCCGTGACTCCCGGCCAGCTGTGCCAAGTCCCGCCAGCCCCTGCCCGGCGCCGCCCGGTCCAACAGGTCGCTGAGCTTCCGCAGCAGGGGCTCGCCCAGGCGGCAGAGGGGCAGCGGGGCGGCCGGCTGCAGCAACCCGGCCATGATGCTGGGCGACCCCGGCCGCTCGCCGCCGCAGGAAAGCCCGGGGAAGAAAACGAAAGGGACTCGCCTCCGCTCGGCGGGGGCGGGACGAAAGGCGGCGCCTGGCTGGTTCAGGAAGCCGAGCGGGCGGGGGATGCCCCTGCTTGGCTGCCTGTTTGCAGGCTGGCCGTGCCCCGCGGAGGTGGGGGCCCGTCGGTCGCCCTGGGGGAGACGCCTCTGGAGCCCTCCTCACCGCCCCTTCTGCAAAGTAGCTGAAGGAGGGAGCAGTAATTTAGGAAAGCTCCTCCCTTGCCACATATTTTGCCAGTCTTTAAAGTGCTCCTGGACTCTTGCTCTTTTCTACTGCTGCAGACAGGTTAACACGGCTAGGACTCCTTCTCTAGGCTTAGGGCTAGGGCTTGCCAATCTCCAGGTAGCACCTGGAGATCTCCCGGGATTATAGGGTCGCCAGCCCTGGGTTGGGAATAGGGTAGCCGGATCTGGGTTGGGGAATACTTGGAGATTTGGGGGGGGGGGTGCTGGAGAAGATGGGGCAAACTCCAGAGGACAGTGGAAGACAAGAGGGCCTGGTGTGATGTGGTCCACCGTCCATGGGGTCACAGGGTGGACGAGTCAGACTTGACTGTGCAACTGAACAACAACAAAAAAGAGACCTCGGCATGGTACAATGCCACAGAGTCCATCCTCCAAAGCAGCCATTTTCTCCAGAGGAACTGATCTCTGCGGACTGGAGATGAGTTGTGAAAGCGAGATATCTCCAGCCCCACCTGGAGGTTGGCAGCCCTAGCTGGGAATAGGGCTGTTAGCCTCCAGGTGCGACCTGGAGATCTCCTGCTATTACTGTGGTATATGTATTGTATATATATGTATGCATGTAATGGAACAGTCTGCTTCTCCCCTAATATCTGCATGATTTAGTTTGGTCCTGTTGGGTGGAGCTCTCATTTTTAGTTTCCAGTTTTGTATGTTAGCTGAAGTTGTTGGTTGTTGGGGTTGTCTCCTTGCTGATGATTTGATCCATCTTGTCTCTGTTGAATGGACCTGAAAACAGGTGCCTGATAGAGTACTCTAACCTGGGAACCCACAGCCGAAGCGGGACATTACAATTACAATATATCTCCAGATGGCCTCTGGAGAAAATGGCTGCTTTGGAGGGTGGAGTCTATGGCATTGGACCTTGCTGAGAGCCCTCCCCTTCCCAAACCCCACCCTCCACCCCCAAAATCTCCAGGTATTTCCCAACTCAGAGCTGGCAACCCAAGTTGGGAAGTATCTGGAGATTTTGGGGGTGGAGCCTGAGGAGGATGGGATGATGGGAGGGCTTCAATGCCATAGGACCCAGCTTCCAAAGCGGCTGTTTTCTCAAGGTGAACTGCTCTCTGTCATCTGGATATCAGTTGTAATAGCAGGAGATCCCCAGTCACCCCCTGGAGGTTGGCAACCCTGCAGGATTATGGCTGGTTGCCAGGGTACAGAGATCAGTTCCAGTGGAAAAAATGGCTGCTTTGGAGGGTGGCCTCTATGGCATAATACTTCCCTGAGCTTTCTCCCTTCCCTGGGCTCCTCTGCTGTATATCTGTAGGAATTTCCCAACCCAGAGTTGGCAGAGGGTTGGCAACTCTGGGTTGGGAAGTACCTGGAGATTTGGGAGATGGAGCCTGGAGAGGGCGGGGTTTGGAGAGGGGAAGAAACTCAGCAGGGTACTGTGCCATAGAGTCCACCCTTCAAGGCAGCCATTTTCTCCAGGGGAACAGATCTCTGTAGTCTGGAGATCAGATGTAAAAGCAGCCTACCTGGAGGCTTAATCTGACACTGATCACTGCATTAAGATGGATCCCGTATTTCTTGGATACTTATTCTTCCACCTGCCCCTGCCCCCATAGGCTTTAATGCCCTTTCCCTTCTGCACAGAGTGTCACATATATAAAATTACCATGCTGCCTTCTGCTCAATGGCATGTATGCACAAATATCCTCACAGGCTCCGTTCCGTCTTACTTATTCGAGGCCCACTCATACTGGCAAGACATATTGACGAGCTATAATATTGTGCCTCGGATTGTCATGTGATTCTGTGTCACCTGTTTGCAGAGACATCTGGTACAGCCCCTGCCGATCCCCCCCACAACTTGTTCCTCCGTCAGCCTCTGCCCGCTGCTTCATTTCTAAATTTAGAAATGCTGTGTCTTAGGCTGGCCGGCATCCAATCTTCTGACCTGGAAGACCTTTAAGCTATCCTAGAAGGGGTGAGTGCTGGATTAGGTACTCAGCCGCAAAGGAAAAACACTTTTTGTGGGCTCAGAGACACTGGCTTCTTTTTCCATAAGTTCCAATGCTGAGAGAGGTCGCTGACGGATAGATCTGCTCGCAGGTGGTCATCAGCTATGCTTCATTTTTCACAGACCCTGTTCAAACCTTGTTCTTTGCTCTCTTCAGCATTCCCTAAATATCCTTATAAGAGTTAACATCTCCAGTTCTCCTTTTATCAAACCCCCCTGGCTACCTTAATAATAATTGAGCACTGTCATTGCAACTGACTTGTGGCGATCCCAGGACCCAGCCATGCGGTTTTCACGGCAAGAGATAAGCAGAGGGGCATACATGAACACACATGAACAAATGAAACTGTAAGGCCCAATTTACACCTCTTCTCTGAAGTAGTTTGGCTGCTGTCTTTTCCTACGCTCATTTCACGCTGGTTTCAAATTTCACTCCCTGGGTCTGAAGAGTACTAAGCAACAAGATCTTCAAGATCTGTTTAAAGCAGTTTAATGCTAGCTTGACCACAGGAGGGCAATTAAAGAATGTAAACAGTAATTTTTAAACTAGAACAAGTATGGTTTGAAACTAGAAACAGGTATAGACGGGTTTTTTTTGAAACTAGAATGATTCCAGCGGGAAAGTCAGATGTAGATTTGACCTTATTCTGAATCAGACCACTGGTCCTTCAAAGTCAGAATCGTCTACTCAGACTGGCAGCAGCTCTCCAGACTCTCAGGCAGAGGTCTTTCACATCAGCTCTTCCACCAGGCCTTTGATTAGGAGCCACCGCCGCCACCACCACCTCCACCAACCTTCGCTATCAACAACAGCGATGAGGGCTGGCCCTGAAGGAAGCCCAGGCCGGAGGCTGTGCTGAATAGAAAGCCCTAGTGTTATATCACCAAGGGAATCTGTAGGTCACCATCTGAACTTTTTAATGTACTATCTCTGCAAGCATTTTAATTGTAAATTTGTGATTTGTTCTTGTATTTTTATGGTTTTAAATGTTTTATGCTGATTTGGCATTGTGTGCCCCATTGTAAGCTGCCCTGAGCCCGTTCGCGGGGAGGGCGGGGTAGAGGTACGAAAAATTAAATAAATAAACAATCACCTACTGCCAAGATCTTTTAACTGGAGATGCCGGGGATTGAACCTGGAACCTCCTGCATGCCAAGCAGAGCCAAGGCCCCCCTTTTAGAAGGGCTCCCCAGGTCTCAGGCAGAGGTCTTTTGCATCAGTCACCACCTGATCCTTTCAACTGGAGATGCCAGAGATTGATCCTGGGACCTTCTGCAAGCCAAGCAGTTGCTCTACCACTGAGCCAAGGCCCCTTCCTAGAAGGGCTCTCCAGGGTCTCAGGCAGAGGTCTTTCACATCACCTACTGCCAGATCTTTTAACTGGAGATGCCGGGGACTGAACCTGGGACCTTCTGCAAGCCGAGCAGATGCTCTACCACTGAGCCATGGCCTCTACCATTTTCCTCTGCCATACCATTGCTTTCCTCTGCATAGCAGCCACTGTCTTCCACAGTGGAATTCTGTACAAGTACCAACCGTAGCTGAGCTGACCCTGCTTAGTTTTCAAACTCTGATGCAATCAGGATAGTCAGGGGTAATCAGGCTGCTTCCTTCAAGAACCCAGAAGACATAAGGGGGGAAGAACATGCTTCCATGGTAGAGCATCTGCTTTGAATGCAGAAGGTCCCAGTTTCAGTTCCTGGCATCTCCAGTTAAAAAGCTCAGGTCAGTAGATGATGTGAAAAACCTCCATCTGAGGTCCCGGAGAGCTGCTGCCAGCCAGAGCAAACAATACCGAACTTGATAGACCATTCGTCCGACTCAGCAGAAGGCAGTTTTTAAGTGCTGAACCGTTCCCTGATTCCCCTTAGATTTTGTTTACACTTCTCAGGTACTTTTACAGACTTTCACTCTACACCAGCCCCCCCTCCTTCTATTCTATATGCTTAACAGGTTTCATGTACGTTAGTTCAGTAATCTAATGGATCCAATCCAAATTCTGTGAGAATGGAATCGTGACTTGCCTATCTCCAAGTTCTGTTTGCAGTCTGAAATCCCACCCTGAAGGGTTGGGATAGGGCTGAAGGGTTACCATAGCCTGGTTAAAATCTGAAAATAACTACCCCAGAAGGTTGAGACCAGAACCAATGGGTTGAAATTAAATCAGAAGAGTATCCGGACGAACATTAGGAAGAACTTCCTGACAGAGCAGTTGGCCTCATAGGGGCCAAGGGAAAGTACCCACTGGGCATGTGGAAAGTCCTGGGGTTAATCCCAGGCACCTCCAGTTTGAGAGCCAGTTCGGTGTAGTGGTTAAGTGCGCGGACTCTAATCTGGGAGAACCGGGTTTGATTCCCCACACCTCCACGTTGTAAGCCAGCAAGGTGCTTTTGCACTCTTATGAATTATAAATTCGTAAGTGATAAATGGACTGCTAATTGTGTGAGAGGAACTAGGAAGAATAACCAAGGAGAAAACAGCTGCAAACAGCTCCAGCAGAGGCTTAAGACAGCGTTTTTCAAGGTTGCCAACTCCAGGAGGCTTCTCTTAACACACAAAGAGACTCACACAGAAAATAGCCATCTTGTCTCTGGCTAAAGACATGTGCCCATGAACTCCATTACATGTTCTCTACACATCGCAGGCTGCAACCACCCCCTCCAACATTCCTCGACCAGTGAAACAATGGACTCGACCAGCTAAAAACCGGTTTGGCTGCCCAGAGAGGTTAATCCCATTTACAAGACTGTACTCCTAGCCAATGATGTCAGCTTCCAGCCCCAGGTATTCCTCTGACCATGCTAGGTAGAATCTAACATTGCCCAACCCCCCTTCTCCTACTGGACAAAAGCTAGTGGGTTGACCAGCAAGGGGTGGTCTCAGGACAGGCATCTGGCCAAACCTGCCCCCAGAGGCCACCCCCCAATAAAAGAAAGCTCCCAGCAGCCAGCTCTCTCTCTTGCTTTGATGATCTCCTGCCCTCCCTTACCTTCAAGACTCTTGGTCTGCGCAGCCAAGGGCCTACATGTGCTGCTGCTGGTTCAGCATATGTGCTCCCCCCCCCCCCATCTTTCTCCCAGCCTTATCATTTATTTTCCCAGAAGGACTACACCAGCTACTGGAGAGGTGAATATTGCCTTCTACAGGAAACCAACAATCTCCTGCTCATGCAACAGTCTCTTTAATTCTAACTTACTTCTTAGACCTGTATGATTGAATGTATTATTTTTGCAACACCTGAATGATTCACTTTTATTATTATTAAGTAAACTAAAGACTCTTTTTAACTTCATTTGAGTCTCTGTGTTTCTCTTTGGGAGGTCTGAGAGAGGCCCAGTCTCTGTATACAAATGGTGCAGATCCTTAATGCCTACTGCTGATTATTAAGAGCTAATATTCCCCAAATATTAATAACATAAAAGAGCAGTCAGGCTAACAATGTGCAGCTGCTGGATGACCTTGGGCATAAGCCATAGTTCTGTCAGAGCTGTTCTTGAAAAAGAGCAGTTTCTGTCAGAGCTCTCAGCCCCGCCTACCTCACAGGGTGTCTGTTGTGGGGAGGAGAAGGGAAAGGAGTTTGTAAGCTGCTTTGAGACTCCTTTGGGTAGTGAAGGGCGGGGTATAAATCCAATCTCTTCTTCTTCTTCTTCAGTTAAGAGTCATTTAGTAGGTGACGTGAAAGACCTGAGTCCTTGGAGAGCTGCCGCCGGTCCGAGTAGACAATACTTTGACAGACCAATGGTCTGACTCAGCAGAAGGCAGCTTCAGTGGGATAACCCTACCTGCTTTTCTACCCTCCCAGTCCCACTCCCTGACTGCTCACCTGTAAAGGAGTTGAAACCTGGCGCTGTTTCATTCATTACTGATTGGCTGTTTGATATTCGTTAATGTTTTATAAGCCATTAACTGCCTGGAATGTTTTTGTTTATTACCCCAAATCTAATTTATTTTTGACCACCCTGCTGTATTTGAGCACTGAATGGATTTGTGTTTCCAAGAATATCTGCTCGTCACAGATTAAAATGATGTAAATTGGATTGAAATGTTGGCTGTTTGTACTTAGCTGCTTTACAATTATCACACAATGTTCCTAATTTTCCTTGTACTGTTTTTATGATTCTGGACTGATCTATGGCCTTATTGCTTTGTTTATATTTTGTTTGGTTTGGTTTGTTGACAAAAATGGTAATAAAAATGAAATTTTAAAAATGTGGAATACAAACATATCAATAAGTGAGGCTGCTCCAATGCTCCCTCTAAGCTGTGGAGTCCTGTGAGCAAAAATTCTACTTTGTGACCTACTGGCATTAAAGTTACGAGTGAGCGATTTGGCCACTGCATCAGTTAGTTTGCTCTGGAGCTGTCCTTCCTCGGCTAAGACAAAAATGTGTGAGCCGGAAGCTAAAAAAGACGCCACAGCTTAGAAGGAGCATTGCTCACAGGGTGTCTGTTGTGGGGAGGGGAGGGGAGGGGAAGGGAAGGGAAGGGAAAGGAGATTGTAAGCCACTCTCAGACTCCTTTGGGTAGTGAAGGGCAGGGTATAAATCCAACCTCCTCCTCCTCCTTCTGTAGAAGAGCTAGATTTAAGTCCAGTAGCAATTTAAAGACCGACAAGATTTCTAGGGCTTCCAAGAGTCAAAGTTCCCTTCCTCAGATACTGGTATCTGACAATGGGAGCTTTGACTCTCAAAAGCTTGTACCTGAAAATCTTGTTAGTCTTTAAGGTGCGACTGGATTCAGATCTTGCTCCTCTAGTGCCCACCAACACAGCTACCTAGCTGAAAACTACCCTCTGAAGTAGGTTAAAAAACAAGAATTCAATCCATGTAATACCTTTTGATAGGGCCAACCAAATTGACCTCAGAACATTCTGCAAGCTTTGCAGCCCACCAGAACTCTTCTTTGGACTGAGCATTACAAAACTTACAATGACAGGAAGGTGGAAAAGCTGATTTTTCAGGTCAGGTTGAGCACTTTTTTCATCCACGTGACATACAAACAATGCTTTCGCTGTGATTTCCCCCTCAAAGGTGGTATCACACTAGGCCTGGGAAAGATTGGAGCAAAGCGGGAGAAAACCTGGTGATAATTAGAGGCTGATGTCACACGGTCGCTCGAAAAGAAAATATAAGAAAAGACCCTCAGTACGGTTGCTAGGTCCCCCCTGGCCAGTGACAGAGGATGGAGGTAGGGTGTTGCCAGATCCAGGCTGGAACATTCCTGGAGATTTGGGGGTGGAGCCTGGGGAGGACAGGGACCTCAGTGGAGTACAATGCCACAGAACCCACCCTCCAAAGCCTCCATTTTCTCCAGGGGAGCTGATCTCTGCAGTCTGGAGATGAGCTGTAATTCCAGGGGATCCCCAGGTCCCACCTGGAGGTTGGCATCCTGGAGTCTCAGTGTCTCATTGGTGAGAAACTTCTATGTGAAACCAGACACACTCACTATACCACACTACATCCAAGGTAAAAACTTGGTCTCTTGTTTTATCCACCCATGCTGTAATTAAAGCAATTACCTGACCCTTGGGGTTTTTTCCATTTCATGCTGGGAACTGTTAACTTTAATTTCCCGAGGAAAGTCATGCAGAAGAAGTCACTTTCCTAATAAAGAAGGAGTCTGAGTAGATGTAATTCTGGCGGCATATAATAAAGCTGAAGAGCTCTTTCCAGCGCAGAAGCTCCATCACGTTTGAAAGATTCAATTCCTGCCTACGCCAAGAATTGCTAGAAGGCTATTGACAGCACAGGAGCTATGCGGATAACAGCTTTGCCGGCAGCAACGTGTCCTACATAAATTGGCCTTTAGTCCCGCCATCTAACAATCTACCTCAGGGGTGGCCAAACTGCAGCTCGGGAGCCACATGCTTCACACAGTCTAATTTTATGATAATAAAAAGCAAATTTGTATATTTTTCAATAAAAATGTGTGTGTAATATTGGTTCATGTCTTGCGGCTCTCAACCATCTGACGTCTATTCTGTGTGGCTGGTATGTTAAGCAAGTTTGGCCACCCCTGACTACCTAGTGCAATCTTAAACATGCATACTCGGATGTAAATCCCACTGAGTTTGAGAGAGGCTTACCCCGTGACAGGCAGCATGAGGGTTGAGGGCATGGAAATGGAGGGCATGAAACAGAAGTAACATAGTGTAGCTCTAGAAATTGCAGGGAATTCTAGGCTGCCTTAAAAAATTTTTTATCCCACCGAGAGCTAGTTTGGTGCAGTGGTTAGGAGCATGGACTGTAATCTGGGTGAACCAGGTTTGATTCTCCACTCCTCCACATGCAGCTGCTGGCATGACCTTGGGTCAGTCACAAGTTCTCTCAGAGCTGTTCTCTCAAGGGCAGTTGTCTCAGAGCTCTCTCAGCCCCACCTATCTCACAGGGTGTCTGTTGTGGCTAGGGGAAGGGGAAGGAGATTGTAAGCGGCTCTGAGACTCTGAGTGAAGGGTGGGGTATAAATTCAATCTCTTCTTCTCTGCTCAGAGCAGCTGTGCGTAACAGGAGCTGGGGTTGGGTGGGCGGGAAATATCTCATCCCCCACTTGGGGCTTGGCAGCTCAACACAGTAGCGGGGCCAATAAGAGGAGAGGCTAAGTAGGATTGCCAACTCCAGGTTGGGAATTTCCTTGGTATCTGGGGTTGGAAACAGAAGTGTAGGGTGGGACCTCAGCAGGGTATAATGCCATAGAGTCCACCTTCCAAAGCAGCCATTTTCTCCAGAGGACATGGATCTCTGTTATCTGGAAAGCAGTTGTGATTCTGGGAGATTGCCAGCCCCACCAGGATGGCCATTTCCTCAAGGCTTCAAATTTTAAGGGGCCCTCAATTTTTGACACTTTAATTTTTTGGCATTTCATAAATGTCATAACTTGCTTTTATGGACATCATGTGTCATTTAAAAAAAAAAAACTTTTATGACTAGGAGCCCCCAAATCGGGAAGTGCCCTGGGCCAGTCTGGTCCTCTGAGAGGGCCTATAGTGCAGGTATGCCTCAGCCTGTGGTTTCTTGCATTTGTGCTGCCATCTGTCTAATTTCTTACATCGGTAATATTTCGTCACTCGTTCCCATCCGTCTCAAACAAGGGCCTCTGCTGAACCATCAAGGGCAACTGGAGAAGCTGAGGGAATGAATAGCTTGTGGTTTTTACTCAGGAAAGCGGATCTACAGTCAAGAACTAGCCTAGGAGTTAAAACGGCGTTATTTGCCTCAACAATGCCTTAGCGCCTGAACATTTTTTTCAATTAAAACAGAAGTGTGTGATGTGATCCGAAGGCCAGGCCAAAACGTTTCCCATCACGATGTCCTTGGGAAGAGAGGCACCTGCTACAGTGTGATGAAATAACTATCCTTACCAGATATACAGTGATACGATGAGCCCCTGCAAAACAGCGCTGATCTTTTCAGCCACGCTTGCCACAAGTGGGAATTACATGCAACCCTCTTTTGTCAAAGAGCCACACTGCAAAAGAGGAACAAGCCATCAATCTTCTCCACTTCACGTCAGCCGTTCTTAAGAGCATTCCGCTGTGAGTATATATAAATAAGGATTCCAAGAAGCTTGTTTGTTCTGTTTTCTTAAAATGGCATATAAACAGCCACCCCCCTTTCTCTGTGTGTGTCTTGTTTTCATATTTCTAGAGTACTTTAAACAGCATGATGAACAAGCACAGCTATTCATTATTTAAGCCCCACCAGTGATAAATTATACATATATATCATTACTAAGCTTTGCTAGCTTCATTGTTTTGGGTAGCGCTCCAAAATGCCTTTGATGTCCCTTAATTTTTTACATGAATGTCGACGAAGAAACAAATAATACGTCGGGTCTCTGCATGAAAGACATCTCTGATCTATATAATCAATATTCCTAATGACAGTGAGGTCTTAGTACATAGTTAATCTGCCTAATTATAGGAAATATCAGAGAAATGAGCATATTTCTCTGCTAATATGCGCTCACGTGTCTAAAATAGAGAGAGATATAATGCATACATACCCAAAACGTGGACCGAAGAAACTGTGGACGTTAAATAGATCTGTTACTTGGTGAACATTTAAAAATAGATTATGGCAGGATCAGCATGTGTCTGTGATTGCCCAGATTTCATTAGCTTCTCTTTTTAATTAAAAGCAACAGCCACAGAATACCTTTTATTAGGTTCCGCAAAGCGAGCAACTGTTTCTCTGAGTTTCTCAAAGGAGTTATGGGGGAACACAGAAGTTATTACTTCGTGGTTACTTTGTTAGTTGTAATAGAAGTCTTAAACTGCTGATGCATTTGGACTCCCCCCCGCCCCCCCCCCACAAACCAACATGGCAATCAACCTGCTGTGTTGTTAATTAAAAGTATGTGTACTTTTTACTCCAGCCACAGTTGTTGCCATTTATCACAACTGGGGGGGCTCTGGGAGATCACATTTAGTTTAAATCATATACAGCAAGACGGGTTTGTAGAAAAATTCCACTGGCTTGGCTAATGCATGGAGTTATATCCTTGTAATCCCATTGGCTTCTGTGGTCTTAGAACAATGTGACAGTGTTTAAGATTACACTGTTAAGACACCATCGTGTCCCATTTCTATCCACCGCTAAGAGCCGGAGGAAGAGAGATGTGTGGTCAGACTCCAGAAGGAGGTTTCCCTTTGAAATGTAGCTTTTCAGAACAGTTTCATTGCTGGTTTAAGGTTTTTTATTGTTTTAATTGAGCATGGTTTATCACCTTGAACACGTTCTAAAGAACATGATCTAAAGCCATGAAATAAATAAATGGCGGGGGGGGGGCTGAATTTGATTGAAGCAGCCTCCACTGACTTTTCTGATCAAAATAGGTTGCCAGCTGGGAAATATCTGGAGATTTGGGGGGGGAGCCTGAGGCAGGTGGAGTTTGGGGAGGGGAAGGACCTCAATGGGAAGAGGAAGGAGAAGAAGAAGGAGGAGAAGGACTTGGATTTATTCCCCACCCTTCACTTGGAGTCTCAGAGTGGCTTACAATCTCCTTTCCCTTCGTCTCCCCACAACAGACACCCTATGAGGTAGGTGGGGTTGAGAGAGCTCTGAGAGAACTGTGACTGACACAAGGTCACCCAGCTGGCTTCATGTGGAGAAGTGGGGAATCAAACCCGGTTCTCCAGATTAGAGTCCTGCCACTCTTAACCACTACACCAAACTGGTTCTCAGGGCCCACCTTTCAGACTTGCCATTTTTCTCCAGGTGAACTGATCTTTGTTGCCCGGAGGTCAGTTGTGATCCCAGGAGATCTCCAGCCGCCACCTGGAGGCTGGCAAGCTTAATCACCCGGTAAATAGCATCTATTAAAGAGGCAGGACTTTTCCCCCAGGCCATGCTAGTTGGTAACTCTATGGCTGCGGTCACACACACTAAAGAATCCACTTTCAATCCACTTTCAGTGCACTTTCCAACTGAGTTTTGTCAGTTCATAGGTAGAATCCAGTTGGATTAAAATTGGATTCTTTAGTGTGTGTGACCACAGTCTAAAAAGTGTTTGCCCACTGGGAATCTGTGATTTTCCTTTTGTTAAATACAGAATAACAGAGGATGCAGGCAGGGGAAGCTATATGCTGTCCCTTCTTCACATCCCTTATTGTTCTCCATTGTTGTTGTTTTCCTTTTTTTCCCCCCTTCTAGCCCAGCTCACTTCCAGAACTGGAGCTGGGCTGGGAGAAGACCCAGAAAGAAGGAAGCATTTAACTTTCCTCAGTTGGCAGCACCAGTTTCTGTAAAATAAGCCAAGAGCCCCACACCATCCCTGCCTTTATAAATGAGGCACTTGTGGATAAATCTACATGGGTTTTCCACATCATGTTTAGTTGGGCCCTGAGACGATGCACTTAGCAAAAGTTTTACATAAATATGGATTATCATGATGAATTGCTGTTCCGCCGTTCTCAAAGGGGGAAATAAAAATGCATCTGTTTTTCTCTCAGTCATGCTGCGGTCTTCCAAGCACCCATCCTCAGTGAAACTCAAGAAAAATTATTTTTGTATTAAGAAAACTGGCTGCTCATTTGTTTCTGGGCCCAATTCAAAGTGATGGTTCTTACCTCTAAGATTCTAAATGGCTTGGGCCCAGGATACTTGAAGGACCGCCTCTTGCTTACAAAGTCCTCCACTTAAAACCTACATCACAAGCCCTGTTCTCTGCGTTCCCACCTTCAGCAGTGAGGCAAGTGTAGGGTTGCCCCCCTCCCAGGAACAGGGTCCAGGATCCTACGCCTGGACTGCAGGCCCTGCCAGGTGTCTTTGCTCCAGCAGGAGCAAGAGGTGGGGACATAGAACGACATCATATAAATGATATGTGATGTCATGACATCACTTCTGGGTTGTCATGACACTCTAGGAATCACACATCTCTATGCTGAAAAACCCATAGAGGTGAGTGAATTCCTAGAGCATCATATCACCACTTCTGGTACAAAGCAGAAATGATGTCACACATTAATTTGTATCATCACTTGCCCACCTACCCATGGACTGTCTTCTGTGTTGAATGGCTTATTTTTCATGATCCGCCTTCTTTTTAATTGTGTGTTTTTATGCTGTGGCATTATTGTTTTTTTATAGTTTGCTTTCAGTGGCTTTCTGGGGGGGGGGTTGTTTGAGTTATTTTAGTTTTGAACCACCTCAAGCACGTCTCCGAAAGAAGGGCATAACATTTTCTAAATACATAAATGTACAAATCCATGCTCAACATTAGTATGGAAGTTCAAAAGCATCCGGAACTTGATTAAAACAGCAGCCCAAAACCTGGTAAGAAGTAGCCAGTGGTGCGAAAACGCACATTCTCTTTTTGCTTTGTTTCCTGGGCTCCAGAATCCGGCCTTATTGTCACCCCCTGCAGGTACTATGGCTATTATACAGCTGTGTTATTATAGCCCCTGCCTCCGAGTCCTGCCTCAAAGGGCAGTGGTTGCCTGGGTTACTGTTATTATTCCCTCTAACTACGGTGTTAGCCATTCTCTTGTTACAGAAGCTGCTATCACAGAGAAAACAGATTGCTGTTCCTCTTACTGCTGTAGTTCTTGGCTCCTTCAGTAAAATTTCCCAGATGGGAATGTTTCCTGATTTGAAAATTCCTTCAGTTCCAGGTGTGGCAATTCTTATTGCCATGCATTCATTTGCATTGATTGTACCATCTGATCTTCTTGGCTTTGTTGAGTATCACCATCCACCCGTATGCTGAAAAGTGAGGAAGTAGGTTCATTGAGTAATCGGGAACCCAGTTTAAGCAACTGCGGCAGTGACTCATACATTGCATGCAAATATGTGAAGTCATGACAAGTTTTTGTTTCCAAATGAAAAGCAACCATGGGAAGCTGTGACTTTTAAATGGAAAAAACCAGCATATTTATTTTATTTATTGATTTAATTCATTTGTACTCTGCTTGTCTCCCCAATAGGGACCACAGAGTTATTACCATAAAGTTTCTGATGAATCCTAGAGTGGCCTGATGTCACTTCCAGGGTCTCCCCCCCGCCCCCCCAGAAATGACATCTTGCCATTGTTGTGATGGCACCTCCCCAGTCTCCTGCTTTGGGGTGGTGGGGAGGAAGAATACAAATTTAAAACCAGAAATGAATACAACTAATTTCACATAAGTAAAACCAACCATGTGTATGCAAAGATGATTGTACATCTGGAACACCACAGGAGAAAAAAGTAACTTTTGGACCCATTTTGAATGGGAACAGTGACTGCAGGGAAGAGGTTAAGCACCTGCTATCTTCTCCCCTTCCTCTTCTGTTCAAAATTGCAGCCTCAAGCAGTTGGTTTTCATTTTTCAAAAATCGTTTGCAGTTTCCTTCTACACATCTGCATGTAGCATCACACGTACTTCACCCCTTTAAGACATCCTAATTCTTCATGTTCGCAGGGCTCATTTTGTAGCAGGAGCTCCTTTGCATATTAGGCCACACCCCCTAATGCAGCCAATCCTCCAAGAGCTTACAGAGCTCTTCTTACAGGGGCTACTGTAAGCTCTTGGAGGATTGGCTACATTAGGGGGTGTGGCCTAATATGCAAAGGAGCTCCTGCTACAAAATGAGCCCTGCATGTTCCTATTTAATTTCTCAAGCGGAATACATCCCATTGGGTTTGTTCAATCTACCTCTCCCTTCTCTTACCTCCCAGGAATTTCTTTCTTTACTGCACACTCCGTCTTTTCATTCCTTGTAAGACTTAATGCATAATTCAGATATCTTTTTACGAGTGTTCATCTTGCATCTTTTCACATCACAATTCCCCTCCCTGCTGTGATTGCAACAGCTCTACAACATGAGCCATTGGCTGTGTTTTGTTGGGAGAATGCCCAGATCTTCGTATCAGATCAACCTTGCCGTGTACTGTTCTTTGTTCATTCTTGCACCACTTAGAACTTTGTGTGTCTCCCACCTCTGTTATGGCAGATCTGGCGACACAGCGTCTGTTGCTTATTCAGTAGCACTGATTCATGGTCAATGCAGAAAGCATCAAGTCATCAGGGTCTTCAGCCACTCGTGGAATGTCACAATTGGTGAGATTATGCAGGTGTCGCACCCTTGCTCTTAAAAACTGCCTTGCCACATCGGTCCAAAGGTCTGTATTTCATTAAACAAGCTTTAAGAAGCGGCTGCCTCTATTTCTGGCCAGGGCCTGGTGAAATGGCTGAGGGAGCGCATGGTAATGCAGAATCCAGAAAAAATGGAGATGATGCTTGGTTGGTAAGACTAAAAAATAAAAATAAATTATCATATGTGTGTGAATAGCCAGGAGATCCCGAAGGATCGTTTGGCTGCCTGAGGCTGTAGCTCTTTATTGGCACCACTAGGTGGAGAGCTATGCTTATTTTTAGGCTGAGAGTGCTGAGACTTGCCCAAGGTCACCCAGCTGGCTTCAAGTGGGGAAGTGGGGAATCGAATCCAGTTCTCCAGATTAGAGTCCACTGCTCTTAACCACTACTACACTAAGCTGGTGTTCGGGTTGGTAAGGCTGCTGTTTTTGGAACAGAGTTTTTTTGGTTGTAGAATGGTCCCAGATCTTGTAGAAGGAGATGCTGGAGATTTAACCCGGGACCTTCTGCATGTCAAGCAGATACTCTACCAGTGAGCCACAGCCCCCTCTCAAAACACTTTAGTGAGGTTGTAAAATGAGTCCTTTATCAATGACATATGGCATAGGAGAAGGAGAAGGAGGAGATTGGATTTATACCTCGCCCTTCACTATCCAAAAGGAGTCTCAGAGCAGCTTACAATCTCCTTTCCCTTCCCCTCCCCACAACAGACACCCCGTGAGGTAGGTGGGGTGGAGAGAGCTCTTTCAAGAACTGCTCTTTCAAGAACAGCTCTGACAGAACTATGGCTTGCCCAAGGTCATCCAGCAGCCGCATGTGGAGGAATGGGGAACCAAACTTGGTTCTCCCAGATTAAAGTCCACACTCCTAACCACTACGCCAAACTGGCCGGTTTCTCCCTGGGCTGATCTGATCCATGACACTTCAGGCTTGACTATTGTAATAAGCTTCATGGGGGGCTGCCAATTAAGACAATTTTGCAAATTTTGAAACACAGCAGCCAATCTTCAGGCTGCAGCAAACAAATCTGAGCATGACACCCTGATTCTGAAATATCCTTATTGGTTGCCTGTTTGTTCCTTAGCTCAGTCCAGGGGGCTGGTTCTTCACCACCTGGAACCCACCCCTCTCCCCATTGATGCCTAGGTAGTGGTTAAACTCTGTGTTAACATTCGCTTCTTGTTCCACCTCCCAGGGTGTTGTGAACAATTTCTGCCCACTCACAGGCTTGCTCAGTAACGGATGCAGCTTTATGGAATGGTTTCCCTTGAATGGAGCTCAAGAGTATGTATTAAATACGGGGTTCATTGTATGGAGAGTCAGCGATCCAGCATAGTGAACAGCTCTGTTTATTCAGCACACATGATACAACAAACATGGCAAAAATGGCCAACCTATATACAGAGGCATAACAATGCCTCGCCCACACCCACAGTCCTACTGGAGGATTTGAATTTCCCGCCAGTGATCTCATTGGTGCCCTATAGGTCTTCTAGGATCTTGGTCCCCGTTGTTTTCCCGGACCAAGCTCAGGACTACATGTGCTAGCCCCTAGTGGTGGCCAGCGGACACAACAGTATGTCTACCATGCTGCTGGCTTGGAGCAGCTGTGGCTCAGTGGCAGAGCATTTGCTTGGTATACCGAGGGGCCCCAGGTTCAATTCCAAGCATCTCCAGTTAAAAGGACCAGGCCATGGGCAATGTGAAAGACCTCTGCCTGGGACCCTGGAAAGCCATTTGCCCGTATAAGTAGACAGTACCGATCTTGATGGACCCATGGTCTAATCTGGGAGGGCTCCCAGATTTAAAGGGGCCGTGTGACCACAGCCTCAGTGTAAGGCAGCTTCATGGGTGGTACTTCATGAGAGAGCTTTTGGTGAAAGGCAGCTGGAGTTAGTTTTATGATGGTTTGTGTTTAGTGCATATTGATTTATGGTACCATGATTTCTTTCTGGTGTGTGTGTGTGTGGGGGAGAGTGATTTACATCTGCCAAATGGTGGAACGAATGACTTCCTGTCCCATGGCCTTAGTCCAAATGGGAGATCTCCATGGCTGCTCTTGTTACGATCAAAAATGAGATCTCCCCCTGTTGCATTTACTTTGGCTTTCCATCACCCAACCACTGAAATATATTGGGTTCAGACGTGTAGAGTGATCAACTCATAGTTTATTGAGTTAAGCCAGAATAAGACAACACTAGCAGGGCTGAAGCCCTGCTTATATGCATGTAAAACACTCCACTGCCCCCACACACACTCCCCATGATAGGCTATTTACAAAACATTATTACTTGATTGGTTTACTCCAGAGTCCTGGTCAGCTATTGTTCTTGCACTCCAAGCTCAGCCAGTCTCTAGGGTGATTCAATCAGGGTGATTCAGTCAGGGATGATTCAGTCCCAATATATAACAACCTCTGAGAAAAGCCAGAAAGAGGCATTTGGGCTGAGCGAAATGCTGATATGAAATAAGCTGTGCATGAAGCAAATCCTCTGTTAGTCTTCCCCTTCCTGGAATATACAGCATTCCTCACATGGTCCCATTAAAGAGAAGTGGTAGGGCTGTGGCTCAGTGGCAGAAGAGGAGGGGGAGGAGATTGGATTTATACTCCACCCTTCAGAAGGAGTCTCAGAGCAGTTTACAATCTCCTTTCCCTTCCTCTCCCCACAACAGACACCCTGTGAGGTAGGTGGGGCTGAGAGAGCTCTTTTGAGAACTGCTCTTGAGAGAATAGTTCTGAGAGAACTTATGACTGACCCAAGGTCACACCAGCAGGTGCAAGTGGAGGAGTGGGGAATCAAACCCGGTTCTCCCAGATTAGATCCCGCACTCGTAACCAGTACACCAAACTGGCATGCTGAAGGTTCCAGTTCAATCTCTGGCATCTCCAGTTAAAAAGGATCTGGCAGTAGGGGATGAGAAAGACCTCTGCCTGAGACCCTGGAGAGCGGCTGCCAGTCTGAGTAGACAGGGGTCATTTGGGCCAGAGCGAGGTGGAGCAGCCCAGGAGTGGACACTAGGGCAGCCATGGGCCGAATCAGATTCTCTGATCTGATTCGGCCCACTGCCAAATTGCTGCCGAAATTCAGTGGCAGTTTAAAAAGTAGCTGGAGGGGAGGGGGTTTGAGGGAGAGGCTCCAACCTTACAGGGTAGCTGTTGGAGCCTCTCCCCCAAATACCCACCAAGTTTCAAGAAGATTGGACCAGGGGGTCCAATTCTACGGGCCCCAAACAGGTTGCCCCTGTTCCCTCCATTGTTCTCTATAGTGGGAAAAAAAGTAACTTTTTTCCCCACCATAGAGAACAATGGAGGGGACGGGGCAACCTATTTGGTTCATGCTACAGCTAGTCTTGAGCCCCTGCCGTCTTGTGCGTGTTTTCTACTGGAAACTCTTCTCTGCACCATGAGCCGGTGGCCGCATCCTTCTGAAGAGAGACTTGTACTTTCAAGGACTATCAGGTCATTCATTCAACTGGTGCAGATGTCACTTATGCGTGGTGGCAAAACCATTCATTATGGGCATCATTTATGGTTGTAAATAGAACTATATAAGAAGACAGTAGTTTTGAGTGTGATTTGTACAGTGTGACAGATTATTCTGGTTATTTGTTTGCACAACTGCCTGGAGGTTGGCAACCCAAGTGAAGCCATTTTCTCCAAGTGGACTGATCTCTGTTGTCTGGAGATCAAGTGTAATCTCAGGAGATCCCTAGTCACCACCTGGAGGACGGCAACCCCAACAACAAATTGCAGCGGGGTCACATGCACGGGGACAGCCACAACTTCTTAAATGCTCTTCATTTCACCTCTTACCCTAACCTTAGATATTTAAGAAGTTATGGGGTATTTTAAAAGATTAGGCTGCAACTACTACAGTACTCGGAAGGAAGACTGACTGTGCCCAGTGGCGCTTGTTGTCGGGAAAGCGAGCATATGATTGCGGCTCGAAATATTTCTCAGGAGATGCAAGTAATAGTTTTGATTGTCTTTTGTCTGCTGCAAAAAGGGAAGGAGAAAAAACTAATCTTTCACAATCAGCTGTAAATGTTACTTCGTGCAAAGCAGAATAATTACAGGTATGTCTTTAATTTACCTGTTTGTTCGTTCTGGTCTAGGAAAATGACTCTGGAGCGGATGTTAAATTATTTAAAAAGAGTGATCATTGGCTAAAAATAATAAGGGGGGGGGGTTATTGTCGCCAGTGTAGCCGTTCATTTGCATAATAGCTGTTATTATAAGTCTCTCCGGTAAAATGGACTAATCACTACCTGAACACAAAGAGGAGAAACTTTTTAAAAATTGTTGCTGCGCTTGTCCTCTAATCCCTGAGCAACACTTTTATGCAACAATTACACTGAAATTCATATTTACAAAATAACAGGTTAGATCCAGCCAGCTTTTTTTACTCAGTCCTGTGCAGTTTCCCTCCTAATTACAGCATCTGTCCCATATGCCTTTTGTCTATGCACATTCCACAGTCCCAATCAAACCGGGTTTGTTTGTTTTTTGGTGGCCAAAGGGAAACACTTTCTTCCTTTTTTCACCACCTGGATCCAACCCAGCTTGTTTTTGAGCCAGTTTGGTGTAGTGGTTAAGAGCGCAGACACTAATCTGGGAGAACCGGGTTTGATTCCCCACTTCTCCACATGCAGCTGCTGGTGTGACCTTGGGTCAGTCACAAGTTCTCTCAGAGCTGTGCTCTCAAGAGCAGTTCTCGAAAGAGCTCTCTCAGCCCCGCCTACCTCACAGGGTGTCTGTTGTGGGGAGGGGAAGGGAAAGGAGATTGTAAACTGCTCTGAGACTCCAAGTGAAGGGCGGGGTATAAATATAATCTCCTCCTCCTCCTCCAAAAACAGAAGACAGAAGGACCTCCTCCTTCCCTATGTCTCTGTGCACCAACTACAGTAATCAGACAGACATCCCTTAGGGTGGCCCGGCTGGCATTTCCATTGTGGCTCCAGGTCTGTGGGATGGTGTGAAGTACTCAGTCCAGAGACGCCTTCAAGTGAAATCAGCTCATGGTTTATTAGGAGGTTCAGGAACACATGTCTGAGCTGGGCTCAGGGGTCTGCTTATATGCGCACCTAAACTGCGCCCCCGGCCTCACCCACACACTCTGTAAGGATTACAGTTAATACAATTAAGTCTCCCCCAGGTCATTGGCCCCTATTTGCATTCTGGCTGACCGATAGGTCTAAATTACAATCTGGCCAGTCTATTGTGTTCTGGAGCGAAGCTCTGACTGCGCCTGGCCATGTGCTTGCCCCGGACCCCGTGGCCTGACCGCATGGCCTGATCGCATGGCGGTCACCATTAGAACACAACAGATGGGGTACCTGAAGAGGTGAGGCCCCCCCCATCCTTGGAGATCATCCGGAAGTGCTGCCTGTCCTGCCTGTTTGCCAGGGCTTTTGAGGGGGGGTTGAATGGCAGGCATCTTTTAAGGCAGGGAATGGGGGAGAGGCTTGGGGCTTGCTATTTTATTTTTTGGTTTTAGCTGGAGATGTTTAAAGCCTGCCACAATGCACATGGGATATAAATTACTCCATGGCTCACAGGATCTCTTAAACATACAAAACTGTGCACCATAATAGATTTCCTCCAAAGCTGTCTTCTGAGCCAGCATCCGATGAGCTTGGGGAAGGGCTGTGGCTTAGTGGAAGAGCATCCATTTGGCATGCATGTAGAAGGTCCCAAGCTCAATCCCCAGCATCTCCAGTTAAAAGCATCAGATGGTAACATTCCTAAACATTAGGAAGAACTTCCTGACAGTTAGAGTGGTTCCTCAGTGGAACAGGCTTCCTCAGGAGGTGGAAGTTGACCTGCAGTTGTGCAATCACACAGTCTTTTGAAGCTGGGGGCACAGCTTGCCACTGTGTGATCAGACGCAACCGTGGGTGAGTCAGGATTGGTTGGGGGTTTTTTTGCCATTTGTCTCCGATGGGCTTAAATGAGGGATCGATCATTCGTACCTCAGCCCTGTGAGCTCCCTGTGGAGAGTGTGATGATGTGCATCCTGAGAGGGGGAAAAACAATGGCAGGGAGTCGGGATGGCCTGATCAGACCATCCCGATGCCATGAGAGCATGCTGATCAGACGCAGGAAAGTCTGTCTGTGGGCCATAGCAACCAGTTTGCCACCGGACTTTCTGAGGTGTCTTTTAACTCCGCTTGTGTGGCAGAGCGAAACGGGTTGCCAGTGGCTGCAGGGCACTTCCCAGATGTTGTCGTCTTATCGCGCTCCTTTAATCCGCCCGGCATTTGCACCTGTGTCGGGGCTAATTGTGCATGTGATCGCAACCACAGTTAGTTTTTCCCCTCCTTTCAGATCAGTGCAGCGCTGAATGATGTTGACCTCAGAATCATCTGCAGAGAAGAGCTCTCCTTACTTCCTGTCCAGTTTGTCTTCAAAATCTGTGCCAGAAAATGGAGACGCTACATTCACTTGCGAGATAACTGGTGAGTGATACCATCTAATGTTCAGATCAATGTGCTAGTTTTTTAAAAAAAAATCTGTAGCAGAGGTGTCAAACTTATTTATTATGAGGGCTGGATCTGACATGAATGTCACTTTTCAGGCCAGACCATGTGTGCCACAAAATGTAACACAAGGTACCTGAGATATAAACTTTATAAAGATGATTTCAGATGTCAAATGGCAATAGCAGGTGTGACTGGATTAGGTGTGATATGCAGAGGGGTAGTAGGCATGGAGATATCAGCTTTAGTAATGAGACAGGAAACCTAGGTCGTAATTTGGTACAGGAAGATTCAGTCCATGGGGATACAAAGAATAAATGGAAATAAGTCTGAGGAAGTGAGCAGTGACTCACAAAAGCACATACCCTTCCACAAATTTTGTTAGTCTTTAAGGTGCTACCTGTGAGAGTCCTACAGAGTCAGCCACCAACAAATGTCCTTAAACAGGTATGCTTTATTGAGAAAGGTCTGCTATGGTCATCTGCATTTCTTGTGTTAGTAATGGCTGACACAGCTCCAAGCAGGATAATTATACAGAATTCAAAAAGGGGTCTGGTAATGCATTGCAACCAATCACCGTATCAGCAAAAAGGCACTTAAAATACTGGTTTACAGTTCCCAGGGAAAAAACAGGAAGAATTAGAGTCAGACAAGAGAAGAGATACATGGACAGGCACCAACAGTCTCCCAAGGTCAGAGCAGCTCGAAGAGGAATAAGTGTGCCATGAGAAGTATAACATAACGTTCCACAGACCCGACGTCAAGGGTTCACTCATCCCACCTCCCAGGCAGGAGATGGCAGCATTAGCTGACACTATTGGACTCTTACTCTTCCTACTGCTGTTCGAAACCACAACATTCAAAAACCAGTGGGGGGACATTTTAACCTTCTAGGGCATTCAGTTGCTGAGCTAAGAGTAATAGTTCTCTTACAATGGAATTTCAAAGGGAGATTAGAAAGAGAGACTGCTGAATTGCAACTGATAATGAAGCTCAAGATAATGCAAACTCCTGGACTGAATTGAAATCTAGGTTACTTGTCTCATTACCAATGCCTGCTATTGTCATTTGGCATCTGAAATCACTTCACTCTCCAAGGTGTAAGGACAGATGGACTCCCATTCTAGCTGCATCTGAAGAAGTGAGCAGTGACTCATGAAAGCTCATGCCCTACCACAAATTTTGTTAGTCATTAAGGTGCTACTGGACTCTTGCTCTCTTTCACTAAGAAGGAATGCAAGCTGCACTGTTAGGTTTCTTCCCCCCCAATCTGTTAGAACTGGAAAGGGGGATTTCTCCAAGTGCCATGAGACTCCATATCGCTCTCGGTGTGCATGCATGTGTGCTCCTTCTGGCTCCTTTCCCTCCCTCCCCCCCTTTCTCTGAAGAAGTGTGCTTGCACACAAAAACTTATACCTGGAATAAAACGTTGTTGGTCTTCTTAAAAGTGCCATGGGACTCTGTTTCTCTCTCTCTCTGGCTCTTTCCCTCCCCAGAGGAGGAGGGGAGAAGAGCCCTCAGCCAATCTAGGGAAGGGAGGCTTGGCTTTCTTTCTCTCCTCTGCGAAGCAGGAAATAGGAGAGACTGGGCAAAAGGAGCTGTGATGCAGGAAGCAGGAACAGGAAGCAGGAAGCAGCAGAGAGCCAGTTGCTCGTGGGCTGGATAGAAGCCCTGCAGGGGCCGGATTTGGGCCACAGGCTGTATGTTTGACACTCCTGTTCTGTATGATCAAGGGAGCCATCACTTTTCATAAGTTTAACCATACCCCAAATGGCTTAGGGAACATAAATCTGGACCCCTAGTGGGCTGTCCTTACCTGGCCAGCCCAGGCCAGCCCCATCTTGTCAGATTATGGAAGCTAAACTGGGTCGGCCCTGGCTTGTATTTGGATGGGAGACCTCCAAGGAATACCAGGGCGGCAACATGTACCCAGGCAAGGGCAAGCCCCCTCTGAACATCTCTTACTTTGAAAATCCTATGGGGTCACCATAAACCAGCTGTGACTTGACGCTGCTTTCCAATACCAGTGGGCCATACTGAACTAGTCCAATAAGGCAGTGTTTCCCATCCCCAGGCGGGCGGTGATGGAACTGGCGGTGGCACTGAGTGCCCCAGTCCAGTCGGCAGCCTTCTGGTGGCATCTGTCCAGCCCAGAGGAGCAGTGGACATTGGAGCTGCTGAATTATGGGCTGGTGGGCTGCACGGCAGGAGCGCTGGGGCCCACCTTCTGTGTGCCGTACTGGCACTACTCAGCCGAGCTCCTTACCTGCCTGACCTCCCCCCCAGGCCAGAAGCACAGTTCCTTCCCTCCCCGAGTGGGCACCCTAAGTCTCAAGGAAGATGGAGCACACCTGGCCCACCAGGGACCCCCGCTAGACCGCCTCCCCTCGCCTCCCACACACCTGCAGGCATAGTGGGTGAGGAAGAGCCAGGAGGAGGTGGTTGGGCCAGTGGTGGAGCTGGGTGCCGTCTCTGCAGAGCATGAGGAGGAGCAGCAGCAGCCAGGAAGGAGGGTGCCTCCTGCACCACCCACGTCAGGTGGGCTAATACTGGTTGCCCGGGGGGGGGGCTCATTCACCCTCAGCAAATTTTTTGGGGGGCGAGCTCCCAAGCCCCCCCCTAGTTGATGCCTATGGAGATTTAGGGTGGTGGTGCCTGGGGAGGGTGAGTTTGGGGAGGGGAGGGACCTCAACAGGATACAGTGCCATAGAGGCTGCCCTCCAACATAGCGATCTTCTCCAGGGGAACTGACCTCTATTGTCTGGAGATCAGCTGTAATAGTGGGAGATCGGCCTTCCCCACCTGGAAGTTGGCTACCCTAACTCTGCTGGGGGCTACCAATAGAGCCACGCCATTTCCTCAAACAGAAGACATTGTTTGAGCATGTTTAGTATGTCAGTGCCTCGTATTTCAGAAATACGAGTCTACAAGAATCATTTCCTTCTCCCTGTGTTTCTAAGGCAACCCCAAACCAGAGATCACCTGGTGTTGGAACAGACGAGATATAAAAGAACTGGAGGACTTTTCCAACTATGAAATAACAGACGATGACCCGATTCATGCTTTACATCTGTTTGGGTAAGCCTTTATTGTCTGCTTCGGAACACATCACTTATTCGGTTTCTTGGACACTTCGGTTTCTAGAACAGGGTGTGCAGGCTGCGACCCTACAGACACTGCGACATGGTAGTGGCTATCAGTGCCTTTCTAAGCAGGTTTACAAGGACCAAACTGGGTTTTGAATTAGTTTGGTCCAGAGTCCCCTGACCCAGCTGAGGGTCCTCACAGTCACACAGTAGCTGCAAATGAGGGCCTTTTTAAAATAAAGGAAGTGTCCAAAGCAGCTTAGAACACCATGAGGGGAAGGAAGGAAGGGTTCCTGCCCCCCCCCCCTTCAGCTGTTTCCCCATGTAGAAACAGTGCTGGAGGTAGTTCCTTCATTGTTTTTGTTGGCCCAGATGCACAGAATATTCCATACGGAGCAGAAAAATGGGGGAAATAACTCCCCTCCCATGTTTCCATGCAGGAAACAGCTGGAAGGGGGCAGAAGCCCTCCTTCCCTCCCTCCCAATTTTCTTCCAAGTTCCTTTGAGTTCTCTTTTCTTTTTAAAAGCCATTCCCCACAACTGCTGCATGGCTATGGGGAACCCTTAGCTGGCAACCCAAGGGTTGCCAGGTCTCTTCATCGTGCCAGCATGGTAGGGTTGCCAGCTCCAGCTTGGGAAATGCCTGGAGATTTTAGGGGTGGAGCCAGAGGAGGGTGGGGTTTGGGGAAGGGAAGGACTTCAGTGGGGTATAATGCTATAGATTCCATCTTCCACAGCAGCCATTTTCTCCAGGTGAACTGATCTCTGTCACCTGGAGACCAGTTCTAATAGTGGGACATCTCCAACCACCACCTGGAGGCTGGCAACCCTACAGTGGGGGATTTGGGAAGTGTTCCAGCAGTGGGCAGGGACATCGCGTGACACGCTGATACCACTCAGAAGTCAGGTCAGTGACACTGGGGGTGATGCTCTGCTTTTTGGGCAAAACAGGAGTCACTGGAAAAGGCAATAATGCTAGGAAAAGTTGAAGGCAGCAGGAAAAGAAAATGATGCAACCTGAGCTGGATTGACCCAATCAAAGAAGTCACAGCCTTTAGTTTGCAAGACCTGAGCAAGGTTGTTAATGATAGGATGTATTAGTAAAGGTAAAGGTTTCCCTTGCTCGAAAGCCAGTCGAATCCGACTCTAGGGATGCGGTGCTCATCTCCGTTTCCAAGCCGAAGAGCGAGCGCTGTCCAAAGATGTTCCCGTGGTCATGTGACCGGCATGACTAGATGCCGAGGAGCACGGAACGCTGTTGCCTTCCCATCGGAGCGGTACCTATTTATCTACTTGCAATTTCTTGCTTTCGAACTGCTAGGTTGGCAGGAGCTGGGGCCAGAGATGAGAGGTCACGCCGTCAGGACATTAATTCATGGGACTACCATAAGTCAGAAATGACTTGACAGCACTTCTCTCTCTCTCTCTCTCTCTCTCTCACACACACACACAAGCAGGGTTGGTATTTTGGATGGGAGGCGACCAAGGAAGACTGTGGTGTCACACGAGTCAGTCAACCCCCCCTCACTATCGCTAGACCTGGAGCTGCCTGGTAGCTCGGCCACATTGGGCGTGTCCCCATAGGGCAGCAGGGGCCTCAGTTGTACGGACATGGGGGGAGGTTACATCACTACCCCTCACTCCTGTTCCTTCTGGCTGGCTTTACACTTCCCTCTCTCTGCATGTCTTTAGCCCAATGCCAGCCTCCTTGGCCCCCTTCTGCTGCCCTTCTTATATCCCTTCCCCTCTCCCCCCAGCCTATCCCTGGCCCTGTTCCTGGTTCCTCCCCCCCCCCCCCAAGCCCCACCTCTCTTCTTAGCCCTGGATGCCACGTTCTGGAAACAGCCTCAGCATCAGGCGTTGTCTCCTGCCCCGGCCCACTTCCTGCTCGCAGCCCGGGCCATGGGCCTCTGTATGGGGGTGGGCTCTTGCGCCAGGCCACAGGCTCAGCGCAGCTGGCTTGTCAACCAGTGGGGCTGCTGAGACGGCCCACGCCGGCTTCTGCTGCACCCCAGCTTTCCTCAGCGTCTTCGGTCAGGGTTTGGAGCCCCGCAGTGGTCTTGGCAGTGGCCAGCGGAGCGGAGAGTCTTGTGGGGCCCCCTTGTCGGCTGCAGCTTGCCCCTCGGTAGGTCCGGGGGCGACGGTGGGGGCTTTCGTGGGCCTGGGTATGAGGGCTTGTGGCAGTGGTGGGGTCCGGGAGGCCTGACATTGGGACAGTGCAGAGGAAGAGAATGACAAACATCTCTGCTTCTCACTTGCCTTGAAAACCCCTCTCTAGGGTTGCCATAAGTGGGTTACAACTCGATAGCACATTCATACATATGTCGTATTGACTAAAGATTTGTCATTCTACGCTCAGGGATGCCTTTCTGTCTGGGAAATTTCACCTGTAGAGTTCAAAATATGCCATTGGGTTTTTTCACATTCATTCATTGCTTCACTTGTAAATGTTTAATATAAATACATCTTTGTTTTTAAATTCACAGGTGCACAGAGGAACGAGCTGGCCTTTATCGAATTGTGGCCAGTAATTGTTTTGGAAGAGTTCAGTCTTCAGCTTTCCTTAAAGTGACACCTGGTGCAAAATCTGAAGTGTGTAAAACATTACGCAATAATCCTAAAAACAATGTGAGAACTCTTAGAGCAAATGACATTACCAGGAATCTTTGGGAAAGTTCTGATCAGTCGACAGAGAATAAAGAAGATTTAGCAGCAAAGAATGATTTAACCCGTGAGTGTTCTTTAGGAGCATCAGAACCTCAAGCACCAGAATTCAGTGGCTTGCCCTCCAAGCAAACCACATTTTTCCACCCAACGGAGCATGGAATTTGCCCTCCACTGGAAAATCAGTGTAAAAATATTGATTGTTTGGGAGACAATATGTGTGCTAAAAACGTGCTCGGTCTAGAGGCAAATAATGGTAGCATTTTGGACACGACCCAAAATACATCTGACCTCTGCATTTATGAAAGCCTTGAAATGTCTAGGGAGTGTACCGAGAGAGAAATGTCTAGGGACTGTAGTGAGAGAGAGGTGGATTCAGTCAACAGCTCACAAGTGGATTCCAAACCAGCAAGTCAAATCGATGATCATACAAACAGCTGTTCCCTTAATGCCGAAGACTTAGCTGCTTGTCAGACAACCGAATATGCCAAGACACATGAACAGATTTGCCTCAGTGAAGTTCTGAGAAAAGAGGCACCCTCCCTGAGTCACACAGCCGCACCTCTAGAAAGTCAGACCTGCAGTCTAGAGGATTCCTATAAAAATGCCGACGATGATTTTGAGATTCTTCCGGGCAGAACCTTTATTACGGCGGATGACTCTTCTGACAATGATAGCCTGGAAGACCTCGAATGTTCCGACGTGATGACGGTGGAGTCGTACCAAGAGTGGGAAAGGGAGCTGAAGTTTCTGCTGGATGATGAAGATGAGTTAACTCTGGGTAACGATTGTGACGGGTGTGCTTACTTCCTCGGTGAAATGCCTCGCCTGTGTCAAGTGTCAGATAACACCGTGCCTATGGATGCCACCATTGGCTTCTGTGGTCATCAGTCAAAATCCAAAGAAGTAGCTGTCAGGAACGGCCTCACTGCATGCAATCCATCACTCCTACCAACAGGAATGACCCTGACTGTTGGGCAACAGCAAAGCAAAGCTCCTGCCACAAAAGACAAAGGGAAGTACGAGCAGCCTGTGGCTTCCATGGCAATTGAAAATGATTATCCCAGAATCGAAGAGGAAAACAACAGCAATGATCAGTCCGCTGAAGATTCTTCTGTCGACGGATCTCAAAGCATGGCGAATGAGCTTTTGGGGATGGAACCCTCTTCTTGCGGCATAACCGGTTCCTCTGCAGCCACAGAGAAACCAAACATGGAGAGAAACACCTCGTGGAAAAACTCACAAAAATTCGCAAAGGTAAGGGAAAAAGCGACCAAAAGAGGAGGCAACGATAATGTAGTTGGTCTGACGAAGGCGTCAAACTGCCCTCTAAATAAGTTGCACCCCAAAGAGCTTCATACAGCCGAAAGTTGCACAATCCAAGGGGAAAGAAGTTGTTTGGGTCCTGCTGCGCTACTGCATGGGTGGGACCGCGGCGATCCAAATGAAGCGTCCCAGGATACAGCCAAGTCTTCAACCCATTATGGCTTGTTGCATGGCAAAGGAGGAGATGAAAACAGCCCACAGGAAGGCAAATGGATTAGCTGTCTGTCTGAAGGAAACCAGTTGCCAAATGAAAATGGTGCACTTATGGTAAGGAAAATTATTTTACCATTTAATTACAGGTTTGTACCCACTGGCTTGAATGTACTTGATTCCTGCTTCGTCGTAAAAGAATGTGAATCCTAAAAGTCTTTTTTTTTTCATTCAGGCCTCTGTGATTGATAGGTACTGCTGTTAAGGAAGTCTGGTTTTGAAAAAAGGCCCAGATAAACTTTAAGCCAACCTAATTATAGAGAGAGAAAGAGGAGGTGTGTGTGGGGGGAGGTCCTGATAATAGTAAATAGCGCTAATGGGACTTCAGACAGCTGGAAAAAGAAATCTGATATCAAATCTGCTCCATACGTCTTATTCAAGCAGTGTCTGGCTTTCTCCTTGGTGCTGGTCAAAGATTCTTGAGCCCGGGTAAAGCAAAGGAGGAGGTGGCTGGAAAAGACAGGAGAGAGAGGAGCAATTGGTGTACAGCCAATTTGGTGCAGTGGTTAAGAGCACGGACTCTAATCTGGGAGAACCGGGTTTGATTCCCCACTTCTCCACATGCACCTGCTGGTGTGACCTTGGGTCAGTCACAAGTTCTTTCAGAGCTGTTCTCTCAAGGGCAGTTCTCAACAGAGCTCTCTCAGCCCCACCTACCTCACAGGGTGTCTCTTGTGGGGAGGGGAAGGGAAAGGAGATTGTAAGACGCTCTGAGATTCCTTCATGTAGTGAAGGGTGGAGTATAAATCCAATCTCCTCCTCCTCCTCTTCTTCTTCTCCTTCTTCTTCTTCTATTCAGGAATGGGGGTTGTTTTCAAATCCCAGGTTGTTGTCCTGATTGTACATCCTGCCTGAGAATGTGACCCTAATCTTCTTCTTAGGTCCTCATGTCTGCTACATTTATTGTATTTATGCCCTCACTCTTGTTTTTAAGTGTCTGTAGCGACTTAGTGGGCTCCCAATCATCTTCCACCTGAGCACTGATTAGGTCCATTCCATACAAGTCTCATCACTGCTACAGAATTCAGTGCTCACAGACTAGTTACCGGAGCTATGTGCTATATGTATGCCAAATGCAGTCCTGGGATATCTGTGTGTATGTGTAAACTGAATGCTGCAAGTTGGAGACAAGTCGGAGAACAAATCAAGTAGAAGATAGTATAGTACATAGTGTCCAAGATTAAAGTAACTTTGAGCGGAGTTCACGGCTAGTTGAAGAGTGCTTGAACGCTCCATTAACTTGCAAATTCAGCAGGAAAAGGTGAGTGATGTAATAGCTACGGCTGCAACTGCCTCTCACAGTAGGCAAGGATGTCCTTGATACAGCAATGTTCTGACTTGGTAGAAGATGATGACTTTATGTGTTATATGTTGAATCCACTACTAAAGTGTCCTGGTCTGATTCAGGGCACTTTCTTACAGCAAAAGTTGCAGAACGCCAGACTTTAAGACAGAAAGTTCCTTATTAAGGAGATCCTTTTCTTCCCTGGTGGTGGTTTTAAGTAGACTTTACTAATGGGTGTAATGATAGCTGTCTTCTCTCTCCGGCTGATCCTGCTTTTCTATGTGGACTGCAGCCCACTGAAAACAAGAAACTTTGATAAGGTGTGCAAAAAACAAGGTTATCAAGCAAGTTATGTTTCCTTCTTTTTCATAAAATATCCTAACTTTTTAACACATTCACTTAAATGGAAAAAAATTATCACATAGAAGAGCGGATCAACTTCGTGTGCCTGCAGTATTTTGAGATTCTTTATTCTTATAGAGTTGATACTTAAGAACATAAGAACATAAGAGAAGCCGATGTTGGATCAGGCCAATGGCCCATCCAGTCCAACACTCTGTCACACAGTGGCCAGAAACACCAGGTAACTGGGTTCCCCACCCCACCCCACTGTGGATATTTGTCTACCATTGAGTCTTGGCTGAGAAAAGTCCCACGACTTGAAACGAACAACATTCACATCCAGATATCTCATCTTCTTTGGACTCCTTGAATAGAAATCTCTTTGGATTCTACACAGAAATTTGTTTGTACTGAACTTATATGGTTTTCCGTTTAGTAACTAAAATCTATAATTTTGACATGTAATCATCTGATAAGAGAATGTGTTAAAAAGTAAGAATATTATATGAAAAAGAAGGAAACGTAACTTGTTTGATAACTTTTATTTTTTTGTGCACCTTATCACTGGTTCTTGTTCTCAGTGGGCTGTGTTTCATTGGCTGTGATTCCTCTATCCGGGTTCCATGTGGATTAGCATCTGTGGGAAAGGATGAGTGCTCCTTCCCCTTCTCCTGAAAGTGTCACTTGGGAGTGGCCAGTGTTCTGACTCAGCGCCTTGATCACCCAAGCATGGCACTATGACCTCTTGAAAGAGCTTGGCTGACTTGTTCTCATGTAAGGCATGTGCAGGAATTATATCTGTTGCATATCTGTTACTGCTGGATCCTAAGAACTGGATCCAAAGGCCAGTTCGAACATAATCTTCCATAGCAGTAAGCTAAGTTTTGGAATTATTTCCATGGAGGGATATAGACGTAAAAAAAAGTTCTCTTGGAATGAATCACTTGTGCAACTTGAGGGGCTGTGGCTCAGCGGCAGAGCCTCTGCTTGGCATGCAGAAGGTCCCAGGCTCAATCCCCGGCATCTCCAATTAAAGGATCTGGCTGGCAGAAGGTGATGTGAAAGACCTCAGCCTGAGACCCTGTAGAGCTGCTGCCAGTCTGAGTAGGCAATACTGAATTCGACGGACCAATGGTCTGTTTCAGTAGAAGGCAGCTTCATGTATCCATGTGTGTCCAGCTGGCTCAAAGGAAATATCATGGTATGAAAAATAGGGACAGTGTGAATGTTATACCATCTCTCCATGGTGAGGAACAGGGGGAGCATATCTTATTCCCTCCCCACCTGGTGCACTGCGCCCCCTCCCGCCGGATGATGTACTATTTAGCTTGGTCAAATCTAGTCCTCTGGTTCTGGGTGATGGGGGGAACCCTAGATCAGGGGTGTCAATCATGCGGCCCGGGGGCCGGATCAGGACCCTGGAGGGCTTCTATCAGGCCCGCACTGGAACTGGCCATCTCCTGCTTCTAGTTCTGCTGCTGCTGCTGCTGCTGCTGCATCATAGCTTGCTTCACCAAACTCTCTTAATCACTCAGCCATTTCATATTTTAATCTGGGTCTGAGACTCAGAACTCTGAGCATGAGATTTCTGTAGTGAATGTCAGTGAATCAAAAGTAGGTTTGCAGCTTACAGATGCACACCTGAACAGCATACTCAGGATTGCAATAGCACAGACATTTTGATGCAATAATTCAGAGCAAGAGGTGTCTGTTATCAGATACTGTTAAATAAAATATTGCAAGAATGCTAATATTCTAAGCATGTTTTTATTTTAAGTAAAAAAAATCTTTGTGTTTGTGTCTTCTATAAATTTCATACCTCTGTTCCCTGGCATTAGATTTTATGACACACATGGCCTGGACCAACAAGGTCTCATTTATGTCTGATCCAGCCCTCGTAGCAAATGAGTTCGACAATCCTGCCCTAGATTATATGCAGAATTGCAACCACACATACAGAGTTTGTGCATAGTTTCAGAGGATCTGTAGTAGAAAAGCCAGATTTGAGTCCAGTAGAGAGAAGAAGAGGAGGAGGAGGAGATTGGAGTTATACCCCACCCTTCACTACCCGAAGGAGTCTCAGAGTGGCTTACAATCTCCTTCCCCTTCCCCTACTCACAACAGACACCCTGTGAGGTAGGTGGGGCTGAGAGAACTCTTTTGAGAACTGCTCTTGAGAGAACAGCTCTGAGAGAACAGTGCCTGATGCAAGGTCACACCAACAGCTGCATGTGGAGGAGTGGGGGATCAAACCCAGTTCTCCCAAATTAGAGTCTGCACTTCTAACCACTACACCAACAAGATTTTCAAGACAGGAGCTTTTGAGAGTCAGAGTTTGTGTGGAGGCATTCTTCCCTCTTGTGCCGATCTTAGATAGGATTGTTATATCATCCTCAAGTTAATTCATCCTAGCTCCCATGGTCAAGCTGGATGGATGATCAAATGCTTTCCTGGGTAGGAAAAGTGCTTTGGCATTTCAGTAACACCCAGTCATTGTTGCTGAGACAGAGAAATGATAAGGTTATGAAGAAGCAATAGGTGAAGTGGCTACAATGGATGAGCCACTTAAGAAGGATTGCCAGCTGCCTGGAGAAAAACTGTTCTATCCTTTAATAGATGCTTGATGTGTGGAAATGGGCAGGTGAAGCTTTTCATGGCAGAGTTAAATTCATTACTTGGCAAATAACTAGGGATGAGCATGAACTGGCTCACGAACGAAAGTTCCTGATGAATTTTGGCCAGTTCATGGTTTGCAAATGGAAGTTCGTAGCAGGTCAACCGGCACGAACTTTCCACAAACTTTCAAGTGGTTCTTGGGAGTTCCTGAATGAATACATTTTCAGACAGACTGCACTCAATCAAAATTTTTACCATGTTTTCAAAGGCAGGGCAAGGTTCCCTGTGTGTTTGGTATATGTAGCTTGCAGGGAGTCCATTCTATACACTTTCGAATATGTGCCTGACATCTCCCCTAAAAGCACTTTCCTGGGGGCATCTTCTTGGGGGGGGAGGGATAACTAGGACCCCCTACGTCCAATCTGCACATACCTTGGAGGGCATGTACAGAAGCATTAGGGGGAGGTCCCCTGCAAGTTTGATGTCTCTAGCTTGCATAGGGTCTGTTCTATACACTCCTGAACCTGTGCCTGTTATTTCCCCAGAAAGCACTTTTCTGGGGGTACCTTCTTTGGGTGGGGGGCATAACTCAGACCCTGTAAACCCAAACCTCACCAGACTCGAAGGGCAGGTAGAGGAGATTCAGCTGGAGATCCCCTGGATATTCTAGCATGCTGGAAAATTATTCTACCACAAAACAAACTGAACAAGCCAAACAAGTTCATTTGGCACCTAAAAGTTTGTGACAGTTCGAGGCTCACGAACTGGGCATACCATTTTAGGACAAGGAGAAAATAATGTGATATCTGAATGTGATTTCTGACACTCTCTCCTTGGTATATATTATCAGCTGTCACTCTGCCTTCAAAAGTTTAATCATAATAGATCCAGATCTTGTTATGTAACCTAGAATCTTCTGATTAGAGAAACTCATAGCAGAACATATATATTTTATAATTGCATTTTTTGTATAAGAAGCCATATTAAGCAAAAGTATTATTAGAATCCTCTGTAGAAGGAATTAGGATGCAACTAGAATGGAATGCTTTTTGCAAGGATGCCAAGAGCAAAGTTTAATTTGATTCACAGCCCTTATCAGCTTGCTGTCCATATGCAAGGCCAGAAAGGGACCCAGTGTTCTCTAATGTCCCCATTGTTCTGGAGACCAGATAAGCAAATGCAATCACTGACATACATGACCAGTATAAGGAAAGACCAATAGTAAGGTTCAGAATCAAATGATGCTTGCACGATGTTAACCGCTTAGTACCAATTACAGATTCTTTAATGTGTAAACTACATGTGATGACATAAGACCTTCTGCCCTTCCTGGTTATGGCGGAATACAGTTTGGAACTGCTGAAGTGCTAAGGCACTCAGCCCTGTATTCCCGTTTCCATTGCAATAAACAGATATTCATCTAACTCGTTGGACTCCGACTATGTGTTTCCAATTTGGCCACGGGAGCACGCAGGCACAGATTTGTGCATCACCATGAACCAAACTGCATTTTCCTGATTCATGCCCATCCCTACTAAAAAGACCCCAATAAGCCTTTATTAAAAAGACAGGACATTTTTTTCTCTAGGCAATCATAAATTGGAGGACGTTCCTTCATCCTTAGTTAGTATATCACCCAGTGTTTCAGGTACTCTCTGACTTGTTGTGTTGTTTCATGTTGTAAGAATCATTGAAAACACAGCCCTTAATGTTTCTGGTGAAAAAAAGAAGTCCCTTTGATTTTGTCTACAGTTAGAGTTACTGTCCTGTGCAGCTCTCATCTGAGACACATTGTGGGAATAGTAACAAATGAATAGCCATTCTCTCTACTCCCTTCCACCTTGTTCAAAACATCATGGTTGGGGGCAGGCTCACTATAATAAAGCCAACTTCCATTGATGGGGCAAAGAAACTTTTTCATGGTGCTCTTTGCCAGGCCACAGAGTATAATCAGCTTTGTTTATCTACAGCACAGCAAAAATAACGATATAGAATAATAGAATCACAGAACTGGAAGGGGCCATACAGGCCATCTAGTTAGGGTTGCCAAGTCTTACCGGCTGTCCGGCGGGGGAGAGTCCTTGCTGGTCGGGGCGTCTTCTGGCACATGCGCTTTGCACGCATGCCGCAATGACATCACCCGGAAGTGACATCCTCGCATTGGGCATGTTGGGGTGGGACCTCTCTAATTCGAGGGAAAACCATAGAGTTTCCCCTCGGATTATAGAGCATCCCCCCCAAAATGTGCCCAACACAATGACGTCACCTCCAGGTGACGTCATCGCTCAGGGCATGTCTTCGCAGCCCGGCAATTTGGGGGTGGGGTTTTCCCGGCGGCCCAATCCGGGCCGGCGGGGAGCAGGCTGCTGGAGCAGGGGTTTCCCCGCCCCCGGGGGACTTGGGAACCCTACATCTAGTCCAATCCACTGTTCAGTGCAGGATCAGCCTGGAGCATCTCTGAAAAGTGTTCGTCCAGATGCTGCTTAAAGACTGCCACTGAGGGGGAGCTCCCAACCTCCCTAGGCAGCTGATTCCACTGTTGAACATCTCTTACTGTAAAAAAGCTTTCCCTAAGATCCAGCCAGTACCTTCCCACCCTTAATGTAAACCCATTTTTGCGAGTCCTCTCCTCTGCTGCCCACAGGAACAGCTCCCTGCCCTCCTCTAAGTGACAGCCCTTCAAGTACTTCAAGAGAGCAATTAAGTCCCTTCCTCAGCCTCCTCTTCTCCAGACTAAACATTCCCAAGGCCCTTTCCTCCTAGGGCTCAGTCTCCAGGCCCCCAATCATCCATGTAGTTCTCTTCTGCACCCGTTCCCTTCTGTCCCCATCCTTTCTGAAGTGAGGCCTCTGGTTTTTCTCTTGCTCTAACCCTACATTGATATTACGCAATGAAATCAAACGATAAGCTATAAAATACACCAAACGAAACACGAAGAGGAAAGCGAATGAATTCACAGCAGTATACAGAAATGATTTTTCAAAATGTTTTAAAAGCATGTCAATCAGCCGTAGTTCTTCAAAGTCAATTGCGCTGGAGGCCGGCAAGTCCGTAGCACTTCTAAAATGAGCGTGCTTCAGAATCATAACATATTTGCATGGAGGGTTGAGAGGCAGCTGTACGCCCACTTGGCGGTTACCAGTTCACAGTAACCTTAGTGACAGGCCCAACGTGACAAATGGCCATTTTTTCAGGCTTGTCAGAAGGTCAGCGATGTCAGTGAAGTGCAGTTTCAGCTGGTTAGGGGATTCCACAAGAACAAGCACCAAGTTGTCTTTGGGGGGGGGGAGACTATTGCATAAGTTATTTGAGGCCCTTATAATTTCAGGATCCTTGTTAATTTAGGCAGTGCTACATTTAGTGCGCTTGAACTGCACCGGGGGGGGGCGGGATGCAAGTATATGTAATAGGCTTTGATCGTCAAAAGATGTATATCAGATAAATTTCCAGCGAAGGAGTTTTGATAAGTGCCTTGTAAGCCTCCCAAGGAAGAGCAAGTGGCATGGTTTAGTTAAATCTCATCAGGTCACAGAAACTAGGCAGGTTGGTACTTGGGATGCCAACTTCCAAGTGGGACTTGGGGATCTCCTGGAATTAAAGCTCATTTCCGGACTGCAGAGATCAGTTCCTCTGAAGAAAATGGAGGCTTTGGAGGGTGGACTCTATGGCATTGTAAATTACTGAGGTCTGTCTTCCTCAGGCTCCATCCCCCATCTCCAGGAGTTTCCCAATCTGAAGCTGGCAACCCTACGACTCCATCCCCTGGCAGTGGCTGGGGGGATTTAGCAATGGTACTTGGATAGGAGACCACCAAGGAAAACTCTGCAGAGGGAGGAGGAGGAGGAGAGTGGATTTATACCCCGCCCTTCACTACCCAAAGGAGTCTCAGAACGGTTTACAATCTCCTTTCCCTTCCCCTCCCCTCAAAAGACAACCTGTGAGGTAGGTGGGGCTGAGAGAGCGCTGAGAGAACTGCTCTCGAGGGAACAGCTCTGAAAGAACTTGTGACTGACCTAAGGTCACACCAGCAGCTGCATGGGGAGGAGTGGGGAATCAAACCCGGTTCTCCCAGATTAGAGTCCGCACTCCGAAGCACTACACCAAACTGGCTCTCAATGGCAAGCTACCCCTGCTTCTCACTTGCTTCAAAGTCCCTTGCTGGGATCTCCATGAGTCAGCTGAGGTTTGCCAACACTTATGTATGTATGTATCGGCCTCCCAAAGTGAAGGTGTGTTCAGATCAGGGATGCCTGAGCATCCGCTTCAGCTCACATTTATGCATGCTGGTTGTAAGCGGAGAGCGGTTTTTTAGTTGAGCAGTTCAGTTCTTTGTGATAAGCTCGAGCCTATTCAGGTCATTTTCTGCATATTCAGAGAGTTCAGTACAGTACAGTGCAGTTAGCAGCATTTCACACATGTGCAGTCTTACACAGCCCAGTGGGAATCCTATCCCCCTCCCCAGATCAGTCATTTCTGCACATCTTTTGGCAGCCAATTGTGAACAAACCCGTCAATCAGTAAGTGATTTAATTACCTTACCCTACCCATGACCCTGGGGGTAATTGATTCAGCCCACTGCACAGATGCAGAAGCAGACAGCAGAAGGAAATGTTGCTCTACCACCACAGCTACTGTGCAGCCACAGGTACATCCAGGGGTCATTTCATAAAAAAAGAGGTGCAGGAGCTCATTACCATAACTTATTAGCATAACTTATTTGCATGTGTCACACCCCCTGACATCACTGGAATGTGTGAGAAGGCAACACCCACCGCTCAGGCTCCACCCCAAAAATCTCCAGGTATTTCCCAACTCAGTGCTGGCGAGCCAGCTTTATACTTTGACTAAAGATACTTTAGGATTTCTTTGCTCTTGCAGGGAAGCTACCCTACAACAAGCAACGTCAGCATGCTTTTGCTTTTTTCCACAGTGCATCACCATATGTGCCCACTCCTAGGCTTGTTACTCCCGGAACGGCGTTCCTGCATGTTCCTGCTCGAAATGACCCCTGGGTACATCTAACCAAAACATAAGACCTTTTCAGATTTTACAGTAATGCACAATGGGAACCTGTTATGTACAGTCACCATGTAGTGTGAACAGGGGCAAGATGAGTTTTTGCCCTGTGAGCGCAGCTTTGGGGCACATGAACCAACCACTGGATTTTTCAGGGTTCACATTCATGAGTATTAAGGCTGTGTGTGTGCATAAAGTGCCGTCGAGTTGCAGCCGACTTATGGCAACCCCATGGGGTTTTCAAGGCAAGAGACATTCATAGGTGGGTTGCCATCTTTGGCAACCTTTAGCATAGCAACCCTTGACTTCCTTGGTGGTCTCCCATCCAAATACTAACCAGGGCCAACCCTGCTTAGCGTCTGAGATCTGACAAGATTGAGCTAGTTTGAGCCAGCCAGGTCAGGGACTATTGAGGCTGTACATACATGGTCAATACATGTCTTGCCCCTGTTCATATAATATGGCAATTGTACATATTTGGTAGGATTGTAGATAATTCATGCTCCTATTATACCTGGTTGGTAAGCTCCCATCACACATTACTGGATACCTGCAAAGGATCACGGAGAACCCTTGCTCAATTTCTTCACATTTGGACATGGCCTAATTAGTTCTGGAAGTAAAGCCTGGGGTTGTGTTTCATTGTTTCCTGATTCCTTGTGGCTCCTGTATAACTTAGGGTGCCATCTAAGATATTTTTTTAAAAAATGATTTCCTGTTTGGCATAAATAGTTTGGGGGATGGGGAGTGCCAAGCTACTTTCCCCCCCACCCCAAGTATGTATCCCGTATACTTCAGAGATATGCGCCAGGATTCCATGCGATTCTTTGATGGATGGGCTTGCGTATAGTCTTAGAGTTCTGCTCCATCATTGCTAAGGTCCCTGTGGAGCATCGTTTTAATCACCTGCGGCTTCAGCGCGCCAGTCAAAACAATGATGGCATCCTTGTGTAGTCCAGGCAATCCCAGCTGTTTTCTGACGTTTGCAATTTATCTCTTGACATAGTGGCGTTTGTCTGTCTGTCTGTTTAGTTTATAACCCGCTCTCCCCGAAACTGGCTCAGAGCTGGTGACAACAAGTTATAGATATACAATTTATAACCTTCTAAAATGCAACATACAATTAATCAAAGTCAATAATTACAATAAAATCAGTAAGACAGCTACTATACACTTTCAGATGGCATACAACTCATATGGAGGGGCAGTATACAGATGTCTCAAAGAAGGTGATAAAGGGGGAGAAGCAAGGGGGAGAGGGGAAGGCAAAAACTAACTGTAGCCTATTGGCTAAGGGCTCGATACTGCCCTCAACCATGGCCCCAGTGGAACAACTCTGTTTTGCAGGCCCTGCAGAATTGCACCAGATCCTGCAGGGCCCTGATCTCTCCCGGAAGAGTGTTCCACCAGCCTGGGGCCAGGGCTGAAAAGGCCCTGGCCCTGGCTGAGAACAGTCAGATGCTCTTTGCGCCCGGGACCACCAGCAGATTTTGATCACTCAAGTGTAATGTTCTATGGGGGACATACTAGGAAAGGCGGTCCCAAAGGTATGCTGGTCCCTGACTGATAAGGGCTTTGAAGGTCAGCACCAGAACCTTGAACTTGATCCGGTCTTCAATCTGGAGCCAGTGGAGCTGGTAGAGCACCAGTTGGATATGCGCTCTAAAGGGTGTCAGAACCCTTGCAGCTGCATTCTGGACCAGTTGCATTTTCCAGATCAGCCTCAAGGGAAGCCCTACGTAGAGCAAGTTAGAATCAAAGAATCATAGAATCATAGAGTTGGAAGGGGCCATACAGACCATCTAGTCCAACCCCCTGCCCAATGCAGGACCAGCCTAAAGCATCTCTGACAAATATTCGTCCAGCCTCTTCTTGAAAGCTGCCAGTGAAGGGGAGCTCACCTCCTCCCTAGGCAGCTGATTCCACCTTTGAACCACTCTGACAGTGAAAAAGTTTTTCCTAATACCCAGCTGATACCTGTCTGTATGTAATTTAAACCCGTTGCTTTGGGTCCTATCCTCTGCTGCCAACTGAAGAAGAAGAAGAAGAAGAGATTGGATTTATACCCCGCCCTCCACTCACTTGGAGTCTCAGAGCGGCTTACAAACTCCTTTCCCTTCCCCTCCCCACAACAGACACCCTGTGAGGTAGGTGGGGCTGAGAGAGCTCTTTCCCAAGCTGTCCTTGAGAGAACAGCTGGTCCAGAGCTATGGCTTGCCCAAGGTCATCCAGCCAGGTGCAAGTGGAGGAGTGGGGAATCAAACCCGGCTCTCCCAGATTAGAGTCTGTGTACTTAATCACTACACCAAACTGGCTCTCACACAAAACTGGCTCTCAACTGGAACAGCTTCTTGCCCTCCTCCAAATGACAGCCTTTCAAATATTACGTGTATATGGCTACCCATCGTAACTCACCTTAACTACTCAAGAAACAATACCTGATGTAATAAATACTCTTCATCTATGGTAAATGCGGACAACTTGTAATCATTAAATGTATGAATGTGGAATGTTACAGTCTAAATGTCAGAAAAGAAGTATACACTTATCCTGTAGAATGTTGTTATAAGTGGAAAAAATGATTTTTTAAAAAAAAAATTAAAGAGAGCAATCATGTCCCCCCCCCAAGTCTCCTCTTCTCCAAACTAAACATTCCCAAGGCCCTTAACCTTTCCTTGCAGGTCTCAGTCTCCAGACCCTTGATCATCCTCATCGCTCTCCTCTGCACCCTCTCAATTTTGTCTGCATCCTTTTTGAAGTGAGGCCTCCAGAACTGCACACAATACTCAAGGTGCGGCTTGGCCAAGGCAGTCTACAGAGGGGCTGTGACCTCCTGCGATTTCAATGCTATGGCCCTTTTAATACAACCCAAGACTGAATTTGCCTTTTTTGCCACAGCATCACACTGACTGCTCATATTTAGTTTACAGTCCGCTCTTACCCCAAGGTCTCTTTCGCATACATTACTCCCCAGAAACGTATCCCCCCATCCAGTTTTTGTGCTTGACATTTTTGTGGCCTAGATGTAGTACTGTGCATTTATCTTCGTTGAATTGCATCCTGTTTGCAACTGCCCACTTCTCCATAGTATTCAGGTCTTGTTGAGTTTTAACTCTATCTTCTTGGGTGTTTGCTACTCCTCCCAATTTGGTATCATCAATAAAGTTAATGAGTAGCCCTTGTATCCCTTCATCCAGATCATTGATAAAAATATTGAAAAGTACTGGCCCAAAACCGAGCCCTGCGGCTGGATACCTCCCTTCAATCTGATGAAATGCCATTGACCACCACTCTTTGGGTGCAGTCCTCTAACCAGTTCCCTATCCACTGAACTGTCCTATAGTCCAGTCCACAGTCTTCCAGTTTGCCCATCAGAATGTCATGGGGAATCTCATCAAAAGCTTTACTGAAATCTAGGTAAATCACATCAATAGTGTTTCCACCATCCAGTAATCTAACCTAGAGGTGGCCGTTGCATGGATCGCTGTGGCTAG
The DNA here is from genome assembly GCA_029233225.1 of Lepidodactylus listeri. Lineage (NCBI taxonomy): Eukaryota > Metazoa > Chordata > Lepidosauria > Squamata > Gekkonidae > Lepidodactylus > Lepidodactylus listeri. Next base: position 22,622,534 of record JARCFY010000004.1, on the reverse strand, counting down.
GTCAGAGGGTGACAGGTATGGGTCCAACTGTTTATCCTGGCAAAGATGGTAAAACGCCAGCTTAACCACCATTGTGGCCTGGGCCTCCACTGAAAGGGAGGCATCCAGGATCACTCCCAAACTCTTGATGGATGGCCCAGCTGTTAACGGCACCCCGTCAAGAGGCAGAGTTCGCAACCCATCCCCCTGTCTTCACTGGATTCTGTTTCAGCCTGCTCTATTTTGACCAACCAACCACGGCCTGCAAACCCCTGGCCAGATGTTCTAGGGCTGCCTCCAGCCAGTTGCTCATCAACAGATAGAGCCGAATGTCATCAGCATATTGATGACACCCCAGCCGATAATTTCATGTCAGCTGGGCAAGGGGGCTTGTAAAGGTGTTCCATTTAGTTACATTCCCTTTGCAGAAATCCAAAGGACTGCTGTCTGATTAGCGATGGCATGGATTTTTGTAAACTAGGGATAAAAAGAAGGGGGGACTGAACCTAAAACTAGGACCCAGAACCTGAAAAGGTTAGTCAAGTAGAATAGAGGGCCAACAATAAAAGCTTAATATATAGTGTATAAAAGGATACATGTATTTATTAACAAAGAATTTAAATATATGTAAGGGCCCAATCACACCTCATGTAAAAATAACTGATTCTAACACACAAGGGCTAATGGACTTGACCTGATGCATTTCGGCCTGTATAGGTGTGAGAGTCCTACAGAGTCAGTCAGCAACAAGTGTCCTTAAAGAAAGGAAGTCTTTATTGAGAAAGGTCTGTTGTGGTCATCTATACGTCCTGTGTTAGTAATGGCTGGCACCAGGGGTCATTTTGTAGAAAAAGAGGTGCAGGAGCTCATTACCATAACTCATTTGCATAATTCATTTGCATATGCCACCCCCCCCCCCAACATACCAGAAGTGTGTCAGAAGGCAACACCCACCCCTCAGGCTCCACTCCACAGGTGAGTGAAACTGACCTGCTCTTCCTCCATTCCCTTCCCCATCCAATACTTTGTGCAATAAAAATAAGCATAAAGAACACACCCTCGTTCTCTTCCTGCTCCCTTGAAATCACCAGGTTTTAAGTAGACTTGAGATACCCAGGACATGTGCACCACCCATCCCTTTCCCTTCCCCTCCCCACAACAAGACACCCTGTGAGGTAGGTGGGGCTGAGAGAGGTCTTTTGAGAACTGCTCATGAGAGAACAACTCTGAGAGAACTTGTGACTGGCCCAACGTCACACCAGCAGCTGCATGTGGAGGAGTGGGGAATCAAACCCGGTTCTCCCAGATTAAGAGTCCAACTCCTGACCACTACACCAAACTGATGGGGTGCAAGCTGCTGAAGGGTTGGTGAAATTTCTCCAGTACTTACGTGCCATGTGCCCGGATAAAAAATGGTATACTTAGAAAATTTATATGCCACCTTGAGCAAGTCTCTGGAAAAGCAGCACACAGTCATAAAAGGAACAATGATAAAATTATCAATATTAAAACAAAACATTAAAATCAATAAAGACCCTAGCAGGGCTTTCCCCGGGGCGCTGCGCCTCTGCACTGCTCGGGGAAGCCGAGGAGGGGGCGGGGCTTGGTCATGTGCCCGCCCCCTGGGCTCCTCACTCCTGGAGCTGCGCTCCTGTGCGCTCCTGCTTCAACGGACCCCTGGCTGGCATGACCCCCAAGTAGGAGAGTTATACAGAATTCAAAAGGGGTCTGGCGATGGCTTGTAACCAATCATACAATCATATAAAAGGCGCTCAAATACTGGCCCGAGGTTCCCAAGGAAAAAGCAGGAAGAACCAGAGTCAGACAAAAGATATGATACGTAGGCAGGAACCAGCAGCCTTCCAAGGTCAGAACAGCGCAGGGAGCAATAAGCAGAGCCACGAGAAGTACAACATAACATTCCACACTTCCGACGTCACCAGGGGCACGCATCCCACCTCCCGGGCAGGAGATGGCAGCATTAGCTGACAATAGGCCTTCTTCAGAGGGCAAACACAGTGAGAAACATATTGGCTCAAATAATATTACAGTACAATCATACAATTATACAATACAGATACAAGATGGACCAGAAATTATCAGTGAAATATCACTTGGCATGTGATTGCATCTTTGGAGGCTTCATTTATGCTTTTATTCTGTGCCTAGTAGTTTCACTTTGGAACAATTCTTTTCTGGTCCATCTTGTATCTACGTTGTATAATGGTATGATTGTACTGTAATATTATTTGAGCCAATACGCTCCTCACTGTGTTTGACCTCTGGATTTTTGTAACCCTTACATGAAACCGTTTTGTAGCAAGCTTGATGATGGGAGAATATAGTTAAGCCCTCACAGGAGGATGGTTTGCAAATATGTCAAGCTATACCACGGCTGAAATAAGCCAGAATGGACCTGATTAATTCCCCAGTGGGAGATCACTGATCTTTCTGAAAGGGAGAATGGGGTGTGATAAGCAAGGATGAAATGAACAGCAAAATATGTTCAGTAGCAAAGCATGCCATTTTAAGAGATGTGATAACCCATGAGTTAAAGACCTGATCTGTTCACCTCACTGCCGACTGGTTCCAGGAGCCGTTGAACAAGAGGTTCAAGAAATTTTCAGTGATTCAAGTGGTTTGCTCATTTCACAGTTCATTCTCAACGATGGGATGGAAAGATGGCTGGAGCAGGGCAGGGAAGAATTACTTTAAGTTTGGAAACAAAGACAGGCGTGAATGTGGTGGCTGCCTGGAAGGCAGACAAGGCACCTGTCCACCAGGAGACAAATGCAACTAATTAATCATTTTGTGCAGCTGAACGAACAGCTGTTGGATTGGAAAAGGCAGCCATTTAGTTAGGGCTGTATTAATCCAGCCCTCTTGAGTCAAGAAATATTACTATGCAGGGCAGATTCGAGAAGATATTTTCACTCAGATGGTCATGAAAGCACGTCGTGGGTTCTTTTTAAGGAATTCATTCCAGATTCCTGAAACCTATTGTGAGATTTTTTTTCCAGGGCTTTCAGACATCCTTTGAAGAGTCACAGTTGTCCAGACACAGCTAGCTACAGCTGGTCATAATGTATGGGGAGGGCGTTACAAAACAGTGAAAAACCTGACCACACACATATACATTCTGTAATGTAGTATGTTCTGTGTAACAACCGGCCTGCCATGTGCTCCCAGGTAATGGCGCCCGCCGCATGGCCAGAGCACATGGTCAGGCAGAGAGGGGAGCTTGAATCTGGAGGAACAATAGACGTCCGGATTCTAAGCCTCCACCAATGTGGGACCTAGGTTCTCCCTGGAGAGCCAATGCAATCAAAGGCTCCTCCAGGGAACCTATGACAAACATACACATATGTAAAGCCCCTATCAGGTCTTTTGGGTGCAGCCGGAGGTGTGGCTCCGGCCAGCATATAATGAGGGCCCTGGAAGCATGCTTGATCTGACCATCTACTGGGCATGCTGAATCACTCAATAAAGGCTTCATGATTTCACTGTTCCTGGTCTCCCGAGTCCAGTACTCTTCACATTCAGAACCCGTTCTTTTTCTTTTTCGTTGCGAAGAATGTGTACCTTGCTTGTTGAAGAGTACTGGACTTGGGAGACCAGGAACAGTGAAATCATGAAGACTTTATTGAGTGATTCAGCATGCCCAGTAGATGGTCAGAACAAGCATGCTTCCAGGGCTCCAGGGCCCTCATTATATGCTGGCCGGAGCCACACCTCCGGCCGTACCCAAAAGACCTGATAGGGGCTTTACATATGCGCATGTTTGTCATAGGTTCCCTGGAGGAGCCTTTGGCCGCATTGGCTCCCCAGGGAGAACCTAGGTCCCACATTGGTGGAGGCTTTCAATCCGGACGTCTATTGTTCCTCCAGATTCAAGCTCCCCTCTCTGCCTGACCATGTGCTCTGGCCATGCGGCGGGCGCCATTACCTGGGAGCATATGGCAGGCCGGTTGTTACACAGAACATACTACATTACACCTGTCTACACTATTTCACTTGAAATGCTACATCCCATTTAGTTTTTCAGTGCTTAGTTCTTGTGGCCCTTTGTTACACGCCCAGGGAAATGCTGATCACCACTTTGGTGAAGCAGTTTTTCTCCAGGCCAGTTTGGCTGGAGATCATGGAGATTTTTGGTCATCTTCTGGGCATGGGCCACTGAGTGTGTGTGGAGGGGGAGGTATTTGTGAATTTCCTGCATTGTGCAGTAGGTTGGACTAGATGACCCTGGAGGGACCTTCCAACTCTATGATTCTATGATTTGGGGACTCATTCTTTTCCACAGTTTAAAATGTATAAGTGATCAATCATGTTGTGAAATGACTTAGTGAGATGACTCGGTGGAAGTAGAAAGTGCTGTCAAGTTGCCAACTCAGATCAATTATAATCCCTTGAGATCTCCAGCCACATCTGGAGGTTGGCAACCCTAGAGATTGCCGCCAATTTATGGTGACCCTGTAGGGTTTCGCAAGGAAAGAGACAACCGGAGGTGGTTTGCCACTGTCTGCTTCTGCATGGCAAACCTGGATTTTCCATGGTGGTTTCCCATTCAAGTACTAACTAGGGCTGACCCTGCTTAGCTTTTGAGAGCTGACAAGATTGGGGTGAAATCATTTACATACACCAATTTAACCTCTGGACTAGAGCAAGGCTCCCCTGAATGTCATCCTCTCAAGGATACGGGAAATCCATGAACTCAGAGCTACTCTAGAGCAATGATCCCTCTAAACTGTGGAGTCTTGTGAGCAAAAATTCTACTTGGTGAGTGACTGGGCATTAAAGCTGTGAGCGAGCGATCTGGCTACTGCATAAATTAGTTTGCTCTGGAGGCATCCTTCCTTGGCTAAGACAAGAATGAGTGAGCCGGAGGCTAAAAAAACTGTGAGCTAGCCCACACTAACGCAGCTTAGAGGGAACATGGCTCTAGAGTCTCTTTGCCGAGGCCCCTGTTTTGCAGCCGTGACCCCCAAGCGAGCTCTTGAATCATCTAAACAACATTTCTCCTCCACCTCTGCAGAGGGACTGCAGTCCCTACAGATACTGATTTATTGTAGCTAATCCAGGACAGGTGTCCCATTAGGAGCAGAGTTTTATTTTAAGGACCATTTAAGCTGCAGGGGGGCTTGGCCGGCACTGGGTGAGGTTGGACGCCAGAGGTAGGCGTGAAAGCCTTGTCATGGGCTTTTGCCGTCTGCCCTGACCCTTTCTCACGGAGCAGATTTTTCGTCCTCCCTTTTTTATACAAACACCCCGGGGAGGGGGCAAAGTCTCTAACTGAGCTCTGGTTTGGATGAGGAGCCATTTTGATGAGGAGCCATTTTGAATTATGCGTTATCACACAGTCTGCCAGGTGTTCCACACCCACCCACACCCAGCTCCCAATGATAGGCTATTTACATAACATTAAGTCCTCATTGGTCACCTCCAGAGTCCTGGTGGACTATTGTTTTAGAGCTTCAAGCTCAGCCAGTCTCTGGTAGACAGTCCTGGGATGTTCCAGCCTCAGTACAGAAGAAGAAGAGGAGGAGGAGGAGGAGGAGATTGGATTTATACCTTGCTCTTCACTACCCAAGGGAGTCTCAGAGCAATTTACAAACCCCTGTCCCTTCCCCTCCCCACAACAGACACCCTGTGAGGTAGGTGGGGCTGAGAGAGCTCTGACAGAAACTGCTCTTTTTCAAGAACAGCTCTGACAGAACCCTGGCTTGCCCAAGGTCATCCAGCAGCTGTAAATGGAGGCGTGGAGAATCAAACCCAGTTCTCCCAGATTAGAGTCCACACACTTAACTACACTTAACTACTACACCAAACTGGCACACATACAGATAGTCAGTTCAGGGATTTATGAATTGTGTTCTATCGCCATCTTGTTGCTGTAGGTTTTATTTACTGTCTTGTTCTAACAGTTTAAATTATTGTATAATAATTGTTTACGATTACTGTTGTAATCCGTTCTGAGCCCTGCTATGCAGGGGTGGGCAGACTTGAAATTCAAATAAATAAACCAATGGGTTGGATCCCGTGGAAGATTTTATTGTGCACAGCAGCCCTTGCGCCAGGAGGGCTGCTGAAAGGACTCCTCCCTGTCCAGTTGTGCTGAGTAAAAGCAGTTGTATCTCCACTAACTTTCCTGCACCGCAAGACAAAAGCACAAGGGATTTCTTCTGATACGATTCCAAAACCAAATGAAAAGAACCATTCCTCTGTATGCACATTGCTGTTCTGTGAAAAAATTTCACTGGAGCAGCCGTTGTGCTACTGCTTCCACAAGGTATCTTGTGCTTTCAGGTCACACATCGCCAGACCCAAACCCACTTGTTTCAGCGCCTTTCGACAGAATAGTAGCTTTTGCAAGAACAGCTAGAGCAATTCTTCTCCGCTACAAAACTCTAAGCATCGCGTGTGTTTGATGCAATCACCTGCTGGAGCATGCTTTGAATGTATAGCCAACAAAATAGATCTTGTGGGCTTGATTGAAACAGCGAGCATCCTGTAAGTCTTTCAGCAAGCTTTCTAACAACATCTGGCTTCAGGTCAGGGCAGCCAAGCCAAGAGACTTCCGGCCTTTTCTATCAGTGCAGTTCATGGTTTCTTTATATCCATATACTTGTCTGCACCGCAGCTTCCCCACATCCTAAGAAGCTTTTAAAAAAAATAAAAATAAAATAAAATCACATTTTATTTATTTATTTATTTTATTATATTTATACCCCACCCTCCCTGCAAGCGGGCTCAGGGTGGCTTACGTTGCAATGCATGATTTTCTCCTGATCTGCTGTGCTTTTTGTCTCCAGTTTCCCATTAGCCCTGGCAAAAGGAATCAGGGAACTTTTGTAGGCAGAGCCCCTTGTTTGGACCTCATCTTTGTAGCGTACCTTCGAGCTTCACTTATTCTTCAGCTTTGTATCTCATCCTTCCTTCAAGGAATTCAGTAGAATACATGGATAGGACTGTCCTGGTTTTTCCTCCTTACAACATCCCCCTGTGGGAGGTAATATTGAGAGAGTGGTCACCCATTGAGTTTCATGGATTGCTGCCTTGATTGAGGCCAAGACTGCACCTTTCCTCTTATATATCTACAATAAAAAGGGCTTGAGGTGCGCTCTTTTTTTGTAAGAACAAAAGTCTGGAGTGCAGAGAAACTGTTTGATCATGGCAATAGACGCTTATAATGCTACAGTGATCTAGCAATTATGGTTTTTTTTAAAAAAGCCCCTTAAAACTCCTTGTCCAAGGGAACAAGAGTAGCACTAATGAGGGTAGGACCTCCAAAAATGCACATGTTTGCATCCACATAGAGTGCAAAGATGCTTTGACTGTGGTCTTCTCAAAAATATTGTCTCACACCAGGTTTGGGAAAGATCATAGCAAAGCTGGTGAAAACCTGGAAGGTGGACAGTTAGAGGGTGATCTTGTGTGGATGCTCCAATTGCAATGCCAAACAAGAGCAAAACCTCCACGCAGAAGCACTGCACCCTGCCCATGCTGGGGTATTCAGGTGGCCCATACCTGCATCTTAATTCCACTACCCCTTGCCTTGCTCTGTTCTGGGCATGACCAAGTTTGTCCTCTGCTCTTCTTTGCCCTTCCCTTTCTCTTAAGTCCTCCTGATCTTTCCTGAATTTATTTCTCCAGCCCCTACCCTCATCCTCCTTCCCTCATGGCCAACGGACCTTCTACAACCTGTCCTTCCACACCCTTGATATTTAAGTTGTACCAACTTACACGAGCTTAGCAGCATGCATCACATACCGCTATTCACGTCACTCTTGAGCATGGGCCAGAGTTTATATTGGGACATTCTGTGTGATGTTTCAAGCAGCTACTGTAAGAAAAATAATGTGCTGTATTGAGAATTCTGGTGGACGCGAATGGGTCGACCAAGCAGTACCCTAGATACAGCATTTAATTTGTTGTGTCCATCTGATAAATCTTAAGGAAGGCAGTCAGCTGATCTCACACATGCCGTTACTTAGCAAGCAGTAAACATCACAAGGGTTGTAATGTAGGGCAAGGATTCAGCCATGCCAAGAGGCTGAGTGAAGACGGGCCATCCAAGTTCTTCCTCCTTCCGGTACCACTTCTTTCCCAAAGTCCAGTCAAGCTTCACCAATAGAAACAATTGATTCTGGATACTCAAGAGCCAGGCCTCCATGCAATGCTCCCTCTCTTAGAGAGCTAGTTTGGTGTAGTGGTTAAGTGCGTGGACTCTAATCTGGGAGAACCGGGTTTGATTCCCCACTCCTCCACTTGCACCTGCTGGATGACCTTGGGCAAGCCATAGCTCTGTACCAGCTGTTCTCTCAAGGACAGTTGTCTCAGAGATCTCTCGGCCCCACCTACCTCACAGGGTGTCTGTTGTGGGGAGGGGAGGGGAAAAGAGTATATAAGCCGCTCTGAGACTCCAAGTGAGTGAAGGGCGGGGTATAAATCTGATCTCTTCTTCTTCTTCTTATAAATGCACACCACAGTTGTCTAGAGCCTCAGGTGTCCCCGGTGTAAGAGGTGAAATAGACCCCCCCCCCAAAAAGGAAAGCATTCCTTTTAATACAAAAACATGGAAATGAAGGATCGCTTTGCCTGTTCCAAAGAAATCCATTAACTACACCTGTCTCAAGGTAACAAGTAGGGTTGCCAACCTGCAGTTCTCTTTGGATTGCAACAGATCTCCAGGCAAAAGTGATCAGTTCACCTGGAGAAAATGGCTGCTTTGGAAGGTAGATTCTATGGCCTTATACCCCATTGAAGTCCCTCCCCTCCTCAAACCACGCCTTCTTCATGCTCCACCTCCAAAATCTCCAGGTATTTCCTATCCCGGAGCTGCCAACTCTAAAAACAAGGGAGTCCATGAACTTGATGGAGGAAAGTGAGGGTAAAGATCTAATAGACAGAAGGATGGCAAGCAGTAATCTATTACTTAATACCACAGACAGGCCAATGGGATCTCATGTTTCAGCCTTGGAGAAAATCCGTTTCCTTTGCTGTTTGTGGTCACCCTCTGGCTTTGCTTTACCTCCCACCAAACCCACAGGGTAGGGGAAATCCCATTCCCTCCCACCAACACCATTCCACTGCTGGATCAATTCCCCCTTCCCCTCCCCTCACCTGTTCCACTGCTCTCCCTGTCCCATTGCCTCAGAAACCCAAAATGGCACTTGCAAGGTCTTCTCATGAAATCTCAGTCATTGGAGGGGTTTTTTTGTGGGTTTTTTTTTAAAATTTACACTCTCCTTCCACCTTTTTGCTTGCAGATTTTTCTGCAAATCAGGCTTTCTCCTGTGTGTTCATGACTTCCCATCAACTGCCAAGCATGTAGACCTCCTAAATTTAAAATACATCTCTCTGACTTATTTTTAGGGAGGTTTACAAAATTATGCACGGGATGGAGAGAGTTGAAAAAGTGAAATTTTTCTCCCTCTCCAAAAATACTAGAACTCAAAGACATCCAATGAAACTGATGGGCAGTAGGTTCAGGACGGACAAAAGGAGGTAGTACTTTACACAGAGAGTGATTAAAATGTGGAATTCAATGCCAAAGGATGTAGCAATAGACACAGAAATAGACAGGTTTAAAAGGAGATCAAATAGATTCATGGAGGATAGGTCAATCAGTGGCTACTACCCATGGTGATTGAGGGGGACCTCCACATTTAGAGGCACTCAACCTCCAAATCCCAGAGCCAGGAGGCAACATCAGGGAAAGGCCTCGGCCTCTGTGCCCTGTTGTTGGCTGTCCAGAGGAATTGGTTGGCCACTGTGTGAGACAGGATGGTGGACGAGATGGACCATGGGTCTGATCCAGCAGGGCTGCTCTTATGTTCTTACTAGGGTTGCCAAGTGTCCCTTACTTACCGGTGGGGGGGAGTCCTCCATCGTCTGGGAGTTTCCTGGGCGTGCGCGCGAAGCGTGCGCACCCAGCGACGTCGCCCGGAAGTGACGTCATCACGTTGGGGGCGTTGCCAGGGCGACTTAAAGTTTTGGGGCGATTGCCAGAGTGTCGCCCTGGCAACGCCCCCAACGTGATGACGTCACCTCCGGGTGACGTCATTACGTTGGGGAAGGGGGGTGGGGTTCCCCCCGCCGGCCAAATGCTGGCCAGCGGATCGGGAACCCCTATAGCGGGGGATCCCCGCCCCCCGGGCTGACTTGGCAGCCCTAGTTCTTACATTCACACATGATTGTAATTCCAGGATTCTAAAGCCAGACAGGGAATGAAACTGGTTTCAAAAGCAGCTTGTTTTTCCCTAAATGTGCACCAAAATTTCCATAACCCGGTACATTTCTACATACATGAACAAAATTGTATCCATTTCCTTTCTAGCCTGCCATCGTTGCCCAGTTGGCTCCACTGAGAATTAATCAAAAAGGCTTTAAGGCCTTGCTCTATCCGATGGAGTCCAGGAGAAAACAGACTATCCTGTTACAGCTCAATCATTCTCGAAACGTGCCCTCTGGACCAAACATGTTTGCGGCATGACTTTTTCCATCACCGCAAGCAGCTTGTTGAAAACACTGTGATCCAGAGTTAATCTGGGGGGCTGATCTATTGGGAAATTGAATTACTCACTCTAATAACATCTTCATCTCATTGGAATAAAAAAAACAGCTTAGGAAGGGATGGATTCATTGTGTTTTTAAAAGGATACCTTGCTGCTCTTGCGGAAATTGCGCTCATTCAAATGTCTAGGAGACACCTGAGAGCCAAAGTGGACTCACCGTTAGGGCAGGAATCGGTTGTTTTTTCCACATGATTTTTGCCTCATATGATTTTGTCAATGGAATATGTGGATGCCATGGGCACCCATAACCTGCCTCACAGATGTCAGTCTCTCAACCGATCAGATTAAAATGCAATAAGGGCAAATGAGGACAGTGTGAGGGCAAAGAAGATGAAAAATGGTGCTAAATGTAAAAGAGGGGGAAAAAACAAAGAAAATTTCAATTTTGCTTTCTGAAGCCCATATCCTTATAGTAACCAAATGGATAGAAAGAAATCCTCCCTCAATACAACAGTGGTATAACTGAATATGGGGTCGTTTTATGTTAAGTAAAATAACTTTCAAAATATCCAATTCATCTCAAGTTAATGACAAAAAACCCCCAGCAACAGTTTAGTATCTAGTAATAAGTTATATGATAGAAAATGATACTTTACCTAATAATCCCCTGTACCACGATATGATTTATTTTTAATTTCTGTTGGAAGTCAGTGTGAATTTTAATTATGTAAGGTTCAAATAATACTGAAGCAGTCGAACCACATAATAATTGTTAAACATCAGAAATGTTGTATGGTTGTAAAACATTGATTTGTTAAATGTTGAAGTGTTAATTTTTAAAATTATTAATTAAAAAATGGTGCTGAGACGTAGCAGCTGAGAGAACAAATGATATACTATCAAAAAATGCATATATTTGGCAAGGATTTGGGGGTGGGAGAGATTACAGATATTTATTATAAAATCACAGATATTTATTATAGTCCTAGTCCAGGGGTGGCCAAACTTGCTTAACATAAGAGCCACACAGAATGCTCTGGGAACTCTGCAGCTGGCCGGCGATTGGGCCCAGTGTCGTGGGGTGGGGGGACTGGTGGGCCCAGTGGCTGAGAACCACTCAGGCCTCGCCGCCGGTGCCTGGGGGGGGGGAATCAGCGGGCCCAGCAGCTGACAGCTGCTCAGGCCTCACTGCCGATGCCCGTGGGGGAGGGGGAATCGGCGGGCCTGGGCCTCGCTGTCGGAACCGGGGGGAGATTGGCAGGCCCAGCAGCTCAGAGCTCACAGGCCTCACTGTTGGTGTGGGGGAGGGAAGGATTGGTAGCCCGGGCCTCGCTGTCGTTGCCCAGCGGGGGAGAAGGCTTACCTGTGGCTGCTTCCTCCTCCTCCTTCTCCTCCTCCATGTGGAGCTCCTTCTCCCCCCACCCGAGTATCGCGGGTCCCGCCTCTTGTATGGTATAATCACCATAGAGTTTCTGCTGGTTGCTAGAGCTATCCTTCTCACTTCCAGGTAGCTCTAGGAACTCTGTGGTCAGAACTATTTACTTATGTATTAAAACATTTATATCCCATCTTTCCTTTCGGATCAAGGTGACTGTAAGTAGATGAGGTCTTATCCCCCCCCCCCCCCCGGAAGATCATATATCCCTCTTGGCTCCAGTTTCTGCTTGCTGAATGACTCAGCTTCAGCAGGCAAGGGTTACAATTGTCTGGAGCTCCCCTGCCACAAGTGGGCAAATATCTGAAGAAGTGAGCAGTGACTCACAAAAGCTTATAAGAATATAAGAACATAAGAGAAGCCAGTGTTGGATCAGGCCAATGGCCCATCCAGTCCAACACTCTGTCGCACAGTGGGCAAAAACACCAGGTGCCCTCAGGAGGTCCACCAGTGAGCCCAGGACCCTAGAAGCCCTCCCACTGTTGCCCCCCCCCCCCAAAGCACCAAATTACAGAGCATCACTTGCCCCAGACTGAGAGTTCCTATCTATACCTTGTGGCTAATAGCCACTGATGGACCTCTGCTCCATATGTTTATCTAATTCCCCCTTGAAGCCGTCCATGCTTGTAGCCGCCGCCACCTCCTGTGGCAGTGAATTCCATGTGTTAATGACTTTATGGGTGAAGAAGTACTTCCTTTTATCCGTTCTTATACCCTGTCGCATATTTTGTTAGTCTTTAAGGTGCTACTGGACTCTTGCTCTTTTCTACTGCAGTAAATAAATCTCCCAAGAAGTATATTGCAAAAAAGGTAAATGTATATTAGTTCAAGTAGATCCAGTTTACATTCAGGGAGAAAGAAGCCTAATCTAAACAGGACTTCCCCCGTCACAAATGGCCAGCTTGTCTGGCATCATGTGTGTGGGAGTACGAGGGCATTGTCTCTACAGGAGAGACCTGCAGAGACATGTATCTCCATGGAAGGCCATGTGCAATGTGTGAGAGGACAGAAAGAGAGAAAGAGAGGAGGCGCTAGGGGGCAGCTCCCAGGTTAAGACAAAGAGAGGCCTCCCATTCAAGGAGATAACACCTGTGCACGTTTAGAGTGATGTAGTACTCCCCAATGCCCAGGCACACTGAGTTGCTCACTCCAACAGGAGTTATGCTCAGCTACTTTCCGTGTGGGCGCCCTTCTCAGTAGAAGCAGCAGATTGCCTGAGCAACCACTGTTCTGTTCTGTTCCTTCAGACCAACACGACTAGCCACCTGGATCTTTCCAGCTAAACGTTACGGAGTGTGCTTTCTTAAAAGACCTGTCCTCCTAGAAGACATCTCACAGTGCTTCCTTCCAAGCTCTGGTGCCCTGCTGCTGGAACTTCTACCTTCAGCATCCTCAACCTCTGGCTGTGTCCAGTGCTGATGGCTGTACCCCCCACCCGCCTTCCATCTGCAGAGTAGGATACGGTGTAGGCACAGTACGAAGCAGGCAGGAGGAACAGAGCGTGTGGTTCTTTCTCACCACATCCTTCCTGCTTACACAGGAACTTCAGCCTCGGCATGGTGAGCACATCTTCAACACTGTACGGGCCTCCTGAAAACGGTGTTCTCAAACTGTCCTCTGTAAGCACGAAAGCTAAAACAAATATTCTTTTCTCCAAAAAAAGAAGAAGCCAAATACTGCTAAGAGCATGCAACTCAGCATAGTCTAGAGTCCCTCCTAGTAGTTGTTTGTTTGTTTTAACAGCCCTGCTGTCTGGAGGCAGCTGTCTGCCCTCAGTTTTCACACTACCCCTTCATGCAGTATGGGGAGACTGATCATATGATATTTGCAAATGTTGAGTAAAAGGTTAGGGTGCAATTTAGGTGCAGGTTGTAGTAAGCAAGTAGAAAGGAAACTGACTTTTCAGAAGGCTAACCTTAAAATATGAGTGGCCGTTGTTGGTGGGGCCTCTTCTTGCTCTCTCCATAGCGAAGGCAGCCAAAATTGTACAAACTTAAAAGACCTGTAAATGAGCAAAAGTTTTTGAAATGAATTTTGCTGACTGGAATATATTTCAATGGATAACTTGGAGTGACACTCAGTTTTTGCACTGTTTTCTGTAATCAAATAGGAGAATCACTTGCAGGCACAAATCAGTCATGTTCACAAGTTTCCTGATTTCTCTTCTGTTTTTCATCACATTATAGCCTTTTTTGGCTAGTTTGGTGTAGTGGTTAAGTGTGCGGACTCTAATCTGGGAGAACCAGGTTTGATTCCCCACTCTTCCACTTGCAGTTGCTGGATGACCTTGGGCAAGCCATAGCCCTGTCAGAGCTGTTCTTGAAAAAGAGCAGTTTCTGTCAGAGCTCTCTCAGCCCCACCTACCTCACACCCAGGGTGTCTGTTGTGGGGAGGGGAAGGGAAAGGAGTTTGTAAGCCACTCTGAGACTCCCTTGGGTAGTGCAGGGTGGGGTATAAATCCAATCTCTTCTGCTTTGTGTTGATACAGAAAAAGAAATGAATTCATGCCTTTAAAATTTGGTTTGTGCTTCAAAAAACCTGATATAGATTCTCTTCAGTGTAGGCTTTGCAGAAGACTTGATTAGAACAGGTACCTTTTAATTTCCTTGCTTATGTTCCCCAGAGAGTACTACAGTCAGGTTCAAAGAACCGTGGCTCAGTGGCAGAGCATCGGCTAGGCATGCAGAAGGTCCCAGGTTCAATTCCCAGTATCTCCTGTTAAAAGGACCAGGCAGTAGGTGATGTGAAAGACCTCAGCCTGAGACCCTGGAGAGCTGCTGCCAGTCTGAGTAGACAATACTGACTTTGATGGACCAGGGGTCTGATTCAGTCTAAGGCAACTTCATGTGTTCGTGTGAACCTTCTTGTTCTCCCCAGAATGAAAGATGTCAGACTGGCCACAACCAGGGCTAGGGCCTTTTCTGTGGTGGCTCCACTTTGGTGGAACAAGCTCCCTGAGGACATCAGGGCCTTGCAGAATTTATTAAAATTCCACAGAGCCTGTAAAACGGAGCTCTTCCACCAAGTGTTCGAGATGCCACACTAAATGGATACTACCATCTAACTGGATACTACATCCTATCATCCACTCTTGGCTGCCAGCTTAACACCTATGCCCATATAAAAAAAACCCAAGCCCTAAGGAGCCTGACACCAGCTGCTGTTTTACCTGTGGTGGATGGTAAGACAGTTCTGCTATTTTATGTGAGTTGCATTTTTAAATGGTTTGTTTGATTTTAAATTGTTAAATTATTATATCATTTTAAGAACATAAGAACATAAGAAAAGCCAAGGTTGGATCAGGCCAGTGGCCCATCCAGTCCAACACTCTGTCATACAGTGGCCAAAAACACCAGGTTCCCTCAGAAGGTCCAGCAGTGGGGGCAGGAAGCCCTCCCACTGTTGCCCCCCCCCCCAAAAAACACACACCAATATTACAGAGCATCACTTCCCCCAGACTGAGAGTTCCTATCTATACTTTGGGGCTAATAGCCACTGATGGACTTCTGCTCCATATGTTTATCTAATTCCCCCCTAAAGCTGTCCATGCTTGTAGCCGCCACCACCTCCTGTGGCAGTGAATTCCATATGTTAATCACTCTTTGGGTGAAGAAGTACTTCCTTTTATCTGTTCTAACCTGACTGCTCAGCAATTTCATGGAGTGCCCACGAGTTCTTGTATTGTGAGAAAGGGAGAAAAGGACTTCTTTCTCTACCTGCTCTATCCCATGCATAATCTTATAAACCTTGATCATGTCACACCTCAGCCGTCGTTTCTCCAAGCTTAAGAGCCCCAAGCGCTTCAACCTTTCTTCATAGGAAAAGTGTTCCAACCCTTTTATCATTTTAGTTGCCCTTTCCTGCACTTTTTCCAGTGCTATAATATCTTTCTTGAGGTGTGGCGACCAGAACTGTACACAGTACTCCAAATGAGGTCGCACCATCGATTTATGCAGGGGCATTATGATACTGGCTGATTTGTTATCTATTCCCTTCCTAATAACTCCCAGCATAGCATTGGCCTTTTTCATTGCAGTCGCACACTGTCTTGACATTTTCATTGAGTTATCTACTACAACTTCAAGATCTCTCTCTTGGTCAGTCTCCACCAGTTCGGACCCCATTAACGTGTATTTATAGTTAGGATTTTTTGCTCCAATGTGCATCACTTTGCACTTGGCCACATTAAATCCCATTTGCCATGTTGATGCCCACTCGCCCATCCTCAACAGATCCCTTTGGAGTGCCTCACAATCCTCCCTGGTTCTCACCACCCTGAACAACTTTGTGTCATCTGCAGATTTAGCCACTTCACTGCTTACTCCCAATTCCAAATAATTAATAAACAAGTTAAAAAGCATCGGACCGAGTACTGATCCCTGCGGCGCCCCACTGCTTACCTCCCTCCATTGAGAAAATTGCCCATTTAATTAGCCAGTTTTTGATCCACAAAAGGACTTGTCTTTTTATCCCATGACCATTAAGCTTACTTAGGAGCCTTTGATGAGGAACTTTATCAAAAGCTTTCTGGAAGTCAAGGTAAACAACATCTATTGGGTTCCCCTTGTCCACATGTTTGTTTACTCCTCAAAGAACACTAACAGGTTAGTGAGACAAGATCTTCCCTTACAGAACCCATGCTGAGTCTTCCTCAATAGATTTTGTTCATCAGTGTGCCTACTAATTTTTTCTTAATAACAGTTTCCACCAACTTATCCGGTATCGACGTCAGATTGACTGGCCTGTAATTTCCTGGATCTCCTCTGGAACCCTTTTTAAAGATAGGAGTGACATTTGCTACCTTCCAGTCCTCAGGAATGGAGGCAGATTTTAAGGAAAGATTACATATTTTTGTCAGGAGATCCACAAGTTCACATTTGAGTTCTTTCAGAACTCTCAGATGTATGCCATGCAGGCCCGGTGATTTATTTGTTTTTAAACTGTCTATCAGACGTAGGACCTCCTCTCTTGTCACCTCAATCTCACTCAGGTCTTTCAACCCCCCTCCCGAAATCAGTGGTTCTGGAGTGGGCAGGCACTTCTCATCTTCCACAGTGAAGACAGAGGCAAAAAATGCATTTAGCTTCTCAGCCATTTCCCTATCATCCTTCACTACACCTTTTACCCCATGGTCATCCAAGGACCCCACTGCTTCCCTGGCTGGTTTCCTACTTCTAATGTATTTGAAGAAAGTTTTATTGTTAGTCTTTATGTTTTTTGCGATATGCTCCTCATATTCCCTTTTTGCCTGCCTGATCACAGACTTGCATTTTATTTGCCACAGCCTGTGTTCCCTTTTATCAGCCTCACTGAGACTAGCTTTCCACCACTTAAAGGAATCCTTCTTACCTTTTACAGTTTCCATTACTTTGTTTGTTAACCATGCAGGCTTTTTTCTATACTTATTTGTGCCTTTCCTAACCCGTGGTATATATTTTCTCTGAGCCTCTAGGATAGTAATTTTAAATAGTCTCCAAGCTTCCCGAATGGTTTTGACCCTTTCTACTTTTCCTTTCCATTTTCTCCTCACATATCCCCTCATATCAGAGAAGTTTCCCCTTTTAAAGTTAAAAGTGGTTGTGTCAGTCTTTACGGGCAACTTCCTATTTATACAAATGTTGAACTCAATAACATTATGGTCACTGTTCCCAAGCAGTGCAATCACTTTAATATCTCTCACCAGGTCTTGTGCGTTACTTAGGACCAAATCCAGGATTGCCTCTCCCCTGGTTGGTTCTGTAACCATGTTTTGTTGTTTTATTGTTTAGAGAATGCCTATGGCCGTGTTAGCTGCCCTGAGCCTGCCCTGGTGGGGAGGGTGGGATATAGATCTAATAAATAAATAATCTAATAAGGTCTAAACCAGTAGTGTTTGGGGTGTGTGGGTCGCATTATATCTCACTGAGACTCAAGGCAGTTTGCACAATGTTAAGTCAATATAACCAACAGAATGAGGTATTCAATAAGCAGTGTAACAAAGTGTAAGTATTAATTATGACATATTTGAGACTCCTTAAGGTAGAGAAAAGCAGGGTATAAACACCAACTCTTCTTCTTCTTCTTCTTCTTTGGAAATGTTCTGGTGGGCTTGAGCCTCAGGCTGGCCAAGGGCCTAGGAGCCTATGTAGGGAGGGGTCTGAAAAGGGGAGCTGTTTCTTTGTTGGGTGGTTGCATTTTTGGTTGAGGTTGTTAGGGACACACACTCACTTTTGTGTGTATTGCAATGAGAGATGCTGGAGGGGGTGATGCCAAGAGATGCTTGCAGGTATGCCCTGGGCTACGGGCAATGAGCAAAGACCAGACACTCAAAGACTATAAGTACCTGGCCAGTAACTTTTCTTTATTTTGCTAACCTGTACCTAGAGCCTTTCTCATAGTTACCCTGGGTTTGTGCCTTGTAGTAATAAGTTTGCCCTGACCTGGATGCCCCAGGCTAGCCCAATCTTGTAAGATCCCAAAAACTAAGCAGGGCTGGCCCTGGTCAGTATTTGGATGAAAGATCAGCAAGGAATTCTAGGGTCACTATGCAGAGGAAAGCAACTGCAAACTGGCTCTCTTGCCTTGAAAACCCTACAGGGTCGCCAAAAGCTGACTGCGACTTGACAGCATTATCCACAGACGCAGTAATAAAGTTGTTTAACTAAAGAGTCTGCATGCTTCTTTATTCGCACTCAGCTGTGTGAATGAAACACACCCCTTTAGTGTTGATCTTGTGCAACACTAAGGCTGAGGTCACATGTGCCAGTTGAAGCGCAGGGGAAGAGAGGCTATTTCCTCCAGAGGAATTTGACAAGCAGTTGCGAGATCACACAGCCCTTTGAAGCTGTGGGCACAGCCCTTCACTGTGTGATCAGACACAACTGTGGGTGAGTCGTTGGTTTTTTTACTGTTTGTTTCCTTTGCGCATAAACAAGCAATCGAGGAATCACACTTCCACACTGAGGGCCCCCTATGGAGTATGCAATGATGTGCATACTGTGAGGGGGGGACATGGCATGGGATGGCATGATCAGACCATCCAGACAGCATGAGAGCATGCTTGAGTGATCAGACAGGGGAAAGTCTGTTTGTGGCCTGTCGGCAAGCATTAGGACTGGACTTTCCCTGGTGTCTTTTAACTCTGCATCCATGGCGGAGCAGCACAGGTTGTTGATGACTGCAGGACACTTCCCAGATGTTGCTGTCTGATCGCTCCCTTTAGATCCGTCAGGCATTCACACCTATGTCAGATCTAAAGGAGTGTGTAACCACAGCCTAAGAGATAGAGGGTGGCAGGTTTTACCCTGAGGTGGTGGCATGCTATCAGAGAGGGGCAATTGGTGACTTTCTGCCCCAGCTTCCTGACTGGGCTGTGAGCTGGCAGGGGAAGTCTGGGGAGGAAGTACCTTGGCTGTCCCACCACAGAGATGCTGCTCTCTCTCCCACCTCCACAAACTCAGAAATGACTTGTCTTCCTCTATTTTGGAAAAGTTCATTATATGCCTCAGCTTTCCCCTCATAGACAGACACATTTAGCTCCTTCCATTAATATACTTCTCTGTTCACCTCAGTGGAAAGCTTCCTTTTGTGCATGTGGAACATCCTTTTCCAGTTTAGGGGAACTCCATGGGTGCAATGAAGGCTCTATTCTGTCACTGGGTTGGAATGAATGAGTTGAATAACTCACCCTGGATGTTAAGGGCATGGCAAGATGACTGGTTAACCTATACCTGTTCACTAGTAATATCTGACTCCCAATACTTAATCTTGCCTGGGATAAAATGAATGCTGGATTTTAAACACTGAAAACTGAAGTCCTGATCTGTCCAAAAGCATTTTTACAGTCCATAGATTTCAGTGGGAAAGTTGAACAGGGACATAAATTTTTCTCATTGAGATGATTGGATTAAAAAGTGCTTAACTTTGTTTGGATGAGTCCTTGCAATTGCCCCATTAAACTGGATTCGCACAAGGCCTCAGTGTATTGGCACAGTGGTTAAGAGTGCTAGACTAGTATCTGGGAGACCCAAGTTTGACTGCCCAGTCATGCCATGGAAGCTTGCTGGGCAACCTTGGGCCAGTCACACACTCTCAGCCTAATTTACCTCAGGTTGTTGTTGTTGTTGAGAAGAAGAAGAAGAAGAAGAAGAAGAAGAGATTGGATTTATACCTCACCCTTCACTAAAAGGGAGTCTCAGAGCGGCTTACAATCTCCTTTCCCTTCCCCTCCCCACAACAGACACCCTGTGAGGTAGGTGGGGCTGAGAGAGCTCTGACAGAAACTGCTCTTTTTCAAGAACAGCTGTGCCAGAACTACGGCTTGCCCAAGGTCATCCAGCAGGTGCAAGTGGAGGAGTGGGGAATCAAACCCAGTTCTCCCAGATTAGAGTCTGCGCACGTAACCACTACACCAAACTGGATAAAATGGAGGAGAGGAGAAGGATGTAAGACACCTTGGGTCCCACTAAGGGAAAAAGACAGGGTATAAATGAATAAATAAATAAATAAATAAATAAAAGAGAGCCAGTTTGGTGTAGTGATTGAGAGTGCAAATTCTAATATGGGAGAACCGGGTTTGATTCCCCACTCCTCCACATGCAGCTGCTGGTGTGACCTTGGGTCAGTCATAAGTTCTTTCAGAGCTGTTCTCTCAAGAGCAGTCCTCGAAAGAGCTCTCTCAGCCCCATCTACCTCACAGGGTGTCTGTTGTGGGGAGGGGAAGGGAAAGGAGATTGTAAGCCGCTCTGAGACTCCGAGTGAAGGGCAGGGTATAAATCCAATGTCCTCCTCCTCCTCCTTTTCTTCTTCTTCTTCTTCTTCTCATAAGACTTTGAAGGAATGTCATATGGGTGCTTTCCTTCACCCTGACAATAGACTACCACAGGATCAATTACAAACAGTAAATTCAGTAATAAACATTTTTGTGTCTAACAAACTGGTCTTCGGTATCTTAAGTCTCTAATAAGTCTCATTTCTTTCTCTCTGCCCTCACTTCTAGGCAAAGCGACAAGAATCCAAGGCTGAAACTACAGTGTTCATCGGCAATGAGCTAAAACTGTTTATAGCAGAACCTGAGACAGATGATGGATTAGTTCCTGCATCATCTTCTCCTGCAAAAAATATCTCAGGGCTTGCTGAAAACCCAGATTTGAAGGAAGCCAGTGACAAAAATGGCTTTCAAATGGACATTGCAGCATTGGAAAACTCCACAAGCCTTTATCTGCCGTATCGGACTCGGGCGACTGACCAACGGGAGCCAAGTTGGGCTGAAACCCTTCAAGTCACAACTATGGACAATACTGTAAGCCACGATGTATTACTCGATACCCTAGATCGCACTCTTTCCATTTCTCGTCAAGAAAGCTTATGTGACATTCTGACTCCCGTGGCTGTCCCTGATAGGCAAACGGAAAGAGGGATAGCGTGCGGAACTAAGCCCCATGAGATCAACAAGGTAAAAACAACCGATGACTCTCCCTGTGCGGAACATCTACCCAAAGTGGATTTCCAGACAACCTTGGAATGCTCAGAGCCTGAGGCGAAAGAAGCTGACTTATCACTGATGCACGAGCAGTTACAGAAGCTTCTTTACGAGGAAGAAGGATGGGACTATGACTTCACTCATGCAGGCAGGGAGGTTAAGAGTTTAGCAGCTGGGTCTGACCCTGCCAAGGAGGCTGAAGGACTGAACGTTATTGGAGATGTAAGCGCCAACCATCAGCCCGTGCCAGGACATTTAGTGGAAGATAACCAGCTTGTCACTGAATTGGCAACCGCGCTCGAAACAGTAACAGAAGACTATACGGATTGCAACAGCCTTCTGAGAACAGACAAAGCATGCAGCAGTGCATCTGTGGGCAAGAGCTCTCTTGCGCTACCTGTGGAAACAGATGTCGCATGTCCAAGCACGGCCTTTGGACACAGCACAGAAAAGCCATCTGTCCCTCTTGTGCGTGGCAATCTCTTTGACACAGGAATATATCTGGACGATGACCAACGGCAGACATGGTCAAGCAATAATGGACCTGTTCAAATGTCTGCCTCTTGGGAAGTGAAGATTACGACTGATAATGCATTCTCATCTCCTGCTGCAGAATCTCCATTCAGGTTTACAGAAGCCCAGAACAGTCCTTTAAAATGTGGCCAAGAAATGCTAATAGAGGGACCCGCTCTTTACCTTGGCCCGTCACTTTATACTGAACCAGATGTTCATTGTGGAGATGATGCCATTGCAAAGCAATCCGATGAGATCCCCGCTAAAAACTCTCATGTTATACTGTGCCAATCAAGAATAAAAGATGGTGCTAATCTCCCCGAGCTTTCACCAAAAGAAGATTCATCCAGTAATTCTTCTGGCAAAAATGTGGATCAGTTTACAAGTGAAGGACACTCTTCAGTTACGGGAGTCGATAAAAGCACTGAAGAGAAATTTCAGGAGAAAGGAACGGAGTTAGACGTGAATGCCCAAAGTGACGGTAATTGTGACATTTATCGTGTTTCGACAGGTAATGATAGTGATGATTTCCACGCTATACCTGATTCAGGGAATTATAGCTACCATATGCACGAACATAATTCAGTGATAGTCATTGCCTCTATAGCAGATTGGGATGGGCCGGAAGATGCTGACATAAAGGAAGCAGTGTTCAAAGCATCATACAAAGGTAAATTCCGATCTGAAGTTCTGCTAGGAAGCAAAAAGAATGAGGAAAACACTGTTAACCATGAAAGCAGAGACTGTAGAGGGATCATAGAACAAACTGCTCCAGAATCAAACACTGTCTTGGAGATACCGCTGCCAGAGACTCAAGAAAGAACATCACGGGGGAAATCTAGCATTGCTAATGATGTTTGTGCAATCGAGAAAGAAGTGGGTATACACATTACAGGCTTTACACCCAATTCTGGAAATGCAGTAGCCAGTATAATGGGGAATGAGTGTAGCAGTTCAGGTCAGGAGGTCAGTAAGGGAGCTAGCAATATAGTAGGCACGATTGGCAGTCAAGAGAGGAATCAAAAAGATGCGAATGAAGAGCGTGGCATGAAGGCCCTGGAGGTAGAATCGTTTGGGGCTGAAAGTCTAATGCCAGCTGAATCCATGCACAGTAAGGCTGAGAAGGACATGAGTGAACAAACACCTCAGCTAAGGCAGGATCCATATGGAAGAGGGGAAGAAGAAAAGGGGATCCACGTTGTCCAATATGAGAGAGATCCGGGGCAAAGAGTAATATCGGTTGCTGATGAGTATGAAGAAGCTGAGGTGGAGCCTTACATGCAAGCACTAGTGGAATCCAAAGATCAGATATATCCTTGGCTCGATAGCATTGAACTGGAGCAGAAAGAACATCGAAAAGTGAAAGAAGAAAAACAGAGCCAGGTAGCCCCTTGTGATGGACAGGATAACAGGGGACACCAAGAGTCCCTTGAGTGTGACCTAGAGGAAGCGGAAGTTGAGCCTTATATGAGGGCACTCATGGCTTCAGAAGAGATTCATTCCTGGCATGAAAGCATGAACTATGTGTATCCTTCCGGTGAGCAAACTGGGGTGTCTATCAGAGCATGTGTAGGGGCAAATACAAGCCACAGTCAAGCTGGCACATTCACAGCAGATGAGAGTAAAAACCTAAAGACATCAGAGCACAGTATGGAGGCCTCAGTCAATGTTGTACCCTGTTCCACTGAGAAACCCAAACTCTCCAAGGCAGCCTGGACTCACGGCAGCCCCGAGGATGTGAAGCGTAAGCAAGAAACTGTGAAGAAGAAGACGGTGTCAAAGGTGCAGATGAAGAAACCACGCCTCGACACAAAAGAAAATGCTTGCAACAGCGTCAGCTGTCTTAAAAAGGCCTCCAAAGTGGAGACAGGCCAGAAGGAAGATAAGAGAGCGCAACGGAAACCATCTTCAGAAAAAGACAGCAAAGGTACGCTCTGAAAGAGATTTTCCAGTTTTACAGTTGTCCAGGGATGGGAAAGTTCCCAGACTTGCTAGAGAGCTGTTCCAAGGCAGACAAGGGTTTGAGCATCACACAGGGACCCTGTCCCTTTAAAGAAATGCTGCTGATGGTGTAGGGTTGCCAGATCCCCCCTGGCCACTGGCGGGGTAGGGTTGTCATCTCCAGGTTGGGAAACTCCTAGAGATTGGGGGGTGGAGCCTGGCGGTGGGACAGGGACCTTAGTGGGGGACAACAGCATGGAGTCCACCCTCCAAAGCATCCATTTTCTCCTGGGAAACTGATCTCTGTAGTCTGGAGATGAGCTGTGATTCTGGGCGATTCCCAGGTCCCACCGTAACTGGTGCTGGGGTTGCCAACTCTGGCTCTAGAGATTCCTGGAGATTTGAGAGTGGTGTCTGGGGAGGGTGAAGTTTGGGGAGGGGAGGGGAGGGAGCTCAGGGGGGATGTGATTGTGATTGGCATGCCATGGAATCTGCCCTTCAAAGCTGCCATTTGCTCCTGTGGATGTGATTTGTGCAGCCTGGGGGTCAACTGCAACTCTGGGGAGAACTCCAGGTGCCTTCTGGAAGCTGACAGTCCTAGTTGGTGCCACCTCGGGTAGTCTGCTGCAACTTGGGGGCAAGACATGCCTACTGAGAGGCTGGAGGAAGAAGAATTCTGAGGCCATTGGTTAACAGTGGCAGACAACATCTGGAAGCAGGCCTCTGGAGGGACAGGGTCCCAATGCCCCCAAGGTGGGGCCTGGGGATCTCCCAGAATTGCAGCTCATCTCCAGAGTGCAGAAATCAGCCCTCTTGGAGAAGTTAATTATCATATGGCAAGGTGTGTAATATAGCTAGGAGATCTTCAGATTGTCTGGCAGCTAGAAGTTCTAGCTCTTTTAGCATTATGCACCACTAGGTGGCGGGCTAAACTTGTTTTTAAGGCAAGAGATGTTTCAGAGGTAGTTTGCTGTTGCCTGCCTCTGCGTTGCAGCCTGTGAGAGTTCTGCTCAAAGTAGTCAAGGATCAGATCTTGGTTGGTTAACCACAGTTCTTTATTACCTATTCCTACATTAGTACAGCATCTCGGATTATTGTCAGAGATGAGACAAATAATACAAGCGGGTCTATTATACCATTCCAAGGAGTTTGAATTACCCATAGATAGCCAATCCCCTGTAGGGAAAATTGGCGGGCTAAAAGGTGTCTTGACCGTTTGGTTCTCACAGGAAAAAAGTGAGGTGTTA
The DNA here is from genome assembly GCA_029233225.1 of Lepidodactylus listeri. Classification (NCBI taxonomy): domain Eukaryota; kingdom Metazoa; phylum Chordata; class Lepidosauria; order Squamata; family Gekkonidae; genus Lepidodactylus; species Lepidodactylus listeri. Next base: position 22,597,442 of record JARCFY010000004.1, on the reverse strand, counting down.
AGCAGTAAATTTCCTTTCCCAAACCTGACCCCTCAGATGTTTTCGAGTTCACATAACAATCAATGGCTCCAAGGTTCTTTAGCATTTGATAAGAGATGAGAAGCATCCTCCCCTTGAAGTTACTGCCGGAGCAGCTGGAATGCGGAGGCAGGGATGTGAGGCCTCCTTGTTCTCGCAAATCATGGTTGTCACCTCCCGGTCAAGACAGACACAATGCATTATGGTTACATAGGTTCAAATACACTTTAGATACACAAGATAGGTAAAGACATGCATGAAAGAAGTTAACTCTATAGCTGGCTAATACATTGGCTGAATTTGCAGATTCTGACACCCTGCCCTCCTCATAATTCACTTCACCTAGCTTTGTCGGGAAACATTTTATGAAACAGTTTAGTCAGTTTAGGAGCATGCACATGTTCTGAACGGATCCACTCGTTGTGTTCCGGGCCGAAATCTAACCACCTAACTAAGTAATATAAACGGCCTCTTCGCATCTTGGAATCGAGGATTTCAGTTATCTCGAAGTGAGGGGCCCCCTCCTTCATCAGTGGAGGAGGAACTGGAGGAGCTGGATGCCAAGCATTCGGCCCAGGATCTTTCTTCAGTAGGCTGAAATGAAACACAGGGTGCACAGAACTCAGTGATTTAGGTAATTCCAGTTCAAAAGACACATCCGATATTTTGCGCAGCACTTTATAAGGTCCAACAAATTTCCATCCTAGTTTTCTGCTGGGCTGCAACCCATGAATGTTTTTGGTGGAGAGATAGACAGAGTCCCCAGGTTGGAGATCCCATCCTGGTGCTCTCCCTCGATCAGCATATTTTTTGTAATCCTCTTTGGCATGGTCCAATGCTTTGCCTATTAATGGCCATGAGTCCTGGAGACTAGACCACCAACTCTTAAAATCCGATGGGGAAGCATTGGGGGCATTCTCAATGGTAGGCAACGGTTTCCCCTCAAATCCCCCTACTGCCATAAAGGGAGAGACTCCCGTGGAGGAGTGCACTGCATTGTTGTAACTATATTCTGCAAACGGCAACAATTCCACCCAATTGTCTTGGTGGTAGTTAGTGTAACATCTCAAAAACTGTTCCAATATTTGATTAGTTCGTTCGGATTGGCCATCGGTCTCTGGGTGGTAACCCGAACTCAGGGCTGGTTCTATGTCCATCATTTTTAGGAGCTCCCGCCAGAAGCTGGCAACGAACTGACTTCCTCTGTCGGATACCACTCTCTTCGGAAAAGCGTGTAATTTAATCACGTGATTGAAAAAAGCCTTGGCCATCCCTTTAGCGGTGGGCAATTGCTTAAAAGGGGTAAAATGCGCTTGCTTCGAGAAGGTGTCCACCACCACCCAAATAACCGTTTTTCCCTTAGAGGGGGGCAGATTGGTGATAAAGTCCATGGCGATGGCCTCCCAGGGTCTTGAGGGGGTGGGTAGGGGGTGCAACAAGCCCGGAACTTCCCCCCCCCCCCGCTTTTTGCACATTAGACAAGTCTGGCAAGCCGAGACGAAGTCGGAAACGTCTCGGCGCATGCGCGGCCACCAGAATTGACGCTGGATCAAATTGAGCGTTTTCAGGAAGCCAAAGTGCCCGGCCAGCTTAGACGAATGGCAGGTTAACAATATCTCTTTACGTTTAACTTTTGGCACCACCAGTTTATCTCCATGTAGCCAACATTGATCCTCCCTCTTGGAGCATTCCTCCAGAGTCTCCAACTCCTCAACCTCTTCCGGAGCATAATCCCCCCCCCCAATCACATTTCCCAATATCTAACTGAGTTCTTTTTGCTTGGCCCCGGGTGATCACCGCCCCTCCCAACTGCTGGGGGGAGAACATCGAGTCAAACACTTCTTCCTTGACACTTTCATGCTGGGGCAATCTGGACAATGCGTCTGCCAAGGAGTTAGCTTTCCCAGGAAAATGCTTGAGCACGAAATTAAACTTAGAGAAGAAATCGGCCCATCGCAGCTGTTTGGCGTTGAGGGATCTCTGAGTGCGCAGCGCCTCCAGATTCTTGTGATCAGTCCATATTTCAAACGGAGTCGGCGCGCCCTCCAACCAATGCCGCCACGTAGTGAGCGCCAATCTAATGGCCGCGGCTTCTTTGTCCCAGACCGACCAATTTCTTTCCGTTTCGTTAAATTTCTTTGAAATATAAGCCAGCGGGTGCAATTTCCCTTCCGGACCACTTTGTAATATGGCCCCCCCCCATGGCTACATCTGACGCGTCCACATGGATTACAAATTCTTTGGTTTCGTCAGGGTGCGCCAGAATGGGCTCCGAAGTAAAGAGAGTTTTTAAAGTCTCAAACGCCCTCTGACACTCCCCGTTCCAAGCTAATTTTTCTCCCGGCTTCCCTGTCTCGGGCCCTCTCCCCTTGGTTTTTAGTAAGTCTGTTAAGGGGAGAGTAACCTTAGCAAAGTCTTTGATGAAGGTTCGGTAAAAGTTACAAAACCCCAAGAGGCTCTGCAATTGTTTTCTTGTTCGCGGAGCCTCCCATTGCACTACCGCCTCCACCTTCCCCGGGTCCATTTCCAACCCCTTCTGAGAGATGCGATAGCCCAGGAAGTCCACGGACTCACGGTGGAATTCACACTTGGACAGTTTTACAAATAGCTGATTTTTTAGCAAGGTAGCGAGGACCTCCCGGACTAAATTCACATGTGCTTTCTTATCAGTAGAATAGATCAAGATATCATCTATGTAACATAACACGCCTTTAAATAGGTGCTTGTGCAACACTTCGTTGATTAAGCTCATAAAGACCCCGGGCGCGCCACTTAAGCCGAACGGCATCACGAGATATTCGAATTGTCCCAGGGGGGTATTAAACGCAGTCTTAGATTCATCCCCTTCCCTGATGCGCACCCTGAAATAGGCATCTCGTAAATCCAGTTTGGTAAAAATCCTCCCCTTAGCAGCTTCCGCCAAGAGGTCTTTTATTAAAGGGAGGGGGTAAGCGTTGGTAGTGGAGACCGCATTCAGTCCTCTATAGTCAGTGCATAATCGCAAACCCCCATCCTTTTTTTTTCTGAAGAGCACCGGCGCGGCAAAAGGGGATTTGGCTGGGCGGATGAATCCGCGCGCAAGATTTTTGTCCAAGAACTTTCGCAACTCTTCCCGCTCCAACGGGCTCATGGAGTATAATTTCCCTTTTGGGAGTTTTTCTCCAGGGAGCAGTTCTATGGCACAGTCTGACAGTCGGTGGGGGGGCAACTCGTCCGCCTCAGTCTCGCTGAACACTTCCAGCAAATCTCTGTACTCCTTGGGCACCATGGTGGGGGTGAGCGCGAGCGCTGGGGCCGGGGAAGGAGGGGTCGGGGGCCCGGGTCCCCACGCCGGGTCCCATTTATGGGTGAGGCAGCGGTCGTCCACCCACGAGATCTTCCCTTCGCTCCATTTAATATAAGGGTCGTGCGCCCCTAGCCACGGGCTGCCTAACACCATAGGGAACTGGGCGTTTGGGGTGATGACAAAAGCACGCTTCTCCCAGTGTTCCCCCGTCCCCAAAATCAGGCTCTCAGTCTCGGCTATACATTCCTCTTTCATCTCCGACCCATCCATTTGAGTGAACTTTAAGGGTTCTACTAATGGGGTGACGTTTGGACCGAGCCCTTCCACTACCAGTGGGCTGATCAGGTCTCGCGCACACCCAGAGTCAATTAGCGCTCGTACCCTCATGTGGGTACCCGAACCAGGGGTCACCACCGTCACTACCATATATAACAAGGGGCCGGGGATGCTCACCGGAGATGGCGCTTCTTGGCGGGGGACCTGCAGCTCTGCGCCGCTCACTGCAGGCCGTTGGAGTTTCCCGACATCTGTGTCTCCATCAGCTCCAGCTCCCCCTGGTCGCTGGCCGTTCCCTCCAGCTGCAGCGCCCGGGGCTTCATTGGCGTCTTTCCCCGGCTAGGGGTGCCTCCCCCTACGGGTGTTGAGGTCTTCAGGCCTTTCCCCCCCCTCGTGGGCAAGCGGAGGCGAAATGGCCACTCTCCCCGCATTTCATGCACAGCCCTTGCCGAAACCTAGCATCCCGGACGTCTTGCACGTTGGATCGGGGCTTCGCTCGGGGGGCTGCTTTGCTGGAGGCCGTCACTGAAGCTCCCATCTTGATCAGGGCGAATCGCTCTTCCATGTCGATGGCAGCTCTCATCCAGGTGGCCAAGGTGCCCGGGCGGCCCCCCAACAACACGGTTTCGTAAATCTCCGGATTCAGGCCCTCCCAATACTTCTCCATGAACAACTCCTCCGGCCATCCGTGGATCTTGGCCGCGATGCGACGGAACTTGTCGGTGTAATCTCTCACCGTCGACCTCCCCTGGAACAGCTTCCTTAGCTGGTTGCGGGCCTTTTCTTCCCCCAGGGGGTCTTCGAACTGATGTCGGAGGGCCCACATGAAGTTATTCAGGGAACGCAACTCAGGTCCTGGGTTGTCGTGCAGGCTCACATACCAATCGCTGGCAGTGTCTTTCAGCTTGGACCCTATGTAACCAATCCGTTCCCTCTCGGTGGGATATAGGTGGCCCCAGCTGTCCAGGAATCTCCCTATTTCCAGCATGAAGAAACGCAGCTTCTCCGGGTCCCCATCGAAAGTGGTCATCAAAGGGTCGGAGGGGGCTGGGCGGGCGGCGGGAGCGGCCGGGACCGGGGCGGGTGCTGGAACGGGCCCTGGTACCGGAACCGGAACGACCGGCTGGACTGGTTGTGCCGGCTGAGCGGGCACCTGCGGCTGAACCGGAACCCCTCCGGGGGCCGCTGGCTGCAGTGGGGCTCCTACCCCCTGACCAGGGAGAGCTCCTTGCACTGCCCTCATGGCGTCTCGAAATTGGTGCTGGAGATCGAGGGCCAACTCACGGAGCTCGGCGGTGAGTTGAAGCCGCAACTCTCCCATCATCTGCTCCAAGGGGACCGTCTGCTCCTCGCGGTACGGATCGGGCCCATACGGACCCGTCCCCTCTCCTTCGAAAGGCGGGCGACGCGGCTCTCCACGGTAGATCGGCTCGCGGTCGTCTCCGAGGTAACTCGGTCTCCCTCGATCGAGCTGGTCCCCGGTGAGCGAAACCCTCACCCCTTTCCGGTCGTGCACCCACGAATCCACGGTCCGACGACCGAAATGGCTCCAGGCGTACTTGGGGGTCACGCTCTGGTGAGGAATCAGGCGCGGGATGTAGTGAGCCCCTTGGCTCGTGGTCACCGGCACTTCGGGACCTCCTCCGCCGCCACCACCCCCGTTCCCCGGATCCTTCGGGGTAACGGGAGTCTCTTCGGGAGTAGTAGGTCTGAGGGGGACCGCGTCGTCGTCTGACATGGTCAGGAACGGCTGAGTCCCAATTACAGATCTCTGACAATCTGTGAGAGTTCTGCTCAAAGTAGTCAAGGATCAGATCTTGGTTGGTTAACCACAGTTCTTTATTACCTATTCCTACATTAGTACAGCATCTCGGATTATTGTCAGAGATGAGACAAATAATACAAGCGGGTCTATTATACCATTCCAAGGAGTTTGAATTACCCATAGATAGCCAATCCCCTGTAGGGAAAATTGGCGGGCTAAAAGGTGTCTTGACCGTTTGGTTCTCACAGGAAAAAAGTGAGGTGTTAAGCAGTAAATTTCCTTTCCCAAACCCGACCCCTCAGATGTTTTCGAGTTCACATAACAATCAATGGCTCCAAGGTTCTTTAGCATTTGATAAGAGATGAGAAGCATCCTCCCCTTGAAGTTACTGCCGGAGCAGCTGGAATGCGGAGGCAGGGATGTGAGGCCTCCTTGTTCTCGCAAATCATGGTTGTCACCTCCCGGTCAAGACAGACACAATGCATTATGGTTACATAGGTTCAAATACACTTTAGATACACAAGATAGGTAAAGACATGCATGAAAGAAGTTAACTCTATAGCTGGCTAATACATTGGCTGAATTTGCAGATTCTGACACAGCCCTGGTATTCCTTGGAGGTCACCCATCCAAATACTAGCTAAGGCCGACCCTGCTTAGATTCCGAGATCTGACAAGAAGGGGCTAGCCTGGGTTATCCCGGTCCTGGAGAAAATGGATGCTTTGGATGGTGGGCTCTATGCCATTGTACCTCACTGAGGTCACTGTCCTCCCCAGGCTCCATCCCCAAACCCACAGGAGTTTCCCAGCCTGGAGCTGGCAACCCTATGCCCCTCAGCCCTCGCCAGTGACATGGCAACCCAACACCATGCATACATCTACAGACCTCTAGCAGCAGCTCTCCCAGACCGAGGGAAATTGGCCTCCCTCCAGAGCTAGCAATTGAAATGGAGATCTTACCAATGCAGAGAGCACGAACCATAAGCTTGAGTTATGAACACTTCCCGATTCAATATTTGGTTACTGAAGAATAAATGCTTCTGTTATGCGACATCCTTGGTTCCATGAAATGGCTGCCATGGCAAATTAAGACATAGCTTTTGTTTACCTCCCCAGTACAGGTTCTTTTTGTCAACTGGTACTTAATAGCTATCACCTCCTCTGACCATACAAATTAGTCTTTTTTAAAAAAAAAATTAAAGAAAACATAAATACTTTGGTTTGAAAGAAAATGAAACTGTATAATAACTCTCACCTTCTTTGACCATGCAAACTGGTCTTTTTTAATGAAAGGAAACATAAATACTTTGGTCTGAAAGAAAATGAAACTACATGGAGCCCTGTGTAGATTTATATCGAAGGACCCTGTCTCCACATAGAAGAGCTTCGTTTGAGAGCAGGGCAAATGAGAATTTAGAGCAGGAAGATGGGTGCTTACTCCTGGAGCCCATGTCTGATGCCACAGTTCATGCCTAAAAGATAGAAGTGAATATCAATGCAAAACACATTATTAAGAGAGATCATGGCTGTGGTCACACGCACCATTTGGAGTGGAGGGGAAGCGAGGCTATTTCCGTTGGAGGCTATTTCCTCCTCTCTTTGGAGGAATTTGACATGCAGTTGTGAGATCACACATTCCTTTGTGCTGTGGGCTCAGCCTGTCACTGTGAGATCAGATGCAACCGTGGCTGAATCTCTTTTTTTGCCATTTGTTTCCCATGTGCATAAACAAGGAATCGCACCTCCACACTGAGGGCTCCCCATGGAGTATGCAATTATGCGCATACTGTGAAGGGGGGAATCAGCACTGAGTCAGGATGGACTGATCAGACCATCCCAACGGCATGAGTGCATGCTTGCACAATCAGACAGGGGAAAGTCCGTCTGTGGCCCATCGGAACCAGTTAGAGCCAGACTTTCCCTATTGTCTTTTAACCCCACTTCTGTGACAGAGCAGCATGGGATGCTAACGACTGCAGGATGTTTCCCAGCTGTTGCTGTCTGATCATGCCCTTTAGATCTGTCAGGCATTTGCAGCTATGTCAGATCTAAAGGCACATATGATCGCAGCCCATGAGTCTTTTCACATGGAAGTTTGCCTACAGTTTGGATGCTGACCCTGCAATATTTTTTCACAAAGCTTTCTCACATCCTCATTTCCCATTTGTTGCCTTTCCATGTTTTTCTGGTTGTTTCTCCAGGCTTTCTCAAACCACCTTTGATATAATTTAAGAAGACAGAGCAGGGGACCCCAGTGTGGTGCCTCTAGGTGCCAGTAGTGCTAGGGTCGCCAAGTCCTACCTCGTTTGTAGTGGGGGGGGGGAGTCTGTCCCTGCCTGTGAGTATTCAGGCAGGCACGCAAAGCGTGTGTGCTGCGATGATATCACTTGGAAGTGATGTCATCACGCCTGGCACGTTGGGGGGAGGGCCTCTCTAATTCAAGGGGAAACCATAGAGTTTTCCCTCAAATTACAGAGCATCCCCCAAAAAACGTGCCCGATGCGATGACGTCACCTCCAGGTGACATCCTCGTACTGGGCACATCTTCGGAGCCTGGTAATTTGGCGGCGGCCCACTGGAAATTGGCACAGCCAGGTGGGTCTTTTTCCCAGCAAGTCTTCTGACTGGCTGTTGGAAATTTGATTGGTTGTGAAGATTTTTTAAAAAACACTGCTTTAGTAGCCAGTGCCACCACAACACACAGTCTTCATCCTGCGGCTGAAGGTTACATTTCAGCAGTCATTTAAGATTAATCAATTGGCGTACAGGAGCAGCTCCTTTAAAAATGTCGTCTCTAAATTGATCTCAAGGGTCTCCTGTGTATTTCACTGTGCTCACTAATAGATGTATTTGTTTGTTTTAATTTCAAGCCCCCAAACTGCTGAAAAAAATCCAGGCAGAATTGTTCCCCGATTTCTCTGGAAATATCAAATTATGCTGTCAGTTTGTTGAAATCCATGAAGATGCAATTATTACATGGATGAAAGACTCTCAGCCACTTGCTCGAGTGCAGAGAAGGTAAGGAGAATAAATGCGAGAAGCTTATTTATCTATCTATCTATTTGCCAACAGGCTCCATTTATTATCCAACAACAACATTCCCTTTATTCCTGGAGGAAAAGGAGGGCAGAGATTAAAAGAGAGATAATATGCTTTGCGATGCTTTTTAGCAGGGAGGGGGAGGTCATATATTCTGTGATCATTTCTAAAAAAAGGAGGGAGATTTTATATATGCTGCATTCAGAACTCCTGGGAGTGATGTGAATGAAGTCTTTAAGAAGGCGAATCATCCTGAAGGCAGCCAAAGGAGAACATATTCTTAGAAGATGGGTGCTTTCAATTGCCCTCAGATTTACAGAGTTCTTAATAATTCAGGTTCTGATCCTCAGAAATGCCTTGGTCCAACTCCTCCCCTATGTATATATCCGGGCTGGGTTGTAGGCCACCTAAAAGAAGAAGAGCAGATTTTTCTACCCCACTTTTCTCTATTCCAAAGTAGTTTGTTTGTTTGTTTGTTTTCTAATTTATATCCCGCCCTACTCTGCCAAAGCAGGCTCAGGGCGGCTTACACAGAATAAAATACATATTAAAACAATCAGATCCCATAAACATTAAAACAATTCATTAAAACAATACCATATTAAATATTAAGGTGCTAGCGATGTTATTCCAGGCTTTACAATCACCTTCCGTTACTTTTCCCTCAACAGGCACCTTATGAGGTAGGTAGGGCTGAGAACAGGCCTGTAGCCAGGATTTTGTGGCTTGTGGGGCAAAAAAAATTCTGGTGGGGCTGCCATTATTTTTTGGTCTGTCTCTAAACAACTGTACTTTTAAGTAATAATAAAGACAATAATACTAATAATAAATTAAATTAAGTGCAGCACAAACATCCCCCACAACAGCCACCCCAGACATAAATGAAATGCAAAAACACCGCCCACCCTTCCCTTCCTGAGATTGAAAGCCCTTAACATTTTCAGAAGGGAATCTTGTGGGGCTGGCCCTTTAAGGAAGGAGGCAGAGCCCACAACAGCTCCGCTATGGCTATGGGCCAGGTTGAGAGAATTCTGAGAGAGCTGTGACTGGCCCAAGGTCACCCAGCTGGCTTCATGTGAAGGAGGAGTGGGGGAATCAAACCCAGTTCTCCAGAACAGAGTCCGCCACTCTTAACCACCACACCTGAATGAGCACAGGAAATCCATGCAATGCTTGATTCACATAAGAAGGCAACCATACAACTAGCAAGCTCCTGGTTGGCATGAGCAGAATGGGCTGTGTAACATCCACAGGGATGCTGTGTTCTTTCCAATGTGTCACAACTCTTTCCAAATGCAAACTTCTCTTCTAGTGCAGGAGATGAGTTTCCTGTATCCCTGGCAATAGTTCAAGCTGGTAAGAAAGATCAAGGACTGTATTGCTGCTGCTTGAAGAACAGGTATGGAAAGGCCACTACGGATTTCAACCTGACCTCAGAAGGTAATGGCTAATGTCTTGTCTCTTCACTGCAAGGAGCTACTGGAGGCGCCTTGTTGTTGACTGGATCATTACTTACTGTATTGCTTTCCATCTCTTTGCAGTCCTGGAACATCTTTCAAGTTTTCAAGATGCTGAAGGTAAGTCCGTTCAGTATTTCCCAGGGTGAATGGTGCAAAGTCATAATCACACCAAAAGAAGCCATTAAAAGTGAGCCATTAAAGACATGCCATTAAAACAAGTTTTGGAAAACAAGCCACAGAACAGCCCACTGGCTTAGAAACAGACCGTGAAATGGCTTTTAAAAAAGATGGAATCCCTCAGTTAAAAGCCTGGGTAAAAATAAATGTTTTAGCCTGGAGTATCAGGTAGACACTAAGTGACCTTCAACAGAGAGGATGTTTCAAAGATAAGGTGCCACTGCCGAAAAAGCCCTGCCTTTGGTCGTAGGTGGGGAAACATACATCCACAGCTTTTACGAATTTTTCAGGGTTCACCATGACTTAGATCCAGACTTTGCCTGCTCAGAGCTCTGACTCCGTCCCCAAGCATGAGGCCAAAGAGGCTGGCCAGGGGTGGAGTCAGCCTTAAATGCCTGCCTGCCTCCGCCCCCAGTGTCACTGGCGCAATGTTGGCATCGCACATCACTACCTTTCCTTCCAGGGGAGGCAAATCAGCCCCCACCTGCAAGCACCATAAGGCTCTGTGGGCGGACGGAGCCCCTGTTTTATGGTGTCAGTCCTGAAACCCGTGAAGTGGTGATAAAGAGGAGATGGTATATTCAAACATGTGCAGAGTGTCTTCCTGTCACTACTGAGCAACCTTATTCCGAGGGGGATTCCAAACTGCATAGAACTTGTCACTCATCTGCATTCCTCAAGGGGCCCACTTTTGGTGGCTTCTTTGCACGTGGTACCCCTGATTTCCCGTAGGAAAAACTCACGGTTCTCAGCAGCAGCAGACAAAATTCCATTTACATTGAAGGGGGTTTCCATCAAGGACTCGGATGAAAAGAAAAAGAAATATAACCAAATCCTGCTTTGAGGCATGTATTCTCAACACTTGACTATGTGGTCTTTGACCAGGCTTCTGTCAGAACATGATCCAGCAAGAAAGAGAAAGAATTCAGATACCACATGCTTCCCACCGCCCATTAGTGTTGGCCTGACTTTATTAATAAGCATAGCATGTAATTAATCATAGATAATGTTTTGCCAGAAGGTATTAGCAGCCATATTGTGGTCTAGTTCATCCAGTCAGCCGGGTGGTCTGATTTGTTTTGACTCATGAAGAAGCAGAATTACTCGCTCTATTCCCATTAGAGCAGGTGCACATTTTTTTTCATTTATTCACCAAGAATGTCAATTTCTATGCCTTTGCTAGTCAGACTTGATGCTTTGATGAAATGGTGAAGAAGGCAGCAGTCACACACACTAAGACCGATTTTCCACGAGGCGCTGCTCCGGCGTCGTTCTTCCCTTTGCCCTGATTGCATGCTTGAATTTCCCACTATTTGCCCCATGCTGCATTTTGACCCGCGGCTTTGCCCAAATTCCCCTGTGGCTTCAGTGTTCCTCAAAAAACAGGATCACTGAAGTTGCGGGGGAATTCGGGCGAAGCCACAGGTCAAAATGCAGCACAGGGCAAATAGTGGGAAATTCAAGCATGCAATCGGGGCAAAGGGAAGAACGACGCCGGAGCGACACCTGGAGGGAAATCAGTCTAAATAGTTCACTTCCAATCCACTTTCAGTGTACTTTCCAACTGGATTTTACTGGGCGAACTGGCAAAATCCAGTTGGAAAGTGCATTGCAAGTGTATTGAGAGTGGATTATTTAGTGTGTTTGAGACTGCAGCTGAAGAGGGGTTGCTCAGTGGGCCTGAGAGGTGATGCTGAAATAGTACAGGACTCCAGTAACAACAAAGAAAAGGTGGTTGTTTTAGAAAGATGGGTGTTTTAAATATAGCAGCCCTGAGGCAGATTAAAAATATTTTCACTTGCCCTGAGCTGGATAGCCCAGGCAAGCCCGATCTCGTCAGATCTTAGAAGCTAAGCAGGGCCGACCCTGGCAAGTACTTGGATGGGAGACCTCCAGAGAATACCAGGGCTGGGAGGCCAGAGGCAGGCTATCAAGCCACTTCTCTGAGCATCTTCGATGCCCCAATAGGAGTCGCCAGAGGTCGCCATGATTTCCAGGCAAGGGCATATACACGCATGCACACACAAACACACAAAATGCAAAAAGAATACAAAGAAGATTTTGACTTAAACTATGGATAAAACAAATCTGCGAACTTTTGGAAAGACTGATCAGTATTGTTGATTAGTGTGAGTGATTAGAACGGATCAGTATTATTAAAAGAAAAAGCAGGACCATGTTGCTAACTGAACCCTTTCAGAATATATCAAAGATTTGCTTAGCCAGTAGGGGAGTGCAAAAAAATTTTTTTGGCATTTTTTTGGGTTTGGATCTACCAAACCTGAAAAATTTTGGTATTTGCCAACATTCCCAAATCCCAGTATCACTGATACTGGGGTTCAGGAATTATCAGACTTGCCGAATTTATTCGGCTCAATTACACCCTATGGGGAAACCTGGAGAGCGCGGGGAGGCATGTATAAATGCCTCCCCATCCCTTTCCCAGCCCACCTGCCAAAGCGGGTGGGGAAGGGAAAGTGTTTAAACTTAAAATACTTTACCTTGCTTACGGCATCCATTTGGGGAATCCCTGCTCGGCCAGCCAAATCAGATTAGAGAATCTGATTCGGCTTCCGGCATGCCTGAATAATGCCGAATAGGCATTATTCAGTGGGTTTTTTCGGTTCATCCGAACCGAATGCACATGCCTATTAGCCAGCAAGACAAAGATGGACTTGCAAAAAAACAGAGGAAGAGAAATCCCAGTTTCCACCTTCCTCCCCATCACTAGCTCCACCCACACACTGCTGGCTGTCTTTCCCAGTGCAGCTATCTCTGCTTCCCACCTAGGTTTGACTCGACTCTGCCAGTGGTTCCAACTTCCCACTCCTTATTGGGGTTTTTTAAAAAATAACATTTTATTGTAATTTTTAACAAGACAATGCATGTTAAGAAAACAGTGAACAACTAGAAGTACATATACGGTGTCAGTCAACAATGTGCAAACCATATAAAGTGAATCAAGACACAGTACTGTTTAGGAACAGACAGGTACCAGTACAATATGTAGTTACCATAAACATAGGCCATCCATCACATTAGGTATTCTATCTTGTTTTACCAGCTAGTTTAGAACTGGGAACCAGAGTGAGACAAATTTAGCTGAAGAGGTTTGAGAATCCAAGTTAGAGATATTGTCAAATAATTTTGCCATAATATATTGATCCAGAATGCCAGGGCAACAACAACAGTTTGGAATCTGGTTACTTTTCCAATGTGAGGCTATTGCTGGTTTTTTTCAGCAGATAAGAGAATTCCATCATAGCTTTGAGCCTTAAACCAGTAAGAGATTCATGCCTCGAAACCAGCATTTCAAATAATAATCCGGGCATTCTGTTTCGTACAATATTTGTTTTACGGTCATTAATCAGCAATTGCTTTTAATGACACAATCCCAACAGATTTGCCACTGAGCTCCTCCGAGGTTATTAAGACACCCTCAGACTCCCCCCCCCCACCCAGCATGCTTTCAGGCAGATTACATGCCCCGTTTCTCCCGTCATTTAGTTATGCTAGTATTTGGTATGCTCAGCTGAACAACAATTGTTTGAATATCAGAATTACCATTATCTTCCTCTGCTTGTGAGAGGTGCTGGAACAAGCCAGCTACTGGGGAGAGCCAGTTTGGTGCAGTGGTTAAGAGTGCAGACTCTGATCTGGGAGAACCAGGTTTGATTCCCCACTCCTCCACTTGCAGCTGCTGCTGTGACCTTGGGCAAGCCATAGTTCTGGCACAGCTGTTCTTGCAAAAGAGCCGTTTCTGTCAGAGCTCTCTCAGCCCCACCTACCTCACAGGGGGTCTGTTGTGGGGAGGGGAAGGGAAAGGAGTTTGTAAGCCGCTCTGAGACTCCTTTGGGAAGTGAGGGGTGGGGTATAAATCCAATCTCTTCTCTTCTTCTTCTAATTAAAAGGAAACAGAGAGTGAGTCTAAATGGGCAATTTTCTCAGTGGAGGGAGGTAAGCAGTGGGGTTCTGCAGGGATCAGTACTCAGTCTGATGCTTTTTAACTTGTTTATTAACGATTTGGAGTTAGGAGTAAGCAGTGAAGTGGCTAAATTTGCAGATGACACAAAGTTGTTCAAGATGGTGAGAACCAGGGAGGATTGTGAGGCACTCCAAAGGGATCTGTCAAGGATGGGCGAGTGGGAATCAACATGGCAAATGGGGTTTAATGTGGCCAAGTGCAAAGTGATGCACATTAGAGCCAAAAATCCTAACTATAAATACACGTTGATGGGGTCTGAACTGGCGGAGACTGACCAAGAAAGAGATCTCGGAGTCATAGTAGATAACTCAATGAAAATGTCGAGACAGTGTGCGACTGCAATGAAAAAGGTCAATGCTATGCTGGGGGTTATTAGGAAGGGAATAGATAACAAATCAGCCAGTATCATAATGCCCCTGTATAAATTGATGGTGCAACCTCATTTGGAGTACTGTGTACAGTTCTGGTTGCCACACCTCAAAAGAGATATTATAGCACCAGAAAACGTGCAGAAAAGTGCAACTAAAATGATAAAAGGGTTGGAACACTTTCCCTATGAAGAAAGGTTGAAGCACTTGGGGCTCTTTAGCTTGGAGAAATGACGGCTGAGGGGTGACATGGTCAAGGTTTATAAGATTACGCATGGGATAGAGCAGGTAGAGAAAGAAGTGCTTTTCTCCCTTTCTCGGGGGGGGGGCACAGTGGGAGGGCTTCTAGTGTCCTGGCCCCACTGCTGGACCTCCTGAGGGCACCTGGTGTTTTTGGCCACTGTGTGACAGTGTTAGACTGGATGGGCCACTGGCCTGATCCAACATTAGCTTCTCTTCTGTTCTCTTCAAATCATTATACTAGTTTCGCCAACAACTGTGTATCCACATATAATTTCCTTCCTAAGGAGCGTGGGGGGGGGTGTTAATATGAAAAACAAAGGCAGCGATGGAGAGCCTTGGGCCATGATGACTACAGTTAGAGTTGCCAGCTCCAGGTTGGGAAATACCTGGAGATTTTGGGGGTGGAGCCTGGGGAGGGCAGGGTTTGGGGAGGGGAGGGACTTCAGTGGAGTAGAATGCCATAGAATCCACCTTCCAAAGTAGTCATTTTATCCAGGTGAACTGAGTGCTGTCACCTGGAGATCAGTTGTAATAGTGGGAGAGATCCAGCCAGCACTTGGCAACCCTAGCTCCAATGATATACAGAAACTGAATGGGTAGCAGAACCTGGTGCTGAAAACTGATGCCATCTTCTGTGCCTTCACTGAGGATAGGATTACCAGCTCCGGGTTGGGAAACATGTGGAGATTTGGGGGGGTGGAGCCTGAGGAGGGCGGGGTTTGGTCTGGAGAGCCAAAACAGGGCATAGAGGCCAAGGCCTTCTCCTTTTTTTAAAAAAAAATCCCCTGATGTTCCCTCCTGGTTCTGGGATTCAGAGGTTTGATGCCTTAGATAGGGTTGCCACCCTCCAGGTGGCACCTGGATATCTAACGCTATTACAGTTGATCTCCAGATGACCAAGATCAGTTCCCCTAGAGAAAACAGCTGCTTTGGATGGTTGTCTCTGTGGCGTTATATCCTGCTGAGGTTTCCCCCCCCCAAGCTCTACCCCCAACTCAGAGCTGGCAACCCTAGAAATGTGGAGGTTACCCTCAGTCACCATGGCAAGAAGAAGAAGAGATTGGATTTATACCCTGCCCTTCACTACCCAAGGGAGTCTCAGAACAGCTTACAAACTCCTTTCCCTTCCCCTCCCCACAACAGACACCCTGTGAGGTAGGTGGGGCTGAGAGAGCTCTGACAGAAATGGCTCTTCTTCAAGAATAGCTGTGCCAGAACTATGGCTTGCCCAAGGTCATCCAGCAGCTGCAAGTGGAGGAGTGGGGAATCAAACCCAGTTCTCCCAGATTAGAGTCTATGCACTTAACCACTACACCAAACTGGCTCTAGTAACCATTGATAGACTTATCCTCCATTAATCTATCTGATCCCCCTTTCGAGCTGTTTATTCCTGTGGCCATCACTACATCCTCTGGGAGCGAATCCCACATTTGAATTGCAATCCCCCTTCCAACCTAGTTGGTTGCTTTCTCCCCCTTTTCTTAATTGCTTCCTCTTTTCAACAGATGACACAGGTATGCATATTTTTGCACAAACTTTGAGTGAGCAGAATGACATTTCTTTGGGATTTTTAAATATATATGTTTTTGTAGGCTTGGAAGACATTGAATTCTTGCAGCTCATGTTCAGAGAAGATTTCATCTGCGATAGTTACTTCAGTAACAGCCTGCACGGGAGAATCACAACGGAAGAGCTGCATTTTGGGGAAGGAGTGCACCGGAAGGCTTTCCGCAGCAAAGTCATGCAGGGTTTGGTGCCGGTGTTTAGCCCCGGTCACCCCTGTGTCCTGAAGGTGCACAATGCCATTGCCTATGGGACCAGGAACAGTGACGAACTTGTTAAAAAGAATTACAAACTGGCGATGCAGGTAAATGCATGCTGCAGTTGTTGTTGTTCAGTCGCACAGTCGAGTCCGACTCTTCGCGACCCCGTGGACCACATCATGCCAGGCCCTCCTGTCTTCCATCGTGTTCCGGAGTTTGCTTAATTTCATGTTCGTTGCATCGATAATTCTGTCTAACCATCCCGTCCTTTGCCGTCCCCTCCTTCTTTGACCTTCAGTCTTTCCTGGCATCAGGGTCTTCTCCAATGAATGCTCCCTTTTCGTTTGGTGGCCAAAGTATTTGAGCTTCAGCTTCCGTATCTGGTCTTCCAAGGAACAGTCAGGGTTGGTTTCCTTTAGGATTAACTGATTTGATCTCCTATCAGTCCAAGGGACTCTTCTCCAGCACCATAATTCAAAAGAATCTATTCTTTGGCACTCGGCCTTCCTTATGGTCCAACTCTCGCAGCCATACATCACTACTGGGAATACCATTGCTTTGACCATACAGAGTTTTGTTGGCAGGGTGATGTCCCTACTTTTTATTATGCTGTCTAGGCTTGCCATCGCTTTCCTCCCAAGGAGCAGGTGTCTTTTAATTTCATGGCTGCAGTCACCGTCTGCAGTGATCTTGGATCCCAGGAGGGTGAAGTCTGTCACTACTTCCACCACTTCCCCTTCTATTTGCCAAGGAGTGATGGGGCCGGATGCCATGATCTTAGTTTTTTTGATTTTAAGTTTCAAGACAACTTTTGCGCTCTCCTCTTTCACCCTCAGCAATAGGTTCTTGTGGTCCTCTTCACTTTCTGCCATTAGAGTGGTATCGTCTGCATATCAGAGGTTGCTGATGTTTTTCCCAGTAATCTTAATTCTGGCTAATTTAGTGCATGCTGTATTGCTCACTAAACGGGGCTTGTGGGGCACAGACTGCCTTTTGAACACCGATACCGCCCGCTGCATTAATGGGTTTTAATTTCTTACCAATCCTCTGGGCTCTCTTTGATACAGGAGTGCTACATTCAAAACACAGCAAGAGAATATGCCAAGATATATGCTGCTGAAGCCGAACAACTAGAGGACTTTGGGGAGGTGCCAGAGTGAGTGAGATGTTTTAATTTTGGGTTGCGGTGACTGTAAGGAGGGTGCAGTGATGACATTGGAAGTGTAATGCAACTATATTGTGCAGCAACAGGAGATATTTATTATTAAGTACATTCTTTTCGGCTCGGCATCCATATCCCCTCTAAGCTGTGGAGTCTTTGTGAGCAAAAATTCTACTTTTTGAGCTACTGGCATTAAAGTTGTGAGTGAGCAATTGGGCTACTGCAAAAATTAGTTTACTCTGGAGCCATCCTTCCTGAGCTAAGACAAAAATATGTGAGCCAGTGGCTAAAAAACTGTGAGCGAGCTCACACTCACTCAGTTTAGAGGGAACACTGCTTGGCATTCCTCCAAGAAGCTCCAAGGTGGCATAGATTGTTTTCCTGTCCTCAGGAGTGGATCAGCCATTATGGCCGCCAGGCAGAGTCAGAGTGGGTTTATGGCCTAGGGGGAAGGGTTGCCAACCTCCAGGTAGTGGCTGGAGGTCTCCTGGGATTACAGCTGATCCACAGGTGACAGGGATCAGTTCCCCTGGAGAAAGTGGCCTCTTTGGAAGGTAGACTCTAGGGCATTATACCCCATGGGCATTCCTCCCCTCCCCACCTCCTGCCCTCCCCAGGCTCTACCCCCAAAATCTCCAGGTATTTCCCAACCCAGAGCTGGTAACACTACCTATGGGCCACTCTGCACCCACAGACTCACACCCTGGTGCCACCCTGGCCAAGCCTTATCTTTTGTGGGGTGCCTAGGATTGCCAACTCCGGGTTGAGAAATTCATAGAGATTTAGGCGTGGCGCCTGGGGAGGAAGGGTGGGTTCTTGGTGGGGTACAATGCCATATATAGTCCACCCTCCAAAGCAGTAATTTCCTCCAGGGGAACTGATCTTTGTAATCTGGAGACCAGTTGTACTTCTGGGAGATTTCCAGGCCCTGTCTAAAGGCTGGTAACCCCAGGGGTGGTCCTGGGCAAGCTGTGGGAAACCTATTTCCCCGAGTGCTCAGGGCCCTGGTTGGATAGAGGAAGAAGGAGAAGAGATTGGATTTATACCCCGCCCTTCACTACCTGAAGGAGTGTCAGAGTGGTTTACATTCTCCTTTCCCTTCCTCTCCCCACAACAGACACCCTGTGAGGCAGGCGGGGCTGAGAGAGCTCTTTCCAGAACTGCCCTTGAGAAAACAACTCTGAAGGAATTTGTACTTGACCCAAGGTCACACCAGCAGCTATTTCTCCAGGGACACTGATCTCTGTCATCTAGTTGTCATTCCAGGAGATTTCTGGACTCCACCCACACCCACTTGATTTCCCCTCTGACACGTATCTTTCCCCTGGAGTCTATTTATTAAATGCTTCTTCAGTTCGTTAATGCTTCAGGATAACCTTTTGTTGGTTTTTGATTCCAGAATCATTCCTATTTTCCTGATCCACCGGCCCAAGAGTAACATCCCTTATGCAACTGTGGAAGAGGAGCTCATTGGGGAATTCGTGAAATACTCTGTCAGGGATGGGAAAGAAATCAACTTCACGAGGAGGGACTCGGAAGCTGGCCAGAAGTGTTGCACCTTTCAGCACTGGGTGTACGAGAGAACCAGCGGCAGTTTGCTCATCACAGATATGCAAGGTGCATCACTGTTTGTTTTGCGGCAGTGTGGGGTGCTAGACTGGTGTGGCGCAGGGGCCGCATGAGACAGGAAGTCCCCAGTTCAGGTCTAGGATTGCCAGTTCTAGGTTGGGAAATACCTGGAGATTTGGGGGGGGGGGATGGAGCCTGAGGAGGGTGGGGTTTGGGGACGGGAGGGACTTCAGTAGGGTATCATGCCATAGAGTCCACCTTCCAAAGCAGCCATTTGCTCCAGGGGGTCTGATCCCTGTTGCCTGTTATACCTTGTACCATTTGACCTTTGAAGAAGGTCAAATATACTGTTCTCTTTTGTGTATATTTGTAACTTGGTACATTTTATGAGACTTTATTTGGGCCCCTAGCAGGTTTTTATATGTCTTTGTAATAAACACTCTTCCACACACTTACTGATGTTTTTAACTTTTGGCCCTCAGTTTGTTTTCTAGACTTCCTTTGGAGGTTTGTGCTATGCTGGTTTGGATTTTGTTTCCCCTCTTTTTTTGTGGACGATGTCTGTAACCAGCAGCGATGCTGATGAAAACTGCCTCGATATATATATATATATATAAAGCTTTCCTATACCTGAATATTTCTGTGTAACAGTGCCTCGCTGTTTTGTTTTTGTAGGTGTAGGAATGAAATTAACTGACGTTGGCATAGCAACGCTGGCCAAAGGGTGAGTGAAAAACACATTTCTTATTGGGTTAAATGTAAAAAAGAATAATTTGCCTTGGAAGCACAGAAGCATTATGCAGTATACCTGTTACTCCATGTTTCCCAGTTAAGGGGAAAATGTGGTTCAAACAAATTGCAAAGATGATCTGGCTCCAATGGTAACAAGAGAAAGAAATTTTACTTACAAAAATAGAAGCACATTGTACATGACATATCCATGTAGGTACAGTTGACTTACTGTGAACAGATTAACTTCAAAAAGGTTGACCTGCTACAGTTTCAAACCAAGGTAAGAGAGAGAAGAGAGGTCCCATATAAGATGAAACAAGAAAGACAAGCAACGGCCAACGAGGCTCAGTTTGGTGCAGTGGTTAGGAACATAGTAGTGATTAGGAGCACGGACTCCAATCTGGGAGAACAGGGTTTGATTCCCCACTCCTCCACATGCAGCTGCTGGCATGACTTGGGTCAGTCACAGTTCTCTCAGAGCTGTTCTGGAAAGAGCAGTTCTCGAAAGAGCTCTCTCAGCCCCACCTTCCTCACAGGGTGTCTGTTGTGAGAAGGGGAAGGGAAAGGAGATTGTAAGCCGCTCTGAGACTCCTTTGGGTAGTGAAAGTGGGGTATAAATCCAATCCCCTCTTTTTCTTCTTCTCAGCATCTAACAGATGAGCCATAGGGCCAACTTCCAAGTGTACCCGGGAGATACTTCTCCTAACCCTTTCCATTCCGGATCCTCTTGCATGCAGAGTTACAATATCCAAGATAGCCAACCTCCTTTTTTTTTGGCATCGCATGTCATCTTCACGATGTTGCAAACTTAAAAAGGAAGGTGGATGCACGCACAACGTCTTATTTTCTGCCACAACTCATAAAAGCGGGGTGGGGGGAATCAGTGGGGACTTTCCTGTCAACTTCCTCTGGTTTGTAAAGCATTCACAGAAGCCTTCCTTTTATGAAGGCTCATTTATTCCCTGTGGTGGATACAGAGCATAGTTGGGTTGCCACCTTTGGGCTGGGAAATACCTGGAGATTTGTGGGGTGGAGCCTGAAGAGGGTGGGGTTTGGGGAAGGGCGGGGCCTCAGTGGGGTATAATGCCAAAGAGTCCACCCTCCAAAGCAGCCATTTTCTCCAGGGGAACTGATCTCTGTCTCCTGGAGAACAACTGTAATCTCAGGAGATCTCCAGCCACCATCTGGAGGTTGGCAAATCTAAGCAGTAGACCTTTCGTAGATGCTGTGTTTTTGTGTCAGGATCATTTATTTATTTATTTACTTATTTATTTATTATTTTCGATTTCGAGGCCGCTCTCCCTGCTATTGCAGGCCCACCACTATTTCTCAGCCACCTTAACTGGGAGTGAACTGACATTCTTCCAAAGAAAAGGTGGGGGGGGGGGAGAGACAACAGGCACAGTGTGATGATTTTTGCTCAAGGCTTCACTGAGAGAGCTGTGGGCGGTTAGTATGTACTCGGCAGCTCAGCACAGACATAACGTGGCTGAACTCTTAACCCTGGTGAGGAGCTTGGTAGTGCTGAGAACTCCTTCGTGGGAGTAGACCCCACTGAATAATAATTTTATCTATGCATTTATTTGCATTACGGTCCACCTTTCTCACTTGGATCCAAGGCAGATTACACAGAGTGAGTCGATACAGTTGAAGGATGGGACATTCAATAAACAGTGCCATAAGATTAGGGTTATAGAACCGACCAGAAGTCTAAAAACAGAACTGAAGCAAAGTGCAAGTAGTAACACGACACATTAAATGACGCAAAATTCCACAGCAGGATCCTAGTCTCAGCAAGCTGCACACAGTAGTATAGACCACAGTCCCAAATAATTTATCCAAGTAAGCTTGTGAATCATTTCGTGCAGTGGAACTCTGTTGCCTGCATAGAAGAGCCCTCTTGAGTAATTCAGTTTTGCACAGCTTGCAAAAAAGCCAGAAGAAGAAGGGGGGGATTTATACCCCGCCCTTCACTACCCGAAGGAGTCTTAGAGTGGTTTACAATCCCTTTCCCTTCCCCTCCCCACAACGGATACCCTGTAAGGGAGGTGGGGCTGAGAGATCCCCCCTTGAGAGAACAGCTCTGAAACAACTTGTGACTGACCCAAGGTCACACCAGCAGCTGCATGTGGAGGAGTAGGGAATCAAACCCGGTTCTCCCAGATTAAAGTCCACGCTCCTAACCCCTACACCAAACTGGTGGGAGAGTGGGAGCCCTCCTGAACTCCTCAGGCAGGCCATTCCACAAGGTGGGGGCCACAACAGAGAAGGCCCACATACAATCAGTGGTTGATGTTGCCCATTTGCAGGCTGGCTCCTGCAGAAGACTTTGCTCCAATAGGATTCTGAGTAGATCTGCTTGTGCTGGCACTGTGGGAATTCTCCGCGTGCTCACACGTGCTGTCCCTTTCTCTCTTGCTCTCAAATTCTCCTCTTATTTCAGAGCTAACCAGTTTAGACCTAAGGGCAATGAGCACAAATGTCACTGCAGACGTGATGTTGCTGCGCCGTCGTTAGCTGGAAAACAGACGCAATGAGGAATTTGACAAGCACGAAGCTTCTAAAGGGGGGAGGAAAGACAGGGAAAGGGACGCAGGAAGCCAGGAGGCATTCTCTGTCTCCTGACTGTAGAGAAGTAAGCACTCTGACACACTATGTTATGAACAGGTTTAGAATCTTTAGAAAGAAATCAGTCCAGTGATGCCCGGTGGGATGGCATCATTGGGCTGTTCCCTTAGCCCTTGGCTGCCTTCTTGTCGGACAATCAGCTGTAGGGCAGAGCTGGAATTCCCCTGAGCATTGAGACAACAGAAGATTCGGAGATGATCAAGCAAAGTGATACGAAAAGGAAATAGGTGGGAATAATGCTTTTTAAAAAAAATTGTTTCGACACACTCATTGGTCTATGATGAGAAAAGTTCAGAGATCTCATTTCTCAGGAAAATTCATTTTATCTCTTACCTGCTCTTAAGAATTCTTTTTCAGTAGTGGGGAAAGATTTCAGCCTGGATCATATATCCATTCCCCATGGTTCAGTGACTTTCCCGTAAGCTGTAAAAAAAAGGAGTATGACGCAGAGGACGAAATTCTCCCAGGACTTTTTAAGAGGCAGAAGGAATTTCTAAAAGGATCAACAGTGGCTGCAAGCATTGTTTCAGACAAGGAAATTGGATAATCAAGGAATGTACTAGGGGGCATTATCACAAAGCATTATCACAGCTGGAAGGGAATTAGAACTGTCGCACACATTCAGACTGGCCCCTTTTTCTCTGTAAAACCAAGTCACGAACTTGAAAGCATTCTAAAGCCAATAGCAAGTGAAAGCAGACTGCAACAGCTGACCAAAGCAGCTCAACAAGACATTGTGATGTCATGGTTAGAAGGCTGGACTAGGATTTGGGAGTCCCAGGCTGTGGTCACACAGCAAGATTACTGCAATTTGTTCTCGCTGTAGATTTGATCAGGGATTTTTTTTGTGGGTTGGGATGATCACACATCTTTTGCCCAACCATTTGCATTGCGCAATGAGGCTCCAGGCGCTGTCCAGACAATTAAAAAAAATTCTTTGCACATGCGCAAAATGTAACTGAGCACTGTTTTATGTGCGCTTGAGCATTCATGCATTTAATAAATTCAGCACAGGAATGGTCATGCACACAATGGTGAAAGCTGGGGGGAGGGGGGGACTACCGCAAGAAGGACATACAGACAACCTAATCACGATCATTATGAGAGATGGCGGTCCAGATCGGCAAAATCGCAGATTCAAACCGCAAATATCAGGAAAGTACTTTATTTTCCAGGTGTAGGAAAATTCGCTAGGGAACTGGGAGGATTGCGCAAGTGAGCCCACTTCAGTGCGGGAGGTGGATGTGGGGGTCTGATCAGCGATTTTAAATGCGAGAGGGAACAGAGGCAAAACCCGATCAAAATGACCGTGTGACCATAGCCCCAGTATGAAACCCCTACCCTGACTTGGATAACCCAGGCTAGCCCAATCGCATCAGATCTCGGAAGCTAAGCAGGGTCGGCCCTAGCTAGTATTTAAAAGGGTGACCTCCAAGGAATACCAGGGTCGTGACACAGAGGCAGGCAATGGCAAACCACCTTTGAAACACCTCTTGCCTTAAAAACAAGTCTAGCTTGCCACTTAGTGGTGCGTAATGCTAAAAGAGCTAGAACTTCTGGCTGCCAGACAATCTTAGGATCTCCTGGCTATACTACACATACTGCTATATGATGATTATTATTACCCCTACTCTGCTGTGGAAGCTTGCCATATGACCTAGGGTCACTCTCATACTGATCTACCTCAAGGGCTGTTGTTGTGAAGATGAAATGGAGGAAACAAGGGTGATGTTGTGAGCCTCTGTGGCCCTGCCCCTCCCTAAGGGGAAAAAACCAGGAAATATATAAATAATAAATGACCCCTGTCACCATGCTTGAACGAGGCCCCACCCTTTACTCTAAGAAGTGAAGATTCCATACTGGACGCCATTTTCTTGCCTTCAACCTGCATTCCAGTGGTGGGTTGTCATCGTTCTTTCCCCACACAAGCGTTACTTCTCCCAGAGGTGGAGAAGATGTTGATCTAGGAAGGAGCCGGGACATTCAACCAACCAAGGTGGCGTTCCTCCTAACAAACCTTGCCTGCGTGGCTTAGGATCTTGCAACAAAGTACCAGCAATTATACCCCTTCTGGTATTGTATGAATCAGCCCTAGCAGACGAGAAAACAAGAGTCCCACCCAAAGCACCTCAGCAGCTGATAACTCTGCAGGGCTGAGAGGGTAAAGGTACCATTCAGTCAACACAGCTCCAGGTAGAATGCCTAAAGTTGGGTCAAGAAGAGAAGAAAGAAGAGACTGGATTTATGCCCCGCCTGTCACTACCCAAAAGAGTTCCAGAGTGGCTTACAAACTCCTTTCCCTTCCCCTCCCCACAACAGACACCCTGTGAGGTAGGTGGGGCTGAGATAACTCTTTTGAGAACTTCTCTTGAGAGAACAGCTCTGAGAGAACTTGTAACTGACCCAAGGCCACACCAGCAGCTGCATGTGGAGGAGTGACAAATCAAACCCAGTTCTCCTAGATTAGAGTCCACACTCCTAACCGCTACTCCAAACTGGTTCTGAGAGCTCCAATGGGTCCGAGAGCTCCAGAATGTTAGCATTTCCTCTTGGGCTATAAAAGGAATGGGTGAAGCAGCTTCGTACTTAGTCAGACTCTTGGTCTAGCCTCATATTGTTTCCTCTGACTGCAATGGCTCTCCAAGGGCTGCTCCTGCAGCTCTCTTAATTGGAGTTACCAGGAATTGGTACCTTCTGCATCAACACATTCACTCACGCTCTACTCCTGAAAAGTACTGAGGTCGGAGACGCGTCGAGTGAAAACAGCTCATACTTTATTAAGAGGTCGGAATAAGACTGGTGAGCTGGACTCGCAGGTCCGCTTTTTACCCCTGTTCTCAACGGCACCCATGCACACACCCAACACCCGTGATTCGCTATTCACAGTGTCCCTGCACTCTATATTTGCCTATCCCAGGATGCAGACTTGCTCATTGGTCCCTTTTAGGATCCAGGGGATCTATTGCCTCTGGAAGCGAAGCTCGACGTCTTCGCCTGGCCACGTGTTTGGCCGACGGTGTGTGCGGTTCCTTGGCCAGAACGTAACAACTCCTGAGCTATGACCATTCCCGAAGTGCTTAAAGATGTTCCTGAATGGTTGCAATCCATTAAGTACAGCCCAGTTCTCTGTATGACTGAAGGTGAACTGTGGCAGCCATTTTGTCGTTGGCATTGTCTCCTGTGGCGGCCATTTTGTGCCGCACCCACCACACTGTATCAGAACACCATAGTAGGGTTGCCAGGTGAGGCCGACAAGCAGGCAGGGGACTTACCAGGAGGCTCTAGGAGAGGGGAGGGAGGCTTCGGAATTCCAAAACGAGTTCCAGGTGAGCTACCGTCACATTTAAAGGGACCACATTCCTTTTAAATGCTTTTCCTCCATTGGAAATAATGGAGGATGTGGACACCTTCTTTGGGGACTCTTAGAATTGGACCCCCTGGTCCAGTCTTTTTGAAACTTGGGGAAGTTTTGAGGAGAGGTGCCAGCAGCTATTCTGAAAATTTGGTGTTTCTAACTCAAACAAACCCCCAAACCCCCAAAGTCCCAGATACCCACAGATTGATTTTCCATTACACTCTATGGAGACTGGTCTCCATAGGGTATAATGGAGCATCCAGCAGGTATCCCCCCCCACACTTTCTGATAGCCCTGAAGTGGGGGGAGGCGCTCCAGACCAGGGGATCCCCTGCCCCATCTGGTGATTGGCAACCCTACTGCATAGGTTCACACAGGCTCCAAAAAATGGGGGGTCCCAGGTTTAGAAGCTGCTTGGGGGTGGCTATATCCCTCCTCACTTGTGGGGGGAACACCTTCCATAGTATAGTTGTACTGATCACTGCTGCTAGGGGCAGAATCCCAGCACCTGCACTGGTTCAAAGGTTGAGGGGCTGTCTCGCATATGAGCTGCTGCCTTTCTGTTAGGAGCTCACGTCAAACTGGGTAAACAAGTCCACAAAAGTTAAGGCTGTCAGTCTCCTGGTGGGGCCTGGAGATCTCTGGGAGTTAGAACTGATCTGCAGGCAACGGAAATCAGCTCCCCTGGAGAAAATGGCTGCTTTGGCAGCTGGGGTCTGGCATTATACCCTACTGAGGTCTCTCCCCTCCCCGAACCCTGCCCTCCCCAGACTCTACTCCCCAAACCTCCAGTTATTTCCCAACCTGGAGTTGGTAACGCTAATATGAAGCTTTGTACAAGCATCATTCACCGATGAACATCCTTCAGGGCTGAGTCTTTGTAATCTACGCATTATTACATTTCCTAGTAGCCTGGCATGGAAGCATTAAGACAGTGATTCGTGGATTTTAATAGCTTGCCTCGAGCTCTTAATATAATCGAGTGAACGGAAAGGATACCCAAATGCCTCGCTGTAAGTCATTATTCACAGACTTATAAAAAGCCACAAAGGCAAAGCGATATGAATAATTCAGGACCACGAATCCCGCCCCTGATATTAAATGTTTTTAATGAATTACCAATGCATGTTGCGGAAGGCTGCTCAGATCACTGTTCCGCATAGTATTAACAGCAGTGGCCAAAAACCATTAATTTTTTTTTTCTTAAGCTAAAGTGCAGGCTGGGAGGGAAGGCAGCACTGTACAGCCCAGTCTCAACAGATCTCAGAAGTTAAGCAGTTGGTACTTGGAAAGGAGACCTCCAAGGAAGAGACTGCAGAGGAAGACAATAGAAATCCACCTCTGCTTTTCACTTGCTTTGAAAGCCATTTTCTGGGGCCAGTGCAAGTCAGCAATACGACTTGATGGTCCTTAACCTACATACAGTAGAAAAAGAAGAAGAGAAGAAGAAGAGATTGGATTTATACCCCGTCTTTCACTACCGAAAGGAGTCACAGAGCAGCTTACAAACTCCTTTCCCTTCCCCTCCCCACAACAGACACCCTGTGAGGTAGGTGGGGCTGAGAGAGCTCTGACAGAAACTGCTCTTTTCCAAGAACAGCTCTGACAGAACTATGGCTTGCCCAAGGTCATCCAGCAGCTGCATGTGGAAGAGTGGGGAATCAAACCCGGTTCTCCCAGATTAGAGTCCGCGCACTTAACCACTATACCAAACTGGCTCTCAAATAGGCTTCCGTTGCAATAGAACCAAACTGGAAAACAGGGCTAAGCGTTCATGATTCCTGTGGTTTCTCTGTAGTTTCTTTTCTCCTGCACTTGTTAACATAAAGCAAGATCCAGCAGAATTCGCAAAGAATAAATTGTTTGGAGTCGACAGTGGATTTAAATAGAAGGACTGAAGAAAGACAAAGCGTGACTTGAGTGCTGGCAAATCCTCACATTTAAAATAGTATTGGAAATTGGCAACCAGGTGAACTGAACACATCATGCTTACCAGTTCATATTCAGTTGTCAATTTGGGATTTAGATGTTACCTAAATGGGGGCGGGGGGGAGCCTGGGGAAGAATGCATATTCCATATGTGCACCGCTCTGCTAATGTATAGACAACTCTGATGTGTAGTTGTGGTGAAGGTGCTGTACTTCCATGTTTAGATAGGTAGCACTTTGTAGATGAGTCTTTTTCTGCCACCCAAGTATTGCTGCTGCTGTGAGAAGACATTGAGCTAAGCTATATGTTATGTCCAGGCTAAACTGATCTCATCAGACCTTAGAAGTTAAGCAGGGTCAGCCCAGGTTAGTATTTGGGGGGAGACCACCAAGAAATACTAGGGCTGTGGTGCAGCAGCAGGCAATGACAAACCACCTCGTTGGCGGCGGCGGGTAGAGCTTGGTGGGCCTGGCGGCTGGGAGCCGCGTGGGCCTCACCGTCGCTAGCGGGGGTGGGGGGAAGAGCTGGGAAGAGAAGGCTCACCTGCAGTGGCTTCCTCTTCTGCATGGAGCTCCCCCTCGCGAGTATCGTGGGTCCCCCCTTCATGTCTATATATCTAATAGCCATGGCGCCCCCTGCGTGCGGATATCTAAATCCGCACGTCGGGGGCACCTAGGGGGCAAAGAGATTTTCCTGCACACTTGGGGGACTCCCCAGGTGTGCAGAAAAATCCAAAAAGTTTACAAAAATTATTTGGGGGATACTTAAATCCCCCCCTAAGTAAATGTTCCCTGTGCATGCGCAGAGAACACTCTGGGAACTGTCTGTTGCTGCTGCCACAGGGGAGGAGGGAAAAGGCTTGGTGGGCTGGCCTCACTGCCGCCACTGGGGGGAAGGGCTCACCTGCTGCCACTTCCTTCTCCTCTGGAGCTCCTCCACCTTCAGCAGGCCCTGAGCTGTGGGGAATACTCCCCCCATGTGAGGGGGCGGGGGAGAGAGCTTAGAAGGCCTGGCGGTTGGGAGCCACACGAGCCTCGCCGTCCCTTTTGGGGGGCACGGAGGAGAGCGAGCTTGCCAGGGGCCCGGCAGGGGCAGGGAAGAAGGGTCACCTGTGGCGGCTTCCTCCTCTTCGTGGAGCTCTCCCCCCACCGCTGCGAGTATCGCGGGTCCCCACCTCTTGTTTATATTATAATTCACTTTTAGGGCTTGAGGTAAAATTGAGGAGGGCGATTATAAATATCAATTTGATGACAATATTAAATGACTGCTGTATATTTTTCACTCAGTAGAGGGCACACTTTATCCTTTAAAAGGGGAGGGGAGACGAATTCAGTCCTCTCTGGAGAAAATGGAGAAATTAACCTTTGTTAACAAAATATTTAATCAACTCCACTCTGCTAAACCCAAACAACAGGCAAAGCACAGCCATCGGACTGCTTCGCAAGAGCTAAACCAAAACAGGACGAATGTGAAAAGAACCAGATCAGTCGAATAACATTTCCCTCATGAAACACAGGAACAAAAAGGGCACCGGTTTACTTTCGAGGCTGTTAGAACAGCTTTTGGGACTCAATCAATATGTGGGCCTGCTGGTTTCAGGTTAGGTTTTCAAAGGGTCATGGCTTACTGCTATTGAGGCCCTCAGCTCACATTACACTTGTGGGGTGTTTCTGAAAACCAGGAAAGGGACCTGTCCTTCTACCTACTGCGGCCCCCTTTTCACAGGACTCTTGCAGCATGGGAGAACTGTGGCATGACTTTTCCCCACACCGTGGAGGTAATATTAGAAGCCTATGACACACCGGGGCAGCCCTCGCTGCATTTTCTTCCCACTCCGGGATCACCCATCCAGTGGTCTGAGGCCAGAACCCAGTAGGGTTGCAAACTCTGGCCTGGGGAAATTCCTGGAGATTTTTTTTTGGGGGGGGGTGCCTATGGAGGAGGGAATTTGAAGAGAGATTTCACCTAGTTAGGGTTTCCAGACCATGCTGGGTGACCGGTGAGAGTTTGGAATGTTATTCGGGGGATGTTCTAGTATTCAGGTAAATACCAAATATTAGAGTGTCCCGAATACTAGAGTGTCCTCCAAACACATGCCCCATATGATGACATCACCTCCAGGTGATGTCATCATGCTGGGCACGTTGGGTGTACCTGGACTCTTTGGAGGCAGGGCTCTCCCTGCCAGCCAGCCGGCTGGTGGGTTGGAGCCCCCGAAACTGGGGAAACCCCCCCCCCCATCATGGGGTTGGCAATCCTAGGGGGCAGAGTTGTGTGCACCATGACATCACTTCCAGGAAAATGTGGAAGTGATATCATATTACGCTAGGAATTGCCAGGAACAGTGTGGTAAAATCATAGCATTTCCAGAATGTGGTCTTGGTTTTGGATTTAATATGGTGGTAGAGAGTGGCATTGACCCGCATATCCCTTTGCTATCTCCACATCAGTCCAGAAGGGAAAGGGGTTTGCCTAGGGTTGCCAACCTCCAGGCTGGAGCTCTCCCCGATTATGACTGAGACTACAGAGGTCTGTTCCCCTGGAGGGGAATGGTAGTTTTGGAGGGCACACTCTACGGCATCTAGGGTTGTCAGCCTTCAGGTGGCAGCTGGAGATCTCCTGGGATTACAACTGATCTCCAGATGAAAAGATCAGTTTACTTGGAAAAAATGGCAGCTTTGGAAGGCGGACTGTATGGCATTATACCCCCACTGAAGTCCCTCCCCTTCAAAAACCCCGCCCTCCTCAGGGTCCACCCCCAAATCTCCAGGTGACAAACCTAATGCCATCATATCCCTTCTGAGCTCCCTCTCGAAACATCACCCTCTCTGAGCACTGCCCTGCAATCTCCCGGAATTTTCCAAGCCAGAACTAGCAACTATAGGTTTGCCCCACACTCCTAGCCCTCCTCCTTTTTGCCTGCCTCCTCTTCCCTTCTCTCTGGGTGCACAGAGCCATCCACAGACGCCTTCCTCAACCCAAAGCAGTTGGGACTTAAACACCCCCAACGTCCTCCAAATGCTCCTCCAACCTCCTCTCCTACCCAGGCTTGTAAGACTCACAAGAGGACTGCTGCTTAGGCAACGGACCTGATGCCTCAAATGGAGCTCAGCTGAAATGGAATCTGAGGTGAAGGAGATGACCCCATTGTCTGAAATCCTGGTGGTGCCTTCAGGGTCTGGAGTATGCAAAGAAGTGGCCCCACCATCCATTCCATTCCACTAATGGTATCTGTGGGGACAGAGCAAAGACACCAGAAATGGTACGGATGGTACAGAGTTGTTTTCTGTTGCCCCAGAAGGTCAGACCAGAGCCGACGGGTTGAAATTTTGGCTAAACATTAGGAAGAACTTCCAGACAGTTAGGGCGGTTCCTCAGTGGAACAGGCTTCCTCGGGAGGTGGTGGGCTCTCCTTCTTTGGAGGTTTTCAAACAGAGGCTAGACGGTCATCTGGCAGCAATGCTGATTCAGGCAGATCATGAGAGGGAGGGCAGGAAGGGTTGCCTCAGTGCTTAGTTCTCATAGCCCTTTCTTACACGCCCAGGGAAATGCTGGTCGCCACTTTGGGGTCAGGAAGCATTATTTTTCTGCAGGCCAGTTTGATCAGGGATCCTGGAGGTTTTTTGACATCTTCTGGGCATGGAACAGGGGTCAAGGGGTATGGGGGGGGGTATTTGTGAATTTCCTGTTTTGTGACCCTTAGGGTTGCCAAGTCCGGGTTGGAAAATACCTGGGGCTCCTGGGTGGAGCCAGGAGAAGGTGGGGTTTGGGGAGGGGAGGGCCCTCAGCATGGTACAATGCCATAGGATCCACCCTTCAAAGCAGCCATTTTCTCCAGGGGAGCTGATCTCTGTCAGCTGGAGATCAGCTGTAAAAGCGGGAGATCCCCAGGCCCCACCTGGAGGCTGGCAACCCTAGTGACTCTAGAGGTCCCTTCCAACTCTATGATTCTATGAAATAGACACCAGAAGGAATCAATCTGCAGTGTCTGTCATGCTGTGGATATGACACAAGTATGTGAATACAGATAGGTTTGTGTCTCGTGTTAGTAAAAGTGTGGCTAATGATTATGCATAGACGTGCGTGTGGATAAAGTGCCATCAAGTGGCAGCCAACTTATGGCAACCCCAGAGGGTTTTCAGAGCAAGGGACATTCAGAGATGGTTTGCCATTGCCTGCCTCTGTGTAGCAATCTTGGAAATCCTTGCTGGTCTCCCATCCAAATACTGACCAGGACCAACCCTGCTTAGCAACCTCTGAATCCCTGTGCCAGGAGGCAACATCCAGGGAAGGCCTTGGCCTTGGTCTCTCTGCCCTGTTGTTGGCCCTCCAGAGGACCTGGTTGGCCACTGTGTGAGACGGGATGCTGGACTAGATGGACCACTGGTCTGATCCAGCAGGGCTCTTTTTGTGTTCTTATGAAGGCCTTGGCCTCTCTGCCCTGTTGTTGGCCCTCTGGAGGAACTGGTTGGCCACTGTGTGAGACAGGATGTTGGACTAGATGGATTACTGGTCTGATCCAGCAGGGCTCTTCTTATGTTCTTATGATCTGACAAGATTGGGCTAGCCTGGACCATCCAGGTCAGGGGCTCAAAGTAGGATACAAGTAGGGTGACTATTAACTTCTCCCTGTGATGTCCAGACTGGGTCCCTCTAGTTGCAATAACAACAGAACAACCAACATGCATCTGTTTAAGCAAGGAAACAATGCTCTCATAAGCGTGCAAGACAGAACAGTCCCTACCAGAACAAATTGCCTGGAAAGGTCCTTTGAAAAACATCTGGATTTGTGTGATTCATCAAAGGGCCGTTTTCAGTTCCAAAGTGGAATTGCATGCTCCGTCACGATCCGGCATCAGGAGGGTGGCTTTTTATCACCTGATATTATCGATGCTCCCGAAGCAAAGCCTGGCAGAAGCAGAATGGAAGAAATACAGAATCACACACTGCTTCATAGCTTGAATAAAGTTTAAAGAGGCCGGCTGTTGGAATTGGGTCGCTCTGTGTGTGTGTGTGTGTTTTTGGCTGCTATGTCCCCGGCTGATCAGCTGGGGAGAATTTCTGCACTGTGTTCAGAGTGATAGCTCAATCCCTTTGCAGGGCAATGGAGGCTTGTTTTGGAAAAAGCTGTCAGCATTTTTAACAAAACGAGGCAGCTTCGGCTGTCTGGCGGAAATGAGAAGAGGATTCTGTGCAGCTGTTGACACCGAACACAGCGAGAAATTTTGGTGGGAGGCGGGAAAATTCAGTCATGGTGTACGGATCACTTCATATCACTTCGTTTGATTATCTAGGAGGACAGGTGAGGTAGTTGACGAAACAAGAAGACAGAGACTAATACTGAAGGCAGCTGAGAAGAGGATTTGGGACCAGATCTGTAGATGTGTATCTTCCCTGCAAAAAGCAGCTGTGGGGAGATGCTCCCCCCCCCCAATAAAATCCTTGAATTTCCCCCAATAATCTGGATTTCAGGGAAAAAATTTTTTAATCCAACTCATTGTGGTAAAATATTGGAGCCACATAAGTCAGGCCTGGATTCATAGAACTGTAGCACTGGAAAGGGCCCTACAGGCCATTTAGTTCACCACCACCCCTACTCAATGCAGGATCAGCCTAGACTAGGGCATCCCTGACAAGTGTTTGTCCAGCCGCTGCTTGAAGACTGCCACTGAGGGGAGCTCACCATCTCCTTAGGCAGCCAATTCCACAGCTGAACTACTCTTATTGCAATCCCCCCCCCCCCAATATCCAGCTGGTACCTTTCAGCCCGTAATTTAAACCCATTACTGAGAATCCTGTCCTCAGCTGCCAACAAGAACAGCTCCTTGTCCTCCTCTAATAAGTGACAGCCTTTCAAGTACTCAGAGAGAGCCATCATGTCTCCCCTCAACCTCCTCTTCTCCAGACTAAAAATTCCCAGATCCCTCAGCCTTTCCTCGTAGGGCTTGGATACAACATCATCTGTGTTTTCCCCAGTCTGTTTCACTCAAGGGGGCAAATATCAGCTCAAAAGGCCAGGAAAATGACACAGAGCTTCTGTTTACAAAGGTGGAGATGATTTTCTACTGTCTCCTCTGGACTGGCCCTTAGTTATTTCATGCTCCTATTAATTCTTCCTATCTGGCACATATCTAAAAGCATAGCATCTATTTTGATTTCCTTTACTGCCAGTGCAATCCTAAGCAGAGTTACCCCTTTCTATGGCCACCAGCTTCTGTGACCTTCGAAAAGTGCATCTCTGCTTAGCATTGCACTGTAAATACTGCTTCTTTTTCTGGGGAACTGAGCTTGGCAGCTGGTTCTGCTGAAATATTTCTGGTTTTGAAGGATGGGAATTGTTTGGAATAGGAAAATCAATCTAGGTAGGATATTCATTTTTATTGTAGCTATTCTTCCCATCAAAGATATTTGTAAGTTTTTCCATTTCTCATGGTCTTTCTTAATTTCCTAGATAAGTTGTGTATAGTTATCCTCCATCAAAGAACTACATCTGTCATATTTATTCCCAAATATTTCAATTTCTTTTTAACTTCTAAACCTGATAGCTCTTGTATTTGTTGCTCTTGGCCTTTGGTCATGTTTTTCATTAACATTTTTGTTTTGTTGGAATTAATTTTCAATCCAGCCACTTGTCCATAATGTTGTAAGGATTTTAAAAGTTGTATAATAGATCCCAGTGAATTCTCTAGTATATTTAAAACATTTCATAGCCATCTTTCCACCCAACTTAGGGTCCCCAAAACAATGAACAATGGTTATGAGGTTATGAAAATTTATTTTGATACAGGATCAGCTCTGAAGAATCAGCAAATAATAAAACACGGCAAGGCAACAAGCATAAAACAATGAACAGAGATTAAGGGGGCAGGACAAGAAAAGTAAAACCCTCCTCCAACAAGCAGGCAAAGTTACAGAGAAGCAATCAGTGACGATCAAGGATGTGCCATTTTTTCTCTCTGTTGTTTTTTTGGTTTGGGTCTATTGGAGCCCCCCAAATTTTGGGATTCCCGAAAAAACCTGGATCGCAATACCAGTAAAGTATTTGTATCTGGGATTTTCCAGAAATCGTGAATTTTTGGGGGTCCAGTAGATCCAAACTGAAAAATACAGAGGGAAAAATGCAGCAGCAAAGCTGCAAAAAAACAGCTGAGAGGTGGCTCTGCTGGGGCTCTTTAAACCAGACTGCCCAATAGAGCTCACAAAGCAGCTGATCATGCGCAGAGAACTCTCCCCACAGGCTCTGCTGGGGCTCTCTTCGGCAGTTCAGTCAAACAGCCCAAAAAAGCCCCAGCTGAGCCAATGCGGAGAGTGCCCCCCCCCCGGGCTGTTTTGCAGGCTGTCTTCTGCAGTCCCTTTAAACACCCTTTATTTAAAGGGACTGCAGAAGAAAGCCCAAAAAACATCTGAGCGGCGGGAGCAATCTGCTCTAGTCCCTCAGCTGTTGTTCGGGTTTGCCGGTATAATTCCCAAATATATCCGAGATCTTTTCAGGGTTTTTCCCACCGGTTCTCCCAAAAAATCCTGGATACATTTAGGATGTCAAAATATACCCAAGAAGTACCGATAAGGTGTTTTCTAGGTATATTTTCAGTTCAGGTAGAGCTAAATGCTACCCTTAGTGACAATGAACGATAAAAAACATTAAAACAAGAGTAAAAACACAAAAACAATTCAAAACAACCATTTCAATCATTTATTATGGTCATAGACCAGCAGAGTAAAACATGCACTGGTATAAGAGATATAAGAATATATGTACAATCTTACATTAAGAGGTATAAAAATAGCAGATATGTGTCACCAAATCAGTACATTACCTCTATAGAATCTGGCAACTCTTTCCAAAGTTCCAGATTCAAGGTCTGCTTATAGAAAGGTGGTATACCGTTCCTCCTATCTTCCCAGGATTTTTTGGAGGATAGGTGTAATAAATACATATCTAAGAATTAAAAGCAATGAAAACAAATCATAAATACATAAACCCATGAATGGGAGGAAGGGTCAGTGAGACTGAGTGGGGGGTACACACTAGATAAAACATGATAGAAAGAGACAGATGAAGACCATGATAGAAAACCATGATAGAAAGGGACAGATGAATCTCCCTGGGAAAGGAATTCCATGATTTTGGTGCCACAACAAAAAAGGCCCTTTCTTAGGTTGCCACTCAACTCAGAAGGCTGAGGCACTGGAAGCAGGGCCTCCAAAGATGATAGTAGTGATAAGATAGGTTCATATGAAAGTTGGTGGTTCTTAAAGTATAAGTTATAAGTTGCAAGTATAAGGTATAAGTTGTACGTTTCCTGCATGTATGATGTGATTGTAACTGGTAGGCGTGGAAAAGAGGCCTTAACCTCCCCTTCCATGCCATTTTCCCAAGCCAAAACTGTCCTGCAATTCCCACTGGGGAAATGTGTAAAGGCCCTTGTTTCAGATGCATCTCCACATCACAAAAAAAGTTGCGTTTTGTCTTGGCAACCAAACAGTTGTTTCTGTCCTTCTGTCCTTCTGCAGGTACAAAGGTTTCAAAGGCAACTGCTCCATCTCTTTTATCGATCAATTTAAGGCTCTCCACCAGTGTAATAAATACTGTGAGATGCTGAGACTGAAACCCCTTCAAACCAGCGGTCAGAAACTGAGGAAGCCGGCAATGCCCAAAGCCAAGACACATCAGCCAAGCTCAAGTACTGTAAAGAAAACTGGAGTCAGTGGACAGGTTGCAAAGAAAACATAGGGGATTTCTTACCTTCCAAAAAAAAAGGAGAGGGGGACTCTGATCATCCTCACCTTTGCAGTATGCCCTGCACTCGCTCTCCTAGTACTGATCACTGCAGTAATTTGTCGAGCATTCAACATTATACGAGTAGCCATAACTCTCGCAAAGACAGTTGCAGAGTGGATAGATTAGTAGATCCAAACAGACTGCCCAAACTGGAACATTTTGTGGAGGAAAAAGTCCACATCCCAATGACGAGTATGGGTTAACAGAGTCGTGTGTGTAGGATGGGGAGGGGAGTGTTTACCCACTGTCTCTGGGAAATAATGCAGAAGTGGAGTTTTGGGGAAATCATATGAATTAGGTTTTGCCCACATAATTTAGCTGCTGAACATATACATAGAAGTGAGGTGACAGGTACACATCCTGCGTCATAATCTGTCCAGAGGGTTAGGTGTGAATCGGCTACACCTGCATCTTTACTCAAGAGGAAAAGTTTACTCTTGCTCCTTCTAGAAGTTTCCGAATGTTCGTTTCTCCAGCTGGCGTACAAGATAACAGAGGGGACAAGTGAATGAGAGACTCGCCTGAAACTGAAATTGTTGTGCACCTTAGACCAGCATTTTGTGGAGTTTTGCACTGATATTCCAGAATGACATATATCACCGAAGACATGGTAGAGCATAGAACACTAGGATTCACCCGATGATCTGGGGGCTGCGTGCTTTGTGTGTGACCATCTATCCCCTCACTGTTCCATCCTTAGAATATTGCCATCACCATGTGTGGAATAACAAGGCTTGGCTTAGACCCATATGCACAGTTCTTATCGGATGATACACAGCCTCATCTACCGTTTGTGTAAGAGAGAAAGACTGGCACAGGAATTGGGCACCCCTTGGTGGCGGCCTCAAGGGAAAGGGATGCAGACTGGTGAAGCGAGCGCAGTATTGATGATGTAATTGACAGAAGGGTTGGGGGTTACCTCTTTGGGACAGATTGTCTCATGTGTGGAACTTCTGCAGGCATACGTGGCTGTTAGAAATCTGACACCGCTTTTCAAAAAAGAACACGCTAATTGGCAAGAACCATTGTTTTCTTTGCACTTCCAACCCTGCTAGACGTTTCCTACATTTCAATGACCCCCTTACAGTCTCCAGGTCAATAACACTTATAACGGTTTTCTACCTTAATTATTTGCACAGTATTAATAATCGTTATACTCTCACTCTTTGCAGCTCCCCCCCCCCCCCTTCGTATTCTTAACTGAAAACAAGATGTGGATGGGTGAATGTTCCGGTATTTTTCGTGGATCCATGCAGAGGAGTAGCCTCCATCTCTGTTCCCCCCCCCCCCCCCATAAACAGGCATTAATCCAGCACTGTCAGTTGCATTTGTATTTATAGCAGTTATTTCCTCTCCAAGGCCTGGCTTCTGTTAAGGAAAATTTTCAACCTCTTTAAAAATGTCAAGCACATCATGCTGTTGGATTCATGCTTTGGGAAGCTGGAAACAGACAATAGATTTTTTAAAGAGCTGAAAGGGTAGAGATATGGTATTCTTACCTGTTGTGGACATAACTGTATTTATTTATTGTGTGCCCCATAGTCATCTATGTTGAAGGAAGTTTTACAGGTTTGGGGAACTCCACAAAAATCTGCAGAACTTGTTTACCGGAGGCAATAGTGGGCTGAGTTTGCATCTTACATGCACTGAACATTTTTTTCACACAGCCTTGAACTCTCTACAGTAACTACCACCACCACTGCTAACTACTTTACTTTAATGATACTGCTCTTACAGCCAATTTGGCTCTGAACAGTGTCACACTAAGACTAAAAAAAGAAGGACATTTATTTAATGCGGGAAAGGCCACCACTGGCTGCCATCTTCCCATCAGGTGAGGTGTGGTGGAGATATGTAGGGGCCGCGGTGACTCAGAGGTTAAGACACTGAGCTGCAGACCAGAAAGTCAGTAGCTCTGCAGTTTGAGACTCGAGTGCCGCGTGACAGAGTGAGCTCCCGTCTCTGGCCCCACCTCCTGCCAACCTAGCAGTTCGAAAGTAAGAAATTGCAAGCAGATAAATAGGTACCGCTTTTGTGGGACGGTAACAGCATTCTGTGCACCTCGGCATTTAGTCATGCCAGCCACATGACCATGGAAACATCTTCAGACAGCACTGGCTCTTCGGCTTGGAAACGTAGATGAGCACTGCCCCCTAGAGTCGGATTCGAATGGCTTTCGAGCAAGGGAAACCTCTTACTACATAATATACAAATTTAATATTTTTTAATCAACTGAGAAAAGAACTAGGCAACTGCCAATGTAATATTAAAATCCACTCCTGCTAAAAGAAACCTCAAATTATTCAGTTCACGCCTAAAGTCCTGGATAGAAGGATTTCTCCAGCTATCTCTTGCCTTGTTAAGCAAATCACAGTAAAATGGACGGTCATGAATTTTAGACAATTAGTCCATTGTGATGAATATCAAGGCCAGGCCAAGGGTTTTGGGTGTTCTAAGCCAGCAGTTCCCAATGTTCTTGGTATGGTGACCCAGAAGTCCAAATTCACTTGATACGGTAACCCATCCAGGGCTGGCCCAAGGTTTTTTGGCACCCTAGGAAAACTATGACCTTGGCACCTATCTAATTCAGCATTCCATTTTCTACAGTGCCTAACCAGATGTTTTTGAGAAACCGATGAACGTCACGTAAAGGCCATTGTCCCCACTATGAACCCCAAGCAAGTGGCAATCCGACATACAGAGTCTTTGCATATGGTGGTTACAGCCCAGCCTCTGACCACATTCAGAGAGCCAGTTTGGTATAGCGGTTAAGTGCATGGACTCTAATCTGGGAGAACCAGGTTTGATTCCCCACTCCTCCACTTGTACCTGCTGGATGACCTTGGGCAAGCCATAGCTCTGTACCAGCTGTTCTCTCAAAGGCAGTTCTCCAAAGAGCTCTCTCAGCCCCACCTACTTCACAGGGTGTCTCTTGTGGGGAGGGGAAGGGAAAGGAGTTTGTAAACCGCTTTGAGACTCCCAAGTGAAGGGCAGAATATAAAGCCAATCTCTTCTCTTCTTTTCTTCTTCTCTTTCTCCACTACTCCCTCTAATCTCCCCTCCCTCCCCATCTAAAGTTAAACGTGTTCTCCAAGCCCTGCCACACCACCAGGCCTCAAAGCATTGGATGAAAATACAGAGCAACAAAAAGGACCTGAAAGTATAGTTTTTAGAAATCCATAATAACTGTGATAATGACAGACACAACAGAGTAGCTGCAGAAGCAGAGACTGAAATGGATAATTACAGCTCAGAAAATGATTCTGATTAAATTTCATGCCCATTCACTGAAACTTAGTCCCACACTCCCTTCTACACACTTCCCCCCCTCTTCAATTCTTTTTATGAGAATGGGTTTTTTATTTTTATTTAATACTGTGGAGAGGAAATATGAAAAATTGATACTTCTGGATTTTTAAAAATTGTTTTGTCGAGGTTTGTTTGTCTGTTCCACATAAACTAGTAAACAGTTCAGGAGATTGTTGCTCCATTTGTTACAATTACAAATAAATATTATTTTAAAAAAGTAAATTCTGTTTGCAATAATTGTTTGGATACACTATATTTTAATATGCTAGTTGTGATAATTTCACACCATCTAAAATTGCCCATAGTCATATTTTAAGTTCCTAAAGTAACAGAACGACTTTCAATCTGGAAAAGAAAAAAAGACGTGCTAATGTAGCATTTTTTTCAATTTTTCCGAAAATTTCCATTCCCCCCCCCCAAAAAAACAGAAAAAAACGAGTTTTTTTTTTGAGCTTCAAAATCTCCAGAAATTTTACATCTCTAGGCAGGATCTACCACCATACTCGAGACATCCCTACCAGATGTATGAAAACAAATCTTGAATATTTGTCTGCAGTTGCCTGTAAAATGAGGCTTTTTCCAGTTCGTTCCTTTATGTTGGATCCCGGCAACACCTGAACCTGTGAGGATCCTTTGCTGGAACAGAAGTCCTCGTGGGAGGTGATCAATTGCAGAGTGGGAAGCCTAAGTTTGGTTCATTAATCAAAATCTTAGTAAGTGTCATTATCGACAAGTGCCGCAATCAGTTGCCATGACAGTAGGCAGAACGATAACTATTATCCAGGCACAGCAATAATAATTCTTTTTTTAAAAAAACCACACACAGCTGCAAGAACTCATTGGCCTGGATCAGACTGCCTTGGATTGGGGGTGGGGTGGGGATAATGCAAATTCCAAACAAACTTCCAGAGCAAGTGGAAATTTCATTTTTCATAATTCTGAGATGTGTTTCACTTCCGTGAACATACATGTGGCTCTGGAGTGTTGTGTGGATCTTTGGAAAGCATGCAGAATGATTCAGCCTGGGGCTGGGGCTCACTGGCAGAGCATCTGCTTGAGGTCCCAGGTTCAATCCCCGGCATCTCCAGTTAAAAGGACCAGGCAGGAGGTGATGTGAAAGACCTCAGCCTGAGACCCTGGAGAGCAGCTGACGATCTGAGCAGGTGATGCTGTCTTTGACGGACCGATGGTCTGATGCAGTATAAAGCAGCTTCATGTGTTCCCGTGTACTGGGAGGGCACACGGGCCCTTCTTCCCATTGGGCTGGCCCTGCCCAGATGTTGGGGGGGGGGGGGCTCAGTCCGCTAAAAAGAGTCCCAGTGGCTATAATAGCCAATCTGACCCTGAAGGTATTCATATGTTCATAGCAGAGAGCACTTTTCATGCCAAATAGACTTTCCCCACAAATTTATTATTTCTTCAGAAAATGTATATGCTGGCTTTTCTGAGCTGCCTGAAGCAGAAAATGAGTCACTAACAAATCACGGCAGTAAAAAATCAATAAAACAAATCAAGCCAAAGCAATAAATAAA
Organism: Lepidodactylus listeri; assembly: GCA_029233225.1. Taxonomy (NCBI): domain Eukaryota; kingdom Metazoa; phylum Chordata; class Lepidosauria; order Squamata; family Gekkonidae; genus Lepidodactylus; species Lepidodactylus listeri. The sequence continues at coordinate 22,556,064 of JARCFY010000004.1, read as the reverse complement.
AAGTATGTCAATAAAAAAAAGAAAGCAGCACATAAAACAAACAGAGCAGCCTAACATGCTATTGATAAAACAGATCCTTAGGCTAGGTCTAGGAGAAGTAACTTTTGCATCAGGGACTTGGCCTGTCACAGCTTAATGAGCCAGCGTGGTGTCGTGGTTAAGAGTAGCAGACTCTAATCTGGAGAATCGGGTTTGAGTCCTCCACATAAAGCCTGCTGGGTGATCTTGGGCCAGTTACAGTTAGGGTTGGGCACACACTGGGAAAATGGAGGCTCATCCCGGTTCGTGATTCATGGGGTCACACGAACCATGAATCACAAACCTTCATGAATTTCCTTGTTCACCAAACTGGTTCATTTCATTTGTGATAGGGTAGGGGGGGCAGGATGATATTGGCAACCCTGCGTCCTGAATCCTGTCCTGTTTGGCCCTAAGTGAGAGAGCTCTAAATAAATCCGCTCTTCACATTCACTGACTTGATAGAGTGAGTAAGGGGTTGGGGCGGGAAGAACAGCTAACTAGAGCATTGTGAGACACGAGAGAGAGAGAGAGAGAGAGAGAGAGAGAACTGTAATATAGGAGAGTAAATATGCTAGAATGCTCCCTCTAAGCTGTGGAGTCTTGTGAGCAAAAATTCTACTTTAAAGTTGTGAGCGAGCGATTTGGCCGCTGCATAAATGAGTTTGCTCTGGAGCCTGCCTTCCTGAGCTAAGACAAAAATGTGTGAGCCGGAGGCTAAAAAAATTGTGAGCTAGTCCACACTAACTCAGCTTAGAGGGAACACTGGCTAGGAGAGTAAATGTGATAGGAGGGTGAATATGATCCGAAGGTGAACACTGCCCTGACCTGGATAGCCTGGAATAGCTGAGTTTTGTCAGATCTCAAAAGCTAAGCAAGGTCTACCCTGGCCAGAATTTGGATGGGAGACGACCAAGGAATACCAGGCAGGCAATGGCTAAACCACCTCTAAACAACTCTTGTCTTGAAAACCCTGTGGGATCATCGTTAGCTGGCAGCAACTTGACAGCAAAAAAAGGGGGGAGGGGTAAATACTTAAAGAAAGTACCAGCAATACAGACAAGATGAGCAAGGAAACTGGAAGCAGAAATGAATGAAGTTAATGACAGAGAATGGTGATATGCTGAATCTCTCCGAAAGGTTTTCTTTTTTTAAAAAATCCCTGTTAAAACTTGGCAGCTGTCATTAACAGCAGTGGTTTGCAATCTACCTCCTCCAAAGTTTTTAGAAACCACAAACGACCAATACTTCAAAACACAGATCCTTGCTTCTCTGTACAACCCTTATTCTATAGCAGCAGCACAAAGAGGGCATTGCTTTCCCACTTTTTATTTGTTGTTCAGTGGGGTAGGGGGAGAATGCTCCCAGGAGCCAACAGCTCTGTTCTCGAAAGGGGTAATTAGCAGAAACCAAGATCCATCCCTCTACTGCTCTTTGCAAAAGCATGAGGAATTTCTTAAGAGGCTCCCCATCCACATCCTAACAGGGCACCGCGAGACACTGCAAGTCTTATGCAACACCCCCCCTTCCCACCTTCCTTCCCTGCTTCTTATGCATTTAAGCGAGCCTAACTCTTGTGTGGGTGCTGCAAAGATTACGCGGCAGCACAATAAAAAGCCACAATAAATTAGTGTTCATTTAAAATTCCAAGAAGGTACAATAGTGGGGTTTTTTTTAAGGATCTTAAAGGAGGTAGAAATGAGTCTGTGCTACAAGAACTGAGTCCTGTTTTGCCTTCGAGCTGCCTTGAAGTGTTTTTAAAAACAGCTTCCCTTTCATACACTTTCAAATGTAAAGTGGAAAGACATCTGTTGCCTCTAGCTGCCAATCATGGCCTTTGAAAGGAAAACCTCTGGTTTTGTTTCAGTGCCGCTGTGGCAACAGCACCCCTAACCACATTATAACTGCTTGTAGTTATATGACCAGTGCAGCTTAGTGGAATGGTTAGAGAGGAAGAAGAGAAGAAACTCGATTTATACCCAGCCCTTCATGCGGTTTACAATTTCCTTTCTCTTCCCCTCCCCACAACAGACACCCTGTGAGGTAGGTGGAGATGAGAGGCTCTTTTGAGGACTGCTCTTTCCAGAACAGCTATGAGAGGACTTGTGACTGACCCAAGGTCACACCGGCAGCTGCATGTATGGAGAATCAAACCCAGTTCTCCCAGATTACAACAGACATCCTGTGATGTCGGTGGGGCTGACAGAGAGCTCTGAGACAACTGGTCTTGAAAGAACAGCTCTGAGAGAACTGTGACTGACCCACGGTCACCCAGCTGGCTTCATGTAGAGGAGTGGGGAATAAAACTCAGTTCTCCAGATTAGTCAGCTGCTCTTAACCGCTACATCAAACTGGCTTAACCACTACACCAAACTGGCCTCTCTTAACCACTACACCAAAGAGGACAAAGAATGTCCAAGCTTCCAGAACTTGTGATTGAAAGGTTTGATGGACTTGGCCGGAGGAATTGTGGCTCAGTGGTAGAGCCTCTGCTTGGCATGAAGAAGGTCCCAGGTTCAATCCCGGGTACCTCCAGTTAAAAAGACGAGGCAGTAGGTGATGTGAAAGACCTCTGCCTGAGACCCTGGAGAGCCGCTGCCAGTCTGAGTAGACAATACTGACCTTGACGGACCATTGGTCTGACTAGGTAGCTTTACATGTAACTGAGGATTTGCAGAGTTAAATCTGAGCACCACTGAAAAACAGAAGAGAAAATAACAGTGAAAGGTAGAGGGGTTTGGTGTTGTTTTGGCCATGGCCTTTTTTTGCCCCCACCAGCCATATCCATCTATGCATTTCTGGGAAATGTTTATTTCTAAGTATTAAAACGTTGTTGGGGTAGCCTACCATCTTGATATTCATCTTGTTAACTTCCAGGAAAAAGCCTTTTTGAAACACATACCCTAAATTATCTGCAGCTACAGTGATTTAAGCCTTTAGATATATATATTTTTTCATGACGTACAATATTGTAGGTTGGTAATCATTGTGATTAGAGAGACTGGGGGGATGGTGGTAGAACATGCAGTGGTTCTGAGAACCCACTAGTTCCCGACCTGCTTGTTAGCGTTGAATGAAAAGTAATTGCGGTGGGATTGAGCCAAGCTCGATTTCTATGCAGTAGCTAGAGCCAGGAATTCATTATGGGTTGCGGCAGAAAACGTAGGGGGAAGCAGCCCTGTAATGTGAGCCACTTGATAAAGCTTGTTTTCTGTGCTTAGGTTCCCCAGAGAGTGAAAAGAGGACCTCTGAGCATATGCCAGAAATGAGACAATGTAAAAATAAATTGACATTTTTAATTTTAAAAACATACAAACCAAGAAGTATTGAATAGCCCTGAAAAGAACCTAGTTGACAATTGTATCTGAAAGTAATTAACCTGAATGTGTGGGATTGTGGTCGGAATGTCGAACTAGGCTCTCAGAGACCTGGGTTCAAATCCTTGCTCTGCCAGTGGAGCTTGCTGGATGATTTGGGGACAATAACTCCCACTAACATACCTTACAGGATTGCTGTGCAATGCTCTCTCTAAGCTGTGGAGTCTTGTGAGCAAAAAATCTACTTTGTGAACTACTGGCATTAAAGTTGTGAGCAAGCAATCTGGCTACTGCAGATATTAGTTTGCTTTGGAGCCATCCTTCCTGAGCTAAGACAAAAATGTGTGAGCCGGAGGCTAAAAAGCTGTGAGCTAGCTCACACAACTCAGCTTACAGGGAACAGGTTGTGAGGGAGAACTTCTGAGCTCCTTGGAAGAAAGGCGGATTTAAAAAGTATGAGATAGGAATCTCTTGAAACTGAATCCCGGCCATCAAAGACAATTGTCCCGTGCAGTCATTTGATTGCGCCAGCTGGTGCCTTCTAGGGTTGCCAGCTCCACTTTGGGAAATACCTGGAGATTTTTGGGGTGGAGCCAGAGGAGAGCAGGATTTGGGAAGGGGAGGTGCTTTAATGGGGTATAATGCTGCAGAGTCCACCTTCCAAAGCAGCCATTTCCTCCAGGTGAACTGATCTCTGTTGGCTGGAGATCAGTTGTAATAGCAGGAGATCTCCAGCCACCACTTGGAGGCTGGCAACCCTAGTGCCTTTAGTGGATTGCATATGCAAAGCTCTCCTTGTCTAAACTGTATCCATGCTGGCTCTTCTGCATACTTAATCCCTCTGCAAAAAGCAGCAACCCCAGTCATAAGGACATAAAGCTTGAGTGCATTTTGAAGTATGAGCGTACCCTTCCATTAAAGACACAAAAGTCAGATGGGTGGACCTTTGGGTGCGATCCATCTCTCCTCAACGTACTCATGACTGAACATCTGTCCAGGCTGAAGCCTGCCTGTCTTAGTACAAGAATGAAACAAGGCGAAGTTTGTATCAGGAGCAATGCTCCCTCTAAGCTGTGGAGTCTTGTGAGCAAAAATTCTACTTTGTGAGCTACTGACATTAAAGTTGTGAGCAAGCAATTTGGCTACTGCATAAATTAGTTTGCTCTGGAGCCATCCTTCCTGAGCTGAGACAAAAATGTGTGAGCTGGAGGCTAAAAAACAGTGAGCTAGTTCACACTAACTCAGTTTAGAGGGAACACTGATCAGGAGCCCTTTTGGGGTGTACATGTTCTTCCAAATTTATTTTTATTTTTTTTCATTTTATGAATCTGCTTAGAGCAAGAGTGGCCAAATTTTGGCTCGGGAGCCACATGCGGCTTTTTCATACATATTGTGTGGCTCCCAGCAAGGTGGCTGGGGAAGCAAAGGGGAGGCATGCCTCCCTGATTGGTCTTCCCTTCCCCAGCCAGTGTTCCCCTCTCTGGGTAGGCTTGAGGTGGGGGGAGCTCCTTCTGAGCTCCTTGGAAGCTCAGAAAGAAAGCAGAGAAAGGAAGCAGAGAAAGGAAGCAAAGAAAGAAAGAAATCTTTAAGTTCTCCCTCCGGCCATCTAGCTTGGAAAAAGCATTTCTCTCTTTAAATCCCTTCTCCAAGCCAAGCCAGCCAGCATGGGGGTGTGGAGGGCTTGGAGGATGCATTTAAAGTTAAAGTTGTTTTCTTTCCACCTCTTCCTCCCTCCCCCCATATCTATTTGCTTTCTTTCCTCCTTTGTTTCAATCTTTCTTCCCTCCCTCCCCATCTAAAGTTAAACGTGTTCTCCAAGCCCTGCCACACCACCAGGCTGGCTTGGCTCGGAAAAGCCATTTGCCTCTTTAATTTAATGTGCAAATCTGCATATTTTTCAATAAAAACACGTGTGTTCATGTCTTGTGGCTCTCAAACATCTGATGTTTATTCTATGTGGCTCTTGTGCTAAGCAAGTTTGGCTTAGAGTAAGGTTGCCAAGGCTCCCTCTGTGCCAGGAGACCTCCCGCGGGCAATCCCTGTTGTCCAGGTGATGGGGAGAAAATAAAAATAAAAATACCTGCACCACAATTGCATTACATCACTTCAATGGAAAACCCGGAAGTGACATCATGTCACTCTAGGAATCTGGTGATTCCTAGAGCAACATGATGTCATTTCCAGTTTTTCCAGGAAGTGACATCATGGCACATGCAACACCAGCTCCCAACCCATGTCCCTGCCCCAAAGCTCCTGCCACTCTCTAGGCATGGACTGGCAACCCTAGCTTAGAGTCCCAGTGTAGGAGAAAAACAGGATAAAACATTCAAAGAAATAATATAATAGCATGCTAATAATGAACCTTTAGACTTTTTGTCAGGCAAAGAACAGCTAGTTACCATGTCACACTGTCCTGCCCAGAAACAAAAGTCCTTGATTCTGGAATGTTCTGGCCACTTCAGTCATCAGCAAAGTGATCTGTGACCTTATGTGTGTATTGATTGGCCAAACAGAAACCCTTCATTTCACAAGCATTCCCCCCCGGGAAAATGTCTGTTTTGCAGTGTCAAAGGTGGAAGGAGGGGTGTGCGTGTCTCCTTGACCAGAATCTCTGGATTATTTTACTAGATATCAAAAGTGGTTTCTTTCAGACATCTTTCTGTTGTTATAGCAACCAATTAGCGTGCATGTAAGACACTGGAAATTGGATTTAAATCTGTCACTGAAAACCGTCTCCTTTTGTTGGGGATGAACTTAATACACTGCGGATAAGACTGGCATTTTTACTAACCGCAACACAACCATGCCCCTCCATGAGGATGAAAGAAGGGCTTCCAGGCAGACTTGAGCCCCAGCACCTATTTTATCAGAAATAATCCTTCATAAGCCTTGTGCTTCTGAGGTGAGTGTCTTAGTCTAGGTACCTGCTACTGCGCTGGATTCCCTTAATCGGGTTCCAAATGAATCGTCATGTTCCCAAGAACAGCACTAAAGTATATTGCTCTGGAACTGAATCGATGTGTGTGTGTGAAGTGTTGTGAAGGTGCAGCCAACTTATGGCTGCCCTGCAGGGTTTTGTAGGGCAAGAGGTGGTTTGCCATTGGCTGCCTCGGCATAGCAACCCTGGACTAACTTGGTGGTCTCCCATCCAAGTATTAACCTAGGCGGATCCTACTTAACTTCTGAGATCTGGTGACGTTTTCAGCAGGGACGGTTCTCCCTGCGCCTGCACTTGTATCCCTCCACTGCTTTCCCTCATTTCTGCAGGTGTTTTTGCAGTTCCAGGTGCAAAAACTCAGTTTGTCCCCTCTTGCTCTGCAGCATCAGACTTTCCTTGTTTCCAGGGATTCCCATGCTGCACCACAAGAGGGGGCAAACTGCATTTTTGCTCCTGGAACTGCAAAAACACCTGCAGAAACGAGGGAAAGCCATGGAGGGATACAAGTGCAGGCACGGGGAGAGCCGTCCCTGCCAAAAACATCTGGGTTGGCCTGGGCCTTCCAGGCCTGGGTATTGGATGCATTCATAAGAAGAAAAACCTGTCGCTAAAGGCAAGAGCCTGCTCTCCTGCTTTCTCCCATGAGGATTTTGCATGGATTTTTTTTATTTCATCAAGGTGGTTTCTTTGTGGAGGAAAGCAGAATCTTTAAATGGTTTTCATACTTGTTATCCTCCATGAATCCTTTTCTATATCACCCTTGCTTGAATGAGGGTTGCCAACTTCCAGATGGGGCCTAGGGATCTCCCAGAATTACCACTGATCTCTAGACTACAGAGATCAGTTCCCCTGGAGAAAATGACTAATTTGGAAGGCAGACCCTCTGGCATTATACCCTGCTGACGTCCCTCCTCTCCTCAAACCCCACCCTCTCCACGCTCCACCCCCAAATCTTTAGGAATTTCCTGACCCAGTGTTGGCCATCCTAGTATAAATCTCTGTGTATCATAGAGAATTCTGGGATACATCTTAAAACTACCCAGTTTGCTTCCAGGCCCAAATCAAGGTGCTGGTATTGTCCTTTTGGTGTAGTCATTAAGTGCCCAGACTCTAATCTGGGAGAACTGGGTTTGATTCCCCACTCCTCCACTTGCAGCTGCTGGATGACCTTGGGCAAGCCATAGTTCTGTCAGAGCTGTTCTAGAAAGAGTAATTCTCTCAGAGCTCTCTCAGCCCTGCCTACCTCACAGGGTGTCTGTTGTGGGGAGGGGAGGGAGAAGGAATTTGTAAGCTGCTCTGAGACTCCGATTGAAGGGCAGGGTATAAATCCAATCTCCTCCTCCTCTTTTATATACCTGTGACAAGCATGCCTTAAAGACCACCTCCTCCTATATAAACATACCCAACCACTATAGTTATCCTCAGGGGCCCTGTGTTAGGTGCCCCCATCATTTGAGGCTAAATGGGTGACAACCCAAGAAAGAGCCTTCTTGGTCTTGGCACTATAAATGTAGCATTCCCTCCCTAGGGTGATTTTCAAGGTATATGCTTTTGAGAGTCAAAACACCCTTAATTGGAAGGGAGTTTTGAGTCTCGAAAGCTTATACCCCGAAAATCTTGCTTGTCTCTGAGATACTACTGGACTTGAATCTAGCTGTTCAACTGCAAACAAACACAGCTGTCCTCTGAGACACTCCGGTTGTTAATCACTGCAGAAGATTCATCTGCAATGGAAATGTCTTTAGGAAACCTTGTCTGCCATTTCTGGTCTAGATGGAAGAGCCACTGAAAAGCTACTGTGGAAGCACCAAGCCCTTGGAAAGTGTTAGAAAATGCGAAGTCATTTATGGATTTCATGTGTGTGCATGTGTTAAGTTCAATCAAGTCACTTCCAACGTATGAATTAATGACCTCCAAAATGCCCTATTATTAACAGCCTTTCTCAGGTCTTGCAAACCTGAAGGCCATGGCTTCCTTTATTGCGCCTTCACTCTGGGTCTTACTCTTTTCCTGCTGTCTTCGAATTTTCGTGAATATGGGATAAAGGCCGTTCTCCACTTTGAAGATGACAATAGCTTCTTGGACTGCTTAGTTCCGCTTATTTCTTTTTTATCTGTAGGGTCTGAGATCTTTACAGGGTTGCACCGTTTAGGCTGGATCTTAGTGCAGATCTCCGTCCTTCGAACCTTGATTTCCTGCCTTTCTTTTGCTCTGGTCAGCTTCATCTTTGTGGGCTCCAAAACAATGTTCTTCAAGCCTGCCAAGAGCTGAGTATGGTGGACTTACCACAATTCTCCCTGGAGCTTATTGAAAGAATCGGTGTGCTTGGATTGGATGTGACACAGGGCCCCCAGTAGCCCTCTCTGCTTTATTGGGAGTACAACAGATGGGCCTCATCATGGGACTTTCCTCGTGGTCTGGCAGCTAAAGCAGAAACTGTGCACTACGTATGTTATGGCCCGAAGCAATGCCTGGATCTAAAACCATCAACCTAGGAACCATATGTAAAAAAAGAAACCACAATTCCTAGGTCAGAACCTTAAAGAACACCAAATATACAGCAAGCGTTGCAATCTGAAGAGCGGCAATGTTTTTGTTTCCGCACCGAATATTCTTTTAATTGATGCAAATATTGACACCGTACGAACCACTTCACACATTGAATGTTATGTACAGTAAAAAAAACATAAAGTGTGAATATGATAAATACATGTTTGCAAACACTCATCTCGTGTAGGTACATTCATCCCCGCCTGGCCACACAGGCTACTCAGTGGGAAACAGGGCTTTGCGGCTCCGAAACATGGGAAAGACTGCTTTATTTTACTTCTGTGACGGATCAAGTAGTGTAGATGCGAGCAAGTGTTTTGTTGGGAACAGGGGTCGATAATGCCATCTCGAGCATAAGCCGGAAGCTTCAGAGATACTGACACCCAAAGTCAGGTTCTCCTTGTTGATTTTCAATATAATCTCCATACCTACGGAATATTTATATAGCCATTATGGAAATGGATCTCGATTGCTTTTCTTGCCAATAGCCAGACAGCATGACAGGTTGGCAGAAATTCCTCTCGGTCCTTGGCGAAATGATGAATGTATACACAGCTGAGCTGTACGCAGCGGAGAGCCAAAAAACGGAATTATGCCTCAGTTCTCAAACTCGTTCATCAAAAGTCAATACAACAATGGAGCGCCTGTTCCAGACTAAAATAGATGTGATTATTAACTTGTTAATAAGCAGAATAAGTACTTACAATGCTGTTTTGGGGAGGGGGGGTTAGATGGTTGTGTAGGCCGGTTGTTGTAATGTAAGACCAAATATATGTAATTGCTTGTGCTGGTCACTGAAATATCTATGCAATCCACTGAACTTGAACATGACTCATGAGCATCTCAGCAAAACAAGCGGGATCACAATGTGCGCTTTCAAGAAAGGTCTTTGCGCAAGCCATTTTATTTATTGCATGATGCACTGATCAGAAGCAAGGAGTCGTCTTGACATGTTGTTCTGTTATTCCCCCTGTCTTGCCAGGAAATGTACTGCGGAATTCATTTTCCTCCTCTCCTTTGCTCAACTGACGAGTTATCGAACAGGAGCTATTTAGTGTGATAATGGCGTTTGACAGATTGGATACAAACACCATTGTCACACTCCATGGCTCCAGCAGGAGAGAGAGCGATTCTCTTTCAGGAATTGCAACCACAGATACCTGAAATAAGTAGAAACGGGATCAAAAATTTAACCTGGAATTAAAAGAAGGAATTTGTAAAATGCTGCAGGCACAAATATCCTCAATTCTCAACACAAAGGCCCATTCTGCATCTAGCATTCGCCCCGTTGTTTTACCAAACCCACACTGGAACAGAAAAAGATGTGGCTCAAGATCACATTCAGATACCCCAGGCCAACGCCGCCGTACTGACTCCAGAGTCACCCTCCAAACGGCCAAAAAATGGCCATAAATCTATACAGACAGTACCATAAATCTGAGAGATCAAAGGAAGTGAAACCAGCATGCATTGTGGAGGTTTCCATTAAATCCAACAATGAAAGGAAGTGAAAGTGGCATCCAATGTAGAGGGGGATTTCTGTTCCAGTGTGGGTTTGGTAAAACAGCAGAGCGAATGCTAGATGCAGAATGGGCCAAACAGAAGCTGTTAACTGATGGACTCTAAAGATCTAGACTAGGACCAACTGGAATCACTTCTCAGCCTTAATTTATGGTTGGTATAAATTTAGCTACCCCAGTTTCACTGGCCCCAGAATCCCAGCAGTTCTCAAATGAAGGAATCAGACAAAGCATGCTAGTCAGCTAGAGTTGACCACCTCCAGGTGGGGCCTGGAGATCTTCTGGAATTAAAACCAGTCTCCAGACTACCAGAGTCAGCTCCCCTGGAGAAAATGGCTGCTTTGAAGGGTGGAGTCTATGGCATTATACCTTGCTGTCGTCTCTCCCCTCCTCAAACTCCCCCCTCCCTAGAGTCCACTCCCAAATCTCCAGGAATTTCCCAACTTGGATCTGACAACCCTATATCAACAGCGCAGCTTAGATGAGGGTTAATTTAGATTGCCTTTCTCACCGAGACTCAAGGCAGATTACAGGATAAAGCAGTGCAGCCAGACAGCATAAGACAACAAATAACTCGCAAATTTAAACTAGAGGATCAAGGATGGAACAATAACCCTGACCTGGATAGCCTAGGCAAGCCTGATCTCGTCTGATCTCGGAAGCTAAGCAGGGTTGACTCTGGCAAGTACTTGGATGAGAGACCTCCATGAAATACCAGAGCTGGGAGGCAGGGGCAGGCTTTACTCAGCCACCTCTCCGAATATCCTCCAGGCCCCCAGTAGGGGTCAGTCACCAGAGGTTGCTATGACTTCCAGGTGCACACACACACACACATATAAGAAAAGACCCCTGACTTGGATGGCCCAAGCTAGCCTGATCTCGCAGCTCTTGAGAGCTAAGCAGGATTGGCTCTGGTTGATATTTGGAAGAGAGACCTCCAAGAATTAAGTCCAGAGTCACTATGCAGAGGTAGGCAATGTTTAACCACCTCTGTTCATGTTTTACGCTGAGCTGGATAGCCCAAGCTAGCCTGATCTCATTAGATCTTGGAAGCTAAGCAGGGTTGGCCCTGGTTAGTATTTGGATGGGAGACCACCAAGGAAGTCCAGATTTGCGATGCAGAGCCATGCAATGCAAACCACCTCTGAACATCTCTTGCCTTGAAAACCCTATGATGTTGCCAAAACTCAGCTGTGACTTGATGGTGGATGATGATACTAGTAGTAGTAATACAATCTGAGGCCATGAGTTTGTGGTTCCATGCCAGAAGAGTGTTAATTTTTAGCCACAGGTTTTGGGATGAGGGAGGGAGAGCGGAAAGTACTGAATGGTAACATAGGCCCCTACCTCCTTCTACAATTATATTACCTTGAAGAGCATGAGAACATAAGGACATAAGAGAAGCCAATGTTGGATCAGGCCAATGGCCCATCCAATCCAACACTCTGCCACACAGTGGCCAAAAATACCAGGTGCCATCAGGAGGTCCAGCAGTGGGGCCAGTGGGGACGTAGGACTTTTGTGAGGGAGGATAACCAAATAGGAAGTACCGCTAGTTGAGTGTTGTACCTTAGTAGCCATGTGTCTATGATACTTAAATCACAGGTGCATTGTGGGATTTCTCTTGGCTTTCCAGGTTGATTGGGCTGGTCCCAGGAAACCGTCATAGGCTGGTTTCTGATGAATGCTGTCTTGAAACAAAGGAAAGGGAATGAAGATAGAGGATTAAAATTGTGAACTCCAGGCGTTTTCTTCCCTCCTATTCCTCTTCATTTTTTTTTTTTTAAACCTTTTTAAGAGACAGAGAGGGAGAAAGAGAGGGACAGAGGGAGAAAGAGAGAGAGTGTGCAAGCTTCAGTCAGCCTGGTCCAAGTAGCATCATGGGTTCAGGCCATTTTTCCAATATGATTAGTTTTCACCAGGAGTAGGCATTTCATTTTACTAAGTGCACACTTTATATTCCTTAATGAAAGAAAGCAATAAAAGAGAGCTTTGTCAGCCCTTTGATTAATGAAATGGAGAAAGCTGTGTAGGAAGTGAAAGGTAATGTGGTGTTAACGTACAGTACATTTGGCCCACAGGGGAAAGCAGTTTCAAGTTTTCAGTGTAATTTTCTTCATGCCATTCAGAAAAAGAGAATGGAATAAAATTGTGCCATGGATGCATTCAAAAGGCCTTCCTTTGGTGATAGTAGAAAAGAGCAAAAGTCCAATAGCACCTTAAAACAAAATTTGTGGTAGGGTATCAGCTTTTGTGAGTCACTGCTCACTTTTTCAGACAACAGCTAGAATGTGAGTCCATCTGTCCTGTATATTGGAAAGTGGAATGGTTTCAGATGCCAAATGAAATTAGCAGGCAAATGACAATAGCAGGCATGACTGGATTAGGTGTGATATGCAGAGAGGTAGTAAACGTGGAGAAATCAGCACTGGTAACAAGACAGGAAACCTAGGTCTGGATTCAGTCCAGGTGGATACATTGCCTTGAGCTTCGTTACCAGTTGCAATTCAGCAGTTTGGTGATGGTGTTAGAAGATAAGAACACAAGAGAAGCCAAAGTTGGATCAGGCCAGTGGCCCATCCAGTCCAACACTCTGTGTCACGCAGTGGCCAAAACCCAGGTCCCAATCCAAGCACTGGTTTGCCTGCATGGTTTGGGCTTTTGGGCTTTTGTGCTGAGTTACTCCAGTCTATGCCTGCTAGGACACGGAGGTTCTGTTTTGCCAACATGGATCTGATGAAAGAGCATAAGGAGATACAGGGGTGGAGGAGGTGGTGGAAAGCTCTCCTCTCTTGCACATGTCCTTTACTGTAAATATTAGACCTGAACAAGGCAAATATGTGAAAAGCAAACCTGATTGCTCTTTTGTAGCTCGTTTAGCCTGGCTGGTTTGCTGAAAGGGGTGGAGATCTCCCGGAATTACAACTGGCCTCCAGATAATGGCCATCAGTTCCCCTGGAGAAAATGGCTGCTTTGGAAGGTGGACTGGATGGCCGTATAGCCTGCTGAGGCCCCTCCTCACCCAAAACCTGTCCTCTCCAGGCTCTGCCACTAAAATCTCCAGGTGGTTCCTCATCCAGAGCTGGCAACCCCAGGTCTGCCCCTTCCTGATTCGTTTCCAGGAGGCAACATACAAAGTTGCTCCTCCCGTGGACTTTTGGAGGAACAGGGTGATTGTTATGTCCGCTGATTGCCACAGGGCACCAGCAGCATACAGCCTGAGCTTGACTCCTTCCAATAAGAACTCGGGCGGGAAATTCAAACCCACCAATGGGCTTTTGGGTGTGTCCTGGGGACTGCATAAAGTTGGCCCTCGCGGCCGGTATTTCATGCTTAGTTGTGTACCAATAAAGAATGCTGTTTGCTATGTCGTCGTCCTACTCTTGAATGCTATGAACCCAGAACACAATACTGGTGACGAGGATGGGATCCCGTTGACTGGGGAACTGGAGTTGTTATGGCTACTCGTCACAATTAGGGGCTGCCAACAAGCTGGAGAAAAAAATGTCCTGCTCCCTTAATAGAGGCGATGCCAGGCTCGCCAGAACTAGGGTCAGGGCTTTTTCAGTGGCGGCTCCTGTCTGGTGGAATGAGCTCCCAGAGGAGATCAGGGCCCTGTGGGACTTAATGCAGTTCCGCAGGGCCTGTAAGACGGAGCTCTTCCGCCAGGTTTTTGAATAGGAGCCGCCACCAGCAATACCATCCATCACGAATGACATCTGTGATGGCAGCTGGCCCTAGAGCAACCCAGGCCTGGTGGCAAGCGGGCTCGGACCTAACCATTGGGTAGCCATCTGAGTAAATGATAACTGGAAGCTTTTACTGTAAATTATGTTATTTATTTGGAATTGTTTTATGCTGATTTTATCTGTTTTATAATGTATTGAATTGGCCGTGTGCCCTTGTAAGCCGCCCTGAGCCCGTTCACGGGGAGGGCGGGGTATAAATACGAAAAACAAACAAACAAATAAATAAATAAATAAATAATGGGGGGTATTATTTGCCAGGTGTTATTTACCTCCATCTTCATGAAAAGCATCAACTGCCCGTACTCTAGGTTTGCCAGAAGGGTTGTGGATGGGGATGGGGGTGTACAACACCAGCTATAGCATCATGTCACTTCTGGTTAGAAACCATAGAGTTTCCAGCGATTCCTAGTGCTACCCTAGAGTTATTATAGTGCAATACCCAGAGTTATCATAGAGTTTCTGGCGATTCTACTCTATGGCACTTCCACATTTTTACCAAAAGTGTCACAGCACTGCAGTCAACATTGCAGGTTTTAAAAAATTTCCTCCTAGTAGCAGGCAAGGGAAGTGGGTGGCAAGGCATCCCCCCCACTGGGGGAATGGGACCCTTACCATTTCCACATGTTCTGCCTCTGTTAAAGGGCAGGGCAGTTTTTCTTCAGGCTATTGGCAAGTTGGTTTTTTTTTTTAAAAACTTGGGGTTTTTTTAAAATGATATTTTCCAGGTTTTTAAGTAATCTCGTTGCTAGCCTCCTTGCGTTGATGCCGAGGTGAGATGTTCGTTCCGAAATAAATACTGTAAGCGCAGAGAAATCAAAGATGAAAGATGACTCAGAGCCAGAGAATGAAGACAGATGAAGGAAAGTGATGGAACTGTAAATTAAGCTTTTTTAAAAAAAAAGATAGGGTGATCAGTGGAGAGAAATCAGAAGTGGAAAATGATTTTTTTATTTGTTGGGATAGGCTGACTCTCAAGTGCTTTCAAGCTAGGGTTGCCATATTTTGAAAAGCAAAAAAAAAGAGAGAACATATTTCCCGATTGACTACATCAAACCACTGATCGCTACAAGAAACCTCATTTTAAATACCCCTGCCATTTAAGCTGAAGCTTGCCTCCACTGGGCACGCTCAGCCCCCCCCCAACCCCAAAAGAGGATGTTTCCATCCGTTTTTTCAAAAGAGCCCAAAAGAGGACATGTCTTCTAAAAAGAGGACATCTGGTAACCCTGAATAAGTCCTCCTAATGCATGAGATGGTCAGAGAGACATAGGAGCTTATTTTCTCCTCATAAAATATGGGGCTGCCATGAATATAACAACCAAGTCTTGTGGCTCCTTGAAGACTAAGAAATTCTGTTCATTAGAAGCCCAGATGACTCATCCTTACAACTGAGAAAGAACACCTGGCCATATGGAGGAACTGGAGGTGAACATTTGTGAGTCTGTCCGTCCCCCCACGTATCTCCCCCTCCCACCTAAACATAAGGTCCTTTCCACGTGTTCCACTGGGGCTTGCCACTGGGTGCATGACCAACAGGGAACCACAGCGAATCCTGATTCTCTGAGTATATTCCAATGCTACAAGCATTGGCCACAATCTGGCTTTACATAAAGGGTGGCCAACTTTGGGATGGGAAATCTGTGGAGATTTGGGGGCAGAACTTAGGGAAGGTGGAGCTGGGGAGTGGAGGGAGCTCTGCACAGATGTGACGTCATAAAGTCCACCCTCCAACGCAGCCATTTTGTCCAGGTCTCCGTAGCAGGGTGGTAATTCCAGGAGAATCCCAGATCCCACATTAGGCTCACCTGCTCTGGGTTGGGAAATACCAGGAGATTTCGGGCATGGAGCCTGGGGAGGGCAGGGTTTGGGGAGGGGAGGGGCTTCAGTGGGGCATCATGCCAAAGAGTTCATCCTCCAAAACATCCATTTTCTCCAAGGGAACTGACCTTGGTTGTCTGGAGATCAATTGTAATAGCAGGAGATCTCCAGGTGCCACTCAGAGGTTGGCGATTTACCCCACGCGGAGGTTGCCAAACCTAACTAAGAGATACAGATGGAAATAAGTGAAGGCAAAGAGGCCCCTAGACAGTAGTCTTCAAATGATGAAGCTTGTAGCTCTGTAGTTCTTTGGAACTTTTCAGGGGCTCTTTGAAAAGGAGGTGAGTAATGGCCGGGAAAAGGGGGGGACCTCAGCGGGGTAGAATGCCACAGACTCCACCCTCCAGAGCAGCCATTTTCTCCAGGGGAACTGATCTCTGTAGTCTGGAGATCAGTTGTAATTCTGGGAGATCTACAGGTCCCACCTGGAGGCTGGCAACCCATCTTGCTAAACTTTAAGGGGCCACTGTTCTACTGCTTCCTGGGTAAAGGTGCCAAAGTGGAAAGCGCTTCCTAATAGTAGAAAGTATGGTTGCCAATCTCCAGGTAAAGCCTGGAGATCTCCTGGACTTACAACTGACCTCCAGATTATACAGATCAGACCCCTTGGAGAAAATAGCTGCCCTGGAGAGTGGAGTCCATGGCATTACACCCTGATGAGGTCCCCATCCTCCCCAAATCTCCAGGAGTTCCCCCAACCGAGAGTTGGCAATAGGATTGTCAGGTTCCCCATGGCCACTGGCAGGCATAGGGGGTGGTTAGAGTTGCCAGCTGCAGGTTGGGAAACTCTTGGAGATTTGGGGATGGAGCCTGGAGAGGACAGGGACCTCAGTGGAGTACGATGCCATAGATGTCACACTCCAAAGCATCCATTTTTTCCCAGGGAAATTGATCGCTGTAGTCTGGAGCAATGTTCCCTTTAAGCTGTGGAGTCTTGTGAGCAAAAATTCTACTTTGTGAGCTACTGGCATTAAAGCTGTGAGCAAACAATTTGGCTGCTGCATAAGATAGTTTGTTCTGGAGCCATCCTTCCTGAGCTAAAACAAAAATGTGTGAGTTGGAGGCTAAAAAACTGTGAGGTAGCTCACACTAACTCAGCTTAGAGGGAACATTGGTCTGGAGGTAAGCCAGGGGATCTCCAGGTCCCACCTGGAGGCTGGCATCCCAAGTTGGCAGCCCTAAAGCTCAAAAAACAGCTGCACAGAAAGAGACAGAATTTCATAGTCAACATGAAGATTTTTAGTTCCCAGTTAATAAGACAGGCTGGCTGGAGCTAGCCAAATAGCAACAATTCACAGTGATCCACTGTATACATCCAGCACACCCTAGTCATCTGTGTATACACTGAGCATATACATATATTATCCTTGTTAAGTAGGCACCACTGGGGGTTGTCCAACTGTGCGCAGCTGGGCGGCAGCTAGCCATCTCAATAAAAAATGCTAATCCTATACATGAAAGAGAGACTAGCAAGTGTTACAGCGGAGGGAGAGACCTCCCCCCTCCCGCCTCCTTATTTCCATATCAAGACCCAGTTGTTGTGCGGTAAGCACTCAGTGGGAAACAGAAAATGAAAGAGATTGAGGAATATTAGTTCCCGTGGACTGGCGTTCTTTCCAAACTGGCTGATTATGAGATCTGGAAGAGAGAAGAAGGTTTCACGCTAAGCCTAAGGAAGCAGAGGGCCGCTAATTGCTGCGGATAACCCCATAGGAACTAACCTCCTTCTCCCCACATTCCGGTCTTCCCTACAGGTGGCTTTTTGGATGAAAGGAATGTGTAGGGGAAAAATATAAGTTATTATTAGAACCAGCACAGGAAAATATCAATGAAGAGCACTTGTGTAGCTGTGTTCCACAGAGAGAGATTGTTTTTTAAACATCTGTTTTCATTTTATATAAATCTAATATGCTCCCTGATAAAAATCCAATCAAGCGTAGGTTTGCCATTATTTTCTCAGTTAGCTTTAGCTTTGTTCTCACGGTCGACTAGAGTTAACAACAGCAATACTTCCTTCATAAGAATTGTACTTTCAGAGCTTGTGTAAGCGTGACCAAGCCGTGAAATCCCACAAAACCATGCCCTCTTCTGTGAACTGGGAAAACCACAATGGTGAGTTTCAAGTTGGTAGTAAAGGAGTTGCTACCCAATTTTCCCACTTGGACACAATCAGCCTTTTCCCAGTGTATTAGAACATAAGAAGAGCCCTGCTGGATCAGACCAGTGGTCCATCTAGTCCAGCATCCTGTCTCACACAGTGGCCAGCCAGTTCCTCTAGGGGTCCCACAACAGGGCTCAGAGGCTGACACTCTCCCGATGTTGCCTCCTGACACTGGAATTCAGAGGTTTAGTGCCTCTGAACGTGGAGGTTCCTTTTAGTCAACATGTCTAGTAGCCGCGGATAGACTAACGCCCTTTTAAAGCTGTCTGTGCCTGTGGTCATCATCACTACATTCTCTGGCAGCGAATTCCACATTTTAACCATTCGCTGCGTCAACAATATGCTTGCAGCCAGTTTGAGTTGTGATGAAGCCATGAAATCCCACAAAACCATGCCCTCTTCCATGTGCCAGTCCATTTCCCAGCCAAGCACAACTTACAGGGGCCGTGGCCCTGGAACTGACTGGGCAAGTTTGAAGTGGTTTGCTACCTTGGTGTGGGTTGAACTCCGTTGGCAGCGCTACAGGGCTATCCAGCATAAACCAGGTTCATAGTGATAAGTTAGGGTTGCCAACTGCAGGCTGGGAAATTCCTAGAGGTTTGGGAGTAGTGTCGGTGGAGGAGAGAATCTGGGGAGGGATTTCATCTCAAATCTATAGTACACAATCGAGTTTGCCCTTCAAACCAGCGACTTCCTCCAGGGGAACTGACCACTGTCGTCTGGAGATCAGTTGTAATTTCAAGAGAACTCCAGTCTCCATTTGGTGGTTGGCAACCCTGTGATAGGCTTACTACTTGCCATCATAGTCAACGTGGCCCAGGTCTGAGCAGAACAGCCCTGCGGGGCAGCTGGCACCACTTGACTCAGCTTACTCCTGGGCGATTTAACATCCCAATCTGCCCCTGTTGTTGATACAAAAATAGGCCTACAGAGAAGCTTTGCAAAATATCCGAGGCTATGGCCATTGTGTCTGCTAATAACCTTAATGTTGCAGAATTCCCTACCCATAAAGAAGAAGAAGAGGAGGAGGAGGAGGAGGAGGAGGAGGAGATTGGATCTATACCCCGCCCTTCACCACCCGAAGGAGTCTCAAAGCAGCTTACAAACTCCTTTCCCTTCCCCTCCCCACAACAGACACCCTGTGAGGCAGGTGGGGCTGAGAGAGCTCTGACAGAAACTGCTCTTTTTCAAGAACAGCTGTGCCAGAGCTATGGCTTGCCCAAGGTCATCCAGCAGGTGCATATGGAGGAGTGGAGAATCAAACCCGATTCTCCCAGATTAGAGTCCGCGCACTTAACCACTACACCAGACTGGCTCCCATGCATTTCCCTTTCCCTTATGCCTTTTACCTACCTACTGCAATTGCTCACAGGGTGATCCGGTGTTCTGCTTTGTCCTTGTTATCTTCAAGCTCTGTTGTCGTGACTTTTCTGTCTTTAGTGCTGAGCGAGATACTATCTCTTCTAAGTTTAGTTTTGCTCTTACTGTACTTGCATTGCAGTCAGGGAGCTGCTCGGAGCGTCTGTTTCCAAATCCTGCTTTCCCCCCTTGGCCTTTATGCGATCCGGAGTTTATAAGTAAACACGCTCCTCTGATAAGTCTCATTAAAATATTGATCTGGGGGTGAGTGGCTCTTGGTCTGCGAAATGACCCAGGGCTATTGGTCAGACACACTGAATTGGAGGGGGTGGAGAGAAAAGAATCCACCCCATTTTCCTTCTTCTGTTGGAACAGACTTAAATGACCAAAGAATGCAAGGAGATAAGTTGCTAGGTAGAAGGGAATTATTAAATAATCTCACTCAAAACGAGGTTGTAATGTAAAGCTACACCTGGCGCTGGGCTGTACCACTTCTGAGTTCAATTCTCAGTTCCCACAGTTGGGTTATTTGCTGTACAATTTATCTCATGCTACTTTCCTCTGTTTAATCCTCACAATAGCCCTGTAAAGTAGGTTAAGCTGAGTGCATGTGACTGGCTCAAGGTTATAGTGGGGTTTCAAACCTGGGCCTTCCAGATCTTAATGTGACACTCTAACAACTATATCACACTGTCTTTTTTTATCACCTCACCTGTTTCTGGGAGGTGGGCCTAAATTTCATTGAAATCTGTGGCTAAACTAGGGATGGGCATAAACTGCTGTTTGGCGGTTCATTTTGGTTCGTGGCTAAACCATGAATCAAACCACAAACCAATACAAACTGAGAGGTTGGTTTGTGCACTGAACTGATTCATAGTGGTTTGTAACCCCTGCTTTCTGCTCCTCATTGCTCAGTTGATTTTTTGTGAAGAGCAGAAAGCAGGGGTTTAAATGGCTCAGAGCCATTTAAACCCTTGCTTTCTGCTCTTGATGAGCTGTCATGAACCACCATGAACTGTCTTAACATTCGAGGAAGTTCGTGGCAGCTCTTCAGTTTGCGAACCACAAACCGGCCAAAATTTATCGTGAACCTACATTTGTGAGCCAGTTTATGCCCACCCCTAATGATTTCCCATTCTCGTGTTTCTGTGGAATATGTAATCTGATGCTATGAAGGCATGTTGACTTGGATGCAAGAGCCACTTAGTTCAGTGGGACTGACTCCTAAGCACCCTGAAGCAATAGGTGCAACTGTGTATGTGTGAAGTGCCATCCAATTGCAGTCAATTTATGGCAATCATGCAGGGTTTTCAAGGCAAGAGACAAACAGAGGTGGTTTGTCATTGCCTGCCTCTGCAGAGCAACCCAGGACTCCCTTGGTGGTCTTCCATCCAAGTACTAACCAGACCGATCCTGGCTTCCAAGATCCAATGAGAGCATTAGGCCAACTCCAAGTTGGGAAACACCTGGAGATTTTGAGGGTGGAGCCCAAGGAGGGTAGCATTTGGAGAGGGGAGGGACATTAGTGGGGTATAATGCGATAGTCCACCTTCCAAAAGAGCCATTTGCTCCAGGTGGACTGATCTCTGTTGCCTGGAGATCAGTTGTAATCTCAGGAGATCTCCAGCCACCACTTGGAGGCTGGAAACCCTAGAGATCGGGCTCGCCTGGTCCCTCCAGGTCAGGACATGTGCAAGTATTTTAGCTTGGGAAACCACATGTGATGGGACGAAATAAGTAATGGTGCTGTACAATTTGGGGCCACGATTTGGCAAAATTTAGATGTGCAACTAAATTTCGCCCAACCATGGACAACTGTATAGCATGACATTACGTATTCCGTTGTATCACATGTGGTTTTCCAAGCCAAAATACCTTTCTTACTTATTCAGATTTTGCCTGCCTAGCTGAGTTTTCCTAACTAGATTCCAGCTTGATTCTTAACCTGTTTTAGCCCTACCTCATGCCCAGGTGTGACTTTTTAAGTTACCAACTTTTTAATGTTACAATTTAGTCAAGCAACAGGAGTTGCCTGACTTTCTCAACTCCTCCCCAAAAAACCCCCCAGTGACAGCGGAGACAGCAGCTTGCCACAGCCTATAAAACTCCCCCATATGTACAGGACCTCTTCGACCCTTGATAAGTGAATCTTGTGCAAAGCTGATGATTCAGAATTTTGCTGAAGGCTATATTTAATTATTTGCCGAATGAATTGCCTTTGAGTAACTTTTTAATTCCATCTCCCCCCCGCCGCCAGAAGCTTACTTTAAAATTACAGGATATTCCCGCTTTGCACAGTTACTTTACAGCAGCCGCTTTCAGCCCACGTGTGGTCACCTTCAGTTGGGAGCCTTTGAAGATGTACCACGGCTTTCGCTGTGTTCTAGAAGGACCTGCTGTGAATGTACATGCAAAGGCAGTGTGGACACCACGCCTCTTGCTTCTCTTTGCAGGTATGCAAAGCAAAGCCTCAGGACAGCCAGACTGGGTTATTCAGCAGTGGAGAGAGCTCTTTTTAAAACACAGATGGTTCAGAGACCCCACTCTCACCCCCGACACAAACGCTTTGTCCTCTCTCTTGCCTGGCTGCTCCCTCCCCGTGCCAGTCCACACATGGGCACACAGCCCCTCTCCCCGTGAAAGCTCTCTCTTGCCTTCTCTTTCCCTCCCTACCTGACCAAGCCACAACCCATTCCAGCAATCAGGCCTTCAATGCTCCACGCATGTGTTTGCGGCATGGAGCCCTGTGTCCCTGAGATAGTTGATCTTTCAAAAGGAGGGGTTCTTCCCACCACAAGAGCATGAATAAAGCAATGGGTGTCCAGCAGTGACAGGTGATGGGCAGAATAGGGATGCCAGCTTCTAGGTGGGACCTGGGGATCTCCAGACTATAGAAGTCAGTTCCCCTGGAGAAAATGGAGGCTTTGGAGGGTGGACTCTGTGGCATTGTACCCCACTGAGGTCCCTGTCTTCCCGAGGCTCCATCCCCAAATCTCCAGGAGTTTTCCAATCTAGAGCTGGCAACCCTGTCCCCCAACCCTAGTGGGGAGGCAGTGGGAGACAGAGAACATGTGGGAAGGAGGGTGCTCTAAACCTGTCAGTGTTTGCTTTTTCATCTCTTTAGCCCATTTCTCGATGCATGAGTTTTGTTTGCTCTCCCTGCTACTCTTGGTCTGTTGCCTGTCGGGTCCTGGCCTTGACACTTCTGAAGTTATCGCTCAGGCCCCTCCTCTTCCTGTCATATGACTGATGTAATAGGACTGGTGTCATGTGACTTCCTGTAATCTGTTTGCAGCTCAGTTGCTTGGAGATTAATGGTGTGTCTTGTAGCTAGAAAGGCTGAAGATGACTGCTTACTGTAGAAGTTGTTATTGTGTGCAAGTTGTTACTTGTGATGACTAATACATGGAATATGTTAAGAACAAAAATCCCCAGACTGTTTTTATTCTTTACCGCTGGTTACGATTATTATTCTTGGGCTAAACCAAAACCACTTACTTTGTGAATTATTATTTTTTCTGCTCATCTGTGTTTCTCTGTCTCGGTGTTTCCCACTCTCATTACAAATATATTTGCGTTGTGTTGATGCTGTTAATTTTGATTGTTAATGGTTGCAAGTTGGGGGGAGGGTTGTGGAGGGTTGCATTGTATGTGGGGTTTTTTTTTAAGGCAGCCTTGTGTACTTACTGGAAGTTGTTACCAGAAGTGACAGAGTAGCTCTAGCAATTGCCAGAACTTCAGGTAAGAACTTCCAGTAAGTACTACAGTTGCTAGCTTTCAGGCCTGGATTTCAACTGATCTCCGCACTACAGAGATCAGTTCCCCTGGAGAAAAATTACTGCTCTGGAGGGTGGACTCAATGGCGTCACACCCCTGTAGCACTCCCTCCCATTCCTAGGCTCCACCCTCAATTCTCCAGGAATGTCCCATTCAGAGGTGGCAACCAGAGTACATGCACAAGGCCACATTTTTTTTTAAAAAAAAGTCACCTGCAATACTGCTTTCCACCCTACAGCCCTCCTGCCAGTTGCCACCACTGAGAGGCTAATTTTAAAAAAATAATAATTCTTCTACCCTGGGTCGGAGCATCAGTGGGCAAGGGTACCTGCACCCCTACCTTGTGGAGAAAATCCTGTGAACACGGACACCCCGAACTGCCGAAAAGGCAAATCAATGGGTTCTAGTTTGAATCAATCCTGGCCTCTCCCAAGAAGCTACAATGACTAAACTGAGGCTATCGTACTTTGATTACATTATGAGAAGCTAAGAGTCAGTGGAAAAGACAATAATGCTAGGAAAAGTTGAAGGCAGAAGGAAAAGAGGAAGACCCAACAAGAGGCAGACTGATTCAATCAAGAAAGCTGCAGCC
Source organism: Lepidodactylus listeri (assembly GCA_029233225.1). NCBI lineage: Eukaryota > Metazoa > Chordata > Lepidosauria > Squamata > Gekkonidae > Lepidodactylus > Lepidodactylus listeri. The sequence goes on along the minus strand of JARCFY010000004.1, from coordinate 22,532,205 downwards.
CTCAGCCTGCAAGACCTGAGCAAGGCTGTTAATTAACGATAGGACGTTTAGAAGGATATTACTGATAAGGACTTTTTGGAGGTCATCATTTGGAGGTCTTCCACATACAGCTGCTGGTGTGACCTTGGGTCTGTCACAGGTTCTCTCAGAGCTGTTCTCTCAAGAGCAGTTCTTGAAAGAGCTCTCTCAGCCCCACCTACCTCACAGGGTGTCTGTCACGGGGAGGGGAAGGGAAAGGAGATTGTAAGCCGCTCTGAGACTCTGAGTGAAGGGCAGGATAGAAATATTTTCTTTTCCTCCTTCTCCTCCGGTCTCCTAATTTATTTATTTAACTTGTATTCTGCCCTCCCTGGCTAGCGGGCTCAGGGCGGGTCACAACAGAGATATAAACAATAAAACAACTTCTTAAAACCATAACAATAAGAATCCTGAATAGAAGACAGACAGCAGGGCAGTGGTAGATGATTGCACCGCTTGTGTTGAAGACCAGGTGGGCAGAAATATGATCAACAGTCCCGCTCTGCTTAATGATGATGGCCATGGATGGCCCTTAACACTTGTGTCATAGCTGCAGCAAAATGACCCCATCCCCTGGAAAGGTCCTTGTTCCTCCGACCAGCCCTCTGAAGGCTTCAGCCACCACTGAAGCTATCCTCCCAGAATAGTTGTATTTCTGAGGCTTGGATTAGTAGCTGTCCCCTCTCTGCCAGCTCTTTCTTTCTTTCCTTCCTTCCTTCCTTCCTTCCTTCCTCCCTCCCTCCCTTCTCTCTCACTCTCTTCTTTCTTGCTTTCTGACATACTTCCGGTGATGTCAGGTAGTGTAGCATATGCAAATAAGTTATGCTAATGAGTTATGCTAATGAGCTCCTGCACCTCTTTTTCTACTAAATGACCCCTGGTATTTTGTATTATCTATTTATCATTCTCTGTATTAAGTAAATAAGAACCTTTTAAAAAGTAAAAAAGTTAAAGTAGCCTACAATTCTTTAAAGATAAGTAAGCGACTCAGGTTGTAGTCGGAGAGTATAGGAATCAGTTCAGTTCATATAATCTTCTAGCCATGTGTAAAAGTTAGACTATGTGTTGTAAAATTTCTCTTCCTGTAAACCCTTTAAAAATAAAGTCAGTTTGTCCATTTCCGCAGTTTCCAGTATTTTACTTATAATTTCTTCTTTTAAAGGGACTTCATCCTTTCTCTAAACATTTGGCGTACAATATTCTCGCAGTTGTTTTTACATGAATAATCAAATAAGAATGCTCATTTCTACAACTTTCTGGTCTTATATTCAATAAAAATAGCTCCGGAGTAATGATGGCACTTAATGCACACACAAACACAGTTAATCGGATTAAACAACCAAGGACAAGGAGGGCAAAAATGAAGAACTAAAATGTTGCCAAGAAGCAGCATTGAAGGGGGCCAAACATTTGACATGATTGTGTCAGTAATGTATTCCTCTGCATCAAATACAATTTTAACCAAAAACTGAATCTGAAGATATGATGACGCCCTGATTTATACTTCTCCAAAAGCAAGGCACTTTTGTCACTGGAGGACTTTCCCTTCTCTTCTTTCCCTCCTGTCCCCTCCTCTTTCTTGCCGTCTCTTCTTTCACGTTAATCATTTTCTTTTGCAAGCTCGCCTTGATCCTCAGCTGCACATTTGACATCCTTCTCATCTGATTACTATGGATGGGATTTTGAGTCAACTATGCGAGCAAACATGCGAGCAAAAAGGAAGTTCTGTGCCACAACACACACATCCATTGGTCAGAAACTTTCATTGCACTCGGGGTGTGTGTGTGGGGGGGGGTTGTCCCGTTCTTTGGGAGGAAGTCCCAGTTCTTGGAGTGTAAATGCCAAACGGTTTCGAAATAAGAGGCTTGCGGTCAAAATCAGCAATTACTCAAAGGTCAACCACAAGTGATAAGGGGCTGGTCATGGAGTTCCAAGGCTGCAGGGTCATGGCTGTTCATCTTCCCTCGGTTAGAATCGATTATCCTTAAAATGTCCAGGCAATTCTAGAGCAGGTGAGTCACAGAGGTGTCTTCCACTAGGCATGCTATAAACTTTAACACAGGCACAATTGCCCTGCAAATTTAGCTGGTTTAAATTCCTTCAATTACCTGTGAGCTCTTGATCAAATGGCCATGATGTTCTGTGGCACAGTTCGCCTTGAGCATAGCACTGTGCGGAGCAGCTTTGTGTATGCACAATATCCGCTTGGGTTGTTGTTTCGTGCGGCTGCTTTTGCTCAGTCTATTGCATTTATTAGAGAAGAAGCATAACTTCTTCTTGCATAAATCTAACTTGCCTAAATCATGGGATTGCTTGCCATTTGTCCCCTCTGTTCCTGTGCAGTCAGCTGTGTCCTTTACAATGATCTGCACTGGAGAAACCGCATTGGCTACTTTTTGTGCCTGTTTGGTCAGCAGCATCAGTTTGAGTAGCAACTGGAAGAAACAGTTTCCAGATTAGCTAGGTTCATGGGCAGGCATCGAATGTACACTTTAGTAGTAAGTTTCAACCAAAAAATCTTAAAGAGATTTCCCCCCTCCTTATAACTGTGTGCCTTTTAAAATTGGGAGTGGTGACAGACAGGCAAAAAAAATAAATAGAGTGATTGAGTAAACTGCACACATCTGAACAGATCACCAATCTGCTCACTGCTTGTGACTGGTGAGTATAAGAACAGAAGAAGAGCCCTGCTGGATCAGACCAATGGTCCATCTAGCCTAGCATCCTGTCTTACACAGTGGCCAACCAGTTCCTCTAGAAGGAACTGGCGGGGAGGGTGGGATAGAAATCTAATAAATAAATAAAGTCCAACAACAGGGCATAGAGGCTGAGGCCTTCCCCAGTGTTGCCTCCTGGCACTGGGATTCAGAGGTTTAGTGCCTTTGAATGTGGAGGTTCCCCTCAGCCACCATGGCCAGTAGCCATTGATAGAGTTATCCTTCATGAGTCTATGCAATCCCTTTTTAAAGCTGCTTGTGCCTGTGGCCACCACCGCATCCTCTGGCAGTGAATTCTACATTTTAATCACCCTCTGTGTAAAGAAGTACTTCCCTTCGTCCTTCCTGAATCTGTTGTCCATCAGCTTTATTTGATGCCCTCAAGTTTTAGTATTTTGGGAGTAGCAGAAAAAGTGAGCTGAACAAACAGAGGTCTGAGGAAAATCTAGCTTTCTTTGGGCAACTAATTTCTGAAATACTGGGAGAATTTTTTAAAAAGTTACGCAGAACTCTGCTTTACGTTTGACCATTCTGGGGGGGAAAAAAGAACATTATGTGGCCAGGCCAATATTACCTTCGCTATGTCTTTGGTTTTTGCAGACACAGTTAGATTTGGGTATGTCTTGCTCAGCGGACTTTAGCAATTTACACATCAAGAAGGAGGAGGAGGAGGACAAGGAGGAGGAGTTTGTTTTTATATCCTGCTTTTCTTCACCTTAAGGAGTCTCAGAGCCGCTTACAATTGCCTTCCCTTCCTCTCCTCAAAATGGGCCCTTTGTGGGGTAGTTCTGAGGGAACTCTGACTGGCCCAAGGTCACCCAGCAGGCTTCATGTGGAGGAGGAGTGGGGAATCGAACCCAGTTCTCCAGATTGGAGTCCACCACTCTTAACCGCTCCACCCTGCTGTTGTTGATTTTGCCCAGTTGCAGGGAGGCACCCACAGAGCATCCTGCTCGGATGAGCAAAGCATAGAGGAAGATTCAGTCCTGCAGATACGAGGGACCGAGGCCGTGGCGGGCTTTGCATGTGATAGACAGTACCTTAAATTGAGCCCAGTGAGTGAAGGGTGCCTGACCTGGATCGCCCTGGCTAATCCGATCTCGTCAGATCTCAAAAGCTGAGCAGAACCACAAAGCTTTAAGCTCGACAATGAAGAAACTGAAAGGGTTCAGGATTTTCTTCCTTGGCTCCACCATCTACCAAAATGGAGATGGCAGCCAAGAAATCAGAAGGAGATGGAGACTGGGAAGGGCAGCCATTTAAGAGCTGGAAAAGATTCTGAGGTGTAAGGATGTGTCGATGGCAACCAAGATCAAGTTCATTCATATCATAGTATTCCCCGTTACTATGTGTGGGTGTGGAAGATGGACAATGAGCAGGGTTGGTCCTGGTTAGTAGTTGGATGGGAGACCACCAAGGAAGTTCAGGGTCGCTACACAGGGGCAGGCAATGGCAAGCCACCTCTGAACGTCTCTTGCCTTGAAAACTCTATGGGGTCGCCATAAATCAGCTGCAGTTTGAATGCACTTTTCACTACCCAACTGATGTGCAACCAGTGGAGAGACTGCAGAATGGGAGAAATATGCATGCAACATTGCACATGTGTAGATTACATGTGTTCTACACACGCACACGCACACATACACAAACGAAAGGCCCAAAATAACACACAGGAGGGAGGAAATGTCATTATTTCCACCATGCCAGCCCACCACCCTCTAGCTGCCGTTTCAAAAGCAGCTTGTGATGAGGATGAGGGGTAGGTCTACAATACTAAGAACAAAAATTTTAAAACCACACTGGCGTTGAACAAGCCTGACTAAAGTCTGTGCAGCGCCTTGCACCTTAAGAGTCCTCTCTAAAAATTTTAAAAGCTGCCCTTTTTAAAACTCCTAGTTGTAGACCTATCTGATTTCATGTGTCTTTTCGCAACCCTCTGCAGATCTTTTTGTGTCAAACGGTGTCTTTTATGCAACAGTCTCCTTGCATTTCACAGAGAAGAAAGTTTGTGTCTTGACTGAACTAAAACTGATCAAATATGCTTATATCACCCCGTGAAATCCACTTGTGATGGATGTCATTCTTGCCGTGTTTCTCCCTAATGGAAGAGAAGTTTGAAAATAGCAGACCTGAGATTATATAAGCACTGGAGTAATAACTTGCATGCCTTCGGATTCCGTCAGTGGGAATTGCATTTGAAAAGGCAGAAATTTGCAAACAATTAATGCGATTGACTTAGGCGCTTTAGTCATTTTACATTTCCCCCCGTTTTTAGACTCAGTTATAAGTGTGTGTGTGTGTGTGTATAACTGGATGGGGTTTAGATGAAGGCAGAGTGCAGACTGGAGGAAGGAACATTAACAATTTGCAATATGCAGACGACACCATATTAGTGGCAGAAAATAGTGAAGACTTGAAACGACTACTGATGAAGGTTAAAGCAGAACGTGTCAAAACAGGACTACGGCTGAATATCAAGAAGACACGAGGCATTATGCAGCTTTAAGGCTGACAGTGAAGTAAGTGTGGCAGAATTCATGCAGTATAATTAGGTTCGACTTTTAGACCACCCTTCCCTGAAAAACAGGGCTCAGAGCGGTGTACAGTAATCCAAATATACATACATAAATTAGCAATAAAAACAGTAATATCCACTAAACACAATAAGACCTAACAAGATGACATTAAGGCCACTAATGAAACCACTGCCACTGCCCCATGGGGGGGAGGGGGGCAGGAAGACAGGAGCACCAGACCAATGGAAACCAGGCCCATAGCTACAGTGGGGCATTTCGGGGTCCTGCCCCCTTAATTAAAAGACCCACCCCACAAATAGCCATGCCAGAAACCTTATTTTTGAAGAAAGATGCCTGCTTCTTGCTGCTTCCAAGAACAAATGGCAAGATAGTATTAGGACCATATTTACAGCGCTTGACCAAAATTCGAAAAAAAATTGTGGAATGTGAAAACGAGTCAGTGAAAGTTCAGGAAGATAAACAGATAGCATCGGATGGGACATAAATGGATGCAAGTAAGAACTGTGTACTGATGAAATGGCCATGGAGTGATGTGCAGTGATCAGCAACCAAAGATATAACAAGCACACCTAAAGGATAGCATGCGCTTTTGTGCCCTCAAGTGCGTTGGATCCACAAATACATACATGTTGGAACAGAGTACATATATTGGGTCTGGGTTTCCACCCTGTGTCCTGTGTAATAGTTTCATGTGAACTGTGGATTCTTCTCTATTTCTGCCTGATACAGATCATCACTGTGACCGATTCCCCACAAGCAGCTGTGTCACCCTCGGTCTTCCGTTTCCCTCGGTTGCATTGGTCAGTTTCACACTCTTCGCTGCGCGGCTGCACTTTGACCCGCATCTCCCCCCGATTTCCTTTGCATCGTCTTGATCCTTGTTTTTTGAGATCGAGAAGATGCGAGGGAAATCAGAGGGAGATGCGGGTCAAAGTGCAGCCATGCAATGAAGAGTGTGAAATTGACTGATGCAACGGGGGGGGGGGGGGACGAAAGAGTGAGGACAGTGCATCTGTGGCTCATGGGGCTTTCCCTCACTGCACCATTTTCCCAACCTGAATTAGTCCTGGGAGGCACATTTTGGCCTGTTGGGGAAACCCACAGGTGTACACGTGAATTTCCCCAACAGTCCAAATAGCACACCCCAATAGTCATTGCAGGTTGGGAAAATGGATGGAGGGGGAAGGCTGAACACACATGCCACAGTCATGATTCAAATTGGCACTTTGTGCCTAGGAATTGAGGAAAACTCACAGTTCACATATGACCCAGGATGCAGCATGGAGAGACCCAGGCAAGACTCCACTTGTGTATTCCAAGTATGTCTTCCAAGGTTCCTCTCGGTGTACCTCTCCTCTGACATAGGGCTGCCATCTTCCTGCCCGGGGTGGGGGGAATCTCTTACACCTTGCTCTTCCTGCTGCCACTTTGAGCAGCCACAAGAGAAAATAAACCAAAAAAATCACTGTGACATCATTTCCAGGGAAAACCAGAAAGTTCCCCATGATTCCTTGAGAGGTGTGATGTCACTTCTGGGAAAGCCTGGAGGTGGTGTCACGCTGCCACTGATGGCGCCCCATCTCTCCCCAAACTCTCACCATTAGAAATAAACTGAGTGGCTTCTAGAGAGAAGGCCTTATGAAACACCCTTCTATGTGTCACGTTGTGCGTGATCTTCATAGTTTCAGGTCCCAAGTCATACAGTTTTTATTTACCTTGGCATTTGGCTTCGTCAGTTCTATTGCTTTGTCTCATTTGGGGGGGCTGAAGGAGTTCCTATCTCCTCTTTTCTAAGTGTGTAGATCTGGTTTTATGGCTGTTTGTTGGGGTGTCTTGTTTGCTTTTGTGTTAACTGTCTTTTCTAGCTTACATTTTAGACCTACTGTTCACAGTCCCGAGAAACCTGAAGCATTCATGGCAACATATGAATCTTTTACATAAAGATAGATGAAGGGGGCACTGTAGAATATGCTTTTCAAAGTGGACCTCTACTAGGATGGGAAGGGGCTGTGGCTCAGTGGAAGAGCCTCCACTTTGTGTGCAGAAGGTCCCAGGTTCAGTCTTCAGCACCTCCAGGTAAAAGGACCAGGCAGGAGGTGATGTGAAAAACCTCCACCTGAGACCCAGTCAGTCACTGCAGTTCTGAATAGACTATATACCAACCTTGATGGACCAATGGACTGATTCAGTATAAGGCAACTTCATGTGTGATCATGGGACTGAAGTTTGAGTCTTTGCCAGCCTAACTGGCCTTTTAGAGCTTCACTATGGGCCTTATAAGTCAGGCACAGAAGAACTGGAAGAGTGTTTTGCACAGAGTCCATAAACTCATTTATGGGCTAGGGTTGGCTGTAATGCGAATCTAGTTTTCCAGCAGAGCATTCCTGAGCCAAAAATGCAAAACCGTTTTCAAAACCATGACCCGTAAAACAGCCCAGAGGGCTCCAGAAAGGGAAGAAGATCAAGAGTTCTCCTGAAGGATCCAATGTGTCAAAGGTTCTTTGAGACCAGGAAGTTTCAATTCCACTAGTATAAGCTAACGAAAATGAAATTGAATTCCATTCCCCAAAAGAGCAAGTTCGTGCATGAGGGAACATGGTGTACATTGTAGTTCACTTCAGTTGCCCGGGAGCAAGTAAGAAGATTTCAAATTACAAGGAGGTGCAAGGAAGAGAGAGCATCTTATGACAAACCTGAGAGCAGGGAACAAAGGAGTCAACCTGATGAATTCAAGAAAAAAAAGACGGCTGTCGAATGACAGAATAGCACAGTGAACTGTTAGAGGCAGAGAGTTCGGAGCCTCCTGGTAATGAAGACTGCCGGTGCGGCCCTATGGAGACCTACCCTAGGCTAAGCCCACTGAGATCAAACCAGCTCAAAGTGTCTTACAAAATAAATCATAAGAAAAACCACAAAACAACATAGAAGTTATTTACAATTGACAAGTTATTCAAAGCTTCAGCATTAAAAACCCAGGTAAAGCATAAAAATACTAAGCGACTTAAAAACGAGTATCGTAAAACACTGCTGAATTAGAAGCTACATGTCAAAGTGACATTCCGAGATCAACCTCCTAAATTAAATGCCTGGCAAAAAAGAAACATTTTTGCTTGGTTGCTCAAAGAGGATAGTTGGTAGCCCAGGGCAATAGGATCCCTGTATCCCAAACAGGGTTGCCAGCCTCCAGGAGATCTCTTGGAATTGCAAATGATCTCTAAACTACAGAGGTCAGTTTCCCCTGGAGAAAATGACTGCTTTGGATGGAGAGAACTCTAGGGTAGGGGTGGGCAATTGTTTTGGCTCGGGGGCCACTTTGTGGTAGTGGAGGTTAGCGGAGGGCTGCACCTTTTTAAATGATTGCATTCATTAGTTAACTTTGCATTTCAGAAAAGGTATAAATTGTATCATAAAAATCAATACATATAAATTAAATAAAATGGTAGTTTTATTCAATTTATTTATTGTGCTAATTTCATATCATCTATAGCTGCAAGCACAATTAATTTTAGAATCACTTTAATGAGACAAATGTACCCTATCACACCACATGGCCAACTGTCTTGGCGGGCCGCAAAAAATTCTGTGGCGGGCCGCATGTGGCCCCCAGGCCGCAATTTGCCCACCCCTGCTCTAGGGCATTCTACTACTCCTCTGAGATTCCTCCCCTCCTCCAACCCCTCCCTAGTTTCCACACTCAAATCACAAACTTCCCAGCCCAGAGTCGACATCCTGCCCCTGACTATGGTGGGAGGGTTGGAGGGACGAACATGGTGATGGCGGTGTGTCACCAGCATGATGACATCACTTTCTGGTTTCTCCTGGAGATGATGTCATCAAGCTTGTGACACTAGTGAGTTTTTGTTTTCCGTCTTAAAAAAAAAATGGGATAGCCCCACCCTGGACAGTTTCATGGCTGCCACATTACAAAGTGATGAAGGCCAGAAATCAGAAGATGTTTTAAGGATATTAGTTTTTATTACACTTGAAAACAGTAACACCATTCAGCACTTACACAGTGATTTAGAGTATTCAAAGCTCTTGATGTAGCCCAACAGTATCTGGTGTGACTCCTGAGGGTTTCATGGCTTCCCTCAATGTGTTTCTGGGTTCCCACTTCCCACTTGAGTTCCATGGAACAGAAGATTGGCTTGGGCCTACGTACATAAATCCTAGACTCTTGCCCTGGCAACTTGTCCTCATGGCCCCCTCAGGAAAAAATGCTTTTCTTAGCCAACTGAAATGAGGTAGCATCTTTCCCTTGAAGCAAGTACCCATTCCCACCAATCTCCCACCTCATCAGTACAATACGGGAGGTGCTTTAGAAGAACGCTGGAGCAGGGTTGCCAACCTCCAGCTGGGGCCTGGGGATCCCCTGCTTTTACAACTGATCTCCAGCTGGCAGAGATCAGCTCCCCTGGAGAAAATGGCTGCTTTGAAGGGTGGGCTCTATGGCATTGTATCCTGCTGAGGCCTCTCCCCTCCCCAAACCCCGCCCTCTCCTGGCTCCACCCCCAAAGTCTCCAGGTATTTTCCATCCCAGACTTGGCAACCCTACGCTGGAGGCACCACATTTGTATCTGCAGGGAGCACCCATTTGGAAGCAGCGGGCCTTCTTCCGAGGGAGATATTCTTCACAGGAAGTTACGTGGGCTTAGAACCTCCATGTTGTGATTAGGCCTGTCCCCATGGAAGCCATTTTGTGCTAGTGCCCATAAAACTCCAAAAGCCTCCCTAGGTTGTACAAGGTTGGTGACCTAAATTATCATTTTGTAATCAGGACAACATCCCTTTAGTGGTGGAGAGTGCCATCAAGCCGTAGCTGACTAATGGCGACCCCTCGTGGGGTTTTGAAGGTAAGAGACACTCAGAGGTGGCTTGCCACTGCCTGTCTCTGCACAGCAACCCTGGTATTCCTTGATGGTCTCCCACCCAACTTCTACCCAGAGTCGACCCTGCTTAGTTTCTGCAATCTGACAAGATTGGGTTAGCCTAAGGCAAGCCAAGTCAGGGCAACATCCCTGTAAGGTAGGTTAATATTATATCCCTATTGCTCAGGATGGGGGCCTTGAAGCTGAGAGCAAGGAGGTTGCCAGAGACCACCTAGTAAGTTCATGAATCAGACAAGATTTGAACTGGGAACGCTTTGGTTTGTAGCACATTCTCCACAGCATCCCTCTACTCTGTGGCCCTGATTTAGCTAAAACAAGCCCAGTCGGAAGCTATAGGGTTTAAAATATTTGAGGAATGCAGTGCTGAATTATTCTGTTGTTTTTGGTGGGTTTAGGCTTGTAGTAAGCCTGCCTAGGATCTAGGGTTGTCAGACCCCCTGGTGGAGGTGAGAGTCCACCACTATCAGGCTCCACCACCGATCAGCTGGCCAGCAGGGGGAGCTTACCCTGAAAAAGAGGGAGATCCATCCAACATGCAGTGATGTCTCTACATCACTGCCCGTGTGACCCAGAAGTGACATCATCACGTCCGGGTCATCAAGGCAACGCTCTGGTATTTGAGCAAAAATTCTATGGTAGAAGCCAAATTTACCATAGAGTTTTTGCCCAAACACCAGAGCATTGCCCCGATGTCCTGGGAGTGATGATCTCACTTTCAGGTCACATGGTCAGTGATGTAGACACATTGCTGCATGTCAGATGGGCCTCCCTGGTGCTCCCAGAGAGCCAGTCTGGTGTAGTGGTTAAGTCTGGGAGAACCGGGTTTGATTCCCCACTCCTCCACTTGCACCTGGCTGGATGACCTTGGGCAAGCCATAGCTCTGTACCAGCTGTTCCCTCAAGGACAGCTTGGGAAAGAGTTCTCTCAGCCCCACCTACCTCACAGGGTGTCTGTTGTGGGGAGGGGAAGGGAAAGGAGTTTGTAAGCCGCTCTGAGACTCTTAAGTGAGTGAAGGGCGGGATATAAATCCAATCTCTTCTTCTCTCTTCTTCTTCTTTCCTTATTGCTGGGAGTAGGGTTGCCAGCCTCCAGGTGGGGCCTGGGGATCTCCCGCTTTTACAACTGATCTCCAGCTGACAGAGATAAGCTCCCCTGGAGAAAATGGCTGTTTTGAAGGGTAGATTCTATGGCATTGTACTATGCTGAGGCCCCTCCCCAAACCCCACCCTCTCCTGGCTCCACCTCCAAAGTCTACAGGTATTTCCCAACCCGGACTTGGCAACCCTAGCTGGGAGGGACCTGGCAACCCTACCTGGATCGACTATGACTATGAGTCACAGCTAATTGTATCTCAGTTAGGCCTGTGAATGTTGCATTAGGTACAAAAAAGGTTACGTATAGTCCTGAATTTAGGTTTTGTTACCTAGAAGAAGGATTTTAAACATCTGAAGGGCACAATATGTATAGTCTTTCTAGAGCAACTGAAAAGGCGTCATCATTTTATTTCAAGAGCACTTAACATGTGCTTGATACTCTGCAGTAGATAAAATTCACCACCATAATTTCTGCTAGATTTACAGTCTAATAAAGATGGAGCCAAGAAGAAGCAGAAGGAAGGAACGGAAAAAGAACATGGCAGAGTTAATCAAAGAGATAAAACTAGGAAGAAACTATATATATAAAGGAAAGGAAGAGACACAAGTTTTCTAAGAGAAAGGTGGCTAAAGTAAAGAATGAAGGCCTAATGAACCAGGTCTGAGGGGGTAATGGGGGCATTTGCCTGAAGACTCAACAGTGGATGGGGCCACACCAGTACTGATACATTAATTATGGTCTACCATGCTTTTTTCAAAACTGTTCTCTCTATAGACTGGGATAATTCGATAGCAATTTCATGTGATGACCTCGATCCTGAATTTAGTCCTTGGGGGGGGGGAGACCACCAAGGAATTCCAGACTCTCTGCACAGAGGCAGGCAAAGGCAAGCCCCCTCTCTGTTAGACTCTTGCCTTGAAAACCCCATAAGAGGTCGCCACGAATTGGTTGTGACTTGATGGCCCTTTCCACCATCAAAATGAAGGGAATAGAAACCACAGTTCTCACACTCCCTCAAATATAGTTTGCTGTTATGTTTGTAAATATATCCATTAACTTTTACTTGATGTTTTGATTAGCAGATGCGTGCAGCTGTAACAGGAAACAGAAGTGCTCAAAATGCCCAAGCAACTCCTCTAATGTTAGAAGCATTGAGAAAACTGGCTTCACACATTTCTGTTTCCTCCACCGCTGGCACAATGAGAACAGCATCTATACTGGGGAAGGCGGGAACCCGTTGCTCAAACTTCCTCTCACAGCAGCCTCCTCCTATGGCGCCGGCAGCAGGGGAAGCAGGGCCGCCAAGCCTCTGTGTTCCTCTGCTTTGGGGAACGGCCGCTGCTTTGTGGAGTCCCTGAACCCGTTACGTGGAACACACTCTGGGGAACCCTCCAGCAGATACACTTATTTGTACACAAAGCAGCTGCCAAAAACCTACATGTGCATTTTTTCATGCTGCCCAATTAATTAAATTGGTGTAATTCAGTTATTTCTTCTTGTCCTTAGGGAGCTCATCGGTTTTTCTGCCAAGGAATCCCTACGCATCAGCTGCAGTTCTGTTGCACACCAAACAAGATTCACATGTACGTTACAGATACCCTATGACTTGTCATGTCTCCCAGTTTTGTGGGAGACCTACTGTACCAGTCCCTGGCTGCAGCTTGGCAGGCCAGTGGAGGAAACGGGCGTGTGTGTGCGAATCGGTGGTCCTCCAGTGCCACGATGTCACTTCTAGCACGAAACTGTAAGTGAAATCATTGCCTTATGGTGACACTCTAGGATTCCACTGGAACTCTATGATAAAATGGGTACAATGACATAACTTCTGGGTTTGTACCGTTATTGACATTGCAGCATCAGGGCAATGCCAATTAACATGCTCTCCCAAGCTCCTGCTAGGTGTCAGTGCTGGCCTAGTAACCCTAATATACCTTTTTGCTCCCAGTTAGACAGGGATAGTTTGAAGGTATATAAACAGGGATTGCCTAAAGGAAAAGGTAATTATGGAACTCCTTTTTTTGGCCGTTGAGTCGCAGCTGACTTATGGCAACCCCATAGGATTTTTAAGGCAAGAGACATTCAGAAATGGTTACCTATTGCCTGCCTCTTTATATAAACCCTGGACTTCCTTGGTTGGTAGGGTTGCCTTTCCCCTGATGGGGGCGGGTTTCCCCCCAATTTCAGGTCTCCCAATCTGCCACCGGCCAGCTGGCCAGCGGGGGAACCCCACCCCCGAAGAGCCCCACTGCGCCTGATGTGGCCAACACGATGTCACCCAGAGGTGATGTCATCCTACCGGGCACATCGTGCAGGGGGTGGGATGCTGTAATATTTGGCTAAAAACACTATGGTGACCATACTCTATGGTGCGTGCCAGAACATCCAGGGGAGCAGGCTGGAACCCCCTGCCGGCAAAAGGTAGAGTCTACCTGGCCACCCTGCTTGGTGGTCTCTTATCCTAATATTGACCAGGGCTTACTGTGCTTAGATTCTGAGATCTGACGAGATCAGGCTAGCCTGGGCTATCCAGGACAGGGCATTGGGAGACCACAGAGCCCCCTTTCCCCGCTAGGTTTTGAGGGAGAGTTTTTACCTTCTGTGACATCAGATCACCCAATGCCTGGGAAGCCCTCTATGTTTCCATCTCCCCTGACTTAAATCTCTGGCTTCTTTTTTCCTCAGTTGTCTGTGTCGTCTGTCCATCTTCCCTTGGTTCCTGGCTTCCTTCAGCTTGAACTATTTATTTTGCTCCCTTTTGTGCGAAAATAAATAAGATCAGGTCTTTCCTTTTTCTTCTATCTCTGTTTGTGTATGTGGCCCGGGGAACTACAGCTGTGCTGGAGAACTAGGGCAAGTGAGGAACCAGGGGCCTCAGACCGATGAAGCTATCTCTGCAAAGGCCTTTTAAAATTAATTTATTTGCCAGCATGGCGATGACTCATCGAAAGCGATCACTAGGTTAAGAGAAGGGCAGAATTTTCGCTCTGTTAGTGCTGCTTTCCCTCTCATACTCTGAGGCATTTCTCATTTCTCGCTTCAACTAATTTGGTAGATAAATTAAAGTGTCCTCAGATTTTCCCTCCCCCCCATTTCTGACAGGCTGGCAGCAGTAATTTAGATCTTTTTTCCTCCCCACCACAACTTAACTTAGCATTGACAACTACTTTTCACAGCCTTCAGAAGGTAATTATCCAACTTACAAGCCATTAGTGGTCGGAATGATTTAAAATCTCACTTACGTTGGGGGGAAAAGTAGATTTGTAATTATTCCTTACAAGAGCAAAACTATTAGCCCTTCCTTTCGATGCTGGGAAACTTGAGTCAAGAAGAGATGGGTTAACAAGACGGGAGAGGAAGGAAAGGAGTTAGTTAGGCCTAGGAAATTGGGTGTCAGGATGAAGCCGCAAATCATTACTCAAAACCAAGAGCTGGGAAAGCACCGAGAATTATCAATGTTACATGACAGAATGGTGGACTTGCCTAATCTAACATTTGTACAGCTGATTCAAAGGTTACACCTCCATCTCTCTTTGCGAAGCCTGGTGGAAAAAAATACCTTTCTAAGGGTCGGGGACGATGACATTCAAAATCTATCTTTTGCACAGAGGACACACTGGATTAGATGCAACTACACTAGGGGTGTATAATGTTTGAACTAGTTCACAGAGCTATCTGATAAGGCTGCCAACTTCCAGGCGGGGGCTGGAGTTTTCCCAGAATTACAATTATTCCCAGACCATAGAGATCAGTTCCCCTGGAGGAAATGGCAGCTTCAGAGGGTAGACTGTGTGACATTACATCCCCCTGAGCTCCCCCCCAATTCTGTGTTGCTTCCAATTCTCCAGAAGCACTGCCCCCCCACAGTTCTCCAGGAATTTCCCAAGCCAGGGTCGGCAACTCTGCCATCTGAGCATACGCCAAGTACCCTCATAAGACCAGCACAGCTTGCTAAAAACAACAACAAAACCCCACCGTCCCTATTGAGAAAATCAAAGTTGTGAGTGCTCAGTTGCACTCGGGCAATCTTGCCTTCCAGACTGGGTTGCCAACTCTGGCTTGGGAAATTCCTGGAGATTTGAGGGCAGAGCTTGGGGAAGGTGGAATTTGGGAAAACAAGGGAGCCCAGCAGGACTGTGATGCCTCAGAGTAAAGCATAAAGAATGCTTTACAGGGCACTGCAGGATTGGTTCTAGCTAGGGTAGACGTTTCAGCAGGTGTTTTAGTGTTGCAATATCTCTTTCCCCCTCCCTATAATTGTGCTGTTTTAAGGGCTTTCTTATGTTACAACAGCATGGAAGACCTTTCCCTGTGGCCTAGTCCCACCCTACTGAGAGTACCACCTGATACATGCACCAGAGTGACCAATCACATGGGTCTTTCTGATCTGATGAGTCACTTTGGCCGGGGGGGGGGGGTGACACTATTAGGTAGAAAAGACCATGCTGTGGGCCATGCCCAATTAGTGGGGTTGCCGACCTCCAGGTAAAGCCTGGAGATCTCCCACTATTACAACTGATTTCTAAGCGATAGATATCAATTTACCCAGAGAAAATGGCTGCTTTGGAAGATGGACTCTATGGTATTACACACCATTTAAGTCTGGTTTGGTGTAGTGATTAAGCATGCAGACTCTAATCTGGGAGAACCGGGTTTGATTCCCCACTCCTCCATTTGCAGCTGCTGGATGACCTTGAGCAAGCCATAGTTCTGTCAGAGCTGTCCTTGAAAGGGCAGTTCTCGGCAGAGCTCTCTCAGCCCCTTCTACCTCACAGGGTGCCTGTTGTGGGGAGGGGAAGGGAAAGGAGTTTGTAAGCCACTCTGAGTGAAGGATGGGGTATAAATCCAATCTCCTCCTCCTCCTCTTCTTCTTCTGCCTTCCCCAGGCTCCACCCCCAAAATCTCCAGGCATTTCACAACCTGGAGCTGGCAGCCCTTCCAGTTAGGTTTGGTACATGCTTTGCTTTTACAACTGGATGATCTCAAACACACTAATTCCCTAGCAGCCCTAAGATTTGCAAACCAGTTTCTGCTGCCCCAAGAAAACCCCAGTGAAATTTTTCCATCCAAGAAGTACAAATAAGTCCAGTGTTCTGTATTATCCCCCTTCAGACGCCGTTGCACAACAGGCCCAAATGTTGCTGATGCACCATGTTGTAAGAGATGAAGAAAGTCCTTTTATTTGCTCAAGGCTGATAGTCAAAGGGGCTGCAGATACCAGATTCCCAAATCAAAGGTTGGCCAAATACACCGACCTCTCGGTCATCAGACTCCAGACTTCTGTGGCAGTGCTATTCAAACAATACTAACCAAACAGATACTAAGGGTGTAAGTACGATATAACACAGAAACAAACACACACACAGAGAAATGACTGCCTGGTACTGGGTTATCCCAGACTGGTTCCCTTACCAGAAGTGTCCAATTGCGTGTGGTCCTTCACTTTCTGAGGCTATCCCTCCCCAGTGGGTTATATACCCCAGCCCGGCACAGAGCTGTTATAAAAGAAGCAGGTCGCAGTGGGAGGCAAGTAGGCCAAGGAGAAAAGTGGGGTAGAGTCCTGAAAACCGAGTTTTGAAAACAGAACAAAAAAAGACACCCCCTTCTGGCCCCTTTCCAAACGGACATTTCTCTTATAGCTTTATATAAGTGTTTGCCGAAGGACTTGTATAATCTTATTTACCTGGGGCTCTTCCTCTACGTGTGAACGGCCTCGATCCTTTCAGCAGATTTGAAGCGGTAGCTATAATTGCCAAGGGAAAAGCATGAATGGCCGGAAAGATGTCTCAGAGTTTTGTGTGATTTTTGTGTGTGTGTGGAGGTTTTGAATGTGTCAGCTCTGTGGGAGCCCTAAATAAATACTTCTGGTTCCTAGATGCAAGCAACACATTTCTAGAAATTCTAGATGACCTGGGATTCCCCCCCCCCCCCCCGGCCTTTCTCATCTTTTAGGGCAGCTAATCTAGTGACATGCATGTGACTCTGGAGTTCTCCTCCTTCTCCTGAGCACCTGATTGAAGAAGAAGAGAAGAGATTGGATTTATAACCCGCCTTTCACTACCTGAAGGAGTCTCAGAGCGGCTTACAAACTCCTTCCCCTCCCCTCCCCACAACAGACACCCTGTGAGGTAGGTGGGGCTGAGAGAGCTCTGAGACAACTGTCCTTGAGAGAACAGCTGGCACAGAGCTATGCCTTGCTCAAGGTCATCCAGCAGGTGCAAGTGGAGGAGTGGGGAATCAAACTCGGTTCTCCCAGATTAGAGTCTGCGCACTTAACCACTACACCAAAGTGGCTCTCAGTTGATGCCTTAACTGGAGCTGTGTGTAGGCCTCTGGCAGCTAGAATGGAGGAAGAAGTATCAGCTTTTAAGAGAGGTCTCGGAGTGCAGATTTTTTTCCTGTACACTTGCGCAAATTGGAGTTTTCAAGAGAAAATAATGTGAGGCACTAGAATCATAGAATCATAGAGTTGGAAGCAATGGTCCCTCTAAGCTGTGGGGTCTTGTGAGCAAAAATTCTACTTTGTGAGCTACTGGCATTAAAGTTGTGAGAGAGCGATCTGGCTCCTGCATAAATTAGTTTGCTCTGGAGCCATCCTTCCTGAGCTAAGACAAAAATGTGTGAGCCAGAGGCTAAAAATCTGTGAGCTAGCTCACACTAACTCAGCTTAGAGGGAACACTGTTTGGAAGGTACCTCCAGGGTCATCTAGTCCAACCCCCTGCACAGTGCAGGTAATTTATAAATACCTCCCCCCATACCCACACCCAATGACCCCTGCTCCACGCCCAGAAGATGACAAAAAAAGCCCTCCTTTTATAATCCTTTTAGCTGGGGATGTTTTTGATATTATTGCAAGCCCCCTTGAACCATGAGGAAAGGTGAAATATAAATGTTCTAATAAATAAACAAACAAAGACTGGTTGATTTCCTCCTAGAGAGACCAGAAGTTAGTTTGAGGAGCTGCTTCCATTGCTTACTTATTTATTTGTGTTTAATTCATTTGTGTCCCACTTTTCTACACCAGTTTGGTGTAGTGGTTAAGTGCACGGACTCTAATCTTGGAGAGCCGGGTTTGATTCCCCACTCTTCCACTTGCACCTTGGGCAAGCCGTAGTTCTGTCCAAGCTGTTCTTGAAAAAGAGCAGTTTCTGTCAGAGCTCTCTCAGCCCCACCTACCTCACAGGGTATCTGTTGTGGGGAGGGGAAGGGAAAGGAGATTGTAAGCCGCTCTGAGACTCCCTTGGGCAGTGAAGTGCAGGGTATAAATTTAATCTCTTCTTCTTCTTCCCCAATGGGGACTCAAAGTGGCTTACATCCTTCTCTGCTTCATTTTCTCCTCACAGCAACCCTGTGAGGTAGGCTAGGCTGAGAGTGCGTGACTGGCCCAAGGTCACCCACCATGGCACGAGCTGGGATTTGAACCTGGGCCTTCCAGATACTAGCCCCACACTCTTAACCACTACACCACACTCCTGTTTCTCATGATTTACACCAGGATTCATTTTGCCATAATGTTGCCTTTGGTCAAACGAGTTTTGAACATTGTTTTTTGAAATGCTGCAAAACCACGTGAAAATGTGAATGAAGATCACAGTGGCAAGCGCATGCGCATCCCAGGCAATGATGTTGCTGTCATGCAAGGCTGCTTTCTACTACACTGGACCCATTGGTCTATCCAACTCAGAAATGCCTGCTCTGGTTGTTAGTGGCTGACTAAGGGTGCTTCCGCAAAGACTGGGATTAAATAAATATACACACCTGCCCTGTATGGGTAAGTGTGCATTGCTTCTTTTAGGGAGTATTGTCCTGGGAAGGGTACAAGTATGAGAGGAAATGAGAAAAGGTGGAAGGGGAAAGGGTCAAATCCAATGCCATGACTCTGATCTGGATCACGCCTTTCCCAGAACTGTTTTTAGCCTTTTTAAAAAAAGGCAAGACACACTGCTAGTAGCTGTCCTGAGTCAAGTTTGTTTCCTGGTTGCCAGTTCTACCAATAAGCTCTTCCCATCTTGTTGTTTTTGCTCATGTTGTGGTTCAGCACAGATTCATGATGCTGTGTAAAGTAATCCTCACCATCAGTCCTTATCATCATCTAGGGAGGAGCTGCAACTCAGTGGAAGAGCCTCCGTTTTGCGTGCAGAAAGTTGCAGGTTCGATCCCCGGCATCTCCAGATAAGTGGACAAGGCAGTAAGCTGATGTGAAAGATCTATGTCTGAGACCCCCGGAGAGCCGCTGCCAGTTTGAGCAGGCAATACTAATCTTGATGGACCAAAGGCCTGACTCAGTATATGGCAGCTTCCTGTGTGAGATTTTAACACTTCCTTGTTGTGTTTGGTGTAGTGGTTAAGTGCGCGGACTCTAATCTGGGAGAACCGGGTTTGATTCCCCACTCCTCCACTTGTACCTGGCTGGATGACCTTGGGCAAGCCATAGCTCTGTACCAGCTGTTCTCTCAAGGACAGCTTGGGAAAGAACTCTCTCAGCCCCACCTACCTCACAGGGTGCCTTTTGTGGGGAGGGGAAGAGAAAGGAGTTTGTAAGCCGCTCTGAGACTCCAAGTGAGTGAACTGAGCCTGCTGTGCGGGGAGAGCAGCCTAGAAATTGAATCAAATAAATAAATAAATAAATAAATCCAATCTCTTCTTCTTTATTTATTTATTTGTTTGTTTGTTTAACTTATATCCCGCCCTGTCAGTTTTTTACAACCAACTCAAGGCGGCTTACAACATATAAAAACATAAAAACAAATTTCCAGATTAAAACATTTCGCATTAAACCTTTAAACAGCATTAAAATTACTTAAATTACCACAAGATGGCGGCTTCCTACGCTCCGGTGGATGACTGCAACAGGGAGCGAAACACCAGGGCCAGGCGATGGTATAACTGGCTTTTCTCCCCGGCGGCGGCCCCTATTTGAAAGCCTAGCGGAAGAGCTCCGTCTTACAGGCCCTGCGGAACTGTAACAAGTCCCGCAGGGCCCTGATGTTATCTGGGAGCTCATTCCACCAGTAAGGAGCCGCCACCGAGAAAGCCCTGGCCCTGGTACAAGACAACAGGGCCTCCTTTGGACTGGGATAAGTCAGGAGATTTTGGGTACCCGACCTCAGTAACCTCTGGGGCCTATATGGGGAAAGGCGGTCCCTCAAGTAGGTGGGCCCCTGACCATAAAGGGCTTTAAAGGTTAAAACCAGCACCTTGAACCTGATCCGGTATGCTATGGGCAGCCAGTGCAGTCGCTGCAGCACCGGCCAGATGTGGTCCCGCAAAGAGAGACCCATCAAAAGCCTGGCCGCAGCATTCTGCACCAGCTGCAGCCTCCGGATCTGGGACAAGGTCAGCCCTAAGTAGAGAGCGTTACAGTGGTCAAGACGTGAGGTGACCATAGCATGGATCACTGTGGCTAAGTCTTCGTGTTCGAGGAAGGGAGCCAACTGCCTAGTCAGCCGCAGATGGAAAAAGGCTGCTTTGGCAGTGGCTGCTACCTGGGCCTCCATCGTCAAAGAGGAGTCCAGGAGCACACCCAAACTCCTGACCCTCGGAGCTAGCACCAGTGGCGCCCCACCGAAGGACGGAAGCGGGTGCCCTAACCCCGACCCGGTCTGACTCAAGCACAGGACCTCCGTCTTCAGAGGATTCAATTTCAGTCGACTCAGTCTAAGCCAGCCCGCAACCTCCTGCAGCGCTCGTTCCAGGTCACCTGGGGAGGAGCCGGACTGGCCGCCCAGCAACAGATAGAGCTGGGTGTCATCAGCATATTGATGACACCCTAGCCCATGCCTCTGGACAATCTAGGCAAGGGAGCGCATAAAGATGTTAAATAACATCGGGGACAGGACCGCCCCCTGAGGAACACCACACACCAGTGGGTGCCTCTGGGAGGTCTGTTCCCCGAGCGCAACCCTCTGTCCCCGATCTTGAAGGAAGGAGGCAAGCCATTGTAAAGCGAGCCCCCGTATCCCAGCATCGGCGAGGCGGTGGAGCAACAACTGGTGGTCGACGACATCAAATGCCGCCGACAAATCTAACAGCACCAGTGCCGCTGTACCGCCTCGATCCAGATGTCTTCGGAGGTCATCCGTGAGGGCGACCAGAGCTGACTCCGTCCCGTGACCCGGTCGGAACCCGAACTGAAACGGGTCTAGCATGGAGGTGTCATCCATGAAGCTCTGTAACTGAATCGCCACCGCCCTCTCTAGAACCTTACCCAAATAGGGTAGGTTAGACACCGGCCGATAGTTGGCCAAAACAGCCGGGTCCAGAGATGGTTTTTTAAGGAGAGGGCAGACCATCGCAACCTTTAGAGCCTCCGGGAACAGTCCTTCAGCGAAGGACTTGTTGATAATCTCCCGGAGTGCCTCACGTAACCCCTCATGGCAAGCTTTTATAAGCCACGAGGGGCACGGATCAAGGCTGCACGAGGTTGGGCGTACAGTCAAGAGCAACCTGTCAACCTCCTCAAGACTGAGAGGACTGAAATGATCCAAGATTAAACCTGAAGACGTGCATGGAGCCTCAAGTTCACACACTGTCTCAACTGTGGCCGTGAGTTCGCGGCGGAGTAGCACGATTTTGTCTGCAAAATAGCTTGCAAAAGCCTCACAGCCTATTTCCAATTCCCTATCATTTAAAGTGCTCTGTGGCACTTGCGTTAATGACCTAATTGTTCTAAATAATTGGGCCGGGTGAGAGCTTGCAGATGCAACCTCAGCTGCAAGAAATTGTTTCTTAGCAGCCTTGATTGCCACCTCATAGGATCTCATAAGATGTTCTTGATGCTTCGTCGCGAAAGCGCCGCCACCGTCTCTCTAGCCGTCTGAGACCCTGCTTCATCAGCCTCAGCTCCTCGGTAAACCAGGGAGCCAGCTTCAGGCGAGGGCGCAGAGGGCGTCGGGGAGCAATCTCATCGATGGCCGCCGAGAGCCGGCCATGCCAGTCCTCGACCAGTCCATCTAATGAGTCGCTGGGAGGCCTGGGTTCCCGCAGAGCCGCCAGAAACTGCTGAGGGTCCATCAGGCTCCACGGGCGAGCTAAAATTCGCTCGTTGCCCAAACGGAGTTGGGGTGACACCGTCAGACGAGCCTTCAGGGCATAGTGATCAGACCATGGCACTGCCGTAGCAGTCAGCTGACCCACCGTAACCCCCGCCGCGAAAATCAGGTCGAGCGTATGCCCGGCCTGGTGCGTGGGAGCCATTACAAATTGGGAGAGCCCTAGTGTCGCCATGGAAGACACCAGGTCCCTCACCGGAACAGAGGCCGCATCGTCGGCATGGACATTGAAGTCACCCAAGACTATCAGCCTTGGGTGCTCCAACGCCCAGCCCGACACCGCCTCCACCAGCGAGGACAGGCTGCTGGCTGGTGCGTTGGGCGACCGGTACACCAGCCAGATAGCCAACCTCTCCCCAGCTTCCCACACCAGACCCGTGCATTCTATGCCCACCAACTTCAACGGCGGGAGCGCCCTGTAGGAGTAAGCCTCCCGAATGAACAGTGCCACTCCTCCTCCCCGGCCATCAGTCCGTGATTGGTGGAGGACCGAGAACCCGGGTGGAGCCACTTGGGAGAGAGCCACTGTCTCCCCCTCTCGCACCCAAGTCTCGGTCACGCACGCCAGGTCAGCCCCTTGTTCCAGCAGGAAATCCTGCAAGGTGGCAGTCTTGTTATTAATAGACCTGGCGTTACACAACATCAATGACGGAGGATGGTCTTTCCAAGCCTCCTTGCCCGTCACTCTCGGGATGGGCCGCAGGCTGGAAGGGGGCCGAGCTTCTCCATTTCTCTACTCTTCTTGTTGAAAGAGATGCATCTTTTATGGTATAGTTTTGCTCATCAATTTCAGCATCACGCTCCCACTGAAGTTCTCAAACTTTCATTGGATTTATTTGGAGACCAAGCCCTATTGTACCATAGAGAACTCAGGTTTCCATGATGTCTTCAGAGAAGGGTGAACACCGGAAACAGAAACATTTGGGCTCCACTGATAGTAGCATTTCAGCTTCCCGTCTTGGGATGTAAGCATTGCCAGGAAACAGTTAACAGCAGCAGGTGCCCTCTGTGGGGTTCATTGATAAATATTGGTGGGTTTCTCAAGGCTGAAGAACATAACACACCTTGGATCTGACCAAAGGTCCATCTAGCCCAGCATCCTGTTTCACACAGCAGCCAACCAGTTCCCCTGAAGAGCCAACAAATATGGCATAAAAGTCCAGGCCTTCCCTTAATGCTGCCTTCTGGCACTGGTGTTTTGGAGGTTTGCTGCCTCTGACTATGGAGGCTCCCTTTTATCACCATATAGTAGCTACTGATGGACCTCCATGAATCTGTCTATCTCAGCATTAAAGCTGCCCATGCTCACGGCCATCGCTACATCCACAGGCAGTGAGCCCTACAATTTCACTACTCGTTGAGTAAAGAAGTATTTCCTTTTGTCTGTCCTGAATCTATTGAGATAACTCCAGTGGTATCTTAAAGATGAATACAATTTATTTCTACATGAGTTTTTGTGAGTCAGACTTTCTTTTTCAGATACCAATGCCCATCAAATTTGTTGGGTGCCTCCAAGGGATACAAAGAAAAGGTTCTCCCGATCCACTTTCTCTACCCCATAAATAATTTTCTAAACCTGTTACGTTGCCTCTTGGGCCCTTCCCACACTATCCTTGTAATCCACGTTCACCATGGTGTCCTCCAAGCAATTCTGCACTAAAATCAAATCAACCTTCTTTTTATTCTGCCCCCCCCCCTTCTGCATTACACTAACTCTCTTCAGAGGTCAGCCTGGTTTGAGCCTGCTGTTGCCCCAGGTTTTTTTTTTTTGGATGCTGTTTTGCCATGGACTTAAATCACCTCGACTCGAACACTGAGAAAATCCAGAGTGGCAGGCAAATGCGGAAAGGACCTGGGTCACCCTTTCTTCCGAAATGAGACTCACCTTGTGGGAATGGTATTCCAACCCCTTAGTTATATTGTTTGCCCTCTTCTTTACCTTTTCCAGCTCTGCAATATACTTTTTGAGAGATACGGCAACCAGAACTGAATAACGTTCCCAATGAGGCTGCCCCATAGAGCTAAACAGTGGCGCTACAATATTGGCCATTTTATTTCCAGTCTCTTTCATTCACTTGGTTTGGTTTGAACAAGCTTTATGAAGGGGTCTCTCAAGAAATGGTGTCCCACTTGTGTACATGAGTGTTGTATATGATATATTCAGTTCTCCACAACTCATGGTTTTAATCTATTCCCCTCCATTTCTCAAGTTCTTGATTTCATCAGTGTTCATAGCTACATTGATCCCACAGAATGAGTAAAACGAATTATAGGGTAGTTTTCATCGTACCAAATTCCCTTCAAAACATCGGAAGCAAAGTTTAAAATTGCACATTCTCCATAGGTGTAAAGATTATTAAACACAACACCTCCTGTCCTCACAGAACCACCTTAGAGTGTGTGTGTGTGTGTTTGTGAGGATGTTTGTCTCACAATAATTCTCCATATGAGGAAAAATTAGTGTGTCTGACATAAAGCTAGGCCAGAAGAGTCTCACAGTGTAGAAACATTGACAGTAGACACTTCAAATGTTCAACCCCCAGCATTCATTCTGAACTGTCTCTGTCCACTGTACCATATGCTCTCTAAATGTTTGTGTCATCTCCCAAGCAATTGGACTAGCTAAATGCCTACACTCAATGCATGCAAAGCCAGGTGCATTCTACTACTGGTTTTCTTATTTTGTTATAGAGTATTATGATTAACGTGCTTTTTGGTATGTTTTGTTTAAAAGGGGCAGGAAGTACTTTTACCACTTCAAAAAATGTGTCCTTTCTCCCTCAGGTTTTCTTGGGGGAGGAGGGGCCTTGTAGGGGCGTCAGGGAGAAAATGTAACATTTTTTAAAAATTACATGTCCGTGACTCACACACAACCAATATTTGCCCCCTATCGATCTGGTTTCCCTTGTGGTTACTCATTAATTTCCGCCTATGGTTCAAAGTTCCGTCTTTTGTTTAGAAACTGATTTCACGGTGAGGGCATGTCCTCGGCTAATCTAACAGGCAGTTGAGGGCCAAAGGTGTGCGTGTCGGGGGGGGGGGGGGGAGTGAATGGAACTTCCTGATGCCCTGGCAGCCAAAATAAATAAATAAATACTTTACTCCATTTCAAAGAAATCGAAAGGTATACTGTTTTCTAACTTACTAACTAAATTATTATTTAGTATTAATTTACAAAATTTACACCCTGCCTTTCTGCCCCATCAAGGCCACTGATACGGCCACAAGAATACCCAAGCCATAACTTGATAGGGACTATCTGAGGGGTAAACTATGCATGAAGTTAGGGAGCTCTGGATGTACTGACCTGGGTGGTGCAGGCTAACCTGATTTAATCAGATCTCTGAAGCTAAGCAAGGTCAGCCATGGTTACTACTTAGATGGGAGACCACCAAAGAAGCTCCAAGCATGCTACAAAGAGGCAAACACTGCCAAACCATCTCTGTTTGTCTCTTGCCTTAAAAACCCTACAGCTGGGGGTCCCCCCCTCCCCCAGTACCCACCTTGCTTTAATAAACTTGCTTTTCCATCTCTATGCAACCCAATTGCTGCCCCCCCACTTTACTCTAATTTTTTTGTTTTCACCTGACATTTGGCTAATCTCACCCTCCTCCATTTCTTTTTCTTTTAATTTTTTTAATGACAGACCTTATTTTGAAGTGTTGTGCCGAGGGCTGCCAACTCCAGGTTGGGAAACTCCTGGAGATTTGGGTGTGGAGCCTGGAGAGGGGCCTGATGGGGATATAATCAGGAGAAGAAAAAATGTCTGTGGGACCTTCTCTCTCTATAGTTTCAGGATATAATCGGGGCTTTTTTTTCTGGGGGAACGTGCTAGAACGGAGTTTCTGAACCTCTTCAACAAAATTATTTCAAAAATGTTAAAAAGTCCATGAGTTTTCAGTATATAGAGTGAAAACTTTGTTTCCCTCTTAAGAGTTCTGGCACCTCTTTTTTTTTAAAAAAGCCGTAGATATACTGCCACAGAATCAGCCTTCCAAAGCAACTACTTTCTTTAGGGGAAATGACCCCTGTCATCTGGAGATGAATTGTAATTCTGGCCCTTCCTGGAGGCCAGAAACCCTAGTTGTGCCTAGTATATCTAAGAGACTAGGATAGTCTTTTAGAAAGACTAAATGATGTTGACTTTTAATCAGTTAGCAAGCTTCTTCTCTGAAAGAGATGATCCAGTTTTTAATGGGCCTTTTCTTAAAAGAATCACCTTTGACCAACCTCAGTTAAAGGTCTGCATTTTCAGCAATTAATTGGTTAAACTTTATACACCCTGCATGAAATTGACTTTTTGCTTTGAAGCTCCTGAAAGCGAGAGGGCAGGCAGTGTCTCTCCAGGGCCAAAACACAGCCTTTGAACTGTTTTGAAGGTCAAACGAGTGACAGGTTTTTAAATTCCCATTCCTAACAAATTTGGCCCAAGGAAGTTCTATGGCCTGCATCCCAACTCTGGACTTCTGCTTGATATTATTGATTAGATGATGGCGTATTTTAATCTGCAATGGAAATGCCAGTTGGTTAGTTGCACCAATTAAATCAAGTAAAACTTGAAGTAGTACTTTGAATCCTAAAATGATGGCTCAGCTATGTTTTGTGGCTTATCAATTCCCATAAGATCGATGCTTAGGCTAAATACGCTTGTGCTACCTCTCAGTGCAGTCCTAAACAGAAGTGCATCCTTCAACATCCATTGAAGTCAATAGGTTTAAAAGGTTAACTCTGTTTAAAATTGCACTATTGGACTGTTTTTATGTTTGATTCATTTAGATTAGAGTCCAGTAGTCCAACAAGATTTTGGGGGTATAAGCTTTGGAGAACCAGAGCTCCCTTTTCTTTGACTCTCAAAAGCTCATATCCTGATAATCTTATTGGTCTCTATCTGCTGAAACTATCTCCGTGTTTGATACCCTGCTATCAATTAAGACAGTTGTTTGTTTGTTTCAGTTGATTTCTCTCTTCACTATGTTGTCCAATCTCATTCTAGTTCTGATTTTTAAAAAAAACTTTGTAAAATTAATAAATAGATAAAGGTAAAGGTTTTCCCTTGCTCGAAAGCCAGTCAAATCTGACTCTTGGGGGCGGTGCTCATCTCTGTTTCCAAGCTGAAGAGCCAGTGCTATCCAAAGACTTCTTTGTGGTCATGTGGCCGGCATGACTAGACACCGAGGTGCACGGAATACTGTTACCTTCCCACCGAAGTGGTACCTATTTATCTACTTGCAATTTCTTGCTTTGGAACTGCTAGGTTGGCAGGAGCTGGGGCCAGAGACGGGAGCTCACGCCGCCATGCAGCACTCGGGTCTTGAACTGCTGAACTACCAATCTTCCAGTCTGCAGTTCAGCATCTTAACCACTGAGCCACTGCAGCCCCTTAAAAATAATTTTAAAATTAATTTAAAATTAATAAATTAATAAATAGCACATAAAGAGAGGCATTTGAACACCAAAGATAAACTTCCAAGAAGACAAAACCATATATCTGAAATACGAAAAGTATCAACTTCCATAATTGTTTGTTTATTAAATATTTAACAAGCTGAATAGTTCATTACAACAACTTCATTTCCTCACATTAATCTTCTGCTATCAGGAAAACAAAAGCCAATAATTTCCTTCATGTCTCTTAAGAAAATAAGTGGAAAATGATTATGTTGTTAATCAAAAGCAGCTTCCCCCCCTTCCACAAATTAAATACAGACATATTTTGAAAGCAACTGGGATCATGAAAATAAAGTATAATCTCTAAATAAGGTACTCTTCTGATTGTTAGAAATCTTCCTTCCTTTCTTTTAAAGCAAAATAATTGTTTCAGAGAGCTTCCAGAAGCAGTTTGTAGAAATGATTATGAAACACAGCAAATTTAATCTGGAATGTTTGAAACCTTTTCCCTTTTTGGAACTTGTCCTATTTCAGACTGCAAGATCAACTGAAAGATAGTTTCAAAAACAGACAACACAGCAGCCCCCTTTTCGAATGGTTTCAAGTAGACCAAGCAAAGTTACAAAATTGCTCACATTCCCTTTTAGGATTACAAAAGTACAGAAATTAAAGAGGGATACATTCCACTGGATGTATACAGATCTTGTATACTTAAAGCAAGAACAATGGGGAAATAAAACACAGTGGCCAAACATTAGAACAGTTAAGGTTGATTAAGCTGAAGTTTAGATTCTTTCTTTTTAGAAAACAGAGAACTGCTGTCACAAGATACAAAATCCCTTCTTGTTCCCCAAGAGGACAGGAGATCCTAAGTGAATTCATCGCTCCCATGTATGTCTTCTAGTGTTTCCATTGTTGAAACCAATGGAGCTTAAAAATCCTGAACTGTACCATTAAATTATACCTGGTGATGGTTTGAATGGCATTCATGGAATTGGAATTACTTCCAAGGTAGCCTCCAGCGGAGCCAAGGGTTCCAAACAGTGCCTAGGAAAAGGGTGGGAAATTTGGGGGCGGTGCCTAGGAAGGGTGGAGTTTAGGGAGGATGTGATGTCAGTTATGGGCAATGCTGTAGGAACTTCTCCTAATATCTATGGTAAAGACCATAGAGACCAGGGGAAATTCCTAAAGCATCACTACAGAGGCCATCCCCCACCCCCGCTCCTCAATTTCCTGAGGGTGGGAGACTGGAGTTGGGAGCAGGGAATTCCCTGCCAGGCCCAAGGCAACTGGGAAGGCCAGCTGAAACTTAAGCCCAAAGAACTCTGCAGGCAAGTGGCAGCTTTAAGCTCCATCTTACCCGCAGCCAAAGCCATCCCCATAGATGTCTACGGCCACGCCAGATGCTCCATCGGGATGCTCGCATTAGTAGCTTCGCCCGCCTTTCACTGTTTCTCTGCTAGGAGGCTTAACCGAGAACAGAGCACACTTCAGACTGGGGTCCTGCCTTATCTACTGGAACGATTTTCTCTTGTGCCTCATACTTTGGCCCTAAAGGCTGCCTGAGTTGGTTGCCTCATGGACTGAACTGGCCTTTTACCTCATGAGATGAGGGGTCAAAGCTGAAACTTGAAGCTGAAACAAGCTCAGCTTTTCCTTTATTCCGTTGGTTCCACAGAGAACAGGAGCTGATGCAATTGATTTTCTGCCCGAAGGCATCCCAGAGAGAAAACATGGGCACTGCCTAGATGGCAAAAAAGCCCTTAAAGTTGATCACCACAGCATTTAGCCTTTCTGGTGGGTCATCTTCCTTGTTCATGATATACAGAGCTAAAAGAACTGTCATGAAGGCACCTAAAACCTCCTCACCTAGGTAGGCAATGGAGACTTTCAAGGCTTCATTCGTTTAGTACATTTTTATCACACCCTTTCTCCAAGGCTACACGGCACACATGGTTCTTCCCCTCTGTTTTATCCTTACAACAACAACAGCCCTGTGAGGTAGGTTAGGCTGAGAGACAGCGTGAATGGCTGTCCCAAGGTCAACCAGTAAGTTTCAGAGCAAGCAGGAATTTGAACCTGGGTCATCGCAGTCCTAGCTGAACACTGTATCCCCTGCACCACAGTGGTACTACCACCTTGTTTATTTAAGGCATTGCAAACCTTGGATGATCTTTATCTTTGCAGTACTTGCTGGGCTATCCATGCCAGAGCCACGAACCATGTCACCTGGACTTCCCTTCCAATTTGCACCAAATATGACAGGATCAATGCTTTCAGTCTAGCTGAAGTGGACTTCCATGGAAAGGAACTTCAGAGATTATGGGGAGCCTTAAATCCAGGCACGAAAGCTCTCTTTCTGAGCAATGAGAGCTACAGCATGATTTTTCAGGGTATGAGCTTTTGAGAGTCAAAGCTCCTTTTGTAAGAGGGATTCTCAAAACCCCTTGAAATCCTATATTCCAAAAATCTTTTTGGTCTCTGTGGTGCTACTGGACTCAAATCTAGTTCTTCTACCACAGACCAAAATGGCTACTCTCCCGAAACTACCTTTTTGGGCAATGGTACGCTATTTTGTTGTTGCCTCATGTTGAAACCACTCTAGGGGACACGGAAGAAGAAGAAGAAGAAGAAGAGGAGGAGGAGGAGGAGGAGGAGGAGGAGGAGGAGGAGATTGGATTTATACGCTGCCCTTCACTACTTGAAGGAGTCTCAGAGCGGCTTACAATCTCCTTTCCCTTCCCCTCCCCACAACAGACACCCTGTGAGGTAGGTGGGGCTGAGAGAGCTCTGTCCAGAGCTGTCCTTGAGAGAACAGCTGGGACAGAACTATGGCTTGCCCGTAAGGATAACAGAGAGCTTGCTTATTGGTGAATGCTGGTTCTATCCTTTCTAGGATTCACCCTTCCTGATCGTATTCTGCTGAGGCTCCCTGGGTTTCCAGATGATTGCTTTTGTGTGGGGGTGGGGGGAGCTTCTGAGATAGATGAGGAACATGTCGTTGCTTGATGCAGTTGCTTAGTTTGGTTTAACAACGTTTGAGTCCAGTGGCATCATTAAGACCAACACAGTTTCATTCAAGGTATAAGCTTTCGTGTGCATGCACGCTTCCCAGGGCTCATTTCGTAGCAGGAGCTCCTTTGCGTATTAGGCCACACACCCCTGATGTAGCCAATCCTCCAAGAGCTTCTTCTTACAGGGGCTTCTGTAAGCTCTTGGAGGATTGGCTACATCAGGGGTGTGTGGCCTAATATGCAGAGGAGCTCCTGCTATGGAATGAGCCCTGACGCTTCCTCAGATACAGATATGAAGGTGCCACTGGACTCAAACTTAGTTTGGTTTAGTATCTGTACAAGGAAGCACTTCTCACCTTCCTAGAACAAGTGATGTAGCAGTAGTTTAGTCTAGGCCCTGGCCAAGTCCTAGCAGCCACGGAAGGGCAACTATTGGTAGGAATAAAAGGATTTATCTCTTTCAGGACTCTCAAAGCTAGGATTGGGCTCTGGTCCTCTCAAAATCCTTTCCCCAACTCCTAAAATCACTGAAGGAAACAGTCCTGCACTCTATAGAAGCACAGAGTCTCCTTGGCCAAACTCATTGTGGAGCCAGGGCACCCCCTCTGGGCAGGGTGGATTGAGTAAAACTGAAGCAATATAAGTCACTGATTTAAATCAGGATTCAGGTAGGTAGCCATGTTGGTCTGAAGCAACAGAACAAAGTTTGAGTCCAGTGGCACCCTTAAGGCCAACCAAGTTTTATTCGGGTATAAGCTTTTGTGTGCGTGCACGCTTCTTCAGCTACATGAAAGCTTATACCCAGAATTAAATTTTGTTGGTCTTCAAGGTGCCACTGGACTCAAATGTAGTTCTGATTTAAATCAAGTTTTCCTTTTTGGAAATTACATATTTCCCTAACAAGTGTATGTCCTAAAATGATAGATATTGGTTTGCAACTGAATACAGCCTACTTGCCTTCTGGGGACAAAATTTCCCAAACTTTTGGTCATACAGTCCGCTTGCCTTTTTGCTCTGCAAAATTTGTATCAGCATGACAAAGAGGCAGATTTCTGTTCGTGTTTCTATGCCTTTGCAAAAATACTGTGCCACATCCCTTATCTGAAAGCAATCTTATACAAGCTTATTACGTGGAAGTCCCTTTGAACAGAGTTAGACTTACTCAATGTAGCTAAGGGTGGGTTTATAAGCATACAAAATGTCCCAGAACCAAGGTCTGGTAGCTAGAAGAGAAGAGATTGGATTTATACCCCGCCCTTCACTACCTGAAGGAGTCTCAGAGCGGCTTAAAAACTCCTTTCCCTTCCCCTCCCCACAACAGACACCCCGCGAGGTAGGTGGGGCTGAGAGAGCTCTGACAGAAATGGCTCTTTTTCAAGAACAGCTGTGCCAGAGCTATGGCTTGCCCAAGGTCATCCAGCAGGTGCAAGCGGAGGAGTGGGGAATCAAACCCAGTTCTCCCAGATTAGAGTCCGTGCATTTAACCACTGCACCACACTGGCTCTCGGACAATTTTTTCTTCTTTTCTCCATGTGGTGGAAAGTAGATGCCCCTGTAGTTTAGTCAATGAAGTTATAAATATTCATAATCTGAGAAGGGAACAACTATCCATGGGCTTGGAGTAGAAGCATTAGACGGCCCTCTAAGTTCAGTGGATGGTTCTAGTGAGGTACAGGATGACACCCTCCTACCCCCTTTGACGATTTCCTGGATCCAGGTTCCAGTCAGAAGTCCACAGTAATAAACAAGACACATAGATTAATGAAGCATTTATCATGCTTAGCCTCAAATATCTCTCTCTCTCCCCACCAGTTCTCTTACATAGAAAAGAAGTCTTCAGTTCAAGTGTTTTTTTGGACCGAGGAACATCATACAGCTTGACAGTACAATTCTACACACACTTACCTGAGAGTAAGTCTCATCAAACTCAGTGGGACTTACTTCTGAGTAAAGATGCATAGGATTGGACTACCTCTGCCAGTTTCCCACAATTTATATTACGTTCAGATTAGATTCTAAAACAAGCTTTAAAAAAAAAAGAGAGACTAATCACTGACAATATAAAGAAGAAAAAACTGTTTTTTAAAAATGGATTTGTATATACCTTGTGCAAGATGCTATTTAGGGGTGGGAATGGACAACTTGGGGGATCCCTGGCAGTTGCCTGAAATCAAAGGCATCCCAGAGGTCTCCGTACCACCACGAGGGCCTCTAGAGCCTCATTCTAAGCACAGATTGCCAGGTAAAAACAACAGGAAAGAAGAACCTGGGCGGTATGGAATCCAGACAGAGCCAGGCTTGGCTTGCCGACCACCAGTAGATATTGATCTAGATTTCAAAAGAAATAATCAATGAGCACAAATGAGGATGGCTTCTGATATGGTTCAGCCACTGTGCGATGACGTATGGTTTGGAGATATACAGGGTACGGTTAGATAATACAGGGCATCCAGATTAAACAGAAGATGGGATTCCTGTGCCTTTAAGAACTGTGCTACATCCTCTTGTAGGCGAAGCTGCATATTCTCCCTTCCATGCAGGAAAGGAAAGCACAAGGGACTCTGCTCTCCATCACCTGTCAACCTTGGATGCACAGCATGCAATTTTTCCAAACACAACCTGATTTCCTCCCAAACATTTCCACAATGCACAGAAACACAGAGATACACTTTTCCCCCGGGAAGTTCTTATAAGTAAACAACTATTTTTTTAACTTCTGATTTTACAACTGTATTTTACACAGCCTATCTTCTTTCCATTTATTTTCATTTTACTTAACTGGAAACTAAAGTGATACAGAGAGGGGCTGACTCCCTGTTGGACAGTGCAGTTCTCAGCAGAATTACAATAGTGCCATCCTAAGCATGCTTTCAAATCCACAGAAATCAATGAGCTCAGAAGGGTGCGCCTCGTGTTACAATTGCACTGTTATTTGTCACCTCTCTACCAAAACGGCTAGGTTAAGTAATCTCGCTTACTGTCTTTTACAGGCTAAACGCAAACTCAGTGCCACAAGCCAGGATGCTACCCAAGAGAAAACTTTGGAGACGGAATTTCTGCAGCCTGCTCCAAACTGCATCAAGGCCAGACACACAAAACAGAGATGGGTCAGCTCATTTGCACTGACGCACAATGTGTGTGCAAATTTGTGTGGGTGGGTGGGTGAAGGGCAGGCATGGATGGGGTTTAGTCTGGACAGCAGCATCCTCTACTGGTTTACACATGATAGCAACCTAAAATAAATGAAGAGACATCCAGAATGGAACTGCATCCAAGATGAACCAACTGGGAAGCGAAATTTACGTCTCTGTTTCCTTGGTTACTTTCCCTATCAGGACACTTCTGAAAATGCCCTTTGCAGCATGTCCTCCCTTCCATGCTTCACAAATTT
This sequence comes from Lepidodactylus listeri, assembly GCA_029233225.1. Lineage (NCBI taxonomy): Eukaryota > Metazoa > Chordata > Lepidosauria > Squamata > Gekkonidae > Lepidodactylus > Lepidodactylus listeri. Next base: position 22,498,106 of record JARCFY010000004.1, on the reverse strand, counting down.
CAGGACCTTCAGATCATGTGAGAGGACCCTACATAAGCATTGTCTCGGCTCCTCAAATAGGGGCAAGAGCCAAGTTAGGGGTTCCTTTTACATGATCTGGAATCTCTGATGTGACCAGAGCAATGTGGTCGAGGACATACACGGTAGCGGATCCCTTCCGACGAATGGGCGCTGTGGGTGATCATTAGTGATAAGGGACCAGTCACAGTGTATGTCCTCCCCCCCCACTACTTCGGTTACGATATGCCTGCAATTCACTTTACTTCACTCCTGTGTCCTGCTCTAACACTGACTTCAGTAACACTGTGCTGTAACTCAAGGATTGTGAAGTGCATTTGTTTTCTTAGTTAGGTGGCCGTACCAAGTGTCCCGTTCTTTCTTCAAGAACAGACTTTTCCCCTATAACTGATACCACATTCCGAGATGTATCCAGGACAATTCTGTTGGAGAAAGTTTAAATCAAGTCTACTCAGAAGTAAGTCCAATGTTATTCCATGAGGGAAGGATCTTTTGGATTGTAGCCTGCGCCACATAAACATAATACAGGAAGCTACCTGCGTGTACTCCGCCTATCTATATGCTGGTCATTTATTAACTGACCTCACTCAAAGCTACTTTAGGCAGGAATGGAGGGAAAGCTTGAATTACTACCACAGATTGCTGCTTCTGAAATCCAGAAGTAGACTAGCTTTTATTTCGTTGGGGGGAAAGGTAGAAACTGGCTGTTTTTAGTCAGCTGATGAGAACTGAGAAAAAGGTTTTTGGATGAGCTGGCTCAGGGAAATGTAACAATAAATTTATGTGGCCAGGTCTAAAAATTACCCATTCATGATACATAAAGAACATAAGACCTGTCCTACTGCATCAGAATAGTGGCCCATGTAGCCCAGCATCCACAGTGGCCAACCAGTTGTTCTGGAGGGGCAATGACAAATGGACTTCCGCTGATGTTGCCTCCTAGCACTGGGATTCAGAAGTTTACTATTTCTGGATGTGGAACTTCCCTTTATTCCTCATGGCTGATAGCTATTGATGGACTTATCCTCCATAGTTCTGTCCAATCCCCTACTTTTAGTTGATTTCTACATATCTTGATTTCTAAATATCTTGGGGATATTTAGACAAGCTGAAGTTTCATGATTTATATGAGTTTTTAAAATTATTTCTCGGAGGGAGGGCTGTATAATTCTCCCACCATACCAGTGAACTGCTTATAAGACAAGGGAAAAATACAAAAAATAGGCAATTGTAAAGCAAGACATCAAAGGCACAGTAAAAGGTCTGAAAAGGCACATTCCTCAGGTGCTAATTAGTGAACACCAGGGGAAATCATGTCAGCCGGTCTTCGTTTCTGTTGCCATGGAGACGGAATAGCTGTCTTCACAGGAGCAGAAAATGCCGGTGATAAATTCTCTTCTGCCAAGACATCACCCCCATAAAGGTTTCATGCTTCACAAAAGCTAGCTCTGCAGCAAGATCTTTGGGGTTCTGTTCCACAGCACAGGTAGTGAATGAGCCCAGTCACATCTTTGCCCATCATTCCCAGATCTGATCTGATGGTGTTGTCTCCCATCTAGTTTTATTTATTTAAAAGTATGTTCTGAGGTCTCTGAGGGAGTTTTCTGGTCATCTGACCTTTCCCCTGGGCGTGGGTCACTTGTATGAGCTTCCTGGTGATTTAAGAGTTTTCTTTTTAATTGGAGGGAGTGTAAATATGGGCCTCGTAGTCTAGGATGAACAGGGTATTTCAGTGTTTCTTTCAAAGACAGATAAATGTCTCTCTCAGGGGATAGTCTCTGGGGCTGGCTGTTGAAGCTGCTGCTTCTCCTATTTACGATTCTGTTAGAATTTTTCTCTAACCACAGCTAGTGATCCCACCCTCTTCCCCCACTGCCTGTTTGTTTTTGATAGTGTGTGCATGTGTAAATGGGGCCACCACCAAGAAAGCATGGCAGCCAAAACTGGGGTGCTGGCAGGCATCACAAGTGGCATATGAAGAAGAGTTTGGATTTATACCCCGCCCTTCACTACCAGAAGGAGTCTCAGAGCGGCTTACAGTCTCCTTTCCCTTCCCCTCCCCACAACTGATACCCTGTAAGGTAGGTGGGGCTGAGAGAGCTCTGACTGAGACTGCTCTTGAGAGAACAGCTCTGAGAGAACTTGTAACTGACCCAAAGTTACACCAGCAGCTGCATGTGGAGGAGTGGGGAATCAAACCCGGTTCTCCAGATTAGACCCTGCCGCTCTTAACCACTACACCAAACTGGTTCACCAAATAGGAAGAGTGCAGAATGATTTGGAGTAAGATATATGGGGGCATCAACTGGCCCACACAACAAAAGGATTGACAATGTCATGCTATACATATTCCAATCTACATGTCCATCAAAACCAACAATCCTGGACTGGAGTAATTCTACATAGGATTCCACTAGTAACCTTTCCCTAGCGAACAGAATAGGGGGAAAGCTAGCAAAGGTGTGATCACACACCCCCAACAAACAGTTTCTCCCATGTTTCCTTTCGTCTCCCATTTATTTAGACTATTTTTCAACTGCCTTTCCATCTGAAGGTGTTGAAGATGGCATACAGAACTTAAATCAGATGAAACAATTCCACTACATCCATGGTACCCCCCCCCACATTTTTTACAAGAATGAAAACAGCAAGCATCTGACCACAAACGACAAATCTGACCCTTTTCAAGCCAATTCAAAGGCCTTCCAGAAAAGTCAATCCCAGAAGGCCTGTAGGGATGGTGGCAGGAGTGAGTTCCAGTCTAGACATGGTCACAGAGATCGCCTTCCCACAATTCCCAGCTGACCAAACCTCAGTTAATGCTTCTTGTCATAGGAGAGGGATGTCATGGATTTTGGAAACTGAGCAGGTCCATCGCATGGATCCAGCCTTCCCACAACAAGCCTTCTTCCCACTTAAATGGCTCTGCTTAAGTTGGAGGAATAGGCCTTGTGCTGGAGGTGGGCTTCAAAAATTTGTTCAGTGGAATGGTGGACAGGGCTAAAATGCACCTATTGGTTTTCTCCCTCCCGGGTCACAAAACTGGTCCCTCTTAGTCTGTGTTAGGATGATATGAACTTTTTTTGGGGGGTGGTTTACAATAAATACCTAAGCCACTTTTTAATTATTTTGTTATCATCCTTGGAAGACTTCTAAAAGCCTTTTTAAGATCTATGGGGGAGGCCGCCTTGTAAGAACTTGCCTTGGTGAGATTGGCAGTGACCCTCTGTGAGGGCCAGTAGAGCTTCTGATTTCCCTCAAGATGTGAGGTTGGTACCATCTTTGCAGACCTTTTAGAGAACTCAGAACACTTTTTGTTGTCGTTGTTGTTCCAGTAATTGTGGAGTAATTGTGTAATTGTTGTTCTCCAGTAATTGTGGAGAACAACACCTCTCCTTTCAACAGATCCTCTGTCGGTTTGAAGAGGTTTTAAACTTTTTATTATTAGCATAAGTTGTGCTGGGGGCCTCTTTGTTGCCAAAAGGAGGTGTAAAAAAAAATCTATCAAATAAATTAAAACTGTCAAATTTTAATTCAAGGGACTTCTCCTCTTCCCCACTGATCCACCCCTCCTACTGTGCCCAGCACAAAGCGGTAGGTACTAATGGATTTTGTTCCTCAGTACATGTGGCTGAGTGAACAAAACAACCACATACTGAGGAAGCAAGCTGAATTGTTATAGGTTGCATAAATAGACACAGCAGACAGGGATGCCAGCCTCCAGGTGGGACCTGGGGATCCCCTGGGATTACAGTTCATCTCCAGACTACAGAGATCAGTTCCCCTGGAGAAAATGGATGCTTTGGAAGGTGGACTCTATGGCGCTGTCCCCCCATAGAGGTCCCTGTCTTCCCCAGGCTCCATTCCCATATCTCCAGGAGCTTCCCAACCTGGATCTGGCAACCCGAACCCCCCATCTCCTGCTGGTGTCCCGTGGGGGACCTGGCAACCCTACAACAGTGACAGTCTCATGGGACAGAATCAGGTTGCCACTGAACCTCTATAGAAGGCTGGAGGTGGGGACAATTTAACGTGTATCATGGGTAGGCAGGAGGGAGGAGCATAATCTTGATGAGGACCTCACATTGGACCTCTCACAGTATGATGGGAAGGTCTGGCTGACTCTAAAACAGACTTGCTGCTGCATTTACCCCAATCCAAAACACAATCCCCATATACACATCCCATTAACTTTGGATACCAGAAACCTGGCCAACAGAATAACCAGGCTTCACAGGCTGTGGCAGATATCAGTGTATACTTCAAATGGAAGTCCGCCAATAGGTACTTCCAAAAACACTGGGAAGAGTGTGGCATGCAGGGCCCTGAAATAATGTTTGGCAAATGGCCTCCAGATCCTTTGGCCTGGCCTCTGGATTTGTTCTCCGTTTTGAAATTGCGGGCTGTTTTAAAAATGGTGGCCAGAAACTCATGGACTTGGAATCCAGCAGGGTCTTAATTTCTCTTTCGTGAAGCTTGCTACACAGTAGCTTTCAGTAAGTAAGGCTCAAATTTACCATTACCACTGTTGACTGAAATACTGAGACATCTACGTTATATCTTGGATGTAAGGGGACAGGATGTGAAACAGAAGTTGGATGCGTGTTTCAGTCTGTTGGCTTTTCACTAGTGGGTTTGCGATCCAGAAATGGGTCATACCAAAGTCAAATTGCCTTGACCTGGATGTCCCGGGCTAGCCCCGTCTTTTCAGATTTCATAAACTTAGCAGGGTTGCGCCTGGTTAGTATTTGAGTGGGAGACCACCGAGGAAGTCCAGGCAGGCAATGGCAAACCACCTCTGTTTGTCTCTTGCCTTGAAAACCCTACAGGGTTGCCATAAGTCAGCTGTGACTTGAGGCACTTTCCGCCATCAAAGTCCAGTGGCACAAACAGCTATTCCTCTTGTCTTTTCTTTCTCTCTTAAAAAAAGCAATTTAAAAGAGAAACACAGAGAGAATGGAGAACAGAGCAGGGCAAAGGCGAATTTGAAAAAAAACTTGCAATTTTGAAGAATGATGGATTTTTATGACAATTAAAATAAAAATAAAAATAAAAGCGGGCCCTGTGTTCAATGGCCAAGACTAAAGTGAGACAGCAAAAGTTCAGAATGACTCTGTGGTCAACGCAGGTTTTATATTCTCAGAACAGAGCCATTTAAGAAAATGCCAATTAAGCCTTACCCATGGGTGGTTTTAGTTAACTTGATGGGTTTATGTACCCGGAAAAGGAAAACAAACAAACATACCAAGCTGAATTTAAAATCAGCTTTTCAATTTATCCACCTGGCCCCACTACAAGTGTCCTTTGAATGGATGACATATACCAAATCCGCTCCTTCCTCGTTAATCTATCACATAACAGTTACAAGTCAAGCATTGTTGTTGAAGCATGCAACATCTCAAGAGGTTACAGAAGTGGCTAGATAACTGTATATTAAATAAACCTTGGTTGGGGCGGTAGGGGAAGGACCCCCCCACCCAAGTCCCACCAAATACAGTTAGTTCTTTGCAGGTTCAGCTCTATAGCTTGGTTTACTTTTTTTTTTTTGTATTAGCAGCTGCGAATTCACAACAGAAAGATATTGCACCAAAAAGACATGTTGCAGGGAGAACGTATATCATCACATTTTTATGATTTTTTTTTTTGAAAAAAAAAAGATATGTGGTACATAAAGTGCTTCTAGAATCGGTGCAATTAGTAATAAAGGGGGGGGGAATCCTTATAATTGAGATACCATCATCAAATGCGTACAAACGGATCCGGCTTCTGCCCCCTCCAGCTCAAGTGGTGCTAGGATTCATTCATAATGCCTCCATTGCAAAGAGTAAAGTACTAGTAAAACAGTTACTGTACAAAAGGTTAGCAACAGGATTAAGTAGTCTCCCCCCACCCCGGCGACAGTAATGCCAACCCCATCACCAAAAGAGCTATAATACATATAAATATTACTAAGGAATAGTGAGGCAATTTCTTTATTGAATGAGAGATTCGGCATGCTGTGTTATGTTATGATCTTCTTGTAACTATTCTGTTGATTGGGCGTAAAAAGTACTTTATACAAATCAGCGGTTCTGTTTTCTCTCTGGCATCCGTGAAAGCTCAATGCAGATGATTAAAAGGCATCAGGTATTTTCTGGTGATATATCGAATCTGCAGAATTTTTTTAAAATTCTTTCTGGTTTTTTTTTTTTTTTACAAAAACGTTTCCAAAAAGATCAGTGGTACGAGGCAGGAGGGAGGGGATAATTTTGCAAGTAAAAAAAATGCCGTTGGAATCGAGTCTTGACTAAAACCAAGAACGGGGTAAAAATGCTAATTCCCCCCCGCAGTATAAGGTTTTTGCTTAACTGCCATGAAATAAAATCGGGGGGGGGGGGGGAATGCCTAAATCATTTTTTAAAAGTAAACATGAGCTGTAATACTATACCTGTAAAATGATTAATTCCATTCATTGTCATTAGAAAGTATGTAAAACATTTATTAAGGGCTTTTGCCTACAGAGGCGAGACATAAATAGGACAAGTCCTGCTGAAATGTCATCAGAGTACACATCCACCTTGTTGGTAATTGGCCGTGGAAGCTTCAGGAACACTATCCACAGGTGCGAAAAAAAGTCACTCCCAAGTGCTGGATTTAGACATCTGCCCTGTACAAGCCATTGCTCCGGGAACCAACTACGCAGCGCCGCTGCTCCACCAGCGTCTCTTGCAAACGTCTGTCAGGCAAAATTGAAAAGTGCACGCAGAACAAGCTCCGTGAACAGAATCTTTTTTCCCCCGGTTTTTTTTTTTTTTAAAGAGCAGGCGCCATCTTAATCCACTCCTTCAAATCCTTGAGCGTTTTCCACAGCCATGAGAAGCTTCTCTCGTAATTCTTCGAAAGATTCATAAGGAGGTAAATCAAGGCGGTTAAAGCTGCAATCGAAGAGGGGAGAAATGTGCAGTTTCAGCAGTAGGTTGGTTTATTTTGTTCATTAACATTGTTTATAAACCGCCTTTCTCCCGGGGACTCAAGGCGGATTACGCGGAAGCGAGTCAATACGATCAACAAGACGGGACATTCAATAAAGAATGAAATAGGATTTGGGTTGTAGAGCCAACCAGAAGTCACAAGATCACAACTGAAGCAAAGCGTGTTAAGTGTTAACACAACACATTAAATGATGCAAACTTACGCAACGGGATCCAACCCACAGCAAACTAGACACAGTCGTACAGACCATGGTCCCCAGTAATTTATCCAATAACTCTGCGAAGCCTTTTGTACAGTGCTACCCTATTGCCTGCGTCAAAAAGCCATCCGGATCACGTTACAAGGCGGAAACTACTCGCGCAATGTTTGGCATTCAGGGGGAAAAAAAGAATAGAGAGAAGCTTTGGGATTGTTCTGTTTTTTGAAAACCAGAAACCAAATTCAGGTATCACAAACAAACTGGAGCTTGTTCAAGTAAAGAATGAGCCCGGGATATTCTTGGGTTGTATGCTCTTTTCTCCTCTCTGTGTACATTGTGTTGGGCTTGAAAGACTTCCTGGTTTAGGAAGTCTTCGAACTGACCGCAATGTGTTTTTGTGTCCCAGCAATATAACAAACTGGAGCTTGTTTCTTGCCTGCAATGCAACATTCTTAACTATGGTTTAATCCTGGCCGGGAATCCCAGCTTGTACACATGACCTCAAAGACTAAATCACATTTCTCCCTTGAGACTGAACCTGAGCAGGGCCCATGGGTGACTCTGTCATTCAAGATTAAAGGAGTTTGGAAGGAACAACAGCATTGCTGAATTATTTCGTTCCATACTACACTGTGTCTTCGATTTTAAAAAGTCCTTAGCAGCCATAGTGCCATGGATATGCTCCTGCACAGCTCCAATTAATTTCAGTATGGTCTGCACAGTCAGGAAACTGGGAAGAGCTATTTCTCAATGGTCAGTTTAAAAAGCAGGTTGCTGGTGATATGAAGGACCTCTGCCCCAAACCCCAGAGGCCTGTTACTGGTCAGACCTCAATAGACCAATGGTCAGACTTTATAGAATGGACCAATGGTCAGACTTTGTAGAAGGCAGCTGTACAATAAGTTTATTTTCCACAATGTGACAATATACAAAGCTGCATTATGTTGTGCATTACGTGTTACAGGCATTTCACAGAGCATTTGCTGTCTGCTTTCAAAACACAAAGAATTAGGGGTGTGGGAAGGTTCTGGAACTGGATCCCAGCATCCCAACACAGGCCGGGAACCAGGATTTCCTAATTTTGGGGGGGATTTAAATAAGTCAGGGGGCACCCCACACAGACACCCCCACATCCTCCAAGGGAACACCACGAATAAAATAAAAAACTGGAGGGGACCTGGGCTGAGAAGTTGGGGGGGCCTTGGCAGTGAGTTGGGGGGCTGGGCCCTGGGATGCCCCCACTGTAGTTACGGGCCTGTCCCCACAGAAGAAAGAGAGACAAGCAGATGGCTGGCTTTTAGATGACTGCCAATTTTACCTTTCCTCCTAATTCTTCTACCTGTCCCCATCCATTCATTTTTCAGAATAAGAGAAACAAAACGGGATGATAAATTGATGGGGATGAATTATAATACCCAGCCAATGGGAGGGGCTTCTGTTGCCTTCCCAGCCCCCCTCCCCTGAGAACATTTCCATTCTGTTTTTAAGGGGGCAAACAAATATTGTCTCTAGTCTTAAAGCCCGTGTCCAATCCCCCTTGGTATTCTTGCAGTCACCTTCTTCTTTTTTTTTTTGGTAAAAAAGTGAAAATATGTAGTGATTCATTCTCTCCCCCCCCCCCCCAGGAATTCATCCCACCTTTGCTACTGACTAAAATAAGAACTTTATTTTAAGACCTTGGCAGACTTCCTTAGCAGCCACATAACTCACAGTTCTCCCACTAGAAAAAGGCAATAGCATTAATCTTGCTTTGAAAAATAGCTTGAAAAGCATTGTCTAAAGGTAGCCTGAAGATTTACAGCAGGATTTGCGAAGGATGGGATCTTTCCTGCATCGAATCGAGTCAGTATCTGAAAAAGGGCTCTGTCCTACCTAGGCTGCAATTTCATATGTTTTAACAGATCACATGTTTTAAAAGGAAGGTGAAAACGGACTTCATAAACAAGCTGCTTCTCTGAAATAGCTGCTAAGTGAAAGCTCTGCTGTGCCCGGTTTCAGAACCCAGAACAAGCCCTGCCTCATGAAAAGAGGCCCTGCAAAAACAGGAGAGTTTTATGGGAGGGGAGGGAAAGGAAATGAATCATGGACACCCATAGTTCTTAGCATGGAATAACAAAAAGTATGAAAGGGCAGCCCAGTAATCTGCCATGAACAAAAATCTGTGATGGCCAAAGTCAAGGATCCTGGACATGTATAAGCCTGCGGGAATCTCTGGAATTCTGACACAAAATGGCTGCCACAGGAGGCAGAGCCAATGACAAAATGGCTGCTGCAGGAGGCAGTGTCAACTACAAAATGTCAGGGAGAGGGATTATGCAAGACTCTTATAGAAACTGTACAACATTTCAGGCAGGTGCTCTGTTGAACAGGATGCCTTGTTTGAAAATACTTTCTTACATACCTTCAGTCTCACAACGGAGATCCTTGCAGCACGGTGGCAGCCAGTGTTCCCTCTAAGCTGAGTTAGTGTGAGCTAGCTCAGATTTTTTTCAGCCACTGGCTCACACATTTTGTCTCCACTCAGGAAGGATGGCTCCAGAGCAAGCTAATCTATGCAACAGCCAAATCGCTCGCTCACAAATTAAATGCCAGCAGCTCACAAAGTAGAATTTTTGCTCACAAGACTCCACACCTTAGAGGGAGCATTGGCACTGGCAGCCACTGCCTAAGAAATGTTTTTAAAAACCTGCCCACTCCGTCAGAAGTCTTGCTCAGCAAAAGCCCTGCCCACTCCCTAAACGGATTTGGTGGGAGCCAGAAAAGGTGTCAGTGGGAGCTATAGCATCCATGGGTACTATGGTGGGACCCGCTAGCCAAAGCACGTAAGAACATCAGATCATAAGAGATGCCAATGTTGGATCAGGTCAGTGGCCCATCCAGTCCAACACTCTGTCACACATTGGCCAAAAACACCAGTTGCCATGGCAAGGAAGAAAGATGGTTTCTACCAGTGCTTTTTTTTGGGGGGGGGGGGAGGTGCCAGAACTTTCAAGAGGGAAATGAAGCTTTCAATCTGTATACTGAAAACTCATGAACTTCTAAACATTTTAAAAAGAATTTTGTTCTGGTGCATTCCCCCAGGAACCCCCCCCCCCCCTGGTTTTGGCAGAAGCAACTGGGGCAAGGTTGGACTCTATGTTCCTCTGCATCTCATAAAGGACTGGATCGAGATATATGACTCTTTCTAATGTGTGATCAACGATCAACAACATTCCAGCTTTAAATGCTGAAGACCAAACTGGATCACCAAAAATATCAGGACTGACTCTAGGGTCATCAGGTCCCACCTTTCTGCCTTCAGGGGGGGCGGATCTCTGGGCCTTTCCGGGATCATCATATGTGCAGTGCCTGTTGCATAGCGACGCTCTAGTTTTTGGGCAAAACTCTATGGTTTGAGCCCAGTTTCACTATAGAGTTTTGCCCCAAAACTAGAGTGTCACCATGTGATGTGATGATGTCACTTCTAGGTGACATCACTGCAACATGTTTGGGGGCGTTTGCAGGTGGGCAGGAGCCTGCAAAAGTGGGGGGACCCTCACCCAGACTGGGGGCTGGCAACCCTAACTGACTCATCATAATTTAAATCTTCTCTGCCTGGAGACCCTTGGCATCACCAGATGACATCTGGAACTTGATGCATACAGATGTAGAACAGATAACAAAGAGCAACATCAGCTTTGGAACAGTAGCTCTTCACTGTATCGCAGCAGCAGCAGCAGGGATCCATCTTTGCACTGGGGATACACATGTACTCCGTTCTTACCACAAAGCTGCATCTTCCAGACATTCCAAATCAATCTTCTAATAGCTGGGCACAAACTAACCCCAGATTCTCACGAATCTTTTCAAAACCTTTTGGCATGCATGAATATATTACATAGTGATTAATCCAACATACAGAAACCGTCATGTTCAACTAGAAGTGGCCTCCAGAGACTGAACGGGGATAATGTCAGACTTAATCACTGGGAGAAATTCTTCCGTAGCAGCATAAACTTAACAAGATCTGTATTTATTTCTTACCATGTGTGAGCTCTGGGTAACTTCTCAGGGCTTCCCCATTGCTCTATTGTAAACAGCTGAGGACCGTTTGAACCTGGATCAAAGCAGAAGCATGTGAATAGAGCTGTCTGTAAACAGTGGCAGCCTGTGGGGGACTGTATCAGTGAATGTTTAATTGTAAGGCAGGCTCTCTAGGGTGGTTTGAACAGTTGCTGGGGGTTCAAAAATGTGTATGTGTGCCTGCTCTTTGTGGGCAAAATGCCCATTCCCTTCTTACTTGCTACTATGAGTTGAACGGCTGCTTTGTCGGGCTCACTGCTAAGAGTTCAATATGGAGGATTTTAAATATTAGTTTTAGGCCTTTGGTAGTATTTCTCGACTTGGGAATTTTAAAGCATGTTGGGTCTCAGCTATTATTGGTGTAGTATTTATTTATTTATTTATTTGTCAGGGCGGCTGCATTGTGCATTTGCTGTTGGTTTTTAACTTTTAATTATTTATTGTATACCTTTTCTGTTGTTAGCCACCCTGGGCCCTGCTTGCAGGGAAGGGCAGCCTAAAAATCTAGATAGATAGATAGAATAGATAGAATAGATAGATAGATAGAATAGATAGATAGATAGATAGGCTAATGCTCCATGGCAAAATGCATGCTGTGTGTGCAGAAGGTCCCATGTCCTGACTCTGTTATTTCCAGTTAAGAAAGGGATCTTGAGGAATGGGTCTGCTGTCAAGAAGAGACTAGATGGATCAGATCAACACTCTGGGTGAGAGAGCACCACCCCTCTGTCCCTATGATTCTTGCACCCCCCCATTTCAAGATCAGAATAAGAACAGTAAATGACCAGTGGGAATGCATATTTCTTTGGCAAATGTATTAGCAAACTAGCAGTGGGTAAGCTCATGTGAATGCAGAATCAGGACACTTTTACAGATGCGAACCCCCCACCCCCGCCCCAACACACAGTTAGGCTTATATTTTCAGTTCTGAAATCCAGGTGCAGAAAAATGAGGAGTTAAATGTGGCAAAGAGAGGGAATTTGCCAGGAAGAATCAGCAGGAAGAGTCACCCCTGCCACCATGTTGTGGGGTCAGGGAAACGAGACATTCCCTCATCCTATAGTCCCAGTGCCCTGACCTAGATAACCCAGGCCAGCCCAATCTTATACAATCTTGGAAGCTAAGTGGGGTTGGCTCCGGTCAGTACTTAGATGGGAGACCACCAGTGAATACCAGGGTCATAATACAGAGGCAGGCAATGCCAAGCCACCTCTGCACATCTTTTGACTTGAAAACCCTACTGGGGTCCACCATAAGTCAACTGTGACTTGACGGCAAAAGAAAAAGTAGCAGTAGCAGCCCCAATCCAAAGTGGGATCCCAAGTGTGCAATTTAAAGTTCAAAAAACACTGGGAGGTTAGTTTATAGATCTCCTGTTGTCACACTGCTTTGGTCCAGTGGTGGTGGACAAGATATAGGCAAGTTTGGGGGAGAGGGTATTTTTTGTATTTTTAAACATCTGTGTGTGTGTGTGTGTGCACCTTAAAGTCATGGTGACCTCTGGTGACTAACCTTACTGGGAGCCTAGAGGATATTCAGAGAGGTAGCTGAATAAAGCCTGCCCCCACCTCCTGACTGCTGGTATTCCAAGGAGGTCTCCCATCCAAGCACTTGCCAGAGTCGGCCCTGCTTGGCTTCTGAGATCTGACAAGATCGGGCTTGCCTGGGCTATCCAGGGCGGGGCAAGGATCTAGTCAAGTTTTTGTTTTAAATACAGATTTGCAGCCAGTCCTGCCCAACCCACTCAGAAATCCCAGGAAACTCACCATAAAGTTCAGCAAATCCGTTCATAGGCACTCGTGATGTCCCAGTTACAAACTGCAACAGTCGGATGCGTTTCTCAGCATCCATCAGTAGAACAGCCTACAGAACAGGGAGATACAAGTTATGGAAGTTCACGGTGACAGCGATAGACAGACACTGTTTCTCACACCACAGGCACAGCCAACAAGTGGAACTGAAAACTAGACACATCTACAGCCAGTGGAGATGTGCTAGATGAAGGGGCAACTTCCTCTCTCTCTTCTCCTGCTGAAACTATGCTCCTGATCAGTGGACCCTGGGAACAACGTGAGAGGTGAAGTGTGTATGTGTGTCTACAATGGGAGGTGAGAATTGCCTCTCCTTTCCATGAGTGGAAGTGTCTCCTGAAAGCTGGAAAAGAAGGCTCGGACCAAACCTTTGATATTACATTCTGAGCATCGGGCAGCAGACGCCTTTCCAGGAACTCTCCCCTATCGATGTTTGGGTTAAAATAGCTAGATTGGAGTCCTGTAGCACCTTGGAGACCATCGCAACTTTTGGGTATGACGTATGAGCTTTCCAGAGTCAAAGCACCCGATGTCAGAGACTGGGTTAGAATGGGAGGAAGGCCATGATGGGAACACAGAGACTGACGAAGGTACCTTCCAGAACCACTGAATGACGGGATGGTTCGGACAGTATCCGTTCTTGTAGATTGTGTGCTGTCTCCAGTCATTGACGTCAACATCGCCAAGGCCGCACATCAGTAACTGTGAAGGAATGACATTTTTTTTAAAAAAAACAAACCCATGCTGTGTCTTTTTACCATCTGACCCCCTCGAGTTCCTCCTCATCTTAGAAAGTTCTTGTTTATTCTTTTAAAGCGGGAATCCATCCCAAAACACTGTAACCCCGAAGTTTTATTGTCGGCTTCTATATTTGAAATACGTATTCTTACTAATACATCTGGTTTTACTTGTATGTAGCAACACATAATATTTGATAAATCTGATGAATCTTTATTTTCCCCTACCCCCTTTTCTCTTTTGTACCCCACTTTTTTGGAGGGAGAAAATAAAAAAAAAAATCATGAAGCTCCTCATCTTTAGTAAAGGTTTCCCTTGCTCGAAAGCCAGTCAAATCCAACTTTAGAATACGGTGCTCATCTTCGTTTCCAAGCCGAAGAGCCAGCGCTGTCCAAAGACTTTTCCGTGTTCATGTGGCCAGCATGAGTAAATGCTGAGGCACACAGAATGCTGTTACCTTCCCACCAAAGCGGTATCTATTTATCTACTTGCAATTTCTTGCTTTCAAACTGCTAGGCTGGCAGGAGCTGGGGCCAGACACGCAAGTTTACTCCGTCACGTGGCACTAGGGTCTCAAACTGCCGAAATACCAACCTTCCATCTTAACCTCTGAGCCACTGCGGCCCTGTACTCAACTGCATATGCATATTAATCCCCCTCAACCCTATCTTGATTCTACAAAATGTGACATAGCTGAGCTTTTTTTTTTTTTTCATGTGGGCCAATCTGATTACATGTAAGAATCGGTAAGTGTTGGGCTGGACCCAAAATTCAGTTTCCATTAATGGAAAGGCGTTTCAGTCAACAAAAACCCCCCTCCCCACAAAGGCAACTAAAAGGCAACTAACCTCCAGCTCATTTTCATCAAAAATTTTAATTAAGTCAGTTGGTAGAAGTTCTGTGAAACCCTAGAGGGAAGGGGAAAAAACACAAGTACAAAATGACACATGTTCCCAGTAAATTTTAATTTATCAACAACAAATTAAAGAGTCCCTGCTCTAACTTGAGGGATAGGGGGAACTGAACTAGAGACATTCTATAAAGCATACTGTGTACTCTCTGCTGCTGCTCCACAAATCTTAAGAGAATACCAGCAAAATTCTTAACTATTTACTGTCACTTTAATGCTTGCAACAAGGCAAATTTTCCTTAGCATCGGTGACATTAAAGGATCGTGGGTGTCTGAGAAAGGCCTGTCTCTCGTTTAAACTCTGGAGAGCTGTTTTTCTAGTTTGTGCAAGTAAAACCATCATCCTTACTTCACTAAAACATCAGCATTATGTGTCATCATTTCCTTATCCTGACATGCTTAGAAGAAGAAGTGAAGGAGATTGGATTTATACCCCACCTTCACTTGGAGTCTCAGAGCGGCTTACAAACTCCTTTCCCTTCCCCTCCCCACAACAGACACCCTGTGAGGTAGGTGGGGCTGAGAGCGCTCTTTCAAGAACTGCTCTTTTCCAAGAACAGCTGTGCCAGATAAATGGTACCCGATACTCGAAAAACTTAATATAGACAGGCTTGACTGGGAAACTCTAAAAGACTCCAAATTTAAACTTTTGTGATATGGGTAATTCAGATTTCTTAAAATAAGTTGACAAAAGGCTTTGAAAACAAATGGCCTGAATAAAGGCTGAAGTAGGTGAGACAATTTCTGGCACAACTCCTACAATTTCAGGAAAATTATGTCCACCCCCCTCACCCCAACCCCCTTACTAAATTAATAAGAGTGTCCTTTGTGTACCCTTGTTGCTGTCTTGATTGTTATATTTAACCTTGGAAACTCCTTCCCCAAAGAGATCCATCCCCTGAGAAATCTGTACTCCTTATGAAAGTAGATTTTCTCCCCTGTTGTTTTAATATGTTTGGATGTACATAAAATTAATTAAAAAAAGAACAGCTGTGCCAGAACTACAGCTTGCCCGAGGTCATCCAGCAGGTGCAAGTGGAAGAGTAGGGAATCAAATCCGGTCCTCCCAGATTAGAGTCCGCACACTTAACCACTACACAAAACTGGCTGCCAATTTTTTTTTTTTACTCCACTTCTTGAATGCTGGTGAATTTATGCAGGATACAAATGAAGTAAGTAAGTAAAGAAGGTGGAAAGAAGAAGGTGGAACGGACGGCAGGTAGAGGACCACACTATGATGCTGCTGCTCTGTCTCCCAGGATGGAGAAAACCAGCACAATAAGAATGGGAATGGACTGAAAGCTCTCTCCCTGCGGTCCTGGTTCTCTGCAACCAGGGGATTTTTCACAAGTGCCAGGATTCAAAAAACGACAGTCCCTTCCTGCAGTCTGAACTGGTACAGTCCACTCTCTCCCACTGTTGTGCTGCACGTGTAGAGCAGGCTTGCCTCAGACCTAGAGTTGCCAATCTCTAGGTGGTAGCTGGAGAGCTCTTGGAATTACAACTGGTCTCCAGACAACGGAGATCAGTTCCCCTGGAGAAAACGGCTGCCTTGGAAGGTGGACCCTCTGGCATTACACCCTGGTGAAGTCTCTCCCCTCCCCTTCCCTCCCCAAACCCTGCCCTCCTCAGGCTCCACCCCCAAAATCTCCAGGTATTTCCCAACCCAGAGCTGGCAACCCTACTCAGACCCTAGTTACGCACCATCATGATGTGTGTAACTCTTGTTAATAACCAGTAAGGCAGGCCCAGATAGGGTTGCCAGGTCCAATCTTCTCCCTGGTGGGGAGATTAGGGAGTATTCCGGGGGGGACACAGCTATCCCCAGCACAATAACGTCACACTGTGTGACATCATCACATCCCTGCCTTTCCCCTACCATTTAAAGGGAAACGTCTCTTTAAATGGGGCGGGGAGCAAGGGCCAAGCGCTCCTGCCATACAAGAGGCAAAATCAACTCTTGCAAGGCAGGAGCTGACAGCCCCCACTTGGGAAGAGCAGGTGTCGGGAGCTCGGGGTCCCTTTAAGTGCTCACAGCTGGTGGGCCCCGCGTACCCTATCTCCAAGCGGCAATGCTGCTTGAAATACAGGCAAGCGGCCCACAGCTGCCCCCCTCCCTCCCCTCTCCCTCAAGAGAGAAGGGAGAGGGTGGCTGTGGGTGTTCAGGCTTGGGGCGGGGCTTCCTTGCTGGCTGATGGCGGGTTGAACCCCCCCCCCCCCCCAAAGTGGGTAAACCCCACCAGACCAGGGGGTCTGGCAACCCTAGGCCAAGAGAATTCATAGATATCCTCCCATGCGTACTTTGGAAGTCTGCATTAATTCACATTAAAAAGATCAGCAACAACAAAAATCAGCAAAATCTGCCTGTGCCCCCAGATAAACACCGCCAACATAGCCAAGGGCTGGTGAAGCTGCTTACCTCTAGAAATGCATTCATCTGCTTTTGGACCCTGTTAACAAACCTCCACTGGATGACTAAGCTGCAGTAGAGAAGGGGGGAAAACACTTTGGTTAGGAGACATAAAAGAGAGATTGTTGAGCGATCTCAGCCACCACCTCCTCCATGCTTTTTCCAGCTTCTTTACTTCTAGATTCAGTAATCTTTCATCGAACTCATATAAAAACAAGCAAACAGCTCAAACGAAGGAAAAATTAACACCCCCCCCCCCCATTTTTACACAGAAGTTCTGATGGCTGCTGAACACGCAAATATACACAGCTTTGTACTTTAATTCCTCAGTTTCCCTTTGGGAGACCAATGTGACAGTGAAGGAAAAGTACCGATGGGCACAGATCTGTAACTCGAAAGGGAAACTCTTTTCCACTGTACAGTGTGACATTTAAGTCACTTTTGCACATATACTTTAAATGCTCCAGAGGTGACCTTTCCATACTTAGAGTGATATGCAGCGATTAAGTGAAATTAATCTTGCAGTTCCTATAAAGATTATAGTCAGTTCTACCATGTCTGGTTCAAGAAAAATTAATTTCTTGCTTTACAAAATTTCCTGGAAGGATTGCCTATAGAAAATGTACCTAACATTTCAATGAAGGCCAAACTACACATAGAGATCTTATGTAATATACCTCATTTTTTAAAAAAAAAATCTTTTTATTGGTTTTTTAATAATACAGATAACACAGAACCGAGTAAATAAAGTGTTGCACACTGTTACTTACATTGCGGTGTTAAGGATATAGCAAAAAAAAACATAGCATGAGCTAACCTTATCAACTACTAGTACCTAACAGTGCTGACAATACTTATATGAGTCAGAGCTAGAAGGTAGTAAATGCAGTTTTTTAGAGTGATCTTGTGTTTTCCTGAGGGTTTTTTTTAATCGTTATTATTTTTGTTTGTCTGTTTGTTTGTTTGTTTGTGTGTTCTAGTGGTTGCAGGAATTTTCAGTGAAGTAATGTCTGATATATAGGGTTATATGGTTGAATATCTGATGCATATAAATATTCCAAGTATGGTGACCATTTCCCTACAAAATTAGAGGGTTTGGGGTAGATGTCGAAAGTAACATCAGCGCACTCTCCATCGTGTTGGAAGAAATGCGGTGAAAAAGGGTCATATGCCCACTGTTGGCGGAAGTGTGCCCACGTCAAGAATTTTTGGTTAGAAGTACTGTCCCAAATAAAACTCATCACAGGTATTGATATCCCTCTCGACCCCACACTAATATTTTTAGACATACGGAACATTAAAAACATACAACCTCTCAAAAGAGAACTTATTACCAGCTTACTGGTTGCTGCCAAGACCTTAATAGCATCTAAGTGGAAAGGAGACAAGGCTCCTACTACTACTGACTGGCTCAACAAAGTCTGGGACCACCTAATTCTAGAAAAAATCATGGACCACATCAAACAGACAGACATCTACCCAAAACCCTCTAATATACCTCATTTTAATTGGAAGAAAAGAAAAGAAAAGAAAAGAAAAGCAGCCATGAGAGGCCACAATGTGGAACAGGAAGTGGGTGGGGAGAAGGAATGATTAACACTTTCTCTGCTGCCTGTTCTTTCTTTCAGATCTACTCCCTTCGATCTCTTTCCTGGGGCAGAGGGAAAGGTGGTTTTTAGAGAAAAAATGGCCAGCATGGAAAAGGATGACCCCTTACCTGCCTTTTCTCCTCTCCTAGTTGCAAATCTTGAACTAATCTGGATAGCGCAGGCTAGCCTTGGAAGCTAAGCACGGTCAGTCCTGGTCAGTACTTGGATGGGAGACCACCAAGGAATAACAGGGTTGCTATGCAGAGCCAGGTAATGGCAAACCACTTAAGTTTAGTCTCTTGCCTTGAAAACTCTAGTAGGGCTCACTATAAATTGGCTGTGGCTTGACCAAAAAACAAAAACTGTGGATCATTCTCTCCCCTCTCTGTCTCTCTGCCTAATTTACCTCACAGGAATGTCGAGAGGATAAAGATCCTTAATTGGCGCTCGGCTAGGTTGCCCCTGATTCCATACCCTAATTTTAAGGGGAGCCAACAGCTTTTTCTTGATGTACCACAAAAAGGTTATGTTACCCAAGTGTATTTATTGAGCTTTTGCTGCCACTGGCTTTCAGAACAGGGAGGGAAAAAAAAGAAGAGGGGAAAAAAACAACAGCTCTGAAGTGGATGCACATGAAGAATGTTTTGAGCAAGAGCTGCAATGGATTTCCACGGGGGAAAGAGAAATAAAAGAGGAGGAAGGGGCGGTAGTTTATTGATTGCAGCGAAAAGCTAAAACAACAGCAAAGCATTACGGTTGAAATGGAATTCACAGGCAGTGGTAGAAATAGTAAACTGGGTATGAACTCAAAGCATGTAATAACAGCTCAACGAAATTTAGGGACTACTGGACGAATGCTTACTTTTTGCTGTCGAGTCTGAGCTGAGCTACGGTAACCCCATAGGGTTTTTAAGACAAGAGACGTTCAGACGTGGTTTGCCATTGCCTGCCTCTGCGTCATGACCCTTGGAGGTTTCCCATCCAAATGCTAGCCAGGACGACTCTGCTTAGCTTCTGAGATCTGATGAGATCAGGCGAGCCTAGGGTGGGGGCACCCAACTCCATCTTGTTGGCTGGCTAGTTGTAAGTTTCTTTCAACAAATCTTACCACAGTCTTAATGAGAGTAAAGAGTGGAGGACAGATGGTATGTGTAGATTTCAGTAGGGGTGAAACCTGTCAGATTTCAGTTTTGGCATTATGCAGTCCCTGTGCTAAGATAGGTGAAACTCCTCCTGATCCTCCTCTTCCATATTTGTTTAAAAATGGTAATGCTGTTTATCTTATAATTCCTTTCTTTTGATGGCAAGTGTAACGTTGGACCTGGGAATTCTAAAATGGCTTTCAGCTCCTTGCAAAGAACTTAAATCAGGAATGGCTTTTTGGTGCAATTCTGCTGATTCCATCTGAGTGTCTAAACCAGCACAACAGATGAAGCCTTAAACTGAGCAATGGAATTAAGATGGAGATACATACTCAATATATTCCCTTTTGTTTTCATTTGTGACCATGATTTCTGATCCATTTGGCTTCAAGTCAACTTGATATGTCTGTAAAGACAAAAGAAAGGGGGGGAAAAACACCACAGTCACATGTTTCATCTGGGCACTCAGAAAAATCACTGGACACAGTAGCCGAGATCCTAACACATTATTTTCCTAATATGTTCTCAGCAATTTCAATGTCTCTCATGTAACCGCATCAAAACGTCAATGGAGTAATACGTATTTGAGCATCAAAATATTTCATGCTTGCCCTGACCTGGATAGCCCAGGCACGCCTGAGCTCGTCAGATTTCGGAAGCTAAGCAGGGCCGACCCTGGCAAGTATTTGGATGGGAGACCTCCAAAGAACACCAGGGTCAGGAGGCAGAGGCAGGCTATTAAGCCACTTCTCTGACCGTCCTCCATGCTCCAGTAGGAGTCACCAAAGGTCGCCATGACTCCCAGGCATGGACGCACATACACACACACACACACACTCTCTCTCTTTCTCTGCAAAAATACAAAAAAACATTTCATGCTCAAAGGCAACCTCCAAAAGGGCAAACAGCTGCCAAGTAATTGACAAATTAGAATCAGACACCACGACTCATTAGCAAGTTAAAGGCAAAGGCAGATTTGTGTGTCATTTGCTCAGTGATAACGGAATTAACCGTGTTCAGCGGGGACATCATAGGCTGCTTTTAAATTACTGCTCATGCAATGTTTGGCATCTCCTCTGCTCTGCAAGGGTCCAAAATGAAAAGCACCAAAAATTCCAATTTCATTGGCTCTTGTGAGGTACCTTGAGCATGCCAGAAACAAGTCTCCAAGGTGGACCATTGCCTGGGGCCAGTAACAGGCCTTCTAGGGACACAGACTGCT
The DNA here is from genome assembly GCA_029233225.1 of Lepidodactylus listeri. NCBI lineage: Eukaryota > Metazoa > Chordata > Lepidosauria > Squamata > Gekkonidae > Lepidodactylus > Lepidodactylus listeri. The sequence continues at coordinate 22,477,033 of JARCFY010000004.1, read as the reverse complement.
AGGCATGGGGCAGACATTTGTCGGCTTATTAATGCAGCCCACGGCACTGGGCAGACTCAAGCGAACCAATTAAAATAGCCAGGTGCCTGAGTGGACCATGGGGGAGACCCAAGATCACTTGTACTTGTTAGCTATGTATCTAAAAACCTGTGTAGGAAAGTATGAAAAACGAAGCAGGGAAGATGCATTTTTAGGGTTGCTATTACAGTTGATCTCCAGATGACCAAGATAAATTCCCCTGAAGCAAATGGCTGCTTTGGAGGGTGTTCTCTATGGCATTACACCCTGCTGAGGTCTTCCCCTCTCCAAATTCCGCCCTCCCCAGGCTGCGCCACCAAATCTCCAGGTATTTCCCAACTCAGAGCTGGCAACCATACTGAACACATACACCAGACAGGGCTTGTTGATCAGGCAGCTGAGATTGGCAAAAGCTTCCTGTTGAGTATATCTGTGTGGGTTTGCCTCTGTAATGTGTACAATGGCTCCTAGGGAGGTCTCCAACAACAACAACAACAACAACAACAACAACAATCCATTCTTCATATTTTAGGGTTTGGCCTATTATCTGGATACTCTTATGAACAGTGTTCAATGATGAGCTTTAATTTCAGATATCAGTAATGGTCCATCAGGATTTGGGAGGGACATCTCCACAGTTCGTTTCGTGTTTGGACAGACCACATGTTCCTGCGTTGAAGGTTGGGAGTAGTGGTGTGCATTCGGTAAAGCTGAACCGAACCCCCCCCCCCAACCTTTTCGGGCATTTTTGGGGGTTTTGGCATACCGAATCAGATCCCCTGAGCTGATTCGGCTGCCGAATAGTGAATGCTGAAAAGACCTTGAAAATATTTGGTGTTGCCGAATAAGGGCTCTGGAAGGCTTTAAACTTTAAAGGGCTCCAATCACCTTCTTTTCCCCACCGTTTTTGCCTCTTTCTCACCTTTTGCTCTGCTTTCCAGGAGGGAGGGGGGAAGAGACCTTGCAGACAGCCAATCACTGCAATGCATTAGCAAATGCCATTGCAGCTTGCAACTTTTTGCAAGGCTGTTGTTGCTGCTGGATTCATTTGTTGAAGCCCAACTACTAGGTTGCTTCCTTCCCAGGGGAGGAGCACTGGCCAATAGGATTTGGCATACTGCTCTCTGGCCAATCACAGAAGTTTGTTCCTTTTTGAAATCCTTCTCTGTATGCCCAGAGAGCATAAAAGCAGGGGTCTCTGGCTGGCTGACTCCATTCCTGTTCTGCTGCTGAGAGACAGCCTGGGTTGGAGACTGTGTAGCTTCTGCTTCAGCCACTGCTCTGAGCCTGCTTTCCTGCTGGCAAACATGCCCCCAGAGATTCTCAGATTTGACCTGAGTCCTGTTGGGTTTGGGCACTGACTGCCACAGTGGCACTGGTTTGGGTAGGCACATTGCACTGGTTCTGCTGCTGGCCTTGCAAACATGCCCCCTCATACCACCACACCCCACTTACTTTCAAGTGCAGAGATTCTCAGGGAGACACTGCTGCCTGCCTTTTCCAGTTCCATAGGAAACAATGGAGGATTGGGGGCACCCTCTTTGGATGCCCCTAGAATTGGACCCCCCAGTCCAATCTTTTCCAAACTTGGGGGTTCTTTTGGGGAGAGGCTCCAACAGCTTCAGGACAAATTTGGTGCCTCTACCTCAAACCGCCTCCCTCTCAGCCCCGTGAATACTTGTTAGAGGGTTTTTTGCCACTGACTACAATGGCCCCATAGCATGTAATAGAGCCGAAAATTTTCGGGAATACCAAATATTTTCAGGTAGCAATACAATACTGGTATTGGTATTTGGGTATATTCGGTGATTTATTATACCCGGTTCTAGGGGGAAAACAATCCCCCCCCGCACACCCCTTGGGAGGAAGTCCTGCTATCAGAGATAGGGTTGCCAGGTACTCCCTGGCCACTGGCAGGGGTTTGGGTAGGACTGTCAGATCTAGGTTGGGGGACTCCTGGGGGTGGAGCCTGGGGAGGACAAGGAACATCAGTGGGGTACAATGCCACAGACTCTACCCTCCAAAGCATCCATTTTCTCTGTAGTCTGGAGATGAGCTGTAATCCTGGGGGATCCCCAGGACCCTCCTGGAGGCTGGCTTTCCTAATCACAGAATAACGCTTGCTTGTGCCTGGAGAATTCAAATTCCCCTGTAATATTTGGCACAGCATACTATGCCCTAACACATACTACTTCAGCCTTCTCAGGGGTGGTGAATTTTGGCTAGTGGTTTGGGCTTGCTATAATCTGCCCAGTACAGGCTAATCTAAAGAGGCATTTGGATGCAGCAAAGAACAGAGGCATTGCAACACGGCTCTTATAGGGCAAACAAAATTCATGTAAGTGAACAAGACTGCAATCTACCAGGCTGGCAGTCTTTCCCTAATTACAACTGAGGGCCAGAACTGTGTTGCTTGGCACTGGACATGGGCCTGGGAGCTCTACCAGCCCTTCTCTGCTTCAAGGTGGTACATATTTGGATACGCAGTAAAGAGAGGGAAGCCAAGAACAGCAGCTGCACCCTCTTGGAGAGCCAGTTTGGTGTAGTTGTTAAGTGCCGGACTCTAATCTAGGAGAACCGGGTTTGATTCCCCACTCCTCCACTTGCACCTGGCTGGATGACCTTGGGCAAGCCATAGCTCTGTACCAGCTGTTCTCTCAAGGACAGCTTGGGAAAGAGTTCTCTCAGCCCCACCTACCTCACAGGGTGTCTGTTGTGGGGAGGGGAAGGGAAAGGAGATTGTAAGCCGCTCTGAGACTCCAAGTAAGTGAAGGGCGGGGTATAAATCCAATCTCTTCTTCTTCTTCTCTTCCCCTGCATGCAGTTTGTCCTCACAGCAAAAATATACCTGGGAACTACAGCTGGAGGAAAGCTGCTAAGATGTACTGCTTCTGTATGGGAAAGGTGGTACGCAGGAGAAGGATTACAAGCCTTCCCCAACTATCCACTGAAAACTGTCCCCCACTGCTCTATGAAGTAGCTTCTGGAACTCCCAAGATCCTCCTTAGCCACCAAATGAGTATTTTGGCTCTTATCTGACTTGGAGGAAAATTCCTCGTCAACTTCTAACAAGGGCAGTCAATCCATTAGGATGAGACTGAGCACAACCAGGCTAAAGGGCTTCTGGACTCATCTCTCTGCCGCCTAACAAGGAGACCGAGGATCTTTCCAGACCTCTATTTTCTATAATGATGTGACTTAAAATGACTCCCGCTTTCAGTAACTGAGAAATCTGGCAGAACGTCAGCAGAAAGATGGTGCTGTAATGTTCAGGGGAAGCAAGTTGTTTTTGAGAACGCACATTTGGAATTCTGACACAGTGTGCTGGGCACAGGGACAAAATGGATGCCATAAAATAGTCGCTGCAAGAGGCGGAGAAAGCCACAAAATGGCTGCCCCAGCTTACCTTCAGTCACACAGTTAAGATCCTCATGCTGTGGTGGCAGCTGCTGCCAAAGCAATGTTTCTAAAAATCCGTGCAGCCAGTCAAATCTCTTGGGCCAGTCAGAAGCCTTGCTGGGCAAAAGCCCCATCTGGCTGTGCCCATTTTCTAAAAACACCTGGTGGGCCCCAGAAAAGGTGTCAGTGGGCACCACGGCACCCATAGGCACCAGGTTGGGGGCCCCTGATGGACACCACATCTCTGTCCCTGGACTGACCATCAGCCTAGTTCTATGACCACAGCCAACGCCACTGAAACAAAGACGGATTGCAAACACATAGCGGACACTCAAAATCCTGAGTAGTATTCTGTGTTATAACGAAAATGGAAGCATCACTATCCTTGCTTCCCAACACACAGTCCAAACAGCTGAGAATGAATGCTAAAAAGGCAAATGCAATTTTGGGCTGTATCAACAGAAGGATAGTGTCCAGATCACGCAAAGTGGTGGTATCGCTTTATTCTGCTCTGGTTAGACCTCACCTAGAGTATTGTGTTCAGTTTTGGGCACCACAATTTAAGAAAGTTATAGACAAGCTGGAACATGTCCAGAGGAGGGCAATGAAGATGGCGAGGGGTCTGGAGACCAAGTCCTATGAGGAAAGGCTGAACGAGCTGGGTATGTTTAGCCTGGAGAGGAGACAACCGAGAGGTGATATGATAACCATCTTCAAGTCCTTGAAGGGCTGTCATATAGAGGATGGGGCAGAGTTGTTTTCTGTTGCCCCAGAAGGTTGGACCAAAACCAAAGGGTCAAAATTAAATTAGAAGAGTTTTTGGTTAAACATTAGGAAGAACTTCTTGACAGTAAGAGTTGTTCCTCAGTAGAACAAGCTTCCTCGGGAGGTGGTGGGCTCTCCTTTGGAGGTTTTCAAACAGAGGCTAGATGGCCATCTGACAGCAATGCTGATTCTGTGAACTTAGGCAGATCATGAGAGAGAGCAGGAAGGGTTGCCTCAGTGCTTAGTTCTTGTGGCCCTTTCCTACACTCCCAGAGAAATGCTGATCGCCACTTTGGGGTCAGGAAGCAATTTTTCTCCAGGCTACTTTGGCCGGGGATCCTGGAGGTGTTTCCCCCTCTCCTGAGCATGGGACAGGGGTCACTGGGGATGGGGGGGGGGGAGGTATTTATGAACTTTCTGCATTGTGCAGGGTGTTAGACTAGATGACCCAGGAGGTCCCTTCCAACTCTATGATTCTATTATTCTAAATATATTAAGAGTTAGTAACATACGGATTGGTTTCTAAAAAAAAAAATCCAAATGTAAAAAAAAGATATGAATCGAGTGCAGCGCACTGTGTCTATGAACACTTTCTACCAGAACATATTCTGCTAGGAGGAGGAAGAACCCCACATGGCACAAAGCTCAGAATAAAACTGAGAAAAACGCCACGTGCCGCTTACTCTTATCTCATTTTTAACGCGGCTGCAGGAATACAAGGGACACCTAAGAGCAAAGGGGTTGGAGAAGATGAAGGCAGGAGCTGCAAACTGAAAACAAAGCCAGATCTAATGTGCATTAGTTCAGTGACAATCAACCAAGCGAAGCTGCGCACTAACATGGAAGCTGTAGAGATACGTCCTGAAGACACACAGCAGCACAGATGGGAAACAAACTAGCCTCCTGAAATATTATTCTATTAAGCAGAAGAGAAAAGTCTGCTGTGCAGGGGAACTGGAGACAAGTTCTCCGAGTCTTGCCATCTTCCCAGAGCCCCAGGGGAATTTGGGGCCAAATAAATTAGGCAGAAGATATAGGGAAACCAGCAAGTAACGAGGAAGGAGAGGAGCAGATGGCATTTGTAAACCATCTTCGATGTTTATGTGTTACAGTCTCCCCCCCACTTTTGGTGGCAAATCTCAGCAGATCCCCTATTATGCAACCACAGGTTCTGACCCTAAGCAAGCCATCAGCGGTCCATTAAGCTGAAAGGACTTTTCTTAAGTAAATGTGCTATATATGACCCTGGCTTCAGCACAAAGGGTACTTGTAGGAAGCCATCTGAATGTCTACTATTAACATCACTGTGAGCACTTATTTGCAACTTTTATTGCAAACTGGTTATAGTATTGTTGTTGTTGTATTTCAAAATGTTTTAAACTGTTTTATTCTGATTTGGCACTGTGTGCCGTATTGTAAGCTGCCCTGAGCCCGATCACGGGGAGGGTGGGATAAAAATGTGAAATAATATATAAATAAATAAATGGTGCACTACTGCAGCAATGCATTTATCTGGGATCTAGTGGAACATTTGCAGCCTTGCAACCCCCCAAAACTTGTAAGGGGTTAGTCTTCAGAATCATAAATAGCACTTCCGTCATGATTCTAAATGTACAGAATTTCCACCCTGATTACAAACAAAATTCTAGGAAGACTAAGCCACGCTCCACACGATGCACACGTTTTGAATTTGCTATTTTTCTGAACCATTATGAGGAAAGCTCAAATTAATGGGTACAAACTTAAAACTAGCACAGTGGTGGAAAGTGCTGTCACAGCTGACTTATGGCGGTCCCGTAGGCTTTTCAAGGCGAGAAATGAACAGAGGTGGTTGGCCATTGTCTGCCTCTGTATGGCAACCCTGGACTTCCTTTGGTGGCTCCCCACTGACCCCACTTAGCCTCTGAGATCTGACAAGATCAGGCTAGCCCAGGCCATCCAAGTCATGGCAGATAAACAGAGGTGGTTTGCCATTGCCTGCCTCTGCACAGCAACCCAGAACATCCTTGGTGGTCTCCCATCCAAGTACTAACCAAGGCTGACCCTGATTAGCTTCTGAGATCTGATGGGATCAGGGTAGGGCAGATGAACAAGGTGGCTTGCCATTGCTTACCTCTGTGTAGCAAGCCTGGACTTCCTTGGTGGTCTCCCATCCCAGTACTAACCAGGGCCGACTCTGCTTAGCTTCTGAGATCTGATGAGATCAGGCTGGCTTGGGCCATCTATTTCAGGGCAGATGATCAAGGCAGCCTGGGACATCCAGGTCGCAAAAACTAGCATGGCAGCCTACTTAAAATAAACTGTGTATTGTTTACACCAGGAGCCTCATAATCCAATTAATTTTACAGCTCAGCCCTGCAGCCAGGACCTAGAGATAAGAAAACCTACAGCTTTGTTGATGCAGCATGGCAAAACACAATGGGTTGGATGCCAAACAGCATTTCCAAAGGGATGATGGAACCCCTTGAACACCCAAAATGGCTATCCTGTGGATCATAGGACCAGCACGGACGTAAGTTATTTGGGATGCGGGCTGTAATAAGAAGGAGAATCAGGGAAGACTGAGCAAATAAGCTGGCTGGATTTAGCCCAATGGTCTGTGGCTGTGGCTTAGTGGAAGAGCCTCTGCTTTGCATGCAGAAGATTCCAGGTTCAATCCCCAGCATCTTCAGTTGGAAGTATCAGGCTGAAGGTGATGTGAAAGACTCAGCCTGAGGCCCTGGAGAGCTGCTGCCAGTCTGAGTAGACAATACTGACTGATGGACCAAGGGCCTGGTTCAGTATACAGCCATTTCACATGCTGTCACCTGTCTTCGCGTGCCGTCACCATGCACAGAATAAGTCAGGCCTTGACGTTGTTCTCCCACTGGGGACAGGTGTATTCAAGTAGCCTTTTCAATATCTGTGTCTCCATTGAATCTAACAGATCTATTGCAGTGCCAAAAGAATCCTCAGAAAAGTAGCCATGGCACTATTTATTTAGACTGCCACCATTAGTTCTCTGAATCCTTTGAAAGAAACGCAGCACTCTTGAAAGCTCTGGGAATGTTATCTACAGAACAAAGGCAGCAAAAGCACATAAGAGATGCTACGGCAGGTACCAGGCACACTGGAAGTTGGGAGGATGCTTTGTCCTTTTGACAAAGCTGAGCTAATTTTTAGCCCCGTCACTCACAACTCTTGTCTCCCTAACAGGAACTGCACAATAGCCTCTTCTCCAGACCCATCAATATTTTTTTTCCCCAGTAAGACTGTAGCTGTTAGCAACAAGCAATCGTTCTGGCTACTAGGCCTTGGAAAAACGTTTTTTCCTGAGAATCCTGACTGGTCTGCGGGAACATCTGTGCTGAGCTTTTTACACCGGTCTGAGGTCTATATCAAACTCATTTGCAAATGTGGCACTGAAAAGTGCATGCACTTTCTGCCACGGTTTCTGTGTGACGTCTGAATCCTATAAACCAGTGGTGGATCAGTGGGCCCCTGGGATCTCACACCCAGCAGCTGGAGCAGCTAAGGCCCCTTCTTTCCTAGTCCTACAGGCATCCTCAAACAGTGCAGCAAGCTGTCCAGGTCAAATAGGGGCAGGCAGAAGCAGGGTGAAGGCAAGATGGTGGTGCTGGTGGCAGAAGCGCCCTCTAAAAAAGCTCTATACGGCCAGGGGCCTGCATATCTTTGAGACCGCCTCTCCCCATATGAGCCCCATAGAACACTGTGTTCTACCATTCAACATCTCCTGGCCCTGGGGAATGCCAACTTGCCTCAACTTGCCTCAACCTTTTTGGCCCTGGGCCCTGCCTGGTGGAATGAGCTACCGTATGAGATCAGGGCCCTGCGGGACCGATTACAGTTCTGTAGGGCCTGCAAGACAGAGCTCTTCCGCCAGGCTATTAGTGGAAGCAGTGGGCATCCATTCTGATTAGGCCACCCCCCCCAGTGACTGCAGATCCTGGAAGCCAGACTGGGACCACACTATCTGCCACCGAGGCACGCTGTTGTTTTAAAATGTTGATGATTTTAGTGAATTAAGGCTGATGATTTTATGGATTTTAATTGATTATTGTAATATGTTTTAATTTATAAATCTGCATTAATTGCATACCGACATACATATGTCGGTAGCCACCCTGAGCCTACAATGTGGGGAGGGTGGGATAGAAGTCTAATTAAATAAATAAATAAATAAATAAAATGTACCCCCCCCCCCCAAACCCTAGTCTCCCATCCAAGTGAAATTGGTGGTGGGAACTGCCGTCAAGCCACAGCCAATTTATGGCGACCCCAGGTGCGGTTTTCGAGGCAAAGAGACAAACAGAGGTGGTTTGCTCTTGCCTACCTCTGCATAGTGACCCTGGACTTCCTTGTTGGTCATCCAACCAAGTAAACCAGGGATAACCCTGCATAGCTTCCGACACTGGGCCAGCCTGGGCCAGCCAGGTCAGGGCAAGTAAAATTACAACCTTAATATTAAGGAGTGTTCTGTCTTTCCACTATTTAATTTATTTCCATTTATAGTCTGCCTTTCTTACTAGGATTCAAGGTGGGTTATGAGCACGGTAGGACTGTGCAGCCAATCAGGAAGCCAGTTACGTAATATAACGGGTATAACATTTGGGTGACGGCAATGTTTGAATCTAACAGCAAAGATTCCTAGTAAAACAAATCTATCCAGTCAACTATGAAGATTTTTCGTTTGTTCTTGAGAATAGAAAATTTAATATTTTCATGGAATGTGAGACTTGGCTCTCAATAAAATTTAATCATTATGTATAAGCCTAGGAGACTCAACTGATAGAAAATCATTTCCTAGGCTTCATTTTTAGTGTTTCGGAATAACAGTTTTCTGCACAAAATCAGACACAGATATTATTTCCTGTTGTTATGTAATAAAAAGTAGAACAATTTTTTTAAAAATCTATTCTGAACTGGGGTGTTACAAGAAACTTCTTTGCTATTGGGTCCGATAGGCACGAATGCTGACCAGATTTTAAGGGTGTGATCACACAAAAACATCTGGCAAGCGTCTTGCACCTGTTGACAACCCGTATCGCCCTGCCGAAGAAGCGGAGTTAAAAGATACCACTGAAAGTGCAGTATTTTCCAGAAAACACCGGTGTGTGTGTGTGTGTGTGGGGGGGGGGAATCAGATTGCGGAAGCGCTGGTATCCCATCACATCTGGTGCCTGTCTGCATCCCATCGCACATCGGATGGCATTTTAAAAAATCCTCTGTGGTATGCGCACAAACGTGGACCTGTGCATGCGCACAAACGTGGTACTGCTGAACTTTGCGACGGTTCACCATCACTGTGTGATTGGTGGCTGACGGCCTGAGAATGGAGCCTTGGGAGACTCTCTGATCACGATACCGCACTTCATTTTGCTCTGGCGCAAAAAGCCTCCCCCCACCCCGGATTCTCTCGCTTGTGTGACCGGGCTCTATTGTATACAGTTTATATAATCTCACATACAGCTAAAATACTGTTACTCAAATAAAGTCTCAGAATTTGGTCCCAAGGCTTGGTACACCAGCTGATGTGTGATTGGAATAGATCAAAATGGCTTAAAATGTGTTGCTGTAGACGTAATGAAGGCCTCAGAACTGTGCCAGCTGCCTTTTGCCATAACTCCTACATACCTGTCCAAAGTTCTCTTCATCTATGCAAAACATGAGATCCAGCTCCGTAGGGTCATTTTCCAAGATCCATTTCAAGGAGTTGTAATATTCACTGTCCTGCAGTAAAAGCATTGCTTCCAGTTAATCCTTTTTCAAAAGTACAATATTCATTAAAAAAATTACACCCAGCATTATTACCCGGAGTCTGAGGGGGATCCTAGCCAACCACAGATAAAAGCTAATAAAAGACAATCACTCTATATGCCCAATAAAGCAACTGGCAATTAACCGATATGTCTAATTCTCAACAAGGCACCATCTGCGGGTATTTAAATCTGTGCACTGGGATCATGTTGAGAGGAGAGAGATCGTTTTGTAAACTTGAGGAATCCTCCCCATCCTCAGAAAAAAAAATTAAAAACAGGGAAAATGGCAATGAGGGTATAAACCCCCCAAAATGAGGCTGTGATCACACACACTAAATAATCCACTTTCATTGCACTTTTGAGTGGATTGAAAGAGGATTATTTAGTATGTGTGATCGCAGCCTGAGTTAGATTGTCTGAGCAGGGGCAGATAAGATAAAGGAAACAGTTCACAGGAAGCAATGGAGAGCAGAGGTACTAGAGGCGGACAAAGAGAGAAGAACCTGGACGGGCAGGGAAAGAGAGCAGACAAGTGGGGCTGGAAGGTGGAAAGAGAGGATTTGGATTGCTGCCGCCACCGCTGCCCTGGCAGAAATGAAGCCAGACAGGCAAAAAGGGAGTGGCACAGTGGCTGGAACGAGGAAGAGGCTGCACAGCTTTCTCCTTTCTTCCACAGCTGTGGCCCTTGTCCGGGCAAGACAGCAGCCAAGTGGCATTGGCTGGGAAGAGAGGGAGGAGGAGGGTGTGGCACTGCCGCTTCCCCTTTGTTGGTCCAGTAGATGTGCATGCAGAAGGGAGAAACAAGAAGCAGTGATTGAAAGAATATGACTTCTATTTCCTACCTGCTGCCCCAAGCCCTTGTCAGGGGACAAGCATGAAGAAGAGAATGAGCAAGTGGAGAAGGCACTCCGGGGGAGGGGGGGAGGGGCAGTCTGTAAGCTGTGCAAAATGCTAGCAATAAATGCACATTTTGCACATCCTTTGGCAGTCCATTCTATAACCCTGAAGCAGATTTTTAAAAAAGGCACATCCCCCTTGCCTTAGATATCTGCACCAGGGAAAAATGGACACAGGCAGCAGAGGCCTGAAGAGCGGACTTAAATTTGGCTCAAACAGGTCCTTCAAGTCATGAGGATCCCAAATTGGAAAGAGCTACGTAGCAGTCGGGTTAGAACGGATAAAAGGAAGTACTTCTTCACCCAAAGAGTGATTAACACGTGGAATTCACTGCCACAGGAAGTGGCGGCGGCTACAAGCATGGACGGCTTCAAGAGGGAATTGGATAAACTAACATATGGAGCAGAGGTCCATCAGTGGCTATTAGCCACAAGGTATAGATAGGAACTCTCAGTCTGGGGCAAGTGATGCTCTGTATTCTTGGTGCTTGGTGGGGGGGCAACAGTGGGCGGGCTTCTAGTGTCCTGGCCCCACTGATGGACCTGCTGATGGCACCTGGTATTTATGGCCACTGTGTGACACAGAGTGTTGGACTGGATGGGCCACTGGCCTGATCCAACACTGGCTTCTCTTAGGTTCTTATGATAAGAACCAGCACTGTGAACTGAGCCCAGAAGCAAGCTGGAAGCCACTGAAATTTATTTGAAAACAGGCGTTAATATGTCTAATAAGTACAATTTGATTAATAACCATGAGCCACCCATCAAGTGATTGGCATGTGGCTGCATTCTGTACCAACTGAGCTGTTTTCGAGGTAGCCCCTCTCCTGCCCCATAGATCACAATGAAATCAACATGCTTACAACGGTGTGATTTGGTTTAGGATTGCACTGTGAGTCTAGAAAGGAGGAAGTGTAGGGATTCAATGGAGACGAAATAAAGCATTCCAAGCGACTTGCTCCCAGCTGTTTGTCTAAGAGTGAAGCTGGGCTCCAAGACCCTCCATCCATGAAACAGTCAGCCAGAACCGATCCAAATCCACGTCAGTCCCTTCCAGAATATCAACTGCATTGCCTTTGTTTTGTCTGGATTCCATTTTAGCCTGTTCCCTCTCATCCATTGAGTCCCACATCGAAGCACTGATTCCGGATGGAGGAAGCCACATCTGGAGGCTTTAATTAAAGCGGCTTAGCCAAGTGCCATCAGCATATCAATGCAGGCATACCCCATTTAATTTCACTTGGCTCAGTGGTTCTTGGCATCCACTATCGATGGCGCCAATAATACCTCTACTCTGGGGCTCTCTATGTGTGTACAGGTAGATGTCACTAATCGGAGAGGGGGGTGGGCAGATGAGATTAGTGCCAGATGGAACAATGCAGATGGAATAATGCAAGCAAAAGTGAACCAGAGCACGGGAGGCCAATACAATCTAGGTGCCCGCAACCTCAGTCATAGGCCTGGTGGAACATCTCCGTTTTATAGGCCCTGTGGAATGGCACTGGGGCCCGCAGGGCCCAGATCTCACTCGGGAGATGGTTCCACCAGGCGATGGCCAGAGCTGAAAAAGCTCTGGCCCTGGTGGAGGCTAGGCAGACTTCCTTCAGGATGGGGATCACCAGTAGATGGTCTACAGAGCATTATGCCCTTTGGGGACATATTGGGAGATGCAGTCCTGAAGGTTAAAGAAAGAGTCTTAAGTTTGTTCAGCAAGACTCAGCTTGCTTATCTTTTTTCTGCAGGAGAGAGATGCCTAAGGAATAACACTGCGTGAAACAACTGCCAGTTGGACAATTCAAAATGAAGAAGCACCACAAATATTGCAATTATTGTCCCCTCCCCATCCCATGCAATTTAATTGCCTTCAGGGGTTCATGAAGGGCTACACTAATAGGCAAAAACCAAATAAGAGAGCCAAGGCACATTAAAAAGGGAGAATAAGAAACTAATGCTTGTCCCAAATCTCCGGGTGGTAGCCTCGGGTCTGAGAATGAGAAGCTTCCTGGAAATCTCAGCACTGAGTAATTTCCCCAGAGAAGGAACACACATAATTGAAAAGCACACACACGCACACACACACACACTAATGAGCCTTTCACTGGGCTCACTTACCACTGACTCCATGTCTTTCAGGGTTATTGGTTTTCCCAGCATCATCTTGTAAAAAGGCCTAATGAAGAAACCTGCAGGTAAGCACAAGTAACAACAGTTCAGTTGAAAATGTCTGTTTCCTCCAACAGCAACGGGAGGAAAAGGGTGGTGTCAAAAACATCTAGGAAGTTGGTACAGCAGAGGGGGAAAGTGTGACCAGTGGGAGGAGGCAAGATAAAAAACAAAAACGATGCCCAGCTGTTGAACAAAACACAAGAAAGGTCATTGCCGGCTGCTGTTGTTTGGGAATAATATAATCAAACAAAAATATAGGAGGAAGTACTGGGCATTTTGGAGGGATTAACAACCCGCTGAGTGAGCTAACGCCCTGAAGCGAAGCCAAGGCCTATTAAACACAGACACTCGTACTAATCCTTAGGAAGCATCCTAGTGAAGGGTATTATCCTCTTGGAAATGGAGCCGCTCTGTCCTCCCATATTCTTCACAGCATCAGCATCCTCTGTTAGGGTCTCCATCCCTCCGCTCCCCAGGGTTGTTCATAAAGAACTGAGTTTAAGCATTTCCTCTTTCTCCAGTGTCAAAAGAAAACATTTAGATTTCAGTATCATGGCACACAGCTTAGAGCACTGTGTGTTTGTAAAATACCCCAAATCTAAAGTGGAGTGGGGTTTGGTCTCAAATATTCTCTTCAGATTGTTCCGGCGCAGATATGGTTTTATTTCCAGGGGCGCAGTATCCTTCAGTTTGGTGTAGTGGTTAGCAGTGCAGACTCTAATCTGGGAGAACCGGGTTTGATCCCCCACTCCTCCACATGCAGCTGCTGGTGTGACCTTGGGTCAGTCACAGTTCTCTCAGAGCTGTTATCTCAGAAGCAGTTCTCTCAGAGCTCTCTCAGCCCCATCTACTTCACAGGGTGTCTGTTCTGGGGAAGGGAAAGGAGATTGTAAACTGCTCTGAGACTCCTTCAGGTAGTGAAGGGCGGGGTATAAATCCAATCTCTTCTCTTCTTCTTCTCCTCTCTTTCCAGGGACAATGGTATCCCACCATTTACCCAAGGCACTTAGGGGGCTTCTGGAAACTTCCCAGTTTCTCCAGACAACAACATAGTGGGGAGAAAACATAACTCAGCCGAGGTAAAGTTAAATGATTAACCAGGGATTTGAACCCTGGGAGTCCCTGGTCTAAGGAATGGCCTACATGGTGGGTGGCGATGAGCTACCCAAGTACTCAGGGGGTAGGGTTGCCACTTCCAGGTTGGGAAATTCCTGGAGATTTGGGGGTGGAGCAAGGGGGGAGGGACTTCACTGGGAGGTGATGCCAGAGAGCCCACCCTCCATCGCAGCTATCTTCTCCGGGGGAACTGATCTCTGTAGTCTGGAGATCAGTTGTAATTCCGGGGGATCTCCAGGCCCCACCTAGAGGCTGGCAAGCGTACGGGGGGGGGGGGGTATAGCTGATAGAACAACTTCGGGCTGCAAGTAAGGGATTATGTTTTTCAAAGTTACCCAGCATTAATAATTCCCCGTAGACAGAAAACTGGCATATCATTTAAAAGGGATGCACTAGTGGATGCAGGGAGCCAGCGACAGACTCTAATTTGGAGAACCGGGTTCAATTCCACCTTCCTCCACTTGAAGCCAAGCTGGGTGACCTTGGGCCAGTCACAGCTCTCCCAGCCCCCCAAAATAAGCCTAGCTTGCTGCATAATGCTAAAGAAGAGCTAGAACTCCAGACTGCCAGACAATCTTAGGATCCCCTGGCTATTCCACACACAGTAGTAAAGGTAAAGGTTTCCCTTGCTCGGAAGCCAGTCAAATTCGACTCTAGGGGGTGGTGCTCATCTCCGTTTCCAAGCTGAAGAGCCAGCGCTGTCCAAGGACATATTCCATGGTCATGGGGCTGGCATAACTAGATGCTGAGGCGCACGGAATGCTGTTACCTTCCCACCAAAGCGGTACCTGTTTATCTACTTGCAATTTCTTGCTTTCGAACTGCTAGGTTGCCAGGAGCTGGGGTCAGAGACAGGAGTTCACTCCGTCATACAGCACTCGAGTCTCGAACTGCCAAGCTACCGACTTTCCGATCTGCAGCTCAACGTCTTAACGCCTGAGCCACTGCAGCCCTAACACACACAATGCCATACAATAATTTAATTTTAATTTTTACTCGTGGATGCAGCTTAACTTTGAGCAAAACTTTGAGTATGCTCTGCCCAGACTTTAAAAAAGAAAAGAAAAGTCCGTGGATGAATGCAGCTCAGGCAAAGGAGAGGCATCTAACTCAGCCCATTTTCAATTGCACAACAGGAATAAATGACAGGTTTTAATGGTCAAGTGAGGGCACTTTTACAGCAGCTACTTTGGAGGCTGTAACATCACCAGAACAAATTCCACTGTTGCCCAGGGCATTTAGATGAAGAAGAGAGATTGCTGCTCATCAAACTCCAAATGACTGATCTCACTTTTTATTTCCCGCCAGAGAAATATGGGCATGGAGTGACACAATTGTAAAATAGGAAGAGAGAACATGATGGGAGGAGAGCGGTATTAGAACTTCTGTACAACATTAACAGCGTTATATGAAATAGTCACGTGCTCGTAAGCAACTCACCATCTAAGAGCTTCCCGTGATACACGGCAAGTCCTGCAACTCGGCCGATAAAGGTGAAGTAAGACAGATGGTCCTCGTTACAAAGTCCTGAATTTGGATTGATCTGCAGAGTGTAGTTATCCCTTGAAGGGGGGGGGGGGAAGCGAAAAGCAAAAAATAAGCATCATGTACATCTGAGTTACTGCCAAGCAATCAGCACAATATCCTTCCAGCACAATTCCTCCAGAGTGATTGTTTATATGGCAGAAATAAATCTGTGATGGAGATGAGCTAAGCAGGACGAAGAAGGGCCTTGGGTCAGGATCCCTGATCGGGAAATGTTCAGGAGGGCATTTTAAAGGAAACGGATGCAGTAAAGTGGAATTCTGGTGAAGTGGCAATGCTGTTTTTTAATCCCCTGTCTTGAGTCTAAAGAGAATCGGGGATGTAAGGGTTGCAAATTTCAGGCACTGGTACTACAGTTTTTATTGCATGGTTCTTTTAGGGACTGCCATTGATAGATTTTAAAAAAAACACAAAAACAAAAAAGGCTAAAATAAACTCTCTTTCCCCCAAATCTCAATATACGTATTTTGAAATCCATGGGGTACGTTCAGACAGCATGCTGGAGCTGCTTTAAATCACCCCGCTTCGATGCAGCTTTTTTTAACTCCGGACAATCGCGATCACACGGGAGTGTAAGTTGGGGTTTTTTGCTGTTGTTGTTTTCTAAGTTTGCGCATGTGCATAGCTGCTCATCTGGAGATCTGAAAAACTAAACCCTTGCACATGCACAAAAGCAGCAGAGCAAATCCTGTCACAGTTCCACAAACATTGTGACTTCACCACCGTGACAGAACACGTCCCTTCAAACTTTTTGCCCAAACTCGGCTTCCTTGGGATCCTGAACTCAAAACTAATGGCCATTTAATTTTTTTTAATAGACGTGAGGGTGGAGCAGCGCTTATGCGCATATTGCTGATGCAAAAATAAAAATGGCAGGCAGGGGTGTGTGTTAAAGACTTAAAAGTGGCTCGACGATGTTGGAATGATCACACAGGGAAAACTGCGCTTTCAACTGGGAAAGCTGAGAAAACACCACTTGGGACCTGGTATCAAAATACTACAGTTAGTTCCGGAATTTGCTCCGGAAAGCAACGGCTGGGGTCGGGAGCCAGCTGATGCTGTCTGAACGCTCACATTTGATCCGTTTTTGAAAAGTGTCAAAGCTGGATCAAACGGCATGTCTGAATGCACCCATGGAGAATGCTTGTGAATTTGCATGGATGTCCATGCGAGTTGTAAGGCAAAGCACCCTGTTTCCTCCCAAGGGTTAATGTGAATACTAGTGGACCTACTTCAGCTAGCAGGTGGCTGTAATTGGGCCTCTCTGCTTACACCATCCTTATCTCTTTCAAGAATGTGGTAATTAGCTCTTCCTGGGAACCTGTGGTCCACTAGCTGGGAGGGGGAAGCAGGAGTGATGTTGAAATCTTTTAGAAGGTTCCAGTGAGTGTGTGCCCTGATTGGATTTGGAATATCACCTGACGCCAGATGGCAAGAGACTATAATTAAGCCATTGACCAGAGGGAAGCCATGCTATCTTTGTGATTTCACAGGACAGAGGCCCTGACTATGCCAAGCCTCACTGGAATGATCAGCTGCATAGAAGACACTTAAGCCTCTACCTTGGATTTGGAAACTCTGTGCCACCTAATACTAGGTATCAATGTATTCGATGGAAGTTAGCTTTCTTGTTTTTATTCAGCAAAACTGTGTTGCCTAGTGTTATTCTGTTCTTTAAATATTTAATAAACTTTCATATATTTTACCAAGGTCTAGTTTCTGGTTTACATATATAGCTTGAGGATCCAAGGCTCAGGCACTGCCTGCTTGCCCAAGAGGTGGTAGTGACTCAGAAGGACCCAGGCTTGGGTCCTTGGCACGAGTTCTCCAGATGAAGTCCAAAACCCATAATGTGCCAACTGTTTTAATGCAGCATTAATTTATCAGCTGCCAAAGATGGTTTTGGGCTGCCAGTGGCATCTTTGCCAGTTGAACTGAGCAGAAAATGGACAAACAATGAAAAGTGCCTCTCTCAAAATCCTCCATGAAAGAATGAATTGGCTGATCCTAAGATTTGGGTCCTGCTCAGTTCATTTTGGGGAGTGGGGGGCAGTCAACACGGTGGCAGCAAAACTGAGTCTGAAGCTACTCCTATCCTCTCCTTAACATGAACCTGCACATAATCTGCACATCTTTTAATTAGGGATGTCAACCTTCAGGTGGGGCTTTCTATTACAACTAATCTCCAGACTACAAAGATTAGGGATGGGCACGAACTGGAAAAATGCAGTTCATGTTGGTTCATGGTTCGGCCACAAACTGAATTAAACCGGGAGGTTCACGTGCAAACTGAACCGGATTGTGGTTCACGGCCCTGCAAACGCCACTGAAAGGGATTGCAGTCCTTTTAAACAGGGTTTGTAGAATCCCTGTTTTTATGGTTTTCACGGGGAGGAGAAAGCAAGGGTTTACAGGGACTCACAGTCTCTTTAAACCTCTCCTTTCTGTTCTGTCCACGAACGGCTTAAAAAGTTTGTGCAAGTTCATGATGGTAGACCGATCATGAACTTTGATTTGTGAACCATGAACAGGGCAAAATTCATGAAGAATCTTGTTTTGTGGTTTGGTTCGTGCCCGTCCCTAACAGAGATCAGTTCTCATGGAGAAAATGCCTGCTTTGGAGGATGGACTGTATGGCACTGTACCCTGCTGAGGTCTCTGCTCTCTACCAACCCTGCCCTCCCCAGGCTCCACCTCCAAAATCTCCAGATATTTCCCAACCCAGAGTTTGCAGCCCTACTTTTAATACAGTGATGAGTAAGTCCAGATTTAAAGTTATCTCAGGAAGGCAGGAGGGGCCCAGAAGAGGGCCAAGACATTTTCCTATTTCTAGGATCTGGGACTTCCTCTCAAAGAAAGTTCTATAGGACTAGGCTGTTGAGACACCAATCAATAACATACTTGACTAGTACTAGACATAATGCCGTGCTAGCCTGCAAATTCACAAAATATGGGGAGAAGAATGCCTTCTCTCTTCAGGGGGACTTTAGATTATCTCTCTTCTGGCCCAGCGTCCTTTCCCCTCCAATTTCACCAGGTCTTATCCCAGGCTTGGATTGAGCATCTGGGAATTGTATGCCCATCGGGAAAATCCCAGCAAGGCCTCAGGCCTCGAAGTGAGATGGGGGAGACTGCATTGAGGCCTCTAGGCCATTCCATACTAATAAATAAAATACTTTACTTAGGACTACATGTAATGCCATGCCAGCCAAAAATCCACAGAAATATGGCATGATGTCAGGACTGCCAGCAGCTATGCTTCTGTGACAAAACCAGATCCACAATACAGTACTAGACAGCCATTCCACATTGCTGGGGTTTCATTCCTAACAGCTTCTGATGCATTGACCTTCATTCACTGCCCACACAAGCTCTGAAAGAAAATCACTGCAGCATTGAACACGCCAGGCTTTTTTTTTTAAATCCATTGTCTCGAGCATAATTTCCAGCCTGCCGAACACCTATACGGAAAGTGATATAGGTATTGATGCCCTGCGTTGGCACGCTCGGCCAATAATAAATAAATCACTCTTTTAACAAACTTGTTCCAAGTTAACTGCTAGGCAGAAAGTGCAATTAAGTGGGTTTAAATAATGACTTCTGCACCCAGGGGAGAAGCAGTTATAATTAAGACTCCTTTATGCAGGTGGGTTTTTTTCTTTTGTAAAGGGCAGTTGTAATGGGCAGAAATTGTAATTTACTCCTGCCTCTAATGCCAAGAAGTTATTGAGTGGCTGCAACAAATCAGAAACCTTCCCGGAGTAGTACAGGTGAAAAATTAGGCCATGTTTTATTACAAAGCTGCAAAGAGCCTGTCAATCAGCGGCTCACACAAACACATCTGAAACAGCCTTGCACTGAATCAGACCATCGGTCCATCAGGGTCAACATGGTCTACTCAGACTGGCAGCAGTTCTCCAGCATCTCAGATAGAGGTCTTCCACATCACCTGCAGCCAGATTCTTTTTAAACTGGAGATGGCAGGGATTGAGCCTGGAACCTTCTGATTCTATGAACTTAGGAAGGTCATGGGAAGGAGGGCAGGAAGGGTTGCATAAGTGCTTAGTTTTCGTGGCCCTGTCTTACACGCCTAGGGAAATGCCAATCACCACTTTGGGGTCAGGAAGCAATTTTTCTCCAGACCAGTTTGGCCAGGGATCCTGGAAGGGTGGTTTGTTTGGTTTTTTTGGGCATGGGCATGGAGCCGGGTCACTGTGTGTGTGTGTGGGGGGGGGAGGTATTTGTGAATTTCCTGCATTGACTAGATGACCCTGGTGGTCCCTTCCAACTCTATGATTCTACGATAAGCAGAGGTTCTACCATGGAGCCACAATGGCTCTCTGATCCAAATGGCAGCACAGAGTGGCTTGCAGCCCGCATGCCTTCGCTAACAACTATCAGATGTCCCAGCTCTTTTGTATGTTGACCAGCAACAATGCTGTGGCTCGGCTGAATTGGCCTTGCATCCTGAGCCCCTCTCAGCCAACGAGAACATGGTATTAGCCACAGTGCAGATGCCTGGGAGCATCTTGTGAATGAGAAGGCGGATGGGGTGCTTTGTGTGTATAGGAATAAATGGAGAGAGAGGAATCAGAATGTGGAAACCTGAGTGTTCCACCACTGTACAGGGCAGTCTCAGAGGGCAGTGTGAATTCACAGGACAAGTAGGGGAGAGGGAAGCGGTGCCTCGGGTTAGACACCCATGCATACCTGCACATGCATGTCTACAGAACTGGAAACTTTTCTCTAACAATAAGATGCCATCATAACTGCTGTCCTGGTCAATGAAATCACCCCCTGGCAACATGTATGGGGATGCTGCCACCGCTTAGCTGACGGAACTCATATAGGCCAGGATTTCTCACCCACATCTAAGCATATTAAACTGCCTTGCAGTGACTGAGTCAGGCCATTGGTCTGTCTGGAACAGTGCCGAATGGCAACAGGTCCCCCGTCAGAGGGTGCTTCCACATTGGCCCTATAATTCTATTTACGTTGAATTCATGTTTTTGCCCCCAAAGTTGAGTTGTAATTCTTGTTTTTCATCAGAAGGTGTCACTCTAGCACTGTGTTCATCTATCAGTGCTATAATAGCTCCTAATGGACAAATTAAAAGAGATGACCAGTGAATGCAGCAAGCCACTGAACAGCCAATCCAAAGCAAAGTTAGCAATGGGCTTAATTGTGCCTAAACCCTTCAATGTGAAGCAGATACATTATCATCGAACATGTGCATCCTTTTGGATCTGAATACAAACAATATATGGAACACAGAGAATATAAACTGTCCCATTGTGGATCTTTGACCCATAGCATTTAATGCCTAATGCACTTACGTTGCTGAATATTCAAAGAGACCATAATACGGGTTGAACATTTCCTTGGACAACAGGAAGAACCATTCCCTGGCCACACCTCCATAATCAAGACCCTTCTCTGACTCAAACTCTATCCAAAGTCTGGCTTTTAATACATCCGGTCTCTTCACTGACATAATTCTTCTATATGATTCTTCAAAAATATTATTTCTGTGGAGTTTCATCTCAAATCTGTTTGGTATATCAGCCTTGATGGGGGAGAAGAAAAACAGATTTCATACATTGGTCTGAATGCATTTCAGTTTTTCATTAGACGCTTTTATAGAAAAGAGAGCAGAAAACATTAGTCCAGCTAACTTATTTATTTATTTATTTATATTTACATTTATATCTTGCCCTCCCCACCATTTGGCAGGCTCAGGGAGGCTAACTGAGTCACACCTTTTTACCCTTACTATAGAGCAGCCAAATATTTAAAAATATTCTATTTCTTTACATTGCCAACAAGGCCAACTCCTTGGTGGTGGCTCTAACCCCCCCCCCCCAACTTACTGCTCACTGAATAAAATCATTTTCTTGGCAAAAGGAAGAAAAGAGACAAGTAAAATTCTTTTCAGCATATTTAGGGTATTTTTGTTCCAAAGTCCCCCCCCCCCCCCCCCCCAAAAAAAGGAGAAGGTAATTCCAAGCAGCCAGGACAATTTAGTTCATGATTGTATAATCATGTATAGTCATAGAACTGGAGCTGGGGAAAAGACCACATGTCCCAACACTGGAACTGGAGTTTTGTGTGACAGACCACCCCTGGCACATGCTGGTGCATATCCAATGTCCTTAACAATCTTATTCTTGCTAAAATATCTGGGTCCCAAACATGTAGCTCAGATATAGGGCACGCTGATTTCAATGGAATTTCGAGCCAAGGCATGACTAATGGTGGAATTCTCTGACCTGAACACTCGATATATAATAATCTGACTCTACAATGCCACTTCAGAGAGGCCCCATTTCGACTGGGGCAGTGGTTCTGCAGGAAAGGAGGGTAACTCTTCCACTGGAATTCTTCCCTAAGCGGCCTGGGATTTTTTTGTGGGTATTCGTATGCGTGTGTGTGTGTGCTTGCACGCCTGGAAGTCATGGTGACTTCTGGCAACCCCTACTAAGGGCTCGGATGTTTTTCAGAGAGCTGGCTTGATAGCCTGCCTCTGCGTCCTGAGCCCTGGCATTCCTTGGAGGTCTCCCTTCCGAGTACTTGCCAGGGTTGACCCTGCATAGCTTCTGAGATCTTACGAGATCAGGCTTGCCTGAGCCATCCAGGCCAGGGCCCTAAACTGCCTGGTTTATTCCTCATAAGTGTTCCAGATTCTCAGGGACAATCCCCCCACATTCATCCCACTTTTTAATATTTGTTTATCAACATTTCTTGCACTGCTTGCGATTTTCAAACTAGCATTCCTGCAAGAGAACACGGCTCATCAAAGCAACAGGGTCACCCTGCAATTCTTCTAGGAGGCTATTCTGACTCTGACGGCGAGGCCTGAACACCTTGTTGGGTCTCTACGCCGCTACTGAACTTGAATCTCCTCTTCTCCTGCAGATCAACAAAGCCACCATCTTGAAACAAAAAAAGTATGGGAAAAGGAATTCCTACCAAAGACCATGGTACTGAGACGTGCTTTTCCCTATCAACAAGCCAATCCGTTTCCAACATGAAGTAAACCCAAATGGCTTACCGGTTTCTTTAACTTCTTCCTGAAGTAGTCATACTTCTGTTTAAACTCTCTGGAATAGGGAACGGCCTGAAAGAGATGAGTGCTTTGTTGTTAGTGGAAGAGGTCAGCTGGGAACAGAAGACCTGCAAATAGACTCTCGCCTTGGTGCCCCCCCCCTCCCTGATTCAATGGCCACAAAAACTACCAACAGAACATGCTGTTAACACCCAAGGGAATCTTTTTCATTGGCCTTCAGGCCAATGCTATTCAAGGAAAGTGACAGAGCAGGTATGGGAAGTGGGAACTAAGATAGGTGAAATGGTGCGGGTGAGATGATTTCCTATTATATCTGTGGGTCACGAACCAGGAACCCAGACAGAGGGTTCCTAACACAGTGCGTAGAATGACAGTCTTGGGGACAGCCCTTATGCGCTCCTCCTTCTTCAAAAACTACCACAGCTCTGGGGGGGGGGGGGGGGACAATAACCACCCAGAACATATAGTCCTGTGGTATGCGTCTGCTCTCACTTCTTGAGTTTTCCAGCTAGAGAATTTCTCACTCGAAGTCCCAGAAGGCCAGGCTTGTTAAGATGCAACATAAACAAATGCATCCCACCTCTCAGTTAGTTTCTAATAGCAAAATAATTGGCCTCATTTATCAGGGATGCCAAATCAAGATATATCGTTTACCCACTTCAGTTATTTTTTCCCCTCCAACCACCAGGGGGGCCAGTGGGTGGGTGCGTGGACTGCTGAACGTAGTATTTCTTCCTCTCTTGGAACCACATCGTTTTCGGGGGGGGGGAGGTGTGCCTCAGTAATTGATGTCTACTTGGCAGCAAACGATGGTCTCGGTTTGAGAAAAGAAGCCGCCTGACGTAGCTCCAGAACAGCAGAAGGAAGGATAGATGAACACAGTGCCAGAAGATGGAAATATTCGTCTGTCCCATAAATTCAGTTGCTCGGCAGATAGAATGGTTTCACAAGAGGAAGCTCACATGCCAAAGCAGGGCCCTCTGCAGTTCACCACCTATCTCTGCTTCACTTTCTTGCAAGAAGCCGGGGCCCTGACTTTGGTGCAGTGGTTAAGAGCGGCGGACTCTATTCTGGAGAACGGGGTTTGATTCCCCACCCCTCCACAGCCAGCCGAATGACCTTGGGTCAGTCACAGTTCTCTCAGAGCTCTCTCAGCCCCACCTGCCTCACAGGGTGCTTGTTGTGGGAAAAGGAAGGGAAGGAGATAGTAAGCCGCTCTGAGACTCCGAGTGAAGGGAGAGGTATAAATCCAACTCTTCTTCTTCCCCTCCCTGTACTATTTTATCTACAAGTACAACCCTGCAAGATAGGTTAGGTTGAGAGACTGACTGGCCGGCTGGCTCAAGGTCGACCAGCAAACTCAAGGTCGACCAGCAAACCAGCAAGGCTGTGTAGGGCCTGGAATCCAGGTCTCCATGACCCATACCTAACACCTGGTACATTAATAATAAAGCGAATACGGGTGATGAATATTCAAGTAGTAAATACAACTGTGCATCTACTATTGAAGTATTTCCACACACCCCCCCCCAAACTGAACACAATCCAGCATGGTGATATGGGAAGAACCATTCTTGAAACTGAGAAGGATGATATGGTAATACTTAGCACTTTCATTGTTCAAACACTTAACACACATTACCTTGACACACGTTATTCTTACAGCTCTGGGCTGGGAAATTCCTGGAGGTTTGGGGGTAGAGCCTGGGTAGGGTGGGTTTTGGGGAGGAGAGAGACTTCAGCAGGGTATCATGCCATGAAGTCCACTGTACCAACTAGCCGTTTTCTCCAGGGGAACTGATTTCTGCAGTCTGTAGATTAGTTGTAATTCTGGGAGATTTCCAGGCCCCAGCTGGAGGTTGGCAACCCTACTTTCAGCAGCCTAGCAAAGTAGCCCTGTATTCTTATATTGTAGACAGGGTGTAAGGTTGTGAGGCTTTCTGCAGGCCATCCATTAAGTTTGTGGATGATGCAGGATTTGGACCAATGGGCCACAACGTAGCCTCTTAGCAACTCTGCCCCACTTGCCGGTTCAACTTCTCAACTGCCACTAATAATAGTTGTGCTGTCGAGCTGCAACCGACTTATGGCAATCCCCCATGTGGTTTTCAAGGCAAGAGATAAGCAGAGGGTGGTCTTCCTTGGTGGTCTCCCATCCAAGAACCAACCATGGCCAACCCCGCTTGATTAGCTTCCAAGCTGTGACAAGTTGGGGACAGTTGGAGCTATTTAGCCTGCTACACAGCCACTGGGGATCTGCTACTGGCAAGAGGGGACTGAACCTAATCCCAGTGGCATTGTTGCTGCTATGATCTGCTGCATCAGAGTTTGATTTGGTGGCCCTGAGCAGGCTGAGGGTGAACAATTATGGAGGATGGTGGATCTACTCCTCAAGATAGAGGCCAAGCATGGCAAGGAAGTCATGACTAGGGATGGGTATGAACAGGGAAAATGGAGGTTCATGAGGTACCACAAACCATGACAAATCTCCCCCTTCACAAGGTATTTGTGAGGTATGTGGATCTTCCTTCCCTCCTTTCTGCTGGGGGCAGCTCCCCAAGGCCAGAAGAATGGAAGGGGGGGGAGAGATCTTCCAAAAGCCATTTAAAGGGAACACTTGGAAGCGGGGGGGGGGAGGAGCAAGAGGCATCACTAAAATTTTAGGGATCCCTCTCACTCGCTAAAATTTAATCAATTCCTCTTGCTTGCTAAAATTTCAGCGATCCCATCCCCCCCCGCTTCCCACCACAAACCCCATGAACTTCCAACAACCGCACAGAGGGTTGTGGGAGGTTCATATAGGGATCGGCGTGAACCAAGGCTCACGAACCACGAACTGCACTCGGTTTGTGATGGATTTTGGTTTGTAATTTGATTTGTGCCCATCCCTAGTTGTAACCTTGCCTCCAAAGTATCCCAACAGCACATGCAGTACTTACTGGACCAGTGATAGCTGGATTCTGCAACCTTGGATCTTCCCACTGGGTAATTTTATTATCTGCAATTAAAAACAGAAAATCACAATTTGAGTTCTCTTTTCCCATCCAGGTTTTGATTTTCTGAGATACATTTCTGGTTCTTGCCTGTCTCTTTGTAACTACATACTCCATGGTTAGAGGGGGAAATTATATAAACCCCATTCATTAAAACCCCATCACACTGTTTAGTGAGAAACATCCACTAAAAAGAAAAAGGAAAAAAAGATCCGTTCCATTACCAGAGCACTGCTTGCGATTCTTTGGATGCTACCCCACATCACAATATGCTATATTATATATATGTTACATAATGTTATATGTTATATATATATGTTATATATATATGTAACTTGGGGAAACAAAAGAATGGGATAAGAGCCCTAGTGGATGGGGAAGGCTAGAAAAATCTCAATATAGTACAGTTAATTTAAAGAAAGAAGGCTGAATCAGAACTATTGAGAAATCCATTCTTTTTCTTTCTTTTCTTTTCCTTTAGTTGGGGGTTTTCTCCCCAATGGGGAGCCAAAATGGCTTATAACATTGTTCTCCCTGCCACCATTTTGTAGTAGGAAAAGGTCCAGGGTGACTTTCGGTTCCTCTTCCAAGCCGGTTTTAGTCTTGGTGCGGCCGGAGACAAAAGACTTTGACATGGGGTCTTGGTCCTCTGGTCCTTAGCCCGGGGCTTGTCGCCTGAGGCCCTGAGTGAGCCAGACCAGCAAACCCAGGACTAGGCCTGGATGCTAGATTATTATATTGTGTATTTCTCTGTTTCAGCTCTGTTTTTGCAATTATCCTGTAAGCCAATTTTGAGTCACCAGAGTGGGAAAAAAGCTGGATTTAAATTAACCAGGGCAAGAGAGACACTTTCTACTGGGACGCGTGTCTCCAGAGGTGAGGGCTAGGTGAAGAGAGAGGGATCCATGAGACACGGATCTGCAAGAGACTTTTAAAAGGTGAAGTATGCCACGGAGTTACAACCAACTCATAAGTGACCCTGTAAATTCCACCTTATGGGGTTTTCAAGTCAAGAGATAATCCGAGGTGGTTTTGCCATTGCCTTCCTCTGCATAGCAGCCCTTGCCTTCCTTGGTGGTCTCCCCTCCATGAACTGACCCCGTGTAGCTTTCAAGCTCTGATGAGATCAAGCTCGTCTGGGCTATTAGGGCTGCTATTGGACCCTGCCCTGCCATGGAGGGTCCAGACTAGCCCAATCTTGTCATATCTTGGAAGCTAAACAGGGTTGGCCCTGTTAGTACTTGAATGGGAGACCATCAAGGAAATCCAGGGTTGCTGCTACACAGAGGCAGGCAATGGTCAAAGGACTCTGTTCATCTCTTGTCTTGAAAACCCCATGAAGGTCACCATAAGGTCAGTTGTGACTTGATGACACTTTCCATTACCACTTGTTAACTGATAATACCACTGAACTTCTGTATTAGTTTAAGGATCACTGTTTTTTTTTTAAAAAAGTGTAGTTAGAAGAAGGCAACTGTTGCATCCATAGGTGCCATTCTGCAAGCAGAAGGCACTTCCTCAATAGGGTTGCTTATAGGGATCCAAAGATGCCTTTGCTCATTAGGCTTGCTTATAACGGGCTGGATGCAAAGATGCACCTGCCCAAGGGAAGGCACTTGTACTCAGTAGGGCTGCTTGTTGTAGCGGGCTGGATCCAAGGTGCCTTTGCCCAAGTGGAAGGCTCTTCTACTTCAGGAGGGGTCTAGGATCCCCTGCTCCATGATAACAACAGGAAATAATATACACAGGAAGAAATCCCTGAGGAAATACAACACGCCGGCAGTTATTTGGGTCTCCTTTAATCTGATTCTCAAGCTACCGCAATGGAGGCTTCCAGGCATATCAGAGCCTTTGGAAGTGATTAAGGTCTTTAATATCTAAGGCATTTAAGAGACAAAGGAGTGCAGAGTACGATCTTGGGCTTTGACAGCACAATAAATAAGTTGGGGGAAGGGAATCATGGTAGGGTTTTGAAATTATTCGTCCATCAATTCACCGGTACGGATTCTGAATTACAAGATGACGTTTTAATAACGTACTGTTTTTTACAAGCCATTGGGGAAGGAGTGCTACAGTGCCACAGCATTTTGGGATAGGTACTTTGCATGAAAGAGGATGCTTTTCCTTTCAAACACTGTGAACAGACAATTGCAAATTTTAATGCAGCCAGTGTTTGGCTTGGCACTGTTATTTAAATTGAGGGTGGCTTTATCAAATTGTAGGTGACTGGTTCCGACACCATCAGATTTCCCTTTACTGTATGCAGAGTGGTTTAGCAGTCAGCAGAGTGGTTTTGGACACTGGCAGTACAATCCTAAGAACTGTTACACCCTTCCAAGCTTGTGGATGACAATGAACTTAGAAGGATGCCACTGTGGCACTAGATGGGGTAACAGAGGCAAGTGTATTTTAAGTGAACTAAGTCTTGTATAATAAACTCTCCGGGAAACTTTGTCAGCTAAGACTTTGAGAGCACACTGGGAAGGAGGAGCAGGGATTCAGCTGAGATTTCTATCAGTTTTGCAAACGTCTGCAAAAAAAAAAGGAAGGATGGTGAACAGCGGTCCATAGGATCAGATAGCGGTGCCCTGGCATGGCAAGCTTGTACCAGGGATAGAGCTCAGCTGGAGCACCAGAACTAATCTGGCCTTCCATATTGATGCACTAGACCTCTCCCCTCCTGCCCTACACAGCACAAGCGTGCCATGCAAGAGACTCACCTGCGGTAAGGGGTGCACAGGACTGCTGGCAGGCTTGCTAAACTGGTCTTGTATACTAGCTGTCTTACAGCTAGGACTTTGAGTGGGTTTGCTGTAATTTTTAATTGCAGGTGGGGCTGGAACCCACTGTGTGCGCTCCCTCTCTCTCCCTTAAGTTTGGTTGGAACAAACATAAACATTTGCATGGCTGCAACAGAAATGGCATCTTCAGATCTGCGGCAGCAGCAGTTAAATGCATCAGACACCACATCTTCTGCCTGCACAGTGCCACATGCTGCAGACCTAGATGCCCAGGCCCACTCTTTTAAGCCTGGAGAACCAAATGTGGGAACAGCGATGTAGCCAATGAAGGTGCTTGAACTCCTAGCTATTGTACTCTATGGCTTCCCAAAGGAACAGTCGTGGTGAATTTCAGGTACTTCTTAGTTAATTCCAGAGGAGCTCTTTTATAGATCAAGCCTACACTCACCAGACAATTATCATCCGTTCTGTACCTCACTTTAAAGCCATGATACTGCTTAAAAGCTACTCATGCACTCGCAAATCTATAAATTACTCCACACAGGCAGGGTTTTCTCTCCCTCCCCCCCACAACCCTCTGATATATTAATGCCACTAATGATAGTTTTAAAGGTTAATTCTATGGAGATTCCAGGAAAAGAGAGGCTACGACACTGGTGCATTGACTTCTGTAAGGTTAATTTTACAGGCGCAACACACCTTCCCCCTCTCGCTTGCCCTGTCTTTCTCTGGATTAATGAATATGTATACTTGCGACAATTCACAAACATTCCCAGCTGAACAAATCACTTTCTATTGCCACTGGATAGTCAAAACACAACAAAGACCCACACACTTGCTCAGAGGTGCTGTCAAAGGACATGTCTACAATGAAACACCATTTACATTGGGACTTCAAGGGACAGAAGTGGATAGAGATTAACAGGGTGGGTGCAAGAGAAACATGCCACAAATAGAAAATAAGGTCAGAACTGGCATTGCCCCAAGCCCTTTTCTTTCTTTTCTTTTCTTTTTTTTGGGGGGGAGGGGGGAACAATTTCAGGGGGGAAACGGTTCTATCGAAAATTTCTTCTTTCCGCTGCCTTGCACAGATAAGACTCGTGGCTGCATCCATTTGATTTCTCATCTTATTTTCTATTCCTAGGGTGTGTTTTCAATTTATTAATAGAAGTGCATAGAAGCCATGGGATCCATCCACAACACCAAATAAATAAATAAATAAATAAATAAATAAGTTTCAACGAAAAACAACCACAAAGAAGAAATGTTAATGCTTCACAAGATCAAAATCGGGACAAAGCTTGATGAGCCAATTAAAAGCAAGCTTTTGGTGAATTATACAGTACCGTAAGAGGGCACTAAGTCTCGGGTATGAATGTCGCCACATATCAACACCTGGCTTCCTAAATGAAGAGTAAAATTACAAAGCTTTCACTTCAATATTGCATTACCTCCCTTCACCTACTGGCCGTAGAACCTGCGTGGCCTACTTACTATGATCTATATAAAACGTTCTTCCGTCCAAATGTATCCTTTCCTCCCAACCGGGCTGTAATTAGAAGAACAACAACAGAAAACAAACATCAGCAGCTGGAAATATTTATTTGCAAAGCAGGAAAAGTAACTTCTCCCCCGCCCTTCCCATATTACCCTTGTCTGAAAACGGAACAGTGCCATCCTAAGCAGAATTATGTACTTCTAGGTCAGGGATCCCCGATGGGATGCCCGTGGACGTCGTGGCAACCATGGTCATCTTCTCTGGTGCCCACCAAGTGTTTTTAAGGAAGTGAGTGGGTCCAGGTGGGGCTTTTGCCCAGCAAGACTTCTGATTGGTCAAGGGAGATTTGATTGGCTGTGCAGATTTTTTAAAATGGTGCTTCGGCACCAGCTGCCACCATAGCACGAGGATCGACACCATGTGGCTCAAATTAAGCCGCAGCAATTGTTTTGTGGCTGGCTCCACCTCCAGTGGCAGTCGTTTTGTGGCAGCCATTTTGTTGCTGTGCCCACTACGCCATGTCAGAATTTCAAATGTTCCCGCAGGCTCAAAACAATTGGCATTCCAAGTCCGTTGAAAGCCCATGGGCTTGGAAGGCTGTACCTCCACTTAGGATGGCGCTTTAAGAGGTGAAGTTTTAATTTTCTGATCCAGGCTAGCAGATGATGTGGTGTGCTCACGGGGCTTCTGCTATTCCAAAGAGGACTCTGAGAGGAGAAAAAGCCAACACGCTGCAGACCTAGATGTTTCTCTTTGCTAAATGGACTGTGAGACAACTGCAAATAGGGAAGTTTCCATGTGTATGTTGGATTTCTATGCCAACCAAAAAAAACCCAGACTTGCTGGATTGGGAAATTATTCTGGAACGAATTACGAGAAATGTGCCCACAGCGTTCAGAAAGAATACAGAAGGCACTCACAGGGAACCATGTTCTGTGTCCAAGAAGAAGGAACTATGTCATTTGTTCAGCAGTCTACAAACTGCTTTCCATGTGACAATTTCGATTCAAAGGAGCTCTCACATGAGACACTTCCTCTCATGTAAAAACATGAGCATGGAAAGAATTTATACCCAGATCTACCAAATGGATGCGGAGATGCTGAGCTGCAGTCGAAGTCTTGGTTTGCCTCTTAACCATTTTGCATGAAGCATGGCTAATCAAAAGGTAATGGATGGAGAACCAGAGGAAACAAGAATGTCTGGGCAGGCAGTGGCAGCTACAAGCATGGATGGCTTCAAGCCGCCCTGAGCCCGCCTGCGAGGAGGGCAGGGTATAAAAATGAACTATAAATAAAGAGGGAATTGAATAAACATATGGAGCAGGTCCATCAGTGGCAATTAGCCACAAGGTATAGAACTCTCGGTCTGGGGCAAGTGATGGTCTGTATTCCTGGTGCTTGAGGTGGGGTGGGGTGGGGGACAGTGGGAGGGCTTCTAGTGTCCTGGCCCCACTGCTAGACCTCCTGATGGCACCTGGTGTTTTTGGCCACTGCGTGACAAAGTGTTGGACTAAATGGGCCATTGGCCTGATCCAACATTGACTTCTCTTATGTTCTTATGACAGATTCAGACTGACTGACCCTGGGCTCTGAGTCCATATCAAAATATTGGAATAGTCAAAAGGAGAACAAGACTATTAAGTTGTTTTCGATGACTCTCTTCTACCAAGTTGGATTCAGTTAGGCCTAGTCTACACATGCAGCACAGTGAGGTGGTCAGAAATGCCAGGTCGCCCACTTTGGCAGGAAACCTCCCACTCTCAGCCCCATGTCCCGTCCCCCACAACTTGGTAGAGTGGTGGTAAAGAAATGCCCAGGCAGCAATGTGTTACCTCTGGTTATGCAGCCAGAAGTGATGCTGCAGCTTCGAGGGATGCCACTTGCAGAAGTCATTCAAAGAGGTGGCAGATTGGGTTGCCCAGTCATGCCTGGAAATCAGGGAGAGGCTTGGGATGTAAGGACATGGGAGGTGACACTGGCTGTGCTGCTATGTCACTTCTGTAGAAATCTGGAAGTGTCATAGAGAAGCTCTAGGAATTGCTAGAAAGTGTATGGTAAAACCATAGAGCTTCCAGTGATTCCTAGAGCTACCCAATGCCACTTCTGGGTTTTCCTAGGAAGTGGCGTAGCAATGCAGGCAATGAAATGCAAGGGCCTAACTAACAGAACAGCTGCTTTGGGGGCTGGTGAGCTGCATGGATTCTATGGGGGGGGGGGGGAGGCAAAGGGGCCCACAACAAGAAGCCACCACAATAGGTAGTACTAGGGAGAGAAATACAGCACATGATTTGCAAGAAAAAAGCTACAGTTGCAAGCTCTGGCAGTCTCCATTAAGAGGACCTCTCTCCAATTATCTAGGCTGGGAAAGGCCTCGTCTTGTGAGGCTGGAGATGAGCGGTTGCTTCTCAGTTAATGGTTCTCAGGGGGTAGGTGAGCCTATGATCTAACTCAAAGTTAGGAGATCGTGTGTGTGTGTGTGTGTGTGTGTGTGTGTGTGTGTGTTGGTGTTACTTGCCATCAAGTCATTTCTGACATTGTTTGTTTATTTATTTATTTCCATTTTTATCCTGCCTTGCCCGCACAAGCCCGCACTTATGATGACCCTGTGAATTAAGGACCTCTAAAATGTCCTTTTGTTAGCAGCCTTGCTCAGGTCTTGCAAACTGAAGGCCATGGATTCCTTGAATCACTCCATCTTGCACTGGGTCTTCAAATTTTATTTATTTATTTGTTTCGATTTATATCCCACCCTCCCTGCCAAGCAGGCTTAATTTTCTTAACATCACTGTCTTTTCCAGTGAGCCTCGTCTTCTCGTGATGTGACCATTATCTTATGGGTTCGTACAGAGCCCCTAAACCTCAGTTCCATACCAATGGCTGACTGCACTGAAATGTTTCTCTGTTTTTCCGTAAGGTAAGCATAACGTGTGAGAGCAGCCTCAGAACTTACTGTCTGCAGCAATGAGACGAGCTCTCATTGTTTATCCTGATGAGAATGCAAAGCAACAGTGCCTCTGGGCTCCATAAGTACAACCTTCCTAGTCTGCCTGCCTCTCAGAGGGAATTTACTTTCTGCACCAAAATGCAAAGCTGTCATTTACATATGTAAATTAGCCCTCAAAGCAAGCAATCCACTTGTACTGCAAAAGGGAGCTCGACTATTAAAGCTGGATTTGTGAAGGCCTATAAAACAAACATGAAACAACATCCACGCGCACACGCGTAATCTGCAGGCTGATAATACACTACAAAATTAGCTACATTCCCTGTTGACGTGTGGCCGCTTTGATGAAACCTTGTTGCTTGGTTCTGTTTTGATAGCAACTATCTGCGAGTGTCCAAAATCCAGGGCCAGAGCTAAAGTGTTTCCTGTGGTTTAACCTTCAGCTCTGTTGTATCTTGAGGACCACAGTTAATAATGCGAGGGGAAAGGCTTCATGGCTGAGCTGTGAAGTAGGGGACCACTTCAGAAGGGTGGCTAGGGGCTCAGGGAAATTATCATCCCTGTTCACCATGAGGTTTTTTTAATCTCTACGAAGATAGCATCTTTCGATCAACTCCCATGCCTGAAGCAAGCATATAGTTTGCACATGTACAAACACAGAAACATGAATTCTTACAGGAAGAGGGCCCAGGTCGTTGGGATTTAAAGCTGCTTTCGATCTCAGGTGGACTGGGAACTTAAGTCGCGGATCTTCCTGTAATGAAAAACACACTGCCGTAAGAACAGGACTCCCAAAGTGGCACAAGCCCACGTCATATTTACATCAATACCAAGGGGCAGTCATAATCAATGCCACGTCACTACCTCCAGTCTCCACTTCCAGAAAGTGGTTGAACTTTGTGGCAAAACGTCTGCGGCACCTGCTCTTGCAGCTTAATAATAAAAAAGGTGCTCAGCTATTTTCAGAGGGATTTTTTTCCCAGAAGGGGGGAATTGTGCTGATCACTCAGCAGATACCATTGTTACAGCGCAATCCTAAACAGAGTTACACCCTTCTGCACCCATTGACTTCAATGTACTTAGAAGGGTGCTTAGGACTGTAAGACAAGGGGAAAAGAATGTGTTTTCTGAATGTGATTTCTGACACTTTCTCCTTGATATATATATTGACAGCTGTCACTGTGCCTTCAAAAGTTTAATCATAACAGATCCAGATCCTGGTATGTAACCGAGAAGCTTCTGATTAGAGAAACTTATAACAGCATATACAGGGCTTTTTTTGTAGAAAAAGCCCAGCAGGAACTCATTAGCATAATAGGCCACACCCAACAGCAAAAATGCATTAGCATATTAGGCCACACCACTGACAGCACAGCTTATTAGCACAGTAGGCCTCACCCCCATGTTACCAAAAGAGTGGTCATCCCAGCCACACGCACCTTTTGCTTCTTATTCTGTTTGCCTTGTTTGTTGTCAAAACCCAGGGCTTTTTTTGTAGCAGGAATTAATTTGCATGTTAGGCCACATACCCCTAATGTAGCCAATCCTAATGAGTTCCTGCTGTTGGGTGTGGCCTATTATGCTAATAAGTTCCTGCTGGGTGTGGCCAACTCAGGAGCCAGCTGGAACTCCGTTCCTGTGCATTCCTGCCCAAAAATAGCCCTGAGCATATATATGTTTTATAACTGCACTTTTTGGATAGGAAGCCTCTGTAGAAGGAATTAGGATGCAATAAGAAATGGAACGCTATTTAGAAGTTGCAAGGCCGCCAAGAGCGAAGTTTAATGTGATTCAGAGAACCCCTTATCAACAAGCTCTCCCCTCTGCGAGCCCAGGAAGTCACCCAGTGTTCTGAAGACAAGATAAACAAGTGAAATTACTGAGACCACGGCGAGACGCATTGAGTCAAATGATGCTTGTATGATGTTAACTGCCTGGTACCAATTAGAGACCCTTTAATTTGTAAACTATATGTGATGTCGTTTGGTGTATAAGACATTCTGCAGAGTACAGCTTTGGAACTGCTGGAGTGCTAAGGCACTCATCAGCCTTGTATTCCCTGTTATGGATTCATTAAACAGATATTCATCTAACTCGTTGGACTCAGACTGTATGATTCCAGTTCAGCCAAAGGGTCATATAGGGCACAGATTTGTGCATCAGGACTGCTTAGGATTGTACTGTTAGTAGCGTGGTTTACATTCAGGAGATCATGCTAAGGCCCCGGTTAGTACTTGGATAGGAGACCACCAAGAAAGTCCAGGGCTGCTATGCAGAGGCAGGCAATGGCAAAATCACCTCTGAATGTCTCTTTCCTTGAAAACCCTACAGGGCTGCAATAAGTGAGCTGCAATTTGATGGCACTTTCCACCACCACCACCAATCACCCTCCCCATGAATGTGTGTGATATTTGCACTGAGCCAGAGACAGGGCGGTAAGGAGAAGTGGCATAGCTACAGTGGGGCAACACAGGGCCACGCCCCCTAACTCAACATCCACGCTCCACAAGTCCCGACAGTCAGAGAAGCGGGGGAGGTCTTTTTCTCCCTCCCCCTCTCTCCTGCTCCCCAGATTTACCGACTTCCCACCACCCAAAATTTTCTGGCTATACCCCTGGTGAGGACATATTCAGGTTCTAGTTTGGATAGCCTCAAGCAACAACAGTTCCACAGTGTCAGCTAATGCTGCCATCCCCTGCCCGGGAGGTGGGATGGCTGAACCCGTGATGTCAGTACGGTGGAATGTTATGTTACAGTTCTCATGGCGGACTTATCGCTCTCCCTAGTCCTCCGACCTTGAGAGACTGTTGGTGCTGGCTCATGTATCTTTTTCTGTCTGGCTATGAATCTTCCCGCTTGTTCTCTGGGAACTGTAAACCAGTATTTTGAGCACCTTTTTCTTGACCTAGTGATTGGTTACAATGCACCCCTAGTCCTCTCTTTGAATTCTGTATAATTGTCCTGACTCCAACAGTGTTCACCATTACTAACACAAGAAGTGTAGATGACCACAACAGACCTTTCCCAATAAAGCTATTCCTGTTTAAGGACACTTGTTGCCTACTGACTCTGTAGGACTCTCACACACAGCCATGGTGAAGCTGCATCAATCCCAACACCTCACTGCTGAAGATAAGGCACGCAGACTGGTGCTGATGTAATCAAATCCCTGGGGGCTGAAAAGCCTTGAATGGTGGTACGTGGGTGAGACAAGCCCGGTTCCATTCCTAGCACGCATCTCTTTCCACCTCTGTGCCTCACTGCAGCTGTGTGCAATAGCATTAAATCGGATTTTATATAAAGTTCCTGCAAGGCATGACAGATGTACACTCCTCTCTGCTTCACAAATATCTGGGGAAATAAACCGAGGCCAGGAAAGCCAAATAACTCAAGAATATTTGGAAGAACGAGAATGAATAGCTTTCCTGGCCGTGATCTCTAAAGAGATTACACTGGAGAACAACATGGGAGAAGCAACCTTTAAAAAGCGTAACCTGTCAACAAATGGTGAAGTTATTGGCCTGGATTTACCTGTATCCTTTACAGCCATTCAGAAGCAAAGCTTACAGCCACCACCTGAGATTTCCTATATATATATATCTAAGGTACATCAGGTCAGTGTTGACCTTTCCTCATCAACAGCAAACACTTTTGCTGGTTAGATTTTTAGTTGTATCACTGAAAGCCAAACCTGATCCAGAGGTGGGTCTGCTGAAGCACGCTGATTTCGCCTGGCAGAGATGTGCCGAGGTACGCACGCGATTGGACTGCCTACATCACTCTGTATCAGCTTCAAGCACTTAGCTCTTATTTTTGCAAGGTCTCCTTCCTGGGTTACCTCTTTTCTTGCTCTACATTTTCTGATTTTTCAGCTAAGGTCGCCAGCTATCAGACAACCCTCCTGAGCCTTCTATCCTGGCACTGTTTTGTCCACCTGGGGCCAGGTCTTGTGATCCGGGAGAAACAGCAGCACCATCACAGATGAGGTGGAGGTTATTCCTGGGACTCAAGCTGTCAGCCTTGGGGTGCTGCTGGATCCACTGCTGCGCCTGGGACTTTGGACCTCAGGGGCAGCCGGGATCACATTCCACCAAATACACTGAGTGAAAGTGTCGATTCACATTCAGACATGGCAACCACAGTTCAGCAAAATTCTAGCGGAATGCTGGGGCCCACATCCTCATGGAGGTGAATCACCAAGAGGATGTTACAAAAGTGTCTGCCCTGCCTTCCCTGCAAAATTTAAAATGCCGTGCTTGATCTAGTGCTAAATAACTTAGAGGCCAAACTACATGTTTCCTGTAGGAGTCAGAGTCCCCTCAACCCAACTGTGTTCTTTTTACAGACAGATATGACATCAGGGAACAAACATCTGCAAGAGTGCTAGGACCCAGTTTGGGTCAGGATAATGATGTGGGGGGGAGCAGAGGCTTCAGCCTTCCCTCCTGAACCATTTTCCCAAGCTGAAATGTCCATGGGGAGGAGAATTTGCCCTGCTTTGGGGCTCCACATGCACTAACTGGAACTGTGATCTGGTTCATGCCACAGGTAGCATGTAGTTTAGCCCTGAGGCTCTATGTAGCCTAAGGACCTGCCTTCCCACCGCATGTCACAATTGTATAATTTCCTTTCTTTTGATATCTGGCAAAGTTCTAGGTGGATAACGTCATTTTGGCAAAGGCATCTGCATACACGCCTCCCTAGATCACCATGGCACTAATGTTCAAGGATGGGCTGTCGGCAGACCCCGATTTGACCACGGTGAGGCAAAGCTCAGGCCAGGCTTTGGGGGCAAAATGACTGAGAAGGGAATGCTGTTCCATACACAGACAGCAATGAGAGAGGAGAAGAAAAGAATGAGAGCTCTTGTGGAAGAGGCAGAATTGTAGAACAGTTCCGTTTGGCAAACTAATGAACATGGAATGTGCTACGGGATCCTTGGGGCAGGAAGCAATCTTCGGTTTTTGCTGACGTGGTTCAAAAATACCAAGTACAGCAACTGCATCATCACTGCGTTGGAAGTAATGTTGGCCGCCAAACTCTTGTGGTTTTCTGCCGTCTATGTATGTTTTATGCTGTAATTTTATGATAAATTATACTGTTGTGTTTTAAAACCTCTGTGAGCCTCCTTGAGCCGGCAAATGCTGGCTAGGAAGGATATAAATCCAAATAATAAATAAATAAATAATAAATAAAATTGTGATAATGATACTAAGCAAAGAAACTAGTTATTTTCAGCTCAAATTAAAAACAAAACAGAAACCACGTGTGATACTATGACCAGAGTTCGAACACGACATGGTTTGTCAATAAGAGACAGAGGACAACTGCTGTAATCTGATGCTAATATTTTAAACCTCTAAGATCTGTTTTACTCTTGTAAGCTGCTCTGTTTTACTCTTGTAAGCCGTCTTGAGCCGGCGCACACTGGCTAGGCGGGATATAAATCCAAAAATAAATTTTAAATTTTTTTTAAAAAAGAGAAAACAGGATAAGAGGACTATTAAAGACTGAAGAAGAGGGCATTAGATTATATAATAGAACTGCCATGTTGGCCTGAATTAGAACAGCTAGATTCGAGCCCAGGCACATCTTAGAAACCGACAAGATTTTAGGGGTGTATTTGACAGTCATAACCCCAAAATCTTGTTCATCCCTAAGGTGCGACTGGACTTGAATCTAGCTGTATAACAGAAATAAATTATACTTGAGCAAGTTACCTAACAATTGTATGCAAGGGGTCTCTGGAACACCCCTTTAGTGAAGGATGATTTAGGCCCAAATTACCTTTTCTTCTGTGATCATTCATGAAGACTTTTTTTTTTGCCTTTTCTGAGTACAATCACTTGGGTGGCTTTTTCAAGATGGAGATGTTAGAGAAGGGCTCTTTATCACTTTACTCCGCTCCCATTTTCCCGGGCAGGAGAGGGGGAGGAACCCCTTACTGCTTATATGCTTGCTGGAGAAAAAATAGGGTAGCTACAAATTTTCTCTAGCAAGGGTACAAAGCAATGGGGAGTGGAGGTGGCTTTTCCAATAGGAAAAAGGCAGAGGAGGATAGAGTTAAAAGCCTCTTTCCCTTTGCACCATCCACACACACCCTTGAAAAGCATCCCCTCCCCCAAGCAGCTACATTCTGAAAAGGAATCTTTGAAAACCACCATAGAATTTGAGCCCCAGTTATGGAGAAGCGTGCAGAAATGTACAGAAAAATTGAGATCCATGGTCTTTGAACACTTCCCCCCCTTCCTGCTTTCTGGTATACAATTCTACAAAACAAGAGGAGGTGAATTCAGCTTACCCATGTGGTCGTCTTTGTGTTATGATCAATGAAGAAAGGTCTGCCATTAGGGGCTATTCGCATCTCCCAGCCAGGAGGTAAGAAGCTTTGTGTCAGTTTGTGCTGCGGTTTTGGAGAATTGTATGGTGAAGGCTGTGGCGATTGTGGATTGGAAAGGGTGTCCTTCACAGTTCTTCGCACAGGAGAGTCTTTGGCACCCTGTGGAAAGGAGCGGGTGCGTTAACAATCATAAATGTCACCTTATCTCATGATGCGAGTGATAACGGAGTGTAGCCTGATCTACGCAGATCTTCGAGTGGCATATAGGACTGAACAACAAATATTATCTCTTATCATTAGTTTTCTTGGAAATTAGCTATTGGTTCTTGGCTAA
Organism: Lepidodactylus listeri; assembly: GCA_029233225.1. Lineage (NCBI taxonomy): Eukaryota > Metazoa > Chordata > Lepidosauria > Squamata > Gekkonidae > Lepidodactylus > Lepidodactylus listeri. The sequence goes on along the minus strand of JARCFY010000004.1, from coordinate 22,437,453 downwards.
TGCACAGATGTGTATACATGCACACCCTGTGTCTGCCCATGGAGGTCCCTAGGCTCAATACAGTTGGGTAGCCTGCTCCCCAAACACAGCAGGCTTGCCTTCAAGAGAACAAGTTAGGCACACACCACCTTCTGGACAGCCCAGGAAATGTTACTCCCAATAGAACCCATCATGGCCCAGCTACCTTTCCCCTGGATGAAATCTCATCTTCCTGAAACCCATCGCATAGAGATTTCAAAGTAATGGAGCATCTGGTTGTCTTTCCTTAAGTACTATAAAGCTTCAGTAGGTGAATGCAATTTTAACTCAGAAACCAACAGATGTAGCTTAGAGGTTAGGTAGAGGAGTCCATGGCTGGAATCCTTCCTGGAATCCAGAATCCTCTCCACTATCTTCTTCACCATCCCCCAGGATCCACACAATGAACCATTCACAGACCATTAAAAACACTTGGTATCAGGACAGGTATGCTGGAGAAACAAGAGTGGGGGAGAAGAGTATGAAATGTAAGCAGGGACTGGAAAAGAAAGCAGAGGATGAGGAGACCTATCAGCAGCGATAAGAAAGAGCTTATGAGAGTATATGCATCATAAGCATGGATGAGGAACGTAGCATTTAAAGGCCTTCTCAGTTCACTTGTAAGTTGTGCTGCTGTGACCATGGTGCAGCTTGCAAAAACCATTTAAAGGTATCCATTTAAATGATTTTTGCAAGTGGCTTGGAGGAGGCGTTGAAAGAAACCGTGGTCTCTTTAAATGCCTTCTCCAAGCCCCGCTGCTGTCTGCCAACACAAACCACACAAAACCCCCTGATTGGATCGTGGGAGGCTCATGGGGACTTGTGAGGGCGGGACGGCAGGAACCAAGGTTCGCAAACTACAAACCGGGCCTGGTTCGTGACGAACTTAGGTTCGTAATTCAGTTCCTGCCCATCCCTATTCTTAACCACTACACCATACTGGCTTATTGAGTTATTGCTGTGATGATAAAATGGAAGAGGGAGAACAATGTTATAAGCTGCTTTGAGTATACAATGGGGAGAAAAAGCATGATATAATTTTTAAAAGGAACAAAATATGGATGCTATTTGTATGTGTGTTAAGTGCCATAAAGGTGCTTCCAACTTACAGTGACCCTGTGAATTAATGTTCTCCAAAACGTTCTATCATTAACAGCCGTGCTCAGGTCTTGAAAACTGAGGCCCATGGTTTCCTTGATTGAGTCCATCCATCTCATGTTGGGTCTTCCTCTTTTCCTGCTGCCTTCAACTTTCCCTAGCATGATTGTCTTTTTCAGCAACTCTTGTCTTTTCATAATGTGACTGAAGTACAGCGTCAAATAAACTAGCAAATTCCTCTGTTTAATATTTCATATATTTGAATTAATTATTGCTATTTAGGCAAATAACTAATTCAAGTAATTGAAATGTTAAATAGAGGAGTTTGCTGGTATAGCTGACATTGGTATATTTGACTTTCACACTATTGGCTGGCATATTTTTTCAATTTCAATTGACTACACGCAGGGCTTTTTTTGTAGAAAAAGCACAGCAGGAACTCATTAGCATAATAGGCCACACCCAACAGTATAAAGTCATTAGTATATTAGGACACACCCCTGCCCTCCCTCCCTGGATCAGCTTGGCTTCCCTAGGATCGGCCATGGGGCACCTGGGGAATCAGAGGAGGGCAGGCAGTTTAAACTGCCTTCCCTCCCTGGATTGGCTCGGCTTCCCCAGGCCAGGAGATCCCAAGCCAAGGCTTGTGAGGCGCCTGGGGAACCCGAGGGGGGGAGGCTCTAGGCTTGGCCAACTCAGAAGCCAGCCGGAACTCCGTTTCTGTGCGTTCCTGCCCAAAAATAGCCCTGACTACACTGATCTGAAACATGATGTTCAGTTTAAAATTATTATTTAGTTTCAATATCTGGAGTCCTGCCTCTCTATTCCCACACGGCTTCACCGACTGCTACTTCCAGTTTCCATTTCTGCTTCATTCGTGGTTATTAATTTTCCCCAGGTTCAAACATTTAATTAGTAAAAAGTAATAAATATTCTCCCTCACTCCTCCCTCGCCATCACAGATTTAATTTAATAAAAATTTAAGGGCGGCGATCCCAAAATACAATTTCTAGAGAGTAAGTGCAATGCGACTCAGTGGGAATTAGTTCTGTGTATAAACATGCGTAGGATCACAACTAAAAGAACACTTTCTTCAGCTGCTAAACAGAACAAATGTAAGTGATGTTCACCAGGTGGATAAGGAGGTAAGCTTGTTTTTCTCATATGCATCTAGGGTTTTAAAGCTTCATGATATATACGATGATACAGACAATATACACATGATTTCTCTGAAATGAAAGCACAACATGTGGAAGAAAGCAGGAAGAAAGCACAGCAGAGCAGCTGAAGGGGGACTTCCAAGAAGGGACTGAGCTAAATAGCAGCAAGCCTCCCTATGGGGCATCAAACGAATCCAAAGAATATTCTCATATGCATTTTTCTACTGGGTGAGTTCATTGCATACTCTTAAGAGGACCTCTTTTCAGTGGGGAAATTTCAGCAAAGATTTTCAACAAGGCAGAATGTTCGGTTTTGCAGAAATGGAAGCAGTTCACAGTGGAGGTACCTAGCTTGCCACTTATATTCAAGATCCCTAAGTGTATACACAGCTAGGCTTGAAATATTCAGCTTTCTTCATTCATATCTTTCTCTCTCTCTCTCTCTCTCTCTCTCTCTCACACACACACACACACACACACGTAAAATGTTTGCAGTGAATATTATAGATCCCACAGTCCTGATTTTAGCCATCAAATTTGAAACGTGCTGCTCACCACCTTCTCAGCAGCGCATGTGCTGCCCCAACAGAAACACAACTCCAATGTTACGAATATTTCTAAATCAATGCTATTACAAGATCTGAAATAATGATGGCGACACACGTCTACTACAATGCACGTGGACAGGGAAAGACAAGAAATAGGAACGAGGATAGGATAACAATCTTACAAGCTCTTAAGCGTGACAGTTGGACAGGACAACAAAAACATTGTCATGGGTCAAAATAAAGATAGCTGAGCACAATTATCAAGAGGGGCATGATTTTTACAAAGCAAGAAGGAGTGATTGCAAACAGGGCTGGTTCCCAAATATTTTGTCAGCCCTCCTGGACCCAGCTGGTGGTGGAAGGCACCCAAGAAGGGATGCTAGTCACCAACCACGCGGCTGACGGCTAGGAGCAAGGCAATCAGCTGCAGAACATCAGCAAACTCCTCCTTGTGGTGCACTGAGCCTTCGTTTGCAAGTCTCGGACAGAGAACCAGACCCCGCTTGCAAAAGGACGATACGCCAGCCAGAAAAAATAGAAAGATGCAGAGGACCAGAAAGAAGAAAGGAATGGAAATCCAGGAAGGCGAGCCTTGCTTGTCAGGAGGGTAACATTTCTCACCTCGAGTGGTGCAGATAAGGTTACTGTGGGAGTACTGAGGCTACGAGGGCGTCTTATCTGAGGCTCGCTTAGGTGGTTGCTACTGTTTGACGTCGACCCCGTGGCACCGTCTTCAGCAAGCTATTTGAGGCAAACACAAATTAGCTATGTGCTTTTCTGTGGCTGTGCTCGGTCACGGTAAAATATCTCCAAGTGGTACAGTTCAGTGAATTACAAAAGAAGTTAAATGTTTTCAATACCACATTCCTCCCTAAAAGCAGCACTCACTGTCACATAGCAAAAGCCCTGCTTTTTAACTACGTTTGCAATACATCAAAAAACGTTAGTTTTAGCATTATGTTTGTCTTTTTAAAAAAGGTCGGTGGTGAAGCTGATCCATTGCTACTTTTACTAACATTTGCAAAGGGAGAATTAGGGACAGTTTATATATAATCAAGGAGGAAAAGAAAAAAAACACATACATGACTCACTCTTCTTCTGTAATGGGTCTCAGTAGCTTGTTAGAAACCAGGAAGTTTGGGTGTGGGCATACCCTTATGTAGCCAGGAAGCCTTTGGGGTGCTTCCTGGCTACCCAAGAATGCACCCACATCCAACTTTTGCTGTAGTCAATTTAATATTGGCTATACTTCACTTCCTGATAGAACCCAACTTTTGAGAAAAACTCCCCCCCGTGACAGACCCCCGAACAGCCAATTGCCTAAAAATCATTGTAGGTTACATGAAGCTGCCTTTCTCTTAAATCAATCCACTGATCCTTCAGTACTATCTACTCTTATCAATTGCTCTAGGGCAGAGGTGTCAAACTCATTTATTATGAGGGCTGGATCTGACATAAATGTCACTTTGTTGGGCTGGGCCACGTGTGCCATAAAATGTAATGCCAGGTACCAGAGATAGAAACTGTATAAAGGACAGCAGCTGGTAAGCACCAAGTTGGTGTATCTTCACTGCAAGGCCCCCTGGGCTGGGGGGGGGGCATTCAGAGGAAAACCCACATAGGCGGATTGGAGAGGTAGTTGTGCAGTGCTGGGCAGATGCTCCCATGATGCTTGACGGCTGCAGATGAGGCTGTTCTACCGAGTTGAAGCCACAATGGAGTGGCTCCGCCTACTCCCCCAGGACCCCCTCCCTGGCAACAGTTGCTCATGGGCCACGTAAGAGCCCTGGATAGGCCACTTCTGGCTCCTGGGCCTTATGTTTGACACCCCTGCTCTAGGGTCTCAGACAGAGAAAAGTCTCCCCCATTCCCAGTGACCGGAGATTTTTTCCCACTGGGAATGCCAGGCATTTAACCTGACATCTCCTGTATCTATTCTACCACTGAGCCAATGTCCCTTACCCTTGATTAATCCAGTTTGCTTCCCGGTTCCTCTATAGGGAGCTGCCACTCCATGCTCCTTATTATCATGCTGCTGCTTTCTTACCTGGGGTCTAGTCAGCTCACGCACCCCATTCCACTCATTTCCTGACTGCTGACTTGTGGCTTAATTGTTCATTGGCACTTGTGCTAAGCACACCTGAAGGTGCCTTATACTGAACCAGACCCTTGGCCCATTGAGGTCGGTATTGTCTTCTCATACTAGCGGTGGCTCTCCAAGGTCTCAGGTCTTTTACGTTACCCGCTGCCTGGTCCTTTTAACTGGAAATGCCAGGGATTGAACCTGGGACCTTCCGCATGCAGAGCAGATGCTCTTCTACTGAGCCCTCCGAAACCTACTTCAAAATGTGGTTTTAAATCCTGGTTTATTGGAAACACTGATTATGCTTAAGCAGGGTGCAGCTGAACTAGTGTGCCAGCAGGGCACATTGATTGGGAAAGGAGCACAGCATGGGAAGTGCAAGCATTCCTGGGACTGGCTTTTTAACTACAGTTAATGACAGTCAAGGATACACTTGAGAAGTTCATGATTTCTACCAACTGGAGCTTCAGTTAGGGAAATGGAAAGAGCCAATTGTGTCCTTCTTCAACTAGTTATCTCCTAGCATAACCACCAGATTGCACTGACACACCTTAATAATTAAAAAAACAATGAAGGGTGGATGTGTGTCACCACATGGGTCCAGGATGCAGAGTAAAACCGACTTGGGCGTGTGCTAAGCAGCTAAAGCCAACCTTGCACTAGTCAATGCACATCTTTTCAATGAAAATAAATTTCCCCAAAAGAACAGCCTTCCCCCAAGAAGGATTTTGCTTCTGAAAGCCACCTGACAACCGTGCAATGGAAGGCTCAAAAGGTTCTATCGTTTTTTCTGAATAGCGAGTGCCATACCTGCATGATGGGCCGAGTCCACGTTGTGGTTCGATTGTTATGATTGACGTAATAAGTACGTCCCTTTGCATCTTTCCTTTCTTCCCAGCCCGAAGGTAAGCCCGGTGTAGTGTGTACATAGGCCACTGATGGCTGTTTATGCAAGAAATTACCAGAGCGTTATTTTTGCGCCAGCTTGTCATTTTTACAAAACAAATACCTACAGCAGTACAGGGGGGGAAATGCTGTGCCTGCTCATCGCCTTTCCCTACTGCAAGCTCAGATACATTCAATTTGGTTCCATCCTCTGGAGCACGGCCATGAAGCTACAGCCCCTTGGTTTTAAAGCTCAGGTAAATCACAAAGCAACCAAATCAACAAGGACTAGAAACAGGACGTTTATTAAGAACATAAGAAAAGCCAATGTTGGATCAGGCCCATGACCCATCTAGTCCAACACTCTGTGTCACACAGTGGCCAAAAACCAGTTGCCATCAGGAGGACCACCAGTGGGGCCAGAACTCCAGAAGCCCTCCCACTGTTGCCCCCTTCAGCACCAAGACTACAGAACATTGCTGTCCCATACAGAGTGTTCTATCTAAAGCTTGTGGCTAACAGCCACGGATGGACCTCTGCGCCATGTTTATCCAATCCCCTCTTGAAGCTGTCTGTTCTTGTAGCCACCACCACTTTCTGCGGCAGTGAATTTCATGTGTTACTCACTCTGTGGGTGAAGAAGTACTTCCTTTTACCTGTTCTAAGGGCATTATTTTCATTGGAGTGCCCATGAATTCTTTTATTGTGAGAAAGGGAGAAAAGTACTTCTTTCTCTACCTTCTCTGTCTCATGCATAATTTTGTAAACCTCTATAAACCTGTAAATCCCTCAATCATAATTTCTCCAAGCTAAAGAGTCCTAACCTCTTTAACCTTTCTTCATAGGGAAGGTGTTCATTCCCTTAATCATTTTAGCTGCCCTTTTCTGTACCTTTTCCAATGCTATAATATCTTTTTATAGCACTGGAAACCCGAGGTCCCCCATATCACCTGCTTACGGTCCATATTAACTGGAGATGCTGGGGATTAAACCAGGAACCAGAACATGCTAAGCAGATCCTCTACCACTGAGCCACAGCCTCTCCTCCTAGTTATTTAACAACTAGGGTTTAAAGCTGTTTGAACACAAGAACAATTTGTGTCCTCTTACGAACAAGGATTCTTGTGTTGGCCATTGGAAGATGAAACTAGTTCCAGGGCCAGAGACTGCAAATGTCTTAAGCATTCTTCACCTCCATGGGCAGAAAATTCCATGTGTGATAAAGGTACAAACAGCTATTTTGCTGTTGGAATGCACAGTGGAAAAACCACGGCATTGGGGTAGGAAAAAATCTGTCCCCACTGATGAGGGACAGGTTCTGTTGGGCCACACTGTAGTTATTGAGCTCTTCACTGGATGCTGCCTATATGGCTAAGGTATCTCCCTACAACCAACAGACTCACAATGCAATTCTAAGGAGAGTCATGCATGGCCTTAGAAGGGTGTAACTCTGCTTCCAGTTGCATTGTTAGAAAATGGATAAACATGAAACTGCCTTATACTGAATCAAACCATTGGTCCATCAAGGTCAGTATAGTCTACTCAGGCTGGCAGCAGCTCTCCAGGGTCTCAGGCAGAGATCTCTCACATCCCCTACTGCCAGATCCTTTTTTATTGGAGATGCCAGGGATTGAACCAGGGACCTTCTGCAGGCAAAGCAGAGGCTCTTCTACTAAGCCACAGCCCATCCCCGAAATTGTCTGGAATTGTCTGGGGAGACCATTCAGTGTTTAGCCTCTGCTTGGTGAACCTGGAAATAACTGGAATGCTCACGAGCCAAGATTATTACAATGCTGCTAAGAATAATATTACCATGATATGAGAGTTTTGCTGCCAATGAAAGAATGCCTGGGTTAGATGTACCACTTCATGCTAGAGGGAAAATACAGAAGGTTCCACCATCAATAGGCTCTAGCCCACGTCAGTGCCTATGGCAGTAAATATGTTAGGGTTTGATCCATAGATGGGTTTTCGTCAACTGATGGCACTTACATCAACTGAGCAGAACTTATCTGCCTCCTCTCTTCCCACAGCAGGCTGCTGAGCTCCCTGAAATGATCCCCTATGTTCCAATTTTGAGGATAAATGATCCACTGTACAATGCAGAGTATACTTGAAAAACTTCTTCGGTAGCAGCGGGTTGGATCCAGCCAGCTTTTTAGCTCAGTCTAGTCCAATTCTCCTTAAAACAGCCCTTGTCCCCTATGGCTTTTATCCATGAAGGTTTCATGGTCCCCAGAACAAGTTTTCTAGGGGCCAAAGTGGTCTTCCTGTTTTTACAAGCAGAAAAAACTGGTTGGATCCAACCCAAAATCTGAGATACATTTTTCTTCTGAGCAAATATCAAGTTGACATATATAAAAAAGTAAGTTGTGAGAATAACATTAGCTTCATATTAAAGACAGAAGAGATGAAGAAGAAGCCAGAGAGGCAAATGACATTTATAAATCAAGCCACGCAGCTTTGCATGAAATCAGTCTGAAAACCAAGGCACGTTATGTGCTTCGGTGGCGTCTAACTTTACTGCAATCATAAAATTTTGTTCTAAAGACATTTTTCACTGATCTAAGTTAAAAAAGAAGAAGCTCCACTAATATCAGATTTATGGAGGAGGTTAAAATATTAATGGGAAATACTATTTTAGCAGACTTCAAGGTAAAATTAAAATGTGTGAGACATCAAAGTGTTTTGCTCTGATGCTACCGTCAGCTGTTTGCTGTTTGAGGAACAGGCCCCTGAATTAATTCTGCCTGCAAAACACAACCCTTGTATGATGCGCAGCCTTATAATCTGCTGTTGTGTGGCGTTCTCTGAGGAGACTGATCAGGCTTGACTTTACTGTACCGACCAGCTCCCTCTATACTCCTAATCGTCTCTTCGGGGTTTGTTTTAAATTGCTTTATAGGTACATTGAGGACTACTGCTAGATAACTTTGTTCTTGGTTTTAAGAGTCAGGCACTCAGGCTTTTTGGTTCAAAACACAACAGTACTTTATTTCCAGAACCGAACAGGGGGATGAAGGATGTATATACAGTGGACACTTTGTTTCTGTATAGGCTGGCACGTTTGGCTTAGATTACACTTAGGCAGTATGCTATATTGTTTTCAGTTTCCTTAACTGTACATAAGCTCACTCAACACCTTCCTCTGTACACTCTCCTGTCCTGCTTCGGGGTTAGCCTTTTTGGCTTTGGCTTCCTGGCCCTTTTCCTGAGTCCCAACTGGCCACCAACCAGCTGTCCAGACTCTGCCAGTCCTACCCTCAGCCCTCCCTTAACCTCCTATCCCAGGTTCTTCAGGAGTATTTTATGTTTGTGACCGCTTATGTGTTCTGCTTTTACTAGACTGTTCACTGTCCCGTGAACCAGACTATCCAGCACCCAGTTATCTGCTTCAACTGGTATTTTAGGTTGCTCACACAGATCTGCAGAGAGACACACAGAACCCACACAGAGCTACCAAGAGACTGTTCCCTCACAGACTCTCACTCTCCGCTCTCTCTCTCAACTGTCAGACCCAAACTGTCAGTTGTGCCCGTTAAGTGTCAGTCACTGAGTGTTCCGAGCCAAGTGGCCCCCTCCTCACTCAGTCATGTGACTCAGCAGTGTTCCTTGTTGACATGCTGCTGGTCCCAGATCTTTAATATAGCTCTTTGGGTTTCTTTGCCCACATACAGTTTTAGGTTAACTGGGAAAACGTTTTTGGTAACTGGGGAGCTTTTGCATCACAACCTTACAAAATCCAAACCCCAGTCTGGCAAGTCAAAAGATAAATAACTAAACTATAAATCATAAAGTTTTGGCTTGAAGATCAGCACACAAGGCTTTTTTGGGGAAAGGGACATTAACTTACTAAAGATGGTAGAACAAATCCCTGCCTAGCTCAAAACAGCTTGGATTAATTTTCAAAACAAAAGTTAGCCAGGAGGCAAAGGCTAACCACCTGCCTTTCAACCACCTGCTCCTCCAAATACCATCCTCACCATAAGTGTAATGATTATCAAGGGGAGAACTTTGTATCGGTTGTTATTTTTGTGAAGAACCATATCTAAACCATCCAATCAGCACTGGGCCTACTCCATTGGGGATCCACCATCAGTGAGTTACGTTTGGTCCATTGGATCCTCAGAGCAGAGAAACTGCCAACACACCAAGTCGACACAACTTGTTGTTAACAATGTTTTATTAGCTATGGTTATGTGAACTGTCTGACTATAGACCACTTCACTATCTAAGGTTAGTTAAGGTCTACCAAACCAGGATCTGAGACCATGGTCTGAAGTTCATTTATTAAGTGAAGATTCAAGTCTTGATGGTTTCATAGGATGTACATGTGTGGACATGCTGGCTTATTAAATCTTTACTTGTTCCACAGCAAGCCTTTTGCACATTCCCCAGCTACAGAGACATCTGGGCAGAGCAAAGACAATGCAACCAGCATTCACCATGGCGGAAGGGTTTGATTGGTTGTCTGTGAGCCAAATACTGGCTTCTTCAATTTGCTGTAGCTCAAATAGACCAGGATTTCACATTGTACCTGGACTGAGTTGGAAATTCTGGCTGTCAGATCTGTACAGCATAGAGAATGGTAGAGTCTCACTGCGTAACAGCAGAGGCCAGAAATAACGAAAAGGATGAGAAATAAAACACAGCCCTTGCTGGCTATTCAATAACTGGAACCTTCTGTTTCTGATAAGGGCATTTTAAAATCTATGGGATGCAAAGACTGAAAGCCAATAAGATAATATTTTTCATGGCTATGAAATGAGCTCGGTTCTGTTATCACTCCTTTCTTCCCCTTTCCCCTCCAATTATAAGGGAGTCTGTATGATGGAAGGTTCTTCAGAAATCCAGTGAATAAAACTGAAATGGACTACAGAATGAAAGGGCAGCAATCCCCCTTGAGTTCACAACGGCAACCTCATCACATTTTTGCAAATGAAAGGCTTCCTTAGTAATAGAATAGAACATCCTTCGACCTCTGCTGCCCTTTGCAGAGTCCATACCCATTTTATGGATTAAATACCGTTGACAGTGTTCAGAGAATTCTTTAAAGGCATGACTCTTTAAATGCATAACAGTATTTTTCAGTGCTCATCTGAAAGAAGGGGGGGTGCCTAGGTAGCCATTGAAAATATCTGGAATCCATCAAGTTACAACCTGCCTCAATATGGTGCTGTGAAGCCCCATGGTGAGCAAGTCTCAGAAGATGTTATGGAAAGAAAGTACTGCACATTTCAGGTAGTTTATGGAGGCTAGCAGGTCCCAAGGATCAACAGATAGACATGATGCTCAACCCCTTTTTAAGATGCTGGGCCCTTGCTTGCCCCCTCCAATCCAGGGAGTACGGCTGTCACTCCCAATTTCTGCTTAGTAGTTAGGCCAATATTTGCCTATGTTGTTTCTTCCAGGCCCTTTCCAACCACTTGCATGGCATGGATCATGATAACGGACACTGTTGAGCATTTTCCCCTTGCAACGAGGGGTTCCCACTAGGCTTTCCCGCCTTGCCAGCCTTTTCCATGCACTTCAGCTGTCCTCCAACTGATGTTCCCAGATACGCCAACTTCAGGTTGAGAAATTTCTGGGTATTTGGGGAGTGGGGTGGGGAGCCTGAGGAGGGCTGGATTTGGAGAGTGGAGAGACCTCGGCAGGATATAATGCCATCAAATCCACCCTCCAAAGCGGCCATTTTCTCCAGGGAAACACATCTCTGTAGTCCAGATAGTTGTAATTCCAGGAGATCTCTCGTCCCCAGCTCGAGGCTGCAAATCCTAGCTCTAACTCCATCCACACCCCGAGCTTTGCAAGTCTTCTAGATGGCTTCAAGTGACCTGTATCTAAACACACTCATTCGAACAAATCAAGGCCAAAGAATGCCACCATTAACATCACTTTTTCATGAATTATGACTTGCAGGGAACACGTCCTGCCTGAATGCTTATTCTTCTGGAACAGAGTCTGCAGGTCAAGTTCAGCTGTTATTAGGGGTGGAATTCTCACTCAAGAACGTAGAGGCACATTCTAGAACCTGTTGTAGTCTATTTAATAGACTGATGAAGGGAGCTTTGACTCGTGAGAGCTCATACCCTGAAAACCTTGCAGATCTCTAAGGGGCTCCTGGACTCAAATGTAGCTGTTCTACTGCAGGCCAACATGGCTGCCCTCTGAAATTATTTAATAGTGAGTGTGCACATATAATCTTTTGATTCAAATAAAATAAAAAGCCCCGAATTTCTATACATTTCTATTGTTTTTAGTTAATCCTGGCCTCGAGACAACAATAATTGGGTAGGCCATGGCAGTGGTGGCACTTTTTGCCATCAAATCACATCCAACTACGGTGACCCTGTAGGGTTTTTAAGGCAGATGTTCAGAGGTGGTTTGCCGTTGCCTTCCTCTGCGTAGTGACCCTATTTTTTCCTTGGTGGTCTCCCATCCAAATGCTAACCAGGACCAACCCTGCTTAGCTTCCAAGAACTAACAAGATCAACTAGCCTGGGCCATCCAGGTAGGCCGTGCTGCCCCAAAGTCCACCTCTGGTTCTCAACTAGTTGTTGTTGTTTGCATAACGGGTTGTGGAGCTCCCAAGAACTGAGAGAATTAATTTAAATAAATCTTATATATTTTAGGAGCTATCTACGGAATCAGAAGGGGAGACTGCTCCGACTGTTGTCAAAAGTAATATCATACAGGTACCCAAAACAGTTAACCTCAATGAGGTATCGAGGCCTTATCACATAAGTGTAGGAGGTATGGTGGGGAGGAGAGAACGGATATTCCCCAAAACCATGTTTTGTGACTTAAATCCTGGGGGAAAGACTTTTTTTTCCCATAACACAGATACAACAGGAAAGCATGACCTATCTACATCCCCACAAGGAAATAGTTTTTACCACGGAATAATATTTCAACCATGGAAAGGTTCACTTTCTGAAAAGAAGACAAGAGAAGAGAAAAAGCAGGAGATCTGAGTGACAGAGAAGGATATTTTTCGGCTCGATAAAAGCTTTATTACCGTTGACTCTTCACCACCTGTGACCGTTGAAGAACGAGCTCTCCTAGAGGGACCACTTGGCTGTTGAACAATAATTAATGTTAGAGTTATGGGGTGATCAGGAATGAAGGTCATGGATTAGTTGCATGTCTTCGGCACGAGAGTCAAAAAACCATTTATTTTTATACGTTGGTAAAGCACTGAGGCAACTTTGTGACCAAGGAAAGAAGCTATCGATCACTGATAACAAGGCCGTGTTACCTCTTACAGTAATTCAGTATGATAGGACCAGAATATTGATCCTAAATATATCTTATTACCTTATTTCCCAGATAGGTAAACACAATTTCAGAACAGAGTTATGCTTGTGATGTCAACTTGCATACTTGGATAGGCATGTAAAGGCAATATCCAAGCCATTAATCGAAATCCATTTCTTTCCTTTGAACAGAATAAGTAGAACTGACATACAAAGAAGATGCTGAGGTACACAGAAGTTCGGAGCTAAGTAGCTTCTTTTTGGTTGCGCACAGGTGCAAAAGCCTTGAAAAGAATATGCTGAAAAGCAAGGTGCCAGTCTTCATTGTTTCCCGTTAATTGCACTGGAATTAATTAATGGTGTATATCAGGAATAAGAGAGAGAGAGAGAGAGAGTATGTGCAAGCACATGTAGGGAAAAAGAAGATAAGAGCATGGTTGGTAACAGAAGAAAAATGACTGGGAGTTTGTTTCAGCAGTTTGGTCATATCTAGTAATCCCAAGATAATATTTCTGATTTGGTTTTGCTGAATTCTGACAGAGTTCAACATAATTGACATTCAGGAAAAAAAGGTTTAGAATTAATTATCGTGCAATCCCTTATTTTACTAGGTTCTCATGCAAGCCAACCCTTTCTGATAGTAGGAAAAGAATGTTATGGCCCATAATTAACCATTTCTCTGTGTTCTATAAAAGGAAAGAGCTGACACCGGGGCCATATTCCAGAGAACTACTAGCTTGATAAAACCTGATCTGTTTGTTTGTTTGTTTTTTAAAAAAACCAAAAACACTTCACAAATTTTTGAAATTTCAAAAGCAGTTGCCTGTTTGTGGGTGGGAACATGGCAGTCTCTGTACCTGGTCAGAAACTCCTGGTTGGTAAGTGGAAACAACACTGTTCAGGTGTCCCCAACCTTTTTTTGATGTTGCGGGTGCCTTTGGAATTTTGAGACAGAGCAGTGAACGCCACCCTAAAATGGCCGCTGTAGGAAGTGGAGCCAAATGTGATACCTCCCTTCCACTTTGCAGCCATGAGATATCCTGTCATTGAAATGAGGGAAACTGATAGAAAGCTGCCCCTTAAAATGGTTCCTCCCAGTTTCTGAAAAGCTTGGCAGGCACAGGCCCCTCGGCCCCCGTGGGCTCCATGCTGGGGAACCCGATTATAGTTCTTTGGGTTATGGCAGAATACAAGACTAGAACAGGTAACACCACAGACCAGTAAGACTGCCAATATATTGTTAGTACGCAAAACCAAAACAACACAAAGCACCCTCACCCAGGAACCAAAAACCTTTCTGGGAAACTGGCATGTTTTCCTATTTTCCGGTTAAATCATTCTGACAATGGCTCCGCTGAATGGCACGGACCACACACATTTATAAGCACTGCTAAATAGGAGACTACCAGTCTTAATAGCTTGGGGTAAAAAAACTAATTTGGGAATTTCTGACTTTGGGTTTTGAGTTCTACTTCTGTTCTTCGATGCATCCCTTATAATACACAGTCCCCATCCTCTCTTATGTAGCTCTTCACCATACACAGGACTAATATATCCCATGACCCCTTCTACCGGGGAAACCCCCAGCCTGAATCCCAGGATGCCTGAAAACTGCTGAGTTCATAGGCCAGTATACACAACTGTCAACACCATTCTTTATGGCGTTTCACATGTCTCCAGTCTGGCCCCAGACCCCGCCCTCTCTCTTGGATCTGTCCTCTCTGCCCACCTTTGATTGTGTGACATTGCCTCCAGTCAGTGTATGACTGGAATTGTAACTGAAATAATTTCCACAGGAGAAGGTGACACTGACTCCACCGCAATGACAGTAACAGTTGATACATAGTGCAGGAGATTTTTTTTTAAATAAAGGGAGAAGAGAGCGAAATAAATGCATTCTGCTTACCAGAGATAAGAGGGACTGCTCAGCAACTGCATCAGTTACGCTGCAAGATCTTAACCTTGCTGAGGGATCTCTCTGCTGAGGGAAACAAGACAAAACAGTGAACCATTATTTTTTTTTTTACTGTTTTGTGGAATTTCCCCACTGAAAACAGGTTTAATGTTGGATATTCTTTCTTCTATCCATTCAGCTCCTCCCCCTGCCAAAACACAAGGGCCAGGGGCTGTTGTTTTCAGGTTCTTACACAGAATGGAGTCAAAAATATTTCACCCTCACATATCAACATTTTCTCAAAGTGGTTAAACCAGCCTGAGGAAACCACTGCTTTCCTTGACACTTCTGCCATTGATGTCCCTTTCTGACCGACTTCGAGGAAAAAGGGCTGTGTAAGGCCTACTTTGAACATGTACATGCATGAAAAATACTTTAGCAATATGAACATACATTAGGGCTTTGGAGAAATAATATGAAAAGGTGTTATTTCTGGATGGAATTCCAATGGAACAGAGAAGCTCTCAGGTAATGTGCTCTCAAGTCGCAGCTGACTTATAGTGACCCTGTAGGGTTTTCAAAGCAATTGCTGTTCAGGGCTGCTTTGCCATTGCCTGCCTCTGCACAAAGACTACAGCTGCCAGTCTCCAGGTGGTGACAGGTGATCTCCTGGGATTAAAACTGATCTCCAGGCGACAGAGATCAGTTCACCTGGAGAAAATGGCCGCTTTGGAAGGTGGACTCAACAATGGCATTATACTCTATTGAAGTTCCTCTTCTCCCCAAACCTCACTCTCTTCAGGCTCTTTCCCACAAATATCTAGGTATTTCCCAGTCTGGAGCTGGCAAACCTAAAGAGACCCTGGACTTCCTTGGTGTTCTCCCACCCAAATGCCAACCAGGGCCAACCCTGATTAGCTTCCTAGATCTGACAGGCAGAGGAAATACAGAAACACTTTCATGACTGGAACAACAAACGTTGTCAACGGTTTACACCCAATAAATCACTCCCCCATCCCCTGCATCTGCAATTCTGAGGACGATAATCACTTTCTTCAAAGTGCTCCCTTAAGAATTACTGAGATAATGGCTGTAAAGCGCTTCTAATATTTAAGAGTTACAAGGGAAGGATTCGATCCAGCACAACAACCATTGTGTAAGTAGAAGGGCACGGTAGGCGGACCAGGTTTCACAGGTTTTCCCTTTCACACTGCACCCCCTTGAGTGGCATCTCACACCCACAAGAGTCCACTTACCCTCCAGAGCAGGTTTTCAGTGGGTACAGGGAGCTGCAGTTAGAAGACGTAGGTGGCAAAAGCTGTGTCTGTAATCGTTCTGCTCTGGATCTAAGCCAGTTTTTTCCCCTTACACACATTATTTATTTAGAACATTTATTTGCCACCTCTCCAAAGTCATCATATAAGTTACAATGCCCTGTGTGGCATAACCACAGTAACTCAGAGAATTCAGCTCTTTACTGTGATCAAAAAGAGGAAACGTCTTGCAGCCATCCCTGCTCCCGTCTCATGCATAGTGAAACCTCTCTTTGGCACTGGAATTATCAGCTTGTTACTCGTGCCAAACAAAAAACCCATTCTTTCTCTCCATCCATTTGTTTCTTTCTCTTCCTCTTCCCTTTCTGGGCCTGTTTGGAGGTTATTTCCCCCTAGGGACTGTCTCTGGTAGGAGAGTTTAAAGCTTGCTCTTGTTTACAAGTAAGACTGCTCTCAAATTACAGTTTTATGACATTTTTCCTTTAGGGAGGAGATGATTTCAACTGGGGTGGCTCAGTGTCTACCAGGCAAATTGGCTGGAAAAATTCTCTTTCCGTTCTCTGCCCCTTTTCTGTGGATGATTGATACTTCATAGGATTGTTCTAGTAACCTACTGTTAAATTTGTTGTCAGTGATGACAAGCAGGAGCTCAGGTTGAGGTGCTGTGCTTTCTAGGCTAGCCAAAGATATTTATTTTATTATATTTATAGCAAGTCCTGTTGCTATCATAGAACTCTGTGAGGTGTTCATAGGACATTCCCAAGAGGTCTCCCTTACCGGCATTTTTTGGGGGGGTTTAAAGCCGAAAGCAAAATTTTGCCTACTGATATAGCTGAGCCCAAATAAAAGCTGATATTATTCTGCTTTTATCTGGGCATGGCTTGGAAAAGGCATTTAAAGAAACTGTGGTCTGTTTAAATGCCTCCTGATTTCACTTGCTGAGTCGTGTGGCGGCAGTGGCTACTTACTGTACTGTACTGAGTTGTACCGCTGCAGCAGCACTGCTTGGAGAAGGCATTTAAAGGGAGTCTCTTTAATGCCTCCCCCCTCCATTGAAAGCAATGTAAGATGGGGGGCACTTTCTTTGGGGGCCTGTAGAATTAGACCCCCTGGTCCAATCTTTTTAAAAGTTGGGGATTTTTTTGAGGAGAGGCACCAGCAGCTATGCTGCAAATTTGGTCTCTCTAACTAAAAAAACCAGCCCCCCCAAGCCCCAAATACCCTGGTTCAATTATCCATTATACCCTACGGGGACCACAAACTATAAAGGATGAAAAAACTTGGGTTTCCCAAATATTTTCCGAATCTGAATCCCATACCGGTACTGGGATTCAGGAATGTCAGGAAATGTCGATATTTTTCAGGTTGAATATACCCGAACCCGCCAAAAAGAGTTTTCTTTTCTTGCACACCCCTAGTTATGACAATAAAATGGAGGCAGGGAGAACAACAATTGCAATGTAGTAAACTGTTTTGGGGAGCAAGCAGGGTATAAATTCCTAAATAAACAACTTAGGAATTTCGAGATGGAGAGGCGGGGAGTAAGGAGGCCTGCCTTGGGGAATATGGGCTCTTCCTAAAGTCTCATGCCTGAAGTGTTCAGAATGAAACACTGTCTGAAACCTACAAGATTTGTCCCAGTTCTGTAAACCAGCTGTCTTTAGTAAAGGTTGCCTGCCTCGTTTTCAGATTGAGAGCATCTTAGGGGTTCTTGAAGGCCTGGAGGATTCTTATCCATTAAACATCCCGAACAAACTGATTTCTCCGTCTCTGGTCTCCTGTCCTGGGAGAAAATGGGATGGGCTCAGGAGAAGCAGGATGATGTGTTCCAGATGTGCGAGGATAGATTTGCCAGCTGCCAGGTGGTACCTGGAGATCTCCTGCTATTAGAATTGAACTGAACTCCAGATGATGAAGATCAGTTCCCTTGGAGAAAATGGCTGTGTTGGAAGGTGGACTTTATGGCATTATACTCCGCCGAGGTCCCTACCCTCCCCAAGCCCCGCCCTCACCAGGCTCCATCACCAAAATCTCCAGGTATTTCCCAACCCACAGCTGGCAACCCTATTTGGGCAGCTATACGCCAAACCCCTTTATAGGTTGGAGTAATGCCTCTAGATCAATCCTACAAAGTTCTCTGACACTTTGGAAAGGTCATTTACAGTGTATGCGCAAACTAATTTAAAATCTCCATTTCAGCGACTTGTGTGGCTGGACAGCTTGGACGACATTTCAGCAAAACCTTAAATATTTAACTTTTAAAAGAGAGGTTTCATTCTCTGACAGAATATGATTAACGGGGCAATTATTATTTCCGACAGGCCTTGACTTTAATCAAAAACTATGAAGTCTCTTTGAAGGGGTTATTAGATCCATCTGAGAAACACAATACACGAGCTGCATAAGAAACAGGAAACAGGGGACACTCTTATCCCAGCCCTGCTTATGCCTCTGAGGGATAACGCAAATGACTCCATTAGGATGCTCCAATTTTTCAGGCAGTAGCCACAACCATCAAGGATGTAATGTATCTCCCTATCTCTTCAATCTATATGCATAACATATCATAAGGAAAGCTGGACTGGATTTATTTAGATGAAGGTGGTGTGAAGATCGGTGGAAGGAACATTAACAGTTAAAGATATGCAGATGACACCACACTACTGGCAGAAAGACTTGAAACGACTACGGGCGGTTAAGGGAGAAAGCGCCGTAGCAGGATTACAGCTGAATGCCAAGAAGATAAAAGTAATGACAACTGGGGAATTACACAACTATAGGTTGTCGATGATGAAGAAATGGAAATAGTTCAAGATTGTCTATTCCTTGGCTCCATTATCAACCAAAAGGGAGATTGCAATCAAGAAATCAGAAGGAGACTGAAACTGGGAAGAGCAGCCATGAAGGAGCTGGAAAAGATTCTGAAGTGTAAGGGTGTGTTGCCGAGGCCAAGATCAAGTCGATTCATGTCATAGCATTCCCTATTACTATGCATGGGTGTTAAAGAAGAAAAAGAGTTGATTTTTATACCTCCCCCCCCTTTCTCTACCTTAAAAAAGTAAAAGGTAAAGGTTTCCCTTGCACGAAAGCTAATCAAATCCGACTCTACAGGGCAGTGCTCATCTCCTGTTTCCAAGCCAAAGAGCCAGTGACATCCAAAGACTTCTCCGTGATCATGTGGCCGGCATGACTAAATGTCAAGGCGCATGAAACACTATTACCTTCCCGCCGAAGTGGTACCTATTTATCTACTTGCAGTTTCTTGCTTTCAAACTGCTAGGTTGGCAGGAGCTGGGACCGGAGATGGGAGCTCACTCTGTCACGCAGCACTTGGGTCTTGAACTGCCGAGCTACCGACCTTCTGGTCTGTAACTCAGCCTCTGAGCCACCACAGCCCCTTCTCTACCTTAAGGAGTCTCAAACTGGCTTACTATCACCTTCCATTCTCCTCCCCATAACAGGCACCTTGTGAGGCAGGTGGGCTGAGAGAGTTCTTTATTTTTAATTGGGCGGGTATTTTTTTAAATATGTGCATGTGTGTATGTGTGCATGTGTGTGAGTGTGTACACACCTGGAAGTTTTGGTGCCCGGTGACTGACTGTGTGTGCACGTGGAAGTCATGGCGACATCTGGTGACTGCTCCCTACTGGAAGCCTGGAGGATATTCAGAGAGGTGGCTGAATACAGGGCCGGACTGTCATCAAGACTTTTTAGGTGCTTGCCTTGAGTGCCGCCCAAAAGGGGGCGCCACTCTGGCCAACCTGCCGCCTCTTGCCTCGCCTTGCTGCCCTGCTAGGAGGCTGCTGTGCTCGGCCCTGTGCTGTGCTCCTGCCTCCTCCTCTGTCGGTGGGCACTGCACTGGCTGGCCTGCCGCCCCCTCCCCTCCCCTTGCTCACCAGCTTGCCAGTCGCCAAAGCCCTGCTCGGTGCTCCACTCGCCCTGCTCCTTGGAGGGCACTGTGCTGGCCTGCCGCCCCTCCCCTTCCTGGGGCTCGCCTGGCTTGCCAAAAGCACTGCTGCTCGGCTCACTGGGGCTGCTCCACTCGCCCTTTGCTCCTCGGAGGGCACCCTCCCCTGCCTTCCTTTGCACCTCGCTCCCTCCATTGCAGCAGGGGGCTCCGCCAGCTTCCCCCCTCTCGGCTCTTCTTCCTTCTCTGGCTGTCCTTTTCTTTTCGACCCCCCTTCCCCTCCCCTCCCCGGTTTCGCCCACTTCCCCCCCACACACTGATCTTCTCTTTCTTTGTATGAACTTGGGCAGATCGTGAGAAGGGAGGGCAGGAAGGGTTGCCTCATTGCTTCGTTCTCACGGGCCCTTTCTTACATGCCGTGCCTAGGGCAGGGTGATGGGATTGCAGACTTGGGGGGGGGGATAATGCTGGGGGGGGGGGTTAGTTGGAGGAGGGTTGTGTGGGGAAGGGTTGGCTCAAGGACTTTTTAAAAAAACCTCTCCCCTTACTGATTTCCCTTTTCTCCCTCTCCTTTCCCACCCACTTGAAGCAGAAAGGTGCCTTTTCCCAAAGCCAACAGGGCAGGCAAGGGATAAAAAAAAGGCATTGCAGGCGGGGGGGGGGGGGGGACAGCCTCTGGATTCAGGTGGGAGGGGCAGGAGGAAGCAACTGTGCAGTCCCTCTCCCTTCCTTTCTCACCCAGCCCTCTCACCTTACTGGGGGAGGGGGCAGAGAGTGCAGCCGCCCATGCCACTCTGTCCCCATGCCTCGTCCCCTTTGGCAGCCGCACGCCACTCTTCAGCTCCGGAGCTGGCCAGGTAGGGAGGGGAAGAGGGAAAGCGGGTGCCTAGGACAGAGGTGTGTCCAACAGGATGCCAGCAGCTGGGGAGGGACCCGCTCCACATGGGAGAAGTGATAAGATGTAAGTATCTCAAGACAAGGAATGTAGGCAAACCATCCCCCCCCCCTGCCCAATCATTATATTGCAAAATAAAATGCCACCCTGGGAGAGGAAGCTACAGCCAGAAGAACCTGACTGGTGCAGAAGCTCTCCCTGAAAGGAGGAGGAGAGGGAGGTACCCTCCTTTGGCTGGGAGAAAAATCTGCTACTTGCACTTGTCTAACTTGCTCCGGATCTTTGTGCAGATGCTTTTCTTGGACTGCTTTGGCAGGTGGTAAATAACTCGGTTTGGGGGAAGAGCTGCAAATTATTATTTCATTTGCAGAAAACAATCTAGTTTCTCCATCACTGGAAACCCTGCCTGGTTTTAACTCTGATTTGTTTTTCAGAGGATGCCTGACTTTTCAGGGATGAGATGCTTCAGAAAGGGGGGGGGGGGAATGCTTTGTAATTTGTGTTTTTCTGTTTGAGAGAGAAAATCAGAAATCGTATTACTTATTCTCACAATTTAAAAAAAAATTAGCATTTTCAAATTTTGTGTTTTCCATTCTTTCTAAAATGCATTTATGTTTGAAAATTGGTGGGCACGGGGGCGGGAGGGAGAAGGTAGCCTCGCCTAGTGTGCAAAAAAATCTGGGGCCGGCCCTGGCTGAATAACGCCTGCCCCGGCCTCCTGCCTCTGGTATATCAAGGAGATCTCCTACCCAAGTACTTGCCAGTCAACCCAGCTTAGCTTCTGAGATCTGACAAGACTGGGCTTGCTTGGGCTATCCAGGTCAGGGCAGGCTGAGAAAATTCTGAGGGAACTGTGACTGGCCCAAGGTCACCCAGCAGGCTTCATGTGGAGGAGGAGTGGGGAATAAAACCTGGTTCTCCAGATTAGAGTCTACCGCTCTTAACTACTACGCCATGCTGGCTCTCACCACACCAGACAATGGAGAAAGTTGACAGGAAGAATGTTGATTCATTTGAAATGTGGTGTTGGAGGAACATTTTACAGGCTGCCAAAAGGACAAATAAGTGGGATTCTAGATCAAATCAAGCCTGAATTCTCCCTAGAAACTAACATGACTAAACTGAGGCTACCGTACTTTGGTCACATTACGAGAAAACATGAGTCACTGGAAAAGACAATGCTAGGAAAGAGTTGAAGGCAGGAGAAGAGGAAGACCCAACAAGAGATGGATGGAGTCAATCAAAGAAGCCGCGGCCCTCAGTCTGCAAGACCTGAGCGAGGCTGTTAACAAGAGGGCATTTTGGAGGACGTTAATCCATAGGATCGCCATAAGAATTGATTTGACAGCACTTAACACACACACACACACACACACACCAGTAATGTGAGGAATGTGTTACATTAATCTACCAGTATACCACTACTGTCCTCTCTGACAATCCCAGAAACAGGTCAATGAAAACGTTTTCTAGATCTAGATCACTGTGGGTTGGGACCAAAAAGGAAGTTGTGACTCTCTTGCAGGTGGGCTGCAGGGCCAGCAAGGGGGAGAAAGAGGAAGGGTCTGCCTCTGCAATGGTGTGTGAGATGGCCATGAAAGCTGGTCTCTTGGCTCAGTAATACAATAGATTTATGAATACAAAACATGGGGGGAAATAGGATATAAAACCGGTTTGGTGCTAACTGAAGGGAAATTCCCGGATTTTATGTTGGGAAGGGGGACAGTATGTCTCTTTGTGTCAGTTGCTGGGGAGGATGGGACAGGAGGATGCTCTTGGGGTCATCCTGCTTTTGGATCTTCCAGAGGCAGGTGGTTGACCACCATGCGAACAGAATGCTGGTCTAGGTGGGCCTTTGGTCTAATCCAGCACGGCTCTTATGTTCTCAGTAGCACAGAGTTACTTTGCAAGCAGGTCCTTAATAGGACAGTAAAATTTAGAAATGGGTCCTGAAAAGTACAGTACATGTTTAAAAAGGAGTCCCACTTCGAAAAGCGTGAGAACCTCCATCCAAGGTTATTATGAACAGAGCTGCTTCCCACATCCCCTTTATGGATTTGCCTGTGAGGACGGCCACTGAAACAGGGCAGTATGATCCAGTGGTATTCAAGTAATCGAAGCATTTCACCCGACATTCGATGCAACTTGCACATTTGCAACGTGCACAGTTTCACATATTTATGGATTTGCCTGTGAGGACGGCCACTGAAACAGGGCGGTATGATCCAGTGGTATTCAAGTAATCGAAGCATTTCACCCGACATTTGATGCAATGTGCACATTTGCTCAACATTTCTAAAGCCTTGTTCAGGCTCCCTGTCTCCTGAACGACAAAAGGCAAGCAGACAATGCGTCCCATTAAGCTGCGATATGCTTTGCTTCCTGTGTACCAGTCAATGTTTACGATGTTTCCCCCCAATTAAAAGAGTCTAGCGGTACTGTTATCCCCACTGATTTCATTAGCCTACCCACATTCATCATGGCCTACAAAAACACGTGCTGAATTTAGAAAACACTGACAGATTGCTCCTAATTACTCAGTTCTGATCACAAATTATCTTGTTGTACCCTTGCACAGCTGACCCCCACGGAGCTCAGCTGCAATCAGGATCTGAGAATTTAATCAGTCAAAATGTCTATGAAGTTTAAAGACCCATTTCGTTTGGATACCTGTCTACCAGGAATAAAAGGACACTTTCCAAGTACAGTTTCACGTATCTATCTCAGTGACACACTTTGGGGAAAAAACCCCCACTGTAGTGTTATATGTGGAAAGCCTACAGCAAATTATACCACAAACAGAACGAGTTTCTCTCCCAGGCAACTGAGATTTACAAAAGATAGATATAATGTATATGCAGGACAGTTTTGATAATGTTGACTCAGAGGTAAGTCCTAATGGAGGCAGCTGGGCTTCCTTCCTTTCGAGTGTGCTTTGGAGCGCATTTAAATGGCCCAATCCCAGGCATATATATAGATCTTCCATCCAAATACTGGCCAGGGCTCACCCAGCTTAGCTTCCAAGATCTGACGAGATCAGGCTTTCGATCCGACGAGACCTAAGCATATTAATATCAGACTAAATTGCCATTGTGTTCCATGGGCTTCCACATGTAGCCCCTGTAAGAAGAGCTCTATAAGCTCTTGGAGGATTGGCTACATTAGGGGTGTGTGGCCTAATATGCAAAGGAGCTCCTGCTATGAAATGAGCCCTGCCGAACTTGAATCTTGCTCTTCTGAAGTTCAGGTAAAACATATGCTTTTTATGTAGAGAACAGCATTTTCAGTGATCCATTCACAATATTTCAATTTTGCACTTAAGTCCCAGGACAACAGTTCAGTGAAAATTCAGTAATCTTAACCTCTGAGCATAAAACTTTCCAAGCATTCCTAAGAATTCCAGGACAGCAGAAGCTCATTAACTACATGCAATGAGTTTACTTACAATCATGGAAGAGAGTTGTTCCCCATTCGAATCGGGAGTGATCTGAAGTCTTCTGCTCAGTTCGTCTGACAGCTCCTGAGGACTGGTCCGAGAGATGGGTGAAGGAGGAGGCGGCGGCAAGGACAGGCTCAGGGAATCTCCACCTGTGCTCACTTCTTCCGAAATTGTTTCCCAAGGCTGATAAGAAGGAAAGCAACCATGTTAATGATGTCAAAAACCCAAGCTTCTCTGCCAGAAGCCCTTTGGCCCACGATACCCAAACGCTGTGTCGAGCCTCAACAAGGCTGCTTATCGAAGAAACTGGGGGGGGACGGACGGGGACGGACGGGACCAACATGTACTTTTTAAACACCCTCACAACACAATTAGCATTTGATAATCAGCTCTGCTTTCAACACGCTGTACTGTGGACTTATATACAGGGAGAGGGCGAAACATGCTGGCAGATGGCAGTTGCAGGATACTTAGCATTTAAGAGCCAGAGAACATGTGTGAAGGTTTTGGGATTGGGTGTCACTGGAAATGGAGATAATAGTTATGACAAGACTGATTATGAAATTTCAGAACAGTGACCCTCGGTATAGGTTCTTAAGGCCAACAAGAACAAGGAGCTGCTATGGACTTTCCCCCATTGTTAGCAGGCCTCCGTACTTGTTATTTATTGATTATTCAAATTGTAGCCTGTCTTCCTTCCTTCCTTCCTATCTCTTTCTTTCTTTCTTTCTCTCTTTCTTTTTCTTTCTCTCTCTCTCCTTCCTTCCTTCCTTCCTTCCTTCCTTCCTTCCTTCCTTCCTTCCTTCCTTCCTTCTATTATTTCCAATGCAGTGACCAAATTAATAGCCCTAAAACATACCATGAGCTCATTTGGCAGGCTCTCTCCTTTTTCAAGTTAATTTGCCCCTGTGGGTTGGCAGTCACCAGCCAACTAGTCTTCAGATGCCCAACCCCCTAGCTGTCTAATCCTCTCTCAGAGGAAACTAATAGTCAAAAACGAAGAGGCCAGAATCCAGAAAGGTCCACTGTGCAAGAGGAATTGTACAAAAAGAGCAGGGCCTTTACCGTTGTAGCCCCAAAGCCACGAATGGCTTTTCCTTTCCAATGGTCGATGCATTATGGTGATTTTTTAAAATTAACAATCATTATAGTGATTTTTGATTATATCAGCTACAATCCAAATATGAAGACCCATACAAGAAGAGGGCTTCTAGGTATGCATTTTTTGCTGAATCAGGAATGTGGGCATATATATATCCTGCTAAGCTTAAGGGCATGGGTGTGGTCTTCCTGTACTATGCTGCTTTCAGTGGGGTGTGCCTTTACATGAGCATCTGAATGAGCACACTCAAGCAACCAATCCCATATAAATATCCTTTTAGAGCCGAGCTGGCGTTAGACAGGTGAGGACAGAAAGCAAGCTTTAAAAATACTGGGAATGGGATGGGTTATAAATGGAAATCGAGTGTATGCAGGTTTACTCAGAAGTAAGTCCCACTGAGTTCAGTAAGGCTGGACACGCATGCTCAAGATTGTACCCTAAGTAAGTAAACAGACAGTCAGTCAACCTTTACGACATTAAGCCTTATTTAAGCTTTCTACCAGCCGATTATCACTATTAATTACTGAGGGCCATTGTCTTTACAGTGGGGAACAGGTTGTTGCTTTTTTTTTTTTGAAAACCAGTGTTATCTTTTGAACTTCGCCTTTAGAGCGCATCTTCCCAGAAACTTTGATTCTGGGACGTACTTCTGGTGCCTCTACACTCTCCACGGGTTCAGGATCCAAATCCTCGCTGATGTGTCTCCTGGACCGAAACCTTCGGTGGGCCGCTTCTTGATTTATCTGTCTGATGTTGTTGTCGGATTCGGATGCCACATCCCTGAAAGGTTGAGTAAATAAGAGGGCAATGAGTTTGGGATAGGGGAGTATGGACATTATTTGTGGCAGTGTTGCTAAATTACTATGCCAATAAAACCCACCATTTGATTGACTATATAGATACGGTCTTCCCTCGCGCATCAGGATTGTAGCAACGATGGCACCCAGTGACAAATTACATCTCTAAATCTCCAGCAAATTAATTTAAAATGACCGATCTATGTTCTGAAGCAAACAGAAAGCTTTCAGCCAGTCTTAAGCCATCAGCTTCAACCAAGGGCAAATTCCAGTGACCCTGATGGCTAAAACGTAATAGGAAGGGACCAAATCCCAATATAGATCCTTAAAGACCAGTTCGCGCTTGAACATAATCCTATTAGTTATGGATCACAACTGACCTGAGAGGTACCTTCTCTCAGCTGGTGTCAAAATCTGCAGCTCGTCTATCACAGGACACTGGCAGGACAGGATGTTTACTTGATCCAGTAAGGATCATGTAAAATAAATAAGAGCCGGTGTGATGTGGTGGTTAGAGTCTCAGACTAGGATCTGGGAGACCCAAGTCTGAATCCCCGCTCTGCCATGGAAGCTCACCATTGAGCTAATCACACACTCTTGGACTAACCTACCTTACAGGGCTGTTCTCAGGATAAAATGGAGAAGGGGGGAGCTTTGGGTTCCCACTGGCAAAACAAAATGGGGTATAAGTGAAGTAAAATTTTAATTTATGATGGCTACTTAAGAAATGGAAGGTTGGATTCAGCCCATTTTCTGCTGCTGAAAAAGGGAGTGGTCTTTGACCTCTAGAGGAGGGTGTGCTGGGGATCATGGGACCTGCATACATAAGCCACATTATTTGGGGGCTACAGTATCCCACCCAGAAGTTGCACAAGTGAAATGGAAGCAATCTGGGCATTCCCCCTTTATTGCTAGGGGAGAAAACTAAAGATAGAAATAGGGCTTTCTGTACTTACAATAGGGTTGCCAACCGCCTGATGCGGGTGGGTTTTCCCCCTGGCCTGGCCGGCAGGGGGGGCACCCCCTAAGAGTCCAAGGTTGCCCAACATGCCAAGCACATTATGGGGGGATGCTCTAGCATTTGGATAAAAACTCTATGACACGTTGGCCAGAAGACTCAAGGAGCCAGGCTGAAGTCCCCCGCCAGGACGGAGGTAAGACCTGGCAACCCTAACTTACAACTACTTGTGCAAGTTTATGAGGAAGGGTTTCTGGGCAGCACTACAATTACTGATGTTTTAATTTATGGACAGAGGGAGGGAAGGGCCAAAGACTTGGACAACACTGTCACCATTTATGGGACGTGGACTGAATGGCAATACTATAGGACTTCCTGATGCAACTGGACAAGGAGCAGGAGCCATAGTTCTGGGGAAAGTACCTCTCTAGTTAAAGGATCTTAGCTAGTAGGGGAAAGACCACCGTGATCCACTGCCACTGGGAACGGGAGAATAGGCACACGTTCTTTCAAGAAGGGAACGCTATCAATGTTCTGTTCATTCTCCAGCACAGAACTGTCACTCTGCATTCAGAATCCTAAACTCCAACCTGCCCACTGCGTTTTCAAAACCACATCCCACAGTTTAACACATCAGCTTATCATTTCCCTGTTGCACTGCAAATCAAGATTTCGTACAAGGTGTTCTCAGACGTGTCAAACCGGGAATAAAAGAAGAAGAGCTGGGATTTATTAACCACATGGCATAAATGGGCTCGAATTCAGATTCAAAATGAAACAAGTGGCAATCCTGCCATATTTACATCAGTCTGGAAAGAAAAAAAGTTGACTGTCAAAAAAGCAAAGCCCCCCCCCCCCCCCCAAGTCTGGATATTAAACATGATGTTAGCAGAGCTCATCCCCCATTCAATTATGTGTGGCATTTAAAGTTAAGCCTCCCATATTTTTAGAACGGTAATCATACAAAACGCTGAACTGTGAACATGAACAGAACTCTTATCACAGAGATTAAGAAGACTACATAAATTACAAGTTTCGGTACTTCAGTTATATGTAAAGGAGGAAAACCTAGTTGTGACATCGCTTAGGTTTAATGAGAAAACTACCTACTTCTCTTGGTTACCCCTGTTTTAATACAAAAACATAAGAGATGCCAATGTTGGATCAGGCCAATGGCCCATCCAGTCCAACACTCTGTGTCACACAGTGGCCAAAAATGCCAGGTGCCCTCAGGGGGTCCACCAGTGGGTGGTATTGGTATGGGATGAGATGAGATGGGATGGGATTCCAGGTGATAGCTGTCTTGATGGAGAGTCTCGCAGTCGAAAGATGTACTTGAAGACCTACTAGAAGCTTCAGTCACATTTAGCATTGTCTTAATTTTATGGAACTGGCCAAGTCAGTGACAGCAGCTCAATGGCTCAGGAGCCACAGGTGGCTCTTCCACATGCTATGTGTGGTTCTTCTGGGCACTGTACCCCAATGTTTCAGGAAAGTGAGCAAAGCCATTGGCCAGTGAAGCTTATGGTTGGCAGGCTAGAAACAGCTGGTGTTGGAGGAACTGATAAGCTGCAGGCATCCCTAACGTGCAGGACTCATGCCAGAGGTGATGATAAATGCGGCTCTTTGGGTTGGTGGTAATTGTGAATGTGGCTCTCCAGGAGCCACAGGGTGAGTACCAACCAAGGCGAGTTAATAATGGCATACTGGATCAGTCTCAGATCCAGTTCAGACATAAAGCCAAACTACGCTTTAAATAAACCAACTGTGGTTAGTTTGAGTGCATGGATGTGGGCTGCTCCACTAACTTCAGTTAGTTAGGGGCTGTCAAACCAGGATCTGAAACCATGGTTTTAAATTAGTTTACTAACCAGTTATCCTGAGCTATGGTTTCAAGTGACACATGAACACAGACATCTTGGCTAACTTCTGTATTGCTGATGGCACTTCCCAGCTACCTGGCCAGATCAAAGGAAATGAAACCAGCATTTGTTGCGGCGAACAGGGATCTGAGCGATTCATCTGTCAACCAAATTCTGGTTTCACAAATTAACCATATGTTAAAAATAAACCATGGTTTTATTTATTTTAAAGATACATTTACTAGGTGACAGGGTGCCCTTGCTCACATCTGTAGAAGACTTTCTCACCTTTCCAATGGCAACACAACACATGCAATGTTGGGCAACACTGACCAGATAAGGGTCCATCAGTTAAGGTGACCCAGGGTCAAAGGGCTCATCAGTAGGGTTGCCAGCTCAGGGATGAGAAATACCTGGAGATTTTGGGGGTAGAGCCTGAGGAGGGCAGGGTTTGGGGAGGGACTTCAACGGTTAGTATAATGCCATAGAGTCTACCTTCCAAAGCAGCCATTTTCTCCAGGCAAACTGATCTCTGTCGACCGGAAATCAGTCATAATACCAGGAGATCTCCAGAATCCAATGTCAGCTAACATGGGTCTTTAACAAGAGCACATACCATATGTGCTACATCCTGAACATACTAGCAAAGATGAAGGCAGGGGGAACTTGTCTCTTACAGCACCATTCTAAAGCAGAGTAAGAAGAAGAGATTGGATTTATACCCCGCCCTTCACTCGGAGTCTCAGAGCGGCTTACAAACTCCTTTCCCTTCCTCTCCCCACAACAGACACCCTGTGAGGTAGGTGGGGCTGAGAGAGCTCTGACAAGCTGCTCTTTTTCAAGAACAACTGTGCCAGAACTACAACTTGCCCAAGGTCATCCAGCAGGTGCAAGTGGAGGAGTAGGGAATCAAACCCAGTTCTCCCAGACTAGAGTCCGTGCACTTAACCACTACACCAAACTGGTAACATCCATCTAAGTCTGTTGAAGTATATGGGTTTAGAAAGTTGTATGCACGCACACAAAACCTTGTTTTTTACTTGCATCGTAGCTGGGATCCCATGCAAACTTACATGGGAGCAAGTTCTGCTGAACAAAATGAGACTTCTGAATAAATGTGCATAGATTTGGGGAAGTAAATGGCTTTAGGTACATTATGACACAGAACTACTATGTCCTACGGATATAAATAACAAAAGGTTATGATATTATACTGCAGTAGCAAGGCTTCTTTGAGCAAAAGAGCCTTTGTACATGGAGACAACTCCCAAACAGGAGAGAATGTGATGCGGCAAATCCCATTGTATAAATTCAATGGTTAAACAGTAAGAGAAAATGTCCTTAAGAGAAAATGTCCTAAAGGGATAATCTCATTTCACCTTCACAGTACAGAGAGAGACAGAGAAAAAACTAAACCAAATTTTAAAAGGATAATTGACATAGCGAAATATTAAATGGACCAGGAGGGTTTTATTGCACAGAATTATATCAGAATGTGGTGAGAAAATCTGTCCTAATAAAACTTGACCTAAAATTAAATTAGGAATCAGTATCTTAAACCACTAGCAAGCTTCATGATTGGCCCTTATTCCGAAGGGTGCAGGAATCTTAATTATACTGTCCCGAATCCAGTAAATTTAATCCACTTTATGCCAAAGTAATGTGGCAGTTACATCGATTTCCAGCAGGGGCGCGCTCCTGAAGACTGTGTTTCAAAGCCTGGGGTCTGGTCCACCTAATTAGCGGCCCAATTCTATGTTTGCTAACTCTGAAGAAAACCCTTCCTTATTAACTGGGACTGACCTTTTGGGAAATGCATTTACAGATATCAGTCTGCATTTCAGGTTAAACCCTAATAAATTAGTTTAAACTAAGTGGTAGATCAGGCTGTGAGCTTCACAGACAGAACGCAAAGGGGAGGAAGCAACAGCTGGTGCAAATACAAGGGTGGGGAAAGGTGCCATAAATTAATGTCTAATGGACTTAGAAGGGCGCAACTCTGTTTACGACAGCCCTGTGAGACAACTGGGTATTAGACGCCTACTATTATGTATTAATGGAAAGCTGTCACTACTTACAGTCAAAATTAAAGCATCAAACTTTGCTATAGCAAACAAAAGTTAAAAATTTAACAAATTTTTATTCCAGCATAAACTTTATTGTGAAGTAGAGCCTCCTTTATCATGGGAAATGAGTGGCTCCTCATTAGGCAGGCCTTTTATGCAGGAGTTATTCGAAAAATAAACAAAACAGCAGGGTCAAGGGACATTCAAAGAGTGAAATTTAATGGCCGTAACACTTAAACAGCTAGCCCTTTCCTGTCAGATCTCAGAAAGGGCCAGCTAGCCCTTTCCTGTCAGATCTCAGAAGCTAGGCAAGGTCAGCCCTTGTAAGTCCTCGGAGGGGAGACAACCAAGGAAATCTACCGTTCCTTAGAGGGACATTCCTAAAGAGAGTGTATTTCAAAGCCTGGGATCGGTCAGGGAGAAGGAGGCAATGGTAAAACACCTCTGATCGTCTCTTGCCTTGAAAACCCTACAGGGCCTCTGTAAGTTAGCTGGGACTTGATGGCTCTTTCCACCAGCGATGGATCTCTGGGCCCCGACCTGGATGGCCCAGGCTAGACTAATCTTGTCTGACTTCAGAAGCTAAGGCCGCAGTCACACGGCCCTTTAAAGCGGGAAGAACTGCTGTTTCCTCCTCATTTAAAGGGATTGTTCATACCGGCCGTGGCCATTCCCGCGCCAAAGCGGGCCCCAGCACGGGTTCATAGTGCTTTCTCTGACCCCGGGAAAATCAACTATTTTCCCGGGAGTCGCACTTTGAACCTGCGATTCTGCCTATCTTGATTGCCCTCTCTCGCAATGATCGCGAGAGAGGGCCGTCTGATCATCCTTCCAGGAGGGGGGGGGGGTTCCCCTTTGCGCTTGGGTGCTTGGGCACTCAAGCGCCCAAGTGCAAAGGAAGGGGGAAAAAACGCAGCCAGAAGCCCCTCCCCCCGCTGTGCAGAGAGGCTCTTACCTGCTGGCTGGCTCGCCCCGTGCTCCACTCCGGGCCCCGAGCCCTGCCAGCGGCCGCTGCCTGGCAACCCCCCCCCCCCCCCGCATGCTTCTCCCAACTTCCTCAGGCAGTGGCTGGTGGGGCTCGGTGCCCGGAACAGAGCATGGGGCAAGCCAGCCAGCAGGTAAATGGAAGAGCCTCTCTGCGGTGGAGGGGGGGGAGCGTCTGGCTGCGTTTGGGGGAGGCAGCCGTGCGAGGACCACCTGCATGCCCGCGCCTTGCCTCCCCCAGCTGCCGGCGCCAGGTTGGGATGTGTAATCATCCCAACCCGAAATAAAGAAACCCAGTCTATTTAAATCCAGGAGCGCTCCCGGATTTAAAGCCCCGTGTGACTGCAGCCTAAGCAAGGGGTGGCCCTGGTTAGTACTTGGATGGGAGACAACCAAGGAAGCACAACTTACATTAAACTTGGCCGGTGCCACTGTGTTGTCCTGTTGTTATGGTTGACATAGTAGGTACGTCCAAGATTGTCCACTTTTTCTTCCCATCCAGGAGGTAAGGGAGGGGGCGGTAACTCTTCCTGGCGCTGAGAGGCAGAATCATTGGAGTCCACCACCTCCCAGCCATGCTTCAAAGGAGGGGAGGGGAGAAAAGGAAAGTACAAGGTTAATTCTAATGCACAGCAGACTAAGTATCTGCAGGCCCATCATGCAACTAAAAGACAGGTGCTTTCCAATGATGAAATTGCACATAACAAAGTGGTAGCTGTTGACATTATCACACATTTATTTGCAGTGAGCTGTTCTCCTAGTACAAAAGAGTTTGGGGTCGGAGTGGATTGATATATTGACAAGCTCATGTGTAGGACTAAAAATGGGGATGGGCCATTGCTCAGTAGTGGAGCATCTGCTTTGCACGCAGAACGTCCCAGGTACGATACCTAGCAGGTCCAGTTAAAAAGCTCAGGTAGCAGGTGATAGGAAAGACCTCCACCTGAGAACCTGGAGAGCCACTGCAGTTCACAGTAGACAGTATTGATCCTGATACACCAATGTCTTGACCCAGTATATACAAAGGTGAGTCAAATGAAAACCTTAAAATGGCGATAACATTTAGAAACACTGCATCATTGTCTGTAAGTTGGCAGTATTTTTACCAATGACATAAGGAATGTTCTACAGGTGGCAGCAGAGTGCAGACAAGCAACATGCCATCACAACAGCGGTGTGTAAAGATGGCTGCCCCACTTGAGACTTGTACCAGAGGAGCAGCCTTCCGTCATCCATTTTTTGAGTAGTGAAGGAGTGAAACCTACTGCAGTTCATCAGCTAATGAAGTTGTAATATGGTGATGCATGTCTGTCACTGCAGCAAGTATATGAGTAGGAAGTTTGTTAAGCAAAAAAATGACAAAAAAGCTCAGAAAAGACTTTGGACCAGTCACTCTCTTGTTCCTAACCTATGTCAGAGGGTTATTGTGAGATAAAATGGAGGCAGGGAGAACACCCTGAGTTCCTTGGAGGAGGGTGGGATAAAAATCTAGTAGAAAGAAGTAATTCATTCCACTGTCTTCCCAAAGCTCAGTTCTAATGTGTGGCATTGTTAAACAGGGATGGACTGAGAAGAAGAAGAGGAGGAGGAGGAGGAGGAGGAGGAGATTGGATTTATACCCTGCCGAAGGAGTCTCAGAGAGGCTTACAATCCCTCCCCTGCCCCACAACAGACACCCTGTGAGGTAGGTGGGGCTGAGAGAGCTCTGAGAGAACTGCCCTTGAGAGAACAGCTCTGAGAGAACTTGTGACTGACCCAAGATCACACCAGCAGCTGCAAGTGGAGGAGTGGGGAATCAAACCTGGTTCTCCCAGATTAGAGTCCGCGCTCCTAACCACTACACCAAACTGGCTCTCAGAAGGAAATTTCCCTGTGGGTCACTGCCCCCCAAAAGACACTGGCGGCCAGGAGCATGCAGACCCAGGTCCCAGCGACTCTGCCGATGCCTCAGGGGCCGTTTGGCTCAGGCCCCTCACCAGCAAAGACAATTAGGGTCAGCCTTCTGTCTCTTCTTGTACTGCTGCCAGTTTGCGCGAGAACACAATGGGAAAGCTATTGCCCCTTGGTTGCCCCGTGGAGCTGAGTAGATGTGTAGAGCCACATGGGACCACTCAACTGGGCTTGCTCCGGGGCTACTTTTCACTGATGTTGTTAGCAAACTCTCTATACTTAGAGCCCAACAGAGTAATTCTGTTCTGAAACTTTGACGTGAAAGCCTAAAGAAGGAATTCCATGTTTGCTTCATATCTCGGAACTGATACTTATTCAATTAGTTTGAAAACAATGCTTCATTCTAACTGCCATCCCAACGAATAAAGACTGAAATAGCTCATAGCTGAGTCACTCATCATATGATAACAAGGTACTGCTTCCAAAAGAAGCATGCTCCAGTTCTCACGGCTGATTCACACAACACTTTTAAAATGCATTACAGTGTGGGTTTGTTTGGATTGCGACTTGTGATGAATTGAGGAGAAAGCGGTCACCCTACGGCTCACCATGCCCACAGTGAAGTTACAGGAAATCAGCTGTGTGGTAAACCACGATCCAGAAGTAAGGAGAAGTGATTGGATGAAAGTTCTGAATGCCACAAACATATGAAGCTGCCTTCGCTACTGATTGTGATGGAACAAGGGTTTGATTCAGTATAAGGGAGATTTCTGTGTTCATGTAAATGACAACTCCGTTGCTTGCAGGCTAACCCATCCTAAGAAATACAGAGTTGCCTTGATGGACCAGTCCATCTATTCCAGAAATCTCTTTCTAGCAATGGTTCTTTGCTGTTTGTTTCCCCCAGCTATGTGCTATGAAGGTTGGAGGAAACATTATGCTTCCTCTAAGACAGGAATGCACTGCTAAACAGTGGGACCATGGCTCAACGGCAGAACATCTCCTTGCCACGCAGAAGGTCCCAGGTTCAATCCTTGGCATTTCCAATTAAAAGGACCAGGAAGCAGGCAATCTAAAAGACCCCCCTACCTGAAACCCTGGAGAGCCACTGCCAGTCTGAGCAGACAATACTGACTGCTGTGGGCCAATGATCTGATTCAGTATAAGGCAGCTTAATGTGTGTCTACCTGGACTGTGATCTCAGCTCACCTTCATTTCTAAGGAATATGAACTATCAAGTCGCTAGGTTCCTAGCATGCCTACCACCATTATTTCAGGCTGAGGAAGTTTCAGGGGGTAGCTGTGTCAGTCTACAGCAGAACAGCTAGATCTGAGTCCAGTTGCACCTTTCAGACCAGCAAGATTTTCAGGGTAGAAGCCTCTGAGGGTCAAAGCTCCCTTCCTCGTATCTGACAAAGGGAGCTCTGACTCTTGGAAGCTTATACCTGAAAAATCTTGTTGGTCTCGAAGGTGCTACTGGACGCAACTCTAGGTGTACGGATAAGAAGTAATCAAGAAAATAGGAAATGCCTCAGATTAAAAGCTGCTTACCTCAGAGTCCTCCCTCTGGTCGTTGTCGTCATCTTGGCCACCGTTCTTTGGCATGTAGGCCATCTTCAGCCTCAAAAAACCCTTTACCCGAGATTTGTGGCTAACAGGAAAAAAACAATTGTAAAAACAGATGAGCTACATAATGGTTTTGTGTGCCAGAAAAGCAGTTTCTTAGAAATAAGGATGGATGGATGGATGGGTGGATGGATGGATGGGTGGATGGATGGATGGGTAGACAGACAGACAGACAGACAGACAGACAGACTCACCTTCTTGGCCTGAGAAGGAAATCTTTAAATGTGTAAGGCCGTTCCATAGTTGGGTCTTCTGTCTATTGATACAATAATAAAATTAAGTCAGTAAAATACTCAAGAACACATTCTTGCATGCCTGGCAGAAGTTCCAAGGGAGCTCTGAACAAAATTTCCGTCCTGAATTGCCTCTATTGGCAAGTGAATTGTCAACTGGACTTTTCCACTAGGTGTCACTCTCAACACCGTTATTGAGGCAACCAACCAACCAATGTCCTGGTGCAGAAAAATACCTAGAAGGCGGGAGCACTCAGCGATGCAAACCCCCCCACAAAAGTTGTTTGAAAACATCTTGCTACAAAATAATAATGTCACCCCCATGCCAGAGTCAACTCTCTTCTTTGTTTGTTTGCTTCACAAGTGTACTTCTAGTATGCACAGAAGAGTCAGGCTTTGTACTGAGTACATTTACCTCCCTTCCCATACACACCCGCACATCAGCACAGTGACAAGTAGGGAAAATGAAGAGTGACAGGGAGAGGAGGCGCCCGCCCCATCCTCACCTTCACCCTGAATTCTTCAAGTAACAAGGTACTCTGATATAGGATTCCTACTCAGGACTGGGAAATTCCTGGAGATTTTGGGGGTGGAGCCTGGGGAGGGGAGGGAACAGGGCCCTCAGAAGGTTATAATGCCATACAGTCCACCCTCCAAAGCCGCTACTTTCTGCCGGGGAATTGATATTGGTACCCTGGGGCTCAATCATAATTCCAGGAGATCTCCAGGTGCCACCTGGAGCCTGGCAACCATACTGTGTCAGATGGTTGAAAAGGTGAAAGGTAGAGACCTCCCTGGACCTCAGCTCTTTAACTAATGGCTCCCCGTTCCTTAGCCATGTTGGACACTGCAGGGTGTGGTCACACAGCAAAAGTTCAGCAGGACTCTGAGACAAAATGCTGTACTGCTATATGACTATTTTCCTAGCTATAAGAATATCCATATAATGACATTGCACTTTAAAAGCTAAGAATCAAACACTGTAGCAAAGGGAGAGACAATCTAATCGGAAGAGTTACCGGCCGAGTTCAGACTGGCAGTTTGGCCCGATATACGCCCGCTTTGCAAGCGGATTAAGACGTTGCCGTGCCACACCCATCCTGTCCTGAACGCTTTCATCCCGCTTTAAAAAGATACCTGGTGAAACCGGTGTCAAGCCATCTGGGTGCGTGTTCATCCTGCTTCCTGGCAGTGTGGACGCAAATAAGCCACACATCAAGCGGCGCCGGTAATGTGGACCTGCTGATCCAGCTGCTGCACCCATGCGCCTACGTGCAGATCGGCAAAATGGCCCAAAGCCGTGCACCACTGCCAGGGGCCACCCCACAGTGCGAATGCTCAGTTCCGCCTCCTCCCTGGTACGGTCCCGCATCAGTCTATGCAGTGTGAACGGAAAGCCCCATGACAACTCAGCCTGGGTCTTTTTGCCCCGCTTCCCTTGCGCTTCATTTTGCCAGTCTGTCCTCAGCCACCTTTCCAGCAATGTGGGAACTCAGCTCTGAGAGGTGCCAATTAGTGTGATAATCACAGCCAGCGGTGCAATTGCTGCATCCGCAAAATTCTGCACTGCTGGCAAACTACCAAGGAGATTATTACGTTTTAAATATTAGCTCGAGTGCCTTGTACCTTGCAACATTCCACGACCCAAGAATTATCACTGTGAACTGGCAAAGCACTAAAAAATGGTCCTACATGAAATCATGTGCCTTTTGCATTCGTTGTTGCTTGTTAAAACAAGGGAGAGGGAAGTCACAAGATGTAGGATGGGTCACTAGGATGGGGGCTTGATGTCTGTGGGTGCCGGTTGGTGTCCTGGGCATCCTGCCTTAGCCCTAGGGGGTTGGGGCAGACGGTTTGCTGGCTCTTTCTGGGCCCATGACTTTGTCAGAATATCAGGTTTACTTGGGGTCTTGCCATTTGCTCTAGTTATGCAAGCAGAAAACTGTAGTGCTCACTATGTACATCCTCCCTTATCTCTACACCTACTTTTAGATGCCGCAACTACCTATTGATAAAAGAAGCATTAATTTCTTTCTGGAGCAATCGAGGGTTAAAATAAAACAGTGCCCAGTCCCTCAGAACACCCCTAAGCCACGGGCCCTTCCAACACAATTGCTTTGCACTCGTGAAAAAGTAGCACAGCAAGCAGTTTGAGCTCTGCTCTTGCTCGATATTTCAAAAACCGATGTAGCCGACAACTTTTTTATTTTTCTTATTACATTCTTAAAATTTGTGCTCCGCTTTGAGTCTCAGTGAGAAAGACAAGACCGTAAAAAAGTAAATAAATCAATTCAAAAAGCTCATGGCAACTTAACAATCCAAGAGCCTGTTCAACCTATGAAGCCGTTACAATGCTTCCTTTCAACATCAGCCTTCCTCTGATGAAACCAACAAACGTTCAGTCCTCAGAGCCGTCCAAGGATTTTTAGTTTGTAGAGGAGACCCTGTAGACATATACCTTTATTTACATGGGATGAGAGCTACAGGTTTGTTACAGCCCAGCGCTGATCTGAATGTTCATTGATTGTGGTGTCCACTTTGAAAATGGTCCTATCAGTGAGGCAGAACAAACTGCCAAAACAAAAACGAAAAAAAAAGGAACTGAAGAGAAATCAAAGTGGCCCAGGTTGTTTCATCGGGAACAATTCCTTAACCATGGAATGCTGACGCTCACAGCAAATGTGCAATGCTACTTTCTTAACTCTAAATATATTAAGAATCAAGAACTTAGTCAAACTATATGATCTGACATATTTATGAAAACTAGAATGTCAAAACCATAGAACAGAAAATTAGAACCATAGAATCACAGAGTTGGAAGGGGCCATCCAGGTCATCTAGTCCAACCCTCTGCTCAATGCAGGATCAGCCTAGAGCATCCCTGACAAGTGTTTGTCCGGCCGCTGCTCAAAGACTGCCAGTGGGGGGAGAGCTCACCACCTCCCAAGACAGCTGATTCTTACTGTAAAAAAAAAAAGTTCTACTATCCAGCCGGTACCTTCCTGCCCTTAATTTAAATCCATTATTAGAAGTACAATGCCCTTGCGTTCTACACATAAAACTGCTAATATACTCAGCATTAGCCAGAAACAGAGCTTTAAATGAGGACATGCTATGCTATAGGGTTTCCAGGCCCTACTGGCCACCAGTAGGGAGGTCGCCAGATCAAGGCTGGGAAACTCCTGGAGATTTGGGGATGGAGCCTGGAAAGGACAGGTACCACAGTGGAGTACAGTGCCACAGAGTCCACCCTCCAAAGCATCCATTTTCTCCAGGGGAACTGATCTTTGCAGTCTGGAGATGAACTGTAATTCCAGGGGATCCCCAGGTCCCATCTGGAGGCTGGCACCCCTACCATTCTATGTTATCATCCATCATGTAGAAAGTTGCAGGTTCAGTCCCTGGCATCTCCAGTAAAAAGGACCAGGCAGTAGGTGATTTGAAAAAACTCCACCTGAGACCCTGGAGAACCGCTGCCAGTCTGAGTAGACAGTACTGACCTTAATGGGCCAGTGGTCTGGTTCAGCATAAGGCAGATCCGTGTGTGTTCAATGCAAACCACAACAGTTAAGGGCGGAAAGATACCGCAGCCCTTTAACGATGTTTAAAGTCACTGGCCTGTGTTCTATCACTCTGCTTAGCAAAGCCTGAAGCCTTCATTTTCTATTTACTAATGCTACTACTAATAAGTGATTCTTCTGCTCAATGAAGAGGCAAGGAGAGAAGAGATGTAGTATCTGGATGTACACATAGCCCTGACTTGGATAGATCACGTCAGATCTTGGAAGCTAAGCAGGGTTGGTCCTGGTTAGTATTTGGATGGGAGACCCCCAAGGAAGTCTGCTGAGTTCAAGTAATGGCAAACCACCTCTGAATATCTCTTGCCTTGAAAACCCACTGGGGTTGCTCTATGACAGCTGACGACTTGACAGCACTTTACACAATACTAGCCACACCCACACCCCAAGTATTTCTCAGTTTGACAAAACACTGTCTCCCCTCGCTCAGTGTGCACCGGGGAAGAAACAGGACTGGATCATACAGAAGATCTTCACAAGCACAGCAGCCCTTTGGCAAATGGAAGTGCTAGAAGTACTTCTCCCTGTTCACTTGCGCTACATGAAAGCAACTGTTTCTCCATTATCCTTTTTTGTATGCACAAAACATACTGCAAGGTATTTCTTCTGGTACAGTTTCAAAAACCAGATTAAACGAGATCACGTGAACCACTGGTTAGGGACTGTGGCTCAGTGGGAGAGCATCTGCTTGGCACACAGAGGGTCCCAGGTTCAATCCCCAGCATTTCCGGTTTACAGGATCAGGTAGCAGGTGATGTGAAAGACCTCAGCCTGAGACCCTGGACAGCTGCTACCAGTCTGAAGACCAAGGGTCTGATTGAGTACAAGGTTGTTTCATGTGTTTGTTCATTAATTTTATATTCCATTGGTCCACATGTACAATGTTGTTTTGTTAAAAATTACATTAAAGCACTATGCATTGCATCAAAAGATGAGCCACTGAAGTTGGAAGAAGACTCCTCCTAAAGTTGGAAGAAGACTGCCTCCAGCCTATGGTAGAATACTACCTACTGTATTTTTAACAATGCCCCTTAATTAACCTTACACTACACAGATCCCTGGTATACATCATCGGCATGTATCCTACCACTCCACCGATCAAACTTTGAAGTACTCCTCCAGCCTGAGGAGACTTCTACTAACTTAAGAGGCTCTTCTGTTGGAGGAAGAGCTGTTTAAGTTGGAAAAAGGCTTTTTAGGGTGGATAAAGGCTTCTTAGGTTCCTACGGAAAGCTTTGTGCCATTATTTCTCTGGCAGAAAATACTTTCTTCCCAACAACAGTTCATCTCAACTGGTACTCATTCAAGAGCTGTTCAAATATTCTTTCCATATCTCACCATGGAAAACATGCTGAAATAAAGATCAATAAACATTTAGAGGGGAATTATGAAGCTGCTAAGAGGTCTAAACAGGCAAGGTCCCACTGAAGTCACTGGACAGTGTTTAGCCTAGTGCAAAGAAGATGAAAATATTGGCAGTGTCCAAATATTTATAAGGCTGTTGGAATGGAGATGGTAAACTTTATTTATTCTATTTAGGGCTGAATAAGAAGCAGTGGCCTGTATCCTACCACTCTACCTAGCCAAGTTTCTTCCAGAGTATACTACTGTATATAGTGTGTATATATATATATACAGATCGTGTGTGTATATATATATATATATATATATATATATATATATATATATATATACACGATCTGTTTGCTGTATGTGTTATCTTGCTATCACTACATTGCTTTCTACCCAAGTAATTTCATTTTTTGGCACTGTTAACATACCATACCGGTATTATCTAATTCTCAGTGTGGCCAATTCAGTGGATATTTAAATCCAGAGATTGGATCCATTGACAGTCAAGACAGATCTTTCTAGAAACCTGAAAAATGCCTCAGGTGTGCAGGGGGGGGGGGATCTGAGATCTAAAAACAAACAAGGAAGAAAACATTGGGAAGTTTTAAAAAATTCCAAATAATAGAAGCAGCACCATTAGCTTTAAGAAATGAATGTTGCTAGGCAACCAGACACTATTGCCAGCCTTCAAGCCCTGGTTTCTGTCAGTAAAAGCCAAAGGGCTCTTTTGGCCTTCGAGGAAGGACTTACTGGTGCCAGGCTCACCAGCAACCACCAGGTGACTTGCTAACACTCTACTTGCAAGAATAACCTGACATAACCTGTATATAGTTCCAGTTGTTCAGTGTAAATAAATGTTAATATTCTGTATAGAAGAAACAGAATCACTCTGCTGATTTTGCAGCGTCAACAAACCGTCATAACCTAGGCCTGGCTGCTTGCTACTGTTCAGCAGCAGCCACCCCATGAAAGCCAGTGTGGTGTAGTAGTTAGAGTTTCAGATTAGGATCTGGGAAAACTAGGTTCAAATCATTGCTCTGCTATGGAAGCTCACTGGGTGACCTTGGGCCACTTATACATTCTCAGCCTAACTCACCTAACAGGGTTGTTGCAAGAATAAAATGGAGGAGAGGAGAATGATGTAAGCTGCTTTGGGTCCCCATTACTGAGAAAGAAGGAGTATAAATGAAATAATAAATATAGCTGACAATGGGAGAAGATAAAAGGTAGTTTCGTGGGTGGGTGCAAAGCTGAGAAGGCAGTAGGGAAAAGTGAGGATATGGGGGTTGCCAGGAGAAAGGAAAGAGGGAACAGTATGGAGAAGAGGATACAGGGGAAAATAAGATGCCCCTTTTTAAGCCCTTGTGGGTTCTCTATCGCGAAACTGGGCCTGGAAACCAGCATTGCACAATTGGACCACACTTTTCCTAGGTAGAGGTTGCTGGGGGGAGGGAAGGATGAAAAGCTGAAGACAGGGGGCAGATAAAGGTATGTTGGTTGGTGAGGGAGAAGGAGAGAAGGAAGCAGGACCAGGAGAGAGGTCATCAAGGCTTTCAGGGCAGGGGAAGTAACAATAGTGCAGGAGGGGGAAATGAGATTCCCCCCATAAGATCTTGCGGGTCCCCTGATCGCTTTGTTTCAGATTTCTGTAATCCTAGTCCTATTACTTTGTTTATCAGATGTCTTATTCTATTGAATGCTCTGATTTACACTATGTAATCTGCCTGGAGTCTGAATGAGAAAGATGGACTATAAGTAACATAAATAAATAGATAAACCTCCCTCCAAATTAAGCAGCTCTTCTTCCAGAAGTGCCATTTATTACCACAAATCCAACTGCCTGCATACTTTACAGAGCAGGGCTTTCCTTTTCCCTCCCCACCCCGTCACACACCCTGCTGGCTGACTGTGGGGCAAAACAGGAGGGAGAAATTGGTGGAAATCACAATTTTCCAGAAATGGAAATGCTGTTCTGTCAGAGCCTGCATGGCTGGATATGTGCCATCATTTTTTTAAAAGAAGAAATAAATTAGGCTTTAAACTTTGGTGTGCACCATGGTAGGATACAGTTCAGTGAGTTTGAATTTCAGAAAATTAGATCTTGGTTAAACATCGGGGAAAACATTTTAATATGAGGGATGCTTAAGTATGTTGCATAATCCACTTTCCTGGCACGGTTCAAGGAAAGTCTATTAGGAGATAATGGGTTGGATCCTACCAGAATTTCCACTCGACCTTGTCTGATTCCCCTCTTCACTGTAGTTCTCCCTCATGTGACTTTTCTCCATACAGGTTCCATAATACCTTTTCTCCATACAGGTTCCATAATACCAGGAAAATATCCTCCCCACAAGGGCCCCTCCTTCCTTTTTAATTGATAGAATACATGGCAGGATCCAGCTCAGTTTATGTACGAGTTTACAGCTGCTCCAAATCTAGATGATCAACACTGATGCAAAGAAAACAACATTGTTTATCTTTGGCTGTGATCACACATACTAAGTAATCCACTTTCAATCCATTTTCAATCCTCTTTCCACCTGGATTTTACTGTGTGAACTGGCAAAACCCAGTTGGCAAGTGTATTGAGAGTGGATTGAAAGTGGACTGCTTAGTGTGTGTGATCACAGCCTTTGACTACTGTTTCCTATTCTGATCTGAATGCATGCTTGCTGTTACTTGCAGGCATGATTATTTGAAGTCAGCGTAATGCAACAGTTAAGGGAACAAGTCGGGAATTCAGCTTTGCTCTTTGGAATT
Source organism: Lepidodactylus listeri (assembly GCA_029233225.1). Classification (NCBI taxonomy): domain Eukaryota; kingdom Metazoa; phylum Chordata; class Lepidosauria; order Squamata; family Gekkonidae; genus Lepidodactylus; species Lepidodactylus listeri. The sequence continues at coordinate 22,393,787 of JARCFY010000004.1, read as the reverse complement.
TCTTTGGCAGCTTTGCTCTTAAACAAACAATCCATTGCAGCTAACACTAATAAGTTTATTGATTGCAATAATCATGATTAGTGGTTGCTCCCCACATATATGATAACAGCGAGCTGATAGCCTGGTGAGCTTAGACTATTTCTCAAAATGGAAAGAACTAAACACAAAATCAGTTTTAACGCTTGAAAATAAGCGTTTGGCAGAATTTCAACAGCCACTAAAAAAAGGGGGAAGGGGGGAGACTAGGTTAAAGAGAGAGGAGGGGGATATGGTTCAAACGTTCTCTGTGAAACAATTCAGATTTCCGCCCCCCCCCCCCCCAAGTTAACAACCTCTTTCATAAGGTGGTGGCGAGGATAATTGAGGTAAGAATTGTAATGCACTTTGTACATCGAACTGAAATGATTAATTAGAGTAATAAAATGGCATACGCTGATTGAAGAAACTGGAAGGATTCCAACTACACTGTAAATTTTTAATGCTGTTACTTAACCCAAGAATGAAACTGGTCAGACATTTCTTTAAAACCTGTGCTACTTAAGCAAACAGACCGGGACAGCTGCACCAAAGGCATATTAAAACTCCCAGACAAAGATGAAGTTATAATGTTCAGGACACCAACAAAGCCGACCAAAAAGGCTGAAGACAGTCTGGAATTGTTCTTCCTTTCCATTCGTTACTAGAAGGGGGAACTCGACGACTGGTCTGATCTGACACACTGCGGTGGTCTTGTCTATCCCAAAACACTTGGCATCAGATCCTGCCTCATAAGATCATAAATAATACCAGGAAACACTGTAGAACTAGACAGTTGTGTCTATGGGGAGAAATTCCAAACCACTGCTTTCACATATTATGTACTGGAATTGGTATAAGGGAGAAGGCAGCTAGCACGGACCCAAGAAAAATGGTTATTCACTCTAGGAACGATGACCAATTTTATTATTATTATTTATTAGATTTTTATTATTTATTGGGTTTCCTAGCTTGCACCCTTTGCTAGAATGTCTGGAAAACCATAAAAGCACATATATTGTCTATGGAGGGGGGGAAATGGTCTGCAAACTGGATGTTGACACCGCAACTCTTTCTATTGGACAAGCAGGTAACATATGAAACCAGCTCTCAGGAATTTGATATTTCCTTCCTCGGTGGCCCACCACAGACTTCCAGCCTCTTAGGGGCACTTACCCAGAGGTAAACACAAGAATTCAGGGGGGTGGGGGGTGGAAAGCAGCTGATGAAACTCAAGAGCAAGCCTTCTCTTGTGGGAACAGCTGCCTGGCAAGCGGTGAGCCACCTCCCTCGACTCTGCTCTTGGCTAATCCTACGCACCGCTCGGTTCATGGGAACACGCGAGACATATGGCAGTTAGAGGCTTAAGGGTACGCAAATGTGTACAACCCCTAGGGAACAGGCAGCATCAGAAGAAATACAGCCTATCACCGTGGCAACGCCCCCTTTTTCATCAAGAATCCCTGTGTGAGCTATAAAGCTCACTGGGGGACCTCAGACTAGCAGTCCGTATCTTTCAGTCTAAACTCTCTGGGGTTGCTGTAAGGGGGGAAATGGGATAACCCCATCCATGCACGCCAGCCTGAGTCTCTCGGAGGAAAGGCGGAATATAAGTGCAAAAGAATGAACAAATGGGAGAAAAAAAGCAATAGACTTTTTTTCTCCCAGACTCCCTACTTTTCAATACTGGAGAGACTAAGAGCACAATCCTATGCAGTCTAAGCCTGTTGAAATCTATTCCAGTCTAAGCCTGTTCAAAGCAATGGGATTAGAGGGGAGTAACTCTGGATAGGATGAGTCTGTAAATCTTTGCTATCCACCCCCCCCCCCCCAGTCAAATGAGTGTGTTCTTTTAAGAAAAAAGCGGAATAGTCCCAGTGGTCCACCAAATTCAAACAGCAAGAATAACAGATGAGAAATGTTTAACAGAAATCCTCCATATTTATGGAACTCCCATCCACAAGATGTTTAAGGAGCAGCGCAAGACGTGGGGATCCTATTTCGGTTGAAAGGTGGCATGTAAATGTTTTAAACAAGCATTTCAATTTGCTCAGCAGAGCATTTGGCAGCCAAAATTAAGGAAACAGATGGGGCATTTTACCTACCTGGGGCTCTGGTACAAGGAGGCACAGATGCCAGTAAAGGAAATAAATTCCTTGCTACACTAACATTCCATCTTGATGCCAAGAAAAGTGTTGCATGTCATTTGTGCTTGTGCAACAACGCAACCATGAGAGCTCTTGATGCCCGAGATGAACCTAACTATACAGTTTAGGGATGCGAGAGTGCATAGAATATACAGCTTTTACTTAAAAACCTAGATAAGCAGGGTTGCCAGCTCTAGGTTGAGAAACACCTAGAGAAATCACTAGCTAGGGTTGACAACCTCCAGGTGTCTCTTGGAATAACAGCTGATCTCCAGGCAACAGAGTTCAGTCCCCCTGGAGAAAATGGCTGCTTTGGAGGGTGGACTCTATGTCATTATACCCCTTGAGGGCCCTCCCCTCCCCAGGCTCCGCCCCCCCAGATCTCCAGGAACTTCCCAACCCAGAGGTGGCAACCCTCTATAATAGCACAGTCAGTTACTCAGATTTATGAAGGTTCCTTCTCCCCCACAGAAGGAACCACGTCATGTGAGAATGTACCTTTAGCCTAAGTTAGGTCTTGAGAAGCTTTTAGCAGCTTCTTTCTTCAAGGATGTGTCAACAAAGCCCTCCTACCCAGATAGCTACATGGAATCCCTTATTTGTCAGGAACACGGCCTATCTTTCTGTTTGGAACAGTTTTAAGAGAGTACATTTCACATTGTGAAGTGAAAATGTTCCACAGGGCAACCAAAAAAAAAAATGTGCCTCGCGAATGCTTTGAACGGGGACACTGAAAATATTCTCCTTTACAGCGAGTCTTGAATGTGTTTATTCACGAATTTTTTATGCCTCCTCATTCTGCCTGGTGAAGGAATCGGCTATGCTCAAACACATATGTCTCACACATTAAAGAAGAACAGGAAATTACAAACTGCATGGATCCTGTGAACAATTTCAGATTTCCACCCATTTTAACAACTGTCCACAATCTCAAACTTCACAGTTAGTTTGTTTCAGTGTAATATAAGGCCAACAACTGAGATAAAACTACTGAAAATAAACTTAGCAGGGCAGAGTTTGACTTTTTGGCCTTTTACAGACATTAAAAGGAGGCCCAATGCCAACGTAAAGATACTAGCTACATAACCATGACTAGGAAATCTGGGTGGTCTAGGAATCCCCCACCCAATCCATAATTTCTGGTGGTTTATTTTTACCACAACATTGCTTAGTCTTGGGCCCCGGCCACATGAGCAAGATAAAGCAGGGGGGAAGCGAGGCTTTTTGCGCCGGGGTACTTTGACCCGCAGTTGTGTGATCACACATTTTGGCAAAGATGCGGTCGCAACTTGCCATTGTGTGATCAGACGCAACCATGGGCAAGGTGGATTTCCCCCCCCGTTCCGTTCCGATTCACTTAAACGGGGGATCAATGAATCGCATCTTCACCCTGAGGGCTTCCAATGACAGTATGCGATGATGCGCATACTGAGAAGGGGAAACAAACAACAGCATGGCGTCGGGATAGCCTGATCAGACTATCCCTGATGCCACAAGTGCGCGCTGGAACGATCACATGGGGAAAGTCCGTCTGTGGCCCACAGCAAACCATTTGATACTGGATGTTCCCTACTGTTTTTTTTAATGCGCTTCTTCGGTGGAGAGCAACGGCTTGCCGATGGGTACGGAACGCTTCACAGATGTGTTCTTGTGACCACGCCCTTAAAATCCGGCTGGGAGTCGTGTCTCTCGCCTAGCTAATTCTGCGTGTGATCGGGGCCCTGATTACTTTTAAACCAGAGTGGTGGTGGGAATGGCTGTCAAGTCACAGCCAACTCATGGCAACCCCGTACGGTTTCAGAGGCAAAAGATGAACGGAGGAGGTTTCCTGTTGCCTGCCTCTGCATAGCAACCCTGGAATTCCTTGGTGGTCTCCCATCCAAGTACTAACCAGGGCTGACCCTGCTTAGCTTTCAAGATCTGATAGGATCGGGCCAGCCTGGGCCATCCAGGTCAGGGCTTAAACCAGACTATGCATGCCCCAATTTGAAGCTAGCCATGCTTAGCGTTAGAGCAGACACAATAACATCATTGTTTGGTTACCTGTGAAAAGAGAAGAAAGAAGAAGGTTCCCACACGTGGGGAGGGGACGATGACACAGAACATTCTCCTTCTCCTAATCATGGCTATCAGGAACATCATGTTTCCCCATGGCCTGGGATCTCTGTACTGCATGCTAGTGGTTTGCAGCTTGTTATGAAACATGCTGGGATTTCCTTCTTCCTCCTTCAAAATAGCCTAGGGTTGCCAGCCTCCAGGTGGGGCCTGGGGGGTGTCCCGCTTTCACAACTGATCCCCAGCTGACAGAGATCAGCTCCCCTGGAGAAAATGGCTGCTTTGAAGGGAGGACTCTGTGGCATTGGACATGCGGGGCCCCCTCCCCATACCAAACCCCGCCCTCTCCTGGATCCACCCCCAAAGCCTCCAGGTATTTTCAAACCCAGACCTGGCAACCCCAAAATAGCCCGCGCTCACTCTCCAGAACATGTTGCTCTCCACTACTCTGATCCAAAGTCTAATACGTGCAGAGTCGATTCTGTGGGACAGCAACAGATTTGTGCAATCAGAGTCTTAGCATTTTCTTTTTTTAAAAGGAAATGCAGGTGCAGGGAAGCTGAGCACTTGATCACAGCATTGTTGGGGGGGGGAGAAGATGCTTATTTATCCCCTTTTGCAGGTGAGAAAGAAGCTGGAGAGGTGCACTGACTGCAAAAATTGCTTCTGTTCAGAGTGTCACTGCTCCAATAAAATTTCCACACACACACACACTGGAAGCCGGCACTTCCCTTAGATTAATAAAATAAAATAAAATCTTCTGAAAGACTGACCATGGGTCTCCCAGCATCACTTTGTGTTATTGGCTGGGGTGCCAACTTCCAGGTGGTCAAACTAAGTATACCCAGCATGAAGAATGACAAAATTGAAATTTATATAAACAACTAAATTTATGTAATGCAATTAATATCTCAATTTCTATGTACCAAAAATGTGGCGGCACGGACAAGAAAAGTTTTGGCAATTACTGCTGTTTTGGAAACCTAGGATTGACCGCCCACCCTTAATTGGATGGATCTTTGAAGCTCGTATTTCACGATTTCCCACGAAGAAGCGGGTGAAACAGGCATTACAGCTGGCCTGCTGGGAGTCGTGTTTGTGAGCCTTGTGGAAGCACAGAACAGAGGATAAATCAGCTGACAACCTCCATCGCTTCCAGTTTTCAACAAGGTCAAATCACAGCATGGACACTTAAAGGTTAGAATACATGGAGTTCACCTGTTGAATGAAGGGACGTGAGTGTTATCAGCAGTTTACAAGGGACACTTAAAGATTGTTGAATTGAGATATTAATAGCATTACACAAATTTAGTTGTTTATATAAATTGCAATTTCATCATTCTTCATGGTGTATCGACTTAGCTTGACTGTGATTTCTCTACTTTTGTAACCTCCAGGTGGTGGCTGGAGATTGTCTGCTATTATAACTAATCTCCAGGTGACAGAGAACAGTTCCTCTAGAAAAAATGGCTGCTTTGGAAGGTGGACTCTATGGCATTATACCCCACTGAAGTCTCTCCCCTCCCCAAACCCCGCCCTTCTCAGGCTCCACCCCCAAATTTCCAGGTATTTCCAAAACTAGAGCTGACATCCCTAGTTACTGGTATTTATAGCCTGTAACAAAGCAGTCAAGGTGGATATTTCAGGTTTTTAATTTACAAAGAAAAGGAGGCAGGGGAGAAACCTTTTCAACCGTGACCAAGTTTCTCTCCTATGTACAGCATCTAAATGGGTGGTCAGTGACGATGAAAGGGATGGATACAGCTATTTTTACGAGACCCAGGCAGGAGCTCAAAACCATTTTCCCATAAGGAGCAGAAAACTGTAGGAGACTAATTATTTTTTCTATGAATCATCCATAACAAACCACACGCCTAACAAGTTCCCAAGTGATTTCATTTTAGATGGCAGGGAATTCAAATGTCCCCCCCTCCAACCCCCCCCCCCCCGAAAACAGTGCTAACATTGTCAACGGCTTTGACTAAGGAAGCTAATACATGAAAGCTTCTCCAGGGACATTTAACAAATATACCTGCTGGCCAGATTATCATGCATCAAACGAGCCAGGACCTCAATGCTAGACTGGAGGGCCCAGCAGGTTTGCAAAAATTCAGCACTGAAATGTAGCAGAAATTAATACAAAATGAAGAATAAAAATCCCAGGTGGTTTATTTAATGTCAACACAGGATTTCCTTAGCCTTGCTCATCTTCCCCTCCATCTGAAAACTTCAGACTGGCTCACTACATGCAGTGCAATGGAAGTTGCTGGCGGAAGGGCCGCTAGGAGGTTATGTCCCTCCCACCCAGCAAGAGACCGCATACATCCGTGGAGGAAGGCTACCCTTTCCCCCCCTTCTTAATGAAAACAAATAAAATACCTGTATTGGCCATTTACAACCCTGGGGGCGGGGAGGAGAACATAAATGGTATACACCAGGGTCCCCACAAAGTGGTTCCCATGGGCGCCATGGCCCTTGCTGACATCTTTCCTGGTGCCTGTCCAGTGTTTTTAGAAAGTGGGTGGGGCCAAGTGGGGCTCCTGCCCAGCAGGGCTTCTGATTGGCTGTGCAGGTTCATGTTCTTTCAGCGGCAGCTGCTGCTTTAGACATGAACACATGAAGCCGCCTCATACTGAATCAAACCCTTGGTCCGTCAAAGTCAGCATTGTCTATGCGGACTGGCAGCGGCTCTCCAGGGTCTCAGGCAGAGGTCTTTCACATCACCTACTGCCTGGTCCTTTTAACTGGAGGTGCTGGGGATTGCCTAGGTGTCAACTACTGGGGGCTCGAAGGCTTGAGCCACCCCTGAAATGTCCCGGGGGGGACTGAGCCCCCCCCCGGGAAAACGGTACGCCCTTCACCGCGCCTCCCCGGGCCCTTCCTAGGGCCGCCGCTGTCTCTCTCTCCCCGCCCCCCGCCTGACCACTCTGTCCTTCCCTCCATCCGTCCAGGGGCCCGCTAAGCAAATGCCCAGCTGGCCCCTGGACAGACGGAGGGAGGGACGGAAGCAGGAGAGGTCAGGCCGGGGGGGGGGGGAGGCGGAGGCGGCAGGAACATGGTCCCGGCGCGCGCGCACGGAAGAGCTCCCGCCCCCCCCTGGGATTTTGAAAACTTGACGCCCCTGGGGGATTGAACCTGGCACCTTTTGTGTGCCAAGCAGATGCTCTGCCACCGAGCCACAGCCCCTTTACAGTAGTGAAGTTTTGCTTTATTCTCTCTCTCATTCCTCTTTCCCAGTGTGTTTTTAAAAATTACTCCTCATGTCCCCTGTGCTTGGCTTACTTCCAGGCCTGTAGCCACAGGGACCCTTGGGGTGATGTCAACCTATCACAAATGCCCCCTGCCCCCTCCTCTCCCAGAAGGTGGAGGGAGTCTGGGGTGACCAGTGACGACCACGCCAAAAGGAAACTGGTGGCTGCCAAAGCCCCTCCTCACACAGGGCTGCTCGGAGGCTTAGCACCTTCAGCCAGAGGTCCGGCCAGAGCTATGGTAAGCGCAAGTGCAAGAGCAGCACAGCCGGCCCGCTGGCTGGGAGGCAGCCTTGCTTGGCAGCGCACCCCAGCCCCCCCACCACACAGGCCAAGGCAGAAAGAGAGAGAGTCAGGAGCCCTGCTTGCTTGACCCCAGGGTGCCACTTGACCCTCCTTGCTTGACCCAAGGTTGCAGGGTTGCTGTTTGACCCCACCCAAAACATGCCGCACACTTCCCCCCCCCCCCTCCATTTTCTGGCTATGGGGCTGGTTACTTCTGTATGTGTGTAGTTCCACCTCCCACTGTGACCATTTTGTGGTTATGCTTACCCAAAGCTCTGGACCAAATATAGAAGAAGAGGAGGAGATTGGATTTATACCCCACCTTTCACTCGGAGTCTCAGAGCGGTTTACTGTCTCCTTTCTCTTCCTCTCCCCACAAGAGACACCCTGAGAGCCGAGGGTTGAGAGAAGTCTTTCGAAAACTGCCCTTGAGAGAACAGCTCTGAGAGAACTTGTGACTGAACCACGATCACACCAGCAGCTGCATGTGGAGGAGTGGGGAATCAAACCCCGTTCTCCAGATTAGACTCTGCCGCTCTAAACCACTACACCAAAGTGGCCCTCTTGGTGTAGTATAAAGAGTGTTGTGTTTTGAGTTGAGAGATGAAGTTCAAATCTGTGCTCAGTCCTGGGGTTTAGAGCAGCAGATTCTAATCAGGAGAACTGGGCTTGATTCCCCACTGCTCCACATGAAGCCTGCTGGGTGACCTTGGGCCAGTCACAGTTCCCTCATGACTCTCTCAGCCCCATCTGCCTCACAAGGTTCCTGTTGTAGGGAGAGGAAGGGAAGGTGATTGTATCCCGCTTTGAGACTCTTTAAGGAGGAGAAAAGCAGGGTATAAAAACCTTCTTCTTTTCATACCGATGTCCCCAAGGCTTTGCTCACCTAACACAAAATTAAACACATACGTAAAGATATATTGTAACTTTCCCTAGGCCCTAGGCATCAAGTAGCACAGAAACTGGAATCAATAAAATTCACCTGTTCCTTGTAAAAGTGAGCTTCAAAAGAGTTTTCAGTACATTTCCCTGGATCTGATCTAATTTGGATTTATTGGAGCCCCTCAGAAGTAACTATGAGCAATTTCTCATAAGGCTTGTGACTTTAAAGAGAGAGAAGTAGAAAGCGTGAATGATATCCAGGTTTTCTCTAGTTATTACAAGTGAATGTAGACAAGTGAGGAACGCAGTTAAAGGGCTTAGATAGGATGGAGTGGATCAGTAATGACAACTTGAAACCGAAGCAGAGCATCTGATGTGAACTTCAGGAAGGGATTCTCGGTTCACCATGAAAAATGACACTAATTTCAAACCTGCTTGTCAGCACCGCAAGAGGCACGATGCTGTATGACGATAAAGGAAGGCATTGCAAGATTTAAGAAAAATAAACAGCACGCCTCCAGAAGTATAACAGATGCTCGAGCTTAAGGTACTGAGCAATGGTTCATAGTTAATCAGCGATGGGGTGGGCTGGGGGAATGACTGACTCTTCAACTTTTCTGTTTCTACTCGTCCTGCTTAAAAACCACTTGAAACCATAATACAGAATCACCAAGTCAAACGTTTCAAGCCCTGTAGCCATACTTCCACTCCAGACATTCTGGCTTGGATCAAAGAAATTGTTTACAGAACGAATTCACACAATGGATCTCTTTCTCCTTCTCCTGCAGTCTCTTATAAGTCAGGCCTCCACTTTGGCAGTAGAAAAAAAGAGAGTCTAGAACAAAATCTGTGGTATGGTATGAGCTTTTGTGAGTCACTGCTCACTTCTTCAGATACCTCACTTTGGGAGAACCATAAAATCCTCTGAGTATGATGTGGTGGGGAGTAACCTACAGCAAGATGCAGAATTAGGAGAACACCCCCCCCCCCCAACACATACTTTGTGCAAGAGATCATGCAAGTAGAACTTGCCCATTCCCCCATGAGTTGCAACTTTGGCTGAGGACAGACTGGCAATGTGGGCCGCTATGCCTCTGCTTTAGAAGCGGAGGACGAGAAGCCATCCACATTGCCGCAGCTGTCCCGTCGGCTGCGCACTCACCTGTCTGCGAGGCGCTGCTGGCGCGCTTTAGCTGGAGACCCCTTGGATCCAGTCTCCAGCCGTACAGGTGTGCGTCCCTGCCGTTTCCTGGTGGTATGGACGTGTCTACGGTGTGCAGGAAGCGGCAGGGGAAGTGTGAACGGGCTGTTCTGGCTGCTGCAGCTATGCGAATAGCCTCGCCTCGCCGGAACAGCCATGCACCGCCTGTCGCGCCAGTGAAGGCTCCAGGAGCCGGCCAGCAGAGTGGGCGCATCGTTCCACCTTCTTCCCGGTAGGGTCCTGCAGCACTGCAGCCAGTGTGAACAGGCAGCCCCGGGACGGGTTGGCCCCGAGGCTTTTTTGCCCGCTCGCACTGCGCTCCAGATCCTCAGTCTGTCCTCAGCCTTTGCCTCCTGCTCAACTGCATTCTCTCTTTGAAGGCTCCATGACTCTTGGGAGCGGGGGGGGGGGGTGCATGGGGTTGCAAGGGGAAGGAGGATTGTTTGGACCCATCCCACTACCAACAGTCTGATCAAACTCTGATTGCCATCTTGAGTACATTTTTTTTAAAAAAATCAAGAGCAGCTGTAGAAATCAGAGAATGTTAACAATAACGAAAGGGTTCCGACTCCCTCAAACTGACTAAGCAAGTGTGAAATTCTGAGACTCGCTCTCGACCTCATAGATTGAAGCAGTCCTGGTGCACACAGAGCGTGTTATCTCAGCGGCCCACAGAGCATTATGTTCACTCCCATCATTCCAGAATACTATTCTGTCAACTTTGTTCTATTGAGCCGTAGCTTCCAGGCATCACCAGATGAGCGAAAATGGACTGGGTATGGGGCTGCTAAGCCCTGACTCCCATAATCTAAAGAAATCTCCATTGGCTGACAGTGTGATGTCATGACTGGGGAAACCCAGAAATGAACTGCCAGAAATTCTATGGCTTTACCACAGTGTTTCCGGCGATTCCTAGAGAGGCATGCCATCACTGATGGTGCCTTCCATGCTCCCCCCTTGGTCTCCCAATGATTGCCAGGCCATACCCACCCTAGTTCCTCAAACCAGGAAGCATCTGTCCTTTTTGCCTCTGTTTCTTGATTTATTATATCTCCATATGTTCCCCAGCGAGCACTTCGGTCTGGATCCCAAAACCGTCTGACCCTCCCAGGGCCGAAGGAGGCTCGACTGGCGGGTACAAGGTCCAGGGCTTTTTCTGTGGCAGCCCCGTACTGGTGGAATGAGCTCCCAGATGACATCAGGGCCCTGCGGGACTATTTGCAGTTCTGCAGGGCCTGCAAGACGGAACTCTTCCACCAGGCCTTTAAGTAGGGGCCGCCTGATAATATTTACATCTTGGCCCTGGTTCGATTTTATCCGCCAGTTCTGTGGCCGTTTCAAAGGCTACATCTGGAAACTGCACTGAGTTACCAATTGAAGACATGCCATCGTTGTGATAATTTGTTGTTTTATATGTTTTAATGTTTTAAATATGTATTTATTGCCTTCTGATGTGTTGTTAGCTGCCCTGAGCCTGCCGTACGGCAGGGAGGGTGGGATATAAATCCCATGAAATAAATAAATAAATAAATATTTATTTATTACATGCCAGTATCCTTTAATAAATACAGTCTTTAACCAATTGTAATTCAAACTTATTCTATTATGGGTGAAATGTAAAACATTCTCTCTTTAGCACTAGCAAAATAAAGCAGGCTGGTCGCTAAAAATCTTACCGGAAGATGATTAAGTGGCACATCAACTTGACCAAGGAAATCGTCTCTGGTCTGTTAACAAAAAAGGAAAGTATGCTTATTAATACAATTGCAACCACAGAGGATCAAAACAAAGAGAAGATAAACAAAGACAATGGTGTTGATACTCTGTCACCATTAGCACCACCGTTATCTACTGGAGCCCCTAAATATCTCTCCCATTAAAGACCTTCTAAATGTCTTCTGTTGACAGGGAAAGTTATAAGCTACACTTAGAAGTAAAATTCCACTTGTATCTCATATTGCATCTGTCTTCTTGTACGCTGAGCTTGTAAATGGAAGTTACCTGTAAATCTATAAGAATGGCTCATATGAAACTTCAGATATAAATAAAATAAAACATTTTATGTACCTGACCCCATTTTGAAACACGCATATTAACATTTTATGGCCACTCTGAATACATGAGGTAAAAGGACAGGAAATAGATTTTTTTTTTCACCGTGACACCCCAGGGTTTTTCTAGTAACTGCTAATGCTTTTATTAAATTTGTAGGAAAAGCAACTTATCCTGTCTGTAGGATACTAATGGCCCAGTAAAATTTCAATGTGTTCTTTAATATTCATATCTGCACTTGCGTATGTAAACTTCCTTATTCGTTGCAATGGACAGACCTGAGCCACACATTAAAAGTACATGGACAGCCAGTGTAGTATAATGGTTAGAGTGCTGGACTCACATCTGGGTACAGCTGCCAATGGTCAGTAGGGTAGTTCCTGGAGAATTGGATGTGGAACCTGGGGATGGAGGAGTTTGGGGAGAGGCGGGACCTTGGCAGCCATAGAATCCACCCTCCAGAGCAGCCATTTTCTCCAGGGGGACTGATCTCAATAGTTTGGAGATCACATTTAATTCCAGGAGATCTCCAGGCCCCACCAGGAGGCTAGCAAACCTGGATCTGTGAGACCCAATGAAGGTCACGGGGTGACAGTAAACCATTCACACTTTCTCAGTCTAACCTATCTCACAAAGTTGTGGTGGGGATAAAAAGGGGAAAGGAGAGCCATACATGCCACCATAAACTCTGCTGAAATTGAGGAAAGGCAGGATAAAAATTTACTGTATATATATACACCTTTCCACTGAGGGCTTTAAAGGGGAGCACCAGCACCTTGAACCGAATTCAGTAGGCTTTACATTCTTTATAGTCCACCTTTCCACTGAGGGCTTTAAAGGGGAGCACCAGCACCTTGAACCGAATTCAGTATGCTATTTGCAGCCAGTGCAGCGACTTCAGCACAGGCTGGATGTGCTCCCATCTAGGGAGACCCATCATGCGCCTGGCCGTGGCATTCTGCATTAGCTTCAGCTTCCGAATTTGCAACAAGGGCAGCCCCATCTAGAGAGCATTACAGTAGTCTAGTCTCAAGGTGACCATAGCGTGGATCACTGTGGCTATGTCGTTGCGGTTGAGGAAGGGAACCAGCTGCCTAATCAGCCGAAGATGATAAAAGGCCGACTTAGCAGTGGCTGCTACCTGGGCCTCTATGATTAAGGAACTATCCAGGAGCACTCCCAAACTCCTAATGGCTGACGCTGGCACCAATGGTGCCCCACCGAAGGTCGGGAGTGGGATCCTCACCCCCGGACCACTTCGACTCACACACAGGACCTCAGTCTTCGCTGGGTTCAGTTTCAGCTGGCTCAGTCTAAGTTAACCAGCCATGGCTTGTAACGCCCGGTCCAGATCTTCTGGTCTGGAGTCCGACCAGCTGCCCAACATCAGAGAGCTGGGTGTCATCAACATACTGGTGACATCCCAGCCAATACATTCTTTATAGTCCACCTTTTCCACTGAGGCTCAAGGTAGATACTACATAGATAAAAACGTATACCCATTCAGGTTCCTCCACTGTCATAAATAAGGAAAGTCACCATAATGGGATAGCTAGTTATACAAATTGGATCTTCAATAGCCACAAACCAACACCAGACTGGGGTAGGATTGCCAGCCTCCAGGTGGGACCTGGGGATCCCATGGAACTACAGGCCATCTCCAGACTACAGAGATCAGTTCCTCTGGAGAAAATGGATGCTTTGGAGGGTAGATTTTATGGCATTATATCCCACTGAGGTCCCTGTCCTCTTCAGGCTCAACTTGGATCTGGCAACCCTACCGCAGCCCTAGACCAGGGTTAAGTCTGCAAAGCAGCTTACGTAGCTCTCCTCTCCTCCATTTTGTCCTCATATCAACTTTGTGACTTCAGTTAGGCTGAGAGAGCTCAGGTCACCCAGCAAGCTTCTAGGGCACAGTGGGGATTTCAAACATGGGCCTCTCCAGATCCTAGTCAAACACTCTAACCACTATACCACACTGGCTCTGATGGAGCTAGGCTTCTCACTTGACCACCAGGAAGGGAAGCAGCACCTGTGTGAGTGGGTCAGCTCCTTGGCACCCATCTTGGAAACCACCGGCACAGAGCTGGGGCCCACGTGGGATGGGTTGGTGGCAGAAGGCAAGACCACAGTTGCCAAGGTGACAAGCTTACTCCCCAGCCAACATCAAAGCAGCTTCCAGCTGTGGTTAAGGCTGTTGCCGTGGAAACCAGAGAATGATAAGACTCCAGTGCCCCAAGAGACAAGGTGGGAGGGCTGGAAGGGGGTGGGACCAGTTCGGGAGGAGTTAAGTCCCACCCAATCCCAGCTGAGGAGGATTCCCTGCCGTGTTCTTGATAAGCAGAAGAGTTGATGGGCTGGAAGAGGCAGCAGAATTCTCCCTTCCAGGTCTGAGGCCTAGTGTGGGCCGGGAGCCCTCACTGCATATGCCCCCACCACTGTGGCATCGCAAGTAGAACTCTAGCATAAGTAAATTCCTGCACATTCTTCTTCCCCTGTTGCCCTTGTCTCTGTATTTCCTTCACCTCTTTCTGTAGTCTTTGCTACCCTATCCTCAAATTTTATATCGAAAGCTCCTCGGATTAGGGACCTATGTGGCTTTATGTTTTATGTTGCTTTGCCCAGCTCCGCATTTATTGATGGCACCACGGAAATAAAGTCACAACAACAGGCTTATTAAAAAAAAGGCAAAGAGACCAGCAAGAAACAGGAAAACTAGGTTAATTTATATATATATTCTGCTAAAGCTGCCTTGGGAACAGACAGATGAAAGGGGGGGATACATTTTAAAATAAAAATAACATTAAAGAGGAAAATCTGAAATAAATGCTTGGCAAGCAATCTGGTTTCTATGTACAGTTCTCCCTAAATGCTAGTTGGCGGTTCAGAGAAATTGTTCTTTGCTGGGTTCCTCTGCCTGATATATTCATGGAGACTTGTGATCTAAATGCATCACGGGCTGTCCAATTTTAAACCTTACTATTTCACATCAGACAAAAACAAATTAGATCAAGGTCCCTGAGATGTCCAATTGTTTTGTCGTTTGGGAAATTAACCATTAACAACCAGCCGACAATAACAACAAAAAGAGAAGCGACTTTGCTTATTCCTACAATAGGAAAGGGGAAGGAGAGAAATATAAATTCCACAAGGGTAATGCCGCTAGAGTGCCATCATCAATCGAGTTATGTCCTTCGGAGGCTGCTGACTTCGACAGACTTAAGGTGCAACTCTTACTGTGGCACAGCCTGCCATCAGATGCATGAAATACACTCTTGGTTAGCACATGCAGATATATGCGCACAGGTTAGAGGGTTCCCATTTGCCTACATACTACGGTTTAGTTTTGCCAACTTCCAGGTAGCACCAGGAGATCTCCCACTATGACAATTGATCTCCAGACAACCAAGATCAGTTCCCCTGGAGAAAATGGCTGGTTTGGAGGGCGGGCTCTATGGTATTATACCCTGCTGAGATCCCTCTCTACCCCAAACTCCGCCTTCCCCAGGCTCCACCCCCAAAATCTCCACATATTCCCTATTAGGGTTGCCAACATCCAGGTGGGGCCTGGGGCTCCCCCAGAATTACAACTGATCTCCAGACAACAGAAATCAGTTCCTCTGGAGAAAATAGTTGCCTTGGAGTATTGACTCTACAGCATTATACCCGAATGAGGTCCCTCCTCTCTCCAAACTCCACCCTCTTCAGGCTCCACCCCCATATCTCTAGGAATTTCCTATCCTAGAGCTGGCATTCCTTTATGGTGGGAGACCTTCAGGTAACTGCAGCCCTTCCTCACTGATAAGTCACCTAGTCGGTGGGCTGAAAATTGGACCAAACAGGGGAGACTGATAATCTTGGTGAGAAAAATAAACAATAAGGCCTTGTCTACTTAGCAGAAGTTCTGACCATAGAATTCCTAGCAATTCCTAGAGCTACCTGGAAGTAACAAAGACTCATTCTAGACCACACCAGAAACTCTATGGTCAAAACTTCCATTAAGTAGATAAGGCCTTGTTTCTCTTTTCAGTTTTTCTCCTGGGATGCTCCCCCCCCCCCCCCAACAACCCTCCTAGTCCAATTGATTGCTTGGCAGCCTTAATACAGGTAACAAAACAGAAATATTGTGAATAGCAGAATTCAAAAGCTTTGAAAGGCAAGAAAGATAATTTGTAACACTGCAAGAATTATTGTGAATGATAGCAAAATGAAAGGAGATCTGAGTCACTCTACATTATAATTCAGATCAGAAATCGGTTGACTGGACTGCCTCAGATACAGGTTCATTAGGCGACAATTAATTCCTCAGCTACTATGCCAAGACTACGAACAAATCCTTCCTTTTTACCAAGGTATGAACTCAATCTATTTACAGTTACGCAACTGTGTAAGGCTACAACAGAAACACCGACACAACTAGCACTGTGTGCCCAAGGGTTCTTTGGATTTATGTTCCTTACATGGCCAAAAAGGTTTCTAAAACTGAGGGGAGTTTACTTTGCTTTGTGGATACTCCACCCTCTTCTCTAATGGGGACCCAAAGTGGCTTACACAATTCTTCTCTCCTTCATTTTATCCTCACAACAACCCAGCAAGGCACGTTAGGCTGACCACATATGACTGGCCTAGATGTTGTGTCAAGCTTCCGTGGCAAACTGAGGATTCAAACATGGGTCTCCCAGATCCCAGTCTAGGGGTTCCAACATGGGGGGGGGGGGTGTTTTGAGCATCTTTTTAACACTACATATTTCAGAGATTTTAATTCATACTAATGAAGACACGCACTAAGGACGATGAATTATCTTCCAAAACAGCATCACGAGATAGCTGCAGGGCAAAAGACGTGTTTCTTTTCTAAGCACATGCATTAGAGGGCTTATCGTTCACTTATGAAGGAATCCAATAACATAGCGACAGAAACAAACCAAAGGTTTCTAGAGTGGATGCGTCGCCATTTTTCTGTTATAGATCAGCCTCCCACACTTCTTTTTTAAAAGTACCTCACATTCTAGTTTTTGTCATTGTAATTTTATTTTCTGTTGTAAGTGGCCTTGAGTTCTTTAAGGTGGCTAATGAACGTCTCAATTAATTAATTAATTAATAAGCCCCTGTTAAGCGAAATGAAAGGGAATCTTCTTATTAATCAGAAGTATTTGTCACCTGTGTCTCTCCACTGCACAAATCCCGAGTCACCATAACCTCTGACAACTGACATTTCTTGTGGCTATTTTTAAGGTGGTAAAATCCTGCCAATTCCTCCGCACACGCTCCCTCTCGCGCACACATCCACATACTTCTCCCTTAGTCAACTGCACCCATTGCTAAAAACATTTTTGCTTTTTCTGCTGATTTTATCCAGCAAATCTGGGGACTTTGACGCCATTCTGCTTGGTTTTTTGAAATTGCCAGCTGTAATTTTAAATTAACAGCTGCTTGCAATGATATTATTATTTTATTATTATTGCAAACAGACCAGAGTGCTATTATGGATGGAAGGAAGGATACAAATACTGTTGGTAGCACCTTAGAGACCAACAAGATGCTCAGGGTATGGGGATATGAAAGTCAAAGTTCCCTTTGAAAGATAACAAAGGTATGTGACAAAGGGAGTTTGGACTCTTAAAAGCTCACAGTCTGAAAATCCGGTTGGCTTTTAAGGTGCTACTGGACTTGAATCTAGCTGTTCTACTGAAGACCAGCATGGCTACTCTCTGAAACTGTCTTGCAGGTTAAAAAAAAATATGCATGTAACACCGCCAAAATTCCTAATACTGCATTCACAATCTTAAGTTTTCTTCTTGATGCTGGAAATTATCCCATATATGCACACCAGTTTCAAGGGATAATTGTATAAAAAACTTATATCCGATTTCTAATGACAATATTTCCTTGAGAAAGCAAAGGGGCAAGAGCTGCACCAGGGGAGGGTGGGAAAACAACACAGAGCCCGGGTACTAAAATCAATTTACCTGCAGTCTAAAAAAAACCTTTGTAATGTTCACAGACTGTTGCAATGTGATCTGTCCAAGTACATTCCTGTGCTAAGTGCTGGTTGGGGGAGACACATAGAAAGCAAGCCCTGTTTCAGAAGAAATCAGTTTGCCAGTAATTAAAAAAATGTGGGAAAGTAGATTCTAATCCCAACTACTTGAATGTAGCTTTGCAAAGTTTTTTATCAAAGGCTTGACTATATTTCTACCTCTATTAGGTTCAGCAACGAATGTTTCCCACTAAAGCAATTTGCTTGCTACTGAAGGCCACAACTGTTAAGTCGACTGGCTGACCCATCTAGATAACGATTACTCTAAAACCCTTTAAGCAAGTAAATTTTGGGGGGGATGTCTGATGACACGGATCAAAGGAAAGGCTTTTTAAGAAGAATTGCTATGACTCTCATTGATAAAGTGAGCTATTTTCCATTTTACTGAAGGAATGGCAGAATTATCTAGTATGAATCTGATTATGGCTAAGCCGGGTTCTACAAGAATAAACACAAGCCCCAGAAAGTTCTCCCCTATAGTTCTCGAGACACTACCCACCTTAGAAGAGAAGAAGAGAAGAGATTGGATTTATATCCCGCCCTTCACTCACTTGGAGTCTCAGAGCGGCTTACAAACTCCTTTCCCTTCCCCTCCCCACAACAGACACCCTGTGAGGTAGGTGAGGCTGAGAGAGCTCTTTCCAGAACTGTCCTTGAGAGAACAGCTGTGCCAGAACTATGGCTTGCCCAAGGTCATCCAGCAGGTGCAAGTGGAGGAGTGGGGAATCAAACACAGTTCTCCCAGATTAGAGTCCGCACACTTAACCACTACACCAAACTGGCCTTAGTTACAACCTGCTCCCAAGATTACCAGAATGACTTCCATTATCCACCTATAGCATTCCTTGCAGCTTCTGGGTTTTTCACCTCACTCCCATTTATGCCAGTCAGGAATCTGGTGGTTGTTTCTATTCCCTTGGTGACACTGCAAAGTACACCCCCCTGGGCTGTTCACCACCCAAGAACAACCAGGCCACCCTTCCTCCAGACCCGCTGTTGTAGCCTTGGGTCTAGCAGCAAGTCTTGTGTGTATGCCTCTTGGGGAGAGGCCGCAGCCCAGCAGGACAGAATCAGCACCTGCGGAGGGCCCATAGTTGAATTCCTAGCACTTCTTTTGAAAAAATCAGGTGAGCAGCAATACTGACCTTGATAGACCAGTGGTCTGATTCAGTATAAGGCAGCTTCATGTGTGAGATGTTCCCAGTCACATAGGGTTGCCAACCTCCAGGTGGCACTTGGCAGTCTCCTGGTATTATAATTGATCTCCGGGTGATCAAGATCAGTTCCCCTGGAGAAAACAGCTACTTTGGAGGGTGGCCTCTACAGTATTATATCATGCTGAGGTCCCTCCCCTCCCCAAATCCCACCCTCTCTGAGCTCCAGGTATTTTGCAACCCAGAGCTGGCAGCCTTACAGCTTGATGATAAAATCTCTATTGTTACTAATATAACTGGACCCTTACATTGCCTCTCCCTGTGGTACTAGGTTATTCTGGAATAATGTCTTCCAGTCATTCTTTTTATTATATATATATATTTAAAAGCTCACTTATTTGTCAGCCTTTACGAACGTTCACTGAAAGAATTCAGAAATGAGTTTCAACATCCCTTCTCTTTTATTACAGGAAAGGAATTGAGCTATTTAACCTTCCTCACTGCACAAACAGCTGTCAAACCAGTTCTGGCCACTTTGAGGAGGATTCCAAGGTTGCCCATGGCAACCCCGAGGCCTAGCAGCCCTGTTGTCAAGAGTCCCATTTCACTCAGGTTATCACTAGGCCAGCTTTAAACCTGCCGGGCCAGAATGTTATTGTCTACACAACTTTGGTTATCCCCCCCACCCAGCTTTGTCTTAATATCTCATAAAGGAGAAGGAGGAGGAGAGGAGGAGATTTATGCCCTTCACTACCCAAAGGAGTCTCAGAGTGGCTCACAATCCCTTCCCCTCACAACAGACACCCTGTGAGGTAGGTGGCGCTGACAGAGCTCCGAGAGAACATCAGCAGCTGCATGTGGAGGAGTGGGGAATCAAACCTGGTTCTCCCAGATTAGAGTCCGCGCTCCTAACCACTACACCAAACTGGCTCTCACACCAAACAGGCTCTGAACTGTTAAATTATTAGCAACTGTTACATTATCAATTAATCTAATTCATAGATGCTAGAGATCAACATCTTTCATCAATTTCTTCTGTTTCCAATAGAACTTCTACTTTTATAATTTTTTTGAAAGGAACATAATTGTCACTGGGTTCTGAATGTGCATATGGGGTACAAACATACGATCAAAGATGTAATCATGTGTGTATTTCTATTTTCAGGTCACATGGTAGTGTATATACACACATGAGACACATATTGACATGCAGTCAACCATCTCCAGCTAATGTTGGGGCAACACTGGGATCTTCTGTGGGAGGAGAGAGTCAGCATAAATCGCTGCTGCCTGTTCAGCCAATGACAGTGTTATTCCATAGGAGGAACTGCTTGGTTGGATACATGCCACTGAGTCCTACTGTCCAATACGATTAAATTTCACGTTGGGGGAGTAATTTGTGAACACACACCAAAAATCAATCTGAGGTAATCAGTTATTCCCCAAGCAACAAAAGTGCTTTCTTCCCCTGTGTTTAAGTCAAGATTTAATAGGTAATTTACCTGCTGGATGAGGTTTGACAAGAGTGTTCTACTGACTTGGGAGAAGCTACAAAGGACTTTTTTTCCCCACCACAGTTGGTTAAAAGAGAAGCACCCACAGATGGCTGTTAATCTTTTGGAATCAGAGGCAGCAGATACTGCTTACTCCAGTAGCCCATTTGCCTGCAGTAGTTCTGCTTATTTAATTGTCACTGAACAGATATTACAAAAATACAATAAGTCTCCAGTGCTCCCTACCATCCAAAAGGAAACTGACAGTAACAAATCCAGTGCAGACGTATTCCTGTCTAAATCTGTTGATATCAATGCGCTTAAACTGGAGAGACTCTACAGAAGATTGCCCACTGACCAGGGCTTTTTTTTTTTTGTGGGGGAGGTGTTGTGAAAGCACAGGGCAGGCATGGGGAGGGAAAGAAAGGTATTTTCAATGTGTCTGGGTTCCCTGCCTGCCCTTTTCCAGCTGGCACATGTCAGCTAGAGAAGGGAAGGCAGAGAGAGGCTTTTCCTTGTCAATTTCACTCTCAGCTGAGGGGGGGGGGAGTGAAATTGACAAGGAAATCCAGGGGGGCTCCCCAGAGGGAAAGAGGGCATTTTAACATGCCGCCTTTCCCTCTTGTGTGTAACATGGGGAGGGCAGCGTGCTCTGTAGCCATGCATGCCAGAGGTTTTGGTTGTAGGCGTGGCCAACTCAGAAGCCAGGCGGAACTCCGTTCCTGTGTGTTCCTGCCCAAAAATAGCCCTGCCTCTGACCATGTAGAAGGGGATAAGAGGACACCAAGAAATGAGATACAATCCTAGTATGAACAGTGACGCCTCAGTCAGCATGCAGCCTCCTGAACTTTCCTCTCCACCTCTAAAAATGGAACATGTTTGTGTTGTGACCAAGATTATGGAATGGAAGACTTGTGATGATGGCCACTAATTGGCTCTGAAAGGTGATTAAGGAACTTCATGGTCCCTCAATGGCTGCTATCCACAGTGACTAAATGGAACTTCCATTTCAGAGTCAGTCATTCTCTCAATACCAGGGCTGGGAACATAAGAACAGCAGGTTGACCTCCATGCGCTGTTCTTAAGCTTTCTGGAGGCATCTGGTTGAGCACTGTATGAAACAGGATTTTGGACTGGAGGGACCACTGCTCTGATCCAACATGTTCTTATGTTTAGAAACCTCACCAAATTGAAATATATTAAGTTCACTTTACAATGGGCTGTTTAAATCCCGTTTTATGTGACCCACATTGACTGAAGTGCAGACTTTGACAGACCTTGGTTTAATAACTAGATGGTCAGAGCAGACATCGGATTAGCCTGACACTTTCAAGCAAATACCAAGTCAGACTATTGGTCTAACACAATGCTATCTAATCTGAATGGCAGAGGATATCCAGAATCTCAGACAGAAGTTTTTTTCCAGGTCTGATGCCTGTGACTTTTTAACTAGAGATGCCACAGATTGAACCTGGAACACTTTGCATGCAAAACTGAGGCTCTACCACTGAACCATGTCCCTCCTGCTTCCTGCAAACTCTGCTGGGGGGGGGGAAGAATTTTCCCACTGGTTTGTTGGGAATGGTGTACTTAATGATCTATCCCCTTTATTAGTGTTTCAGAAAACACCAACCCTTAGCATTACTTTGCCTTCAGAACTGGCTGGCAATTCCATCAGCTTTGGCAGCCCATGTACACTGGTTGTTTCCTTGCAGTACTTTCATTCACAGACACCTGACCTATATTGTCAGCTGTACATACTGAAAACTGCCCTGTACATGTTCAACCAGGTAACTAAAAAGGCTGGGGAGGAGGGAGAAAAACCTTTATATGTGGAATTATCATTGTTGAAGAAAACTAAAATTATATTCCAAAAGATGCTCACAGGTGTGTGATATCCCCATGTGTATACGTACAATTTTACTTAAGAGGTTTTTTTTTTTAAAAAAAAAAACAACAACTGGGGGAAGATGCCTATATGAGTAACCAAAGATTGATGTATTTTGAGGCACAGGTTTTTTTAAATTTATAATTTGATTAAAGGTTTTGGAATATAATTTCAGCTTTCTCAATTGACAATGCTAATTCCATATATAACCCCCCCCTTTGTTCCCCCCACCCATTTTGGTTACCTAGTCTGTTCTGGGTTGAAAATCCCCACCCCCTTTTTTCGTTTGTTTCACTGTACATGTACAATGCCAGCTATACTGTTTCCATGCTACAAGTTGACAGCCTTTTAAAATGTTAACGTTTTAAAAATTTCAGAACGATATATTTGGGTGCTACATTTGTAAGACAGGACGAAGAATGCTTTGGGCATATGATGTCCATAGGTAAAAGTTGTAAGATGGTAGAGAATTCTGGAGTTGGGTCTCAACTTTCTTGTACGTGGAATTCTAGCCCCCAGACGAAAGCTAAGGGGCTTCCCTTCACAACACTCTCGCGGTAGCTACTTTCTTACATATTTTAAAATAAGGATACTGCTGTTCATCAGTCAAAATGACGGAGGGCATGTCACTCTGTCTACAGTCCTCCAAGTACATCTTGTGCTCATCCCTCCTGGTTCCTCCTCCTTTGCCCTGATCGCATACTGCAATTTAGATCCGATTACAGCCTGCGATTCCATGAAGCTTTCCAGAGACACATTCAGTTTTTCCATCACAGCTCCCCCTCTTGCTGTTTCCTTTCAGCTGCAAGATGTCACAGCGGCAACCCATTCCACTTCACCCCACACATGGCTACCGGCCCTGTCTCACGCAGAGCACAGAACCTCTCTCCTCGTCCTGCTTATATGAGTCCACCCACGCCCTTCCCAGCAAAACCTCAGAGGGTGGTTAGCGGTTGGAAGACTGAGGGCAAAGACCCAACTCTGTTCACCCAAAGGAAACTGGAGGCCTGAAGATAGCGCACCAGTGGGAACAACCGTGATTACTATGATTTCTATCTGGCCTTGAACAGCAATGAGAAAAAGCTCCCCCTCGAGCCAGCCAACAGACCCCGGCTGAGAAGGGCTATCAAGGGACTGGATGCAGCCATTAATAAAAGCCTTGGCAGTAAGACAGCCAACATGTGTTGCCCTTTGGAAGGCCCAATCCTTGTGTAAATGTCACCATCATTGTTCTCTTGGCATTTGTGTCTGTTCTGTGTCACTACCACAGGCCAACGGAGATAACGCAGCATATGGCTGGGAGGCTGGAGGTGAGACAGCAAGCCTGGGTGGGAGGTGTTGAAATTCCCAAGGCAGAGCGCTGCACAAAGAAGGAAGCAACACTTTAAGGTTACCGAACTGGACCGGCACAGTTGTTCTATGCAATCAAACAGGAGAGTTCATGAGTGTCGCAGGACCACCCCACGTCAGCCAAAACTATGCCCCACCACAAGTGCAATCTTCCTTGCATAGGAAAGGGATTTTTTTTTAAAAAAAATGGCTGCAGGCTTAGACTCAGAGCTTAGACTAGTGGTACCCACTCAGTGGGCACTGATCATTAATGTGGCACCTGCCCCATGTTCCTTGCCTGGGGAAACTTGTGACTGGCAGGTCATTTCCATTATGAAAGAGCCACTGCTGGAAGAACGGGTAAACTGCAAGCTTCCCTGGGATGCAGGCCAAGGATGGAAGTAAATGTGGCTCTTTTGGTTGATGGTAAATGAGGAGCCACGGTGGCTCAAAGGTTAAGACATTGAACTGCAGACCGAAAGGCCAGTAGTGCGGCAGTTCGAGACCTGAGAGCCGCGTGACAGAGTGAGCTTTCGAAAGCAAGAAATTGCAAGTAGATAAATAGGTACTGCTTTGGTGGGAAGGTAACAGCATTCCGTGCGCCTCGGCGTCTAGTCATGCCGGTCACATGGCCACGGAGACGTCTTCGGATAGCGCTGGCTCTTCAGCATGGAAACAGAGATTAGCACTGCCCCCTAGAGTCGGATTCGACTGGCTTTCGAGCAAGGGAAACCTTTACTTTGCAAATGTGGTTCTCTGCAAGCTGTTGAGTAACTACCGCTGGCTTTGTGGTGGGAAGCACTGTCAGGCTGTGGGCAACTTATGGTGACTCCATACAGTTTTCAAGGCAAGAGATGTTCAGAGGTGGTTTGCCATGGCCTGCCTCTGCCCTGGACTTCCATGGTGGCCTCTCATCCAAGGCTAACCCTGCTTGGTTTGAACATGAAGCTGTCTCATACTGCATCAAACCATTGGTCCATCAAGGTTAGTACTGTCTACTGGCAGCGGCTGTCCACACTCTCAGGCATTCACATCACCTATTCTCCTGGCCAACCATCGCAGGGAGAGGAGCTCTAATCCCCCCCCCCCCGTCCCTCCCCAACACTCACCTTCCCTTGAAAAGCACAGTTTTCCTTCGCAGATTGGAGATCAGATTCCCACTGACCTTCTGAGTCAGCCCAATTTAACAAGGGCCAGGGCAGAATGAGCTTAAGGTCAGAAATGTCACAGACCAGGAGTGAAACTTTGGTTTTGCTGCTTGTCTGTTGTTACTCTGGTATACTGACAGCTGCAATATCCATTATAGCCAACCCGGGTTGGAATCCTCTCTCTGTCACAGAAGTTCACTGGGTGACCCTGGGCCAGTCACATACGCTCTACCTAACCTACCTCACAGGGTTGTTCTGAGGATGAAATAGAAAAGAGGAGAATGAGAAAAGCCGTCTTGGGCCCTCACCGGGGAGAAAGGTGGAGTTTAAAATGTGACAGTGTACTTAAAGCCATATTGCTATTTCCCCCTGCTTTTTTAAAAAAATGAGCAAATCGGGAAATGCATCAGCAGGAATAGCAGCAATCTACCCCACCATCCCCCCCAAAACAAGAATTTTTTTTTAGTGCAGTCTTGCAGACTGTAAACAGTTGTAGCCGTTCAACCTACATTTTACACTTGAGAAACAACAACCCACTGCAGCCATTTAGGGGCTTATTTAAAGCAGTTAATTGATTGTTCTTTAAATATAGAAAATGTGAGGCAGAATTTCCATTATAGGATTAGCCTCCATTTATTCAATTAAATGGGAAAACAGCCAAAAACATGGGGATAATCAGGAGTCTGGACAGTGATGTAAGGTCGCATGAGACACGGAAAAGGCTCGATCCAGATGTTTTCTTTCCTCTTTGAATCACAGATGGCTGCTGGGCTGCAGCGGACCCATTCAAGCCTTTACGAAGTTCTGAGTGCTATCTCACACATTATTCACACGGCAGAAATGAGCAAGAGTCCAGTAGCAACCTGAAGACTAACAAAATTTGTGGCAGGGCACGTGCTTTCTGACGAAGTGAGCAGTGACTCATGAAAGCTCATCCCCTGCCACAAATTTTGTTAGTCTTTAAGGTGCTACTGGACTCTTGCTCTTTTCTGCTGCTACAGACTAACATGGCCACCCATCTTGATTACGCACCCAGAGGTGGATCCCTGTTGCAAAAGACACACAGCGATCTATACAAGAGTGCATCTCCGTGTGGTCTTGTTCATTTACTAGTGGCTGCGAGGACCCATCCAGAAACTACCACACCCCTAGAACCTTCTGGAATCATTACCAATAATCAGTCCTTTTTAATAAGCCTGATGCAAAACAAACAAGAACAAAAAACCCCAGTGCCTTCTACGTATTTATTACGCAACATCCAGTATATGTTAGCATCTTGACCATTATTTGATAGATGCCATATGCTGTTATTTGATAGTCAACAGTATTTTCTGACTGGGATGCCGTAACAGTTAATAGTTAGACAATATGTGCAAGCGGACATCGAACAGTAGCTGTTAACCAAAAAATATTTAGTAGATGACATGGAATGGGATTTGATTATATTTAATGGATGACGGGGTGTGAAATTTCGTATCTGACACCTGTCAAATCCAACAACATCAAAAGATGCTAGCATGCATACATACGTCAGAACTGTCAAGTCACAGCTGACTCATGGCGACCCCAGCAAGGGGCTTTAAAGGCGAGTGAGAAGCAGAGGTGATTTGCCATTGCTTTCCTCTGCAAAGCCTTCTGTGATGGTCTTGCATCCAAGCACTGACCCTGCTGACTTTCCAAGATCTGACTAGATATGGCTGTACCATGCCGCCTTCCCTCCCACTAACATGCTTAAATAACTCCATCTTTTTTTTACTTCTCAGATAACTTTTCACATTTAAAAGCTGAATGCAAAATTTAAAATGACAAATATTTGTCCTGCTGGATCTGAGCAGTGGTCCATCTAGCCCAAGATCCTGTTTCACACAATAGCCAACCCAACTGGCAAAAAAATAGGGCACGGAGACCAAAGCCTTCCCTTAATGTTGCCTCCGAGCACTGGTATTCAGAGATTTCCTGAATGCAAAGGTTCTCTTTAGTCACTGTCAATGCAATCCTGTGCAAAGTTACTCCAGCCTAAGCCCACTGAAATCGATGGTCTTAGACCGGGGTAACTCGGCAGAGGACTGCACTGTATGAATAGTAGATTCAGGTGGGTGGCCGTGTTGGTCTAAAGCAACAGAATGAAGTTTGAGTCCAGTGGCACCTTTAAGACCTGCAAAGTTTAATTCTGGGTATAAGCTGAACAAGATCTGAAGAAGTGTGCATGCACATAAAAGCTTATGCCCAGAATTAAACATTGGTGGTCTTAAAGATACCACTGAAGTCAAACTTTGTTCTGTATGAATAGTGGCCACTGATGGACCTCTCCTCCATGTATCTGCTTGTCTTGGCAGAAAGTACTATCAAGTTGCAGCCAACTTATGGTAATCCAGTAGGGTTTTCAAGGTGAGAGACGAACAGAGATGGTTTGTCATTGCCTGCTCCTGCATAGCAACCCTGGATTTCCTCGGTGGTCTCCCATCCAATTGCTAACCAAGGCCAACCCTGCTTAGCTTCCGAGACCAAATGAGATCAGGCTAGCCTTTGCCACCCAGGACAAGGCATGTATCTTCTTAATTCCCTCGAAAAGCCATCTAAGCTACTAGCTACCTCTATGTCCTCCAACAGTGAATTCCATAATTTTCAATTCCAAAATGAAGTGCATGTCAGTCTTATTGACTTCACTGGGGCATATTCATGGCACAATGTTTGACAGTGCAGAGGATGGTAACAGGAAACGCTGGGTTTCTGCCTGTACTGAAACCAATCCATTCAATTTGGCTACTGTTATTAAACCACACAGTAATAATTGTATTATTTCCACTGCAGCATCCGTCATTTGGACTTCAATTCAGACATCACGAGGACTACAAACTATGTCTGAAAAGTTTTCCCCCCGTGTTAAAAATAAAGGTGTTGCCACAGTGTACAGTCAAGGGATGATACCTGTGTAATGATCCCAAAAGTCACTACCCACTGAATCGCCGCACAGCATTTGTCTTTAAGGTAATGTTGTCAAAACTGGGGGACTACATCAAATAAACAAAGATACCCTTATTAGTAAGAGCAAATTTGTGTAATATCTTTTATCAGAATTGGTGTTATCACATCTTTCTTTTTCTTTTGCTGTCAAGTCACAGCTGACTTATAGTGACACTGTTGGGTATTCAAGGCAAGAGACGTTCAGAGGTGGTTTGCCATTGCCTGCCTCTGCGTAGAGACCCTGGACTTCCTTGGGGTTTTCCCACCCAAATACTTACCAGGGCCAACCCTACTTAGCTTCCAAGGTATGATGAGATCGGGCTAGCCTGGGCTATCCAGGTCAGGGCATCACATCTACAAACATACCAAGAACTGAGCAATCCATCATAATCTTGTGAATGGTCAGTAAATGGGTAAAAGGATGATTTTTAATTATTTGCTCATAAATAATTAGATTATTTGCCAAGTTGGGGGCCTGTGAAGAATAAAGGAGACGGGATAAACAATTCAGAAAATTCTCCCTGATCCAAATCCCACCTCCAGGGCACTACGAGCTCTCAGGGTTTCAAAGAAGTCAGTTTCTCCATCCCCTTTTGGTCCTTCCCCCCTTTATGACACACTCAACTGCTTTGAACGTTCAAAGCTGTCAAGAAAACAGTGAGCATTCTCAGTCTTCAGCAAGCTGATCTCAGGGGAAGGAAGAATCTTTTATTGAATTCACAAAGTTATATTCTTTATGCTTAACTTGGAAGTCCATTCCGTATGCAGAGATCTCAGCTTTGTCTGGGGGTGGACCTTTTTTTGCTAACTAAAGAAAACAGCTCATGCACGAACACACCTGAAACTGCCTTATACTGTCCACTTAAGCTTAATGGCGGCTCTCCAGGGTTTCAGGCAAAGGTCTTTCACATCATGTGAACATCCTTTGAACTGGCGATGTTGGAGATTGAACACAAAACCTTCTGCACACAAAGCAGAGGCTCCACCACCACCCCTTGCCCAAAGTTCATTCAACTATGAACTTCACTAGTTATAATTTCATTGAGACAAAACAATGGTTCATATTACTTTGCTGCTCTTCCAACACACATCACCAGACAACATCAAAGTAAAAAAGAAGCAAAACTAGCCCTTTTGTTCTTTATTTCAGAAAGAAATGTATATGTTATCTTCCCCCCAGACATCAAATCTGCATAATCTCCTACATGAAATGGGGCCGCTAAGCCAATTAATGTTACAAAACATTTACAGTAGTTTCAATTTGTCTCAGAAAAGAAAAACATAATTTATGAGTTTGTCCTGTGCCTTATTATTACTTAGCACAAAATAGTTATTTGTTTCCCACCTGCAATGAGTAGCAATAACCCATTTCGTTCCTGCTTGTAAACAGACTGCAGAGAATGGGCTGGTTCAGGTTTTGTTTTTCTAAACACTCTGGAGCAACTGGATTGTAAAAAAGGTTCCTCACCCATTGCCATGTTATTAGAAACGAGGGCAGTTTTGATTAGAATTTGCTGCCACCTTTTGTCAGTTTTTTGGTCTCCTCAAGCGCCGTGATAATGTTGCTAAACATTTCACGAGCAGGCCACTGTACTTGAGTCAGCTATCCAATTACTCCAAGTTATTTTTAGCACGAATATTTAAAATAAATATTTTACCCTCCGCTGTCCTTTTGTTTGTAAACAGTAAGGCCTGCTGCAGAATGATTCCATTCTTTTGGCAATGCGCTGAATAGGGCACTGATTGAAAGGGATGGAAACCATGCCAAAACAGAGAGTGTTAACAGAGGATAGTTACCTACAATTTGCTTTTCCCAAACAGCAATCTCACTTATCTCACTTGATTGTAAACACAGTATAGCTGGAATATATTTCATGGTAATCCTCTTTTAAGGAAAAAAGAAGAGGAAGAGGAGGAGGAAGAGGAAGAGGAAGGAGAGGAAGAGGAGGAAGAAGAAGAGAAGAGATTGGATTTATACCCCACCCTTCACTACCCAAAGGAGTCTCAGAGCAGCTTACAAACTCCTTTCCCTTCCCCTCCCCACAACAGACACCCTGTGAGGTAGGTGGGGCTGAGAGAGCTCTGACAGAAACTGCTCTTTTTCAAGAACAGCTGTGCCAGAACTATGGCTTGCCAAAGGTCATCCAGCAGGTGCAAGTGGAGGAGTGGGGAATCAAACCTGGTTCTTCCAGATTAGAGTCTGTGCACTTAACCACTACACCAAACCATTCCAGCCACTCTATATAGCTTTGGAGGAGGGCCAGTAACCATTCTTTAGGGTATGCCAAACGAAAATTGTAAGAGCCAAATTACTTGTTCTCATAACATTCTTGATTTAGTTTTGGACAATCGGAAGTGATGCACAGGGAAAGATTCTTGCATTCAAAGGCATGCGTGTAGATGTGGCAATTCACCACCAGGCAGGTCCAAGCTGTTTGCATGGAAGCCGAACAGCCTGGCGAATATTTGGCTTTCCGAACCGTAACATGTGAACAAGAAGCGCCGAACCAACAGGCACTCTCACTTTCTTTACAATCCCATCGCCACAGGGCTGACACTGCTAGCAAGAAATATTGTGGATCTATTCCCGTTGCAGAAGTGTGTTATCTCTGTGATCATGTCCATTTGTAATGCTGCAGGACACGTTTGGCCAGGAGGATTTGAAAAGTCATGCTGCAAAGCACATTCACGAAATTACCAGGAGGTTTTTTTTTTCCTGCCCCCAGGGGCTGGAAAGTCCTGAAGATAATGTCACAGCATTCATGCTTTGCATTGTGCTTGAATCATTCCACCCTCAACACGCCAAGAGTCACATGAATATTGCCCAGGGTGAATGACAGTAATTGCCTTTTTCTGAACAACTGCTCTGTGCACACGATCATCATTTCATTGCAGGATATGCTCATTTCGGATGATCCTGTATGCATGCTATGATCCTACCTTTTATGCTAAGAGCACTTACCAGCAATCACAAATAAAGCTCAAATTGAGCAGGAGACCGTCTGTGTGGAGAGAGGCAAGGAAAGATTTGAGGGCGGGGGAGAGAAGAAACAATTTAACTGCCTTGGGAATTCTCCTGCATACTTTTCAAGGATTGACAGAAGAGAAAAAAATCCCAGTCTCCTCATATATACATGAAGACCAAAAAGCCATAAGGTTAATGTTAGTATTATTTCTATTGCTAGTTGCAGGGTATCGAATACTGTAAAGCTCTTGTTTCTCATCGCACCAATCCTATTGTTGGAGAGAATCACCAAGAACTGAGTTTCCTCTACAGCAGAACCACATGACACAGTCCTTTCTGTACTATACCACTTCAGACTACGGGTGGGCAAATGTATGTCTGAATGGGCCCAAATACTTAACTCCCCCTCCCCCCAAGCTAGCACACTGGAGCTATAGTTTCACCTTTTCTTTGAAGTGCTAGTTTTCTCAGTGTAGGAAGGAGGGTTTGCTTTTAATCAGGAGCCAAACATGTAATTGCTCAACTGCAGCCCCAGCTGGTACAGCCTTAAAAGAACTGAACCCCATGATGATATAGCTTGGCTACTTAAGATAATAGGCCATCTCAGCCTCCAGCTATCTGGGGAATCAAACCCGGCTCTCCCAGATTGGTGTAGTGGTTAAGTGCGCGGACTCTAATCTGGGGAAACCAGGTTTGATTCCCCACTCCTCCATTTGCAATTGCTGGATGACCTTGGGCAAGCCTTAGCTCTGTACCAGCTGTTCTCTCAGGGACAGTTGTCTCAGAGCTCTCTCAGCCCCACCTACCTCACAGGGTGTCTGTTGTGGGGACGAGAAGGGAAAAGGAGTTTGTAAGCCGTTCTGAGACTCCAAGTGAGTGAAGGGCGGGATATAAATCCAATCTCTTCTCTTCTTCTTTTTCTTCTATCAGGTTCCTGACACAAACTTTGTCCCAGGAGCTCAGGTCATCTTACACGGCTTCTGCCCTATGTTACCTTCATAACTACCCTAGGAGGTAAGTTTCAGCTGAGACAGAGTGGCTGCCTCAAAGCCACCAAGTGAGCTTCACAGCTGAGACGGGTCACAGAATCATAGAATCACAGAGCTGGAAGGGGCCCTACAGGCCATCTAGTCCAACCCCCTGCCCAATGCAGGATCAGCCTAGAGCATCCCTGACAAGTGTTTCTCCAGCCACTGCTCGAAGACTGTCAGGGAGGGGGAGCTCACCACCTCCCTAGGCAGCTGATAACTCTGGCTGGTACCTTCACGCCCTTAATTTAAATCCATTGTGGCCAGTCCTCTCCTCTGCTGCCAACAGGAACAGCTCCCTGCCCTCTCCTCCGAGTGACAGCCCTTCAAATCCTTCAAGAGAGCCATCATGTGTCTCCCCTCAACCTCCTCTTCTCCAGACTGAACATTCCGAAGTCCCTCAGCCTTTCCTCCTAGGGCTCCTTGGTCTCCAGGCCCCCGGTCATCCTCATCGCTCTCCTCTGCACCTGCTCCATTCTGTCCACCTCCTTTTTGCAGTAAGGCCTCCAGAACTGCACACAATACTCCAGAATCTTGAATCTGGATATCACAGATCTTAGTTTGAAACTCCCATCACTGCATTACAGAGGCTGTTATGAGCTACAGGCATGCATGGCTTCACTAACATCCCATGGTGGAAAGGGACAGAGAACTGAAACAGTATTTGAAGGTGATGAGTTCAGGTCAAAACTATGCTAATCTATTAACACCCATTCAGTTGAGAATTTTAGGTTCTATAGTTAAAAGGCATGGTGCACACTAGGAGCCAGTACATGTAGTGATTAGAGTGTCCGAACAGCATCTCGGAGAGCCAGGTTCAAATCCCACCTCCGCTACAGAAGCTTGCTGGACAACCTTGGGCCAGTCATGCATTCTCCACCTCAACCACCTGATGGGGTTATTGCTGAGAGGATAAAATGGAGGAGAGGATAACATTACAAGATGCTTTGAAACTGTGGAATTCACTGCCAGTGGCTGTAGTGATGGACACAAACACAGATGGCTTGAAAAGGGGGTCAGACAGATTTCATGAAGGAGAAGTCCATCAATGGCTATTAGACAGGGTGGCTATAGGGAATCTTCATATACAGAGGAAGCAAACCTGGCCCTTTTGAGACCTCCAGGGGACAACTGGTTGGCCAATGCGTGAAACAGGATGCTGGACTAGATGGCCTGATCCAGCAGGTTCTGCTTAAGTTCTTATGTTCATTCCATCTTTCATGGTGAAGAATTTTTTTAAAAAAACAAAAAGCAGCATTGCAAAGGAACAGCTTTCACAGACCTCCCAGCTCCTCTCCTCCTTTCCCTAAGACCTGCATAGGAAGCTGAATATATTACGCGAATTAGAGAAATTATCCAAATTTGCTCAGTATGCATTACATGTCGTGGAATTTAGCATTTCAGCATGCAGGATATAAGTGGCACGGAGTGCAGAATTTTGAGCTTTGGAACACAAAAGCCTGTCTTTTCACTTGAAAAGACTTTTCTCTCCATTATCTTGTCAAGAATTACAATGAAATTTCTTGTGAAGAAAAATGCCTAGAGAGACTTTGACTTGTTTCAAAGGCTTCACAATCTTTTCCTGCCACTCGATATTCAGAGCTTCTCTATCCTACGTGATTCTGGGCTTTCATTATAGCACAAAGTGGGTAATTCTTTTGTTTTCAATGTGCTGCTTTCCAAACCTAACTCACTCACTCTGACGAAAAAGTCCTGCAAGTTTAACTATTTCCTGGCAGAAACTGCTAACGGTACCTTGATATCAGGTGAGCTCCAGCTTATAGCATCTCTTTATTTATTTTCGTCACTCATAGGCTGCCTTTCTCACTGAGTACCTGGCGGAGGTCAGTATAATCAGTAAGATGTGGAGACCTCTAATAAACCACGTTATAGGGCTAGGACTGCAGAAATCTGAAACACAGTATAAGTGTTAAATGTGACATGTGAAATGCTTATTTCTTTCCCTTAACTAAAAGAAGAGTGACTAGGCAATCCTATCCGGTTTTACTCCAGTCTAAACCCACTGGTTCCAGTGGTCTTATACTGGAGTAATTATGCACAGGATTGTACTATGATAGTAGCCTTGGTCCAAATTACAGTGAAAGCACATGCAATCCATGTACAGTGCTCCCCTGGTATTTTTTAACATATGTGTTGAGTAGTTCTCTCGCTACATTCAACACATGTGCAACTTAATTCAAATGTATGTAACTCAAATCAGAAATCCTACTAAATTCCGTAGCTCTACCATTTCAGCTTGGAAATCTTAGTCTTCACTTTGCTTCTCTTTTGTGCCAATTGTACCTGCAACTTCATTCTTGTGTCATTTCCTGCTTCCTTGGGCCAATGTTTTCTTTTTACCTTTCCATTATGTTTACACATGATTGCACATGTACACTGCACGTGTACATTACATATGACTGAAACTGCACATTTGTACAGTTACTTTATTAATTTTATTAGTAAATACATAAAATCAAGCATTGTGTCTGATTTCATTCTAAAGCAAATGCACACTCGCTCTTTCTTACAAACAGATATGCATTGAGTGTACATGCAGGATGTACATTGCAACTGTCTCTGCTTTCCCAAACAGAGATAACTACAGTCAGTCCACAGAAGCCAATGAGCTCAGAAGGGTACAACTCTGCTTAAGCTTGAGTTGTGAGTCTTTTACCTCTCCTATTAAGCACATTATCAAATAGCAATGACCTTGAACCTGTCAACCTCTAGGTGTAACCTACTTCCCTAGGTTCCAATTTGCTGAATATAGACTAGTCCCAATATACTTCCCAATGAACTCACTGGGGGAAGTACCTACATAGATGCTGCTTTAGCAATACCTATCTATGTATCTAGATAAAATTAATTCTCAGAACTGCCATCCATGAAAACAATACAAAACACTATACGACAATATCGTGCAAGCACTTGGTATCTATAGTCGCTATTCTGGTAAGGATGAGGGTGGAGAATTTTAAAGCCCGAATGAAAGAGAGATACAGTGTACAATGTGTCATTTGCCAGAGCAGATCAGAATACTTGTCATCAAATCTTGTATCATGCAGAGCACAGTAAATTGTTTAAGAGGAAAGGGACAAAAAGGGGAAAATGAAATAGGAAGTCACAACGAAGTTTCTAATACGGAAGTCCAAATACCATATGCATATATCAAAGTGATTGTTTTATGAACTCTTAACAAGGTCACCTTACAGCTAAAAACATTATTGTTACTACTGATACCTGCTGCAAGAGATTCTGCTTGTGACTCCATCGTTTATTCTGCCTCAGAACCCAAGATTTTTCAGTCATGGCTTCAGCCTCACAGAATGGCCCCCATTAGGTAGAAACCATTTTTGCCATTGTTTAGGAAAACATGCAAAATGGTGTAGAAGGGCACATGGAAGGGTAGCCATGTGAGCTAAGTTTTTTTAAATTCTCTGTAGAATATTAATATTTTGGAGTATTTTAAGTAGTATTACTTCTGCCTCCTTGCAGCTCAGCAAGAGATGCTGCCCAAAGTTACCCTCTCCCAGCATCATCTCCTATCTGTACCCCTCACTGCTCCTACTTACCACCTATGCCTGGAGCACCAGGCTAATAGCTAGGCAGGGGCAAGGGGGACTATGCCCCCGGATGTGCCCAGCCCCCCCAGATGTGCCCAGCAGCTGCCGCCTCCAACGGTCTGCCACCGGAAGTCACCGCTTCACCTAACCTCATTATAGACCTGGCCCTGCCTACTGACGTAGTTTGTGAGCAACCTTGGTCTCTCTAGGGGAAAGGAGGGATTATCAGTATTTCAAACAAATAGCAACCTCAAGAGCTCAATCTTTGTTTAAAGCTGTTTTTAATCATCTACTCCAAACTGCTTTATGGATATAATTTTGCTGCTGAACATTGTTCTTATGGCTTGTTTCAATACTGAATTTGGGGGGGGGGGAGTTGGTTTAAGAGTTTCATTTGAAATCTTCCACACAATTTTGTGTTTATTTGATGTCAGCTTCTCATTTGATATGATTCCCTCCCCTCTCCCCAAGTTGTTTTTCTGACAGGGTTTCATTCACTCTCTTCTGTACAATTTCGTATTTATTTGACTCTGAACAGGACAACAACCTGAGTCATTAAAACCATTCGATTTGAGTTTATGAGCAATAGCATTTGTGAAACCATATTACTGTAAGTAAGTTAGCTCCTCCTTCCCAAAAGCCAGGATTTGCAATGCAGAAAGCACTAAGGTTAATATAGATCCCTGCCCATACAAGAAATCTGTTCTGGATTAATACAGTTGGCCCTAGCTTAGAATTACCGTATTTTTTGCTCCATAAGACTCACTTTTTGTGGGGGGAAAAGTGTGTGCATCTTAAACCCCCCTCACCTTTCCCGAGCCATGGCACCGAGCAGAGCTAGGTGCGTCTTATGGTCAGGTGCGTCTTATGGAGCGAAAAATACAGTATTTTTTTTACAAAATAGCAACATACAGCAGAGATTACAGTTTACAGATCAATCCAGGCCAAATTAGACACAGTTCCTTATGATCAGCAGGGGTCATTTCGTAGAAAAAGAGGTGCAGGAGCTCATTAGCATAACTCATTTGCATATGCCACACCCCCTAACACACCGGAAGTGTGTCAGAAGGCAACACCCACCCCTCAGGCTCCACTTCACAGGGGAGTGAAACTGACCTGCTCTTCCTCCATTCCCTTCCCCATCCAATACTTTGTGCAATAAAAATGAGCGTAAAGAACACAACCTCATTCTCTTCCTGCTCCCTTGAAACCACCAGGTTTCAAGTAGACTTGAGATACCCAGGACACGTGCACCACCCATCCCTTCCCCTTCCCCTCCCCACAACAAGACACCCTGTGAGGTAGGTGGGGCTGAGAGAGGTCTTTTGAGAACTGCTCATGAGAGAACAGCTCTGAGAGAACTTGTGACTGGCCCAAGGTCACACCAGCAGCTGCATGTGGAGGAGTGGGGAATCAAAACCGGTTCTCCCAGATTAGAGTCCAACTCCTGACCACTACACCAAACTGATAAGGTGGAAGCTACTGAAGGGTTGGTGAAATTTCTCCAGTACTTATGTGCCATGTGCCCAGATAAAAAATGGTATACTTAGAAAATTTATATGCCACCTTAAGCAAGTCTCTGGAAAAGCAGCACACAGTCATAAAAGGAACAATGATAAAATTATCAATATTAAAACAAAACATTAAAAACAATAAAGACCCTAGCAGGGGTTTCCCTGGGGCGCTGCGCCTCTGCACTGCTCGAGGAGCCGAGGAGGGGGTGGGGCTTGGTCATGTGCCCACCCCCTGGGCTCCTCACTCCCGGAGCTGTGCTCCTGTGCGCTCCTGCTCCAACGGACCCCTGATCAGAAGTAACAGGGCTTGAGTTCTTAAGGCTCTGCCCTAAAGATACTGGCTATGAACTTACTGGGACTTGGTTCTGTGCAGTACTTGTATTTTGGGGAGGATGACTGTACCCTGATGTACAAAAAACCCCAAAAAACCTGAACCTATTTTCTCTGGAAATAGAATCCGGAGCTGTTTCTTGAATATGATTTAAGGCATGTTATATTAACAGTGATCCCCTAACAACTGCAAATGATGCTTTTGGACTTATGGTTGGAATCGAAGTTGGAACGCTCCCAATGAGAACTAATTTCCATCTTATTGGCCACAGCACGCCTTACAATTGCACTGGAAAGAACGCTCACCTCCCTCCATAGCCCTCTGGTACGAGAAAGTCTGGGACCGATTTATTATGCGTAAACTTTCTAACTTGATAAATCATATGGAAACAGCTAAATCATGCACCAATTTTGAGTTAACTTGGTTCCCAGTTCTTCAATATATGGCGGATAATGATA
The DNA here is from genome assembly GCA_029233225.1 of Lepidodactylus listeri. Classification (NCBI taxonomy): domain Eukaryota; kingdom Metazoa; phylum Chordata; class Lepidosauria; order Squamata; family Gekkonidae; genus Lepidodactylus; species Lepidodactylus listeri. The sequence continues at coordinate 22,356,024 of JARCFY010000004.1, read as the reverse complement.
TTTTGCTGACGAACCTGCTTTACAGGAAATGGATACTGTTTTTAACAAAGAGATGTAAGAAAATCAATGGGGTTCCCTGATGTTGCTTATATAAGTTGGAATTTTTCTTCCCTTTTATCACTTTGTATTTATTTCTTAGTTTTTATTATTTGTGATCCCCTAAACAGAGTTGCATATTCCTAAGCCCAATGACTTCAGTGGACTTAGAAGGGCATAACTCTGTTTAGGATGACAGACAGTAAATGTTGTAACAAATGCTTCAAAATAAATAAATGCACAATTTATTCCACTCTAAATGCATGCTTAATTCTCCTTCATCAAACTAATGGGATTAGGAAAAATGTTTGACTTTGCTGAGCCTGCGCACTTTATAACTTTCTGAGCACAAAATTTCAGTGCAGTCCCTTCACTACAACATTAATGCATAATGGATAATAGATCAAGATGGGTATTTGTGAGCTCAAACAACATGTGAAGCAGCAGAGCAAAGTTTGATGGCCCTTTCACACACACTAAATACTGCACTTTCAATTCACTTTGCAACTGAATGTTACTGTTTGCTGTTTACCCCAGTTTGGTGTAGTGGATAGGAGCGCGGACGCTAACATGGGAGAACTGGGTTTGATCCCCCACTCCTCCACTTGCACCTGCTGGAGTGACCTTGGGTCAGTCATAAGTTCTTTTAGAGCTGTTCTCTCAAGGACAGTTCTCGGAAGAGCTCTCTCAGCCCCACCTACCTCACAGGGTATGGGGAGGAGAAGGGAAAGGAGATTTATAAACTGCTCTGAGACACCCAGTGAAGGCAGGGTATAAATCCAACTCTTTTTTTCTCCTTCTCTTGCTCCTCCTCCTCCTCCTCCTCCAGTTTGGTGTAGTAGTTAAGAGCGTGGACTCTAATCTGGGAGAACCACTCCTCCACATGCAGCTGCTAGTGTGGTTTTGGGTTAGTCATAAGTTCTTTCAGAGCTGTTCTCTCAAGGACAGTTCTGTCAGAGCTCTCTCAGCCCCACCTACCTCACAGGGTGTCTGTTGTGGGGAGGGGAAGGGAAAGGGATTATAAACCGCTCTGAGACTCCTTCAGGTAGTGAAGGGCGGGCTATAAATCCAGTCTCTTCCTTTTTCTTCTACTGTGTGAAATGGCAAAATCCACTTGCAAATGGTCACTGGACTGAAACTGTCTTATTTAGCATGTGTGAGTGCCCCAAGTCCAGTGACAACTTTAAGACCAACAAAGTTTTATTCTGGGTATAAGCTTTTACGTGCATGCACATTTCTTCAGACACGCAAAGCAGAATTCCAGTACCCGTTTACAGGCCTATTTGGATCCTAATCCCTTTGACTGGCTCTTTTTCCTTTCTCTTTTGCACTGGCTTTTCCCTCTGTTGTTTTATGAAACCAGCTTTGGAACAGAAGTTCCCCTCTGCGTTGCCTGCTGCTTTCACTTTCTTTGATCATCAGCTTTTATGGTACCTTCTGCATAGATTTATGGCCATTCAGGGGTGACTCTGCAGTCAGTATGGTGTTGCCCTGAGGAATTGGAATGTGGTTTTGAGCTGCACTTTCCCCTCCCAGTTGAGAAAATGTGGAGCAAATGTGGAGAATCAACCTAAAAGTAGGTCTTGGAGTCATATACTCCCTCTCGTTTCCCCCTAATCACAGGACTGCTGCTAGAGATTTTTAAATTCTATAAATGTGGAATTACTTCAATCATAAAGAAAAGCAGGATATACTATTTTACATAAATAAATGTAATATTTCTATATGTTGTATGGAGAGGCAGGAGAGCATAGAAGCTCAACAGAAAGTCATTCCCTTGCAGCATTTCAACTCCTGAGGAGTGTGCGACATTCCCTAAAGGGTGGCTCAGTTTTGTTTTGTTTTTAATAGTACTTTGGCTGGGGGAAAAAATTCAAAGGTTAGTCCTTGAGAAACAACCAGCCAACCAAAGAAGCCAAGAATCAGGAACTCTAAGTAGCCTGGATCCTCTCGGTCCAGAAAGCAATGCTTGCCACTCCCTTGAAGTACTAATATTAAGTATTAAGAACTACTAATCCAGTTCTCCGAGTTGCTGAACGACTGGGTATTCCCTCGAACACTGTTGGAATGAGTCCGCTCGTACTCAACCAGAAGCTATTATGTGAAAAGTCTTCATTACCGTAATCCCTTGGCATCATTTCTGCCCATTAAGGGCAGTTAATTATGAGCCGCTGTAGCATTGGCTCCCCAGATATTACGTACACTTGTGCATGCCTGATCAAGAGTAATGCCCGGCCATACTTTAGCAATGCCTAGCATGCAGACACTGGGCCCACATGGATTAAGCCAGGAATAAAAGACATGTTAAAGCTACTGTGACCAGGGGAATTGAGGCCCCAAAATAGCCACAGCGGAGTGAAAATAAGCATGAAGCACAGCCAGAGCAGCCAGCACCGACAATTAGATCTATACTAAAAAGGATCCCAAATATCAGACATCTGGCATATATTTGTATTCTGCTCCAGAAAAGAAAAAATTCTGCACTGCACTGGCAAGAAATCTACCTTAATGAAAGCCACATGCTCTGATCTGTACACAATAAAGAAATTAAACAAATGTGTTTCTTTTTTCTCATTTCTTGCAAAGCTGATTGACTTCTAAAATGCATGTGCTTGGGGGTTCTTTTTACTGGAATTCTTCGGCAAGAACTTGGCACATGGGAAGAATGAAAGGAGAGTATAGTCTCTGTCTATTCCCACATCCAACTTCCCCGGTCGAAAGGATTATTCATCTGTGAGACTGTGATACATTCTCCATTTATTCTCCAATGCATCTAGAGAAGGCGCAATGCTCCCTCTAAGCTATGGAGTCCTGTGGGCAAAAATTCTACTTTGTGAGCTACTGGCATTAAAGTTGAGAGCAGGTGATTTGGCTACTGCATAAACTAGTTTTCTCTGGAGCCATCCTTAGTGAGCTAAGACAAAAATGTGCGAGCCGGAGGCTAAAAAACTGTGAGCTAGCTCACACTAACTCAGCTTAGAGGGAACACTCTAAACTCTGACACATGAAAGCTTGCCTTGGAAAAAAAATGGTTAAGACTTTGAGGTATCACTGGACTTCTGACTAATTGTTGCTTCTACACACTTACGCCATTACCCATGTCTGGAATTATTAAGCAGACTCAGGGCTCATTTCGTAGCAGGAGCTCCTTTGCATATTAGGCCACACCCCCTGACGTAGCCAATCTCCCAAGAGCTTAGAGTAGCCCCTGTAAGAAGAGCTCTGTAAGCTCTTGGAGGATTGGCTACATCAGGGGTGTGTGGCCTAATATGCAAAGGAGCTCCTGCTACGAAATGAGCCCTGATTTAAGCTCTAGTCTCTCCACCTTGTCCCTGTTTTATCACTCTAATACAACCACCCTAAAAGTATTTTACATGAAAGGAGATGACAACAGTAGCGGGAAATATACCTCCTGGCACTGAACAAGGGTGTATTGTATGACAAGACTGACAGCCTCCCTCCCCCCAACCCTGTCTGACCACTTCACTGAACTCTTGAACTTGTAATCTCTGAAGACAAAATAGATCCTTCATAGTCCTTCCTCCCTTTTCTGTTTCACTCCTCTTTTAAATTTCCTTCAAGAGAGGCTGATGTCTCCGAAACACATTCCTGCTTGGTGTGTGGGTAGTGGAAAGCAGAGGAGGGCGCACCAACACTGATCAGAGTTTTCTGCTGGTCTGCGTTTCCCTCTTTGCATGCAGGAGGCTCGGAAGGGCAGTGCTCCTGAACAAGCTGGTATTTCTGCATTCAGAAACTGCAGCAAACCTTATTTAGTACAAGCCAAGTACAAACCATGGTTTACAGTCAGTGCCATCCTAAGCAGAGTTACCTCCTTCAAAGCTCACTGATTTCCACAGACTTTTCAAAGGTTAACTCCGCTTAGGACTCCAGCATTAGTATCCCAGTTTACCATTCCTCCATAAACCACAGTATCTTCAGTAGTATGATTCACACTAATCAGTGTTAAATCACACCAGGGTTATATGGTTTATTGTGACATCTGACTGCAGGCTGTGTGAGAGAAGAAAGCATCCAAGGTTGTAACGCCTGTTTCAGGCAAACAGCCCACACTACCTCTCTTTTCCTCTGGATGCATACTTTACAAATTATTTTCTTGCACTAATTGGACCCAGAAGCAAATCTCTTTACCTGCAGGAGATGACACCTGTTCATGCCCTGCTAATTCCTGATCTCATTATCAGGCTCAGTCAAAATCTTTTTTGCATCTGGCAAGACCCTTGTGTGACAAGCTGACAGGGAGGCACAGGGCTCAGCGGCAGAGGGCATGCTTGGCAGTAACAAGACCCCAGGTGCAATCTTTGACATCTCTAATTAATCGATCTCAAGCGACAGATGCCTGGCTTTAGACCTTGAAGACAGGTAAGTAGCTGTGAGCAACCCCTCTATAAAAGTACACAGATGTAGAGTTAGAGAAGGTCACCATCACCATAACAAATAGTAACATTTTAAAATAAAAACCTGTAGAAACTAGGGAGTATGCAATACACACACACACCCCGGCATTTTTCCGTTTGGGTCTATTGGACCCCCCCCCCCCCCCCAAATTTTGAATTCCTGAAAAATTCCAGATCCCAATACGGGTAAAGTTTTTGGTTCCAGGATTTTTTTGCGATCCCAATTTTTGGGGGGTCCAATAGACCTGGGAAGAAAAAAAAATGGGGGGAAACACACGCAGCAGCAGCAAAACCACAAAAACTGTTTTTCAGGCTGTCTTGTGCAGTCTTTTAAAAGTTTAAAGGGACTGCACAAGACAGTCTGAAACAGCTGAGCGGCAGGAGCAGGCGCTCCCCCCCCCCACTCAGCTGTTTTTCGGGCTTTCTTCTGCAGTCCCTTTAAGTGTGCCCCAATTACAGGGCCTATAGAAGAAAACTTGAAAAACAGCTGAGTGGTGGGAGCAATCTGCTCTAGATCTGCTTTGTTGATCTTCCTGGTAATTCCAGAATATATCCAGGATTTTTCAGGAATTTCATTTTTGGTTTCCTTGAAAAATCCTGGATACCTTTGGGATGCCGAAAGACACCTGAACAATACTGATAAGGTATTTTCCAGGTATATTTTTAGCTCAGGTAGGTCCGAATACACACCCTTAGTGGAGAGAGCCTGCAATAAAGAGAGCACAGCAAGCTTGGAAAAAGTTTGCCACCAGGATAATCAACTTTGAACATTTTGTTCTGGACTAAAAAAATAAAATATTTACATGAAAAGGGCAGCTTATAGTTACAAAAAAGGGGAGTGATGGTTCTGAATCCAAAAATCTTTATAGTTTTACCAATGTTGACACAGGAAGAGATGAGTTTTCAAACAAATAGTTAGCAAACCCTCCATCCAGAATCCATCTCTCTTGGGCCCTGTTCACATGTTAAACTGAATTATCCATACAATGCACATTTGATTGTTCTTCAGATGTGCAGTGACTAACTCTCATGTCAACATATTTAAAGTTGAACACGTGATACAAATGCCACATTTATCCAGCTACTGATCCCCGGTTTCAAGTGTAAAGTGAATGGGCATTGACTCTTTCTTACAAACAGATACATACATGCACACACAGGCAGGATGAATAAGAAGAGGAGATTGGATTTATACTCCACCCTTCACTCAGAGTCTCAGAGCAGCTTACAATCTCCTTCCCTTTCCGTCCCACAACAGACACCTTGTGAGGTGGGTGGAGCTGAGGGAACTCTTTCAAGGACTGCTCTTAAAAGTACAGCTCTGAGAGAACTTGTGACTGACCCAAGGTCGCACCAGCAATTGCACGTGGAGGAGTGAGGAATCAAACCCGGTTCTCCCAGATCAGAGTCCACACTCTTAACCCCTACACCAAACTGGCTCTCATGTGTTTGTTTACTGTAACATATGAACAGTCTTTTGACCATCAGGTGAACAAGTGGTTAGAGACTCCTGATTAAGAGTGTGTACTAAGTGAGATCGCTCCACAAGGAAAAAAACAACCCAAAGTGGTTATTTATTTTTCTTCTTCTATATTTATATGCTGCTTTTCTTCCCAATGGGGACACACTGGGGTCGCAACACTGTTCTCTTTGTTATCCTTACAACAACCCTTTGAGATAGACAGACTGAGGAAGAGACAGTGGCTATAGTGTCGGAGTAGGATCTGGGAGATGTTTATATCTCCGCCCTGCCATGGAAGTTTGTTGGGACACCTTGGCCAATCACTTTATCTCAGCCTAAGCTACTTTAAAAACTGGTTTTTGTGAACAGATAATGGACCAGGGGAGAATTTTGTAAGCCACTTGGGTACTCAGTGGGAAGAAAAGCAAGGTATTAATGTCTACATAAATTAAGAAACAACATTCGGCTGAAAGAGAGAGACTGGCTGAAGGTCACATTTGGAGTACTGTGTACAGTTCTGGTCGCCACAGCTCCAAAAAGATATTATAGCATTGGAAAAGTGCAGAAAAGGGCAACTAGAATGATAAAAGGGTTGGAACACTTTGCCTATGAAGAAAGGTTGAAGCGCTTGGGGCTCTTTAGCTTGGAGAAATGAGGACTGAGGGGTGACATGATCGAGGTTTATAAGATTATGCATGGGATAGATCAGGTAGAGAAAGAACTTTTCTACCTTTCTCACAATACAAGAACTTGTGGGCACTCCATGAAATTGCTGAGCAGTCGGGCTAGAACAGATAAAAGGAAGTACTTCTCCACCCAAAGAGTGATTAACACATGGAATTCACTGCCACAGGAGGTGGTGGCGGCTACAAGCATGGATGGCTTCAAGAGGGAATTAGATAAACACATGGAGCAGAGGTCCATCAGTGGCTATTAGCCACAAGGTATAGATAGGAACTCTCGGTCTGGGGCAAGTGATTCTTGATGCTTGGGAGAGGCAACAGTGGGAGGGCTTCTAGTGCCCTGGCCCCACTGCTGGACCTCCTGATGGCACCTGGTGTTTTTGGCCACTATGTGACAGAGTGTTGGACTGGAAGGGCCATTGGCCTGATCCAACATTGGCTTCTCTTATGAGAGCCAGTTTGGTGTAGTGGTTAAGTGCGCGGACTCTAATCTGGGAGAACCGGGTTTGATTCCCCACTCCTCCACTTGCACCTGGCTGGATGACCTTGGGCAAGCCATAGCTCTGTACCAGCTGTTCCCTCAAGGACAGCTTGGGAAAGAGTTCTCTCAGCCCCACCTACCTCACAGGGTGTCTGTTGTGGGGAGGGGAAGGGAAAGGAGACTGTAAGCCGCTCTGAGACTCCCTTGGGGAGTGAAGGGCGGGATATAAATCCAATCTCCTTCCTCCTTCTTATGTCACCTGGTGGGCTTCCATATAAGAGTGGGGATTCATGCTCTTAGCATGTCACATTTGACCATCTCTTTTACACACACAGGGCGAGTACAACCACATACACATGAAGTTAGAGACATCAGTTATGCTCTGCATGCAACTAAGAAAATAATCTGTTGCTTGGGGGGAAGAAAAACCCAGTCATTATTCCTCTGCTTTCAGACAAAAAAAAAAAGCAACTGAATTGTTTTAAAATATAAAATGCTCTATTCCAAAAGGGTTATGGCACTTCCAGAAAATCCTATTGAATAATCTACACGCAGCTAATGTGCCTTAGCAGAATGCCTTTGACAGTCGAGAGCTATAATTTCCATAATCCTCTGTTTATCTATCAAGCACATTGAAAGAGACATTACAAAAATTAACCTTCAACATGCATTAGTAAGAAAGCAAGAAAATATCAGTTTGCACAACAGAAAACAATTATTAACGTGCTTTGGTGTATGGAAGTGAAAACCAGTCCTCAAGAAAGCGCTTCTCAGTTTGAGGAGAGAAATCTGAAATAGTATGGTGATGGGAGGCGCCATCGAGTCACAGCCGCCTTAAAGAGACCTTGTAGTGTTTTCCAGGCAAGAGACTTTTAGGAGTGGTTTGCCGTTGCCTACCACTGTGTAGCAACTCTGGACTTCCTTGGTGGCCCCTCATCTAAGGCATAACCAGGGCCAACCCTATTTAGTTTCCAAGATCTGGCGAGAATGGGCCAGCCAAGTCAGGGCAAAAATAACATAATTATAATTTTAAAAAAGGGAAATAAGAAAAATCAGATAAATCAGATAAAACTGGGCCAGCTATGTGAGGTTGTATCTACAGAAATGTGAGTAGGCCAAGCCTCCAGTAGCAACAACCTCCAAAGGAAGTTTAGAAAACTAGTAAAGGGCCAAAAGTTAAAAATATTAAAAGGTATAGACGAAAGTATACATGTTTATTTCAGAAACATATGAAAACCTTGTAGGGGCCGAAGGAAAGCCTCATAAAATAATCAAAGTGACAGATGCACAAAAAGAACCATATATGACCTGACGTGTTTCGGCCCATGAGAGCCATTTTCAGAGGTCAAATAGTACAGAACACAACATGCAACAAAGCCACTGTTACACTTGTAAGGCAGCAAACGTTTGATATAGGACCAAAAATGGAATGCTGTATGGAGAAATATTTATTTATTTTATTAATATTGAACTACCCAACAGAAAAATCCCATCCAATATTAAAAATGCATATTTTACTATACCTAAATTTAATATACTTACTTCCAATCTGGAATTGAATCAATCACACACACACACACACTTTTTTTGTCTCTGGCCTTGTGTCAGAAGCAGTTGTATATACTGGAGATAGTAATAGTACCAATAAATATGGTAATAAAATACCATAAAATACCAGGAAATAAAAATGAAAGTAAATTCTAAAATGTAACAATTAGTAAAATCTAATCAATAAAAATATGAGAAATTAAATATAAAGAAAGAAAGAAAGAAATTCAAATTTAGGTCCTAAGAGTACAAGTAAAATCGCCTTCCTAAACTGGAAGGTATTTCTTTCTTTATATTTAATTTCTCATGTTTTTATTGATTACATTTTACTAATTGTTACATTTTGGAATTTACTTTCTTTTTTACTTCCTTTGGAGGTTTTTGCTTGGTTGGTTTAGTTTTCCTTCCCCACTCTTTGTGGGTGCAAGTCTCCAGTAGCACCACATTCCAAAGTACCATGTGAGAACGGGCCTCAAGAACCACATAAGGGAACGTAAGAGAAGCCAATGTTGGATCAGGCCAGTGGCCCATCCAGTCCAACACTCTGTCACACATAGGCGTCAACTGGGGGGGGGGGCTTGGGGGCTCAGGCCACCCCTGAAATTTCCCAGGGGAGACTGAGCCCCCCCCAGCGAAACGGGGCACCCGCCCACTGCTGCCATGCCTAGGCCTGCTGCCCCCCCCTGGCTCCCCTGAACCCACTCACTCTCTCCCTCCCGGGGCCATCTATGGCACCATAGAGTATTGAGGTGATTGCCAGAGCATTGCCCCGGCAGTCGTCTGGATGGCCCCGGGAGGGGGAGGCAGAGAGCGAGTGGGTTCAGAGAGCCAGGAGCTGGGAGCCAGGGGGGAGGCTCTGGCGGCGGCGGCAACATCATCCTGGCGTGTGTGCTAGAGCCCCTGCCCCCCAGGGATTTAAAAAGTTGATGCCCCTACTATGTCACACAGTGGCCAAAAACACTAGGTGCCATCAGGAGGTCCAGCAGTGGGGCCAAGACACTAGAAGCCCTCCCACTGTTGCCCCCCCCAAGCATCAAGAATACAGAGCATCACTTGCCCCATAGTTCCTATCCAAACCTTCCTTTGTGAACAAAAGGTGCATTTCAGCTCATCAAATGTAGCTTAAAAAGCACCAACAGACAGTCCTGATCCAAGATACTGGGATATCTGACAGTGCCATCTTAAAAACACATTCCTAGGAGCAATCCCCACTGAATCAAGTTGTGAAGGAATCTGAGTATACCTCCACAAGGTTGCCCCACACAATCCTTCCTCATGGCTGTTTGGTTTCATTACCGATTTTGAACCAGGTGGTTCTGATTAATATTTTAAATGCTGGAAGATGTTGTTGTATTTTAATGGTGGTTTTGAAGCTGTGAGCCAGGGATACAGGCCAAAAAAGAAAAGTGGCTAATTAACATCCCAGTTCATGTAAAGAGATCTATACAGAGAAGCTATGTCGCTTGCTGGACCGAGAATTGTGGTTATAAATTAGACATGCATGAGGTATAAGTACACTTTCCATCTGCACTACTTTGCTTTCAAATGAACGTTCATTTTGTTTCATAGCAGGGTAGCAATACATGACTTTACAGAGCACTATTGGTTTAATATAAGGCAGCTTCATGTGACTACATTTGTGGGCTTTCACACAACGGCTGCAATCTACATGGAAAATGAATAAGAAAGTTCATTTGTATCTATAACTTGGGGGGAAAGTCCCATTAAGGTCATTTGGCCATTTGTTCTAAATCAGTACGGCTGAAGTCAATTAGTTTGCTCCAAATAATTTTTAAGGACTTTATTCAATAAATTTGATTCAGCTTCATTGTTTATATACGCCTTGGGTTCAATGCACTCATTCACTACGGTATCAAATAAGTGTTTGTTTCAATTAAGCTGGTTTCAAATTATTCAGAAAATTTTTGCCTATTATAGGATTAAAATATGAATGTTCCCACTGTAAATCCTGCTGACAAGTTTATGATTTGCGACGTGTATCAGTTTAAACCATAAGCACAGTTTCTCATAATATATAGTTTCATTTCTGTTTTCTTATAAATCCAGCTGTTTTTTGCCTAAAGGCACTCAAAAGTTGATTTAATTTTTTTTTAAGCTGGAAGGAGGTTCCTGTACGCTTCCATTTATTTTAAAGAACAATTCCCAAATTGATTTATTGCCACAATTGTTTTATAAGGAAGTTATATAAACAAATCAGTCAAATTATATTTTCTGCAACTAATATAATGGCACTAGAAGCTATTTAAGTGTATCGAAGACGACTGCTTTGTCGAGAAATTGCATTAGTGTGAAATATTTCATCTCTTTTAACAAATATGAGACCATTAATCTCATTTTACAGATTGAAAATCAAGGGCAGTCGTGCCTGAAACCACCGAATGGAATGTGGGGGTTGAGGCAGGATTTCCGTCCACTTTCAGTGAGAATCAAAGCTGAGTGGTTCTCCATCTCTCCCCAGAGTTGTTATTTTCACTGTATTTACTCCATGACAGCAGAACAAAGTTTGAGTCCAGTGGCACTTTTAAGACCAACAAAGTTTTACTCAAGGTGTAAGCTTTCATGTGCATGCACACTTCGTCAGACACAATGATGGCAGATAGCCACAACCATGCTTTTCACATTTCTCGGCTTCTTCTTTGGATTCCCACTCCCTCCAGTCCCTTTATGTTTATTCCCCCTCCCTTTTTAATTACTTCTCTGCTTGCCATTAATGGCCTGACATGTGCACGCAGTTGAAAGAAGCAGAATTCTGAGGCAGCAGAATAGACGCGCCTGCTAATGTCAAAGCCTGTGTGGGCTCACGTTCGGCATGTGCTCTGCCAACTGCACTGGTTACCGGTTGAATACTGGATTCGCTTCAAGGTGCTGGTAATAACATTGAAAGCCTTATACAGCCTAGGACCAACATATCTAAGGGACCCCCCTCATCCCGTATACACCTTGAAGAGCGTTACATTCTGTGGATCGACACCTTCCGGCGGTCCCTGGCCTGAAGGACGCCTGTCTTGCCTGGACCAGGGCCAGGGTTTTCTCTGTCCTGGCCCCTGCCTGGTGGAACATGTTTCCTATTGAGATCAGAGCCCTGTGGGATCTTCTTCAGTTCTGCAGGGCCTGCAAGACGGAGCTCTTCCGCCAGTCAGGGCCAGGGCAGAGAAAGCCCGTGCTTTTCACTTTGGAGGAAGCCTTGAGCTCACTAAGAGAGACTTTTTGCAGTGTTCATAGATTAAATTTGGATAAATATTTTGGTATTTGGCAACCTCGTGCTGGGAAAATCTATTGAACACCCTGAGGAAGACCTGGAAGCAGGAGGATATCTGGACCTCTGTTGGAGGAAGAAAGAATACTTGTTGGAGTTTGTACAATTTAGGAGAATTGATACCAATAAAAGGATTGTGCAATAGCTTTTGTTATATAAATAGATGATACTCAAAATTTTAGGATATGTGATAATTAATATGATAGTGAATTAATTAAAATATATATAAAATAACAAAAAAATTATTTGAGATACTTTGTAATTGTCTATAGCACGGTAATTTCTGTTTTTTGGCATTACCCACTGATAACCAGCCATTAGACATCTGTACCAACAGGCCAGAATCTCCCACAGCAAACTGATTTCTGTCGCTAAGCTGTAACCACTGATTTTAATGTTTATACCGTGTTTTAAAGTTTTAGCTGTATTTATTATAACCTGATGTTAGCCGCCCTGTGCCCGCTCATGGGACGGGCAGGATATAAATACAATAAACAAACAAACTTCAGACTGCGGGGGAGGGGGAATTACTTCCCCCCCCCCAAAACTACATTTATAAAGACACCAAGTGGGCTTAGTGGTTAGATTATCAGTTTTGGATCTGGGAGAGTCAAGGTCAAATCCCCCTTGAGTCAGTCATATGCTCTCAGCCACAATGACCTCCAGGATTATTGTGAGGATAAAATGGAGGAGAATGGGGTGAGCTGCTTTGGGTCCCCATAGGAAAGAAAGGTGGAGCATAAATAAAGTAAACTCTTGGGAAATTCTTGTGTATGGGGGAGGGGAGGTAAAGCCTGAAGAAGGCAGGGTTTGGGAAGGGGAGGGACCTCAGCGGGGTATAATGCCATAAAGTCCACCCTTTAAAGAAGCTCTTCTTTCCAGGGGAAATTATCCTGGTGGGGTCTGGAGATCAGCTATGATTCCAGGAAATTAACCAGGCAGTCCTAGTATTGAATCTCTTAGCCACGGTTGAGGTATCAGGAGAGAGGCTTTCCTTTCTGTCCCCATACTCCCTCTCCATTCCCTTCCTAGCCTTAGCTATGCATTAGCACAACATACTCACTGTTGTTTAATGCTAACCAGGTTGCCTCTTCACCAGGGTTAGGAAACCAGTTTAAAAAAACTCTGGTTCCATAGGGAACCCTAGTCAAAGTTCCACTTCTGTCTGCGGAACTCAGGCAGAAATACTTTCCCACTTCCTGCCACGATAATTTTTTTTTGCTGTGAAAAAACCCCCAAAACAATTGGCAGTCTTCCTCTATGCATAATGCTAAGCCAAGGAAGAAAACTCTCAGACTGCGTAGTGCTAAAACATCACAGTATCTTATAGGAAAGGGAAATAAAGGTCTCCTGTTTGCAAAACTGTTAAAACAGAATTTTTTCTCTTTCATAACTTCCTCTAACGTGCCACACACTTGAGCGTTTGCCACTCTCAACAGTTCAGGGCACACTGAATCACTGGTAATCCCCACAGTGCTTTGAAATCCACTGTAACATGACCACATATCCCAACCGTCGTCAAATGACCAGAGTTTTTGAAAAGCCATTAAATGTTTCTCTGACCCCCTGTGAACTGGATTAATAAAACGCTTGGCCTCACAGGCCAACAGGTGTACAGTAGGCAATGTTTTAATTACTCTATTTGGCTCCATGGGATCCACAGTTCCAAATGAAAATTCAAAGTGAACACAGTCAGAAGACTAGGGTTGCCAGCTTCAGCTTGGGAAATTCCAGGAGATTTGGGGGCAGAGTCTGGGGAGAGTGGGTTTTGGGGAGGGGAGGAATGTCAGTGAGGTATAATGCCATAGAGTCCACCCTCAAAAGCAGCCTTTTTTCTCCAGGGGGACTGATCTCTGTCACCTGGAGAACAGTTCTAACCTCAGGAGATCTCCAGCCACCACCTGGAGGTTGGTAACCCTAAAGAAGACAGAATGGTGGTGATGAGAGGGAGTGAGCATATGCAGCACAGAGCTTTGGGTATTAAGTAATTATCCACGTATTTGTAAGCGGTAAACCATGCTAATTAATTCGCAGCCCCATTCCAAGAATACTTCCCTGGGAATAAACCTCACTGAACAGATTTGGGTGGGATTCTCAACAGAACTTCTCAGGATTGCCCTTTTAAGTGCCTTACACATGTTTAGTGACTTGTGGCATTTGCAGACGAAGTTGCGTGCTAAAAATATACCAAACAAAACTGGCAGAATTAAGAAAAAGGAGCACCAGTAGCAAAGCAAGGAGCGTTTAAATGGCATGACCAAAAGAGCTGTTCAGGTAAAGGAGCTGTTCAGATCTGGCACCTGGGAAGGACTTCGTGTATCTCTCTGAGTACACAGTATAAGATTTTGATCTGCTCATTCTTCCCACCCAAACTCTGTGAGGCACCCAGCATGAACCAAGAGCCCTCTAGTCAAGCAGAGCTTTCTTGCTGCTTCTCATCTCTCTCTTGAAGCCAGTTTGGACCAGTTAACTCTCATTCTGTCAAACATTGCTCACTTTTGCTTGCCATAGTTTTAGGGGGAGGGGATTCCTGTGGGGAGTGGAGTGAGTGAGTGGGACCTTTCGCTTCTAGCAGTCATAACTTTCCTTGCAAGCCGTGCCTCCTTTCTTGTTCCCAGAGACAAGTGTCCTTGAAGCTTTCTGGTGCCAGCTAAAGCTGTAGATAACCAAACCATATATTTTCCCTCCCTGGCTGAGATAGCAACGCTGGGTGCGGTGTGTGACTGACATGTGCTTGGGGAAGGAAGGGGCTTTTGTTCGAATTACCTATATTAAGCATGTACCCGCCAAAGTTCTAACACAAGTGATATTCGGGATCATGCATACATCTCAATAAACTTATCACTGCCAAAGAGAGAGTCGTTGAGAGTAACTTGACCGGGGGTCTGGCACACACTTTCTCAGCCTAACCCACCTCACAGGGCTGTTCAGATACTTTATTCTAGCATCCCAGCTATCCTTCCAATGTATCTTAAATATTTCATGACAGCCGTTGTCATATGCAGAATGCCCCTTCTGAGATTAGGCGGGTGGCAACCAGGGTTCTCAGCTGTGGCACCAAAACTCTGCAACTCTCTCCCAGGGGAGATTCACCTGCCCTCTTTTGTTGCCATTGACTGCCAGCGCATTAAGCCTTTTTTCCCCCTTTCGTCTGGCATTTCCTCAGAGATCCCTCCTTCCTGCTGAATATGTGTTAACTGTCAGTTTTGTATGTATTTCAGCTCTGGTGTTAACTCATTTTAATGATGTGGAGGGGTGTTGCTGGTTTTAATGTGTGACTTTTTAGTGCATGTTTTGATTTGTTAGCCCCCCCTGTGGCCCTTAGGAAAGAAAAAGTGTCAGGTATGAGTTTTGAAAAATAAGGGAATAAATAATATTTATTTTTAAAAGAGCCATACTCAGTTTTGTACTGAGACACGCTCTGCTCTGCAAAACATAGGTTGCAACCCCCTGCTCTAGCGCAATAGGACAGCCCATGATTCGGTGGAAAATCTGAGCACCCAAGAATGTTCCCATCATTATTAAACTGGGGTAACTGGTGCAAACTACACAACCCCCAAATCCTAGAGGTATAAAAGACTGGATGATCCTGCAACCACAAGCGATGCCCCCTAAGAACCACCACTGAACAAAAGGCTGGACCCAAGACTCTACATTCAGAGCAGAGCAAGTGGAGAGGCACTTTCCTGCCTTACCTCTCCCATTGAAACACACTCCTCACCCCCAATTGGGGGGGGGCAAAGGACTTTCCAGAACAGTGTAGGGGTGCAAAGTGGGGTTGGCAGAAAGGGGAGGGAAGAAATTATGCTTCCATCTCCTGCCAACAGAAGTTCTGTTATGGTGCCACAAATACTGTTGCGCCTTTGGATCCAACCCATAGTTCTAAGCATGGCTAGCTTACCATCAAAGAAATGCATTTATAGCTCTTTATGTTTATTACGGTCGTGAAATCATTCCCATGTGCCAACTGAGGCAGCTATAAGATTGTCTCTGAAATACTCATTTCTGTCTCGTTCTTTAATCACATTTCCAGAATAATTAAATAGTCAAATACAATAAAACCTACCCCCCAAGTTCACATGATACTCTCTTTTTTTTTTAAACAAAGACGTAAATATATTTTAATAAATGTTGGCAATAAATTTTATGCGGAGCTGGATTTTTTCCCAAACTTGGAGACTATCCAGATGACATGTAAGCCAGCTCTCCACTCACAAATAACTACACACAGAAGTGATCTCTTGGCGCAAACAGTATGATAATACCAGGAAAAGGAACATCTGTGGGATCTTGGCTCCTCCTCTGCACTTAGAAAAATGTCATCTTGCAATTTTCCCATTCACGGAGCGCAGCTCTCACACCGTGGCCCCTTCAATGACTGTGACAATAACGCCCCCCCTTGTGAACAGGGAGAGCCAGAATTGTGCAGTGGCTAAAGGATCTGGAACTAGGGTCTGGAACACCCAAGATCAAATCCCCACTCTGCCACAAAAGCAGAAAGTCTGGTTCGTAGTCTGGGTAGGGGGTCTAGACTGTGCTGCAGAGGGCAGTGGACTTGATCTTGCTGGCAATTGAGATCGAGCCCGATGGGAATATCTATCCCAGTCGGAGTGGGTGACCGGGGGGATCCAGGGCATCGATGTCAATGGTGGGTAGCCTCCGTACTGATAGGGAGGACAGTGCCGATCCCATGGTGCCATCAGAGGAGAACATCCCCAGCTCATCAGCGAGTCAGTCAGCTCATCAGCTCATCAGCGACTCATCAGAGAGTCAGTCTGGTGTAGTGGTTAAGTGCGCGGACTCTAATCTGGGAGAACCGGGTTTGATTCCCCACTCCTCCACTTGCACCTGGCTGGATGACCTTGGGCAAGCCATAGCTCCATACCAGCTGTTCCCTCAAGGACAGCTTGGGAAAGAGCTCTCTCAGCCCCACCTACCTCACAGGGTGTCTGTTGTGGGGAGGGGAAGGGAAAAGGAGTTTGTAAGCCGCTCTGAGACTCTTAAGTGAGTGAAGAGCGGGATATAAATCCAATCTCTTCTTCTTCTTCTTCTTCTTCTTCTTCTTCATCGAAATGGGGGATCGGTGTCTAGGTGAGGAGACCTATGTCTTGGGGAGTGGTATCCGGGTGGCGGAGGCCAATAGTCGTGCCTATCGTCCCTGTTTGGACGAGGAGGATCGGTCTTGACGTAGGAGAGGGATCCCTCAGATGGCGATCAGGACCGAAAATGAGAGCTTGGGTGTTGTGGTGACAGAGCATAGAGCTGTTCTTGGTCGGTCTCGAGGAACTCCTGTGCCTCCAGAATGTGGTCCGGTAGTGCCTTGTGCAGTTGCCAGATGGGAGAATCCAGAAGAGTGATAGTGGTCACTTCAGTAGGTGGTGGAGGCACGATCAAGGGAGTTATCGGTACTGAGGTAGCATCTAAAGGGGGTGCTACTGATTCGGAAACTGAAGTAGGGGCCTTACTCGAAGGCTTGCCAGTGGCTGCGGATAGAGCCTTGTGGCATTTTTCCGACTTATCCTTCTTCTTTTTTATTGGCATCAAAGCTGTAGACAGCGTCAGAGCCTGGTGTTTCGATACTGGTTGAGTTATATCGGATGACGGCCTCGATGTCGACGGGGCCGTGAAGTCGGCTGTCAATACCGTCGATGTCAATGGGAAGGTGGTCGTTGAGGTCGATGCGAGAAGCAATGCCAACTCCAGTAAAGCGACCTTCAGGCGGGCTGCTGCCCTATTTTTCCCAGTTTGGTTGCTAAACTTGGCACAATGAGGGCAGGAATCTGGCTGGTGACTTTCTCCGAGGCAGAGAATGCACAAGGAGTGGCCGTCAGGAGCCGCTAATTTGCTGCCACAAGCTGAGCAACATTTGAAGCAGCCCCACTTTGTAGCCATAAAGTAGAAAAAAACAAAGATGAAAAATGGGAGGGCCCGAAGGCAGAAAGGAAACAACCCCACCACCCGAGGAGAAAGTTTTTTTTTTTTGACAGAAGAATATAGAAAGAAAGTGTTGAAAGTTAAGGCGACAGAATGAGGAGACAAAGAAAGCGAAGCAAAGGAGAGCTTTCCTCAAAGGACTCAGCTAATCGCAGAAGCTGTTAGCAGCACGGCGGTCAGAAGAGAACTGGTGGGATGTCCGCACCTGCTCCTCTGGGTATGAAAATCCGTTAGAGCTTTCTACAATACCGAAGGATTCCTGCGCAGGCACAGAAACCCCATCAGTGTGAAGCACAGAGACTACATTGAAGATCAGGGAGAGCCAGAATTGTGCAGTGGCTAAAGGATCTGGAACTAGGGTCTGGAACACCCAAGATCAAATCCCCACTCTGCCACGAAAGCTTGCTGGGTAATCTTGTGCCAGTCACAAACACCAAGCTGAACCTTCTTCCTGGACTTTTTGTTGTGAGGATAATGGAGCAGGGGGGAATGCTGTGAGCCACCTTGGGTTCCCATAGGGAAGAAAACTGGGGTATAGATGACGTAAATACATAAAACACTTCCCAGGAAGGATGGTCTCTCTGAAGTATTTCTGGAACAAGATGCAGGGAATGGGCCACAGCTGAGTAGTAGAACATCTGCTTTGTATGGGGAGAAGGCCCCTGGCTTGATCTCCCCAGCATCTTCAGTGTAAGGTCCTTTCCGCACTTGTATCTCATCCCGGGTTTCATCAGAGGTCAACTCATGACACAATACCTTGCATTTATCCCTGGTTATAACAGCATCCGTTTATCCCGGGACAGGTGTGGGGCGAAACCAGGGTGACCTCGATGTAAGATGGAAACAAAAAATACCCCAAGATAATTACAGGGGTGAACTCGAGTGTAGTGTAGAATGTAAGTTTGGGGAAGGGGCTGAATCAGGATCCAAGGTATAGTGCGGAATCACCCTAAGAAGATCAAATAGCAGCTGATGTGAAAGACCTCTGTTTGAGAGACCCTGGAAAGCTGCTGCCAGTCGGAGCAGACAATATGGATCTTGATAGGCCTAGGGGTCTGACTCAGTATACAGCAGGCTCCTACGGTTGTGTGTTTCGGTAACACTTGAGAGGCACTGGATCTTCCACAGTACCTATATCCCAGTACAATTAAAAATTTTTTTTTATAATAACTTATTATTTTAGTTGTAAGCCACCTCGCCAAGTCTCTGATGAGGTGGCACAAAAGTCTCCTAAACCAAGAAACTGACTACCCCCAGCTCTCTGGGTGTCCCCCCCACCCCCAGTTCAAATGAAATGGAGCTAGAAACACCCAGGAATGATACCAGCACCTCCTAGATGCAGATCCTATGTTTCTGTAGAACTATTGCTTCCTCCCGTCCTCATCATCCATTGCTGAAAGGTTTAATGAGTTTGGGGACATGAAATCCATAAGCAATCTAATGGGATTAAGCACCTCTGCCCAGACTGTCTGTAACCAAGCCTGGATAGAAATACAAGAGGCACTTTTTTGTTTGGTACATTCTTAACATTGGCAAGAGAGGTAGATGTTTCCTTAAGTCAGAATGGAGTCCTTTTTAGACATTTATGGTATGTGACTTTATGTTTCTCGAAGGCTATATGTGAGAATAAATTGGTTTTACATGCAAAAACAAAAAAGTATCTCTTGCTCAGTAAAACCCAGTCCAAGGCCACCACCTTTTCTTCAAACACGGGAAGGTTTACCTTCATGCCAAGGGAGGGGTGTGATTTTTTTTAAAAGGAGACTACATATATTCCTTTTTTACTAACAAACACAGTTGGTACCTGCTACTGAAGTACATTGCTAAGGACTCAGATTAGACATTTTTTAGCTCGGATTTTATCCACTCCACAGTCAATAGATTCCTTCTTGTAAAATCAGCTCCCTCTCGGCACAGCTTGTAAACTGAAATCTGCACAGGGTTCAAAGTAAAGAAATGCATATGGTATTAACGTTGCACATACTAATGTCTGATGGTTATAATACACAGACTGCTATTCAAAGGGCAAATAAATAAGGTCTGGAAAGCATTACTGGACAACACGGAATTTAAAAAGGTGTCAATAAACTTTAACGGCGAAACTTTCAGGTGGTTTGTACAACAAGGGATCATCTCCACCCATATGAGCCTGCCTGTGACCGACAATCAGCAACTGTCACCCTATCACAGATGCCTGTACTATCTGAGATGGGATCAATAGGAACCCTTAACAGTTTATCTTCAGAAATCAGCTCCAGGTCTTTGAATTCCCTACTCCACGAAACTCAGCTTGCCCCTTTATCCTGGCCTCCAACTAAATCTATTTTGTTCCAAAAGGCATTCGGTGGTTGATTAACAGTGTTGATTCACTTTTTATCCTGTCAGTTTTTATTGCTTTTTCATGAAGATTGCTGGGTTTTTATTGTTTTTGCATTGCTGCTTTTATGACTCCCGCTACTATATGTTTTTGGTTCCTTTAATGCTTTTCGTCTTTGGTGCTGTTTTAAAATTTTCATGTGTAAGCCACACTGAATGCTTTTTTTAGTAGAAACGTGAGCGACAGCCCTTTGAGGTAAATAAGTAAAGTGATCGTTATTGAGACAACAGCCGCTGCTTTGACTGATGAGATGAAATTTCAGGTTTGGGAGGTTTTTGACTCTAAGAGAGTGTGAGTCAATCCTTTCCCTTTTATCTGAAGGAGTGTGCCATCAGTGTATCCAAGTGTTTTCCATTATCCATAAGCATAAAATCAATTTCTTAGGTGTTGCCTTTTAGCTTAATCCATAATGTAAGCACTCTGAGGAGGAAGTGTTCCTTCTTGGGATCTAATGCAGCAACCACAGCAGCTAACATTGAAGAAAAGTAGAAAATTCTCTTTCTTCCTGCAAGGCACAGGCCAAAACATACACAGTCTGCTCATTTTTTAAAAACTGTAGACTTTCATAACACTGTTCCCTGTCTTGGCAGAGTATAAGAGACACTGTTCACAGCTTAGGGGTAGTTTTACATTGTCCTCGGTTGTATATTTAAAACTGTGTTGCTTGATTAGGGCATACCCACACACCCCTTCAGAGTGTATGTAAAACCATTTTCCTCTGAAGCCTACAAGCACGACGAGGTAAATGATATTCCATCCAGTGTCAGGAGCCTTTCTCACAAAATGTCCCACTCTGCGTGTATTCCGAACGATTACATTTTCCTTTAGCCTTGCACTAAAGTTCTGGGAACTAGTTTTATTAAAATGCAAAGCTGGTGTGTGTGTGGGGTTGGGGAGAGAGCTCTGTGCCACCCCCAGCATGAATGAACATAGGGACTGGCCTCTCCGGTAAAAAAAGAGTTTCAGTAGAACACAAGAAGGAGAAGCGTGCTGTAGAAAAATACAAGCTTCTGTGAGAGTGGGGAAATTTTTTTGTGATGGGACACTCCGTGAGGGAGGACCACAAGGCATCAGATTCCACATTCTCTGAAGAGTGAGAAGAAAGCATAGGTCCAGGCACGAGCTTTAGTCTGCGGTGGTGATTCTAAAGTCAGGGCTCATTTCGTAGCAGGAGCTCCTTTGCATATTAGGCCACATACCCCTAATGTAGCCAATCCTTCAAGAGCTTACAGAGCTCTTCTTACAGGGGCTACTGTAAGCTCTTTGAGGATTGGCTACATCAGGGGTGTGTGGCCTAATATGCAGAGGAGCTCCTGCTACGAAATGAGCACTGTCTAAAGCTATGGGTTGGGACCCAAAAGAGAGTCATAACTAGGGTTGCCAGGCAGGGCCTGGCCACTGACAGGGGTTTAACCATAAAGTTTTGCCCAAATACCATAACATCCTCAATGTCCCCCGGCAACAAGCTGGGGTCACTTTTGAGTGCATCGGCATGTTAGGATGCTGCTGATGTGCCACCCCCATTTCCTGGCATTACCTCCCCCACCTGTCAGCTGAATGGCGGTGGGGAAGTGCCCACTGGAGATGAGGTCTCTGGGAGGCAAATTCTGGTTCGCCTTCACATAATGTGTGAAATGAAGGAGGAGATTGGATTTATACCCTGCCCTTCACTACCTGAAGGAGTCTCAGAGCGGCTTACAATTTCCTTTCCCTTCTCCTCCCCACAACAGACACCCTGTGAGGTAGGTGGGGCTGGGGGAGCGCTTTCGAGAACTGCTCGTGAGAGAAAAGCTCTGAAAGAACTTGCAACTGACCCAAGGTCACACCAGCAACTGCATGTGGAATAGTGGGGAACCAAACCCGGTTCTCCCAGATTAGGGTCCGCACTCCTAACCACTACACCGAACTGGCCAGGGTAGGATTTCCAGTAGTCAACAGAGTTCCGGTGCTTCATATAGTATTTGTCCCTTCTCATGACTGTATGAGAATAAACTCCACAAAACAAGCAACACGCAGGAAAGCTCACTACACTGAATACATGCATACAGGTTCAATTTTCATAGTGCAAAACGTCGAAGTTTTCTTTTTTAAGAATGTAGGCTTGAGAAGGAGCTGTTGCAGCCTTACCAGGCCCCTACTGGTGGCTGGGGATCCCCCCACAGAGTCTTCCCCATGGCCACTCAGCAGGCGGGTTGGTGGTGGTGAGAAACTGAGGGAACATCCCAGCATGCTGACATCCCCCCGTTTGCCTGGAAATGATGTCATCATGTCGCTGGGGGACACCAGGGATGCTCTGGCATTTGAGCAACACTCTGCGTCCACATCCCTAGCAACATGCTGATGTCACTTCCAAGCACACGAGGAGTGACATCACACCATCACAGGTGATGACAATGCATTGCCAGCAAGCTCCCCCTGGGAAGGTGAGTCCCCTGCCAGTTGCTATGAGAGGGGGGGACCTGGCAACCCTAAGGCATTGTCAGGGCTAATGCTCTGGAACAGGCCTATATTTCTTTTCCAAGGGCATAGAAAGGGCATAATTTGGGCCCAAAAGAATGGGACCTTTAGATTTAATATTTGTCAGTTGCAACAAAACTCTGCCCCTCAGGGGCACATCAGGCTGCCCTATGCGGTTTCAAGGTAGGGTTGCTGGGTCTGGGTTGGAAAATACCTGGAGACTTTGGGGATGGATCCAGGAGAGGGTGGGGTTTGGGGAGGGGAGGGGCCTCAGCATGGTAGAATGCCATTGAGTCCACCCTTCAAAGTGGCCATTTTCTCCAGAGGAGCTGAGCTTTGTCAGCTGGAGATCAGTTGTAAAAGCGGAAAATCTCCAGGCTCCACCTGGAGGCTGGGAACCCTATTTCCAGGCCATGTGAATGGCAACACTGTGTATTTGCGTGCCCTACAACACAGATCACAATAAGAGGCACAAGTATCCACCACCCTGATCCAAAATTCTGAGTTTCTACTTATGTCCTGGGAACCACTATTTTACATTTATGATTTCTATTTAACTTGGAGCAGATGGCCACATTCTGTGTGGTAAACCTCAGTCATCACACGCTAGGATACCTCTGGAATTCTGGTCTGCCCGAATGAGTCCCATGAACCAGGAACTCAGACGCCACCACCGCAGCTATGCAACGGATCCTCCTTCCTGAATTTCATGGGTAACCCCACTGCAAGCAGAACCGAAAAAGTCTGCAGGCGATGAGGAGAGAGATAAATGTCTGCTCAGATTTTTTTTCTTGTTGTTGTTTTAAATATAAGGGAATATCATCACCAGTAAGTCATGCCCACCACTTGATATTAATAGTGGGACGCTATTAAATCAGAGCTGTTAATAGTATATATTGTTCCCAGGGAAGAAAAAAAAAATTAAAATAGTAATACGAGAGAAGCCACTGCTAGAACGCTGGCCCCATGGAAAATGAAGCTGGCAGCACAAATTGGGGACACAGAATTCTTTTACCCTGCCTCCTGTTCCAACATCTGTTTCGGCTGGCGTCTGACACAGGGACGCTGTCTCTTGTCACCTGGCCAACACAGCACCGCTGCAAGCTTGCTAGTCAAGGGAGGGGGGAAAAACACATACCAGAAAAGTCACACAAGAGCACAGAAGCTGCCGAAACAGTTTAAGTAACAGCTCTCCAACAGTGCTGTTGAAAACCTTACTGATTCACACAAGCCCTTTCTCCTCTTCAGTCTTGTTCCTCTATGCCCCCTCCCAAATTATAAACAGACTGGTTCTCGTCAGAAAAAAAAGTTGCCTTGGTTTGTTTCACACTAACAACTTAACGTTAAGTGCAACAGACTGTGACTCAACGGAGAGGAAACGGAAACACATATCTCTCCACTAATGGGGAAAAAAGAATTGCCTATTGGACCGCTTTCCATGGAATGGCCTGTACAAGGTAGTGCATCCAGTGTTCCCTCTAAGCTGAGTTAGGGTGAGCTAGCTCATGGTTTTTTAGCCTCTGGCTCACACATCTTTGCCTGAGCTCAGGAAGGATGGCTCCAGAGCAAACTAATTTATACAGCAGCCAAATTGCTCGCTCACAACTTTAATGCCAGTAGCTCACAAAGCAGAATTTTTGCTCATAAGACTCCACAGCTTAGAGGGAGCATTGACAGAATTAAACTAGTAACCCTGTGGGTTTTGGCCCTCTACTAGAGTTGGGGGGGGAGCATTTTGTCCCTGTGGGAGAGCCACAGGAGAGTCCCGAGAGAAGGGGCAGTTCGGGGGGGGGGGGAAGAGTTCTGAGTGGGGAAGGGGCAACAGAAGCCATCTGGGCCCGAGGGCAGAGAACAGAGTGAACCGAGAAGGGGCCTCAAGAGAGCTCAAATGTTAGCGTTAAGAACATCACTTTGGCCAGTGCCCTCGGACCCATATATCGTTTGTCTCCCTTTTTTTCTCCTCAGAAATCTCACTCTTTTCCTCAGAACTCTTTTTTCCCCTCGGGACCATCCTTTCTCTCAGGAATCTCCTACAGCTCCCCCACAGGGATAAAAGACCCCCGCAACTCCAACAGAGGGCCAAACCCACAGGGTTACAGACCCTTCTAAGTCCGTTGACTTCAAGGAGCCTAGAAGGGTCTAACTCTGCTTAGGACGGCACTGTGAATCACTCTCAAGGTTGCGATATAACACTGTTTTCAAAGAAGGTACAACAAGGAGGTAAAACGGTCGCTTTCACCATGCTCAAGGGTTGGTAATTCTTTCACAACATAATTTGGTCACTTTCTTCCTCCTTTCCTCTACTCCCATGCTGCTGTAACTCAGTGGTAGAGCACACACCTTATGCATAAAGCTGCCTTATACTGTCTCAGACTACTGGTCTACCAAGATCAGTATTGTAGATTCTGGCCAATAGTCACTTTTCCCGGTCTCAAAAGAAGTTTTTCACAACCCCTCATATATAGTTCTTGTATGTGGAGCATGCAAAAGTAGATGCTCTACCACTGACCCGCCCTAAAGAGAGGCAGTTCAAAGACCTCCATTCAAAACGAACCCAAGTAGAAAGCTTGGGGAACACCTCTGTCAGAGTCCTAGGAGAATCCCCGCCAATATGGTACTGAGTTCCATGAGCCAACATGTTCTAAGTGTATACCATGAGTGCATACAGAAGGGAAGCAGAATGTTAAGAACAAGCTCCATCTCTGACCAATCTATATATTTGTTTCTCAAGTGTGGCCCCCATCTACAGATATCTACATCTGCGGATCAGGACCACACTGAATCTAAACAGATGTTCCTGCAAACTTGAAGGACCCTTCCCCAATCTGCAGAAAAATCTGACAACCTTAAAAAAAAATACATGGGGGGGGTTTGAATTCTTTCTAGCTGGTGGTGGCAGATGCTGCGAGTCTCTCCGCGCTTGGCCACAATGGTGTCCAGAAACCTCTCCAGGCCTGGCCGTGGCTTCATCCAGGAGCCTCTCCAAGCCCAAAGCAGCTCCCAGATGCTGATGTTGCTCCAGATATGGAGCAGCTTCTTGATACCACAGCTGCCGTGACTGGTAAAGTAAGGAGGGGGGAGAAATAGAGGCAGGTAGGTTGATAGAGAAGGGGCGGGGTAGATTGATGGGGAAGAGGGGGCAAAAGAGTTGGGGTAGGTTGACAGATAAGGGGAGAACACATGGAATTCACTGCCACAGGAGGTGATGACGGCTACAAGCATGGATGGCTTCAAGAGGGGATTGGATAAATATATGGAGCAGAGGTCCATCAGTGGCTATTAGCCACAAGGTATAGATAGGAACTCTGGGGCATGTGATGCTCTGTATTCTTGGTGCTTGGGGGGGCAACAGTGGGAGGGCTTCTAGTGTCCTGGCCCCACTGCTGGACCTCCTGAGGGCACCTGGTGTTTTTGGCCACCGTGTGACAGAGTTGTTGGACTGGATGAGCCATTGGCCTGATACAACATTGGCTTCTCTTATGTTCTTATGAGAAGGAGAAAAGAGGGGAGAGATTGTCAGACAATGGGAGTGGGAGAAAGAGGGGGAAGAAGGAAGGAAGCAACCCTCCTTGCAAGTTTCTTGCAGGTCCCCACTCGTACATCCTAATTGCATGGTCCGTATAGAATTTATGGGCAATGTAAGCAGAGGGATCTCTCTGTGCTAAAAGCAACATGCAAAACAAACTTTCCAGTAGTAGAGAGAACCCACATTGGTATGCACATAGGCTCTAAACAGACTTTGCACTGGCCCCTGTGGTCCTGCTTCCCGCTCTTATATCACTGTCCTCCTCTCCCTATTGCTGTGGAGTTGCCTCCAATCCAGGGCAGGCTTAATCCACAAAACCTCATCCTACTCTGCGTTCAGTCAGGGCAGAACTATGTAGGCTCCACACCAGGCGACCCTCTAATTGTAGTCCTTGAAAGCTTTAAAAAGGAACGACTGGAAATGCTAAGGACACACGTCCAAACTAGAAAGTGCCGTCAAGTCTCAGCCGACTTATGGCAACCGCATAGCGTTTTCAAGTGAAAAGACGGGGAGAGGTGGTTTACCATTGCCTTCCTCTGCATGAGGACCCTAGACTTTCGTAGTGGTCTCCCATCCAAATACTAACCAGAGCCAACCCTGCTTTCAAGATCCAACAAGATCGGGCTAGCAGAGAGGGGAATAATTTCCCTGCTGCTGTTTTTCCACAGATTTGGAAGTTATAGGAACGGGTTTGTTTCCCAGTCAGGAAATCTTTAATGTACTTGGCTAAATCATACACATTTCAGATCCCCTGGAGTATCTGCCTGTTAGACTTCAGAACATATTGCTGTTTTCGTCTTCTTTTTAAAAAATAAAATAAGTTTCACAAATCCCTCACGCACCCCAATCACACTTCTAAAAACTTATTGACAATTTTCTATTCTGTGTTATCCTTTGTTCAACTTAAATAGCCAAAACACTTAGGAAAAAAATCAATCTACTGCAAGCCGCTATCTAAACTTACAGGCATTAACCTCTGAAGAAGTTATTGCCCAGCAATAGAATCATACAATCAAATCAGAAAACAACCTACAAAACACCAGCAGTTTGCCTTCCAGGCATTTTCCAGCAGTCGGTTCCTTAAGATCAAACCTGTAAGAAAAGGAATGAGACCTTTCTGAGGGAGACCACACATGACTAAAGGAAGGCATTGCTAGAAGTAACTGTTGTGGTAACATTCAGGTAGGTAGCCATGTTGGTCTGAAGCAGCAGAACAAAGTTTGAGTCCAGTGGCACCTTTAAGACCAATGAAGTTTTATTCAAAGTGTAAGCTTTCGTGTGCAAAGCACACTTCATCAGGCGAGGACTATGTGGTAATAGTTTTATATCAATAGTTGGAGAAATCAGACTTTCCAGAAAGGTATTCCTCATTCAAGGCTTGGTCACCTAAACCCAACTGCCAACCAAGAAGCTCACAAAATCCTCCAGCTTTTTAGGCTAGAAACACATGTCTTACTCTTTCTTATACCTCTATTTTAATTTTTCCAATCACTTTCCTCTTTTACAGTGACTCTTTTAACAACTACACAATTAGAAACACCACTCATGCTTTCCTTATCACCAAGTCTCCATGATAAGGAAAGCTGTACCTGGAGGATTTCCAACTGCCACACATACAGTTCAGCCTCAGTCAGAGGACAGAGGGCTCACACACAACAGTAATTGTACTATAGAGGTACAGTGGTCTTCCTTGGGCAGAAATGTGGCATACCGATTTTGTCAATAAAATAAATTTTATTAGGATGCTGGCTAGCAGGGGTCATTTCGTAGAAAAAGAGGTGCAGGAGCTCATTAGCATAACTCATTAGCATATGCCACGCCCCCTGACATCACCAGCCAAATGTCAGTTTCAGCCCCATTATACCCTATGAGCCATTGAAGTCAATGGCAAAAACTCATAGGGTATATGAGGGGCTGGAAGAGAGGGGGTTTGAGGGAGAGACTCTAAACTTACAGGGTGGCTTCTGGGGCCTCTCCCCGAAATACCCACCAAGTTTCAAGAAGATTGGACCATGGGGTCCAATTCCACGGGCCCCCAAAGAGATTGCCCCATCCTTCCATTGTTCTCTATGGTGGGAAAAAAATGTTACTTTTTTCCCACCATAGAGAACAATGGAGGGAATGGGGGCAACCTGTTTGGGAGCCTGTAGAATTGGACCCCCTGGTCCAATCTTCTTGAAACTTGGTGGGTATTTCGGGGAGAGACTCCAGCAGCTACCCTGCAAGTTTGGAGCCTTTCCTTCAAACCCCTCCCCTCCAGCCACTTTTTAAGCCACTGCTGAATTTCGGCAGCAATTCGGCGGTGGGCTGAATCAGATCAGATAATCTGATTCGGTTTGTGGCTGCCCTAGTGCCCACTCCTGGGCTCTGGCCCCAAATGACCCCTGCTGGCTAGGATCCAAAAGTCTTGGGATCAAATCCCTCAGCCATGGAGCTTGCTGGGTGACCTTGGGCCAGTCACCCTGTCAGTAAAGGATTTTTTTTAAAGAATGATATCGTTAAGTCAATGAATATTGAAAGGGTTGGAAGGATGCTATTAGGAGAAACAGTATGTGATGGGAACAGCAGACTAAGATTGTTACGGAATTAAAGAAGGCAGGGAGCTAGGGAAGGGCTGTGACTCAGTAGCAAAATATCTGCTTGGCATTCATAAGGTCCTAGGTTCAATCCCCAGAATATCCAGCTAAAAAGATCAGGTAGTAAGTGATGTGAAATTAACAGCTGGAAGAGCCACTGCCAGTCTAAGTAGACTATACTAACTTTGAGAAACTTAAGAACCACCCTGCTGGATCAGGCCAGTATTCCATTTAGTCCAGCATCCTGTCTTCCACAGTGGCCAACCAGTTCCTCTGGAGGGCCAACAGGGCACAGAGGCTGAGGCCTACCCCTGATGTTGCCTCCTAGCTCTGGTATTCAGAGGTTTACTGCCTCTGTATGTGGAGGTTCTCTTTAGTCACCATGGCTAATAGCCACTGATAATTCTATCCTTCATGAATCTGTCTAATCCCCTTTTAAAGCCGTCTATGCCTGTGGCTATCACGGGCTAATGGACCATTGCTCTGATTCAGTATAAGACAGCTCCTTGTGTGGGTGTTTAAACAGCTTCTTAGAGATGCTTTACAGGAAGGGAAATGATAAAGGTGAACAGCTGCCAGGAATCCATGCGTGTAACACAGAGAGACTTATGCCACCGCACTGAAAAGAATTGCACACAGTTCTTCTGTGTACCAGAAGAGAGCCAGTTTGGTGTAGTGGTTAAGTGCACGGACTCTAATCTGGGAGAACCGGGTTTGATTCCCCCACTCCTCCCCCCCCTGCACCTGCTGGATGACCTTGGGCAAGCCATAGCTCTGTACCAGCTGTTCTCTCAAGGACAGTTGTCTCAGAGCTCTCTCAGCCCCACCTACCTCACAGGGTGTCTGTTTTGGGGAGGGGAAGGGAAAGGAGTTTGTAAGCCGCTCTGAGACTCTCAAGTGAAGGGCGGGGTATAAATCCAATCTCCTCTTCTTCTCTCTTCTTCTTCTATATTTATCATCTATTGTGTGACCTCATGTGTGCCCTCTCCTAATAAAGGACTCACAACAACTAGGGTTTGGGCTGCAGAGATTTTATGGACTATTAATCAACGTATCAGTTACCAATAATGTTAAGCCGTACAGTTTCAGCTATGCAAACAGGGTTTTCTTATACTGAGTCTTTGTTGCTCTCTTGCTCTGAATTTTGATGCAGTTGGGCTGTTTAACTGTAAAAGACTGCAGACCTTTGGTTTATGATGCCTGTTCTTGCATAAACTATCAGATCATGAAATATGAGGGTTTGGGCAGGGAGGGGACACACACCAAAGATCAGGTCACAATGCCCTCCTGGAAAAGTCACTTGCTATTCTTGCTAGCCATTTCTTTTGCTCAGACAGAACGGAATTGTAATACTTCTGAAATATGTTTACACTTTCCTCCCTGTTAAGGTTCAAATCACCCCAACCTGGAATCGCCCAGGATAACCTGATCTTGTCAGACCAGCAGCTAAGCAGGGTTGGCCTTGTGTTAACACCAAGGAATACCAGGGTCATGGCACAGAGGCAGGCAATGACAAGCCACTTCTGAAGCCTCTTGCCTTGAAAATCCTCCGGGGTCTCCATAAGTCAATTGTGTCTTGACAGCAAAAGGAAAGAAAAGGTACAAATAAATCTCTCTATAAAACTAAAAGAAAAGCTCCTGACAGCAGTGCTAATATGGGAGTATGTTGTTTTTAAAAGGGAATTTTTGACTTTTTACCATTTTTATTATTTTCTACAATTTACATATGTACATATATGACATGCCATCTTATTCTTCAATAGCTTAAACATCTCTCATTTGTTACAGTATAATGATATATACTTTATCAGATTTTAAATTTCAAGATGTTGGTAATCAAGTTTACACTTAGTTTCACAAATACCAAATTAACAAGTAGTAAGTTCTGTTAAATTTACGATAAGCCTAACTCCTTCCCCCCCAAAAATTGAGTCCTTCAGTTGTTTTCTATCTATAAAATTTTGACCAAGTATTTTCAAACAACGTTTCTTCTTTTTTATGAATAATATTGCTTAATTTAACCATTTCAGCTAAATCTAATAATTTAATTATAACCTCTTCTCTGGAGGGGATCCTTTCAGATTTCCAGTGTGTGGCCCAACAAATTCTGGCAGCAGTAAACGTATATATCAAAAAAGCATACTCACTACCATAATCTCTCTTATCGAGTAAGTTCAACAAGAAGTTTTCTGGGACTAAAGAAAGACTGATATCGAGTATTTCCATTACTAGTTTTTGAATAATGGACCAAAACTTCTAGGCTTTTGAACGTTGCCACCACATGTGAAAAAACGTTCCTAGGTTTTTTCCACATTTCCAACAACTATTTGACCTATTATCATAACATCTAGCAATTTTTTCCAGAGTCCAGTGCCATCTGAAAAACATCTTATATAAATTTTTCTTGTAAGGTATAGCTGACAGAAGTTTTAGGGATTTCCAAATTCTTGTCCAACTGTCTATTTCTATCAAATGGCCAAAATCCTTCATCCAAGAAATCATACAGGGTTTTATGGTTTCGTCTAGCATCTTATCTTCCATTAAAAATCTTTAACTTTTTTGTATCGCCTTTTCCTGAGAGTATATCCAAACCTTATCAAAACTATTACTACTAGGAAAAAAACCTACTTTCTTATCTATGTCAAATCTTGCTTGTAATTGGAGTTTTTCCTACCATGTTAAATTTATATTACATATTTTTTCCAAGATATCATTCAATTTTAATTTATTTTGTTTATCTAGCAAGACCTCATAGCTCACTGCTTTTGATAAATTAAGTAGAGATGGTTTAATGAATGCTTCAAGTGGGGAAACCCATCTAGGTGTTTTCTCATAGTACCTAGACTTCATTTTCAACTATGTTTTTAGTAAGGCACTTTTTAACACGTGATGATGAAAGTTGGTATGAACCTTCTCCTTCCCATACCAAACGTAAGCATGCCAACCCATGTACAGATTCAAGTGCCAATCATCTACTATCCTCTAATCTTATCCGATCTTTGATCCATATAAGGGAGGCTGCTTGATAATAAATCTCCCAATTTGTCATACCAAAACCTCCTCTCTCTTTCCTATATTGCAGCAACTTCCATTTTACCCTTAGTTTTTTTGCAGACCAAACAAATTTCCTAATATATTTACCTAGCTCCTCAAAAATCTTATTATTTTTTAATACAGGAATATTTTGGGCCAAAAACAAGAATCTAGGTAAAATATTCATCTTGACAGTCGCCATTCTGCCCATCCAAGATATTTGGAGATCTTTCCATTTTTCGAGATCGATTTTAATCTCGTTTAGGAGTTTATAATAATTATTCTCTATTAACATAGTATTTTTGTTGGAAACCCAAATGCCTAAATAACAGACTTTTTTAACCACCTCTATCTTTGTTAGGTCTTGTAGTTCTTTAATTATTTCCTGTGAGCAATTCTTTGTTATAATTTTTGTCTTTTTAAAATTAATTTTCAGGCCTGCAACATTTCCGTATACTTTAAGAGTTTCTAACAAATGCGGAACCGAATTTATAGGGTCTTCCACAATAAACAATAAGTCATCCGCATAAGCCCGAACTTTAAATTCATATCCTTTTATCTTAAGACCATTTATTTTTAAAAGGGAATTTTTAATATCTATTTAAGAGCATAACAGTGTCACTAAACGGCAAGTCCGTTATCAGACGGACTATCTGGCTGTAATGTGCCATTCAAAGAAAACATGGAAGAAGCAGGTTTCTCTTCCCTCTGCCTCTTACAGCTGAGAATATAAGTCCACTCGCCTTATTTATACAGCTCTCCCCATTTAGCCTCACACTCCTTTATTGGGAGGTACAGTTTCTATTATCGATGCAACTGACATGAAACTAAGCAAACTCCAGAGCACGATGGAGGACAGGAGGGCCTGGTGTGATGTGGTCCATGGGGTTGCGAAGAGCTGGACAACAACAACAATAACAACAAACATTTTCTGTTGCATTCAGCAAAACACAGGGCTCTTCCTCTCCGAAACTGTTATTTAACTACTATTGCAAGCTGCCTTGAACCACAAGGAAAAGCAGGATATAAATGTTTTAATAAACTAACTAACTAATAAATATACTGCGGTAGTGGGGGAGGGGGAAGGACAGAGAGAGGGGTGTTGAACACTAAAGGTAAGGGTTTCCCTTGCTCGAAAGCCAGTCAAATCCGACTCTAGGGCGTGATGCTCATCTCAGTTTCCAAGCCGAAGAGCCAGCACTGTCGGAAGACTTTTTCCATGGTCATGTGGTCGGCATGACTGAACGCTGAGGTGCTCAGAACGCTGTTACCTTCCCACCAAAGCAGTACCTATTTATCTACTTGCAATTTCTTGCTTTCGAACTGCTAGGTCGGCAGGAAAAGGGAGCTCACTGCGGAACTCAGGTCTTGAACTGCCAAGCCATCGACCTTCTGGTCTGCAGCTCAGCATCTTAAGAATAAACTGTCTCAAGTGACCCGTCCTTATTATTATTGGCTTGGTTGCCTCAAAAGCCTTTCAAAACTGGTTGCAAGCAGCACGCACCTAAAGCCAACTGCAGATCTCCAGCCAAACCAAACCAGTCTCCTTAAAGACCCAGAATGCTCTGAAAAATCTGGCTTGCTTCAAATGGGGATCTGACTGATTGCTTTATCAAACCATTATATGCCCCACCATCACTTAAGAGTGAGATCGTTGGTTCGGATC
This sequence comes from Lepidodactylus listeri, assembly GCA_029233225.1. Taxonomy (NCBI): domain Eukaryota; kingdom Metazoa; phylum Chordata; class Lepidosauria; order Squamata; family Gekkonidae; genus Lepidodactylus; species Lepidodactylus listeri. The sequence continues at coordinate 22,322,553 of JARCFY010000004.1, read as the reverse complement.
CAGCAATCTGTTCACATGAGGACTAGGTATCTTCCTCACTTCCCCCTCTTCAAGACAACAGTTTCGGACCATGCGAAAGTGGATTTCCAAGGTTGCAATTAACAGCTGCTCTGACCTGGACAGCCTTGGCCAGCCCAGTTACATAAGATCTTGGAAGCTAAGCAGGACAGCTCTGGTAAGTACATGAAATGGGAGACCCCCAAAAAATACCAGGGTTGCTATGCAGAGGCAGGCAATAACAAACCACCTCTTGCTTTGAAAACCCTAAGTCAGGGGTCGCCATAAATCAGCTGCAACTTGATATTGCTTTCCACCACCAAGTAATATCCATACAGGTTGATAGGCTGCAAGTGAGGAGGGAGAAGAGGGTTAAATCAGAAGGGGCAGGGAGGGTGATATAGTCCCCTTCTCCCTTCTTACCGCTGCCGTCAGCCTGCGCGAGGGTCCCATAACTGACTTTCTCGGGATTAAAAGCTGTTGGGGAGGAGGGAAAGCAGGAAAGACCTGTCATCATTAGTAACTTTCAGTGACAGATCACTGGATCCAACCCATTGTATCAAGCAGTCCACCTTGTCAAACAGTATCCTGGGTTCTATTTTATGGCTGCAAATCTGAACTCACCCAACCCTGGCATCACACGGTAAACATTTGCTACAAACCAATCCCAAAATTCCTTCAGATGTGCAAACTCTTAAAGAACTCTTATAGAACGATTAACTATATATGTAAACCTAGTCTCAGCTATCCATTTAAACCCCAGAGAGAACAACAGCATCTCATTTTCTAATTGAGGTCTCAAAGATCTCAAAGGAGCTACAGAATTTTTTTAAAAATCTGACCATAACACTAGCTGCAACACAAAAAGAAACTTATACTTTAAGAAACATTTCCCCCCCTTTCCTGTTTTTGCACTACTGGAATAAAACAGCAGCAAAGAACCAGAAAGGAAATTTAAAAATATATCATTTTGTCAATTTCACCCTCCCTGCCAATTTCAGTTTCCCTTTCAATGCAGCTGGCAAGTAAAAATGATCCTAAAAAAATCAGGGTTTACCATTTGTAAGAGTTACGAGTAGGGAACACAGAACACCAGAGGGCAACAGACCTCATCGAGGCAAAGAAATACATCAAATTGTAGGAGACTGAAAGCAAAGTTTTAGCCCTTTCATTCCCCACTTCTTGGGATCCATTTGACCCCACTGTGCTACTAAGGGTTAAAATGTTTGCAAGAAGAAGACAGCCTTGTGGGTTAAAATTACTTAAAAAAAAAAAAAGGTCAAAGAGCAAGAGGAGTATTTGAGCACTGCAAGGTAGCCCCCAGGGCAACCACCCCCCTATAAACACGGATCATGTGATATGCCTGCAGGGAGAGGAAAAGCTCCTTTTTTGCAATCTGGTGCCATCGCCCCAGAGGCAAATTGGGACAAGCTGTCCACTGAGCTATGCCTGCGGCTGCAAAGTAATTCCCCGCTTTTCAAGACAGCATAACCCTGCACTTGTTTTCTCCGTCGTGGGTATACGAAAAGTTGACAAACTGGGGGCCACAGACAGAAAAAAAAAGTCTTCATGTAGGGCTTTGGTATTCTTGCTAGCGGCTGGATATATCCCTACAGAATGGAAAGAGACAGAGGTCACTCCGTGGCAGCATCGGAACTCGCATTCCAATGTTCCGGAGGGGTCTGTACCTCTGTCAGCAATTTCTTAAAGAGTCTGACTGTGACAATATTTTACTTGCCAAGGCCCTCTGTGGCTCCCTCCAACATGCGCCGTCAACCAAAAACACAGCAATATCCACTCACACGAGTTGCCGGTGGAGGGTTGTGGGTTTTTTAGTGAGACGGTTAGAACAGAACAGACAGACACAAATGTGCTGGTATCAAATTATATTAAAATACGGCATAATCCTATTTTTAATTAGGCAGACGCAAATCTGGTAGGACAACCCCCCCTCCCCCCCAGGCAGTGGCTGGTAAAATATCCGTCTTTGAGATCTGCGGTGCATCTTCCGAATGTGTGTATATAATGATTAAGTCTTATATGCTTGAAGTTGGGTCACATATTCTTATTTTACTTCACATTTGATGATAATCCGTAATAAAATACATCCTGCCGGCCCGAAAGCTCTACTGTCTAAAAGAGAAGATATTTGAAAGGTCATAAACACTCGGTAGCAGCAGGACTACAGACGCCCGCATGAATGTTTTCACTCTAGATAAATAAGGCCCGAAGCAGCTGCTGCCTACAGCCCAAATCCCATGTCCTATATCAATCAAATACATGCAAACTAGCTGAACTGGAAGAGACTCGATATTATTCTGCCCAAACAGCTTTCATCTAATAAATGGAAACTCCAGAGAAAGTGCTTAAGAAAGAGGAGAGGGAAAATACCACCTCCACAAATGTTTCCCAGAATTGCTAAGAAGACAATACCAAACAAAAATTTAAAGAGGATTCAAATGGCAGGATCCTGCCCTCTACTAAGAGTCTCGCAAAATGGGGTCGGCAACCTTTTATGAACGAAAGAGCTGAACAACATCAGAATTCAGAGCCAGAGATCAACAAACAGCCAGTACAAAAAAGCCCATATGCCTAAGCGAAAATATATAGTTCAACTTTACCAGTAATTGTCTCGTTGATTAATGATCCGTACGGTCTCCTCAACCCAAGCACTGGTTGTTGCGAGTCCTTTATTAGGAAAGGGCACACATGAGGTCACGCAATAAGTAATAAATACACACAGGAACACCATGCACAACTATTTTAATGCACCTGCATAAATCTGAGCGTGGTTAGATTCCTGGCAACTATTCACCTCTATCGTTTGCCTTTCTGTAAAGCATCTCTAAGAAGCTCTTTAAACCCATAAAAATATCTGCCTTCCATGCCCTTCACATAGTGGCTGTTCTAGGATCTCACCTCCCCCTCCAACATCGCCTTGACTTAAATATTTTCTTTTTTAAGGGCCATATGTGGTTCTGTACTGAGTCACCGCCTTTGGCTCTACGGCAATAGGCTACAGGCCTCTGGATAGGGTCACATGAAAAGCTACTTTGCATGGGGGCTGGAGTTGCCAGCTCTGGGTGGGAAAAAACCTGGACATTTTAGGGGTGGAGGGCAGGGTTTGGGTAGGGGAGGGACCTCAGCAGAATATAGTGCCATACAGTCCACTCTCCAAAGCAGCCATTTTCTCCAGGGGAACTGATCTTGGTTGTCTGAAGAACAATTGTAATAAAGGGAGATCTCCAGGTGTGTCCTGGAGGTTGGCAACCCTAATAGGTGCCATATAGCTAGTTACTGGCATTCCGCTTGGGAAAGTTACTTCAGGTTGTCCCACACCAGCCTAAAACATAACCTACGCACCATGCTGCTCTTCTAGCTGCCCAACATAGAAAGAAAAGAGTCTGGTGGGAAAACGTCAGGCAAAGGCCTAACTCTTATTAGCCCTGTTCCACTACCAGAATGGTAATCTGAGCAGAGAGGACATCGATGATAACTAAATGAAAGACACATTTCCACAGAAGCCCTGCAACCCAACGGAGCAATTTTACGAGGCGGCTAAGCTGTATTAACATGATTCCTTTATTATGAGCGAGGTAACGCTTAAAATGGCTTGTGAGTGATTTATCGCAGCGTTCAGAGGGTCTTGCCCAATGCAGCTTACGAGCCAGACAATTTTTATTTGACGGCAAACACAGTTTCGATCACAAAGCACATTTGATAATTAAGCTTTCGCTTGCGTCCCAGTCCCATTCCTTGTGTACAGACCTTTGGGTGGGCAAAACTAACAGTGGAATACAGGTTCAAGAGAAACCTTATTGTACAAGTAATACAATATGTACTGCTTTGTTTGGCAGTGACTGCTATTCAGTAGTACAGGGGTGGGCAAATTGCGGCCCGGGGGCCACATGCGGCCCGCCACAGAGTTTTTTGCGGCCCGCCAAGACAGTTGGCCACTGTCAACACCTGAGGAGCTGCAGCCTGAACTTATTTACATGCAGTCAGATCACACTGTGAAAGAAATGTTTAATGCTGTACATTAGTTTTTTTTTTTAATTAACATTTTTATTGAACTTTTCATAATAACATACAAATTGTAACATACAAAAAAGAGCATTGATTATTATTCTAATTTGGGGCACCAAAAACAGTACTTAAACAAAATTGTGGAAAACTTTTCCTTAAACAATAACTGTATTGGAATGTATGCTGTACATTAGTTGACTTTTACAAAAAATTTCCATGTATGAAGAAATTTGCTGGGAAAATGTTCTCTATATTTTGGTCTACATATATTTGTGAGCAAAGTTTTTCTTGCATGAAGATCAACAAGAGTAAATATAGATATTAACAGACATTTGACAGACATTAACTTGCAGGCTGTGATGAGAATCTCAACAAGCAGTCTCACTCCTGGTTTCAAAAAAATTGTAGAAAAGTGTGATAGGGTACATTTGTCTCATTAAACTGATTCTAAAAGTAAATGTGCTTGCAGCTATAGATGATATGAAATTAGCACAATAAATAAATTGAATAAAACTACCACTATTTTATTTAATTTATATTTATTGATTTTTATGATACAATTTATACCTTTTCTGAAATGCAAAGTTAACTAATGAATGCAATCATTTTAAAAGGTGCGGCTCTCCGCTAAACTCCGCTCCCACAAAGCGGCCCCCGAGCCAAAACAATTGCCCACCCCTGCAGTAGTATAAACACAGAATCAAGAAGATCAAACGATCAAAGGCCATCTTGCCCCTCCCCTTATGATAATGAGAGATCACTAACCTCTCAGTCCACCGTCCCCTTTAACCCATCAGCAGGTCACTAAAGAACAGCTGCCATTGGTGGAGAGGAGGTTCATTTCCCAAATGGTGCCGCAGAGCAAAAATATCAGGATAACTCAAGCAAATCTCCCAGCAGGACACATACAGGGGTACAACTCTGCCGTGTCCAAATTGGGACCCTCATGCCTTATCCTTCCAGCTCTGTTTCTATTCGGGGGTAATCCCTGCATAATTTTACACTTCTTCTCTAAGGGGAGTACATAAAATGTAATTTTATCCTGCCATTAAAAACCTTCAAGCAGTTTTATGTGTATGGGTTTTTTAAAAAAAATAACTGGTGCATAATCATTAGTTCTTGGACCCAGAGCTTTCCTTACTCCCTCGCTTTCACTGAAAAGGCCACAAGTGTAGAGCTGAGCAGAGAACTTTTCATGCAAATCTCAGTTTTAATATTTTTGCAGAAATCGAACTCTCTTGGCTGCAAGGATAGGATTAAATGGGCACGTTGGGAAGAAATGCTGAAACAAACAGAAGGAAGAATCTTGTGGATGGGTTGTCAGAATCCACTGCTTATGCAACTTGCAAAAGCTAACAGAAGCAGAACACTTCAGGAGCTGGATTTTGCGAATCCATTCAGTTATTGATGGAACTTTCCCCTGGTACATGGAGCCTTCTCCAGATACAAGAAGGGAGCCCATGGTGTCCGGGGAAGGTACTGGGAAAGGAGGGACTGCTGTTAGCAGAACAACTCTGCAGGATCCAACCCTACATAAGATGCATAAGTACATACAAATCAGCTTAATCTGCGCAATTTATAAAGGATGCCGTGTACAGGTTACTTTTTAAGTTTGCATTTTTAAAAGTATATCGACCAGAGCCTAAACACCTTTTCTCGCTGCACTGTGTTCCCTTCCCCATTACCCACCCAGACATGATTTCTGAAAAGTGCTACCAAAATTCCCTTTCAGCCACCGGATACAAGAAGCACATCCATAGTTAAACCCATTCACTGAACAGCCTTCATTTGCAAACCCACAGCTCTCCTGTAAAAACAAGACTTAACCAAAAAGCAGTCAGCTACTTGGATGGAAAACAGCAGCTTTTAGAGGAATATCTGGAAAATGCCTATCCAAAGAGTTTTGACTGCCATATGCACAGGCTCAATCCAAACTCTTAAGAGTTAGCGTGGAGGTGGGGTGGGGGAATCAACTCCATGCTATCCGCACCTATTTTTCACCAGGGCCAAGCGCAAATCTGGGACTTACATACATCTCAGCAACCACAACACATTGTTAATCTGTGGCAAGATTAAACTGGAAAGATCCACAGCCTTTTAAAACCATCCAACTGAAAAAAAAAAGCATGAATGGGACCACCACCGGGTCAGGGACTGCAAAATATACCCGAGAAATCCTTCCTTACTACCATCTTGCTAAGTTTGTATAGGGAACGCTTCCCACCTGTGTTACGATCCACAGTTTTTCAGACTCACAACACGGTCCCCAAAAACCATCCCCAAAAGGGAACAACAACACAAAGGGGTGCAGCAAGTGAACCTTCGTTCACAACCAAACACAATCACAAGGCTCAGTGTGGCCATTCTCACCTGAAATATAAAAACAAACCAAGCACAAAGATCTGCCCAGAGACTACACAAATTTTCCTGAATGCTTCTATGCATATGGAAAGAGCGATGAGCTACTCCTTTTAATAGCTCCAGGAGCAGGAGAGAAGGCAGGTACGAGTTCATTAGAGCCCATGTAAAGCAGCACACCACCAAATACATATGAGGATTTGGGTGTACACACATTCACAGCAACTGGGTGCATCCGTGTGTGCTTGGAACACTGCATCACACAGTACTCATGCAAACTCTACTTTCATTTCCAAGAGGAAAGATGAGGCATAAATGTTTGAATAAACAATTGAACAAGTTAATCAAAAAATTCCCACTGCAGGTGCAACTATGTTTGGGTAATACCAGCTGCAGTCCTGGGGTTGACTCTGACCTTGAAGGGGACAGAAAACTCCATGCGCACTTCAGTTATGTCCTACGTGCACTCATTCCTGACATGGGTCGCAGCCACACGAGCGAGATAATCCGGACGGGAATCAATACAAATTTGCGCTGGCGCAATTTGCGCCACATTAGCATGATCACACAGGTCGATGGACCTGTGAGGGCAAACCACTGCTGTGTGATCACACGCAACTGCGAGCGAGTTGGTCCCCCCCCCCCCCGGCTGTTTTCGATTTGCTTATTCGCTTAAATAAGGGATTGATGAATTGCCTCTCCACCCTGGGGGTTGTCCAATGATGCAAATACTGGAGGGGGGGAGAAAAAGCCTGACCCCCAATGCCTCACGTTTGTGCTGGCATGATCACACAGGGAAAGTCCGGCTCCGGGCCGTAGCAAACCATTTGCAACTGCCTTTTTACAGGTAGCTTTTTACGCTGATTCCCCACCGGCTCAAAGCGGCTTGCGACAGTTTGACAACACTTGTGGGACGCTTCCCAGATATGCTGGTGTGATCGCGCCACTTTGAGCCAACGGGGAGTCGTCCCTCTCGCGTCGCAAATGGGTGCGTATGACTGCGCCCATGGACTAATTTGTACCTTAAGACTGAGGATCACCTGCCAGTGGTATTTATCTGGCTAACACAATATTGCTGAAGTTATTTGGGACCTCCACTTAGCAACTTTGCCAACTTGGAAGTGATAAATGGGGTAGCAACAAATATGCTCCCCTCTGCCACCCCTGCAAGACAGACTCTTTTTTAAAATAATCATTACCATCTACTGGAAAGGTAATCATCATCAGTGTTTGTTGGTAATTAACAAAAAATGATTTCATACTACTTAAAATACTGCTGAGTTCTTCTCTTTTCATAAGAAATTGGCATTCCTTGTGTTGGTTTTTGAACATAATTTTTAGCTGCTTACTCCTAAGCAATAAATCACCAACTTTTAGAGGACCTCAGGAGTTTATGAAGAAGAAGCAGAAGAAACAGAAGAAGAAGAGGAGGAGGAGATTGGATGTATACCCCACCCTTCATTACCCAAAGGAGTCTCAGAGCGGCTTACGAGCCCCTTCCCCTCCCCACAACAGACACCCTGTGAGGTAGGTAGGGCTGAGAGAGCTCTGACAGAAACTGCTCTTTTTTCAAGAACAGCTGTGTCAAAACTATGGCTTGCCCAAGTTCATCCAGCAGGTGCAAGTGGAAGAGTGGTGAATCAAACCTGGTTCTCCCAGATTATAGAGTCCTCGCACTTAACCACTACACCAAACTGAAGAAGAAGAGAACTGCTAAGTCAAGGGTGTGCGTATTTGGTTTTTAGAATTCCTATTTGTAACTATAAAAAAGGATGATGTAAAAATAATGTCTCAGAAATATTCCCGAACAATGCTAAATATCCTGAAATATATTGGGAAGCTAGGAAGGATTTTTTTGAAATAGGTTGCATTTTCATGAAAATCTGTACTTCAAAAGGCTTGTTGATTCTGGTCTGCCCGCATTCTCCCTCCAGCTTTTCAGAATAGGGCGAGATATGCGCCTAAATTTAAAAAGTGAAATGTGCATTCTCTTTTTAAAAATGTATACATCTTGAAACTAATATTTCAATAACATTTTTTGAGACAGCATGTTACTAGTCCCTAAGGAAGACAGTTCTCTAGCGGCGTGCTCATTATCACACTGTGAATTCAGCACAGATTTTTTTCCCTTTAGTCCAATATGTGATAGTAGTAAATCTGGGCCCTAACTTTTAGCATGACACCTTCCTCTCTCAAGTCACCCTCGCTCATTTACAGCTACAGCCTATATCCACATTATGCTCAGCATCTAAAGAAACTCACACAGTCAGTATAGAACTATAAGCAGGAGCCGACAGCTTAAAATAAATTTACAATACAAAGAAAGGAGAGAAGCGAAATAAGAATTTTAATGCTATTTCATTATGTCTGAGACAAAACCTGAAGCCCCTTACTAATGGAGGGTTAAACCTTAGGGGAAACCAAGCCAATCTGAAGAAATCTAGAAAACTGATTCAGGATTTTACACATGGTAGCTAGTAGTACTACATACCACCAAATATGCCTCCTACTCTAGGGCTCCAGTCCCAAGAACACTTTCCTGGGACTATGTCCCTCCCATTGAATAAAATGGGGTTTACTTTAGAGTAGGCTAGCTAACAATGGCTTCCCCAAAAAAATCAGCAAATGTGATCCCTTTAGAAACTTTCTCAAATACATATATGCATACTTTTAAAAAAAAGCAAAGTAAAGAGGGAATCTGGCTAGCACAGTAAGTGATGTTACTAACATTGGTGTTACTAATGCTGCAGTCATCACACTGCCCCTTCCAGACTTTTCACACTAATTTGCACAAAGAATCTCTGATCGATCAATATGCACACATACATGGAAGCAATGCGGCCCAAAAACATGTTCTAGTGTTTATTGTTTTTATATACTTGGTTACTAGATCACCAAAGTTTAGAAACTCAAGTGGTCCAAGTTCAATGGCGCTGCACAGCAATCTTTTTTTCTTTTTAATTGTTCCATATATTATTCTGTGAAAGAAGGTTAAGTACAGTTTATTTCTGGAATTACATACAAAAAAAGTGTTTCTTTAAAAAAGAGTAAATTTCCTCTCTGAAGTTGTGTGTCACCACACAAATCAAAATACTTGAGATTTCGATCATGCTCGCCACCCATCATTTCTCACTTTCAACTGGACAGCAAGCAACACAGCACAAGCAAAACCTTTACCATTAAAAGCTGACGCTGGTTGAAAGTCAACTGTAGATGGTTTGATTGAACAATTTAGATGATCTTGGTGCTGTGAATTTGTAATCTTGGAGCTAGAGAGTGCTTATTCAGCATGCATACCTATTTCTTTAAGAATATAACAAAGATAGCTGGAAAACAAGAATATAAATGTTTCAAATAAATGGAGAACAATGTTGTGTTCTTGGTTTATTCATTTAAAACATCCCTAAACTGCCTTTTCACCCAATTTTGGGTCCCTAAGGTGGGAGTTTTATAAACTGTACACTGATTAATTTTATAGATAGAGGCACTGGGTGAGATCCCACCATTCTGTTCAGTTGGCACAGCGCATTCCTCTGGTATGAGATGCCATCTACTGACCCAAGGTGCTCTTGTGAGGACATCTTCCATTAACAAATGGCGTCTTAGGCCAGAAGACGGCGCAGGTGTCACTGCACCACAATGGTAGGATCCAACACACTGTTGAGATGATGTAACAATTAAGTAACATGTGCGTCACTAGGATACCTCAAAATATTACTCTGGATGTAGTTATGAGTGAAATCTATTTTAGCTTAACAAAACAAGGATGTGTCAAGATTGTTCCAGAAACATATAGACTTTTCTAGTCTGGACAGCTGCGTTCCACATGCCCAATCCAACATACACTTAAAAAAAACCTGTCCTCTAAAAACACTGAGGGAAAATGAGTTCAGATATTAACTTACAGAGGCGTTGGTTGCCGCAGGAATAGGAATACCAGAATTTTCCTGTCCAGAAGCTTGACTTTTCTCATTAGTCCCACGAGTGACAAGAATTCTGAAGTGCTGCTGCCTTGAATTTTGATCTGGTCGGATTTTAAATGTGCACCCTTGCCCTGGAGAAACCCGCTCCACTGAATTGCTTCTCGATATTTCTGAAGCCTTCCCCCGAACTGCTGTATTTGTGTTATCATCCAGAGGGCTGACTCGTTCTGATTGTGGCTGAACTGGGTACGAGGTACTTCTTTCCAGACGGATCCGGGGATATCGAACCAACCTATCCCCTTTTGTTCCAGTGAAACCAAAATTGCAATCTGACCCTGCTCCCGGACTGTTCAAATGTGGTTGCTGCAATTGGAAAACAAAGAATTTTTTGCCTGAATTGGTCGACCCATCTGGCAGATGCTGTAAAGACCAGCGCCTGGGTTCTGAAGAAGAAGCATTATTTGGAGTGTCTGAACCAAAGGGCATCAACATCACCTGAGGCACATCAACACTTGAGGCACGATGCTGAATTCTTACTCCACTAATGTTTAACCCAGACGGGGCTTTGTTTGCTTCATCATCTTGAGCAGCAGCTGAACCATTGTCATTCCAATTATTGGAAGGTATCGTACAGAATATTCGATGGTTGGAGGATCCTCCATTCACCTCTTGCCCCATGATCTCAGGCTGTCTGGGTGGGGAATTCTCCGGAGTTACCTGTGGACTGCTTGCTGAAGAATGGCTCCCAACCAAAGAAGCACGATGCTCCCCGAAGTCTGAAAGTTTACATGTCTCCTCAGGGGACTCTGGCACCCCACACTCGTCAGCGTGTCCATTTACAGCCTTGCGCTGAAGGGAAATCTGCATGGATGAGCTCCTGGTCGGCCGCACATCGATGTTGTTCAGCAGCTGAGGAATAAACATGGAGGTGCTTCTTTTCAAATCCCTCACTTCTCGCAAATCGCCCTCACCGTCACTGTAATCCATTCTGCGCCTGGAGAAAGCATGAGGCCCGTTCCGTCTTGGCAAAGTGTGGAATGCCATGAAAAAGTCATCATCCTCTCTCTCACGGTCTAGGATCTCTGATTCGGGAGCTGTGTTGCTTCGTCCAGAGCCAAAATGAAACCGCAGCCGATGGGCCATGGTTTAAGGAGAAAGGCGAGGGGGGGGGGGGGAGGGAAGAAACTGCCGGCAACAAGTCCACAGGCACTGCCAGAAGTTAAGAACTAAAGACATAAACTCCGAGAAAAAGTGTCCCATCTGCCAAACTGTTAGCACTGCTACACTGATAGCGACAGATAGCAGAAATAGCCCAAGTGGCAAACAGCATTCCAGGCATGATTGGATAAGAGCAATCAGCGCTCCTCTGCACTGTGACATAGGGTAGGATGGCTGGCATCACATGACCTGTTTCTCCCTCTCCAATGCAAGCGACTAATTTTTTTTTTAATACCAGCAAGAGCCTGAAACAGCACCTTCACAGCTGCTCTTTTTCCATCAGAAAGGAGCGGCCCCAGTGGGAGATCTCTCACAGCTGACTACGGCAGCAAACCCACTCAGCTCTGCTGTAAATCTAAACTACATCATATTCACAGCACATTTTTGTACTAAGCAAAAATTGAAAGGAGGGGGAAGAATACAGAAGCAGCAGCACACACGCACACGAACACGAACACACACACACACACACCACCCTCCAAAAAAACCTCTTTGATTTTGCACTGACGTTGTCGGGCAGATCAGGAACCACGAAAATGGCCGAAGGGAAGCAAGCGGAGAAATTTCGTTTTTGTTTGAAGCTGTCTTGCTGCTGCCTTCAAGTAGCCCAAATAAATATCAGAGACTAACTAGGAGTTTGACCTTTCCTCGCTTAAAGTGATTTTAAGTTGGTCGTCCCATCCGTTCACTGTAGCAACAGACACAGATATCAGGTTGCCACTGTAAACACACTAGAATTCACCCGCTTCGGCTAGACACCGAATTTTCTTCTTTGTTGAAGCTGAGAAAAGCAAAATGAGAGCCTTACACGAACAAGTTAAGTGGCAGCAAAAACGCAAGAAACAGCCTTCCTTTTCCAGTTTTTTTGGACTCTTTGTTTTTGCAGTGAGGAGAGGCTGAGAAGGCAAGCGAAAGCAGGGGTGTGCATGAAGAGCTGCACAGATTCAACTTCAACACCATACAGAAAACGCTGCCCAACCCTGGCCAACTTCCAATGAGAAAGTGAGCAATATTAGTGGCTTGGATTGCCAGCACGGAATACAGCTCCACTTGTTAGAAGCCAAAAGCTTCCAAAGAACAGACGGGCTGAAACTCAACATTAAACAATGCCCGAATTCGGTTCTGCTTTGTATAGCGGCTTAAATCAAGGGGCGGAGGTAAGGAGAGAGCTAGGGCCTGAAAACACCCTTCTAACATGGATTAGGAACCAAGTCTATGAAACTGAACAATATATTATAGATGCAAACAAAGTTATTTGATTTTTAAATGCTTCGCAAGAGCAAGGAAGTGGGTACTGAGTTAACCACATTGATATATTTAGGCAGTTGTTTTCTAACAGCTTGTTTTACACACAGAAGAGAGCAGTCCCCCCCCCCCCCCCCAATGAAAATGGAAGTAGCTTCAAATTATAAATCCTGCCAAAGGCCAGTACAATCCTCTGTTGTTTCAACCCGTTCGCAGATTCCAACCAGAAAGACCACCCCAAAAAAGTTTATTTGCTATACAATGAAAACATCAGGCTTTGAGGGCCCGACGAGGCACAAATCTGTAAAATAAATCAGTGAAATAAAACAAGCATTGAACAGGGCTGTGTTGATCCATGGAGGGTTAGAATTATTTTCAGACAATTTCCGATGTGTCCGACATACTCTCAATGCTAGTAAAGTTCTTCAACAACCACCTTTGTAAACATGAGGCTTGATCCATGAAATCCTTGAAGGGGGCAGAGGTTGTGGGGGGAGACATCCCACACCTCCAAGGACTTCCCCACACTCTTCAATGGACAAGCAAGCTGGTATACATCCCATTTAGAGTTCAGAGAGATACAAAACAGCTAACCTTTACAAACTGGCATTTTTGAAACTACACTGGTTGTTTGGGTAGAGAAAACCTGCTGAAAACAGGGTGATTTGGAGCAAAGAAATCAGGGGTGAACTTTCCCATGAAGAAAGGCCAAAGAGTTTAGGATTTTTCAAATCAGAAAAAAGATAGCTAAGAGGGAACATGACAAATGTTCATTAAATTACTTGTGGGACTGAGAGTGTGGATCAAGAGAACTTTTTCTCCCATAATACTAGAATGCAAGGAGGCAAGCGATGAAGTCGATGTGGAATAGATTCAGGATAGACAAAACAATTTGTTTTTACTCAACAATTAATTAAACTGTGTAATTCACTGCCAGTGGACGTAGTAATGGTCCTTAAAAGGGCACAAACAAGATTCCATCCGTGGCTAATAGCCATGGCAAGTAAAGGGAACCTCCACGGTCACAAGCAGCGTACCTCTCAATACCAATGGCCAGGAGGCAACATCAGGGGAAGGCCTGAGCCTCTACAACCTAACTATTGGACTTCCAGAGCAACCGATTGTCCACTGTGTGAGACAGGATGCTGGACTAAATGGGACCACTGGTCTGATCTTCTTAGGGTCTCAAAACGCTACGCACCTGTGCCCTACCCAGCTCTCCTCTCCTCAAACGTATTATGGAAAAAAGCACTGGGTCTCTTGTACGTACATGTGCATGCATGATGCAATCTCTAATTCTTACTCACAGGTCAACCCTTGATGTTGCAGTAGTTAGATAATGATGAAGCCGCCTGTGCCAGCCAGCTCAGGTATCTCAAGCCTTACAAAATTGTGCTCTCTACCTACACCTAGAAACTTGACCGGGTGTGTTGAAATGACCTCTGCTACAACTGAACTCAGTGCTCATTTCCTTTTCAGTTGCCCAGCTTCTACAACACTGTGCCCCCCTCCCCATCTCAATTCACTATCAGGCGGTGGGGGGGGTCTCATTTGGGTATGCAAGACCCCATGATTCCCTTTCAGCAACCCCATCGGGCTGGTTTTATCAGTAAGGTATCCAACATTATTTCCACCTACAGCTCTTCAAGGAACATGGGACTATTTTCCCAGAACCAGTGGGGGGGGGGGGAGATTTACAATTATAGCAAAATGAGAAGATAACATTTGTGTTTATACAAAGATGCAATACTCACCAATCTATTTTCATCAAACACTTCAAAGAGCAGTCTATGGTTAGAGGGATTTACCTAAAAGAGAAGAATATACAACTGTTACTGAAAGAGAAAAATAATTGCCTCTTCACAAGTGTCGCGGTTATTTCATCAAGGGCTAGCTGATGCAAACGATTCTTGCCTGTTTTAAAACAACTATGCTGGCTGCCGATTTGTTTCTGAGTTCAGTCGAAGGTGTCGGTTGTGACTTTTAAAGCTTTCATCACCTACGACCATCCCCCCCCCCCCCCCATACAACCCTGTGTACCAAATGCAGTCTGCCAGTTACCTTCTTCTAGTTCAGAGGCCCCCAACCTTTTTGAGCCTGTTAGGCAACTCTGAAATTCTGCCACAGCATGGTGGGCACAGCCACAAAATGGCTGCCAACACAATGGCAGATGCAGGAGGTGGACCCAGCCACAAAATGGCTGCCACAGCTTGCGTTCAGCCATACAATGAAATCTGCACAGCCAGCCAGAAGACCTGCTGAGTAAAAGCTCCACCCACTTTCTAAAAGCACTTGGTGGGCACCAGAAAAGTTGTCAGTGGGTGCCATAACACCCACGTTCACCACTTTGGAGGACCCCTGTTTTAGTTGTTCCCCCATTTAAGGTTGTCCATCTACCAGGGGCTGGTCTTTTTCAGTTGCGGTTCCCACCTTGTGGAACAGGCCATCTCAGCTGGTGAGGAGGACACAGTCCTTGGACATTTTTAGGAGGCAGTATAGGACCATTTCATTTGAAGAAGACTGGATTTCTACCCCACCCTTCACTACCTGAAGGAGTCTCAGAGCAGCTTACAATCTCCTTTCCCTCCCCCTCCCCACAACAGACACCCTATGGGGTAGGTGAGCCTAAGACAGCTCTTTCCAGAACTGTCCTTGAGAGAACAGCTCTGACAGAACTATGGCTTGCCCAAGGTCATCCAGCAGCTGCGAGTGGAGGAGTAGGGAATCAAACCCGGTTATCCCAGATTAGAGTCTGCACACTTAACCACTACACCACACTGGGCTTTTAAGAAGATTTGAGTCGCAGGCACTTTGGGTGGGAGATAAAGAATTTTTGCTATATTATGTACAGTTTTCATGAGCCATGAAGGGGGGGGGGGGGACAGTATAAATATGTTAATAAATAAATGAAGGACCCAACACAGTCCTTTTTGACTGGCTTAATCAAAACTAAGGTTTATTTATTTACTTCATTTACATGCCACCTTTGTCCCCAATGGGGATCCAAAGCAGCTTACATCATTCTCCTCTCCTGAATTTTATTCTCATAACAACCCTGTGAGGAAGATTCGGCTAAGAGTGCGCAACGGGTCCAAGGTCACCCAGCAACCGCCCACGGCAGAGTGGAAATCTGACCCTGGGCCTCCCAGATCACAGTCCAGCACTTTAACTACGACACTATGCTGCCGGGCCACAACTCAAGAGTTCCCTTTCATGGACACAACGCTAATTATTCTGGTCCTGATTCTCCCACCATATTGCTCCTACCCTGGCCCCTCTGTTCACCCCCTCTAGCATTTACTGTGGAACGAGCAGTGGAAGATACCTCCTTGTTATGGTTGCCAAGTCCAGATTGGGAAATTCCTGGAGATTTCAGGGTGGAGCCTGTGGAAGGGAGGAACCTCAGCAGGGTATAATTAGAGTCCACCCTCCAGTCTAGAGAAGCCATTTTTTTGGAAGGAGAACTGATTTCTGGAGATCAGTTAGGAGATCTCTGGGGGGCCCCCTGCAGGTTGGTAACCCTACTGTTTGCTCCAACAAGCCAAGAAGAAGAAGAGATTGGATTTCTACCCAGCCCTTCACTACCCAAAGGAGTCTCAGAGCAGCTTACAATCTCTTTTCCCTTCTCCTCCCCACCACAGACACCCTGTGAGGTAGGTGGGCTGAGAGAGCTCTGACAGAAACTGCTCTTTTTCAAGAACAGCTGTGCCAGAACTATGGCTTGCCCAAGGTCATCCAGCCAGGTGCAAGTGGAAGAGTGGGGAATCAAACCCAGTTCTCCCAGATTAGAGTCCGCACACTTAACCACTACACCAAACTGGGCAGAGAAAAGCAACCATTAAAGAGACTAGCATTATCTGGTAAATTCGTTCAAGGCCAAAGCTGGATCAGATCTGGATGAAGTCAGAAAAGGAAGATTGCATTTCCTCCAGCAAGCACATCCACAGGTGGCTCCCACTTGTATTACTTCTTCCCACAAAACCAGCAAGGGCACTTTCCTTCTTTAATGTTTCACAATAAGCCACTTCACTTCCGAGCTATTTTAATTCAGGGAATAAGCTTCTTACAAAGAATTGCCTCTCTTTTTTCTCTTTTTTTCTTAGCACTACCTAGATTATCTCTAGCCCTGCCACGGAGAGAGGAAATTAGAAGCTATAAAAAAACCCAACACACGCTTGTGCGGATAATGAGTGCTGCATGGCCACGCTTGTCCGCAAACTTGTCACGGTGTCAAAAAAATACTGACCTACAGTAGTCATCTGTGGCTTTTTTCCTGAAGAAGGTAGAAATCAAATTAGAATAAAACAGGGTTGTAGCCATGGACCGTTCAAGGCAGCTGGTTGCCCCAATCAAGATATGCCTATCACCTCCTCCGACGTCAAAGCTGTCTGACCGTAATCAGAGGCAGCAGAGCTCTAAAAACCAGTGATACGGGGGTACCATAAGGGGAGGGCCTCGGCCTCTAGGCCCTGTTTGTTTGGTCTTCCCGGGCAACTGGTTGGCGCTGCACAAAACAGGATGCTGGACTAGACAGACCACTGGTCTGATCCAGCAGGCTCTACTTAGGTTCTTATAGCTCAAGATGAGGCCCTTTAGCCATACTACAGGGGCTGCTTTAGATACAGTCAGCTGTAGTGTGGATCTAGAAGGTGATGGGCTGGAGCAAGCTGAGCCACTGTGGTCCATTAGTTCCCTTCTGTGCCACCACAAGCAGTAGCTTGGGCTGATGACTTGACACTGGTAGCTTGAATCCCGAGAGGACCCAACTCTGAGCCAAAGCATCCGATGCTGGCTTCTCAAGGTCTTCTTGAGCCAGTTTGGTGTAGTGGTTAAGTGCGCGGACTCTAATCTGGGAGAACCGGGTTTGATTCCCCACTCCTCCACTTGCACCTGGCTGGATGACCTTGGGCAGGCCATAGTTCTGGCACAGCTGTTCTTGAAAAAGAGCCGTTTCTGTCAGAGCTCTCTCAGCCCCACCTACCTCACAGGGTGTCTGTTGTGGGGAGGGGAAGGGAAAGGGGATTGTAAGCCGCTCTGAGACTCCTTCGGGTAGTGAAGGGCGGGGTAGAAATCCAATCTCTTCTTCTTCTTCAACTATAAAAGCTACCAAATGAACTATCGGGAGCCAAATGTTTCTAACTGCAGGGCCATCTTTGTATCACCCAACTATAACAACTGGAGATTTCAGCCTTTCACATGTTGCTACTTCTTAGGCCTTCACAGCTCAATGGAGATGTAGTCATGTTAGTTGGTTGTAGCAAAGCAAAACATTTTTTGAGTTTTTTTCAGATTTATTGAGGACTAGAACCTTATGCCATCAGATGCATGGAGAGTCCCCTGAGGATCTGAAGAAGTGACCTCTAGCCCATGAAAAATTATGCCACAATAAATCTGCTTGCCTTTAAGCCTCTGGTGCACTGTTTGTCAAGTAGGGATATCAAATGCCTGGAGAAAAAAAGCATCCTGTCCCTTTAACAGAGGCTCAATGGGAGGTTATTTATCAGGTTATGTTATTTACCTCCAGGCCAAGAAAAGCTTCAGCTGCCCAGTTCCATATACCAAGCCTCTATTAAAGGGACAGGACTTTTTTTTCCCTCTGCATTCGACATTCCTGCTACTGGCATATAAATGTGATGAATTAACACCATGTTCTCTTACGGCTGAAATCTGAGGAATCTTTTATGTGCCTTGAGTCAATCTGGATTGCCAGGTCAGCACCTCTTCTGTTTTTGTTGCTGTTTTTTTCAGACCAAGGGAGGGCAGGCGAGATCTCTCTCCTGATTTCAGGGCTGCTTTCACTGTTAAGTTTTCATTATTTTTGCAGTAATCCACAAAGTAGTAATTAACAGATCTGTGCTCTTCACAGAATGCAGGGTATTGACTGCAGGCGAGACCTAAGATTTAACGCTTCGAGCACATTAAGTTTTTTTCCCCCCAAGCGTGAGAGACTTTGTTGAAATCACAGTGCGGCGCCTCGGACTTCAGGGGTTTCACTTTCTGGAAAGAATTTTGGAAGTGTTTTGAGCCAGGGGTAAGCTTCCCTTTACAGGGCCAGCTCCAGGATTTGGGGGGGCTGGAAAAAGAGTGCCCAGGCTCCCCCCCTCCTCTGACCCCTTCCAGGACCCCTGCCCATGCCTTCCTTCCAGCCTCCCAGCCCCATCTGCCGATATGTCATTCCACCAGATCCTGAGCCTTCCCACTGACCTTTCCCCATGGCTACCATGTTTGCAGATGGGAGCACCTTCATTGTGTCCATCAGGAGTGCCGCCACTCCCGAGTGTGGCTGGGGGGCTCGGTGACAGTGGGGCCTCCCAGAAATCTGGGGCCCTAGCAGCTGCCCCCCACCTCAGAGTATGGTGACACCAGCACTGTCTCTTTATACTTTCATGTCCCCATGAACATTCAGATAAACATTGCCCCTGAAAATGACTGTGTCACATACAGGGAAAACACTACAAGGAGGAGGAGGAGGAGATTGGATTTATACCCCGCCCTTCACTACCTGAAGGAGTCTCAGAGCAGCTTACAATCTCCTTTCCCTCCCCCTCCCCACAACAGACACCCTGTGAGGTAGGTGGGGCTAAGAGAGAGATCAGCTCTGAAAGAACTTATGATTGACCCAAGGTCACACCAGCAGGTGCATGTGAAGGAGCAGGGAATCAAACCCGGTTCTCACAGATTCGAGTTCGTGCTCCCAACCACTATACCAAATTGGCTCTCCAGAATACACAGTAAGTCAGAAGTAGGTCCTGCTAAATTCAATGGATTTATTCACAAGTAAGAAGAAGAAGAGAAGAGATTGGATTTATATCCCGCCCTTCACTCAATTAGAGTCTAAGAGCAGCTTACAAACTCCTTTCCCTTCCCCTCCCCACAACAGACACCCTGTGAGGCAGGTGGGGCTGAGAGAGCTCTGACAGAAATGGCTCTTTTTCAAGAACAGCTGTGCCAGAGCTATGGCTTGCCCAAGGTCATCCAGCAGGTGCAAGTGGAGGAGTGGGGAATCAAACCCGGTTCTTCCAGATTAGAGTCCGCACACTTAACCACTACACCAAACATAGTATTGCAATTCACAGTGCCATCCAAAATGGGCTTATATGGGTGTAACTCTGCTTGAGACAACACTGGTAAGTATCTTCAAGTATAACAGGACCAGACATAAGTTCTGGTAGAAAGATTCCTACATATTAAACCTTGTTGTGACTGGAATGGAAAAAAGCAGGGGCCAGACATGCAGAACTCATTGCCAAGACGATTCCTAGGGATTGTGCATTGCTAATCAAAACAGGCAGAGCCCACTATTTCCCCCCACCATAGAGTATATGAGAGGAATCAATGCAGTTAACTAGGACAGTTAAGATGACTGCCAAAATGAAACCTTCTCTGTTTTCGCTCTTTGAACATGCTATAAAGATCAATTTGAAAACCATTTATGATCTCTCTAAATTGAGGCATTGCTAAAAATATTGTTCCCAGATTGATCGCGGAGAAAAGAAAGAGCCCACTGGGTAGGCACCATCTGAAAAAGACGCCACCGTTTTTTTTCACAATCTACAACGCCCTACACTGTCTGCAGACAGCTGCTCCAAAAGATTAAATTTAAAACTGCTGAAATATTACCTTGCTTTGTTTCGCCTTTCGCTTTTTGAACGAATAATTTTCACAGAAAGATGAACGACCACATTAGAGAATAACAAGACATCAGTGATACAGAACTCAAGACTCATTTTATCACTTTTTGACTTCAAGTAATCGCTCTGGAAACAAAAGTCTTTGCTACTGGTTGGAGAAGCGCAGGTTTTATGAAAAATATAACGAAGGCAAGGTTTTAACTGAAGTTCTAGAAACTTGCTTTGCATAATCTGTTATTTAAGTGAAAAATCTGGCACTCTAATCCACCGAAACAGGACTTTGCCACAGTTTCATTCATTATACTCCTGTCTCTCTGGCATGGCTTTGAAATTCCTAAACCGTAAAATAAGAACATAAGAGAAGCCAATGTTGGATCAGGCCAATGGCCCATCCAGTGCAACACTCTGTCACACAGCGGCCAAAAGCACCAGGTGCCCTCAGGAGGTCCACCAGTGGGGCCAGGACACTAGAAGCCCTCCCACTGTTGCCCCCCCCCCCGTTAAGCACCAAGAATACAGACCATCCCTTGCCCCAGACCAAGAGTTTCTATCTATACCTTGTGGCTAATAGCCACTGATGGACCTCTGCTCCATATGTTTATCCAATTTCCCCTTGAAGCTGTCCATGCTTGTAGTCGGCACCACCTCGTATGGCAGTGGATTCCATCCAAAATAAATCACATTTGTCTAATTATATCATACAACCACACAGAAAGCGTGCAGACTGGTTGTTTACTGGCACTTTACTGATTAAATTATATAGCAGAACCTAGAACTTAAGATGTTGACATCTACACATTCTTTTTGGACTGAAGTCCTTTTTCACTGAACCTGTTCTCAGAAGTAAGGCACAGAAGTAAGCTTAACCCCCGTTCTACCTTCTCTTGCATTTAATAAATATGCAGGATAAATTGGAATGTTGGTCTAGGATGGGGGTGGTCAAACTGCAACTCGGGAGCCGCATGCAGCTCATTCGGCTTCAAGAGGGAATTAGATAAATATATGGAGCAGAGGTCCATCAGTGGCTATTAGCCACAAAGTATAGATAGGAACTCTCAGTCTGGGGCAAGTGATGCTCTGTATTCTTGGTGCTTGGGGGGGGGGGCAACAGTGGGAGGGCTTCCTGCCCCCACTGCTGGACTTTCTGAGGGCACCTGGTGTTTCTGGCCACTGTGTGACAGAATGTTGGACTGGATGGGCCACTGGCCTGATCCAACATTGGCTTCTCTTATGTTCTTATTCACACAGTCTAATTTAATGTTAATAAAAAAGCAAATTTGCATATTTTTCAATAAAAACATGTGTGTAATATTTGTTTATGTCTTGTGGCTCTCACACGTTTATTCTGTGTGGCTGTTATATTAAGCAAGTTTGGCCACCCCTGGTCTAGGACCTGGGAGATCCCAGTTCAAATATCCACCCAACTCTTGCAATGGCCTAAAATGCTCCCCCACCCACCCCGGTCCTGCTCAAAGTTTTGGGAAAGTAACCCAGCAAACAACACTTCCAAGAGATTGTCACAGACTGACTTCTGTCGGTCCGGCTTCTTCTGACCTAATGCAGGCCTTAGGGGCAGCCCTCAATTTTGTTCCCCGATCACTGAGGTGAAATGGAAACTTTAGGGGAAAGGGAATGAGGGTACTAGCAGTGGAGATGGCAGGGAAACCTTTTGCAGGAAAGGCTGGGAGAGCAGTGGAGGCCAGGCAAGGAAGCCTCTAGAACGGGCTGGGTCTTTCCCAAGATTTCAGAGAGCTTCTGGAGAAAGCTTGGAAAGGACCTTGTGCCAAGGTGAGGCTATGGAGCTCTCTCTGTTCTTCTGTGCCACGCCCACAAGCTGTTACTGCTGGTACCACTTCCAGACACATGTGGCTAGGGTAGCCCCTTCCCTGTCTGTACTATTACAAAAGATTGGCCCTTCCTCCTTGCAGGAGGCTTTTGTTCACCATGAATCAGCATTTGCACTGAAGGAAATGGAGGCACAACTTTGGAATGTGTAGGCCTAGGACAGCACTGAATGAATATTACGGGGGTGGGGGTGGGGGAGAGTATTATGTACTCAGCTCATAGAGCAGAAATAAGGCACACTCTTCTGAAATTCTTCTGTGCTCATGTGAGCACAAGCTCCAGAGATATAGTAGAATGGGTAGAGGAGGGATTCCCCAACTTTTGAGCCCATGAGCACCTTCAGAATTTTGAGAGGTGGTGGTGAGCACCACCCCAAAATGGCTTTCAACTCAAAATGTTTGGTGGAGCCAAACACCAAACGGCCGCCTCAGGAGGTACAGCCTAACGGAATACCTCCCTCTGACACCTTCTGGAAAGAAGGAAATACTGAAGGGGGAAACCACACACTGACTAAGGAAAGCCCAGATGCTTAATGGTCCTCCTCATCCTCTAGTGGGAAATCCTTTCATTTTAATGAGGGTCGCCAATTACAAGCCCTGCCTTACAATGGCCCAGTCCACTTTCTGAAAAGATTGGCAGATGCCAAGAGAAATACTGGGGTTACCATGATACCGATAGGCACCATGCTGGGGAACCCTGGAGTAGAAGTTCGGAGTGGAAGTATTGCTATTAGACAGAAATAGGGTTGGATCCAATCAGTTTTTTCATTAGACAGAGAAACAGGGTTGGATCCAACCAGTTTTTTCATTGGAGGGAAAGAGAGGGAGGGGTTCACTCTGACCACCCAAAGGGCTGGGGATCATGGGACCTGCATGGGGAAATGTTATGAGAGACAGGGACTGGAATGTGGAGAATTGAGTGAGACTGACTGAAAAATCTGGCTAGATTCAACCCATAGACTTTGATCGTGGAGAACTGTGATTACAGCCTTCGTCTGCACACCATTTTAGCTTCATCACCCCCTCACCGGGTTACCGAGAGACAAAGAAACATTTGGCAAATTAAAGTGTGTTGCCATATCTTACAAAATATGAGCAACAGTTATAGCAGTAGCTGGGACTTGACACTGACAAACAAGTTCATCAACCTCGGATTTGGCTATTTTAAGAATTGAGTTCCTTAGAGCAGAGCAAAAGCCCCCTAATCCAAAAATCTGCCTTGAACTGCTCCCAGTCAGGTGCCAAGTGGCTGTACACAAAAGAGATCTGTCATTTAATATATATATTTTTAAAAGTCAACTTACTCTAAAATAAAATTCTTCATTCCATTTTGGATTCAGAGTCTGCAAGAGAAGGAAGAAAAGGAAATCATTCACATTTAGCAAGAGCGACAAAATAATCTGCAGCATTTCCCAAAGCTCTTCAAACCTGCCGGCGGGTACATTGTTCAACAATTTAAAACAAGAAACAATGTTCTTTGTCAAGAGTCAGAAAGGCAAGTAAAAAAAGGGAAAATGCATAGCAACAGCTTCCACAATAATAAAGACACTGTCCTCAAGAAATTCATTTGCTGAGCAAACTTCGTGTGGGATGGATATGCGAAATGGGATGAAGCAGAAATAGATGTCCGCTATAAATAGGAACCACACAGTAGGAGGCAGATCGCTGATGACCTGGGCAGAGATGTCTTAATGAAGGCCGTTAAATATTTCATTATTAAAATTCTTTAACGTGTTGCTGGTTGGGTGGTGATGGGTTATGCGCGCAAATGACCACTGTGTGAGCGGAGGGATAATTTTAGATCGCTGAAACTAAGTCACTGACATACACATGGAATTTATCTCCCTGTGGAAACACTGGTTTTCTCCACCCAGAAATTGTATTGAAAATGTATATATTTATTGGAAGTTTGTATTTATTGTGGGCTCTCTCATACATAGTTTGAGTGTTTGGGACTATTTGTCCTCTTTAGAATTTTACTTTAAACAGGAGGCTGGCAAGCCAAGTATTTGCCTGGTTTTTTATTCATATCTTGTATATTTTGTATGTTCTTGAGTGTTAAATGTACTGTATTTTATAGATATCTGCTACCGCATCTGAAATTGGATTACCCACAGGGAAAGAGTTTGTATTCCCTAGTGAAAGAACTGATAAGTGCTTATACAACAAATATTCGTTAGACATTTGTACTGTGTGTTTTCTATACTAACTTGAGGTTTATTTCATTTTTGTTTTATTTTGTGACGGTTAAGAAAATATTCTGATGAAGACTTATTTGAAAAGAGAGTATTGCTATCCGGAAACCTCTTCAATAAATTGGACTTTTGGAATTTAGAAGCCTTGTGACCTCATCTGCAAGCAAGTTTATTTTCCTTACTACATATGGATCTTCTTTTGAGTTTCTTATAGCGTCGTTTTCACAGACATGCTGGGTTTTCCTGTTCTTTGTATTCCGGTTCTGTGAAACTGTTTTGGGGATACTAACTTTTGAATTGTGCCAAACAAAATGGCATTCGTGGCAAACTTCGCTTTAAGCAGGCCCTTGGGGTGGTTTAAAACAAAGCTGAAAAACACGCAGCATCCCTATTAACATATCCCATGATCCCAAGCATAGCTTTCACAGTGGGCAAAAGGGTCTCCTCCTCCCTCTTTCACTAGTGGAAAAGTTAGTAAGATGTAACCCGCTGCCAGTTTCCCAAAATATCATCAGGCATCATCATCCAGGAATACAGCATCACAGAAGCATGGAGTTGGAAGGGACCTCCAGGGTCATCTACTCCAACCCCCTGAACAATGCCGGAAATGCAGGACACAGGCCCTACTGTTTACTTGACTGCATCCATATCGGATCAGTAGACTGGGGCTGCTGTGTGGTTCTGCATAGCTCTCCAGAGCTCACAGACATGCCCTGGTACCACCAAAGCTAAGACAGATAATGGACTTGTCCAGGGGTCCTTTCGTAGAAAAAGAGGTGCAGGAGCTCATTAGCATAACTCATTAGCATATGCCACGTCCCCTGACACCACCAGAAGTGTGTCAGAAAGGGAATGTCAGTTTCAGCCCCATTATATCCTATGGGCCATTGAAATCAATGGCAAAAACTCATAGGGTATATGAGGGGCTGAAGGAAAGGGGGTTTGAGGGAGAGGCTCCAAACTTGCAGGGTAGCTGCTGGGGCCTCTCCTCGAAATACCCACTAAGTTTCAAGAAGATTGGACCACGGGGTCCAATTCTATGGGCCCCCAAACAGATTGTCCCATCCCCTCCATTGTTCTCTATGGAGGGAAAAAATGTTAACTTTTTTCCTACCATAGAGAACAATGGAGGGAATGGGGGCAACCTGTTTGGGGGCCCATAGAATTGGACTCCCTGGTCCAATCTTCTTGAAACTTGGTGGGTATTTCGAGGAGAGGCCCCAGCAGCTACCCTGCAAGTTTGGAGCCTCTCCCTCAAACCCCCTCCCCTCCAGTGGCTTTTAAAGTTGTCGCCGAATTTCGGCAGCAATTCGGCGGCAAACTGAATCAGATTAGAGAATCTGATTCAGCCCGTGGCTGCCCTATTGGCCAATCCTGAGCTCCGGCCCCAACGGACTCCTGGACTTGTCCCACGTTGTATCCAGTCTCTTCCTTCTCTTGCAGGAATATATAAGAGCAATAGTTAAGTGGTGCTCATTGTGCATAAAGTACTGGGGGGGGGGGGCAGAGCACATGAAAATACAAACCACATGCTTCAACTTCCCTGGGGAACACTTTGCGCCCGAGTTCCAGTGGCATGTCAGGCAGAAGAAAAATAACGGCCTCCTGCCACTTTCGGGAGCTTACCCATTAATCAAAACATTGTGCGGCTGGGAGAGAGATCACTCAAGCCCCAATTCCAAGACTTCTTGTGCATTGTTCAGAACAAACGTTTTGTTCTTTTTTCCTGACAATTTCAGAACAGCCAGGTGCAAATGGCCCGTGGGTGGGGACGCAAACCTTTCTCCTTGCGTTCACTGACAAGGGGGGCAACAGCAGCAGGGGGGAAGACCACCGAAAGCCACAATGGCCTCAGCTGCTGAGGTGATGGTAAAACTCAAACGACTGTTTTGTAGCCCTACAAAACTGACACTTGCAGCCAGCCGTGACCTGCTGTGACTTCTGCTAAAAATTGGGAGAGCTGAATAATCAACCATTTGTATGCATCTGAGGAAATAAAAGGGTTTTTGCTTAGGGCCAAAAGGTTGACAAATCTGAAACCAAATACACGATCAAATATGGAGAAAGAAGAATACAGGCCTGGTAGGTGACCATGAAGGTCTTTTTTTTTAATGGGAATGGACTGGGGAGGACTGGGTGTTGATTCTTGCTCAGGCATGAATCTGTCCAAGCGATCTCAGACCACTCACATGCTTCTCGGCTTGATCTACCTCACAGGGCAGTCACGAGAACAAAATAGGGACAACCTGATATGAGCTACCTTGAGATTCTTGCAGGACATACAAGATACCAGTGTGATACATCCAAACTTTGTTGGGCAGTGGGGGGGGGGGGGGTATGACCCTTGAAGGAGACCAAAGCTTTTTGCGTGTGCCTGTTGAAGTGCACATATGACAAAGCACACAGGGGCTCTACTAGGGTTGTTAACCTCCAGGTAGTGTCTGGAAATCTCCTTGGATTACAACAGATCTCCATGTGACAGGGATCAGTTCACCTGGAGAAAATGGCTGCTTTGGAAAGTAAACTCTATGGTATTGTATCCCATTGAAGTCCTTCCCCTCCACAAACTCCGCGCTCCTCACGCTCCAACCCTTGAATCCTCAGGCATTTTCCAACCCGGACCTGGCAACCCTCAGCTCTACGCGCCTCTCCCACTGTGTAAGTTCAAAGAGACCGCACCCTTTACCTTTTTAATTGTTTTCGTCTGCACTAGGGCGAGCTCTCTGTTTTCATCCGCAACATACAACGAAAGCTTCACGTAAGGGTCACTGCAAAAAATGAAAAGAGCCTGGGTTCAATCTTGACAGTTTACAGCTCTGAAAAAGCACACACTGATGGAAATATCGCCTACCCTCTCTATCAATTACTCCAGTTAACTCATGTCATCAAATCATTCATCTGCAAGATGATGGTTAATTAAAATATGTTTGCATCAACAGATTGCAATGGCATATTATAGAGACTTGGAGGGGAAAAAAAACTCTGGGATGATGTACATGAAACAGTAGATAAAATGCCATGTGTTATTAGCAAATGAAATATACCTTCAATTTTAGCCACACAATTTACATTTTAAAAAATACTAAACACTAAATAAAAATACTTATACACCGGCAATAGCAATTAAGCTTTTTTTTTTTAATTGCACAACAGCTGCATTTCAAAATACATTGAGCATTTTAATTTCCCTCTGGAAAGCAGAAACCTATTGCTTAGTTCCAAAAGAAGGAAACTTGCAAATTAATAGATTAAGGTGTTGGTCTGAAGCAACAGAACAAAATTCAAGTTTAATGGCACCTTTAAGTCCAACAAAGTTTTATCTAAGGTATAAGCTTTCGTTGTCATGCACACTACTGAATGTATCTAAAGAAGTGTGCATGCAGATGAAAGCTTATACCATGAATAAGGCTTTGTTGCTCTTAAAGGTGCCACTGGACTCAAAATTTGTTCTGCTGCAAATTAATGTAACTGAAATGGTCAAGTACCCTCTAGTGGTTACAACGAATGGTACAAAAATAAAACACAACCCAGAAAGTTATGGTGTGTCATGAAGCCGATTGTGACCTGGGATTAATTTACTTGACAGTGAAATCCTGTACAGAATTACTCCAGCCTACGTCCTTTGATTTCAGCAGGCTTAGTACAGAACTGCACTCTTCTTTACACCCGAGGGAACAAAAGAAATCCACACACACACACACGCATAAATACATGCAATTCATTTGTCGACTGTCAGTTATCAAACCTTTAAGAAATTAAATTAATATGCTTCAGATAATGACCAAATAATGAGGGATCCTTCTACAGACAATATACGGCCACTTGCATCGTAAAATTAAAAGTGATATAAAGTGCCTTAGAAATAAAAACTGCAAATTAAGTTTTTGAAACTTATGTTAGTTTTCCCACAGCCAGTTTTTTCACCCAGCCTTCCCAATTCTTCTCCTTACTACACCCCCCCCCATCAAACCCATATAGATTTCATCCATACCAGTCCCACAATTTCCACTATAGACATTTTGAGTGGTCAAACAGACCCTACCCTCCCTTTTCCACTGAAAAAACCTGACTGGACCGAGCCCATCCAACTTTTCTGCCTCCCCACCCCTCCACTTTTTGCTGCAGCTTTCTATGACCTCTGAAATTGTGTGTCCATAGATGAGTGAACCAGGAGAAAAACTTGGGCATCGAAGTGACTTCAATGGACTTAGAAAGGTGTAACTCTGATCCTTAGGATTCTACCATAAGCTAAGACCTAGTAGGATGTATACAGGTAGATGTTACGAAGTCATGATTGTCTCCTTCCAAAGCAAGGAAATAGAGAAAGCAGGGCTTGCTTGGTATACATGTTGTACTTAACCATAATAATTGAATATAAACCACAGTTTCCCATTCAAGTTTGCAGCCAAGCCTTTCTCATACAAAGAAACAGAAAGGCTGGATACAGCCAACTTTTTCATTCTGTGTCACCCAGTTCCCTTTCTTTCTACAGGATCTAACCCATACATTTCTGTTCAAGAAGGTCCCATGATGCCCAGCGCAGACATTTCTGGAGATCAAAGGGGACCGCTTCTTCCCTTTTCACCAGCAGAAAAACTGGTTGGATTGAACCCATTATGCTTAACTATGGCTGCCGTCAACAAATCCTGGTTAAGTGTTATGTCTGCACAATAGCTAGGGTTGCCAGGTCCCTTGGAGCAGCCAGTGGAGGATGGGAGGTACACTGAGCGGGGAGGAACACCTGAAATTACTGTGACATGCTTACGTGACCCAGAAGTGGTGTAGGCATGTCAGGAATGTTGGGGGACGACGCTCCAGTTCTGGGGCAAAACTTTATGGTAGAATTAGCCTCTATCATAGAGTTTTGCCCCCAAACCAGAATGTCTCCCCCCCCGGCTATCCCCAATGTGCCTGTGTCAATTTCAGGTCAGGTAGGCACATCACCTTTCTTACCTTTTTTGAGGGGGGTAATCCCCCCCGACTACCAGCAGGCAGGTGGCAGAGAGGTGAGGGCAATAACATACCCAGGCTACATTAGTTTTTATTCCCAACTGTTATATTTTCCCTGTAAGGGTTCCCCTGCAGTATACAAAGAGGAGGATCTGAAATAGGGTTTTCAGGTTTAGCTTGGTAAGCAGTGAGAGCCTGGGGGGATGACATGGGGGGGACAACACCCTAGGCCTCCCCTGGAAGTGACATCAGTCCTCTTTGGGAATTGTCAAAAACTCTATGGTTTTGTCATTATTTATTTATTTATTTTATCATATTTATACCCTGTCCTCCCTGCGAGCAGGCTCAGTTTCTGGCAGTTCCTAGAGAGGTTTGACAGCACTTCTTTCTGTTGCCCCCCCCTCGGGGGGTGCTGGGGTGCCAGCAGGCAATGCCCACAGCAGGCAGGAAGTCTCTTGACACACAGCAGGCACGACATCTAGCACTTTGTCAAATGCTACAGTCAGCTCTAAACATCCTCCACTAAATAAATAGGAAACTGCAAACCAAGTAGGAGATATACTATCCTCCAAACAGCAGAACTTTTCTCCCTGACCCACAACCAGACTTTGAGAACATTATAAAATCCAGCTTCAGCAGGTCAGTCTCTCATTCCCCACTGCTTTCTTTTCTTTTCTTTTTTACAATCTTGAACTAATTACCAAAGCACTATAAAAACAAGCATAACCATCTCCTCTAACCCCAAAGTTCATTGTGCATTGGCAGAAGCAGCATGGAGCCACCCACTCACAAAGCCAGGGGCTTCTGCATATGCAGGGAACTCCCCAGTTATGCTGACAAATGTGACTGCATAAATTTGAAAAAGGAAGGACATCCCCCCCCCCCCAGAAAAGCAGGCTAATGACAAGTGAGCATGTCCAGAGTCCTCTTAAAAGTTGAGGGAGGGAGGGAGGGAGGAGATTGGCCTTCTAAGGGTTAGATCTGGATCTGGGAGGAATTCCCCAATGATTTATTCCCCCTCTCTAATGCCTTGTCACCCCCTAACTTGTTCCCTCTAACACAAACTTCATCATATCAGTAGGCCCATGGAATAGCAAGGGAGCCTGTGGGCACACCTTTGGATTTCTGACTACAGCATAGCATGCACAGCCACAAAATGGGTGCCCCAAAACAAAATGGCTGCCACACCTTACCTCCTGATCACCAGAAGATCAGGTGACTATGAAAACTCAAGAAGCAGTGACTCATGAAATCACATCCCCTGCCACCAATTCTGTTAGTCTTTAAGGTGCTATTGGACTCTTGCTCTTTCCTACTGCTACAGACAGACTAACACGGCTACCCATCTTGATCTTTCTCCCTAATGGTGACCCAAAGTGGCTTATGTCATTCCCCTCTCCTCCATTTTATCCTGTGAGGTATGTTAGGATGACAGCATATGGGACTGGACCAAAGACACCCAGCAAGTGGGGACTATTGGGAGTGCCCTCCATCGGGACGTAACATGTGCAAAGATGGGAGAGAAGGCTGTATAAAAACAAAGAAATACAAATTGTACCGCTGTCTCTTCCCTAACTCAGCAGCTAAAAACAAGCCATCTAAAATTAGACAGCATATGAACCACACACAGCTCACACTAAATAGATTCTCTCACACTTTGGCCCTAAGTTGCCAAAAAGAATAACTTTCACTGCTCAAAGCCTTTCAGGACCAACCTTCTCCTTAGAGAGCTGGTGTGCTGTAGTGCTTAAAGTGTGGACTAGAAATAAAGAGGCCTGGTTTCAAATACCCACTCTACTATTAAGTTCATGGGGTATCTTCAGCCCATTTATTCTGTTTTAGCCTAACCTGGTCTACACAGTTGTTGTGAGGATTAAAAGAAGAGGGGAGACCCACAAACATTGTCCTGGGCTCCTTGAGGGAAGAACTAGATTTTTAAAAAAAACAATTAAAAATCCTACATAGAGGTCTTCACATCTAGCTGCCATTTCACTATGTTATGACAGAGGGAACAGATTCTATTAAATTTTTGTTGCCATATACAGGATAATGAAGTCTCACACATCTATTAATTCATTCATTCCTTGCGCTATCCCACGAGTGGGCTCAGGGCAGCTTACAACATAAAAACCATAAACAAAAAACACCATAAAACCATAAAAACAATAGATGGCACAACAGACAGTAACAAAAACCCATGCCTCTAACATCCCCCTATCATGAATGTCAAGAACAAGAATATCAGTTCCATCACCAAAGATTCCCAGTGAGAAGACCCTTACCAAACTCTTCAATACAGCAACTCAAGCAACAAAGCAAGAGAAACCAGGCAGCCCCAGAAACTGAACTTCTATAACCTTCCAGTTGTCAGAACATGGCTGACTAACGGTGGCTGCATTCAGAATAAGGCAGTATCTTAAAATGGTTATGTAACTTCTAACCGTGTGACTTAATCCTGAGATGTACTTTCTAACTACCAATGCAACGCCTGCGGAAGACGCAGAAGAGATGGTACATCGGTACTAAACCCGGATTAAGCTGGTTTCCACTGTGTTCCCGGGACAGATGAAGACGCCATTTGATTTCTTTCAGGAGGCATTTGGTGGCAGTCCAGCTATTTTATGTCTGGAAGGTGTTGGTACTGCTAGGTGGATTGTATGTTGTTACCTTTCTAAATCTGACCTATTCACAGGTTATCCTGTTTTAACACATATTTAATTTTTTAAAAAATCATTGCCTTGAGCATGCTTCCGAAAGGTGGGCTATTGATGACTTGCATGCTTGTGCACTCAAAGGATGTGTAAGTCCAGTTGCCAGCCTCCAGGTGGTGACTGGAGATCTCTTGGAATTACAGCTGGCATGCAGACTACAGAGATCAGTTCCCCCAGAGAAGATGGCTGTTTTGGAGGATGGACTCTTTGGCATTATACCCCGCTGAGGCCCCTCCCCTCCCTAAACTCAACCTGCCCCAGGCTCCACCCCCCAAATCTCCAGGTATTTCCCAACCTGGAGCTGGCAACTTTAGGTGTAAGCCTGAGCTAGCCCCCCCCCCCCCCAACGGCTCATCTTGTCCCCAAGCATAAGCAGTAATTCAGCACCCGAAGGGCTCTTCTTGCCATGTGGCTCTTAGCTTGAGGGCTGAACCTAAAGCTGGGGGGGAAATTTGCTGGCAAAGAGAAAAACCTGCCTTGAATTCAGAACACCTTCCTCTCCCACTTTTCCCTGTTTTTTTTTTTTGGTTTAAACTGTATTTTTGTATTGTAAGCCTCTATTTCGCCACAGAGGGGGAAAGCAGCATACAAATTTCACTAATTGCACTAACTGTGTGAGCCTATACCCTCGGTAAGTCCATAGAGTACATAAAGCTTCCTTAGGCTGAGTCAGTCCATTGGTCGGACAAGGTCCATATTGTCACCCGGCAGCTGCTCTCCAGGATTTCGGGTAGTGGCTTTTCACATCTCCTTCTCATCCTTTGAACTGCAGACGCTGGGGATTGAACCTGGGACCTTCTCCAGGCAAAAGCAGATGCTGTACCACTGAGCCACAGCTCCTCCTTTTGACTTTACTCAGAAAAGTGTAACTCTGGTTCATGCTGCATTTTTAGTCATCGAATCAAAACAAGAAATTGGTCCACAGGGATGGTAGCAAAAAGAGCAAAAATCCTGGACTTCTGCGTTCAGAACAGGGCTGATTTATCAATTAAACCTACTAAGGTCAACTTGCTGGAGATGCCAGAAGTTATTTGTTCTGCAAACATCCTACTGTACTAATAAAGCTTATTTTTCATACAGTGTTGTGTGTGTGTGTGTGTGTGTGTGTGTGTGTGTGTGTGTGTGTGTGTTCAAAGTGCAGTAGCATCACATGTGTGACCTTGTTGTAATCCTTACTACAATCCTATAAAGTAGGTAAGTGTTGTTATCCCTGTATGGGAGGGGAGTCTAAGGTGGGGGGGGGGCTTGTACTTGCAGTGCAATTCTGCCATTTCTTTAAAAAAAAATCCAGAAGTAACTTATCTAGATTTAGGTAAAAATACATGGGCATTGGAATGGGACATGAAATACTTTGATGTTTTCCACTGCATGGATGCAAACTATCAAAATTCAGAAGAAACATAGAGACATAGAGCTGGAAGGGACCCCAAGGGTGATCCAGTCCAACCCCCTGCACAAGGAAGGAAAGTCACAGCAACCCCCCCTGCCCCCGGCGTTCCATCTAAGCTGAGTTAGTGTGAGCTAGCTCACAGTTTTTTAGCCTCCAGGTCACACATTTTTGTCTTAGCTCAGGAAGGATTGGCTTCACAGCAAACTAATTATTGTTCACTCACAAGTAGCTCACAAAGTAGAATTTTTGCTCAGAAGACTCCATAGCTTAGAGGGAGCATTGCAGTGGTGACCCCCTGTTCTATGCCCGAAGGAAGGCAAAAAACTTCCAGGATCCCTGGGCCAATCTGGCTTGGAGGAAAATTCCCTCTTGACCCAAGACTGACCCAGCATTACCTGGGCATATAAAAAAGGGTTGCAAGAGCCAAGTACTGGCTTATTCCCTTCTTGCCCTCCCTCTCAAGGGCTGCTTGAACGCATAGAAGAAAGGAAGGATGAGCTGGTATGGCCACTGTTGCTTCATTTTGATTCTACGTGTTATCATCAATTTATTTACAAAATCCATAAGCCTGCCTTTCTGCCTTCATAAGGACCAATCAGATGGCTAACAGATTAAAAAAAACACAAACACAAGAACCACTTTAAAACCCAAACAAAAACACATAATTAAAAACAATTAAAAACCAAGTGCACACAAACATACAGAAACTTCAAAACAACAATTAAAACACAAGGCAGGAAGGAGAGATCGCTGAGGGAACGCCAGGCAAAACAAAACAAATGCCTTTATCCACTGGTGGAAGACAGCAATAGAAGGGGAATGATGAGTCTCGAGAGAGAGAGAGAGAGTTCCAGAGTTTTAAGGCCACGACCAAGAAGGCTCTGTCCATGGTTGCCACCCGACTGGTCTCAAAAAGGGTGGGGATACCCAAAGCAAGGCCTCAAGAAGACCGCAATGATTGGGTTATTGTGCACAGTCTCGGTAACCCTCCATTTCAATGTGGTATTTTTCATCATTTATACATACACACCATTTTTATGCCTGTCACACACAGATAATGTTGACAGTGTGTGCATTTTTCCAAAGAGGGAGGCGGCGGAATTTGTTCAAGGGTACAGAAAGCAGTACAATTTTTTTTAAAAGAGTCAACAGTGGTTTCTCATGGGAGCGAAGCAAAATTGGAATGGGGATATTCAAATCAAGCCAGCAAGTGCGTGAAATTCTGTCTCATCTCAAGCACAGCTGTCAAACCACAGGGACAAATACGCTTGAAGGCACCAACGTCTGGAGTTATCCAGGCAACCCTTTGCCAGTAACTAGACGTCTTCCTTGGCCAACATCGTCCTCCTAGTTCCGTGTTTGACAGATCTGAGTTTTAGTAACCAAACCACATTTCCTAATTATCAGACAGACATCAGTCTTAGAAGGTAATTAGACTGAGGTTGCACTGGCCCGAAACGCTCTAGAAACAAAAGCCGCATAATACCGCTGGTTATGATGAACCAAAGGAACACACGAGAAACTGAAAAGATGTTGAGCTCTGGGCCTCTCTGAATCAGCTCATGAAAATTTTCTATGTTAATGGCAATCACTGTTGAGTTCTGCCAGAACACTTCACCAAGCTGTACCGGGGGGGGGGGGGGGGGGCTGTTTCAGGTCATGACCTGAAGGCTCCTTGCCCTTACCCTTGGTAGAATGTCAGGCAACTATGAAGAGGTAAAATGAAGCTGGTTGAAGTTCACGGCAGGTGCCTTCTGGGAAATAAGCAAGAAGGGCAGCTCAAAACTGAAAATATAAGTATCTGCGAGACTTGGGGGGGGGGATTCCACACACACGCCCTTGCCTGCCAGAGCAGCCACTTGCTGGTCAACCCACCCCCTGGCAATGTGGCTGCCGCCACTTCCTTCCCTTTGTTGCCTGCCTGACTCACCCACCCACTCACCAGCTCCCAGGCAGAGGGGAGGCACTGGGGACTCCTTCCTCGCTTGCCTGTCTGCCCCCACACTGCTGCCTCTCCAGTCTGGTGAAGTGGTAGAGAGCCAGTTTCATGTAGTGGTTAAGTGAGCAGACTCTAATCTGAGAGAACCGGGGTTGATTCCACCACTCCTCCACTTGCAGCTGCCTGATGACCTTGGACAAGCCATAGTTATCTCAGAGCTGCTCTCTCAAGGACAGTTCTTGAAAGAGCTCTCTCAGCCCCGCCTACCTCAGTGGGTATCTGTTGAGGGGAGGGGAAGGGAAAAGGGTTTGTAAGCTGCTCTGAGACTCCCAGTGAAGGGTAGGGTATAAATCCAATCTCCTGCTCCTCTTTCTTCTCTTCCATGGCTCATGGGGCAGTGAGGTGGTGGCAGCACAAACGGCTTGTTTCTCTGTCCCCTGCCACACTGCTACCCCTCTGTGGCTTACACAACAGGACAGAGGCAGTGGCAGTTCCCATCCATCCATCCTCATGTCTTTCCTGCTCCCCACCTCTTCTCGACAAATAGGTAGTGGTAGTGGCTCCTGGCTCCCCTCCACCACCTCAGCGATAGAGGCTACTCAGTGGTGGCTTCCTATCCTCCTCTCCATCCGCTGGCCTCCAAAGGAGAGATGCTCATGGCCTGCCTCAGAGCATGGAGACTCCTCCTCCCCTCATTTGATCATAAATTTACATCATCTGCCTGCACACAGAAAACTTATTTCTCTATTTGGGAGATTTACCCGTCCCTCTAAATTTTTAACAAATTTCAGATTTTTCAGCAAATGTGTGTGTGTGTGTGGGGGGGGGTCCTCCAAGTGCTGAAAAGTCTCCCTTCATTCTAGTAAAGGTTTCCCTTGCTCGAAAGCCAGTCGAATCCGACTCTACAGGGGCGGTGCTCATCTCTGTTTCTAAGCCGAAGAGCCAGCACTGTCCAAAGACTTTTCCGTGGTCATGTGGCCGGCATGACTAGATGCTGAGGCGCATGGAATGCTGTTACCTTCCCACCGAAGCGGTACCTATTTATCAACTTGCAATTTCTTGCTTTTAAACTGGTAGGTTGGCCGGAGCGGGACCAGAGACGAGAGCTCACTCTGTCACATGGCACTTGGGTCTCAAATTACCGAGCAACCAACCCTCCGGTCTGCAGCTCAGCGTCTCAACTTATGAGCCACCGCAGCCCCTCCCTTCACTCTACATGGCTGCCATTCTAGGATTTAAGTATCCACGGATGGGGCCATGTTGACTATTAGGATATATTGATAAATATAAAAATATAAATTTGATCAGTGTTTGACTGAATGTCTCTCTATGGCCGAACAGAACACATGGGTCCGCTTGGGCAGATCCGCCCGTGTTGTTAATCTGTGCATTGTCCCTATCTCAATAATGGACTGTTATGTTGCTTTTGTGTCCACACAACTTGTTAGCCACCTCAAGGCTAAGGCGGGATATAAAAACCATAAGTAAACACAAACTGGAGGTTAATTTGAGATGATGCACTAAGTGAAGAATCAGTGGAAGCCAAATTGGGCAACTCTGCCTAATGGCAGGAAGAGCCCATAAGCATAGTTTTCCCCCTAGATCATTTGCTTCCAGCTTCCTCCTCCTTCCTAGAAGAGCAGCCTGACAAAGCAGCTCCACCCAGTACCATTTTATCCATTCAGACTTGCTGGGAATTCTTGCACACATCCTGTATAGCAGCCTTGAGACCAAGACCTGAAACGACTCCTTTTTTTCTCTTTTTGAAAAAGCATCCAGCCTGACTAAGAGTTTTGAAGAACTTCTAATGCTTACGTGCTCATTCTCATTACTTTAGTTGGTCTTAATAAAAAGGTATCGCACGGGCTTTTGTTACACATTAATTAGCATGCACGTTTCTCAATGACCCCACTCAGCCGCAAAACAATCATTTCGCTTTCCAAAATAAGTAACACTTTTTGAAAATCGTTGCCGACAGCCAGAAACATGACCTGAGACACCACAACTGTCTTCCGGAAGACTAGCAAAGGCTCCATCTTCCCAACACCTTGGAGAGATTCATTAGGCAAAGTAGTTCATTGCCTCATTGACTGGTTATGAAGCAACCGTCTCACAAGTCTTCTGGATTCTCTTGCACACAGTGGCCCCCTCTTGCAGGGACCATAGAAGCTGCAGAGTGAAATATGCTCCCTCCCTCCCCCTCCCCCATGCACCCGAATCACTCCTTGGTTTCTTTAGAGTCCAGGGGCACCTTTAAGACCAACTAGGGTTTATTCAAGGTATGAGCTTTCGTGTGCAAGCACACTTTTTCAAATACAATGGAATGGGAAGTAAGGTTCAAACTTATAGACGGGTTGGCCCACAAATTAACATGTAACACGATGACGATGTTTCAATATATCCGAAAACAGAACCAAATAACAAGCTAAGGTTATACAGTCAGCCCGTCTATAAGTCTGAACGTAACCTCCCATTCCATTGTATTTGAAAAAATGTGCATGCACACGAAAGTTCGTACCTTGAATGAACCTTTGTCGGTCTTAAAGGTGCCAGTGGGCTCTAAATTCGTTCTGCTGCTTCAGACCAACGCGGCTGACCACCTGGATCTCCCTTGGTTTCTTGTCTTGTAAGGAACACACATCCAGGTGCTCTTCTAGCCAGCCGTGAAGAGTTCCAGCATTCCCTCCTGCCCTGCCTTTCCTTTCGGGTGATAGGAAATGTGGGAATGACTGGATAATCCAGCATTGGTGCGGAACCCTCTTCTCCCTTTTCCTGCATCACCTCTCTTTAATTACTAGCACTAGCCTACAAGACATAGTGGAAAGAAGGTGCTGATTTCTCCCATTTCACGAAGATCAAGGTGGCAAGGTTCATCCTTCCTGCCTCTTCCATCAGCAGTGACGCACTGATGAAAGAGGGGGGGAAGGGCAGTGTCTCCTCTTCCTCCCTCCTCCTCCTCACCACAGCCCAATAACCAGCAAGATTATGGGAGCCAGCATGGTGTAGTGCTTGGAGTGGCAGACGAAGCTCTGGGAAAGCCAGTTCGAGTCTCTGCTCTGCTATGGAAGCTTCGACCTTGGACCAGTGATGCAGTCTTAGCCTGATCTACCTCATGTTGTCGTTGTGAGAAAACAGAGGAGGGGAGAAAGTTGTAAGTCACTTTGGGTCCCTACTGGGGAGAGGGGGGTGACGTTATAAATGAAATAAATAAATATTTCTTAAGACTTGACACAATCCACATGCACTCTTGAAACCTCACCAGATTGTCCCCTCTAAAATGGACAGGATTTCTCAGGGGGGGGGGGACCCCTCACAGTTTCAGTGCCCAATGTGTTTCATCTTTCCACTCCCACATCCCACCTAGTCCACACCACTGGTACTCCGAAATGAATTAACTGTACCGTTCATGGTCTCTCTTCCCCTTCAGCAATTCCACAGTCAGTGTGATACAGTGGTAAATATGTCAGACTAGGAGACTATATACATATCAGACTATATATATATCAGACTAGGAGACTGCGCTGCGCTCAGAGGTTAAGACGCTGAGCTGTAGACTGGAAGATCGGTAGTTTGGCAGTTCGAGACCCAAGTGCCGCATGAAAAGTGAGCTCCCATCTCTTTATGGCGTCCTCAGGTCTGACTCGTGGACACTGATGCCATTTCAGAGATGAATTTGTTCTTTTGCAAACCTTCTGAAGTGTCAAAACAGTCAATATTTCAGCAGTTGAAAAAGCGTTTGGGGTGGGTGGGAGATGGGGACAAGATTGCCTGGTCCTGCCATGCCACAGACCCATTCAGGATCAGAATCTCCCAGCATTTTAAAAATGGTGCCAGCACCCATGGCTCAGACTCATGGACGTGGTAGCATCTAGTTTGGCCCTCCGCCGAACCTAGAGTTGTAGTGAGGATAAAACGTGGAGGAGAGATAATCTATACTGGCTCCTTGGGAGAAAGGAATGAGTATAATCTAGTCTAAATTAGTACTTTATAGTGCAATTTTGGCAGAGGGAGTGCCACTATTTACTAATTATCTTTAAGGAATATTTGCAAACACACACTCCTTGAACAGAATCACACATCCAATTTGACTCCAGGTGTTTCCCCCAGAAAACAACACATTTTATCCCTGTTAATCCTGTTTTAATGTACTTATGTCATCTTAATATTAATTTTTAATGTCTATTTACTGTATTTATTGTACTTTACTGTTTATTTCCTGTTCTAAACCACCCAGAGAGCTTTGGCTATGAGTGATATAGAAATAAACAAACAAACAAACAAATAAATAAATAAAGTTAGTGATGATGTTCAAATGTGCTTTAAGCTACACACAGTCCAGGTAATGGGCATTTTCAATTGGAACAGAACTCCTGTTTAAGCATAGCCAGTGTGCTTCCCCCTGCCTTCCCATTTTCTCTGACCTTATTGTTTGTTACCCATCAGCATTATGAACTGAGACACATAAAAAGCACCTGGGTGCTTTTTCTGGGACACTGCCTGTCCCAGAATAGAAAGTGTGGGGGTGGCTGTTCAGAAGGCGTAGATATATTAATACCTGCGACACGCATTGTGCAGACCTTCCATCACAAATGATCTCATTTGGAGCTGGAAACTACAGCACTTGTCTGTGTTCACATGAACGGGAGCTGTGGCCCAAAGAGTGCAGGAACTAGGGCAAAAACCTCTGAAAGGTCTAAAGTGGCTGGGAAACCTGGTAACAAGATTCAAAGGTAAATTCAGTGTCAGGAATTATGACAAAAGAGATCAGTTAGATCTGAGTCCATGCCGGCCACATGGCCATGGAAACGTCTTCGGACAGCGCTGGCTCTTCGGCTTGGAAACGGAGATGAGCACCACATCCCTAGAGTTGTATTCGACTGGCTTTCGAGCAAGGGAAACCTTTACCTTTACTAGCACCAAGAGGCCAACAAGACCTTCAGGGTATAAGCTTCAACTGTTCCACTGCATACCAACACAGGCACCCTCTAAAACTACAAAAGAGACTGAATTTTTACTGAAGTCAAAAACCCTTTAGAATGCGATGCACATGCAATATTCTTTCCCGAGCAAAGCAACTGCAGAAGTCCAAGAAAAGTCCAAGTTCATAATGATCAGAGGAGTGGAACATCTTCCCTATAAATAAAGCCTTAAGACGTCAGAATGTCCTAGCTGGGAGGAGGGAGGGAGACAAGTAGAGGATGGTGAAATCCTCATCTTGCTTCTTCTTCATCCTCTCCTGCACACATGTTGAGAAAGACATAGACATACACACCATGCTAGAACTCAGTTTCGTTCAGTGGCAAAGACTGGTTTCAGGGTAAACAAAACAGCATCCTCCTTTACACACCACACACGGTACGGAACTCATTCCCACCATACCTGGTGCCTGGTTAATGGTTTCGGCAGTTTAAAAACAAAAACCCGAAGCATTCAATGACTCGAGGGAAGTTGGGCCTAGCAATGGCTTTTTCGCCTGACTGCTAGGACAGAACCATCCCAGTCAGAGTCCTGTGCCTGAGGTTACCAGATGCTGACGGAACAGCTCTCGGCACTTTAGAGCCAGTTTTCAGCTTGCCAGGAATGCCTGGATGTCAGGAACATATTTTATTAGATCCTTAAAGAGGCAAACGGAAGGGGAGGAGTAAACAAAACGAGGCAGAGAACTACATCCAAAAAGGAAGGAACAGACGCATCTCTCTTCATCCAGCCCTCCAACTCTTGGTAGCACCCAAACCAGAGGACGGAAAATATAAAACACAAAAGGCTACTCTCCTTCCCTACGTAAGACAGGCTCTAGGTTATATCTGCTTTCTGTCCCAAGGACTGATGTGCTAAAGAAGCACTGCAGTGCTAGGAAGAGAAAGACATGGACTTTCGTTGCTGGGGAAATCTTATTAGGCCAGAAGCAAAATTCAAAACAGGCATGAGATGCATTACGGGTGGGGGGAGAGATGGGGAGATACAAGGGTACTTTTGCCCTTACCTTCGCACCTTGTAGACAGACACCCTTTAAGACTTGGTCTCCTGAAGCTGTAAAGAGCTCCTCTTTCCCCTGCAGAAAATGAAGACCTGGTACAACTCCTTGGTATTTTTTTCCCTCCCTCCCCTTCTCACTTCAGGTTCCCAAGGACAAAGGCACACCTCTGCCACCCTCGTAAGCAATTCTGCAAGGCTCTCGCACGGCTAAGCTGGAATTCAAGAAGCTGCAAGCTGTAAAGATGACTCACTGGAAAGACAGCTATGCCTGTGTTGCATGCAAAGGGAGCTTTAAAACACACAGACACACACACTCACAAAACATCCAACACCAGACTCCACCTATGCTGCCGCGATCGTTCAAGGTAGTTATTTTAAACACGCACCCAACAACAACTCCTCCTGAGCTGGATCACGATATCCTGCCCACATCAGGACTTGAAGGACGTGAAGAGGGGGAAAAAACCTAATAGCTATCATTTGTTTAGCGCTTTCCAGTGCTCCGAAGGCATTATCTTGTAATCCTTAAAACAAACCTTGAAAAGTAGGCGAGGGTTATTATCCCAGAGTGTGTGTGTGTGTGTGTGTGTATGTGTACACACATATATATCCTGCCTAGCAAGCACCTGCGGTAGGCATCTGGTGGGGGGAGAGAAATACTCATGCTCTAGTCCAGGAAAACTTATACCAGAACTCAAATGTACATTGGAAGAAAGTTTTACGGACAACCACAGATCACTAGGAAGACAAATTAGTGGGTTTGAGATCCAATCAATCTGAATTTTCCCTAGAAGCTAGAATGGCTAAACTGAGGCTATTGTCCTTTGGTCACATCAGGACAAGACAAGACTCTGGGGAACAGACAGCAGTGCTAGGAAAAGGTGCAGGCAATAGGGAAAGGAGAAGACCCAACATGAGATGTATTGACCGCTAAAGGAAGCTACGGCCATCAGCGTGCAAGATCTGAACCAGGCTGTTAACAATAGGACATTTTGGAAGTCATTAATACATAGCGTCGCCATAGGTGAGAAGTGACTTCACAGGGCATAACACGCACAGGATCCTTAAAATGAACAAGACCCGCTGTTTTGGCTGCAATAGATTAATATGGCTACCCATCTGGAATGACCCAGGGCCTGCAAGATGGAGCTTTTCCACCAGGCCTTCAATTAAGAGCCGCCCCCGATAGAGAACCCTGTTCCCTGGAGTCATCAGAAACAGCCTGTGTCGGCTGCACCAAGGTTAGATCTATGGGCTGACCACTAGGATGGAACACCCTTTTAATGTTGGAGTGTTTTATATGGTTTTAGGATTGTTTAAATTGCTTACTTGTGTGTGTTTTTATTCTTTTATGTAAGCCACCCTGAGCTGACCGCGGCTGGGAGGGCAGGGTATAAACCTGATAACGAACAAACAAATAAATAAATAAAGCAAAATTCAGGACTGAGAGCAAGGGACACAGAGACCTTTCCTAAGGCCAGCAAGGGAGTCCCTGTTCCTTGAATCCGGTCCGCCATAGACACCAGTAACCCCTAAGAATACAGGCAACCTTTGTACGTAAACAACTGTATAATGTCATACGTTACCAAGAATCAGAACTCAGGAAGGGGCTTTGCTGACAGGAATAAGCTTGATTCTCACAAGGGTTCGGCAAAGGGTTTAGCCCCCAGCTTCAGTGGTAACCCCAAGCACACATCCTTCACTTTCTCGGATATCAGTAAAGAGTTGCTCTCTAATTCTAATTCTAAGTCTCATTGTCGCGGCAAGAACATGTATCGCAGCAAAATGGAAAGCGCAACAGGCACCAACGATAGAAAACTGGATTTCGAAAACCTGGGACATCTTTATTATGGAACAAAAATCACTGGGAACATAGAACATACAGATATCACAACACAACAGTACAATCCACTCATGAAATGGGAACCATTTATAGCGTACGTAACTGCATCTGACATCCAGCCATATAACCCGACCTACCTTAATTTAATATACACATAAACACCACACAGCCACCACAGTGTCACAAACCAATAAAAAAAGACAGACAATACACAAGAGATACCAAACGCATATTCATGTACCTTAGAGTTCACAGGAAGATTAGCAATACTATATCGTGTCTACTAATGTAATTACTAAAATAACAATACTATATGTGCAATGAGTTGATACTTAACCTGTGTGTAATATACACTGATGTTGTTTTATTCTTGTATAATCTTTAAAAAACCAATTAAAAAAATAATAATAAAAGAAAGAGTTGCTTGCCACTGAGTCCTAAGCGGGAACAGGCAGATCACGTTAAGAACACTGGGCAACATGGACATCCAGGCCCAGTGTGGTATACTAGTTGGACTGCCAGACAAGGAGATCGCTGGGTGCTCTCGGGCTGGACCGGACACATTCTCTCACTTTACCTAACTTACCTCACATCGTCATCATCCTGAGGACAAAAGGAAGGAAGGGAGAACCATCAATGCCAGTTTGAGCTCCTCAGATCCCAGCTCCCACAAAGAGGAATCTTGCAGCCACGCATCAGCGTGCACGGAGCAGGCCGAGAGACAGCGCTTTCCTCTCCCTCCGGGGTCCTTACATAATACGAGCCCTGCTCCACTCACATACGTACACTCCACCCGTCATAACTGAGGGAGCATTTGGGCTAGTACATAACAAGGGGTGGCGAAAGACCTTCGTTCATCAAGTGTTCGAGCTGCGTTTCGTAAGAGGCTTAATTACAGTATCGAGCGAGAGGCCGATATCGCTGTGAACTGATAAGGCAAGAAAGATTGCATGGGGCAAGGAGGTCAGAAGCGCCGTTGCCTAATGCATCACGCTGCCTTAGGGTTGCCAACTCTGGGTTGGGAAATTCCTGGAGATTTGGGGGTGGAGCCTAGGGAAGGCAGGAGTTGGGGACGGGGCCTCAGTGGGGTACAATGCCATAGTCCGCCCCCTGAAGCACCATTTCCTCCAGGAGAATTGGTCTCTGTAGTCTGGGAATCAGTTGTAATACCAGGAGAGCTCCGGGCTCCTCCTGAAGTTTGGCAACCTTATGCTCACTCCACTACACAATGCGTGTATTTTTATCACAAGCCAGCTTAGAACTGTGCAAGTAGCCATACAAATTTCAGGATTCCCAAAGGAGGGGGGAAAGCATATTCTTAATCACAAAACACACGTCGTTTTTCTATAATTAAGAAGAGGCAGCTGTGAGACAGAGACAGCTCCACCGAACGCCGCCCGCACTTGAAGGCGCATGCATGCAAGCTGCAGGCGGCATTCACTGAAGGGGTACATATTGAAAATGTGCCTAATACTAAGAACACTAGGTCTTGCCTCCTAACAGCTCTTCACGGAAGGATGCCGAGATACAGAGTAAAGAATAGAAGAGACAAGAAGATCTGTGAAAACCCAATTACTAGAGATGTCAGCCACGGCACATGGTACTCTGTGGAGCCATTTAGCAATTAAGAGAAGGGGTTTTGTGGTGTGTTT
Organism: Lepidodactylus listeri; assembly: GCA_029233225.1. Taxonomy (NCBI): domain Eukaryota; kingdom Metazoa; phylum Chordata; class Lepidosauria; order Squamata; family Gekkonidae; genus Lepidodactylus; species Lepidodactylus listeri. Next base: position 22,277,655 of record JARCFY010000004.1, on the reverse strand, counting down.
TTTAAAAAAGCCCGCTCCCATGGTAACTTTGGCATGCACAGACGTCACGATGAAGGGGAGGGGGGGGGGAAATACCAAGGCAATCCCGTATGCTTCAGCTGTGTTTAAGGAGCAGATGTTGCTGAAGCAGACTGCTGGCTAGAATAACAGCAAGTCTCATTCCCAAAACTGCTGCTGGATCACCCAGTGGTAATAATAATAATATCAAATTTATATATGGGGGACTCCGATTTAAATCCTCACTCTGCTGTGAAGCACTGGGCCGGTCTCTCCGTGTAACCTACCTCACAGGGTTGTTATTGGGATAAAATGGACTGAACAAATCAGGTTCCAGATTTTGCAGGGCCCTGGGCAGAGAGTTCCGGGGGGGGGGGCAGAAAAGGAAGAAGAGGAGGAGGAGGAGGAGGAGAGATTGGATTTATACCCTGCCCTTCACTACCCGAAGGAGTCTCAGAGCGGCTTACAATCTCCTCTCCCTTCCCCTCCCCACAACAGGCACCCTTGAGGTAGGTGGGGCTGAGAGAGCTCTTTCAAGAACTGATTGTGAGAGAACAGCTCTGAAAGAACTTTTGACTGACCCAAAGTCACACCAACAGCTGCAAGTGGAGGAGTGGGGAATCAAACCCAGCTCCCCCAGATTAGAGTCCGTGCTCCTAACCACTACACAAAACTGGCTCTCTACCTCTCTACCTGACTCACTACCTCCTTGGGCATCCCTCCTTGCCCGGCTCACATGCCCCCCTCCCCACTGCCCATGCTCACAGCCCCTTTCCCTGATGGCACTAGGCAGTGTGTGAAGCTAGATGCAGGGGTGGTGAAGCACTCATTCCCTGAGCAGGCAGGGAAAGGGCTGGCAGTGGTGGGCGCCACCAGAGACCCTGAGGCCTGGCAGCTGCCCCACCTGACAATATGCCGATGCCGGCCCTGAAACAAAGACACAGAAATAAATAAATCCACACCGAAGGTGACGAAATGCGAAATGTTACCAACAGAATAAACTCTGGAGGCATTTCCGCAGTAAAGTAGCACTGTTTATTTTGGCTCAGCCCTGGCATTTCCTTGCAGAAATAACACCAGGCGGGAAGGCACCGGACTGGCAATACACACAGTATCCATTTCGTAAGACGGATCGAACGCCATGTCGCTGCAATCTTACACAGAGTCTCTTCAAGTCTAAAAACCCACCGGTTCCAATTGGCTCAGACTGGAGTGATGCTGCACAGGACTGCGCGGGGAAGTCACGGCAGAGCAGGACCATGAGCCAGGAAAGTCCCTGACTCAAATCTCATTCCTAGTTAGGCCAGGGAACATCTACGACATTTGACTTCCTATCTGCAAAGCCCAGAATAAAAAAGGTGACCCAACTTACAGAGCTGTCATAAGACGCTGGGGTCACTCGCGCAGAGCGCTCTGAATGCTTTTTAAAGAAAAGGTGTGTGTGTGTGCATGCTTGTCACACACACACACACACACACACACACAAATATAATACTAGGTGTATGCATGTGGATGTGTGTTTGATATGTGTGATACACACACTGCACACATCAGTTGTTATTACTAATTTAGCCCTTGTAACACAAAGCTGGTGGTGAAAAGTTATCTGAGCTTGGAATCCACAATAGCTGTTCGCTACAACACTGCCCTGAAATAGCTGCATGTGTGATGCTATTGCTCTCCGTTGTATACAGAACAGGCTTCCAGTGGGGGTGGCAAATCCCTTGCCCCCAGCCCCCATTACCAATGGGTACTACAAGCAGCAGCAGAAGGAAAATAAATTTTAAAAAGGCAGCATTGCCTGTGGAGCTACCTTACTTCCAGCGAAAACCTGAAAGTGACATGGGGTAGCTCTAGGAATAACCGGAAACTCAATGGTTTCACTGTAGAGTCTCCAGCCATTCCTAGAACTACCTGTGTCACTTCTGCTGATGTTGTTATTTAACCGAAAGTGACATGGCACTGCAGCTGACATCACAGCCTCTCCACCCACAACCCTAATACAGATGAATTTAAACAGAAGCTAACCAATGCTCCCTCTAAGCTGTGGAGACTTGTGAGCAAAAATTCCACTTTGTGAGCTACTGGCATGAAAGTTGCGAGCGAGTGATTGGGCTCCTGCATCAGTTAGTCTGCTCTGGAGGCATTCTTCCTGAACTAAGACAAAAATGTGTGAGCCGGAGGCTAAAAAACTGTGAGCTAACTCACACTAGCTCAACTTAGAAGGAACACTGAAGCTAACTAAGCTTCAGTTTGGGGCCTCAGATTACAGGGGGCCTCTAAATAACAAAAATATCACTAAAAATTACAAAACTACCTCTTGCTACGGGGACTATTAAACTTGATATAGCTTAGGGCCTCAGCCTGTATTAATCTGGCCCAATCGTACAGATTGCTACAGGCAAGAAAGAAGGGAAAGAACGAGACGGCGCACGTAGCCACCCCAGTACTGCCTGAAGGTAAATGGGGTTGTGCAATGAAAACTGGATGCAGAACTTTAACTCTTTAGCAGGAAATGAGCTGTGCATGCACATTAAACAGGGCAGAACTATGACAGTATGCCCATGGCGGGCTCTTACTCTTCAAGAACTAGGGCTACAAAAGAAGACTCATCATGTATGAAGTCCCTGCTCTGTTTACCACAGACTGCGCCATCTAGCTGCCATTCCCTGTGTGGGAAAGACACCTGAGATATCCTCACCATAAATGAGGGGAGAAAAAGGATTAACATCAAGGTTTCAGATGGGTAGCCGTGGAGTCGAACAAAATTCAAGTCCCATGGCACCTAAAAGACCAACGCAGACCTTAAAAAACTAATGAAAATTTCCAAGGTATGAGCTGTTGTGAGTCAAAGCTTGCTTCACCAGATACGTGTCTGACAACGTGAGCTTTGATTCATGGAAGCTTAAACAACCACCCTCAAGTCACAGCTGACTTATGGCGACCCCCATAGGCTTTTCAGGGCAAGAGCTGAGCAGAGGTGGCTTGCCATTGCCTCCCCCTGCATAGCAACACAGGTCTTCCTTGGTGGTCTCCCATCCAAGTACTAACCAAGGGGAGTCTAGGTTGACAAACGCTTATACCCTGGGAAATTCCGTTGATCTTTAAGGAGCTACTGGATTTGAATCACATGCAAGGTCTCAGTGAAGAAGCATGCATTCATAGGCACGGTGTCTGCTAGAACAATGGTCTACTTACAAATGGATCAGCAGAACCATCATTTTCCTATGATTTTTGTTTTGTTTTGTTTTGTTTGGAGAAAAGCAGCCATATATCATCCACAATCAGAAATGGATCCTAAGTTGCAGGCTAAAGATAAATGGTGGGTCCCAGTCTGGGAAAGTTGATGCCTAGACCATCGCAATTACTCCTTGCTGGATCGGACCAAGATCTTCCAGCATCGTGTTTCCAGCAGCAGTCACTCAGATGCTTTTGAGCTTTCACCAGTGAGGCACAAAGGTGAAGCCTTCCCCTGTTATATGATGTATGATGTTCTAATGAGCTCACAGCCATTGACAGACCGTCCTCCATGAAGTATAAAAATCCACCTGACCTTCTCAACTACACCAGGATGAAGCCAGAGGATCACAAAGCTCCCCACACAAGCCTTTCAGGCCTAGCCTACCTCACAGGGTAGCTCTACGGATAAAATGGACTAGACTCCCTGGAGACAGGTAGGGCAAAAAAGGTAGAAGAAGAGAAGAGAAGAGAAGAGAAGAGAAGAGATTGGATTTGTATCCTGCCCTTCACTCACTTGGAGTCTCAGAGTGGCTTACAAACTCCTTTCCCTTCCCCTCCCCACATCAGACACCCTGTGAGGTAGGTGGGGCTGAGAGAGCTCTGAGACAACTGTCCTTGAGAGAACAGCTGGTACAGAGCTATGGCTTGCCCAAGGTCATCCAGCCAGGTGCAAGTGGAGGAGTGGGGATCAAACCCGGTTCTCCCAGATTAGAGTCCGTGCACTTAACCACTACACCAGACTGGCTCTCACACCAAACTGGCTCTCTAACTGGTTACAATTAGACAGGCCTATCTGCACATTCAGACAGGGTTCAGATGTAACAACCAATCATAGTTTGGCATTATATGAACAAGGCTTGGGGATCTTTGTGGAGGGGCCGTGACTCAAAAGAACATAAGAAGAGCCCTGCTGGATCAGACCAGTAGTCGATCTAGTGCAGCATCCTGTTTCACACAGTGGCCAATCAGTTCCTCTGGAGGGCCAACGACAGGGCATAGAGGCCAAGGCCTTTCCCTGATGTTGCCTCCTGGCTCTGGGATTCAGAGGCTGACTGCTTCTGGGCGTGGAGGTTCCCACTATGGCTAGTAGCCACTAACAGACCTGTCCTCCACGAATTTATCTAATCCCCCTTTAAAGCTGTTTATTCCTGCGGCCACCACTACATCCTCCAGCAGTGAATTCCACATCTTAATCACCCTCTGTGTAAAGCAATACTTTCTTTTGTCCTTCCTGACAAAAGTGGCTGAACATCTGCTTTGCATGCTTAGAAGGTCCCCAGTTCAGTCCTGCAGTTAAAAGGACAACATAGTACATGACGGCTGAGGGGTGACTTGATCGAGGTTTATAAGATTATGCATGGGATAGAGCAAGAAGAGAAAGAAGTCCTTTTCTCCCTTTCTCACAATACAAGAACTCGTGGGCACTCCATGAAACTGCTGAGCAGTTGGGTTAGAACAGATAAAAGGAAGTAATTCTTCACCCAAAGAGTGATTAACACTTGGAATTCACTGCCACAGGAGGTGGTGGCGGCTACAAGCATGGACGGCTTCAAGAGGGAATTCGATAAACATATGGAGCAGAAGTCCATCAGTGGCTATTAGCCACAAAGTGTAGATAGGAACTTTCAGTCTGGGGCAAGTGATGCTCTGTATTCTTGGTGCTTGGAGGAGGGGGCAACAGTGGGAGGGCTTCTAGTGTCCTGGCCCCACTGGTGGACCTCCTGAGGACACCTGGTGTTTTTGGCCACTGTGTGACAAGAGTGTTGGACTGGATGGGCCACTGGCCTGATCCAACATTGGCTTCTCTTATGTTCTTATGTGAAAGATCCCCACCTGAAACTCTGACGAGCTGCTCCCACTCAGAGTGGGCTGCACTGACCTTGAGGGACCAATGGGGTTTTTTTGACTTTGCATAAGACAGCGTCACATGGTCAAGTTAGCTGCCGGGTTGGCTGCACTCTGGCAACATCCTCCCAAGAACGTCTAATCCCCTGATTCCACAAACATAGATGCAGAAATCTGCAGTGCAAAGCATTCTGGGAAAGATATGGACGTGAGCCTTGAGGTACCTGAAGATGACTGCAGACGGCAACCCAGCTCACAGACATACAGTGCCTTGCTGTTGTTCCAGAGCTCCTTCAAAGCTATTTTTAACTGTACAGTTCATCTTTAGCCATAAGATGAGATAAGCAACGAAAGCGGGTAAGCAGCAAAGGACTGTTTATCTTCTCAGAGGTACCTGCATCTGGGCTGAATATACGAATAGCCTCTTCTTTTTTCTTTTTTTAAAAAAATCATTTACGCCATTTATAGTCTGCTGTTCTCACCGGGATTCTAGTGGATTGCACAGTGTGAGACAATTAAATCAACTGGAATGGGGGCATCCAACAAACAATGCAGTAGGGTTTGAATAGAACAGACGCTTTCAAATTATGGTGCTGGAAAAGACTCTTGAGAGTCCCTTGGACTGCAAGGAGATCAAATCAGTCAATCCTAAAGGAAATCAACCCTGACTGTTCCCTGGAAGGCCAGATCCTGAAGCTGAAGCTCAAATACTTTGGCCACCAAATGAGAAGGGGGCACTCACTGGAGAAGACCCTGATGCTGGGAAAGACTGAAGGTCAAAGAAGAAGGGCACAGCCAAGGATGAGATGGCTAGACAGAGTTATCAATGCAACGATCATGAAACTGAGCAAACTCCGGAGGACGGCAGAAGACAGGAGGGCCTGGCGTGATGTGGTCCATGGAGTCACGAAAAGTCGAACTCGACTGTACAACTGAACAACAACAAAGGGTTTGAATTGCAGAAACCTGAAAACTTAGCTGAAACCAAGCTGACAGAAAGCACAAGCATTAACACAGCACGTTAAATGATGTAGAAATTATGCAGTAGGCTCATACTTATAGGAACAGCCAGAACATAGTATTCACGGCAGCATACAGTCCACAGTCCGTACTGAAACACACAGGAAGCTGCCTTATACTGAATCAGACCATTGGTCTATCAAGGTCAATATTATCTACTCAGACTGGCAAAGGCTCTCCAGGGTCTCAGGCTGAGGTCTCTCACGTCACCTCTTACTTGGTCCTTTCAGCTGGAGATGCCAGGGATTGATCCTGGGACCTTCTGCATATAAAGCAGAGGCTCTTCCAATGAGCCGTGTCCCCAAACCTTATTCTTTTACCCAAGCAACTTTTTGAAATGTTTCTTTGCAATATGACCCTACCACCTGTGTAAAAAAGAGTTCTGCATAAGCAACCCTTAATGACAAGAGCAGGCCATTCATGCTGTAAATAAACACATCACATTCTAATCTGCATTTCTCCACTTCTGAGTACTCTTATTTATGTCCCTCAGTGAAAAGGAAATGGTTAAGAACACTCTTAATTATCTGGGGAGAATAAGGTAACCAAAATCTATGGACTCTGTGATCCAGCATGTTAAGTGACACCATGCCTGAACTACTACTGGATTCAGCCCCCCAAAAGGGAACTGCATTAAACGACACCTAAAAACTAAAGCGTTTTGTTTTGAAAGCCGCAAAGGTAAAATTTTACTTAATGAAAAAGACAGCCCTGGATGCACTTTTTGCCAGAATCATAAGGGTTCTATGCACATTCCAGAAATTTATGTACGGATGCAGACATTTGCAACAGGAATTGAGGAGAGCACCTGTGGCTTTTTTTGTGCAATAAGCAAGAGGAAGAGCCAGGCATTACTCAAACGATCACTGTGAAACAGCTGAAGGAAGATCCTGCTCCACTGTTTCCTGCTGAATAATACTAGGCCTGGGCATTTATTGCTTGGGGTTGCCAGCCCCCAGGTAGTACCTGGAGATCTCCCGCTACTATGATTGAACTCCAGACTACTTTGGCAGCTTTTGAGGATAGTAAAAGAGGTTTCCCTTGCTCAAAAGCTAGTTGAATCTGACTCTAGGTGGCGGTGCTCATCTTCGTTTCCAAGCCAAAGAACCAGCACTGTCCGAAGACTTCTCCATGGTCATGTGGCCGGCATGACTAAACACCAAGGGGCATGGAACACTGTTACCTCCCCACCAAAGTGGTATCTGTTTATCTACTTGCAGTTTCTTGCTTTCAAACTGCTAGGTTGGCAGGAGCTAGGGCCACAGATGGGAGCTCACTCCATCATGCGGCACCAGGGTCTCGAAATGCCAAGCTACCGACATTCCAGTTTGCGACTCATTAGTTATTCCCCGCTGAGGTCCTTCCCCGCCCCAAACCCTGCCCTCCCCAGGCTCCACCTCCCCAAATCTCCAGATAGTTTCCAGCCCAGAGATGACAATCCTAACTATGCTTATCTAGAGAAACAAATCTGGCCATTAAACCCGGTGACCTCCAAAGCATACAAGGTAGTTTCCATAAGTTCTGTTCACACAAGTTCTGTTCACAATCTCTATATCTCTGTGTGCTATGTGTATGGGCCAACACCCCTTTCCTACAATTCTGCGCTGGTATCCATCCTCAATGTGCCAACAAAGAAATTGCACAAAGAAGTAGGTGGGACCTGGAGATCTCCTGGAACCACAACTGATGTCCAAGCATCAGAGATCAGTTCCCTTGGAGCAAATGGCTGCTTTGGAGAGTGGACTCTACAGGCTCATACCATTCTGAGGTTGTTTCCCTCTCCAAACTCTCCCCTCCTTGGACTCCATGCCTGAATCTCTACAAATTCCCCAACCCAGAGTTGGCAACCTTAGGACTTCCTATGCTTCTTCTAGCATTGGGCTCCCCTTCCCGAACAGACCTTCCTTTCCCATGCTTATGTGACAGCAGAAGCCTTAGCCTCCAACAGCCTAGAGTTACCCGACAAACCAGACACCCATAACCATTAAATAATGTCCGAGTTCATCTATCTAGAGCACAAATGGAAAAGGAGAAACCCAAACCCCTCCAGTCAGGGAAGGGGGGCTTTCCCCCTAACTCTCAGCACCGTTCCTCCATTTAATCCCTGCAGGGTAACTGACAAAACATCAACGCTGCATGTCATTTGAAGCTACCCAGGTAAAGCTACGCTGCGGAATGTGGCAATACTGGTATTAGTTAAGAGCCTCCACCTACAAGGGATTGAGATAAACACACCGCTTTGATGTTAAACGCTGAAAAAACAGTTCCAGTCAATGTTTCTGGCCTAGTTCTCACTGAGGCAGTAAACCTGAGCCTAGGGTTGCCAGCTCTGGGTTGGGAAATTCCTGGAGATTTTGGGGGTGGAGCCTGGGTAGGACAGGGTTTGGGAAGGGGAGGGACCTCAGCACCCTCCAAAGCAGCCATTTTTTCCGGGAGAATTGATCTTGGTTGTCTGAAGATCAATTGTAATAGCAAGAGATCTCCAGGTGCCACCTGGAGGTTGGCAACCCAATGTCTCCTGTATGTGAGGGAGGGGGCTTGCACAGTTCTCTCCAAATTCCACTAAACTGGTTGTAGGGTTGCCAACTCTGGGTTGGGAATTACCTGGAGATTTTGGGGGTGGAGCCTAAGGAGGGTGTGGTTTGGAGAGGGGAGGGGAGGGACCTCAGCAGGGAATAATGCCATAGAGTCCTCTCTCCATATCAGCCATTTTCTCCAAGGGAACTGATCTTGGTCGTCTGGAGATTCACTCTAATAGGAGGAGATCTCCAGGCGCCACTTGGAGGTTGTCAACCCTAACCTGCTGGCAGCCGACGGATCTTCCTGAATTCATCAACCCTTCCAAAAAGCCATTTGACCACAATCCTATTCTCCAATTTTAAGGACTGTGTGGCGTGAATGGTCTCCTTTTTGTTTATCCTGGCTCTGCAGTTGATGAGCTTCATTGGCTGTCTGCAAAGGACAGGAGACGTGCAGTACTTTCGCTCACACTGTGTCCTATACCAGCAATCCATCTATGTGCCCCCATGGGACCAAGGAAAGCTATAAAAGTCTTTATAGGCTACTAGTAATCTGAATGTTCAGGTCACTAGAGAGTACATCCCCTGCAAGGAAATGTGGTAATTTTGTCATAAACCAGCATAATCGGGCAGAATAGGGTCACCCCTAGGGACAGAAGAAAATTAAACCGCATTCAATATAAAGAAAAATTAAGATTTCTGTGGCATTTTAAAATTAAAATGCAGAAAAACATCTGGAGATGGCAGAACATATAAAATCAGCACAATGCAATCAAGGGTGGGGGGGGAAAACACATCTTTCTTAGGGTTGCCAATCTCCAGGTGGGGCCTGGACATCTCCTGGAATTACAACTACTCTCCAGGCTACAGAAATCAATTCCCCCAGAGAAAATGGCTGCATTGGAGGGTGGACTGTATGGCATTGTACCTTGCTGAGGTCCCTCTCTTCCCAAACTCCCCACCTTCCCCGGGTCTCCAGACCCCAAACCTCCAGGTCTTTCCCAACTTGGAGTTTGCAACCCTATTAGATCTAGTGCTTAGAAAAAGCCCGATCATTGCCCAAAATGGAGGCCATCACATAATGCCCCACCCCAGACTAAGAAAGTGGAAGCTTTCTGGAAAGAAGGTATATAACGCTGTGGCTGTATACTTAAAGCAGGGCCAACCGAAACTAAATCCAATGAAGATCTGAGCTGTGGAGCTCATTGGGGATCCAGCTCACAATCCTTGATGGAGCGCCACTGACACCGGAGCCAACGGTGAGGACTGTGGGTGTGATCCTGGATGCCTCGCTTTCAATGGAGGCCCGGGTCACAGCAGTTGCTGAATCTGTGTTTTTTCATCCTCAGCAGGTCCCCTATCTCCCCCCCCCCCCCCGGTGACTTAGCTACGTTGATCCATGACACGGCTACCTCCTGGCTGGACTGCTGTACCTCACTCGAGACTGGCCTGGAAACTGTAGCTGGTCCAGAATGCAAATGGTGTGTGTCCTTATAGGGACACCACTGCATTGGCTCCCAGTTGAATTCCAGACCAAGTTCAAGGTTCTTGGCAGGTTCCGGTTTTAACATTCAAAACCCTAAGTGGACTGGGGCCAACATATCTGTCTCCCCCAATATGTCCCCCGAAGGGCTTTGCACTCTCTTAACCAACATCTACTAGTTATCCCAAAGGATGTACGCCTAGCCTCAACCGCAGCCGGAGCATTCTCAGCTCTGGCGCCGGCCTGGTGGAACACTCTCCCAGTTGAGATCCAGGCCCTGCAGGATTTAATGCAGTTCTGCAGGGCCTGCAAGACGGAGATGTTCTGCCAGGCCTTTGGTTGGGGCAGCGGCAACCCATCTCTTACGGCCTCCCCTGATCTGCCCTGTTCTATTCTCACCCACCCACCTGCTCTGTATTGTTCTACCTACAATTACCACAATTAGACTTGGGTTACAGACCCCATCAAATGTTTTAGTAATGGCTAGTAATGTTAGGAAATGTTTTAATTGGTCTTTTATGATGTAGATATTAATATATTTATATTTTTACTTGTATTATACTTGTATTATGTATTAATCTAACTCTGTTGTATCCCGCCCTGAGCCTGCTTGTGGGGAGGGAGGGCTAAATATTGAACAAATGAATAAATAAAATAAAAATAAATCACCTAAATGAATGAATGTTAAGTTGACACAGGCCCTGACCTGGATGGGCGGAGACAAACCAAACAGTAGGCAGGGGAGACTCTCGCTATGTTTGGTGTAGTGGTTAAGTGCGTGGAGAGCCAGTTTGGTGTAGTGGTTAAGTGCGAGGACTCTAATCTGGGAGAACCCACTCCTCCACTTGCACCTGGCTGGATGACCTTGGGCAAGCCATAGTTCTGGCACAGCTGTTCTCTCAAAGACAGCTCTGGAAAGAGCTCTCTCAGCCCCACCTCCCTCACAGGGTGTCTGTTGTGGGGAGGGGAAGGGAAAAGAGTTTGTGAGCCACTCTGAGGCTCCAAGTGAGTGAAGGGCGGGATATAAATCCAATCTCTTCTCTTTTCTTCTTCTTCTATGTATATTTGTAATGAAAAGCAGCCCAGGTGAGTTTCAGAGAAGTGGGGACCTGCACAGATACGTGCTTAATCCTTTCCTCGTGGACTTCTATTCTACTCAAAAGTACGCTGTTCAGGTTGCTTGTCTCCTGTGCATGTGTGAAGTGCCATCATGTTGCTTCCAACTCATGATGACCCTTATAAATTAATGACCTCCAAAACGTCCTATTGCTAATTAACAGCCTTGCTCAGGTCTTGCAAACTTGACTGAGTCAATCCAGGCCTGTAGCTACAGTGGGGCAATTTAGGGGCCGGTCCCCCGACTTACTGCCAAGCCCCCCCAACTTCCCATCTAGCCCAGGCCCCCTGACTCCAATTTTTTATTTTATTTGTGGCATTCCCTTGTGGGGGGGGTGTCTGTGTGGGGTGCCCCCCAACTTATTTAAAGGCCCCCCCGAATTAAAAAATCCTGGCTACAGGCCCGAGTCAATCCACCTCATGTTGTGTCTTCCTCTTTTCCTGCTGCTTTCCACTTTTCTGAGCACGATTGTCTCTTCCAGGGACTCTTCTCTTTTCATAATGTGACCAAAGTGGAATAACCTCCATAAGAATCCCCTCCAACATAATTCACAGCCTTCTGTGGCTGCTCTCCATTAAAATAACAACAACAACAACTAGGAAATCGTTCTTTTATAATAATGCAGAATTTGGACCACAAGTTTCTGAAGAAAAGTTGCCATAATCCTGCTAGATTGTGATATTTACCACAAAATCCTCAACTCTGTGTCATAGTTATACATTGCAGAGAAATGTATTTCTAGGAATCGAGGGGCACGCATTTCTGTTCAAATGAGATCAAAACCGCTGATAACAATATCCAGTTGCAGATTTTAACAGGATTCAATTACTTCCGCAGTGCTGGCTATGGAGACCAGCAGCCCAATCCACAAGTGAGCTCCTTCGAAGCCAATTGAGTTCCGTGGATTTCAAAAATCAATTGACTTGAGTTGTGAATAACCCAGCATGTCACACACAGCATTTCTCTCACATAATATAAATATAAACTGCAAGCCATCTTGACAAATCTAGCATCCACTGAGTATTTTTTTCAAGTGGATGTTGCAACACCAAAAATCTTACAGACACGATATTTCCTTAAGGGAAAGCACAAGGCAGACCTTTGGTCCTAGGTACATTTATGCCAATAGCACACTGAATTCGCTTCAAGGTGCTGGTACTTACCTTTAAAGCCCTATACGGCCAGGGTCCAACATACCTGAAGGACCGCCTTTCCCCATATATACCCCAGAGAGCACTATGGTCGGGGTCTCAGAATCGATTGACCCTCCCATGTCCCAAGGATGCTAGGCTTACTACCAGGGATCCTTTTGTAGAAAAAGAGGTGCAGGAGCTCATTAGCGTAACTCATTAGCATAACTCATTAGTATATGCCACGTCCCCTGACATCACCAGAAGTGTGTCAGAAAGGGAATGTCAGTTTCAGCCCAATTATGGGCCATTGAAATCAATGGCAAAAACTCATAGGGTATATGAGGGGCTGGAGGAAAGGGGGTTTGAGGGAAAGGGGTTTGAGGGGGTTAAAATGTTAACTTTTTTCCTACCATAAAGAACAATGGAGGGAATGGGGGCAACCTGTTTGGGGGCCTGTAGAATTGGACCCCCTGGTCCAATCTTCTTGAAACTTGGTGGGTATTTCGAGGAGAGGCCCCAGCAGCTACCCTGCAAGTTTGGAGCCTCTCCCTCAAACCCCCTCCACTCCAGTGGCTTTTAAAGTTGCCGCCGAATTTCGGCAGCAATTCGGCGGCGAGCTGAATCAGATTAGAGAATCTGATTCAGCCCGTGGCTGCCCTACTGGCCAGTCCTGAGCTGGCGGAGCGCTCTGGCCCCAACGGACCCCTGCTTACTACTACCAGGGCCAGGGCGTTTTCAGTGGCAACTCCCTACTGGTGGAATGAGCTCCCGGAAGAGATTAGGGCCCTGTGGGATCTTTTACAGTTCTGCAGGGCCTGCAAGACGGAGCTCTTCCACCAGGCCTTTGGTTAAGGAGCTGCCACCACTATTACCACCAACAATCTTAATTATAAAGTCCTGGCTCTTGGCTTTGACATCTGGCCCGTCCCACCACTCTCATTATGAAGACCGCTGAGCAGAAAAATTGTTAGATCTTTGTATGCACTCTTCAGTATGCCATCTTAAGCAATCAGTGAAACACCACCAGCACTTTATGGATTATTTACAAGTGAATTGTTTTTAGATGATTTTATGTGGATTTTAATTGTTATTTATGTATTAACAAATATAAATCACCCTGAGCCGGCTTTGCGGGGAGGGCGGGGTACAAACAAAATAAAATAAATAAATAAAGTATAGCTCAAAGACACCAAACAATTAAAAAGCAGAGTTCAGCTGAAAGCAGAATCTTCATCAGGGTTTTCTAGTACTCCTTACATTAAAAAAAGAAACTGTTTTAGAGCTCAGCTGCTAACCAGAGTTTGTCCCCAGAGCATTTTGGCATCATCTGCACAATCATGTACTAATTATCAGCTACCAAACAATGTAAAAGTCTAGCTGGAACAGACCAAAAGCTCAGTTCAGCATGAAGCCCACAATCCTGGAAAGAATGAAACAGCCTTTCCCAATTGGTTTTTCCTGAGCATCCAGCACTTGGAGGTATACTGCCTCTAAACATGGAGGTTCCATCCAGCTATCACAGCTAACATTGATGGCTAAATTTAGCATCCTAGTCTAACTTTTTTTCTTAAATTCTACACAGCAATCCAAATAATTTCAAATCACTCTAGGCCACAAAGGTAAAAGGTCCTAAAAAATGCCATTAGCCTGAATTGACCAGTCACATGATTGCCAAAAATTATTTATGTAGTGTATTTTTATCCTGCCCTTCCTCCAAGAAGCTCAGAGCAGTGTGTACATTTCTCCCTATTCTCTCTCTTTTTTAACAACAATCCTGCGAGGTAGGCTAGGCTGAATGACGGATGGATCCAGGGTCACCCAGTGAGCTTCATGTCAGAGTGGGGATTTGAACCTGAGGCTGCCAGATCCCACTCAAACACTAAGCACTAAACCACACTGGCTCCAAAACTGTCTACTGAAGGAAAGGTATTACTGCATACTATAAGAAATGCAATTAACTCCCGTTATCAAGTTTTATTAGGGGTGGCAACATTGTTATACAGTCCTGCCACTGACATGTGCTTCCTAGTGTGTGTGTGGGGGGGGTGAAGTGGCTTGATACCTCTTATTTTGAAACCTTGCCTTTCTTGTGTGTGGTAAATTTCCACTCCAGTTGCAGAAAGATGTAGATCTGCAGCTTTTTATGTCCTCTTAGGGCATCGCCACGTGTGCGTTAGTAAACAATGTCCCTAGTGCTCAGGCACTTTACAACTTACAGTTTTCTTTCTGTAAACAAAAAGATACCTGGGGTATAATCCACCCCCCCCCCCCCCCAAATCATTCTTTTTTCACCAAGGTGCTTTTTAGCCGGATTTCATATGACGTTATCAGGATACAAAAATATCTCACAGCCTTTTTCTTATCAGAAAACATTGATCCGGGGAGGACTTTTAAATGCTCTTAAAAGACACACTTAAGAGATGCTGCCCCTGATAAACGAATGAACCACACACACCCCACTTCCAATAACCTGGAGAACATTTACCTCACCACCAAGAGAGGAAGAACCATAATCCCGATGCAAAAAATGATTAGATGTTCTCCTGTGAAATGTATTAAAGTTTTCTAATCTCTTAGGGTTCGAAATGTAGATTTTGTTGCTCCAAACTGAAAATTATAACTCTGTAAAAGGAACAGAACAGGTATGGATTATCCAGTATGAAAAAGGGGAAGGATGAACCTGCTTAAAAAAATTCTGCCTCATGTGAAAGTGGTTTTAGGCTCTGGGTGTCTGGGTAGTGTGAAACATTCTTTCACCACACACACAAAATGTGGGATGTTTTCTTTTTTAACTCCAAGGTTCAGCTGCAATTTGGTTTGAGGTACGGGTGCGCCCACCCAGACCTGTATGGCCCAGGAGAGCCCAATCTTGTCAGATCTCGGAAGCTAAGCAGGGTCAACTCTTGCCAGTACTTGGATGGGAGACCACCAAGGAAGTCCAGGGTTGTTACAGAGACGGAAGGCAGCAGCAAACCACTCCTGTTCATCTCTTGGCCTCAAAACCCCATGAGAGGTCTCTGTAGGCCTGCTGCACTTTCCACCACTGTGGATATATCCCCGTTACACAGTGTATTTTAAACAGGAACTCTAAAAAGGCCAAGTACATGTGACTCTAACGGCAGCAATGGCTGCAACCTTCCTCATGAGAACTTTTACTTGAAATAGAAATACACAAGGGATGCCACCAGCTGATTCCCTTCCCCTTTCCATTGGCTGACACCTGCAATGAGTACAATGTTGCATTACGTGTCTGTTCTAACAAATGTTACTGGCTGCAGAAGAGGAAGAGGAAGAAGAGGAAGAAGAGGAGGAGGCAGGATTTATACCCCACCCTTCACTCGGAGTCTAAGAGCGGCTTACAATCTCCTTCCCTTCCCCTCCCCGCAACAGATGCCCTGTGAGGTAGGTGGGGCTCAGAACAGCTCTGAGAGAACTTGTGACTGACCCAGGATCACACAGCACCTGCATGTGGAAGAGTGGGGAATCAAACCCGGTTCTCCAGATTAGAGTCCGCCGCTCCTAGACACTACACCAAACAGGTGTGGGGTGAAGGCAACCTTAAAGGTTGAATCTTGCTGGCTCCTGAGCAGCCCAAAGAGAAACTGTCCTTTGAAGGGCGGATTCTTTATCAGCACAGCAACGCAAGAGGGAGTTTACTACTACCCAACCTAACAGTGTCACACCCTGGAAGTGGCATTTACACATCTTGACAGACACCCGCTTGTTCAACAGCAATGAAAGATATATAATACATATGGCAGGGTTTGTTTTTAAAGTAAGGCTGTGATGTGGCTCACTGTTATCCCGCGGGGAACCGAGCCGCATGATGCCAGAGGTTATAGCAACGTGGCAAGAGAGAGAGAGAGAGAGAGAGAGAGAGAGAGAGGCAAAAGCTGTACATTAAGGTAGAGATCCACATGTTTAAAAGCACAAAACTGGCCTGGGATTAACATTAGCAAACATCCAGAGAAGAGGCAGATTGGAGCAGAGATAACTTTGGGGCGCACGTTTCACCATTCTCTCCGAGGCTTAATGAGTTCATGTGGCTGAGAAAAAAAAAATGTGCCGGCTCTAGTGATGCAACCAGTATCATGATGCGCACAAGTAGAGGAAAGAGCGCAACTCAGTTTCACCCAAGTTTTCCATCTACAAAAAAGCCACAGCCAGTTCTGGTTCGCTTGCAAGTGTGCCTGGCATGAAGCTCAGGTTTGCAAACACAACGACGCCACCTTCACATCCCACCTTCATATTTTATGGCTTGCACTGTCTATGGTGCATAAATGGCAACTTTCCTGCCTCTCCCCTCCCGTGGTAGCCATCTATGTCCCTCCCCAAAACTGTTCCCCATGGGTGAATTTATTTATTTGATTTCTAGGCCGCTCTTCCCGCTGTTGCAGGCTCCGAGCAACTTACAAGACTTGGACAAGCCAAGATTCATAAATACAATAAAAATTAAAACAGATTAAAACATGGCAGTATTCATAAAACACTCAGTAGAATTAAATGGCAAACCGTCTGTCCCAACATTTCCAGGCCCCGATGTCCAACGACAATGTCAAGGAGCCAAATGGTATTCTCTGTTGTTGTTGGTAACAACATGGGGGGAGAAAAAGAAGGGTGGCGGCCCCTATTCAAAAGCCTGGTGGAAGAGCTCCGTCTTACAGGCCCTGCGGAACTGCATCAGGTCCCACAGGGCCCTGATCTCTTCCGGGAGCTCATTCCACCAGGAAGGGGCCGCCACCAAGAAGGTTCTCCCCCTAGTGGCAGTGAGCCTGGCTTCTCTGGGGCCTGGTACAACAAGATGGTGTTGGGCCCCAGACTGTAGTGCTCTCTGGCGTATATATGGGGAAAGGCGGTCCCGCAGGTAGGTCGGACTCAGGCCATTTAGGGCTTTAAAGGCAAGTACCAGCACCTTGAAGCGAGTTCGGTACGCTATAGGCAGCCAGTGCAGAGCCGCCAGCTCTGGTCGGATGTGCTCCCGTCTAGGGAGACCCATCAACAACCTCGCCGCGGCATTCTACATCAGCTGCAGCCTCCAGATTTGTGACAAGGGCAGCCCCATGTAGAGAGTGTTACAATAGTCTAGCCTCGAGGTGACCGTTGCCTGGATCACTGTAGCCAGGTCCGCGCCAGGAAGGGAACCAACTGCCGCGCCAGCCTCAGATGGTAAAAGGCCAACTTGGCAGTGGCTGCTACCTGGGCCTCCATAGTCAAGGAAGGATCCAGGAGCACTCCCAAACTCCTAACCATCAGCGCAGGCACCAATGGCGCCCCATCGAAGGCCGGGAGCAGGAGCCCTGACCATAGCCCGCCCCGACCCAAGCACAGGACCTCCGTCTTCACTGGGTTCAGCTTCAGCCTACTCAACCTCAGCCATCCAGCCACAGCATGCAATGCTCGGTCAAGATCGCCCGGTCCAGAGCCAGACTGGCCACCCAGCATCAGATAGAGCTGGGTGTCATCAGCATACTGATGACAACCCAGCCCCGCCCTCCGGACATTATCCACCTGGTCAAATTAGTTAAGTAGTGAAGGCAGTAATCTTTGTAGATCGGTAACACTGAAACAGCAAAGATTACTGCCCATTTATTGTCCCAAGATCCCCAGCGCAGCCATTTTGGATAGTCAGAGGAGTTCCTTCCTTCCTTTCTCACCAGTCAAAAACCCATGTGGGACCACACAATTAAATGCATCACAGGATACAGCCTGGCTTTAGTAGTTACCAGAAAGAGCAGTCTCTTACCCCAAGCAGGCTCCTGAAGCAACACACAACGTAAGTCCTCCGCACAGCAGTTCATATACATGAGGGCTGATTAAGGCAACTGCATCTCAGACAGGGAGAGGGGAGGTCATATGAACTGGGCTGTCACGCAAATAGGACCTCACATGGAGAGCCTGTATCACCAGTTGCTTTAGAAGCACGACAGAGAACAGTGGGAGCCTATTTCCTTATCATGCAAAAGGACTGACTAATGACCAAACCAGGTCTGATACGAAATCCTTTCCAGCTAGCTGTGTTTGTTTTAATTCACCAGCTGTAAACCTTCACTACACTACTACAGGAACAATTAACATGCCCAGCCAGCACATATATTTTTGGACTTCCCCATCCCAGTGGATAATGTCAAAAATGGAAAATAATAAAGAAACACAGCGGTCAGAAACTCATTGTTTAGACCACTTCATGCCGAAATCCAACTATCTGGCAAGCAGAAGGGACTCCGATCTGCGCAAACCTTGGTCCCCATGTAGCACAAATAGTCAGTCCATGCATGGACATCATGAATTCAGAAAACCGCCAATAGCATTTTATAATTCATTACAATTTATCTAACCAGCCAATAGCATTTCATGGGTGCGATCATACACACCCATTTGAGACACAAGAAGGACAATTCCCCGCCAGCTCAAAGTGGCACAATCACACAAGCACATCTGGGAAGCATCCTGCAGCCGGTGTCAAAGTGTCGCAAACCGCTTTGAGCCGGTGGGGAATCGGCTTATTTAGCTACCAGTGAAAAGGCAGTCTCAAATGGTTTGCGATGGCCCAGAACTGACCTTTCCTGGTGTGATCGCGCCAGCGCAAACAAGTGGCGTTGGGGAGCGGGCTTTTGGGGGGGTTTTCCCCTCCCATCCCGGTATGCGCATCATCGGATGACCCCGAGGGTGGAGAGGCAAGTCATCGATCCCTTGCAGAAGCAGTTAAGCGCACTGAAAACGGCCAGGGGAAAAAAACCCAACTCGCCCACGGCTGCGTGTGATCACACAGTGGCGGTTCGCCCTCACAGGTCCATGGACCTGTGTGATCCCGCAAAAGCGGCACAAATTGCGCCGGCACAAATTTGTGTCACTTCCCATCCGGCTTATCTCGCTCATGTGGACGGGGCCCATAATTCATTACAATTTATCTAACCAGCTCTGTACTTCTGAATAAACCAAGTCAAAATTCAGATTTAGTTTTTAAAATACTGTGTTATGTAATGGAGAGAGAGAGAGTGCTTTCCAGTGGGGGAGGAAATGTTTTGGTTTTTATAATTCGCATCTCTTTTTAAACATCTTCATAATCAAATTATGCAGCTGCTCGCCCCCGGAAAATATTACATGCATTGTTTTTATATAAACATTTGGAACAGAGAGAGTTTTGCTATTCTTATTTAATTAAAACTTTGCAGCCAGCAGTGGTTGTGTCAGTAAAAGGATACCAAACAGGAAAACTGGGATCCAAGATAGTGACTGAGAGGCCCTGACCTGGATAGTCCAGGCAAGCCTGATCTCGTCAGATCTCAGAAGCTAAGCAGGGTCGACTCTGGCAAGTACTTGGGTGGGAGACCTCCTTGGAACACCGGAAGCAGGAGGTGAGGGCAGGCTTTAATCAGCCACTTCTCTGAACTCCCTTCAGGCCCCCAGTAGGGATCAGTCACCAGAGGCCACCGTGACTTCCAAATGCACACACAGAGGTCGCTATGACTTCCAGGCGCACTCACACACATATGCATATTTTTTTTTAAAAGATAGTGACTGAGAGGAATACTGGAGTTTGACCAAGGAGTTCATGGCTCAGGGCTAGACCACATGCTTTGCACAAAGAAGGCCCTGGGTTCAATTCCTAGCCTAAGACTCTGAAGAAACTCTGCCATTCACAGTACATAATGTTGACCTTAATGTACCCATGATCTGGATGGGTATAAGGCATCTTTAAAAAGTTTCCCCAAACCCAAGTCCAACACGCTATTTGCTGCTCCATGCATGCTCCCTCCCCACCAGTGTGAAGTTAAAAGCTTCATGTTGGCAAGTCATATCCCTCCCTCAGCCCAAAGATACTCCAGAACAAAAGGCTTGCTCCCTCCTTTGCCCCTGTTCCACCCCATTATGACCTCTACACATTGACTGCAGATCTGTGCAAAGTGGGACTCCAAAGGAGAATCCGAAGTCCTTTGGGTAGGGTCACCCATCCCCAGTTGGGGGCAGGGGGTCCCCTGGCTTGGACACCCTCCCCCTGCTTCAGGGTTATCAGAAAGCGGGAGCGGGGGAGAGGAAACGTCCGCTGGGCACTCCATTATACCCTACGGAGACCAGTCCCCATAGGGCATAATGGAGAATCAATCTGTAGGTATCTGGGGCTCGGGGGGAGGCTGTTTTTTGAGGTAAAGGCACCACATTTTCAGCATAGCACCTAGTGCCTCTCCTCAAAAAAACCCCCACCCAAAATCAAAAAGATTGGGCCAGGGGGTCCAATTCTATGAGCCCCCAAAGAAGGTGCCCCATCCCCCATGATTCCCAGTGGAGGGAAGGCATTTAAATGGAACATGGTCCTTTAAAATGTGACAGCCAGAATTCCCTTTGGAGTTCAATCGTCATGTCACATTCTTGTTCCTGGCTCCACCCCCAAAGTCCCCCGATATTTCCTGAGTCAGACCTGGCAACCCTACCTTTGGGGGTGTCACATGGATGCACAGCAGGCAATGAAATCCTACTGATGCAGCACTACAAGCTTGACTGGGCTAGAAAACCTATGTCTCCTCATGCATGATGCATTAAAGACCCACAGGTCAAGACGGGTGTTCCCGCTAAACTGAGTTAAAGTGAGCTAGCTCACAGTTTTTTAGCCTCTGGCTCACACAATTTTTTCTTAGCTCAGGAAGGATGGCTCCAGAGCAAACTGATTGATGCAGCAGTCAAATCGCTTGCTCACAACTTTCATGCCAGTAGCTCACAAAGCAGAATTTTTGCTCACAAGACTCCACAGCTTAGAGCAGGGGTCCTCAAACTTTTTAAACAGGGGGCCAGTTCACTGTCCCTCAGACCGTTGGAGGGCCGGACTATAGTTTAAAAAAACCCCAGCTCATCCTGGCCCAACTGAGGAACTGGCCCTGGCTGCTCTCGGAAAGGAAAAACCCACTGCTTTCAAAACAGGAGGGGGATGGGGGGGGGCAAGCCTCGGGAGTCCTAGTAGAGGGCTCCAAGAGCTGCATTCGGTCCTTGCTTCCTCCTCCTGGGAGGTTAGAGGACGCTTCCTACCAGGAAGGACTGAAGCCTCCCCGGGGGAGGCTCAGTACCCTACAGAAAAGTTTGGGAGGGGGGCCAGCTTCCCAGCCCCCCTGAAGTCTATGCCGATGGCTGCTTCCCACCCCCCCTCCCCCGGAAACATCCCCACCCGGCTCCTGGGCGCCCAGGACTGGCGCAGGTCTCCTAGCTGGCTCAGAGGCCTCTGAGCTGGCTAGGGGACTTGGGGCCAGCTGGAGCGCCTGCCCTTGCACACTTACCCTCTTCCTTCTGCCTCCTCCTGGCCAACTGGGGGGAGGGGGTGGGGCTTGATCATGTGTCCTCCCCCCAGGCTCATCACTCCCAGAGCGGCACTCCGGTGAGCTCCTCCTCCAACGGACCCCTGGCGGCACACCTGGCGGGCCAGAAAAATGCCCTTGGCAGGCCGCATGTGGCCCGCGGGCCGCAGTTTGAGGACCCCTTGCTTAGAGGGAGTATTGGTCAAGACGGGTGTGGACCTTCTGGCTTAACCAGGGCAGCACACGGTCACCAAATTCACTTCCCTACTTTTCCAGGATCTGATTGAGCCCACTTGCTGAGAAAACCCTTTCTTTCTAGCCCCTGGCCACTCGACTCACCAGCCCACTGATCAAACCTCTGAAGTGCAGAACAGACTCCAAAATGAACCAGGGAAGCAGATCATTAAGTCGTGACTCCAGCAGCCTGCCTTTTCAAAACCTCACCAAGAGGGCAGAGAGAAACTACAAACATCACGTAGAGTCCATAATTCATTGTTGTCCGGACTTTTCTGCTGTTAAACTCTCTCTTACACACACACACGCCCTTATCTTAAACATTCATCGGCGTTTCATCACAGGCAGAAGGAGAGCCCATCTTCCTGTTGCTGATTTGCATTGTGCAAATATTCTCACATGCGCGAGTCTGGAGACATAAAAAGGCAATAGAAACTCAAACTTTCCCAGCTGCAAAAAACCAGCATAATTGAGAGTACCTGCTCTCTAGCCGGCCACACTAATGGCAAGAACTGCAGTGGTAGAAATGTCCTCTCTTTTCCAGTAAAGATTTTCAGACTCAGGAGTTACGTCGCATTTTCTAAAATATGCCAAATGGCACCCAAGCCTATCAAAACATACACTATGCTCAGCGCATTCATGCATGCTAAATAATGCACTTCCAATACACCTGGCAACTGGATTTCACTGTGTGAAATGGCAAAATCCAGTTGTAAACAATTGCTAAAGTGCATCGGAAATGATCAAAAGTGCCTTATTCAGCATGTGCAGCCACAGCAACTGTGACAGCCACCAGCATAGAAGGCTTTAAAATGGGATTAGAAAGATTCATGGAGGATCAGTGACTTCTCGCCGTGGTGAATAAAGTGAACCTCCACGTTCAGAGGCAGTCAGCCTCTGAATCCCAGCACCAGGAGGCACCATCGGGGAAAGGCCTCGGCCTCTGTGCCTTTCCTTTTCTTCCCCTGTTCTTAGATCTAGGTCTTGAACAATAAAACTTGAGAGCTTAAATAAGACCCATGTCTGAAAACACCTCCCTTCGGCACTTCTCTGCAGTTCCTAGGAATTGAGCAACAAAATAAGCACATTTAGAATCTGAATCTTCTTAGAGGAATTTAACCTTTTGATCTAATGACGCTAGAGGAAACATAGTCCATTTATCAAAACACGGCATAATCCATTTTAGCCTAGGCTGAAGCCCATAAGAACACTGCAAGAGAACATGTGCAGGGAAGTCCACTGACTGGATGGGGCAAGGACAAAGCCGCTTGGAGAAAGGGAACCTTGAGAAACAACCCAGCAGTACCGTTGAAAGGGGGCAGTTAAATCGTGACTGCATAAAGGTCCGAAATAACTCTGGGCTAACAAAGAATTCTGAATAGGGAGGGAGTTTCTCCTTAGACGGAAGTCCCAAGGCAAGCGGGGAACAGATCCTCCAAGTAGCAAAATGGCTATAGCTCTTCTCAGTTTGGCCACATATTTTTTTACACTGATTTACTGAGGAAGAAGAAAGATCTTCCACCTTAAGCTCTTATCAGTGATAACTTCTGTTCAAGGAGCTGGAGCCAGGGGGGCTTATATAAGTTTGTTTGTTCGTTTCAATTTATATCCTGCCTTGCCAGACAAAACTGGCTCAAGGTGGCATACAACAATTAAAATGTGATGAAACAATAAAATACAATAAATACAGTACAATTACATAACAACGAATAGCATAAAGTGCTAGCAGGTGAAGATGACGGTTTCTGTGAATGGTCTGACGCAAAGAGGCAATCTCACGTTGTAGCAAAGGGCCACAGCATGGGCAGTTTCCAATGGCTCATTCGTTCCTGACGGTTAGGCCTCTATGCCTTGTTGTTGGCTATCCAGAGGAACTGGCTGGCCACTGTGTGAGACAAGATGCTGGACTAGGTGGACTATTGGTCTGATCCAGCAGGGCTCTTCTTATGTTCATTGTCCCCATTGCAAATTAGAAACTGTAATTCGACATCCTAGCCAGATGAATTCCATTCCACCACAACGAATTTTGGCAACTGCTAGTCAGCTTTTGAAGGTCACGGTGACTCAGAGGTTAAGTCGCTGAGCTGCTGACCAGAAGTTTGGTAGCTCAGCAGTTCGAGACCTTAGTGCCACGTGACAGAGTGAGCTCCCGTCTCTGGTCCCAGCTCCTGCCAACCTAGCAGTTCAAAAGCAAGAAATTGCAAGTAGATAAATAGGTACCGCTTTTGTGGGAAGGTAACAGCATTCTGTGCACCTCGGCGTTTTGTCATGCCGGCCACATGACCATGGAGAAGTCTTCGGGCAGTGCTGGCTCTTTGGCTTGGAAATGGAGATGAGCACCGCCCCCTTAGAGTCGGATTCGACTGGCTTTTGAGCAAGGGAAACCTTTACCTTTAAACCTTTAGTCAGCTTTTAGTTTAGCAATTTGATCAGATATGAGTGCAGGCATATCCTGGAATTTCAGGTTGACTGGATACGGTATTCACAGATAAATTAGGAATTACTCATCCCTGACGATTCGGATATTCCCCCACTGAGGAATGGGTTGGACACCAGAGAGAAACACCACAGAATAGCAGAGCTTTGGTGTTCGAATCACTCTGAGGCTCCATGCGACACAAGAAAGCCTGTTCAGTACCAACGGAAGCCATCTCAGCGTATTTGGACCTCTGCCACCCAGTTATCCCCTCCAAAAGCATTCCGTTGAGTTACTGTTCCAAGGACCTTTTTAAAGGGACCTTTGAGAGGTCCTTTGAACCTCGCAATCTGGGCTTAATTTATGCTAAGGCAAAACCAGGGCTCCGTCCCAGCATCTGTTTCCAGTGGCAGAGTTCAAGCTTGAAACAGGTGCTGACACGATTAACAATCACTCCCTATATTTCTAAACAATAAGACATCTGTGAGTGGGGGGGGCTGAGTTGCCAACTCTGGGTCGGGAAATTCCTGGAGATTTGAGGATGGCGCTTGTGGAGGGTGGGGTTTGGGGAGGGGCGGGTATAATGAGACAGAGTCCACTTTTCAAAGTTGCCATTTTCTCCAGGGCAATTGATCTCTGTAATATGGAGATCTGGAAGATTGCCAGACCCCACCTGGAGGTTGGCAACCCTACACATAAATCCAGAGCAGGAGGGCTTGCTGCTGCTTCTGGGGGGAGGGAGAGGCAGGGGTTCTCAGCAAAATCATGTTTTTAAATTCACAGGTATATAAGCAAGCTGTCTCTAGACCACTGGGCAATTCAGCTCAGCATTCAGGTAGATAAATATCCTTCTCCAACACCTGAAACCCTCTTAACTAGAGAGGTCTGAACTGAACACCTTCATCACACAATGTGTGGGCTCGAACAATGAGCAACAATCTGTATTTGTAAACCACAAAGCACCACTCTCCTTCCTACCCCAAATCCCACAAAGGTGCACGGGATGCATGCCCGGAGCACCATGTGCCAGTAAAAGAAGAAGAGGAGAAGAGATTGGATTTATACCCCGCCCTTCACTTACTTGGGAGTCTCAGAGCGGCTTACAAACTCCTTTCCCTTCCCCTCTCCACAACAGACACCTTGTGAGGTAGGTGGGGCTGAGAGAACTCTTTCCCAAGCTGTCCTTGAGAGAACAGCTGATACAGAGCTATGAATTGCCCAAGGTCATCCAGCCAGGTGCAAGTGGAGGAGTGGGGAATCAAACCTGGTTCTCCCAGATTAGAGTCCGTGCACTTAACCACTACACCAAACTGGCTCTCAAGCCCTTCTGTTCTTTTAAGAGGGGAGAGACGTATGTCTCTGGAGCCCAGTTTATTCCCCTCTCCTTGTGAGGATAAAAGGAGGGTGGGGAAAAACCTTCTCTTTGCATTGCCCGACCTTTCTCCCTATTAAACTGTGGCGTAATCCATTGCTTATGGAAATATCTCAGACTACATGCCAGTTCTTTATCAGGCTCGTGCTACATGAGATGGAATGTTTTGGTAAGTTTGTCTTTGCGCTCTTAAAGCGGACGTAGCCAAAAGTAGCTGAAAGTGAGAACACACCATCATCATCATTATTATTATTATTATTATTATTATTATTATTATTATTTGCCGGTTAGGGTTGCTTCTGGATAGGTTAAAGCTTAAGAGATGAAGACAACAATGAATTGTGTACATTGGATCCAAACGTACTCTTCCACCGATGTTCCTTCACTAACATGAGCAGAACAGCACTTTTGACGCCAGAGGAAGTTTACCGATTCCCCCTCCCGTGGCAAACACCACCACCACCCCACTGCACCTTACTGAGCAGTTTGTGAGGGTCCCCCAGCAAC
This sequence comes from Lepidodactylus listeri, assembly GCA_029233225.1. Classification (NCBI taxonomy): domain Eukaryota; kingdom Metazoa; phylum Chordata; class Lepidosauria; order Squamata; family Gekkonidae; genus Lepidodactylus; species Lepidodactylus listeri. The sequence continues at coordinate 22,251,491 of JARCFY010000004.1, read as the reverse complement.
CAAGGCAGAACTGGGGTAGGGGCTCAGTGGCCTGCACAGCAGGGGAGACAGAAAAATCCCATTCACTCTGTTTGCAATACTCTGAACCTGACTCAGTGAGAATATTTATGTCCCGCCATTTGTACATGAGGAAACTTCCAGTAGAAGTTAAAACAAATACGGACAATTTAAAGCACCTGGGCAATGTTTTTGTCTTTCTCTGTATGACCTCTTTATGTGTAACCTCTGTAAAGGCACCTCTCTGTAGGGTTCTGATGTGAGGTTTGCTATGCTGCCTCCTTGCATTATTTTCGCTACCGCTAATGGGTCTCGCCTTAGAATTCTTCTTTTTCTTGGTGGTCAAATCACAGTTAAATTAAGGCGACCCCGTGGGTTTCAAGGCAAGAGACATTCAGAGGTGGTTTGCTAGTTTCTGCCTCTGCATCACGACCTGATATTCCTTGGTGGTATCACTTCCGAATTCTGACTAGGGCAGACCCTACTTAGCTTCTGAGCTCTGACAAGACTGGGCTACCCAGGTTAACTGGATCCAAAAAACAGGATGGATGGATGGATGGGATGGATGGATATATTCCAGAATGACAGAACAGTCAGTGTGCTGGGGTGGTTCTGAGAAAAACCGGGATCCTGTACTCTAAAATAATTTTGCTTGAACATAAATAGAGTTTAGGGTTACCAGATGTTCTCTTTTTAGAGGACAGGTCCTCTTTCGGGGTCTTTTTTTAAAAAAAACAGATGAAAATTTCCTCTTTTTGGGTTGGAAGGGTAGGAATATTCCCATTTAGTCGCAATTAATACAGCTTAAATATTAAGGATATTTAAAACTAGATTTGTCACAGCAATCACTTGTTTGAAGTGGACAGTCAGGAAATACGTCCTCTTTTTTGCTTTTCAGAATATGGTAACCCTAATACGAGTTTATTTATTTATAAGTATAATAGCATAATAGTTTCTGTATGTTTAACAAGTGTTAAGGGTTTCAGATAGGTCTCTTGAACAGACTTAGACACAAAGGCTTATTTTCTCACTTGCCACCCTGGCTAATAATCTCCACACAGATCACAAATTTCTCTCATGGCACTCTATAAAGCTCCTTCCTTCGCACACAGACTGCTCAGCACTCTTTCTCACACAGGCGTATTTTCCTCCATTGCCACTTAGGCTCATAACTTCCACACAGGTTTATTTTCTTCATACTCTACAGTCCCTCACTCAAGCTCCTCTCTCTCTCTCTCACACACACACACAGACACACACACACACACACACACACACAGAGAGAGAGAGAGAGAGAGAGAGAGAGAGAGAGAGTTCTGCACTCTTACTCTCACACAAAGCCTCTATCTGAAGTACCCAGTCAACCCTGCTGCCTCAGGTCCAGCTATCATCCTGTCATAACAAACTTCACTCACCCATTCACACACACCTCCTTTCTCACTCTACGGGCCTACATTTTAGATCCCAGCAATGTACATTTGAAAATCTGCATTAAAACAGAAATAAAACACACACACACACACAGTATTTACACGGCTAAACACCACAAACTGAAAAATTAGAAATAATAGAACTGGCACTAAAGTAATCCAAATAAAGTATCATAGCAACACAATAAAAACCAGCATTAAAACTGATAACCTCACAGAAGTACAAAATTATACCACTAAAACACAATAAAAACCAGCATTAAAACTAGTGACAACACATAAATATAACCACCCACCCAAATATCCAAGAACAAAAACAAAGAGGTTTTGGGGTTTTTTTAAAGGCAGGACAAGAGATCAGGAAAGACTGAGGAGTGATCAATACCTTAGCAACAACACTTAAAATGCTTTTCAGCCTCCTTCCTACAGTCTATGTGTGCAACATGGAAACGCAGTTCTAAATGCGCTTGCGTCAGGTTTCGCCATCGACCGATGGCCACGCGTTGGATTTACAATCACTCCCCAGACTTCCTGTGCTTTCTCCCAGGTGTGTGTGTTTTCTTCTTTTGGCCCGACTGTTTTCACAGCATGTCTGAAGCTCTGTTTCTAAAAATAGTTTTGGGTGCATTTCAGACACCCAACTGATTCTAAAGTCTATGCAGGGAAGCTGACCCAGATGTCACCCCTGTTGACTTGGACGTGATGCTGAGTCATCTAGAATACTGAGGGCGGGATAGTTCTGTAACCAAATAAATGCTAGGGAAGCCTCAGAAGGGAAGGCCGACAGGCAGACGGTTCTCGCTCTGAGAGTGCAGAGCATGTCTGAAGAGCCTTGGCCTTCCGTTCTGAAAGACCATCCACCAGATTCAACATCTGGAACTGAGATGGGTGAGCAGCGTTAGCATGCCTGGAGATAGCAACTGGAGCAGAACTAAGGCAGCCCACTTCTTTTGCAAGGGAAAGCCAAAATAAATTGAAGTTTGATTGCAAAGTAAGGCAATAGCCTTCTTCTGCTTGCTTTCAAGAAATCTGTCTCTGTCTCCCTGAAGACATTTCACTAGGCCTTGGCCAAAAATTTCCAGGCTTGTTCCCGCAGCCGTAACCATTTTCAAAAACCACCTTTATTATTATTTTAATTTAATTTACTGGGTAAACTGCCAAATAGCTAAAAGACAAGACTGACAATGGCTGAAGCAAATAGCTGAAAGACGAGACTGACAAAAAGAAGCACTTTTGGAGAGCCAGTTTGGTGTAGTGGTTACGTGTGCGGGCTCTAATCTGGGAGAACCGGGTTTGATTCCCCGCTCCTCCACTTGCACCTGGCTGGATGACCTTGGGCAAGCCATAGCTCTGTACCAGCTGTTCTCTCAAGGGCAGTTCTCTCAGAGCTCTTTCAGTCCCACCTACCTCACAGGGTGCCTGTTGTGGGGAGGGGAAGGGAAAGGAGTTTGTAAGCCGCTCTGAGACTCCCTTGGGTAGTGAAGGGGGGGGTATAAATCCAATATCTTCTTCTTCTTCTTCCCTCAACGTGAGCATAAATCAAGTGAACATTGTACAAGGATTGCACATGCATTCACTGCAATGTGTGAAGAGAGCTAAGAATGCACTAGTTTCTATGTATTACTTGGTGCCCTTTGATTTCCAGGAGCCAAGAAGCCAGTCTCTCATTCGCACAGCAGTTCCTCCAACTGGGTTGCAGAGCTGCCTAAACCCAAACCCTTGAGCTTCACGCTAGCATGAACCCGCCCTGCACGCCTCTTTGCACAGACATCTTACCTTCAAGGTCAAGGTCACAAGAAGCGGGGGAGCCATAAGCCTGGAAGCAAAACAATCCCATCTAACCTGGACTGTTTTAACAAGCCCCATAAAACTCAGTAAATAGTCATTTTGTTCTCACTATCGATGGAAGCAGTGTATATGTCAACTAAACATGCACTCATAACTTGACTGTTATGAAAACGACTGCTGGCTGAAACGGATAAAGGGCAGTGAGGCCAACGTGCAGAGAAAGAGACAAAGCGTACTTGTTCCCCCACAATGTTAAAGGTCACATATTGCTTCCCCAAGATCTGGCTGGAGCAGGTTGAATGGCTGGCCTCCCTGAATGAGCCAGCATTGCCCGGGAATGCCCAAACACTGGAGGAAGTGAGAGTCCTCAAGGCATTTCCAGGCCAACTGGTTTCTTGTGCCCTCTACAGCATTCAAAAGCAGCTAGGGTTGCCATTTTCCCAGTGGGGACAGGGGATTCCCTGATTCTGTGGGTTTCCGCCGGCAGTCGGCCAGCTGGCAGAAATCCCCCCCAAGCAGCGACATCGCATATGACGTGTCTGTTTCACCCAGAAGTTACATCATCACATCAGCGACTTCCGGGGGCGGGGGGTGATGCTCTGGATTCTAGGCAAAACTTTGATGCCGATTTTACCCAAAATCCAGAGTTTTGCCCAAAATCCAGAGAAGTAGAAGAGAAGAAGAGATTGGATTTATACCCCGCCCTTCACCAACTGAAGGAGTCTCAGAGCGGCTTACAAGCTCCTTTCCCTTCCGCTCCCCACAACAGACACCCTGTGAGGTAGGTGGGGCTGAGAGAGCTCTGACAGAAACTGCTGTTTCAAGTCAAGTCAAGTTTATTGTCTTGGCCATTGGCCATAACAAACTGCTGTTTCAAGAACAGCTCTGACGGAGATATAGCTGCCCAAGGTTATCCAGCAGCTACAAGTGGGGAAGTGGGGAATCAAACCCAGTTCTCCCAGATTGGAGTCCGCACACTTAACCACTACACCAAACTTGTTGCCTTGACGTCACCAACATCACTTCGGAGTGATGCAAGCATGCCATGTGTGACATCACTATTTCGGGGAGGATGGGGCGGGGGGACCGACGTCACTTCCCACTCCCAGAATGTCCCCTCCCCATCCCCCTGCTGGTGGGCAAAAGGGGCCTGCCAACCCTAAAAGCAACAACCCAGCATTCTTCCCACATGAAAGCCCCTGGTTCTCTTCAGTGGGGTGTGGTATGTTGAAGAATACAGGCATCTTATTCACTCAGGAAATTTTTATCCCCTCTTCCTTCCAAGGAACTTACAGCACCGTACCTGGTCCCCCCACCCCATCCATTTCATTCCCACATCAACTGTGTGAGACAGCTGAATCTGAGAGTTGTGACTGGCCTAGGGTTGTCAGCCATGGGTTGACAATTTTCTCCAGGGGAACTGATCTTGGTTGTCTGGAGATAAATTGTGATTATCGGGAGATCACCAGGTGCTAACTAGAGGCTGGCAACCTTAGACCGGCCATCCAGTCAGATTCATGGTGGAATAGAATAGTGAGCTGAATCTAGGTCTAGCTATTTCTAGCCTAGGGTTGCTAATTCAAGGTTTCCAAATTCCTGGAGATTGAAGGGAGGGTGAAGACTGGGGGGCGAGGTTTGAGGAGGAGAAGGACCTCAGCAGAGTGTAACGCCATACATTCCACTGTCCAAGGCAGCCAATTTTTTCCCAAGGAACTGATCACTGTCGTCTAGAGATCAGTTAGCATTCCAGAAAATCTCCAGACTCCACCTGTAGGTTGGTACACTTATTCTAGTCTGACACATTAACTGTCACACCATTGCAGTGGGTCAAGGTGCATAGTTGAGTGATGGTCCTTCAAAAAGGGTTTCAGACTGCGCTTTCAGAATGCGTTGTTGGGGACAGTGTTTGATTTCTGAAAGGGGACTCAGGCCTGCCTGAGAGCTCTGCCCTGAAAGCAGAATGCATTCTGAGGTGGCAATTCCATATATGCTTACCATGGGAGAAAGCCCTACTGAACTAAGGAAGATCTAAAACATTCATGAGATCAGGCTGCAGATAAACAGGCTGGAGTTACTACAAGACGCCGCCAAAAAGACAGGTCAGTAGGTTCTAGATCCAATCAAGCCTGAATTCTCTAGGAGCTAAAAATGAGGCTACTGTAGTTTGGTCACATTATGAGAAGATAAAGCTCACTGGAAAAGACAGATGAAGATGGGTCACTGCATTAGTCTGTCTTTTTTCCAGTGGAAAAGAGTAGGAGGTCCAGTAGCACCTGACAGACTAACAGAATTTGTGGCAGGCCATGAGCTCATGCCACAGGTTTCATTAGTCTTTTGGGTGCTACTGGACGCTTGCTCTTTTCTACTGGAAAAGACAGCTATGCTAGGAAAAGTGGCCCTCAGTTTGCAACACCTGAGCAAGGCTGTTACTGATAGGACATTTTTAGAGGTCATTAATTCATAGGGTCACTGTAAGCTGGAAGTCACTTGGCAGAATATATATCACACACAGTGCAAGCCAAGGGTTCTGGCTAGTGTTCCCCCTAAGCTGTGTTACTGTAAGCTAGCTCAGTTTTTTAGCCTCCATCTCACACATCTTTGTCTTAACTCAGGAAAGATGGTTCCAGTGAAAATTAATTCACGCAGCAGCCAAATTGCTCACTCACAACTTCCATGCCAGTAGCTCACAACGTAGAATTTTTGCTCACAAGACTCCACAGCTTAGAGGGAGCATTGGTTCTGACCACGCTTTGGAGCACCAGCAAGGAGCAACGAAGCTGCAGTTCCTGCGATTCCCTTGTTCTTCTCTGCTGCTCCAAGAAGCCAGGTCTGTCGGTATAAAGACGAATGAGTGGCAAGGTGGCACCGAGCCCGACGAGCAAGGAAGCTTTCTGAGCAGGCACCTGTACAGGCTTGGGAGCTGCTAACTGTCACTTGGAGGCGTCTCAGCACACAAAGCTTTATTTCTGGGCTTCGGCTGGAATCAAATCAAATCAAATCAAATCAAATACGTCATCTCAAGCCACAAAAACCAACCAGAGGGCCCCAGAGCAATATGTAGCCCTCTGAGAGTACCGCCTGGTCCATCAATTGCCAACCAGGAAACAAGAGTTATATGGAGAGACCTACATCTTCGGCCTTGGGACTATTCACCATTGAGGGCAGGAGGGAAGATGAGATGGGACCTTGAAAGTCCCTGCAACCCTTTCCTCCATATGACCTTGTAGGGAAGCTACTTGCCGGCCAGGGGTCTCCAGTTTGGCCCCCAATTTAACCTGAATGTGTAGAATGCATTGCATAAATGACCAACCTCTGATTTGGCTGGTATTTTGCAATACATAAGCTTCTCTTGAGCTGCACTGAAACCTGTTGAAGCCAGCCCTCGGGACCTTTGCAAAGGCATGTCGAATGTTGATGCATTTGGGGTTCTACTAAGATTCTATCAAAGCGATCAGTGCTTTCCCTGCTCCAGTGAAAATTATCTGTTAATCAGATTTGCAGCAATCTGGTTGAACGTGACTTCCTGATTCCCTTCATTAACTGGCACACATCCTGATGAGCTAACACCTTTCAACTGTTGGTGAGTGAAACAATCCTTGCAAGTCACCGTGGGGTTTCTGGAGAAGGATCCAGGGATTACAGCTGATCACAGTACTCATAGTTTTTGTTTGTTGAATGTTTATATATGTCAAAGGGTATTAATTTTCCTCGATGACCATCTGTCAAGGTGACACTCTTCCTGTTTTGCTTCGAAACCCAAACTCCAAAAGGCTGAAGGGACTGAGTTCCAAATGAGGCGTCTCAGTTTTAATTCTCCAGGCCAGCTCGATCGAGCTCAATCAGGCCTCCGCCAAGGGAACAGTTTGTATAGAGCATCCCTTACCTCATTAACAAACATTTGCTTCAATTGAAGCCCTCAGAATTCTATAAAGGTTAGCCTTAGGCGGCTTGCAGCAGTGTTCAATTAAAAACCACCCCAACATTAACATGAATATTTATGTTAAAACATATTTACTCTCTCCTTTCACTAGGGAAAAAAATACAACGTGGCGTGCAATGGTTACCAAACAATTTTTTTAAAAAAAAACTTTAAAAATTAACCATTGTGTATAGCAACCACCAAGCGCTACACATAAGCAACAGAGCTAGCATGTTTTTTTTAAAAAATTAAAACATATAATTTAATCAAATCAAAAGAAGGGAAATTTGCTCTAACAGCTATAGCAATGACAAAGCTCAGCATAACCACAGCCCTACACATCTGAAAGTAAGGAGAGGTACCTATGGGAGAATATGCAACTTGCTCTAAATATTCATAGCGCTCACACCATTAAAAACTAATTTAAGCTGTGCTTAGCCTGTATCCTGGACTGTTCACAGCGACAAAGCATGCCCCAATCACTGGACGCAGACAGCAAATCCTGGATGCATGTATCACGCTTCAGGCTTTCGGTGATGCTCGTGCAACGTACCAGCCCAATGAGCACTCAGCATGATATGTCCCTTAGCCAGGCAGACATAACAGAAATGAGTCCAATCATGGCAGCCTCAGAGTATCCCCCATAAAGCGACATTCTGCTTATGGGACCAAGCCTGCTTTGAGACACTGGTTAATACCTGAAACTTTTTTATTTCAAAAGAAAGACTGTACAATAAGATATAAGAAGAGGAGAGGTCTATACATCCACAGACGTTGGGGGGGGGGTGTTAATTCGTTCTGTATATATTTTTTAAAAACGTTTTGTATTTTTCTGCAAAAGCTGGAGATACCTGCAGCTTAGTAGAAACCTACATTCTATCAGTGACTAGCCCCAGTGTACAGATTATTTTATCCTCATGTGAGGGCCACCTGTAACATATATACAGGTTGCTCACCTGTAACTGGGGATCTTCGAGTGGTCATCTGTGCATTCACACCTCTGGGATATAGTGTGCCTGCGCCGCCCCGCTTGGTATCTTCTAAAGCAGAAAGGATTTTTGTGCCCTCTCCCCGGTCACGTGCAGGGCTCCAGTACGCATGACCAAGGGAGGGGAACAACAATCCCGCCAGTTACTTCTGACCGCTGCCATCAGTCTCTGAGCAAGATAGGAAAGATCGACAGCAGAGGGGAAGGAGGGCGGCTGGTGTGAATGCACAGGTGACCACTTGAAGATCCCCAGTTACAGGTAAGCAACCTGTATATCTTCTTCGTGGTCTCTGTGCATCACACCTCCAGTGTCCCTGTCTAGATGTAGACTTTTGACACTGGGCAGCCGGGGCACTTGGGTTAGATTCATATCCAGATCAGAGTCTGTGAAGTGGATAGGATGCCGCAAAGGCGAGGTGGAATCACCTTGTAGCTGCCCAAGGCACGCAGAGTCAAGCACCGCAGCCCCTGCCAGGGCTGTGTCTGACGCGACATGCGTGGACGAAGCACTTTTAGAGATGGTGCCCTTCTTGTGTTTCTTGTCCTTGCTCTGCCTGTTGTCCTTGCCCTCCTTGCGCTTCTTGGCAGGAGTAGGGGCTTCGGACTGGACACTCAACATCGGTCGTTTCGGCATCGACCTTTCGACATCAATGACACTCGGCATCCGGGATAGTGCAGTCGCTGATCCCGAAGCTGGGGTCGACAGCGAAGCATGTCCGGACGTCTCTTGCGAAGACATCGTCGGAGAAAGAGCCTGCTCCAATAACGCGATGCCGAGTCTTGCGGCTCGGTTCTTCCTTATCTGCTTCGAGAACCTGGCACAGTGAGCACAGGAGTCTACTCGGTGCGCTTCCCCAAGGCACAAAAGGCAAAGCGAGTGTCTATTGGGGGGGGGGGCAATTTTGCTGCCACACTTTAGGCACCGTTTAAAGAAGCCCCACCATTTGGCCATAGGCCAAGGGTGGGGGTGGAGGGGAGTAAACTGCCAAAGCAGATTACTCTAAATCAGTTCTGTCCCAAAACGAACGTATTTTTAGGCAATCTGTAGGAAGAGGAGATAAGAGAAGAAGAAGAAAATACTGACTGAAGCGAGGAGGGTCCTACCAGCGCAGCGGTCAGAAAAGAACTGGTGGGATTGTCGTGCCCATCCCTTGGTCATGCGCACTGGAGCCCTGCACATGACCTGGGAGAGGGTGCGAAAATCCTTTCTGCTTTAGAAGACCAATCGGGGTCAGCACAGGCGCACTATATCCCAGGGGTGTGATGCACAGAGACCACGAAGATTTAAAGAGTGACCCCTGAAGGGTCTTTAAGTCAAAGCACAGCAGGCTGCATATAGCTTTAATAAACTATTTCCCAAAACTTCCTGAAATTCTTCCTGCACCCTGTTTCTCTATTAATTTATGCTTCCCTTTTTCATGGGGAAGGGCTAGCAGTAGAATGCTTTTGAACAAGAATGAGCCTGAATTTTCATTCATTTCAGGTTTTGTGTCCAAAATTGCATATTTGATGCTGGAAAATCCTTGATAAACTGCTATGCTAACAGCATAAAAACTGAAAGCATTTCTCTTCCCTTTCACCAAGGTCTGGCGACCAATCACTATGCGGACAGAGCTCTTCAAAGGGCCCCCTAAAGGCTGGTTTTATAGCTCCAAGAAACCTGTGCAGTCCCTGAGCTGTGGCACAGCTCTTAAGACTTGAGAACAATGAAGCTATGCAATCCCTGAGCTTGGCCAACCATGATTTGCCCACAAGAACAGTCCTTGGATTCCCCCCCCCCCCAAGACCTTCCCTAGACCACGTGAATGGCAACTGGCCAATACTAGTTCCACCTCAGCCATGCCTACAGTCACATGATGAGAAAGACTTACAGAAGTGGGTCTTAAGACCCACTTGCCTTCTCCATCTCATTCCGCCATCACATGAAAGTATGTTCAGGCTTGATTGGATCTAGAACGCACTGATTTGACTTTTGGTGGTCCACAGTATCTGTAAAAGGGGCCGCGGTGGCTCAAAGGTTGAGACAGGAAGGTCGGTAGCTTGGCAGTTTGAGACCCAAGTGCTGCATGACGGCCTGAGCTCCCGTCTCTGGCCCCAGCTCCTGCCAACCTAGCAGTTCGAAAGCAAGAAATTGCAAGTAGATAAATAGGTACCACTTCAGTGGGAAGGTAACAGCGTTCTGTGCACCCAGTGTTTAGTCGTGCCGGCCACACAACCATGGAGAAGTCTTCGGACAGCAAGAAGCCACAGAAATGAGCACTGCCCCCTAGAATCAGATTTGACTGACTTTCGAGCAAGGAAAGTATCCGTAAAACACCACATGTAAAATGAATCAACTTTCTTCCTGTCAGGTTTCTATGTCAAAAACTCAGGTGGGGGTAAAAACAGTCCACCATTTAAAAGGGCATTCCAAAGAACGCTGGGGGGGGGGGGGGGAAGAGGTGCTTTTTGACAATTACAAGAGTGAAATTTAAGAGGACCCTTTTTGCTCAGTTCTGTTCCAAGCTCCTGAAACTAGAGACAGATTCTGTCTTGCAATTTTTACGCGGATCAGATTCCCATGAAAAAAACTAATGAGTTCCTCATCAAGAATGCATAGGCATTGTTTATATTCGAAATACACCCCCTTTAAGAACGGTGACCAGGCAAGGATTGGTCCCCGGCTTCTGAACATGTTTAATGATACACATCCCAAACTCTGCACACGTGTATCTCACACGCTTGGTAAGTGCCTCGTATATTTTGCAATTCAGTATCCATTCCAAGGACAAAATGTACAGCGACAGTCATCCCTAGAAGATAAACTAGAGAGGAACATCAAATTGCTGCTTCACGACTTTAAATTGCTGCATCTTTAAATTTACCCACCTGGTTATTTTGAGTGCCTGACTCATCATCATGCTTGATAATGTACGCATGGGGAGGAAAAAAACCTAAAACCTCCTCCACATAAAAACACTCCTTTAGCAGGGAAGCCCAAGTTCCTTTGCTCAGTCAAAGAAACATGAAACACGTAAACATTTATTTGACGTTCCATAATTAATGATCAAGATTCCATGATTAATTATGAAAAATTAGAACACTTTGTCATGAAGGGAGCGGGGGGGGGGCAGAAAAGAAAGGGAGATGTAGCTTACAGAAACCTGGATCTCAAAAACGTCAGAGATCCATTAGAAGATGCACTACAGGAGCCAGCGTGGTGTCGTGTTCAGAGAGGTGAACTCTAATCAGGAGAATTGGGTTTGATTTCCCACTCCTCCTTCTACATGAAGCTTGAAGAAGAAGAGTTGTTTTTATACCCTGCCCTACACTACGAAAAAGAAGAAGAAGAGGAGGAGGAGGAGCAGGAGGAGGAGGTTGGATTTATATCCCGCCCTTCACTCCCCAAGGGAGTCTCAGAGCGGCTTACAAACTCCTTTCCCTTCCCCTCCCCACAACAGACACCCTATGAGGTAGGTGGGGCTGAGAGAGCTCTGAGACAACTGTCCTTGAGAGAACAGCTGGTACAGAGCTATGGCTTGCCCAAGGTCATCCAGCAGGTGCAAGTGGAGGAGTGGGGAATCAAACCTGGTTCTCCCAGATTAGAGTCCACGCACTTAACCACTACACCAAACTGGCACCAAACTGGAAAGAGTCTTGGAGAGGCTTACGATCTCCTTCCCTTCCTCTTCCCACAACAGACACCCTGTGACGTAGGTGGAGTTGAGTTTTGAGAAAGCCAAGGTCACTCAGCTGGCTTCATGTGGAAAAGTGGGGAATCAAACCCACTCTTAACCACTACACGAAACTGGCTCTCTCCTGCTGGGTGACCTTGGGACAGTCACAGTTCTCTCAGAACTCTTTCAGCCCCACCTGCCTCACAAGGTACCTGTTGAGGGGAGAGTAAGGGAATGTGATTGTAAGTCGCTTTGAGACTCCTTAAGGTAGAGAAAAGCAGGGTATAAAAACCTGCTCTTTTTCTTCTTCTAATTTAAGAATGCACACAGAGGCGCAAATTTTGGGAGACCGATTTGGGAGTCTGCCCACTGGAGAAGTTGGGACATCAGCTGTGGTTAGTAGGAATAGGTGCACGATCGTGAAGATGTCCACCCCCCACTGCCTCTTCCAGTAGCTGACAATCCGAAGTACGTATGTCAGTTCTACATAGGGGTAGTTAAAGTGTCTAAATCATTGACAATTCAATCCGTACTACTTAAAAGTATTATTTAGATGGTATTTAACACCAGTTGCATTGTTGCGTATTGTCCCTCAGCATTCGCCAATGTGTTGGAAACTATGTGGAAAGAAACCTAACTTTTTCCACAACTGGTGGGAATGTGAGTATATTATTAGTTTTTGGGAAGAAATTCTAAAAAGAAAATTATGCAATAACAGACTATAAGGTACCTCTAGGCCCAGTGGTAATTTTGTTGCACCTCCAGCCCAAGGAGAAACTAACTGCAGGGACTAGAGAGTTGATTCAAATACTGCTTGCAGCAGCCAAATCGGTAATTGTGCAACAATGGAAGAATAAGAATGCTCCCACAATTAAACATTGGTGGAATAAAGCCTGGGATTATTTCTTAGCTACGAAATGCCTAATCTATTTTGACAACAATCGAAGGGGGAGGGAGCTTTTTAACCCTTTAGATAAGTGGTATTCTTTTTTTGGAACGGCTGGATAATGAAAAAATAGAAGGTGAAGTAACCTCTTTAGTTAAGTTTAAGATGTTTTCTTATGGGTAAGTCACCATACAGAATTGGGGAGGGGGATACATTAGGTAAAGAATAAGGAATTTGTTGCGTAATAAGTTAATATGGAGCACTCCCTTTAGAAAACGTGTAAAGGCTGGTTCTTTTTGTTTATTGTTATATCAAATAAACTAAGTCTTATGTACTTTGTTGTAGCTCAGTTGATGCCTTTTGAGCAGGGCTCATTTCGTAGCAGGATCTCCTTTGCATATTAGGCCACACACCCCTGATGTAGCCAATCCTCCAAGAGCTTACAGTAGCCCCTGTAAGAAGAGCTCTGTAAGAGGATTGGCTACATTACAGGTGTGTGGCCTAATATGCAAAGCAGATCCTGCTACGAAATGAGCCCTGCTTTTGAGTGTTCTACTGTTAACATTTCAACAAAATAAAATTTTGTTTTAAAAAGAAAAGTTCTACATAGGGGCCATTCACCACAAACCAGTCAACGCTGTTCCAAGATGAACTGCACGTTCACAACAGAGGACACACATCAGTGGATGCTGCACCACTGAAGCCATTCACCTGCTGGTTTTTCCCAGCCATGCCGAGGGCGGTCATTTCCTGATCATGTCTCCAACTCCTCCCACGGCTTGATGACATCAGCAAAGGCATGCCTTCCCAACCTGAGAACTGAATGGCTTGCCCTAAAAGCCTCCTAGCAAATTCTTGACTGAGGCAACATGTAAACACAAGGCTTGCAAGCTCACAGCTCTTTAGGTCACGACAGCTCTGAAGTCCTGAAACCAGCAGCCACCCTTTGATTTCCAAATCTTCAGCCAGCACTCCCATATGCATTTCCTTTCAGCCACCCCCACCCCAGGGCTGCCATTCCCCCAGCAAGGGCCCCAGATGCCAGTAAGTCCCACCGGCCTGGCAATCCTATATCCTGCCTCCACCAACTAGCCACCCTGAGCCTGCTCCAACGGGGAGGGCGGGGTATAAATCAAATCAATCAATCAAATAAATAAACGAACTAGAAATATTAGGTGTATATGGGGGCATGAAAACAGAAGAGAAAAAGAGGAAGCCTTTCTCTCTCTCACCACTTTAGGTAATCCTTTTTTTTTCAGATCTCAGATACCGAAGATACTCAAGAGTTCTTCTTTTAGCTTGCATTCTCACTTGAGTAATCTACATACCTCCTGCACATCTGAGCTTCAGTTACAATCCTAGCAAGAGCAACAAATTCTGGGAAAGGAGCACAGTAAAATCCTCAGTCTAGTCTTGTTTTATTAAATAAAAGTCAACCCACTGTATTGCAGCAGGCTTCCAACTACGGATTTCACCTATGCTAACATCAACCACCGGGGGGCAGAGCCCATCCCAAGAGTATAAGGGAAGATTCTGCAAAACATTCATTTCTTTTCTTCCAAAATCCCCTCATTTCAAGGTCCAGGGGAGGGGGAATCAAAGCACGGTTCTAGAGTAAGGGAAGATCCACACATCACACATCGTTGGTTAGTGCACTATTGTTGACACGGACCACTCACCTCTGGATTTTCCTACATGGACCTGACAACTCAGGAAGTGAACGTTCGTTGTAAGGTTGTAATCTTTGGCTACTGCACTGTCAGTTTCATTTAGCAACCACATCAGCTGAAGACCAGAGCTTAAAACAAGAGTGTGTGTCAGGAATGCAGAACACCAACGTACCAAAATCCATCATGCATAACCCTTTCAGTTTCACATGGTTTGTTTTTGCTCCAAAACCTTCTCTCTACGTTTTGCAGCTGCCTATGCAAAGCCATAGCTAGGGACCTGATAACTTTAGGCCCAATTGTTACACACCCCACATAAACAGACATGTACATACCTGGCTCCAAAGATGTCCTTTTTGGCTAGATCTATTCCAGCAACAACTTTCACTCTGAGGATACGAGATTCCTCCTGCAAAGGGGAAAAAAAGAAAGTACAGTCTTAAAATAGACCGATACATTAGCGCAGATTATAAACTAGATCTGTAAACTTGTGCAGAGAAGGATTACAATTTTTTCCAGCAAGAACATCTACAACATTTCTACAGAAGAGACTCTGCAAACAATTCCCCACTGTGGAATGTAGAGGTACTGACCCAAAGAAGGGGGAACTGAGGAACAGGTCCAAAGCCACCACGTTAAGGAAATTAGAAAGCAGGTTAATAGATCGCCCCTTGACTGGCCATCTGTTTTGCATCACGGTAAAACACCTGGGAGAAGGGGTGCTTATCTACACCAACCATCAGCATTCAGACTGACCCAGGCCCCCTATCCCGGGCGACATTCTTTTCCTGCTCTCTATTTACATGAAAATGCTTTTCAGAATTCAAAGGGACTAAACACACCTTTGGAATAACCGCTCCACTTTCCACAAAGGTGAGAAAGAGATTAATTGCCGAAACCTAAACCACAAAAAAATTGCTTTTAGACATAAATGGCCACATTCCATCTGCTGCCAGGAGAGACTGAAAAGCCAATGCGCCTCTAAAAGGTGCAAAGTGTTAGCAAAAGAATACTTTCCACCTCTGTCCTTTTGTGGAGGATATTTGATATCACTTAACACAGGGGAGGTAAGCCTCAACATGTCATCCTTTTTTATAGTGGCAATCGCTTTAAAGCGGATGTGGATGGGGGATTGTCAATTTGAAGAAGAAGAAGAGATTGGATTTATACCCCGCCCTCCACTCCCCAAGGGAGTCTCAGAGCGGCTTACAAACTCCTTTTTCCCTTCCCCTCCCCACAACAGTCACCCTGTGAGGTAGGTGGGGCTAAGAGAGCTCTTTCCCAAGCTGTCCTTGAGGGAACAGCTGGTACAGAGCTATGGCTTGCCCAAGGTCATCCAGCCAGGTGCAAGTGGAGGAGTGGGGAATCAAACCCGGTTCTCCCAGATTAGAGTCCACGCACTTAACCACTACACCAAACTGGCTCTCATGACATGAGTTATTACCGATTCATTAGGAGGGAATGAAAGGGAACCATTCTGACTACACTTGGGATGCCATGAAAATGGAATTCCAATGCTTCCTTTTTCTGAATAACCATTCCCTCCAAAGTGATACCTTTGGCTCCCGATCTTCAGTCCTCTCTGCTGACCTTTTGAAGGTTCTCCTGGGGCAATCTGCATCTAGCAAACTGTATGCTCAATGCGACAATACCATCACTTTGAGCATTTAAGTTTTAACTCTGAACATTTTGGGGGGACAAAGATCACCTTAATTGAGACAGCACCCAGTCTCAACATCTGGCCTTTTCCTGGTCCCTCAATATTTTATGCATGAAATATTATAATTTTATTTACATCTTTATAAGATTCGTATCCCAAACATCAAAATCAAATGGTTAAAACAATAAACATCCAATCATAATACAGCAATGAAAATACTAATTATAATAAAATTAAACTGACAGAAAAGCAACAACCACCAAGACTGAAACCCCTCTAAAAACTTAAAACACATATTAAGAACCACAATTTTGTAGGCACTCACTGTCCTGCACTAAGATTCAGATCCTAGGGAACATTTACAGAAGCCATGTTTTCTGTAAATCACGTACCTCAACGGCTGCTTTCATAGTTAAAGGAAGGACACATTCCACTAAAACCAGTTTTGCTGTCATATGTAGCTTTTGGATGGAGGCTAGGTGTTGTGCAACATCATGACATCACTACTTGTCACGTAACCCAATGGTTTTACCACTGAGATTTGGAGAATGGCTAGAGTGGCCCAGTGATGTGTGGTGTCACTTCCTGCTATGTGACCAGAAATGACATCACAGCATTGTTTATGTGAGTGTATACAGACCAGCAGAATAAAACAAACAATAATAATAATAATAATAATATACTTTATTGTCATTGTACATAGTACAATGAAATTAAAAAGTGCCATCATTCAGTGACTCACAACATATAATCATGCACACTCACACAGACATTCACGACTGCTTCTCCCTTGTGAGAAGAATGGAGTATGTGTGTGTGTACACACACTATTCCGCTGATGTATATTTTATTCTGCTGATTTATGACCATAAGAAATTACTGATCAAATAGTTTGCTGATAGATCTGGAAAAGTCCGCTCCCATATATTTAAAGATCATATCATTATTAGGCAGCAAAGAAGGGGCAAAAAAATCCCTTGTACACATGCATACTCACATTATCTCTAATTCTGAACCCCTGCATAGAGTACTTAATCAATTGATCTGCCAAATATAGATAGGGATAGATAGGGTGGATTTCTCTACAATCTGAAACAGGTTCCAGGTTTGGAAAAAATCTGATATAAAAAACCCCAGAGGATTAAAATGCCACAAAATGATAGAAACAATGCCTAAAGGTTTAAGAAAAGAGTGCCCACTGAGCTCTCAATGGCCATTTTGGAGATTGCTAGGCAACCACAACAGTTTTTTGAATTTTCCAAGACTTGCTTTCTCTAAAGCATAGCTGTAGGAGGCCTCAGGGGTGGACGTTGGGGCCAAAACAGCCAGGAAAGAAAGACGGCCTGTCCTCCTTCTCCGTCATGTCCCCTGATGGAGGAGGACATGGCAGCAACAACTGGGCCTGGCCCAGCACCCGCCATGTTCAGGCCAGCTAGGGTTGCCAAGTCACTTACTTCCAGGAACCGCGCGTGTGCACGCAGCATGATGACGTCATTTTAATGCCTCCCTGCACCACCCCTGCCTTTCCTAGCTTGCTTGCCTGGCAAACGAGCTAGGAAAGGCAGCCGGGGGGGGGGGGGGGGAGCCTCTGCTGGGCTTCTTCTGCTCGCCCGCTTCGGCGAGCGGGCAGAGGAAGCCAGAGGGAGGGATTTCAATGCCTCCCTGCACCCCCCCCCCCATGCCTTTCCTTGCTTGCTTGCCTGGCAAATGAGCTAGGAAAGGTGGGGGAGAGCCTCTATTGGGCTTCTTCTGCTCATCCACTTCTGCAAGCAGACAGAGGAAGCCAGAGGGAGGCATTTCAATGCCTTCCTGCACTCCCCATGCCAGATCGGGCTGCTTCGGGGGTGGGATCCCCCCGCCGGCCAAATCCAGACCAGCGGATTGGGGACTCCTTTAGCGGGGGATTCCCCACCTCTGGGGGGACTTGGCAGCCCTAAGGCCAGCAGTGGCGGCCATCATGTAACTCAGCCAGACTTTTCCCAGGGAATGGCTACCAGGGGGGCGGGAGACCTCCTGTTTGCCAGGGCATGGGGGGTTTAAATGACAGGCAGTTTTTAAGGAAGGGGGGACTGCGATTTGCTATTTTATCTTTCATTTTAGCTGGGAATGTTAACTAGTATTGTAAGCTGCCTTGAACCAAGAGGAAAGGCAGGATATAAAAGTTTTAATAAACACATAAACAACAAGGAAGGAAGGAATACCTAAGAAAGGATGGCAGATAAAGGGCAGGTTGGTAGGTGGGTGGGAAGGAGACAAGAAAGCAGGACAATGGGAGAGGTGATAGGGTCTTCCAGGGAAGGAAAAAAAGGAACTAGTGGGGGAGAGGGCAATCTCGTCATTTTTTCTTAGTGCAAGCAACTAGAAAGTTGTATCAAAGTGATTTCTATCTGAGCCTATCCCCTGGATTCACAGGGATTTATCCAAACATTCTGAACTTTGTAGAGCCAGTAAGATTTCTCTCAACAACTCCTTCTGCATGCTTAAGGGCAAAGCGAACTTTTGTGCTGCATAATAATAATGTTTGCTTCCTCTGTCGCATCTTGTGGTCCTTGTTATCATGTGTTTACAAGCCTGCACCCAAAACAACAAGATGCCAGGCGGCTACAAAGCTAAAATGCAGTCCAGCAGGAGGTGGAAAGTGCCATTGTTCTACCACAAATCAGCACAATTGTGTGACAAAAGGACTGTTAATCATGGTGTGCAATTAACTTGGAGAGAGCAACAAGAAGTGACAGCTGTCCCTCCCTGGTCTGCCTCTTCCCTCCACAAGTGTTGCCAACCGTGGGAGGGGTTTGCACAAAAACAGGGCTGGCTGCAATTTTTTTCTTTCTAGCCAGCTATCAGAAAAACAAGAGCAAGAGGCAATTCCCCCAGTCCTTCACCATATTTTTTGTAAGGCCACACTTCAAGAAATACACAGCTTTTGTGCTGGGCTGTGCCCCCAGACCCACCCCAAACCATGGGGGTGTCTCTGTTTCAGAGTTTGTAAGCTCAAGAAATGGTAGCAGCCGTCCAGTTAAAGAAGGATGGGTGCAAGCGCAAAGCCCCACAGGGTAGTACATTTGCCTGACTCTCAGGAGAGATAAAATCAGTCTGAACAATGAGCAGAGGAGGAGATAGGGCATGATTGTATACTGCAAGCAAACCGATGTGGGGAGGGAGGGCTACAATCAAGTTGGGGGGGGGGGGTTGCTCGTCCAGCACTGCCTCAGCAAATGCCAGGAGATTCTGAGGGCAGTGCCTGGGGTGGATGGAGTTTAAGAAAGGTGCAGTGACACTTCCAGTGACACTCCAGGAGTTCTCCTTTAATCCCTATGGTAAAGACCACAGAGACGGGGGGGGGGGGTTGGATTCCTAGAGCGTCACACCACAGAAGAGATTTGAATCAGCAGCTCCCAATTCCGTAACTTGCACACTTTTCTCTAGAGCTGACTATATAGCAAGCCCACTTTGTCTTTAAAAAAACATTTCACTCATTTGAAAAAAGAAAATATTTCATGGGCGTTTTTCCAGTACTTGCAAAATTTCCAGTTTTTCCATCAGAAAAACTGAAAAACAGGCCTCGAAAAAAGCCGCCCTGTTTCCCCCCCAATTTGTTCTGTGTTCCCCCGCCCCAGGCCTCCATATCCCTACCCCAAAACACATACTCAGCTGTTGCTTACTTTGCAGCTTTGGGGCATCAGACTCTACCTGTTCCATTTTCCCTAGCATTTTATGAGAACTTTGGGGGTTGGGCTAGATGACCCTGGAGGTACCTTCCAATTGATTCTATGAACTTTAAAATATTTGTGCCTAATGCATGGCAACAGGCAGGTGCTCGACAGGTATCTTGGAAAGGGCATCCAGCACCTGTTGGTTTCTGGCAAGACAAACCTGACACACAGACAGCAATTATCGTAATGGGAATCTCATATACATGAGAAGCGCTTACGCAAGAGAAGAACTGATGTTTGTCTCTGCATCGAGAGTGCAGGAGGCCACGCAACAGAAGAACGCTTCCAGAGCATTCCTCTGCTAATAAAAGTGGATGATGCAGAGTTCAAAATGAAAAGTCTTGCAGACAGCGTGGTTCTATCAGTCTTGAACCCTCCAAAACCATTACAGTATGTAATTGAACATATTGAAGAATCTGGATCCTTTTCAGGCTATAAAATTAACAGAAAGAAGACAAAAATGATAATGACATTTAATGCAACGATAGGAAGAGGAGATTGTAAAGAGTCTAGGGTGCCACCGACCCCATCAAATTTGGGAATAAATGTGATTGGGCAAAACTGTAATCTTTTCAAAAATAATTACCAGAAAAAATGGAAATTGATTCAACCAGATTTATCTAGATGGGAAAAAATTAAAAATCTCATGGCTGGGAAGAATCTCTGAGAACAAAAATTAATGTGCTGCCAAAACTAAATTTTCTGTTCCAAACATTATCCTTATACATAGAAGAAAGAAT
Source organism: Lepidodactylus listeri (assembly GCA_029233225.1). Lineage (NCBI taxonomy): Eukaryota > Metazoa > Chordata > Lepidosauria > Squamata > Gekkonidae > Lepidodactylus > Lepidodactylus listeri. The sequence goes on along the minus strand of JARCFY010000004.1, from coordinate 22,231,047 downwards.
ATTGAAATATTGAAAGAGCGGCAGAGACAGATGAACAGATTTATTTCGAATGGTGAGAAACCAAGAATAAACTTTAAAATACTACAAGATAAGAAAAGAAGAGGGGGATTAGCAATTCCAAATATAAAATTAGATTACCAAGTAGCGGGCTTGGTCTGGATTGCAGACTGGATTAAAAACCCAGGCCAAGACAAAGAATAGTAAAGCTCGAACCAGCAGACCTTGATAAAGGCTTACACAATTATTTATGGATTAAGACATTGACTAAAAAGATCATAAGACAAGAAAGAAGTCATATGATCACAGATGGACTTTTGAGAATATGGTTCACACGCCAGAATTTATTGAGTAACCCCCCCCCCCAACAGTATGCTTATGTCCCTAATAGAAGTCTACCGTGGTAAGAACCCGAGAAATAAAAATAATTTTTTAATATATGGTATGATGATAAATATCTAGCATTCTGAGGTCTGTTGTCTTTAAGCCTTGGGATACGCAATACAATCATGGCTGAGCAAAGATTGTAGTCAGTGACTCCCTGGTTCCATAGCTCATGCTCTTTACCGTTATATTTACATCAGTAGATCAGCCCAGCACTCTCACAACTAGAAAGCAGGAAGCATAGGTTCAGAATCAGAGGCCGCCTCAGCTGTTCAGATATCATGAAAAAATCTGCAAAATGGTATCCATCTCTGTTCCTGTTTGGATTTTTCAGGTTCATGACCAACTCCCAGTCCTACCCTTCTAATTAATAAGAAAGGCTTTTTTCACTTCTGCCCCAGTCTTACATGTTTTACTAGGAAACTACCAAAGCAAGGCAGGATTCTCACCCTGCCCATACCCATGAAGAAGAAGGAGGCGGAGGAGGAGGAGGAGGTTGGATTTATATCCCGCCCTTCACTCACTTGGGAGTCTCAGAGCGGCTTACAAACTCCTTTCCCTTCCCCTCCCCACAACAGGCACCCTGTGAGGTAGGTGGGGCTGAGAGAGTCTTTCCCAAGCTGTCCTTGAGAGAACAGCTATGACAGAGCTATGGCTTGCCCAAGGTCATCCAGCAGGTGCAAGTGGAGGAGTGGGGAATCAAACCCAGTTTTCCCAGATTAGAGTCCGCGCACTCAACCATTACACCAAAGATATTCACAGAAGGGAAAGGCTATAATTCCACCATCCCAAAGTGGTGCCCCACTGGCACCTTTCCTGGGGCCCACCCAGAGTTTTTGGAAAGTGGGCAGGGCCATGTAGGGCTTTGGCCCATCAAGGCTTCCGACTGGCTGCTAAAAATTTGATTGCTCGTGCAGATTTTTAAAAACATAGCTTTGGCAACAGCCGCCACCATCTTTGCAGTGTGACTGAACATAAGCTGCGGCAGGCATTTTGTGGCTGCCACCAGCTCTTGTGGTAGCCATTTTGTGGACGCACCCACTATGCTGTGTCAGAATTCCAAAGGTGCCCACATGGTCAAAAAGTTTGGGGACCCCCGTCGTAATTCAATGGGTGAATATTATTTGCACATAAAATCTGTGGTGTCTCCAGGTAAGAGTATCTCAAGTAGCAGAGCTGGAGAAAGATTGCTTGAAGTCCTGGGGAGCAGCTGCTAGCCAAAATAAACACTATCGAGTGTGGTGCTCAGTGATAGAGCATCTGCTTTACATGCAGAAGGTCCTAGGTTCAATGACTGGCATCTCTAGTGAAAGGATCTCAGGAAGCCTGTGATCAAAAACCCTGGACAACTGTTGCCAGTCAGAGTAGACAATAGAAGAAGAAGAGAAGAGATTGGATTTATACCCCGCCCTTCACTTGTAGTCTCAAAGCGTCTTACAAACTCCTTTTCCCTTCCCCTCCCCACAATAGACACCCTGTGAGGTAGGTGGGGCTGAGAGAGGTCTTTCCCAAGCTGTCCCTGAGGAAACAGCTGGTAAAGAGCTATGGCTTGCCCAAGGTCATCCAGCCAGGTGCAAGTGGAGGAGTGGGGAATCAAACCCGGTTCTCCCAGATTAGAGTCCGCGCACTTAACCACTACACCAAACTGGCTCTCAATACTGATCCTTATAGACCAGTTGGTCTAACTCAGTAGAAGGCAGCATCACTCGTTCATATAATTTCATTAGACAGACCAGTGGGGTCCAATTCGTTGTGAAACAGCATCTGCCCAAATAATTTCCCCCCAAAAGCATTAAATAAAGAGAAGAATATTTCAAATCAAACAAATCTTGCCAGTACCGAACAATTTCAACCTGCTGTTCCCAAAGAGATAGATCAAGATGGGCAGCCATATTAGTCTGTCTGAAGCAGCAGAAAATAGCAAGAGTCCAGTAGCACCTTAAAGACTGACAAAATATATGGCAGGAGATGAGCTTTCGTGAGTCACTGCTCTCATCTGAAGAAGTGAGCAGTGACTCATGAAAGCTCACACCCTGCGTCACATATTTTGTTAGTCTTTAAGGTGCTACTGGACTCTTGCTCTTTTTTACTGTTTCCAAAGAGATTTTCCCCCCCCAGCTGTTGGGGATCCAAAAGCTCTTTAACTCTGAGAGGGTCCAAGCAGTCACCCTTGACATCTGCTTGCCAAGTTAGCGATATACATGGTGCCTTTAAGGCAATGTCTGTTGGCCTGATGGTTGGCAAAAACAGGCAACCAGCTGGGAGGCCATTTTGAGGGGAGGGCTCACAGCTGAAGCAGGGCTTCCCAGAGGAATTGTCCAGATCCAATGGGAGCCTTACGACAGACCATGCCCTTCGTAAAGCAAAGAGAAATCAGCTGAGGATGACATGGTGGCTCTTGCTCCTCAGACTGAGGAGCAGGAAAGAGAATTTATTTATTTATTATACTTGTATCCCATGTAGGGTTGCCAAGTCTTACCTTTTAAAAAGTGAGGGAGTCCTGGTCCCTGTCCAGGAGTCCGGTGCATGTGCAAAGCATGTGTGCGCCACAATGACATCACCCAGAAGTGATGTCATCACGCTGGGCTTGTTGTTGGGGCCATAGAGTTTTCAGGGCGATTGCTAGAGCATCGCCCTGGCAATGTGCCCAGCATGATGACATCACTTCCGGGTGACATCATCACGCTGGGCATGTTGGCCTGATTGGGCCACTTCAGGGGTGGGTTTCCCCCCACCGGCCGGATCCAGACCGGCAGATTGGGGACCCATTTAGCAGGGGAATCCCTGCCCCCCGGGGGTACTTGGCAGCCCTAATCCCATGGTGGACTCAGAGTAGCTTACAACATAAATAAAAGACAATAAATATATATAATTTAAAAAACAGTTAAAACAAGATGGCAGGAAGGGAACATAACATTGCTCCAAAATAGTCCAATACACTTCCTGTTAGGCATTAACAGGGTAGTATGCTTCTGTAGCTTACTATGGGCAGGGGAGACCAAGATGGTGAAGACATCCATCGCCACACCCAAAGTCCTGGTGGAACAGCTCTGCTTTACAGGCCCTGTGGAACTGTTAACAAGTCCTGCAGGGCCCTGATTTTTATTGGGAGTGCATTCCACAAGGCCGGGGCCAGGGCAGAAAAGGCCCTGGTCCTGGTTGAGGCTAGGCAGACATCTTTTGGGCCAGGGACTACCAGTAGATGCTGGTCTGCAGAGCGCAAGGCTCTCCAGGTCATATATGGGGAGAGACAGTCCCAAATGTATGCAGGTCCCAGGCTGCGTAGGGCTTTAAAGGTCAGCACCATAACCGTGAAGCAGATCTGGTACTCAGTTAGTAGCCAGTGCAGTTAAAAATCAGGGGTAAATTAACCCCCTCCTCTTTCACTCTGAGGCCCGGGGGAATATGGCAGCGCTGCCTGTTGCCATGATCCCATCAAACTTGAGCTGGTCTTCTAACATCAGCTATCAACTTGTCTCGGGCCAGCCACGAGAGACAGAAAATCCAAACCTTCTGCCACCACAACAAAAACAAGAAATGGCGTTTCCCTGCCTTCTAAGTGGCACTCCAGATCTTCAGTTTACGGGAGCTGCTCCAGCTCTCCCTAATAGCAGGACTGGCCCTGAATCTTCAGTTATCCTTCTCAAATGTTTTATTCAGCAAGTCAGCTTAAGCAGTTCTAGCGTAATAATCCACACTCTAGCTCTGAACTGCAGAGAGCTCCTTGCTATCTCAGTCCTGCGCCACTGACATATTTGCAATAGCTAAAAGATTAAGAATGACCTTACTCAGGGTTCCCCCCCCCCCCCCAATCTGACCGGCTTACTCAGTTTCCTTATAGCAGCCAATCAATAGAAAAGCAGGATCACTTGGTGATAATAACTCATTTTCGCAGTCAGTTCCTCATTATTTATGATGCGGCAATGCTACCAGATGTCGGTGAAACTGCCCCTTGGATCTCTCCATTTCCCAGAATCAATTAGCTCTAATCTCTAACTGCAACACCTGACTGTCATGAGGGCTAGGGCGGGCAAGGCCAACCTACGGCTTTGTACGTAAGAACATAAGAGAAGCCAATGTTGGGTCAGGCCAATGGCCCATCCAGTCCAACACTCTGTCACACAGTAGCCAAAAACACCAGGTGCCCTCAGGAGGTCCAGCAGTGGGGTCAGGACATGAGAAGCCCTCCCACTGTTGTCCCCCCGCCCCACGCACAAGCAACAAGAAAACAGAGTATCACTCTCCCCAGACTGAGAGATCCAATCTACGCCTTGTGGCTCATAATATAAGCAGATGCTCAGACCCAGCACCTTTTCCAAGACCCAGGGGTACTAACAGGCTGATCTCCCTGCAGTTCCCTCCTAAATCAGAGCCAAGTGGTAGAGCTCAAGATATATCTCACCAGCATGGTGTAGAAGTTAGAGTGCTGGACTATGACCCAGGTCTGAATCTCCACTCGGCCATGCAAGCTTGCTGGGTGACCTTACTGGGAGGGGCTGTGGCTCAGTGGTAGAGCATCTGCTCGGCATGCAGAAGGTCCCAGGTTCAGTCCCCAGTATCTCCCGTTAAAAGATCTGGCAATAGGTGTTGTGAAAAAACCTCTGCCCAAGACCCTGGAGAGTCACTGCTAGTCTGAGCCGACGATACTGGCTTTGATGGACCAAGCATCTGATTCAGTATAAGGCAGTTTCATGTGACCTGGAGCCAATCATACATTTCTGGCCTAACCCACCTGTGAGGAATAGCCACCATTAAGCCTTTGTTTGGGTTAATTACAGTCCCTAGGCTGTGAGTTTTGGCAGGCCCCTGGCCAATGTTTCCTCTAAGCTGCGGAGTCTTGTGAGCAACCATTCTACTTTGTGAGCTACTGGCATTAAAGTACTGAGCAAGCAATTTGGCTGCTGCATAAATTACTTTGCTCTGGAGCCATCCTTCCTGAGCGAAGACAAAAATGTGTGAGCCGGAGGCTAAAAAACTGCGAGCTAGCTCACACTAACTCAGCTTAGAGGGAACACTGCGCCCTGGCCCCGCCTACTAAAAGCAGTGTGCCTGTTTTACCTACATCCACCTGTGGCTTTTGGCTGTTAACAGAACCGTCCTTGGGAGTCTCCCTAAGTTGTTTCAGCTGACCAGTGCCACATAGCTATGCATATCCTAATGAACTAATCGGTTCACTGGCTCAGACAAGGAAAACATGCCTCGCTAGGAGAGTGGGAGGCCGGTGAGTCTATCGACAGGCGAGAAGAGTCTATGTTCGACTGTCTGGCAAGGGTCAAATTTTCTCTCTTAAGCCTGTGAGCAAGAACCATGCAACGGAACTGCATCTGATGGGCTGGCCAGCAAGCTTTTAATGTATAGTAAGACAGCTTTCAGCCAGATGTCGTTCAGTATTATTCTTTCTTTTATTTGCCATTGTTTGTGCCTTAAGAGTGGGATCCTTATTAACTTGAGCAGTTTACTAAAACTGGAATATTTTCCTACTTTCTAGTGTCTGGAGTTACTTGCTTAGTGCATACAGATAACCTCAGAGAAGAACTTGGGAAGCTGAAAGCCTATGGTAAAAGGTCTAGAAAGGCTCCTTGAGGCTCCTGGCTGGCCCAGGTGGCTGTGGTTTCAGCACCTGAGAGCAGGAGTAGGGCTCTGTAGGACCATACACTACCTCACAAGGTTGTTGTGAAGATAAAATGGAGGAGAGGAGGACAATGTAAGCCTCTTTGGAGAAAGGCAGGCAGGCATAGATGAAGTAAATAAATAAAACATCTGTGCACTCTCTCTCAGGTCACCAGTTCAACGCCTGTTATGGACTATACCCCTGCCAAGTAGCTAAAACATGGCAATGTCCATCCCTTGCCAATCCCCCCACCCTCCTTTCCTATTGCGCAAAGATTTTGGAGCCGTACAATCCACCCTCTAAGCTGTAGAGTCTTGTGAGCAAAAATTCTACTTTGTGGAGCTACTGGCATTCAAGTTGTGAGCGAGCGATTTGGCTACTGCATAAATTAGTTTGCTCTGGAGCCATTCTTCCTGAGCAAAGACAAAAATTTGAGCACCGGAGGCTAAAAAACTGAGCTAGCTCACACTAACTGTCCCGTCCCGGGCCGTTTGCCCCCCGTTGCCGCCGCCGCGCCAGCAAGGGCGGCGGGAGGACTCCGCTCCGGAGAGCACGCCCGAAGCATCGCACACCCCAGCCGTCGGTACAGCCCCCGCGAAACGGGGGCCAGCCAGCCCGGCCGACCGAAGGACGGCGAGAATCCCGCAAGCCTCCGCCGCGAGGGACAGCGTCCCGGCGGGCCGAGCCCGCCCCGGTGTCCGGGACCCGCGCCGAGGCCACCCACCGCACCCAGAGAAGGAAGCCGACGGCGCCAGCGCCACAAGGGCTCAGCCCCGCCCGACGAGGGAGCAGGCAGGCGGCGGTCGGCACAGCGAGGAAGCCCGGCAGTCCCAGGCAGGGAGGAGTACCTGCGCGTCGGGGCAGGCGAGAGCAGACACACCAGCCGGAGTAGAGCATCGCAGCCCCGGGCTGCAAGCGGGTGGCGGGGGAACCGGAAGAGTCCCGGGCGTCCCAGATGATAAAGGGGGGCGGGGCTTGGTGGAGGGCTGGGTGCAGTGCACCGGGGGAGGGAATAAAAAGGAGGCAGCTCGGCCAGCCGGGGAGGAGACGCCAGGAGCAAACACAGGTGAAGCGAGTGAGAGAGAGAGAGATAAGAGAAGGGCAGAAGCCATGACTGAGAGAGAAGTCAAGCCCTCAGCCCGGTAGCGGGCATTTTGCTCCTGATGGTGGGAAGGTGACTAAGGGTGTCGTTAACCCTCACCCCCACCATTCTGAGGCTGTGTCTGCGGCCCCTTTGCACCCTCCAGGGGCACTGTCCGGCACTCTGCACCCCCCGAGACCACGGCTACGGGCCGAGACCCCCGGCGCGCAACAGAGGGGCGTGACACTAACTCAGCTTAGAGGGAAAACCTAACTCTATATCTGTTGTCACTGAAGAAACTGCTCTTAGGTATGGGGAACACCCTTTTACTCACATCAAGGATCCCTACTGGGAAACCAGCTCCTTACCCAGGCTGCTGTATGCAACTCTTCAGCTGGACTCTGTGTTCACTTAATTCTGTAGCAGCCTCTCCTGCCCCAAGGCAGCATTTGTTTCGGTTGCTCAACAACATGCTCGGATACGCAATCAGCGGTTCAAAGAGAGCCTCACGCCCTCGGCAGCCTGCAAAATGGCAGCCTGCGAGCTACATAATGTATTCACATGCACGCATTTATATGCAAGTGCTCCAGATGTCCCTAGTACCACACCCTTCTGAGATTCCAGAGATCTGGAAGCAGCAGCTGAAACCAGAGACATGGCAACAGCATACCTCTTGAGAGCCAATGTGGTGTAGTGGGTTAGGAGTGCAGACTCTAATCTGGAGAACCGGGTTTGATTCCCCACTCCTCCACATGCAGCTGCTGGGTGACCTTGGGTCAGTTACAAGTTCTTTCAGAGCTGTTATCTCAAGAGCAGTTCTCGAAAGAGCTCTCTCAGCCCCACCTACCTCACAGGGTGTCTGTTGTGGGGAGGGGAAGGGAAAGGAGATTGTAAGGCGTTCTGAGGCTCCGAGTGAAGGGCGGTGTGTAAATCCAATCTCTTCTCTCTCTAATTCTTCTCTTGCCTGCGACCCACAGCTGGCTTGACCTCAGATGACCGGGAATCTTCTATACCTCTGGTACTTGTATAAAGGAGAGCCTTTTAGCAGACGCCTCTGTGTCATGGTGGGATGGGAGGCGTGAGAAGCCTTGCATTCGCCAACATTTCTCCCTTCTCTACAATTATTAAGATGAAGGCCAGGCCCTCTCTTTTCCTGGTCCTCTTCTTTGTTAGGACCCCAAGACAGAGACAGGGCTCTCATAATGGCAAAGGAATAATGGGGGGGGGGGGGAGAGAACCTGACAGACCAGCTTTACGGTGTGAGGAATCAGTAGATTAGTAGGTAGAATGACCTCCAGTGACTCAGTGCCGTATGAGGCTGTGTCCGCACATAGTTTACTATTGTTGCACTAGAAGTATTCACATGTGGATGGTCTTATCCACACAGTGTCAGCTAATGCTGCCATATCCTGCCCAGGAGGTGGGATGAGTGAACACTTGACGTCAGAACTGTGGAATGTTATGTTACATTTCTCAGGGCATGCTTATCACTCTTTGAGTTTCTCCGAGCTTGAGAGTCTGTTGGTGTCGGCCTATGTATCTCTTCTCCTGTCTGACTATTATTCTTCCCGCTTTTTCCCTGGGAACTGTAGACCAGTATTTTAAGCGCCTTTTATATGACATAATGATTGGTTACCTTGCTTACCAGACCCCATTTTGAATTCTGTATAATTGTCCTGATTGAGGCGGTGCCCGCCATTACTAACACAAGAAATGCAGACAACCATAGTAGACCTTTCTCAATAAAGCATTCCTGTTTAAGGACACTTGTTAGTGACTGACTCTGTAGGACTCTCACACAAAGGAATGGCTCAGCTGCAAAAGACTGCTACAGTGCAACCATCACACAACATCCAACGACGGACGGCTGCAGCTCTACATTGTGGCATTGCAGAGACATGGGAACCCGCAACAGGGGGAGCTCCAGCCATGCGTGGAAGGAAGCGGTTCTAGCAAAAAAAAAAAACAGGCTGAAACCTAAATGCTATTGCCTTGGTCATGTGGTCAACTACTTTGTTTTTTCAAAAGCTTTCAAGGACACTCCAGCTAAGCCATGCTACCTTCTCCTCCTTATCCTTTGTCATTAATATTAGAGGATGGCGAACTCTCTGCTCTTTTCATCAAAAGCATTCTGCATAGAAGAGCTTTCTCAGAGTCCACCGAATTGAAATGCTCATCCACTAATGAGAAGGCCGGCCTCTGCCGCTAAGAATATCACTCATTTTCGGCACCCAGATCATTTTTCCTCACTCACCTCAGACTCTCATTGTGCACCAATTGTGGAGTGCTCTTTTTAATGGCACATGGTGGCACCAGGTAGGGGAGAGCCATGCATGCCGAACCTTGGTCAAAGCTAGTGAACTTTGCAATAACACAGACACCTCTGTAACCCTGCACAATTTGATTACAGTTGTCACTGGTGCATTCGAGAAATAATTACACTCTAATACTGGTGTGAAAGAGCAACACCGCACAGGTAAACATATTAAACACAATGGCTGGCTACAGACAGGAAACTCAACCACGGCTCACTTAAAATGTGCACGGATCCAGTCTGCTGCTGAGCTCGGCTGTGCTCCTCCCATAAGAACATCAGAGAAGCCATGTTAGATCAAGCCAATGGCTCACCCAGTCCAAAACTCTGTGTCACACGGTGGCCAAAACCCAGACACCAGAACCCCTTCCCTTCATGCATAGAGCTCAGCAAAAGAATCCTAATTAGGCATTACCACTAATTACCCATGACATCAGAATGGAGCTGAACCCAAGCTAGTGTGGTCTAGTGGTTAAGAGTGTCAGACTAGGATCTGGAAGATCCAGGTTCAAGTCCCCACTCTGCCATGGCAGCTTGCTGGGCAACCTTGGGCAAGTCACACATAGGTTCTCAGCCTAATATCAGGACCCGGGGTGCAGGCAGCAAGAGTCCAAGTTCAGTCCAAGGTCAAAGCCAAGCAAAGAGCAAAGCAGGAACCGATAGCGAAGCGCGCTTGCGGAACAAATGGTCATTCAGCCCTAAGTTTTAACAGAAGCTCGGCTGCTCACGCCGATCGCTAATTGGAAACAGCAGCAGAGGGATATTTAGCTCCCCACTCTAGGCTGGCTTCTTGTGGAAGAATCTAGTCGATCGCGTGACGTCCTTGTGACCACCCCGGTCTTGTTTCCGGACTCCACTCCTGCTCAGCACTCCTGGCTTCCTGACCTCGGCTCTGAATGACTCTGCTCCCAGTTTGTGATTTGGACTTTCACGGCGCCTGGATGCCAATTCCCGGTGGAGTCGGTCCCTCAAGCACGCAACTCTTGGAGGCGAGTCAGGGGGCTGTCTACTGGTAGTTGTTCCTCATCAGCTGTTGCTGATGCGGGCGGCAACGGCAAACTATCAGCTTCAGGAGCTTCATCGGGGCCAGGTGTGGGTTCTGCTGAAGCCGTCAGCTCCTCCTCGCCAATGCCCATGACACCTAACCTACCTTACATGGTTGTTGTGAGGATAAAATGGAGGAAAGGAGAATGATGCTGGCTGCTTCGGGTCCCCGTTGGGGAGACAGGTCAGGTATAAATGAAGTAAATAAATGATTTATCCCCATTAGCGCAGGGAAAGTGGAAGGCAGCCGGAAAAGAGGAAGACCCAACAGGAGATGGATTGATTCAAACAAGGAGGCCAAGGTCCTCAGTTTGCAAGACCTGAGCAAGGCTGTTAACGATGGGGCATTTTAGAGGTCATTGACTCACGGGGTCGCCAGGAATCGGACACAATTTGACGGCACTTCACACCCACACAGTTGAACCAAACTTAGAATTCCAGTTAATCATAGGGGAGAAACCTGTACACCAGTAGAAGTTTTGGATAACAAGATTAAAGTTTCTACCCAAGATTCTCTGCAGGAGAAGGGGACGAGGACGGAACGAACAGCTTGGTTCACAGGTGAACCTGGAAACAAGATCGATCCAAGCATGCTTTAACTTCACTGTGGTTAAGTTTGCTGTTTGAACACAGCCTCGAGTGCATACCTAGCAAGGCAAAAACATAATAAACTTATGTCTGCAATCATATGTATCATACCAGCACTCTCACTCAGAAAAGTTCCCTGTTGAGTGGCAGACCCTAAATCGTCTGTAAGCTGCCTGTGAAATGGCCCTTTATTTCTTTTAGAATATTTCTACCACACCCGTCTACCCCAAGAGCACTCAAGGCAGGCCACAAAGGGTTGGTGTCAAAACAAAATTAAACTGCTACAATACAGTAGAAAAGAGCAAGAGTCCAGTTGCACCTTAAAGACTAACAAAATTTGTGGCGGGGTACGAGTCTTCGTGAGTCACTGCTCCCTTCTTCAAACTCACGAAAGCTCACACCCGCCACAAATTTTGTTAGTCTTTAATGTGCTACTGACAGACAAACAGGGCTACCCGCCTTCATCTAGCTACAATACAAACACACAGTTTACAAGTTCAGAACAATGGACTCCTGGGACTGAATAGGAACACAGAATTCTTAGCTCACCACAGATCCTAATTTTCTGCCCCCAAGCATTTCCCCTCCCTTCTAATCAAGCTGATTACAATATGCATGGTACCCTTGCATTCTTTATGAGCATTCTTCGTTAAGTCCCTTATTATCTGTATGCCAACTTGCTGCTATTTACATGTCCTACTTATATGTGTTATTCCAATCTTAGCTCTATTTACTGCTCAGTTACTTATGCATTTTGACTCTAATCAGCTATTCCTGGCAACTAACCCCCACCCCACCTGTGTGTAATATTTGAGGAAATCTGATTCAATGTACGTGATGAAGTGTGCACACTCTGAGTCTCTGTTCTCCCACGTACACAGGGTTGAGCTTGCTTTGCCTTGGGAGTACCACTGGACTCTAGCTTCATTCTCACATCTTTTAGTTAACTCTTGCATTTGCGTGCTAATTTGCTGCTATCCATTCCTATTACCAGGCTACCTGATCCAATTTCAGCTATGCAACTGCATCATGGCTCTGAGTGGCCCCTCCTAACGGCTGCCCCCCACCCTTTTTTCCCTGTAAGTAACCCTTGAGGAGATTTTATTCCATTTGTCGGAAGAAGTGTGCTTTGCACACAAAAGCTTACACTGTGAATAAGACTTTGTTGGCCTTAAAGGTGCCACTGGTCTCAAACTTTGTTCTTCAAGCCTTCTTTCTAACACCCCCCCCCCCAAAAAAAAACCTTCTGACCCAAATAAAAGGATCCAGAGACCTCAATTTCTACTTGAGTCTGACAGAGGGAGTTTTGACTCCTCAAAGCTTATACCCAGAAACTTTATTTTGTCTCTAAAGTACCACTGGATTTAAACCTAAGTGTTTTTTTAATTGCAGACCAACACGGCTTCCCTCAGAAACTAAAACACAAATACAGTAGCAAAGAAGTATAGTCTATCATAAGGGCAGTCGATTATGTTTTTGTTATGCATTGTATTTTATGTTGTATTTTATCTATGTTGTAAGCCACCATGAGCTCCAGAAGGAAGAAATGTTTTTAATTTATTAATTCATTCAAAACAAAGAGTATCCAACACTGAAAAAAACCAGTAAAACGAGCAGCTGCCAGTCAAGCCAGCAGTAGAAAGATAAATCAAAACAGTGCCAGGAAACCAATTCAGCCATCACATGATGCCCTCCGGAACAATAATTTGTCTAGCTTTGAGGAAGACCAAAAGTAAGAGGGGCAAGGCACATATCCTGGAACATGGAGTTCTGAAGCCTGACTGTTCTGCCTGCCCGTCAATCTGACTTCTGCCAGTATGGGCTACATCGAACAGGGCAGCGACAGTGGATTTCAGATCACGGGTAGGCCGTCTCTATCTCCCTTGATCTAAAGGAATGTACATGGCAACACCACACAACATCTCTGAGAATGCAATCCATGTCCAAAGAAAGATTTCACACAGGCATAGGAGTTATATAAGTCCTTGTAGCCTTGTAGCGAATGCCCCAGTTTTACAAGTTATATAAAATCCCATCCACAAAAGGACAGGGCAATTTTACCGCAGTTACTGGGAACATTTCATCAAAGTAAATACTTTTTTTTAACCTATGAATAATGAAAGCAGTGAAAAACATTGTCAAGCAATAAAAGGCAGTTCCTTTGGGCAGGTGATTAAAAAAGCCCCCCCCCCCCCCGCCCCAAGAATATCCAAATAGCCAGCAAAAACAATTCCTGTGCTAAACAATTTCAGTAAAGCAAGCCAGGACTGTGCCAGTGAAAGTATATTATGGTTTTGAAACAATAATCTGATGAACAATAGGGATTAATCTCTGCATTGGTAAGGAACTGAATGACATCCCGCAAGAAAGCCACAAGAAATTTACATTTATTGACTTCATTTACCACCACCACCCCCCCCCCCCCCCGCCCTTGCACTTCTCAAAGCAGTTGACATAATTCCCCTCTCTTCTGTTTTACAACAACACTATGAGATAGATTAGGCTGGGTCCGTTTGACTCGTCCATGACCACCTGGCAACTTTCCACAGCAGAATGGGGATTCGAACTGGGGTCTCCCAGATATCGCAGTCTGACATCCTCATGGCCCCTAACTAGGGTCAAACATTGTCTTAGATTAGACTGTTTTTAATTAACCTACTTCTACAACCCAGTTTTAAGAAGGGATCAAAACTTTCCCACCGATTTTCTGCTTACCACACCGACACCCCCCCCACAACAACCCTAAAACCTCCCCTCAAATTTCTACCTGTGTAAGCTTTCCTGACACAGTCCTTACACACTACCCCTTTTAAATCCCCCAGCTTACCCACCTCGGTGTGCAAAACAGTCACGTCTACTGGCCGGCTGCACACGGAAGACTGAAGACTCACCTGCAACTGCCAACTGGTGCCACTCCCGAATCAAATTGAGAGCTCGAGTTGAGCAATACAAACCACTCCTTTGCAGGACTGGGTGCGCCTCCGTCACTAAGAGCACTTGAAAACCCTGGAACCTGTCCTGGCAGGGAATAAAGGAGGCCCGGAATACACAGGGCTACTGTGCTTTGGAATGAGATCACGCCTGCTACCGAATTATGGAGCCCTGACTAAACAGGCAGCTGACTGATAGCGAAAGTCAATCTCTTCCCCCCCCCTCCTAGCCCTGACTCTGTGTCTTAACAACACCCAGATCCCATGCAAGCTTACTCAAAAGTATGCCCCACTGAAGTCACTCCTGAATACTTGACTATAAGATTGTAGGATAAGTTGGTGAAGCATTTCCTTCACCGTCTTCTTCCTGGAAATTTTCGCTTGCTTTGCTTCCCCTTGCTGAGGTACTTTCTTCCCGCATCCACAGAATAGGTCCAGCTGAACACTGCCCCCACATCCCTCCAGGTTCTACCAGCACTGATAGAGGGAAGGAAGGCAGCAGGCAGGTATCCATCCTACTTGGATCTAGCTTCACGTGAAGCTGCCTTATCAGATCATAGGCCTGTCAAGGTCTGCATGGTCTACTCAGACTGGTAGCAGCCCTCCAGGGTCTCAGGTGGAGGCCTTTCACAGCACTTACTACTAGGAAGTGATGCTGGGTCGCTCTAGGAATTGCTGGGAAATCCTTGGTTTCCTCACATAGTTTCTGGCAATTCTGGCCCCTCCCTGATTTTCTTAAGAATCCCCATCAATGGAGCCATCAGGGAGGGGACAGGAAACAGCACCAGTGCCTCAATCTGTGCTTCGATGCAGGCCAGCCAAGAAATTTCATGTGCTGGCTAGAACAATGGATTAGGATCTGGGCACCACATGTTCATATCCCCAGTCCTTTGCAAAGCTTCCTGGGTAATCTTGGGTCAGTCTCTCTCTCTCTCTCTCTCTCTCTCTCTCTCTCTCTCTCTCTCTCTCTCTCTGTGTGTGTGTGTGTGCGCCTCAACTACTTCACAAGTTTGTTGTGAGGATCAGAGAGCCAAGCGTTCAAATCCCTGTTTAGTTGCAAAGCTTCTGGGGTAACTTTAAAACAGTTACTTTCTCTCAGCTTCACCTCCTTCTCAAGGTTGGTGAGAGGAAAAAATAGGAAAGGACCACCACAAATGCTGCCCTGAGCTCTCCAGAAGAGAGTGGAATAAAAACGCACTCAATACAGTGTTAAAGACCATCTCTTTAAAAAAAGGGGAGGGGGACACACCTACAAGGGTGCAGGCTTTCCAGTTGGGGGGGGGCTGAGGCTGGGCCAGAGACATTACAGGCCATTGGCTCTGGGGGAGGCTCAGCATGTCCTGGAAAAGTTCGGGGGTGGGCTCCAGCTCCCTAGCCCCCCTTAAGTTGACGCCTATGCACACCTATAAAGAATCAAAGTGTCCCAAGACATATTTTATCTGCTCCTGGTCTCTGCCCTATTTGTATGTTCAAATCAGCATTAGAGATAGAACTGAACAGTTGTTGCCGTGTATATTTTCAAAGGGAGAGTAACCATTGTTTCTTTTTCTCCCAGAAGGCTTTGCACTTGACTTGGTCAGTCTGTAATGAGTCTCCTGAATCCCATAGAAACTGCCTCTCATCTTTCATATTGGCCTCCAATCTGCTGTCATTTGTTTTTCACTGCCAAATTCTCCCCCCCCCCCCCCCCCCAAGCTTTCTACTTCAGGAAAGGTCGATGAAACTCTAAAGATACTTCGGTATTTTCAGCCACTCGTGTTGATCACAACAAAAAGAAATTTTATTGTTTGGCTTTCTTTCTCTTTTCCTAAACAGATCAAAAATCACTTTACCCTTAAGTTATTTTCTTCTCCCTTAGATGCTCACGATACATCAAAAATAGCTAACACCACACGCAGCTAAACTTCATAGCGATTTAAGATAGCAAGAACACTGTTCTGTGCTTACCAAAACCTGCAGCAATTTAAAAATCAGGATTTCCACTTTATCTTTAGGCTGGCTCCTTTGATAGCAACTTGACACACAGAAATCAGACTTGCTTGATGTGCCGGGTACATACCACAACATGTAATTTAGCTAGTCACCAATCACCAGGTAGTGGCTGGAGATCTCCTAGGATTACAACTGATTTCCAGGTGACAGAAATCAGTTCCACTGAAGAAAATGGCCGCTTTGGAAGGTGGACACTGTGGCACTACACCCCACTGAAGGCCCTTCCCCTCCCCAAATTCCACCCTCTCCAGACTCCATCCCCAAATCTCTAGGAATTTCCCGCTCTGGAACTGGCAACCTCAAATTTAGCAACTACCCCCAGCAGATGCAGTGCATTACAATACGGATTAATACCCCTATGGTATCTCTCTTTTTCTGGGGCTAAAAGCAATCTGGGATGGGGAAATTTCAATGGGAAAAAAACTGTATTGGAGGGAGGAAAGTCAACTCCTTCTCCAGTACCACAGACTTGATCTATCTCCCCCCCCCTACACAAACACACAGTGGCTTTCTAAGGATATTAGAGAGTAGAGTAGCTTATGCCCCAGGTTCAAGAAATCCCAGGCGCTAACTGGTCCTGGTCCCTAGTATTTTCAGCAACAATTTTATTGCAGCATAGGGTTGCCAGCCCCCAGGGGGAACCCCCGATTTCACAGGCTCCTGCCACCGCTGGCCAGCCCCAACAGCCCCAACCCGGCACTATGCCCCCAATGTGGTGACGTCGCATGGAAGTGACATCATCACATCAGGGATGTTACGTGCGGAAAAGATGCCCCTCCCCCACTCCCAGAAAGTTCCCTCCCGCCAGCAAGAGCCTAGGACCTGGCAACCCTATTGTAGCAAAGGGTTGGATTCAACCAATTTTTCCACTAGTGAAAAAGAGAGAAGGAGGTCCCCTATGATCCCTAGGAGGGGAATTGGCCAAGACTGAGCAAAAATCTGGCTGGATTCAACTCACAGATCGTTTATCATTTTGCATCACAATCTTTTATGTTGGTGATGGCGGAAAGTGCCATCAAGCGGCAACCAACTTACAGCGACCCCATAGAGTTTTCAAGGCAAAAGATGTTCAGAGGTGGCTTGAAATTGCCTGCCTCTACGTAGCAATCCTGGACCTTCTTGGTGGTCTCCCATCCCAGTACTAACCAGGGCTGACCCTGCTCAGCCTCCAAGATCTGACAAGATCAGGCTAGCCTGGGCCGTCCAGGTTGGGGCATGTTTTGCTGTTAAGGTATCAAAATAAATGTACATTAATTGCTTGTCATTTCTTGTTTATATGTAAACTTAACATTATACCCTTTGCTGCTGGTGAAGGAATTCGTTTTTTAACCAGTTGCTTTCTGTGTTGGCTCAAATATTCAATTAAATGGAGCTTTAAAAAAGTGATAATGAAATTATGAAAAATTAGGGATAATTTAAATTGGGTCAGAACTCAGCTTTTTGTTGTATTGCTGGCAACGGAGATTACCCCTGTATTTATTTATATGCTACAACAGTCTTGTCACAGCTTGACAGACACTGTGAAGAGGTTACTATTGGGTTTTGTGGTAATAATTAGAAAATTTAATCCCTAAACTGAAAGCTGAAAAATGAATCTGGCTCAGAAATTTGGGGCTGGCTCCTAGAGCCGAAGAAAATGTGTCAAGGCCCATTTGAGCCAAATATGAGAGACTCTTTGCAGTATGAGTTTCAGTGAGGTGAAAAGCTTCGAACAGTAGATTCATATGTGTAAGACTACTCTCGAAGGCACATAAGTAGGTCCAACTAGAGGGGAGGAATAAGGCTTCTTTTAAATTTATAAAATATTCACTAGAAATATATGAAGAAAAAAAAGGTTTTTGTACCCCCCCCCTTTTTCTCTGCCTTAAGGAGTCTCAGGTAACAGTCGCATTCCCTTCCTCTTCCCACAACAGGCCCCTTGTGAGGTGGGTAGGGCTGAGAGAGTTCTGGGAGAACTATGACTGGCCCAAGGTCATCCAGCAGGCTTCATGCAGGGGAGTAGGGAATCAAACCCAGCTCTCCAGATTAGAGTTTGCTGCTCCCAACCACTATACCACGCAGCTTCTCTACAAATATAAGCTACAGGCTGGTTTCCTTCTGTGTACGTGTGTCCTCATATGTGTGACAGACCTGTGGGATCGATGCCAAATATTCAGCTTTAATACCTAACCAGCACTGGGCATTTTAATATAAATGCACAGCTGTCTTTGTTTTGGTTTCAGACAATGATTAACCTGGCTTTTTAATTCATCTCACTTCAGATTTTGGCAGACTAGTTATAAAGTCCTGATCCTGTAGCTCTGTTTTGTGCTGAATAGGAATAATTCTTTGTGGGTATTTTTAAGAGACAGTAAAATAACTTTGTGGGATGCAGGAAGACGGAGAACTGTTCAGGACGAGATGTCAGGTTTTATTAACACAACCCTGGTGCAACTAGAACATCTAGAGTTTGACCAACTAGAATCTTTAATGGCTGCCAGGTCAGGCCTAGCCTGTGGAAAAACTGAGTAACTAGTACAAGCTTGTGAGAAGGGCTTTAGACTCTGGTACACAAAAAATTCTACAGGTAAGGACTGTAGGAGAAAACTCCTAATGTGATGGGGACATGACAGCCAGCAGACTAGAATCTGAAAGAACCAGGTTTGAATCCCCACTCATGCCACCATAGCTTGCCAGGAGACCTTGGGCCAGGCACACTCTCTCAGTCTAACTTACCTCCCAGGGTTGTTGTGAGGACAAAATGGAGGATAGGAGAATAGTGTAAGCCTCTTTGGGTCCTCATTGGGGGGAAAGAGAGTGTACAAATGAATTAAAAAAGCAAATAAAATTTAGCCAGTGACGCACAGCCAGAGTGATGGTGTAGCCCTCTTCAGGCACCTTTAGGAGGCAACTGAAGATGGTTTTATTTAGGACCGCATTTGGTTAAGTATGGAAGGGGCCCGCGGTGGCTCAGAAGTTAAGACGCTGAGATGCACACTGGAAGGTCGGTAGCTCAGCAGTTTAAGACCCAAATGCCGCGTGACGGAGTAAGCTCCAGTTTCTGGTCCCAGCTCCTGCCAACCTAGCAGTTCGAAAGCAAGAAATTGCAAGTAGAGAAATAGGTACCGCTTCCGTGGGGAGGTAACAGCGTGCCGTGTGCCTCAGTGTTTAGTCCTACCGGCCACATGACCACAGAAAAGTCCTTGGACAACGCTGGCTCTTTGGCTTGGAAATGGAGATGAGTACCACCCCCTAGAGTCGGATTCAACTGGCTTTCAAGCAAGGGAAACTTTTACCTTTAAAACCTTGGTTAAGTATACCAGCAGTCCTAAACTGTGATTTTAAAATTTGGTTTTTATGTTTTCAATGTATTTTATTTTGTGTGTTTTAATTCTACTCTGTAAGTTGCCTTGAGCTCCATACAGAAGAATGGAGGGTAATAAATGTTTTAAATAAATGAATAATATAGAAAAGGCTTGTTACAGCGCCCTATACTATCCTTGTTAAAAGGCTGGATTCTCCTTTCTAATCCCTCTGCTTGTCACCCAGTCCAACAGCAAAACCACGGCTTTGCAAAAATAGCATCACCCGTAACAGAGCTCACCTCCATTTAATATGATCCCTTAATTTCTCCATAGCAAACAAAAGAAGTCTTTTATGCGTATCAAAATGGACTTAATTGTTCCCTTTCAAAATCCTCTCAGCTACACTATATAAACAAGGCATAAGAGCAATAAGGGGAAAAAATGTCCTGTCTCGCGCCCGTTGAGTAAGAGAAGCACTTCTATGGTCAGAGTTTCAAGGCGCGCACTTTCTGGCAGAGAGTTTTATTATCTTGTGATTACAAGTAGGTGCGATTTGTTTAAAGGCAAAGCCACCCAGCTTGTCAGAAGAGGGAATTGCTCAACAGCAGCTTAATGAAATATTAGCAGAAAGATTATCCACTGCTAAAATCCAACTCCACATGATATCCCTCATGTAAACAGTAACCTGGTTTACTCTGAGACTCAAGGGTCATCCATCTTATTTACACTTCACATTAATAGTGTGAGAGCCACTCCCTGTGGCAAGAAGATCCCACACCAGTGTAGGGATCAGGTAGAACGGTGCCAATCCTTCAGGCCCTTTCCTGTCAGTGAGAGCCCTGGTGTGGTATGGTGTAATGATCAGAGTGTAGGACTAGTATCTGGGAGACGTGGGTTCAAATCCCGACTTGTGCCATGGAAGCTTGCTGGGTGACCTTGGGCCAGTCACACACTTGCAACCTAGCCTACCTCACAGAGTGGTTGTGAGGATAAAACAGAGGAGAGGAGGACGATGCCAAGTTGCTTTGGGTCTCCGTTAGGGAGAAAGGCAGGGCATAAAAAAAGTAAAGAAAATTAAAAAGTGATTGTTCAGCTAGAGGGAAGGCAACAAGGCAGGAATTCCCCAGCATATCGTACCTGTCTAGGAGGTTCTGATATTTGAACATCTGATGACAGGGAAGCAGTGTCCTTGATTCTGGAAACAGGCGGCAGTCTCAGAGTGGCTTACAATCTCCTTTCCCTTCCCCTCCCCACAACAGACATCCTGTGAGGTAGGTGGGGCTGAGAGAGCTCTTTCAAGAACTACTCATGAGAGAACAGCTCTGAGACAGCCATGACTGACCCAAGGTCACACCAGCAGCTGCACGTAGAGGAAAGGGGAATCAAACCTGGTTCTCCCAGATTAGTCTGTGCTCCTAACCACTACTCCAAACTGGCTCTCACAGGTCTTTTACATCACTCACCACCTTGTCCTTCTAACTCACTATACCAGGGATTGAACCTGGGACCTTCTGCGGGCCAAGCAGATGTTCAACCACTGAGTCATGGCGCCTCCCAAAGTCTTTTTTAGTTTTAGCACCATATCTGTTTTTCAAGGCACCCTGTCCATTTCTGTTTGTTTCCTTTCGTTTTCAGGAAATGGGTTTATATTTGATAGATTCAAAAACTACTGTATAGGCTGCTATATTTTTTTCCTAACGTTTAGCTTACCTGCTGGTCTTATATGGTTTAAAATATACCATTCTTGCTGCTTGCTTTATTGTATATGTGCTGATAATGTTTATTTATTTGCTACTCTGTTTTAATCTGACTTCATTATCGGTTTTTATTAATTTTTTATGGCTTATCTACAGAACCTCGAAAGCAAATCTGGCAAACAGCCTGCAGCATATAAACATTTAAAATAAACCAAGCCAGGAAAAAGGAAGTCCCAGAACAAGGGCTAAATTTGTATCAAAGGAAGAACAGAGACTCTATGGGGGCTTTGGAATGGTTGTTTCTAAGTGAAAGAAAAGTGCAAGGTGAATACTGCATTCAAAGCACTTCTCACAAATTGCCATGTTGTATTCTTTACAACAATCCTGTAAGGTAAGCTAGAAGTGTTCGTACTGTAACATATGGCATTGTGTGTAGTGTAGCCAGGAGATCCAAAGATTTTCTAGCTGTCTTAAGTTCTTAGCTCTTTTTGCGTTATGTACCACTAGGTGGTGAACTAGACTTATTTGGGGGGGGGGGGGCTGAGAGAGCTCTAAAAGAGCTGTGACTGGCCCATGGTCACCTAGCTGGCTTCAAGTGGAGGAGTGCAGAATCAAACCCGGTTCTCCAGATTAGAGTCCGTCGCTCTTAACCACTACACCATGCAGGCTCTCGCATTTGGGGAAATTGCAGGGGTCAGCACACTTGGAGAGCAATGAATGAGCCTCACCAGGGGAAAACCCTCTTTGTGATCAAGGTGTCTCCCCTGCAGGAGCTGAGAAAGAGTGGCTGGCCTACCCCCACCGCCTGAGAGTTTCTGGCAAAGGCAATGATTGAACTGGGAATTCATTCTCAGAGGAAGGCTTTTTCATTATTTCAAATGTGCCCCCCCCCAAAAAAAATACAGGTTTAGGACTGGGACTATGTCCCAGAATGACAGCCAGTATAGTGGTGTAGTGGTTGGAGGGTCAGACTATGCTCAAAAAGGCCCAGATTCAAATCCCTCACTTGTCCCATGGAAGCTCGCTGGGTGAGTTTAGGCCAGCCACACACTCTTAGCCTAACCTACCTCACAGGGTTGTCATGAGGATAAAATGGAGAAGAGGAAGACAATGAAAGAGACTTTTAGTCCCCGGGAAAGCGGGGAAGCAGAATATAGATGAAGTAAATAAAATAAATCTATCCTTCCTTCCTTCCTTCCTTCCTTCCTTCCTTCCTTCCTTTTTGCCATCAGATTTCGGGACCTAAGGGGGATTGGCCCTGGTTAGTATTTGGATGGGAGACCACTGAGGAAGTCCAGGGTCATGATGCAGAGGCAGGCAATGGCAAACCACCTCTGAACATCTCTTGCCTTGAAAACCCCTACACAGTCGCCATAGTCCAGAGGTGACTTGTAATTACAGCAAGGTATTTTGAGTCGTTCCGAATCAGGTTTGTAGGATTCGTTTTTGAAAAATAAAGCACCTAGCCCTCATGGGGGGAGAATTTCAATGCAGCCGTTGAATGAAATTCTAATTCAGTTACACACACACACACAAATTCTAAATTTGTTTGCTCACTGCAAATTTACATACAATACCAGTCCACCCTCCCGTACATCTTTTCTGGAAAACTTGCAAAGAGTAGCAAGAAAAAGAGAGAAGTATTCCATCAGTCAGGCCTGCTCCACTCTGGTCTCACCGGGCCTGCCAGGTTCTCATTTTGAAGTCTGAGCAAGCAGAAAGCATAAGCAACCTGTCACGGCCTTTCACGGTTCTTCTTGGAAGGGTCACAGGCTGTTGGGCTGGAGTGAAACCAACACACACATTTGCAGAGCGGCCTGGTTTGTCCGCAGCAAAGTGCTGCATGTTAAACACTCCTTCTGAAGAGCGCGGCAAAGCACTCTGGCGGCTAACAAGTGCCTCAAGCACTTGGTATGCGGAAAGGAAAGCCAGCAAGAGCAGTAAGTTTCCACTGCCGAGAGGATCCAGGTGAAAAGCCAGCAACTTCCCCATATTTCACCCAAAGAAACATTAATGTACACTGAAAAGAATGGGTTCATTCATCACGAAGAGCAGTTTGAACTGCAGGGTGGCGAGCAAACAACAGAGAGGGACCAACGGGAGGGAAAGGCAGGCGATTGTTTTTATGCCTGTCGCTCATGAGGGGGGGGTGTGCGTGCATAATGTGCAACACTAACTGAGCAAGTTGCACAAAACTTATACTGAACACCACTGTCATGGCTGCTCATAGCATGCTGTTCACTGGCCTACCAGGGAATTATTCAGTTTGGCGGTGAATTCATGCTACACATCCCAGGCCCCATCTAGTGATCTACTGCACTTGCAATCTGTTCTTCCTTCAGAAAGGAGAGAGTTACAGGTAAGGTTGCCAACCGAATTCGCTTCAAGGTGCTAGTTCTTACCTATAAAGCCCTTTATGGTCAGGGGCCAGCATACCTGAGGGACCGCCTTTCCCCAGGTGTTCCCCAGAGAGCACTGCGTTCAGGGACACAAAGCCTAGTTCTCCCTGGCCCTAAGGGGGTCAGACTGGCCATCACCAGGGCTAGGGCCTTTTCTCCACACTGGTGCAATATACTCCCTGAGGACACCAGGCCCTGTAGAATTTACTTCCGTTCCGGAGGGCCTGCAAGACGGAGCTCTTCCACCAGGCACGCGACCACTTTTAACATCTGGATATAACATCAGGGCCTTCCCTGGGATCTTTTCCATCAGCTATGCCTGTACTAACTGATTCCTGTCGTGAAAATATTGGGATTATGACTTGCCGTTGCATAGGAATTTATGTATTGCACTTCAGATTTTATGTGGTTTTAAATGGTTTTTTAAAAGTTTATGTAAGCCGCCCTGAGCCTGCCTGGATGGGGAGGGCGGGGTATAAATCTAATAAATAAATAAATAAACGTCTAGGTGGTAGCTGGAGATCTCCTGGGATTACAATTGATTTCCAGGAGACAGTGATCGTTTCACTTGGAGAAAATGGCCACTTTGGAAGGTGGAATCTATGGCATTATATCCCATTGAAGCCCCCCCCTCCAAACCCCGCCCTCCTCAGGCTCCACCCTCAAAGTCTTCAGTTTTCCCCCAACCCAGAATGGCAACCCTATTTAGAAGAAGAAGAAGAGAAGAAGAGATTGGATTTATACCTCGCCCTTCACTCACTTGGAGTCTCAGAGCGGCTTACAAACTCCTTTCCCTTCCCTTCCCCACAACAGACACCCTGTGAGGTAGGTATTTACAGTGAGCCCCCAGACAGTCTCCTAACCAGGGATTTTAACTAAGGCTGCCAACCTCCAGGTGGGGCCTGGAGATCTCCCAAATTTACAACTAATCTCCAGACAACAGACATTAATTCTTTTTGGAGAAGAAGAAGAAGAAGAAGAGGAAGAGGAGATTGGATTTATACCCCGCCCTCCACTCCCCAAGGGAGTCTCAGAGCGGCTTACAAACTCCTTTTCCCTTCCCCTCCCCACAACAGACACCCTGTGAGGTAGGTGGGGCTGAGAGAGCTCTTTCCCAAGCTGTCCTTGAGGGAACAGCTGGTCCAGAGCTATGGCTTGCCCAAGGTCATCCAGCCAGGTGCAAGTGGAGGAGTGGGGAATCAAACCCAGTTCTCCCAGATTAGAGTCTGCGCACTTAACCACTACACCAGACTGGAGAAAATGGACACTTTGGAGGGTGGACTGCGTGGCATTATACCCAATGACCCAATGACCCCCTAACCCAATGCAAACCTTCCCCTCCCTAAGTTTCATTCCCAAATCTCCAGGAACTTCCCAATCCAGAGTTGGCAACCCTAGCTTTAACCAAGCAACAATATTATGCACCAAACCTGCATGGGGCATCATTTATTTACATCATTTGTACCCCCGCCTTTCTCCTCAGTGGGGACCTAGAGAGGTTTACATCGCTCTCTCCTCAATTTTATCCTCCCAACAACCCTGTGAGGTAGGTTAGGCTGTGAAGGCATGACTGGCCCCAGGTCACCAAGGCAGCTTCCATAGCCTGACTGGGGATTTGAACCTGGGTCTCCCAGATCCTCATCTGCTGCTTTAACCACTGTACCACGCTGTTTCAAAACTCCTTAGTGTGTTCACAGATCCTAGAAAACATCACATCTACCTCCCGGCACCAACTACAGCTACCAATTGCAGTATACAATGCTTAGATAGATGGAGTGGTATGGGAAAGCACCTGTTCCAGGGTGGTATGTGTGAAGCATTTCCCACGTGGTTAAACCTGACAGAAAGGTTAAGTAAATAGGTAAAGGTTTCCCTTGCTCAAAAACCAGTTGGATCTGACTCTAGGGGGGCAGTGCTCATCTTCGTTTCCAAGCCGAAGAGCCAGCACTGTCCGAAGACTCCTTATGTGGTCATGTGGCCAGCATGACTAAACGCCAAGGCGCATGGAACGCTGTTACCTCCCCGGCAAAGTGGTACCTATTTATCTACTTGCAATTTCTTGCTTTCAAACTGCTAGGTTGGCAGGAGCTGGGACCAGAGATGAGAGCTCACTCCGTCATGCAGCATTTGGGTCTCGAACTGCCGAGCTACTGACCTTCTGGTTGCAGCTCAGCATCTTAACCTCTGAGCCACCGTTACGTAGTTACAAAGAACTAGGCCTGAAGCCTTCTCTTTCAAGTACAAAGTGGATGACAACTCCTCAACCTAAAAACGTTCATAGATCACAACATACAAACGCACATTTTAATTCCCAAGTGCCGGCAACAGAAGCCCCGATATGGAAGCCAGTATAGTGTCAAACTAGAACCTAGCAGACTCAGATTGTTTCCGCAGAAGAGCTTGCCTCGCTGGTTGATGCTCGGCAGGGTTCTGACACATCTTTCTTCCTTCCTCCCCTCATCTTTTGAATTCTGCGGTTTTCCAAGTTTTCGTTGCCGTGTACTCGCAGTTTTAAGTGGAGAATTCTTCACATCGTACCTAAACTCCACATTAGCATAATCTGCATCACAACTGCGCCTTCTCATTCCACGCACTCCTGCCCAACCACAAACATCATCCCTCGCTGCAAGAGTTCCTCCTACTGCAGAATCAGTGAATCAGATCAAAACCTCTTCGACATGCCAGGAATGAGAGGCGGAAACGGTCCCAAATTGAAATCCCCACTCCAACAGGGGAGGGGCTTGCGGCCCAATCCCTGGCATCTCCAGTTAAAAAGACCAGGCAGTAAGTGTTATGAAAGACCTCTGTCTGAGACCCCAGAGGGCCCTTCTAGGAGGGAGCCTTGGCTTAGTGGCAGAGCATCTGCTTGGCATGCAGAAGGTCCCAGGTTCAATCCCCGGCCTCTCCAATTAAAGGAACTGGCAGCAGGTGATGTGAAAGACCTCTGCCTGAGACCCTGGAGAGCCACTGCCAGTCTGAGTAGACAGTACTGACCTTGACAAACCAATGGTCTGATTCAATATAAAGCCTAGGGTTGCCAAGTACTCACATTTTAGCAGCGGCGGGGGGGGGGGGGGAGTCATCTTGCTCCCAGGAGTTCCCTGGCATGCCCGTGAAGCATGCACACCGCAATGATGTCACCCAGAAGTGACATCATCACGCTGGACACATTGCCAGGACGACGCTCTGGCAATCACCCAAAAACTCTATGGTACCATAGAATTTTGGGGGCGATTGCTAGAGTGTAACCCAAGCAACATGCCCAGTGTGATGACGTCACTTCCAGGTGACATCATCACGCTGGGGCAGTCGTCCTGATCAGACGACTTTGGGGGTGGGGTTCCCCCTGCCGGTCAAGTCCGGGCCGGCGGATTGGGGACCCCTGTAGCGGGGGTCTTGGCAGCCCTAATAAAGCTGCTTCACGTGTGTGACACAGAAGTTTGCTGGGTGACCTTGGGCCAGTCATACACACTCAGTCTAACCTATACTCACAGGGTTGTGAGGATAAAACGGAGGAGAGGAGAATGATATAAGCAGCTTCAGGTCCCCACTGGGGAGAAAAGCAAGGTATAAACAAAGCTTCAGTGTTGCCTAGAAGAAGCATATTGTGGCAGCCATTTTGTGCTAGGCTGTACCCCTCACCAGCAGCCACTAGCTACCTGTTCTGAAAGTTACAACAATGTTCACAGGCTCAACAACAGTGGGGACCCCGGACCTTGTTGCTTCCCAAAAGCTCAGCCATGTTGGTCTAAAGCAGGGGTGGCCAAACTTGCTCTGCGTAAGAGCCACGTAGAATAAATGTCAAATGTTTGAGAGCCAAAAAACATAAACAAATATTACATGCATGTTTTTATTTAAAAATATGCAAATTTGCTTTTTATTAACATTAAATCAGACTGCCAGAAATAAAAACAAAAGGAATAAAAACAGATACTGATAATGATATTTATTTGTCCAGTGATATTTATTTGTTTGCTAATGATATCTGTCTAAGGGAGAGAGAGAAAGAGAGAGGTGGAAAGAAAGAAAATAGATAGATGGGAGGGAGGGAGGGAGGGAGGGAGGGAGGTAGACAGAAAAAATATGCCCTACCGGAAGCCACACAATATGTGTGAAAGAGCCGCATGTGGCTCCCGAGCCACAGTTTGGCCACCCCTGGTCTAAAGCAATAGAACAAAGTTTGAGCCCAGTAGCATCATTAAGACCATCAAAGTTTTATTCAAGGTATGAGCTTTTATGTCCATGTATCTGGAGAAGTATGCAGGCACACGATAGCTTATATCCAGAATTAAACTTAAATTAAAGGTGCCACTCGACTCAAACTTTGTTCAATCTTGACTTGCAACTCACTGCCTCAGTGTTGGGTGACTTTGGGGGGGAGCCCTCCGGCACCTTGCACAAATGAAAGTGTGCCCCCCAAATGCCAAAAACCCACTTTTAGGGATTCCTCAGCAGTTGAAAGTATTCCCTAAAAATAGCAGTTTAAAAGCCGCTATTCTATTACTGAGGACAAAAGGCAAAACTCAGTTTATACCACTCAACAGTTCATGTCTGGGTGGGAATTTCCCTGATGGCAAACCAAACGATCACTGCGGGATTGTAAAAATGTCTAACTAGCTACCACAGATAAATGGATAACATCAGCAGGACACCACAGAAGAGATCCTGCTGGCATGGTTTAAGGAGAAATTTAACTATGGCAATCTAGGCAGACCCCTGCGCCTTCTCCATCTGCACACCCATTTGAGATTTATGAGCGACTTCTGTAACAATGGCCTCTGCAACCACAGACCACATTGCTTAAAAAATAAAACCTGGGGGACTGTGGTTTTTTAGACTAGAGGTTTGCAGTTTATCAGGATGAAAATACAGAGGGCAGGAACCTTGACACATGAAAGAAATTGTGCATGTTAACAGCTTCAGAACCAGCAGACATTTCACACTTATGCCCACTCTACATATCCCCGAAAATTAGAACGGGGCAGGGAAAACGACCATTGGTACTTACTGTGAGGGGTCCTTCTCCTATGAGGACAGGAGGACCGTAGGCGTAGAGTACGGGGGGCTCGAGGGCTCAAGCCACCCCCGGCAAAACGGAGCGCCTGCCACCGCGCCTCCCCGGGTCCTTCCGAGGCCTGGCCACCACTGCTGGAGAGGGAGAGGGAAGGAGTGGCGAAGGGGGAGAGAGGCACCGGCAGCAGCAGCTGGCAGGCCTCAGAAGGGCCTGGAGAGGCGCAACGGTTTCCCGGGGGGGGGAGAGAACATTGCCCCAGCGAGTGCGCGCACTAAGGACCCCCCGCCCCTCCCCCGGAATTTTCAAAAGTCTACGCCCCTGAGGAGGA
This sequence comes from Lepidodactylus listeri, assembly GCA_029233225.1. NCBI lineage: Eukaryota > Metazoa > Chordata > Lepidosauria > Squamata > Gekkonidae > Lepidodactylus > Lepidodactylus listeri. The sequence goes on along the minus strand of JARCFY010000004.1, from coordinate 22,202,384 downwards.
CTATACCACCTCTGAATGTAGGGGACAGATGCCAGTTTTAAGTATTCATTTGTATAAAGAGTTCCATGCAAGTAGAAATCTAACAGCAGTAAGAAAGATTTTAGCCTCTCTGCTTACTGTGCTAGTTTTCAGTCTGCAAGGGGGCTTTAACATATGGAGCATTCCAAAAATCTCTTCTTCCACCTGTGTGGAGAAGTGGATCAGTCCATACATAGGGCTGTCAACCTCCAGGGGGGACCCAGAGACCTCCTGGAATTATATCTCATCTCCAGAATACCGAGATCAGTTCCCTTGGAGAAAAATGGCTGCTTTGGAGAGTGGTCTACGGCATTATACCAGAACTCTTGTTCAGGAAGGCCAGCTTTCGAACTGGTGCCTCGTGCTGTCCCTTTAGTACCAGTCTGATCTGCAGTAAATAGCAGGTGATGTTATTTACCTCCATGCCCCGAACTGCTTCGACTGCGCCTTTCTGCATATCAAGCCTTGATTAAAGGGACAGGACTTTGGGGTTTTTTTGCCAGTTGGCAACCTTACTTGTTCTTCCCCCAGACAGAACAAACTACAAAATATTCACACAAGACATATCCTTTTTTGAGGGGATTTTAATTGTGTTCTGAATAACGATTTAGATAGGACAACTGTTAATAAACATCCAAAACAAGGTAAACACTCGAAGTTAGAGACAAACTCCTGCGTGGGGCCTCCCAAGAGCCAGGGTTCACAGAAAACTTTGGCGTGAGGTAGTACCAAAAGTGTCCCTCAGCAAGACTGATCACTGACAGGGCCAAACTCCGCCTTAGCTAGCTTACTAACTTGGGAGTGACAGAAAGTTATTCTCCATTACTATGTATGGGTGTGAAAGTTGGACAGTTAAGAAAGCTGGCAGGAAGAAAGGTGGTTGATTTGAAAAGTGGTGTTGGAAGAGGGTTTTATGGATACTGTAGGCTGCCAAAAAGACAAATCATAGAAACAAAGAGTTGGAAGGGACTCCCAAGGTCATCTAATCCAACCACAAAGAGAGGGGAAGAAAAACTAAACCAAGCAAGCAAAAACTTCCAAAGGAAGTTTAGAAAACTAGTTAAGGGCCAAAAGTTAAAAGCGTCCATAGGTATAAATAAAAGTACATGTGTTTATTTCAAAAACATATAAAAGCCTTGTAGGGGCCCAAATAGAGCCTCATAAAATAATCAAAGTGACAAATGCATTTAAAAAAGAACAATATATGACCTGACACATTTCGGCCCACATATTGATGTTACATTGGCCCTGATAAGGCAATCTTACTTGTACTCTTAGGACCTAACCTGGAAGGTACATATTGGTACTATCACTATCTCCAGTATCTGCATCTGCTTCTGACAGAAGGCCAGATACATTTGTGGGCCCCACAAACAAATTTTTTTGTGACTGTGTCATTCAATTCCAGGTTGGAACATTCCCTATTTCGTCCTATATCAATTGTTTACTGCCTTACAAGTGTAAGAGGGACTTTTTTGTATATTGTACTTTGTACTATCTGACCTCTGAAGAAGGCTCTTGAGGGCCGAAACACGTCACATGTGGGGGGGGGGGGGGTTGTGCATTTGTCACTTTGATTATTTTATGCAGCTTTATTTGGGCCCCTACTTTTGTCTATACCTATTGATGTTTTTAACTTTTGGCCCTTAATTAGGTTTCTATACTTCCTTTGGAGGGTTTTTTAAAATCTAGTCCAACTCCCTGCACAATGCCGGAAATTCACAACTACCTCCCCCCCTTCACACCCCCAGTGGCTCCCTGCTCCATGCCCAGAAGATGGGGGGAAACCTCCAGGATCCCTGGCCAAACTAGCCTGGAGGACAATTGTTTCCTGACCCCAGAGTGGTGATTGGCATTTCCTTGGGAATGTAAGAAAGGGCCACGAGAACTAAGTACTGATGCAACCCTTCCTGCCCTCCCTCGCATGATCTAAGTTCACAGTCAGCATTGCAGTCAGATGGCCATCTAGCCTCTGCTTAAAAACTGCCAAAGAAGGAGAGCCCACCACCTCCCGAGGAAGCCTGTTCCACTGAGGAACCGCTTTGTCAGGAAGTTCTTCCTAACATTTAGCCAAAAAAAAATTTGATTTAATTTCAACCAGTTGGTTCTGGTCCAACCTTCTGGGGCAACAGAAAACAACTTTGCACCATTCTATATATGACAATCCTTCGAGTACTTGAAGATACCATATCACCTCTCAGTCATCTCCTCGCCAGGCTAAACATACACAGCTCCTTCAACCTTTCCTCACAGGATTTGGTCTCCAGACCCCTCGCCATCTTCACTGCCCTCCTCGGGACACGCTCCAGCTTGTCTATACCATTCTTAAATTGTGGTGCCCAAAACTGAACAGAATACTCTAGGTGACATCTAACCAGAGCAGAGTAAAGCGATACCATCACTTTGTGTGATCTGGACACTATCCTTCTGTTGATACAACCCAAAATCGCATTTGCCTTTTTAGCTACCGCATCACACTGCCAACTCATGTTCAGTGCATGGTCTACTAAGATCCCTAGATCCTTTTCGCACATACTACTGCCAAGACAAGTCCCCCCCATCCTATAATTATGCATTTGGTTTTTCCTACCTAAATGCAGAATTTTACATTTATCCCCGTTGAAATTCATTTTATTCATTTTAGCCCAGTAAGCAGGTTTTAGATCAAATCAAGCCTGAACTTTCCCTAGGAGCTCAAATGACTAAACTGAGGCTATAGTACTTTCTCGGTTCACATTATGAGAAGAAAAGAGTCACTAGAGAAGACAATAATGTTAGGAAAAGTTGAAGGCAACAGGAAAAGAGGAAGACCCAACATGAGATGGATTGACTCAGTCAAGGAAGCCACAAAGGCCCTCCGTCTGCAAGACCTGAGCAAGGTTGTTAACTAGAGGACGTTTTGGAGGTCATTCATTCATAGGGTTGCCGTACGTTGGAAGCGACTTAACACCACTTAATACACACACAAACAACAACAACAAGAAATGTGGATTTATTTAGCATTTTAGATTTAGAAAAACTGTTGGGTCTCACAACCACCATAGAAGGTGGGCCAGCTCTGTTACGGTATCTGTAGGACCACTGGGAAGATTCAAACCTGGAACTTTCTTAGCTTAGACCTCAATGCATGGCCTAAGAGAGAGGATCAGCTTGACCTGAACATCCTCATATTTACCAGAAATACTGAGTGTGTGAAGTGCGGTCAAACCTGCAGCCGACTTAGAGCAACCCCTCAAGGGGTTTTCAAGGCAAAAGACGTTCAGAGGCGGTTTGTCATTGCCTGCCTCTGTGTAGCAACTTGGGGCTTCCTTGGTGGTCTCCCATCCAAGTACTAATCTGGGCTGACGCTGCTTAGCTTCTGAGATCCAAGAAGGTTGGGCTAGCTTGGACCATCCAAGTCAAGGCACCAGAAATGTCACACCATCTCATTCCAGAGTAGCTAACACTAAGGCAGGAGCACAAGCAAAGTTGCCAGAATTGGTGAGAACAAGAAATTTAGGTAGAATTTATAGCTGTTCCAGCTTCTCGTTGTCTAGCAGTTATGTTTTTGGCTGGCTGGCAGGATTTATTTTTCACACACCTAAAAATAGGTTAATCTCCCCTTGAAAATAATTTAAAAACACAGAATACATAGCAGGTGCGTGCATTGTTATGGAAATGACTCGGCTGGCAGAGTACGGAAAACAGGACACCCGTGTTTTGCCAGGAAAAAAGACATCTGTGGAAACTACTTCTTCCTGTTTATGTTTTTGATTGTTTTTAAAGTTGGATTTTAATGTCTTTAATTGTAGAGTTGTAGAAAGGTGGGATCATTTTTTTAAACAAATAAACAATGTGGGGTTTTCATGTTGCGCATAAATGAGAACTCTGTTTCTGGAAAGGCCAATGAGGGGCCATGGCTCAGTAGCAGAGCATCTGGTTGGCACACAGAAGCTCCCAGGTTCAATCCCCAGCACCTCCAGTTAAAGGGATCAGGTAATAGGTATCTGAGAACCCAGAAAGCGGCTGCCAGTCTGAGTAGACAATATTGACTTTGATGGACCAAGGGTCTGATTCAGTATAAGGCAGTTTCATGCGTATATTCCAATTGTATGAGGACTCACATTTTCTAAAATATAGTTGCCCAAACATCTTTAGTCAGAACTTGTATTCTCAGGGAGCTTCTCCAAGGAGCTCCAGCTGCAATACACGATTTTACCTTTCTCCTATTCTCACAACAACCAGTCAGGTAGGTTAGGCTGAGAAAGGGCCCAAGGTCACCCAGCGGGCTTCATGGCAGAGTACGCATTTGAACTCGGTTTCTGAGAACCTAGTCTAATACTCTAACCAGAACGACACATTTGTAGAACACACAACTTGGCCTAGTGTGACCTCACATATTTTTAAAAAGGAGGAAATCTCCACCTGGGGCAAAGTATCGAGCAGAGATGACAGTTACAGCCGTTTAACTTAGAGAAAAGTCTTACTGGAAAACCTTTATCACCAACAGTGACATAAGATTACGGGGGGGGGGGGGGGGGGATCGGTCCGATTCAGATGCAAGTGGGAAAGCACTTAAAGCTACATGGCTTAAAATGGGAGCTGCACTACAATACAAAGAACTTCCCAGCTCAGATTATTAGCCACTGAAAGCCAGTGTGGTGTAGTGGCCAGAGAGCTTGACTGTGGTCAGAGAGACCAAATTCCACATGCCATGAAAATTACTGGGCCTAACCTATCTCAGAGGGTTTTGAGGGATACAATGGAAGGGAGAACACACAGTTCTAAAGTCCTTGGAAGATGAGTGGGATAAAAATACATTAAAGCACAAACACATGTTAAAATGGTTATCATTAGATAAAGGCATGCTTCAGTGGTGGAATCAGAACAACTTGCTTCTAACTCTCAGAAGAAAGGGTTTTAAAAGGGCCAAAGGTTAAAATCTAACTTCAGCAACTGACAACTCTCTCTCTCTCTCTGTGTGAATGGAAAGACGGACATGAATCACACAGAATAGACTTACTTTTTAAAGTTGGGGGGGGGGGGGGGGAGGTAGGGACGTGCATTTGGATATACCCAGGCCAAGATTTTACCTGAAATTAGCTGTTTTGGGTCAGCTTGGAGACACCCAAAATGATGCAAACCACCACCAAACTTTTGGGAGCAATGCACATTTATCTTTGAGGATTTTGGGATTGTTTTGGGTGGACTGGGGAGGCACAGATACAGGAAAGCAAAGAGGAAGCTGGCTGGGAAACACCAGTCAGATGGCATCTCTCTACCCCTGGGAAGACAGACACCAACCAGCTGCTAATAGTCAGGTAGAAATGGCCACCACTCATAACAATCTGAATTTTAAAAAGGAAAGAACTAAACTGGGCCTGGACTTAACATGTAGGAATTGTCTCTGCTGGAGACCTCTCCACAATGCTAGCATTGAACACAACAGAGCCCGCTTGTACCCCCAACTGGAAATGGCAGATAGGTTGGCAGGCTCCTGGACCCCCAAAAGAAGGGGCTGTGGCTCAATGGCAGAGCATTTGCCTGGCATGCAGAAGGTCCCAGGTTCAGTCCCCGGCATCTCCAGCTAAACAGACCAAGCAGTGGGTGATGTGAAAGACCTCAGCCTGAGACACCAGAGAGCTGCAGCCAGTCTGACTAGACAGTACTAACTTTGATTAGGGTCTGATGCAGTATAGGGCAGTTTCATGTAAAGCTTGGCTGTGTGCCATTTTCCCCACTACAACCAAGGTCTTTTTTAAAAATTAGCAATTGGGTAGTGTTCTGTCAATACTGCAACGAATTGCAATATTGCAGAGAACACCAGGTTCTCTGAATTCCCAGCTTGTTTTTTTAAAAAAATTCTAGCTCCTTCTATTGCAGAAATATATGGCATTTCTCTTCAGTGGAAGGAGCTAGAGGCTTGTGGGGTTTTTTTTAATGAAATCTGGGAATTAAAAGATCCTAATGCACCACTGACTTGGATAGCCCAGGCAAGCCTGATCTCATCAAATCTCAGAAGCTAAGCAGGGTTGACTGTGGTTAGTACTTGGATGGGAGACTTCCTTGGAATACCACGTCAGGAGGACAAGGCAGGCTTTATTCAGCTACCTCTCTGAATATCCTCTGTGCCCATACTAGAGATCAGTCACCAGAGTCAACATGTCTTCCAGGTACACACACACACACACAAAAGAGAGAGAACCTGATACACATTTTTTTTGTTGTCAACTCACAGCTGACTTATAGTGACCGCATTGTGCTTTCAAGGCAAGAGGCTTCCAAAGCGGCTTGCCCTTGCCTGCCTCTGCATAGAGGCCCTGGTATTCCTTGGTCGTCTCCCATCCAAATAATAACCAGGACCAGCCCTGCTTAGCTTCTGGTCCTATTGCTATACCGTTATATCGATCAAATAACGCTGCTCAACTGCTGATTTGAAAAAATAAACAAAAATACTCCAGCGCAGGAGGAAACGGCCACTGTGACAACCAAGCCTCACAGGAGTCCAGAAGACTACTTGCCCACCCATCCACCATTTTCCAGTTGGAGAGGGGGCTCTGCTGCCTCTGATGGCAGCAGGAAGAAGCCGCCTCCACCAGGGATAAGATCTGCATGATAGGTCCAGTGCTTCCTCTCTTTCCCTGCCCACTCCAGGGTGGGAGAATAATACAAATAATAGTTCCAATTTTTCAGGACCTCCCCCCCCCCCCCCAATCCTGAAAAGGTAACACTTTTTAAAAATCTGGATATGAAAACACTGCCCCACCTGAATTACAGACCCAAAATTATTTCAATTTTTTTATTGAAATGGATATCTCAGGAGCGGGGAGGGACACAACTGTTCTGTTGCAAATCTTAAGCAATGAACAACCGAAACATCTGCATGACTAAAGGCAAACACATAACTCACATAAACAAATTTTAGAAGCAAACAGAGCGTAATTTATCTGGAGGCAAGTTTCCACCTTTGTGGGTCAGTGGCAAATATCCTACCCGCAACTCGTTGAATATTTGACTGTGTGGGTTTGACAAACACCAAATTGAAAGGGTTGTTGGCAGACATCTGTCGATACTCCTGCTTGGAGAATGACGAAGTTAAAATTCTACAGAGCGGACAAATTCAACTTATTGAAAAGACGTTCAGCCACCCGGGTTGCTGAAAAGAATCAAAGCAAGTGCCCAACTACTTTATCAATGCTCAGCCCAGAGCAATCTAGGTAGGAATGGCCTCCTCTCGTGGGTGCCTGCCAAACAGTGACCTCTTTTGGACGAAATCTGCAAACACAAGAACGTTCCATATTCATTTTCCCTTGCCTCAAAAGACTAGCCTGGACCTCACGGAATATACCTCTAACCCCCAAAAGCACTAGTTTCCAAAGTGGGCAATATCGCCCCCTGGGGGCCACTGGAACAATCCAGGTGGGCAGTAGAAGCCTTGGGTGCAATTGGGGGGCATTGAATAAAAATAAAGGGGCGGTGGAAGAATAAAGAAAGAAGAGTCCAGAACCTATCTCAAGCAGCTTTTTCTTGCCTTCTCCTGGTCTTCCCTGTGATCAGGGAGGGAGCGGGAGGTGAAGAGGGGTTCCCACAGTCAATCACAGCCATACATTCCATGTGCACTCTTGTAAGGCTGGTGTTGCTGCTGGGCTCTTGTGTAGTGGCTGCTGCTGGCCTCTGGCCTCAGGCCTTCAGCTGCTGCTGCTCTGTGCCTGCCTTGGCCAGCCTGTCTGCATGGATCGTGGTGTACTCTACCTGCATCTTTTTGTCCACTTCTTGAAGGTAGATTTCCAGGGGGGCGCTGAGTAATTTTTTTTCTGAAAAGGGGGCAGTAGGCCAAATAAGTTTGAGAACCTCTGCCCTAAAGGATTAAATCTAAGTTTGCAGTTCAGAAGAACCACCACAGCAAAAAAAACTGAAGATGTGACCGTGAATTGTGAATGGCCGTGGGAAAAATTTTCTTTTGTCTCCCCAATACACACACTTTTTTCCCCAACAGAAAAATTGGAAAATTTGAGGGAATACTGAAAAGAAATTCCTATGAAATATTTTCTCTTGGAATGAGTAAAATGTTTCTAACGGCAAGATTTTTCACAGTCAAAATGCATAACACGGAAAAGTCTGAGAACTTTTCTAATTTTTGCAACAGAAAGATTCGGCAATTTGGGGGTGGGGGGGGGGGGGAACCACAGCATGAAAAAGTCTGAGGATGTGCTCACTCTTTCCAGTGGAATAATTTGGAAATTTGAGGGAGCAGTGTGTGTGTGTGTGGGGGGGCGACTTCTCATACTATACACTTATATAATATTTTCAAGATGTTTTTGTTTAAATGTAAATAGTTTGGGTGACAATTAATATACTATAATGGGTTTAAATGATAATGCACAATAATGCAATATTAAAGAGTTCTGCGTTTTCAATGTTATAAAGTTTCTCTTAATATCCTCCCATCAGGAAATGAGAGGTCCCCTCAGAGGCATGAGATTGCACAATGACATCTGTCATATCAAGAGATCAAAGAACAGCTCCTTATTCTCCTAAGGGAGGGATTCTTCATGGATGTCATCTACAAACTGGGGGGTAGGGCAGGGGGTTCAGAGGCCAATGGAGGAGTTCCAGATTTTAGGCACCCGCTTGTCGTCCCTTTCAATGGCTTTTGATAACCAACGGAAAAGGTTGTTCCATGTTTCACGGCACGCAGCTCACTCCACTCTCCCAGGGGACAAAATCCCAGATTCTAGATTTCTTCCTCAACCTGAACTGCCATTATATTAGTGGGTGCAGAGGAAAAAAAAGAACAGAATAAACTTTGAGCTTCAACTTGCCCAATGTTTGGGGTTAAATATATCCCTTAATGAATTCAGGAAAACCTGATCCTTATGAACCAAATATTATTCAGTTTCACATTATGTGCTGACCAGGAAAACTGTACCAGCAAACAGGCTTGCAATGTGCTTTTTAATACTTGGAAATCTTTACCACATGGCCTGGTTTTAAGGCACACCAACCAATTATATCAGAATGGATGCTTGCTATGCCATTTACAGATTTAGCTACATTTCTTGGAGATCGTATCAACCTTCTGTTTTTTTACAGTTCTCAATGCAGCTGATTTTTCATTTTAAAGACCTGGGAAGTGGGTACAGAGCTATTGTACAGGGTCAGCTTCATGAAGACCATTTTGTGTCAATCCTGCCCCATGCTTTTCTTTTCCCAATGACAATATTTTAGGATCATTTCATCACAATAAGGATGCTATATCCATACACTACCTAGATACAGAGTGACTACTATGGCATCCACATGTTTGTGTTATCCAGAAAGGCTCTTAAATAAGAACATGAGAAGAGCCCTGCTGGATCAGACAAGAGAACCATCTAATCCACCATCCTGTCTCATACAGAGGCCAACCTGAAAAGGTGAGCAGTGACTCACGAAAGCTCATACCCTGCTACAAATTTTGTTAGTCTTTAAGGTGCTACTGGACTCTTGCTCTTTTCTAGAGGCCAACCAGTTACTTTGTACCAGTTACAGGGTTGCCGGGTCCCCTCATTGCGCCAGTGGGGGGATTTGGGGGCGTTCCAGGACATCCCCAATACAATGACATCACCAGGAAGTGATGCCATCACATCGAGGATGTGGCATGGCGACACTCTGGTTTTGAGGCAAACTTCTATGGTGAAACTGGCTTCGAAGAGTTTTGCCCTCAAACCAGAGCACAGCTGCACAACGCCCCAACGTGATGATGTCACTTCCGGGTGACAACGTTGTGTTGGGGACGTCATGTTTGGGGGCAGGGTTTCCCCCATCGGCCAGCTGGGTGACGGCAGGCAGAAGCCCAGAAAATTGGGGGGAACTCTGCTGGGACCTGGGGACTGGCGACCCTAACCAGTTACCAGTTACAGCATAGAGGCTGAGGCCTTCCCCTGGTGTTGCTTCCTGACACTGGGATTCAGAGGTTGACTGCCTCTGAATGGGGAGGTTCCCTCTAGTCACCAGTTTCAGTTAAATTAACCTCTCACCCCTATCCAAGCCAAAATTTTGGCTGTCCACTATAGTCGTCTTTGGAGGCCTTGCTTCAGGTGCCCTTGCCATCAAATTTTAGACAGGGGGCAACCCAAGAAAGGACATTCTCACGGCATGATGGTGAAATTTTGGAACGTTTTCCCCAGAGACATTCGTCTGTCTCCTGTCATTGTTGACTTTTGTTTTGTTTGGAATCCCCCCATACTGGCCCTCCTCCCTGGTTGTGTTTGTTTGTATGTCTGTATGTTTTTAATTGTATTGTTATATATTGATTTTAAATGCTGCTTTAAACATTTTAATGTTTGGGGGAAAGCGACATCTAAATAAATAAATAAAAAATACAACAGAGCTTTCTGGAACAAGAGGGTATGCACCTGAATCAATACACCATCTTTTTGATATCTTGGCTTCTCACAGCACTCTCCTGCCTGTGGCTACTGAGAATGCTGTACCTCAGCCCTGACCTGGACAGCCAGGCAAGCCTGATCTTGTCAGATCTCAGAAGATAAGCAGAGTGGACTCTGACAAGAAGAAGATTGGATTTATACCTCACCCTTCACTCGGAGTCTCAGAGTGGCTTACAATTTCCTTCCCTTCCTCTCCCCGCAACAGACACCCTGTGAGATAGGTGGGGCTAAGAGAGCCCTAAGAGTACTACTCTTGAGAAAACAGCTCTCAGAGGACTGACCAAGGTCACCCAGCAGCCACATGTGGAGGAGTGGGGAATCAAACCCGGTTCTCCAGATCAGAGTCCACCGCTCTTAACTACTACACCAAACTGCCAAGTACTTGGATGGGAGACCTCCTTGAAATACCAGAGGCGGGAGGCGGCGGCGGCAGGCTTTATTCAGTCACCTCTCTGAATATCCTCCAGACCCCCAGTAGGGGTCAATCACCAGAGGTCACCATGACTTCCAGGTGCACACACACTCACATGCACACACACATGCACATATGAAAAATACCGGGGGGGGGGGAAGCAAAAAGAGAATGCTGTACCCCCAATAATTCAGATTTTTACACAGTGGTTCAGTGAAAAGACCTCTGACCTCTGACAGTGATTTGAAAAGACCTCTGACCAAGACCCTGGAGAGCTGTTGCCAGTCAGAGTAGAAACTATTGACCATAATAGTATAGGTCAGCTTTCTGAGTTTACAACTGTGATGAGTTTACAGCAAGTACCAAAACAGCAGAGGGTTTGCTAGGGGTGGGGGGAAATCAGCAGAAGCAGCACGACAGTTTAAAAACCACAAGAACTTCTTAAGGAAGGAATTGTTTTTCTAAGGCCTCCTGTAACGTGCCTGGCATATTTCTCTCACTCTCTCTCTGTTGGGTTACATTTATACAATACAGAAGTGTTTATTCAAGGAGCCGGACACCTCCAGAATAAAGGCAGAAAAGGAGATTAAGGAGCTGCTTATCTCCAGCAGTTAGCAGGAGTCTGTCCTGTGCAAAAACACAAATTAAAGGGCCTGAAAATGCTCTAGCTCACACTCTGCGGTAGCATTGACACATATCTGGTGTACATTTGTTGTAAGTGGTAACAGTGGCCTTATGTACACATCGCATTTCGGCAACACTTGCAAAATTCCACACATGGGCCGAAGACAGACTGGCCGTCTGGGCCGCTCTGCCTCCGCTTTACAAGCGGAGGCAGAGCAGCCGTCCAGACGGCCGCATCTGGCCCCAGGAGGCGGCCCGGACGCATCGCATCCGGCGCCACGCTCCTAGCGCACCAGCCGAGCACCACTTTAAAGTGGTGCTCGGCTGGTGTGGGGCGGCCCAAGCGCGCGTTCGACCCGCCGGAGCGGGTGCGAACGCGCGCGAGCTGGGGCGGCCCCGCGGCGTTTCCTCGCCGCTTGAGGAAGCCGCCCGCAGTGTGATCGCTGCGGGTGGCTTCCTTCCGGGCGGCGTGGGAACGCCGCAGGGCGGGGGGAATTCCCCTGCCCCATTCTGCCGCGCCGGGAAGGCGCGGCAGAATTCAGGTCTGTCTTCAGCCCCGATCTCAGCTGCAGTCTGACAATTGGTCATTATCCCGGGGTGGGGTGGGGTGGGGGCCTGGAATTAAAAAGAAAAAAAAATAAGGTCTTGTCTTACAAGCCGCCAAATCTTAATTAAAGATTGTTATGACGCCAGCTGTGAAAGAAGGCCTTGTCTACCTACAGGAAGTTCTGACTACAGAGTTACTGTCGATTCCCAGAGCTACCTGGAAGTGACTGGGGTAGCTCTAGAAATCACCACTCTATGGCCAGAACCCCCTGCAAGCAGAGGAGGCCTTACCTTTTAACTTTTCTCCCCAGGACAATTGTGTCCCCTTCCCTTTGGCCCCCCATTTCCGCCCATCCATCAGGTGAGCATTGGCAAGCAAGGGCCTCAATTACCCAGAGGCCTCCTGCCATAAGTGGGCAAATGGGAACCCTGTTCTAAACATCTGGGAGCATGCAGGTCCTTATCAGTTGTGGGGGGGGGGGGGAGATAGTAGGGCATATGAGGGTTCTTCTGGTCAATTTACGAGCAGCCTTTAGTAGCCTAGATTAGCCCAAGCAAGTCAGAGCTCAGAAGCTAGGGTTGCCAGGTCCCCTTGCTGCATCGGCAGGGTATTTGGGGGACATTCCGGGACATCCTTTATGTTATGACATCACCTGGAAGTGACGTCATTATGTTGGTGCTATCGCATGGTGATGCTCTGGTTTGAGGGCAAGACCCTATGCTTTTAGGCCAAATTTACCATAGAGTTTCGCCCTCAAACCATAGCATCCCATGTGAAGTCTCCGACGTGATGATGTCACTTCTGGGAGATGCTGCGTGGGGACATGGCTCTTTGGCGGCAGGGTTTCCCTTGCTGGCCAGCTGGCCGGTGGTGGGCTGAAGCCCCGAAAATCGGGAGAACTCCCACTGGGACATGGGGACCGGCAACCCTAAGCAGGGTTGGCCATGGTCAATACGTGGATGAGAGACTGCGAAGGAAGTCCAGGGTTGCTATGCATAGGAAGGCAATGACAAGCCACCTGTGTTCCATCTCTTGCCTTGAAAACCCCAAGAGGGGTTGCCATAAGTCGGTTATGACTTTACGGCATTTAAATATTATTATACCCACAAAACCCCCCTTCATTTGTGGATAGCCTGCTTTTTTTCCACTAGAGGGGGCCCAGGTTTAAAAACTTCCTTCTACAGAAAACTTTTACTTTCAGAAATGTTTTTGCAGTTCTCTACATTCACACACGAGCAGGGCTAAAAACATATTAAGCCATTCAGAGGCAATAGAAGTACCAAAAGCAGCAGCTGAAGTACTGAAGGTAATGGCAAATATCTTTTATCTGCCAAAATCAAATGAAAATAAGGTTATCATCAAGACTCAAAAAGCAGCAATAAAACAGATGGTTCTTAAGGAGGGAGGGGTTAAGGTTTGCAATCAAAATCTCAACACAGAAATCTCCCCCCGCCGGGCAACGTTTAGATATAGTGGAATAATAACTTGAATTTAAGGAGGTGATGCATTAAATACATTGATCTGGATCTAAGAAGGGGTGTGATAAAAGAGGGGTGTGTTTTTGTACCATCCAGAGTGGTAGGTTCAAATGCTGCTCACCACGAAATTCAGTAGGTGACCATGGGCCAATCTTTCGCCGTCATCCCAAGAACCCACAAGTCTTTTATGAGGATTTTCAAAAAGCAGACAGGAGAACTGTGTGTACCACCCAGAGTTCCTTGAAGGAAGGGTGGGGTACAAATAAATAATCGTTCCTCTAAGAGCTCATTATTTACTTAAGAGGCATTTCCTGCTTTTTCTCAAGGTTTCGGAAACACTTATCATTAACGCCCTCATCTGGCTTCGTCTCAACACCACTCACTTGAAAGTATGTGGGCTAGGAATGCCAGCCTCCAGATGGGAACAGTGTATCCCCCCGGAATTACAGCTCATCTCCAGACTAGAGAGATCAGTTCCCCTGGAGAAAATGGATGCTTTGGAGGGTGGACTCTATGGTATTGTACTCCACTGTGGTACCTGTCCTTCCCAGGCTCCATCCCCAAATCTCCAGGAGCTTCCCAACTTGGAGCTGGCACCTCTACACACACACACACACACTCTCCGCTGGTGGCCAGGGAGGACCTGGCAACCCTAGTGTGGGCAAACTTGTCTGGTACAATCTTAGGAGTCAGAGGAGTGGCAAAGAAAAATTTCCACTGGTCAGAAGATCTTTATCCTTCCCAGTCCAAGTTTTCTGCAAGAGTCAAATCCTATAGCATTCCTTGGGAGAGAAAATGTACAAAGAGCAGATGCAGTCATTATTTCAAGCTATATCTTTTAAGAAGTTATTGTTTCTAGTTCCCAAAATGGAATGATTTAATTAGTGGAGAAACCTAATACCTGGGGGACTGACTGGATATTGATTAGGAATAGGCTTGGGTTTCTATTTCTTTGGAGTCCACAAATTTGTTCAGCAGGAGCAACAACAAAAAATAAGAACAAAAGAGAACATAAGAAAAAGCCAATGCTGGATCAGGCCAATGGCCCATCCAGTCCAACACTCTGTGTCACACAGTGGCCAAAAACACCAGGTGCCCTCAGGAGGTCCAGCAGTGGGACCAGGACACTAGAAACCCTCCCACTGTTCGCCACCCCCAAGCACCAAGAATACAGAGCATCACTTGCCCCAGACTGAGAGTTCCTATCTATACCTTGTGGCTAATAGCCACTGATGGACCTCTGCTCCATATGTTTATATAATTTCCGCTTGAAGCCGTTTATGCTTGTAGCTGCCGTCACCTCCTGTGGCAGTGAATTCCATGTGTTAAATCATTCACCATCAAGCTGCAGTTTTGAAATGGTTGAATGCCCCAAGAGAGAGTAATTAAAGTACAATATGTGAAAAGTAGGATTGTATACACACAACCATTGGCATTTCGGATTATAGGATAACCAAGTTTATGCGTTTTGGCATACTGATGGTGCAATTTATCCAAGTATTTGGCATACTGATGGTGCAATTTATCCAAGTATTTTCATCCTGAGCCATAACTTGGTTACTATCCAGAACTACGCAGTGCGGCACATCCATTCTGTAACCACTCCACTGGTTACCGAACAGTCACTAGGATCAATGCAAGGCATCAGTTATCCCCAACAAAGCACCTGATGGGCTCGACACCACATATCTGTAGGACCACCTCTCTAGTGGGAGCCAGTTTGGTGTAGTGGTTAAGTGCGCGGACTCTAATCTGGGAGAACCGGATTTGATTCCCCACTCCTCCACTTGCACCTGGCTAGATGACCTTGGGCAAGCCATAGCTCTGTACCAGCTGCTCTCTCAAGGACAGTTGTCTCAGAGCTCTCTCAGCCCCACCTACCTCACAGGGTGTCTGTTGTCAGGAGGGGAAGGGAAAGGAGTTTGTAAGCCGCTCTGAGACTCCAAGTGAGCGGAGGGCGGGGTATAAATCCAATCTCTTCTTCTTCTTCTTCCTGCGACAATCCATTATGACAGCTTCACTCATCTGAAGTAAAGGTTTCTGAGGGTGCCACCTAGGGTTGCCAGGTTTGGTCTGAAAAATACCTGGAGACTTTGGGGGTGGAGCCAGGAGAGGACGGGGTTTGGGGAGGGGAGGGACCTCAGAACGATACAATGCCACAGAGTCCACCCTTCAAAGCAGCCATTTTCTCCAGCTGGAGGTCAGTTGTAAAAGTGGGAGATCCCCAAGCCCCACCAGGAGGCTGGCAACCCTAGTGCCACTCCACAAACGGGTAAGATCAGCAACCACCCGTACATGTGCTTTTTCCGCCGTGGCTCCCCCTCTCTGCGGAATGACCTGCCTGAGGAGCTCGGGAAAGCTCCTACACATCCATCATTCTCAGAAGTTGCAAAGCAGGTATGTTCAGGAGGGCATATTTATATAAATGTTTATAAAGTTATATTTGGGGGAGGGCCCAAAGCTCAGTAATAGAGCATATGCTTGGCATGCAGAAGGTCCCAGGCTCAACCCAAAGACTCTCCAGGTAAAAAGAACAGGTCGTAGGTGATGTGAAAAGACCTCCTGTGGCAGTGAATTCCATGTGTTAATCACTCTTTGGGTAATCCTAGTCTTATTACATTGTTACTGGATGTCTGGTGCTATCCGATTTGTTTTTCCCCATATTTTACAATCCACATTAAGCCTCAGTAAGAAAGGTAAGCTATGCGAATAAAGTAAAATATGCATCTAGTATATTTGATACGCTCTTCAGATATGTATTGTATGCCACAACACTTTCATTTGTTTTCTACATTTTGTGTGTGTTTCATTCAATTATATTAAATTGCTGTTTGGCTGTACACACAGTAACCATAAAACACATCAGAGTTCAGAATCTAAAAATCGAGGATGGAAATATAAAGATTCCTGGCAAGCAACCATGCTCAAAGACAATAAGGAATAGTCCACTGCACACACAAGACTTAACTGTGGTTTGTTTTTCCCTGGTTAAGCACTTCTCAGTACCTAGATCATGGCTTACAGAATTGGCCAGGATCTGGAGACAACCGTCGTCATAGAGGATTTGAAATCCATGGCTTGCTTTGACCAAGGTTAAGTGTTACACTTGGCCACAGTGAGCCACCAAGCCAAAGAGTTCAAGGCACGAACAATTCAAATTTATTTACTTCACTGATTCTGTGCCTTTCTCCCCAGTAAGGACCCAAAACAGCTTACACTGTTCTCTCCTCCATTTTATACTCTGAACAACCCTGTACCGTAGGCTAGGCCAGGAGTGAGTAACTGGCCCAAGGTCACCCAGCAATCTTCCATGGCAGAGTGCGGATTGGAACCTGTGTCTCGCAGATCCCAGCCCGACACCCTATTGCAGGGGTGTCAAACATAAGGCCCGGGGGCCAGAACTGGCCCATCCAGGGCTCTTATGTGGCCCGCAAGCAACTGATGCGAGGGAGGGAATGCTGGGGGGAGTGGGCGGAGCCACTCCATTGTGGCTTCAGCACAGCAGAACAACCTTGTCTGCAGCAGTCAAGCATCATCGGAGCATCTGCCCGGCACTGCACCGCTGCCTCACCAGTTCGCCTATGTCAGTTTTCCTTTGCAGTACCCTCTCAGCCCAGGGGGCCTTGCAGTGAGGACACACCAACTCGGAGCTTACCTGCTGCTGTCCTTTATACAGTTTCTATCTCCGGTACCTGGCATTACATTTTATGGTCTACATGGCCCAGCCCAACAAAGCGACATTTATGTCAGATTCAGTAAAGGTAAAGGTTTCCCTTGCTCAAAAGCTAGTTCAATGTGACTCTAGTGAGCGGTGCTCATCTCCATTTCCAAGCCAAAGAGCCCCAGCGCTGTCCAAAGACTTTTTCCATGGTCATGTGGCTGGCATGACTAAATGCCAAGGTGCATGGAATGCTGCTACCTTCCCACCGAAGCAGTACCTATTTATCTACTTTCAATTTCTTGCTTTCGAACTGCTAGGTTGGCAGGAGCTGGGGCCAGAGACGGGAGCTCATTCCGTCATGCGGCACTCGGGTCTCAAACTGCCAAACTACAGACCTTCCAGCCTGCAGCTCAGCGTCTTAACCTCTGAGCCACCACGGCCGTCAGATTCAGACCTCGTAACAAATGAGTTTGACACCCCAGCTCTACTGACTACACCACACTATGGCAAAAAATTGCATCAGATTTAAACTCCATAATCCGACACATCAAAGACTGCATTTTAACGCAGCCCTGGTAAAGTGCAATGCCTGTGCCAAGCCTTATACGGCATCAAAACACCGGACCAAGTATGCATGTATGTGCCATAATTTCACAACCAACTTATATGATGACCCTAGAAACGAGCTCTCCAGGCAAATGAGAAGGAGAAATGGTTTGCCATTGCCTTCCTCTGTGGAGTCTACCTTGATGGTCTCCTTTCCAAGTACTGACCCTGCTAAACTTCCAAGACTGGGCTATACCAGGCCGCCTTCCCTCCCATGAGTGGAATACTGCGAAGGAAAATGATGGGATTCCTATCTGGGCCACCCATCTGGATTATCTGTAAGGGCCATCAAGTCACAACTAACTTATGACAACCCCAGCAAGGGGCTTTCAAGGCAAGTGAGAGGCAGAGATGGTTTGCCATTGCTTTCCCCTGCACTGTCTTCTTCGGTGGCCTCCCATCCAAGCAGCTAATCTGTTTAGCTTCCAAAACTGGGCTATACCATGCCGGTTTCCCTCCCTAGGACCAAGTAGCCCAGCATCATCTACCAAGGTCTTTCCTAGCTCTGCTGCTACTGGGAATACTTTGACTGAAGGTGTTAAGGACTGAGCCCAGGAATATTCGCATGGAAAATATGCATCCTGCCGCAGAGTTATGGGCCACGATCCCAACATTAAATCCTTGCAGCTCTGTTTACCTTATTTTGAAAAGGAGCCAGCAATATGTTCTCTTAAAGCTAAATCCGTCGGTAAATTCTAAATACGGAAAGCCTACTGCCATTGTGCCAGAGTAAGCAAATGGAGCATGTTATCTGAGAAAAATGGAGGGGGGAAAAACTTGGCATCAGAAAAATGCCCAGCAAGATTTCTGTTTGTTGACAAGATTCCCAGTGTGTATCTTTTTTAAGTTATTCCAGCCAGCTGATATTTCTCTCTTCAAGCGAAACAAAATATACTTTCATGTACTCTTCCAGCTTCTTATATAATTATAAATACATTAAGAAAACTTCTTATGCAGCATCATCTTCTTTTTAAGATATATTTTTATGTTTTAGAAAACTAAGTAAAAATGTGGGGATCAGTGTTCCCTCTAAACTGAGAAAGTGTGAGCTAGCTCACCGTTTTTTAGCCTCCAGCTCACACATTTTTGTCTTAGCTCAGGAAGGATGGCTCCAGAGCAAACTAATTTATGCAGCAGCCAAATCACTTGCTCACTGCTTTAATGCCAGTAGCTCACAAAGTAGAATTTTTGCTCACAAGACTCCACAGCTTAGAAGGGGCATTGGTGGGGATACTGAAATGAAAAAGGGGTTGCATATCGCAATAATGTATATAAAAAAATAATTACATAACATTGGGTCAGATCTCAGAAGCGAAGCAGGGCCAGCCTTGACAAGTACTTGGATGGGAGCCCTCCAAAGAATACCAGGGCTGGGAGGGAGAGGCAGGCTATCAAGCCACTTTTCTGAACGTCCTTCATGGCCCAGCAGGAGTTGCTGGGGTCACCATGACTTCCAGGCACAGAAACACACACACACAATACAAAAAAATACCCAAAAAAAGTAACACAGGGTATATGAAACAAAAAGCATTTCTCCCCAACATCCCCTTCATTTTAATTTTTTAAACTTTATCTATAAAACACAATAATACTTCTTTGCTTATTTCTTGTGGCCCTTTCTTACACGTCCAGGGAAATGCTGATTACCACTTTGAGGTTAGCAATTGTTCTCCAGGCCAGTTCGGCTGGACATCCTGGAGAATTTTTGCCATCTTCTGGGCATGGAACAGTGGTCAGTGCGGGTGTGGAGGGGGAGGTATTTGTGAATTTCCTACATTGTGCAGGGGGTTGGACTAGATGGCCCTGGAAGTACCTTCCAACTCTATGATTGTATGATTCTGTCTGGGGTACATTTATATTCAACATTTTGGATTTCAAATTCCATGACTACATATTCAGAATTATATATTTTTGCTACCTCTACCTACTCAGTGTAACTTTTAACACTAAGTAATATATCAGAGTACAGAAAGAAAATCTATTATATATCTCTTCTTCTTATAAGGGAGAGGGTACTTCTGTTCAGGATCCACTTCTTTATACATTTATATTCAAGATGTTGTATTTAAAACTTATTCTCATTCTGCTTCTACATTTCAATAAATTTGTGTACAAATTTTTTGAACTACTTCTCATTCTAAATTTATCTCCTGCTCGCATAATGCACACTCCATCTCTCCTCACATTTCGCAACTGATCTATTTCTCAGATAAATTGCTAATTTTGCCATTACTGCATATTCAGCTAGTTTATTTTCCCATTCTTCTAGGCGGAGGCAGACATGTAGTTTCCATTTCACTGCATAGGTAATTCTAGCCACTGTCACTATATATTTGAATATCTCTTCCAGAATTTTTGGTAATGTATTAGGCAGTATACCTAACAACATATTCTTAGCTTTCATAGGGAATTTAAATTTTAATATGTTCTGTATTTTTCCATGTATTTCCTTCCAATTTTTTTTTTGCTTTTTTACAAGTCTACCACATATGAAAAAAAGTTCCATCTGTTTCATGACATTTCCAGCATTTTCCTTTGCTGCTTTTGTCTGCTTTCTTAATGACCTTTGGGGTTATATACCTTTTTTTTTTTTTAATGTACCAATTTGATCTTAATGCCTGGCTGGCTGTAAACTTGATTTCTTTTTTCCGTAAGCATTCCCAATGACCCATAGATATCTGCTCTCTAAAATTCTGCGTCCATTTGATCATACTTGTAAATTATATTTTCAAAAGTCCATCTCTGATTATGATCATTTTGATTGGTATTGTAATCCATAAATAATTGTGTAAGCCTTCCTCCAGATCTACTGATTCAAGTTTTACTGTTCTTTGTCAGGTTTTTAATCCAATCCGTAGTCCAGACCAGGCCTGCCACTTGATAATACAATTTTATATTTGGAACTGCTAATCCTCCTTTTTGTTATCCTACAATATTTTAAATCTTACTCTTGGTTTCGTACCATTCCAAATAAATTTATCTGTATCTGCCACTCTTTCAGTATCCTTTCTTCTATACGTACAAACAGCATTTGAAATTGTTAAAAAAAAATGTTCTGGCAGTATGTTTGTTTTGATTGCAGAGATTTTTCCTAGCCATTACATTTTGATTCCCCCCCCCCCCCCCCATCTAGATAAGTCGGATTGTATCACTTTTTCAAATCATCTGGTAATTATTTTTTAAAAGATTACAATTTTGCCCACATTTATTTATTCCCAAAAGTTTAATGAGGTTGTTGGTTACTGTTCATTCCATACACTTTCCAATAACTTTTTTGTTGCGTTAAAAATAGCATTACCATTTTTGTCTTTTTTTTGTATTGATTTTGTATCCAGAAAATGATTCAAATTCTTCAATATGTTCCATTACACACTGTAGTGATTTATGGGGATCCATGACTGTTAGAACTGCATCTGCATAGCTTTTCATTTTAAATTCTGTATCATCTACTTTTATTCCTTTAATCCTTAAAGGAATTCTGTAATCCACTAGCTTTGGTGGGGGTCTTGGGGTCTGTTCTCTTCTCCCTTCACCCAAAGTGAAGTCTGCCATGCTGCCGGCAGTGCAGGGTGAAGGGCTGGGGTGCAGGCAGAGGGAAGTTCAAGTTCAGTCTGGAGTCTTGAGCCAAGAGGAGCAGAGCAGAAATCCAGAGAGAAAATCCAAAACACAAACTGGGAGCAAGGTCATTCAAAGCCAGAGTCAAAAGCCGAAGGAGAAGAGCAGGAACAAGGTCTGGAAACAGGAGGCGGAGCAAAGGCAAGGTGTCGCGGAGTTGACGAGTTTGCTTCCACAATGAAGCCATCCTGGAGCCTGAAGCTAAATAGCCCTCTGCTGCTGTTTCCAATTAGTGCAGTGGAAACAGCAGTCAAGCGTCTGTCATAACTCAGGGCTGACTGACCGTCTGCTCCACAAATGAGCTGTACGCCGCCTGGCCACCAAGTCCTGGCGGAGTCAGTCTTGTAAGCGAGCAACTCGCGGGGGCGAGTCGGGAGGGCTTTCCACCTGTAAAAGTTTCTTTACGGTCAAAGACCATTGATCAAAATAGTACATGTTCGTTAAGTAGCTGCTCCTCTTCAGCTGTTGCTGAACCAGGTGTCAGTGCGGGTGGTGATGGCACATTGCCAATCTCTGAAGCTTCAGAGGGGCCAGCTGTGGGTTCAGCTGAAGCCGACAGCATCCCTTCATCAGCACCCATGACACAGGGGCTCAAGAAGTTGGCAGGTGGGGGGGGAAGGGGAGGGTGCAGCCTCTTGCTGGTGGCGTCTTCTCCCTGCTTGCTAGCAGGAAGAAGACTCAGCAGCCAGCAATAGAGCCACACAGCCACGCCCTCTCTTCCCCCGCCAGCCAGCGGAACAGAGGGGGGTTAAACTTTAAACCCCTTCTCTGTAGTCCATTGTATCCAAAGAAGAAATCGTGCTGCCACTGCAGCACAAATCCAGAGAGCAGGTTTAATGTTTAAACCCCCTCTCTGCTCAGCTGGCTGGCGGGGGAAGAGGGGGCAGCTGTGTGGCTTCATTGCCGGCTGCTGAATCTCTTCCTGCTACCATCTCCCCATGCTGGGTTTCAATTTTTAATTTAAATTAAGCCCCCTCCCAGCACCAGCAGCCCTCCCCAGAACCCTGGAGTCCACCCAAGATTTTTAAAAATCCTGGTTACGGGCCTGGTCTTGTCTGATCCTTATAGCTAAAGTCTCTAACGCTAGGAGAAACAGTAAAGGTGACAAAGGACATCCCTGGCATGTTCCTTTTCTATATTGTTTCTGTTAATTCCCCATTTATTAAAATCATTGCTTGTTGGTTCAGATATATACCTTGCATCCACTTCCAGAATTCAGGGCCATAGTTTAAATTTTGAAGTACATTCAATTAAAAAAGGCCATATTAAATTGTCAAATGCTTTCTCTGCATCCAAAAATAAAAACGCTGCTTTCTTCTTTTTTTACAAATTCAAATGCATGTGTTATAAATCATAAATCATCTTTCATTTACCTCTTTGGTAACAAAACCTGTTTGATCGATGTGAATTAGATTTGTTATACATTTTCTTAATCTTTCTGCCAGTACTGTAGCTAAGATCTTGTAATCTGTGTTCATCAGAGAGAGAGGTCTATATGATTATGGTAGTGTTGAATCACTGCCTTCTTTATATATTAACGTTATATATGCCAGTTGCCACGACAGAGGTAGTGTGTTTCCTTCTTTTATCTCATTCATAATTTTTTTGTAATGGTATCATTAGGACGTCTTCAAAATGTTTATAATACATTGGTTAGCCCATCTGGGTCTGGAGCTTCGTCCTTTTTCATATTTTTTATTGCCTGGGAAATTTCTTGAATTGTTATTGTTTGAGTTAAAATTTTCCTGTGTTCTCGCATGAACTTTGTGGTCACAGTATCTTTGAAATATTCTCTTATTCCTTTTTCTGAGACAGACTTTTCTTGTATATTTCTGAGAGAGCACTGATAAACTGTTCTTTTGTTACTCTTCCTGCATGTGTAATTTGATCCCCTTTCTTTACACCTGTTAATACTTTTTATTACTCTTTTTCCTTCTCCTTCCTAAGACAATACGCCAAATATTTTATTCACATATTCAAAAGCCTTTTGTGTTAGAAATTCTAATTTTTTTGTACCTCTTCCATTTCTAAAATGTCTAATTGGTTTTTTAGTTGTCTGATCTCTGCTAATGTCTCTTTCTTGAGATTTTTTCTTTGCTACTGGACTCAAATCTCTGTTGAGATTTTTTACTGTTCTTGTTTCACCCTCTGCTAGTATCTTGATAGGCTCTGAATTTTCTCGTTTCTTTTTCTCGGCAGCTACAAAGCAGATTCCTCTGATAAAAGCTTTGTTTGCTTCCCAAATTGTAGCTGAGAACATTCCTTCTGTATTGTTTATTTTAAAAAATTCTTCCAGATCTTTTTGACACTTGCTTGCTGTAGAGCAGCATCATTTAGTCTCCATTTTCCTCCTAGTTTTCTATTCCATTGCCAAACTACTTCTAAGGGATTATGGTCTGCAAATACCTTCGGTTGAATCTCTGCTTTGTCTAAATTTATTGTTAGGATTTTTGATATGCAACACATATCTATACTTGAGTATGTTTGATGTCTATCGAAGAAGAATGTAAACTCTCTGCCCTTTGGGTGCTTGATTCTCCAGGCATCTTCTAATTCTAGCACTTCCAAATATTGGAATACATTTTGGGGAGGGGGGGGGTAATTTTCCACATTTAAAATTCCTGGATCTGTCCTTCTTTGGATCTAGTATTCCATTCTTGTCTCCAAAAACCAGTACTCTTTCATCTTGAAATTCTAGCATAGTTTGGAAAAAGAAGAACTTCTTATGCAGCATCTTCTTGTAAGCCCGAATTCTAGCTGTGGATTTCAGAGCCAAAGAGAAAGCATTTCTCCCACCACTGGGGCGTGCCGTCCGACCAGACCAACATAACCATGGGACGGAAGCATGCTGTTTATTGTTTCAATGGAAAGCACAGGCAATAGTAAAAGATTATTAGGGGGAAGAGTGGGATCAAAAAAAGATTTGGTTTCCAAATGCCCGTGTTCAAGAGGTTTTTTCAATTTTTTAAAAAAAATTATTTTCGTGCCACATTTTATCTTGTCAGGAGTCTCCCGCCCAAGAAACTAACCAGATGGCACACCTGTTTAGTATCAGGTGCTCAGAAGCGCTTTGTCATTTATATATATATATGTATATTAAAATTAATATTTTTATTTTCAGGCTAAGCAAATTTGCTTTGGAAGCTTAAGCAATCCAACCCTGCCATGGCAATTCTTTCCCCCTTTTGAAAAAATCTCATTGTCAGAATTTTAAAACTTTTCCTTTCATCCCACTGATTAAATATAACTGCGCCTGTCAGTAATTATAACTTCCAACAGTGAGACATTACCATTACCGCTGGATTATTCCATTTAAAGTAATGTATTCCAGTAGCGTCTTTCTTGGCATCATTATGAAATGCCTCCACGCAGGGAAACGTGGGTGTAGCGTTATTAGGAGGCTCAGAGCATCAGGTCCCCTATGCAATTCAGATCCAAATACAGCTGAATGATGGAAAGATGCACTCTTTGGATAATTCACAGCTTTTGCAAACTTGCCCATCCAACTGAATGAATTCCCAGGCTACACAAGATGTGAATCAGCAGCGAGAGGTGGCCATAAAATTTCTAAATACATTTACTGGATCCAGGGCCTCAGCCTATAGAGCTGCCACACTGAGCTGCAGCTCTTGCATTAAAGATTACCCAAGCTCATAAACAGCCGCTCACCTAGTCACCTACGGCGATTAAAAATCCCTCCAGGCAACCAGAGAGAAAAGGAGTTTTTGTAAATTACGAAGTAATTACCACCAGAAACTGGTTGACTGATCACCTAGTGGAAATACTTCTGGACTAGTAAGTGCTGTAAGTCTTATGAGGTAATTCAACCCCTCCCCTCCACCCCATGATGGCACCAAGATCCAGAGCCTTGCCCGGTGATGCCATCAGTGTGGATCCCATTGTCTGCCTTTCCGTCATACCTTTATCACACTCTAAATGTAAGGTGCTCAGGATGGCAGGCAAGATTTATTTACTGAAAAATACAGGTTGCTTACCTGTAACTAGGGATCTTCGAGTGCTCATCTGTGCATTCACACCTCTGGGATATAGTGCACCTGCGCCGACCCCGATCGGTATCTTCTAAAACGGAAAGGATTTTTGTGCCCTCTCCCCAGTCACGTGCAGGGCTCCAGTGCGCATGATCAAGGGAGGGGCATGACAATCCCACCAGTTCCTTCTGACCGCTGCCATCAGTTTCTGAGCAAGATAGGAAAGACTGACAGCAGAGGGGAAGGAGGGTGGGTGGTATGAATGCACAGATAACCACTCAAAGATCTCCAGTTACAAGCAAGCAATCTGTATATCTTCTTCGTGGTCTCTTTGCATCATACCTCTGGGAAATTAACAAGCAGGAAAAAAAACCCCACACACATACCTAGAGGAGGGAACTGGAGGTCTTAAACTTGCACCACCTGCAACACAGCTCACCCCACTACGGAACGTTGGTGAAGACGGACATCAAGGGGGTAGTGCCTCACAAATGTGTGAGGGGATGCCCAAGTAGCCGCATTACAGATGTCTCCCAAAGGTCTCTGAGGACCAGGATTTGTTCCAAGACTTCGACTTGGATTGTTTGGGAGATGCGAGACTCCCAAATTATGTGAAGTCTTGATACATTTGTCCAGTTCTTGTAGGAGTACATCTGTAGTGGAACTGAACAACCCCTCACCTTCGAAAGGTAGATCCTCAACAAAGACTTTAGTGTCACTAGGTAGGGACATGGAGCGCAGCCAGTCTGAGTGTGACTGCCGATGTGAGCGTTTTAGCTGCCACATCCAGACTGTGTTTAGCAGCATTAAGCTGATGTTTAGCCAGCATCATACCCTCTTTCTGGAGCCTCCTGGCTTGACGGTTCATGTTTTCAGGGAGGGAAGCAATAAACTCAGTCATTTGCTCCCAGAGGGCATACTGGTATCTACCCATGCAGGCCGTATAATTGGACGTTTTAATTCCTAACGCCCCTGCCAAACAGAATCTGCGCCCAAAGGAGTCGAGTTTCTTCCCTTCCTTGTCAGGAGGAGAGGAGTGGCTGCGTCTGCCCTTAGGCGAGGGTGTGACGACAATGGAGTTGGATTTAAGGTGAATGAATAAGTGGGTGGAGGCTGAACAGTGGAGAGTGTCAGCATATTGGCCATCCTCTTGATGAAATCCCCATATGATTTCAGATCCTTGGATGGGGAGGTTATCCGCCACTTGTTGCGGCGGGGAGGGTTCCTGGGTAAGGGCTTCATCATCAGAGGAAGACAATGAAGACGATCCCGAAGGTTCAGAATACTCTGAAGGCTCAGAGAAAGTAATGGGCTGCATCAGCATCGATGGCATCGGTGTCGACTGCTTGGCATGGTGCCCCAGAGGCAGAACAGCAGGTTTGTGCTTCCTGCCTATCAGCACAGACAGCTGCGGCCGTAAGAACTCCGGTATCGGAGAGTGCTCTTAGTATCGAGGCAGGCAGGAGGATGTTGACTGGTGATCCCAATCTGCTGGGGCGCGCGGAGGGAACCAGGACCCAGCAAGCATGAGAGAAGCTCCATAGAGGTAGTGTCACTGACGGCTGTCCCAGGGAGCCGGAGGGTAACACCCAGATGATTTATCCCAATCCTTCAATCGATGCAGAGAGACAGCTGAGGCGCCAGTGTCCCTGTCTAGATGTAGACTTTCGACACTGGGCGGCCGGGGCATTTGGGTTAGATCCATATCCAGATCAGAGTCCGTGAAGTGGATAGGACGCGGCAAAGCTGAGGTGGAATCATCTTGTAGCTGCCCAAGGCCCACAGAGTCAAGCACCGCAGCCCCTGCCAGGGCTGTGTCTGACACAACATGCGTGGACGAAGCACTTTTAGAGAAGGTACCCTTCTTGTGTTTCTTGTCCTTGCTGTGTCTGTTGTCCTTGCCCTCCTTGTACTTCTTGGCAGGAGTAGGGGCTTCAGACTGGACACTCGACATCGGTCGTTTCAGCATCGACCTTTCGACATCAATGACACTCGGCGTCGGGGATAGTGCAGTTGCTGATCCCGAAGCTGGGGTCCCACAGCGTAGCATGTCCGGAAGTCTTTTGTGAAGACATCGTCGGAGAAAGAGCCTGCTCCAATAACGCAATGCCGAGTCTCGCGGCTTGGTTCTTCCTCATCTGCTTCAAGAACCTGGCACAGTGAGCAAAGGAGTCCACCCAGTGTGCTTCCCCAAGGCACAAAAGGCAAAGCAAGTGTCTATCAGCGGGGGGGGGGGGGGGGGCGATTTTGCTGCCACACTTTAGGCACCGTTTAAAGAAGTCCCACCGTTTGGCCATAGGCCGGGGTGGAGGGGCGTAAACTGCAGAAGCAGAGTATTCTAAATCAGTTCTGTCCCAATAAGATAGTATTTTTAGGCAATGAGGAGGAGGAGGAGGAGAAGAAGAAGAAGATACCGACCGAAGTGAGGAGGGTCCTACCAGCGCGGTGGTCAGAAAAGAACTGGCGGGATTGTCGTGTCTCTCCCTTGGTCATGCGCAAACCATTAAAGAATTTCAACATAAAAATGTTTTCAGTGCATTCTACCATTCTTCAGTATGTATAGACCAGGTTTCTCTGTCTGTGGAACAAAGCAGCTCCTGTGTACTACCCCCAAATCCTGTTTTCATTACTAAGAAGTTTATGTGTGTGTCTGAGGGCTATCCAGCTGCAGCCAACTTACGGCAACCTCATAGGGTATTCCAGTCAAGAGACTAACAGGGGTAGTTTGCCACTGCTTTTCTCTGCATAGCAACTCTGGAATTCCTTGGTGGTCTCCCATCCAAGTACCAACCGGGGCCAGCCCTGATTAGCTTCCTTAGATCTGATGCTATCAGGACAGCTGGGGCCATCCAGGTCAGGGCTACTAAGAAGTAGCTCTCCTTAAAGAAAATGTTGGCAACTCCTGGGCAATGTCTGCAGCATCTGATTAGGCCTGGAAAGTCCTGTGTTCCAAATCCCATGAAGTTTATGGAGTAATCTTGGGGCAGCTGCCTTCTCTCAGCCTAACCTGCCTCACAGGGTTGTTGTGGGGATAAAATGGACAGCCATGTGTGTTGTCCTGAGTTCTTAGAGAAACCACTGGATAAAAATGAGACGGAGAGACGGCTGTATTTCCCTGCTCATCCTCTTTCCTCACAGACAAAGAACATTCACCAGTGCAAAATATTTCAACCTTCAGGAAGCCCTGATCCTCAGGAGCATCTGAGATCTAGATGAGGTACGAGACATATCCTCTGAGGACCAGCTCACACATCTCACAGTAGAGAGAGTAGGTTTCTCACCACAGGTGTATGTGGCTAATCCCCAGTACACTTACTCCTACCACATAAATAGTTTGGAAAACCAACATGCCTTTGAAAATAATTAAGTGCATACCATCAACATTTTGCTTGTGATGCAGCCCTCTCTTTCTAAAAACCCTCATGCCCCAACCCCAGATGTGTAGGAACAAATTTACTACACAGAACTGAGGAGAAATTTTGAATGCCACCAGTGCTATCTTTCCTGTTTACATCTGCACCAGTTCTGAGGTGAAGCCCATATACTGGACAACAGTATTCTAGGACAAAATCTGGCTCAAACTATCCTACGGGGACGGAACCACAAAAGAATGATTTTATACACAAATCCTTGGACTCACCTTCTTGACTAGGCACGCTAAAAAAAGTTTTCCTAACAACTTTTGACAGCATAAATTACTTTAAGTATGCATCGTGCGTGTGGAGGGTGTCTTTGATTATTTCCCTCAGGTGTCGGAATCTAATTTGTGAACTACACTCTGCTAACACCATCTAATTATTCATCGGCAATCCACAACTTCTAAAAGGTGGCATTTGTCATCCTTGCCACATACGCATGCATCTGTGAAGAATCTTAAAATCTTTCTAGATTCATGAAATGGTGACAACCAAGGGAAAGCTTTTCTCAGCACCTCTTGAAAAACCAAAGGTGTTTATTGCCGAGATAATAACCCTCATCTTGAGAGAGGACAACCCTTGTCTGTACAAATAAGGAATTCCAGTGCCCTTTTGTGAGGAAAAGGAACTTATTTCACCAGTTCTCCACTCAAAATGCAGGGGGGGCCTTCCTTGCCGCATTCCACCTTGTTCCCAAAGGTCCCTCCTCCTCAGAAGCAGTATTTTGGGTGGTGCTGCAGAATTTAGGGGGAAGCGGGAAGATCCATTCCATGAGCAATGTCTAGTCACAATTTTTTTATTATTTGTTGTATCCGTTTTTGGGGGGGGGGGGGCTGGAGAAAAATGAGATATAAATACCATGACTAAATAATTAATATTTCTATGCCACTTTTCTACCCAAAAGGACCCAAAGAGACTTACAGAAATTTCCAGACTCAAGCCCTTTAACCACACTAAATAACGCACTTTCAATCCACTTTCAGTGCACTTCGCAACTGGATTTTACTGTGTGAAATGGGAGAAATCCACTTGCAAATGGTTGCTGAAGTGAATTGAAACTGCATTATTTAGCACTGGGAGTGGGGCCTGTTGTCGAGCAATACAACAGGCTCTAGCAGCCGTCGGGGCTTGCATTGCTGCCTGCCGGCATTTCCCCTGTAGTCGCCCGCTGCCCACTTGGGTACCTGTGGGTGTCAGTCGGGGCGCTGTTGGGCGGCCTGAGGCCCTGTGGGCGGCCGCCTGCGCTCACCGGTGGATCCCCACAGGCATCAGCCACAACGGCGGCAGGAGCAGGCTGAGGTATGGCATCGGCCAGCTACGCCATCCTGTGATGTCCAGGCATCTGCGGCCACCCCTTTCGGCCACCAGCGGAGAGTGTACCCCATCTGTGGGTTCACAGCCTACTGAGGCTGGGTGGCGGTTCTCAGGGGGAGACTATGGCACAGCATGGACGAATCATGGGGCATGTTCAGGCCGGTGCTGCATCAGCCAGTGGCCAGGCTCCTTGGGCTGAGTGGCGGCTCATTCCGCCTACATCTGAGAGAGCACATCGTGTGTGGCCACCCCAAATTGGCTTTATTAAATAGAGAGATGTGTGGAAGTGCCAAGAAAGCACAAATGTATCTGAGCTGGTCCTGGAACAACAAGACGTTGTAGGCCTCAGGCTTCAAGCCACAGGCCAAAGGTGCTTTGGTTCTTACCCTTCAGCTCACACCTCTGGACCAATTCTGCCCATGTGCAACTCAGCTGCTGCTCACTTGTTCCCTCCAAGATCTTCCTCACACCCTCCCCTTGCTGACCCAGTTGTTTCACTCACAAAATCTCCATGTTTCTCTATGAAACTGAGGGCTCTGCTGTGAAGAGAACTCTGATCTTGTTTGTATAGCGACTCATCTCAAGAAGCAGCAGCAGCAGGGTCGTCGTCAGCATGCCTGAGATGGGGGCAGCGACCCAGGGCTTCCAGGAGGGCCCACTGCTGCTAAAAAGGTTGTGGGCAATATTTGGATGTATTTGGAGGCCCCTCAAATTGTATTTAGAAGACCCAAACCATAGCTTACATAGGTTTGTGCATGTATCCAGCTCCACCACTGCAGTTAATTAAGCTCTGTCAGGCCATGATTTGAAACCACTCTTTGAAGTTGGCTTATTAAACATGTTTGTTTTTTTAAGTTACAGTTTTGTCATGGACATCCTGGCTTGTTCCCCAGAGCTGATCTTGTACAGCCCCCAGCTACGGAGAGGCTTGGCCAAAGTGAAGGTAATTAAACCAGCATTTGTCAAAGCAACTACAGCTAAAATATGGTTTTACACTATGGCCCCTTTCAAACAGCCTTTGTAATCCATTTTAGTAGCTGGTTGCTAATAGGTTTTGTGTGTACGTCATTTCAGACACAACTGTTTTATCAACTGTCTGCTAATTTTTCCATACAAAGCTGCTTGCATCCGGTTAGCAAAGCGTGGTTGAGCTGTTCTTGAGAGAAACTGCTTTTTTCCATTTTCACCTCTTCTTTGTGCTTCTGAATTGCTGTGGTGTGCTCTTTAAAATGTCTCCTGCACTTCCAAGTGCGCCGCTTTCCCTCCCACCCTTTTGCACAGTGCAATCTTCCTTGAACCTTTTTTTAAACATTCTAAGTTGAGCGCTATAGCACTAGACCAATATAGCACTTCAGTGTTACAGCAGCACCATCGAGACGCCTTGGCACCACTGAAATTAACTGAGATTGTGGCTGTTGTTACATGGATACAGGAGGAAAGAAGGAGCTCAGTGAGCAGCCAGTGTTCAAGAAATCAGTGACTGGGGTTACAGAAGTTGCTAACCTAAGGTGTCTGTAGCAAATGTCCTCATGTTTACCCATCCATGCTTCATTCACTCCTCCTGTATGTTCCCCCAAAAAAGTTTCAGAAATACTGCACTGCAAAAAAGGGCGGTGGCAGTGGAAGCGGCACTGTTTGAAATGACCATAGTGCTTCAGAGATGGGTCATTAACGAAATGATGGAGGAGATGGGGAAGAAAACGATGACGATGATGATACTGGATTTATACCCCCCCCCCTTCACTCGGAGTCTCAGAGCAGCTTACAAACTCCTTTCCCTTCCCCTCCTCACAACAGACACCCTGTGAGGTAGGTGGGGCTGAGAGAGCTCTCCTTGAGAGAACAGCTCTGACATTACTATGGCTTGCCCAAGGTCATCCAGCAGCTGCAAGTGGAGGAGTGGGGAATCGAACCCGGTTCTCCTGGACTAGAGTCTGTGCACTTAACCACTACACCAAACTGGCTGTATGAATCTGCTGTATGAAACCCCCATCCCTGTATAGCTTCACTCAGAACTGGGCCAACAACAGATAACATCCAGTTTAGAATGGTAATGTGAAAGGGGCCGCTGTCTAAACTGAACCTCCCCCCCCCCCCCCCGCCCGTGTGTGTGTTGTGGTCAAATCACCTCTGACCTATGGCAACCCTATGAATTAATGACCTCCAAAACTTCCTATTGTTAAGAGCCTTGCTCAGGTCCTACAAACAGAGGAGCTGTGGCTTCTTTGACTGAGTCAGTCTGTCACAGATGAACACGTCAAATGAAAAACATACCTAGAATTCTTAGTTATGAGTCTCCTGAGGGCTGTGACTTCCTTGATTCACTCAGTCCATCTCATATTGGGTTTTCCTCTTTTCCTAACATTGTCTTTCCCAGTGACTCTGGTCTTCTCCTAATGTGACCAAAATACGATAGCCTCAGTTTGGTCATTTTAGTTTCTAGGGAGAGTTCAGGCTTGATTCGATCTAGAAACCACTGCTACATTTCACCTCACTATTAGAGCAAATTCATTTCTTCTGTGTTTTGTCATTTTCAATGTAAAACACTTTGTAATTTTGAATTGAACCTAGTGGATTTTTATCAGTTTAGCCAATCACTGGGGCTGGTTTTTACTGCCATTTTCATTGTTGACATGTTGCTGTTTTAGTGGTGTGGGGATTTTTCATTGCTGCTTTCTGTTGATTTTTATCAGCTGGTTTACATGTAAGATTTGAAAATGGTAGCTGCCATTAGTATTCTTCTGGTATTTTATGTATTAACCTGTTTGCATCCCTGAGTACTAGTGCTGAAGTTTGGGATTAATACAATACATAATCCTAATAATGAAGAATATTAAGAGCTGTCATTTTTCCTTCTAGTCTTTTTTCCTCCTCCCTTCTCACATTTCTGTTTTAGTCTTTATTCATGGATAATGGCAGAGGCGGATACCATTTTGTACTCCTTTTTTTCCTCATCCCTGTAGAGCGTTTAGGTATGAAAATTGGACCTGCTAAAAATAAAATCGTCATCTCGGTTGATATTTTTATTGTGAACATTCTTCCTCTCTGCAAAAGATCTGTCCATTAAAATAAATCTCTCCTAATAATTTCAATTAATCTTTTGTAATTATCCTTGAGTGGTTCTGAAGGCCTCTCAAAATGCTACACTCTGCTAAATATTTTATATTCACTTTAATCCACGGTATGTCATTAAACACTTTACATCTCTTTTCTTTCCTCCTGCTCCACATTAGATCCTAACAACTGGGATTTCATGAAGCTGACTTCATAAAGACAGAATTTTCTAAAATAAGTAACTATAGTCAAATGTCCTTAATAGATATTATTGATTCCATCTTTGCCACCTAAGCAAAACATGTAATTTTTACTCCAAAGGCAGGATGGGGTGGCTAAGACAATAGGCTGGATCTCATCAAAAAGAAGTCCATATGAAGGAAGTGGGACAATTCCCCCATCCTACAGCAACCCTCCATCGCCCCCCTCCTAGTGCTCCTGTCCCTCAGTAACCGAATTTGAGGCAGCATCTGGGGCGCCTTCAAGATCATGAGAAGGAGGACAAGAAGGGTTGCATCAGTGCTTAGTTCTTGTGGCCCTTTCTTACATGCCCAGGGAAATCCTAATCACCACTTTGGGGTCAGGAAGCAATTTTCCTCCAGGCCAGTTTGGCTGTGGATCCTGGAGGTTTTTTGTCATCTTCTGGAAGTGGAACAGCAGACACTAGGGGTGTGGGGGGGGGGGAGGTATTTGTGAATTTCCTGCATTGTGCAGGGGGTTGGACTAGATGACCCCGAAGGTCTCTTCCAACTCAATGATTCTATAATTCAAAAAGAAGCGAGGCCATCTACATCCCACCAATCTACAGAAAAACACAGTATGAACATTTCTACGTTAGGCAAGGTTCATGAGATCAGACTATAGCTGGAGACCCCGCCTGATGCTCAACCAGGACCAAATGCTTGCATGTGATGCAAAAAACCCTGCCTAACACATTCCAACAGTGGCGAAATTTGGGACCATTTCAGCATCTCACAGAAGAACCCTTAGAAGCACAAGTCTATCAGGGTCTTTAATAGCACACCAGCCTCAGTTCTTCCCATCTAAGCAAACACTTGAATGTGCATCCCAGCTATCAGCAAAATATAACCACCAAAGATCAGACTGGAGAACTGCAATGCATATATCCCCGTTCACAAAAGCCACCCCTTTTTCCTGAGGGCACAGGACCAAGCTTTGGGCACAGGCAAAACAGCATTTTCCTTCCATGAAAAAGAACCTTTCTTTGGCCGAGAAGAATTATGAATAGAAATCTGTGAAATGCTGCAGCCCCAACTGGGATCCCCTTTCGCGACAAATTCAGCAGAGGTGAAAAACGGGCGCTCATTGATAAAACGGTACTTGACACTGACTAGACTGGGAACCACTCATTAGAGAAACCAGCCCTTGTTGCTAAAGACAAAGCGTCAGCTCTGTGCAAGGCCAGGCATTCTGGTTACAAAATGCAGATCGTCCAAGCCGAAGAAAAACCACATTCAGAGCCAGCATGCCGGGGAGGGTAGCTGTAAGTTCAATCATTCATCAGCGGAGAGCAGGACTTTGTCCTTGTGGAAGCACAGATGTGCTGGCTCTTGTTTTTGTAAATGCAGCCTGCAGGGAGAGAAAGTGATCAACAAGCGGGAGAAGGGGGGGTAGAATGGAGATTCAGTCTCTCTCTCTCTCTTCTCATTTATCTACTCATCAGCTTTTAAAATTCGTCGCTGGCAGCTGATGATGCCCACTGGGCATGGGTGGCAATCTGTCAGAGACCCAACAACTTCAACCCTACTTCTGCAGTCCCAGACAGGAGGTTCTACTGAGTCGCTGGCAAGCTTCCAGATACTAAGTAGTAGTAAACGTGGTGGGTTGCAGGGTGTGCTGGCTTACGGGATGATCTGCATCAGAGCAAAAACATAACTCTCTGAATGTACAAGGACGGGGCACAGACAGCAAGCCCAGAATTCTAGAGCTGCCTTAAAACAGAAGTCATTAAGTATCAGGGCCTATACATTTTTGCCTGTTAGAAGTTGTGGTAAACGTGACGGGGGGGGGGGGGGGGAGTGCCATCATCAAGTCACAGCTGACTTATGGCTATCCTGTAGGGTTTTCAAGGTAGGAGAAGAACAGAGGTAGCAACCCTGGACTTCCTCGGTGATCACCCATCCAAGTGCGAACCAAGGGTGGCCCGGCTTCGCTTTGAAGATCTGAGGGGGTCAGGCTAGCCCAGGCCAGCTAGGTCAAGGCAGATATGGAAAAAAAAGAAGAACCCACTATATTCATTAGGTGTTTTTATCCCCTGGAAGCTAAGATGACTATACTGAGGCTATAATACTTTGGTCGCATTGTGAGATGATAAAAATCACCAGAAAAGACAATAGTGCCAGGAAAAACTGAAGGCAGCTGGAAAAAGAGGAAGTCCCCACATGAGATGGATTGACTCAGTCTAGGAAGCCACGGACGGCCCTCAGGAGACTCATAACTAAGGATTTTAGCTATGTTTTTCAATTGACATGCACGGACTGATCAAGCAAATTCATAAGCTGATATTTTTTTAAAAAAATTGGGTTATTATAAGTATGTATGTATTCCCCCCCCCCCCCCCGTTTACAAAGTCAAGAACATATCTGTATGCTCTTACCCAGTTCCTAGGGACCATCTCCTAAAAAACATTAAATCACAACTTTGAAACTGCTGAGTTTGTATAATATCATATTGCCAAAGGGATTCATCACACACATCTGACGGATTTGTACTGACGGAGCAGAAATCCTCATCCCAGACAATTTAGCTCCCCTATGACCAAGTATTGTCCATCTCCGCTGCCATTCTGGTGTCCAGCTACCTGCCATCACCACCTACACAACCCAGCATTTCTGACCATCACAATATCCAGAGCTCCACATATAGCGACTGTTCCACAATGACCCCACCCTGTAATCGAATGTTAAGACGAAGACCAACAAGACTCTCTGGTTCACTCACTTGTTCATCTCCCAGCGTTATATATGCCATCAAATGTCAGCAATGCCCTGCCACTCTCTACATCAGACAAAACAGGTAAACGGACATAAATCTGACATTAAAAACGGCAAGACTCAGAAATCACTGGAAGAACATTTTAATCTTCCAGGTCATTCCTTTGCTGACCTAAGAGTGGCAGTCAAACAAAGGAGAAAGGGGAAACAAACTCAACTCAGGGGAAACAAACTCACTCAAAACATACTGAAAATTCTACAAGGGTCAAGCTACAACAAATAAAATCAATTATCAAAATAAATGTTTATTATGTGGTGTACACAATAGTAAAATTAAAAACAACAGGGCCTGAATATCAGACTGCGTTAAGAGTCAGAACAAGTTTTACGCAAGTCATAATAATTTCACATACAAAGTTGAACATGTCACATGATGAACACAGACCATACATGTTTCAGCCTCAGGGGCCTTCCTCAGTGGTCAATAATACATACTTTTTTTAAAAAAATCCAGAAAATAATATACATCAATCCTGAGCAGGTGTTGTTATCTCATATATGGTATGGTTTGATGTAAGCTTATAAAGCAGGCCATGGATCCCTTCACATGGTAACTGCACTCACACATAAATCTTCTTTAATATTATAACCTAGAATAAGTTTACAATATTTCTGGATGTGTGTGTTATGGCAGAGCCAATTACATGCACACAGAGGAAGCCTAAGAGCAGGGGTCAAGAGAATTTTTAAAAAACATGGTGGGAAAGAGGAGTCAAAGAGAGAATAGAAACAACCAACAATGTAGTGGCAGCTGTCGCTGAAATGTTATTTTAATCTGCCTGGCCAATCAGAAGCCCTACCAGGCAGAAGCCCACCTGGCCCCACCCACTTTCTAAAAAACGGGACCCGAGTGCCGCGTGACGGAGTGAGTTCCTGTCTCTGGTCCCAGCTCCTGACAACCTAGCAGTTTGAAAGCAAGAAACTGCAAGTAGATAAATAGGTACTGCTTTGGTGGGAAGGTAGCAGTGTTCTGTGCACCTCGGCGTTTAGTCATGCCGGCCACATGACCATGGCAAAAGTCTTTGGACAATGCTGGCTCTTCAGCTTGGAAATGGAGATGCGCATTGCCCCTAGAGTCGGATTCAACTGGCTTTCGAGCAAGGGAAACCAGGGAAGGTACCAGGGAAGGCATTGGTGGGCACCACAATGCCTCTGAGCACTATGCTGGGGACCCCCTGCAATAGTTCAACGCCAGATGCTGGTTCAGATCCAATAAGAGTTTCTGCATACAGAAGGACCCCCATCCCTGAATTGTGACTTTCTTGCCTCCCTGCTCCGCCACGGCCCAAAATGTCCCTCCAAATGTTGTTCAAGGGGCATTCTGGACAAAATCAGGAGCGGGAAGGCAAGGCGCTCTGTCGGATCCAAGTTTTTGAATCTTAAATGCCCATGTCGAGCCAGACATAAAGCAATCTCAGGATACCAAATGCATCTCAGCAGATACCAAATGACTCACTCGCTAGGCGAAGACAGCTTGGATTTGCCAAGTTATTAACCACGCAGAAGACCTCAGCTGGACAACGCTTTGCAGAGGCAAACACAGCAGAGAGGAAACATTTCTTCACAGTGCCAACAGGGTGGCTTCGAAGGATTGTGCCACAACTGATTCCTTGGGGTACAAAGTGAGTACCACCTCTGTTCTGCTCACCTCCATTCCTATTCCAGCTGTCTACGGACCTTCACAGGAGGGTATAAAAAATGACAAAGCTGCAGAGGGAGAGCTAATCCCCGAAGTTGATTGTTTTAACTGATTTTAAATGTTTATGAACTTTGGCAGATTGGGCCAAGCTACATGAGCCACTCTGAGCCTGCTTGCAGGGAGAGTGGCCTATGGAATGAATGAATGAATGAATGAATGAATGAATGAATAAATAAATAAATAAATAATTGCATTCTTGCATTGCATTTCTTGCATTCGAACTGCTAGGTTGGCAGGAGCTGGGGCCAGAGATGGGAACTCACTCTGTCAGGCGGTACTCAGGCCTCGAACTGCCGATCTACTGACCTTCCAGTCTGCAGCTCAGCGTCTTCACCTCTGAGCCACCGCACCTCATCCTCATTCTTAATGTATAACAGAACTTTGAATCTGACCAGATTCAAAGGATTGCTTATTATTCACTATAGGAAAAGCCAAGGGTTTTTTTTAGAAAACATGCACATATTTTTAGGCATTTTAGGTAATAGGTGTGATCTGCTTTTAGAGACCCGTGGTGTCAGGCAGATTCCAGAAGTCTCAGGAGATTTTCCAGTTCCTCCTCAGTGATTGCTCTGGTGCTGGTGGAAAGTACCCTCAGGTCGTAACTGACTTGTGGGGATCCCAAGGGGTTTTCAAAGCAGGAGACTTCCAAAAGCGGCTCACAGGTTTCATTCATTTATTTCATTTATTTAATTTATATCCTGCCCTCCCTGCTGGAGCAGGCTCAGGGCGGCTTACATGGTATAATAACAAGATAAAACAATTAGTTAAATAAATTAGTTAAATAAAATAAAATAAATAAAATTACAATAAAATAGGTCTAAAACAATACATAAAGAAAGTGCTAGCACAATGTGACGATGGAGGGCATCCGACAGTCAGCTGGCAACATAGTCTGGGATGCGCCAATTGTCTATGCTGGAGAACTGAAACAAGCCCAAAGATATTTGGCTACCAGACAATCAGTTGCACCAAAAGTTTTCCATTTATCTAAAATTTGCACTCGTCTTTCACAACAGAATTTCACACCACAGGCTACTGCGATATGGGCCTGTCTCAAAACAAGGTGAATTAGAGATGATCACCCATTTAGAAGAAAAGAATTGAATCCAGGTGTCCAACATCAACAGGTTACGACTCAATGCTCCCTCTAAGCTGTGGAGTCTTGTGAGCAAAAATTCCACTTTGTGAGCACTGGCACTAAAGTTGTGAGCCAGCAATTTGGCTACTGCATAAATTAGTTTGTTCTAAAGCCATCCTTCCCAAGCTAAGACAAAAATGTATGAGCCAGAGGCTAAAAAAATGTGAGCTAGCTCACACTAATTCAGTTTAGAGGAAACACTGGTTACAAGATTTTATTAGCTACAAGACTGGTGAGCTGACCATCTGGGTCAAGGGAGAGAGATGCTCAAAGGCCTTACCCACCCACTTTATTAAGTTTTTTTCTCTTAACCCTGAATAATATTTGACTATCTAAAGATTAAAGATTGGCCACCAACAAAGATGATTTGTCTTAGCTATGGTACTCCTTACATCTGTGCTAAGTAAGGCCCAGTTAAAGCTGGTCCCACAGCTCTTCAGCCTCTCTGCTTGTTTGGTACATTTGGAGCAGTTTTCTATAACATCTCATCTTCCTGAAGTAGCACTTACTAGGAAAAACTAATCTATGGTTTCACTAGCTTAGTTCAGACATCACACACAACCATGGTCCAAACGCAGGTGATCCCATTTAGGGGTGTGCGCTCGGTATATACTGAGCCAAATAAATGCCTGAAAAACATCTTATCAGTATTTTTCGGTATTTATTCAGCTGAATACAGATCAGAGATCTGTATCCGGCAACCAAAATAGCACACCCAAATAAAAGCTGATATTATTCAGCTTTTCTTCAGGCGTGGCTAGAAGGCATTTAAACTTTAAATGCCTGCTGAGTTCACTCGCTGAGTTGTGCCACCGCAGCGGCACTACTCAGCGAGTGAACTCAGAAGGGATTTAAACTTTAAACGCTTGCTGAGCTCATTTGTAGTCACACCACGCCAGCTGAACAATTCAGCAAGTGAACTCAACAAGCATTTACAGTTTAAATCCCTTCTCCATTATACCCTATGAGGACTGTCCCCACAGGGTATAATGGAGCCAAATAAATTAAGGTTTGCTTAATATTTACCCGAATCACAATACAAAACCAATACTGGTATTCAGGAATATTCGGAATACGAATATTTTTCGGGTCCAATAGATCGGAATTGGGAAAAAACTAAAAATTTTGGCACAACCATAGCTCTATTAACTGTGCATAGCTGGGGTACAATAAACCAGAATCTGAAACCGCATGAGGATGGTTTATTGACCATTATTTCACACGACACGTAAAAGAGGACATGCTGGCTTAACAAAGGTTTGTACCCTAGGCTCAAGTCTTGCCCATTCCCTGGGCTTTGGAGGCATCCAGCCAAGCAGCTCAGAGTTCTTGATACCTCATGTCTCTCATTGGCAGTCTCGTTGACAGGGGGTTGGACTAGATGGCCTGTATGGCCCCTTCCAACGCTGTGATTCTGTGATTCTATGAAACCAGCATCTGTTGATGCAATTCAACATTTGCAAAATTGGGAGAGGAGGGAACTTGCCAGGAGGGGGGCAAACATCATCCCCATGCAACAGCATAACTTCCAGTGCAACCCAGAAGTTGTGTCATCGTGTCCGAGGAGATGCTCTAATACTCGTCCAAGTTTTGCCCCCGATGTGATGATGTCACTTCCGGGTCATGCCAGAAGTTGCATCATCATGCAGGGACGGTGCTCACATTCTGCCCATCTGATTGGCCAGTTTCCTCCCAGCAACAGAGGCAGGCAGCAGGAGGGCAAATGGGAACCCTATTATCTTCAAGCCCAAATCCCTGTTTACCATAGTTACCAGAGTTAAAATAAGCCACAGTTTTGCATGACATCCATCCTGAACCGTTATGTTTTGGGGCAGCTTTATGGCATTGGTAGTGTTGAAGTGTTAAGTGTCTACTAAGCTACAGCAGCAGACAACACAGCCCACAGCTCCACACAAAGACCTTTTGGATCCGGGCCAGGATCCAGCAAAAGGCCCCCACTAAATGAGGCTTTAGCAAAATCTCAAACACCATCAGCCTTTCACCAGAATTGTTCTACCTAAACAGGGTTTTGAGATGACGGAAGGAAAGAGTTAACTGGGGGGGAACCTGCAGGAATCAGGTCTCCACAGCAACAGGTTCAAGGCTGGATTACAATGGTTAATGAAAAGCTAGCCTCAATACAGAGGCCCCTTGAAGCAGCGTTAGCTGTGCATCAGGGACTTCTTCATCTTCCTGTGTCTAAATTCTACAATTCCAGAAATGAAATCATGAAGACGGAAAGCAGGCAGGCCTCCTCTGAAATAAATTGCCCTTCAAGAAGAGTTACTGCGTTCCAAGTGATTGATTAATTTTTATATTAAGTCCTGGCAATACATAAAGGAGAAATTAACTCTCCATCGCTATTTAAAAAGAATGATGGATTGATTTTTACTTAAGAGATGTGAAGGCTTGGGTGGGTGGGAATCTCAAACGTACTGTATTCTGTTTTCCCAACTGGTATGATTGCCAACCTCCAGGTGGGGCCTGGAGATATCCTAGAATTACAACTGATATCCTGACTAAAGACTCAGTTTACCTGGAGAAAGTGGTTTGTTTGGGAAGGTGGCTTGTATCTGCATTGTACATTGCTGAGGTCTTTCCCCTCCCCAAACCCCTCTTTCCCCAGGCTGCATCCCCACAATCTCTAGAAATTTCCCAACCCAGAACTGGTAATACTACTGACTTAGGGAGCAATACGAAAGACTCCTATGAAATATTTCTCTCTTAGAATGAATGAAATGCTTTCCCAAAGACATGTTTCTACTCACTCAGACTATGTACTATGAACGTTTTTATGCAACAGAAACTACAGAATTAGATAATTACCTAGGCAACAATTTTAACCGTATGTTGTAAATGCTATTAATTTTGACCCCAACAAATATTCTACAATGCGTATGATATGCACCTCTGAACAGTTAAATATTTTCAATGTTACAAAAGTTTAAATATGCTGCAAACCCTATTGTGACTATACGATCCCATTAACACCCCAATAACATTTTTCCTTAGCAAAAAAAATTGCCACCACTGGTTTGGGGGGAAAAAACCTTACAGATATTTTACATCTCTACTGCAAATTCAAAAAACAAGACTGTGCAGATATACCCAGTGGAGCCCAAGTTCTTAAAGTAGAAGATGCTTGAACAATTGTGTGTGTGTCCATTTTTTTTACTGCTGAATATACTTTGCAATGTCCCCAAAGCAGCTGGTACTTCAGAGTTTCCTGAAGAGCTAATTCCTACAATACTGTATCCCCCCCCCCAACAGAAACTGGTGCTGTGATGGTGTTTCATTTTCCCCCAGAACAATGAATAGCTGCTACTCACTTTGAGAGAAACCAAGTCATGTACCCAGAGGCTGCATAGAGACACCAATTTTAACAAGCAGACATTGTGCCAGGCTAAGATCTTATGAACTGCCTCATCCCACATGAGCCTATCCACCAACCAGACTTATCTCAACACAGAGCTGCCAACCTCGAGATGAGGCCTAGAGATCTCCCAGAATTACAGCTGATCTCAAGATTACAGAGATCAGTGCCCCTGAAAAGAAGGGAGGGTGGACTCTATGGCATTATATTCTGCTGAGGTCCCACAAGGCCTCCCCAGGCTCCTCCCTCAAATCTACAGGAATTTTCCAACCCAGAGTTGGCATCCCATTGTGAGGCATCACAGTCCTGCTGAGCTCCCCCTCCCCAAACTCCACCCTCCCCAGAAATTTCAACAGCCTCTCCTTTGTATTTCCTCCCACAGGGAGGCCCAACCTTTGACAACCCATTCCAGGGCCTTTTCTGTGGCGGCTTCAACCCTCTGAATCAAACTTCCAGCAGAGGTGAGATCTGACCCCCTTCTTGGCTCATATTTCAGAATGTATCCAATGTTGTATAATTTCAAAGATATTTGTTAACTTTTTATGACCACAATGTGGCTGTTGATTTCGACTGAAGCTTTGTTTTATTGCAATGTTGTCATATTTTTATGGTTTTACTGTTTTTAATGTATATGCTGTCGCATGTCTTGAAAAACTACCTTCGACCCCCCTTATTTATGAAAAGCACTTCATAAATAATTTTAATACATGGACTAAATTATTAGAAAGTTTATGCAGAGTTATGGCAGTCATACAAATGTGGGCAAGTACAGTTCTAGCTGGCAACAAGCCTTCCCAGCTGCCCCAACCCAATTGCCTCAATCTAATTCAAATTGAAGGTAACAAAAGAAGGGGACGGCAAAGGATGAGATGGCTGGACAGTGTTATCGATGCCACCAACATGAAGTTAAACAAACTCCAGAGCACAATGGAAGACAGGACGGCCTGGTGTGATGTGGTCCATGGTGTCACGAAGAGTCGGACCCGACTGTGCGACTGAACAACAACAACAAAAATTCAAAATCATTTCCACACAGTTTTCTGGCAGGCGGGTAAGCCACAGCTCTGCTTCTCAGGTCTCTAAAAAGCTATCCAGATATTTTAGGGTTTGAAGATAATGTTTATCATGCCATCAACTGTCTTATTGCTTTTACTATTTTATTGTTTTACTACATGTTGTAAGCCACCCTGAGCCCACATGTGGGATAGGGCAGGGTATTAAATAAATAAATAAATATTGAGCCCAATTCTAGACTGTTTTCTTCCCAGAATCCTGCATAAAATCTAGCATCTCTCGAGAAAAAAAGGAGCTCACTAAATTTGTCTGAGATCCTTCTCAATTCAGTGTTAGAAACCTAGGCACATATTTTTAGATCTCTGTTAGAATAATTGAACTTCAGATAGGAATCAGACAAACTGGGAGCCCACAAGGCCTTTGGGATCTAGAAATGGCACAGTGCTAAACAAATTTCCCCTACATGATTCTTAGCAGCCTGAGCAGATAGGCAGATTTTTTCTTCCTCCACTATTTTACCTTCCTCTACCACTTGCCCCCCCTTTCCTCAGCATTCCATCCTTTCTGGAGCATGGTCAGTCCTCAAACTATTTCCCCCCCTCCCCCGTTGCTTCATTTATAAAATAGTTTTCTTCCCCCCCCCCCCCCCCCGGCCCACCTCCCTAGGGAATTGTGCATGTATGTAAGGAACTCTGCCTTGTCTGTGGCTAGCCCGGTTTTGCAATTTTTATAATCTCACCCCAAGAGGCAGCCAATTTACTATCATCTATAGTTGTTATAGATGCTGATACATATCCCAGTGGCAACCTATTTTCAGTCTGTTTCTCTGTGACATACCATGAAAGAACATAGGGAGAACCCTGCTGGATTAGACTATTGATCCATCTAGTCCAGCATCCTGTTTCACATTGCGCCCTGGAGGGTCAACAAACAGAGCATAAAGGCCTTCCCTTGATACTGCGTCTTCGCACTGGTAT
Source organism: Lepidodactylus listeri (assembly GCA_029233225.1). NCBI lineage: Eukaryota > Metazoa > Chordata > Lepidosauria > Squamata > Gekkonidae > Lepidodactylus > Lepidodactylus listeri. Next base: position 22,158,026 of record JARCFY010000004.1, on the reverse strand, counting down.
AAAGGTTTGCTGTCTCTATATATGGAGGTTCCTTTTAATCACCATGGCTAGCAGCTAGGGTTGCCAGCAGTGTTCCCTCTAAACTGAGTTAGTGTGAGCTAGCTCACAGTTTTTAGCCTCTGGCTCACACATTTTTGTCTTTGCTCAGGAAGGATGGTTCCAGAGCAAACTAATTTATGCAGCAGCCAAATCACTCACTCACAACTTTAATGCCAGTAGCTCACAAAGTAGACTTTTTGCTCCCGAGACTCCACAGCTTAGAGGGAGCATTGGTTGCCAGTTTTGGGTGGAGAAATACCTGGAGATGTGGGGGGTGGAGCCAAGGGAAGGCAGAGTTTGGGGCGGGGAGGGACCTCTGCAGGGTCCAGTGCCACAGAGTCTACCCTCCAAAATAGCCATTTTCTCTAGAGGAACTGTAGAGATCAATTGATCTCCTACTGTTACAGTTGATCTCCAGATCAATTGTAAGAGCAGGAGATCTCCAGGCCCCACCCTACTAGCAGCCATTGGTCTCCTCCATGAATCTAATTCCCTCTTAAAACCATCTATATACTTTCAGGGTGCTTCTAAAACAAATAATAGCTAGACGGCTGATTCTGGAGTCTCAAATACAGGCTTATAAGGACAAATATATACACAGCTAGTGTGTGTGAGGGGGGGGTGACCATCACCATTGAAATTCAAGGAAAGCTGCCAATGGCCATTAAGCAATCGGCAACCAATGAGCCGTTCAACTTTCAAACTGTCATAGAAATTAATGATGGGGAAGAGGAACCACTGAAGTTACTTCACAAAACCCAGTCGGGAGAGAGGCCCGGTGAGGCAAACTGAAACAGGCCCCTGCCTCGTAGGCAATGAACCGCTAGGCTGCCCTCAATATCTCTGCTGTCCTTGGCAACAGCCAATTTTGTCCCAGGGGAACGGAAATATGTGCTCTCGAGAGCTGGCCAGGTTTACTAGACGTCTCTAAGAAAGGGAGAGCCTGACAAGAAAACCACAGGCACACACAGAGAGAAAAAGATAAGAGGAGGACCGATTCTTTCTAGTTAAAGACAGAGGCTGTGCAAAATATCCCTCTAAGTGTAAATTGATTACAGGGTTTAAGCTAAAATGAGGTTCTGGGGCACTTCAGTATCCTCACAAATCTAAGCAACCGGCCTCCCAAGAATCAGTGTGGGGAAAAGCAAGCCAGTGTTAAAATACAGAGACAGCCTCAATCTTCTAAGGCCACTTAAAAAAAAACACATTAAAAAGATTACAAACCCATGTGCTCCAAAGCAAGGACAAGAATATCCTTCTATATAAAATGTGACATGAGGAAATATCCTTCCAAGAGGGGGGAAATCCTAGCTATAATCCAAGATTTGGGATTCATCCCATGATTTCTATCTACAAAGAAAGGTTAAAGAGGTTAGGGCTCTTTAGCTTGGAGAAAGACGGCTGAGGGGTGACATGACAGAGGTTTACAAAATTATGCATGTGCTAGAGAAGGTAGAGAAAGAAGTCCTTTTCTTCCTTTCTCATAAGACAAGAACTCGTGGGCACTCAATGAAATTAATGAGCAGTAGGCTTAGAACAGATAAAAAGTTCTTCTTCACCCAGAGAGTAATTAACACGTGGAATTCACTGCCTCAGGAAGTGGTGGCGGCTACAAGCATGGACAGCTTCAAGAGGGGATTGGATAAACATATGGAGCAGAGGTCCATCAGTGGCTATTAGCCGAAAGCTATAGATGGAACACTATAGTGATGCTCTGTTATCCTTGGCGCTTGGGGGGCAACAGTGGGAGGGCTTCTGGCATCTGTCCCTGCTGGTAGACCTCCTGATAGCACCTTGTTTTTGGCCACTGTGTGACACAGAGTGTTGGACTGGACAGGAGGAGGAGGAGGAGGAGATGATCAGGGGTCATTTCGTAGAAAAAGAGGTGCAGGAGTTCATTGGCATAACTTATTTGCATATGCCACACCCCCTGACATCACCGGAAGTGTGTCAGAAGGCAACACCCACCGCTCAGGCTCCCCCCAAAAAATCTCCAGGTATTTCCCAACTCAGAGCTGGTGAGCCAGCTTTACACTTTGACTAAAGACACTTTAGGTTTCCTTTGCTCTTGCAGGGAAGCTACCCTACAACAAGTATAAATACAGATAAAGTTAGTATATCCTTTTGCTTTTTTCCACAGTGCATCACCATATGTGCCCGCTCCTGGGCTTGTTACTCCTGGAACGGCGTTCCTGCGCATTCCTGCTCGAAATGACCCCTGATAATGATGATATGGCAGAGTTGGAAGAAGTGCAGAAGAGACTGGATCACCTGTCCTATGAAGAAAAGCTAAAGAGTCTGGAATTTTTCACTTTAGAAAAAGATTACTCTGGGGGGGGTCATGACAGAAGTTTATAAAAATGTGCACAGGGTGGAAAAAGAGAATAAAGAGAACTTCTCCTCCCTTTCCCTTAATATTAGAAATCAGAGGTGCCCAATAAAGTGGATAGCAATAGATTCAGGAGAGACAAAATGAAGTACTTCTTATCTCAATGACCAATTATATCGTGGGATTCCCTGCCAGTGAAAATAGTGATTAAATAATGGCAGACTTCAGATTGCCAGTGCAAGGCCATGCCAAATTAACCAGACTAGCTCAGCATAGGCTTGTACTAAAAGCTGCCTAAAAGACACCAATGTCCATTCCTGCTTTCCAGCAATACCCAGCTGTACAGGACAGAGACCCCGACCTGGATAGCTCAAGGTAGCTCTATCTCATCAGATCTTAGAAACTAAGCAGGATCGGCCCTGGCTAGTATTTGGACGGGAGACCTCCAAGGAGATCCAGGGTCACTATCCAGAGGAAGGCAATGGCAAACCACCGCTATAAGTCTCTTGTCCTGAAAACCCTATGGAGGTCCCCATAAATCAGCTGTGACTTGACAGCACATTACACAGAGAGAGGACAGAGGGGTGCCAGCACTCTAACTCAACAAAGGCTATGCCCTAGAATATGCCCCAGAATTCATTACAATCTGCAGGGGTTCCACAGTCAGTACATCGATTTTGTAAGGTTTCTCTGAGATCCAATCCACTGAATGCCTCAGCTGGAACAGGCGTGCACAAAAACCTACCAGAGGAATGCCAATTCCAGTGCGGAGAAAAACCACCTAGTCCAATTCTCATTTCTCTGTTAGATGGATGGCATTTTTTTTCTAAATAAAAACCTACCTCCTTACTCTTATAAATCCTTTTTTTCATTTCTCATCCACAGAGGGCCTGACCTTCTATTAATTAATTTTAGACTCGCTTGTAGAACTCAGCTGTGGTCCATTTTTTTCCTGGCTTAGTACAAGATCAGGGAAACTCCCTCAGAAACCACTCTCCGATCAGTTCATTCACGCAGAAAGAACACAGAGACAGATGCTGAGAGAAGCTATGTGCGCTTTCGCTCTGGTGCCCAGTTATTACAGCCGATTCAAATGCATGCTAAAACAGATTCATAAATAACACACAACACAGTGCTTCCTAGGACAGCACCACTTCAGAACGAGAGCTGTATCTCTTAGGATTTCCCCATATCCAAAATTCACTGTATGTTGAAAGAGGAGGAGGAGGAGGAGATTGGATTTATACCCTGCCCTTCACTTGGGAGTCTCAGCACAGCTTACAAACTCCTTTCCCTTCCCCTCCCCACAACAGACGCCCTGTGAGATAGGTGGGGCTGAATTGCATCTGCAATATATTGTATGTGTGGGTCTACTGGTCAGATCAGATTCAGGGGTGCATACCCTGTCCATTCCACTGAGTGAAATTTGAAGCCTTCCTCCATCTTCATCCAACAAAAGAGTCAGATAAGAACATAAGAGAAGCCATGTTGGATAAGGCCAATGGCCCATCCAGTCCAACACTGTGTCACACAGTGGCCAGTGCCATCAGGAGGTCCACCAGCAGGGCCAGAACTCCAGAAGCCCTCCCACTGTGGCCCCACAAATACAGAACATCACTGCCCAGACATAGTGTTCCCTCTACACCTTGTGGCTAAGAGCCACTCATGGACCTCTGCTCTTAAGAACATAAGAGAAGCCATACTGGACCAGGCCAGTGGCCCATCCAATCCAACACTCTGTCTCACAGTGACCAAAACCCAGGTGCTAGGAAGTGGAGGAAGGTTCCTTAGGGCAGAAGAAGACTTTCTGAAGTTCCTGTAGCCTAATCCCATTTTGGGTGGTATGGCAGCACAGAAAATTTTAAATAAATAAATAAAGCTAGGATACATGCCAGTATGTGTGAAGAATTTGCATCCTGGATCTTTACATATTTGTTTGTTACATATATTCCCTCTACCATCAAAGTACCCAGTGAAATATTATATCATTTCCAAAACATTCCTTTATCATACTGTATAGATCAGAGAGGCAAATATGAATCTTCGATCAAAGACCATGGCATTTCCCAAGGGCAGATGGTGTCAATATCAAAAGCAATGGGTTGAATCCAACTAGCTTTTCCACTGGTGAAAAAGGAAAGAGTGGTCCTTTTGACCACCAAAATGGCTAAGGTGGAGATTATGGGACCTTTATGGTCAAAAACCATGCGGAGCAGGGGCTGTAGTAAGGTAAGGAATTGGGCAAGACTGAGAGGAAAAGTGGGCAAAATCCAACCCACTGGAAACAGTGTTTATTTATCTATTTATTTAAAACATTTATTAGCCACCTTTCTCCCTTGTGGAACTCAAGGATGGCTTACAATATAAATAAAATATAATAAAAACACAAATTAAACATTACAAAACTAATAAACATCAGAATTTTAAAAACTCCAATTAGGACTGCCAAAAATTAAAAGCTAAATCAATCAAAATGCTAAACAAAACTGTCTTCAACTGCCTCCTGAAGACTGACAATGAGGGGGCCAAGCAAACCTCCCTGGGGAGGCTGTGCCGTAATTGTGGGGCTGCCACAAAAAAGGCCCTCTCTCGTGTATCCATCAAGCAAACGTCATTGACTGGTGGGACACTCCAGAGGGCCTCTTCCTGTGACCTTAATTCTTGGGCAGGAACATATGGGAGAAGACAGTCCTTCGGATACCCAGGTCCCAAGCCATGTAGGGCTTTAAAGGACAAAACCAACACCTTGAATTGAGCTCAGGAGCTGATCAGCAGGCAGTGTAATTGCTGTAGTATCAGGGACATATGGTCCTGGTAGTTGGCCCTGACCAGCAGTCTAGCTGCAACATTCTGCACTAGATGCAGCTTCCAAACACTCTTCAAGGGTAGCCCCAAGTAGAGCACATTGCAGTAGTCCAGTCTAGATGTAACTAGATCTGACCGAACCAGGAACAGATGCAGCTTGACACACTAGCCGGAGCTGTGCAAATGCACTCCGGGCCACTGCAGCTACCTGGTTTTCTAAGGTGCCCGCTGTGTCAAGTGGCACTCCCAAACTGCAAGCTTGATTTTTCAAGGGCAGCATAACCCTATCCAAGACAGGGGAGATCTGAAGTCCCTGGTCTAACTTTCTGCTAACCCAGAGAACCTCCATCTTGTCAGCATCTAAGTTTCAGCTTGTTCACCCTCATCCAGCCCATTACTGGCTCCAAGCACTGGTTCAGAATATCGACAGCATCCTCGGAATTAGGTGGGAGAGAAAGGCAGGGCTGGGTACCATTCGTCTGTTGGTGACACTGCAGCCCAAACCTCCCAATTGCCTCTTCCAATGGCTTCAAATAGATGCTAAATAGCACGGGAGATAAGATGGAGCCCTGCAGCACCCCATGTGCCTTAATCATGATTTAACCCTGATACATTCCCCGGCAACACCCTCCCAGACTAGGGATAAAACAGGTGATAAAACCCGCATTCATCAACACAAACCAGGATTCAAGTGATCCTCTTTGACCTGAATCCTGGTTTCACAAAGTGACCGCAGTTGAAATAAACCATGTTTACACAGAGCTTGTCTACACGGAACAGGGATTGGGGGGGGGGGGTTTGGGGGGGGTTGTTAAGAAAAATAAGTGAACCAGAAAATTAAAAGTACAATCACTCCTACTCAGACCCTAGGCAAATGTTTCATGAAACTAATCTTCACAACCCCAACACCATGGCTGCTCTGTTTTCGTCCTGAAAATAATATCTCCTTAGCTCTCTAAATTCAGTTTACTCTGCACCAGGAGAAGCAACATTCTTGCCCATGGTACGCAAGAGAGTTAAGACACATTTAACCTTTCATTTGTACTCTTCTCTTTTTTTAAAAAAAAAACCCCATCATTGCAACAATTTTTTCCTCCTGAAAATAGAACCTTATGTTTACCAAACTGTACCTGGGCATTTATCATTATAGATATGTATATATAACATTACGAGGAGGTTGCTTGGCAGCCGTCCTACTCAGAGTCACTGTGCAAAGCAAAGACCTACTGCCATGAAAACAAAGAGAGACTGCAAGAGTTGGCAAAGCATAAATAGCTGGGAACAACACTGTATATACACGTATTTAAAGCTTAATGTTGTCAAAAACTAATCAAAGGTGCAAGATTAAGGAATGAGAAGCATACTTGTTTACACCCCAAGTTTAAACTCCTACCTCTGAAAGCCATGAAGGAATGCTTAAAATGTCCTAGCGTCAAAGAAGGCAAGGAGGTAGATCAGACCAGTGGTCTATCTAGTCCAGCATCCTGTTTCACACAGTGGCCAACCAGTTCCTCTGGACAGCCAACAACAGGGCATAGAGGCCGAGGCCTTCCCCTGATATTGCCTTCTAGGTCTGGGATTGAAAAGCTTAGTGCCTTCCTGAATGTGCCTCAGTCACCATGGCTGGTAGCCACTGATAGACATCCTCCATAAATCTACTAATCCCCTTTTAAAGCTGTTTATTCTTGTGGCCATCACTACATCCTCTGGCAGCGAATTCCACATTTTAATCACTGTGTAAAGTAGTGTTTCCTTTTGCCCATCCTGAACCTACTGCCTACTATATAATAAGCCTTTTCAGAGTAAAAGCATCCCTTCATCAGATACCTTTGAGTCTCAAAAGCTTATACCCTGGAAATCTTGTTGGATTTTAAAGTGCTGCTGGGTTTGAATTGAGCTCTGATTCATTTAGTGGATTTCTTCACCTCTGTTCCAGAAAAGTCTACCTGAAGCAGCTTATAACAAGATCAGAATAAAAACCACCGTCTTTTCTGTCTTTGTCAAACCATCACTGAATCACAGGTTTTCACGAGAAAGGAGACCATATTTATAAAAATATTTATACCCCCACCTTTCTTCTTGGTTTGAGGCACCCTGCACCTGGAATCACCCTCTATCAGCCCACAGGACAGATCAACAACTTTTAAAATGGTTTTGCCTACCAATTTGAATCCAATTGTTGTTGTAAATTGGTTGCTCTCCGTTTTTATTCCCCCCCACCCTTCCTATGATTTGTTTTTAACTGGGCTTCTTTTTTGCTGTACATTCTTACACAAGTCCTGAGTAGTGACTTTCAATTCTGGCTTTGTGTTTTTTAATGTATTTTATTCTATGTGATGTTTATAAGCTGCCTGGAGCGCTGTAAAGAAGAAAGGCGGCCAATGAATGTTTTAAATAAAACAAACATTAATGAAGAGGCAGAATGTTACTAGTCTAAATAAATTCGCTCTCTTCCTCTGCCACCCACAGAAACTTACCAAGGCACCTCGCTGTCCAACAGCAGAAGACGGTGGCAGTCATGGATATGCCTTGTATTCCTCTCCCTCCAGCAGTCCTTTCCAACCCAGAGGAACGTCCAGTACTGGAAGAGAGAGGAAAAGGAGATTCCACCCTCTTCCTCCACACCACTGCAGACCAGGCGGGTCCCATGATCAAGAACAAACCTTCCCAGGGTTGTGAAGGACCGCTAGGTGGAAGGGAACACAGGAAAGATCTGCAGGTTTTGCCAACGTAGATCACAGGATCCAACCCACAGCCAAAAACAGTTGCACAAAATACACAGGTGTACAAAAACTCTGTGCATGTTTCATATTGGTGTTTATTGCATTCAGGGCTGATTCCAGGTTTTGGGGTCCCAGGGCAGAAAGAGTCCCTCCATGCCTTCCTTTCCACCCCCACACCTGCATGCCCCCCACCTGCCTGTGTGTCTTTGCGCCACTTGCTGTCTTCCCACCATCCATGCCCAGTTGCCTGTGCCACCTGCACATTCTTTCTGTGACAGCACTGGCCACTGCATACAGCTGCCACATGCTGTTCCTCAATGACTCTGGGCATTTGGGGGTATGGGCACAGACAGCTGGGAGTGGAGGTGCATGGGGGGGGGGGTGTCAGTGGAACCAGAAGTCATGGGTACCGGGCGGTACCCCACCTCGGGGTATGCTGATGCCCGCCCCGATTTGTGTTGCTCTTGTGTGCATTCTGGAAAAGCAAAAGCAAGGCTGCCACTCTGCTTCTTGCAAGGATCGTTCAAGAAGCACACAGCTTCTTCAGCCCTCCCAAGTAGTGACTTCCTACCACAAGAGCATTTAGATCAAGATGGGGTAGCCATGTTTGTCTGTCTGTAGTGGCAGAAAAGAGCAAGAGTCCAGTAGCACCTTAAAGACTTAACAAAATTTGTGACAGGGTAAAAGCTTTCGGGAGTCTCTGCTCCCTTCTTCAGAAAGCTCCTTCCCTGCCACAAATTTTGTTAGTCTTTCAGGTGTTACTGGAGTCTTGCTCTTTTCCATGGCATCAGAGCACATGTCCACCATACATGTTCGGTTCTTAATTACTATGCAGATTCTCTAACCATGAGACGGTCAGCACCGGCGTAAACCCGCCTTGCCGCCGCGCCTCCCGGGCCCTTCCGAGGCTCGCCAGCTGGTGCCTCTCCCCCCCCCCCCCCGGCCTGGCCATTCCTCCCTCCTTATCTCTCCCTCTTCCTCAATTAGGGGTGAGGGAGGGAGTGGCCAGGGGGAGGGAAAGGCACCAGCAGCACCGGCTGGTGAGCCTCGGAAGGGCCGGGGAGGCGCGGCGGCTGGCGGTAGGGTTTCCGGGGGGGGCCGGAAACATCGCCCCAGCGAGTGAGCGCGCTAAAGAACCTCCGCCCCCCTGGACTTCAGAAAAGTCTACGCCCCTGACGGTCAGCCTGTTCTGGTCCCCAGATAGAGAGCCAGTCTGGTGTAGTGGTTAAGTGCGTGGACTCTAATCTGGGAGAACCGGGTTTGATTCCCCACTCCTCCACTTGCACCTGGCTGGATGACCTTGGGCAAGCCATAGCTCTGTACCAGCTGTTCCCTCAAGGACAACTTGGGAAAGAGCTCTCTCAGCCCCACCTACCTCACAGGGTGTCTGTTGTGGGGAGGGGAAGGGAAAAGGAGTTTGTAAGCCGCTCTGAGACTCCCTTGGGGAGTGGAGGGCGGGATATAAATCCAATCTCCTCTTCTTCTTCTTCTTCTTCTTATCTGGAAGCTATAGTGATTCCCCCAGACATCCCAACCTCTAGAATTAGATTGGTACTACTGATCCAATTGCCATACCGTTTCCTACTCATACATATGATTTTACATAACTAATTTATACTTTATGGACTTTCTAAAAAAAGACCAAAGATTGGAATTTAGCCTTATGTCTGATACTGGGCAGCGACTGACGCAGATCGGAAAAGAGCAAGTTTTTAGCTGTACATCGTACAACCAGCCACAGGAAAAGTGTTGATTACTCATTAAAAGCAGCCTTTTTAAAAAAGCAAGTCTTTGTTTAGCAAAAAGAATTGTAAGATTACTGTACTACAGAGATAACGGCAAACCAGTAATTGTGTTATTATGTCACAGCCGGAAAATAAACACTATTATAAATTAATCACTTGACACAATTTTGCCTTTTCCTTATTAAAGCGCAAGCAACCAGAGTGGATGTTCTCTTCCACAAGACGAGAATCTTGATCAAGAATTGAACGACGAAGAGGAACCGGGGCCGACGAGGAGGAGCCAATGAGGAAGATCCGGAAGGCGCTGATCCAAGAGAACACCACGCTGCCAGAACCACCAAGCACTGCAATTTAAATAGAGCCAGGCAGGCCCTACGTCACCCTTACACAGAGCCCAGCAAAACTTCCCGCACTTCCCCGGGCCAGCCCGTACATGATGTGGGCTGGCCAGCCCGGTGGCCTGAGACTCCTGCCTTTGCCAGCCAGCGGACCTAAGGACAGGAAGGCCTCCTCCAGTCCCCTCCTGAGCCCCCAGTCCCCTCCTTAGCCCAGTGCTGCAATCCGGCCATGTTAGGTAAGTCTCAGCCATGCAAGGACTCTTCAAATTACTTTCTGCAAGCTAAGTCTTGCACAACGGCTAGGAAAGAGCGATATCAAAGAGAACATAAGAAAAGCCAATGCTGGATCAGGCCAGTGGCCCATCCAGTCCAACACTCTGTCATACAGTGACCAAAAATAGCAGGTGCCCTCGGGGGGTCCACCAGTGGGGCCAGGACACTAGAAGCCCTCCCACTGTCGTCCCACCCCCCCACAAGCACCAAGAACACAAAGCATCACTTGCCCCAGACTGAAGAGTTCCTATCTATACTTTGTGGCTAATAGCCATGGATGGACCTCTGCTCCATATGTTTATCTAATTCCCTCCTGAAGCCGTCCATGCTTGTAGCCACTACCACCTCCTGTGGCAGTGAATTCCATGTGTTAATCACTCTTTGGGTAAAGAAGTACTTCCTTTTATCCATTCTAACCCAACTGCTCAGCAATTTCATGGAGTGCCCATGAGTTCTTGTACTGTGAGAAAGGGAGGAAAGGACTTCTTTCTCTACCTGCTCTGTCCCATGCATAATCTTATAAACCTCGATCATGTCACCCCTCAGCCATCACTCCCAACCAGCAACAGAAGACCCACTGCGGTGAAACGCTTAGGGAGTAATTAGATTTTGACTCCAGGAGCACCTTCGTGACCAACAAGAGTTTAAGCTGCAAGTTTTCAAGAGTCAACCACTCCCTTCATCAGAAAAGAGTAGAGTAGGGAAAAAAGAAACAAAGGGAGTTCTGACTCTCAAAAAGCTTACACACAGATGGCTTCTATAGCGCTACTGTACTTGGATCTAACTGTTCTCTGCCGACCAACACGGCTGCCTTCTGAAACTGGTTAAAGAGCGCAGATTAGGATTCAGGAGTCCCCCGTTCAAATCCCCCGCTTGCCACTGAGCACGGAGGTTAACTTTGACCAGTTCTCTGGCTCACATGACTGCTGTTGTGAGGACAAGAAAGACAAGAGGAAAACAATGTTGTAAGGTGTTTGGGATTCCCAGAGGGAAGACACGCAAGGTGTAAATATTATCTGAATAAATAAGCCTACCAATGGCCTCCGAAGCCTGGATCCTCCTGGGGACTTGAAGGAGGTGCAGTCCCCTGGTCAGCAACCACTTTTCCCGGAGGATCTCTTGGAGAGAACGCCCGAAGAGGCAAGTCAGCCTCCTTAAACTCCCCGCTGCCTGCTGCAGGTCCAATTGCCACATGCTCTGCTTTCTGTGTCTCTCTTTTGGCCTCTAGACTCACACACCGACATCCCTCAGGGGGTGGAATTTCACGTAGGGACTTCCAAGTTATTGACTCCCCCACCACCACAGCGTAATCACCATACCATGTCCTCCTGTTATGCCCCTGTGGGATTCAGTGTTCTCAATTACGTTATCTTGTTACTCATAAGGCTCAAAGAAAGGTACATCACTTCTGGATCGTAATCATCCTAACCACCATGAGCTGGAAATATTTATTGTCCTAAGAACTCGAAGCAAGTTTTTATGAAGATATGCAACGTCTTTAGGCAGTTCTGAAAAACAAGTATTTCCCCGTAACTAGGAGCGCATGAGTTTTTCCACCCCTATTGTATTCAGCAAAAAAAGATAAATCAAGCACTAAAATGCCCTAAATTGGCACACAGATAGGCCCTGGAATGTCCCAACCCTGGAATGTCTTTGTCTACCAAGCCACTGCCTCCATGCCATGTGAAAAGTGTTGCTGTAAAATATACATTATAAACAAATGGACCAACCCATCAAACAGTCTTGCAAACATGAATATTATGAAGATGAATGGGGGCATGTTTAACATTCCCCAATATGCCCATTGCCCGGAGGACTTCAAGGATTTGATCCAGCACCATCTCTAGAATGCTTTCAGGTGTTCAAAGGGCTTCTCAAACCTCTTGCAATCCTCCCAACAACCTTGTTAAGTTCAATATCATTATCCTCTTCTTGCATATGGAGATGGAGACTGAAAGAAAGCCACTGCACTATACCAGTTCCTAGGCAAACTTATACCCTTTGAGGTCAATGGGCTTTTCATTCTCCCCCCCCCCCCCCGATCAAGTCACAGCTGACTTATGGCAACTCCGCAGAGTTTTCAAGGCACGAGAAGAGCAGAGGGGGTCTGCCACTGCCTGCCTCCATCTAGCAAGGCTCGGCTTCCTTGGTGGTCTCACGTCCAAGTACTAACCGGAGGTGTCCCTACTTTGTTTCTGAAATCAAGCTAACCTGGACTAACCACGTTAGGGCTATGTAAACTCTGAACACATCCCAACAGCTGTTTTGAAGGGGGACCAGTGTGCTTATCCTCCAATAACATACGGCAGAGAGTGCTGCAGACAATGTCATCAATGCAACGAACAGGAAATTAAGCAAACTCCAGAGCACGACGGAAAACCAGAGGGCCTGGCGTGATGTGGTCCATGGGGTTGTGAAGAGTCGGACTCGACTGTGCGACTGAACAACAACAACAACAAAAAGAAACCAACCCTGACTGTTCCCTGGAAGGACAGATACTGAAGCTGAAGCTCAAATACTTTGGCCACCAAATGAGAAGGGAGCACTCACTGGAGAAGACCCTGATGCTGAGGGCCATCCAGGTGAGGGCACAATGGGCTTAGAATGGAGTAATTTTGTTTAGGATGGCACTGCAGATCACTCAGACCTCTCTCCTGCATAACGGAATAACACCCGATATCAACAGCATAGCCCTGGGGCATTTCACTTGGCATTCTGGCACAGTTCTAGGGGCTCCTTAAACTCATGCAGACACACTGACAAAACAGTACTGGAAAGAAAAAAATCAACAGAGTCTTATGGATGTTTGGCAGTTAGATATGATCAGAAGTTCTACATCCCTTCCCCTCCCCTGCTTTAAAAGGTCACAACCAGGAACCTGCAGGAGCCATTTTGACTCTGCTGAGCTAACCAGAGTAAACTGCAACTGAGGCAGAAATGTCAAAATACCAGATGTTCCCCCAGAGTTTTGACACTAAAGCTATTACAGGGGGATATTTTGAAATTAAACAGACCAAATGCATACATAGGGGAATATGACTCAAATCCCTCCGATGATCGCTTTCAAGTTTTTATTAATTGAAGAGGACTACACCGCGGCATTAACAGCAGAAGCACAGGTTTTCAGGACGAATATCTTTAATCATATACGAACATAAGAACATAAGAGAAACCAATGCTGGATCAGGCCAGTGGCCCATCCAGTCCAACACTCTGTCACACAGTGGCCAAAAACACCAGGTGCCCTCAGGAGGTCCACCAGTGGGGCCAGGACACTAGAAGCCCTCCCACTGTTGCCCCCCTCCCCCCGCAAGCACCAAGGATACAGAGCATCACTTGCCCCAGACTGAAGAGTTCCTATCTATACTTTGTGGCTAATAGCCACTGATGGACCTCTGCTCCAGATGTTTATCTAATTCCCTCTTGAAGCCATCCATGCTTGTAGCCGCCACCACCTCCTATGGCAGTGAATTCCACATGTTAATCACTCTTTAGGTGAAGAAGTACTTCTTTTTATCTGTTCTAACCCAACTGCTCTGCAATTTCATTGAGTGCCCACGAGTTCTTGTCTTGTGAGAAAGGGAGAAAAGTACTTCTTTCTCTACCTGCTCTATCCCATGCATAATCTTATAGACCTCGATCATGTCACCCCTCAGCCATCACCCCCAGCCAGCAACAGAAGAGCCACTGCGGTGTAGTGCGTAGGGAGTAGTTAAATTCCCCAATGGTTTTGACCCTTTCTACTTTTCCTTTCAGTTTTCTCCTCACATATCCCCTCATATCAGAGAAGTTCCCCTTTTAAAGTTAAAAGTGGTTGTGTCAGTCTTTTGGGGCAACTCCCTATTTATACAAACGTTGAACTCAATAACATTACGGTCACTGTTCCCAAGCGGTGCAATCATTTTTACTTGTACAGTGCAATCCTAATCAGGGTTGCAACCTAAATCAACAGCCTTAGAATTGTATAACCTCATTTAGGACTGCACTGGTAGAAAGCCATGGAGTGAATCCTTCTTAGAGGAGGGGCTGTGGCTCAGTGGTTGAGAGTCTGCATGGCATGCAGAAGGTCCTAGGTTCAATCCCCGGCATCTCCAGTCAAGAGGATAAGGCAACAGGTGATGTGAAAGACCTAGTCTTGAGACCCCAGTGAGCCACTGGAAGTCAGAGTAGACAATACTCTGGTCTGGTCCTTTCAACTCTCCCCAGCTTCATGCGTGTTCATGTACTCAGAAGCAAGTCCCATTATATTCAACAGGGGTTACTCACAGGAAAAGTGTTCTCAGGATCTCACCCTTAATGTGGATGGCCAGAATACACACTGTAGCACCTTTCTGCAGGTCTTCAAAGTTCTGGCACAGAAATGCCACCAAAGTCAAAAGAAATGGGTAAACTCCAACACCCCATGCTTATTTCTGTCTTGTCTCTCTTATGCCCCATCTTCTCTCCTACTCCAAGACTACCACCCTTTGCACTGCTCTCCCCGGAACAAATACCATTCTGCCATCTCCATTCCCATTGTTTGGGGCCTGGGCATGTTTCTACAGAAAAGCAGAACTGGAACAGCAAACAGTGAATATTTGGAATTGTTCAAGGAAGGCCTCCAGTAATCAGAAAGGGGGCTATGAATTGCTTCACTGTGCTGCTGTTTTTGTGTCATGCAGGGCTATTCTGGCTAACCTCACAGCAGTGCATGAACATTATTAACCGGGGCAGAATATCAAGCAACATATACTGATTGCACTGTAGTCAGTAATGCACCAATGTCAGGAGTTTACATTTGCCAAATACCTCTGAGAATGCTCAGTCTCTATAACAAAGAAACCAAGAGTTATTTTGAATCAGCAGAACATGTGTCAAACAAATGACCTGGCCCTGTGGTAAAGGTCACCAACAGGTGATTTGCAAGATACTGGTAGCTCCCTGGCTCCCCAGGTGTAGCTTGTGATTGTTTAACCTGGACAACTCAAGAGGCAGTTTGATAGGAAAGCACAGGGCTGCCAAACCCCCACCCCCATGTCCCATTGTTCACTGACGCTCCAAGCAGCAGTAGGAGAAATATTAATGGGGGGAAAGTAGCCTTGTGTACTTACTGAAAGTGGATACAGGAAGTGACAACTGGCAGCTCTAGGAATCACCAGAAATTCTACAGTTTTACCATGGAGTTTCTGGTGGTTCCTGGATCTACCTTTGTTACTTCCTGTGTCCAGTTCCAGTAAGTACATGAGACTGCCCCCCCCCCCAGGAAAGAGTCTCTTCCCTATCAGCACTCAGCAAGGTGCATCTGGCAGACTGTGGCCCAGGTGTACCAGATTGGTTCTTGAGTTGTCCAGGCAGGCCCTGGCTCCATCAGCTGTTTGACGCTCAAGTTGCAGAGATTCTCTTCCTCACATCAGTGCTGAACAGCCGATGGGGCCAGGGCACATCTGGCCAGCTCCAGAAGTGTTTGACCAGAAATGGCTCGGGATATTTTTTTATTAATGAGAAGTACCCTCATGGGTGTGAAAGTTGGGCAATGGAGAAAGCCGATTCTTTTGAAGTGTGGTGTTTTACAGATACTGAGCACTGCCAAGAAGACAAATCAGAGGGTTCTAGATCCTATCAAGCCTGAGCTCTCCCCTAGAAGCTAAAATGACTAAACTGAGGTGATCGTACTTTGGGCTTATTATGAGAAGAAAAGAGTCACTAAAACAGACAATAACACTAAGAAAAGTTGAAGGCAGAAGGAGGGAGGGAGGGAGCAGAGAGGATTTATACCCCACCCTTCACTCAGAGCAGCTTACAATTTCTTTCCCTTCCTCTCCCCACAACAGACACCCTGTGAGGTAGGTGGGGCTGAGAGAGCTCTGACATAAACTGCTCTTCAGAGAAAAGCTCTGAGAGAACTTGTGACTGACCCAAGGTCACCCGGCTGGCTACATGTGGAGCAGTGGGGAATCAAACCCCATTCTCCAGATTAGAGTCCACCGCTCTTAACCGCTACTCCAAACTGGCTCTCATGGATCAATTCAATCAAGGAAGCCATGGCCCTCAGTCTGCAAGATCTGAGCAAGGATGTTAACAAGCGGACATTTTGGAAGTTATTAACTCGTAGGATACAGCAACGCTTAGTCACCGGTTCACCAAAACACCCTGGTACCTCTGGAAATGGCACCGGTTTCACTGCTACTGATGCCCCCCCAGAAAGCTTTGTATGGAGAACAGCAATCCCCCCCTCCTGAACAAAATGGCTAGCGTATGCTATGTTTTCCATCCAACAAAAAAATATCAGAACGTTGCCACATGTTGTTTTCCTCCCTCGCTAGAACACGCTTGCCAGCTGTAATAAAAAATTTAGAGATTAAATCATAACAGAGTGGTTGCTAGCATTTACTTCCCACTGGAAAGGAGGGAGAGGAACCGGACTTCCCTTTCTTTCCTCTCGCTTACACTTAAAACGCTGTATCTGGCAGGCACACCCTATAATGCTGGGTTACAGAGCCAACAAAAATAGTTTTGCCTTCTCATTTCTCAGGCATCCAACTGCCATTTTTGAAGGATAAAAATTAAAAAATGTACATCTACGCCCCCCACCCCCATGTCTACAAACAGCCACTCAAATCTGACTCCGCTGCAGAGCTCTTCTGGAAAATGCCGCAGTCCGTGGAGACAGGAAGCAAGGAAGAAGCACAATGAATGTTTCTGCTAGCCATCGCTGATCACATTCAACATGTGGATGGCTTACAGCAGCCTAGAATAGTGACAGTGGGATATGGTGGCTAGATTCAGACAAATTTTTCCTATAAGAAAAAGCTGGAGAGACTGCAGGTTATCAGGTTAGAAAGATAAAATCATGCATGTAGAGAAAAGCAGCTAGAAATAACTTTTTGTTCCTATCTCATAATACAGGAATTCTGAAACAACCAATAAAATTGGTGAGCATAAGGTTTGGGGGTGGGGGGGAGTAGAATCATAGAGATGGAAGGGATCTCCAGGGTCATCAAGTCCAACCCCCTGCACAATGCAGGAAATTCACAAATACCTCCCCCCCACCCCCAATGACCCCCGTTCCATGCCCAGAAAGGGGGGGGGGGACACCCTCCAGGATCCCTGGTCAAACTGGCCTCGAGATAAAATGGCTTCCTGAGCCCAAAGTGGTGATCAGTATTTCCCTGGGCATGTAAGAAAGGGCCACAAGAACTCAGCACTGATGCAACCCTTCATGCCCTCCCTCTCATGATCTGCCTAAGTTCACAGAATCAGCATCACTGTCAGATGGCCCTCTAGCCTCGGTTAGAAAACCTCCAAAAAAGGAGAGCCCACCACCTCCCAAGGAAGCCTGCTCCACTGAGGAACAATTCTAACTGTCTGGAAGTTCTTCCTAATGTTTAGCCGAAAACTCTTCTGATTTAATTTCAACCCGCTGGTTCTGGTCTGACCTTCTGGGGCAACATCCACTCCATTCTCTATATGACAGCCCTTCCAGTACTCCAATATGGTTATTGTGTCACCTCTCACTTGTCTTCTCTCCAGGCTAAACATACCCAGCTCCTTCAACCTTTCCTTACAGGACGTGGTCTCCAGACCCCTCACCGTCTTTGTTGCCGTCCTCCTCTGGACACTTCCCTGTTCTGTGGGCTGTGGCTCAGTGGCAGAGCATCTGCCACGTGCAGACAGTCCCAGGTTCAATCCCTGGCATTTCAGTTAAAAACCAGATAGCAGCTGATGTGGAAAACCTGAGACCCTGGAGAGCGGCTGCCAGTCTGAGTTGACAATATTGACCTTGATGGACCAATGGTCTGATTCAGTATAAGGCAACTTCATGTCTTCATGTGCTCTTCACTCTACAAACAGTTTCACTGTGGAATTCATTGCCAGTGGACAAAGTGGTGACCACCAGCTTAGATGACTTTAAGAAGGGATTAGACAGATTCATGGAGGAGAGGTCCATTAGTAACTACAAGCCACACTGAATAAAGAAATCCACTGCATGCCGACACAGTAAACCTCTGACTACCAATGACAGCAGGCAACATCAGGAGAAGGTCTTTGCCACTACGCCCTTCCCACAGCAACTGATTGGCCAGTGCATGAAACAGGATGGTGGACTAGATGGACCACTATTCTGACCTTGTCTTTGTGCTCTTATGAAAAGACAATCTGTGGTTTGTTACTGTGTAAATAAGTCTGGGGCAATCCCTAGACTGATCTCTCGGAATAAACTGTGATATGAAACTGTGTTTTGCAGGTCAAGAACAAACCATAACGAAGAGACAAAGTACGGTTTATCTGCCCAAAGGGAAAGGAAAAGGAAGTCACAGCAAGCCCAAAGATTCCCTAGGCAAGAAAAAACCCAGGATCTTCTGTCAGGCCTAAGCCAGTGTGAAAAGCTCTCTCTTAAGCTTACTATGACCTAACCTTTTACAAGCATAAACAGTTTTTGACAATTTATATTTTATTTCATGACAAACAATAAACAGACATAAAAACTTACACACACAAAAATTGTACTTTCCTAACAATGCCTTTGACTTCATATTTTCTCCAGGGGGACAGCCCAGCTGTAATTCCAGGAGATCTCCAGCCACCACCTGGAGGCTGGCAACCCTAATTTATCTTCCAGCTTATAAGACATTTTGTGCTTGGCACTCTCCGGGAGGAAATCCACCTCTGAACGTCTCTTGCCTTGAAAACCCTACGAGGTTGCCTTAAGTCAGCTGTGATACGATGGCAACAACAAAGAGCAGCAATGCTCCTTCTAAGCTGTGGAGTCTTGTGAGCAAAAATTCTACTTTGTGAGCTACTGGCATTGAATTTGTGAGCAAGCAATCGGGCCATCCTTCCTGAGCAAAGACAAAAATGTGTGAGCTAGAGGCTAAAAATCTGTGAGCCAGTTCATACTAACTCAGCTTAGAGGGAACACTGGTTGCCAGCCTCCAGGTGGCACCCTGAAGATCTCCCACTATTACAATCGCTCTCCAGATGACCACAATCAATTTCTCTGGAGAAAATGGCTGCTTTGGAGGGTAGACTCTATGGCACTATACCCTACTGAGGTCTCTCCCCAGGCTCCACCCCCAAAATCTCCACATTATTTCCCAACTCGGAGCTGGCACCACCTGCAGGACAGTCCCCTTCCCACCAGACAGTAGCTGAACACAGCAGCAGGGGTAGGAGGTTTGCCAGCCCAGGGTATTAGCTGGGCACATGGGGGGGGGGGGGGGTAGCAAGGGCACCAAGCTAGCCCTAGGCAAACCCAGCTGGAAAAGGACACAGCAAGGAAGGGGTTAAGAGAGGAATAAAGCTGAGAGAAGGGAGGGTTTTCTACACAGGCAAGAGTTACACTGCACTAAATAATTCACAAAGTTACTGGGAAAGATTATTAGGGACTGTGTTCTATCCTACTGTGTATGGCTTGCTGAAACTGGGATCCTTCTATGTGATTTTTGCATTATTCAATTTGTCATGTTAATATTTATGATTAGTTGTTGTAGATTTTCCAGGCTGTATGGCCATGGTCTCGGCATTGTAGTACCTGACGTTTCGCCAGCAGCTGTGACTGGCATCCTCAGAGGTCTAACCCAGAAAGATGGAGTACTCTCTGTGTCAATGTGAGAAGAAAAATGGTAGGCAGGTAATCTATAACTACTCCGGAAGGTGGGGCAGGGCTGAGTCATTATCTCGTAGGATCTCCAGTTAAAAAGACCAGGCAAGAGGTGATGTGAAAGACCCCAGCCTGAGATCCTGGAGAGCCCTTCTAGGAGGGGGCCTTGGCTCAGTGGTAGAGCCTCGGCTTGGCATACAGAAGGTCCCAGGTTCAATCCCTGGCACCTCCCATTAAAAAGACCAGGCAGCCGGTGGCAGGAAAGACCTCTGTCTGAGACCCTTGAGAGCTGCTACCAGTCAGAGTGGGCAATATTGACTGGGATGGACCAATGATTCGAGGCCGTATAAGGCAGCTTTACATGTTCAACTGAGTGACAGAACTCAGCTAAAGCCTTCTGTGACATGAAAATACTCTGGGCCCCTGTTTTCCACTTTGAGCACTGCAGGAACATAAAAGCCCAGCCCCTGGACACTACAGGAACAAGAAACTCATCGAAGGAATTTTCTCGTTGAGCCTTTCACAGTTTGCAATACTGAGGGATACAGGTTAAATGAACTGCTGGAAAAGACAACAGAAACATTCAGTTTGTTCACAGTCCACAACCCCAAGAGACGGTTGCTGGCTGATCATCCGATTACTGTGTACTTCCTGCATACTGTTCCAGGCAAAGTGGAATTCTACGTTGTCAGAAATACTGTGCTGTGGTGGAAGACATTGCCCTCTGTGTCAATGCATGTCTACTGCAACTCAGTGCACTTCCAAATATCGTTATGCAGTGCATTTTCTACTTGCACCAGTGGAGGCCTAGGATATGGCGCAAAAATGAACCGCAGACCGTTATCAGGACCATAACATAAACTGTACGGGATGGAACAGAGTGTTTGGGAAGGGCTGTGGCTCGGTGGCAGAGCCTCTGCTCTGCATGCAAAAGATCTCAGGTTCAAACCCCAACAAATCCAGATAAAAAGGAACAGGCACTAGGTGATGTGAAAGACCTCAGCCTGAGACCCTGGAGAGCCGCTGCCAGCCTAAGTAGACAATACTGACTTTGATGGACTGCTGCTCCAAATCAGTATAAGGCTGCTTCGTGTGTGAACTAGATCTTACACGGGGAGAGTTTTACTTGGAGCTGCCGTTATCTGTCTTATAACATCTACTTCCGCCCTCAGAAGTAGCAAGGATTGCACATGGAATTGATGTTCACAGAAGCAATCAAGTCCCGGTCTCATCTTCTCCGCACTGTGGTTTTGCAAACACCCCCACCGCTATCATCCCGCCACCGCCTTGTGCATTAAAATGTTTCATCCAAAAAAAAAAACCAGAAAGCGCCATCATATTCTGGGAATCATAAACCAGGCAACTTTCCACACCCCGCCCACAGACACGCACGCTTTCAATCTGGCTAGGACAAAACGGCACAGCTGCTAGAACCACAATGAGCACTGAGCCAGTCACTGAAATGTGTGCCTCGAACACTTTCGTCTGCCGGGGCTCTCATCACGGTGACTTCAGTGCCGATAAAATCATCTTTTTGGGAAATGATCTTGTCTTTTCAGAAGACAGGCAGTATCGGTGTTTATTATTTACCCATCCTACGAGGATCCCGCCTCTGCTTCATGGGATTATCAAGTTAACATACTCAGGGGGCATTTCATTTTCACAACAACCTTGCGAGGCAGAGACTGACCCAGCTCACCCAGTGAGCATCTTGTTGGTCAGGATTCTACATCCGGTTCTTCTTCTAGCCACTATATTAGAGTTCCCCGTGGTAACCATGGCACCCATCAGTACTCCCCCTGGTGTGCTCCAAGCTGTTCAGAAAATGGGCGGGGCCACTGCAAGGAAGGGCTTGTTATTGGCTGCCCTCATTCCAATGAAAAGGGTTTCCATGGCTGCAATAGCAGACGTAGACACAATCAGGGGCACTGGTAAACATGCAGGCTTTCCTTCATCCCTGTGTGGTTCCCTTCCCCCCTTCCAGGTTTTCCATCTTTTTATTCCTCCTTCTCTTTATCTTCACATGTTCAGTGAGGTTGCCATGCAATTATTTTGCAAAGCAAGAAAGAAGAGTTGATTTTTATACCCCGCTTTTCTCTACCCTAAGGAGTCTCAAAGCAGCTCACAATCGTCTTCCCTTCCTCTCCCCACAACAGGCATTTTGTGGGGCAGGAGGGAGGATTCAAACCCGGTTCTCCAGATCAGAGGCCGCTGCTCTTAAGCACCGACTATACCATGCTGGGGGGAGATATTGCATTTGTTTCTGCCTCCTGCAGCAGCCATTTTGGGGGTAGTGCTCACCACCCCCTATCAAAATTCCAAAGTTACCCACAGGCCCAAAAAGGTTGGGGACCCCTGCACTACACCAAAGCAGCCAACCATTCACTGCTCATAAAGATCCTTGCCACTGGAAGAAAAGAAGTCTTCAGCATAACTACTGAACTATCTCCAGTTAAGACACTAATTCCTAAACTTGCTGCCTTCAGGTAACACTGTCCATGAAGCTGCCACAGGTCTATCAAGATCCGTCTTGTCACCTGTGACTGGCAGCAGCTCTCCAGGGTCTCAGGAGGGGCTGTGGCTCAGCGGTAGAGCATGTGCTTATCATGCAGAAGGTCCCAGGTTCAATCCCCAGCATCTCCAGTTAAAAGGACCAGGCAGGGGTAAGGGAAAGACCTTGGCCTGAGACCTTGGAGAGCCGCTGGCAGTTTGAGTAGACAACCCTGACTTTGATGGACCAGTAGTCTGATTCCGTATAAGGTAGGTTGCTCAGTTCAGCTAAAAAGTCTTTTACATCACCTGATGCCTGATCCATTTTTAACTGGAGTTGCCAGCAACTGAATCCGGAACCTTCCACATGTAAAGTGGATGCTCTACCACTGAGCCCTATTCTTTCCCCACCATCCACTCTGACTTGTCTAACAAAGAACCTCTATAAATTTGCACAGGATTCTGGGAGTTTAAGGTTCACACAGGACACTGGCTGAACCACAAGGCTCCTCTGACGCGGGCACATGGCAAGAGAAGATCAAGTAAGGGCAGGTGAGCCATCTTTAGGGGAGGCTTGTCCATAATACAAATTCAGACATTCTGACTGGCTTCCAATAAATTTTAGGGTGCCCAAGAGCACAGTCTGAAAATCCACTCGTTTAGGATCCATGCAGAAAGAGGGTTCGAAGAGGGTAGCCATTTTGGTCTGCGTAGAACAGCTAGATTTAAGTCCAGTAGAGCCTTAGAGACCGACAAGATTTCCAGGGTATAAGATTTTGAGAGTCAGAGTTCCCTTTGTCAAATTCAGGAAGCCAGAAGACAACTCTCCAATTACCACAGAAGTCAGAACGAAAAAGATTTACATAAGCAACCACATGTGGAAGCCCTTTGAAAACTTCCTTGTTGACATTTGCAGGGCTTGCAACAACACTAGTGACAGGAAGCATGCAGACTCTGTATTAGAGAAGTATGTGACAGAAATAGTGAGGAGTATAGTCACCCAGGAGTACCAAAAACAACTAGACAGGATTAGGAAGAAATTGCCCACATGCATACAGGAACAGACCTACACAGAATAGGGTTGCCAACGGGGGACAGAGGGACTTACAAGGAGAAAGAGAAAGGCCTAGGCCTCATCTCTGACATCACACAGGAAGTGACATCATCAAGCCAGTGACGTCCAGGTAACACTCTGATATTTGGGCCAAAATTCTACAGTAAGACCAGCTTCCATCATAGAATTTTTGCCCAACTACCAGAGTGTCACCCAGATGTTGCTGGTGTGATGACATCACTTCCTGTGCAACACCGGTGACAAGGCCTAGTCCTTTTCCTTCCTCCTAGTAAGCCCCCCTCAGCTGGCCAGCTGATCAGCAGCTGGGGTTAGGGCCTGGCAGCGGGGGACCCCCACCTCACCAGGGAGTCTGGCAGCCCTAATATGGACACACCACAAGAACCTAAAACTGGGACTTTTGCCCAAAACACATAAGGATGGCAACTCAGGATTTGGTATCTAACAAAGGGGACCTCTGACCCTCAAAATATAACGCACCCATGCAAGAAAATGTTACTTCCCACAATTAGAAAAAACACCTTTAGACACTTATCTGCTATTGCGACATATTTACTGCTTTACAACTGTTGACTTTATAACCTCAAATTGTTATTTAGTTTTTCATTTTGCATAACTTAAACACCATCATGTTATGGGTTTAATTTGCTGTTAAATCCCTGTCCATAAGTTTAAAACCTCATCTACCATTCCAATGTTATTTGAAAAAGTGTGCCTTGCACACGAAAGCTCAAACCTTGAACAAACCTTTGTTGGTCTTAAAGGTGCCACTGGACTCTAAATTAGTTCCAAAAACATTGTTGGCCTCTAAGGTGCTACAGTGTTTGAATGTAGTTCTTCTGATGCAAAAAGAGGAATTGGATATTTTTTCTCAATTATTACAGCCCAGCAACCAACCCCCAAATACGTTAGGTGCAGATATGCAAATTGGTACCTAGCTGTCTTCAATCATCAACCGTGCCTGCTCCCTCACGTAGGCTGATTGCCGTCTGTGATTTCACCTTTGCCACCTCTACCCTCCTCCCGAACAAATGCCAGATTCCAGCAGGGCAGCCATGTCAGTCCATTGCAGGAGAACAACGAGTTTTTGTGACTGTTGTTTGTCTTTCAGGCACGCACAAGTCTTTGCTGTTCCTAAGAAGGGCAGCATACACCTATTGTACAGAGCTAGCCAAGCAAGGACCGATAAGAAAGGGCGTCTGTTGCAGCAAGTACCAAATTGACTCCTGGATCACGTTCCAAAATGTAAATGCATCCAATTTCCTCAGGAAAAAATACAGAAAAATCAGCAGTCCTTGCAAAATTCACCCGTAAGTTACCGCTAGTTCAACCTGCCCTCTCTTCACTCACAGTATATTTATTTGTACATTTATACCTCACTTTCCTCTACAAATGGGACCCTAAACAGCATACAACATTGTCCTCCCCTCCTCCATTTTATCTTCACCCCATGGCAACTGTTTTAATGTTTGCTCATCTGCTGCTTCAAGGACACTGGGTGGAAAGGCGGCATAATTTTTTTTTAAAAAATAAAATAAATAAACCCTGTGAGATAGGTTAGGTGGATGATATAACAGGCCCAAGGTCACTCACCAAGCTTCCATGGCAGGGTGAAGATTAGAACCTGGGTCTCCTGATCTATTCTAGCATCACCTGCACCACACTGGATCCCAAGGTTCCTTGAAGGTTAGCAAGACTTTATTTATTTTATTAGATTTCTATACTGCCCTCCCCAAACGGGCTCAGGGCGGTGCAAAACAATTAAAATAATAAAATTAAAGCAATGTTAAAATAACTATTTGCACATAATCATGTCATATCATAAAATACCATGTGAACAGAGATCAGATGGTAAAACAATCCAGTATCTAATCAGATGTCTAGTCAGGACCAGGCCACTGATGGATGATTGGCCAAAAAAGCTGGGGGGGGGGGGCGGGACTTCCTAGGTAGGAAGATCTGTAATGGCAGATGAGGCATCCAACAGAAAACTTGGCTAGTCCTCTACACCGCACAGTCTTCAAAGACTCACAGGTGCATTGTAAGGTCTCCACCTACAGGTCAGGTGAGCACCCTGCACAAAGTGAGGGCATGTCCTGAAATGCACTCCAGAATTCCCTGCCATGCATTCTTTTTCAGACGTGCTGAGGTTCCTCCTCAGGCAAACGCAATGTGACAAGGTTTACCCTGACAACAGGACAAGAGTGAAAAACCACAAGTTTACACCCCCAGTTTCCCCTGAACTCACCTCAGCTGTATTTTCTTCACACCTCATCTGGGTGTTTTTGCTTCAGCAAGACAGTCAAGAAATGGAATGTGGCAGAAACCACTGTGGAATTCCTTGTTTATACACAAGTAGGATTCAGAAACTGTTCTCTGAGGGAGGTTCTTATCTTAGAAAACACACCCTTATCAACATGGGCAAAGAATTTCTGGGTCTCTTAACAGCGAAATCCTGAGGAGAGTTACACCCTCCTAAATCCATGGGCTTAGGAGGGTGTAATTTTGCTCAGAACAACACTGCTTAGACACCAGCCACCTCTCCCCAATAGACAAAACTCTTCTGGTACAGCTGGTCACCAGTTTTCCAATCGAGAAATACTGGAATTCACATCTGTCTGGCAACACCAGCCACTGATCTCAGAAGTCTTCCACTTAAGACCCCATATCTGAGGACTCTGTAGCTTCCATTTGATATTTACTTGGTTCCTTTCAGGACTGAGCCTTGCTTTTGCAAAGAGATGCCAAGACTGGGAGGGGCTGTGGCTCAGTGGAAGAGCCTCTGCTTTGCATGCAGAAGGTCCCAGGTCCAGTCTTGGATATCACCAGTTAAAAAGGACCAGGCAGTAGGTGATGTGAAAAACCTCTGTCTAAGAGGAGGCCCATGGCTGGTCTGAGTAGACAATACTGACTTTGATGGACCAAGGGTCTGATTCAGCACGAGGCAGTTTCATGTATAAGACCGAACACAAATTAAACCTTAATAAAGGGTGGATTCAAAGCCGCAAGAAAGCCCGCCAAGAAACGCTTCTGGGTGCAACGGTTCTGCATGGCAGGGTCTGACATTTTTGGACAGGGCTTACCAGGAAACCCTTCCATGCCAGCGCTGCCTGAACACCAGGCGCGCAAGCCCACACAGATGCCTATCTTTTTGCAGTGCACCATCCTAAAGAGACTTACGCCCTTCAAAGTCCATTGAAGTCAGTGGGTTTACGAGGGTGTAACTCAGTTTAGGATGGCACAGCTAGCAACCCTTTTCCCCCTTAAGGAAGAGGAACAATTTATTATTTATACAGTACTCTGTTACTTCAGTGCTCCTTAGACTGACCATGTAAAGCAAATTCACTTAAAGCAAGACGGCCAGTTGGGTGTAATGGTTAGGTGCGCAGAATCTAATCTGGGAGAACTGGGTTTGATTCCTCGCTCCTCCACATGCAGCTGCTGGTGTGACCTTGGGTCAGTCATAAATTCTTTCAGAGCTGTTCTCTCGGGAGCAGTTCTCAGGAGAGCTCTGTCAGCCCCGCCTACCTCACAGGGTGTCTGTTATGGGGAGGGAAAGGAGATTGTAAGCCCTTTGGATCTATACCCCGCCCTTCACGACCCAATCTCCTCCTCCTTCCTGTGATTATTCCCATTAGGGCCAGCGTCAGCAGACCCTCAGGTAGGCCCAGGACTCCTGGAGGGGCCCACTGCTGTTGACCCCCACCCATGCACCTCCTCTACTTCTTGTTCGCTTGCCCTTCCCCATCTGTTTGCTTGAACAGCTCTGCCACCCACGCTCACTGCTGCCTAGCATCATGGGGGAAAGGCATGTGGGGCACACAGGCGATACTGCCAACGGCCACGGCAACAGCAGCCCCAGCTGCAAGCTCTGGTCAGTGCTGTTGGGAAAGGGTGCGCAGGCAGTGCAAGCAATTGAGCATGGGCAATGGGAGAAGGTGGGAGGCATACGGGGGCCGTGGAGGGCAGACCTGGAACCAGCCCTGACTCTCATATTGCAGACCGGAATGCTAAGGCTGAAAAGCAGAGCCTTCTGAAGGTCCCCAAAGAAGTTCACAACACAGATGAGATCCAAGTGGGGACTTGGCCACTCACACTCTTAAACACTACACTAGTCTGCGAGCCAAGAGCTCTCGGTTTTGCTCCATGGAGCAAATTTGCCCCTACCTCTGCATGCCAGCACTGCCTAAGCCACAACTCACAACATTTCCCCAGGGCTCCCTGTCACAAATACTGGGAGCTTTAACTCTTGTAAGCTTACACCTCGAAAATCTGGTGGGTCTCTAAGGTGCTACTGGACTTGGATCTTACTTTTCCACTGCAGACCAACACAGTTACCTACCTGAAACTAGGGATGCCAGCCTCCAGGTGGGACCTGGGGATCCCCCAGAAATACTGTTCATCTCTGGCTATAAAGGAAGCAAATAAAGAAACCCTTCCTGTGATATGCTGCCTCTTCAAAGAAAAAGAGGAACAAGCCCATAACATTAAGCACCTGTGCCGTTCTTTAAGGGGCCAAAGTGTTTCACAAACATTAGCATTTAACCATTTACTTAATGCCACTGCAAGGTCAGCAAGTAATGACCCCTTGCTGCTAATCAGCCTCAGAGTAGCTTGCTGAAGGTATCCATGGTAGAGGTGAGACTCGAACTGGGGACTTCCCAGTCCCAAACCATAGGCCAATATACTCTCCATGCTCAGCTCTTGGCCCTGCTCCAGTTCCTGCGCTCTTTAACTACTTTATCTTTTCATCGACTGAATTTTTTTTATTGCTTTTGTCATTACCGCTAATAACAGCCACCAAGGAATTTGGATGAGGCCTTACAATGGGAGTCTCTGGTACAACAGCAACACCCAAGGGCTCCTGCAAGATCACAGGGCAGCAGAAGCAAATTTTGCCCTGGGGACACCAGACATAAACAGCCGATGAAATAATTTATGCACAGAGCAAAGCTCCAGAGGCAGATGTGCACAAGTGGAATTTTATATAAGCAAAAGTAGCTCAGGCTGAGTTTCACATCTGTCTTCAAGGCCTGGGGGTGGGAGGGGAAATGGAGTTTCTCTAGTCTCGTGCTAGCTGACTGCAATTCCAGAAGCCTGCAAGGACTGCATTTTAAAAACCTGCACATGGAGCTGAAAACGTAGCAGCATCGTGTCTCTCCATGCCCAGACAACACTGCCTGTTCTCCAGGAAGAAAGTTCCACAGAACTGGAGAACAAGCAAATCTACTCAGAATCCTACTTGAGTCTAGGTAATGAGCTTTAGTTCCAGGAATGTGTGCTTTGGATTGCACTGTTTAACTGGGCTGATTTCAGAGTAAACATGCAGCAGCAGCAGCTCAGAAAGAGAATAAGAAGTTCTTACCACTTTGTTTCAACTCCTGAAATGCTTTCTGTTGCCTTACCCAGCACAATTTGTTCCCCTCTGTTTTGCTCACCCAAAAGTTGAAAAATAACAAGTAGACTAAGAAATTAGTTACTGGAGTCCCTCAAAAATGTTTATTTACCATTCTACAAGCCTCTCGCCTGTAATAGTCTATCTACAGGCCAATGTTCTGGTCCCTAAAATATCTTAATAAAAAGATTTTTAACTATATTCTAAACGAGAGAGAGTTTAAAGTTAATGCATGTTATATATTTGGACACAAAATTACTGATCTCAGGAAAATGAGCAAAAATAGCTACCCTTGTTATCTAAAACCTCATTTTATTTACTACTACAATCATAGAATCACAGAGTTGGAAGGGGCCATACAGGCCATCTAGTCCAACCCCCCTGCTCAGTGCAGGATCAGCCTAGAGCATCCCTGACAAGTGTTTGTCTGGCCGCTGCTCAAAGACTACCAGTGAGTATTTCTATCCTGCTCTTCCAATGAGTATTTCTATTCTGCCTTTCCAGTGAAGCTCAGAGCAGCTAACAGTAAAGGAAAACTTAGTTCTATCTGTCTAGTACTGCTCATATGGCTATCACCTTAAGCAGAAACTGGAACCAAAAAATATTTTAAAGACCTTATTCAGTATTATTTCTCTTATATTTGATGACCAAAACAGTTTTAAAATTTAAAATTACGCAAACCTTAAAACATAACCAAGCTCTAAATCATTTTAAATCATTTTAATAATTTCAAACAAACCAGCCGCTTAAAATTCTTACTTTAACCAACTAACTTTTTTTTTTTAGTCCAGTGCCCAACAAAACAACACCAATATAATGCTCTCTGAAAAGAAAAATGGCGTCTGTGGGGGGGTTTTCAAGACAAGAAGGGAGGAATCTGGCCAGAATGGTCTTTTTACAATAATGAAGCAGCAACAGAGAAGTCAATCAGACTACCGAAGATGACAAAAGAGCTAGAGGAAATCAGCAAGTAGCAGATGAAAAATGGACTGGGTTTTTTTTAAATTCATTTAAAACATGCCTATCCCACCTTATCTCCCCAGACTTAAGGTGCACAGCAGGAAAGAGAATTATTCAGGTATACAGATCCCAGGCCATGAAGAACTTTAAACAGTAATAAAAATCATTTTTTGCATTTGAATTTTTCCTTAGCTGAAGTTTCCAAATTGTCTTCAAGGGTAGCCCCGCATGAACAGTATTCACTTTGTTCCGCCTACCAGTAGCCGTAGTGGATCAGAGGTTAAGACGCTGAAGCTGCAGACCGGAAGGCCGGTAGCTCGGCAGTTCAAGACCCGAGTGCCATGTGACGGAGTGAGCTCCCGTCTCTGGCCCCAGCTTCTGCCAACCTAGCAGTTCGAAAGCAAGAAACTGCAAGTAGATAAATAGGTAACGGTTCGGCAGGAAGGTAACAGCGTTCCGTGTGCCTCGGCCTATAGTCATGCCGGTCACATGACCACGGAAATGTCTTCAGACAGTGCTGGCTCTTCGGCTCGGAAACAGACATGAGCACCGCCCCCTAGAGTTGGATTCAGCTGGCTTTCGAGCAAGAGAAACCTTAACAGTAACACAGATCAGTTTGAGTCTAATAGGGAAGACAGCTTCTTAAACATCAAGATGGGAAAGCTGCCACGGCCTGAACTTGTTTCTCAAATAGCAACAGGCCATCCAAAACTCGCCCAAGATGTTTTACATGCTTAGATTCCCTCTAAAACAGGAAGTCAGTCAGTCCCTTCTGGAGCACTAGCAACTGGCATCCGCCTCTGTCTTCTCTGACTTCCGTTTCTGCTTTCTAGGACTCATCTGACCACTGCATGCAGATCCCCGGTACAGGGCAGAGACATCCATATCTGGAGGCTTACGGAATGACATTTAAGTACTAAATCTCAAGTATACTCACTTCCTGTGCCATCCTCTATCCACATGTTCCCTACCTTGCCCTCCTCAACAAAAACAGCCCCCATAACTATGCAGCTATCCAAGTGACCCTGAACCTATCGGGACAAATCCAGATATATGTTAGTTTCATAGATTCTGTATACGTTAGAGACACAGATTCTGTACAGCACAGTTGCCAGACCTGCAAAATACCAGCATCTCAGTCAAAACACACCACTATATTAGAACACCTTTACAGATCTGCTCCACGGTCCTATAGTTCACTGAAACTTTAAGAGCATCTCCACGGTCAAGTTTCTAGCTAGAGGTACAGCCACCAGCTCTGTTACTGTACATCAAAACATGAACTGCATATGTTTGGCAGACAGCTGAACCCGGGTGAACGCTGACAGCTGCGTTGCCATTAACCAAGTCTCTTTTTTCCCCCTCCACCAATACTACTTAAAAGGTAAGGCAGAAGAGAGTATGAAGGAGGAGTTAAGGGGAAAGGTCTCTGCTGAATATAGAACAGCCTCCAAAAGTCCACCCTATTGATTAGCAGAGCGCTCTGAGCAGGGAAATCACTTCCATGTTTTATGCACACACACAAATGGAAACACACACACACACACACTCTAGCAAGGATAACCACTCCTACCCACTTGGCTCACACTTCTTGCTTGCTGCCAGTTATGTTCTCGGCCTCTGTGCCAGCCTGTCCCCCCCCCCTTCCCCTTGGCATCCCCTCTGCTGAGTGGTGATTTAATAAGCTTGTATGGGGGGGGGGGCTCTCTGGGATCCAGCAAAGATCCCCCTCCCCCTTCACGGGCATATCCACTCTATCCCAGGATGCATTATTTAAGCAAAATCTTATAAATAACAGACCTAAGTAACCGGAGGGAGCGGAAGGGGGAGTGTCGGGTGGAGATGCACACATCTCCGACCCTTTCATCGCCAGCCACTTTGCAGGCCAACAAAAAATAGGAAAAAACCACAACAGCGCACAACCCCCCCCCCCCAAAAAAAAACACTGGATGCTCCAGCCTCCCCGTGCATGTTTCCACTTTGGAAAGGGGGGGGGGGGGGATAGGTCTCTTTTATTGGTGACTCAAACGGCAGGCAAGCCAGCCCGTGGCCTCCCACTACTACCAATCAAAACAAACCAAAAAAAAAAAGCCAGTCGCTTCCGAAGCTCATCGATCACAATCCTTCTGCGGTTGCAGAGCAAATACTTCCAGGAAGCTTGTTCGTGTGTCATGTTTTGAAGCGCCCGGTGTGGTGCAAGTGCGCGCCCACAGAGAGAGAGAGAGAGAGAGAGAGAGAGAGAGAGAGAGAGAAATGCCATTCCCCCCCCCCCCCCGAGTCTCCCAAGTCCAGCGATGTTCTTAATGGAGCCGATGCGAATGCCGGGAAGCACATTATTGGCAAATTCCTCCCAATTTCATAGCAAGCATCCAACAGCGATCCGGGGCCAGGGGGTCTCTCGGCAAAACAAAGGCAGGCGGGGGGGGGATTCCCTCCGGCCACCTGCTCCCCCCCCCAAAAAAAAGAGTCTGCTCTCACCTTTCCCCACGCAGCCCCCCCCCCCCCACCTCTTCCTCTTTCATAGTTCCCATTCTTTAAAGCTCTCCGGCTCTGCAAGGCAGCAAGACGGGGTGGAGTGAAGAAAGGGGAGGCGGGCAGCGAGTGGCCCAGCAGCCCCATCCCACTTCCAGGCGCGGTGAATCGGCATCCCTTCCGACGCGCGCAGAGGGGAGAGCGCGGGGCAACTCCTAGCGTGGGGGAGGGAGAGCCCCGACGGACCCTCCCTCGCCCCAACCCGGAGGAAGAAGGAGGCAAGGGACGGGGCGCCGCGGTTTGAATCTCTCTCGCTTGGCAGAGCTGCTTTTGTTGGCACGAGACCTCTCCCCCCCTCCGATCCCCCTTAATTAATAAAGCCAGGAAGCGGCTCGGGAGAGCGAGCAGGAAGAAGGGGGTGCTGGAGAGGCTCTGGGTACAAAAGGGCTGGCATCCCGGGGGGCGTCGGGCGTGGGCACCTACCGGCTTCCCTGCTTTGCAAGCCGATCTCGCCTCACAGAGCCTCCCCCTCCCCCGCCTAACAACAACCCAAGCCATAAGAATGACGCGGGGGGGGGACTTTCCCTGGTCTGCAAACCGGCATGCTCGCGAGGGGACAAAGAGAGAAGGCGGTCCGTCCCCCGTCCCCCCCCCCCCCCCCGCGCTCCACATACCCACACAAAGAGAAGCCCAAAGCGCGCATCCACGCACGGCACGAAGCGCCCCCTCCCCCAGCGCTCGACTTACTTCTTCTTCCGAAAGCCCGTAGACCGGCTCCACCACCCCGGTCGCCATGGATCCCGAGACTGCAGAGAGGGGGTCCCTCCGGCAAGCAGCAAAAAGGAGCGAAGGATTCCCCCGCGCAGCGCCGCACCGGTTGGGAGGAGCAGGCGGCCGCTAGGCAAGACCCGGCGCTGAAGGCGCACACACAGTCCAGGTGAGGCAGGTGGGAAGGGAACCCTCTTCTTTCCCCGCCCTGCGCGCCCCCCTGGAAGGAAGCGAAGAGGAGGCTTTGCACAGCGGCAGATGGGGGAAGCTCTTTCCTCCGAGGGTCAGTAGGATCCAAGCGGTACCGCCAGGGATTCGAACCTACAGCCCCCGCGGTCCGCACAGACGGGCTCTGAGCACAGCCGATGCCCGCAAGCTGCCCCGCGCGGACTATCACGAGCCACCCCTTCGGTGCCCAAAACTAGAGGGAGAGGCGGAGCAGAGGAGGCGAAGCCACTCGCGGAGGGGCGGGGGAAACGAGCTCCCCGCCGCCAATCGCGAGCGCTCTCCAAAATAGCAGGCGGGGCTTGCCAAAGGCTAGCCGGTTAGGTTGACTTGCTGGAGGTCTTTTTTCCTCTCTTTCTCTCTGCGCCCCCCCCCCCCCCCGTTTCTTCTGGTTTCTCTTTTTATTTAGGAAGCGAAGGACGCAAGGAAAGGAAAGGTCCCCCCGCCCCAGGGTGTGGGTGCCAAAGAAAGGAAGACGTCTCTGGGTTGTGGGAGGGGAGAGACGAGGCGGGGATGCCGAGGAAAGGAACAGGGGGACGAAAATTTTTGCAGAGAGGCAAAGGACTGTGTCTGCATTTCTGGAAGCATGTAGGAATGGCAGGACCTCCCCAGTTCCGGCGTGCCGGTGGAATTTGGGTGGGCTGAGCCAGAGACGGGGCCTTAATAATAAAAATCCTAACCGACCAATATCCTTTATTTACTCACTTCCACCCACAGTTTCTGGTGCCAGCTCAAAACGATACAACTCTTTCCCCACCACCACCACCCACATTTTTTTGCTAAGGCAATCTGCAGAGCAGAAGGCGCCTCTCAGCGGCCAAGACCTCGCATTTCCAGCATCCTTTTTTAAAAAAAGGCAAATTCACATGTTAATCATAAAAATCCAGATGGTAACAACAATCATCATATCACAACTTATATACATATATAGGTTCTGAAATGGATTAAGAGGATTTTGAAACGGCTCTCGTTTCTGTCTTGGATCAGGTAATCTGATTAGGGTTCAATTTGGCCTTCCCCTTTTCCCACCCAGGCTGCCATGTTTAAATTAGAAACAACCTCGGCCATGTTTCAAACACAAACAAGCCACAGTTGTCAAGGAGTTGTTTTGCACTTGGGTAAAATAGTTTTATTCACAGTTCTCATTGTGCCAACAGATCCTTTATTTTGGGCATAAAGACAGTATACACTGTAAACATGGTTTCACTAATAAATTTCCAGCAAACTTGTTTTCATGCTTTTTGTTCTTTTCCTGGGTTGACTGATCTGAGAATATATTTTCAGGGGAGACTATATTCTTAGCAGAGGGGCTGTGGCTCAGAGGCAGAGTATCTGCCTGGCATGCAGAAGGTCCCAGGTTCAATTCGCAGCAAATCCAGTTTCAAGGGTGAAGTAGTAGGTGATGTGAAAGACCTCTGAGAAGATGGAGAGCCGCTGCCAATCTGAGTGGACAATACTGACCCTGATGGACCAAGGATGTGGTTCGGTATAAGGCAGCCTCATGCGTATCACGTTACAGACAAGGAGGGAGGTGTGTGCAGTGGCATTTGGAACCAGAGCTTGGAAGGTGTCAGAAACCATCATCAGCGTTGATTCGCCCCAGTTACAGAAATCCATTTTCTAACCAACTCATACAAATCCATCCTTTCTTCTAGTCTGGCTGGCATCTGCATTTTCACAAGCAGATGGTTTCTCCAAACGGGCCAGAAGTATATCTAGGGTTATGAACTCTGGATTGGGAAATACATGCAGATTTGGGGGGTGCCTATGGAAGGAGGGTTTTGGGGAGGTGAGGGACCACACTGGGGTATAATGCCATACCCTCCAAAGCAGCCATTTCCCGTCACCTGGAGATAAGTTTTAATTCCAGGAAGTCTCCAGGGCCCACCTGGAAATTGGTAACCCTATGTCCTTAAAGCACTGACCTACATAGCCCAGGCTTGCCTGGTGTTATCAGATCTGGGAAGCTAAGCAGGGTTGGACCGGGACAGTACTCAGATGGGAGACCACTAAGGAAGTCCAGGGTTGGTGAACAGAGGCAGGCAATGGCAAACCACCTCTGTTCATCTCTTGCCATGAGAACCCTGCAGGGTCAATATAAGCCAGTTACAACCTGATGGCGCTTTCTACTACCACCACTTTAAAGAAGAAGAGATTGGATTTATACCCCGCCCTTCACTACCCAAAGGAGTCTCAGAGTGGTTTACAATCTCCTTTCCCTTCCCTTCCCCACAACAGACACCCTGTGCAGCAGGTGGGGCTGAGAGAGCTCTTTTGAGAGCTGCTGGTGAGAGAACAGCTCTGAAAGAACTTGTAACTGACCAAAGGTCACACCAGCAGCTGCATGTGGAGGAGTGGGGGATCATACTTGGTTCTCCCAGATTAGAGTCCACGTTCTTAATCACTACACCAGACTGGCTCTCTTAAAGGGATCTGGTTCAATGAACACATGAAAGGTGTCTGATATCACTTCAGACTCTTGCTCTACCAAAGACAGTATTGCCTACTCCGACCGAAAGCAGTAGCTCTGCAGGGCCTTAGACAGAGATCCTTTATATCACTATGCTTGCTTTCACCCACATTGAATAACGCACATTCAGTGCACTTTAGCAGTCGTTTGCAATGGGATTTGCCAGTGTGCAACGGAAACCCAGCTGCAAACAACTGTTAAAGTGCACTGAAGTACATTGTCCAACATGTGTGAAAACAGTATAGCATGTATTATCTGTTGGCTGTATGCATTATCCTGCTGTCAGTTGTTTTCCACTTATGTCATGCCATTTTCTGCATTGTTTAACGTGTCATGTCTAATACTTTAGGCTTTGTTTCAGATGTCTCATACAGGAAGAGGTTTACTCTATCATCCCCTTACAGACAGGCCAGCCATTAACTTACTAGGAAATTTCCCAGTGAGTCGATGCTCTGGAAGTTTGTTGCTGGGAGGGGGGGGGCCTTGTCGGGGTCAGCTTTCCCTCCCCCAGTGGTAGCTCCAGAGCTCTGACTTACCAGGCCAACCCTGTACCCTGTATTCAGAGCTCACCCCTGCCAGCAGTGTTACAAACCTTTTAAAGGAAAGACACTGTCAGTGTGAATGAGTGACTTGTGCTGGTTTCCCTTGCAAAGATGATGTCAAAGTTCTTGGTTGAGCAATGATCACAGAAGACGTGTGGGTAGCACACCAATGCAGAAAAACCAGAGTCATGGTTTGTATAGTTGCTAATGGAGGAATAAACCTTCTCTTCTCCCCCACAAAAGAAATCAAAAGGAGAAATGGCTGGAAGCAATGCATGTGTTAGATGCCGTCAAGTTATGGTGACCGTATGAATTAATGTCCTCCAAAACGTCCCGTCATTAACAGCCTTGCTCTCAGATCTTGCAAACTGAGGGCCTTTGTGGCTTCCTTGAACAATCCAATCCATGTCATGTTGGGTCTTCCTCTTTTCCTGCTGCCTTCAACTTTTCCCAGCATTATTGTCTTTTCCAGTGACATGTCTTCTCATAATGTGACCAAAGTACAACAGCCTCAGCTGAATCATTTTAGCTATGGGCGTCTCTGCTCAAATTGTGAGGAGGTACACAGGAAGAAGCAGGAGGAGGAGGAGACTGGATTTATACTCCACCCTTCACTACCCAAAGGAGTATCAGAGTGGCTTACAATCTCCTTCCCCTTCCCACAACAGACCCACAGTTCCTCCACAAAATTTGATGCACGTGGGCTTTTCCTGTCTCTTCCATTTCTTATTTATTTATTTATAATTTAACTTTATGGATCACCCAATCCATGTGCACACAGGGCTCTGGGTGATGAACAACAGTGGGATAAAATACATCACAGACATTGTTAAAATGACAATAAATAAATCACTCATCTATATTCCTAAAAGCAATCCCCAGATGGCATGTGAATTCAACTTGAGCCAGTTCTGGACTGCGTTGCCGCCTTGCAGGCAGGGAAAGGAGGAGGCAAAGAAGAAAGGAATATGGGAGAAAGCAGGAGGCTGCCAGCCATAATAAAACCTGTTGCTGTCCTCAACCAAAAGCCTGGCAGAACATCTCTGCCTTGCCAGCCCTGCGGAATTGCATTAGATCCTGCAGGGCCCTGATGGCAGAGAGTCCCACCAAACTGCAGCCAGGGCCTTATCTCGTCAAGCACAGCCAAATATCTTTGGGGCCAGGGATCACCAGTAGGTTGTTCTCAGAAGAGCATAGCACTCTTTGGGATACATACATGAGAGCCAGTTTGGTGCAGTGGTTAGGAGCATGAACTCTAATCTGGGAGAACTGGGTTTGATTCCCCACTCCTCCACATGCAGCTGCTGGTGTGACCTTGGGTCAGTCACAGTTCTCTCAGCGCTGCTCTCTCACGAGCAGTCCCCAAAAGAGCTCTCTCAGCCCCACCTACCTCTCAGGGTGTCTATAGTGGAGAGGGGAAGGGGAAGGAGATTGTAAGCCGCTCTGAGACTCCTTCGGATAGTATAAATCCAATGTCTTCTTCTCTACATACCAAAGGAGGTAGTCCCGAATATACATGGGTTCCAGACTGCTCAAAACCTTAAAGGTCAATACCAGAACTTTGAACCTTACTCAGTACTCCACCAGGAGCCAGTGTAGCTGGCACAGCGCAGATTAAATATGTGCCATCCTTGGCGTTCCCATCAGGACTTGAGCTGCTGCATTCTGGATCAGTTGGAGTTTCTGGGTCAGTCTCAGGGGCAGGCCACTGTAGAGCAAGTTACAGTAATCTAGCCTGGAGGTGACCATTGCATGGATTACTGTGGCTAGGTCAGAGTGCAACAGGAAGGGGCTAGTTGCCGCTCTTGGCATAGATGGAAGAATGTTAGCCTGGCAACATTTGTGACTTGGGCCTCCATAGAGAAGGAGGTATCTAGTACCCTGCTCAAACTCCTGATGGTTTGCGCCAGTGTCAATGGCACCCTGTTAAGAGTGGGAAGTTTGTGCCCTAAACCTAAAGCCCCCACCGCCACCACCACAAAACCTCCATCTCTGTTGGAGTCAGTCTTTTTTAACCATCCCACCACAGCCTCCAAACCCGCAGCCAAATTATATGGGGCACTATCTGGGCCGTCGGCCATTAACAGGTATAGCTGGGTGTCATCAGCGTACTGATGGCATCCCAGCTCGAAACTCCGCACTAACTGGGCGAGGGGGCGCATTTAGATGTTAAATAACATTGGGGAGAGGATTGCCCCCTGAGGAACCCCACCTATTAAGGGGTACTTAGTTGACGCACTCTCCCCCAGTGCTACCCTCTGTCCCTGAGCAAGGAGATCTTTTTTTTAAGCATGGTTGCTGAATTTCATTTTGTTGGAATACGCAAATGTCTGTGATGAAAGAGTTAATCTGTTGTTTGTGTTTACAAATAGTAGTTAATTAGCATAGAACCAATTAGATTCCATGTAGATGTTCCTCCCAGAGAAGGAGGATGTAATATTCCTATTGAGGTGATCTAAGATTTCCTATTGGCTAATCGATAATTTAGAGAAAGTTAATTGTTGTTTGTCATGTACTCAGTTTGGGGGAGTTAGGGGGAACTTTCCTTTCCTTTGTTCTGGAAACAACAAGGGTCATAGACAAGATGGCATTTAGATCAGAAGATAGACAGACTGTTTATTCTTTTCTATTCCAATGTAACCCTTCCCTTTATTTCTTTTTCTAGTAATTTTTTCTTTATAACTAAACACACACAACTATGTGCTGCCTTTATTCCACTGTGTTTTTTGTGCTCTGCTAATTCTTCCAGCGCATTTGCTGGTAAAGACTATCAGACTTTTCACATTTTGTTACTTGTGATGAACAACTTTATGAGATGGAACGCACACAAAGCTGCTTTATACTGAATCAGACCATTGGTCCATCAAGGTCAGTATTGTCTACTCAGACTGGCAGCAGCTCTCCAGGGTCTCAGGTAGAGGTCTTTCACATCACGTACTGCCAGATACTTTAACTGGAGATGCTGGGGATTGAACCTGGGACCTTCTGCATGCCAAGCAGTAGATAAGAGCAGTAGCACCTTAAAGACTAACAAAACATGTGACAGGGTTATGAGCTTTTGTGAGTCACTGCTCACTTGTATGCCAAGCAGATGCTCTACCACTGAGCCATGGCCCCTCCCAAGTGGAGCTGCTCTCTAGCCTGGAGAGCCAGCATGATGGAGTGGTTAAGAGTGGTGGACTCTAATCTGGGGGACCACATTTGGTTCCCTACTCGTCCTCTACATGAAGCCTGTTGGGTAACCTTGGGCCAGTCACTGTTCTCTCAGAACTCTCTCAGCCCCACCTGCCTCATAAAGGTGTCTGTTGTGGGGAGGGGATGGGAATGCGATTGCAAACCTCTTTGAGACTCCTCAGGGTAGAGAAAAGCGGGTGGGGAGCTCCTCACAAGGTAGTGGTTGTGTGGATAAAATGGAGGCACGGAGAACAATGTTGTAAGCCACTGTGGGCCCCCACTGAGTATCGACATCTAAATAAAATAAAATACGTAGCTTGTTCGTTCCTTAATTTCTGTGGGCTATCCACTCTACTCAGCCTCACATCTTTGCACTAGCCGTACTTCAACATACTTCCTCAAAAAAATTATTATATGGAACATCTCACAATACTGTGAGAGGCACATCTGGCATTAAAGAATAATATATGTTCTATTCACACCTTTTTGTATTTTATGTTGTGTGTATGACCCTGACTTTTTTTAACTGTCATTCTAGACTTCACGTTCCTGGGATCCAAGATCACTGCAGATGGTGATTGCAGCCATTAATTTTATAAGACACATGCTCCTTGGGAGAAAAGCGATGGCAAACCTAGACAGCATAATAAAAAGTAGGGACATCACCCTGCCAACAAAGGTCTGTATGGTCAAAGCAATGGTATTCCCAGTAGTAATGTATGGCTGCGAGAGTTGGACTATAACGAAGGCCAAGTGCCAAAGAATAGATGCTTTTGAATTATGGTGCTGGAGAAGACTCTTGAGAGTCCCTTGGACTGCAAGGAGATCAAATCAGTCAATCCTAAAGGAAATCAACCCTGACTATTCCCTGAAAGGCCAGATACTGAAGCTGAAGCTCAAATACTTTGGCCACCAAATGAGAAGGGAGCACTCATTGGAGAAGACCCTGATGCTGGGAATTATTGAAGGTCAAAGAAGAAGGGCACAGCCAAGGATGAAATGGTTAGACAGTCTTATCGATGCAACAAACATGAAATTAAGCAAACTCCAGAGCACGACAGAAGACAGGAGGGCCTGGCGTGATGTGGTCCATGGGGTTGCGAAGAGTTGGACTCAACTGTGCAACTGAACAACAACAAATAATAGGCCATTCATATTTTTTTCAACGATTTCATGGTATTGTTTTTACTTGTAAGCTGTCTCCAGCAGGGTACTAGAGAGGTGATATATAAATTCCCTTCAATGAATAATAAATATTTGCTGCAGCTGTCAAATAAATAAAATTATCCCGTTAAGGCATGAATGAAACATACCTGGCATATTCCATCCTTATAATTTGGGCCTTTTTCCTGTATTATTATTCTGGGCTTTCCTGCTTTTTCACATTTAGTTGTATTTCAAATGTTATCTGTTTGCTTCTCACAGTTTCATTGTCTTTCCCACCAGGCCTGAACCTTCAGTCATCCTTCTCTGTGGCCTATGCTGACAGGGTCAGCCCTGGTTAGAATTTGGATAGGAGACTACCAAGGGTCGCTATACAGAAGTAGGCAGTAGTAAACGACCTCTGAATCTCTCTCGCCTTGAAAATCCTATTGGTTACTCATTATAACATGCCTGTTCTTTCCTCATCTTTGTTCTTTAAACTGCGTGGAAGGGCTTTGTCTTCTGGGGGAACGCGCCAGAACGGAGTTTCGGAACCTCTTTGACAAAATTCTTTTAAAAATGTTTGTAAGTTCATGAGTTTTCAGTATACAGATTGAAAACTTCATTTCCCTCTTGAGAGTTCTGGGAAGGAGGAGGAGGGAAGAAGAGGAGGAGGAGGAGGAGAAGCCGCCCTGCTGCATGGTATGTGTGTGAGGGGGGAGAGAAGACTGTGGCTCAGAGGTAAAGTACCTGCTTTGCATGCAGAAGGTTCCCAGTTCAGTTCCCAGCATTTCCAGGTGAAAGAATCAGGTAGTGGGTGAGGTGAAAGATCTTGACCTGAGGCCTTGACCTGTCCTAGACAGTACTGACCTTGAGAGACTGACAGTCTGACTCAGTCACATCAGGCAGCTTCATCTGGGGGTGGTTTTGATTAGTGAAACATTTGCTTTAAAAAGTTTACAGATTGCATAAGTTGGGAGTTCCCAGCATCGTCACAAGCCTCAACCTTGTGTGCCAGTGGGTCACTTTTACCAGCCCTGCTTATAAGCACTCCGCCAACAAGCAGGCTATTAGAATGGCTGTTCTAAAAATAGCATTGATTTCGCAAAGTCTGTTGCCGTAATATTTTTCACTTGTTTCCAGTTCTCCGTTATGCATTGATTAGGAGAGGAGGCAGAGAAACCTGCGCGAAACTTGACTAAAGGTAAAGCCAGTCGAATCTCGAAAGCCAGTTGAATCCGACTCTAGGGGGCGGTGCTCATCTCTGTTTCCAAGGAGACTTGAATCCCCAGTTCTACCATAGAAGCTCACTGGGTGACCGGGGGTCCGTCACAAATTCTCAGCCTGGCCTACCTCGCACGGTGGTTGTGACAGAGTGGAGGAGGGGAGAGTGATGTTCTAAGGCACTTTGAGCACCAGCTGGAGAGAAAAGTGGAATATAACCAAATAAATGCATCTAAATGCTTTGGAAAAGGAGAACATACAGGTGTGTTCTACTGGTATGAATGATGTGTGCCAATTATCATCACAGGCCATTACGTCATTCCACATTTCCTTTGAACATAAGAACATAAGAGAAGCCAATGTTGGATCAGGCCAGTGGCCCACCCAGTCCAACACTCTGTGCCACACAGTGGCCAAAACCCAGGTGCCATCAGGAGGTCCACCAGTAGGGCCAGAACTCAAGAAGCCCTCCCACTGTTGCCCCCCCAGTACGAAGAAAATGCCCTGTCTCACAATGAAGCAATACTTCCCAAACCTGGAAACTTTTAAGTTGTGTGTTCTGTGCGGAGTAAGAGTGAGGAGAGTGCATTTGTGGTGACTATCTGCACCCCACAAGAACAAGTTGGTGCCATGTTAGTAAGTGGGCCTGCCCCACAAGCTCAAGAGTCTCTGGGTTTCCCAGCCATCTGGCTCCCATCTAGATGCAGCAGCCTCTTGAGTCATTTCCCCAACACAGGTATTGTTCACGAGCTGGCCTCAAGCCTGCATATCCTGCATTTTTGAGCTGATTTCTGGGAAGGCCGTTGTGGAAAATTGTCAGAAGGTGCCAAGTTCCTGTGCTGGGGCCTTCTTATCTATGACGAAACCTGGCTGGTCGTAACTCATACACCTACCTAAGTGGTCTTGAGTGCCTCGGGGAAGGGGCCGTGGCTCAGTGGAAGAGCCTCTGCTTTGGATGCAGAAGGTCCCAGGTTCATTCCCCAGCATCTCCACTTAAAAAGGACCAAGGCAGTAGATGATGTGAAAAACCTCTGCCTAAGACAAGAGCCACTGCTGGTCTGAGTAGATAATACTGACTTTGAGGGACCAAGGGTCTGATTCAGCATAAGATATAATCAGGGGTCCTTTCGTAAAAAAAGAGGTGCAGGAGCTCATTAGCATAACTCATTTGCATATGCCACACCCCCTGATGTCACCGGAAGTGTCAAAAGGCCACTCATCCCTGACGTCATGGGCAGTGTGTCAAAAGGCAAGAAGGGAGGGAGGGAGGGAGGGAGGGAGGGGGGGGGAAGGAAGGAAGGAAGAAAGAAAGGAACAGGAAGGAAGGTAGGTAGGTAGGTGGGGGAGAGAGAGAGAGAAGAAAGAAAGTAAGAAAGAAAGAAAGAAAGAAAGGGAGGGGGAAGGAAGGAAGGAAGGAAGGAGGGAGGAAGAAGGGGGAAGGAAGGAAGGAAGAAAGAAAGGAACAGGAAGGTAGGTAGGTAGTTGGGGGAGAGAGAGAGAAGAAAGAAAGGAGGGGAGGAAGGGGGGAAGAAAGGAACAGGAAGGTAGGTAGGTAGGTGGGGAGAGAGAGAGAGAAGAAAGGAAGGAAGGGAGGAGGGAGGGAGGGAGGAAGGGAGAGGGGAAGGAAGGGGAAAAGGAAGGAACAGGAAGGTAGGTAGGTAGGTGGGGGGAGAGAGAAGAAAGAAAGAAAGAAAGAAAGGGAGGGAGGGAGGGGAGAAGGAAGAAAGAAAGGAAGGAGGGAGGAAGAAAGGGGGAAAGAAAGAAAGGAACAGTAAGGTAGGTAGGTAGTTGGGAGGAGAGAGAGAGAAGGAAGGAAGGGGAGAGGGAGGGAGGAAGGGAGAGGGGAAGGAAGGGGGAAAGGAAGGAACAGATAGGTAGGTAGGTAGGTGGGGGGAGAGAGGGAAGGGAAGGAGGGAGGGAGGGGCGCTTCTCCCCCCACTAGGGCTGGCGTTTCCCTCCCCCCCCCCTTGCTTGGGCCTGAGTGGCGTTAAGCCACTCAGGCCCGGCTTCTCCCTCCCTTGGGCCCGGGAAACTGTTGAGTGGGGGAGGGAGGGGGGTTCTTCCCGGGGCCCGCAGCCAGCCGCGTCCCCGGGAAGGAAGACTGGGCGAGGGAGGGGGCTCGGCGGCGGGGCCTGCGGCCAGCCGCGGCCCCGGGAACGAAGACTGGGCGAGGGAGGGGGTGAACGGGGGAGGCCCGCCCCCCGGCCCCTTCTCTTCCAGAGCGGCGCTTCGGCGCGCTCCGGCCCCAACGGAGCCCTGGATATAATAGATTACCATACTCTAATAGACCAAGCAGATACCCCTATGATAAAATTGAAACCATTGAATGTATGATTATGGAGTGCCCTATATTTAACGAGTCGAGGGCTAATTTTTACTTTACCTAACGATACGGAATCGCTAAATGTGTTAGCCCAGGTGTCATGGCTACTATTGGATACAAATAACAGAACATAA
Organism: Lepidodactylus listeri; assembly: GCA_029233225.1. Classification (NCBI taxonomy): domain Eukaryota; kingdom Metazoa; phylum Chordata; class Lepidosauria; order Squamata; family Gekkonidae; genus Lepidodactylus; species Lepidodactylus listeri. The sequence goes on along the minus strand of JARCFY010000004.1, from coordinate 22,113,802 downwards.
GAACATAAGAACATAAGAGAAGCCAATATTGGACCAGACCAATGGCTCATCCAGTCCAACACTCTGTCACAGTGGCCAAAAATACCAGGTGCCATCAGGAGGTCCACCAGTGGGGCCAGGACACTAGAAGCCCTCCCACTGTTGCTCCCTCCCCAAGCACCAAGAACACAGTGCATCACTTGCCCCAGACTGAGAGATCCTATCTATACCTTGCGGCTAATAGCCATTGATGGACCTCTGCTCCATATCTATATTCTAATTCTGAGACGTTTTTTTCTGTGTGGATGCTTATATCTGCCAAAAGAGAGCTCACTCTCCCTCAACAGCTTTTCCTACATAGTCAGGCCCCTTCCTCAGACTGCAGAAAAATCCAAAAAGTTTTTAAAAAAAACTTCAGGGACCGTTGAATTCCCCCCAGTACCTTTTGAAATGGCATCAGCTCCAGGCATCAATTGTGAGGAGATTAGAATGTTCGGGGGACGGGGGGCTTCTAACTGTTTCTGTCAGTAAAAGGCAGGGTTTTTACTGACAGCAGTCTAGGGTTGCCAAGTACCCCCCCCCCTCCGGCCACCAGCAGCAGACCCAGATCCAGGCTGGGAAAATCCTGGAAATTTGGGGGTAGAACCTGGGGAGTACAGGGACCTCAGTGAGGTACAATGCCATAAACTCCACTCTCCAAAGCATCCGTTTTCTCCATGGAAAGTTATCTCTGTAGTCTGGAGATGAGCAGTAACTCCAGGGGATCCCTAGGTCCCACCTGGAGGCTGGCATCCCTAGGCAGCACCCTCTGTGTGACTTGATACCACCTGATTTGCATGACTTAATTAGGCCCAGCTGCTTTGCTACTGTTCATCAGCAGCCACCCTATGAAAGCCATTGTGATGTAACAGTTAGAGCTTCAGATGGGGATCTGCGAGACCCAGGTTCAGATCCCCATCTTGCGGTGGAAACTGACTGGGTAGGGTTGCCAGCCTTCAGGTGGGGCCTGGGGATCTCCTTTTCCAACTGATCCCCAGCTGACAGAGATCAGCTCCCCTGGAGAAAATGGCTGCTTTGGAGGTGGACTCTATGGCATTGTACCATGCTGAGGCCCCTCCCCTACCCAAACCCCACCCTCTCCTGGCTCCACCCCCAAAGTCCCCAGGTATTTTCCAAGCAAGACTTGGCAACCCTAGACTGGGAAATTTTGGACCAGTCACATACTTTCAGCCTAACCAACTTCACAGGGTTGTTGTGCAGACAAGGAGGAAATAATAATGTAAGCTGCTTTAGTCCCCACTGTGGAGAAAGACTGTAATTTTCCTAGGTAGAGGCTGCGAAGGAAGGGGGGTGGAGATGGAAAGCTGAAGACAGATAAAGGTAGGTTGGCTGTTGAGTGGGAAGGAAATAGGGTTGCCAACTCCAGGTTGGGAAATTCCTGGACACTTGAGAGGTGGAGTCTGGGAAGAGTGGGATTTGAGGTGGGAGGCAGAGAGAGAAAGAGTGATGAGGTGGGGAGGCAGAAAAACAAAGAGAATGATGACGGGTCAGAAAGAGAGAGGAAGTAACATATATGGAGGAGAGAGAGAGAGTAAGAAAGGGGGGGCAGAAGGGAAAAAGTGTGAGAGAGGTAGGGGAGAAGGGAGGAAGCAAAGGTGTGAGGAATGGGATAACCATCTCGCAAGTTTCTTGCGGGTCTCCACTTGTGTTTATCTAATTCCATGTTGATATGATTGTTATCACCCTCTCAGAGGCAAAATTCATAGGTGCAATAATCAAATATAAGAGAAACAATACTGAGTAAGGTCTTTTAAAATATTTTTTGGTTCTAATTTCTGCTTAAGGGGATAGCTGTAGGAGCAGTAGAAGACAGACAGACAGACTGATAGGGTAGCTTCTGTGCAGAGCCATAGCCAGTAATTTTTCACGAGGGGCACTAATTAAATCAAATTTAATTAATTAATTCCCAGAGCTCCTTACACCTTCCAGAAGATGCGCTCATGCGCCACCTGGCCAAAGCACTGTGCCAGTCTGCCAGGCTCCTGCAGCCACTGGTGACAGCCTCACCAGGCATGGAACAGGAAGGGCAGCTCAGCCCATGTGTTCTATGTGACCATGTGTGACCTCCGTCAAGAATTTAGAATCCGGTTTTGGTTTTCTGTTAAGCCACGGGTCTTTCCTCTAAGCAAAAAGTTATTTACAACCATATCGGTCCAAAGGTATAATTAAAAAAACAGTCCATAGATTGGGATGGTCCTAATAAAAGGCATTATGTGATTTGCTTTCCTATAAGCACACCTCTGTCTTGGAAGATGCCTTTAAAGTTGCTTTCTTTTCAGCTCTTCCTCCCCCCATCTATTTGCTTTCTTTCTCTCCTCCTGACCCATCTAAAGTTAAATATGATTATTGGTATCTGTTTTTACCCCTTTTTGTTTTTATTTTTGGCAGTCTCATTTAACGTTAATAAAAAGCAAATTTGCATATTCTTCAATAAAAACATGTGTAATATTTGTTCATGTCTTGCATCTCTCAAACATCTGACGTTTATTCTATGTGGCTCTCACGTTAAGCAAGTTTGGCCACCCCTGGTGTAGTAGTTAAGTGCGCGGAGTCTAATCTGGGAGAAATGGGTTTGATTCCCCACTCCTCCACTTGCACCTGGCTGGATGACCTTGGGCAAGCCATAGCTCTGGCACAGCTCTTCTCGAAAAAGAGCAGTTCTGGAAAGAGCTCTCTCAGCCCCACCTACCTCACAGCAGGGGCGTAGAGTTTAAAAACTCCCGGGGGGGGCGGGGGCTCTTCCGTGCACGCCCACCCGCTGGGACCATGTCTATGCCGCCGCCGCCTCCCCCCCCCACCTGACCACTCCTGCTTCCGTCCCTCCGTCCGTCCAGGGGCCAGCTGGGCATTTGCTTAGCTGGCCCCTGGACAGACGGAGGGAGGGTCAGAGTGGCCAGGCAGGGGGGGAGAGAGGCGGCGGCGGCCCTAGGAAGGGCCGAGGGAGGTGCAGCAGAGGGCGCATCGTTTTCCTGGGGGGGGGCTCAGTCCCCCTTGGGAAATTTCGGGGGTGGCTCGAGACCTCGAGCCCCCCCGTAGTTGACACCTATGCCTCACAGGGTGTCTGTTGTGGGAAGGAGAGTTTGTAAGCTGCTCTGAGACTCCGAGTGAAGAGTGGGATATAAATCCAATCGCCTCCTCCTCCTTCATAGGACTAAAAGTCTGATTTTGTTCAATGGGGCTTACTGTCAGGAAAAGTGTACTTGGGATTGCAGTCAAAATGTTTCTTCAAATGCTACTATGTTGTTTTTTTTAAAATGAAAACTGGGATTCTTAGGAAGTGGAATTCTGTACCCACTATTATCCACCTTTTCTTTGTGCCCTCATGGTGTGATGGTTAGAATGACGGATTAGGATCTAGTCTCCCCAGGTCCAAAATCCACACACTGCCGTGGAAGCTCACTGAGTGACCCTGGGCCAGTCACACACCCTCACCCTGAGCACCTCACAGGCTGAGGACAAAATGGAGGCCAGGAGGCCAATAGCACCTGCTTTGGGTTCCCATTGGGGAACTAAATAAACAGCTAACACACTGGTCTAATCCAATTCAGCCGCTGTAATATTGTGACAGCAAAAATGGGATAATTGTGTAGACCTCCTCCTTCCATATGTCCTGCATGCCAACTGCGATAGTCGAGCAGCTTGTTTGCCAGGGCTCTTGAAGGGGTTTGAATTGGCAGGCATCTTTTAAGGGGAGTAGAGATCCGAGGTTTGCTATTTTATAGGAGGAGGAAGTGGTGGTGGTGACAAGTCATTGATGACTACGATGATGATACTGGATTTATACCCCCTCCTTCCCCACCCGAAGGAGTCCCAGAGCGGCTGACAATCTCCTTTTCCTTCCCCTCCCCACAACAGGTACGCTGTAGGTGCTTTTTAACTGTTATTACAAGCCACAGTGAATCACAAGGAAAGACAGAATATAAGTGTTTAAATAAATAAATGAAAAAAGCTGGCCCTTAAAGAAGAGATTGGATTTTACACCCCACCCTTCGCTACCTGAAGGAGTCTCAGAGCGGCTTACAATCTCCTTTCCCTCTCCCCCCCATAACAGACACCCTGTGAGGTAGGTGGGGCTGAGAGAGCTCTCTCGAGAACTGCCGCTGAAAGAACAGCTCTGAAAGAACTTGTGACTGACCCAAGGCCACACCAGCAGCTGCATGTGGAGGAGTGGGGAATCAAACCCGGTTCTCCCAGATTAAAGTCCGTATTCCTAACCACTACATCAAACTGGCGCTCCAGTTTGAAGAGTGGGATATAATATAAACATACATGATAATGAGGTTTCTCAATCTCCTCTCTACTATCTACCTACAACTACCTTCAGCTCACCTTTAATCTCTGTATTTGTTAAAATTCTGCTATTTGCTTACCTAATGTGCTGAAGTAATTAAGAGTGTCAGACTAAGAGCTGGGAGACCTGGGTTCGAATCTGCTCTCATGCCATGGAGGCTCACTAGGTGACCTTTGGCCAGTCACGCTCTCTCAGGCTAACATACCTTGCAGCACTGTTGTTAGGATAAAATGGAAAAGAGGAGAATAAAGTAAGGCGCTTTGGGTTCCCACAAGGGGAGAAAGACATGGTATAACTGAATTTTAAAAAAACAAAGAATGTCTTATTCTTTCCAACAGTCTTTCCAAGACCCTTCTCTTGCCTGGGAGGAAGTGTGTAGGGTTGCCCATGGGCGTCAACTACGGGGGGGCTCGAGGGCTCGAGCCTCCCCCGAAATTTCCCGGGGGGGGCTCAGCCACCCCCGGCAAAATGCTCACCCAGCAGCCGACCGTCGCCACCTCTCCTTCCCCCCTACCCCCGGCCTGCCCTCCTGCCTCCCTGGGGCGGGGGGGGGAGAGAGGCGGCGGGGACATCGTTGCGCGCTTCGCGCGGGCGGCAGTCAGCCGGCCAGCTGGCTGCCGCCGCCGCCGCGGGTCTGCCTCCCCGGGCCGGGGGGGGGGGGGGGACGGAGCGGCAGGGACAAAGGCGCGCACAGGCGCGCTTCGCTCGGGCGGCAGTCAGCTGGCCAGCTGGCTGCTGCCGCCGCAGGTCTGCCTCCCTGGGCGGGGGGGGGGAAGAGCGCCAGGGACATGGTCCCGTGCGCGCGCGCGCGCTTCGCGCGCGCGCACAGGAGAGCCACTGCCCCCCCCGGGGATTTAGAAAGTCGACGCCCCTGGGGTTGCCAACTCTGGGTTGGGAAATACCTGGAGATTTTAGAGGTGGAGCCTGAGGGGGGCGAGGTTTGGGGAGGGAAGGGACTTCAATGGGATATAATGCCATAGAGTCCACCTTCCAAAGCAGCCATTTTCTTCAGGTGAACTTGTCTCTTTTTCCTGGAGATCAATTGTAATCCTAGGAGATCTTCAACTACTACCTGGAGGCTGGCAACCCTAGAAGTGTGGTTCTGATTTCTTGGTGATACATGTGAGCCTTTGCAAAGTTTCCATGCCTGCCTGCCCCAACATCACCCATGGCAGCTTCATCACCTCTGCTAATCCACCCAGGGGTAGAACATTCTGGGGTAGAAAATCCTGAATTACATTGAATTTGCCAGGGCCGTCCTGCATTTTGAATCCGTATCCCTCACCCTTCAGTTAAAAGCAGAGGATTCCAACAGGCCTCTCAAATGGTGGGTTCTACAGTCATTGACAAAAACTGTCAAAACAAACATTCATCAGAGGGAGGCATCAGCAATTAAAAGCGCTTCAGAGATACAGATTCTAAAATCTCCATCCAAAATGTCAGTCACAAGCTCATGATACGTGTCATGACTAAAATTACTCCTCATCCCTATTTTTTCCCCTCTAGTGACAGCAAAATTAGGCAAAGCTTCAATGGTTTGTATCTTCCTGCTATTTTAGAGAAAGCACATTTCCTGGGAACAGGTGTTCCCAGATAACTTTGTCAAATGAATGGCCACTCTTCAACTGCTTCTCTTGTTTTCCGAGTCTGAGTTTTTTGAGTCCGACTCTTTGCGACCCCATGGACCACATCACACCAGGCCCTCCTGTCTTCCCTCGTGCTCCATAGTTTGTTTAATATCACGTTTGTTGCATCGATAATACTGTCTAACCATCTCATCCTTTGCCATCCTCTTCTTCTTTTACCTTCACTCTTTCCAGGCATCAGTGTAATGTACCCTGCTACATGTCTGAACATGTTCACCAGGCGCTCCGGTAATGGTAATTGATACCAGCCAGGAGCGCATGGCCGAGACACCAACCTGAGCTTCAGTCCCAAAGAACAATAGACCCTAGGATCCTGATTGTCCCCCTATCAGAGGCTTAGGCTATTCAAATGGTCCTATGATAGCCTCTGGTGGGAACCTAATCCCTGTTTACCCAATCCCCCGTGGGGGTGAGGTCGGGGTGTGGTTTACCTGTAAATATAATGCTCATGCTTCCACTGACTACCTAATAAAAAGAGCTTTGCTTGAAATCACTCCATGGTCTTCCGAGTTCAGTATATTTCAATCAGGGTCTTCTGCGGCAAGTGCTCCCTTCTCATATGGTGGCCAAAATATTTGAGCTTCAGCTTCAGTATCTGGCCTTCCAGGGAACAGTCAGGGTTGGTTTCTTTCAGGATTGACTGATTTGATCTCCTTGCAGTCCAAGGGACTCCAGCACCATACTTCAAAAGCATCTATTCTTCGGCGCTCGGCCTTCCTTATGGTCCAACTCTCCACTGAAATCAATATTTCTGAGCAAATATAATGCGGATTGGGCTGTTGTTTATCAGTCTGTATGATCTTGACACTCAGTTTTTAAAATTCATATATATGGTTTCATGTTGGTCTGCAGTGCTACAGCTACATTTGAATCCAGAGTCACTTGATAGACCCCTTTATAGATTTTCAAGATTCAAAGCTCTGCCAGGTACCTGACAAAGGGAGGTTTGGCACTTGAAAGTTTATGCCCCCAAAATCTTGTTGGTCTCTAAGGTGCGACTGGACTCGAATCGAGCTCTTTTATAAATACACGGAGTAATTTTCCCACTTTATCTCTAAGCACCCTTTGAAAGAACAATTTTAAAAAATGTACTGGCTTTAAAATAACTTTTCTAGTTGAAAGCATGGTTTAGTAAGAATGTTTAAAAGTATGTAAACTGAACTAAGGCTGGAGATGGAAAAAACTTTTTACAGTGTTAGAGTATAACAAAGAACATTCTGGCAAACAGGCTTTGCATGGGTTTGCGTTCTTTTAAAAACGTGCAGTACCCATTTGACCAGATATAACAAAATAGTGAAATAATGCAAAATTAACCATGAAATAATGCAAAATTAACAATTTAATAAACAGAGGTCCAAAACTAGGTCAATGGACCATCCGGTAACAATATCCATTTCTGAAGATTTTCAGAAAATCTATTTATTGTCTACTGTATTAAATTATTAATTTTGTATTATTTCATGGTTTCACTATTTTGTTTCATTATTGCAGTGCGCACTCAGCAATAAGGGTTTTTTTGCTTGTGTCTTGCAAAGCTGTTGTTCTTCCCTTTGCTTGACCAGATAGAACAGTCTGAGCCTTTGTGCGTAATACCTTCATCGTATCACCTCCGATTCCCTTAAGAACCTTCTAGCACTAGCCATCCCATATGTAGGCTTTTGAATGGAGCAGGGATGGAAATCTTAAGAACGTAAGAACATAAGAGAAGCTAGTGTTGGATCAGGCCAGTGGCCCATCCAGTCCAACACTCTGTCATACAGTGGCCAAAAACACCAGGCGCCCTCAGGAGGTCCATCAGTGGGGCCAGGACACTAAAAGATCTGCATAGATGTAAAAATGCAAAGCACACACATGGTGAAGGATCCCACCAGTGCAACGGAGCGATGCTTAATACAGCTAATGCAGCAAACACATACCACGGTGTGCCTGTATAGAGGAATTTTCAAGCTTGTTCTGCATGTCCTCTCAAGCGCAACTAGCTGAGTTCTCAATTTATACACGTCTACACAATTAAAATGTTTGCTCCAAAGATCCGTGTTGCTAAAGGGAGATATGTTAATGCACGATGTACTAAGCACGCACATTTTGTAAGATCATTAAGGAAAGCATCGCTGTCACTTATCTGGTGGAAGGTGGCTGGAGCATGCAATCCCAGCAGTGTCGCGTTAAGAGGAATCTCTGAGTCTAACTCTCAGGGTTCTCCATAGAATAGCCTACACGCAGATGAGCGCGTGTGATCTGGAGAGCAACACGACACAGGATCAAAACAAAGATTGGTGTGGCTCACCATCTTGTTTCCAGCAGGGGCCAGCCTCCCGGAATCTCACAACAAGGTCACCAAGGCGATCGGGTGGTTCTCCCCAGCACGGCTCGGTCAAGGTTCGTTGTCACCCCAAGAAAGGGACACCCATTTCCTGCTGGGCCTGCCTCACTGCCACCAGCAGGGCCTAAGCCAAGCCCTGCCACAATGCAGCTTGGCCCGTTCAGCTTGGCCCATTCAGCAGTGACGTAGGCTTACTAGATGATCCAATCGCTTCACATGCCAATGAGACTGGGAGTGAGCTGAGTCCCTGTGATACATCGGTTCTCATTATGCCATTCCAAGCAGTTGTTTGGGTGGCCTGGATGGCAGGATTCCCAGTCCCCCTGCCGGGGTGGGGAGTCACCTGCCTCCAGGTCCTCTTGCCCAAGTTTTCTGCAACTTGCAGCTCAGTTTAGTTACCCTGAAGATAGTTTTGGGAGGGTAGCCATGTTGGTCTGCAGGAGAAGACAAGACAAGACAAGACAAGACAAGAGATTGGATTTATGCTCTGCCCTTCACTACCCAAGGGAGTCTCAGAGCGGCTTACAAACTCCTTTCCCCTCCCCTCCCCACAACAGGCACCCTGTGAGGTAGGTGGGGCTGAGAGAGCTCTGACAGAAACTGCTCTTTTCCAAGAAAGCTGTGCCAGAGCTATGGCTTGTCCAAGGTCATCCAGCAGGTGCAAGTGGAGAAGTGCGGAATCAAACCCGGTTCTCCCAGATTAGAGTCTGCGCACTTAACCACTACACTAAAGGGCTAGATTCGAGTCCAGTGCACCAACAAGATTTTCGGGCTATATGCTTTTGAGAGCCAAAGTATCTGATGAGGGGAGTGTTGACTCTTGGAAGCTCATACCCGGAAAATCTTGTTGGCCTATAAGGCGCTACCGGACTCAAATCTAGCTCTTTAGCTATCTTGGTATCTCATCCCAGTTGAGAGACCATGAATTCGTCTAATTGTGTTTCTAATTTTCATCTGAAGTGCAAGAGTATCAGAATTCACCAAAGCCATCTACACAGAAAGGGCTGGGGGGGGGGGGCAGGGAGACACAAACCCTGGACTGCACGTGCCTGTTTCATAATGTCTCATGAACCCATGGAACTGCCTTATACTGATTCAGACTATCAGTCCGTCAAGGTCAGTATTGTCTACTCGGACTGGCAGCAGTTTTCCATGGTATTGGGCAGAGGTCTTTCACATCACCTCCTGCCTGGTTCTTTTTTAACTGAAGATGCCAGGGACTGAACCCGGGACCTTCTGCATGCCAAGCAGGGGCTCTACCACTGAGCCAGCCACTCCCTCCACAATGGGATCAGACAGAATTTCCCACTGAAAGAGAGGGTGCACTGAGCTGACGGGATGAGCCCCTAATATAAATGCAGGAAAATTGGCACTTTCTCCTACACAAGAGCACTCAAGCCATTGGCTGGCTGCTGCCCGAGCATCTCATGGATCACAGAGATTACCGGTTTACTCTGTTGCAGCGATTACATGCATAATTCCTCTTGACATTATACTCGGGATAATGGATGGCTCCAGAGCAGATACGGGGCCAGTTGTTCTCTTGTGCGGTGCAGCTGACATCCACTCCAGTGAGTTATGACAAGTCTCTGAGCCCCTGGGGTGAAATACATCCTCTCCTACACCAAAAGCCTATTAATTATTCACAATCCCCATTCAGAAATTAGATGGAATATAGACTCCAGAGGAGAGTTCACAATGAGCGCCGCAATGCACACAAAGTGGACGGGGGAGATAGCGGAGGTGGCAGTTCTGTCATTTGTCTGGTGAAGAAGATGAGAGCCCCGGATTCTCTCGTCTGAAGGCCGGGGGGTGGGTGGGATGGGGAGGTACCATCACGTCCCAATCTCCAAAAGCAGTGTTTGCAGTGGAGCAATCCCTACCAAGCTGAGCACACATAATTCAGAGCACACATCCGAGAAGCTTAGGGCTGCCAATCCACAGTTGGGGGCAGGGGATCCCCTGGTTTGGAGGCATTACCAGAAAGTGGGGGGGGGTGTCCCTGGGCACTCCATTAGGAGACCGGTTCCCATAGGGTATAATGGAGAATCAATCCATGGGTATCTGGGGCTTGGGGGGGGCTGTTTTTTGATGGTAGGATTCCCAGCATCTGGTGGCTCTCCTCAAACACACACACCCCCCAGTTTCAAAAAGACTGGACCAGGGGATCCAATTCTATGAGCTCCGAAAGAAGGTGCCCCCATTCCCCACTATTTCCAATGGAGGGAAGGCATTTAAAAGGAACGTAGTCCCTTTAAATGTGACAGCCAGAATTCCCTTTGGAGTTCAGTTATGCTTCTTCCATCCCCTCTCCTGGAGGCTCCTGGAATGTCCCCCGCTGGCTTGTCAGCTTCACCTGGCAACCCTAGTGAAACTGTGTTATATTGAATCAGACCCGTGATCTATCAAGGTCAGAATTGTCATCTCAACTTCATCACCTTACAGCATGAACATACATAAAGCTGCCCTATACTGAATCAGAACATCAGTTTATCAAGGTCAGTATTGTCTGCTCAGACCGGCAGCAGATCTCAAGCATCCCGGGCTGAGGTCTTTCCCATCACCTATTGCCAGATTCTTTAACTGGAGACACCGGGGATTGAACCTGAGGCCTTCTGAATGCCAAGCAGGTGTTCCACCACTGAGCCACACCCCTCGCCACATAGAAGTACTACTGGACCCTGCAGAACAATGGATTGATCGATGGCCCGAAGCAAAGTGCCAAAGAGTTTCTGCTTGAGGTCCACTGCCAGCCTGGCAGAACAAGGAAGGGAGAGAGATGTGCATCCATTTGTGCATGACAGTATTAAATTATTCCTAGCAGGAAGAAGATAGTGATTTATGCAACCAACTGCTTAGTATTATGCCCGAGAAGTGAAAAGGGGAACTCCTTCTCTCACCCCACCTGCCATTTCAGTGATGACCTGAAAAACGAAGGTGGACATCCTAAAAAGATACCATGGATCGTTGATGGAAAGTCCAGGCATTATCTGATAATATCCTATCTGATAAATGGCTTCCTTCTATCCATCTGGGAGGAGGAGAAAAAGGAAGAGAGTTGGTTTTTATACCCTACCTTTCATTACCCAAAGGAGTCTCAGAGCGGCTTACAATCACCTTCCCTTCCCCTCCCCATAACAGACAACTTGTGAGGTAGGTGGGGCTGAGAGAGCTCTGAGAGAGCTGTGACTGACCCAAGGTCACCCAGCTGGATTCATGTGGAGGAGGAGCGGGGAATCAAACCCGGTTCTCCAGATTAGAGTCTGCCGCTCTTAACCACTAACACCACAGCAGGCTCCTTAGCAAACTTATGCCCACTTCCTTCACTTTACATATGTTAGTTATTCAAATAAACAAGAATTTGGCATTTGACATTCGCTGCCGCTTTTCATGCTGAGGCACCATGGCAACAGCAATTTCCACAGGGGAGTTTGTGGTGCCCTGTTCTCCTTCAGCTGCATTTCCCCCCTGCCACTAGAAGGATTTTTGTGGGCTTTAAAAGTGTAGTGATTGTTGTGATGCTATAACACTCTAGTGCTATAGCAATTACCACTGTTCAAAAGCCAAGTACGGTAAAGGTTTCCCTTGCTCGAAAGCCAGTCGAACTGCAGACCGGAAGGTCAGTAGTTCAGCAGTTCGAGACCCGAGTGCCGTGTGATGGAGAGAGCTCCCATCTCTGGTCCCAACTCCTGCCAACCTAGCAGTTTGAAAGCAAGAAATTGCAAGTAGATAAATAGGTACTGCTTCAGTGGGAAGGTAACAGCATTCTGTGCACCTCAGCGTCTAGTCATGCTGGCCACATGACCACTGAAACGTCTTCAGACTGCACTGGCTCTTCAGCTTGGAAACGGAGATGAGCACCGCCCCCTAGAGTCGGATTCAACTGGCTTTTGAGCAAGGGAAACCTTTACCTTTTAGCTGGGAATGGAATGAGCCATGAAAGGGTGGAGCCTCTAGAGGCAGAAGGGTGCAGAGTTTGTGGAAAGCTGTAGAGGGAAACTTAACACCTTGCTTAAGGTAACTATGATTTATGGATAGACACTGGTAAGGGAGGGAGACTTTTGTTCTAAATTGTAAATTTTAGAACTATTGTTTCAGGGCTGTGTCATCTAGTGGGGAGTTCAACTGGGACCCTCATTTTGGAAGCTGCTGCACAAGGTGTTCAGCTGGAGACTTCTTGACCTACCAACTTTGGGGGTGACAAGCTGTGAAGGTGGGAGAAGTTGATGGTTTGGATTTTTAAGGATCCCCTGTTCAGTTGTGTTACTAAGTTCTATGTTTTCATTACATGATGTTAATTGGAAAGTAAAAAAAGTTTTATTCACTCTGAATGACTGCAAGATTAATTCCAAGTTCTGCCACACAGAACCCAAAAGCTGGGGTTACACATACATGTCTGTTTACATTACATCAAGTTGCTTCTGACTTGTTGTGACCCTATGAATTAATGACCTCCAAAACATCCTAGTGTTAATAGCCTTGCTCAGGTCTTGTAAACTGAGGGCTGTGGCTTTATTGAGTGTAAAGGTAAAGGTTTCCCTTGCTCGAAAGCCAGTTGAATCTGACTCTAGGGGACAGTGCTCATCTCTGTTTCCAAGCTGAAGAGCCAGCGGCGTACATGGTCATGTGGCTGGCATGACTAGACACTGAGGTGCACGGAACGCTGTTTCCTTCCCACCGAAGCAGTACCTATTTATCTACTTGCAATTTCTTGCTTTCGAACAGTTAGGCTGGCAGGAGGTGGGGCCAGAGACGGGAGCTCACTTGGTCACGCGGCACTCAGGTCTCGAACTACCAAGCTACCGACATTCCGGTCTGCAACTCAGCATCTTAACCTCTGAGCCACCACGGCTCCACTTATTGAGTGTACAAAACACCTAATTATTCTGTGTAAAACATTTACGAACAAACATCAGAAATGCCATGCAAGCAGCCATCTTACAATGAATCAGATGTGTGGTCCAATAAGACAGGCGCTACCTGCTGTGATCAGCAGCAGCTCTCCAGGGTCTCAGGTGGAGTTATTCCCTATCACCCACTACCTGATCTTATACTGAAATGGATGCTTGGTCCATCAAAGCTGGCATTGCCTCCTCAGACCGGCCGCTGCTCTCCAAGACCTCAAGTAGAAGTCTTTCACATCACTGACCACCTGATCCTTTTAACTGGAGATGCCAGGGATTGAGCCTGGGACCTTCTACACACCAAGCAGATGCTCTGCCACTGAGTCGTGGTCCCTCCCCTAAATGCAATATTCTTTGTAAGAATCCTAGCAGCCAACACTTGCTCAACAGTTGCACCAGGTATGCACCACACGTGCCCCATTGTTCCACTTGTGAACTGCCATGTTTCTTCTGCCTGTCTCAGCCTATGGCTCTCCATCCTACTCACCTGACCACACTTTTTTTACAATTCACATCTTTTAAGTTTTACAATTCACATCTTTAAGTAGCACAGGGAGGAACTGACAGGAAGCTTCACTGGTTCAATGTCTGCCCACCACAAAATTGTTAGAGACTCAGAACCCAGAGAGCTTTAATTGCAAACCAGTTTCAAATGACCACCCCCCTCCCCGGCAGCCAATTTTTATAACAGAGCGACTGCCAGCACAAGTCATTAGGCTTTAATACATGTATTTCTGAGAAGAGGTGAGGCTTGGTCTGGTCAACAAAATATCTGCTCCACTTCCTGCCAGTTGGCACAGCCTTAATATTTTGCTGAGTCAGAACGGGTTTAGCGACATGTCAAGTTACAAATGGGGGGGGAAGAGTATTTTTACTTTTCTGGAATGAATATTACCGGCTGAGGTGATTGCCAGACTCTGGCACTGGTCTGGAGCCCAGGGCTGTCGCCTTCTCTAGGGTTCCTGCAGTAAGGCTCACCCTGGGGGAAGAACTCAGAAAAGAGCAAGGGGGGTGGGTTATAACACCATCTTCTTGCTCCAGCCAGCAACCTCGCCCTGGTTGCCTTAGGTGAAGTCTGCCCCTTCCTTCCTGGCTCTCCCAGAGTGCACCTTTTAAAGGACTGTCTGGGGGTGGGACAATTCCAGCCTCACCCACTCCCTCTATCCTGAGGGATGGGCCTATGGGAGTGGCAGATCCTAGGCCCAATGGGCAGCTGCCTGCGTGGGATCCCATTTCCCTTATTTCCCCACCCCCAGCTTTATGGGGCTTCTCCTCTGACCCCTGCTGGTCTAAGGAGGTAACTGCAGCCTGTTTCTTGCCTTCCCTTCCAAAGAAGCCTTCCAGGCTCCTACAACAGAAGAAGAAAGGCCCGATGCATGTGGTGAATTCTGCTGCTCCTCCGCTACCCTTGTTGCCTTGTGCCTCTGCTGCTGGCCCTTGGGAGTTGGCTGCTGGCCAGCCCCTGGTCTGTAACGCATCTCTGGTAGGGTTGCCAATCTCCAGGTGGTAGCTGGAGAGCCCCCGCTATTACATCTGATCTCCAGGTGACAGAGGTTGGTTTACCTGGAGAAAATGGCTGCTTTAGAAAGTAGACTCTATGGCATTATACCTCATTGAAGTGCCCCCCCCTCCCCAAACGTGACCCTCTTCAGGTTCCTTAAAAAAAACACCCATATTTCCAGGTATTTCCTGACTCAGAGCTGGCAATCCTAGTCTCTAGGCATCGAGGTGGGCTAGGAAGCTGCTTCTGTGGGCCTTTGCTTCTGATGATTCCTTTGGCATGGTGTGGAGGCCTTAGGGTTGCCAGCCTCCAGGTGGGGCCTGGAGATCTTCTGCTTTTGCAACTGCTCTCCAGCTGACGGAGATCAGCTCCCCAGGAGAAAATGGCTGCTTTGAAGGGTGGACTCTATGGCATTGTACCATGCTGAAGCCCCTCCCCTCCCCAAACCCCACCGTCTCCTGAATCCATCCCCAAAGTCTCCAAGTATTTTCCAAACCAGAGTTGGCAACCCTAGGAGGGCCCTGTCTCCTCAGAGGTAAGTGCAGGAGCGGGAAGTCTGACCCCAGGCAGTGGTGCTTCTAACATTTTATTTATCGAGATTGATCAAGCAACTTAGAAATCCAACTGCCTTAATAGCAATAATATGAACATTAAAAATTATTAGCCTATCTGGCCAACCCAGCTGCAAAAACCATTTTATTGGCAATTTGCGTCCAGTAGCATCTTAAGACCAACAAAGGTTTATTCAAGGTATCCGCTTTGGTGTGCACGAACACTTCTTCGGATACATTTTATTGGCAGTCCTTTTGCTGATGTTCCTGATTTTCCTATTTGCCAAATTTTCTCTCTGCTTCAACCATGTATGCTGAGAACAATATATTTGTTGTGTTAAAATCACACAGGGGTGATTTTTGTAAGTGCCAAACGGATGGTGGACTGGAAACCAAATAATATCCATTTTAAAAATGGTCCTAACATGAAGGAAGTTGCCAGCACTCACTTTGCTGTTATGTATGGTACTGTGCTGGCAAGCTAGGAATGCCAGAGTCTGCTGGTTGAACCTGCAGGGAAAGGTTATTGAAACAACAATGAAAAAGTTTAGTCCTGGTTCAGAGCTTTTAAAACACTGTTGCTTGTTCCAGCATGATTGCATAACCCTTTTTGGATCCAGATGCTGAGCTCATTGTCTGCGAGAGAGGCTATCTCACTGTTCCAACTGAGATTATGGGGTAAGGGAACAACAGACCACACTGTTATCTAACAATAAAATGCCTGGATCCCATACCAGCTGTGAAAGCAGAAAACCAGACCCCACAGAGGCTGAGGACAGACTGGCAAAATGAAGCACAAGGGAAGCTGGGCAAAAAGAGCTGGGCCGAGTTGTCACGAGCTTTCCATTCGCACTGCGTAGACTGATGCGGGACCATACCGGGGAGGAGGCAGAATGGAGCGTTCACACTGTGGAGCGGCCCCTGGCAGCAGTGCTGCACAGTTTTGGTCTGTTTTGCCGACCTGCGCATAGGTGCATGGGCGCAGCAGCTGGATCAGCGGGTTCACATTACTGGCACCGCTTGATGTACGGCTTATTTGCGTCCACACTGCCAGGAAGTGGGATGAACGCGCACCCAGACGGCTTGACACCGGTTTCACCAGGTACCTTTTTAAAGCTGGATGAAAGCTCTTCAGGTTGGGGTGAGTGCGGCACAGCTACGCCAAACAGCTGTGGCTGTGTGAACAGGCTCTCTTAAACCGCTTGCAAAGCGGGCCCATATCAGACCAAACTGCCAGTTTGAACTCGGCCAGAGGCAAGGTAGGGGATTGTGCAAACCGATATGCAGAAAAGATACATGAGTAAGTGCTGTCAACTCGCACCCGACTCATGGCGACCCCAGCAAGGGGCTTTCAAGGCAAGTGAGAAGCAGAGCTGGTTTGTCATTGTCTTCCTCTACAGAGTTGTGCTTGGTGGTCTCCCATCCAAGTACTGACCCCGCTTCGCTTCTGAGATCTGACTGGATCAGGCTATCCCATCACACCTTCCCTCTCACATAAAAAGAGATGACTCATAAGGGAATAAAGAGAAAAATAAAAAGGACACACACCTATTGGTTGTCCTCCTCTTAGTCATATTGGTTGTCCACCTCTACAATATCTGATTACAAAACCTGGGCTCCAGTTTAAGTAGTCCTGCCAGTCTCCACCGGGAGATCTCCTGGAATTACAAATGGTCTCCGCGTTACAGAGATCAGTTCCTCTGGAGAAAATGGCTACATTGGAGGCTGAATTCTATAGCATTGTATCCCACTGAGATCCTTCCCTTCCCCAAACCCAGCCCTCCCCATGCCCCCCCCCCCCAAATCTCCAGGTATTTCCCAACCCAGAGCTGGGAAGCATGGAAAGTTAGTAAAGTAGCTCCTATATTAGCAACTGCAAGAGCCCCACCCCTTCAGCCAGTCTGGCATGGAGCAGGAGAAGGCCTGGAGACTAGGGAGGCCAGCCACCAGTCGGGATCTGGGGATCCCCTGGAATTACAGTATATCTCCAAATTATAGTGATCAGTTCCCCTCGAGAAAGGGATGTTTTGGAGGGTGGACTCAGTGGCATTGTACCCCACTGAGGTTCCTGTCCTCCCCAGGTTCCACCCTCAAATCTCCAGGAGTTTCCCAGCCTGGATCTGGCAACCTTGCCCCCCATCCCCTGCTGGTGGCCAGGGGGGAACCTGGCAATCCTACCTAGAGCTTAACAGCTAATTTCTTTGCAGGTATGAGATGGACCTAGCCAGGGAAAAATTACATGTTAGAATTTCCCCTCTAGGTAATATGATGGACCCCTGACACTTTCCCACTGTGAGGCAGATTTTTCCTGCCAAAAATTGTTATTCCCTGCTGTGACTGAGCAGCCCTAAGTAGCATGATAATATTTGTGATTTTATACATCTGTTTGCCCCACCCTGCCACACAGAATATAATTTGGCTTTTGGCTCAGCCTAGGAACTTGTTTGGGGAAAAGCAGGAGCCCCTTTATTTTACCCTTTGAAATGGCACAGTATAACTTTCAAACAGAAATAGCAACTTTATTCAACAGGCAGGGGAAGAATAGGTGTAGTCAGGAGTTGGAAAAACTGAGGTAAAACTTCTTGTAACAGGCAAATTAGTGATGCAGAAGCTTGTTTTCATATATTCCTGGTTCTTAACAGTGAGAGGCGATTTACATAGTATTGCTCTCAACTGTGCAGTTCAGTTGGTCTGTTTCTTTGAGAACCCAACTCGCTCCTTTCTTGAAACTACAGTTTATTTCTGTCTCCTGAGTTGATTAAAACTATTTCCCCGGGGTCCTCCTCAGAGCCAAACCCCTTTGAGAAAATGGACAGGAATTAATCATCTTTTCCTCAGAAGAATTAACCCTTTTCCTTTTTGGCTTGAAAGGGAGGTTCAGCACACTACCCAATCACTCCCACAAAATCACTATCCCAGTTCTGGTGTCTGTGCCAAGCGGACTTCAGCATAGGCTGACCCTGAGTCTCTGAATTCCTATTTTGAATTCTTCCTCAGGATAGGAATACAACAGTTAAGGCAAAGGAGTCTTTCCCCTTCACCCTAAAGGTGAACCTATCTGACTTTACACTCTGTCAGAAACCAACCGACTGCCTTCATAATGGTTCCAATGGACAGAACCTCCAGAAAGGAACAAATCGAACTCCCCCTTCCCTCAGCGCTCGGCTGATCATATAGTTTTTCTCTGCTGGCGCTGGCCAATCAGAGAAGAGGAGCAGCCTGTCACTCAAGCTCTCCATTCTAGTGAAGTGTTAACCTTTCACCTCCCATCTTTCTGATTTTGCTGCACTTGGAATCCTTTTTTTAAAGTGCAGTCTATCATAGAATCATAGAATTGGAAGGGACCTCCAGGGTAATCTAGTCTAAGCTCCTGCACAATGCAGGAAACTCACAAATACTTCTCCCCACACACCCCCAGTGACCCCTGCTCCATGCCCAGAAGAGGATAACCAGGATCCCTGGCCAAACTGGCCTGGAGAAAAAATACTTCCTGACCCCAAAGTGGTGACCAACATTTCCCTAGGCATGTAAGACAGGGCCACAAGAACTAAGCACTGATGCAACCCTTCCTGCCCTCCCTCTCATGATCTGCCTCAGTTCACACAGTCAGCACTGTTGACAGATGGTCATCTGCTTGAAAACCTCCAAAGAAGGAGAGCCCACCACCTCCCAAGGAAGCCTGTTCCACTGAGGAACTGCTCTGTCAGGAAGTTCTTCCTTATGTTTAGCCAAAAACTCTTCTGATTTAAATTCAACCCATTGGTTCTGGTCTGATCTTCTGGGGCAACAGAAAGCAACCCTGCATCATCCTCTATATTACAGCTCTTCAAGTACTTGAAGATGGTTCTCATAAACATACCCAGCTCCTTCAGCCTTACCTCATAGGACTTGGTCCCCAGACCCCTCACCATTTTTGTTGCCCTCCTCTGGACATGTTCCAGCTTATATATTATAAAGGTGATATAAAGGGTTTGTCAAGCTTTTAGATTTTGTTTAAAATGCTTTCCCTGGGCCAGTCTGGCTTGCAGCAGGAAAGAGAAGGCCCCACCTCAAAAAGGATATTATAGCATTGGAAAAAGTGCAACTAGAATGATAAAAGGGTTGGAACACTTTCCCTATGAAGAAGGGTTAAAGCACTTGGGGCTCTTTAGCTTGGAGAAATAACAACTGAGGGGTGACATGATTGAGGTTTACAAGATTATGCATGGGATAAAGCAGGTAGAAAAAGAAGTACTTTTCTCCCTTCCTCACAATACAAGAACTCGTGGGCATTCAATGAAATTGGTGAGCAGTCGGGTTAGAACAGATAAAAGGACGTACTTCTTCACCCATAGAGTGATTAACACGTGGAATTCACTGCCACAGGAGGTGGTGGTGGCTACAAGCATGGATGGCTTCAAGAGGGAATTAGATAAACATATGGAGCAGAGGTCCATCAGTGGCTATTAGCCACAAGGTATAGAGAGGATCTCTCAGTCTGGGGCAAGTGATGCTCTGTATTCTTGGTGCTTGGGGGGGGGGCAACAGTGGGAGGGGCTTCTAGTGTCCTGGCCCCACTGCTGGACCTCCTGAGGGCACCTGCTATTTTTGGCCGCTGTGTGACAGAGTGTTGGACTGAATGGGCCATTGGCCTGATCCAACATTGGTTTCTCTTATGTTCTCTCTCTCTCTCTCTCTCTCTCTCACTCACTCACACACACACACATAAAGAGAGACATAAGAAGAGTGATCCAGAAAGGGGACTTTGATTTAGCAGAGATATCTAGCTGCATAGCAGGGCAAGAAATAATGTGGCAGATATAAAGACAGTGAGGGCAACGTCCTCAATATCCTCACCACTGTCAGCTGAGATATCATATCAGGGCCAAAGTACACATTATCTGGGAGATCTATGATCTCCCCACATTTTATTTAACAAAACAGCTGTGGGAGGAGCAGGGATTTACTGTTCATCCTTGCACAGTTTCCCTGATAGTTTCCTATTGCAGCTCTTATTGAAGAGGAAAGACAAATATTCACGTTGCAAGGTGGGTTGAAAGGACTGAGGGATAGAGGGAGTGGATTCTGTGGCCTGGTTCACAAAGGCAGAAGAATTATGTGGCAGAATGGACTAAGTTTGATATCAATGTCAATTCCAGCTGCATAACCAGAAGTGATGTTACTGTATCATGGGACACTCTAGGATTCACTTGAAACCCAATGTTAAATTCCAAAGAGTTTGGGGTGAATCCTAGAGTGTCTCATCAAGGGGATACATTCCATCAAACTGACAGGTTCCATCTCCCACAGCCCCACTCCCCCTCCCTCACCTGCCACCCCATCCCCCACTCCCCTCTTTGTAGAATTAAGTCTGTGACCCCTCTATGAATGTGTCCCAGCATTCTGCAGCCAATAAGCATTCTTTAGCTAACTGTCGCCACAATGCATTCCTGGGTAAGATGTGGGGTCTGGTAAAGTCAGGGCTAAAGAGTGCATCCTTTATCAATACTTTATAAATGATCTGGATGAGGTTGTGGAGGGGCTACTCATTAAATTTGCATATGGCACCAAATTGGGAGGAACAGCGAACACACCACAAGACAGAGATAGAATTCAACAAGATCTGAACACGCTGGAAAAGTGGGCGGATGTGGACAAAATGCAATTTAACAAGGATAAGTGCCGAGTTCTATATCTGGAAAACAAAAATGAGGAACACGCATACTGGATGGGGGATACTGGGGTAAGGGTGGACCAAAATTTAAACATGATCAGCCAGTGTGATGTGGCAACAAAAAAGGCTAATGCAATCTTGGGGTGTATCAACCGAGGCATATCATCCAAATCACAAGATGTGATAGTCCTGCTGTACACTGCAGTAGTCAGGCTGCACCTGGAGTATTGTGTGCAGTTCTGGAGGCCTCACTTCAAAAAGGAGGTGGACAGAATGGAGCGGGTGCAGAGAGCAACGAGGATGATCGGGGGCCTGGAGACCAAGCCCTAGGAGAAAAGTCTGAGGGACTTGGGAAGGTTCAGTCTGGAGAAGAGGAGGTTGAGGGGGGACAGGATTGCTCTCTTGAAGTATCTGAAGGGCTGTCCCTTAGAGGAGGGCAGGGAGCTGTTCCTGTTGGCAGCAGAGGATGGGACTCGAAAGAATGGGTTTAAATTAAGGGCAGGAAGGTACCGGCTGGATAAACTTTTTTACAGTAAGCGTCAGGCCCATAGACAGGATTTCCTTAGGGGGGGATTTAAATTTCTTAGGGGGCACCAAGCTGATAAAGCTTCCCCCGCCTGCCCCCCCCCCCCCCGACTCACTCATTCGCTAATTCCAAAGGGAAGATTTCCAACCCGACACCTACCTCACAGGGTGTCTGTTGTGGGGAGGGGAAGAGAAAAGAGTTTGTAAGCTGCTCTGAGACTCCAAGTGAAGAGTGAGATATAAATCCAATCTCTTTCTCCTCCTCTTCTAGAAGATGCAAGAGTTCTTTACCTTGCTCCTGGTGTAGATGGATTAAATGGACCACCGACCAGGTTTGCATATGGTCAGATAAGAGCGGCTGTAGTTTGCCTCAGCCTCGATGCCCTGATGTTGGCCATCCAGAGGAACTGGTTGGCCACAATGTGAGACAGGATGCTGGACAAGATGGACCTAGGGTTGCAAGCCTCCAGGTGGGGCCTGGGGATCTCCCGCTTTTACAACTGATCCTCAGCTGACAAGAGATCAGCTCCCCTGGAGAAAATGGCTGCTGTGGAGGTGAACTCTGTGGCACTGTGCCATGCTGAGGCCCCTCCCCTCCCCAAACCCCACTCTCTCCTGGCTCCACCCGCAAAGTCCCAGGTGTTTTCCATGCAAGACCTGGCAACCCTAGATGGACCGCTGGTGTGATCCAGTGGGGCTCTTCTTATGTTCTTATGCAAGCACAGTTAATGCATTCACAGAGGAAACAACATGTTTTGATTCAACTTGATGAAATAATGCTGTTTCCATTGAACAATGTAGAGGATGCACATCTTCGTGTTTCTGTTAACAAACACAGTCTTAAAGAAACTCAGGCCTGGCTACTGCCTGCCACTTCTATCACTGCAAAATATAATTTCCAGACTGCAGCTGGGGAATTCCAGCTCTGAACATTACTTTTTGCATTAAAAAAAACAACAACCCTCCATGCAAACAGAGAAGCATCATGACAAGAAGCAAGTTTCCATCTTTAGTTATTGTTTGTTTGTTTGTTTTTAAAAAACCATCCATTAGTTGCTTTTCTTCCTTCTGGAACTCAAGGCAGCTTACAATATACCTACCAAACGAGCTTATTTGGTTGATGGGACAGTTGAGGGCAACTCCCTATATGACCTTAGTTTCCGGGCTGGAACATATGGGAGAAAACTTTGTGTGCTTTGTTGGCTTTCTGTTTGCAGGGAGTCTTTAATACAAGGAAGCATTCCAAAATGTGAGCCTCCACCTGTAGTTGGAAGCCGCCCACTCCAGGCAGACCAGGGTTAGGGTTAGGCCGGGTTGCCAGCCAATCGCCTCTTTCCCACTCCACTGATCAATTTTGTTTTGATCAAATTCAAAGAGAGAAGGGGCAGGAAAGGCGGTTCTACAGAATTTCAGGATTTCACTCTGTGGATGCTTGGAGGTGGGCAATGTCTTCCCTGACCTTCCTACCCTCCTGAGAGAGAACCACCCTGCGGTGTGTAACACAACAGAATTGCAAGGACCAGTGTTAAAGGTTGTATTGATCTCTCTGCAAAGAGAAACCAAGGAGAAGTGAAAAATAAATCCCTGTTTTAAAAGAGGAGAAATCAAATAAGAGGAATCCATGGCTGTACCCATGGCTGTCATTTCAGGAAAAGAAATTCCCCTCCCCATAACAATGCTACATCAAGGCCTCAACAGAAGCCCTTTTCCCCTCCCCTCCCCCACCTTTCCCTCCTGCTGCCCTGTGGAGTGGTGGAGTGGGAAAGAGATGACTGGCTAGCAAACTGGCCTGACCCTAACCGTGGCTGCCTGGAGTGGACGGCACCCAACTACAGGTGGAGGCTCACATTTTGGAACACTTCCTTGTATTAAAGACTCCCTGCAAACAGAAAGCCAGCATAGCACACAAAGTAAAAAGTTCTCCTTGGGGCTTACCCTTGTAGAGTGTTTGTAGGCTACTACTAGCTGAACTGCAGACCGGAAGGTCGGTAGTTCAGTGGTTCGAGATCCGAGTGCCACATGACGGAGTGAGCGCCCGTCTCTGGCCCCAGCTCCTGCCAACCTAGCAGTACGAAAGCAAGAAATTGCAAGCAGATAAATAGGTACCGCTTCGGTGGGAAGGCAACAGTGTTCCATGTGCCTCGGCATGTAGTCATGCCGGCCACATGGCCACGGAAAAAGTCTTCGGACAGCGCTGGCTCTTCGGCTTGGAAACGGAGATGAACACCACATCCCTAGAGTCGTAGTCGACTGGCTTTCGAGCAAGGGAAACCTTTACCTTTGGCTAGCTGATCTTCGATCGTAACACACTTGACTTGAC
The DNA here is from genome assembly GCA_029233225.1 of Lepidodactylus listeri. Classification (NCBI taxonomy): domain Eukaryota; kingdom Metazoa; phylum Chordata; class Lepidosauria; order Squamata; family Gekkonidae; genus Lepidodactylus; species Lepidodactylus listeri. The sequence continues at coordinate 22,090,049 of JARCFY010000004.1, read as the reverse complement.
ACTGTGGCTAAACTGCTGGTTGCAGCCAGTTATCAGGAGCACGTGACCCCAAAACTACAGAGACTGCATTGGCTACCAACCCACTCCCGAGCCCAATTCATATCATATCATAGAATCACAGAGCTGGAAGGGGCCATGCAGGCCATCTAGTCCAACCCCCTGCTCAGTGCAGAATCAGCCTAGAGCATCCCTGACAAGTGTTTCTCCAGCCACTGCTCGAAGACTGTCAGGGAGGGGGAGTACATTTTGACATTTAGAGCCCCATGTGGCTTGAGACAGGGTTTTCTGAAGGATCATTTTCTCCCATATGTTCCTGCCCAGGAACTAAAGTCACAGGGAGAGGCACTCTTGACTGTCCCATCAACCAAAAAGGCTCGTTTGGTGAGTACATGAAAAAGGGCCTTTTCATGGGCAGCCCCATAATTATGGAACCTACCTTCCCAGGGAGGTACATCTGGCCCCTTCACTTTGGATCTTCAGGAGGCAGCTGAAGACAGCTTTATTTAGGACTGCATTTGAGCAAAGCAGTTCTAAACTGTGATTTAAAACTTTTGCTTTTCTGTATTTTCCTGTATTTCATTTTCTGTATTCTATTTATATTGTAAGCTGCCTTGAGCTCTGTAAGGAAGAAAGGTAGCTAATATATGTTTTAAAAAATAATTAAAGCTGGAACCTTCCTTCTTGTCGTGCTGCTTCTCTGTTTGCATGGAGGGGTTTTCTTTCTTTCTCTTTTAATGCAAAGTAATGTTCAGAGCTAGAATCCACCAGCTGCAGTCTGGAAATTATATTTTGCACTGATAAAAGTGGCAGGCAGTAGCCAGCCCTGAGTTTCTTTAAGACTGTGTTTGTTCACAGAAACAGGAAGACGTGCATCCTCTACATTGTTTGATGGAAACAACATCATTCCTTTAGAAATTCATTTGAATCAGAATGTGCCGTTTCCTCTGTGAATTGCATTAACTGTGTTTGCATAAGGACATAAGAAGAGCCCTGCTGGATCAGACCAGTGGTCCCTCTAGTCCAGCATCCTGTCTCACATTGTAGCCAAGCAGCTCCTTTGGATGGCCAACAACAGGGCATAGAGGCCAAGGCAAACTACAGCCGCTCTTATCTGGCCATAAAATAAGTCTGTGGTCCATTTAATCCATTTAATCTATCTACACCAGGAGCGAAGTAAAGAACATCTTTGAGAAGAGGAGGAGGAGGAGGAGGAGATTGGATTTATATCTTGCCCTTCACTTGGAGCCTCAGAGCATCTTACAAACTCCTTTCCCTTCCCCTCCCCACAACAGACACCCTGTGAGGTAGGTGGGGCTGAGAGAGCTCTTTCCAGAACTGTCCTTGAGAGAACAGCTCTGACAGAACTATGGCTTGCCCAAGGTCACCCAGCAGCTACAAGTGGAGGACTGGGGAATTAAACCCAGTTCTCCCAGATTAGAATCCACGCACTTAACCACTACACCAGACTGGCTCTAGAGCAGAGCTGTCAAACTCATTTGTTACGAGGGCTGGATCTGACCTAAATGTCACTTTGTCGGGCCGAGCCACGTGTGCCATGAAATGTAATATGAGGCTCCAAAGATATAAACTTTATAAAGCTGATTTCAAAGGCTGAATGGCCTTAGCAGGTGAATGACAACAGCAAGCCCGATTGGATTAGGTGTGAGGCAAACGACAGCCCCTCTTATCTGGCCATTTGCCAACCTGGCCTGTGGTGTGGCCCATTTCATCTACCTACACCAGGAGCGAGGTGGAGAACTCCTGCATCTTCTAGAGACTTGGGAAGCACTGGTCTTCAACCACGCCGATCCCTCCCAGAGCAGATAATACTATACCAGTTCACTTCATGGGACTTTTGAAGGGAAACGACTGGGACTTCTATATACTGGCTTACATAAGAAGCTGCTTTGGTGTTCACGTGCCTTTTGCCTTCCTGGAGAAAGACAGAGAGAGAATGTGAGATACAGCGTACAATGGTAATTACCCAGGAATGCACTGTAGCAATGTGTTGCTTAATGTAGGTAGTGAGGTAAGAGGGTGACCTAAAGGAGGAAGTGGAAAATGCTGGGGGAAACGGCTCCGTCCTTGGCTTGCATCACTTCAGGAAAAGCCTGCGCAAAGGTCAGAGGACTTGGATGAGCTTTAAGATACTGTCTTGGGCAGGACTCATTCATATTTCTCGATGGAATTTTTTGGCTCCTTGAGAAAAACTTAATTTTAGACAGGAAACAATCCAGCTTTCTTAAATATTCCTGGCTCTGTAAGAGACGGCTCCCAAAGAAAATACACTGCTCGGAACATGTGAGATCCCTGGATCAGAGAGGGAATGGGTCAGTTTGAAGAGCAGCTGTGGCTCAGTGGCAGAGCATCTCTTCTGATAGATTGATTCACCAGTATAGTAATCTAGTAATCCGTATACTATTATAGCAGAGTGCACTAGGCTAAAAGGCAGCAGAGCTTCTCTTTGTTCTGTACATGCTAGCAAGGTTACAAAGTTACACAGGGCCACTTGTCGGTTTCATAACTAATGAAGAGTTCTTTAATTAGTGAACTCCATAATAGATAGTAAAGATAGATCAAGACGAGTAGCCATGTTAGGCTGATTCTGCACTGGCTTTTCTGTCACGACAGAGCCTCTGGGTCGAGGCAGCATAAACACCAGCCCAAGCTGACAGTCAGAAGTTCACAGCAGGCAGGGAGTTAGCAGTTCTGAGAGCAGCGCGTTATCTCAAACAGTCCAGTGGTCAAACCACAAATCACCCTTATAGCCGAAGGGCAGAGCAGGGAGACGTCGTCACAAGGAATGCCAAGAGTCAGATAGCCGGAGAGAGCAACCGAAACAGAGCCAGAACGCCGAAGTCAAAGTCCACAAAGCAAAGTCCAGAGTCCAGAGTCAGAGGTCCGAGGTCCAAAGCCGGGTCAAGGGTCCACAGGAAAGCACAGAGACAGAAAGGTGTCCAGCAAGGGGGGTCTGTTAAAGACAGTAAATCTTTGCCAGCACAATTGGCTCTGAACAAGCCCTCTGTTTTTAACCTGTGCTGGCTGTCAGCAATTAGCAGCGTACCGGACGTGGCCCTACTGCTGCTAAAACTCTGGACTGATATCCCTCATTCTTAGTTGTCGTGCCGTACTTCGTCTCTCCTTTAATTCCTGCCGCCGTCTTCCAGGGAGCCGACTAACAGGTGGGGGAGATCCAGGAGGGGATGAGCTTGGGCCAGGCAGAGCAGGTGGATCCTGCTGCTGGCTTGACTCCTCAGGACTTACGTCCAAGCCAGTTAAAGGAGCCTGGTCCTGGTCAGCAGGGGCTGGGTCAGGAGCAAGCATGACATTTTCCTTCTGTTGTTTCAGGAAACCCATGTTGGAACAGAAATTTCCCTCTGCATTGCTTGCTGCTTTCACTTCCTCTGATCATCAGATTTTATGCCGCTTTGACTGCATGCCGCTTTGACTTTCTTTATCGGGTTTTATAGTACCTTCTGCATAGATTTATCGCCATTTTATTTATTTGTTCGTTTGTTTATTCATATTTATACCCCGCCCTCAGGCTCAGGGCAGCTTACAATAATCGGTACGACATACTTAAAATACATAAATAGTTTGGTACAATGTACCTAGACTATAAAAACAGTTAAAACAGTTTAAAACAATTTGCAACAGTTAAAACATCCATACAATTTAAAGTGCTCATAATACTGGTTCCAATAAGCTTAGATGACACAATCTCAGAACGACTATCACAGTTCCCTCCTCAGTGGCCTTTTTTGGCTACCTGCGAGGTCTTATGGCTGTTCAGGGGTGACTTTGCAGTCAGTAGGCGTTGCCCCGAGGTATTTGAATGTGGTTTTGAACTGCACTTTTTCCTCCTAGTTGAGAAAATGTGGAGAGAATGCTAGATGCAGAATCGCCCTAATTCTGTCTGTAGCAGTAGAAGAGAGCAAGAGTCCAGTAGCACCTTAAAGACTGACAAAATACGTGGCAGGGTAGGAGCTTTCGTGAGTCACTGCTCACTTCTTCAGATACCAGGACTCACGAAAGCTCCTACCCTGCCACATATCTCGTTAATCTTTAAGGTGCTACTGGACTCTTGCTCTTTTTCACTAGATAGTAAAGGTGAGAGATGGAGATACGGTCTAAGGATTCTAACTACCTAGGATGGGTACAGATGCAAAGTACATCCCTGCACCCATAGCGGCAAAGATAGAGAGCAAACGTGCTCCTTCTTCGTGTGTGATGGAAGAGACAGAACAGAAGGACGGAAAGCAGTTTCCCTGAGAGTTATCAGTCTACACCTTAAAGGACAGAGGCAGCAGAGTAAAACAGGAAGGAGACCTACAGTTTGCCTGTCTATCTGTCTGACTGTCTTGTAACCCACCCTCTGGAGGCTGAGGCCAAGAAACTCTCTTGTAACACCCCCCCCCCCCCGAGGCTGAGGCTAAGAGACAGAGTCAAGGCCTTCTCTTCCAACAAGGCCTTCTCTTTGCCCACAAAAAGGTCCCAGGTTCAATCCCCAGCTTCTCCGGTGTTGTGTTTGTGTTTTGGATCATTGAAGCAGCAATAGCTTGAAAGGGCTCTGGTATCCTGAAGCTCCATGTCCTATTGGCTGATGAATAAAGACTCCCATTGGTCCTAAAGACAATCCAGATACCCAATCGCTGAGCCCTGCTTAGGTCCAATAGTATTGCTTGTATATAATTACTTTGTTGAAAGTTATGTGTTGGAACAGTATAAATTAAGGTGCCGCTCTCACAGAGCTGACTTTGGAGCTGAGCAATATCACTGAATAAAAGCCTGTTTGTTTGAATTCATCGCCTCCCGCTCAATACTTAAAATCCGGTTAAAAGGATCAGGAAACAGATGAGAAAGACTTTTATTCGAGGTTCTGGAGAGCTGCTGCCAGTCAGAGTAGACACAGCTGACCGTGATAGGTCTCTGGTCTGACTCAGCAGAAGGCAGCTCCATGTGTCACAGCTGGTGTTGTGTTGAATCATGATTTGCCCTCAGCCCTATTTCCAGGACTGAGCTGTAATTCGAGTTCATAGAGTAGGACCTATGGCCCAGTGGTAGAACATCTGATCTGCACTTAGAAGGGCTCAGATTCAATCCCTGGCGACTGATTTTTTTAAAAAGTCAGGTAGTAGGTGATCAGGTAGCAGGAGATCCATCCTGAGGAACTGCAGCTACTCAGAGGAGGCAGTACCAGCCTAGACAGACAAATAGTCTGATTCAGCTTTGTGTGTTCATGTAGAAGGACAGGGGCTTTCAGGATGCTGTTCCCTCTGCGGTGGAAACACTAGTCCTAAATAAGTTGCGGTTGGGTTTTAAAAAAGCACAAAAACCCTACCACTTCTCATCTTCTGCCCTGACAACGCTCCGCCCCATCTTACAAAGCTCCACCCACATCTATTAGGGCAACACCTCTTCACTTCTAGGCTCCTCCCCCTGCATCCAAGGTTCTTCTGTTCTTGCCACTGGCAGGCAGTAAAAAGCCTCTGGATAGGCCAGTATCTTGTTCAAGGCAGAGGTCCAAGAATCAAGCTACCGTAGCTGGAGCCAACATTGTATCGTGGATGTTGTTCCAACAAAGACTGGAGGTGAACTAAAGCCTTAAATACTCTTCCAAAGAGGTAAATATACAGGCCCCCTCCTTGGGTTGCTAGGAATGGTATGGCAACCAGTAGGAGTCTGGAGGAAGGGGAAAATGGGGGTCCTGTATTTTTTTAAAAAACGTAATTTTTCTTTTTGTAAAACCCCAGATCTGATCTAAGATACAACCCAAGCAAAACTGCAAGAATTGCCAGCATACTGGGACTTCACAGGTATTGCTGCCAAATCGTAATGGGAGAGACTCATAAATCAGGATGGCTCAACCATTGATCTTGCGGATGCCAGTCCCATCCCCCCCTCACTAGCTGCTGAACCCAGAAAGAGAGAGAGAGAGAGAGAGAGAGATTCCCCACCGCCATCTGTGGATAATGCCCCAGCACAAAATGACAGGCTGAACAGAGAATGAGGGTCCATCCCTGCCCCAGTAACACCCCCTCCCTCATCTCGCTGATTGCTGTCTTGAAGATTAAAGAGAATTACATGTCCGGCTGTGCACGCTGGGGCAGAGACAAGTGCTAGCATTTCCAGGCCTCCTGTTATTTGCTGGATCCAAGTCCTCATTATGGCGAAAAGTCTATCTTTTGTCTTCCCATCTGATTTTTGGCTGGAGGCAGGATGGGAGAGTGAGGAGGAGGAGAAGCCGAAGTAGGCAAAGGTGATGTATTCATCACCCCTCCATAATGAATTCTCTTTCATCAACCCAGGACCATTTAGCTCACAGTCGGAGGGAAAATCACAGGCCAAGAATTGATTTCTTCTGCAATTTGACTGTTGAAGCCAAACCCGAACTCTGAAATCGATTCGTTCATAGTGTTAATAGTGTGGCTATTGTTCTGGGACAGGGGTATAATTTCTATTTTGGGGCAGACACATCTTTTTTGACTGGCTTTTTTTGGGGAAAAAACATTTGGCCTAGAACTGCTCTTGTGCCAAAGACCTTGCCATAGAGTTGGCCGTGATTTCGTGTAACAGATGTTCCCGTAGCCCCCTTCCCCCCACCCTTAATTGGCTTTGCGACCACCTGCTGCCCTGACACCTTTATTAGTGCTGCAATCTCCATTCTGTTCCTTTCCTCATTGGCTCGGTGTCACGCCTCCATCAGGGATCCAAAAGTATGAGCTCATGCTGTCCAAATATGAATCACTTGCACGATAAATCAAATCTATTGCACTCAACTCTCGAGGGGCCGTGTTGATCTGGCTTCTAAAAGGACTGTGTGAGAAGAATATTTTATCTAGCTTGGCTCAATTTCTCATCCTGTTAGGAAAAAGAAGAGGCCAAAAGAGCCGGCTCAACACAAAGCAACTCAAGGCGCTAAACGCAGAAGTCCCGCTATTTATCTGTTTCTCCTGCTCTGTCTTACGCATAAATGTGGTAAGAACAGTAAATTAGCATACAGCATAATGAAGATGTTTAACAGATTCAAGGACCAAACAAGAATAACAAGCTTAGTTTATATGGTTACCATTTGCCTGGGTTTAATCCTGGGGGAGACATGGTGAAGGAAATAAATATATCAAAATTGGAGACTGATGGGCCAAAGTATCCTTAATTATGGAACACTGAGAGTAATTAACTGAGATGCTACTGTTATGCTCCATCCATCTCCTTCATTATGCTGTATGCTAATTTACTGCTCTCGCCCTCTACCTATTTATATAGACTGGTAGTTTCCATTTCATTGTATCTGAAGAAACCTGCGTGCACACGAAAGCTTATTCCTTGAATAAAATTTTGTTGGTCTTAAAGGTGCCACTGGACTCAAACTTCGTTCCACTGCTTTATACCAACACAGCTACCCACCTGAATATATGTGGTATGTTGGCCATCAGTTATACAAAATGGTGCTTGTTCTCTCACTACACCAGTTTGGTTAAGTGCGCAGACTCTAACCTGGGAGAACCGGGTTTGATTCCCCACTCCTCCACATGCAGCTGCTGGCATGACCTTGGGCAAGCCATAGTTCTGTCAGAGCTATTTTCTCAAGGACAGTTCTCAAGGGAGCTCTCTCAGCCCCGCCTACCTCACAGGGTGTCTGTCGTGGGGAGGGGAAGGAGTTTGAAAGCCGCTCTGAGACTCCGAGTGAAGGGTGCGATATAAATCCAATCTCTTCTTCTTCCCAATTATATATAGTCTGGCAGTTAACCTTGTACAACTGGACACCGTCTTCTACCTGTCTGTAAAATGGCAGATGTAACAATCTTTATCATCTTAAATCTGGCTGGAAAAGACGGAGATTTGGAACGGACTGAAGAAAGCTGCTGAAGACAGTGTTTCCCAACCTGTGGGTCGGGACCCAAAAGTGGGTCACAAAGCCTTTGAAAGTGGGTCACAGGGCCGAACGGCCGCTCCTGCCTTTTGAATTGTTCCCTTTCTCTCCTCTCCTCCGCCCTGCCAGCTTCTCGCATTCTTATCTCCCCCTTCCACTGTGAGAGTAACGAGGGTGGAAAAACAATCCATCCAGCAACTGGTAACTTTACAGTCGTATCCAGAAGAAAGGCTGGAAAGTGGACGGGAGCTGTTGAGTGCACCAGGGGAAAACAGAGGAGGAGGGAAAAGAGGCACATACAAGCATGGTCTCAGTCTTCAAATTGTTCTGGTTAACAAACACATTGGATATTTGTTACCAGAGCAATTTGGAGAGCCTGTGCAATTACCATGAGAGATTATCTATGGCCCACTGTGTAAACTTTTACATGAGAAAGCAACACCTGGCTCGAAAGAGAATATTTTTTCATATATTTATTTCTGGATGTGTGCTGTTTTACAGTAGTAATATTGACCAGTGAGAAAGGCCCTAAGGGGCCAAAATGCATATGGTCTACTGGTCATAAGATATACCCAACAATTGTATATGTAAAACTATCAGCTCTCTGTGACAGAAGTTTTAAGAGTCTGATATCAAGAGCCCGTTGTAGCCTGGCATCTAAAGCTGGTCAGTGATGGAACCATAGAAGGGAAGAGGGGAAGGATATTTCAAACGCAGGGTGCCACCACCAAGTAAGCCCTGTTCTTCATTGTCTTCTTCCTCATATCTGAAGATGGAGGACAAGAAACAGAGCTGGCGAGGAAGAGCGTAATGTCAATGGAATGTATTCCTTGATGCAGGGATAGCTGCATAAAGAGACACTTCCGCCAAGCTCCCTATGCCTGGATCTCATCTTGCATGGGAGTAAGTCAGTGGCCTCTCCTGACCTGGTTGCCGAGGCTAGCCTGATCTTGTCAGATCTCGGAACCTAAGCAGGGTTGGCCCTGGTTAGTATTTGGATGGGAGACCACCAAGGAAGTCCAGCATCTCTATGCAGAGGCAGGCAATGGCAAACCACCTCTGAACATCTCTTGCCTTGAAAACCCTAGAGGGTTGCCATAAGACAGCTGCGACTTGATGGTGCTTCTCCACCAACACCACCAAATCAGTGGCTGGAGTCAACGACACGTATCCAGCGGTCCTCGAGCCTCAAATATGGGGCTGTCTTCCTTCCCTATCCCCTTTGCAGCTCATGAAGCCTCCCCACCCATGCTCCCTCTAAGGTGTAGAGTCTTGTGAGCAAAGATTCTACTTTGTGAGCTACTGGCGTTAAAGTTGTGAGCGAGCCATTTGGCCACTGCGTAAATTTGCTCTGGAGCCATCCCTTCCTGAGCTAAGACAAAATTGTGTGAGCCGGAGGCTAAAAAACTGTGAGCTAGCTCACACTAACTCAGCTTAGAGGGAACACTGCTCCCCACCCAAATTCTTTTCCTGGGTGGTCAGTGGACGCCTGTCCCTCAAGAACAGCATAGGGAGTTGTTATGCATTGAGCCTGAACTTACTTGCGCAAGGACTTAGCTTGGGACGCATAACAAGAGAGCGCCAGGATCCTAGATTGGGCCAGTAGGGAGGCAGGATCCTAGATTGGGCAGGTAGGGAGGCAGGGATCCTAGAGGAAACCAATCAGGAAACAATAGAGTGTTAATAGCCTATCATTGAGAGTGGGGTGTGTTTGGGGTGCAATCCTTTTCAGGCATAAATACTGGGCTTTTCTGATTCAGTATAAGCACAAGCAACACCCACCAAAGGAAGACCATCCACAATTAACAGCGGTATGTGCTCAAAACTGTGTATCGCATTCACTGAAATACAAAGAAGGGTTAGTGGTCATCATAACCCAACAGAGTGTGTAGACACTTATCCAACAGATTGCTCATAACAATGAAGCATATTTTACAAAAAGAATATATTCAAAACCAACAGTGGGCGCCTCTGTAGTTCCATACCTAGATAGTGTCCATGGACCTCCAAACAGAAAGTCACTGCAGCAGAAGACACCCACTGTGGAAAGAATAACAGCTGGACGTCTCTCCCAGGTATAAATCGAGACGTTTCAATGATCTTCAGCAGCGGTTGGTGACCCTTCTTTGTATTTCAGTGAATGCAATATACAGTTTTGAGCACAGATTATTGTCAGTGGTGGATAGTCTTCCCTCGGTGGGTGTTGCTTGTGGCTATATTTGTATGCTAAGGGTTCCCTGTTGTCTTTGGCTGATTCAGTATAAGGCAGCTCCGTGTGTGTATGCGTGCGTGTGTGCATTTTCCAACCTTGTTTCCAGCATCTGTCATAATCCCCGGTATCTGCTGCATTTAGGACGCTTCAGTGTTTTTGCCAAACAGATCCGGTGGCTCCCCTTTCCAAGCACTGCAGGATAGGGAACCAAGTTCTGAAGCCTCTGATGCAATAGGCCACATCCAAGAGGTCAAGAGGATGGCGTTTTCACTCCTGCTCATTCACCTGCACTGCTTTAGAGCAGTCTTATGGATAGAAGCCTACTGTAATGAACAGGGCTCACTCCCCAGTAAAGGAGCCTGTTTCTATGGCTTTGTGTAACCTGGGAGCTGATGGAGAGCCAGTGTGGCAAAGTAGTTAGAGTGTCAAACGAGGATCTGGGAGACCCAAGCTTGAATCTCAGTTCTGCCATGGAAACTTGCTGGGCCTATCCTCATATTGTGAGGATAAAATGGAGGAGAAACCAATGTGAATTGCTTTGGATCCCTAGTGGGGAGAAAGATAGCATGAATCATAGACTCACAGAGTTGGAAGGGGCCATACAGGCCATCTAGTCCAACCCCCTGCTCAATGCAGGATCAGCCTAGAGCATCCCTGATAAGTGTTTGTCCAGCCGCTGCTTAAAGACTGCCAGGGATGGGGAGCTCACCACCTCCCTAGGCAGCCGATTCCACTGTTGCACAACTCTTACCATCAAAAAAGTTTTCCCTAATATCCAGCTGGTACCTTCTCGCCCTTAATTTAAGCTCACGATTGCGAGTCCCATCCTCTGCTGCCAACAGGAACAGCTCCCTGCCCTCCTCCAAGTGGCAGCCCTTCAAAGACTTCAAGAGATCCATCCTGTCCCCCCTCAACCTCCTCTTCTCCAGACTGAACATTCCCAAGTCCCTCAGCCTTTCCTCCTAGGGCTTGGTCTCCAGCTATAAACAAAGTCAATAATTAAATAAACAAAGAATGGTAGACAATATTGCCTTCCTCTGGGCATAGATTAGGGTTCACTGGGGGAGTAGGTCTGAATTTCCTGCATTGTGCAAGGGGTTGGACTAGATGACCCTTGGGGATCCCTTCCAGCTCTATGTTTCTAATAAGAGATTAATGTCCCGAATGGTGGTAGATTTCTCTCCAGTCTCTAATGACAGCTGCAGATAAACTGTTGCCATTTCAGACGTGGATTGTGTGATTTGTGTAGCAGCTGGATGAAGCTGAAACACCCCGGGGGGGGGGGGTATGGTTACCCTTTAGGAATCTAACCGAGGATTAGCAGCAACATTGCTTGATTTAGGGCTCTGCCTATCTCCAGCGTGATTAGCTTTGCAGTGAGATTGCAAAAAGACACTGTTGATCTCTACATTTTATCATTACATTTAAATAGATCCTGTACAGAGGCCACCCTTGGTACGTCCTGTTGCTCAGGGAAATGAGATGAGTCATTCCCCCCATCTTTTTGTTAAAATAAATAAATAAAACCATTGTGCATTGCATATGCATAAATTCAGTATGAAAAGAATATGCTTCATACTCCCCAATAGGAAGTTGCCCGTCGCAGCGTTTGTATTGTTCCATACAGCAAGGGCTGCTTGGTAATTACAGAGTATATGCCTGCCTCATCAATGCTGGGAGGTTAATAAAAAGCAAACAACATATGCTCTGTCGGTGGAATGATATCATTTGCATCGCAATGGCTGAGCCAGAGCTTCGCAATAGCGGTCCCAGCTGCTCAAAGAGCGACGCATAAAAGATCGGTTCCTTTTCCACCCTAAAGCGAGAGTCCAAGATAGAACACTGGAAAGCTTTCTGTAAGTGCTCTCAGCACCCGACTGCTTCCTTAAAACAGAAATACAGAACCATGCTGTGTAGGTGTGGAATGGTTGTGCCAGGGGTGGGGAGGCAAAAGGACACAGAAAGAAATCTTGGAGTGAAAAGCACACTCCAAGAGGGAGCACCATGTAGAAGAGAAGAAGAGATTGGATTTATACCCCACCCTTCACTTAGAGTCTCAGAACAGCTTACCATCTTCTTTCCCTTCCCCTCTCCACAACAGACACCCTGTGAGCAATGCTCCCTCTAAGCTGTGGAGCCTTGTGAGCAAAAATTCTGCTTTGTGCCAGTTTGGTGTAGTGGTTAAGTGTATGGAGTCTAATCTGGGAGAACCAGGTTTGATTCCCCACTCCTCCACTTGGACCTGCTGGATGACCTTGGGCAAGCCATAGCTCTGTACCAGTTGTTCTCTCAAGGACAGTTGTCTCAGAGCTCTCAGCCCCACCTACCTCACAGGGTGTCTGTTGTGGGGAGGGGAAGGGAAAGGAGTTCGTAAGCCGCTCTGAGACTCCAAGTGAGTGAAGGGCGGAATATAAATCCAATCTCCTCTTCTTCTTCTTTTTCTTGTGAGCTACTGACATTAAAGTTGTGAGCGAGCCATTTGGCTTCTGTGAAAATGTGTGAGCCGGAGGCTAAAAAACTGTGAGCTAGCTCACACTAACTCTGCTTAGAGGAAACACTGCCTGTGAGGTAGGTGGGGTGAGAGAGCTTTTTCCAGGACTGCTCTTGAGAGAAATTGTGGCTGAACCAAGGTCACAACAGCAGCTGCATGTGGAGGAGTGGAGAATCAAACCTGGTTCTCCCAGATTAGAGTCCGCACTCCTAACCACTACACCTCTATACCAAACTGGCTATCCAAACTGGCTATCCAAACTACACCAAACTGTATTGTGGCAGAGATTTAAAAAAAAACAGATGCAGTACCGTAAGTATGGGACAGAGGAGCTGAAAACAAAGCAGCAACCACACCAATGTTCTTGTATAAATCAATTACGATGCATAGCATGGCCTATTTCAGTGAGATGCAGGGCATACAGAACCCTGGGTGTGGCCTTAAAAGATCTGGCTGGGAGCAGGGTCAGCAAGGCTAGAAGCACAGAGTCACAGGGGATAGTATCAATTAATTAATCTAATACGTTTGTCCTGTTTTCCTTCAAGGAGCTCAGAGCAGTGCACATGGCTCTCCTTTCATCAGCTTATCCTTGTGAGGTAGTGACTGAGAAAGAGTGACTGGCCTATGGCCAACCAGTGGCAGAATGGGTATTTGAACTCCCATCTCTCAGACGGTATCCCAACACACTAACCATTACACTTTCTTTACACTGTCTCTGGAGCAATTACTGCTGAAGTAGGATGCAATGCCAAAGCCAGAAGGGGGCATCTCAGCAGGACCATGGACAGCTCCAAGGTAGCAGATGTTGCTCTGCTAGCGAGGCAATACAATAAAAACTAAGGGTCAAAGCGAGAAATCTTTGATTAGGAGCTCCTGCGGGTCTCTATTTAAAACTAGTTAGCAAACTGACACGGCTGCTTAGAAGATTAGGAAAGGGTCCTCTTTGCCTCTCATGACTTTGCACGGGTTCAAATCGCCTGCTCCCCCAACTCTGCGATCTCCTCCACGCGCGGCACCTGTCTTTCCCCCTCCCCAGGAAATTAACTGCAGTCTCAGAGGGTGGTTAAAATCATTGCATAGGAGGACAGGGTTAAACACCTCCGGCCCAGCAACCCCTCCCTCCACTTCAAAGCAACCATATGTGGGATGCTAATTAGCTTTTTAAAAACAACAGCAGCAAGAACTCCCAATAACAGCTTTCTAGTACCATGTCTACACTGACCTTCAGTTTCATTGGATAAGGTCTGTAGTAGTATCAACTCATCTGCTACTTTGGAGCTGCCTCCGGCTCTGGTGTCTAGTTTGGCCCTGATTGGTAATAATTTCAGGGCAAAGGGATCGTTTGTTTTGCTCAATACATAGTTAACCTCCACGGTTCACTGCTGCAATGTGTACTAACACAACACTCTTTAAAGAGACAGGAACCGCAGCTGGGTAAAACCTGAGTCCAGGCAGAAAAACAGCTGACACAGCACGATCTCTCTTGAGCCACAGAAGCATGGTGCTTCTACTCCAGTGTGGCCAACTGCTGAATAATCTTCCAAAGAAGAGAGCCAAAAGGCAGCAGTCTTCTCTCTCAGGCCACTCTCTGACTACATAGTCTAACTTCTGGATGGCTACATAGTCTAACTTCTGGATGGCTTGGAAGCCATGATACCGCTGCTGTTCAATATACCTGCTTCATTTAGTTAACCCCATTGAACCACACTTATATAGAATTTTGTGCTCAACAGAAACTGTGGAAGCTGCACTTTTCTTCATGTGCCGGGTTTGGCTACCTCCCGCCTCCCACCTTATGCAGTTCCACAGGGCCTGTAAGACGGAGCTCTTCCACCAGGCTTTCGGTTAGGAGCCGCCACCGTTAGTGCCATCTATCATTGCCAGTACCATCGCAAGGCTGGCCGGCCCTGGAAATAGCCCAGGCCAGGTGGTCTGGGAGCCGGACTCCAACCCTGGGGGGAAGCCATCTGCATACTGAATATCACTGGAAGCACTTTATATTTTATACTGAACTGTTTTACTAGTGTGGTGTTGTGTGGTTTTAATGTTTTATTGCAATTTTTATGATGTATTGAATTTGGCACTAGGTGCCCTTGTAAGCCACCCTGAGCCCGTTCGTGGGGAGGGCGGGGTATAAAGGTAAAATAATAAATATAAATAAATAATAAATAAATAAATAATAAATTAATGTATTGATGTGCCCCAATTCCCCTGAGCAGTGAGAAGTTCTGAGCATGGCACCATATGCTTTGGGCTCATTTTTTTTTTTTAAATAAATTTTTTATTGATTTTTCTCTATAACTACATCTATAACGCTACAATCTAAGCTACATATACCCTATACAGAGAGAACTTTATCATTTGCTTAATACTACCTTATTACATAATATAATTATGAAGCATTTAGAACCTTGGATAAATTTCAATTACTTGTTACTGCTACTATAAAAATTATCAAAACTATTTGGCAGGCACACCCACCTAGAGAAATACGGTTAATTAAACCATTTAGTTTGGGCTCATTTTTGACAGGGAGATCAGGAGAGACTTAAGGTTCCTAGAATAAATTTAGAGTCCAGAGGCGCCTTTAAGACCCACAAAGGTTTAGTCAAGGTACGAGCTTTCGTGGCATGCACACTTTTTCAAATATTTATTTATTTACAGAAATACACTTTGTGCGTGCAGATGATGTGCGTCCAGACAGAAATGGCTAGTTTGTAATAAATCGTCAGCTCCACCCCCATGCCAGGATCTTCCATTTGGACTTTCCTCTGCCCCCCACTCACTCCCAACAAGGTTCCTTCTTCTAGCCAGCAGCAAAACTCAAGCAGTTTGGTGTAGTGGTTAACTGCATGGACTCTAATCTGGGAGAACCGGGTTTGATTCCCCACTCCTCCACTTGCAGCTGCTGGATGACCTTGGGCAAGCCATAGTTCTCTCAAGTGCAGTTCTGGAAAGAGCTCTCTCAGCCCCACCTACCTCACAGGGTGTCTGTTGTGGGGAGGGGAAGGGAAAGGGGTTAGTAAGCTGATCTGAGACTCCGAGTGAAGGGCGGGGTATAAATCCAATCTCTTCTTCTTCTCTTCTCTTTTCCTCGCTGGCTATGTACGTTGCAACACTCAACAGCTTCTTGAGTGCATGGGATGTGCCCTAGCCGCTTACCATCAAGGGTCATTTTAGAAATCTCAAGTGACCATTAGCAAGCCCCCCAGGAGCAAAGATACTTCATTTGTTGGCTAGGCCGATTGGCTGAAGAAACAGCTCCTTCTACGTTTTCAACACCAACAGGGAGCAAAAGGGCATGTTAAAAAATGTCGCTAAATTCATTCCCAAAAACAAAGCCAAGCCCAGAATGTAGTCAATAAGAGTGAGAGAGAATCAAAACAACAGCCAAAGATTGCATCAGATTTGGACCACAGATGCAAGACCAAAAGCTCATGTGGTCCAAAAGATAGGGCTTTTTTTTTTTGCATTATCAAAAAAATTAGTGCACCAATGACCTATTTCCCCTAATGCTTCTGATCAGTGCCAACAGCACAATAGCTGTCCCCCACTGAATGGAAGAAGTAAAGGATAGTCTGGGGTGGGCAACCTTTTTGGCCCGAGTACTGGAAAAAATGGATCATCTATTCGTGATGATGTTGAGGTGGCATTGCTGCCAGTAGGGCCTGCTCCATATCCCACTAAGACCTCTGGCATACTGGTGCAGTAGTTATAATGTTGGATTAAGATCTGGGGGGTTTTGTTCAGTTGCACAGTTGAGTCCGACTTTGCAGCCCCATGAACCACATCACGCCAGGCCCTCCTGTCTTACATTATCCTCTGGAGTTTGCTTAATTCAATGTTCGTTGCATTGATAAAACTGTCCAGCCATCTCATCCTTTGCCGTCCCCTTCTTCTTTGACCTTCAGTCTTTCCCAGCATCAGGGTCTTCTCCAGTGAGTGCTCTCTTCTCACTTGGTGGACAAAGTATTTGAGCTTCAGTATCTGGCCTTCCAGGGAACAGTCAGGCTCGAATTCCTTTAGGATTGACCGATTTGATTTCCTTGTACATTAGCCTGATTGGTATAGTAGTTAAGTGTGCAGACTCTAATCTGGGAGAACCGGGTTTGATTCCCCACTCCTCCACATGCAGCTGCTGGATGACCTTGGGTCAGCCACAGTTCTTGTAGAGCTGTTATCTGAGAGTTCTCTCAGACCCACCTACCTCACAGGGTGTCTGTTGTGGGGAGAGAAAGGGAAGGAGATTGTAAGCTGCTCTGAGACTCTGAGTGAAGGGTGTGCTATAAATCAAATCTCCTCTTCCTCTAGTTTGATTTGTGACACGGCAGAACATTTCCCCCAGTATACTAGAGAGACCAGACTCTCACGGAATCTCTGGCTGACTCATCTCTACCTGTCCTCCAAGTTTGGTAAGGATTGGATTTACGGGTCTGATTTATGGTCCCCACTCCCAAAGGAGCCCCAGCTCCTGCCAACCTAGCAGTTCGAAAGCAAGAAATTGCAAGTAGATAAATACGTACCACTTCGGTGGGAAGGTAACAGCATTCTGTGCACCTTGGCGTTCAGTCATACCGGCCACATGACCACGGAGAAGTCTTTGCTGGCTCTTCGGCTTGGAAACAGAGATGAGCACCACTCCCTAGAGTTGGATTCAACTGGCTTTCGAGCAAGGGAAACATTTACCTTTACCTTACTTCCAAAGAAGGTGCCCCCAGGGGAAATGGCAGGTGCAAGTTCAGGAGTGTATAGAATGGATTCTGTGCAAGCTAGAGACACCAAATAGGATAGAGACACCAAATAGGGTTGCAGATGCACCAGGAAAGGGGCATCATGCAACTAACAAAGACCAAATATACCCTGGATTGTAAGTAACTAATGAGTAACTGTCCTTTTGTTTATTTTGCTTAGTGCACCCAGATTCTGTCCTTTGTAGTACCCTGAGTTGGTGCTTGGTAGAAATAAAACTGTTTAACTAGAGAGAGTCTGCATGAGTCCTTACCCACCTGCCTGGCTGCTTGGCATGCTACAGCGTGACACCGTTGTGAATTTGGCCTTGGGCAACCCACACAAGAGAAGAGGGGGCTGGATTTTACCCCGAGGTGGTGGCAGCGACAGTGAAACGGAGGGCAAAACAGAGGCTAGTCTTGCCCCGCAACATGACCAAGATCACAACAGGATTGCTCACATTTCTATTTGTTGTTGGCCTTCCCCATCCCCAAGACATTCTGTGGCTGCAATCACACACACTAAACAATCCATGTTCAATGCACTTTCCAACTGGATTGTGCCAGTTCACATAGTAAAATCCAGCTGAAAAGAGCACTGAAAGTGGATTATTTAGTGTGTGTGATGGCAGCCTATGAAAAGACCAGGGCAGCCCATATTCCTCCACAACCCCAGTTAAGTCAGTATGCACGATAAACTGGAGAAGGGGAAGAGAGCCACTGGGAGCCAACAGGAAGGCAGAATGTTAGTGCCGTACTTCGCAATTGCTAAATGATATCGTTTCCTTCTTTGGGGGGGAAAAAAAGGTCGTTGCCTGTGAAAGGTTGTGGATTGCTCCCTACCTCTCCTTGTTTAGGGTTTGCTGTGGGTAACAGACCTCCTTCCCAATCGAGTCCAAAGAAAACCTGCCCCACAAGGTGTTTGACCACCAAGTCAAATGCAACCAACCAGCCACGTTTAGTGACCCCTCCCCCAAGGAAAAGTAAGGGAGGAAAGGCAGCACGATGTAGCCTGATCTTGTCTGATTGTGGAAGCTGAGCAGGGTGGGTACTTGGATGGGAGACCACCAAGGAAGACTCTGCAGGGGAAAGCAATGGCAAACCTCCTCTGCTTCTCACTTGCCTTGAAAGCCCCTTGCTGGGGTCGCCATAAGTCAGCAGTGACTTGACAGCACTTTACACACACGCGTACAAGGAACCCCGTGGAGGGACAATGGCATGGTACCGTCCAGCTTCGTGAGATCTCAGAAGCTAAGCAGGGTGGGTACTTGGATGGGAGACCACCAAGGAAGACTCTGCAGGGGAAAGCAAAGGCAAACCACCTCTGCCTCTCACTTGACTTGAAAGCCCCTTGCTGGAGGTGACAAAAATTGGTTGCAGCTTGAGGGTACATAGGTATGTACATATGGGACAGTAAACCTCCTAATTTATTTCCTTCATGGGACTAGGAAAAAGTGTGTGTGCGTGTGCATGTGTGTGCATGCACAAAAAGGAGTGAAAGTAGGATTGCCAGCTCTGGGTTGGGAAATACCTGGAGATTTTGGGGGGTGGAGCCTGGGGAGGGTGGGGTGAGGGGAGGGGAGGGGCCTCAGTGGGGCATAATACCATACAGTCCACCTCCCAAAGCGGCCATTTTCTCCAGGAAAACTGATCTCTGTAACCAGGAGACTAGTTTTATTTCTGAGAGATCTCCATCCACCACCTGGAGACTGGCAACTCTAAGTAGAAGGGAGAGAGAAGGATTCAATAGGCCATAGGGTTGCCAAGTCCAGGTTGGAAAATGCCTGGGGACTTTGGGGGTGGATCCAGGAGAGGGTGGAGTTTGGGGAGGGGAGAGGCCTCAGCAGGGTACAATACCATACAATCCACCCTTCAAAGCAGCCATTTTCTCCAGGGGAACTGATCTCTGTCAGCTGGAGATCAGTTGTAAAAGCGGGAGATCCCCAGGTCCCACCTGGAGGATGGCTACCCTAGTAGGCCACAATGGTCCAGACAAGGACCCTCCTAGTAGGGTGGATTGCACTGAGCCGCTTAGATGACATATGCTGTCCCTCCCCAACTTTCAGATACCTGGTGGCATCTACTGGAGAGGGTGATTGTTGCCTGAGCAACCACGGCTACCCCCGTTTGATCTTTTTTCTATGGAGGCGGAAGATGAGCTTGTGTGCTATTAGATCATGACATCAGTGCCTGGAACAGTCATGCACTCACCCACTTACTCATGCCATTTTGAATCCCCGTCCCGTTTTTTAATTGCTTTTCACTTTTCCTCTGGGGAGAGTGAGCATGTTATGACTCCAGCGCATATTTGTTTACGAATGGGGACCCAAAGTGGCTTCCATCATTCCTCCATTTTATCCTCCCATTTTGAGTGGGCCCCTTTTTTTTAGAAAACTCTGCCGTCACTCTGGAATAAAGCTATTTCTTAGAAACAAGATCAGCTTCACCCCTTATGGTATATGTGTCAAAGAATCTTGTTAGCCACACATACACAGAGGAAGCTAAGACTAGGGTTGTCATCCCCTCTGGTGGGGTCAGTGGCCCCTTCCTGCTGCTGCTCAGCTGGGGGGTGGGGTGGGAAAATAGGCAGGAAAATTGGGGCGATGGGCAGTGTTCTGACATGCTGACATCACACCATGTGTGCATATAAGTGAGTCTGGCAAGCTGTTGGGAATGGTCTGGCATTTCGGCAAAACTATGGTTAAAACATACAGTTTGGTCCACATGCCAGGGTATCTCCGGCAATGCAATGACATCACATCCAGGTGCATGGGAAGTGACATCAGCGAGTTGCCAGTGATGCCATTACATTGAGGGGCCTGCCCGTAAGTCTCCCACTGATTTCCAGGCCATGGTTGGAGTCTAACTTCCAAGAGAGCCATTTTCTCCAGAGGAACTGATCCCTGTAGCCTGGAGAATAGTTCCAGAATCTTTACTACAGTTCGTAACCAACACCAACAGTCCAACCGTAGCATATTCCAAGCTTACATCCTGCTCAAAAATAATTCAAAACCATTTTCAAAATAATACAGTGCATTGGCCTAGGGGTCTTTAAGTTGCGCATTTAAGAAATCTTTCCTAATTCTATAGGCTGCTGCCAAGAATTTGGTGCATGCTAATGTCACCTGTGGACTGCCATTTATCATAAGCACAATACTAATATCAGAGGCCGAAAGGCCTAAAAGTCTCTCCCGTATGGGTTGAATAAATGTAGCTCATATATTTTTTATAGAACCCACACACAAGCAAAATATGACTGATAGCAGCAGCCTCTCCAGGAGATCACCAGGCCCCACCTGGAGGCTGGCAACCCTAGAGCCTCTCTCTACCTGTCTTTCACACACAGAGAGAAATAGTACATACGCACTACACAAAGCCTATACATCTATCATCGATATCTAACTTCAGTCTGTTTTACCTTTATGCCTACTACCCCAAAGAGGAGTCTAAAATGTATGTGAAATCCCCCCTATTAATCTACAGTCTGATTAACCTGTGCATAAATATTAAGTGAATTATAATCACTGAGGGCTTGGGTGGAAATCAAATGTGGGACTGAAGTGCTTGGAAAGCATGTTTCCCCACGCAGAGTATTAATCAACAGCAAATGTTCAGGGGTCATCAGGGAGATTACGAAGAGGGTATGCTGCTTCCCTTTCAGTTGGGATCAACCAATGGAAAAACACTTTCTGTGGCTTGGGCCTGCTTCAGGATTCCATAGGTGCAAACAGGCGTCAATCATGAGCTTTGCTCACACCCCACTCCCCCATCCTTGGTAAAACCATGGCAACACCAATCAGCTCCCTGCAAACGGCCTCCACACACCCTTGGTGTTCAGCAGTCTGGGGAATATATTTCATTTTCATTGCCAGACATTCAAACCTGTCCTATAGGAACCCGTGGGATTCCGAATATTCAGAATGATCTCGAACATCCCGAATTATAAAATTCAGATTCAGAATATTGAGTGAATGTTCCTAAAGTGGAATGGCCGGTCCCTAGTATTGAGTGTCACTGCAGTTTCAGCCAGTGGCTTTGCAGCAGCTGCAAAAATTGTAAGCCTGCAGAGGCAAACACCACTCACAGTTTCAGCTACACTGGTGCAAGGAACCAAAGAAACCCTGGAGCGGAGCAGACACAGAGCAAGCTGGGAACTGGTGGCTGCTTCCATCTGGAGCTCTTGGTCCAGTTTCAAGATCACAGAGGAGTGGCTGTGTTGGGACTGCACATGATGCCATTTCCCGGTCATGCTCCGATCATCTGTTCCCCATCCTCTGCACACCATAACTGCTTTAGTATGATATTTCTAGAAAGATCAGAGTGAAAGCTGGTTTCTCTACTGTGCAGATGGGGATCTCCTCAACCCACATCAGCACCATTCCCCCTCTGTATTACCTCACACCCACCATTCGTTTCCAGGTACAACTGAAACACAGCCAGTGTGGTGTGGTGGTTAAGAGCGTCAGACTAGTATCTGGAATACTCCGGTTCGAATCCCCACTTGTGCCATGGAAACTCACTGGGTGACCTTGGCAAATTACAGTGTCTCAGCCTAAAATATTTCACAGGGTTGTTGTGAGGATAAAAGGGAGGACAGGAGAATTAAGTAAGCCACTTTGGGCCCCCATTGGGGAGAAAGGTGGAGTATAAATAAATAAAACATAACTTTAAAACTGCTGGTTCTTACCTATAAAGCCCTAAATGGCTTGGGACCACAGTACCTGAAGGACCACATCCTCTGATATTGCCCAGCACACCAGTTAAGCCCTGCTTCAGCAACCATGCTCTTTGTGCTACCACCTTCAGAGGTGAAGTGGCTGGCAAACAGAGATGGGGCTTTTTTGGTGGTGGCACCTCAGTCATGGAATGCCCTTCCCCTTCCATTAAGGCTCACCTGGTTGCCTACATTACTGCCTTTTAGCTCCCAGGCAAAAGCATTTTTGTTTACTTGAGCTTTGAACTGGAAAGGGGTCACCTTTTCACACCATCTTCATAGTGAGTTTTATTCTGAAAACTGTTACTCATTCTAAGCGGCTCGGTGATCTATGTTTTCACGCTGTGGCTGTTTTTTTAAATGCTGGATTTTAATTAACAACTCCTAGTATTTTATGTTTTATGACTCTCCAGGTATTTCCAAACCCAGAGTTGGTCTTAATGGTGCAACTGAATGTTAGTCTTAATGGTGTCTTAACGGTGTAACCGTAACTGACGGTGTAACAGTGTCTAGTCTTAACAGTGTAACTGAATTTTTTTACTATTCTTTTCTAGAGTTATTTATTTACTTGTTTATACATCACTTTTCCACCCGAGTGGGAAACCAAAGTGGCTAATGACATTGTTGTTCCCCCCCAGCCTTACAACAACTTCCTTGTGAGGTAGGCTAGGCTGAGAGAGCACGACCACCAGCCCAAGGTCCCCCGGAGGACTTCCGTGTCAGAATGGGGATTCCAACCCAGGTGTCCAGAGCTTTAAGCACTACACCAGGCTGTCTCAAGATTAACATGGTCACACTTAAATCACTGAAAAACTGACTTTCTCTCTTAGTAAGGTAGGGTTTGAAAGTGGGTTTTTTGCTCACTGCAGAAACTAATGCATTTAATTATTTGCGTAGTTAGCCTGAGGGATTAAAAATAGCATCACCTCAAATGGAAAATAATACAACTGCAAAGCTGGGCAGTGGAATGGCATCAGAGACCCAGGATGGATTGTGCAGACAAGTGCAAGGGAAGATTTACTTCTGCCATGGCCGGCTGCAAACTGGACTCCTCCGAAAGACACACACTTTACTTTCTCAGAAACAGTGGAAAGAGACTCATAAATAAATAAAATGGGAGTGGAGGGAGACTCGGGAAAGAGCCCAATCTTTCTCCTTCTTTTTTTCAAATCTGCAAGCAGCAGCATTTTAAACAAGCGTTTCCTGGCATTCTCCTCAGCATATACAATGAAGGAAGTCAAAGCCCAGCAAGGCAGAAGGGAACGCTGAACCAGGCCAGAGCTATTTGGCAGTCAGAACTGGGTGTATGTCTCTTCTGCGGCTGTCTTTCCACACATGCGCGCGCATGCACACACACAATCTCAGAGTGATGAAGATGAGGAGGAGGATATCGTTAGCCCGTTGTGAGTTTGGCTGGCTTGATCACTGTGACTGTGTGGTTTGGTCCTTTGACAAAAAAATAACAACGTTAAAGTGCTTTTAGCGACCATGGATGCTCTCCTGAATGGAGAATTCGCCTGTAGTGGTCAACCGTGGGCTGTTGAGGGCTCTTTGTAGCTTAGTAGAGAGTTGAAGGCAGAAACAGAAAGAGAAGAGAAAGGCGTGTAGCCTCGGAGGGGAGGGGTGTCTGCCCAAGTAGCACTGCTGTTTGCGATGGGAGCATCTGTTGGACTCCGCTTATGTTCTACTTGCATATTTGTATGAGAATACATAAGTTTATATGAACATAAGAGAAGCCATGTTGGATCAGGTCAATGGCCCATCCAGTCCAACGCTCTGTGTCACACAGTCGCCAAAACCCAGGTGCCATCAGGAGGTCTACCGGCGGGGCCAGAACTCCAGAACTCCCTCCATTCCCCCCCCCCCCCATGCACCAAGAATACAGAGCATCGCTGCCTCAGACATAGTGTTCCCTCTTAAAGGTAAAAGCTTCCCTTGCTTGAAAGCCAGTCAAATCTGATTCTGGGGGGCGGTGCTCATCTCCATTTCCAAACCGAAGAGCCAGTGCTGTCTGAAGACCTTTTTTTATGGTCACGTGGCTGGCATGACTAAACACTGAGGCACATGGAATGCTGTTACCTTCCTACTGAAGTGGTACCTATTTATCTACTTGCTTTTGAACTGCTAGGTTGGCAGGAGCTGGGGGGCCAGAGATGGGAGCTCACTCTGTTACGCAGCATTAGGGTCTCGAACTGCCGAGCTACTGACCTTCTGGTCTGCAGCTCAGTGCTAATAGCTACTCATGGACCTCTGCTCTTAAGAACATCAGAGAAGCCATGTTGGTTTAGGCCAATGGCCCATCAAGTCCAGCACTCTGTGGGTGCATTCAGACAGCGTGCTGGAGCTGCTTTAAATCGCCCCACTTCGATGCGATTTATTTTTACTCCAGACAATCATGATCACACAGGAGTGTATGTCGGGGGGGGGGGGGGTGTTTGTTTTTTTTAAGTTTGTGGTGCATAGTGGTGCATAGCCACTCATCTGGAGATTTAAAAAACTACACCCTTGCGCATGCGCAAAAGCAGCAGAGCAAATCCTGTCACAGTTCCACAAGCACTGTGATTTTACCGCTGTGACAGAACACATCCCTTCAAACACATCCCTTTGCCCGAAACTGGCCTCCTTGGGATCCCGAACTCAAAACTAGTGGCCATTTTTAAAAAAATTAATAGACACGGGAGCAGAGCAGCGCTTATGCACATCTCACCGACGCAAAAATTAAAATGGCGGGTGAAAAGCAGAAGCCTCTGGCTTCTGCGGCGGTGGGGGGGATGTTAAAGACTTGGAAGTGGCTCAACGACAGTGGAGCAATCAATCACACAGGGGAAATTGCGCTTTCAACCAGGAAAGCACAGAAAACACCACTTGGGACCTGGTGACAAAATTCTACAGTTTGCTCCGGAATTTGCTCCGGAAAGCAACGTCTGGGGACGGGAGGCAGCTGATGCTGTCTGAATGCGCACATTTGATCCGTTTTTGAAGAGTGTCGAGGCTGGATCAAACAGCGCGTCTGAACGCACCCACAGTCACACAGTGGCCAAAAACCAGGTTCCATCAGGAGGTCCACCAGCAGGGCCAGAACTCCAGAAGCCCCCTCCCTACTGTTGCTCCCCAAGCACCAAGAATATAGAGAGAGAAGAAGAGAAGAGACTAGATTTATATACTGCCCTTCACTACCTGAAGGAGTCTCAGAGCAGCTTACAATCCCTTTCTCTCCCCACAACAGACACCCTGTGAGGTAAATGAGGCTGAGAGAGCTCTCTTGAGAACTGCCCTTGATCAAGAACTGCTCTGAAAGAACTTATGACTGACCCAAAGTCACACCAGCAGCTGCATGTGGAGCAGTGGGGAATCACACCTGGTTCTCCCAGATTAGAGTCCACGCTCTTAACCATTACACCAAACTGGCCCCCAGACAGAGTGTTCCATCTATATACTGTGGCTAAAAGCCGCTGAAGGATCTCTGTTCATGAAGGTTTGGCTTGTTTGCTCTTGATTCAACTGTCTCTGGTTGAAACAATTGATTGCTTTCATCCAGTTTCTGACAATGGGAGACTGAATGGCAATATACAGGTTGCTTACCTGTAATTGGAGATCTTCGAGTGGTCATCTGTGCATTCACACCTCTGGGATAATGTGCGCCTGCGCCGATCCCGATCGGTAACTTCAAAGCCAACGGATTTTCGCACCAACTCCCCGATCGCGCGCCGGCTCCACTGCGCATGACTGGGGAGGGGCACGAGGATCCCGCCAGTTCCTTCTGACCGCTGCAAGCAGCCTCCAAGAAAGTACAAGGGAGACCGAAAGCAGAGGGGAAGGAGGGCGGGTGGTGTGAATGCACAGATGACCACTCGAAGATCTCCAATTACAGGTAAGCAACCTGTATATCTTCTTCGTGGTCTCTGTGCATCACACCTCTGGGAGAATAGCGAGCAATAATTACACCACATACCTGGAGGTGGGTGCTGAAGGTCTCACATCTGAGCTGTCTGCAGAACTGCACGGCCCACCGCCGATCGCTGATGGGTACAGACGTCCAAGGCGTAGTGCCTCACAAACGTGTGAGGAGACGTCCATGTAACAGCATTGCAGATATCTCCCAGGGGGATGCCCTTGAGAAAAGCTGTTGAGGCAGCCACTGCTCGAGTAGAGTGAGCCCGCAGGGACGCCGGTAATGGCCGCTTGGCCAGGAGGTAGGCAAGCTTTATCGTCTCAACAATCCATTTAGACAGTCTCTGAGACGACAGCTTCTGTCCCTGTCTGGGAAGGGCATGAGCGACAAAGAGAGCTGGAGACTTGCGAAAGGATTTAGTCCGATCCAAGTAAAATGACAGGGCCCTCTTAACGTCGAGGGAATGCAGGCAACGTTGTGTCTGGTCCTTGGGTTCAGGATAAAACACCAGTAGGGTGATGTCCGCTTTAATGTGGAAGTCCGAAACTATCTTCGGCAAAAAAGTAATATCAGGAGTCAGGGTCACTGCGTCCTGATGAAAGGTAAGGTATGGTGGGTCACATAGAAGAGCCGACAGCTCACTCACCCATCGAACCGAAGTGAGAGCCACAAGAAATGCTACTTTCCACGAAAGAAGCTGCAGACTACAAGAAGCCATAGGCTCAAATGGCTTGCCCATTAGCTTATGCAGCACTAGAGGCAGGTCCCATGCTGGAACAGGGGTTTTAACTGTTGGGAAGAGACGGCACATTCCCTTTAGGAATTGCTTCGTAGTGGGATGAGAGAAAACGGAATAGCCATCTATCGTTGGATGGTTAACCGAAACTGCTGAAAGGTAGACATGAAGGGATGCGTGGCACAATCCTCTGTCCTTACAAGACAAGAGGAACCCAAAGATGTCATTCAGTGTAGATGGAATGTAAGGTCGTCCTATTGAAGCAAGGAAAGACAGGAACTTATTCCATTTTGCCTCGTAGGAACGACGGGTAGACGGTTTACGGGCATTGAGGAGGACATTCGCTATGCGAGGGTCCACTTCGGAGGACAAATTCGCCAAGCTGTCAGCTTCAGTCTGGGTATGTCGTGATGCAGCACCAGACCCTTGTACATCCATAGGAGGTCTGGGTTCATCGGAAGGTGAGTGTACACCCCGTCGGAGAGACGAAGGAGGGTGGGGAACCAAGGTTGCCTCGGCCACCAGGGTGTGATCAGGATAGCTAGTGGTTGTTCTGCAAGTAGCTTCTGTACTACCCTCAGTATCAGTGGAATTGGAGGGAACAGGTAAAGGTGTAATCCCGACCAGGAGAGGAGAAGGCCGTCCCCCAGGGACGTCGGGTCTGTACCTGCCCTGGAGCAGAAGAGGGGACACTTCTTGTTGTCTCTGGAAGCAAAAACATCCACAGAAGGCTGACCCCAGAGGCTGAAGATTGGGGTCAAGTACCGCGGATTGAGCTCCCAATTGTGTAGGGATGCACCCCCTCTGCTCAAGAAGTCTGCTTGCGTATTGAGCTGACCGGGAAGATGATTCGCCAACAGATAGATATCCAGCGATTGGCATTCTGTCCAGAGTTCTATCGCTAACCGGCAAAGACTGCGGGAAACCGTACCACCCTGCCTGTTGATGTAGTACATCGTGGTCGTGTTGACCGTGAGGACAGCCACCGTCTTTCCCGACAGAAGGTGTTGGAAGGACCGGATTGCGTAACGGACCGCTAGTAGCTCCAGAAAGTTGATGTGATTGGGGGCTACTGATGGATCCCACTTGTCGCCTACGCACAGATCGCCGAGATGGGCTCCCCAGCCCCATAGGGATGCGTCCGTGGTAATAGTGACTGACGGGGGAGGGCGGCGAAAGGGGGCGCCCGTCTGGAGATTCTGTGGCACCTGCCACCACTCCAGGGCTTGAACCACCGAGTCCGAGAGGTGGAATCTCTTGGACAGAAGGTGTAGGCTTGGCCTGAACCAACGGAGGAACCACAGCTGCAAGGGTCTCATGTGTAGCCGGGCGAAGGGAATGACCATGGTGGTTGCCGCCATGAGTCCCAGGAGTCACAGTATCTGATGAGCTGTCGCCTCCCGGTTCCTTCTCAGATTTTTGAGGAGAGAAACGATGTCCGAGGCTCTGCTGGGAGGTAGGAACGCCCTGCACTGTAGGGAGTCGAGAAGAGCTCCGATGAATTGCACCCGTCTGGAGGGGGTGAGCATGGACTTTTTTGTATTTATTGTCAACCCCAGAGTCTCCAGGGTGTGGAGCGTTAGGGAGACGTGGTCTTGCAGGTCTGATGCTGAGGGTGCGATCAGAAGCCAGTCATCCAGGTAGGGGTATAGGTGGATGCCCTGCAGGCGGAGGTGGGCCGCTACTGTTGCCATTAGTTTTGTGAAGACACGGGGTGCCGTCGAGAGGCCGAATGGTAGTGCCTTGTACTGGAAGTGACGTGGACCGATCGCAAAGCATAGAAAGGGTCTGTGAGAAGGATGAATGGTCACATGGAAGTATGCATCCTTCAGGTCCAGCGTCACCATCCAAGAACCCACTTCCAGCAAAGGTAGAATGATCTGAAGGGTGGTCATTCGGAACTTTTCATACGTTATGAACGCGTTGAGGTTCCGAAGATCCAGGATGGGTCGAAGGCCCCCGTCTCTCTTTGGCACTGTAAAGCAGCGGGAATAGAATCCCTGTTGGAAATGCTGGGTCGCTACTGGTTCTATTGCATCCTTGCTCAGCAGGGTCTCGACCTCGGATGTTAGAGTGTCGGATGGGGGAGTGACCACGAAGTAGTGTTCCATTGGTATCTTGAAGAATTCTATTCTGTAACCCTCGGAGATGACCGAGAGTGCCCATTTGTCTGAAGTGATGTGTTGCCATGCTGTCAGGTAGGGTGATAGACGGGTGGAGATGTCGGAGCGGGGGTGGGAGTCAAAAGCTCTGCTTGCTCGGTTTGGGGGTTTTTGCCTTAGACGTCGGAGCGGTGGGGAAACGGGGCTTGTTATTGTAAGGTTTATGTTGATAGGTAGATGGCGGCGACCTCTGCCATTGGGGTTCAGAGGGAGGCCTTTGTGGCTGTTTCTTGGACCATGATCTCTGCCATGTTCTCTGTTTCTGTTGCTTAGGCTGAGATACTCCCAGATTGCAGGAAGTCTTCATGCTCTTATCAAGCTCGTGAAGCACTGTGTCCGTTGTTGAGCTGAAGAGCCCGTCTCCTTCAAACGGAATATCTTCCACCAAGGTCTTGGTGTCCTGAGGAAGAGAAGTGGATCTCAACCAGGCATGTCGTCTGATGGACACTGCTGAAGTGAGCGTCTTGGAGGTTACTTCTGCTGAATGCTTAGAGGCCGAGAGTTGAAGCTTGGCCAAAGACATGCCTTCTTTCTGGATCTTCCTGGCATTGCGTAGTTTGTCCTCTGGGAGATGGGCGATGAGGGCAGTCATCTGCTCCCAGAGCGAGTACTGGTATCTGCTCATGCAGGCGGTGTAATTTGCAATCTTTAGGCCCAATGCGCCCGCTGAATAAATACGTCTGCCAAAGGAATCTATTTTGCGTCCTTCTTTGTCCAATGGGGAGGAGTGACCACTACGACCCTTGGTGGAGGGTGTCACGACCACCGAATTGGGTTTGGGGTGGACAAACAAAAATTCTGCCCCAGGCTCCTGGATCCTATACATGTGGTCTAGGCGTTTACTGGAGATGGGGGTAGATGAGGGATTAGGCCAGGATTCTTTGGCCGTAGTCATCAGGACCGATATGAGAGGGAGGGCCACCGGTGTGGACGTATCCATCTGTACTATGTCGAAGATGGAGTCTGTGGCCGTCAGAGTCAGTTGGGCCGTGGCCAAAGCCAGTGAATATGCCATCCTCTTAATCAGTTCTCCGTAGGGTTTCACATCCTCGGAGGGGGAGATTGGGAGGTTTTCGGTGACCTGCGTGTCCGGAGACGGGTGCGGAAGTGATTCGTCTCCCGACACGGACGATGCTGGGGACCCCGGTGCCGAGTGCTCGGATGGTGAAAGAGGGGTCGGGCTTGACAGGTCTTGTGTTGTCGGCAACGGACGAGGATCGATGTCAGGCGTCCGTTTCAGAGGTACCGATGTAGGTGTCGGTGTCGGTACTGATGTAAGTTCTCGGTACCGAGACACTCTGGAAGAGGTGGATTGTCGATCCCATTCGGTGGGGTACCACTGGGGCGGAGGTGGATAGGAGCCGTAGAGGTATCTCCACTGCTGGATGTCCCACGGCACCGGTGGAGCCGGAGAGCGGTAATCCTTATCCCCTCTCAGTGCCAACGGTGGTTTCGCCTCGGTGTCGGGGGTATCCCGAGGGACCTGTGTAAGGTCTATGTCGAGGTCAGAGTCTGTCAAGGTGATCGGTCGCGGCATCGGGGAGATCGATCTACCCCTGGGTCGCTCGCGATCTTTCGGGTCAAGCTGGTCGAGCCCGGACTGGGCTGAGTCGAGCGTGCCGCGCGTCGACGAAGCACTCAAGGGTTTCTTGTGCTTCAGCTTGCCCTTCTCCTCCTTGCCCTCTCTGCGCTTTTTAGCAGGAGTATCGGGCAAGGGGAGTGATCTCTTCGGTGCCGGTCTGTCGGTACCGATGCTCCGGGATGGAGACGGTGTCGGTCCGATCGGTCCCGTCGGTGAAGACGCCGGAATTTCGGAAGAAGACATCTTCGGGGACAATGCCAACTCGAGGAGGGCAACCCGGAGCCTCGCAGCTCGATTTTTACGAGTTTGCTTCGAGAAAGCCGCACAACTCGCGCAGGAGTCGACTCGGTG
Organism: Lepidodactylus listeri; assembly: GCA_029233225.1. Lineage (NCBI taxonomy): Eukaryota > Metazoa > Chordata > Lepidosauria > Squamata > Gekkonidae > Lepidodactylus > Lepidodactylus listeri. The sequence continues at coordinate 22,059,309 of JARCFY010000004.1, read as the reverse complement.
GGACTCGCCCAGACAAAGAAGGCACAAGGAGTGCTTGTCTGGTGGGGCTATTTTACTGCCGCACTGCAGGCACCTCTTAAAGAACCCCCACTGCTGGGCCATAGGCCGAGCGGTGAAGTAAGGGGGGGATTTCCAAAATCAAGTCCAGTTAACAGTCCGAGTTCAAATAGGGGAGAAAAATCAGTCCGAAGGCTTTTTTCAGATAGAAAAGTAAACTACCGACCGGAGCAGGAGAGAAAGGATCCTCACAACGCGGCGGTCAGAAGAGAACTGGCGGGATCCTCGTGCCCCTCCCCAGTCATGCGCAGTGGAGCCGGCGCGCGATCGGGGAGTTGGCGCGAAAATCCGTTGGCTTTGAAGTTACCGATCGGGATCGGCGCAGGCGCACATTATCCCAGAGGTGTGATGCACAGAGACCACGAAGAAGATCTAGACATTATAGTCCTTTAGTCACCATGGCTGGTAGTCTGTGATGAATCTCCATGAATTTGTCTAATCCTACTTTAAAGCTGTCTGTGCCTGTAGCCATCATCACGCCCCCTGGCTGTGAATTCCACATTTTAATCACTCACTGCATAGAGAATTATTTCCCTTTGTCTCTCCTGAATCTACTGCCCATCAGCTTCATTGGATGCCCTTGAGTTCTAGTGTTTGGGGAGAGGAAGAAATAGTTCTCCTTGGCTGCGTTCCGACGACAACGCTGAAGAGTAATCAGCCCGTTGGTTTTTTTAAAACCGAATGAAATCATCCCAAAAGAATGGCATCCAGATGGAATCCACTCACCTGCCTCAGCGCGCAGTTGTTCCGTGACCGGATGTCCAGACGTTACTGCGCTTTAACCACAAAGCCCACGTTTTTCGTTTTTTGTTTTAAAAAAAATCCACACATGCACATGAGCAGACGAGTGAACCAGCAAACCCCTATGCGAACACACATGCGCACTGATGACCCTGTTGGGCAGAACGATTCACGCTGATTCACACATGTGCATGTCTCATGTGCGCATGCGCAGATGGCCGCACCAAAGGTGCACATGTGCACATGCAGATAATTTTTTTTTTAAAGATGGCGGTCGCAGTCTTGGCACGCAAGATCGCGATCAAACATTTGGGAAGTGCGTGCCAAGGCTGCACCGCTCATCTGCACCGGACTTTCTCAGGTATCAAAAAGCCGCAGAGTATAGTGGGGGGGAAACGGGAGACAGACGACTGGGGCACGAAAGACAGCTGTTGCAGTCTGATTGTGCCATTTAAATCCGACAGGAAAGAGGAAGGGGCGCAGATCAAACTGAGCGTCTGAACGCACCCCTGGTCAACTCTCTCCGCTCCATGCATGATTTTATAAACCTCTATCATGTTCTCCCTTAGTTGTCTCTTTTCTAAACTTCCTGGAAATATCTTTTTTTTTTTAATTTTAGTTTAGGGTTTTTTTTAGCTCAGTCTGACCAGTCTTACTTACCCCGCTCGGAAGCAAATTGCAGACCTGGAAGAGAAATCATTTCATTCAAAGGGTGTATAAAACTCCTAGCATATGCTAGCCAGTATACCAGGTATTTATTTGCCTGTTGCTGTTTGACAATATCGCTCAAGCAACAAATAAATAATTCAAAGCATTTCCAACTTCAGTTTACTCTGGGCAGCTGTACCCCAAGAAGCAATTTGGTTTGGGTCACCAGGCTAGCAAAAAATTGCTTTGGATACTGCTTCCTGCAGCCCTAGCTGTATCCTGACATAAATATCAACAAAGTCTACATTTTATAGAAGCGCCCGCTGGCAGAATTCATGGGAAGGTCAGAGCCCTCTCGAGTCTCAGAAAACATAGACTTTGACGAGCGTTTGGAGGAGCCCAGTCAAAGAATTGCTAGACTTGAAGGAGGTGAAACCAGCTCACCTACATTTATTTGGGAGACAAAAAATACTAACCTGACAATCAGTGAGTGAATGAGGCGGAAAGGAGGGGGAAGAGAAACAGCAGAGAGGTGGTGGGAGAGTCTCCATGCGGAAGAGCACTAAGTGGGAAAGAAAGAAAGTGGAGAAGTGTGTGAGGGTGCAGGAAAGAAATGTGATGGCATATTCGAACAGCAAGAGGTTAAAAAAAAATTAAAATCCCTGAGTCACAAGATTCTACGGCCCCAAAGGGTATATTCCCATCCAGCTTTTAATAATGCAACAAGATATCTCGCCTTTGCATTATGTGAAGGAATACTCCCAGTCCAAAGCGCGTTACAGAAATCAATATTCATCACCGTGGCTTAGGCAATGCATGGGGTGAATCACCCTGCAGATATCACTGTGTGAGATTTATTTAAAAAAAAAAAAAACCCTGGAAGGGTTACAGAAGTTCAAAATGTGAGCCAAGTGTAATAAAGGGCAAATGGCTTGCAGAAGAACAATGCAAGAGATCCTGAGAGGAGACTAGATCTGTACAGAAAGCGGGGAAGATAAACCTTGTATTGATTCATTATTTTTAATCATTTTATTTATGTTATTTACAGTCTGCCTTTCTCACTGAGGGGGATATAATTATATATTTATACCCCTCTTTTTCTCCACAATTTTTGTTGTTGTAGTTCAGCCGCACAGTCAAGTCCGACTCTTCGCGACCCCTTGGACCACATCAAGCCAGGCCCTCCTCTCCTCCATCATGCTCTGGAGTTTGCTCAACTCCATGCTCGTTGCATCAATAACACTGATGGATTTCCCACAAGGCGCTGCCCTGGCATTGTTCCTCCGTTTCCCCCGACTGCATGCTTGAATTTCCCACTATTTGCCGCGGGGCGCATTTTGACCTGCGGCTTCGCACAATTTCCCCCGCGGCTTCAGTGATCCTGTTTTTTGAGGATCACTGAAGCCGCAGGGAAAATCGGGCAGCAGGGCCGTGGGCCAAAATGCGCCCCGCAGCAAATAGTGGGAAATTCAAGCATGCAATCAGGGAAAACAGAGGAACAATGCTGGGACAGCGCCTTCTGGGAAATTGGTCACTGTCTAACCATCTCATCGTTTGCCGTCTCCTTCTTCTTTGACCTTCAATCTTTCCTAGCATCAGGGTCTTCTCCAGTGAGTGCTCCCTTCTCATTTGGTGGCCAGAGTATTTGAGCTTCAGCTTCAGGATCTGGCCTTCCAGGGAACAGGCAGGGTTGATTTCTTTTAGGATTGACTGATTTGATCTCCTTGCAGTTCACTGGACTCCCAAGAGTCTTCTCCAGCACCATAATTTGAAAGCATCTATTCTTCGGCGCTCAGCCTTCCTTATAGTCCAACTCTCGCAGCCATACATTACTACTGGGAATACCATTGCTTTGACCATGCAGACCTTTGTTGACAGGGTGATGTCTCTACTTTTTATTATGCTGTCTAGGTTTGCCATCACTTTCCTCCCAAGGAGCAGGCGTCTTCTAATTTCATGGCTGCAGTCACCGTCTGCAGTGATCTTGGATCCCAGGAACATGAAGTCTGTCACTGCCTCCATGACTTCCCCTTCTATTTGCCGAGGAGTGATGGGGGTTGGCAACCCTAACTCCAAATGGCTTAGAACATCATTCTCCCTTTCTCCATTTTATTCTCACAACAACAACCCTGTGAGGTAAATTAGGCTGAGAATGTGTGAGAGGCCCAAGGTGACCCAGCGAAGTACCATGACAGCGTAGGGATCCGATCCTCGGTCTCTCAGATCCTAGAAGAATCTGAAGTAGTGTGCACAAACATGAAAGCCCATACCCAGAATGAGGGCTCATTTCGTAGCAGGAGCTCCTTTGCATATTAGGCCACGCACCCCTGATGTAGCCAATCCTCCAAGAGTTTACAGTAGCCCCTGTAAGAAGAGCTCTGTACACTCTTGGAGGATTGGCTACATTAAGGGTGTGTGGCCTAATATGCAAAGAATCTTCAGACTTCAGAGATCAGTTCCCTTGGAGGAAATGGCAGTTTTGGAGCATGGACTCTTTGGCATTGTACCCCACTGAGGTCCCAACCCTCCCCAAACCCCGGTCTCTCCAGATTCTACCCCCAAATCACCAGGAATTTCTAAGTGTATACTCAGAACTTTTGGCAACTTTTCTTTTAGCACTCTGTTTTCATTGCTTGCTTAGTTTATTGGCATTAATGGAAATCTTTGTTTGAGGCAAAGGGCAAACCCTAGGAAGTGCAAAGATATTAAATATTAAAAAATAGGAGTGAGGGGATCTATTCATCTCTCCCCCTTTCTTGTTTCGAGTTCAGCTCCAAAGAGGAAGTCAATGTTAACTGCTTCCTAGGTCGGATCCCTGGGGCATGATGACACAGTCGCCAGTCGCTGGACCTTTTCACACACAGGACTTAAGGCAACTCTTGTTTCTACGTAAGCGCACGGCCCAGAATGCTCACCCCCATTTCAAATGTTTTGCCTCCTCTTTTGCCATGTGCATACAATAACTCAACATGAGTAGGTGCTACAATATGGGTCTTTCCCAGGAATTCGGCACCCTTCTGGGAGGGATGGTACCAACTGGATAGGAAATACCCATGCCTTTAAAAGGCAGATGGTGACGCAGCAAAACAGTGCCCCCTGCTGCTGATGGCCAGTCACAAAACAAACCTGAGATGGACATGTGAAAGGCTCTTTGTTCTCACCTCTGCAGGCAAAGCTGCGCTTTGCAGCTTGAGAACCACCGTAGATAATGTCCTGGGATGCTGGATATTGACACTGAAAACTAATGTTTTTAGTACTTCTGCCAAAAAAAGCTCCAGAAACACCCTGTGGCTGTTTACTCACATTGTAAGCAAGCCTTCAGCCTGCATCTAATAAGGTGTAGGATTTCAACAACACGCAGGGGTGTGGGGGAGAGAGAGAAGTTTGTGACTCACCAGCTTTTAAGACAGTTTTACACTCCACAGTGGAATTACACAGATAACGCTAAGAGCATGGCATCAGCCTCTCCAGTCCCCTCCCCCCATAGATTAAAAATAGGGGCACTCTTGTGTACTTGGCCATTCTCGCGGCATTGACTCCCTCACACCGCTGAAGACTTTTCTCAGCTCATCCCTGCCTTGGAGCTTCTGGAGCCCACATATTGGTAAACAGATGATGAAAGCAGCCCTTAAGAAGAAAGTTTCATAGAATGTTTTGTTACACAGGAGGGAAACAGTGCTCTTGTGTTTTGAGTTTAGACAAGCAGAGTAGAGTCAACTCAGCCGTATGTTGGATTCTCTGGACTTGGTACTCCCAGGGAACCACGGAAAAATAGCAGTGCTCAAAGGCTTTAACGCAGCAGAGCTCGGGGCGAGGTGTGGCAACAGACTCACAAAGTTACACGGAGTGAGCAGCCAGTTCTAAAACTAATAAGAAACTTTTATCAAAGGAAATACATGCTGGAGAGTGCAGGTAAGAGATAGCTATATATTACCTAGTCTAACTAGATGTTGTTGGATGCCGGACGCATGTCCAGCCTCCATGGAGCAAGATGGAGATCATGCATGCACCTTCTTTGTGTGCATGCGAGAGAGAAGAGAGTGTGAGAGTGGAAGTAGAGGAAATTGTTCCTAAGAGAAGAATTCTACTTCAAAGAAAAGGATCAGAGAGCAGGAAGGAAAGGATGATCTGCGGGTCCTGACCTCTCTATCTGTCTAAACTCTTTGGTGCCATCTTCTCAAGTCTGAGACAGGAGACAGCGCCTTGTCCTCCACTTCTAACACCACAAAGCCTTGGTCTAGTCTCAGGATTCAAGATTTTGTAATATTTTCATCAAATGGACAGTCTAATAGACTAACAAAATTTGTGGTAGAGGGCATGAGCTTTCATGAGTCACTGCTCACTGTTTCGGATACTCCGCCACAAATTTTTGTTAGTCTTTAAGGTGCTATTGGACTCTTGCTCTTTTCCACTGCTACAGAAGGACTAACACGGCTACCCACCTAAATATTTATATGTTTTTTATCCTGCTTTTCTCCTGAATTCGAAACCAAATGTAATCATGTAACATGAAATAAACATAATCTTATATTCTAATAGCAAAGTCGGGATATCTTTGGATAGTTAAATCCAGTGACTGGAGATGTGAACGGGCCAGACAGATCTTTCTACAAACCCCCAAAAGGCCCTAGGTTTGCAGAAAATGTGAAATCTAAGAAAAATACGCTGGGCAGCTTAAAAAACCGAAAATGATAAAAGGAGCGCCTGTAGCTTTAAAAAACAGATTCCCTCAGTGGCTGTTGCTAGGTGACCATAGTATTCCAAGCTCAATTCTGTCAGTAAAAGGCAGGGGGAGGGGGAAGCTTGCCAGTCCCCAGGTCGGAGTGGGGTTCCCCCAGTGCGCTGGCCAGCTGTCAATCAACGGCTGGGTGGGGGGGGATGGAACAGCTTTGTTCTGGGAGAACTAACAGCCCTGGAAAGGGTGCCACCTCCTCCCCACCACATCCTCAATGAAGAAAGATTCACCAGAGCCAGTCCCAGTGAGAACCACTGGGTGACTCGCTGGGGCTGCCAGTGGTTCCTGTGCAAGTCAAGCCCAGCAACGCGCTACTGGACAACTTGCATGACTCAGCTGGGCCTGATAGTGGTCACCACACAACTTGCCCAGGTGATTCACTGCCATGCAACTTGTAGCCACCCTTGCTACTGGGCAACTTGCATGACTCAGCGGGGCCTGGTAGTGGTCACCATACAACTTGCCCTGGTGATTCACTGCCGTGCAACTTGCTGAACCCAGCAGTAGCCACCACACTACTCACCTGTGTGACTCACTACCACATGACTTAGCCAGACTTTTCCCAGGCAGAAGCTGTAAGCGGAGAGATGAAGGGAAAACTGGGGGAAGCAAATAAAGTTAAGTTGGTTGGTAGGTTGGAATGAGGCTGTCAACCTGTGTTCGCTTGCCATGTATTTGGGGGGAGGGAATTCCTGAGGGGAGTGTGTGAGTGACTCCTAGTAGTAGCCGCAACATATTCCAAGTGGGCCCCATCGCTAGTTCTCAAGGGAGCTGGCCTTGGAGATTTTTCTGCCAGGCTAGTACTTACAAGGAACCGTATATCTGTCAGGGTTTCCATAGTTACCATTAGGCTAGTTGGTGACGTATGAGAGCAGGTGTGTGGGGTGTCTTTTGAATTATCTATAAGAGGGGCTTCTTGCACCACAATTTTCAGTTCTGACAAACAAGTTTCCTGAACGTAAGCAATTATTCAATAAAGCTATCACTGGTTAAGTGAGGTGTGAAGAGTGTATTAACCAGGGAACCTGACAGAGGCAAAGGAGGAAGCAGGGAAAGGGGCAAGGTTACGGGAGCTACAAGGGGTGGGAAAGAGGAAGAGGGTACCTAGAGAGGGGGTACCTGAGGAAATGAGATATCCCGACAAACCCTTGCAGGACCCCCATTTGTAAAAATATAATTTCCAAAAATGCACATAGAGAAGAAGAAGAAGAAGAAGAAGAAGAGGAGATTGGATTCATACCCCGCCCTTCACTCACTTGGAGTCTCAGAGCGGCTTACAAACTCCTTTCCCTTCCCCTCCCCACAACAGACACCCTGTGAGGTAGGTGGGGCTGAGAGAGCTCTTTCCCAAGCTGTCCTTGAGAGAACAGCTGATACAGAGCTATGGCTTGCCCAAGGTCATCCAACCAGGTGCAAGTGGAGGAGCGGGGAATCAAACCCGGTTCTCCCAGATTACAGTCCACGCTCTTAACCACTACACCAAACTGGCTATACCCCAACAAGCCACCAGTACCAGCATTAAACAAGCCCCAAGGATGTCCCCAACTGGTGACGGTTTCTGTTTGTCACAGTTCACGCAGGGCCACAGGCCGGGAGCCAAGAGCCCTTTGATTCACACCTTCTCAGCCTTACCTACCCCGCAGGTGTCAGGTAAGGAAAAAATTAAGAAGGCGAGAACCATGTCTGTTGCCCTAAATGATTAGGAGGAAAGAAAGGATCAGTGTATATCAATATATTCAATCCTGAACATAGTTCTAGAATGCAAATCAAAAAAACCCTGCACAATGGGGCTGTGTACAGATGGGAAGATGTTTTTATAAACCTGTGGAAACCCCTAAGTTTGCAGGAAAAATTGAACACAGAAAAGCTGGGGGAAAGGCCATGGCTAGGGTATACGGGGGAAAAGAAAACACAGCTAGGGTTACCAGCCTCCAGGTAAGGCCTGGAGATCTCTTGCTCTTACAACTGATCTCCAGCCGACAGAGATCAGCTCCCCTGGAGAAAATGGCTGCTTTGAAGGGTGGATTCTATGACATCGTATCATGCTGAGGCCCCCCCCAAAAAACCCCGCCCTCTCCTGGATCCACCCCCAAAGTCTCCAGGGTATTTTCCAACCCAGACCTGGCAACCCTAAAGGCAGCAGAGGATGAAAGAAAGGCAACAGTTGTGGGGGGCAAAAAGGAGGAGGAGGAAGCAGGGACCAGGAAGGGCAGGTGGGATTTCCCCTCCTCCCTGGGTTCCTCGTGGATTCCCTCTTAGTAAATAAATACTGTTCAAAGGCCTGTTTTGAAATTGTTCATCTGACACATGATTTCAGAGGGTTGTGCTGTACAGTTTAAAACAGGCTTCAAAGCAGTGAGTCACATTCCATTCTCTCTCTCACACACTCCCCTTCCTATAACTGCCTGCATAACATCTTGTTATCATACTTAACAGTGCAAGAATAATACTGCCAGTTGCAGTGCATATTCGGTACATGGTATCTATGCCACTGGATCTACTACCCCCAATTCAGACTTTTAGAGATTTGGGGAAAGGGGGGACGGTTAAAGACCACAGAACAGCACTTCTAGTCTCAGAGTTGTATATGCTAACAAAAATGTTAAAGGGCATCTTTTAGGAGCCAAACAGAGCAGTAGTATATTATGGTCAGCCATGTCATGTGAACGGCAATTACCTCAAGAGGCAGATCTTATAGGGTAGCCCCCTGTCCCACCTGCGGCCTGCCTGCTTACTTAATATCTGATTGACACCCTCCTCAGGAAGCAGAAGAGATCACCTTCCTTTCTCCCCCAGGTCTCACAGCATGGCTTAACACGCATGCCAGCTCCCAAACTCTTGTGAGATTCCTTTCTTTTCACAAGACTTAGGTTGCTAATTCTAGTTGCCTCTTGCTTGCGCAAGCAAAAGGGTAGCTTATGCAAGTAGTAATCTTCCCTCAGGTGGCTTTAGTAACAAGTCTTAATTAAAGTTAAATCAGCAATTAACCCATTTAAAACACTTTTCATCCATCCATGACAACAACAAACAGAGAACCTAACAAACTGATAAATGGCTTCATTACCCTCAGATTCAGCAACAAGATTAAAAATTTAAAAGTTTTAGCAGCACCTCTCAGGCGGTCAGAGAGAGTGATTAAAATGTGGGATTCGCTGCCAGACGATGTAGTGGTGGCCACAGGAATAAACAGCTTTAGAAGGGGCTTAGATAGATTCATGGAGGATAACTCTATCAGTGGCTACTAGCTATGGTGGCTGAGGGGAACCTCCACATCCAGGGGCACTAAGCCTTTGAATTCCAGAGCCAGGAGGCAACATCAGGGGAAAGCCTCAGCCTCTATGCCCTGTTGTTGGCTGTCTAGAGGAACTGGCTGGCCACTGTGTGAGACAGGATGCTGGACTAGATGGACTATTGGTCTGATCCAGCAGGGCTCTTCTTATGGTCTTCTTTGGAGGTTTTTAAGCAGAGGCTAGATGGCCATCTGATAGCAATGCTGATTCTATGACTCGCTATGCATTTAGGAAGGGCAGGAAGGGATGAGCCAGTGCTCAGCTTTTGTGGTCCTTTCATATATGCCCAGGGTAATGCAAATCACCATTCTGGGGACAGGAAGGAATTCTCCTCTAGGCCAGATTGGCTCAGGTATCCTGGAGGTTTTTTGCCTTCCTCTGGGCATAGAGCAGGGGTCACTGGGGGAGCTGTCAATTTCCTGCATTGTGCAGGGGGTTGGACTAAATGGCCTTTGGGATCCCTTTCAGTTCTGTGTTTCTATGGTTCTCAGAGTCAGATTGCAGCAATTAAATATGAAAACAGTTGAAATTCAAAGCTCTCACTTTGTCCCCAAAGCTCTCACTTTGTGTAAAGCATCTCTGAGGGCAGAACTAGGCCTCAAAATCTTTCAAAGCTCAGATCTGGACCACAGCCTTTAGATTCTGGGTCAAGATTTTATTCTTCACGGAGTCAAATGGATACTTATATCTTACCTCGCTGATGTGGGGATACAGGGACTTGCTTTACAATGGCTTCCTTCTTTTCTCCAGGGTTGGGGACAGAGAGTGGTGCTTGGGGACCAGCAGCCCCGGAGACACCCGCTTGAGTGTGGAGTGCCTCAGGGGGCTGTTTTGTCCCCGATGCTTTTTAACATCTATATGCGCCCCCTCGCCCAGTTGGTCTGGGGGGGGGGGGTGTCACCCGTATGCTGATGACACCCAGCTCTATTTGATGTTGGGCGGCCGGTCTGCCTCTGGACCGGATGATCTTGACCAGGCATTGCACGCTGTGGCTGGATGGCTCAGGCTGAGTTGGCTGGAGCTGAACCCGACGAAGATGGAGGTCCTGTGCCTGGGGAGGGGTGGTCCATGGTCGGGGCTCCCGCTCCCGGCATTTGACGGGGCGCCGTTGGTGCCTGCGCTGGTGGTGAGGAGTTTGGGGGTGCTCCTGGATCCCTCCTTGACTATGGAGGCCCAGGTAGCAGCCGCTAGCAAGTCGGCCTTTTTTTATCTGAGGCTGGTGTGGCAGTTGGTTCCCTTCCTGGACCGTGCTGACCTGGCTACAGTGATCCATGCAACAGTCACCTCGAGATTAGACTATTGTAACGCTCTCTACATGGGGCTGCCCTTGTCGCAAATCCGGAGGCTGCCGCTGGTGCAGAATGCCGCAGCGAGGTTGTTGATGTGCCTCCCGAGGCGGGAGCACATCCGTCCTATGCTGGCGGCACTGCACTGGCTGCCAATAGCGTACCGGATCCACTTCAAGGTGCTGGTGCTTACCTTTAAAGTCCTAAATGGCCTGGGTCCGACCTACCTGAGGGACCGCCTTTCCCCATATGTCCCCCAGAGAGCACTACAGTATGGGGCCCAACATCGCTTGATTACGCCTGGCCTCAGAGAGGCCAGGCTCGCTGCCACAAGGGGGAGGGCTTTCTCAGTGGCAGCCCCAACCTGGTGGAATGAGCTCCCGGTGGAGATCAGGGCCCTGTGGGACTTGGTTCAGTTCCGCAGGGCCTGTAAGATGGAGCTCTTCCGCCAGGTGTTTGAATAGGGGCCGGCACCCTTCTTTTCCCCTCCCCCCTCATAACATCTTTACTACGTCTGACCGCTGATATTACCATCTGCCACTGGGATATGGCACCTAGCTCATCTGAGAGACGCCATCTGTTGATTGATTGTTGAGCACTTTAAACTGTTATTGTTTTTAATTATGTATGATTGTATTTTTAACTGCTGCAGTGTAAATGTATCCTGGTACACCAGGTCCTGTAAGCCGCTCTGAGCCTGCGAAATGTGGGGAGAGCGGCCTAGAAATTAAATAATAAATAAATAAAGCTGCTGAATGAGATCATTTGGAGCTTGCATGCCAGATGTCATCAATATGCTGATGACACCCAGCTTTGTATAGGTTAACTAGGCAGCTAGGGGCAGTTGGTGTTGGGATGCAAGTGTCAAATGGATGAGGGAGAACAAGCCAAAAAGGAAGCCGTACAGAACAGGGATGATGCTGGTGGACAATCCAGCTACTCTGAATGGGATTGATTTGTCTCTCTGGTCAGACAAATCACCTAGGGGTGCTCTGGGGAACAACCTTCCTGTCAGACTCTGGCATCGGACCACAGTCCAAGGTGGTCTCCTTCTCCAGGGTTCCTTCAGTAGGGCTTGACTTGGGGGAAGAACCTCAAAAAAAGAGCAAGGGGGTGGGCTACAACACCATCTTCTTGCTCCAGCCAGCAACCTCTCCCTGGTCCTTCCTCCCTGTTTCTCCCAGAGTACACCTTTTAAAGGACAGTCTGGGGGTGGGACAATTCCACCCTCACCCACTCCCTCTGTCCAGGGGGAGGGGCCTATGGGAGTGGCGGGTCCAAGGCCCAATGGGCAGCTGCCTGCCTGGGATCCCATTTCCCTGCCCTGCCCCTACAGGAAGCCTTACAAGGCTTCTCTTCTGGCCTCTGATGGCCTAAGGAGGTCACTTCTTCTACTTCACTTTGTGTAATGGTTTACAGGAAGGCGTACCTAAACCTTCAAACTTGCTAGCAATTTGCAGTATTGGTATGCTATGCCATGGGACTCCTAACCATTTGTGAATCTGCAACAGTGTGTACTTTGAATGCGTTACTGCCTTATAGCAGCCTAACAGCCCAGGCTTGCCGGACTTTGTCAGAGCTTGGAAACTAAGCAGGGTTAGCTATGGTCATTATTTGGATGAGAGACCACCAGGGAAGACAGAAGCAGAACCAGGCAACGGCAAACCACCTCTTTCTGTCTCTTTCCCTTGAAAACCCCAGCGGGTTGTCATAAGTTGGTTGCAACTTAATGGCACTCAATTAGCATACACGGCCATGAGCTTCTGAAAAGACAGGTTCTCGGTGTGAGAATGCATACAGTCAGATCCCAAAACTCTTGTCAGATTTCTGAATTTGTGTGAAATGTCACTTCACCTCTCCTGATAACAACCTGCGGCACTCGGTACCCTCATCGGAGGTGCGAACCACGCAGGTGCTATGGTTTCTGTCAAAGGATATGCGGCCGCACATCAGAGTTTCCTGTCAGCAGGGGGCAAAACAGTTCGAAGGAGAGAACAGGTCGCAGCAGATATTTTCCAGAGGCTAATGAGATGGTCAGATACTTTGCCATCCACAGGGCGCCCGAGCCCAAAGAGCTAGTCTTCAAATCAGCGCTGCTGAGTCAGAAAACGCTGCTGTGGTTCCAACTCCCCCCCCCCACACACACATTATTAACCTTTGGAAATGGGTTTGACTTCGACCAGGCAGCCATTTTGCGCCTCTGCTTTGACTCGGAACAGAGCTGTGTGGGGTTGCAAACTTTTTCCCCCTCTGGTTCCCTGCCAATACACTCTCCCTTCTTTCTTCTTCGGTATTTTCATGTCAGGTGGAGGCTGTGTTTCAGCGCCGGGGGGAAATACTCAGCTTCAGCTCCCACTTTGTATTTATCCAAAGCTGCTTCTGATTCTTTGGGCCTCCTGCTGTCCCTCTATTAATATTTCCCACCATGAAGCCCATAAATTTTGCACCTGGAAGTGTGAGTCTACATGAAAGCTATTGGAAAATTTTTGATCAAAGTAGCCGCAGATGAGGCGATGAAAGGAGAGAAAAGGGTTGTTCCCAATGGCTGTTTGATTGGGCACTGTGGGGTGTGTGTGTGTGTGTGTGTGTGTTTGTGTGTGGAGTAACTAAGCAGTTAGGGCACATCTATACACCAAATATATGAAATTGCTTTAAACCAAGCCAAACCACTGGTCCATTTAGAACATAAGAAGAGTCCTGCTGGATCAGACCAGTGGTCCATCTAGTCCAGCATCCTGTCTCACACATAGGCCAACCAGTTCCTCTGGAGGGCCAACAAGAGGGCACAGAGGCCGAGGCCTTCCCCTGATGTTGCCTCCTGGCTCTGGGATTCGGAGGTTTAGTACCTCTGAATGTGGAGGTTCCCCTCAGTCACCACAGCTAGTAGCCACTGACAGACCTGTCCTCCAAGAATCTATCTATAAGAACATAAGACAAGTACTGCTAGATCAGATAAGTGGTCCATCTAATCCATCATCCTGTCTCACACAGTGGTCAAACAGAGGCCGAGGCCTTCCCCTGATGTTGCCTCCTGGCTCTGGGATTCAGAGGTTTAGTGCCTCTGAATGTGGAGCTTCTCCTCAGTCACCATGGCTAGCAGACATTGATAGACTTATCCTCCATAAATCTATCTTAATTACATTAAGAACAGGACATAAGTGTGTTCGAGTATACAGCATGCATCACAGCCAAGACTATCCAACACATATTTTTTGTAGCTGAAGGCAAAGCTGGCCCCACTCATTAGGCAGAGCAGACATTGATTGATAGATTTCCCAGGAAACCAAGGGCCATATATTGGGATATTTGATTAACATAGCCAAGTTTGCCTAGTCACAGAAGCATGATATTGCATGCAGTAAAATAAATCTCCCAAGTATATTGAAAAAGTAAAACGTACATTTATTCAAATAGATTGTTTGCATTCAGGTTGCAGTGGAAAGGAGAGAACAAAGCCTTATCTAAAGAGTAATGCCCCCGTCATAAGTGGCCAGCTAATCTTCTGGCACGTATGCGGAAGTACGAGGGCATTGCTTCTATAGATCTGTAGAAATGTGTGACTCCATGAAGAGCCATGTGAAGCATGGTGTACAACAAAGGGCACAGAGAGAGAGGAGCGGGCAGAGGGCAGCTCCCAGGTTAAGACAAAGAGAGGCATCTCATTCAAGGAGATAACATTCATATGCACTTAAAAGTTATGTAGCGTTCTGATGTCAAGGCATGCAGAGTTGCTCATTCCAACAGTGTGTGATACTCTAGCATTCCTGTCTCTATGCTCATTTCACACTCTACACCCAAACCCTGCCCCAGCTCTCAAAGCTGTCCTTCACCAATGACAGCCAAGTCAGTAGGCATGGACACCAGAACTTCCCCCTTCCATGATCAATACACCCTTCCATGATCACTGGCTTTCTAACTAGGGTTGGCATCCCCCCAACGAGGGCGGGAGTTTCACCGCTTTTGGGGGCCCCAATCGGATGCTACCCCACCTGACCGATGGGGAAGCCCCCCCCCCCCGAGCAGCCCGGGACGCACCTGACACAATGACATCACCGGAAGTGACATCATGGCACAGGGCACGTCGTGCGGGGAATGCTCTAACATTTGGGGGAACTCTATGGTAACCATAGTCAGGGCTCCGTTGGGGCTGGGGCGCGCCGGAGCGGAGCTCCGGGAGAGAGGAGGGCGGGGCCAGCGAGGGCATTTGGGGCAGTCCAGGCGGGGCTCTGCTGCTGCCGCTCGCTCCGCTCGCTCCGTCCCTCTCCCCTCCCGCGCAGGGCCCGATCCGCCCGCCCGCATGGCTTCTGCGAGGACGGAGGCGTGTGGAGCTCCGCCTCGCTGGCTGGCTGGCTGCACCTGAGCTGGGCTGGCGGGTGCAGCATGTCCGGGGCTGCCTCGGGGGGGCGGGGGGAAGGAGCAACGGGGCCGCCTGGGCCGTTGCATGCGCTGGACGAGGGGCGCAGCGGGCATGGCTCCTGCGCAGGGCGCGGTGGGCGCAGGCGGCCGGGCAGGCTCTCCTCCAGAGCTGAGCGCGGCACTGCCGGGCGCTGTCAGGGGGCTGAGCCACTGGCTCTCTCTGGCTGGCCCAGGATCTGCAGCTCCAGGTAGGAGGAGGAGGCGGTGGTGGTGGAGGAGGAGGATCTCTCTCCCTCCCTCCCTCCCTCGCTGGCTGGCTCCCGGGCTTTTCATTCATACCTCGTTCCCTGCCTGCGCCTCCTTCGAGCCTTTTCAGCGCTCATCTGCCCAGTTTGAAATCGCTCCAGGGAAGCCAAAGGCGCACCGAGGGGGGGGGCGGGAGGAGGGGGGCTCGCCGATAATTACAGGGTCTGCCGCGACCCAGCAGTTGTCTGCCCTACAGAGGCACCCCCACGCACACACCCAGCCCGCCCCCTTGCTCCCTGCAGGTGAGGGGGGGAGAAAGAAAAGAAAGATCGTGAAAAGCAAACCACCAAACTGTCATCCCAGATGCGGCTGTCATCCCAGAGACGCACGTTTACCCAGGCAAGAAGTCAGACCCACTGATTTCCAGGGCACTTCCTCCCGGGTAAATGCCTTGACCCTGTCTGCGTCTGGATAAAGCTTCGGGGGGGGGGGGGGAGAGATACCGTCTGATTTTTAAATCTTAATAAGCCTATCGCTGGGGCTGACCCCAGAGGACAGAAATCGTCGGTTTGACCCATGGCAGGTTTTAAAAGCTGCCCCCATTTGCAGGCGCATCCAACAAGGCCAAGGAACTCTTCCGCTGTCCCTCGCTGAAGGGGGCATCTGTGTATGTGATGGAGGGGTTGGCTCTGCAAGCACTGAGGGGCTGCAGGAAGCCTGGCTGGCCCAAAGCGAAATCCAGCAGCAACCTTCTCTCAGGACCAACCTGAATGACCCAGAGCTCTGTGCAGCAAGGCCATGAGTTCTCCAGCACTCTTCATCTGGAGGAAAAGGTGTTTCTCACCTTGCCATATAAGGACATTGGGGCAATGCTCCCTCTAAGGTGCAGAGTCTTGTGAGCAAAAGTTCAACTTTGTGAGCTACTGGAATTAAAGTTGTGAGCCAGCGGTTTGGCTACTGCACAAATTAGTTTGCTCCTGAGCCATCCTTCCTAAGCGAAGACAAAAATGTGTGAGCCAGAGGCTAAAAGACTGTGAACTAGCTCACACTAACACAGCTTAGAGGGAACACTGGTTCTGTGGAAGGCTGAGCAGGGACGCAGATTTAGAACACAGCACCCCTGCAAACTTGCTCTCTTGGCCTTCTGGCCTGCTACCAGCCTGACAAAGAGTTCTGGGGATCCTGAAAGCTGGCACGTGGTTGGTGTCATTTTGGTGGTCCTAATAGAAGGCAGGCCTGGCTTTTCTTCCTGGATTTTATAAGTGCTGGTATTTCAAACAGGCAAGGGTTTGAGTGGGAAAGCAGCAAAGAAATAAACCAGACAAAAACCTGTTGTTTTAAATCTGCTGATGAATTGGGGCCTCTTTTTAATGCATGAAGCAGAAGAGAGGGAGCCTTGTCATTCCACCCCTGGCAGATCAAACCAATTTCTTGGTTCTCAGTTGCAGAATGCAAAGCACTCGAGCAAGTGCCCCCCCCCACCTGGCTGGCAGAATTCCCCCCCACACCTTCCTGCCAGGCCGATGCTTTGAGAGCCAAGTGAAGACAGCAGCAGATCCAGTCTTTCCTTCCTTCCCCCTCCCTCCCTTCTTGCCTTCTGACACACTGCCGATGACGTCATCACTTCTGGTGACGTCAGGGGGTGTGGCATATGCGAATAAGTTATGCTAATGAGCTCCTGCACCTCTTTTTTTACGAAAGGACCCCTGGTCAAACTGGTTGTGTCCAGGGGTCCTTTCGTAGAAAAAGAGGTGTGGGAGCTCATTAGCATAACTCATTAGCATATGCCACGTCCCCTGACATCACCAGAAGTGTGTCAGAAAGGGAATGTCAGTTTCAGCCCCATTATATCCTATGGGCCATTGAAATCAATGGCAAAAACTCATAGGGTATATGAGGGGCTGGAAGAGAGGGGGTTTGAGGGAGAGGCTCCAAACTTGCAGGGTAGCTGCTGGGGCCTCTCCTCAAAATACCAACCAAGTTTCAAGAAGATTGGACCATGGGGTCCAATTCTATGGGCCCTCAAACAGATTGTCCCATCCCCTCCATTGTTCTCTATGGTGGGAAAATTTTTTAACTTTTTTCCTCCCATAGAGAACCATGGAGGGAATGGGGGCAACCTGTTTGGGGGCCTGTAGAATTGGACCCCCTGTTCCAATCTTCTTGAAACTTGGTGGATATTTTGAGGAGAGGCCCCAGCAGCTACCCTGCAAGTTTGGAGCCTCTCCCTCAAACCCCCTCCCCTCCAGTCGTTTGCAGGGAGGGCGGGATATAAATGTGAAATAATAAATAAATAAATAAATAAAATTGCTGCCGAATTTCAGCGGCAATTCGGCGGCGACCTGAATCAGATTAGAGAATCTGATTCAGCGCGTGGCTGCCCTACTGGCCAGTCCTGAGCTGGTGGAGCTTCGCTCCGCCTCGCTCCGGCCCCAACGGACACCTGGTTGTGTCAGTTCCTTGTTAGACCCTTGCCTGTAACCACTGCCATGTCGATTGCAAGGTGCGATGCGATGGAAACTGCAGCCAAGTGCGTGCCAGGGCTCTTGCACGTCCGTAACGGCTGGTTTGTTGACACGGCATGCTGGCTGTTAAGATGCAGTGATAAAAGTCAGAAATCAATGCCATTAAAAAAAAAATTAATTGTTATTCGTTTACGCTGTTTATAGTCTGCCTTTCTCACATGGACTCAAGGTGGATTACCGAGAGTTAGTGCAAACAACGGTCTAGGACGTTCCGTGAACAATGCTATAGGAATTAGGGTTGTAGAACCAACCAGACGTCTAAAAACAGAACTGAGGCAAAAGCACGTCTTAACACGGCACATTAAATGATGGAAAAATTATGCAGTTGGATCCTAGGCCGAAGACAGACTGGCAAATTGAAGCGCAAGGGAAGCGGGGCAAAAAGACCCGGGCCGAGTTGTCGCAGGGCTGCCTGTTTGCACTGTGTAGACTGATGTGGGACCATACCGGGGAGGAGGTGGAATGGAGCATTCACACTGCAGGGCGGCCCCTGGCGGCAGCGCAGAAGGGGCGTGCGGCTTTGGTCTGTTTTGCCAAGCCGCGCATAGACGCATGAGAGCATAGGCGCATAGGTGCAGCAGCCGGATCAGCGGGTTCACATTACTGGCGCCACTTGATGTGCGGCTTATTTGCGTCCACCCTTTCAGGAAGTGGGATGAACGTGCACCCAGATGGCTTGACACCCGTTTCACCAGGCACCTTTTTGAAGCGCACTAAAAGCGCTTCAGGACCAGGTGAGTGCGGCATGGCAGCACCAGGCAGCTGCAGCTGTCTGAACGGGCTCTCTTAATCCACTTGAAAAGTGGACCTATATCGGGCCAAAACGCCAGTTTGTCTTCGGCCCGAGTTTCAGCAAGCTATACATGGTAGTATAGGCCACAGCCCCTCATAATTTATCCACCTCTGTTTGTCTGTCCTGATCTGGATGGGCCAGGCTGGCTCAATCTCACCACGTCTCAAAAGCTACGCAGGGTTATCCCTGGTCAGTGCTTGGATGGGAGGCCCCCGAGGAAGTCGAGGGTTGCTACGCAGAGGCAGGCAGTATCAACACCTAGGGTTGCCAAGTGTGTAATACTCACCGGCGGGGGGGGAGTCCCCCGTCCGCCGGGAGCTTCCTCGGTGCGCGCGCCTGGCGACGTCACCAGAAGTGATGTCAGCACGTTGGGGCGTTGCCAGGGCGACGCTCTGGCAATTGCCCCAAAACTCTATGGTACCATAGAGTTTTGGGGCGATTGCCAGAGCGTCGCCCTGGCAACGCCCTCAACGTGATGACATCACTTCCGGGTGACGTCATTATGTTTGAGAAGTCATCCTGGCTGGACGACTTTGGGGGCGGGGTTCCCCCTGCCGGCCGAATGCTGGCCAGTGGATAGGGAACCCCTGTAGCGGGGAATCCCCCGCTCCCCGGGCTGACTTGGCAGCCCTATCAACACTCTGTTTGTCTCTGCCTTGACCTGGATGGCCCAAGCTAGTCTGACCTCATCAGATCTTGGGAGCTAAGCGGGCTGTTTCCTCCGGTGGAAGTTGACCCGCAGTTGCGTGATCACCCAGTCTTTCGAAGCTGTGGGTGCAGCCTGCCATTGCGTGATCAGATACAACCGTGGGTGAGTCGGGGTTTTTTTTTTTTGCCATTTGTCTCCGACGTGCTTAAATGAGGGATTGATGATTCGCCCCGAAGGCTCCCTACGGAGTATGTGATGATGTGCATACGGAGAAGGGCAAAAACCAACGGCATGGAATCAGGAGGGCCTGAGAAGACCATCCTTTTTTTACACAATAATAAGTGCCTTTAACAATGTACATCTCTTCAAGAACTCTTTTCTATTAACTGTCAGTCCTTACTAATCAATATTGGGAAGGAAGATTGGGTTAACAAGACTATTCATTTACATTCACTTGGTCTTCTAGCCTTATTCGCATAACTGTTTTAAACCTTATTCCAACTATTTAAGTTTTACTGTTAACACTCATACGTATAACACTTTTCTGAGGATGGAAACCATTTGTCAGTCGGGTTTCTGAGCTCCCTCTCACCTACTACTGGGTAAAAAAAAACCTGAACATTTTTCCTCTATATAGTAATCCCAGACTTTATTCCACCATTGATTTATGGAGAGTGGTTTTTCGTTCTTCCAGTTTCTGGCTAGTGTCGCTTTTGCGGCCGCAATAAGTATTGTGATTAAGTCTTTGGTCGATCTAGGAACTGGTTTTTCTTGCCATAGGTGCAGAAGTATCGTTTTTGGGTCTTCTGCATAATATTAAAAAAGAGGGCGGGGAAGAGAGGGGAAGACTATAAAAACCTGGCGAATTACCCGTTTTTGGGTCTTCTGGAATCTCGTGTCCAGTGATTAGTTTGATTTGTGACAGGACTTCTTTCCAAAAGCTTGAAACAGCTGCGCAAGTCCACCAGTTGTGGAAATAGGTTGCCTTCAGTGTTCCCTCTAAGCTGAGTTAGTGTGAGCTAGCTCACAGTTTTTCAGCCTCCAGCTCACACATTTTTGTCTCTGCTCAGGAAGGATGGCTCCAGAGCAAACTGATTTATGCAGTAGCCAAATCGCTTGCCCACAGCTTTAATTCCAGTAGCTCACAAAGTAGAATTTTTGCTCACAAGACTCCATGGCTTAGAGGGAGCTTTGCCTTATGGCCGCATTTTTTCCAACATAGTGGTGAGTTTTTAGTATTGAAATAGGATAGCTTCACTGGAGTAATGTACCAGCGAGGGAGGAATTTGGTTAAGACTTCTTGAATGGCAAGTGATTTAGTGTGTTTAATTTGGGTTTTCCAAATGCTGAGCAGACCATCCTGACATTATGAGAGCACACTGGAGCGATCGGACGTGGGAAAGTCTGTCTGTGGCCTGTAGCAACCCGTTTGCTACCGGACTTTCTGAGGTATCTTTTAACTCTGCTTGTGTGGCGGAGCAACACGGGTTCCCGACAGCTGCAGGGTGCTTCCCAGATGTTGTTGTCTGATCGCGCTTCTTTAATCCGCCCGGTATTCACACCTGTGTCGAGGCTAATTGTGCGTGTGATCGCAACCAGAGGCGGGCAATGGCAAAGCATCTCTCTTTGTCTCTTGCCCTGAAAACCCTTTCAGGGGTTGCAGTAAGTTGTCGGTGACTTGGCAGTAAGGCTCCCTCTAAGCCGTGGAGTCTTGTGAGCAGAAGTTCTGCTTTGTGAGCCACTGGCGTTAAAGCTGTGAGCGGGCGGTTTGGCTGCTGCATCGATTGGTGTGCTCTGGAACCACCCTTCCTGAGCTAAGTTAAAAACGTGAGGCCAGAGGGTAAAAAACGGTGAGCTGGCTCACACTGACTCAGCTTAGAGGGACCCCTTCCACCCCCCACCCCCACCCCCCCGTGTATTGCAGACAGATCTTCGTGATCAGGGGTCCATTGGAGCGGGAGTGCACAGGAGCGCAGCTCCGGAAGTGAGAAGCCCAGGGGGCGGGCACATGACCAAGCCCCGCCCCCTCCTCGGCTTCCCCGAGCAGTGCAGAGGCGCAGCGCCCCGGGGAAAGCCCTGCTAGGGTCTTTATTGATTTTAATGTTTTGTTTTAATATTGATAATTTTATCATTGTTCCTTTTATGACTGTGTGCTGCTTTTCCAGAGACTTGCTCAAGGTGGCATATGAATTTTCTAAGTATACCATTTTTTATCTGGGCACATGGCACATAAGTACTGGAGAAATTTCACCAACCCTTCAGCAGCTTCCACCCCATCAGTTTGGTGTAGTGGTCAGGAATTGGACTCTAATCTGGGAGAACTGGGTTTGATTCCCCACTCCTCCACATGCAGCTGCTGGTGTGACTTTGGGCCAGTCACAAGTTCTCTCAGAGCTGTTCTCTCATGAGCCGTTCTCAAAAGACCTCTCTCAGCCCCACCTACCTCACAGGGTGTCTTGTCGTGGGGAGGGATAGGGGAAGGGATGGGTGGTGCACATGTCCTGGGTATCTCAAGTCTACTTGAAACCTGGTGGTTTCAAGGGAGCAGGAAGAGAATGAGGGTGTGTTCTTTACGCTTATTTTTATTGCACCAAGTATTGGATGGGGAAGGGAATGGAGGAAGAGCAGGTCAGTTTCACTCCCCTATGGAGTGGAGCCTGAGGGGTGGGTGTTGCCTTCTGACACACTTTCGGTGATGTCAGTGGGTGTGGCATATGCAAATGAGTTATGAAAATGAGCTCCTGCACCTCTTTTTCTACGAAATGACCCCTGACCATAGTGTTTTCCCCAAGTGCTAGAGTGTCCCCCACGTGATGTGCCCTGCATGATGACATCACTTTCAGGTGACATCATCACGCTGGGCACACACCAGAAGACTCCAAGAAAAAGCCTGATGCCCCCCACAGAAACGTGGTAAGGATCCGGCTACCCTATTTCTAACTCACAATGGAGAAGAAAGTTCTGTGGAGTGCTGCTAACTACCTTAATGGTCCTTATCTTTCTAACCCATTCCTGAATCTCCAGGTATTTCCCAAACTGGAGCTAGCAACCCTAAGTTGTTCTCAATTCCTATGCGGTGCCTGATTTGTATTGGGGCCCGGGCACACCTGGAGAAGGTTCTTCAGTCTCATACACCCGCACTGTTTCTACAGCTTGAAATGGCCAGTAGGACCGCTGGGGATACCAACATGATGTTCACCCATTCCAGAAATGAGTTTTGGTGTTGGAAATAAGTTTCTGGGACTGCTCTTTGGCTCAGATTTCCAAACGAACTTCTGCTGTGCTTTATATTCCACAGTGACTGCACATATTGAATTAATAGACGCATAGCAAAAGAGATACATAAAATAAACTGTCTGATCAGGGAGCAAGCCAAACTCTCAAAAGTCACCAGGATGTGGTCCAGCAACAGGGTTGCCAACTCAGGGTTCAGAAATTCCTGGAGATTTGAGGGTGGAGCCAGCTTCCAAAGCAGCCATTTTCTCAGGGGAACTGATCTCTGTCATCTGGAGATCAGTTGTAATTCTGAGAGATCTTCAGCCCCCACGTGGAGGCTGGTAACCCTGGGTACAGCCTATCCACATCTACAGACAGACAGACAGACAGACAGACAGACACAGAAAGAGAACAGCAGAGCTATTCACAGAGACATTTCTCCTTCCCTTGATGCCCTCGGTCTCCCTGCTAGCATTTTGTATCTTTCCCCCCCTGCACCAGTAATCACTGAACATTGCAATTATTTCAAAATCAAATTAATTTTTGCATAAATGCAGCTCAGAGGGACTGACTAAGCTACATCTTTCCAAATGTACTTAGGAAGAAAAACGCACGCAGAAATCCTATTATTTACTCAGCTGGCTTGGCAGTCACTACTTCATTTCGATATCCGTTTGAAAAATGGGGTCCCAGAACCACCGCAAAAGAAGCAAAGCTAAATGAACCATGCCACTGGGTTGCATTGACAGGGAATCAGTCTTAATTCCAGACTCTCCATTTACATTCAACTACCCCATCATAAGTATTCTGCTTTCACCTCAGATGAGCACACACACAAAAAGGGGATTAAAAGCTAAATTTCCTTTAATGGGAAATTGAAAACATTTCAACTACTGGAAAAGAAAGATTCCTTTAATGGGAAACGTAAGCCATTTCAAATATTTTTATTTCTCAGCATTGTAGCTTCCTGAAAAGATGGGAAAGGCCCGTTAAGTGCAGTTTCGTGAAAGCAAAATGTCATTTAAGCCTCCACTTTGGGGCAGAGGTTTTTCTGTGGCATAATGACTAACCAATCACAAAATTAAAGGGCTTGTATCTAGGTTGCTGCTATTACATTTTGTGCGAGCGCAAAAGTTACCCATAGTGTAACCACCACAAAATCAAAAGGTTATGTCAGGTTGAAAGAGGGCATTTGGGAGAAATTGAGCATATCCATCACGGAGGGGAACGTGATACCAGGATAATCTCCACCCAGAAGATTATAGCTAAGAAGAAGAGGAGGAGGAGGACTTGAGGGGAGGGATCACCAGCAACATAATAACCAAAACTGACACTCTAGCATTAGGCAGATCTCTATGGTTTAACCATCGAGTTTTGCCAAAATGCTAGACTGACCCCGGTATTTCATCCCTGACATGAGAGCCAATGTGGTGTACTGGTTAGGTGTGTGTTAAGGGCATCCCTGGCAATTCTAGGGGCCAGGAGTGGAAGTGGCCACAGTCTTGGAGTATCTTTTGCATTAACAGCGTTCCATGCGCCTTGGCATTTAGTCATGCTGGCCACATCACCACGGAAAAAGTCTTCAGACAGCACTAGCTCTTCGGCTTGGAAATGGAGATGAGCACCGCCCCCTAGAGTTGGATTCGACTGGCTTTCAAGCAAGGGAAACCTTTACCTTTTTTATCAAATGCTTGGCACTCAGGATAGAATAGGGATTCTTTTGGTGCACTGCCCCCCTGCTAGAGAAGCCAAAGCATGTGAGTAGTTTTATTAATGTAAACATTCATGCAGCGGTTGAACTCTAGGGGGAGCTGTAATGTAAAGTTTCTAATGTTTAGAGCCTATTAAAGGTTTATCTTGTTTCCCTTCTGCCTCTTGTTGCCTTCAGAAGGGCCTAAGGTTGGCTAATGCTTTGTGCAAAATCCCATTGTTGCGGTAAACTTTATTGAAAGCAACTCTGCATGTGTGGGATCAGATTATGTCTCCAAATGTGTGAAAAGTCTGGTTTCATGGTCTGCCCCAGGAGGCTGATGGTTCTGCAGGGTTTCTGGACATCTCTGGAGCAGTGTTCTCCTTAAGTTGAGCCACATGCGCTGAGCGCACCAATATCTGGCCCCCAGTCCACAGATTTTCCTCTCAATGCAGTTAGTGAGGAGGATGGAGGTCAGGGAGGGGAGCTAGGCGAGAAGGGAGGTCAGGGGAGGGGAGCCGTGGCCCAGCAATGGGGCCTGGTGCTCCTCTATGGCCTCCCACCACCAGGGCCATCAGCTTGCTTGTGAGGATGGAGGTGGGAGGTTTTGTATGAGGTGGTGAAAGATCTCCCCCCACACACAGATTCCAGGGCCTGCTCCGTCCGCCCGGTGGTTCCTTCCTTCCTTCCTTCCTTCCTTCCTTCCTTCCTTCCTTCCTTCCTTCCTAATGTAAGCTTGCTCACAACTTAATACTAGTAGGTCCTTTGGCTCACAGAGTAGAATTTTGGCTCACAAGACTCCGCAGCTTACAGGGAACATTGCTCCTGAGGATCCTTCAGTTGACACTGCTGTCCTCCCTTGATGTCTCCCCTTTTTTGCCATCAAGTCACAGCCATCTTATGGTGACCCCATAGGGTTTTCAAGGCAAGAGACGTTCAGAGATGGTTTGCCATTGCCTGCCTCTGTGTTAAGATTCTGATATTCCTTGGTGGTCTCCCATCCAAGTACTAACCAGGGCTGATCCTGCGCAAGTGCAAGCAGAAAGAGGACTAATGTCAAACCATAGAATCTCTGCAGTGCAAACTGAAGGTTGGGGACATTTTTTCAAGCCCAGCACAACAAGTTCAGTGTACAGAATACCCAGCAGAACCCAGTGCCACTGTGGCACTGCAAACTTAAAAGGACTGATCTCAAAGCATAGTGTCACAGAAATCCAAGCGAGGGCTTGACTTCCAGACTATCATGTGTAGATTGTGCAGAGATTCATGATTATGAAACTGGATCTTTATTGATCAGAGCAAATTACATTTCGAGAAAATGATCACCGTTCACAAAGGCCAGTTTATTTCTTGAAGAGTACTGGCATACTATATTACATTTCTGCTTGCAGTTCAACTCCCATTGTCGAGTGATCGGAATTAAAAGATGCTCTGCCAACCCACAATTACAATAGGCGGCCCTGTGCAATTGCTTAGAAGTCATTACCTTTGAGAAGTGCTATGAAGATTCATTGATGCTCCTGGCTATTGATATTTTAATGTCTCCTTCGGGGTGGGGGAGGGTTCTAGCTGTTTCTAAAACCATTGCTGTGAGTTTGCTAGATTCCCCCCCCCCCAAAAAAAATCCTGTCACACAATTGGCTTTGGCCTTTTTAAAACAGTGAAAAGAGATAACATCTAGCTTCCTAATGAACAGAGAGAGAGAGAAATCATCTCTGGAGAAAATCACGTGGATGAAAAACAAGTATTTCCATCATCTTAGAAAGGAGGCTGATGGGGGGGGGAGACAAACTGGCTGGAGCTTAGCATACTAGAGGACGATGAGTCAGTAAATGGGGTTGTAAAACACTCGCACAGAATTGCTCCTCTGGATTGTATTAATGGGAGCTTTGTATGACAGCTCAGAAAATGGGAGGCAGTGGTACCGCTCAACTTGGCGTGGATGAGGATGGAATATTCCAATTTAGGTCACCAGCATCAAGAATATAAACAGCTTGGAAATCCAGTTCCGATCGCGGCGGCTGCGGACGGTTGAGAGGATTGCTCCGATCCAACGCAGAACTCTTCTCCTGAATTAGGGGGGGTTTTCCCCAAAAAAAGTTCCTGTAGGGAACCTGAAGGCAAAGCTATCGTCGGGGGGTGAGGGTTGAGACGGCGGTCCTCCTCACCCACCTGAGCAAAGCTGTAGCTTAAGGAGAAGATAAGGAGCTTCACGGCAAGCGTAGAAGCACAGCCTGTGTACTGAGCAACCGACAAAGAGGCAACCCGAGAGAAGCGTAAGCTGAAATACTACTGCTTCCTCCCATTGTCCACATACTGAATGAGCTCTACCTACTAACTATTACTAACTACTACTGACAGAACCTTAAAAGTCAGCAACAAATATTAAACCAAATAAGGCTAAGGAAATACCTTTTTGTATGTCTTTAAATTGATCTTGGAGGTGACAGCTGAGTGCGTCCCAACGCTGAGTGAGCTGGAGAATTGCATCAGGCAAGACGGGCAGATTGCCGAGCAGTGAGACGGCTATAAAAAGTTAAGCCCGTTTATAGCCGTTTGTATTGCAAGCTAGAGAGAGAGAGAGAGAGAAGGAAAGGAAAACAGAAGCAGAGACATAAATGAATCCTACTTGTTTATTTGACTTCTGAGGCTGTATTAAGAATAGAACTAACAACAGAATCTACGAGGCAAGCTGAGGAAGTCGACGGGAGAGCGACGTCTCGGCGATTGATTGGCAATGACTAATAGCTAACAGCTAGGGAAACAACATACGCTCTGTGGTCATTTGCCGGTTGGCGTGCAGATGGGAAGGCAACGTTGATTAAAGTACTATTTTTGACAAAGTAAGGAGTACGGGAGGGAAAACGGAGGAGCGGAAGGACGGCACGAATTAAACCCAACACAGGGGAAGAAAACGAATCACGGACTAGGAAAGCAACAGGAAAGTGTGGCTATATTGTAATTGATTGCAGTATTTAAAGCTAGAGTTAAAAGCCAAGGGAGGGAACGGACAGTGTGAAGCACAACACAGAATTTTATGTTTATTTGGAGTTGATTGATACAGTGACAGACCCTGATAGTAGGAATTAATTAAGGGGACGGATAGTGCAAGGCTAAACACAGAACTGGATTTCCTGTTTCATTTTTTGTTCTTTGGTTTGCTTTCTTTCTTCTGGGGAGCGTATTGAATTGGTTTCAAGCGTATATTGAGAGAAGTTGATACAGTGTGGAGTGACATAGTATAGAGTGGAATAAGAACAAAATTAGGATTAGAATAGAATGGAATAGGATATAATAGAACAGAATAGAATAGAATAGAATAGGAGGAAATAGAGTCAAAAAAGGGATATATTACAAGATAAGTTAGAATAGGTTAAATTAGGTTAAGATAGGATTGAGCACAATTATAGTTAGAATAGGTTTAAATAGGTTAAGATAGGACTGGGCATCATTATAGAGTAATATAAACACAAACAGGGAGAACAAGATGGCTAGTGGGGGAAGAAAGATGTCTATCTCAGGACTACCAAAAGATATGAATACTCAAATTAACGAAAATATCTCAGAGATAATGAATCAAGTTATACAGAGTACCATACCAAGTTTAATAGCCAAGGCTTTAGAACCTCTACAAGACAAAATAGATAATGTGACACAGAAACTGAGTGCTCAAATGGAGGAACTCAAAACTATAAGCATTGAAAATAGACAAGACATATTAGAACTAAAGAAAACAAACCTTGAGACAGAGGGAAAGCTAGAGGTAGTTGACCAACGTATTGAGGAACTCAATATTAAATGTGACTCTTTGGAAAACTCCCTTATTGCATTGGAAATAGAAAAAGCATCGTTATTACTCAGACTCCAAAACATTCCAGAAAATAAAGAGGAAGAGCTTAGAGAGATAATAACTTCTAGTATAAGCGGATGGCTGGAGTTAGAAACACCCGAGGAAATAAATAAGGAAATTGAGCTAGTGTTCAGAAGAACACGGCCTTTGCAAAACGTAACAATTTACCGCGAGAAGTCCATGTGAGATTTTATAAAAGGGAAAAAAGAGATATGATACTTGAAAAAATGAAGAAGGACCCCCTAATAATACAGGGAAAGGAAATACGTATATTAAAAGAAACACCTAGGACGGTACGACAAAAGAGGCAAGACTACCAATCGTTAGCCTCAGTACTAAGACTAAAAGAAATAGCCTATAGATGGCTTATGCCAGAGGGCATATCGTTTTATTATAAAGGGAATAAACATAACTTGACATCTATTTTCAAATTAAATGAGTTTATAAGGAAATTCGGGCAGGAACTAGAGATCCCAGAAGAAGAGACCTCAAACTCAGAGGAAGAAAACCAGGCTGTTTCAGAAGGGGAGATAGTAATAGAGAAAAGGAAAGAGAACAGGTATGAGAAAGGAAGGAAACCCAAAAAATATCCCACGCCCAGGATTATAACTAGACAGCAGACGAGGAAGGGAGAAGAGAAGAATATAAATCATGAGTAGAGGAGTATTAAAGATCTTATCCATCAACGCTAATGGGCTGAACATTCCCCAGAAAAGGAAAAAATTTTTTTTGCAGATTGGTAAACTGAAAACAGATATATGTTGTATTCAAGAAACGCATATTAAAAAAGGGGATAAACATTTATTAAACGCAAAAAAACTTGGGTTGTGTTTTGTAGCCGCAGATGAAACAAAGAAAAAAGCAAGGGTTGTAACTTATGTAAAGGAGTATCTTCATCCTGAAGCAATATATGAAGCAAATGACGGTCGAATACTTATAATCAAAATTACAAGACAAGCCAAAACGACGCTTATTGTTAATTTGTATGCACCGAACCAGGCACAAGAAAAATTTTATGGAAAATTACGAGAGGTGATAGCTAAGCAGATATTTGATGAATTAATTTTGGTAAGAGATTTTAATGCAGTTACAAATGTAAAGATGGACAAGAAAACGGAAACGTTACGGAATCCGAGAAGTAATATTCTACCTAAAACATATTTTCAAATTGTAGAGGAATTTGGTTTGGTAGACTTATGGAGATTAAAGAACGGAGACAAAAAAGAATACACTTTTTACTCACACAGACATAAGTCATGGTCCCGCCTGGATATGTTTTGGTCATCAATGTCTTTGTTAAGAGATACAAAAGAGGTAGACATACTTCCAGCGACATTTGCGGACCACAATCCAATAATGTTGACCCTGCTAGATGTGTCCAAAGCTGCTAGATGGTCGGTAAAGTTGTGGACGTTAAAAGATGAGGACTTTATTAAAGAATGCAAAACAGAATTTAAGGATTTTTTTGCTAGGAATATTAGCCCACAGATAGATATACAGGTAGTATGGGACTCTTTTAAAGCCTTTCTGAAGGGGACAATGATAAGCCAAGAAAGTTGGCTTCGGAAAAAACAAAAGTATGCATACCAAAATTTAGTACAATCAATTAAGGCAGAGGAAGAAAAAATGAAGAATAATCCCATAGACACTACGAGTAAAAATGCATTGAAGAAATTACAGCACCAGTTAAACTGTTTACTGACAGCAGAATTGGCAAATAAAATGCTCTATGCAAAACAATATACATTTGAAAATGCTAATAAAGCCTCACGATGGCTTGCTTATAAAATCAAAAAAGAAAAGGCCAATAGAAACATCAAGTCGCTGAAAGACGGTCAGGGGAAAGAGACCATAGACTTAAATGAACAAAAGATAATTATAAGGAATTTTATAAGGAATTATATAAAAAAGAAAATATCTCATCAAAAGAGTTAGATGAGTATTTAGGAAAACATATTAAGAAGAAATTTACGGAAGAACAAAGGAAAATACTTAATGAACCCATTTCAAAAAAGGAGATTATAGATACAATTAAAAAATTAAAGCTTCAGAAATCCCCAGGTCCAGATGGTATTCCATCGGAAATTTATAGAATATTTACAGAGCAGATAGTGGAACCCTTAAAAGATACGATACAACAAACTTTGGATAAAGGTAAGATGCCAGCCTCTTGGGAAGAAGCGACGATAACACTGATCCCTAAACAAAATTTAGACTCAACAGAAATTAAAAATTACAGACCGATTTCCCTGTTGAATTCGGATTATAAGATATATGCCACCATTATAGCAACAAGATTGAAAAAAGTCCTCTCAGAAACTATCCACTACGATCAGTCGGGCTTCTTACCAGGGCGTCATTTAAGACAGAATTTGCGTATAATTTTGAATACGTTAGAATTTTATGAAACACACCCTGGAAAACAAGTAGCCTTATGTTTTATAGATGCCGAAAAGGCATTCGACAATTTAAATTGGAATTTTATGCTGAACCAATTAAAGTACTGGAATTGTGGTGAAAACTTCTATAAAATGGTTGAGGCAATTTATAAACAACAAGAAGCAAAGGTAACCTTCAATGGAATAACAACTGAGTGTTTTTCGATAGGGAAGGGAGTTAGACAGGGATGCCCACTCTCCCCTCTCCTTTTTATATTTACGTTAGAGACACTATGCGACATTATTAGAATAGAAGATAGTATTAAAGGATTGAGGATAAAGGGAGAAACCTTTAAACTGTTGGCCTTTGCTGATGACTTAGTCTGTATTATTGAAGACCCACTCGAATCAATGGGAATGTTTCTAAAAACAATAGAGGAATATGGCAAATTTGCAGGATTTAGGGTAAATAAGCAAAAAACGAAAATGTTAATTAAAAACTGCACAAAAGAAAGGGGAAAGCAACTAGAAAATTTGACAACATTTGAAATAGTAAAAAGAGTAAAATACTTAGGAATCAACCTTACTAATAGGTGTAGTTCACTATATCAAGAAAATTATCAGAAAATTCTATCGGAAATAAGGAAGGATCTTGTTATTTGGGAAGGCTTACAGTTATCACTTTTAGGACGCATAGCCCTAACAAAAATGAATATTTTACCCCGACTAAACTTTTTATTTCAAACTTTGCCAATATTAAAAAATCAATCTTTTTTTAAAGACCTAAGTAAATGCATATCTAAATTTATATGGCAATCTAAAAAACCGAGAATCAGGCTCAAGTATTTACAAGATAAAAAAATCCGAGGGGGCTTGGGCCTACCTGATTGGTATTTATACTATGTGGCTTCAGGATTGGTCTGGTTGAGAGACTGGGCAAAACTAGAAAATTATAGATTATTAAAATTGGAAGGTCATGACATGCAAACAGGTTGGCATGCAGTATTGTGGTATGGGGTTAGAAACAAGGTTTTTAGACAACATGCAATCCGTGGAGCCTTGCTAAAAATTTGGGAAGAAACTAGATACAAATTTTACCGGAAAACTCCGCTTTGGGTCTCGCCTCTAGAGGCGTCCATCAAACCAACACTTATAACAGAAGAAAAAACCCTCCAATACGCAGACTTGTTAGATGGTAGATTACAAATTAAAACAGAAGAACAACTAAAGGACTTCAAACTAACATGGTGGGAAACTAACCAACTTTATTCAAGATATAACAGTGATAAACAGCAGGGATTTGAGAAAGAATCAACTGACTTTGACAAAATATGGCTGAAATCAGAAGAGAAAATGATAACAAAACTTTATGATTGCCTATTAGAACATAAAATGCAAGACGAGTGGGTAAAACCTAATATGATCACATGGGCACATACTATAGGTAAAAATATAGACTTAGATAGTTGGTCAACAATATGGAAAGACAACTTAAAAATTACGTGGGCAAGTTCGTATAAGGAAAATCTGATAAAGATGTTCTATATGTGGCACTTATCACCTGTAAGAATAGCCAAATACTCCAAGGGACTTCCAAACACGTGTTGGAAGTGTAAAACAAATGTGGGATCTTATTACCACCTGTGGTGGACATGTTCAAGAGTTAAAAAATATTGGCAAATGATTAAGAAAATACTGCAGGAAATAACCCAAATGGAACTTTCGTTAGAGCCGGAAATGTTTTTACTCAATATATTATCTAGGAACATAATAGGAAATCAGAAAAAACTAATTTTGCATGGTATCACTGCCGCACGCTTACTACTTGCAAAATATTGGAAAACGGATAAAATTCCTGGCGTAGATTATTATATTTCAAAGCTTTATGAAGTTGCTGAAATGGATATGCTGACAATAAGACTAAAAAACAAAAATGAAAATGTGTTTAAAAGAATTTGGGAGAAATTTTATGTTTGGTATGAAAACAGATTTATAACATAAAAAAGAGGGAGGAGTTGGAAAATTAAGTGTTCTTCTTTTGTTTGGGTAACCTCTTTGTATGAAAATATGTATATTATGATTACAATTGAATCAGGTTAAAATTGAAATGTCAATAAATAAATATCTAAAAAAAAAAAAGAATATAAACAGCTTGGAAAGAACGCAGGGGAGACGGAAAGACTGGCAAGAGCACAGAGGGGCCGGAGCGCCTGACAACATGAGGAAACGGGTGACATAGGCTGATGATGGAGCGGGGCTGATGAATAGATAGGCCCTTCCTAGCAGCAGGGAGTTGGAGTCCATGACCTCTGACCCGCCCCTCCAGTCCAAAGGTTCAATGACCCTGTTGAAGGCTTATGAGTCGTATGGGAAAGGATGTTAACTGGACAGTGTGATAAACAGCTTTGTCACAAAAGAGAAGGGCCGTTTACTGGAACGAGAAAAGCAGAACTGCACTGATAGTTCAGTTGGTCTAGTTCAGACCCCGTTTGCTCTATGAAGGAAAGCCAAAGGCCATTGGAATTTCACAGTGGAGATAAACATTCCTTTTTGTGTGTCGGAAGTACACTGGCTCTAAAAAACGGAGGCCCTGTTGCTAGATACCGTAGCTAAAATAGCCACTGACAGACCTGTCCTCCATGAAGTACTAAGAGCTGCTTTACTAACCAACATCATAGTCCACTGAGTTCAGCATTCTGCTTCTAAAAGCAGTAAGAGGGGTGCCTCTGAAAACTGAAAAGGCAGGGCAAGTTGGTGATGGCTCTCTCTTGTCTGGCCTCAGCATTGGGCATTCCCAGATATACTGCCTTTGAGCAGTATATCTTTTGATATCCTAACTCAGGGCTTTTTTTCTGGGAGAACATGACAGAACAGAGTTCCAGAACCGACAAAATTCTTTTAAAAGTGTTTAAAAGTTTGTGAGTTTTCAGTACACAGATTGAAAACTTCATTTCCCTCTTGAGAGTTCTGGCACCTTCCAAACTGAAAAACAAAATTTCCTTCCAACCAAGCATGGGTGGATGTGCCCCCTAGAATGCTACTGGAAGTTGGACTCGATGTTAATTGTCTGAAGGCAGCTAACCTTCCCCTGGCTATCAGCAGACGTATCCTCCATAATTTTTAACCCTTTGAAAAAAGCCACATAAAGGCCAATTCAACATCATGTCTGAACCCAGAGAACTGCCTTATAACGAATCAGACCCGTGGTTCATCCAGGTCAGTACTGTCTACTCAGTACTGTCTACTCTCCAGGGTCTCAGGTAGAGGTCTTTCACATCTAGTACTCCCTGGTCCTTTTAACTGGAGATGCTGGGAATTGAACCTGGGACCTTCTGCATGCCAAGCAGATGATCTGTCACTGAGCCCCTCCCTGCACATCCCCCATCCCCAAAAGAACTGCTTACCTGAGGCAGTAATCTGCTGGTGGTCAAAACATTTGTAGTCTTCCTGTCAGGTATGTTGCGTTGGCAGAATAATTAACACAGCAAAGGTGCACAACCTGATTAAACTGTAGATAAAGGTTTATTTAGGAACTAGCAAACTTGATAGTAGAGAGGAGAGACATAGATAATGCCCTAACTACATCACTAACTACATCACGTGTCAGCAATACCCTTCCACCCTCTACATGTCAGTAATTGAGTCTCTCAATCCTCATGCACAGTAAGCTGGCAGATCAGAAGGATCTAACCGACAGCCAGCAGGAGTCATGTGACTGGGACAGATGCAGTAGAACTGAGCAGGAACCTGTACAGACTGATGAATGTAGTCTACATTGACTCAGCAACAACCTGATTGGTTACTGAAATGTATATATGTAATGATGTACAGAACCATTTTTCTCTTCTCACAAACCTGTTGCTTGGTGAAGCAGTTTGTTGGCTGTAGCACTGTAAATAAAACTGTAAATACACTACCGCTGGTGTGGTGCAGTTTAATGTGCTGAGGGGTCTAGTGGACTTAAGTCTCCTAATGTTGGCGCAGTGTGGTATAGCACGTTACACACATCACAACACTAATTGGACAAACAGGCCAGTCCCTTTGACAAAGAATTAATGGACAGAAGTCCATTAGAAACCACAACATTCAAAAAAACAGTGGGGGAACATTTGAACCTTCCAGGGCATTCAGTTGCTCACGTAAGAGTAGCAGGTCTCTGACAAAGGAATTTCAAAGGGAGATTAGAGAGACTTTTGAATTGTAACTAATGATGAACCTCAAGATGTGTTTTAAATTTTATTGTATTTATCGAAATGTTGTGAGTGACCCGCCCTGAGCCCATTTATGGGATGGGTGGGATAGAAATGTGATAAATAAATAAGATAATGCATCCACCTGGACTTAATTGAGACCTGGGTTTCCTGTCTCATTACCAATGCTGATTTTTCCATGCCTACTACCCCTCTGCATATCACACCTAATCCAATCACACCTGCTTTGTCATTCACCTGCTATTGTCATTTGCCTGCTAATGTAATCTGGCATCTAAAATCACACCATATTCTAGCTGTAACTGAAGTGAGCAGTGACTCATAACAATTTATCCCCTGCCACAAATTTCATTAGTCTTTAAGGTGCTATTAGACTCTTGCTCTTTCCTACTGCTACAGACAGACTAACACAGCTACCCATCATGCTCTACATTAGTAGCTGAGAGAGAGAGTCTAAGAGACTTCCAAGAAGAAGCAGGATATTGCCGTAAGAGTAGCAATCTGGAGCCAAGCAAGGAGAGAGAAGGTGCTGATCTCACTATCCTATCTAATTGTCTTCTCGCTGCCCCCTGCAAGGTCTTCTTCTCTTTTTCTTTGCACACGTGACATTGCCTGTTCCAACATTTTGACTTGATTGTGTGAACAGCCTCCATCGGGGTACCAGCACCAAGTGGCAAGCAGGAACATGCAGCTCTGATGTGGACCCCTTCACGCACAACAAGGCCCTCTCCAGGCTGATAGAAGCTTATAAAGTGTCTTGGACTACAGATGGTGACTGCAGCCATGAAATTAAAAGATGCCTGCTCCTTGGGAGGAAAGCGATGGCAAACCTAGACAGCATAATAAAAAATAGAGACATCACCCTGCCAAAAAGTCCATACGGTCAAAGCAATGGTATTCCCAGTAGTAATGTATGGCTGCGAGAGTTGGACTATAAGGAAGGCCGAGCACCGAAGAATAGATGCTTTTGAATTATGGTGCTGGAGAAGCCTCTTGAGAGTCCCTTGGACTGCAAGAAGATCAAATCAGTCAATCTGAAAAGAAATCAACCCTGACTGTTCCCTGGAAGGTCAGATCCTGAAGCTGAAGCTCAAATACTTTGGCCACCAAATGAGAAGGGAGCACTCACTGGAGAAGACCCTGATGATGGGAAAGGTTGAAGAGAAAAGAAGAAGGAGACAGCAAAGGATGAGATGGTTAGACCATGTTAGCGATGCAACGAATATGAAATTGCGCAAACTCCGGAGCGTGACGGAAGACAGGAGAGCCTGGCATCATGGGGTCGCAAAGAGCCGGACTCGACTGTACACCTGAACAACAACAAGCACCCCTGCCAAAAGTCAGGTTTGATGTTCTCTGAGTCCAACACGTAATGGATGAACTGCCCTTAACTAAGTGGACATCACAGCCTATGCATTAAATTGTACAGTGTGCTTTTCTGTTTGCTTATTTAAACCGTATTGTAAACTGTATTTCCTTATTTCACATGGCTGAGATACTGAGATAACTACGTGGCAACGAATGCTACAAATCCCATGAGCTGGTGAAAAACAGAAGAACAAGGAACAACAGCTTCAGGCTGCACACAGATTTGTACATCAGGAAATTTTTCTTAATTGCAGATATGAATGAACAAAGGGGGGTGGGAAAGCACACAGGAAGTTGCAGGATCGTTTTACTGGGACTGTTTAAAGAGACAAATAATAGAGTATCTACTGTGGCTGGTTTTAGGCAAGGATTACATTGGTGGGGTTAGTGGCTGCTATTTCCATGCATCCTGGGAATCCTGTTCTCCCAATAGTGACTGGAGGTTTCGTCCCAGCTGCTTTGTATCTTTGCAAACAAACAGGTACGTTTATGTGCAATATCCCAGTTCAAATTATCTGAAGAAGTGCGCATGCACTCAAAAGCTTATGCCTTGAATAAAACTTTGATCGTCTTAAAGGTGCCGCTGAACTCGAATTTTGTTCTGTAACGGGGGCCAGACAGACATTTCTGGGATGTCCACAAGGGGGCATAAGAGAACAGTCCTTTCCCTTCCTTTTATCCTATCAAATGTTGTCCTATCTAGAGGTAACACTGCCTTTGAATTTGATGGTTCCATTAAATTGTCTGTGGCCTTCGCTAGACCTCTGTGAATTTGTCCAGTTTCCTTTTAAAGCTATCAAAGCTTGCGGGCATTAACCTGTCTTGTGGCAGCGAATTCCATCAATTAAACCATTATTTAGACGCTGTGTGAAGACCCACTCTGCTCTGAATTCAACACCCTTCAGTTCAACTAGCTGATCTCAAACTGTAGCGTTCCAGGTTGAAGAACTCGGTGGACTTGTCCTGGCCTTGCTGAGAAATAAAATTGGGAGTTTGGGGAAAATTTTGCTCTTTGTGGCCTGAACCCTTAAAGCCTCTTCTGACCTAGAGATTCTATTAAACGATTTTCCTTCTGGACACTGATTCACGTCACCCAACCCTAAACTCAAATGCCTTAACACAAACAAATCACTTGACTCAATATTAGCATGACTAGCCTTACAGGGCCTGGAACCAACATGGGACTGCCTCTTCCCGTATACACCTTGAAGAGCTTGCCTTGACCAAGACCTGCCTGGTGGAACATGCTCCCTATTGAGATCAGGGCCCTGTGGGATCTTCTTCAATTCTGCAGGGCCTGCAAGACGGAGCTGTTCTGTCAGGTCTTTGGCTGAGGCAGCGGGCGTCCGTGTATAGCCTCCCCAAGGTTGTTGTCACCCACTTATTAACTGAAATATTACGCCAACCTGCTGACTTGTCTGAACTGTGATTTGCTTTTAATGTTTATTACTGTATTTTAAATTTTTAACTGTATTTATTGTAATATTACATGATGTTACCCGCCCTGAGCCCACTAGAAAGATGGGCAGGCTATAAATATACATCTATATAAAGTCCCCTCACCGTAAAATCAATGCCCAGGCCAAACCGCTGGACCTAGAAACACCAAATTCAGGGAGAGCGCTCCTACCATGGCGTAGGTGCTCACTAAGAAGGGATTTTTAGAAATTCAACCCCTAAGTGGGTCAAAAGGGGTAAAATGTGCTCCCCAATTGATTTCTATGTGACTTCCAGGCTGCTGCACCCCCCACTCTCTGATTGGTCAGCTGCAGAGCTCAGCGTTCTGAGGTAAAAAAAAACAGTTACAGGAGACTGCAGAGAGCAAACGGAAGTTGAGGAAATCAGGAATGGCCAACAACCACCTGTGAGGTGCAATGATGCTGCTGGTCCAGCCTCTCCGATGGCTTCCAACACACTCCCCCTCACCTCTGACACCTAACAAGCGGTTGTCTGTCAGGTGCAGCAGCAGTTGCTGGGTGCTTAAAGCCATAAGGGAGCCCGCCCCAGCAGTAACGCCTTAGTGATCTTGCTGGCCCCACCTCCACAGTAGCTTCTAATACTCCCCCTCCCCCTCCTACACTGGACAGGCAGCTGCCTGTCAGGTGTCGGAGAGGAGGTGGGATGCTTACAGCCACCAGGGAGGTTTGCTCAGCAGGATTGCCTTAGCCCTTCTGCTGGCCCAGCCTCCCGGATGCCTTTAAACATAATCCCCACACACACACACACCAGACAGGCGAGTGTCTGTCAGGTGTTGGAGCAGGGCCAGGGTACTTTAACGCTACAAGGAGAAGGCAGAAAAGACATATGCACATAGTACTCCTGAGGGGCACTGAGCTGTGCAGGCCAAATACCAGCAAGATCACCCTGAGGAGCTCAGAACAACGTAGTCTCCATATGAGCAAAACAATCCAGGAACACCAATAGAAAGGCAATTACTTTTGTGGAAGGTGGCAGGAGTTGACTTAACAGACTACTACTTCTTAAATGGACAGTTCTATGTTGCCTGCTCCAGAGTGAGCTCACCCAGCAGCCTGGTGATCCTAGCACCGGAGGGCAGAACCACCAATGTGGTCTACAGAGAGGTCCTTCAGTGGAGAAAGTGGCGAACAACACAGGCAGAAAGAACAACAGCAAGTTACTTGTGTCTTCATTCATCCTAGTTCTTAAAAGCCTTGTTTGAATGTTTGTGGTCTCTTTCTCCCTCTAGTGGCCAATTGCAAAAAAAATCCCTTATGCTAATTTGTTAGTTACATTATATCCCCTAACAAAAACCAGTTCTTACATACAACTCTGAAAAATATTTTTAACATAAATACACACTTTGCAAGATATACTATATGAAATAGCATCCTAGAAGATTATGCTATATTGTGTCCTCCAATCATCATTTGACCAGGCCTGGATAGCTCAGCTCTCTCGCGGATCACAGACTTGACATGGCGAGGGGGCTTGCGTGGTTCAATGAGGCTGAGGGCTATGCTGTGGAGGGCCACCCAGGATGGACAGGCCACAGCAGAGAACTCAGACAAAACGTGATCCACTGGAGAAGGAACTGGCAACCCACTCCAGTATCTTTGCCAAGAAAGCCCCATGGACAGTAACAAAAGGCTAAAATATATGACGCCGGAAGATGAGCCCCTCAGGTCGGAAGGTGTCAAACTCCGGAGCACAGCAGAAGACAGGAGGGCCTGGCATGATGTGGTCCATTATATGGTCCAAGAGTTGGACTCGACTGTGCGACTGAACAACAACAACAAAAAAACAGCCCAGATCTCCGAAGCTAAGCAGGGTCAGCCCTATAAGAGGCCTCCCAGTAAGCCCAGGGTCACTATGCAGAGGCCAGCAATGGCAAAGCACTTCTGAAAGACTCTTGCCTTGAAATCCCGAAGAGGTTGCCATAGCTGTCTACGACTTGATGGCACTTTCCATCACCAATCATCTTCTAAAGGAATATAAGACCGGGCTGTTGGGGAAGATGAAATACCTTTATTCATCTGTATTAAGCCTACTGATAAACCTAATTCCAAATCACATCTAATTTTGTGGCTTCCATCTTGTGGAATGGGGCACCTGTGGTGATCAGGAAAGCGCTCACTCTTCCGTCATTCCATAAACTATGTGAAATAGAATTGTACAGGTTTTTTTTTTTAAAGGGAATAGAGCTATGGTATAATGGAACAGGCCAGGAAGGCACTTCTGTAAAGGGAATTAAGACGGTAGTCTGTGCCACTGTTTGTACGTCTGATCCTTTTTTGCACTTTCTAATTATGTAATCCTAGTCCTGTTGGAATCATAGAGTTGGAAGGGACCTCTAGGGTTATCTAATCCAACCCCCTGTGCAATGCAGACGTTCCACAAATTGTGGCTTGTGTGTCCCAAGGCCTGATGAAGAAGCACAGGAGGGAAGTTCGAGTAAGGAAGAAAACTCTAAAGTATTTATTGCAATAAAGAGAGAAACAGCGCAAGGTAACAGGGTAGGGACAAACCAAGCTGCTCTCTGCCTTCAAACAAGATGGGCAGAGGATTATATACCCAAATGACAGGGGTACAGTTTTTGATACATGGTAGATCCCATTGGTTACAAGTAGAGGAGCATCATTTGAGTTGGCACAAATCCATTGGTTGATTCCAGTTTGAGGTTACATTACATTCACTGGCAATTGTTTATTTGACAAAGAACACAAAGGTCTTCTCCGGCAGTGACCAAGGACTCTTCATGTATAGGCAAAGGAAGCATCCTAGATAAGAGGTGTGAATCACTCAATAACCCCAGGCTTCAATCAGACTCTTTGGAGGCAGTTATCACAATACATGTACCCCCACCAAAGGATCCAGAGACCATCTTTCTCCTTTGAGGCTGGGCTGTAAAACCATAAATTTCTTACCAGAGGTATAGCTGAAGTAAGATCTAAAGATGCACAAATGCTTTCACTTTTGAGCTCATACTCCCTTTTCTAAATCTCTACTTAACGCTACTTCAAGGCCTACTAGCTTAGCAGGGCAGCTGCTTCATTCAGAGGCACAGATACAAGAAGGATGTTTGTTTATTCAGCTTGCATTGGCTTGACCTACACCCAGGACAGCAAAGGGGAAGCTATCTGCAAAACATCACTACTGATGACTTCAAACCATAACTAATTATTTCGCTTATAACTTGTAGGAATCAAATCATGGTTCTGACTACTGGTCCCACGCAGGAAGTTCACAAATACCCCTCCTCCACACCCAG
This sequence comes from Lepidodactylus listeri, assembly GCA_029233225.1. Lineage (NCBI taxonomy): Eukaryota > Metazoa > Chordata > Lepidosauria > Squamata > Gekkonidae > Lepidodactylus > Lepidodactylus listeri. The sequence continues at coordinate 22,018,541 of JARCFY010000004.1, read as the reverse complement.
TGACCCCTGTTACATGCCCAGAAGATGGCAAAAAACCTCCAGGATCTCCAGCCAAACTAGCCTGGAGAAAAATTGCTTCCTGACCCCCAAAGTGGCAATCAGCATTTCCCTGGGCATGTAAGAAAGGGCCACAAGAACTAAGCACTGAGGCAACCCTTCCTGCCCTCCCTCTCATGAACTGCCTCAGTTCACAGAATCTGTGTGTGTGTGTGTGTGTGTGTTATTATATCCACATCACTTTGTTCATGTCTCCAGCATTACCTACATCGGTAGTCAGAGGAATTTCTTCCTCCTTTTTCGACCAATGCAAAGCTGATTGTCTTCAGTCCATAATACCATATCTTAGAACATATTGATAACTTATGATATTAGGGCTGCCAGCTCTGGGTTGGGAAATACCTGGAGTTTTTTGGTTTTTTTGGAGAGGTAGAGCCTGGAAAAGGTGGGATTTGGGGAGGGGAGAGACCTCAACAGAGTATAATGCCATGGAGTCCATTCTCCAAAGCAACCATTTTCTCTAGCGGAATGGATCTTGGTCATCTGGAGATCAATGGTAACAGTGGGAAATCTCCAGGTGCCACCTGGAAGTTGGAAACGGTAGGGCTTTGGCATTTCTGATTGTCCATGTTCTGCATGCAATTGCACACCCGGGTTGCTCATTTGAGGCACCATGCACGGCGGGCTCGCCTTTCAGCATCGTGGTACTGGGTACTTTGGCCACATCACTGTCTGTGAACAGATGAGTCACATGTTCCTAAACATGGACTCGGGTGTGGTTAAGAGCATATCCGATACTGCTCTTCCTTGGCAGTTAATAGTTAGTCTTCACTTGCCAGCAGTTCCATAAACCTGGATTTTTGCCCAGCGTTGGCCTTGGAACAGGGGACCAAGCGGTACCATTCTGTTGGGTCAGCAAATGGCAACGAGATAAGTGTTACAGATGCGTGAAGATTTTTCTTCCCTGGCATGTACCTTAGAGCACTGCCGGAAAGTCACCGCCGCCCACAACCTCAGGTGAGGGTGAGACAGTCTCTCGAGTATGTGTGTAACAAGCTTTTAATACAAGGTGAAGCATAGTGTTCCTCTATAAAGCAAATGCTAAATAGAATGGAGAAGTATTGCCTTCCCAGGGATCAAAGGGCACTGCCTCTTGCCTCATAAGTATACCTTGAGACACCCCACTATGGGAAAGTTTCAAGTACCTGTTCTGGATTCACTATGGTTAAAGGTAAAGGTATAGGTTTCCCTTGCTCGGAAGCCAGTTGAATCCAACTCTAGGGTATGGTGTTCATCTCTGTTTCCAAGCCGAAGAGCCAGTGCTGTCTGAAGACTTTTCCATGGACATGTGGCCAGCATGACTAAACACCAAGGCACACGGGACGCTGTTACCTTCCCACCAAAGCGGGACCTATTTATCTGCTTGCAATTTCTTGCTTTCAAACTGCTAGGTTGGCAGGAGCTGGGGCCAGAGATGGGAGCTCACTCCGTCACGTGGCACTCAGGTATCGAGCTATTGACCTTCCGGTCTGCAACTCAGCTGTCAATCCAGATGTCACACTTCTCTCTTTGAAACTACTGCACGTGCAAGCTAGACCGGATCCTGCTGTTACTTCTCTTGTGCTGTTCTTCTACTCTGGGCCTACCTTTCTTCCCACACCCGCTGAAGCAAGAAGGGCTTTTAATTTCCCACCTGCAAAGGGAAGATGAGGCCAAACAAAGGGGCCCTGAGATAGAATCACAGAGTTGGAAGGGATCTCCAGGGTCATCTAGTCCAACCCCCCAGCACAATGCAGGAAATTCACAACTACCTCCCCCCCCCACATGCCCAGTGACCCCCTGCTCCATGCCCAGAAGACGGCAAAAAAAAAAAAACCTCCAGGATCTCCAGCCAAAATGGCCTGGAGAAAATTGCTTGCTGACCCCAAAATGGCAGTTGTATGCAGTCTCGGTTCAAAACCAAGCCACAATCCACCGAATACCTCCTATTAGGCCCAGTTACAGTGACACGAAACTGGGTGCAAGCTTCTGAGTTCACTAGAATACTTTCTGGGAGGGAAGGCGGCATGGTACAGCTCGGCCTCATCAGATCTCAGAAGCTCCGCAGGGTCAGCCCTGGTTAGTACTTGGATGGGAGACCAGCAGGGAAGACTGCAGATGAAGGCAATGGCACACCACCTCCTCTTAGGGCTGCCAGGGCTCCCTTGGCCACCAGTGGGAAATGGAGGGGGGGTACGGCTGCCAGATCCAAGTTGGGAAACTCCTAGAGATCTGGGGGTAGAGCCTGGGGAGGTCAGGGGCCTCAGTGGGGGACAATGCCATGGAGCCCACCCTCCAAAGTGTCTGTTTTCTCCAAGGGAACAGATCTCTGATGTCTGGACATGGGGTGTCATTCTAGGGGATCCCCCGGTCCCACCTGGAGGCTGGCATCCCTACGTCATCTTCTCATGCCATAAAAGCCCCTTGCTGGGGTCACCATAAGTCGACTGCAACACACACACACAATACTTCCCCAGGCTGGATGATACAAAATAAAAAAAGGGAGGTGGGTGGAGAAAAATATATTCCAAGGTCCGATTTTAAAGGTCTTCTCTCTGACCGACGAAATCTCTGTGCTGACGTTTGGGGTGAGTTAATATCTATCTGAGCTAGAGCTAGAGAGAGAAAATAAATGGCGTTGCTCCACTGGAATGACAGAGGCCAGCAGACTTCCTTTGATTCCTCTGACACCAGCGAAGGTGGTGGTGGCGGAAAGTGCCATCAAGTCGTAGCAGGCTGATGGCAACCCTGTAGGGTCTTCAAGGCAAGAGATGCTCAGAGGCGATTTGCCATTGTCTGCCTCCGTGTCATGACCCTGATATTCCTTGGTGGTCTCCAGTGTTCCCGCTAAGCTGAGTTAGTGTGAGCCAGCTCACCGTTTTTTAGCCTCCAGCTGACACATTTTTTTGTCTTAGCTCGGGAAGGGTGGCTCCAGAGCAAACTAAATTTATGCAGTGGGCAAGTCACTCGCTCACAACTTTAATGCCAGTAGCTCACAAAGTAGAATTTTAGCTTACAAGACTCCACAGCTTAGAGGAAGCATTGGTGGTCTCCCGTCCCCATACTAACCAGGGTAAACCCTGCTTAGTTTCCAAGATCTGATGAAATCAGGCCAACCTGGGCTATCCGGATCATGGCCAGTCAAGATACACAAGTCCATTTTAAGGCAGGAAGTAAAGGAATTCCCTGGTAGGCATGTCCAGAGAGAGTAGCCACGTCGGTGTGCTATAGAACAGTTAGTTTCAAGTCCAGGACCACCTTAGAGATCAACATAATTTTCGAGGTATAAGCTTTCGAGACCTAAAGCTCCGTTTGTCATATCTGATGAAGGGAGCTTGGCTCTTGAAAGCTCATACCTGAAAATCTTGTCGGTCCCTGGTGCTCCTACACTCGGATATAGCTGTTGGTAGATACTGGATCAACAATCCTGGAGAGAAATTTAAGGACACGCAAGAGGTGTACAGTCAAATAAAACCAAATCGGGTAGTCCGGTAAATTCCGAAATGCACAGTCTCTCGCTAGTTGATGATTCTCCAGCTGACACATTCTTCTCAGCTGAACTAAAAGATTTCCAAAGTAGGCAAGAGTTGTCTGCAGCCATTCTGGTCCAAAATCAAAAGCCATAAACAGACCACGTAATACCTTTTACAAGGACTGGCTTTAATGGCACAGTCTCCAGGTTGGCAGCAGAAGGCAATTGTAATGTTGGCACAGGTTAAACTACGGGCAAAGCCCAAACCACTTAAGCTGGGGGTTACTTTTGCGCAAGCCGTCTAAGTCTCATTTAAAGCAATCAGCTTACCTTCAAGCACTCCGTTTTGGCTTGGGAAATACTTGATCTTGAAATCTGAAGTGCCGGCTGCACTTGGGGGCGTTTCCTAGAGTCTCCTCTTTACTTGGGGGTAGAGAGATTATAACTTTTCTTAGACTATACTAACACACTTGTTTGCTTCCCGCCCCCGCCCCCCCCCCCCCCCAATTTGGTGTAAAATGTCCAGCATATTCAGAAGAATCAGAAAAATAAAATTTATCACCCCACTGAACTGGGGAAACTTGGTTGTTGCTTGTTGCTCACTCAGGGTACATTTGATTCAGTGAGAAAAGCCAGTCCATGATTCTTCAGTAGGTGCTCAGTATGAAGCAAAGAAGGAATTTTTATGAATGAATCAACAGACATTTTGCTACCTGCTTTACTGGATTAAGGCTACAGTTTGAAATGTTCTTAGTGATACTTGGGGGGGGGGGGGGGGGGAACCGACTCAGTGAAGAGCAAAGATCGGAGTAAAAAAAACAGATGGTGACGCTGCACAACCATGATTTCAGTCGAGGCTTATGCAAGAAGGTGAGAGAGGATTTAACTCTTCAATTTTGCTAATGATTTTTATTAGCTTAAAAAAAAAAGACAGGTTGTTCAAGAACAAGCCTTTTTTTCCGGCTTGACGAAAGCACAACAGTAGGCTCTTCAACATTCTAATTTCCTTGCTTGCGGGGTGGTGAAAGTTCTGATCGCCACACCTCAAAAAGGAAATCATTGCGCTGGAAAAAGAGCAGAGGACGGCAACTAGGATGATAAAAGGGTTGGAACACTTTCCCTATGAAGAAAGGCTGAGGCGCTTGGGGCTCTTTAGCTTGGAGAAACGACAGCTGAGGGGTTACATGATCGAGGTTTACAAGATTATGCATGGGATAGAGCAGGTAAAGAGAGAAGTACTGTTAGAATGAAAGAACAGAGCTTTGGGAATGGCTCAGAAAAAAAGTGTATTTTTGGCTGAAATGGACAAATGGACTAAGAAACTGAACAATCAAGATTCTATGATATTTTTAGAAGAATGGAAAGATCTGCAAGAATATACAGAAAAGTGTATTGAATTAAAGGGAAACATATTTACACTTTCTAACTATTGAAAAATCTGTAATAACTGTATATGTATCTAACATTTTTAGGAATGGAATAATATATAAAAACATTAGAGGTACATATGTTATAGAAAAAGAGCTAAATACTCAATCTTTTTTAATTAGTAATTTACCTGTTAATCTAAGTTTAAGTACAGGTGTGGGGTCTGCTGGAAGCCTAGAAGGGGGGAGGAGGAGGAAAAATAAAAAGAGGTCGATAAAAAATAAGATGAATGTACTGTCTAATGAAAATGGTGACTTCAATAAAAAAAAAATTTTTGGAAGGAAAGAAAGAAGTACTGTTACGTCCCGGCTGTTAAACCGTGCATGTGGTCGGTCACGCACGTGGCCAGGAGAAGCCGTCAAGCTTCACTCCCAGGACAACAGACCCGGAGGATCCTAGTCGGGAACCAATGGGGAAGCCCACATCTGTAGGTAGACCTAGAGGTGGCAGGGGCATTGTAAATAACCAATCACAGGTGCTGTCAAGAAGGGGAATATAAGCGGACCTGCAAGTCCGGTTCGATATGCCTTATCTCGACCTTTCAATAAACTATGAGGTTTAATCACTCAACGCATCTCAGAACCCAATACTTTACAGTGGCGACGAAGGTGGGATCCTGATGAGCGACACCAATGCTGACTACCGCACCGAGCACCGATCCTCCGGCATCCGAGCAATGCCTGGCTCCAGCACCACCTGGCACCACTGACCACCCCACAGGACAACGCTCACTGCATCGCTCAGGAGCTATGGCCGCTGCTCTGGGACAGCTCGATACTTTCAACCCTGCTCGCCCCGAGCTTTGGGAGGCCTGGGTCGAACAGGTGAAATATTCCTTCCTGGTCCAGAACACGACCGACGTGGGTAAGACAAAAGCATGGCTCATCAGCTCGTGTGGCGTCTTTACGATCCAGGTGGCGCAAAGCCTCATCGCACCCAAGACGTTGGACAACTCCAATTATGATGAGCTGATCGCGGCGCTCACCAATTTCGCGCCAAAACCCTCCAAAATGGCACTACAGATGGACTTCTGCGTTCGCTCCCAGAAGGTCAAGGAATCCGCAGCTGACTTCATGGCTGACCTCTGGCGCTGGGCAGTGGGGTGCGAGTTCCCATCCATCAAGGACACCCTCCTCACCCATTTTTGTGTGGGGAATACGAGAACTGAAACTCCAACGGAAACTTATGGCCATCGATAACCTAAAGATCGACTCCACTTGCGAAGCGGCTGCCGCCTTTGAGAAAGCCCACCAGGACCACCAAGGGTCTACCACACACCGGGTGGCAACCACCGCCAGCCCAGAGACATCCGACGAGGAGGACATGCTCCAGGTTTGGTGACCCAACCACTGCGGGCCGCCGCAGCCCACAGTCCCACCGCTGCAGCCCCACTCAACCCACATCCCGGTACATCGACATCGTGTGCCAGCTGCGGGGACCCCCACGAATGCCGGAGCTGCCGTTTCTGGGACGCGACCTGCCAGTCCTGCAGCAAGACCAGAAACATCACCAAGGTGTGTCAATCCAAGGGCTCTTGGCGCACTCAGACGGCTCACCTAGACTTGGCCAACCTGCACTCCACATCAGCCTCCCACCACCAGGTAATGAACTTGCCCCGGGACACCCCTGACAAGATCCAAGTAACCATTGTTGGAGAAATGAGCATGTAATGCAAGGCGTGAGAAATTCAGTCATTATAGGGTTAACTATGCAACTTGTTTGTTTACCTATGTTAGCCTGGAAGTGATACCTGGCAGCTGGCCAATTACCTGTAAGCCCGGGAAAACTAAAGGTGTACTGTCTTGCTAATTGGTCAATGATATCAGGTGTTTCCTTTCAGGGGTCAAGAAGAAGGAGAGATCCTCCATTACAATCTCTCACTCTCTATCAGTATGTCTTAGTGTGAAGACGGAGCACAATGCAGCTCCTTAGAAAGCATGTTTTGTTTATTTGTAGCTAATCCCGTTTACCTTTTCCCTTTAGTAATAAACTTCTTTTAAACTAAAAGAAGCAATCTCTTCTTTCCAGAAAAGCAAGATTCATTACTCTGAATTTTTCTTGATTATTGGACAAAAGTCCTAACAACCATAAGGGTCAAAGGATCCCCTGTGGGATGGAACTGGACACTGGGTCCACGTTATCAATCATTTCCTCGACCACCTTGCAAAGACTATTCCCCCAGGGGGGACCTCCATTACGGAAACCCATGGGGCTCACACTACGGGATTTCCAAAAGAATCCCATAGCTATAAAGGGGTGGGGCAAGTTCCAGGTCCAATACAAGGACTTTGACGGACACTTGGACCTACTGGTGGTAGAGGGAAAGAACTTGTAACTGACCCAAGGTCACACCAGCAGCTGCATGTGGAGGAGTGGGGAATTAAACCCAGTTCTCCCAGATTAGAGTCTGCGCTCCTAACCACTACACCAAAAGTTTGTGTGGGAGTGGGGAGAGGAATTGTATAGCCGAGCCAGCATTTTATTCACTAATATTTGTTTGTGTGAAGTGCTTTCTAGTTGCTTCTGATTTATGTCAACCCCCGTGAATTAATAACCTCCAAAACATCCTGGCTCAGGTCTTGGAAACGGAGGGCCGTGGCATCCTTGGCTGAGTCAATCCGTCTCTCCTTGGGTCTTCCTCTTTTCCTGCTGCCTTCAACTTTCCCCACCATTATTGTCTTTTCCCGTTACTCTTGTCTTCTCATGATGTGGCCAAAGTACAATAGCCTTACTGATATACATGTCTGCAGTTTCAATTGCCAGGCTGGTTGGCTAGCCGAGATAATCCGATGTGGTGTTACAAACTCTTTTTTGATATTATGAGTGTTTTTCCCTTAGGCAGGTCAGTTCCATTGCATCACAAAGCATTCATGCTTGTTATGGGGCAGATCTTTGCCCACGCCCAGCTACTGCAGTTTGCGGTGCTTACAACTGCTGTTAGCTGAGAAGAGAATTGCCATTCTGTTCAGGGAAGCGTACTGTGCATTCAATGCATGAATGAGATAGCATATATACAGTGACCTTTTCCCTTTCCCTGGCTTCATGAGCTGTACTTTCCCCCAAACAAAGGCAATTGTACAGCCTCACCTGGCACGAAAATCTCTCCCAGCCGGCAGAGAAAAACAAAAGCATAAAATAAAAGCCCCGAGCCGTTTTCATCAGGAAGGTTAGACGATTCATCATTTCAGATGACAGACACACTTGGGCCAGACACCAGGTCTCTATCTGTTTATATTCTTACAAAGTTTGAAGACAACCAGAAACATTTGTACTTTACAGATGTAAAGGGGAGGAGCCGGGGGCGTTGGACAGAATTTATGGAACACTTGGCCAGCCTCAGCCTAGTAAATCAAAGCCAGCGGGATGCAAGGTAGAAGTTCTGCCATGATTGACTAAGGGAGGGGAGGATAAGGGAAGGTGCAACACTGACTTTTGATCCAGAAAGCAAGCAGGAAGGGGATCGCACCGAGGATGCTGAACTGAGTAAACAGATGATAAAACGGCTGGGAAGCCACAGGCAGGCAAAGCTTCCGAGCTCATGCAGTCAAACAGTCTTTCTAGCCCAAACCCGTCAGATCTCGGAAGCTAAGCAGGGTTGGCCCTGGTTAGTACTTGGATGGAAGACCACCAAGGCAATCCCAGGTTGCTACACAGAGGCAGGCACTGGGAACCCCCCCCCCCCCGAACATCTCTTGCTTTGAATACCCTACAGGGTTGCTATAAGCAGAGCTCATTTCGTAGCAGGAGCTCCTTTGCATATCAGTCCAACGTAGCCCTTCTGTGGTTTCAGTCTTTTTTGAGAAGGAGAAGAGTTAGTTTTATACCCCGCTCTTCACTACTTGAAGGAGTCTTGTAGCGGCTTATAATTGCCTTCCCTTCCCCTCCCCACCTCAGGCACCTTGTGAGGTAGGTGGGGCTGAGAGAGCTCTGAGAGAGCAGAGACTGGCCCAAGGTCCCCCAGCAGGCTTCATGTGGAGGAGGAGTGGGGAATCAAACCCAGTTCTCCAGATTAGAGTCTGCCGCTCTTAACCACTACACCACACTGGATCTCAAGACTGGACACAAAGAGCCTCCACCGAAGGTGCAGAATCAGCTGGGTGAAATTTATTTTATGGGGTGCCACATGGTTCAGCCATGCTCCTCTCTCTCTCTCTCAAAGGCCACTGAGATTGTCAAGAACATTGGGGTTGGGTGTCACCAATATGCAGATGACACCAGCTCTATATCTCATTATCCAAGCCTCCAGAGGCATCTATCTTGGTTCTGAACCAGTGTTTTGAGGCTGAGGTCCAGCAGCTAAGGCAGGAAAAAAAATGAAGCCGAATCCAGACAAGACAGAGGTAATGCTGTTTGGGAAGGCTGATATGCTAGAGCAGGGGGTCCCCAGTCCTTTTGAGCTTGTGGGCACATTTGGAATTCTGAGACAATGTGGTGGGCTCAGCCACAAAGTGGGTGGAGCTGGCCACAAAATGGCTGCCACAGCTTACTTTCAGTCACACAGCAAAGACCTTTCTGCTGTGGCAGCGGCTGCTGCCAAAGCAACATTTTAAAAAATCTGCAGAGCCAATCAAATCTCCAGTGGCCAAGCAGAAGCCTTAATGAGCAAAGCCCCACCTGATCCATGCTTCCATAACCTCACGGCTGGATTACTGCAACATACTCTATGTGGGGCTACTGTTGAAAACAACATAAACTCCGCCCTCCAAAGCAACCATTTTCTGCAGGGGAACTGGTATCTGTCATTTGGAGATCAGTTGTAATACTGAGAGATCTCCAGGCCTCCCTGGAGGTTGTCAATCCTATCTGGCAACCAGCAGGAGATGGGGGAGACAGGTACTTACTGCGGGGAGGGGCAATCTTCATTGCCATGCAATGACATCATTTCCAGTGTGACCTGGAAATGCTAGAATTGCACTGGGGCATGCTCTAGCACTCACCCCACAACTCTATGGTTTCCACAGAAGAGAGAGAAACAATATATGCCACTCCTTGTGGGGCTGGATAAAATATATTAAATATATAAAAATAATTTTATGAAAAGCACCACATATTACTAAGAACAACAACACTATATGGTTAGTGATTTAACATTACAGTGTTTATTCACGTAGGAAAACTTCCTCATGGTGTCACAATGACTGAAAAGGAAACCTTGTGTAACTGGGAGGATTTCACAGAAATCCCCAGTATGAAGAAGAATTTACAACCTTCATTACAGTACAGTATTAGTAGCCTGAAAACTTCCGCTCATGGAACCAAGGAAAAATCCATTGTGTTACTGAGGTCGAGTAGTCTTCTGTTTCGTCATTTAGAAGATCCTGACGGACCGAAACAGTTGGCAACCAAGCTGTCAAAACTGCTCACCGATTTCTGTTACCCTTGTGTTAGAGCAGCACTCAGTAGGCCAATTTGTGACAGGTAACCATTTCTGACCATTAATGTGTCACTGACATGAGCTATCTAATTTTGCTACCCTAGTCCAGAGACAGTTTCATTAGAGGGAGGAAATTCTGACAAGTAGACAGCTTTGACAGTTAAAATCTGTCACAAAATACCCCTCAACATGTTTTGCCAAAAGGGAAGGATCAGGGTGCCATTCTGAATTTCAGAGGTGGGGGATGATTGGTGTCAAATGTCAAAGGCTCATGGGGGGGGGGGTCAAAATAAAATCACAAATTTTGAACAGCCAGCTTTTATGTCTACCTCATATTCATTTAGAAAGACCCATATAGGACTGTATCTTTCCTTACACTGGCTTTTAAAGCAAATGTTTTATGCCTAGGGTTGCCAGCTTCCAGACAGTGGCTAGAGATCTCGGGATTATGACTGATTTCCAAGTGACAGAGATCAGATCACCTGGAGAAAATGGCTGCTTTTGAAGATGTACTATATGGCATTATATCCCACTGAAGTCCCCCACCCCAACCCCATTCGTGGTCCAAGACACAGGGAAGAGTATATTTTCACACACTCAATACATGACTTCCCTTAGACAGAAATCACTAATCCAGGAGATTGATTGATGCATTTTAATTTCTGTCAATCTAAGGCTGCAATCACACACACTCAATAATCCACTTTCAATGCACTTTCCAAACTGATTTTTACCATGTGAACAGAAAAAACCCAGTTTGAAAGTGGACTGAAAGTAGATTATTTAGTGTGTGTGATCGCAGCCAAAATGTCGTAAACACATCTTGTCTAGTTTTTCTTGGTTGTTTTTTTTTTGCTAAACCTGGATTTAAAATGTGACAGCGTCCTAAATAAATTTAACAATAATTTGGAGTACAATCACAAAACCCACCCTGAACCCTCAGAATATAGCCGACAGTAAACAAATATGTATCCCACATAACCTGCTTTGAATTCCACAACACAGAAGAGACATAAATGCAATAAAACAAATAAAAATTCTGCAGGACTTAAAACACATCCCACAGTATTCCTCTCCCTCGCCTTAGTTGGACAAATGTTTTTGAGTCCTTTTTGCTTTCAAGTGGTCAGATCACTTTTTAAAATATATATTTGTTTGAGGGAATTATTAGTAATCACAAAAATTCTGTGAGGGGCTGCCTCCCAGAAGTGGGATGGTGTTCCCATGGCAACGAAGGCTGCAGTCACACAGTTAGGAAGGACCAAGGCACCCGTTATTTCTCTTCCTACCTGAGGCTTGGCTTCACTGGTCTCAATGGAGCCATGGGGGAACTCAGTTTGTTTGTTGCTTTATTCATCTGTGGTTCAAAGGTAGAACATCTGCACTGCATGAGGAGAAGAAGAGACTGGATTTATACCCCGCCCTTCCAGGGGTCCGTTGGAGCGGGAGCACACAGGAGCACAGCTCTGGGAGTGAGGAGCCCAGGGGGCGGGCACATGACCAAGCCCCACCCCCTCCTCGGCTTCCCCGAGCAGTGCAGAGGCGCAGTGCCTCGGGGAATCTGGGAGAACCAGGTTTGATTCCCCACTCCTCCATGTGCAGCTGCTGGTGTGACATTGGGCCAGTCACAAGTTCTCTCAGAGCTGTTCTCTCATGAGCAGTTCTCAAAAGACCTCTCTCAGCCCCACCTACCTCACAGGGTGTCTTGTTGTGGGGAGGGGAAGGGAAAGGGATGGGTGGTGCACATGTCCTGGGTATCTCAAGTCTACTTGAAACCTGGTGGTTTCAAGGGAGCAGGAAGAGAATGAGGGTGTGTTCTTTACGCTTATTTTTATTGCACAAAGTATTGGATGGGGAAGGGAATGGAGGAAGAGCAGGTCAGTTTCACTCACCTGTGAAGTGGAGCCTGAGGGGTGGGTGTTGCCTTCTGACACACTTCCAGTATGTTAGGAAGTGTGGCATATGCAAATGAGTTATGCTAATGAGTTATGCTAATGAGCTCCAGCACCTCTTTTTCTACGAAATGACCCCTGTGCCCTTCACTACCTGAAGGAGTCTCAGAGCAGCTTACAATCTCCTTTCCCTCCCTCTCCCCACAACAGACAGCCTGTGAAGTTGGTGGGGCTGAGAGAGCTCTTTCCAGAACTGCCCCTTCAAGGATAGCTCTTCTCAGAACTACGGCTTGCCCAAGTTCATCCAGCAGATGCAAGTGGAGGAGTGGGGAATCAAACCCGGTTACAGTCCATGCACTTAACCACTACACCAAACTGGCTCTCAGGAGGAGGAGGAGAGTTGGGTTTATACCCCGCCCTTCACTCGGAGTCTCAGAGCATCTTACAATCCCTTTCCCTTTCCCTCCCCACAACAGACACCTGTGAAGTAGGTGGGGCAGAGAGAGCTCTTTCCAGAACTGCTCGTGAAAGAACAGCTCTGAAAGAACTTGTGACTGACCCAAGGTCAGACCAGCAGCTGCATGTGGAGGAGTGGGGAATCAAACCTGGCTCTCCCCAATTAGAGCCCACACTCCTAACCACTACACCAAACTGCCTCTCAATCCCCCAAATTCAATCCCCATCATCTGCAGTTGAAAGGACCAGATGGTAAGCAGTGTGAAAAACCTGGTATTGAGACCCTGGAGAGAAGCTGGCTGTCAGATTAGACAATAGCGACCTCGATAAACCAAGGCAGCTTCATGGGCTCCCCGGCTTCAAAGGAGGCTTCATAAAACACACACACTTCCTCGTGACACGTGAAACCTTTCCCCTTGTGCAAAGAGGGAGCATGTCCCTGACTCTTTGCAATGGGGCCAGTGTTCTCCTCTGCTCTTTCAGTGCCCAGGTAAGCAGGCTTGATTCCACACCAGAGTTGCCACCGTAAAAATGGCATTGTTCCCAAAACAGGCAATGTGCTTCCTCAGTTGACGGGCTCTTCCCTTTGCCTACTATACAAATGCCCACCCCTGATGTAGCACATTCGACTATTCAGAGCGCTGAATGTACATTATCTCCGTTGCCCTGAAAAGTGAGTCAGCGTCACTTTCATGTGGATGTGGGGCGGGAGGAGAGATCCGGCAGCTGGCCTAAGGCGACCTATTGAGTTCATGACTGGGGTGAGATCTGTATCAGGGATTTCATGATAACACAGCTCAGGTCCTTCCAGTGCCATCCCAGACGGAGATATCTACCCTTCTGAGGAGTCCGCTGAAGCTAATGGGCTTTGAAGGGTGTAACTTGTCCAGGATGGCCCTGCAAGCCACCTCTTGCTGTGTGATGGAATTTCAAACACAGCTTAAATGGGGAAGGAAGAATCATGAATGGCATTCTGAGCTTTTTGGAGGAAGGGCAGGGCAAAAATGCACTGCCTAAACCTATCTAAGGGATCGGAATGTGATGTTGCAAGCACAAGGAAACTAGCGTAACATAAGAACATAAGAATATAAGAGAAACCAGTGTTGGATCAGGCCAGTGGCCCATCCAATCCAACACTCTGTGTCACACAGTAGCCAAAAACACCAGATCCAGCATTGGGGCCAGGACACTAGAAGTCCTCCCACTGTTGCCCCCCCTCCCCCATCAAGCACCAAGAATACAGAGCATCACTTGCCCCAGACTGAGAGTTCCTATCTATACCTTGTGGTGAATACCCACTGATGAACCTCTGCTCCATATGTTTATCCAGGGGTCATTTTGTAGAAAAAGAGGTGCAGCTCATTAGCATAACTCATTAGCATTACTTATTTGCATATGCTACACCACCTGACATCACCAGAAGTATGTCAGAAGGCGAGAGAGAGAGAGAGAGAGAGAGAAAGAAAGAAAGAAACTGGCAGAGAGGGGACAGCTAATAATCCAAGCCTCAGAAATACTACTAATCTGGGAGGATAGCTTCAGTGGTGGCTGAAGCCTTCAGAAGGCTGGTCGGAGGAACAAGGGCCTTTCCAGGGGACGGAGTCATTTTGCTGCAGCCATGACACAAGCAGGCATTCCCCCGTGGGGGGGGGGGGCTGGCACCAACTCCCGGAGCTGAGCTCCCCTGAGCTCCTGCTCAAAAGGACCCCTGTGTTTATCTAATTCCAACTTGAAGCCGTCCATGCTTGTAGCCATCACCACCTCTTGTGGCAGTGAATTCCAAGTGTTAATCACTCTTTGGGTGAAGAAGTACTTCTTTTTATCTGTTCTAACCTGACTGCTCAGCAATTTCATTGAGTGCCCACGAGTTCTTGTATTGTGAGAAAGGTAGAAAAGCACTTCTTTTTCTACCTGCTCTATCCCATGCATAATCTTATAAACCTCGATCATGTCACCCCTCAGCCGTCATTTCTCCAAGCTAAAGAGCCCCAAGCGCTTCAACCTTTCTTCATAGGGAAAGTGTTCCAACCCTTTAATCATTCTAGTTGCCCTTTTCTGCACTTTTTCCAATGCTATAATATCCTTTTTGAGGTGTGGCGACCAGAATTGTACACAGTGTCAGGGGGTGCGAGTGCTGAGCTGGCGTGTTAGCACCAGAGCAGAGATTCACAGCAACGTGCACAGTAAAGTGCAGAGCTTACGTCCCACAAAGTCCAATGTCCACACAGCCAAGTAGGGAAGGAATATATACAGGGTTTATTTACAAAGCCTGTTGTTAAATGCAGGTATACACTGTTCAGCACAAATCACTACATAGACTGACACAGCGCTTCGCCCACATTGAAAAATACAGAAGAGAAAGATACACTGTACAACATTCACTTATATACATTGACCAGCCAATCACCACTGACTGCTGAGTCACTCTGACTGCTGTACAACAGTGCCAGTCAGAACCTGTTTGCTCCAGCTAGAGCTGCTGCCTATGGAGCTCTCAGCTGTCACTTAGCTGTCACATAGATCAGCACCATCTGGAATCTGGACTCATATCTTTATGCCCTGTCACACAGTACTCCAAAAGGGGTCACACCATCGATTTATACAGGGGCGTTATGATACTGGCTGATTTGTTTTCAGTTCCCTTCCTAATAACCCCCAGCATAGCGTTGGCCTTTTTCACTGCAGTCGCACACTGTCTCGACATTTTCATTGAGTTATCTACTAGTTGCTGGCTAGGTGGGGTATAAATCTAAATATATATATATATATATATATATATATATATATATATATATATACACACACACACACACACACACACACTACGACTCCAAGATCTCTCTCTTCGTCAGTCTCTGCCAGTTCGGACCCCATCAACATGTATTTATAGTTAGGATTTTTGGCTCCAATGTGCATCACTTTGCACTTGGCCACATTAAACCCCATTTGCCACACTGATGCCCACTCACCCATCCTTGACAGATCCCTTTGGAGTGCCTCACAATCCTCCCTGGTTCTCACCACCCTGAACAACTTGTGTCATCTGCAAATTTAAACACTTCACTGCTTACTCCCGACTCCAAATCATTAATAAACAAGCTAAAAAGCATCAGACCAAGTACTGATCCCTGCGGTACCCCACTGCTTACCTCCCTCCACTGAGAAAATTGCCCATTTATACTCACTTGTCTCTCTCCCATCCATTTCCTGTGCGTTTGCCTAATTTCTTTTTTGTCCCCACAAAATAAGGATTATAAATTTCTCATCCCACAAATGATAAACGTTTGTTAGATTGTGAAGAATGTAACTGTGGCACAAAATCTGTGGCTGCAGAGGCAGGAAACCCTAATATGGTAATGAAGTCACGGCTCATTAAATATGCTGGAGAGCAATCGAGGATAGCACAAAGGTCAGTCTGTTAAACTAAGGCACATGCTAAATAATCCACTTTCGATGCACTTTCCAACCGGATTTTACTGTGTGAACTGGCAAAATCCAGTTGGAAAGTGCATTGAAAGTGGATAGAAAGTGGATGATTTAGTGTGTGTGACTGCAGCCCCGGACTCAAACCCCCATTCTGCCAGGAAGCTCAATGGTTAACACCTGGGGGGCAGTCACGCTTTCTCAGCCTCATCCACCTAGTGTTGTTGCCCACTTCAGCTGGGGAAATTCCTGAGGATTTGGAGGTAGAACCTGGGGAGGGCAGACTTTTCAGAAGGGAGGAGCTCAGAAGAGAAGTGAATCTAGATCCTCCCTCCAAAGCTGCCATTTCCTTCAGGGGAGCTGACCTCTGTTGTCTGGAGATCAGCTGTCCTTCCAGAGGAACTCCAGGTCCCACCTCCAGGTTGGCAACCCGACAGTTTGTTCATAAGGTTGCTATGAGGACAAAACATGGGAGGGAAGACCACAGACGCTGTCCTGTTGTCCTTGGAAGAAGGGCTCAGATTAGGTTTACCAGGTTGCCGGTTGTGGTGGGAAATCTCCCATTCCCATGTTTCATTTCCTGTACTGGATCAGTGGAGAAGCAAGAGGGAAGAAGGGGGGGTGACAAGGAGGAGGAGGAGGAGGAGGATGGATTTATACCCTGCCCCCACTACCTGAAGGAGTCTCAGAGTGGCTTACAATCTCCTTTCCTTTCCCCTCCCCACTAAAGACACCCTGTGAGGTAGGTGGCCCTGAGAGAGCTCTTTTGAGAACTGCTCTTGAGAGAACAGCTCTGAAAGAACTTGTGACTGACCCAAGGTCACACCAGCACCTGCATGTGGAGGAGTGGGGA
The DNA here is from genome assembly GCA_029233225.1 of Lepidodactylus listeri. Taxonomy (NCBI): domain Eukaryota; kingdom Metazoa; phylum Chordata; class Lepidosauria; order Squamata; family Gekkonidae; genus Lepidodactylus; species Lepidodactylus listeri. The sequence goes on along the minus strand of JARCFY010000004.1, from coordinate 22,001,607 downwards.
ATAAAACCCGGTTATCCCAGATTAAAGTCCATATTCCTAACTACTGGTTCTTAAGAATGCCATGATGTCACATCTGGGCGGGCACTTAGAACTGACAACAAGTATCCATGGTACTCTAGGAAATTTTGATTGAAGTGGCAGGCGTTCAACCATTCTGGCTTTCCCCACTTACGACCCCTCTCCCAGTGCCTGCTAAGATATTGGGCACTGGAGTACCTATAGTCACCTGATATGAGGCATGGGGTTTGATGGTATTGTTTATTGTGTCATCAATTGTTTTATTGCTTTTACTGTTTTACTACATGTTGTAAGCTGCCCTGAGCCCATGTGTGGGATAGGGCGGGGTATAAATTGAATGAATAAATAAATAATAAATACATAAATACATAAACCCCCATCCCCCTATCTTTATTTTTAAGACCACAGAGATTGTAGGAATTCCCAGAGTCCCACAGAAACCATGACATCACTTCCAGGTGCTCATCTGGATGTGACATCACAGAGCCTGTGACACTCTTCCCTCCCCAAGCTCCACCCCAAATTGCTCCCACAAATTGTGCTGAAGGACTGACAACCCTTGTTCAAAGACACACCCTTAACTTAGCGTGGCCCGAGAGCAATAGCCTGGGGGTGGAAGAACCATCTCCCACAGAAGCAGTGATGCCAGAGTTGCAACCAGAACAAGGCTGGAGGACACTGCTGCATTTGCTAAAATCCCGAGGAAAAGAGTAAGCAGCAGTGACGTGAGACAGCTGGATGAAGTTCTGAAGAAGTTCTGAAGAAGTTCCTCAGATGTACCTGAGCAACAGAAACTGACGTCAACAACTCGGTGACAGGGCAATATTACACCAGTCAACGACACCATTCCAGACTCATTAGACAGACAAGCAGTATGTAGATTTTCTACAGTTTGTGAAAGGGGGGGGGGGAATACTATAGCATATTTAGCCCAAACCCAGGCCTTCCAAGATTTCTTCCCAGTTCTTCAGAGTTACTGAAGACTTTCTGTGACCTATCTCAGCCTCTAGCAGGAAGGAATTAGCCAGAGTCACATTTCAGTCTGGGCAAGCATGAACTAGAATCACTGGGGCAGAGGTTAAGTAACAACACAGGAAGCAGGACTAAACAAACTCTTCCTCAGTCTTACCATTGTAACAACCCTGTATTTCCTCACAGAAGATCCTTCTCCAGTGAGTTGGAGGAAGAAAGGAGCTTCCTACTTTTAGAGTCTGAGAAAGGAACTTCCTTTCAAAATCTCACATGGGGGGGTAGGCAAGAAGAACAGGAGACAGTTTGGGTTGCGTTGACAGAAAATACTTCAGTGGTTTCTCCTGTTCTTCCTTCCACGTAGAGGGTACATACGTGCCATCAAGTTGCCACTAACTAGGGTGGCCAATTCCATGTTGGGAAATCCCTGCAGATTTTGTGGGTAGAGCCTAGAAAGGGCAGGGTTTGGGGAGGGGGAAGGCCACTGTGAGGTACAATGCCATAGAGACCATTCTCCAAAGGAGCCATTTTCTCCAGGGGAAATGATCTCTGTCGCCTGGAGATCAGTTGTAATTCTGGGAGACCTATAGGCCCTACCTGGTGGATGGCAGCCCTATAACTGACTTACAGTGACCCCAACAAGGGGTTGCTGACCAGCAGCCTGCAGTTTTATCGTGGCGCAGTACAGAGGACAGACGCCCTCCACATCGACTGAATTTATCTGTCAGCACAGTTAACATAAAGCTACATCGTGTGTAGAATCGCCAGCTCTGGGTTGGGAAATACCTGGAGATTTGGGGGATGGAGTGTGAGCAGAGTGGAATTTGGCGAAGGGAGGGACTTCAATGGGGTGTAAAGCCATAGAATTCACCTTCCAAAGTGGCCATTTTCTGCAGGTAACCTGATTTTTGTGGCCTGGAAATTAGTTGTAATAGCAAGAGTTCTCCAGCCACCACCTGGAGGTTAGCAACCCTATGTGTGAAATTGGTTGTGAAGCCATTCAGGCCAATTTCAACCATCATAGAAAACAGAGGGTTTGGGGGGGGGGGGTTGCTTACATTGTCATTGTTACTATTTATTTATTCTATTCATTTAAAACATTTTATGTCCCGTTTCCACCCAAACAGGGCCCCAAAGGCAGCAGGCATAAAATACTGAAAAATGTGAACATTAAAACAGTATTCAGCATGAAATGAATATATAGCATTATAAGCAATAAAAACATATAAACACAACACTCACTGCAAAAACCAGGGAGGACGGCCAATAAGAGTTACCGGGGATTTACCGAAAGCAATCCTCTTCACCTATTGATCCAAACTTCATGGGAAGGACTTAGAAATGCCAACCATCAGGTGGTACCTGGAGATCTCCCACTTTTACCCTTGATCTCCAGATGACCAATATCAGTTTCCCTGGAGAAAATGGCTGCTTTGGAGGGTGGACTCTATGGAGAGCCAGTTTGGTGCAGTGGTTAAGTGTGCGGACTCTAATATGGGAGAACCAGGTTTGATTCCCCACTCCTTCACTTGCACCTGCTGGATGACCTTGGGTCAGTCATAAGTTCTTTCAAGAGCAGCCCTCGAAAGAACGCTCTCAGCCCCACTTACCTCACAGGGTGTCTGTTGTGGGGAGGGGAAGGGAAAGGAGACTGTAAGCCACTCTGAGGCTCCAAGTGAAGAGCGGGATATAAATCCAATCTCCTCCTCCTCCTCCACTTCTTCTTCTATATCCTGCTGAGGTCCCGCCCCTCCCCAAACCCTGCCATCCTCCAGAGGCGTCGACTTTTAGAATCCCGGGGGGGGGTGGGCTCTTGTGCATGCGCACGCAAAGCACGCGTGCACGTCGGGACCATGTCCTCGCCGCCTCTCCCCCCCTCCTGGACCTGGCCTGGCCACTCCTGCCTCCGTGGGGCCAGCTGGGCAAATGCTGCCAGCATGCTGGGCACATTGCCGGGGCGACACTCTGGCAATCGCCCTGAAACTCTATGGTGCCATAGAGTTTCGGGGCAATTGCTAGAGCGTTGCCCCGGCAACGTGCCCAGCTGGACCCACGGAGGTAGGAGTGGCCAGGCCAGGTCTGGGGGGGGAGAGGCGGCAGCTGCTGGCCAGCCAGCCAGTGGGCAGGCAGGCAAGCGAGCGGGCCTGGTGGATGCTCCATTTTGCCAGGGGAGGCTGAGCCCCCCCCCGGAAATTTGGGGGGGGGCTCGAGCCCCCCCATAGTTGACGCCTATGCCCTCCTCCCCAAACCCCCCAAATCTCCAGGTATTTCCCAACCCAGAGCTGGCAATCCTAGAAGAACTTCATAAAAATAGTAGCCTATGGGTAGAACGCTCCATTTCCCCCAATAGCTTAGAATAGCTTATATGGGTCAGCATTTCCTTTGACATTCTAGGCTCCACGCTTTAAATCAATCCCACTATGATGCTTTAAAAAACAAACAGGCCTGTTTTAGCTTCTCACTCTGCCTCTGCACATGACCAAATCCCTGCAGGTCCAGGGGCCACCGAGCCATAACTGGCTCCATCATCCTCATTCATGCACATGGGCATTAAAGCTGAGTTCATACATGGCCCACCAGAAGCTTCCAGATAAAAGGTTAAAGAAGCACGAAAAAAACTGGCAGGCCAAGATTTGTCAGGCTCACCCCCTCTGTGTTGACTGGAACCTCAGACCTTGTGGATCAATGGTTCTGCCTTGACTTTGTGTTCAAGTTTTACCCCTCAGACCCAGCCCTGCATGGAAGTCCCAGAGAAGAATTCTTTTCGGCCACAAAAGGTGGCGGTTTCGTTTTGGTGAGTCCTGGCACACGTTTGCCTTCAGGAGAGTCACTACATTCCTCGCTAGTGACCTGTCCTCGCATAAAGCGATTCATTACACAATTTACCTGTCAGATGGAACAGGTGAGAACACGCAAAGGGGAGAAGCGTGGAAGGTAACAATTATGGGAGGAACCCGAATCACAGAAGGTTACTAGTCCACGTGATGGTGTTAGAGAGGACCTTAACAGCGTTGAGACGGTAACGTGGAAAACTCACGTTCATTGCCGATGCACAGAAAACCACTTAAAGGCTTGGGACAGGCTTACCATGTGACCGGAGCAAGAAATAAATCATTGGCATAGAATTACATTTAAAGAGGGAGATTAGCTTGGGTTTACATGCAGCTCCTTCCTGGAGCTGTGTCAGTTTAGGAAACATTTTTAAAAATAAAGAAATGAATGAGTTTAATTGGCTTTTAAGGGGGGGTCAGACAGATCCATGGGGTCTATGAGTGGCTACTGGCCAGGGTGACTAAAGGAAACTGCACAGAGGCAGTAAACTTCTGAATACCAGTGCCAGATGGTGCTGCCAACCTCCAAGTCTGGCACGGAGATCTGGAATTACAACGGCTGTCCAGACAAGACAGCAGTTCCCCTGGATGAACATGGATGTTTTGGAGGGTGAACTCTGTCATCACATTCCCACGAAGGGCCCACCCCCAGGCTCCGCCTCCAACACCTCCAGATATTTCCCATCCCAGAACTGGCAACTCTACCCTTGTCCCTGAACCCTACCTTCTCCTGGCTCCACCCTCAAAACCTCCAGGCATTTCCCATCCCAGAGCTGGAAACCCTAGGCCAGGAGGCAACATCAAATGAAGACCTAGGGTTTTGGGGGTGGAGCCTGGAAAAGGAGGGGAGGGACCTCAGCCGGGTATGCCTTAGAGTCCACCTTCCGAAGCAGCCATTTTCTCCAGGGGAACTGATCTTGCTCATCTGGAGATAAACTGAAATTGTGGAAGCTCTCCAGGTGCCACTTGGAGGTTGGCAGCTCCACCAGAGGAAGGAGGGAGAGAAGAAAAGGCAGCTCTCCTGATTCTGCCTCACCCTTCCAATAGGGTAAGGGAGGAAGAAGGAGGTACCCAGCTTAACCAGTTTGCTGGGTGCCCCTTCCTCTCGTACATGGGGATAGTGCACAGGGCTGGGCTGGCCAAAATGTGGGAGGAGGTCATCAGCCCACTGAGAGGTGTCCCAATGCTCTTAATGGCCAATCCACCCCTGGATGAGTCAGGGAAGTTGTGTGATAGCCTGGTAGTTGCTGCTGGCCTGGACCCAGTGAGTCCCCCCTCAAAGGCCAAAACAGCCCTGGGAAGGCTATTCTCCCTCTCCCTGCATTTTATTGAAGAAACAAAGCCTGGAAGGCTGGCAACGAAGTTGCCTAGCAATGGCCAATGAGGGCATCCATTTCTTAAAGCTACAGGTGCTCACCTTTAATAATGTGGGGGGAGTTAACTCACAATTTCCCCTCCAATTTCAGGGGGGTTTTTTTGGGGGGGGGGTGTTTTCCAGGTTTGTAGAAAGATCTGCCTTGTCTGTCCATGGTTCCAGTATCCAGATTTACATATCCACAGATGTTGCTGTGTTGAAAATTTATTTATTTATATTTATGAGTTGCCCAGTCCCCACAACTGTGGGGCTCTAGGCGATGTAGAGATTAAAAGCAATAAAAGCCAGAAAACCATAATCAGACAATATAATTCACTGATTAATTAGAATCAAGTGGCAATGTTCGTGGTTCCCTCCCATTTCTGGCCTGTACGTGCTTCATGGACACGAGGGGAGGGAAGAAACTCCACAAGGGACAGGAATCCAGGCCAGCCATGATGTAAACCGTTGCTGTCCTCAACCAAATGCCTGGCCGAACATCTCTCCTTTACAGGCCCCACGGATATTGATGTTTACAAGTTGTTGGACATTTTATCTTACAGTTTTACAAGACAGGTAGATTAGATAGATAGATAGATAGATAGATAGATAGATAGATAGATAGATAGATAGATAGATAGATAGATAGATAGATAGATAGATAGATAGATATTTTCACATCTTTATCCCTTATACATTAAATAACATTTCTAGTGTTAAATGGAGAATGAGGAATTGTTGAATATCATTTGGCAAAAGATATAAAAAGAGGTCGGGAAAGCTCCCCCTCTCCTGGCCTTCCATAAACTATGAACTGTTCGAGTGCTATTTTGCATGGGCAACAGGGCTGCACAGCACAAAATGGTTTGACACACTTGTTTGGATAAGGACAGCAGTCTATACAGCTGTGTTTAGCCGATTGTAAGTAGTAACCTATTGATGTCGTTTCTCCACCGCTTAACGTGTCTTGTGAAAACTTATGCTATGCTTCAGTTTGGTGTAGTGGTTAAGTGCATGGACTCCAATCTGGGAGAACCGGGTTTGATTCCCCACTCCTCCACTTGCAGCTGCTGGATAACCTTGAGCAAGCCATAGTTCTGTCACAGCATGTTCTTGAAAGAGCAGTTTCTCTCAGAGCTCTCTCAGCCCCACCTAAATCACAGGGTGTCTGTTGTGGGGAGGGGAAGGGAAAGGAGTTTGTAAGTCACTCTGAGACTCCGAGTGAAGGGTGGGGTATAAATCCTGCCTCCTCCACCTTCTTCTTCCTGGTGGTTCCAGACTTCTGAACGACTAATGCATTGGTTATCCCACGTTCCATCTTTTGGCTCAGGAAATCTCCCATGAGTCCGTATGAGAAAGGCAGACTATAAATAACATAAATAAAAATAAATGATTAAGGATTACACCAAAGACTTCACAGTGAGTTCTGACAGAAGATAAATGTTTTTAGGTGGCAGTTCCAGAATTCAGGGTCAGCAAGGGAGAAAGGATGCAGTTGTTTACAGAGGCGATCTTTGAGTAACTGAGGGTGGTAGGAATAGAGAAGCAAAGATATGGTGGGATGATGATGATGACTACTGAGGCAATTTATTGTCCTGCTTTTTTCCCCAGTGGGGACTCTAAGCAGCTTATAAAGATGCCCAATAATATTTTAAACAAAACATTTAAAAAGATAAAATATAGTTCCAATGAAAAGCACAAAACCACAATGTAGGCAGGCTCTGGATCCAGTGAGCTGGTTCATTCAGGGGCCCTGGGAGAAGGGTGCATGCCTCTGGCCACTCCCAGATTGTATACCTACAGCAGCGGTTCTCAATCTGTGGGTCGGGACCCCTTTTGGGGTCGAATGACCATTTCACAGGGGTCGCCAGCTGGTGTCTGAGCCCGCCCCTCCCCTCCCCTCCCCTCCCCTCCCCTCCCCTCCCCTCCCCACCGGCAGGAAAGGGCCCCACACTTGATCAAGTGTGAGGTCTGGCCTCCTGGCTCTTTGCCTTTAAGGGCAAAGAGCAGGGGTTGGTTGGGGCCAGAGCCCCGCCCCCTGCTTTCAGCAGCTCTTTTAGGGCTTTAGGGTGCTCCGCCGTCGCCTTCCCTGGGCTCCACGCCAAAGTGCAGAGCCCAGGAAAGGTGGCAAAAGCACCCCGCCTGCCTTCCCTGGGCTCCGCGCCAAGGCGCAGAGCCCAGGAAAAGTGGCAAAAGCCACCCCCCCACCTACCTTCCTTCCCCTCTCTCCCCCCCTTTCTCTCTCTCTCTCTCTTCCCCCTTTCTCTCTCTCTCTTTCTTCCCCCTTTCTCTCTCTCTCCCCCCCCCCACCTGCAACAGCCTCTCCCCCACACCTGCCTTCATTTTCTCATGGCATCTTCTGCTGAAGAAAAGTAAGTCTGAAGCCTGAGTGTTTGTTGTGTCTTGTTGGGAATAGCTTGCAAATACATGTATGTCTAAAGTCTGTATTAAAGTTGTTTGGTGCTAACTGTCATGCAAGAGAAAACATCTGAAAAAGTAGCTTCATTGGTATGTGTGTTGGCAGAATTTTATGGTTGGGGGTCACCACAACATGAGGAACTGTATTAAAGGGTCGTGGCATTAGAAAGGTTGAGAACCACTGACCTACAGAAAGGGGGAGGGAGGAGGAGGAGATTGGATTTATACCCCGTCAGGAAGAGGAGATAGAATTTATACCCAGCCCTTCACTACCTGAAGGAGTCTCAGAGCGGCTTACAATCTCCTTTCCCTTCCCCTCCCCACAATAGACACCCTGTGAGGTAGGTGGGGCTGGGCTGAGAGAGCTCTTCCGAGAACAGCTCTGAGAGAACTTGTGACTGACCCAAGGTCACACCAGCAGCTGCATGCGGAGTGGGGAATCAAACCTGGTTTTCCCAGATTAGAGTCCGTGCTCCTCACCACCACACCAAACTGGCTTGAGAAGTTCTGCCCCGATTTTCTATAGCCAATAACAGAGGTGAAAAAGCTCTGGCAGCAGAGTGTGGTAAGCGACAAGAACAGACCAAAGAGGAGGTTGTGAGCAATCTGTTCAGAAGATAACCAGAGGATGAACAAGGGCTTTGGGTTTTGTAACATTGTTCAGAAGGAAAATTGACATGATTTGCTTAAATGGGTGGATATAGGCGAACAAAGGAGAAGTCAAAGCCAACATTTCATTTTTAGCTGAACGTGTCCAAACTGGTTGCAACAATGCGGCAGACCAGACTTGCTTTCTTTGAACAACACCCTCTATTGCAAGTTGAGCTGCAAGATGGTTCAGCAGTATGGAAGGGGAAAACTACTATTTGAGATGCTCTAGTCAACTGCAAAGCCCACTGGGTACAAAGTAGTGTCAAATCAGCATCCCATCACACATTATGCCCTCCACATGCAGGGGGGGGAACCCTTAAAGGTCAACTACAACTTACTATATCCAGGGTCCCCAACCTTCCTGAGCCTGTGGGCACCTTCAGAATTCTGACACAGGGTGGTGGGCACAGTAACAAAATGGCTGCTGCAGGAGGTGAAGCCAACCACAAAATGGCTGCCACAGGAGACAGAGACACACACCCAGAAGAAGTCCAAGCTGAAGGGAGAAGGGGGTTACTTTAAAAATACACTGGGAAAGAGGAGTGAGAAAGAAGAGCTGGTTTTTATATCCTACTTTTCTCTATCCCAAGGAGTCTCAAAGCAGGTTACAATCACCTTCCCTTCCTCTCCCCACAACAAGCACCTTGTGAGGCAAGTGAGCCCATAGGCAGGATTTTTTGTGTGGGGATTTAAATTTGTGTGGGGATTTAAATTTTTAAGAGGGCAGTGAAATTACAGTTAATTAGATTAGCAAGGGAAACCTTTACCTTTACTAGATGGGACTGTGTTTTAAGAAAGCATGATTTTTGTTCTGAAAAGTCATCTATTCCCTTATCTAGTACAATAATTTCACAATTAATCTCCAAACTCTGTTCAAGTATGAAATTTGTGTATAGCTGTAACACGGGTCTGCCCTGAAAACAACCTGTTTTTTCTGTTCTGCACCAGATGACTCTTACCTTACAGGAAAAGCCACTGGCCTTTCTCTAAATCAACAAAACCTGTTCAAATAAAACATTCGTCCCCTTTTCTGTTGTGCTGCTACAATGCAAACATATTTTTATGCACTGCAGCAATGGGTCACACCCTGAATAGGGTAGCAGAAAGGCCCTTGTTCATTTAACGGCTTTGTTGCTTGCAAACAGTATATTTGCAAGGAATAAAAATAATTTAAAAATTTAAAATTTTAATCCCACCCTTCAAAAAAGGAGCTTTAGTGTTCCCTCTAAGCAGAGTTAGTGTGAGCTAGCTACAGTTTTTTAGCCTCACACATTTTTTGTCTTAGCTCAGGAAAGATGGCTCGAGAGCTAACTGATTTTTGCAGTAGCCAAATCGCTCGCTCACAACTTTAATGCCAGTAGCTCACAAAGTAGAATTTTTGCTCACAAGACTCCACAGCTTAGAGAGAGTATTCGGGACACGTGCCTTTCCATTTTCCGTGGAATTCTCACAACGACACTCTTAGGTGGGTTAGTCTGGGTAGCGGGATCCTCATGACTCAGCAGTGATCCGAACTCGGTGCTTGAATCATTATAGCACACTGACTCTGAGCAGGTGAACAGCATTCAGCCACCCCAGACATTTTGAATCTCTCATCAGTAATTTGTAAAACATCCCTGGATCTGATGAGTCAATGGCTGAAGGGACGTTTCAGAGAAGGCTGCTATCCCCAACCCCTGCAGGGTCTGCTGTGCTTTTAGAACAGCTGCTCTGGAGGCATAGGAAATCCATACCCACACAAACTAGAAGGCAAACACAGCAAAAATCATATTGTCATAATCTATTATTGCATCTTCCCAAAGAGTAATTAACTTGTGGAATTCACTGCCTCAGGAAGTGGTGGCAACTACAAGCACAGACAGCTTCAAGGGGGGATTGGATAAACATATGGAACAGAGGTCCATGAGTGGCTATTAGCCACAAGGTATAAATTGAATGTTATGTCTGTGGTAGTGATGCTCTGTATTCTTGGTGCTTGGGGGAGGCAACAGCAGGAAGGCTTCTAGTGTCCAGGCCCCGCTGGTGGACCTCCTGATGGCTCCTGGTTTTTGGCCACCGTGTGACACAGAATGTTGGACTGGATGGGCCATTGGCCTGATCCAGCATTGGCTTCTTTTATGTTCTTATACTCAGCTATGCAGGGTAGGATACTATTCAGTAGTATTATTACAACAATCCTTTTTAATAATGATCAGTCTTGGGCAAAACATGAACAACTGGAAGGCATACAAGAAAACATAATTTATATCAAGGAGTATGATACAAAATAGGTGCAAAAACTGCAGAAAGGTCAATGGACAGAGGCGATATTTGAATCAAAACTCTTTGGAATCAGTCCCAACAGAAGCCTGTTCCATTAATCTGCTTCAAATTATCATTCTTTTTGGAAGTTCTATTTGCAGGAGAAAAAAACATCCAAGACTCAGTTATGACAAAGAGGAAAGGTAGGATATAAGTCTTCTAATGAATAAATAAATATGATTAATAAATTAATAACTCAGTGATGATATTCCACATATATTGGACCCTGGCCATTTATAGTTTCTGGGAAACTGCAAATTTATACTGGTAACAGGGTGGTATGAATTTAGATCAATGGCTTTTTATTTAAAAAAAACCCTGCATGGTCATCTTTTGATGATTAACCTGTCAACATTCTTAATTGACATGTGATCACAAAAGACACAACCGGGTCCAATCATTAATTTATGACATGGCACTGATGAAAACAAATAAAAATCAACAGCTAGAGGCAAATTCAAATGAAGGGCACCACTGTTTTTCCAGCAAGATGTCTCCACACCAGACAAGCCTGGCACAAGCTGAATTTCAGCATGTCATATAATTGTTAAATCACAAGAATCTTGGAAGGGAGGCAAAATCTGGTACTCCCCCCCCCCCTCCCGAGGGTCACTGGAAAAGACAATAACGATAGGAAAAAAGTTTGAGTCTAGTGGCACATTTAAGACTAACAGAGTTTAATTCTGGGGATAAGCTAAGTCCCTGCCACGTTCCCACGGTTAAAAGAACAAAGCTGGAGTCCCGCGGCACCTTGAAGACCAACCAGGCTTCGTTCTGGATAGACGCTTTCGTGCGCACGCACACTGCTTCAGATGCACTGAAACAAGAAGTGCGCGCACACGAAAGCTCCTACCCAGAATTAGCCTTGGCTGGTCTTCAAGGGGCCGCCGGACTCCAACTTTGTTCTGCTGCTTCAGACTAACCACGGCTACCCACCCGGATCTACCGTTAAAAGGAGCAAGAATCCACAAACGAGGGGAGAAAGCAGGCGCCCTGCATGTTACATTATTTTACACGCTGTCCTCCACTTTGGGGGCAAGATGCTCGAAACTAACTCCCCAATGAGCTAAAACCCTCCTCGGCGACGACCCAGCTTGGCTCCAAAGCGTCCAGCGCCTTCCGATGTTCCTGGCGCACGGGCCACGTCCGACTTGACCGGCTAACAAAGGACTGACACCCCCCCCCCCCCGGCTGGCCAAAAATCTGCAGACGCACAGCGACCGGCGTTCACACGACGCACGGGACACGCGTGAACGCTTACTTGCGGGCACTCCGCTCCCCTCGCTTCGCGCCACCCCGTGTTTGTGTGTGTGCACGCGCGCCTCTGCGCCCGGCGTGCCGCTCCCTCCCTAGGCGTGATGCTCGGCAGAGGGGAGGAGGGGCGGCGCACCCTCCGGGCTCCAGCCCTTACCTGCCGGTCACGTGAGCGCTTCCCGGCCAGGGGCTGGGCTTTGCCTCGCCAGCGCCGCTGGAGGTGGGTCCGCGCCTCCTTCCGCCTCCTGCTTCCTCTCCCCGCAGGGTCCGTCCAGACGGCTCCAACCCCCCTCTCCCTTCGCCCCGGCCCGCTCCGTCCACGCCTTCGTCCTCTCGCCCGCCCCCTGTTGGGAGGCGCCTCACCTGGCTGCGCGGGAGGGAGGGAGGGATCGGGGGAGGACGCATTGAGGGAAAGGGAGAGGGGGAAAAAAAGTTGGGAAACTTGTCTGGCAACCCCGGGCTGACTCTCTCTGTGCGCGCCTGCCTTAAAGGAAGGAGGCGAGCGGAGAAAAGGAGCCATTGGTGGACCAACATGAGAGGGAGCTGAGCTGAGCTCCAGCCCGCCTGGAAGACTTGAGAGGGTAAGTGAGGGGGGGGGGGTGTTGTGGAGAGGGGAAGGCCTCTGAATCGGGGGGGGGGGGGGGGACGGACTGGCAGGGAGACCTTTGTTCTTACCTGAGACCCGGCTTCCGAGCAGGGCATCTCCCCATTCAGCACTTTCTGTGCCTCCTTAGAAAGTCCGAAGCATCTCTGAGGATCGGCTGAGAGGCTCTGGCCCCTATGAACTGGGGCAAGCAGCCAAGGTCTCTTCCCCCTCAAACAAAAGGCAAAGTTTTTAATTATTATGATTATTTTGGACGGGGTTTGCGCCTGTTTTGCTTCCGGCAGTTGCACCTGGTACAGACAAAGCCACATCCCTCTATTCCCCACAGGCACCGGTTGGGTTGCGTGTGGGAAGTTCGCTTGGCCTTTGGCTCTCCTCTTTCTAACTGTGCGATCACGTTTTGGGATGGTGATAACCATTATCGGCACAGGCTAGGATTTTGTTTTTCTCAGGGATCTGCTTGGTTGTTGTAACGATGCCAAAAATCGGTAATCTGGCTCTTCTGGAGAAAACTTCATTTACCCGTTCCCTCGTTTGAAACTTGCCAGGACAGACAAAAGGAAAGACCTCTTTACACAGCCAGCGATTAAAATGTGGAATTCGCTGTCAGAGAACACATCCCCGGCATAGGCAGCTTTAAAGGGAGAGCAGATTGATTTGTGGTCTATCAGTGGTTGCTAGCCATGGTGACTAAAGGGAACCTCCACATTCAGAGGCTGTCAGTCTCTGAAGCTCAGAGCCAGGAGGCAACCTCAGGGGAAGGCCTCAGCCTCTATGCCCTGTTGTTGGTCCTCCTGAGAAACTGGTTGGCTACTGTGTGAGAAAGGATGCTGGACTAGATGGCCCCCTGGTCTGACCCAGCATGGCTTTTCTTAGGTTCTCATATCACATGGACGCAGGATAGTAAGTTATTGTTTCTTCAGTGGGAGCCGATGTTTCATTGGTCAGAGATGTCTCTGTGCTCCTGAATAAGACAGCCATCAGAGTGTGGAGAAGGTGATAACCTCTCTAGCCAAAGGGAAGAGGCAGAAATGATGGGTCAGGGATTTGAAGACCAGAGGCTGAGAGCAAGCTGTGACTTGGGTGGAGTCCTGACGTTGTCTCGCAGGAGCACCTGTTGACCTCAGTCTACGCTCTGCATGCATATTTGAAAATCTAGTAAATATTGCAAGGAGACCACAAGCCTCATGTTGTTATCACAAGGAAATCAAACCACTTTTTACTACTTGGGGGAAAGTGAGACGCATGCAGCAATGTTATCTCTCTTCCCTCCCTCCAGTGTTTTCAAAGGCCATACTTCAATCCAATCATTCAAAGATCTGGCCATGTCTTTTGCAGTCCAGTTCTAAGAAAGTTTTCCTCAGAGTTTCCTGTTGAGTAGACCTGAGTAGTATTCTGAGTAGACCTGAGTAGGATGGTGCTGTTAACCACCTAATGTAGCTGCTGAATGGATTTCGGTTTTCTGCCTTCTTCATGGGGGGATTCTATGATTCTGTCTTGTCCAGGACGCTCGAAACTGATCCTGCATTGAGATGGGGGGGGGGGTTTGGACTAGATGGCCTGTATTGCCCCTTCCAACTCTGTAATTCTATGAGTAAGGGAGTAATAGAGATTTATTGTATGTAGCCAAAAGCTATCACAATAAAAAATTAAGAACATAATAATAAAAATTATTCAAACAGAACTAAGAACAGCATTAAAAATACAGGATACAAGATAAGATACAAGAACAAAGATTCGATGATTCTATGAAATTGTTCCTTTCCAGTTTTCAGGAGGTCTTCAGTTTTTAATCACAGTATGAGACTACTTTCTGCACTTAAAACAATAAAGTGCATCTGAGTCTGTTTTGTGTCAGGTACTGGAGATGAGGAAAGAGGTATGGTGCAGCTGTCCAGCAATATTAATGGTGTGAGTAAGTCATACTGAAAGTAAGTCATACTGTGTGCCAGTGAGGTTACTCTCAAGTAGGTATACCTAGGATTGTAGCCGCTTCCAGAGGGTTTGCTCCGTGACATCCACAAAAAATTTTATGGTACCCAAAAGACTTAATGGACATATTGCAGCTTAGGTTTCACCAGCTGCAACCCGTTTCATTCAGTTTCTTAGGACTCCAGTTTTGGACTTTTGATCAATCGGTATTCTGAGCATGATTATGCTGGAAACATGCTTAGCGTGTATGGAATGAAATAAATCAAAGGGCCCCGTCCTCGCTTCATGGTACCTAGGATAGAACAAAGTGAAATACCCTCCGTTGGTTCCCTAGTAAAATGGTAAACTGGTTTGGTAACCCAATAGCAGGAATCCAAGCTGGTCTCAACCAGACTCCAGATGTTTGGTCAGTCTGGAGATTCCAGTCTCCGTTGTACACTGCTCGAAGGATCTCTCTTTAAACACTCATGCTATTTACCCAGAGCTTTAAATCTTTCCAGGGTAGGCTTGACATGTAAACAGAAGGATCTCTTCAGACGTGAAACCAGGTTATTTTCCACTGAGCGACCACTATATTTTGGGTGATGGGGGAAGCATGCAACTCCCCCCAAGCTGTGTAACTACTAGGTACTTGCTCGACTTACCTATCACTCCTTGTTAAGATGATCTCTTTCCCAATAACTGCTTTTCAGAACGTAAATACAAATCTTTACTTGAATTGTTCTGTTGCTGAAGGTGAGAGAGCGAGAGAAGCTTTCAGCTGTTTGCACTTGGGGGGGGGGGGTTCTCTCCTGACTTATTTTTTTAAAAGCCTGTCTTCATAATCAATAGAAAAAATTAACTCTACTGTGTTTTTGAATCTATACCTGAGTGAACTGGTAACATAGATGGTTGCTCTGTTTCACTGCCTTGTGGACCATGTGGTTAAAATAACAGGGTTATACATGTTTAAATCTACTTTGGACACGTTGGAAAATTGCAGCAGGGTAAAGAGCAAATAGGAGCTGTATTGCCCCTTTTCCAGTGGTATCGCTGCCTGCAGATTTGCACAGTACTGGGCTTGCGTGTTCTTGGTTGTGCTGTCCTGTGTTTGCATCCCTGTATACAGAGGCAGGAGGCACAGTTTCAAAACAGTAGTAGGTTCTGCCTGTAAGTCTGCCAGGAATATTGACGTTACAAGTCTGTCATATACCCTGCTGACTTTGCTTAGAGGACGACAGCTTATAGGTGTTACTGCTAACATCCTTGCCGCTGGAGCATTTTATGGCTGCAATCCTAAAATGAGCGCTTCAAGGTGCTGGTACTTACCTCTAAAGCCCTATATGGCCAGGGTCCGACATATAGGGACCGCCTTTCCCCATATAGACCCCAGAGAGCACTATGGTCGGGGTCACAACACCGATTAATGACCCCTGGTCCCAGGGACGCCAGGCTCGTGGCCACAAGGGCCAGGGCCTTTTCATTAGCGGCTCCTTACTGGTGGAATGAGCTCCCGGAGGAGATCGGGGCCCTGCGGGACTTTATGCAGCTCCGCAGGGCCTGCAAGATGGAGCTCTTCCACCAGGCCTTCAACTAGGAGCCACCCACCACCGCCAACAACAACACCTATTACCATCTGAACACCTGGTGAGGGCTGGCCCTGGTGGGGAGATGGAGAGATATCTCTGAAGGAGGCCAGAAGGCAGCTGAATCGGGCACTAAGCAGATCTTGTGGGGAGGGCGGGGTATAAAAATAAAGATAAATAAATAAAATAAATAAATAAAATCTCAGAGCGCACCATCTACTGTGATACACGAATTGCGCAGTACTGCGAACATTGTAAACGTATGATTGTTTTAATCTAACTGTTTTAAACTGTTTTAATGCTTTATGCTGATTAGGTACATAGTACCAAACACTGTAAGCCGCCCTGAGCCCGTCTGGGGGGAGGGCGGGATATAAATATAATAAATAAATAAATAAAATTTTGCTGGGAGTAAGCCCAGCTGAATAAAATGTGGACTTGCTTCCATATGAGCAGCCAGCGTGATGCGGTGAGAAAAAAAAAGGCTAATGCAATCTTGGGGCGTATCAACAAAGGAATAACATCCAAATCGTAAGATATCATAGTCCTGCCATACACTGCGTTGGTCAGGCCGCATTGCTTGCAGTTCTGGAGGCCGTTTCCAAAAAGGATGTGGACAGAATGGAGTGGGTGCGGAGGAGAGCGAGGAGGGTGATCTGGGACCAAGCCCTATGAGGAAAGGCTGAGAGACCTGGGAATGTTCAATCTGGAGAAGAGGAGGTTGAGGGGGGACATGGTTGCTCTCTTTAAATATTTGAAGGGCTGCCACTTGGAGGAGGGGAGGGAGCTGTTCCTGTTGGCAGCAGAGGAGAGGACTCACCAGAATGGGTTAAAGGGCGGGAAGGTACCAGCTGGTTATTAGGAAAAACTTTTTTTACAGTAAGAGTTGTGGGACAGTGGAATCAGCTGCCTAGAGAGGTGGTGAGCTCCCCCTCCCTGGCAGTCTTTAAGCAGTGGCTGGACAAACACTTGTCAGGGATGCTCTAGGCCAGGGGTGGCCAAACTGCGGCTCGGGAGCCACATGTGGCTCTTTCACACATTTTGTGCGGCTCCCAGTAGGTCGGTTGGGAAAGTGAAGGACAGGCATGCCTCCCCAATCAGTCTTCCCTTCCCCAGCCAGTGTTCCCCTCCCTAGGTAGCCTTGAGGTGGTGGGGAACAGAGAAAGAAAGCAACTTTAACTTTCTCAAAGGCCCCCTCCCTCCACTGGCCAGTTTGGAGGAGGCATTTGTCTCTTTAAATCCCTTCGCCAAGCGAAGCCAGCTGGCGGGGGGGGGGGGGTGTTGCAGGACATGCGTGAGACATTTGTTCATGTCTTGTGGCTCTCAAACATCTGACGTTTATTCTATGTGGCTCTTACGTTAAGCAAGTTTGGCCACCCCTGCTCTAGGCTGATCCTGCATTGATCAGGGGGCTGGACTAGTTGGCCTGTATGGCCCCTTCCAACTCTATGATTCTGTGATTCATATAGACTTAGGGTTGCCAGCCTCCAGGTAGGGCCTGGGGATCTCCGGCTTTTACAACTGATCTCCAGCTGACAGAGATCAGCTCCCCTGGAGAAAATGACTGCTTTGAAGGGTAGAGTCTATGGCACTGTACCATGCTGAGGCCCCTCCCCTCCCCTCCCCAAACCCCGCCCTCTCCTGGATCCACCCCCAAAGTCTCCAGGTATTTTCCAGCTCAGACTTGACAACCCTATATAGACTTATATGCGAATGTTTCCTGTTTGTGTTTAGCCAGTAGTGGTCCCTTGAGGCTGTGTTGATCTTTCTCCCACTTCCTTGAGGGCGTTAATTTCTTCATAATTTCTTCCCCAAGTAAACATGCCTAGGACTGGACTGTAATATGGCAATCCTAAATAGGTATATTTCTACATCCCCATAAAATCACAACTTAGTTTTAAATAAAAGGACATTAACTTTCATAAGTACCTGAACAAGTTTGCCAGTAGTAGCAAGGTGTTCTGGAACTCTGGTAATGCAGCCAAACATTTTTTGCAAAATGTGGGCAAAGCCGCACTTGCTACTCCGGAGAACAACTTGGCAAATACTTTTTTCTGATATTTCCAGGTTTGCAAAGAGGACGTAATAAATTAAAAGTCTTCATGAGTTTTGCTCTGGTGTTGGATGACAAGTGGATGGAAGAGGGCCACCCTTAAATGTTTAAATACTTTGCACAAATCAAGTGGGTTTTTTACATCAATCAAGTGATCAACCGAGCTCGACAGATTTTTTGAAAATAGAAAAGGCAACTTTGTGCTTAGCATAAGTTATATGATACATCCGTTACTCCCTCCCCCCTGTAAAGTTACATCTGTCTTATGGTGACCCTGTGGGGGTTTCACGGCAAGGGTATTCAGAGGTGGTTTGCCATCGCCTGCCTCCACGTCATGACCTTGGTATTCCTCGAAAGAGCTCTCTCAGCCCCACCTACCTCACAGGGCGTCTGTTGTGGGGAGGGGAAGGGAAAGGAGTTTGTAAGCCTCTCTGAGATGGATTCTGCACTGACTTTTCCCTCCATTGTTTAACGAAACCCACATTGGAACAGAAATTCTCCTCTGCATTGCATGCCACTTTCACTTCCTTTGATCACTGGATTTTTATGATAGCCTCCACACTCCATGCCTTTCGCTTTCTTTGATCATTGGATTTTATGGTACCTTCTGCATAGATTTATGGCTGTTTTATGGCCGTTCAGGGGTGACTTTGTAGTCAGTATGGCCATTGCCCCGAGGTATTTGAATATGGTTTTGAGCTGTACTTTTTCCTCCCAGTTGACAAAATATGGAAAAAGAGGAGGAGATTTGATTTATACCCCGCCCTTCCCTCAGAGTCTCAGAGCAGCTTACAAACTCCTTTCCCTTCCCCTCCCCACAACAGACACCTTGTGAAGTAGGTGGGGCTGAGAGAGCTCTGACAGAAACTGCTCTTTTCAAGAACAGCTCTGACAGAACTATGGTTTACCTAAGGTCATCCAGCAGCTGCAAGTGGAGGAATGGGGAATCAAACCTGGTTCTCCCAGATTAGAGGCCACACATTTAAACTACACCAAACTGGCTCCCAGTTTGGAGTGAATGCTAGATGCAGAATCACCTAGAGACTCCTTTGGGTAGTAAAGGGTGGGGTATAAATCCAATCACCTCTTCTTCCTTGGTGGTTTCCCATCCAAATACTGTCTGGGACCGACCCTGCTTGGCTTCCGAGATCTGTTGAGATCGGCCTAGCCTGGGCTGCCCAAGTCAGCACTTATTACATATAAACACTCTAAATAAAATAATTTTAAAATTGCATGCACCTGAACCCTGATAGTAATTGATTGTAAGTGTCATAGATTTCACTGCAAATTACGGTGGGGAAAGAATGTTTAGCATTGTAGCCAGTCATAAGATAGCATTGCTTATAAAATTGCTGCTAAGCTTTTAAGATCTTAAAACTTTTTAAAAAAATGTGAACTACTGTAATCAAGAAACCGCCACTGGAACGAGAATCTTAGCATTGTGGCTAGTGAAATAAAACAGTTTACTGAATGCTTATTCTCCTATGAACATGTGTGAGCTCAACTATACACAGTCAAAGTCCACTGATCACTGTTTTTACAATAGGGAGAAGGAACACCTGGTTTGTGTTCCCAGTGGTGTGGCTTATCCAGGTTTTCAGAATCAGGGACTGTGGGCTGGGCTGGGCCGGCAGATGTGTGCCAGGGCTCAGCGTGAATATCCCATGGTGCACCCTTACTCAGGAGTAAAAATCCACCAGGTTTGCGGCTCCCAGGCCTCTTTGGGGCTGCAGCAGCTCAACTCCCCTAGCTGCGCCTTCCTTGCCTGGAGCTCAGTTTCCAGACAAGGCCATGCCCGACTCCCCTGCCTGCTTTCAGGATGCCCCCCCACACACACACACCTGTGAAGGCTCTGAGTCCCATTAGACTCAGCAGGGCTTCCGTCCGAGTCAGCACGCCCAGCCTGGACTCCAACTGATGCAGCCCATAGGCAGCTAGCCCCACCGATACCTTTCAGAATAGTGCTAAACCGTTAAGCTCTATGCTTAGTGCAAGTTGATGGGGTACTTCTCTGCGAGAGAAACGTCTTAAAATTCCATCGGAAAAGCAGCTTTCCTCATTCCTCATCCAGTTCATTCGAAAGTGACCAGGATATATTCAATATATACATTGTTTGATCACGTCTTAACACCGTGCACAGTTTCATAATATGACTACGTGAGTGTCTGGGTTGTGGACACGTTGGAAAAAATCCTGCCAGTTGTATACGTATGCAGTCCATCTGTATTTGTTTGTTTATTTCATTTATATCCCATCTTTTTCCGAAATGGCTTACGTCGTCCTCTCCTCTCAACAACCCTTTGAGGTAGGTTAGGTTGAGAGAGTGTGACTGGCCCAAGGTCACCCAGCGAGATTCCACAGCCGAGTAGGGATTCAAACCTGGGTCTCCCAGATGCTAGTCCGACACTCTCAGCTGATGTTCCCTCTAAGCTGTGGAGTCTTGTGAGCAAAAATTCTACTTTGTGAGCTACCGGCATTCAAGTTGTGAGCGAGCGATTTGGCTACTGCATAAATTAGTTTGCTCTGGAGCCATCCTTCCTGAGCTAAGACAAAAATCTGTGAGCCGGAGGGTAAAAAACTGTGAGCTAGCTCACACTAACTCAGCTTAGAGGGAACACTGTTCAACCACTACACCTTACTTGCAGATGAGGGTCTGAATCAAGCACAGTTTCTTCTTCCCTCTGCCTGTATAATAGCAGTGGACATGAAATGTGCTTGTGGGCCTTGTTGTCACCTGTATCTGTGCATGTTCCAATTCATACTTTAAATTCTCCATATCCTGGGGATGCCGTTGTCGAAGAGCCATTCGGGAAAGATGGACAGACTTGGCTGTGTTTTTTGTCATACAAATCCAGTTTGAACTCGGTATTTAGACACAAGATCGTTGTGTGTATAACGTTCATAGCAGCCTGCAAATGGCAGGCAGAAGGGGGGGATATTGCGGCTCTGTACAAAAATGTGAATCCTGTGTGTTATTTAAAAACATCTGAGAACTGTGCAGTCATTAATCCTCCCTGTATTCATGTTGTTTTCTTGGTGTTATGCTATAATGAAGCCGCAGTATATGGAAGCTAGATTCAGGTGGGTAGCCGTGTTGGTCTGAAGGAGCAGAACAAAGTTTGAGTCCGGTAGCACCTTTAAGACCCAACAAAGTTTTATTCAAGGTATGAGCTTCCGTGTGCACACACACTTCTTCAGATACATTTAAATGGAAGTTACCACCCCATTCATATAGGTAGTGGGTGAGCAGCAAATTAGGATACAACATAATGAAGATATTTTAACAGAGGCAAGGACCAAGCAGGAATAACAAGCTTATATGCTCACCATTTTTTTGGATTTAATTCCAGGGGAAAACACAGTGAAGCAAATGCATATATCAAATTTGGAGACTGATGTGTAAATGTATCCTTCTTAATTGTGGGGTGCTAAGAGTAATTAACTGAGACCCTGTTGTAATGCTCCATCTGTCTCCTCTCAAGCATGGAGGTAATGCTGCGTCTTTCTTGCCTTAGGCCAGACCATTTACCCACTGCCACAGTGAGTACACTTTACAGAGGAGCCAAACACCACATGGTGTCAGAAGTGGGTCTGCTCCTTCATCAAGCCTGACACAGCTCTCCCAGGCCTGTGGTTTCTTTTTAGACATATAAGATGCAGCCTTTCAAGCCTCCCTCTGAGTTGGTCTTGACTAGCAATTTGGGGGAGAACTGAAGGAGATGGGATCAAAAAGCTTCGTCTTTACCTTGCAGAATCCAATGCAATAAATGAATCAGGAGAGAATAAGATTGCAGTTCTACTGCACTGCATTGGTGATGAAGCCTTGGAAATATACAATAATATGCAGGATGTGTTTGTAGATCCAGCCAAAAACCCTGTAAGAAGTCCTAACAGCCTTTAAAAATTATAGTGAGCCCAGGGAAAAAAATTGTTTTTGTACGTTACCAGTTGTGATAGCTCAGGTTCAATGCAACAAAGGGCATTGATAGTGCTGTCACACGACTGAGGTGCAAAGTGCAAGACTGTGAATTTGGGGCAGCAGACAACATTATGATTAGGGACAAAATAGTCTTTTGCATTACTGATAATAAGCTAAAGGAGAAACTGCTATTCTTGGAGGCCCAAGTCACAAATGTTGCCAGGTCAGGGAGCTGGCTCCCTGTCTCTCCCCCACCCCCGACCTAGCCACAGTGATCCGTGCAATGTTCACCTCCAAGCTAGACTACTGTAACTCGCTCCATGCAGGGCTGCCCTTGAACCTGATCCGGAAACTCCAGCTGGTCCAGAATGCAGCGATGTGTGTTCTGATAGGAACACCATTAAGAGCACATATGCAGCCAGTGCTCCACCAGCTGCACTGGCTCCCAGTTGAATATTGGGTCAAGTTCAAGGTTCTGCTTTTAACCTTTAAAGCCTTATGTGGTCTGGAACTAGCATACCTTCAGGACCGTCTCTCCCGGTATGTCCCCAGAAGAACATTGCACTCTGTGGATCAAGATCTACTTGTGGTCCCCGGCCCCAAAGATGCCCACCTAGCATCAACCAGATCTAGAGCCTTCTCGGTTCTGGCATGGGCCTGGTAGAACACTCTCCCAAGAGAGATCCAGGCTCTGTGGGACCTAATGCAGTTCCGCAGGGCCTTCAAAATGGAGATGTTCCAGCAGGCCTATGGTTGAGGCAATGGAGACTTAACTATTGGATTCCCCTTTCCTATACTGCTCACATATCCAGCTGCAAGCAAATTACATTGTCATCCATCTGCCCCATCAGCACCAACTGTTTGGTGTAGTGGTTAGGAGTGCGGACTCTAATTTGGGAGAACTGGGTTTGATTCCCCACTCCTCCACATGCAGCTGCTGGCGTGATCTTGGGTCAGTCACAGTTCTCTTAGAGCTGTTCTAGAAAGAGCAGTCCTCAAAAGAGTTCTCTCAGCCTCACCTACCCCACAGGGTGTCTGTTGTGGGGAGGGGAAGGGAAAGGAGAGTGTAAGCCGCTCTGAAACTCTGAGTGAAGGGCGGGGTATAAGTCCAATCTCTTCTCTCTCTTCTCTTCTTGCCTACACACATGTTGGAAACCGTTCAGGCATAGACAGACGAGGAGTAATTGAGTGACACCATCTGTTGATATTGCTGTTATTCGCTGATGTTATTTATTGCTGTTTGTAGTAGTTTTATTGATTTTATTATTGATTTTAATTGTCAGTGCTATTTATAGTATAGAGATTGTGTACATTGCTGTTGTAACCGGCCCTGAGCCTGGTCACGGGGAAGGGTGGGATAGAAGCCTAAGGAATGAATGAATCAATCAATCACTAAAGAAATGGATATGCTGATCTCACCCTTGCAGAAGCAATTGATATTTGGAGAGCTCAAACCGTAGGTCAGGCTCCAGCCCCGGCAATGACTGCAGAGGCTCCACAGACTTTGCCTACGGTAGCACAGATGGGAAAGCAGAAGCAGCCAAGGCACCAAGTAAGTTTCCAAGCAACCCTCCAGTCTCAAGAGACAGCTCATCTGCACAGCGATCGTCTTGCAGGAGGTGTGACTACAGTCACAAGGCCAAAGCCTGCCCTGCTTTTGGCCCTGTTTGCTACAAATGTGGCACGCAGAATCATTTTGGAAATGTGTTCTGGAGCAAACAGACTCTCGCCCAGCAAGAGAAGAGGTTGAACTCCTTGTTCCTGAGTCGTACAGCACCCCAACCCTAGGGGACAGTTCTGAGCCATGGCTTTCCACCATTGGTATAGCAGGTGTTCCTGAATCTTGCAAGCTGGATGGTGGTGCTCAACCAAATACCTTACCTGAAGGCATAGTCTCTACCTTGCCGGTTTCCATGCAGGCATTACCAGCAAATTCCATTCTGGTCACTTTTGGAGGGTCCAAATTCAGGCTGAAAACAGCAATCAGAGCATCGTGCATGGTTGGCTCTTGGACAGCCATTTTCACCTTCTATGTCACGGAAGATGGTGAGGCACCCCTGCTTGGAAAACCAGTCTGCATGGTCCTTGACCATCTTAGGTAAGTCTGTAGCATGTCACTACATGCCTTGGCTTCCAAAGATGGTCTCCTGCAAACCTACACAGATGTCTTCTTTTTGTGTGTGTGAGTATTTTGTGTGCATATGTGTATGTCCTTTTGAGCCTGGAAGTCATGGCGACCTCGGGAGACTTCTACCAGGGCATGGAGAACGTCCAGAGAAGTGGCTTGATAGCCTGCCTCTGCCTCCCAACCGTGGGATTCCTTGGAAGTCGCCCTTCCAAGTACTTGCCAGCCCTGCTTAGCTTCCGAGATGTGATGAGACTGGGTTTGCCTGGGCTATCCAGGCCTATTCAGATGTCTTTCAGGGGCTTGGACAGTTCCACAGCACTTACCATATCCACATAGATCCTGAGATACTGGCAGTGATACACGGTTGTTGCAAAATTCCCTATGCTATACTACCTGCACTCAAGGAAACCCTTGACCATCTGGAAAAGACCAAGGTCATCTCTAGGGTGATGAAGCCAACTGCATTGGTCAATAGTCTTGTCGTTACTCAGAAGAAGAATGGATCGCTTCACCTTTGCCTAGACCCCCCTCTGCCAACAGATAGAAAGGGCATACAACATATCTTGGGTACTGTACATTATCTCTGCAGGTGCATCCCTAATGAATCAGCCCTGACAGCACCTCTCAGGGTGCTCCTGCA
This sequence comes from Lepidodactylus listeri, assembly GCA_029233225.1. NCBI lineage: Eukaryota > Metazoa > Chordata > Lepidosauria > Squamata > Gekkonidae > Lepidodactylus > Lepidodactylus listeri. The sequence continues at coordinate 21,976,970 of JARCFY010000004.1, read as the reverse complement.
GAAGGAGGCAGCCTGGAGGGGGCCCAGCTCAACAAGATACACTGGATGCTTTTAAGACAGCAGACACCACAGCTCCTGTGCTCAGATTCTTTGATCCAACAAGAGCAGCTGGCAGTCCAAGCTGATGCCTCCAAAGACGGCTTGGGTGCTTGCCTGCTCCAAAAGGTGCAGCCCATTGCCTACGCCTCTCGAGCACTTACAGAGGCCGAGCAAAACTATACACAGGTAGAAAAAGAGCTTCTGGCTTCACCATGGGGAAGTTTCATCAACGTGTGTATACCAGCAGTGGCCCAAGTCAGGTTGCAAGCCACCGGAAGCAATCTACAGCAAGCCCATGATCTGCAAGGCTTCTGCCGGGCTACAGAGAATGCTCTTGCAACTACAATGGTATGACATTAGAATTGTCTATACAAAGGGCAAGAACATGTTTATTGCTGACACATTGTCCAGGGCTGCCATAACAGCCCCTCAGGAAGACGTAGATGTTCTCCTAGATGAAAAGGTAATCTGTGTAATTACACAAACTGATCCAGTCAGCAATGATTTGCTGCATCAGCAGCAAGAGCCCGCCAGCACTGACCCTGACCTAAAGAACCTCAGGGCTCAACCCCTAAACGGATGGCCTCTTAAAGCAGAAACAAGTCAAACCAGAACTCAGAGCATATTGGCCTCAGAAGGACCAGGTTCATGTTGAAAATGACTTGTTGATGATTGGCCCAAAGGTAGTCATACCCCAAGGCACTCCTCCCTGCAGGAGAGGCATGTGCTTGAATCTCTGACCCCAAACTTGTGATAGAGATTTAATTTGAGGACGCATCACAGTAGGGCAGGGGTGGGCGAACTGTGGCTCTGAGGCCGCATGCGGCTCTTTCACATATATTATGTGGCTCCCAGCAGGTCGGCTGGGGAAGCTAAATATCATTAGCAAACAAATATCATTGGACAAATTAATATCATTATCAATATCTGCTTTTACCCCTTTTGTTATTATTTTTGGCAGTCTCATTTAATGTTAATAAAAAGCAAATTTGCTTATTTTCCAATAAAAGCAGGTAATATTTGTTCATGTCTTGTGGCTCTCAAACATCTGATGTTTATTCTATGCGGCTCTTACATTAAGCAAGTTTGGCCACCCCTGTTCTAGGTGGCTCTTACACTGAGCAAGTTTGCCCACCCCTGCACTAGGGGATACCCACAATAGAAGGGGGGATGTTATATATGGAAGCTGTCTCTTTAAGGGACAGGCTCAGCTCCTAAGTGGATCTCCCTTCACATGGATGGGTGTGTCTTCTGGGATATCCTAGTTAGAACTAGTTGTTGGTACTTAGAACTCCAGCCCTTGTTGAGTCTAAGTTGTCCCTTCCTTTGCTGCTCTGCACATGAAAGAAGAGTTGTTGTTTTTTTAAAAAAGGGTTTTTTTATTGAAAATTTAACATCAGATACAAAGACAAACCAGTGACAATGAAGTGTCGTATGCCAAATACAGATTATCACATTACAAAGTTTCAATAAAAATAATATGTACTTCTCAGTACAATAGGTCTCAATACCACAAAAAAATTAAGCCACAAATAATTATGCCTAGCAGGGGAAAGGTGATGTCAAAAGGTCATACCAAATGAATCAAGTATCAATCAACTAACATCGTAAAACATCTATAGCACAATTCTGTTCAAGATTTTGTTTTGAGCAATAAAATTTAAAACAGGGTACAGAAATTATAATAATCAAGAGAGGCAGAGCGAGGGTCTTTATTCAAGGTCTGTATCGGTATCCTTTCCATTTGTGAGATAATCCCATGTGTTCTTGTACCAAATCTTAAGAATTGGGGGTGAGGGAGATTTCCAGAAGGAAGCGATTGCAGACTTTGCAGCAGCACATCATATAGAAATCGAATCTTTCTTAACTTGGGGGGGGGGGGGGTTTGAGGATCATCCCACAAGTTTTTACATATTTTAACTGTATTTATTGTGAATGTTTTACTGATTTTATAGGTTCTAATGTTCTTGATTGGCTGTTGGCCCATGTAAGCCGCCCTGAGCCTGCTTGCGGGGAGGGCGGGATATAAATCTCAAAATAAATAAATAAAATAAATATGATTCTGTAAATTAACCAAAAAAGACCCCCCCCCCCAAAAAAAACACCCCACCTTGCCTAATGAGGACTGAGCAGGCTCTTGGAGGTGTGGAATGTTGACAGCACTTGGGAGTCTGTCAAGGGCAGGGAGGGAAGGCGGTGATTGGCTGCTTAAGCCCCTTGCAGATTGCAGAATCCTAGAGAGGCAGTTTTTCAGGTAATTTAATTCTTTCTCTACTATCACCACAGCTCCTTGCTGTCCCACAGTTTTGTAAAGTTCATAGCCACTGACGGGCTTACTCTCCATGAATTAAACCAGTGGCCATGACTGTATCCCATGTTCAAGGAATTCCATAAGATGTGATGACAGAGGATGATGAAAAGGGGGTTGACAGATGTGCCGCAGCCTCCAAGACCTGCCAAATGTCTTAAACTTTGGATGGATTCCATTGTTAGAAAAAGCTCTGGATCTGGGGTGGCAAATGTCTCACTTAAGTCTAGTAGTTATTGATTAGTCACAGGTTGTGTGATTTCATAAAGCACAGAACTGAGCACGTTCAGAAACCTGTAACGTTACTCAGTGAAAAAAATTCACATGTGCTGCGACATCTGACATAATAGTAGACTATGGAAAACCGGTCAAACTTCGTTTTCAACCCTAGTGATTCATGCTTAGTTTTACTCCTGCCTGCATTTTGTGTGTGTGTTTTCTGCCTTAATGTTGTTCTTCCACAGTTCAATGAGGGGAAATGATCCTACAAAATGCAGACAGGTTTCTGGGAGACCCAGGTTGAATTCTCTGCCGTTGAAGCTCTCAGGGTGACCTTGGCCTAGTCACACACTCTCAGCCTAACCTACCTCACAGAATTGTTATAAGGATAAAATGAAGGAGAGAAGAACAACATCAGTCGCTTTGGTCCCCCCTGGAGAGAAAGGCACAGCATAAACGAAGTAAATATATCTCCTGCTTTTCTGCCACGAGGCATTAAAAACTGCTATCTAGAGAGCTGCGATATTTTAAAGCCATACTACTGCTCTGTCACATGCACATATGAAGGTGCTTTATATTAGGTCAGCCCATTGGTCCGTTTAACTCAGCGCTACCTGCTATAATTGGCTGAGACTCTCGGGGGTTTGGGCAGACGATGGGGTTGCCAGGTCCCTTCACTGTGCCGGCAGGAAGATTTGGGGGTGTTCCTAGACATCCCCGGCAATACTCTGGTTTGAGGGCAACACTCTTATGGTTTTAGGCCAAATTTACCATAGAGTGTTGCCCTCAAACCAGAGCATCCTGTGCAACGTCCATGATTTGACGATGTAACTTCCGGGTGGCATAATCACATCAGGGACGTGGCTTTTGGGGGGTGGGGTTTCCTCTGTCAGCTGGCTTTCTGCCAGCGGGCTGGAGCCCCAAAAACCAGGGGAACCCCCACCAGGACCTGGGGACTAGCAACCCTAGTAGAGGAGGGTCTTTCCCAACACTTGTCATCTGAGATGCTGGGGATTGAACCTGAAACCTTCTGCTTGAATAGTGCGTGCTCAGCCACTGAGCCATGGCTCTTCATAGCCCATAGTATTAAATTATGTACTGCTGTATAAACAATTTCATAAATGATAATAGATTCAGGTGGATAGTCATGTTCATCTGAAGCAACAGACTGAAGTTTGAGTCCAGTGGCAACTTTAAGACCAACAGAGTTTCATTCTGTACCCCCAGTCAGTAGTGGGTTCACTGTAATGGACAATAATTAGGGTTGCCAGCCTCCAGATGGAGATCTCTTGCTATTACAATTGATCTCCAGATGGCCAAGATCCGATCCCCTGGAGAAAAGGGCTGCTCCGGAGGATGGACTCTATGGCATTATACCTTGCTGAGCCCCTCCTCTCCCCAAACCTGCCCACCTCAGGCTCCACCCTCAAAATCTCCAGGTATTTCCCATCCCAGGGCTGGCAGCCTGAAATAAGTGAAAACACTTGAAGAATTGTGAGGCAAAGAAATAGAGGGCAGTCTCCCTGACAATTTCCTTCCACCCTGTGCCAACAAATCTGTTTCTGGACAGGGCAGAATTAGGCGTAAAGTGTTTATTCTTCCACAAATACTATTACAGATTCCCCAGAAGAGAGAGCGGGGACATTTAAATTGTGGAATGTCTTTCTGCTTCAAAAACATTTTTTGCTTGGTGGGTGCGGGGGGGGGGGGGGGAGCGTTGGCATGTTTTTTAACCACATTGTGATTAAAATTTGGTCAGGCTGCCTGGGCCCAGATAAAACAATTTGGGACTGTAGGAAACCGACGTTCATTCCTGCCTTCATGTTTTTTCCCTGCAGTTCCATGGTAAAATTAGTACGGATTCTACAATATCATCTTCTCCCACTACCCAGATTATTTTTGTTCCAGTTTTTATTATATAAGTTTTCTCTTACTGTATGGAAAGTGCCTCAGACCTAAGCCAAATGTCATGTGCCCATGTATGTGTATTGTCATACCTTGGCTAATAGTTATGTTGAAGTAAATAAATGACTTGATTATTAGTCATTCCAGATTATTTGTGTTCCAGTTTTTATTATATAAATTTTCTCTTACTGTATGGAAAATGCCTCAGACCTAAGCCAAGTGTCATGTGCCCATGTATGTGTATTGTCATACCTTGGCTAATAGTTATGTTGAAGTAAATAAATGACTTGATTATTGGTCATTGGCATGATGCAACAACAATAGAGGTTCTCCTGTTAATCCTTTTGATCTCATAGCCTGGGGGAGAGGGAGAAGGAATCCTTCTTTGCCAAAGAGGTAAGAAGTCCTACTTGGGGTGAGACTGGAGAATCTGCTCTCTGGAATAATAGCATTTTCCAAGTGTTCAGAGCATTTCACACACATCATCTCAGTAATCCCTGCGACAACCCTGTAAGGTAGTCCGGCATTATTATCCTCCTGTTACAAGTGAGTGGCTGAAAATAAAAGAGACTGTAATGAAGAAAGTAACATGAAGAGTTTATGGTTGAGGTGAGATTTGAACAGGGTAGCTTGTGTCCCTTCTGCCAAATCTTAGACCCCATCCAGATATTTCTTGACTGTGGAGGAAGTGAATGTTTCTGTTCACCCAGTTTTTTAATTGAGGGGTTGATCTTTTAATACTATTTTAGTTTGGAAACTGCTATTTTAAACCATCGGTGGTCTTTTTTTTAATGGCCTATGTGTTTCATGCTGTGCTGGGTTATTAATCCTGGGTTTCAATTAATTATTTATTATTTATTGGTGTTTATTATTTATTTATTTTATTTAATCACATCTTGCATTTATTTATTATTTAAATTATTTATCATTCATTGTGATTTGTTATTATTTAATTGTGTTGTTATTTATTATTTTAATTATTTTTTGTTTTGGATGTTTTTGTATTTGTGTGTGCATGTACGTGCACACACCTGGAAGTCATGGCAACCTCAGGTGACTGACCCCTACTTGGGGGCCTGGAGGATATTCAGAGAGGTGGCTGAATAAAGCCTGCCCCTGCCTCCCAGTTCTGGTATTCCAAGGAGGTCTCCCATCCAAATACTTGCCAGAGTCGACCCTGCTTAGCTTCCAAGATCTGACGAGATTGCGCTTGCCTGGGCTATCCAGGTCAGAGGTAATTTTGTTGTTGTTGTTAGGCTTGGGCAGGTTCCTAGAGAGGTTCTAAATATATAAATAATTGGTTTTCTTAGTTTCTGGCTTGATGTATCCTAACAAACCACAGCTAGTAGAATGGCATATATACATACCCATTGTTAGCTTAATTAAACCAAGGTCTCACCTCATCGCACCAACTGAAGTTGAATGAAACCCTAGTTCTGCATGATGTCTGAACTGGACCACCGTGTCCTGCGTGAACTGGATTGCTTCTGGATAACCAGAGCAAAGGTCAAACTCCTGTTATTTGCAGCAGTTCATTCATTCCAGTGCTCATGTGGTAGAGGAAACTGCTTTTGAAATGATGGGATGCTGCTGTTAATGTATATGAAGTATGATGTCCGTCTCTTGAAATGCTGCAGGTGTTTCCAGTTTGTCCTGTCCTTAAATAGCATCTGCTATACCTTATCTCATTTTTTATGTAGTGCGTCGCTGTTGGCACAACCCTGCTAGCAGATGAAAAGGCTTTACCCACGTTCTGATTATGGAGATCCTATGTATGAATGATTTGTTTTCGAGGGGCCCTGGAAGAAAGCCTAAAGATGCAGATTTACAGAGCTTTTGATCGGTAGGGTTTTGATGGAGTTGCCAGCTGACCAGGATTGGCCTGGGTAGCCCTGAAAAGGTGAAAGTTTGCCCAATTTGCTGTCCCCCCCCCCCAGTTGAAATGCAGTTTACCAGCCATGTATGGTGACTCGATGGGTGTGGCCATTATCAAATAACCGAGGGTGTAACTGTACAACATGCCTGATGTTTCGGGCCAGGGGTGTGTGACTGGACTAGCAGTCCAACATACATCAGGGGAACTCACCTAAGAAGTGGTGGTTTGTTCAGCGCTGCCAGGAAGTGCTGTGGGGGGAAGGAGTTCCCATTTCCCCTCCCACCACACTTTTGCCAGTGGAAAGAGCAGTGCGGAGGGGCTTTTGTTCATTTTCTGACACATGTCCTTAGGAGAGAAGGAGATACATTTTCCCTCCCACCCTGCTTTTACCAGTGGAAAGGGTAGGGATCATCTGCCCCTTTTCTGACATGTGACCTTAGGGCAGGGGTGGGCAAACTTGCTCAGCGTAAGAGCCACCTAGAACAGGGGTGGCCAAACTTGCTTAATGTAAGAGCCACATAGAATAAACATCAGATGTTTGAGAGCCACAAGACATGAACAAATATTACCTGCTTTTATTGGAAAATAAGCAAATTTGCTTTTTATTAACATTAAATGAGACTACCAAAAATAATAACAAAAGGGGTAAAAGCTGATACTGATAATGATATTAATTTGTCCAATGATATTTGTTTGCTAATGATATTTAGCTTCCCCAGCCGCCCTGCCGGGAGCCACATAATATATGTGAAAGAGCCGCATGCGGCTTCCGAGCCACAGTTTGCCCACCCCTGCCTTAGGGTATTTGGTTTTCAAAGGAAAGGGGCATCCCCCCAATAGCCCTTTCTACTGGCAAAAGTGGGGCAGGAGTGGAAATGAAAGCTACTTCTCCCTCCTTGCAGCACCAAGTGAATGTTTTAAGGCAAGTTCCCCCAATGTACATTTGACTTCAAGTCCAGTAATGCACCCACGGTAAAGACCCTTTTCAGGGAGCAAAAACTTTTACTTAGCTTTTAAACCCACAGAACAGATAACTTATACAGGTCCACGTATGGAGAAAGAACAGTATATGACTGTCTTATGATCTATAGCAGATACTACAAAAGGAATCAGAAAAACTCAAAACTAGATGAGAAACTTCCAGGACCACTGAGTTGCTAGGTAATATCTCCTCATCTTGTACACAGCTGTATCTGAAGAAATGAGCAGGGACTCACAAAAGCTCATCCCCTGCCACATATTTTGTTAGTCTTTAAGGTGCTACTGGACTCTTGCTCTTTTCTACTGCTATAGTCTGTCTGTCGGAGAACTCTGAAGCAGAACAAGCCCCCTAAATCCCCCTCTCTCCTTTTTGTAGTGTGATCCACTGCTGTTGGCATCCCAACACAACCCACCAGAGGTTCAGTGAATCTCCTGTTTCTGTTCCCTGTTGTGTTGACACACAAAATGTGTGAGAGTTGAGCACCTGGAGGCCACACTACCTCACTGGTGGACTGCATTTGGACCAGCTGCATCTCAAGTTCTGCACATCTGGCAGAGAGTTTTTCAGGAAATATTTGGATTTGCATTGGAAATCTATTTATTTAAAATGGTTCTCTCCTGCACTCTCAGCCTACAAACTCCCAAGAAGTTTTTGCCCTTTAACCTGTGCCTATTTTTTTTGGTTTTAAAACAGGCATGGAACACTGGATACATGTCATACATGTAACCTTTTTTTTAATATACCCCATCTCCAAAGGCAATAAAAAAGTGCTTTAAGGGTATAGGTGCCAAAAGAACATGAGGAGAGAGACTACAGTTAAAAATACATCTCTAGGCTTAGAAGAATATATGGCGGAGAATGTATGGTCAGGCTTCCTGGGATGTGATTTTGGTGATTGAGAGCGGATGCTTTAGTGGCACTTCACGCTAGTTAGGAACAATTTGGAGCAGTGTTAAAGAAGAGAGACTGTTTAATAGACTTTCCTTTTATTTAACACAATAGTGTTCCAAATTGTTCCTAACTAGCACGTTGATGGACTCGGTAGTCCTTCAGCCTTTGAGAGCCAGTTTGGTGTAGTGACTAAGTGCATGGACTCTAATCTAGGAGAACCGGGTTTGATTCCTCACTCCTCCACTTGCACCTGCTGGATGACCTTGGGCAAGCCATAGCTCTGTACCAGCTGTTCTCTCAAGGATAGTTGTCTCAGAGCTCTCTTAGCCCCACCTACCTCAAAGGGTGTCTGTTGTGGGGAGGGGAAGGGGAAGGGGAAGGAGTTTGTAAGCCACTCTGAGACTCTGAGTGAAAGGCGGGTTATAAATCCAATCTCCTCCTCCTCCTCCTCCTCCTTTCCTTCGTCAAACAATCTACTTTTAAAAATTATAATAAATGGCCAAATCCAACTGTTGATTTGCTTCTTGCTTTCTGTAGTCATTTGCTGTCTGAGATTTCTTTCCTGAAGTCCTGCAGTGCTAGCTGTGCTTCTAGAAAGATTGTCTGTGTCCATTTCTGAAGCAAGTGCAGAAAACGTTCCAATTATTCTTAGAAGAGCCAGATGTTAATTAGTCCCACTGCTCTCTGCCTCCCGGGAATAAATTCCCTGTTTACTGTTCTTCATTCTTCCCTGCTCTTTATGTGGTAGCACTCGTTTCAATTAGTCGCAAGTTGGTAATTAAATGCTTCTTCGGGAAACAGATTCTGGATGGTGTAGAAGGCAACCGTTTCACATTGACATTTGGCTCAGCCCTAGTTAATCTTGGGTTTCAGTGCATGTGTGAATTAAAGTTGATTTTTGAATGAAGAATAAGAGAAAACCCTCCGTGCCTTTAGTCTGGAAGTACTGCAAATTACGTAGTGGTCTAAATAAATACACTATGTCTTTATTAAACTGTAAGACTTCAAGATGGGTAGCTGGGTTAGTCTGCCAATAGTAGTAGAAAAGAGCAAGAGTCCATTAGCACCCTAAAGACTAACAAAATTTGTGGCAGGCTATGAGATTTCATGAGTCACTGCTTACTCTGAAGTCCGCAGTGAGTCACAAAAGCTCACACCCTGCCACAAATTTTGTTAAGTCTTTAAGGTGCTAATGGACTCTTGCTCTTTTCTACTGTAAGGCTTCAGTTCTGCAAACAATTCAGTCCCAGCCCTGACATTTTATAAACATCTTAAATGGTATACTACACATACAAGTTTCATAGGGTAGCTGTGTTGATCTGGAGTAGCACAACTCGATTTGTGTCTAATAGCACTTTTGACTCCTGAAAGCTTCTATCCTGAAAATCTTAAATTGGTTTCTAAGATGCTCCTGGACTCTGATCTAGCTGCAGACTGCCACGGCTTCCTTCTGAAACTTGTTTCTGTAGTATCCCATTTAAGATATTTATAAATGTCAGGTTTGGAACCAAATTGTTTGCAGAACTGAAGTCTTACAGTTTAGTAAGAACATTGTGTATTTTGTGTGTGTGTTGACCCCTCTAGACTATTTACTTTCTTACATCTTTGATGTTTTGTAAAGGAAGTTATCGCCTCAGGGTCTTGGTAAGAAAATGACTTTGCAGGGTCGCCAGCCATATTCTCTTCTAAGGTGTACATCTGTGTTTCATGAATTCTATATGTGTAAAACATGTCTAGTCATCATGACTACCCCCCCCTCTCTCTGTGAGAGAGAGAATATGCACTGAAATAACAAGCGTAGGATTTTCACATATGATCTAGAGGCAAGTTTTGTGCTTCTTTCTATACAGAAGACTAGGAAATGTGTAGTGTATATGAAGCACATCTGAGAAATCCTAGGGTTTTTTAAAAAAAAGTTTTCTAACTCTCTGATAAAACCTTAAATGTTAACGTTGTAGTGAAAGTAAGTACCAAATGTTCAGAAATCGAGAAGGGGAAGTAAAAAAATTAAGTACTTCTGTGTCAAACTTTATTTTTAAACTCATTCCAGGGCTGCTTCTTTTTTTTTTGAATAATTTTTATTGGTTTTACTTTAACAAACTAAAATAAATAAACATTCCATAATCTCAACACTGTTATAATGAGCATGCATTATTCCATCCATATATAGAATTTGGACCACACAATATTCGGATCTACATTATTTTCTGGATTCGTCAAATAACTTAACTTATCTATTTCTGCCCAATCCAAGAGTTTGTTAATAATTTCTTCTCTTTTTGGTAAGTTTTCCGATTTCCAGTATTTTACTCATTCCAGGGCTTCTGAGCTCATTTTGATGTTGTTATTTTGAAAGAGAGAATGCAACTTGTTTACTAGCTGTCACTTGTCGTCTGTGACAATAATGCAAATGACATGCAAAATGTACACATAGCTGAGTCACGCATATGCTTCCAGCTCATGTTGTGTTTCCAATGTGATTCTTGATGCTGAATAAGCTAACACGCTAAAGGACATGAGTTAAATTGTGCGGTGTTTAGCAGGCTGTTGGGGCTGCTTAACTATTCAGGCTTTATCCAGGTGTTCAGGCGTGTTGGTCTGAAGCAGTAGAACAAATTTAGAGTCCAGTGGTACCTTAACCAACAAAGGTTTATTCAAGGTGTGATTTTGTGGGCAAAGTACAGTTTTTCAAATACAGTGGAATGGGAGGTAAGGTTCAAACTTATAGACAGCTGTTCAGCCCGTTATAACCTTAGCTTGTTATTTAGTTTTACTTTGAATATTTATTTATTTATTTATTTAATTCCATTTATATCCCGCCTTGCCAGTAAACCATTTACTGAAAGCATCTGCATCATGTTACATGTTAATTTGTTGTTCAGCCTGTACCTATAAGTTTGAAATCTAGCTTCCTTCCCAATGTATTTGACAAAATGTGCATGCACACGAAAGCTCATACCTTGAAGAAGAAGAAGAGATCGGATTTATACCCTGCCCTTCACTACCCAAAGGAGTCTCAGAGCAGCTTACAAACTCCTTTCCCTTCCCCTCCCCACAACAGACACCCTGTGAGGTAGGTGGGGCTGAGAGAGCTCTGACAGAAACTGCTGTTTATCAAGAACAGCTGTGCTAGAACTATGGCTTGCCCAAGGTCATCCAGCAGGTGCAAGTGGAGTGGGGAATCAAACCCAGTTCTCTCAGATTAGAGTCCACGCACTTAACTACTACACCAAGCTGACTCCTGAATAAACCTTTGTTGGTCTTAAAGGTGTCACTGGACTCTAAATTTGTTCTACTTCTTCAGACCACGGCTGACCACCTGGAACTACTCCCATTCCACTGTGTTTGAAAAAGTGTGCTTTGCACACGAAAGCTCATACCTTGGATAAACTTTTGTTGGTCTTAAAGGTGCCACTGGACTCTAAATTTGTTATTCAGGCTTTAGATATACAGTCAGCTAATTTGGGTGGATACATGCTTGGGCCAATACATTTGAACAACTTCCTTTGGTTCTGTCCCTCTAAGCCTGTTGCCACTGTACTCATTTGGCCAGATGTCATTCTCAAGTTCCCTGGCATTACCTCCTAGGTCCCTTTCCATTTAACTACCCAGTGTTCTGAATGGGGAGCTTTTGAACCTTTGCTGATGTACTTCCTGGCAATCGCCGGTGTTCTATGAGATCTCCATTGATCGTGCTGCTTTCAAATGCCATGATGCATATGGGGGAAGCCTCCACTATGAAGTAATATTGCTGGTGTGTTCTGCGTTGGGGGAGAGGGGTTACTGCACTTTTTCAATCAGCCCTTGAGTTGGTACAAATCTATGCAGGGGCCTGCTAAATATTGGATCACTCCGTAGCTGTTGGAATGCTTGTGAACATTCTATGATAGCCAGGGACTGAGCCTGTAGTGGAATTGGGAACAGAAGGGGAAGCTCCCTTGAGACTTCCAGATGAGGAAGTACACATAAAACTTGTATATAGACCTTTTTAGGAGAAAAAGTGAAATTAAAAAAAAAGCAATGAAAATAAATACTTTTCCCTTACAGAATTATTTGTCACATAATTTTGTAAAGCTACTTCTGTAGATACAGGTGTCCTTTGTAAACCCAAGATTATACCATCTGCTCCTGAAAGAGCTCTTATTCAGAACTCCTAGACTTATAGGGATCTCTCTTGCTTCTCTAGCTGCCCTTAGGTGTCTTGGGGTTTTTTTTAAATTGCCTATTCACTTGTTTATTTAAACTGACTCCTTCCGCTCCCCTCTCGTGTCCAGTCCCTTGCATTGTAAGCCAGAGGGCAAAACTTATGTCCATTTTGAAGCCCAGTTACCACAGATGCTTGGTTTAAAAATTAGCAATAAATAACAATAACTAGAACTGGTGAATTACTTCCAGCTTTCTCTGAGCAGCGTTATAAAGAGTGTCTGAACAGAAGCTGCTGATCATTTTTGCTTTTGTTCTACTCTCTTTTTATATATATATATTCACACTGGTCTTGAAATAAAAGTGACGTCTCTTCCTGGTATCTTGCAGCACCTGAATTTCTAAAGTTGCATCATTTCACCTTCACAGGGCAGTGTTTTTAAAGGGCATGCTTTGACTTGGAACACCTGCTTCCCCTTCTGTTCCCACGTGTCTTGGTATTCTATATTTCAGAGGAAGTGTGAGCTCCCAAGCCACACTTGGGCCCACTGCTCAATGTAGAAAGGGGGAGAACGTGTCCATGGCAGTTCTGTTCTTCGCAGTGTTTGAGGTAAGCAGGCTTTACCCTGAGCCACGAGGGCAGCTTGCATTTACAACCGCGTCTCTCTCTCTCTTTCTTCCCGCATGGCATTAATAAAGACCTGTACAAATTGCTCAGCTTCTTTCGAGAACTAATTTCTGGCATTGAGACTGATGTTCTACAGGTGTGTGTTGCTTTCACACACTTCTGCCACACTTCCCGTGCCACATTCCAGGTAATGAGCTACCCTTGAGTTGACCTCATGTCTGAGGTCTCGGTGATTAAGCTGAGGTAAAAATTGGATTGTATAATGGTGGAACGTGACTTGAAATATTCTCCGTCATGGAAATATATATGACTACAGTGAACCTTTTAGATTGTGTGTGCCTCCCCAAATGTCCTGTGGCTAAATTTCTGGCTTAAATTTTTGCCTTTATTTGGTATTATTTGGTTCTAGATTTGATGTTTGCAGTGAGCATTTGAAAACCAGTCAAAAGAATTTGATCCTAACTTGGCTTTGGGGTGGAAGTTCCTGTGGTTATTTGGTAGAAACAGTCTTGTTCTATCTTTCAGTTTTCTCTTGTTCTTCCTTCTGTAACTCTGCACCATGCCAAAGACTCCTTTGCTGTCCTAGTAGGGGAGCCATGTTGATCGACTGCAGAAAACACAAAAGAGGGGAAACCACCAAAACTTATTCTTTAAGGTGACCATAAGACTCCTTTGTTGTGTTTGCCGCCTCCTGTAGTGGGTAGGGTTGCCAAGTCTGGGTTGGAAAATACCTGGGGACTTTGGGGGTGGAGCCAGGAGAAGGTGGGGTTTGGGGAGGGGAGGGACCTCAGCATAGTACAATGCCATAGACTGTACTCTTCAAAGCAGCCATTTTCTCCAGGGAAGCTGATCTCTGTCAGCTGGAGATGTGTTGTAAAAGCTGGAGATCCCCAGGCCCCACCTGGAGGCTGGCAACCCTAGTAGTGGGGCATTCCCTGGACGAACATCCTCAAAGTTATCACCTGTGTCACTTTAAAAAAAAATGGGGGGGATTTTTCTTTGTGTATGTGTGTTTGTACCTGGAAGTCACATTGACCTCTGGTGACTGATCTCTACTGGGGGCCTGGAGAATATTCAGAGAGATGGCTGAAAGCCTGCCCCTGTCCTCCTGACTTGGTATTTCAAGGAAGTCTCCCATCCAAATACTAACCGCAGTCAACCCTGTTTAGCTTCCAAGCTTGTCTGGGCTATCCAGGTCGCAGCACCAGTGTCACTTTTTTGCTTCCACAAACCTCACATTCTCTGCAAACCTCCGGTTTACCCTTTTATCTTCCCAATTGCAAGAAAGTCTAAATCCACGTCCTGCATCTGAACACATACTTCCTTTGTTATACTTCTAGGATTGCCAGATCTGGGTTGGGAAATTCCTGGAGTTAGGGGGTAGAGTCTGGGGATAGTGGAGTTTGGGGAGGGGAGGGTCTTCAGCAATGATCCCTCTAAGCTGTGGAGTCTTGTGAGCAAAAATTCTACTTTGTGAGCTACTAGCATTAAAGTTGTGAGTGAGCGATTTGGCTACGGCATAAATTAGTTTGCTCTGGAGCTATCTTTCCCGAGCTAAGACAAAAAAGTGTAAGCTAGAGGCTAAAAAACTGTGAGCTGACTCACACTAAACTCAGCTTAGAGGGAACACTGATATTCAGTTGGATAAAATGCCATAGAATCCACCTTCCAAAGTGGCCATTTTCTCCAGGGGAACTGATCTCTGTTGCTTGGAGATCGGTTGTAATCCCAGGAGATCTCCAGCCACCACCTGGAGGTTAGCAACCCTATATGTTCCCCTTCTTCCTGTCCTTCCTTCCCTTGCTTGCTCCCTCCCCCACTGCTAGCATTTTGGATTGTACACTCCTTGGGGCAGAGAGAACTACTGGTTAGCACGTGGGGATTTAGATCCTCACTCTAGCAGTGCAATCCTAAAAGTTACCCCCTTCTTAAACCCACTGTGTAAACTCTGTTTAGGATCGCTTTGTAAGTGACCTTGAGCCAATTGTTCTCTCTCAACCTGACCTACCTCAGAGGGTTGTTGTGATAGCATAATGGAGGAGGGAGAACCAGGAAAGCCACCCTGAGTTTCTTGGAGGAAGGGCGGGATAAAAAATAACGATGGCAGAAAGGAGTCCCATTTATTAGACTGAAATATTTCATTTTAAAAAGCTGTTACCTAATGTTGTGTGTGGTAGATTTTGAGTTTTTAACAGTGAAAAAACAAGGTAGCTCTAGTTCTGAGCCTTCCTTTTGTCATATTTTCATTTCCTGGTTGGGTAGAACCCACTTAAAATCAACAATCCATTCTGCCAAATGTGGTCAGAAGGCACCAGGTTTCTATTTGAAGGCCTGAACAAATAGAAGTAAAAATCAAATAGCATGTTGTGTTTGCCTGAGCCGAGTTAGGTGCGCCTTCTTTCTCTGGAGAGGGAAAACTGACATGTTCATACCCTGCCTGGTTTTGTGCTGCTTATAATGCTGCCATTGTAAATGTATGCATACATATAAAAAGGTAAATTATACAGCATAATCCCCAGTGAGTCCTCAAATCAAGATTTTCAAGCTTCTCTTGGCAATCCTAGGTATGTGTGATTTTTATATTTCTCTCTTTTCTGGAGCGCAGAAAGTGCCACTCGTCCAGAAAACCAGAGTAGGGGAAAGGAAAGCTACAAAAAAGGGAATGCTATCTCTATATTTCACAACATTTTTATTATTGGACATGGCCTAACTGAACATCTGGAATGGTTCCATGCTAGACAATCAGATAGGGGAAGTAATTTTGACACGAACAGTATAGCTCTGAGGTATTATGCTTCAGGGATCCTAGATGCTGTATGGAGGTTTTGGGGGAAGAAACGTCCAGTTCTGGAGGCTCTCTCCCTCTCGTTCAGTGTCAGTTTCTGAGAGCTTGCAGCAGATGATAACGCCTGGGTTACAGTTTTGTATGTTTGGGGAGTTCATGAGGAGCAGGATGCCTTCTGGATCTGAGTTCTCCACCATCCTTTGGAGCAACGCTGGCCTACACTGAAAGTCTAGTTTTTATTTATTTATTTGTTTGTTTGTTTGTTTGTTTCACTTATATCCCGCCTTGTCAGTTCTACAACCGACTCAAGGCAGCTAACAACATATAAAATCATAAAAACAGATTTACAATTTAAAAACATCAACATTTAAAAACTCTAAATAAATACACAAGATGGCGGCTTCTTAGTGCTCCGGTGAGTAGCTGCAATGGGGTGCGATCATCAGGGCCAGGGAGGTGGTATAATCAGCTTTCTCCCCGGCGGCGGCCCCTATTTGAAAGCCTGGCGGAAGAGCTCCGTCTTGCAGGCCCTGCGGAACTGCAACAAATCCCGCAGGGCCCTGATGTTATCCGGGAGCTCGTTCCACCAGTAAGGGGCCGCCACCGAGAAAGCCCTGGCCCTAGTACACGACAACCGGGCATCCTTTGGACCGGGGCAAGTCAGGCGGGTTTGGGTGCCCGACCTCAGTAGCCTCTGGGGCCTATATGGGGAAAGGCAGTCCCTCAAGTAGGCAGGTCCCTGACCATACAGGGCTTTAAAGGTTAACACCAGCACCTTGAACCTGATCCGGTATGCTATAGGCAGCCAGTGCAGCCGCTGCAGCACAGGCCAGATGTGGTCCCGCAAAGAGAGACCAATCAAAAGCCTGGCCGCAGCATTCTGCACCAGCTGCAGCCTCCGGATCTGGGACAAGGGCAGCCCTAAGTAGAGAGCGTTGCAGTGATCAAGACGTGAGGTGACCATAGCATGGATCACTGTAGCTAGGTCTTCGCGTTCGAGGAAAGGAGCCAACTGCCT
Organism: Lepidodactylus listeri; assembly: GCA_029233225.1. Classification (NCBI taxonomy): domain Eukaryota; kingdom Metazoa; phylum Chordata; class Lepidosauria; order Squamata; family Gekkonidae; genus Lepidodactylus; species Lepidodactylus listeri. The sequence goes on along the minus strand of JARCFY010000004.1, from coordinate 21,960,176 downwards.
AGTCAGCCGTAGATGGAAAAAGGCTGCTTTGGCAGTGGCTGCTACCTGGGCCTCCATCGTTAAAGAGGAGTCCAGGAGCACACCCAAACTCCTGACCCTCGGAGCTGGCACCAATGGCGCCCCACCGAAGGACGGAAGCGGGTGCCCTAACCCCGATCCGGTCCGACTCAAGCACAGGACCTCCGTCTTCAGTGGATTCAATTTCAGTCGACTCAGTCTAAGCCAGCCCGCAACCTCCTGCAGCGCTCGTTCCAGGTCGGCTGGTGAGGAGCCGGACTGGCCGCCCAACAACAGATAGAGCTGGGTGTCATCCGGATATTGATGACACCCCAGCCCATGCCTCCGGACAATCTGGGCAAGGGAGCGCATATAGATGTTAAATAACATCGGGGACAGGACCGCCCCTTGAGGCACACCACACACCAGTGGGTGCCTCTGGGAGGTCTGTCCCCCGAGCGCAACCCTCTGTCCCCGATCTTGCAGAAAGGAGGCAAGCCATTGTAAAGCGAGCCCCCGTATCCCAGCATCGGCGAGGCGGTGGATCAGCAACTGGTGGTCGACGACATCAAATGCCTCCGACAGGTCTAACAACACCAGTGCCGCCGTACCGCCTCGATCCAGATGTCTACAGAGGTCATCCGTGAGGGCGACCAGAACCGACTCCGTCCCATGACCCGGTCGGAACCCGGACTGAAACGGGTCCAGCATGGAGGTGTCATCCATGAAGCTCTGTAACTGAATCACCACCGCCCTCTCCAAAACCTTACCCAAATAGGGTAGGTTGGACACCAGCCGATAGTTGGCCAAAACAGCCGGGTCCAGAGATGGTTTTTTAAGGAGAGGGCGGACCATCGCAACCTTGAGCGCCTCCGGGAACAGTCCTTCTGAAAAGGACTTGTTAATAATCTCCCGGAGCGTATCACGCAACCCCTCATGGCAAGCTTTTATAAGCCAAGAGGGGCACGGATCAAGGCTGCACGAGGTTGGGCGTACAGTCAAGAGCAACCTTTTGACAGGACAACTGCAGCCAGCCTCACAGGGGACTGGGGTTGCCAATCTCAAGGTGGTAGAAGCCGAAAATGAGAGATCACGGGAGGAAGTAGAAATCCAAAAAACAACATCTGTGACAACCCCCCCCCCAAAAAAGTTAATAAAGATATGTTTGCAAAACCACTTACTGTAGTAATACTGTAGAAAATTATCTTCTATTATCGCTCACGTGCAAGTGATAATAGCAGAAGTTCTGTGTTTTTTAATCTTCTGTTGTACGAGGAAAAGTTGATCATACTCTCAATGAATCTTTACAAAATTACAAGGGAAGTCCATCATACTCAAAGAGAACCCGGATATAAGGTCATTTCATCCCAATCTTCATCCCAATCAAATGAGTTTATATCTGCTCACTGAGTATGATGGACTTTTCCTTGTAATATTGTAAAGTTTTATTTATAATATAATATGATCCTTACTAAATGTCCTAGTCATTCATATCACAGTGTTTGTTTGTTTGTTGTATTTCCCACCTGGAAGTTGGCAACCATAAAGGATTCTGGAAAGGAAAAAATTGCACTCTATATGTGAATGTGCATAGGGGTTTGGCTACTGGGTGGGGTGGGGCTGCTGGCGCTGTCCTGCTCCCCCCCCCCCCGAGCAGCGGTCACTCACCCTGGATAGTAATATTGGAACTACAGAGACTTACATCTCAGGGATGTTTTGACATGAAAAGTCATAAAGATTATGTTTTGGGTGTGTCTTCCCAGTTCAGGTTTCATACAGCACAGGAGTTGACTGGCTGTCTCTAGATGTGAGTCGCATGCAGGCAAATAGCAATATTTGCAATGATGTTAGCCTGTAATAAAAATTTGCAATAAACAAATTATTTGCAATAAATAGAAGCTGTTTGCTGGTGTGCAGGCAGCTTGCAAGACCAGGTCATAACATCATGGCCTGAAGAATCTGCTTCCCACCTCTGCATCATTTTAAAAGTGCTGCAACATCTGGCTTGATGAAGAGTTCTGTTGAGTTCAAAGGCTCACGCAATATTTTGCATCATTTTGATTGGTCCAAATAAAAAGGTATGACATGGATTCTGGGTTCTTAATAGGGCTGCCAAGTCAGCCCGGGGGGTGGGGGATCCCCCGCTAAAGGGGGAACCCCACCCCCAAAGTCGTCCCGCCAGGACGACTTCCCCCACGCAATGACGTCACCCGGAAGTGACGTCAGCACATTGGGGGGCGTTGCCAGGGTGACGCTCTGGCAATCGCCCCAAAACTCTATGATACCATAGAGTTTTGGGGCGATTGCCAGAGTGTCGCCCTCGCAACACCCCCAACGGGCTGACATCACTTCCGGTGATGTCACCGGGCGTGCGCTCGCCGGGGAAACTCCCGGCCAGAGGAGGACTCCCCCCACCGGTGAGTCCTGAAGACTTGGCAACCCTAGTTCTTAAAAGGATTTTGTGTGCTGTTTACACCTTTGTCTCCAGCCAGGCCCTTCTTATAGTCTTTCCAGTAAGCTTTTAGAAACTGTTTGCTGCCCCAGCTCATTTTAGACATGATGGAGAAAGGCATACATGTTTCTTGGCAGATCTGCATTGTTCACATATAGCAGCAGATTGTCTAATTTCTACAGCGGAGGGGAGCCAAATCCTACTGTCCCTTCTGTCTTACTTCCCGGCTCTTCAGACACTTTATTGTATTATTAAAGCAGCACAATTTGCAGATCTTCCCTTTTGATCTTACAAACACAGTGTGAATTTTTGTGTGTGTGAACAAATAACCTGCAAGAACCAGAGTAATGAGTTTATATTTGTTTATTTATTTATACCCCACTTTCTGCAGTGGCTCAAGTGGTTAAGACACTGAACTGCAGAACTGCAGACCTTCCCCCCCCCCCCCATATCTTTTTCTCCTAATGGGTTTCCCACCCTCCTCTTCATCCTCACAGCAACAAGCCTGCGAGGTAGGTTAGGATTACACTGGCCCACGGTCACCCAGCAATCTTCCACGGCAGGTTCAAACCCGGTTCTTCTAATTTCTGATACTCCAGCCATTTCATCATGCTATATTTTCAGTTTGTCTAGGAGCCTAGTTCGCTCTGTCCTGAATCATTCAGGTGACTGTAGTAGAAAGGCAGTAAGCCAAAAGAGGTTTCTCTCTGACCCAGGAGTTACTTCCTATATTGAAGTAGAAAGTACCTGGAGCAGCTGAACATGGGGAAGTGTGTTAGAGGGAGTATTCTGCACTCTCCTCTCATTCATAACCCCCCCCCCCCATTATTGTAAACCCCACTTCTGAACAAGGCAGACATACAAATAAACGAATGCAGCTACCTCCAGTCTGTCTAGGCTGGATCTCTGTAACTGAGCTTTGCTTATAGATTCAGGTGGGTAACTGTGTTGCTCAGAAGCAATAAAACGAAGTTTGGGTCTGGTGGCACCTTTAAGACCAACAAAGTGCATGCACACTTCTTCAGATACCTTTGCTTGTAGTCTGGGAACTGGTTTTATTCCTTCCCTCTGTGGAGAGAATTATTACTCAAGTATTACTTGAGAGAATTAGGTATGATTTCCTGCTGATACTTCTGAGAACGTTCAAGTATCTGGGCAGTAAAAAAATACATTTTTTTTAAAAAAGCACTCTTAAGTAAAGAAATAACTCGAAGTATGCCAAAAAAAACAAAAAACAACCACCCCAGTATTTTTCGAGTTTGGGTATATTGAATTTAAAAAATATTGCTATGTTTCAATATTCTCAAATCCCAATATCGATATGGTATTCAGATTCAGAATCCCAATTTTTTTTTGCCCCATTATACCCTGTGGGGACTATTATAGTCAACAGTTCCCATAGAGTATAATGGGGAATTGATCCAGGCATATCTGGGGCTCTGAGGGGCTGTTTTTCTGGTAGAGGCACCAGATATGCAGCATAGCTGCTGGTGTCTCTCCTTTAAAAAGCCCCAGGTTTCAAAAAGATTGGGCCAGGGGTCCAATTCAATGGGCCTCCAAAGAAGGTGCTCCCATCATTCATGGGTTTCAATGGAGGGGAAGGAAAGGTTTTTAAAGGGATTGTGGTCCCTTTAAATGTCTTCTCCAAGTGGCAAGTCCACCCGGAAGGCCCTTTAACTTTTGACTATCCAGCAGTCTCAAAAAATAACAAATATTTTTTTGGATTTGGGGTCCTGGCCATCTCGGGTAGCCAAAAAAAATACCCAAACCAATATCCAGCTGAAAGAATAGCCAGAAAATACCAGATATTTTACTGGCTCAGATATAGCTGAATGCACACCCCTAGAAATAACAAAGAAATTGAGGAGATTGAATAAGTGGTCAGGTAGAGCTCTGCGTAGGCAGGTAGAAAGGTATTGGAATAGGGGCCTTGAATGAGCACCACCAGGAAAGGAGGGGAAAGTCTTCATATTCATCTTGAGTTACTCCACATGTATATTGTTTGCATTCCTCCAATTTGCTTTATCGTGTTAAGATTCGTGAGGATTCAGGTTTATATTCAAATCATCGAGTTTTTACAGTTGCAGCTCTTTAGAACTTGAGACATTCTCGCTCCTAAAAAAAAAGTAGAAAACCCAGGCGTTGGATCCAGCCAGCAATTCCACTGATGAGAATGCAAGGAAGGGACCTCTGTGAGCACCTAAAATGACTATGCTGGGGATCATGGGACCTGCAGGAAGGGAACTGGGAAAGCTGAACGAGAAAATTGGCTGGATCGAACCCCTGAGATGAGACTGTCCCAATTTAACACCAAGAGTTTATTCTGTCAGGGTTTTCCTGTTCTTGCAGTGGTTCCAGGTACTATTTCTTCTTTCTTGGATCCGAGTGACGGTTGGAAAGAACCTTGACCACGGCTGGACACGAATCGGCATTGTGCATGACCGATTTTGAACCCTTGTTAATATTTCGGAGGCATATCTGGTTGTGTGATTTGGATTCTTCCTGTCCGAATCTCCTGTTACAGGAGCCATTAATACATCTTTAAGCAATTAAAGCAACTAATACAAGTTTAATGAAGGATAATATTCCATGGGGCTATTTGGTTAGGATTGCTGAAAATGACAGAGCGACTGTTCTGTCGCTAATATGCTTTGCAACTGACCGGTTCTTTTGTGAGGGTTTAATTGTACAAGAGGAACTGTAGAAGTGCATATTCAGCCTGCCTTAGCAGCTTGATCATTGTGATCTTCACAGCCGTGCGTACTTCTTCTCTGAAGATTAAATGTTATTGGAGGCTTCCTTTATTTTCAGCTAATTATGTCCCCCTGTTCCTCAAATTGCTTCTCTTTTCCTTTCCCCTTTAATTTCTGTTCTCAGTATGGGTTCAGGTGGCTAACCATGACCATCTGTAGCGGCAGAACAAAATTAGCAGAACCAGTAGCATCTTAGAGACTAACAAACTTTTCCAGAGAACAACCTTTTTTGTGAGTCAAGGCTGACTTCATCAGATACAAATAAGAATGAAGATCCATCATCCATAGAACCATAGAGTTGGAAGGGACCTCCAGGGTCCTCTAGTCCAACCCCGTGCACAATGCAGGAAGTTCACAAATACCTCCCCCTCCACACCCCCACTGACCGCTGTTCCACACCCAGAAGAGGGGAAAAAACCTCCAGGATCTCCAGCCAAACTGGCCTGGAGAAAAATGGCTTCCGGGTCCTAAAGTGGTGATCAGCATTTCCCTGGGCATGTAAGAAAGGGCCACTGTAGCCCAGTCAGAGAGTGGGAGGGGTGTTATAAGTAAGGCCAGCTAAAGGGGGCCAGGTTGCTGATCTTCTTATTTAACACCCTACCCCTTTTGCTCTGGATATGAGCAATTATGAATTTTCATTCTTATTTGTACCTTGAAGTGAGCTTTGACTCACAAAAGCTTATACTCTGGAAAATTGTGTTGCTCTTTTGTCACCTGCCATCCTGGTTTACTTTGTCTTCTCTCTTCATTGCTATTTGTTTCTCCTCTAGTGATTGCAGATGGCCTTGAATAGACAGTGTGCTCTGATTTAGTATGTTTTATTTCACTTCTGTGTAGAGAATGGAATTTCGGAAGGGCCTCATGTTAATTTTCTGTCCTGGTGGGAACAAATGCATGAAGGGAAATACATGGTTAGGAAAGAAAAATAAATCAAGTGTGGTTTCTTTGAACAAATTCAAAGCTTTCTGTAGAGATTATTAGTTCTGGGATAATACTTGTAAAAATTTAACAGCTGTATAGCACGTCCTTTCCGTACATTGTTTAAATTTAGTGATAAAACCCAGAGGCGCTGAAAATATTGAGATAAGTGGGTTATAGACCAAATCAAACCTGAACTCTCCCTAGAAGCTAAACTGACTCCACAGAGGCTATTGTCCTTTGGTCACATCACAAGAGGACAACGTTTACAGGAAAAGACAATAATGCTAGAAAAAGTGGAAGGCAGCAGGAAAAGAGGAGACCCAACATGAGATGGATTGACTCAATCAAGGAAGCTACAGTCCTCAGTTTGCAAGACCCGAACAAGGCAATTAATAACAGTATGTTTTGGAGGTATGGCCATCACGTCACAGTGGCTTTATGGTGACCCCATAGCGTGTTCAAGGCAAGAGATGTTCAGAGGGGGTTTGCCCTTGCCTGCCTCTGTGTAGCAACCCTGGAATTCCTTGGTAGTCTCCCATCCCAGTACTAACCAGGGTCAACTCTCTGCTTAGCTTCCAAGATTGAGACTGAGTTCGCCTGGGTTATCCAGGTCATTAATTCATAAGGTTGTCATAAGTCGAAAGTTACTCAACGGCACCCTGACCCGGATAGCCCAGGCAAGCCCGATCTTGTCAGATCTCAGAAGCGAAGCAGGGCTGACTGTGGCAAGTACTTGGAAGGGTCTAGTGGAAGGACAGAAGACACGGAGCTGCTTTCCTTGTAGTACAGGTGGTGTTTGGGATCTGCTGCATACCTGTGTGAACAGGTATCCAATAGGCCACGGGTGGGTGATGGATTGGTGATGTCTGGCTTCTGGGCCAACAGTGGGCAGGTACTTTCCCCAGTAGGCACAGAGTTCCCACCGCAGCTCAGCAGAAAGGGAGATGGCCAGGGGAAGGATTAGGGAAAAGGTTCACCCATAGCCACATGAGAGAGTGTGCTGCGCTTTAGGGCCAGCATCAGCACACCCTGAGGTGGGGCAGCTGCCAGGGCCCCCCAGCCTACACTGCCAGGGAAAGATGTGCAGGAGATATACACACCTGGCAGGCACAGCAGTGATGTTCCCATCTGCACACACCACCCAGCACCATCGGAGAAAGGACATACAGTCACTGTGACGGCTCACAAATGGGCGGGAGAAGAAAGGACACACAGGCAGGTTGAAGAAGAGGAGGAGGAGGAGGAGAAGGAGAAAAAGAAGAGAAGGGAAATATACCCCGCCCTTCACTTGGAGTCTCAGAGTGGCTTACAATCTCCTTCCCTTCCTCTGCCCACAACAGACACCCTGTGAGGTAGGTGGGGCTGAGAGAGCTCTGAGAGAACTGCTCTTGAGAGAGCAGCCCTGAGAGAACTTGTAACTGACCCAAGGCCACTCCAGCAGCTGCATGTGGAGGCATGGGGAATCAAACGTCGTTCTCCCAGATTAGAGTCCACGCTCCTAACCACTACACCAAACTGTCTCTACACTCTGTTTTCATACCGTTTTTGTCTACCTTAAGGAGTCTCAAAGCGACTCACAATTGCCTCCTTTTCCTCTCCCCACAACAGTCATCTTGTGAGGCAGGTGGGGCTGAGAGAGTTCTGAGAACTGGGACTGGCCCAAGGTCTCCCAGCATGTGGAAGAAGAAGAGAAAAAGAGTTGGTTTTTATACCCTGCTTTTTCCTACCTTAAGGAGTCTCAAAGCGGCTTACAATTGCCTTCCCTTCCTCTCCCCACAACAGACAACCTGTGAGGTAGGTGGGGCTGAGAGAGTTCTGAAATAACTGGGACTGGCCCGAGGTTACCCAGTAGGCTTCAGGTGGAGGAGGAGTGGGGAATCAGACCTGGTTCTCCAGATTAGAGGCTGGTGCTCTTGAGCATTATATCACGCTGGCTCTTGAGATGTGGGTCAGCTGGAAGGAGGTCATGAGTGAGGGACTTGGTGGCAGTCAGAAGAAGGAAAGGAACCCCTAGGCACTTCTTGCCCAGGGCCCTCCCCAACCTGGAACCAGCCCCGCTGCACATGCAGAAGGTGAAATGTTCATCTGTTGAGCTCATGAGCTACCCGTTGGAGACCGGTGGAATGGATCAGTGGTCTGACCTCATAGAAGGCTCCTTCATGTGCTTATGCGGTTAAAACATTCATTCTGGATATTGGTTTTTTGCCAAAGGTACTCTGACCTCTCTGATGTAATACCCGCTCTTTTGCGGTGATAACGCTTCAAAGCTCTATTATTTACCCTTCCACACCCTGTACTATTGACTCTGTCCTCACAACGTTGGCAGCAGCTGTTTCTTATACAGGAGGTGCATTGAAAGACACAGCCATCCATCTAAACTGTGCATATTCACAAATGTTTAAGTCCCCCCCCCCCCCCCCAGTCTAGATAGTGCCATATGGCTGCTTTCAGTTGTATACGGGCTGTTTGTTTGTATTATCCGTGCAGTTCTGGTGCTTCATTTAGAAGACGAAGTCCGGGGACTCAAGGCCTTGTGGAAATCACTCCTTTGACTTTGAATCTCAGCTCCATAAATATATCCAGAGGCTGGCTGCAGTTCCTCTTAGATGACAAAAAGCCACTCTGTGCATGCACAGAGGCATAGGACTTTCAGATCAGGATGCAGAGGAAAGGGTTGTGTGGTGCAGAAGATTCTTTGGGGGCGGGTATGTTACTACCCATGGTGAAATCAGATTAGTAGTTTACAGGGGTCCTTTCGAGCAGGAGCTTGGGGGAGCGCAGCTCCAGGAGTTGGTGCCAGCCCCCTACCACCACAGGGGAATGCCTGCTTGTGTCATGGCTGCAGCAAAATGACCCCGTCCCCTGGAAAGGCCCTTGTTCCTCTGACCAGCCTTCTGAAGGCTTTAGCCACCATTGAAGCTATCCTCCCAGAATAGTGGTATTTCTGAGGCTTGGATTAGTAACTGTCCCCTCTCTGCCAGCTTTCTTTCTTTCTTTCTTTCTTTCTTTCTTTCTTTCTTTCTTCCTTCCTTTCTTTCTTTCTTTCTTTCTTTCTTTCTTTCTTTCTTTCTTTCTCTCTCTCTCTCTCTCTCTCTCTCTCTCTCTCTCTCTCTTTCTGTCTTCTTTCTCTCTTGCCTTCTGACATACTTCTGGTGATGTCAGGGGGTGTGGCATATGCAAATAAGTTATGCTAATGAGCTCCTGCACCTCTTTTTCTACGAAATGATCCCTGGTAGTTTATATCATTTATAGACTTGTGGAATAGAAAGATCAGTGTTTGCAAAACACCTCCTTCTCCCAAAGAGCCCTGGTAAATGAGACCATTCCCTATTTTATCCTCACAACAACCCTATGAGGTTGGTTAGGCTGGGATGTACTAAAAGCTGGTTTGATGTAGTGGTTAAGAGCGGTTGACTCTAATCTGGAGAAGCGGGTTTGATGAAGCCAACTGGGTGACCTTGGGTCAGTCACAGTTCTCTCAGAGCTCTCTCAGCCCCACCCAACTCACAGGGTGCCTGTTACGGGGAGAGGAAGGGAAGGCGATTGTAAGCTGCTCTGAGACTCCTTCAGGTAGTGAAAAGCTCTTCTTCTTCTAACCAACCCTAAGTGGTCTAATGATTTGGTCTCTCTGGATTAAGTCAAGCGTTCTGCTCATCTGAAATCGTGAGTTTAAGGTTAGGGCTGTATTCATGCTGGGGTGAATACTCTGCGTGCCTGTAAAGTGCCATCAAGTTGCAGCTGACTTAATGGTAACCTCATAGGGCTTTCAATCTAAGAGATGAGCAGAGGTGGCTTGCCATTGCCTGCCTCTGCATAGCCACCCTATGAATTTGTCCACTCACTTTTAATTAGCAAAACGTAAAGCATTAGGGTCTGAGTTAATCTCTTTTTAGAGATTGGTGAATGTTGCCCGTTTTAATGTAAAGTCACATAGTGAGGATCCTTGTGGCAGCTGCTGTGTGGTCTCCCCTTCCTCTATAAAAGCCGTGTCTAGCTGCAAAAAAAGAGTGAAATGGGTATCTTTGAGGCCCCGGCAGAGGCAAAGCAGAGAAAGTGAGCCTAAGTTCCTCCATGATCTCTCCGTTTTGTGCATGTGTGTTTTTCTCATAGATCCTGTTTTGGACGACACGCTGAATAACTTCTTTTGTTGTAACAAACTTCTTATGCACACGGAATCAGAAAGCACAAGTAATATGCTGCAAACACTGCATGCATTTCAAAAAGGTTTGTCGTGCTGGATTTGTTCTGGCGGGGCTTTCCTACCATAGTAAAATACTTCAGTTGCTAGCTTTGGCTCACTCCACCCTTTACACACTAACTTGTGTTTGATCTGCTGTAGGTGCGTGGCATTAATACTAGTGCCCACTGCAGCAACATGTAAATGACATCCATGTGTACTAAGAAATCTGTATCCATGCGCTAGGGAATCGTGACTGGCCTGTGGCTCCCTGACACATGTGTGTTAATTAATTAATTATCATATGGCTTTGTGTGTGGTATAGCCAGGAGATCCTAAGATTGTCTGGCTGCCTGAATTACTAGCTCTTTTTAGCGTTATGCACCACTAGGTGGTGAGCTAGACTTATTTTTTGGGCTGAGAGAGCTGTGTCTGACCCAAGGTCACCCAGCTGGCTTCATGTGGAGGAGTGTGGAATCGAACCCGGTTCTCCAGATTAGAGTCTGCCGCTCTTGACCACTACACTGTACTGGCTCTCACATGCATGCTAACGATTAAGAACACCTGGCTACTGTTTGCACAAAGCTGGAGGAGGCCAAGGGTGCTTAGCTCTCTTCAGCCTCTGAAATGATTGCTGGGAGAATGAGGGACTGGATTCCGAGAAAGCACCAGAGTTGGGGTTGCCCACCTCCAGATGGGGCCTGGAGTTCTCTTGGAATTTCAGCTGACCTCCTGATGGCACGGATCGATTCCCTTAGAAGAAATAGCAGCTCCAGACGATGGACTCTATGGCACTAAATCTCCCTGAGCTCCCAATTGTCCCCAGACACCACCCACGAATCTCCAGGAACTTCCCAAGCTAAAGTTGCCAACCCTAGCCCAAGTTCATACTCCTTCTGAAATCCGGCTGAACCCTAGCAGTCTGTCCAGGGTGAGCGTGCTCCAGGCAATGTAGGCCTTCAAAACTAGGAACACGTGAAACTACCTTATACTGAACCAGGCCTCTGGTCCATCAAAGTCAGTATTGTCTGCTCTAACTGGCAGCAGCTGTCCAGGGTCTCAAGCAGAGGTCTTTCCCATCTCTTTCTACTTTGTCCTTTTAAACTGGAGACACCGGGGATTGAAACTGGGAACTTCTGCATGCAAAGCAGAGGCTCTACCACTGAGCCCCCTCCTCAAAGGATACCAAAGGGCTGCTAAGCTAAGCAGAAACAAATGGAGGTCATGTGTCTCCCCTCATCCACTAAAACTTCTTGTTCCAATGGAATAAGGACCTGGAACCTGTACATTACAAGAAGAAGAAGGGATTGGATTTATACCTTGCCCTTCACTCAGAGTGTCAGAGTGGCTTACAGTCTCCTTCCCCTCCCTGCAACAGACACCCTGTGAGGTATGTGGGGCTGAGAGAGAACTGCTCTTTTAAGAGCAGCTCTGAAAGAACTTATGACTGACCCGAGGTCACACCAGCAGCTGCATGTGGAGGAGTGGGGGAATCAAACCCAGTTCTCCCAGATTAGAGTCCGCCGCTCTTAACCACTACACCAAACTGGCTCTCTTTTACCAAGGATGTATCCTAGCAGTATGAGGGTAACTAGGGTTGCCACCCTGCAGGGGTGGGTGGAAGATCTCCTTATTACAGCTGATCTCCAGATAACAGAGATCAGTTCCCCTGGAGGAAATGACTGCTTTGGAGGGTGGACTGTACGGCATTATACCCTGCCAAGGTCCCTTCACTCCCGAAACAGGCCCTCCCCAGGCTCCACCTCCAGATCTCCAGGAATTTCCCAACAAGGAGTTGGTAACCCTGAAGGTAACATGTACAGACTTGGTCCACTGTGGTTTAGGTTTCCCACTTTGTCTTTGGAAATCCCTTGAGATTTGGGGGCAGTACTTGGGAAGGCAGAGTTTGAGGAGGTAAACCCATAAAATTTACCCTCCAGAGCTGCCATTTCCTCCAGGGGAACTGGTCTCTGTAGCCTGTAGACTAGCGGTAATTCCAGGAGTACTCTAAGCCCTACCTGGAGGTTGGTAACCCTGTTTTTGATTTTGGAAGGGGGGAGGCATAGGGGCCATTTTGACTCTCCTGTATTTTACTGCTACGTCTCTTGGTCTTCCCTGCTGCTCCCTCCCATTTGTCATACTTTGTGTTTCATATGTTAACATAAAAAAATTGCCTAGTAGATGTAATGCCTCGTAGTTAGCAAAACGTCATGGTTCAGGTGGGAGTTGACAGGCCACATTTCTAGAGCGGAAGCAATGGATCCTTTAGGAAGTCCTGGTTTGAGAGTTAAATCAAAGCAATTGAATGGGATGCGGCAGTTGACACATCAAGCCTAGCTAGATTTTATAGCATTTGATGTGAGATGGCCTTGTCTTGGCTGCCCAGTTGAATAATCTCCCGCCCTGGGAAAACGTAATTATTTCCAGAACATTTTTCATTGTAATGTATACCTCTAGAGTACTATTAACTAAAGAGAAGGAGATGTTTATAGACAGCTAAGGTTTCACTCTCTTGGAATCAGGATATCATCAATGAAATATTTGGTGTGCTTTGAGAGGCAGTGTTGATGCTGTAGGTCAAGGTGTTGCTTCCCAACTAGGGTGGCCAGGTCCCTTTGTCGTGCTGGCGGGGGTGATGCCTTTGCATTGGGGCCGACGCTCTGGTTTTTGAGCAAAACTCTATGGTAAAACTGGCTGCAAACCATAGAGTTTTGCTCTCAAGCCAGAGTGTTGCCATGCAACGTCCCCAATGTGATGATGTCACTCCCAGGTGATGTCATCACGTCGGGGATGTCGCCATGCAACGTCACTGTTAGGGGGCCGGGTTTGGGGGCTTCTGCCTCCAAAATCACCCGAACCTGGGGACTGGGGACCCTATTCCCAACAGTGTGTCAGGGTCTGTTGGGATGGGACTTACCTGAACCAGCCTCACAAAGCAGAAAAGCTGGAAGATCAAAGCCAGAGGAATGGTCATCGTTAGGCTGGGGATCAAGTCCAGTACAAAGAAATATGCACAGGCTCTTCCAGAAACCGTGGTGGACTTGTGCAGCAGGTGGAATGTAGGGCTAGCAGGTACAGTCCTTCCTTCCTGTATAGTTTTAGGATTAGAGAGAGAAAGCAAGTTAAAGAATTGACATGAATAAACACAGACCTGTTCTGTACCTGAAGGAGATCAAGGTGCTTCATTTCCATCACTGCCTTGACCCTGCTGCACGTGTAGACCAGGTCTGATGTTCCTCCAGCTCCAGTTCCTCCATCAGGCGTTTTGCATTCCTACTGTCTGCTTTCTTACCATACACTCTGCTTATATGTTGTCCCACATAGTGTTGGGGGGAGATAGAGGCTATCGACATAGTTAATTACAGTGTTTACCTTGATTAGGTAAAGGTAACGGTTTCCTTGGCTCAAAAGCCAGTCGAATCCGACTCCAGGGGGCGGTGCTCATCTCCGTTTCCAAGCCAAAGAGCCAGCACTGCCCAAAGACTTCTCCATAGTCCTGTGGCCAGCATGACGAAACGCCGAGGTGCATGGAACACTGTTACCTTCCCACCAAAGCGGTACCTACCGTATTTTTCGGACCATAAGAAACACTTTTTCTCCCCAAAAAGTGGGGAGAAAAGTGTGTGCGCCTTATGGAGCGAATGCTGCTGCTGCAGCAGGCACAAGGTTGCCGTTGCTGCCGCGAGGCCGACACTGGCGGCTCGCGCAAGGCCTCTGCTGTCAGGCCACTGCTGCCGCTGGCAGCTCATGTGAGGCCGCCGCTGATGTTGCCGGCTCGCGTGAGGCCGCCGCCGCCGCTGGGTGGCTCGCGCAAGGCCGTTGCTGCCGGCTGGCGCGAGGCCGCCGCTGACGCTGCCGGCTGAGGCCACCCTGACCAGCACGGAAGGCGCGATCCTCCCCCCGCGTCTTATGGTCAAGTGTGTGCTATAGAGCGAAAAATACGGTATTTATCTATTTGCAGTTTCTTGCTTTCACACTGGAGGTTGGCAGGAGCTGGGACCAGAGATGGGAGTTCGCTCCATCATGCAGCACTCAGGTCTCGAACTGCTGAACTACCAACCTTCCGGTCTGCAGCTTGGTGTCTTAACCTCTGAGTCACCATGGCTCCTTTTACCCTGATTACAATACACTTTTTATTTCAAAGGAAGTACTGACAGTTGCTATTTCCATCCCTTGTGAATATTCGGTGGTAAAGACATGGAGACATGTCGGCTGGGGAGTGGCTAACGGTTTTACTATCCTGTTAGGCATTAACTGGGCCACTCCCTGGGTTGTATGAGAGTGATTTTTCCCCTGCTCCAAGTTTAACGTATTCTTTGCTTGTATCTACATCGATCTCATCTGCTCAACGCCCTCCCCCCCCCCCCCCCCCGGTACTTTTCATTCTACAGAATAATGTTTGCTTGTCTGTCTGTTCTGGAGGAAAGCAGTTGTGGGTCTGAGCAGAGAAATGACTTGTAAAGGAATGGTCAAGGCTGCCCCATCCACCTCCATGGGGCCTCCAGTTATTCGGAAGATACATGCTGCAAAACCAGCCTGTTTTTGGCAGTGGAAGAATTACATAAGAACATAAGAGAAGCCTATGTTGGATCAGGCCAATGGCCCATCCAGCCCAACACTCTGTCACACAGTGGCCAAAAATACCAGGTAGGGGGGAAAGATCATCTGGCCCTCCTGTGCTGCAGCATTTTTAAATGGCCAAATTTTTCTCTAAAGTGCCAGTTGGACCTAGGGTTGCCAGCTCTAGGTTGGGAAATACTTGGAGATTTTGGGGGTGGAGCCTGAGAAGGGAGGGTTTTGGGTAAGGGATGGACCTCAGCAGGGTATAATGCCATAGAGTCCACTCTCCAGAGCAGCCATTTTCTCCAGGGGAACTGATCTTGGTTGTCTGGAGATCAACTGTAGTAGGAGGAGATTTTCAGGTGCCACCTGGAGGTTGGCAACTCTAGGACTCGGACCGGTGGCCATCGTAATGTCTAGTTTGGCTGTCAGTGTTTCTAGACATGAGTGATAACAGGTTAATACAGTACAAAAGGAAAAGTGGCGTTAGGGTGAGAAGGTTTAAGATATCTGTAGGCATGATTAAAGTCCTGTCTCCTTAATGGAATGGAAGATTGGATTGATAAGGGGCTGAAGACACATCATCATGACAGAGCTTACTATCTGGAGAAGGTGGCTTTGGCCCATAACACTGGGCACCTTTTTAAATATTCATTACAAGAAGAGCCCTGCTGGATCAGGCCAGTGGTCCGTCTAGCCCAGCATCCTGTCTCATGCAGCAGTTGATCAGTTGCGACAAGTGGAGATCTGAGGATGAGAATGGAGTTTAGGCAGCGGAAGGAGCTCAGGAGCGGAGGGATGTCATAGAGTCTACCCTCTGAAACTGTCATTTCCTCCAGGAAAACTGATCTCTATAGTCTGGAGATAAGATGTAATTCTGGGAGAACCCTATGCCCCGCCTGGAGGTTGGCAATCCAGTGAGTTGCCAACAAAAAGGCATAGAGACCAAGGCCTCCCCCTCATGTGGCCTTCTAGTGCTAATATTTAAAGGTTTACTGCCTCTGAATATGGATTTTTTCCCTTTAATCTCTGGAGCTAAAAGCCACTGATTGCAGTATCCCCCACAAAACTCTCTGATCCCCTTTTAAATCCACCCATGTTAGTGGCCATCACTTAGTCCACTGGCAGCAGATTCTGAAATGTAATCACTCACTGAGTACAGAATCACTTTTTTCCCTGTCTTCCATCAGCTTCATTGGGTATCCCCGAGTTCTGATTTTCTGTCACTTTCCACTCTATGAATTATTGTGTACACCTCCATCCCGTCTCAACTTTGCCATCTTTAAAAAATAAAATAAAATCTGATGTTGTATTCAGTGCCAGACAGATCACCCATTCCATCCTGATATTGTTGTTCAGTTGCACAGTTGAGTCTGACTCTTCTCGGGTCGACCCCATGGACCACATCACGCCAGGCCCTCCTGTCTTCCGCCATTCTCTGGAGTTTGCTTAATTTCATGTTCGTTGCATCGATAACACTGTCTAACCATTTCATCCTTGGCTGTGCCCTTCTTCTTTGACCTTCAATAATTCCCAGCATCAGGGCCTTCTCCAGTGAGTGCTCCCTTCTCATTTGGTGGCCAAAGTATTTGAGCTTCAGCTTCAGTATCTGGCCTTTCAGGGAACAGTCAGGGTTGATTTCCTTTAGGATTGACTGATTTGATCTCCTTGCAGTCCCAACGGAATCTCAAGAGTCTTCTCCAGCACCATAATTCGAAAGCATCTATTCTTTGGCACTCGGCCTTCCTTATACTCCAACTCTCGCACCTGATATTAGGTATACAGTTTTAGGAGGGCTACTTTGTTTAATCAGCCTGCAGTGTAATTGATTGATCCGTTCGGGCAATATTTATTGATGCACTCAAACAAATCTTAATAAATGAGTTTATGAACAAAAGGCATTTTAATCTGTGGGCTATTTTTGTATGTGGGAGATGAGAAAGTAAATATTAAAGATGGACTTCCACCCCAGCAATGAAATAGTAAGTCCTTACATTCCTCAGAAAAGCCACATTGTTAAGCCTGGTTAAAATATATTTAAATAACTTTTGCAATTCCACTAATTGTTTAAAAGGCAGATGATGAATAAAATGGCATTTTTATTATGTACCATATCATTAAGTTCAGTTTGCTTTTTAGCTTTAGCTTTTCCCGGCACGTTAATGCTTGTTGCAGTTTTTGGGAAGAGTCTGTGTGCGCCTTCCCCAATTGTAATGTATAGTTTGTTGACACTGGATGACGGCATCGCAAGGGGACGCTACTTCTGTAATCCTAATCCTATTACCAGTTTTATTGGATATTTTATGCTATCTAATTATGAGAGGACAAGAGTTGCTGGAAAAGATAATACTACTAGGAAAAATTGGAGGCAGCAGGAAAAGAGGAAGACCCAACATGAGATGGATTGACTCAGGGTGCGTTCAGACAGGCAGCTAATTCTGACATTGGCCTGGCTGTAATTTGATCTAGATCTTTTTAATTCAGCATTGCACGTCCAGACAGCTCCCCCGTTAATCACTTTACTGTGCGTGACTCGGTGGTGGATTGTCTAGACAGCATCCACTGTAAAAAGCCGTGCGGTCGGCTTTTTTTTTAAAAAAAATCCTGTCTGTGCATGCGCATATCTGCATATGTGCTTATCTGCATATGTGCATATCTGCATGTGTGCCTCACCATCTGCGGACAAAGCATGTTTAAGCAGTTATGCGCACATCACTAAGAGTTTTTTTTAAATGGCAGCCATTTGGGATGGTCTGGAGACCATCCATACCAGCTGATTGTGCGCTGGTGGAATGACCTGATGGTGGAAAGTCCAGCATTGGCCCGTCGGCCAGCTTTAGACAGGACTTTAAGCACTATCTTTTAAGTACGGATCCCTGACAGGGATCGATGGGCTACTAACGAAAGTGGCATGGTTCCCAGATGTTGAGGTCTGGACGTACACTTTAAATCCATCAGGCACTTGTGCCTGGCATGGTTCAAAAGAGCCGTCTGAACGCACCTTCAGTCAAAAAGGCCGTGGCCCTCAGTTTGCAAGACCTGAGCTAGGCTGTTAATTAACAATAGGATGTTTTGGAGGTTATTAATCCAGGAGGCTACCACAAGTCAGAAGCAACATGACACGACTTAATACACACATATGCTGTCTGATAGAAATGTTTTCTATATTTTGTAATCAATGTTCCCTCTAGGCTTTGGAGTCTTGTGAGCAAAGAGTCTACTTTGTGGGCAACTGGCATTAAAGTTGTGAGCGAGGGATTTGGCTGTTGCATCAAATTAGTTTGCTCTGGAGCCATCCTTCCCAAGCTAAGACAAAAATGGGTGAGCCAGAGGCTAAAAAACTGTGAGCTAGCTCACACTAAGTCAGCTTAGAGGGAACACTGGTCTGATGCTTTTGTTTAGAGCTCATTGATGTATTCATGCTGACATGAGTGGCCCAGGCTAGCCTGATCTGGTCAAATCTCAGCTGCTAAGCAGGGTCAGCCCTGGTTAGTGCTTGGATGAGAGACCACCAAAGAAGACTGGAAAAGGGAGCAGAAAAGCTGCATGTTTGGGCCAACTTGAGCTGTAGGCATATAAAGCATTATTGGGGGAGTAGCTGAGAGCAGCAAAATCATCCCATTTAGTGATATAACTATTCTGTGTGCGGGGTAATGTCCTTCGGTTTAGAAGCTTTCAGGCTGAGTTCAGGTGCGTAATTCACATTTTGCCTCCTCTTGTCCAGAGCATGAGAATGTCAGTGTGCGTAAAATGGAAGAGGAGAACGTAATGTGTGCAGTACAGCTGTGTTTCGTTGGAATTCTAAGATGCTGAAGTTAATCATCTAAGGTTCTGTCCGCTCATATTATAGGCAGCATTTTGTGTGCGACTTGGGAGCTGGCATTGCGTAACATCCTTGCCCGTGAGGCTTGTCTGACACTTAACCCTGCTCTCTTTCTCAAACATATCTTTTGTACCCAGGCTTTTCACTAAGGGGTTTGATCTTTTAAAAGTTCTTTTTTACAGTCTCTGGACCCAGCTCCTGCCAACCTAGCAGTATGAAAGCAAGAAATTGGAAGTAGATAAATAGGGACCGCTTTGGTGGGAAGGTCACAGTGTTCCGTAAGCCTTGGCGTCTAGTCATGCCGGCCACATGACCACGGAAAAGGTTTTTGGACAGCACTGGCTCTTCGGCTTGGAAACTGAGATGAGCACTGCCCCCTGTAGTCGGAATCGACCTACTTTCAAGCAAGGGAAACCTTTACTTTTACCTCTAGCCTGAGGACCGGCTTACAATGACCGTCTAAGGCTGCTGAATGTTTTGTGCCACTTTATACTCCGCTTGGTTTTTCTTACCAGCTTTTACTGATTTTAATGAGTTTGTTTTTATCAGGCTTGACACTGTGAGACATCTTGAGTGACAGTCTGGAGAGGTGGCCTATAAGTTTTCTAAATCAATAAAAAGAGGCCACGAGAATGAGCTGCGATCAAAGAAAACACCAATTCAAATTTCATCTTGGCACCAAACAGACTAGGTGGTCTTAGGGCAGTCTTTCCCAGCCTTAGTTTGCTGTCTTTCTCCGTCTTAGGTTGCAGTCCTGTGCATACTTTCCTGAGCATAAATCCTTTTAAACACAGTGGGACTTATCTCTGAGTAGACATGCTTCGGCTGGTTCACCAGCCGCGTCTGTTCCTGGTTCAGTCAGCCCCAGTGAGCCATACCTTTGTTACATCTAGACGGGACTACTGCAATGCACTCTTCTTGGGGCTACCCTTGAAGAATGTTCAGAAGCTGTGGTTGGTTCAGAATTCTGCGGGTGTACTGCTCTGGGCTAGCTATTGGGAGCATATCTCCCTAATGCTATGGCAATTACACTGGATAACGATCCACTCCCAAGCCAAATTCAGGGTGTTGGTCTTGTCCTTTAAAGCCCTATATGGCTTGGGACCAGGGTATCTCAAGGACCATCTCCTCCCATACGTTCCTGCCCAGATCACTGGGAGAGACCCTCCTGACTGCCCCACCAATCAAAGAAGCTTGTCTGGGCAGGGTTTGGAGAGATGAGGGACCTCAGGGTGATACAGTGTCACAGAGTCCTCATTTTCTCCAGGGTCACAGTGGCCTCATTTTCTCCAGGGGAACAGATCTCTGTCATCTGGAGAGCAGCTGTAAATCCCAGAAGCTCTCCAGCCATCACCTGGATGTTGGCAACCCTACTGCCCAGGGATGCTAGTCTCGGAGGCAGATATTGTTATCGTTGACTTAGTTACAGGCAGGCAATACATATTACGAGGAGGAATGAAGTACTGTGAAAACTTCCCAAAATGGAGTTTGGCACATTAATGTAGTGGTGGACTTGCCAAGGAAACCAGGACCGTATCTAGATCCCTGTATCAATAATTTTCAGAACAATGTTCTGGGGAATCCTAGACATTTTCAGATGCTTTTCAAAAGTTCATCAGTGAACAGTGGCTGTCTATCCTCCTCTGAAAAGACTGCTCCTTGTATTCCCCTACTATGTGCAGCAGGAAAGAGGTGCTGGGTATTCTGGGTGACATATCAGCTCATAGTAGGGTTGCCAACTCTGGGTCAGGAACTACCTGGAGTTTGGTGCAGTGGTTAGGAGCGCGGATTCTAATCTGGGAAAACCAGGTTGGATTTCCCACTCCTCCACATGCAGCTGCTGGTGAGTCAGTCACAAGTTCTCTCAGAGCTGTTCTCTTATGAGCAGTTTCTGTTAGAGCTCTCTCAGCCCGACCTACCTCACAGGGTGTCTGGTGTGGGGAGGGGAAGGGAAAGGAGTTTGTAAGCTGCTCTGAGACTCCGAGTGAAGGGTGGGGTATAAATCCAATCTCTTCTTCTTCTGGAGATTTGGGGGGTGAAGCCTGGGGAAGGCGGTGTTTAAAGTGTGGGGGGACCTCATTGGTATATAACCCCGTAGAATCCATCCTCGAAAGCAGCCATTTTCTCCAGGGGACTGATCTCTGTTGTCTGGGGATCAGTTCTTAATAGTAGGAGATCTCCAGGCAGCTCCTGGAGTTTGACAACCCTAGTCCATAGGGCAACAGGGAAACCTGGTTGGTGCCAGGTGGAACTGACCATGTGCCCTCAAACCTGCTTCAGGGTCCTCTGTAATGTTCAGAGAGTCCAGGGCAAAGGACTTGAGGTAGAAAGAAGTTTGTAACAGTAGTAAGTTTTGAAGGGCACTGCCTTCTTCCATAGGCTTTAGGTGCAGAAGGTTATGAATTTGGTTAAAACATTGCCACGGGAACTTTGTTCGAGCTTTTCGGTTTGGCACTAAGAGAAACTGGAAAACTGGACAGGCAAGAATCCTGTTACGTCTCTGCCACAGCGGGGCTGAATTGTTTTTCTTTTCTTTGCTCAGAAACGGCTTGCAGGATGACGACGGAAAGAGATTCGGAGACCACCTTCGATGAGGATTCCCAGCCCAACGATGAGGAGATGCCGTATAGCGACGATGAGACGGAGGACGAATTGGACACGCCGCCCGCCGTCGAGCCGGAACAGAACCGCATCAACAGGGAAGTGGAAGTGACTCGAGAAACACTGAGAAAGGGTGAGGACGAGAGCAAATAATAACCACCAAGACAGATTTTGCAGAAGCGAAGTTAACTGTTTGCTCCAATATTTCTGATGCCTCCCAAAGCCATTTGTGGGTTGACACCAGTGTTCCCTCTAAGCTGAATTAGTGTGAGCTAGCTCACAGTTTTTAGCCTCTGGCTCACACATTTCTGTCTTAGCTCAGGAAAGGCTCCAGATCAAACTAAATTTATGCAGTAGCCAAATCTCCTGCTCACAGTTTTAATGCCGGTAGCTCACAAAGTAGAATTTTTGCTCACAAGACTCCACAGCTGAGAGGGAGCATTGGTTGACACAGTACAACATCGATTAAGGTCGGTTGTTTATTTATTTACATGATTTATAGCCCGCCTTTCTTACAGGGACTCAAGGTGGATTATGCAAAGTGAGTCAGAACAATCTCAAAAAATGGGACATTCGGTAACCAGTGCATTAGGATGTTAGAACTCTGGAGCCACCAGGAAGATCTAAAGTATAGTATTCAGATGATACATTAAGCAGTACAGAAATTATATAAATTGGTTCCTACTTACAATAAGCAAAATGCAGCAGTATAAACCACAGTCCTTCATCATTTATCTGACCAAATTTGTGAAACCATTTTGTACAGACCATGGTGATAGTTCAAGACAGGTAGCCGTGTTAGTCTGGGAGGGGGGAGGGATTTATACCCCGCCCTTCACTACCCAAGGGAGTCTCAGAGCAGCTTACAAACTCCTTTCCCTTCCCCTCCCCACAACAGACACCCTGTGAGGTAGGTGGGGCTGAGAGAGCTCTGACAGAAACTATTCTTTTTCAAGAACAGCTGTGCCAGAACTATGGCTTGTGCCCAAGGTCATCCAGCAGCTGCATCTGGAAGAGTGGGGAATCAAACCTGGTTCTCCCAGATTAGGGTCCACGCACTTAACCACTACACCAAATTGGTGTCTCATGAAAGCTCCTCCCCTGCCACAAATGTTGTTAGTCTTTAAGGTGCTACTGGACTCTTGGTCTTTTCTAATTTTGTGCAGTGCAATCTTGTTATCTGTGCAGAAAAGCCCATTTGAATAGTTCAGTTTTGGAAAGCCCATTTGAATAGTTCAGTTTTGGAAAGTGTGAAAATGTGAAGCATGGTAAATTAAGATAAGTGGATTCTTAGGGCCATTTCTGGCAGGTGTAGGGTTGCCAACTCCAAGTTGGGAAATTCCTGGGGAATTTGAGGAAGGGCCTCAGAGGGCTGTAATGCTTAGAGCCTGCCCTCCAAAGCAGCCATTTTATCCAGGGGAGTGGATCTCTGTAATCTGGAGATCCCTCATAATTCCAGGCGATCTCTAGACCCCACCTGGAAGCTGTCAACCCTAAGCAAGTGGCTGACTGAAAATATTCTTAAGGACCATTTTGTCTGTGTGTATTTTCCAGTTGATGCCAACAAATGATGTACAGGCTTTGTTTCTACACTGTGCCATGTGTGATGCCCCTCCAAATTTTGTACATTTTGTAGAGATGTTTCTTTTCAAATGGTAGGCCATGGAATTGTGCCACCACCGGCCTGGCAGTGCCAGTTCACGCAAGCTTTGCCCTCACACAAACCTGGCACATTCCCAATAATCCTACTGGGATTATTATTGCATGAAAAAAAACCCCTCCACTTGGTGAGGTAAATAATAATAATAATAGCTTCAGCGTGAGGAAAAATAGTTATGGTGCTATGTTTATTTTCCCCCAAGGTCTGATATATTGTGCTTCAGTGTAAAGCCAGCTTGGTGTAGTGGTTAAGAGCACGGACTCTAATCTGGAGAACCGGGTTTGATTCCCCACTCCTCTACATGAAGCCAGCTGGGTGACCTTGGGTCAATCACAAGTTCTCTCTGGGGCAGTTCTCTCTAGAGCGGTTCTCTCAGAGCTCTCTCAGCCCCTCCCCACCTGTGGGGAGTGGAAAGCAAGGAGATTGTAAGCTGCTCTGAGACTCCGAGTGAAGGGTGGGGTATAAATCCAAACTCCTCCTCCTCTTCTCCTTCTCCTTCTTCCAGATGGATATACTGAGATAGTCTCTCATCACACTGGTCCTATTTTCTAAAAGGTGAAATGGGATCACAAGGGACTGCATGTTATTTACCTGGAGTGTCTTTTCCTCTCTCCCAGGAGCCAATTTTGCTTTATGTGTCCTATAAGAACTCGTTCTCCCAGGTTTTTTAAAAATATATTTCTTCTGCCAAGGTTGTTTTGCTGCTTTACTAGAATTTCTAGTTTGCATTCATTGAAAGCAAAACGAAGCATGAGCTAGGGTCCTAAGCAGTGCTGGAGATCCAGTGAAGTCACACGGAATGCAAGTTCCTTAGTTCCGGTGACTTTTTTCTCAAGCCGTCTGGATATTTTGAAACATCAGCTAGACACATTAATCATACAGTTTCCCAATAATGTTAACTCTGATCTGATAAGGAGAAAAATGGTGGTGTTTGACATCCGGATGTCCAAGGGCTGCCAGCTCTAGGTTTGGAAACTCTGGGAGATTTGGGGGGCAGAGCCTGGGGAGAGTGATTTGGGGAAGGAAGCGACCTCAGTGGGGTATAATGAGGTATAATGCCACTTTCAAAGCAGCCATTTCCTGCAGGAGAACGGATCTCTGGAATCTGCAGGGGAAATGAGACCTGTTGTAATTCTGAGAGATCTCCAGGTCCCACCTGGAGACAAGGATTGCCAGGTCCCCCGGCCACCTGCAGGGGAGGGGAGGAGGGTGGCCAGATCCAGGATGGGAAACTCCTGGAGATTTGGGGGTTGGAGCCTGGGGCGAACAGGGGCCTCAGTGGGGTACAGTGCCCTTGAGCAGGGGTGGCCAAACTGTGGCTCAGGAGCCACATGCGGCTCTTTCACACATATTGTGCGGCTCCCAGCAGGCTGGCTGGGAAAGTGAAGGGGAGCCATGCTTTTTCTGTCTCCTTTCCTTCCTCCCTCCCTCCAATCTATTTGGGTTTTTTTTGGGGGGGGGGTTTCTCTCACTTTCTTTCCACCTCTTTCCTTCTTTCTTTTCACCTTTCTCTCTTAGACAAATAAATCTCATTTGCAAACAAATAAATATCATTGGACAAATAAATATTATCGATATCTGCTTTTACCCCTTTTGCTTTTATTTTTAACAGTCTCATGTAATGTTAATAAAAAGCAAATCTGCATATTTTTAAAATAAAAACATGCATGTAATATTTGTTCATGTCTTATGGCTCTCGAGCATCTGTCATTTATTCCATGCGGCTCTTTACACTGAGCAAGTTTGGCCGCTCCTGCCCTAGAGCCCACCCCCCAAAGCATCCATTTTCTCCAGGGGAACTGATCTCTGTAGTCTGGAGTGAAGCTGTAGTTCCAGGGGATCCCCAGGTCCCACCTGAAGGCTATTATCCCTACTGGAAACTGGCAACCCTTGAATTTCTTTTTTACTTCGTAAACTGTAGTTTTGCTAGAACAGTTAAACTGGAGTCAGATTTAAAATTTAGTATATCACTTTGCCTTCCTAACCTAGTAGGATGGATCAGTTTTTTGTACATTCACTCCCTGTGGCTGAGTGAGGTAACTTTGTTTTTCAGACTGCAGTTGGCAAGTTAAAGCAAACGATCGTGCCTTCTATGAACAGCCACAATTTAAAAGAAAGGAGTTTCTGTGCCTTACGACAAGTAAATATTCAGTAAGTAGATTTCTTCACAAAGGTTAGCAACACATGCTAAAACTATGATAACGTGCATTTCAAGTATTTTTCCGCTCTCATTGGGATCCCAGAGTGACTTACAATGTATCACTGGCCTGCCTTGCAGGGGCAGTGTAAAGATTGCAGCGAGATAATACGTGCAGTGCTTTTGGGAATGCACTAGATAAATGCTAAATATTCTACCCAATAACAGAATTCAGACCTTTTAAAAAAAAAAATCTTCACCTACAGATGAAAGTTTTGTTTGTTTTCTTTCCATTCTTAGTTCTGCCTGAAAGGCTGTTTTGGGTTTGGGGGGGTTTTAGTGGATCGATAACGATCTTTAAAAACCTGAAGCTGGTTAAGACTTCCTGCAAAATATTAAACCTTCAAAATCTGTTTCAGGTGACTAGTCCAAGGCAGTGACCTGTGGCAAAGTGGTTTGCATAATGTAGAAGTCTAACCGAGGCTGCTTGGAGGAGGATTTAACTAAATGTTTTACATAGCTTGGAAATTCAATATAGTATGTTCTATTAGGATTAACTCCCCCCTCCACTCCCATTTTATGTCCTCAACAGGGAAATGCAATTAAAACCTACAAATATAACCCAGTCACCTTCTTGCCATTGAATCTACTTGAACAGTTTAAAAGAGCTGCCAACTTCTATTTCCTGATTCTCCTTATTTTACAGGTAAGACACATGTAGAGTTTTCTGTACAAAGCGGAGATTCTTTTGTACCCAGTTTAGCAGTTAAGGCTGAAAAGGCATCTGTAAGAATTAGACCTGTGGATACAGTAGCATTCAGAGCAAGCTGATGTTCTGTTCCTTATTGCCATCTTTTGGTTTCGACTGGACCGTGAACCTGGGACCTTGGCACGCATGCTTTGTAGCTGGGATCTTGTACCAGGGCCCTTGTCCTGATGGGGATAATTGCTGAATGCCCAGTGTGGGTCTTCTGGCTAAGCAGCTGCCTGGGTGGGCATCATGAGAAGGATGCCATTGCCCTGCAAAGCCTTGGCTCACTCGTGGGCACTGACAGGGTGGGAATGTCAGTGATAGTAGTAGCAGAGTAGCGTGCACTGGTGAACTTACAACAGAGAGCTCAGACTCAAGAAGTCCACTGTCCACACAGTCCTTCGTAGGAACTATATACAAGGTTTATTTACAAGAAGTTACTGATGCCGGTATACACTCCAACACAATGCTTCGCCAGGCAATCAAATAGCGAGAGGGGGAAGGACATACTGTACATTGAATACATATATACATAATACTGTCCAGCTTACCGTGTTGAGTCACATCAGACTCCAGTACTGGACAGATCTGGTTTGCTCCTGCTGAGACTGCCAGACAGGATCTGTCAGCTGTCAGAATAGATGGAACTGATCTAGCTTATGTCTTACATACTGACAGGGAAGTGACAGGCATTACCTTCGAGATCTGAGCTGCCATCAGCTCAGTCCAGACCAAGTCCCCATGGCTTTGCTGTAGGAGCTCAGATTGGGCTGAGCTGGCATTCACGTGGGGTGAACCTTGAGTGGGGGTGATAAAATACCTTGAACACACATGAAGCTGCCTTATACTGGATCAGAACCCTGATCCCTGAAAGCTAGTATTGTCTACTCAGACTGGCAGTGGCTCTCCAGGGTTTCAGGCTGAGGTCTTTCACATCACCTACTGCTTGGGCCTGTTAACTGGAGATGCCGGGGACTGAACCTGGGACCTTCTGCATGTCAAACAGAAGCTCTACCAATGAGACAGCCACTCCCCAGGACCCGGAGCTGGCTTGCCAATGCCTGATCCTAGGCCCTTTCTTTAGCCATACCCGGAGCTGAATTCACTTGGTTATTTCCATCACTTATTGAGCATTAACAATAGTGTGTATGTTCAGCTTATGGTGTTATAATGCTGGTCGTCCTCTGTGGCTGAGCTCATCCTTTTGCCTTGCACAAGAAAACATGAACTGGGTGGGGGGGACATTTATGAATAAGATACGTAACACCCAGAATACATCTGTTCTTTTTTCTTTGCCATTGGAGTGTGAAAAATTTTACATTAGAGTAGAGGGGATCACTTACTCCTGGAAGGAGCTGTGGCTCAATGGCAGAGCTTGTGCTTGGCCTGCAGATGGTCCCAGGTTCAATCCTCGGTATCTCCAGTGAAGAGTACCAGGTAGGAGGTGATGTGAAAGACCTCTGCCTGAGACCCTGGAGATCAGCTGCCAGTCTGAGTAGGCAGTACTGACTTTAATGGACCAAGGGTCTGATTCAGTATAAGGCAACTTATTGTGTGTTCATGTGTGTCTGATAAACATATGGAGCAGAGGTCCATCAGTGGCTATTAGCCACAAGGTATAGATAGGATCTTTCAGTCTGGGGCAAGTGATGCTCTGTATTCTTGTTGCTTTGAGGTGGGGGGGACAACAGTGGGAGGGCCTCTAGTGTCCTGGCCCCACTGGTGGACCTCCAGATGGCACCTGCTATTTTTGGCCACTGTATGACAGAGTGTTGGACTGGATGGGCCATTGGCCTGATCCAACACTGGCTTCTCTTATTTTCTTATGTAGCAGGGTTATCAGAACAAGTCTATATAAGAACACAAATGAACATAAGAGAAGCCATGTTGGATCAGGCCAATGGCCCATCCAGTCCAACACTCTGTGTCATACAGTGGCCGAAAGCCAGATGCCATCAGGAGGTCCACCAGCAGGGCCAGAACTCTAGAAGCCCTCCCAGTGTTGCCCCCCCCAAAGCACCAACAATACAGACCATCACTGTCCAAGACAGTGTTCCATCTAGACCTTGTGGCTAATACCCACTCATGGACCTCTGCTCCATAAGTTCACCGTCTTGAAACTGTCTATGCCTGTAGCTGCCACCACTCCTTGTGGCAGTGAATCCCACATGTCAATTACTCTTTGGGTAAAGAAATACTTCATATATAAACCCAGCCCCGTCCTTTCTTACATAACTTCCATTCTCATGCTTACTTGGAGGTTCAGATGTGACATCTAAATTTTAAGTGTGCCTTTTGTGGGCATCTCGTTATGCGGTGTTCAGTATTTGCTTAACTTTCTTTGAGCATCTCAGAAGTCCTGCGTTGAATCCCTGGCTGGGAGGAAGGCTCCTTAAAAAGTGACTTAAATAGAAGCGTGAAAATAAATTAGGGTCTTTTTGGATGCTAACTTTGTTCTGTGTAATTTTCGTATATTGTTTCACTTTAGAGAAACTGTCTGATGTAGAGATGTTTTTCCTTTACAGGCAATCCCCCAAATAACCACTCTGTCTTGGTATACTACCTTGATCCCTTTGCTCCTGGTGCTGGGCATCACAGCAATTAAAGATCTGGTGGATGATATTGTAAGAATCACCTTTTTGTTGTTCTTTTATGGTTGGTATAGTGGTTGGAAGCGTGGACTCTAATCTGGGAGAACTGGGTTTGATTCCCCACTCCTCCACATGCAGCAGCTGGTGTGATCTTGAGTCAGTCATAAGTTCTTTCAGGGCTGTTCTCTCAAGCGCATTTCTCGACCGAGCTCTCTGAGGCCCACCTACCTCACAGGGTGTCTGTTGTGGGGAGGGGAAGGGAAAAGGGGATTGTAAGCCGCTCTGAGACTCCTTCGGGTAGTGAAGGGCAGAGTATAAATCCAATCTCCTCCTCTTCTTCTGATTTATGGCAGCCCCTTAGGGTTGAGAAAGCTAGAGACATTCAGAGGTGGTTTGCCTTTGCCTGCCTCTGCGTAGCAACCCCTGGACTTCCTTGGTGGTCTCCCATTCAGGTACTAACCAGGGCTGACCCTGCTTAGTTTCCGAGATTTGATGAGATCAGCCTAGCCTGGGCTGGTCACATTGGGGCTCTCAGTGGATAGGGTACGTCAAATCAGTGTAGAAGCCAAGTCGGAGTGGAACTGTAGCGGGATGATATAAAGTCTCTTTTCATCTTCCCAATTCAGGCTCGACATCGGATGGACAATGAAATCAACAACCGCACGTGTGATGTGATCAAAGATGGCAGGTATTGTGTTGTGATCTTGCCTGGTCTGCATATATATATTTAGGGTATCTGTGTAAACAGTAGACGCTTTCACACATGCTGAACAGTACTCTTTCAGTCCACTTTTGTTACACGTTAGAAACTGTTCGCAAGTGTATTTTCCCATTTCACACAGTGAAAGTACATTATTCAGTGTGTGTGAAGGTGCCAGTTGTCTGTATCCTTGGGCATTTCTCCATGCTCCATATAGTGGCTGAGAATGGAATCAGTGCTGGTAGGAAATGCTTTCCCCTACAAGTTGTCCCTTCCTTCATTCACATGGAGTTAAATTCCCTAATATGGAAAACAGGTACAGGTCTGTTAGTTTGGTGTAGTGATTAGGAGCGTGGACTCTAATCTGGGAGAACCGGGTTTGATTCCCAACTTCTCCACATGTAGCTGCTGATGTGACCTTGGGTCAGTTACAAGTTCTTTCAGAGCTGTTCTCTCAAGGGCAGTCCTTGAGAGAGCTCTCTCAGCCCCACCTACCTCACAGGGTGTCTGTTGTGGGGAGGGGAAAGGAAAGGAGATGGTAAGCTGCTCTGAGACTCCTTTGGGTAGTGAACGGTGGGAGTATAAATCCAATCTCCTCCTCCTCCTCCTCTTCTTCTCTGAATACAGTTTGCATCTGCACTACATAACAAAATCAAGAGTGAGAGTCATTAACATGAAAATATTGTTTCCAGCTTAAGTACAGTCTTATTCCAAATGCTCAAAACTGGGGATAACCTGAGCTTTCAGAGGATGAAAATTAGTAGAGTCAGAACCGAGTCAGCACATCAGCCATAGGGAGGGCAGAATTTTTAGCCATCTTTGTGCCGGGCTTTTGGTTTCTGAGTGGATCAGAACATAATGTAGACTTGATAAGACAGCAGAGAATCTGGGGTTTTGAGATGCTTTATTTATTTATTTATTTATTTAATAGTTAAATTTATATCTTGCCCTCTCCACCATTTGGTGGGCTCAGGGTGGCTAACAACATGCATAAATATACATTAAAATTCCAATATTAAAACAAAATCAGTTTAAGTTAAAACCACGGTTATACAATACATAATACACATGGAATTCACTGCCACAGGAGGTGGTGGCAGCTACAAGCATGGACAGCTTCAAGAGGGAACTGGATAAACATATGGAGCAGAAGTCCATCAGTGGCTATTAGCCACAAAGTACAGATAGGAACTCTCAGTCTGGGGCAAGTGATGCTCTGTATTCTTGGTGCTGGGGGGGGGGGGACAACAGTGGGAGGGCTTCTAGTGTCCTGGCCCCACTGGTGGACCTTTTGAGGGCACCTGGTGTTTTTGGCCACTGTGTGACAGAGTGTTGGACTGGATGGGCCATTGGCCTGATCCAACATTGGCTTCTGTTATGTTCTTATGTTCTTAATAATAACCTGTATTAAAAGATGGCGATCTTCAGTTGTCACTTGAGTGTTGCCTCCTGGCTTTCATATTCCTTCTTATTTATGATAAGCAAACTGCTGGTTCTTGTGGTCACATGGACTACTTGGAAAACATGAGGTCAACAGTCTGTTAAATGGACTGTGACTCAGCATTATTTCTCACAAGCACGTCACTGTAAAACAGAAATACAGTTCCGAGGTGCACCCCATTGTACACTCAAGATAAACTTCTACCCTTTTCATCATTAAAAGGCACACGTTCATAATGTTCCCAATTTATTCACAGCACAGGGTTGAACTTTTCATTTGCTTATGGGGCTCACACAGCCACAGTCTTAGGGACTGCTATAATCGTCCGCTGTGTTCATAGACAGCTGTTACAATCACTACCAATGTAAACCGGTTCCACTCTGAGTAAAAGGAGGTTTTAATTTTAAACAGAACTGCATGGTTCTGGATGCAAGTTTCAAGGAAAGAGAAAGAGAGACTGAGCAAGTGAGATAATTTTATGTACGATACAAATCCATGGAATTTCAGCCATCACATAAAAAAAAATAGTAGTTCTAGCCTCCTAGGACTAGAAATTTCTTATGGGGAGAAAATGTGATGCCTTTGATAATCAGGTCAGTGGGGAGGGGACTGGGGGTGGTGGTCAAAATTCGGGAAGGGCATGAAGCTCTGCGAAGTTGTCACTGGCGTGTAGGTATAAATTTCAGTGGCCCCTTTACTGAAGGGAAAGGGGAATGTGACCTTAGAAGAAAATATTAAATTATCATATTGCATTGTGTGTGGTATAGCCAGGAGGTCCTGGAATTGTCTGATAGCCTGAAGCTCGAGCTGTTTTTTTAGTGTTGTGCAGTGAGCTAGGGTTATTTCTGGAAGGCTGGGAAAACTGTGACTGACCCAAGGTCACCCAGCTTGGCTTCAAGTGGAGGAGTGTGGAATTGAACCCGGTTCTCCAGAGTAGAGTCTGTCACTCTTAATCACTGCATCACACTGGCTCCCTACCTGAAAAGAATAGTCACTACTTATCAGCCAGTTTGGTATAGTGGAGTCTAATCTGGAGAACCTGGGTAGATTCCCCACTCCTCCACATGCAGCCAGCTGGGTGACCTTGGGTCAGTCACAGTTCTCTCAGAGTTGTTCTCTCAAGAGCAGTTCTCTCAGAGCTCTCTCAGCCCCCCCTTACCTTATAGGGTATCTGTTGTGGGGAGAGGAAGGGAAAAAGATTGTAAGCCCCTCTGAGTGAAGGGGGGGTATAAATCCAACTACTTCTTCATCTTCCTCCTCCTCCTTCCATGGTTGTTGTGAGGGTAAGATGGATGGCAGCCATGTAAGCTTTCGAGTAGTTCCGTGGAGGAAGAGTGGGATATTAATGAGAGGAAGGGCATGGGAAAATATGTGTGGTTCAGAGAAAGATAACCTTACTGATGCCGAATACCGACTCCTTTATGGCCTTGTGTTCATAGAGAACGTTCAGCTATTTTTCTAACGCTGCTCAATTCAGGTTTGTGCTCTTTTTGTGATGTAAGATACCTTGTCACCTCAGGTTCAAAAGTACAAAATGGAAAGATGTTAAAGTTGGTGATGTCAT
The DNA here is from genome assembly GCA_029233225.1 of Lepidodactylus listeri. NCBI lineage: Eukaryota > Metazoa > Chordata > Lepidosauria > Squamata > Gekkonidae > Lepidodactylus > Lepidodactylus listeri. The sequence continues at coordinate 21,928,048 of JARCFY010000004.1, read as the reverse complement.
CCGACTGGCGAAGAATGCCTTTGTTCCTGTAAGTGAAACAATCTTTGTGTTCATTTTTGTGGTTTTATACTGAAGCTCTGGCACTAGTTCTGCATGCATTTTAACTCCCTTTATTCTCCTTTTTTTAATCAGGCAGATATCTTGCTGCTGTCCAGTTCAGAACCCAACAGCCTTTGTTACGTAGAGACGGCTGAACTTGATGGGTAAGTCCAATGCCGCAGTAGGCAGAAACCCAGTGTGTTGCTGTTTAAGGAAGGAAGCCTTCCCAAGCAGGCCCAAGATAGAACCCCAAATACATTTTGTATAAGTTTTTTTTTACACTATTGTTGTATCAGTCTGCATTGTCAATTTTTAAACTGTTGTCCGGAATATTACATTGTGACCCAAAGCAGAATAAGGAGGAAATAATCTTACATCCTTATTGCTTGATCCCTTTGTCAATAGGAAAAGCCAAAATGTTCCACAGTTGCAAATGAACCGTCCACCTTACAGTCTAATCGAGGTTTTTTTTAATCTCATTTAGTGAAACCAACCTAAAGTTCAAAATGTCACTGGAGGTAACAGATCGGTATCTTCAAGAAGAAAGTGCTTTGGCTGCCTTCGATGGTTCGTGCAAATACGCTTTCGTGTTTTTCTTTGCAACTGCCTTGTGCGATTTCAGATGCGAAAAGAAACGCAAGCCCTTGGGATGCAACAGGGAAACTGGGTGGGGTGTTCAAGCTCAGTGCTTTGATTTCCCACCCAAGCTTTTTACTATGTCCCAGGAGGGACACAGGAAGATGTTCTCATGGAGAGGGAAAGATCAGCCCCCCCCCCAAGGAAACAGAGTGCTGTAACTCTGCTGGGACACAGCTTGCAGTTGGCTTGGTAGGGTTGCCAGGTTCCCCATGGCCAGCAGGAGATGGGGGCGTGGGGTAGGTTTATCAGATCCACATTGGGAGATTTGGTGGTGGAGTTTGGGGAGGACGGAGCCCTCAGTAGGGTACAATGCCATAGAGTCCACCCTCCAAAGCATCCATTTTCTCTCAGGGAACTGATCTCTGTAGTCTGGAGATGAGCTGTAATTCCAGGAGATCCCCAGGCACCACCTGGAGGCTGGCATCCATATGGCATTCTGATCCGTCGCTCTCCAGGAAACTACTCACAGATGTGGCAAACGCTTCAAGGGGAATGGGCTGCCAACCTCCAGGTGGTGCCTGGAGATCTCCTGTTATTACAATTGGCCTCCAGACAATCAAGATCAGTTCCCCTGGAGAAAATGGCTGCTTTGGAAGGTGGACTCTATGACATTATACCCTGCTGAGTTCCTGTGCCTCCCCAAACCCTCCCCTCGCTCTGCCCCCAGAATCTCCAGGGGAGTTGGCATTGGATGCACAACATAGTTCTATCATGTTGTGGGATCCAGAAGCAAACTGTTTGTTTGTTTGTTTGTTTGTTTAGAGAAATTTACCCCATCTCTCCAGGGAACCCGCCTGAGGCAGCTTACAAAATAAAAACATAGAACATGAAAACTTCATAATTAAAGCCCGGCACAACATGACCAACCAGAGCATAAACACACAGATAATTTGCCAGCTTAAAATGAATACCAGTTTCCACACTAAAACACACCATTAAAATGGTGGTAAAGCGTCAGCTCCTGAACTGAAAGCCTGGATGAACAGAAGTGTTTGGGACTAGCACCTAAAACAGAGTAATGTAGGTGTCAGATGAGCCGCAAGGGGCAGGGCATGCCACAGGCAAGGTGCCACTACCAAAAAAGCCCTGTCTGCTTGCCACCCACTTCACTTCTTAAGGGCATGTGAGGCAGATCTTAACTGGTGGAGCCATACAGACCCGTAGCCTGAAATGCTATAATGCCACTTCGCAAGTTCACTGAGCATCTGCTTTTGGAAATTTTTTTTGTAAAAGAAAAAGAACCAAACCATGCATTCAGTTGTGTGCATGTGTTTATTTAACTCTTGCCTCTGAGTGCCCGTTTCCTCCTCTTTGGGGAAGCATATTGTGGTAAAAGACTTGAAGGACCCACTCATTTTCAGTTTCACTGATCACAAGCATGCCTGGGCATGGGACAATGAAAGTGGGGGAGGGTCATCCTGGAGGGAAAGTAGTATGTCCAAAAAATGCTCCACAGGGCATTCCTTCAAACTACAGGTAAAGTATAAAGGGTGTTTCTGCCACAATTATGGCTGCAAGTAGCTAGAAATGTCGGAGCCACGGTGGCTCAGTGGTTAAGATGCTGAGCTGTAGACTGGAAGGTTGGTAGCTCGGCAGTTCGAGACCCAAGTGCCGCATGACAGAGTCAGCTCCCGTCTCTGGCTCCAGCTCCTGCCAACCTAGCAGTTTGAAAGCAAGAAATTGCAAGTAGATAAATAGGTACCGCTTCGGTGAGAAGCATTCCGTGCGCCTCGGCGTTTAGTCATGCTGAGCACATGACCACGGCAAAAGTCTTTGGACAGCGTTGGCTCTTCAGCTTGGAAATAGAGATGAGCACCGCCCCCTAGAGTCGGATTTGACTGGCTTTCGAGCAAGGGAAATCTTCACCTTTTTACCTAGCTAGAAATCTGCTGTTGCTTCAGACTTTTGTTTTAAATTAAAGTAAGTGTGTCACTGTTGGGCCTTCCAGTAGAACAGTGGGGGTTCATCAGGTGTAGTACAGGGAATATCCCAAACCCCACCACTGTGCCACTGAAGGGGGAGGGGAAAGTGGCACCCTTAATGGCAGGTGTTGGGAGACCGTGGCGGAGGTACCTGGGCCTCAGCTGTAGAACCGTGCAGGCACACAGCTGCTGAACAGCTAGAAGGGCCCAACATGGGCGTGGGGTGATGACATCACTCGCTGGTGCCAAGAACCACTGGCCCCTCAGTAACAGCATACCTGTGTAATCTCTGCCAGCCCTTGTGACACCTGCCGATAAAGGCACCGCTCCTTTTCAGCAGTATTCAGGGGTGGAGATTAAAGATATTCCTTGCACCACTACCCTATGAGTCACCTCTGAAACCGGATGTAGTGAAATGCTCCTGTGGGAAGTCAGTTTTTGTGATCCATTCCTTTTCCTCCCACCTGTTTTATCAGGCTTGGTAGAATGTGAAGAACCCAACAACCGGCTCGATAAATTCACCGGTACTCTGAAATGGAAAGGAAGGAGTTATGCGGTGGATGCCGACAAAATCTTGTTACGTGGCTGCAAAATCCGAAACACGGATGCCTGCCATGGGCTCGTCATATTTGCAGGTACTAATGGGATGAATGAGATACAGTTGCTACCAGCTCAAACAGAGAAAACTGCACTTTTAAAGTTTTTACTGGGGAGAATTTCCACTACAGGAAATCCTATGAGAAATAATCCACTGTACCTGTATAATGCTAAAAGATCCACAGGTGTGTTCAAACTTAAAAGAAAACACAATTGCATTTAAAGTATTAACAACTGAGACATTTATACTACAATTTTAATGTGATTTTTTTTCCAGGAGCAGACACAAAAATAATGAAAAACAGTGGGAAAACACGCTTTAAAAGAACTAAAATAGACTCCCTTATGAATTACATGGTATATACGGTAAGGTGTTTAATTTCCTTTCGATTTTGTCATATACAGAAGGCATACCTCGCTAATTGTTTGCTGTTTTTCGTGTTTGAGCAGATTAAATTTTTATCATGATCTGTGCAACGTTGGCATATCGGGCACGAACTCTGCAACATTTTCCAGCTTCTTGCTCTTGAAGTGCCCTTTTCCAGACACCCATACAAATGAGTGGTGGAATAGCCTCCCTCTGTATCTGTGGGTGGATAGCCATGATATCTAGGAATGGGTGTGACTGTTCTTTTGTTTGTAAGATGGAGGGACAGTCCGGATTAAGGAAACATTATGCATATACACATGAGCTCCACGCACACAGCTAAGACTTGTGTTTGCTATTCTTGCCACCGCCACCCCGCCCCGCAGAATTTCCTGCTGCTAAATAGGAAAGTCACTTTGGCAGAGCAGTAGCTTGTCTCTTTGGAAGCAAAGTGCTGCAGAGACAAAAAAAATACAGTCTTGGCTGCGCACACCTTTTTAGATGCAAATTATCCCGTTCCTGTGACATAACTGTATTTAAGTCCACTGTTTGCCATTTTTAATAGCCTAGACTCTCCTAGGAGAGGCGGCCATGGGGTTAGCATACAGTAAGATAAATGACTGAGAGCCAGCATGGTGTAGTGGTTAGAGTGCCCCACGAGGATCTGAGAGATCCAAGTTCAAATCCCCACTCTGCCATGGAAGCTTGCTGGGTGACCTTGTTCCTGTTGTTTTCTCACAGCCTCCCCTGCTTCACAGTAAGAGTGTGCAAAACAACTACAACCACTCAGGTTTGGGTATATCGAACCCCCAAGATATTGGTATTTCCTGATATTCCTGAATCCCTTTAAACTTGCCACTTGGAGAAGGTATTTAAAGGGACTGCAGTCCCTTTAACCACCTTCCAGGTGAACTCGCCACTTTGGAGTTCACTCATGGCATGGCTTGCAAAAGGCATTTCAAGGGACCTTGTTCCCTTTAAATGCCTTTTGCAAGCGGTGCCACAAGTATACACCAAAGTGGCAAGTTCACCTGGAATGTGTAAAGGGAGGGCAATCACTTTAAACACCAGCTATCTAGTGGCCCTGAAAAATCCCAAATATTTTTGGGATTTTTCGGGCTTGGCTATTTCAGGTAGCTTTAGACAATAACAAGTGTTATATTCAGTTGAAAGAATACCCAGGGTATTAATTTTTTTTGGCTCGGTATTACCGAATGCACACCCCTACTTCCCAAGGCTGTCATTGTGAGGATAAAATAAAGGAAGGGAGAACTATGTTGTGAGCTGCTTTGGGTCCCCGTTGGAGAGAAAAGTAGGCTATCATATACCTAATGCTGAACACAGACCTCAGCATGAGGATCAAAGAATCCACACCGTGGGGCCAGATACAGTTTGGGAGGACATTTGTACAATCCCTGTGAGTTGCACTGTCCCCCCCCCCCCCGGCTTGTAAATGTCTAAATAAATGATAATAGATTAATTATGCCAAATAGGAAACAGCTTGCTGTGTAGAGTGGTACTATGCAAGTTAAGAACATAAGAAGAGCCCTGCTGGATCAGACCAGTGGTCCATCTAGTCCAGCATCCTGTCCCTCACACAGTGGCCAACCAGTTCCTCCGGAGGGCCACCAGCAGGGCATAGAGGCCGAGGCCTTCATAAGAACAAAAGAAGAGCCCTGCTGGATCAGACCAGTGGTCCATCTAGTCCAGCATCCTGTCTTAAACAGTGGCCAACCAGTTCCTCCTGAGGGCCAGCAACAGGGCATAGCGGCTGAGGCCTCCATAAGTACATAAGAAGAGCCCTGCTGGATTGACCAGTGGTCCATCTAGTCCAGCATCCTGTCTCACACAGTAGCCAGCCACTTCCTCTGGTTTGTTGACAATTTGTACAGAGCGCTTGTTTTCTGTCCAAGCATCAGCAGTTTGATACTGTTTGTGGTGGTCAGACTGATGGGTATAAAAGATGATGAGGTACAACTATCCCCTTACAAAGGATGGTTTTGTTCTTGTCTGTTCCAGATCTTTGTTTTGCTCATCTTGGTGTCTTCTGGCCTGGCTATTGGACACACTTACTGGGAGCAACAGATTGGCAATATTTCTTGGTATCTCTATGATGGAATGGACTACACCCCTGCTTACCGTGGTTTCCTCAACTTTTGGGGCTACATCATTGTCCTTAACACCATGGTGCCCATTTCCCTCTATGTGAGGTAACTTGATTGTGAATGACTGTAAATGCTGAAGCTGTTGTGGGTGGTTTAAAGGTCCATGGAATTTCGATCCAAGGAGGTTTTTCTTCGTTTTTGTTTTGTTTTGTTTTTATTTTTCTGGTAAACCATGAACAGAGAAATTTCATTTTTTTGCAGGTATAAATCTGAATCAGCCTTATGTTATAGTGGTCCTGGGAATTTCTCTGCAAATGTGTAGCTCAGATAAAATAGGTGTTATTTCACTCAGCATTTTAAACTGTCAAGTTGTCAGAACTTGAGGGTTGTGAACTTGTGACTGAGAAAACAACAACCTAGAAACTTGTTCTTGATTTAATCCTTCAGGTGGGCCATTTCTGGTCTTGGTTTTAGGACAAATCCTAAACTTGCTTGCTTGAAAGTAATCCCCACATAATTTAAGTCAGATTTGTACAGAGATTTGTACACCAGTTTGGTGTAGTGGCTAAGTACAGGGACTTTAATCTGGGAGAACCAGGTTTGATTCCTCACTCCTCCACTTGCACCTGGCTGGATGACCTTGGACAAGCCGTAGTTCTGGCACAGCTGTTCTTGAAAAGGAGCAGTTTCTGACAGAGCTCTCTCAGCCCCACCTACCTCACATGGGGTCTGTTGTGAGGAGGGGAAGGGACAAGAGATTGTAAACCGCTCTGAGACTTCTTTGGGTAGTGAAGGGCGGGGTATAAATCCAATCTCCTACTACTACTACTAAAGATGTTTAGGATGGCAACCTGAATGTTTTATTTCCTGGGAATACTCCTCAAACATTTTTGCTTGATATAAATATTATTTTGAATCTTGGCTACAGATCATTTTTAACTGGTTTATTTTCTATTCATTCTCAAATCCCAAACTAGGTATTTAATCTATGACCATTTCCCCCCACTTATTGCTTCACAATAAGTTTGGTGTAGTGGTTAAGAGCGGCAGACTCTAATCTGGAGAACAGGGTTTGATTCCCCATTCCTCCACATGCAGACAGCTGGTGTGACCTTGGGTCAGTCGTAAGTTCTTTCAGAGCTGTTCTCTCAAGAGCAGTTCTCAAAAGAGCTCTCTCAGCCTCACCTACCTCACAGGGTGTCTGTTGTGGGGAGAGGAAGGGAAGGAGATTGTAAGCCACTCTGAGTGATGGGCAGGATATAAATCCAACTCCTCTTCCTCTACGTAATTGCACTGCTAAGATTTATCAATCAGGATCCCGCCTGCTTCACTCACAACCCTGAAAACAGCGGAGTTTTGCTTTTGTGTTCTGAATACCTCCTCAGGACTAATTTAATGATGTGTTGCCTTATTGCCTCCCCCCATCAGTGTTGAAGTGATCCGTCTGGGCCAGAGCTATTTCATCAACTGGGACTTGCAAATGTATTACCCAGAGAAGGATACAGCAGCCAAGGCCAGAACCACCACTCTGAATGAACAGCTCGGTCAAATCCATTACATCTTCTCGGATAAGACGGGAACGCTGACGCAGAACATCATGACTTTCAAAAAGTGTTGCATAAATGGACTCACCTATGGTGAGTCTGGGATTCTTTGGGGTCTGCCAAAGGAACTGATTTGCAGAAGGATAAGGGGCAGAGAGAAGGCGGTACCAGTTCATTCAGACGTATTTATGGAATTTAAAGATACGATTATGGCCACTGGCTTATGAGAAAGGATTCAGCAGGTCATGGAAGCTAAGTCTACCAACATATTTAACCATGGTAGTTAAATTGAACATAAATGTAGAGAGCATTGAGAAAGATAAATTATTCCCCCGCTCCCAAATACTAGAACTCGAGGGCATCCAATGAAACTGATGAAACTGATGCTTCAGGACGGATGGGTCAGGACAGATAAAAGCAAATAGTACTTTACACAGAGAGTGATCCAAATGTGGAATTCACTGCCAGAGGATGTTGTGATGACCACAGGAATAAACAGCTTAAAAGGGGGATTAGATAGATTCATGGAGGATAAGTCTTATCAGTGGCTACTAGCCATGGTTATTGAGGGGAACCTCCAAATTCAGATGCACTAATCCTCTGAATCCCAGAGCCAGGGGGCAACATCAGGGGAAAGCCTCAGTCTCCGTACCCTGTTGTTGGCCCTCCAGAGGAACTGGTTTGCCACTGTGTGAGACAGGATGTGGTACTAGATGGACCATTGGTCTGATCCAGCAGGGCTCTCCTTATGTTCTTAATGTATAAAGGCCTTTTGATCACCAGACTCTAGGAATAGATGACCAAGGAGGGCTATTAAAAAGCAAACTTTCTGGGGGCATCTGGCTGACCACTGCTGGAGACTGGGCTGGGCTGTTCATGATCCAGCAAGCTATTTCTTCTCTCAGATTTGGAATTTGCTTTCCTTTTCAGGGGAATGCAGGGATAAGACAGGACAGCCACGTAATCGCCCTGAGGTAAGTGATGTTTCAGTACCTAGCAGTCCATCCGAAGGCTATGTAACCTATCAGGATTCAAGAAGTTAACACTATGGTTTGGATCCATCTGGCTTTTTCACTAAGTGTTGCTCAGCTCCCTTTCTTACTGCACTCTCAGTCCCATGTGGCTTTTGCCCATGATGACCCCTTTTGGGAGGTCGAAGTGGACCCCTTCCTCCCTTTCCACGGTTGGTAAAGTTGGTTGGATCCAACCCAGTGTTTCCCAGGGTGTAGGGACTGATTTGTTTGCATTGTGGGATCTGAAGTTCCTTAAATAAGCCCAAGAGCAATTTGTGAGACTGTATGGCAGAGTCAAGGCTGTGCCAGCTGCTGCAGTACCATCCAAAGTCACAGGACTCAGTGGCAGAGCATCTGCTTGGCATGCAGAAGGTCGTGAGTTCAATCCCCAGCATCTGCAGTTAAAAGGATCAGGCAGTGGGTCACATGAAAAACCCCAGCCTGAAACTCTGGAGAGCTGCTGCCAGTCCAAGTAGACAATGCTGACTTTGATGGACCAAGGGTCTGATCAACTGTAAGGCAGCTTCAAGCGTGAAAGGGGCACACCTACTCTGTCAGAGAGAGGAGAGTTTGGATTTATACCCCACTCTTCACTCGGAGTCTCAGAGCCCATTACGCTCTCCTTTCCCTTCCCCTCCCCACAACAGACACCCTGTGAGGTAGGTGGGGCTGAGAGAGCTCTTTCGAGAACTGCTCTTTCAAGGACAGCTCTGAGAGAACTATGGCTTGCCCAAGGTCATCCAGCAGCTGCATGTGAAGGAGTGGAGAATCAAACCCGATTCTCCCAGATTAGCGTCCAGGCACTTAACCACTACACCAAACTGACTCAGCTGAACTCATGAACTTGGAGAAATTAAGGCTGGCCGTTAACCTGACCCTCATGCTTTCTTCTTATGCAGCAAGTTGACTTCAGCTGGAATATGTATGCGGACGGGAAACTCACCTTTTACGATCAGTATCTGATAGAACAAATCAGGTCTGGGAATGAACCTGAGATTCAGCAGTTCTTCTTCCTCCTTGCCATTTGCCACACGGTGATGGTGGATGCCAGTGAGGGTACGTTCTGCCTTGTATAGATTAAGGTTCACAAAGAGTCATCCCCAAATACCCATCAGGCAGCCTTAGATTCTTTGGAGTGCAATGCAGGCCCGTAGCTATGGTGGGGCTTTTGGGGGCTCCACCCCCTTTCTTAAAGGCACATCCTCACAAGACTTTCTCCTGTACATGCTTTTGTCAATCATATTAAAACATTTTTTAAAAGGCTTGCACTCCTTTAAGCAAAGTGGGGTGCTGTAGTTGATTAATTCCGCCACTGAGCAAGGGGGTTGGAGTAGGTGACCTCTAGGATCCCTTCTAAGAGAGTTTTTCTGCCAAAGTGTCAGCTTTCTTGACTATAGAAGTCATCACCCCCACCTGCCAGCTTGTTATCAGAATTGTTGCTTAGGGCAGCAGGAGTGATTAACTTGCAGCACCTGAGAACTGTCCTCTGAAGTGGTTGACAATTTGCGATTTAGAGATCTATCCTGGTATCAGTTTTCTGTTGGCTAAATGGTTAATAGGCTAAGGGTGGTTGCTAGCATAAGAACACCTATGTAGACTAGACAGCTTGAGAAGACTCAGAGAGTGGAGTGAGTTGACTGGCCAAATCCAGATAAGTATTTCCAGTGCCACGCCTACGATTTACCAGAAAATTTATCCTCCCTCCCCCTGCCCTTTCTCAGCCTGCGATTGTCACACTCTGGGGCTAAGATTTGCAGAAGCCTCCATGCTTTGGTTTTATAAGGCTTGATTCCACAGTAGCTGAGTCATCATCCTCAGAATCCTGGCCACGGGCCTGGTGCAATGTTATACAGAAGGATCTTCCCTTGAAAGCATTACTGTGTATGTTCATAGAAGCATGTTCCCTGGGTTGACTGGGTTACCGTCATTGGACGGCACATATTTCTCCCAAGAATGTTGCCTGCAAGCTAGCTCCCTTCGTCTCAAAAGCCCGTACCCCCCAAATCTCCTTGGTCTCGATGGTGCTGGTGGGCACAGAAAGTGCCATCAGGTTGTGACCAACTTATGGCAACCCTGGAGAGTTTTCAAGGCAAGAGACATTCAGGGGTGGTCTGTCATTGCCTGCCTTTAGCATAGTGGCCCTGGACATCTGGGGTGGTCTCCCATCCAAATACTAACCAGGGCCAGCCCTTCTGAGCTTCCAAGATCTTGGCTATCCTGGGCTGTCCAAGTCAGGTGCTACTGGACTTTTAGCAATTCCACTGCAGAGCAACATGGCTGCCCTCCTACTTGGGAGCTGATTGTGTTTAAAGGTCTTCCAGCATGCCCAATGTTGTAAGGTTTTTACCTGCTTGCAAGGGGAACCCCTGATTCGAGTTCCTCCTCTCCATCGCAGCAGTGGACTGGGGCAGCACTTACAAAGAACAGCAAAGGGAAAGAAAAGTTGGTGTTCAGTAATTTGACTTTCTTGCCCGTTTTTGAATGTTGCTTTTTAATAACCTAGGTGACCTCAGCTATCAAGCAGCCTCCCCCGATGAAGGTGCGTTAGTCACCGCGGCCAGAAACTTCGGCTTTGCCTTTCTTTCCCGGACGCAGAATACTATTACGATAAGCGAGATGGGGACTGTGAGGACGTATGATGTCCTTGCCATTTTGGACTTCAACAGTGATCGGAAACGGATGTCAGTTATCAGTAAGTTGGGGGGGGGGGGTTAATACTGTTTCTAGAAGTGTTTGGGAAGTTTCTCTGCTCACAGGAGAAATGGCTGAGCCGACTTTTCCACTCCTTCTTAAAAAGAATTATCTAATGTGTGGTCCTTAACTGCCTTTTTTGTTTTCTTTTTGCAGTAAGAGATCCAAAAGGTAATATTCGGCTCTATTGCAAAGGGGCTGATACGGTGATTTATGAACGTCTGCACCCCCGGAACCCTAGAAGGCAGGCTACCCAGGAGGCATTGGATGTAAGTTGTCATTTGCATTCATCAGTTACACTGGGGCTTCTAACACTAAAGCCAGAGGTTGCTTTGGCGGATGGAATCTATAGCCTCTTTTCCTGCTCTCAGTTCCGAGACTAGTATTTCCTTTATTTCTAGACTGACTGATTTGCACTAAGCTCTAGGTTTATTGTAAACAAATAAACTATGATAAAGAGGACCAAACAGGTCCTGTTCAGGCTCCATGCTAAATTCTCATTTAGCAAAGAGGCAGTCGGCCTCTGAATCCCAGAGCCAAAGAGGCAGTCATCCTCCGAATCCCAGAGCCTCGGCCTCTATGCCCTCTTGCTGGTTGGCCACTGTGTGAGACAGGATGCTGGACTAGATGGACCACTGGTTTGATCCAGCAAGGCTCTTGTTTTTATGGAGGCCTCAGCCTCTATGCCCTGTTTGTTGGCCCTCCAGAGGAACTGGTTGGCCACTGTGTGAGACAGGATGCTGGAGTAGATAGACCATTGGTCTGATCCAACAGGTGATTTTGGTTTGTTGTGGTTTCTGAATTGATGAGCCAATAAACCAGAATCAGAAAACATAGTTTTATTACATTTTTAGCCTATTTCTACCACATCATTATCCTGCCCTTTCTCTGAGAAGCTCCGGGCAGCATATGTGGTTCTCTGTTCACTGTTTATCTTCACAACAGCCTTATGAGGTAGGTAAGAGAGAGTATGTGTGATTGGTCCAAAGTCACCCAGTCAGCTTCGTCACCAAATGGAGATCTCCCCGGTCCCAGTTCGGCTTTCTGACTAACTTATTACACTGGTTCAAAATGCATGTATGGTTATTGTCAACTATGGTTTGGTTTTGTCCAAATTGGTAAATCATGGCTATGGCTGTTGGTCCATCTCTAGAGACAGTGTCCCCTTGAGACAGGAGTAGGGTTGTCTGCTATTACAGTTGATCCCCAGACAACCAAAATCAGTTCCCCTGGAGAAAATGGCAGCTTTGGAGGATGGGCTTTATGGCAGTATACCCTGCTGAGGTCCTTTCCCTCCCCCAAAACCCACCCTCCCCAGACTCTGTCCCCAGATCTCCAGGAATTTCTCAAGCTAGAAACCTTGAAAGAAGTGCCGTACAGCTCCATATCATAGTCTGCCAATTCATTTAAAAAGGTGTTTTTAGATTGAGTATAATGTTTTTATATGTGTCGATTCGCAAAGGTCCCAATCACATGCAGAATTAGCCGTGCGATAGGCATGACTCCCAGCCAGATTTTAAGGGCGTGATCACAAGAGCATTTCTGTGAAGCGTCCCGCACCCATCAGCAAGCCATTTTGATCCCCAGGAGAAGTGGAGTAAAAAAACACTAGGGAAACTCCAGTATCAGACGGGTTGTTGCGGTCCACAGACAGACTTTCCCCGTGTGATCACTCCAGTGCGGACTTGTGGCGTCAGGGATAGTCTGATCAGGCTATCCCAATGCTATGCCATTCCCCCCCCCCCCCCTCAGTATGCGCATCATCGCATACTGCCATAGGAAGCCCTCAGGGTGAAGATGTGATTCATCGATCCCCCATTTAAGCGAATCGGTAATAAACAAACCAAAAAAAACCCCAACTCGCCCACAGTTGCATCTGATCACACAGTGGCGAGTTGAGCCCACAGCTTCGCAGAACTGTGGGGTCACACAACTGCGGGTCAAATTGCTCTGGTGCAAATAGCCTTGCTTCCCCACCCCCACTTTATCTCGCGCGTGTGGCCGGGGCCAAAATTTATTTTATATTGTGGTTACCCTCCATGGGTTGTCAGATGATCAGGAGAAATGAGGGCGTATAAATAGTTGTATGAGTGAAGAGTAACAAGAACTAGTTTAAAACTGGTGAATCGGAAATACTCTTGGCAGCTGAACCGAAATGGAAGGACCAACAGATTTGAATTGCTTTGGAGAGCTTGTTTTTCATATTTTCTCCCCTCTGGGTGGTTTTTTGTAGCACAGGTTTGCAAAAAAGAAGCTGTTTGAACAGTTTTAGGGGGCCGTTTTTATTAGATGCCTGCACATTTGTGATTATTTTGAGCAGCATCCAACGTCCGTCATTCCCTTGCTGCCTTTGCCAGTAGAATGATTCCTCTCAGTTTGATTTCTCACCGGGGGTTCTCTCAACGGAGGTTTCAATGCGATCCTTTTCTTTTCCCTTTTCTTTGGTAGATCTTTGCCAGCGAAACCCTGAGGACTTTGTGTCTTTGCTACAAGGACATTAGCAACGAGGAGTACCAGGCATGGAATAAGAAATTCATGGCCGCTAGCGTCGCCGTGAGAAACCGTGACGAAGCTCTGGATAAAGTCTATGAAGAAATTGAGAAAAATCTAATCGTGAGTCTCCTGTGGAGCCAGGCGAGGGGAGTGGCATGTGGGATCGCTATCAGATTTACAGTTGCCAGCTCAGGCTTGGAGATTTTGGGGATGGAGCCCGCAAAGGTTGGGGTTTGGTGTGGGGAGGGACCTCAGTGGGGTATAGTGCCATACAGTCTACCTTCCAAAGCAGCCATTTTCTCCACGGGGATTGATCTTGGTTATCTGGAGAGCAGTTGTAATAACAGGAGACCTCCAGGTGCCACCTGGAGGTTGGCAACTGTAAAAATCCCATGCTTGACCTTGCAGTCTTTTCTTTGGGGGGGGGGGTCTTCATAAATGGCAGCCTGAGTAGCCTACTAACCCAATCTTGTCAGAGCTTTTGGAAGTGAAGCAGGGTTGGCCATGATCAGTACTCAGATGGGAGACCACCAAGGATGACTGTGGTTGCTATGCAGAGGAAAGCAATGGCTAACTACCTCTGTTCATCCCTTGGCTTGAAAACCCCATAGTTCTGGGGTCACCACGAGTTGGTTGCAGCCTGACGAGACACAGTTTTCTAGTCCTGCTCCCTGTCACTTTTATGGCTATGCGTTTTCTGCTGGCAGGCGTATGCACGCCGTACACCTTCTCTACAGTGAACTGCTCCCCAAATTATGGTAATTTATGGAAACCAGGGGTCTTCTGGGGCCAGAGCAAGGCAGAGCACCGCTCCGCCAGCTCAGGAGTGGGCAGTAGGGCAGCCATGGGCCAAATCAGATTCTCTGATCTAATTGGGCCCGCCGCTAAATTGCTGCCGAATTTCGGCGGCAGCTTTAAAAGCAGCTGATGGGGAGGGGGTTTGAGGGAGAGGCTCCAAACTTGCAGGGTACCTTCTGGAACCTCTCCCCCAAATACCCACCAAGTTTCAAGAAGATTGGACCAGGGGGTCCAATTCTATGGGCCCCCAAACAGGTTGCCCCCATTCCCTCCATTGTTCTCTATGGTGGGAAAAAAGTAACGTTTTCTTTACTTTACTTTAAGAATGTTTATTCTTAAATCTGCAGCTTTTAGGTGCCACTGCCATAGAAGACAAGTTGCAGGACGGGGTTCCAGAAACGATATCCAAACTGGCAAAGGCAGATATTAAGATCTGGGTGCTGACTGGTGATAAAAAAGGTAACCCACATGAATAGCTGCTTCTTATCTTCCTTAAGTAGGGCGGGGAGAAATGAGTATATTCTTGGGTGTACCTTTTTCTTTGTTTCCAGTCCGACTGGGTCCAAGCCTGATGCATGTGTTATGTGTGTGTGTGTTTTAAAAAGTCAGATGAGGGAACCAGTTGTGACACACCATTGTCTTCTGTTGCAGAGACTGCCGAAAACATCGGGTATTCTTGTGAACTCCTGACAGATGAAACTACGATCTATTATGGAGAAGATGTAAGGTAAACAGAAAACGGGGCATGTTTCTGCATGCAAGGAATTCTAAAGAGCTTTGTCTGCAACCTGATTGTATTCTTCCTGTTGAAATGTTCTTTTTACAACCTTTTGGGGAATTTCCTGTGCAGTTCAAGCAGAGAGCACTCTCTGTTTATTCAGGCATGGTGGGAGCTGAACAGCAACCATTACGTGACGGACCTCCCTTTGCCTCCTCAGTGCCCTTCTGCAGACAAGACTAGAAAACCAGAAGAACAGAAGTGGGTCAAATCTAGATTCATCTCAGAGGACCACTGAACCCTTTTTGCAGCAGGGTAGAAATCATGCTCTGATTATCACCGGCTCCTGGCTGGTAAGTATGGAACAGATATAGCTGTTCACTTTTGATGCAAGAGGACGGACCATCATAAATAAGAGCTGTTAAAGAGACTAAGGGGCTGCAGTGGCTCAAGTGATTAAGATGCTGAACTGCAGACCGAGAGGTTGGTAGTTCAGCAGTTTGAGACTTGTGTGCTGCATGACGGAGTGAGCGCCTGTCTCTGGTCCCAGCTCCTGCCAACCTAGCAGTTCGAAAGCAAGAAATTGCAAGTAGATAAATAGGTACCGCTTTGGTGGGAAGGTAACAGCGTTCCGTGCGCCTCAGCATCTAGTCATGCCGGCCACATGATCATGGAAACATCCTTGGACAGTGCTGGCTCTTCGGCTTGGAAATGGAGATGAGCACCGCATCCCTAGAGTATTCGACTGGCTTTCGAGCAAGGGAAACCTTTACCTAAAGAGACGAAGGGTGTGGCAAATTGGGGTAGGTCTGCACTCGATTGCAGTGCCTCAAAGCACCCATAACCGTTCCACTGCACTTGCTCAGAATTGTGGGATATACACAAGGCTGCCATTTGTTATGGGCCAAGCCCTTTCTCAGTTACTTCTAATTACAGGAGTATCTTCTCCTAATTTCCCGTCTGCTGGTGTGCATACCACATTGCAACAGTTGGCTGTTTTTTGAAGCTTATTGAATCAGACCCATCACCCATTTGGCTTCCATATCTATACTTCCAAGAGCCAGCTATAACTGTAGAGGTCTTTTATTGAATTTATTTAATGGTTGTAAGTTGTTAGAAGGTGCATTGGTGAACAGAACTGGAAAAACGGATCATCAGCATCTAGGCATGTCATAGCACTGATCCACATAGAAGTTTATAGCTTCTTAGGAAGTTCTGGGGAAGGACGGCAGCCTGATATAACCTGATCTTGTCAGATCTCAGAAGCTAAGCAGGCTTGGTCGTTGAATGGAAGACCACCAAGGAAGGCTCTGCAGAGGAAGGCAGTGGCAAACCACCTCTGCTTCTCCCTTGCCTTGGAAGCCCCTTGCTGGGGTGACCATAAGTCTAAGCTAAGCAGGGTTGATACTTGGGTGGGAGCTAAGCAGGGTTTGTATTTGGATGGGAGACCACCAAGGAAGACTCTGAAGAGGAAGGCAGTGGAAAACCACCTCTGCTTCTCCTTTACCTTGCTGGGGATGTCATAAGTTGTTTGTAACTTGATGGCTCTTATGTACTTAGGAAGTTCTGGAGGGAGCTCTCTTTCAGGAAACAATCAAGTACTCAAGCTTCTCACGAGCGATTTGACTGATTGCAACTGATGACACTCGACCTTTTCATAGACGAGGCTCTCTGTCTCTCTCTCTCTTACAGAATGAAATCCTCCTGGAGAAGAAAAAGAAAAAAAAGAAGCTCCTGAAGCTGAAATTTCCAAGAACGCCTGAAGAAAAGCAGAAGCAGCTCCAGGCTAAAATGAAAGCAGACATGAACAAGGAGCAGCAGCAGCAGAACTTCGTGGATCTGGCCTGCGAGTGCAGTGCGGTCATCTGCTGCCGCGTGACTCCCAAGCAGAAAGCCATGGTGGTGGAGCTGGTGAAGAGATACAAGAAGGCCATCACCTTGGCCATTGGGGACGGGGCCAACGACGTCAACATGATCAAAAGTAAGTTTCGTCCTGTCCCCTTGCAGAGTTACGGCAAGGTGGTCATTTGGTTTGTATTCAGATGTCCCAAGCTTTGAGCTGAATCCAGTCAGCTCTTTCACGAAGCTGTGTTTTACTGCATCAGACCTCTGGCCCGTCAGATACCTTATTCTCTACTTAGACTGGCAAGGGCTGTCCAGGGTCTCAGGTAGCAATCTTTCCCATCACCTACTGTCTGGTCCTTTTAACTGGAGATGCCAGGGACTGAACCTGGGACGTTCTGCTTCTTTTGGAAGGACCTGCTAGTAAGGCACATGCATAGAATGCAAAGGCCTCACACCAGCATGCTGTAGAGGTTAAGAGCAACGGACTCTAATCTCGAGAACCGGGTTTTGTTCCCCACTCCTCCTCCGCATGGAGCCTGTTGGGTGGCCTCGGGCCAGTCACTGTTCTCTCAGAGCTCTCTCAGCCCCACCCACCTCACAGGGTGTCTGTTGTGGGGAGAGGAACGGAAGGTGACTGTGAGCCGGTCCGTGACTCCTTCAGGTAGTAAAGGGTGGGTATAAAACCAACTCTTCTTCTTCCTATTGAGTGAATGCTAACTTGTTCCTTAGATGGGTTTTCTGGAAAGAGCCAACTCTCCATTGTATGTTTTTTTTTTTTGGAAAAAAAATTTTTAGCTGCCCACATTGGTGTTGGGATCAGTGGACAAGAAGGGATGCAGGCTGTCATGTCCAGTGACTATTCTTTCGGCCAGTTCAGATACCTACAACGATTGCTGCTGGTTCACGGCCGATGGTCGTACATCAGGATGTGCAAGTTCCTACGGTATTTTTTCTACAAAAACTTCGCATTTACGCTAGTCCACTTCTGGTATTCCTTCTTCAATGGCTATTCTGCACAGGTAAGGAGGGGGGAAAGGGCTTGTGAATGTTACACCTTCTCCTTGATAACACCTGCCGAGCTTAGAGAAAAGAGCCAGTGGGGTGTTGTGGTTAGAGTTGGGTCAGGCTGTGGGATACCTGGGTTTAATCTCTCACTCAGCCACAAAAATCATTGAATGACCTTGGGCTATTCACTTTTTCGTATTAACCTACCTGACAGGGTTGTTGTGGGAGAGCCAGTTCTGTGGAGGAAGGGTTGGGATAAAAATGGGAAGTTGGGTAGATAAGAGGGCTTGACCCATGTCTATAACTTCTGTTTGATTTCCATTTTAAAAAAGTTTTTAATATTGCAGAAGCAGCGTGGCGCCACTTGATTTTCCTAATATGTTACAGTCAACTTCGTAATGTGTGAATTCTCTCCTTGGATGGAGAGGATGTAACTGATTCTTTCCTCCTTGTTGTTGTTGTTGTTGTTACAGACGGCCTATGAAGACTGGTTTATCACACTCTACAATGTATTGTATACCAGCCTCCCAGTTCTTCTTGTTGGCCTGCTTGACCAGGTATATCAATATGTCGAACTGATTAATCATTTTAATAGAAATCTAGGGTTGCAGATGCCGTGGAAAAGCTGGTCCTGGATTCTCAACCTGCAAGGGGGCTCCATTCAGCTATGAAGTCACTTCCTCATGGCCAGCTTGCAGAGAGTGCTTGCATAGAAGCAGAATGTAGAATCACAGAATCAAAAGAGTTGGAAGGGATCTTCAGGGTCATCTAGTCCATCCCTATTCACAATGCAGGACATTCACAAACACCTCTCCCTCCAGACCCGCAGTGACCGCTGTTCCATGCCCAGAAGATGACAAAAAACCTCCAGAATCTACGGCCAAACTGGTCTGGAGAAAAATTGCTTCCTGACCCCAGAGTGTCAATTGGCATTTCCCTGGGCATGTAAGAAAGGGCCACGAGAACTAAGCACTGATGCAACCCTTCCTGCCCTCCCTCCCATGATTTGCCTAAGTTCCCAGAATCAGCATTGCTGCCAGAGTGATATGGGTACATCGCACATCAGTTCCGTATCTCTGTTGGACCTGCTGATGCCTAACATAAGAAGTACCCACACAACAAGTGTGCAGCCATACAAGTGCAGTATGGTGGATGACTACGCGTTGGTTCGCTTGGTTGGGTTTTTCTGCAGCGACAATCTCACCATCAGGCTACGCTTCAGTTTTTTTAGATTTCTGGTTGGTTCCAGACTTCTACTATCCTAGTGTGTTATTTATGGCATGTTCTGTTTTGTTGATTTATCATTTGCCTTGAGTCCCTGTGAGAAAGGCAGACCATCAATAATGTCAGTAAATAAACACAGAGTTGGAGGAGAGCTTTACGGATGCCGTGGACCGCCAAAAAAGACAAATCAGTGGGTTCTAGACCAAATCAAGCCTGAACTCTCCCTAGAAGCTAAAATGGGCAAAGTGAGGCTACCATACTCTGGTCACATGATGAGAAGACAGGAGTCACGGGGGGGAAAACAGTAATGCTAGGAAAACTTAACGGCAGCAGGAAAAGAGGAAGACCCAACCTGAGATGGATTAACTCAGTCATGGAAGCCTGTTATTTCAGGGCTCATTTCGTAGCAGGAGCTCCTTTGCATATTAGGCCACACACCCCTGATGAAGCCAATCCTCCAGGAGCTTACAGTAGCTCCTGTAAGAAGAGCTCTGTAAGCTCTTGGAGGACTGGCTACGTTAGGGGTGTGTGGCCTAATATGCAAAGGAGCTCCTGCTACGAAGTGAGCCCTGTATTTATTTATCTACTTACTTATTGGATTTTGATAATACATTTTGGAGCTCTTTCGTTCATAGGTTCACCATAAGTCAGAACGTCACACACACACGTTACATGGGTCATCATCTGGCAAATTCAGCTGCACTGAGATGCAACAACAAACTGGATTTAACAGAGCTTTGTCAGTTTGGGGCAGGAACACAGTTTGTTTGCGGTGGTCTCTTTGCGTCTTCGGCCTCCCTCCTCTTCTCACAACAGAGGGCTTGATTGACCATTTTCTGGTTTAATAAAAGCTCCAGTTCGCCTCGGTGCCCCATTGAAGTGCCTTGGGGAAAATGGCATCTGTGTCCCACGAGCCAGGAAATCTCAGCCTGTGTTTTGACACACAACGACCACATGGATCTTGATCCAGCTGGGAAATTTTGTTCAATCCAGGGTTTGCACCTGAGAAGAGGAAGGAGGCAGAAGGAAGAAACAAGCTATGTTCTTGCCCAGTGATGACAGACCTCTGTTGAATTGCATTTCCGCAATGTTTGAAATGCAGTGTCGTTCTAGAAGCTTGCCCTGGTGCTTCAGAACCGCCTTTCCTGATTTTTGTCATGTCAGCGTATTCGGGTTCTGAAATGAAAAAAGCAGAATTCACATTTGACCGATGTGTCTCCTTCGAGTGGGCAAAGCAAAGAGATATCTCCATGGTTACTTTCCATTTCAAAGCACCTGCAGATATTTATGCTTTTAAATAAATGACATGCAAACATGCGCTCTCTTTTTTGTCCACAGAATAAACAACTTTCCATTCGGTCTGAATTCTTTCCCATGTGAACAGGGGCCGGCAGACACTGCAGGGGGGTTGTTGGGGAGTGCATCTGATTCTACAGTACTTTGCATGGCAAAACCGTTATGTAAGAATGTTGTAATTGTTCTTTTAAGGATGTGAGTGACAAGCTGAGCTTGCGGTTCCCCTCTTTGTACTTGTCGGGACAGAGAGACTTGCTCTTCAACTACAAGAAGTTCTTCATAAGCCTCTTACACGGTGTCATAACGTCGCTCGTTATTTTCTTCATCCCCTTCGGCGCTTACCTCCAAACCATGGGGCAAGACGGAGAAGCGCCCTCGGATTACCAGTCGTTTGCTGTCACGACGGCCTCAGCTCTTGTCATCACAGTCAATTTTCAGGCAAGGGGAAATCTATTATATCTCATTATATCTATTGCTGTGCTCGAAGCACATCTTTCTGGTAGGGGGTGGGGCAATGTAATTGTCCCAACTTACTGTGCCAGTGTTGTATGACCAGACTTGGGGCCCAAGCATCGTGTCTCTGGGCCCAGTACAAACTTGCGAAACAACTCCAGAGTCAACAATTCAGTATGATGAACTGTGAAATAAAATCTCCTGTCATATTTCTGAAGGGACATTAACTATCAGTGCAAACCTATGCAGGGTTACACCCTTCGAATCTCATTTTCTTCAGCGGACTTGGAAAGGCGTAACTCTGCTTAGAATGGCACTGCATATCATCGTTAATGGAACCGTAGTCAACGGTGGGCCCTCTTGGACTCCCAGATACTGATAAAGGAGTACCTGTTTCTCCCCCACACTTTGGCCTTGAAAAGATGTAGGAGGAAAGAAGGGGACAACTTTTTTATTTATTTATTTATGTTATTTAAAACATTTATTAGCTGCCTTTCTCCCAAAGGGAGCTTACAATATTACAAAAGTGATTATTAAAAGCCCCCCACAAGAAATAAAACAACAATGATAAAAAAACAGAGAAAGTCACAGTTTAGGGAATAATAGAGAATGATTCTCTCTCTCTCCCTCTCTCTCTCTCTCTGTCTTGTGGTCATAAGAGAACATAAGAGAAGCCAATGTTGGATCAGGCCAGTGACCCATCCAATCCAATGCTCTGTCACACAGTGGCCAAAAATACCAGGTGCCATCAGGAGATCGAGTGGGGCCAGGACACTAGAAGCCCTCTCACGGTTGCCCCCCCCCCTTCAAGCACCAAGAACACAGAGCATCACTTGCCCCAGACTGAGGGTTCCTATCTATACCTTGTGGCTAATAGCCACTGATGGACCTCTGCTCCATATGTTTATCCAATTCCCTCTTGAAGCCGTCCATGCTTGTAGCCGCCACCACCTCCCGTGGCAGTGAATTCCATGTGTTAATCACTGTTTGGGTGAAGAAGTACTTCCTTTTAGCAGTCCTCTAACCTGACTGCTGGAGTTGCTTTATATAATGAGACCTGGATCTGGGAAATCTGCCTCCCTCTGAAGCGAAACCCGAGTAACCTAAGGCAGGGAAAGGGGAGGAGTAGTGGTATGCTAAATGGGACATTGAGGAGGGACCCGTAATGCTGAGAGTCCTAAAGCAGGCGGGCTTCAAGCAGTTCTTGAACTCCTAACGTGAGACTCTCTGGCCTCTTGCCATCATTGTCTGGCTACTAAGAAGCAGTCATCCCCCTAAAAGGGTTTGGAATATGGCTGAATATCTCTAGGGTTGCCAGGTCTGATTGTCACACCAGCAGGGGAATGGGGGAGGGATTTCAGGAGTAGGTAGGGACACCGCACAGTGTTCATACATCACCCAGAAGTGATGTGGGCATGCCAGTGACATCAGGGGCAACACTCTGTTTTTTGGACAAAACTCAATGGTAAAAGGGCCCTCAAACCATAGAGTTTTGCACAAAAAGCAGAGCATCACCCCCAACATCACCGATGCACCTACGTCACTTCTAAGTGACATCAGCACATTGCACATGACATTGCTGGGGGGGGGGGGGTTCCCTTCCGCCAGCTGGCTGGCCAATGATGAGCAGGAGCCCATGAAAGTGAGTGATCCTCTGCCCCACCTGGGGAATGGCAACCCTAATTAGAACTCTTAATTGATTGATGGATTAATTTAATCCACTCACACTGGCATATGAACACACATGAATCACTGGATCAGACCCTTGGTCTATCGAGGACGGTGTTGTCTACTCCAACTGGCAGCCGCTCTCTGGAGTCTCCGGCGTCTTCCCATCACTTCTAGCTGGAGGTGCCGGGGATTAAACCTGGGGCCTTCTGCATGCAAAACGGACACTCTTCCACTGAGCCACAGCCCCTCCCTATGAGATATTACTAATAGTTCTAACAGGCAAAAACACATCTTCGCTCTTGGAAGATGCGTGCATGTATTGTAGAAAGAATCATATTGGAAGAGGCACTCCCCATCCTGTTTTCACAGGAAGGTATGTCTTGTTTCAGATGGCGTTTGTCATCTGTGGTTTGTATAGCCACCTGCATTAATATATATATATATATCTAATCTGCTGACTGATTTAATCAGAGTCAGTCAACTACTGTTGCAGACCTTGTTTTGGTCCCAGGGTTTGTTGAAAGGGAATCCCTTCTAGACCTTGCCCCCCCACCTTAATCTTTCTTCAGTTCCTACCAGAATTTTCTCCATCGTGTCTTGATAACCTTACATGTGGCCAGGAGTCATTTCGAGCAGGAGCTCGGGGGAGCGCAGTTCCAGGAGTTGGTGCCAGCCCCCCCCCCCCCCACGGGGAAATGCCTGCTTGTGTCATGGCTGCAGCAAAATGACCCCATCCCCTGGAATGGTCCTTGTTCCTCCGACCAGCCTTCTGAAGGCTTCAGCCACCACTGAAGCTATCCTCCCAGAATAGTGGTATTTCTGAGGCTTGGATTAGTAGCTGTCCCCTCTCTGCCAGCTTGCTTGCTTGCTTTCTTTCTTTCTTTCTTTCTTTCTTTCTTTCTTTCTTTCTTTCTTTCTTTCTTTCTCTTTCTTCCTTCCTTCCTCCCTCCCTTCCCTCCCTTCCCTCCCTCCCTCCCTTCCCTTCCCTTCCCTTCCCTTCCCTTCCCTTCCCTTCCCTTCCGATATACTTCCGGTGATGCCAGGTGGTGTAGCATATGTAAATAAAGTATGCTGATGAGTTATGCTAATGAGCTCCTGTACCTCTTTTTCTACGAAATGACCCCTGCATGTGGCTATCTCTTTTGTTTGCAGATGGGACTGGATACCTCTTACTGGACGTTTGTTAATGCTTTCTCAATATTTGGGAGCATTGCACTTTACTTTGGGATTATGTTTGACCTGCACAGTGCCGGGATCCATGTGCTCTTTCCAAATGCCTTCCAGTTTACGGGTCAGTGCCGCTTAATTCTGTCTGACTGCAAATGCAAAAGTACTCCAGGTACCAAATCATGCTCTTACCAAGCAAATCCTAGTGGATGGCTTTATGGTTCATAATGCATTCCAGAGAACTGCAGCTATTCCTCTCCCCCCGCTCCCCCCAAAACGGGTCGTGTCCCAGTGTTCCCTCTAAGCTCAGTTAGTGTGAGCTAGCTCACTGTTTCTTAGCCTCCGGCTCACACATTTTTGTCTTGGCTCAGGAAGGATGGTGCAAACTAATTCATGCAGCAGCCAAATCACTGGCTCACAGCTTTAATGCCTGTAGCTCACAAAGTAGAGTTTTTGCTCACAAGACCCTACAGCTTAGAGGGAGCATTGGTTGTGTCCCAGTGCAAGAGCCTCTTGTGTTGGAGGAAGACACCTTGGGCCTGAAGGATCTGTCATCATTAGCAGACCAGAGCAAGAGGATACTACCCATTAAACTACAGCTAGCACTGATGTTATCAAAAAGGGCCTTTTTGGTCAGCAGTATAGAAATCATAGTGGGGGCAAGAAAAGGCTGAAGAGTTGTTTTCAAGCCTTCTTCCATTCAGATTTTTAATGTTTTCTGTATAGGAAAATATTATTTATATATAGGCTCTGGTAGCTCAGAGGTTAAGACACTGAACTGCAGACCCAAAGGTCGGTAGTTCAGCAGTTCGGGACCCGAGTGCCGCATGATGGAGTGAGCTCTCGACTCTGGCCCCAGCTCCTGCCAACCTAGCAGTTTGAAAGCAAGAAATTGCAAGTAGATAAATAGGTACCGCTTCAGTGGAAAGGTAACAGTGTTCCGTATGCTTCAGCGTTTAGTCATGGCGGCCACATGACCATGGGAAAAGTCTTTGGACAACGCTGGCTCTTCGGCTTGGAATCGGAGATGAGCACCACCCCCTAGAGTCGGATTTGACTGGCTTTCGAGCAAGGGAAACCTTTACCTTATATAGGATAGTCTTGTTCATGGACCCTAGAGTCAAAGCATTTTTATGGTGGTATTAAGTGAACCCCCTGACCTGAATGGTCCAGGCTAGCCTGATCTTGTCAGATCTCTGAAGCTAAGCAGGGTCAGCCCTGGTTAGTACTGAAATGGGAGACCACCAAGGAATACCAGAGTCATGATGCAGAGGCAGGTAGTGGCAAACCACCTCTGAATGTCTTCTTGCCATGGAAACTCCATGAGTTGGCTGCAACTTGACAGCGCTTAGCGCACATACATTGAGTGAATAAAAAAACTTTCCTCAGACAAGGGTGGTCTTCAGATTATATATCAAAAAGGCACACGTCTGAAATCTTGCCCAGCCAACAATTGTTACTCATATCATCATTGTACCGTACAGGTTTGTTTGGTGAATGCAGGCTGGTGTTGGTTAGGAAAGACATCATGACTTTTGGATCTCTTTTTTCCCCAGGTACTGCTCCAAATGCCCTTCGGCAACCGTATCTCTGGCTGACGATCATTTTAACCATTGCCTTTTGCCTACTGCCTGTAATCGCACTCCGTTTCCTGACCATGACAATCTGGCCTTCGGAAAGTGATAAGGTAACCAGCCAACCTGGGTTTTTGAACCCAGGTCTCATCAGTGCTTAGTCCAACATGGCTTACCGCTAAATCATCTGGTTGTCCTGCTATTTTATCTTTCTCTCCTCTCCTCTCCTCCAGCTGTGGAAATTTACATTGTAAATTCCTCTGGACAGAATCTCTCTCTCTTTTTTGACTGTATGAAAATAAAATAATATTCTAGTAATTTTAGTTCTGCTGCCTCCTGGCGATTTTAAATTAGTGGTTTTATCTATTTTAGGGGGGGGGGTTGCCATTTATACTGTAATCCACCTTGAGTCCCTGTAAGGTAGGAAGGCAGCTAATAAAGGAGCCAGTTTGGTGTAGTGGTTAAGTGTGCAGACTCTAATCTGGGAGAACTGGGTTTGATTCTCCACTCTTCCACATGCAGCTGCTGGATGACCTTGGGCAGGCCATAGTTCTGTCACAGCAGTTCTTGAAAGAGCAGTTCTGGAAAAAGCTCTCTCACCCCCCCCCCCCACCTTCACACAGGGTGTCTGTTGTGGGGAGGGGAAGGGAAAGGAGATTGTAAGCCACTCTGAGACTCCGAGTGAAGGGCGGGGTATAACTCCAATCTCCTCTTCTTCTTCAAAATAAATATAGAAGATATTTAGAATGCTTCTTTAGCATTGCTCAGTGTACTCCAGGGTTCAGAGCACTGCACAAATATTCTGTCCATAGGAAGCAAGTCTGTTTCTGCCCTTAATTTAATCTCTGGTTTGACTTTTCTCATTTTCAAGATCCAGAAGAATCGCAAGAAGTACAAGGCGGAGGAAGAACAATGGAAGAGGCGGCCAAGCGTCTTCCGGCGGGGAATATCGGGCCGGCGGTCTGCTTACGCCTTCTCCCACCAGCGCGGCTATGCTGACCTGATTGCTTCTGGGCGGAACATTCGCAGGAGGCGAGCTTCATTAACTGCAATACTTAGTAACAATCTGGTGGAACTCAGACGAGTTGAAGAAGCCAGTTGATGACTTTTTGTATCCTGCAAGAAGCGTTTTTTTAAAAAAAAGACGTTGCACAAAGTTTTTATTTTTTTATGAGAAGACTCAGGATTCTTTTTCTTTTTTTAATGATGTGTAGTTCTGAAGACCATCTCCTGTTTTGTTCTTATAGACTGCTTGGTTGGGAATCGTTGACGAACTGAAGAACCAAGCAGTTGCTGGATTGTTTTTTTTAAATGCTGATCCTTGTATAAATACTTGTTTCATGTGAAACTGAAGGATATAAATAATTAAGGGACTCGGGACCGATGTTCATAAGGGACTTAAAAAAAATAACAGTCCTTGGAATTCTAATTCTTTTTTATTACGATCACGAAATAAACATTCAGCCAACGGTTTTTTGCCTCAGCACCAAAGATGAGCAGCTGAGAAGCAAGACAAATGTGCGTGCCACTTCGTTCCAGTAATTTATTCCGCTATAATAACGATTTCAGAGAACCAAAGATTTTTTTTTTCTGTGATGTTGCCTGTACAGTTTTATATTGCAAGCAACAGGAGGGTAACATACTAAGCCCATTACATTCCCCTGCGGCAGTATGTGTCAGTAATTTTCAAGAACTTAAATGGGAGGAAAAATCACAATATTGTAAAAATGTTTAATTTGATTCCCTTCTTTATAGGAAAACTGAATTCAGTCCCAGGAAGTAACTGGGCTCTTTTCGCCATGAACCTTTATTTTTGTGGGCTTTGAACAGGATTTGGGAAGGAAAATCCCACTGAAGTGAAACAGAAGTCCAGGAGCAACTTAAAGACCAAAAACAAATTTCCGGTCTAAGATGGCCTGCTGACAGTTTTTCTGGTGCCCCATAAGTGCTTTTAGAAAGTGGACGGGGTCAGGTGGGGCTTTTTTGCTTAGCAAGGCTTCTGATTGGCTGTGCAGATTTTTTAAAAAACATTGCTCTGGCAGTGGCTGTCATCACAGTGCAGTAAACTTCACTGTATGACGGAAGGTAAGTTGCAGTAGCAGTGGTGTGGCTGGCTCCGCCTCCTTCAACCACCATTTTGTGGCTGTGCCCCTGGGCTGCCAGACCCCCCCAGTTTGACAGGGGTTGCCCAATTTGGAGGGGCTCCTTCCCACCCACTAGCCAGTGGGTAGGCGGGGGGAAGCCTCGCCCCCCAAGGGTTGCCACCCAGCCTCCCCCCACCTCTCCCCAGCAGCGTTTAAAGGAAGGCTTTAAACGCTGCTGGGGAGAGGTGGGGACTGTATGCCTGCACTCTAAGTCCCAAATTCAGGGCTTGCAGTGCAGGTGTGTGCAGACTCCCCCTCCCACCTCTCCCCAGCAGTGATGTCTTTAAATGCTGCTGGGGAGATGCAGGGGCAAAACCGCTGCTTACAGGGCAGACACACAGGGTCCACTAGCTCCTGCCTTGTAAAAAGGGAAGGTCCCCTCTTGCAAGGCAAGAGTGCCTGGCGACCACTCTTTCCAAGCGGGCAGGAGTGCCCAGCACCTGCTCTTTCCGAGGGGGGGCCACCAGCTCCTGCCTTGCAAGAGGCAATTTTCCCCCTTGCAAGGCAGGAGCGCTTAACCCTCACTCCCCTCCTCCATTTAAAGGGAAGGTTCCCTTTAAATGGTAGGAAAAGAGCAGGGGTGTGATGACGTCACATAGAGTTGGGGATGGCCACACCGCCTCCTGGAATGCCCCCTAATCCCCCAACTGGAGAGAAGATCGGACCTGGCAACCCTGCTGTGCCCACCATGCAGAATTCTGGAGGTGCCTGCAGGCTCAAAAGGGCTGGGGACCAGTGCTCCCTCTAAGTTGAGTTAGTGTGAGCCAGCTCAGTTTTTTAGCCTCCGGCTCACACATTTTGGTCTTAGATCAGGAAGGATGGCTCCAGAACAAACTAATTTAGGCAGTAGCGAAATCACTCGCTCACAACTTTTAATGCCGGTAGCTCACAAAGTAGGATTTTTGCTCCCAAGACTCCACAGCTTAGAGGGAGCATTGCTGGGGGCCCCTGGCTTAGGTTATCTGCTTGAAAGAAAGGTGCGGGTTCTTCATGCATGATTGCATAGGCACATTTTACATGCATCTTGCCATACCAAGCAAGATCCATCTAGGAAAGAAGCTGTGCACAAAACTTTCATTCCATTGGGGAGATTTGCAAAATATAAAATTGGTTTGAGACGGTAGTTCACATTTGGAATGAATGTATTTCACTATGTTTTAATAGTTTTTAAAAAGAAGTGTATTTTGTGTAGAGTTTTGTAATGTGTTGCATATTTTTCACTTAATTTTCTGTGCCGGGACTCATAAATGGTTTACATTTCAAGATCAGCAGGCAACGTTTTATGATGTGTAAATATTCACAATACAGTTCCACACTCTTCCCCTCCGCCCCTCAAAAGCCAAGTGTAAAAATGCATATTTTGCTTAGGCGCATGGAGTTCGTACATTTCTTTATTATTACCATTGAATGTGGAAAGGTTTACAACTTTTTCTTTTCAGTAAGTTGTAGCAACCTCTACTTAGCTTCAGAGTTTGACATCTCTCCTTAAAAGATGACAAACTGATCGTGCATTTCAGTGCCTTCTCATCTGGGTGCAATTACAGCACTTCTAAAGTGCAGGTGGAAAACTGGGTCCCTTTTACTCGCATCGGAACTGTAAAGTATGAGCATTGTGTTTAAAAGACAATGGTGTATACTGAAAAGATCTCAAGCTTTAATCTGTTTGACTGATACGAGAAGACAAGTGTTTTCACCAGTCCAAATGTTTTTATTAAAGTGAACTTGCATATATATGTGTTACCTTGCATAGCCATTCAGTCTTTGTTGACGGCTGCTTCAGTCAGTTTGGGTTGGGCAGCAGCAAATTTATGTTCAGCGTTGTCCTGCAAAGGCTCTGAGGTTCTCCTCCAAGCAGTGGGCAGCTCTGAGTGCGCAAAGGAATACAATAAGCTTGTGCTGGAGCTCTGTATGTGCATTGGAGCAACAATGGATCTTTAGGATCAAATAAGTGTAAAGAACTAAATTCTTCTGGAATATCTTTTGGAGCACGGTGTCCAAGAGACCTTTTTGCCTTGATCAAAGGATGACAATGATGGTGAAACATGGCTTCCTACCACGCTTATGCTTTTGAGGAATCTGTAGTGGTGATTAAGAAAACCCACCCAGCACAAATACACGCTATTGGATTCTACAACTTGCTTCTGCTAAGGATCCTGAAAGCCTTTAGTGGTTTCAAGTCTATTCAGTGGCGACCAGCCATGGTGGCTAGTGGAAACCTCCACATTCAGAGGCAGTCAACTTCTGAATCCTAATGCTAGGAGGCAACAATCAGGCTGTGTGCAGCAGAATGATCAGCTTCTGTGCCCTGTTGCTGGACTTCCGGAGGAACTGGTTGGCCACCATGTGAGGCAGATTGCTGGATGAGAGGGACCACTGGTCTGATCCACCAGGGTTATGTTCGTCCACTGGAGCAAAAGCAGAAGGGACACATAGGCTCCAACCTATAGAAAACAATTCATTGACGAAGTATTGCCCAAAGACTACCCTTGACATGGTAGTTAGAAGCTAGTTTGCTTGACTTATCAGAAACTAGTTTTTAGCTCTCCTTCCTGATGGGGTGTGATCCCCAAGGTTGGAATGGGCAAGTCCTGTTGCCTGTAGAAGACTGAGATGAGTCACAATTGACTTCTCCATGCATTGTGCTTAATCTGTTGAACTAGACTGAACTAGAACTGCTACTGCAACTGCAGCAATATCTCTCCTCCTATTCTTCGCTTTGAATTAACAGTAGATTTTGGAACAAATGAACAAGAGCA
Organism: Lepidodactylus listeri; assembly: GCA_029233225.1. Taxonomy (NCBI): domain Eukaryota; kingdom Metazoa; phylum Chordata; class Lepidosauria; order Squamata; family Gekkonidae; genus Lepidodactylus; species Lepidodactylus listeri. The sequence goes on along the minus strand of JARCFY010000004.1, from coordinate 21,897,987 downwards.
AGGACTTGCAGCAACTAGATTGTCAATATACTAGCTGATTGAGAAGTGCTAGTATGCCTGGGGACAGTGATGCTCTGTATTCTTGGTGCTTCGGGGGCAACAGTGGGAGCGCTTTTGGTGTTCTGGCCCTGCTGGTGGGCCTTCTGATGGCATCTGGCTTTTGGCCAAAATGGCTTCTGTAATGTTTTGAAAAAGAAGAGATTGGATTTATACCCCACCCTTCGCTTGGAGTCTCAGAGCAGCTTACAAACTCCTTTCCCTTCCTCTCCCCTCAACAAACACCCTGTGAGGTAGGTGGGGCTGAGAGAGCTCTTTCCAGAGCTGACCTTGAGAGAACAGCTGCGGCAGAACTATGGCTTGCCCAAGATCCCCCAGCTGGCTGCAAGTGGAGGAGTGGGGAATCAAACCCGGTTCTCCCAGATTAGAGTCCCTGCACTTAACCACTAGACCAAATTGGCTCCCAGTGTTATTTCACTCCCAGGGACCGTGTTTGATCCATTCCATTTTCTTAATCCATTCCTTGTTTATTTGTACTCTTGCACTATTGCAACATTTCATTGGAGCCCAGTCAAGTCCTTTCGCATTCATGGGTCCCATTATACCCAGTGGACCTTTAGTGAGTTCTCATTGTAGAGTCTAATGGACATTTTTGGCATGAGTACATCCTGGCAAGGGAAACAGTAAAAACTTTCTCCTCTGTGGTGCTGGTCTTCTGTTTGCACTGAGTTTTTTTTGTTTTTTAATGCAAAGGATCATTCTAGCAATTCAGACACCAGCTATGAAGAACCAGAGGGCTTTCTTATTAGGCGAAATTGGAGATTGCTGGTGAAATTGCAGTTAAACTATTGGAGACAAGTTCAGGTGGGGTAGCTGTGTTGGTCTGAAGCGACAGAACAAAGTTTGAGTCCAGCGGCACCTTTAAGACCAACAGAGTTTAACTTTGTTGGTCGTAATGTTGCCGCTGGACTCAAACTTTTTTCTATTGGGAGACAGGAATTTTCTGCCACCTGCATCAAGACCAGGTAGGTGCCTGCTGTTTGGAATTATGCTGATCAAAGAAGCTGGGGGCAGGGTAGAATAAATATTGGTAGTATTCAACGGGGGGGGGGGGAGGGTTCCCCTCCCATTCTCCCTTGCTGTCTTTCTCATGGAGGACTTCCGAATGCCACTAAAATCTGGCAAAAGGTACTGTCCTGGATGAGCCAAACACTGGTCACTCAACATTCACACGCTTAGGGTCACCATTGGAGAAGAAAGGCAAGGTATCGATGGAGTAGGTAACCAAATAGACCAAGCATTCCACACTTGCACAAGAGTAGCAACAATTTTGCCCCCACATTGTTTACAGCCAAAGATCCAAAAGTCAAGAATAAAACTAATACAGGCAGTTAATATTTTACTCATACGGCTTTGCATCCATTTGGATTTAGATTACAGCTGCAATGTATTAGAAGTAGCTGGAATGTTCTGGAGGCCAAGGGCTTCTGTATGCTCATAATGACGCAAAGAAATCATTAAAAATAAGATTTTTGGTTCAAGAATCCTTACAGGAATAATGCATTTGATTAGCTTATTGGATCAAACGTCAGGTGTGTTCATGCAGGAACTGAATTGAATTAGTGCACCTGTACTCACAATGGCTGCGCAATAAACCAGAGGTCCTCAGGCGCCTTTGGGCAGTGTGGTGGGTATGACAGCTTCAAGAGGCAGAGCCAGCCACAAAATGGCCGCTGCAGCTTACTTTCAGCCACACAGTGAAGATCCTTGTAGTGTGTTAGCAGCTGCTGTCAAAGTAACATTTCTAAAAATCTGCAAAGCCAGTGAAATTTCCAATGGCCATCCAGGAGCCTTGCTGGGCAACAGCCCCACCTGGCCCCACTGGGCAACAGCCCCACCTGGCCCCACCCATTTTCTAAAAAACACCTGATGAGTGCCAAGAAAGGTTTTGGTGGATGCTATGGCAGCTATGGACACCGCGCTGGGGACTCCTGCAATAAACCATAGCAAAAAAAATAAGCAAAAGACTAAAGAAGAAGAAGAGGAGATTGGATTTATATCCCGCCCTCCACTCACTTAAGAGTCTCAGAGCGGCTTACAAACTCCTTTCCCCTCCCCTCCCCACATTTGTGCTACTTCTTCACCACAGGCAGGGGCAGCTGTTTTGAAAGTTTGAATTGGGTTCAGGCAGAAGCCTGGAATCCAAGCCCTATGAGGAAAGGCTGAGGGACTTGGGAATGTTCAGTCTGGAGACGAGGAGGCTGAGGGAGGATATGATTGCTCTCTTGGGAGTATCTGAAGGTCTGTCACTTAGAGGCGGGCAGAGAGCCACTCCTGTTGGCAGCAGAGGATAGGACTCGCAAGAACAGGTTCAAATTAAGGGCGGGAAGGTACTGACTGGATATTAGGAGAAACTTTTTTACAGTTAGTGCCACAGTGGAATCAGCTGCCTTGGGAGGTGGTGAGTTCTCCCTCACTGGCAATCTTTGAGCAGCGGCTGAACAAACACTTGTCAGGAATGCTCTAGGCTGATCCTGCATTGAGCTGGGTGGTGTTGGTGGTGGTTTAAACTAGATGGCCTGTGTGGCCCCTTCCAACTCTGTGGTTCTGTAATTCTATCTCTGCTACTTCCACCATTTTGCTCATCTTCATTAAGGGCAGTTTAGAAGAGATGCAGCAGAGTCTATCATCCGAAAATGCCTTCAGGCTTTGGTTCTGTCATTAAGAGCCGCAGAACACGAAGTGTTGATTTGCAAAAGGCTGGGATCTTGCCAAGAATCAAGAGTTGAGCACCTCCACAGCTTTGTACGGAGGCAGTTTGGCAGCCAAATATCGTTTTTGTCAGGTTGACTACCTCCCAAGAAATGTTATTTTGCTGTAAATCAGAGCTCTGTCCTCTTATACTTCCGTTAACAACTAATCAGGAACACAATGGCGCACGCACACACACATCCACGCCTGATGCAGAGGGTTCGATGCTCATACTAATCACTGCACGGGCCACAATTCCTTGCTTATGTGGGCAGCCAGGCTGAAAACAAGAGTGAGTGTCTGGCCTGCAGTTAGCAGAATAACCATGCCCGAGAGCTACCGTCGCCCCCTTTGTTTGTAGAAATGTAAAGAAATAGTAACATGAACAGTCAGGAAGAATGGTTATGGTTACCCACAATCCATGAATTTATTTGGCGCCAGATTAGACATGCACAATTGTTACAAGTATGTCATGTTCGAAAGGGAGAAAGAGGTAAAAGGAGAGCTGCCGAGCTTAGGTCCTGAGGAAAAGACGCCAGAAAACACCAATGGCTATAGCCCGTTCCTCCCAACCACTCTGACGTTTCAGAACAAGGGCCCTCAAACTCCAGAAGAGGAACTGCAGCAACAAAAAAAAACGTTCATTACAATCAGCGGCACATTTCAGCCGCTCCTCCTCTGCCCAGCCCAGGAAATTATAGATCAAGTCAAGATGGTAAGAAACAGAAAGTGCCTTCCTGAAACTGGAACTCCCCTGATCCTCGGTGGGAAAGGCATGCTTGATTAGTTTGGTGGCTCATTTTAAACCGAGTGCGTTGCAAAGTAATGCTGCAAAATGCAGCGGCAAGCTCTTTTGAAGAATACATCCACTTCCCTCCAGTACACTGTCGTCTCTCTTCAGTTGCTTAATACTCAGTCTCACTGGTTTCCTAGATGCCCCAAATATACTTTGCACCTTCACAGCAGGGGGTACACCTTACACCAGGGTTCCCCAACATGGTGCCGTAGGAACCATGGTGCCCCCCCCATACTTTCCTTGGTACCTGCTGAGCTTTCCAGAAAGTGGGTTGGGCCACTGTAAAGCTGGGCTTATTACTGACTTCCCTCATCCAAATGGAAGAGTTTCCCAGTGGAGGACAGGAGGACTGGTAAGCAAGTGGGCTTTCCCTTAGTCAGTCCATTCCCATTTCAGGATTTCCATCTTCCCAGTATGTGTGAGGAGGGAGGCACTGCATTTGGCTCTAACCCCCATGGGAGCTATCTGGGGTTTGGCTCCGCCTCCGGTGGAAGCCATTTTGAGGTGGTGCCCACCAACTTCTAAAAATGCCAAAGGTGCTCACGGCCTCAAAAAGGTTGTGGACCCCTGCCTTACACCCTAAAGACAGATGTGGATATAGCTGCAGCAGACTACTTAACTACGGCTAGGTTACGACGACTGAGCTGTGTAGTAATTTCAGAGCTACGTTTTCCTAATGCATACTGGAGAGTTTCTTTGGGGTAAAGTTACATGTACAGTGGATCCTCCCCTCTCTCTTTAAGGGTATACACTAAAAAAATGTATTTTAAGAGAGGTTAAGACTGAACCCAAGCTCATTCCTTGCCTGTCGAGCTACAGTCAAAACACAATGCTTTCTAAACATTCTCATTTGTATGCTTTTGCATTACAATACATCTGAGGTTTGTGAAAATGCAAATATGCCGCTGTTGATCGATATTCCACCAAACCAAAAAATCAGGTTCCCAAATCCAGTGCCTTTTGTTTGAATACCCTGATTCTTGTACGTGGAGTAGGATGTACATATCACAGGAAGAAGAGTTTAGGCTAGAAATCAATCTAGGGCAATGAACAAGCACAGATCTCAAGAGGGACTGGCCAGGAAGAGGAGGTCGTGAAAGTCACCAGACTTCAATTTTAACACCAGCTGTAAAGTAAAGAATTTTCTTCTGAGAAAAAGGAGATGATTCATTGTTCTTGCTTGAACACAAACTTTAGGAGGATGAAATGCATTCTTTAATTTTTCAGGGATGGGGTTTTGCTAGATTAGAGTTTGTCCAGAAGATCTTAACTAGGGTTTGCAGCGCTGGACAAAGCGCGGGTAGAGACACACGTCCCGGATGTGGTGCCTATTCAGAATCCAGGTCAGAAACCTTTCCAAGCCCAAACCATAGCCTCCATGAGGGCAGGTGCCAAACTTGCGCTGTGAAGCCAAAGAAGAGGGGAAAACAATATTAGAGACAGCAGGACCAGAAGGACTGAGAACTCCATCTGTCTTGTGACCAATGCTCCCTCTGAGCTGTAGAGTCCTGTGAGCAGAAATTCTACTTTGTGAGCTACTAGCATAAAAGTTGTGAGCAAGTGATTTGGCTGCTACATAATTTAGTTTGCTCTGGAGCCATCCTTCCTGAGCTAAGAGAGAAATGCGTGAGCTGGAAGCTAAAAAACTATGAGCTAGCTCACACTAACTCAGCTTGGAGGGAACACTGCTTGTGACCATCTCCCGCTGCCCAAAAAAGGGTGCCTCGGAATCTTGCCCAAGACTACACAACTTCATTCTCGCCCAGTATAGAAAACACAGCAGAGTGGCTCAGAGAAATCAGCTGTAAGGAGGCGAGGCCCTATCAGCCAATCACACAGAGACCCAATGGGGTACCCTCTGTTAAGAGAGTTCTCAGAGCCACCAGAGATCTTTCATTATAAGCTTGTTGACTGATTGAAGCACATACCCCAGCTTGCAGTGTTGGAACTGAACAGCAGCCTGAGCATTTGAGGTATTTCTTGCAAGCCGGAAACTTTTGAATGACCCCCCTTGGGGGGGAGGGGAATAGTTTCATTTGGGCTTTATTTTTCCGTTCAACTAGGCGGGCTCTGCTGGATGTGAGTAATCCAGTTCTTCCAAGCTGGTCACAATGACCTGAGGTCACAATTTTCATCCCTGCTCCAACTTCTTGCTCTTTTGTTAAATACCAAGCATGCAAAACCATCCACCCAAGCTAGATCTGGGGCTAGAAAGTGTTTCTAAACATGAGTTGCACGCTCCTCTGTCTTGATCTGCATTTTGCTTTCTGGCTACACTGCGTTCGTGCAACAGCAAACACACAATGCCACCAACACACAATCCTACGCACCTGGTCTGTGTACCAGTAGTAAGGGGTAGGGTCAATGCCTTCCCTCTTGTACCCAGCCAGCAGCTCTTCGCTATCCCAAATACGCATCGAGCCTCCGACAATCTCCCCAACGTTCGGCATCAAGACGTCAACCTGAAAGAGGCAAGATGGAATGCGGTCATCAGCTTGTTGAGAGTCAGTGCAGTCTGGGAAAGGCTGTTTCAGGTCATAAAACCTTGTGTGACCCCGTGCACAGCTAAAGCATCAGATGGAGGTAGTCCCGTGAAATTCATGTGGCATTCTGCACACGGGGAGCAGAATGTGTGAGCCAGTTTGGTGTAGTGGTTAGAAGCGCGGACTCTAATCTGGGAGAACCGGGTTTGATTCCCTACTCCTCCACATGAAGCTGCTGGTGTAACCTTGGGTCAGTCATAAGTTCTCTCAGAGCTGTTCTCTCAGGGGCAGTTCTCGAGAGAGCTCTCTCAGCTCCACCTACCTCACAGGGTGTCTGTTGTGGGGAGGGAAAGGGAAAGGAGACTGCAAGCTGCTCTGAGACTCCTTCGGGTAGCAAAGGGTGGGGTATAAATCCAATCTCTTCTTCTCTCTCGGCACGAATGTCAACAATGGTTCTAAAGCGGTGGCTCCAGTGTGTTTGAAGCTGAGACCAAGACTGCTAAAAGGTTTTATGGTCAGGAGTACATTTCTCCTTCCCATCACAGTCTCGAAGTCTGCACACAAATGGAGCAACACAACATGTCCAATTGGCAAACTCCATGAAGTTGCTGAGTAGTCAGGTTAGAACAGATAAAAGGAAGTACTTCTTCACCCAAAGAGTGATTAACACATGGAATTCACTGCCATAGGAGGTGGTGGCAGCTACAAGTATGGATGGCTTCAAGAGGGAATTAGATCAACATATGGAGCAGAGGTTCATCAGTGGCTATTAGCCACAAGGTACAGATAGGAACTCTCAGACTGGGGCAAGTGATGCTCTGTATTCTTGGTGTGGAGGGGGGCAACAGTGGGAGGGCTTCTAGTGTCCTGGCCCCACTGGTGGACCTCCTGAGGGCACCTGGTATTTTTGGCTACTGTGTGACAGAATATTGGACTGGATGGGCCATTGGCCTGATCCAACACTGGCTTCTCTTATGTTCTTATCTAACCAGTTCCCAGCCTCCCCATTCTTGCCTATTTACACAATGCAACTAAAAAGCCTATAATTGGGGGGGGGGGGGGGACACATATTAAAATGCCTTCAGAGCTTCTTGTACTTTGCATGCATCGCTCACAAGGAATACAAACGAACCGATTCGGTCAGGCGGGAATCCTCGGGGCAGCGCTGCATGTAGAAGGACTTAATCTCAGCGGGAAATCGACACAACAGGATCGGCTCGTTGATGGTATCTGTCATGCGTCTCTCGGGAGCCTCCGGGATGTCCTGCGATTGAGAACAAGGCTGATATCCTCACCTGCTGCCATCTCCTCCCAGCAGGGGAACGGCCCAACCCTGTCAGGTCCCGTCCATCCACCCACCCCCTTCAAGCCCTTCCATAAAGCCAGGTGATCCCTGTACCCCCTCAAGCTCGGTTCATCTCCAAACACAGCAATGTGGGACTCTACTCTTTGGTGTTCGGGTGCTCATCCGATGACGGCCTCTTTTCCGACCGCAGCACCAAACTGTCATACACTCACAGAGTTGGAAGGGACCTCCAGGGTCATCTAGTCCAAACCCCTGCACAATGCAGGAAATTCACAAATACCTCCCCCCCACACACACACACCCAGTGACCCCTGCTCCATGCCCAAAAGGTGGCAAATGCGCCCTGAACCCAAAATATTCTCAAGCGGGTGGCAGGCAACCTTGTCAACTGTGTCCTGGCAACATCACTGAGGCAAAGGAGGCACAAAGACTGCTTGCTTTCCAGCCAAACTGGAGACCAGCTCAGTACACACCAAAAGAGATAAGCGAACATGGTCCCCAGGAGGGCTAATATTTATTTTGGGACATTTCTATTCTGCCTTTCTGTTATTAAGGTACCAAAACAGCAGCTACTCAAGGACATACATATGCACGAGATTTATGCCACGGATATAGTCCTGGGGTGGTGGTGGTATTTCAACCCTCCCCCAGAAACTTTGCTTCCATGCCTTGCCCCCTCCCCCATGTGTTCAGCTACATCACAGGCCCCCTACAGAAACCCATCACTGCTGAACTTTCTAGTACCTAGCTACCACCAACACCTTACTTCTCCAAATTCGTAGTAGGTGCCGTCTTCCTTCTTCACGTCGTGTTCTTTCAGCCACACAATGGCGTCTGCATAGTTCATTCGCTTGAAGGGTCGCTTGGGGGGCTGAAATTCCTGCATTAAATGAGGAGAAGAAGAAGAAGAGATTTATACCCCACCTTTCACTACCTGATGGAGTCTCAGAGCGGCTTGCATTCTCCTTTCCCTTCCTCTCCATGCAACAGACACCCTGTGAGGTAGGTGGGGCTGAGAGAGCTCTTTTGATAACTGCTCCTGAGAGAACAGCTTTGAGAGAACTTGTAATTCACCCAGGGTCACAACAGCAGCTGCATATGTAGGAGTGGGGACTCAAACCCGGTTCTCCCAGATTAGAGTCTGCGCTTCTAACCACTACACCAAACTGGTTAGAGATGGGGCAGGCTGATAAGGCTGCAACTTTTTCCACACTGGTTGTTTGCCCTGGGTTTCATGCTGTTAGGAAGAAACCCCCCTCCCCCCAGTTTCGCACTGAATCTTAGTTCATCCTTGTTTCCCCTAGCTTTACTCCATTCGTTTTCCCAGCCTGCTTTGCTGTGACATTGGGGGGGGGGGGGAGTCACAGCAAAATCTGGATTGCTACTGTGTGGGCAGGACAGCTGGATTTTCCCAGTACCAATCACAGGGCAGCCATTTCCCCTGCACTTGTCCCCGCAGCAGCCATTCCCCCAGGCATAGGGGGGCTTTTTTAAAAAACTGGCAACTGAGTTTCATCTTTACGTCAAGTGCTCTGAATCTGCAGCTTTCATTTTATGAAAAGTCTCTATCCCCTTTTGTTGTGGAGATATAAAGGAAAAGGTGTTTCTCTGCAACTAAAATGGGCTAATTTATCTTTTTTTAAAATGAAAGCTGGGAATTCTGGCAACCTGACACACAGATTGTTGTAACATTTAAGGCTTTAACCCCCCCTCCCAAACACACACACACACACACAGCAAAAAAAGTCACAGTGAAACTGGGGGTGGGCCCTGCTACCAGGGGATAGAGGCCAGGAAAATGCAGAAAAACCCACCTAGTGGAAGTTCCATTGCCACTGTGCTGTATTAGCAGATGCTAAAGGGAAACCACCCAAGGTGGTCCCCCCATGTGGAAAATACCTGTATTTATTTACCTTATTTCAATTACTCTGTCTTTCTACCCAATGGGAACCCAAAGCAGATTATATGCTTTGTACGGCTTCAAGACGGAATTAGATAAACATAGGGAGCAGAGGTCCATCAGTGCCTATTAGCCACAAAGTATAGATAGGAACTCTCGGTCTGGGGCAAGTGATGCTCTGTATTCTTGGTGCTTGAAGGGGGGGGGGGGGGGAGACAGGGGACAGTGGGAGGGCTTCTAGTGTCCTGGCCCCACTGCTGGACCTCCTGAGGGCACCTGGTGTTTTTGCCCACTGCGTGACAGAGTGTTCGACTGGATGGTCCTGATCCAACATTGGCTTCTCTTATGTTCTTATGGTTTTCCTCTCCTCCATTTTATCCCCAGGTCACGCCTGAAGCCTCCTCGCACTGAATCAGACCCTTGGCCTGTCAAGGTCAGTGCTGTCTACTCAGATTGGCAGCCGCTCTCCAGGGTCACAAGCTGACACCTTTCACATCACCTCCTGTCTAGTCCTTTTAACCAGAGGTGCTGGGGATTGAACCTGGGACCTTCTGCATGCCAAGCAGAGGCTCTGCCACTGAGCCACAGCCCATCCGCTGTGAGGTAGGTTAGGCTGAGAGTGTGACTGGCCCGAGATCACCAAGCAAACTCCCTATCAAAATGTACACTTAGGCATGCTTTGAAATCACCAGCATTGACTTTGGATGCAGCCCTCTACATCCTGAGGCTCAGCTCATGCCCGGAGATTATTCTGAGTGTCATTCTTTAGTCTCCCCCTCCTGCCCCCAATGAATAACATAACCAAAAGACCTTCCCACGCAAGACCAAAAGGCAATACACAGTCCTTATACACACTGTAGTCTTCCTGGCTGTTTCTGAGTTGCCAACTTCCAGGGGTTCTTTGCTGACAGGAGCGTAACGAGCCCATGTGGGAGCAAGATAAGGCATATAAAGGCATATAAAATATGTAAACTGTGTGGTTCCATAGAATATTGGCTCTGAAGAAGTACATCGAAACTCTCTCGGCCAACAGGAGACGTCAGCCTGGTGTTTAGCCTCCCTGCAGACCTGGAGTTGGCAACTCAGAAACAGCCAGGAAGACTGCAGTGTATATAAGGACTGTGTATTGCCTTTTGGTCTTGCGTGGGAAGGTCTTTTGGTTATGTACATTTGGCTTGAGCAATAGTGCTTTAATAAGTTATTTGTTGTTTCCACGGAGTATTGTGTATTTTGTTTGTTATTATATTCAGTGTCTCCGTGTTCCCGTTGTGGTCAGTCCCAACGAATAACAGCCTAGCTAAGAACCACAAAAGCAGGGTCCAGAATGTCATTTGAAAATACTCAGGCTGCAGCCAGTCTGGGCCTCGGGTCAGTGGGTGGATGGGCGACCTCCTAGGTGCCCTGCCTCGAGTTCCAGGGAAGAATGGGATATAAATCCAATTCATTAAATTGGAAAGAAGAGAGAGAAGAGATTGGATTTATACCCCGCCCTTCACTACCCAAGGGAGTCTCAGAGCGACTTATAATCTCCCTTCCCTTCCCTCCCCGCAGCAGACACCCTGTGAGCAGTGTTCCCTCTAAGCTGAGTTAGTGTGAGTTAGCTCACAGTTTTTTTAGCCTCCGGCTCACACATTTTTGTTTTCACTCAGGAAGGATGGCTCCAGAGCAAACTAATTTATGCAGCAGCCAAATCGCTCGCTCACAACTTTACTGCCAATAGCTCACAAAGTAGAATTTTTGCTCACAAGACTCCACAGCTTAGAGGGAGCACTGCCTGTGAGGTAGGTGCAGCTGAGAGAGCTCTCTCGAGAACTGCTCCTGAGAGAACAGCTCTACGAGAACTTATGACTGACCCAAGGTCACGCTAGCAGGTGCAAGTGGAGGAGTGGGGAATCAAACCCGGTTCTCCCAGATCAGAGTCCTCGCTCCTAACCACTACACCAAAACAGAGCTGCCTTTGAAGACAACATTGTGGTGCTGGCCAAAGGACCAATGACAGGCATGTGACGTTGGGGGAACGGGGACAAAAGGGTGCCTTCTCTTGAATCTTGCTCCAGGACTGTTGGGATGGCGAGAGATTCCTGGAACTCTCCCCATCATCAGAAGCCAAATTTTGAACAGAAGGATGGCAGGATGCAACACAGCTTCTGGGTGGAATCCTTATATATACGTTAGCTTAGAAAATTTGCCTTCCCCATGTCCAGAGATCCTGTTTGGTTCTGAGAAGACACGAAGCAAGGGAAGCTTCGTCTGAGGCAACAAGACCAGTACTGGATGGGAAGGTGGGTTGGATGAATAAGGAAGAAACAGAGAGAACTCGTCTTTCCCTCATGACTGCTTACCGGGTGGAGCTCATACACCAAGGCCGACACGGGTGACTTCAAGACTCGGTCCACCACGTCGCAGGCAAGGTCCTCCAAACGGTTCAAGAGGTCTTCGTAGGTCATGAAAGGGCATTCGGCTTCAATGTGCGTGTATCTGCAGGACAAAATGGAGGCCTGCTGAATCACACAGAATGAGAAGTTGCTGTAGGTCACGGCCAAATCTCTCCCACCTGGCTATGAGACAGCCATGCAGGCAAAGCCACAGAAGACACTAGTCCAAACAGACCAAATGGGTTGGATCAAACGATGCAATAGTTATGGTGTCGGGCCAGAATTTGTGAGACCCAGATTCGAATCCCTGCTCTGCCACAGAAGCTCGCTGGGTGACCTTGGGCCAGTCACAAACTCTTCACCTAACCTACCTCACAGGGTTGTTGTGAGTATAAAATGGAGGAGGAGAGAACTATGTAAGCTGCCCTTGGGTCCCTGCTGGGGAGAAAGGCAGGATACAAATGAAGTAATTAAAAGGGGAAAAAATTGAAAAATCCAGCTAGCTATCTCCCTCCGTCTTCTTCAGTCCTCCTTTCTACAGAATCATCTCACATGGCTTTTGTTCATGTGAGTCCTGTCCCAGCAGAGCCATTTCCCCTCCCTTTTCCACAAGCAGGAAAACTGGCTGGTTCCAGCCCCATGTCTGCCAGGCCCAAGTCTTCCACCAGTTTGGTGTAGTGATTAAGTGCGCAGACTCTAATCTGGGAGAACCGGGTTTGATTCCCCGCTCCTCCACTTGCACCTGCTGGATGACCTTGGGCAAGCCATAGTTCTGTCAGAGCTGTTCTTCAAAGAGCTCTCTCAGTCCCACCTCCCTCACAGGGTGTCTGTTGTGGGGAGGGGAAGGGAAAGGAGATTGTAAGCCACTCTGAGACTCTGGGGGAAGGGCGGGGTATAAATCCGATCTCTTCTTCTTCTTCAACGCTGCAGTGACAGGACTAGGGATAGCGCTAACTGGGAAAATGGAGGTTTGCTCCGGTTCATGAGGTTCCACGAACCTACTCTGCTTCGCAAACCAGTTCGGGTTCGTGAGGTTCGTGGATCTTCCTTCCCTCCTTTCTGCCGGGAGCAGCTTCCCGAGGCCAGCGGAATAGGAGAGGAGATCTTCCAAAACCCATTTAAAGGGAACATACCCTTTAAATGAGTTCTGCAAGCAGGCGCCGCACGGGAGGGGAGGCCAAGTGCCAAATTCACCTCCTGGTCTCTACTCTCACATGGCGCCTGCTGACAAAACCTATTTAACTTTCATTTTCCCTTTAACCTTTCCTTTAACCGGGTTTTGAGTTGGGCGCCGTGCAGAAGTGGAGTGGTTTAAAGGAAATGTTCCCTTTAAATGGATTTTGACAGCAGGCACCACGAGGGAGTGGAGGCCAAGTGGCTTGGCCTCCACTCCTGCGCAGTGCCCGCTTGCAAAATCCATTTAAAGGGAACGGTTGGAAGCAAGGGAAGGGGAGAGCAAGAGCAATTGCTGAAATGGCTTGCATCCATTTCAGCCTAACAGGTCCTTCATGCCCCCCCCTCCACTTCCCACCATGAACCTTCAAAACCTCCTGGGAGGTTCGTATAGGGATGGGCACGAACCGAGGCTTGTGAACCATGAACGGTAATTCGGTTCATGCCCATCCATAGACAGGACAAGCCGCTGATGCTGAAATTTCCCTCCCATGAAGCTAGGAGAAGGCTCAACAGAGACCTGCAAGGTTAGGTCTCAAAGCCTCCCAAGTCAGGGAAAAGTCAAGACTGGATGTTCATCCCTTCTAACTATCTTCTGGTTGCCTTCTTGTCTGTACTACATAAGCATGCTCTTACTCAGCCAGATGCCTTCGGGTCCGAGACTGCTCCGCACGGTACGACTGAGCGATGCAAAACACGTCTCCCAAGGCCGGGAGGCAGGTTTCCAGGTACAGCTGGGACGACTGCGTCAAGTATGCCTCTTCCCCAAAATAGTCCAGTTTGAAGAGAGTCGAGCCTCCCTCAACCTGTGTTTGGACCAGCGTCGGTGGGGTGACCTAGAAAAGAAAAACAAGCATCGCACATTTATCCTAGAAGCCAGTCTCCATGGAACCAGTGTATGAAGTCTAGCCAGAGTGCCGAAGCTGACGACAACAACTGCTAGCAAAAAATCCCAATTCTCATCACATTTCTAGTCCTCATGGCTGCAGAAGAGGTATAAATATATATATATATTTATTAGGTTTAGCTCTGGTGAATTTGCAGGATTACTTTATAGGTTCTGGTTTTGGCCCGTGGTGCAGGATTCACTACTGCAAGTAACGTGGCTTTCATTTTAAAAACCAAATTATCTAGCCATTACAACTGCAAATGATAACTCAGAAATTGTACGGATGGACAGCCGGAAAAAGCACCCAATGCTTGGTAAACCTGTACCTTGAACACAGGCATTTAGCATTTGGGGAATAAATTCAGAGAAGCACCCTTTTCATATCAGTGCAGATTCACTTACTTCGTAATAGCCCCGGTCGAAGAAATGGTCACGGAAGCACTGGACGACTGCAGAGCGCACCTTCAAGATTTTGGTCAGGATGTCCCCTCGAATCATCATGTGCCGGTTGTTCAGTTGCACATCCACATCCGACTCTTCGTTGACCAAGTTATCAACTCCACCAGCTGGACCCAGGCCGATGAGCTCCCAGTAGTCGCAGGTCAACTCATGGCCTCCGGGAGCCTGTCGGGATTTCAGCGGGATGAGGGCATGAGACTCAAGAACTCCCCACTGGACAAACTCCATCAGAGCCATGAAACTCCCTCATACTGGGCATGACGGTCCAGTGACTTAACTCAGTGTTGTCTACTCAGGCTGGCAGCGGCTCTTCGGGGGTCTCAGCAGGGGTTGGGATATGCCTTTCTCTGCCTACCTGAGATCCTAATTTATTTACACCATTTACACCCAACCTTCCTCCCCAAACAGGGCCACCAAAGTAGTTAACAATTAAAAGCCGAACATCAGAAACTCATCATAAAGCCAATTACACCCAAAAATAACATACATATTTGTTTTAAACAATCAAAACATAGGGTGGGTAAGAGATGCCCCTCAGGGAATGCCACACGGAACAAAGAAGTCTTTGCTTGCTAGCAGAAGACAGTGGTGGAAGGGGACAGAAAAATATCCCTGGGGACAGAGTTTTGGTGCCATGACGGAGAAGGTCATCTCCCAGGTTGCCATCCACCCAAGTCTGAAGTTCACCGATCAAACCCAAGACCTTCTGCAAGCAAAACCATTCTGCTGCGGTCCCTCACATGAAACTCCCTTATGCTCAGTCGGGCTATCAGTCCATCAAAGCCTGTCCATCAAACCAAGGTCTCAGGCAGAGGTCTTTCACATCACCCACTGCCAAATCTTTTAACTTGCAATACTGGGAATCGAACCTGGGGCCTTCTGCATGCCAAGCAGATGATCTACCACTGAGCCACGGCCCCTCCCTCTTTGGTGGGGTGGAAGAATTCGAGGATGGAGAAATGGAAGACAGCAACCAAAACGGAGAGGGAAGAACCTGAATGGCTACTAGAAGGCAGTCCACTGAAATGAATCCAGTGTGATTCGGGCGTAGCCTCTGTTGTGGGGCAAGGCAAAAGCCTCCACGGGGAAAGGAAGCTTCGGTCCAGCGTGTGATCTTTCCCACTGGGGTGAGAATTAATGATGTCAGCCTGCAAAGAACTCCTTCAGTCACCATCCTGAGACTGCATTGGGGGCTTCCATGGCAGCCTCCAGAAGAAAAACCTCCCCCTCTCTCTTCCCTCTCCCCCACAGTCTGCTTTTTTGTCTTTTGCCTGAATAGCATTTGAGTCCTTTAAAGCTGAACAGCTAACTCTAAACTCTTCCAGTTGGTTCTATTAACAAAAAAGATACAACGACACTATTCCCAGTTGGCTTTTTTTTTTTTTGTAATGAACTAGGAGAACCATCTCGACAGACCATTAGTCAGAATCAAGGCCTTAAAAGTGTACTACGAAAAATTATACATTTCATACCTGGTCTAATATTACAGCATAGGTGTACTACTACTTAATACTAAGTAGAGGCTCACTAATGAGGCCCGGCTAATGAGGCCCGGCTATTATTCATGCCAATATTCCTCCCCTGTGTACTCTCGACATCTTCCCCTGCTGGTTTGCATCGGAACACATTCCCTGAACTTCAGAAATGACGGTGGGATTTTTTTTAATGCTTCAGTGGAAAAGCATACAGACTACTTAGTGGAATTTTTGAATAAAGTTTCTGGTGAAGAAGCGGAGGAGGAAGCAGGAAGAGAAGGAGACTGGATTTATACCGTGCCCTTCACTACCCAAGGGAGTCTCAGGGCAGCTTACAATCTCCTTTCCCTTCCCCTCCTCACAACAGACACCCTGTGAGGTAGGTGGGGCTGAGAGAGCTCTTTCAAGGACTGCTTGTGGGAGAACAGCTCTGAAAGAACTTCTGACTGACCCAAGGTCACACCAGCAGCTGCATGCGGAGGAGTGGGGAAAAGTGAAGTGTGTGTGCTGGGGAAGAGAACACCTTCAGAGCTGTGTTCTCATCGCTGAAAAACATTCTTTGTGGGGAGTAAAAACCAGCCTGGAAGCCATCAAACTAAATGACCAGGGAAATTGGGGGGCGGGGGGATGGAGTACCCAGAGAATCCAGATGATCAACAGGTAAAGCCCAGGAGTGCGCACACCATCCCAGCCTCCAACGTACTCGGTTTTGTTTGGATAGGGAGCAGAAGGGTGGCGCAGACAAATGTTCTCCCACGGTTTGCAAAATATGGTTTCCAAACCAAGTGTTGACTCACGGCAGCCGAGGGCAAGAAACACCCAGAATGGTCCCCATCAGAGCCAAACCTCTGCTCACCTGCTTTCCTTCTGGGACCAGGTTGAGTGTTCCGTAGACAGCGACAGTGCTCTCGGTGGAGAGGACAACCCCATTATAACACTGGCACTAGGAGACAGATGGGAGACCATTCAGCCAGGGCGGGGGGGGGGGGGGGGTTCCCAAGGTTTTCTTTTGGATTTGGGGGGGGGGAGCAAACTCTTACTTCTTCTCAAACAAACTGACACTCTTCAGACTCCCCCCACAATGTATCGACAGGATACATATCTACGGAACCAATGTATCTATGCGACTGTCTCCTCCGGCATGTCCCCGGGAGGGCCTTGCACGCTACTGAAAACAATCTGTTGGTGATGCCTGGTCCCAGGGATGTCCAGCTGTCCTCAGCCAGGGCCTTCTCGGTCCTGGCCCCGACCTGGCGGAACTCTCTGCCAAGTGAAATCAGGGCCCTGCGGGATCTTATGCAACTCCACGGGGCCTGTAAGGCAGAGATGTTCCGCTAGGCTTCTGGTTGAGGGCAGCGACGGTTTTTCCTTGGCTGGTACCCTTCCCCCCCCCCCCAAACTGCTGTTATGAGTTCCCTCTCCCCCTGCCCAGAAACTGGCTCGGTAATCCAGAACTGGGGTAGGAATTTCCAGGACACCATCATCATGGACTCTGTGTCGGTCTTAGTTTTATTAAACTGTTCTGTAGAATTTTAATGTTTTATGTGTTTTTATGGCATTATGCCCCCATGTACATCGCCCAGAGTCCAGTGTAAGATGCGATAGGGTGAAATAGTAGTAGTAATAGTAGTAGTAGTGGTGGTGCACTGACAGGAATTTACAATGCTTCATTCCCGCCCAGCCGTTCCTGCTCTATTCCCTTTCCCTCCCGACCTGGCTCCCCTTCTTCTCCCCACCGCCAGGCTACTCATCTTGCCACTCTGGGCCTTCCTAAAGAGTTCCCCAAGGCAGAAATTTTAAGGGTGAGGATGCCAGGAGCCCTCTCCTCCCTCCAGTAACTCTATCAAAAAACGGATGCCGTAAACAGGGAGCTTCACCGGGGGAAGGGGGGGGGCAGCAAAGGTCGCTTACCAGTTCATCCGTCAAGACGCACTGAAGAAAACCTGTGCCATCCCTTAACACAATAAACATCAGAGTTTTCCCTAGCCAGAGAGAGAGAGAGAGAGAGAGGTTAGCTGTTTAAGAACTTGACATTTTGTTCAGAGACCTTCCCTTCACCTCCTTCAGAGCCTACTAGAATAGAAAGCAGAAACCAACTGAAGGCCTGTTGGCCTCCTGTCTCTCAGGGGGCTCCTGACAAGCCTCACAGGGTCCAACTTTCCAGGAAAGACGTACAACAGAGACAAGTGGAAGGCCAGGCACATGCCAAGCACAGCTGTGCGGTTGCTAAGAACCACTGCAGCAGGCAGCCAATGGGCTGAGGAGAACCAAGGGAGGGGTGAAAATTATTACGACATTCTCATGAACTAAGGCGAAAACACACCGTTCAAAACTTTCCCTAGTTAATTTTGACCACCGCAGGGAGGAAAGTGGCACCGGGATCAACTTTATCCCCTTACGAGAGACAGTACGGAGGAGTTAAAGATGGGTAGCCATCAGTGTTCCCTCTAAGCTGAGTAAGAGTTCCCTCTAAGCTAAGTGAGCTAGGTCACAGTTTTTTAGCCTCTGGCTCACACATTTTTGTCTTAGCTCAGGAAGGACAGCTCCAGAGCAAACTAATTGATGCAGCAGCCAAATTGCTCACTCACAACTTTTAATGCCAGTAGCTCACAAAGTAGAATTTTTGCTCACAGGACTCCACCGCTTAGAGGGAGCACTGGTGGCCATGTTAGTCAGTAGCAACAGAAAAGAGCAAGAGTTTATTGGGGATGAAAACTCCCAAGGCTAATTAATAGCATTTTGTTGGTACGTTATCTGAATGCTGACCATGTGATTTGGGGGTGCAGTGGTATACTGAAGTTGGATAGAGGTAAGAACAAGGATGCCTCTGATTTGGTTCTTTGTTCCCTGCTGCAACTGTGGGGTCCCTTCCACACGCACCTATTTGCCACGCTAGAGGGACGCTTCATCGACGGATCAAACTGGAGCGATCACACCAGCACGTCTGGGAAGCGTCCCTCAACTGCCGTCAAGCCATTGCAAACCGTTTTGATCCAGCGGGGAATCGTAGTAAAAAACTACTAGCTAAACTCTGGTATCAAATGGTTTGCTGCAGCTCACAGCCGGAGTTTCCCTGTGTGATCACGCCAGCGCGTAAGTGTGGCGTCGCGGATAGCGTGATCACACGCTATCCCAACGCGACAATGGTTTTCTTCCCCCTTCTCCGTGTGCGCATCATCAAAAGCCCTTGGGGGGGGAGAAGCGAAGCATCGATTCCCCCTTCTCCCCTTGCAGTGATTCATCGATCCCCCGTTTAAGCGCCGCGGAAACCCACCACACACACAAAAAAAACTCGCCCGCAGTTGCGTCTGATCACGCAGCAGCGGTTTGCCCTGGCAGGTCCATGGAGCTGTGTGATCACACAACTGCGGGGCAAATTGCTCCGGAGCAAAAAAAGCCTCAATTCCCCTCCGGCTTCTCTCACTCGTGTGGAAGGGACCTGGTACTGGAGGGAGAGTACTCATTTCATCATCAACCTTTTGGAACAGGTTAGCTACTTGGAAGAGGGCACCCCAGATCTGGTTACCAGACTAATGAAAACAGAAATTAATTTCAGTGACATGTGTAACGATCATTTGCAACATTTGCTCTGCTGTCTACAAAAGACCTTTAATGGATATCCTTGGTTTGAAGTTGCATTTGTATTAATAGTCTCTTTAGTTGCTGAACAGTTCTAGAATCATTCTTTAATACAGTGGCTGATGGATTCATTAACTATATTCTAGAAGTATATTGGTGACAGTCCCTGAGCGGTTTATCAAGGTTGAAATGTACCTCCTATCTTGTACTTGTTTATTGCCCCGTGGATAAAGGTTGTAAAATATTGACATTAAAAAAAAGAGAGCAAGAGTCCAGTCGCACCTTAAAGACTAACAAAATTTGTGGCAGGGAGTGAGCTTTCGTGAGTCACTGCTCATACCCTGCCACGAATTTTGTTAGTCTTTAAGGTGCGACTGGACTCTTGCTCTTCTCTACTAGCATGGAGTAGTGTTTGGTGTGGCAAGCTAGGCTTGCGGAGACGCAGGTTCAGATCCCTCCTCTGCCACAAGGACCACTGGGTGATTTCAGGTCAGTCACTCTCTCTCTCCCTTGGATTTATCTCGCAAGTAGTAGCGTGAGGGCAAAATGGAAGAGGGGGAACTGCAAATCCCACCCTTGGAGCAAAAGTGGAATAAAATTATAAGACAGGTCAAACAAGGCCAGATGTGAGACAAATTTAAAATCCCTCATGTGTAACCCATTTTGGAGCACACAAAGGCAATACAGTTCAAAAGAAGGAGAAGAGAAGAGCTTGGATTTATACCCCGCCCTTCACTACCCATGGGAGTCTCAGAGCTGTTTACAAATTCCTTTCTCTTCCCCTCACTACAACAGACACCTTTGTGAGGTAGGTGGGGCTCAGAGAGCTCTGACAGAAACTCCTCTTTTTCAAGAGCAGCTGTGCCAGAACTATGGCTTGCCCAAGGTCATCCAGCAGCTGCAAGTGGAGGAGTGGGGAGTCAAACCCGGTTCTCCCAGATTAGAGTCTGCGCACTGAAACACTACACCAAACTGGCTCTCCAAGGCTTTGGTTGGCTTCTCCCAGACTACAGATCCTAGGAGAGTTCAGGAAGATGGGGCAGAAATGCTGGCTCATTTGTCGTTTACATTTCCTTAACTCCTGTTGGGGCAAAAAGCTCTCCACTCCCTAGATGGATCTGGTTGTTTTTAATGTCCTGCTCACCTTGTCTACGCAGTCTGTGGACCCAGCCAAAAACTTTCACTCTCTCCCCTCTGTGAGCCTCAAGATCTCGGATCTTTACCTGTTTGACAAAAAATAAAAGTAAAAATCAGCAAATGGGATTGGATATTTTTAATAACCAAATCAAGAACAACAACAAAAAAAACCTTTTGCAAGTGGAATTTGTCCTGCTGTGGTTTAGAGTATCTCACTTTCCAGGGCATATTCTGGTTAGTCTTCTGCAGCAACCCCAAACAGGAGTCTTAGAGATGAACGGTGAGATTAGAGTCCAGCGGCACCTTAAAGACCAACAAGATTTCTAGGGTAAAAGCTTTCAAGAGTCAAAGGTGAAGGGAGCTGTGACTCTCGGAAGCTTACACCCTGGAAATCTCATTGGTCTTTTGAGGTGCTACTGGACTGAAATCTTCTACCCCAGTCCGGCATGTTGGGAGCAAGCCAGCCCTTAACTTCTTCTCTACACAGATGCAAACGCCTTCCGAATTAGGCTCGCAAACTGCTCTCTGTAAGCCCCAGGAGTAGACATTCTTTAAGTTATTATCCTGGGGGAAAAAACATTCAGTTTCACATTGTTTTTCCTGTTAAATAACCATGGTTTTCCCCAAGATAATAACGTAAAAGATTTTTTTAAAAATGTATTTATTTATTTATTATTCCACTTATATCCCGCCCTCCTCGCACAGCAGGCTCAGGGTGGCTCACATTCATAAAACACACTGCAAAGCACATAAATGCTCTTAAATAACAATTTCAAGCCAAATAAAATCATCCTAAAAAATTCAATACATGCAAATAAGAATGATAGTGCTGTTGATGTTCCACAAATTTCAGAGATGGCATGGGGTGTCGTACATTTCTTGACGTTCTACACTCAGGCCGACTATCCAGGCCGGAATTTGATGGTGGTAATAGCGGGGCGGCTCCTAGCTGGAAAGCCTGGTGGAAGAGCTCCGTCTTGCAGGCCCCGTGGGACTGCAATAAATCCCACAAGGCCCTGATCTCCTCCGGGAGCTCATTCTACCAGTATGGAGCCCCCACTGAAAAGGCCTGAGCCCTGGTGACAGCAAGCCTGGCAACCTTAGGGCCAGGGAGGGTCAACCGGTGTTGAGACCCCGACTGTAGTGATCTCTGGGGTATACTTTTGCCAGCCTAATTCAGAAGGCATTTGCATCTGTGTAGAGAAGAAGTTAAGGACTGGCTTGCTCCCAGCATATCAAGAGGCTGACACCTTTGAAGATAACAGGATTATTCCTGAGGAAGATTGGGACAAAATGAGCCTATATCCAGGTGCTCATTGAGATGGATGGACTTTTCTTTGCAGAATTATAAAGATTTATTTATCTATAATATTACACGTTTCACATGCAAAGATTTACCAAATGTCTTAATCATCACATCACGGCGTTTGTTTGGTTGTTTAAAATCGTTAGCTGCCTTGGTAGCCCTTGGAAGGGCAGAAAAGTGGTGTATAAATGTGAATAAGCAAATAAATAAAATAGCCAGTACACACAACTATGAATCTGGGTACCAATTTAGCTTCTTCCTGGCTGTTTCCTCTCTTGGGTCTATTAGATGTGCCACAATGCAAATCACTCTTTTTCAGCTTGGAAGTTGGAACTGCCTCCCTGAAGAGGGGCCGGGGGGGGGGTATGGTGGCTCAGTCCCAGGAGTTTTGTAAGGATGCCCTGTTTAAAAGGCCCTTCCAATAATGGTTGACCTCTGGTCAGCTTTGCAGTTAAGACGGAAACTGTGAATAGCTGTGGGATTTGGTGGTTGTTCATTCTTGTTTTTAATTGTGAATACGTTTCTAAGCCATCCTCAACAGCCACTGACAGAGGGAAGGGTGGAATATAAACCTTTATAAAAACGAATTAAATCATAATACAGAATTTCAACAGATTTTTCAAAATGTATCCCAGGTTTCCTAACATTCTGAAAGATGTCTGAATTGACCTGCTGGCCTGTCTGTCCCTACGAAGATAACACAAAACTCTCTTCTCTGTGTCTCTGTGCCTTTCGGCACCAGCCAAAAGATGTGGGGGCAGAAAGCGGAAAGTGGCCCCCACGAATCAGTTGTCTCACAGGGCTAGAAGCAGCGCTGTGAGACAGCTGATGGGGCTCCCTGTTTGCCCCTCCTTCTTTTAGTTGATGCTAGAAAATACAGAAGGCAGAGTTTAACTTTTCTTATTTTAAAGGGGGGGTCATCTTCCATTCAAGTAAAATACAGTATACAAATGTTATGCTTGGAGAAGCCACAAACTCTGAGAAATAGCTGCTCTTTTCTAAAGATAAAAAAGCCAACTGAGCATAAAACCCACCTGCACAGAATGCAACTGTTCATCTTCTGGGGTACTCTGCTGTTAGTTTACCACAGCAAACTTCAAGACACACAAACGCGTGAACACATGAAGCTGCCGTTATGTTGCATCAGACCACTGGCCTATCAAAGAGAGAGCCAGTTTGGTGTAGGGGTTAGGAGCACGGACTCTAATCTGGAAGAACTGGGTTTGATTCCCCACTCCACATGCAGCTGCTGCTGTGACCTTGGGTCAGTCACAAGTTCTTTCAGAGCTGTTCTCTCAGGAGCAGTTCTTGAAAGAGCTCTCTCAGCCTCACCTGCCTCACAGGGTATCTGTTGTGGGGAAGGGAAGGGAAAGGATATTGTAAGCCACTCTGAGACTCCTTTGGGTAGTGAAGGGCAGGGTATAAATCCAATCTCCTCTTCTTCAAATTAGTACTGTCTTTCCAGATGTGCAGCGGCTCTTCAGGGTCTCAGGTCATGGTCCTTCACATCACCTACTGCCAGACCCTTTAACTGGAGATGCTGGGGACGGAACCTGGGACCTTCTGCAAGCCAAGTAGATGCTCTACCACTGAGTCACAACAACCCCTCGCCATGAACACACACAAGTTCAAAACAGATGCCTAAACTTTTGCGATCTCATTTTAAATGTTAGAAGTTTTACTCACACATGGCGGCTCTGGGAGACTGGGATCCTTCTCAATGACAATTTTCTTTGCTTCCTCCAAGTTTTTTTCACGTCGCAGCACATCTTCTGCCTGACATTTTTAAAAAAACAAATGGTAATTTATTCCGGTAATCCATTAAAAAAAGAAAAGAATGTAGACCATAATCCAAAACAATTCAAATTAGTGGAAAACTTGCTATCACATTCAAGTGTATGGTAGACTGCAAATCTAGGAAGTCTATACTACTCTGTGTAGCTAGGATCCTACGATGTAATTTTTGTATCGTTTCATGTGTCATGTTACTACTCATGCTTTGCCAGTTTCGTATAGTGGTTGAGTGCGTGGACTCTAATCTGGGAGAGCTGGGTTTGATTCCCCACTCCTCCACTTGCAGCTGCTGGATGACCTTGGGCAAGCCATAGTTCTGACAGTGCTGTCCTTGAAAGAGCAGTTCTCAGTCAGAGCCCTCTCAGCCCCACCTACCTCACAGGGTGTCTGTTGTGGGAAGGGGAAGGGAAAGGAGTTTGTAAGCCGCTCTGAGACTCCAAGTGAAGGGCGGAATATAAATCCAAACTCTTCTTCTTCTTCAGTTCTGGTTTTAGACTGCATTAGAATTTCAGGTGTGTTTGGGGGGGATGACACTAACTCCTGGTAATCCATACACCTGCATTTATATGCTAGGGATAGGTGGAAATAGTTAATAATTGGAATTCTTCATTATCACCACTCAAAAAGAGGAGAATGAGCCAGGTTCACGCATATGTCAGTTTATCATAGATTAAAGTAGCATCCAGGTGAAACTAATGTGGAGCATTCAATACATTAAGGGTTTTGACAGGGGGCCAGTTCACACACAATGTGCACGCCACCTGAGGATCTGTAGCTCAATGTGAAAGTTCACGCCAATGAGAAAAATTGTGATATGATGCAGCACAAAAATTGGTGATTTAAACATGATGCTCGGCAATGCAAAAAGCACTCAGCCACGGGATTTGGCACCTGAGCAGCTTCCCGTTTAAATTGAGATAAACCTGTGCGAAGCAGCCATGTGGCAGCCACGGCAACTCTGCATGCATCGTGACTCACTTCCAACCAGAACCTATGTGAACACGAAGTCAAACAGTAAGTTTCCCCTGGTCAACATCAGGCCTTGTTCACACATTCATTTTGAGGCCGCAATTGCCAGATAAATGAACATGCATGTGCGAATCAGCACGTAACAGCCCACGAGACAAAGTTCTGTTCATTCAAGTTGTCTGGGGAAAGTTGGCCTCCCTTTCTCAAACATTAACGAAGGAAAACAATGAGAAGAATTAATTCCAATGTGTCTTGAAGACAGTTCTTGAAAAAAAAGGACAATTCCGATACTAACCGATCCTGTTTCCCAACCCACCTCTTTCTTTTCTCGGGCTTCAGTTTTCGACAGCTCTCGCTGCCACTGTTTTCTCACGTTCTTGAGCTGGGTCTTGGAAATAACAGCCCATCTCTAAGCGGAGGAAAACAAAAACAGCAATGACCCTTTTTTTTTTGCTTGCTGGTGAAAAGAAAACATGCCTTTGCATTAAAGACAGAACAATTTGCATTAAAGACAGAACAATTTGCATTAAAGACAGAACAATTTGCATTAAAGACAGAATAATTCAGTTTTACGTTACCTCGTTTTCTTTGTTGGAGTCCACGTAGATTGTAGGAAATGGCTCCTTTCCCACCATGAGCAAAGCCTTCAGAAGCAGAGGCGGGAGGAGAAAAAGAAATATGAAGTGTTTGTTTTTTTAAAAGATAATTGAGGCTCAAAGGTCAGAGACTTATTAACAACTTATACAGAAGTTCCCGAATTATGATTGATAGAGACCAAGGTTTTAAAAGCGTCTAGTTAACCTCTTAATCTCTACTTTTATTGTTTTCCTTCCACACAGTATTTAAGTAACTCTTTGCACCTTGATAAAATTATATTTTAAATATTAAACTCTGGTTCTTTGTCTCTACAGCTGCAATAAGAAATCCAGTGCCTAAATTAGCAGTCCACTACCATATAGTAACTTTGGTGGGTTTCCAACCTCGCAGGGAGGACTCACTAGGTCAGTGGTTCTCAACCTTTCTGATGCCGCGACCCTTTAATACAGTTCCTCATGTTGTGGTGACCCCCAACCATAAAATTCTGCCAACACACACAACAATAAAGCTACTTTTTCAGATGTTTTCTCTTGCATGGCAGCTAGCACCAAACAACTTTAATACAGACTTTAGACACACATATATTTGCAAGCTATTCCCAACAAGACACAACACACACTCAGGCTTCAGACTTACTTTTCTTAAACAGAAGATGCCATGAGAAAATGAAGGTAGGTGGGGGGGGGAGAGGCTGTTGCAGGTAGGGGGGAGAGAGAGAGAAAGGGGGAAGAGAGGGGGGGAAGAGAGAAAGAGAGAGAAAGGGGGAAGAGAGAGAGAGAAAGGGGGGAAAGAGAGGGGGAGAGAGAAAGGGGGGAGAGAGAGGGGGAGAGAGAGAGAAAGGGGGAAGAGAGAGAGCGAGAGAAAGGGGGAAGAGAGAGAGAGAGAGAAGAGGGGGGAGAGGGGGGGGAAGCAAGGTAGGTGGGGGGGGGCTTTTGCCACCTTTCCTGGGCTCTGTGCTTCAGCGTGGAGCCCAGGGAAGGCGACAGCAGAGCGCCCTAAAGGCGGCGGCGGGGAGGGGGAAGCGGCCACTGACTGATCTACTGGCTTCTTCCTCCTCCTGGCCCCTGCTGGAAGGGCTGCAGGAAGCAGGGGGCGGGGCTCCGGCCCCAACCAACTCCTGCTCTTTGCCCTTAAAGGGAAAGCTCCCTTTGAGGGCAAAGAGCCGGGAGGCCAGACCTCGTACTCAATCGAGCGCGGGGCCTTTTCCTGCTGGCGGGGAGGGGCAGGGCGGGCTCGGACGCCAGCCTGCGACCCCTGGGAAATGGTTGTTCGACCCCAAAAGGGGTCGTGACCCACAGGTTGAGAACTGCTGCACTAGGTAATCCTGGGAAAGTCAGGAGTTTGCCTTTGGCTCCTGGCTGGAGGGACACAGAAGGACTGGTGGCAGACAACCTATGCTGGAGGTGCCCAGGTGCTCCCAACACCTTTTGTAATTTGCAGCTAGCCAGCCTCTTGGCAAAAAGGTCTTTAGCCCCCGTTGGGTAGGGAGGTCTTTTTGACACAATACTCTACCTGCACATGGTATACAACTCCACCAAACCTCAGGCGCGCGCACACACACACACACACCCCGTAAACAACTTCAACGTGTGAATCAAGTACTCCTGAACATCATACCAGTTCCTGTAAACCATAATGGAGTACATTTCTCCATCTGCACAGTAGCCACCACACTGGTTGCCCCATCTGCACGTTACGTTTTTCCACAGAGTATATATCCAAGCATGGGTGGAACTACTCAAGTGGGTAGTATGAGACCACCATACAAATTAGGGGGGGGGGGGGGAGACAGCTGTGAGGGGACACGACAGAGGTTTATAAAATTATACATGGGGTGGAAAAAAAGGGACAGAGAGAACTTCTTCTCCCTCTCCCATAATACTAGACCTGAGGAACCCAGCATAGTTGATGGGCAACAGATTCAGGAAAAACAAAAGGAAACACTTATTTACTTGACGGTCAGTGAATGTGTGGAATACACTGCTGGTGGCTGTCATGATGGCCTCAGACATAAACTGTCTTTAAAATGGGATTAGCCAAATTCGTGGAGGAGAGGTCAATCAATAGCGGTTAGACATGGGAAGTAAAGGGAACCTCCATAGTCAGAGGCGATAAGCCACTGAATCCCAGCGCTAGGAGGCCACAGCAGCAGGGGAAGGCCTCGGCCTCTATGCCCTGTCTGTTGGCCCTCATGGACCACTGATTGCCTGCTGTGTGAAACAGCATGCTGGACTAAACCAACCACTGGCCTGAGCCAGAAGTGCTCTTCCTATAATCTTAAACAGAATTCATGTCAAAGCCCAGATTTGGTAAAAGGGGCTATTTTACTGTCAGTTAACTTGACAGGGACACTTGAACTGGTGAAGACAGTACCTTCAAAGCTGTTCTGAAAGGCTTTTCCTCTGTCCCATCACCTGTGGAGTCACATCCCTCTCGGTCTGAGACATACACCTCTCCTGTAAAAGCACACAAAGACGCTGTTTTGTGTACACACACACACAGCCACACACAACTTAAGTCAGACAAAACAACCCGTCTGATTCTCTGGGCCACAAGTCATGGTTTGAGCTCCCAAATGTACAGACTGTTGAAAATGTAGGTCAAGCGTTTGTGTGTTTCTCTTCTTCGGTGCTGGCTTTCTTAGTGGCAGAGAGACTACCAACCCAAACGCCCAGAGTTCACAGAAACAGACAAGCAAAGACAAGGAATTTTGAGAGGGTTCCTCAGGAGGAAGAACCCAGATAGTCAGGGGCAATAAACCACTGAATACCAGTGCGAGGAGGCAACAGCAGCAGGCGGGAGGCTTCAGCCTCTATGCCCTGTTTGCTGGCCCTCATGGACAACTGGTAGCCTGCTGAGTGAAACAGGATGCTGGACTCAACTAACCACTGGCCTGATGCAGAAGGGCTTCAGGTGGTCAGCCGTGTTGGTCTGAAGCAGTAGAACAAATTTAGAGTCCAGTGGTGCCTTTAAACCTTTGTCGGTCTTAAAGGTGCCACTGGACTCTACATCTGAGTTAGGTGTTTTGCTGTTTAGGTGCCTATGGAAGAGGCCCTTCATAGAGCATAAGAAAGTGGGAGGGGAAGGGGATTACCTCGCCCATCTGATTACAGCAAGTAATGGTGGGGAGGGGGATTTTCAAGGATGAGGACAGGGTTACACACGGGCCTAGAAAAAAAAACTCATAGAGGCTTAATGTGTGGGAATGGGTAGCCGAAGCTTTTAATGGCACGGAGATAAGGTAAATAATATCACCTGGGAAATCCCATTAAACCACTATTAGAGAGGGTTGGAATAAGATCTGGGAGACTTAGGTTTGAATCCCCACTGCCCGGGAAATGTGCAGGATAACCCTGGGCCATGAGTCAGCCTAACCTACCACAAAGAGCAGCTGTGACAATAAAATGGAGGTGAGGGGAACGATGTAAGCTGCTTTGGTCCCCGCTGTAAAGGAATAAATAAACTTCTGTTTGCATTTTAATGAAAAAGAGTGCTTAAAGTAGGAATCCACATGTTGTCTGCTATGATCCGTTCCACGGTCAAAGCGAGGTTTCCCAGATCCTAATCTGGCACCTAGAGACCAGTAGCCCTCCCTTCCACTGATGCTTGCTGTGGTGATTTTCTGTTTGCGGGAGGGTATGCGACTAAACACTCTGGGAAAGCAACACAGTCCCTTCACCCACCTTAAGGGAAAGAACTGACCTACCAGCCCACCCTTTAGTCTCTAGCCTACAACTTCTCCTCCTGCTCTTTTATTTGATTTTATTTTTTAAATTATTCATTCAATTTATACCCCACCCTCCCCAACGAAGCAGGCTCAGGGCAGCTTACATAAAAGTACATATATAAATACAATTAAAATCATTCCTAAAAATGCCATAATTATTAAATATTAGTTATCCTAAAGTGCTGGAACATAATTCAAGTAACATGCACGTTCTGGTTTCCATGGCAGCAGATGGATGGCACACATGCAGAGGCCTCGGCCAACCTAGCCCAGGGAGAAACCAATACTTTCCCCCCTTTGGTGTGGTGTAGTGTCATGGTTTGGCATAGTTTGATGTAGTGGTTAAGTGCACAGACTCCAATCTGGGAGAACCGGGGTTGATTCCCCACTCCTCCACTCGCAGCTGTTGGATGACCTTGGGCAAGCCACAGTTCTGGCACAGCTGTCCTTGAAAGAGCAGTTTCTGTCAGAACTCTCAGCCCCACCGACCTCACAGGGTGTCTGTTGTGGGGAGGGGGAAGGGGAAGGAGTTTGTAAGCAGCTCTGAGACTTCGAGTGAAGGGTGGAGGGATAAATCCAATCTCTTCTTCTTCTTAAAATGTGGCCATGGACACACCCCTTCAAGGGGTCCCCTTGTTTGCAGGTGAACTATTTTGCTTGCCACTAGTTGGTAAAGGGCCAGCCATGCTGCTGAAAAAGGCAACGCTGAAGCTTAGGGGTGCCGTCCACGCATGCTACATAATGCAGTTTCAATCCACAGTGACAGTCTGCAAGTGGATCCTGCCCTTCCACAGTAAAATCCAGTTGCAAAGTGGATTGAAAGTGTGTTCTTTAGAGAGAGAGAGAGAAAGAGAGAACGCCCTGGCACTGAATGGAAGTCCTGGAGAGTCCCGCATCCCCGTCATTTTTGTCACTCATTTTGTCCCTATTGCTTCAGGGTCTTTTCCCCCAATGCGTTTTGCTCTCTCTAGTAGTCCCAGAGGGAGCAAAACACATGTTGGGGGGGGGGGGGGGGGCGGGACCCAAAGCAACAGGGACAAACGACTGACAAAAATGAGAGCGCAGAAGCGGCGCTAGTCAATAGCTCCGCACTGAACCCACTTCCCTTCCCTTTAAACAAAACCTCTGGCATCACTTCCCAGAACTGAACACGGAGTGGGAGGCAGCGGAAAGCGTGGCCCGAGTCACAGCGCCTCTTTTTCCAAGGAGATTCATCTGGGGAACCCAGACTCAAAGGGCCGGTCCGCAGAACCCCTGGTTTTGAACAGCTGCTCCCTATACCCGAATCGCTTTTCTTTCTTGGCCCAGCCGAAAATGAAAGGGGGTGGGGGGGCTTTTCATGCAGAGACCACAGATAGTTGTTTAAAAAACCGGGCGCATAATGGTAGCGAAGAAGACCATCTTTCATTCACCCCTCGCCGTGCAACAGAGGCCGAGGCAAACGATCTGCAACCTCGCTGGCCCAGACAGCACCAAACCAGCCCCAGTGAAGCGGCGGGGGGGGGGGGGGGGGGGACGCCCACCCCCGTGCCCGCCAGAGCCCCCAGCCCCAAATCCGCGAGGAGGGCAGGATAACCCCGGGCCCTCTCCCCCTCCCGCACTGCAAGCTCACCCAAGGCCAGCCTCTCCGCGTTCTCGATGACCACCGCAGACATGGCTCCTCTCCCAAAGCCCGGCCGCGACGGAAAGGCGCGTCTCTTCGAGCAGCTTCCCAGCGACTCCCCAGGAATGACAACCTATGCGAGCCGGATTGCATCAGGCGCATGCAGCTCGCCCTGCCGCAAAGCAAAGCCGACTGCCGCACGGAGCGGGGTTGGTCCCGCCTGCTGCAACGCCTCTTGCCGGGGAAGGAGGAGGAAGCGTTGCCAGGCGTGCGGAGTGTCGCCTGCAAGGCTGACGTTGGTCTCTTTCAGTTTCAGCCTCGGGGGTTGCATCAGCAAGGTCGTCTTTTGAAAAGCACTCTGCCTGTGCACAGAGACGCGTTGCTTTTCAAGTTTTGTTTTTATAGAACTGGGGGGGGGGGGGGGTGCCACTGTGTATATGCTCTGTGGTTTCAGCCTCGCGGATTGCTAGTTTGTGTTTTGAAAAGCAGTCTGCCTGTGCACAGAGACGCGTTGCTTTTTAAGTTTTGTTTTTATACAGCTGCTGGAGGGGCACTCTGCATATGCTTTGTTGAAGGACCTGCCTCGAGCAGTCTCCCAGCATTTTTACAGCCCAAGACATGGGATTGAGGAGCTATTTGGCAGCTGCTGTTCACAGGACAGAGTAAAAGCCGGAAATCGTACAGCAAAAAAAAAAGTAGGGTGCAGCAGTGGGAGGGCTTCTAGTGTCCTGGCCCCACTGCTGGACCTCCTGATGGCACCTGGTATTTTTGGCCACTGTGTGACAGAGTGTGTCTGACTGGATGGGTCATTGGCTTGATCCAACATTGATTTCTCTTATGTTCTTATTACAGATGTTCAAGAACACTATTCTAGAAATTAAAATGCAGAACTCTAGCACCTTTATTTACCCTTTCCAGGCCAAAATGCCTCCAGAAAAGGCCAAAATGGGCATTAAACTAACTGGTACCAGCAAAACCAGTGGGATGCATTACAGACGCTCAAGAATAATATTTTAGAAAATGTGGAATTCTTGCACCTTTATTAACCTTTTCCAGGCTAAAATGCCTCAGGAACAGGCAATAAACAAAGAACAGTACTGCAAAAAACAGTGGGATGCATTGCAGACACTTGAGAACAATGTTTTAGAGATGAAAATGTGGAACTCTCAAACCTTTATTAACCCTTTCCAGGCCAAAATGCCTCCACAAAGGCCAGAACGGTAATTAAACTAATAATAGCATCACTAAAAACAGTGTGATGTGTTAAAGGCACTCCAGAACAATTTTTGTAAGTCAAAATGTGAAAATATTGTGCACTTATTAACCTTTTCCAGGCAAAAATGCCCCCCAAATGTGGGAAGGTGTTCCTGAGTGTAGGTTTCAGGAATGGTGTTGGGTAGCCTTTGCTCACTCTCTTTGCCTTTCTGCTATGGGGTTCCATAGGACTGCACCTTGCTTGCATTAGTACTACATTTAGGCAAAGATTAGGGCTACCTGCTCCAATTGGTTTAATTACTAGATTTATTTTATTTATTTATTTAATTCCATTTGTATCCCGCCCTCCCCGCCTGCCAATCACTAAGCTATAACTTCAGCGGATTTCTCAGTGATGGTTGATTTTTATTACTGATTTTAAGTGTTAGTTAGTGGGCCTTGGATTTTTGGAACAGTTGATTTTGCTATGGAGTCGTAATACAAAATGTTAAAAGATGGCCTTTCCTTCTAAGAATGAAGAATAGTGTTTGTGTGTTAAATGGTAAGTTCATACTTATTTCTACTAATGTGCCACATATGTGGATTTTTGGTAGCGTGCAAATCTGTTTGAAAGACAAAGGATTACTCATAGCTCTTCTTTACTCAGGAAACTATTTTTTAAACAAGCAAAAAAAACCCCTTTGCGAAAAATGAAGACGCTTGCATGAAGAGTGGCTTAGTCATTCTCATCCTCTCTGTCCCTCAGAGGCAAAGGATTGCAAACTAGAGAAAGCTGCGGATTTTTTTTCCTGTGAAGGTTTTTATAAGAAGCAAGTGAATGCCACTGTAAATAACCATAGGTGAAAGGATGACCTTGTACACTCTTCTTCTCCTATAGAGGGCGGCAAAATAGCTGTTTCTTGCAGAGAAAGAAAGAGCCTTTCCTATGCAAACAAAAGTGACCACACCCACCTGAGCAGAAATCGCTCTGTGCACCTGGCTAAGAGGCAGGACATTTGTACTGTTCTTCTATATTATTTAAAGTAAGGAAGGTGAGGCGAATTTTCTGAAAAATGAATATGATATATATTCAGATGGGTAGCTGTGTTGATCTGAAGCAGCAAGACAAAGTTCGAGTCCAGTGGCACCTTTACGTCAACAAAGTTTTATTCAAAGTATAAGCTTTCATGTTCTTAATTTCAGATTTGTGTCCATTTTTGACGTGGAGTTCGACCTGTTTGCCCTATGAAGAAAATCGAAGGGCCTTGTCTTATACCCGTACCAAAGGATAAATGGACACAAATCTAACATCAGGAATCACAAGACTGAAAAATCTGTAGGAAAACACTTCAACCTTCCAGGACATTCAATGGATGACCACAAAGTACTTGTTTTATTGCAAAGGAACTTCAGGAACAGACTAGAAAGGGCAACTGCTGAGTTGCAAGTTATTACAGCCCTCAGAACAATGGAATTCCCAGGATTTAACAGGGATATTGGTTTCTTATCTCACTACATATGCTAGGCTCATTCAGCCCTTACATCTGTATTCTCACCAATCCCCCAGAAGGGTCATACGTCCTCTTTATAGTATTTCTTATTTGGAATAATGAATTAGAATAGTAGATTGTAATGTAACGTAATTAAAAGTAGAATGTAATGTAATTTGGAATGGTAGATTGGAATGGTCTGGGGACAAGGGAGATAATTATATGAAGGTAATCAGCCCACTTCAAAGATGAAGAGGCTGTATGGTTGTCTCCATGCTTGAGAGGAAACGGATGGAGCGTAATGGCAGGGTCTCGGTTAATTACTCTCAGCATTCCACAATTAAGGTTACATCAGCTCATCAGTCTCCAATTTTGACATATTTATTTCCTTCATAAGAACATAAGAGGAGCCAGTGTTGGATCAAGCCAGTGGTCCATCCAGTCCAACACTCTGTGTCACACAGTGGCCAAAAACACCAGCTGCCCTCAGGAGGTCCACAAGTGGGGCCAGGACACTAGAAGCTCTCCCACTGTTGTCCCTCCCCCCCCCCCCAAGCACCAAGAACACAAAGCATCACTTGCCCCAGAATGAGAGTTCCTATCTATACCTCGTGGCTAATAGCCACTGATGGACCTCTGCTCCATATTGATATACTAATAGTGAAGGCGCCCCCCTGCGTGCAGATATCTAAATCCGCGGAGGGGGACCTGGGGGCAGGGAGATTTTTCTGCACACTTGGGGGACTCCCCACAGGTGAAGAAAAATCCTAAAAGTAAAAAAAACTTTTGGGGGGATATTTAAATCCCCCCAAAAGTAAAAGTATTCCTTGTGCATGCACAGGAAATGCTCTGGCCGTTGGGGGGAGGCTCGGCGGCCCTGGCGGCTGTGAGCCGCTCAGGCCTTGCCGTTGCCTGTGGGGGGGGGGGGAGAAGGATCAGCAGGCCTCGCCACCGCCGCTACCGGTACCGCTGGGGGGGGGGGAGGATCGGTGGGTCTCGCTGCCGCTGGGGAGGCAGGCAGCACAGCGGACAGAGGGGCCGAGTTGGCCATGGTTCTGGGTCAGGTTGCGGTGGGGGGGGGGGCTGTCTAATTGAAGCTATTCGCTGATGACAATACAATCCTAAACAGACCATCAAAGTCAGTGGGTTTAGAAGCATTAACTGTGTTCAGGATGGTACTGTGAGTCAAGCGAAAGTGCTGCCTGCCTGTCTGCCGCCCTTACCCCATTGGCTGCCATCATCTACACCACCACCTTGATGGCCGTCTTGCTGAAGTATCTGCCGTCGTTGCCCACCACCATAGTGCAGCCCTGGTGGTCGCGCAAGTCGATGGACAAGAGCATGCTCTGGACAAAGTTGGGCAGGTAGTTCCGCTGGCTCTTGAAGACCGCCATGGGCCTCCGCAGCCGCCCGTCGGCCACTGGTCCTCGTATGGGGCGGTCTGCACAGTGAGCACGGGGATTGGGCTCCCCTCCATTGCGAGGCGGCTTCTCCTGCCCGCCTGCCCCCTGCCTCAGACACGGGCTGCTCGGAGCGCCTCGCCCAGGAGGTGGTCAGCGGGGCAACGACGGCCAAGCCCCACCCCAGGCTCACGGAAGCCGCATAAAGGCTTTCCATGGACACCTGGCTGGCCACTCACATCATGCTGACATCTCTTCCAGTAGAAGCATGACACTCTGGAAACCCACTGATATTACTCTCGAATTTCAGATATGCTAAAGTCACTTCTGGGTTTTCGGATCGATGTAGTGGTGATGTGTCATGTGACATTCTTTCCGCCCTTCTTGTTCTCCCACCAGACCAAACTCGATGCCATGTGGGAGGGCCCAGCTGGCAGGAGAATGGCATATCTTGGCCTTTGGTCAGATCCAGCAGGGATGCTGTCACGTCAGGGCCCTGTGGGATTTATTGCAACTTTAAAGGGCCTTGTAAGACAGAGCTCTTTCACTGGGCTTTTGGGTGAGGCGGTGGACGTCCCCTCCCTCTGGGTGCCCCCCCCCCATCAGTGGCCTGGATTTTTAATTCCATCTTAATTGCTAACACATCTGATCAGAATTTACATGGTATTTTAGGATTTTGAGCTATTTTATGGTTTTAATGGTATTATAGATTGTATGTATATTGTTGGAACCCACCCTAGGCCTGCTTGAGGAAAGGCAGGATATAAGTCCAAATTAAAAAAAAAAAAAAAAACTAGTTGCACATTCCATGTCTCACACATTCCATGTCTCACAGAAGTCTGAAACATGTCGCCAGAATTTATAACCCCCTCAATGCTTATGGACCTCTTCCACAATCTCCTGAAAGTCATTACAAGGTTTTTTGACAGTATATAGGGCAAGATTTCACAACCCTTCTAGGGGGTTCATGTAGGGGGTGCAGGATTCAAACAAGCTAACAAACAAGGGAGTCTAAGCTGACACCCTTCTTTCCTCCTATGTTTCCCTCTCAGGCCATGGAGAGATGCTGTTGAGTAATTGATTTTGCAGAGATTTGGAAAGAGTTTCTGAATCTCCACCCCAGGTAGGAGAGATTAACAGGGGACAGCCTGGGTCCTCCCTTCTTTCTCAGGGGAGCTGTTGCTCCTGCAGTTGCTACTAAGGTGTTTGGGCAAGAGAGGCTTTGAATGCCACTCCCTATACCCATGCCATGCTCTAGATCCTACACCCTCCTGGAATGCCCCCTTTCAGTGTGTACTCTCAGTCTGGCATGATCTCTGTCGGGAATCTGTTTTTATCTTTCAGTGTCCCTTTTCCTTCAAGGAGGTGGCCATGTATTTCACTGAGGCAGAGTGGGCCCTGCTGGATCTGGGCCAAAGAGCTCTCTATGGGGAAGTCATGCTGAAGAACTAAGGGAGCATGGCCTTTCAGGATAAGGATCTTTCATAGGTGCCAGAGGTGTGGATTGCTGCCATTGGGATGATGCATGAATCAGGGTGGGTGAGATTTAAATCATGGTTTTCTACATAAAGACTCATTCTTGCTGCTATAATCTTAATATTTGCAACCAGATGAAGGTTTCATGTTTAGAATAACAGCTTTTCAGTTTACTTTTACAGTTATATCAGAAAATTACTGATTTGGTTATATTATTAGAAACACATTACAGATCATAGATAATTATGATATTATTGTGAGCGATCTCCAGTTTAACTGGTTAATCATTCGTATTTGGACAACTTTTCTGTAGTACTATATGGGAAGGAGAAAAATAATGATTACCTTAATAATAACCATTTAAATAGTTTCATTTAACTAAAAATAACATTATAGCATATGTATTCTTGTATTTGCTTAAGCATCCATGTTTGTTAACTGATGTGGTTAAACAAAATACCTTTTTTAAAAAAACGAACATTAAACTATCAGCCTGGTCCACACATGAAAAACTTAAAACACTGTCCCCTGTAGCTCATTCATCTTCATCTACTTGTTTGTTCATAATCTGGAAAAGCAAAACAAGCTTTCCTGCTTTATCGGGTCCCAAACGATTTCCCAATTTAGAATGAATGAGTCCAAAGGAAGAAAATATTCTTTCTATGCCAGCAGAAGAAGCTGCTGCTGCTGCTGCTAAAAGTAAAAATCATTACTTCATAGGGTTGCCAGGTGTTGAACTCATTTCCTACAAGGGCTAGATGTGACATAAATGCCACTTTATTGGGCCAGGCCATGTGTGCCATAAAATATAACACAAGGTGCAAGACATATAAACTTTATAAAGATGATTTCAGATGCCGAATGACAATAGCAGATGTGACTGGATTAGGTGTGATATGCAGAGTGGTGGAGATATCAGCTTTGGTAATGGGACAGGAAACCTAGGTCTCAGTTTCGTACAGGAAGATTCAGTATAAGAGGATGCAAAGAATAAATGCAAATAAGTCTGAAGAAGTGAGCAGTGTTCACAAAAACACATACGCTATCTCAATTTTGTTAGTCTTTAAAGGTGCTACTGAACTCTTACTCTTTCTACTACTATTAGAAACCACGACATTCAAAAACCAGTGGGGGAGCATTTTAACCTTCCAGGAATCCAGGGCATTCAGTTGCTGACATATTTGAGGGCTTCAAACATGGCTAAAGCTCCTCCACAGTCCAAGCATTTTAAACATTTCTTCCTGGTTAGGGTAAGATTTCTGTGCAGATTCAAGCTTTCTACAAGAGTTTATATAGTAACAATGCTTTATATGGTCTGTGGTTGTCTTTTAGGTGTGAAATAAGAGAAAAGTTCTTTTCATGGGCTAAGCAGTTACATGGTTTCTCCTTGTGTGGGTTCTTAGATGCTGTAGAAGATTTCCATGCTGAGTGAAACTTTACACTCTGAGCATTCAAAACTCTTTTCTCTGTGTGGGTTATCTCACGCCATTAAAGACTACTACTGTTACTTGATCTCTTTCCATACTCTGAGCACTCAAAATGTTCCTTCCTTGTGGGTTTTTAGGTCTTGTTGAAGATGGCAACTCATACTGAATTTCTTTCCACATTCTGAGCATTCAAAGGGCTTCTCCCCTGTGTGGGTTGTCAGATGCTGTTGAAGACTGCCCCTCAACCTGAATCTCTTTCCAAACTCTGAGAATTCAAACGGTTTTTCCCTGCGTGGGTTCTTCGGTGCACTTGAAGATTGCCACTCAGACTGAATCTCTTTCCACAGACTGAGCATTCAAAAGGTTTCTCCCCTGTGTGGGTTCTCTGATGCTGTTGAAGATGGCCACTCTGACTGAATTTCTTTCCACATTCTGAGCATTCAAAAGGTTTCTCCCCTGTGTGAGTTCTCTGATGCCTTTGAAGAGTGCCACTATCACTGAATCTCTTTCCACAGCCTGAGCATTCAAACGGTTTCTCTGCTGTGTGAGTTATTTGATGCTGTTGAAGATGGCCACTCAGACTGAATCCCTTTCCAAACTCTGAGAATTCAAACGTTTTTTCCCTGTGTGGGTTCTTCGGTGCACTTGAAGATTGCCACTCAGACTGAATCTCTTTCCACAGACTGAGCATTCAAAAGGTTTCTCCCCTGTGTGGGTTCTCTGATGCTGTTGAAGATGGCCACTCTGACTGAATTTCTTTCCACATTCTGAGCATTCAAAAGGTTTCTCCCCTGTGTGAGTTCTCTGATGCCTTTGAAGAGTGCCACTATCACTGAATCTCTTTCCACAGCCTGAGCATTCAAACGGTTTCTCTGCTGTGTGAGTTATTTGATGCTGTTGAAGATGGCCACTCTGACTGAATCGCTTTCCACAGACTGAGCATTCAAAAGGTTTCTCCCCTGTGTGGGTTCTCTGATGCCGTTGAAGATTGCCACTCTGACTGAATTTCTTTCCACAGACTGAGCATTCAAAAGGTTTCTCCCCTGTGTGAGTTATTTGATGCTGTTGAAGATGGTCACTCTGACTGAATTGCTTTCCACACGGTTTTAAACGGTTTTTCTCTGTGTGGGTTCTTAGGTGCAGTTGAAGATTGCTACTCTGACTGAATCTCTTTCCACAAACTGAGCATTCAAAAGGTTTCTCCCCTGTGTGGGTTCTCTGATGCTGTTGAAGACTGCACCTGTGACTGAATTTCTTTCCACATTCTGAGCATTCAAAAGGTTTCTCCCCTGTGTGGGTTCTCTGATGCCTTTGAAGATTGCCACTCTGACTGAATCTCTTTACACAGACTGAGCATTCAAAAGGTTTCTCTCTTGTGTGAGTTTTTTGATGATCTTGAAGACGGCTACTCAGACTGAATTTCTTTCCACATTCTGAGCATTCAAAAGGTTTCTCCCCTGTGTGGGTACTTCGGTGCAGTTGAAGAGTTCCACTCCGACTGAATCTCTTTCCACAGTCTAAGCATTCAAAAGGTTTCTCCCCTGTGTGCGTTTTCTGATGCCGTTGAAGACCGCCCCTCCACCTGAATCTCTTTCCACACTCTGAGCATTCAAAAGGTTTCTCCCCTGTGTGAGTTCTTTGATGCTGTTGAACAGTGCCACTCCGACTGAATCTCTTTCCACACACAGAGCATTCAAAAGGTTTCTCCCCTATGTGAGTTCTTTGATGTTGTTGAAGAGTGCCACTCTGACTGAATCGCTTGCCACATACTGAGCATTTAAAAGGTTTCTCTGCTTTGTGGGTTCTTTGGTGCTTATGAAGATGGCCACTCCTACGGAATTTCTTTCCACACTCTGAGCATTCAAAAGATTTCTCCCCTCTGTGTTTCCTTTGGTGCACAAGGAGATGTGATCTATTTCTGAAGTGGTTTCCACAGTGAATGGATATACTTGCCTTCATTGTCCTGTGCTTTAGAAAATGTACATTATGCTTTCTTCTATCTTGATTCTCAAACATATGGCTGCCTTTCTTTCTGTTCGGTCTGCCTTGAGTCCTGACATTTTCTTTCAAGTCTTCATTTTTAACTCTATCTGGCATTTGCTGATGAAGTTCCTTGCCCTCCACATTTCTCTGATCATCCTCTGCTAGAATAAAGAGCAAGATCCTGTTAGCATCTGGGAGGTTTGGTAAGGTCCAAAGGCATATATGTGACTGCAGTATGAAAGGACTGATGGCACTTTGGATGCCAGCTTCGCTGATCTTAACCATCCCTCCCCATTTCCCAAGAATATCTAGTATTTATGGATACCTCACCCCTCACAGCTGAGCTCTTGCCCAGGAGTTTCTGAGCCTCTAGATTTATTAATCAAGACCTCCTCATGGTTCCTGGCCCCAGGGACGTCCGACTTGCCTCCGCGAGGGCCTGGTGGAATGAGCTCCCATTAGAAATCAGGGCCCTTAGGGACCTATTACAGTTCCGCAGGGCCTGCCAGACAGAGCTCTTCCAACAGGCTTTCAGTTGAGGCAGCAGGCGCTCACCTGCTGTTGGCCTCCCCTCCGGTGACCTCAGATCTAAATGGCCACCTGGGAACAAACTGCTTGTTGAAATCTATTGAGGCACCAGTCATTTACTAAATATTTTTTTTAGATAGGTTTTAGATATATTTTATCCATCAACTGTTGTATTGTGAATTTCATGATGGAACCTGCCTTGAGGCTGCCTATGAAGAGGGTGGAATACAAATCAAATCAATCAAACAAATAAATAAATAAATTTCAGGCCCCTGAAGGCCTCCATCTCTCCTTACCCAGTGGGCTGTATGATTGTATCAAACCAAATGTTGGTCAGAGGTGAATCAGAAATCCCCCACAGCTATTCCTTGCCTGTTCCCTCGCCATAACCGTGAAAGATACTCACCCTCAGCCAGCTCATTTGGGAAGGAAATATGCTCTTGGGATCCTCTTGAGGAACTCTCCAGCCTTTCTTTGGATTCAAGCCTGTTTTTTGTCCCCACCATGGACTCTCTTACACTTCTGGCTTTTATCACAGAGAGAAAGACAGAGAGAAACAGTGGTTATTCTTTTAGTGGGAAGGAAAGAAATTCAAGACTAAAAATTCTTCTGGAAGGACGGAACTATGGTCAAGATCAAAGCCCATGATCCCAACCAGTAGAAGGGGAATGGATCTGTGAGGCAAACACCCAAGTTCCCCCAAGGGTCAACGTGATTCGAGTCTCCCTGCAGCTAACATCCTTATTTTTTTCGAGGCCAGACTCCAGAATGTGGTAACTGATTAATCGTGAGAACCTGTATCCAGTTGTATAACAAGGAGGGAGGGGGGATTAGGAGGGTGCTGACAGCCCCTGGAAAATTCCCTCAAGCAGGACCCTTGACTGGGTCATTAGGACCATCTGAACCTACAGAGGTATAGAAAGTATAATACAGGTATAGACCAGAGGGAAGCCATGCTAACTTTATGCTCATGACATGCTGGTATGCTTTGATATTTTCTTGCTTCATCACGATGAACAGTTTTATGTAGAGTAACGAGCATAGAGTTGAGCATGCTCTGGAGGGCGGTGGAGGACAGGAGGGCCTGGCGTGATGTGGTCCATGGGGTCGTGAAGAGTCGGACTGAACAACAACAACAAAACTTTAGGCTACAGCAGGAATACTTATTGTGCAAGAAGAGGTGCCGTCTAACACCAAGTGTTTTATGTATTAGATAGAACAGTTAGCTTTTCTTGATGTCTTATTTTTAAATCCTTAATAAACCTTTATACATTTTTATTTTTAAAAAGTATTTTACCATTTAAGGGGATACAAATGGAGAAAGGGAAAGGTGAGAAACAGAAGACATCATTTGTTAAACACATTTTAAGGACACTGCATAATAAAAGAATATAAAACATAAAAGAGTATCCTAATACATCAAAGCAAAAGAGTATCCTAATACATCAAAATATGGTAAAATAATCAATCCTTCAACATAATGCATTTCCATGTATATCCTTTATATATTTTTAAAAGGGTCTGCTTTACTTGTGCGCACTGTCCTCCTAAACCCACTGAACTGGGTGCTGCTCAGGTACAAAGAGGAGGGACTCAGGCGGACCCAGGCTTCAGTTCTAGTGTTGCCTAGCAAGGCACATTATGTGCTCTTATGGACTTTTAAATGTTCATAAGTCTGAACTTTGAGTTGTTATGCTTTGAAGGACTACATGCACTCTTTATTGCTGTAAGAGGCTCCAGTCTATTCCAGGAAGCACACACCCGCCATAGTTCACACAAAGACAGAGACAAGGACCCCATTGCAAAAGGGTTCTCCTGTCACCTTGTACTAGGCAACCCCCAACTCCCTCCAACATACCTGCACGGATTATGCTAAATGAAGTTACCTGGCAACTAATCTTCTGACCATCAACTGGCCAGGCTAGGGCCATCAAGGAACAATGGAATGGCTCGGTGACTCATCGCAAGCTTGCCCAGGTGTCAGTTCCTGCTTAGCCTCTAGTGTTGCAATATTGACCACCCCTCCACATCCCCTCCTCTTTTTCCTTTAACCAATGGTAGGGTTTGTAGGGACGGACTACCTAATAGGTGTGTTAGTGGGATGTGGTTAGCGCTGACCGCCCCCATACCACTTAATAAAAGAGGTTGCACTCCATGCAATCGCTCTCTTGAGCTTCCACAACCCCTATCTGCTTTTACCCCTCTCAAGTCCAGCTTGCTATCCCAATACCCTCCCTCCATCTTTGATCTCTGAGTCTGCAGCCAGAGAGAAGCATGTTTCTGCCGGTTCAGAACACAGTCCCTATTTTCCTTTTCAACCCCTCCATTCTTCTTTTGGAACGGACAACCCATCTCCAGGACCGGTAAAGTATTTCCCAACCAGCGAATCTCCTGCTCATGCAAAAGTGCTATTTCTCTACCTTAAACTTCTTAGGACTTGTGTGTTAGTGTGTGCGATTCTGTTTTTGATGCTTGAGAACATTTTATAGTAAAACATCATTTAAACTGACCTCTGCCTCAGTGCCTATTTTCTGGGAACTCCTGGAAGGGGTGGGACCTTGGTATAGTTGGCTGTAACCCGGTTATTTGCCAATTGCTAATCTTAAATCAGAGCAATTTGGCTAACACTAGACAGGATGATTTCCAGATGACAGGCAGAGCGGATATATGTATTCCCATCCAGGGGAAAGGGTATGTCGTAAAGGATGGCAACAGATAAATGAGGATCTGGCCCTTTCCAGAATCTTTCTGAGGTCCTCTCATCCACTTTGACTCAGGCCAGGACACCTTCTCTGGCGAGGGTGATAACCACAACACGGGCCTCAGTTGCCTGTGGGCAACTACACACTCCTGAACACATGAAGCTGCCTTATACTGAATCAGACTCTTAGTCCATCGAAGTCAATATTGTCTACTCAGTCCAGCAGCAGCTTTCCAGGGTCTCAGGCAGAGGTCTTCCACATCACTTCCCACCTGATCCTTTTAACTGGAGATGCTGGGGATTGAACCTGGGACCTTCTGCATGCCAAGCAGATGCTCTGCCAGTGAGCCAAGGCCCCCTCCCCAAGTAGTGGGACAGGCCTCAAAATGGCGTATTGCTAGTCAATTTTTGGATTCATGCCTCTGCACAATGGCAGTGATTTGCACCTTTGGCACCTACAAAAGATCCTTACCCAGAAAGGCCACATTCCTGTAGTTCTCCAGCATGACTTCCCTGTACAGAGCTCTTTGTCCCGGATCCAGCAGGGCCCATTCTGCCTCAGTGAAATAGATGGACACCTCCTCAAAGGAAAAGGGACACTAAAAGAAAAAGCAGATTCCCTCGTCAGAGATCACACCAGGCAGAGATTGCCCACAGGAAGGGAGTAGTCATGGAAAGGTAAAGCATTTAAGTCTTGGTACGGGAAACGGGTAACCCCTGCTCATCTCTCCTACCTGGACTGTGGGTACAGCAGCCGTTTCCGCGCCTCTGAAAAGACGACGGCTCAACAGCATCTCTTCAGTACCTGTTACTGAGACAGAGGAGGAAGGAAGAGTGTTTACTAATTTGTTCCCTGCTTCACATACCCCCTTCCCAGGCTTGTGAAACCTTGCCCTGTGTGCACTCAAAAAATTTTTAAACACTTTTTACTAAATTCTGGGAGAGGCAGAAGAGAAGCACCAGGTACCTATAAAGCCTCAGGGACTATAAATGCTGTCAACCTATTTCAGACTTCTGGGAAAGAGAGGGGTGGAAATGATGTCGCATGACAGGTCACTGTCACATTCGGCCCAGATGTGACTTGAGCGCAGCAGAGACTTGAGGGTAATAGGAATGAGTTTTCAGAGTGTCTCCTGACATGCTAACTTCACAAACAGGTTTTCTGCCAGATGCAACACTAACATGACATCCCATCTGCCCCAAGCCCCTCCCCAAAGCTCCTGGGGGAACCAGGCCAAAGCCTGCCATCCCTACTCCTATGTCCCATAGCGGCCCACCAGATGCCCTTATCACTACAGGCACAGAAGCCAATTTTTCCCATTATTATTGGGCCCTAGAAACTGGTTTTCAGAGCTCTGCTGCCTCAGAAGGCAGAAGCTCCCTTTATCCACCCGGCGGAATAGCTCTGCTGAGGTTGGTCTACTTCTTCTCTTTTGAGCCACCTTGAGCTCCTCTTATGGAAGCAAGCTGAGATCCGAATATTTAAATTAATGGGTGGAATTGCTTTCAATGAATTTGTCTAATCCCCTTCAAGAGGAATCACAATTAGTGGACCCTGGGTGCCGCAAATTAACTCTGTTGTGTGAAGAAGTATTTAATTCTTTTCCTGACCTGAAGTCTCTCTACCCATCAAACTCATGGGGGTGCCCCAAACACATCCAGGGACAA
Organism: Lepidodactylus listeri; assembly: GCA_029233225.1. Classification (NCBI taxonomy): domain Eukaryota; kingdom Metazoa; phylum Chordata; class Lepidosauria; order Squamata; family Gekkonidae; genus Lepidodactylus; species Lepidodactylus listeri. Next base: position 21,853,804 of record JARCFY010000004.1, on the reverse strand, counting down.
AGACACCTTACCAGAGGAGAGGGCATCTTGGGCATGCTCCTGGGGCTGCGCCCTCTGCCCTTGCTCCAAGAAAGCCCCTTCCACCTCAGAGAATGTAGCTAATATCCTCATCGATGGTCCCCACAGCTGAAACAGCAGCGAGGGAGAGGGGGAAGAGATGGAATAGAAGAGACCAAGCAATGGGTCCTGCCCCACTCCCAGACTCTGCATCCTTCTATCAGCAGACCTGGTGATTTATCTGGAGGGATAAGAAATCCGGTCAGGCTTCGGCTGAGATTTGGCTCAAGAATCTTGAGGTGCAGGAACACTCCCTCTGGGCATCCGTTGTGGGGTAGCGGACCTCCAACTCTGTGGGAATAACTCTGGCTTCCACCCATGCTCAGCTCTGCCAGTATATTTGTCACTAAAGCAGATAATAACAGGACACCAGAAGTCTCCAGGGCTTTCTCCTTCCAAGGGGCACCTACCCTAGTAAACAATATCCCTTGGAGCCTCATTTTTTCACTCATTTTCCCCTATTGCTTTGGGTCCCCCCCCCCACCTTTCCACATGTGGTTTGCTCCCTCTGGGACTACTAGAAAGACCAAAACACATTGGGGGGGATGACCCTGAAGCAATAGGGACACACAAGTGATAGAAATGACAATGTAGAAGTCTCTTCAGTCTTTCATCCAGAGGATAATCAGTTTTCTCCTGGCCCCACATTCAAACTCACCCTAACAGAAAGACCATTTTCCAGAGTCCAACCTGTTGAGGGAAAAAACCTAAGACCAGTCCTTGGAACAGCTTTGGATGGCTACTCCATTTGTCACTGGTGCCCTGCTGGAGATGATTGCTGGGGATGGGGCTGGGACCAGCCAAAATTGACATTTGGGCCAGCCAATCAGCATGAAGAATTCATCCCATTTGATCCCATCTGGGACTCCTTTCTGGGCCTCCGAATTACCAAAAGGTGAGCTTTGTATTCTTGCGGGGATTCCCCTTAGTGAGACCTGAACCCATGCCTCCTGTGACTGTGCCCTTCTGTTCCCCCCTTTTGTGTTTCCTGGGGGGGGGGTGTCTTTACCTCTCACGCTTGGCAAAAGGATGCCATTCCTCCCATCCAGACGACAATGCAGTAGAGAGAATTTGGCATTGTGTTAATGATTGCCTCTGCCAAGTGAGCTGTGGAGTGATGGGGCAGGGGCTATGCAGTTCCGCTTTGCAAAACACTGCTGTGGATAGGGTTGCCAGCCTCCAGGTGGGGCCTGGGGATCTCCCGCTTTTACAACTGATCTCCAGCTGACAGAGATCAGCTCCCCTGGAGACAATGACTGCTTTGAAGGGTAGACTCTATGGCATTGTACCATGCTGAGACCCCTCCCCTCCCCAAACCCCGCCCTCTCCTGGCTCCACCACCAAAGTCTCCAGGTATTTCTCAACCCAGACTTGGCAACCCTAGCTGTGGATGGGTAACTTGAACCCACATCCGTGGCGCTCCCTGGTGTGTTTAAGTGGCTCACACTACAATCCTCACAGTGATGTATGGCTATGTCCCATGTGTTCCTCCTGGCCTTGTGTCTGTGGGAGGCTGATGCGAGGGGGTGTGGCCACATAAGCAGGCTCCGTCCCTCTCTGCCTGTCTGAGGGGAGTCACGGACTGTGATTGGTGAGCGTCCCTGTTGTTTCCATGATCCTTGCTGGCATCACTCTCTGCACCTGCACACTCTCTGTTTATTTATTTGTTTTTATTTTCTAAAAAAAGTGGCATACAAAAGGGAAGAAGAGGTAGGGGAAATACAGATTCATCAGATTTATCAAATATTATGGACTGTTACATACAACAAGTAAAATCAGATGTATACACTATTTTTAAAACTGTTCTTCTCCTCTGCTGGGTAGGCCTTGGGTGCTGGGAAGGCATCAGGGTCTTAGGATAGAGCCGAGGTTGCTTCCAATACAGGCAGGAGTCCCCCCCCCCCGCCCTTTCTTACTCGTCTAGCTGAGAAAGGCCAGCTTTTTGTTGGTTTGGAGACTAAAATGACCAGCAGCTGAACGTCAGTTTTGTTCATTTAACCTTTTACTGAAAGACACTGATTATTGCTCCCCCCACTACAAACCCTGATTACATAGCGGTGCAAAACTGGTGCCTAACAGGGTTGTCAACCTCCAGGTGGGGCCTGAAGTTCTCCCAGAATTACAATCGACCTGCCGCTGCCAGAGATCAGTTCCCCTGGAGAAAACGATTGTACTGGTGGAAGGGGGCTCTGTGGCCTTGGTCCCATCTGGGGTCCTCCCGTCCCCAAACCGGGCCTTCCCACCCCCCCTCCCCCAAAAATGTCCAGGAATTTGCCACCCGGGAGTTGCTAACTCTATGAAAACCATGGCTGAGAAGAATGATCCCAGCCTGCCTCCCTTCCCAGATTTAAAACCTTATTCCCCCACCACCACCACCACGCCTTACTTCTAAGTAAACCTTCCTGGGATCCGGCTGCATGGCTTTTCCCGGCTGGTGCAGACCCGAAGCCCCTCCTCTTCTCTTTCCCCATCCAGAAGCAAACTCTTACCCCAGAAAGAAGCTTCTCCTGTTTTCTTGCTCGGCCTCTCTAGCAAACCGCTCTGTAAATTTAATCCTTTCAGTGCTGCTGCACACCAAATGAAAAATGCTTCCCGTCCTCTCCTTGAGGCGCTTCAGCCAGGCTGCCGTCAGTGACGCCTTATGCTGCTCAATGGGGCTCCTCTGGAGTAACTGTGCACGGGGTTGCACTCCCAGAGTATCCCACGCTGTTCAGCCATCTCAGAAAAAGGAGGCTGAAGAGCTGGGTCCGGGCCAGTGTTCCCTCGAAGCTGAGCTAGTGTAAGGTAGCTCACAGTTTTTTAGCCTCCAGCTCACAGATTTTTGTCTTCACTCGGGAAGGATGGCTCCAAAGCAATACTCCCTCTAAGCTGTGTATCTTGTGAGCAAAAATTCTACTTTGTAAGCTACTGGCATTAAAGTTGTGAGCCAGCGATTTGGCTGCTGCATAAATTAGTTTACCCTGGAGAATACAAAGGGAAAGAATGTGCATTATTGGGGATAGGGGGCTTTGCTAGCCATATAAAAGAGCAAAAAACTTGGCTGGACAATGAAGTCCCTTCAACCACCAGCAATGTCCAGCCACCCCTCCAGACTGCTTCCACACTTAAAGGCATTACCCATACAGCACATAGCTTTAAGAATACCTTTGTAACACCCCCCCTTTTTCTTTCCCTTTTCTTTTCTGTATCCCCACTGTTTTCACACATACACACACACACCCTCATCCTCATAGCCATGAGGGGCAGAAACATGAGGGGTTGGGGTTTTTAAAGAATCAAATCTGAATTCTGTGCTTAACAACACATTCTGTCCCTTTTTGATGCTCCCGCAGAATCACAGCACATAGCCCTGCTGCTTCTCAAGATACAGCACATGACTCTTCCTCATAAGGCCATAAGGCCTCAAGTCCTTTTCTGCTTTAAAATCTGGGGATACAAATAGGACCAGCTTGAAGATGTTCCTATGCATTGAGGCAAGCTGAGGCAACCTTTCCTTCCTTAGTCCTTTACTGACCTATTCTGATGTGGATGATCCAGGCTCCCCTGACCTTGTCAGATCTGTCAACCTAAGCAGGGTGGGTTCTGGTTAGTACTGGGATGGGAGACCACCAAGAAAATCCACCATAGCTGGTTGTTTGTTATTGGGCCTGATTTTTAAAAAGTTTTTGTGGTGCTGTCTTGGGCAGGGGCTTTCCCCTGATGAGCTATGCTTGCTACTTTGTGGTCTTTCTCTGGGGAATTAAGCCTGGACCGCTTAGCAGTTGGACTTCTTTTGTTCCTATAGAATTCTGAGTATTGGAGGGAGACCGCTTCTCAACTAGGGTTGCCAGGTCTGGGTTGGAAAACACCTGGAGACTTTGGGGGTGGGGAGGGGCCTCAGTATAGCACAATGCCATAGAGTCCGTCCTTCAAAGCAGCCATTTCCTCCAGGGGAGCTGATCTCTGTCAGCTGAAGGTCAGTTGTAAAAGCAGATCCCCAGGCCCCACCTGGAGGCTGGCAACCTTACCTGGACACTTCATTTCGCTAACCTGTTTGATTGGTTTGAGAAATCCATCCTCCCAGGAACTTGTCCAGGAAGGAGTCATTCATACCGACCGGCTGGCTCCTTTACATGGGTTGCATTCTAGACAGAATCCTGTCCCCCGCAGGTGCCGTTTCCCTGGGGTTTCTCTGCCTCCCCCTGCACCCCCCCCGCCCCGTTTATCCAGACAACCGCTCTGCCCTGAAGAGATACCCTCTTTCCTTTCCCCAGTGCTGGCTGCTCAAACAGAGCTTTTGCTGAATGCCTCAGGCGGAAGGAGGAGAAGAGACTGGATTTATACCCCGCCCTTCATGCTTGCAATCTCCTTTCCCCTCTCCACAAGACACCCTGTGAGGTAGGTGGGGATGAGAAAGCTCTGAGAGCACTGCTCTTGAGAGAACACCTCTGAGAGAACTGTGACTGGCCCAAGGTCACACCAGCAGCTGCATGTGGAGGAGTGGGGAGTCAAACCTGGTTCTCCCAGATTAGAGTCCAGCTCCTAACCACTACACCAAATTGGCTCTCTGCAATGCTTAAGCCATTCCCAGTCACTTTGTCCCGGGCTCCAGGTTACCTTGAGATGTAGACAGACTAACACACAGTCATAGGCGGTCAAGATCATTACATCTGCAACAGATTTTTAAGGAACCAAATAGAGATGGTTTACTTTCCTGAAGGACCAAACAGGCATATCTAAAAAAAAGCTTGATACATAAAATGGCACAATGACATTAAGCCTGGTCCATGAAGTATAACAAGGACACTCCTTCTGATCCGCCTGGGCAACCCTTAGGTGTCTGCTCACCAGAGTCAATGATATAACTCCATTCTTTTTTCATTTATTTTTGCCTTTTTGATTTCTTTCCCTTTTTCATAGCCAAGTGAGTCAGGGTATCTTTCCACAGTCGGAGGCGACCCAAGAGAAAGGGGAAGGAGATGGAAGAGGAGGACCCAGAGAGACCTGGAATGGGCAAAAGACCAAGGAAAGGTCCCCATCCCACCCAGGCTGGGAGTGATGTGGAATTTTGGGAAAGAGCTGTACCAGAGATTGTGACTCAGGACACTGTGACCACGGATGTACACAGCCGATGCTTCCAGCTGTTCTGCCACCATGATGCCAGTGGACCCCGAGAGGTCTGCAGCCAGCTCCATGGACTTTGCAACCACCGGCTGAAGCTGGAGAGACACACCAAGCAGCAGATCCTGGACCTGGTGATCCTGGAGCAGTTCCTGGCCATCCTGCCCCAGGAAATACAGTGCTGGGTCAGAGGATGCGGGCCTGAAACCAGTTCCCAGGCAGTGGCCCTGCAGGGTTTATTACAACTTTGCAGGGTCTTGTAAGACAAAGCTCTTCCACTGGGCTTTTGGTTGAAGTGGTGGACATCCCCTCCCTCTGGCTGGCCCCACGCCCTCATCAGTGGCCTAGATTCTTAAATCCATCTTAATCACTAAGACATCTGATCAGAATTTACATGGTATTTTAGGATTTTGAGCTATTTTATATTGTTGTTTTAATTGTATTATAGATTGTACAAGTGGAGACCTGCAAGAAACTTGCAGGATAGTTATCCCATTCCTCACACCTTTGCTTCCTCCCTTCTCCCCCTACCTCTCTCACACTCTTTCTCCCTTCTGCCCCCCCTTTCTTACTCTCTCGCTCTCCTCCATGTATGTTACTTCCTCTCTCTTTCTGATCTGTCATCATTCCCTTTGTTTTTCTGCCTCCCCACCTCATCACTCTTTCTCTCTCTTTCTGCCTCCCACCTCAAATCCCACCCTCCCCAGGCTCCACCTCTCAAATGTCTGGGAATTTCCCAACCTGGAGTTGGCAACCCTATTTCCTTCCCACCCAACAGCCAACCTACCTTTATCTGTCTTCAGCTTTCTATCTCCACCCCCCTCCCCTGCAGCCTCTACCTAGGAAAATTACAGTCTTTCTCCACAATGGGGACTAAAGCAGCTTACATTATTATTTCCTCTTTGTTATCTGCACAACAACCCTGTGAGGATGGTTAGGCTGAAAGTATGTGACTGGTCCAAAATCTCCCAGTCAGCTTCCACTGCAAGATGGGGATCTGAACCTGGGTCTCGCAGATCCCAGTCTGAAGCTCGAACTGTTGCACCACAATGGCTTTCATACGGTGGCTGCTGATGAACTGTAGCAAAACAGCTGGGCCTAATTAAGTCATGCAAATCAGGTGGTATCAAGTCACACAGAGGGTGCTGCCTAGAGATGCCAGCTTCCAGATGGGACCTGGGAATCCCCTGGAGTTACTGCTCATCTCCAGACTACAGAGATAACTTTCCATGGAGAAAATGGATGCTTTGGAGGGGGGAGTTTATGGCATTGTACCCCACTGAGGTCCCTGTCCTCCCCAGGCTCCACCCCCAAATCTCCAGAAGTTTCCCAGCCTGGATCTGGATCCACTGCTGGTAGCTGGGGGGATACTTGGCAACCCTAGACTGCTGCCAGTAAAATCCCTGCCTTTGACTGACAGAAACAGTTGGGACCTCCCCCCCTCCCCCGAACATTCTAATCTCCTCACAGTTGACGCCTGGAGTTGAGGCCATTTCAAAATGTATTTTGGGAGATTCTGTGGTCCCTGAAGGGTTTTTTTACCTTTTCGGATTTTTCTGCACCTGGTGGGAGTGCCCCCTGTGTGTAGGAAAACCTCTCCCCCCCCCCAAGGGCCCCCTAGCTCGGATTTAGATATCCGCACCGGGGGGGGGGGGCTTTGCTATTAGATATATAGATGTATATTGTTGGAACCCACCCTGGGCCTGCTTGCGGGGAGGGCAGAATACAAGTCTGAATAAATAATAATAAAAAAGTAGTTGAATTCCAGAGTTCACAGGGCACATTTCAAGTCTCACAGAGATCTGAAACATGTCACCAGAATCTATACCCCTGTCCAACTTGGTGTAGTGGTTAAGTGCGCAGACTCTAATCTGGGAGAACTGGGTTTGATTCCCCACTCCTCCACTTGCACCTGGCTGGATGACCTTGGGCAAGCCATAGTTCTGTCCCTGCTGGACAGCTTGGGAAAGAGCTCTCTCAGCCCCACCTACCTCACAGGGTGTCTGTTGTGGGGAGGGGAAGGGAAAGGAGTTTGTAAGCCGCTCTGAGATGCCAAGTGAGTGAAGGGCAGGGTATAAATCTAATCTTTTCTTCTTCTCTTCCATGCTTATGGGTCTCTTCCACAATCTCCTGAAAGTCATTACAAGTTGGGTTTTTTTTTTAAAGAGTATACAGGTTAAGGTTTCACAACCCTTCTAGGGGGTGCAGGATTCAAACAAGCTAACAAACAAGGGAGTCTAGGCTGACACCCTTCTTTCCTCCTATGTTTCCCTCTCAGGCCATGGTGAGATGCTGTTGAGCCATTGATTTTGCAGAGATTTGGGAACAGCTTCTAAATCTCCACCCCAGGTAGGAAAGATTAGCAAGGGACAGCCTGGGTCCTCCCTTCTTTCTCAGGGGAGCTTTTGCTCCTGCAGTTGCTGCTAAGGTGTTTGGGTAAGAGAGGCTTTGAATGCCACTCCCTTTACCTTTGCCATGCTCTAGATCCTACACCCTCCTGGAATGCCCACTTTTCAGTGTGTACTATCAGTCTGGCATGATCTCTGGCAGGGGAATCTGCTTTTATCTTTCAGTGTCCCTTTTCCTTCGAGGAGGTGGCCATGTATTTTACCAAGGCAGTGTGGGCCTGCTGGATCCAGGCCAAAGAGCTCTCTATGGGGAAGTCATGCTGGAGAACTATGGGAGCTTGGCCTTTCTGGGTAAGGATCAGGGGTCCTTTTGTAAAAAAAGAGGTGCAGGAGATCATTAGCATAACTTATTTGCATATGCCACACCCCCTGACATCACTGGAAGTGTCAGAAGGCCACACACCCGACCTCACCGGAAGTGTGTCAGAAGGCAATACCCACTGCTCAGGCTCCACCCCAAAAATCTCCAAGGTATTTCCCAACTCAGAGCTGGCAAGCCTATCTGATGACAAAGAAGGGAAGGAAAGAAGGAAGGAAAGAAGGAAGGAAGAAAGAGGGAGGGAGGGAGGGAGGAAAGGAACAGGAAGGAAGGAAGGTAGGTAGGTGGGAGAGAGAGAAGAAAGAAAGAGAGGGAGGGAGAGGGGAAGGAAGAGGGGAAGAAAGAAAGGAAGGAAGGAAGGTAGGTAGGTAGGTGGGGGAGAGAGAGAGAAGGAAGGAAGGAAGGAAGGAAGAAAGAAAGAAAGAAAGAGAAAGGGAGGGAGGGGGGAAGGAAGGAAGGAATGGAACAGGAAGGAAGGTAGGTACGCAGGTGGGGGAGAGAGAGAAGAAAGAAAGGAAGGAAGGCAGACAGACAGACAGACTAGGCACTTCTCCCCCCCCCTCGCTCGAGCTGAGTGGTTGTCAGCCACACGGGCCGGTGTTTCCCCCCCACCCCCGCTCTTGCTTGGGCCCGAGTGGCATTTCCCACCCTCCCGCCCCCCCCGCGGCCCAGGAATGATGAAGGGGGAGGGAAGGGGCGCTTCTCCCTGGGCCAGCGGCAGCCTGCTGAGGCCCGGGAAGGGACAGCGGGGTGAGGGATGGGGCTTCTCCCCGAGCCAGCGGTGGCCTGCCACAGCCCGGGAAGGGAGAGCGGGGGGAGGGATGGGGCTTCTCCCTGGGCCAGCGGAGGCCTTCTGCAGCCTGGGAAGGGTGAGCGGGGGGAGGGATGGGGCTTCTCCCCGTGAGCGGATCGGGCCTGGGAGACGTAGCAGGGAGGGGAAGGCAGCCTCCAAAGTTGTCTCCCAGGCCCAGCGTCCAGCGCCGGGCTTGGAGAACACAAGGCGGCCCTGCTGGGGGCGGGGCTTTGTCATGTGCCCGCCCCCCAGCGTCTTCACTACCGGAGCGCCACTCCGCGGCGCACCGGCTCCAACGGACCCCTGGTAAGGATCTTTCATAGGTGCCAAAGGTGTGGATTGCTGCCATTGGGATGATGCATGAATCAGGGCGGGTTACATTGAAAACATGGTTTTCTACATAAAGACTCATTCTTGCTGCTATAATCTTAATATTTACAACCAGATGAAGGTTTCATGTTTAGAATAACAACTTTTCAGATTAGTTTTACAGTTATATCAAAAAATTACTGATTTGGTTATACTTTTAGAAACACATTACAGATCATAGATAATTATGAAATTATTGTGAACTATCTCCAGTTTAACTGGTTAATCATTTGTATTTGGACAACTTTTCTGCTGTACTATATGGGAAGGAGAAAAATAATGATTACCTTAATAATAACCATTTAAATAGTTTCATTTAACTAAAAATAACATTATAGCATATGTATTCTTGTATTTGCTTAAGCATCCATGTTTGCTAACTGATGTGGTTAAACAAAATATCTTTTTTTAAAAACAAACAAACATTAAACTATCAGCCTGGTCCACACGTGAAAAACTTAAATCACTGTCCTCTGTAGCTTACTCATCTTCATCTTCTTGTTTGTTCATAATCTGGAAAAGCAAAACAAGCTTTCCTGCTTTATCGGGTCCCAAGCATTTCCCAATTTAGAATGAATGAGTCCAAAGGAAGAGAATATTCTTTCTATGCCAGCAGGAGAAGCTGCTGCTGCTGCTAAAAGTAAAAATCATTACTTCATAGGGTTGCCAGGTGTTTGAACTCATTTCCTACAAGGGCTGGATGTGACATAAATGCCACTTTATTGGGCCAGGCCATGTGTGCCATAAAATATAACACAAGGTGGAAGAGATATAAACTTTATAAAGATTATTTCAAATGCCGAATGGCAATAGCAGATGTGACTGGATTAGGTGTGATATGCAGAGGAGTGGAGATATCAGCACTGGCATGACATACAGAGGCAAGGAGATATAAGCTTTGGTAATGAGACAGGAAACTTAGGTCTCAGTTTGGTACAGGAGGATTCAGTATAGGCGGATGCAAAGAATAAATGCAAATAAGTCTGAAGAAGTGAGCAGTGTTCACAAAAACACATACGCTACCTCAATTTTGTTACTCTTTAAAGGTGCTACTGAACTCTTACTCTTTCTACTACTATTAGAAACCACAACATTCAAAAATGAGTGGAGGAGAATTTTAACCTTCCAGGAATCCAGTGCATTCAGCTGCTGACCTATTTGAGGGCTTCAAACATGGCTAAAGCTCCTCCACAGTCCAAGCATTTTAAACATTTCTTTCTGGTTAGAGTAAGATTTTTGTGTAGATACAAGCTTGATACAAGAGTTTATATAGTTTAAATGCTTTATATGGTCTGTGGTTGTCTTTTAGGTGTAAAATAAGAGAAAAATTCTTTTCATCGGCTAAGCAGTTACATGGTTTCTCCTTGTGTGGGATCTTAGATGCTGAAGGAGGTTTCCATGCAGAGTGAAACTTCACACTCTGAGAATTCAAAACGTTTTTTCTCGGTGTGGGTTCCTTAGCGCCACTGAAGACTACTACTGTTACTCAATCTCCTTCCACACTCTGAGCATTCAAAGGCTTCTCCCCTGTGTGGGTTGTCAGATGCTGTTGAAGACTGCCACTCAACCTGAATCTCTTTCCACAGTCTAAGCATTCAAAACGTTTCTCCCTGTGTGGGTTCTTTGGTGCAGTTGAAGATGGTCACTCCGACTGAATCTCTTTCCACAGTCTAAGCATTCAAAACGTTTCTCCCTGTGTGGGTACTACGGAGCAGTTGAAGATTGCCACTCCGACTGAATCTCTTTCCACAGTCTAAGCATTCAAAAGGTTTCTCCCCTGTGTGGGTTCTCTGATGCCGTTGAAGATGGCCACTCTGACTGAATCGCTTTCCACAGTCTAAGCATTCAAAAGGTTTCTCCCCTGTGTGGGTTCTCTGATGCCGTTGAAGAGTGCCACTCTGACTGAATCTCTTTCCACAGACTGAGCATTTAAAAGGTTTCTCTGCTGTGTGAATATTTTGATGCTGTTGAAGATGGCCACTGCAACTGAATCTCTTTCCACACTCTGAGCATTCAAAAGGTTTCTCCCCTGTGTGGGTTCTTTGGTGCCGTTGAAGAGTGCCACTCTGACTGAATCGCTTTCCACAGTCTAAGCATTCAAAAGGTTTCTCCCCTGTGTGGGTTCTCTGATGCCGTTGAAGAGTGCCACTCTGACTGAATCTCTTTCCACAGACTGAGCATTTAAAAGGTTTCTCTGCTGTGTGAGTATTTTGATGCTGTTGAAGAGGGCCACTGCAACTGAATCTCTTTCCACACTCTGAGCATTCAAAAGGTTTCTCCCCTGTGTGGGTACTACGGTGCAGTTGAAGATTGCCACTCAGACTGAATCTCTTTCCACAGTCTAAGCATTCAAAAGGTTTCTCCCCTGTATGCGTTCTCTGATGCTGTTGAAGGTTGCCGCTCCTATTAAATTTCTTTCCACATTCTGAGCATTCAAAAGGTTTCTCTCCTGTGTGCGTTCTTTGGTGCAGTTGAAGAGTGCCACTCTGACTGAATCGCTTTCCACAGACTGAGCATTCAAAAGGTTTCTCCCCTGTGTGGGTACTACGGTGCCGTTGAAGATGGCCACTCCGACTGAATCTCATTCCACAGTCTAAGCATTCAAAAGGTTTCTCCCCTGTGTGCGTTCTCTGATGCCGTTGAAGACCACTCCTCCAGCTGAATCTCTTTCTACATTCTGAGCATTCAAACGGTTTCTCCCCTGTGTGAGTTCTCTGATGCTGTTGAAGAGTGCTACTCTGACTGAATCTCTTTCCACAAACTGAGCATTCAAAAGGGTTCTCCCCTGTGTGGGTTCTTCGGTGCTGCTGAAGACTGCCACTCTGACTGAATTTCTTTCCACACTCTGAACATTCAAAAGATTTCTCCCCTCTGTGTTTTCTTTGGTGCACAAGGAGATGTGATCTATTTCTGAAGTATTTTCTACAGTGAATGGATATACTTGCCTTCATTATCCTGTTCTTTAAAAAATGTACATTATGCTTTCTTCTATCTCGCTTCTCAACCATATGGGTGCCTTTCTTTCTGTTTGGTCTGCCCTGAGTCCTGACATTATCTTTCATGTCTTCATTTTTAACTCTATCTGGCATTTGCTGATGAAATTCCTTGCCCTCCTCATTTATCTGATCATCCTCTGCTGGAATAAATAGCGAGATCCTGTTAGCACCTGGGAGGGTTGGTAAGGTCCAGAGGCATATATGTGACTGCAGTATGAAAGGACTGACGGCTCTTTGGATGCCAGCTTCACTGATCATAACCACTCCTCCCGCTTTCCCCAGAATATCTAGTTTTTATGGATACCTCACCCCTCACAGCTGAGCTCTTGCCCAGGAGGAGTTTCTGAGCCTCTAGATTTATTAATCAACACCTCCTGGTGGTTCCTGGTCCCCGGGACGTCTGACTTGCCTCAATGAGGGCCGGGGCTTTTCCGGCCCTGGCCCCTACCTGTTAGAATGAGCTCCCATTAGAAATCAGGGCCCTGAGGGACCTATTACAGTTCCGCAGGGCCTTCAAGACAGAGCTCTTCCACCAGGCTTTCAGTTAAAGCAGCAGGCGCCCACCTTCTGTTGGCCTCCCCTCCCGAAACCTCAGATCTAAACGGCCACCTGGGAACAAACTGCTTGTTGAAATCTGCTGAGGCCCCAGTCTTTTACTGAGTATATTTTTTAGATAGCTTTTAGATATGTTTGTACTGTCGATTGTTGTATTGTGAATTTTATGATTGAACCAGCCGTGAGCCCGCCTATGGTAAGGGCGGAATAAAAATTAAATAAATAAATAAATTTCAGGCCCCCGAAGGCCTCCATCTCTCCTTACCCAGTGGGCTGTATGATTGTACCAAACCAAATTTGGTCAGAGGTGAATCAGAAATCCCCCATGGCTATTCCTTGCCTGTTCCCTCAGCATAACCGTGAAAGATACTCACCCTCAGCCAGCTCATTTGGGAAGGAAATATGCTCTTGGGATCCTCTTGAGGAACACTCCAGCCTTTCTTTGGATGCAAGCCCGTTGTTTCTCTCCACCATAGTCTCTCTTACACTTCTGGCTTTTATTGCAGAGAGAAAGACAGATAGATAGAAACAGTGGTTATTCTTATAGTGGGAAGGAAAGAAATTCAAGAGTAAAAGTTCTTCTGGAAGGACCGAACCATGGTCAAGATCAAAGCCCGTGATCCCAATCAGTATAAGGGGAATGGATCTGTGAGGCAAACAGCCAAGTTCCCCCAAGAGTTAATGTGATCTGAGTCTCCCTGCAGCTAACCTCCTTATCTTTTTCAAGGCCAGACTCCAGAATATGTAATTGATTAATCGTGAGAACCTGTATCCAGTTGTGAAACAAGGAGGGAGGGGGGATTAGGAGGGTGCTGACAGCCCCTGGAAAGTTCCCTGAAGGAGGACCCTTGATTGGGTCATTAGGACCATCTGAACCTAGAGAGGTGTAGAAAGTATAATACTAACTATTATACCGGATATATATTGTTATTATACCGGATATATATTCAAAAGAAGATCGATATTTCCTTACCCATGCCACAACAGCTGCCAGAATTGTATATGCTAGTAATTGGAAATTGGAACAAACTCCTAGTAGACAACAATTCATTGACAAGCTGTTTAGTGTAGCAGAAATGGACTTGCTGACAATAAGGCTTAAAGGTAGAGAAGACGAGAGTTATTTCAATATGTGGCAGAAATGGTATGAATGGTTGAATCTTTACGTTCAAAAGTGAATTTGTGTTTGTTACTGCCATGTTTTTTTTTCTGTGGGTGTTTTGTTTTGGCGAAGACAACGTTTCGGGTATAAGCCAAATGTATAGCTAAGTTGTATTAATGTTGGAATTTTTAATAAAAAGAATTGACAAACAAAAAAAAGAAAATATAATACAGGTATACGCCAGAGGGAAGCCATGCTGACTTTATGCTCATATCATGCTGGTATGCTTTGATATTTTCTTGCTTCATCACGATGAATAGTTTTATGTAGAGTGATGAGCATAGAGTTGAGCAGGCTCTGGAGGACGGTGGAGGACAGGAGGGCCTGGCGGGATGTAGTCCATGCAGTCGGACCGAACAACAACAACAACAAAACCTTAGGCTACACCAGGAATACTTACTGGGCAACAAGAGGTGCCGCCTAACACCAAATGTTTCATGTATTAGATTGAACAGTTTGCTTTTCTCGTTCTTCTGTAGCTGAGCTGCTGAAACTGTGCTGTTTAGTGATGTCTTATTTTATAAAACCCGGTTCCCCCAGATTAGAGTCTGCACACTTAACCACTACACCAAATTGACTCTCAAACTTCTGCACACTCTCCTCCTGAACCCACTGAACTGGGTGCTGCTCAGGTACAAAGAGTAGTGACCCAGGCGGACCCAGGCTTCAGTTCTAGACAGGATGATTTCCAGATGACAGGCAGAGCGGATGTTTGTAATTCCATCCAGGGGAAAGGGTATGTCATAAAGGATGGCAACAGATAAATGAGGATCTGGCCCTTTCCAGAGTCCTTCTGAGATCCTCTCATCCGCTTTGCCTCAGGCCAGGACTCCTTCTCTGGCCAGGGTGATAGCCACAACACGGGCCTCAGTAGCCCCTGGGCAAGTACACACTCCTGAACACATGAATTGAACCTGGAGCGGGCGCTTGAGGATGTAGCGGGCTGGCTCAAGCTGAGCCATCTGAAAATGAACCCAACGAAGACGGAGGTCCTTTGCCTGAGTCGGAGTGGACCGGGGGTGGGTATCCCACTACCGGCCTGCGGGAGGGCGCCATTGGTGCCAGCGCCGCGGGTCCAGAGCTTGGGAGTGCTCCTGGACACCTCCTTAACTATGGAGGCCCAGGTAGCAGCCACTGCCAAAGCAGCCTTCTACCATCTACGGCTGATTAGACAGTTGGTTCCCTTCCTCGAACGCAATGACCTGGTGACTGTGATCCATGCTATGGTCACCTCAAGGCTAGACTACTGCAACGCTCTCTACATGGGGCTGCCCTTGACCCAGCTCCGGAGGCTGCAGCTGGTGCAGAATGCCGCAGCCAGGCTGCTGATGGGTCTCTCAGTGAGGGACAACGTCCGGCCTGTGCTGAGGGCGCTGCACTGGCTGCCTATAGCGTACCGGGTCCGGTTCAAGGTGCTGGTTTTAACCTTTAAAGCCCTATATGGTCTGGGGCCTGCCTACCTAAGGGACCGCCTTTCCCCATATACACCCCAAAGAGGACTGCGGTCAGGCAGCCAACATCGCCTGACCCTTGCGGGCCTGAAGGAGGCAAGGCTAGCAGCCACCAGAAACAGGGCCTTCTCGGTGGCGGCCCCTCACTGGTGGAACGAGCTCCCAGAGAACATCAGGGCCCTGCGGGACCTCTTGCAGTTCCGCAGGGCCTGCAAAGCGGAGCTCTTCCGCCAGGCCTTTCGGGCCGCCACCAGGGGGAATGGCCCTTAGTAGATGGCACAATGGCCATCTCTAAAACATCTATGGTGGTAGCCTCCGGATTGGTGTAAGCTAGTGGTAGTTATCTGGTGCCGTTATGACGCTGCTATTTGTGCTGAATGTCGTTGTAATTTTAAATTAATAAATTTTATGCTATGTTTTAACTCTGTAACTGAATGATTTTATGCTGTGAGCCGCCTAGAGCCGGCCTGCTGGCTAGGCGGGGTATAAATTGAAATAAATAAATAAATAAATGAATGAAGCTGCCTTATACTGAATCAGACTCTTAGTCCATCGAAGTCAATATTGTCTACTCAGTCCGGCAGCAGCTCTTCAGGGTCTCGGTCAGAGGTCTTTCACATCACTTCCTACCTGATCCTTTTAACTGGAGATGCTGGGGATTGAACCTGGGACCTTCTGCATGCCAAGCAGATGCTCTGCCAGTGAAACACCGCCCCGCCACAATTAGTGGGACAGGCCTCAAAATGGCGTATTGCTAGCCAATATTTTGATTCATGCCTCTTCACAATGGCAGCGATTTGCACCTTTAGACCCTACAAAAGATCCTTACCCAGAAAGGCCACGTTCCTGTAGTTCTCCAGCATGACTTCCCTGTACAGAGCTCTTTGTCCCGGATCCAGCAGGGCCCATTCTGCCTCAGTGAAATAGATGGACACCTCCTCAAAGGAAAAGGGACACTGAAAGAAAAAGCAGATTCCCTCGTCAGAGATCACGCCAGGCAGAGATTGCCCACTGGAAGGGAATAGTCATGGAAAGTTAAAACATTTAAGTCATGGTACGGGTAACGGGTAACCCCTGCTCATCTCTCCTACCTGGACTGGGGGTGCAGCAGCCATTTCTGCACCTCTGAAAAGACGACGGCTCAACAGCATCTCTTCACTGCCTGTTACTGAGACAGAGGAGGAAGGAAGGGTGTTTGCTGATTTGTTCCCTGCTTCACACACCCCCTTCCCAGGTTTGTGAAACCTTGCCCTGTGTGCACTCAACAAATTTCTGAACACTTTTTACTAAATTGTGGGAGAGGCAGAAGAGAAGCACCAGGTACCTATAAGCTTCAGGGACTATAAATGCTGCCAACCTATTTCAGACTTCTGGGAAAGAGGGGAAAGAAGGGGGGTGGAAATGATATCGCATGACAGTTCACCATCACATTTGGCCCAGATGTGACTTGAGCGCAGCAGAGACTTGAGGGTAATAGGAATGAGTTTTCAGAGTGTCTCCCTACATGCTAACCAGGTTTTCAGCCAGATGCAACATTAACATGACATCACATCTGCCCCAAGCCCCTCCCCAAAGCTCCTGGGGGTACCAGGCCAAAGCCTGCCATCCTTACTCTAGCATCCTATTTGCCATAGTGGCCAGCCAGATGCCCTTATAAGTAGTCACAGAAACCAATTTTTTTCATTATTATTGGGCCTTAGAAACTGGTTTTCAGAGTTCTGCTGCCTCAGAAGGCGGAAGCTCCCTTTATCCACCAGGCCGAATAGCTCTGCTGAGGTTGGTCCACCTCTTCTCTTTTGAGCCACCTTGAGTTCCTCTTATGGAAGCAAGCTGAGATCCGAATATTTAAATTAATGGGTGGAATTGCCTTCAATGAATTTGTCTAATCCCCTTCAAGAGGAATCACAATGAGTGGACCTTGGGTGCCGCAAATTAACTCTGTGTTCTGTGAAGAAGTATTTAATTCTTTTCCTGACCTGAACTCTCTCTACCCATTAAACTGATGGAGGTGCTCCAAAGACATTTAGGCTGAAAGACACCTTACCAGTCTTGGGCATGCTCCTGGGCCTGCGCCCTCTGCCCTTGCTCCAAGGAAGCCCCTTCCACCTCAGCGAATGTAGCTCCTATCTTCATCAATGGTTCCCACATCTGAAACAGCAGCAAGGGAGGGGGGGAAGAGATGGAATGGAAGAGACCAAGCAATGGGTCCTGCCCCACTCCCAGACTCTGCACCCTCCTATCAGCAGACCTGGTGATTTATCTGGAGGGATAAGAAATTCGGTCAGGCTTTGGCTGAGATTTGGCTCAAGAATCTTGAGGCGCAGGAACACTCCCTCTAGGAGTCTGTTGTGGGGTAGCGGACCTCCAACTCTGTGGGAATAACTTTGGCTTCCACCCATGCTCAGCTCTGCCAGTATATTTGTCACTAAAGCAGATAATAACAGGACACCAGAAGTCTCCAGGGCTTTCTCCTTCCAAGGGGCACCTACCCTAGTAAACAATATCCCTTGGAGCCTCATTTTTTCACTTGTTTTCCCCTATTGCTTTGGGTCCCCCCCACCTTTCCACATGTGTTTTGCTCCCTCTGGGACTACCTGAAAGAGCAAAACACATTGGGGGGGGGGGGGATGACCCTGAAGCAATAGGGACACACAAGTGACAGAAATGACAATGTAGAAGTCTCTTCAGTCTTTCATCCAGAGGATAATCGCAGTTTTCTCCTGGCCCCATATTCAAACTCACCCTGACAGAAAGACCATTTTCCAGAGTCCAACCTGTTGAGGGAAAAAAACCTAAGACCAGTCCTTGGAACAGCTTTGGATGGCTACTCCATCTGACACTGGTGCCCTGCTGGAGATGATTGCTGGGGGTGGGGGTGGGACCAGCCAAAATTGACATTTGGGCCAGCCAATCAGCATGAACAATTCATCCCATTTGATCCCATCTGGGACTCCTTTCTGGGCCTCCGAATTACCAAAAGATGAGCTTTGTACTCTTGCTGGCATTCCCCTTAGCGAGACCTGAACCCATGCCTCCTGTGACTGTGCCCTTCTGTTTCCCCCTTTTGTGTTTCCTGGGGGGAGGTCTTTACCTCTCACGCTTGGCAAAAGGATGCCATTCCTCCCACCCAGACCCCAATGCAGTAGAGAGAATTTGGCATTGTGTTAATGATTGCCTCTGCCAAGTGAGCTGTGGAGTGATGGGGCAGGGGCTATGCAGTTCCGCTTTGCAAAACACTGCTGTGGATAGGGTTGCCAGCCTCCAGGTGGGGCCTGGGGATCTCCCGCTTTTACAACTGATCTCCAGCTGACAGAGATCAGCTCCCCTGGAGACAATGACTGCTTTGAAGGGTAGACTCTATGGCATTGTACCATGCTGAGACCCCTCCCCTCCCCAAACCCCGCCCTCTCCTGGCTCCACCCCCAAAGTCTCCAGGTATTTCTCAACCCAGACTTGGCAACCCTAGCTGTGGATGGGTAACTTGAACCCACATCCGTGGCGCTCCCTGGTGTGTTTAAGTGGCTCACACTACAATCCTCACAGTGATGTATGGCTATGTCCCATGTGTTCCTCCTGGCCTTGTGTCTGTGGGAGGCTGATGCGAGGGGGTGTGGCCACATAAGCAGGCTCCGTCCCTCTCTGCCTGTCTGAGGGGAGTCACGGACTGTGATTGGTGAGCGTCCCTGTTGTTTCCATGATCCTTGCTGGCATCACTCTCTGCACCTGCACACTCTCTGTTTATTTATTTGTTTTTATTTTCTAAAAAAAGTGGCATACAAAAGGGAAGAAGAGGTAGGGGAAATACAGATTCATCAGATTTATCAAATATTATGGACTATTACATACAACAAGTAAAATCAGATGTATACACTATTTTTAAAACTGTTCTTCTCCTCTGCTGGGTAGGCCTTGGGTGCTGGGAAGGCATCAGGGTCTTAGGATAGAGCCGAGGTTGCTTCCAATACAGGCAGGAGTCCCCGTCCCCCCCCCCCCCCCGCCCTTTCTTACTCGTCTAGCTGAGAAAGGCCAGCTCTTTGTTGGTTTGGAGACGAAAATGACCAGCAGCTGAACGTGTTTTGTTCATTTAACCTTTTACTGAAAGACACTGATTATTGCTCCCCCCACTACAAACCCTGATTACATAGCGA
Source organism: Lepidodactylus listeri (assembly GCA_029233225.1). Classification (NCBI taxonomy): domain Eukaryota; kingdom Metazoa; phylum Chordata; class Lepidosauria; order Squamata; family Gekkonidae; genus Lepidodactylus; species Lepidodactylus listeri. The sequence continues at coordinate 21,834,446 of JARCFY010000004.1, read as the reverse complement.
TGCAAAACTGGTGCCTAACAGGGTTGTCAACCTCCAGGTGGGACCTGAAGTTCTCCCAGAATTACAATCGACCTGCCGCTGCCAGAGACCAGTTCCCCTGGAGAAAATGATTGTACTGGTGGGAGGGGGCTCTGTGGCCTTGGTCCCATCTGGGGTCCTCCCGTCCCCAATCCGGGCCTTCCCAACCCCCCTCTCCCCAAAATGTCCAGGAATTTGCCACCCGGGAGTTGCTAACTCTATGAAAACCATGGCTGAGAAGAATGATCCCAGCCTGCCTCCCTTCCCAGATTTAAAACCTTATTCCCCCCCCCCCCCCCCCCCGCGCCTTACTTCTAAGTAAACCTTCCTGGGATCCGGTTGCACGGCTTTTCCCGGCTGGTGCAGACCCGAAGCCCCTCCTCTTCTCTTTCCCCATCCAGAAGCTGACTTTCACCCCAGAAAGAAGCCTTTCCTGTTTTCTTGCTCGGCCTCTCTAGTAAACGGCTCCGTAAGTTTAACCCTTTCAGTGCTGCTGCACAGAAATGAAAGATGCTTCCCGTCCTCTCCTTGAGGCGCTTCAGCCAGGCTGCCGTCAGTGACGCCTTATGCTGCTCAGTGGGGCTCCTCTGGAGTAACTGTGCACGGGGTTGCACTCCCAGAGTATCCCACGCTGTTCAGCCATCTCAGATAAAGGAGGCTGAAGAGCTGGGTCCCGGCCAGTGTTCCCTCGAAGCTGAGCTAGTGTGAGGTAGCTCACAGTTTTTCAGCCTCCAGCTCACACATTTTTGTCTTCGCTCGGGAAGGATGGCTCCAAAGCAATACTCCCTCTAAGCTGTGTATCTTGTGAGCAAAAATTCTACTTTGTAAGCTACTGGCATTAAAGTTGTGAGCCAGCGATTTGGCTGCTGCATAAATTAGTTTACCCTGGAGAATACAAATGGAAAGAATGTGCATTATTTTTGTTGTTGTGCACAATTTTGGGGGTAGGGGGCTTTGCTAGCCATATAGAAGAGCAAGAAACTTGGCTGGACAATGAAGTCCCTTCAACCACCAGCAATGTCCAGCCACCCCTCCAGACTGCTTCCACATTTACAGGCATTACCCATACAGCACATAGCTTTAAGAATACCTTTGTAACACCCCCCCCCTTTTTCTTTCCCTTTTCTTTTCTGTATCCCCACTGTTTTCACACATACACACACACACCCTCACCCTCATAGCCATGAGGGGCAGAAACATGAGGGGTTGGGGTTTTTAAAGAATCAAATCTGAATTCTGTGCTTAACAACACATTCTGTCCCTTTTTGATGCTCCCGCAGAATCACAGCACATAGCTCTGCTGCTTCTCATGATACAGCACATGACTCTTCCTCATAAGGCCATAAGGCCTTTTCTGCTTTAAAATCTGGGGATACAAATGGGACCAGCTTGAAGATGTTCCTATGCATCGAGGCAAGCTGAAATGGCTTGCAGCATTCTGAAGATGTGTCCACCTTTCCTTCCTTAGTCCTTTACTGACCCATTCTGATGTGGATGATCCAGGCTCCCCTGAGCTTGTCAGATCTGTCAAGCTAAGCAGGGGGGGTTCTGGTTAGTACTGGGATGGGAGACCACCAAGAAAATCCACCATAGCTGGTTGTTTGTTATTGGGTCTGATTTTTAAAAAGTTTTTGTGGTGCTTTCTTGGGCAGGGGCTTTCCCCTGATGAGCTATGCTTGCTACTTTGTGGTCTTTCTCTGGGGAATTAAGCCTGGACTGCTTAGCAGTTGGACTTCTTTTGTTCCTATAGAATTCTGAGTATTGGAGGGAGACTGCTTCTCAACTAGGGTTACCAGGTCTGGGTTGGAAAACACCTGGAGACTTTGGGGGTGGGAAGGGGCCTCAGTATAGTACAACTCCATAGAGTCCGTCCTTCAAAGCAGCCATTTTCTCCAGGGGAGCTGATCTCTGTCAGCTGAAGGTCAGTTGTAAAAGCAGATCCCCAGGCCCCATCTGGAGGATGGCAGCCTTACCTGGACACTTCATTTTGCTAACCTGTTTGATTGGTTTGAGAAATCCATCCTCCCAGGAACTTGTCCAGGAAGAAGTCATTCATACCGACCGGCTGGCTCCTTTACATGGGTTGCATTTTAGCCAGAGTCCCGTCCCCTGCAGGTGCGGTTTCCCTAGGGTTTCTCTGCCTCCCCCTGCACCCCCCCACCCCGTTTATCCATACAACCGCTCTGCCCTGAAGAGATACCCTCTCTCCTTTCCCCAATGCTGGCTGCTCACACAGAGCTTTTGCTGAATGCCTCAGGCGGAAGGAGAAGAGACTGGATTTATACCCCGCCCTTCACGCTTGCAATCTCCTTTCCCCTCCCCACAAGACACCCTGTGAGGTAGGTGGGGATGAGAAAGCTCTGAGAGCACTGCTCTTGAGAGAACACCTCTGAGAGAACTGTGACTGGCCCAAGGTCACACCAGCAGCTGCATGTGGAGGAGTGGGGAGTCAAACCCGGTTCTCCCAGATTAGAGTCCAGCTCCTAACCACTGCACCAAACTGGCTCACATTCCCAGTCACTTTGTCCCGGGCTCCAGGTTACCTTGAGATGTAGACAGACTAACACACAGTCATAGGCGGTCAAGATCATTACATTTGCAACAGATTTTTAAGGAACCAAATAGAGATGGTATACTTTCCTGAAGGACCAAACAGGCATATCTAAAAAAAACCTTGATACATAAAATGGCACAATGACATTAAGCCTGGTCCATGAAGTATAACAAGGACACTGCATCTGATCCACCTGGGCAACCCTTAGGTGTCTGCTCACCAGAGTCGGTGATGTAACTCCATTCTTTTTTCATTTATTTTTGCCTTTTTGATTTCTTTCCCTTTTTCATAGCCAAGTGAGTCGGTATCTTTCCAGTCGGAAGCGACCCAAGGGAAAGGGGAAGGAGATGGAGGAGGAGGACCCAGAGAGACCTGGAATGGGCAAAAGACCAAGGAAAGGTCCCCATCCCACCCAGGTTGGGAGTGATGTAGAATTTTGGGAAAGAGCTGTACCAGAGATTGTGACTCAGGACACTGTGACCACGGATGTACACAGCCGATGCTTCCAGCTGTTCTGCCACCATGACGCCAGTGGACCCCGAGAGGTCTGCAGCCATCTCCATGGACTTTGCAACCACTGGCTGAAGCTGGAGAGACACACCAAGCAGCAGATCCTGGACCTGGTGATCCTGGAGCAGTTCCTGGCCATCCTGCCCCAGGAAATACAGTGCTGGGTCAGAGGATGCGGGCCTGAAACCAGTTCCCAGGCAGTGGCCCTGCAGGGTTTATTACAAGTTTGCAGGGTCTTGTAAGACAAAGCTCTTCCACTGGGCTTTTGGTTGAAGTGGTGGACATCCCCTCCCTCTGGCTGGCCCCCGCCCCTATCAGAGGCCTAGATTCTTAAATCCATCTTAATCACTAAGACATCTGATCAGAATTTACATGGTATTTTAGGATTTTGAGCTATTTTATATTGTTTTAATTGTATTATAGATTGTATGTATATTGTTGGAACCCACCCTGGGCCTGCTTGCGGGGAGGGCAGAATACAAGTCCGAATAAATAATAATTAAAAAGTAGTTGAATTCCAGAGTTCACAGGGCACATTTCAAGTCTCACAGAAATCTGAAACATGTCACCAGAATCTATAACCCTCTCCAACTTGGTGTAGTGGTTAAGTGTGCAGACTCTAATCTGGGAGAACTGGGTTTGATTCCCCACTCCTCCACTTGCACCTGCTGGATGACCTTGGGCAAGCCATAGTTCTGTCCCAGCTGTTCTCACAAGGACAGCTTGGGAAAGAGCTCTCTCAGCCCCACCTACCTCACAGGGTGTCTGTTGTGGGGAGGGGAAGGGAAAAGGAGTTTGTAAGCTGCTCTGAGACGCCAAGTGAGTGAAGGGCAGGGTATAAATCTAATCTTTTCTTCTTCTCTTCCATGCTTATGGGTCTCTTCCACAATCTCCTGAAAGTAATTACAAGTTGGTTTTTTTTTTTTAAGAGTATACAGGGTAAGGTTTCACAGCCCTTCTAGGGGGTGCATGAAGGGGGTGCAGGATTCAAACAAGCTAGCAAACAAGGGAGTCTAGGCTGACACCCTTCTTTCCTCCTATGTTTCCCTCTCAGGCCATGGTGAGATGCTGTTGAGCCATTGATTTTGCAGAGATTTGGGAACAGCTTCTAAATCTCCACCCCAGGTAGAAGAAGAATAAGAGATTGGATTTATATCACGCCCTCCACTCCCCAAGGGAGTCTCAGAGCGGCTTACAAACTCCTTTTCCCTTCCCCTCCCCTCCCCTCCCCACAACAGACACCCTGTGAGGTAGGTGGGGCTGAGAGAGCTGTTTCCCAAGCTGTCCTTGAGGGAACAGCTGGTACAGAACTATGGCTTGCCCAAGGTCATCCAGCCAGGTGCAAGTGGAGGAGTGGGGAATCAAACCCGGTTCTCCCAGATTAGAGTCCGCGTACTTAACCACTACACCAAACTGGCAGGAGAGATTAGCAAGGGACAGCCTGGGTCCTCCCTTCTTTCTCAGGGGAGCTTTTGCTCCTGCAGTTGCTGCTAAGGTGTTTGGGTAAGAGAGGCTTTGAATGCCACTCCCTTTACCTTTGCCATGCTCTAGATCCTACACCCTCCTGGAATGCCCACTTTTCAGTGTATACTATCAGTCTGGCATGATCTCTGGCAGGGGAATCTGCTTTTATCTTTCAGTGTCCCTTTTCCTTCGAGAAGGTGGCCATGTATTTCAGTGAGGCAGAGTGGGCCCTGCTGGATCCGGGCTAAAAAGCTCTCTATGGGAAAGTCATGCTGGAGAACTATGGGAGCGTGGCCTTTCTCGGTAAGGATCTTTCATAGGTGCCAGAGGTGTGGATTGCTGCCATTAGGATGATGTATGAATCAGGGTGGGTTAGATTTAAAACATGGTTTTCTACATAAAGACTCATTCTTGCTGCTATAATCTTAATATTTACAACCAGATGAAGGTTTCATGTTTAGAATAACAACTTTTCAGATTAGTTTTACAGTTATATCAAAAAATTACTGATTTGGTTATACTTTTAGAAACACATTACAGATCATAGATAGTTCACAATAATTTCAGAATTATCTGTCTCCAGTTTAACTGGTTACTAATTTGTATTTGGACAACTTTTCTGCTGTACTATATGGGAAGGAGAAAAATAATGATTACCTTAATAATAATAATAACCATTTAAATAGTTTCATTTAAAAGGTTTCTCCCCTGTGTGGGTTCTTTGGTGCAGTTGAAGATGGCCACTCCGACTGAATCTCTTTCCACAGTCTAAGCATTCAAAAGGTTTCTCCCCTGTGTGCGTTTTCTCATGCTGTTGAAGACTGCCACTCTGACTGAATTTTTTTCCACATTCTGAGCATTCAAAAGGTTTCTCCCCTGTGTGGGTGCTACGGTGCTGTTGAAGATGGCCACTCTGACTGAATCTCTTTCCACAGTCTAAGCATTCAAAAGGTTTCTCCCCTGTGTGGGTTCTCTGATGCTGTTGAAGGTTGCCGCTCCTATTAAATTTCTTTCCACATTCTGAGCATTCAAAAGGTTTCTCCCCTGTGTGGGTTCTTTGGTGCAGTTGAAGACTGCCACTCTGACTGAATCGCTTTCCACAAACTGAGCATTCAAAAGGTTTCTCCCCTGTGTGGGTACTACGGTGCCGTTGAAGATGGCCACTCCGACTGAATCTCTTTCCACAGTCTAAGCATTCAAAAGGTTTCTCCCCTGTGTGGGTACTACGGTGCAGTTGAAGAGGGCCACTCCGACTGAATCTCTTTCCACAGTCTAAGCATTCAAAAGGTTTCTCTGCTGTGTGCGTTCTCTGATGCCGTTGAAGACCGCTCCTCCACCTGAATCTCTTTCTACAGACTGAGCATTCAAAAGCTTTCTCCCCTGTGTGGGTTCTTTGGTGCAGTTGAAGATGGCCACTCTGACTGAATCGCTTTCCACAAACTGAGCATTCAAAAGGTTTCTCCCCTGTGTGGGTACTACGGTGCCGTTGAAGAGTGCCACTCCGACTGAATCTCTTTCCACAGTCTAAGCATTCAAAAGGTTTCTCCCCTGTGTGGGTACTACGGTGCAGTTGAAGAGGGCCACTCTGACTGAATCTCTTTCCACAGTCTAAGCATTCAAAAGGTTTCTCCCCTGTGTGGGTTCTCTGATGCCGTTGAAGAGTGCCACTCAGACTGAATCGCTTTCTACACTCTGAACATTCAAAAGATTTCTCCCCTCTGTGTTTTCTTTGGTGCACAAGGAGATGTGATCTATTTCTGAAGTTTTTTCTACAGTGAATGGATATACTTGCCTTCATTATCCTGTTCTTTAAAAAATGTACATTATGCTTTCTTCTGTCTCGCTTCTCAACCATATGGCTGCCTTTCTTTCGGTTCGGTCTGCCCTGAGTCCTGACACTTTCTTTCATGTCTTCATTTTTAACTCTATCTGTCATTTGCTGATGAAATTCCTTGCCCTCCTCATTTATCTGATGATCTTCTGCTGGAATAAATACCGAGATCCTGTTAGCACCTGGGTGGGTTGGTAAGGTCCAGAGGCATATATGTGACTGCAGTATGAAAGGACTGACGGCCCTTTGGATGCCAGCTGCACTGATCTTAACCACCCCTCCCCCTTTCCCCAGAATATCTAGTATTTATATGGATACATCACCCCCTGACTGCTGAGCTCTTGCCCAGAAGGAGTTTCTGAGCCTCTAGATTTATTAATCAACACCTCCTGGTGGTTCCTGGTCCCCGGGACATCCGACTTGCCTCAACGAGGGCCGGGGCTTTTCCGGCCCTGGCCCCTACCTGTTAGAATGAGCTCCCATTAGAAATCAGGGCACTGAGAGACCTATTACAGTTCCGCAGGGCCTTGAAGACAGAGCTCTTCCACCAGGCTTTCAGTTAAAGCAGCAGGCGCCCACCTTCTGTTGGCCTCCCCTCCCATAACCTCAGATCTAAACGGCCACCTGGGAACAAACCAATCGTTGAAATCTGTTGAGGCCCTAGTCTTTTACTAAATATATTTTTTAGATAGCTTTTAGATATATTTTAACTGTTGATTGTTGTATTGTGAATTTTGTGACTGAACCAGCCCTGAGCCCAACTATGGGAAGGGTGGAATAAAAATAAAATCAAGCAATAAATAAATAAATAAATTTTAGGCCCCCGAAGGCCTCCATGTCTCCTTATCCAGTGGGCTGTATGATTGTACCAAACCAAATTTGGTCAGAGGTGAATCAGAAATCCCCCGTGGCTATTCCTTGCCTGTTCCCTCAGCATAACCGTGAAAGATACTCACCCTCAGCCAGCTCATTTGGGAAGGAAATATGCTCTTGGGATCCTCTTGAGGAACACTCCAGCCTTTCTTTGGATGCAAGCCCGTTGTTTCTCTCCACCATAGTCTCTCTTACACTTCTGGCTTTTATTGCAGAGAGAAAGACAGATAGATAGAAACAGTGGTTATTCTTATAGTGGGAAGGAAAGAAATTCAAGAGTAAAAGTTCTTCTGGAAGGACCGAACCATGGTCAAGATCAAAGCCCGTGATCCCAATCAGTATAAGGGGAATGGATCTGTGAGGCAAACAGCCAAGTTCCCCCAAGAGTTAATGTGATCTGAGTCTCCCTGCAGCTAACCTCCTTATCTTTTTCAAGGCCAGACTCCAGAATATGTAATTGATTAATCGTGAGAACCTGTATCCAGTTGTGAAACAAGGAGGGAGGGGGGATTAGGAGGGTGCTGACAGCCCCTGGAAAGTTCCCTGAAGGAGGACCCTTGATTGGGTCATTAGGACCATCTGAACCTAGAGAGGTGTAGAAAGTATAATACTAACTATTATACCGAATAAATATTGCTAACTATTATACCGGATATATATTCAAAAGAAGATCGATATTTCCTTACCCATGCCACAACGCCAGAATTGTATATGCTAGTAATTGGAAATTGGAACAAACTCCTAGTAGACAACAATTCATTGACAAGCTGTTTAGTGTAGCAGAAATGGACTTGCTGACAATAAGGCTTAAAGGTAGAGAAGACGAGAGTTATTTCAATATGTGGCAGAAATGGTATGAATGGTTGAATCTTTACGTTCAAAAGTGAATTTGTGTTTGTTACTGCCATGTTTTTTTTTCTGTGGGTGTTTTGTTTTGGCGAAGACAACATTTCGGGTATAAGCCGAATGTATAGCTAAGTTGTATTAATGTTGGAATTTTTAATAAAAAGAATTGACAAACAAAAAAAAGAAAATATAATACAGGTATACGCCAGAGGGAAGCCATGCTGACTTTATGCTCATATCATGCTGGTATGCTTTGATATTTTCTTGCTTCATCACGATGAATAGTTTTATGTAGAGTGATGAGCATAGAGTTGAGCAGGCTCTGGAGGACGGTGGAGGACAGGAGGGCCTGGCGGGATGTGGTCCATGCGGTCGGACTGAACAACAACAACAACAAAACCTTAGGCTACACCAGGAATACTACTGGGCAACAAGAGGTGCCGCCTAACACCAAGTGTTTCATGTATTAGATTGAACAGTTTGCTTTTCTCGTTCTTCTGTAGCTGAGCTGCTGAAACTGTGCTGTTTAGTGATGTCTTATTTTATAAAACCTGGTTCCCCCAGATTAGAGTCTGCACACTTCACCACTACACCAAATTGACTCTCAAACTTGTGCACTCTCTCCTCCTGAACCCACTGAACTGGGTGCTGCTCAGGTACAAAGAGGAGTGATCCAGGTGGACCCAGGCTTCAGTTCTAGACAGGATCATTTCCAGATGACAGGCAGAGCAGATGTTTGTAATTCCATCCAGGGGAAAGGGTATGTCGTAAAGAATGGCAACAGATAAATGAGAATCTGGCCCTTTCCAGAGTCTTTCTGAGGTCCTCTCATCCACTTTGCCTCAGGCCAGGACACCTTCTCTGGCCAGGGTGATAGCCACAACACGGGCCTCAGTTGCCCCTGGGCAAGTACACACTCCTGAACACATGAAGCTGCCTTACGCTGAATCAGACTCTTAGTCCATCAAAGTCAATATTGTCTACTCAGTCCGGCAGCAGCTCTTCAGGGTCTCGGTCAGAGGTCTTTCACATCACTTCCTACCTGATCCTTTTAACTGGAGATGATGGGGATTGAACCTGGAACCTTCTGCATGCCAAGCAGATGCTCTGAAAGTGAAACACCGCCCCCCCACAAGTAGTGGGACAGGCCTCAAAATGGCGTATTGCTATACAATATTTTGATTCATGCCTCTTCAGAATGGCAGCGATTTGCACCTTTGGACCCTACAAAAGATCCTTACCCAGAAAGGCCACATTCCTGTAGTTCTCCAGCATGACTTCCCTGTACAGAGCTCTTTGTCCCGGATCCAGCAGGGCCCATTCTGCCTCAGTGAAATCGATGGACACCTCCTCAAAGGAAAAGGGACACTGAAAGAAAAAGCAGATTCCCTCGTCAGAGATCACGCCAGGCAGAGATTGCCCACTGGAAGGGAATAGTCATGGAAAGTTAAAACATTTAAGTCTTGGTACAGGTAACAGGTAACCCCTGCTCATCTGTCCTACCTGGCCTGGTGGTGCAGCAGCCATTTCCGCACCTCTGAAAAGACGACGGTTCAACAGCATCTCTTCACTGCCTGTTACTGAGACAGAGGAGGAAGGAAGGGTGTTTGCTAATTTTTTCCCTGCTTCACACACCCCCTTCCCAGGCTTGTGAAACCTTGCCCTGTGTGCACTCAACAAATTTTTGAACACTTTTTACTAAATTGTGGGAGAGGCAGAAGAGAAGCACCAGGTACCTATAAGCTTCAGGGACTATAAATGCTGCCAACCTATTTCAGACTTCTGGGAAAGAGGGGAAAGAGGGGGGATGGAAATGATGTCGCATGACAGTTCACTTTCACATTTGGCCCAGATGTGACTTGAGCGCAGCAGAGACTTGACGGTAATAGGAATGAGTTTTCAGAGCGTCTCCCTACATGCTAACCAGGTTTTCAGCCAGATGCAACAGTAACATGACATCCCATCTGCCCCAAGCCCCTCCCCAAAGCTCCTGGGGGTACCAGGCCAAAGCCTTCCATCCTTACTCTAGCATCCTTTTTTTTTTTTTTAGGAAATTCCTTTTTTTTTATTGTATATTTTTTATGCACATTACATTCAAGCACATCCCTATTCCCATACACATTATATACCCTGCCCTCCCTCTCCTCTTCACAAAGTTTATATGCTATTTCTGTGTCTTCGGCAAAAGTCCCTTATATAAGTCCTCTTTCTGTCTATCTTTAAGTCTTCTTCATCTTTTTCCTTCTCAGTTCCTCTTCCTTCTTCTCTTTAGAGTCGTAGCCGAAGATTATTCGTGTCCTGAAGTCAGGATTGAAAAGTTTTAATGTAACTTGGATGATTATTTTTCACACATGTTATTCATTTGCGTTTTCCTTCTCCCCTCCCTCCCCCCCTCCCTTAACTACTTGTCCTTTCTAGCCAGGGGCACAGACCTAAGAGCTTCCACTAATCGTCTTGCCTTTGACCTTTCATGACCCAGTTTAGATATAATTGCCATTTTTCCCTAATCTTTCCTATTCTTACCTCCCATAACTCATCCTGGTTAGAAATAGTTATAATATCTGATTGTATATATTCGAATAAATAATTTTGCCAATTTATTTCTGTCCATTTAGTTTTGTCTTTCCAACCGAGTGCTATCACTGCTTTGCCAGCTAGCACCATTGCTTTAAATAAATCCTGCCCTCCTTTTCCAATGACTTGGTTTCCTAAGGTGCTGCTTAGCATCAATTCCAAATCTATCTTCGGCTTTATTGCAAAGAACTTATAAAGCTGCTCTACTACTTTCTCCCAAAAACCTTTAGCTTCTGTACACTCCCACCACATATGGGAGTACCATCCTTTCCCATTCCTGCAATGCCAACAGTTTGAGCTTAGTTGTGGGAACATATTAGCCAATGTAGCCGGAGTTCTATACCATTTGGTATAAAATTTCAATTCCAGTTCTCTAAATTTGTGCACTTTTATCTCCTGGATTCCATTTATGATTCTATTAGCCATCTGTTCCGTTAGACAGGTTTCTACACTCCATTTACCCTGAAGCAGGGTTCTTACTTGATCTTTATCATTTATCATCTTCCTGTATATTCTACCTGCTAATCCTCTCTTTGCATTAGCCATCAATCGTAATAACTCCTCCATTGGCTCTCCCATAGCCGAGGTTTTATTTTCAATTATCTTTTTGAGTCTATTATATAAACCTGTTATCTTCAGCCAATGTTTCTCTCCTATGTTCTCGTATAGTGTTGGTAGTGATTCAAGTGTCTGTCCGTATATTATATCGTGTAACCTAATGTACCCTTTCTGTTTGAGTAGCTCCCACCATTTCTCATCTTTTTCCTCTTCATCCAAACCTCTAACGGGGCATACTTAGATATTCCCCTCAACCATTTTGATTGCCATTTCCTCCATATCATTAGTGCTGTTCTTCTCGGCCCTTTTCCTAATATATCGTATTTAAATTTTTCTCTTGTAAATACTCCAAATCTCCCCATCCCTTTATTTACCTCATTCTCAATTCTAACCCATTTTTGTTCACCTTCCTCCCCTATTTCCATTAATGCTTTTATCTGAAATGCCTCATAATAATTCCTCATTTCTGGTAGGCCCCATCCCATATCTGAAGTATGAGCGTATATAAAATGCCAGGAGACCCTAATTTTCTTGCTGCCAAAGACCCACTCTTTTATTTTCGCATTCCAATTATTGATTTTTTGTCTATGAATTTCTAGAGGCACTGTTTGAAACAAATATAATAATTTTGGAACCCAAAACATTTTCACCGTGTTGATCCTGGCTGTTATGTTTAGTGTCTTCCCTCTCCATCTCCTCATTTCTTTCAGTATTGCATTCCATATCCGGTTATAATTCTTCTCTACCATCTTATTAATATTTTTGACTATATCTATTCCTAAATACCTAATTTTCTTAACTCCTAACCCTATTCCCGTCCACTTATGTATATCTCTCCTTTCCTCCATCCTTACGTTAATATACATTATTTCTGATTTTGCCATATTAATTTTTAATCCTGAGATTAGTTCAAAGTCTTCTAGTATAATTTTTATTTCTTTAACCCCTTCTCTAGGGTTAGATATAACTATAATCAGATCATCTGCAAACAAATTTAGTTTGACTTCCTCTTTACCTAGCTGGCATCCTTCTATTCTCCCAGCATTCCTGATTCGCTGCGCTAGTTGTTCTATAACCATTATGAAGAGAAATTGAGAGAGTGGGCATCCTTGCCTGACTCCTCTCTGAATTAAAATTTGTTGGGTATGTTCCCCATTTATTCTGACTTCTGCTGTTCCTTCTCTATATATCTCTTGTAATACTTGTATAGTTGATTGACTAAACCCATATTTATCCATAACTGTCCATAGAAATTGATGTGACAGTGTATCAAAGGCCTTATAAACATCCAATTTCAACAATGCTAATTTTCTAGATTGGTTATGGCACAGAACATTGATTAAATTTCTTATTGGATGTGCTATATTCCTACCTTCCACAAAACCGTATTGATCTTCTTTTATCACTTTCAGAATAATATTCTTAAATCTATTTGCCATTATTTTGGCAAAAATTTTATAATTCTGGTTCAACAGACTAATTGGTCTATAGGATCCCACTTCTTGGGGATCTTTCCTAGGTTTCAAAATCACTGTTACTTCTGCTTTCCTCCATGTATTTGGAACTTTGCTCCCCCTCAATATGTTATTAAAGACGTCCTGTAGTTCGGGAGTCAGAACATCTTTCATTTCCCTATAAAACTCAGCTGAAAAGCCATCGAGCCCCGGCGACCTACCTGTCTTTAAACTACCTATCGCCTGCTCAATCTCCCTTTGTGTTATGTCCTCTTCAAGGTTTCCCCGTTCGGTGTCTGTTAACATTATTCCTGTCTCTTCCTCGAACTCCCTTACTTCTTTTTTCTTATAGAAATTCTCAAATGCCCTTTTAATCTCCTCTGGGTTATGTGTCACTGTTTTATTTGTCCTAATGCTCCTTATCATTTGTCTCTCCTTTTTCTTTTTCAAGTAGTTTGCTAACCTTTTAGCCGAATTAATTGTATTTCTCTGATATTCATTTTTCACCATAACTTGCTTTTTCCATAATGCCATGGAGTCGAGAGCATCCAGCTTCTTTTGTAACTCCCTGATTAATCTATGCTTATTGGGGCAGAATTTCTGCACTTGATCCCTTTGCAGTTTACTCAGTTCCTGTAACTTCTCTTCTCTATCAGCATACCATTTTTTCTTTATCTCCTTTTCTTTCATAATACATTGCCCTCTAATCACCGCTTTAGCCGCATCCCATAGTATATTTGTTTCCACTGTCCCCTTATTCTCCTGAAAATACAGCTTTATTTGATCTTTAATATACCGTTTGTTTTCATCTCTGGCCATAACCATATTGTTATACCTCTACTGTCTTTTAATTTGTTTATACTCTAATATGATTTGTACACTTATTGGGGCGTGGTCTGAGATCCATATTGGGTGGGTGGTTATACTCTTTACTTCCCAGGTACATTCCCTGTTAATAAATACATCATCTAAGCATAAATTTGTTTTGTGTCTGTTTGAAAAATATGTGGGTTTAGGCTCTAGACCGAGGGTTTTGTGCACTTCTATTAAACCCATTGTCTCCAGTTGATTATATTGTCTTTATTAAGATCCTTATTCAAGTCTCCTGCTAATATTACCTCTCCTTCAGAAAAGTTATGTGCTTTCTTTAATACCTTTAACAAAAAAGCTTTCTGTCCCGTGTTTGGAGCATATATATTTATCAGTGTTATTAATCTATTTTCCACCAAACACTTAATCATTAAGTATCTTCCTTCACTATCTCTTATCGCTTCTGTGACTTTTATCTCATTTCTTTTATGGGCCAAAATTGCTACACCTCTTGCTTTTGCTGATCCCCGTGCCTCTGCCAATATCCCCCAATTGGGGTCTCTAATCAAAGGTTTTTTGTCTTTCTTTGCTTTATGTGTTTCCTGGAGCCATACTATATCTATGTTCTGCTGTTTAAGAAATCTAGAGAGCTTATACCTTTTTAAATTCGAACCCAAGCCGTTAACGTTCAGTGTCAGCGTCTGTAGCTTTTTATCCATATTCAAATGTAAATTTACTTTCCCTTCGTTCCCCTGGCCAGCTATTTGACTTTATACTCCCCTCTATGCTACCCCTGCTTCCCTTTCCCCTCTTCCCCCCCTCCTCCCTCCCCTTGTGTAGAGCCAGCATTGGGGGATGAATACTCATTCCTTCTCTACACATCTGGAGCAAGCGCACTCTCCACTCCCCGAGTTATACTAATAATCACTTTAAGTATTGTTTTAGTTCCATTGTATACTTCCCTTAGTATGTTTTATTCTTGAGACATTCTTGGCCTCTTATCCAGATGGGTTGACGGACCTTCCCCTGGAGATTGATGGGATTCCTCCATTGGTGTCGGCTCGGCGTTCCTTGTCTCTTCCCCTCTCAAAGTGTCTAGTAGTTTCTGTGCCTCTTCAGAATTCCCCTTCTTGGTAAATGACCAATGATGCTGGATACGCCCAGCTAAACTTAAAATTGCTTTGATAAAGCCTTTGTGCAAAGGGTTTCATTTGACTTCTTTGATAAAGAGTCTCTTTACAAAAGTCTTCTTTCACAAAGACCTTTTTACCTTTAAATGTCAGGCTTTTATTCTTCTTAAGTGTTTTAAATATTTTCTGCTGCATCTTCTCTCTCACAAACTTCATTATTACTGGACGTGGTTCCCCTCCCACTCTTTTTGTCTGTAGCCTATGGGTGCGTTCAATCTCGTCAGTCTCTATTTCCAGCCCCTGTACTGAAAGCCACTCCACTATAGTTTGCTCTAAGTCACTTGTTGCCACTTCCTCTGAGATACCAAAATAAATAATATTTCCTCTTCTATTTCTGTCTGATAAATCTGTGTATTGTTTTTTCAATAAGTCAATCTCCTTTCTATTATGCTGTGCCAGAGTCTTGGCTTCCGTCGCAATTCCAGCCACTGCTTTAATCTCTGATCCTAAATTTCTCATCTCTGTTGTTAATTCAGTCAGTGAAGTTTGTACTTTAGCTTGAGATTCAAGCATTAAAGCCTGAAAATTTGCTAATTGCTCAGATAAAGCTTTCACGGTAGCGGCCATGTTATCTCAATCTCAGCCCAGCCTCCCTCTTCTTTAATAGTAAAGGAATTTAATTATCTTCTCACCAAGACCTTCACCAGACCACCTCTTGTTATTCCAGACGTCTCATTAATCAGTTCCTGCAGTTCAACCAACAATTCACATTATTTTAAAGCCTTTTAGCTTTGTTTTCCTCGGGGAGTGGAGACAAGGCGTCCGAATCGCTAGTGCGTGCGCATTGCTCTCCCTTACTCTAGCATCCTATTTGCCATAGTGGCCAGCCAGATGCCCTTATAAATACAGTCACAGAAACCAATTTTTTTCATTATTATTGGGCCCTAGAAACTGGTTTTCAGAGCTCTGCTGCCTCAGAAGGTGGAAGCTCCCTTTATCCACCAGGCAGAATAGCTCTGCTGAGGTTGGTCTACCTCTTCTCTTTTGAGCCACCTTGAGTCCTCTTACTGAAGTAAGCTGAGATCCAAATATTTAAATTAATGGGTGGAATTGCCTTCAATGAATTTATCTAATCCCCTTCAAGAGGAATCACAATGAGTGGACCTTGGGTGCCGCAAATTAACTCTGTGTTCTGTGAAGAAGTATTTAATTCTTTTCCTGACCTGAACTCTCTCTACCCATTAAACTCATGGAGGTGCTCCAAAGACATTTAGGCAGAAAGACACCTTACCAGTCTTGGGCATACTCCTGGGCCTGCGCCCTCTGCCCTTGCTCCAAGGAAGCCCCTTCCACCTCAGCGAATGTACCTCCTATCTTCATCAATGGTTCCCACATCTGAAACAGCAGCAAGGGAGGGGGGGAAGAGATGGAATGGAAGAGACCAAGCAATGGGTCCTGCCCCACTCCCAGACTCTGCACCCTTCTATCAGCAGACCTGGTGATTTATCTGGAGGGATAAGAAATTCGGTCAGGCTTTGGCT
The DNA here is from genome assembly GCA_029233225.1 of Lepidodactylus listeri. NCBI lineage: Eukaryota > Metazoa > Chordata > Lepidosauria > Squamata > Gekkonidae > Lepidodactylus > Lepidodactylus listeri. The sequence continues at coordinate 21,818,283 of JARCFY010000004.1, read as the reverse complement.
GAGATTTGGCTCAAGAATCTTGAGGCGCAGGAACACTCCCTCTAGGAGTCCGTTGTGGGGTAGCGGACTTCCAACTCTGTGGGAATAACTTTGGCTTCCACCCATGCTCAGCTCTGCCAGTATATTTGTCCCTAAAGCAGATAATAACGGGACACCAGAAGTCTCCAGGGCTTTTTCCTTCCAAAGGGCACCAACCCTAGTAAACAGTATCCCTTGGAGCCTCATTTTTTCACTTGTTTTCCCCTATTTCTTTGAGTCCCCCCCACCTTTCCAGATGTGTTTTGCTCCCTCTGGGACTACTAGAAAGAGCAAAACACATTGGGGGGGGGGATGACCCTGAAGCAATAGGGACACACAAGTGATAGAAATGACAATGTAGAAGTCTCTTCAGTCTTTCATCCAGAGGATAATCACAGTTTTCTCCTGGCCCCATATTCAAACTCACCCTGACAGAAAGACCATTTTCCAGAGTCCAACCTGTTGAGGGAAAAAACCTAAGACCAGTCCTTGGAACAGCTTTAGATGGCTATTCCATTTGTCACTGGTGCCCTGCTGGAGATGATAGCTGGGGGTGGGACCAGCCAAAATTGACATTTGGGCCAGCCAATCAGCATGAACAATTCATCCCATTTGATCCCATCTGGGACTCCTTTCTGGGCCTCCAAATTACCAAAAGATGAGCTTTGTACTCTTGCTGGCATTCCCCTTAGCGAGACCTGAACCCATGCCTCCTGTGACTGTGCCCTTCTTTTTCCCCCTTTTGTGTTTCCCGGGGGGGGGGGTCTTTACCTCTCACGCTTGGCAAAAGGATGCCATTCCTCCCATCCAGACCCCAATGCAGTAGAGAGAATTTGGCATTGTGTTAATGATTGCCTCTGCCAAGTGAGCTGTGGAGTGATGGGGCAGGGGCGATGCAGTTCCGCTTTGCAAAACACTGCTGTGGATAGGGTTGCCAGCCTCCAGGTGGGGCCTGGGGATCTCCCGCTTTCACAACTGATCTCCAGCTGACAGAGATCAGCTCCCCTGGAGACAATGACTGCTTTGAAGGGTAGACTCTATGGCATTGTACCATGCTGAGACCTGCACCCCTCCCGAAACAACGCTCTCTCCTGGCTCCACCACCAAAGTCTCCAGGTATTTCTCAACCCAGACTTGGCAACCCTAGCTGCGGATGGGTAACTTGAACCCACATCCGTGGCACTCCCTGGTGTGTTTAAGTGGCTCCCACTACGATCCTCACAGTGATGTATGGCTATGTCTCATGTGTTCCTCCTGGCCTTGTGTCTGTGGGAGGCTGATGCGAGGGGGTGTGGCCACATAAGTAGGCTCCGCCCCTCTCTGCCTGTCTGAGGGGAGTCACGGACTGTGATTGGTGAGCGTCCCTGTTGTTTCCATGATCTTTGCTGGCGTCACTCTCTGCACCTGCACACTCTGTTTATTTATTTTATTTCTAAAAAAAGTGGCATACAAAAGGGAAGAAGAGGTAGGGGAAATACAGATTCATCAGATTTATCAAATATTATGGGCTATTACATACAACAAGTAAAATCAGATGTATACACTATTTTTAAAAATGTTCTTCTCCTCTGCTGGGTAGGCCTTGGGTGCTGGGAAGGCATCAGGGTCTTAGGATAGGACCGAGATTGCTTCCAATACAGGCAGGAGTCCCCCCAGCCCCCCTTCTTACTCGTCTAGCTGAGAAAGGCCAACATTTTGTTGGTTTGGAGACGAAAATGACCAGCAGCTGAACGTCAGTTTTATTCATTTAACCTTTTACTGAAAGACACTGATTACTGTGCTCCCCCCACTACAAACCCTGATTACATAGCGGTGCAAAACTGGTGCCTAACAGGGTTGTCAACCTCCAGGTGGGACCTGAAGTTCTCCCAGAATTATAATCGACCTGCCGCTGCCAGAGACCAGTTCCCCTGGAGAAAATGATTGTACTGGTGGGAGGGGGCTCTGTGGCCTTGGTCCCATCTGGGGTCCTCCCGTCCCCAATCCGGGCCTTCCCACCCCCCCTCTCCCCAAAATGTCCAGGAATTTGCCACCCGGGAGTTGCTAACTCTATGAAAACCATGGCTGAGAAGAATGATCCCAGCCTGCCTCCCTTCCCAGAGCTAAAACCTTATGCCCCCACCACCACCACCACGCCTTACTTCTAAGTAAACCTTCCTGGGATCCGGCTGCACGGCTTTTCCCGGCTGGTGCAGACCAAAAGCCCCTCCTCTTCTCTTTCCCCATCCAGAAGCAAACTCTTACCCCAGAAAGAAGCCTCTCCTGTTTTCTTGCTCGGCCTCTCTAGCAAACGGCTCTGTAAGTTTAACCCTTTCAGTGCTGCTGCAAACCAAATGAAAAATGCTTCCCGTCCTCTCCTTGAGGCGCTTCAGCCAGGCTGCCGTCAGTGACGCCTTATGCTGCTCAATGGGGCTCCTCTGGAGTAACTGTGCACGGGGTTGCACTCCCAGAGTATCCCACGCTGTTCAGCCATCTCAGATAAAGGAGGCTGAAGAGCTGGGTCCCGGCCAGTGTTCCCTCGAAGCTGAGCTAGTGTGAGGTAGCTCACAGTTTTTCAGCCTCCAGCTCACAGATTTTTGTCTTCGCTCGGGAAGGATGGCTCCAAAGCAATACTCCCTCTAAGCTGTGTATCTTGTGAGCAAAAATTCTACTTTGTAAGCTACTGGCATTAAAGTTGTGAGCCAGCGATTTGGCTGCTGCATAAATTAGTTTACCCTGGAGAATACAAATGGAAAGAATGTGCATTATTTTTGTTGTTGTGCACAATTTTGGGGGTAGGGGGCTTTGCTAGCCATATAGAAGAGCAAGAAACTTGGCTGGACAATGAAGTCCCTTCAACCACCTGCAATGTCCAGCCACCCCTCCAGACTGCTTCCACATTTACAGGCATTATCCATACAGCACATAGCTTTAAGAATACCTTTGTAACACACACACACACACCTTTTTTCTTTCCGTTTTCTTTTCTGTATCCCCACTGTTTTCACACATACACACCCTCACCCTCATAGCCATGAGGGGCAGAAACATGAGGGGTTGGGGTTTCTAAAGAATCAAATCTGAACCCTGTGCTTAACAACACATTCTGTCCCTTTTTGATGCTCCCGCAGAATCAACAGCACATAGCCCTGCTGCTTCTCATGATACAGCACATGACTCTTCCTCATAAGGCCTTTTCTGCTTTAAAATCTGGGGATACAAATAGGACCAGCTTGAAGATGTTCCTGTACATTGAGGCAAACTGAAACGGCTTGCAGCATTTTGAAGATGTGTCCACCTTTCCTTCCTTAGTCCTTAACTGAGGTTGCCATCCTCCAGGTGGGGCCTGAGGATCTGCTTTTACAGCTGACCTTCAGCTGACAGAGATCAGCTCCCCTGGAGAAAATGGCTGCTTTGAAGGACGGAGTTGTACTATACTGAGGCCCCTCCCCACCCCCAAAGTCTCCAGGTGTTTTCCAACCCCAACCTGGCAACCCTAGTTGAGAAGCGGTCTCCCTCCAATACTCAGAATTCTATAGTGTGGCTGATCCAGGCTCCCATTCCATTCTGGTGTGGCTGATCCAGGCTCCCCTGAGCTAGTCAGATCTGTCAAGCTAAGCAGAGGGGGTTCTGGTTAGTACTGGGATGGGAGACCACCAAGAAAATCCACCATAGCTGGTTGTTTGTTATTGGGCCTGATTTTTAAAAAGTTTTTGTGGTGCTGCCTTGGGCAGGGGCTTTCCCCTGATGAGCTATGCTGGCTACTTTGTGGTCTTTCTCTGGGGAATTAAGCCTGGACCGCTTAGCAGTTGGACTTCTTTTGTTCCTATAGAATTCTGAGTATTGGAGGGAGACCGCTTTTCAACTAGGGTTGCCAGGTTGGGGTTGGAAAACACCTGGAGACTTTGGGGGTGGGGAGGGGCCTCAGTATAGTACAACTCCGTCCTTCAAAGCAGCCATTTTCTCCAGGGGAGCTGATCTCTGTCAGCTGAAGGTCAGTTGTAAAAGCAGATCCCCAGGCCCCACCTGGAGGATGGCAACCTTACCTGGACACTTCATTTCGCTAACCTGTTTGATTGGTTTGAGAAATCCATCCTCCCAGGAACTTGTCCAGGAAGGAGTCATTCATACCGACCGGCTGGCTCCTTTACATGGGTTGCATTCTAGACAGAGTCCCGTCCCCCGCAGGTGCCGATTCCTTGGGGTTTCTCTGCCTCCCACTGCACCCCCCCCCCCCCCCCCCCCCCCGTTTATCCAGACAACCGCTCTGCCCTGAAGAGATACCCAATGCTGGCTGCTCACACAGAGCTTTTGCTGAATGCCTCAGGCGGAAGGAGGAGAAGAGACTGGATTTATACCCCGCCCTTCACGCTTGCAGTCTCCTTTCCCCTCCCCACAACAGACACCCTGTGAGGTAGGTGGGGATGAGAAAGCTCTGAGAGCACTGCTCTTGAGAGAACACCTCTGAGAGAACTGTGACTGGCCCAAGGTCACACCAGCAGCTGCATGTGGAGGAGTGGGGAATCAAACCCGGTTCTCCCAGATTAGAGTCCAGCTCCTAACCACTACACCAAACTGGCTCTCTGCAATGCTTAAGCCATTCCCAGTCACTTTGTCCCGGGCTCCAGGTTACCTTGAGATGTAGACAGACTAACACACAGTCATAGGTGGTCAAGATCATTACATCTGCAACAGATTTTTAAGGAACCAAATAGAGATGGTTTACTTTCCTGAAGGACCAAACAGGCATATCTAAAAAAAAGCTTGATACGTAAAATGGCACAATGACATTAAGCCTGGTCCATGCAGTATAACAAGGACACTCCTTCTGATCCGCCTAGGCAACCCTTAGGTGTCTGCTCACCAGAGTCAGTGATGTAACTCCATTCTTTTTTCATTTATTTTTGCCTTTTTGATTTCTTTCCCTTTTTCATAGCCAAGTGAGTCAGGGTATCTTTCCACAGTCGGAGGCGACCCAAGAGAAAGGGGAAGGAGATGGAAGAGGAGGACCCAGAGAGACCTGGAATGGGCAAAAGACCAAGGAAAGGTCCCCATCCCACCCAGGCTGGGAGTGATGTGGAATTTTGGGAAAGAGCTGTACCAGAGATTGTGACTCAGGACACTGTGACCACGGATGCACACAGCCGATGCTTCCAGCTGTTCTGCCACCATGACGCCAGTGGACCCCGAGAGGTCTGCAGCCAGCTCCATGGACTTTGGAACCACTGGCTGAAGCTGGAGAGACACACCAAGCAGCAGATCCTGGACCTGGTGATCCTGGAGCAGTTCCTGGCCATCCTGCCCCAGGAAATACAGTGCTGGGTCAGAGGATGCGGGCCTGAAACCAGTTCCCAGGCAATGGCCCTGCAGGGTTTATTACAATTTTGCAGGGTCTTGTAAGACAAAGCTCTTCCACTGGGCTTTTGGTTGAAGTGGTGGACATCCCCTCCCTCTGGCTGGCCCCCCGCCCCCATCGGTGGCCTAGATTCTTAAATCCATCTTAATCACTAAGACATCTGATCAGAATTTACATGGTATTTTAGGATTTTGAGCTATTTTATATTGTTGTTTTAATTGTATTATAGATTGTATTTATATTGTTGGAACCCACCCTGGGCCTGCTTGCGGGGAGGGCAGAATACAAGTCCGAATAAATAATAATTAAAAAGTAGTTGAATTCCAGAGTTCACAGGGCACATTTCAAGTCTCACAGAGATCTGAAACGTCACCAGAATCTATAACCCTCTCCAATTTGGTGTAGTGGTTAAGTGCGCAGACTCTAATCTGGGAGAACTGGGTTTGATTCCCCACTCCTCCACTTGCACCTGCTGGATGACCTTGGGCAAGCCATAGTTCTGTCCCAGCTGTTCTCACAAGGACAGCTTGGGAAAGAGCTCTCTCAGCCCCACCTACCTCACAGGGTGTCTGTCATGGGGAGGGGAAGGGAAAGGAGTTTGTAAGCCGCTCTGAGACGCCAAGTGAGTGAAGGGCAGGGTATAAATCTAATCTTTTCTTCTTCTCTTCCATGTTTATGGGTCTCTTCCACAATCTCCTGAAAGTCATTACAAGTTGGGTTTTTTTTTTAAGAGTATACAGGGTAAGGTTTCACAGCCCTTCTAGGGGGTGCATGAAGGGGGTGCAGGATTCAAACAAGCTAACAAACAAGGGAGTCTAGGCTGACACCCTTCTTTCCTCCTATGTTTCCCTCTCAGGCCATGGTGAGATGCTGTTGAGCCATTGATTTTGCAGAGATTTGGGAACAGCTTCTAAATCTCCACCCCAGGTAGGAAAGATTAGCAAGGGACAGCCTGGGTCCTCCCTTCTTTCTCAGGGGAGCTTTTGCTCCTGCAGTTGCTGCTAAGGTAGGTAGGTAGGTAGGTGGGGGAAAGAGAGAGGAAGAAGGAAGGAAGGAAGGAAGGAAGGAAGGAAGGAAGGAAGGAAGGAAGGAAGGAAGGAAGGAAGAAAGAAAGAAAGAAAGAAAGAAAGAAAGAGAGGGAGGGAGGGAGGGAGGGAGGGAGGGAAGGAGGGGGGAAGGAAGGAAGGAAAGGAACAGGAAGGAAGGTAGGTACGCAGGTGAGGGAGAGAGAGAAGAAAGGAAGGAAGGCAGACAGACAGACAGACTAGGCACTTCTCCTTCCCTCGCTCGGGCTGAGTGGTTGTCAGCCACACGGGCCGGTGTTTCCCACCCCCCCTCGCTCTTGCTTGGGCCCGAGTGGTTTTCCCTCCCTCCCGCCCCCCCCCCCCCCCGCAGCCCGGGAATGATGAGGGAGGAGGGATGGGGCTTTTCCCCAAGCCGGCGGTGGCCTGCCACGGCCCAGGAAGGGAGAGCGGGGGGAAGGATGGGGCTTCTCCCCGGGCCGGCGGAGGCCTTCCGCAGCCTGGGAAGGGTGAGCGGGGGGAGGGATAGGGCTTCTCCCCATGAGGGGATCGGGCCTGGGAGATGTAGCAGGGAGGGGAAGGCAGCCTCCAAAGTTGTCTCCCAGGCCCAGCGTCCAGCGCCGGGCCTAGAGAACGCAACGCGGCCCTGCTGGGGGCGGGGCTTTGTCATGTGCCCGCCCTCCAGCATCTTCACTCCCGGAGCGCCACTCCGCGGCGCACCGGCTCCAACGGACCCCTGGTAAGGATCTTTCATAGGTGCCAAAGGTGTGGATTGCTGCCATTGGGATGATGCATGAATCAGGGCGGGTTACATTGAAAACATGGTTTTCTACATAAAGACTCATTCTTCCTGCTATAATCTTAATATTTACAACCAGATGAAGGTTTCATGTTTAGAATAACAACTTTTCAGATTAGTTTTACAGTTATATCAAAAAATTACTGATTTGGTTATACTTTTAGAAACACATTACAGATCATAGATAATTATGAAATTATTGTGAACTATCTCCAGTTTAACTGGTTAATCATTGTATTTGGACAACTCTTCTGCTGTACTATATGGGAAGGAGAAAAATAATGATTACCTTAATAATAACCATTTAAATAGTTTCATTTAACTAAAAATAACATTATAGCATATGTATTCTTGTATTTGCTTAAGCATCCATGTTTGCTAACTGATGTGGTTACACAAAATATCTTTTTTAAAAAAAAACAAACATTAAACTATCAGCCTGGTCCACACATGAAAAATTTAAATCACTGTCCTCTGTAGCTTACTCATCTTCATCTTCATGTTTGTTCATAATCTGGAAAAGCAAAACAAGCTTTCCTGCTTTATCGGGTCCCAAGCGTTTCCCAATTTAGAATGAATGAGTCCAAAGGAAGAGAATATTCTTTCTGTGCCAGCAGGAGATGCTGCTGCTGCTGCTGCTGCTAAAAGTAAAAATCATTACTTCATGGGGTTGCCAGGTGCTGAACTCATTTCCTACAAGGGCTGGATGTGACATAAATGCCACTTTATTGGGCCAGGCCATGTGTGCCATAAAATATAACACAAGGTGGAAGAGATATAAACTTTATACAGATTATTTCAGATGCCAAATGGCAATAGCAGATGTGACTGGATTAGGTGTGATATGCAGAGTGGTGGAGATATCAGCACTGGCATGACATACAGAGGCAAAGAGATATCAGCTTTGGTAATGAGACAGGAAACTTAGGTCTCAAGTTTGGTACAGGAGGATTCAGTATAGAAGGATGCAAAGAATAAATGCAAATAAGTCTGAAGAAGTGAGCAGTGTTCACAAAAACACATACGCTACCTCAATTTTGTTAGGCTTTAAAGGTGCTACTGAACTCTTACTCTTTGTACTACTATTAGAAACCACAACATTCAAAAACCAGTGGGGGAGCATTTTAACCTTCCAGGAATCCAGAGCATTCAGCTGCTGACCTATTTGAGGGCTTCAAACATGGCTAAAGCTCCTCCACAGTCCAAGCATTATAAACATTTCTTTCTGGTTAGGGTAAGTTTTTGTGTAGATTCAAGCTTGATACAAGAGTTTATATAGTTTCAATGCTTTATATGGTCTGTGGTTGTCTTTTAGGTGTGAAATAAGAGAAAAATTCTTTTCATCAGCTAAGCAGTTACATGGTTTCTCCTTGTGTGGGATCTTAGATGCTGAAGGAGATTTCCATGCAGAGTGAAACTTCACACTCTGAGAATTCAAAACGTTTTTTCTCGGTGTGGGTTCCTTAGCGCCACTGAAGACTACTACTGTTACTCAATCTCCTTCCACACTCTGAGCATTCAAAGGGCTTCTACCCTGTGTGGGTTGTCAGATGCTGTTGAAGACTGCCACTCAACCTGAATCTCTTTCCACAGTCTAAGCATTCAAAACGTTTCTCCTCTGTGGGTTCTTCGGTGCAGTTGAAGATGGTCACTCCGACTGAATCTCTTTCCACAGACTGAGCATTCAAAAGGTTTCTCCCCTGTGTGGGTTCTCTGATGCTTTTGAAGACTGCCACTCTGACTGAATTTCTTTCCACATTCTGAGCATTCAAAAGGTTTCTCCCCTGTGTGGGTACTACGGTGCAGTTGAAGATTGCCACTCCGACTGAATCTCTTTCCACAGTCTAAGCATTCAAAAGGTTTCTCCCCTGTGTGGGTTCTCTGATGCCGTTGAAGATGGCCACTCAGACTGAATCTCTTTCCACAGACTGAGCATTCAAAAGGTTTCTCCCCTGTGTGGGTTCTTTGGTGCAGTTGAAGAGTGCCACTCTGACTGAATCGCTTTCCACAGTCTAAGCATTCAAAAGGTTTCTCCCCTGTGTGGGTTCTCTGATGCCGTTGAAGAGTGCCACTCTGACTGAATCTCTTTCCACAGACTGAGCATTTAAAAGGTTTCTCTGCTGTGTGAGTATTTTGATGCTGTTGAAGATGGCCACTGCAACTGAATCTCTTTCCACACTCTGAGCATTCAAAAGGTTTCTCCCCTGTGTGGGTACTACGGTGCAGTTGAAGATTGCCACTCCGACTGAATCTCTTTCCACAGTCTAAGCATTCAAAAGGTTTCTCCCCTGTGTGGGTTCTCTGATGCCGTTGAAGATGGCCACTCAGACTGAATCTCTTTCCACAGACTGAGCATTCAAAAGGTTTCTCCCCTGTGTGGGTTCTTAGGTGCAGCTGAAGACTGCCACTCTGACTGAATCGCTTTCCACAGTCTAAGCATTCAAAAGGTTTCTCCCCTGTGTGGGTACTACGGTGCAGCTGAAGACTGCCACTCCGACTGAATCTCTTTCCACAGTCTAAGCATTCAAAAGGTTTCTCCCCTGTGTGGGTACTACGGTGCAGTTGAAGATGGCCACTCCGACTGAATCTCTTTCCACAGTCTAAGCATTCAAACGGTTTCTCCCCTGTGTGCGTTCTCTGATGCCATTGAAGACCGCCCCTCCACCTGAATCTTTTTCCACAGACTGAGCATTCAAAAGGTTTCTCTGCTGTGTGAGTTTTTTGATGCTGTTGAAGATGGCCACTGTGCCTGAATCTCTTTCCACAGACTAAGCATTCAAAAGGTTTCTCCCCTGTGTGGATACTACGGTGCAGTTGAAGATTGCCACTCCGACTGAATCTCTTTCCACAGTCTAAGCATTCAAAAGGTTTCTCCCCTGTATGCGTTCTCTGATGCTGTTGAAGGCTGCCGCTCCTATTAAATTTCTTTCCACATTCTGAGCATTCAAAAGGTTTCTCCCCTGTGTGGGTTCTTTGGTGCAGTTGAAGAGTGCCACTCTGACTGAATCGCTTTCCACAGACTGAGCATTCAAAAGGTTTCTCCCCTGTGTGGGTACTACGGTGCCGTTGAAGATGGCCACTCCGACTGAATCTCTTTCCACAGTCTAAGCATTCAAAAGGTTTCTCCCCTGTGTGGGTTCTCTGATGCCGTTGAAGACCACCCCTCCAGCTGAATCTCTTTCTACATTCTGAGCATTCAAACGGTTTCTCCCCTGTGTGAGTTCTCTGATGCTGTTGAAGAGTGCTACTCTGACTGAATCGCTTTCTACATACTGAGCATTCAAAAGGGTTCTCCCCTGTGTGGGTTCTTCGGTGCTGCTGAAGACTGCCACTCTGACTGAATTTCTTTCCACACTCTGAACATTCAAAAGATTTCTCCCCTCTGTGTTTTCTTTGGTGCACAAGGAGATGTGATCTATTTCTGAAGTATTTTCTACAGTGAATGGATATACTTGCCTTCATTATCCTGTTCTTTAAAAAATGTACATTATGCTTTCTTCTATCTCGCTTCTCAACCATATGGCTGCCTTTCTTTCTGTTCGGTCTGCCCTGAGTCCTGACATTATCTTTCATTTCTTCATTTTTAACTCTATCTGGCATTTGCTGATGAAATTCCTTGCCCTCCTCATTTCTCTGATCATCCTCTGCTGGAATAAATAGCGAGATCCTGTTAGCATCTGGGAGGGTTGGTAAGGTCCAGAGGCATATATATGACTGCAGTATGAAAGGACTGACAGCTCTTTGGATGCCAGCTTTGCTGATCTTAACCACCCCTCCCCCTTTCCCCAGAATATCTAGTATTTATATGGATACATCACCCCCTGACTGCTGAGCTCTTGCCCAGAAGGAGTTTCTGAGCCTCTAGATTTACTAATCAACACCTCCTGGTGGTTCCTGGTCCCCGGGACATCCGACTTGCCTCCATGAGGGCCGGGGCTTTTCCGGCCCCGGCCCCTACCTGTTAGAATGAACCCCCATTAGAAATCAGGGCCCTGAGGGACCTATTACAGTTCCGCAGGGCCTAGAAGACAGAGCTCTTCCACCAGGCTTTCAGTTAAAGCAGCAGGCGCCCACCTTCTGTTGGCCTCCCCTCCCATAACCTCAGATCTAAACGGCCACCTGGGAACAAACTAATCGTTGAAATCTGTTGAGGCCCTAGTCTTTTACTGAATATATTTTTTAGATAGCTTTTAGATATATTGTGAATTTTATGATTGAACCAGCCGTGAGCCCGCCTATGGGAAGGGTGGAATAAAAATCAAGTCAAGCAAAAAATAAATAAATAAATAAATTACAGGCCCCCCGAAGGCCTCCATCTCTCCTTACCCAGTGGGCTGTATGATTGTACCAAACCAAATTTGGTCAGAGGTGAATCAGAAATCCCCCATGGCTATTCCTTGCCTGTTCCCTCAGCATAACCATGAAAGATACTCACCCTCAGCCAGCTCATTTGGGAAGGAAATATGCTCTTGGGATCCTCTTGAGGGACACTCCAGCCTTTCTTTGGATGCAAGCCCGTTGTTTCTCTCCACCATAGTCTCTCTCACACTTCTGGCTTTTATTGCAGAGAGAAAGACAGAGAGAGAGAAACAGTGGTTATTCTTATAGTGGGAAGGAAAGAAATTCAAGAGTAAAACTTCTTCTGGAAGGACCGAACCATGGTCAAGATCAAAGCCCGTGATCCCAATCAGTATAAGGGGAATGGATCTGTGAGGCAAACAGCCAAGTTCCCCCAAGAGTTATACATTTGTATTTTTAAAAAAATTATTTTACCATTTAAGGGGATACAAAATGAAAAAAGGAGAAAGGGAAAGGTGAGAAACAGAAAACATCATTTGTTAAACACATTTTAAGGACACTGCATAATAAAAGAATATAAAATATAAAAGAGTATCTTAGCAAGAAAGTATTCAAATACATCAAAATATGGTAAAATACTTACTCCTTCAACATAATGCATTTCCATGTATATCCTTTATATATTTTTAAAAGGGGTCTGCTTTACTTGTGCGCACTCGCCTCCTAAACCCACTGAACTGGGTGCTGCTCAGGTACAAAGAGGAGTGACACAGGTGGACCCAGGCTTCAGTTCTAGACAGGATGATTTCCAGATGACAGGCAGAGCGGATGTTTGTAATCCCATCCAGGGGAAAGGGTATGTCGTAAAGGATGGCAACAGATAAATGAGGATCTGGCCCTTTCCAGAGTCTTTCTGAGGTCCTCTCATCTGCTTTGCCTCAGGCCAGGACACCTTCTCTGGCGAGGGTGATAACCACAACACGGGCCTCAGTTGTCCCTCGGCAACTACACACTCATGAACACATGAAGCTGCCTTACGCTGAATCAGACCCTTAGTCCATCTAACTCAATATTGTCTACTCAGTCTGGCAGCAGCTCTCCAGGGTCTCAGGCAGAGGTCTTTCACATCACTTCCTACCTGATCCTTTTAACTGGAGATGCTGGGGATTGAACCTGGGACCTTCTGAATGCCAAGCAGATGCTCTGCCAGTGAAACACAGCCCCGCCACAAGTAGTGGGACAGGCCTCAAAATAGCGTATTGCTATACAATATTTTGATTCATGCCTCTTCACAATGGCAGCGATTTGCACCTTTGGCACCTACAAAAGATCCTTACCCAGAAAGGCCACATTCCTGTAGTTCTCCAGCATGACTTCCCTGTACAGAGCTCTTTGTCCCGGATCCAGCAGGGCCCATTCTGCCTCAGTGAAATTGATGGACACCTCCTCAAGGGAAAAGGGACACTGAAAGAAAAAGCAGATTCCCTCCTCACAGATCACGCCAGGCAGAGATTGCCCACTGGAAGGGAACAGTCATAGAAAGTTAAAACATTTAAGTCTTGGTACAGGTAACGGGTAACCCCTGCTCATCTCTCCTACCTGGACTGGGGGTGCAGCAGCCATTTCCGCACCTCTGAAAAGACGACAGCTCAACAGCATCTCTTCACTGCCTGTTACTGAGACAGAGGAGGAAGGAAGGGTGTTTGCTAATTTGTTCCCTGCTTCACACACCCCCTTCCCAGGCTTGTGAAACCTTGACCTGTGTGCACTCAACAAATTTTTGAACTCTTTTTACTAAATTCTGGGAGAGGCAGAAGAGAAGCACCAGGTACCTATAAGCTTCAGGGACTATAAATGCTGCCAACCTATTTCAGACTTCTGGGAAAGAGGGGAAAGGGGGTGTGTGGAAATGATGTCGCATGACAGTTCACCATCACATTTGGCCCAGATGTGACTTGAGCGCCGCAGAGACTTGAGGGTAATAGGAATGAGTTTTCACAGCGTCTCCCTACATGCTAACCAGGTTTTCAGCCAGATGCAACAGTAACATGACATCCCATCTGCCCCAAGCCCCTCCCCAAAGCTCCTGGGGGTACCAGGCCAAAGCCTGCCATCCTTACTCCAGCATCCTATTTGCCATAGTGGCCAGCCAGATGCCCTTATAAGTACAGTCACAGAAGCCAATTTTTTTCATTATTATTGGGCCCTAGAAACTGGTTTTCAGAGCTCTGCTGCCTGAGAAGGCGTAGCCTCCCTTTACCCACCAGGCCAAATAGCTCTGCTGAGGTTGGTCCACCTCTTCCCTTTTGAGCCACCTTGAGTCCTCTTACGGAAGTAAGCTGAGATCCGAATATTTAAATTAATGGGTGGAATTGTCTTCAATTAATGTGTCTAATCCCCTTCAAGAGGAATCACAATGAGTGGACCTTGGGTGCCGCAAATTAACTCTTGTGTTCTGTAAAGACGTATTTAATTCTTTCCCTGACCTGAACTCTCTCTACCCATCAGACTCATGGGGGTGCCCCAAAGACATTTAGGCTGAAAGACACCTTACCAGTCTTGGGTATGCTCCTGGGCCTGCGCCCTCTGCCCTTGCTCCAAGAAAGCCCCTTCCAACTCAGAGAATGTAGCTCCTATCTTCATCAATGGTTCCCACATCTGAAACAGCAGCAAGGGAGGGGGGGAAGAGATGGAATGGAAGAGACCAAGCAATGGGTCCTGCCCCACTCCCAGACTCTGCACCCTCCTATCAGCAGACCTGGTGATTTATCTGGAGGGATAAGAAATTCGGTCAGGCTTTTACTGAGATTTGGCTCAAGAATCTTGAGGCGCAGGAACACTCCCTCTAGGCATCTGTTGTGGGGTAGCGGACCTCCAACTCTGTGGGAATAACTCTGGCTTCCACCCATGCTCAGCTCTGCCAGTATATTTGTCCCTAAAGCAGATAATAACAGGACACCAGAAGTCTCCAGGGCTTTCTCCTTCCAAGGGGCACCAACCCTAGTATACAGTATCCCTTGGAGCTTCATTTTTTCACTTGTTTTCCCCTATTGCTTTGGGTCCCCCCCACCTTTCCAGATGTGTTTTGCTCCCTCTGGGACTACCTGAAAGAGCAAAACACATTGGGGGGGGGGGGGATGACCCTGAAGCAATAGGGACACACAAGTGACAGAAATGACAATGTAGAAGTCTCTTCAGTCTCTCATCCAGAGGATAATCACAGTTTTCTCCTGGCCCCATATTCAAACTCACCCTGACAGAAAGACCATTTTCCAGAGTCCAACCTGTAGAGGGAAAAAACCTAAGACCAGTCCTTGGAACAGCTTTGGATGGCTATTCCATTTGTCACTGGTGCCCTGCTGGAGATGATTGCTGGGGGTGGGGGTGGGACCAGCCAAAATTGACATTTGGGCCAGACAATCAGCTTGAACAATTCATCCCATTTGATCCCATCTGGGACTCCTTTCTGGGCCTCCTAATTAGCAAAAGATGAGCTTTGTATTCTTGCTGGCATTCCCCTTAGCGAGACCTGAACCCATGCCTCCTGTGACTGTGCCCTTCTTTTTCCCCCTTTTGTGTTTCCTGGGGGGGGTCTTTACCTTTCACGCTTGGCAAAAGGATGCCATTCCTCCCACCCAGACCCCAATGCATCAGGGAGAATTTGGCACTGTGTTAATGATTGCCTCTGCCAAGTGAGCTGTGGAGTGATGGGGCAGGGGCGATGCAGTTCCACTTTGCAAAACACTGCTGTGGATGGGTAACTCGAACTCACATCTGTGGAGCTCCCTGGTTTGTTTAAGTGGCTCACACCACGATCCTCACAGTGAGGTATGGCCATGTCCCATGTGTTCCTCCTGGACTTCTGTCTGTGGGAGGCTGACCCCAGGGGTGTGGCCACATCATTATGCTCCGCCCCTCTCTGCCTGTCTGAGGGGAGTCACGGGCTGCGATTGGTGAGCGTACCTGTTGTTTCCATGATCTTTGCTGGCGTCACTCTCTGCACCTGCATACTCTCTGTTTATTTATTAATTTGTATTTTCTAAAAAAAAGTGGCATAGAAAAGGGAAGAAGGGGTAGGGGAAATACAGATTCATCAGATTTATCAAATACTATGGGCTAATTCATACAACAAGTAAAATCAGATGTATACACTATTTTTAAAAATGTTCCTCTCCTCTGCCGGGTAGGCCTTGTGTGCTGGGAAGGCATCAGGGTCTTAGGATAGGGCAGAGGTTGCTTCCAATACAGGCAGGAGTTCCCTCCCCTCCCCCCAGCCCTTTCTTACTTGTCTAGCTGAGAAAGGCCAGCTTTTTGTTTGTCTGGAGATTAAAATGACCAGCAGCAGAACATCAGTTTTGTTCATTAAACCTCCTACTGAAAGACACTGATTATTGCCCCTACCCCAAACCCTGATTACATAGCGGTACAAAACTGGTGCCTAAAAGGGTTGTCATCCTCCAGGTGGGGTTGAAGTTCTCCCAGAATTACAATTGACCTGCCGCTGTCAGAAACCAGTTCCCCTGGAGAAAATTATTGTACTGGTGGAAGGGGGCTCTGTGGCCTCGGTCCCATCTGGGGTCCTCCCGTCCCCAAACCGGGCCTTCCCACCCCCCTCCCCCAAAAATGTCCAGGAATTTGCCACTCGTGAGTTGCTAACTCTATGAAAACCATGGCTGAGAAGAATGATCCCAGCCGGCCTCCCTTCCCAGAGCTAAAACCTTATCCCCCCCTCCCCCCCGCCTTACTTCTAAGTAAACCTTCCTGGGATCCGGCTGCACGGCTTTTCCCGGCTGGTGCAGACCCGAAGCCCCTCCTCTTCTCTTTCCCCATCCAGAAGCAAACTCTTACCCCAGAAAGAAGCATTTCCTGTTTTCTTGCTCGGCCTCTCTAGCAAACGGCTCTGTAAATTTAACCCTTTCAGTGCTGCTGCACACAAAGGAAAAATGCTTCCCGTCCTCTCCTTGAGGCGCTTCAGCCAGGCTGCCGTCCCGTCAGTGACGCCGTATGCGCTCAATGGGGCTCCTCTGGAGTAACTGTGCACGGGGTTGCACTCTCAGAGTATCCCATGCTGTTCAGCCATCTCAGAAAAAGGCGGCTGAAGAGCTGGGCGCCTGGGCAGTGTTTCCTCTAAGCTGAGCTAGTGTGAGCTAGCTCACAGTTTTTTAGCCTCCAGCTCACAGATTTTTGTCTTCGCTCGGGAAGGATGGCTCCAAAAGCAAACTGATTTATGCAGTAGCCATATCACTCACTCACAACTTTAATGCCAGTAGCTCACAAAGTACAATTTTTGTTCACAAGATTCCACAGCTTAGAGGGAGCATTAGTCCCGGGTCCTTATTCATCCACCTAGTATGAGGACCGTAAAACTCAATTGGATGAGGGGGTCAGACATTGTTACATGATGCTATTCTTTAAATAGACAGGTGTAGATTAGTAATTTTCTGTTGCCCCTTGGAGACCCGGCAGGCGGAGGCATGGCGGACGTGCAGTCCAGCAGGCCCCACCCGAACCTCACTTTTCCTGCCGACTCCGAGGACTTCCTTGGGAGGTGGGGCGGCATAGGCACCATCGGATTTCTCCCATCCCAATACCTGGCCAGGCAGAAATGCTTTCACCGCTGGACTGGCGCAGCCATGCAAACCCCCTCCTCCCCCATCCGCGGATCGGGCCTCCCTTTCCAGCTGCCCCCCAGTTTGTTAATAGAAATTATGGTCAATGAAGAGTACTGGACTCGGGAGGCCGGTGCAGTGATTTTCAGCATAGCTCTTTTTATTAGTAGTCAGGAACAAGCATGAGGGAGAGTGGTTGGGGAGCCGGCTTATATTTACAGGTAAACCGCACCCCCGACTCCCCCCCCCCATGGGGGATTGGGTAAACGGATTAAATTCCCGCCAGAGGCTATCATAGGACATAGGTCCATTCAAATATCCTCAGCCTCTGATGGGGGACAATCAAGATCCGAGGGTCCATTGTTCTCTGGGAATGAAGCACAGGCAGGTATCGCTTGGCCTTACAGGTAACATGCCCAGACATGTCGCAAGGTGCATACAGGAAGTAAGTTTACACTAGGGAGTCTTTAAGTTCAAACTAGAAAATCGTGCACAGAACATAACACCCAATCTTGTTCTTGAAGGGGTTTCTAAAGGACAGGGTTATGTGCAATCAATGCTTCAAACAATTCAGATTCTTTACCCAGACAATCCTGCACCAATATAAAAGATCAGCCTCCGTGAAGAATACAAATGGGAAAAATGTGCATTATTTTTGTTTTTGAGCACAGTTTTGGGGGTAGGGGGCTTTGCTAGCCATACAGAAGAGCAAGAAACTTTGCTGGACAATGAAGTCCCTTCTCTATCCACCAGCAATCTCCAGCCGCCCCTCTAGACTGCTTCCACACTTACAGGCATTGCCCATACAGCACATAGCTTTAAGAATACCTTTGTAACACCCCCCCTTTTCTTTTCTGTATTCAGACTTTTTACACACAGACACACGACCATGAGGGGCAGAAACGTGAGGGGTCAGGTTTTTTAAAAGAATCACATCTGAATTCCATGCCTAGCAACACATTCTGTCCCTTTTTGATGCTCCCACAAAATCACAGCACATAGCCCTGCTGCTTCTCCTGGTACAGCACATGACTCTTCCTCATAAGGCCATAAGGCCTCAAGTCCTTTTCTGCTTTAAAATCTGGGGATACAAATAGGACCAGCTTGAAGATGTTCCTATGCATTGAGGCAAGCTGAAATGGCTTGCAGCACTCTGAAGATGTGTCCACCTTGCCTTCCTTAGTCCTTTACATTCTGATCTGGAAGGTCCAGGCTACCCTGATCTTGTCAGATCTGTCAAACTAAGCAGGGTGGGTCCTGATTAGTACCGGGATGGGAAACCACCAAGAAAATCCACCATAGGTGGTTATTTGTTATCAGGCCTGATTTTTAAAAAGGTTTGTGTTGCTGTCTTGGGCAGGGGCTTTCCCCTGATGAGCTATGCTGGCTACTTTGTGGTCTTTCTCTGGGGAATTAAGCCTGGACTGCTTAGCAGTTGGACTTCTTTTGTTGCTATAGAATTCTGAGTATTGGAGGTATCACTTCTCAACTAGGGTTGCCAGGTCTGGGTTGGAAAACACCTGGAGACTTTGGGGGTGGGGAGGGGCCTCAGTATAGTACAATGCCATAGAGTCTACCCTTCAAAGCAGCCATTTTCTCCAGGGGAGCTGATCTCTGTCAGCTGAAGGTCAGTTGTAAAAGCGGGAGATCCCAAGGCCCCATTCGGAACCTGGCAGTCCTACCTGGACACTCCATTTAGCTAACCTGTTTGATTGGTTTGAGAAATCCATCCTCCCAGGAACTTGTCCAGGAAGGAGTCTTTCATACTGACCGGTTCCTTTACATGCATTGCATTTTAGCCAGTCTCCCCCCCCCCCCCCAGGTGCCGCTTCCCTGGGGTTTCTCTGCCTCCCCCTGCCCCCCCCCCCCCCCCCCCCGTTTATCCAGACAACCGCTCTGCCCTGGAGAGATACCTCTCTTTCCTTTCCCCCCTACTGGCTGCTCAGACAGAGCTTTTGCAGAATGCCTCTGGAGAAAGAAGGAGAAGAGACTGGATTTATACCCCACCCTTCACGCTTGTGATCTCCTTTCCCCTCCCCATAACAGACACCCTGTGAGGTAGGTGGGGATGAGAAAGCTCTGAGAGCACTGCTCTTGAGAGAACAGCTCTGAAAGAACTGTGACTGGCCCAAGGTCACACCAGCAGCTGCACGTGGAGGAGTGGAGAATCAAACCCAGTTCTCCCAGATTAGAGTCCAGCTCCTAACCACTACACCAAACTGGCCCTCTGCAATGCTTAAGCCATTCCCAGTCTCTTTGTCCCGGGCTCCAGTTTATCTTGAGATGTAGACAGACTAACACACAGTCATAGGCGGTCAAGATCATTACATCTGCAACAGATTTTTAAGGAACCAAACAGGGATGGTTTACTTTCCTGAAGGACCAAACCGGCATATCTAAAAAAAAGCTTGATACGTAAAATAGCACAATGACATTAAGCCTGGTCCATGAGGTGTAACAAGGACACTCCTGATCCGCCTGGGCAACCCTTAGGTGTCTGTTGACCAGGGTCGGTGATGTAACTCCATTCTCTTTTAATTTATTTTTGCTTTTTTGATTTCTTTTCCTCTTCATAGCCAAGTGAGTCAGGGTATCTTTCCACAGTTGGAGGCGACCGAACAGAAAGGGGAAGGAGATGGAAGAGGAGGACCCAGAGAGACCTGGAATGGGCAAAAGACTGGGAGTGATGTGGAATTTTGGGAAAGAGCTGTACCAGAGATTGTGACTCAGGACAGTATGACCACGGATGTACACAGCCGATGCTTCCGATTGATCCGCTACCATGACGCCAGTAGACCCCGAGAAATCTGCAGCCAGCTCCATGGACTTTGCAACCACTGGCTGAAGCTGGAGAGGCACACCAAGCAGCAGATCCTGGACCTGGTGATCCTGGAGCAGTTCCTGGCCATCCTGCCCCAGGAAAGGCAGTGCTGGGTCAGAGGATGTGGGCCTGAGACCAGTTCGCAGGCAGTGACCATGGCTGAAGGTTTTCTCCTGAGTCAGGCAGAGGAGAAGAGGCAGGTCCAGCAGGTGAGGGGGTTTCCTCAGTTCAAGCAACGCCCTTATCCTAAGGCTTCCTTGCAAGATATTTCACCTCTAGAGAGTTCACCAGGCTGAGAATAAATCCCAGCTCTGCTGTTCAATGAAGGAATGAGGAGTCTGGGAGTGGGACAGGAACAGGATCCATCTCCTTGGCCTGTTCCGTTCCTTCTCTTACTAGTCTCCCTTACTGTTGTTTCTGATGAGGGGAGCATAGGTGAAGATGGAAGTGAAGTTCTCTGAGGCAGAAGGAGCTCCATCAGAGGAAAGTCAGAGGGCGCAGGCCCGGGAGTATGCCCAAGATGCCCTATCAAGTGGTAAGGGTCCCTCCTGCCTTGACGGGATCGGGGCAACTAGTCAAGATTTTGATAGAAGGTTTAGGACAGGAGAAAAAGGAAGTACTTCTGCTCACTACACAGAGTGGACTTCTGGGATGCAGTGTCATAGGATGAAAGGGGAATAGACAAATTCGTGGAAGGCATTTCCATTCTTATTTACATCAGTTAGAATAGTCATACCTTGGCTTCCAGTAGAGGGACTGAATGTGGCTCAGAAGGGAAAGTAAGACAGATATGGGTGCAGTTATTAGCTGTGGTGAACAAATGGATCCTCAATGTGCTGGGACAACAAAACTCTGAAAAACCTTTGTTAGGGACCGGTAATTGGGCTTCTGCGCCCCTGCATAAAGGCACTCCAGAGACACCTGGCTGGCCAGTCACAAAGAAGAAACTGGACTAGCGATGCCTGGCTCCTCATGAGCTTTGGGAATGGGACATGGGATGGACATGGTGTCATGCTGACATCTCGTCCAGCAGAAACATGACACTTTGGAAACCCACTTGTATTACTCTTGAATTTCAGATATGCTAAAGTCACTTCTGGGTTTTTGGACGGAAGTAACAGTGATGTGTCATGCGACGTTGTTTTCGCCATTCTTGTTCTCCCACCAGATTGAACTCAATGGCATGTGAGAGGGCCCAGCTGGCAGAATGGCATATCTTGGCCTTTGGTCAGATCCAGCAGGGATGCTGTCACATCAGGGCCCTGCGGGATTTATTACAACTTTAAAGGGTCTTGTATGACAGAGCTCTTCCACTGGGCTTTTGGTTGAAGCGGTGGACATCCACTCCCTCTGGCTGCCCCCTCCCCCCCAATCAGTAGCCTGGATTCTTAATTCCATCTTAATCACTAAGACATCTGATCAGAATTTACATGGTACTTTAGGATTTTGAGTTATTTTATATTGTTGTTTTAAATAGTTTTAATTTTATTATAGATTCTATGTATATTGTTCGAGCCCACCTTGGGCCTACTTGCCGGGAGGGCAGGATACAAGTCCAAATAAATAATAATAATAAAGTAGTTGAATTCCAGAGTTCACAGGGCACATTTCAAGTCTCACAGAGGTATGAAACATGTCACCAGAATCTATAACCCCCTCCATGCTTTTTTTTAAAAGTATTTTTATTTACTAGGTTAGATACACAATAATATTGTTTCATTGTTACATTTTAGGTATTTTAACATTTTCTCCCCAATCCCTCCCCCTTCAATCTAATCTTCGTCTTTCAGCCAGGAACACAGAGCTTGTAGCTTCCACTGAACGTCTTCTTTCTGTTCCTCTTTTATCCAGTTCAAATAAATAGACCATTTTTCCTTGATCTGCGATGTTCTGTCCTCCCATGGCAGGTCCTTATTGATTGTAGCCATTATATCTGACTGAACAAATTCAAAAAGATACTTATGCCAAGTTCTTTCTGTCCATTTACTTTTATCTTTCTACCCTACTGCTATCACTGCTTTACCGGCTAATATCATTGCTTTCAATAAATCTTGATTCTTTTTCTCTATTGTCCCATTACCTAAGCTACTCATCGTCATCAGTTCAAAATCTATATTCAACTCTACCTGGAACAACTAATTTATTACTTTTAATAAATTTTTCCAAAATTCTTTAACTTCTAGGCATTCGCACCACATGTAAGAATACCATCCTTTCGCACTTTTACAATGCCAGCAGTTTGGGCTTAGTCCTGAGAACATATTAGCTAAGGTGGCTGGAGTTCTATACCATTTAGTAAAAATTTTTAATTCCATTTCCCTAAATTTATGTATTTTTAGTCCCTTAATTCCATCCATTTTTTTTTTACTTTTTGTTCTGTTAATTTAGTTTCTGCACCCCATTTCCCTTGAAGATGACCTATTAATCCTTCTTTATCTGAGGTCATTTTTTTGTATATTACTCCTGCTATTCCTCTTTTAGTTTTATTCATTAATCTATATATTTCTTCCATCGGTTCTTCTATATCCATATTGTTATTTCCAATTATCTTTTTAATTTTTGTATATAAGCCTGCAACTTTTAATCAATATTTTATGCCTACTTCCTCTTCTAGGACTTGAAGTGGTTTTAAAGTGTTCACAGACAGTAAGTCCTGTATTCTACTATATCCTTTTTGTTTAAGTAATTCCCACCATCTGTGATCTATATCTTCCTCTTCTAGTGTTTCTAGTGGGGCCCATCTTGATGTTCGTTTTAACCATTTTGACTGCCATTTCCTCCAGACTACTAATGTACTTTCCCTAGGTCCTATATCTAATTTAAGATCTTTAACCTGTTTATTTGTAAAAATACCAAATCTACCCGCTCCTTTATTTGCTTCATTTTCAAACCTAACCCATTTCTGGTTTCCTTCTTGTTCTATTTCTAATAATGCTTTTAGCTGGAAGGCTTCGTAGTAAGCCATTATGTCCAGAACTCCCCAACCTAGTTCTGAATTATGATTATAAACTAACTTTTTTACAACTCTAAAATTCTTGGTACCGAAAATCCATTCTCTTATTTTTGTGTTCCAATTGCCCATTTTTTGTGTGTTAATTGTTAATGGTGTAGTTTGAAATAAATATAGTAATCTTGGTATCCAAAACATTTCAACACTTTTAATTCTAGCTGTAATACTCTGGGTTTTCCTCTTCCACCCCTTCATCTCTCTTGTTATCTTGCTCCATACCTTTTTATAATTTTTTCCCACTATTCGATTAATGTTTTTATAAATTTCTATTCCTAAATATTTAAATTTCTTAACTCCCATTCCTATTTTAGTTAATTTATTAATTTCCTTCCTTTCCTCCAAATTCACGTTGTGATACATTATCTCTGATTTTTCTATATTAATTCTCAACATTTCTCAAACGCTTCAAAATCTTCAAGTATAATTTTCATTTCTTTGATTCCTTCTTTGGGGTTGGTCATAATTATGAGTATATCATCTGCAAATAAGTTAATTTTCATCTCTTCTTTACCCATCTTGCATCCTTCTATTCTACCTGAATTCCTAATTCTTTCTGCCAATTGTTCCATTGCCATTATAAATAAGGCTGGTGAGAGTGGGCATCCTTGTCTTACTCCTCTTAAAACTGCCAAATGACCTGTGTGTTCATTATTCACCCTGACTACCGCTGTGCCTTCTCTATGAATTTCCTGAATTGTTTTTATAAATGATTGGCCTATCCCATATTTTGACATTATGGACCACAGGAATTCATGTGACAATGTGTCAAATGCTTTGTACACGTCCAATTTAAGTAGTCCTATTTTCTTAGACTGTTGATGGCATAATACATTTAGTATATTTCTTATAGGATGTGCTATATTCCTACCTTTCACAAACCCATACTGATCTTCTTTTATTATATGAGGGATTACTTTTTAAAGTCTGTTTGCCATTATTTTAGCAAAAATTTTATAATCCTGATTTAATAAACTTATTGGTCTATATGAACCCACTTCTTGAGGGTCCTTCTGAGGTTTCAATATTAAAGTTATTTCCACTGTTCTCCAGGTATTAGGGGCCCTTCCTCCTTCTAGTATAGCATTAAACACTATCTGTAATTCCGGGATTAGAATTCCTTTCATTTCCTTGTAGAATTCTGCTGTAAAGCCATCCAAACCCGGAGACTTGCCAGGTTTTAAACCCTTTATTACCTCCTCAATTTCCTGAGCTATAATTTCTTTCTCTAAACTTTCCTTTTCCAAATCTTCTAGCCCTACTCCTATTTGCTCCTCAAATTCAACTGTATCCTTTTTCCCATACAAAGTTTTGTAAAAGTCTAGGAAGGCTTCTCTGATCTCTTTTGGGTGTGTTTTTATTTGTTCTGACATATTAACTTTTGTTCTAATACTTTCCACTTTCTGCTTATCTTCTCTGCCCTTCAAATAATTTGCCAATCTCCTAGTTGAGTTTATTGTAGACCTCTGAAATTCGTTCCTTACCATAGTTTGTTTTTTCCAGAGTGCAATGGAGTCCAGACAATCTAATTGCTCCTTAAGTTCTTTAATTAATTTATGCCTATTGTAGCAGAATTTCTTAACTTGTTTTTTTTGCAACATTTCCAGTTCTTGAATTTTTTTTTCCTGTTAGAGAACCATTCTTTTTAAATTTCCTTTTCCTTCATTATACATTGTCCCCTGATTACTGCTTTAGCAGCATCCCAAAGGATATCTGTGGCCGCTGTTCCTCTATTTTCCAGAAAATATAGTTTTAACTGATTTTCCATGAATTTTTTGTTTTTCTTTTTAGCCATAATCATGTTATTATATCTCCATAATCTTTTAGTCTGTTCACATTTTATATCAATTTCTATACTTATTGGGGCATGATCTGAAATCCATATTGGATGGGTGATTATACTTCTCAACTCCCAATTATTAGATCTTTGGAAAATTATGTGATCCAAACATGAAGCAGTTTTATGTCTGCTGGAGAAATGGGTTGGTTGGGGGTTTAAACCTAAAGCTTCATATGCGTCTATCAAATTCCATTTTTTCCAACTAATTATTTTATCTTTAGTAACATCCATGTTAAAATCTCCTAATATTATCACTTCTCCCTCAGAAAATCTCTGTATCTTTTTTAATGCCTTTATCAAAAAAAATTTCTGTCCTTTATTCAGAGCATAGATATTTATTAATGTTATCAGTCTGTTTTGAAATGTACATTTAGCCAAAAGATATCTTCCTTCACCATCTTTTAATAAATCTACTAATTTAATATCATTCCTTTTGTGTATCAAAATTGCCACCCCTTTTGCTTTGGCAGTACTTCTTGCCTCCACCAGTACTTCCCACCCTCGGTCTTTAAATAATGGTTTATTATCCTTTTTTGCTTTATATGTTTCCTGCAAACACATAATATCTATATTTTGTTGCTTTGCAAACCTAGCAAGTCTATACCTTTTAAGATCAGATCATAGACCACTGACGTTCAGTGTCAGCATCTTCAACATACTAACCATATTCTTTTTGGTTAAAATTCCCGTTTTCCCAGCTGAAATTTGACTTTTATTATTCTTCCCTCCTTTCCTCCCAACCTCCCCCATCCTTCTTCTCCCCCTCCCCCTCCCTCTTGTCCCCGGTATAGAGCTTGCAACTGGGGAGGAATCATCGTCCCCTCTCTATACCTTGGGGCGTGCACATCCCCCCTTCCTATTTAATTATATTCCTTAATTATGACCTCTTATCTTATGGATACTTCCCTTTTCTTATCTGTGTCTATGAATATGTCCTTGGCCATTTGTCCTGACATGTGGCAGCTTCATCTCCTTCTTCTTCCAATGATGTAGCCTCTCCTGGGTCCATTCCTAGTTTCTCTAGAAGTTTTGCTGCTTCTGTTGGGTTTCTTTCAATTAGCCCCTTCCCATCTCTGAAAATAACTATAGAAGCTGGATATGCCCAGGTAAACTGTATCTTGTAGAAAAGTTTGTCTGCATATGGTTTCATTAGGCTGTTTTGTTTTAATGTTTCTTGACAAAAGTCTTGCTTTACATAAACTCTCTTATCTTTATACTTCAATTCTTTATTTTTCTTCAGGGCAAGAAATGTTTGTTGTTGCAGTTTTTCCCTCGCAAACTTAATTATCACAGGGTGTGGTTCCCCTCCTCTCATTTTGCCCTGCAACCTATGTGCACATTCTATCTGTTCCTCGTTTAATTTTATTCCTTGCTCTGAAAACCATTCCAACATGCCCTTTTCTAATTGCCTTGAATTCACATCCTCTGAAATTCCATGTATAATTAAATTGGCTCTCCGGCTCCTATCAGAGAGCTCTGCATTGAGTTTCGTCAGCTGGCTAATTTGCTCCTTGTTTCCCTTTGCAGTCTTATCTGCCTGCATAGCTAACTCCTTAATACTTTTAATCTCTAAGGCCATTTGATTCAGTTCTTGTTTAACCTCTGCAATTGCCGTTCTTATCTTTTCTTGTGATTCTAGCATTAGGCTTTGAAATTGGGCCAACTGCTCTGACAATAATGGCCATTTTACAGGATCTCTGCTTCTTATCTTGAAAGCTCAATAAATATTTTCTTACCACCAACAGCTGCCAAATTCTCAGGTCAAACTGTTCCTTATTGCCTTAGACACTCTTCTGCTTGTTTTTCAGCACTCTAGTTGAAGTATTTACATTCCTTTTAGCTTGTAATTCTGTCTTGTCGCGGAGGGAGAAGGCAAGGCTTCTTACTCCTTAGAGCATGCACACTGCCTCCACCCCCTCCATGTTTATGGGTCTACTCCACAATCTCCTGAAAGTCATTACAAGGGTTTTTTTGAGAATATACAGGGTAAGGGTTCACAACCCTTCCAGGGGTTCATGAAGGGGGTTGTAAGCCACCACAGCATTCTTATGAACTTTACAGATGATTTCTGAGAGCAGTGAATGGACTATGATACCAGTTATGTGGAATATGAAAGTGCACTAGGTAACCAGTGGGAAGATGGGAACAGATGCCTACAATACAGGGTCAGAGTACCATTTTCTGAGGTTGCCACCTCCAGGCGGGAGGTTAACACAGAGAATAAAGACACTCTCTCACACACAAAGCCATGAGGCTAGAGACATATACCAGTAACTCCATGAAGGTACAGACTCCATGCAAGCAGACAGCCTTACACCCCCTCCTGCAAGTCCCCCTACATCAAAGGACTTCACACAAGGGTGTAAAGACAGCAGGGTGCTTCCTGAGAACTGGTTCTGCTGCCCAAGACCCCTGTCATCCCAAAGACAGATGCCAGATGCAGCTGACGTCAACATCCTGTCCTGACCATCAGGTAGCTCTGAATATTAACCACTCCTATTGAACCCTCTTAGTGGCTAGAGATAGAGAATGGACCATCTATAGGCTCTCTTGGGATGGCCTCATATCTTGCCATCCTCCCAGGTACCACCTTCCCAATAAAAGCTGCTCCCCAAGAGTCACGTTAGTCTATCTTTCCCCTACTACTCCTTGCTTGTCTCCCATCCTCCCTCACGGACCCTTGGGTGCACACTACTGGGGTCTGCCACGTGGCTCTTCTGGTTCAGAACCACGATCCTTTGTCCTCGTCCCGAAGACTTCTCTCCTTCTTTTTCCAGATGGATTCCACTGCTTCATACAGAGGTAATTATCACCTTCGACGGAAACCATCAAATACCCTGCTCATGCAAATGTCTCTGTATTTCTATCTAATTTCCTAGTTCTGTATAATTGCATGAATGATAGTGTAACACTGTTTATAAATCTTTTATTATATTTTTAGTAAACAATTTATCTTTTATACTTTAACTGGAGTCTGTGTCAGTCCCTGAGAAGTTTCAGTGAAGGGCCATCTCTGTATACACAGGCAAGATCCCGTAAAGCCGGCTGCATTGTGTTAAGAGCTAATATTTCCCCCAATATTGATAAATAAGGGAGCGGTCAGGCCAACAGGGTACAGGATTCAAACAAGCTGACAAACAAGGGAGTCTAGGCTGACACCCTTCTTTCCTCCCATGTTTCCCTCTCAGTCCATGGAGAGATGCTGTTGAGCCACTGATTTTGCAGAGATTTGGAAACAGTTTCTGAATCTCCACCCCAGGTAGGAGAGATTAGCAGGGGACAGCCTGGGTCCTCCCTTCTTTCTCAGGGGAGCTGTTGCTCCTGCAGTTGCTGATAAGGTGTTTGGGCAAGAGAGGCTTTGAATGCCACTCCCTTTACCCATGCCATGCTCTAGATCCTACACCCTCCTGGAATGCCCCCTTTCAGTGTGTACTCTCAGTCTGGCATGATCTCTGACGGGAATCTGTTTTTATCTTTCAGTTTCCTTTTCCTTCGAGAAGGTGGCCATGTATTTCACTGAGGCAGAGTGGGCCCTGCTGGATCCGGGCCAAAGAGCTCTCTATGGGGAAGTCATCCTGAAGAACTAAGGGAGCATGGCCTTTCAGGGTAAGGATCTTTCATGGGTGCCAGAGGTGTGGATTGCTGCCATTGGGATGATGCATGAATCAGGGTGGCTTAGATTTAAATCATGGTTTTCTACATAAAGACTCATTCCTGCTGCTATAATCTTAATATTTGCAACCAGATGAAGGTTTCATGTTTAAAATAACAGCTTTTCAGATTAGTTTTACAGTTATATCAGAAAATTACTGATTTGGTTATACTTTTAGAAACACATTACAGATCATAGATAGATAATTATGAAATTATTGTGAACTATCTCCAGTTTAACTGGTTAATCATTCATATTTGGACAACTGTTCTGCTGTACTTTATTGGAAGGAGAAAAATAATGATTACCTTAAGTAAAAATGTATTCTTGTATTTGCTTAAGCATCCATGTTTGTTAACTGTTGTGGTTAAACAGAATATCTTTTTTAAAAAAAACACATTAAACTATCAGCCTGGTCCACACATGAAAAACTTCACTCATCTTCATGTTCTTGTTTGATCATAATCTAGAAAAGAAAAACAAGCTTTCCTGTTTTATCGGGTCCCAAACGGTTTCTCAATTTAGAATGAATGAGTCCAAAGGAAGAGAATATTCTTTCTATGCCAGCAGAAGCTGCTGCTGCTGCTGCTGCTAAAAGTAAAAATCATTACTTCATAGGGTTGCCAGGTGTTGAACTCATTTCCTACAAGGGCTAGATGTGACATAAATACCACTTTATTGGGCCAGGCCATGTGTGCCATAAAATATAACAAAAGGTGGAAGAGATATAAACTTTATAAAGATGATTTCAGATGCCGAATGGCAATAGCAGATGTGACTGGATTGGGTGTGATGTGCAGAAGGGTGGAGATATCAGCACTGGTGTGATATACAGAGGCGTGGCGATATCAGCTTTGGTAATGAGACAGGAAACCTAGGTCTCAGTTTGGTACAGGAGGATTCAGTATAGGAGGATGCAAAGAATAAATGCAAATAAGTCTGAAGAAGTGAGCAGTGTTCACAAAAACACATATGCTACCATAATTTTTTTAGTCTTTAAAGGTGCTACTGAACTCTTACTCTTTCTACTACTATTAGAAACCACAACATTCAAAAACCAGTGGGGGAGCATTTTTACCTTCCAGGAATCCAGGGCTTTCAGTTGCTGACATATTTGAGGGCTTCAAACATGGCTAAAGCTCCTCCACAGTCCAAGCATTTTAAACATCTCTTTCTGGTTAGGGTAATATTTTTGTGTAGATTCAAACTTTCTACTAGAGTTTATACATTTTCAATACTTTATATGGTCTGTGGTTGTCTTTAAGGTGTGAAATAAGAGAAAAGTTCTTTTCATGGGCTAAGCAGTTACATAGTTTCTCCTTGTGTGGGTTGTTAGATGCTGAAGAAGATTTCCATGCAGAGTGAAACTTCACACTCTGAGCATTCAAAACGTTTTTTCTCTCTGTGGGTTCCTTAGCGCCATTGAAGACTACTACTGTTTCTCAATCTCTTTTCATACACTGAGAATTCAGAGGGCTTCTCCCCTGTGTGGGTTGTCAGATGCTGTTGAAGACTGCCACTCAACCTGAATCTCTTTCCAAACTCTGAGAATTCAAACAGTTTTTCCCTCTGTGGGTTCTTTGGTGCAGTTGAAGATGGCCACTCCGACTGAATCTCTTTCCACAGACTGAGCATTCAAACGGTTTCTCCCCTGTATGGGTTCTCTGATGCTTTTGAAGATTGCCATTCTGACTGAATTTCTTTCCACATTCTGAGCATTCAAAGGGTTTCTCCCCTGTGTGCGTTCTCTGATGCTGTTGAAGAGTGCCACTCTGACTGAATCTCTTTCCACAGACAGCATTCAAAAGGTTTCTCTGCTGTGTGAGTTTTTTGATGCTGTTGAAGATGGCCAATCTGACTGAATCTCCTTCCACAGTCTAAGCATTCAAAAGGTTTCTCCCCTGTGTGGGTACTATGGTGCAGTTGAAGATGGCCACTCTGACTGAATCTCTTTCCACAGTCTAAGCATTCAAAAGGTTTCTCCCCTGTGTGCGTTCTCTGATGCTGTTGAAGATTGCCGCTCCTACGAAATTTCTTTCCACATTC
This sequence comes from Lepidodactylus listeri, assembly GCA_029233225.1. Classification (NCBI taxonomy): domain Eukaryota; kingdom Metazoa; phylum Chordata; class Lepidosauria; order Squamata; family Gekkonidae; genus Lepidodactylus; species Lepidodactylus listeri. The sequence goes on along the minus strand of JARCFY010000004.1, from coordinate 21,787,835 downwards.
TGAGCATTCCAATGGTTTCTCCCCTGTGTGAGTTCTCTGATGCTGTTGAAGAGTGCCACTCTGAGTGAATCGCTTTCCACATACTGAGCATTCAAAGGATTTCTCCCCTGTGTGGGTTCTTCGGTGCAGTTGAAAGTTGCCACTCTGACTTAATTTCTTTCCACACTCTAAGCATTTAAAAGATTTCTCCCCTCTGTGTTTTCTTTGGTGCACAAGGAGATGTGATCTATTTCTGAAGTATTTTCTACAGTGAATGGATATACTTGCCTTTGTTATCCTGTGCTTTAGAAAATGTACATTATGCTTTCTTCTATATCTGTTCTCAACCATATGGCTGCCTTTCTTTCTGTTCGGTCTGCCCTGAGTCCTGACATTTTCTTTCAAGTCTTCATTTTTAACTGTATCTGGCATTTGCTGATGAAATTCCTTGCCCTCCTCATTTCTCTGATCATCTTCTGCTGGAATAAATTGTGAGATCCTGTTAGCACCTGGGTGGGTTGGTAAGGTCCAAAGGCATATATGTGACTGCAGTATGAAATGACTGACGGCCCTTTGGATGCCAGCTTCGCTGATCTTAACCACCCCTCCCCCTTTCCCCAGAATATCTTGTATTTATGGATATGTCACCCCCTGACTTCTGAGCTCTTGCCCAGAAGGAGTTTCTGAGCATCTAGATTTATTAATCAACACCTCCTGGTGGTTCCTGGCCCCAGAGATGTCCAACGTGCCTCAACGAGGGCTGGGGCTTTTCCGGCCTTGGCCCCTACCTCGTGGAATGAGCTCCCATTAGAAATCAGGGCCCTGAGGGACCTATTACATTTCCGCAGCCCTGCCAGACAGAGCTCTTCCACCAAGCTTTCAGTTAAGGCAGCAGGCGCCCACCTTCTGTTGGCCTCCCCTCCCATAACCTCAGATCTAAATGGCCACCTGGGAACAAACTGCTTGCTGAAATCTGTTGAGGCCCCAGCCTCTTACTGAATATTGTTTTTAGATATGTTTTAGATATATTTTAACTGTTGATTGTTGTATTGTGAATTTTATGAAGGAACCTGCCCTGAGCCTGCCTATGGGGAGGATGGAATACAAATCAAATCAATCAATCAATCAATCAATTACAGGCCCCCGAAGGCCTCCATCTCTCCTTACCCAGTGGGCTGTATGATTGGATCAAACCAAATGTTGGTCAGAAGTGAATCAGAAACCCTCCACGGCTATTTCTTGCCTGTTCCCTAGGCATAATCGTGAAAGATACTCACCCTCAGCCACCTCATTTGGGAAGGAAATATGCTCTTGGGATCCTCTTGAGGAACTCTCCAGCCTTTCTTTGGATGCAAGCCTGTGGTTTGTCTCCACCATAGTCTCTCTTACACTTCTGGCTTTTATCACAGAGAGAAAGACAGAGAGATAGAAACAGTGGTTATTCTTGTAGTGGGAAGCAAATAAATACAAGAGTAAAAATTCTTCTGGAAGGACCGAACCATGGTCAAAATCAAAGCCCACAATCCCTACCAGTATAAGGGGAATGGATCTGTGAGGCAAACACCCAAGTTCCCCCAAGGGTTAACGTGATTTGAGTCTCCCTGCAGCTAACATGCTTATCTTTTTCAAGGCTGGACTCCAGAATGTGGTAATTGATTCATTGTGAGAACCTGTATCCAGTTGTGTAACAAGGAGGGAGGGGGGTTAGGAGGGTGCTGACAGCCCCTGGAAAATTCCCTCAATGAATTGATGACCCTTGATTGGGTCATTAGGACCACCTGACCCTAGAGAGGTGTAGAAAGTATAATACGGGTATAGACCAGAGGGAAGCCGTGCTAACTTTATGCTCATACCATGCTGGTATGCTTTGTTATTTTCTTCCATCATCACGATGAATAGTTTTATGTAGAGTGACGAGCATAGAGTTGAGCAGGCTCTGGAGGGCGGTGGAGGACAGGAGGGCCTGGCGTGATGTGGTCCATGGTGTCGCGAAGAGTCAGACTGAACAGCAACAACAAAACCTTAGGCTACAGCAGGAATACTTATTGTGCAACAAGAGGGGCCGCCTAACACCAAGTGTTTCATGTATTAGAACAGTTATCTTTTCTCATTCTTCTGTTGATGAGCTGCTGAAACTGTGCTGTTTAGTGATGTCTTAATTTATCAAACACGGTTCCCCCAGATTAGAGTCTGCACACTTAACCACTACACCAAACTGGCTCTCAAACTTGTGCACACTCTCCTCCTCAACCCACTGAACTGGGTGCTGCTCAGATACAAAGAGGCGTGACCCAGGCGGACCCAGGCTTCAGTTCTAGACAGGATCATTTCCAGATGACAGGCAGAGTGGATGTTTGTAATCCCATCCAGGGGAAAGGGTATGTCGTAAAGGATAGCAACAGATAAATGAGGTTCTGGCCCTTTCCAGAGTCTTTCTTTTTTCTTTTTATAATATAATTTTATTATTATAGCAAATCAAAGCAGGATACAACAATGTCAATATTTTCAATGCCAAAAAAAACCAACCCCAAAGTCATCATATCAAGCAGTATACAATCACAAGTGAGTATCTTTGAAAGAGTCAAGTTAGTGTCTGGTGGTTTGCTAAATCTGTTTAACCTGAGTGTAGCTGTCTTAACCATTAAGCCTAGTGGGGGGTGTGGAGTGAGCAGGGGAAGAGAGTCATGAAAGAGACAGAGTGGTAGGTTTCAGAGACGGAGCCAGGAGGAGTAGCCAGGATCCAGGGGAAGTAAGTTCTGGGCAGTCATGTATGTTAGGAATGGGTACCAGGTGCACACAAATCGGGAGGAGGTCGCATCAATGGAGGGGTTGGGTGGGTTGAGGCTATTCGTGATTTTGTCCATGAGAAATTGTTCCCAGACCTTTTTTTGCCATGAGTCTAGAGATGGGGCGGTATTGAGTTTCCAAGATGCCGCTATGGATGTTTTGGCCGCCGTGAGGAGGAGGGTGGTCACAGGGAGGAGTGGCTCTTCTCCTAGAGAGGGGTCCCTAAGGTGCAGTAGAAGGACTGTTGGGTCTAGAGGTAGAGATTGAGATGTGATGTTTATTATCTCCTTAGTTACTGAAGACCAGAACCGTTGGATTTGAGGGCACGGCCACCAGCAGTGCAAATAGTCACCTCGTCCTCCGCAGGCTTTCCAGCATAGGGGTGAGTGGTTCTTGTCGATGTGATGTAGGTGGGTTGATGTGTAGTACCATCTGGAGGTCAATTTGAAGAATTGATATCTAACGTTAAAAATCCCAGATTTGTTTGCTGTTGAGGACCAGATCAAGGACCATTGTTGTTCAGTTAGCGTTCGGCCGAGGTCCTTGTCCCAAGCCCTCTGGTAGTGAAGTTGATGGGGGCCAAAGGAGTCTGAGAGTATTCTGTAGATGTTTGAGAGAAGGCTCTTGGAGTGTTCCGAGTAGGTTGATAGTAGTACTTCGAATGGTGTCTTGGCCCTCTGGGGGCTCTTTTTATTTAGTATAAAGGAGAACAAGGTGCCTAGTTGGTAGTATGTGAGCCAGGGGATTTGGTGATTGACCAGTTCTTCAGGCTTCGCTTTCTGGAAGAGTTCACCGTTCCTGGTGAGGTCTTGGAGTCTCGTGAGTCCCACTTTGGTCCATGTCTGGAAGTTCCCTGGTTCTTGACCTGGTGGAAACCACTCCTGGAAGGTGAAGGTGGAGAGTGGTGATATGGGGGGTGCAAGCAGGTTCTTCGTGACGTCCCAGATCCTTAGGGTGTGCGCCAGAAATGGGCTGTCCAAGGTTAGTTTAGATCTCTTGGTCTTGGGGCACCACAGCGTTTCGTGCAGAGATAGGGGCGCATCCCTATAGCATCCAGCCTATATCCGGAGAGCTGTTCGTCATTTGACTGCATTAGCTAGAGCTGTTGCTTGGCAGTACCTTCCTAGATCTGGGAGGTTAAGGCCCCCTCTGCGTGTTGGTTTTGTTAACCGTCTCCTATCCACTCTGGACTGTTTGAAGGCCCAGATGAATGAAGTGATCGTGGCTTGCCACAGTTTGAGATCCCTGCCAGGGATTGTAATTGGTAGTGTTCTGAACAGGAACAGAAAGCAGGGGAGGATGAAGCTTTGGGCTAGGTGAATACGATTGGGTAGATTTAGATTGAGTTTGTTCCACTCCTGGACGCGTCTTTTGATGTCATCAAAGAGTGTGTGGAAGTTAGCTTTTACTAAGTCTTTGAGATGTAGCGGGATTTGAACCCCAAGATGTCTCCAAGATGATATGACCCATGGGAAGTCAAATTTCGTTTCCAGGCAGGCTCGGGTTTGTGGGAAGAGTACTACTGGGTACAATTCAGATTTTTGGGTGTTTACCCTGAGGCCGGAAATTTTCTCGAAGTCAGCCAGTGTGTTGCAGATCACTGGGAGGGAAGTCCGGGGTTTGGAGACATATAGGGTCAGGTCATCAGCATAGAGAGTCAGTTTGTGTTCAGTTTTGTCGATCTGAATTCCCATGAAGTCTTGCGCTATGCGTAGTCACTCAGCTAGGGGTTCAATTGCCAGTGCAAAGAGCAGGGGTGACAGAGGGCACCCTTGTCGCGTTCCTCTTGAGGGGTGGAAGAATTTCGAGTTATGGCCGTTCACTCTGACACGGGATAGTGACGACAGTAGGAGAAGACGTATCACGTTGGAGAATCTTGGGCCGAAGCCCATTCTTTGGAGCAGGGTAAAGAGGTATGATGGCTCCACCGAGTCAAACGCCTTCTCAAAGTCTAAGGCCAGTATGACTGAATCGTCAGGTGATTTCTTCCTGTCGTGTATGATGTTCAGTGTACGTTGTATGTTGTCTGCTAGTTGCCTTGAGGGGATGAAGCCCGTTTGGTCGGGATGTATGTAGTCAGAGATGTTGGTCTTCAGCCGGATCGCTAATATCGTTGAGAGAATTTTGGCGTCGTTGTTGATCAGTGCAATTGGGCGGTATGAGGCTGGGTTAGTAGGGTCTTTTTTGTACTTGGGGATAACCGTGATGGAGGATTCACACCAGGACCTAGGGATGTGGCCCCCTTCCAGGGCCATGTTGCACACTTGAAGGAGAAGAAGAAGAAGAAGAAGAAGAAGAAGAAGAGATTGGATTTATATCCCGCCCTTCACTCACTTAAGAGTCTCAGAGCGGCTTACAGACTCCTTTCCCTTCCCCTCCCCACTACCTGTGAGGTAGGTGGGGCTGAGAGAGCTCTTTCCCAAGCTGTCCTTGAGGGAACAGCTGGTACAGAGCTATGGCTTGCCCAAGGTCATCCAGCCAGGTGCAAGTGGAGGAGTGGGGAATCAAACCCGGTTCTCCCAGATTAGAGTCCGCGCACTTAACCACTACACCAGACTGGCTCTCTGTGGTGAGAGTTCCGGGTAGAAAGTTTTGTAGAATTCGGCTGGAAGGCCATCTATACCTGGGGATTTGTTGAGTTTCAACGCCTTGATTGTGTTGTGGAGTTCCTGTACTGAGATTGGGCTATCCAGTAGCTCTTGGTGTGAGGGCGTAAGTTTTTTGGGAGGTGCGGGAAGGTCTAGCTGAGTCTCTATCTCCTTTTCGTCCGGATGGCGCGAATTGTATAGTTGTGAGTAAAATGCGGCAAACTCCTGGACAATATCTTTTGGGGATGTTAGGACCTTGCCTGCTGTGTTTCTGATCGAGTGAATCATGGAAGAGTTTCTCTTCTCCTTTACTCTCCAGGCTAAGAGGCGTAGCATCCTTGGGGATTTCTTCCAGTATCTTTGTTTGACGTATAAGAGGTTGCGTTGGATCTGCGTCGTTTCTAGGGAGTCCAGGATTTTGCGTTCCGCTTGAAGCTTAGCGTATGTTATTTTGTCCCCAGATTTCTTGTGGAGAGCTTCGAGAGAAGCTATACGTTGTAGTGTCTCTGTTTTAATTTTAGTCTTTTCCTTTTTCAGGTGTGAAGCTAAGGAATTGAAGGAGCCACAAATTACCGCTTTCAACGCATCCCAGGAGTTGGCTGGAGATGTGTCCGAGATCGGATTTTCTGCTAGGAAGTTTTTAATATCCATTGCTATTGTTTCTTTAATAGAGTCGTTTAATAAAAGCGTTTTATCCAACATCCATTGTCTGTCTCCACGTGACGTCACAGTGTCTAGGAGGGTGCAGCTGATCCATGCGTGATCCGTGAGGTGCCTTGAGCCAATAGTTGCGGCGTTCAGTCGCAGGAGCAGGTCTCTAGAGAGGAGCAAGTAGTCTATTCTTGAGAAGGAGTGGTGTTTGGGGGAAAAAAAGGAGTAGTCTTTACCCATCGGGTGCAGGGCCCTCCATGTGTCTATTAGGTCGTGCTGGAGGAATAGATCTGAGAGGCCCTTCACCTCCCGCTCCGATTGTGAGCCTCTGAGTACTTGTGATTTGTCAAGGGTGAGATTAGCCACTAAATTTAAGTCCCCCCCCCCCCCCAATTAGACTGCCATGTTTAAAGGAGTCCAGTCTGGTAAATGTGTTTCGTAAAAAGTGGAGCTGATTTGCATTGGGTGCATATATATTTGCTAGCGTGACAAGTTGATTTCCTAGTGAGCCCTTAGTGAAGATGAACCTCCCTTCGGGGTCTATCAGAGTATCTTGCACGATGAGATTGAGATTTTTTGAGATTAATATTGCTACCCCATGGGCTTTGGAAGAGCCCGGAGCTTGTAGTTGAGTAGGGAAGAGTGGGGTTTTGAGGACCAGGTTCGAGGCAGATTTCATATGGGTCTCTTGAAGGAACAGTATGGAGGTTTGTGAGGTCTTGAGGTGATTTAGTACCCTCTTGCGTTTAATTGGGTCCCCTAGGCCCTTGATGTTGACAGAAGTTATTTTTAAGGCATCCATGAGGCCTGGCTCCAGAGTAAGAAGGGTTTGATATAGGGAGAGAGGTGTTAGGAGGGGTGGTACAACAAATGTAGGACCTAGAGTTATGTCTGAAGCTGAGTTGGATTGTGCGGGTGCGTAGGTGTGGATTCAGAGCCACCAAGGTACGAGTGGGGTGAGGGGTGTGCGCTTCTGTTTGTCCCAGGGATCAATCAGTGGTGTCTCACGCTCCAGCACAGGGTGATTAAAGGAAGAAGAAGAAGAAGGAGATTGGATTTATATCCCGCCCTTCACTCACTTAAGAGTCTCAGAGCGGCTTACAAACTCCTTTCCCTTCCCCACCCCACAGCAGACACCCTGTGAGGTGAGTTGGTTGGTTGGTACGTGTATAAAATGTGCCAGTAATTATCAGGGACTGTTTTGATTATTCTACCAGGGTAGTGGTGATTACCACAAAGAGAGAGCGGTATAAAGAGAGCAGGTAGTTCTATGCTCTGTATGTTATGAGAGAGAAAAGGGGGGGAGATAATAAAAAAGTAGAAGGAAAGTAAATGTCAAGTGATGTCTGAAGGTGTAGCTGCAGCAGATCAGAACTGCCCCACAGTGGACCTGTTTCACAGTGTGTTCAGGCTCTTTAGAGTAGAGTCTCTTTTTTAAGGTGGATAGGGGAAATGTCCCCCTTAAGCAGCAATATGCTATCAAACACAAGACAGGGAGTGTGCAATATTAAACAGCGCGATAGCAGTTGGTGCCACTAGATGGCGTTCAAGGGCTGCAAGTCAGTTGGTGAAGAACAGCGAGCAGGGAAAAGCTAACAGGAAGAACCGGGCTTCCTTTAGAGCAAAATTCCACCAGAAATAAAACTTACTTTAACAATGGTATTTATGGGTTATGCTAGATTTCTAAAGTACACTACTAGGTTGGTAGATGGTAAAACTAATTCACTTTTCTACAAAACACTTAACTATTACGAACAAACAAACTATACTTCTAACTGGGGCTTAGAGAACCCACGTGCTCCCCCCTCCCCCACCCTCTACAATCATTAGTAAACAAAAGACCGGCGCCTGGGGTTTGTTAGCCAGGCATGGGCAGTCATAGCAGCACAGTTACAGTAGATCCAGAGCCCAGTAAAAAACACAAACAAAATGCAAAAGGACAAATTTAGTACAAGCCGTGCTCTGGTCGCTTTGGAGATTGCTGAAGAATGCAGGTGAAGCTGGTAGTTGTCTTGCTTCTCAGATTTCAGTGGCTTGCAGCGCCTTCTTTCTGCATGGGTGAGCTTTCCCGGCATTGGTGGGGTCTGAGGTCTGGGAACAGTGGGGAGCGGCCTCTCCGTTTGTGTGGTTTGTGTGCTCCTTCAGTCTTGTCTGTCAGGCTTAAGGCTTCCAAGAGTTCCTGCCCAGACTCTTCATCTGCTGCAAAGTATTGCTGTCCCCCGTGGGAGACTTGTAGCTTGCCTGAGTCCAGCCATTTATATTTAACGTTAGCAGTCTGCAGCCGGGTTGTAGTCGGTTTTAAGAGGCGTCTGATGTCGAGAGCTGCCTTCGGCACATCTGGAAAGACTGCAATTTGGAAGTTTTTGAAGGGAAGATGCCCCACTGTACATGCTTCGTCTAGCACCGCTGTTTTGGTATTCCAGTCTGCAAAGTGCACCATTAGGTCTCTGGGGCCCTTGCGTTTAGTGTTGTTGGGAGCTCCTAGCCGAAAGGCCCTCAAGATGGCGGGCGCCGTTCCCGGGGATTGTGCATTGAGCGAGGCCAGCTACTGTGTAATAAAATCAGCAGGGTCCATACCCTCCTCCGCCCCTTCAGGGATCCCCTGAAATTTCAGATGGAGATATCTAATTTGGGATTCCAGCATTAGAATTCTCTCTTTGTAAAGAGAGTCCCTGGAATAAAGCTCTTTCATGTCCTCTTTAAGTAGGAGGCCCAGGTTCATGGCGGAGTCCGCCGTTTGCGAGGTCCTATTTAGGGAAGCCTGAATGCATTCTAGTTGGTCTCTTACCGGCTGGATTGTTTTGTGCAATTGGTCTGTGAGTCTACGCTCCATGTTCTCCAGCAGCGTGGGGAGGTCAGCTAGGAGGCGAGTTGTGTCCGTCACGTGGGTGAGGCTTAGGTCGCCCGCCATGCTTGCCGCGTCGCTTGCTGGGGTCTGGCTGGGGACTCTTGCCTCTCATGGGGAGAAGAAGGCTTGTGCCGATTTTGGAGTCGAGCTGGAGGTAGCAGGAGTCACTCCGGATTTCTTGCCCATGCTCTGGGAGGTGAGGGCGGTCAGGAATTCAGCGTATTTCGTGACGAGGAGGGGACAGGAGGCAGAGCTCAGTTCTCAGGCAGCCACCATCTTCCGTGGCCAAGCCACGCCCCCTTTCCAGAGTCTTTCTGAGGTCCTCTCATCCGCTTTGCCTCAGGCCAGGACTCCTTCTCTGGCTTGGGTGATAGCCACAACATGGGCCTCAGTTGCCCTTGGGCAATTACACACTCATGAACACATGAAGCTGCCTTATACTGAATCAGACCCTTAGTCCATCGAAGTAAATATTGTCTACTCAGTCCGGCAGCAGCTCTCCCGGGTCTCGGGCAGAGGTCTTTCACATCACTTCCTACCTGATCCTTCTAACTGGAGATGCTGGGGATTGAACCTGGGACCTTCTGCATGCCAAGCAGATGCTCTGCCAGTGAACCACAGCCCCTCCCCAAGTAGTGGGATAGGCCTCAAAATGGTGTATTGCTAGTCAATATTTGGATTTATGCCTCCTAACAATGGCAGCGATTTACACCTTTGGCATCTACAAAAGATCCTTACCCAGAAAGGCCACATTCCTGTAGTTCTCCAGCATGACTTCCCTGTACAGAGCTCTTTGTCCCGGATCCAGCAGGGCCCATTCTGCCTCAGTGAAATAGATGGACACCTCCTCAAGGGAAAAGGGACACTGAAAGAAAAAGCAGATTCCCTCGTCAGAGATCACGCCAGGCAGAGATTGCCCACTGGAAGGGAACAGTCATGGGAAGATACGGGATGTAAGTCTTGGGATGGGTAACAGGAACAGTTTCCAGTGGATCTCACACCTAAGACACCTTGGAGAAACTTCAGGAGCAAAAGCCCCCACTGAGAAAGGAGGAGGGACCCAGACTGACCCCTGCTCATCATTCCTACTTGGACTGGGGGTGCAGCAGCCATTTCCACACCTCTGAAAAGACAATGACTCAACAGTATCTCTTCACTACCTGTTACTGAAGACAGAGGAGGAAGGAAGGGTGTTTCCTTGTTTTTTCCCTGCTCCACACCCCCCACATACCAGGCTTGTGAAACCTTGCCCTGTGTACACTCAACCAATTTTTAAACACTTTTTACTAAATTCTGGGAGAGGTGGAAGAGAAGCACCAGGTACCTATAAGCCTCAGGGACTATAAATGCTGCCAAACTATTTCAGACTTCTGGGAAAGAAGGGAAAGAGAGGGGTGGAAATATGTCGCATGACAGGTCACCATCACATTCGGCCCAGATGTGACTTGAGCGCAGCAGAGACTTGAGGGTAATATGAGTTTTCAGAGCGTCTCCTGACATGCTAACTTTACAACCAGGTTTTCAGCCAGATGCAACATTAACATGACATCCCATCTGCCCCAAGCCCCTCCCCAAAGCTCCTGGGGGTACCAGGCCAAAGCCTGCCATCCCTACTCCAGCATCCTATTTCCCACAGCAGCCCGCCAGATGCCCTTATAAGTACCGGCACAGAAGCCAAATTTTCCCATTATTATTGGGCCCTAGAAACCAGTTTTCAGAGCTCTGCTGCCTCAGAAGGTGGAGGCTCCCTTTATCCACCAGGCTGAATAGCTCTGCTGAGGTTGGTCTAGCTCTTCTCTTTTGAGCCACCTTGAGCTCCTCTTATGGAAGCAAGCTGAGATCCAAATATTTAAATTAATGGGTGGAATTTCCTTCAATGGATTAGTCTAATCCCCTTCAAGAGGAATCACTGTTAGTGGACATTAAGTGCCGCAAATTAAATCTTGTGTTGTGTGAAGAAGTATTTAATTCTTTTCCTGACCCGATGTCTCTCTATCCATCAAACTCACAAGGGTGCCCCAAACACATCCAGGGACAAAGACACTTTACCAAAGGAGAGGGCGTCTTGGGCATGCTCCTGGGCCTGCGCCGTCTGCCCTTGCTCCAAGAAAGCCCCTTCCACGTCAGAGAATGTAGCTTCTATCTTCATCGATGGTCCCCACATCTGAAACAGCAGCAAGGGAGAGGGGGAAGAGATGGAATGGAAGAGACCAAGCAATGGGTCCTGCCCCACTCCCAGACTCTGCACCCTTCTATCAGTAGACCTGGTGATTTATCTGGAGGGATAAGAAATTTGGTCAGGCTTTGGCTGAGATTTGGCTCAAGAATCTTGAGGCGCAGGAACACTCCCTCTAGGCATCCGTTGTGGGGTAGCGGACCTCCTACTCTGCGGGAATAACTGTGGCTTCCGCCCATACTCAGCTTTGCCAGTATATTTGTCACTAAAGCAGATAATAAAAGGACACCAGAAGGCTTCAGCCCTTTCTATTTCCAAGGGGAACCAAGCCTGGTAAACAGTATCCCTTGGAGCTTCTTACCACTTGAAGAAGCAGGGCAGATATAATACGGCCACTTCTGCACTGTCGTTTTTCTCAGTCGTTTTCCCCTATTGCTTTGCGTGTCCCCCCCCCCCCTTTCCACATGTGTTTTGCTTACTCTGGGACTACTAGAAAGAGGAAAACACATTGTGGGGGGAGGAAGATGACCCTGAAGCAATAGGGACACACAAGTGACAGAAGTGACAATGTAGAAGTCTCTTCAGTCTTTCATCCAGAGAACAATCGCAGTTTTCTCCTGGCCCCATATTCAAACTCACCCTAACAGAAAGACCATTTTCCAGAGTCCAACCTGTTGAAGGAAAAAGCCTCAGACCAGCCCTTTTGGAACAGCTTTGGGTGGCGACTACACTTGTCACCAGTGCCCTGCTGGAGATGATAGCTGGGGGTGGGACGAGCCAAAATGCTTGACATTTGGGCCAGCCAATCAGCATGAACAATTCATCCCATCTGGGACTCCTTTCTGGGACTCCTAACTATCAAAAGGTGAGCTTTGTATTCTTGCTGGCATTCCCCTTAGCGAGACCTGAACCTATGCCTCCTGTGACTGTGCCCTTCTGTTTCCCCTTTTTTGTGTTTCCTGGGGGAGGTCTTTACCTCTCACGCTTGGCAAAAGGACGCCATTCCTCCCACCCAGACCCCAATGCAGTAGGGAGAATTTGGCATTTTGTTAATGACTGCCTCTGCCAAGTGAGCTGTGGAGTGATGGGGCAGGGGCGATGCAGTTCAGCTTTGCAAAACACTGCTGTGGGTGGGTAACTCGAACCCACATCCGTGGCGGTCCCTGGTGTGTTTAAGCGGCTCACACCATGATCCTCACAGTGATGTATGACCATGTCCCATGTGTTCCTCCTGGCCTTGTGTCTGTGGGAGGCTGACCCCAGGGGTGTGGCCACATCATTATGCTCCGCCCCTCTCTGCCTGTCTGAGGGGAGTCACTTGCTGTGATTGGTGAGCGCCCTTGATGTTTCCATGATCTTTGCTGGTGTCACTCTCTGTAGCTGCACACTCTATGTTTGTTTTTTAATTTTCTAAAAAAAATTGGCCAACAAAATGGAAGGGGTAGGGGAGATACAGATTCATCAAATACTATGGGCTAATTCATACAACAAGTAAAATCAGATGTATACACTATTTTTAAAAATGTTCCTCTCCTCTGCTGGGTAGGCCTTGGGTGCTGGGAAGGCATCAGGGTCTTAGGATAGGGCCGAGGTTGCTTCCAATACAGGCAGGAGTTCCCTTCCCTCCCCTAAGCCCTTTCTCACTCATCTAACTGAGAAAGGCCAGCTTTTTGTTTGTTTGGAGACTAAAATGACCAGCGTAGGAACGTCAGTTTTGTTCATTTAACCTGTTACTGAAAGACATTGATTGTCAACCTCCAGGTGGGGCCTGAAGTTCTCCGAGAATTGCAATCGACCTGCCACTGCCAGAGATCCATTCCCCTGGAGAAAATGATTGTACTGGTGGGAGGGGGGCTCTGTGGCCTTGGTCCCATCAGGGGTCCTCCTGTCCCCAAACCCGGCCTTTCCAAGAATCCCACCCTCCCCCAAATGTCCAGGAGTTTGCCATCCGGGAGTTGCTAACCCTATGAAAACCATGGCTGAGAATGAGCCCAGCCTGCCTCCCTTCCCAGAGCTAAAAGCTAAAAGTCCTGATGGTTCTCTGGATTAGGGTTGCCAAGTCGTAGGGACTCACCAGCGGGGGGGAGTCCTCCTCCAGCCGGGAGTCTCTCCTGGCGCATGCGCCCCCAGCGACGTCACCAGAAATGACGTCAGCACGTTGGGGGTGTTGCCAGGGCAACACTCTGGCAATCGCCCCAAAACTCTATGGTACCAGGGCGATTGCCAGGGCGACTTCCGGTGACGTCGTCCTCGCTGGACAACTTTGGCGGTGGGGTTCCCCCACCGGCCAAATGCTGGCCGACGGATCGAGAACCCCTTTAGCGGGGGATCCCCCGCCCCCTGGGCTGACTTGGCAGCCCTACTCTAGATACAGTACATGACTCTTCCTCATAAGGCCATTGCCTCAAGTCCTTTCCTTCTTTAAAATCTGGGGATACAAATAGGACCAGCTTGAAGATGTTCCTATGCATTGAGGCAAGCTGAAACGGCTTGCAGCATTCCGAAGATGTGTCCACCTTGCCTTCCTTAGTCCTTTAACTGACCCATTCTGATCAGGATGGTTCAGGCTACCCTGATCTTGTCAGATCTGTCAGGCTAAGCATGGGGGTCCTGGTTAGTACCGGGATGGGAGACCACCAAGAAAATCCACCATAGGTGGTTATTTGTTATCAGGCCTGATTTTTAAAAAGGTTTGTGTTGCTGTCTTGGGCAGGGGCTTTCCCCTGATGAGCTATGCTGGCTACTTTGCGGTCTTTCTCTGGGGAATTAAATCTGGACTGCTTAGCAGTTGGACTTCTTTTGTTCCTATAGAATTCTGAGTATTGGAGGTAAACTGCTTCTCAACTAGGGTTGCCAGGTCTGGGTTGGAGAACACCTGGAGACTTTGGGGGTGGGGAGGGGCCTCAGTATAGTCCAATGCCATAGAGTCCGCCCTTCAAAGCAGCCATTTTCTCCAGGGGAGCTGATCTCTGTTAGCTGAAGGTCTGTTGTAAAAGCAGGAGATCCCTAGGCCCCACCTGGAGGCTGGCAACTCTGCCTGGACACACCATTTAGCTAACCTGTTTGATTGGTTTGAGAAATCCATCCTCACAGGAACTTGTCCAGGAAGGAGTCATTCATACCAACTGGCTCCTTTATATGCATTGCATTTTAGCCAGTGTCCCCCCCCCCCAGGTGCCGTTTCCCTGGGGTTTCTCTGCCTCCCCCAGCCCCCCGTTTATCCAGACAACCTCTCTGCCCAGAAGAGATACCCCTCTTTCCTTTCCCCCCTGCTGGCTGCTCAGACAGAGCTTTTGCTGAATATGTCTAGAGGAAGAAGAGACTGGATTTATACCCCACCCTTCACGCTTGTGATCTCTTTTCCTCTCCTCCCAAAGACACCCTGTGATGTAGGTGGGGATGAGAAATCTGAGAACTGTTCTTGAGAGAACACCTCTGAGAGAACTGTGACTGGCCCAATGTCACACCAGCAGCTGCACGTGGAGGAGTGGGGAACTGAACCCGGGTCTCCCAGATTAGCATCCAGCTCCTAACCACTACATCAAACTGGCTCTCTGCAATGCTTAAGCCATTCCCAGTCTCTTTGTCCCGGGCTCCAGTTTACCTTGAGATGCAGACAAACACACAGACATAGACAGCCAAGATCTGCAACAGAGTTTTAAGGAACCAAACAGAGATGGTTTACTTTCCTGAAGGACCAAACATGCATATCTAAGAAAAGCTTGATACGTAAAATAGCACAATGACATTAAGCCTGGTCCATGCAGTATAACAAGGACACTCCTTCTGATCCGCCTGGGCAACCCTTAGGTGTCTGCTGACCAGGGTCGGTGATGTAACTCCATTCTCTTTTCATTTATTTTTGCCTTTTTGATTTCTTTCCCTTTTCATAGCCAAGTGAGTCAGGGTATCTTTCCACAGTTGGAGGCGACCGAACAGAAAGGGGAAGGAGATGGAGGAGGAGGACCCAGAGACCTGGAATGGGCAAAAGACCAAGGAAAGGTCCCCATCCCACCCAGGCTGGGAGTGATGTTGAAGTACTTCTGCTCACTACACAGAGTGGACTTCTGGGACTCAGTGCCATAGGATGAAGGGGGAGTAGACAAATTTGTGGAAGGCATTTCCATTCTTATTTATATCAATTAGAATAGACATACCTTGGCTTCCATTAGAGGGACTGAATGTGGCTCAAAAGGGAAAGTAAGACAAATATGGGTGCAGCTATTAGCTGTGCTGAATAAACGGATCCTCCATGTGCTGGGACAACAGAACTGTAAAAACCATCTGCGCTCCTGCGTAAAGGCTCTCCAGGGACACCTGGCTAGCCAGGCACAAAAAAGAAACTGGACTAGCGATGCCTGACTGTGGCCTGGCTCATGAGCTATGGGAATGGGATGGACGTGGCGCCATGCTGACGTCTTGTCCAGCAGAAACATGACACTTTGGAAACCCACTGATATTACTCTCGAATTTCAGATATGCTAAAGTCACTTCTGGGTTTTCAGACGGAAGTAATAGTGATGTGTCATGCGACGTTGTTTCCGCCCTTCTTGTTCTCCCACCGGACCGGACTCCATGGCACGTGTGAGGGCCCAGCTGGCAGGAGAATGGCACACCTTGGCCTTTGGTCAGATCCAGCAGGGATGCTGTCACGTCAGGGCCCTGCGGGATTTATTACAACTTTGCAGGGTCTTGTAAGACAGAGATCTTCCACTGCGCTTTTGGTTGAGGTGGTGAACGTCCCCTCTCTCTTGTCCCCCCCCCCCCAATTAGTGGCCTGGATTCTTAATTCCATCTTAATTGCTAAGACATCTGATCAGAATTTACATGGTATTTTAGGATTTTGAGCTATTTTATATTGTTGTTTTAAGTGGATTGAATTGTTTTATAAATTGTATGTATATTGTTGGAACCCACCCTGGGCTTGCTTGTGGGGAGGGCAGGATACAAGTCCAAGTAATAATAATAAAGTAGTTGAATTCCAGAGTTCACAGGGCACATTTCAAGTACCACAGAAGACTGAAACGTGTCGCCGGAATCTATAACCCCCTCCATGTTTATTGGTCTCTTCCACAATCTCCTGAAAGTCATTACAAGGTTTTTTTGAGTGTATAGGGTAAGGGTTCACAACCCTTCTAGGGGTTCATGAAGGGGGTTCAGGATTCAAAGAAGCTAACAAACAAGGGAGTCTAAGGCTGCAGTCACACACACTAAATAATCTACTTTCAATGCACTATCAAATTCTATTTTGCCAGTTCACACAGTAAAAATCCAGTTGGAAAGTGGATTGAAAGTGCATTGAAAGTGGAATATTTAGTGTGTGTGACCACAGCCTAAGCTGACACCCTTCTTTCCTCCCATGTTTCCCTCTCAGGCCATGGAGAGATGCTGTTGAGCCATTGATTTTGCAGAGATTTGGAAACAGTTTCTGAATCTCCACCCCAGGTAGGAGAGATTAGCAGGGGACAGCCTGGGTCCTCCCTTGTTTCTCAGGGGAGCTGTTGCTCCTGCAGTTGCTGCTAAGGTGTTTGGGCAAGAGAGGCTTTGAATGCCACTTCCTTTACCCATGCCATGCTCTAGATCAGTGTTTTTCAACCACTGTGCCGCCGCGGGATTTTTTCAATGAAAGAAATGTGCCTTCCGGGCTTACCTTCCGGGACGCATTTGCGCATGCGAGAGAAAACAGTGGCGCGCTCTCACTGATTCCGCTCGCATGCTCTGTGGCCGGACTGAGGTAGGAGGGAGCTGCCGTTGAGGCGCAGCTCCCCTTGGCCTTGCGAGGACTCGAGGGAGGGAGGGAGAGTGCCGAGGGGCTCTGTCTGTTCGCCCACCCGACCTGCCAGCGACACGACGGAGGCAGCAGCCATGAGCGACCAGGAGCAGCTGCTTAAAATACATCCACATTATATTTCTTCTGAAACTCAGGTCAATGTTATGGGAAGGAGCCATTACACTTTGGATCTGTAACTTACGATTTCAAGTTGAGTGGCTATTACGTGTATTTGTAATACTGTCATAGTTAATACTTGAGCTGAGGCAACTAATGACCCATTTATCTTGTATTTCAGTGTTTTTCAACCACTGTGCCGTGAGATATTGTCAGGTGTGCCGCGGGATTTTTTCAATGAAAAAAATGTGCCTTAGCTCGAAAAAGGTTGAAAAACACTGCTCTAGATCCTACACCCTCCTGGAATGCCCCCTTTCAGTGTGTACTCTCAGTCTGGTATGATCTCTGGCAGGGGAATCTGCTTTTATCTTTCAGTTTCCTTTTCCTTCGAGGAGGTGGCCATGTATTTCACCGAGGCAGAATGGGCCCTGCTGGATCTGGGCCAAAGAGCTCTCTATGGGGAAGTCTAGCTGGAGAACGATGGGAGCTTGGCCCTTCTAGGTAAGGATCTTTCATGGGTGCCAAGGTGTGGATTGCTGCCATTGGGATAATGCATGAATCAGGGTGGGTGAGATTTAAATCATGGTTTTCTACATAAAGACTCATTCTTGCTGCTATAATCATAATATTTGCAACCAGATGAAGGTTTCATGTTTAGAATAACAACTTTTCAGATTAGTTTTACAGTTATATCAAAAAATTACTGATTTGATTATACTATTACAAACACATTACAGATCATACATAGATAATTATGAAAGTATTGTGTACTATCTCCCGTAATCATTCATATTTGCAAGAGATATAAACGTTATTAAGATGATTTCAGAAGTAGAATGGCAATAGCAGATGTGACTGAATTAGGTGTGATATGCACAGGGGTGGAGATATCAGCACTGGTGTGATATACAGAGGCGTGGTGATATCAGTTTTGGTAATGAGACAGGAAACCTAGGTCTCAGTTCGGTACAGGAGGATTCAGTATAAGAGGATGCAAAGAATAAATGCAAATAAGTCTGAAGAACTGAGCAGTGTTCACAAAAACACATACGCTACCTCAATTTTGTTAGTCTTTAAAGGTGCTACTGAACTCTTACTCTTTCTACTACGATTAGAAACCACAACATTCAAAAACCAGTGGGGGTGTATTTTAACCTTCCAGGAATCCATGGCATTCAGCTGCTGACCTATTTGAGGGCTTCAAACATGGCTAAAGCTTCTCCACAGTCCAAGCATTTTAAACATTTTCTTCCTGGTTAGGGTAAGATTTCTGTGTAGATTCAAACTTTCTACAAGTGTTTATATAGTTTCAGTGCTTTATATGGTCTGTGGTTGTCTTTTAGGTGTGAAATAAGAGAAAGTTCTTTTCATGGGCTAAGCAGTTACATGGTTTCTCCTTGTTTGGGTTCTCAGATGCTGTAGAAGATTTCCATGCTGAGTGAAACTTCACACTCTGAGCATTCAAAACGTTTTTTCTCTGTGTGGGTTCCCTAATGCCATTGAAGACTACTACTGTTACTCAATCTCTTTCCATACTCTGAGCACTCCAACTGTTCCTTCCTTGTGGGTTTTTAGGTCCTGTTGAAGATCGTAACTCATACTGAATCTCTTTGCACATTCTGAGCATTCAAAGGGCTTCTCCCCTGTGTGGATTATCAGATGCTGTTGAAGACTGCCACTCAACCTGAATCTTTTTCCAAACTCTGAGAATTCAAATGGTTTTTCCTTGTGTGGGTTTTTCGGTGCAGTTGAAGATTGCCACTCTGACTGAATCTCTTTCCACAGACTGAGCATTCAAAAATGTTGGTTATTCTTGGTAAGAATATATTTAAGCAGAGTAAAATTGTTAAACATCAGCAGAGTACAGATTGAGAGACAGAGTCCATGTGTATTTAAAAGGTAAAAGTTTACTATAAACCTAACATGGGAAAAGGTAAACGGGATAGAAAATAACAACAGAACTAGATTCCTACATCTTTACAGCTAGAGAGATAAAACTGGAATGGCGTTTCCTTCAAGCAAGAACAAACAGCAGGAAGGAGAAACCATAATATGTTAAATACCTAATACATGGTTTTCCAATCAGAGAGCGAAGGTTCTAACAAAGTTCCCGGGCTATCTGTTGTGTAAACAGATTGGTTACAAACAAACATGTGACTTCCTGTTGACTAATACAAACAACATTAACCCAGTAAAAACTGAAGTGTTTTAAACTTGTTATATCCAACAAAAAGATTTCTCTGCTGTGTGGGTTCTCTGATGCTGTTGAAGATTGCCATTTTGACTGAATCTCTTTCCACAGACTGAGCATTCAAAAGGTTTCTCCCCTGTGTGGGTTCTTTGGTGCTCCTGAAGACCGCCACTCTGACTGAATTTCTTTCCACATTCTGATCATTCAAAAGGTTTCCCTGCTGTGTGGGTTCTCTGATGCCGCTGAAGACTGCCATTTTGACTGAATCTCTTTCCACACACTGAGCATTCAAAGTGTTTCTCCCCTGTGTGTGTTCTTTGATGCTGTTGAAGACCACCACTCTGACTGAATTGCTTTCCACATTCTGAGCATTCAAAAGACTTTTCCCTTGTGTGGGTACTTTGGTGCAGTAGAAGAGTGTGACTCCGACTGAATATCTTTCCACATTCTGAACATTCAAATGGTTTCTCCCCTGTGTGGGTTCTCTGATGCTGGTGAAGATTGCCACTCTGACTGAATCTCTTTCCACACTCTGAGCATTCAAAAGGTTTCTCTCCTGTGTGAGTTCTTTGATGCTGTAGAAGATAACCCCTCCGACTGAATCCCTTTCCACATTCTGAACATTCAAAGGGTTTCTCCCCTGTGTGGGTACTTCGGTGCAGTTGAAGAGAGCCACTCCGACTGAATCTCTTTCCACACACTGAGCATTCAAAAGGTTTCTCCCCTGTGTGAGTTCTTTGGTGCTCCTGAAGACTGCCATTCTGAATGAATTTCTTTCCACATTCTGAGCATTCAAAAGACTTCTCCCCTGTGTGCATTTTCTGATGCTGTTGAAGATGGCCACTGCACCTGAATCTCTTTCCACACTCTGAGCATTCAAAAGGTTTTTCCCCCGTGTGGGTTCTTCGGTGCAGTTGAAGAGTGCCACCCTGACTGAATCTCTTTCCACAGACTAAGCATTCAAAAGGTTTCTCCCCTGTGTGCGTTCTCTGATGCTGTTGAAGAGTGCCACTCTGACTGAATCTCTTTCCACAGACTGAGCATTCAAAGGGTTTCTCGGCTGTGTGAATTTTTTGATGCAGTTGAAGATGGCCACTCTGACTAAATCGCCTTCCACATTCTGAGCATTCAAAAGACTTCTCCCCTGTGTGCGTTTTCTGATGCTGTTGAAGATGGCTACTGCACCTGAATCTCTTTCCACACTCTGAGCATTCAAAAGGTTTTTCCCCCGTGTGGGTTCTTCGGTGCAGTTGAAGAGTGCCACTCTGACTGAATCTCTTTCCACACACTGAGCATTCAAAAGGTTTCTCCCCTGTGTGGGTTCTTTGGTGCTTCTGAAGATGGCTACTCAGCCTGAATCTCTTTCCACATTCTGAACATTCAAAGGGTTTCTCCCCTGTGTGGGTACTTTGGTGCCGTTGAAGAGTGCCACTCCGACTGAATCTCTTTCTACAGACTGAGCATTCAAAAGGTTTCTCCCCTGTGTGGGTTCTTTGGTGCTCCTGAAGACCGCCACTCTGACTGAATTTCTTTCCACAGACTGAGCATTTAAAAGATTTCTCTGCTGTGTGGGTTCTCTGATGCTGTTGAAGACTGCCACTTTTACTGAATTTCTTTCCACATTGTGAGCATTCAAAAGGTTTCTCCCCTGTGTGAGTTCTCTCATGCTGTTGAAGAGTGCCACTCCGACTGAATCGCTTTCCACATACTAAGCATTCAAAAGTTTTCTCCCCTGTGTGTGTTCTTTGGTGCTTATGAAGATGGCCACTCCTACTGAATTTCTTTCCACACTCTGAGCATTCAAGAGATTTCTCCCCTCTGTGTTTCCTTTGGTGCACAAGGAGATGTGATCTATTTCTGAAGTAGTTTCCACAGTGAATGGATTTACTTGCCTTCATTATCCTGTGCTTTAGAAAATGTACATTATGCTTTCTGGTATCTCGCTTCTCATCTATATGGCTGCCTTTCTTTCTGTTGGGTCTGCCTTGAGTCCTGACATTTTCTTTCAAGTCTTCATTTTTAACTCTATCTGGCATTTGCTGATGAAGTTCCTTGCCCTTCTCATTTCTCTGATCATTTTCTGCTGGAATAAATAGCGAGATCCTGTCAGCACCTGGGAGGGTTGGTAAGGTCCAAAGGCATATATGTGACTGCAGTATGAAAGGACTGACGATCCTTTGGATGCCAGCTTCATTGATCATAACCACTCCTCCCGCTTTCCCCAGAATATCTAGTATTTATGGATACCTCACCCCCTGACAGCTGAGCTCTTGCCCAGAAGGAGTTTCTGAGCCTCTAGATTTATTAATCAACACCTCCTGGTGGTTCCTGGCCCTGGGACATCTGACTTGCTTCCATGAGGACTGGGGCTTTTCTGGCTCAGGCCCCTACCTGGTGGAATGAGCTCCCATTAGAAATCAGGGCCCTGAGGGACCTATTACAGTTCTGCAGGGCCTGCCAGACAGAGCTCTTCCACCAGGCTTTCAGTTGAGGCAGCAGGCGCCCACCTGTTGTTGGCCTCCCCTCCCGTGACCTCAGATCTAAATGGCCACCTGGGAACAAACTGCTTGCTGAAATCTGTTGAGGCACCAGCCTTTTACTGAATATAGTTTTTAGATATGTTTTAAATATATTTTATCTGTCGATTGTTGTATTGCGAATTTTATGATGGAACCAGCCCTGAGCCCGCCTATGGGAAGGGTGGAATAAAAATCAAATCAAATTAAATCAAATAAATAAATAAATAAATTTCAGGCCCCCAAAGGCTTATATCTCTTCTTACCCAGTGGGCTGTATGATTGTACCAAACCAAGTGTTGGTCAGAAGTGAATCAGAAATCCCCCACGGCTATTCCTTGCCTGATCCCTTGGCATAACCGTGAAAGATACTCACCCTCAGCCAGCTCATTTGGGAAGGAAATATGCTCTTGGGATCCTCTTGAGGAACCCTCCAGCCTTTCTTTGGATGCAAGCCTGTAGTTTGTCTCCACCATAGTCTCTCTTATACTTCTGGCTTTTATTGCACAGAGAAACAGAGAGAGAGAGAGAAACAGTGGTTATTCTTATGGTGGGAAGGAAAGAAATTCAAAAGTAAAAATTCTTCTGGAAGGACGAAACTATGGTCAAGATCAAAGCCCATGATCCCAGTAGAAGTGGAATAGATCTGTGAGGCAAACACCCAAGTTCCCCCAAGGGTTAACATGATTGGAGTCTCCCTGCAGCTAATATCCTTATCTTTGTCAAGGCCTGACTCCAGAATGTGGTAATTGATTAATCATGAGAACCTGTATCCAGTTGTGTAACAAGGAGGGAGAGGGGATTAGGAGGGTGCTGACAGCCCCTGGAAAATTCCCTCAAGGAGGACCCTTCATTGGGTCATTAGGACCATCTGACCCTAGAGAGGTGCAGAAAGTGTAATAGAGGTATAGACCAGAGTGAAGCCATGCTAACTTTATGCTCATGCCATGCTGGTATGCTTTGATATTTTCTTGCTTCATCACGATGAATAGTTTTATGTAGAGTGACGAGCACAGAGTTGAGCAGGCTCTGGAGGGTGGTGGAGGACAGGAGGGCCTGGCGTGATGTGGTTCCTGGGGTCGCGAAGAGTCGGACTCAACAACAACAACAAAACCTTAGGCTACAGCAGGAATACTTATTGTGCAACAAGAGGTGCCGTCTAACACCAAGTATTTCATGCATTAGATAGAAAAGTTAGCTTTTCTTGATTTTCTGTTACTGAGCTGCAGAAACTGTGCTGTTTAGTGATGTCTTATTTTTAGATACTTATTAAACCTTTATATTTTTATTTAAAAAAATTATTTTACCATTTAAGGGGATACAAAATGAAAAAGGAGAAAGGGAAAGGTGAGAAACAGAAAACATCATTTGTTAAACACATTTTTAGGACACTGCAAAACAAAAGAATATAAAACATAAAAGAGTATCTTAGCAAAAAAGTATCCTAATACATCAAAATGTGGTAAAATAATCAATCCTTCAACAGAATGCATTTCCATGTATATCCTTTATATATTTTTAAAAGGGGTCTGCTTTACTTGTGCGCCCTCTCTTCCTCAACCCACTGAACTGGGTGCTGCTCAGGTACAAAGAGAGTGACCCAGGCGGACCCAGGCTTCAATTCTAGACAGGATCATTTCCAGATGACAGAGAGTGGATGTTTGTAATCCCATCCAGGGGAAAGGTATGTCGTAAAGGATGGCAACAGATAAATGAGGATCTGGCCCTTTCCAGAGTCTTTCTGAGGTCCTCTCATCCACTTTGCCTCAGGCCAGGACACCTTCTCTGGTAAGGGTGATAACCACAACACGGGCCTCAGTTGCCCCTCGGCAACTACACACTCATGAACACATGAAGCTGCCTTATACTGAATCAGATCCTTAGTCCATCGAAGTCAATATTGTCTACTCAGTCCGGCAGCAGCTCTCCAGGGTCTCAGGCAGTCTTCCACATCACTTCCTACTTGATCCTTTTAACTGGAGATGCTGGGGATTGAACCTGGGACCTTCTGCATGCCAAGCAGATGCTCTGCCAGTGAACCACAGACCCAAAGTAGTGGGATAGGCCTCAAAATGGTGTATTGCTAGTCAATATTTGGATTCATGCCTCCTCATAATGGCAGCGATTTTCACCTTTGGCACCTACAAAAGATCCTTACCCAGAAAGGCCACGTTCCTGTAGTTCTCCAGCATGACTTCCCTGTACAGAGCTCTTTGTCCTGGATCCAGCAGGGCCCATTCTGCCTCAGTGAAATAGATGGACACCTCCTCAAGGGAAAAGGGACACTGAAAGAAAAACCAGATTCCCTCGTCAGAGATCACGCCAGGCAGAGATTGCCCACTGGAAGGGAGGAGTCATGGGAAGGTACAGGATGTAACTCTTGGTACGGGTAACAGGTAACCCCTGCTCATCTCTCCTACCTGGACTGGGGGTGCAGCAGCAGTTTCTGCACCTCTGAAAAGACGACGGCTCAACAGCATCTCTTCACTGCCTGTTACTGAGACAGAGGAGGAAGGAAGGGTGTTTGCTAATTTGTTTCCTGCTTCACACACCCCCTTCCTAGCTTTGTGAAACCTTGCCCTATGTGCACTCAACAAATTTTTAAACATTTTTACTAAATTCTGGGAGAGGCAGAAAAGAAGCACCAGGTACCTATAAGCCTCAGGGACTATAAATGCTGCCAACCTATTTCAGACTTCTAGGAAGGAGGGGAAAGGGGGCTGGAAGTGATGTCGCATGACAGGTCACCATCACATTCGGCCCAGCTGTGACTTGAGCGCAGCAGAGACTTGAGTGTAATAGGAATGAGTTTTCAGAGCGTCTCCAGACATGCTAACTTCACAACCAGGTTTTCAGCCAGATGCAACATTAACATGACATCCCATCTGCCCCAAGCCCCTCCCCAAAGCTCCTGGGGGTACCAGGCCAAAGCCTGCCATCCCTACTTCAGCATCCTATTTCCCACAGCAGCCTGCCAGATGCCCTTAAAAGTATGGGCACAGAAGTCAATTTTTCCCAATATTATTGGGCCCTTGAAACTGGTTTTCAGAGCTCTGCTGCCTGAGAAGGCGTAGCCCCCCTTTATCCACCAGGCCGAATAGCTCTGCTGAGGTTGGCCTACCTCTTCTCTTTTGAGCCACCTTGAGTTCCTCTTATGGAAGCAAGCTGAGATCCGAATATTTAAATTAATGGGTGGAATTGCCTTCAATGAATTTGTCTAA
Organism: Lepidodactylus listeri; assembly: GCA_029233225.1. NCBI lineage: Eukaryota > Metazoa > Chordata > Lepidosauria > Squamata > Gekkonidae > Lepidodactylus > Lepidodactylus listeri. Next base: position 21,762,991 of record JARCFY010000004.1, on the reverse strand, counting down.
TCCCCTTCGAGAGGAATCACTGTTAGTGGACATTAAGTGCCGCAAATTAACTCTGTGTTGTGTGAAGAAGTATTTAATTCTTTTCCTGACCCGATGTCTCTCTACCCATCAAACTCACAAGGGTGCCCCAAACACATCCAGGGACAAAGACACCTTACCAAAGGAGAGGGCGTCTTGGGCATGCTCCTGGGCCTGCGCCGTCTGCCCTTGCTCCAAGAAAGCTCCTTCCACATCAGAGAATGTAGCTTCTATCTTCATCGATGGTCCCCACATCTGAAACAGCAGCGAGGGAGAGGGGGAAGAGATGGAATGGAAGAGACCAAGCAGTGGGTCCTGCCCCACTCCCAGACTCTGCACCCTTCTATCAGTAGACCTGGTGATTTATCTGGAGGGATAAGAAATTCGGTCAGGCTTCGGCTGAGATTTGGCTCAAGAATCTTGAGGCGCAGGAACGCTCCCTCTGGGCATCCGTTGTGGGGTAGCGGACCTCCTACTCTGCGGGAATAACTGTGGCTTCCACCCATACTCAGCCAGTATATTTGTCACTAAAGCAGATAATAAAAGGACACCAGAAGGCTTCAGCCCTTTCTCCTTCCAAGGGGAACCAACCCTGGTAAACAGTATCCCTTGGAGCTTCTTACCACTTGAAGAAGCAGGGCAGATATAATACGGCCACTTCTGCACTGTCGTTTTTCTCAGTCGTTTTCCCCTATTGCTTTGCGTGTCCCCCCCCCCCTTTCCACATGTGTTTTGCTTACTCTGGGACTACTAGAAAGAGGAAAACACATTGTGGGGGGAGGAAGATGACCCTGAAGCAATAGGGACACACAAGTGACAGAAGTGACAATGTAGAAGTCTCTTCAGTCTTTCATCCAGAGAACAATCGCAGTTTTCTCCTGGCCCCATATTCAAACTCACCCTAACAGAAAGACCATTTTCCAGAGTCCAACCTGTTGAAGGAAAAAGCCTCAGACCAGCCCTTGGAACAGCTTTGGGTGGCGACTACACTTGTCACCAGTGCCCTGCTGGAGATGATAGCTGGGGGTGGGACGAGCCAAAATGCTTGACATTTGGGCCAGCCAATCAGCATGAACAATTCATCCCATCTGATCCCATCTGGGACTCCTTTCTGGGCCTCCTAACTATCAAAAGGTGAGCTTTGTATTCTTGCTGGCATTCCCCTTAGCGAGACCTGAACCCATGCCTCCTGTGACTGTGCCCTTCTGTTTCCCCTTTTTTGTGTTTCCTGGGGGAGGTCTTTACCTCTCACGCTTGGCAAAAGGATGCCATTCTTCCCATCCAGACCCCAATGCAGTAGGGAGAATTTGGCATTTTGTTAATGACTGCCTCTGCCAAGTGAGCTGTGGAGTGATGGGGCAGGGGCGATGCAGTTCCGCTTTGCAAAACACTGCTGTGGGTGGGTAACTCAAACCCACATCCGTGGCGGTCCCTGGTGTGTTTAAGCGGCTCACACCATGATCCTCACAGTGATGTATGACCATGTCCCATGTGTTCCTCCTGGCCTTGTGTCTGTGGGAGGCTGACCCCAGGGGTGTGGCCACATCATTATGCTCCGCCCCTCTCTGCCTGTCTGAGGGGAGTCACTTGCTGTGATTGGTGAGCGCCCCTGTTGTTTCCATGATCTTTGCTGGCGTCACTCTCTGCAGCTGCACACTCTATGTTTGTTTTTTAATTTTTTTAATTTTCTAAAAAAAAGTGGCCAAGAAAATGGAAGAAGGGGTAGGGGAGATACAGATTCATCAAATATTATGGGCTAATTCATACAACAAGTAAAATCAGATAAAGCAAAAAGTTTTTGGTGTATGATACATGCTGAAATGGAGAAAATTTTAAAATATAAGTTTAAAAAATTGCCCAAAATGTTGTTGCTTAGTCTTAAGTTAGAGGATATAAACATAAGTTCAAGAACATTGATTTGGTATATGATAACAACAGCAAGAATGGTTTACGCACAAAGCTGGAATGGGAATGGTTGAGAAAACTGCTGTTTATGGCAGAAATAGACAAATGGACAAGAAAACTAAACAATCAAGACTCAGCGAAGTTCTCAGAAGATGGGAAAAACTTGAGGGAATATATGGAGCGAGAGTGGGATATGAAAGATATTTTTACACTTTCTAACTACTGAAATGAGGGACAGAATTATAACACACAAAATGAATTTTTAGTTAACCGCGAAACTAAACCTTTTTTCTTCTTTAACCAATATAACGTTTAAATGTATAAAAGTTATAATAGCTCAAAATGTTACCTTAGGAGGCAAATACTTTAAAATACATGTTTACCAGTTGATACATATGAAGGTGCAGGTGGGGTGGGAAGTCATTTAATGATTATATCTTTTTAGCTAAATATGCAATATTATTGAGAATGGAATATGTATAAAAGCTAACTGCATTTGAAAATAATGGGGAAAAAATAAAATTCTATTGCAAAAAAAAAAAAGTAAAATCAGATGTATACACTATTTTTTAAAATGTTCCTCTTCTCTGCTGGGTAGGCCTTGGGTGCTGGGAAGGCATCAGGGTCTTAGGATAGGGCCGAGGTTGCTTCCAATACAGGCAGGAGTTCCCTCCCCTCCCCTAAGCCCTTTCTCACTCATCTAACTGAGAAAGGCCAGCTTTTTGTTTGTTTGGAGACTAAAATGACCAGCGTTGGAACGTCAGTTTTGTTCATTTAACCTTTTACTGAAAGACATTGATTATTGCTCCTCCCTCTACAAACTCTGATTACACAGCAGCGCAAAACTGGTGCCTAACAGGGTTGTCAACCTCCAGGTGGGGCCTGAAGTTCTCCCAGAATTGCAATCGACCTGCCGCTGCCAGAGACCAGTTCCCCTGGAGAAAATGATTGTACTGGTGGAAGGGGGCTCTGTGGCCTTGGTCCCATCTGGGGTCCTCCCGTCCCCAATCCGGGCCTTCCCACCCCCCCTCTCCCCAAAATGTCCAGGAATTTGCCACCCGGGAGTTGCTAACTCTATGAAAACCATGGCTGAGAAGAATGATCCCAGCCTGCCTCCCTTCCCAGAGCTAAAACCTTATGCCCCCCTTCCCCGCCTTACTTCTAAGTAAACCTTCCTGGGATCCGGCTGCTCGGCTTTTCCCGGCTGGTGCATCTCCGAAGCCCCTCCTCTTCTCTTTCCCCATCCAGAAGCTGACTTTCACCCCAGAAAGAAGCCTTTCCTGTTTTCTTGCTCGGCCTCTCTAGCAAACGGCTCTGTAAGTTTAACCCTTTCAGTGCTGCTGCACAGAAATGAAAGATGCTTCCCGTCCTCTCCTTGAGGCGCTTCAGCCAGGCTGCCGTCAGTGACGCCTTATGCCGCTCAATGGGGCTCCTCTGGAGTAACTCTGCACGGGGTTGCACTCCCAGAGTACCCCATGGTGTTCAGCCATCTCAGAAAAAGGAGGTTGAAGAGCTGGGGCCCGGCCAGTGTTCCCTCGAAGCTGAGCTAGTGTGAACTAGCTCAGTTGTTTAGCCTCCGGCTCACACATTTTTCTCTTCGCTCAAGGAGAATGGCAGTACTCCCTCTAAGCTGTGGTATCTTGTGAGCAAAAATTCTACTTTGTGAGCTACTGGCAATAGAGTTGTGAGCGAGCAATTTGGCTGCAGCATAAAATAGTTTACCCTGGAGAAAACAAATGGAAAAAATGTGCTTTATTTTTGTTTTTGAGCACAGTTTTGGGGGTAGGGGGCTTTGCTAGCCATACAGAAGAGCAAGAAACTTTGCTGGACAATGAAGTCCCTTCTCTACCCACCAGCAATCTCCAGCCGCCCCTCTAGACTGCTTCCACACTTACAGGCATTGCCCATACAGCACATAGCTTTAAGAATACCTTTTTGTTTGGGGGTTTTTAAAGAATCAAATCTGAATTCTGTGCCTACCAACACATTCTGTCCCTTTTTGATGCTCCCACAGAATCACAGCACATCGTCCTGCTGCTTCTCCTGGTACAGCACATGACTCTTCCTCATAAGGCCATTGCCTCAAGTCCTTTCCTGCTTTAAAAACTGGGGATACAAATAGGACCAGCTTGAAGATGTTCCTATGCATTGAGGCAAGCTGAAACGGCTTGCAGCATTCTGAAGATGTGTCCACCTTGCCTTCCTTAGTCCTTTAACTGACCCATTCTGATCAGCATGGTTCAGGCTCCCCTGACCTTGTCAGATCTGTCAGGCTAAGCATGGGGGTCCTGGTTAGTACTGGGATGGGAGACCACCAAGAAAATCCACCATAGGTGGTTGTTTGTTATTAGGCCTGATTATTAAAAGGCTTTTGTGTTCTGTCTTGGGGAGGGGCTTTCCCCTGATGAGCTATGCTGGATACTTTGCGGTCTTTCTCTGGGGAATTAAGTCTGGATTGCTTAGCAGTTGGACTTCTTTTGTTCCTATAGAATTCTAAGTATTGGAGGTAGACTGCTTCTCTACTAGGGTTGTCAGGTCTGGGTTGGAAAACACCTGGAGACTTTGGGGGTGGGGAGGGGCCTCAGTATAGCACAATGCCATAGAGTCCGTCCTTCAAAGCAGCCATTTTCTCCAGGGGAGCTGATCTCTGTTAGCTGAAGGTCCGTTGTAAAAGCAGGAGATCCCTAGGCCCCACCTGGAGACTGGCAACTCTGCCTGGACACTCCATTTAGCTAACCTGTTTGATTGGTTTGAGAAATCCATCCTCACAGGAACTTGTCCAGGAAGGAGTCATTCACACCGACTGGCTCGTTTATATGCATTGCATTTTAGCCAGTGTCCCCCCCCCCCCAGGTGCTGTTTCCCTGGGGTTTCTCTGCCTCCCCCAGCCCCCCCCCCCCCCGTTTATCCAGACAACTTCTCTGCCCAGAAGAGATGCCCCTCTTTCCTTTCCCCCTGCTGGCTGCTCAGACAGAGCTTTTGCTGAATATGTCTGGAGGAAGAAGAGACTGGATACCCCATCCTTCATGCTTGTGATCTCTTTTCCTCTCCTCATAAAGACACCCTGTGATGTAGGTGGGGATGAGAAATCTCTGAGAGAACAGATCTGAGAGAACTGACTGGCCCAAGGTCACACCAGCAGCTGCACATGGAGGAGTGGGGAATTGAACCTGGGTCTCCCAGATTAGAGTTCAGCTCCTAACCATTAAATCAAACTGGCTCTCTGCAATGCTTAAGCCATTCCCAGTCTCTTTGTCCCTGGCTCCAGTTTACCTTGAGATGCAGACAAACACACAGACATAGACAGACATAGACAGCCAAGATCATAACATGTGCAACAGAATTTTAAGGAACTAAACAGAGATGATTTACTTTCCTGAAGGACCAAACATGCATATCTAAAAAAAACTTGATACGTAAAATAGCACAATGACATTAAGCCTGGTCCATGCCGTATAACAAGTACACTCCTTCTGATTCGCCTGGGCAACCCTTAGGTGTCTGTTGACCAGGGTCGGTGATGTAACTCCATTCTTTTAATTTACTTTTGTTTTTTTGATTTCTTTCCCTTTTCATCGCCAAGTGAGTCAGGGTATCTTTCTACAGTTGGAGGCGACCGAACAGAAAGGGGAAGGAGATGGAAAAGGAGGACCCAGAGAGACCTGGAATGGGCAAAAGACCAAGGAAAGGTCCCCATCCCACCCAGGCTGGGAGTGATGTTGAAGTACTTCTGCTCACTACACAGAGTGGACTTCTGGGACTCAGTGCCATAGGATGAAGGGGGAGTAGACAAATTTGTGGAAGGCATTTCCATTCTTAGGTATATCAATTAGAAGTCATACCTTGGCTTCCATTAGAGGGACTGAATGTGGCTCAAAAGGGAAATTAAGACAAATATGGGTGCAGCTATTAGCTGTGCTGAATAAATGGATCCTCCTTGTGCTGGGACAACATAACTGTAAAAACCATCTGCGCTGCTGCGTAAAGGCTCTCCAGGGACACCTGGCTGGCCATGCACAAAAAAGAAACTGGACTAGCGATGCCTGACTGTGGCCTGGCTTCTCATGAACTATGGGAATTGGAAAAGGGATGGACGTGGCGTTATGCTGACGTCTTTTCCAGCAGAAACATGACACTTTGGAAACTCACTGATATTACTCTCGAATTTCAGATATGCTAAAGTCACTTCTGAGTTTTCGGACAAAAGTAACAGTGATGTGTCATGCGACGTTGTTTCTGCCCTTCTTGTTCTCCCACTGGACTGGACTCCATGGCACGTATGAGGGCCCAGCTGGCAGGAGAATGGCACACCTTGGCCTTTGGTCAGATCCAGCAGGGATGCTGTCACATCAGGGCCCTGCGGGATTTATTACAACTTTGCAGGGTCTTGTAAGACAGAGATCTTCCACTACGCTTTTGGTTGAGGTGGTGAACGTCCCCTCCCTCCTGTTCCCCCCCCCCCAATTAGTGGCCTGGATTCTTAATTCCATCTTAATTGCTAATACATCTGATCAGAATTTACATGATATTTTAGGATTTTGAGCTATTTTATATTGTTGTTTTAAGTGGATTGAATTGTATTATAGATTGTATGTATATTGTTGGAACCCACCCTGGGCCCGCTTGTGGGGAGGGCAGGATACAAGTCCAAATAAATAATAATAATAAAGTAGTTGAATTTCAGAGTTCACAGGGCACATTTCAAGTATCACAGAAGTCTGAAACGAGTCGCCGGATTCTATAACCCCCTCCATGTTTATTGGTCTCTTCCACAATCTCCTGAAAGTCATTACAAGGTTTTTTTGAGTATATAGGGTAAGGGTTCACAACACTTCTAGGGGTCCATGAAGGGGGTTCAGGATTCAAAGAAGCTAACAAACAAGGGAGTCTAAGGCTGCGGTCTCACACACTAAATAATCTACTTTCAATGCACTTTCAAATTCTATTTTGCCAGTTCACACAGTAAAAATCCAGTTGGAAAGTGGATTGAAAGTGCATTGAAAGTGGATTATTTAGTGTGTGTGACCACAGCCTAAGCTGACACCCTTCTTTCCTCCCATGTTTCCCTCTCAGGCCATGGAGAGATGCTGTTGAGCCATTGATTTTGCAGAGATTTGGAAACAGTTTCTGAATCTCCACCCCAGGTAGGAGAGATTAGCAGGGGACAGCCTGGGTCCTCCCTTGTTTCTCAGGGGAGCTGTTGCTCCTGCAGTTGCTGCTAAGGTGTTTGGGCAAGAGAGGCTTTGAATGCCACTTGCTTTACCCATGCCATGCTCTAGATCAGTGTTTTTCAACCACTGTGCCGCGGCACACCAGTGTCAGGTGTGCCGCGGGATTTTTTCAATGAAAGAAATGTGCCTTCCGGGCTGACCTTCCGGGACGTTTGCGCATGCAAGAGAAAACAGTGGCGCGCTCTCGCTGATTCCGCTCGCATGCTCTGTGGCCGGCCTGAGGTAGGAGGGAGCTGCCGTTGAGGCGCAGCTCCCCTTGGCCTTGCGAGGACTTGAGGGAGGGAGGGAGAGTGCCAAGGGGCTCTGTCTGTTCGCCCACCCGACCTGCCAGCGCCACGACGGAGGCAGCAGCCATGAGCGACCGGGAGCAGCAGCTTAAAATACATCCACATTATATTTCTTCTGAAACTCAGGTCAATGTTATGGGAAGGAGCCATTACACTTTGGATCTGTAACTTACGATTTCAAGTTGAGTGGCTATTAGTGTATTTGTAATACTGTCATAGTTAATACTTGAGCTGAGGCAACTAATGACCCATTTATCTTGTATTTCAGTGTTTTTCAACCACTGTGCCGTGAGATATTGTCAGGTGTGCCGCAGGATTTTTTCAATGAAAAAAATGTGCCTTAGCTCGAAAAAGGTTGAAAAACACTGCTCTAGATCCTACACCCTCCTGGAATGCCCCCTTTCAGTGTGTACTCTCAGTCTGGTATGATCTCTGGCAGGGGAATCTGCTTTTATCTTTCAGTTTCCTTTTCCTTCGAGGAAGTGACCATGTATTTCACCGAGGCAGAATGGGCCCTGCTGGATCTGGGCCAAAGAGCTCTCTATGGGGAAGTCATGCTGGAGAACGATGGGAGCTTGGCCCTTCTAGGTAAGGATCTTTCATGGGTGCCAAGGTGTGGATTGCTGCCATTGGGATGATGCATGAATCAGGGTGGGTGAGATTTAAATCATGGTTTTCTACATAAAGACTCATTCTTGCTGCTATAATCGTAATATTTGCAACCAGATGAAGGTTTCATGTTTAGAATAACAACTTTTCAGATTAGTTTTACAGTTATATCAAAAAATTACTGATTCGATTATACTATTACAAACACATTACAGATCATACATAGATAATTATGAAAGTATTGTGAACTATCTCCAGTAATCATTCATATTTGGACAACTTTTCTGCTGTACTTTATTGGAAGGAGAAAAATAATGATTACCTTAATAATAACCATTTAAATAGTTTCCTTTAACTAAAAATAACATTATAGCATATGTATTCTTGTATATGCTTAAGCATCCATGTTTGTTAACTGATGTGGTTAAACAAAATATCTTTTTTTAAAAGAACATTAAACTATCAGCCTGGTCCACACATGAGAAACTTAAAACATCGTCCTCTATAGCTCACTCATCTTCATCGTCTTGTTTGCTCATAATCTGGAAAAGAAAAACAAGCTTTCCTGCTCTATTGGGTCCCAAACGATTTCTCAATTTAGAATGAATGAGTCCAAAAGAAGGGAATATTCTCTCTATGCCAGCAGAAGCTGCTGCTGCTATTAAAAGTAAAAATCATTTCTTCATAGGGTTGCCAGGTGTTGAACTCATTTGTTTCAAGGGCTGGATGTGACATAAATGCCACTTTATTGGGCCAGGCCATGTGTGCCATAAAATGTAACACAAGGTGCAAGAGATATAAACGTTATTAAGATGATTTCAGAAGTAGAATGGCAAGAGCAGATGTGACTGGATTAGGTGTGATATACACAGGGGTGGAGATATCAGCACTGGTGTGATATACAGAGGCGTGGCGATATCAGTTTTGGTAATGAGACAGGAAACCTAGGTCTCAGTTCGGTACAGGAGGATTCAGTATAAGAGGATGCAAAGAATAAATGCAAATAAGTCTGAAGAACTGAGCAGTGTTCACAAAAACACATATGCTACCTCAATTTTGTTAGTCTTTAAAGGTGCTACTGAACTCTTACTCTTTCTACTACGATTAGAAACCACAACATTCAAAAACCAGTGGGGGTGTATTTTAACCTTCCAGGAATCCATGGCATTCAGCTGCTGACCTATTTGAGGGCTTCAAACATGGCTAAAGCTCCTCCACAGTCCAAGCATTTTAAACATTTTCTTCCTGGTTAGGGTAAGATTTCTGTGTAGATTCAAGCTTTCTACAAGTGTTTATATAGTTTCAGTGCTTTATATGGTCTGTGGTTGTCTTTTAGGTGTGAAATAAGAGAAAGTTCTTTTCATGGGCTAAGCAGTTACATGGTTTCTCCTTGTTTGGGTTCTCAGATGCTGTAGAAGATTTCCATGCTGAGTGAAACTTCACACTCTGAGCATTCAAAACGTTTTTTCTCTGTGTGGGTTCCCTAACGCCATTGAAGACTACTACTGTTACTCAATCTCTTTCCATACTCTGAGCACTCCAACTGTTCCTTCCTTGTGGGTTTTTAGGTCTTGTTGAAGATCATAACTCATACTGAATCTCTTTGCACATTCTGAGCATTCAAAGGGCTTCTCCCCTGTGTGGATTGTCAGATGCTGTTGAAGACTGCCACTCAACCTGAATCTTTTTCCAAACTCTGAGAATTCAAATGGTTTTTCCCTGTGTGGGTTTTTCGGTGCAGTTGAAGATTGCCACTCTGACTGAATCTCTTTCCAAAGACTGAGCATTCAAAAGTGTTGGTTATTCTTGGTAAGAATATATTTAAGCAGAGTAAAATTGATAAACATCAGCAGAGTACAGATTGAGAGACAGAGTCCATGTGTATTTAAAAGGTAAAAGTTTACTATAAACCTAACATGGGAAAAGGTAAACGGGATAGAAAATAACAACAGAACTAGATTCCTACATCTTTACAGCTAGAGAGATAAAACCGGAATGGCGTCTGCTTCTTTAAGCAAGAACGGCAGGAAGGAGAAACCATAATATGTTAAATACCTAATACATGGTTTTCCAATCAGAGAGCGAAGGTTCTAACAAAGTTCCCAGGCTATCTGTTGTGTAAACAGATTGGTTACAAACAAACATGTGACTTCCTGTTGACTAATACAAACAACATTAACCCAATAAAAACTGAAGTGTTTTAAACTTGTTATATCCAACAAAAAGATTTCTCTGCTGTGTGGGTTCTCTGATGCTGTTGAAGATTGCCATTTTGACTGAATCTCTTTCCACAGACTGAGCATTCAAAAGGTTTCTCCCCTGTGTGGGTTCTTTGGTGCTCCTGAAGACCGCCACTCTGACTGAATTTCTTTCCACATTCTGATCATTCAAAAGGTTTCCCTGCTGTGTGGGTTCTCTGATGCCGCTGAAGACTGCCATTTTGACTGAATCTCTTTCCACACACTGAGCATTCAAAGTGTTTCTCCCCTGTGTGAGTTCTTTGATGCTGTTGAAGACCGCCACTCTGACTGAATCGCTTTCCACATTCTGAACATTCAAAAGACTTCTCCCCTGTGTGGGTACTTTGGTGCAGTTGAAGAGTGTGACTCCGACTGAATATCTTTCCACATTCTGAACATTCAAATGGTTTCTCCCCTGTGTGGGTTCTCTGATGCTGTTGAAGAGTGCCACTCTGACTGAATCTTTTTCCACACTCTGAGCATTCAAAAGGTTTCTCTCCTGTGTGAGTTCTTTGATGCTGTAGAAGATAACCACTCCGACTGAATCCCTTTCCACACTCTGAGCATTCAAAAGGTTTCTCCCCTGTGTGCGTTCTCTGATGCTGTTGAAGAGTGCCACTCTGACGGAATCTCTTTCCACACACTGAGCATTCAAAAGGTTTCTCCCCTGTGTGGGTTCTTTGGTGCGTCTGAAGATGCCTACTCAGCCTGAATCTCTTTCCACATTCTGAACATTCAAAGGGTTTCTCCCCTGTGTGGGTACTTCGGTGCAGTTGAAGAGAGCCACTCCGACTGAATCTCTTTCCACACACTGAGCATTCAAAAGGTTTCTCCCCTGTGTGAGTTCTTTGGTGCTCCTGAAGACTGCCACTCTGACTGAATTTCTTTCCACAGACTGAGCATTCAAAAGGTTTCTCTGCTGTGTGGGTTCTCTGATGCCGTTGAAGATAGCCACTGAAACTGAATCTCTTTCCACACTCTGAGCATTCAAAAGGTTTTTCCCCCGTGTGGGTACTTCGGTGGAGTTGAAGAGTGCCACCCTGACTGAATCTCTTTCCACAGACTAAGCATTGAAAAGGTTTCTCTCCTGTGTGCGTTCTCTGATGCTGTTGAAGAGTGCCACTCTGACTGAATCTCTTTCCACAGACTGAGCATTCAAAGGGTTTCTCGGCTGTGTGAGTTTTTTGATGCAGTTGAAGATGGCCACTCTGACTAAATCGCCTTCCACATTCTGAGCATTCAAAAGACTTCTCCCCTGTGTGCGTTTTCTGATGCTGTTGAAGATGGCCACTGCAACTGAATCTCTTTCCACACTCTGAGCATTCAAAAGATTTTTCCCCCGTGTGGGTTCTTCGGTGCAGTTGAAGAGTGCCACGCTGACTGAATCTCTTTCCACAGACTAAGCATTGAAAAGGTTTCTCTCCTGTGTGCGTTCTCTGATGCTGTTGAAGAGTGCCACTCTGACTGAATCTCTTTCCACACACTGAGCATTCAAAAGGTTTCTCCCCTGTGTGGGTTCTTTGGTGCTTCTGAAGATGGCTACTCAGCCTGAATCTCTTTCCACATTCTGAACATTGAAAGGGTTTCTCCCCTGTGTGGGTACTTTGGTGCAGTTGAAGAGTGCCACTCCGACTGAATCTCTTTCCACAGACTGAGCATTCAAAAGGTTTCTCCCCTGTGTGGGTTCTTTGGTGCTCCTGAAGACCGCCACTCTGACTGAATTTCTTTCCACAGACTGAGCATTTAAAAGATTTCTCTGCTGTGTGGGTTCTCTGATGCCGTTGAAGACTGCCACTTTTACTGAATTTCTTTCCACATTGTGAGCATTCAAAAGGTTTCTCCCCTGTGTGAGTTCTCTCATGCTGTTGAAGAGTGCCACTCTGACTGAATTTCTTTTCACAGACTGAGCATTCAAAAGGTTTCTCCCCCGTATGGGTTCTTTGGTGCAGTTGAAGACTGCCACGCTGACTGAATCTCTTTCCACAGTCTAAGCATTGAAAAGGTTTCTCCCCTGTGTGAGTTATTTCATGCTGTAGAAGATGGCCACTCCGACTGAATCGCTTTCCACATACTAAGCATTCAAAAGTTTTCTCCCCTGTGTGGGTTCTTTGGTGCTCATGAAGATGGCCACTCCTACTGAATTTCTTTCCACACTCTGAGCATTCAAGAGATTTCTCCCCTCTGTGTTTCCTTTGGTGCACAAGGAGATGTGATCTATTTCTGAAGTAGTTTCCACAGTGAATGGATTTACTTGCCTTCATTATCCTGTGCTTTAGAAAATGTACATTATGCTTTCTGCTATCTCGCTTCTCATCTATATGGCTGCCTTTCTTTCTGTTGGGTCTGCCTTGAGTCCTGACATTTTCTTTCAAGTCTTCATTTTTAACTCTATCTGGCATTTGCTGATGAAGTTCCTTGCCCTTCTCATTTCTCTGATCATTTTCTGCTGGAATAAATAGCGAGATCCTGTCAGCACCTGGGAGGTTTGGTAAGGTCCAAAGGCATATATGTGACTGCAGTATGAAAGGACTGACGGCCCTTTGGATGCCAGCTTCATTGATCATAACCACTCCTCCCGCTTTCCCCAGAACATCTAGTATTTGTGGATACCTCACCCCCTGACAGCTGAGCTCTTGCCCAGAAGGAGTTTCTGAGCCTCTAGATTTATTAATCAACACCTCCTGGTGGTTCCTGGCCCCGGGACATCTGACTTGCTTCCACGAGGGCTGGGGCTTTTCTGGCTCAGGCCCCTACCTGGTGGAATGAGCTCCCATTAGAAATCAGGGCCCTGAGGGACCTATTACAGTTCTGCAGGGCCTGCCAGACAGAGCTCTTCCACCAGGCTTTCAGTTGAGGCAGCAGGCGCCCACTTGTTGTTGGCCTCCCCTCCCGTGACCTCAGATCTAAATGGCCACCTGGGAACAAACTGCTAGCTGAAATCTGTTGAGGCACCAGTCTTTTACTGAATATAGTTTTTAGATATGTTTTAGGTATTTTTTATCTATCGATTGTTGTATTGCGAATTTTATGATGGAACCAGCCCTGAGCCCGCCTATGGGAAGGGTGGAATAAAAATCAAATCAAATTAAATCAAATCAATAAATAAATAAATTTCAGGCCCCCAAAGGCTTATATCTCTTCTTACCCAGTGGACTGTATGATTGTACTAAACCAAGTGTTGGTCAGAAGTGAATCAGAAATCCCCCACGGCTATTCCTTGCCTGATCCCTTGGCATAACCGTGAAAGATACTCACCCTCAGCCAGCTCATTTGGGAAGGAAATATGCTCTTGGGATCCTCTTGAGGAACCCTCCAGCCTTTCTTTGGATGCAAGCCTGTTGTTTGTCTCCGCCATATTCTCTCTTATACTTCTGGCTTTTATTGCACAGAGAAACAGAGAGAGAGAGAGAAACAGTGGTTATTCTTATGGTGGGAAGGAAAGAAATTCAAAAGTAAAAATTCTTCTGGAAGGACGAAACTATGGTCAAGATCAAAGCCCATGATCCCAACCAGTAGAAGTGGAATAGATCTGTGAGGCAAACACCCAAGTTCCCCCAAGGGTTAACATGATTGGAGTCTCCCTGCAGCTAATATCCTTATCTTTGTCAAGGCCTGACTCCAGAATGTGGTAATTGATTAATCATGAGAACCTGTATCCAGTTGTGTAACAAGGAGGGAGAGGGGATTAGGAGGGTGCTGACAGCCCCTGGAAAATTCCCTCAAGGAGGACCCTTGATTGGGTCATTAGGACCATCTGACCCTAGAGAGGTGCAGAAAGTGTAATAGAGGTATAGACCAGAGTGAAGCCATGCTAACTTTATGCTCATGCCATGCTGGTATGCTTTGATATTTTCTTGCTTCATCACGATGAATAGTTTTATGTAGAGTGACGAGCATAGAGTTGAGCTGGAGGGTGGTGGTGGACAGGAGGGCCTGGCGTGATGTGGTTCCTGGGGTCGTGAAGAGTCGGACTGAACAACAACAACAAAACTTTAGGCTACAGCAGGAATACTTATTGTGCAAGAAGAGGTGCCGTCTAACACCAAGTATTTCATGCATTAGAACAGTTATCTTTTCTCATTCTTCTGTTGATGAGTTAGCTTTTCTTGATTTTCTGTTACTGAGCTGCAGAAACTGTGCTGTTTAGTGATGTCTTATTTTTAGATACTTATTAAACCTTTATACATTTTTATTTTAAAAAATTATTTTACCATTTAAGGGGATACAAAATGAAAAAGGAGAAAGGAAAAGGTGAGAAACAGAAAACATCATTTGTTAAACACATTTTAAGGACACTGCATAACAGAAGAATATAAAACATAAAAGAGTATCTTAGCAAAAAAGTATCCTAATACATCAAAATGTGGTAAAATAATCAATCCTTCAACATAATGCATTTCCATGTATATCCTTTATAAATTTTTAAAAGGGGTCTGCTTTACTTGTGCGCCCTCTCCTCCTCAATCCACTGAACTGGGTGGTGCTCGGGTACAAAGAGCAGTGACCCAGGCGGACCCAGGCTTCAATTCTAGACAGGATCATTTCCAGATGACAGGCAGAGCGGATGTTTGTAATCCCATCCAGGGGAAAGGGTATGTCGTAAAGGATGGCAACAGATAAATGAGGATCTGGCCCTTTCCAGAGTCTTTCTGAGGTCCTCTCATCCGCTTTGCCTCAGGCCAGGACTCCTTCTCTGGCGTGGGTGATAACCACAACATGGGCCTCAGTTGCCCCTCGGCAACTACACACTCATGAACACATGAAGCTGCCTTATACTGAATCAGATCCTTAGTCCATCGAAGTCAATATTGTCTACTCAGTCCGGCAGCAGCTCTCCAGGGTCTCAGGCAGAGGTCTTCCACATCACTTCCTACCTGATCCTTTTAACTGGAGATGCTGAGGATTGAACCTGGGACCTTCTGCATGCCAAGCAGATGCTCTGCCAGTGAACCTCAGCCCCAAAGTAGTGGGATAGGCCTCAAAATGGTGTATTGCTAGTCAATATTTTGATTCATGCCTCTTCACAATGGCAGCGATTTGCACCTTTGGCACCTACAAAAGATCCTTACCCAGAAAGGCCACGTTCCTGTAGTTCTCCAGCATGACTTCCCTGTACAGAGCTCTCTGTCCCGGATCCAGCAGAGCCCATTCTGCCTCAGTGAAATAGATGGACACCTCCTCAAGGGAAAAGGGACACTGAAAGAAAAACCAGATTCCCTCGTCAGAGATCACGCCAAGCAGAGATTGCCCACTGGAAGGGAGTAGTCATGGGAAGGTACAGGATGTAAGTCTTGGTACGGGTAACGGGTAACCCCTGCTCATCTCTCCTACCTGGACTGGGGGTGCAGCAGCAGTTTCCGCACCTCTGAAAAGACGACGGCTCAACAGCATCTCTTCACTGCCTGTTACTGAGACAGAGGAGGAAGGAAGGGTGTTTGCTAATTTGTTTCCTGCTTCACACCCCCCCTTCCTAGGTTTGTGAAACCTTGCTCTATGTGCACTCAACAAATTTTTAAACATTTTTACTAAATTCTGGGAGAGGCAGAAGAGAAGCACCAGGTACCTATAAGCCTCAGGGACTATAAATGCTGCCAACCTATTTCAGACTTCTGGGAAGGAGGGGAAAGGGGGCTGGAAGTGATGTCGCATGACAGTTCACCGTTACATTCGGCCCAGCTGTGACTTGAGCGCAGCAGAGACTTGAGTGTAATAGGAATGAGTTTTCAGAGCGTCTCCTGACATGCTAACTTCACAACCAGGTTTTCAGCCAGATGCAACATTAACATAACATCCCATCTGCCCCAAGCCCCTCCCCAAAGCTCCTGGGGGTACCAGGCCAAAGCCTGCCATCCCTACTTCAGCATCCTATTTCCCACAGCAGCCTGCCAGGTGCCCTTAAAAGTATGGGCACAGAAGCCAATTTTTCCCAATATTATTGGGCCCTTGAAACTGGTTTTCAGAGCTCCGCTGCCTGAGAAGGAGTAGCCCCCCTTTATCCACCAGGCTGAATAGAGCTGCTGAGGTTGGTCTACCTCTTCTCTTTTGAGCCACCTTGAGTTCCTCTTATGGAAGCAAGCTGAGATCCGAATATTTAAATTAATGGGTGGAATTGCCTTCAATGAATTTGTCTAATCCCCTTCGAGAGGAATCACTGTTAGTGGACATTAAGTGCCGCAAATTAACTCTGTGTTGTGTGAAGAAGTATTTAATTCTTTTCCTGACCCGATGTCTCTCTACCCATCAAACTCACAAGGGTGCCCCAAACACATCCAGGGACAAAGACACCTTACCAAAGGAGAGGGCGTCTTGGGCATGCTCCTGGGCCTGCGCCGTCTGCCCTTGCTCCAAGAAAGCTCCTTCCACTTCAGAGAATGTAGCTTCTATCTTCATCGATGGTCCCCACATCTGAAACAGCAGCGAGGGAGAGGGGAAGAGATGGAATGGAAGAGACCAAGCAGTGGGTCCTGCCCCACTCCCAGACTCTGCACCCTTCTATCAGTAGACCTGGTGATTTATCTGGAGGGATAAGAAATTCAGTCAGGCTTTGGCTGAGATTTGGCTCAAGAATCTTGAGGCGCAGGAACGCTCCCTCTGGGCATCCGTTGTGGGGTAGCGGACCTCCTACTCTGCGGGAATAACTGTGGCTTCCACCCATACTCAGCCAGTATATTTGTCACTAAAGCAGATAATAAAAGGACACCACAAGGCTTCAGCCCTTTCTCCTTCCAAGGGGAACCAACCCTGGTAAACAGTATCCCTTGGAGCTTCTTACCACTTGAAGAAGCAGGGCAGATATAATACGGCCACTTCTGCACTGTCGTTTTTCTCAGTCGTTTTCCCCTATTGCTTTGCGTGTCCCCCCCCCCCCCCTTTCCACATGTATTTTGCTTCCTCTGGGACTACTAGAAAGAGGAAAACACATTGTGGGGGGAGGAAGATGACCCTGAAGCAATAGGGACACACAAGTGACAGAAGTGACAATGTAGAAGTTTCTTCAGTCTTTCATCCAGAGAACAATCGCAGTTTTCTCCTGGCCCTATATTCAAACTCACCCTAACAGACAGACCATTTTCCAGAGTCCAACCTGTTGAAGGAAAAAGCCTCAGACCAGCCCTTGGAACAGCTTTGGGTGGCGACTACACTTGTCACCAGTGCCCTGCTGGAGATGATAGCTGGGGGTGGGACGAGCCAAAATGCTTGACATTTGGGCCAGCCAATCAGCATGAACAATTCATCCCATCTGATCCCATCTGGGACTCCTTTCTGGGCCTCCTAACTATCAAAAGGTGAGCTTTGTATTCTTGCTGGCATTCCCCTTAGCGAAACCTGAACCCATGACTTCTGTGACTGTGCCCTTCTGTTTCCCCTTTTTTGTGTTTCCTGGGGGAGGTCTTTACCTCTCACGCTTGCAAAAGGATGCCATTCTTCCCATCCAGACCCCAATGCAGTAGGGCGAATTTGGCATTTTGTTAATGACTGCCTCTGCCAAGTGAGCTGTGGAGTGATGGGGCAGGGGCGATGCAGTTCCGCTTTGCAAAACTCTGCTGCGGGTGGGTAACTCGAACCCACATCCGTGGCGGTCCCTGGTGCGTTTAAGCGGCTCACACCATGATCCTCACAGTGATGTATGGCCATGTCCCATGTGTTCCTCCTGGCCTTGTGTCTGTGGGAGGCTGACCACAGGGGTGTGGCCACATCATTATGCCCGCCCCTCTCTGCCTGTCGCGTCCCTGTTGTTTCCATGATCTTTGCTGGCGTCACTCTCTGCAGCTGCACACTCTGTTTGTTTTTTAATTTTTTTAATTTTCTAAAAAAAAGTGGCCAACAAAATGGAAGAAGGGGTAGGGGAGATACAGATTCATCAAATATTATGGGCTAATTCATATAACAAGTAAAATCAGATGTGATAAAGCAAAAAGTTTTTGGTCTATGATACATGCTGAAATGGAGAAAATTTTAAAATGTAAGTTTAAAAAATTGCCCAAAAATGTTGTTGCTTGGTCTTAAGTTAGAGGATGTAAACATAAGAACATTAATTTGGTATATGATAACAACAGCAAGAATGGTTTACGCACAAAGCTGGAAATCGGAGAAAACTCCAGAACTATGGGAATGGTTGAGAAAACTGCTGTTTATGGCAGAAATAGACAAATGGACAAGAAAACTAAACAATCAAGACTCAGCGAAGTTCTCAGAAGATGGGAAAGACTTGAGGGAATGTATGGAGCGAGAGTGGAATATGAGAGATATTTTTACACTTTCTAACTACTGAAATGAGGGACAGAATTATAACACACAAAATGAATTTTTAGTTAACCGCGAAACTAAACCTTTTTTCTTCTTTAACCAATATAACGTTTAAATGTATAAAAGTTATAATAGCTCAAAATGTTACCTTAGGAGGCAAATACTTTAAAATACATGTTTACCAGTTGATACATATGAAGGTGCAGGTGGGGTGGGAAGTAATGATTAAATCTTTTTAGCTAAATATGCAATATTATAGAGAATGGAATATGTATAAAAGCTAACTGCATTTGAAAATAATGGGGGGAAAATAAAATTCTATTGCAAAAAAAAAAAAGTAAAATCAGATGTATACACTATTTTTTAAAATGTTCCTCTTCTCTGCTGGGTAGGCCTTGGGTGCTGGGAAGGCATCAGGGTCTTAGGATAGGGCCGAGGTTGCTTCCAATACAGGCAGGAGTTCCCTCCCCTCCCCTCAGCCCTTTCTCACTCATCTGAGAAAGGCCAGCTTTTTGTTTGTTTGGAGACTAAAATGACCAGCGTTGGAACGTCAGTTTTGTTCATTTAACCTTTCACTGAAAGACATTGATTATTGCTCCTCCCTCTACAAACTCTGATTACACAGCAGCGCAAAACTGGTGCCTAACAGGGTTGTCAACCTCCAGGTGGGGCCTGAAGTTCTCCCAGAATTGCAACCGACCTGCCGCTGCCAGAGATCCGTTCCCCTGGAGAAAATGATTGTACTGGTGGAAGGGGGCTCTGTGGCCTTGGTCCCATCTGGGTTTCTCCCGCCTCCAAACCGGGCCTTTCCAAGAATCCCCCCCTCCCCCAAATGTCCAGGAATTTGCCGCCCGGGAGTTGCTAACTCTATGAAAACCATGGCTGAGAAGAATGATCCCAGCCTGCCTCCCTTCCCAGAGCTAAAAGCTCCCCCGCCCCCGGCCTTACTCCTAAGTAAACCTTCCTGGGATCCGGCTGCACGGCTTTTCCCGGCTGGTGCAGACCCGAAGCCCCTCCTCTTCTCTTTCCCCATCCAGAAACAAACTCTTACCCCAGAAAGGACCCTTTCCTGTTTTCTTGCTCGGCCTCTCTAGCAAACGGCTCTGTAAGTTTAACCCTTTCAGTGCTGCTGCACAGAAATGAAAGATGCTTCCCGTCCTCTCCTTGAGGAGCCTCAGCCAGGCTGCCGTCAGTGACGCCTTATGCCGCTCAATTAGGGCTGCCAGCCTCCAGGTGGGGCCTGGGGATCTCCCGCTTTTACCACTGATCTCCAGCTGACAGAGATCAGCTCCCCTGGAGAAAATGGCTGCTTTGAAGGGTGGACTCTATAGCATTGTACCATACTGAGGCCCCTCCCCTCCCCAAACCCCACCTTCTCCTGGCTCCACCCCCAAAGTTCCCAGGTTTTTTCCAACCCGGACTTGGCAACCCTACGCTCAATGGGGCTCCTCTGGAGTAACTCTGCACGGGGTTGCACTCCCAGAGTACCCCATGGTGTTCAGCCATCTCAGAAAAAGGAGGCTGAAGAGCTGGGGCCCAGCCAGTGTTCCCTCGAAGCTGAGCTAGGTTGTTTAGCCTCCGGCTCACACATTTTTCTCTTCGCTCAAGTAGAGTGGCCCCAAAGCAGTACTCCCTCTAAGCTGTGGTATCTTGTGAGCAAAAATTCTACTTTGTGAGCTACTGGCAATAGAGTTGTGAGCGAGCAATTTGGCTGCTGCATAAAATAGTTTACCCTGGAGAATACAAATGGAAAAATGTGCATTATTTTTGTTTTTGAGCACAGTTTTGGGGGTAGGGGGCTTTGCTAGCCATATAGAAGAGCAAGAAACTTGGCTGGACAATGAAGTCCCTTCTCTACCCACCAGCAATCTCCAGCCGCCCCTCTAGACTGCTTCCACACTTACAGGCCTTGCCCATACAGCACATAGCTTTAAGAAGACCTTTTTGTTTGGGGTTTTAAAAGAATCAAATCTGAATTCTGTGCTTAACAACACATTCTGTCCCTTTTTGATGCTCCCACAGAATCAACAGCACGTAGCCCTGCTGCTTCTCCTGGTACAGCACATGACTCTTCCTCATAAGGCCATAAGGCCTCAAGTCCTTTCCTGCTTTAAAATCTGGGGATACAAATGGGACCAGCTTGAAGATGTTCCTATGCATTGAGGCAAGCTGAAACGGCTTGCAGCACTCTGAAGATGTGTCCACCTTGCCTTCCTTAGTCCTTTACATTCTGATCTGGAAGGTCCAGGCTACCCTGACCTTCTCAGATCTGTCAGGCTAAGCAGGGGGGGTCCTGGTTAGTACCGGGATGGGAGACCACCAAGAAAATCCACCATAGGTGGTTATTTGTTATCAGGCCTGATTTTTAAAAAGGTTTGTGTTGCTGTCTTGGGCAGGGGCTTTCCCCTGATGAGCTATGCTGGCTACTTTGCGGTCTTTCTCTGGGGAATTAAGTCTGGATTGCTTAGCAGTTGGACTTCTTTTGTTCCTATAGAATTCTGAGTATTGGAGGGAGACCGCTTCTCAACTAGGGCTGCCAGGTCTGGGTTGGAAAACACCTGGAGACTTTGGGGGTGGGGAGGGGCCTCAGTATAGTACAATGCCATAGAGTCCGTCCTTCAAAGCAGCCATTTTCTCCAGGGGAGCTGATCTCTGTTAGCTGAAGGTCAGTTGTAAAAGCAGGAGATCCCTAGGCCCCACCTGGAGGCTGGCAACTCTGCCTGGACACTCCATTTAGCTAACCTGTTTGATTGGTTTGAGAAATCCATCCTCACAGGAACTTGTCCAGGAAGGAGTCATTCACACCGACTGGCTCCTTTATATGCATTGCATTTTAGCCAGTGTCCCCCCCCCCGCCCCAGGTACCGTTTCCCTGGGGTTTCTCTGCCTCCCCCAGCCCCCCCCCCCCCCCCCCCCCGTTTATCCAGACAACTTCTCTGCCCAGAAGAGATGCCCCTCTTTCCTTTCCCCCTGCTCAGACAGAGCTTTTGCTGAATATGTCTGGAGGAAGAAGAGAGTGGATTTATACCCCATCCTTCATGCTTGTGATCTCTTTTCCTCTCTCATAAAGACACCCTGTGATGTAGGTGGGGATGAGAAATCTCTGAGAGAACAGATCTGAGAGAACTGTGACTGGCCCAAGGTCACACCAGCAGCTGCACATGGAGGAGTGGGGAATTGAACCTGGGTCTCCCAGATTAGCGGCCAGCTCCTAACCACTACATCAAACTGGCTCTCTGCAATGCTTAAGCCATTCCCAGTCTCTTTGTCCCTGGCTCCAGTTTACCTTGAGATGCAGACAAACACACAGACATAGACAGACATAGACAGCCAAGATCATAACATGTGCAACAGAATTTTAAGGAACTAAACAGAGATGGTTTACTTTCCTGAAGGACCAAACATGCATATCTAAAAAAAACTTGATACGTAAAATAGCACAATGACATTAAGCCTGGTCCATGCCGTATAACAAGTACACTCCTTCTGATTCGCCTGGGCAACCCTTAGGTGTCTGTTGACCAGGGTCGGTGATGTAACTCCATTCTCTTTTATTTTTGCCTTTTTGATTTCTTTCCCTTTTCATAGCCAAGTGAGTCAGGGTATCTTTCTACAGTTGGAGGCGACCGAACAGAAAGGGGAAGGAGATGGAAAAGGAGGACCCAGAGAGACCTGGAATGAGCAAAAGACCAAGGAAAGGTCCCCATCCCACCCAGGCTGGGAGTGATGTTGAAGTACTTCTGCTCACTACGCAGAGTGGACTTCTGGGACTCAGTGCCATAGGATGAAGGGGGAGTAGACAAATTTGTGGAAGGCATTTCCATTCTTATTTATATCAATTAGAAGTCATACCTTGGCTTCCATTAGAGGGACTGAATGTGGCTCAAAAGGGAAATTAAGACAAATATGGGTGCAGCTATTAGCTGTGCTGAATAAACGGATCCTCCATGTGCTGGGACAACATAACTGTAAAAACCATCTATGCTGCTGCGTAAAGGCTCTCCAGGGACACCTGGCTGGCCATGCACAAAAAAGAAACTGGACTAGCGATGCCTGGCTGTGGCCTGGCTCATGAGCTATGGGAATGGGATGGACGTGGCGCCATGCTGACGTCTTGTCCAGCAGAAACATGACACTTTGGAAACCCACTGATATTACTCTCAAATTTCAGATATGCTAAAGTCACTTCTGGGTTTTCGGACGGAAGTAACAGTGATGTGTCATGCGACGTTGTTTCCGCCCTTCTTGTTCTCCCACCAGACCGGACTCAATGGCACGTGTGAGGGCCCAGCTGGCAGGAGAATGGCATACCTTGGCCTTTGGTCAGATCCAGCAGGGATGCTGTCACGTCAGGGCCCTGCGGGATTTATTACAACTTTGCAGGGTCTTGTAAGACAGAGATCTTCCACTACGCTTTTGGTTGAGGTGGTGAACGTCCCCTCCCTCTTGTCCCCCCCCCCCCGCCAATTAGTGGCCTGGATTCTTAATTCCATCTTAATTACTAACACATCTGATCAGAATTTACATGATATTTTAGGATTTTGAGCTATTTTATATTGTTGTTTTAAATGAATTGAATTGTATTATAGATTGTACGTATATTGTTGGAACCCACCCTGGGCCTGCTTGTAGGGAGGGCAGGATACAAGTCCAAATAAATAATAATAATAAAGTAGTTGAATTTCAGAGTTCACAGGGCACATTTCAAGTATCACAGAAGTCTGAAACGTGTTGCCAGAATCTATAACCCCCTCCATGCTTATGGTCTCTTCCACAATCTCCTGAAAGTCATTACTAGGTTTTCTTGAGAGTATACAGGGTAAGGTTTTATAATGTTTCTGGGGGTGCAGGATTCAAACAAGCTAACAAACAGGGGAGTCTAAGCTGACACCCTTCTTTCCTCCTGTTTCCCTCTCAGGCAGTGGAGAGATGCTGTTGAGACATTGATTTTGCAGACATTTGGAAACAGTCTCTGACTCTCCACCCCAGGTAGGAAAGATTAGCAGGGGACAGCCTGGGTCCTCCCTTGTTTCTCATGGGAGCTGTTGCTCCTGCAGTTGCTGCTAAGGTGTTTGGGCAAGAGAGGCTTTGAATGCCACTCCCTTTACCCATGCCATGCTCTAGATCCTACACCCTCCTGGAATGCCCCCTTTCAGTGTGTACTGTCAGTTTGGTATGATCTCTGGCAGGGGAATCTGCTTTTATCTTTCAGTTTCCTTTTCCTTCGAGGAGGTGGCCATGTATTTCACCGAGGCAGAATGGGCCCTGCTGGATCTGGGCCAAAGAGCTCTCTATGGGGAAGTCATGCTGAAGAACGATGGGAGGTTGGCCTTTCTAGGTAAGGATCTTTCATGGGTGCCAAGGTGTGGATTGCTGCCATTGGGATGATGCATGAATCAGGGTGGGTGAGATTTAAATCATAAAGACTCATTCCTGCTGCTATAATCGTAATATTTGCAACCAGATGAACGTTTCATGTTTAGAATAACAACTTTTCAGATTAGTTTTACAGTTATATCAAAAAATTACTGATTCGATTATACTATTACAAACACATTACAGATCATAGATAGATAATTATGAAAGTTTTGTGAACTATCTCCAGTAATCATTCATATTTGGACAACTTTTCTGCTGTACTTTATTGGAAGGAGAAAAATAATGATTACCTTAATAATAACCATTTAAATAGTTTCCTTTAACTAAAAATAACATTATAGCATATGTATTCTTGTATATGCTTAAGCATCCATGTTTGTTAACTGATGTGGTTAAACAAAATATCTTTTTTTAAAAGAACATTAAACTATCAGCCTGGTCCACACATGAGAAACTTAAAACATCGTCCTCTATAGCTCACTCATCTTCATCGTCTTGTTTGCTCATAATCTGGAAAAGAAAAACAAGCTTTCCTGCTCTATTGGGTCCCAAACGATTTCTCAATTTAGAATGAATGAGTCCAAAATAGGAGAATATTATTTCTATGCCAGCAGAAGCTGCTGCTGCTGTTAAAAGTAAAAATCATTTCTTCATAGGGTTGCCAGGTGTTGAACCCATTTGTTTCAAGGGCTGGATGTGACATAAATGCCACTTTATTGGGCCAGGCCATGTGTGCCATAAAATGTAACACAAGGTGCAAGAGATATAAACGTTATTAAGATGATTTCAGAAGTAGAATGGCAAGAGCAGATGTGACTGGATTAGGTGTGATATACACAGGGGTGGAGATATCAGCACTGGTGTGATATACAGAGGCGTGGCGATATCAGTTTTGGTAATGAGACAGGAAACCTAGGTCTCAGTTTGGTACAGGAGGATTCAGTATAAGAGGATGCAAAGAATAAATGCAAATAAGTCTGAAGAACTGAGCAGTGTTCACAAAAACACATACGGTACCTCAATTTTGTTAGTCTTTAAAGGTGCTACTGAACTCTTACTCTTTCTACTACGATTAGAAACCACAACATTCAAAAACCAGTGGGGGTGTATTTTAACCTTCCAGGAATCCATGGCATTCAGCTGCTGACTTATTTGAGAGCTTCAAACATGGCTAAAGATCCTCCACAGTCCAAGCATTTTAAACATTTTCTTTCTGGTTAGGGTAAGATTTCTGTGTAGATTCAAGCTTTCTACAAGTGTTTATATAGTTTCAGTGCTTTATATGGTTTGTGGTTGTCTTTTAGGTGTGAAATAAGAGAAAAGTTCTTTTCATGGGCTAAGCAGTTACATGGTTTCTCCTTGTTTGGGTTCTCAGATACTGTAGAAGATTTCCATGCTGAGTGAAACTTCACACTCTGAGCATTCAAAACGTTTTTTCTCTGTGTGGGTTCCCTAACGCCATTGAAGACTACTACTGTTACTCAATCTCTTTCCATACTCTGAGCACTCCAACTGTTCCTTCCTTGTGGGTTTTTAGGTCCTGTTGAAGATCGTAACTCATATTGAATCTCTTTTCACATTCTGAGCATTCAAAGGGCTTCTCCCCTGTGTGGATTGTCAGATGCTGTTGAAGACTGCCACTCAACCTGAATCTTTTTCCAAACTCTGAGAATTCAAATGGTTTTTCCCTGTGTGGGTTTTTCGGTGCAGTTGAAGATTGCCACTCTGACTGAATCTCTTTGCACAGACTGAGCATTCAAAAGTGTTGGTTATTCTTGGTAAGTATATATTTAAGCAGAGTAAAATTGTTAAACAACAGCAGAGTACAGATTGAGAGACTGAGTCCATGTGTATTTAAAAGGTAAAAGTTTACTATAAACCTAACATGGGAAAAGGTAAACGGGATAGAAAATAACAACAGAACTAGATTCCTACATCTTTACAGCTAGAGAGATAAAACCGGAATGGCGTCTGCTTCTTTAAGCAAGAACAAACGGCAGGAAGGAGAAACCATAATATGTTAAATACCTAATACATGGTTTTCCAATCAGAGAGCGAAGGTTCTAACAAGGTTCCCGGGCTATCTGTTGTGTAAACAGATTGGTTACAAACAAACATGTAACTTCCTGTTGACTAACACAAACAACATTAACCCAGTAAAAACTGAAGTGTTTTAAACTTGTTATACCCAACACCCCTTCTCAAGTTATAACACTAAAGTCATGCAAATTCAGTCTTTCACGAAGAGTCTCGAACTTCTCCTTGGCAAGTGGTTTGGTGAGTATGTCTGCAGTCATCTCTTCAGTAGGACAGTATTGGAGTTCAATCAGTCTTTGGTATTGCGTGTGTTTTCACGTACTTACAATGGAATACGATGGTCTTACTCTTAGATTTGGCGCCCTCATCTTTGCAGATAGTGATGCAAGCTTGATTTTCTTCAAACAGTATTATTGGTTTTGGTTCATCTATTCCAAAGTCCTTCAGTAAATGAATAATCCAATATAGTTCATAACTGACCCTTTATGCAGATACACATTCTGCTTCCGCTGTAGAAAGAGCCACGACAGATTGCTTTTGACTAGTCCATGCAATCAAACTGTTTCCATAAAAGAACAAGTATCCACTTGTAGATTTTCCATCAGGTGTATCTTTACTCCAGTTGGCATCCATGAATCCAGTCAGTCTTGGGTCATCACAGGCTGAGATTTTAAGTTTGTAGTTCAAAGTTCCTTTCAGATATCTTACCAGTCTCTTTATAGCTTTCCAGTTGTAGACACTTGGTGAGCTGGTCTTTCTGCATAAGAGTCCAACAGCTGAAGTTATATCTGGTCTGCAGATTGTGCTCAAGTATATGTGCTCAAGTATAAGAGCTTTCCGATTGCGGATCTGTACTCATGGTTATCTTTAAGTAGTTCTCCATCTGTATACTTTACGCAGTCTTTTTCAAGCAGAGTGCTTACTGGTTTGGAATGTTGCATTCCCACAGATTCAATAAAGTCCATGATCTTTTGTTTTTGGCTCAAAAGAAAATTTCCATCCTCAGCTTTCAATTTGTATTCCAAGGTAATACTTTATGGTTCCTAATTGTTTCACTTCAACTTCTTTGTTCAGTTCATCTGCTATTTCTTGTACATCTCCTTGGTCTTGACAACAAATAATCAAGTCATCAACGTAAATAAGTATGTATTGATAATGTCCATTTTTAAGTCTTGAGAACAAGCAAGGTTCTGCTATTCCTTGTTGAAAGTTCTGTTTTTGTAACAGCTTAGTCACTTTGTCCTTCCATGCTTTTGCTGCTTGTTTTAATCCATAAACACTTTGGTTGAGTTTGCACCCTAGGCCTTCTTGTCCTTCTGCTGAAAATCCTTCTGGTTGATCCATGTAGATCTCTTCAGTCAGGTCTCCATTGAGAAATGCAGTTTTGATGTCCAAATGTTCAAGATGCATGCCCCTTGAGGTGGCTATACTTAGAAGTGTCCTGAAGGTTCGACTGACTTCCTTCCAGTCAGATGGTTCCTCTTCTGGTTGTACACTTGCGCAAATTCCAAGTCTTGATGGTGGTATTCCTTTGTTACTTCTTGCTGATTGTCTCACAATGGTTGTCTCTCTTTCTCTTGGTCTAGGCTCTCCTGGTTCCCCTTCTGAACAAGAACTCTCTTGTGGAGATGGACCTGCCTGTCCACAGGTGGTCCCTGCAGATTGCCAAGCGAATAAGTCGCTGAAGAAGATTTCTGTAGATTCCTGAGTAGGCTGCACTCTGGACTCAGCTTGCTTAGAAGTTTGTAGGATGTTGCTTTCATCAACATGTACCACACTGCATTCCTTAACCGTCCAAATTTTAAGGTCTAGGGCTCTGTACCCTTTTCCTCCAAAAGCGTATCCCACAAGGTTACCAGGTTCTGCTCTTGGATCGAGTTTGGCCCTTCTCTCCTTTGGTATGTGGGCATAGACTTTAGATCCAAAGGCTTTCATGTGTTTAAGTCCAAGCACTTTATTATACCATAATTCAAAAGGACTTCTGTTTGTAACTTTTGATGGAACTCTATTATGAAGGTAGACGGCTGTATTTACTGCTTCAGCCCATAGAGTTTCTGAAAGTCCAGACTGCATTAGCATAGAATGCGCCATTTCTTGAATGGTTCTGTTTAAGCATTCTGCATTTCTATTTTGTTGTGGTGAATAAGGAACTGTAGTCTTATGTTCAATTCCTTCTTGTTGCATGAATCTCTGGAACTCATCACCGCAGTACTCTGTGCCATTATCTGTAAATAGTACCTCTGGTGCTTTGCCAAACTTGTTTTTAACAGCTGCAACATAGCATTTAAACTTGTCAATCACTTGATTTTTGCTTTTAAGCAGACATGTATAGACATATCTGGATTTTGCCTCCGTAAAACTGACAAAATATTTGCTGCCTCCAGCAGATTCCTTTATTGGCCCAACAAGGTCTGAGTACACAATCTCTAGAAACTTTGTATTTTGTTTAGGAGATTGGCCCTTGTAGTTAGGAGCTGTGCCTTTTGCTTTCAAGCATGTTTCACAACCATTTTTCATCACATCACATTCAACAGCATTGATATTACAGTCTTTTAACAGCTTCTGCACACTTTGCACATGCCTCTGAGCAAATTTTACATAGCATGCATAAAAACAGTCCTTGTGATCACATCCAGGTGATCTTGTAAGGTACACTGGTCCATTAGTGTCCATTTTATCATCATTAGCAACAGCAATGTCTCTCAGGTAATGAAAAACATCATATTCCTCAACCATTAGATCAATTCCATCTTCATGCCAAATTTTGCCGTGGCCCTGTTCAAGATCAACTTTAAAACCAGTTTGTATGATTCTCTTAGTAGATATGAGGCAGTTAGTGGCCGCAGGAACAAAGATGCAATCTCTGAGTATAACTTCCTGAATTTCACCATATGCATTCAGAACTCTTAGCACAACAGTTCCAGTCCCTGCCACAGACAATGCTTGACCATTAACTTGTTGTAAACTGGGCTTTCTCTCTCTATCCAGATCAATAAAACAGTCCACTGAGTTTGCTATATGTGAGAAACTTCCTGAGTCAATGAGCCATAAATCTTTAGCATCAAACTTTCTGCCATTCACAGAATTCAATGTATGCACATTTCCACTCTGATTCTTTACAGCATCTGGCTTTGTTTCAGTAAGATAGAATATAGGCCTCCTCCCAGCCTGCTTGCTAGCAGCATTTGGCCTTCCTCTCCCATGCACCCTAAAGGGTCTTGTTTCAGTGAGAGTATGTGTGGTATGGTCCCTCTCATCTTGCACAGGTTTAGATCTACCCGGTTTTGCAAGGTGACCGGGTTTTGCATATTTAACATCTTTCTTTACATATCAGTTTTATTCTAAGTACAGACACGTTATCACTCATTTGAGACATCTCTCTCCTATTTCCTTCTTCTTCCAAATAAGAAAGTACATAGTCGAGTCAAATCCTTAGTTCCCTTTAAAACAGCAATTTCATGTGCATATTCTTTTGTTAATGAGCCCAAAATCAAAGCAATAACAGTACTGTCAACTGGTAGGCCTCCTATAGTTTTTAGTTCAGCAAAAGTATCCATTATTCTATTCAAATGTACAGTTAGTGAATCTCCATCTTTCATCTTTGTATTAAATAAGCGTTGGTGAAGGAAAATCTCATTTGCTTTACTTCTGGAATTGTACTTTGTATCTAGCATTTCAATCATGCCTTTTGCAGTGGTGCACGTTAAAAGTTTTAGATTATCACTTGCAATTACAGATCCCAGGATCAGGGATTTCACCAAGCCATCCTTTTCTCTAAATTTCTCTTTTGCAACCCTTTCTGTGGGTATGTCCTCTGTAAGGACATGTGAGACAGAGTTAGCCTCCAAAGCACACTCAATTGATCCTTTCCACCATGAATAATTCATTTTAGATAAGGGTGCAATATTTAAGAAAGAAAAGTTCCTCGAAGAAGCCATATTTTGGTTTGTGTACGTTACCAATCCTTTGACAGATTAAGCAGCAACAGGTGATCAGGTCAGGGTGGAGTTGAAAGGATGCTTCCTTTGTTCTCCCTCAGGCAGCACGATTGAGCATCAGGGATCTTTCCTCTTTGATCTCCTTGGTGGTAGGGAAAACCAGCGAGCTGTTCCTTCTCCTCTCTGTTTTGCAAGAAAACACAGCTCTGACAAACTCAAGAGTTTGGAAAAAGGAAAAAAAAACTTCTCTCTGCTTCCACTAATCTAGTGTGAGGTGAAAGGTTCAACAAATTATTGCAAGTTTCAAAAAATTGCCTGTACTATTCTTAAAATTTTCTGAGTAAACTCAGCACATACACACATGGCCAGCTCTTCAATATTGATGCACAGAAAAGAACGGATCTGGGTGCCCATAACATTTTTTGTTGGTTATTCTTGGTAAGAATATATTTAAGCAGAGTAAAATTGTTAAACATCAGCAGAGTACAGATTGAGAGACTGAGTCTATGTGTATTTAAAAGGTAAAAGTTTACTATAAACCTAACATGGGGAAAGGTAAACGGGATAGAAAATAACAACAGAACTTGATTCCTACATCTTTACAGCTAGAGAGATAAAACTGGAATGGCGTCTCCTTCAAGCAAGAACAAACAGCAGGAAGGAGAAACCATAATATGTTAAATACCTAATACATGGTTTTCCAATCAAAGAGCGAAGGTTCTAACAAAGTTCCCGGGCTATCTGTTGTGTAAACAGATTGGTTACAAACAAACATGTAACTTCCTGTTGACTAACACAAACAACAATAACCCAGTTTAAACTGAAGTGTTTTAAGCTTGTTATATCCAACAAAAAGGTTTCTCTGCTGTGTGGGTTCTCTGATGCTGTTGAAGATTGCCATTTTGACTGAATATCTTTCCACAGACTGAGCATTCAAAAGGTTTCGCTGCTGTGTGGGTTCTTTGGTGCTCCTGAAGACTGCCACTCTGACTGAATTTCTTTTCACATTCTGATCATTCAAAAGGTTTCCCTGCTGTGTGGGTTCTCTGATGCCGTTGAAGACTGCCATTTTGACTGAATCTCTTTCCACACACTGAGCATTCAAAGTGTTTCCCCCCTGTGTGGGTTCTTTGGTGCTTCTGAAGATGGTTACTCAGCCTGAATCTCTTTCCACATTCTGAGCATTCAAAAGACTTCTCCCCTGTGTGCGTTTTCTGATGCTGTTGAAGATCGCCACTCCGACTGAATCTCTTTCCACACTCTGAGCATTCAAAAGGTTTTTCCCCCGTGTGGGTTCTTTGGTGCAGATGAAGAGTGCCACACTGACTGAATCTCTTTCCACAGTCAAAGCATTGGAAAGGCTTCTCTCCTGTGTGTGTTCTCTGATGCTGTTGAAGAGTGCCACTCTGACTGAATCTCTTTCCACACACTGAGCATTCAAAAGGTTTCTCCCCTGTGTGGGTTCTTTGGTGCAGATGAAGATGGCTACTCAGCCTGAATCTCTTTCCACATTCTGAACATTCAAAGGGTTTCTCCCCTGTGTGGGTTCCCTGATGCTGTTGAAGAGTGCCACTCTGACTGAATCTCTTTCCACAGACTGAGCATTCAAAAGGTTTCTCCCCTGTGTGGGTTCTCTGATGCCGTTGAAGACTGCCACTTCTACTGAATTTCTTTCCACATTCTGAGCATTCAAAAGGTTTCTCCCCTGTGTGAGTTCTCTCATGCTTTTGAAGAGTGCCCCTCTGACTGAATTTCTTTCCACAGACTGAGCATTCAAAAGGTTTCTCCCCCGTGTGGGTTTTTCGGTGCAGTTGAAGAGTGCCACGCTGACTGAATCTCTTTCCACAGTCTAAGCATTGAAAAGGTTTCTCCCCTGTGTGAGTTATTTCATGCTGTAGAAGATGGCTACTTCGATTGAATCGCTTTCCACATACTGAGCATTCAAAAGGTTTCTCCCCTGTGTGGGTTCTTTGGTGCTCATGAAGATGGCCACTCTTACTGAATTTCTTTCCACACTCTGAGCATTCAAGAGATTTCTCCCCTCTGTGTTTCCTTTGGTGCACAAGGAGATGTGATCTATTTCTGAAGTAGTTTCCATAGTGAATGGATTTACTTGCCTTCATTATCCTGTGCTTTAGAAAATGTACATTATGCTTTCTTCTATCTCGCTTCTCAACTATATGGCTGCCTTTCTTTCTGTTGGGTCTGCCTTGAGTCCTGACATTTTCTTTCAAGTCTTCATTTTTAACTCTATCTGGCATTTGCTGATGAAGTTCCTTGCCCTCCTCATTTCTCTGATCATCTTCTGCTGGAATAAATAGCGAGATCCTGTCAGCACCAGGGAGGGTTGGTAAGGTCCAAGGCATATATGTGACTGCAGTATGAAAGGACTGACAGCCCTTTAGATGCCAGCTTCACTGATCATAACCACTCCTCCCGCTTTCCCCAGAATATCTAGTATTTATGGATACCTCACCCCCTGACAGCTGAGCTCTTGCCCAGAAGGAGTTTCTGAGCCTCTAGATTTATTAATCAACACCTCCTGGTGGTTCCTGGCCCCCGGGACATCAGACTTGTCTCAACGAGGGCTGGGGCTTTTCTGGCCCAGGCCCCTACCTGGTGGAATGAGCTCCCATTAGAAATCAGGGCCCTGAGGGACCTATTACAGTTCTGCAGGGCCTGCCAGACAGAGCTCTTCCACCAGGCTTTCAGTTGAGGCACCAGTCTTTTACTGAATATTGTTTTTAGATATGTTTTAGATATATTTTATCTGTCGATTGTTGTATTGCGAATTTTATGATGGAACCAGCCCTGAGCCCGCCTATGGGAAGGGTGGAATAAAAATCAAATAAAATAAATAAATAAATAAATAAATAAATTTCAGGCCCCCAAAGGCCTATATCTCTTCTTACCCAGTGGGCTGTATGATTGTACCAAACCAAGTGTTGGTCAGAAGTGAATCAGAAATCCCCCACGGCTATTCCTTCCCTGATCCCTTGGCATAACGATGAAAGTCACTCACCCTCAGCCAGCTCATTTGGGAAGGAAATATGCTCTTGGGATCCTCTTGAGGAACCCTCCAGCCTTTCTTTGGATGCAAGCCTGTGGTTTGTCTCCACCATAGTCTCTCTTATACTTCTGGCTTTTATTGCAGAGAGAAACAGAGAGAGAGAGAGAAACAGTGGTTATTCTTATAGTGGGAAGGAAAGAAATTCAAAAGTAAAAATTCTTCTGGAAGGACGGAACTATGGTCAAGATCAAAGCCCATGATCCCAACCAGTAGAAGGGGAATGGATCAGTGAGGCAAACACCCAAGTTCCCCCAAGGGTTAACATGATTGGAGTCTCCCTGCAGCTAATATCCTTATCTTTGTCAAGGCCAGACTCCAGAATGTGGTAATTGATTAATCGTGAGAACCTGTATCCAGCTGTGTAACAAGGAGGGAGGGGGGATTAGGAGGGTGCTGACAGCCCCTGGAAAATTCCCTCAAGGAGGACCCTTGATTGGGTCATTAGGACCATCTGACCCTAGAGAGGTGTAGAAAGTGTAATAGAGGTATAGACCAGAGTGAAGCCATGCTAACTTTAAGCTCATGCCATACTGGTATGCTTTGATATTTTCTTGCTTCATCACGATGAATAGTTTTATGTAGAGTGACGAGCATAGAGTTGAGCAGGCTCTGGAGGGTGGTGGAGGACAGGAGGGCCTGGCGTGATGTGGTTCTGGGGTCGTGAAGAGTCGGACTGAACAAAAACAACAAAACTTTAGGCTACAGCAGGAATACTTATTGTGCAAGAAGAGGTGCCGTCTAACACCAAGTATTTCATGCATTAGATAGAAAAGTTATCTTTTCTTGATTTTCTGTTACTGAGCTGCAGAAACTGTGCTGTTTAGTGATGTCTTATTTTTAAATACTTAGTAAACCTTTATATATTTTTATTTTAAAAAATTATTTTACCATTTAAGGGGATACAAAATGAAAAAGGAGAAAGGGAAAGATGAGAAACAGAAAACATCATTTGTTAAACACATTTTTAGGACACTGCAAAACAAAAGAATATAAAACATAAAAGAGTATCTTAGCAAAAAAGTATCCTAATACATCAAAATGTGGTAAAATAATCAATCCTTCAACAGAATGCATTTCCATGTATATCCTTTATATATTTTTAAAAGGGGTCTGCTTTACTTGTGCGCCCTCTCTTCCTCAACCCACTGAACTGGGTGCTGCTCAGGTACAAAGAGCAGTGACCCAGGCGGACCCAGGCTTCAATTCTAGACAGGATCATTTCCAGATGACAGAGAGTGGATGTTTGTAATCCCATCCAGGGGAAAGGTATGTCGTAAAGGATGGCAACAGATAAATGAGGATCTGGCCCTTTCCAGAGTCCTCTCATCCGCTTTGCCTCAGGCCAGGACACCTTCTCTGGCAAGGGTGATAACCACAACACGGGCCTCAGTTGCCCCTCGGCAACTACACACTCATGAACACATGAAGCTGCCTTATACTGAATCAGATCCTTAGTCCATCGAAGTCAATACTGTCTACTCAGTCCGGCAGCAGCTCTCCAGGGTCTCAGGCAGAGGTCTTTCACATCACTTCCTACCTGATCCTTCTAACTGGAGATGCTGGGGATAGAACCTGGGACCTTTTGCATGCTAAGCAGATGCTCTGCCAGTGAAACACAGCCCCTCTCGAAGTAGTGGGATAGGCCTCAAAATGGCGTATTGCTAGTCAATATTTGGATTCATGCCTCCTAACAATGGCAGCAATTTGCACCTTTGGCACCTACAAAAGATCCTTACCCAGAAAGGCCACATTCCTGTAGTTCTCCAGCATGACTTCCTTGTACAGAGCTCTTTGTCCTGGATCCAGCAGGGCCCATTCTGCCTCAGTGAAATAGATGGACACCTCCTCAAAGGAAAAGGGACACTGAAAGAAAAAGCAGATTCCCTCGTCAAAGATTATGCCAGGCAGAGATTGCCCACTGGAAGGGAGTAGTCATGGGAAGGTTCGGGATGTAAGTCTTGGTACAGGTAACCCCTGCTCATCTCTCCTACCTGGACTGGGGATGCAGCAGCCGTTTCCACACCTCTGAAAAGACGACGGCTCAACAGCATCTCTTCACTGCCTGTTACTGAGACAGAAGAGGAAGGAAGGGTGTTTGCTAATTTGTTTCCTGCTTCACACACCCCCTTCCTAGCTTTGTGAAACCTTGCCCTATGTGCATTCAACAAATTTTTAAACATTTTTACTAAATTCTGGGAGAGGCAGAAGAGAAGCACCAGGTACCTATAAAGCCTCAGGGACTATAAATGCTGCCAACCTATTTCAGACTTTGGGAAGGAGGGGAAAGGGGGCTGGAAATGATGTCGCATGACAGTTCGCCATCACATTCGGCCCAGATGTGACTTGAGCGCAGCAGAGACTTGAGGGTAATAGGAATGAGTTTTCACAGCGTCTCCTGACATGCTAACTTCACAACCAGGTGTTCAGCCAGATGCAACATTAACATGACATCCCATCTGCCCCAAGCCCCTCCCCAAAGCTCCTGGGGGTACCAGGCCAAAGCCTGCCATCCCTACTTCAGCATCCTATTTCCCACAGCAGCCTGCCAGATGCCCTTAAAAGTATGGGCACAGAAGCCAATTTTTCCCAATATTATTGGGCCCTTGAAACTGGTTTTCAGAGCTCTGCTGCCTGAGAAGGCGTAGCCCCCCTTTATCCACCAGGCCGAATAGCTCTGCTGAGGTTGGCCTACCTCTTCTCTTTTGAGCCACCTAGAGTTCCTCTTATGGAAGCAAGCTGAGATCCGAATATTTAAATTAATGGGTGGAATTGCCCTCAATGAAATTGTCTAATCCCCTTCGAGAGGAATCACTGTTAGTGGACATTAAGTGCTGCAAATTAGCTCTGTGTTGTGTGAAGAAGTATTTAATTCTTTTCCTGACCCGATGTCTCTCTGCCCATCAAACTCACAAGGGTGCCCCAAACACATCCAGGGACAAAGACACCTTACCAAAGGAGAGGGCGTCTTGGGCATGCTCCTGGGCCTGCGCCCTCTGCCCTTGCTCCAAGAAAGCCCCTTCCACGTCAGAGAATGTAGCTTCTATCTTCATTGATGGTCCCCACATCTGAAACAGCAGCGAGGGAGAGGGGGAAGAGATGGAATGGAAGAGACCAAGCAGTGGGTCCTGCCCCACTCCCAGACTCTGCACCCTTCTATCAGTAGACCTGGTGATTTATCTGGAGGGATAAGAAATTCGGTCAGGCTTTGGCTGAGATTTGGCTCAAGAATCTTGAAGCGCAGGAACGCTCCCTCTGGGCATCCGTTGTGGGGTAGCGGACCTCCTACTCTGCGGGAATAACTGTGGCTTCCACCCATATTCAGCTTTGCCAGTATATTTGTCACTAAAACAGATAATAACAGGACACCAGAAGGCTTCAGGCCTTTCTCCTTCCAAGGGGAACCAACCCTGGTAAACAGTATCCCTTGGAGCTTCTTACCACTTGAAGAAGCAGGGCAGATATGATACGGCCACTTCAGCACTGTCGTTTTTCTCAGTCGTTTTCCCCTATTGCTTTGGGTGTCCCCCCCCCTTTTGTTTTGATCCCTCTGGGACTACTAGAAAGAGGAAAACACAGTGGGGGGACGGGACCCTGAAGCAACAGGGACACACAAGTGATAGAAATGACAATGTAGAAGTCTCTTCAGTCTTTCATCCAGAGAACACTAGCAGTTTTCTCCTGGCCCCATATTCAAACTCACCCTGACAGAAAGACCATTTTCCAGAGTCCAACCTGTTGAGGGAAAAAGCCCTTGGAACAGCTTTGGGTGGCGACTACACTTGTCACTGGTGCCCTGCTGGAGATGATTGCTGGGAGTGGGGGTAGGACCAGCCAAAATGCTTGACATTTGGGCCAGCCAATCAGCATGAACAATTCATCCCATTTGATCGCATCTGGGACTGCTTTCTGGGACTCCTACCTACCAAAAGCTTTGTATTCTTGCTGGCATTCTCCTTAGCAGGACCTGAACCCATGCCTCCTGTGACTGTGCCCTTCTTTTTCCCCCTGTTGTGTTGCCCGAGGGGGGGGTCTTTACCTCTCTTGCCTTGCAAAAGGATGCCATTCCTCCCACCCAGACCCCAATGCAGTTGGGAGATTTTGACATTGTGTTAATGGTTGACTCTGCCAAGTGAGCTGTGGAGTGATGGGGCAGGGGCGATGCAGTTCCGCTTTGCAAAACACTGCTGTGGGTGGGTAACTCGAACCCACTTCCGTGGCGCTCCCTGGTATGTTTAAGCAGCTCACACCACGATCCTCACAGTGATGTATGGCCATGTTCAATGTGTTCCTCCTGGCCTTGTGTCTGTGGGAGGCTGACCCCAGGGGGTGTGGCCACATCATTATGCTCCGCCCCTCTCTGCCTGTCTGAGGGGAGTCACCTGCTGCGATTGGTGAGAGTCCCTGTTGTTTCTTTGCTGGGGTTACTCTCTGAACCTGCAAACTCTATGTTTATTTTTTAATTTTTTAATTAAAAAAAAAAGTGGCCAACAAAATGGAAGAAGGGGTGGGGGAAATACAGATTCATCAAATATTATGGGCTAATTCATACAACAAGTAAAATCAGATGTATACACTATATACTGCTGGGTAGGCCTTGGATGCTGGGAAGGCATCAGGGTCTTAGTTCGCTTCCAAGCCCTTTCTTACTCGTCTAACTGAGAAAGGCCAGCTTTTTGTTTGTCTGGAGATTAAAATGACCAACAGCACAACGTCAGTTTTGTTCATTTAACCTCCTACTGAAAGACACTGATTATTGCCCCTACCCCAAACCCTGATTACATAGCGGTGCAAAACTGGTGCCTAACAGGGTTGTCAACCTCCAGGTGGGGCCTGAAGTTCTCCCAGAATTACAGTCGACCTGCCGCTGCCAGAGACCAGTTCCCCTGGAGAAAATGATTGTACTGGTGGAAGGGGGCTCTGTGGCCATCTGATTCCTCCAGTTCCCAAACCGAGCCTTTCCAAGAATCCCCCCCCCCCCCCTCCCTCCCAATGTCCAGGAGTTTGCCATCCGGGAGTTGCTAACTCTGAAAATTATGGCTGAGAAGAATTATCCCAGCCGGCCTCCCTTCCCAGATTTAAAAGCTCCCCCCCCCCCCCCCGCCTTACTTCTAAGTAACCCTTCCTGGGATCCGGCTGCTCGGCTTTTCCCGGGTGGTGCATCTCCGAAGCCCCTCCTCTTCTTTGTCCTCATTCAGAAGCCGACTCTTACCCAGAAACTCCACATTCAGAAGCAAACTCTTATCCTGATTTCCTGCTCGGCCTCTCTAGCAAACGGCTCTGTAAATTTAACCCTTTCAGTGCTGCTGCACACAAAGGAAAAATGCTTCCCGTCCTCTCCTTGAGGCGCTTCAGCCAGGCTGCCGTCAGTGACGCCTTATGCTGCTCAATGGTGCTCCTCTGGAGTAACTCTGCACGGGGTTGCTCTTCCAGAGTATCCCATGCTGTTCAGCCATCTCAGAAAAAGGAGGTTGAAGAGCTGGGCGCTGGGCAGTGTTCCCAACCTGAGCTAGTGTGAGCTAGCTCACGGTTTTTTAGCCTCCAGCTCATACACATTTGTCTTCACTCAGGAAGGATGGCTCCAAAGCAATACTCCCCCTAAGCTGTGGAATCTTGTGAGCAAAAATTCTACTTTGTGAGCTACTGGCAGTAAAGTTGTGAGCGAGCGATTTGGCTGCTGCATAAATTAGTTTACCCTGGAGCCATCCTTCCTGAGCTAAGACAAAAATATGTGAGCCAGAGGCTAAAAAACTGTGAGCTAGGTCACACTGACTCAGCTTAGAGGAAACACTGCTCCAAAGGAAACTGATTTATGCAGTAGCCAAATCACTTGCTCCCATTTTTAATGCCAGTAGCTCACAAAGGAGAATTTTTGCTCACAAGAATCCATAGCTTAGAGGGAGCATTGGTCCCGGGTCCTTATTCATCCACCTAGTATGAGGACCCTAAGACTCAACTGGGTGAGGGGGTCAGACAGTGTTAGATGATGCTATTCTTTAAATAGAAAGGTGTAGATTACTAACTTTCTATTGCCCCATGGAGATAAAACGGCCCCTAGGAGCAGCAGAAGCATTCTGGGACTGGAACGACAGCCCCCAGAGTGGAATGGTGGTCCCTAGCAATCAAAGATGTGCTCTGGGACTGGGATGACAGGCTGCAGGGTGGAATGACAACTCTCCCTGTGTCTAAAATTGCAAGTGTAGTGAGACAGTGAGAACTGAGATTGTGTCTCACACCCAGCTTCAAATCAAATCCTAATCTTGAAGGTCACTACCCTGCCTTAAAAAAACTCACTTGTCAACCCAGCAACAATAGGATTTTCTTAAAAAGTGCTTTCAGATACAGAAAACATGTTTGTTTTTTTCATATTAGAAGAGTTGTCTTTTGAAACCCCAGTTTTCACTACCCGAAGGAGCCTCAGAGCAGTTTACAATCTCCTTCCCTTCCTTTCCCCACAAGAGATAACTTCTGAGGTCGGTAGGGCTGAGAGAGCTCTGCAGGGCCAGTTTCTTCATAAGGCATGGTTAGGCAATCACCTAAGGCAGGGGTGGGCAATTGTTTTGGCTCGGGGACCACTTTGTGGAGGTTAGCGGAGGGCCACACCTTTTAAAATGATTGCATTCATTAGTTAACTTTGCATTTCAGAGAACGTATAAATTGTATCATAAAAATCAATAAATATAAATTAAATTAAATAGTGGTAGTTTTATTCAATTTATTTATTGTGCTAATTTCATATCATCTATAGCTGCAAGCACATTTAATTTTAGAATCAGTTTAATGAGACAAATGTACCCTATCACACTTTTCTACTGTCTTGGCGGGCCGCAATTTGCCCTCCCCTGACCTAAGGGCACCATCCAATGAAGTCGCCTTTGGCAGTCTGCTGCACTGCTCGCCCCTCCCGTGTTCGACAACAACCGCCCTCCCGGAGTCCCAGGGCTGCTCCCTTTCCCCTCTGCAAGGGTGCAGGAGGGCAGACAGAAGGGCATGGGGGCGGGGCCAAGACCTGGGTGGCAGAGGCATGGAGGACGTGCGCTCCAGCAGGCCCCGCCCAAACCTCTCTTTTCCTGTTGACTCTGTTCACTTCCTTGGGAGGTGGGGCGGCACGGGCACCACCAGATCTCTCCTGTCCCAACTCCTGGCTGGGCAGAAATGCTTTCCCCGCTGGACTGGCGCAGCCGCGCAACTCCCCTCCCCCCCATAGGGTTGCCAACCTCCAGGTGGGGCCTGGGGATCCCCTGGTTTTACAACTGATCTCCAGCTGACAGAGATCAGCTCCCCTGGAGAAAATGGCTGCTTTGAAGGGTGGCCTCTATGGCATTGTACCATGCTGAGGCCCCTCCCCTCCCCAAACCCCACCCTCTCCCGGCTCCACCCCCAAAGTCCCCAGGTATTTTCCAACCCGGACTTGGCAACCCTACCCCCCCATCCTGATTGGGCCTCCCTTTCCAGCTGCCCCCAGTTTGTTAACAGAAATTATGGTCAATCTTGTTCTTGAAGGGGGTTCTAAAGGACAGGGATATCTGCAATCAGTGCTTCGAACAATTCAGATTCTTTACTCAGACAATCTTGCACCAATATAAAAGATCAGCCTCCATGAAGAATACAAATGGAAAAAATGTGCAGCATTTTTGTTATTGTGCACAATTTTGGGGGTAGGGGGCTTTGCTAGCCACATAGAAGAGCAAGAAAATTTTTGCTGGACAATGAAGTCCCTTCTCCAACCACTAGCAATGTCCAGCCACTCCTCTAGACTGCTTCCTCACTTACAGGGCTTGCCCATACAGCACATAGCTTTAAGAATACCTTTGTAACACCCCCTTTTTTCTTTCCCTTTTCTTTTCTGTATCCCCACTGTTTTCACACACACACACACACACGCTCATAACCATGAGGGGCAGAAACATGAGGTGTTTGGGGTTTTTAAAGAATCAAGGTGCGGGGGGCACTGCTCATCCGGGAGAGTTACACCTTCAGGGCGCTCCCGCCATTGAATCTTGCGGGCATAGAGTGTGCCGGCTTTGTCTGGGATGCTGGGGAGAGGTTGGCTGTCTGGCTGGTGTACCGACCACCCAACGCACCGGCGAACAGCCAGTCATCCCTGCTGGAGGCCATATCAGGCTGGGCGCTTGAGCACCCTCGGCTATTAGTCCTGGGTGACTTCAATATCCATGCCAAGGATGCAACCTCCATGCAGGCAATGAACCTGGTGATGTCCATGGTGGCACTAGGACTCTCCCAATTTGTTTCAGCCCCCATGCACAGAGCTGGTCACACACTCGATTTGATTTTTTGGTGGTGGTTACGGTGGACCTGATTACGACCACGATCGGACCATGGTTGGACCACCATGCCTTGAAGGCCCGGGTGAATATGTCGTTCCAACCCTGTTTGGGTGGCGAGCAGTTTTTAGCTTGCCTGTGAAGCCTAATGGATCCAATGCGTTTCCAGGTGGCTTTGCGGGATCCAGTGCCCCCTGGCGGCTCAGTGGATGAGCTAGTCAAGGACTAACAAAACCGGCTCTTGGCAGGCATTGATGAGATCACTCCCCGGTGCCCTCTGCACCCTCGCTCAAAACTCATGCCATGGTATACACAGAAGCTGAGGGTGATGAAGCGGGAACTCAGACAGTGGCATTGGGCTCCGGACAAGACAGCAAGAGCATCTTAGAGAACGTTTATGAAATACTATGAGGTGGCGGTCAAGGCTGTGAAAAAAACTTTTTATGCAGCCATGATCACGTCTGCGAATTTCCACCCAGCCCAATTATTTAGAACAATTCTGTCTTTGACTACTTTACCGTAATGCGGATCAAATGATAGGGAATTGGAAGTCGGTTGTGAGGCTTTTGGGAACTACTTCGCAGATAAAGTCTTATCGCTCCGCCTGGACCTCCCTGCCACAGTTGATACAGTAACAGAACTTGAGGCTCCATGCATGTCTTCTGGTCACATTCTGGATTATTTTGATCCACTCTGCCTAGAGGAGGTCGACAAATTGCTCCTGTTGGTCCGCCCAACCACCTGTAGTCTCGATCCATGCCCATCGTGGCTGGTTAAGGCCAGCTGGGATGGGGTACAAGGGGCTCTAAGGGAGGTAATTAACACAACCCTCACAGAGGGGGTGTTCCCCAATGCCCTCAAGGAGGCAGTTATGCACCCCCTTTTGAAAAAGACATAGTTGGATCCAGCCGAATTGGCCAACTATCAGCTGGTATCTAATTTACCCTATCTGGGTAAATTAATCGAGAAGGTGGTGGCGGACTGGCTGCAGGGCTTTTTGGATGACACCTCCATACTAGACCCTTTCCAGTCTGGCTTCTGACCAGGCCATGGAACAGAGACGGTGCTAGTCGCCCTCACAGATGACCTCCGGAGGCATCTGGATTGAGGCGGCACAGCGGTGTTGGTGTTGTTAGACCTGTCAGTGGCGTTCAACACGGTCTACCACCAACTATTGATCCACCGCCTCACCGATATTGGGATTCAGGGGTTGGCCTTACAGTGGCTTTGTTTCTCCAAGACCGGGGACAGAGGGTGGAGGTGGGGGAGCAACTGTCCCGAAGACACCCACTAATGTGCGGTGTGCCACACAGGGCAGTACTCTTCCCAATGCTGTTCAATATCTATATGTGCCCCCTCGCCCAGATTGCCCAGAGGCATAGGCTGGGTTGCCATCAATATGCTGACAATACCCAGCTCTGTCTATTGTTGGGCAGCCAGTCAGACTCTGGTCTGGGACATCTGAACCTGGCGTTGAAAGACGTGGCTGGTTGGCTTAAACAGAGTCGACTGAAATTGAATCTGACGAAGATGGAAGTCCCATGCCTGAGTTGGAGTTGCCCAAGGTTAGGGATCCCTCTCCTGTCCTTCAATGGGGCGCCATTGGTGCCAGCACCAGAGGTTAGGAGTTTGGGAGTGCTCCTGGACCCCTCGTTAACGATGGAGGCCCAGGTTTACAGCCACAGCAAGATCTGCCTTTTATCATATTTGGCTGATCAAGCAGTTGGTTCCCTTCCTTGAACGCAACGACCTGGCTATGGTG
Organism: Lepidodactylus listeri; assembly: GCA_029233225.1. Classification (NCBI taxonomy): domain Eukaryota; kingdom Metazoa; phylum Chordata; class Lepidosauria; order Squamata; family Gekkonidae; genus Lepidodactylus; species Lepidodactylus listeri. The sequence goes on along the minus strand of JARCFY010000004.1, from coordinate 21,719,986 downwards.
ATCCACGCGTTGGTCACCTCAAGATTGGATTACTGTAACGCTCTCTACATGGGGTTGCCCCTGTCCCAAATCCGGAAGCTGCAGCTAGTGCAGAATGCAGTGGCGAGGTCGATGTTGTGCCTTCCTATGCGAGAACACATCCAGCCTGCCCTAAAAGCACTGTACTGTCTGCCCATAGCATACCGGATTCGGTTCAAGGTGCTGGTGCTTACCTATGAAGCCCTATATGGCCGGGGACCTACTTACCTAAGGGACTGTCTCTCCCCATATGTACCCCAGCGAGCACTTCGATCGGGCTCCCAGAACTGCCTGGCTCTTCCAGCGCCCAAGGAGGCCCGACTGGCGGCAATGAGAGCCAGGGCCTTTTCGGTGGTGGCCCCATACTGGTGGAACGAACTCCTGGATGACATCAGGGCCCTGCAGGACCGTCTACAGTTCCACGGGACCTGCAAGATGGAGCTCTTCCGCCTGCTGCTTCTCTGGGTAGAGCACATGACTCTTCCTCATAAGGCCATTGCCTCAAGTCCTTTTCTGCTTTAAAATCTGGGGATACAAATGGGACCAGCTTGAAGATGTTCCTGTGCATTGAGGCAAGCTGAAATGGCTTGCAGCATTCTGAAGATGGTGGGGAGGGCAGGATGTAAATCTCAAGAAATAAATGAATAAATAAGATGTGTCCACCTTGCCTTCCTTAGTCCTTTACTGACCCATTCTTATCTGGATGGTCCAGGCTCCCCTGAGCTAGTCAGATCTGTCAAGCTAAGCGGGGGGGGGGGGGGGGGGTCCTGGTTAGTACTGGGATGGGAGACCACCAAGAAAATCCACCATAGCTGGTTGTTTGTTATTAGGCCTGATTAATAAAAGGCTTTTGTGGTGCTGTCTTGGGGAGGGGCTTTCCCCTGATGAGCTATGCTGGCTACTTTGTGGTCTTTCTCTGGGGAATTAAGTCTGGACTGCTTAGCAGTTGGACTTCTTTCGTTCCTATAGAATTCTGAGTATTGGAGGGAGACCGCTTCTCAACTAGGGTTGCCAGGTTGGGGTTGGAAAACACCTGGAGACTTTGGGGGTGGGGAGGGGCCTCAGTATAGTACAACTCCATAGAGTCCGTCCTTCAAAGCAGCCATTTTCTCCAGGGGAGCTGATCTCTGTCAGCTGAAGGTCTGTTATAAAAGCAGGAGATCCCCATGCCTCACCTGGAGGCTGGCAACCGTACCTGGACACTCCATTTTACTAACCTGTTTGACTGGTTTGAGAAATCCATCCTTCCAGGAACTTGTCCAGGAAGGAGTCATTTATACCAACTGGCTCCTTTACATGCATTGCATTTTAGCCAGTGTCCCCGCCAGGGGCGTAGACTTTTTAAATCCCCGGGGGGGGCGGGGGCTCTCCCGTGTGCGCGCGCAAAGCGCGCGCACGCGCTCGGGATTATGTCCCCGCTGCTCTCCCCCCCCGCCCCAGGGAGCCGCGACCGCCGCTTCCCTCCCCCGGGCAGCCGGGCCATGCCCGCCCGCCCGCTCGCTGGCCGCGCTCCCCGCCCCCCTCCCTCCCTCTCCCCGCTCACCTCGGGCGCCGGCTGCTGCTGCCGCCTGCAGCCGGGGGCTGGCGCGTCGCCCTTGCGGGCCCCCGGCTCCCGCTCCGCCTCGCGCTCGGGGCGTGCGGGGGGGGCGCAGATGAGCGCCGCCTCTCTCCCCCCCCCCCCCGCCGCCCCAGGGAGGCAGGAGAGCAGGCCGGAGGTGGGGGGGAAGGAGAGGCGGCGTCACCGGTGGGCGCTCCATTTTGCCGGGGGTGGCTGAGCCCCCCCCGGGAAATTTCGGGGGGGGCTCGAGCCCTCGAGCCCCCCCGTAGTTGACGCCCATGGTCCCCGCCCAGGTGCTGTTTCCCTAGGGTTTCTCTGCCCCCCCCCCCCATTTATCCAGACAACTGCTCTGCCCTGAAGAGATACCTCTCTTTCCTTTCCCCCCTGCTGGCTGCTCAGACATAGCTTTTCCTTAATGCCTCTGGAGGAAGAAGGAGAAGAGATTGGATTTATACCCCGCCCTTCACGTTTGCGATCTCCTTTCCCCTCCCCTTAACAGACACAGTGTGAGGTAGGTGGGGATGAGAAAACTCTGAGAAAACTGCTCTTAAGAGAACAGCACTGAGAGAACTGTGACTGGCCCAAGGTCACACCAGCAGCTGCACGTGGAGAAGTCGGGAATCAACCCTGGTTCTGCCAGATTAGAGTCTAGCTCCTACTACACCAAACTGGTTCTCTGCAATGCTTAAGCCATGCCCAGTCACTTTGTCCCGGGCTCCAGTTTCCCTTGAGATGTAGACAGACTAACACACAGTCGTAGGCGGTCAAGATCATAACATCTGCAACAGATTTTTAAGGAACCAAACAGACAGGCATATCTAAAGAAAGCTTGATACGTAAAATAGCACAATGACATTAAGCCTGGTCCATGAAGTATAACAAGGACACTCCTTCTGATTCACCTGGGCAACCCTTAGGTGTCTGTTGACCAGGGTTGGTGATGTAACTCCATTCTATTTTATTTTTGCCTTTTTGATTTCTTTTCCTCTTCATAGCCAAGTGAGTCAGGGTATCTTTCCACAGTCAGAGGCAACGCAAGAGAAAGGTGAAAGAGATGGAAGAGGAAGACCTCGAGAGACCTGGAATGGGCAAAAGACCAAGGAAAGGTCCTCATCCCACCCAAGCTGGGAGTGATGTGGAATTTTGGGAAAGAGCTGTGCCACAGATTGTGACTCAGGACACTATGATCGCGGATGTACAGAGCCGATGCTTCCAACTGATTCGCTACCATGATGCCAGTGGACCCCGCGAAGTCTGCAGCCAGCTCCATGGACTTTGCAACCACTGGCTGAAGCCGGAGAGGCACACCAAGCAGCAGATCCTGGACCTGGTGATCCTGGAGCAGTTCCTGGCCATCCTGCCCCAGGAAATGCAGTGCTGGGTCAGAGGATGCGCGCCCGAGACCAGTTCCCAGGCAGTGACCATGGCTGAAGGTTTTCTCCTGAGTCAGGCAGAGGAGAAGAGGCAGGCACAGCAGGTGAGGGGGTTTCCTCAGTTCAAGCAATGCCCTTATCCTAAGGCTTCCTTGCCAGATATTCTGACCTCTAGAGAATTCACCAGGCTGAGAAAAAAAACAAAGCTATGATTTTTGGCCCTGTGGTTCAAGCAGCTCTGCTGTTCAATGAAGGAATGAGGAGTCTGGGAGTGGGACAGGAACAGGATCCATCTCCTTGGCCTGTTCCGTTCCTTCTCTTACTAGTCTCCCTTACTGTTGTTTCTGATGAGGGGAGCATAGATGAAGATGGAAGCGGAAGTTCTCTGAGGCAGAAGGAGCTCCATCAAAGGAAAGTCAGAGGGCGCAGGCCCGGGAGTATGCCCAAGATGCCCTATCAAGTGGTAAGGGTCCCTCCTGCCTTGACGGGACTGGGGCAAGTAGTCAAGTTTTTAATAGAAGATTTAGGACAGGAGAAAAAGGAAGTCCTTCTGCTCACTACACAGAGTGGACTTCTGGGACACAGTGCCATAGGATGAAAGGGGAGTAGACAAATTTGTGGAAGGCATTTCAATTCTTATTTACATCAGTTAGAATAGTCATACCTTGGCTTCCATTAGAGGGACTGAATGTGGCTCAAAAGGGAAATTAAGGTGCAGGTATTAGCTGTGCTGAATAAACGGATCCTCCATGTGCTGGGGCAACAAAACTCTGAAAACCCTTTGCTAGGGACCGACAATTGGGCTTCTGCACCCCTGCATAAAGGCACTCCATGGACATGTGGCTGGCCAGTCACAAAGAAACTGGACTAGCAATGCCTGGCTGCGGCCTGGCTCCTCATGAGCTTTGGGAATGGGACACGGGATGGACGTGGCGTCCTACTGACGTCTTGTCCAGCAGAAACATGACAGTTTGGAAACCCACTGATACTACTCTCGAATTTCAGATATGCTAAAATCACTTCTGGGTTTTTGGACGGATGTAGCAGTCATGTGTCATGCGATGTTGGTTCCACCCTTCTTGTTCTCCCATCAGACCAGACTCAATGGCATGTGGGAGGGCCCAGCTGGCAGGAGAATGGCACACCTTGGCCTTTGGTCAGATCCAGCAGGGATGCTGTCACATCAGGGCCCTGCGGGATTTATTACAACTTTAAAGGGCCTTGTAAGACAGAGCTCTTCCACTGGGCTTTTGGTTGAAGCGGTGGACATCCACTCCCTCTGGCTGCCCCCTCCCCCCCAATCAGCGGCCTGGATTCTTAACTCCATCTTAATCACGAAGACATCTGATCAGAATTTACATGGTATTTTAGGATTTTGAGCTATATTATATTGTTGTTTTAAATGGTTTTAATTGTATTATAGATTGTATGTATATTGTTCGAGCCCACCCTGGGCCTACTTGCCGGGAGGGCAGGATACAAGTCCAAATAAATAATAATAAAAAAGTAGTTGAATTCCAGAGTTCACAGTGCACATTTCAAGTCTCACAGAGGTCTGAAACATGTTGCCAGAATCTATAACCCCCTCCATGCTTATGGGTCTCTTCCACAATCTCCTGAAAGTCATTACAAGGTTTTTTTGAGTATATAGGGTAAGGGTTCACAACCCTTCTAAGGGTTCATGAAGGGGGTTCAGGATTCAAACAAGCTAACAAACAAGGGAGTCTAAGGCTGTGGTCACACACACTAAATAATCCACTTTCAATGCACTTTCAAATTCTATTTTGCCAGTTTACACAGTAAAAATCCACTTGGAAAGTGGATTGAAAGTGCATTGAAAGTGGATTATTTAGTGTGTGTGACCACAGCCTAAGCTGACACCCTTCTTTCCTCCCATGTTTCCCTCTCAGGCCATGGAGAGATGCTGTTGAGCCATTTATTTTGAAGATTTAGAAACAGTTTCTGAATCTCCACCCCAGGTAGAAGAGATTAGCAGGGGACAGCCTGGGTCCTCCCTTCTTTCTCAGGGGAGCTGTTGCTCCTGCAGTTGCTGCTAAGGTGTTTGGGCAAGAGAGGCTTTGAATGCCACTTCCTTTACCCATGCCATGCTCTAGATCCTACACCCTCCTGGAATGCCCTGTCAGTGTGTACTCTCAGTCTGATATGATCTCTGGCAGGGGAATCTGCTTTTATCTTTCAGTGTCCCTTTTCCTTCGAGGAGGTGGCCATGTATTTCACTGAGGCAGAGTGGGCCCTACTGGATCCGGGTCAAAAAGCTCTCTATGGGGAAGTCATGCTGGAGAACTATGGGAGCGTGGCCTTTCTCGGGAAGGATCTTTCATAGGTGCCAAAGGTGTGGATTGCTGCCATTAGGATGATGTATGACTCAGGGTGGGTTAGATTTAAATCATGGTTTTCTACATAAAGACTCATTCTTGCTGCTATAATCTTAATATTTGCAACCAGATGAAGGTTTCATGTTTAAAATAACAGCTTTTCAGATTAGTTTTGCAGTTATATCAAAAAATTACTGATTTGGTTATACTTTTAGAAACACATTACAGATCATAAATAGATAATTATGAAATTATTGTGAACTATCTCCAATTTAACTGGTTAATCATTCGTATTTGGACAACTTTTCTGCTGTACTTTATTGGAAGGAGAAAAATAATGATTACCTTAATAATAACAACTTAAATAGTTTCATTTAACTAAGAATAACAGTATAGCATATGTATTTTTCTATGTTTGTTAACTGATGTAGTTAAACAGAATACCTTTTTTTAAAAACAAACAAACATTAAACTATCAGCCTGGTCCACACATGAAAAACTTAAAACACTGTCCTCTGTAGCTCACTCATCTTCATCTTCTTGTTTGTTCATAATCTGGAAAAGAAAAACAAGCTTTCCTGCTTTATTGGGTCCCAAATGATTTCTCAATTTAGAATGAATGAGTCCAAAGGAAGAGAATATTCTTTCTATGCCAGCAGAAGAAGCTGCTGCTGCTGTTAAAAGTAAAAATCATTTCTTCATAGGGTTGCCAGGTGTTGAACTCATTTCCTACAAGGGCTGGATGTGACATAAATGCCACTTCATTGGGCCAGGCCATGTGTGCCATAAAATATAACACAAGGTGCAAGAGATATAAACTTTATAAAGATGATTTCAGATGCCGAATGGCAATAGCAGATGTGACTGGATTAGATGTGATATGCAGAGGGGTGGAGATATCAGCTTTGGTAATGAAACAGGAAACCTAGGTCTCAGTTTGGTACAGGAGGATTCAGTATAGGAGGATGCAAAGAATAAATGCAAATAAGAAGTGAGCAGAGTTCACAAAAACACATACTTTACCTCAATTTTGTTAGTCTTTAAAGGTGCTACTGAACTCTTACTCTTTCTACTACGATTAGAAACCACAACATTCAAAAACCAGTGGGGGAGCATTTTAACCTTCCAGGAATCCAGGGCATTCAGTTGCTGACCTATTTGAGGGCTTCAAACATGGCTAAAGCTCCTCCACAGTCCAAGCATTTTAAACATTTCTTTCTGGTTAGGGTAAGATTTTTGTGTAGATTCAAGCTTTCTACAAGAGTTTATATAGTTTCAATGTTTTATATGGTCTGTGGCTGTCTTTTAGGTGTGAAATAAGAGAAAAGTTCTTTTCATGGGCTAAGCAGTTACATCGTTTCTCCTTGTGTGGGTTCTTAGATGCTGAAGATTTCCATGCTGAGTGAAACTTCACACTCTGAGCACTCAAAACATTTTTTCTCTGTGTGGGTTTCTTAACGCCATTGAAGACTACTACTGTTACTCAATCTCTTTCCATACTCTGAGCATTCAAAGGGCTTCTCCCCTGTGTGGGTTGTCAGATGCTGTTGAAGACTGCCACTCAACCTGAATCTCTTTCCAAACTCTGAGAATTCAAACAGTTTTTCCCTCTGTGGGTTCTTTGGTGCAGTTGAAGATCGCCACTCCGACTGAATCTCTTTCCACAGACTGAGCATTCAAAAGGTTTCTCCCCTGTGTGGGTTCTCTGATGCTTTTGAAGATTGCCATTCTGACTGAATTTCTTTCCACATTCTGAGCATTCAAAAGGTTTCTCCCCTGTGTGCGTTCTCTGATGCTGTTGAAGAGTGCCACTCTGACTGAATCGCTTTCCACAGACTGAGCATTCAAAAGGTTTCTCTGCTGTGTGAGTTTTTTGATGCTGTTGAAGATGGCCACTCTGACTGAATCTCTTTCCACATTCTAAGCATTCAAAAGGTTTCTCCCCTGTGTGGGTACTGCGGTGCAGTTGAAGATGGCCACTCCGACTGAATTTCTTTCCACATTCTGAGCATTCAAAAGGTTTCTCCCCTGTGTGCGTTCTATGATGCCGCTGAAGATGGCCACTCTGACTGAATCGCTTTCCACACTCTGAACATTCCAAAGGTTTCTCCCCCATGTGAGTTCTCTGATGCTGTTGAAGATAGCCACTCTGACTGAATTTCTTTCCACAGACTAAGCATTCAAAACGTTTCTCTGCTGTGTGAGTTTTTTGATGCTGTTGAAGATGGCCACTCTGACTGAATCTCTTTCCACAGTCTAAGCATTCAAAAGGTTTCTCCCCTGTGTGCATTCTCTGATGCTGTTTAAGAGCGCCCCTCAGCCTGAATTTCTTTCCACATTCTGAGCATTCAAAAGGTTTCTCTGCTGTATGGGTTCTCTGATGCTGTTGAAGATTGCCGCTCCTACTAAATTTCTTTCCACATTCTGAGCATTCAAAAGGTTTCTCCCCTGTGTGAGTTCTTTGGTGCAGTTGAAGAGTGCCACTCTGACTGAATCGCTTTCCACATACTGAGCATTCAAAAGGTTTCTCCCCTGTGTGGGTACTTCGGTGCAGTTGAAGAGTGCCACTCCGACTGAATCTCTTTCCACAGTCTAAGCATTCAAAAGGTTTCTCCCCTGTGTGCATTCTCTGATGCCGTTGAAGACCACCCCTCCACCTGAATCTCTTTCCACACTCTGAGCATTCCAATGGTTTCTCCCCTGTGTGAGTTCTCTGATGCTGTTGAAGAGTGTCACTCTGACTGAATCGCTTTCCACATACTGAGCATTCAAAGGGTTTCTCCCCTGTGTGGGTTCTTTGGTGCTGCTGAAGACTGCCACTCTGACTGAATTTCTTTCCACACTCTGAGCATTCAAAAGATTTCTCCCCTTTGTGTTGTTTTTGGTGCACAAGGAAATGTGATCTATTTCTGAAGTATTTTCTACAGTGAATGGATACACTTTCCTTCATTATCCTGTGCTTTAGAAAATGTACATTATGCTTTCTTCTATCTCTCTTCTCAACCGTACTGCTGTCTTTCTTTCTGTTTGGTCTGCCCTGAGTCCTGACATTTTCTTTCAAGTTTTCATTTTTAACTCTATCTGGCATTTGCTGTTGAAATTCCTTGCACTCCTCATTTCTCTGATCATCCTCTGCTGGAATAAATAGCGAGATCCTGTTAGCACCTAGGTGGGTTGGTAAGGTGCAAAGGCATATATGTGACTGCAGTATGAAAGGACTGACGGCCCTTTGGATGCCAGCTTCGCTGACCTTAACCACCTCTCCCCCTTTCCCCAGAATATCTAGTATTTATGGATACATCACCCCGACTGCTGAGCTCTTGCCCAGGAGTTTCTGAGCCTCTAGATTTATTAATCAACACCTCCTGGTGGTTCCTGGCCCCAGGGACATCCGACGTGCCTCAACGAGGGCTGGGGCTTTTCTGGCCCTGACCCCTACCTGGTGGAATGACCTCCCATTAGAAATCAGGGCCCTGAGGGACCTATTACAGGTCCGCAGGGCCTTCAAGACAGAGCTCTTCCACCAGGCTTTCAGTTAAGGAAGCAGGTGCCCACCTTCTGTTGGCCTCCCCTCCCGTAACCTCAGATCTAAATGGCCACCTGGGAACAAACTGCTTGCTGAAATCTGTTCAGGCCCCAGTCTTTTACTGAATATAGTTTTCAGATATGTTTTAGATATATTTTAACTGTTGATTGTTGTATTGTGAATTTTATGATGGAACCAGCCCTGAGCCTGCCTATGGGGAAGGGTGGAATACAAATCAAATCAATCAATCAATCAATTACAGGCCGCTCGAAGGCCTCTATCTCTCCTTACCCCGTGGGCTGTATGATTGTATCAAACCAAGTGTTGGTCAGAAGTGAATCAGAAATCCCCCACAGCTATTCCTTGCCTGTTCCCTCGACATAACTGTGAAAGATACTCACCCTCAGCCAGCTCATTTGGGAAGGAAATATGCTCTTGGGATCCTCTTGAGGAACACTCCAGCCTTTCTTTGGATGCAAGCCTGTGGTTTGTCTCCACCATATACTCTCTTACACTTCTGGCTTTTATCGCAGAGAGAAAGACAGAGAGAGAGAGAAACAGTGGTTATTCTTGTTGTGCGAAGGAAAGAAATTCAAGAGTTAAAATTCTTCTGGAAGGACTGTACCATGGTCAAAATCAAAGCCCACAACCCCAATCAGTATAAGGGGAATGGATCTGTGAGGCAAACACCTCAGTTCCCCCAAGGGTTAACGTGATTGGAGTCTCCCTGCCGCTAACATCCTTATCTTTTTCAAGGCTGGACTCCAGAATGTGGTAATTGATTAATCGTGAGAACCTGTATCCAGTTGTGTAACAAGGAGGGAGGGGGGATTAGGAGGGTGCTGACAGCCCCTGAAAAATTCCCTCAAGGAGTCATTAGGTTGGGTCATTAGGACCATCTGACCCTAGAGAGGTGTAGAACGTGTAATACAGGTATAGACCAGAAGGAAGCCATGCTAACTTTATGCTCATGCCATGCTGGTGTGCTTTGATATTTTCCTGCTTCATCACGATGAATAGTTTTATGTAGAGTGATGAGCATAGAGTTGAGCAGGCTCTGGAGGGCGGTGGAGGACAGGAAGGCCTGGCGTGATGTGGTCCATGGGGTTGCGAAGAGTCAGACTGAACAACAACAACAAAACCTTAGGTTACAGCAGGAATACTTAATTGTGCAACAAGAGGTGCTGTCTAATACCAAGTGTTTCATGTATTAGATAGAACAGTTAGCTTTTCTTGTTCTTCTGTTGCTGAGCTGCAGAAACGGTGCTGTTTAGTGATGTCTTATTTTTAAATCCTTAATAAACCTTTATATATATTCATTTTTTTAAAAATTATTTTACCATTTAAGAGGATACAAAATGAAAAAGGAGAAAGGGAAAGGTGAGAAACAGAAAACATCATTTGTTAAAAACATTTGAAGGACACTGCATAATAAAAGAACATAAAACATAAAAAAGTATCTTACCAAAAGAGTATCCTAATACATCAAAATATGGTAAAATAATCAATACTTTAACATAATATATTTCCATGTATATCCTTTATTTAAAAGGAGTCTACTTTACTTTTGCACACTCTCCTCCTAAAACCACTGAACTGGGTGCTGCTCAGGTACAAAGAGGAGTGACCCAGGGGGACCCAGGTTTCAGTTCTAGACAAGATCATTTCCAGATGACAGGCAGAGCGGATGTTTGTAACCCCATCCAGGGGAAAGGGTATGTCGTAAAGGATGGCAACAGATAAATGAGGATCTGGCCCTTTCCAGAGTCTTTCTGAGGTCCTCACATCCGCTTTGCCTCAGGCCAGGACACCTTCTCTGGCAAGGGTGATAACCACAACACGGGCCTCAGTTGCCCCTGGGTAACTACACACTCCTGAACACATGAAGCTGCCTTATACTGAATCTGACCCTTAGTCCATCGAAGTCAATATTGTCTACTCAGTCTGGCAGCAGCTCTCCAGGGTCTCAGGCAGAGGTCTTTCACATCACCTACTGCCTGATCCTTTTAACTGGAGATGCTGGGGATTGAACCTGGGACCTTCTGCATGCCATGCAGGTGCTCTGCCAGTGAGCCAAGGCCCCCTCCCCAAGTAGTGGAATAGGCCTCAAAATGGCATATTGATATGCCTCATCACAATGGCAGCGATTTGCACCTTTGGCACCTACAAAAGATCCTTACCCAGAAAGGCCACATTCCTGTAGTTCTCCAGCATGACTTCCCTGTACAGAGCTCTTTGTCCCGGATCCAGCAGGGCCCATTCTGCCTCAGTGAAATAGATGGACACCTCCTCAAAGGAAAAGGGACACTGAAAGAAAAAGCAGATCACACCAGGCACAGATTGCCCACAGGAAGGGAGTAGTCATGGAAAGGTAAAGGATGTACCGTAAGTCTTGATATGGGTAACCCCTGCTCATCTCCCCTACCTGGACTGGGGGTGCAGCAGCCGTTTCCACGCCTCTGAAAAGACGACGGCTCAACAGCATCTCTTCACTACCTGTTACTGAGACAGAGAAGGAAGGAAGGGTGTTTGCTAATTTGTTCCCTGCTTCACACACTCCCTTCCCAGGCTTGTGAAACCTTGCCCTGTGTGCACTCAACAAATTTTTAAGCACCTTTAACTAAATTCTGGGAGAAACAGAAGAGAAGAACCAGGTACCTATAAAGCCTCAGGGACTATAAATGCTGCCAACCTATTTCAGACTTCTGGGAAAGAGGGGAAAGAGGGGGGTGGAAATGATGTCACATGACAGGTCACCATCACATTCGGCCCAGATGTGACTTGAGCGCAGCAGAGACTTGAGGTAATAGGAATGAGTTTTCAGAGCATCTCCTGACATGCTAACTTCACAACCAGGTTTTCAGCTAGATGCAACACTAACATGACATCCCATCTGCCCCAAGCCCCTCCCCAAAGCTCCTGGGGGTACCAGGCCAAAGCCTGCCATCCCTACTCCAGCATCCTGTTTCCCACAGCGGCCCGCCAGATGCCCTTATAAGTACCGGCACAGAAGTCAATTTTTCCCATTATTATTGGGCCCTAGAAACTGGTTTCCAGAGCTCTGCTGCCTCAGAAGGTGAAGGCTCCCTTTATCCACCAAGCCGAATAGCTCTGCTGAGGTTGGTCTACCTCTTCTCTTTTGAGCCACCTTGAGTTCCTCTTATGGAACAAAGGTGAGATCCGAATATTTAAATTAATGGGTGGAATCGCCTTCAATGAATTTGTCTAATCCCCTTCGAGAGGAATCAGTTAGTGGACATTAAGTGCCGCAAATTAACTCTGTGTTGTGTGAAGAAGTATTTAATTCCTTTCCTGACCCTAAGTCTCTCTACCCATCAAACACATCCAGGAACAAAGACACCTTACCACACGAGAGGGCGTCTTGGGCACACTCCTAGGCCTGCACTCTCTGCCCTTGTTCCAAGGAAGCCCCTTCCACGTCAGAGAATGTAGCTTCTATCTTCATTGATGGTCCCCACATCTGAAACAGCAGCGAGGGAGAGGGGGAAGAGATGGAATGGAAGAGACCAAGCAGTGGTTCCTGTCCCACTCCCAGACTCTGCACCCTTCTATCAGCAGACCTTGTGATTTATCTGGAGGGATAAGAAATTTGGTCAGGCTTTGGCTGAGATTTGGCTCAAGAATCTTGAAGTGCAGGAACGCCCTCTGGGCATATGTTGTGGGGTAGCAGACCTCCTCCTCTGGCTTCCACCCATGCTCAGCTCTGCCAGTATATTTGTCACTAAAGCCGATAAAAAGAAGATACCAGGAGACTGCAGACCTTTCTCCTTCCAAGGGGAACCAACCCTGGTTAACAGTATCCCTTGGAGCTTCTTACCACTTGAAGAAGCAGGGCAGATATAATACGGCCACTTCTGCACTGTCGTTTTTCTCACTCATTTTCCCCTGTTGCTTTGGGTTCCCCCCCCTTTCCACATGTGTTTTGCTCCCTCTGGGACTACTAGAAAGAGCAAAACACATTGTGTGTAGGGCCCCCCCTAAAGCAATAGGGACACCCAAGTGACAGAAATGACAATGTAGAAGTCTCTTCAGTCTTTCATCCAGAGAACACTCGCAGTTTTCTCCTAGCCCCATATTCAAACTCACCCTGACAGAAAGACCATTTTTCAGAGTCCAACCTGTTGAGGGAAAAGGCCCTTGGAACAGCTTTGGGTGGCTGCTACACTTGTCACTGGTGCCCTGCTGGAGATGATCGCTGGGGGTTGGACCAGCCAAAATGCTTGACATTTGGGCCAGCCAATTAGCATGAACAATTCATCCCATTTGATCCCATCTGGGACTGCTTTCTGGGACTTCCTTAACTACCATAAGGCGAGCTTTGTATTCTTGCTGGCATTCCCCTTAGCAGGACCTGAACCCATGCCTCCTGTGACTGTGCCTTTCTTTTCCCCCCTTTTTGTGTTTCCTGGGGCGGGGGGTGTCTTTACCTCTCACGCCTGGCAAAAGGATGCCATTCCTGCCACCCAGACCCCAATGCAGTACGGAGAATTTGGCATTGTGTTAAGGCCTGCCTCTCCCATGTGAGCTGTTGAGTGATGGGGCAGGGGTGATGCGGTTCCACTTTGCAAAACACTGCTGTGGGTGGGTAACTTGAACGCCTATCCATGACACTCCCTGGTGTGTTTAAATGGCTCACACCATACTCCTCACAGTGATGTATGGCCATGTTCCATTTCTTCCTCCTGGCCTTGTGTCTGTGGGAGGCTGACCCCAGGGGATGTGGCCATATCAGCATGCTCCGCATTTCTCTGCTTGTCTCAGGGGAGTCACCTGCTGTGATTAGTGAGCGCCCCTGTTGCTTCCATGCTGGCCTCACTCTCTGCACCTGCACACTCATCAGATGTTTATTTTTTTAATTTTCTAAAAAAAAGTGGCATACAAAAGGGAAGAAGGGGTAGGGGAAATACAGATTCATCAGATTTATCAAATATTATAGGCTATTACATACAAGTAAAGTCAGATGTATACCCTGTTTTTAAAGACGTTCCTCTCTTCTGCTGTGTAGGCATTGGGTGCTGGGAAGGCATCAGGGTCTTAGGATAGGGCCAAGGTTGCTTCCAAAACAGGCAGAAGTCCCCCCCCCCCCCCCCGGCACTTTCTTACTTGTCTGAGAAAGGCCAGCTTTTTGTTTGTCTGGAGATTAAAATGACCAGCAGCAGAACGCCAGTTTTGTTCATTTAATCTTCTACTGAAAGACATTGATTATTGCATCTCCCCCCCCCCCCGACAAAACTGGTAACTAACAGGGTTGTCAATGGAGCCTGAAGCTCTCCCAGAATTTCAATCGACCTGCCGCTGCCAGAGGCCAGCTCCCCTGGAGAAAATGATTGAATTGGTGGGAGGGGGCTCAATGGCCATCTGGGATCCTCCCGTCCCCAAACCGGGCCTTTCCAAGAAACCCCTCCCCCCCCAAATATCCAGGAGTTTGCCATCCGGGAGTTGCTAACCCTAAGAAAACCATGGTTGAGAATGAGCCCAGCCTGCCTCCCTGCCCAGATCTAAAAGATTATCCCGACCTCCCCCCCACCCCACCCCACCCCACCCCACGCCACGCCTTGCCTTACTCCTAAGTAAACCTTCCTGGGATCCGGTTGCACGGCTTTTCCCGGCTGGTGCATCACCGAAACCCCTCCTCTTCTCTTTCCCCTTTAAGAAGCTGACTTTCACCCCAGAAAGAAGCCTCTCCTGTTTTCTTGCTCGGCCTCTCTAGCAAACGGCTCTGTAAGTTTAACCCTTTCAGTGCTGCTGCACAGAAATGAAAGATGCTTCTCGTCCTCTCATTGAGGCGCTTCAGCCAGGCTGCCGTCAGTGACGCCTTATGCCGCTCAATGGGGCTCCTCTGGAGTAACTCTGCACGGGGTTGCACTCCCAGAGTATCCCATGCTGTTCAGCCATCTCAGAAAAAGGAGGCTGAAGCTGGGTCCCGGCCGGTGTTCCCTCGAAGCTGAGCTAGTGTGAGGTAGCTCACAGTTTTTTAGCCTCCAGCTCACAGATTTTTGTCTTCGCTCGGGAAGGATGGCTCCAAAGCAATACTCCCTCTAAGCTGTGTATCTTGTGAGCAAAAATTCTACTTTGTAAGCTACTGGCATTAGAGTTGTGAGCCAGCGATTTGGCTGCTGCATAAATTAGTTTACCCTGGAGAATACAAATGGAAAGAATGTGCATTATTTTTGTTGTTGTGCACAATTTTGGGGGTAGGGGGCTTTGCTAGCCATATAGAAGAGCAAGAAACTTGGCTGGAAAATGAAGTCCCTTCTCCAACCGCCAACAATGTCTCCAACCACCCCTCTAGTGCTTCCACACTTACAGGCATTGCCCATAGAGAACATAGCTTTAAGAACACCTTTGTAACAACACCCCCTTTTTTATTTTCCTTTTATTTTCTGTATCTCTACTGTTTTCACACACACACACACACATAACCATGAGGGGCAGAAACATGAGGTGTTGGGGTTTTTAAAAGAATCAAATCTGAATTCCATGCCTAGCAGCCCATTCTGTCCCTCTTTGATGCTCCCGCAGAATCGCAGCACGTAGCCCTGCTGCTTCTCCTGGTACAGCACATGACTCTTCCTCATAAGGCCATAAGGCCTCAAGTCCTTTCCTGCTTTAAAATCTGGGGATACAAATAGGACCAGCTTGAAAATGTTCCTATGCATTGAGGCAAGCTGAAACGGCTTGCAGCATTCTGAAGATGTGTCCACCTTGCCTTCCTTAGTCATTAATTGACCCATTCTGATGTGGATGGTCTGGGCTCCCCTGATCTTGTCAGATCTATGAAGCTAAGCAGGGTGGGTCCTGATTAGTACTGGGATGGGAGACCACCAAGAAAATCTACCATAAGTTGTTTGTTATTAGTCCTGATTTTTAAAAAGTTTTTGTGGTGTTGTCTTGGGGAGGGGGTTTCCCCCGATGAGCTATGCTGGCTAATTTGTGGCCTTTCTCTGGGGCCTTTCTCTGGACTGCTTAGCAGTTGGACTTCTTTTGTTCCTATAGAATTCTGAGTATTGGAGGTAGACCGCTTCTCAACTAGGGCTGCCAGGTCTGGGTTGGAAAACACCTGGAGACTTTGGGGGTGGGGAGGGGCCTCAGTATAGTGCAATGCCATAGAGTCCACCCTTCAAAGCAGCCATTTTCTCCAGGGGAGCTGATCTCTGTCAGCTGAAGGTCAGTTGTAAAAGCAGAAGATCCCCAGGCCCCACCTGGAGGCTGGCAACCCTGCCTGGACACACCATTTAGCTAACCTGTTTGTTTGGTTTGAGAACTCCATCCTTCCAAGAACTTGTCCAGTGTTTTAATGGTTAGCCATTTCAAATCTGAAAGACATTACTGCTTGAGAAAAGACACATTTAGCTTTGAAAGTGTGTGTTTATCAGGTTTGTTTTGTAACATTTTGTGACTGCTGGCACCAAGTTAGCACATTTTCTGATTTTACTGTTGTTTTTTTACCCAGCTTGCACTTCTGGCAGTTCCCTATCAACGTACTGTTGAAGCCTAGCTTGCAGGATCTTGAGCATGACCTTTGCTAGTGTGTGAAATGAGTGCAACTGTGAGATAGTTTGAACATTCCTTGGCATTGCCCTTCTTTGGCACTGGGATGTAAACTGACCTTTTCCTATTCTGTGGCCACTGTTGCGTTTTCCAAATTTGCTGGCATATTGAGTGCAGCACGTTAACAGCATCATCTTTTAAGACTTTGAATAGCTCAGCTGGGATACCATCACCTCCGCTAGCTTTGCTGTTAGTAATGGTTTCTAAGGCCCATTTGACTTCACACTCCAGGATGTCTGGCTCAAGGTCAGTGATCACACTGTCGTGGTTGTCAAGGACACTGAGGTCCTTCTTGTATAGTTCTTCTGTGTATTGTTGCCATCTCTTCCTAATCTCTTCTGGTTCTGTTAGATTCCTACCGTATTTGTCCTTTATCATAGCCAGCTTTGCATGGAACATTCCCTTGATCTCTCCAATTTTCTTAAAGAGATCTCTAGTCCTTCCCAGTCTATTGTTTTCCTCTATTACATTGCATTGTTCATCCAGGAAAGCCTCCTTATCTCTCCATGCTGTTCTCTGGAAATCTCCATTCAGTTGGGTAAATCTTTCCTTTTCACCTTTGCCTTTGGCTTTCCTTCTTTCCTCTGCTATTTGTAAAGCCTCATCAGCCACTTTGCTTTCTTGCAATTCTGTTTCTTTGGGATGGTACTAGTGGCTGCCTCCTGTACAATGTCATGAACCTCCGTCCATAGTTCTTCAGGCACCGTCTATCAAATTTAGTCCCCAAAACCTATTCTTCACCTCCACTGTATATTCATAAGGGATGTGATCTAGGTCAAACCTGAATGGCCCAGTGGGTTTCCCAGCTTTCTTCAGTGTAGCCTGAATTTTGCAATGAGTAGCTCATGATCTGAGCCACAGTCAGCTCCAGGTTTTGTTTTTACTGACTGTTGTCAGTAGGAACTGTGTTCAAGGGTAACTAAATTCCTAGGTAATGCAGTTAGATAATGTTAGATAGCACACTGCAATTAAAGTGTGAAGAGTAAGGAAGCACAGGGAAGGAAGGAAGCAGTGGCACCAAGGAAGGAGTGAGAAGGGTAACTCAGGAGATAATGGCTGATGTGGAAGGAATGAGTGGGTGGACGTCCCAATGGCTTATGAACAAGAAGGAGAGATTGGATTTATACCCTGCTCTTCACTCCCCAAAGTAGTCTCAGAGTGGCTTACAATCTCCTTTCTCTTCCCCTCCCCACAACAGACACCCTGTGAGGTAGGTGGGGCTGAGAGAGCTCTTTCCAGAACTGCTCTTTCCAGAACAGCTCTGAGAGAACTGTGACTGGCCCAAGGTCACACCAGCAACTGCATGTGGAAGAGTTGGTAATCATATCCGGTTCTCCTAGATTAGAGTCCACACTCCTAACCACTACACCAAATTGGCTCTCACTTGCCTTGTCAAGGATCTCCAATCCAGGGTATTCTTGGTACAGGCAGACAGAACAAACATTAAAAAACCAGGGGGGGGGGGTTGTCCACACACCCACTAGTCTTGGTATCTGCCATCAGCCCCTTAGACTACACACACAGAAGCTAAGGTGCAAGCTTCTAACCTTACTAGGAATTAATCACAAAAGTCAACTCTGCAAGGTAGGCCACTTGCAGAATGAGTTTCCACAACAATTTACCTGGTGAGTGGACTCTTAAGTTCAAAGGTACTGAAATTAGACTGAAGCACAGAGCACCCAAGTATAAGCCAAGTTGCAAGAGTGCAAGAAAGGGAGTGCAAGAAAGAATTAGGGAGTGCAAGAAAGAATATTTCAAAAGAACATAGCAGAGAGAAATAAAACAAAATAAGCTACATTTAAAGATTCTAACTACGCAGTAAAACATTGATTTAAAGTTGCCAGATATTACTCTTTTTGGTTGCAGTTAGACAGTAGCAATCCAAGCATCTCTATCCAGAGAGCCTGGTCCTTCCCGAGGTTAGCTCATCATACCTTATGTTAGGTAAACCTAGCTACAACAAAGTCTTACCCCTATCAGCTTTATTAAATAATATTCTTGCCTTTGGTTTGATTTTGGGAATTAGCATCAAACCAGATCTGTTTCAAGGTGCTGGTTCTTACCTTTAAAGCCCTTTATGGCCAGGGACCTGCATACCTGAGGGATCGCCTTTCCCCACATGTTCCCAGACAGCACTGCGATCAGGGGCCCAGAACCGACTGGCCTTCCCAAGTTTTAAGGAGGCCAAGTTGGCAACAACTAGGGCCAGGGCTTTCTCAGTGGCGGCTCCACTCTGGTGGAACGAGAGGAGATCAGGGCCCTGTGGGACCTTGTGCAGTTCTGCAAGGCCTGTAAAATGGAGCTCTTCCACCAGGCTTTTGGAGCTGCCACCACTGCTAACCACCACCGTTAACAACTAACAACTGATAGCCAGAGGTGAGAGAACCCTTTGTTCCCCTGGAACTTTTAATAACAGCTCAAGTCAGTTGCCGGCAGGACAATTAAAAGAAGATCGAGGAACCAACTATGAGAAGAGTGGATTGAGTAATCACAGCCATTGTGAAATTAATGTTACTAGCACTTTATTGTGTTGTATAGTTTAAATGATTTTAGAATTGTTTTAATCTAAACTAATGTTTTATTATAAATTATGTACTGATATTATGTAAGCTGCCCTAAGCCAGCCCTGGCTGGGAGGGTGAGGTAGAAATCCAATTAACAACAACAACAAACAACCAAACAATAATAATGACAGAGCTTAGTGAGAAGTGGGCCAACAGAAGGAATCTGCTATCAATGTTATTTATTTAATTCGATTTAATTACGGACATAGTCCAGTTAAAACCCCTGGCTGAGTCAATAACCAGTCCAAGTAGTAAAGAGGAATGGGTTTTATTACGGAAAAATAATAATTCAGATATTTAAACTCAAGGATTGCAAACACACAAGAAGAGAATAAAAGAAGTTAGCAGACAGACAGAGGGGTGGGGAGATTGGGGCAATATTATACGTATCCAGCAGGGGTCCATTGCTGGAATGCAAGGGACCCAGAATGTGGGGTTTGGGGGTACATCTCTACTGTAGGCTGCCTCCGAGTGACACACAGTTGAGGCCGTGTGTTTTAGTGGATATAGACATGGGAAAACAATTCGGACCAATGGGAGGCCTTGAGGGGATTGTCTTAGGTGAAGACAAAAGATTTCCTGGACCAATAAGCGGTCTAAGGGGGTGTGACACCAGGAGGAGAAAAACCTAGGTGTGACCAATGAAGTCCCTGTGAGATCTATTTGAGAGCTTCAAACATGGCTAAAGCTCCCTCCGCAGTCCAAGCATTTTAAACATTTTTTCCTGGTTAGGGTAAGATTTCTGTGTAGCTTCATACTTTCTACAAGGGTTTATACAATTTCAATGCTTTATATGGTCTATGATTGTCTTTTAGGTGTGAAATAAGAGAAAAGCTCTTTTCATGCTCTAAGCAGTTACACAATTTCTCCTTGTGTGAGTTCTTAGATGCTGAAGATTTCCATGCTGAGTGAAACTTCAAAGTTTTTCCTCTGTGTGGGTTATCTAATACTGTTGAAGACTACTACTGTTACTCAGTCTCTTCCCAGACTCTGAGCACTCAAAATGTTCTTTCCATGTGGGTTTTAAGGTCCTGTTGAAGATGGCAACTTTCCAAATACTGAGCATTCAAAGGGTTTCTCCCCTGTGTGGGTTGTCAGATGTTGTTGAAGACTGCCACTCAACCTGAATCTCTTTCCACACTCTGAGCATTCAAAAGGTTTTTCCCTGTATGGGTTCTTTGATGCACTTGAAGATGACCACTCTGACTGAATCTCTTTCTACATTCTGAGCATTCAAAAGGTTTCTCCCCTGTGTGAATTCCTTGGTGCAGTTGAAGAGCACCACTCTGACGAAATCTCTTTCCACACTCTAAGCATTCAAAGGGTTTCTCTGCTGTGTGGATTCTCTGATGCTGTTGAAGATTGCCACTCCTACTGAATCTCTTACCACACGCTGAGCATTCAAAAGGTTTCTCCCCTGTGTGGGTTCTTTGGTGCAGTTGAAGAGTGCCACTCTGACTGAATCTCTTTCCACACACTGAACATTCAAAAGGTTTCTCCCCTGTGTGAGTTCTTTGATGCTGCTGAAGATGGCTACTCAGCCTGAATTTCATTCCACAGTCTGAGCATTCAAAAGGTTTCTCCCCTGTGTGGGTTCTTTGGTGCAGTTGAAGAGTGCCACTCTGACTGAATCTCTTTCTACACACTGAGCATTCAAAAGGTTTCTCTCCTGTGTGGGTTCTTTGGTGCTGCTGAAGAGCACCACTCCAACTGAATCTCTTTCCACATTCTGAGCATTCAAAAGGTTTTTCTGTTGCGTGGGTTCTCTGATGCTGCTGAAGATTCCCTTTCTCACCAAATCTCTTTCCACACACTGAACATTCAAAAGGTTTCTCCCCTGTGTGGGTTCTCTGATGCTGTTGAAGATTCCCCCTCGCACTGAATCTTTTACCACACACTGAACATTCAAAAGGTTTCTCCCCTGTGTGGGTTCTCTGATGCTGTTGAAGTTTGGTACTCTGACTAAATCTCTTTCCACACTCTGAACATTCAAAAGCTTTCTCCCCAGTGTGGGTTGTCAGATGCTGTTGAAGACTGCCACTCAACCTGAATCTATTTCCACACTCTAAGCATTCAAAAGGTTTCTCCTCTGTGTGGGTTGTCAGATGCTTTTCAAGAGTATCACTCAACCTGAATCTCTTTCCACACTCTGAGCATTCAAAAGGTTTCTCCCCTGTATGGGTACTTCGGTGCAGTTGAAGAGTGCCACTCCGACTGAATCTCTTTCCACAGTCTGAACATTCAAAAGGTTTCTCCCCTGTGTGAGTTCTCTGATGCCGTTGCAAAGTACCACTCAACCTGAATCTCTTTCCACAGTCTGAGCATTCAAAAGGTTTCTCCCCTGTGTGAGTTCTTTGATGCTGTTGAAGATGGCCACTCAGCCTGAATTTCTTTCCACAGTCTGAGCATTCAAAAGGTTTCTCCCCTGTGTGGGTTCTTCGGTGCAGTTGAAGAGTGCCACTCTGACTGAATCGCTTTCCACATACTGAGCATTCAAAGGGTTTCTCTGCTGTGTGGGTTCTCTGATGCTGTTGAAGATTGCCGCTCCTACTAAATTTCTTTCCACACTCTGAGCATTCAAAAGGTTTCTCCCCTGTGTGGGTTCTTTGGTGCAGTTGAAGAGTGCCATTCTGGCTGAATCTCTTTCTACACACTGAGCATTCAAAAGGTTTCTCCCCTGTGTGGGTTCTTTGGTGCTTCTGAAGACTGCAACTTTGACTGAATTGCTTTCCACACTCTGAACATTCAAAAAGTTTCTCCCCTCTATGTTTTCTTTGGCGCATAAGCAGCTGCGATCTATTTCTAAAGTATTTTCCACACTGAATGGATTCACTGGCCTTCATTATCCTGTGTTTTGGAAAATGTACATTATGCCTTCCTCTATCTGTCTTCTCAACCATACAGCTGCCTTTCTTTCTCCTAGGTCTGCCTTGGGTTCTGACTTTTTCTTTCAAGTCTTCATTTTTAACTCTATCTGGCGTTTGCTGATGAAGATCCTTGTCCTCTTCATTTCTCTGATCATCCTCTGCTGGAATAAATAGCAAGATCCTGTTAGCACCTGGGAGGGGTGGTAAGGTCCAAGGGCATATATGTGACTACAGTATGAAAGGAATGATGGCTCTTTGGACACCAGCTTCACTGATCTTAACCACCCCTCCCCCTTTCCCCATACATCTAGTATTTAAGGATACCTCCCCCCCTCAAGACCCACAGCTGAGCTCTTGCTCAGATGGAGTTTCTGAGCCTCCAGATTTAATCACCACCTGGGGGCCCCTGGCCCCAGGGACATCTGACTTGAGTCAACGAGGGCCAGGGCTTTTCTGGCCCTGGCCCCTACCTTGTGGAATGAGCTCCCATTAGAAATCAGGGCCTTGCACGATCTGTTGCAGTTCCACAAGGCCTGCAAGACAGAGCTCTTCCGCCAGGCCTTCAGTTGAGGCAAGAGGCGGCCACCTGCTATTGGCCTCCCCTCCAGTGACCTCAGATCCAAATGGCCACCTGGGAACAAACTGCTTCTTGTTGAAATCTGTTGAGGCACTGGTCTTTTATTAATTACTGTTTTTAGATAGGTTTTTAGATACATTTTAACTGTTGACTGTTGTATTGTGAATTTTATGATGGAACCCGCCCTGAGCCTGCTTGTGGGGAGGGCAGGATACAAATCGAATTAAATAAATGAATAAATAAATAAATTTCAGGCCCTGGAAGGCCTCCATTTCTCCTTACCCAGTGGGCTGTATGATTGTACCAAACCAAATATTGGTCAGAAGTAAATCAGAAATCCCCCACGGCTATTCCTTGCCTGTTCCCTCAGCATAACCATGAAGGATACTCACCCTCAGCCAGCTCATTTGGGAAGGAAATATGCTCTTGGGATCCTCTTGAGGAACACTCCAGCCTTTCTTTGGATGCAAGCCTGTGGTTTGTCTCCACCATAGTCTCTCTTACACTTCTGGCTTTTATTGCCCAGAGAAAGACAGAGAGAGAGAAACAGTGGTTATTCTTCTATAGGGAAAGAAAGATATTCAAGAGTAAGAATTCTTTTGGAAGGATGGAACCATGGTCAAGATCAAAGCCCACGATCCCAACCAGTATAAGGGGAATGGATCTATGAGGCAAACACCCAAGTTCCCCAAGGCTTAACGTGATTATTAAGTGGCCTAGTCTGACCTGCAGGTGTTTGTGATTTGAGTCTCCCTGCAGCTAACATCCTTATCTTTTTCAAGGCCAGACTCCAGAATGTGGTAATTGATTAATCATGAGAACCTGTATCCAGTTGTGTAACACGGAGGAAGGGGGGATTAGGAGGGTGCTGACAGTCCCTGGAAAATTCCCTCAAGCAAGACCCTTGATTGGGTCATTAGGACCACCTGACCCTAGAGAGGTTGAGAGTTTAATACAGGTATAGACCAGAGGGAAGTCATGCTAACTTTATGTTCATGCCATGCTGGTATGCTTTGATATTTTCTTGCTTCATCATGATGAATAGTTTTATGTAGAGTGATGAGCATAGAGTTGAGCAGGCTCTGGAGGACAGGAGGGCCTGGTGTGATGTGATCCATGCGGTCGGACTGAACAACAACAACAACAAAACCTTAGGCTACAGCAGGCATACTTACTATGCAACAAGAGGTGCTGCCTAACACCAAGTGTTTCATGTATTAGATTGAACAGTTAGCTTTTCTCGTTCTTCTGTAGCTGAGCTGCTGAAACTGTGCTGTTTAGTGATGTCTTATTTTATAAAACCCGGTTCCCCCAGATTAGAGTCTGTACACTTAACCACTACACCAAATTGGCTCTCAGACTTGTGCACACTCTCCTCCTAAACCCACTGAACTGGGTGCTGCTCAGGTACAAAGAGCAGTGACCTGGGCGGACCCAGGCTTCAGTTCTAGACAAGATCATTCCCAGATGACAGGCAGAGCGGATGTTTGTAACCCCATCCAGGGGAAAGGGTATGTCGTAAAGGATGGCAACAGATAAATGAGGATCTGGCCCTTTCCAGAGTCTTTCTGAGGTCTTCTCATCCACTTTGCCTCAGGCCAGGACACCTTCTCTGGCGAGGGTGATAGCCACAACACGGGCCTCAGTTGCCCCTGGGCAAGTACACACTCCTGAACACATGAAGCTGCCTTATACTGAATCAGACTCTTAGTCCATCGAAGTCAATATTGTCTACTCAGTCCGGCAGCGGCTCTCCAGGGTCTCAGGCAGAGGTCTTTCACATCACTTCCTACCTGATCCTTCTAACTGAGGATGCTGGGGATTGAACCTGGGACCTTCTGTATGCCATGCAGGTGCTCTGCCAGTGAGCCAAGGCCCTCCCCCCCCCCAAGTAGTGGCATATTGCTATTCAATATTTTCATTCATGCCTCTTCACAATGGCAGCGATTTGCACCAAGAAAGATCCTTACCCAGAAAGGCCACGTTCCTGTAGTTCTCCAGCATGACTTCCCTGTACAGAGCTCTTTGTCCCGGATCCAGCAGGGCCCATTCTGCCTCAGTGAAATAGATGGACACCTCCTCAAAGGAAAAGGGACACTGAAAGAAAAGAAAAGAAAGAAAAAGCAGATTCCCTCATCAGAGATCTCGGCAGGCAGAGATTGCCCACTGGAAGAGAATAGTCTGGGAAGGTACAGGATGTGAGGTTTGGGATAGGTAAAGGGAACAGCATTCAGAGGATCTCTCACCTAGACACCCTGGAGAAACTTCAGGAGCAAAAACCCCCCCTGAGAAAGGAGAAGGGACCCAGGCTGTCTACTGCTCATCTCTCCTACCTGGACTGGGGGTGCAGCAGCCGTTTCCACACCTCTGAAAAGATGAGAACTGAACAGCATCTCTTCACTGCCTGTTACTGAGACAGAGGAGGAAGGAAGGGTGTTTGCTAATTTGTTCCCTGCTTCACACACACCCTTCCCAGGCTTGTGAAACCTTGCCCTGTGTGTACTCAACAAATTTTTGAACACTTTTTACTAAATTCTGGGAGAGGTGGGAGAGAAGCACCAGGTACCTATAAGCCTCAGGGACTATAAATGCTGCCAACCTATTTCAGTCTTTTGTATGAGACCAGTGTGTGCCCTGGGGGGGGGGGGGGGGGGGGAAGAGTGGGGTGGAAATGACCTTGCATGACAGGTCACGGTCACATTCAATGCAGATGTGAATTGAGCGCAGCAGAGACTTGAGGGTAATATGAATGAGTTTTCAGAGCGTCTCCTGACATGTTAACTTCACAACCAGGCTTTCAGCCAGATGCAACATTAACATGACATCCCATCTGCCCCAAGCCCCTCCCCAAAGGTCCTGGGAGTACCAGGCCAAAGCCTGCCATCCTTACTCCAGCATCCTATTTCCCACAGCGGCCTGCCAGATGCCCTTATAAGTATGGGCACAGAAGTCAATTTTTCCCATTATTATTGGGCCCTTGAAACTGGTTTTCAGAGCTCTGCTGCCTGAGAAGGTGGGAGCTCCCTTTATCCACCAGGCCGAATAGCTCTGCTGAGGTTGGTCTACTTCTTCCCTTTTGAGCCACCTTGAGTTCCTCTTATGGAAGCAAGGTGAGATCCGAATATTTAAATTAATGGGTGGAATTGCCTTCAATGAATTTGTCTAATCCCCTTCCAGAGGAATCAGTTAGTTGACATTAAGTGCTGCAAATTAACTCTGTGTTGTGTGAAGAAGTATTTAATTCTTTTCCTGACCTGAAGTCTCTCTCTACCCATCAAACTCATGGGGGTGCCCCAAACACAACCAGGAAAAAAGACACCTTACCACAGGAGAGGGCGTCTTGGGCACACTCTTGGGCCTGCGCCCTCTGCCCTTGCTCCAAGGAAGCTCCTTCCACCTCAGAAAATGTAGCTTCTATCTTCATGGATGGTCCCAACATCTGAAACAGCAGCATAGGAGAGGGGGAAGAGATGGAATGGAAGAGACCAAGCAATGGGTCCTGCCCCACTCCCAGACTCTGCACCCTTCTATCAGCAGACCTGGTGATTTATCTGGAAGGATAAGAAATTCGGTCACACTTCAGCTGAGATTTGGCTCAAGAATCTTGAGGCGCAGGAATGCTCTAGCCTCTGGGCATGTGTTGTGGGGTAGTGGACTTCCTCCTCTGTGGGAATGACTCCGCCTTCAACCCATGCTCAGCTCTGCCAGTATATTTGTCATTAAAGCAGATAATAAGAAGACACCAGAAGGCTCCAGACCTTTCTCCTTCCAAGGGGAGCCAGCCCTGGTAAATAGTATCTCTTGGAGCTTCTCACCACTTGAAGAAGCAGGACAGATATAATAAGTCTTTCATCCAGAGAAGAATCACACTTTTCTCCTGGCCCCATATTCAAACTCGCCCTGACTGAAGGACCATTTTTCAAAGTCCAGCCTGTTGTGGGAAGAAGTCTAATCCCAGCCCTGGAACAGCTTTGGATGGCTACTATGCGTATCACTGGTGCCCTGCTGGAGATGACTGTGGCAGCGGGGGGTGGGGTGGCGGCGACCAGCCAAAATGCTTGACATTCGGCTCAGCCAATCAACATGAACAATTCATCCCATTTGATCCCATCTGGGACTCCTTCTGGGCCTCCTAACTACCAAAAGGCAAGCTTTGTATTCTTGCTGGCATTCCCCTTAGCAGGACCTGATCCCGTGCCTCCTGAAGAAAAAGAAGGGATTGGATTTATACCCCACCCTTCACTACCCGAAAGTGTCTCAGAGCGGGTTACACTCTCCTTTCCCTTTCTCCCCCCACAACAGACACCCTGTGAGGTGGGTGGGGATGAGAGAGAACATAAGAGAAGCCAATGTTGGATCAGGCCAGTGGCCCATCCAGTCCAACACTCTGTGTCACAAAGTGGCCAAAAACACCAGGTGCCCTCAGGAGGTCCACCAGTGGGGCCAGGACACTAGAAGCCCTCCCACTGTTGTCCCCCGCACCCCCCCCCCCCAGCACAAAGAATAGAGAGCATCACTTGTCCCAGACTGAGAGTTCCTATCTATACCTTGTGGCTAATAGCCACTGATGGACCTCTGCTCCATATGTTTATCCAATCCCCTCTTGAAGCTGTCCATGCTTGTAGCCGCTACCACCTCCTGTGGCAGTGAATTCCATCTTTCGAAAACTCCTCAGGAGAATAGCTCTGACAGAACTTGTGACTGACCCAAGGTTACATCAGCAGCTGCATGTGGAGGAGTGGGGACTCAAACCTGGTTCTCCCAGATTAGACTCTGCTCTCTTAATTACTACACCAAACTGGCTCCTGTGACTATGCCCTTGCGTTTCTCCCTATTGTGTTGCCCAGGGGGTCTGTACCTCTCTGACCTGGCAAAAGGATGCCATTCCTCCCACCGAGATCCCAGTGCAGTAGGGAGAATTTGGCATTGTGATAATGGTTGCCTCTGCCATGTGAGCTGTTGAGTGACGGGGCAGGGGCTATGTGGTGCAGCTTTTGAAAACACTGCTGTGGGTGGGTAACTCAAACCCACATCCGTGGGGCTCCCTGGTGTGTTTAAGCGGCTCACACCACGATCCTCACAGTGATGTATGGCCATGTCCGATGTGTTCCTCCTGGCCTTGTGTCTGTGGGAGGCTGACCCCAGGGGGTGTGGCCACATCAGCAGGCTCCGTCCCTCTCTGCCTGTCTGAGGGGAGTCACCTGCTGCGATTGGTGAGCGCCCCTGTTGTTTCCATGATCTTTGCTGGCGTCACTCTCTGAACCTGCACACTCTATGTTTATTTTTTTATTTTCTGAAAAAAGTGGCATACAAAAAGGAAGACGGGGTAGGGGAAATACAGATTCATCAGATTTATCAAATATTATAGGCTATTACATACAACAAGTAAAATCAGATGTATACACTATTTTTAAAAATGTTCCTCTCCTCTGCTGGGTAGGCCTTGGATGCTGGGAAGGCATCAGGGTCTTAGGACAGGGCCGAGGTTGCTTCCAATACAGGCAGGAGTTCCCTTCTCCCCCCGCCCCCCCAAGCCCATTTTTACTCATCTAACTGGAAAAGACCAGCTTTTTGTTTATCTTGAGATTAAAATGACCAGCGTTGGAATGTCAGTTTTGTTCTTTAACCTTTCCTGTACTGGAAGACATTGATTATTGCCCCCCTCTACAAATTCTGATTACATAGCGGTGCAAAACTGGTGCCTAACAGGGTTGTCAACCTCCAGGTGGGGCCTGAAGTTCTCCGAGAATTGCAATCGATCTGCCACTGCCAGAGATCCGTTCCCCTGGAGAAAATGATTGTACTGGTGGGAGGGGGGCTCTGTGGCCTTGGTCCCATCGGGGGTCCTCCCGTCCCCAAACCGGGCCTTTCCAAGAACCCCCCCCCCATGTCCAAGAATTTGCCATCCGGGAGTTGGCAACCCTATGAAAACCATGCCTCCCTTCCCAGATCTAACCCCCCCCCCCCCTCCCGGCGCGCCTTACTTCTAAATAAACCTTCCTGGGATCCGGCTGCACGGCTTTTCCCTGCTCTCTTTCCCCTCCTGTTCTCTTTCCCCATTCAGCAGCTAACCCAGAAAGGAGCCTTTCCTCTTTTCTTGCTCGGCCCCTCTAGCAAACGGCTCAGTAAGTTTAACGCTTTCAGTGCTGCAGACAAATGAGAAATGTTTCCCGTTCTCTCCTTGAGGAGCTTCAGCCAGGCTGCCGTCAGCGACTCCTTATGCCGCTCAATGGGGCTCCCCTGTAGTAACTGTGCACAGGGCTGCACTCCCAGAGTATCCCATGCTTTTCAGCAATCTCAAAAAAAGGAGGCTGAAGCGCTGGGCCCCTGGTCCTTATTCATCCACCTAGTATGAGGACCATAAAACTCAATTTGGTGAGGGGCTTAGACATTTTTAGATGATGCTATTCTTTAACTAGATTTGCTTTAACTAGATGCTATTCTTTAACTATTCTTTAACTCTATTGCCCCATGGAGATAAAACGCAGGACCCCAAATGCAACCAGAAAGCGCACATCTGGGAGTTTTTGACCCTTCGGAAACAATGGGAGAGGCTTGAAGGCCCATTGGAAATAATGGGAGCCAGGAATTCCAATTAACTTGCATGGGCTCCATTGGAATATGTTGCAGCACAAAAAAAGTTGCAAAGAAAATGCAGAATGGATTTTCCATTAAGGTCTCTGGGCCCAGATAGACTACTCTGGGACTGGAATTACAAGCTGCAGAGTGGAATGACAGCCCCTGGGAGTAGCAGAAGCATTCTGGGACCGGAATGGTGGACCCTAGCAATAGAAGGTGGGGCTGCAGTGGCTCAAGTGGTTAAGATGCTGAGCTGCAGACCGGAAGATCAGTAGTTCAGCAGTTCAAGACCTGAGCGCTGCATGACGGAATGAGCTCCTGTCTCTGGTCCTGCTAACCTAGCAGTTTGAAACCAAGATACTGCAAGTAGATAAATAGGTATCGCTTTGGTGGGGAGGTAACAGCGTTCCATGCACCTCAGCATTTCGTCATGCCGGCCACATGACCACGGAGACGTCTTCGGACAGCGCTGGCTCTTCGGCTTGGAAATGGAGATGAGCATCGCATCCCTAGAGTCGGATTCGACTGGTTTTCAAGCAAGGGAAACCTTTACCTTTACCTAGCTATAGAAGCTGTGCTCTGGGACTGGGATGACAGGTGGCAGAGTGTAATGACAGTTGTCCCTGTGTCTAAAATTGCAAGCGTAGTGAGACAGTGAGAACCGAGATTATGTCTGACACCCAGCGTCAAATCAAATCCTAATCTTGCAGGTTACTACGCTGCCTTAAAAAACTCACTGTGTCAACCCAACAACAATAGGATTTTTTTAAAATGCTGCTTTCAGATACAGAAAATATGTATTTTTACATATTAGAAGGGTTTTTTTTTAAAACCCCACTTTTCACTAGCTGAAGGAGTCTCAAAGCAGTTTACTATCACCTTGCCTTCCCTTCCTTACAACAGATACCTTGTGAGGTAGGTAGGGCTGAGAGAACTCTTGAGGGAACTGTGACTGGCCCAAGGTCACCCCGCTGGCTTCATGTGGAGGAGGAGTGGGGAATCAAACCCAGTTCTCCAGATTAGAATCCGCCGCTCTTAACCACTATATGCACTCTCAGTCTCACCTTCCTCCTCTCAGTCTCACCTTGTTGCGAGGATAAAACAGAGGATCTAAACTGCTTTGGGTCCCTACTGTGGAGAAAGGCGGGGTACAAATGAAATAAACAAACCAAGAGTAAAGAATTCTGCTTTGGAAGCATGAGTACAAGACACCATTTGTCCAATTCAGACATCATAACAAACTGCAGTTCTTAACCAAGAAGTCTTCAGTCTTTGCGATGCATTTGAGGCCAGGAAGGAATGCCAAAACAGGAAGATATTATTCAAGTCCTGTAACATGCATGGCATTAGAAGCATATATTTTTCCATAAATTGCATAAATTGTATTTATAGACTGTGCTTTCTCAGGGTGCCTTTCATGCAGGATCCCTGCTCCAGGTCCTGTTTTTCAGGAGAAAAGCTGATTAAACATATCAAGATAAACAAATAGCCCAGGCAGCTTCCAGAACTAGGCCTGCTTAGTTTCAACAGCAGGAGTAGCACGTCATCCACCTTCAGACTCTTCTCTGGACATGTGGCTAAGCAATATGCTGTCGCCAGCAGAAATATTGGGGAGACGGAGTACTGAGATAGTGAGATGCCTCCCGCATAGGGTTGCCAGCCTCCAGGTGGGGCCTGGGGATCTCCCGCTTTTACAACTGATCCCCAGCTGACAGTGATCAGCTCCCCTGGAGAAAATGGCTGCTTTGGAGGTGGACTCTACGGCATTGTGCTGTGCTGAGGCCCCTCCCCTCCCCAAACCCCACCCTCTCCTGGTTCCACCCCCAAAGTCCCCAGGTATTTTCCAAGCAAGACCTGGTAACCCTACTCCTGCAGGTCCTTGTGGATTCCCACTTGCTCATGCCTATCGGCAAGGAGAAAAGGGAAAATTCAGCTTCTCTCTCCACCTCCTAAAAAACCAATCCATGCTGCTGATTTTCTGGACAGGATCTTCCATTCAGGCCTGACAGGTGGATTGGAGGAGAAATGGCACATGCGTAATATTTACAGGTGCAGTTCCTTATTCAGAGATGCAGATGAAATCCTGCTTCTGTATGCATCTAGCTAGGTGGAGAAACAATAGTGGTTAAGAAATGTGTCATGAATTATTTCACTGTTGCCAGGTCTCACCAGCGCTTGAACACTATGCGGGCTTATTTAAGAGTAAGGCCCAATGGATTCAGTTGGAACTTAATTCGGAGTAAAGATGTATAGGACTGGGCCAAATGTGGACTTGGGCAAGGCCTCTTTTAATCTTTAATCTTTAAACACCCCCCCCAATGAGGATAATAATAGTGATCTACCTTACAGGGCTGTTGGAAGGATTGCAAGATGATGTGAGTGAAGAATTTTGAACATTGAAAACCCCATATTCATGCTAATTATTATCATCATCCAGATCTGGCCTACCAGTGATACAGTGTTAAAACATACTCTTGAATTCTGAATCGAATTGGGCCACATTAATTAGCTTTTCTGAATTGATTTAACTGCTGCCGCCCCCCCCCACTGTAATCAGTAAAACCCTGACTACATTAACCCCTCTTTCAAATTCTTCCAGAGAATTGGGGGTGGTTTGAGTCAAGACATAACAGCATTCTTTCCCCTTGTGGCTTATTAGTCAGCTAGCCAGGTTCCAAGATAGTAACCTTTCAAGATATCGTATTTTGTCCTAAACTTAAAATATAATAATGTACAACCACATGCACCACTGAAACAGAATCCCTGCATTAAGGGCTGCAAACCCCACTAGACCTGTTTCCCACAAAAGAATGAGGCGGTAGAAAGGACCGCCCGCCCTATGGGATCCTAAGCTGGAAAAGCTCCCGTTGTTAAATCCTCCCGAGCACAGGAAAAAGAAAACACGCCTCAGCAAGAGAGCGGGGGAGTAGAACCGTCTCCCCTGCAGAGCTAGTTTTCTGCTTCCTTGGATTGGTTTGTAACGCAAACGAACGTTCCTCATTGGACTCCGGTTTCGGTCCGTGCGTTGCCACCATCTCACTCTCTTATAGTTGCTCCTTCGGGCATTTCTCCAGCGTAATCGGAGCGGCCGGCCAAGCCGTCCCCCCGAAAGTGCTTTGTCACCTGTCAGTGTCACTGCACACGCGCTTGCCGGCCCAGCCAGGCTCTCGCGTGCCTTCCCGCAGCCGAAGGCGGTGCTCGCCCTTTGCGCAAGGGGCCAGTCCCGCCTTGGCCGTCCCGCCCTCTTCTTGTCGGGTAGGGCAGCGGGTGGCAGAGATCTTGCTGGGCGAGATAGCGTCTTGGGGCGGCCGGGAGGGAAGGAGTTTCCTGCCGACGGGGGGGCAGGATGCAAAAAGGCCGGCTGGCGAAGCGGAGGGAGGCACTCCGGCGCGGCGCAGTAAGGGAATGCGTTTAGCCCGCACCAACATGGCTGCTGCCTTCCGAACGGCGAGCCGGGCGCTGCACCCGTGTGAGTGGATCGGAGCTGTTGTGCAGACCTTGTTGCAAGCAATGCCGAATAGTTGTTCTTTGGGGCTGACTTTACGTGCGCGTCGTTTCCCGGTTAGGGTCTGGGAACGGGCGTGGCGCTCTTTAGCAGTTGGGTTGGGGAGCTGCCATAGGGGGTGTGTTTGAAACCTCCCGTGCTGCATGTTCTGATTCTCTTCTTCCGCCCACCCCCTCCCCGCCTCTTTTCCAAAGTGGGGCTGGGGGCTCGGTGAACGCTGCCCCTTTGGGGGGGGGGCTTGATCTTCGTCGGGGGTATCTGTAAGGGGGAGGCCTGCAGGAGCGGAGAGTGGGGCTTTATGCAACCGCTTCTCTTATGTAAGGCGCTTTCGGTGTCGCTTTAAAAACAAACAGACCTCGAAACAAATTGCTTTTTCATAACACCCTCTCTGGAAGAAGCATATTGGGGAGGGGAGGTTGCTAATGGCTTTGCAATATTAGGTTTGGGGGAATTTTCCGCATTGTTAAAACACCCCCCTTCGCCACGCCCACTAGGGCGCAAAACTCTGCTAGGAAACTCTTCTTCTCGACCGATTCGCGGGCTGGGGGCGAGGGAGAAAAAGTTCCCCCTTCCCCAGGCAGCCTGCATGAGACCCCCCCCCCCCCCCCAAATTGGGGTGAGGGCAGGCAGAGATTCCCCCTTGGGTCTCCGTTTTCACGCAACGCCGATCCAACACGACTATGCTGTGCAAGCGAATCGCATGGCTGGCAGAGGTCTGTGCCTCCCGCCCCGATTTTGTCCCCCTTTCTTGGCAGATCTGCCCCCACCCGGGCCGAGAGTGTGAGAGCCTCATTGTTCCTACCGGGGTCTCGTAACACAACGTGTCTGCGGCGGGCATTGCCTTTGCTGACCTGAGCAGTTGGAACTGGCGCTCTGTGGCCCGGGAGGGCAGCGCGCAAACCGGATTGTCCAACCCTGCAAGAAAGGCTTCAGTTCCAGGGATGGGGAAAGCTGCAGGGCGGGCAGCTGGTCTCATTGGGAGAGCCCCACTGGATGTTCCATGGAGTCCAGCATCCAAAACACTTTTGGCCAGTTGGATCCTCCAGAAGGCCCACCAACCAGGCATGGAAGCCAAGGCTTTGCCCTGATGTTGCCTCCTGGCACTGATATTCAGGGGTTGACTGTTAATGAATATGGAGGTTCCTTTGAGTCCTCTTGGCTAGTAGCCTGCTCCATCAATCTGCCCAGTCTTGTTTTAAAGCCACCTATGCTTGTGGCCATTGAATGTTTCCCAGTCAGGGCTGGTGCTAGCATAAGGCGGGGTTAGGCGACCGCCTAGGGGCGCAGAACCCTGACAAGCGCAGAGGCCAGCAAGCGGGGTGAGGACGATGGGGAGAGCAGCCCTGACTACAAGCAGGAATCCTCGTCTTTGTGTTTTATGTTTTAAAATTGCATTTATGTTTGAAAATTGGTGAGCACATAGTGGGGGGGGGGGCGCCAGAAGGTAGCCTCACCTAGTGTGCAAAAAAGCCTGGCACCGGCCCTGTTCCCAGTGCAGGGCTTATGTGAACTCTGTAAACACTGTTCTTTCCCTGGAGGCTGGCCTAGCCCTTATATTACTTTTCTTTGGGTGCCAGGCTAACACATTTCTTTTTGCCCGGGTTTTCAGCAGAGGGGCTCCATCTGAGCTGTCTAACAGTCTGCTTCAGGACTGAGACGTGTTTTATGAATGGTGTTTTGTTCAAAGTGTCAGTATCTGGGACTCGGGAGACCGAGTTTCGAATGCTCACTCTGCCGTGGAGACTTGTTGAGTGACCTCAGGCCAGTCACACACTCTCAGCCTAACCTACCTTACAGGGTTGTTGTAAGGGTAAAATGGAAGAGACGGGAATGAGGAAAGGCTCTTTGGGTCCCCGTTGGGGAGAAAGGTGGGATATAAATGAGGTAAATAAATATAATTTTAGGCTGTTCGTTGTTTTATTCCCTGTCTTATTTTGAATGGCTTTTTGGTATGTTTTATAGTTTTAGCTGTAAGCTGCTTTGAGCAGCTCTCTGGAAAGGCATCATCACATACATTTTCTAAATAAATAAATTTTGAACATGAGTAAATTGTTTAAATGTATAGTTTTTGAACCCATCAGGCGTGGTTTAAACATGCAGGTATGAACTGCCACCAATAAGTGTTTTTGCTTTAGCCTGCATCTTGTGCAGAAGATACAGTATGTGTTACACCGTCAATAAATTACTGTTTTCCCTCCTTTGGCCTGTTCAGTTGCAAAAAACAGCAGCTGCAATCCGGCGAGAATCCAGCTACAATGGCGATGCCAGTTGACTGCAGCAGCACCTGTCACGGTTAAAAAACCCAAGCTGCAAATTCAGCCTGAAAAAAGGTAGGGGACGTCTCCGTGGCTGGTCATCTCCAGAGGACTTGGTGAAAAATCATATGTGTATGTGTTACTTATGCAGAAGTACCTCAGAGAGGAGGATAAACTTACCTGCATTGGGATAGGGCTACTTTTGACTGGATCTGATCTTCTTTTAAGGCAGGGCTCTCCTGGCACCCACCAAGTGTTTTGGGAAAGAAAGTGGGAGAAAGTTGGGCTCCTACCCAGCAGTAGGGCTTCTAACTGAAGATTGGATTGGCTGTGCAGATCAAAGTAATGTTGTTCTAATGGCAGCAGCTACTGCAGTTGTATTTTTATTATCTCACTCTTTATTTCCAGTGTATTTTTAAAATTACTCTTCTGGTCCCTTCCACTTGGACTTCCTCTGTATGTGTGGTTAATTTTGCCTCCCACGCAATGTTCCCTCTAAGCTGTGGAGTCTTGTGAACAAGAATTCCACTTTGTGAGTGACTGTCATTAAAGTTGTGAGAGAGCGATTTGGCTACTGCATAAATTAGTTTGCTCTGGAGCCGTCCTTGAGCGAAAACAAAAATGTGTGAGCCGGAGGCTAAAAACCTGTGAGCTAGCTCACACTAACTTAGCTTAGAGGAACACTGCAGTCGCACGGTGGCCATTTTGTGGTTGCCTTTGGTTCCTGTGGCAGCCATTTTGTGATTGCACCCACCACTCTGGGTCAAAATTTTGAAAGGGCTCACAGGGTCAAAAGTGTTGATGACCCCTGATTTAAGGAGCTGAGGCATCGAAGAATAGTTCGTTCCCTCAGGCAGTGAGAACTTCTTTCTTTTTAATTTCTGTCCTGTAAAATGTGTGGCAGGGTATGAGCTTTTGTGAGTCACTGCTCACTTCTTCAGAAACCTCATACCCTGCCACAAATTTTATTAGTCTTTAAGGTGCTACTGGGCGCTTGCTCTTTTCTGCTGCTACAAATGCACTAACACAACTACCCATCTTGAATTGCTGTCCTGCCTTTCTTTCATGGAATTCAAGGTGATATGCAGAGAGGCCTGAGAAGGCCTCCCATCCAAGCATTAACCAGATCCAGACCTGCTTAGTTCCTGCAAATGTTGTTGCCTCATGTTCTTTCAGATCATGCCCTGGACAAGCTGTGTCAGCTTGTAGGATCTGGAGCTGTAAATGTGGGGGACTGTGTGTGTGTGGGGGGAAAACCCTAGTTCCGTTTTTAAATACCAAAGAGTTCTGTGTAATTTTGGAGATCTATTTTAAGTACGTAGTTAAAAGCCAGGAGATGTTGACCTGATATGCATTATAGCTTGTTCCTCATTTTAGAATCGGAGGGTGAAGCTAAGGCTGCGATCATGCACGCGAAATAATCTACTTTCAATCCACCTTCAGTGCACTTTCCAACTGGATTTTACTGTGTGAACTGGCAAAGTCCAGTTAGGAAGTGCGCTGGAAGTCAATTATTTAGCATGTGTGACCGCAGCCTAAGGGAGAGAGATGAATGAATCTCCCTGGTGTGCTTGCTTGTACTGCCAAGTAACAGCTCTCCCCCGTTCGGATCATGGTATAGGAAGATAAGGAGCTGAACCATTTCCCCTCGGCTGGCCTCATTGTGGTAAATACACAGGCCACATAGATACAATTTTATTATTTCCTTCAATGGGGGAAAGTGCTGAGGAGACAAGTTTGTTTGTTTATTAAAACATTTATACCCCACCTTTCTTTGTAGTTCAAGGCGGCTTCCAGCTCTCCCTCTGAGTTTGGGCCTTAATCCATGATCTGTAAATGGAGCAAGATTTGTATAGCGCTTTGCTTCTTATACGGCATTCAGTACTGGCATCCCATGGGTTGGATCCTATGAACCTTGATGCTACCTTCTCCTTCCTCCAAGAGCCTCTTGAGACCTCTGTAAAGCCAATGCTGGGGGACAAGAGAGCCCTGCGGGCAAAATGCCTGGAAAGAGAAGGAAGGGAATGAAGCCCTTCCATGAGTGGAGTCCGCTCATGGTTCATGAACCCCACGCTGTTAAAATTTAGTAACGATTGTGAGAAAACTTCTCAAGGATTAGCAATCCCAGACATCTTTTGTGATATCTATGTGCTTTCACTATAGGAACACATTTTCCATGTACAGCATTCTAGGTTTAGCTAATCCAAAGTTTATAGGAGGGAAAGGGGGCAGTTCCCAATTTTCCTCCCTGGTTCTACTGTGGTATGTCTGTCCCTGTGTTCCTGTGGTGAGTAAACGTCACAGATACAGATCAGGTGAAGGACCTCTTGCCAACTGGGAGTAAATTGCTGTTATCCTGAGTCATAGGATGTTAAAACGTTTGTTCGTCATTTCTGTTTTCATAGGAAACCAAAAACCGGGATCTTGATGTTGAATATGGGTGGCCCAGAGACTATCGGAGAAGTACATGATTTCCTCCTTCGGCTGTTTCTGGACAGAGACCTAATGACGCTTCCAGTTCAAAAGTAAGATACTTTGTTGTGGCGAATTCTTTAGCAAATGGAAAGAAGTCATGTCAAATTGCCACAGGCTGAAAAGCACTGGTTTCAGATTTTTGAAACAGGGACAACTTTAGCCCCTGTTTTTGCCTGGGAATTACGGTACTTTAATTATTTGTTAGCCTCTCCTTTCTTGAAACTGTATCTCTTGAAAACCAAGTAAGACTTGGTTTACACAAACCTCAGAATTACATGATGAAACCATTCTTGGACTCTGTATCACTTGGGCAGGAATTGTGTGATTGAATTCATCAGTGTGCAAAATCAGGTAATGGGAAGGTGCTCTAAATTCACCTCCTTGACACTTTCTGATACTTTATGTAGGGTTTTTTTTGTGTGTTTATGAGGTACAACACTTTCAAACATACAGTCCCCCACCTGCATTCTTTGGTGGTGATGTCCAGGTGTGTTCATGCCAACATGTAGTAAACTGCTTGTATTGGAAGCTTATGCACCCAACAGCTATACCAAGAGCATATCTTGTAAATCTTTGTTGGAGCCCCTGCACACATGAAGTTTCCAGTTCTCATCCTTGGCATCTCCACTTTGAATCCTCAAGGCCCCGTTGAAGACCTTATAGCTCAATGATATTCTAATGAGTGTACTTGATGAAGTTACACTAGCTGATATTTAACTGGTTGAACCAGGAAATCATCCAAGGAAGTGTGAAGTCATAGCCTCCCCCCCCCCCTTTGCTTAATTATACATTTATTAAAAGGTTGCACTTAAAAAATGTAATGTCCCTCGTCTTCTGCTACACAGCAATCTGTGGCTTGGCTCCTTCAGTAAATCTCCACTTACGGAAGGGGTATATGTCAACAAAAAAAAGCTATTGCCTCCATCACAGCCCCAGATGACCCCCCCACCCCAAAATGCTGCTTCTGGGGGACTCCGGCAACCACATGAAGAAGGGGTGGGAG
Source organism: Lepidodactylus listeri (assembly GCA_029233225.1). NCBI lineage: Eukaryota > Metazoa > Chordata > Lepidosauria > Squamata > Gekkonidae > Lepidodactylus > Lepidodactylus listeri. The sequence goes on along the minus strand of JARCFY010000004.1, from coordinate 21,681,778 downwards.
CTCTGCGGCAGGAGGGGTAATCGGTAAAAAACTCTATGCCCCCTTCTGTTAGTGGAATTTTTCTGCTAGAGCTAACCCCATGTGGGAGTCCTACAGTACTTGGATATCTGGTGTGTAAATGTGATGCACGTTACCAAGAAGAGCTTGGTATTGTGTTTGAGTGGTGTTATGTTCAAGTGGAGACCTTGGCTTCTGTGTGCAGATTGCTGAGCTGGCATGCGGCCTACTGTCTGGGCCCAGGCTGGCGATGCTCGTGTCATGTCTGAGGCCCAATTGAATGTAGACCATGTTTCTAAGATGCTGCTACTGACTGACAGGTCTGTGTGTTTTCAGTAAGCTTGCACCCTTCATTGCGAAGCGGCGCACTCCGAAAATCCAGGAGCAGTACAGTCAGATTGGAGGAGGGTCGCCCATCAAGAAATGGACGGCGACGCAAGGAGAGGCCATGGTGAAGCTGCTGGACGAAATGGCTCCTCACTCTGGTATTTAGGGCCTCTGCTTATGCTTGTTTTTCACTTGAGGGAACTGTGCAGGCTGCTCTGAGCTCCATGAGACAAAGGATGGGAAACAGATTTAATGATCTGTAAATGCAGCAAGGTATTTACATAGTGTGCTGCTTCCTCAAGATGCGCCAAACTGTGATCGCATGGGTTGGAGCCCATGATCCATCTTTATATACATATATATATATATATATATATATATATATATACACACACACACACACACACACACACACACACATATATATATATATATATATATATATATATATATATATATATATATATATATATATATATAATCTTTTTATTTTATACGCTCTACAAACAAACTATAACTAAAAAGACTAATTTACCCCTACCTATACAGGGACCAAGTGTTACAATTAAGTAAAATATATTGCTTCATTTGTTCAAGAAAATGGTTAATATATCAAGGCATAACATAGCTTTCTAAATAGCTACATACCCTAAAAATTTAGGTCAAATGAATAGCTGCATCTCCTAAAAATTTAAATCAAATGGATACATAAGTCAAGTGAGTACATAAGCAAAAATCAAACTTTCAAAGTAACATAAATTACCTTTCTTCTTTCTTTTCGCTTGTTTTAACAAAGTCTTGTTTGGCTTTCCGGGGTTTTGGAGCTGCTGCTCCTTTTTCAGCTTCAGAGTCTTCTTCCTCAGACTTATTACTCGCTGAAGATTCTGTATCTTCCAATCCATATATACTTTCTTGTTGTTCCAGTTCCTCCTCTGTGGATGTTTTCTCTTTTCTATCCAGTTGTTGTTGCAAAAATTTCTTTGCCTTTGCAACAGAGTCAGTCTTTTGCTTCTTACCTTTGTGGTTGAAAATCAAGCTTTCGGGAGTAATCCATCTGTACATGGTAGCACTTGCTTGCAGAAATGTGGTTAAGTTTTTGTAGGGTTTCCTCTTCTTCCTGATCTCATATGAAATGTCTTTTAAGACTTTAATTTCTTCATCTTTGATTTTCAAGGTTGTCCTATTAGTGGCCTTGAGCACCACATCTCTAGTGGATTTCTTAGAGAACCTCATCAAAATCTCACCTGGCAAGTTCTTGTTCTTCAGAAATTCAGGCTAGGTTCTGAAAACCATATCCATGTCGCTTTGTAGTAATTCAGCCTGTGAACCTGTCAGAGCCCATGATCCATTTTGATCTGTCTCAGTAGGGATAACAGCATTTATTTAGGAGGTTGTCATGCTGTCTGCCAGATGCCTGCTCAAGGCAGCTTACGAGTAAAATAATACATTGCAGTATTTAAACAAACAAGGCCAGGGACATAAAAGCAGCATAAAACTGTCCACAAAGTAGACCTCTGACCAGAAACAGGCCGTAAAACAGCTTAAAAGATACACTGTCCCAATTAAAATGTTATGTAAAAATAAATGTTTTGGCCAGGCATCTAAAAGACAATATGGTAGGCACAAGGCGGGTCTTAAGGAAGAGGTCATTCCAAAGTCAAGGTGCCACCACAGGAGATGTCCTGTCTCCTGTTACCACTACCCTGGCCTCTGAAGATGGAGGCACAGCAGGGGCGCAGAAAGCAGGACTTGGGAAGCAGATTGTAACCATTTTAACTAGTTCTCGGAGTCATCTTGTGCTTTTGTTTGTAGTGGTACTTTAAGACTGCCACACTCTCCTTCAGAAGCAAGTCAAGGGTCCATCTACCCTTCAGTTGTGTTTAGTGGGGGCTTCTAAGCAGGGCTTGTTAGAAATGGTCAGCTCCATTTGTTGTCCGAAGCATCTGGTGTAAGATCTCTGTGCCCCGTAAACATTCACTGTTTGAGAAGAGGTACCGTATTTTTCGCTCCATAAGACGCACTTTTCCTCCCCAAAAAAGTGGGGGGGAAGTGTGTGCGTCTTATGGAGCGAATATGGAGCTTTTCTTACCTGTAACAGGGCTCTTTCTTCAGCAGGAACGCAGGGGAATGCCATTCAGGCTGGCATCCCAGCCTTCCCCGCCCCTCCCTGCTGGGCCTGAGCTGTTAAGACTTAAAAGGGAAACGGCAGGAAAAACCCCACCAGGCTAAGTACTCTTTCCCTTTAAGTGCTTTTCCCCTTTAAAACAGCCAGCAGCAGAAAGCCCCGCCCACAGATTAAGCTCAGTGGCTACTTTGCACAGAAAGGCCTGGCTTTGCATGGCATGCCGACGTCTCTCTTCTTTCCTTTCTCTATCTTTCTTCCTTCCTTCCTTCCTTTCCTTTTTTCTGTCTGTCTGTCTTTCTGTCTCTCTCTCTGTCTCCACCTTTCTTTCTTCCTTTCTCTTTCTCTCTCTCTCTCCTCCTCCTTCCTTCCTTTATCTCTCTCTCTCTCTCTTTCTTTCTTTCTATTTCATTTTTTCCTGTTTTCCTCCTCTAAAAACAAGGTGCGTCTTATGGAGCGAAAAATACGGTAGATTCGATGTGCTGAAACCCTTGTGGGTTGTTCTCGGCATGGGTTTTGAGGTGACTGGAATATTTCATTCTAAGGAAATGTGGTGGTGGTGGTGTTGTGATTGGACCCCCAACGTTTTTGAACCTGTGGGCACATTTGGCATTCTGACACAGTATGGTGGGAACAGCAACTCAATGGCTGCTGCAGGAGGTGGCACCAGCCGCAAAATGTTTGCCGCAGCTTAACTTCAGTCACACAGTGCAGATCCTTCTGCTGTGGGGGGGCTGCTGCCGCCAAAGCAAGATTTAAAAATTTAATAGCCTGCAAGAACTCAGACTGTGGTGGTAGTTTGATAATCCAGATGCAGAGAGATCGCGTATTAGTACTATGTTTGCTAGCACTGTTTGCACATATTCTGGTTTTTAACCTTATTATTATTTTAATGTATCCCGTTGTTTCAGTATATTTATATGTGTGCCATAAGCCACCCTGAGCCTGCCTGGTAGGGAGGGCAGGATACAAATTAAATGAATAAAATAAAAATAAAATGAATTAGGCCTCTATGCCAGGTGTAGTGGTTAAGTGCGCGGACCCTAATCTGGGAGAACCGGGTTTGATTCCCCACTCCTCCACTTGCACCTGCTGGATGACCTTGGGCAAGCCATAGCTCTGTACCAGCTGTTCTCTCAAGGACAGTTGTCTCAGAGCTCTCTCAGCCCCACCTACCTCACAGGGTGTCTGTTGTGGGGAGGGGAAGGGAAAGGAGTTTGTAAGCCGCTCTGAGACTCCTGGGCGGGATATAAATCCAGTCTCCTCCTTCTTCTAATCAATCAGTCAATCAAAATCTGCACAGCCGATCAGAAGCCTCCTGGGCAAAAGCCCCACCTATCCCCACCATCCACCCACTTCCTAAAAACACTTGGGGGGAGGCACCAAAAAAGGTGTCAGTGGATGCCCTGGTGCCCCTGGACACCGTGTTGGATACCCGGCCTTTATGCTTTATGTGTACCTACAGTGCTCCCAGTTATTAGCGCAAAATGTGAAGCAGCCCTTAGTGTGAACCACTGAGAGGTTTTTTGGAATTCCTCTTTTGCTTGGTGCTCCCCTCCCCCCCTTGCCCCGGCCATGTTGTTAAGCAGAAAAACTGTTATTCGTCCCACCCAGACCTTGGGAGACACCTCCCCTGCATCTAGGCCAGAAGATAAGAAAGGCTGTTTTGAAAATGACAGAGGGGTGATGGTGTCTCTTCTAACTTAAGTAGGGGTTTACATCCGAGTAGGGGTTTACATCTGAGCTGATGCAAACAGCAAACATGCAGAAAATACGTGGTTACAGTCCTCTTGGTAAATATTAACACTTGAAAGGGAATGTTAAGCTAGAACAGAGGTGGCCGAACTGGCTTAATGTAAGAGCTACAGAGAATAAACATCAGATGTTTGAGAGCTGCAAGACATGAACACACATGTTTTTATTGGAAAATATGCAGATTTGCATATTAAATTAAAGAGACAAATGCTTTTTCCAAGCTAAGCCAGCCTGGTGGTGTGGCAGGGCTTGGAGAGCACATTTAACTTTAGATGGGGAGGGAGGGGAGAAAGAAAGAGAGTGGAAAGAAAGCAAATACATGGGGGAGGGAGGGAGAGGTGGAAAGAAAACAACTTTAACTTTAAATGCATCTTCCAAGCCCCCCACGCTGGCTGGCTTGGCTTGAAGAAGGGATTTGAAGAGACAAATGCTTTCTCCAAGCTAGATGGGGGGGGGGGGGGGCTTTGAGAATGCATTTAAAGATTTCTTTCTTTCTCTGCTCCCCCACCACCACCTCAAGCCTACCCAGGGAGGTGAACACACTGGCTGGAGAAGGGAAGACCGATTGTGGAGGCATGCCTCCCCTTCGCTTCCCCAGTTGCCCAGCCGGGAGTCACACAATATGTATGAAAGAACCACATGTGGCTCCCGAGCGACAGTTTGGCCACCCCTGAGCTAGAACCTCATGGCAAGAGGTTTGTTTTACTCAGGCAGAGCATTCAAACAGTATTGGAGTCCTGTTTGCAGGACTCAGTGGTCCAGTTGACTGGTTCAGTTGACTGTGCCACCTCTGGAATTTTCCAGGTGAAAATCCCAAGTACTGCCTATTAGAGGCCCGTCTCTTAGGCCCATCTGCTGGGGTGATGGGGAGATGGGAACAGAGGTGGTGGGGAAATTGAGTAACAAGCTTCTGCTGGGGAAAAAAAAAGTGAATGCAGCCTGGCCTTTCTCCATGTCCTCCTTTGGTCTAGGCCCTTAGGTCCTTTAAGGAGAATGACAGGCGTTAAAAGGTGTCAATAAATAATCTTTTTTAAAATAGGGTTTTTAAAATTAAAAGTGCTTTAAATTAAAATAGGGATACAGAAAAGCAAGGGGCAGAAGGGAAATATAGATATTATAATAATCCATAACAAGGATAATCGACATCAGGGTAAATATAGAGCATTCAACATAAACATTGAAAATACATAGTATTAGGAAGATTTTTATATACTGTATGCATTTATTATTAAAGCCTAGCCTTTATTGCCATTAGTGACTATTAATATTAACTGTTAGACATTGATTATGATGTTATATGTTCCATTACATCTTAATAGCACTACAGTTGTCATACTCAAACTAAAAGGTGTAAATAAATAATCTTGGCTTGGCACGGTCTCTCAGTGAAGCCTGTAGTGGTTGAGCGCTTTGGAGCTGAGGGATGGCCCCCCCATTGCCCCTTACCACAGTGCGCAAGTTGGTCGCTTTTTAAAAAAGCACAGGGCTGGGTTCTCAGGACCATCAAGTTAATCGTTTTGGGAGGGTTATCTGCTCCTGTCAGGCCTTGTCACTCCCTCTTGCTTTACGATCTTACTTTTCCTTGAGGAAAAAGTCGCCTCTTGTGTTATCTGTTTGGACATCCTTTGCATGTTAACTCCGGCTCCCACTGTGTTAGCTAGCGAAGGCTGTCTTGTGTTGATTCTATGAGGGCTGCATACCGATAACCTGTTAGGGAAATACAAGTCAGGGGTGGGCATGAAATGACATCTGCAGCAGTTCTTGTGTTGGAGGCTCTGGTGTGGTTTTGCTGGACTCGGAGTTCTGTTTGGGCTCGATGGCTTGTCTGAGTTTCCCTTTTCAGCCAACATGCTGAAAGTGTGCATCTCGTTAGAAATAATTCCGTGGCAGAATTGGTTGGTTTTGGCCTTCTTGAAGTGTGTGCAGCATACATACAAGGAGGGGTGCCGGGCACATTTCTTATTTATTTATTTATTTGTACCCTGCCTTTCTCCCCAGTGGCGATCCCAAGCAGCTTATATCATTCTCCTCTCTTTAATTTTATCCTTACAACAACCCCACAAGGGAGGTTTGGCTGAGAGAGTGTGATTATGCAAGATTATGCATGGGATAGAGCAGGTAGAGAAAGAAGTACTTTTCTCTCTTTCTCACAATACAAGGACTCGTGGGCACTCCATGAAATTGCTGAGCAGGTGGGTTAGAACGGATAAAAGGAAGTACTATTTCACCCAAAGAGTGATTCACACGTGGAATTCACGGCCACAGGAGGTGGTGGCAGCTACAAGCATCCAGTTCCAAGAGGGAATTGGATAAACATAGGGAGCAGAGGTCCATCAGTGGCTATTAGCTGCAAGGTATAGACAGGAACTCCCAGTCTGGGGCAAGTGATGCTCTGTATTCTTGGTGCTTAGGGGGGGCAACAGTGGGAGGGCTTCTAGTGTCCTGGCCCCACTGGTGGACCTCCTGATGGCACCTGGTATTTTTGGCCACTGTGTGACAGAGTGTTGGGATTGGTCGGCCATTGGCCTGATCCAACATTGGCTTCTTTTATGTTCTTACTAGCCTGATACTTGTGCTTTGCTACAGTAATTAAGTTCTGTAAATCCAGTTATAATACTGATGATGTGAAGTTTGAAATGTAACATTTGTTGTAGGAATTCTAATGGAGAAGATTGTAGTGTAAAAAATGAAGTGGGACATACGTACTGTTTTCTCTCTCTCTACTGAAGGACCACTCAGTAGACCACATTGGTGGTTCTGCCCTCAGGTGCTAGGATCACGAGGTTGCTTGGTGAGCTCACTCTGGAGCAGGCAACATAGAACTATCCATTTAAGAAGCAGTCATCTGTTAAGTCAACTCCTGCCACCTTCCACAAAAGTGATGGCCTTTGTACTGGTGTTCCTGGATTGTTTTGCTCATATGGAAACTGTTGTTCTGAGCTCCTCAGGGTGATCTTGCTGGTATTTGGCCTGCACAGCTCAGTGCCCCACAGGAGTACTATGTGCAAATGTCTTTGCTGCATTTTTAAGTTGCCTCCTCCTTGTAGCGTTAAAGTACCCTGGCCCTGCTCCGACACCTGACAGACACCCGCCTGTCTGGTATGTGTGTGGAGATTATGTTTAAAGGCATCTGGGAGGCTGGGCCAGCAGCAGAGCTAAGGCAATCCTGCTGAGCAAACCTCCCTGACGGCTGTAAGCATCCCACCTCCTCTCCTAGACCTGATAGGCAGCTGCCTGACCAGTGTAGGAGGAGGAGGGGAGGAGTATTAGAAGCCACTGTGGAAGTGGGGCCAGCAGGATCACTAAGGCGTTACTGCTGGGGCGTGCTCCCTCGTGGCTTTAAGCATCCTGCAACTGCTGCTGCACCTGACAGACAACCGCCTGTTAGGTGTAGGAGTAAGTGGGAGTGTGTTGGAAGCCATCGGAGAGGCTGGGCCAGCAGCATCACTGCACCTCAAAGGTGGTTGTTGGCCATTCCTGATTTCCTCAACTGCCATTTGCTCTCTGCAGTCTCCTGTAACTGTTTTTTTTACCTCAGAATGCTGAGTTCTGCAGCTGACCAGTCAGAGAGTGGGGGGTGGTGGTGGTGCAGGAGGCAGCCACATAGGAATCAATGGGGGGAGCATATTTTCCCTCTTTTGACCCACTTAGGGGTAGAATTTCTAAAAATCCCTTCTTGGTGAGCACCTATGCCATGGTAGGAGCACCCTCCCCGAATTTGATGCTTCTAGGTCCAGCGGTTTGGCCTGGGCGTTGATTTTATGACGAGGGGACTTTTATATATATATATATAGACGACTGAGAGAGAATGTCATCCAGTGAGCTTCCATGGCACAAGGGGAGGATTAAAACCTGGGTCTCCCAAATACAAGTCTGACACTCTTAACCACTACACCACGCTGGCTCTCACTGGCTAGGCGGGATATAAATCGAAATAAATAAATAAATAAACAGAGTTAGTGACACAGAAAGAGAGAGAGGAGTAAGCCAAAGAATCGATGGGATTTATGTCATTGGGAGTGGTAAACATGCTTAGTGATTTCCCCCTATTGCAGATAGTAATGTAAACGTTAGCTGGATCGTGCCCCCAATATCTGGGTAATCATGTGCCTCTAAGGACGTCAGGACAGCATCTGTGGCTCTTCTCTCCTATATTGTATCTTCACAACAGCCCTGTAAAGTAGGTTGAGCAGAGAGAGTGTGATTCACCCAAACTTACCCAGCGAGTTTTATGGCCGAGCACTAGGCTAGCTCTGTGAATGATCCTATTCACAAATCTTTTGGTATTTGTTTTTTAATAAATAAATAATATGTAGTGTGAGACCGGGCTCTGGGAGACCCAGGCTTCAATCTCGACTCTGCCATGGACAATTGCAGGGTGGCCTTGGGCTAGTAACACGCACTCATTCTACCTCATAGGGTGCTGGTTGTGGGAAACGATATTGTAACCTGCTTTGGTGTGTAGTGGTTAAGACCGCGGACTCGAATCTGGGAGAACGAGGTTTGATTCCCCTCTCCTCCACACGCAGCTATTGGTGTGACCTTGGGTCAGTCAGAAGTTCTCTCAGAGCTGTTCTTTCAAGAGCAGTCCTCAAAAGAGCTCTCTCAGCCCCACCTACTTCACAGGGTGTCTGTTGTGGGGAGGGGAAGGGAAAGGAGATTGTAAGCCGCTCTGAGTGAAGGGCAAGGTATATATCCAATCTCTTCTTCTTTAGTTTCCTTTTGGGGAGAGAAGCGGGGTATAAATATCCAAATAAATTGCATTCACCTTCCACCTTTTCTGCTTTGGAATTGTCACAGGGGTGCCAGACTAGGATTGCCAAGTCCGGGTTGGAAAATGCCTGGAACTTTGGGGGTGGATCCAGGAGAAGGTGGGGTTTGGGGAGGAGAGGGGCCTCAACAGGGTGCAATGCCATAGAGTCCACCCTTTAAAGCAGCCATTTTCTCCAGGGGAGCTGACCTCTGTCAGCTGGAGATCAGTTGTAAAAGCAGGAGATCCCCAGGCCCCACCTGGAGCCTGGCAACCCTATGCGAGACCAAGGCCCACTGAACTTTGGTGCTGAATGTATCATGTCCCTTGACTGTATTCTTGGGCTCTTCTCCCCTCCCCATTCTGTTTGTCTTGAAGCATTTGCTGCTCAGGTTTCTCTTTCTTCACACCTCTTCCAGGAGCAAACCGTTTCCCCTTTCCCCTCCTCTATCAGGCTACCTCCTCCTCTTCTCCCTTACCTTTCTTTACAGAGTACTGTGGGGACCCCCCCCCCCCCCCCGCCACAGCTCACATTTCTGCATTGGAAGGGAAATACTGCCATCCAGTGGCCCAGACCAAAATGGTCACCATTATAAGCATTTCGATTGCACCAGCGTGCACAGTTGTCATTTGAGAAATGCCAGTGTCACATAAAGTCTTAGCAGCATGTAAAACAGTCACCCCCAATTTTTTTAAAAAATATGTGTAATAATTCAAGGTCAAGCAGGATGGGTGCATGCATGAGCTGGCCCCATAGAGAATGACATATTTTTATTTATTTCTACCCTGCCTTTCACCCCAGTTGGGTTCCCAAGCAGCTTACATCATTCTTCTCACCCCTGTTTTATCCTCACAGTAGCAACAACCCTGTGAGGTAGTTTAGGCCGAGAGTGTGATGGTCCCAAGGTCACCCAGCAAGCTTCCGTGGCACAAGTTGGGATTTGAACCTGGGTCTCCCAAGTCCTAGGCTGAGACTTTAACCACTACACCATGCTGTTGCTTAAAGAAGCAGGAAAGAGCTGCAGCACGAGATGCTAGAATCCTTACTGTTTGGGGTTTCGTTCCTAAACTGGAACTTAAATCTCTGAAGATAGCATGGATCTTGTATTTAGCAGCTTAAACATTTCCCTGTTCCCTCAGCCTCTCTGTTTAGGACATACTTTTCAGACCTCCCTCCTAGAGATGTGAAGCCCTGGGAAAAAACTGGAAAAATTCGGGGGGAAACAGTTTCCCCCCAGTTTTTTCCTGAAGCCTTTTTTGTTTTTCTCCAAAAAAATTGGAACATTTGAAAAAAGAAAAGGGAAAAAATTGATTATGGAACGTTTTATTTTAACATGATGAATAAAGGTGTTCAAATATTTTCCAGATCATTTCTAAAAAACATGTATGGTATCAGATTACTCTAATTTCTGTGCACTGAGAACAAGCAAGTCCTAGGTTACAAACTGAACTCTCCAATACTGTGGAGAGGAACTATGAATAATTGTTACTCTGGATTTTTAAAAATTGTTTTGTGGAGGTTTTTTTGTCTGTTCCACGTAAACTAGTAAACAGTTCAGGAGATTGTTGCTCTATTTGTTAGAATTTACTTTTTTATATTATATATTTGTAATTGTGTTTGTAATAATTGTTTGGATACACTATATTTTTAATATGCTAGTTGTGATAATTTCATTCCAAGTAAAATTGTCCATAGTCATATTTTATGTTCCTAAAGTAACAGAATGACTTTCAATCTGGAGAAGAAAAAAGAAGGGCTAATGTAGCATTTTTTCAATTTTTCCAAAAATTACTGTTTCCCTCTGGAAAACCCCTGAAAAAACAGAGTTTTTTTCCCAAGCTTCAAAATTTATAGAAATTTTACATCTCTACTCCCTCCTCAGCCAGTCATCTTTAGTTTGGTGTAGTGGTTAAGTGCGTGGACTCTAATCTGGGAGAACTGGGTTTGATTCCCCACTCCTCCACTTGCACCTGCTGGATGACCTTGGGCAAGCCATAGTTCTGGCACAGCTGTTCTTGAAAAAGAGCAGTTTCTGTCAGAGCTCTCTCAGCCCCACCTACGTCACAGGGTGTCTGTTGTGGGGAGGGGAAGGGAAAGGAGTTTGTAAGCCGCTCTGAGACTCCCTTGGGTAGTGAAGGGCGGGGTATAAATCCAATCTCTTCTTCATTGCCTTCCTTTGAACCAGTTTGAAAAGACGGAACTGAGGGGGAAAGGCAAGAAGGAAGGGGTGTGGTTAGAGAAAGGGTGGAGCCAAGGGTGAGGGACCAGGGTGGAGGAGTGACAAGAAGAGAGGAGGGGAGGTACCAAAGCCGGCGGGTGGGCAGTTATACTGTCCCCCTAGGCCAGGGGTGGCCAAACTTGCTCATCATAAAAGCCACATAGAATAAACGACAGATGTTTGAGAGCCGCAAGACATGAATAAATGTTACACACACGTTTTTATTTTAAAATATGCAAATTTGCTTTTTATTAACATTAAATGAGACTGCCAAAGATAAAAGCAAAAGGGGTAAAAAACCAGTTATTGATAATATTTATTTGTCCAATGATATTTATTTGTTTGCTAATGATATTTATTTGTCTAAGAGAGAGAGAAAGAGAGAGAGAGGTGAAAAGAAAGAAGGAAAGAGGTGGAAAGAAAGAGAGAGAGAGAGAGAAAAAACAAAGAAATCAAATATGTGGGAGGGAGGGAGACAGAAAAAGCATGGCTCTCCTTCACTTTTCCAGCTGGCCTGCTGGGAGCCGCACAATATGTGTGAAAGAGCTGCATGTGGCTCCTGAGCCACAGTTTGACAATCCCTGCCCTAGGCCCACAAAAACCTGGAGCCGGGCTTGTTCAGAGTACCGAACTTAGGAAATGCTCAAGAACATAAGAGATGTCTTCTCTGGTAACCAAGCAATAAGGTCACCTGATGCCTTTTCTTTCCAGCTCCCCACAAGTACTATATCGGTTTCCGTTATGTCCATCCTTTGACGGAAGAAGCGATTGAGCTGATGGAGGAAGAGGGCGTCGAAAGGGCCATTGCTTTCACGCAGTACCCACAGTTCAGCTGCTCAACAACAGGTGAGTTTGCACTCGGAAGGAAGGGTCCAGCTCCCAGCCTTCAAAGCTCAGCTCGACCGGTAGTAGCTTTGGGACTACTCTTTAGACATTAGAATATGTGAGGTAATTGCGAGTAAGAAGATCTGTCTTCTGAGATTCAGTAGATTCAGGGCGGACTAAAGGAAATACTTCTTTACACAGTGAGTGATTAAAATGTGGAATTTGATGCCAGAGGACGTAGCGATGGTCACAGGCATAAAAAGCTTTAAAAGAGGACTGGACAGATTCATGGAAGGTAGGCCTATCAAGGGCTACTAGCCTCGGTGACTGAAGGGAACCTCCAAGTTGGTAGCATACCAACTTCTCCTCTCTTATTTTCACAACGACCCTGTTAGGTAGGTTAGGCTGAGCGAGAGTGATGGGTCCAAGGTCGCCCAGGGAAGTTCCTCAGCAAAGTGGAGATTTGGATCCCAGTGGCAGGAGGAAACTCCAGGGGAAGGCCTCAGCTTCTATGCCCTGTGGCTAGCCATCTAGAGGAACTGGCTGGTCACTGTGAGATAGGATGCTGGACTAGATAGACCACTGGTCTCATCCTGCAAGGGCTCATGTTCTTATCTTACCTCTCTGTTGAGAAACTACAGTCTGGCATTGGGATAGGGGGGCCAGACCTGGAGGTGAGGATGTGTCACATGAAGCTTCCTTATGCTGAATCAGAATCTTGGTCCACCGAGGCCAGCACTGTCTACTCAGACTGGCAAAAACTCCCCTGGGTCTCAGATGGAGGTCTTTCACATCACCTCTTCTTGACTGGAGATGCTGGGGATTGAATCAGAGACCTTCTGAATGCCAAGCAGGTACTGTACCACAAAGCCACGTGTTTCCATGAAGCAGTTCCAGACGGGCCTTCTAAGCTAGTTAAAACCCCACTGTTTCTCCTTCCTTTTAAGTTTACTTTGCATTCTAAGCAATGCCTTAAATCAGACTTTTATCCTTCCCTTCTTCCAAGGAGCTGAGGGTAGCATACCAACTTCTCCTCTCTTATTTTCACAACGACCCTGTTAGGTAGGTTAGGCTGAGCGAGAGTGATGGGTCCAAGGTCGCCCAGGGAAGTTCCTCAGCAAAGTGGAGATTTGGATCTGGGTCTCTGCCGTCTTGGCCTGACTCTCTAACTGCAACATGACACTATCTCTCCTAAGGGTACATTTATTTATTTATTTATTTATTTATTTATTTTTGGGATTTATATCCCGCCCTCCCTGCGAGCGGGCTCAGGGCGGCTTACATGGGCCCAAGGCCTAGTCAAAACATTAAAACCTATAAAATCAATAAAACATTCACAATAAATATAACTAATACATATAAAAGCTTCCATAAATACCACTTCTGATGGCAACTTGATAGCAGGCTCAGCCCCCCTCCCCTCCGTGCCAGGGCCGTACAGGACCAGGGTCATCACAGGTGTTAAGGTGATGGGTGGTATCACCGGTGGCGGCTCCTATTCGAAAGCCTGGCGGAAGAGCTCCGTCTTACAGGCCCTGCGGAACTGCATCAGATCCCGCAGGGCCCTGATCTCCTCCGGGAGCTCGTTCCACCAGACAGGAGCTGCCACCAAAAACGCCCTCGTCCTTGTTCTGGCAAGCTTGGCGTCCTTGGGGCCTGGGACACACAGTCGATGTTCTGACCCCGACTGTAGTGCTCTCTGGGGTATGTACGGAGACATTTGGACACTTGAAGTTGGAGTGATAGATTTACGGTTGTGGTGCTGCTTTGGTTGGCCAGGGCAGTAGGAGGTCATGTTGCAGCTGGGCTGGCAGGGCGGCAGAGGTTCCCTGGGCAGTTTTAAACAGGCTCAGGGTCTCGTGTTAACTGTGCTGCAATCCATACAAAGGCAGTGATGGGCGCTTTCTAGCACACTGGCACGGAATCTTCGGTGTGCAAGCTAAGTCTGTGTAACTGCTTTGCACAGATCGTGGCCCTGTTGAATTGCTGAACTCCTGTAGAGTCGCCTAGGGTGGGAGGAGCTCTTTTTAGGTTTTGGGTAGCTTATTGGCAGAGACAGCACCAGGAAGGCATGCACAAGTCAAGCCTCAAAGACGGGGCATTCCAAAGGTCACCACCCACCTGACCTCTAAAGTTAGGGACATAAAGAGCTGGGTTTGGGGAACGGAGAGTACCTTACAGGAGCGTTTAAACTAGGAGTCATTTTGTGCTGTTGGTTGAAGTTTGAGAGCCAGTTTGGTGTAGTGGTTAGGAGCACAGACTCTAATCTGGGAGATCCCCACTCTCCCACATGCAGCTGCTGGTGTGACCTTGGGTCAGTCATAAGTTCTTTCAGAGCTGTTCTCTCAAGAGCAGTCCTCGAGAGAGCTCTCAGCCCCACCTGCCTCACAGGGTGTCTATTGTGGGGAGGGGAAGGGAAAGGAGACTGTAAGCTGCTCTGAGACTCCTTCGGGGTCGGGGTATAAATCCAATCTCTTCTTCCTCCTCTTATTTTAAGAATCTAATACTCACCTGCTACAGCAGGGTTCATCTACTCCCCAGCAGTGGCTAGTGGGGGCATCCAGGAAAGCTTCCAAGCAGAGCTTGGTTTTGTTGGAGAAATGAGCATGTAATGCAAGGCCTGAGAAATTCAGTCATTATAGGGTTAACTATGCAACTTGTTTGTTTACCTATGTTAGCCTGAAAGTGATACCTGGCAGCTGGCCAATTATCTGTAAACCCGGGAAAACTGAAGGTGTACTGTCTTGCTAATTGGTCAATGATATCAGGTGTTTCCTTTCAGGGGTCAAGAAGAAGGAGAGATCCTCCATTACAATCTCTCACTCTCTATCAGTATGTCTTAGTGTGAAGACGGAGCACAATGCAGCTCCTTAGAAAGCATGTTTTGTTTATTTGTAGCTAATCCCGTTTACCTTTTCCCTTTAGTAATAAACTTCTTTTAAACTAAAAGAAGCAATCTCTTCTTTCCAGAAAAGCAAGATTCATTACTCTGATTTTTCTGATTATTGGACAAAAGTCCTAACAAAATGGTAGCAAGAGAGCATGGTTCTTAAAACATGGTTTCTCTTCTAAAAAACTTTCTGGATTGATTGAGAAAGAGAAATAGGGAATAAGAGCTAGAGGCTTGGATTTTTAAAACGACCACTTTTTTTCCTTCCTGCTCTCAGAGCAATCTTGCAGCCAGAAAGGCCCAACCCTGTTTCCTTGCTGATCAGGGGAAAACCTATGCTGGATTGTAGTTTGCCAGGACCAAAGGATCTTTTTTGACTGGATTAATTTTTGCCTGCTGTAAGTGGAGCTGAGCCTTGGAGCACCGGAGAGACACTGCTGCCGGGAGAACAAAGGAAGGCGAGGCAAAGGAGCTTTTGAACTTCCCGCCGCTGCTGCTGCTGCTGCAGAGAGGGGAAAGATTAACCCTGCCAGCTCCTGGAGAAGTAGATGAGTGAGCCAGAACCTGTGCTTCTACCTCAAATCCAAAGGGACGTGAGTAACAAAATGGCTTTTAATGCCCCATCCCAAGAAATGCCAAACCTCAGACTTACAAGGGCTAACTATCAGTGGTGGGAGGGGTATTTGAAGAGTCGCCTGCAGACTCACAATGCCCTTCAAGTATTAACAACTGAAAATCCTCCAGAATCTGACCCTGATAAGACACAATTCCTTATGATGGATGGTTTTGCTAAAGCCCTGATTTTAGGGAGTATCCCCTACACAGAGGTACCAGGATTAAGAGGGCTAGCCACGTCCAGATTGATGCTTCAAAAGCTAAAGGACAAATTTGATAAACACAGCAAGAGTAAAATCTATTCCCTCAAGGGAAAGATTTTTGATTTCAGGATGAAGGAGGGAGACTGCCTTCCCAAAGAGATGGACAAATTAATGGGCATTTACACACAGCTTAAAGACCTGAATGAAGCACCCTCTGATACAGACATGATTTCTTCAATTCTTAAGGGTCTGCCTGGCTCCTATAAGTCTGTAACCAGTATGATTAGACTGAAAGATGATCTGACTTTAGAAGGTCTTTTGTCTGCACTAACTGAGGAATATGATTCTAGAAATTTGAAAGAAAGTTTGTCTGATGAGATGTCTGTTTTGAGTCTAAAACATGGACAGAGATTTAAAAGGAAAATAGAGTGTTTTATATGTGGGAAAAATCATCTTGCAAAGTACTGCTCTTCTAAGAATGCACCTAATGATGAGCCCCAAGAACAAAGAGCCACAGGAGCACATGGTTCCAGTAACAAAGAACCAGCCAGTGGAAGGGGAAGCCATTATGGGAGGAGCAGAGGTCACGTTTCACACGCACAGGACAGAGGAAAGAAGTTTGCAGCACAGACACAGAGCAAAGGCAATGCTTTTAGGATCACTGATGATTTTAACACAGATGATAAGAAAATATTTTTAATCGATTCTGGCGCTTGCACACGTGTGTAGAGAAAAAGCCTGGTTTAGTAACATAGATGTTGAGAACAAACCAAGAATTTACCAAGCTAACAGGGAATTATTGAATGTGGAAGGCGTTGGGACTGTAAAATTACAATTGTCTACTACAGATAATCAAATAATTGAAGTTGAATTGCAAAATACAGCTTATGTGCCTGAAGCTGTTGAGAATTTCAACAAAAAGCCTCATGAATACTGGACATATTGTAGTGCTCAAACCAGAGCAAGGAAGCAAGGTCTCTACCAAGGATGGAGAGCTTGAATTTAAAGTGGAAGAGAAAAATGGCTTTCATTACTTTGTAGCTTGTGATGATGAGGAGACAGAAACTTTTGATGTTGATCCTGATGAGGAAATAGAGACTGTTGATGATAAGGAACAGATTTGCCAGACTAAGGATGCTTGTAAACATGAAAAATGTTTATTTTCGTGGCATATTAAAATGGGACATAGAAATTTGAAATCTGTTGAGCAGTTGTTAAAGCAATGTGGAATACCTGTTGTGCATTGTGAAAAGAGTGAAACTAGATGTGAGACATGCCTCAGAGCAAAGGGAGATGCCCCAAGTTATTCTGGGAAAACTCCAGCGCAAAATCAAGAATTTTTGGAAACTATATACAGTGATCTTGTTGGGCCTTTACCTGCATCCCTAGGTGGGAGCAAATATTTTGTGACTTTCACAGAGAATAAAACAAAATACACTTATGTGTATATGCTGAGAAGTAAGGATGAAACACTGCGTAGATTTAAAAATTATGTGGCTATTGTTAAAAATAAATTTGGCAAAGCACCTCAAAGCTTACTCACAGATGGAGGTGGTGAATATTGTAATGCTGAATTCAAACAATTTCTACAAGAGCAAGGAATTCAACATAAAGTATCCATTGCTTATTCACCCCAGCAAAATGGAGCTTCTGAGAGATTAAATAGAACACTGCAGGGGATGTGCAGAGCTATGCTGATGCATTCTGGACTGCCAAACGGTTTATGGGCAGAAGCCCTGAACACAGCAGTGTACTTACACAACAGGTTACCCTCAAAGATTACTGGAACCTCCCCTTTTCAGGCTTGGTTTGGAAGACAGCCTGGTCTAAGACATATCAAAGCTTTTGGCGCAAAAGGGTATACACACATACCAAAGGAAAAGAGGGGAAAGCTTGATTCCAGAACTGAAACTGGACTTATTGTAGGCTATCCTGTTGGTGGGAAAGGGAACAGGATATACAATCCCCAAACCCACACAGTTGAAGAACGCAATGTTGTTTTTATTGATGAGACTGTATTGCCTAGTGTTTCCACTGCAGCTGATCCAAAGATGCCTGGGACTGCACCTGATGAGTTCATTGCTTGGCTACCTGTAGTGACTGCTGGTGAACTGGCCGAGGAACTGGCAAGTGAAGCAGCAGGTCCACCTTCTGAGGAAACTACTGAAACAGAAGGGGAAGCAGGGGCCACACCAGAGGAAGCGGCTCAACCCACGGCAGAACCCACAGCAGCACCCACACTCAGTGTGAGGCGATCAGAAAGGAGCACTAAGGGACAACCTCCAATGAAGTATGGATTTTGTGAACTTGTGCAACCTGCAAAGGAACCCAAGAACTGGAAGGAAGTTTGCAACTTACCTGCGAGTGAAAGAGGCAGATGGCTTGAAGCAATGGAACAAGAGCTGCTATCCATTAGCGAAAAAGAGGCCTGGACTCTCACTCAACTACCTCAAGGCAGAAACCCTGTTGGATGTAAATGGGTCTTCAAAATAAAGCACAAGGAAGATGGAACTGTGGAGCTATACAAAGCACGCCTAGTAGCTAAAGGCTACTCAAAGCAATATGGGACTGACTATTTAGAAACTTTTGCTCCAGTTACTGACCAAGCAACATTCAGAACACTTCTAAGTGTTGCAGCATCTAGGAACATGATAGTAGAGCATCTTGATGTAAAGACTGCTTTTCTCAATGGAGAACTATCTGAGGAAATCTACATGGAACAACCTGAAGGTTTCAAGGTCAAAGGTCAAGAAAACTACGTCTACAAACTCAATAAAGGACTCTGTGGCCTAAAGCAAGGAGCAAAGGCCTGGTATGACAAACTTACTGAACTTTTAAAGAAGCAAGGCTTCAAGCAAGGGAAAGCTGAACCTTGTCTGTACACTAGAATCAGAAATGGACAATACCAGTATGTTCTTGTTTACGTTGACGACTTGATCGTGGCTTGTCAAAACAGAGGAGACATCAAAGCAATAGCTGATGGACTGAATAAGGAAGTGGAAGTCAAACAGCTAGGAGATGTTCAACAATATCTCGGAATGCAAATTGAGAGACTCAAGGATGGAACTTTTCTTTTATACCAGAAAAGAAAGATTATGGACTTTATAGAATCTGTTGGCGTGAAGAACTGCAAAGCTTCAACAATCCCACTTGAACCTGGATATCTGAAGGAGAAGGACGGCACACCACTAAAGGACATAGGAGGATACAGAGAGGCTGTCGGAAAGCTCTTGTACCTGAGCAAATCAACGCGTCCAGATATTACAGCGGCAGTTGGATTTCTAAGTAGAAAAGTAAGTTCGCCAAATCATCATGATTGGAGTGCAATAAAGAAGATGGCACGTTACCTAAGAGGAACAATGGACTTAAAACTAAAAATTGCACCAACTGAACAACCAAGACTAGTTGGCTACATGGATGCCAGTTGGGGAGAAGAGATGAACAACTACAAGTCTACCAGTGGATACCTATTCTTTTATGGAGATGGACTGATAGACTGGACTAGTAGAAAACAGACTGTTGTAGCGCAATCCACAGCAGAAGCTGAGTGCATTTCAGCAGCAAGTGCCTGCAGCAGACTTGAATGGATCTTTGAGATGTTGAAAGATTTTGGAATAATTGAACCTGTACCTATACTTATGTTAGAGGATAATCAAGCTTGTATAACTATATGTAAGGAAGAGAGCACGACTGCTAGAAGTAGATCTATTGGTATTAAATGTGCATTAGTTAAAGATTTGTACCAGAAAAAGCTGAAAGAGATTAAGCATTGTCATACAGAAGAGATGGTGGCTGATATTCTGACTAAGCCACTGACCAAAGACAAGTTTGAAAGACTTCGTGAAATGTTGAATATGCTTGATGCTAATGTTCAATAATGTTTTGTGTATACATGTATAATGACTTGCATTTCAGGTCTTGAGAAGGGGTCTTGGAGAAATGAGCATGTAATGCAAGGCCTGAGAAATTCAGTCATTATAGGGTTAACTATGCAACTTGTTTGTTTACCTATGTTAGCCTGGAAGTGATACCTGGCAGCTGGCCAATTACCTGTAAGCCCGGGAAAACTAAAGGTGTACTGTCTTGCTAATTGGTCTGATATCAGGTGTTTCCTTTCAGGGGTCAAGAAGAAGGAGAGATCCTCCATTACAATCTCTCACTCTCTATCAGTATGTCTTAGTGTGAAGACGGAGCACAATGCAGCTCCTTAGAAAGCATGTTTTGTTTATTTGTAGCTAATCCCGTTTACCTTTTCCCTTTAATAATAAACTTCTTTTAAACTAAAAGAAGCAATCTCTTCTTTCCAGAAAAGCAAGATTCATTACTCTGATTTTTCTGATTATTGGACAAAAGTCCTAACAGGTTTATCACAAGAATCAGGTATATTGTCACTGAATATGCAAGGTGTGTCTACCTCATAAACATCTACTGTTTAATAAGTAGTAGACTTAGTGTGCTGAAACCCCTGTGGGTCATCTGTTTTTCATTTCAGGGAGCAGTTTAAATGCTATCTATCGCTACTATAACACAAAAGGGGCAAAGCCAAAGATGAAATGGAGCACCATTGACCGGTGGCCGACTCATCCCCTTCTGGTTCAGGTAAGGCATACTTGCAGTGGGGGGCAAAGCTAAGAGTTAGTCTTGTAAATATATACACACACATATTTACACACCCCATTAATAATGCAGTACACACGAAGCTGCCGTACTGAGACTGGCCATTGGTTCATAAGAACATAAGAACATAGGAGAAGCCAATGTTGGATCAAGCCAGTGGCCCATCCAGTCCAACAGTCTGTGTCACACCGTGGCCAAAACTCAGGTTCCATCAGGAGGTCCAGCAGCAGGGCCAGGACACTAGAGGTCCACCGAGGCCACTGTTGTTTGCTCTGATTGACAGAAGCCCTCCAACCAGTGTTCCCTCTAAGCTGAGTTAGTGTGAGCTAGCTCACAGTTTGGCTCACACATTTTTGTCTTAGCACAGGAAGGATGGCTCCAGAGCAAACTAATTTATGCAACAGCCAAATCACTTGCTCACAACTTCAATGCCAGTAGCTCAGAAAGTAGAAGTTTTGCTCACAAGACTCCACAGTTTAGAGGGAACATTGCCTCCAACTGAGGCCTTTCACATCGCCTACTTACTATGTGGCCCTTTGAACTGGAGATGCCGGGGATTGAACCTGGGATCTTCTGAATGCAAATCAAATGCTCTACCTCTGAGCCATGGCCCCTCCCCCAGCAGCTATACTGGCCCGGTAGCCAAATATTTGTCGTGTGCAAGGTGGCGTGAGTTGTTTGGATGTTCGTATGCTGTCCTTTCCTCAGGGATCCTGAGATAGCATCCCTGGAGCTATCCTGTTGGTTCTTCCCATGGTTGACTGGTACGGTATTAGCCAGTGAGTTCTATGGCTGACCAGTGATTTAAATGCAGGGCTCCCCAGACTAAGGCTTAGTTCACGTGTGCAGGTAAACGAGGTGGTAGAATGGATTGCACCTCTTCGGACTGTAGGAGGCGTTTTGGAATGTGTCCTCCCAAGATAAAAAACTCCTTGCAGATAGAAAACCGGCAAAGACATGGTAGAGCCATTCTTTGTGGTGTTCTACCTTTCTGCTTTTGTGGAGGGTTTTTCTCTCTCACAGAAAGAGACACTGGAAGCTGGAATCCACCCCCTGCCACTTGAAGTGGTGTAGTCCATTCATCCCCATTCCGTTCTTCTGTTTGTATGAGCAAGGCCTCAGTCCTTGTCTCCTGTGCCATGCCAGTTGTTAGGAGATGGTCCCGCGCACATTGATGGGCACTGTGAAAAGAGGATGGAGAAACAGGCATGTTGCCTTAACGCTAGAGGCTAACTTGGGTTGGAGGGACGCATAAAAACATCATCTTTCTGGGTGAGATGGATTGCTCATTATTCTTTGCTCCATGTTTGAAGAACCTTACTGCTGAATAGAATGTGTTTAGAAATCTACCTTCTGAGCCAAATGAAAGCCAGATCTGTAGAAGGAAGAAACAGAAATAATGGGACCTGTTGAAAGAAGCTTGCACGGTTAGCTTATCTTGATCAATGAACTTCCGTTTGTTTTAGGAGGCAAGCAGGTATGCAGTGCATTAAAACCCTGCTCCCAACCCCAAGAAACCTTATTTAACAACCTGCTCTTTCCTCTCAGATCTTAAATATCACCAAGCATTGACTTTTGCTATGTCAAGGACAACATCGGCTACTCCGACTGGTAGCAGCTCTGTGAGGTCTCACATCACCTGCTGCCTGATTCTTTTAGTTGGAGCGTAATTAACACATGGAATTCACTGCCGCAGAGAGTGGTGGCAGCTACAAGCATAGACAGCTTCAAGAGGGGATTGGATAAACATATGGAGCAGAGGTCCATCAGTGGCTATTAGCCACAGCATATGGAACACTGTATCTGGGGCAGTGATGCTCTGTATTATTGGTGCTTGGGGGGGGGGGGGGGCAACAGTGGGAGGGCTTTTGGAGTTCTGGCCCTGCTGGTAGACCAGTGGCACCTGGTTTTGGACATTGTGACAGAGTGCTGGGCTGGATGGGCCATTGGCCTGATTCAACATGGCTTCCCTTATGATCTTAAGAGATGCTGAAGATTGAACCTGGAACTTTCTACATGCAAAGCAGAGGCTCGAACTCTGAGCTGTGGCCCCTCCCAAACTGTCTGGTAAAGGCATCAGGCCCTGAGCCTAATGGGCCCAGGCTGTAAACATAAGATGGCCAAAGAAAATCAGCAAAGTATCTTGTATTCAGCTCCTGAGCTCTTGTTTGAGCAATCCTTCTCCTGATTGGAGGAGTCACCCTTGACCTTGCGACACATGACTTCTTCTGATTCTTGTGTTCAGTGTTTTGCAGACCACATCCAGAAGGAGCTGGACTTGTTTCCACCTGATAAGAGGAAAGATGTCGTCATACTTTTCTCCGCTCACTCCCTACCCATGTCTGTGAGTAGCAAAAGGCCATTTGGGGAGGGATTGGATCTTATGCCCCGCCTTGTTGGTTTGTGTGGGCAGGGCGGAGCTGCACAGGTTGGACCCATTCCTCAGTTGGTCATTCACCGGGCAAAAAAGCCAGTGTGGTGCAGAGATGGGAAGGCCCGGGGGGGGGGGGGGGGACTGGAAAAATGGGAGGGATTTTTTTAAAAGCCATTTTTCCTGAAAAAGTCAGGGAGGAAATGGGACATTTTCTTTTACAGTTTCTTTTACAAACATGTTGACGACAAGGTTTAGTGGTTCAGTGCACGGACTCTAATCTGGGAGAACCAGGTTTGATTCCCCATTCCTCCACTTGCAGCCACTGGATGACCTTGGGCAAGCCATAGTTCTGTCAGAGCTGTTATCTCAAGGGCAGTTCTTGAGAGAGTTCTCTCAGCCCCACCTACCTCACAGGGTGTCTGTTGTGGGGAGGGGAAGGGAAAGGAGTTTGTAAGCCGCTCTGAGACTCCAAGCGAATGGTGGGGTATAAATCCAGTCTCCTCTTCCTCCTCTTCCTCCTCTTCCTCCTCTTCCTCCTCTTCCTCCTCTTCCTCCTCTTCCTCTTCTTCCTCTTCTTCTTCTTCCTCTTCCTCTGTCTAACCCTCCGATATTATTTCTAAAAAGTATGTAGCATGAAACCTTTTATGTAAGACTATGTAAACTATCAAATTATTGCAATTCCTGTGCACTGAGGATAAGCAAATGCTGGAATACAATTCAAATACTGAGAAAATACTGAGGTCACAATTCTTAAATGGGAGCAAAAGATGCACTTCCGTCTGTAGGGGACACTGCAGTTGTCACAGGAGAAGGGAAAAGGTTTCAGTTTCCTTTTTGCTTGTGGGATTCCTCTTGCTGGTATTGTTGGTGGATCTGTTTCTGTCCTCTCAGCTGTTTGTGCTATGGAGGGGTAGGAGAATTAGAGGAGATAAATAATGGTCTTAGTTTTGTTATGTTGATGTTTTTTTCAGTTTTTATTGTGTGTGGTTTTTTTGCCTGCTCTCTAACTGGGAAAAGAGGTTCCTTATAGCTCAGGTGTTCTTTACATTCAGGACTTTGTAGTTCCATTTGTAACAAAAAATAAAAATTTAAAACTGATACTGTTTTCTGAGCGAACTCTACTTTTAATATATCAAACATGATGCTTTTATGACAAGCCGATTTATGCACACTGCATTTTATGTTCCCAAAGTAACAAAGTGACTTTCAATCTAATATTGCATTTTTTTTTCAATTTTTCCAAAAACTTCTGGGCTTTTTGGGGGGGCGGGCGGGAAAAAAGGTTTTTTTCCCCGTGGCTTCAAAATTTCAGGAGACTTTATATCTCTAGTGTGGTGTAGTGGATGGACTAGGGTCCTGCGAGACCCAGGTTCAAATCCTCATTTCCGCCATAGATACTTGCAGAGCATGATTATGGATCCTGGAGTAGATGGGGCAGGAGGTTGAAGACATTTTGAAAGCAATGAGGAGTTTTTTAGTCACTTTTAAAAAAAGAATCTTAAAGCAACTAGTCTTGCTTTGTCTGTCAATGGTAAACGTAGCATCAACATACCAGTTTTATATTCCTTCTCACCTTTCCAAGCCCCCCCCCTCTCAACTAGAGCAAAGATTTTGCTTTTCTTATGTATGTGGTGCCATCTTGTGGTCAGCAGTAGCAAAACAAATGGTATAAATATTGCTGCAGAGCATCTGATAAAGATCTTGAGGCTCAGACGTACCGCTTCAGTTGAAGGATAGTTCACAATGATTTTTAATTCTCCCTCTCCCAGTGAAGACCGCTTTGGCTTGAAGTACAAATTTTGGATTTGGGTACTTCTGTTGTTGTTTTTTAAGCAGATCTTGATTCCCCTGTGTAAGGGTATGAAGGCTGGAAGCTGGAGAAAGCTGACAGGAAGGAAGTTGATTCTTTTGAAGTGTGGTGTTGGAGGAGAATTTTATAGATCGCGTGGACTGCCAAAAAGACAAATCAGTGGGTTCTAGATCAAATCAAGCCTGGCCTCTCCCTAGAAGCTAAAATGACTAAACTGAGCTGATCATACATCATGAGAAGACAGAGTAGCTAGAAAAGACAGTAATGCTAGGAAAAGTTGAAGGCAGCAGGAAAAGAGAAAGACCCAACATGAGATGGATTGACTCAGTCAAGGAAGCCACAAAGGCCCTCAGTCTGCAAGACCTAAGCAAGGGTGTTAACGATATCATCTTTTAGGAGGACATTAATTCGTAGGGTTGCCATGAGTTAGAAGCGACTTGATGGCATTTTACACACACACACATACACACAATTATTTTATGTTTATGATGAATGAGTAAGGATTCGTCAGTTTCTTGGAGTCTAGGTTCCCACAGTTGTCTAGGTAGTACTAGTTCATCCTCTCTTAAAGTGTTTAGCTCTTCGAGTCTGTCTATTTAGAAATGACTATGCTGCCTCTCCAGAGACCTGCCTAAGGCAGTTCACAAATCAAAAACTAATAAAATAATAAAAACAGCAGCATTAAAATAGTAATACAAGCAAGCTAGGGGCATAAAAACGGCATAAAACCTCAATAAGCTGCCTAACATGGTGCCCATTAGGGATGGGCAAGAACCACATTTTCGCGGTTCAGTTCATGGCTTGGAGCCATTAAAACCCCTGATTTCTGCTTATCATGAACTGCCACGAACTGCACCAAAATTTGTGGAAGTTCATGGTGGTTCTTCAGTTTGCGAACATCACTTCGCAAACCAGTCAAAATTCATGATGAACTTTAGTTTGTGAGTGGGTTTGTGCCCATCCCTACTACCCATAAAACAGTCCTCTGTCTAGAGGCAGCCCCTAAAATAGTTTTAAAAGATGGAACTCCCTTGGTCCAAAGCGTAGGTAAACGTTTCTTGTTCTGGCTCATCAAGTGCCAGGTGACCCTCAAGTTTGTGGAATAAGTTTATCAAAGGAAGGAACGTGTTGAGGTTACAAAGGTGCATGAATAATCTGTCTTCATACTATAACCAGTTCTTGATGGCATGCTAATTGAGGTGCATGATGCACTTTTTCTTTGAGGACTTTTGAAGAAGGGCATCTCTCTACCTGTGTTATAATGTGACTAAAATCAAAGAGGGAGAATCTGGCTCTAGGGAACATCCTGCATCCGAGTTGTCCTGAACAAAGATAACTATGGAAAATTCTTTGTCATGCAAGTGCTGTAGTGGGAGGGGACTGGTTTTAGGTATGTGGTGGAGTTTGAAATGTTTCCAGCGCACGCTTTAATCCCAAAGGGATTTTTAAGAGCCGAAGCTTTTCCTTGTTGTGTTGCAGGTAGTCAATCGAGGTGATCCATATCCGCAAGAGGTGGGAGCCACTGTCCAGAGGGTTATGGAGAAACTCAACTATTCCAACCCTTACCGGCTTGTGTGGCAGTCCAAGGTACGCAGTAGGCGGGAACCTCTACAGCTCCATAAATCAGAAACGTTCTGTGTTTGATTGCCGTTTGATCATATCTGCTCTTGTTATTAAATGTGTGTGCTATATCTTGCACAGAAATGCAGTGGTCCCTGCAGTTCTTAGGGTCAAATGGAATGTTCAGAAAAGCCAAGGGGTACAGTTCCCTCAGGACAGTACCACTTTGTGATGCTGGTGGGGGGATGCTTGCTTGTGTCCAAAGCACCCTGCATGAGAAAGCATGGCACCTTAGGAGAAAGGCTATACCAGGGATGGTCAGACTCACTTAACGTAAGAGCCAGACAGAAGAAACATCAGATGTCTGCGAGCCGCAAGGCATGAACAAATATCACACACATATTTTTATTGGAAAATGTTCAAATTTGGGGGGACACTGGCTGAGGAAGGGAAGACTGGTTGGGGAGGCATACCTCCCCTTCGCTTCCCCAGCCGCCCTGCCAGGAGCTGCACAATATGTGTGAAAGAGCTGCATGTGGCTCCTGAGCCACAGTTGGGCTATCTCTGGGCTCCCTGATGTGCTAACTTGTGTGGGAAGGGCGCTTTTGACCTGTGATGCTCTCAAAGATAACTCACTGCCTGTAGTCGAACTGGAGCTGTTCAGTGAACTGTCTTTGTTACTTTCAACAGGGTTGGTGCAGAAGGACTGTATGGTGGGATGGCGCCTATTCCCCATTCCTTCTTTCTTTAGCCTTCTTTCCTGCCTGCTATCTAAAGCCTTAACTTCCACTTATGAAATGGCACATGTGTAAATAGTGCTGAATAAAGAGGGGTAAACGCTTGCTGAATAAAGAGGGGTTAATGATCGGCTAGCCCGATCTCATCAGATCTCAGAAAATAAAGTAGGACCTGGTTAGTTCTTGGATGGGAGACCACCAAGGAAGCCCAGGGTTGCCACACAGAGGCAGGCAATGGCAAAACTGAATGTCTCTTGCCTTCATGGCAGTCTCTACCATCAAATCTTGCTGTCCTGTTTCTCTGCCTAGGTGGGTCCTATGCCCTGGCTGGGTCCCCAGACAGATGAGACCATCAAAGGGCTCTGCCAGAGGGGGAAGAGGAATATTTTGCTGGTTCCGATAGCGTTTACCAGTGACCACATTGAAACGCTCTACGAACTGGACATTGAGTACTCGCAGAAGCTAGCCACTGAGGTAAAAACACACGGAATTGCCTGGTGATGAGTCAGACCATTGATCCCTGGAGGTCAGTCTTGTCCACTCTGAGCAGCGGCAGCTCTCCGGGGTCTCAGGCTGAGGTCTTTCATATCATGGACTACCTGGTCCTTTGTAGTGGAGACGACAGGGATTGACAGAATGGGGAGTGGGTGCAGAGGAGAAAGAGGAGGAGGATCAGGGGCCTGGAGACCAAGCCCCCTGAGGAAAGGCTGAGGGACTTGGGAAGGTTCAGTCTGGAGAAGAGGAGGTTGAGTGGGGACGTGATTGCTCTCTTTAAGTATTTGAAGGGCTGTCCCTTAGAGGAGAGCAGGGAGCTGTTTCTTGGCAGCAGAGGAGAGGACTCGCAATACTGGGTTTAAATGAAGGGCGGGAAGGTACTGGCTGGATATTAGGAAAAACTTCCTACAGTAAGAGTTGTGCCGCAATGGAATCAGCTGCCTTGGGAGGTGGCGAGCTCCCCCTCCCTGACAGTCTTCAAGCAGCAGCTGGACAAACCCTTGTCAGGGATGCTCTAGGCTGATTCTGCATTGAGCAGGGGGTTGGACTAGATGTCCGGTATGGCCCCTTCCAACTCTATGGTTCTGTGAACTTGGGGCTTTTTGCACAAGAAGTAGATGTGCTATCACTGAGCCATGGTCCCTTCCTGAGTGAAGCTGCCATTTATGGTGTCAGAGTGTTGCTCCATCCAGGTCAATGTCATGGCTCCCCCTCCAGGGTCTTAGGCAAGCAGGTGATGTGAAGGATCTTTGGCTGATGGTTTTAACTGGAGAGGCTGGGGGTTTAAGTCCTTCTGCCCGCAAAGCAGAAGGTCTGCTGCTGAGACCTGGTCCACCCGCTGCAGCAAAACCATTTGCTGTTTCTGCCCAGTAGCGATTCTGACCCCAGGATGTGAAGATGGGGGGTCTGTAGCTGCGATTCCCAGCATGTGCAGTGGGAAGTAAGCCCTGTTAAACTTGATGGGCATTCTGAACATTTATTTGTATCCCCGCCTTTCTCCCGGGTGGGGATCCAAAGTGGCTTACTTCATTCTCCTCCCTTTTATCCTCACAACAACCCTGTGAGGTAGGTTAGGCCGAGAGTGCGTGACTGTGGCCCCAGGTCACCCAGACATGTTTAGGTTCATGCTGCATGTGTATTAGGGTGCTGCTGGTAAATATCCAGAGTGGATTGTAGGTACAGATGTTGACCATAATGAAGAAATTCAAATGCTTGATAATATTTGCAAAAATGTGAGTGGCAAGGTTGGGGGGCAGAAACAATGGTTGCCAGTGCTTTGAGAGAAGGGAAAAGGTTTCTACTCCCTGGTCCGGTCCTTTGCTGATCTCGTAATATCTCTGAAGAGAGGACCTGCATAGTTCAGCGCATTCTGCTCCTTCACAAGGGTGTTACCACTGTGGCGTGGGATCAGGAGGACATGGGAAAGTGGCTCTCTTGCTATTTCGATGATGTATGATCAAGCCCAGTTCTAACAATCTGTATAATTGAACTAGCCAAAGTCCCAGTTTGGTATAGAGGTTAGGAGCACAGACTTTAATCTGGGAAGGCTGGGTTTGATTTCCCACTCCTCCACATGCAGCTACTGGTGTGACCTTGGGTCAGTCACAGTTCTCTCAGAGCTGTTTTCTTGAGCGGTCCTCCTTGAGAGAACTCTCTTAGCCCCACCTACCTCACAGGGTGTCTGTTGTGGGGAGAAGATGGGAAGGAGACTGTAAGCCGCTCTGAGACTCCCTGGGGTAGTGAAGGGCAGGGTATAAATCCAATCTCTTCTTCTCTTCATATCGCAGTACCATGCTTTAACTCTTTGTTCTGCTTTCTCAGTGTGGGGTTGAAAACATCAGAAGAGCCGAATCACTAAATGGAAATCCCCTGTTTGCCAAGGTAATTACGATGAGCAATCCACATCTGGGGTTGTTAGCTGTTACACACAAAACAATACACATAATTAAATGTTGATCCCACAGTAATTATCCCCATCAGTTTATAGTCAACCAAGTGTTTTGATTAAAAAAGCAGAAATCTGCACCAGAAATTCATTTTTTTAATTTATATATATTTTTTAAATTTAATAAGAAAAGAGAATAACAGAAACGGGTAAACCAGCAAGCATGGCAAATACAGGCATAACTGTAAGCGATATTTCAAGTACAAGAACATTCCTATAAAATAACAACACAATGAGAGTTGTAGCTCAACTTATCTAAGAATATCATATTGGTTTCTAATCTCGCTAAAGGAACTATATTACCCATATATAAAGGTTTTGAATTTGGCATCCATCGCGTTTTCCCAATCAAACTGGTCAAAGTTTACATTCGCTAAAACTGAATTCCATTTATCTATAGGGCTTAAGAGCTCCCTCTCGTTTTCATCATCACTAGCATAGACAGAAAGTTTTTCTAATAAAAATCCAAACTTTGTTTAACCATTGCACTATGGTAGGAGCTGATTTATTTTTCCAATTCTGTGTGTTCTTGTGCCAGAAATTCATGTGAATGGATCATGCAGTTGAGGGAACACTTTCTGGTTTCTTCTATTTTGAGTGCGAATTGGCCTTTTATGCAGGGGTCATTTTGAGCAGGAGCTTGAGGGAGCGCAGCTCCAGGAGTTGGTGCCAGCCCCCCCCCCCCCCCGGGGAAATGCCTGCTGTTGTCATGACTGCAGCAAAATGACACTGTCCCCTGGAAAGGTCCTTGTTCCTCTGACCAGCCTTCTGAAGGCTTCAGCCACCACTGAAGCTATCCTCCCAGAATAATGGTATTTCTGAGACTTGGATTAGTAGCTGTCCCCTCTCTGCCTTCTTTCTTTCTTTCTTTCTTTCTTTCTTTCTTTCTTTCTTTCTTTCTTTCTTTCTTTCTTTCTTTCTTTCTTTCTTTCTTTCTTTCTTTCTTTCTCTCTCTCTCTCTCTCTCTCTCTCTCTCTCTCTTCTTTCTTTCTTGCTTTTAACCAAGCTTGACATACTTCCGGTGATGTCAGGTGGTGTAGCATATGTAAATGAGTTATGCTAATGAGCTCCTGCACCTCTTTTTCTACGAAATGATCCCTGCTTTTATGTTTCTCTTCTCTACGAAAGTCATTGCCAGCAAGCACACAAAGCTGCCTTCTACTGAGTCAGACCATTAGTCCATCCAGGGAAAGCTGACAGGAACTGGGGGAGCCTCTGGTTCAGGACAAGTCAGTCCAAAGGGATGATCGGATAAGCGGCCTGGGTAATATTGACAGGAGCATAATAGAACTTAGGAGTGACGGTAGGATGGCGACTGAGGGCCATGTGTGGCAACTAAGGGGTCGAGGGAGGTGAGGGTAACTGGAGAGGAAAATCCATTTTAGGTGTCTATATGCCAGTCCTAGATGTCTCTGAGTCAAGATGGGAGGAGTGGAGTGCTTGGTGCTCAATGAAAATTTAGGTATAGTAGCAGTAGCACCTTAAAAGATCAACAGAATTCGTGGCAGGATATGAGCGCTCGTGAGTCACTGCTCACTCCTTCAGATACTGGTTTCTTTCCTACTGCTACAGACAGACTGACTTGGCTACCCATCTAGGTATCTCAGAAATATGATGGGAATGGGGGAAAAATATGGGATACAGTCATTCTCTATAGGAAGGTTGGGGGTGGGACGGGTTGAGGGAGGTGTTGCATTGTACATTAAAGAGGGCATAGAATCAGACGAGTTAGAAAACGTCTGGGGAATTAACTCCTCATCAGAAGCGGTATGGGTGGAAATACTGGGCCCTGAGGGTTACTTAAAAGTGGGGATAGATCAAGACTGAGAGGAAAAAAGAAAGGGAAACTGTTAGGAAAGTTATTGAGAATAAAACTGGGGCGTACTATCACTCACCTGATCAAACCCTGTGAAGAGCTCCACGGAGACCTGCACAAACTGGGTGAATGGGCAACCATGTGGCAAGGGAAGTTCATTGTTGGTAAGTGTAAGGTGATGCACACTGGGACAAAAAAAAATCTCAGCTTCAAGTATAGACTAATGGGGACTGAACTTGCTGAGGCTGAGAGGGGAAAAGATCTTGGGGTTGTAGTGGACAGCTCAATGAAAGTGTCAGCCCAGTGTGCTGCAGCGGTGAAAGAAGACAAACTCTGTGTTAGGGATTATTAGGAAAAGGGATTGGGAATAAAACAGCCAATATTATAATGCTCCTGTATAGAGCTATGGCGAGGCCTCATCTGGAATACTGTGTACCGTTCTGGTCACCGTATCTCCAAAAGGACATGGCAGAGCTGGAAAAACTATAGAGGAGGGCAACCAAGATGATTCTGGGGCTGGAGCACCTTCCTTATGAGGAAAGGCTGAAGAGTCTGGGACTTTTCAGTTTAGAAAAGAGACAACTAAGGGGGGTGTGTGTGTGGCATGAGAGAGGTTTATACAGTTATGCATGGGGCGGAAAGAGTTGACAAAAAAAAATTTCTCCCTTCCCCAAAATACTACAACTTGAGCATCCAGTGAAGCTGATGGGTAGTAGATTCAGGACAGACAAAAGGAAATACTTCTTTAGTCAGAAAGTGATTCATATGTGGAATTCACTGCCAGAGGATGTAGTGATGGCCAGAGGAATAAACACCTTGAAAGGGGGGATTAGATGGATACATGGACGACGAGTCTATCAATGGCTACTGGCCATGGTGGCTGAGGGGAACCACCACTTTCAGAGGCACTAATCCTCTGAATCCCAGAGCCAGGAGGCAACATCAGGGGAAGGCCTTGGCATTTATGTCCCGTTGTTGGCTGTCCAGAGGAACTGGCTGGCCACTGTGTGAGACGGGATGCTGAACTAGATGGACCACTGTTCTGATCCAGCAGGGCTCTTATGCTCTTATGTTCTTAAGGTCATTATTGTCCACTCAGACTGGCAGCAGCTCTCCAGCATCTTGGGGAGAAGTCTTTCACAGCACTTAACTCCCTGACCCTTTTTAACTGGAGACTCAAGGGGCTGAACTTGGGACCTTCTGCAGGCCAAGCAGAGGCCGCGGCCCCTCCCTAGTAGTATTTTTCCAGTGCTGTGCAAAGCCTTGCATGTGTATGTGTTTTTTTTTTTCTAGCCCTCACTTGCCATTACTTGTTTATCAGTTTGGAAGCGTGATGTTGGTTAACAATTTCAATTTTTTTTTATTTTTAAAAAAAAAACATTTTCAGGCTCTAGCAGACTTGGTCCAGTCCCATCTGCAGTCAAATGAAATCTGCTCCAAGCAGTTAACCCTCCGCTGCCCGCTCTGCGTGAATCCCGTCTGCCGAGAGACGAAATCTTTCTTTACCAGTCAAGAGCAATGATGTGTGCTCTATGGAGACTATACCTTTGGATGAAGAAGTCCTGTGGATTTTGAGAGTCTGCCCGCGTGCTCTTTCTTCAGCTCCTCCATTTGGGCCGTTTTGTGCACAAAGTTTTTTTGCGTGTCCTTTTTTTCAAGAGGCCCTTGAGCCGGAGGGGTGGTTTACACTGGGATGCCAGAGGGAATAACTTGAAACTTGTTTTCTTTTCTGCTGAGGGATCTAGTGCGGGAGGGAAGTCACTTTCAAGGGCTTCATCCTGTGGAGTGCTGAGGACACTTGTCTCCCTCTAAAATGGATCAGAATGGCAGGGGGAGACAAGGACTCTTAGCATTCCTCGGTATCGGTCCCAACAGTTCCATTTTCAGGGTACCAAGAGCTCTACACTGGGGTTTAGTTCTGTTGATTTGATTGATGCTGTTTGGGGATAAACGGCAGGTGGCTTTTGATTTTGTGGAAGGGGTCAGTCCCCCAGCCTAGTTCTGTTCAGTCCAGAAAGACTGCTCCAGAGACCTGGTTCTGGAGATTGCTGCATAGATCTCGGGGAGCTCTTAATATGCACTTACATTTACATCAAGCCTTCCAGGTAGGATATACTACTATTTTTTTGAGGTCCTGTTTTTGGAGCTCCGTAGCAAATTCATTGATCAGCTGACTGCCTTTACTGGTTTGTTTGTTTTTTAAAACGGCTTTTAATGAACAAGCTGACATCTAAGGTTTTTTTTGATAGGCCTGTGTACATATATTTTTTTAAAAACAGAGGTTGGTTTTGTTTTTACGTTATGTTTATTTTCACATGGGAGTCATTCTGCGGCATCCCATAGAAGGTTTTGCCCTGCGTGCAACCAAATTCTACCCAGACTGTGTTTTACGTACTTTTCTTCAGAGATTTCAGTGGTGTGTGAAGAAAAGATTTCTCTCTCTCCCTCTCTTTCCTTTTCCTTAAAAGAAAGGAAGCGCGTACCTCTTTGAATTTGGGCATGAATCCAACTGTAAGCGCACTGAGTGGTAGTGGGGATTCTTGTGGGTCATTTTGCCGAACACTGATGTGCCTTCACAGCGTCTAGAGGATTTTAGGGTTTTCACCCTTGCAGCATGCTTGCCTGCGATCTTGTGAGTCTGAGGCCACTGTCGCATAGTGCTGGCTAATGCACTCTCAATGCACGGTCACTTGCGACTGGATTTTCATGTGTGGAATGGGAAAAGCCAGTTGCAAACGATCACTAAAGTGCATTATCCGATGTGTGTGGAAACTCTTAAATTTGTTCACAAAGGGCCGATAGGACCGATAACAGGCGTAGGCTCCTGCAGTGGGCGTGCCTAAACCTGCTGTCGTCATTATTGCAGCCTGAGTTGATTGACCCTTGTGGCATTGCTGGCATCAAACTTGGCTCAGATCACTCCCAGCCACCAGTGATATCCCCCCCAGCGGAAACTTTCCCACTAAGCTAAATGGCCGATCCACTCCTGCCAGTTCACAGGGCCTTCTGTGAACAAGCTGAACGTTCACGTGAGCTATTCTTCAGTGGTACATGTTGCGGTTGATGCCTGTTACTGGAGAACGTGCATCAAATGCCAGTGCCAGCAGAGAGCATGTGCCTGTTGACAGGATGTTGTGCATTGCTTGGTTGATGTGCAGAAATCGGCAGCCGCTTCTGGGCAGAGCGGATTGATCAGACACATTTTGTACATCGGGTAGGGAATACATGCAGTCCCCAGTTGCACCAAGCTCAAGTTGACTGGTCGCTGTGGATGCCGCCCAGTTAGCATCACCCAACTCTGCGCATTGCGCAGAGTTACTTGGAGACTAGATTGGTGTTAGATTCCCCCGTTTATTGTATCCCTTTTTATACACTTTCTCCATGCCTTCATGTGACTGGTCGCTTCCACATGGAGGTTTTGATGTGTTTTGGCATCCAAATGGAAGGGGTGTGTGGAGAATCTCACACGGCATTGTCTCCTAACGGTCCACATCCCCTTGCTTTGCTGAGATCCTTCTAAAACCCGGTTTGAGATTAGGAAAGATAATAATCTTTTATAGAAGGGGCACAGTCCGACTGCTTCTTGCCCACCGTGTGGGTGGGATCATGCACATTTTTGAAGGCTTCATCTCAGCCCCTGCCGTCCACCTTCCCCACACTGGTGAACTTTAGGGGCCTTTTTTAAAAAAAAGAAATCAGCAGCTGCTAGATTGCTGTAGTGCAATGACATTATAATGCTCTATTGTCACGATCCAGTCGCTTCTCTGAATTGCCAACTTTCATTTTTTAAAGTCTTTCCTTTGCTGAGGTACAATACACCTTTCTCCTTGTATCTATGCAACAAAAAGCGCTGGATAGTGACTTGTTAAAAAAACCCCAACAACTTTGGGTCTAGTAGATCGTAGCTGTAGATCATGGTAATATTATTGTACTGTCACCGATTTTTGAGAAAAGCCTTCCAGGAGGGAAAGGGAGGTCAGAGGAAGCAGTCCTCTCCATTACGCTTCTATTCTATTATTCTCTCCATTACACTTCTATTATTATTATTCTTGAGAGGAAGTACTCCTCTCCATTACGCCTGCATTAATTACTGTGTATATGTACACCCACACTGATGATGATGATTGCAGTTTGCAGGGGTCCTTTACAAGTAGACTACAACAGAATTGGCAAATGTTGACATTTACCAGTAATTTTAGAAGGCCTGCTGTTAAACGTCAGGAATTTTTGCGTCATGAGCGCTTGTTTTTTTAATATTCTACTCCCAGGGGATATTAAACGGCCAATTTTGAGAGAGATGGAAAGGAAGTGGTTCCTTGGATGTTTAAGGTGCTGGTAAATTTCAAAATCTTCTGCATATCCTCAGTTCTCTGAAGGACTATTGGTAAATGTTAACCAAAATGTACCAAACTTCTGATTTCTAACAGCAATATGTACAGTACAGCTATCGTTTGGAATTTCTCCAGAAACTGCCCATCAATGCAACTCAGAAACAGCCCTGAGTGTTGAGAATATTGTTTTGTTTTTCCAAAGAGTAGGCCCCATTGACCCACACGGGCTGGCTTTGGGGTCGTGGTTGCCTTCACTTCCGCCCAGCACCCTTGCTTCTGTGCAAGAGGGCATCCTCCGCGTACCCAAGTTTCTGTTCTTGACCGAGGGCTTCCTTCTACGTGGCCGAGTCAGAATATGAGGCTTTTCTTCCGAGCCGCTTTATAGATTTTGCTTAGCGCTTTCCAGCTGTTTGAGACACTGTGGTTTTTGTGGGATTTCTCTGGATGCAGATTGATCCAGATTTAATTCATTTCATCAGTTGAATCCCCCAAATGATCTGTTAGAACATTTTTGTAAAAAAACAAACCTCTTGGTCAACATGAGATTGGCGGCTGTCGCGGCTCTCTTGTGTGATCAGCAGATGAAGGATTAGATACTATCCTTAAGTAAATCAAATGTTCCACTTTTGGGGGGGGGTAAGGGAAGGTAAGGTATATATTTGGGCTAGTTGTGCGAGGCTCCTCAGTTTGGTTAGAAAATTTGAAAAAGATGTGGGCGGGGCCAAAGTGACCTCTTGACCAGTCCTGTACTACAGGTCTCTATATTTTGTACACCTTAGAGAACTGGTGCTGGGTGAAAATTGGGAGAATGAGCTGCAGAGTCCTAGGTTCAAATGTAACCACAGCCACAGACCTGCTGGGTGGCCTTAAGCAAAGCCTGTCTCCGCCTCTCCTGTGTACAAGCTGTGGTAGTAAAAATAGCAGCCGACCTTCCTGATCCATTGTAAACATTCCTGAAGATGCTCAGTTGTATGGGGAGCATTTTGCGCACACACTCAAGGTGCTATATGAATAAAAGATTGCAAATGATTGTTTAGTTAAACTGATTGCTTGGATTAATTAATTAAAATATTTTAAACGCTTGAAAAGGTATTCCTGATTAATTGGGCGGCAGGTTTTTAATTGTGTGTGTGGGAGGTTATCTTACAAGAGTTCGCAAAAACGGGTAGCAGTCGCCCCCACCTTAATCATGCACAGAGGGAGTACCCCTTTTCAGATCATTCATGTTGTACGATGTGTGTAGGCAACGGGATAGGCGCTGGGATAGGCTGGCCCAGTCTAGTCAAATCACATCAGATCTCGGCAGCTAAGCAGGGTTGGCCTTGGTTAGTGATTGGATGGGAGACCCCCAAGGAAGCCCAGGGTCTCTTTCCAGAGGAAGGCAATACCAAACCACCCCTGAATGCCTCTTGCCTTGAAACCCTGTGGATTTGCCATTAGATGGCTGCAACATGATGGTACTTGACATACACATGCAGGCGACCTTCCCCGTTAGGGTTGGATTAGGCCCAGTTGTTACCAGTTGCCATTGCTAGAGCACATTCACATTTGTCCCCGTTCACTCTTGTCTGTCCACTCTGACTTCCAAACTGGTTCTCGTTTTGGAGAAACCAACTGTCCACAGTTAATAGGCACACAGGGGGTGTCTACTAGCAATTGTGTGTGTTTGCTTCAGGATTGTTTTGTATGTCATTTATTCATTCCTCACAAGTTTCACTCCATGTGCAGCTATCTTTACCATTGTGTCCATTTCAGGAAGAAGAAGAGATTGGATTTATACCCTGCTCTTTACTACCTGAAGGAGTCTCAGAGCAGTTTGCAATCCCTTTCCCTTCCCCTCCCCACAACAGACACTCTGTGAGGTAGGTGGGGCTGAGAGAGCTCTCCCGAGAATTGCCCTTGAGAGGACAGCTGTGAAAGAACTCATGACTGACCCCAGGTCACTCCAGCAGCTGCATGTGGAGGAGTGGGGAATCAAACCTGGTCCTCCCAGATTAGAGTCCATGCTCCTAATCACTACATCTTTCAGCACTCTCCTTTTAATCCATGTCCACCGCGGTGTCCTCCAAGCAATTCTGCACTAAAATCGAATTCAAGCTTCTTTTTAATCCAGCCCCCCCCCCCCCCCCCCCAATTTGGCACTAAAACTGAGTTCAGCCTTTTTATTCTGGGTCCTCCCCTCACACACATTCTGCATTGCATTGCCTCCCTTCAGTGGTCAGCCTGGTTTCAGCCTGCTGTTTCCCCACGTTATTTGGATGCTGTTTTGCTGTGGGCTTAAATGACCTGGATTCAGAACACTTAAGAAAATCCAGAGTGGCAGGCAAATGCAGAAAGGTCCTTGGTTTTTATACCCTGCTTTTCTCTAAGTCTCAAAGCAGCTTCCAATCACCTTCCCTTCTTCTCCTCACAATAGGCAACTTGTGAGGCAGTTGGGGCTGAGAGAGTATTCTGAGGGAACTGGGACTGGCCCAAGGTCACCTAGCAGGCTTCAGGTGGAGGAGGAATAAGAATCAAACCCTGCTTTGCAGATTGGAGTCCGCCGCACTTAACTGCTACACCACACTGGCACTCAGGATGGAGGTTGCCAGGGTTTCCCCCCAAGTTTAGGCCCAGCAGCATGGCATCCTAACTGGTGATCGGGGCATGTTCTCTGTTCCCAGTGGGAGAAACATCCAGCAGGAGAGCTCAGTCCTATTGCCTTGGTGGAATCTCTTGCTTCCTGGTAGCAATAGTGTCAGAAGGAGTGGGAACCCTTCCTCTTTTGGCTTGTTTTTAAAAAATTGAAAACGTGGTCCCTGTCTTAATGAATGTGAAAAGGTTTTGAAGAGAGATTGAATTCTCAGTGATGCTTTTGGTTAGATCAAGATGGATAGTTGTGTTAGTCTATCTGTAGCTAAGAGGTTAAGACACTGAGTTGCAGACCAGAAGGTCTGTAGTTCAGCAGTTCGAGATGGTGGTGCCGCGTGAAGGAGTGAGCTCCCGTCTCTGGCCCCAGCTCCTGCCAGCCTAGCAGTTTGAAAGCAAGAAATTGCAAGTAGATAAATAGGTACTGCTTCAGTGGGAAGGTAACAGCGTTCCGTGCGCCTTGGCGTTTAGTCATGCCGGCCACATAACCACGGAAAAAGTCTTTGGACAGCACTGGCTCTTCGGCTTGGAAATGAAGATGTGCACCACCTCCTAGAGTTGGATTCAACTAGATTTTGAGCAAGGGAAACTTACCTTCTGCAGTAGAAAAGGGCAAGAGTCCGGGGGCACCTTAAAGACTAACAAAATATGTGGCAGGTTCTGAAGAAGTGAGCAGTGATTCATGAAAGCTCGTACCCTCTCACAAATTTACTTAAGTCTTTAAGGTGCTATTGGACTCTCGCTCTTTTCTTTTAGTTAGGTTACTGTTGCTGCCATTCTTATTGACTGTAGTGGCTGTATTTAGCAAGGGGGCTTTGTGCATTTGCTGGGCAGAACTGCCCTGGCAGCCCATTTTATGGGTTTGTACATAATTCCATTTATGCAATAGTCAGTGTGTCAGACTGCTTTGTTAGCAAGAAATAACAGGTGTTCCTGGCAAACAGTCACATGTGCACTGAAACAAAGAGGTGAGGTTCCTCCCCTCCCCCTTAATGGGCTCTCTGATCGGTCCAGTGCAAGATCTTTAAAGACCTGGGTGCATACCACTTTTTGGACTGGCAGTAGATTTCCAGGAAAAAGGAGAAGAAGAGAGAGGATTTATACCCTGCCCTTCATTGTCCAAAGGAGTCTCAGAGTGGCTT
Organism: Lepidodactylus listeri; assembly: GCA_029233225.1. Classification (NCBI taxonomy): domain Eukaryota; kingdom Metazoa; phylum Chordata; class Lepidosauria; order Squamata; family Gekkonidae; genus Lepidodactylus; species Lepidodactylus listeri. The sequence continues at coordinate 21,642,620 of JARCFY010000004.1, read as the reverse complement.
CCAGTCTCCTTTCCCTTCCCCTCCCCACAATAGAGACCCTGTGAGGTAGGTGGGGCCAAGAGAGCTCTTTCTAGAACTGCCCTTGAGAGAACAGCTCCGAAATAACTTGCGACTGACCCAAGGTCACACCAGCAGCTGCATGTGAAGGAGTGGGGAATCAAACCCGGGCCTCCCAGATTAGAGTCCGTGCTCCTAACCACTACACCAAACTGGTTCCCATCACCTGCCAGATGGGATCCTTGCCTGGGAGAGGCCTGGGACTGAACATGGGACCATCTGCATGCAGAACACCGGGACTCAGACTACTCTCTTGATAACAGTTTTCTAACCATACATGGGGTTGCCAACTGTATTGCTTTCCTGTGCCTTTAACAACAATCTGGCCTGTGGGCTGCGAATTCAGAGGCAGCTGCAGCTGCATGCAGATAAGTAACCTTTTTTTTCCTGGAAAGGGGTTGGTAAGCTCCTTGGGGGGTGGAGGCATACCTTTGTTTTGAAGAATGCATTTAAAATTTTGTAAAGCACCATGTCTGCTAAATGTAATTTATATAATGCTAAGCATCCAAGTACTAATCCCACACCGAGAATGTAATTTTTTCTTTGACTGCTAAATTTCTTTGTATTGGTTTTCTGCTAAATGAAAGAGCGGAATGAATTGTTTGAAAAAGCTGACCCAGCCATAAAAAGCAATGTACAGTGCTGGATCCTGTTGGCTTTTCCGCCGGGACAGGGGAAGGAGGGCCCCGGATTGATTCCCCCCCAAAAGGTTATGCTGTGGAACATGGGCCCAGTTACAGAGAAGCTCATATACAGCCAGCGTGTAATCACTACCCAAAGGAGTCTCAGAGCAGCTTACAAAGTCCTTTCCCTTCCCCTCCCCACAACAGACACCTTGTGAGGTAGGTGGGGCTGAGAGAGCTCTGAGACAACTGTCCTTGAGAAGAAGAAGATAAGAAGATACTGGATTTATACCCTGCCCTTCACTACCCAAAGGAGTCTCAGAGCGGCTTACCATCTCCTTCCCCTTCCCCTCCCCCTCCCCACAACAGACACCCTGTGCGGTAGGTGGGGCTGAGAGAGCTCTTTTCAGAACTGCTCTTTTTCAAGAACAGCTGTGCCAGAACTACGGCTTGCCCAAGGTCATCCAGCAGCTGCAAGTGGAGACTGGGGAATCAAACCCGGTTCTCCCAGATTAGAGTCTGCACACTTAACCACTACACCAAACTGGCTCTCGAACAGGTTGCTGTTGAAAGGAAAGCACGAGAGAAGCCTAGTCTAAAGAGGTACTTCCCCTGTCACAAATGGCCAGCTTGTCGGGCATCGTGTGTGGGAGGGTGAGGGCGCTGTCTCTACAGGAGGGACCTGCAACTCCATGGAAGGCCATGTGAAGAGGGAGTGAGAGGACAAAGTGAGAGAGAGAAAGAGGAAGGGTCAGAGAGCAGCTTCCAGGTTAAGACAAACAGGCATCCCATTCAAGGAGATAACATCTGTGCACCCTTAGAGTGATGTAGCTGCCCCCCCCCCCAGCCCAGGCATGCTGACTTGCTCCCTCCAGCATTTAGGGTATAAGACTAGGATCTGGGTGACTCAGGTTCGAATCCCCCCTGCTCTGCCATGGCAGCTTGCTGGGTGACCTTGGGCCAGCCACTCACTCTCAGCCTAGCCTACCTCACTAGGTGGTTGTTGAGAGAATAAATGGAGGGGGAGAATGACAAAACCCCACTATGGGTCCCAACTGGGTGGAAAAGCACATTATAGAAGAAGGAGAAGAGACTGGATTTATACCCTGCCCTTTGCTACCCGAAGGAGTCTCAGAGTGGCTTACAATCTCCCTTCCCTTCCCTTCCCTTCCCTTCCCTTCCCTTCCCCTCCCCTCCCCACAACAGACACCCTGTGAGGTAGGTGGAGTTGGGCGAGCTCTGGCAGAAACTGCTCTTTTTCAAGAACAGCTGTGCCAGAACTATGGCTTTTGCCCAGGGTCATCCAGCAGGTGCAAGTGGAGGAGTGGGGAATCAAACCTGGTTCTCCCAGATTTGAGTCCATGCACCTAACCACTACACCAAACTGGCTCTATAAATAATAGAAAAATAAGCCCCTAAGACAGAGGATACAACAAAAATTGGGAATTGGTGGATTTTATTCCCCCCCATGCCTCCCCATAGATCTCATACCAGCAGAAAAAACCTAAACAATATGCCATGATCCACGTATCTGCAAGGCCTAGGGTTGCCAACTCCTGGAGATTTAGAGGAGGAGCCTGTACAGGGACCTCAGCACAGATGTGTGACGTCATCGATTCCACCCTCCAAAGCTGCCATTTTCTCCAGAGACTGATCTCTGCAGTCTGGAGAGAAGTTGTAATTCTGGGAGGTCTCCAGGCCCCGGCTGGAGGTTAGTAACCCTAGCGAGGCCAGAGCTGCCGCATCAGGTGCATGAATTATTGCTTCCAATCCATAGACTCTGTCTTCCTCTGAACCCCTCACCGCCAATGCACGGCCATTCATATCCCGCCCTGGCAGTTGGCTGCAAATCTGTGAGTCTCGAACACCGGAGGCTAACTTTGTGGGCATGTTATAATAGCTATAAAAATTGATTGGCTTTTTATCTTTCTGCTAAAGAAGGTAGGACGAATTAGCTGGCATTAATTATGAGGCCTCACGTTTATCCCCGCAGTAGCAGAAGGTATTTAAAATTCAATTTTTATCTTTCCTTAACCACAAGCGGGATAATTACCCCAACATGTTTGTTTTACTTTTTGCTATTAGCCTGTAATGTAGATAACAATTAATTTCCTGGCTTCTAACAGTCAGATGATGATGACAAGAAGAAAGCCGGTGGTTTTTGATTAGCGGGGACTCTATAATTAAAGCGTGCATTCACTACCGTTGCTTCTGCTGGCATCTTTGCAACGGCATCAGCATTACAATATTTGTGCCTCAATTTGATGAGTAAAAAGCCAAGGGCCCCATGCAGGGTAGAGCCAGGGTAGCCTAAGTGGTTAAACCTTTGTCAAAGGGTTCATGAACACATGAAGCTGCCTTATACTGAATCAGACCCCTGGTCCATCAAAGTCAGTATTGTCTACTCAAGACTGGCAACGGCCCTCCAAGGTCTCAGGCTGAGGTCTTTCACATCACCTACTGCCTGGTCCTTTTAATTGGAGATGCCAGGGATTGAACCTGGGACCTTCGGCATGCCGAGCAGATGCATTACCACCGAGCCCCAGGACATCTTTCTCCAGGCCTGTTGGCAACTGTAGACAGAATGCTGGGAGAACTGAATTTTGACGTGCAGATTGTGCATGCAACAGGGAATCAGTAAACCTGTTTGCATTTAAGAGTGTCCTGGATGTAAGCGTATCCAGGTGGCTGTCTGGTTCACCCTTGTAGAAGTGCCATCTGTGAAAATTCCTGGGTACTGTGTGCGGCCACTGCAATTCTGGGTGGCACAAAAAAAAGGGCTACTGTGACTGTGCACACTTGTGGCAGCTGCGCATATAGCCCTTGTAGTGGAATTCTGTGTTTAACAATGTAAGAACATAAGAGAAGCCAATGTTGGATCAGGCCAATGGCCCATCCAGTCCAACACTCTGTCACACTGTGGCCAACAACACCAGGTGCCATCAGGAGGTCCAACAGTGGGGGCAGGACACTAGAAGCCCTCCCACTGTCCCCCCGTCCCCCCCAAGCACCAAGAATACAGAGCATCACTTGCCCCAGACTGAGAGTTCCTATCTATACCTTGTGGCTAATAGACACTGATGGACTTCTGCTCCATACGTTTATCCAATTCCCTCTTGAAGTCGTCCATGACTGTAGCCGCTGCCACCTCTTGTGGCAGTGAATTCCATGTACATGCTCCCCTGCGTGTTGCTAGGCCATAAATTTGTTTACTTTATTTATAACCTGCCTTTCTCCCTGGTGGGGACCAGAGCAGCTTACATAATTCTCCTCTCCTCCGTTTTATCCTCACAACATCCTGTGAGGGAGGTTAGCCTGGGGAGCGTGTGAATGGCCCAAGGTCACCCAGCAAGCTTCCACGGCAGAGTGGGGACTTGAACCTGTGTCTCCCAGGTCCTCGTCTGACACTCTAACCACTACACCATGCTGGCTTCAAAACCTTAAACAAATCCTTTCCCTACCTTTAACAGGTGGATATGGCAAAAAAAAAAAAGGATTACTTCGCATGGCACTTGAACACAGGAGGTTCACGTATACTGAATCAGACACTTTATCCATTGGTATTGTCTGCTCAGATCAGCAGCAGCTGTTTGGCGTCTCAGGTTGAAGATTTTCACATCACCTACCTACCTGATCCAATTTTTTTTTTGCTGGAGATGCTGGGGATTGAACCCGGGATCTTCTGCATTCCAAACATGGGAGTAGTCCCCACTTTCTTCTGAAAAGATGTAGCATGATGTAGAACTACTGTGTTTTGATGGGATATAGAAAACGACACCTGCAGGTATTTCCCAAATATGCAAACCATAGATGACTGGCTCCAGAGCTCCCTGATCTACCTTGGGCTGAGTCTGCTCTGGTAGTTTCAGGAGAGCCCTAAGTATGTGCGTAGCACATAGCGGATTTCTGAAATTCACTGCCAAAGAGACAGAGATGGCCGATTGACTAGATAACTGGAAAGGGGGCATCAGCAATGCTCCCTCTAAGCTGTGGAGTCTTGTGAGCAAACATTCCTACTTTGTGAGCGACTGGCATTAAAGTTGTGAGCGAGCGATTTGGCTGCTGCATAAATTATTTTGCTCTGGAGCCATTCTTCCTGAGCTAAGACAAAAATGTGTGAGCCGGAGGCTAAAAAACGGTGAGCTGGCTCACACTCACTCAGCTTAGAGGGAGCACTGGGCATCAGGCTACAAGCCACGGTGGAGGAATAGAACCTCTGAAGATCAGTAAAGGGGGGGGGGGTTCCACAACAGGTGATGGCTTAAACCTCCACCTTGTGCTTGTAGGCCTTTCAGTAGGTTTCCAGTCCTTCGTTGGCAACCAGCAAGACATGGCGATATCATGGTGGAGACCTGAAAGTGATGTCACTGTGTAGCATAATATTCTGGGAATGTCCCCTGATCTCTATGGTAAAGACCACAGAAACTGAGGAGGAGGAGGAAGAAGAAGAATAGGTATTGGTGTGTAGTGGTTAAGTGAACGGACTCTAATCTGGGAGAACCGGGTTTGATTCCTCACTACTCCACTTGCACCTGCTGGATGACTCTTTACCGGCTGTTGTCTCAAGGACTGTTGTCTCAGAGCTCTCTCAGCCCCACCTACCTCACAGGGTGTCTGTTGTGGGGAGGGGAAGGGAAAGAGTTTGTAAGCCGCTCTGAGACTCCTTCAGGTAGTGAAGGGTGGGGTATAAATCCAATCTCTTCTTCTGTTCTTAAGGAGTGTCAAAGCTGCTTACAATCATATTCCTTTCCCTTCCCCACAACAGGCACCTTGTGAGGCAGGTGGGGCTGAGAGAGCTCTGAAAGAACTGGGACTGGCCCAAGGTTACCCAGCAGGCCTCATATGGGGAAGTGGGGGAATCAAACCCAGTGCTCCAGATTAGAGTCCACGGCTGCTAACCACAACACTACGCTGGCTCTAGGAGATTCCTAGAGTGTTGCTATGTCACTTCCAGGTGAAGTCGATGCCTCAAACGATGACAGTTCCCACCCTGCCAGACTGATTAGAGGTGGGGGGTGTTGATTGTCAACAGTGAACAAATGGAATCCCTACCTTCAAGGAACATTTCGTTAACCACTGAGGGAGATTTTTATTTTGATATTTATAACCCACAGTCCTGGGGTTTGTGTGTGTGTGTATCTAAAACAGTTTACAATATAATTCTTTCATCTTCCATTATATCCTCACACCAGGAACCCTGTGTGGTAGGTTAGACTGAGAGCCTGTAACTGGCCCATGGTCACCCAGCAAGCTTCCATGGCAAAGTAGGGGATTTGAACTTGGGTCTCGCAAGTCCTAGTCCGACACTAGCCATTACATTATACTGGCTGCCTGCTGGACCAGTTCTGCTTGCTCTGAGCTTCTTGGAGTTAGAGGACTGGGATATAAATACACTAATATACATAAAGTAATACTGCTGAGCTCCCCCCCCCCCTTGGGGCACTACGGCTGTCCAGTGTTAAAAGCAGGGCTATTTTTGGGCAGGAACGCACAGGAACGGAGTTTCGGCTGGCTCCCAAGTTGGCCACACCCAGCAGGAACTCATTAGCATAATAGGCCACACCCAAGAGCAGAAACTCATTCAGATTGGCTACATTAGGGGTGTGTGGCCTAACATGCAAAGAAGTTCCTGCTACAAGAAAAGCCCTGGGTTTTGACAACAAACAAGGTAAACAGAATAAGAAGCAAAAGGTGGGTGTGGCTGGATGACCACTCTTCTGGTAACATGGGAGTGTGGCCTAATATGCTAATGAGCTGTGCTGTCAGGAGTGTGGCCTAATATGCTAATGAGTTCCTGCTGGGTGTTTTCTACCAAAAAAAGCCCTGGTAAAAAGATCTGAGGCTCTGAGTTTATTTTTAGGGCTCTCAGCTGCTGAAAGAAGATGTACCTGATTACTAATTAATAGTTTTTCGCAAAGCCTTGGACTTCGGGTGCTTCATAAATAATAAATATTAGGATTATTAAGCAAATGCATGTGAGGAGGGCCTTGTGTTGTGGTCAGCAGTGGAGGCAGCTTCTCTTTTGGGTCTCTCTGGGCAGGGTACACAAAGAGCTTGCAGTCAAGCTTGCCCTTCACTCAGAGTCTCAGAGCGACTTACAAACTCCTTTCCCTTCCCCTCCCCACAACAGACACCCAGTGAGGTAGGTGGGGCTGAGAGAACTCTGAGAGAACTGTCCTTGAGAGAACAGCTCTGACAGAACCTGTGACTGACTGAAGGTCACCCAGCTGGCAGCATCCAAACCAGTGTTCCTCTAAGCTGAGCCTCCAGCTCTCACATTTTTGTCTTCGCTCAGGAAGGATGGCTCCAGAGTGAACTAACTTATGGGGTAGCCAAATCGCTCGCTCACAACTTTAATGCCAGTAGCACACAAAGTAGGATTTTTGCTCACAAGACTCCACATCTTAGAGGGCACATTGATTCCAAACTGAGAGCCAGTGTGGGGTAGCAGTTGAGTGTCTACAGTTTGGGAGACCCAGGCTCGAATCCCCACTCGTGCCATGGAAGCTCACTGGGTGATCCTGGGCCAATTACACTCTCTCAGCTAGACCTACCTCTCTGGGTTGTTGTGAGAATAAAACAGAGAAGAGAATGGTGTAAACTGCTTTAGGTTCCTGTTGGGGAGAAAGGAGGGGTATAAACAAATAAATAAAATGTTCAAAGACCACTTTCTCCATCGACTTGCCTGCTGAAGACCCCCTTGCTGTGGACTTCCTGCGCCTTTTAATATATTGTAAATGTTTCTATCTGGACTTTTCAGTGCATGAGACAGCCTCTTTATGACACTGGGATTTAGGTCAGAGTGCACAGGTATCCTAGAGCGCCACCTCACTGTCGATAGTCATCATTGGTGCCCTGTAGAAACAGTGCGTCTCTCCCCCCACACACTCCCCTGAAAACTGCACACGGTGGGGGAACCCCATTCTCAGTCGAAAGTCCAATGCCATTCATCTCTCTCTTATCAAAAATCAGCTCCAAGCCAAGGACAGCATTAACAAAAGAGAGCTTTGAAAAAGATGGCAAAGGGGGGTGGGTGGGGAGGAAGCCGGAGCAAGCAATTTGACCTTGTCTCAAATGAAAACCTACCCACAACTGTTAATTTATTTGGTTATCTATTAACAGTCTCTAGGCAGCTTAGTTTTTTACGTTTAAAATTAAGTGCTTGATTGATTATTTTCTGGAACGGCAATGGGGATGTTGTTCCATACTTAAGCCAATCCATTAGCGAGCTCTCATTACTGATCTCTGGTGTGTGTGTGTGTGTGTGTGTGTGTTTATGTAGAGAAGACATCACCGAGGGGGGGGGGGGCAGGGGAGACCAGGGTGCATTCCGATTCAAGAAGTTAAGGCCGGTCCAGCCAAGTACACTGATTAATTGCAAACCCGGCATTCAATGGTATTTGCAAACGTGCCCACGTCTGACCCAAATCCAGCCAGGCTTGGTTACGGTTACTAAGCACTAGACGTTGAGTATGTTGCTATGTACCAATGGCATTTCCGTTTGTGGTACCCGTTGTCATGAGGGTTGCCAACTTATTGAGCGGTCCTTGCTCCTATGCACTCAGCAGGATTTGGATGTGCAAACATCTGCATGCTTTGAAGGGTCACTACTTCTTCCTGAGCATCAAGCTGCTGTTAAAGACCAGGCCAGGCTGGGCTTTTGGGGGACCAGTTGACAACCCTGATTCTCAATTAATGGAGAAGAAAAAGAAGAAGAAGAGATTGGATTTATACCCTGCCCTTCACTCAGAGTCTCAGAGCGGCTTACAAACTCCTTCCCCTCCCCACAACAGACACTCTATGAGGTAGGTGGGGCTGAGAGAGCTCTGAAAAAACTGTTCTTTCAATAACAGCTGTTACCAGGGCCGGTGCCAGGTTTTTTTGCACACTAAGCAAGGCTACCTTCTGGCACCCCCCCCCCCCCCCCATTTTGACCCTTGGCTGGAAGGTTGTGGCAGCAGCAGTTGGACTTCGATGGGAGGCTGCTGCTGCTGGCAGCAGGCAGCTTTAGGTGGCGCGCCCAGCTGCTGGCTGCCACCTTGGGTTGCCGGCCATGCCACTCTGCACTCCTTTGAGGCCTGCGCACTAGGCAGCCACCTAAGTTTGCCTAATGGAAGCACCAGCCCTGGCTGTTACAGAACTGTGGCTTGCTCAAGGTCATCCATCAGCTGCATGTGGAGAAGTGGGGAATCAAAGAAGGAGAAGAGATTGGATTTATACCTCCCCTCCACTACCGAAGGGAGTCTCAGAGCAGCTTACAAACTCCTTTCCCTTCCCCTCCCCACAACAGATACCCTGTGACGTAGGTGGGGCTGAGAGAACTCTAACAGAAACTGCTCTTTTTCAAGAACAGCTGTGACAGAACTGTGGTTTGCCCAAGGTCATCCAGCAGGTGCCAGTGGAGGAGTGGGGAATCAAACCTGGTTCTCCCAGATTAGAGTCCGCGCACTTAACCACTACACCAAACTACTACACTAATATGGCACACACTGTACTATTTGTATTTATTCATATATACTGTGCTCCCCCCCCCCCAAAATGAGGATACAAAGCAGCTTACATAATTCTCCCTGCCTCAATTTTATTCTCACAACAACAACCTGGTGAGGTGGGTTGGTCTGAGATAGTGTGATTGGCCCAAGGTCACCCAGTGAGTGTCCATAGCAGAGTGGGAATTCGAATCTGGGTCTCCCAGATCCTAATCCAGCCTTGCAATGACCACATGATGCTGGCTCTCTTCTTTCCCCAGCAAGCAAGAAGACCAATGATTTGAAGCAGTGCTGGCTCCGGCTTAGGGTTGCGAGCTCCAGGTTGGGGAAATACCTGGAGATTTTTGGGGTGGAGCCTGAGGACAGCTGGGGAAGGGGGGGACTTCAGTGGACAATAATGCCATAGAGTCCACCTTCCAAAGCAGCCATTTTCTCCTGGTGAACTGATCTCTGGTGAACTGGTGAACTGATGTAATCCCAAGAGATCTTCAGGAGGTTGGCAACCTGGGAGTTTATGGTCAGTCACTTGAGCCTAGTGATGAAGCTCAGAAAGCAAACTTCCTCTAAATGAAAATGGTGTGCCATTTTCAAGGTGGACACAAACCCCTTTGAATCTGGATCACAGTGCTTACCTGGCTCTCTTAGGGATGCCAACAGAGATGAATTCCCTTGACGAAAATGGCTGCTTTGGAAGGTGAATTTTACACCATTATGCCCTGTTTAGCCTCCCCTGATTGGTCGCATTCCACAGAGCCCCGCCCTGGGTCCTGGGGACGTTGGATGAGGCCAGGGCCAGCTCCTACCCTTTTCAAAAGCTGGGACCCAGGGCTGGAGGAAGCTCCAGACTTCTTTCTTGCTGCCACAGAAGAGGTGTAGACAAGGGAAAGAGGAGAATGGGTGAGTTGAAACTCAACTTTCCCCAGTGACTAGAGTTACCAGATGTCCTCTAAAAAGACATGTCTCTCTCTTTTTTGGTGTCCGTACTCTTCTGGGCTCTTTCAAAAAAAAAAAACTGTTGAAAATGTCCTCTTTTGGGGTTGGAAGGGTCGGAATATTCCTAGTTAGTAGCAATGATCACAGCTTAAATATTTAAAATGAGATTTGTCATAATGATCACTTCTTTGACGTAGTCAGATGGGCAATATGGTGTAGTGGTCAGAAGCGCGGATTCTAATCTGGGAGAACCAAGTTTGATTCCCCACTCCTCCATATGCAGCCAGCTGGGTGACCTTGTTTCAGTCACAAGTTCTCTCAGAGCTGTTCTCTCAAGAGCAGTTCTCTGAGAGCTCTCTCAGCCCCACCTACCTCACAGGGTGTCTGTTGTGGGGAGAGGAAGGGAAGGATATTGTAAACCACTCTAAAACTCCAAATGAAGGGCAGGGTATAAATCCAATCTCTTCTTCAATATGTCCTCTTTTTTGTGTTTCAAAATATGGTATCCTTGCCAGTGACAGAGGGACATCCTATAGCCTGCTTCAAAAGGGTACTGGGGAGCTAGTTAGCCTTGGACACCAACCTTAGGGGGTCGAAGCCTGAAAACAGATTATGATCCATAATCTCTTCTAATCAGTTACTCTAGATGTGAAGTTTTCATCCACTACCATTTGGCATTGTGGCTCAGAGGTAGAACATCTGCTCGGCATGCAAGAAGGTCCCAGGTTCAATCCCTGGCATCTCCAGTTAAAAGGACCAAGCAGTAGGTGATGTGAAAGACCTCTGCCTGAGACCCTGGAGAGCTGCTGCCAGTCTGAGTAGACAATACTGACCCTGAGGAATCAATGGTTTAATGGTCAGCCACCCTGAGCCTGCTTGGCAGGGCGCGCAGGATATAAATTGAATTAAACAAACAAACAAACAAACAAACAAAATCAGTATAAGGCAGATTCATGTGTTCAACTGGGGCGAGGGATACTGGAAATATAGCTGATTTTAGCCATGTTGGGTTGGTGATTCTCTCCTAGGAGAAGGGATTCTCAGACAAGGATAACTGCATTCACTAAAGATATAAGGAATATAGGGTATGAGCTATCTGTTGCTCCTGAAATGTATCTTCAGTATCGCTAAAGAGACAGTTTCTGTTGCATCCCTTATGATCTGTGTAGCAGCTAGCTAGGAAAATAAGAAACCTCCCTCCAGTTAGGACTGTTATGGGGAGGGTCCACGGCTCAGAATGGTAGAACCTCTGCCTTGCATGTAGGAGGTCCCAGTTCTAACCCCCTGGAATCTCCAGTTAAATGGATCAAGAGGGTAGGAGATGTGAAGGACCCCAAAGACCCCGGAGAGCTGCTTCTACTCAGTGTAGAAAATATTGACCTTGACAGATCATGGATCTGCCTCCACTTGTGTTTGGAAAACAAATATGGAGATCCTCCGAATAATGAAGCTCTCAAACAATGTTAGGATCCAAGGAAGAGGCAGAAATGGGTAAAAAATGGTATTGTTTTCAGTATTGGACGGAGAAACACAAAATATAGGTAAAGGTAAAGGTTTCCCTTGCTTGAAAGCCAGTCGAATCCGACTCTAGGGAGCGATGCTCATCTCCGTTTCCAAGCCGAAGAGCCAGCGCTGTCCAAAGACTTCTCCGTGGTCATGTGGTCGGCATGACTAGATACCAAGGTGCACTAAATGCTGTTACCTTCCCAGTGAAGTCGTACCTATTTATCTACTTGCAGTTTCTTGCTTTCGAACTGCTAGGTTGGCAGGAGCTGGGACCAAAGACGGTAGCTCTCTCCATCACGTGGTATTCGGCCTCAATCTTCCGATCTGCAGTTCAGCATCTGAGCCACTGTGGCCCAGAATTCAAATTCGAGCCAAGTTATAACACAATTTCCATATTTTCATGATCAACACACAATATCTAGCTACTTGGTAAGTAATTTTAGGATTCATGACAGATAAAAGATATCCAAGCCTGGCTTTATTTGTGTGACCAGCAATCTTGTCCAGTAGAGGTATAATAATCTCCAAACAGGACATATTATAGTATTTACAACTAAAAAACATATGCTCTAGGGACTCAACCTCTCTTAAGGGGCATGTACATAGACTTTCTGTATAGGGAGATATCTTATACCTACCTTCAAGTACTGCAGAGGGGAGTGTAAAACTCCTTGTCAGGGTAAACACCCTTCTAAAGTTATTTATTTCCAGAGAAGCCAGGTAAGCTGCCAGCTTTGTCCTTTTGTCAGTTAAGGAACATGTCCCCCCCAATCTCCCCCCCCCCCCAATCAAAAGGCCTCAACATTTTAGCCATTCATGGTAGGGAAGATGAATAATTTATCCTTCAGGGATGCACTGTCCTAAATATTCCAAGCCATGATTTCTCATTCCTGTTGACCAGTTCCACAGCCATTGTAGACAAAACTCACAGGCCCTTGGATACCTGAGCGGGGGAGCTATGAATGGCACCCCTCCAAGGAGGTAAAATATAATAAACTCAGAAATTGAGCCTGTGTGATCTAGTGACCACAGCAGTGGTGGCCTATGAGGAGGCTTGGATTCCTGTTATCCCACTTAGCCAGTTTGGTGTAGTGGTTAAGAGTGTGGACGCTAATCTGGGAGATTCAGGGTTGATTCCCCAGTTCCCCACTCCTCCACGTTCAGCTGCTGGTGTGCTAAGGTTGCCAGCCTCCAGGTGGGGCCTGGGGATCTCCCGCTTTTACAACTGATCTCCAGCTAGCAGAAATCAGCTCCCCTGGAGAAAATGGCTGCTTTGACGGGTGGACTCTATAGCATTGTACCATGCTGAGGCCCCTCCCCTCACCAAACCCCACCCTCTCCTGGCTCCACCCCCAAAGTCTCCAGGTACTTTCCAGCCCGGACTTGGCAACCCTATGGTGTGCCCTTGTGTCAATCATAAGTTCTCTCAGAGCTGTTCTCTCAAGGGGAGTCCTCAAGAGAGCTCTCTCAGCCCCACCTACCTCACATGGGGTCTGTTGTAGGGAGGGGAAGGGGAAGGAGATTGTAAACTGCTCTGAGACTCCTTCAGGTAGTGAAGGGCAAGGTATAAATCCAACCTCTTCTTCTTCTTCTTCTTCTTCTTCTTCTTCTTCTTCTTCTAGAGTGAACCATGTCATGAAGCAAAGTAAGCCTGTCAGCCTCTCCTACCCCACATGGTCATTGTGAGGTTGAGGAGGCAGGGACCACCTAGCCCCCCCCCCCATATCCTTGCAAGTTGGGCAAAAAAAATTCTAAAAATAAATGCCCACGTAATGATACCCTCCTGAATGTGTTGCTTGTGGCAGGTCCTCTCAGTAAAGATAATCCCTCAGTCCTGAAAATGTCTCCTCTTGGCTTCCAAGGACTGGTGTAGCTTTGTCTGCCCTATAAAGTGCCATAATGCGTATCACAATAGGCTGGTGGATCAGTTAGTCTGCTGAAAATGTGGCAGATGACTGACTTTTTAAAAGCAATTTTGAATCTCTTGACAGTCTTGTTAAACAGGCAGAACGACTCTCTGCAATCTCCAGGAGGCATTAATCGTCAATTCATCCTACAGGGTTTTGTTGTGATGTCGAAACTCTTCCCGTTGGGCTGCCTGCGACTCTGTCTTGTCTTGACAGCGCTGGCCCCGAATCCTCCCCACCCGCCTTCTGCTCCCTTCTTTTCCTCCATTTCCCCTCTTGCTCCCCCTATTACACATGGCAAATTTGGATTCTGAAGGGATCACCTCCAAGGAGAGCGTCATTTAATTTGTGTGCTGGGCTTCTGATTGAATGGCATTCTTTATTGCCACCACGCCGAGGTGGATTGTCTCTCAGGGCTTCGCAGTCTTTTATCCTCTGGAGTTCAGAGGTTACATCAAAAACTGCCTGCCCTGCTGCCTGAGGTGACCTCTGAACCTCAGAGGCCAAGAGGTCGTGAGGCCACTGAAGAAGGCAAAGGCGCTGAGGGTGTCAGTCCCATTGTTCTCAGAGGAGAAGAGTTTAAGGCTCGGATCACATGGTTCACAGTAGGTGGAAGAACAGGATAATGCAAGCAGAGGAAATGGCGCTCACCAGAGCACCGAAATCAGGAATCGTTCGCTAACCCTGGGCTCCAGTCTCATGCATCCCATGGATTTCTGGAAGCACACCACTCGGGCCAGAGTGTGTTAAGCTTTCACAGCGTATTTATATTGCCCGTAGTAAAATATTTCACTTTGTGTGTGCCTTGAATGAACAAAGGATCTGTCCGCCGGGTTGCTCTCTTGCCCGGTTTTGTCAGGAGGGCTCAGTGATTTCCCCACCAGGGTGAGAACAAAAAGCAAACTTTCTCCGCTGCATATTTTGAAGGGGGTTATACAAAAGAGAGAAAAAGAATTAAAATCTTTTTTTTTAAAGTAAATGCAGCTGAAATGCTCTGTATGAAGTCTCTCCTTCTGCCTAGATGGATGTCTGCGGGAAATTATTCTTCCACCAAGTTTGCTTTCCCAGGCTAAAACGGTGGGATTCCACAGAACGCACAAAATCTGCTTGCCTCTCAATGCAATCCCATCGTCTGCTGCTCTCTAAATTAAAAAAGAAGAAGTTTGATAATGTGAGGAAAAGCTGAAGGCAGCAGGAAAAGAGGAAGATCCAACATAAAATGGATTGACTCCATGAAGGAAGCCACAAAGGCCCTCAGTCTGTGAGTCCTGAGCGAGGCTGTTAAGGACGGGACGTTTGGGAGGATATTAACTCATAGGGTTTCCATAGGTTAGAAGAGACTTGGTGGCTCTTAGCACACCCACTTGGCAAGCGAATTTTTCAAAGGGCAAGAAGTAGTGTAGAGGCCAGAATGCTGGACTAGGGCCTAGGTGACCTGAGTTCAAATTCCCACTCAGTCAGGTTGACCTGGGGCCGGTCACTCTCTCTATCAGCCTAACCTAACTTGCAAGGTTGAAGTGATGAAAAAATGGAGGAGGAGAGGAAGGGTGTGTGTGTGTCAGAATATAATAATATATTCTATTTTCCATTAACAGTTAGGTGATATTTAGTACCATTTGAACAGTTTTAGAGCTTAGATTGTTAAAATATACAGGGCCAGTAATCCTAACATATATATGTCAGGATTAGAAATGTTGATTATCCATGGATAATTCCCATATTGTAGATGGAGAGGCATGACTGGGCGTGAGTGATTTGTCTGCAGCTACTTTGTAAGTCTGAGGCTGAGGCAAGATTTGAACAGTCATGGTTTCTAAATCCCCGCCCTCTTTTCATGGAGCTCAGAGAAGGGCTAACTCCTCACAACAACCCTGTGAGGTAGGGCTCTTTCACACTGTCAGTTTTGTCACGCATTTGTCCCTATTTCTTTGGGTCCCCCCCCCCCCCCTTTCCACATGTGTTTTGTTCCCTCTGGGACTACGTGAGAGAGGAAAACACACTGGGGAAAAAGATCCCTGAAACAATAGGGACAAATGAGTGATGGAAATGACAATGTGGAAAGGGCACGTAGGCTGAAGTGAACCAAGAATGACTAGCCTAAATTCACCCAGTGAGCTTCACGGTGGAGTGCAGCTCTGAACCAGGTGTCCTCAGTCAGGGGTCAACACCCTAACCAGTACACCATACTGTCTCTGGCACCCTTCAGTTTGCTAGCTGCAATGTGTCTCTTCAGCTGCTATGTGTCTCTTCGGGAGCAAGCCTGTCTTCTCAGAAGTAAGCCAGGGTTATTAAAGGAGGCTTGCTCCCAAGAAAGTGAGTTTTTAAAAGGATTGTAGCCTTTGCTGTCTATCAGAGTAGATCGCTTGCTATTTCCACCATCCGCTTCTTCCGTCCTCATTTTATCTTTCAAGGGAACTGAGCTGCAACATCCCCTTAGCAAGGATGGGGCTGTTCTTGCTCCTTCCCATTCTGCGTCCACCTCCCTCAGCCTGGTATTTCCGTCACCCAAGAGATTCATTAGGCCTGAGCAGAGATTCCCAAAAGCTCCTTCAAAAGCTATTTCTATCTCATAATTGGGGTGGTGGTGGTGGTGGTGGTTAGAAGGGATGATGAAGAAAAGGGTGTAAGAAGGGAAGAAAAGGGGCAGTCCTCTTGGTGCTTGAGCGATTAAATTGCTTTTTTAAAAGCGCTGTTTGTGCTGTTAGTGTTCTTTCACACACACAACACCCGAACATTGGCAGCCATTCAAACCTCAAAAACACGACAAAATGGCATTAGAAGTCGAAAAGTCTATTTTGAGCGAGGGCAATACGACGCTTGTGGGTAGTGAGGCTTTTGGTCCCTGGGAAAAACAAATGACTCTTGCTACCAAAGAGAGGCTCTGGTTCTTTAAAACAATAGTAATAATGGAACAGAGGCCCTGAAGAGCTGAGCTCCTCCAGCGTTCCCAGAGACTTTTTATGGAAGCGCTGGATTTCCCAGCATCTCGCCCTCCACGGACTGCAAGGGAAGTGTCTCATTGTCTCGCTGCAGAAAAAACACATTACAAAAAATTAACTTCTTCTGATTTATGCCAAGGCTTCCAAGATCTCTCAGAAATGCACGGGGAGGTACATTTATGCTCCCCAGAGGTCCAGAAAGCCTTCGGCGGCAGCAGAAATGCGGAAGAAGCAGAGCTGAAAGAAAGCCTGTGTGCTGCAAGTGCACAGCCGGCTCTGAAAAGAGCTCTTATAAATAGAAATCACCCCTCAAACAATATCCCCCAGACAGTCATGATAGCGGGCCTCGCTCTGTGCGCCAGAAGGGATTTTTGATACACGCGCAGCAGACAGAGTCAGCATAGATGAGCACATGCAGGCCAGAGTTTCACAGCTGGGAGGAGAAAGGGGGGAGGGGGTCAGGAATACTTAAATATTGGCAACACTCTTATTTCCCTACTCTAGTGGAGGCTGTCCCCCCCTCCCAGTTCCTTCACCCCAGCCAATTATAGGTTGTTTGCTATATTCATATAGAAACACACTAGATGGGACACTGGAATTTTGTGAATGGAAATTTGTAATTTGGCTCTGAAAAGCAGCCATGGAGAGAGAGAGTGATTAAAATGTGGAATTCGCTGCCAGAGGATGTAGGGATAGCCACAGGAATAAGCAGCTTTAAAAGGGGATTAGATAGACTCATGGAGGATAAGTCTATCAGTGGCTGCTAGCCATGGTGACTGAGAGGAACCTCCACATTCAGAGGTACTAAGCCTCTGAATCCCAAAGCCAGGAGGCAACGTCAAGGGAAGGTCTCAGCCTCTACACCCTGTTGTTGGCCCTCCAGAGAATCGGCTGGCCTCTGTGTAAAACAGGAGGCTGGATTAGATGGACTATGGGTCTGACCCAGCAGGGCTCTTCCTATGTTCTTATGATAAAGGCAAATTCCCTAGAGAGGCAGCATGCTTCCTCCCCTAAATAAAATAAAATAAAATAAATACGAGCTGCAGCTCTGTGGTAGACAGTTTCAGGAGATTTGACAAGACCATTTTATCCGTCAGGGCTTTCATGTGGATATCCATGTCAGGCATCTTTTTGTGGGGGATTATCTGGGATTTTTATTTTGTAAATTTGAAACGGTGATGTGGTATAAACTGTGATTTGTAAACTGCCTTGAGCTACGAGGGAAGGCGGGCTACAAATAGGAGTGAATAATGAAGGAGGGGCCCATTGTCCTCTGTGCCTATGGTTGCCTGCTCTGGGTTGGGGGGGTGGAGCCTGGGGAAGACAGGGTTTGGGAAGGGGAGGGACCTCAGCAGGGTATAATGCCACAGGCTCCACCCTCCACAGCAGCCATTTTCAACAGGGGAACTGATCTTGGCCCTCTGGAGATCAGTTGTGATAGTGGGAGATGTCCAGGTGCTACTTGGCGGTTGGTAACTTTATCTGTGCTGTTTCCCAAATTAGAAAAGCTCCCTCTATGTTATGTCCGTGGGCTGCCCCGAGGCACCAGTGTCCTTAGCCTAACCTTGCCCCCAGAGAACAATAGGGGCCAAGGATCTTGAGCAACCTGCAGTGAGCCAATAAGACCTATGGTGGGAAATTCAAACCCACCAATGGGACTGAGGGTGTGTCCAGAGAGGGTGTATATAGTTGGCTTTTGGCCAGTTATTTTCTGTCTTGCTGAGTACTTAATAAACCAATGCTGACCACTACGTCATAGTCCAGACTTTCCATGCGGCGAACTCAGTACACAATACTCTACTTGCTTTAACCTTGTCAGCAAAAACAAACAAACAGAAAGAGAAAAAAAGCAAGGACAGTTAGGGTTTCTGTATTTTCTTCCCACCAGGGCTTAAAGTAGCAGCACAGGGCAGTTCTGGACTGGAAATCAGAGCAAGAGGAAGAATTCGACTTTCTTATAGTGTCACAGTCCTGATTTTTATCCCCCACCCCACAGCTGTTTTTTTACAGGGCCGACTTACAGATGTAGAGAACAGTCCCACACAGCTCTTACTTAGCAAAAGGTCATTATAGGCTTCTGCTCTCCACCCTGCAGGGTGGTGAGGGGGAAATGGGGCAGGGGAGGAGTCGTCGTGATGACGGCAGGCTGCACTTCTGGCATAAACCCGGCAGAGACGTCATCACCATGTTGACATGATGCCGTGGCCATACAGTGACATTACTTCCATACTGGCAACCATAATGGCTGGCTTCCAACAGCAGGCAACCCTAAAGACTAATGCTATTCAACGCTGCATGTGAAGCCCTAAAGAAGGGCAAATAACTCCTCCTTGCCATTTCAGCTCAGGAATATGGTCTGTGCCGGGGGGGGGGGGGAGCTCTGCACTGCAGTACCAAGTGGGATTGGACTCCTGCAGAGTTTTACGTGGGCATTCCCAGCAGGATCCTGGACTCAACTCATTACAAAATGTGTTGCTTCCTTGGGTGAAAAGAAATGTTTTGGTCTGGTAGTTGCCGGGGCAAGCTTCCAGGGGGAGGGCATTCCATAGGTGAGGGGGCCACTACCTGTCTCACCTCTGCAGGCAGGGGCATAGAGAGCACGGTTCGAAAAGAGGATCTTAACAGCTGGGCTGGGTAGTACAGAATGAGTTGATCCTTCAAGTTAAGTCTTCTGGGAACCCTGACTTGGAGAGCCCAGGCAAGCCTGATCTTGTGGGATCTTGGAAGCTAAGCAGGCCGATCCTGGCAAGTACTTGGAAGGGAGACCTCCAAGGAATACCAGGGCCGGGGTGCAGAGGCAGGTAATAGCAAGCCACCTCTCTGAAACGTCCAAGCCCCATTAGGGGCCGCCAGAAGTCACCACAAGTGCCTGGTGGATTTAAAGTGCATGTCCAGATCGCAACATCTGGGAATTGTGCTGCTTCCATGAGTAGCCTGTCAATCCCCGTCGGCAGGGCCGGCCTGCAGACTAGACTACTGCCCAGGGCGCCCCCTGGTGGTGAATGCCGAACTGGCCTTCCAAGTTCTGTCTGAGTCCCTCCCGCCCCTTTAAGAGAAGTGACTGGCCCTCCCGCCCCTACCAGCCCATTGAGCGTCAAAGAGGAAGTGACTGGCCCTCCCACCCCTACCAGCCCATTGAGTGTCAAAGAGGAAGTGACTGGCCCTCCCGCCCCTCCCAGCCCATTGAGCGTCAAAGAGGAAGTGACTGGCCCTCCCGCCCCTCCCAGCCCATTGAGCGTCAAAGAGGAAGTGACTGGCCCTCCCGCCCCTCCCAGCCCATTGAGCGTCAAAGAGGAAGTGACTGGCCCTCCCGCCCCTACCAGCCCATTGAGCGTCAAAGAGGAAGTGACTGGCCCTCCCGCCCCTACCAGCCCATTGAGCGTCAAAGAGGAAGTGACTGGCCCTCCCGCCCCTACCAGCCCATTGAGCGTCAAAGAGGAAGTGACTGGCCCTCCCGCCCCTACCCGCCCATTGAGCGTCAAAGAGGAAGTGGTGCATGCAGGTGTTTGTGTTTTGGTGGTGGCGCGGCAGCAAAGGAGACAGTAGTTGGCAGCCAGCTCCCCACCCATGCTGGAGCTCAGTGCCGGGACAAGTCCAGAGTCGCAGCTGGCAGGCAGGCAGACTTCGGTTCTGCTGCGTCCGGGTGCAATTTGAACGCTGCAGGAAGCTGCTTGGGACGCTCAGCTCGGACTGCGCAGCCATGTGGGCGCAGAAGATCAGCACCGGGGTGAATGTGGGCCGGGTGGGATTGGCCAGCTAGGGCTGCAGGAAGAAATCTTAGGGACAGTTTTGAAGGAAGGGGAGAAGAGTGCTGCAGCACTTGGGGTGAATGAGTGGAGGGGGCTTGCGATCCGTTAACCCCTTCCCTCTCTTGATTTCCTCCAGGCAATGTGAGCAAACAAAACATACATTTTCATTTGTGTTTGATCCTGTTAGGGCAAACGGGGCTGCCCACAAGTGCAGGGCAGTCTGGTTTTCCAAGGGGGGAGTTGTAAAAGATGTTCTCCGCTGCCCCCCCATGCACAAACTTATTGTGCAAAGGCCTTTCCTCCTCCAGGAGAAAGTCAAGCAGGGCCCTTTCCTGTGCTCTTAAGACTGGGCAGTGCGGTCTGGGTTATCCGGAGGGCAGGAGAGATGCCCTCTGCTCCCTCCCAGCAGGGAGTGGGACACTGTGTCTGAGAATCCTGTCCTGCTCTGAGACTCCTTTGGGTAGTGAAGGGCAGGATACATATCCAATCTCCTCTTCTTCTTTCTCCTGCATCAGTCTGATCCTGTTCTACAGAGGGGCAACTGAGCTGAAGGACTTGGCCCCCAGGCTAGATGGTGATCCCACAGCAGAGCTGAACATCATTTGGCAGTTTCCCTGTTCCAGGGTTCTATCTGCTAGGCTGCATTCCCTGAAGGGGGAAAATTCCTACAATGCATTTATTTTTGAAAATTGGCGGGCACATGGGGGGGGGTGCAGAAGGTATCCTCACCTAGTATGCAAAAAGATCTGGGTCTGGCCCTGCCCATCGGGGATCCATACTTAAAAGATAGTAGTGAAAGTCCGGTTTAAAGCTGGCCAACGGGCCAATGCTGGACTTTCCACCATCAGGTCGTACTTCCAGTGCGCAATCAGCCCATAGGGATGGTCTCCAGACCATCCTGAACGGCCATTTAAAAAAACTCTTAGCAATGTGCGCATAACCGCTTAAACAAGCGATGTCCCCAGACCTCTGCTCAAGCGATCCAAACAATTTAATATTTCTTACGGTCCCCTGAACTTTATTAACTTTATAAACTGAAAGGGTACCTAGAGGAAGGTACTGTTGGTGGCACTTTCACCATTTTAGTCCGCGCATGCGCAGATAAACAAGTATATAGTGAGGCGCATATGCGCACGTGCAGACAGGATTTTTAAACGAAAAGCTGACTGCACATCTCCTTACGGTGGATGCCATCTAGACAATCCACCGCGGGAGTCACGCACGGTAAAGCACTTCATGGGTGATCTGTCTGGTCATGCAACACTGGATCAAAAAGATCTAGCTCGAATTACAGCCGGGCCAATGGTGGGATTAGCTGCCCATCTGAACACACGCTTGGCTTCTCAAGTTAGATCCAGGTGGCTAGCCGTGTTGGTCTGAAGCAGTAGAACAAAGTTTAAGTCCAGTGGGACCTTTAATTCAAGGTATGAGCTTCCGAGTGCAAGCACACTTCTTCAGATATCTGAAGAGGGGTGCTTGCACACTAAAGCTTATAGCTGAAGAAGTGTGCTTGCACACAAAAGTTTATACCTTGAATAACACTTTGTTGGACTTAAAGGTGCCACTGGACTCAAACTTTGTTCTATGACTTCTCAAGTGTTTCTTAACACTCAAGAACACTGAATAGAAGAGAAATGTAAAAAGAGCGACTGTGCTTATTGTGAAATAGCTGTAATTCAAGGTCAAAACACAGGTCAGTGGGAGGGCTACCATGTGATCAGACCCCCCATCCTCAGATCCATTTTTCAAGGGCAACACCAGCTGCTTGGAGCCCCAATTTGGATCAGGGCCATGGTACAGTGAAAAGAGGGCCTTCTTCTCCCTTCCCCTCCTAACATGGATTTTCTAATCGATAGTCCCGTTTTCATCCTAGCTTTCCTCTAAGGAACTCCGGGAACTGCATGCTGTCATCTCACCCTCACAATAACCTCAAGGGGAAGCCGGCTGAGAAATTGCTGCTTGCCGAAGCATCTTCATGGGGTGGGAAAGCTTTGCTTCCCTTCCTACATCATCATTATGATCATATTACTCTTTGTGTTTTCTGTTCCCCTCTTTCTTTCTGTACCCTTCTACTGACCTTCAGATCTCTTCGTTTCTCCCGTCCCAATTTATCTCTCCCTTGCTTTCATGGTTGTTCACTTTTCTGGTACCCTTGTCTTCTGAAAACAACCTCCTCCATTCGCCCCAAAATGCCTTTTCCTCCTTAATATTTCTGCGCACTAAGACATTTCCTGGCTTCCATGTGGCTGTCTCCGCTGGTGTACGTAAACACCTGATTAAAAAAAAAAATCATCCCACTTCATTTTATTTATTTATTTATTATTTATATTTGTATCCCGCCTTGCTGGACAAGCTGGCTCTAGGCAGCTAACAAAGTTAAAATATCATAAAACAATAAATACAGCAATTAAAACAGCATAAAGTTATGGATAAAAACAGACAGGCGCTGGTGGCATTCAGATCACACCTGAGGGTGGGTGCAGCGACCCATGGATCCCAGGCCAGGAGATGTTCCACAGGCACATTCATAAGCAGCGGCTCCTAATCAAAGGCCTGGTGAAAGAGCTCCGTTTTACGGAACTTGAGAGGTCCTGCAGGGCCCTGATGTCTTCTGGGAGCTCATTCCACCAGTGTGAAGCTGCCACTGAGAAGGCCCTGGCGATCGCCAGCCTGGCTTCTTTTGGGCCAGGGAGAGTCAGGTGGTCTTGTGAGCCTGACCTCAGTGCTCTCTGGGGCACATATGGGGAAAGGCAGTCCTACCTCTTTACCTTCTTCAACCCCTCTGCTTTTCTTGTGTGCATCAAAAATGTCACCTTTAAGGCATGACTGGTCCTTTAATTCAATTCAATTTAACAATACCTATATGCATTGGATAGATAGAATGATGGATCAATGTAGGACAGATCTGCCCAATATTTATTTTGTGTATTTTCATCCCACTCTTCCCCCCAAGAGGCTTTGGTCAACATACCTGGCTCTCCCTGTAGTTTGATGTAGTGGTTAGGAACGTGGACTCTAATCTGGGAGAACTGGGTTTGATTCCCCACTCCTCCACATGCAGCTGCTGGAGTGGCCTTGGGTCAATCACAAGCTTTCAGAGCTGTTCTCTCAAGAGCAGTTCTCTAAGAGCTCTCTCAGCCCCACCTCCTTCACAGGGTGTCTGTTGTAGGTAGTGGAAGGGAAAGGAGACTGTAAGCCACTCTGAGACTCTTTTGGGTAGTGAAGGGTGGGGTATAAATCCAATCTCTTCTTCTCTCTCTTCTCTTCTCCATTTTATCCTCACAATGACCCTGTGAGGTAGGTTAGGTCGACAGAGAATGACTGGCTTAATATCACTCCGTAAGTTCTATGGCAAGTGGGAATTGGCAAGCAAAGACCTAGCGTGGTGGAGTGCTTAGAACGCCAGATTAGGATCTGGGAAACCCTGTTTCGAATCCTCACTCTGGCATGGCAGTTTGCTGGGTGACCTTGGGCCAGCCACACATTCTTAGCCTAACCTACCTAACAGGGTTGCTGTGAGGATAAAATGGAGGAGAGGAGAATGATGTAAGCAGCTTTGGCTCCCCAAAGAGGGGAAAGGTTGGGTATAAATGAAGTAAATAAATGAATTTGAACCTGAGTTGCCCCAGATCTAGTCAAATGCTCTTAATTATGTTCAGCCTAGTAAACGAACCTGGGCACATGATACATTGGCTGCTAGTTCCATCTTTTTGTGTGTGTGTGTGTGTGTGTTTGTGCACACACACTCACATGCAAGAGACAACAAAAGACACCCACCCGGTCAATCTCACATTCCAATATGACCACAATGCCGGTGTGATCCACATGTACCTAAAAATGTAATAGGATGGAAAGTGGGCTAAAGATGAATATGTGGTAGGTGTGCAAGTTGTGTGATTTCATAGAGCTCCAAATAACTTTTTTCTGGTTCTCTTCCTTCCCCTTGCCCCCGATCCCCCAGCGTTACCACTGATGATGCTTCCAAACCTGGTTAAGAGCAGAAACTGACAAATTCGCTGTAGCATTAGGGCTTGTCAATGAATGATGGGAAATTGAAGGAAATCTTCACTTGAGCACAGTTAATGGCATCAAGATCATCGATGATGGATGGATGGAAGTGAACATCCATTGACTCTCAGCTGAAATGCTACTGTTTCTAACAAAGCATGTACATCACCCATTACTCGTAGCCAGACTGAGGTTGAAATTTCAAAAAGAAAAAGAAAAAGAAAGAAAGAAAAGGGACTTTGGCCCTGCAGAGAGCAGAGGTTTAAAGAGGTGCCAAAGTGGTTTAAAAACCCAACAGCATAATTCCAGTTTGAAATGTATGCCTTAGTTACCTGTTGCAACAAATTCATTCATTAAAAACTGCAAGATTAAAAGGTGGGGTTTTTAAGATTTTAACACTGGGAATCTGAAATGTACTTTTCAAAATGCAGGCTGTATTAGTAGGAAAGCAGTGTGTATATCTGGACTTTTGGATATACATTTAAAGTATCTTAATTCAAGTGGTATTTTTAACTAGTCTACCTGGACCAGTCTGGCTCCTTCATCCTGAGACTGGAGGAAGGGTAAGAAACTCAGGCTGAGGACAGACTGGCAATCTGCTGCGGAAGGGCAGCGGGGGCCAAAAGCCGCGGGGGGAAAACTGGCCCGGGGCTGGCCTTTTGCGCTGGCCAGATTTCTGCGGGAGCATTCTGGGGAGGAGGTGCAATGACACATTCAGACTGCTGCGGAGCGGCCCCGGGCGGGCTGGCCTCCGCAGCTCATGGTGGGGCCGTTTCAGCAACAAGCGCGTGGGCGCCTAGGCACATAGCCACAGCAGAAGTCTAAAAATTTAAAATCTCCCCACCTACTCTATTGGGGCCACTTGTGCACATGAGCGCACACAGCGCATATGTGCATTTTCCTGTGGCGGCATGTTCACACCATCGCCTCCGCTTGAATCCCGCCTCTTCCCATCCACACAACCGGGAAGTGGGATCCAAGTGGGATCCAAGTGGAGGAAGGCCCCTGGACACCACTTTCTGCCGGTGTCTGTCTGAGGCACCAGGGGAGCGCTTCAGAGATGGGTGAGTATGGAAGGGAGACAGAGGACAGCTGCGGCTGTCTGAACTGCCTCCCTTCCCCAGCTTCTAAAGCGGACCTATTCCAGGCCACATTGCCAGTCTGTCCTCAGCCTCAGTTTCCCCTAATTACAACGAATCTGAATTTTGGATTATTGAAACATGTTGCTCAAGTTTGGTAACATTTTCATGCACACCCTAGAAAGGTAGTTGAAATATAAACACCCACCCACCCACTTACCCACATGCACATATTTTTGATGCATTAGATATTTATACTCCAGTCTGGGATGCATAGCAGAGATGGATTCTGCTTATTTACTGAAGATGTTTTAGCCTGCCTGTCTCCTAAAAAGGCTGCAACATTTTTTTAAAAAATACGGCAAAATAAAATAAATAATTTAAACCTGCATATCATGCAGACTAAAACAACTCCAGATTATCATCATATTATTATCTGAAGAACATAAGAGAACATAAGAACATAAGAGGAATCAATGTTGGATCAGGCCAGTGGCCCATCCAGTCCAACACTCTGTCACACAGTGGCCAAAAACACCAGGTGCCCTCAGAAGGTCCAGCAATGGGGCCAGGACACTAGAAGCCCCCCACCCCCAGCACCCTAGGCGGGATCAGTTTTTGAAGTTTGCAGGAGATGGACTTTGGATGTTCTCTCAAGGCTGACTGAGGGCAAGGAGAAGGCTGGTTTTCTGGGCACGCCACCCTGGTTGCTGTGAAGGGAGGCATAATGGGTGGGGTTCCAGTACACCAAAAGGGTCTTCTTGTTCCCAGAGGAAAAATCAAGGTACTGGTACTCAGGGAATTTGTAGCAAAAGATGGGAAGGAGGAACACTGTGGCCACTTTCTGACCAATCCTCTTCACTGGCTCATCCCAATCTCCCTTTGCCCTGCTCAGCACAGGCCTAGACAACAGCAGTACATAGGGTTGCCAGCCTCCAGATGGGGCCTGGAGATCTCCTGGAATTACAATTGATCTCCAGACTACCAAGACCAGTTCCCCTGGAGAAAATGGCAGCTTTGGAGGGTGGACTCAATCGTATTACACCAAGCCGAGGTCCCTTCCCTTCCCATGCTCCACCTCCAAATATCCAGGAATTTCCCAACCCAGGAGGCAACCTTAGCAGCACATGAATTGCCTAGGGTTGTCAGCTTTGAGTTGGGAAATACCTGGAGATTCTGGGGATGGAGCCTGAGGGGGGTGGGGTTTGGGGAGGGGAGGGACTTCAACAGGATATAATGCCATAGTGTCCATCCTCCAAGGCAGACATTTTCTCCCGGGGAACTGATCTCAATCATCTGGAGATCAGTTATCCCAATAGATCTTCAGCCCCCACCTGGAGGTTGGCAGCTCTAGAGCCGACAGGGCTTCGGCTGCCTCTGCCGTCGCTGCAGGAGTTTGGCTTCGACCTGAAAAGCGGTGTTACAGACTCAGGAGGGGATGGGTGTACCTTTCTTGGGGCAACAAAATAACCTTTCTTTATTTAGATATCTAAACTCTACTTTTCTTCCAAACGGGGACCCAAAGCGGCTTGCAACATCATTCTCCCTTCCTCTCTTTTTCTTTTATCGTAATCACAACAAACCTTTGTGGTGGATCAGGCTGAGGGAGAGTAGCTGGCCCAAGGTCACCCAGCAAACTTTCAGGGCAGAGCGGGGGTTCGAAACCGGGTTTCCTTAAAGGCGATGAAGATATCGATTATAGTTCCAATATGTTATTCTGTACTTCACTAGTAATTAAATAATTAGTAAGAATAAAATTTTTACTTAGGTAAGCAATGAAAGCAATGTCAAGATTTTTACAGTGGTTTCATTTTAGTTTAGAAGTCTGTTCAGTCTTTAAAGATATAATTTCCTCTATCGTTAATAGAGTATCGTTAACCTTAGGAAAGTTCTTGTCTATTCTTTAAAGACAGAATCTATCCCAAATTCTGTAATATTCAAGTTTTATTGTTTGCTCTTATATTTGAAATATGTAATACGTTTGGTAATGTATCTGATTTTACTTGTTGTACATAACAATTCATAATACTTACAAATTTGATGAATCTATATTTCTCCCCTACCCCTTTTTTCCTTCTGTATCCCACCCTTTTAAGAGAAAATAATTTAAAAATTCATTAAAAAACAACAACACCGGGTTTCCCAGGTAAACACCTGACATTCTAACCTACACCCCATATGGGCTCTTGAACAAGGGTTGCCAGCCCTGCTTGGGGAAATCCCTGGATATCTGGGGGCAGTGCCTGGGAGAAGACTGAGTCTGGGAGATCAGTGGGGATGTGATGACATAGTAGAGGGGCTGTAGGTCAGTGGTAGAGCATCTGCCTGGCACGCAGAAGGTCCCAGGTTCAATCCCCAGCATCTCCAGTTAAAAGGACCAGGCAGTGGGTGATGGGAAAGACCTCTGCCTGAGACGGTGGAGAGCTGCTGCCAGTCTGAGTAGACAATACTGACTTTGATGGACCAGGGGTCTGATTCAGTCTAAGGCAGCTTCATGTTTGTCTGTTCATGTGTGTTCATACAGCCTGTCTTTTAAAGTTGCCATTTCCTCAAGGGGAACTGATCTCTGTTGCTTGGAGATCTGCTGTGATTCTGAGAGAACTCCAGGCCCCACCTGGAAACTGGCAACCCTCTTTTGAGCCAGCTCTGTGGGGTGACTGAAGGAACAGCGCTGGCCAATTCCGGCCGAGGCGGCTGGCACACCTCACAACAAAGGCCTGACTTAGAGCGCTGGTTGGAGACCCTTGTTTTAACAAGAGCCACCTGTCAGTGGAGCCGCCCGCTTCCCCTCACAACCTTCCCAGTTTCTGCCTCCGTGGTGACCCCCATCTATTCACCATCTGCCTCCAACTGTGATATATTGTGCTCTGCGTCTATAGCGACAAGGGGGGCTGGAACAGCCCACTTCCTGGGCCTGTCTAAAGCGCCCTATCATTTCCTACCCATTCAGCCATGTTGGAGGTTGTTTCCCTCTCAATTAGATGATGCCCAGGAGTTCTCAGGAGCCGGCCCAATTCCTTATTGTGCTTCGTTTTGTCCGGCCCAATATGACTGAAACCAGCGCTTCCTAAACTTTTTATATACTGGCTGTTCCCCCCCCCCCCCCCCGCATTCAAATGGAAGACAATGTTACTTTTGCACAAGAAATTGTGTGTATGTGTGTATTTTACCTCACAACCATGCCCAGGCATCTGCCCTGCAACTAGACAACTGACTTAACATCGCCTCTTGATATTCTGATCATTGTCAGAAAAGAGTGTGGGATATTGTTGGGAAAAGGGTTAACTCCCCCTTCTCAGATTGCCAGCTCTGGGCTGGGAAATTCCTGCATTTTGGGGGCACAGCCTAGGAAGGGGAGGGTTTAGGGAGAGGAGGGATGGCAGCAGGGTATAAGGTCATAAAGTCCACACTCCAAAGCAGCCATTTCCTCTAGGGCAGTGGTAGCCAAACTGTGGCTTGGGAGCCACATGCAGCTCTTTCACATATATTGTGCTGCTCCCGGCAGGGCAGCTGGGGAATGAAGAGGAGGCATACTTTTTCTCCCTCCCTCCCTCCCTCCCTCCCATCAATTTGTTTCCTTGTTTCTCTCTCTCTCTCTCTTTCCACCTCTTTCATTCTTTCTTCTTTCCACCTCTCTCTTTTAGACAAATATCATCATTAGCAATAAAAAAATATCATTGGGCAAATAAATATCATTATCAGTATCTGTTTTTACCCCTTTTGTTTTTATTTTTGGCAGTCTCATTTAATGTTAATAAAAAGCAAATTTGCATATTTTTAAATAAAAATGTGTGTGTAATATTTGTTCATGTCTTGCGGCTCTCAGACATCTGATGTTTATTCTACTTGGCTCTTACGTTGAGCGTTTGGCCACACCTGCTCTAGGGGAACTGACCTCCATAGTCTGGCGATCAATTAAAATTTCAGGAGATTCCCAGGCCCCACCTGAAGGCTGGCAACCCTAAGCCTCTTCCCATATACCACATCATGAAGAAGAAGAAGACGAAGAAGAAGAGGAGGAGGAAGAGATTGGATTTATACCCTGCCCTTCACTACCTGAAGGAGTGTTGGAGTGGCTTAAGGTCTCCCTCCCTTCCTCTCCCCACAACAGTCACCTTGTGAGGTAGGTGGGGCTGAGAGAGTTCTCTCAAGGAGGACCGCTTGAGAAAACAGCTCTGAGAAAACTGTGAGTGACCCAAGGTCACACCAGTAGCTGCATGTGGAGGAGTGGGGGAATCAAACCTGGTTCTCACACATTAAAGTCCGTGTTCCTAACTACTACACCAAACTGGCTCTCCTGTGGAGGCTTTTTAAAAGAAAGATAGGGTAGGAGACATAGTAATGGATACCAGCCATGAATCTCCCAGTATAATCCAGTCCTTTAACAAGGGGAGCCATGATATCTTTGCAAAATGGAGAAATTGTAGAGAAGAGGAGGAGAAGAGATTGGATTTATATCCCACCCTTCACTCACTTGGAGTCTCAGAGCGGCTTACAAACTCCTTTCCCTTCCCCTCCCCACAACAGATACCCTGTGAGGTAGGTGGGGCTGAGAGAGCTCTGAGACAACTGTCCTTGAGAGAACAGCTGGTACAGAGCTATGGCTTACCCAAGGTCATCCAGCAGGTGCAAGTGGAGGAGTGGGGAATCAAACCCAGTTCTCCCTGATTAGAGTCCGCACACTTAACCACTACACCAAACTGGCTCCCAGTTGTACCTTTTCCCTAACATGCAGGCCGCAGCAATGTGGAGCTCTAAGATCATCTGCCTGGAATTGTATGTTACATCTCTCTATTTCTCCACTGGAAGTACCAGTTTTTCAGTAAACCGTTGTCCTTCTGGATCATGTACACAGCATGTCTGTCTCTCTGTATGGACCTGTTTCTATGTGAAACTTATGTATATTTACTTAGAAGTAAACTGTTGTGTCCATTGAGGCTTACTCCTAGGTAACTGTGCATAAGATGTCAGCCTTAGTTGAGACAGGCCTTAGTGGAGACAGACACGAGATTGTCTTGTACCACTGGGATACGGATACTCTCTCAAACCGAGTCCAGCCATATTTCTTATTTCCAGTGAGCCACGTTCCTGAATGGGTTGTATATGTGAGTCAGAAAAAGGGAACCATAGTTCCGATCTTTTATTTTCCATGTAGGTGGCCGGCCCTAAGATGTACCCTTTTCTTGTCATTGGCAGCTTTAGCACATGTGAAAAGTGCTGTGTTTGTCTCATGCTTTTTTCTTTTTTGTCATAAAGTGGTAATTTCCCCACACAGCAACATAATGGAGCCAGGCGCATAATGCACCCTTCAGAGCTCTCTAGGTCATTCATTCCGCCCCCCTCCTGCCTCTCTTGTCACTTTAAGGATGATCCACAATGTGTGAACATCACCCGCAATTGAGGCCTAATTACGTTTCTTAAGTGAGCGTGTTGCATTTCGGAGGAAGTCTTAAACGAGCACTTATACCGAAATGCTCTTGAGTACGCAGCGGTGGGTTTTAAGGGCCTGCTATGTATCCTGAAGCCTCTGCTGAGCTGGTAGCGGTCGACTCCCACAAGTACTTTTAGCGCAGAGTTATTAGACCATTATGGCCTACGATTGTCTTTTACTGCCTCTGATTTCGTCTGTTGTCAGACGTGAAGAAAAAGTGATGTGTAATCTGATCCAAAAGGGCTCTTGTTTGTTTTAATCTACTGTTTTAATATATTATAGCTTCCTGCCCATTATGCTTCTCCTCTGAGTAGATGGGCCCTGGAGTCATTTGGAGCCATTTTATATTGGCCAAAAAAACACGCAAAAGGCTCTTTGATGGCCGTGGAGACCCTAAGCGTGAGAGCGGCCCTTGTTTTTCTTCCAGCTATTATGCAGAGCGAGATATGTGTGCGGTGAAGTCTGGTAATGGGGCTGTGAGGAGAGAGGAGCCCTCCACGGGTTGCATAATGCATGATGGCTGTGGGGCTTGAGTGATGAGGCAGGCCTCCCTAAGGAGGTCTGCTTGCGGGTGGAGGTGCA
Organism: Lepidodactylus listeri; assembly: GCA_029233225.1. Lineage (NCBI taxonomy): Eukaryota > Metazoa > Chordata > Lepidosauria > Squamata > Gekkonidae > Lepidodactylus > Lepidodactylus listeri. The sequence goes on along the minus strand of JARCFY010000004.1, from coordinate 21,611,317 downwards.
AATTTCTCCTCAGGCCTCTCCCAGACCGGTCTTTATTTGCGTCCTGGTACGGCTTTCTGCTTGCCTGTGTTGTCACGTTTCTTGGCACAAAGCGAGCTTCCCTTTAGCCCTAACCTACCAAGGACTGGAGCGAAGAGGCTTCAAAACACAGGCCAGGCCACACTTTTCTGTGTTCCTCCTCTGCAGTAGTGTCCCCGACAGGGGCCTAGCTAGAAATGGGGAAGGGAGGCAAAGGAATTGTGTAGGGCATCCAGACGCATTCCCATCTGGCCGCCTGAAATCTCATTTGGCACCCTGAGTTCTGGCACAAGCACAGGCAACCATGTTTCTTTTAAATGCCTTTATTTCCCTTTTGCAAAGGAAGCTGCTGGGACTGCTTTATCGAGAGGAAAACTCTGTGGGAAGAGGAAGGCAGAAAAAAAGAAGCACCAATCCATTTGTTTTAGGGTTGCCAACTTCCAGGCGGTGGCTGGTGATCTCCTGGGATTACAGCTGTTCTCCAGGCGACAGAGATCAGTTCACCTGGAGAAAATGGCTACTTTGGAAGGTGGACTCCATGGCATTATACCCCACTGAAGTCCCTTCTCTCCCCAGCCTCCCCTCCTCAGGCTCCACCCCCCCAAAAAATCTCCAGGTATTTCCCAATCCAGATCTGGCAACACTAATTTGTTTATGTATAATGTTATCTCTGGAAAAAGACTCCCCCCAGTTGTAATTCCAGGAGATATCCAGGCCACACCTGGAGTTTGGCAACCCTATTAACAACTGATTTATTGGTTGTTACTGCTGCTTTCCTATTTATTGTTTGAATTGTTTCAACTGTTGAATCGTTTTAACATGGTTTTTGTTAGTAATTTAATTATGGTGTGTTTGATTTATTATTTTTTTGTTGTTAACTGTCTCAGAAGTGTTTACAACCAAAAGAGGGGTGTAATGATTGGAAATAAACAAAACTGGATTTGTATGGATGATGGATTATTTGCACTTTGCATAATCTGGAATTCACTGCCTGTCTGTTCATATGAATAAACTAGTGTTCCGTGGTGGTTAAAGTGTCTCTAGGAGACCCAAGTTCGAATCCTATTGTGCCACATGGAAGCTTGCTAGGTGACCCGGGGCTGGTTATTCTCTCATGGTGTAACCTACATCATGGGTCGTTGTGAGAATAAAGTGGAGGATGACAGAATGTTTTGGGTTCCTATTTGCAGAACAAAGTGGGGTGTAAATATCTTATAAACACCGTAAATACCTTAGACTAGTAAAAAATAACCTTCACCTGGCATTAACCCATATTTGTAAATTTTGCTGAGTCATAAAGGCTTAAAAACTTGCTTTAAACACAGCTGCCCTAAATTGTTGAATTATGCACACAATATCAGTTACTTTATCATGCTGTATTTGCATGGCAGCACAACCCCCTCTTTCAGATAAATCAATACATATAAGTATCTTAACGCTTGGAAATAGCTGATCACACCTCCAAATGCTTATACCAGTGTGGGTATATCATTTATGTAGCTGTTCCTTTTTCTTCAAGGTCAAAACTGGGTGGGTTTTTTTTTTTGGTTTCCTTATTTAAAAAAGAGAGAAAAAGGAAGAAAACGATTTAACTTGAAATAATCATGCAAGATCTTGTCGGGTCAAAAAGCATGGAGGCTGTGGCAAGGTCATCGGAACAGACTGATTGCACAAAGTGAAGTTAATCTGGCTGGCACTGAATGTAAAATGTTAATGGAGAATGGAGTCTAAATGTCATGACCTTAAACTGATAGAAACAACTGTATGACAGAAATGTAATTTTTGTCTTAGGAAGGATTTTTTATTATTATTATTGATGTTTGCCAGCCAAGAGGGAAAGACATTTCCAGTGTGATGAATGAATGCTTTTTTCCCTGTGATTCTTGATGGCGTTCGTGAAAATTACATTTACCAAATAATTTCTGTTCTAGCCAATTTAAAGAATACCGAAAGATGAATTGGAAAGGGAGGATACTAATAATGAAGGGGGGGGGGGAGGATGTTGTGTCCATAATAGGAAACGGGCAGAGAGGAGTTTTGGTGGGGTAGCATTTTAAAAAATGCTGGAGAGAGAAAGAGAAGGAGAGAAATTTCACTTTCACATTGACCAGTAATAGATTTGGGACAAACCCCCTCAAACAATAAAGAAGGACTTTTTTACACAATGTATAATTAAACTATGGAATCTCATGGACCCAAACGGTGGTGCTGGAATTATATATGATGCTCAGCCGTGTGATTTCCCCCTCCCCCATGTTATTTTTAAAATGTATGGGCAGCTGCTAGAAGGTTGCAGTCTCCGAGTCCCTGTGTCTCTCTGAAAACAGCTGGGGGGATAGTTTTGATTGGCCGTGCTTTGTCAAACCTTCTGTGGTTGCTTTGCGTTGGGGGGGGGGCACCCAAGCTATTAAGGAAAAGAATCGCTTATGCAGCTGGGCATCAGGTGAAGTTTGGTCCCTGAATGGCTTTAGAGAGAAATTCATGGAAGGTCTACTGATAGGCGTTTGCCATGACAGCTCATGCCCTCCGTGTTCAGATACAAGTCTGCTTCTGAATGCAAGAAATAATGTGGAGAAGAGGGCAACGAAGATGATTAGGGGATTGAAGCACCTTCCCTGTGAGGAAAGGCTGAAGAGTCTGGGACTTTTCAGTTGAGAAAAGAGACGACTGGGGGGGGGAGGGGATGGGACATGATAGAAGCTTATACAATTATGCATGAGGTGGAGGGAGGTGACAAAGAGAAATTTTTCTCACTCTCCCAAAATACTAGAATTTAAGGACATCTGATGAAGTTGATGGTCAGTGGGTTCAGGCTGGATAAAAGGAAAAACTACTCAACACAGAGGGGATTAAACTGTGGAATTCGCTGCCAGAGGATGTAGTGATGGCCACAAGAATAAACAGCTTGAAAAGAGGATTAGAGAGATTCATGGAGGATGAGTCTATCAGTGGCTACTAGCCGTGGTGACTGAGGGGAACTTCCACATTCAGAGGCACTAAGCCAGGGGGTGTCAAACATATGGTCTGTGGGCTGGAACTGGTCCATCTAGGGCTCTTATCTGGCCCACAAGCTACTGGTCATTACCTTTATTGGCAGATGAGACAGGGTGTGCATTATGTCCCTGTGTACTGTTCCAGTGCTAATGAGTAACGGGTGGTGGAAGTGGGGGTGGGCGGGCATCAGGGAGGTACTTTAAGGAAATACTGTAAGAGTGTTAATGTTTTAAGCATGTTTGTATTTTGAGTAAAAAATAATATCATTAATTGGGTTTGCCTGTGTCCTTTATATCTCCAGTACTTGGCATTACATTTTATAGCACATATGGCCCAGCCTGACAAAGTGACATTAATGTTGGATTAGGGTTGCCAGGTCCTACCGGTGAAGGGATCCTGGATTTGTTCCGGGATCTTCTTCCGCACACACAAAGCATGTGCGGCACAGTGACGGCACCCAGAAGTGACATCATCAAATCACCAACAGGGGATGTGACACTCTAGTTTTTGGGCAAAACTCTATGGTTTGTAGCTGATTTTACCATAGAGTTTTGCCCCAAAACTAGAATGTTGCCATGCAGTTTGGGGCCAGTTGGGGGAGGGATTTCTACCTGCCAGCCAGCCAGCTGGCGGTGGGGAAGCGCCACACAAAAGCGGGGATTCTCCCACCCCTGGCAGGGTCTAATGAGTTTGACACTTCTGCATTAAGCATCTGAATCCCAGAGCCAGGAGGCAACATCAGGAAAAGGCCTCAGCCTCTATGCCCTGTTGTTGCCACCCAAAGGAGCTAATTGGCCATTGTATGAGATCGGATGCTGAATTAGATGTACCATTGGTCTGATCCAGCGGGACTCTTGTTATGTTTTTATGATGCTGCTTCTTCATGCCCTGTTTGTGGGCTTCTCAAAGAGATCTAACTGGCCACCATTGGAAACAGGAGCCTGGGTTAGGTGGATTCTTTGTCTGATCCAGCAGAACTCTCCCTGTGGTATTACCTGCCTGTTATGCTTGTTGACATTGGGTGTAGGGGGGAACTAGATTTCTAGCAAAACTCAAGGAACTGTCCTTTGCAGTGGAATCCTAAACAGAATTATGCCCTTCTAAACTCTGTTTAAAATTTATTTACATTATTTATAGTCCCCCTTTCTCACATGGACTCAAGGTGGATTACACTTAGTGAGTCAGTACAGTCAACAAAAGGGGACATTCAATAACTAATGCTTTAAGATATTACAAGACTAGACCCATCAGAAAGAACAGAAGCATAGCAGGAGTATTAACATGACACATTAAGCGGTACAGGAATTACATAAGAGGATTCTACATTCAGGTGGCCATGTTTGTCTGAAGCAACAGAACAGAGTTTGAGTCCAGTGGCACCTTTCAGACCAACAAAGTTTAATTCTGGGGCAATGCTCCCTCTAAGCTGTGGAGTCTTGTGAGCAAAAATTCTACTTTGTGAACTACTGGCTTTTAAAGCTGTGAGCAAGCAATTTGGCTGCTGCATAAATTAGTTTGCTCTGGAGCCATCTTTCCTGAGCTAAGACAAAAATGTTTGAGCCGGAGGCTAAAAACCTGAGAGCTAGCTCACACTAACTCAGCTTAGGGGGAACACTGTTTTGGGGATAAGTTTTGTAACCATTGACTTCATAGGATTTAGAAGGGTGTAACTGATTTAGGAAGGCACTGTTAATAACTGATCTCACACCGTCCACGTAAACATTTTGCCATCAACTAAATGTTATGCTAAATAATGTGCGTACTTCTTGCATGTACAACCTGCGTGGGAAGGCCATTTTAAAAATTCTTTCTCTTTTTATAATTAATTTCAAGTCTGGTAGCACCTTAGAGACCAGAGAGATTTTCAGCTGAAAACTCTATGGTACCATAGAGTTTTTAGGCCAAGTGCTAGAATGTCCCCCAGCGATGTGCCCGGTGCAATGATGTCACCGCTGGGTGACGTTATTGTGCCAGGTACATTGCTGTGATCCCAGCATTTTGGAGGTGGGGTTCTCCCACTGGCCAAATCCAGGCCAGCAGATGGGGCCCCCCTAAATCGAGTAAACCTCCGTTCCCTGGGGGAAATGTCAAGCCTACTCCTGCAGTGTTTGTTGGCAGCCCCCCCATCTACTAGTCCCGTCTCCCCCCTGCCTTGGGGAGTTCCTTATTTGCACTCTTGAAAATCCTGACCTTGTAGTAGCAGTGCAAGTTCCCGGCTTTGTGAACAATTTGGTAGTTACCAGTAATGTTTCAATGCAAAGTTGCCCTCCTTAGATTAAGCACGGGATGTGAAGAGCATGAAATCCTTCAACCTGTAGTCAATTGGGAGGCAATTTCTACCTCCCACAGGGTGTATGAATAGCTTAAGAAATTCGAGAAAGCACTCCCTGATCACTGGATCTCCGTGCTGTGAAAAGCCAAAGCTGCAGACTTCCGGCCTGCCATGAAGCTGCAAAATGCTCTTCAGCTCTACCAAGAAAAGAAGAAGAAAAAGTAATCCAAGAGGATTTCTGAGATAAATCAGTGTGGTGGAGTGGTTGGAGAATGAGACTAGGATCTGGACAGCCCAGTTTTGAATCCCCACACTGCCAAGGGAACTTCCTCGGTGACCTCTCTCAGACTAACCTACCTCACAGGGTTATTGTTGTGAGTGCAGCAGAACAGGCCTGTTTCTCCTACAGACCCTGTTCTGCCGGCCCCCTCCTTGGCTTGTGCCAATTCCTGGAGGGTGCTATTTTACTTCCTTCTACTAGGATATGCTGCCACCACTGTCCTGTCGGGGTCTTCCTGCCTGGAGGGACAGACTCCTGATACCCCTTCTCAAACGGAGGCCCTGCCTCTGGTCTCCTGCTACCCAGTGCCTGGTTACCACAGAGACCAAATTTCTTGGGGTGTGTGTGTGTGCAGAATTGGCAACGTGTGCCTTGACTGCTTGCCTTCCCCCATCCCGGGACTCCCCTCTTAAAGTAGCGTTGTCTAAAGTGTTTGGGGAAACTATGTGGCCCAGAGAACACTACCAGCTTCAAAAAATAAAATGGTTATTAAAAACAGAAAAAGTTTACAAGCATACTTTTAGCACAGCACCAGATCAGCAGCTAGAAGAACAAAGAAAAGTTGGTGAGAAATGCATCCTTCTTTCCCCAGGTTTAAAAAGATACTCTACTAGACGCTGAAATAGAGCAGGCAATTCCAAGCCTAGTAAGTTGCAAACTGTTCTAAATATGTCTCATTACCTCAGGTTTCCTGCATCCAGCCATTCAGCCAAGTTTGGCTGCATTTTCAAGATGGTTGCTGGCGGGGGTCATTTTGAGCAGGAGCTCGGGGGAGCGCAGCTCCGGGAGTTAGTGCCAGCCCCCCCCGTGGGGGAATGCCTGCTTGTGTCATGGCTGCAGCAAAATGACCCCATCCCCTGGAAAGGTCCTTGTTCCTCCGACCAGCCTTCTGAAGGCTTCAGCCACCACTGAAGCTATCCTCCCAGAATAATGGTATTTCTGAGGCTTGGATTAGTAGCTATTCCCTCTCTGCCAGCTCTCTCTCTCTCTCTCTTCTTTCTTTTTTGCCTTGTGACATACTTCCAGTGATGTCAGGTGGTATAGCATATGCAAATAAGTTATGCTAATGAGCTTATGCTAATGAGCTCATGCACCTCTTTTTCTACGAAATGACCCCTGGCTGCTGGCCTGTCTGTTGACTAGAGTTCAGCAATCTGTTCTCTGCCAAGGACCAGCACCAAGAGACCCTCCCTCGTGGGAGCAAGCACTTTTATTAAACCTCTGACTCTACCCATTTTATATCACTCTCTCCACCCTCTTTAACCTGCTCTGCCCAGGTCACACAGGTGGATCCTGGAACACCCAGGTACATCCTGGGGCACGCAGGTTCATCCTGGGAGCCCTCCTGGAAGGCATTTTAGGAAATCTCCAGGAGTCACCTGGAGATTCCTAACACCAAATACCTCAATAACTTTGCAAACTGAGTCATTTGCATAACTACGGCTAGTAATTGACCTAGCTTCCTGCCCTTCCAGAGAGCAGATACAAAAAAGGACACTTTTGAAACTCAGGTTGCGGTCACATGCACGAGATAAAGCGGGGGGGAAGAGAGGCTATTTCCTCTGGTGGAAGTTGACCCGCAATTGCGCAATCACACAGTCTTTTGAAGCTGCGGGCACAGCCTGCCACTGGGTGATCAGACACAACCGTTTGTCTCCAATGTGCTTAAAAGAGGGATCAATGATTCGCACTTCAGCCCCAAGGGCTTCCTATGGAGTGTGCGATGATGCGCATATTGAGAAGGGCAGCAAACAATGGCACGGAGTCGGGATGGCCTGATCAGACCATCCTGACACCATGAGAGCGTGCTGGAACGATCAGATGCGGGAAAGTCCATCTGTGGCCATAGCAACCTGTTTGCTACTTGACTTTCTGAGGTGTCTTTTAACTCTGCTTGTGCGGCAGAGCAAAACAGATTGCAAACTGGGGGAAGATTGCCAGATGTTGTTGTCTAATTGCACCCTCCCTTTAATCCGCCCGGCATTCGCACCTATGTCAGTGATAAATGTGTGTGTGATTGCAACCTCAGAGTGGAGGAGAGGGAAAGTTTTAAGTATTGAACAGGAGGCGATGAATCCAAACAAACAGGCTTTTATTCAGTGACATTGTTCAGCTCAAAAGACAGCTCTATGAGAGCAGCACTTTCATTTATACTGTTCCAATATATAACTTTCAGCAATGTAACTCTATACAAGCAATACTATTGGACCCAAGCAGGGCTCAGCGATTGGGTATCTAGATTGGCTTCAGGACCAATGGGAGTCTTTATTAATCAGCCAATAGGAATTGGAGCTTTAGGATACCAGAGCCCTTTCCAAGCTATTACTGCTTCATATTCTAAACACAAACACAACGGAAAGGCATTCTGTCACTTTGAGGATAAAACTGGAAATATTGTAAGCTGCTTTGGGAACACACTGGGGAGGAAAGCAGGGTATAAATAAACGAAGGCTCTGGATCTTGCATATTCTCTAAAGAATGCCTGGTGTTATCCAGGTGTTAAGTGACACATACAATGTATGTTGTCTGCTAGCATGGAATGGCTGGTTTTCTGTGTTTAAATCACTCTGAGGTTGCATGGCATGGAAAACCTTTCACGTGAGTCAGCTTTTAAATACATACATTGTGGGGAGACTAATTAGACTCCAAAGTCTTAGTACTAAGTGGTGTATAATGACAACCGATATAAAGAGGCCTATAAACATCCCGGAAAGATTTTCTGTCCAATCTCTTGTCTCTCTGCTGGCAAAGGAGATATATTTTTCGTCTAAGGTTGCCCCATTTGTTGGGGAAGCGAAAGTGCTGCTTTCTGCAGAGCGATACATCCGTTGTTAGCATCACACCGTCTTAGTGGCTATTCTTTGGAAGGATACATTTTGTGAAACGCATGCTTCACACGAGACCGGTACCAGGTTTGGTCCTTAGCATCTCTAGATTTTATAAAGGATGTCACACATCACTTGGTTGAGGAAGGCCTAAGAGAAGTGCTGCCAATCAAATATGGGGACAGATGCACATTTTTAATCAATTTATTTACTTTATTTATTGTCCGCCTTTCTCTGCATGCATAAGACTGGAACCACCAGAAAGAATAGGAGCATAACATGAGTATTAGCATGACATATTAAGTGGTACAGAAATTACAGTTGCAGGGAATTTTTTTAACATCTAAAAACGAGTCCCGTTTGCAACCTGAAGTGGTACGAGTAGGGTTGCCAAGTAACTTACCTTAAAAAGCGGGGGAGAGCTGGTCCTGGTCCGGAGTGGGGGAGAGCTGGTTCCACAGAGTTTTCAGGCCGGTTGCTAGAGCATCACCCAGCGACGTGCTCAGCGTGATGACGTCACTTCCGGGCGACGTCATCATGCTAGGCCCATTGGCCCGATCTGGCCACTACAGAGGTGGGGTTCCCCCCACCGGTTGGATCCGAACCGGCAGATTCGGGGCCCTTTGAGCAGGGGAATCCCTGCCCCCCCGGGGGGGGACTTGGCAGCCCTAGGTACAAGCTGCTCTGCCAACTCATCCTGTTTCATGCAAGACTGGATTTACTAGGGAGGAGCCACTTCAAACCATGCTGCATCTTGAGCAAAGCGCCCCCCCCCCCCAGTTTTCTTAGGGCAATTCTGCATTGGCTTTTCCCTCCATTGTTATACCAAACCCAGTTGGAACAGAAATTCCCCTCTGCTTTGCATGCTGTTGTCACTTTCTTTAATCATCGGGTTTTATGGTACCTTCTGCATAGATTTATGGCTGTTCAGGGGTGACTTTGCAGACAGTAAGGCATTGCCCCGGGGTATCTGAATGTGGTTTTGAGCTGCACCTTTTCTTTTCCAAAGTGGGTTTGGCAAAATAACCGAGGGAAAAGCCAACGCAGAATCAGCCTTCGTTAGCATGCCAACACGCAAGAGGTATTGATCTTCTCTGTGCAAAGGAAACTACTTTGCACGGGTCGTATCCTGCATTAAACGAGATGCTGAACCCGTGGAAAATCATCCTTCCCCCTCATCCCTGGCCCGCCTCACCTTTGAATCAGGCCCAAAATGATTGAAAGGGATGCTCTTAGGCCCTGCCTAAAATTGTTCCCAGTGGGACGAATACAGAGGAGGGTAATTAATACAGAGAATTGGTCCAGTCGATAATTGCTCCTTCAAATCCCCTCGATGGCCATATGATTAGTTCTGGTCACCCACTCCAGAAAGATTGTGGAGTGGCTTCCCAGGGTTTAGTCAAGTGGCTCTCAAATGACAATTGGTTACAGCTGGTTGAGCTGCCCTCCATATTTGTTATCTGTGCTTATCGCAAGGTCAAGCTGAATACACTTTCTTGACAACCGGAGTCGCAAATGGATGCTTCCTGCTGCTGGGCTAATAGAACGCCACAAAGCCAGATGGGCTAAACAGAGCCAGCAAAGAGCAATTTCAGACCTCACTGCAATTATTTCTCAGGAGCTCTTGTGTCTATCTATCTATCACATTTTTACCTCTGGGCCCTTCCTCAAAGGAACTGAGGGCAGCCAATGTGACCTTCCCCCCCCCCCCACTCAGTTCTCATCCTCACAACAGCCTTACAAGGTAGAAAGCTGAGACGGAGCACAATAGACCCCCAAAGTGACCATAGAATTGCTTATCTGAATGGAAATCTGAATGTGACTCTCCAGTTCAACGCATACCACATTAGCTCAAGAGACCTAGCCTGGTATAGCAGTAGGGTTGCCACCCTCCAGGTGGTGACTGGGGATCTCCTGGGATTTCAACCGATCTCCAGGCAACAGAGATCGGTTCACCTGGAGAAAATGGTCACTTTGGAAGCTGGACTCAATGGCATTATACCCTCCCAAAGAAGAGAAGAAGGAGGAGGAGGAGGAGGAGGAGGAGGAGGAGGAGGAAGAGATTGGATTTATACTCCACCCATCACTTGGAATCTCAGAGTGGCTTACAAACTCCTTTCCCTTCCCTTCCCCACAACAGACACCACCTGAGGTAGGTGGGGCAGAGAGAGCTCTCCCGAGAACTGCCCTTGAGAGAACAAGTCTGAGAGAACTTGTGACTGGCCCAAGGTCACACCAGCACCAGCAGCTGCATGTGGAGATGTGGGGAATCAAACCCGGTTCTCCCAGATTAGAGTCCATGCACTTAACCACTACACCAAACTGGCTCTCTAAAACTTCACTTTCCTCAGTCTTCACTCCCCAAATCTCCAGGTATTTCCCCACTCAGAGCTGGGAACCCTATATAGCAGTTACAGTGCCAACTAGTACAGCTAGATTTGAGTCCAGCAGCACCCTAGAGACCAAAAAGATTTTCAGGTTATAAGCTTTTGAGAGCCACAGCTCCCTTCATCAGACATTAGTGGAGTTGATGAAGGGAGTGTTGCTCTCAAAAGCTCATGCCCTGAAACTCTTGTTGAGCTCTAAGACTTAATCTATTACACTGGGCTTTTTGGAGGAGGGGTTGCTGATTCCCACTTTGTTGTAGCCCTCCGACACACATCTTGTGTAGCTTCTGGAGGTCCCCATCCATAGGGCTGCCAAACTCCAGGTGGGGCCTGGAGACCTCCCAGACTTTCTGCTGATCTCCAGACCACGGAGATCAATTCCCTCTGGAGAAAATGGCAGCTTTGAGCGTAAACTCTATGGCATTGTACCCTGTTGAGGTCCCTTTCCAGGCTCCACCTCCCCCCCAAAAAATCTCCAGGAATTTCCCAGCTTGGAGTCAGCAAGTCTATGCTAGGGAAAAATGGGGCTTTGGTTTAGATAACCCTTTCTGCAACTCTGATAGAATCTGTTTAATTTCTGGTTAATACTTGCCAGTCTATAATTGGTATAAATACATACACATGATCCTAATTAGCACTAGCAGTTTTTGACCTAGGGAGGAAGGCTAGCTTGCTATTAAAGGAACAGGTTGCTTCATTGCAAACCTTTGGATCAGCTGGGAAATGGTATCAGTAGGAGATGGATCACAGATATCTATTTATTTATTTAATTTATAACCCACCTTTCTCCCCAATGGGAACTCAAAGTGGTTTACAGTCGATCTCCTCTCCTCCATTTTATCTTCACAACAGCCCTGTGAGGTAAGCTAGGCTAAGAGAGTGTGATTGGCCCAAGGTCACCCAGCAAGCTTCCATGGCACAAATGAAGGTTTGAACCTGGGGTCTGACACTCTTAACCACTGTACCACACATGAAAGGCATGGGGACACATCTTGTTTTGCCTCATCCATGTTGGTTGCTGCACTGACTGTAGTTTCCTATGTACTTAATGGAGCTGACATGGCACTGTATGAGGTTGCAGAGATTTGCAACAAAGGACTTCTACTGAAAGAAACAAGAGCGCTGAGGTTCCCTGGGTTTCTACAGAACATTCTTTATGGCATATTCAGAACTAATTGGTCTTGATTCATGCATGCCATGATGCTCAAGATTCCGTCCCATGCTTTAAATCAGTGATTCCCAGGTTCCCGATAGCTGAGCTAAGAAGGATTGGGTGGGGTGGGGGGCTGAATTAAAATCGAAAACATTTCATAGCCAAGAATCTTACTTTTGGATGGGGGAAGGAAGAATGACCTGGCCAGTGTTTCTGCATGAGTTACTGACTGTGAAAGCCCCGAACACTGACTCGAGCAGAGATGCAACAGGCAGTCTCCTCTGAAGTTTGTCAGTTCTGTTATCTCACACCTGATGTAAAGATGTCATGGAATTAACCCACCCTAGCAGCAATTGACCACGAAGAGGCAAGAAAACAAGGCACAGCGGTAGGGCCGTAGCCAGGATTTTTGACTTCAGGGGGCATTTAAACAAGCCGGGGGGCACCCCCCCCCACACACACACCCAGGCTGTGTCAAGAGCAACAAAAGAGTAAAAGTTTTTAAAAACTGATAAGAGAGAGGCAAGAGGCAAGCGCACTAGCAGGCAGGGCAGGGCTACAGCTTAGTGTGGTGTGGCCATGGCATGTGCAAAATATAAAACAGAATAAACTGCCTGGATGGGAAGTCGGGAGGCCTGGGTGGTAAGTCAGGGGGCTTGGCCCTGAGATGCCCCACTGTAGCTACAGGCCTGCCTGCACAGCAGGCAGGCTTGGCATGTGGTTTGGAGATTTCTGCTGTAACAATGCGATCCTAAACCAAGTTATGTAAAGGTAAAGGTTTCCCTTGCTCGAAAGCCAGTCGAATCTGACTCTAGGGTTGCAGTGCTCATCTCCATTTCCAAGCCAAAGAGCTAGTGCTGTCCAAAGAGGTTTCCGTGGTCATGTGGCCGGCATGACTAGACACTGAGGTGCGTGGAACACTGTAACCTTCCCACCAAAGCAGTACCTATTTATCTAATTGCAAATTCTTGCTTTCGAACTGCTAGGTTGGCAGGAACTGGGACCAGAGATGGGAGCTCACTCCGTCATGTGGCACTAGGGTTGCCAACCTCCAGCTGGGGCCTGGGGATCCCCTGCTTTTACAACTGATCTCCAGCCGACAGAGATCAGTTCCCCTGGAGAAAATGGCTGCTTTGAAGGGTGGCCTCTATGGCATTGTACCATGCTGAGGCCCCTCCACTCCCCAAACCCCGCCTTCTCCCAGCTCCACCCCCAAAGACCCCAAGTATTTTTCAACCTGGATTTGGCAACCCTACGTGGCATTCAGGTCTCGAACTGCCGACCTTCTGGTCTGCAAGTTCAGTGTCTTAACCATTGAGCCACCGTGGCTCTGAGTTACACGCTTCTAAATCCATTTATGTCTATGGGATTAGAAGGGCATAAGATTGTTCAAGTGGATCACACTGTAAACAGTATTTCAGAAGGTGTCATGAGCTGGGCTGTGCAACTAGAGGCCTAGTAGGCCCAGGGAGCCTGAGTAGCAGTGGGAGGAGGCCAGGCCTACAACTAGGGTTGCCAAGTCTGGGTTGGAAAATACCTGGGGACTTTGGGGGTGGAGCCAGGAGAAGGCGGGGTTTGGGGAGGGGAAGGGCCTCAGGATGGTACAATGCCATAGAGTCCACCCTTCAAAACAGCCATTTTCTCCAGGGGAGCTGATCTCTGTCAACTGAGGATCAGTTGTAAAAGTGGGGGATCCCCAGGCCCCACCTGGAGGCTGGCAGCCCTACCTACAACTCCCAGAAGCCCCTGAGAGGTTTTGGTGCCAATTTTAGCCAATCACAGGGAAAGGAGGCTTATAATAAAAGACCTGATACAGAAGAAGAGCTGTTCTTTCTTCCAAGAGAGCAGGTCCAGAGGGAAGGCTGCTGCCGGGAGAGACCCTCACCTTGAGAGGGAGGGTGAACAGACTGAGGCCCAACTGAGACAGTGGAACAAGGGACTGTGAGTCTAGTCCTGTTAGGGCATTTGGTTTCTTTTCCCCTCACCCACTTATTGTTATTGTTCTTGCACTGTGTTTGTTTTCCCATACTGGGCTGACCTCCTGTACAAATAAACCTTTTATTTGTTGTTTGCTGTACCTGGTCCTTGCACCCATTATTTGGCCAAATAAGGGAGGTCTGAAGGTCTTGGGAGGGTGCTCTGGGCCTTCTCAAGAGATCCTAAACCCAGAGTGGTGGCAGCGTCTGGTGACACCCCACCTGAGCTGCGACTGAAGGCCCTGCTGAAAAGAGCATGATCCGTGCTGCATTTTATCTCAGAGGGAAAGAGATTTGAGGTGGGGTGTATATATATGAAGGAGGGAAGAAGAGAAGAGATTGGATTTATACCCTGCCCTTCACTCAGAGTCTCAGAGTGATTTACAGTCTCCTTTGCCTTCCCCTCCCCACAACAAACGCCATGAGGTAGGTGGGGCTGAGAGAGATCTTTCGAGGACTACTCTTGAGATAGCAGCTCTGAGAGAACTGTGACTGACCCAAGGTCACACCAGCAGCTGCATGCGGAGGCGTGGGGCATCAAACCCAGTTCTCCCAGATTAGAGTCTGCACTCTTAAACCCTACGCCAAACTGGCATGGTACAGCCCTATCATGTCAGATGTCTCGGAAGGTAAGCAAGGTTGGTTTTTTTGGATGAGAGACCTCCCAGGGAAGACTCTGCACAGGAAGGCAATGGCAAACCACCTCTGCTTAATCATCTGCCTTGGAAGCCTTTCGTGGGGGGTCTCCATAAATCAGTTGCAACTTGGCGATACCTACGTATGTGTATGCTATTTTTCCATTTCTGCTGGTAAGAGTTAAGAAAAAAACCATTCTCTTTGAATGCTTTTGCTTTTTAAAAAAAGAGCTCTGAAAGACAAAGGGGAAGTTCACTCCTAAGTGCTTTCCCTTGTTTGTTGATAGACTCGTGGTTCATCTACTCTCTGCCCGAGGCCGTCAGAGACAAGTATGAGACTTTCCCATGGCAGAGGAAAGGGAAGGTCAGTGGAACCCACTGTCAGAATGCCTCCGACTCTTCTTGAGGAAAACATAAATGTATTTTTAAAAAATCCACAAGGAATGGTTTCATTCTAGCACCAGCTTCTCTTTCAGCATCTCCTTATGACAACTGGTTTCTCTTCTTCCTAGCTTTGGGGGAGAGAGAGAGAGAGAGACCAAAGGGCCTCTGTGAGAGAATTTGAGCAACCCCTCTGTCCAAGTAAAATGCCTAGACTTCTTTGCTGGAAGCCATGACAGTTCTAAAGTGGTAACAAATCAAAGTTCAAGGTTTTGGTCTTGACTTTTAAGGCCTTGAGCGGTCAGGGACCAACATATCTGCTGGACCGCCTCCTCTGGTACACCCCTGGGAGAGCGTTATGCTCTACACAGAACAACTTGCTGGTGATCTCTGACCCTAGTATATCCAGCTGTCCTCAACCAGGGCTAGGGCCTTCTCGACCCTGGCCCCATTCTGGTGGAACTCCCTGCAAAATAACATCAGGGCTCTGTGGGATCTTGTGCAGTTCCGCAGGAACTGTAAGGCAGAGATGTTCCGCCAGGCATTTGGTTGAGGACAGCGATGGTTTACATCATGGCTGGCACCCTTCCTGGACCTCTGTCCCTGAAGAATTTAACTCCCCACCATGCCCATGAGTCACCCATGGGCCAGAAATGGGAGGGAACCTTAAAACATTTTCACCTCTTGATTGTAATTAATGAATTACATGTGCTGCAAATGGTTTTTGTGGTTTTTATTGTTTTAATTCTGTACATTGCCTAGAGCCCCACAGTTGTGGGGATTAGGCGATCCAAAAATGTAATCTGATAAATAAATAAATAAAATAAATGTACACTGTGTAGCCTCTGTTGCATGAGATATGACAATGTGAAATATCTTAAAACATTGAAAAGAGCTAGCAGAGTAGTAAATAATGCTGTTGAGAAGTTGGCAGAGTATTGTGAATTTTGGATCACCCACCTGGCACTTGATGAGATAGCAGCTCCACACGGGTGGAATGAGCTCCCGGAAGACATCAGGGCCCTGCGGGACCTTTTACAGTTCCTAATAATGACTGAATGATAACAAGGCCCTTTATGCTAACACCAGCAGCCTGGCATGCTAGACACTGAAGGGGGCCATATTTTGAACCATCTTATCATGATCCAGGATGTTACCGCCACCAGCCCTTTATTCTATTTTGTATTGTGATTTGTTATATTTATGTGTTTTATGAAGCTGTATTGATAGGCATTTGTGTTTTATACATTTTTAACCCTTTTAATGTAAGCCACCCTGAGCCTGCAGGATAAAAATCGGATCAATCAATGAGATATGGTAATGATCCTTAAAGGCTAGACGCTGATCTCCAGCATTTGGAATCTCACATCCCAACAGAGGAACTTTTTTTGCTGTCACTCTGAATTTTGAAGGAGGCAGCATGAGAGAGCTGTGAATGTATGGAAGCAACCTTCCAGGGCATGCTTTCTTTGGGATCTGCTGCATATTTAGTGTTTGTGCTGCCTTCTTTAGCAGTCTGCTTTCTTCCAATATCCTCGACTTGAACAAAGTGAAGCTGTCTTTTAGTGAATCAGACCGTTGGTCCATTGAAGTTGGTATCGTCTACTGCATCACTATTGTCTACCATGGCAGTGGATCTCCAAGGTCTCAGGTTGAGGTCTTTCACATCACTGACTGCCTGATGCTTTTGTCTGGAGATGCCAAGGATTGAGCCTGGGACCTTCTGCATGCCAAGCAGAGACTCTGCCACTGAGAAGAAGAAGAGATTGGATTTATACCCCACCCTTCACTTAGAGTGGGTCACTCTAAGGCTGCGGTCACACACACTAAATAATCCACTTTCAGTGCACTTTCCAACTGGATTTTACTGTGTGAACTGGCAAAATCCAGCTGAAAAGTGCATTGAAAGTGGATTATTTAGTGTGTGTGACTGCAGCCTCAGAGCAGCTTACAAACTCCTTTCCCTTCCTCTCCCCACATCAGACACCCTGTGAGGTAGGTGGGGCTGAGAGAGCTCTGAGAGAACTGCTCTTTCAACAACAGCTCTGACAAAACTGGTTTACCCAAGGTCATCCAGCAGCTGCAAGTGGAGGAGTGGGGAATCAAACCCGGTTCTCCCAGATTAGAGTCCGCGCACCTAACCACTACGCCAAACTGAGCCACAGCAAGTTCTACCACTTGCTGAAATCAGGACAGCCCAAGAGTCCTAAAAACAGGAAATGCTCATCAGTATTAGAACTGTGTTTTGCATCTGGCCCTCTAATCTGTTGGAATAGTTTCTTGATGCAATCACTTCATATGTTCCCACCTCTATGGATGTTTATAAAACATCGTCAACACAACTCATATTCCTGCAGGGGTCCAATGCTCACGTGGAACTTTGAGTATTTCCATTTATTCCCTTCAGCATTCAGGAATGATCTGTTTAAAGAATGTTTTGTTCACATGGAGCTTTTAATGAGAACAGACCAGTCCTTACATTTGTGGAGCCCCGTGTGTGTACTGGAGCTATACCACGTGCACAGAAGTTCACCAAACTGAGATGCATAGTTCTGGATTCTCGCCAGTCTGTGCCTCTGTGGTGCCTCTCTGCTCCTAGCTCAAAAAAGTCCCATTAAAGCATCTCTTTGGTGCACGAGGAAGTAAAAAAAAAAAAAGGTAGCCGTTTCCTCATTTATTCAACTTTGACAAACCATATGTGTTTTTTCTTTTATTTTTTTCACATCAAGAACTATAAATTAAGACTTTGACACATATACAGTAATTTGTTATTAAGGTAAAGGATGTCCGTTGGCACAAATAATTGAGTAAAAACCATTTAATAATAAAAATAACATTCATTCTGTAGCTACTTTATTTGTCTGGAACACTCGATTTAACATATCACCACAAAAGAAAATTAAAAAAAAAACAAGACATAGAATGGCATTATAAAATATACCTTAAATTACAAGTATTCTCGGCAAAGCTTAGTAAGCTGAACCTTGACACTGTTTGCTTAAACAGTAGCAGACATTGCTACTCTCTCACGTACCCCTTATTTCCTTTGGATTGAAAGAAAAAAATGCATTTGAACGTTATGAAAATATTACAACGACTGCATTTTTGGTTAAAGTATGGTTGGTGGATCTGTTAGCATGACTGGTCTTTTTCGAAAGAAATATTGATTCGGCTTATTGCGGAAGAACATATAAAGCTTTTTCGGGGGGAAGTTTCGACACTATTACAATCATCAACTGTCTTACCAAAAAACCCTATTCAAAATCCTTGTATCCGTTACCATCTTTGGCAGATAAATAGGAAAAACAAAAACAAAAAAATATGACTATAGTACAAAGCTTTCATTTTTTGTATCACAATCTACTTTAATAAGGCCAAATAAAAAATATGTTCTTTTGCACTAATGAAAGCACACGTCCAGTATATTCTCAAATGACAAAAAGACGTATAAACACTCTACTGATGGTTGCGTTGGACATCTTGTATAGCAGGTTGCCATTTTCCACACATCCCAATTCCTAAGTTACACTCTATTAAACAAAGGAAAGCATACTTAGCAGTTGATTTGGCTTTATGGTGAAATAGGTGAAGACTGGTTTCAATAGGAAGTGAGCAAACGGGGTCAGGCATGGACCCAAATATCAATGACAACAGATATACTAATGCCAAATGATTATTGTATAAACTGCATCAAGGCCAGTTCCCCTACCATTTGCGTCGTGGCGTGGGGCATGCCAGGGGCTGCTGTGGCGCGTTCTCAATTTGTGCAAGGTGTTTTCTTGTGCCAGAGATTGAGCACAAGCATAGAAGTGTGTTTCACATCACGGTAAGCTCAAGACTGTTGGTCACCCTGTTAGTTGCCAGCTCTAGGCTGGAAAAAAATCTCTAGCGATTTGGGGATGTAGCTTGGGGAATGTTAGTGGGAGGGGCCTCAGCAGGGTATGATGCCATACAGCCCACTCTCCAAAACAGCCATTTTCTCCAGGGGAATGATCTTTGTAGTCTGGAGATCAGTTGCAATTCCAGATGATCTCCAGGCCTCACCTGAAGGTCAGCGATGATAAACCCTGTCTATATGGTTCAATGGGCCTTGTTGTAGACACAGTTTCAAAATGGAAATTTGAATCTTTTGGGGCTGGGGCCAGGGGACGGAATTAACAACGTTACCCACATAAAAACGGCATTCTACTCTTTGGCCCCTGTATCCAGATGCCTCGGACAATACTGGGTTAGAGCACACTCAGTGTTCTGGAGCTTCATCCAAAAATATATTCCAACAGATATTACCTTACAGGCTGCAACACCTTATTTTACCCTCTGAAGGCAGTGAAAGACCCTGCCTCTGTTCAGTTTTGGGGTGACGTGCAAAACGAAACTAACAAACACCTTTCAAACACACTGGAAAACTGAAACAGTTGCATAGGCAAGGTAGGTGGTGAGTGACAATTATAACTGGTTTTTTAAAAAATTATTTAACAATCAAAAAATGCCTGTCGTCAATCATAGCAGACAACAAGACTGTAACAGACCCTGGTAAATCCGGTGGGGTTTGGTTCCTGCCGAGTGTTGACTGTCTCGTTGTAACACACCCCGAAAGGAAGAAAGCACAAAGACATCAATATGGTCATTTCCTGTGAGCTGGGAAGATGATCTTACTTCACAGCATTGCTATAGAAATCTGCAATCATATTCCATGTATTGCTGGAAGTTTTTTTTAAAACCATAAAGCCAAAAGAACTCCTTTTGTTTTGTTTCTTTAATTGGAAAAAATGCACAGCTGGCTCGTATTTCCAATCAAAGGCATCTTTTAAAACTACCCACTCAAAAATTACATTGTTAATCTTAGGAATGGGGAACTCGACTGACCAATCTTTGTTTTTCATATTTATTTTAGTATTATAATTAGAATCCAATTTGGATTGGGTGTATAGTCTTTTTTCTCTCTCAATGTGCACTGATCTAAACACATATTAAAAACTGAAGTACCTTCTCTTTGCAAACCAATATTTCAACTGTATGAGACAGAACTGTGCACATTTTCACAGTCTAAATGCATGTATACACGACTCTTCCACAACTGCTAAGGGATAACAGCCTCCCATGCATAAACAAATTTCATGAAATCAAAAGGGAAACACCTATTTCCAAATGAAAAAGAAAAAAGTTGCTATTAAGAACCACAATGCATTACACTGCTAAGTTTTCTCTTTTTTGCCTCATGCATCAAAATTATAGCACTGAAATCATAGCAGTTGCTAATTATAATACTACACCATTAACACAGAACAATTAATCGTTCAGACCAAGTAGCACAAATGTAGAAAATAATCATACTTTTTTCTTCAACAGAGCAAATTAACACAGATTGTTTCTTCAGCAAAATATGAAAAACTGTAAACTTTGGGCTCATTCTGCAACTTTCCCCAATCCAGAATAAATAAAAATCCAAAGGGAAGAAAGACGGACAAACATTTTTTCAGCGTACTTTTTTTCCTGTCTATTACAAAAGCACAACCTAAAACGTATAAAGCTTTTTAAAATTTCTTTTAAATCACAGTTACCAAAATGAAAACAAGTGAATAATTTATTACATACGCTATAATAACATTACTCTAAACACTATTATCTATGAGGTATATCTGAGAAAATTCGGTAAGGAATTGAGCGGTCTGCGTTGCCAACATGCCCAGGTTTATATTTTAAAGCTTTGGAACCATGAAGAAATAGAGAGGAGAGAAGAAGAAGAAGAAGAAGAAAAGGGAAAGGACCTTTGGTATTCTTATTACAAATTGTGTTCTTTGCAGAGTTGCATTGCAAAGCACCACAGTACAATAAGCCCACCAGTTACAATATGGTGGCCCAGTTGACGCTGAGGTATTCACAGGAAGAATTAAAAAAGAAAAAAGCACAGAGAGGTCTAGACTGGCAAAATCGTTGCTTTGGTTCAAGCAAGGCACTCGTCCTGTGGTAAATTCACACTTTGCATGTGAAACAAGAGTCTGATATCAAAACGCAATCGCCGTCGAAGGGTTCTGCCAATTTTGATCGTTTTTCTGTGTTCAAGGTTTTTGGCCCTCCTTAGTAATCCCTTGCAGGGCGGGAGGTCTACAGAGGGCCTGGCTTGGAAAGTTTAACAGAAAGGATCTATCATTATCTTCCACACATGGAAGGCATCCTGAGAATTATTATAGCTCTAAGTTGAAGGCGTACGGCCGTACATTATACAATAGGATCTGAGGAAAGAAAAATGTGCCGTTTTGAGGGGGGGGGGAAGTAAAGGAATAAAAAATGAATAGAAAAGGTTTTTAAAAAATGGTTTTAATGTGTACGGAGAAGGGGGGGCAGTTTTGTGTTGAACTGATGAGGGGAATTAGGGGAAATTGCTAATGCCTTGTTGGAAATGGGGGGATTACTACCCCACCTGCCTCCATTTGCCAGTAATATTGGAGATCCTATCACCTCTAAAATCGCTTGCCATGCCACAAGTCCAGAACCTGGGTTATATCACAAATATTTACTGGCCTAACGGTCATGGGTACCCCCCCAAGGAATGCTGGGAATTAGAGTTCTGTCTTGAGGAGCCAAGAGGTTCTTTAACTGAGAAGTCTTGGCACCCTCCACAAACAGTTCCTGTACAATACTCCTCAGGAGATGGCCATGACAGGACAAAGTTAATTTGTCTGCCATGGAAGTCACAGACTCCTCTACCTTTCCATGCTGAGTCAGTTGTGCTGCAGGGCATCTTAAATTTCATATCAAATAGCTTTGTCACACACACCTGGTTGTTAACAAGACCTATGCCTAAGATTCATGTTCATTAGTATTGTCTGGGGCTGTAGTTACAGGATGTGGCCTCATAGATTCAAATCGCTGGTCTATCTAGCTGATAAGAGTCACTGACAGTGATTCTCCAAGGTTTTTAGCAGGTGTCCCAAGGATCACACCCGGGACCTTCCATTCTGCTGCCCACCTCCCTCACACTGAGATCTTATTTACCAACCTCATGCAATGATTTTAATTAATGAATATAGGCTGCAGTGCTACAAAGAGGTTGTAACTTCACTGACTACTTTGCCAATCGGAAGGGACGCTCTTGCAAAGGCCAGTCCCCTCTGCCCAAAAGTAGAATCAGAGAATCAGAGAGTTGGAAGGGACCTCCAGGGTCATCTACTCCGATGCCCTGCACAATGCAGGAAATTCACAAATAACTCCCCCCCACACCCCCAGTGACGGGTGTTCCATGCCCAGAAGGTGACAAGAAACCTCCAGGATCCCCAGCCAAACTGGCCTCGAGAAAAATCGCTCCCTGACCCCAAAGAGGCCATCAGCATTTCCCTGGGCGTGTAAGAAAGGGCCACAAGAACTAAGCACTGATGCAACCCTCCCTGCCCTCCGTCTCATAACCTGTCGAAGTTCACAGGATCAGCATTGCTGCCAGACGGCCATCTCGCCTGTGTTTGAAAACCTCCCAAGAAGGAGAGCCCACCACCTCCCGAGGAAGCCTGTTCCACTGAGGAACTGCTCTAACTGTCAGGAAGTTCTTTCTAACGTTTAGCAGGAAATCAATTATGGTTTCTCTCCTATGCAATGCTGGGGAATCTACAAATGGTGATTTGCTTAGGTGGGAATCTATTTAGGCAGTCCTTGCTAGACTGAGGTGAATGAATGAAATTTAGAAGAAAAAAATATTAAGCTGTTTAATCAAGAAGCATTACAAAACAGTGTGAGGTTGCAACTTTCAAACCTTAAGAGGCCTATGATTTGGGCAATTTAAGGGGCTCATTCTATGTATGAACCTTATGTACTGAAGTCCTGCTCCAAATGTTCTCTGTTTGGTGGCCACAGCGGTGGTTTCTCGGAACCTGGTTTCTCTTCTGAGCTTCCTTATGGAATTCCCACACAAGGGAAGACCAGCAGTTCTCTTATGAGCTGCCGAGGGACCTTTTCATTTAGAAAGGACTGGCAGAGTGTACATGAATCTGATGCTAGATATCTTTTTCTTTCATATAGTAAACATAATCCAGCTGAAGTTAAGTGCTTTGAAGTTCCATCGGTTTCAATATGGGGAGTTGAAGCCGGTGGGCAACTCTATTTAAATCATTTAAAGGATCATAATTTTGCCTGGCTCTTGGCCAGTTTGTTTCATTTTAATGATGTTTATAATTTTAATGCTGCATTTGTAACATCTTTCTTATTCTAAACCACTGTAGCCACTTGGT
Source organism: Lepidodactylus listeri (assembly GCA_029233225.1). Lineage (NCBI taxonomy): Eukaryota > Metazoa > Chordata > Lepidosauria > Squamata > Gekkonidae > Lepidodactylus > Lepidodactylus listeri. Next base: position 21,588,177 of record JARCFY010000004.1, on the reverse strand, counting down.
TTAGCCCAAGGGGAGTGGTGGTGGTGTTAAAAAACAAATTACAAAAGAGATACTTAATCTTCGACTTTGCCCTCTTTTTTCCCTTAAAAAAAATCAGAAATGTTAATTAAACCAATGAACCAGATTTTATTTGTTTCATTTTTAGCAGAGGCCAGAAGGAGGACTTTCTCAGAAAAGGGTGGCCCAAGAAATCTTTTGTTGTTGTTGCATTTTTTAAGGTCAGCCGGCAAGTTTAAGGTCAAATATTGCTAATAAATCTTCTGTAAAATCCCCGGAAACTCCCAACAGGCATTTAGCGATCAGCTAAGTTAACTTTCTAAGAACAAAAATGAATTATAAATTCAACTCATGTTCAACACAATTGCCTTCTTTCATTTCAAAGTCCTACGTCTTGATCTCAAGCATGTTTACCCTCATCCAGAGGTTTCTTGTGGTGGGTACTGGAGCTGCAAGGAATTTGTGCAGGCACACACATCACTCCAATGCATGTAAGGGCTTCCTGAGAAACTTCAATGTTTTGGGAAAGCTATATGCCACTCTAGGAAGATAATCCTTCCGCTGAAACCAAATGAAAGGTCTACTTATACAGGAGATCCATGTGTACATAGGGCCAAGAAGAAGAAGAAGAAGAGAATGGATTTATACCCTGCCCTTCACTTGGAGTCTCAGAGCGGGTTACAATCTCCTTCCCTTCCTCTCCCCACAACAGACACCCTGTGAGGTAGGTGGGGCTGAGAGAACTCTCAAAGAACTGCTCAAGAGAACAGCTCTGTAAGTACTGTGGCTGACCCAAGGTCACCCAGCAGTTGCATATGGAGGAGTGGGGAATCAAACCCGGTTCTCCCAGATTAAAGTCCACACACTTAACCACTATACCAAACTGGCTCCAAACTAACACAACTGGATGGCACACTTCAGAAGTGGACCTCGTGCCAGATGAAACCAATGAGACCTGTAGGCCAATTGTATAGCCAAGGTTTCTTAGAAATCCCATGGGTGTCCAGTGGACCTCCTTCCAATGAAGCTCACTCAGGATCCCTAAGAACACAGTTAATGGCTTCTGTCTCATTTATGTTAACCAGACTTAAAGCTCGACCCTAAACACCTCTGCTTAGAAGCAAGATGCACTGATTTCAATATTGCTCACATCTAAATAGGTGTGTTCAGGAATTAAAACATTAGGGCTGCCAGCTCCGGGTTGGAAAATACCTGGAAATTTTGAGGGTGGAACTTGAGGAGGGTAGGGTTTGGGGAGAGGAGGGACTTCAGTGAAGTATAGAGTCCACCTTCCAAAGCACTACCATGGAGTCCACCTTCCAAAATGGCCATTTTCTCCAGGTGGACTGATCTCTGTCACCTGGGGATCAGTTGTAATAGTGGGAGATCTCCAGCCATCACCTGGAGGTTGGCGACCTTACACAACCCTGTCTTCTCTCTCTCTCTCTCTCTCTCCCTCTCCCCCCCCCCCATGATAGTCCCTAGCTTCCCCCTCAGCAACTAACTGGGAAAGGACTGAGCTTCCCCCATCCATTTATCCAGCCAATTCAGTGTGGCCTGGATGAGTGTCATAAGAAACCATGGAAACCTTTATCTGCATGCAGTTACCCCCTCTCTGGATAAAGGCAATCGTGCTGAGGATCAAGGTTGTAGGCCCATTTTGGAGAGGCAGGAGAAAAGAGGAAGGGATTGGCAGAAAGAGAAACACAGAAAGTGTCCACGTCAGAATTAGCAGTTCCCTCAGACGGTGTTTTCTTTGGGGGTTATCTGAGTTGCAGCTGTACATACAGGATGTCAAAAGACGGGAAAAAAAGAAGTTCAAAACGAGCAAGAGCAAAATTGCAGACCGCACAGAGAAAGAAATCTTTGGTATCTTTGGTATCATCAACACGATTAAAATTACAAATGGAAAAAACTCAGTGAGGTAGCCTCTTTGGTTCTCACTAGAAATAGAAAGGTTTTTTTTTTCCTTTTTCCTGTTTTTTTTTTAAATCCTTTTATTTATTTATTTTTTTACACACACACAAAGTTCATTCTTGGAAGCAGCTACTTTAAGGGTTTCTCTCTTTTTAAATTCATTTCTTTATTATTATTTTATTATTATTTTTTTGCTTGTTGTTATTTTTTAAATATTTTTTCCCGCCCCCAGCTTAGGTTTTTAAAAAGCCACAAAGTTCAGGCAAAGTGTTGTAGTGTCTTGGTTTTTTTATTTTTTTTAAAATCCCCTGTTGTTCCTGAATGCATGTTTTAGCCAAAATATTCCTTGCTTGTCAAAAGAAAAAGTAAAAAGGAAACATCACTCTGTTGTTCTGACACCAAATAAACTGTAGTGCTTTAAGTTGATTTTATAAAAAAAATATAAACTATACAAGGGCACCTTCAGTAGATGCTGAATAAGTTAAATAAATAAGTTATATTACGAAAGCTTTTAATGTGCCACAATAATAATTAAAAGTTATGCCTCACTGTTTTATTTATTATAATTATTATAATTATTTTGAGTGAGGTGAGGAGGAAGAATTAATTTAAATAACTTAAGAACTGATCATTTAATCAACCATTGAAAGTGAGTTTCAGAAATAAAACATACCCCCATTAGGGGAGAGGGGTGGGGGATTGTTAATATTTTTGGTAATTTATCCTCCCCCTGTGTCTGTAACAGAACTTGGCAACTTCCTTAAAAAACCCCAAAATAACAACCCACCCCCCAATTTCTAAATGTTAAAGTTATGCGCTAGCCTCAGATTTGCATCTAGGATGCACTACATTTCTAGGATTGATCAATAAGCAAAATTAAGTCTAGCCAACGAAAGGCACAACCCACCCGGGAAGCCAGCCCTCGAACATGCCCCACTGAAAATTTGAGGCAGTTTCGTTCATCTGTGCTTTTGCACAACTATGTGTTCATTTCAATGGGCCGTGTTTGGGAGCGACTCTGGGTGGATCATAGCCACAGTCATCAGGAATGTCATTAAAAGAATCGCAAAAGATCATCAGTCCTCCCTGAACCCCGAAGCTTTAGCTCCCACTAAAATTGAGTTTGATGCTCGAGGCTGGACGCCTTCTTCCAACCAAAGCTTTGACATGGAATGAAGGTTTAGTGTGAGCTAAAGCTTGAGGGTTTGGAGGTCTCCATCTAATTAAATAAATCACACAGCGAAGAAGCAATATATCAGGTGGCAGCCCAAATGTACCAGGGAAGAAATAAAGGCTTTGAAGTTGACTGGCATAACTTTAAACAATAACAAAATATATATATATATCTTCCTGCAATAAATATTGATGAGTAGGCCAAGTATAATCTATAAAGATCACAAAGTACTTAAATATGACAACAAGCAAGAAAAACATCAGAATTTTTGTTCCCCTATAGCTATGTCATTGCCATATCTCCTCTTTATTTTTTGGTTTTGGGTGTAAAAAAAAAAAAGGAGGTCAGTATTCCCGTAAGTCGGTCTGAGCTTTACGTTTTGCTGGTTTTTGTCCTTTCGTAGGTCTTTGGATTTAGCTTTAGTTAAGAGAGATCCAGAATAAAGCTATTCAACCGAAGTAATCAAGCACATTCTTTGTTCCTCCACAGATGATTAAACAATATCCAAGGTTTCTTGAAAGTTGAATTCATCTTGGATGTGCCCATGAAAAAAAAACTCCAAGTATAGAGGTAAAGAAGATGTTGGGATACTAGGCCACTAATACCCAGAAAGGTAGAGGTATACGTCAACCATATGTATATTAGAATAGTCTAGAAAGGGATCATGGGTATAAAAGGTTGCCTGTTAGGGGTGCAGAGAGGTATGATAATTTGGGAAACCGCGGGGCGGGGGGCAGAGAGGCTGCGTATTGGGAAGCTTTGTGAATTAAGTCTGCTGAATTTTTATACGTTGATCAGAAATAATTGCCTCAACCATTGCCCAGAATGCAAAATGTTAACATGGTCTTTCAAGTTTTGTCTCATCATAAGAACTGACTATGCTTCTCAGGTTTGAGTGGATGTACCAGATATTGGGATTTGACCAGATGTAATATGAGGTTGTTCTCCCCCGAGTGAAAATTTAGAGATTCTGAAACCAATATCAGAATTTAGAAAGGAGACCTCTGGTAAATCGGTGCAAATGTGCACAGGTGCCCTGGCACATCAGATACGCGTACCCTCCCATGGATATGCATATTTGTGCACACAGCATATTCTGCAAACATTTGGGAATTTTGGTCCTAATCAAAGTATAGCTCTGTAAGAATCCTGACACCTAGCGCCATAGTGATATTACAGCCCTGAAGGTCTTTATCCTGACCCTGAAATGCAAAGAACTATGAATGGTGAAATCACCCTCCATGTCTCTTGCAAGTTCCCTTTTCTTCCCATTCCTCAGCAGTCTTGCACTGGTTCTTCTGTGTGCACTGGAAGTGTATATGTGTGCTGTACGCCAGTACCAATCACAGGAACATAGTACAATGCTGGCAAAGGCACGCATATCCATACTTTTACTTTTGCAGGTGTAAGGCTATCCAGTGTATACCTTACACAAAATGGCAGACCCCACTGAAGAGCCATGCGCTATTCTGAGCTATGCCCTTTTTAAAAATAATAAGTTTGCTGTGGAAGATGAAATGGAAGACTTAATTATAAATCTCAGCCCTGACCTGGCTGGCCCAGGGTAGCCTGATCTCATCAGATCTTGGAAGCTAAGCAGGGTCAGCCCGGGTTGATATTTGGGTGGGAGACCGCCAAGGAAGCCCAGAGTCTCTCCATGGAGAGGCTGGCAATGGCAAACCACCTCTGAATGTCTCTTGCCTTGAAAACTCTATGGAGTTGCCTTAAGTCAGCTGTAACTTGATGTCACTTTACACTGCCACCAATGATAAATCTCAGTAGACTGAAGTCACAAAAATGTATCACATTTGAATCCATTTAAAAAAAAAATCATTGGACCGTAACTTGGGGGGGATCCACTGATAGGACACAACAGTTCTAACTATGCCACAGAAATAAAGTGCGTTTATAGTGTATCTCTCTCCTTAGGAAAGCTTGGGAGCTCTGGCACAGAGTTCTTAGCACCTTTACCAAATTAGAGTTCCCAGGATTCTTTGGGCAAAGGTTAGGGACAACTTTGAACCCTGGCCAAATTTAGACCTGGAAGTTTTGCTTCTGTAAAAGTGGGGCCCTGGTTCATTATCATTGACCTTCTATTCAAAAACGCAATGATCTTCCATATTGTGTAGGATTATTTGTTATTTGATGCTTAAATAATGCAAACAATTGTGGCCTGTGCTTGGCACATCTGAATGCTTGGAGAAAATGGAAAATGTCCCTTAACCCTCTTAACATCTGGGGTTTGTTTGTCTCCCAACATTTCTTTTCTTTAAGCTAAGTGTAAGCCACTATAGCTGCCTGCATGCCTATCATGGAACTGAAAAACAGCTTGGTTTCACTGCATGGTCCACAATTCACATAGACTCAAATCCTCTTTGGATAAGGAGCTTAGATGTGACATTTTTCCAGTTCCTCCTCATCTTTCCACAGCTAGTTGAACAAGGGTTGCACATCTGTGTGTGTGTCGGGTTTATAACGAGACCCCGGCCACATCTTTGATGGTGATGTTATGCTGGATGAGTCTCATGGGATCAGGGGATTTGATTCTCTTTCAAATTGGTGATTTGTGATTCAAGGCAGAGGGGTACAGTGGGGTCTCCTTGGCTCTGCATTGCAGTGGGCTCCTTTGGCACAGCTAAAGCTTGTTGTACCAAGTTCACTTTTGCTCCATGCTTTTTAATGCCAGCACAAGAGTCGCTGAGGATAAGGGAAGACTCCCATGATGTAGCAGCTCTCGACCCTGCTCCCTGCAGCCCTTTAAACTGATATCGCTCTCTTTACGTGCTCACGGATCTCATATAGCCTCCCCACCAGGGCTTCCAGTGCCAAACTGACAGACTGGGTGCAATTCATGATTCATGACAAACAGTCTGTGTCTGTTCAGAGGCTGGTAAATATTGCATGCGTACAAATATGAAGCAGTGTCTCTTATTAACATCCACGAGAAACCGCTATAAAATAGATCCTAAGTTTAGTGGTTTTCGAACCATGTTTCCGGGAAGCCTATTTCCTCAGAAGTTGTTACTTAGGAGTTGTTGATGGGAAGATCAAACTTCCCAGAAAGTGGGAGGATCTTCCCATCAAGATCGCAGCTCGCTCAGAATCATTGGCTGATGTTTCGCGGTGACTCTGATGAAGAAACAAATTGGCGCAGAGGGAAGCAGAATCTTTAACAGTTGTACAACCCCTACATGTTTTGCATGCAGCTTTATCAGAGGAAACCTTTCTGATTCTTTTTTGGTTCAGTTCCCATACATAAACAGTGTAAACTGACGAAGCGGCACACAAAACACGTAGGGGGGTTACAATTATTAAGGATTCTATTTCCCTTGGCACCAATTTGTTTCTTCGTCTTTATTTTGCCTTGGTGCAGCTCCCTTTTCTCCTCGCTGTGACACTGAACTGCAAGGGGTGTGCTACAGCGCACGCTCTCAGTTCAGGCAGGACAGCTGTGGACCCCAAAGGACTGGCTAAAGAACCACTTGAACCGATGGTGCTCTTTAAAGCATTTCCCAGAATCCTTGGCCATCACAAGGAGCCTACAGCAGACACTGATCTGGAAAGGGTTTGCTGAAGATAGAAATAAACTGCTTTCCTGGCAAATTAAGACAAAAAAGTCTGATTATAAAGTGTCTCACAGATATACAATAACTGATTTGGCCATGAATGGTTGACATATGACACACGTGTGTGTGTCAGCCCCTCCTAACCAAAAGCACAAACAGTGGATAACTCAGACAAGTTAAGGAACAGCAATTTGTTCTTCAATCATGTCCATCTCACTTAGGGTCTGTTAAAAAGCCTGAGAAGTATATAAGGAACAGATAATAATGAATATGGGGAGAAATAACTGAATATCATCTGGAAACTTGCCAGGACAGAAAATTACCGTGATGGCTCAAAACACAATGTATGTAGTTTTGTGATCCTATTTCTCTGTACAATGGAAGCAACTTATAATGCCCCTCCAAAACTCATGCAGTATTAATTTTTTTTCTGGTCTATCTCTGTGGCACTTGGTAGAACTAAATTCCAGCATTTATTTGCTGTCTTGGTAATTCTTAAATTCATAGTGGAAATGTACATTTTTTTGTCCCAGAAATCTTGCTATCAGCACCCATTTTTGAGAAACAAAATCCACCTCTGAAGCCTCAGCTCCTTTGAATGTTGGGAACTTTTGAGTTTGACTTTGCAAAGAACTTTTGTCTGTTTTTCATGGATGGATTCTCAGCGCCGAATTAGTTTTTTTCACAAAGAAGCAAATCATATGCTTATCTTTTCCCCATGGAAAGTTATCTTTTTTTCTTTCTCAAGATCCATGACATTTTGAAATCCGTGCTCACAACAGTAACGGTCTCAATATATTTTAATGGGACTAGATTATAGTGTACAGATCAGCTTCTGGGACAACCAGCCATCGATTCTCAAAAGGTCATAGATTCCCAAATACAAAATCAGTAAAAAAGAGTCACAAGGGCCCTGTTGGTGGTCCCCCAGATTAGGCGAGGTGGATTTTGTACATAACACTGAAGCAACTTTAATTTCCTAACTATAAGAATGAAGTCAGAATTTCATTGGAGGAGTCCCATGATCAAAGGCTTAGAAATTAGTGGTCGTATGGTGTTTCCCAGTTGGGAAAAGAACCCATCCCATGAAGAGGGGCTCCATCAGTGTTCCACGTATTGGTTGTGTAGATGAAAAGCTGGTCTTGCATCTCTGACTGCTACAGGCACAGTAACTTGAAGTCAGAGATGAAGGGTTCTACAAGAGTGTGGTGTGTAGGAACTAAAGGGATGAAGTGGGGCAATATATATGTCTAGGGTGACACAATAGAGCCTGTGCTGGGCGATCATTCCTGAAAGATAACCTACAATATACACACTGATACTGCAGGTTAGCCATGGGCAAAGGGGCAAAACATGTAGCAGATTTAGAGAAGCAGCATCATTTCATAGTTTGGAAAATGATCTAGTTGAACATTCTCGACTTGGCTGGTCATGACTCTGTGGCTACATGAAGCACACTGAATAATCTGATGAAGAGTTAATTGGATTCTATGATTTGAGCTTATTTCCCAACAGTATTTCTGTCTCAACCAAAAAAATGCCACCTGGTTGGCATTTACCAAACTTTCCCTCTAACCCTGTGTAGTTAGAAGAGAGTTGAAAAAGGCATGAAACGCAACACAACCGGATGGAACCAAAACTAGCATTTCACTGGTATGATTCTCTCCCCACCCCCACCCCCACCCTGACATGCTAGTTATGGTTAGAGAAGATTGTTTAGTTTAGTATCCCAACATCTTATACTTGGAGCCCACAGAATCCTTTAGAAGATTCCATGTGGGAGCAGAAACTGGAAAATAAAAGAACTTAAAAGAAAGAAAAAATCATCCTTTGCTTGGTTGGTTGGTGTTGCTCAAAAGAAACAGAATCAATTTACCTTTACACAGATCAATGGTGCTACAAGCATATTAGCTGTGCAAGGGAAGAGAATGAACTGAACGAAAATTCATGAGAAATCCTCATCTTTGGTATTGTAGCTGTTGAGGTCTCGGTTGCTCTGTTCCTTGTTCTTTTGAAAAAACTGCATAGGCACAAATTAAAGACAATCTTCAACTTTAAGATTACTGAGTTGTCAAATGAAGCAGCAATCCTGTTGGCTTTTCCATTCTTTTCTTGTCAACCCTTTCTTTGAACTCTGCTTCCTAAAAATGTCCCAAGATGTCTGTCAAAACACAGTGTGTTCTCATCGGTTTGTTTTCCTGACGTGCTTCCTTGTTTTGGTTTTTTTTTTTAAATTATTATTCATTTCTTTAATTTTTTTCCCCTAAACGGAACAGTTTGTTGCAGAAGTAGGTGCAGAAAAAAGTTTCTTTGGTTTCGATTAAGTAGTACATAAAAGAGTCTCAAGTGTCTTTAAAGGATCGTTAACAGCGTTTGGCTTGCTTTTGAACACTCAAGTGGTGTTCCAAGGAAAAGGGGGCGATTCACTGGTAAATATGCACATTGGGTGACGGTAAGGATTCCAGTGAGAAAAATGGCAGATGGGTATCATTAGATGAACACTGGACAACACGCGCGTGGTGAAAAGTTAGCTTTGCTACTTCCCTCAAGAGCATTTTCTCTTCCAGCTCGCTGGGAAGAGAAACCGAAAGAGAGCTAGACGTTGACTGCCGTGAATTGCTAATGCATTCAAGATCTAACTGTATTGATGGTTGATAACAAGGATGACGATGTTAGAAAATGGTGAGTGATTTATGGTCTTTGGTTTTCAGAAACCTGCATCTTTGGTGTGCCGCATTCTTACATGATGTGGTAAGGTGGAGATGGGTTGTTTTTTTTAAAAAAATCCATGGAACAGACCTGGAGATTACCGTTAAGTAAGCACTCAAGCGGTCAGTAATGTCTTGAAGGCATTTACTTGGGTTATTGTCCTGCCTAAAAACACCAGCTAATGACTCGAGAAGCAATGCGGTAAAATCAAAAGCAAACTCGTGACTTGGATAACCATGATGACGAACTAAAACTAATGAGTGTATTGGGGCGGGGGGTGTTTCATCCCCTGAAAAATAAAGATCTAGAGCTTTGGAAGTGTTGCATTTGCTCCATGTGGTAGCATCTAAACTGGTTTCCTGAGTGTGTGTCTGCACTATGTACAAATAGGAATTGGGAAAACCTGCAAAAGTGTGCTTGAAACCAATGTGTTCAATAACACCTCCCTAACTCCGAGCACGTCTTGTAAGAACAGGCAAAGAGTCCAGAGCTATTCCTGTTTCCTCTAGCTATTGTCTTTGTGCTTGATAGTTTGGGTTCAAGGGAACCAAATTGTACTGATCCAAGACTGTATGTTCACAGGCAATATTTAAAGACAATATATATTTTTTTAAAAGCCCAAAAGGGTGAAGTCAGATCATTCTGAAAATATTTAATGTAACAATGCCTGAGTTTTCTAAAATAAAAACCCAATGTTCTTAGGTCTATTTAAAGTTTGTGCTCAATACTTGTGTGTTTCCATATTTGTGAGCTTTGGTATTAGGGAAGTGTGTTATAATCTAAGCATTCAGAAAAAAACAAATTAGGTCAGACACTTTTGGCTTTTTCATGGTGACCAATTTTCTAAATCAGGTGCCATTTTGTTGGCCAGTCTCAACAAAATCCCATTCATCAAGGATGATGAATGAACCTTCAAAGTTTTGACTGGCTCTGCCGTGTTGGCTGCGGATTAATTTTGAGCAATGAATGACCTACTTCTGTTTCAGACATGCTTAGCTTGTCTTGGATGCATTTTTGGACTTGTACATTAAAAAAAAAAAGGAATAGTCATTTAAACCAAATTCAATGTCCTATGCTGTAAATTAGTATTAGTGTCTACGAGAACTGTGCTTTCGAATCACCAGTGAAGGGCCCCATTAAGAATCCGTTTCTTTCAATACACATTAGTTGAGTTGTGCCCAATTTAGATTCTGCTCTTCGATCATGCTTTGGTACAAGTGCTGGAGGTTGAGGAAGATCCCCCGGTGCTCAGATCATCCTGCCATTTCTCGAGACTCCGCCTCCGAGCATTCATGAAGAAGTTACTGACAGTGGTAAGTTCCAAGCCCAGCTGTTGAGAGATAGTGATCTGCATTTCTTTGGACGGGCGTTTGTTCTCTTTGAAGATGGCAAAAAGTGTTCGGCGTTGGAGATCGGTGAAGACCAGACGAGATTTCTTCTGGGAGTTGTTCCTGTCTTTGTTTGGTTCTTGTTCTTTGCGTTTGCATGCTTGGGAAAGTGAAATAAAGAGAGAGAGAGAGAGAGAAAAAAGAATCAATGTGTGCATAAGTACCAATCAACTGAGCAGGTGATACATTGAAAACATTGATGAAGCTATAGATGAGATGTAAACTGTTAAACTTTATTGTGCAAATTGCCGAGATGTCGATATCCAACCTTCTCGGGCCCATCTGCTCTCAACTGAAGTAACTAATACAGATAGCAGGCAATGTGGGGACATTTGCAGTTAACATAAATTAACCAGGCCAGCATGTGACCATATAGGCAGATTAAGCAGCCGTATGTGGAGGAGAGGCCTATCAGAGGCTATTAGCTAGGGCGAGTAAAAGGAACCTCCATACACAGAGGCAGTAAACTTCTAAATACCAGTGCAGGGGAAGTCCTCTATGCTCTGCTTGTTTTAGGGTGGCCAGCTCCAGGTTGGGAAATGCCCAGCTCCTCTCTGCATTGTGAGCTGGTGATTGCATCATTCTAAAGCAGGGGTGGCCAAACTGTGGCTCGGGAGCCATATGTGGCTCTTTCACACATATTGTGCGGCTCCTGGCAGGGCAGCTGGGGAAGCGAAGGGGAGGCACGCCTCTCCAATCGGTTTCCCTTTCCCCAGCCAGTGTTCCCCTCCCTGGGTAGGCTTGAGCACAGAAAGAAAGCAACTTTAACTTCAAATGCATTCTCAAAGGCCGCCCCCCCAGCCTACAGATATCATCAGGGGTCCTTTCGTAGAAAAAGAGGTGCAGTCATTAGCATAACTCATTAGCATACCTCAGTAGCATATGCCACATCCTCTGACATCACCAGAAGTATGTCAGAAAGGGACTGTCGGTTTCAGCCCCATTATACCCTATGGGCCATTGAAATCAATGGCAAAAACTCATAGGGTATATGAGGGGCTGGAGGAGAGGGGGTTTGAGGGAGAGGCTCCAAACTTGCAGAGTAGCTGCTGGGGCTTCTCCTCGAAATACCCACCAAGTTTCAAGAAGATTGGACCAGGGGGTCCAATTCTATGGGCCCCCAAACAGGTTGTCTCATCCCCTCCATTGTTGTCTATGGTGGGAAAAAATGTTAACTTTTTTCCTCCCATAGAGAACAATGGAGGGAATGGGGGCAACCTGTTTGGGGGCCTGTAGAATTGGACCCCGTGGTCCAATCTTCTTGAAACTTGGTGGGTATTTCGAGAAGAGGCCCCAGCAGCTACCCTGCAAGTTTGGAGCCTCTCCCTCAAACCCCCTCCCCTCCAGTCGCTTTTAAAGTTGCCGCCGAATTTCGGTGGCAATTCGGCAGCGGGCTGAATTAGATTAGAGAATCTGATTCGGCCCATGGCTGCCCTAGTGGTCACTCCTGAGCTGGCGGAGCTTTGCTCCGCCTCGCTCCGGCCCCAATGGACCCCTGGATATCATTGGATAAATAAATATCATTATCAATATCTGTTTTTACCCCTTTTGTTTTTATTTTTGGCAGTCTCATTTAAAGTTAATAAAAAAAGCAAATCTGCATATTTTTCATTTAAATGAAAATATTACACAAAAAAAATGTTTGTGTAATATTTGTTTATGTCTTGCAGCTCTCAAACATCTGGCGTTTATTCTATGTGGCTCTTATGTTAAGCAAGTTTGGCCACCCCTGTTCTAAAGAAAGACTTGTACTTTCAAGGAGGAGGAAGAGGAGGAGAAGAGGAGGAGGAGGAGATTGGATTTATATCCCGCCCTTCACTTGGAGTCTCAAAGCGGCTCACAAACTCCTTTCCCCTCCCCACAACAGACACCTTGTGAGGTAGGTGGGGCTGAGAGAGCTCTGAGAGAAACTGCTCTTTCAAGAACAGCTCTGACAGAACTACGGCTTGCCCAAGGTCATCCAGCAGCTGCAAGTGGAGGAGTGGAGAATCAAACCCGCTTCTCCCAGATTAGAGTCCGCACACCGTTCAACTGGTGTAGATGTTATCTATGCATGGTGGCAAACCCACTATTGTGTGTATTGTTTATCATTGTAATTAGAACTGCATAAAAAGACAGAAGTCTCTAGTGTAAGTAATCCAGTAATCAGTTACTACATTTGATGGAAGAGACACACATCCAGACACATTGGATATTTGGTACCAGAACAATTTGGAGAGCATGTGCAGTGACCATGAGGGATTATCCACGGCCCACTGTGTAAACTGTTAGCAACTGCACATCACATGAGAAAGCAACACCTGGCTCTAAAGAAAATCTTTTTTTCATATATTTATTTCTGGATGTGTGTTGTTTTACAGTAGTTATATTGACCAATGAGGAAGGCCCTAAGGGGCCGAAACACGTATGGTCTACTGGTCATAAGAGGTGCCCATCAATTGTATATGTAAAACTATCAGCTCTGTATGTCAGAAGTTTTAAGAGTCTGATATTTGGACCATTGCTTCTAATCTATTTCATCTTTTATTAATGGGTACACCATAATAAATATTTTTATTTTTATAACAACTTATTTTTTTAGCTTGACCCTTTTAGATCAGACCTAGCTTCTGCCAACCCAGCAGTTCGAAAGCAAGAAATAGCAAGTGGATAAATAGGGACAACTTCGGTAGGAAGGTAACAGCGTTCCATGCGCCTCGGCATTTAGTCATGCCATATGACCACGGCCACATGGCCATGGAAAAAGTCTTTGGACAGCACTGGCTCTTCGGTTGGGAAACAGAGATAAGCACCGCCCCCTAGAGTCAGATTTGACTGGCTTTTGAGCAAGGGAAACTTTTAGCTTTGTATGTTCTTATGAAGCTGCCTTACCCTGAGACAGACCCTAGGTCTACTGAGGTCAGTATTTTCTCTTTGAGTCTGACAGGCAGCAGCTCCCCAGGATCTCAGGCAGTGGTCTTTCACATCACCTCCTATCTGATCCTTTTAGCTGGAGATGCTGGGGATTGAACTGGGAACCTTCTGCATGCCAAGTGGATGCTCTGCTAACTGAGCGATGGCCTCTCCCAAAGCCTGTGGGGTTGTTCAGTTCAAGAGGTGACATGCTGGAGGAAACACAGATGTCTGGGTTCACGCATTACTTCTAGCATGAGCATCAGAGGTCATTTCGAGCAGGAGCTCGGGGGAGCGCAGCTCCGGGAGTTGGTGCCAGCCCCCCCCCCCTCCCGTGGCATGTGTGTCATGGCTGCAGCAAAATAGGCTTCTGCCCGGGAGTCCCTCCTTCTCTCGACCTCCCCCCCCCGCGGCCGCCTTCCCCCCATGATGGCAGAGGACAGCGAGTCTGCAGCCAGCCAGCAGAGCCTCGAGCTGGACGACCAGGACACCTGCTGCCGTTGGAGTCAGCGCCGTGAGAGAGCCACGGGGCGACGCCGAAGGAATCGTAATGAGCCACTATCACGATAGTGGGCAGGTCGTCTCCTCCCAGGCCAGCCAGCCGCCCCTCCACGCTGGTGATCTGCCAGTCGCTGATGGCTTTGCTCTGGGCCCCACTTGTCACCATCTGGAAGCTGGAAAGGTCCTTGTTCCTCTGATCAGCCTTCTGAAGGTTTCAGCCACCACTGAAGCTATCCTCCCAGAATAGTGGTATTTCTGAGGCTTGGATTGGTAGCTGTCCCCTCTCTGCCAGCTCCTTCCTTCCTTTCTCTTTTCTTTCTTGCCTTCTGACACACTTCCGGTGATGTCAGGTGGTGTGGCATATGCAAATAAGTTATGCTAATGAGTTATGCTAATGACCTCCTGCACCTCTTTTTCTACGAAATGACCCCTGATGAGCATTACCCATTGGAGACCAAAGGGAGATCAGAGACATGCTGTTTCCATAGGGATGCCCTGCCTCCATCCCTTCTAGGGTGCTGAAAGACCTTAAGCAAGGCTAGACAATGAACACAGGCAGAGGCTCGGTTCAGACATGGTTGCTCATTTACAATATTTATAGGGAGCCTCTCCAGGGAATTGCTTGAGACCGTTCACAAAATGAAGAAAAAACCCAATTTTTAAAATAATTATTAATATGAAAAATAATTATTAATATGAAAACAAGCCATTAAAAGTCATTTAAACCACCCACTGGCATAAAGAAACCAAAAAGCACCTAAAAATACCCATAAGACAATCCTCATGCTAGAAGCAGAGCATGAAACCTAGCTTTAAAAGATGGAACTCCTTAGTTAAAGGACTGGGTAAATAGAAATGTTTTGACCTGGCATCTAAAAGGTAGGAGGAGCCAGGTGAGCCTCAAGGGGCAGGGCATTGCAAAGGCAAGGCGCCACCACCAGAAAGGTCTTGTCTCTGGTCACCACCTCCACAGACATCTGCAAGCAGAGGCACAGAAGAAGTTAGGGAAGAGGATCTCCACTGGTCAGGCATGACACATCGGTGTGGGCATCCTGGCTTAATCCTGGCTTGTCTTGTATCCTGATGCTGCCCTTATACACTCCCTGGATATAGTCATGCCAGGTAGGGTTGAGGTGGTACCTGGAGTTATTTCAGATTTACAACTGATCTGACTGCAGAGATTGTTTTCTCTGTAGGAAATGGCATCTCCAAAGGACGGACTCTATGCCATCACCTCCTCACTGAGCTCTTACTCTTCTCCATTCTCTGTCCTCCCCAGACCACCCTCAAGTCTCCAGGAATATCCCAAGCCAGAGTTGGCGACCCTAATGGCTGGCCGGAGCAATGGTGACTAAACCAGCACATGGTGTGACAAATCAGGATTTAAGTGATTGACTAAAAGGCTGAGGTCACACACGCTAAAATTAAGCCACTTTCAGTCCACTTCCAGTGCATTTTCCAGCTGGATTTTTACTGTGTGAACTGGCAAAATCCAGTTGGAAAAGGCACTGAAAGTGGACTGGAAGTGGGTCGTTTAGTGTGTGTATGAGCCCAATTCTTGTTTCGCCAAAATAAACCACAGTTTTGTGCTATGTCTAAACCAGACCAAAATGTCGTGCCAGCCGAGAACTGCACAGAATGGGGTGGAATTTTGCAATGGTTAGGTTGGTAATGTTGCATAAATTGTGCCTAACTGACTCAAAACGTTGCATCTAAAGAAATTTAAAGGCACCTTTGGCACAACTGGCAACCCAGACTTGTGGTTCTAATCAGCTTTCTCCCTCCTTAGGTTCTTTCATTGGCTTCCCCTTACCTTCTGCATCCAACATAAACTTCTTAGCCTTGACCTCATTGTTCTTCATGGACTCGCACAGTCTGTCTGTAAATTTGTCCTTGTCTATGTCCCCTGTTCCTCTATCTCATCCACAACCACCCCACCTACACATATCCCATTTTTCTCCTACCTCCCCATTGGCTGGCAGTAAAAATGCTGAACATTATGATCTTAAGAAGAAGAAAAGAAGAGATTGGCTTTACCCTGCCCTTCACTACCCAAAGGAGTCTCAGAGCAGCTCACATCTCCTTTCCCTTCGTCTCCCCACAACAGACACCCTGTGAAGTAGGTGGGGCTGAGAGAGCTCTTTCGAGGACTGCTCTGAGAGAATTTGTGACTGACCCAGGGTCACTCCATCAGCTGCATGTGGAGGAATGAGGAATCAAACCCGGTTCTCCCAGATAGTCCACGCTCCTAACCACTACACCAAACTGGTGTACAATATGATAAATTCTACTAGACGTTAGGGAAAGGGAAACAAATCACACAGCTACCATTTTCAGTGGCTGGTGTGTGCCTATGTCTTATGTTGTCCTCACTGTTGTTCTGAAACTTTTGAGGTGACGCATAATAAATTCTATGCATTTCGTTTCCTGCTGGCAAATGCCCTCTTCACACATATTTACACATGTTCACTTCTTGAGGACAGAAATACTGACTTGCATGTGTGAAAGAACGATCATGAGAGAAACACCACAGACTGAGCTTGTACTAGTGATGCCAGCCTCCAGGTGGGACCTGGAGACCCCATGGAATTACAGTTTATCCCCAGACTACAGAGATCAGTTCCCCTGGAGAAAATGGATGCTTTGGAAGGTGGACTCTTCAGCATCGTACCCCACTAAGGTCCCTGTCCTCCCAAGCCTCCACCCCCAAATCTCCAGGAATTTCCCAGCCTTGATCTGACAACTCAAGAAGGAGAAGAGGAGGAGGAGGAGATTGGATTTATACCCTGCCCATCACTACCCGAAGGAGTCTCAGAGCAGCTTACGATCTCCTTTCCCTTCCCCTCCCCACAACAGACACCCTCTGAAGTAGAGGTGGGGCTGAGAGAGCTCTCTTCAGAACTGCTCTTGAGAGAAGAGCTCTGAAATAACTTGTGACAGACCCAAGGTCACAGCAACAGCTGCATGTGGAGGAGTGGGGAATCAAACCCGGTTCTCCCAGATTAGAGTCCATGCTCCTAACCACTACCCCAAACTAGCTCTACCCCACCCCCCATCCCCTGCCAGCAGCTGGGCGGAGCAGGCAACCCTAGCTTGTGCATTTTTTCAAAATCAGCACTTGCCAATGGATGCAATTTGCACGTTCAGCTCCGGCCATCCGGTGCTGAATAGTCAGGCTATGAGATTAAAAAAACGCAGTTCCGGCATGTGCGAACTGGCTTTTAGTTCATAATCACTTGGGCAATATAGATAGTGTGTCCTTACAAGGAGTGCATACCAATGGAAATGGCTGTGAAATGAATTCAGGCTACAGAACTCTCTTAGCATAGCAGGTCAGACACTCTTGACCTAATATTTTATATCTACTCCTATGAACTCTACAGTTCTATATTTCCTCCCCCGCTCAGCTGTACTGTGCTGAGCCAATGCAACATTAATCTGCTAAGTTAATGCACATGGCTGGAGACAAAGCTGAGCTAACATAATTCTCCTTTTCCTGAGTATGCAAAGGCCTCGCCAAACGTGCATTATGAATCTCAGGTTCCCTGGATGAAAGGGAGAAAGCCAGCATGGAACGACAATGGGTTTTTTTTTTACACGTCTGTTATCTGTAGCCAATCAAAAACAATTATCCTTGACAATCCCAGAAACAGCTGGCAACTAAAGCCCAGTTCAGATACTCAAGAAGTCTTCAACGCCATCAACTTGTGTGAGCCATGGAAAACTGGAGGTTCCAATAGCACATAAGAAGAAGAAGAGATTGGATTTATACCCCGCCATTCACTACCCAAGGGAGTCTCAGAGCGGCTTACAAATTCCTTTCCCTTTCCCTCCCCACAACAGACACCCTGTGAGGTAGGTGGGGCTGAGAGAGCTCTGACAGAAACTGCTCTTTTTCAAGAACAGCTGTGACAGAACTACGGCTTGCCCAAGGTCATCCAGCAGATGCAAGCAGAGGAGTGAGGAATCAAACCCAGTTTTCCCAGATTAGAGTCTGCGCACTTAACCACTACACCAAACTAAGAGACAAACAAGTCCTTTGCAGATAATACTAGGATTGCCAACAGTGGGAGAACCACAGAGTTTGGGCACAAGTGCTATGGCATTGCCCTGGAGCAGTGCCAGCACTTTCGGTCCACTTTGGAGGGTGGACTCCAAAGATATAGAAAGATATCTGGACAAGTTGTTAAGCATTATACCCTGCTGAGGTCCCTCCTTTCCCAAATCCCACCCTCCCCAGGCTCCACCCCTCCAAAATATCCAGGTGTTTCCCAGCCTGGAGCTGGCAACTCTAGTTTTGGTGGACGGCAGTCAAAGTTTCTGGGAGATTGCCCACCATAAGTGGGCACCAACCTGGTAAGCCTCCCTGCCAGCTTCCAGGTAGATCCTGGAATTACAGCTGATTTCCAGACTACAGAGATCACTTGCCCTGGAGAAAATGGCTGCTTTGGGGGGAGGACTCTATGGTGCTATGGCCCTCTCCCCTAACCCCTGCCTCCTAGGCTGCACCCTCAATTCTTCAGGAATTTCTCAACTTGAAGTTGGCAAACCTAGATCATACATTCATATATAACCAGGGGTCGTTTCGTAGAAAAAGAGGTGCAGGAGCTCATTAGCATAACTCATTAGCATATGCCACGTCCACTGACATCACCAGAAGTGTGTCAGGAAAGGGAATGTCAGTTTCAGCCCCATTATACCCTATGGGCCATTGAAATCAATGGTAAAAACTCATAGGGTATATGAGGGGGTGGAGGAAAGGGGGTTTGAGGGAGAGGCTCCAAACTTGCAGGGTAGCTGCTGGGGCCTCTCCTCGAAATACCCACAAAGTTTCAAGAAGATTGGACCAGGGGGTCCAATTCTATGGGCCCCCAAACAGGTTGTCTCATCCCCTCCATTGTTCTCTATGGTGGGGAAAATGTTAACTTTTTTCCTCCCATAGAGAACAATGGAGGGAATGGGGGCAACCTGTTTGGGGGCCCATAGAATTGGATCCCCTGATCCAATCTTCTTGAAACTTGGTGGGTATTTCGAGAAGAGGCTCCAGCAGCTACCCTGCAAGTTTGGAGTCTCTACCTCAAACCCCCTCCTCTCCAGTCGCTTTTAAAGTTGCCACTGAATTTCAGCAGCAATTCGGCAGTGGGCCGAATCAGATCAGAGAATCTGATTCGGCCCCTGGCTGCCCTAGTGGCCACTCCTGAGCTGGCGGAGCTTTGCTCCGCCTCGCTCCAGCCCCAACGGACCCCTGAGTAGAACATAACTGGATAGCAGCCAGTTTTACCAGCACAGATATTTTGGATCAAAGCTTAATATGGCATACAGAACACATGCATACAGAAACCAGAAGTGATGCAAGATAAGAGAAGAAGAAGGCGGGGGGGGAAGTGATATGATAGGAAATTTAATATCTGAATTTTGACGGGAGGAAGTTACTTCACAGGGAGGGGCTGACCTTTGACCTGGATATGGTACCACAGGATGTGACATCACATCCTACTGAACTCCTTTCCCTCCCCAAACTCTTCCTTCCTCAGGCATCTCCACCAGGATTTTCCCAAGCCAGAGCTGGCAACTCTGTGTTTGGCTCCCCCTCCAAATTAAATCAGTGAATACAAATTAACAGAGAGGAATGAGAGAGGAATTGACCAAAGGTATGCATATCTGGTCAGTGCCTAGATGGCAGACTTCCTGGAACCCCATCCTGTGCCCCGTGATGGAATACCGGGAGGATATAAATGTAATAAATAAATCTGTCATGACAACATTGTGTTCAAGTAAAAAAAGTAGTAATCATGTAAGATTGTAGCTGAGATGGGACTGCAACTGCTTTGAATGCTGAAGGTCTCGAGCGCTTCCCAGCCAGGGTGTTTGAACAGTGGGAAAGAGTTCAAAGTTGAGTGAACTGGGTGGCATCACAGAGTCCCCCCAAATGTCAACATGAGAGGCACCAAAAGAACATTATTTTCTTCAGAGAGGAATCTGTTCCTATTTGCGACGGCAGGGAGATTTTAACAGGGGGGAGGGTTCCGAAATGTGATCCTCCGTCTGCAGCCTGAAGTGCATTAGGCTGTGGTCACACACGCTAAATAATCCACTTTCAGTGCACTTTCCAACTGGATTTTGACTGTATGAACTGGCAAAACCCAGTTGGAAAGAACACTGGAAGTGGATTATTTAGTGGGTGTGACCGCAGCCTCAGAGTTGCCAACCTCCAGGTAGTGGATGGAGATCTAGGATTACGACTGGTCTCCAGATGAAAAGAGATCAGTCCACCTGGAGAAAATGGCCGCTTTGGACCATGGACTCTATGGCATTATATCCCACTGAAGTCTCTCCCCTCCCCAAACCTTGCCTTCCTCAGGCTCTGCCCCCCAAAATCTCCAAGCATGTCACAAATAGGGTTGCCAACCTCCAAGGGCGGCAGGGGTGGTGGGAGATCTCCTGCTATTACAACTGATCTCCAGGCAACAGAGATCAGTTCACCTGGAGAAAATGGCTACTTTGAAAGATAGAATCCATGGCATTCTATTCCACTGAAGTCCCTCTGCTTCCCTGGAAAGTATTGGAGTCGGGAGGCGAGTGGTAGTGATTTCATAGCAAAGCTCTTTATTGAGGGTCAGATGGAACATGAGAAACCCCCGAGCTCAGAGCCCTCTTTTATGCTGGCCGGAGACAATGCCCCGACCTTGCCCACAAGTCCTGATAGGACCTTAAGTCCGTGGTTGCAGTTTATAGGTCCCCCAATGGGAGACCTAGGCTCGTAATTGGTGGTCGCACAGGATCCGACTGGATATTGTTCTACCTGGCCGAAGCTCAGGTAGATTCTGATCATGTGTACTGCCCATGTGGCGGTCGCCATTACGAGAGACCAGGCGACCGTGGTCTTAGTACACAACATTCCCCAACCCTGCCCTCCTCAGGGTCAACCTCCCAAATCCCCAGGTATTTCTCAACCTGGAGCTGGCAACCCTATTCTTGTCCAGGAGTTGGTGGTGAGTGGATTCAGGATTGAGAAAGTCCCCACCCCATGAAATCCTCAGCTGGGAACTCGTGCCAAAAAAATATGAGACCTGTTGGGATGTTAAAAATAGGGATGCCAGCCTCCAGGTGATACCTGGGGATCCCCTGGAATTGTGGTCTTTCCGCATTTGCCTGCCACTCTGGATTTTCTCAGTGTTTGAGTTGAGGCAATTTAAATCCATGGCAAAACAGCATCCAAATAACCTGGGGCAACAGCAGGCTGAAACCGGGCTAACTGCTAAAGGGGGGTAATGTAATGCAGAAGGGGGGGACCTGGAATAGAAAGAAGGTTGAACTCGATTTTAGTGCAGAATGGGGGAAAAAACCTGGATTAAAAAGAAGCTTGAATTCGATTTCAGTGCAGAATTGCTTGGAGGACACTGCGGTGAACATGGATTGAGAGTACACACAGCTCATCTCCAGATTACAGAGATCAGTTCCCCTGGAGAACATGGATGCTTTGGAGGGTGGACTCTCTGGCATTGTACCCCGCTGAGGTCCCTGTCCTCCGCAGGCTCCACCCCCAAACCTCCAGGAGTTTCCTGACCTGGATCTGGCCACCCTACCCCCTTCTCCCAAGTGGGAGACCTGGCAACTCTAGACAGAAGGCTTTTTTTTTTTTTAACCTCACAAAGTGTATCTACTGAGGGCAATTGGGAATTTGGTGATGTTCCCTTGCAGAGGGTGAGTAGGAATTCTGAGACCTCCTCTGAGAGGCTTTGGTCCAGCTGAGTCTTTGCTCTTGTCAGTTTTGCCCTGGAAGGGGGTGGGAGAAGTTCAGCTGAGGGTTCCAGGAAAGTTCTCGCCCTCTTAAGGCTGGGTGTCTGAGGAATGAGTCATGTGAGGTTTTTCCCTTCTCTTCTGATTGCCTCACTTAGGTTATTTATTTATGATGCTCGTCTCCAATCCGTTTCCACGAGAAGCCAAGAGAAGTCGTGGAATATGATCAGGAGCTATACGATTCACTGTAGTTCCTAAAAGGGTTGTGTCGTGTTGTGTTTTTTTTTTTTTGGTGTGTGTGGGGAAGGTTGTTTTATAACATCACTAATTCATGGCCTGAGGTATTGTGCATCTTATAGTTATCAGTAGCTAATGATAAATAATGCAAGGCCTGTGTGCTTCTCGATGCGATTCGGTAAATACTTTCCTTGAACTGTTAAGTTTGCCCTGGGAAAAAAAATGGCTGAGGTCGGCCACTGCCCCCCCCCCCCCCCACTGGAGATGTACATCTCTCTAAAAGGGAAAAATGGAAAACCTTCTCCATGGTGAGGCATTTCACAACGAGGGGGAGGGGAAGAAAGAGGCGTCTTGACAGGGCACGTGCTGTTCTGTCCTCTCCTTCCCCTACTCCCTCCACTGCCAACTCTGTATCCCAAGAATGGCCAAATTTGCAATCAGACATTCTGGCTGCAAACCATAAGTACATATCTGCACCAATGCTCCTCTCTAAGCTGTGGAGTCTTGCGAGCAAAAATACTACTTTGTGAACTACTGGCATTAAAGTTGTGAGCGAGTGATCTGGCTACTGCATAAATCAGTTTGCTCTGGAGCCATCCTTCCTGAGCTAAGACAAAAATGTGTACGCTGGAGGCTAAAAAACTGTGAGCTAGCTCACACTAACTCAGCCTAGAGGGAACACTGAATTCTGCATGGAGGAGTACACGAGGAGATGGACATCTAGCCATGATTTCCAGTGCAATCCTAAAGAGAGTTATACTTTTCTGTAAGTGTATTGGGGCTGCCATAAATCTAAGGACCTGGAAACGGCTTGACACTGGGAGGGGAGGCACCAAACTAGAGTTGCAAGTCTCCAGGAGGTGGCTAGCAATCTCCTGGGATTGCAACTGATCTCCAGGAGACAGAGATAATGGCCGCTCTGGAAGATGGACTCTATGGCATTATACTTTAGGGTTGCCAGGTCCCTCTTGGCAATCTGGCAACCGGTGAGGCATGACTTAGCAGGAGCAGGAGGGAGACTCAGGCTACGTTGCTGGCAGTGCAGCCATGTCACTTCCTGCGTGCTCCGGAAGTGACATCATCATGTTGCAATGTTGCACCGATGCTCTGGTATTGGGATAAAACCTCTATAGTAAAAATGGTGTCCACCATAGAGTTTTTACCCAAATACCAGAGCATCTGTGAGACATCACCGATGTGATGACATCACTTCCAGTGCATGCCGGAAATTATGTCACCACATTGTGGTGACGTAGCCTGGGCCTCTCTCCCTGTCCTGGTAGGACCCCCCTGCCGGCCAGCTGATCAGGAGCAGGTGGTGGGCCTGGTTGCAGAGGATCCCTGCCTCCATCCAGGGGGCTGGCAACCCTAATTATATCCCACTGAAGTCCCTCCCCTCCTCAAATCCCACCCTCTTCAGGCTCCACCCCCAAACCCTCCAGGTATTTCCCAACCCAGAGCTGGCAACCCTACACCAAATGCAGACACAGATCCTAATAAGACTTCCAAGGCATTCTGTTGCTTAACTAAGTTACAGTTCTCTTACACAGCCCATCACTTACTAGAGTTGTCAGGTGCCCACTAAGGGGAGGGGAACTCCATCCATGTCCTGCCCTTGATCTGGTGAGCAGTGGAAGGAAAGGGAGGGGCATATTTTTGATGTTTCAACATCACTTCTGGGAAAAGAGCCAGAAGTGATGTCACCCCCCCACACACACCAAGATGGTCTAGGAACTGATCACAGCTCTATGGTATTTACTGTAGCGTTTGGGGGATTCCTAGAGTATTGAGTGGGGGAGTGACTTCATCTCTGTGTCTTTGCCTGGAAGCAGTATCAGGACATTGGTGTCCTTTTCCCCTCCCAGGCCCTGTCCCCAAACAGTTCCTGGGGAGCACAGGTGCAGTCCTGGCATCCCTACCCCTTTCAGATGGTCAGCTATACCCCAGCTATATATCTCTAACTTCCTCTTGTATCTGCTTATCTCACTTCCTCATGAACTAGGTTTTACACTTTGCCTGTCTGTTGGGAATGTCTCATGAGTCACAACTATGCTTTGCAAACCAATTACTTTTTGGAATGGATGTTGTTTTGAACCGGCCTCTCTTCACAACACTCTCCCCTACCTTTCTGTTTGGTAGATAACTTGGCCTGATGGATTTATCCTCCAGTGCATCTGATGAAGTGAGCTCTGATTTATGAAACCTTACACTGGAATAAATTCTGTCAGTATTTTCAGGTGCCATGGGACTCCTGTTTTATACTGCTACTACAGACTAAGGGTAATTCTGCACTGGTGTTTCCCTCTGTTATTTTACGAAACCCATGTTGGAACAGAAATTCCCTTCTGCATTGCATGCCGCTTTTGCTTTCTTCAATCATCGGGTTTTATGGTACCTTCTGCATAGATTTATGGCCGTTCAGGGGTGACTTTGCAGTCAATGTGGTGTTGCCCTGGGGTGTTTGAATGTGGTTTTGAGCTGCACCTTTTCTGTTCCAACATTGCTTTGGTAAAACAAGGGAGGGAAACGCCAATGTAGAATCAGCCAAATAATCTCAAACAGAATTAAAGGGTTCCAAAATCAACTGAAGTTAATAGGCTTAGAAGGGTGTAATTCTGTTAGGGTTGTACTATGATACAGTCAGATTTGAATCCAGTAGCACCTTAGAGACCAACAAGATTTCCAAGATATAATCTTTCGAGAGTAGGGTTGCCACCTTTTCCCGGTGGGGGGGGGGGGGAGAAGCTCTTCTCCCAGGATCTTCTGGAAGTGATGTAATCATGCTAGGCATGTCACCAGGGGGATGCTCTAGCATTCGGCTAGAAACTCTATGATACCATAGAGTTTTCAGGCCAAGTGCTAGAGAGTCCCCCAGTGATGTGCCTGGCGTGATGATGTTACCTCTGGGTGATGTCATTGCACTGGGCACGTTGGCCTGGTCCAGGCACTGTGGAGGGGGGGGGGGTTCCCCCTGCCAACCAGATCTGGGCCAGCAGATTGGGGGCTCCTAAAGAGGGTAAACCCCCACCCCACTGGGGGATCTGGCAGCCCTATTCAACCGTCAAAGCTCCCTTTGGCAGACATGTGTCTAATGAAAGGTGCTGTTGACTCTTGAAAGCTCACACCCTGAAACTCTTCTTGGTTTCTAAGGTGATAAGGGTTTCCCTTGCTCGAAAGCCAATCGAATCCGACTCAAGGGGGCAGTACTCATCTCCGTTTCCAAGCCAAAGAGCCAGCAGTGGTCGAAGATTTTTCTGTGGTCATGTGGCCGGTATGACTAAACGCCGAGGCGCACGGAACGCTGTTACCTTCCCACCAAAGCAGTACCTATTTATCTACTTGCAATTTCTTGTTTTCGAACTGCTATGCTGGCAGGAGCTGGGGCCAGAGGCGGGAGCTCACTCCATCAGGTGGCACTTGGGTCTTGAACTGCTGAGCTACCAACCTTCTGGTCTGCAGCTCAGCCTCTTAACCTCTGAGCCACTGCAATACTGGACTCTAATCTAACTGTTCTACTGCAGACCAGCAAAACTGCCCTCTGATATTGTAACACAGCTACCCATCTGGAATTACGAGTGCTACAGGCCTGGAAGGATAGGTCTGATTTAATTTTTTAAAATATATGATCAAGTGTGAACAAAGACTGCCTGTATTCTGATTCTGTACCAGCACTGTGTAAGTACAAGGTTTGGTAAGAGGCACAGAATTCGCCATCCTAAGAATCAGTGTCTATTTTTCAAATTCTTGCCCCCTTATGATTGTATGGATAGGTTCACAACTATTTGATCAGCAATGCCTGCTGAATCCTTGAGATGCATGTACCCGTCTTTCCATTGGATCAATTGAAACCAGCCTCCGAATGGGTAAAATCAACTACTGCCCATACAGGTGCTTTTCCCATTCTGTCTCCTGACTTCTGGAACGGCCTTCCCAAAGAGGTCCAGAAACCACTGCTCTCTTGGCCCGCCGCAAACTATGCAAAACTGAACAATTCAAGAGGGTGCAAAACTGAACAATTTTCTGCGCAGGTAATAAGGCTATGCTGTACAAAATGGTTCACAAACTTATTTGGATAAACGATTGAGACTGTGATCTATTCTGCTGTGTATCGCTTACTGTAAGCAGGATCCTCTTATGTGATTTCTGTACCGCTGAATGGGTCAGGTGAATACTTATGCTGTGCTTCTGTTTCTTCCTGGCTGTTCCAGACTTCTAACATCCTAACGCACTGGTTACTGAACGTCCCCTTTTGTTGATCATACTCACTGACTCACTCTGTGTAATCCGCCCTGAGTCTCTGTGAGAAAGCTGAATGATAAGGAACATAAATAGATAATTTTTTTTAAAAAAAATAAAACTGTCCTTTGGAGGGAGGTAGCAGATAGGGATCCTTTACAGAATTCTCAGCACCAAAGCAAATAATAATTCTGAGGATTCGGCAGGAAGACCATTTTTATTTGCACATATTTATTAAAATGTTGATAGCCCACCTTTCTCCCACACCAACATTGTTCCTAAGCGAGGTAATAATATCAAGATGGGTTAGTCTGCCTGTAGCAGCGGAAAAGAGCAAAAGTCCAGTAGCACCTTAAAGACAACAACGATGACGACGACTATTTATTTATTTACATTTATACCCCGCCCTCCCCACGAACGGGCTCAGGGCGGCTTACAAGGACACATAGTGCCAGATTCAATACACCATAAAATTACAATAAAACATTTTAAAACAACACAACACAACACTAATAAGACCGTTCAGTTTAAAGTGCTTCCAATGTTCAATATTTAGATGGCTTCCTACCGGGGTTGGAGTCCAGCTCCCAGACTGCCTGGGCTGGGCTGCTTCCAGGGCCGACCCTCATCGCGATGGTAGTTGCCATGGTGGGTGGTACTAACGGTGGCGGCTCCTAGTCAAAGGCCTGGTGGAAGAACTCCATCTGACAAGCCCTGTGGAACTGCATAAGGTCCCGCAGGGCCCTGATCTCCCCCGGGAGCTCATTCCACCAGGCAGGAGCTGCCACCAAAAAGGCCCTGGCCCTGGTTCCGGTGAGCCTGGCCTCCCTGGAGCCTGGCCTCCCTGGGGCCTGGAACAGTGAATCGATCTTGTGACCCCGACCGAAGTGCTCGCTGGGGTATATACGGGGTATATACTACTGGGTATATACTGGGGTATATACTACTAGTACTACTAATGTGTGTGTGTAGAATAGCCAGGAGATCCTGAGATTGTCTGGTAGACAGAAGTTCTAGCTTTTGTAGTGTTATGTACCACTAGGTGGCAAGCTAGACTTGTTTTTAAGGCAAGAGACATTTTAGAGGTGGTTTGCCACTGCCTCTCTATGTCACGGTCCTGGTATTCCTTGGAAGTTGCCCTTCAGATACTAGCCAAGGGCAACCCTGCTTAGCTTCCAAGTATCCTGGCCCCACTGCTGGAGCTCCTGAGGGCACCTGGTATTTTTGACCACTGTATGACAGAGTGTTGGACTGGATGGGCCACTGGCCTGATCCAACATTGGCTTTTCTTATGTTCTCTTATCTGACGACATCAGGCTAGCCTGGACTATAGGTCAGGGCACAAAGATTAACAAAACTTGTTGCAGTGTTATGAGCTTCCGTAAATCACTACTCACTTTTTGAGATACCTGAAGAAGTCACTGAAGAAGTGAGCAGTGACTCACGAAAGCTCATACCCTGCCACAAATTTAATTAGTCTTTAAGGTGCTACTGGACTTTAGGTAACAATATATTTTTTTATCTCCAATAAAGCAAAAAAAATATTAAAAAACAGCAAATAGAAAATTTTATAAAACAGAGCCCCATGAAAGCTAGCGATCACAGTCTTCTCCAGGGGCCCTAAAGCTCTCTTGCCTGGCTGTACAGATGTTCAAGAATGCCGGGGACCTTCCGCATAAGTTAAAGAGCCAATCTGGAGCCCGAGAGAGCTACCTTGCGCAGTCATTAACATTCACAGCCAGAGAGGAAAACTGCCACCGAATCAGGTTATTTCTCAGAAGCCAAAGCCTCGAGAGATGACAAAGAGGAAACAGCTTGTCAGACAAGAGCCTGTTTCATCCTTACCAGACATTTAACAACACAGGCCTGGTAACTAGAAGTCAAGAGGCTGCTTGTAAATATGAATGATGATACTGACAACCACGGCTCGGACTACCAAGACAGAAGCCTGTAATTAAAAGGTTCCCAAACCTGCTACGCAATCATGCACAATCTACCAGTAGCGCAATCTCTAGGTGGGAAGACCTCTGCAAATACACGATGTTTGCATATGGTGTTTTCTTGCACAATTTGCATTGAGGATAGGGTTGCAAGGTAGGGTTGCCAGCTCTGTACAATAACTGGAGATTTTTTTGGGGGTGGAACCTGGTGTGGGTGGGGTTTGGGGAGGGGAGGGACCTCAACAGGGTACAGTGCAAAGAGTCCACCCGCCAAAGCAGCCATTTTCTCCAGGGGAAACTGATCTCTATAGTCTGGAGATCAGTTGTAATAGCAAGAGATCTCCAGGGCCCACCTGGAGACTGGCAACCCTAGAGTAAGGGGAGATTCCTCCCCCCCCCAATTTGAAATATTGTGATCTTTCTTTTCATAGAGAATGGGGGGAAGTCTGGAGAGGAAAAAAGTGGGACGTGTTAAAACTGCTGAAATTTATAGAGAGTAAAAGACATTAGTTTGCTTTCGTCAGAGTTACATCATTTATTAAGAACCTACGAGGTGCCTTGCTGGATCAGACCAGTGGTCCATGTAGCCCCTTTCTGCACCCATCTTTTGCCTCTGTTTCTGAGTGCATCCTATTCTTCTGTTCTCCATTCCCTTTTGCTTTCACTTCCAGTTTGTGTTGGGGCTTTTTCTTGTTTCTACATTTGTTTTACAGGAATCGGCATTCAGACCGCTTCCAGGACACTGTTGATCCACAGTTACCAAAACTCCTTTTGCAGCGATTCTTTGTTCTCATCCACTTTCGAATAGCTAATCCTTTCTGAAGTAGAATTGTTTCTGTGGGTATTTAAGTGCTGCCCACTGCCCTCCCCCGTTTCTGCCTCTCTCTCTTCGGGTTGATGCTCCTTCCTGGTTCTGTTTTCTTTCCCTCCTTCTCCAAAGACAAAAGAGGATGTGTCCTCCCGCTCAGGTGAACTTTAAAAAAGCCAGAGAGCGCATAAGAAGGAATCAGTAAATATAAAGGACTAGGAGATTCCCTGCTCCCAAATGTGTCAGTCTTGTATCTGTGGGCCTGGATTCCCCCCTCCCTTCCATTTTGCAGAATTGCAGAGGGAGGGAAAGAGGAAGGGGTTGTGTCTGCAGTTAAAAGTTTTACCTGTGGCAGGACGATTGTGTAAATTTTTAAAACCTTTGGACACCACCCACACAACGTCATGTGACATTTCCATATTAATTCGGCAAAAAATACGGGTTTCGCTTGTAGATGCAGAATGCATATAGCATACACAAATAAATAAACTGCAGTGGGGGGGGGGGAACCCAGTGCAGAGGGAATGCGTGTGACTGCGAAGTCAACCCTTAAGGCTTGACTCCTCGGATTCTCCAGAGCAAGCTGTCATAAGAACATAAGAACATAAGAGAAGCCAATGCCGGATCAGGCCAATGGCGCATCCAGTCCAGCACTCTGTCACACAGTGGCCCTTTCTGTCAGTGCAGAAAGGTCCATAGACCGACATCCTTCTTCACATAGTGGCCACCGAGTTGCCCTGGAGGGCTGATAAACAAGGCTCAGGGGCATTACGATGTCACTTCCTAGCACTGGTATTCAGAGGTTTGCTGCCTCTCACTATGGAGGGTCTTTTTAGTCACCATGGGTAGTAACCACTGATGGACCTCTCCTCCATGAATCTCTCTTTTTAAAGTCACCTGTGCTTCTGGCCATAACTATGTCTACTGGCAGGGAGCCCCACAACTGAATCACTATTATGAAATTCCAGAGCAGAAAATAAAAATTGGGGAAATGATCGCAGCCCCAATCCAGCTGAAATTAGTTCTAAGACTTCAGTGCTGTGTGTGTTAAGGATGCCAGCCTCCAGGTGGGACCTGGGGATCCTCTAGAATTACAGCTCATCTCCAGACTACAGAGATCATCCCCCCCTGAAGAAAATGGCTGCTTTGGAGGGTGGACTCTGTGGCACTTACCCCACTGTGGTCCCTGTCCTCCCCAGGCTTTATCCCCCAAAACCCACGAGTTTCCCAACGTGGATCTGGTAACCCTACCTCCCCACCCCTTGCTGGTGGCTGGGTGTACCTGGCAACCCGAGTGTGCATATTTACCAGGGAATACTTCTCATTGAGTCCAGCGGCGTTTGCACATGAAAGCTTATGCCCGAATTAAACTTCTTAGTCAGTCTTAAAGGTGCCACTGGACTCAAACTTTGTTCCTTTAGGATTGTGTTACACAACTCCTGGACTAGTTTCTAAAACTTCAGAAAGTCTCATTATTATTCTGCCAGTAATAATTCCAGAGAGATAATTGTGTTAATTTGTGGCAGTAGAAATAAAGAGGAGCCTTGTGGTTCATTAAAGACTAACTAGATGTTACCTCAGCATCCCCTTTCATGAATAAGAGGTGGCATCTGATGACACAGGTCCCTGAAAGTGTATGCTGGAATCCAATCTCATTAAGTCCTTAAAAGGGTACAAGACTCGTGCTTAAGTCATAGGGTTGCCAACCTCCAGGTGGTGGCTGAAGATCTCCTAGGATTACAAGTGATCCCCAGGTGACTAAGACCAGTTCGCCTGCAGACAATGGCTGCTTTGAAAGATGGACTCTATGGCATTATACCCCACTGAAGTCCTTCCCCTCCTCAACCCCCCCTCCTCCGGCTCCACCCCGTCCCCAGTCCTGGGTATTTCCCTATTCAGAGCTGGCAACCCTATGTGAACCTGTCAGAAGTCACTGACAAAACTCCTGTTGATTGAAAAGTCATGACGCTGGATTTGCCAGACACACACCAAGAAACAGGTGCGTGCATATCTCTTTGCAAGGATCCGGGTCGCAGCATCCAAGTAATTGTGCAATCCGCTCCTTACCTCTGGGCAAAGCGTCATCATGTCCCCTCGGATGCATTATGGAGAAGTGATCAGATGTGTAATGAGGAGGAGTGATTAATGAATCACTCTATATGTATGAACTGGAAAAGCCGGTGCAATTAGCGTGAGATCTTTTAATGAAACTGGCTCGCAAGCCCAGCCGTCGGAGAAGACAGAAAAAAATCACACTTAATGCTGACATTAAAAGTGTTCCTGGCGTAGTTGATCCTGTTGTGAGATTAATGGAGGGCAGGAAAGTTCACGCTTCCTTAAGCTATCTTTTTTTTTTTGAGCTGCCTGACATCTTTGTTCTTGGGCACAGACAATTCCCTAGATCCTGTAAAAGTCTATCTGCGCATGGAAACAGAAGTACCATTTAAGGAGGAACGGAAGATGGACATAGCTCTCCTGCCGTGACCACAAGAGATTATTCCTCTGGAGCATCTGTATATTTGGCCCACTCACCACTTCCGTCCATATTAAGTGATTATCGGTTCCAACTATTAAATGGGCCTATGTGCTTGGCACATACACCAAAGGTGTAACACAATTTTGTTGTTTTTAAAGGCAGTTGTGAGGATTGCTTTCCCCTAACCTCAGAGCAGCTTACAAACTCCTTTCCCATTCCCCTCCCCACAGCAGACACCCTGTGAGGTAGGTGGGGCTGAGAGAGCTCTTTCCAGAACTGTCCTTGAGATAACAGCTCTGACAGAGCTATGGCTTGCCCAAGGTCATCCAGCAGCTGCAAATGGAGGAGCGGGGGAATCAAACCCGGTTCTTCCAGATTAGAGTCCTCACACTCTTAACCACTACACCAAACTGGCTCTTTGTTTTGGCCGCAACTGCTGCCGTAGCAGAAAGATCTTCACTGTGTGAAAGATTCTCTGTCGCAGTCATTTTGTGGTTGGCCTCACCTTCTGCAGTAGCCATTATGTGTCTGTCACGCTGTCTCAGAATTCCAGAGATGCCCACAAGCTCCAAAAGGGGGGGGGGACCCCTGGCTTATCTTGTGCTAATAAAACCGCGACAGTTATGAAGCATAAACCTTCCACGTGCAGCGTCGGGCTGCCCACCTCCAGGCGGTGGCTGGAGATTTCCCAGAATTAGAACTGATCTCCAGATGACAGAGATCAGTCCCCTCCCCCCACAAAAATGGCCGCTTTGGAATGTTGACTCAATAGCATCATATCCCACTGAGCTCCCTCCCCTCCCCCAATCCCCCAGATCTCTAGGAATTTCCCAACCTGGAGCTTGCAACCCTAGTTCTGAGGCAGTACACCACTGAAGAGGAGCGAGTGGGAGCAGCAGCAGGAATCAGCAATACAAAGGTTTGAATTCCCCTCTCTGCTGTGGAAACTTGCTGGGTGACCTTGGGCCCGGGACTCTCTCTCAGCCTATGTAAGGCTTGACGAAGTCCTTTTCAATGTCTCTGAAGGAAGTTGAATGATTATCGTATGGCATTGTGCGTAGTATAGCCAGGGGATCCTAAAATTATCTGGCAGCCTAAAGTTCTAGCTCTTTTAGCATTATGCACCACTAGGTGGCGAGCTAGACTTGTTTTTTACAAAAACAAAAAACGCGAGGGTAGACCATTAAAAAAATCCACAAATTTCACCAGTTACCGGTAGACATCAGTCTATTGCAGCATAATTGCAGTAAATCAGTTTATAAAGTAGAATTGGAGGTCTACCGGTAACTGGTGAAATTTGTGAATTTTTTGATGGTCTACCCTAGCGTTTTTTGTTTTTGTACAGCACACACGCTTGGGATCCCTTTTGTTTGGCTTAGACTTGTTTTTTAGGTAAGAGATGTTTCAGTGGTGGTTTGCTAATTCCTGCCTCTGCATCATGGCCCTGGTATTCCTTGGAGGTCGCCCTTCCAAGTACTAGCCACAGCCAACCCTCCTTAGCTTCCAAGGTCTGATGGGATCAGGCTAGCCTAGGCTATTAGGGTCAGGGCTGAAGAAGTGTGCATGCACAAGAAACTTATACCCAGAATTAGACTTTGTTGGTCTTAAAGGCGCCACTGGACTCAAACTTTGTTCTGCTACTTCACGTGGTTGTTGTTGTGAGGCTATTACCAAGGCAGGATGATGTCCTGAGCTTCTTTGAGTCCCTGTTGTGGGGAAATGTGGGGTATAAAGGTCTAAATGGCCCTGCAAAAGCAGGGAGAGTGGCCTATAAATCAAACAAAATGAATGAATGAATGAATGAATGAATGCATGAATGAATGAATGAATAAATAAATAGTGCAGAAAACAGGGTGACAAGTTAGATGGACCCAAGGGCGTAGACTTTCTCAATCCCCGGGGGGGGGCGGGGGCTGTCCCGCTGCTCTCCCCCCTGCCCCAGGGAGCCGCCGCCGCCGCTTCCCTCCCCCGGGCCGTGCCCGCCCGCCGCGCTCCCCGCCCCCCTCCCTCCCCCCGCTCACCTTGGGCGCCGGCGGGGGAGGATCGCTGCTGCTGCTGCCTGCAGCCGGGGGCCGGCGCGTCGCCCTTGCGGGCCCCCGGCTCCCGCTCCGCCTCGCATTTCCCGGGGGGGGGCTCAGCCACCCCCAGCAAAATGAACACCCGCCGGTGGCCAGTCAGCCGGCCATCGCCGCCTCTCTCTCCCCCCCACCCCGCCCCAGGGAGGCAGGAGGGCAGGCCGGGGGTGGGGGGGAAGGAGAGGCGGCGACGGCCGGCTGACTGGCCACCGGCGGGTGTTCATTTTGCCGGGGGTGGCTGAGCCCCCCCCCGGAAATTTCGGGGGAGGCTCGAGCCCTCGAGCCCCCCCGTAGTTGACGCCCATGGATGGACCATTGGTTTCCTTACGCTGTTGTCTTTAAAAGCGACTGTAATATGCATTCTTAAAAATACATCTGCCCAGTGTCATATCCAACTGCAGGCCTCGAAACATTGCTGGAAATCTGAAATGGCATCCTTTCAAAGAAATAGGATTCAATGTGCTGAAGTCCTGGAATGTATGCACAAAACTTCTATAAAAGGTGATAAAGGAATCCTCCATATCCATCCTTGGGGTTGTGAGCAGATCACAATGAATCCATTATTGTTTCTAGGGCAATGACACTAGGTTGCCAGCTCCGGGTTGGGAAATACCTGGAGATTTTGAGGGTGGAGACTGTGGAAGGTGGGGTTTGGGGAGGGGCTTCAACGAGGTGTAATGCCATCCAGTCCACTTTCCAAAGTGGTCATTTTCTCCAGGTGAACTCATCTCTGTTGCCTGGAGATCAGTTGTAATCCCAAGAGATCTCCAGTCACAACCTGGAGGTTGGCAATCCAAGTTATTCTTATTCATCCTTCGTATGTTTGCTCAGGAGAAAAGCCCCACTGACTTAAATATTTCTGCGTCCACAGATGAAGGAATGGTTTAAAATCAATATAATATAAACAGCAACTAAAACATTATACAGAAGCCTCTAATCTAAACCCTGTTGTGGTACAAACTTAAGGTCATGTGATCTTAGGGCACGTACACAAAAGACCAGTTCTTTCACTTGGGCACCTCTAAGGGAACATCTCTAAATTACAGATTCTATCACTATGTTGAGTCCAAAGGGACGTGTTCCCTGGTAAACAAGTTAGCATATATACTTAAATCCTTTGAACTTTGGCTGGATCATGCCCATAGCTAGCCTGCTTCTAGATGACCGTGCATTTCTGCAAGGGTAAGACATGTATATTGATTTATGATCCATTGCTTTATATGCACGCCAGCGAATCCTGCGCAAGTTATCTGCCCGATGGAACTTTAAAAAAAAAGAAAGAAAAGCAAAGCAAACCCTTTTCTCAATTTGATTTCAAACAGACCTCAATGTGAAGGGAAATTCAATTACGTCAGTAATGCTGAGCACAATGAAATGACTGTCAAAAGGGGGCTTCCAAAGGTTTAAAATGTTTTCCTTTCCCCTCTAATTTAGTTACAGCAACCTCTTGTATATCTGTGTTAGTACAATCTCTTAAAAAGTAGGCCCCAGAAATCAATTTGATTACCTCTCTGAATTAAGTATGCACAAATGAGAGCAATTGAGATCGATATAAATTAGGTTAAGTACTCCACTGTGTAAAAAACCATTATGTAACAAGAAACAATCGCAGTCAAGACACAAATAAACATAGCGTAAGGGGGCAGGTTAGGATGGTAAACATATTTATCTGCTGATTTCCGCTGGCTGGATGCACGTGACGCCTGCCCGTTATTTTTAACCGAAGGAATACCCTTCCCAAAGCACTTTACATGTCACAGCAACACAGCCAATCAAAGGCTATTGAATTGTGACGGAATGTTCTTATTGGGAGCCTCCCTAGTGGTTACTAAGGTTGCGAGCTCTGGGTGGGGAAACAGCTGGAGGGGTGGAGCCTGGGGAGGCGAGGTTTGGGGAGGGGAGGGACTTCAACAAGGTACAATGCAGCCATTTTTCTCTGAGGGGACTGATCTTGGTCATCTGGAGAGCAGTTGTAATAGCGGGAGATCTCCAAGTCCCACCTGGAAGTTGGCAACCCTAGTTATGGCTGCCAACCTCCAGGTGGGGTCTGGGGACACCCAGGAATTACAACTGATATCCAGACAACAGAGATCAGTTCCCCTGGGCTGCGGTTGCACAAACTAAATAATCCACTTTCAATCCACTTTCAGTGCACTTTCCAACTGGATTTTGCCAGTTCACACAGTAAAATCCAGTAGGAAAGTACACTGAAGGTGGATTGAAAGTGGATTATTTAATGTGTGGGATCACAGTAAATGGCTGCTTTGGAGGGTGAACTCTATGGCGCTCTACCCCACTGAGGTCCCTTCCCTCCTAAAACCACACCCTCCCCAGGCTCCACAACCAAATCTCCAGGAAATTCCAACCCAGAGTTAGCAATTTTACCTGGTGTAGGGTGGGCCCAACCTTTGGGGACAGCTTGGTGCTCAGCCTGAACCAACTGAAGACTTCACTACTGTACCTGCTTTAAAAGTCACCGTTGCCGCGTGGTTGCTATTGTCAGGTCTGACGTTACATTGATGACAACCAAAGTTTCCTGCAATGTGGTCACTCGGGTTACTTGCATAATGCATCTCCTAGGGTGGCCAAACTCCAGGTGGCAACTGTAGATCTCCTGTTATGACAACTGATCTCCAGGTGACCAAGATCACTTCCCTTGGAGAAAATGGCTGCTTTGGAGGATGGATTCTATGGCATTATAAGAACATAAGAACACAAAAGAAGCCATGTCGGATCAGGCCAACGGCCCATCCAGTCCAACACTTTGCATCACACAATGGCCAAAACCCACTGAAGTCCTTCCCCTCCACAAGCCCCGCCCAACAAATCTCCAGGTATTTCCCAACCCAGAGATGGCAACGCTAACTCCGACAGAAGGAATGGCTAGTCTAGCAAGTATCTGCTACCTGAATGGCCCATATCAGGGGTCTCCAACCTTGCTGAACCTGTGGGTTGGAATTCTGAGAACAGATAGAGGACACCACAACAAAACGGCTGCATGGGAAGTTCCACAAAATGTTAGCAAGTTTTAAGCCAAACATCCTCCTGTGATGGAGGCAGCTGTTTCAAACAAGGTGTTTCCTATAGACAGGTGGTGCCACCTGGGTGAGGGTTGCCAACCTCCAGGTGGGGCCTGGAGATCTCTTGTTACTACAACTTATCTCCAGACTACAGAGAGCAGATCCCCTAGAGAGAACGACTGCTTTGGAGGGTGGACTCTATGGCATTGTACCCTGCTGGAGTCCCTCCCCTCCCCAGGCTCCACCCCCCAAATCTTCAGGTATTTCCCGACCCAGAGCTTGCAACCCTACTTCTGGGCTAAATACCCCCAGTTCCAGTGAAGTGGAGGGTAGTTAGTACTGGCTGTTTGCTTCAAGGAAGAAACAAGCAGTCTTCAGGACACACAATAGCAAGCACTTTGGTGCCCCTGGGCATCACACGGGATCACTGGGGGACCCCCGTGATCAGACATTAACAAAGAAAACAGAAGCCAGCCAAACAAGCATGTTAACCACGACACGAAGCGAACATGCGTACCAAGTCATAATGGCTCTGAGCTTTGGGGCAAAAAGAGTGTTAAAGGGAAAAGATGCTTTCTCAGTAAAGATTTAAAATAGGAATGAACCAAAGAGCATAAGAAGAGCCCTGCTGGATCAGACCAGTGGTCAATCCAGTCCAGCATCCTGTCTCACACAGTGGCCAACCAGTTCCTCTGGAGGTCCAACAAACAGGGCATAGAGGCCGAGGCCTTCATAAGAACATAAGAAGAGCCCTGCTGGATTAGACCAGTGGTCCATCTAGTCCAGCATCCTGTCTCACACTGTGGCCAGTCAGTTACTCTGGAGAGCCAACAACAGGGCGTAGAGGCCGAGGCCTTCATAAGAATGTAAGAAAAGCCCTGCTGGATCAGACCAGTGGTTTGTCTAGTCCAGCATCCTGTCTCACACAGTGGCCAACAAGTTCCTCTGGAGGTCCAGCAACAGGACAGAGAGGCCGAGGCCTTCCCCTGATGTAGCCTCCTGGCTCTGGGATTCAAAGGATTAGTGTCTCTGAACGTGGAGATTCCCCTCAGTCACCATGCCTAGTAGCCACTGATAGAGCTCTCCTCCTTGGATCTGTCTAATCCTCTTTTAAAGCTCTCTAAGCCTGTAGTCATCACTACATCATTACACAATAAATCATATATCCTATGTAGCCGTTAGGTAAGTACGTAGCAGCTATCAAGTCACAACCGACTCACGGCAACCCAGCCAAGGGGCTTCAAAGCAGATGCGAAGCAGTGGTCCATCAAAATCAGTTCTCAGACTGGCAGCGGCTCTCCACGGTCTCAGGTGGACTCCTTTCTCATCACCTACCACCTGGTCCTTGTAAGTGAAGATGCTGGGGACTGAACCGGGAAAGTTCTTCATGCCAAGCAGATGCTCTGCCACTGAGCCACAGCCTCTCCCTGATATATGTGTATTTGTGTCTAAGGCACTGACTGGGTGCTCTGGTGCACAAACAAGTGGACAGAAATTTCCTCTAGGATGCGGCAGGTACTTTCTCTACTGCTGTGTGGAGAGCGCACCTTCCTGCTTCTCCCTTGTGGGTCTTCTTATCAGTTGTGCAGATTTTGGATGGTTTGGGCTTCTCTGCAGATCTAGGGCGATTCTGTGTTCTGTGTTCCCCAGAGAGCACTACGATTGGGGACCTAAAATTGTCTGGCCCTCCCAGGTCTTAGAGAAGCCAGGCTGGCTGTGATGAGGGCCAGTGCCTTTTCAGGGGTGGCTCCGCACTGGCGGAATGAGCTCCTGGATGACATCAGGGGCCTGTGGGACTTTTTACAGTTACAGGGCCTGCAAGACGGAGCTCTTCCACCAGGCCTTCAAGCAGGGAGCCGCCCTAATAAATCGAGACTCTGGTCCTATCCAACCAACATGGTCATCAACACGGCAATGTCAGATTCCAATTACAATCACTCGGGTCATTTCGCAGAAAAAGAGGTGCAGGAGCTCATTAGCATAACTCATTAGCATAACTTATTTGCATATGCTACACCACCTGACATTACCGGAAGTATGTCAGGAGGCAAGAAAGAAAGAAGAGAGAGAGAGGAAGGATGGAAGGAGAGAGAGATGAGAGTGGGAGAGAAAGAAAAAGGGGAGAGGGAGGGAGGGAAGGAAGGAGAGAGATAAATGAGAGAGGAAGAGGAAGAGAAAGAGGGAGGGAGGGAGGGAGGGAAGGAAGGACGGAGCTGGCAGAGAGGGGACCGCTACTAATCCAAGTCTCAGAAATACCACTATTCTGGGAGGATAGCTTCAGTGGTAGCTGAGGCCTTCAGAAGGCTGGTCGGAGGAACCAGGACCTTTCCAGGGGACGGGGTCATTTTGCTGCAGCCATGACACAAGCAGGCATTCCCTTGTGGGGGGGCGGGGCTAGCACCAACTCCCAGAGCTGAGCTCCCCCGAGCTCCTGCTCGAAATGACCCCTGCTATCACTATTAATATGTTAAGGCCAGACGCTGCTAATGTCCACCATTGCCTGTGAACAGCACTAGCACTTTATGCTGTGTTTGAAAAGTGTATTGTTGTGGTTTTATCTAATTTTGTGTTTTACTGTTTAATATGTTTTATGTAAGACACCCTGAGACTGCCTCGGCAGGGAGGGTCCAACACAAATAAATGAATGAATGAATGAATGAATGAATGAATAAATAAATA
The DNA here is from genome assembly GCA_029233225.1 of Lepidodactylus listeri. Lineage (NCBI taxonomy): Eukaryota > Metazoa > Chordata > Lepidosauria > Squamata > Gekkonidae > Lepidodactylus > Lepidodactylus listeri. Next base: position 21,548,822 of record JARCFY010000004.1, on the reverse strand, counting down.
GCATTCGCTCCACATTTTCTCCACTGGGAGGAAAAAGTGCAGCTCAAAACCACATTCAAATATCCCGGGCCAACACTGTATGGACAGCAAAATCACCCCTGAATGGTCATAAAACTGCCATAAATCTATGCACGAGGTACCATAAAACCTGATAATCAAAGGAAGTGAAAGTGGCATGGGGTGTGGAGGGTACCATAAAACCCAATGATCAAAGGAAGCGAAAGCAGCATGCAATGCAGAGGGGGATTTCTGTTCCAGTGTGGGTTTGCTCAAACAACGGAGGGAAAAGCCAATGCAGAATCAGCCCTAGATTGTGGAGAGCAACAGCAATAAAGCTGCATTTCTGGTTTCTGAGATGAGAGCTGTCTGGTGCCGGCTTTGGTCATGTTCTAAACAAACCAGGGGAGAGCAAACACATATGGGCTGGCCTTCCTCATCTATCACCTTTTCAGAATATCCCAGGCTGCTTTAAGTGTGCCTTGTGCAGTTGCCCAAAACAGGCCATTTCCAAATGGGTTTATCGTTGCAGAATTTGTGGTTGCATGAACCTGGGCCTTTCTTTTCTTCTGTGCTATGTAGGTTTTGCTATAACTGACTTTGGATTCTTGATTCTGAAGTCCTGTAAGCCTTTGCTTTTTTGCTGGCAGCCTAGGTGTAAAAACCCAAGACCCTAACCTGTAAACGCCCTCTTGCCTGAATTCGTCTCTGACATTCCCCGTTCTCCAAGTGTTAGGCTCCAAAGCCTAAACATACACTGCTATGGAGATGCCGTAGCTGTCTGGGTCTTGCTGACATTGCAGTTAATGAAATATATCTAGGCAAAAGTTCACACTGGGAAAAGTTCATGTTATCACCATATGGTGGGCTGGCCTAGCACATTCTGGATTGACGCCTCCATTGGTTCCTATAGACTGGAAAGAGTACAAAAATGGGGCTTTGGGCTTTGTTCTGGGCTGTTCAGCCAGTACCCCTCCGCCTTGTGTATAAGGGTCATGGTCCTGAAGTCCAGGAATTGTCCATGTGCTTTCTAAAAGTGTACACTGTATCAAGTATATGCTATTGTTAGATCATACACACCCATTAGCCACATGAGAGGGACAACTCACTGGCGCGATCAAAGCAGCGCGATCACACCAGCACATCTGGGAGGCGTCCCGCAACTTTCTGCAAGCCATTGCAAGCCGTTTTGATCCGCTGGAGAAGCGGAGTAAAAAACTACTAGGGAAAATGCAGTAGCAAATGGTTTGCTGCGGGCCACAGCCAGACTTTCCCCATGTGATCACTCCAGTGCAAACTTGTGGTATCGGGGATAGTCTGATCAGGCTATCCCGATGCCATGCCGTTGTTTTTCCCCCCTTCTCAGTATGCGCATCATCGCATACTGCCATTGGAAGCCCTGGGTGGAGAAGTGATTCATCGATCCCCCGTTTAAGCGAATCAGAAACCAACGACAAAAAACCCAACCCAGCTCGCCCACGGTTGTGTCTGATCACGCAGCGCCTAGTTGCACCGGCAGCTTCACCGACCTGTGTGATCACGCAACTGTGGGTCAAATTGCTCCAGGGCAAAATAGCCTCACTTCCCCCCCGGATTATCTCATGTGTGGCCGCCGCCTTACTTGTGTATGGTTTTAAAGAGCTAATAAATGGTCTAAGTTTTAAGCTATTGTTCTCTCTGGTCCTTTTCCTCTGGAGGCCTGAGCTCCCTAGCCTCTCTCCATCCATCCATCCATCCATTGAAAAGAAGCCCACAAGGTTTGGGATATTCTCCCACATTTATCTGTCCTAGGTTCAATGCTATTGGGACATGGCGTTTTTCTCCTGGAATCGTGGTGCGTTCATGGTTTCTGCAGCTTGTCTCCAGTCTTTCGTAAACCCGCTTTGCTGCAGAGACTTGAACAAATCTTGATGGCTGCCATGTGAGCGGGAAAGTTCAGATTTTTCTGCCAGCAGGGCAGCCATGTTCCCTGACACTGCCCCCACCATGTCCCTGAGGTGTGTTTTACCTTTTTAAAATGGCAATTGAATATCATTATAACAATATAATGTTATAAATGTAATGTTATAACAATATGTGCCATACAATCTCTGAAAGTTTGTATTTCATTTTAAAAATTATTTCCCTATCCCTTTCTGTTGTGGAGATATAAGAGGAAATGTATGCCTGTGCAATGTCATGAGCAAGGTGCTTACTTTAAAAAATGAACTCTGGGAATTCAAAGGACCTGTTACATATACATTTTATACCGTTATATCAATATAACAACATCCAATTACTGATTTGAAAAAGCTGCAGTGGCCCAGGGGAGGGGCAACATGGGACAAGCAGGGCAGGAAATTACAGGGAAGCCTGCTGGGTGCCATGTTCCTTTTGTTACTGCGCTATATCAGAACCTGCACACAAACCTGTCCCGGTATGGAAACCACTATGGCTTGTTTAGTAAAGGTAAAGGTTTCCCTTGCTCAAAAGCCAGTTGAATCCGACTCTAGGGGGCGGTGCTCATCTCCGTTTCCAAGCCAAAGAGCCAGCGCTGTCCTGAGACTTTTTCCATGGTTAAATGCGTGGACCCCAAATGAGCTGTTCTGATTCCTTAAGGGTGCTTTCAGACGGCTCTTTTGAGCTGTGCCAGGTACGAGTGCCTGGTGGATTTAAAGTGCACATCCAGAACTCAACATCTGGGAATTGTGCTGCTTTTGTTAGTAGCCTGTAGATCCCCGTCAGGGATCCGTACCTAAAAGATACTAGTTAAAGTCCGGTCTAAAGCTGGCTGACGGGCCAATGCCGGACTTTCCACCAACAGGTCATACCTCCAGTGCACAATCAGCCCTTAGGGATGGTCTCCAGACCATCCTAAATGGCCGCCATTTTAAAAAACTCTTAGCGATGTGCGCATAACTGCTTAAACAAGCAACGTCCCTAGAGCTCTGCTCAAGTGATCCAAACAATGTTATGTTTCTGATGGTCCCCTGAACTTTGTCAACTTTATTAAGTGAAACGGTACCCAGGGGAAGGTACCGCTGGCCATGTTTTTACCATTTTTACTACGCGCATGCACGGAGAAACAAGTATATAGTGAGGCGCCTATGCGCATGCACAGACAGGATTTTTTTTAAAAAATAGCCAATCGCACGGCTCCTCATGGTGGATGCCATCTAGACAATCCACTGTGGGAGTCACGCGCAGTGAAGCGCTTCATGGGCGGGCGGGCTGTCTGGTCGTGCAACGCTGGATCAAAAAGATCTAGCTCAAATTACAGCCAGGCCAATGGTGGGATTAGCTGCCCATCTGAACACACTCTAAGCCTCTCTTTTCCAAACACACACACCTCAACTGCCATGACTTTTACACAATCCTGTCCTTTTGCGGCCTAGCTGTGCTGAGTCCATCATTCTCATCCTCTCCCAACCAGCCACTTTTCTTCTCACATGCAAAATCAATGAAAGTCTGGTTGACTATTGAATATTTTGCCTTATTACGGGAGCTATTTGAGAGAAGAGTGCAATCCCAGACACTTTTCACATGCAAAACTCAGTCAGAAATCAATGGGAGGGTTGAGAGGGGGAAAAACAGACAGAGACAAAAGACCTTTTGCCTGAATTCTCCAAGCGGCTCAGGCGCAGGACTTTAATGACAACCCCTTGCATCAGGGCCGGGCTAAACATGGGACTCCATTTTGCCAATGAGATGAGCCATCCTAGGTCTTCTTGGGACCTACAGGTGAAGACAGTGCCTCTCATGAAAATAGTAGAGTCTTGCTCAGTTCCAAGGTCAATTTGCCACATAGAGTTGATGATGCACAAATGAAACTCTGATGGTTCAGACAGCTGGCAGAACTTGTTCCATCTTTTGGATCCATTCGCTTTCAGCATGCATAACCTCAAGCAACAAGAAAATAAAGAGCTGCACCAGTCACAGGAGGTAAAAAAATAAGGCCAAGGTCGATGGTGTAAAATCAGGTAAAATATATATTTTATTACTCAGTTAAATTTTAAAAAAATCCCTATGCGTTTCGCTAACGGGCTTCGTCAGGGGAGTAATAACTGAGTAATAAAAAAATATTTTACCAGATTTTGCACCATCGGCTTTGGCCTTATTTTTTTTTTTATCTCTAGCACATATAACCTCCACAAATGTTATTTTCCACTGTGAATTACTATTCCCACTTTATTTCACTACAACTGCCTTCCCTCATAAGAAAACATAAGAAACAGAGGAAGAGCCCTGCTGGATCAGACCAGTGTTTCATCGCGCACAGCATTCTGTCTCACATAGAGGGCAACCAGATGCACCCCATAGGGATGCCCGGTCTCCCACTTTCTGCCCACAACCCTTGCTGCCCACTACCTCTATGTCAGGTAGTGAGAGACAAATTAATTTTTAAAATTGCCATTGGTACAACAGCATTACATTGAAAGTGATCCCACTCCACTCTAGGAATCGCCAGAAACTTGATGGTTTAGTTTCTGGCCATTCCAAGAGCAGAGTGATGTCACTTCCAGGTTTCCTTCCTGGAAGTGATATAATACCATTGTGCTGACAGATCCTCTCCATGTCTCCGTCCAAATACTGCCAGTTCCCAGCCACTGCCACTGGCTGTTAATCCTAACCCAGAGGCCCCATAAGCAGGGCACAGAGCCAAAGCCTTCCCTTTGTAAATCCACTGAGAGATTACCAGGATAAAACACAAGTCCTTTCTGTATTTGCCTGCCACTCTGGATTTTCTCAGACTGATTTCCCACAAGCAGCTGTGCTGCTGTTGCTCTTCCATTTACCCCGGTTGCACTGGTCAATTTCACACTATTCGCCCTGTGGCCGCATTTTGACCTGCATTTCCCCTCGATTCCCCCTGTGTCTTCTCAATCCTTGTTTTTTGAGATTGAGAAAACACGGGGGAAATCGGAGAGAGCTGCGGGTCAAAATGCTGCCGCTCAGCGAATAGTGTGAAATTGACCAATGCAACCGGGGCAAATAGAAGAGTGATGGCGGCACAGTTGCTTGTGGGAAATTGGTTTCAGTGTTTGAGTCAAGGCAATTTAAGTCCAGGGCAAATCAGCATCCAAAAAACCCAGGGCAACAGCAGGCTGAAACCGAGCTGACCACTGAAGAGAGGTGATATAACACAGAATGGGGGGAGGGGGGAACGGAATAAAAAGAAGGTTGAACTTGATTTTAGTGCAGAACTGAAAAAAAACCCACCCCTGGATTAAAAAGAAGGCTGAATTCAATTTTAGTACAGAATTGCTTGGAGGACACCGCGGTGAACATGGATTAAAAGGTGAGTGCTGAAAGGGCCGCAGCTTAAAACAACTTTAATATGAACAGCAACAATCTAGGGTTGCCAGCTCTGGGCTGGAAAATACCTGGAGACTTTGGGGGTGGATCCAGGAGAGGGCGGGGTTTGGAGAGGGGAGGAGCCTCAGCATGGCACAATGCCATAGAGTCTACCCTTCAAAGCAGCCATTTTCTCCAGGGGAGCTGATCTCTGTCAGCTGGGGATCAGTTGTAAAAGTGGGGGATCTCCAGGCCCCCACCTGGAGGCTGGCAACCCTAACAATCTCCAAACCTTGCCCTAAAACTAAGGCCATGTGATTTTAGGGCAAGTCCTCAAACTACCTGTTCCCTAATAGTGTTCAGCAGGGCTCTTTTTGTAGAAAAAGCCCAGCAGGAACTCATTAGCATAATAGGCCACACCCAACAGCAGAAACTCATTAGCATATTAGGCCACACCCCAACAGCACAGCTCTCTCCCAGGATCAGCTTCCCCAGGTGCCTCGCGACTTGCGGCTCGCATGAGGAACTCGAGGGAAGGAAGGCGGTTTCTGGATCAGCTTCCCCAGGTGCTCCGCAGCTGCAGGGCGCCTGGGGAACCTGAGGAGAGGAGGCAGTTTAAAGTGCCTTCCCTTCCTGGATCAGCTTGGCTTCCCCAGGTGCCCCGCGGCTTGCAAGGCACCTGGGGAACCCAAGTGGGGGGAGGCTGTAGGCGTGGCCAACTCAGAAGCCAGCCGGAACTCCGTTCCTGTGCGTTCCTGCCCAAAAATCGCCCTGATGTTCAGTATAAAGGAATGCCTCTGTGTCATAAATTCCATCATGACACCCCACTTATTGTCCCCTCTTGAGCTGGTATTCAGAGAGTTACTGCCTTTCGCCACGGAGTTCCACTTAGTCCTTGTGCCTAACAGCCTGTCTTCCACGGATACATCTACTCCCTTTGAAAGCCAGTTCCCTAAATCTCGAGATGACTTGCACAGGATTCCCAGGAGGTCTGTCTAGGCACTGAGTAGACTGTACTGGCTTCTCTGTGCCAACATGGCCCACCAATCGTTCCCTTTAGAGTGGCATGGTTGATCCTGGAGCTCTTGCAAACTGAAGAAGAAGATGCCACCGAGTCTGTCACTACTAACTCATGGTGACTCCATCCACGGGGTCTTGTGGGCAAGAGGTGGTTTGCCCTTGCCTGGCTCAGTCTACCAATCCTGGTGTTCCTTAGCAGTCTGCCATCCAAGTACATGCCAGGGCCAACTCTGCTTAACTTCCGAGCTCTGACTAGATTAGGCTAAGCCAGGCTATTCAGAATGCTGAAAACTAAAACATGCACTAATATTTACAAGGCTTGAGTCTAGGGCTGCCATTCTCCAGGGGAAACCTGGAGATCTGCTTTTACAGTTGATCTCCAGACAACCAAGATCAGTTCCCATGGAGACAATGGCTGCTTTGGAGGGTGGACTCTATGGCATTATACTTTGCTGAGGTTTCTCCCCTCCCCAAACTCCACCCTCTGCAGACCTCCCCCCCAAATATCCAGGTATTTCCCAACCCAGAGCTGGCTACGCTACTAGAGTCTCCTCCAGTTTTACATCACTTCACCTGAGCTGCTGACTCCAGCACAAGACAGTCAGAGGTCAGGACTTACTGGTCAAGTTTCAAGCCAGAGCCATGAAACTGAACTAGGGTTGGTAGGCCCTTACTGGCCACCACCAGATGATAGGGGAATTCCCATAGCTGAATCAATTGGATAGCAATAAGCCAGTGCACAGATAAAGTGCCGGTACTGGCTTGATCACTGAAACTATGGCAGCTTTGAGGACGGTCAGTGACTAAACAAAAGACACAGGTTGAATTCACAAATGTTGGACTGACTCCAATTAAGAATTATACTGTCCCTGGAAGTGAGAGCAGATCCTCTCTCTGGCGCGTGGACTGTAGTGGCTCATTCACCACACCACTTCATGCTGTAAGTCTCAAATGATCAGCTGGCACACCTGAATCAAACCTTGGCCTGTATCAATAAAAACTTGTGTCTTTGTTTTAGATTGGACTGGGAGGCACAAAACTGATCTATGCGTTGTGTCGGATCATCGAGGCTAGTGTTTCCATGTACGTAAGGGATTCTGCACATGCAGCATGATTCCCCCCCCCCCATCACACAGTTGCCCCACCAATCCTGTTCCTGAGGGACCCCCCTCTCCCAAACAACTGGAATGGGGGGGGCATTTGGGGCTGCCACAAGACAGGTAGGAAAATAGTACTCCATGGGTACAAATTCTTGCACCTGCAGAAACATCTACTCTGGATCCAAGCCAACGTGCTCATCTGATTTTGGGTCTGGCACAGGGACAGCTCTACTGTATCACAAACACAACACAGTTCCTAAACTTAAAGGTGTTGCATGTACAAGAATGCTTTCTCCTATTTTTAACACTGCAAATAATTGGAAAGGCGACAGTTGAGCAAAAAAATAAATGTCCTGGCCTGAAGAGGAAACATTTTGAGAGCTGAAATACCTGATCAGGAGGATCACGCAAGGCGCCCCTTGCTGGTTGGACGACCAGACTGTTGGCACACGGGGTCATGTGTTTCAGTGCTCCCCGTATTTAAAAATATCCCATGCACATAGTAAAATAGCATTTCATGGAGATGCACAGCCTTTCCCCTGAGATGCTAATTTTCTATATGTAGAGAGATTCTGAAATATGGGTCTGCAATCACACATAGGATCCTCTACCTGTGCTAAGGACCTTGTCATGCTTCTCTGACTGTGTTTCTTTCCAATTGTTAAAGTTTACAGGATTGCAAAAAAAAAAGAAAAAAGGAAAGTATAAATTATTTGTTGGCCACAGGAATGGGCTGATAGGGATATTGTGCAAGGATGGAACCAATGGTCTCTTTTTCACTTTGTTTTGTCTTTTGTGCTCTGAACTCCCCTTGATACAATGGATGATGCACCTATCTAAGGCTGTGGTCATACGGCAAGCTTATCCCAATTTGTTCCCACTACAGATTTGATCGGGGATATTTTTTTCCAGGTTGGGAGGACCACCCATCGTTCCCTGAACTTCTTGCATCATGGGACGAGGCTCCAGGCACCGTCCAAACAGCTGCGCCGCTGCTTGGGCAGCACGGCTTGTTGTTCTTGTTTTGTTTAAATGGCTTTGTGCATGCGCATATGCACATGGCTGAATCACCGCTCCCACTGGGACTGGCTGTACTCCCTTGTTCTTGCAGGTTCCCCCCCAGCAAACAAAATTAACTAGCAACATACATAACTAGCAACTAGCAACATACAAATTAACTAGCAACTAGCTGGAGTCTATATGTGCACTTGAACATTTATACATTGAATTTATTCAGCGCAGGATTGCTCATGCACACAATGACGCAAGCTTGCGGGGGGGGGGGGGAAACCATTGCGAGAAGGATGTTCAGATGACCTAATCATGATCAGACTGGCCCAGGAATCCTGGAGGTTTTTTGCCTTCCCCTGGGCATAGAGCAGGGGGGACACTTGGGGAGGGGGGTGGTGGTAGCTGTGAATTTCCTGCATTGTGAAGGGGGTTGGACTAGATGACCCTTGGGATCCCTTCCAGCTCTATGATTCTATGTTTCTACTGTAGCAGGATTAATCATTTATCCCAGCAGAAACAAACATGGGCAAAACATGAAAACGTGTGCAAGACACAGGAGGACAGGACAGGAGCCAGCAAAAGCTGAAATCCTGTATGCACATGTGGGGTTGAAAAGCCCACTGGCTCAAACAGGAGTTAAATGAGGCAAACTGTTCACTGGATTGCAGCTCAGAGCTGCATAAAGTATATCTGAGACTCCCTGTACTGTGGATTTACCCTCCATGCCAAGCACAGTTCAGGGTACTCTCTAACCTCCAGCACTCTCTAACCTCCAGAAAGGCCAGGCTTGGCATTTGAAAAGCTGAAATATTTCTGCTGGGAGGATTGTTTTTAATGGCTAAGGTAGACTAAACTCCCTTCATAGCCCAATATAGGGCATTTTATACCAGCTTTACAAATAAGTCTATCAAGGTTACCAGCCCACAAAAATGTTTATAGCCAGCTTGGCCACAAAGATCTCTCTCTCTCTCTTCCTTCCTTCCTTCCTTCCTTCCTTCTTTCCTTCCTTCCTTCCTGTTATGTTCTCTTATGTTGTTTTACATTGCATCATTAGGGCTCTGGTATCCTAACTCCCTCAATCTTATTGGCTGCTGAATAACAACTTCCCATTGGTCCTTAAGCCAATCCTAGGAACCAATCAAAGAGCCCTGCTTAGGTCCAATCAGATTTTGTATCCTTAGTTACAATGTATATAGTTATGTGTTGGAACAGTATAAGTTAAGTGCCACTCTTGTCAGAGCTGTCTTTTGAGCTGAACGATGTTTAGAATAAAAGCCTGTTTTGGATTCATCACCTTCTGACTCAATACTTAAAACTGGCAATGAGGATGGGATCCCAGTCCTAACCGAACGGCTGAAATCACTCTGCCTGCCCAGCTGAAATCACTAAGGGCGCCTAGAGCTGAAACACTACGGGGATGGCATCTAAGGGCCATATTGAACCGTTCGACCCAAAGGTTGGGAACTGGGAGTCATACCTCGATCATTTTGAATGCTACCGCGTAGCAAATAATATTGACAGAGACGATGTCTGCCACGCCACTTTTCTCAGTACATGCAGCCAGGCTGTATTCGATATCGCTCGAGATTTAGTAGCCCCCGCCAAGTTACTCAAGATCCCTCTAGGCATCATCAAGACTTGGCTGACCAAGTACTTCACACCGAAGACATCGGCTGCCGCCCACCGATGTGCTTTTCACCAGTGGAACCAGAAAGAGGGCGAGTCTGTCACAGAGTACCTCACCGCGCTCAGACAGGCTGCGCGAGACTGTCAATTCCCCGATCTGAAGTCCGTCCTTTTAGATTGGCTGCTCTGTGGCCTCCGAGATGAAAGCATTAAGAGGGCCTTACTCTTATTAAAGACTCTCACATACAAATTGGCCCTTGAAGAGGCCCTGTGAGTAGAGGCCGCCAACCTCTCCCTCCGTGAGCTGAAATTGGGTCACCAAGGCCACATGTCATGGCGCGCTGATGCTGTACACCATGGCAGTATCGCTGATTCCGATGATGTCGAGGATGACCAATCCGATGTGTCCGATGACGGAGTCTACAACGCGAGGGCCAATCAGAAACCACACCACTATCGCAAAAGCCCGCGCCGCTCTCAAAAAAGCCCGTGAAGGAAATGCTGTGCCGGTTGTGGTGGTGCACATGCGCATAGAGACTGTCAATTCTGCAATGCCATCTGTCATGCATGTGGTAAAGTGGGCCACCTCGCCAAAGTCTGTCATTTGTCACAAAGTCGCGATGCTTCAGAAGAGTCCCAGCATACACGAGGGTCTCTTAATGCCCCCAGTTGATCTTATTGTCCCAAGATGTCAGGGTTGTTCGAGCAAAGACCAAGGTACAGCAATGAAGCAAGCGTGTACGAAGACTACACCAACTGCCTATACATCCACCAAGCATCCATGTCTGAAAATCAAAGCCACCGTCTTCATTGAAAGTTGGGTGCCAGATGGAAGTAAACTCTGGGTCTGCGTTGTCCATCATATTGTGGAGCACCTTCCAACAAGTCTGCCCACATTTCTCTGCACGTCTCCTTCAAAAGTGCACCCCGCAGCTGTTCGACTTCCAAAGGCACTGAGTTCCAGTCGTCGGCATCGCCGCAGTCCAGGTCAAGAACAAGAAGTTCTCCGGTCATCTGAACCTGCTCGTGGTGGAAGGTCGCTGCACGAGTCTTATCGGGTTGGACTGGTTCGCCGCCCTGGGCATCGAGGTTGTTGGCGTGAATCATGTCGCTCAGCAGCCTTTTATGGACTTTGAGGAAGAGTTTCCTGAAGTATTCAAAGCAGAGCTAGGCTGCTACAAGGGTCCCCCAGTTTCTTTTAACCTGGATCCTGCCATACCGCCCATCCGCCTCAAGCCCAGACACTGCCCTGTCGCTTTCAAGCCTAAGATAGATGAGCAGATCGACAAGCTGTTGCCCCAAGGCATCCTTGAGCCGGTTCCAAATGCCAAATGGGAGACACCCATCGTCACCCCTCTCAAGCCTGATGGTTCCATTCGCCTGTGCACTGACTACAAGTGCACCATCAACAGGGCCCTGCAGCTGCATGCATACCTGGTTCCAGTGCTAAGCCATCTCCTAGCCTCAGTCTCCAGGGGCTGTGTGTTTGCCAAGATCGACCTAGCCCAGGCATATCAACAACTGCCCGTAGTCGCAGCCACAGCCGACGCACAGACTATCGTAACCACCGTGGTGCCTTTAAGGTAAACTGGCTATAGTTCGGGGTAAGCATCACCCCTGGCATTTTCCAAGAACTGATGGAGTGCCTTCTTCGAGGTCTGCCTGGCGTCGTGCCCTATTTTGATGACGTCTTAATTGCAGGGACCTCTGAACTTGAACTGGCTATTCGGGTATGAGAGGTCCTTTGTCGGCTACAAGAGGTTGTCCTTCAGCTCAAGAAGGAGAAGTGTGAGTTCTTCATCCTTGCTGTTCAATTCCTGGGCTACCTCCTAGATGCAGATGGCATCCACCGTGCTCCGGACAAGGTTGCTGCAATCCACAAAGTGCCCCCTCCGAAGTCAAAGAAAGAGCTGCAATCCTTTTTAGGACTCCTGAACTTTTATCATGCCTTTTTGCCCAACAAAGCAGCTCTTGCTGAGCCACTCCATCAGCTGCTCGACAAATCGGCTCCGTGGGCATAGGGTCACCAAGAAAACACCGCTTTTCAAGCTGTTAAAGCCCTCCTCGCCTCCGATGCCGTCCTCGTTCATTATGATGAAAAGAAGCCTATGACGCATCGCCGTATGGGATCGGAGCCATACTTAGCCACTTGTTGCCCTCTGGCCGGGAGGCCCCTATTGCCTTCTATTCCAGGACTTTATCCGTGGTTGAGAGAAACTACGCTCAGATAGACGGGGAGGCACTCGCGATCATTGCTGCTGTGAAGAAATTCCACGATTTCATATGAGTTGGGGCATGAGTTTGAAATGCCTTGGGGCATGAGTTTGAAATCATCACTGACCACAAGCCACTGCTTGGCATTTTCACAGCCAACTGTCAAACCCCTCAAATCTTGTCACCGCGAATGATGCATTGGGCAGTCCTACTCTCTGCCTACTCCTTCCGTCTCCTCCATAGGCCTGGCAAGACCATCGGGCACGCTGATGCCCTCAGCCACCTGCCACTGCCGTCGCCAGGGCCGCCCGTGGCTCTGCTCCAAGAAGCCTTACTCATTGAAGAGCTTCTGCAGCCTCTGCTCTCCGTCGCCGACATAGTGTTCCACACTAGCTGGGACCAAACGCTCAGCCGAGTATACCACTATGTGTGAAGGGGATGGCCGTCTGGGACTATTGAGGCCGAGTTCCAGTCGTTCCAGTCACGGTCATTAGAGCTGTCGGTAAGCAAGGGCTGTCTACCGTGGGGAAACCAAGTTATTGTCCCTCCCCCACTTCAGCAACTACTGGACGCTTTGCATGCAGGCCACCTGGGCATTGTGAAAATGAAAGCTGTCGCCAGGAGTTATGTCTGGTGGCCTGGCCTGGACCAGCAAATCTAGCGGTGGGTCTGGACATGTCTGCCGTGCCAAGAGTCAAGGCCCACAGCTCCTGAAGTTCCAGTTCACCAGTGGGAAAAGCTGAGGGGCCCGTGGTCTCGTGTTCATATGGACTTTGCTGGGCCTTTCCAAGGCCGAATGCTCCTAATCATGGTGGACGCTTATTCGAAGTGGCTGGAGGTTTTCCCCGTCACCTCCAAGACATCGGCTGTCATTGTCTGCTGCCTGGACCGCCTTTTCGCCACCTTTGGCCTGCCAGACCTCCTCGTGCCTGAAAACGGAACTCAATTCACATCCGCTGAGTTCCAGAAATTCCTGGACGAACAGGGCATCCGGCATGTCACTTTGGCGCCATTCCACCCTGAGATGAATGGCCAAGCGGAGCAGATGGTGAGAACTGTAAAAGATTCCCTCCGCAGGCTGAGGGACGGGAACTTCCTGGCCAATCTTGCCAGTTTCCTGCTGCAGCAGCACACCTCACCGCACGCCACTACCAGGAAATCGCCAGGAGAGCTACTGATGGGCCGTCAGCTGTCCACCATCCTGAGCCACATACACCCTGATGTGGCGCTGGACGTCCATTGCAACCCCATCGCATTGGGCTCCGTGCGGTCCTTTGTGCCAGGAGACGCTGTATATGCCCAGAACTATGGGGCAAGTCCACACTGGGTCCTGGCTGTTGTCCTCCACTCTACAGGCCCGGTCTTCTATGAGGTACAGGACGACATGGGGCAGGTCTGTCACCGGCACCTGGCCCAACTGAGACACCAGAGGCCAGCACAGGAGGATTGGTTGCAACGCCCCCCAGTTCCTGAGCCTGACCAATGTTTTCAGTGCACCCCAGTTCCTGTGGCCAGCCTGGGTGATCTCCCGGAACAGCGAGATGCCAGCGCCCAGGAGAGCCGCCCAGAAGAGGACATTCCCATGCCAACTCCAGCCCGGGACATTCCACGGGAACAGTCTGTCAAGCCACTGCCTGCTCGGGATGCGGTAGGCCCCCTGCCGGAGCTGGGTCTTACCCCAGAACTCTCAGAGCTCCTGGACTTAACAGACCGCTCCCAATTGAGTCCACTGCTGCAACTCACACCAGCCCATATGGAGTCCCCGGACTTAGCAGGACGTTCTCCAGTGGGTCCGACTTTGCTGCGCTGGTCCCGGAGGACCAGGCATCCATCCCCATTCCTAAAGGACTATGTTGTTTGAACTAAGGGGGGAGGAGTGTTATGTTCTCTTATGTTGTTTTACATTGCATCATTAGGGCTCTGGTATCCAAACTCCCTCAATCTTACTGGCTGCTGAATAATGACTTCCCATTGGTCCTTAAGCCAATCCTAGGAACCAATCAAAGAGCCCTGCTTAGGTCCAATCAGATTTTGTATCCTTAGTTACAATATATATAGTTATGTGTTGGAACACTATAAGTTAAGTGCTGCTCTTGTCAGAGCTGTCTTTTGATCTGAACGATGTTTAGAATAAAAGCCTGTTTTGGATTCATCGCCTTCTGACTCAATACTTAAAACTTCCTTTCCAGTTTTGCACCAGAAGTGGCATTGCAATAATTCCCACTCCCCCAATTTCCCCCCAGCTGCCCTCTCAAATTGCAGTGGGGACAGCAGGCAGAGGGCAGGAAGTCATCGAGCACTGGTGTTCAGAGGTTTAGTGTCTCTGCACATGGAGGTTTCTATTAATCGTCTTGGCTAGTGGTCGTGGATGGGCCCTCCACTCCAAACAATAAGGGGATCAAGCACGCTAAAAGCTTCCCAAAAAGTGGCCCAAATTCTGTCCCACAGTCTTAGACTGCAGCTTAACAACTGATTCTAAGGCCTTCTAGAATAGATAAGATTTCAAATGACAGTGGAAATGCCTGTAATAAGAATTCTACACGTAAGTCTTGGGGATAGAATTGCCAGGTCCCTCCTGTCTATGTCACTGCGCACATGACCCGGAAGTGATATCATCATGTCCAGGGCGCCAGAGTGATGCTCTGGTATTTGGGCAAAAACTCTATGGTAAATTTGGCTTCTACCATAGAGCTTTGGCCCAAATACCAGAACATCGTCCTGACATCCCGGATGTGATGATGTCACTTTCTGGTCACATGGGCGGTGACATAGACACATTGCTGCACATCAGCTGGATTTCCCTCTTTTGGGGGTTAAGATCCCCCTGTTGGTCAGCCGATTGGTGGCGGAGAAGTGGGGCCTGGCAGTGGGGGACCCCTGCCTCCGCCTGAGGATCTGGCAACCCTTCTTGGGGAAGGGAGTTCCACAGTTTAGGGCCAGCAACTGGTCAGAGGTTTCTCATATGGATACCCACTAAAGGCACTGCTGAGAGTGCATATTCCTGTGACCGACTTCCCCCTAGAGGGTTTCAGAGCACAGCTAGGGACGGGTGTGCGGAGCTGACCTTTTGTGTCCTTTGGTTCAAGGATTTCCAAGATCAAAACAAGCATGTGGAGCTGGGCCTGGACACAAACTGGAAGCAAATGCAGTTGGGACAATGCTGGTGTAACAAGCTCATTGGATGTTACATAAAACGGGTGGGTATTTGAATAAATATTTGTGAACTGAGAGTCTGCCCATCGTGTCTGCTTTGGCCCTGAGCTGCTGGTCTAAATAAGAGAATGGTTTCGTGCATTAGGGACACAAGCCAAGGATAAAAATCCTTTTCTTTCTTTTGTTTAGAGGGACAGTTCTGTGTGCCTGGTTCCGCAATACTAATGTTCCCTCTAAGCTGAGTTAGTGTGAGCTAGTTCACAGTTTTTTAGCCTCTGGCTCACAGATTTTGGACTTAGCTCAGGAAGGATGGCTCCAGGGCAAACTAATTTATGAAGTAGCCAAATTGCTCACTCACAACTTTAATGCCAGTAGCTCCACAAAGTAGCATTTTTGCTCAGAAGAATCCACAGCTTAGAGGGAGCATTGATGCATACCACAGCAATTTCTTTAAAATACACTGTGGTGGATTCAGCCAGTTTCTCCACTGGTAACAAACAGAGGAGGGAGTCCCTTTTGACTATCCAGAAAGTTATGCTGGGGGATCATGAGACCTCTATGGACAAAAGCTACCTGGGACAGGGATTGTAATAAGGAGGGAAATGTTGTTTATTTGTTTAAAACTATTTTGATACCACCTTCCCACTCAAATAGGGTCCCCAAGGTGGGGAACATAAAAACACTAAAACATTTCAACATTAAAACAGGAATTAAAATAAAGCACAGACACAACAATTCAATAAAGACATCTAAACACACTTAACACCAAAACCAGGGAGGAGGACTAATAACAGTTATTGCGGGCATGCCAAACTAAACGAAAAAGCCTTCACCTGTTGTTGGAAGACAACGACAGAGGGAGGGAGGCAAATATCCCTGGGGAGAGAGTTCCAAAGTTTAGGGGCCATGGCCAAGAAGGCCCTTCCTCAGGTTGCCACTCATCTAACTTCAGGTAGCAGGGGCAACCAAAACAAGGCCTCCAAAGATGACCAGAGTGGACAGGTGAGACCGAGTGGAAAAAACTGGTGAGATTAGAGTTGGCCGTTCTGTATGGTGAAATCATGGAGATTTGGAGGTGGAGCCTGGGGAAGGTGGGGTTTAGGGAGTTGAGAAACCTCAGCAGGGTATAATGCCATAGAGTACCTCCTTCGCCAGCAGCTATTTTCTTCCAGAGAACTGATTGTTGTCATCTGAAGCCAGTTGGGTGAAGAAGGAGGAGGACGACGAGGAGGAGATTGGATTTATACCCCACCCTTCACTTGGAGTCTCAGAGCAGTTTACAATCTCCTCTCCCTTCCCCTCCCCACAACAGACACCCTGTGAGGTAGATGGGGCTGAGAGAGCTCTTTCCAGAATTGTCCTTGAGAGAACAGCTGTTACAGAACTATGGCTTGCCCAAGGTCATCCAGCAGCTGCAAGTGGAGGAGTGGGGAATCAAACCTGGTTCTCCCAGATTAGAGTCCACACACTTAACCACTGCACCCAACTGGCTCTTAGTATTGGTTAAGAGCGCGGACTCTAATCTGAGAGATTCCCCACTCCTCCACTTGCAGCTGCTGGATGACCTTGGGCAAGCTGTAGTCCTGTCAGAGCTGTACTTGAAAAAGAGCAGTTTCTGTCAGAGCTCTCTCAGCCCCACCTACCTCACAGGGTGTCTGTTGTGGGGAGGGGAAGGGAAAGGAGATTGTAAACTGCTCTGAGACTCCAAGTGAAGGGTGGGGTATAAATCCAATCTCTTCTTCTTCATCATCATCATCATCAGTTCTTATTCCAGGAGATCTCCAGGCCACCCATGGTGGTTGGCACCCCTAGGTGAGACCCAGTCCACCAAGGATGTGTTTAAAAAAATTAATCCGAATGTCCCCTAGAGTAAGGATTTGGACTGTGCTGAGTCTTCGCTTTCTTCTTTCCCCAACAGAAATCCAAGCTGGGTCTTCTTGGCTCACCATCTTCATAGGGCTGCCAAGTATGGGTTGGGAAATAATTGCAGATTTTAAGGCAGGGGTTTGGGGAGGGTGGGATTTGGGGAGGGGAGGGACTTCCATTGGGGTACAATGCCATAGAGTCCACCTTTCAAAGCAGCCATTTTCTCCTGGTGAACTGATCTCTTTTGCCTGGAGATCAGTTGTACTGGTGAAAGATCTCCAGCCACTACCACTTCACAGCGTATCTACTCTCAGTGTCGGCACCTTTGGCGATGTTCAAGTCCCAGAAACAATCGGGCTGTGAGCAATTTATGCAAGCATTTTGCTCATCAACCCCTGGAAAAAAATATTCCAAAAGATAGTGGTGTTTGTCGATTGGAGAACAGCACTCTTGCTGTCTAGTCATTCAGGTGAACTTCCTTTGTTTGTACACTAGGCCCGCTTGACCCTTGACCTTTTGGCTTCTCCAAGTAGTCAGCAAATAGGAATAGGTTAACCGCTTCTGCTTGGAACCCCGATTGGTTAAAGGAAAGCCTGGCTCATTCCAAGAGGACCACGATCCGTGCAGCTGTTTGATTTTCTCTTTCTCTCTCCCCCCACTCCAATTTCGGCTTCTGCCCTCCAGGTCAGTTCTACCAGTAAAGTAATTATCCAGTGGAAAATAAAAACCTATTTCTTATTCAAGGGGACCCAAAAGTCTTTAACAAACAAAACAAAACATGCCTTTTATAATCACGCCGAAGTAGCCTGGCGTACCAGTTTCACAATGTGTTTCATTGTCAGTGTATTTCTCCTGGCATTGCTCAACATGGAACTGTTTGCTCACAGCTTGGAACCTGCACTGCTTCTCTACCCCAGCAATTGCTTTTTAGTTTGCAGGAACACAAAGACCTTAGGACGTGGCAGCGTGTGTAATTAGCCTGAACCCAAGCTGAACCTTGGCCTTTGAACTCGTCAAATAGATGCCATCAATGCGTATGCTCGTGCTGGGACTGTCCATATTTCCTCCATTCTCAGCTGACCAAACTTTAAAAAAAAATCAAAATGGAGCACATCTTCATCTTGATCCAGCTTCAGATAGACACCCTCTCTTGAGAGACAATGGCTGCGGTCACACACACTAAATAAACTACTTTCAATCCACTTTCAGTGCAATGTCCAATATGATTTTACTGTGTGAGCTAGCAAAATCCAGTGGGAAAGTGCATTGTGGGTGCATTCAGATGGCTCTTTTGCGCCGCGCCAGGCATGAGTGCCTGGTGGATTTAAAGTGCACGTCCAGACCTCAATATTTGGGAACTGAGCCACTTTCGTTAGTAGCCCGTCGATCCCCGTTGGGGATCCGTACTTAAAAGATAGTGCTTAAAGTCCGGTCTAAAGCTGGCCAATGGGCCAATGCCGGACTGTCCACCATCAGGTCTTACCTCCAGCGCGCAATCAGCCCGTAGGTATGGTCTCCAGACCATCTGGAACGGCTGCCATTTTAAAAAACTCTTAGCGATGCACACATAACCTCTTAAACAAGTGACGTCCCCAGAGCTCTGCTCAAGTGATCCAAACAATGTTATGTGTCTGACGGTCCCCTGAACTTTGTCACCTTTATTAAGTAAAATGGTACCTAGAGGAAGGTACCGCTGGCCGTGTTTTTACCATTTTTAATACGCACATGCGCGGAGAAACAAGTATATAGTGAGGCGCCTATGTGCATGCGCAGACAGGATTTTTTTAAAAAGCCAACCGCACGGCTCCTCACAGTGGATGCCATATAGACAATCCACCGTGGGAGTCCCGCGCGGTGAAGTGCTTCACAGGTGGGCTATCTGGTCGTGCAACGCTGGATCAAAAAGATCTAGCTCAAATCACAGCCAGGCCAATGGCGGGATTAGCTGCCCATTTGAACACACTTGAAAGTGGATTATTTAGTGTGTGTGATTGCAGCCAGTGTCTTAAGATAGTGGTTTTTGCAGAAAGGTGCAAACCATATGAATGGCAGTCTGCAGTCCATGGTATGAACATCATTCCAGCTTCAGTTCTGCTAAACAGATTTTGCAGGTTTTTGCATTGTTTCAAAAAACCTGCCAAACCTGTTTGACCAGTGTCAGCACAAGGATAAAAGAAAGACCTTTTTGAACTATCTTATAAACTAGAGTCTCTCTGCAGCCAAAGAGCTTCTGATGAGCTGAAGGTTATGTTTGTCTTATGGTTATTCCTGGTCAAATAAATCTGACTGGAACAAAAACCTGCAAAACTTTTGACTGAGAACAACAGTGCCTGTTTCAGACCACTAACAACACTCGGGGGGAAAAAGGCCCCTCAGTCACTTCCTATGCTGCTGATGTCTGAGCAGGGTCGCCAACTCTGAGCTGGGACAATCATGGAGAACTGGGGTGGCGCAGCCTCGGAAGGGCAGAATTCGAGAAGGGGGGGAACCTCAGCAGGTTATAATCCCATTAACTGGGTCAGAAACCTGGTAGAAATGCATTCTCAAACGCCTGCCTGTTTTCCACACAGGTACACCAACCCTGGGAGGAAGGGCTTGAAAGGCGATTTTAAGCAGCGTGTGCGAATCTGGCCTCCAGATTAGATCGTTGGTGACTCACCTAAATAGGAAACAGAATTGCTATTAAAAATAACGACAGCCCAGAGTCCCTCTTAGGCTTTTGGTTGTCTGTGCTGTAATTAACAAATAATATTGAAGACCTTTAGTCTCTTGGAAGTAAATGCCGTTTTATTCCGTGGGACTTCCTCCCAGGAGGATGTCCTTGGGACAGCAGCCACAGGGTATACCTTTCCTTCTGCCCCCAATGTAGATACAGTGTCAGTTCCAGAGCACCAGTAGGAGGCTGAGCTCCAAGAAAGCATTTTTGTTTCTGGTGCTTTCTGGCACCTTAAAGGCGAATGCACTGACTGAGGCGGAAGCTTCTGTGTGACCTCGATCCCACTTCATCAAAAGCATGAAGTGTTATACTCAGTCGGTGGTAATATGCATACCAGAGGATGCAAACAGAAGAGGGGTGGGTGTTATTAAAAGTAAGGCCAGAAGGCTTAAGAATCATAGAATCATGGAGTTGGAAGGGACCTCCGGGTCATCTAGTCCAACCTCCTGCATAATGCAGGAAATTCACAAATACCCTCTCCCCA
This sequence comes from Lepidodactylus listeri, assembly GCA_029233225.1. NCBI lineage: Eukaryota > Metazoa > Chordata > Lepidosauria > Squamata > Gekkonidae > Lepidodactylus > Lepidodactylus listeri. The sequence goes on along the minus strand of JARCFY010000004.1, from coordinate 21,528,361 downwards.
CACACATACCCACTGACCCTTGATCCATGCCCAGAAGATGGCAAAAAACCTCCAGGAACCCTGACCAAACTGACCTGGAGAAAAAGCCTGTAGGTATCCCTTTTGGATCAGACTAGTGGTCCATTCAGGGCAGCATCTGGTTTCACACAGCAGCCAAAACAGTTGCCCCGCAGAGCCAACCAACAGGGCTCAGAGGCTGATGTCACCTCTGGTAGCACTGGTAGGCAGAGATCTGTGGTCTCTGAACAGGGGAGGGGCTGTGGCTCAGTGGCTGAGCATCTGCTTGGTGTGCAGAAGGTTCCAGGTTCAACCCCCAGCATCTCCAGTTAAAAGGACCAGGCAGCAGGTGATGAGAAAAATCTCTGCCTCAGACCCTGGAAAGCCACTGCCAGTCTGAGCAGAAAGTACTGACTGATGGACCAAGGCAGTACAAGGCAGCTTCACGCTATCAAGGCTATTTTTGGGCAGGAACGCACAGGAACAGAGTTCCGGCTGGCTTCTGAGTTGGCCACGCCTACAGCCAAAACCTCTGTGCATGTGTGGCTACAGAGCACGCTGCCCTCTCCATGTTACACACAAGAGGGAAAGGCGGCATGTTAAAATGCCCTCTTTCCCTCTGGGGAGCCCATCAGGATTTCCTTGTCAGCGGGGGAAAGAGGCAAGCTTCCATGACTGCCCTGTGCTTTCCCAGCCTAATATGCCCATGCGCTGCACTGTCAGGGGTGTGGCCTAATATGCTAATGCGTTTCTGCTGTTGGGTGTGGCCTACTATGCCCTGATCATATCGATACGGAGGTTCCCTTTAGACATCATGGCTAGTAGCCATACTGGAACATAAGGGTATGCCAAAGCCTAGTTGTAGAGCTTTATTTTTGCAGAGAATAAGATCTCATCCATCAGCATCAAGTCACACATGATCCGGGGGATCTGCTTTGGGACTCGTGGATGTGCAGGTGAACTGCAGTAGCCACCAGGACTGATCTCTTCCATGAAACAAGTCAAGATGGCCTCCCATAAGCCACCAGGCTCTCTCTTGGGTCCCTTTCCAACGGGCTCTTTATCCTGCTTCGTCTTCTGAAGGCAAATGCACTCGTTTAAGAGGTTTCACATGCCTTCATTAACAACAACAACTGGAGCAGAACAGGTATTGGATCATTGGGATTAAAACGTTGGCATGATAGCGTTTTGTCCTTCATGTGTATGAAACCTTTAAAAAAAGTTTTGCCTTCAGACACAGCGTGTTAAAGAGCCCGTAGGAAGGGGACTTTAATCTCCATCCATCCCCAGCTTTTACGACAGCAAGATAATCATACTCATCTATTTTACAGGGGTGTTGTTCAGATTACAACAGACAGTATGTGTGAAGTGTGCAGGACTCGCCGGTGCTACTTTATGAATGTGCAAACGGGAAGACAGAGCAATTAATTACTCTCAGCATTCTACAATTACATCCATCTCAAATTCTGACATATTTATTTCCATCACTGTTTTTGCCCCAGAACTGAACCCAAACAAACGGTTGCCGTATAAACTAAGCTTATTATTCCTGTTTGATCCTTGTATATGTTAAACATCTTCATTATACTGTATGATAATTTATTGCTCACCCTTTACCCATGTGTGTGGACTGGTACTTCCAATTTTGTTTCTGTCTCTGTCTTGACTCTAATTGCCCCCTCCTGGCAACTCACCCCTCCCCTTTTGTAATGGTTAAGGAAATTCTGTTTCACTGTATCCGAAGAAGTGTGCTTGCACATGACAGCTTATACCTTGAATAAAACTCAAAGGTGCCACTAGACTCAAACTTTGTCTATGGGAACAGGAAGAGAGCCAGGAATTCATTCTACCAATGGCCTGCAGGGGGCAGGCTGGGAAGTTAAAACGGGCCAGGAGGAAGCCAGCCTGAGTAGGCCCTGCATGGCTGGCTGCCAGAAGCGGGAGGAGGGGCAGAAGCATGGGGGGAACTGGGGAAAATAAAAGTGATCCCCTAGGTGGTTCACTGGTTAAGACGCTGAGCTGCAGACCAGAAGGCCGTTAGTTCAGCAGTTCGAGACCCAAGTGCCGCATGACAGAGTGAGCTCCCGTCTCTGGCCCCAGCTCCTGCCAGCCTAGCAGTTTGAAAGCAAGAAACTGCAAGTAGATAAATAGGTTCCACTTTGGTGGGAAGGTGACAGCGTTCCAGGCGCCTCAGTGTCTAGTCATGCTGGCCACATGACCACGGAAATGTCTTTGGACAGCTCTGGCTCTTCAGCTTGGAAACGGAGATGAGCACTGCAGCCCTAGAGTCGGATTCAATTGGCTTTTGAGCAAGGGAAACCTAGGAATCAGGGGAATTCCTAGAGCATCACCAATGTTGTAACGTCACTTCTGAATACTGGCACACCACCTTGGAATGTCTCTTTCCTTGAAAACCATACAGGATGGGGTTGCCAGCTCCGAGTAGGGAAATACCTGGAGAGGTTGGGGGCAGAGCCTGGGGAGGGGAAGGGTTGGGGAGGGGAGGGACATCAGTGGGGTAGAATGCCATAGAATCCACCTATAAAAGCCGCCATTTTCTCCAGGTGAGCTGATTTCTGTCGGCTAAAGTTCAGTTGTAATCGCAGAAGATCTCCAGCCACCACCTGTAGGTTGGCAACCCTACTACAGGGTAGCCATAGGTTGGCTGCTACTTGATGGCAACAAAACCCAAACAAAAACACAATGCTCCCTCTTAGCTGTGGAGTCTTGTGAGCAAAAATTCTTACTTTGTGGGCTCCTGGCATTAAAGTTGTGAGCAGGTGATTTGGCTATTGCATACATTAGTTTGCTCTGGAGCCATCCTTCCTGAGCGAAGACAAAATGTGTGACTTGGAGGCTAAAAAACTGTGAGGTAGCTCACATTAACTCAGCTTAGAGAGAACACTTGGCCACAACACAAACCTGTATACCAAACAATGCCACAATCACAGCGAATATACATTTTCCAAGCACCTAGAAAGGATGCCAGCCAGGAACCGGTCAACTTCACAGATGATGATGATGAAGAAGAAGAGATTAGATTCATACCCAGCCCTTCACTACCCAATGGAATCTCAGAGCGGCTTACAATCTCCTTTCCCTTCCCATCCCCACAACAGACACCCTGTGATGTAGATGGGGCTGAGAGAGCTCGTTTGAGGACTGCTCCTGAGAGAACTGCTCTAAGAGAACTGTGACTGACCCAAGGTCACACCAGCAGCTGCATGTAGAGGAGTGGGGAATCAAACCTGGTTCTCCCAGATTAGAGTCTGTGCTCTTAACCTCTACACCAAAGTGCCATAGAGTCCACACTCCAAAGCAGCCATTTTCTCCAGGGAAGCTGATTTCTGTTGTCTGGAGATCAGTTGTAATAGCAGGAGATCTCCAGCCACCCCCTAGAGTAGGGTTGCCAGGTCTGGGTTGGAAAATACCTGGAGACTTTGGGGGTGGATCTGGCAGAGGGTGGGGTTTTGGGGAGGGGAGGGACATCAGCATGGTACAATGCCTTTGCCATAGAGTCCACCCTTCAAAGCAGCCATTCTCTCCAGGGGAGCTGATCTCTGTCAGCTGGCGTTGAGTTGTAAAAGTGGGAGATCTCCAGGCCCCACCTGGAGGCTGGCAACCCTGGAGGCTGCCAACCCTAGCCCTGTGGGTAGGTTAGACTGAGAGCATGTGACTGGCCTGAGGTCACCAGGCAAGCTTCAGTGGCCAAATAAGGATCTGGAACCCAGATCCTAGGCTGACTCTCCAAGAACTACCTCCAACACTTCTTCTTTGAGCAGGACTTGTTGGGTTGCCAGCTCTGAAAGGGAAAATACCTGGAGATTTGGGGGTGACACCTAGGAAGGGCAGGGGACCTCAGAAAGGTATAAAGCCACAGAGTCTGCCCTCTAAAGCAGCTATTTTCTTCAGGGGAACCAATCTTGATCAGCTGGAGATCAACTGTAATAGCAGGAGGTCTCCAGGTACCACCTGGAGGTTGGCAAGTCTATGTAGGAAAAAGAAGTATGCAGACTTCCAGCCTCTCCAGAACTTAAAGTTGCCAGCCTCCAGGTGGGGCCTAGGGATCTCCCGCTTTTACAACTGATCTCTGGCTGACAGAGATCAGCTCCCCTGGAGAAAATGGCTGCTTTGAAGGGAGGACTCTGTGGCATTGTATCCTGCTGAGGCCCCTCCCCTCCCCAAAACCCACCCTCTCCTGGGTCCACCCCCAAAGTCTCCAGGTATTTTCCAACCCAGACCTGGCCACCCTACCAGAACTCTTTATCAGGCTGGATGTTAAAAACAAAATAGGCAGGAGAGGGAGGAAAACAAAAGACATGGCAGGCACTGATCTTCAGACTTTGGGGTTGCTTCCAAGGGCCGTTCTCATGTTTAATCCCACGCGCTGTTACCTAGACGAGACCACTTAAAAGAATATCGCAGGCAGAAAGGGATAAATCTACCGAATGGGTGTGGGGGAGGGGGGTGCCATTTAACTATGCGGTTTCCTTAAAGGGAAAGATTGGATCAATTGGATCGATAGAAAAGGTTTCCCTGGCTCTGCATAAAAGATGGCTCAGGCCTTTCTCTCCCGGCTGGTTTAACTTCCCCCTCCCTGACGAATGCAAATCAATGGATGTGTGTTTACTACAGAGCCCTCTAACAGACTCCACTCGCAGCGGATGCCATCACTGAAGCAAAAGGTGGAGAGAAGGAGGGAGGGGGAGGGAGAGAAACAAAACACCCAGGCCTTGGCCTAGGCGGAGACAATGGGGCTGGAGACCAGCCAGAAGTCCTTGGGTCATGGCCAGTTTCCATAAAGTGGAAAGCATCCACGCTGCCCTGATGCTGAACACGGAAACAGGCACTGGGGAACCCAGCAACGAAGGATACAAGAGAAAAAAATTCAGGTGGGTCTCAGGAAGCATACCTGTTATGTCCACTGATGACCTCCGGGTGGCAGCGACATAAGGCTCGAGCTTGACTCCTGAAACAATGGGAGTCAAGGATCCTAGACCCACACTAGCCCGCCAATAAGATCTCTGGCGGGAGATTCGGATCTGCCAATAGGACCAGGGGTGAGGTCTGGGTGACTGTATATAGTTGGCCCTCACAACCAGTATTGCATGCTTGTGTTGTGTACCAATAAACTAGCTGATCACTATGTCGTCGTCCACCTCTTCAGTGCCTTGAACCCAGTACACAATAATATCCAAAGCTTCTAGAAGACAATGGAGTCACTTCTGAGAGAGATAGATAGATAGTAGAGTTCCCTCTAAGCTGAGTTAGTGTGAGTTGCTCACAGTTTTTTAGCCTCTGGCTCACACATTTTTGTCTCAGCTCAGGGAAGATGGCTCCAGAGGAAACTAATTTATGCAGCAGCCAAATCACTGGATCAGAACTTTAATGCCAGTAGCTCACAAAGTAGAATTTTTGCTCACAAGACTCCACAGCTTAGAGAGAAGATAGATAGACAGACAGACAGACAGATGATAGACAGATAGATAGATAGACGATAGACAGACAGACAGATAGACAAGATAGATGATAGATTCAAATCATTCTTTTTAAAACGTATTCTGCAACATCAATGGACGTGGTACTTTGCAGAATAACAAGCAAAGACAGGCAGGCTCTTGTTCCCACAGGATCCGCCAAAGAGGGGTCGCCAGATCATCCAAGTCAGGTGTGGAGGCCCACGAATTCTACTCACGTGTTGTGCCTCCCCCCCCCCCCCCACATCTCCTAATCATCTTTGTACACACTGGGGAAAAAATGGCCTGCTAAACCGCCGCAGCTTAGTTAGCATTGAAGGGCGATAAGGTAGCATTTTTCACATCCGGGATGGAATTGGTACTTTGTCAACAAGACAGAACCAGAAAAATGGGGGCAGGGGGGTGGGTGGGAGATGAAATTCCATAGCAACATATTCCACTTCATTGAAACCTCGTGTTGCTTTTCTAATTCCAGCAAGATCGATAGATCTGCTTTGCATCAAATTAGATACCGGGTTCCATACAGCATGCCGAGATTGGTGCAAAAAAAGGGTAATGTGTTCTCAAGCAGTTTCACAAAGGTGCAAAGAGGGCCTAGGAGTCTATGATGGTCCTGGGCAGGACCCCCCAGCATTTTCGGTATGGTGACCCTCAGGGCCAAATTTACTTGGCATTGGGCGAACTTAAAAAAACAGAGCATTGACTAATAATCCAACCGGCAAAAAGCCTGGGACCTGCTTTCACAGGGCTCACACCCCACTTATGGGTCAGGATCCACATATATGAAGCTGCTTATACTGAATCAGAACAAAGTGTGAGTCCAGTGGCACCTTTAAGACCAACAAAGTTTGTTTCAGGGTATAAGCTTTTGCATCCGAAGAACTGCGCTTGCACACGAAAGCTTATATCTTGAATAAAACTTTGTCGGTCTGAAAGGTGCCACTGGACTCAAACTGCTCTGCTGCTTCGGACCAACAATTCTACCCACCTGAATCAGACCATCAGTCCACCACAGTCAGTATTGTCTACTCAGACTGTTAGCAGCTCTCCAGGTTCTCAGGCTGAGGTCTTTCACATCACCTCTTGCGCGATCCTTTTAAGTGGACCTACTGGGGATTGAACCTGGGACTTTCTGCATGCCACGCAGATGCTCCAACACTGAGCCACAGCCCCTCCCCAAACCCACATGCTGGTGTGACCTTGGGCCAGTCACAAGTTCTCTCAGAGCTGTTCTCTCATGAGCAGTTCTCAAAAGACCTCTCTCAGCCCCACCTACCTCACAGGGTGTCTTCTTGTGGGGAGGGGAAGGGAAAGGGATGGGTGCTGCACATGTCCTGGGTATCTCAAGTTTACTTGAAACCTGGTGGTTTCAAGGGAGCAGGAAGAGAATGAGGGTGTGTTCTTTACGCTTATTTTTATTGCACAAAGTATTGGATGGGGAAGGGAATGGAGGAAGAGCAGGTCAGTTTCACTCACCTGTGGAGTGGAGCCAGAGGGGTGCGTGTTGCCTTCTGACACACTTCCGGTATGTTAGGGGGGGTGTCATATGCAAATGAGTTATGCAAATGAGCTCCTGCACCTCTTTTTCTACGAAATGACCCCTGGCTGTCGGTGACAGTCAGTTTGGCAGGATGATGTGCCCCCACATGTAAGTGGCTCAGCAATTATTAATCAGAACTTATCCTGCTGTGTTTACTCAGGCAATACTCTCTGCCCGTTCAACTGGGTGGGGGCATTTGCCTCAGGCTCCTTCAAGCCCAACACACTGGCCCCGTCCACACAAGCGAGATAAGCCGGACGCCGGCGCAATTTGTGCCGCTTTTGCGGGATCACACAGGCCCGTGGACCTGTGAGGGCGAACCGCCGCTGCGTGATCACACGCAGCCACGGGCAAGTTGGTTCCCCCCCCCCCCCCGGTCGTTTTCAATGCACTTATTCGCTTCTACAAGGGATTGATGACTTGCCTCTCCACCCTCGGGGTCATCTGATGATGCGCATACCGGGATGGGGGGGAACCAAAAAGCCCGCTCCCCAACGCCACTTGTTTGTGCTGGCGTGATCACACCGGAAAAGGCTGGTTTTGGGACGTCGCAAACTATTTGAGACTGCCTTTTCACTGGTAGCTAAATACGCTAATTCCCCGCCGGCTCAAAGCGGGTAGCGACAGTTTTACACCGGCTGCAGGATGCTTCCCAGATGTGCTTGTGTGATCGCGCCACTTTGAGCCGGTGGGGAATCGTCCTTCTTGCGTCACAAATGTGTGCGTACGATCGCGCGCCCACTGTGTCGCATTTCATCCCCCCCAGTACATTTTTCTTTCCCCCTCTTCCAAGCATGGGATCCTACTCTTATTTCATCCCACAGTCTTGTTTATCCCCCTCCCCCCATGTTTAAAAATGTATTACAGGTGTGACTTTGCCCTTGTTTTTATAATAACGTCCGTCGGCTCAAGGCAGTTATAAGGAGTTAAGTCTTCAGGAGAGTTTATTAGGAGACTGATTTGTGAACAAACATTAGCATCGCCAAGAGGTCCCTCCCGGTTTCGATTTCCATCCCTAAAGAATCTCTCTCTAAATGGCGCAGTGAACAGAACTTCAGGGTTGCTGCCTTTTCCCATAATATAGCAGTGGAAAACTTCTGAAACAACAGCACACCAATTCAGACTACTGCTTCATCTTATGGGTGGATTAGAAAATACCTGGAGGATTTGGGGGGTGGAGCCTGGGCAGAGTTTGGGGAGGGGAGGGACCTCAGCAGGATATAAGGCCATAAAGTCCACCCTTCCAAGATGCCCTTTTCTCCAGGGGAACTAATCTTGGTCAGCTGGAGATCAGTTGTAACAGCAGGAGATCTCCAGGTGCCACCTGGGGGTTGGCAACCCTATATCATCTAGCTCAGCATTGTCTATAAGAAAGGCCATGGCTCAGTGGTAGACCATCTGCTTTGTATGCAGAAGGTTCCAAAAGCTACCCTTGTCATTTCCAGGTAGCTCTAGGAGTTGTCAGGAACTCTATGGTCAGAACTTCTTGTAAGGAGAGGAGGACATTTTTCTTTCACATTTTCCCCCATTAGATGATTCCCCCCCCCCCCCCCCCCAGTTTCCACCTGTTGATCAGCTGAGCATTGGGAAGCAAGCACTGCAATTGCCTGGAAGTCTCTCACCATACGCAGGCAAATGGGAACCCTAGGTAGAAAGTGATATCAAAGACTTCTCCCTGGAGAGCTGCTTCCAGTCAGAGTAAACAATACTGAATGTGACAGACCAATGGTCTGATGAGGTATAAGGCAGCTTTGTGTGCATCTGGCAGCAACAGGTCCCCAGAATCCCAGGTCTCACCCAGCACCTTAGGAGAAGTTCATTGATAGAGCATCTGCTTGGCATACAGGAAGTCCCAGGTTCAACCTCTGACACAGCTAGTTAAAAGGACCCGGCAGATGATGAAGAGAAAGACTGCTGCCTCGTGCTTTGAACCTGCAATTTTGCTGATCTGGACAGCCCTTTCTTGCAATGATTGCAAGAAGGGCTGTCTGATCGTCCTTCGGGGTCCCCCCCCCTTTCATTCACTTGGGTGCATGGGCACCCAAGCGCTTGGCCGCCTGGGCACCCAAGCGCTTGGCCGCCTGTGTGCTTGAAGCGCCCCGCGCTCCGCTCCGGGCCCCAAGCCCCGCCAGCCGCCACTGCCACCTGTCACCCCCACGCATGCTTCTCCCCTTCTCCCTGCTTTTTCATCAGGCGGCGGGGTTCGGGGCCCAGAGAGGAGCACAGGGCGAGCCAGCTAGCTAGCCAGCCAGCCAGTTCCTCCTGCAGCGTTCAAGGGAGGCAGCCGAGTGCGGCCCTGCGGGTGGCCCTCGCCTTGCCTCCCCCAGCTGCTGCCGGGGTTGGGATGTGTGATCATCCCAACCTGAAAGAAAACATCCCGGATTAAAGTCCAGCGGTACTTTATCCGGGATTAGGGCGCCATGTGACTACGGCCTAAGTGTAGGTGAACTGCGCATTATAGGTGGGAAGCAGAGACGGGGCTGAACCAAGGAAAAGCTTGAGAGAAGCGTCAAGAAAAGTACTCACCTCATTTATTTAAACCACATCCACCTCCTCCTTCTCCCCACAGAGGCCCTCGCACAGCATACAACAAAATTTAAAACAGCAATGATAAAACATAATACCAGCACCCTAAGACACAGTCCGAAAGAAAACAGCCTCCACCACTAGGTTCTAACCGCCCTAAATGGCGGCCAGAAGGGAAGATGCTTTCCTGACCTTTTCGGGAAGTCCATTCCTGAAATCAGGGGTCCCTAACCTTTCTGAGTCCGTGGACACTGTTGGAATTCTGACACAGCTCAAAATGGCTGCCACAGGAGGTGGAGCCAGCCACAAAATGGCTGCCACAGCTTACCTTCAGTCACACAGTGAAGATTTTTGTGCTGCAGTGGCACCTGCTGCCAAAGCAACATTTTAAAAAGCCAAGCAAATCTCCAGTGGTCAGTCAGAAGCCTTGCTAGGAAAAGGCCCACCGGACCCCGCCCATTTTCTAAAAGCTCTTGATAGGTGCCAAGAAAGGTGTTGGCATGGATACCACACTGGGGACTCTTGCCTTAAATCATAACCTCCTCAGTAAAGGCCAGAAACCACAAAAGTGGACTTCAGGGAGGAATTGCTGAGCCTCTGTAGTCCAGGTCCCGTTCTTTCAGTTTTCAAATCCTAGAAAGCAAAGACTGCAGAAAACTACTGTAGGTTGTCTGGAGGGGAGACATGCCAAGAAATATCTACTTCTGCCTTCGGGGGGCGGGGGGGGGGCAAAAAAAATTACAGCCCGTTTGTCCTCTACAAAATGTCTCCAATTATTCTTTCCCTCTTAATGTAACTTTGCTCCATCCTGATTTCATATGATTAGTACTTATGACAGGCTCCAAAGTCAATACATGCTATATACATTTAAATTATTCTCTTCCTGAAGGAGAATGTGTATGTATATTCGATTACTAGAGCCAAAGTCCAAATGTGATTAAATTACGGTTGAGGTATGCTTAGAACTCCGACAAAGCCTGCCTGTTTCCATGAGAATAACTCATCTTAAAATGATATAGTACGGCCAGGCTTGAATGCTAATGTATTTCTTCCCATATTAATATTTTGGCCAGGGTCTCCAGTGCCTAGGGAAAATATTACTATTGAATACAGTACAGTTTGGCTCAAGTTGTGTGAATCCTGTTTTATGAAGTTTTAGAGATTTTGCTGAGCTTTCTTGTTCATTGTTTACTCCCTTCAACAGCGACTGATATTTGAGAGATACACTGCCTTTGAAAATGGAGGTTCTAGCACACTCTCATGGCTAACAGTCAAGGAAAGAACGAGACACCAACCTGCTAGCCGTGTTCCCTCTAAGCTCAGTTAGTGTGAGCTAGCTCACAGTTTTTTAGCCTCTGGCTCACACATTTTTGTCTTCGCTCAGGAGGGATGGCTCCAGAGCAGATAATTTATGCAGTAGCCAAATCGCACACGCACAGCTTTAATGCCAGTAGCTCACAAAGCAGAATTTTTGCTTACAAGACTCCACAACTTAGAGGTTGCATTGCCTGCTAGTCTTCAGGGTTTTGACCATCCCAGGTTTTGCTAACTAACATTGTTTTTCTGGGATTAAAGACAGCCTGTCCGCAATAGGATGTTTCTCCTACAAGGCTGGGATCAGCTTTAGAAAAGTTGCATAACGGGGCAAGCCCTTAGTTACCGATCACTGGTGCCATTTACTTTCATGAAACATCTTTCCAACTGACTCGAGTGTCTTGTGTCTACCCGATGGTGGAAAGTGCCTTCAAGTTGCAGCTGACATATGGTGACCTCGTGTGATGTTCAAAGCAAGAGACTAACAGAGGTGGTTTTCCATTGCCTGCCTCTGTGTAGCAACCCTGGAGTTCCATGGTGTTAGGATTGCCAGGTCCCTCTTGGCAACTGGGGGGGGGGGACTTACTGAGATCAGCAGGGAGGCACATCCGACGTACAGCAATGTGTCTACGTCACTGCCCACATGACCCGGAAGTGATGTCATCAGACCCGGGGCATCAGGATGACAATCTGGTATTTGGGCAAACATTCGATGGTAAATTTGGCTTCTACCATAACATTTTTGCCCCAATACCAGAGTGTCACCCCAGTGTCCCAGATGTGATGATGTAATTTCCGGGTGACCCAGGCGCCTCACCCCATGTACTGTGGTCATGATCCAAACTGGGCCCACGTGCACCTGGGAATTACATGCTGAGCAGGAACGGCTGGTGTACATCTAGAATCATAGAATCATAGAGTTGGAAGGGACCTCCAGGGTCATCTAGTCCAACCCCCCGCACAATGCAGGAAGTTCACAAATACCTTCCAGGGCAACAGAAAACAACTCCGTACCCTCCTCTATATGACAGCCCTTCAAGTACTTGAAGATGGTGATCATATCACCTCTCAGTCATCTCTAGGGTTGCCAGCCCCCAGGTGGGGCCTGGAGATCTCCCACTCTTACAACGGATCTCCAGCTGACAGAGATCAGCTCCCCTGGAGAAAATGGCTGCTTTGAAGGGTGGACTCTATGGCATTGTACCATGCTGAGGCCCTTCCCCTCCCCAAACCCCACCCTCTCCTGGATCCACCCCCAAAGTCTCCAGGTATTTTCCAACCCAGACCTGGCAACCCTAGTCGTCTCCTCTCCAGGCGAAACATACCCAGCTCCTTCAACCTTTCCTCATAGGACTTGGTATCCAGACCCCTCGCCATCTTCATTGCCCTCCTCTGGACACGTTCCAGCTTGTCTATATCCTTCTTAAATTGTGGTGTCCAAAACTGAACACAATACTCTAGGTGAGGTCTAACCAGAGCAGAGTAAAATGATACCACCACTTCGCGTGACCTGGACACTATCCTTCTCTCAATACAGCCCCAAATCACATTTGCCTAGTTGACCGTTGGTCCACATCTCCTCTCCATCATGTGGATTATCAGGCAAACGAAATGCGACGGTGTCTTCATGGCAAGCATGAGGATGCTGCTGCCATTTTAAAATGCCGGTTGGGCCCGATTCTGATTGGGTCTACAATGCAATGTTCTCATCCCCTCCCCCTCCCTGCCCCTTTTCAAGTGTAAAAACAATCCCAAACAGGATACCCTCATGTTAATTTGGCCCTGTGTGACCTGTGAATTACTGTATGGGTCTCTGTACACCTCACAAACTACTGACACTAACACAACAACCTCTGTAACAGGCACCACTGCCTACTGTATCATATACGACAGCAGGATATTTCTAATGTAGGCATTATGTTCTCTCAATCTCCACTTCATCTTCTGTGCCTCCTCCCTCCCTTTCCTCTTTCTCTGTCTCTCATCCTTTTTATCACAGTACTTATGTTCCATTTGAAGCCTGACCTGAACATGCCAGGAAACAGTATATGAAGAGATGGGCAGAGAGAGAGCGAGAGAGCGAGAGAGAGAATGGACTGAAGGGGGGTTTGTCTTATACTTCGTTAATGGTGCTCACAGAAAAAAATCACATGATGCTATTGTTTGTACAAGCATAAAAGTCAAATGGAGCTAACAGAAATGTTTTCACAAAATATGGCAAGAAGAAGAAGAAGAGGAGGAGGAGGAGGAGTTGGTTTTATAGCATGCCCTTCATTTCCCTAAGGAGTCTTGGAACGGCTTACAATCCCTTTCCCTTCCTCCCCCCACAACAGACACCCTGTGTGGTAGGTGGGGTTGAGAGAGCTTTTTGAAAACTGCTCTTGAGAGAACAGCTCTGAGAGAACTGTGACTGACCCAAGGTCACCCAGCAGCTGCATGTGGAGGAGTGGGGAATCAAACCCAGTTCTCCAGATTAGAGTCTGCCGTTCTTCACCACTACACCATCGCTGGCTCCAGAATAAACCAGACTAGTTGTCAAGGGGCACCCCTTTGCCATTGGAAAGAGCCTCCTACATATAAAACACCCTACGATACACCACAAATAGAGGGCAGGAAGCCAAGGTGGACTGCGACATATGGTGCTTGCAGGGGCAAAGAGATCCAGATTAGTAAAGTCATAGTCCATAAAGGGATGGGAGGGAAGGAAACTCCCATTCAAGTCTCCCATTACTTCCCTATATATCTAAAGACGTTGCCATCTCTGGGTTGGGAAATTCTTGGAGACTTGGGGGTAGAACCTGGGGAAGGTGTAGTCAGTGGAGTGGAGGGAGCTTATCCAAGGATGTGATAAAGAGAGAAGAGATTGGATATATACCCCACCCTTCTCTACCCGAAGGAGTCTCAGAGTGGCTTACAATCTCCTTTCCCTTCCCCTCCCCACAACAGACACCCTATGAGGTAAATGGGGCTGAGAGAGCTCTCTCAAGAACCACCCTTGAGAGAACAGCTCTGAAGGAACTCATAACTGACCCCAGGTCACACCAGCAGCTGCAAGTGGAGGAGTGGGGAATCAGACCCGGTTTTCCCAGATTAGAGTCTGCGCCCCTAACCACTACACCAAATTGCCATAAACTCCACCCTCCAAAGCAGCCAGGGGAACTGATCTCTCTGTCATCTGGAGCTCAGCTGGAATTCCAGGAGATCTCTGAGCCCCACCTGGAGGCTGGCAATGCTAATATCTAAAGACACACAGAGACCCCTTAGATTGGGCAAGGATGAGAAAGAGGGATTTGCTTGTCGTTCCACTTCATGGCTCAAGGGGTGCTCTGGTCCTTACTATCCCTAACATCTTTCCACATCTTCGTAAAGGGCCCACGAAGCAGGGGATGGAGAAAAAGTGCCTGATCCAGCAGCCATGTCGAAGCTAACCATGGTGGGGTCAAGGCAAGGTCTGAACCTTACGTAGGCTTCAGCTCCATGACATGTGAGATATTGATAAATGAAACAGATGTTCCAGCACTGTGATGACCAACCTCCTCAAGGCAATTTAAAGCACTGTTTGTCTTGTCTTGTGGCTGAAAGCCTTCACTGAGGTGGTTAATCCATTCATCAGAGGTTTTTTTAAATATGGATTTTCAATCAGCACAATGGTGAGGGCTCTCCGCCGAGTCATTTATTACACTCATGCTCTGCTCTTCTTCTCCAGAAGCTCGGGTCCAAACTAGATGAGACATGCTCAGAATTCCCCCTATTTCTTCTTTTTTTCGGGGATGGGGGGAAGCAATTATGAGAACATAAGAGAAGCCAACGTTGGATCAGGCCAATGGCTCATCCAGTCCAACACTCTGTTACACAGTGGCCAAAAATACCAGGTGCCATCAGGAGGTCCAGCAGTGGGGCCAGAGCACTAGAAGCCCTCCCACTGTTGCCCCCACCCCCAAGCACCAAGAATACAGAGCATCACTTGCCCCAGACTGAGAGTTCCTATCTATACCTTGTGGCTAATAGCCACTGATGGACCTCTGCTCCATATGTTTATCCAATTTGCTCTTGAAGCCATCCATGCTTGTAGCCGCCGCCACCTCCTGTGGCAGTGAATTCCATGTGTTAATCACTGTTTGGGTGAAGAAGTACTTCCTTTTATCCGTATCTTTCTCCACCTCTGGGAATAACAGCAGATTGGGGAGGGGAGCATGTTCAAGGGGGGATGACAGGAGGGGAAGGGGTTAAATACCTCCTTCTCCTCCATCTTCCACTCAAACTGCAGGATGTATCTAGAATAGTTTATACTAGGTTCTTCCCAGGGAGTCCCTGTGATAGACCTGCCTAGTTTTCACAGCAGAACTGGATCTTACCACCTACCATTCTTGGGGCCCAGTTCTGCCTGCTCTCAAAACTACAGGTCCAGTCCATCCAAAGCCAAGCACCTTTAGGTCCCATCCTTCTCACTGAGAGAGTTAAACATGGACTTAGGTTGCACACTGAAGCCAACGGGAGCTTCAGGTGCATAACTGTGTCCCACACATGTGTTGACTTAGACATCGCACAAATGACTTGACATTGTCTATCAAAGGAATTGGAATTAGATCATGGGCTCCACCCATGACACAGGTGCTCCACGTCTCATGTTACACATTACTTGACTTCATTTAGGTCTCATGTTTCTTCCATCATGGAACTCAAGATGACAAGGTGGTCTCTCTTCTTGTCTCTGATCACACCCAGACCTCCTTAGCTTCAGCAAGATCGCTCCACCAATGCTCTCTCCTCTACCTTGTGTGGGGAGAAGTCCAGGGGCCAGAATGCAGGGCTTGTTTATTTTTACTGTGACAGCACACCAAAGACAAATGTCACCCCATTTCTTTACAAATATACAAGCAGAATGTAGTGGAAACTAATATCCCTGCAGCAGGCAGCAAACCTCAGATTCTCTGTCCCTCGTCCAAACTTGGCATGTGGCATCTCAAAGGCTGGAGAGAGTTCCCTGTATTAAAGGACAATTAAGTTTCATTTCTCAGGCCCTCAATCACCCTTTAGTGGCTAAGTAGGTAAAACTATATTGATAAGTCAGTTCATGTGTCCCCCCTCGAGGACTTTATACAGATGTGCTCTGGGAGTTCCCATTTGGCGTCGTAATAGCTAGGCACCAGGGAGCCCGATTCAGATTAGGAGCATGGTGTGGGAGGAGATTAGAGGCCTTCACCCTGCACCATTCACCTCCCCCTGGAGAACTATTCGCACACTGGGAAACTCATATGTACTGATAGACATATGCAAGTTTCCCCAATGGGGCAAATAGCAATTCTCCTGGGTTCTTTCCCGTCAGGAAAATAGCACAGGGGGAGACTAAAGCTCCTTCACCTCACTCACTGTAGCTCTGATCTGAACTGGACCCATGCATACCTGGCAGTTGTGTTCTCAGAACAGAACTCTGGGCACGTGTCTGACCCAAAGTTCCAGTGGCAGCCACAGGTCAATGATGCTGTTTTTGTGACGTGAATTTGCCCTTTGGGAAGTTTGCCTTTATTGGGATATTTGGTTAATATAGCAGAGTTTTGCCAAGTCATAGAAGTGTGATACTGAGTGCAGTAAATAAATCTCCCAAGAAGTATATTGCAAAAAAGGTAAACATACATTTATTCAAGCAGATCCAGTTCACATTCAGAAGAAGCCTAATTTAAAGAGTACTTTCCCTATCACAAATGGCCAACTTGTCCAGCATCATGTGTGTGGGAGTATGAGGGCATTGTCTGTATAGGAGAGACCTGCAGGGGCATATGACCAATTTCCCACAAGCAGCTGTGCCGCCGTCACGTTTCCATTTGCCTCGGTTGCATTGGTCAATTTCACACTATTCGCTGCATGGCCGCATTTTGACCCGCAGTTCCCCCCGATTTCCGCCGCATCTTCTTGATCTCAAAAAGCAAGTATTGAGAAGATGCGGGGGGAACCATGGGAGCTGCAGGTCAAAATGTGGTCGTGGGGCGAATGGTGTGAAATTGACCAATGCAGCCGGGACAAATGGAAGAGTGACGGCGGCACACTGCTTGTGGGAAATTGGTTGTATGTCTCAATGGAAGGCCATGTGCAGAAAGTGAGAGGAGGGGAGAGGGGTCAGAGGGCAGCTTCCAGTTTAAGACAGAGGCATTCAAGGAGATAACACCTATACACCCATAGAGTGATGTAGTGCATCCCCCAGTGTCCGGGCTTGCTGAGTCACTCTCTCCAACAGCCTTGACCTAAGGGCAAAAATGGATTTGCCACTGAAGCAACCAAGCCTCTGCAAAATTCCAACTCCTTTCTCATAATCTGCAGATCTCGCAGGATGTGACATCATCATCATTTTCTGGCTTTCCCTCCCCATTCTCTGTGGTACCCTAGAATGCAGAACAGGGGGACCTACTGCAGCGATATTAAAATCAGTGATTAAGAGGCAAGACTTGTGTTCTTATAGCTCAATAAACCTCTTGTCTAACACAGGAAGCTTCGTTTATGCTCATTAGAACTGAGGTGTACATGCACACAGGCAAAACACCATCCAGATTGGCATCCTAAATAGATTTTGCTACATTTGAAAAGAATACCCAATATATCATTACTGACTGGTTCTCTCTCTTCATGGGCAGCTTCTCATAAATAGATGTGTACATAAAAATCGTGGGTTTTTTTCCTTAATTACCAATTTGTTTTTATTATTGCCCGTTTCTTTTTGTGATTCCATTTATTATTTGTTACCATTGTTTTCATTTTGAAATACGTTTCTGGATGTAATTTTTTTAAAAAAATTCCATCCTATGGATGAACTTCCTTATAGATATTGTAGTCCTCGCTCGTGGGATACTGCAGCCAAATTTCAGGCAGGGAGAGAGAAGCAATTGTTTTATTTAATGACTTTGCATTTCAGTCCATTGCAGAGAAAACACAGTTTTGGCCTGCAATGTCTTTGCTTTCCCTCCAGTTTGGAAGAAATTATCAGGAGATCTACTTCTCTCACTCAGGGAATGCTCGTTTCTTTCGTTCTAGCAGATGGAATAAACTGTCCCTTTTTTCTAGGCCATTTATATTGCCTCGTGCAGAAATAGGCCCCAAGAAAGCAGAAAGCTGGACAGAACAGGCCGGAGGACAATAAGCACCCCGTGAAAGACAGGCAAAGACAGGCTGGCAGCCTGGGCAGAGAGGCTTGCATTAGTCAAAGAAAGAAATCTGACACTGGGCGATTCTGCACTGGCTTTTCCCTCTGTTGTCTTACTGCATGCCACTTTCGCTTCCTTTGATCACCGGGTTTTATGGCACCTTCTGCATTGATTTATGGCTTTTCAGGGGTAACTTCGCAGTCAGTACGGCATTGCCCCGAGGTATTTGAATGTGGCTTTGAGCTGCACCTTTTCCTCAGTGCTGAGAGAATGTGGAGTGAATGCCAGGTGCAGAACCACCCAGTGTCACAGAGGAGGCAGAGGGAGGTGTTTGAAAGACAGGCCTTGGGACTCATTGATGTCAAGGCTAAAGCACACGAGGAGTGCAATCCTCAGAACAACTTTCCTGGGAGAAATCCCCAGTGAGTGGGATTCTGAGCAGACCTGTTTGGATTGCAATGTAGGAGAGCCAGGGACAGGGAACACAAGCTGAGAAGCAAGCCGAGGATTGGAGCAATAGAAGAACCCTCTTTGTCATTGGGTGGCCTCGCCTGGTGCTGCTAAAGGAAACAGGAAGCACGTCATCCTCGCTGCCTCCACATGCCTGTTAGCAGTAGCTTTCCCCCACAGAAGGTAAAGTAATGGAGAAGAGGAACGAAGAAGAGGAAGGAGAAAGAAGAAGGAAGAAGAAGAAGAAGAAGAAGAAGAAGAATTGCTACATTCACCCAAGGTCATACCAGCAGCTGCAAGAGTGGGGAATCAGACCCAGTTCTCCCAGATTAGAGTCTGGGTTGGAAAATACCTGGAGACTTTGGGGGTGGAGCCAGGAGCGGGCGGGGTTTGGGGAGGGGAGGGGCCTCAGCAGGGTCCAATGCCATAGAGTCCACCCTCCAAAGCAGCCATTTTCTCCAGGGGCGCTGATCTCTCTCAGCTGGAGATCAGTTGTAAAAGCATGAGATCCCCAGGCCCCACCTGGGGGCTGGCAGCCCTAGTCTGTGGTCTTAACCACTACACCAAACTGGCTCATTTCCCAGCAGATGGGGCTCCAAGGCCCATCTGAAGGCCCCAACCCAAGGTTTAAAGAATACCACTTTCAACAAAAATTAACCATGGCACATTTGAACTTGGATCTACTAGTAATATCTGTGGATGGAAGGGATTTCCATCTGCAGAGACCATATTCTGCACCTCTGCTATCGTGCCCTAGCCTCAAATGACCCCTCCCCAATGCTTCTTCTGGGGGACAGAGGACCCCCAGCACTGGGGGTGGGGGGGTGTTTAGAGGTCAGCACAAGGAGGGAAGAACTGGGGGGGGGATTACCCCTCCTTTCCTGTTTGTGGGAATGAAATCCTCCGCTGGATTTAAGTCGGGCTGGCAAAAGGCCTAGAGGAAAAAACGTCTTGCCCCTTTAACAGAGGCTTAATGTATGGAAATGGGTGGTTGAAGCATTGCCTGGCAGAGATAAATACAGGGTTGCCAACCTCCAGGACTATTACAGTTAATCTCCAGATGTCCAAGATCTGAAGGCACAGGATGCAGGGCTTGTTGAATCTAAGTGGGGGGAGGGTGTCTGGCAGGGCTGGTTCTAAGTTTTGAGGGCACTGGGCAAAGAGTTCCCAGCCCCCCCCCCCCCACACACTACCAGGCCCCCAGACAAGTCACTTTTCTTCTTGAGAGGCTAACTTTAGAGCTGCAGAGACGTTTCTAGGTCGGGCCTGACAATATTATCCTCCCCCCTCGGGTAATCTGAAGTGGTATGATCCATTCTACCACTACCACCCCTCCTCAGGACTGTACCAGCTAAAGCAATGGCCTGTATATCTTCAAGCCTACGCAATTAAATTGATTCGTCTCAGCACTATACAACGGATTTCAGATCCAGTTTAATTATGTTAGGAATCAGAGCTGCAAAAAAAAAAAAGGGGGGGGGGCTTAGAGCCGAATGGTGTCCGTTTAACTGGGCCGGGCTGGATCACGTGACAGAAAAGCAATCAATTCTGAAGGGCGGCCTGAAAATTACCGAAGGCGGCTCGCTCCTTCCCGGCTTTTGCCGCAACCCCTTTGACCTTTCCAAGGCATCGCACGGGAGGGAGGCTGGCTACCGTATTCCTAAGAAAAGCAGCCCACAACAGGCGAATCAGAGACTAAGCTTTGACATGGGGGGGGGGGGGGGCATGCTTTTAAGCAGACATGCACGGGGGGTAGACCATGTTGGTCTGAAGCAGCAGAGCAAAGTGGGAGTCTAGGGGCACCTTTAAGACCAACCGAGTTTAATTCTGGGTCTAAGCTTTCGTGTGCACGCACACTTCTTCAGAAGAGTCTGAATTATGTGAAGAAGTGTCCGTGCACACGAAAGCTTATCCCCAGAATTAAACTTGATTGGTCTTAAAGGTGCCGCTGGACTCCCACTTTATTTAAGTATGCACGGAAGGGAAAGAGGAGGAATCTTTGAATAAGGTGCTTATTTTCTAGTTCTGTATTTTCAACTCTGCTCTCCTCCCCGCGTCCATATAATTAATTTTAACTCACGTACAGAGGATGCCTTGACGCCACTGCTTTTGCTGCTCCCCAGATCCATCAGAAAGTCACGCCCTCTAGGGTTGCCAACACCCACTTGGGAAATACCTGGAGATTTGGGGGGTGGAGCCTGGGAAGACGGGGCTTGGAGAGGGGAGGGACCCTAGTAGGGCATAGTACCAATGGAGCCCACCCTTCAGAGCAGCCATTTCCACCCCGGAAGCCAATCCTTGTCCTCAGAAGCTAAATTCTAATTCCGGGGATCTCCAGACCCCACCTGGAGGTTGGCAACCCTACCCTTAACATTTGTGGATTGTTGCGTTTTGCACATGAGAGCCCGTGTGGTGTGGTGTGGCGGACTAAGACCCTGGGTGAGCCGAGTTGGAATCCCCCCCCCAACTTCTAGAATGGTAACTCTCTGAGTGACCTCTCAGCCCGGCCCACCTCACAGGGTTGTTGTAGCGAGACAGTGGAGGAGGGGCAGAGCATAAACAAATGTGCCTGCTCCGAAAGTCTCGAGTCGTCCCGACGGGACGGGGGCGGGAGATAGAAGTCCCAGGTGGGCGATGTGATCAAATGGGAATTCGGGCACCGTAATAAGTTACAGGATCGCGGCCTGCTGCATAAATTAAGCTCTTTTTTTGGTAGGCATCAGAGCCGGTCAAAACTTCAGCGAGTGACTGCACGCAATTACTACGGAGAAAGCCCTACTGAACTGAATGGGACTTCTCAGTGTGCACGCGCGCCCAGAGGTTAATCCCAATTGGCAGCCGTCTGAACTGACTCCAGGCGGGGCGAGGAGTGTTTGCCGGGAGGTCCTTCCACGCAGTCGGGCACCTTTGAAAGGCCAACGCCCCGGGTTAATTGCCTTGCAACCGGGCGCCCTTTTCCAGCGCTCCGACTGGGCCACCTGGGGGAGCGCTAGCCTGGCCCACGTAGGATGCATGGCCTGAAACGGGGGGGCGGGGCTGAAGACCCGGAGCGCAGGCGCATTTCTGAGACTAGACCCCAATGGAATTTGGAAGGAAATTCTCTCTGAACTGGCCTAACCCGCCTGGCACTGTTTGGGAGAAGCCGGATATACTTTTTGATAGAGACAATCGGGTGTCCTTTACTCACCCTGAGCATGTTGTTTGTGTGTGTGGACAGCCTCGCTAGGCCTTGCAGACTGAGGGACTTTGCGGCTTCCTTGATCCAGTCAATCCATCTCAAGTTGGGGCTTCCTCTTTTCCGGATCCCTTCAACTTTTCCTTGCATTATTGTCTTTTCCAGTGACTCTCATCTTTTCATAAAGTGACCAAAGTACCATAGTTATTTTAGCTCCCTGGGAGAGTTCAAGCTTGACTTGATCTAGAACCCACTTAGTCCTCTTTTTGGTAGTCCACGGTATCTTTAAACTCTCCTCCAACACCACATTTCAAAGGAATCCACTTCCCTTCCTGTCCTCTTTCTTCATTGTCCAACTTTCACACCCATACATAGTTAGGGGGAATACTCTGGCATGAATTAGGGTGTTTACTCAAGGGAAAGCCTGAGTGTATTTAAGGGACTACCTAGGACTCAACCGAGTTAAACTGACAAAGAAAACGACAATCCCCCTGTAGGGCTTACTTCAGAGGAGGGCTGTGTGTCACCAGTGAAAGGAAGTCCAACCACCCATTTTTAGCCTGCTTTTTCTCAGGGTGGCGTACCTGGTTGTCCCACCCACCTGCATTTTATTCTCACAACAGCCCTGCAAAGTAGGTTAGTCTGAGCAAGAGGGGCTGGCCCAAGGTCAGCCAAGTGCTCTGTAGGACTGAGTCGAAAGTTGAATCCAAGACTTAGTCTTGGCCAGTGATGCTCCCTCTAAGCTGTGGAGTCTTGTGAGCAAAAAATCTACTTTGTGAGCTACTGGCATTAAAGTTGTGAGAGAGTGATTTGGCTACTGCATAAATTAGTTTGCTCTGGACTGGAGCCCTCCTTCCTGAGCTGAGACAAAAATGTGTGAGCTGGAGGCTAAAAATCTGTGAGCTGGCTCACACTAACTCCGCTTAGAGGGAACGCTGGTGGTCTTGGATGTACACCTCTCCGGCTCCCAAACAAATGCGATTTGAGCAATTAAGCGACAAAGTCTGCATAGACATAAACACAATAGTCTTTAAAGAAAAAAAGACACGTGTTTTTGTTTTCAGAGGATTCCAGCACCTTCAGCAACAAATGCAGTCCTGGAAGAGGTTTCCCCTTATTTATCTACCAAAAGGGTGTCGTCATCCCCGTCCCCCCAGAATCCCACGGTCTACTCAGAACCCAACTCATTACTACTTTACTAGCCTTGCCATCCTCCAGGTGGGGGCTGGAGATCTCCTGGGAGATTTCTTCTGCTCTCCAGGCAACAGAGATCAGTTCGCCTGGAGAAAATGGCCCCTTTGGAAGGTGGGTTGTAGGGCATTCTGCCCCGCTGAAGTCCCTCCCCTCCCAAAATCCCGCCCTCCTCGGCCTCCAGCCCCCGATCTCCAGCCCCCAGATCTCCAGATCGCCTGGAGATCAGCATCATCCCCTATTGAGTGAGGTCCCTCCCCTTCCTCAAGGCCCCCTCCCCTCCCAGTCTTCACCCTCAAATCTCCAGGTCTTTCCATTTCCGGAGGTGGCAACCAAATTGGACCGTGGCCTTTCCGACTTGCAGAGGGACTCGCGGCTGGACTCGTCAAGGAGACCAATCCCGCCCCTCCCCGGCCTGCCAACTCTGAAACGCCCCCTCCCGTCGAGAAGAGTTTGGCCAGCAGCGACCGCCTCTCCTCGGATCCCGCGGCACTTGCTCCGGAGTCCGCACCGCGCTCAGCCGCTCCTCATTTCCCCCACCAGGGCGGGAGGGGAGGCTTCCTTCCGCGTAAACCGGCTGGGCTTGGGGACGGGGGACGGGGGGTCGCAGCCTGAACGCCACGGTTTCTCGACTCTCCATCCCGGCCCCTGGCACTGTGGGGCTTCCAGCTTCGGGGGAGTATTCCCAGGACTGCCGCCTCCGGGGTGCTGCTCCCAAGTCGGCCGCGGATCGTGGCCCTCTCTGCCCCAGTCGGCTCCGCAGCCCGCCCCTCGCCCTGCCCGGAATCCTCTGCGCCCCCACCCCCCGGACTTCGGGGAAGGAGGCAGCGGGGGGGGGGGTCCCAAGAGGGGGGGAGGGGGCAGGCCAGACTAGAAAGCCCCCCTCTCTTTCCCCCGGGCGGGGTGGTGGGGGGCGCTGGTTGGGCGGCTGCTGGGAAAGGCGAGCGCCACCGTTTCGCCCTTCCTGGAAAGGCGCCGGCTCGGGTTCCTTCCCGGCCGATCAATGCGGGCTTGGGCGCGCACGTTCCTCTCTGTTGTTGCCAGCATTAATGCGCTTTTAATCTTCGCAACATTATCAGCATCGATCCGCCTCCATATACACATCGGCGGCAGAAAGTGACACAACCGCAGGGGCGGCGGCGGGGGTGGGGGGACGGGCGGGGGGGCGGGCGGGCGGGAGAGAGAGAGGGGAATAAATAGAAACAAATAAGGGGGAGGGGAGGCGGGGGGGGGAGGAAAGGACAGGGTTTCCCTTTCTCTGTATCTCCCCACCCCCAGTGTCTTGGCTCACATGCCAGGCCGGGCCTTTCTATCTAGCCCTCAGCCGGTCAAGCATTCTCTTCCAGGGGGATAACCACTAGACATGACTGCCTCCTGTCTCTGGCTCTCCATCCTTCCCATCTGCACGCCCAGCAGGTGCTCTGCCAGTCTGCCAGGACCTTCCACTGCTCTGAGAAAGGCACAGGAACTCACACAAAGCTGCCTTGCGCTGAAGCAGGCTGCTGGTCCATCAGTTAGTATTGTCTACTCAGACCGGCAGCTGCTCTCCAGGATCTCCAGCAGGGGTCTTTCCCATCCCCTAATACCCAATCCTTCTAAGTGGACCTGCTGGGGATTGAACCTGGGACCTTTGGCATGCCAAGTAGATACTCTGCCACTGAGCCACGGTCCCTCCTAATGCTTCCGTCCAGCTCCAGCCAAGCAATCTGACAATGATTCAAGGCATAAATAAAAAGGAGTGGTAAGGGACAACTCTAGCTGAGCACATTTCATTCCTGTAAGGAGCTCAGGGTGCCATGCCTTGTCCCCTGCACCTCAATTTTACCCCCTCCCCAGCAACAACCCTGTGAGGTAAGTTAGGCTGAGAGGGTGTAACTAGCCCACAGTCAAATAGTGAGCTTAATGGCAGAGTGGGGATTTGAACCTGGGTCTCCCAAGTCCAACACTCTAACCGCTATACTGTGATGGCTCTCTTCAAGTTTCAGTGTATGTCCAGCTGACTGCAGTCAAGGGGATTTGCTTCAGACCAAACAAGCTGCTTGCCCACAAATACCTATACTGGAATCAGCTCTGATTCATTTTTAAGGTGCCACAAGAATCCTGTTTATATTTTGACTCTGGAGGAAGAGGAGATTGGATTTCTACCCTGCCCTTCACTCAAAGTTTCAGAATGGCTTACAAATTACAATCTCCTTTCCCTTTCCCTCCCCACAACAGACATCCTGCGTGGTAGGTAGGGCTGAGAGAGCTCTCTTGAGAACTCCTTGTGAGAGAACAGCTCTGAGAGAACTGTGACTGACCCAAGGTCATCCAGCTGTCTGCAGGTGGAGATGCTGAGGATTGAACCTGGAACCTTCTGCATGCCAAGTAGATACTCTTCCACTGTCCCAGAGATGTCTCACCTGGCATGATGCATGAGAGCCAGTTTGGTGTAGTGGTTAAGAGCAGCAGACTCTAATCTGGACAATCGGGTTTGATTCCCCACTTCTCCACATGAAGTCAGCTGGGTGACCTTGGGTCAGTCACAGTTCTCTCAGAGCTCTCTCAGCCTCCCAAAATAAGTCTAGCTTGCTAAAAGAGTTGCAGCTTGAGACTGCCAGACAATCTGCAGATCTCCTGGATATATCACACACAATGCCATACTACTACTACTACAAAAATTATTATTATTATTCCCCAATAAAGTATAATGCTGTAGCTATAAATCTCCTTGTATGTGGGTTTATATTACACAGACGCAAACACTGTAGAGAGACAGAGGCTCTGTGAATCAGGAAAAAAGCAAGGGCAAAATACCTTGCCGCAAATCTTCTGCAAAATTAAATGAGGCAATATCTTATGGAGATCTATGGATGTACATACATTTGCCCAGACCTGGATGGGCCAGGCTACCCCGATCTCATCAGATCTCAGAGTCAGAAGCTAAGCAGGATCGGCCCTGGTTAGTACTTGGATGGGAGACCACCAAGGAAGACGGGGGTTGCTACGCAGAGGCAGGCAATTTCAAGCCACCTCTGAACGTCTCTTGCTTTGAAAAACCGTACGGGGTCGCCATGAGTCAGCAGTGACTTGATGACATCTTCTACTGCATAACATTTACAAATCGATAAGCTGACACCAGCCTGAGCATGGAACGACTCGAAGAAACAGTACAAGATCGGAAAACGTGGATGGATCTGGCCCGTAGAATTGCCAAGAGTCGGACACGACTGAATGGCTCACAACAACAGCCCAGAAGGGTACCGATTAGCTGTTGGCATTCTGGGCAAAATCAGGCCAGCTGAGAGTTACCATTAGGTTCTTCAGTTGCCAACTGGGGAGCAAAAGTGGTCAGAGCACCAGCTGTAGCCCTGGGGCACACAGAAGCTCACAAGGGATTCCTTGTACGCTGACCCTCCTTCAACCAATCACTTCACTGGAATTAGCCTATTTGTCTCAGGGGCTTTATGGAGGAAAGACACACATGATGATGCCTTATACTGAATCAGACCATTGGTCAGACCCTCAAGGCCAGGACTGTCTGTTCAGACTGGAAGAGAGTCTCTGGTGGAGGTGGATAGAGAAATCACCCACCCTCCAACCCTTCAGAGCCAGTTTGGTGTAGTGGTTAAGTGCGCGGACTCTAATCTGGGCGAACCGGGTTTGATTCCCCACTCCTCCACTTGCACCTGGCTGGATGACCTTGGGCAAGCCATAGCTCTGGACCAGCTGTTCCCTCAAGGACAGCTTGGGAAAGAGCTCTCTCAGCCCCACCTACCTCACAGGGTGTCTGATGAGGGGAGTGGAGGGGAAAGGAGTTTGTATGCCGCTCTGAGACTCCCTTGGGGAGTGGAGGGCGGGGTATAAATCCAATCTCCTCTTCTTCTTCTTCTAGGTGTAGATGCTGGGGACTGAACCTGGGACCTTCTGCATGCCAAGGTGATGCTCTGCCACTGAGCCATGCCCCCTCCCCAAGCTCTTCTGTGATCTAAAAGAATTCTGGAATCAGGGTATTTCTATTGTCTTGTCTCAGTCTGCAGCGATACATCGTCTGGAAGCCCATCCAATTCACTGAATTGGTCAGCTGGTGCCTCTTAAAGGTTTTATGTATTAATACTGTATTGTGATTGTTTTTATGAACTGTACTCTATTTTAATTTTTTTTTGTACGTTTAAGGATGTTGTAGCCTGCCCGGAGCCTGCTGTGCGGTGGAGGGCAGGCTAAAATCCAATGAAATAAATAATACACTAAATAGGTATAGACAGCAGAAACAACTAAAAGGTATTTCCCCACTCCCCGTGTTATTTTGATATGCTCCACAATTATTTTTACCACCTGTTTGATAGGGGTGGAAGTCAAGATACTAGAAACTTTGAAACTTTAAGTTCAGCTCAATATTTGTCCTGGCAGTAATTAGATGAATTTTACATTACGATCAGTTATTCTTTGGTGCTGCCTGCACTGATGAATGAGCTACTGGACTCTTGCTCTTTTTTACTGCTACAGACAAACACAGCTAACCATCTTGATCTATTTCCGTGGAAGGCACCACATTTAACTGTATAAAATGGAAATCCATCCTCCTCGAAGTATCTGAAGAAGTGAGCAGTGCCTCACAAAAGCTCATCCCCTGCCACAAATTTTGTTAGTCTCTAAGGTGCTCCTGGACTCTTGCCTTTGGTCAGGGTGGCGCTAATCCACCTATAACGGCCTGCCCTGCCCTGCCCTGCCCTAGCAGCGTTATAGCCCATCACAGCTGCTCCTCACCCGCCCACTTCCCTTCCTCCATCTCAATCTGCGGCTACACAGGATCTGAAATCCCATCCACCCCACTAAACTGTCTATCTGGCTTAAAAACATAAGAACACAAGAGAAGCCAATGTTGGATCAGGCCAATGGCCCATCCAGTCGAACACTCTGTTGTACAGTGGCCAAAAATACCAGGTGCCATCAGGAGGTCCACCAGTGGGGCCAGGACACTAGAAGCCCTCCCACTATTGCCCCCCCCCCAAGCAGAAAGAATACAGAGCATTGCTTGCCCCAGAGTTCCTATCTATACCTTGTGGCTAATAGCCAGTGATGGACCTCTGCTTCATATGTTTATCCAATCCCCTCTTGAAGCCGTCCATGCTTGTAGCTGCCACCACCTCCTATGGTAGTGAATTCCATGTGTCAATCACTCTTTGGGTGAAGAAGGACTTCTTTTTATCCGTTCTAACCTGACTGCTCAGTAATTTCATGGAGTGCCCACGAGTTCTTGTCTTGTGAGAAAGGTGCCAGCCACCGGGAAGGGACCAGTTCCATAGTGGGGAACCTCAAACGCCTTATGAGGATTTGTGATCGTTGGGTTTTTTAATGGATTTGTGATTGTTTTTTTTAGGACTGTTGTAATTGTTTTTATGATTTAGGTATTAATGTAAAATCTCTGTGTTTTAAAATATGTTGTAACCCGCCTTGAGCCTGCTACACATGAGCCTGAATCCCCTCCCTGGGTAAGCTTGAGGTGTGTGTGGGGGGGGGAGCAGAGAAAGAAAGAAATCTTTAAATGCATTTTCAAAGCTCCCCCCCCTCGGGCTTGGGAGAAGGCGTTTATCTCTTTAAATCCCTTCTCCAAGCCATCTATTTGCTTTCTTTTCCCCCTCCCTTCCCATCTGTTTGCTTTCTTTCCACCTTTCTTTCTCTTTTTCTCTCTTCCTCTCTTCCTCCCTCCCTTTCTCTCCCTTCCTTCCCCCTCCCTCCCCCATCTATTTGCTTTCTTTCCCCTCCCTTCCCATCTGTTTTCTTTCTTTCCACCTTTCTTTCTCTTTTTCTCTTTCTCCCTCCCTCTCTCCCTCCCTTTCTCTCCCTTCCTTCCCCCTCCCTCCCTCCCATCCATTGATTTGCTTTCTTCGTTTCTCTCTCTCTCTCTCTTTCCTCCGACCTCTTTCATCCTTTCTTTCCACCTCTTTCTCTCTCTCTTAGGCAAATAAATATCATTAGCAAACAAATAAATATTACTAGACAAATAAATATCATAATATCTGTTTTTACTCCTTTTGTTTTTATATTTTGCCGTCTCATTTAATGTTAACAAAAAGCAAATTTGCTTATTTTCCAATAAAAATGTGTGTGTGACATTTGTTCCTGTCTTGTGGCTCTCAAACATCTGATGCTTATTCTGTATGGCTCTCACGTTAAGCAGGTTTGGCCACCCCTGTATTAGCCCAAGTATACCTGACAGGTGCCAGAAGCTAAGTCCCCGGACCCCCAAGTCAGTGGGAACCTTTCTTCTAATATCAGTTCTGCCTTGTTATGAGGATGCCCGGATGATTCTTGGGTGTATTGATTTCAATGGGCCTCCACATGACAGTGACCATTAAAACAGCTCAGAAGGAAATGCCACCAAGAGGACTTGCTCCCAAGGAAAGGATCACACCCTTGGTTGAGGATGTATTAGAAACAAGCTGAGGGCTTCCAAAGAATTGGGGTGAGGGATAAACCATCAGGCAGCTCCCTCCAACCCCAGTTTCCTGCTCTGGTTTACTGTACGCTCTTAGTGATTCCTGAAAGTAACACCCCCTCCTTCTGTCCCTCCCTGCTTTGATTGACCTTCGACTTATCTCAGCGCTCGCAGGCCAATGAGCATGCTCCCTTCTCATTAGGCAGGTTCCTTTTGGGGACCAAGAGGTTCTTTCTTTCTTTTTAATTTACAGAGTTGTATGAGAGCAGAGACCCCAGCCTCGTCTACAGGCAGCATTCTCAAAGCTGTGGAGTCTTGTGAGCAAAAATTCTACTTTGTGAGTGACTGGCGTTAAAGCTGTGAGCCAGCAATTTGGCTGCTGCATAAATCAGTTTGCTCTGGAGCCATCCTTCCTGGGCTAAGACAAAAATGTCTGGGTAGGAGGCTAAAAAACTGTGAACTAGCTCACACTAACTCAGCATAGAGGGAACACTGCTTCTGATAGGGGATTGACTGTGAAGTACTGCATTAGAGGGATGGGCCCGCCAGAGACTCTGGTTTTGCTCCTGAGACCCTGGGCCAGAGACAAATATAGGGTCCCCCCACGCTGTCTTTGCTCCCACCTAACCACTCTGAAAAAAGAGTGAAGCAGTCAGTGTCCACAATGCCAGTCTCTCCAAAAGCATACCACTGTTTGCACTTTGACTTTTTTTTCCACCATTGTTTTCTATTGTCCCCCTCCCAGTCTGGGACCCGGGGCAATTGCCCTGGCTGCCCAGCAGGTAAGACCACCCACTGGGGCCCTCCAAGAATTGCATGGAGGGGAACAACTGATTCGGCAATCATGCCCACACACACCAATGTCCACCCACAGAATTCCAGAATCTCTCCAGGCCCAGTTCGCCCATTACTCTGTTTTGCTCCCCCTTTCAGCTTACTCTTAGCTACTCTTTATATTCTGTGCCTCTGGGAGCATTCTCAGTCCTCATCAGATTGCCATGGAGGGTTCCTTTACAAAGTCATTTCTCTCGTATACCTGGGGAGTCACCCAAGAACGGAGAGGCCCCTGACTTGTCTGAGGGCAGCATGGTTTTTGCTGTTCTGGAGACTGGCACAAGCCCACCCACCCACCCCATGCCCTTATATCCAGTAAGGATAACAAGCCTGCATTATCCAGAACTTTGTGAACAATGAGAGATTCTCCTGAAAAATCTGGAGTTCCGCAAAGACCTGACTGGCCTCTTCAGCAATTCCCATTCAGCTGAAGAGTGTACGATCAGGAAGAGACACTTCACTCTGATGATGCCCTCTTCCACACCTCCTGTATATGAATAGCTTAATGCCTTTGCCGTAGCCGACCACTAATACAGCCCTAATATGAAAACTACTACAAAAAGTTAGGATAAAAACCAGGAAACAAACAGCAGAGACTCATAGAGAGGTGACTTGCTTGTCACTGCCTGCAGGCCTCACCCAATCTTAACTTATGGCCCAGTTACAGATTCCCACTGCAGAGATGTCAGCCTGCCTTGAACTTTGGGCTGGGATCAACCGGACTCCAAAAAATACTGAATGGTGGTTTGGTGGCTGGATCCTCTTTTACGTGACTGTGTCACTTGATCAGCGTCTGGTCGGCAGTTTTGTCTGATCTTGCTCTATTAGCCTTCCCCTCTGCATGACTGGGCCTTGAACTCCCCGCTGTAGTAGCCCAAATGCCAAAATATTTGGTGATGGGAAGCCCTGTTGGTTTGTCTGCAGCTGTAGAACACAGCAAGAGTCCAGGAGCACCTTAAAGACTACCCACATTGGGGGCAGGCGGTGTTTCCTCTGAGCTCAGCCAGCATGAGCTAGCTCACAGTTCCTTAGCCTCCGGCTCACGGATTTTTGTCCTAGCTCAGGAAGGAGGGCTCCAGAGCAAACTGAGTGATGCAGCAGCCAAATCCCTTGCTCGCAACTTGAATGCCAGCCGCTCACAAAGTAGAATTTTTGCTCACGGGACTCCCCAGCTTAGAAGGAGCTTTGGTGGCAGGGGAGAAGACAGCAGGGGCTCTGGAAAAGTACCTTCCCTGCCACAAATGGTATTGGTCTTTAAAGGCGCTGCTGGACTCTTGCTCTTTTCCACTGCTACAGGAGATTATGTAAAAGAGGCCTGGGGGGCTTTGGGGACTCCGGGGGGGGGGCATGGCTCTCCCTGGGAAGAGGCCCGGCGTGTTCTCCAGGTGCCAATTAGAGAGGCGCGGCGCCCACCGCGCACGGGGGACCAGCCCCAGCGAGAGGAGAAGATCTCAGACCTCGCTCAAGGCCCTTGCTTCTCTCCCTCCCCCGAGAGGGTGGGGGGGGGGAGAGGGGCGCAAATGACAGGGGGGTGGTAATTAAGGAGCGCCGGGTGTTAATCGAAACGGCCGCTTCCTAATAGCGCTAATATTAGCCGTTACAGATAACTGCGGGGCAAACCTCGGCGCTCGTTAACCATCCGGCGGACATCCAGCCCTGGTCTGGAAGACAGCACAGGGAGCCTTCGGAGAGCCTTCTCGGGAGCGGCGGGCGATCTCAGCCATCGTCCCGCTTGCATCGCTCTCTCTCTATGTTTGGCCACCGAGACGACCTGGCCTCTTTTCCCTTCCCCTCTCTTGTGATCTTTCTGTCCCTAATTGAAAATCGTTACATTTAGGGGTGGGGGTGGGGGCGAGGGAAGGGGTTGGGGGGAAGGGACTGGGAGGAGAGGAGGTTGTGTGTGTGTGTGTGTGTGTCTAGCTTTGCATAAGTGAAATTCACCGCAAAAGGTGGAAACAATTAAATGGTGTGTTTTTTTTCTCCCAGCCAAGGCAGGGCGACTGGGAGCCGGCTGCGGCACAGGGCAGAAATCCGCCACTTCGCCTGAAAGGCGGCGAGATCTCTTTCTTTCTTTCTTTCTTTCTTTCTTTCTTTCTTTCTTTCTTTCTTTCTTTCTTTCTTTCTTGACTTCTTTCTTTCTTGACTTCTTTCTTGACTTTTCTTTCTTTTTTAAAAAAGGCAGATTTCTGCTCGGGCGAACCGCCGAAATAGACATTAAATATGTAAAGAAATCCGCCCAGCGGCCCATCTCGCCCTGTGGGGGTTCAGCATGAATTTTTAATCGCGCGGAGAGAGAAGAAAAGAGACGGAACGAGACAGCCGGCCACCTTCCCCGCGAGCGCCAGCTCAGGGCTTTTGAAACTGACCAGAGCGCTGCGGCGGGCGGCTGTGAAATTGACTAGCCAAAGGTGACATCTCCTTTCCGGGTAGAAAACAGTCAAAAGCTGGAGGATATTAGATTTAATTTCGTCTCCCTGATCTCCCCCCGCCCCCGTTCCGCCTAGATCCAGTGTTGTGGCTACCCAACCCAAATTAAAAAAAATATATACTCCCCCCACCCCCGTCTTTCCTCTGCAAGCGCTGAAATAGCTTTTAATAATTCAGAGACGCGGGGCTTTGGTCCGCATCCCCAGTCTTTCTGACCGGCCTATGCAGCTGTTGTGTCCGAGATCAACTCGGCTCTTTCTAGAGCTAGGAAGCTGGCTCTTATTAGAGGCCCCGCTCCAAAAGAGCCCCGCAGCCTGGGAGCACGTTGCGAAGAAAGCGGGCGAAGGCGACGCCGGATTCACAATCCTGAACGCATAAGAACATAAGAGAAGCCAATGTTGGATCAGGCCAGTGGCCCATCCAGTCCAACACTCTGCCAAAAACACCAGGTGCCCTCAGGAGGTCCACCAGTGGGGCCAAGACACTAGAAGCCCTCCCACTGTTGTCCCCCACCCCCCAGCACCAAGAATACAGAGCATCACTTGCCCCAGACTGAAAGTTCCTATCTATACATTTGCAGCTAATAGCCACTGATGGACCTCTGCTCCATATGTTTATCCAATTCCCTCTCGAAGTCGTCCATGCTTGTAGCCGCCACCACCTCCTGTGGCAGTGAATTCCATGTGTTAATCACTCTTTGGGTGAAGAAGGACTTCCTTTTATCGGCTCCAACTCAGGCGGAGTCCTCGGAGTCCTCCCAAGCCAGCCAGGGGCTTTCGGTCTCCTAAGCCATTCCCAAGGAGCCGGTCAGTCCCTCGCCCGCTATGCGCCTGCCCTGGCCGACTTGTACCGCTTTGGTTGGTGCGCCTGAATCCAACCTCTGCTCGAAACGCGCGAGTGCGCCCGTGCGCTTCAGGATCAAAGCCTGGCCGCCGCGCTCCCCACCAGCTCCTCGGAAGGCAACCGCCCCACTGCTTGCAACGGGGCTGACTTTCGGGTAAAGAACCGAGCGGGGCCACAAGCCAGCGGCTCGGATAACTGCAGAGACGCTTCTGAACCCCCCCAAAAAGGAAGCGGGGGCGGGAAAGAAAGGTCCCAAGGTTTATCTTGACAGCCCTTCCCAAATAACAACAGCAGCAGCAACAATAATAGCCTCTTTTTGGGCTGAGAGAGCCACTCAGGCCGGCAGAAGAAAAACCCCGGAGTCCAAAGACGTCTCGTGCGGGCAACCCCACTGCAATCAATGGGATTTATTTCCCAATAAAAGGCGCTGAAATCCCTCCCCCCCAAATGGATGTCTCTCCTTCCTAGCCCGAGATTCTTTCTCTGTTGGGTCCCCGTCTTTCTAACGAGGGCAGAATTTGCCCTTCCCCGTTCGGCCGGGCTCCACCAAGAGGAAAACGCCGCCCGGAGAGACCCTCTCCTCTCCCCCCCGCCCCGCGCGGAACCTCCCCGCGTCCGTCTGGCTTTGTTTTATTAGCGCAAACAAGCTCGCTATTAAAAGGGGGAAGACCAGGCAAAAGCCGGGTCGATAGACCAATTCAGATGTTTCTCACGTTAATTATCATCACTAAGACCGAATGAGGGAGGAGGAGGGGGGAGGGGAGGAGGGAGGAGGGGGGGGGGTCCCCCGCACCTTTCGCTTCCGCCGTGCGGCCAAACTGTCTTGTTTGGGGGGGGGGGAGGGTGTCAACTTGCCATCCTCCACACACGCCGGCGAACAAAAGATGTCAAAGCCCCCCACCCCCCAGAGCACCCCAGAGCTCGGCAAAACACAACTCCCCCTCCCCGCCCCCTGTTTCCCACCGGCGGTTTCCGAATTAAGCCGACGGGAAGGCTAATTAATAATAAATCACCCCAGACCCGGGGGGGGGGGGGGGAGAGAAAAAAAGCAATGTTCCTTCTGCCCCCTCCGCCGGAGTGGGGAGGGGGCTGAAATCGCCCAGCAATGACCCCCCCCGGGCGCATCGGATGAGTGGGGGCGGGGGAGAACAAGGATTTGGAAGCGGGAAGTCGCCCCCCTCTCTCCGAAAGGTATTATCGAGTCGTTAGTCCTTCCCCCGCTTCTGCTAATCAATCCCAGCCAACGATTAATTGTTCCAGCCCAGAATCAATCACACACACTACAGGTGAATGAGGCAGCGGTCGGGCAGGGAAGGGATTCCTTCTCTCCGCCCCCCCCCCCCTCCCAAATGCATTCGTAAACAGTCCGCTTCAAGCGGTTTCTGTGCGAGAATGCCAGTCTAAATTGCGGGCCCGGGGGGGGGAGAGATGTCCAACCGGAGCAGGCAGAAAACAAAAGATCTCCGCGTCGCCGCCACACCGCTGGCTTTTGACATCCCTGCACCTCCTTGAACGCCGGGATGGGAGAGCCCCCCCCCCCCCAACGCATCCGCGGGGATATTGACCCAGCCGGATCGTCGTTCGCCCTTTACCGGGGGAGGTCTTCAAACAACTGCCGGATTTAGTGGCGCAAAACAATGTCCGCTTTGCAATCCGCAGCGTACTGCCCAAGACGCCTCTGTTTACAAATAAGAACAACTCCATTCACATCCCCCTCTCTCGGATGCTTCAGGATGCCGGAGGGACTGCCGAAAAAAACATGCATTTGCACGTATCCCCGCGCACACCTTTCTCGAGAAGATTTATTATTTTGCCAGCAACGCACACTGTAATCCCGCCCCCCCCCCCTTCATCACATAACGAAGCAAACCTTCAATTTCTCGCTCTCTTTAGAACAATAGAGGTCTGCGCCCGCCTCCCTCTCCGGCCGCTAGAGGGAGCCCGCAAACAACTCGGCTCACATCAAAAGAACAATATCGCCCGAAATGCGATTGTTGCTCTCCCTCCACCGCCTCCCCTCCCAATAGCTCCAATCTGTTCTGCGGGAAACAGAGCCCGAGTTGGGGCTTCTCTCCGCCACCCCCCCTCCCCTCAAAAGGAGCTGTCCGATGCATTCATCGGGTTCGCTCCAGTTCTCAACGCTTCATTCCCCCCAACCACCATCTCCGAATATGGCTTTTATTCCCTCCCCCCCCCCCCCCCGTGTGCGCTGATTTTGACTTTGAAATGATACGCGCACAGACAGACAGACAGACAGACAGACACACCTGGGACAAAAGCGGGCGGCGGGGGCCGCCGAGAACCCCGTGTCCGCCCCTCTGGATACCCAGAGGGGCCACTGGGTCTTGCCAAGCCGTCCTCAGTTGGGAGGCAAGGGGCAAAGCTAGATTTCGGCCCCCTTCCTTTTAGAATGGAAGAGAAAACAAACCCAGAGCTGGGAGACCCGCCGCACAGAGAGGCAAGCGACCCCCTCTCTCTACGCACTCGCCGAAAAGAAACATTTTTAGAAACAGTTTTGACGCCTACCAACCGGGGCTCCCGTCCTTAAAGCAGACTGGAGAGGAGAGGGGTGACCTCTCCTTCCTTGAGGCAAGTGGACTGAGAGGGGATCAACGTCCCCCTCCCCCAAATAGCAAACACAACACAAACCTCTCCAAGACGGGGGTTTCTCTTCGACCATTCCTGTTTGCAAGTGTCAGTCAGACCCTGACCTGCAGAGAGGTTAGGAAACCCGCACCCCCACCCCCCCAGCGCCCCCGACCAAGAAAGCATTGTCTTGTTTGCGGTGGCCCCGAGAGCGCCAAGTAGGACCCCCGGGCCTTCCAGACCGCGCCGCCGAGTTTCAAAGCAGCGCCCAAAGGGAAGCCAAACCTCCGTGGCCCTCGCCGGGCGGCCCCCTATCTCCGGAGCGCGGGAGAGAGACTTACCGGCGAGCCTTAAGGCCGACATCCTCTGGAACTCGGGCTCCTGCAGCCATTTCCACATCCTGCGGAAGGTCTCCCTGCCGGACTTGAGCTTACTCCAGGGTTTAGGGTTCCGTAGGAGGTCGGAGAGGGTCCCCTGAGAGCGGCACAGGACCCGCTGGGCGAAGATGGCCTGCGGGATGCTGTAGCGCTTCAGCTCGGCCGTGATGCGCTGCGCCACTTCTTTGGTGTTGATCTCCTCCAGCTGTCCGCCGCTGCCCACCTGGGCGCCGCCGGCCGAGGAGGAAGGGGGGGGCCGGTCCCGCGCGGCGGCGGCGGCGGCCAGGACGGGGCCGTGGGCCTGCGGGTGGCCCGGGTGGTGCATGCCGTTGAGGTGCGAGAGCATGGGCGCCGGCGGGGTGGCCAGGCCGCGCGGGAGGTGCTGCTCGCCGCGGGCCAGCATGGCGGCGTGGGCGTCGAAGTTGGGGCTGAGCATCTTGTCGTGGGCGGCGGGGCCGTAGTTGTGGAGGCCCTGCTGGCTGTTGTGGAGGGGGCCCAGGCCGTTGCCCAGCGGCGAGAGGCTCTGCCCCATGGGCGGCATCTCCTTGTAGGGCCCGTAGAGGTTGTTCATGGCCGGCAGCCCGCGCTCGTCGCGCATGAGGGTGAAGCTGCCGCTGACGTTGCCGGAGAGGCGCTGGTGCGGATGGGGGTGGGCGTGGGGGTGCGCGGGGTGGTGGGCGTGCGGGTGGTGCGGGTGGTGGTGGTGGGCGTGCGGGTGGTGGAACTTGTCCGAGACGGTGGAGATGGGCGGCAGGGGCTGGAGCGGGGTCAGCGTGGTGTAGGTGCTGGTCATGCCCATCCCGGGCGGCGAGGTGTCGCAGGGCATGCTCATGGCGTGGTGGAGCGGGATGCTCAGCTCCGGCCGGTACTCGCCCGCCCCCTCCAGCAGCGAGGCCATGCTGCTCACCATGGCCGAGCGCGACGAGGCCGAGGCCAGCTCCTGGTGGGCGGGCGGCGGGTGGACGCGGAGGGCTCCGGCGGCGGCGGCGCCGGGGGCGGGGGGCCCGCGGCCGGGCGGGGGGTGGTGGGGGCTGGGGCTGCCCAGCAGCTCGGGCTCATGGCCGGCGGGGCCGTGGAGGGGCCCCAGCGTCTCCATGCTCAGCTCCGGGTTCATGGCGCAGCAGCTCTCCAGCTCTTTGGTTAGGCATCGATAGGAGGTGCAGGCGGTCTTCATTCAGGCCATGGAGAGGCGGCAGCCGGGGAGAGGGAAGCAGGGGGACGCAGGGGCGGAGGGGAGGGAAGCGAAGGGAAGCGGGGCGGCGGCGACCCGGGGGGGGCCAGTCGGGGCTTCCCTGGCTTGCGGGGGGGGGGGGTCGCTGTAAGGCCTCTCGGTGGCGCGCGTGGGTGCGGGTGGGAGTGCGTGGCGGGTGCGGGCGGGGGGCCGGGGGGGAGGGAGAGGGAGAGGGGGAGAGGGAGGGCAGCCGGCCGCCTCGCGGCTTCCTCAGCCCGGCCGGCGCCGCGCCTGCCCGCTGCTGCTGCTGCTGCTGCTGCTGCCCGCTCCTGCCGCTCCCGCCGCTGCCCATGTCCGAGCCCTCCGCCTGCTCTCGCGTCTTCTGCCGGGCGAGAGCGCTGGAGCTGTCCAGAGTGGCGCGCCTGCCGCCCAGCCCAGCCCCAGCCAGCCAGCCAGCCAGCCAGAGGCAGCCCGCCCGGCCCCGGACTGACGCGTCCGCCCGCCACTCAGGCGCGCCCCCTCCGCCGCCGCGGCCAATGGGGGAGAAGAGGGGGGCGGGGCGGGCGAGGAGGGAGGGGGGAGGGGAGGGGGAGAGGGAGAGGGAGAGGAGGGAGAAGGAGCCGGCCTGAAGATTCCCAGGCAGGCGGAGGCCGGGGCTGCGGAGGAGTCGGGGAGAGCCGCGCCGGGGGGGGGGGGGGGGCGCCTTGCCCCTCGC
Source organism: Lepidodactylus listeri (assembly GCA_029233225.1). Classification (NCBI taxonomy): domain Eukaryota; kingdom Metazoa; phylum Chordata; class Lepidosauria; order Squamata; family Gekkonidae; genus Lepidodactylus; species Lepidodactylus listeri. The sequence goes on along the minus strand of JARCFY010000004.1, from coordinate 21,490,187 downwards.
CTTCCTTCCCCCCCGCTCCTCTCCGCTCGGCGGGCGCACAAAGGGACGGGGAAGGGGCGGAGGGGAGGGGGGGCCGCGCCCGACAGGCGAGAGGGGGGCGTCCTTCCTCCCCCCCGCTCCGGCGCCTGGCCTGGGCAGGGGTCTCTCTCTCCCCCTTCCCCCTCGGTCTCCCGGGCGCGCAGCAACAATCTCCCCCCCCCCCCCCGGCTGGCCATGGGGCTGAAGACTGGGGAACGCCCCCCCCCCCTCCCCGTGGGAACCCCCCCCCTCCTCCGCAGCCCCGATCCAAAGGCCGCCAGCCGGCGCGCCGCCTCCCCCGCCGAGAAAGCCCCTGCTGCCCAGTCTCGGAAGCGACCGAGACTCTAGACCGACTCGAAGGGAGGTCTTCCTCGGCAGGGACTAGCCGCTTGGCCAGAGTGGCTCCCTGGGGGCCGCTCAGAGATCGTCCTTCGGGCTGGGCCTCCCCCCCCCCCCCGGAAGAGCTGCCTGCAGGGAGAGCCGCCCCCCTCCCCCCGTTCTTTCCACTCGGGCAGAACTTGGCCAAACTTGGCTCCTGCGCGCTTCGGCGGCGCTCCCGAGGGGCTGGGTTCTTGCGCGCGGCCGCTGCGCCCCCGCGAGGTAGTCTTGGGGGGGGGGGGGGGAGAGACCAGGAGAATGGGGAGGGCGGCCTGAAGCTGCGAGGCCAGAGATGGGCAGCCCCGAGGGGGCTCCTCTGGCAGGACACCTCCCCCATTTCCCAAATATTTCTTAGTACTGAGTATCCCTATAATGACCCAGGAAAGCATTTGCATCTACGACACCGGCATTCGCTATTGATTTGGTATTTTTACATCCTGTCCTTCTTCCAGTACCCTCGGCCAGGCTTTCATTCTTCTTCTCTCGCATCCCTTGTCTTTTCACAACAGCCCTGCAAGGTAGGCCCGTCTGACAGAGAGTGACTGGCCCGAGGCCACCCGGCGACAATCTACAGGGCTTTTCCCAGAAGGGGAAGAGGCAAGGCCACTGCCCCGGAAGGAGTTCTACTCTCATACAGAATTCACTGCTACGTGGGGTTGCCGACAGGCCTGGAGGAGACTTTCCTGTCCCTTTACTAGAAGCTTCAGGGGGGTGCCATTCCCCAGCTGACTGAGGCTGGAACTACTCTGCACAGTTTGCTGTGGGTCGGATCCTGTTATGTCATTTCCCATCATTTCAGGTGCCCTGTTCATCCTTATGCTTGGCTCCAGTGCTGCTTTTTCAGACTTTTCAGACTTCTGGTTGGTCCTCCAGCCCTAACCCTATGGCGTTGCTCACTGAATGCCCCATCCTGTCGGTTTTATCGACCCATTCTGTGTAATCCGCCTTGAGTCCAAGTGAGAAAGGGGGACTATAAATAAAGTAGATAGCTGGGTAATTATTTTATTGATTATAGCAAGCCAGAGTTACACACAGGAAGCACATAATGATATAAAATATGTAACCAAGCTGATAGAACGGGTATGCAGACCGACTGGGCAAACCCCACCCCCCAAGACTAATATCTAAATTTTTACAGCTGGGAAGAGTTGACAGGCAGACAGGCAGACAGACAGACAGACGCATAGATCCAGGTGAGCAGCCTTGTTGGTCTGAAGCAGTAGAACAAACTTTTGAGCCCAGTGGCACCTTTAAGACCAACAAAGGTTCATTCAAGGTACGAGCTTTCATGTGCGGGCACACTTCTTCAGATATAGTGGAGTGGAAGGCAACAGTTCAGACTTACAGACAGGCTGAACTGCAAATTAGCACCTAACATGATGAAGATGTTTCAAGTTATGCAAAGACAATACTAAATGACAAGTTAAGGTCAACAGTTGTTTTGATTTAATTAGGGGGCAAAAATGATAGATAGATAGATAGATAGATAGATAGATAGATAGATAGATAGATAGATAGATAGATAGATAGATAGATGCTTCCCCAGCCCATTTCCACGCGGGGCATGTTTTCTCCAGGCCAGTTGTCAACATGCGTTATGACAGAGTTGCGCATGCCCCCCCCTTTGGTAAGGATCACAGTTTTACACCGACCCGCCGGATCCCAAACAGGCTGGGCCTGCGAACCTGAGCTCAAGCGAGGGCCTGGGCATCTAGGGACTGCCTTCCAAAGCCAATGGATGGTCCGGGTCTCGCCCAAAGCCAGTGAAACAATTTCGCCAGCGCTCGAGTTTCCCCTCCCGAACCCTGGAAGGGGTAACGTTGTCCGGAACGTGCCCTGCAGGAGTGCCGGGAAGCCAACCCCACCGGTCTCAGTGGGAACCCGCTGCCTGGAGGAGCAGGATCGTGGCCTTATCTGGATTAAATACCCTTGCATCTTTACTCGGAAGTAATTCTCATCGCCGCTGACCCGGTTGGAGGCCGGCCCTGGCCGCCGTCCACAAGGCTTAACTGGTCCTGGATCGAGCTGCTGCTCTTCCAACAGCCCCTCCCTCCCCCCTCCCCCCTCCCCCCGGGGAGCGCAATTTCCAGTTTTCATTTGGGAGATGGACAAGAGTCACAGAAGAAGGTCAAAGGCCTGGCGGAGGGAGGGGGAGGGGGAGGGGGGGAAGTTCACCCCTCCCCCTCCCTGCATTTCAAAGCCCTTCGCCGGAGTTCCTTTTTTAATCGCTCTGAAATCTGCATCACCCCCATGTGCCCGGGTGTGTGGGTGGGTGTGTGTGTTGGGGGGGGGGGGGGAGAGCATACATTAACCCCATTTCTTTCTGGCTTTCCTGTCCATTCTAGGCCGCCTCTTTCGACTCCTTGACCGCCCCCCCCAGGCGGCTTGCCAGGTTGATACGTGTCCTGGCTCCAGAAGCGCCCCCTTCCCTGTTCGAGGTTTACGCGCAAGTAAGCACGGCAGAGGAGGCTAGGCCACAATAACTTTACCCCCTTCCGAACTTTGCAACCGGCAAGTTGAATGTTCCCCCTAAGCTGAGTGAGTGTGAGCTAGCTCACGGGGTTTTTTTAGCCTCTGGCTCACAGATTTTTCTCTTAGCCTAGGAAGGATGGCTCCAAGCAAACTAATGGATGCAGTAGCCAAATCGCTCGCTCGCAACTTTAAGGCCAGTGGCTCACAAAGCAGAATTTTTGCTCACAGGACTCCACAGCTTAGAGGGAGCATTGGCATCACCCCCCCCCCCCCAATTCCTTGCACCCATCTATTCCCGGGGTGCCCTTTAGCCACCCAGAACCGCCCACCCCATCGCCCCGGCCGCGGCCCGCCACCCCCTTTGCAGAAGTAACAGTTTCTCCGAGAGGAGGGCAGGTTGCTCTCTGGAAGGTCTAAAGCCGGACCGGGCTGCGCAGATGCTGCCATTGTTTAAAGAGACAGTAATTAAGGGCGGGGAGGGGGGGCACTCACACACACACACAAGTTTGAAAAGCGTGACCTATTTTCTTTTGATCAGCTGTCAAAGGACGAGCGGGGGGGGGTCTCCTTAAGACAGGCCCTTCCAACCACTTCCAGCTGTTAGAGAAAACTTGGCTCAGAGAAGGAGAAAAAGAAGAGAGAGAGAGAAAGGGGGGGGGAGATAAGTCCTTCTTTGGACTAGAGAGAAGGTTGGAAACAAACCCTGGGGACCCTCCCCCCCAGAGGTCTTCACGCCCTCAGGTAGAATCATCTGTCCTTCGATCTTAGATATATGACCAAGGACCATCCCCCCCCCCCCCAAGTAAACCGCCACTCATTTCAAACCGGAGTCACTTCTAGTGTTCCCTCTAGGCTGAGTTCGTGTGAGCCAACTCACTTTTTTTTTTTTTAGCCTCTGGTTCACACATTTTTGTCTTCGCTCTGGAAGGATGGCTCCAGAGCAAACTAATTGATGCAGCAGCCAAATCGCTCGCTCACCACTTTAAGGCCAGTGGTGGCTCACAGAGTAGAATTTCTGCTTACAGGACACCACAGCTCAGAAGGGAGCACTGGAGTTGAACAAATGGCGCCGGACTTGAGAGGCGCTACTCGGGAGTAAACCCCGCGAAGCTGCTCTCGCTGCCCAAAGAAAGGCCGGCGACAGTCCCAACTGCGTCTCGGGAGCATTTCCTCCGAGTAAATCTGCTCCAAATGGTAACAGGAGTAGGTCCCCTTGAACACGGTAAGATTTCCTTCCGAGTCAGACGTGCCAGGGGCTTCATGGATCGCAGCCTGCCGTTTCCAGCCGGCCGTGCGGTTTCTTCTCGAGTAATCCTGTTGACATTCGCGGGGATATCAACATTTACTAATCCCCCCCCCCCCCTTTAATGGAGGCTTGCCGTTCATCTGTGGGCAAGATCTCCGCCTAGCAACGCCCAGAGGTTTCGCAGCGGAGTCTTTTTTTGAATCAGGTGGCGGCCCTTCCCCGGGTCCCCTTTAAGGACTGCTGCCGGGCTCATCTGAATGGCCTCCGGGTCGCATTCTCTTCTGTGCCTATTCTGAACCGCGCAACAGAGTTTCTTGGCAATGGCTTCACCCCTTTAAAAAAGCAAAGACAAGGGCTCCTAAAACCGGACAGTCATATATAGGGGAAGTCATCTATAGGGTAGATGCTAGGATGTTGGGACAGGAAAATAAGGAAAATTAGGAAAATAAGAAGTGCGCGTGCACGCCAAAGCTTATACCCAGAACTGAACTCTGTGGGCCTTGAAAGTGCTCCTGGACTCGACCTTTAGCCTTTGGTCAGTCATGAGTTGGGCTGGCCATTCACATTAATTCTAACTCACCTTAGAGGGAAGCCCGAAATGTGAGAATATTTTTACTTAGGAAGTTGACTGCCTTTGGTTATCTACACAGATCTCTGGGTCTGCAGTTTTGTAACACTTTAAAATGCTCATGCTAATAATACTAATGCGAATGCGATCAACAACAACAACAACAACCATAAAAGCAACAACAACCACAGTATCCAAAGCCTTCAGAATGTAATCCTGGCAGCCAAAGGCTTAGTAATCACAGTAGGTTTTCAGCACGTTGGGGGAAATGCTCGGACTTTGGCGAATCGCCCGCCCAGCGCGCAATCTCATCCAGGCGCAGGCCTCAAATGCAGCATCAACCAGGGTCCGCTCTATCCAAACCAGCCCGTCTGCATTCTGGAGGCGAAACCGAGTCAGCCTTGGCCCACCTCCCCTCCGATTTCAGTCCAGCTGGTTGGGGTGGGTGGGGGAGAGAGGCGCAACGTTTGCCATTGTCGTGGCCAGGCCCTGCCACGCATGCCAGTCCTTTTACAACCCCCTCCCCAGCGACTAGTCGGAGTCCGTCCAAATGGCTCTCAGCAGAACTGCCGTCCAAAAGAAAGAGCTTTTGCGTATTGGCGGAGAAGCTGTGGGTCCAGTCGGCGGTTTCCCGGGCTTCGCTGCGATTCCGTTTCGATTTCGCCTCCAGCCCGCATCTTTTCCTTGAGAGAGACCCCCAACTGGCATTCGACAGACCCCAGAGGGCCCCCCCCCCAAATGTGCATAATGATCGCTTGGAATGGTTTCCCCTCCCCCTTTAGCCTACATTTGGGGGTTCGGGAGAGAAAGAGAGAGAGAGAGAGAGCATCAAAGGGGGGGGGGTCCTGATCCTGACCCTGTCCATTTCCTCGCGAGGAGGGCCTGGGTGGGAGCGCCCCTTCCTCCCCCCCCCCCTCCGCCGACCCGCGTCTCCCGCCGGCTCGGCTCCCTCCTGCCGGATGACGTGCGCCAGAGTTTAAAGGTGAGGCGTCGCCGTCTCCCACCTCCGGATCGATAACCCGCTTTCCCCGGCGAAGTCGAGGCGGCCTCCGGCTTTCCCTTTGTGTGCGACTCCGCCGGCCTCCCAGGGTCGCCGGCCTCCGGAACCGGCCTCGAAAAGGCGATCGCCCAGGGGGCGGGGGTGTATGTGTGCTTTGGGTCGCCTGCGAGGCCCCCTCCGTCTGAAAGAGTCCCCCATCCGCAGACCGAAAGGAAACCGCACTCCTGATTTATCCCTGCCTAGGTCTCGCCATGTCCTCCTTCACGCACTCACAGAAACCCACGCCCCCCCCGCCTCCCCCCCCCCCCACAAGTGGGGACGGCGAACCCGTGTCAAACGTCTGAAGCCTCGGAGAAACGGGGTTTCTGACTCGCCAAAAGCCGAGGCTGGGAGTCCCTTGGGTTAGGCCCTCCCGCGCTGTCCCCTCGCCAAGCTCGCCCCCAGCACAGCAGACCGACGCGTGGAGCTCTGCGGTGTTTCCCCCTGTTGCTGTTTTTATTTATTTATTTATTTATTTATTTATTTATTTATTATTTAAAAATTAACTGTAAAGGGAGCTTTGGTCGGTATCGATCAGTGGCTGATCAGTCTATTCCGCCCCGCCCGCCCAACATTGGAGAAAACACACACGCAGGAAGGCTGTGGAGAACGGCACGGTCGTGGTGTTCGCAGAGATACCTGTTCGGCAATATTAGGATATGAGACACAACAGAGAGGTACCTTCCCGTGTCAGTTTCCTTTGGATTTCCTGGCGGTGGGAATGAATGGGGCGCCCCGCACTTGACTCGGGCCTAGATTCTGCGAAGGACTGGCAGAACAGATCCGGGTACTTGGGGGTGGGGTGGCGGGCGACCCACAGAATTCAGTGGCGTCTTCTCCGGGTTAAAGCGGAACGGGTTGCAGGATATAGCCTTCCTATTAAGAGGTCTCTCGGCAGAGTCGTATCACAGATGTCGCCTGATGTCGAGTATTTGTGGTCGAAGTCATTTCTGGATTACTGTTCCTCTCGTACCTGAATGTTGCTCAGTGCTTCGTTCGGGTTATTTTCCAGTTCTTGTCATCCTAGACCCATTGGCGTTGCTTATTGGATGTTTTATGCTGCCTGTATATTTTTTTTATTTTTTTTGTCACCCAGCTATAAATTAAGTCAGTAAATACGTAATAAACAAACGAACAAATACATAGTTTCCTGTTTCTCCTTCTGCCTGGAAAGGAATGGAGTGCAGGGGAGATTATTTTTTTGCAAGCACCCGCCCCCACCTCGAGACAGATCAAAATGAGTAGCCGTGTTTGTCTGTAGCAGTAGAAAAGAGCAAGAGTCCAGGAACACCTTAAAGGGCAACAAAAATTGGTGGCCGGTTCTGAAGAAGCGAGCCGTGACTCAGGAAAGCTCATCCCCTGCCACAAATTTTGTTAGTCTTTCAGGTGCTCCTGGACTAAGTTTGGGGGAACAGGAGAAATGTCTCGCATACAGGTGGCTCTTTGAAATTTGGGGGTGTCTATCGAGAACTTCGTAGTGTATCCATTTTAGATATTAAAAACCATACAGAACAACAGAGAACAAACATGCCCAGTTTAGTCAGAACTTCAGCTCCCCTGGGCTTTGCAGGGACCTATATTTTTAAGGGCAAGTTTAATTCTGGGTATAAGCTTTCGCGTGCATGCACACTTCTTCAGATACTGCGTTGCATGCACAGGAAAGGTTCTACCCAGAATTAAACTTTGCTAGTCTTAAAGGTGGCCCTGGACTCAGACTTTGTTCAGTTGCATCAGAACGACACGGCTACCCACCTGAATCGGTACTTTTAAAGGATTTTTTTAAATTAAAAAAAATAAAGCTCTTGGTTCTGATTTTGGTTTTCACTTCGAATCTTCCACTACGCGCCTTTTAACTCTTTAGTCCCCGCCTGGAAAGTTAAGTCTCCCCTCCTCAGGTACGCGCGTGTGAATCCACACACACCAACACGCCTGTGTGTGAAATACCTCTCCACCCGTCCAGTGTATGAATCACACACACCTCCACGTGTGAAACATGCCTCTCCTCAGGCACAGGTGTTTAAATCGACGGCGCACACGCAACACCCCCTCCAGAAAAAAACACATCCCCGGATTTGCCCCAGGCGTAAAGTGGTCGTCATTTCCAACCGCCCCAAGAAACAAAAGGGAAAAAATGATCGCCGGGGGTTGTCCCCCCTCCCCCCCCACTCACTCGGAATTGTGGGGGGAGAGAAGGGGTTTATTCTTTGCACAAGGGGAGGGGGGAGAGTGAGTGGATTTAAACTCTCCCCCCCCCCCCCTTCTAAATTTGAGTTTTGAGTTCTGCGGGACGAGTTACCGCCTCCTCTCCCCCGAACCATCTGGCACGTGAGTGCGGGGCTATCGATCCGGTCCGCGTGTGCTGGAGACCCCATGCTAATCTATCGCGTTGCTGCCCATCCGCCTCGCCGAGGAAGGTGCATCTGTCTGCCTCCACCGCTCCCAAACAAACCTCCTTCCCTTCCTTCGGCCCCAACGCCGCGGGTAAGTCGCCCGGCTTGGGAAGTGTGTGTGGTTTTTTTTTTTTGTTTTCCAGGGGCGTCGGAGGGAGAGGGAGAGGGAGAGGCTTGGGTCCGGGCAAAGGGCTCCAGCGGGGTTTCAGGGCCAGCGTTGTCGTTGCTGGTTTCTTAAAAGATGCAATCCAGGCCGTGCAAAAGGACTTTCCAGCCAGGCCTGGAGGCGCGACCCTGGCCAGAGAGATCCGCCAAGGCCGAGCCCGGGCAGCGGCAACCTGGCGGGCTCTCTTCGCCAGCCCACATCTGGAGCCCTTCGGAGCTGTTTCTGGAGAGACCAGCTGGTGGGGAGGGGGGGCTTCTTCTCCCCCCCACCCCCAGCCTGCATCTGGCGGCCGGGCTTGTTGAGGCGCTCGCTCCTCCTTTGCCCCGCCGCGTCTAAGGGGCGGCAGGGAAGCAGGCCCGGCTGCCAGGAGGGAGCAGGGAAAGGAAGGAGAGACTGGCCGCAGCCGTGCTCGGTTTGTGGTGTGGGGGATCGCTCGAGGGTTGTCCCTAGACGCTGAGAGAAGCGGGACTTCTGGGGAGAGGACGGCTTGGGGAGAAAGGGCCCCCCCAGCTTCCTTGGGGGAGGAGGAGGAACTGGGGGCCAGGCAAAGACTGGCGTGGGACCCCCCCACACACACCCCCCACACACACACCGAGGAGTGGGTCTGTCAATGCCAGAGCGGGAGCCGAGGAGGCCCTGCTGTTCAGGACTGGATGCCAAAGGCGAGTGGAACTCAAGGCGGGTTCCGCAGGGAGCATCCAGACCAGGCGGGTCCACTTGCCGGTCTTCCGAACAGTTTGGGAGTCTTGGGGGGGGGGGGGGAGAGGGAGGGGAGGGGGCGGCGGCGGGAAGCCCGAAGGCACCGGTGGGGTTTCCAAGCAGGAGCTGCTGCAGGCCGCTTTCTGCCCGAAGAGAGTTTCTGTGGGGCGATTCTCGTGTTTGAATGGACATGCATCGACGCCAGTACAGCACAGTTTCCTTCCTTCCTTCCTTCCTTCCTTCCTTCCTTCCTTCCTTCCTTCCTTCCTTCCTTCCTTCCTTCCTTCCTTCCTTCCTTCCTTCCTTCCTTCCTTCCCAGCTGGAAATCAGCAACCCAGAGGGACGAGCCGGTCCTCCACTTTCTCTCCCCACCCCCTCTTCTGGCCTGCTGGGCAAGCTTATCTGTGGCCGCTGGACGGGTCCTTTTGTGTGTGTGTGTTTTGTCAAGGCTTCTGTGCGCTCCGCCCCCACCTCCCCCCGCCGCCCTGCCCAGCAGTTCTCAAACACACCCGAGAATCTGCCCGTGGCTGGGCCCGGCCCGATGAAAATGTCACTTTCTTTTAAGGTCAAGCGAAAGTTAATCCAGTCGCTTCCCCACCGAGGCCATCAGGGGAGAGTTTGAGGTTCTTAATGCGCGCCGGGCAAAAGGAGACCGACCCCCCCCTCCACAACCCCCCAAGACAGCTCAATTATACTTTTCTTTTTGTGCAAAAAAGTCCCAGGTTTGGTTTAAGAGCGGCGGAGAAGGAGGGTTGGAAAGGAGCGTGCGCGCTCCCGGCTCGGCCACGCTCCATTACACCTACACGACCAGTCTGGGCCACAAACACACAAAAAAGTCTTTTTCTCCTTTCCCTATGGAAGGACTTTTAAAGGGGGGGGGGGCGACTGGTCTTAGAAGACAACATTCGGGAAAGAGAGGAGCATTTTCCCCTTCAGGGACAAAATAGCTTCTCGGCTCCCTGATTTAAAACAAAAAGACCGGCTCTCTCCAGCCGCTACCCCAAGCTGGGGGAAACCGAAGGTGGGGAGGGATAGAAGCAGATGGCTGGTCGGCCAGAATGGCCCTCTCAATTGGATGCTAGCCCCCCCCC